>OV884044.1:11410000-21410000 GCA_930367265.1 Catocala fraxini | reverse complement strand
GTTTGATGTCATGTCTGGGTGTTTCTATGTATAATGAAATGAATTAACAAAAAAAATAGTTTGTATGTATGTTAATCCATTGTCTAGTACCCATAGTACAAGCTCTGCTTAGTTTGGGCTAGATTGTGTTGCGTGTATGTGATAGAATATAATATAATAATATATTTAGTGCTCACAATATCAGTTATAATAAACACAATTCAAGGTATACAAATAAGTATACTAAATATATACATAGTATCACGCCAATATACTCAAAAGAGTAGGCAGAAGAGTATATATGACGCTTACATTTGGATAGCTATGGTTGCAGGTTCTATGTAATAATGCGAGAATACGGGTATGTATTATGTATGTATTATGTATCTTATGTGAGGGCCAGTCAGTGCAGACCGGCGACACTTCGACCCAGTGGGATCTTTTGTGTCGATACTCTACCAATATCGACTGCCATAGATGTTCATGGTAACCGGGACCGACGGCTTAACGTGCTCTCCGCGGCACGGAGCAGGCGATAATTGTCAATCAATACGCACATAATTTCGAAACGTCATATAACTTCTGACAGTCAGAGGTGCGCGACGTGGGTTCGAACCCGAGACCCTCTGCATTGTAGTCTGTTGGTCTCCCCACTGAGCTATCGCTGCTCGAGAATACGGGTAAGTTGCCACATACCCACCATAATATTTTCTGCGCAAATGGCCAGTATCTTTGTTTGGTCTCCTCATGAGGCCAAATATAAATTAATGCTGGAGCGTATCCAAAATAAATTTATCCGGTTTCTATACCTTAAGCGGTATGGGGTATACCCTGGGTATCCGCTTTTATATCCCACGTTATTTATCCTAGGTATGGTAGGCTACACCAAGCTAGAAGTACGTAGGGAAGCCTCTCTAGCCACGTACGTGCTCAAAGTGCTTCGGGGGGTTGTGCACAACCCGAGTGTGCTGGAGGAGGTGCGGCTGTGCGCGCCGGACGCGTGCGTGGCGCGGCGCCGGCGCCCGGCGCTGCTGGCGGTGCCGCGCGCGCGCACTAATTTACTGCATGAAGCGCCGCTGACGCGGGCGCTGCGTACGCTCAACACGGCGTCTGAGCAACTCGATTTGTTTACGTGCTCAATGAGCGAGTTCACAAAGGCCATTTACTATATATTAAGTTAAAAAATAGTAGTAAGTACCTAATAGTAAGGAAATGTATACTTAGTCTCTTTTGTTTATGTTTTAATATTTTGTAAATTGTTTTTCTATGTTTAATTTTTTGTGTATGTACTTATTTAACCATTATGTCGCATTAGGATTGCGCCTGTAATGATGTAATAGGTTTATGCTAAATAAATAAATAAATAAATAAAAAAGATTGGCCATCATGATCGAAATTCGGTTTGGAAGGACATTATACATGCAAAACCGTTCGCATTTATTTCTTAGATTCTTTATAACATACGTCACATTTCGTAAATCAAAAATGGAGTCTTAGATTTCAATAAAATTCTAAATAAAAATCTAGGATAAAAGCAAAGAAATATATTTTCTAAATAGTCCAATAACAAATTTAACATTCCTCATAATGAAAGCAATTAACGCATCGTAAAGCTGAGGGTACAACGGACGAAATGAAAAATAAAATGACATGGTATGATCACAAAGGAATTTTCTCTTTGACGAGATCACGCAACGGATCGACGCGCACTCTGATATACGTATTAAAATTTAATAATTTCCGTCTATTCTCTTTGTCAATTGAATGCGAATATTTTGGTCGTTTGATGCTTTGCGTTACTGTAATTTAAATTAAATATATTTTTGTTGATATAACATCTAAAATCGTCACTAAAATAACTAATTATAACTGCTAAAATTATTTTATGTTGTCGACGTAGAGAAGGGCTATGGAAGTACAATTGTATATTTCTGTAATTGTGATAGCAGACAATAAGAAAATTAATGAATATTCCTCACCTCGAGTTTCTCGTTGGTCCTGTGGCATAAGCTTGCGCTTAAGTGGACTAAGATCTCGATTCTTCGTTTCAATTCCCGGGACGATGATGATGATGATTCATCGGACGATGTGTTCTGTCCATTTTAATTAGCAGCTAGCGGTTTGAATATTTGTAATGTATGCTTGCTCCTAATTGATATTTACTATCTACACCCACAATTATATTATATAATTTATTTCTATACAAATTAAAAAGGCTTGTTGACAATAAAAACATTTGGTCGTTTTGAGCAAACGACTGTGGGGACTTGTGGCTTTTACTTACTTTTAATTGTATCTGCTTGTCTGCCTTTTAATTTCATCCTATCTACTGAATGCTTTTTGATTTTATTAACAACTGTACCTTGAAGTACAACGTATTACAACCTAAGATAGAGATATCGACGAATGAACGGGTTCGATGTAAATTAAGCCGCGAATGGACCATAGTAATGTATGCATACAAAGTTGTAGGCAAATAATAGTAAATAAATATTGCATACTAAATATTGCAGAACACTGTTGCAAAATATTCTGCCCGATTAGTTTGAATTTCTTTTACGTTTTACATTTTGAAAGAAGGCTCGTAATTGGTAAGCTGCGCAGCAGTATTATCGTATGGTAAATGAGATGCACAAATTTAAAAGGCTATTGCTTCGTAAGCGCGCTACTACACGTAAATCTAACTTAAGAAAATATTTACTGTTATTATGCTCAATATTTATTACTGCATACCTTGTATAATTACATAAGCTTTTGATTTAGCTCGCCATTTTTAAATATGGCGAGCTAAATCAAAGTAAAAGTAAGAGCTTTTAGAGTTCAAAAAATCTCTTATACAACAGCTTTGTCCGTCCGTCCGTCTGTTATACAACTTTCAACTCAAAAACCGTAAGAGTCTCACGGTTAACGCCATTCGACTCATCATAGTCGATATACCCCGAAATGACTATGACCTTTGACCTCTGACCTAAAGGTCACGTGATACCATTTTTTCGAACTCTAAGATTTACGGCAATTCATGGCCGTTTCTCACTTGTTTATAAGAACATCTTGTAAAAAAGAAGAAAATGCTTATACCCATAAGTAACGCTGATCAAAAAGCCAATGGTTTTTCCAATTTACGGGTAAAGTTACGTGCTTTTAAGTTTTTTTGTTAAAAACTCAGTTATAGCACGGATTTGGAAATATGGCTCGTAAATATACAGGTGTAGATCTATGTACCTTTGTTTAATAATGACTTCCCGCAAAATTGGCGTAAGTCAAGCGATAGTCTCGCCGGTCTGCCACGTCGAGAACTGTGGGTTCTGACTTCACAATGGACAGTTATTTATGTGACAGCCTCTAAGTTTGCCTGTACGATGAGTTCGTTCATTTTATGTTTGTAGAATCATCTGCGACCTACGACATGGTCCTTAGGGACTGCAAAGCATATATCATATTGAAAAGACATCAAACTGCGTATAACTTATTGAGATTAGTTTATTTTCAATTAATTATGCGAAGTTATTTTTTTTTGATTTAGAACGGATTTGATCGTTGTTCATATATGTATTTCGATTGCTTTTTAACAGCCATGTTTTACAGGCAGACTAAAGTGCTATTTGCCTGGATGCTTTAAGGTATAAAATAAATATTGATTTTATGGTATTCATGTAAACGTAAGATAATCTCAGCATAACTCAACTAAAATACCAAACTATATAAAAGCAAACAACCCACGCATAAGTCTGAAGACGAAGCTAATATACTGACAAAGAGAAAAATAATAGAGGGATAACATTACCTACATCAAAGCTTTTTATATTTGTCCAATATGCTTCGGATTCCTCTCAATAGAACGTCCGAAGGAAAATTAAATTGACTCCCCTTCCCATTTTAAAGGTCTTCAGTATGTCCGAATTTCCTTTTCCTTTTAAAATATCGCGTTACGTGTGTACGCGGGTTTATTTTGTCTTGTTATTTTTTATTGGGTTTCGTTACACGTAATAAGTGAAACCTTAGATGGGGTTTCCAGAAATGTTTAGATTTTAGAGCAGATTGAGGGGTTGTTATAAATATGCCTTGTTTGTTTTTGGATGTTTATTGAAGAAATATCCATTTTTTACACTCGTGTGAGGGTCTTCAGTAAAGTGATTCCGAGTGAATAATAAAAGTGCGTTTTCGAAAAAATACCGTTGCAATACTGGTAAGCCACAACTATTTAATAAAAAAAAATCCTAGATATCTGCCGCATAAACCGTTCCTTTAACCTAGCAATTTTTTTGTAATAACATAGATAGATATGTAAAAAGCGATTTAAAAAAAAAAGTGTGACAGTACTTGTACTTTTTGGATAATACTATAGGTACTTCGTGATTAATAAATATTGGCTTTATTTTGTTAATATATTTGTTTATTACTATGACTTCTAAGCTCACTTATTGACAATACCTTTAGGTTTTTTTCTGAATTTGTTGTAACAAATCATCGTTCCATTGTTATCCTTGTTATGAAAGAAGGATTACTCACATAAATATAACATGGTATTTAAATTCAGCGTCTTAAGATTGGCAGCTTCAATTACGCTTTTGTAAACTTAAATTAACATAATTTTCAAACTCAGACACAAGATACAAATGAGGCTACAACATTATTATTTTAGATTTCCGTTAAGCCAGCAAAGCAGTACTCCAAATCCTGAAACAACATCTGCGACTTTAAACAAAGGTTAGGACGCAATACCGTCTAAAGCCCTTCACATTTCAAAACCAATTCACTCACGGACGCGCAAATGAACAATACTCGTATTTCGTGGCCCAACACTACCTAAAACGGACAAATTTAATTCCGCACGTAGTGCCAAACTTCCTCGTTCTTATTGTGAAGAAAATAAGTTTGATTTTTGGATGCTTTTTTGTGTGTGGATAGTATTGTTAAGGTGGTAAAACGACAATTAACCCAACGAATTCTACTTCTATTTGCAAATGGATTGGATTGCCTTGAAGCGGAATGGATGGCAATTGTTCTTGTACGTCTGATTGTGAATGTTTACAGTTATTTGACAATAGATTTAGACACTCTGTTCTGACTCATAGGTACTTTTTAAGAGACAATATTACAAAATTAGTACCACAAACTGACAAATTGTCGTGACTTTGCTTGGTTGCAGTCCTTTTTTCTAAATGGAAGGTATTTTATGTCCTTCCTTTTATCGCTAATAATATGTATGCCAAATTTTATGATGATGGGTCGAGTAGTTATGACATGAAGGCTTAACAAACAAACTTACATTCGCATTTATGATATTATTCAGAATTTATATTAGCCTCGATATTGGCATAGCCTTACGTTTATGTTAGTGTGCGAATGTCTAACTGACGTCACGGGTTTGATTTTGGTTTCGGCATTTTAATAGCAGCACAGTGTCTGGTAATGGGTCCGATAGACCGTAATGTCCTTGACATAGGGCCTAAATCATAGCCGGCGAAATGTGGGTGCAATACATCTCTGCCTACCCCTTCGAGGATATACAGACATAAGTCTATGTTGATAATATGATATTTTGTGAAAGGTCGGTCGGTAAAAGAATGAAATCAGTAAGCTCTACGCGTAAACAGCGTAGCAGTTGTAGCACCCGTAGCTTTCGTAGAGCTTCATCTACGAAAGCTACGGATGTGTTGCGCACAGCAATACTTGTGAAAACAAGGATCTTCTTAGAATTGTCCATAGGCAGAGGAAAAATAAGGTAAGTAATATATGTATATGTATAGAAACTATACTACTATATACACGGGTTAATCTCCAATTTTCTTAATCAAATCAAAACTCAAATCATAACAGCAGCTTTGCAGAACGTGAGTAGGTATAAAGCTCTTACAATGCGCATATTAGTTGTTTCATATTCTGCTGTCACGGCAGCATGCAGCATCTTAGATATGAAGATTTTTACTTTACTGTTATACGTAACATTTTATATAAATATTTATTAAGATCAATTTTAAAATAACTTTTTACTTAGTATTACTTCCATTTATAAATATGAATGCACTTAGAATATGATTAATTGTAAGAATTTTAATATTTTAATTTCAAATTTTAATTTGATTGTTAATGTTTTTAGTATTTATTATTTAAAGTTTATGTGACTGTAAGATAAATAAAATTAAATAAATTTTGAAATAATTTAATTTTAAACTTAACTTTCATAATATTGTCTTCTGTTTACGCGAATATTATTCATTGAAATTAAACTACTATATACGGATTTTATCGCGTTGTTTATTTGACACTTTATTACATAATTTTGAAAACTGTTACACTACTTTTACTTTTAAACTTTACTAATTTTAAGCTAATTAAATTACTATCAAAACTATTAAAACTATTTGACGACTCGATGGCGTAGTGGTTAGTGTAACTGACTGCCACGCCTGAGGTCGCGGGTTCGATTCCCGCACAAGTCAAACATTTGTGTGCATGAACATGGATGTTTGTCTTGGTCTGGGTGTTTCTATGTATAATATGTATGTATTTACAAAAAAAAAGTATATATGTATGTTTATCCATTGTCTAGTACCCATAGTACAAGCTCTGCTTAGTTTGGGCTAGATGGTGTTGTGTGTATGTGATAGAATATTATTATTATATTATTATTATATTTAGATTTAACTTAACTTTCATATTGATATGTCTTCGCGTTTAATATTTATCTTTGTTTCTTATGTCATATTGTTTATGTAATATTTAAAATGGAGTGTATGCTGAATTCACCTGTAATTAGTTAGACTATTGGTTAGACTCAAAATGTTTTTCTTATGTGTTTGTTATATTGTAGCAGCGATAGCTCAGTGGGGAGACCAACAGACAGCAATGCAGAGGGTCTCGGGTTCGAATCCACGTCGCGCATCTCTGACTTTCAGAAGTTATATGACTTTTCGAAATTATGTGCGTATTGATTGACAATTATCGCCTGCTCCGTGCCTCGGAGAGCACGTTAAGCCGTCGGTTCTGGCTGCCATGAACATCTATGGCAACCGTTATTAAGAAAGTCAGTACCCTCTAATATCCTGACACTAGTCTAGCCTTAGTATATCGTTAGCCTTCGGATTGCGGAGGTCAGGTGGCAGCCGCTCCGTGTAAAAACTGATATCCAGTCAATTCCGGTCAGACTAGAAAAGCCGACCCTAAGTGACTTGGGAATCATAAAGACTAAGAGAGAAGGAATGTGATATTGTAGAAACTGTTGGTGAATCTTAATAAATAAATAAATAAGAAGAACCCGGTCAAGTGCTAGTGCGATGCCCATATTGAGGATTCCATATTATTATATAATGGTGTGAGCCTGACTTACACTTAACTGGTTTTATCATTATTTCTTTCATTTCAGAACTTACACAATAATCACACTATTATACAAATTTGAAGTTTGTAGACATATTCTTACGATAGCGCTAAAATGTAAAGCTATGCAAACTATATCTATGTCATTAACATTAAACAAAACTAGTGAATTCTACATAATTGATCTACAACGCCAAGTAATAAAAAATCATTAAAGAGGACGCAACTCTCCAAAACAAAAATGTGAACAGTTTCACAAAAGTAATATCACCGCTCACAAAAACACTAAGAAAAGTAAAGTAAAGCGATAAGCAAGTTATGTAATGAAACTATAGCGCATTCGAGTCCGGATATTGCGTCACTACACTCCTTAATATAGCAGATAAAAGAAGGAAGTACTATTGTCTCTTCGGAGACTCGCTTTGGGTACAAGCATCGAAGTGTTATGTTGTATGGATGCGGCATAAGGTTAGAAAATCGTATCGTATTTTTTATATGTAGTTAATAAAACTTTTTTTTTTAGTGTTTATTAAATTATGCAATTACTTTGCCCGTAGGTGGAATATCAAAAGTTACAAGAGATAGTTACCCAGCAGTTATTAATTAAAAAATGATGAAGTACAGACACTAAATCTACAGGTTAAGTAACAAATTATTTTATATTTTTTTGTTGCTGTTTTCTTATACTTTTTATATTTATGGACAACTTATAAAGCATTTAATAAAAAAACACGGTGCCGACTCAATAATTATGAAGTGTTGACGTAATATTAAGCTGCCACGATATACGTTACATACATTTTGTGTGGTACGGTACCATACACCTTTTGACTAATACGATGCTATTGAATGATACGAGGAGATAGGTTATAGAATATGTATTTTACAGATAAAGTTCTTAAGGCTAAGTACAAACTGATAGAAAATGCTAAATGATATAATGATAGTGAGTTACACGCGACGCGGTTGATGACCGGTAGTGAACTGATTTTTATATAAAACTAAAGAATTACGAATGCGTTGTGGCGAAAATGTTGACATAATATAATGTGATTTTGCAATGTACTGTTATACCGTACACATTTATCAATATTTATTATATAACTTTTCGAGCCGTTCCGAAGTCTATTTTTTTTTTTACATGGGGCAATGATTTGACGTATACCACTCCGTGGGGCGACGGAGAGGTAGGCGACGGCAGGCCACTGCACAAAGTATATTCCCTCCACCATCCCCCTGAGCGGGGAGGACAAAGACACGATACAGAGGCGCACGTGGAAACACGCACGCCGCCTCTCGGACCTGGTGCTGATCGGGTGGCAAGCAGGCCCACGCAGCCCACCACCCCCAGGTCAAATCCTAAGTCTATTACTTCAACTGCGGTAAGCAATACTTTAACTTCCATAAGCTATTTTGTGAAGCTAATTGTGTACACACAACAGAAACCAAATAAATATTAGTAACGTATGCTTTAATATAACCTAGTTAATCATTGAAGTACCTACATAATAATTGCCCACAAAAACACAATGCAACAATTTCACAAAACTCATGTATATTTGCAGTCTCTATCGCTTCTTAACTGAAGGTCTTGTTCTTACTACATTAAACACAAGATAATAAGTGTTGATTCTGTTCAATTTTCCTCGTTATTTCGCTTAACTTTGCAGGGGGAGTATAATAACATCGTTAAACTCACACGTTATATTTAAATTAAAGACAAACTCTAGAACATTGACACTTATCCGCTTTTTTATTTTTAATGTAAGAATGGTAATGATCAAACAATTTTCTCTTCTGAGGTATTTGCGTTGTATATTTGACTGCAAGAAGCTATTTGTATTGCAGGAGGCTCAAAATATTATTTCAGTCGATTTATTTATTTTCATTAGTTACATTTAATAGGAAGCTGCGATAGCTCAGTGGGGAGACCAGCAGACTGCAATGCATAGGGTGTCGGGTTCAAACCCACGTCGCGCACATCTGACTTTCGGAAGATATATGACTTTTCGAAATTATGTGCGTATTGATTGACAATTTTCGCATGCTCCGTGCCTTGGAGAGCACGTTAAGCCGTCGGTCCCGGCTGCCATGAACATCTATGGCAGTCGTTATTGGGAAAGTCAGTACCCTCTAATATCCTGACACTGGTCTAGCCTTAGGGTATCGTTAGCCTTTGGGTAGCGGAGGTCAGGTGGCAGCCGCTTCGTGTAAAAACTGATATCCAGTCAAATCCGGTTAGACTAGAAAAGCTGACCCCAAGTGACTTGGGAATAATAAAGGCTAAGGGAGAAGAGTTACATTCAATAGGATTAGGAAATTAGTATTTTATCTAAGTTAAAATCGCTTATTTATTATATGGGTCGCCAAATTGACATGCAAACAGGTTAAACCATGTCTAGACTTGAGAAACATATTTTCAATATATTTCAGAATAACCAAAATCCCAACTAATATTATATGTATATAATGCAAATGTGATTTTGTTTTTTTGATACGCCATCATACCTTTACTACTCGACCGATCATAATAAAAGGACATAGCAGACCATTTATCCAGAAAAAAGGCTGTTTTCGTGGGATAAAAATCTATTGACAAAACCTACATTAACGCGAGCAAGGCTGCGAGCAATATCTAGTATGTAATATACTATCTTTTTAGCGCTTCGCTTGCGTAAAAGTAGGTTAACTTCCGCCGTCTATGGTTATGTTGAGGAACACCGTGGTAGGTTTAGTCGGTATTACCGGGGTATCTTTTCCCCGGTGAGCCCGACATAACCTCTCCGTCGCCCCACCGAGAGGTATAATTCGATGCATTCCACCAGGTAAAAAAAAAGGTGTAACACAACTTCTTAAAAAATTATGTGGCCTATGTTACTCGGTGATAATATAGCTTTCTAAAGGTGAAAGAAGTTTTAAAATCGTTTCAGTAGTTTTTGAGTTAAATCATTACAAACAAATAATCTAATCTTTCCTCTTTATAATATTACTATAGATATACGTATAATGTTATTTGTAATCAATCCTTAACGAGCCTAAAATATGACCACACTTTGTAGTCACATGCTGTATACGAGCAAATGAAGAAACGACACTCTTGTATATAATCTTGTATACAATCATATTGTAGTCTAGCTGAATCACGATCACGATACTTAGTAGTACGGTGGTCGATTATTTACCGTCTAGACTGATAGTTCCTGACGCTATTAATCATGGCTTTTTGTTACATCTCCTGTACTGAACAGCACTTAGCATAATTACAGTGTTCGCTTGCAAATTACCCGTAGATAGCGAGCTTTAATACGATACAAGATTTATTTTAAGATGGAAAATAAGCTCTCGAAGATAAAGCTATAGAATAAATAAATAGACAATCAAACTACAGGTTTACAGAATCGATATAAAAATAAGCTCGGTTGGATTATTGGTTCTGGCAAAGTATTATTAAGTTATATTGTCTTCTATTTACGCGAATATTATTCATTGAAATTAAACTGCTATATACGGATTTTATCGCGGTGTTTATTTGACACTTTATTACAAAATTTTGAAAATTGTTGCACTACTACTACTATTAAACTTTACTAATATTTTAAACGTTAAACTTTATTAATTTTAATTAGCTTGAAAATTAGTAAAGTTTAATAGTAGTAGGAGTGTACCAATTTTCAAAATTTTTGTAATAAAGTGTCAATTAAACAACGCGCTAAGATCCGTATATAGCAGTTTAATTTCAATGTAGTATTAAGTTTTCCTCTTAGGATATTCTCAATAGCATCTGGCAATGCGCTAGTTTTACGGTTATTCGCTCATTCCATAATATGTGACAGTATAGTTGGTGATGGATGGTTGTACCGACAATACCTTCGGATATACACAGGTGTGGGTATATACGCTCACAAGTATACAAGTATACATATATTTATATTACATTTATAGTTATGTACATATCTTTGTGACAATAAATCTCATCACGCTGGTTATGTTTGTGTTCGTTGGTCTTAGTTTAAGGCCTTATTTAAACATAGGGGGAGTCCCTCGAGTACCGCACACTTAAGGTTTTTAATTAATAAATAATTTAATAATTATGTTTTATTGCGATACTAATTGACTAATTGACTAGACTAAGATGGCAGTTGTCTCAATGTTGATACAACTGCCATCTTAGTCTCCCCGTGACCATGGCTGCTGAAAAGCAACCGAAACGTCGGGGAAAGTGTAAAAATAAATTAAATCTAAATAGTTTAATAATAATTTAATTAGCTTAAAAATTAGTAAAGTTTAATAGTAGTAGTAGTGTAACAATTTTCAAAATTTTGTAATAAAGTGTCAAATAAACAACGCGATAAAATCCGTATATAGCAGTTTAATTTCAATGAATAATATTCGCGTAAATAGAAGACAATATAATCATATATAACATTAAAATAAATCAACAAAGATGAACATTGTACATTTTTTAGCCACTTAAAATGGAGTTTATAATTGGTTTAGTACTTTTTGGTTGCATTGAAATTTGGCACCTAGTACCAGACAGTAGACAAGTATAAACTCGAACCCATAAGACCGAACAGAACCTAGTAATATGGGTTTACAAATTTTAAGTTACACAATAATCTTATATATATACTATAATCGCCTGAGCCATATAAACATATATATGTTGTTCAGATCTTTATGATATCATAAAGATCTAAATAATTTGGCATCATTGCTTCTTAAATTGTCATCTTTTAGTTTAATACATTTTCAACTGCTAATTTTAATTTACTTGAATCCCAGATATCTTTTTCTTCGTCTCCAATAATAATAATAATAATAATAATAATATTCTACCACATACACACAACACCATCTAGCCCAAACTAAGCAGAGCTTGTACTATGGGTACTAGACAGTGGATAAACATACATATGTATATACTTTTTTTTTGTAAATACATACATATTATACATAGAAACACCCAGACCAAGACAAACATCTATGTTCATGCACACAAATGTTTGACTTGTGCGGGAATCGAACCCGCGACCTCAGGCGTGGTAGTCGGTTACACTAACCACTACGCCACCGAAGCTGACAACAATATTATATCAAATGGTCTGAAAAGATAAACAGCAGCATAACAATATTATATAGAATATAACCGGCACACTGTTTTGTCAAAATATATTTGTCCGGTACTAGGGAATCTGTTACTGTCCAAACTTACGGGAATAATGTATTAAAGTTCCAATTACCATAAAGTTTATCAATAAATCCGCAAAAAAAGAATATCAATGTAAAGCGTACCTACTTACCAATGATTGAATCAAAAGCACCACACACAATTAATTCACTTTAAAAATATAATCTATGACGTTGTGAATATTACTCGACGCAAAAAAATCCTGCGCGTAATTACTTAAGTGTAACCTGTAAGGTTACACATAAGTCGCAATTTTTTTAAAGTTTACAAAAAACACAATGATTAAAATTTAGTAAAATAAACTTCAAAAGGAAATAATAAACGATATCAAGCACAATTTATTACAGTAAACGAACAATTTACAATAATTTCAAACTTCGTCAGATTCAATGAAGTGATCGACAGATCCATTGGTCGTTAAGCCGATGTGCTTCCAATCCATCAAACACTAGCTACAAAGGGTCAACGAGTTTTCTTCACAAACTTTGTAAGCAATCTTTTTACGCGGATTACGTAAGGCATTCATATTGTTTTCAGTTAATTGATTATTCAACAGTAGCAAAAAGTTATTGCTGATCGTAAAATACTGGTTGAGTATTCCAGGTTTAGTTTGATTAGGTTCTTCTGCCAGAAAACCTAAGCGTAAAATCTCTAAGATGATGGATCGAAGAAATCCAAGATTTTTGCTGAATCCAGGATGATTTAACCCATAAACCTGAGATTTTCTTCGAGCTAGATATGTCTGGCTATACCCCGTTAACGTAAAGACGATTGTAGCAAAACATTGTTGTTCCCGCAGTCATTCCTTATACATTCATTATACATTTGAAGTCAAAATTAAACTATTTTCGAGTCATTCGAAATATTTGTTAGGTAATAGTCGTTAATTTAAAGTAAAACCTTGTATGTCATAATAACTCTGAATCCATAGTGCAGTAATACGTAAGTTTTTTATTTGATATAAAAATTATTATCAACATAAAAGAATTATTAGAAAATATAATTTATTACCATACTTGCTAAACCCTTTCGCTATGCTAGGATGTTTATGTTATCTATTCATAATGGTAGTGCAATAGGTTAGAATTCGAGTCACAAACTCTCCATCGTGAGGCCAATACCATCGAAATATTTGACACCTTAATGAAATTTTATAGCAGTTACTGCTTTGTTACTTATCCATACAAATGAGTAAAGTTGATCACTACGATGACATAATTGATACACAGGTTGACCAACTCCAGCGGTAGAGACAAGTTGATTGGAATAATGCGAAATATCCGGTACTTGAATGTTCTTACGTAAGTGTACCGGAGGAACATTTCTATATCTTCTTTGGCATCTGGACCTGAAAACATAAAATCAATATAGACTCTAAATAATAATTTATAAATAATGGATTTCGAAGATCTCCCCGTGACCATGGCTGCTGAAAAGCAACCGAAACTTCGGGGAAAGTGTAAAAATAAATTAAATCTAAATAGTTTAATAATAATTTAATTAGCTTAAAAATTAGTAAAGTTTAATAGTAGCAGTAGTGTAACAATTTTCAAAATTTTGTAATAAAATGTCAAGTAAACAACGCGATAAAATCCGTATATAGCAGTTTAATTTCAATGATTTCGAAGATTCTAGAATCTGATCAGTAATGTCTTCAATCCGATTTGAGGGTCGATATAAATGGCAATGGTAAAGTGACAACTCAAATCACTGGAACATATATGCAGTCAACCTTTTAAAGTGTCTGTCCATTATACCATGTCATTACTGTGCTATCAATACGTACTAAGATTCAGTTAGAAAATATTATTTATATGAATTAATATTAAACAATAAATTGTTCCATCATCATCGAACACCATAGCAAGACCAAACCAAGAGCAAATTAATAATAATAAATGTTTATTTCATTCACAAGTAGTGCAGTATGCTTAGTGCACTAATTTAAGTTAAGTTTAGTGGGCGTAGTGGTCTCAGAAATTTCTTGTCGTGCCATATACATTCTTAGCACGGTCACATGAGCAGACCCCTTTAAAGGTACTTACCATTGTTATCAATCAGTTTATGCATCAGGAACAGCTGCATCCTCTCGACTTCCACCGAGTAAAACTCTACAGCGACGAACGGTGAGAACAAGAGCAAAGATATTTGTATCACATGTATTGTAATGTAGCCTAGTGATTCAAAAGGTTCCTGAAAACAAAAACATACGTTACATCCGACTATCGTCTCATATAGGTACGCTAGTATTAGAAAAGCCTGTACAGAAAAAGCCAACAGCTCACTTCGGCCGAATGCGAAAGCAATGCACAGGAAACATAGCCCAGACACCTTGTATTTTATAGGTATAGATTTTTTAAAGAGCCATTCTGTATTTAGAACGCGTCCTATTGGATTATAAATCTGATTAGTCACTAGCGATAGACAAAACATAAGTACAATCCGCATAAAGCAGGATATTGCAATTGATATTGGCACTTGTCATCAGAACATGAGAAAAAGTATGATACTGGTGTAATCTCTTTATAATAAAATATGATTATGACTTGGTCCTTATATTAAAAGAATTAATTAAAATTTATTAAATAAATACTCACATGCCCTTCTATTGCTGTTAAAATATGATATACATTGGTAATTAACTTCGGTAAACTGCCAGCAATACTAAGAAACAGCTGCAATAAATGATAAAGGTATTTCAAATATATTATAATATGATTTTATTATCTTAAATATAAATGCATATTTATTTATCAAAAGCGTTGAATGATTCTTTACTTCAAAATCGAGCAACCCGACGACCTTCACTTTATAAAAGATCATATCTAAATAATCTTGTTTGTTAATGAGTAAAATTTCTAAAGATACATGATGGCTCTGGTTTTCTCCAGTTCCTGTGTTGCGAGGAACTTTAAATATTTAAAGATTGGACATAAAAAACACGCCAACTTGGCACAACTATTTGAGGACCACACAATTTTTTGTGTGAGGGGATCGAAATAACAACTCGGCGCAGTGATGGTGGTATGTTAGCGCAGAATTTTCAGTATTTGTGTCTTTGATGTTAGTGCGCAGCGCAGTCCGTTACTGTCAATACAGCGCCTCCTTAAGGAGCTGAAAAACTCTGCTGTAGTCAGCAGAGTTTTAAGCAATATTTTGTTTATGTTGTGTTTATGTAGTCATAAACACAACATAAACAAAATATTGTCAATGTTTGGCTTCAATCTTATGTATGGTGAATATACATTATCAATCAGACAGCTCTAGTTAAATAAAGGCCCGGGTTAAAGGGCTTCAGCGCTGTAAGTCACCTTTATTGAAAACATTAAAATTAAGTTTAATCATTATTTAATATACTTACAGACGCATGCAACTCCGGTGACATAAGATCTACCAAATCAGCAATACTTCTATACATGTAGAGACAAAACTTCACTTTGTTCTCTTTGACACTCCTACAATTCTTCACGTACAAATAATAATTATGTTCTGGACTCTCGGCCAATCGAATCCGGAGTATTTTCAATCGGTATCGAATAGAATCGAATAGAATGCATCGCCATACTCGATTCAAATCGAGTGCGAGCAAATAATACTGTTTTGCTATATACAATATCAATACATCATAGCATGGATAGGCATCGCAATACATAAAAGTATATACAACTCTGACAAACCATGTAATCAAAGTAAACATTATGAACCTGTACCTCGTATGATAGTAATGCCGAATATTAATACGTAAGTACGAATCGATATCCGATACATTGTGAAAGAAGTTCTCTATTCGACTATTCGAAAATAACATTATAATAACCGAAAAAGTGTATTCGATTAACGACCATATTTGTGAGATATCCTTAGGGCAGCAAGATATAGAGGCATATATAACACAAGCAACAAGAATAACACAATAAAATTTCGCAGCGAGTTTTAAATGAAAATTGTCTTTGTAAAATTTATAATCGTATCCGCACAACAATAGTATTGTCAATATCGGTCGATAGAAATGGAATATGAAATCACGATTTGTAAAATGTATCACTTCGTTCGTCATATTTCGGTTTAATTAATTTTTGGTTTATGAGTTGGATGTTATTCACAAAGCGACGTCAGTTTGCCGCTGTGGTCAGTTTGTCAACACCAATTTGGTGCAAATGAACAACGGTAGCGTACCTACTAGTGTGTAGAGTTGCGGTGATGACGAATGATTTGATACTGTTTGTAGTGATGCGCGATTATAATCGATAATATTAAATTATTCAATGATTATATAGTTTTAAAATGTAATGCACACTATTTAATATTGTCTTCTGTTTACGCGAATATTATTAATTGAAATTAAACTACTATATACGGATTTTATCGCGTTGTTTATTTGACACTTTATTACATAATTTTGAAAATTGTTACACTACTACTACTATTAAACATTACTAATTTTTAAGCTAATTAAATTATTATTAAAACTATTTAGATTTAATTTAATTTTACACTTTCTGCGACGTTTCGGTTGCTTTTCAGCAGCCATGGTCACGAGGAGACTCCCTGTGACTCTCCGTGTAAATTAAATCTAAATAGTTTTAATAATAATTTAATTAGCTTAAAAATTAGTAAAGTTAAAGTAAAAAGTTTAGTAAATCTAAATAGTTTTAATAATAATTTAATTAGCTTAAAAATTAGTAAAGTTTAATAGTAGTAGTAGTGTAACAATTTTCAAAATTATCTAATAAAGTGTCAAATAAACAACGCGATAAAATCCGTATGTAGTAGTTTAATTTCAATGCAACACTATTGTTTATTTATTATATAGTGATTTATTTTATACACATTTCCTATGCTGAGATAGACTGTAAATTATAACAGAGAAAAAGACAATTCTTAAAGCAGGTGAAGCAGCAAACCGTTTCGTCGTGTCTCCGCTTTGTCTTCAAAAGGTAGAATGTAAATTATCCGATGTATACATTTGAATAGGATAAACTGTGCCATTTGGCTTTACATTCTGTTTTAGTACTTGTAATTTAGTGGACCAGCACTGCAATACTGAGATAATGATATTTTTCTTAATTAACACTGTGTTCGTCTTACGAGTACTACTCACGTTATTGTTTATAGTGTGTGCGAGAACGCTGGTACCCTAAACACAAGTTGAATCTTATTCTGGGTACCAGAGTTTATCGTAAATACTAAATATCGTGTTTGTGACGCTGTTATTGTATTTTTGTGCCAAGTTAAGAAAAATTAAATTTTATTATTATTATTATTATTATTAACGATCCTGATTATACAGATAGCGTGGAGGTTAGTGTAAACGACTGTCACGCATGAGAACACGGGTTCGATTCGCACACAAGTCAAACATTTGTGTGCATGGATATGGATGTTTGTCTTGGTTTGGGTGTCTCTATGTATAATATGTACGTATTTACAGAAAATAAGTATACATATATGTACCTTTATCCATTGTCTAGTACCCATAGTACAAACTCTGCTTAGTTTGGGCTAGATGGTGTTGTGTGTATATGATAGAATATTATTATATTATTATTATTAGATATTTGGATATTAGATATTTGTTACTCAATCACGCATAAATCGTGGAACTTATTAGGATAAAAATTGCAAGATCGATAGACTACATCCGAAATTTACACATAGGATACGTTTTAACGAGATATGCGTTGTCGTATGAATCACGCAGGTGAAGCCGCAAAGGGCGAGAGCTCGTATTATATAGTTTTAGCAGTTAAAGAGTTCGCATATCGAAAAAGCGTAGATTCCATTGTTTTAATAACGCGAGAAATAGTACTAGGATTATATTCCTAGTTCAAATGGCCATAGATGAATCATGCTAAGCACCTGCAACGCTAAAGAACGAATAGACTTCGATATTTGCCTCAACAGACCGATATATCTTTTTAAAATAGCCATTTTGGTTTATCCTGTACTATAGGTCAATGTATCAAAATAAAGCCACAACTGCAGTATTAAATTCTCAATAGCCTTTAAGTCAACGATGGAATACATAAATATAAAAGTATCCAACAAACAATTTATGTTTATACTATTAACAGTTTGGATAAAAATATTTGATATTAGATTTGTTTGGATAAAAAACCAACCTGTGTTTTAACGCTGCTATACCAAGGACTGGTAAATATTACAACATTTGCTTACAAATTACAATACAACTTACAATTCATGATATTAACATTAAAAAGAATCATTACTAAACTAGATACAAGACACGTAGAAGATTTTATTTTAAAGTTTTATATTGTTGATATATTACATAATTAATTTTAAATTTTCTCTTATAAGCATTGTTGTATCTTATGATTGAAGGAGTATACTATACAAAACTTATGTTTATAAAGATAATAATAATAATAATAATAATATTCTACCACATACACACAACACCATCTAGCCCAAACTAAGCAGAGCTTGTTGAGCAAAGATTGTTCAATTTTGTGTATATTTCTTATCGGTGATCCGGCATCAGACCCAATAGAAGTTTATGACCCCGGGGTCATAAACTGCTCTTGTGTTTCTATAAATGTGTGCAGTTTGGTTATTCATATCTAAAAAAAGTGGGTTATCAGAGTTGCCAACTTTTTCTAAAGAAATACATAGATTTTATCATTAAAATAAACATTTTCTTTCTCCCTTAAATAAGGAACAGCGATTCATTCTTTAAAAAAAAGGGAGTTAGACTCTACATTCCTGTTATGGATCATAATGTGTTCTAATTTTAAAAAAATAGTCGTCCTCGATGGCATGGTGGTTAGTGTAACCGACTGCCACGCCCGAGGTCGTGGGTTCGATTCCCGCACAAGTCAAACATTTGTGTGCATGAACATGGATGTTTGTCTTGGTCTGGGTGTTTCTATGTATAATATATATGTATTTACAAAAAAAAAGTATTTAAGTATGTTTATCCATTGTCTAGTACCCATAGTACAAGCTCTGCTTAGTTTGGTAGACGGTGTTGTGTGTATGTGGTACAATATTATTATTATTATTATTATATTATTATTAACTTTTCTGGTCCTATTGTTAAAACAACGAAAGATATTAATACCCTGTCTAACTCTGAAAATATTTATGACAATAATTTCTAACGATTATTTATTAGTCCTTATTTAATGTCATTAACGGGAATACATCAAAAATGTCAAAGCTTATCGAGTTTCAGTTAAAATGATGTTGGTCACATACTGGACAAAGACTCGTTATTCCTATAGTGAGCTATTACAAATGGTGTTAGAATGTCTGTCTGTCACAAACACTGTAAGGCCTTTGTAAATTTGATATTCCTATTCATCAGCGTACTATTCTGTACTGATTTATACATATATCAGCCGTGTGCCGCGGTTTTACCCGCTTTAATTACGTTTATGGTTATTGCACTGGTCCTTTTGATATTAGAGTGCCAGTTTTAAAGACAGAAAATAATTTCAAAATGACTAAATATTTTTAAACGCACTCATCTGAGGAATAGGTAAGGAAATATATAGGTTATACAAACGTATAGTTTGAATCTTATATTACTAAACCACTCTCAAACGCAAAAATTGTTTTTAAATCGGTCAAGTAGTTCCTGATATAATCGCGTTCAGTAATATTCAATTCTTTAACTTATAATGTTAATGTAGATATAATATTTTAGGAGAAAGTCTTTTTGTATTTTGTATGAATAAAGTTGTAATCAAACCTCTTTGGCTGTACTGGCTGGTTACAATATCGTCAAGGAGTTACACCTTTTAAAACCGAAGCAGACTAATAAAATCCTTTCCTGGCGATTTTGCAATTGTTTTTCTGTTTACGAAAATGAGCGCTCCTGATATTGAAATGTGGTTTATTTTAAAGTGTTATAAAAAAGAAAATGCTGCATAAGCTGCAGAAGACGAAGCACAACATTGGTTATATAAGTCGGTATCACGTTGGTTTATGTATTTAACATTGCAGAACCGTGAGCAACCATCGGACAGAATTCTGAACAAACCAAAATCAATGCTCTAGCATTTTTGAATTGTTCAGGAGCGATATCGGGCCCCAGAAAGATAGTATCCTGGATACTGACCACCCACGCTTCGATCACTTAGCACAATGACCTGATTGAGAGGTGACGTGTAGCACATTTTGCCTCGGGAATCCAATTTGGATCGAACCGATTCTGAGGAGGCGGTACAAAAGCTACTTATTCCTTACCTTATCAGAGGGGTTATATGCTTGTTTACGCTTTGAAAACAGAAAAACGCTATTTACCTAAATGCCCCCTCAACATGAATAAGTCAATATACAAATCATCTAATAGCACTATAACAGAAAAACAAGCAATAAGGGTAAAATGTGTCGTCAATAAAAAGTGCGCTAAATTGTTTAAGACGGCCATTAGTGCTGCGTCGACAATCACTTGCTCTTACACTATTAAGTTGTTATAGCTCTGTGTGTCTTTGTTCTTGGATGTTGGAAGGACGAGAGCTGGCATATCGATAATCCACTGCTTGTAATTGTCGGATTGAGTTTACATGTCTGCTGATGTTTTGGTGAGGGAGACACTCTGGGGAATTCGTAAAACTAAGAGACAAGTTATTTTATGTACGAATCGTTACACATTTGTAAAAATAAGGGGCATAGTGTTTTAGAAGGATTTTTATTTAATTAAACAAGAGGTTAAGACACTAATTTCATTACCGCCGGTAATAAACGATTGCGTTCAACCAATTATAAAAATTATAAATGCCCGTTACATAGAATGATAGAGATGAATAAATTGAGAGAGAGAGAGAGAGAGAAAAAAAGAAAGATGAATAATTTAGGAAAATAGTTCGTTTATACTACTGCTATACTACTGTTACTGTTACTTACTGTTTATACTACTGTTAAAATAAAATAATTTTTGTGTTATTTTTAATATAATTTTTAACTTAATAAATTCTGCCTACCACGTCTTCGTACATAATGCTGTTGACGTAGCAGCATCCCAGTAACAGAAACATATAGTAAGTGCACGGCACTAAAGTTATAAAAACTTTGATTTTAGATTTCTTGCGGTTCGTCTAAGTCTGTTTCGAATATAAATATGGCATATGGCACATATTTCGAAAGACTGATCACAGTTCAAGACAAAAATCTTTATTACCATAAAAATGTGTCAACAGTTCTTGGACACGTCAGTTAACAAATATATAAATAATAAAATGAAATAAAAGGGAATAAAAGTTTAGCATTAAAAAAAACCTGTTCGAGGAGTAGAATCTAAGTAGTTTTCAATATAATATTTTTTTGAATTTTAGAAAATCTTCAGATAAAATTACCGCATCTATTTAGCTGTAAGTAGAATCGCAACTCTCTTGACGTATCCCCTCGACCCGATTGTCGTTAAGTTGAATGATTGAGAACTTACGCTTTCGACTTCATTGCTTTCAATTTGTTTCATGTACAGGGTGTCTTAGTTCTAAGGTTGTGCTCAAATTTAAATATTGTGTAAGATAATATTAACTGATCAATAAACAATAAAATATACAATAGTTGAATCTAAGCTAAATGTCATACATTTGTTTATTTTTGATGCGATGTTGAATTTGGTTAAGACAGATTATGTATGTATATCCTCTCGCTGCCGGCAATGGTACTGTCCATGGTCCGGAGCGAGGGTGCATGGGAGGGCTGTACCATCTGGTCCTCCCCCAAACAGCTGGGGCCCGCCTAGTCACGTGGCGGGCCAAGACCTGTCGGTGTTGCGGTGAATGCTAGCGTGAATCCCGTGGCACCGACACTAGGTACCGGAGAAACGTCGTCAGGGGTTTAGTGGGTATGGGGCCGGCTTTTCTGGCTCGAGTCCCACACACCTGCGCCCTGCCCGGGCGCGGAAGGTGCGTAACAGCATTCCACTGATGTTAAAATAAAAAAAAAAAAAAAAAAAGGTTATGTATGTATGTACCAATATAATGCAAAACCTTTATTCATATATACAAATTGAAATTAAACTGCTATATACGGATTTTATCGCGTTGTTTATTTGACACTTTATTACAAAATTTTGAAAATTTTTACACTACTACTACTATTCTACTGTTAACTGCCTCCGTGGTTCAGCGGTAGTGAATGCGACTGCTGTGCATGAGGTCTCGGGTTCGAATCCCGGGTCGGGCCAACAAAAAGCTATTGGGTTTTTCTGTAAAGAAATCTCAATAGCAGCCCGGAGTTAGGAAGTTGGCGGTGTTAGACACCCCCGTGCCTCGGAAAGCACGTAAAGCCGTTGGTCCTGTGCCTGATCTCTCTCCGGTCGTGTCGGATTGCCGTCCCATCGGATCATGAGAGTTAGGGAACAGAGAGTGCACTTGTGTTTGCGCACACACTTGTGCACTATAATATCTCCTGCGCAGATGGCCAGTCTCTGTTAAGACTGGCCGCCGTGGCCGAAATTCGGTCTGGAGGACATTATTATCTACTGTTAAACTTTACTAATTTTTAAGCTAATTAAATTATTATTAAACTATTTAGATTTAAAATAAATTAAATCTAAATAGTTTAATAATAATTTAATTAGCTTAAAAATTAGTAAAGTTTAACAGTAGAATAGTAGTAGTAGTGTAAAAATTTTCAAAATTTTGTAATAAAGCGTCAAATAAACAACGCGATAAAATCCGTATATAGCAGTTTAATTTCAATGAATAATATTCGCGTAAATATAAGACAATATCATATATACAAATGTTCTAAGTTAATGCGATAGTTACAATCGTTGATACTTATGTAGCTTTAGTTACTGACATTTATTCTAAATCACGGTAACGTGGGTGTAAAACTTAGCTCTCATAACAAAGGTAAGGAGGGCTATAGCGTTTGAATTTAATGCTACAGGTGTTAGTGGATAATAAGGTCTCTAAATTATAGTTACTCATATCATAGAAACCGACAATTATTGACGCCAAATAGGGCTTTTAACAGCAGCTGTGATAGCATTGACAGTACCTTATTCGCTAGTGGCACCGACTGGTGAGCACAAAAGCTTGCAAACTTCAGCGTAGAATAATTATTACTCAACCAAGAAGCCACAAAGACATATGGAGATAATATAAGGTCCCTTTAGATATTTCGTATATTTGTGACAGTCCATAACACGTGGGCTATAAATACATTGTTACAATTAGCTGGTTGTTGAACTTTTAATGGTTTTTAATTTCATTGACACTGCAATAAATCCAATCTATTAAAATGGCAAGGACACAATGCTTAAAAAAGATAAAAAACCACACTTAACATTCTGATCTATATCGATTCGCTCTGGTTTTATTTATTATCCATATGTGGTGAGCTATTGTGACCTAAAAAGACTTTCCTTCACAAGCAGTAAATATACAATTTATTAATTAATAAAACATCGCTTACAAGCTTACTACAATTAAAAAAATAAAGTTGTAGCTTGCACAGTAAAACAGAAATAATTCATCCCTATTGGAGCGATTCAGTGCCTCAGCTCGAATACTTCGCTACCTAAGACCGCAATGGGGAGAAATTTTCTTTTTCTAAGCTCATTTCATTAGTAAACCTTGGGCTTGTTGCCAGTAATTTACCCAGTTTGCACATTTAATTTAGTTAGTATTTTCCTTTGAAAATAACGTGAATTCGCTTTTTAATAAAATGAAATGTTAATTGTGTTCTTATGCAGGCGTATCTTTATGACTTTTAGCTAGTCTGATATTTATCAGGGCTTTGCTGTCGTGCATTCGTGATAAGCTGTGCAATCTTATGCAATGCATTTTTATTTAATTTGTATGATTATGGTTCTGAGAAGTTTTCGCTCTGTTCAACCAACTATCTTCGATATATAATCAGAAGGAAAGATAAAACATATTTTATTTAATTTCGTGTTCTGTTTTCTCTTCTTCTCTTTCTCCTTTATATAGTAGAAAATAAAAATAAAACCAGGCTACTTCCACGTATAAAAATTATGCTCTTGCAGTTTGCTAAACATCTTAATCTTATTGAGATGTTTAGCAAACTGCCTTTTTCTATCGGACTGGAGATCCGTAAAAGTAAGTAACGTTTTGAATATACCCAATTTTGTCTCTAAGTACATATCACTCATTTAGCCATTCTGCAACGATTTTCATTTAGCGTAGTGGTTTAAATGGTGACTTTATACGCCATTAATTATGCTTATTTTACAATTTATGTCTAACTTATCAGATAATATATTCTGTTCTTATTATTATCAAAAGGAATATTGACCATGCAAGCCTTCAAAAAATGTTAGAAAGAAACCGACACACCCTGTAACAAAAGTGTTAAAGAAACGTCGTCAGTTCGTATAGCGGGTCGCTTGTAAATAATAATGTCTGGACTTTTACCCTCAACAAACTGTTAGTGTGTAATGGCGACTTGTTTTCTAATGAATTAGTTACAAATTAACGTAGAAACCCCGAGCCGACGCCGGGCGATTAGAGGGTGAGACGGCTTCTTTCGTAGGTCACAGGTGACGATATACTAACTAGATGGATTGGTGGGTGGAATAGATTTTAACCTGCAAATTGAGTGATGTTCCGTATCGTTAATGTTTCGAAGTGTTTTGATGTTGAAGGTATCCTAACTAATATTATAAATGCGAATGTTGGTTTGTTTGTTTGTTGCGATTTCACATCTTAACTACCTGACCGATCATCATGAAATTTCGTATACACGTTGCCAGGGAAACAGAAAAGGACATAAGATACCTTTCGTCTAGAAAAAAAATTACTATTACGAACCTTTTTTTTTTTTTTTGTTTCCCAGGAAAAGTGCTTCATGCACTGCCCGCCGGCTAGGGGACGGCACCGGCGGGGGAGTGTGGGACTCCCAGCGAGACGCGCTGGTATACCCACTAAAAAACCTGGGGTGTTCCCTCTCTCATCCAGTAGGGGGGGCCAGTTGGGAGCTCTCAGAGGATTCATCCATAGCAGGCCCCCCCATGTGGGTGTGGGCCGGGTCAAACGGACTCGGCCACCTCTCGTCCCCAGGGGAGAGCCTGACCGCTCTCCCCTTTCGACGGTAGAAGGCGCGCGGGAACACCGCGCGCGCCCTCTCGGGGTTCCTAATTTACGGGTGGCAGGGTCCCCTCAGGCCTTGCCACCCGGAACCCTTAAGTGGGCGGCAGGAGACCGACAAAAGCGCGTCTCCTGCGCCCTCTCCTCCAGCGGCGGACTTCCGGGGCGTAAGGATCATCCTCACGCCCCCGTTCCGCCGCCTCCTTCTGCGAGATGACAGTCTCGCAGAAGGACCTCATTGCGCCCCAGCACCTGTCGTCGCCGACCATCCTGGATACGACGGTCGGCAACGAGAGGTCGGGGCCAATCACAGCGACCAGGGCGCAGCGCTCCACGACCCACGCCGGACACTCCTCCAGCGTGTGCTGCGCCGTGTCCTGGTCACACTCCTCACAATGGTTGCACCTGGTTGTCGGCTCCCTACCGGCTATCTTGCAGAGGTACTCCCCGAAACAGCCGTGTCCGGAGAGCACCTGAGCGAGCCGGTAGGTGAGCGGTCCGCGCCGTCTGTCCGTCCACTGTCTTAGAACCGGACGGACAGCCTCGACGGTCCTCAGCCCGTAGCGGGGCTGGGCCAGTCTGTCTGCCCACTTCTCCTCCAGGACCAGTCGAGCCCGGGACCTTCGCGTCTCCACCGCACAATGCGAGGGAACCTCGCCATGGAGACGGAGGTCCGCGCGCCAGTAATACACCGACGCCTGGACCTCCGCCTCCAAATCCCAAGGCGGCGATGCCGCCAAAACGCACGCCGCCTCAAAGGAGACGGTGCGGTACGCCCACGACACCCTGATCGCCATCGCCCTCTGCGGTCTCCTCAGGAGGGCGACGTTGTGGCGATCGAGGGCGTCGGCCCAAATGGGCGCTCCGTAGAGCGCCATCGACCGCACCACCCCCAAATAGAGGCGGCGGCAGATGACACTCGGCCCCCCGATATTCGGCAGCAAAGAGCTAAGCGCTCCTGCCGCGGACATCAGCCGGGGGGCCAGGCGGCTAAAATGGACGCGAAAGTTCCAGCGGCCGTCGAGGTGGAGCCCCAAGTATTTCATACTCGGCTCCACCCCGATGCGGACCCCTCCAACGATGATGTGGGCATCTGGTGGCGGCGCCCGCCGAGGCCCATGAAATAATAGGGCCTCGGACTTTTCCAGCGCCACCTCCAGTCCCAACATCCTAATCCTGCCGACAACCAGGGCAACTCCAGCCGTGGCAAGACGGGCAGCTGCCCCGTAATCCTCTCCCCGGGCCGTCACCAGCGTGTCGTCGGCGTAACAAGTTACGCCGACTCCCGGGGGCAGGGCGCCCCGCAGCACCCAGTCGTAGCCGATGTTCCACAGGATCGGACCCAGAACCGATGCCTGTGGAACACCGCACGACACCTCCCTCCGGAACGTCTCTCCGTTCCGCCCCACACAAAACACACTCCTCTGGTGCAGGTAGTCCCCGACTATTCGGCGCAGATAGGGAGGCACCCCATGAAATCGGAGCGCCTCCCTGATAGTCGCCCACGGCAGGGTGTTGAACGCGTTGGCGATGTCTAAAGACACCGCCAACACCACCTCGCGCGAGGCGACCGCCTCTTCCGAGAGAGCCTTGACGCGACCAATCGCGTCAATCGTCGATCGGCCCTCCCGGAAACCGAACTGGAGTTCGGACAAGTCGGGGCCCACCCGCACCAGGTGCCTGGAGAGGCGGGCAACCACAACACGCTCAAAGAGCTTGCCCACCTCATCCAGCAGCACTATGGGGCGGTACGCGGAGGGAGAGTCCGCGGGGCGGCCCTCCTTTCTCAGGAGGACCAGCTTACCCGTCTTCCACATGGAAGGGAACCGTCCCGACTCCAGACAGGCGCTAAACAGCCTGAGGAGCCGGTCCCCTAGGGCGTCGTAGGCCAAAACCCAGGCGCGGCCAGGAATTCCGTCCGGCCCCGGGGCGGTGTTTTTACCCCGGAGCCGCATCATTGCCACGCCGAGCTCCGCCATGGTTACTTGTGGCGCCCCGGCATCAGCGCCGCCCTCCTCAATCTCGGGCGGCGCCATTTCGGGAGGCGAGTGCTCCACTCTCGAAGGAAAGAGAGCGGAGACCACCTCCTCTAATTGCCGGGGCTGGAGACTCTCGGTGACCGGCGGGGCCCAGGGGCGCAACTTGCCCCTGACCGCCTTGTACGGACGGCCCCACGGATCTGCCTCGAGAGTCCCCAGGAACTCTTCCCATCTTTGGGCTTTGGCCTCGCTGATGGCGGACTGCAGGGCGTACTTTCGCTGTTTGTACGCATCCCGCAGCCGTGCCTCCACGGTCTGGTCACGGTACCGCCTGCGTCTGCGGTACCTGGTGTACTGGCGACGCGCCGCAATGCACGCGGCGCGTTTATGAGTGATGTCGTCAGACCACCAGTACACCTGACGCCTCGGAGGTCGAGCACTGGCCCGGGGCATCGACGCGTCGCAAATCAGCGTCATCGAGCCCCGGAACCACTCCGCTTCTTGCTCGACCTCCACAGGCCCTTCGCCCATCGGGGTCCAGGCCTGGACGATGGAGGCTTCCACCAGCACGTCTACGTTTAAACGTTTCAACGCCCATCGTGGGGACGACGGGGTGTGCACTCTTCTCGGGCGATCGTCCGGGATCGCCGGCGAGGCGGAGATGTCGAACCGCACGTAACGGTGGTCCGACAGAGACTCCGCCTCGACCAGCACTTGCCAGTCCCGGACGCGGCGCGCTACGGCAGGGCTTGCAAACGAAATGTCCACAATGGACTCGCCCTGCCAGCGCACGCACGTTGCGACCGAACCCCGGTTCAGAACCACGAGGCCGGTCGCAATCGCCCACTCCTCCAGCGCGTCGCCGCGAGCGTCGGTGACAGGGGATCCCCAAGCCGTTGATTTGGCATTGAAGTCCCCCGCCACCACGACCGGACGCGATGGGTACCGATTAATCACGGCCCCCAGCGCGCCCAAAAATCGCTCAAACTCGGCGAGGCGCCGGTTCGGAGAGAAGTACACCCCGATCAGAACGGTTCCTTCCCAATCGACACACACATATCCCTCGCCCCTGTCTGTCATCACCAGGAGCGAGGGTCCAGACGAAACAATGGCCGCCGAGCCCCCGAGGTCCCCAAACCAGTTGTGTCGGCTGGGGACGCAGTAAGGCTCGGCGACCAAGGCGATGTCTATTGACCACTCCGCCATGTGCTGCAGCAAGATATCCTGCGCCCTGGCGGAGTGGTTAACATTCACCTGAAGGAGGCGATGGACCATAATTAATTAGATGTCCATCGCCACCCTACTGCTCCCTGCTTGGGAGGGGGCCGGGGCGGCCGGAGTCCTGGCGACCGCCCCTCTGGCCCTACGTCTTTTTGGTGGGGAGCAAGATTTGCTCCCCATCCGGTGCTCCGCCGGCTTTCCTGCAGCCAAACAGATGCTGCAGGAAAGTTTTGCAGCGGAGCAGGCGGCGGCTTTGTGGCCGGGCTGGCCGCAGCGAAAACAAAAGTCGCTGCGATCAGTTTCAGCGGTGCATTGCTGCCTCACGTGCCCCGGTTCAAGGCAGCGGTAGCACCGCCTAGGCCTCGGCTCCAGGAGCTTCACCTGAGCCGAGACCATCCCGACCAGCAAACGGCCGGCCGCAACCTTCTTCGCCGCAGCGATGGGACAGCTCACCACCACCGTGCACAGTCCGCTCTCGCTGCGGCGCATCTCCCCCACCCTGACCTGCGCCTGAGGGCAGGCTCCGGCTTGTGCCACCGCAGCGGCGACATCCTCGGAGGAGGCCGAGTCGTCCAGCCCGGTTATTCGCATTTCAGCGGACTTCACCGGGCGGGAGATCTTAACCTCCTCAGGCGTGAACAGGGACCGAATTGTAGCGGCTACCCTGTCCGCCTTGTCGCCGGAGGTGGCACCTGGGACCTCTAAAATTCTGGCCCCAGTGGCGGCAACTTTAAAACAAACGCCTCCAGCGAGGCCCATCTCGGCGAGATTCGCCTTCATGGCCTGAGTGGCCCGCCGGAGGACGCCCGCGTAGCTTACTCCCTGCCGGAGTCCCTCCTCTGTCAGCTCCACCACAACGGCGGTGGAGCGCGGAGGACGCTGGTCGGCCGGGCGGGGGCCCTTCTTTTTGTTTACCGGGGGAGCCCGGGAGACCTTCTTCTTCCTCTTCCTCTTGGTGACCTCCGTCCAAGGCTGTTCAGCCGACGTAGAGGCCACCGGAGCAGGTTACTAATACGAATCTTTTTTTTTTTTTTTTTTTTGTTTTTTGTTACCCAGGAAAAATGCTTCATGCACTGCCCGCCGGCTAGGGGACGGCACCGGCGGGGGAGTGTGGGACTCCCAGCGAGACGCGCTGGTCTACCCACTAAAAAACCTGGGGTGTTCCCTCTCTCATCCAATAGGGGGGGCCAGTTGGGAGCTCTAGGAGGATTCATCCATAGCAGGCCCCCCCATGTGGGTGTGGGCCGGGTCAAACGGACCCGGCCACCTCTCGTCCCCAGGGGAGAGCCTGACCGCTCTCCCCTTTCGACGTTAGAAGGCGCACGGGAACACCGCGCGCGCCCTCTCGGGGTTCCTAATTTACGGGTGGCAGGGTCCCCTCAGGCCTTGTCACCCGGAACCCCTAAGTGGGGGGCAGGAGAGCGACAAAAGCGCGTCTCCTGCGCCCTCTCCTCCGGCGGCGGACTTCCGGGGCGTAAGGATCATCCTCACGCCCCCGTTCCGCCGCCTCCTTCTGCGAGATGACAGTCTCGCAGAAGGACCTCATTGCGCCCCAGCACCTGTCGTCGCCGACCATCCTGGATACGACGGTCGGCAACGAGAGGTCGGGGCCAATCACAGCGACCAGGGCGCAGCGCTCCACGACCCACGCCGGACACTCCTCCAGCGTGTGCTGCGCCGTGTCCTGGTCACACTCCTCACAATGGTTGCACCTGGTTGTCGGCTCCCTACCGGCTATCTTGCAGAGGTACTCCCCGAAACAGCCGTGTCCGGAGAGCACCTGAGTGAGCCGGTAGGTGAGCGGTCCGCGCCGTCTGTCCGTCCACTGCCTTAGTACTGGACGGACAGCCTCGACGGTCCTCACCCCGTAGCGGGGCTGGGCCAGTCTGTCTTCCCACTTCTCCTCGAGGACCAGTCGAGCCTGGGACCTTCGCGTCTCCACCGCACAATGCGTGGGTTCCTCGCCATGGAGCCGGAGGTCTGCGCGCCAGTAATACACCGACGCCTGGACCTCCGCCTCCAAATCCCAAGGCGGTGATGCCGCCAAAACGCACGCCGCCTCATAGGAGACGGTGCGGTACGCCCGCGACACCCTGATCGCCATCGCCCTCTGCGGTTTCCTCAGGAGGGCGACGTTATGGCGATCGAGGGCGTCAGCCCAAATGGGCGCTCCATAAAGGGCCATCGACCGCACCACCCCCAAATAGAGGCGGCGGCAGACGACACTCGGCCCCCCGATATTCGGCAGCAAAGAGCTAAGCGCTCCTGCCGCCGACATCAGCCGGGGGGCCAGGCGGCTAAAATGGACGCGAAAGTTCCAGCGGCCGTCGAGGTGGAGCCCCAAGTATTTCATACTCGGCTCCACCCCGATGCGGACCCCTCCAACGATGATGTGGGCATCTGGTGGCGGCGCCCGCCGAGGCCCATGAAATAATAGGGCCTCGGACTTTTCCAGCGCCACCTCCAGTCCCAACATCCTAATCCTGCCGACAACCAGGGCAACTCCAGCCGTGGCAAGACGGGCAGCTGCCCCGTAATCCTCTCCCCGGGCCGTCACCAGCGTGTCGTCGGCGTAACAAGTGTTACGCCGACTCCCGGGGGCAGGGCGCCCTACTATTACGAACCTTTTTTTTTTTTTTTTTGTTACCCAGGAAAAATGCTTCATGCACTGCCCGCCGGCTAGGGGACGGCACCGGCGGGGGAGTGTGGGACTCCCAGCGAGACGCGCTGGTCTACCCACTAAAAAACCTGGGGTGTTCCCTCTCTCATCCAATAGGGGGGGCCAGTTGGGAGCTCTAGGAGGATTCATCCATAGCAGGCCCCCCCATGTGGGTGTGGGCCGGGTCAAACGGACCCGGCCACCTCTCGTCCCCAGGGGAGAGCCTGACCGCTCTCCCCTTTCGACGTTAGAAGGCGCACGGGAACACCGCGCGCGCCCTCTCGGGGTTCCTAATTTACGGGTGGCAGGGTCCCCTCAGGCCTTGCCACCCGGAACCCCTAAGTGGGGGGCAGGAGAGCGACAAAAGCGCGTCTCCTGCGCCCTCTCCTCCGGCGGCGGACTTCCGGGGCGTAAGGATCATCCTCACGCCCCCGTTCCGCCGCCTCCTTCTGCGAGATGACAGTTTCGCAGAAGGACCTCATTGCGTACTATTACGAACCTTTTTTTTTTTTTTTTTGCTTCCCAGGAAAAATGCTTCATGCACTGCCCGCCGGCTAGGGGACGGCACCGGCGGGGGAGTGTGGGACTCCCAGCGAGACGCGCTGGTCTACCCACTAAAAAACCTGGGGTGTTCCCTCTCTCATCCAATAGGGGGGGCCAGTTGGGAGCTCTAGGAGGATTCATCCATAGCAGGCCCCCCCATGTGGGTGTGGGCCGGGTCAAACGGACCCGGCCACCTCTCGTCCCCAGGGGAGAGCCTGACCGCTCTCCCCTTTCGACGTTAGAAGGCGCACGGGAACACCGCGCGCGCCCTCTCGGGGTTCCTAATTTACGGGTGGCAGGGTCCCCTCAGGCCTTGTCACCCGGAACCCCTAAGTGGGGGGCAGGAGAGCGACAAAAGCGCGTCTCCTGCGCCCTCTCCTCCGGCGGCGGACTTCCGGGGCGTAAGGATCATCCTCACGCCCCCGTTCCGCCACCTCCTTCTGCGAGATGACAGTTTCGCAGAAGGACCTCATTGCGTACTATTACGAACCTAACCCAACCTACATTTACGCGAGCGAAGTCACAGGCAAAATCTAGTTGTATTATGTATACAAATCGTGGCAGTCTAAGAACGTTTTTGGTGCAATGATAAACAAATGAGCAACGATATAAGATTTCAGACTTTCATGAATCTAGCCAAGTTTCGTAAACTTTTTTAAACTTTCTTAAGTCTAAAAACATTTACAGGGTTTGGTAGATTCTTACAAACCTATCGCACTTTTCATTTTTAAATGTCAACTGCCGTATTAGCGTATATATCATTTGACGCTGGAAACTTACCGAACATACAATTAACAGATACAAAATAAACCGAGACTTAAAATAATTATTTGTCGATCACAAAAGTAATTGTTCCGTATCAGGCTTGTAAACAAAACACTAAGCGGCGACAGTGACCAGATTATCATTTTTCTTTATCAATTCGATTAAATATTTTGCACATGGATTGCACCAAACCCACCTCATACTAAGAGGAGATCCATGCCTAGCAGTAGAACACAATAATTATAATAACACAAAAAATTTAAATGTAATGTTGAGAGAAAAATATTTTCCACTTCAGACAAAAAGGCTAACCATTCCCGTTGTACTAGAGATCTGTCTACAGCTATTATCTCGTATTACTAGCGGTATTACTAACCAGCCGTACTCTCAGTCGATTTAATAGTAAAAAATTCAAGCGGTCAACGAACAAAGAAAGTTGGTGAACAATTTTCTACTTCAGGAAGAAGTGGGAGATTATAGAGATGCCATTATATTTGGAGGCGGTATCTTGAATATTGATCGGGTAGAGAGTGAGGTGGTTTCTTGCATAACTTTACGTTCATGTTTGTTTGCAATCATGAGATAGTTTCGCATGTTTGCTTTCAAATGACATTGGAATACACCAGTGTACAACGCGATGTATAATCGTCGTGATAATTGACGCTTTACACGTATAGTGTTGACAAAACGTGACAAAGTATTATATAATTATAAAAAGCAAAGCAAAATAAGAATACAGTTCGAATAAAATTGAGCACAACATTATTCCTGTGCTACTCGAAAATAGCGTCCCTTATTATTAGTATAATAATTTAAATCTGTTTAGAATCTTTACCTGCAACAAACAAATTTTACCTATTCATAATATAATACCATTTTTATTACTTGTCTTATTTGGTAAACAATAAAGTCATTATAAAAATACTTCAGTTACCGCTTTCAGACTATAAATTAATTGTTCTCTAATAAATAAAGATGACAATACATAGACATTAATTTATTGTCTCTACCACTGTGCTATATTTGTCTTCTTGAAAATACAACTACGAAAAATAAATATTATACATAAATAATAAATTAAATTATATTAAATCAGAGTCTATGCATCGTTTTTTACATTTGAAACGCAGCGAACACAAAAGACATTTTACTGTTCGCCAAAACTATAAAATTTCAATGTATTCAATGTATTATTGTTTTAATGTTATGCCATATCTATCTTAATTTAGTTATAACCTCGGTGTCACTACAGCTATGCCGGCCATTGACAGTAAAAAGTACAGCGAGTTTTGAACAAGCACCGCGTAGCCACCACAAAGCGTTCAATTATATACCAAAAACGAAAAGAAGTGTAATCTGCCTGTGGCAGCCTTTGACGAAGACTCCGGTTTGAGTTTATAGTTTAGAGCTTAAAAGTTTGGGTTGGATGTTGCCGAAATTGTTAAGAGTTGACTGTTTATCACAAATAACAGAGCAGGAAGCTATGAATATGTTATCAAAATATTATTTTGTCATTTAATAAATGATAACCGCTACTAATATTGTATCGAGTGACAAAAGTAGTATGGCATGATTAAATATGTCCCTAACTTATGCAATTATTTGAGTCCAGACCCCTAAAAATTATCAAAGAAAAAGTACTCTTACACCTATGGCGCGATAGGATTGGCAGAGGTGTATCGTACTCAAATTTGGCTAGCTATGTCATTAGGTCTTAAGTAATAGGGAGTTCAATGTACTGGAGAACAACTTCAGTCTTCGTGCGGTGAGAACTTTTAGACAAAAAGCCAATAATACTTTGCACTACCCGTACGTTGCAACCAAGATACACTAGCAACAAAATTTCCAAGTATTAACATTTCATTTGAAGCCCGTTCTCACAACCTTTGAATCGTAAATTCTTGTCTGAAAACCTATTTTACCAAAACACCATATTAATAAACTACAGATAATGGCAACATATTGTTAGATAAACGTCTATCTCTCCCAATTATTTTTACCTCACGGTTGCTACGGCTCAATCAGAGTACCGGACAAAGGCCTGTCCATAATGATTGCTATTATCCAGTCCACTTGTGATGCTATTAGCGTTACACAATACATCTGTAGCGTTGGACACTTGAAGGTACTCATGTTACCCCAGGTTTACCCCAAAAGATGATACATGTGTATATACGATTGTTAGGGGATAATTGTGATCATTATGTTAGGTTTTGATTATAGGTAGTTTGGTTATGTTGCAAATATGCGATGTTTTGACGAGTTAGATGTGTTTAAAGTATAATAATAAACATAAGTATGTCATGTCCTACGCAGAGGCTTCGAGATGGGTCCCAAATGACGAACCTTTAGCTTTTAGTTATGTGCGTATTATAGTTAATTATTATCGCTATTTAACGTCGTGAGGAAACCTGCATTTCTAAGAGTTCTTCATTCAGATCTCGAAGATATGTAAAGTATGTTTATATACAATTTTGATATTAATATTTTTACTAAGGCGTAAATAAAATATTTTATTTTCTTTAAAAAAGACAGCTTCACCTCTAGGAATAATTCCTGTGTCGCCTTTTCAAATATATCGACAACGGACATTATAATTATGGTAAGCAATAAAAGTTCTACATAATGTTCTTCAAGATTTGTGAAGTCTGCTATCCCGTACTGGCCTAATCCTTCTTATTCTGAGAAAAGGCTCGTGTCCAGCAGTGGAAAAGTTTATAAACAGAGCTGACATTTATTCAATAAAAATATACTTATATAGTATGGGCTATTTAGTTCTGTAATATAATTTTACTCTTTTACCTGCGATTATATGGTACCGGCTTTAAGATCCAAGTCAGGCAAAGGATTACTGGGCTTTTTATGAATACATTATTAGTAGAAAATATTTATTTATTTTCACAATACAGTTATCTTTACAGGATTTACCTAACACAATAGCGTAGAAATCTTACAAAAAACCATAGGTATGTAACAAAAAATATATTTGGAAATATGCCTGGACGATAGAAAATGGGCGCCTTCTACGTAAATCCTCAAGCATAATTGGCAAAATGAGTGTATTTAAAACATACACATTAACGCAACCTACGTCACGCATATGTATTTCAGTATATACATATATTACAATTTACTGGGCACAATTTTTTTATTGTTTCTATTAATGTGTGTCCTAGAACTAAGTTCTCGTCGGTCGCAAGTCCAATACTTTCAACGAGCCATGTCAAAATAAATTCTCACCTTTAATTTTTTGATAAATTTAATATAGGTATAGTAAAACGCATGGTAAAGAGGTCACTTTATTTGTATTTCACATTTTAATTTCTACTAAAAGGCCTTTGACCATACGGTGAACGATCATTACAAGACCATAATTTAAAAAGAGTGTCGGCAAACATCCGACTAAGATGGATGCCGGACCGGAACCGGAAATGGTGTTGAATCGCTTCTCTATCTACCCTCATAGGATTCATTTTTCACTTTGTGAATAGTGTCGGGTATTAAGATGGGCGTTGTGTCTAATGTGGGATTAAGTGTTGTTGTATGTGTTATCAATCTATGTCAGTAAGAGGTAGGTGTGTTTCTTTTTAGCTATTACGAAGGCAAAAAAACATACGGTTCCCCTGATGGTGGAAGTTTTCCTAATGTCAAATCATCGGAGGTTACCGTAACCTTCGATGATGCTGTGACATTCCTGGTTATATATCCGTATTAGGTATAGTACCAGGAATGTCACAGAAAGTCATTTATTGGCCTCAACATTTCAAGTTTTGAAATCAATTAATCATCAGACATAATTAAAAATATATAGTATCTGGTCTCAGTTATGCCGCTTCGGCTCAATAGGTTAAGAAGAAGATAATAGCATTGATTCATAAAAAGAGAGACTACAAACTTTCTTCTAAGAAAAGATGTCTCCTTCTCGCTAGTATGCTATGCCAAATGTTGTGATATAGATCTCCATCCAAAAATTTGAGATCCAATCGTTTTACAAGTCTGAGTGTTCATTGTGCCTGTTGTTTAACTGTTTATAAAGATCCCTAAGGAGTATATGTGCTACCTTTATAATGAAAAATGGTTAGAAATAATGAAGTTAGGGGTATACAGTCGTGGCAAATCGACATTCTAATAGAAACATTCTTAGAGTAGTAGAGCCTCGCTGATTTCAGAATGAATGGGCCGGCTCGACCGGGGAAGGACTACCCTCTCACAGAATATTGACGTGAAATAGCAGTATTCCTACTGTTGTGTTTCGTTCGGTGAGTGAGAGTTCCGGAGGCCCAATCACCCCCTTGCCCCCATTCCCGCTCCTTCTCCTTCCCACTTCCTAAAGGATCGGCAACGCGCAAGTGATGCCTCTGGTGTTACAGGCGTCCATAGGCTACGGTGACCACTTACCATCAGGTGGGCCGTATGCTTGTTTACCACCGTAGTTGAATAAAAAAAAAAGAAAAGCTCTTCAGGTATTCCAGTATTAAAAATCAGGATCTTTATTTCGCTTTTTACTTAGATGTGTCGCTTAGCAGATAATTAACAGTTATTTGCTCCTACTTAAGAGGCTTCGATAGCGCGTTGGTAGGGAATACGACCACTGTGTACTTGATGTTCATGTCCAAATCCGGAATAGTTTGACTGGACTTTTCAGTCAAAATATTTTTTGTTGCGGCACGTAGAAACGTGACCGATAGACCGCAATAGTCTCACACCAGAGAATTGTTGCATTTTTTATTAAAAAGAACATTGCAGCATTAGAGCATTACCAAACAATGTATAGTGCAGCGACAGCAGCGATGTTATTTTCTACATGTCCGATGCGGCAATCATATATCATCGATGCGACCTAAAAGGTTATATATATTACTTCAGCTATGGTTATATGGTATATTAACCTCTGTCTACTCTGGCATTAAAACACACAAACACTTTGAAGCATAATATCTATATATCAAACTATATATCAACCCAAACACGTAACGACAGAAGGGCGTGTTCCAATGATTTATCCTCTCTTGTTCATGCTAATCGTGTGCTAAGTACCTTCTGATTTATAGCCGCGGATTTAAGTATAATTATTTAGATCACCCTCTGACGTCACCGGGCGGGGTAGGCAGAACATTCGTCAGACTTTGAGAATGCTAATTACAATTCTGTTATCTTTGATATGTCTGAGTAAGATTGATTAGATTATACAGAATTAGGTTTTGCAATTTTGTTTTGCGTTAACTCTGCAATTTTATTTGCGATCTATGTTTGTAAAGCAAATTATATAATATTTGTTAATAGCTCATTAATTTTAGAGATAACTAAGTACTGCCTCGTTGGCGCTTTTTAGGTAGATCTGGTAAGAAATTCTCAGTAGGAGTAGGAATCCAGACTTTGTGTTGTTATTGAGAATTTAGATTTCCAGTAGATGGCAGTAGTATCGCCTCCTATATTACATGGTAGCGCAGGTGACGTGGAGTCCTCTTCTGACTTTTCAATTGTTCTCTGGTTGTGACACAGTCTTATTATTATTTATGATTTGGTCATTTCACAACAGGTAATATCACAATTATTATTCACAAATGTAGTTTACAAAGAGTAAAAAAAGCCTACTGGCACAAATACAGTTCGACTTTTCAGCGAGTTTATATATTTTTAATATATTCTGTTTTTACTTTGACTCAGTATTAAATTGTTTATACTATTAAGAAAACTAAATGGGTAGCTTTTTAGGGATATTTAAGATTTCCCTAAATGGTCACGATCAGGTTGATCAGAGGGATAGGTAAAAATAGCTTTTTTTTTTTTTTTTGTTTTTAATAATAATAATTTTATTTTCAATAATAATACATGGGTATACATTTTTGTTATTAGTCTAAAATAATATTATACTACAATAAATTATGATTATCCTTAATCTGGTACATGTTTTACTTATACCTTAATCGGCCGACATTGTGCATTCTAATTTAATTTCAAGCGCTAGGTTTAATAAAGTGGTTGCCTGAACTAGGTTTAGACCTGTGTTTCAGGCTATATCTCTACTTACAAAAAATATATGCCAAGTAATATTAGTTTAGGTCAATGTGCATAAACTTAAAATAAAATATGTATATTGATACAATAAAATACTTAAATTACATATTATTACAAATTACTGATGACTTAAGGCTATTTTACAACTGTAAGCAAATTCTCCGTATCGGAGTAGGTCAGTGTTTGAAGGTGTTTGGTAACAATAACATTACATTGTTTATAACTTAGACTATATATATCTAAAATTCTATTTAATCTAGTATATAAAAATGGTCCTAGGAATAAGAAGAATTTATTTACAAAGGCATGTTTGGCATGAATCTTAGTACATACTAAATCTTTTCGTCTCTTGTCTGGAGGAAGTGGTCTGAATGGAAGTAGTGCATGTTGTTTAAGCACGGTGTGCAGAATAAGCAATTGGCGAACAGTTAGGACATTAGTGGATTGGTACAACTCATAGGTAGGAAACATGAAAGGTCGAAACGTCGCCACTTTTAGAATAGCCCGTTGAGCTCGTTCCAGTGTCAATAAAATCGTTTTCGATGATCTTTTGATTCAACATACTTGGGTCACTGATATTATTAATTCACGCTATAAGCCTTTTAATGATCATTAATTGAAATTAATTTGAATAAAGCCACAGATAGTTTTTATACATATTCCTGTGAGAACAAGCTTGTTTTTTGAAACATGTACGTTTTGAAAAATTTAAAAGTAATCCCAGTGCTTTTTGACAACAAGCACTGTATGCAGTCTCATACAGTGCTTGTTGTTAAAAATACTTTTGTTAGTCTAAAACAGATCAAAACAATACAATACAACATAACACAATAGTACAAAAATAGAAAGTATTGTGTGTATGAATTTAATAGTATGGATATATTTCGATATATTATATAGGTAATTCAATAGTATCTATACAGTAAATCAGTATCGGCTAGGTCAGTATGGCCCATTAGCCCCGTACACCCTCTTCTCTTCGTCTTAATAAACCCTCTTCCCTTTTCATCCCTCTTGTCTTTATTGAGACTGACTAAATAATGTGCTTTTGGTTTTGTGTGATAATTGATAATATAAAAATGTATGGTTGAATTACATTAAAACAAGCTGAGTCTCTTAAAATCTTGAACTTTGGGAAGAACTAGTAACTAGCTTTTACCGCTGGTTACCAGCGGGATCGCTCATGTTATCGCGATAAAATGCCCCACTACTGGGCCCGGACCTCTTTTTTTTGAGAAGGGTAAGGCCATAGTCTACCTCGCTGGTCCAATGTGAGTTGGCAGACTTCACACATCTTCGACAATATTATGTAGAACTCACAGACATGCGGGTTTCCTTATGATGTTTTCATTCTTTTATAATTTTCTATAATTAATTATTATAACCATTGCGCTATCCATGCTTTATAAACAATTTTAATGACTACTAATGAATTCAACAGTCTAGATATAAAACATTAATCACATCATAGTTTCGAAACTAATATCAAAATTCTGAGTCACGTTAAAATTTCTCGTTTCATATTCTCAAGTTGTCGCGTAAATCTTAACGGTGGCAATATAAGTTTGCCCATGTACTACATAAACTAAAGGACTTATTATAAAAACTAACAAGTTTCCTCAAGAACGCGTAAAAACGCCATAAAGTTGTTTGTAGACAACAGACGTAATTATATATTTATAGTAATTACGGAGAGTTCCTTTGTTCTTTTTTATACTACTTATGCGGCAAATAAGCGTACGTTCCGCCTAATGGCAAGTAGTCGTTGTCCTTCTCCTAGAATTTATCTTTTTATATATGTGTTTTACCTACGGGAGATACTTAGCGTAGAAAGCCCTTCGCAGTCTTATCATGAGTTCTGACTCAATGTGTCTGTTAAAGTGCCTCAATTTAAAAAGGAAATCAGATATCTAGTTTTTATATGTATCATTATGGGAATTCTACGATAAAACCGTGTTTCAAACACTAATATTTACAATGATTGTGTTACTTATTTAATTGTCGGCGATTAACGTGTATCTACGAGTTTACGTGTAATGCTACGTAACGTGCTACGGCGTAGCAGCTTCTTAGAAAGCAGGTAACGTTGGATATAACTTCTCTTGTACATGCCGCAATTTAAAATGCAAGTTTGTATGCACTGTGTAAATTGTATTCAGTTATATTTAATTAATGTCGAAATATAGTAATTTATATTGAGAGAGATTGAATTAAGAAAGAGCGCCTCTTTCGCCAACAAACTGTGTTTACAGTTTGGCGAGTTTGTTAAAAATGTACCACATTTTATATTTTTATGGAAATAAACGAATAAAAAAAATAAATAATATAAAGTTTTATCTAGAGTTAACTTGTTAATCTATGATGCAGGTTCTGCTATCTAATAGAGGCACCAGTCCTTATATAAAATATACAAACTCGATCTAAAACTGTAATGTGATGATGGGAAATAAATTTTATTGTATCATGTGGAAGTGCGCATGTTCTACGCTGCAATTTAATTTGCAAGCCTACTAGACGTAAAGCTCACATATTATGTGGGGTTCTTACTAATTAACTAATAAATACGCACACACCTTTGACAAGTCAGAGTTACGGATTAGCGTTCCTCAGATAGGACAATCGCTGCTACCTAAAAATATTATAAATATATTTTTAAGATATAGAAAAAATACCGATGCTTTTCACAAATAGTTAATTACTGATGTATCCGTTATATAAGTGCATCTCTGTCGCCTGTCCCGGCGGCATGTTGTGAGCAATCACCCGTTTTACTGCCCTTTGTCTTCTTAAATCGCGGCAGAGACACAACTAGGAGGTATTCGTGTTATGGACTGTTGAGTTGGTGCTAGAATCAAAGTTATAATTTGCTATCTTCAATGCTTCATGTACATAAACACTACATATTATAACACAAAGTTCTCGCCGCGTCTCATTGTCTGTCTGTTCGCGAAAAACTCAGAAACTACTTATCGGATTTTCATGCGGTTTTCACCAATAGACAGAATGTTATATATATATATATAAATACCTATTTATAATTCTATTTATAAATAGGATCATAAGTAGGTAATTTTTAATTTCATCAGTTGTTATTGAGTTCCGTTATATAAAGTTAGCCTTCTCCCCTCTAGGGGGGACAGTAGGGATAATTTGTGAGGAGTGCCTTTGGGTAGGTCTTTTGTGTAGTGGCCTGCCGTTTCATACGGCGGGCCGAAACCTCGGCGGGGTCGCGACCGCATGCGAAAGTGATTCGCGCGGCCCCGTCGATAGTGGTTTTGTCGAGGAACACCGTGGTAGGTTTAGTCGGTATTCCGGGAGGTACTTCATCTTTTCAACATCTTTATTTTACCTCGGCGAGTCCGACATAACCCCTCCGCCCGCCCCCGCGGAGGGGTATGCGTCATGCATTACCCCAGGTAAAAAAAAAAAAATATAAAGTTAGCCTATTACCCTGTGTTCTCTGAATTACTTCTTTGTACTCTATGACTAAAAGAAATTCATTGAATCGTCTTGTATAGAATATGGATTGAATATCACCATACCTTACTGTTGGTGACCAATGTAGGGAGATGAAATAAGTAGGCTGTCCAAACTCCAGTACAAAATGGTGTATTTTAAATTAACGATTTTACATAAAAATTAGAACGCAAACGTTCTCAGCCGTGGTTGTCGGTGAGTGAGGATGGCCGCAGCGGTCGCGGCAATGTCGCGCTCACTCCGGCCCCCGCTTCCCCTCTCAGCTAGGAGCCTTAACACATACCATAAAATCTCTACTGTGAATTTACTTACATTGTTTTGAAATTACGTTTTTAAAGATTTATGTACGTTTCATTTATTTTACTCTAGCTTTCTACTACTAGCTCGCGTAAAAGTAGGTTAAGTTATGTTAGCAACAGTACTTTTTTTGTATATAGTCTATATTACTTGGTGATAATATACCATTTTAAAGGTAAAATAATTTTGAAAATAGTATAAGAAGTTTTTGAGTTAAAACCTTACAAATAAACATACAAAAAATTAAATCTGTCCTCTTTATAATATTAGTATAGATGTAAGAGCAGCGATAGCTCAGTGGGGAGACCAACAGACTGCAATGCAGAGGGTCTCGGGTTCGAACCCACGTCGCGCACCTCTGACTTTCAGAAGTTATATGACTTTTCGAAATTATGTGCGTGTTGATTGACAATTATCGCCTGCTCCGTACCTCGGAGAGCACGTTAAACCGTCGTTCCCGACTGCCATGAACATTTATGGCAGTCGTTATTGGGAGAGTATCGACACAAAAATTCCACTGGGTCGAAGTGTCGCCGGTCTGCACTGCCTGGTCCCCACATACGATACATACATATATAGATGTAAAATTTCAATCCCTGACGTAGGACCATAAATAAAGCTTAGCTCGCAAAGCAATGATACGGTTTTTCGAGGTCGCAGGTTCAAATGCTGCTTTAGTATAGTTTTTCCCCTCTGTTATAATTTACATTTTATCTAGGCACGAATCTTAATTATATCAGACAAGCATGTCAATGTGAATGCACAAAAATATTAATTTCTGTAAATAATATTTTTTATAAACGACACTTACAATATCATATCATACATTCGACTGTATGGATGTAGTAGTGGTTTAAATGGTCGGCTTGCCACTGCCATTGCGCCGTGTGTTGTAGCTTCGTAACCCACACGGGACAAAAATTTGTGTGATCCACAAATGGTTGTTCCGAGTCTGGGTGTTCTTGTGTCCCTTGTTTGTAAAGTCCCCCGCGATGCAGGAATTATTCATAGAGCAGGAATGGACGATTTAACAAAAAAAAAACGACCATTTTCGATTCATTATTCATTATAACTACACTAAATAATACATTTTGTATACAAATTCGTGCACGCTCTGTATACAAAGGCGTATAATCTCGAGACATAGACTGGAGTAACATAGGTGTGTGTCAGTATCAGAGTTTCCCTGAGCTCGTAAACTGTGTCGACAAACAGTCGTCGTGTGTAATGTGCCGGGCACGATTTACTTGTTCCAACTAACGACCACGTTTTTTATACTATAGTATAAAAGAAAAAGTATTGAAATCATGCTGTTTTTGTATAAAATCTAGAACCTGAAATTGCTCAAATTAGACTGTAATACTATTTAACCTATAGAGTGGCAGCGGCACATCGCTGGTTAGACTCAATAGGTTTTAAATTACGTCTGGTATACCAAGAACTGACAGGGTAATTACTCGAATTCTAATTAAACTATATAATCTACAATAAAATGTCTGTCTTTTGTCTGTCATCCTTGACAGCGTTTTATCTAAGCTTAGTACTTTAACTTTGTTCCATCACCTCCAAATAGTATTTATCTATAAGATAAAAATCTCGCCATCTCACTCCTTTAACCTTAAAAGAGTGAGACAGCATGTGAATTATCCTTTGGTCAACTTTTACTTGATAGTTGTGAAACTGGCCATAATAGTCACAATAACTCAAATCTGTTTAATGGACGCTTTATTATTTAATTTCGGGTTGTTCCGTATTCATTCTATGACGTCTCATCCTATTTCTTTTCTCATCCTAAACTAGTATGCCTAACTGTTCCGATTACATTATTCTAATAAAGTTTCTTTATTCAACCGAAATGCGTTCCTTACTCTACCCGTGGCAAATATTACAAAAAAGTATGGATAACAAAACAACCCTTGACTTTGCAAAAGTAGGTTAGATAATATTGTCTTCTATTTACGCGAATATTATTCATTGAAATTAAACTGCTATATACGGATTTTATCGCGTTGTTTATTTGACACTTTATTACAAAATTTTGAAAACTGTTACACTACTACTACTATTAAACTTTACAAATTTTTAAGCTAATTAAATTATTATTAAAACTATTTAGATTTAATTTATTTTTACACTTTCCCCAACGTTTCGGTTGCTTTTCAGCAGCCATGGTCACGGGGAGACTAAACCATCTTAGTCTCCCCGTGACCATGGCTGCTGGTGTCACGTGTCACTTTTCAAACATGAAAACAACAACACCAGCCGTGCTCATTAGTTTTACATACAAAATGCAGTACTATTACAGTGCCTGCTATCAAGCCTATTAATTTCAAAGATATTAAGCCGTATCCCCAAACAGTTATACGTATATACAACTGTGTACCGAGTAGAATGAGTCGGTGGGTGGACTATCAGCGAGACAATTATTTTCAACTGGACCGTGTAGGGACTCTGTCGACTCGCATCATTGTAGTTAAGGAATGCTAGTATGTTAGAGTGAACCAGTTAAATAAATAAATAGATTTGGATAAAAAATAAAAATCCCTTTATTTTACTTATGGCCAGTCCTACAACTAACAAGTAAAAGTTATCCGAAAGATAAATCGCATGCTGTCTCACTCATGTTAGGTTAAAGAAGAGCGATGGTGAGATTTTTATCTTATAGATAAATGCTATCTGGAGGTGGTAGGACAAGCCCTTAACCTATTGAATGGCAGCGGTGGTCAGGCTAAATAATATTTCAATTATGTCCAGTATTCCAAGAATAGAAAAGTTAAAATATTTTCTAATTTCGATGTGTATGTATGTGAAAGGAAGCAATATTTTTACAAAAAACTTTTAGGTAAAATAAACGGCAGGCATACTTTTTAACTTATCGGTATTTTATTATCATTATATTGGTTTATTTTTTGTTTAAAAAATACCTATACAATAGTTTTTAATATGACGTATATATTAAGTAATATACATGGTTTATAATGCGTTTAAATTATATTGTCTTCTGTTTACGCGAATATTATTCATTAAAATTAAACTACTATATACGGATTTTATCGCGTTGTTTAATAGTTTTAATAGTAATTTAATTAGCTTAAAAAATAGTAAAGTTTAAAAGTAAAAGTAGTGTAACAGTTTTCAAAATTATGTAATAAAGTGTCAAATAAACAACGCGATAAAATCCGTATATAGTAGTTTAATTTCAGCGTTTAAATTAGTTAAGCTTTGTAAATAAAGGTCTCAGATCAGTTTATGGTAAATAATATTTTTTAAAGAACCTCGCTGTGTATAGACTGTTTTAAATTTTAGTTAAATTCATATAAACAAATACTTGAGAATTAAAAGAGACACTGATATTTTTATAGTAAAGCGAACACGAACAAAACAACCAAGTTATTTGTTCCCTGTTTTATGATAAGTTTTAATAGGTTTCGTTCATATTAATTTTACATATGTATATTGCTGCTGGCAGTAGAGGAGCCAACAGCTCTTGACCGAAACCTGATCGTAAATAGTAACTACAGCTTATAGACACTTGGACACGGCTGTGTTTCTCGGCATAGCAGAAGCAATTAATAACAAGGAAAGAGAACCAAGTCACTGACTATCGTAAACCACACAGGTGGCAAACCAACACAGTGCTTCCTAATAGTAAGCAATCACCGTGGCATATGTAGGCAGGGGCCTAAGGGACGGAATAAACTGAGAGACTTTGGTTTTACTCACCGAACAAAACCAAAGATTAAGTATATAGTTTACGCCCCTATATAAACTGTGAGAGGATAATATTCAAATAAACTGCTTTATAGAGATTTAATCGTTTTGTATTTTTATTTTTAAAACACTTTTATTACATAATTATATTATGCTTGCGTCTTCGCTTGCGTAAATATAAAATAGGTTAGGTTAAATCAGTGACAGTACTTTTTAGAGTTCGAAAAACTCTTATACAACAGCTTTGTCCGTCCGTGCGTCCGTCCGTTATACAACTTTCAACTCAAGAACTGTAAGAGCTAGAGACTCGCGGTCAACGCCATTCGACTCAGCATAGTCGATATATCCCCGAAATGACTATGACCTTTGACCTCCGACCTCAAGGTCACGTAATACCATCGTTCAAATCAGGAACCGTAAGAGCTAGAGACTCGTGGTTAACGCCATTCGACTCAGCATAGTCGATATACCCCCGAAACGACTATGACCTTTGCCCTCTGACCTCATAGTCACATGATACCATTTTAATCGAACTCTAAGATTTATGGCAATTCATGGCCGTTTCTCACTTGTTTACGGATGAAACTTATGTCCTATTCTGTGCCTGTGCAATGTGTATACAAAAAAATTCATGATGATCGGTCGATTAGTTAAGGCGTGAAAGCGTAACAAACAAACAAATAAATAAACAAATATTTTCGCTTATAATATTAGTTAGCATTTTGAAACTCTTTAGCTGCAGATGTTAAACACTGTTAGTAGTTACTGTCCTCTTCTATTTAAGCCATTTTCGTTATCAAAACTATCTTGATTTAAGTTTATAGTTTTCCCGATATCTCGGTTGCATCTCAGCACACATGTTCACGGACACACTAAAATCTTGATTTTCTCAAAGTCTTGAAGTACGGTTATTTCAAAGGACAGTAGTAAAGTCCTTTTTCACCGAAATCAGCAAGACTACTCACCACTACTCAAAAATGTATTTGACAACTAAAACTATAAATCGACCCGCTCTCACATAGCGCCATCCCGCAAAGCCAGCTAAATGCAAATCACTGATAATCCATTAGTGTTCCCGTATTGTGTACTGGCACTACAACAATGTATGAGTGTGTATTGTTACATACACTTGTATGTACGGAGGTTAGAGCTAAGGGCACTGATGACCAAAGGGTCCGCAGATTGAACGGTCATCTATTTGTTTAATTTGCACTATCGATAGATACCACATACATATATGATGTAGCATAAAAATGTTGACCACGACGTAATTAATGATTGCTTCTATCTACGTCTTTGCACTTGTGGAGTCCACGGAACATATACCAGGATAAAAATTATATTTCTATCAATAATCCATAGACAATCGCTTAAATATCCCCGAAAGGGTAAGCAAAGTGTATGACATCCACCTGATTTCACCATAGCTGGCGTTAGGTGAGCTTAAAGTCGTTTATCGGGTACAGTTAAAGACACTTAATATCTTTAGACAGGAAAATCGAATAACACTTTGCTCAATCCGGCCATCGAATCCGAGCACCTTATGCATAGCAGTCGCATACAGTATCGCTGCACCACCAAGAACTATCTGCATGCCAAGCTTTCTAACAAATCCGTTCAACAGCTTACGCATGATTAAGTAACAAACAACCAAACATCATTAGAATACATCTTTTTTATCTTAAAGGTAAATCAAACAAAAATATAACAATAAAACGTCAAACATATTAACATTTCGTTCGATTCGTTCATGTAATATGTCCTAAATCATAAGTTTATGACCTACATCATATTACCCCTTGCCGCCAAAGACGTTGATATTACCAAAAGCTTTTTATTAACAATATTCCCGCTAACGAATCAACGTTCACGTTATTTACACGATTCAATTTCGAGCGCACCTCGCTACATATAATTTTCATTCGCTTTCTACAAAAAATAAAGCTGATATTTTTTACACAACTATATTACAAGTTATTCGCTTCGTTATGTCTGATCGTTGATGACGATGGAACTATTCAGTTTTAATTAAACCCGTTGGTTGCAGACGTGTGTTAAGCGTGTACTAATTAGATTTCAGCGAATACAGTACGTTGGGCGAAAAATTCTTATGTTATTTTCGATGTGCAGTGTGAGAGGTAAGCGCTGTGGCGCTGCAAAAAAAGATTAAACTATTAACTGCTGTGTTTTGTAGTAGCAGTATGGTTCAAAATTATGTAATAAAGTGTCAAATGAACAAACGCGATAAAATCCGTATATAGTAGTTTAATTTCAATGAATAATATTCGCGTAAACAGAAGACAATATTATGTAGCAGTGTGGTGTTAGTAAATGACGGCAGGTTAGCCCATGATTACGAGACTTTAAGTGAGTAAATCTGTTATAAACCTTTACCTACACCGTGAAGCAATATATGTAGGTGTCAGACTTTTGTATTAGTTACTATTAATACCAATAATATTTACTATTATACTACTTATATCTAACAATAATAGAAAAATCACTTACTAATTGTTATATTTTTATATTATTATTTATTTTATGATATTATTTTTATTAAATTAAATTTTCATTCATAATAAAATCTATTTTAATTGAGCCCTCCTGTAATCTATATCACTGCTGATAATGATCAAGCTACATTTAGGTGGGCAGTATATAAAAGAAAATTGTAATATAAGTTCACTTCTACACAAAGCCAATGTATAAAGCGCTTCATCGCTACATTCCCTTCATACAAGTAACCCAATAGTTTCACTACTTTCAATTAAAACGGGGGAACAACGAGTAATGAAACAGTAATCGTATTAGCTAGTCATCGGGGAATGATTGCGTGTGATGACGTCACGAAACGCCGTCAATAATCTTTTTAGAACTGTCTACCAATTTCAAGTGTTTTGATGATGATGGGGGATGTAAAATATGAAGATACAAAATGATTGCCTGTGGTGTTTTGAACACTCTAGTGATTTTATAGATTGATGATATTCATATTGATAATTGATTAAAATTTGAATTGTTCGAATCTTCAAGCAAATTGTAATATCCCAAAGTTAAACAAATATTCCAAAGTGTGAAACTTTGATACTCTACACAAATACCAATATCAAAACGGCAATTATTCAGTAATATCTGAGCTCATAGTATAAATAATCGAGCCGTCATCAATCGATCTTGCTCGATAATTTATACTATGACCTCAGTTGATACATGGTCATCGTTATCAACATCGTCATCGTTAAGTCAAAGGTTGGTTTATTCGATTATAATTCGAATTACACTCAGTATTTGTGAATTTCTCAACATTGGTATGCAAATTACGAATATTCGAATTTTTTTTTCATAGTAATCGCACACCGTTAGAACACTATAAAAAAGTTGAATTCGAGTCATTAAGAAGATATTCTTTGGCTTAAAATCATTTGTAAGTTAATTATTATAATTAAATAATAATAAATTCGCTGATTTACAAATACTTATTTTTTTTACCACTTTCTTGGATGCCAAAACTAGTAAAAACCTATACGAATTTATTTTAAAACACAATTTGAACCTAATATAACAATTTAAATTTCACTACATATCGCCGACGACGTTTCGATTGCTTTTCAGCTACCATAGTCACGAGGGACGAAACTTACAATCGTCTCATTGTCTTGAAGTGTATTTCAAATAACCGAGCACAATATTACATTTTCTATTCTGATTAGGTTAGAGCAGTGGTCGGCAAACCGCGGCCTCGGCTGCGGCTCTTCCACAAAATGTTTAGTGTAGGCACGGATTACTACTTATTATCTTGCCTTACAATTATGATACCAAATTTTATTTAATTTACTTTTAGTTAAACTAAGACTGATTTGACAAAAGCAAGCTCGAGAGTGTACATTAAACTTAATTATTTCCGTAATAATGACTTCTACCAAAGCAAAGCTTAAGTAAAAAAATGGCTCTTTGAATAGATTTAAATTGTGTATTGTCTATATTTGGCTCTTTTGGATGTCAAGGTTACCGACCACTGGGTTAGAGTATACCCACTATATTCTTCTATAAACTAATATCATAAGTAACTATAGGAAACCTTCAAATTATAAGTCCTAACTGTTACAACGCAATATAGTACAATCATTGCTTTGGTATTCTAAATTACTTATAAATTATAGAACATCAGTTATTACTTAAAAACTTTAATAAAAAGAATAATAACGATACACCAAGGTGATATCCAATCATTACACGTATTCAAACTTATCACGGAATAGAGTCATTATCAATTTATTAGCAAAATATACACCCTTACGCCTTAGGGAATAATGGTGACTTTTGCTTGTAGATTGTAAATTAAGGTATCAATATAAATTGTTTGAAATTAAGGGTGAGAAGTTAGTTTGTAGCAATTTTAAAATCATTACGCGTCGAGTATATTGGTTGTTAAATGTACATTTTTGTACCGCTATCAATATTTCGTAGAGTGTAAATTAAGTTGTGCTGTAAGTGCTTTATGTATCATGTCACATGTGTATAATTTATATGGATGACATGTCTTGAAGGGAATTTTTCTTTACAGAACTATCTCAATAATATTTTAGGCCCTGTCGCATGACCATGACAGCAACGGTGATGTTCGTCAGATCGTGATGGGTGCAGGTTTGGACACTTTAGCAGATGGGTAGTCTGGTCTAGAGGATTGAACGCACATTGAGTGAGGAGTGAATCTAATATAAACATTCAATTCATCAAATTGTGTTTGTAGTGGCATGCTTGGGTAAGGAGACGATTGAATGATTGCATATAAAGCCACTGCAGTCAGTGAGTAACTACTCATTTTATAACTATAAAATGACAAAACTAGACAATTCTTTAAATAGGTGGAAAACGTATTGCTCTTTCTACATAATATGTAAAAAAGGTATGATTGTTCATATACTAATATGACTAATATTTTTGTATATTAAATGATTGGACAATGTAAAATATGATAACATAAATCATAAAACAAAATACTGAGCACATAATCGTTCCTTTAATTAGTTTTATGTTTTATTATGTTATAAATTAAATAATATTGTCTTCTATTTACGCGAATAGTATTCATTGAAATTAAACTGCTATATACGGATTTCAAATTAACAACGCGATAAAATCCGTATATAGCAGTTTAATTATAAATTAAAATGAGATTTTACCGATGAATCGCCTTAAAAATATAACTTTACTAGATATCCCTTGGGAACAGTCCTTTTTTTTCTAGCTGTAAGATACCCAGTGTCTTTTGTGTACCACTGACAACATGTATGCGAAATTCCATGATGATTGATCGAGTAGTTAATGTGTGAAACTGGAACAAAGTAATAAAGTTACATTCGCAATTATAGTGTTTGTTACGAATATATGTATGTATGTGTATAATATAAATAAAGTTTATTTTCTATCTATCTCTTCTTGCTTCTTATATGTGTTCTAAATCGAAGGCAAAACAGACAACTTTTATATCCAAAGTCATTGCAAGATTTCCGTAAAAATAAAAGCACGTCAGCTACACAATAGCAGAACGTTGTACCGCCATCATCATAACGTTTGTTATAAAGGAAAGATACAGATAAATTGTGTAAGACGCCGATAAGTAGCGGCGAACAAGCTCCCGCGTTATTGACGCAAATTGCGGCGATGTTTGAACACAGATATAGGGATAATAGATGATGATGTAATTTATTTTAATGTTTTGTAAGTACTGTAGTACATCTATATTAATATTATAAAGAGGAAGAAATTGATTTTTTGTTTAATTGTAAGGGTTTAACACCAAAACCACTCAACCGATTTTAAAATTGTTTTATCTTTATCACCGAGAGACAGGCCAAGTTTTATATAAAACAATTGAGAAACGGCAATGAATTGCCGTAAATCTTAGAGTTCGGAAAATGGTTCAAGTTATATGCAAAGGTCACGTGATAGCACGTGACCTTGAGGTCAGAGGTAAAAGGTCATAGTCATTTCCGGGGTATATCAACTATGCTGAGTCGAATGGCGATGACCGCGAGTCTCTAGCTCTTACGGTTCTTGAGTTGAAAGTTGTATAACAGACAGACGGACAGACGGATAAAGCTGTTGCATAAGAGGTTTTTCGAATTCTAAAAATACAATTACTGTTACTAACATACTTAACGTTTTTTTGCGAGCGAAGCCGCAAGCAAAATCTAGTATTCTTCTCCCTAGCCTTTATTATTCCCAAGTCACTTGGGGTCGGGCTTTTCTGGTCTAACCGGATTTGACTGGATATCATCACTTACACGGAGCGGCTGCCACCTGACCTCCGCGACCCGAAGGCTAACGATACCCGAAGCAAAAACTAGTATATTACATATATTTATGTACTTATTATTTATTTTTATGGCACGTTTCGAGTTGAAAGCGATGCGGAGGTATTTTATGACGTAAACTGAAGCAGCCATGTATGTGTCAGTTACTTGTTTTTTTTTTTTTCCTGGGGCAATGCTTGACGCATACCCCTCCGCGGGGGCGGGCGGAGGGGCTATGTCAGACTCGCCGGGGTAAAAGAAAGATGGTAAAGATGATAAAGTACCTCCCGGAATACCGAGTAAACCTACCACGGTGTTCCTCGACAAAACCACTATCGACGGGGCCGCGCGAATCACTTTCACATGCGGTCGCGACCCCACCGAGGTTTCGGCCAGCCGTATGAAACGGCAGGCCACTACACGAAATACCTACCCTATAGGCACTTCTAACACTCCGTACTGTCCCCCCTAGAGGGGAGACGGACTCGACACAGGGGCGCGCGTGGGAACACGCACGCCGCCTCTCGGACCTGGTGCTGAACGGATGGCGGGCAGGCCCACAAAGCCCGCCACCCCCAAGTCAAACTTCAGGGTGGATGTGTCTGTTACTAACCCATTACTAAACAACCTATGGACTGTTTATGTACATAATTATTAATGTCCGAAATAAAGATATGTACTTTAAGTTTTTATTATGCTATTATTTTTGTTAAATATTTAATTAAATATTTATCATAAATGTGATAAGAAACCACAATAATATTCAGGATTTATATGATAATGTTTCGGCAAGGCAAACATCAATAAAATCGATTACAATTATCATGTATAATAACTATTATTTGAGAATTGTGGTTAGTGGAATTCGTGTTCTATCATATTGTTTGTTAAATTTTGTAACAGTGGCAAGGGATGACGATTTACTCAAATCCCTACTATTATATACAGATGGTTCAAAGGCCTGCATGTATCTAACGAATTACTATTTATGTACCAGTTCTCGATACCAATTATCAGGCCAGACAAGTACTATTTCCAGGTCATAAAATGACAAAATATAATTTATTAAGAACGGTTAACAAATTGTTGTAACTTTATCGGCCAAATATCTGTTGCTAAGACCTTCTTTTTACAAATCTTATATGAAGAGCAAAAATAATGTTCATTTACATATAGGTATTCGATTCAAGGGCCTTTTAAGTTTATTTAATTTTTGTCTATCATAATGTCCTCTGGTCCTCGAACCTACGGTATTAGTCAATTTTGGCAGATACGTTTAGAAAATTAAAGAACCGCATCAAAACCATATCTGGTAAGTATTAGGCCACATCCAGTCTCTCTACAAACTGCTACTGTCACCCAGTAAACGCCTCACAAGAAGGCGGCGCAGTAATCTGCGGAATGCGACCCCTGTCGTAATACAGTCGCCACCCTTATGCGTCGGGGCTCAAGAATAAGACGGTTAATGTTTTTGTCAAGTTCTGACTCATTTTTGATAAGATGTTCGGTACGTTAGTTATGTTCGCATTGATATCAACCTACTATTTCATTGTACATAATATAGGTAGAGGTATATTACACATTCATATTTCAGCCATAATGTTATGAGGCTGCTATTACCGTCTGCCAGGCACTTTTCCAGAACGTGCTACTAGTGAGCACTTCCTAACAGATAAATCAAATAAGATTTTCCCTTCTCTTCTTTCTTTGCCCGACTCGATAATTGACCCTGAGATTTTAGGATCGCATGCAAACATACCCAGGCTGTCTCATAGAGTATTTTACCAAATAGAAACAAGGAGTACTTATATTTGTGTCAACTATATGTAAACCAAAAATGCTATTTTGGTACTGTTGCATAATTTTGCACCTATATTTCCAGATGATCCCAGGATCGAGTTTTCTAGTAGAACAATCAGTAGCATCAACGTGCTACCGGTTCATCTAGCACTTTGATGTCACTGGTCAGTGACTGCGCGGGTCTGCAAATATGTCTGGTAGCAGACTAGAAGTTTACATAAACTTTGCCTCAATAAGGTTTGCAAAAATTGGGTGAGAAAATGTTAATTGTCTATCAATCTACTTTATTGAGAATACACAGTTGCGAGTCTATGTATGTATTTAATTATTACATAAATTCGTGTATTAGTAAAACAACATCTGATCCGTTCAAAATTTAAAAATTATCGTGATAAATAGAAACACCAATGATTAAATTATGTTCGGGTACTTTGAAATAACGACACTGGAACATTGAGACAACTACCATCTTAGTCTCCCCGTGACCATGACTGCTAAAAAGCAACCGAAACGTCGGGGAAAATGTACAATTAAATTAAATCTAAATAGTTTTAATAATAATTTAATTAGCTTAAAAATTAGTAAAGTTTAATAGTAGTAGTAGTGTAACAATTTTCAAAATTTTGTAATTAAGTGTCAAATAATCAACGCGATAAAATCCGTATATAGTAGTTTAATTTCAATGAATTATCGTGATTTACAAATTTAGAATTATTAAACAAAAGCAAACCATAAATCTCATCAACAAAACAAATACATAAAATAATACTTGAGACGTTGCAACAGACCGTAAAAAAGTAGAAAACAATTCTCAAAATGTCACGTTCGCCGCTATTATCTGCCGTCCTCTTAAGAAAGCTAAAAGTAGGGAATTCATTAGGTACTTCGGTGGTACTCGAAGCCACTTGGACTTTTGATTGAGGATATAAAATGCTCCAAGACATCGGCTAATTCAAGAGGCCGGGCTACAAATTGCCACGATTGTTCTGCACCAATGTGACAGTAATGTTTTCGGTGTGTATTTATGTGTTTAATATAAGGATGTGTGCTATTGAAATGCGAAAAATGTAAAAGAAAATGTTTCTTTTAAGTAAGCCGAAAAGAAAAGAAAATGAAATTTTAATTTTTTATTTGATTGCATGCTGTATAAACATATAATATAACAAAAAGCCAATAAAAAACTCTTGTAATTATGAAATGTAATGTAATTGTATTTAAAATGTTATAACTACGTTTTAGCTGGATACTCTTTTTTGGGACTTTAAAATGTTATAATTCTATAACTAATCATGATTTTAAGTTAATAAATAAATACAATTAAACAATTTATGAAATGCGGTTTATGTTAGGGTTAAAGTATTGTTGGTAGTTAACATTGACATCTAAACATTTTGGGAATATAGTTTTTCAGACATCCAGCCTCCGAGAATCATAGTTAACCGTTAATTTAAATGAAATCATCTATCTGTTAAGAATTTTGCTACGACAGCGTATGTCCGACGCCATATATAAATAATCAAAATACTTGTTATATTTTTAAAACTATGGCATACAATCTTATTAGTTTTATTTGATTGCACGGATGGCGTAGTGGTTGAAGCGGTCGTGGTCGCCGCACCGAGTGTTGCAGGTTCGAGCACCACAAGGCGTAAAAAATTATGTGATTCACAAATAGTTAATCCCAAGTCAGAGTAACCTTTGTGTCCATTCTTTGAATGTTTGTAAAGTCCCCCGCGACACAGAAATAATTCCTAGTGCGCGAGTTGTCTCGTTTAACAAAGCAAAAAAATGTTTTATGTCAGGTACAGGGTTAACTATGTAGTATAGTGGACCCTGTGCCTGAAGTAAACCTTTTTTAACACGCTTTTATTAGCTTGGTATGTATCTATGAATCTATGTAACGGAATGTTTGAACGTGATTTTCATCCCTTTCAAACCGACGGATGATTTTAAACTTTGCACACTTATCGAGGACCGATGACAATACAATAATTTAGAATAAAAATAGTTTAAAAAAACTAACATACACAGGCGTGGGTGGGGGCAGGAGCAGTTTAATTTCAATAAATTATTTTCCACTTTTTAAAGCATATTTTTAACTTTTTTTCTTATATGTAACCACACCTTACTTTAAAACGTTGTATGCGTGAGTTTATATTATGTCATGTAATTAAAACACACTATTATCAGTTTTCAATTTGCAATTTATATCGTTTATTATTCTCATTATACCATCAACATGAGCGCTCATAAACCGAGCTTCGAAGCAATCACCTGCTTTGAATAAACGATCGATTTCCCGTACATGCGCCATAAAGTACAAATCTTCTCTTGAAGTTGACACACGGGGTGTGCTGAGTAAGGGGATAGACACAGAAATGAATACGAACGAATGAACGTCATTCGAAGTTGTGACTTATCTACTTATGATTATTGGGAAGAAAAATGGATAGTCATTTATCTTTATACAAATCAACAAATTCATATTTTTATAAAAAATAGAAACTGCAAACAGCGGCTATACTTATTTCTTCCAATAATGATAATCTGCCTGATTAAAGCATTTACATTTGAAACAATATGAATTTTGCAGATCGAACGTATCTTTTGATTTTGTTGTAAAATTGAGCGCAATATTGCAAAACTTGAACTTATTGAACTTGCGAAACGAATCTTTTCGCTTTTGGATGTTTGAAGATTCGTATTATAATTAAAGGGTCAATTTCTATTTATTGAAACACCTTTGTCCAAATAGTACAATATCTCTCTAAATACTGCAATTAATTTCCATTCTATAGATACTATATTATTAGAGTTTACGAGCTTATAACTTCATTGATCATAGCTTCAGAGCATGTTTTCTTCTTCTTGTGTGTTTATACTATAATTTTCTCTGTCATTTGATGGGATATTAAAATTTGATATTGACCTTATCATCTTACCAAATTAATTAAATCATTTTATTAATTTGACTAAGTACAGTTATGTATCTTTAAACACAAACTCATTATTTGCTAGTTCGTAATGCAGCAATTTTCTGTTAATATTGCTAATTTCCTGATAACACAATGTGTTGCGGTTGCAAGTCTATTGTTCAATTAATTTATAATTTCCGATAGTTGTTAGAGGTTATAATCAAAAGGAACTAGTATCAAGCTAGAAGCTAGATAATATTAAGCTAGGTTTTCAGAGCAAGAGGATAATAAGTGAAAATAGTTTAGCCGTTTGCAGGTATGGCCATTTCTAAGACTTGACTTATAATTTTACATATAACATGTATACTTTATTCCCAAATCTTGGAGACAACTAACCTAAATAAAATAAAATTGAGTGAAGAGGTAACTTAAATTTCAGGACTTCATGCTACTACAGACGATATTCTAACAGTAAAATCTAACAGCAATTTGCTCTATCAAACGTAAGACCATGCCGTCAGCCGCAAATAAAAGCATTCACTTATGCCACAGTAGCACTGAATAAGTCTGATAAAAACAAATAACACACAGAATTTAAAATCAGTTCTATTTTAAAATATTTACCAGAATCGTCCCTATGCTACGATGAACTGAACACACACGAACACAGTGCTGCTAGTTGGAAAACCATACCAACCTCACGTATGGGATCAAGGAAAGCATAAAGGAGAGATGTGAGGCAATAGCTATAAAGATTTTATTGTGCAACTGGAAGCATGTGACGTATTACGATGAATGTAAAATATTCACCGTTCGGATGGATTATGAGACAATGGGTAATGATTTCGGAAATGTTTTCCATCGAAGGAGAATATTCTCCATTCATTTTAGGAGACGATATTGATGAAATCTTGAGTAGAAGGGCTTTATTGATATGAATATTGTTTGCTTCAGTCGTTTTACTGACACGTGTTGACTGTAATTCAGAATTATGGAAAACATGGTGCCGTTTTACTACTAGACCTTATGGAATCTTTGTTGTTGATTGTTAAAACTTTTACATATCACGCCTGTTGACTCTAAAAATTAGCTGATGCAATCACATATATTTGCCCACTAAATAAAGGTCCTATATAAGTATGGATCGCTTTTGGTATAATTGCAGACTCCGTTTTACTATTAAAATACCCGAATTTTAAAGCCCATAATTTTTGCCGGTCCTGAAGTAGAAATTAAGCATTCATAATTAGCAGTGGCACTAATGAACACACATTTATTTTTTGCCAGAAAATTTTATAGTAATCGTATAAATGGCTTAGGGACGTAGGAAAACACATTCATATGTATATATAAAAAGAGGTATGCATAGTACATGCATAAATATCAGTCATTATAGGTTACGATTAAATATCAGTTTAATCAGTTTAAGCAGCGATAGCTCAGTGGGGAGACCAACAGACTGCAATGCAGAGGGTCTCGGGTTCGAACCCACGTCACGCACTTCTGACTTTCGGAAATTATGTGACTTTTCGAAATTAAGTGCGTATTGATTGACAATTATCGCCTGCTCCGTGCCTTGGAGAGTACGTTAAGCCGTCGGTTCCGGCTGCCATGAACATCTATGGCAGTCGTTATTGGGAGAGTGTCGACACAAAAGATCCCACTGGGTCGAAGTGTCGCCAGTCTGCACTGACTGGCCCCCACATAAGATACATACATACAAATATCAGTTTGAGTTTGAGTCATTGATAATTTTTGTGCATTGTGCGAATGTTTCTATTCTCTATTTCAACAAATTCCTATCCCTTTCAACACCTAAAAATAAATAACTATCTTACAAAATCACAGTTACATTCATCAACATTCATCGCCACGCACAAACTTCAAAGAAACAGCCACCAATCAAACAAACTGGTCTCTATTACCCCATCTTTACTCCCTTCACAATAAGGTCTAAGAAACAGAAACCAGAATCACCTGACCCCACAGTACGCTAAATTTGTTCAGACACACATAAATATTGACCATCGTAAAGGGTTCTCAGCATTGTGGCCACAAGGTCCATTTAAGAGGCCGCTTGGCTGGTCACTGTACGACCACATGGTATGCATAATTCAGGAGTTTCAGAACCAGATGTTTTGGATATGTTAAGGGTTTCTTTGAGAATGTTTATTTTTATTTTTGGGTTTCCTTTGGTCATTGTGGCTTTGTGTGATGTCAAATTGGATCAAGAAGTTGGATAAACTCTTGTTAGTTTTTGTTTGGGTCTATCAACACCTGAACCCAATAAAGGCATTCTTGATAGATTTTCTTTTGAACTGTTGCAATGTCTATATTCGTATAAAATGTAAAAGCCAATATAAAGTGTTTAACTCATTTAACATTAGTTATTATTTGAAGTTCAACTGTAGTAATAATTTGATTTAATAATATTGTCTTCTATTTACGCGAATATTATTCATTGAAATTAAACTGCTATATACGGATTTTATCGCGTTGTTTATTTGACACTTTATTACAAAATTTTGAAAATTGTTACACTGCTACTACTATTAAACTTTACTAATTTTTAAGGTAATGAAATTATTATTAAAACTATTTAGATTTAATTTATTTTTACACTTTCCCCGACGTTTTGGTTGCTTTTCAGCAGCCATGGTCACGGGGAGACTAAGATGGCAGTTGTCTCAATGTTCCAGTGTAGTTATTTCAAAGTACCCGAACATAATTTAATCATTGGTGTTTCTATTTACGCAGAATGAGCTCAAAGTATCATGAAGTCTAGCTGTGAATTGCTTCTTTTTTTTTTTTTTGATTTAATACCCATATTTTGAAAAATATTTGTAAGGCAATTTGAAAGAACATCGATAAATTTCATCATATTAATTTGTTATGCTTATGTTACATAGAGGTTAAATCTGTTTATATATATATATATACATAAAACTCTTCTGTTACTGAGTGACTGACTGACAAGCACAGCCGAAACTACTGAACGCAAGATGCTGAAATTTGGCACGTATGTTCCTTGGAGAGTGTAGGGGAGCACTAAGAGAGGATTTTTGGAAATTTGACCCCGAAGGGTTAAGGGGCAAGGTTATGCATATAAATACTGTCAGGAAAACTTCAAAATTCTGCCAAAAAAGCCAGCTTAAATTCCTAACTCCAACGGCCAATTTAATCCGTTAAAAATCACTAGTCCTTAACTAAACCATACAATTTCCTCGTCCATTGCCCTCTAATCAAACTAGGGTATTAGAGAAAAACAGCAGCGCCATTAATACGTTCGCCCGCATTTGTCAGACTGTCGGTCTAATAAATAAGACACGAGATAGAAGGTACTGCCGGCCAATCGCGTCTGTGACCTATCTTGACTCATCACGGTAGATCGATGAAGACGGTGAGAAGAAAGAATGGACCCTTATAGAGAAGATGAGACACTTGACTCGTTGCAAGGCAACAGTTTTAATCCGCACATTGGCGTAAAGCCTTTAGTGTCCAGGTACGATACTTTATAACAAGTGAAAATAGAAAAGAACTTGTCACGTAACTATTTATCTCTATCTCCTCGTGGCTACCGCAGCACGAAGTGTTGTGACTTCGAATCTCACACTAGACAATTATTTGTGTGATTGTATTTGTACTGAGTCTAAGGGCTTGTCCCACCACCACCAAATAGCATTTGGAGGTGGTGGGACAAGTTGGTCTCGCCATCTCTCTTCCTTAACCTAACAAAAGTGAGACAGCATGCGATTTATCTTTCGGATATCTTTTACTTGTGAGTTGTGGGACTGGTCATAATTATACCTTGTGTCCGTTTTGTGTCTGTTTATAACGGCGACAGAGCGCTTGATCCCTAAATGAAGGTCTATAATACGAATCGAAGAATTAAGGAAAATGGAGTCAGGTTTTAAACACCAAATTGACAAAGCGACGACCTTATCACAAAAACTACTTCAGTATTTGAATCGTTATACCATTTTATGAGTATATTGATTAAGGGTAACCTTGCATTTTAACCATGTTTAAAAGATAATGGCCATTTATCGAATTTAGATTTTTACCTTTTATGCTTAAATCTATATCCAGAGCGTAATAACAACTCTATAGATGTCCATTTGATGTAAAACATTCATCGAAACTGTTCGGGATCATTACTCTTTGCCCTCGTTGTCTTTATTTGAGACAGAGGAACTTTTTCAGCTGGAGTCTTTGCCAATCTTATTTCGTTTTTTAGTTGCAAATATTTGCACTATGAGTTTACTAGTTAAATGCTTATTATACGTTTTATTTTTAAATTCATGTATAGTTCATATTTGAACCGACGCATAGTACCTTCATATCTGCTCGTTGGCCATGTTACATTGTGATAAAACGCAGATGAGATTTTTGCAGTAACTAACAGTAAAATGATAAAATTAGCCTATTAAGGCGCAACGGCACAGCCAGACATAACAGGTTTTAATTATATCTGGCATAGTCGGCCTCGATGGCGTAGTGGTTAGTGTAACCGCCTGCCACGCCTGAGGTCGCGGGTTCAATTACCGCACAAGTCAAACATTTATGTGCATGAACATGGATGTTGGTCTTGGTCTGGGTGTTTCTATGTATAATATGTATGTATTTACAAAAAAAAAGTATATATATATGTTTATCCATTGTCTAGTACCCATAGTACAAGCTCTGCTTAGTTTGGGCTAAATGGTGTTGTGTGCATGTGGTAGAATATTATTATTATTATTATTTCAAGACTTGACGGGTAAAAAACAAATGTATTATTTTTAAGGTGGCTAAACCAGTTAGTACATAACAGACAATAGATAAACATACATACTGTATGAGTATACATATTTTCTTTCCTATATCCTTGAAGGGTAAATTAGACGTACTTATATAAAATCCAACTTTGATCAGGTATAGTTTTAATAATACAGTCAAATTTTTTTTTATATAGGGGTCTGGAAATTTTCTGACTCCGTGCAGCTACTGAGAATTTCTTGGCATGAAAGGTAATAGGGCTGCCTTACCCCAAATTTGAACCTCGAAACCCTATGCAGTCGCATTCACTACGCACTGCGCCAGTCTGACAGACTACTAGGCAGGTAGTCTAAAGAAGTTGTATTGGATTTAAAGGTCAGTCGCTTTCACGCTAAAATCTACATGTCTGGGAGTAATACATAATGTTTTTGAAAATGTGTGCAGTCTGCTAACTAGGACAGCTTGGTAGACAATGGCCGATACCTTTTTACACTGAGAAGAAGCCCGTGTCCAGCATGCGGGAAGTTCATACAGAGTAATATTCTTTTGTATTATTACTTTAAAACTGAAGCCCAAACCGTCTCGAAAATGAATAAAATTAATAACACCGTACTATTGGCCCATTCTACAACCTCCCATCAAAAATACATTTACAATAGTTGCTTCCTCCATCAAGTTGTCCTATTTCAATGCGGATCTCTTGGGAGGACGATCATCCGTCATCCGCGACGCGTGCTTAATTGGAAACATCCTGGCGAGAATTTAAATTTGAAATCGAGTTTGCGAATCGTTTTATCTTTCTTACAATGGTGTCTTTAAGATTTTGGTAAGCGCAATAGCGTTATAAAATGAGATGTTGCGTCTTAATTCTTATTAATCTTTAACCAGCGTATCTTCTATTTTAGGTTAGTGACTTATGGACAGTTAATTTTATATATAATAAACTTTTTAGAGTTTATTTTCCCTCTTCAAGAACAATTTTCATGCAAAGGGTAAGGAGAGGTTTATAATATTCACGTTTTGTCAGCAATGGTTTTAAATCCCACGTAATACGGGACGAACCTATAGCCTTATACTGGGCACGGTTCTAAACTCTGAACTGTTACTCAGAAAAAAATTACGCGGGAATCGAACCTAAGAAATGTCTCGGATTTTCGGGATCGGCCTCGAATGCAGCAACAATTTTAGTATTTATACAAATAAATTGAATCCACATTAAGTAGTAAAGATCCACACTAAGTAGGTACTAATAATGTAATTAATTGTGTTTATCATTATTATACATTGTTATCAAGTTACACTTCCGGCCTCACATATACTGCTAGTTCGGGTACATCTTAACCACTATATGTACATTAAAACCTATTATCGTTTTATAATTTAATTAATAATTTTATAATCAATAATCTAAATAGTTATTTCATATTTCTTTATTAAGTATAAAGATTATATTTATTAGCTTGGTGCCTTCCGCTTGTCAGCATTCCGGCGCGATTAATAAATAGTACGTATTGTTACTGATCTCTGTACTTTTTTTACACTATGCCGAATAATCAATCCTATAATCATTTTGTTTTACTATGTATAATGATAAAGCTATTAGATTCTTACTGATTTTGTCACACCGGCGCCTCTGCTTCCGGTGTAATAAATCCTTAATGTTACATAATCCTGTATTATTAAATAATAATTGTATGTAAATAATCATCAGAATAATTAAGATAAACAATGTTTCATATTATCTATTGAGTTTGTGAATTTAGTATAAAATTAGGTCAAATGTTTGTATAAATACCGGCGGTTAGAATATTTTAGGACATTCATATTCTAACCGTTGAAACGTGCATTCAAGATAATATAAGTGCTTTTCTGTACAACTTGTGTCTTCATTGTCGCCGCCACCCTGACTATTCACTTTTTTACAACATACATGTGGCCAAATACACATAGAGGCTTAAAGATCGCTGATGTCTGGATTTTGGCATAGTGTCTATGTTTAGATACTTCACAAGTAAACGCTAATTACAGTATTCAATATTTACAAAAAGCACTACTCTATGATAATGATTAACAACTAATTTGCCAAAGTATGCAGGAAGAACTTATTAGGTTTAGTATAAACGGGAAAAATAAAAAATGATGTTGTCTTTTTTGTCGTATCTACAACGGGATGCAGTGTTCTTGCATTCTGCAGTTTACTGTTGGCTAAGCTGAATATAAAACACGAAGAGAATTGTTAATTTCGCGTACTGAGTGTTTCTGATTATATCTTTTGATAAAGGCGAGAGACACAACAAGGATTCCGTTAATTAATTAAACTTCAGTACATAATACATTCTAGAAAATATCAAATGGGTATGGTATTTGTAGGTAATAGATGGATAATAAATAGTATCACAAAAAGGTAAAATGCAAAAAGCTAGGAATAAAATGTGTATATAATCATTTTATTAATAAACTTGACAATTATATTTATATCTTTAGAAGTAAAAAAAATTTACAAATGCAGTATACATGAAGTATTAAAATCTTACAAAAAAATGGGTGTAGTACTGTCGTTCTAATTAGGCTACAGATTAGCTTGTGATAAGGAGGTACAGTGCCGGTCCCTTTAACAGTTGTAGAAAAGGATGATTCGTGTGTAATTTAGAGCAGCATTTGAAAACCTATGGTAATAATACATATATACTTTATGTTTTGTAGGAATGTTAGGTATTATCCTACGTATATTTGCTAAGAAAATCTATTGCGAGGTACTTTCAAACATTGAAACAGCAGTCACATAGAATACCTAGGCTCAAAATAAATATTTGTAGAGGATACGAAAATATCTTGTATCTTATGTGGGGGCCAGTCAGTGCAGACCGGCGACACTTCGACCCGGTAGGATCTTTTGTGTCGACACTCTCCCAATAACGACTGCCATAGATGTTCATGGCAGCCGGGACCGACGGCTTAACGTGCTCTCCGAGGCACGGAGCAGGCGATAATTGTCAATCAATACGCACATAATTTCAAAAAGTCATATAACTTCCGAAAGTCAGAGGTGCGCGACGTGGGTTCGAACCCGAAACCCTCTGCATTGCAGTCTGTTGGTCTCCTCACTGAGCTATCGCTGCTCTAGGATACGAAAATATATAATATTTACCCAACATCGTACTGTTAATTTATCAAACATTCTTACTAATTGCGCGTTAAATCTATTATAACTAACTACTTAATACTATCACTGTTGTGATAAAATTGGTCTGAAAATCGTAAATAAATGTTAAAATAGATATTTCTCTAAGCTATCGAATATTAAAGCAACAAAAATTCGGTAACTATATTTTCTAACTGAGATTCGATAAACATTGAATAATAACTGCGTAACTTCATTATCTCTACGTGAGTGTCTGAGTATATAGGTTAGTATTTGTAATTACGCGATCTTTATATAGATTAGAAGATTATCTTCAATGGCGAATCTCATTGCACCACTATCCTTGCATCAGTCCAAGCACACACAAACCGTAAAAACGAAGAGATACACCAAGTATAAAATATTTTAATTATATTTTATCGCCACTAAAACCGTGTAAATGAAAAACCGGTTTCGTTGCTTTATGAAATCGTAAAAAACTTGTCTTTGCTCCCGATGGAAGAGATTTGCACTTTTCATGGTACCGCCATTGTTGGAATTTCATTATGGCATTTTATTGCAGTTCTTTATTCAAAATTTATATTGTTTCTTTTATTTTTAATGGCTATTTTAATTAGGTCGTTATCTGTCTGGCTGTTTTTGTTTTGTAAATTAGCTAACGGTAATCGAATACGATTCAAACTGCAAGAAATATTCAAGTACGAGATGCTTGACTATGAAATGTGGCTCAAATTTAGTTTAGACGTAGGTATTTCTAGCTTAGACGAACAAACCTACGATGTTTCTTCAATTTTGGTAATTAGAGACGTTTATACACGACTAATATTGGATAATATATATAGTTTCTGTACATATTGTAATAAACTTTGGAAGTGAGTTCGGTTCCGTGATCGATTAGTGTCAGTAGGTTTTCTTGTCTTGAAATTTGAATTACCTAGTCAGTTGTCTTGAAATTTGAATTACTCAGCACAGTCATGCGCTTGCCCAACGTGTCATATACATAAATATATGAATAAGAGATAAACACTATGCCTATTCCCTACTACCGGGCACCTTTCAAGGTTCAATGTTGCTACTGAAAATAACATAACAGCTAAACTCAAAAACGGATTTGTATCCGCCTCGTCGTATAATTTTTAACTTATGTAAACCAATTATGCACATTATTTACATAAGCTAATACCTTTTTTCTCAACATAGTAATTATCATCCTTGTGTAAGTTTATTAACGAAGAAAGTATGAAAAACGAGTACAATCCCGCAGGGAGCGGCTGACAGAAAAGTAATTATGTTTAATCCCCGGAGTGATAGCTAGGCAACTAATTAAATATGTCAGACTTAAGTTGAAAAGTTCATTTTAAAACTTTGTTATTGTCTTATAGATTAAGGATATAATAAGGAAATATATACCTATATTCACGCCGGTAGGGGTAAACATTAACTACGGATTGCCACATGCCGTCTTCATATATTATACCTTACAAAAGCATTGTTGTGACAAACGTGACAGTAAAAAATATCACACAGAGGAATCACCTATGAATACATGTGTCGATTAACCATAGTATTTCGTTGCACTAAATAAAAAGTCGAAATGCAAGAAGCCTGTTTTGTTTATCAAGTCGTTTAGGATTTTGATTACTTATTCTTTTTCAGAAATTAGGCAATAAGGTGCCGCGATAGTTTAGTGGGAAACCGTTGGACTGCCACGCAGAGGTCTCGAGTTCGAACCCAAGGCGCGCATCTCTGACGTTTTAAAGTTATATATATACATATTAAATAGTTAATTATCGCTTGCTTTAACGGTGCAAGCCGGTCTGTCTTAACTCAAAGTCAAAGTCATAAAAATGTGTGAATACTTCAATTACGATACGTCGATACATCAAATAACTAATTTACTAATTTAAAATATTATATTAAAAGAATAAAGGCAAATAAAACTGTAACATTAAAAAAAGTCTGTTAGAGTAGTAGAGCTCTTATAAGAAGAAGCAGGCAAAAAACTCATGGCCACTTTTTACAATCGCCCATTGTTTACAATCATTTATTAAACAATATAAATAAATAAAATAATATAAATAATGATAAAATAAAATAAAAAAAACCTACTATTGTACTTACTTTTTAATTGCAATATATGTATGTCTATTTCTTGTTAGAGATCCTCTTAAATAAATAAATTTTATACACTTATTTTTCTTATCTGACCTGACGTGTGGTTATTACATTGATTTATTACAAGAAGATATTAAAAGATAAATGTACATAATATATATTTCTTTGTTCCGTGAATAAATTTTTGGCAAATCTGAAAATAACTACAAACAGAAGATACCTATAAAAGCTGTTACTAAATCAAAAGGATAATTAATCCTCAAGTGAAATCGTCAGCACCTCAAATCAATTAGTGATTTAAAACAAGACTACTATCTTACAAATTAACCACAGAAAAATGTGTAACGAACCGCTAAACGTTCAAAGGGTACTTTAATCTACATTTAACTATAAAAGGAGCATCTAACCATAGTTAAAAGGAGATGAATTAACTATAATTAGCCGTGGCAGATGCACGCGCCCTGCTAATTTCATACCTGACTACCCGCTTTACGTTAAAGGGTAATGCATTTTTAATTTACCTTAAGAGAGGCGAGGAAGTGTGTTTACTGTAATGATTGTAACTGATTATATTTTTATATAATATTGTCTTCTATTTACGCGAATATTATTTATTGAAATTAAACTGCTATATACGGATTTTATCGCGTTGTTTATTTGACACTTATTACAAAATTTTGAAAATTGTTACTCTACTACTACTATTAAACTTTACTAATTTTTAAGCTAATTAAATTATTATTAAACTATTTAGATTTAATTTATTTTTACACTTTCCCCGACGTTTCAGTTGCTTTTCAGCAGCCATGGTCTCCCCATGACCATGGCTGCTGAAAAGCAACCGAAACGTCAAAAAACGTCAAATCCGTATATAACAGTTTAATTTCAATGATTATATTTTTGTGTAACTATATCCGAAAATAGGCCTTAATTACTTACTGTAGCCGATGGACACTTGTAATACTATAGGTATTCATAGATATACTTAACAATCTATGTTTTATAATTATTACTAACGCACAACATTCCTGTGTCATCAGAGGAGCGAAGTCCCATTTCTAACATAAACTCAAGGAATGTTGTTGATGTTCCTTATATCGGTTGATATAAGGAGCATCCAGATTCAGGAGGAACTATCAATGAAGCACAAGATTTATGTTTCGTATAGACATCGAGCCCACAATACCTGGCATGGAAGTGGCAAGATGACTACCTACTTAAATCATTACCACATCAGTACCCAAGCAACTAAAAATTTTTTTTAAATTAATTATCTTTCGGCTGACTTTCGGCAAAGTGAGATTACGCGATGCGAATAGATTGGTTTGCATTATCTCACAATCAGACTATTTCGAAGTACTTTCGATCGATTGTTAGCACGATTGACTTGATCTTTGCGTACTACGTCAAATGACACGAAATTTACACTCGGGCTTCTATACAGTCAAATGACGCAATACTGCTTTCTCCTAACTTAAATTATGATACCATATCACAGATTGTGACATTAAAATATCCGCTTATAGTAAAAATCGCAAGCGAGTATAACAGGAAATAAACGAGGAGCATTTTATGTCACTCGTAGTAGATGACTGTAATAGAAAAAAAACAGGGAGCGTTCGCCGCTCCCACTAAACTGTACAAATCGTGTTTAAATTCCCGCACACTGTGACGTCACTTGGCACGACAAGATACATTAGTTGTGCATATTCGCCGTCCGTCATTGTGCACTCACCATGCAGCAAGAATTATATGGAATATGGTTTTAAAATACTGAAAATATGTATAATATTGTCTTCTATTTACGCGAATATTATTCATTGAAATTAAACTGCTATCTATGGGGAGACTCTCAGAGATAGAGAAGTCTCCCCGTGACCATGGCTGCTGAAAAGCAACCGAAACGTCGGGGAAAGTGTAAAAATAAATTAAATCTAAATAGTTTAATAATAATTTCATTAACTTAAAAATTAGTAAAGTTTAATAGTAGTAGTAGGGTAACAATTTTCAAAATTTTGTTATAAAGTGTCAAATAAACGCGATAATATCCGTATATAACAGTTTAATTTCAATGAAAATATGTATTTTCTATGGTGGTATTCAAGTTTGCTGTTCGCCCGATGGCAGGCGGTTTCCGTAGGCTATGACCGCTGGCGTAGGAAAATAGAATTTTAAGAGGGACGAATGGAAAGGTATGGGCAATAAGCACTTAGGTGTATGTATCTATGCAACTCTTACTTTCGAGCAAAACACAGCACCTGTGCTACTATTACTTTTACGCCAATTTCCTCTACCATGACAGTTCCGCGCGTGCTGGATCATTCTTAAAATTCTTCTTCCAAATAGTTTGAAATGGCAGGGTGAGTATTTCTTTTTGAGGGCATAAGTAATTCAAAAATCAATTTTCATTTCCAAAGTTTCCAACTCATCTCCAAACTATGCTATATAAATAATCTATATATATAAAACTCTTCCGTTACTGAGTGACTGACAGACAACGCACAGCCGAAACTACTGAACGCAAGAATCTGAAATTTGGCATGTATGTTCCTTGGAGAGTGTAGGGAAGCACTAAGTAAGGATTTTTGGAAATTCCACCCCGAAAGGGGTGAAAGGGGTACAACCCGATATTCACACGGGAACGGGACTTACGCGGGTGAAACCGCGGGAAAACTACTAGTCTTATTATATTTTACTTCTGTCATAAATTACAACAAAATAATTTTAAATAGTCGGCACTGTTGTAACTGAAGCATATTCAGATTTAAAGTGACCAAAGGCTTTAATAACCAATAAAATGTTCAAAAGCTAGTTTGCCACTTATGTGTATTAAAACGAAATTATCTACATATTCTTACCAATTACATTTTTTGTGGCAATATTTCTATTAAACCTCGGATCAATGGTCCTGTAATAATGGTGAGCAAAATCACAAAGCACGTTTATCTAAATAATACCTAGTTATCATATTACCAAATACCAGAAAAAGCAACATTTCAAAATATTATATCCATTTTCACAATTTTCAATACTGCACCGGCTTACCGCACCTAGATTCGCTTAACAAAACATATTGCAAAATGGCGCATAACTGATGACGTCAGCTGATAGGTGCATTACGATGAGTTAAGTTCTGTCTTCAGCCACCAGACAGTTTATTAAGCCTCGTATTGTGGAAGGGCAGGGACCTTTCTGCATTTATTACTGGAAAAATGGGTGAGGTTTATGTTTAATGGTGAATATATTTAAGTGTTTTGTTCCGCTTGCTGTATAGTGAATCCTACTAATGTTATAAATGTGAGTTTGCGAAGGTGTTTGGATGTTTCGTATTTAGTCACGTAATATGGATGCTCTTTGTGTCCGTTGTTTGAATGTTTGTTAAGTGCCCAAACAGATTTGGATGCAGCTTTATACACAGATAGACTGTATCTTGAATTAACCTTTAGGAAACCATAGTAATATATTTTGCGTGGGGTTTACGCGGGCATAGCTGCGACCAGAAACTAGTGCGATATAAACTAAATCAAGAAATAGAATTTCGATCTGGGGACTGTATCTTACTCAAAAATATTCGGATTGCAAGATTGCAATCTCAAAATATACACTATAGCACGTATGATTGAATCCAGATACAATATTGATTGGAGATCGACCCGATTCATATAGAGTGGAACATCACCGCAAGCGTATGACCCCTATTATAGGGCGCTCTTTGCCCCTATATGGAGGGGTATAGTAGAGATTACTAAAGAGGCTGTGTCGTGTCGGAAGTGATCGTAAAACTTTACGAACTATCGCCCTCTATCGGTGACAATCATCTTTGGGTATAGAGTATGTTTAAATTTAGAGGTTGTAAGTGTTGACGCAGCGTCAGTGAATCTGTGCATCCTGTGCATGAAACACTCGGGTTTGATTCCCGGCTCTGGTACAGATTAATTGGTAGTAGAGTAGTAGCACGGAATCTGAAACTGTACCAGCCAAATGCCAATAGGCTCGTTTCATATTACGTCGGATCTAAAACCATAGCTGGTGGAATTTGGGTATGTAATACAAATCTGCCTATTTCTTCGGGTACATAGGACGAAGGCTTTGTAACAAATCTAAATGTATTTCGTGATGTCTTACTGGGTAAATGGATATTTAATTTTGTATTTAAAAATATATATGTCACAAACTGAAACAAAACACCTAATCGAGTTTAATACGTGCAATTATGAAATGAATAAATTTTACTATTCTTCTTAAGCCCCATCTGATACTGAGGATTGAGAATTGTAGCATAACACTAGTAACTGCTGATCAAAGGTTAATCATTGATCAGCGATTCATTTGAGAGGTAGCTAAGTGAGCAATACTATTATAAGTTAAGCAGTCAGCTGATCAAAGGTTAAACATTAATCAGCTATTCAGTTGAGAGGTAGCTCAGTATTAGTTAGTAATCATTTTATAAGTAACTCTGTCAGCTGATCAAAGGTTAATCATTGATCAGATATTCAGCTAAGATGTAGAAAAGTATTATTTAACAAAATTTTTATAAGTAAGGCCGCAGTTGATCAAATGTTAATTTTTTATTAGCTAATAAGTTGAGGGGAAGCTAAGTATCAGTTAGTGATATTTTTATAAGTAAGGTTGTTTATTTGAAGTAAAAATACACAATATTAATCATCACTCGGTTTCTTAGGTTCACCCTACTCTATGCACCGGGGGCTGAGATTTCAATAAACGACATCGGTGCCCTGATTGCTACGTCTGAAAACGCTCTACATATCCTCGTTAAGTGACAGACACTACATTTATTGACGGCAGAATCGTATTCGGTTTAGTGAACGCTTTCAGTAGTTTGTGACGTAACGGAAGTAAGACGTTACTGATGCATGAGATTGTAGGTTATAATATCCGTTAAGAATTATTCTGTTTGCGGAGCCCTTGTTAGAGTTTCAGTATAGAAGAGTATAGCTGCAGGTACCAAGCTTGGGTAAGCAGCCTGAAATCACAGAACAGATATTGTGATACCACGACAAAAATAAAACAGATTCATCAAAATGATGTGTTATATGAAAATATATTTTGTGTTATTACGCAATATGAGTCACCGTGAGTCACTACAGTGTTTGTTTACATTTATTCGGGCTGATATTGGATTTAAATATGAACGCGAATTGCGATGCTTGCGGTAAGAAAATATCGAATAAATATTTTATGAGTTGCTCGAAATGCAAAGGTGCATATGACTTGGAGTGCGTTAATATAACAAAAATATCCTGGGAAAAATTCACAACTAAGTTCAAGCAATCTTGGATATGCCCTAACTGTGTGTGCTCTCAACCTAAAGTCGATAATACCAAAACTCCAGTCCGGAACCCTGAGTTAAATACTGACCAGTCTTCTTGCGGTAATGTAAATATGACGAGAGGCACGCGGGGATCATCTATGCCCGACTCTGAAATATCCATACTTGAATTGATCAAAGAAATCCGGGAATTAAGACAAGAAATAAAGGATTTGAAGCAAAATAGTACAGACATCTGTTTACTAAGGCAAGAGGTCCAGGACTTGAGATCGGAGCTATCCAACCTCTCCCCGAGTTTCTCACAACATTTTACAAATTTCAGTAAGATACTTGAAGCCAAAGATCAAGAAATAAATAGTCTGAAGCTAACAATATCGCAAGTTCAAAATACCGTCAGCGCCTTAGAACAATCTTCGCTGAGAAATGAGATCGAAGTATGTGGCGTTCCAGAACAAAATGGCGAAAATCTAACACACATTCTACTAACAATGTCTCAAAAATTGAACGTGGACTTGCATGAGACTGATATTGATACTATTTCGAGGGCAGGTCCAAAACCCAAACCTGGCAATGACTCGCCTAAGCTACGTCCTATCGTAGTAAAATTAACTAGGAAGGCTAAGCGAGACGAGTTACTGAAAGCAGCAAAGATCAGGAGAAATCTAACATCGGAGAACATCGTGAATGCAACACCTTCGAAAATGTATGTGAATGAACGGGTAACCAAAGAAAAAAGGATGTTATTTCGTGAAGCCAGGGCAAGAGCTCATTCGAATGGATTCCGTTTCTGTTGGTTACGCAATGGCAACATTTATATCAGGAAGAATGAGAGCGGGCCAAATGGACAATTTGCTGCGATACGTATACAGTCTAATAACGACCTGGATAAACTTATTGGTTCTACTACCACTGAGGTTAACTCAGGTATTTGTAACTAACTTTTTTGATATCTTTGTTATTTTTGTTATGATCTCAAGCTATATAAGTTTTGTTCAAGATTTCCTAAATATTGAAACATCACACACAAACTCAACCTCTCACCTATACACCATTGCTTCACTGCATACATATAATATACATTTCACACTAAAACACATTTATTACATTTACTATATTTTATCAATAATTGTACATTATCATAATATAAGACAGTTAAAACCTCATATACAATATTCAAGGATAACGTTTTCACTCACACTGGCACGCTATAGAATGACTTATAAAATTCATTGCCTCACTTTTCAATTCATTTTAATTGTTAAAAAACCACCATGACTACGCAAGAACTTATACAATGTATAGATAATTCGCTCCCTATAAAATGTCATTCTATAAACTTAGCAGAGGACTGTCATGAAATTATAAAACACCACACATTTAAAGCTTTAACATTGAATATTCGTAGTTTAAATCACAATTTTGACGCATTCTTAGTAGTTTTATACAGATTTAAAATTGATTTTGATGCAATTATACTTACCGAGTGCTGGCTAAATAATTCGACAACAATTCCACAAATCGAGGGGTATAATTCTTTTCACACAACGAAACTAGGGAACAAAGCCGGTGGTGTAGTAGTTTACGTTAGGAATATTTGGTCGCCATTAGTTCATGAACCTATATTTGAGGATGCTGACTGTATAGTATTGAGCATTCCAAACACAGTTACGATAGTGGGAGTTTACAGGTCTCCTTCTTTTAAAAATACCGACAATTTTATTAACTCTTTACACAGACTGATACCCACACTAAAACTAAAAGATTGCACAATATTCACAGGCGATATAAATATTAACATTAATAATGCGGACTCTAATCATGTTTCAACATATCTGTGTACACTCGCTGAACTAGGCCTGAAACCAGCTGTAAACCGGCCAACAAGAGAGGGTTCTTGTATTGACCACGTATTCTTTTCGGGTAAAATAGATGTAGAGACTATAATCTGTTCATCAAACATAACTGACCATAAAATTATCATAACAGGCATAACTGGAACAATAGTAAAACCAGTCCCTCCTCCTAGGTATAGACTACGTATTGACTACAATTCTATTGCAGACGAATTTATTAATATTGATTGGTCATCTTTAAACAATATTTCTAATATTACGGAACAAGCTGAAGCTTTTGTAGGGATCATAAAGAAAATATTAGATAACAACTCACAACGTTCCCCTATATCTAGATCAAAAATCTTATTGAAACCCTGGATGACCCAAGGTTTACTTAAATGCTCTCGCGTAAAAGATAAGTTACACCTAGATATAAAAAAATACCCTTCATGTTTTATTAAGGCAATAGTTTACGCAAGATATCGGAACTTTTATATTACTCTAATACGGAAAGTCAAGAACCATTACCAATCCAACCTATTAGTTAAGCATAAAGACAATCCCCGTGAACTTTGGAATACTATCAATGAAATCCCACACAGAAAAGCCACTTCAAAGTCTCAAAACGTTGAACTTTTAACTATAAATAGTTGTCCTGAAGAATCAGTTAACTTATGTAATCATTTTTTTGCTTCGGTAGGTAAATCATATGCTAGCGAGATATTATTAAAGCTAGATACCACGCAATATGAATTGGCACAAAAAGTGAATACTGGCAACGCGCCTTCCTCTTCTTTCTTTTTTGAGCCAACTGATACAGATGAAATTAATAATATTATTCTCAGTCTAAAATCTAATACTGCACCGGGTCCTGATAGCATTTCTATCCAGTTCATAAAAGCTATTAAGGATCATATTGTTAAGCCCCTTGCTGTTATCATTAACATTAGTTTAAGCACTGGAACAGTCCCAGATGTCTGGAAATCAGCAGCAGTTACACCGATACATAAAGGTGGTGAAACTAATTGCCCCAATAACTTTAGGCCAATTTCATTACTGCCAGTCTTCTCGAAGATCTTAGAACGAGTTGTTAATAAACGTTTGGTAAAATACATTGAAAGTAATAAATTTCTATCGGTAAATCTATTTGGATTCAGAAAAAAGCGCTCAACTGAGGATGCAGTTAAGCTACTGATTGATAATGTTGTACAAAATTTAGATAAGAGCAGGGTATGCGCGGGAGTTTTTCTCGACCTCGCAAAAGCCTTCGACACTGTGTCGATTCCAATCCTGCTGAGGCGGTTGGAAAGTGTCGGTGTCAGAGGTATTGCTCTTGACTGGTTCCAGAGTTATTTAACTGAAAGACAACAGTGTTTGAAAATAGATTCTTGGGTTAGTTCTTCAGTAAAACTATCATTCGGCGTACCACAAGGTAGTGTTCTGGGTCCTACCTTATTTTTAATTTATCTAAATAGTCTTACCACCTTACCATTACAAAATGCTCAAATCATTTGTTACGCTGATGACACTGCAATAATATTTCATGATACTACTTGGAGTAATTGTTTCAAAAATGTTGAACATGGCATGGCAAAAGTCACGAGTTGGCTTTCTGATAATTTATTAACATTAAACATTAACAAATCTAAATACCTATGTTTCCATAAAACTGCAATATCGTCTCCACTAGCCACTTCTGCCATCATGATTCATGAGCGTCATTGCAATGAAGCGGATAATGTAAATTCCTGTAGCTGTAATTCTATACAACGAGTTCGTTGCATCAAATATTTAGGCGTCGATATTGATGACAAACTAACATTTCGCGATCACAGTGCAGCTCTATCATCCAGGACCAGAAAGATAATTTATGCCATGAAACAAGTCAGAGACGTAGCAAATGCAGAACTTGTCAAAAATATTTACATTTCTCTATGCCAGTCGATTTTGACATATTGTATAAATGCGTGGGGGGGCACATCAGCGTCACATTTAATTTCACTAGAAAGGGCTCAAAGGTCGGTGATAAAGGTTATGCTAAAAAAGCCTATCAGGTACCCCACTGAACAGATATACACAGAAGCCAATTTGTTAAGTATACGCCGCCTTTACGTAAAAGCTGCTGTCAGCTTTACACATAAACAGACATTAAATGTCAACAACTACCAAGGTTTATTGAGTAAAAGAATCTTTAGAGTCCAAGTCCCTACAGTCAATACAACTTTTGCACAGAGATTCTCTCATTACCTTTTTCCTTACTTATACAATAAGATCTGTAAAGTATGTAAATTTAAAAGGGACTCTGTGCGCGAGATGCAAGCAAAAGTGATAAAGTATTTATCTGGCCTGAACTATCACGAGGTAGAACGATTATTAAAACCTGTTCAGTGAGAACCTGATTTTTGGACACACACGCATACATTCGCACACAAACTCACACCACACACACACCCTCACACACACACACACACACACACACACACACACACACACACACACACACACACACTCACACACACACACACATACACACAAACACTATTATTTTTTATATAATTGCTGGCTATATTGTTAAGATATTGTTAAGATTAGTCCTAAGAAAAACGCTGTATCACTGACAGCCGCGATACAGGCTGTGCCTAGTGAGGTTGTCATTGTATATCTTATTTTGTAAACAATGGACTGCCTAATAAACGTATTATTATTAAACGTATTATTATAAACGTATTATTAATAAACGTATTATTATTATAATATGTATATTTTAGCTTAATTGAAATGCTTTTTTAGTTATTACTATGCTTTTTGGGATACGCTAGAATGCGTGCATTAGTGGGTTCACGTCAGTGGAGCAATGGGTGGGATTGCAGATCACGACCTCTCAATCGCAAGTCCAATGCTTTATTTATTATCATGTCATTAGGTTACCACTGCTTGCAAATTCCACAAAACGATGATAAGAAATATCACAGTATTGCACAGATGGCGTAGTAGTTTAAATGTTGCCGCACTGCTACCACTGGCGAGTGCTATGGGTTCGATCTCCGAACAAGACTATCATATGTTGTGTGATCCACAAATTATGTCCATTGTTATTTTTTTTATGGTATAGTACGCAAACGATCATACGGATCGCCTGATGGTAAGTGATTGCGGCGGCAATCGCTTACCATGCCGCGGCGGCGACCCATAGACATCCGCAGCACCAGAGGAGGCACAAGTGCGTTGCGTTCCATTTAAATTTGCCACCACCAGAAAGAGGAGGATGGTTGGCCTCCGGTACCCTCACTCACTTGACGAAACACAACACAAATGCTATTTCACGCCGGTTTTCTGTGAGGCCGTGGTATCACTCCGGTCGAGCTGGCCCATTCACACTGAAGCGTCGCTCTTTCACGGTCTCGCTATATCCTTCCAGACACAGGAACAATACTTAGCGCGGGAGTTGTCTGTTAAACAAAAAGACATATAATATATATTGGCGAGATGTGGTATCTTCGTTAACAAATTAGTCGAAAGAGCCTGTAATATAGGCATACTGTTCTATTGAAAACGAGTAAATATATTTATTCCTAAAATGAAATCAATTCGATTTATTTACAGTGATCGACATGAAACATGCTTAATGGTTCATCTGTTGCATCTGAGATCCCGTCACAAAGGAGCTTAAAGTAATTTCACGTTTTTTGTTCTGCCAGTATATCATACTAGATTGTGCCCACGGCTTCACGCGCGTACATGTTACGGTTATTGTTAGGTTAGGTTATGTAAGTAACAATGGGTCGCGACCGCATGCGAAAGTGATTCGCGCGGCCCCGTCGATAGTGGTTTTGTCGAGGAACACCGTGGTAGGTTTAGTCGGTAGTCGGTCTTATTTTACCCCAGCGAGTCCGACATAACCCCTCCGCCCGCTCCCCGCGGCGGGGTATGCGTCATGCACTCCCCCAGGTAAAAATAAAAAAAATGTAAGTAACAATACCTTTTTCAGATGGAGGATACCCTATATCCTATTCTGTATATATATCTTTAAGGCGTAAAAGAGTAACAAACAAACTCACTTTCGCATTTTGATATTAATTAGGATTACCCAAATTGAAGGAGTATTTATTATGTCTAAGTAAATTTTTGTCGTGACAGGCTATTTCTTTTCTTTTTACAAATTATCACGATAGTTTACAGGCCGGCGAATCATACTGGCAGTTTTTTTTTTCAAGTGAACCGCTGGCATTCCCCGATTAGCAGTAAATAAATATATAAATTAAACCATCTACTCGAATTTTTGATACTGCTTACGAAAATGACATTTGCCGCATAACTTCAACCTCCGTTATTAAACATTTTTGTTCTATCACAAAAATGTCAGTAATTAATCTTACCCTTTCACGAGTTGTTAGTTCGCGGATAAAGGATTTAAAGTTCGCGACTCATTAACTGCGAATATTCATGGACGAGGTTATCTGCCAACATTTTTGAGTAATGTCGTAATATTATAACTTTTATCACGCTTGGATATTCCTTAAAGGTTAGACAAAGGTTTAGTACTAATATTTTGACTGATATATTAACGAGACTCTTTTGTTTTAGCCTCCTATGCCCTAAACGTCGTAGCAAGTTTAAACTTAAATAGAAATATATTTAATAATCTAAATAGCTAAAAAAGTAGTAAAGTTCAATAGCAGTCAAGTAACAGTTTCAAAATTATGTGATAAAGTGTTAAATAAACAACGCGATAAAACCTGTATTAAGTAGTTTAATTTCAATAGATAGCATTCGCGTAAACATATGACAATTATTTATTTGCCTCGAATATTTTTCATGTCTCATAAAATTAAACACTAGTTCATACTTCGCGTAAATTAGCGTGCAAAATAAACATTCTTCTCTCTAACCTTTATTATTCCCAAGTCACTTGGGGTCGGCTTTTTCTGGTCTAACCGGATTTGACTAATATCAGTTTTTACACGGAGCGTCTGCCACCTGACCTCTGTAACCCGAAGGCTAACGATACCCTAAGGCTAGACCAGTGTCAGGATATGATAAGGCACTGACTTCCCAATAACGACTGTCATAGATGTTTATGGCAGCCGGGACCGACGTAACGTAACGACGTAACCGACATAACGTGCTCTCCGAGGCACGGAGCATACGATAATTGTCAATCAATACGCATATAATTTCGAAAAGTTATATGATTTCCGAAAGTCTGAGGTGCGCGACGTGGGTTCGAACCCGAAACCCTCTGCATTGCAGTCTATTGGTCTTCCCACTGAGCTATCGGTGCAAAATAAACATTATGTGAAAATTAATTCCCAAATCAACAATTGCAATATCATAATTATTTGCTTGCCAGGAAATTCTCAGTATTATAACCGTGTCCAGTAGACGGCAAAGCTCTCACCCTATTAAGTGACAGCAAAAACATATTTGAAATGCCGGTATAATACATACACCACCACCTATATCCCCAAAAGGGTTTTCGGGGGCATAAGCGTGTGTTTGTATGTATCTATGTAAAATGCCACTAATAGGTTATAGCACAATATGGCCAAGGCTCTTAGGTTCAGAAACAAGCGGAGAGCCGGTGGTTTACGTATCTGCATCTTCCAATTCTGTCCTTTAATTCCAACTATAATTCCCTTTCCCTCATGAGTGGTAGGCTACGGTAACTGCTGAAACTGAAACTGCACGGTTGGAAAGTGGTCGCCGTGGTCACCACGCTGAATTTAGTGGATCGAACCTATACAGGATAATGATGCATGTGATCTACAAATAAATATCTAATCAGCACACATGGCTTGATTCTTAATGCTGGCGTATATTTAATAAAATGGCTTGATATAATTGTACATCTTTAAAAAACACAGTATGCATGATATTTGCCTTTTTGCCATAAAAAACATTTACTGCAATTTTCTTGCACATTCAGAATATGCATAAATAACACTAAGAATCTCCATAAATTGCTATTGTTCACAAGAATACATAATATTCCCATTTATTGGTCCTCGTCCAACGCTAATAAAGTCCCGATTCGAGATTTATATTAAAATTCAAAGGGAAAGAGCTTTTGAATGAAGATTTTCATAGGATACATTAAAATCTGTTCCACCGATTCGGTGTTTCAGTGTAGTACAAGCTATAGGTGAACGAGGACCAGGTTATATTAACCAAATGCTAATTTAATTACAGTCACAAAAATATGAATTAGTTATTAAACGATAAAACGATGTTAAATAATACATGATGTGATTAACAATTGTTAAATATAGGCAACAGGTTATTAAAACTTTACATACATTCATTGATATCTAATATGTTACTAGTTATTTATCTCAATGCATAAACATGGCAAAAGACGGTCGATAAGAGAAACATTTAAATCCCAGTTTTAAAGCTTATATTTGAAGGTAGTGACACCACAAAACTTTATAATATTTGTTCTGGTAATATGCATCACTTCACTCAAGAGGTCTTTGATAAATGATATCTTATCTCTGTGTCATGGAGCACTTTAAAACAATAGATGCAAAAAACATATTAGGGGTTTACATACATTTTAATCATTTTGGAAAAACCAACATAAATAGAACCAACTTTATTCAAGTATAATAAAAATAATACCCTCAAAAACGCAATACTTTTTCTACTTAGACCACACCTATTGTCCGTTGGGACAGCAATAACAAGTCTATAAACCGTTTTTACTGCTTTTGTTCAACTAAATCTATGTCGGTTTTGACTTTTTAAACAATCGTCCTGTTTTTGTATGGGAATCCAAATAATTCTTAAGATGTTTTCAATGGAGAATGGTGGTTTAAAAATAAAATTCTACGTGTATTTTAAGAATACATATTGATATTGTCTATTTGTTTTATTTATTGAAATCAGCGAGTTGTAGATATGCTATATTAATATCTTTATAAAAAAATAGATCGTTGGTCTAAAGGCATAAGATCACCAATAAGTTCTTAAGGAAAACCCACAATAATACGTTCCCAATTCAAACAATTCAGCAAATGTGTTATTGAGTAAATAAATAAATAATAAATAATAATGCTTTATTGTTCCAATACAAATAGTTACAGTTATTGTTAGAACACTAACCTCCTATATTTCTGCTTATAGAATAAAAATTTAATTTAAGACACATTTCGTGGACATAATCGGTTTTTAGATCCCTCGTAATAGCCAGCAAGCTTATAACCATCTAACTGACACTTGACTAAACTCTGAGTACGAAAATTACAATTATATTCGCTCGATCGAATAATCAAACTGAACATTACTACTGAATGCAAACATAAGCGCGACCTTATTTATTTATTTATTGGACCATCTACAAAGATACACACAACTTAAATACTAAATACAAAAGTGTTAGGTCAATAGATTAAGTGTGCACCCTCAGTTACAGTAGGCCACAGCATGCAAAGTAAAAACGTACATACAGTTGGCGAAGTTGAACAAAGTTACAAATAGTAAATTACTAATAATTAATAAAAAAATAAAAATTACAAATACTTAAATGCAAATAATGAAATAAAAATAATGAAATACAAATAACAAAATACAAATAATGAAATACAAATAATAAAATTACAAATAATTATTATTAAAAGTTAAATAAAAATAGAAAATAAAAAATAAGCTCTTTCACGACATCATCGAGGCAATACATACATTAAAGGTGTAATGAACATCCAAGTATCCTTGAAAGTTATGAATGAGTACACAAAATTAGGACAAAGCATATTCATCACTTGGTCGGTGGATGCAAATTGAATAATTGTTTCAATATGTGTCACAAGACAAGCGGACATTAAGAGATTATCCAATTATTTCACACACGGTAGATGTCGCCCACACTCGTTGTTATCACACCTCATATCAACAGGCTTACAAACTTATAGAAGACTCTAACATTATTAAAGTACAATAATTAAAATATTTAGTTTATTGAAAGTAAACTACTTAATACGGATAACCGATTTTTATGCGCAGTTTATTTAAAACAGTATTATTACATGATTTTTCAAAAATATTTAGACATTCAGCAGCTATGGTTACGGTAAGATAGTATCCCCGTAAACATAGCTGCTGAAAAGCAACCGAAACATCGGGGAAAGTGCAAAGCTAAATCTAAAAAGTTTTATAATTTATATACCTTAAATAGTAGTAAGGTTTAACAGTAGTAGTAATTGTGTCAAAATTTCGTAACAATAGTGTTTTTGATTCGGTATAAAGAAGTTTAATTTCAATGTATGACATTCACGTAAACGTACATAATATTGTACTGTGTAGTTAAGTTTATTTAATTTTCTTGTTGTTTCATGATGAGGAAAGGTAATTTAATAAAGATCTCTAGAAAGAGAAGATAAATATTTATACTACCACGGCTTCCGAAGGATTAGGTGGCGGTGTAGGATATTATGTAAGTATCAGGTAGTGAGTATATGTATATATCTAGCTCAGTTTTGGACTCTACTTCATACTAAAAGTTGCCTAATGTAAAACCTGATATAATTTTGCATAAAATTTAACTATGGATGGGCACAATCGACAGTTACCAATGGGTTATGTCAACTGCATGAATAGCAAATTGGTTTAAGGAATCGTTGTTTATATAATTGGTGGATTAGATATATACAAAATATTTTAGATATAGACAACATTTGTGTAATCTATAAATAGTTTTCAAGCCTGGGTGTTATTTATATCAGTTGTTTTAATGCTTGTAAAGAGCCCTGCGATAGAGAAATGACAGAATTAGATCTTGTTAATAACAGGTAAATTTTGGACCAATCAGACAATAATTGATATGCACTAAATAAAGATAATAAACTAATTCAATCAACAATAAAAACAAGCTAGAGCTATTACTCCAAATGCATTATATGTACTGTCTCTTCTAATCTTTTAAAGCTCTGTTTTACTGTCACTCTCAACCTCGTATTAAAATTAAGTCCGAAAATCCACTCGACGACCTCACATCCTAACGAAATGACTCCTTACTTAATCCTTCTATTCGTCGTAACCCTGGCAAATTCCGAAGCCGTGCAAAACAGTACAGCTTGTAACGAATTCCAGGCAAATTTTACATTGAAGGATGTTATTGGAGTTTGGCATGTGGTGGCGATTATACCTGAGAAAATGTTTCCTGAAAAGCAGGTCACGTGTTATAAAGTGGAGATTAGTGAAACTGATGAGGTGAGTTTGCCATTCGATTTACTAAATTTAATTATTTTATTATTGGTGCGGGTAGACCTATATGACAATACGATCTTGTGAAGGAATCCTTCCGAAATCTTTTTGCAATTACTATGTCTTGTTACGCTCGCCTCTTGCTTTTTTATTCCATTAAGATGACAAGCAAGCATACGCGACGGTTTAATTTGTGTTAATCGGTTATGAATGGTTACTGACTTATGTAATAGCGCATTAGTTTCGAATAACCGACCCTTCACAAAACTTACCACATCGAACATAGATGGAACTGAAGAAAAATATATCGTATTTAGTATTACTGCACTGACAACATTTTCAATAGCAGCACAGCGTGTTGCGATGACCAGCAATCACTTTACGCCCTGTTCTCTCTTAATTTGGAACCGAAAACGTAGCTAGACTATAATATATTATATGGATATAATTAATGTTTAACCTTTTCAGGGATGATTCTATATTATTTTAAACTATGTTTTAGGCTGGTCTCCGATGGCTAATCAACAAAACTATAGAATCCCCAAAGGCAATACTGCCACATGACGACAATAGCATCATCGTTCGACAGCGGTATCATACCGAGAGTCCCTTCGATGTGTGGTCCAAGTCACTTCATGGTATCAACGGCTGCTTTCAGCAAGTCATCTCTTTGGACATCGCGAAAAATGATATTCGTAAGTACACCAATTTCCTGTCTGATTCTTTTCAGGTAAAGATTTGATTTGATAACACAAATAATTGTTCCGAATCTAAGTCAAAGTCCCCTACGATACAAGTATTATCCTATAATCATATTGTCTGACAATCTGAACAAAGACTTCTAAGAGTTGATATAACTCTAAAGTTATATCAACTCTTAGAAGTCCTTGTTAGAGTAGAGAATCTGGTAGGTATCTTATCTTATCTTATGTGGGGGCCAGTCAGTGCAGACCGGCGACACTTCGACCCAGTGGGATCTTTTGTGTCGACACTCTCCCAATAACGACTGCCATAGATGTTCATGGCAGCCGGGACCGACGGCTTAACGTGCTCTCCGAGGCACGGAATCTGGTAGGTAACGTAGCGCCTGGATTTTTACTACTACTTTGCTGCTTTGGAAAAGTCTCTGGTATAGTATGTTCCTTAAAAAATAATTAATTAAAATTATAATAATTTACAGACAAAGCTTTAAAACATGACGCAATGATGCAACTACATCTGCTAGAAGTGAAAGGCTCGAAGCCGTTTTTGATGCAAATGCTCTGGGGACGGATGATAGCTGTAGTCATTTACCGAAGAGATCAGGTAATACTAATTTTTATTATATAACTATACAGATATATGGAAAATATACGGAAGTCATATGTTAACGCTATAAAAGTGTATAATAAATTGCCTAATTTATTTAAAGATTTACCTTGCACATGTCATAGTGCATCGTTGAAATTAATAATATAATAACAAACAGACAGATATAGGCCAAAAAATTACTATGTGCCAAAAAGATGTTATCATAAATCATTAATTGTGTATATCTATATTAAAATTAGTTTATATTTTTTTGAAAATAAATATGTATAATGACTTGATTATGTTACAGATAGAGCTTCTTTCAATAATATAATTAAATTAAATATCTGGCTATCCTTATTTTTATCTTGAGAAGCAAGATTTTTTATAGCCAGAGCTTTGCCAGAGCAAATATTTACTCCGATTACCGCTTCACAACAGATGCGAGATATGTTCGTTTCTGTAGACTACAAATGTACGTTTGCAATACCAATAGTATTATCTGTGCCATAGTCTTTTGTAAAGCCCTACTCATTGTAGGCTTGCAATGTTGTATGACTACACCCTTTTGTGAGATAGACGTACTTTATCAGCGAATTTGGTCTAATTTAGAGGAAATCATAAGTCTAAGTGAAGCAAGGATCGTTATAAAATTAGTTTTTTAAGTAAGCTGATTTTAATGTTCATTGAAATTAAACTACTATATACGGATTTTATCGCGTTGTTTATTTGACACGCGAACAACGCGATAAAATCCGTATATAGTAGTTTAATTTCAATGAATAATACTCGCGTAAACAGAAGACAATATGATTTTAATGTTCCTATATAATTTCAGGGTGTGACGCAGGACGAACTGAAACCCGTATTTGAGCTGATGAATAAACTCCGCGGGCCGCAAAGGTTACCGAAGATATGTGACAGTCCCCTACGAGATATTCTTGTATTTTAAAATAAGTGTGTTCTCACTGCTGTTAAAAGTATATTTTTAGGAGAGAAACGAAAACATTTTAAATTTAAACACAAACTATTAAATACCTAAAAATATAAAATAGAAATATTTGTAGATACTAAGAAGACTCTTTTTTTAAGGCAGCGCCCGCGCTAAGAGTAATGCCTGTGTCGTGGTGAACTTCATAATCACTTTCAGACTCGGAACAAATATTCGTGGACCTAATAAATTTTCGTTCCGTAAAGAGATCGAACAGACAACACCCGGTGCACTGGTATTGGCGAAGTGACTATGTAAATTGTACAAGGTGCTTTATACGTGGCAACGGTCGCCTAGTGGTCTCGAGTTCAATGCGAAGGTACGCATCTCTGACTTTTCGAAGTTATGTGCGTTTTAAATAGTTAATTATCGATTTCTTTAACGGTGGACGAAAACATCGTATGGAAACCTGCATGACAGTTATCTATAATGTTCTCGAAGATATGTGAAGTCTGCCAACCGGCATTGGGCCAGTGTGGTGGTCTATGGCCTAACCCTTCTCACACTAAGAAGAAGCCCGTGCCCAGCAGTGGGACAGTTTAATACAGGGCTGATATTATATATGGTAGATGTGTTATATGTCTGCATACAGTCTGGCACTATATCAGTTTAGAACAAAATGGCTATATGTGTGCGTTATTTCATAACCACAGGTTGACACTAGCCACATTCGTAGATAATATTATTATGTATCGCTATATACTGAAATTATTTTTAAATACACTAGAGTAATTGTTTGTTTTTATAAAATATTTTGCATTACCTACTGTTTTCTTATTTAACCTGTATTGATATAAATCAAGACTGTTTGTTATGCTGTCGAAATTTTATAATCCATCACTGCTTTAGAAATAATCTGTATAATTCTGGAAAATCTCACTATCAAACTAACTTCTGAATGCGCTGTGAAAATCAAAATATGTTAATAGTAAGTATATTACTGTAGTTATTGTTGAAGTGGGATCTGAAATCATAAGTAAGAATTAAAAAAAAATTGATAGTGTTTCTCCGAATCGAGAATAGAGGACTAGGAATGATCGCAAATACTAATTTGGAGTGAAGGATTGAAGTTGTCATGACACTGTCAACACGGTACGAATCATTGATGACCATCTATTTATATAAAAATGCAACGTAATCTATGAATATACAATTTAATCATGACGCTATCTGCAACTGGCCTCGACTGCATGGCGGGTGTTTATGCGACTGCTATGCATGAGGTCTCGAGTTCAATTCACGGGTCGAGTAAAAGGTTATTATATTCTTCGTTATATGAATTGTGCGGTAAACGGCATTGTCTTGAACTTAAACTTTAACTGGCGGTATATGGGTCTAGTATACTTTTGCTTACGCCTCTGGGAATAAATGAATATATATTGTACCCTGAATTTTGAGCAAAGTTTAGTATACACTATTTACTATGAAGTGCAACTCAATAACCCGCAAAAATTTAAATGTAATTAGAACATATTATTGTCTATACACGGTATTGGTTATCAATTTAAAACCCAATAGATTTTCGTTTTAAACATTATTTGCGATAGCCTGATGTCCGTCTGCTAACAAATATTGCTTGGTCACGCCACCATAACGACGCCACGGTATATTGTGAGGAAACGCCAATAAAGCAAAAATAAACTAACGTTATGTCGACATAGATTAAAAAAATAGATACGACAGAGAGATTATAGAAACAAATATTCTGAAATATTGGTGCCTTCGGAAAGTTGTTGACACTGTATGATATTGTGTGGAATTGAAGGAATCCAAGGGGTAGCACATGCACTTTGATAATAATTGTCAATTATATGTGCATTTTAGGCTCCATGGTGTCAAGGTTTGCAAAATTGATAATATTTAGGAAAATTTCCTGGCCTTTTATTTTGTAAGACTGCTACGTATGCATATCTAAATAATCATTTATACACATTGTTTTTTAGTAGGCAGTATGCAAGAATATTTTATTATATACACGTATAGTCTCACTCTTATATCCTTAAAGATTGGCAATGCTATTACAGCTATATTTTGCTAGCTTTGTTTTCAGTCCTACTTAAAAGGGGGCGAGCCTTTTGTAGCCTAATAGGTACTTACCAGGCTCGGTGCTTCTATTAAGAAATCCAACTACATGTGCAGGAGTGGAATTCACTATCGCAAGTCCTTAGAGGCAGTTATATCTGCAATATAAGTGAGATAATAATACTACAAAACTTCCAATGAATGTAATATAAAATAATTTCAAGAACGGGAAAATCCCACTCTTGCCGCTATTGATGTCAATGCATTCCTAACTTAAACATGGGTTATATAACTTAGTTCCAAAGGTAAAATATATTGTTATGACAGTGTCGCTTCTGCCTATATTTTCTAATCTACAAAGCTTTGCCTCTATTGTGGTTCGTGACATTACCTTATTAACTGCTTTTCTTTATTGTTCAGCGGTTGAAAGATAATTCCTTATTTCTTTTTGGTAACGTTACATTTAATATGTGGCGTGAGGGTAATGTGACTGTGGTCATTACTGAAGTTAGATTGTTAGAAACGCTTGAAATATTTAAGAACTTGTAGTAATATAAAAGCCTTATGTATAAGAACTTGGATAATGTACGTTTATTGGGTATAGTGTTAGTGCCTAATTTGTAAGGGATGTACATATGTTTTAGTTCAGCAACCTTATTATATATAGGTAACGAATATTAAAGTAGACATGTGAAATGTATGAGAATATATCGTAAAGTATATTCCATACCGCTAAGAAATAATTTATATAGCAAAACAACGTTTGCCGGGTCAGCTAGTATTATCATATATCACCACTATCAGCTATACTAACCGTAGCATATAATGACAAGTTACCTATTGTATGAAAGTAAATATACAAGTACATATCGAATTGATAAATCATCAAGATATTCTCATATTAACCGAAAGAAGTAGGCGTATCATTACAATGAGGTCTTGGAAGAGAAGGAAAGTATCCCATGAATTTTAGCTAGTTGTCTTGCTACGATTTGCTATCTATCAGTTTACCAATAAAGCAGCATTGCGTGTTTGTTCAAACAAATTTAATTTTGATGTGATTATAAAGTATTCTGGTAAGAAATTCTAAGTAGTAGCACAGTCACAAAGTAATTACTTATGAACGTCAAAATATATAGGTTAGTGAGTTTACTATGTTACTGAAGGTACATTTAGCTTAGTTGCTAGGTTCAGGCAAAGGGTTGAGCCTATGAGAAGAAACCTGCACGAAACTCACGACCACTCTTTTAAATCGCTAATTAAATATAATTTCAGTATTTTACAACTCAGACTAACAAGGTGTTGTAGCCATTATGCCATATACTGCTGAATATAAAAAACTAAAGATAATAACAATAATAACTTAATAATATTCTTCTTCTTCTCCCTTAGCCTTTATTATTCCCAAGTCACTTGGAGTCGGCTTTTCTAGTCTAACCGGCTGCCACCTGACCTCCGCAACCCAAAGGCTAACGATACCCTAAGGCTAGAGCTAGTGTCAGGAGAGAAAATAATATTATAGAGATGAAATAATTTGGGCTAAGGTATATTCATTTAATATAAATCTAGAATAGACAGAAGGATGGCATGATGGCGCATACACTTACACTTTGTGACTACTAAATTGACTTATAAGTAATACAGATCTTTGAATCCTGTATGCAACAAGCAACTAGTTGTCTTGATTATATAAAATAACTTTTAATAACGCAATAGGTGACTGCGACCTCGAGGCATTTTGACGATGAAAACAAAGATACCTAAACAATAAAGAAATGTAAATAAATACAAATACAAGTTGTTTATTTGCTAAAATATGGTTTATACAGATGATGTGATAGGTACAGTACATTAGCACGGATTATTTTGTTGCCTCCACAAAAACCAATTTCTTATTATTCATCTTTACTAAATAGCTGGTGGGCAAATATTAAGCAGCGATAGCTCAGTGGGGAGACCAACAGACTGCAATGCAGAAGGCCTCGGGTTCGAACCCACGTCGCGCACCTCTGACTTTCGGAAGTTATATGACTTTTCGAAATTATGTGCGTATTGATTGACAATTATCGCCTGCTCCGTGCCTCGGAGAGCACGTTAAGCCGTTGGTCCCGGCTGCTATGAACATCTATGGTAGTCGTTATTGGGAACGTCAGTACCCTCTAATATCCTGACACTACCAGCTATAATGGCGGACAAACTAGCACGGACCCTGTTCTTAAAATACTGTACACATATAGTTAATATTGTTATAAGTAGAAATAAGTAGACATAATAATAAATATGATGCCTATATATTTGTTAATATATTTTGCATACATATATGTAATAGTGTAATAGCAGTAATAATATTGTATGAGCAGTATATAGTGTAAGTGCTTTATTGAAAGATGTAATATATAGCATTTAAGTGGTATATGATATAGCCACGTTTAAAAACGATCAGTGTGTATTTAGTATAGTTTACCATCAGTTTATAATTAGTGACAAGAGTGTAAAATAAAAATAAGTAAATAAGGTCTCTGAAAAAATGTATCAGAGGAGTGGCAAACAACACCCTGCGAAGGAGGGTGCCATACATTAAAAAAAAAAAAAAATATCCTGACCCTGGTCTTGCCTTAGGGTATCGTTAGCCTTCGGGTTGCGGAGGTCAGGTGGCAGCCGCTCCGTGTAAAAACTGATATCCAGTCAAATCCGGTTAGACCAGAAAAGCCGACCCCAAGTGACTTGGGAATAATAAAGGCTAAGAGAGAAGATTAAATAGCTGGTGGGATCTAGATAATGTTTGAAATAGATAAATAAAATAAAAGCTTTAGAAGATTACAAACCCTAGCTAAATCCTGCAACTAACCACACATTCTTTTATTTTTTTAAGCTCAAACACACTGAAATTTGACATTACAATTGGCAATCCGCTAGCTTTACTACTAGGTATCGTCGCTTCAATACATTTCAGTTTATACACAAACATACAGACAGTCGGACAGACTGCATCAGGTGTCGGGTAGCGGCCACTGATTGATTTGCATCGGGCAACAACTCAACTACCAACGCACTAAATGGGTGCCTGTATACAACCTGTTTTGTTGATGATTTCAAAAATAAATTTACATTTATTTTTTACCTGAATTGAAAAATTATATTGTTTTTGATGGAGGTTGTGACGTCACAAACCCTCACTTTAATGCGTTATATATTAGGAATTTTTTTCGTTTTGTTAATTGTTTACGATCCCACAAGTGTAAATAAACGCTTCCCGCGTTGTCAACCGCGTGCCTCATGTTCACCGGTATTGAAAAAATAGTCAAAAGCGGCCGATCTGCTAATACAACAGTTATAAATCACGCTGAAAAGTTTTACGAATTAGGAACAATTAAAACATTGAAGCAAACAACATAATACATACAAAATGAAAATATATATAATTAACTTTTATCTGGATTTGGCATTGAGAAAATTGTAAAAAGCTTTGTTGTATTGAGAAAACTGTAGGTGTTTTACCTGCTTAAAAGAAATACAGGCAGTGACTAATTAAGTAATTTCCACTTCTAAGAGCGGTAGGCAGTGATTACGAATGCCCACTTACTATTATCCTAAGCAGCGATAGCTCAGTGGGGAGACCAATGGACTGCAATGCAGAGGGTCTCGGGTTCGAACCCACGTCGCGCACCTCTGACTTTCGGAAGTTATATGACTTTTCGAAATTATGTGCGTATTGATTGACAATTATCGCCTGCTCCGTGCCTCGGAGAGCACGTTAAGCCGTCGGTCCCGGCTGCCATGGACATCTATGGCAGTCGTTATTGGGAGAGTGTCGACACAAAAGGTCCCACTGGGTCGAAGTGTCGCCGGTCTGTACTGACTGGCCCCCATATAAGATACATACATACATACTATTATCCTGGTATATTTCGCTTGGTTAATACATTATTTTTAAGTCTGGTGGGTTTAAATTCTCTTAACTGTTAATGATTGTATGAATTTGTTATTTAATACATGCAATAACATTTATATATATTTAAAAAAAAATTATCCTTTTGCGAGGAAACTTTGTGCGACGGTTCTGTAAAAGGAAATAATTATTTTAGAATGTTGCCTATCTATCTGTATGTCTGTACTCGCAATACGCAACAACTACAGCACGAAATTGAATTCAACCTTTACATATGTATTAATCTAATTTAAAATACGGTACATATTTCATTTTGATATGCCGGCTAGAAGTTAATACAATTAAGAAGAAAAATATAGATGGAAGTCGCAGGCAAAGCTAGTATATTTATAAAATCTTAAGCGCCGGTGTAGTTCTATTGTCCTGCAATACTAACATTATAAAAAACAAGCATAGGTATTATATATCTTGGTTTGTCTAGAAGAAGACTTTAACATACATATGTATATCTCAAGTCATATATCTGAGTAACATAAAATTTTACCTTTCAACGTCTTCACAAATCAAACATATTTCCGCGCAAAAATCTGTCACTTTATACAAAATTCAAAACCAAATCCCCTGTATAATATGACAGGCATGACAAGCTGAGTCCGCAGCTAGGGGGTGTTCCACTTGGCTCGTTTTATATCTATTGTTTATGCGCGACAGGGGACTGATGGAATACATGCTTTAATGACGGTAGCCAAGGTATCGAATAAAAAAGGTTTTATTATAAATGACAGGGGAATGATTTGTTTTTGGAAACAGTCCGTTTTTGTCTATGAGTGTTTTGATGTTTAGTTTTAAGGTAAGTAATATTGTTGTATTTATTAATGATGAGCATATTTTTATTCATATAAAAATAAATCAACTGCCGTCAATAGTAGGTCAATTAATTACATGCATGGTTTAAGAGCAAGCAATCAACTCTCAACTCAACTTAAAACTGCCGCCTTGTCGAGTGTTGTGTTTTCAAATCCAGGGGTCAATTATGTCACAAATAATGGTTCTGAATGTGGTTGTATCGCGTATCTATTAATTGTATGTTTTTAAAGTCTCTGCACAGGTTAATACACGACAATGCTACTCAAATTACTCAGATTTGATACTTGCAGCTCGTGCTCACTGCGTGCTCTTATAATCAAGGCTGTAAATAATATAAGAACATAGTGTCACGGCTATATCCGAGATTGGATAGGCAGAGAGGTAATGCACCCTCAATTTGCGACCCACAATTTTGGTCTGACCGTCACAGTCCCAAACTCTGTAATGCTACTGACATTTCTCGGCGGAAAAATCCTACCTTGTTAAACCTCGATCGAAGCCAATATTCATACACGGTAGTTGCATTCTAAGACAGGCTTCGAATAACAGCATTTGATTTAACTATTCGAACTTTATAATAACCAATTATCAAAACTCAATCAAACATTTTAATAGTATTACCGGTGACCGGAATATCAAAACTTTTAATAGCAATTTAACTTGGAATCTCATCTTTGCACTGCCGCGTGACGTAATTACCTAAGTCTTTTAGCAATAAAATTGCTCATAAAGACCATTTTATAATAGGGTCGTAAAACTGTTTGAATGGGATAAGGGTGAAACCTTAAGGTACTCTTTCTAATTTTACGAGTTCGCTTCTGTGTAGCTCAAGGGCTACTTTCTGTATTTAAGGTATCAGTGAAGATTAATCTTCTTTTCTTTGTGATAGTTACTAACCTAGTATCACAGTTCTCAAGAAGTATGACTCCGTCTGATGTCCTTGAATAATAATAATATTCTACCATGTATACACAACACTATCTAGCCCAAACTAAGCAGAGCTTGTACTATGGATACTAGACAATGGATAAACGTACATATATACTTTTTTTTGTAAATACATACATATTATATATAGAAACACCCGGACCAAGACAAACATCCATGTTCATGCACACAAATGTTTGACTTGTGCGGGAATCGAACCCGCGACCTCAGGCGTGGCAGTCGATTACACTAACCACTACGCCATCGAGGCCGAATGTATTAGTATTATATACTTACATTTGTCTACGTGTATATAATACTTTATATGACATGCTATTTAATTATGATACCGTTTACATATTCAACATTTTGACAATCGGCGGTGCGTTCTCGTGGAACTCGTAGGTGAAGTTGTGGGCTTTTGCCTGATTTACAATGTATATTTTGCCTTTTACATTGTTGTATCTTAAATATGCGATCCGCACATAATATATAATTGTGTATACATGTCTTTTTCTCCAGAGATATGTGTTCGTGGCCCGTCTGATGGAAGGTAACTAACGGTAAGGGACATCTCTTAGCATTATAGAAGGAATAATTATGCATTATTGCAAAATTATATATTATGTACGTAAAATTATTTATATGTATATGCCTTTATTAAAATTGGTGATTTAAGTTAGTCCTCTACTCTGCATAGAGTTAGTACGGACACTCAGTATTTTTTAAATGTAGTACTAATAATTTTATACATATTTATACACTAAGAGGTAGGCATCCATAATGTATTTTATCTTAAACTGTTTTCGCCCAAAAAACGTATTTTTAAAAGAAATAATTTGTTACTTAATTTTGAAAATCTGCCTGGTAAATAATGATCCCTTCACCAGGCGTAGTTCCAGACATCATGCTGCTATTGAAAAATTCTAAACAGAAAAATTCAATAACACTTTGCCTGACTCGGGAATCGAGATAGACATATTTACGACACAACATTAAACTGGAAAATATACTTTGCACGACTGGCATATCCATATTAATTTAAAGTCGACTGAGCGATGACAACATAAAAACGACCCACAGATTCCGATTTTATTAGTATGGCTATCATTAGATGGTATAAAATAAATGACTATAAATATATAGAACATCTATTTGCTTCATTATCTAGACCAAAGCATTGGCTTATTCAAACAGACTACCCAATTACAACGGTCAGTTGATCTCCCACTCAACAGCTGAACTGCTCCGTACATCCGGACGATTTTTCATTAACCGAAGCACACGGACGATTATTGAAAGTCGTTCGTGCGATTAATTAGTCGCCGTTAGGGGTCTTCGGTCTTGATTATTGTTTTTGATGGACTATGTATGTGTATACTTTTTTGGGTAAATATTAGAAATCATTCTATTTTAATGTGCTGAGTGTGTGTGTGATTGATCATAATCGAAACTATAAGAATTTGAAATAGATATATGCTGAAAGGAATACCGAGGCCTATGACATCGAAAACTAAAATTTAGAAGCAACGATAGTCTAGTGGAATAGTGATGGATTGCCACGCTGAGGTCTAAAGTTCGATCTCAAAGTAAAGTTGTCTATTGTTGTGTGAAAATTAAATTAAATCTAAATAGTTTTAATAATAATTTAATTAGCTCAAAAATTTGTAAAGTTTAAAAGTAATAGTAGTGTAACAGTTTTCAAAATTATGTAATAAAGTGTCAAATAAACAACGCGATAAAATCCGTATATAGTTGTTTAATTTCAATGAATAATATTCGCGTAAACAGAAGACAATATAAAGTTGTCTGTTGTCCTTTTTAAGTGTTTTTTAAATGTTAGTATTAAATAATTAATTATCGCTTACTTTAACGATAAAAAAAAACACCGTGTGGAAATTCGTATATCTGAGAGTTCTAAATGGTGTAATGTTCTTAAAGATGTGTAAAGTCTACCAACCCACACTGGGCTAGCGACCTAGCGTAGAGAGAACAATGGTCCCTTAAAAACCCTTCTGATACTGAGAAGAGATTCGTTTATAATAATAATAATATTTTATCACATACACTCAACACCATCTAGCCCAAACTAAGCAGAGCTTGTACTATGGGTACTAGACAATGAATAAACATACATATATACTTTTTTTGTAAATACATACATATTATGCATAGAAACACCCAGACCAAGATAAACATCCATGTTCATGCACATAAATGTTTGACTTGTACGGGAATCGAACATTATACTGAGTATAATTTTGTACAGCGCTGATATTTGCCGAAAGTTAAGACAAAAATAGTACCTAACCCAATAGATATTCGAAAACACTTTTTTATCATAACATTTTTCGTTTAACAATAGATGAAACTGATAAACATCCTTATTATCCACAACTTTGCAACAAAGCCTTATTAAATAAATCGCATAGATATCAAATTTTTTCATCAAGAGAATCACATTTCAACCTTAGATAATTCTGTTTTCAGCATACTATCTTAATTGGATTTCAGAACTCTAATACCAGTATTACCGTATATTTTATCTGTAATCACATCAACGATATCCAAACTCTTGGGAGAAAGGTAAATAGTTAAAAATACTGTTTCATTGTCTCGACCGATTCCAATAGAGCGGGGTACTTAAATTTAATGTACTCTAACCTAATGCTATAAAAACAGGTTAATCTCAATACACGGATCGCGATTACTATTGGTAGTGATGTCTCGATCTGTTTCATCGCCATCGATAAACATATAGAAAGTGACGGTAGCCTAATGAATAAGGCAATGCCTTATGCATTGAGCTACCGTTACTGATACGTCTTTTAATACTCCATATGCGACAGAAACAAACAAACAAACATGGTGTTCACAAGAATTATAATAACCTGCTATTAAAAGCAGTTATCTTTTTTATAATATGACGTTACTAGTAATTAACGTTATATTATAAAAAAAAGATTAGAAGAAGAATTATAAGCTATGATCCTGTGGGTATGTTTTTCTGTGCTTCTTTACAGTTCTTGCAACTCACGAAGGCGAGCGGGCTTTATTTGTGGTAAACACGTATATGTATGTGTGTGTAAGTGTCACTCGCAACTGACCGCTCTGTCAAACACGCATACTACCGCACTGTGCATGTACACGTTTAACTATAAGTAAAGCCCACTCGCCTTCGTGAGTTGCAAGAACTATATATATATAACAGGTTTTTCTTTATTTACTACCGATGTTTTTCTCTGACATCTGTTTGCAAAGTTGACTACTAGCTAGCGTTAATCTTGGTATGGCAAGGTTCAACAGCGAATATGTTGGTGTAATATGAATTAATCTTGAAGAATGCTATGCTTAAAAGCTACGTAAAGATATCCAGGTATTGTTATTAGAAGGCATTTGGTGAATCTTGGAAAGTAAAACACCAAATTGCAATCATAAAGACTTTTGACAAGGCAAGATAAACCCGAAGATTATATTTAACATAGGCACATATTAAATTTCTAATATAATCCGTCGATATCGATACTGTTCTCTAAGGTACAGATTCCAACACTAAGCGGAAATAAAAATCGTAAATGAAGCCATTTGTGCACCGAGGCGGTCCCTGAACGGAATTAAATACCTTTTTCAGGACCCACCACGTTTATTGTCCTTTTATGTCAGGTGGTAACGTTAGTTATTTATTTGTACGGTCACTAAGGGTCGACGAATTGCTTGCTACTCTATTTTGGGTCACTATTTCTTTTGTAGACAGAAATACATAATATATATTTAACCTACTGTTACTATACTTAATAATACTCTACTCTACCACATACACACAACACCATCAAGCCCAAACTAAACAGAGCTTGTACTATGGGTACTAGACAATGGATAAACATACATATATACTTTTTTTTTGTAAATACTTACATATTATACATAGAAACACTCAGACCAAGACAAACATCCATGTTCATGCACACAAATGTTTGACTTGTGCAGGAATCGAACCCGCGACCTCAGGTGTGGCAGTCGGTTACACTAACCACTACGCCATAGAGGTAGCCAAGAGTAATAAGAATGAGTGGTAAGAAATAAGTTACATTCATAACTTGCATTGTATACTTACCTGTACCTATGTATTTAAACTCAAAGGCAGAGCAGTGTATTTCATATTCAGAAGATATATTTTAGGTGCCACGGAATTAACGAAACGTTCTCCGGGCACATTGCCATCGTTATTACAATAATTTTAAATGATACTTTGAGAACTCTAATGATTATTGCAATTCTATGAGTAAGTATTCAATAATAAACGACATTACCTGACTTCATGCTTCAAACCTGATACCATTTTACCTGACATGATAATTCAGCTTGGGATATTGACATGGTACGCAAACTTATATTTGCAGCTGATCGTAAAGTACTGGATTTAATGCAAACTTATGCCGCACGCATAATGAGGCAGCTGATCTGTCTAATACATAAACCCACCTATTCATTAAAACATAAAAAAAACTAATCATGCGATTTGTTAAGTAAATAATTCTCAAGATAAAAGGTCACATCTTTAGTCAGGCAAAGCCTTTGAACGCTTTACCTGACTAAAGGTCTGCGACATGTTCTTATGTGATTATGTTTACATCCCAAAACAGATTGCCCAAAATCACCGGTCAAACAAGATTTCACCTGTAAAACGAAATCATTTCGCTAGTCCACATTATTTCCTGTCCATTAACCCTTAGCTACAAACAATATTACTGCAATTTCCTTTCAGCGCCGCAGTATATTCAATTTATTTCTTTTTTCATGGGTTCATGTAAGAAAATATTGGGTTATTGGATATTGGGGCAAATGTTGGCTTAATTTTATAAACTTGTGCAGGGTTGGACTTGGGGTCATGTTGGAAAATATTTTTATCTATCACGGCACTTTTTTCTGAGTAACCAAATCATTGTATGGGAGACAATGTAGCTTTTATTACTCAAATACTATAATATAATAGGTTTAGTAGTTCCTGACTGTAAATCCTACATACAAACAAATGTTTTTTTATTAGTATAGGTAACCATACTTGATTTTGGCCCTTAATATTGGCCTTTCAGTATACCTACATATATGATTAAATATAGCAGTGATTGGACACCTTATTGATCCGTGGCATAAGTCTGCGATTATAATTAAGTAACTATTATTTGTGTGCGATAGCTCAGTGGGGAGACCAATAGACTGCAATGCAGAAGGTCTCGGGTTCGAACCCACGTACCGCACCTTTGACTTTCGGAAGTTATATGACTTTTCGAAATTATGTGCGTATTGATTGACAATTATCGCCCGCTTCGTGCCTCGGAGAGCACGTTAAGCCGTTGGTCCCGGCTGCCATGAACATCTATGGCAGTCGTTATTGGGACAGTCAGTACCCTCTAATATCCTGACACTGGTCTAGCCTTAGGGTATCGTTAGCCTTCGGGTTGCGGTGGCCAGGTGGCAGCCGCTCCGTGTAAATCTGATATCCAGTCAAATCCGGCTAGACCAGAAAAGCCGACCCCAAGTGACTAGGGAATAATAAAGGCTAAGAGAGAAGAAGAACTATTATTTGTGTGTCATACTTGTTGTTTATGTATTTATAGTTATATTATAATAATTTTAGTTAACTTTAGCTAATTCATATTGTGAATCCACTTTTTAATTATACTATTACAATACTTTTATTTGTGCCTCTAGTACCTCATGATATCCCTTATTTGTAAATTGTGGAAAATGTGGTTGGTATTTTATATCAGTTATTCGATAAGCACCATTGTTCTTATACCTATAGTAATGTACTGTAGTTTTCTCTAAAATAAAAGCAAAGTTTGACGCTGATCGTGTGTCGTGGTTTTGATTACCGAGCCGAGGAACCTCTTTGTTCGTTATTTATGACAAACAAAGCTACTTCTATCCTGTAGCCACTTAATAAAATCGACACGTAACTTCGCAGCTACATTTTCATTGGAAGTCAGTCGAACAACCAAATAAAGTAACTATTCAAAATATTAATAAGCACTTAGAATGAAAGAGGACTTAGTATTAAAAAGTGTTTAAAAACTGAAAAATATTTCTAACTTATATTGATTCTCTGTGCAGTCCCTCCAATAAATATTTTGTACCTTTTAATACACTTTGAAGTTACTGAATTTTATTTTTAATAAACCTAAACATCTATTTTTACATAAAAATATATATGCAATTCAACGTAGCAATGCTGGCAGTCTTCTGGGCACACCAGCAGTCGACTCTGATGTGGAGGAATTCTATGACACCTGTTAGAAGGATTTCTTTTAGTTTATTTTCTGTTATGTTATATATTAAGTATACATTAGTTTTAAGAACTATTCAAATTGATATCGGTCAAACAAGATAGATTATGTTCAGGCAAAATTAACCTACTATAATTTTATTGCTAAGTACCATTTTTTATATTATTACATACATACATACCTACATAGATTCACGCCTGTTTCCCAGAGGGGTAGGCAGAGACTACGGATTTCCATTTGCTAAGATCCTGACACACTTCTCTGGCTTCATTCACTTTCATCACATTCCTCATACACGCCCGTCGGTTCAAGGTGCTCAAGGTGCCTCCGATCTGATCGAGAAACGTTCGCCTAGGTCTTCCTCTTGTGACTGTTCCATTCACACTAGCCTTATAAACTTTCTTAGTCAGTCTTTCCTCGTCCATTCTTTCTACATGCCCAAACCAGCTTAACATACCCTTTTCTATTCTTGTCACTATATCCACTTTCATGCCGCATCTCTCTCTAATCACACTATTCCTTATTCTATCTTTCAGAGTCACAGTATTATTAATTTTAAATAATAAGTATTATTACTTACAGGCTCGATGGAGTTAAAAACCACTCAAACAACGGACACAAAGAACACTTCGACTCAGAAAACTATGTATGGGTAACATGAGTTTTCTCGATCGAACCCACAACATTCAGCGCAGTGGCAAACACAGGGCGATCACTTAATTCATTACGACATCCACGCATTCAATCATTCTTGAAATTTTGATAACCACCATACAACTCTGTTCTTTGCTTACAATTTTATTATGACTATTGTATATAATCTAATTCGCCTGGAAAACCTAGCATGATTCAACGCCTGTCAAGACGTCATTTCAGTTCCACAACTGGCCGTTTGGTGGCGCTAGTTGTCTTCTTCTATTGTTGTATCGTCGTCGTATGTTTGTATCACTTTCCAAATATATTAAGATTTTATTTTATATTGTAACAACTATTGCAACATAGTGCAGTTATTTAAATAGCTGTAAAATTCTACTAGATTTTATTACAAGAATAAAAAATGGTACCAAGAAAATATAATAGTAGATTGACAAAAATATATATGTCGCCCCCGGGTGGGCTCGAACCACCATCCTTTCGGTTAACAGCCGAACGCGCTAGCCAATTGCGCCACGGAGGCTGTGGCTACAGCCATGAAATATATGGATCAAGTATAGTAAGGACTGGCATCTTACGCTTAGTCAAGCGAACTGTATTGACCTTGACCTTGAAGTTGAACTTCACATATCAATATACCTACAGTACAGTGCTATATTTCCATAGGATTAAATGTTTACTTATTTGACGAATTGAAACAGGTATAGTAAAATGTATTTAAAAGTAAATATTATATTATCTAAAGTTAATTGATACCTCAATGGCGCGGTGCTAGCGAATACGTTACTGTAATGCATGACTTCTCGGGATCGAGACTCGGTTCAGCTGAATTATTATTGGTTATTAGGGTTCCGTACCTCAAGAGGAAAAAACGGTACCCGTATAGGATCACTTTGTTGTCCGTCCGTCTGTCTATCTGTAAAGAACCTTTATCTCGAGAACGCGTCGAGGTATCGAGTTGAAATAAAAACGATATACTTAGGTCTACAGTCTCTTGCAGTGAAAAATAAAACTTCTAAGTTAACGTAAAAAACAGATACGACTGTTTATACCGAAAAAAACGTATATTTCGACACTCGAGGGAATCAAAATTTATAGGGTATTTTCCGTTGAAATACTACGTACTACGAAATTTGGCAAGTAATACCGTCTTATACTGCAAATATAGGAAAAATTTGTAAACTATACATTTGTAATTAAATCTTAAAAAGACAGGGTCTTTTTGCAAGGAACGGCGGTCCAAATTTTGTATTGAGTTAACCGTGTCATGTGGGGTATCGTATGAAAGGGCTTCATTGGCACAAGCTTAAACATATTTTAATTATTTTTATGATGTATAGTTTTCGATTTGTAACGAAAAATGAAAATCAAACCTATTCCCTTTTTTATAAGTAAATATAGGTAACCTAATAATACCCACAAATTTGTACGGAACCCTCGGTGGGCGAGTCCGACTCACACTTGTCCGGTTTTTTTTGTTTAGAAATTCGCAGCAGCAGCTCGGAGTGTTAAGTAAACAGCGAAAGGCTCGCCTCCTGTAATAAGGAACTTGAAACCTGTGTAATACACCTCTGCTTACCCTTTCGAAATATTAAGCATAGGACGGGACTATTTATGCTTATTGTAATGCAAATAATGTGGCAAGCAAGCATACGGCCACCCTGATAGTAAGTGGTCACCGTAGCCTATGGACGCCTGCAACACCAGAGAACCGTCAGGAACGGATGAAGAGAAAATGAATGTGGGAAGTAGAAGGAGCGGGAAGGGGGAAATAGGGTGATTGGGCCTCCGGCACTCTTTCTCACCGAACGAAACAACAGTAGGAATACTGCTATTTCCCGTCGATATTCTGTAAGAGGGTAGTCCTTCCCCGGGCGAGCTGGCTTATTTTATCATGTGCTCCCATCCTTAATTATAAGTACCTACTAGTATTATATTATCTGTGGTTTTAAGAGTATTATAATATTGTCTTCTATTTACGCGAATATTATTTATTTCATTACTAATTTTTAAGCTAATTAAATTATTATTAAACTATTTAGATTTCATTTATTTTTACACTTTCCCCGACGTTTCGGTTGCTTTTCAGCAGCCATGGTCACGGGGAGACTAAGATGGCAGTTGTCTCAATGTTCCAGTGTAGTTATTTCAAAGTACCCGAACATAATTTAATCATTGGTGTTTCTATTTACGCAGAATGAGCTCAAAGTATCATGAAGTCTAGCTGTGGTTTGCTTCTTCTTGAAGAAGAAAGTAGAGAGAGTATTATAATATTATCTTTAATTTTAAGCTTCTACAAGTTATATTAACTGACAACTTTATTGAAGATATATATTCTGATAATGTTATGTTTTGAGCAAAAGTTATTACGATTCCTACTTTACACGTTCATACACACATTGCCCAAAATACCTAGACACTAACTAAAATGAAAGCACGTATCTTTTTCAAACCAACCAAAAAGAAAAAGAACAACAGCCTGGCATATCAAAGATTACCTTTCGACTTCAAAGTCCCATCTCATTAATATACCTTTTGACGATTCACCAGAGAGACTCGAAGTGATCATCCGCGACAAAGACATTCCCTAAGGTGGCTTCAGTTTGTACATGTAATTGTTTATGCGGGCGGCAAACGTCAAAGGAACGTAGGGTGACTACGATAGAACGGTAAAATAAGACTGTTTTTGTTGGAAAATATAACAAAACGGTGTTTTACGGTAAACTGCCGAAACGCTAAGTGTGGGTTTAATACGGGACAATAATTGTATGATCATCACGTCTTCATATCACAAATAACTTTCCAAGGCTAGGTTTTTTTTTGTCATTTAACTGATGTTATGTGCGTTGGTTGATTAATTAACTAAAATAAACATCATTTTTATTATTCTTAGAGCGTATATAATATGAAAAGTAATTAAGCGTTAAAAATTTGGCCGTAACTAAAACTTTCAGTTGCTGCGCCACTGCCATTGCTCTGAGTGTTATGCATTCACCACACACGGGGCTATAATTATCTGACCAGTTCAAATATAGTTGCTCCGATTTTGGGTGAGCTGTACGTCCGTGGTTTTAACGTCTGTAAAGATCTCAGCGACACAAGAATTCAGCTTGACTTAAAAAGAAGTGAGAATCGGCCATGAATTGCCGTAAATCTTAGATTTCGAAAAAATGGTTTACGTTATATGCAAAGGTCACGTGATACCACGTGACCTTGATCACGTGACCGTGGTCAGGGGTCATCGTTATTTCGGGGGTATATCGACTATGTTGAGTCTGATTGGCGTTAACCGCGAGTCTCTAGCTCTTACGGCTTTTGAGTTAAAAGTTGTATAACAGACAGACGGATGGACAAAGCTGTTGTATAAGAGTTTTTTCGAACTCGAAAAAAGGAATAATATATTTCTGTATTTAGAACATCAAACAATTACCCAGTAGATAATTTATACGAATTTTCTTAAAACCATCAGCTGCTTAATTTACTACAATATTTATTAATAGCTTTTGAACCTAATATTTTGTAAAAACGATGGTCACCATAGCAGCACTCCATTGATCAGGCCGCCAAAGACAAGCCGTTGTAAAGGCATCCGGCGGCGACTGCTTCCGCGCACACGCACCTTTAATGAACTAAAAACACAACGTTAAGAGCCTCACACATTGACGAAGCGCCGCGAACTATATGCGAACTATTTATGGCACGTTCGGTACGCATTCACATCTATTAGACGGTAAATATTTGAGACAGGTATGTCTATAATATTATGAATTTGTAAATAAGCTGTTATATCATGTCTCTTTGATGTCCGAATTCACTACATGAAGTTTCGATTTCGTTTGCATTACAATTCCTTCGCTGGTGCAGTGACAGTGAGTGCAATTTTTAAGCTAAGGTTTCAGGTCTAATTCCTGGGCTGAGCAATGCGTTATTAGTTTTTATATTAAGACATTCTCAGTCGCAACTTGAAATATCGGACTATGTCCCACAATAGTTTCGGCCTACGTTACGAAGGATTTATGGCCATATGTGGGTGTAACAAACCTCTGCATTTCCTTTTGGGGATAAAAGCGCTGTGTGTATATTTACGATTGATTATGGAGTGGATTCAAATTAAACGTAATGTTGCACTGATTTTTTATTACGCCTTTACGACTTAACCTTCAAAAATAATTTTATCAAATGCAATTTGTAACCTGAAAAGGACTAAAAGATTTGACTCTGCCTTTAAAAACGCGAACCAGTCGCATGTAATATCTAGTGCATTATAAAGTGAATATTTTCAAATGTATACTTACATTTCAAACAATTTGAATAAGCTTTCCACAGACGGCTTATTCAAATCTAGTGGTCTCTGACTTAGAAGACGGATAAAAATCTTATACAAAAAAAGAAACATTAACCAACATTGGTCCTGTGAAATAAGTTTCGGCTTTAGACATACATAATCGAGAAATCACTCCAGGTTTTATATCCGATAGAAGAAATGAATTGAATTAACTATAGAGAAGTTGTTAATTGGAATACATATTTAGTCATCCCTCTCGTACGGCGCCTTGAAAGATTTGTGAGAAAATTACTAGTAATTAGGGTTGCAGATTACTAGATTTTTTGATTAGACCTCCAGCTAAGTGCAAGTGCTTTTCTTAGGAATGAGATTATATCAGCCGTGCAAAGTGTGGTAAAAATTTTACTCACGTCTTTTCTAAGACACCTCTTACTACTTCTTCGGGCATATTTAGATGTACATAAGTCTAAGTACTGTTTATATCCTAACTAATATAATAAATGCGAATGTAAGTTTCACGCTTTCACGCCTTAACCGTTCGACCGATGGTCATGAAATTATCCATACACATTATCAGGACCACAGAAAAGGGCACATTACTTTTTTCTGGAAGAAAGGTACTACTTTCATCCAGAAAAAGTACTGTTTTTGGGATATACCTAGATTTATTGATACGATCTATATTCACGCGAGCAAAGTCAAAATAAATCTGATAACACACCAAAACTGCAACTAAATAATCTCCAGTATGAAATATCCTTACGATCCAAAATACTGCAATAATCATTTGTTTTTTATTACGTGGAAATAGGGGCTAAAATGATGCGGCGTCTATCTGTTTTTGTTCTACTCCACCGAAATGAGAAATGGGGTAACATTGAATATTTTATACGTGTTATTACTGAACGAGTATATAGAGAAATATTATATTTTTGTTTTGACGAAATATGAAGTATCGTTGTAATGCCTCATTAGGATTTGTGAAACTGTATTTATTTTAAAGAAAATGCCGATATACCTACTAATATTCTTTCTGTCTGATGGTAGGCGCCAGGCGGCAACGGTAGCCTATGATCGCTTGTAATACAAAGGAGATGACTCACGCAAACCTATGGAATGAAAGACTTTTAGAAATCTTACTTACCGTGTGAAACGTAGTGACTGTTTCATTTATTACGCCAGTTCACTATTAGAAGGACGTCCTCGGTCGAGGAAGATTCTTGCCATTCATCAGATAATTGGCAACGGCGGGCAATTTGTCTCAAAAGATTCCAAAATCTTTGAGGCAAAGACCCAACCTATTTGGTGACGTCACAAATCACCCAAAAGTAAAACCAATTAATCAAAATAACTCTATTCATTTAGGTCACAAAGTAACACTTATGAACTCAAGGTTACACTGAATAAACTTAACTATAAATTTACACTTAGTTTTATTTTGTTAGACGTTAAACGACTGTGCAGTCTTATATATGTATGTCGAACAGATAAATGAATAACATACTAATGGAATCGGTGTTAGAATAGCTGGCAATAAAATTGTAAAATTCCAAAAGTACCTCATAAACCACACTTTTTTATCTTGGTAACCTAACAATCAATAACCATTTTAAGTAACCTGCAACCTAAGGACCGGTTCACGCGTGAACGCACCCGTAATCCCGTGACGAGACGCCCAAGAATTGTGTTAAGGACTTACTTGTACCTTTTATTACAAATTTGCACTTACTATACTTCTCATGACAATACAAATAAGGTGTGTTTTCCCTTGGCAAAACTGTACAAGATATTGGTACAATACGATTTCGTGGTTACATTGAGCAGCAAAATGATTTGCAGTCGTCATAGACTTTACGTCCAAGTAATAAGTTCGGGTTTTCTTTGTGTGATGTGAATTAGTTGTGGGTTGCAAGTGAATCTTTTAGGATATTGAATGCCGGAGTAAGCGAGGGATGTTTGGTCGTATTTCCGGGTAACGATTTACCTTGTTAAGATTTGTATGCCGTGTAATGTGGTTCTTAGGATTATATTTTTGCGTGGTATAAATATTGTTAATATTATATAGAAGCATTTAGCTTCACATAACATCCTTATAAAATCACAATATAGGTATAATTATTTAGTTTACTTTGGAAAGCTGAGACGTCCCGTTTGCTCGATATTTTACCTCCTCACAGGCTATTTCAGTTTTATTTTTGTATAGTATTAGTGGCACCTATTTTAACAACTCCCGCACTTGGAGAGACAGTCTTTGTGTCGCGGAGGTTATTAAAACTACGGACACAAAGAACATCCAGATTCGAATGAACTATCTGCGAAGCAAAGTTTTTTGTGCCGTATGGACCTCGACCTACAACATTCGCCGCAGCAACATTTGGCAGTGGCGAGGCGATCACTTATATTATGCGGCATTATAGCTTATGATTGCGTGCAATTATACCAAGAGTATCTCTTACGCGTCAACCACAAGGAAAATAAATTAAAGATGAGATGAATAGGAAGAAGTAAGAGGTACTGAAGCCCTTATTTATCGAACAAAACATTAACATAAAGACTATCCTCTTATAGGCAAAGCCAAATGAATCTATGTACTAAAAATACGAGTAGGTGTACCTATGGATTGTATCGCGATTACAGCTTACTTTAAAAAACTGTGGATATTAAAACTATGTTTACCTACACTTGCCTGCCAAAACATTATACTTTCTGAAAAGGAATTTCTCAATCAAAATTCTGTTTCAAGAATACCGTTCGAATCTCTGTTCGTTTTGCTAGTCCCAGGTGTTGTATAAACTGTTCAAGAGATTGGCTCAGAAACGTCCTCGAATATAACGAAACGAGATAATTTGGACACATCTGGTTCTCAGTTTTAAAGCTCCGTGAGGTGATACACTTAATTTGAATCGGTTGTTACAAAGTATTAATATGGAGTTATTATTTATATTTACGATAATTGCAATGGGACCAATTTTGTGCTATACATTTTTGGTTTAATACTAATGGTTATAAACACGAACAATATGGATAGCGTAATAGTTTACTACACCGATTATTACTGGTTCGAAACCCCAAACGATACAAACAAAAGCGTTACAAAATATGGTTATTCTGAGTGTTTTGTTTTTGTCCGTTTGAGTGTTTATAAAGTCCGCCGCGACACAGGCATTATATATAACGCCTGTGCTAGATCTGCGGGACTTATCTTTTTAAAAGAAGAGAAAAGATAAACAGAAAAAATAGGTAAGTCTCGCGCATTGCAGACTCTAGGAAAACCCTTTAATTCCTTTAAATATGAAATGGAATAAAAAAGGATAGGAAATGGAGAGGAAAGTATGTAAGCCGTTGGCAATCTTAACGTTACAGCCCTTACTTACATATAATAATATATAATAACAATAATAATATTCTACGACATACACACAACACCATCTAGTCCTAACTAAGCAGAGCTTGTACTATGGGTACTAGACAATGGATAAACATACATATATACTTTTTTTTGTAAATACCTACATAATATACATAGAAAGACCCAGACCAAGACATACATCCATATTCATGCACACAAATGTTAGACTTGTGCGGGAATCAAACAAGCGACCTAAGGCGTGGCAGTCGGTTATACTAACCACTACGCCATCAAGGCCGATATTAATACCATGTATATTTTTAATCTGTAGGAGGATCTACAGATTAAAATATCCCTACTATTATTCAGTCCTATAACAACCCGAAAGTCATTTACTTTATATTATTCTGTATTGTATATATAGGTTAAGGATATGCAATGTTTGTTACTTAATTATTATTAATGCGTATTTTTATTATTTTTGTCTTACCCTCTCAATAAAAACAGTAAATTAATGACGATCAATGTCACATTACAATTTCATAGGCAGTGATGTATGAGACGTGTTAGGGGATTAACCTCTATTACTGGTTATCTAGGTCAATTAGCAGGGACACAGATTTTTAACAAAATTAAACAGTGTTTTGTAACTATAACAATTAGCTCTGAAAATTCATTACACATTGAGGGAACAAATGGGCTACAGATGATTGCAGACAAAAACCTTTCAGGTCTAAGTGTGAGCTATTTCAAAATATTTTAGATCTGCCGCAGCAAAACATGACCATGCGAATAATCAGAGAAATCTTCTCTCTTAGCCTTTATTATTCCCAAGTCACTTGGAGTCGGCTTTTCTGGTATAACCGGATTTGACTGGATATCAGTTTTACACGGAGCGGCTGCCACCTGACCTCCGCAACCCGAAAGCTAACGATACCCTAAGGCTAGATCAGTGTCAGGATATTAGCGGGTACTGACTTTCCCAATAACAACTGCCATAGATGTTCATGGCAGCCGGGACCAACGGCTTAACGTGCTCTCCGAGGCACGGAGCAGGCGATAATTGTCAATCAATACGCACATAATTTCGAAAAGTCATATAACTTCCGAAAGTCAGAGGTGCGTTACGTGGGTTCGAACCCGAGATCTGCATTGCAGTCTGTTGGTCTCCCCACTGAGCTATCGCTGTAATAATCAGAGAAATAAAAGCATTAATATTAATAATAATAAAATGTCAATATGAATAATAATAACACTCGTTACTGATACAATAGTATTGTGCTAGTCATTTTGACAAAAATATAATTATGTCATGGCTTTGATGAAAAGTAGCTTAACTTTAATACTATGAAATCAAAGGTGTATAAATTAAGTATTTTAGTTTTCAACAAATTTTACGTATTATTATTATACAAGTGTGATTCTTCGTTTTTAAATGTTTACATACATTTTTAGCACCCTCGAAAATATTTTTATACCGTTACTTAGTTTTGTTTTCATGTTTGTACAAAATTACAGATTATTGGCAAGTCTGGATATAGATTATATGGAGTGTTATTATATTCATACATAGTCAGTGACTTTTGTTAACAAAAGCCCGTTAAAAATAAAAACATATTTACAACATTTTCAGATAACGATACGTCCAATTAAAAAATCCTATTGCAATATTCCTTCAATTAATTAACATTATTATTCTAAATCGTTCAAACGTTACCCTCACGCTCACATCCCTTACTCGGGGGTGAGTAGCATGCTGTCGGGGTGGAAATAGGTCATGCGGACATCGCCTTTAATCTGTTTAATTAACATGGAAAAAAGGTTCGATTTCAACCCCTAGGGCAATGGCTAATGATGTGTTAATCATAATATGTTGTGGAAAATTTACTTTCGATTGAATTTTATTTGTTTACTTGTAGTATAGTTACATAACTCTATATATTCAGAAACTCATGTTTTCCAAGTAAAAAAATGTACGTTTATTTATTTACATCAAATAGAACGACATGCGCCAATTACACTATTCAATAATATAACATAAATTAAAAATTTTGCATTCACGCATTCTGCTCACAGTACCTCATATATTCTAATAATAATACTTTCCATTCATCCGCAAAAATATCAACTTCTGGGTTAAAGTCCAAGAGAGCGTTAAGCTGCTTTAGTGACCGAGGTATGGGTGAATTATAGCGTGCCGTACTGCGCCAGCAATCGGTGCTTTCTACCACGACAATAGTTGTTAGGCACAAACAGTCTGCAACATTTGTCGTGAAGAATCAGTGCCTCTATCACACCCTTTAAAATTTTGCAGGTTCCAACCATCTGATCGTATAATCGCCTCGTCTTTAATGAGTTAAAACCTAAACAGCCCAACATAAATTTTGTAGGATACAGATAGGGGTAGAAACCATACAATTTCTTATAAATAAATCTTAGAAAAGCTTTCTGGACCTTTTTCAACAACGTTGTTAATATAAAGACGTAATAAGAAGTATTCTTCAATCCACGCTTGTATAAGGTGCGTAAAATAAATTAGACCCATATTTTGTCAGCTTTATTTTAAGTCCCGTAGTCATTGACCAAGCACATAACTTAATGCTGCTTCTAAGTAGTTCTACAGACAATTCAATAGCTCTTGAAATCAAACTGAAACTTTCCTATTGGGTTTAAGCATAATCATGCAAATTTACACTATATCATCATCGAGTTAATTTTAGATAAACATCCAGTAAATTTGTTAAGAAAATTATTTTTAAAGTTTTGATATAACTGAATATTTCTTTTAAAATTGGCACAATAGATAATTTGCGGATAATATTATATGAATTACTTTTATACTATCGCGCTGTATGATGCATATAAAAAAAGTAAGTACCTATTGAGGTAGTATTATTGTAATCACTGTATTCCACGTCCAGATAGTTTGAATGTCGTGTGTTTACGTAATTCAATCGCTTCACGTACAATTTTGTGACCACGGCCGGTGTAACCTATCTGAAATGTCAAGCCTTTAAAAGGAAGTATATATCGAGCATTATCGCGTCAATACCCGTTTTCTTTAATATTACTTATTTTGTTTACCTACCTTATCTTACTTTATTTCTCAAGTATTCTTATTTTCCAATTTACGATCCAACGCAATATTATTTTCCACTCATCTTCACACAGGATTAAATTCAAAATAACTTATCACAAAATTCAAATGTGCACATCAGAATATATCCAAACGAAAAACCACAAAGGCGTAACAATAACAAATTCGGGATTTCGGCAAAGGGATCTTGTACTCGTCTCGCATCAGCAGGTTTATGACAAATTGCCTGTCGCCAACCCTTGCAGGTACCTCTGATTTATTGTGTGAATGGAACAAGTTAAAGTGTGGTTTCGAATTGTGTAGTCAAAATGGTCGGAGGTAAAGTAGGTCGTAATGATATTAAGTCAATTTACAAATCTGAAAAATGTTGTTAGTATCATAAATGTAAAATGTGTTTGTTGGTGTGATGTTCTTTTATGATGGAAAAGCAGGTCGATATGATTATTCAATAGTTTATGGTTCTGAGATAATCAGACCCAGAATTTTATTTGTCGTAACGTTCGGTTTAATAGTTAGGATGCTAAAAATGGCTACTTTTTATTTCGATAATGCTTTATATAATAATCATTTACTTTTGATTTTCGTATATTAGTATAAATAATCTTTAATACATTCGAATAATATTGTCTTCTATTTACGCGAATATTATTCATTGAAATTAAACTGCTATATACGGATTTTATCGCGTTGTTGTTGAAAATTGTTACACTACTACTACACTACTAGTAGTCTCCCCGTGACTATGGCTGCTGAAAAGCAACCGAAACGTCGGGGAAAGTGTAAAAATAAATTAAATATAAATAGTTTTAATAATTTAATTAGCTTAAAAATTTGTACAGTTTAATAGTAGTAGTTTCAAAATTTTGTAATAAAGTGTCAAATAAACAACGTATTAAAATCCGTATATAGCAGTTTAATTTCAACATTCGAATAAGTTATTATTGTCAAATTAAATCCTATAAAAATGAAAACTCTCATTGATTAAATATAATTACTTATATAGACAGATGTATTCCAAATCCAAATAAAACCATATAATACTCAAAAATCGATCAACCAAAGTGACATATTACATTACAATAATGAAATTTGCCAAAAAATATTCACCCTTCATAATCTTGTTTCCCCAAAATTCGTTTAAACGCAACTATTTCGGGTAAATCGTAGTGGATTTGGGTAAATGGCAGTAAAAGGGATGTTTAATCGAATAATGGCGTAACGTAATCGAGTGTTAAAACCATTTTGGCTTTTTGTGATGGAAAAATTATTATGTTTTTTATGATTTTAATATGTGTTGTTCATATCATATCTATAACTGACTACTAACTAGGTACTATTAAATTTTTAACAGACTTTTTGTCGGTTTGTCTGTGTTTGTGCATGCTTATCGCCGAAACGGCTGATCAATTTGGATATTTTTTTGTGATACATAAATATAGATAACATATAATATACATAGGTTCATGTCTAATTTCTGGTGGGGATCAACAACCTTCTCATTTCTATTGTAACATGTATTTAATATGGTAAGGGAATTTTACTATTCCAGGAGCATACAACCAAGCCGTTGTATGTTAAGCGATTTTATATGTTTTTAACATGACAACGTATATTTCTTATCCCAATAAATATATGTATCAAAAATGAAAATCGGACAAAATTGCCGAAGAGATAGGTGTATCAGATCGACATTTTATTGCCACGATTAAAAGTTTTATGTAATAGTGTACACTTGCAAATACGAAGTTCGAGAATACACCAGATAAACGCCAATAGATTCCTATTGTCGGACAAATTTTCCAACTTCGTGACGCTAATTAGAATTTCCTTAAGCATTATACTTAAGCCAAGTTTTCGCCAGACCCAAGTTCAACCTTTAAAATTAGACCTCGCGATAGCACGTAAGCAAGCGTAATCTTATATCAAAGGATCAACAATGCAGTTAAAGTCAAATAAAGTAACTTGAAAATGATATCAAAAGCGCTCCTATTAATTGTAACTAGTTATGAATACTTAAAAACTTGATTAACTTCACGACAGTATCTCTAAAGGTTCTAAATCTCTGTACAGCAATACGATAACACAAAGATATTATAAATAGCAATCATTAGTCACACCATTGTTGAGTTTTCAACGTGATAAAGGGGACAGTGTGTGGTGAGTTTGGGAACACAGATTATATTTTGTTTAAGTTTCGATCTAGATAATGTCTTTTCGCATTAATAATAGAGTGTTGTTAATAGGTTTATTGCAATAATAAAAAAATATAAAATCGAGTTGAATTTTTGCTTGCAAATATATTCTACCACATTGTATACATTTTAAATATATATGTATAACATGCCGATGATGACGTTCGAAAAGTTAATCAGAAATATATCACGCTCTTATTCCACCAGTAGCAGTAGCAATTAATAGGGAAATAACCTATTGCTGCCAGAAAAATGTGACTAGCACATCAATGTCGATAAGCGGCGGTTACCACTTACCACCAGGTAGGCTGCTGACTCGCCAGCTACTAAAGACAATGAAAAAAACTCCGATAGACAAAACGAAAAAGACACTTTGGTACCTATTGTACATTTTATTACATGTTTGCGGTAAACAATTTTTTAAATACTATTTGATTACGGGGCTTTTATAAGAAACAAACTAATGCTTTTTTAATATAATAGAGGTAGATAAATGTCCAACTACCGGGGTTACTATTTTTAGTGTGAGAAGGGTAAGATTAAAGTTCACTCTGCCGACCCAGTGTGGGTTGGCAAATACCATACGTCCTCTAGAACATTATAGAAAATAGAAAACTTTTATACATGCAGGTTTCCTCCATTGATTTGCCGTAATAGCGAGCAATAATTATATAAAAAAATAACTATCCCTCAGAAACAGTACTTTTTTCTAGATGTGTGATTAAAAGTATTCTATGTCATTTTCTGTAACCCTGACAACGTGTATGTTAAATTTCATGATGATCGGTCGTATAGTAAAGGCATGAAAGCGTGCCAAACAAATAAACTCACATTCACAATAACACAATAATCTAGACTAAATTGAAGGAGTCGCCGTCACCGGACACGGTGAGGAGGACATGACCTATAATATTAGTTAGGATTAATACGCACATTAATACGTTAGTATCAAACTGAAGATCACTTAGTGACAGGTCATATATTTCTAATTGAGCTATGGCTGCTTCTTGTCAAAAAAAGTGTCTTGTTATTTTCCTATAATAACAAACATCATCTATATTAATAATTCTTCACCAAATGACCGAAGGTGGGGTCAAGCAAAAAAGCTTTGGCTACTGTCTATAGCCGTTTGTCTTCATCGGAGACAGGTTTATAGCCGGGGGCGGTAAATAATATCGACGCGGAAAACGTCATGCAACATTCATTCGTATTATTTTGTTACCGACAGGCTGTTTCAATTTTATTCCATCGAGATTTACGGTCAAGAAGACTGGAAAATATCGATAGGTATCTGTGAACCAAGAAAACTGTACAGTTAAATGGTCTTTTTATGTTCTTTTATCGCTATCCTCTTGTTATGACACACTAATAGGCAAAAGCCTGACTCATGAAGTTCTAAATCACTCTGTTAATGCTCTTATACTATATCAGAATCAAGCACAGTATAATAAAGAAAATACGATCCTTTGTGAGAGACTGGTGTCTGATGTAGGATTAACCTGTGTTACAGATCACCAGGCTCGCACCTCTTGGACAAAACTTGGATATTTTACACCTCGTACTTAATCTGTGTAAATAATTAAAGAGAATACAATTTTATGAATACATGTGTGTGTGTGTGAGTGTGTGTGTGTGCTTGTATGTGTGTGGGTGTGTCTGTGTGTACGTTTGTGTGTGGGTGTGTGTGTTTATTTGTTAATAAGATTGTGAATATTTTTATATAATAAATATGTGCTTAGAGCTTAGGTTAAGGGAGTAAGGAGGTTTTCGGTGTCACAATATGATAATTTTTGTAACCATGACGACAGTGTGATTTGTAATTTAAATTTGTTAATTCTATATATAGGAATTAAGGAATTAATTTTTTTATACAAATATGGACCCAAGAAGCAAAAAAATCTATGTGATAAACTTGTTTTGTATATTCTATCAATAGGAAAGATTCTAAGTCGTCGACGTTTAGTTGCGTTGATTGAGGGATTATAGTCAGTTAGTGAGTGACATTTAAGAGTAACGTGAAGAATAAAAAGTTGTCGAACTGTGAGTACATTAGTTATTTTATATAATTCAGCGGTAGAATGCCAGAAAGGCAAAAAATTGGCTACTTTAAGGATTGCCCTCTGTGCGCGCTCTAGTTTGATGAGAATGGTTTTAGCGGCACCTCCCCAAGATGTGATGCAGTATGTCAATATAGATTGACATAACGCAAAATAGGTCATTTTTATTATATTTGTATCTGACACATGACGCAAGTTTTTAAAAATATAAATCAGTTTCCTAAGTCTAGATGTTAATAAATCTATATGAGGTTGAAAGCTTAGATTTTTATCAATGATAATTCCCAAATATTTAATTGAATCTACTCGTTGAAGCTCTTGGCAAGAACATGGAACAGGAGAAACGTTATAATTTAAACAGTTATGGACGTGAATCGAGGTAGGGTCCTCGAGACGTGCTTTATTATTTTGAATACTAAAAGTTATGTATTTCGACTTACTGACATTTAAGGATAATAAATTACTATTTAGCCAGTTAGTGATACGGTTCATACCATCTTGCGCAAAACGATAAGTGTCATCCCAGGAATCACCTCGAAATACTAGTGCGGTGTCATCTGCAAAGGTGATAACCCTTCCGTTTGTCAATTCCAATTGACAAAGGTCGTTAATGTATGTAAGAAATAACGTGGGCCCGAGGATACTGCCCTGTGGTAAGCCTATGTCAATTGTGAGGTCATTACTACGCACGCCATCCAGCTGAACACACTGTGTACGTTCACTAAGATAACTCGCGAACAACCGATTCTGCAAGCCTCGGATACCCAACCGAACAAGTTTATCCAGTAATAATGGGACAGAGACTGTGTCGAAGGCCAATATATATGTTTTATAGTTCTAATATGATGTGGCGTAAAATATATAATATAGCGTTCAAAATCAAATTTGGATCATGGTAGTCAATCTTAACAGAGATGAATAACCATCTGCGTAAGAGATGCATATTTACGTCTAATTACGGTAATCTGACAAGATCCAGGAGATAACTTACAGGTACGGTAGGTGCTTACTGCCTTACATCTTTTCTTGGTCACGGGAAATATAATATGTATCCATTGTCTTACTACTTTAGTCAAGTAAGCATAATAAATATAAATTACGATATTAATTTTCATAATTAATTTATTTGAAAATGACCGCACTAGGAATAATTATTCCTGTACTGTGAGAGACTTTACATTTTATAAACGTTCAAACAACGGACAAAAATAACAACTATTTGTGGATCACACAATTTTACTGCCCATGGCAATCGAAACCACAAAACTAAGCGCAGTACAAGTGGTGAGGCGGTAATTTAAACCTCTACGCCATCCGTGCAAAAGACAAATCTAATCATTTCGATATAAATGACTTTATCATAATTATAGAAAAAAGCGAAACAAAACAGTTCAGAACTTGTTTCTTCTCTGTTTGTCAAACAATTTCTTTGTTTGATTTGTTCAATGTTATCAATAAAAATGGAATCAGTTTTTTAAAATGTAAATTCGTATATGTTTTTCTATGGTATTAAATAATATGGTCGTAATTAAACTGCTATATACGGATTTTATCGCGTTGTTTATTTGACACTTTATTACAAAATTTTGAAAATTGTTACTCTACTACTACTATAAAACTTTACTAATTTTTAAGCTAATTAAATTATTATTAAACTATTTAGATTTAATTTATTTTTACACTTTCCCCGACGTTTCGGTTGCTTTTCAGCAGCCATGGTCACGGGGAGACTCCCCGTGACCATGGCTGCTGAAAAGCAACCGAAACGTCGGGGAAAGTGTAAAAATAAATTAAATCTAAATAGTTTAATAATAATTTAATTAGCTTAAAAATTAGTAAAGTTTTATAGTAGTAGTAGAGTAACAATTTTCAAAATTTTGTAATAAAGTGTCAAATAAACAACGCGATAAAATCCGTATATAGCAGTTTAATTTCAATGAATAATATCCGCGTAAATAGAAGACAATATTAAATATGGTCGTATTTCGACTTATTTATTCGTTTAGTTACCGAACACTAGTTATCATAAAAGACAAAAGTTCGATCACAAAAGCCTAAATGGTTACATTATAATATCTTTATCTAAACTAAAAGTAAAACAGCCTGTAGATGAATGTGCCACTATATTTCCCAAGAACACCTTAGTGCGGTACCAACATTGTTTCTGGGGAAGCAACGAGAATAACTGTGCGACAGCTGGCGCTATACTATGTGTGTTGGACCGTGGACATGATTATTTAGATCTACCTTCGTATAATATAAGTGTGCTGGTGTTGGGCAGCTATGAATATTCAGACCACTTCGAGCTAACTTATAGACTTAGCATACGTTGTAATTATTAAAGTCTGCTTGTAAATCGACAGAAGAAAAGTACATTTCTTTTTGAAACGTATGTCGATTTACAATGATAGCGTTAATTCCCATCTTCTGTTGCATAAAATCCTTTATGATTGTTTTACAGAAAAGGTAGGTAAGACTAGTTACATTAGATAAATACTAGACTATTTTCACCTATACTGTTGTTGCTGTGTGCGATAGCTCAGTGGGGAGACCAAAAGACTGCAATGCAGAGGGTCTCGGGTTCGAACCCACGTCGCGCATCTCTGACTTTCGGAAGTTATATGACTTTTCGAAATTATGTGCGTATTGTTTGACAATTATCGCCTGCTCCGTGCCTCGGCGAGCACGTTAAGCCGTCGGTCCCGGCTGTCATGAACATCTATGGCAGTCGTTATTGGGAAAGTCAGTACCCTCTAATATCCTGACACTAATCTAGCCTTAGGGTATCGTTAGCCTTCGGGTTGCGGAGGTCATGTGGCAGCTGCTCCGTGTAAAAACTGATATCCAGTCAAATCCGGTTAGACCAGAAAAGCCGACCCCAAGTGACTTGGGAATAATAAAGGCTAAGAGAGAAGAAGACTGTTTTTGCTGTGTTATATGCATTGTTATTAACTTTAACTGCCTCCGTGGCGCAGCGGTAATGAATGCGACTGCTGTGCATGAGGTCTCGGGTTCGAATCCCGGGTCGGACCAACAAAAAGCTATTGGGTTTTACTGCAAAGAAATCTCAATAGCAGCCCGGAGTTAGGAAGTTGGCGGTGCTAGGCACCCCCGTGCCCCGGAAAGCACGTAAAGCCGTTGGTCCTGCGCCTGATCTCTCTCCGGTCGTGTCGGATTGCCGTCCCATCGGATCATGAGAGTTAGGGAACAGAGAGTGCACTTGTGTTTGCGCACACACTTGTGCACTATAATATCTCCTGCGCAGATGGCCAGTCTCTGTTAAGACTGGCCGCCGTGGCCGAAATTCGGTCTGGAGGACATTATTATTATAAAATTCAGCTCGTGCAGTCACTAAAGGGATCTAGTTGAAAACCAGCGCCAGGCTCTTTTTTTTTTTTTTTTTTTTTACGTGGGGGAATGCCTGATGCATACCCCTCCGCGGGGGCGGGCGGAGGGGTTATGTCGGACTCGCCGGGGTAAAAGAAAGATGTTAAGAAGAAAATGTACCTCCCGGAATACCGACTAAACCTACCACGGTGTTCCTCGACAAAACCACTATCGATGGGGCCGCGCGAATCACTTTCGCATGCGGTCGCGACCCCGCCGAGGTTTCGGCCCGCCGTATGAAACGGCAGGCCACTACACGAAAGATCTACCCAAAGGCACTTCTAACACTCCCTACTGTCCCCCCCTAGAGGGGAGACGGACTCGAAACAACAGAGGCGCGCGTGGGAACACGCACGCCGCCTCTCGGACCTGGTGCTGAACGGATGGCGGGCAGGCCCACAAAGCCCGCCACCCCCAGGTCAAACCTCAGGGTGGCTGGAGGTCGTCTCGCGCCCTCCGGCGCCCGGCTCTGCGGTTGGGGAGAGGGTTCAAACGCTCCCTCTCCCGCTCCGCCGCCTCCTTGATGGAAATGACTTCCTCACAAAAGGAGGCGACGGCGTTCCACGACCTCTCACTCCGGACCATAGACTGAACTACGGCCGGGAGCGAGAGGGCAACCAATCCGACTGCCGCGATCAACTCACGGCGCTGCGATGCCCAGGCGGGGCAAACCGCCAAAGTGTGCAGCGCCGTGTCCTCAACTACGTCGCGGCAGTCGCCGCAGTGGTGACAACCGGGCGTCTCTTGCCGGCGTATACGACACAGGAACTGGCCAAAACAACCGTGGCCAGTCATTACCTGTGTCAGCCGGAAGGTGAGGGCGCCATGGCGCCTCTCCAGCCACTCCTCAAACACGGGACTTACCGCCACGATCGTGGCGTGCCCGGCACTGGGGTGCACAAGTCGTTCCTTCCAATTCGCCACTAGGACCTGGCGGAGCTCGGACCTCGCCGCCTCGAGAGCGGGAAGAGCCGGTCCTTCGCCCCGAGCTAGCGCCTCCCGGCGCCAACGATAGAGCGACGCCAGGAGCGCCGCTTCCAGGTCCCATGGCATCGATCCGGCGAGGAGGCTCGCAGCCTCGAACGAGATCGTGCGGTAACCTCTTATCAACCTGACGGCCATGGCGCGCTGCGGCGCACGAAGCGCCGAAATGTTACGGGCCGTCAGGTTGTGTGCCCAAACTGGGGCCCCATACAGGGCCATGGACCGCACGACCCCCTCGTAGAGCCTCCGGCAGGAGGTGTTTGGCCCCCCGAGGTTGGGCAGCAGGCGCGAGAGCGCGCCCGCAGCGCCCCGAAGAATGGGAGCCAAACGACGAAAATGGGCTGTAAAGTCCCACCGGCTGTCGAGCAAAAGACCCAGATATTTCAGGGTCGACTCGACGCCGATGCGGACCCCTCCTACCATAATATGGGCCCCTGAAGGTGGCCGGTTCCGAGGGCCGTGAAAACAAACGGCCTCGGATTTCGACAGGGCCACCTCGAGGCCCAACCGCCGGATAGCGCCAGGCTTCCTTAGCCTGGCATATGCTGAACTAAGTCCCATTTGGCAAATTTTATTATAATTTTTAATTAACTTTTATTATTATATTTTTTATTTTGTCAATTAAATTAATTTTCTTTCTTCTTTCTTTCTTTCTCGTGTAGAAACGTCAAGAAAAAAGAAATATTTTGTGATTGTTTACTTACAGAGAAGTTAATATGGTTAGATAGAGTAAATTAATATAATTTAGAAAATACGGATCCAGACTTGTTGCTGCTACTTACTAATACTATTATATATACTTATGTGTTGTTTATACTTACACATAAGCACTGCATACTCAATATATAAATAATCCATGATCAATTCCATTAACACTCTTTTAATCTCGTTACAAGAAAACTGTGACCAACCCCCCCTCCCTCAAAAATAACTTAAACAATATGCAAATCTGAACATTCAATCAAGAATGAAGATTGAAAATAAATGTAATCTGCGTGAAACGTCACTGGGCACGTGCCACACACGTCACAACGTGTTATATGCAAATAAGACAGTGGATAAATATGCGCACTGCGATGCGGGTTTTATTTTAATCTTTTAAGTGTTAAAAGTCGGTGTTTGTATGGTTAGTAACAAAAGTTATATGTATATCTATTTTTTAAATCACTATAGTAGGGATTAACTGCGAGATCGTCGATTAAACCTGAACTTGCGCTGCAACTACAGAAAGCAGTATTTTATATTCCTTCATTTGGAAGAAGTCATCTCCCGCACTATATATACGTCGACCTGTGTCGCAGGGGACTTTGCAAGCAATAAAACAACGGACATCAAATATATGTACCCAGATTCTGAACAATTATTTGTGGATCACACAAATTTTTGTCCCGTGGGGATCAAAACCACAACACTCGGAGTAGGCGCTGGCAGTAGTGAGGCCACTACTTAAACCACAACTTCATCCGTACAGCCAGTCTCAAGAAGTGCTTCTCAAACCTACAGAAGACCAAAGTCAAACGACATTGTGCTGCGTTCCTGAAGTGAGTAGGGTTACCAATACATGAGATATTGAAGCGATGGATTAAAATATTTGCAAGTTGCAACAGCAACACGAAAAATCGTAACAATAACCTTTTTGAAGGGTCTGCAATTCGCTAGTGATACTTCTGTTGCAGCTGGTTTGCCAGCTTAATTATCAAAAAAAACATGCAAGCAATTATTATCACAGCTTATGTACCTATGTATGTATATTGTGAGATCCCAGATTTTATATCCTGATGAGGCAAAGCCTTATTGGGTTTGTATGTTTGGTACTTACACTAGCAGCACAGAGCTTTTCTAATTTGCACCAAGTATCTTTAGGCATCCTATTCCGTGAGACCTAAGAAAAGGCTGGCGAGATTTTGGGTACATATGGCGTTAATATACATCTTTTAGGACATATTATATGCACTTACATTAGTAAGTACACATTTTGATATCTTATTCGAGAAAAATATTAAGTACTTACCTCCAAAAAGTACTCCATAAATAGTCCCCATTCCACTGAATGAGACAAAAAAATGATAATTTCTTACAAGTGCTTCTTGCACGGCCATCTGTCTCAATCCTGAGACATTTTGGAGTGTTCACAATGACACTCCAAACAGATCGTCCCTTCAATATATATAATTACATACGTATGTTGTAGGGTGGTGTAATGCATCATACAAATCTGTTACAAATTTTACCGAAACAGTATATTTTTGGGGATATATCGAAAGTTTGACTGATTATTATTGATCGTTGTTGAAAAGGTTAGTGGAATGGTTTTAAATTGATAAATTTGTTGTTGCTTCAGAAGTTATTCTATAATGACAAAACTACGTCTAGCTAACGGCACGGACTAAACATTTATCGTTTTCATCAACTGATCGAAATCTATATCACTATATCAGATTTTATGTATGATAAAAGCACATGAAGATGGAGATAAATTTGATTGTATCCTTAGCGTATACGTGAAATTTAAACATTTTAAGATGCTAATGGATAAGCATTGACGTAGAAAATTTTAAACATAATTCAACTGTCCAATCTAAAACATAATTCCGTAAAAAATACTACTGTACACAGAGGTACATAATCGACTCTTATTAAAAAATACACCGACCGGGTTTTATAAACAAATAAACTTGTCTAAATCACAACAATTTTCAACATTTTACATACGAGCTTATGTTTTCAAACAATAAAAAACATTCATTGTATCCCATATCGTACCCTAATTATGCAGTATCGTGTTGCTAAAACAAAACAAGGCATACGACACCGCTTTTAAAACAACCGATGATTTTTTTATAATATAATTGCTAATTTGCCTCGTCCCTACTTGCCTTTATTCCCTGTTGGGGATAAGTATTTTCTCCACCAAAAGCGTGGCTTCATAGCTTGACGTATTTAGATTATTCTAATAAGTATTTCTAAAACCTTAATTAAAGAAAATAAGACGGTTACTTTACATAATATTGTCTTCTGTTTCTACGCGAATGTTATTCATTGAAATTAAACTACTATATACGGACTTTATCGCGTTGTTTATTTATTTGACACTTTATTACATAATTTAGAAACTACTACTATTAAACTTTACAAATTTTTAAGCTAATTAAATTATTAAAACTATTAAAACTATTTATATTTAAGTTTACACTTTCCCTAACGTTTCGATTGATTTTGAGCAGCCATGGTCACGGGGAGACTAAGATGGTAGTTGTCTCAATGTTCCAGTGTAGTTATTTCAAAGTACCTGAACATAATTTAATCATTGGTGTTTCTATTTACGCAGAATGAGCTCAAAGTATCATGAAGTCTAGCTGTGGTTTACTTCTTCTTGGGTTTGACTATTTGTATTACTGGATCCCAAGCTGGTGGTACATTCCAACCATCTTCTCTATTAAAATTAGGATGTTTTTTGATTTCAATAGCCTCGCGAAGCATCCTTGGTAGGAATCGATGTTCTTTAGCGAGAATCTGTGGTTTGTCAAATCTCAGGTAGTGGTTGGTCCCCTGTTGCACATGTTCACACACAGCAGACTTCAACGAGCGTTGGTGTTTTACATCAGCTATGTGTTCTTTTATGCGGGTGCCTATGTTTCTCTTGTTTTGACCAATGTATGATAGTCCGCAGTCACAATCTATTTTATAGACCCCTGCATCTTGTAAAGGTAGTTGGCACTTGACGGATGGTAAAAATTGACTTATCTTCTTTGGCGGCTTGAAGTATGTGTTGATTAAAGCTCGCTTCAAGATGTAGCCAATCTTGTCAGTGACACCCTTTACATAAGGCAGTATAGCAGGCTGGCGCTCGACTGTGGCTGGCTTTTCTCGGTATCTGTGACAGCAGCGCGGCTGTTGGAGCATGTTGTCTTGCAATACTTGCTTGACATGTTGAAGCTCGGCGTCCAGGTGTTTCTTGTCACAGATCCCGTGGGCTCTCTGAAACAAAGACATTCCCAGGGTAGCTAACTGTATAGGATGATGGTGAGATTCAACATTTAAGTACCTCTTTGTATAGGTCTTTTTCCTATACACAGTGTGGCTCAAACTATGATCAGGATTCCTGATGACAAGTACATCTAGGAAAGCTAATGAATTATTTACCTCTAATTCCATAGTAAATTGGATGTTCTTATTAATGGAATTAAGATGTTCTAGGAATACACTTTCACTATCTGTTGGTAATATTGTAAAAGTATCATCTACAAACCTCTTATAAATCCTGGGTGTGATGGGGGCAGCCTGTAAAGCTCGAGCCTCGAAGTCCTCCATATATATGTCAGCAACAACAGGCGATACTGATGAGCCCATTGCCACACCATCAACTTGTATGTAGATTTTATTATTCCACAACAGATAGCCAGTTGTTAAGCAATGCTTAAGTAGTTCTGCATATTCCTCAGGCATACTGTACTCTATTAGCTTCCTTTTAGTTATTTAATACAGTCATGTACGGGTATGCATGTAAATAATGACTGTACATCAAAACCCATACAGCTTTGGAGGATTTACGCAAGCTCAAAACCTCCAAAGCAGTATGGGTTACCAAAAATACATGTTATTATCTTTAGTTTTTTAATATATGGTATAATAGCTGCAACACCTTGTTGATATGATTGGTAAAATACTGAAATTATATCTAATTGCGATTTAAAAGAGTGCCCTTGAATTTCTTGCAGGTTTCTTCTCATAGACAACCCTATGCCTGAACCTAGCAACTAACCTAAATGTAACTTCAGTAACTTAGTAAACTCACTAACCTATATATTTTGACGTTCATAAGTGTTACTTTGTTACCTAAATGAATAAATGATTTTTGACTTTGACTATAATATTATTAACATTAAAGCTATAGTAACTAAATATTAATTAAAAGATAATTTGCAGCATCCTATCGCTGTGAAAGGAATGCTACCCTTATCATATCCTATTGTTAAATTTTCAGGATTATCTCTTTCTACCTGATGAATTATTATTTCTTTTTCCTTCCTTATTTCCGTCTGAATCTGTTCTAATTATTTCCTCTTGAATAAACAAAGGGACTTCAAAATGTTTCAGAGTGCTGTTGTCGTTAAATAAAATTGCCACTTTTCGATTATTTACGTGCCCATTGTAAAAAGTATGTTTGTAATGTTTGTAGGTTTGTTTATGGCACCATTTTTGATAACTGCGTCTTTTTGTAATAGGTAGATAGCTGTAATTATTTTTGAAATTCACTGAACAGATCCTTTTAAGCTTAAAGCGACTTTGCTAGATAAGTATGTTTAAGGTAGATAAAATAATTAAGGTTTAATCTGTCAAGCCTTCTTGGCCTGCCTGCCTTCTTAGGTGTTCTTACACCAGACATATTTAAAAATCTATTGTATCTGGCCATAAGTGTGCCGCTGCGGCTCAAAAAGTTAATGAGATGAGACTTGATCTTCTTCATACCTTTTGGAACTGAGTCATTAGTTGCAATACAAATTGTTGTGTGATCTTCAACAACGTTGTGTTTCAATAAAGTTATTTTCATTTATTTTATTTTTATACCACCTGAATAACAAACAGGCTTATAACCCACTTGATTGTAGGCGCTCGCCGTTTCCTAGGAACGCTCGCAACCAAGGTATCACTTGCTCAATGCCAACTGTTTAAAAAAAGAAGTCGGTTTGCTGCGACACAACTACAACTGACAAAAATAACACGGGCATCTGACTGCATATCGTCTCCTTAACATATTGAACCCACACACATGCCAGTCATAATCATTAATTACCACTAAACATACATTTTCTATTGTGTCTGCTACATGGCAGTCAATGTGTTAAGATAGCTGTAAACGCACTGTTATAATATTTTTTAGCTACAAACTGCATAGTTTAAGTAAATAGCCAAGTTTCAGTGAAGATTCTACTATATATAGTACACGGCAATACACAGTACGGCGATTATGGTATATCTACCATAATCGCTGAAAAATTAGCTGTTGATTCTCATTATCAGTAACTTCTTTTGTTCATCAACAATAAAATATTCATGTTTTGCCAATCGAAGATTTAGTATATACTTAATGTTGCAAGTAACGCGCAATACAGGGATAAGTATAGAACATTTCGTTAACTTGTATCCGCTAACTATCAGTTGAAAAGTAATAGACTTAAAACCGATCATAAGATGGCGACACCATAACGTTACCTTTATATCTTCTAAATCGATACCTAAAGAACATCGTTCATATATAATTCAAACTGTATCGCCGGACAAACGGATACACCTCGACACTGATGTATCACTTATCCCTCGGTAGGGTAGTGGGGTCGCGGTAATCCGAGGACATCTTCACAATTACTTGCCCTTACGCCCGACTCAATATTGTAAGGCACAATGGAACTTCGAGAATTTGTAAAAATAAACTGTTACTAGATGTGCCTACTTCTTGAATGATAGTTGTTTTATTTCTTAAGTTTTTATTCTTCTACAATGGTTAACTAGCATATAGCTCGCCTATTAGTAAACCGTTACCATAGGTTAAGATCACTGAATTGCCCGATGCCTATCCCAGGGTAAAATTAATAAGGTTGAGATTACAGGAATGAAAAAGTCGGCCATTATGTCAACCTCTGCAACTCTTACTTAATTGGTTCATAGTTATTCTGGTAGTGCCCTTATGTCGGTTGTAGAAGGGTGGTACTTTCATGTCGTGCCGCTGCAATGTAATATGCATCAAGTTTTTTTCCACAGAGATTAGGCGTAGGCACAAATGCGTTACGTGCGTGCCAAGACATAATAATAATAAAAACACCTAAGTTCTTAACTGTGGTTTTTTAGACAGAAAATCTTTTAGCTTATTTAAGGCCTGATCTGGCATTAGTGAACAAATTTTAATATGGTCGATATAGAATATCCAGTAATTGCAATATCTGTGTTCGCTTACAGTAAGGGTCCCTCAGCTCACGATTTATTGAGTGTTGATTCAATCATAGATTTCTTTTAAAGTTTTGTGTTTGGAAACCAACTTAGGATTATGATAACTGATGTTGTTTATTTTAAATAATATTGCTTTTGACAGACAATGAAATCGAATATTTATAATAATATGAGAAATATTATCTCTGCACTATCCCAAAGTAGAAAGGTAAAAAAAAATGTATACAACATGTATAAAAGTTTTTTAGAATATTGATTATGTTTTTAATACTATAAGTTTGTTACAAATGTTTTGTTATATGTGCGACAGTTGTTCTAAATAACATACAAGAAATAAAACATCGATAGTTACTTACACGTAGGTAGGTAAAAGTGTAAAACATCTATATTAAGATATCCTTTTAGATCTCACGTCAGCGATAGCTCAGTGGGGAGACCAACAGACAGCCATGCAGAGGGTCTCGGCTGCCTTTATTTAACTAAACCACCTCTTCAGTAGTTACCAATACTTACGCTTGGACAAAAAAACAATTTTGGTGCCAAATTTCATAACTCACAATTTAGTAACAAACTTTATAATAAAAAACGGGCTTAAATCATAAATCACTTAATCACTAAGCAAAATAACCAACATGAAGTTCACTTACAGTCACAAAACAAAAGATGAATTCATCGTTCAAGACAAAACTATTGTAGAAAACCATTCCACCGAAGCTTAATTCTGAAACAGCGATACTTCAAAGGGGACTGAGGACCGTTGTTGACTTCTAGCTAATGTATTCCAGGGTATTGTTTGTGGCAGACAGGATTACGTTCATATCAAATTGCTAGGTAAAAGGGATTGGACTGTTTTGTCGATGTTTCAGTTTCGAGAATTTCTGTATTAACTTCATTTTTAAACTTAGATAAGTATATGAGCAGCGATAGCTCAGTGGGGAGACCAACACACTGCAATGCAGAGGGTCTAGGGTTCGAACCCACGTCGCGCACCTCTGACTTTCGGAAGATATATGACTTTTCGAAATTATGTGCGTATTGATTGACAATTTTACTATCGCCTGCTCCGTGCCTCGTAGAGCACGTTAAGCCGTCGGTCCCGGCTGCCATGAACATCTATGGCAGTCGTTATTGGGAGAGTGTCGACACAAAAGATCCCACTGGGTCGAAGTGTCGCCGGTCTGCACTGACTGGCCCCCACATAAGATACATACATACATACATATGAGTTTTAAAAATGATACAGATCAGGTAAATACATATGCTATCTTCTACTTTTATATAAGTAATCTATTAAGAAATTAAGAAAATAATAGTATGTTTAAATATAATGTTTTATATGATGTAGGTATATTGTGGTTGTTGCTTGTAATATGCTGTGTGTCAATTACGAGTTATTGTCAGACAACAACACGGGTACAAAAATAGCCTGATTTCTACAAAAAAATTTAGATTGTCTGTAACTGGATGAAAATTGGATTAAAGAACCCATCACATTCATATTTAAAGCTATACACGTCATATACAGGTGAAGTTAAGTTAGTGAAAACACGTTTAAAAGACACTCCTAATTGTATTCCGTATATCCATAGCGACAGAAGTACTTAATTTATAAATCAAATATTTATTAGCTGCTTATTATACTTCCATATTTTCACAAAATGATTATTGATATTCACGCCCACAAAGCACGTCTTCCAAACAATACCTTCCCTTACCTTATCCTTTCTTCCTTCCCCAATACCCTTATCAAAGCACTTACAAAATTTGTAATTCTAACCGTTACATCAACTTCAAATTCTCCATTTACACCAAAACTATTCAAAGCTAAATTATATCAAACTATAAATCCAGTATTTCATCGACAAGACCTCTTACCAAGATTACCAATTTCTCGAGCACTACTTGGTCAAAGGACAAATTGCGATCCAAGATGGTAAATAATTAATTTGACTAATGGAACAGTTTGTTTGGTGACATTTGAAATTTGTCAAAACGAGAAGCCATGAATGGCTTTTGACGTTCCACTGTGTATTGTTTAATTCTGAACCGGATGTCTGGGAAATATTATCTGTATGGCTCGAATATTTAATAATAAGAAAATGATTAGTAGAAGCACGTGTCTGCAAATATACTTGGTTGACGATAATAGGTTTTGTGGGCTTGAAATTGTAGCTGACGAAATTTAGGTTAAACCTACTGAGTTGTAGCGGCACATCGGTATCCAGACACCTGTGACAGATTTTTAATTATGTTTGGTATTCTAGGACTTGACAAATTAATACACAACTGCTGATCACTACGGGATATCCAGGTGTACATAACCCAATAACACTGCTCATTCTAGCAACCAAACTTAGGAAATCACCATCGCACACAAACATGAGCGCAAACGACAATACAATTGCATAAAATGGATTCACAATTCATTTACAAGCTGTTTAGTATACGACAAACAGAATTTTCCAGAGAACATTTTATTTTCCATTTCCGTTCAACTATACGCAGTAATGATACTCTTGGGACATTTAGCAATACAATAAAATCCAAAATTCAGTGTAGAATCACTTCAATAAATCGAGCAACACTCATTGACGTACAAACTGCCTGTTTTGAATTTCACTAGCATTTGAAAACGAGATCTGAAGCACTTAGACACGGTTTGCTACATGACAAACATACGGACGAGCAGTTTCTGAGCCAACATTTTATTTACCTTTAAGAAATAGTGAAAAGATTTGCGTAGTTTACTTTTACAATGTCTTGTAAGAGTGATGTTCATGAAGTTTTAAAGGCAGTATGCGTTATGGTATGAACTTTATTAGATGCCATATCGCACACTGACTTTCAAATGCTCCATAACCTTACGTAACTATTAGGTACAGTATTAGTATACATCATAATAATTTTATAACATAAAGTAGTTTCGAAGAAAATGGTCGGCGAATATATTATTTATTTTTACACAAATACATACGACATAGAAAGATATTATTTATTTAAAATCTTATGGCAAATTCAGAAACACTTGGCTTCACCAGGAAATCAAATATATAAATTAAATACAATCAAGTGTGAAAAATGTACAATATGTAACTCTTTAAAGACATCGACTTCAGACTTCTTATTTGTATAATAAACTTATTCATCAATATAATAGTGCAATTACTTAGTAAAATTTAAGCATACCGCAAAAATTACTCGCTACTTTAAACCAAATAGTTGTACCAGATATGGTGGAAAATAAACAAATCTACTAAAAGTCTCCGGTTCTTTGACACCGTATGTCACAAACATCTTCGGCCTATCGAGAGGCGTTTAAGAGCATCTCACCATAACAATAAACTTTGAAGGGACGCTACATTAACATACGTATTGCCAGCTAAAATGTTTGACAGTTCGCAATAGATGTACCATTGTTCGACTTGGGGTAAGCCTTTGATGAATACGGTATAAGATGCTTATGTTAGATCAGCGGCTGTTCATAGTTATGACGAGGTTCTTAAGTTGGTTTCAAAACAGTTGGTTATTTGTAATTATGAGGATATGGTTGAGCACCTGTCATGCTGTCAGTTGAGTTTAATGTTTATTCTTCTTCTTCTCAAAGTTATATTCCACTATTTAAATATTTTATTAGCAAAAATTTTTTTTGTTCTTACCACGTTACATATTTTACTAGTAATTGTTTTGTCTAAAAACTTATCATTTGAGTAAAAAGGCTATTTTCTCTTTTTGTCTTAAATCTACGCAGACAGCCTTTTGACCTATAATCTTAAGTTATATCACAAAAATAGATCATAAAGCACAAAGGTAACATTTCTTAGTCTTTACTTATTTTTATGAAGTAAAGATATTTTACCGTTAGATAAACGTGATAGCACGTGTGTGTGAATCCTAGTCTGGTTCTGGCACAGTGCTATTGAAATTTTGTATTAGGAAATTCCAATTAGTAGCACGCAACCTAGAATTATGTTTGGTAGGAAATAATAGGCTCACCCCTAACGTGGGACTCAAAACGCATATTACATGAAATATGAATATAAAATTCCTTTGCCTACATCCTTTAGGATATATACAGGTGTTCCTCAGTATGTAATTATAATTGATATTATTTATGAATGTGTTTTACTTCATATTGTAAATATTTATTTTATACTTACCATTGAAGCTTATCAATAGCCATATTTTCTTATCTTGCGTTAAAAGCATAATTATTACTTTATACTTCCACTTGCAGCTATGTAATGCTTTAAATGGAACTTTGATTTACTTAAAATGTATGTATTTATGTTTATAAAGAACGCTCTCAACACTGACTTGCACAACTCCTATCGCATCAATTCAATTTCTTTGCAAGACATGCGACCAATTTTTTCACACACTTCACTCTATTCAAGCGAATCTGAATGATCGATTACAGTTTCAACATTCTTATTTTTAGTGTATTAAAGTCTAAATTCGTCTGTGTTAAATTTTAATTCACAAATATTAAGTTATTTTGTTATTTCATTCACATTCGGAAGTGATCGGTCAGGCGCGTGCTGCCGATACATCAACAATTTTATCATTGTCATTCAGTGTTAAATTTGACGAGTTGATTCTTTGTTTTGTATGTGTTTTCAATAGAAATATTATTTTAATTTTATTTATAGTTCAGCTATTCACAAATATAAATACAAAAGTTTGTTATGTTCATAAATATTGGCCTAGTACGTTAAAAATACTAATTCAATATTTGGATTACTTATTTTGACTTTAGTAACTCGCTTTTTCAAACCTATTGAAGAAGTTCCAGGAATTGAATATAATAAAATGGGATTAATGACGTTGAGTAAGAAGAATAACTTGTATATTTCCTGGAAACTATGATATTTCAATTCGAATATTGTCGGTGAAATAAAAGCTGCCCGACTACGTTGGTTCGGACATGTGGAAAAGATGGGAGAGGATCGAGCTGCCAAATCTCAGATGACCCACCAAGCGTCGTCTGGTGGGTCGTCCATGATACTGCTGGAAAGAAATAAATTATCATATAATTATTATATTACAAAATATACATTATACAGCAAACTAAACCAACTAAGTCTAGTCGTGTAACATAACCATCAACAATATTAAACGACCACAGAGTAGCTCGATGCATTCCAAACAATACAGACAACAATTTAATAAATGAAACCCAACAAAATATACCTTTTGTTCCGTGTGACAGCGAAATAAAGTAAAACACCGACCACGTCGGCTCCAATAAACTGGAAATATACAAAACGGACATTAAACAAACAAGTGTAACATTTCAATCCTTTACAGCGAAGATTTAAAGCCCAAAATCCTGTAAAATTTAATTTTGATAGATGCGCCTGAATTCTCTACAATTACAAAATACGAATGGTTTGATTTAGTTTGTTACTGGAAGTGAAACAAATTGTTTGGTCATCAGTTGTCAAAGCTTAGTTGAAGAATTCGATTCAATGCCGATTGTGAATAAGATTTAAAAATACTTTATCATCAAAAATTTTATTGCAGAAAGAGCGACGCATTAAAGCTTTTTGCGTGGATTCTGAAAGTAGATTAAGGATGTAGACGTTGGTATGTAAATCAATAATTGCTTACATCATTCAGATAGTAATACATTTTAGATCTTTGTCATAGATAGTCTAATAAATTTATAACCAAAGTCAATAATGAATTTTGACCTGAATACAAATCAATACGTACAGAAAATAAAATAAGTATGCAGAATATTTAATTGTACTAACGCAGTTTCTGTAAAGCAAATAAAAGTAAAACATTTTTGGCCAAGTACTTGATACGACAGAACATATTAATAAAATAATTCTGCAGTCTCTTCCAGATACTCTGCATCATCAAAAATCCTGTCGGATTTGTCTGTCGCAAAGCTGAAACACGGATCAAGTGAGCTTACACGGATGGCGACGCGCGAACCGTTTACACTAATTGCGATACGATGCGATGCGAGCGACGAATCATTTGCATTCCCGATAACTAGTGTTTTGCAAGGGTTAGGTAATTAGGTAGATACCGTAGTAATGAGATGTCAAAATTGATCCTACGAAGAATAATCTGCAGGGCTAAAAAGTGTCCTTTTTATGTATTATATATCTAATAATTAAAAGTAGCATATGCATCTTGACTTAAGATATCGTTGCTCAATATTGCTAAGCTTACTTTAATATGCTATTTGATGCTGGGGACATAAAGGGTCGTCATTAAATTGCTTACCTAAGAAGTAAATTTACTAAAATTTCCTATACCAGGACTAATTCTTTCAATCAAGGAATAGTTTATTTCTTAGCTTACTTGAACTTATTAAAATTAATCTGGAAATTAATCAAACTTTTCTTATGTGCCTAAGAATGTAATAATATTTCCAGTGGTCATGTTTATATTTAACTGATTAAAACTACCACTACAAACCGATTAAAAATCGTTGTTTTACTATTTTGTATCTGAACTTCGATTCTTAAAACAGACCTTAGTAAGAAAATTTTACTATATCGTTAGCATAATCGTTCTAATCTATATATATTATCTATATATACTATATATATTTCTGCCTATTGCGCTGAACCATTTTTAACTATCTAAATCCAATTCAACTCTAACTAACAAACATTCTCATGTTTGTTTCAAAATCTTACTAATTAAAACACAAGGCACCAAGTACAGTCGAACTTATCTCAGTTACCCTATCCATCACTGTCCGAACTAATTCCTGTGGAGATAGCTAAGTTAAACGTTCCCTACGTGATACTCTTGTTTTTCCTCAACCAATAGAATCTATTGTTTTAGTGGACAAATAGTTCTGAAGGGTTTAGGGTCCAGTTAAGTGAGTGGGATATAAATGAGAATAGTCTTTTTGTTGGTATATTGGAGGCCATGTGTATAGTTTTTGGCAGTGGATTTTCCAATATAATCTTTTATGTGCCAATTTAAGTGATAAACTGTGATAAGATGTATGACTTGACTTATATACATACATGGATGACGTTTAATTTATAGGTTTACTCACCGCTACCGACGCTCAGACGCACCGAATTGGACAAAAATCAGTTTTTGTGCCCATTTTACTACTTGCAAAATTTTCTGGTTTTCATTTACTGGAATTTAATATAGAGTGCATGTCATCTCTAAAATCAATCTGAAGTTTATTAAAAATAAATATCCTATCAAGTATATCCAAATAGACTCAAGACTCATTTGAAAATAAAATTATATTGATGTTAAGAATCGTAACGTTCTCACGATTACAATTCAACAATCTCTGACGTTGTAATTTTAAAGTACCAACACGTGTCTAAGTTTCGCATGATTTAAAATATAATGTATGTATTTGTGACTTGATGCGTAATCAATTGAGTGTTATAGAAACCATTAAACATAAGTTAACAGGCATTGACGCGTCTGCAGCACGCCCTATAGTTTAAACTATTGTGATTTAGTACTTGTCTACTCTCAATTGAATCTCAATTTTAGAAGCCCAGTTTTAAAGTTGGAATTTGAGTGTCGGTATTGTATTTTTTGTCAAAACTTAAGTTATTCGCACACGCTTCTTCACACATGAGTGGATTACAGTCGTTTGTCATATTTAGATGTTTATGTTGTAATTATTTGCTAATGTTAAAGGCGTGAGAATGTTTGCACTGTTTATAGTGATTTATTTTGGTTTGCAGATTTGGTACTAAAATTGTAATGATTGTCAACTCTTCTTTACAAAATTACGATTCTCTGATAATGTTGGTTATGTAGAAACTTAGTATAATTGGTCGGATGTAGCTTTTCATTCTCATGTTTAACACTGCCGGTTGTACAGGTATGATGCTATGATACACTAGGTTATATTATGGAAAACACACTAATTTAAATATGTCTAACGGCAGTAAAATGTTATCATAGTAAACAAAATGTCACATGAAATAGAACGCATAAAAGATTATGTTAATGAATAAATTTTAACAGATGAAGTTTGGTTTTGGTTATGATAGTTATTTTAAATCTGGTTTAAGTGAACTTCGTATTATGGTGAATTATAGTCTTAAGTAAATAATATTTTATATGGAAGTACATGTTAATTTATTAGTTCTTCAAGTCATAGTCAATGAACAATAACCAAAAGATTACATAAAGCTAATGTGTTATAATCTCGACAGAACTTTTTTAATGAACATTGGTGGCTTTCATTACGTGACTTGTCCTTTTGAACATGCCATGGCCAAATATGCACCAGATAATTAATCATAAAATAACAATATAATATATTATAAATTATTGTCCCATCAACATCGACCTTACTATCGATAAACATCAATTAAAATTCCACCTTAACAATTTTATGCTTTAGAAAGATTACATACAGTTTTTAAAAGATTACCTAAATTTGTAGTCTCCTAATGATAGCGATCCTTCCTTCCTTAAAAAAGATAATACTGTCGCAATAAATAACAGTGGAATGATTGATGCAGCCTCCTTACTACCCGTTAGCATTGAACATACAGGAGCGAGTGACGGCACATCATTAATCTCAGCGTATGTATGTAAATTTTGTTCTGATAAATCGTTGGTCAAGCAAAACAGGAGCTCGGCCATTATTTTGGGTCTAGGGTCGTTCATTTGTTACAGACTGTTTATATTTTAGACGGACTGCTTTTTATTTGATTGTATTTTTAATCCATTAGGCAGACATATACAAACCTACCTGTTTATACTCATGAGGATAGGAAGAAATGTCTCACGTCTCAACATTTTGCCAGTTATGTTTAAGATCTACATAATTGCCGTATTCTTTTCTAATAAGTCTGGTATCACTTTGGATGACCCGAGAAAGTAAATCGAGTTCTTAGTTAGTTAAAATCTAATTTGTAGATAATTAGAAAACTATTGACACGTTTATTTGTTAATACAAAGCACGAGGCTTAGGTGTATATTTATAATAATTTTTCGTTCTTTGATATACTGTAAGCTCAAGATTGGTATCTTCGATTTGTAGTATATTAGTCTAATTTAAATGTTACATAAAAAATTGTAATCGAAACATTTTAAAATTCGGATATAAATCAACAAAATTAGATTAATGTGTTTGCAAAAATGGTATTCCAATTATTATTAGTTGCGTATTAGATCTTTGACCCAGACATCACCCATAAATACCAAATCTGACTAGTGCGTCAATCTCTCAAAAATTCTAAATTAAAATCGACCCTACATAACTATACGTATCTATAATGTTACTAACTATAATAATAGCCATACACAGCACCCTACAGATGCCATCAATACCATAACAGATACAAGCCCGGGGCTCCCCTCGCATTGTCGCGAAGGCGCAAGGGTCAGTGTACTTTGACACGGCCTCTGTCGTCTATATCCACTGATATTGCACTTGAATAATCCAATTAGTGTCCAGTAGATATGTGTTTGCTTTGATGTGCGATTTAGCAGATTGTTTCGTATTATTGCTTTGCTGCTGTTTATTTGATTAAATAAAAAACTTTTTAGCACTCTATGTACTCATAAGTTTAGTGGTAAAAATTTTTGGAGGCCTTTGTGAAAATATTTAATAAAATTAAAAATAATCCGAAGTTTATTAACACGTGGATGTGAGACATTATAAAAATCAATAAAATTGTCCTTCTAACTGATCCATCAATTCACAATGCTACTCTAAAAAATGATACCACCAGTCTTCTGCTAGAAACAAACAAAAAGACTTCTAAATCGAATCGACAAAAAACCTCATTCATCCAGCGGGATTGCTTTCGAGCTATTATTTTCGCGTAAATCGTTCAGATTTAAAACTCTCGGACCAACGTCCAATTCACGATTCAACAAAACGCTTGTCCATCCTGATAGATGCCCGCAGACGATCTAGAAAAATGCTGAAAGATCCAAATCGTTCAAGCAAGAAGGCACTAAAAATCTTCAACGCGTAGGTTTCAAATTGAGTGACAAATTCAACATGCTTGGTCAGATTGAAACTGAATGTGGGTATGAGGAAAAATCAGATAAAGCAGTTAAAAAACGAGTGCAATTACGTTCGCCTTATCTCTATTTCTACGTTACGGATGACGTAAAATCCTGTTTTGAATTGCTAAAAAACAAGGCGTCGGATGTCAAAGTAATCCGCCAATTAAAATAGAATCCGACTCGGTTTGAACTCATTAATTGAGGAAATTGTATGGTTTTGTACAAATAAGGCTAATTATGCTGTGGTTATAAAATTTGACATAACTTTTGAATAAAGGGAAATTAATATTTTTGTTAGAAAACATAAAATGAAAATCAAGCAATTTGATTTATTTGTTATTTTAATGTTATAAGATTAAACATGGTAAATTGTATGAAGTTTTGGTAACATAAGGATAGTAAGAGTAACCGTTACTACTTTAATAACCAAAATAACACATGTACCTAGTTGTTCCGTGTTATAGTGATGTCTCAGAAATGCCAACAATCTACAAAAATTATACCATCCATTTTTATACATACGTTAGTAGTACTTTCTGCTGATGGTTTCGTCCATGTGCATCCTATGACAATGCATAAAAAGGTTTTATGTTTATTTAAGATATGGTCTTTCTATGTGCCAAGTTTCATCAAAATCAAATTACAACATCTTCACAACCTTAAACAATTATAATTATTTCCTACGAAATTAGTACTACTTTTAAGTATTATGTCTTTGTACCCATAGATAAGATTTTAGCAATACAGTTTCTAATTGTTCATCCTCATCTACTTGTGTTAATGTTCAGAGATTCAAATGATGATACAAATAACCCCCATGCAAATATACTCATCGATACTTATGATGTGCATTTCGACGGAAGTGGCGGTTGTATATGTGTCGTGCACGCCACATAAGTTAGTGATTGTATGAATTATGTACGTTGGCACTTTGGGAGCGATTAACAGGTTTCCATTACATAACTCAGCGATGTCTGTTCACTTAAGGTTAGGATATGCATATATGGAAGTGGATTTTACTTTTTGGCGTTAATCTATTTTAATTTTATAAAGAGGAAATATCTGATTTTGTTTGTTTCTTTGTAACCATTTATTTCAAAAACGACTCAAGCAATTTAAAATTTCTTTCACCATTAAGAAGTTGTATTATCACCGAGTAACATAGGCTACATTTAATTTTTAAAAAGTACTCTAAAATTTATAACCTATGCAGCGTGCATAAGCTAGTGTATAATATTTCTTATATGAAGTATATATAATGTTTTCAGAAGTATGCGACGTCACATATTTTATAAGATATACATATAGCCAGCTCAGTTTTTTTAAAATAGGTTCGTTTGGAAAGAATGAGTAAATCTGTAAATCAAAAGAGGCCCAGGGTAAATCGTGTTGCTCGGCAGGCCAAAATCTTACTAACAGATTTTTATTAAATTAAGACAATAAGTTAAAACGCTGATGTGTTATTCATACAATACTTTAAGAACGAACTTACTAAATCAGATCTTGTAGATCCCTAACAAGACCTAATTTAGTTCACTTTTATACACTTTTACTTATAGAAATATATCCAAATTTTGTATGAACTTATAACATGTTGTATTATCCTTTCATGTTGTCCTCTGTTTAAGACCCTTCTCCATACTAACACAGTATACCCAAATCCCTTGTCCAGTTCTAATAGCGGTCTTCTGAATAATAATCAAACTCACATAAAATTTCAATAATGGCCGTGCTAACTGCGATCCGATGCAAATGTACTAGTTGTAGTCGGTGTGAGTTGGCTCTTAATTGTTTTGTGAGCCCACTGATATATTGTGATTTGAAAAGTTTGCGAATGTTTTAGTACCTACAGTTTTTGACTTAAGCGTTTTAATACGATTATATGTATTAATTTATTTTTTTACTTATGTTTTCTTTTGAGGAGTTTGGATTTAGATTTTATTCTTTAAAATGATATCTATATATGGACTATTTGGAGCTAGATATAAAATGATTGTGCAGTTAACACGAATGATAGTTTATAGCAAGAGATAATATTTGGATGTCACTGTGTCGTTATTATTTCATTATATTAATTATTTACATGTAGCGGCGACTTCACTGGCATACAGAAAATTTATGATTGGAAAATTCCAATCATGAATTTTTTTGTATGCAAAAAGCTCGTCAATCTGATGCTCCGTTTCTTCATCAAAGAAAGGCAATGCAAACTCACGTTCGCATTTATAACATTATAAGGATTGAGATGTTTCTTAAAAGGGTTTATTATTTATATATATTTATCTTAAATTAAATTATTTTAATATATGTAAATAGCCTCAATATATTAAAAGACAATTATGAGTAAAATCTGAACTATAATGAACCGGCGTAGATAATTGTGAATATATTAGGTTATCATTACCATAACCTAATTTATTTTAGTACTTTTCTTATTATTATGTAAATTATACCTCATTAATTAGGAACGTTATTTATTTAACAATCGTTTCGGTTTGCAAATTTGTGTACATTTGTATCTGTCGTTTCGTGTTTTAATCTTAAAAATATAAAAGACAAAAATAATAGCAAATGTAGAACTTTTAGAACAGTACAATTTGTATTGTGAGGCGCTCATAGCCAGTTGCACTCACTGATCGGTAAACGATTAGCGAGGTTAAACTACGTTGGGTGCGGTCAGTCTATAGATGGGTGACCGCTTAGTGGTATTTCATCTGAGCGTCTCCGTGCTTCGAAGGGCACGTAAAAAGTCGGACCCGGTTGTTGTCAAATTGATATCAGTCGTTAAGCCATGTCAGAGGCCTACAAGCAGCTTAAACAACTCTTGACAACAGGTTGGCCACTAACCACACGAAAGAAGAAGAAGTACAAATTGCTGCTTGCAATAGCTGCATTTTAAAACTCAAAAGAATTTATTTGAATTCTTAGTATTACAATTTAGTGAAATTAGAAGTATTCTTAAAACAATATTAGCCTTGTTTTTATTTTGAAACTACCTTAGCTTTTCGAGTTTTCTTTGAATCTAAATTACACAACATACTACATTAGGATCTAATCGCATTTCAGCTGAAATTAATCGTATATACAAACCAAATGACTAATCCTAATCAAAGCGTAGTTAGAAACAAAGGCTGAATTCCATTCCCTGTAGTTTCCTAGTAATTCATTCAGTATGTATAATAAAGCTGCTTTAGCCGTCTGTCCGTGAAACAAAGACGGCCTTTGGAGGCCTTTGGCCTTTCTGAATTTCAGCGGTCACTATTGTCCATTTAGCTTTAGGGGAACCAATGTCCATAATACCAAGAGCTCCAATACTGTAACATCTAAGTCCAGTAGTTCAGGTGTATAAGGGTCAAAGTAAATTGGGTGAATACCGGCTCAAACTAGATGTAAGGGGAATGAACTGGAATATTATAGTCGGAATAGGAACAGAATGTGGTTTCCACATATGAGATGGTGACATCTGATAGGTAGAGAAGGATGTGGCCTTTGTCGATATCGATGTCTTGGTCGATGTCTTAGTAAATAATTTAGATTAATTCTTATTATCGATAAAAGTTACTTGCTGAATAGTAAAGTAAATATGAACCTGATAATGAATTAAAAGCAAGAAATATTTCTGAATTTGAACACTGTAGTCTAATCTACTAAATACCTACATAGTAGCAAATAAAAAAAAGTTTGATCTAATAAGTCCTTATAAAATAAACGGTATAACGGTTGAAGTACAGGTAGTGTGTTAAATGAAAAAGAATATATTCTCATTGTCACTAAAATTACTTAGCTAACAACCAATGGGTCCTGTATGAAAATGACAAAAGTCAAAATATCATAACAGAATACCTTTATTTGATTACAAGGAATCCATATCGATAGTACCACCTCACTATAGTAGTCCATTATTACGATGCAAAGATATTTAGTGCGGGACGTACGCAGAGCTTATCCGCCCATCGATAATTTGGTTTCATATATTAATGATGCCCAGCAATAGTCCGAGGATGTAATCTGCGAAATTTATGTAATTATCGTACCGGAGCGTAATGATTTTAGTATAAGCCCCTGTTTCAAAGACTAGATTGACATCGCAGTTACGTAAATAGGATATTTTGTACAACGTTACTTTTATGTGCGAATGTTAGGACTTTCAATTTTCCGCACATAAACATGCAATAAAAGTAGTGGTATACAGGATGTCCGGTTATTAATGGATAACTTTGAAATGTCTTACAGTAAAACAGATAGCCGTTCAGAAAAAAATTATAATTAAAAAGTGCAATAGCTAGTCATACTTTTAACCGTCTATCTATTAGCATAATTAGTGTTTAATAATAAAAAACCGATGGAATTCATTCATTTATGGTCGTAGTGTAGAAGAAAGTTAAATATAGTAATTATAAAAAAACTTTTCAAGTAGTAGTTAGGATACATTTTCCATATTTTTTTCTGAACAGCCATCAGTTTCAGACATTTCAAGGTTATACATTAATTACCGGACACCCTGTATATAATAATAGTGGTAGGTAGAAACTACACATTTCCACTTTCTATGGTCTTGTCATATTTTTATTATTAACTATATTTTGCCCGTGACTTCGCTTGCGTAAACATTTAAAAAAGGTACCTACTGCTACTATCTAACCTAACCTACATACATTAGGTTAGATAGTAGCAGTTGGTACTTTTTTCGGGATGGTACCTCATAATATTGTCTTCTATTTACGCGAATATTATTCATTGAAATTAAACTGCTACCTCATGTCATTTTCTGTTGAACGTTTATGTTGACAAGGTGTACGAGAAACTTCATGATGATCGGTCCTGTAGTTAAGTCGTGAAATGGTAATAATAATAATAATGTCCTCCAGACCGAATTTCGGCCACGGCGGCCAGTCTTAACAGAGACTGGCCATCTGCGCAGGAGATATTATAGTGCACAAGTGTGTGCGCAAACACAAGTGCACTCTCTGTTCCCTAACTCTCATGATCCGATGGGACGGCAATCCGACACGACCGGAGAGAGATCAGGCGCAGGACCAACGGCTTTACGTGCTTTCCGAGCATATTCGCATTTATAATATTAGTTAGAAATTATATTGAGCGATATTTGCATTTATGCAATATATTAACGCTTTAGTTCTAACGATCAATAATATTGTAATATTGCAAATACTTTGCAATTATTTTATAGCTATATTGCGAAAGACATTCAAAATAATGATTGTTGGTGGTAGTTATACTGAGTCGAATATTGTTTCATAATAAAATAAGTATAAATCAAACTTATACATAAATAATAATAATAATAATATTCTACCACATACACACAACACCATCTAGCCCAAACTAAGCAGAGCTTGTACTATGGGTACTAGACAATGGATAAACATACATATATACTTTTTTTTTTGTAAATACATACATATTATACATAGAAACACCCACAAATAAATGGTTGTCAAGACAATCAATCACGTCAAGATGCTTAGTAGTTATTGATTGTAGGCATTATGCCTAATTTGGGACATGTTTCTAAAAAACATTTTTACAAAACTTTACGTTACTGTCAGTTCCTATCAAACGACGAACAAGTGCTAACAGCAGATAGAACAGTTAAGAAATAAATGCAGACTTTAAATATTAATTCCAATTATAGCTAAATTCATTAAATGATAGTAGGTGGTTAGTAACAGTACTTTTTTCTGGATAAAATGTATGTATTATGCCGTTTTCTGTTCCTCCCAATGTGTATGCAAAATTTCGTAATGTTCAAGGTGCTCTTAACCTGGCCTTTGTCCAGGATAATAATAATAATTGAAAAAAGGCTTTGGATTAGATTGGAGTATAATTATACCATAGATAAATGTATGTATGTAGCTTTTGGCCAAATCGGTTGCAGTTTGCATCACATTAGACTTAGATTTACTGAATTCAATCGTCCATTTCCAACTCGTCAAATAGTCTAAAACCTTGTTCAAACACATCTAACGGCCATATATCAATCACAATGGAGTTACACAGGCATGCCGAGTCGCCTCAGGCAATTGGTCTAATTAAATGCTTCAGTCCGAGCCTATCTGTCCCTGTAACGGTAATATCGCTCGTGTAATTGTGGAGGTATCTAATACTGAGCATTGGAATACGTGAGGGTGGTGCGACGAATGGAAATGTAATGGTGAATTAGAAATTGTGAAGATGATAATTCTGGTGATTGGATGCAAAATTAATGATTTTATGTATATATAACTAGATTTTACCCACGGGTTCGCTCGCGTAAATGTAGGCTAGGTTAAGTTAGAAACAGTATTTTTTCAGGATAGGTACCCTATGTCCTTTTCTGTTTATCTGATAAGTGTATGCAAAATTTCATGATAATCGGTCGAGTAATTAAGACGTGAAAAGCGTAACAAACAAACAAACTCGAATTTGCATTTATAATTTTAGTTAGGATTAGGATTCACGTTTGTATATTTGCAAACATCTAGATACTTCTGTAGAGGTATATTATTGTGACATCTATGTTTACGTCATATTATCATATATGATAGGGATTTTATCTACCGTGTACATATCCAGAATTTCCAATCACATCGCACAACCTAATAATCGTATTCAAACGACGTCATGCTGTGCTTTGCTTTTTCTTAGGTTTGAGTTCAATAAACGACAGTCACATTCATCGCATTGGCGAGAGGCACTGCAATTTGCTTTTACGATCCTGTCGAAAGTACGAAAATACATTATCTGCTCGCTATCCTAAGTAACGGTACGTGTGTATAACTAACAGGAACGGTGGCTAGTAAACCATAAAATAAAATGAATCCACAGTTCTATCGAAAGAAAAAACCCAATGCCCATCGCAATTAATCCTGCAAAATCCTATAAAAGTAGATTACCGTTTGGCCACTCGGACAAATTGTGTATTAATATTTTATGTAGTTCGCACTAGCGAGCTCAGGGGTGGGCTATAAAGCTGTCATCGCAAGACAAAGTGCTCGCACTTCTTATGGGTGATTTACAGAGGGATTATGGACCATACATATGGAGCAGAATTTTGGTTGAAGCCGGTTCCCTGTTGCATTGTGGACATAAGGTTCTTGAAACTTGATCTCAAAATTTTTATTTCAGGTATTTTTATTATGTTACGTACGGTTTCTGAATCTAATTAATGACGCGTTAAAAACATCTCGTCTTAAGTGATATTCAGTCGGCCAATCACAGCAGTTGACACCTATTTGACTGTCTGTTAACAAATAGTTGTGTACCTACAATAATATAATATAATATCTATCAGTCTTTCCTACCGCTGAGCACGGGTCTCCTCTCATTGTGTAAAGTGCCTTTCAAAATCCGTAAGTAAGTGTGTAAAAGCTAGTAATGCTTCGACGTTTTCGTGATAAATAGTATATTACCCTTCTTATTCATCGTCGACTATGTATAAATAATGTAGCACATGTAATTGAAAACAAAGTCGTGAACCGAATACGAGCAACTGATTGACAAAACTACGGATGGTCGTGTTTCTTTTTTTTACTCAAAGGTAGGTAATAACCTGGAGAGTGACATAGACTACTTATTATCTTTATTTTTTTAGAACCTCAGCGTTTGGCGGGTTACGGCATACCTGGACCCGCCACACGCTTATTTTTTCGTACGACGCTGGACACATTGTCCGCGTAAAATAATAGACAGATAGAAGACAGAACTAAAAACTAATTGAACTTGATTTGGTTACAGTAGTTAATTTTTTAAATAGTCAACCTTTTAAAAATACTAAGCAAGCGTGAAGACTGGGAGTACTGCATGGTAAACAACAATAGGCCCGGTCCTTATTACGTAGGACTTAAAACCGTTGCCGAGGAATGGAGGAGTCACCTCAGCCTACAGGATGTATAATTTCATGAATGGTATTTGAATACAGTTGCGCGCGATATCTACTTTGCATGGTCAATAACGCACGCATCTACATATGTATAGTATGCTAACTTCCTAACTATAATATTTAACAACTTGACTGATCATCACAAATCTACCCTATCTACGGGACTCGAGTAGATATGGTTTCGGGGGGAGAACTACGGGTCTCCCCCTTTGGACCAGGGTACTGCAGGGTCAGAAAGCCCACTGCGCCTCGAAAGGTGTGTTCTATCGGCCGCTGATTAGAGTGCGCGGTGCCTGACATTGGTGTTGGACTCGCAGGGGTATATGGTTAGCCGCAGAGGACGACATGTTCGTTGCTCGGCAAGCACGTGGCGTTCGAACGTCGTTCTCATGCGCGGCTAGTGCGAACCAGTCGGTCGCGTGAGGCACGGAGTTGTCTTTAGCGAAGTGGCAGCGTAGCTTCGCTGCCACAACGCATCTCGAGCTCTTGCCTGCTCAGCAAGTAAGAGTCATATATGGAGTGACTCGGGCCACACCCGGCTTGTAGGCCTATTTGGGTAGGCATATGGATGTACGTCGGGAAGTGAGCGTGCCTTACACAGCTCCGGTACCATACTGGAGATATGGGAGGCTTCTCCGTCGGCTTCAGCGAGGTTCTCGTCAGCAACTCCCAGAGTTGCGGGTGGTCGCTTATAGGAACCGGATCTCTGAGGTTAGGATGGAGAAATCGAGATTTGGGGACAAGACCTGTCTATAACTGGTCTCGGAAGGTGCTCTCGGGCACTGGAAGGTACAGCGGCTCCAACTAATATAACCTTGACGGTTGGTGTAGGGGAACGCTATATCATAAACTGGAAAAGAATATAATGCATCCAGAAAAATACTATTCTCGAGGTATAGAAAACTGACATAACCTACATTTATGCGAGCGAAACCGCGGGCGAAATCTTGTATACGATATAGTACATTTATTTTTATATAGATGAGAATGTAAATTCAACATGTTGTATATCGACATGCAATTAATCCCAATCTCATTAGGTATTACGTGACACGTGCGACAGTTCGACGTGTGTGTCTCATTATAGAGATATCATTATACGTGTTTGTTGTTTGGATATATGATGTAGAAAACATATACGCGTGCCGTGTCATCGCTTAAGGTCCGGTTCCTATATTTAAAAAAGACAGTCCACGGCATACAGACAGTGCTTTTGACACAAATTCTGATCATCCAGCCTGGTGGTAAGCAGTTACTCCAACATATGATAGCTTACAGTAGCAGGAAGGTCACTCACGCATTTCTGACGTTATATAATATCAGTCCTGTATTGAGCTGTCCCACTGCTGGGCACGGGCCTCTTCTTAATATGAAAAGAGTTAGGATATAGTTCACCTCACAAGCATAGTGCGGATTGGCACTTTATATATCTTCGAGAACACTATGGAGAACTCACAGACATGTTGTTTTCCTTCAACCTTCGTTGAAGCGAGCGATAATTAACTATTTAATACGCGCATATCTTCGAATATTCAGAAATGCGCGCTTTGGGATCGAACTCGAGACCTCTGCTTCGCAGTCCAAAGTTGTCCCACTAGCCTACCGCTTACTGACCTTAAGGAAAATGAATTGTCGACGGAATAAAAATCGGTAAGTTAGGTATGTAAGCTGCATTTACTCTTGAATAGGGGCTGTATGAGATTGAAAAGATATCATCATCATCTCATATATTTTTATACTGCAGAAGCATAAGTTGCAATTGGCAAGGCTTCTGAATCATTGGATCCCTATTATCTTTCTAGACTGAGCTGAGGTGATAATTATGATGAACTTACTTAGCAGCGATAGCTCAGTGGGGAGACCAACAGACTGCAATGCAGAGGGTCTCGGGTTCAAACCCACGTCGCGCACCCCTGACTTTCGGAAGCTATATGACTTTTTCGAAATTATGTGCGTATTGATTGACAATTATCGCCTGCTCCGTGCCTCGGTGAGCACGTAAAGCCGTCGGTTCCGGCTGCCATGAACATCTATGGCAGTCGTTATTGGGAGAGTGTCGACACAAAAGATCCCACTGGGTCGAAGTGGCGCCGGTCTGCACTGACTGGCACCCACATAAGATACATGATGAACTTATCGGTTACTGTCCGTAAGTGAACGACATAAGGATCATCATCCTCACATCGCGGCATCGCGTCGGTCACTTATGCACTACGGCCTAAGTGCGAGACTAATTGTGACACACACAATAATATGCCTAACTAACTAAACTACTAGGTGAAGCTTAGTAACTATGTTACTATTTTCAGGTTGGTATAATTTAAGAGTTCCTTTGCTAAAGCAAGTCTTCTTTCTTTCTTTTCGTGTGGTTAGTAGCCAACCTGTTGTCAAGAGTTGTTCAAGCCACCCGTAGGTCTCTGACATGGCTTAACGACTGCTGTCAATTTGACAACAACCGGGACCGACTTTTTACGTGCCCTCCGAAGCACGGAGACGCTCAACAAGTTATGATCAACCTTTATGCACGCACAACTCTCAGTAAATAGGTTGTACCACAGTTTCTAAATAAGGCCAGTACTCCTACTAAGCTACTAATATTGTCTTACGTTTACGCGAATATTATTTATTAACGTTTAACTATACGGATTTTATTAGGTCAAAGTTATAATTCTTGAGTAGTAGAGCCTCGCTGATTTCAGCATGTATGGGCCGGCTCGACCGGGGAAAGACTACCCTCACACAGAATATCGACGTGAAATAGCAGTATTCCTATTGTTGTGTTTCGTTCGGCAAGTGAGAGTATCGGAGGCCCAATCACCCTCTTTCGCCCTTCCCACTCCTTCTCCTTCGCACTTCCTTTCCTAAAGGGTCGGCAACGCGCAAGTGATGCCTCTGGTGTTGCAGGCGTCCATAGGCTACGGTGACCACTTACCATCTGGTGGGCCATATGCTTGTTTGCCAGGTTAGTTGTAGGAAAAAAAACATAAAATAAATTATAGTGATTGGTGAGCGTATTAAAATCATGTAAGTTACATTTAAGTTATTTGCTAGGCTTAGGCAAAGGTCTATGAGAAGGTGACTGTAAGAAACTTAAAGCCACACAGTGTGCACGGATGGCGTAGTGGCATAAGTAGTCACCTCGCCGCTGCCACTGCGCTGAGTGTTGAGGGTTCGAATCCCACACTGGAAAAAATTTGTCTAATCCACAAATTGTTGTTTCGAGTCTAGGTCTTCTTTGTGTCCGTTGTTTGAAAGTTTGTAAAGTCCTTCAAATAAATAAAAAAATCCCCATTTTTCTAAGTGCATTTAATTTTAGTATATTGCAACTCTTACATCGTATTACACCTTTATCACCGAAGACGTAGACAGATGTGTCATTTACCTACATTTCTCCAGCTTTTATATTAAATCTGACGTAATCAGCAACGGGAACGGCGGGCGAGTAAACTGTTGTCTAGCAGGCACAGTCCAAAAGGCTGCGACCACACTAAAAAGTTGGCAGTAAATCCCAATAACGCTTAACCCGACTCAATTGTCAAACCCAAGAGCTCTTACTCAGCAGATGCGAATTTTATTTGTTTGCAAAAAATCATGTCTTACAATTTAGTTGCCAATTAATTACACCTTTTGTCGTCAGCGAAGCGTTACGTCCGCAGATGTCACGTCTAATTAGTAGTATAGTGTGCGCGTGACGTTAGCACGTGGCGACGCATTCCGATTAAATTGAACGCCAATGCGCGCCGCCCCTTAATGTATTTAATTAGCGGTGTTATAGAGTTAAGTGTAGCTATGTACTACTAATTAGGGTTGGATGAAAGGTTTTAAGTAATATAAAATGGTTGGTATGTATCGCGTTTAATTATTTTTGATGTGGAATCTGGATAATAATAATATTCTACCACATACACAACACCATCTAGCCCAAACTAAGCAGAGCTTGTACTATGGGTAAATGGATGAACATACATATATACTTCTTTTTTTGTAAATACATACATACTATACATATAAACACCCAGGCCAAGACAAACATCCATGTTCATGCACACAAATGTTTGACTTGTGCAGGAATCGAACCCGCGACCTCAGGCGGGGCAGTCGGTTACACTTACCACTACGCCATCAAGGTCATCTATCTCTACTAATTGTTTTAAAAATATGTAATTATATAGGTACATGTAAACCCATGTTTTGTCAGAAATGTTTTCGGTCGCACGTCAACTCTACCAAGTAATTCTCCGGCATCTGTGCTGCTGCTGAAAAGCCCAATACTACTCGCCTGATCCAGAATAGTGCAATCTTTAGCCGTTGCACCAACGATCAACAACGCAAATTATGGCATTCAATTATTTTGTCAAGTGATGGCACTATGCAATCACCACGCAGAGCAACATGATTAAAGTCTCATTCTTCATGCATGCTTGTCGTTATTCGCTGATCTGTATGAAGTGTGTTTCTTCGGAACGTCTCTAATTTTATTTTATTTATTACATTTCCTTGGATCTTTAATCATTTATCGCTATTAACATTGTAGTAAAGCAAACTACTTTATGGGAATATATGAAAATAGTTTCATTTTAATTTAGCATACATATTATGATAATGCTCTCACTTTATTGTCGGATTACGTATAAAATTTATGACAAAGAAGCAACGGTACCATAATGGATAAGTCATTGGTCTTACAATCGAGAGATCATAGGTTCCTAACATAAGCGTTTTCGCTTAAGACTGCGCCGAGCGTAGGACTGATAATGACAGAGCTCGTGCCGCGCATATACAAATCGGCGCGCGGCCGCCATAGTAAAATTGTATGGAGGATTTGAAGTGCTTTTTTGATAAATATGTATCTTTATTGTCAACCAATAACTTAAATATTTGGGGTGGACAAATTGTAACATAATTATTTGTGTTTCGTCTAAGCTGTAAACTAGGATAGATTTCTACTGTTATAATCTAAAGCTCACGTAACACGAGTCTTAACTGCTGGCTGAATGAATTGCTAGAATATTTACTTAAAAAAAGTAAGATTTTATTAATTATGAGAACACTATTATAGTTGTTAATATGCACTTCAAACAATCTCTGATTTTCATATAAATGTACTCTATTTAACTTTCAATCAACGAACTAAAATTGCAATGCGAGTAATTGAAATTCGCTGGATATCCAGCATTAACCTAATACGCCGATATCGCGTTAAACATAATCTAATATGGTCCAAATTGAAGCCACGGGGAATCAACATTTTGGGCCAAATAACCAATCAAATTTGCATATTCGCGGGCACGTAGGGTTGTCTCATTGTAAATAAATATGACTAAACAGTAACAACAATTAATGATAGATCAGCGATAGCCTAAAGACCGTAGGACTACCATGCAGAAGTCTCGAGTTCGATCCCAAGGCATGCACATTTTGAAAAGATGTTTAACGATGAAGGAAAACATCGTGAGCAGATTCCCATAATGTTTTCGAAGATATGTCAAGTCTGCCAACCCGCAGTGGGCCAGCGTGGTCGACTATGGCTTAGCCCTTCCCAAACTGAGAAGAGGCCCGTGTCCAGCCGTGGGACAGTTTAATACAGAACTGATATTTTATGTAACAAATATCAAACTGGTGCCTTTTTTACAAAGTATTATAAGTACAATTAATATATGTAGATAGGACATAAATGCGTTATAATTTTTTAGCACCTCTAAAAGCAGCTTCTACAGATTTTTTACCAGCATTGAGGGCACATCAGTATTATAGTTTCCAAAACTACACTGGTCACAGCTACGAGTACATTGTGCCCGTTAATTGTGTGTTTATATTTTTTTTTGGAATAAGCTGTTCAATTCTATAAGTCGATTAAATATGTCAAATCTTACACAGATCCATATATAAATGCATAAAATTCTGATTACTATTAGTCTATTAAAAGATAATAAAACTAGGTCAAAAACACAGACACCTATTTCAATGCCTAACGTAGGGTCATGAATAGCCCAGTAGGCAGAGCTACGAAACGGTTTGTCGAGGTCGCAAGTTCTGGTCCCACTGAATAAATTTTCTATTTCCTCTGTTATAATCTACATACGTTCTTAGCATAGGGAACGTTTATAAAATAAATCTTAATATAATAAGGGCTAGCCTAAAACCTAGACTCCTTCAAAACAATAAACCTACAATTCTATTCTGACAAGAAACAACCCTACCATTGGCACCTACATTCGCGATTCACGTCCAAACGTTTAGGTGATAAATACATTGTCACTTAGCGTGATTAAAACTGATACCACGATCGTACGCAAAAGGTATACGAATTTATTTTATGGTATCATGGTAGTGGTAATTTCGCCAAATTGAATATTTTAAATCAAGTGTTGTGTTGAATATTGCTTTTATAAAAGTCCTAGTTAGTGTTTGTAATATGAAATCATTGTTTACAATTAGCTTTATTATTTTAGTATACTGCCATAGATGTTCATGGCAGCCGTCGGTCCCGGCTGCCATGAACATCTATGGCAGTCGTTATTGGGAAAGTCAGTACCCTCTAATTTCCTGACACTAGTCTAGCCTTAGGGTATCGTTAGCCTTCGGGTTACGGAGGTCAGGTGGCAGCCGCTCCGTGTAAAAACTGATATCCAGTCAAATCCGGTTAGAACAGAAAAGTCGACCCCAAGTGACTTGGGAACAATAAAGGCTAAGAGAGAAGGAGTATACCAACACTTTAATATCTAACAATGAATTAATAATGTGCTGTAACGATAAAAAGCAACAGCAGTTATAAAATTTTATAGTATAGCTCACTTCAGTGAAGTGTGGGCTGTGAAAAGTTTACGCTAATGGTGCGCAAGTTGTTAAACTGGCAAAATATATTTACAGACAAGAGACGAGAATACGCAGATCTGGGCAGTACCTCCGTCTTACAGGTAATCGGTCTTACAACTGGTTTCAGCCGGTAAGTAATAGCTCTGGATGATGAAAAGGATTTCGTCCCAATTTCATCCATTTTCGCTAGGTAACACGCGAGTGATTGACAAGCAATATTTTTATTTATTAATATCCATGGGAGCACCAAATCCTTTAACTATGCTGTACTACGTGTGCTTGGCTACATTTTTATCTTGTATCACTAGGATTTAAGACAGAATTGGATTATAATTTTTTTATATGTTTAATCAATCAACTATCACTCACATTCGAATTCGATTGTTGTAATCATTTAATCTATAATAACACAATCGAAACAGCCTTAGCAAAAGTAAATCGCTTTCATATCCTACAATAAGACTTAATTCAGGAAATCCATACCAACAAATTCACTGAAAACTTTTCACCCCTTCAATATTCGTGAATCGCAAACCCACGTACCGTGCGCACTACATCTTACTTCACAATGTTGCTGTGTTCGTGTGAGAATTTACAATGCTTTTAGTTACGCGCCAGTGGACAGCTCACACGTTTGTAAGAAATCTGTTTACGGTGAGTAAGAGTTAGGAAGAAATGGATGAGGCTATGATCCTAATAAAGAAAAAGCTTCCTCCTAAGATTACTTTTGCGGTCGTAAAGAATAAAAAACAACAGGTAATAAATGGTTTTTTTGTTTAAATCTTATGTGGCAAACAAGCATACGGCTCACCTGATGGTAAGTGATCACTGTAGACTATGGACGCCTGCTATACAAGAGGCATCACTTGAGCGTTGCCGACCCTTTAGGAAAGGAAGTGGGAACGAGAAGGAGCGGGAAGAGGGAAAGAGGGTAATTGGGCCTGCGGCTCTCTCACTCACCGAACGAAAAACAACAGTAGGAATACTGCTATTTCACGTCGATATTCTGTGAGGGTAGTCCTTCCCCGGTCAAGCTGGCTCATTCATGCTGAAATCAGCAAGGCTCTACTACTCTAAAAAATTACCATAATTTGGAGGTCTGTCAGACAAACTTACCTTCTTAAAAATATCTCCAATATACAGTCTTATCATAGATTAGCTGAACCGGACCGCGCTTAGCTGCGACTCAAACAGAAGTTTCATTTACCCGAAAAAACTTCGAGAAAAAGTATTGACTGTACAGATGGTGTTATGGTTTAACAGTTGCCTCGCAACAGGCAGCGCGCCCGGGTGCTGTGGGTTCAACCCCCACATGGGACAAACATTTGTATGATGATCAAATAGTTGTTCCGAGTCTGGGTATTCCACGACACAGGAATTATTCTTACTGCGGTAGTAAAAAAAGTAAACAACTATATTATTAATAAATAATACATAAAATAATATATTATATAAAAATACATCGTTGTATAAAAAATTCTTGTCAAAACATTAATTTCCTTTCAAATTTTGCAGTCACAAACATACGGGAGCTAAATTTTTATAAATAAATTAATGCCCTATCCATTATACTTCGCTCCGTATCGCTCTCAAACAAAAGCAGTGAACAAAAAGGGGAAGTTATAGATTTTCCTTAAACCATTAACATGTATATTGCTTTTAATTTACAGTCTCAGCTTCTTGACGGCAATGCAAACGCTTCGGTTTGTTACGAGGTGTACAATGAAATGTATGTGTTTATTGACTAGATTTAAATAAAGACATTTTTAAGGTTCGTGTATTATGGATCATTTGTTTTGAATACATGAACAGCACTTTTTGTAGTATTTAATATTATTTTCTTTTCTAATATAATAATCTAAGACAAAATACGATGACAGTGGCGACTTGTAAGCTAAAATTATTCTGCCATTCGTGTTACCAGAGTGAAAATATATACCAGACAGGCGTATTAACTTTCTTAATTGTCACAAAAAACAAAACATTATCAAGAACTAATGCAATCTTTTTTATTAAAAATATTAACAACGTCGACGATAGTTCAATAGCATAAGCAGCTTAGGCTAAAGTTAAAATTAAACAATAAAATAAAGGTATTATATTATTATGATTAAGGTTCACACTGATATTTGGTAATTGACACTGCGCAGTTCTATGCGTATTAATGCGCTAAATTTATGTACTTCATTGTTTCAAATAGCTAAATAATAATTAGTCATACTGCGCTTTTGATGGAAGACCCTGATTCGGCTCCAGTTCCAGCAAAATCACAGTTTAAACAGAAGCCTACTATGCCTACTGTTTTATCTCTATAGAAGATTTTCAGGGAGCAGGCTGAGTTTTTTCTGACTCGTCAGTATATTTTAAGGCTATTGGCTATGAACAGTGATTATCATAGGGGCTTATAATTATTGGGACCGACGGCCTGTTTATTTTTGCAACGCAGTAACTCCTTCAGATAAACTAAATTTTTTATTAGCATTTTGGCGAGCCCCACTGCAGGTCAAAACCCTCTGAATTCGAAATACCTTTCTATATAGATTTATATATACCAGCTGAATTATCGCGCTTTATTCGTATAGGTCACACCAGTTGTCTTTGACTGACTTGAAGCAGGGATGACAGAAAAACATCAGTAATTTAAATCATATTTTATTTTACTTGTCACTTTCTAAGACATTCAATAATTACTTAGTCTAGGTTTACTAACTAAAATCTTGACTAAGGAATAACTTTCACTAAGACGCAGGTATTAAATTATATACTTAAGCATAAAAGTATAATATTTTTATATAGTCATAATCTTAAAACGGTGGCAATTTACGAATACACAAATATATTTCTTAATATCACCAGTCTAACTAGAGATCTATCTTCCACGATCAACTCAAGAAATTGGAACAACTACATAGTTCAGTGTAAATTGGACATTCATAAAAGGAAAATTTCTGGAGCATATTTTGTGAGAGGAAATCTCAAAAATCACTTAGTGGAATGGGCATATAGCAATAAATTGTCGATAACATTTACATACGGTGGAATAGGGCGTTTGATAACGGGTCGCTTAACATGCTAATGCAAACTTTTTGGAAGATTTTCTCTGTTTTCCCTTAAACATTTTATAGCATTGAATGTCGTATTGTATTGTTGAGGTTATGTTTATTTTAGTTGGTTTTTTTAATTGTCCTTAGTATTAAACATATTAGCGTAATCTACCGTAATAATAATGCTCTTTTAAAACTTTATTTATTGAAGGACAAGTTATAACGCTTAAGAATTGTTTGGCAGATGGATAGTCTATTTCAGGGTCTACACATATGGGATATGATAAATTTTTTTCACGGTTTACGAGTGACTGCGTAACTTTTAAATATAAAAAAGCTTTCCCAGTTGGTGTAGATTTTGTATACCGGTTAGACATAACTGTCACAGATTCATAAAACTTTATGACATAATTAGACGTGGCATACTTTTGTTTGTCATTTTTTTTTTTTTACGTGGGGGAATGCATGACGCATACCCCTCCGCGGGGGCGGGCGGAGGGGTTATGTCGGACTCGCCGGGGTAAAATAAGATGTTGAAAAGATAAAGGACCTCCCGGAATACCGACTAAACCTACCACGGTGTTCCTCGACAAAACCACTATCGACGGGGCCGCGCGAATCACTTTCGCATGCGGTCGCGACCCCGCCGAGGTTTCGGCCCGCCGTATGAAACGGCAGGCCACTACACGAAAGATCTACCCAAAGGCACTTCTAACACTCCCTACTGTCCCCCCTAGAGGGGAGACGGACTCGAAACAACAGAGGCGCGCGTGGGAACACGCACGCCGCCTCTCGGACCTGGTGCTGAACGGATGGCGGGCAGGCCCACAAAGCCCGCCACCCCCAGGTCAAACCTCAGGGTGGCTGGAGGTCGTCTCGCGCCCTCCGGCGCCCGGCTCTGCGGTTGGGGAGAGGGTTCAAACGCTCCCTCTCCCGCTCCGCCGCCTCCTTGATGGAAATGACTTCCTCACAAAAGGAGGTGACGGCGTTCCACGACCTCTCACTCCGGACCATAGACTGAACTACGGCCGGCAGCGAGAGGGCAACCAATCCAATCCGACTGCCGCGATCAACTCACGGCGCTGCGATGCCCATAGTTTTGTTTGTCCTTTTTCTTTTTTTTTTTTTTTTTCTGCCGCAGCCTGGTATTTGGAACGAGCAGCCTCAGTGAGTCTAATATATCGGGGTTATTACGTCTACTGCGAAACACTTCATACACATATTTCGCTAACGCTAAGTTACGCCTCACCTCCAACTTATAATAATCAATCATCGCTATAAAAATAGGGTTGAATACGTGGATAATAAGGGTAAACGCCATATTGCTTCAGATATAGACTACCGGGTAAATTTATTCTGCATCTTTTCCACCATGAGACTATATTTAGTCTTATGGGGATTCTAGATTATAGCACTACTTTCCAACCTACTCCTAATCAATGCGTTATATAACGATTTTACTGCATCCGTTTTGATGAAGTGCCGCGTTTCGCGCATTATAAAGCCCAGACTTCTGAAAGCCTTTTCGCACACTTGTTCAATATGCTTACGGAACGTCAAGTCTTCAGCTCCTAAATCATGCGTGGATGTAATCCGTGGAATTACTACGCCCTCCATTATATATTCATAGTGCAACGGCACCACCGCACGTGTGAAAGACATGACGCTGCATTTAGATACATTAAACAGCAGCTTATTATATCGACTCCACTCCACCACGCGATCAATGTCCTCCTGCAACTTCAAGCAATCCGTCGTTAACCTAAAGGAATAGTTTGAGGTCATCAGTAAAGATTAGACAACTTGAGTTCCATGTTACTTCTGGTAGGTCATTAATCATTATGACAAATTCCAGTGGGCCCAAGTTGCCCTGGCTGACTCCTGAGAGTGTTGGATAAGAGCTGGAAAATTAACCCGTATTCCACATATTGCCTACGATTACTTAAGTAACTTGCAAAGAATTGCAGGAGGCTTGGAGTGAACCCAGCCAAAGCAAATTTATACAAAAGAACGTCAGAGTCCACACTATCGAAGGCCTTTTTAAAATCAAAGTAAGCGATATCTATCTGAGCACCAGCTTTGGAGTCGAGCACAGGGGTCGCCTGGTTCATGAAGCACATTAAGTTGGTATTTATACTGCGGCCCGCGCGGAACCCATGTTGTGCCTTACTAAGGTGCGCGCTCACCTGTGGGGTAATACACGTACATAAAGCCGACTCAAATACCTTCGCGAATGTGGACAATTGTATATTATCAATTAGGTACAGGTAGCCGCTTCGAGTTTTGAGGTTCACCCTTTTTTTTCCGTAGTGAAACGCACGTGATTCATACCCCTTCGCCACAAGAGGGGAGGCGAGAGGATAATGTCCAGCTATTCTGTACTTCGGGCCTACGGACCAAAGCCCCACTGGTGGTGCACGAGGTGTGCCAACTCGCTGATTTGTATAGTGGATGGGTCGCTGGAAACGAGACTACATCAGCGACCCACCCAGCAGTGTCCAAGAACAAATTGGGATCACGACTCCTGGGCGACGTCCCGGCACTCTGACTTTCACCCTGCGATAATCTGAACCTATTTTTCAGGTTGTCACTTAGATAATTATATTAACATAAACTGTATGTCAGAGACAATTATGGCACAGTATTATTATGCCAAACTAGTTATGTTACAGTACAGTAGAAAAAAAAAACCAGATTCATTGTGATCGAAGACGCTGCTATGACAGTATTAGTATGTATCTTATGTGGGGGCCAGTCAGTGCAGACCGGTGACACTTCGACCCAGTGGGATCTTTTGTGTCGACACTCTCCCAATAACGACTGCCATAGATGATCATGGCAGCCGGGACCGACGGCTTAACGTTCTCTTCGAGGCACAGAGCAGGCGATAATTGTCGATCAATACGCACATAATTTCATAAAGTCATATAACTTCCGAAAGTCAGAGGTGCGCGACGTGGGTTTGAACTCGAGACCCTCTGTATTGCAGTCTGTTGGTCTCCCCACTGAGCTATCGCAACTTACAGTATTAATAATTACGTATTACAATAAACATCATTGGCTAGATATTAGTGAAATGTCTACTATTTGTCAACTAGAAAGGCTTAGTTTTAGGTCAATACAATATGTACAAGCGGATTTTGCTTGTAGAACTCGTTTTTATTACACTATACTGCATATCTCTTAGATAAGAATGGTAATAAATAGGTTTACTAACTATAATCATATACCTTTACTTTTTCGTCACGGGAGACGAGGAGTTTTTGTTAGGCTTTTCGGGCTAAGCTAAACCTTCTAGCTGCGTTTGCTGTAGAAGAATTAGCAAGTCTCTGTCAAGCTGCTTACAGTTCGTATTTAAGTAGGAGTCTAAATAAAATAAAATTTATTGTATCAAATTAATCGTTTACAGAAAGTTGTGTTCGGAATCATCCTTTAAGCAAATACTGCTTGTAGTAAAAAGCCGCTCCTCCATATTTTACATTATGTGATAATTAACAGAATAATTTAACATGTTGAAATGAGCTCTAGGATACGTTATTTTAAATACAAAATTATACTTAAAGATGTGTACGTGTTTGTATGTGTTTGTTTGTATCTGTTTATATATCTTTTTGGTTATTCTATTACATAATTGAGCTGATCGTTTATTTTATTGTATACATCCAAATTTGGTCCATATTTATGTATACTATTAGTATTCAGTCAAAATCTTTCGTATCACGTATTACTTAAAGTCGTTAGAATGCACCATAGATCTTTTGCTTGGAAGTCTTCGCTACTGGGCTGGGAACCTTGCTTATGAAGTCCGACTTTTGTGGCTTCCAGCTGCAGGGCTTAAGTAACTCTTGGCCAACCTGATGGAGCCATTTGGAAGCCACTGCAAAAATTTAAACGTTGCACTTATATTTTATGTTGTGACATACTGCAAGTTGGAGTACGCCTAGATTCCATGATGCGGCTATGCATGATCACAGGAGTTCGGTATTATCAAACTTTTTCTATTGCAATAGTTGGGATGGCAATACGAGGGTGTATGCTCATTTCCGATTTAACGCTTTTCTTGAGATATCAATATTTACTTGTCTGGTGTTGTGTTGGTTTATTGGTACCTACTAATTATCATGCCAAAAAAAAATGTCAAACTAGTTATGCTAAGGTATATTAGGGACAAATACATTATGCGAAAAGAAGGGATGCCATTTGGCATTTGTAAAAAAGACGCTTCCAGTATTTCTATATTAAATATAAAAATAATGGCAGATACGCCTTTTTTACGACAGCAGTGTGACTACCGCTATTTCAATTTAGAATTAAGACTGTATAAAAAAAAATTATTACCCCATTTAGATCCCTGCAGTACAGGACAAGCTCCGTGTCTTGTGCTGTAGTCTTGCTTGCCCGTAGCGAGCAAATTGGAGAAAAAAATGGCAGTTCCTTTGACCGGTGCCACGCTTACACCAAGCTTCGTGAACACCGTTGCACCTCCTTGGGTTACATCCGAAATCTAGAAAAGAATGTGGTTAAATTAAGCCGATTTACAGAGGTACAGTGGCGATGAATGCGACTGCTGTGCTTGAGGTCCGAGATTCAATTTTCGGGTCGGACCATGGTATTTACACTATCCAGAATTTATTAGTAGCAGAATGAAGCCTAAATCATACATATAGTATTTATGGCATGAGTATAGCCTAAAATCTATATCCTTGAAGGTGGCTACCCCACAGATATGGTACAAACACATTTCGCCAGCTTTAGTTTCAAGCGAGATTAGCTCCATCCTCCAAATAGCTACTAAAAATATCTAGTGCCAACTACCTTTACAAGATGCAGGGGTCTATAAAATAGATTGTGACTGCGGACTCTCATACATTGGTCAAACCAAGAGAAACATAGGCACCCGCATAAAAGAACACATAGCTGATGTAAAACACCGACGCTCGTTGAAGTCTGCTGTGTGTGAACATGTGCAACAGGGGACCAACCACTACCTGAGATTTGACAAACCACAGATTCTCGCTAAAGAACACCGATTCCTACCAAGGATGCTTCACGAGGCTATTGAAATCAAAAATCATCCTAATTTTAATAGAGAAGATGGTTGGAATGTACCACCAGCTTGGGAACCAGTAATAAAAATAGTCAAACCCAAGAAGAAGCAAACCACAGCTAGACTTCATGATACTTTGAGCTCATTCTGCGTAAATAGAAACACCAATGATTAAATTATGTTCGGGTACTTTGAAATAACTACACTAGTAGTAGTGTAACAGTTTTCAAAATGATGTAATAAAGTGTCAAATAAATAACGCGATAAAATCCGTATATAGTAGTTTAATTTCAATAAAAATATATAGACAGAATTTTTTTTACCTTTTCATTTTCTTCTTCTGGTTTGATTCTTACTCAGAAATCGAACCCGAAATCTCATGCACAGCAGTCGCTTTTTACCGCTACACCAATAAAGCAGTTAACTTTTAAATTAATGAAACATATAAAAATGATTAAACTAAGTCAACCGCCGCGTCTTTCTTGTTGGTCGCGATTAACTCAAAAACTACTAAACGGATTTTCATGGGTTTCACCATTAGACAGAGTGATTCATGAGATAGGTTTGAGTGTATAATTTGTTAAGGTTTTGTACTACCGGTGCGAAGTCGCTAGTACTTACATAAAACAAAACAGTGGCCATCCTGTCACCGACGTGTTGAATTAAATCATATACAGCATCCATAACATGCGCCTGTCAATAAAACACATATTATTATGTAGTCACACGCCTATGTAGAGGGGTAGGTTTAGCTATATTACATGACTTTTCGAAGTTATGTGCGTATAAAATAGGTAATTATTGCTTGCTTTAAGAGTGAAGGAAAATATCGTGAGGAAACCTGTATATCTGAGAGTTCTCCATAAACGTTCTCGAAGATATTATGTGAAGTCTACCACTGGGCCAGCGTGGTGGACTATGGCCTTACCCTTCTCACACTGAGAAGAGGCCCGTGCTCAGCAGTGGAAGAGTTTAATACAGGGCTGATATTATGATGTTTCTTTTATTTTCACTGGTATTTTCTAACACATATTAGGAAAATACCTGGCCCTTTGGGAGGCTTACACAGAGACATGGGTCCAACGTGAAGAGGCCCTTCGAGAGTTTTAATTAAAGGTGGGATGGAACACCTACAGAGGCACTAGCCGCAGCAGGCGTAGGACTATTGCTACGAATGGATTCTAATATATGGGCTATGGGCTTATGGCATTCAGCTCGCAACAAGCTGCCCTGCGGTTTGTACGCTTTTATTTAAACTGGTGATACTTTGTTTGTATATATCACAAGGCAAAATTGGTAGTTAAAAAGTTAGTGTCCGATAACGCGTTAGTCTCATGATGAGATAACGACTGTCCCAGAGAGGTGTATTATTATTGTTATGTATCTGGAAAACATTTCTATTTGTATTTAATGTTGAGCCCAATAGCTCTATTATAAGGTATTTTAGGCTTATCCATTCTTTACGGGACTACTTGTACCTACATATTTACCTCAAAGAAGTCATAGTGAGGACTATAATGACCACCCATCCCATAGTTTATGACTATTAAATCTTCAGCCGTCTGTAGACTCAAACCAGTCATGTGCTTCACTCGTTGTGAGATGCGAGCAATGGTGGGCGACTCCAAATCACGCAAATAGCCTGATTTACTAATACGGTATATAGTTTCAACGGGTTTGCCAGTCTTAGGGTCGATAACTTTCGCGCGTTCCAACTGTTGAAAAGGAAGAAAATATTGTCTTTCGTTTACGCGAATGTTATACATTGAAATTAAATTACTTTATATGGATATTGTCGCGTTTTTATTTTAAGACCCTTTAAATAAATAATTTTGAACTCTCCCCGTGAATATGGCTGCTGAAAAGCAACCGAAACATCGGAGAAGGTTAAACTTAGTACTCATTTTAATAATTGGGTTACCTCAATTTGTATTTAAGTTCAATAATAGTAGTGTCATAGTTCAAAATTATGTAATAATAATAATAATAATCATCATTTATTCAACTTAAATTGGTACATATTGATACAGAGCTTAGGTTACATTGTAAAGGTAATATATAAGGGGTGCCTGTACTGGGGTAAACCTGTGCCACAGGATAATAACAGTAATAAAAGTGTTTAAAATAAACAACGCGACAAAATCCGAATAAAGTAGCTTAATTTCATAGAAGAAAATGTTATATTATGAATGGATTTTGGATGGAGCAGAACTATTGTTCTTTTTTGTTAAACATTCTCAATAGCAGCTCGCAATCTGGAACTGTCCTGGTAGACAGTAATAAGCTCGCCCTCTCTTACATGGAATCTAAAAACATAGCTGGCCACTGCTGTATTGGATCTGATGTCGATCCCTACACGGGACAAAACTTTGTGTGATCCACAATTGGTTGTTCCGTTGTTTGAATGTTTGAAAGGTCCAAAAGCACACACACAGGAATTATACATAGAGGGAGGGCTGCTTTTTAAAAAAAAGTAAGGACGCGTTTATAATATATACCTCAGCCTACATGTCCTGTTATTATTGAGTTGTTCTGTCAAGAAATTCTTAGTAGAAGCACGCATTCTGGAACTGTGCCTGGTAAACAGCAATAAGTCCGCCTACTATTACATGGAATCTGGACTTTTCGCAGGTCTTGGATGGGATTACTGGGTTGGATATTCTATACTTATGTTATAAAGACTAGATTTTTTGTTTGTTTGTAAGGTTAACTGAATCCGTTGAACAACAATAAGGTTGCTGTTACGTAAAACCAAAAACTGTTCAAATGTTGTTGTCATACACAACTGACTATCCTTTTTTTAGGTATCGAGTGGGATTTCGAAATTCAGGAGCAATTCTCAGTACCAGCAGTCAGCCTGGAACTTTATTGCCCGGCAGACACCAATAAGCTCATCAGCTATTACGTCGGACCTAAAACTATAACCGACGAAATGCACAATTACATTCATATACCTCTGCACACCCTTTCAGTGATATAGATGTTGGACTACATGTGTATGTATCTCACCTTTGATCTAGCCATCAGTTTGATCATCTCCATTTCATCGTCACTAAGAACATCATGGAAAAGCATCAGATCTGGCTTCTGATACAACATTTCAATCTTGAAGGGCGCTATTGTCAAAAATGGATGATTCTCAGACAAATAACGACATTTCAATCTGTAATAAATAAAATAATTGATGAGGTTTTCAAATTCAATATATTTTTTTATATTTCTCTTAACTGTCAACTGTGGTTTAAGTGGTTGCCTCGCCAATAACACTACGCAGGAAGTCATGGGAGTCTTATCATACACGGAAAGAAAACTATGTGATACAGAAATGGTTGTTCCCCGTCTTGACTGTTATTTATTTTGGTTTGAATGTTTGTAGAGTTAACTTGTTCTGCTTAGTTTAGTCAAGTGCTTTTTTGGTCAACTTTTTTCAGCAGTTTCGGAAAAATATTGAATACTTTAAATTTTATATTTAATATGTTGTTTACTGATAAAGTGACCGAAGTAGGCGTGGCTTGCGCAAGCCAGAGTACCCGTTTTTGGCTGTATTTTCATCCCTCTTGGAAAATTATAAATATTGGTCCTACAATTTCCAGGAGTCAAGACTTTTTTAGGAAATTACATTTGAAAAATCTCAATTCGTTTTTGTTATATTTGCAAAAAACGAAGGCCTTTTTTTGTTAATTCTTTATAACTTTTGCAATTTTTGCAAGCGAAACTTGTATTTTTTCAAAAATTATCTACATTGCATTCCGAATCGAATGACAGCTTGTCCATATTTATACGAGACTGCTGAAAAAGTTGACCAAAAAAGCACTTGTTGACTAGACTATGCTGTACTTGAATTAAGTCTAATACGAGATGTCTTTTTAATTGAGAATAACACTGCGCATGCTCGGTACGATGTAGTGTTTGCTATTACAGCTCGCTATTGCTTCTCGGAGAATCGTTACAAACAAAATTATATTGTGTAAGGTGTACATATTATAGGTTATGAATTATTACAAAATCAATATTTTTGTGAGTATATTTAAATATTTTCGTTTTAGATACCAGTAAACTTTTAAAAATATACTGAGAATGGAGAATTATTGTTCAGCATCTTATACACATGCTCCCAATTGAATCACCCGCAATGTTTAAAGAGGTAAATTAGACTACAATGAAGTACCAATAACAGTAAAAGTTCACTAAGGTATCGAAATATTTTTTTAATTTACTAATACACAAAATGCAAGGCAAAAATACACATACCTGCTAGATACTTCTATGGGTACGCCCAATTCACCGCGACACAATGCTTCAAAGTCTTCTGTGTCTTGGTTTATTGTGGTTTTGGAGAACTTTCTGTTTTTATTTTCCGCGTTCTGTATACGTACAATATAAGTATTATAGTACTAGATTTCTCTTGCATAAATTTAGTTTAGGTTATGTAAGTAACAGTACTTTTTCCTTGGTAAAGACTATCCTATGTCCTTCCTCTTCCTCCCTATGTAATTTCAATATAAAATGTTGTAACGTTTAAGTTGATGGTATACCAAATTCTAATCCTAACTAATATTATAAATGCGAATGTGAGTTTGTTTCTTTGTTACGCTTTCACGTCTTAACTTCTCAACCGATCATATAAGGTCAGATCAGACCGATCAGAAAAGGATCTAACCAAACCTACATTTACGCTAGCAAAGACGCAGATAAAATCTAAAACGCATATAATTTTAAATATCAGAATCTTCTGATTGAATTCAAAACCTCTACGTGAAATAGAATTGAACGTAAAATGTCCAACATTAAAATAGAATGTATATCTTACCTTTAAGTAATGTTCAATGATCTTTCTAAGATGTGGATGATCCGGAGCTATGAGTAAAATTCTCTGAAGCCAAACTAGGGCTTCTATAGAGTCTTCTGCAAAAATGTATATGGTGTTGCACGTATAGATTTGATTAATGAAGTAAATAAGTCGTATACGTCTATGCCAATACAATACATTGAAAATAAACTACTTTAGACGGATTTTATCGCGGTGTTTATTTTGAAAAGATAATTATTACATACATAATTTTCAAACAATTTTTCCGTGCCTCGGAGAGCACGTTAAGCCGTCGGTCCCGGCTGCCATGAACGTCTATGGCAGTCGTTATTTGGAAAGTCAGTTCCCTCTAATATCCTGACACCGGTCTAGCTTTAGGGTATCGTTAGCCTTCGGGTTGCGGAGGTCAGGTGGCAGCCGCTCCATGTAACAAAACTGATATCCAGTCAAATCCGGTTAGACTAGAAAAGCCGACCCCAAGTGACTTGGGAATAATAAAGGCTAAGGGAGAAGATTGTACTGTTCTGTTATATGTTGATATTTTATTGTATAGCGATAAGAAATTTAAATAAAAATATTTTTCTTTCTTTTATTTCTTTACTACTATTAAACACTATTATTAAAACGTATCTAAATTTAAGTTTTGAATTTCACCGTTGTTTTGGTTACTTTTCAGCAGCCATGTTTACAGGGACCGTATAAAGTAGTTTTATTTCGATGAAGTAAATGTAAATGGTCTATTTAATTTTCGTTTCAATAGAAGTATTGTCATTTTAATTATTACCTTAACATCGTGTAGAATGGGAAATCTATTTTATTTTATACTACAAACTTCTTATACCTACTTGATAGAAATTAGACACTAACGCTGAAATTATTATTTATGATACTTATATGCTAGAGCCACTAAAGGCTAGCGTTATGTCTCTTGCATATTAAAAGAGTTTCGGTCATCACAGTATCTCTGTTTAGATTTCCAACGATGTGAGAGAGATCGAGGGGGATAAATGAGATCAAGTTAAGTCCATTTTCAAAACATTACCTAGTCACACGATCCTTCTAATATGATGGAGCTAAAGATATGCGATTCTGACCTTAATGACTGCTATTAATTAAAGTTAAATTTGTTTGTAGACTGTTCCTGTTGCTTTAAATATAACGGACTGCACGGATGGCGTAGGTAGTGATTTAAGTGGTCGCTTCACCACTGCCATTGCTCCGAGTATTGTGGGTTCAAATCCCACACGGCACAAAAACTTTGTGTGATCCTCAAACTGTTGTTTCGTGTCTGTGTGTACTTTGTGAGCAAACAACGGACACAAAGAACTTTGAGAAAGTTTGTAAGGTCCCCCGCGTCACAGGAATTATTCACACTGAAAGTGCTGTCTTAAAAAAGAATGTGATAAATAATTGATGGGTTTACCAAGATGATGACAAGTTTTGTTAACATAATCCAGAATATCATAATCAGTGAAGGGATATGGGATGTTTTCTTTGTGATATTTTTGGAAAGCTTCAACCATCCATGCCCGAGCGTTTTTATAATTTTTCGCGTGGTATAATGCTTGGCCAAGCTCGTAGCAGTCACTGGCTGACATTGGCACACTGGAAATGGATTGAGAAGTCAAAAGCATCATTATTTAGCATCAAATGTGGTAGAAGTAATGCATGCGGCCTGCTGTGAAAAAGGATGTTAACGTATTTTTTAGGAAATCACTTTCCCAACGCACTGATCCTACAAACATACATAAACACCAGCTTTCCCGTGTGAAAGATATAGAAAAAAAGAAAAGAAAGAAATAAATCATGTTTATTTAGTATAGAGCACACACAATTAGTTAAAACAAACAAAACAAACAAAAAATATTATACATATTAAAACAAAATGTGTGTCGCCGAAAAGGGTCACCACCTCAGCATTAGCTAGGCACCCAAATTGAGTGCACCAGCGCTGGTTTTCACTTGGTCACCCGATACAATTGATTCACGGACGGAGGACAAAAATACAATATCTATTTGCTACCATCACAAGTGATCACCCACGATAGCGTAGTGGCCAGAGGTCTCGAGCTCGATCCCAAGACATCTTAGACTTTTCGATGTGATGTGCGTATTAATTAGTTAATTATCGCTCGCTTTCACGGTGAAAGAAAACAATTTGAGGAAACCTGCATGTCTAAGAGTTCTCCATAACGTTTTCGAAGATATGTAAAGTCTGCCGACCAGCACTGGGCCAGCGTGCTGGACTATGGCCTAACCCTTCTCATACAGAGAAGAGGGCCGTGCCTCGTGGGACAGTTTAATACAAGGTTGATATTATTATTACATATATACCTATATTGGTCCAAATAAACTAAGCATGACTTTTAGCCAGATTGTCTATAAGGTAACGCCGTACCATCATCTCTTCTATCTAACTAACTTTTCGAGAAAACCAGATTGCTCATGTTGTTGCCTTGTTTACTCATAAAATGCTATAAAAAGCAACGGTAACTCAAAGGATATTACATTGGAATTGCGATAGTCTGTTCGTAATCAGTAGGATGTGGTTTCGAACCCAACCTATACCTCTATCAAAGTGAATCCAAACAGAAAAATACTAGCACAATTTCAAATTACACACTTGTGTTATCTACTAAAAGTAGCCATTTTTTTTTTAATATTTTCATTTTTCATTTCGATTAACCAGAAACGAATCCTGTGTCGCGGGGACTTTATAAACATTCAAACATCGAAAACAAAGAACACTCAGACTCGGAACAACCATTCGTGGATTGCACAAAGTTTTGTCCCGTGTGGGATTCGAACCCACAACATTCGGCGGTGGCAGTGGCAGTGAAGAGGCGATCACTTAAACCGCTACGCCATTGCTAGTAATCTCTTAAAGAAATATAAACTACTAAGCAGACCTAGCATGCTTCTCAATTCTTGTTAGTACATCTCATTTCACACTCTCAGCATTACTATCTGTTCAATACATATTGAACACATCAGCATCTTTGGCTCAACTAGGTCGCACGCGGCCTCAATAGTGCACCGAGTGACCTACACCAGTCAGTGCATAACCAACCGGCACATTAACCGCACTCATTAAATCATCTCTCATCATTAGCGTAAGATAGCATAACGTGTCGGAATAAATCTGCTATTTTACCGCTCAACTCAATCTTATCATTTATCACCCGTGAATCCTGTGATCTAGCAACAACACTTCGTGCGATACCGTACACTATCGATTTAAAATAATACCTACTAAATACCTATAAGCAACGCCATTGAGCTTTCCTTCGGCAAGTTGCTTAACATCCAAACGATACACCTTTTGCAACCGAACGAGCGCATTAGCAGCGCCTGCCAGATCCGCCATATCAGGGTACAAGACGTCCTCTTGTTTCTTGGTTATATTTTTTAAATGTTCTGAAACAGTAGGCGCAAGTTTATTTTCTTCATTCAGTATATATACATCGTGCGGAAACCTACATGTCTGAGAGTTCTCCAAAATGTTCTCAAAGATATCTAAAGTCTTCCAACCCGCACTGGGCCGGCATGGTGGACTATGGCCTAACCCTTCTTACACTAGGAAGAGGCCCAGCAGTGGGACAATTTAATACAGGGCTGATATTATTATGTTATCAGCTATGTATTAATCGTATAAATTTTTTTTTTTGGTTATTATGCAATTTATTTACCTTCTTCTATCTTTAAATTACTGTTTAAATAATTTAAATCTATCGTCAGTCTTTTAATGAGAGTGAAAACGTTAATGGGATTGCCCATGTAGTTAGGAATATCGTCCATTGCTTTATCGTGATGCTTTTTGAAGTCATGCAAGTACCTGAAAAACAAATCACTCTATTTATTTATGGATATCCAACAGCTTATCCTAGTTTGACAAAATATTTGGATAAGTATTCGATAGCCAATTACAGGTCCTCACATCTTCATTAAAAACATTTCATTAAAAATAACACATTGTTTCCAAGAGAATAGCAAATACACGTCTACAATTACATACAATCAAAGTACAATACAGCTCGGCTAGTAATATGATAGTTTAAATAAAGAACTGTTCTCTCATTCGTCGTCTCGCCACTGGAATACTAGTGCAGAATAAATCCAAATTTAGATCTTTAGCAGTTGTTAAAGCTATTGCTGCTCGATTATGGAAAGAGTTTTGCCGATAGTTAGAAGAAGATCTAGGCGCATGCAAGGGTTTTGCAGATCTTAATAACTTGGGTAGCGCATGGAGATTAAGTTTGTTTAATAAGTCGGGACAATTTATGTTGTTTAAGGCAATTTTAAGTATACAACAGACGTCGGCAATATTTCTTCTATCAGAAAGGGTCAGCAAGTGAAACGTCTTACAAATGTTTAGATATTGACATGTTTTTACAACAACTATAACAGAACTTGTATGTTACATTTGCGCAGATATGTAATATAGAAGTTTATCTATAAGTATTATTAAATTCAATTTCAGTTATATATTGAAATTAAACTACTTTATACGGGTTAGCAGCGATAGCCTAGTGGGAAACCGTTAGACTGCCACGCAGAGGTCTCGAGTTCGAACCCAAGGCGCGCATTTCTGACTTTTCGATGTTATATGCGTATTAAATAGTTAATTATCGCTTGCTTTAACGGTGAAAGAAAACATCGTGAGGAAACCTGCATGTCTGAACGTTCTCCATAATGTTCTCGAAGATATGTGAAGTCTGCCAACCCGCACTAGGCCAGCGTCGTGGCCTACGGCCTAACCCTTCTCACACAGAGAAGAGGCCCGTGCTCAGCAGTGGGACAGTTTAATACAGGGCTGATATTATTATTATACGGATTATATCGCGTTGTTTGTTTAAAATCACTATTATTACATAATTCTGAAATTATATTTAAATTGTGAAAACTATCTACATTTATGTTTACATTTTCCCTGAAGTTTCGGTTACTTTTCAGCAAACATGGTCAGAGGGAACCTAAAATCCGTAGTAAATATAAAAGCCGCATATAGTCGTTCAATCTTTTATTTCAAATAAACAATGACATCAATAAACAATTAACATAAAATATACACAAATTATTTACTAGAAATACAAACTAAAGAGAGAAAATATAACATCAAAATTAATATAAGTAGTTTAATTGCAATGTATAACATTTGCGTAAACGTAAGACAATAATTCATGTTTTCAGTTATATATTACTGCACTGTGTAAAACACACTATGTATCATAAATATCACCGGATCTTCTTAAAATAGAAACAAAAGCCTGATCGCCAGATCTCTTTAAGAATTGTGATTGCGGAATAAACAGACTAGCAAAAAGACTAAAAATCTATTGTTTTTGTTGCAGACTCCTTCAAGTAGTCCCTTCAATATATACTTGTAAAAATATAATTAAAATAATAAATAAGTATAAATGTGTGTAAAATTATCTATTTGAAATATGAAACAGCCGTATAATAAAAAATAATGTAAGAAATAGCTAATTATTTCATTAAAATAAACTACTATATACGGATTTTATCGCTATAATTTAATTAGCTTAAAAATTAGTAAAGTTTAAAAGTAAAAGTAGTGTAACAGTTTTCAAAATTATGTATAATTTCAATGAATAATATTCGCGTAAACAGAAGACAATATTAATAATTTCATTTTAGATACCCACCAAAAACACAGGCTTCAATAAAACTATGATTTAAGAAAAAACTATAATTTTTACCTCTTTATAATAAAAAGTATTTCTTCTTGTCTTTGAACATATAACTCTAAATCATCTATTGTTTTCTTTTGGGACACTAGCAACCCTTCTAGTTCTGCTATCGACGAATATAATTCCGCATCTACTCTTACAGAAACTGTGAATACTAATACCATACATATTGAATACAACATCACTTACAAAATATATTTCCTTTTATAAATAAGACGTGCTAAGCGAATAAAGGCAGCACATATTTATTTTACAAATTTTTTGTTAATTATGAACGTTATCGCGGTATTTTAATGAGCGTTAAATTAATAATGAAACGAATAAATGATTATGGTTAGTATAATAGAAACATACGAAGAATATATTTATTTATTAACGTGCAAGATATACCTCCTTGCACGTTGTCAACTTTAGAGTAAAATAATTAAAGACGGGATGAAGGTTGGCTTACATATATGAGCCTCTATAACTCTTACCTAGCTACCGAGTGAAAGGCAGGCAGGTACTAGCAATTTGGGTTAGAAATTACATGTTAACTCGTCCAGCTATGATACAATACTTTTGTTAGGAGTGGGGTCACGTCGTTAGTGCAATGGGTGGGATTCAAAACCGTGATCGCAAGTCCAATGCCTTATCCATTGGGCTACCGCCGCTTCAAATGACAGTTACGTTACATTGTCCGAAATATTGCTGACAATATAACAAATAATCAACCACACTATTTTAATCAAATAAACTAATCAGTCACTCACACTTTTAAAATTTTCTCACTTTCTATTTTGCTGACTTATTCGAACAAAAGCCGACGTAATCTCGAATGAATATAAATGATATGAACATCCGAACGGCGCCGAACCGCAGCCGGAAATGGCCGAGGATTTGTCACTGTCAAATTTGAATACGCGAGAACGGATGCGGGAAAAACGAATGTCATCTGTTACTTGGCACTGTTTGTTAGATCTGTATTGTGCTGCATACTTTTTTTATTTGTTTCGATGTCTGGTGGGCAGCGAATGTAGAATTCATACGGTACTATGAAATCTTGGGGTCGATTTCTGGCTTGGGTAGACTTTTGGTAGTTCGGGTTCAAGAAATTATCAGTCCCTCTTTGCAGGTTCGTTACCTTAGTAGTAACGGGCTATATGCGCATAATTATATGACAAGAACTTACGGAACCCTAAAGTAGGTACAGCCCTATCAACCCTAATATCCTTAGGCCCTAGCCTACCATATACTATGTGACGAATGAATAAATATAAAGATAAATTCGGGATGCCCGTACCATGCGTCCTCAGGTTACCGGCGGAGAGTAGATGGGAAGTCCAGGATAAGGATAGATAACTCACTGCCAGCAGACTTACACGATTAATAAAATATAGCTAAAGGTGTCTTGGCCACAGTGAGGGGTTGGTAAGGTATTGAGTCACTCTTAGATAGATACGAGGAAATACCCCTTTGAGTATATAAGCGAAAAACTATGTAGACTGAAGTATGTATATTTATTTTGTATTTTTAAATGGATTAGTTCATTTGCGCATAGGGTAGGTATGGTAATTTGCATAGGCCAAAAACATGTTACTAGACTTTTCGCTTGTGCGGCCAGAAACAATACGTTTTTAATTATATCTGAAATGCTAACACAGGTAAAATGGGTGAGAATGGAACCTAGAATCTTTGGATTGTAAGTGAGAACTCTAAGCATTGGCTGCTGGCCTTTAGTTTAATTATTTATTTTCCTAGTTCTTAGTGTCGACCTCACAGTCATTGATACGACAGACACCAAACTCTGCTAAAATACCTATCTGGTATGCCTGTCGGTGTCATATATATATATCCCATTCTGGGTTTGAAGTAACACTTGGAGCAATTTCTTTCGCGAAGCAAACACTTTATATCACTGTGGTATGTGACCTGCAAACAGTTATTTCTAATCAGGGTTCTTCGAGTTTGTTGTTTGAATGTTTATAAAGTCAGAAAGTTATAAAGCATTAAATAGTTAATTATCGCTCATTTTAATGGTGAAGGCAAATATAATGAGTTCTCTTCTCAGTTTGAGAGATTTAGACCATAGTCCTCCATGCTGGTCCAGTACGGGTTGACAGACTTCACATATTATCTTCGAGAATATTATGGAGACCTCTCAGACATGCAGGTTTCCTCACAATGTTTTCCTTCACCACAAACCTCCTCCTCCTCGCGTCGTATTCCTCATTATTGAGGGTCGTGACTGTGACCGTGATTGTGCTTGTAACTAGGCATAACTTGCGCATCGCTAATGCAAGCACCAAGATTAGGTACTGGATTCTTTGTAGACAAACATAAAAACATTAAGTTCTTTGGTTGTGAGCTTTTGTAGGGTAGATGTTTGGTTGCGGTGGCGCAACGGTAGTGATACTATCACAGTTTATGAGGTCTTGTTAGATTCCTGGACCGGGTAAAAAAATTTTGTCAAGAGGTTCTGATTAGCAGCATGAAGATTGGAATTGTGTCCGGTTGACGGCAAAAAGTTCACTCCCTAATATTTCGATATGGTTAAGCTGTCAAGCTGAAAGGTATGCTACCAAAATATTTATTATAGGTACAATTCCAGTAAAACCTCGATACTTAAATAAAAACAATATTTTTGTAGGTGCTTGGATTTTTATTTTTATATCACACACTATTCTCTGTGAAGCATTCTTAATAGCAATTTTCTCATAAATAAATCCAAACTAAACACAGCGGAATGCTTTTTAAAACGTATTATTTATTGCACACATAAATCTCGAAAGGAAACCTGTCGTAAAACGAACGAACAGACATCTCGCAAATTTTACGTTTACAAATAAAAATAGAGGCTAACCCTCCCAATCTTCATTTGCCGAACACCGATACATTTCCATTTCGAGTATTTCAAATGTAAAAATGAGTAATGACGTGTCTTCCTAATTCCTGTAGGATTTTTACGGGGCTCATCTATTATTTAGGCAAAGCTTAGTCAGATTTACAGTTTCCGTTCGGCGTCGGCTTGAGTTCGCGCGTTTGTCATTCGAGTCCTCGTGGTAGTTGTTTTTTGCACCTGCGGTGTGAGGACTGTGTTAGGTTTTGTCTTGTTGGGGCAGTTACTTATCGCAACATCAGTCATGTTTTTGGTTTGAGATTTGTTCTGCCTTGAATTTAATGTGGAGGTATTTATGCATCATGAGCAGCGATAGCTCAGTGGGGAGACCAACAGACTGCAATGCAGAGGGTATCGGGTTCGAACTCTGACTTTCGGAAGTTATATGACTTTTCGAAATTATGTGCGTATTGATTGACAATTATCGCCTGCTCCGTGCCTCGGAGAGCACGTTAAGCCGTCGGTCCCGGCTGCCATGAACATCTATGGCAGTCGTTATTGGGAGAGTGTCGACACAAAAAGATCCCACTGGGTCGAAGTGTCGCCGGTCTGCACTGACTGGCCCCCACATATAATACATACATACATTTATGCATCATATTACACAAGGTGTAACCATGGGAATAATCAATAACTAGATGCGTCTTTGTCTATCTGTAGTAACTCGTAAGATATGTGAAGAATTGAGTAGTCATGATTATATCATAGTCTGATATAGTGAATGATTTGACTTATACGATCTTAAGATTCTCTATGAATCTAGTTTAGAAGTCAAATAAGTGTCATACCATACGACCTTCATGTATATAGTGCAATTACTTGTATTCTCTCTTGTCACCTCTTTACGTACAAGATAATGCGGCAATGCAAACAACTGCTGTACTTGAGGTCTCGAGTCAATTCCCGGGTCAGGCAGTGTTAGTTTTAGTGCCTATAAAGTTGCAGCACGAAGTCCGGAAACGTGGCTTGGTAAACGACAATATGCTCGCACCCTATTAAGTGGGTAAAAAATAGAACTGGCATAGTACACCTCTGCCAACATCTTGGTTATAATATGTATGGTATACAGGTATACATAAATACTACATATATAGATTATTTGTGGAAGGTAGAATTTTTTGTCCCGTGTGGGAGTCGAACCCACAACTACTTAAGCTCATAAGTGCAGTGTTAATAACTATGTAATACCTTGAACCTACTACAGTTGATATAATCTACATTTACTTTACTAACGCCTACTTAAAGTTTTTGTACACACAGCGACACATCAACCTAAACTGTTTGGACCTTGAACTATTAGAAGTTGAACGCTGCGAATCGTGCGAGAGAGTCCGTTATATTTTTGTTACGCTCTATCCTTACCATTACATCGACACCACTATGCACTGTCCCTGTCCGACAATAACAAAGTATACCAAATCTAGTGTTGAAAATCCAGACCACTTTTGCGGAGTTTGAAAATTGGTTTAGGGCAAACAATTTAGTGCTTAATGCAGCAAAAACTAAATGTCTGCTATTTAAATCAACAGCAAAAAACACTGGAACTATCCAGGTCACCTCTAATGGCATAAATATTGATAATGTAGACAATATAAAATTTCTGGGAGTACAAATGGACGCTTTGTTAAACTGGAAACATGAATTGTCTTCTATTGTTAGTACTATAAGTTCAGCCTGCTATGCAATAAGAAGTCTTAGGGATGTTCTCACAATAGCTGAACTGAGGATGGTTTATTTTGCTCTAGTTGAGTCGAAACTGCGGTATAGCATTCAATTCTGGGGAAATAGCTATAATTATAATATAAAAGCAGCCTTCATAATACAAAAGAGAGCCATTAGAACAATGATGTGCATACATCAGACTGAATCATGCAGGGACTTTTTTATTAAATTACAGATACTTACTGCACCATCACTTTACATTTTAGTAATTTTGACCAACTTAATAAAACATCTTTCCAAATTCGAGACAGAATCTGAAAGAGCAATACGTCTCAGTACTCGTAGAAAAGATCTACCAATAAGAATACATCCAAAACTGAATGTGGTGAAACATTGTGCTAGTGTACAAGCAGTCACATTGTACAATAAATTACCCTCCGAATTCAAAACAACAGTAAACCATAAGGTTAAGGAATTTCTTTTAAAAAAATGCTACTACAGCGTGGATGATTATATTAAGGATGCAAATAAAGGCTTATGCATATAAGGCAACAATAATAAGCATATCATAGTTTGTAAGTTCGATATAAAATCTATATTTGTGTTCTTAGAATTTTTTTTTTTTTTTTGTTGTTTGTTTTTGTTCTATTTCTTGTCGTGTTAGTTTTAAGAATTTTCAACACAAATGTATGTTTGTTCAGAAATAAATTAATCTAATCTAATCTAATTCTCTATTTCGTATGTAGCGTAGTTATGTTGATAAACTTGATGTGTAGCCGTGTGTACGTGAATAGCAAAACATTTAGCTACTTCTAGCGTTTCCTCAACATCATGCATACAGGTAACGTAACTTGTATTGGCCATTGTTGCCTTTTTCATGTTTTACAAAACAAATATATCATTATCTTTACTTCGTTTAAAGAAGAGCAAGCCAGTGACTCGAACCAATGTCTAAAGCATTATGAATGATATTATCCTTTGCAATTTAAACCCAACTTTAAAACGTCATCAACTTTTGATATGCCCAGCACCCCTGTCCCACTTACAAACAATATATCTGTACAAAATAAACAGAACGATGTTCATTGGGCAGCGTCACGTATGTGCATTAATCATTTTATGTAAAGTCGGGTAAGTGCTGCTGATTAATGATGGTCAAGCTTGGAAAGTAACACCACTGAGAGTTCAGCGATTACGTACTTAAAATAATCATGCAATACTGGTTTGACACTTTGTAAATTAAGTTTAGTACTATCATTATATACATATATAAAAAAACAATTATATTAATTTGGCTGGACGAATATTGTAGTAATTTGTGTGTTTGCCTTGCCACAGACACTACGCTGTGAGTTATGGATTCAAATTGCACATGGAACAAAACTTTGTGTGGCACGCAAGTGGATCTTCTTTGTGTCCGTTGTTTAAATGTTTGTTTCACGCGACACAGGATTTATTCTCTGGGGTAGATAGAGATGAATCACATCATCATTATGAGCAATAGAGCTTCGCTGATTTCAGCATGAATGGGCCGGCTCGACCGGGGAAGGACTACCCTCTCACCCTCTCACAGAATATAGACGTGAAATAGCAGTATTCCTACTGTTGTGTTTCGTTCGGTGAGTGAGAGTGCCGGAGGAACAATCACCCTCTTTCCCCCTTTCCACTCCTTCTCACCGCCTTCCCACTTCCTTTCCTAAAAGGTCGGCAACGCGCAAGTGATGCCTCTGGTGTTGCTGGCGTCCATAGGCTATGGTGACCACTTACCATCAGGTGGGCCGTATGCTTCTTTGATAATTAAGTCGTATAAAAAAAATCACCGGCTATGAATTTAGGTCCCATGCGAGCATAATGCAAAAATAGAAACGGCTGCCGACTTATATTATGTCGCATAGACATCTTAATTAATATTATAAAAGCAAATGCGAATTTGTACGTTCGATCGTTTGTTTGTTTGTTACGCTTTCATGCCTTAATTATTTACGCACTAGATTTTGCCCGCGGCTTCACTCGCGTAAATGTAGGTTATGTTAGCTTACCGTTTTTCTGAAATGATAAAAGGTGCCCTATGTCCTTTTCTGTACCGCTGACAACGTGTATGTGAAATTTCACAATGATCGGTCGTGTAGATAACTACACATGCACGCGAGCGAAGCCGCATTCTAGTGTAATATAAGTTGGCAACCGTTTTTTTTTTTAATTTGGAATTATATCTGTCAATTTCTACCGCTATCAGCTGTCAAACTCCGTTTATTCCCCAAGTTCAAAGTTTTCGTAGTCAAAGACAAGCAGTGTCCACTTGATTTCATTTTTCATTCTTAAATCGTTTTGTTTCGTCGACAGGGGTCGGCTCGCCGTGGTGTATTGAAAATGGGTCCGTTTTGTTCAAAGTTCGGACCCTGCTCAATCAGGTTTATTGTGCAGCATCATTAACAAGGATTAAGAATGGTTTACATATAATGTTATGTTTTGGGCAGCGCGGATATTGAATTATAAATTAATGAAAATGGGTCTTAAAAACGTACTTTATCTAAATACTTTGTTTTTATAACTTCAGTCCCGTATCTCATATTAGCTAGTGATGCCCATAATTGCATTCGAACAATAATTATAAATTATTGCCAGAAGTATATGAGATCGGTGCTTCCGAATAATATTCGAGTACACTATGCAATGTCTAAGGCTAACCAATAACACAACAAGCCATATGCGTTTTATATTACGTACCTTTCTTTTAGTTAGTATACGGCAGACATACTTTAATTCTGTGATAACTTTTAAACTTTCGCGTTGCATGATATATACACCGTGAATTTATAGTCGTTTTGGAACCGAAACGTGGTAACTTAGGATAATTAGTAGTATCAATAAAAAATAGTAAATTAATTGTACTGTGCATAGTAAAAAAGTTGGAATATGAATAATATTTTTCACTTATTCGAGTTTGATCGTAGTAACGCACGGACAATTCATTCACAAACGCATGTACACGTGTTCGCGCGGCTGCGAACCGTCGTCGGCGGCGGCCGGCGTTGCCACTCAGTCGCGTAGGTAGTTATGAACGACGCACGATAACTACGTGTATCAGCTGATGCCTACATAGATCGACGCAAAAGAGCCGCGTGTATCCCGACCGAGTCCTATGCGCGATTTAAAAACTAGTGACTACACAAGTATTAATAAAATTAAGTAAATGTAATAACTACGAAATTGATAATAGGCATATCGCAGTTCAATAAAGCCAAAATCAGCTGATACGAGGCAATGCGTTATCTCCTTTTACTATGAAAAATCTGCATTGTGAAACATCACAATTAATACGTAAATGGATACTCCAATTTCTCCTTCATACTTTACACGGGCTTAGGACCGTCGGAAATACTTTATCTGAACATTACTCTTCGATAAATAGCTAACTTTATTTATTATGTAATAAAAATAATCACAGGGTGAAGGAACTCTGAGTATATCAGGCGTATTTAAAAAATTGGAGCTATTTACAAAATAATCAACTTACGTATCTATGGAAGTTAATTTACAAATTATTTACACTTCCCTGTATCGAAGCAACTGCCGCCACGCTCAATACACAAACGAGCACGTTTGATACCATTGTCTTTAAGTTTTCTTAATGTGTCTCTATCACTTTTAACTTTATCAAATGCGTCCACTATCGCACTACGTAACTCGTCACGACTTTCATGTTCACGAGAATACACGAGTCTTTTTATTTCCGACCACAAGTATAACATTAAATTCTTGAGCCGCCATTCTCGTGCTTCGCCGCGGATCCCGCTCGAAGTACTCCAGAATATCCTCTTCGATCTCCGGGGAGTCATTAAGGCGTCCTCGGCCATGCGCATGAGTCGGCGTACGGAATTCTCCATGGTCGAGAAGGCGCTGAGTTGCAGCCAAGATAGAGGGAGTGGATGGCACTTGAGGACTTTCAATTCCTCGTAGCTGCAGCGCATTCAAATGCTCCGGCTGGGAGTATAAGCGTCTGGACTGTTCCAAATTGAAATTGGCAACAGCATACAGCTGTACCATTGCCAAGTACTCAGCGTTAGAATATTCGTATTGACGACTCATTTTCGCGTGACAATGAATAATTACGTTACGACCATTACGCGCGCGAGTTGCTGCAGTACTGAAGGGCGGGAAGGGGTGCGTGCGGGGCGCGCTTGCACCAGAGTCGGACGGGAAAAACCGCTCGCGCTCGCTCTGCCGGCGCCTGGGGTAGTGTGCGGGGATTGGCGGGCGGCGCGGGCGCGGCAGTTTCTGTGTTTTTATTGGCGAATGTTTTTAAGTTGTCAAACATGAATGATATCGATCGTAGTGACGCGTAGGTAAACGTAGTACGTGAAATTGAGTGGCGTTACTACGAGTTCTCATTTATTTCTCGTAAACGACATTAAATTTATTGTTTCTAAAAAAAAAACATTTTATTTTATTAAAATAATGAGTTTAATCGATTCTATTATTGATATAGAGTATAAGGTTATCGGTTCCAAAACGACTACAAATTCACGGTGTATATATATATTTTTTTTTTATATATATAAATATATATATATATATATATATATTTATATATATATATATATATATATATAGATATATAATCTTCTTCTCTCTTAGCCTTTTATTATTCCCAAGTCACTTGGAGTCGGCTTTTCTGGTCTAACCGGCTTTGACTGGATATCAGTTTTTACACGGAGCGGCTGCCACCTGACCTCCGCAACCCGAAGGCTAACGATACCCTAAGGCTAGACCAGTGTCAGGATATTAGAGGGTTTTCCCAATAACGACTGCCATAGATGTTCATGGCAGCCGGGACCAACGGCTTAACGTGCTCTCCGAGGCACGGAGCAGGCGATAATTGTCAATCAATACACACATAATTTCGAAAAGTCATATAACTTCCGAAAGTCAGAGGTGCGCGACGTGGGTTCGAACCCGAGACCCTCTGCATTGCAGTCTGTTGGTCTCCCCACTGAGCTATCGCTACTATATATATATAATATGTAACTGTAATTTTTCTATATCGGAGTTTCTTAGTAGCAATACGGATTTTGTATTTGTGCCCGTTAGCCGGCAATAGGCTTGCCAATATGTAAATGTAGATTATTTACACATTCGGCAGAAGTGTTGTATTAAATTCATATTTCTCTAGCGATGTTTTATTGCGTATTCGTGATTATAATGTTCATAATGTTCTCCAATAGTTTAAGATATTTTGCCAGTACAATATAATAAATGTTCAATACAGAATCTATACTAATATTATAAAGCTGAAGAGTTTGTTTGTTTGTATGATTAAACACGCTAATCTCAGGAACTACTGGTTCGAATTGCAAAATTATTTTAGTATTTGATAGCCTATTTATCGAGGAAGGTTAAAGGCTATATAACATCACGGTACGTCCCATGGGAGCGGTGCAGTAATCATAAACGCGGGTGAAACCGCGGGCACAGCTAGTAATTTATAGGTATACAAATTTATTAATAAATCTATCTCATTTGCAACTTGCATCCAAGTACATATATATTCTTCTCCTTAGCCTTTATTATTCCCAAGTCACATGGGGTCGGCTTTTCTAGTCTAACCGGGTTTGACTGGATATCAGTTTTTACACGGAGCGGCTGCCACCTGACCTCCGCAACCCGAAGGCTAACGATACCCTAAGGCCTACCCAGTGTCAGGATATTAGAGGGTACTGACTTTCCCAATAACGACTGCCATAGATGTTCATGGCAGCCGGGACCGACGGCTTAACGTGCTCTCCGAGGCACGGAGCAGGCGATAATCGTCAATCAATACGCACATAATTTCGAAAAGTCATATGACTTCCGAAAGTCAGAGGTGCGCGACGTGGGTTTGAACCCGAGACCCTCTGTATTGCAGTCTGTTGGTCTCCCACTGAGCTATCGCTGCTATATAATAGTGCATATATACTGATACAAAATTATTCAAATCTTACCAAACCAAAGGGCAGCGAGGGTGAGCAGTGACTAATACACTCTATTAATTCTTAGTGGAAGCTTTCAGTCACGAGTCATAACTCCATCGAATGATGTACTTCGTCATACTGACCAATACGAATGTGGATGGTGCTCTGAAGGTTTGTTATTATATTTGAATGTTCAATCAAAATGGTTGCTATTTGTATTGAAATGTGTACTAGTTTATTGGCAATAAATATGAGCGTTGGTTCCGTCTGACTGTTTTGGTGGGGCAGCGGTAGTAAATACGACTGCTGGGCATCAGGATTTGGGGTCGAATCCCGAGTCAAACAGTCTTATTAGGTTTTCCTGTTTAGATATTCTTAGTAGTAAGTAGCACGGATTTTGGAACTGTGCCGGGCAGGCTCTCCTTTTATAATAATATAATAATAGTGTCAGCCCTGTATTAAACTGTCCCACTGCTGGGCACGGACCTTTTCTCAGTGTGGGAAGGGTTAGGCCATAGTCCACTACGCTGGCTCAGTGCAGGTTGGCAGACTTCACATATCTTTGGGAATATTTATTGAGAACTCTTAGATATGCAGGTTTCCTCACGATGTTTTCCTTCGCCGTTAAATCATACATACATAGATTCACGCCTGTTTCCCAGAGGGGTAGGCAGAGACTACGGATTTCCATTTGCTACGATCCTGACACACTTCTCTGGCTTCATTCACTTTCAACACATTCCTCATACACCCCGTCGGTTCAAGGTGCTCTTAACCTGGCCTTTGTCCAGAATGCCTCCGATCTGATCAAGAAACGTTCGCCTAGGTCTTCCTCTTGCGACTGTTCCATTCACACTAGCCTTATAAACTTTCTTAGTCAGTATTTCCTCGTCCATTCTTTCTACATGCCCAAACAAGCTTAACATACCCTTTTCTATTCTTGTCACTATATCCACTTTCATGCCGCATCTCTCTCTAATCAAGCGATAATTAACATAAAAACATAAAACTTTGAAAAGTAATAGATGTGCGCCTTGGGATCGACTCCAGACCTCTGCGTGGCAGTCCAACGGTTTCCCACTAGGCTATCACTGCTGTTTTTCCTTTTATTAAAACCTAAAATATTATATGGGATAAATGTGGTTGTATTACACCTATGCTGACCTCTTTGGGGATACTAGCGTGAATGTCTGATAGTCTCGAAATTCTGGTTTTGATATCCGATTCGGCCAGTGTTGTTGGTTATCGAACTGTCAACATAAATATAGAAATCCCCAATAGTTGTTCGAGTATCGGCGTACTTTGCGTCAATTGTAAAAAAAATTTAAATTTTATATAGTAAATTATTTCAATAATAGAGCTGTTTTAAAATTGTTCATTTTCGACATTATTAGTTTTATTTAATTAAAACGAAGTAATTCTTATTAACCTCTAAAAGAACATTTCGCATTTTAGTCTCCCATTGTTAGAAAAGTATTTAAATCTTAAAACTTATAATCCCAAGAGCCCTTATAAGCATTATTTATAATTCTCATTTTCACTATAGTCACCCCTAAATATTATGACACATTTTAATTACACCGCGCCATTTTAATTTTAAACAGTAATCCGCTTACGATGTGCCATGTTGTGAGGTTAAATTATGAAATAGTGATGTGACAAGCAATTTGAATTTATATCGATGCGTTTCGCTGATATTAAACTGTCGAAAATGCATTTATGTCAGTGATGAGCTTGCAGCGAGCGAGATTATTTTGGTGAATATGGTAATTATCATTAGTTAGGTTACCTATTCCAAAAATCTGCTTTTTGGATTACGTGCCGTAAATGTATATAATGCTTAATTTTATTACAATTAGTAGCTTATAGTGCGTATATAAGATTTTATGTAATCAATTGTTTTATCTATGTAATCAATTCACATGCGCTGTTTAAGCTATTATTAACAATATTCCTTAAAAGAAATCGAGCACTTTTTAATAACAATGTTATTAAAAGAAATCAGTTTATGAACAAAGTGAACCGTGCATTCACATTTCATTATTAAATGAAACACATAATGTAGGTACTATGTTCAGCAATAAATTGATTTTAATTAATCTATCGATAACAAGAACGTCACATCTCTAAACGTAGATAATGATAACATGAATTAACACTAGCTAATCCGACCGCGACAGGTTTCTTATTAGCGACATTTGTCAACGATGTCGCGCGACAGAAGGCAGCACTTCTAATTGCCAAAAGTTATCAGAGAAGTCTTAGGGAGGATTTTTGAAGAGATAATTATAGAGACCGTTTCTGAGTAGTAGAGCCTCGCTAATTTCAGCATAAATGGGCCGGCTCGACCGGGGAAGGACTACCCTCTCACAGAATATCGACGTGAAATAGCAGTATTCCTGCTGTAGTGTTTCGTTCGGTGAGTGAGAGTGCCGGAGGCCCAATCACCCTCTTTCTCCCTTCCCGCTCCTTCTCTTTCCCACTTCCTTTCCTAAAGCGTCGGCACCGCGCAAGTGATGCCTCTGGTGTTGCAGGCGTCCATAGGCTACGATGACCACTTACCATCAGGTAGGCCGTATGATAGCTTGCCACATTAGTTGTATAAAAGAAAAAAAGACAGCTTGACAGCAAATTTTCAAATCCTGATTGAAATACGTACTTTATTTGTGATTTGTGAATCTGTGATATTCTCTATTGACTTTAAGAAGTACTTATTTAATTTTTGATCGTACTTAAATGTACACTGAACGGATAATGTGATATGTATGTACATATATACCTACTGTCTAATATGTAAATATGTTGATGTATACCTTCGACATTTTATTAATAAAAATGTAAAGAAAATAATGGCAAATTACAACTCAATTTTTAAAGAAAACTGACGTAAAATTCATCATTGTGCATAATATCAAATAAAAACCAATGCTCCACGTGTTTCACCCATGGTTATGATTAATAATTCGCGTGATGTTATAATCTACCTTATTAAAAGTGAGTTTGTTACGCTTTCACGCCTTAACTACTCAACCGATGATCATAAAATTTCGCATACACGTTGACGGGTATACATAGGGTATTTTTCATCCAGCAAAAAGTACTGTTTTTTAACGCGGTGGAATGCATGACGCATACCCCTCCTTGGGGGCGGGCGGAGGGGTTATGTCGGACTCGCCGAGGTAAAAGAAAGATGGAATAAGAATAATGTACCTCCCGGAATACCGACTAAACCTACCACGGTGTTCCTCTACAAAACCACTATCGACGGGGCCGCGCGAAACACTTGCGCATGAAGTCGCGACCCCGCCGAGGTTTCGGGCTGCCGTATGAAACGGCAGGCCACTACCCGATAAGACCTACCCTATAGGCACTTCGCAAAAATAATCCCTACTGTCCCCCCTAGAGGGGAGGCGGACTCGACACAGAGGCGCGCGTGGAAACACGCACGCGGCCTCTCGGACCTGGTGCTGAACGGATGGCGGGCAGGCCCACAAAGCCCACCACCCCCAGGTCAATCCTCAGGGTGGCTGGAGGTCATCTCGCGCCCTCCGGCGCCCGGTTCTGCGGTTGGGGAGAGGGTTTAAACGCTCCCTCTCCCGCTCCGCCGCCTCCTTGATGGAAATAACTTCCTCACAAAAGAAGGCGACGGCGTTCCACGACCTCTCACTCCGGATCATAGACTGAACTACGGTCGGGAGCGAGAGGGCAACCAATCCGACTGCCGCGATCAACTCACGGCGCTGCGATGCCCAGGCGGGGCAAACCGCCAAAGTGTGCAGCGCCGTATCCTCAACAACGTCGCGGCAGTCGCCGCAGTGGTGAGAACCGGGCGTCTCTTGCTGGTGTATACGACACAGGAACTGGCCAAAACAACCGTGGCCAGTCATTACCTGTGTCAGCCGGAAGATGAGGGCGCCATGCCGCCTCTCCAGCCACTCCTCAAACACGGGACTTACCGCCACGATCGTGGCGTGCCCGGCACTGGGGTGCACAAGTCACTGTTACTAGCCTAACCTAACCTACATTTACGCGAGAAAAACCACGGACAAAATCTAGTATATTTTATCTTTTCACATTAAACAGACTACATAAAGAAATCATTTTTTTTTAAATCTGACTGCTTATTCCAGACATTGGCGCGTTCTTACAAATAAAAAAGCATTATGTTTCATTTTATTATATTTGTACCTATATTTTACCTATGTATATTAATTCAATCGAAATTGCGAAAGTAGCTATATACATGTTACTTATTGTCTTAAATTTACAAAAGGTTCTTTTCACAGTAGAAATTATAGACAGTATTTATGCGTACCTATACCTGTTCATGTTTTGCAAAAACTAAAGATCGTAGAGAAGGGTGCAAAAGATCAGTCGCACCCCTAACTAATCCCTCGCATTTAGTCAGATTGAAGTTATTACTTTGCATATTTTGAGATTAGATATTTAGTTACTGAGTTTGTAATTAATGTTTTGTATAGCGTAGAATAGGCATACGTTAATATGTGAGTATCTTATCTAACAATGAGTAGTGCAATACTTAATTAGATATATAAGAGGAAGCAGCGATGGCTCAGTGGGAAAACCAACAGACTGCAATGCAGAGGGTCTCGGGTTCGAACCCACGTCGCGCACCTCTAACTTTCGGAAGTTTCATGACTTTTCGAAATTATGTGCGTATTATATCTAATATCCTGACACTGGTCGTCTAGCCTTAGGGTATCGTTAGCCTTCGGGTTGCGGAGGTCAGGTGGCAGCCGCTCCGTGTAAAAACTGATATCCAGTCAAATTCGGTTAGACCAGAAAAGCCGACCCCAAGTGACTTAGGAATAATAAAGGCTAAGAGAGAAGATTCATAAAATATGTTACATACAAAAGATATTAAAACTGGTCCTATTAATTGTAACTAGTTATGAATACATAGAAACTTGATTAACTTCACGACAGTATCTCTAAAGGCACTAAATCTCTGTACAGCAACACGACAACACAAAAAATTTATAAATAGCAATCATTTGTCAAACCATTGTTGAGTTTTAAACTTGATGAAGGGGACAGTAGGGGTGGTGGACCAACGACCCGGTAAGGGTCGCGGGAAGTGGTTGGATGCGGGTGGCCCAGGACCGGTCTGTTTGGAAAACCTTGGGGGAGGCCTATGTCCGGCAGTGGACGTCTTTCGGTTGAGCGGCTGAGACGATGGCGATGATGAAGGGGACAGTGTGGTGAGCTTGGGGACTGGATGTGTGTTATTTCTACATGATCGTAGACCAACGATTCAATCTTGTCGTATACTGGACATGTTTCTAGAGTCCATGATGTTACTGAGAAGTTTTGAACCGAATTTCCAGTATTTTGCACAATCTGGGTGTACGGTCTCACTGCCATACATTGAAGCCTACAAATTGCCAGGCGCGTGTAGCTGCGTGCTCGGCAGTCTTCGTGTGTACTAGATAGATAGATACATTTGCGATGCAACAAAATATATTGACTCAGTTAAACGTTAACCAAACATTTAACAAGCTAACTTTACGAGTGCATTAAAATAAATACCTAATTAGTAATAATAATAATAATATTCTACCAAATACACACTACACCATCTAGACCAAACTAAGCAGAGCTTGTACAATGGGTACTAGACAATGGATAAACATACATGTATACTGCCTTTTTTGCAAATACATACATAATATACATAGAAACACCCAGATCAAGACAAACATCCATGTTCATGCACATGCATAGTCTTATTTTATTGTAACTTATCTACTTATATTATATATAATATTAACATTACAATTCTTTCCTCTCTACTACTTAAAATCTTATTATAGTGAGCGGATTTACTAATTGATCGACCCGTACACTGGATATAGCATCTGGAACTTCAGAATAACACGCATGCTTAAGTTTAAACTAACGCAGAAGCAAGTAGGTAACTTTTTCAAAAATAAAAAATGATTTTTTTTTCTGAGCCGTAATCATCAGGTAGCTCAAGTATAAGGCTTATAATATATGCATGAATGTTCATACATACCTCTACAGATATCTGTTCGGAATCAGTCCTCCAACGATCCCCAGGGATTGAAACCCGACAATGCCAGTCAATAGGCGTCACCGTAATCCTTGCAATCACCGCCATATCATATAGAATGTTGCTGTTATGTTGGAAAAATGGGCAGATTGAGTAATGCCTAGCTTGTGTATGTGATAGAATATTATTATAGGTACCTACATTGTTGTAATTCTGTTATGTGTTTTTTTAGGTGCAATGTAATTGAAATCAGCCTGTGATATGAAATGGAGACCAATTGCAAAGTTCGGTCAATTGTAATGTTTCTTATAAATAATTACTAGCTGTATATTATTTATTTATTTATTCATAACAATTTTTACATTGTGTTGAATAACCAGAGGTTTCATATACCTTTATGATTACTGCCTCGTTTCCGTGGCTCGTAGCGTGATGTTATAAAGTCTATAAACTTTTCTTAAGAATTGGGCTACTAAATGTAATTTAAAAAGATATTTCAAAGCCGTCTAGTAGAACCAGGGATTAGCGAGTTCAAACAAACAAACTCTTCAGCCTTATTATACTCAGTAAGTATAGATAATAAATGCACAACAACTGCAAGTCTGCAACATTATAGATGGCAATCTTATTTTTTTAACAACAAATTAACAAATAAATAAATAAAAGAAGCGAAAATATAAAAAATCTACAACGACTAGGTACTTAATAATTACAAAATCTAAAGAACAAATAATCATAATATCTACTCCATAAGTACTAATACATCTATATGATCCAAGTCTATACCGTCGTCGTCTATATTAATCTATAATAGCCATCTATCCCAATCGTCCGGTCAAATCATATTAATCTAAACATCAAACTTCACCGCAACGCACGCAATCCTGCGTTAACGCTAGAACATATTAAGATAGGGCTAATCTTCACATAACTTAGGATCACGCCAGTGAATTGCAATTCAGTACCCACTGACCATTGTCCTCCGTTTAATTTAAACGGGAAGCAAGCGAACTGGTAATGATTTTACTAGCCCCTGCCAAAACCTACCGAGCAATCATTTACATGGCTGTAAATCTTCTCTCGTTGCATTAAGGTTTATTTTCGATTACTTCTCCTGCAGGCACTTGTATTTTAATATTGTTTAAAGGTGTCGTAAGATTTTATGTGTAACGCCCTTTATGCAAACAAGTCCTAAGGGTCACGTTTTTGGTTTTTGGCGCCATGAAATTTGACCCGTCGTTTAAGTTAATGTAGTTATTGCTCTCGGGACATCCAATTTGATGGTGGAGATATGAATATTATTACATTGAGTTAATTACAGAAATGATGTACTTTGAAATACAATGTTATAGTCACAAAGCAAAATGCTCACGTCACTTGATATACACAGGCGGTTACCCATCTAAGTATTGACCGCGCTACAAGTTGCTAAACTTCCGGGATCCGACGAGAACCGGCGTGTTCGACATGGCAAGCTGTTGGCGAATATTTAGTCCGATCACGTTTTGATTCACAGTTTAGTTTTGGAAATGATTAGGTATTTATATTTTCTAAAAATGGTTAAAGCGTATTCTGAATTCTCGTTATTAATAGATCTACATAATTATATAAAATAATCGCCTTTATAAGTATACCTAAAATTTATGAACTGATGCATGTTTCATAATCATCGTTAGACTTTGTCATAACTGCGGTATAACGTTATAACCAAAGTCGTGAGGCTAATCTTATAAGGCATTGACTATTAACAATATATTATACATCATTCATTACACTGATTAATCTAATATATATTTACAAACAAAGTATTAATAAAAATACTAATAATATAATTATTATAATATTTACAGAAATGGTTTAGGCGTCGTAGAATTTGTCTGCATCGCTGTCAACCGGTAACGTGCCCAGAACACTGGCAGCATTGCTACGTCGAATGGCAATGGTTATTCTTTGGGCCATCAAAAGACCAGCCTTCTGTTCACACGAAGCGTCGATCAGGCGTTTTGCGACCTTTGTGTACCATTGTATTTAGACGACTCGATGGCGTAGTGGTTAGTGTAACCGACTGCCACGCCTGAGGTTGCGGGCGGCTCGAATCCCGCACAAGTCAAACATTTGTGTGCATGAACATGGATGTTTGTCTTGGTCTGGGTGTTATGTATGTATAATATGTAAGTATTTACAAAAAAAAAAAAGTATATATGTATGTTTATCCATTGTCTAGTACCCATAGTACAAGCTCTGCTTAGTTTGGGCTAGATGGTGTAGTGTGTATGTAATAGAATATTATTATTATTATTATAATACAACGGCATTCGGTATGTCTTACTGAATACGAATGTAACTTACAATAGACGCAGTACAGTCATTATAACATATCGTTAACCACGTTACCATTAGTTTTCCACACTACAACCACCAATCAAATTGCCAATTAGTGTTACTATAAAAATGAACAATGACATCGATATATAAATATGAACGACGACAACTTTGGATGCGCTTTTCAATAGCGGTACCTTTGTACAAGTCCTATAGCCCAGCTTGGTAAAATGCTCAATCAAAAATATTAATTTTAAACCTTATGAGATGTTTATTTCAATATCTTATTCAAGCTAACATTGGCAATGCTGGTTTCGGTGATAAATGAAGTCTTCAGTTTTACTGTATTTTTCAAAGTATCTTTATCATATTTGTATGCTTGTTTTCCTAGCGTCCTATTGTTTTATTCTTAAGTGTATAAACATATTACAAAATAATATTATAAAAATTATACCAGTGGCTTCCTCCTTTCTTCTCTTCTATCTATTTTGCCGTGCCCAACAGGGTCCATATTTGGTTTTTTATACTATTATTTGTAATAACATGTAATACATATGGAGAGCAATAAAGCATTGAAATTGAAAGTGACCTGTGTATTAGTTAATTCCGGCCAAACTTAATGACTGGGTCATTACATAATTATTATACGTATTTCACTTTAAGTGTGATCTTCTTCTTCTTCTCCGTTAGCCTTTATTATTCCCAAGTCACTTGGGGTTGGCTTTTCTTGTCTAACCGGATTTGACTGGATATCAGTTTTTACACGGAGCGGCTGCCACCTGACCTCCGCAACCCGAAGGCTAACGATAACCTAAGGCTAGACCAGTGTCAGAATATTAGAGGGTACTGACTTTCCCAATAACGACTGCCATAGATGTTCATGGCAGCCGGGACCAACGGCTTAACGTGCTCTCCGAAGCACGGAGCAGGCGATAAATGTCAATTAATACGCACATAATTTCGAAAAGTCATTAAGTGTGATATTAATATTAAATGATTTCTACATAAAATGTTATATATATAAATATACCTATTTTTAGTCAATTTCCCTAGAAACTTGCTGTGTTTTTTTGTTTTTTATTTACTACATTGTAATGCATGATTGCTGACTTTCGTAGCGTCTTATAAGTTCTGTTGACATCGCTGTGGGCTACACTAGGACAAAGATTTTTGTGAATCTGTTGGATTCAAAATGTAGCATTGCTATTTGATGTTCCTGCTCTTAAAACTACCTATTTCTTAGTAGTTTTATTCTGAGAAAGAAATGCACTTTATTTACGGTTATTTTAATATGAACAACAGTGTTGTAGTTTTTGTGTATTGCGTAACGTTTTCTTGATAGACGTTTGAAAAAGTCACGGTGCTTTGTAATAGTAACTAAAAGGTATTTGCTTTTTTTAAAACATTTGTAGAGTAATAAAAAGTTTGCTTAGCGCGACTTTTTAACATTATGTTCGGTATTGTGATTTATTTATTTATTTTAGATTATTTTCTAATTATGTTTACAAATTAATGTTGCGGTAAGTACCTTAGCGTAACTTTTTCAGTTTGTAAATAATTCCCAATAAATAAGAATGGCGTTTTAAAGTTAAACTTAGGTCTAACTCTTACTTACTTACTTATTTATATATAGTTTAAGATCAAAGTAAAGTTTAAATGAAAACTTCTTACATTTCTAGGCTAATGCAATAAATGAGAAAAAGAAAATTTTATGATTGACAATTTGGCTTTCATGTTAGCCATTTATAAAATAGGTTTGCAGCAGTATACATTGGAATATTTAACCAATTAGCGTGTACGTAAAAATAACCATAAAAGCAATTATTATCGATCCTCTCATTTATGCTTAAATCCAGTAATCAAGTGCGAAAAAAACAAAACATACTTCACTTGTCATACACTAGCTGACCCGCGCAACTTCGTCTGCGTCACATAAGAGATGTTGCCCCGTTTTTGCAACCTTTTTTATTGATGCTCCTCTCTTATTGGTCGTAGCGTGATGTTATAGCCTATAGCCTTCCTCGATAAATGGGATATCCAACACTAAATTTTTTTTTTATTCTAACCGTTAGTACCTGGGATTAGCGCGTTCAACCAAGCAAACAAACAAACTCTTTAGCTTTATAATATGTATTAGTATAGATAAAAGAAACTTTAATACTCAATAGCCGCAATTTACATGTGTTTATTATATGAGATAGCGTGTCTATTCATAGACGTCGTTGGTAAATAATGGTAAAATTGACGTCCACAACAAGGAAATGCTCTTTGTTAATGAATGAGCTTGTTTAAATAATGCCTGTATGGGTACAATTTACCCCCGGTCGCACGCGAACGGTTAATAGCAGTCTCTATTAAATATTCAGTTGTCAACCCTGTGAATGATATGTGGAACGATTTTTGTTTATGTAGAATATTTAGTGTACGAGCAGCCATATCCTAGTCGAAGACCTTTGGACCATCACGCAGAAGTAATGAGTTCGATACCTGTGACTTTTAGAAGTTATGTGCGTATTTATTAGTTAATAGATGTGCCCGCGGTTTCACCCGCGTTTATAGTTACTGCACTGCCCCTGTGAGTCGTAGCGTGATGATTATATAGCCTATAGCCTTTCTCGATAAATAGGCTATCCATTACTTAGATATCAATTCGAACCAGTAGTACCTGAGATTAGCGCGTTCAACCAAACAAACAAACACTCGTTAGCTTTATAATATTAGTATAGATGATTGCTTGCTTTAGCGCGGAAGGCAAACATCGTGAGCAAACCTGCATGCCTGGTAGGTCCCATAATGTTTTCGAAGATAAGTGAGGTCTGCGAACCCGCACGGGGCCAGCGTAGTGATCTATGGCCTAACCCTTCTTACACTGAGACGAGGCCCGTTCCCAGCAGTGGAACAGTTTATATACAGAGCAGATATTATTATTTAATTAGTTTAGTTTAGTAATCGGCCAAGTGCGTGTTGGGTTAGATACAATATAGGGTTCTGTAGCACATATAAATATATGGTGAGAGATAGAGAGATACAGATCCAAACTCCATGCTACTACGATGTTTTGATAAATAAAACCCCTTTTTTTGACAACAGAACATTATAACTTGTGTTAATAACAGCTGTTTCGGACATAGAAATAAAAAATATTCCAGAGGTGCAGTAGTTATTTAATTTATAATTGATACATAATATTTACATAGCAGTTTAGTGCATTCAAAACTAAGCAGTATCCAATATCTAGAGAAAATAATACAATAATATAATAATGTACAGGGAGATCGCAAAACGCCTGATCAGAAGGCTGGTCTTTTCTTAGCCCAAAGAATCAGTATTGCCATTCATCGTGGCAATGCTGCCAGTCTTCTGGGCACGTTACCAGTTAACAGCGATGCTGAAGAATTCTACGACGCCTAAACCATTTTTGTAAATATTTAGTATTATAATTATTTGTGTTTTTGTAATTATGTTATCTTTTTTAATACGTTTGTAAATATAGGTTATGAGAAAATAATAATTATGGTATACAGGGAGAGGGACTGTGTGGGAGTATTAATGTATTTTTTTAGAACATTGCTTACTTATGTGAACTATGTATGTCCAATGCTGGGCAAGGAGAACTTGAACTAAAATAAAAAGATCTATAAACTCAAAATACACTAAAAATACAAAATACACTGCCTATTTCTTTTATTTGACCGAGGGTGGACTATTTTTCTTTTCACTGGTCACGTATTTGTTTATGGACACGTGTCAACTAAATTGCTCACCAATTTTCGTCCGGGAATCAAACCCTGCGCCGGTCACTCAACTGAGTAATTGATCAGTTTTCTAGTTCTGTTTGGGGTAATTTTTGGGGATGTTTGATTTTATTTTGTTAATAGTGTTTTGTTTATAGAATCGTCCATTGTTAAATGTATTATTTAATTATACTAAGTCATATTTATTGTTTTAGTATAAATAAATAATAATAATAATAATATTCTACCACATACACACAACACCATCTAGCCCAAACTAAGCAGAGCTTGTACTATGGGTTCTAGACAATGGATAAACATACATATATACATTTTTTTTGTTAATACATACATATTATACGTAGAAACACCCAGACCAAGACAAACAACCATGTTCATGCACACAAATGTTTGACTTGTGCGGGAATCGAACCCGCGACCTCAGGCGTGGCAGTCGGTTACACTAACCACTACACCATCGAGGCCAATACATATTTACTGTATTGTTAATTATTAGATTTAGAATTATATATTACTACCTATATTTAAACCGTAGCTTCGCTTGCTTGTGAACAGTAGATACTCTTATCTGGATAAAAGATGACAGCGTGTATGCGAAATTTCATGATGATCGGTCGAGTAGTCAGGCGTGAAAGCGTAACAAACAAACAAACTCACATTTTTATTTACTATATAATGCAGACATACACAGTCTGAAGCATATATTCCCAGTTAAGTAAAAAGCGGTGTATTACACAAACTTTTTGCCAACTAAAGTTTTAGGTCCCATATAGTAGGAGGCAAACTTATTCATAGCACTCGCACATTCCCATTTTGCGGACTTTGGTTTGAGTGATCACTTCGCCGAGGTTTGATCCCCACGTGGGACAAACATTTGTGTGGTACACAAATAGTTGTTCTGAGTTTGGATGTTCTTTGTGTCCATCGTTTAAATGTTTGTAAAGTCGGCAGAATTCAAAGTAGAAAATTAAATACTAGATAAGAATAAAACCAAATTCAAATATGCAAAAATTAAATGTGGAAACAACTATGTCAATATTGTATATTAATTATATTACAATACAAGTGTTCATTAATTCATCATGACATACAGCAGAATAGCATTTAAGTAGTTATTAATGATTCATGACATGTTCGGGTACTTTGAAATAACTACACTGGAACATTGAGACAACTACCATCTTAGTCGCCCGTTACCATGGCTGCTAAAAAGCAACCGAAACGTCGGGGAAAGTGTAAACTTAAATATAAATAGTTTTAATAATTTAATTAGCTTAAAAATTAGTAAAGTTTAATAGTATCTAGTAGTAGTGTAACAATTTCAAAATTTTGTAATAGGGTAAAATAAATAACGCGATAAAATCCGTATATAGTAGTTTAATTTCAATGAATAACATTCGCGTAAACAGAAGACAATATAATTTTTATTATTATTTAATTTAAACAACATATTTTATTTCATTTTTCCTTCTTTTTGTGTTTTTAATTTTGTTTCATTTTGCATTGAATTGATTATTTTTTTGAAATATTATGTATTTATAATTCAATTACTAAACTTATTAAGATTTTAGGACATTTTCATTGTATTTTCTTTATTATTATATCAATTTTGGTTATGATTAATTTTTATAAAATGTCTAAACCAAACAACATTTCACGCCACTGTGTGGCAAACATGTAAAAACAATAATTATCCTATAACATCCTACATGCCTGAAGTTGTATGTATACACATGTTTATGCAAATAAATATTATCTTATCTTATCTCAATATGTAATGTTACTTCCTACCCACACAAGCGTTAACGACGGGAGGTGTATTAAGCTCAACAATAGGCCACTTTTTAAATAAAATATATCCTATGGTACTCGGTGATAATACAGTTTTCTAATGGTGAAAGAATTATTAAAATCTGTTAAGTAGTTTTTAAGTTAACTCCTTACAAAAAATCAAATCTTTCTTCTTTATAATATCGGTATAGACAATTCGTAAGTTTTTATTTTCGGAAGTCTTTCAAAAGGTGCCAGTGTAGGATTCCAGTGATCCTTTTAAAGGGCTTAATACCTCTACTGACTGTATCTATCCTCAAAATGTTTGTTAGAGCTGTGTCAATGTTATTGATCATAATTCTTGACTATTATCCTGATACTCAAATTTTTCGCTATTCTCAGTTGCTCAGGCTACGAAATACCACTGGTGAGCATGGTTTTAAAAAGAAGACTTCTGCTCTAAGAATAATTCCTGTACAGCGGGGGACTATAAAAACATTCAAACAACGGACACAAAGAACACCCAGACTCGGAACAACCATTTGTGGATCACAAAAATTTATGTCTGTGTGGGAATCGTATCCACAACGCTCGACGCGGCGGCAGTAGCGAGGCGACCATTTAAACTACTACGCCATCCGTGCAGTCAAAATGGTTTACGGATCTGCGTGTGGCAAAGGATTTATTTATTAATTATTTTATTTATTTATTTATTGAGTTCATATACCCACCGTAAAATTAACAGTTACCGTAATACAGAGGAATAGTTATTTTTTAACGCGAATACGGCAACGATGCCAGCAGTAAATTACCTAGTCCAAAAATACATTAATAACCGCCGAAAGTAATTTAAAAACAACACAAAATATATTTGGCTGAAAGTGTTGAATAGCAAAGTGGTTGATATAGAGGAAAAATGAGCAAAGCATCATTTCTAAAAATGCATTCTCAACCATATTCCTAAGCAAATAGAATTTATATTTCAGTGCTATTCCGAGCCAATATTATTACCTAAACTATTTGCTCCGTCTCACAAAAGTTAGGCAAAATATATACATTTGTTTTTATCATGTGACGTCATCTCCACCGCGTCTATAGTAAGTGCCGGGTAATTTCGCGATCAGTCTCAACGCTTCGGTAGCCGTGATCGTCTAGTGGTTAGGACCCTACGTTGTGGCCGTAGTAACCCAGGTTCGAATCCTGGTCACGGCAGTGTCATACACTGTTACGGCGAAGCTTACTTTTTGTGTTTTGTGGATTTTATTTTAAGTTAGCATATTCATGAAATAAATTAGTTAGGCGGTAACATTTAAAACAATATTTAGTATTGTTAATAATATTTTTTAATCTTCTCTCTTAGCCTTTATTATTCCCAAGTCACTTGGGGTCGGCTTTTCTGGTCTAACCGGATTTGACTGGATATCAGTTTTTACACGGAGCGGCTGCCACCTGACCTCCGCAACCCGAAGGCTAACGATACCCTAAGGCTAGATTATTTTTATTTTTATTATTTATGATTATATATTATTTAATAAATTATTATAAATGCAGAAAAGGTCAGTAAGTATTTCAAATAAATGTTATATTTTAGGAAAAATTGTTCTTTGCCCATAATATATAACATTTATTTAAAATACTTACCTTTTCTGCAGTTTTTTGATATTAATTTTAGGAAAATAAATATTAAGTCACTCTTATTACTTCTATTATAACCCTTCTACACTCCCTTCGTAAAATGCAAATGTGTAATAGAATAGAATTAATAATATACATTATGTAATTAATGTGTATGCATAATAAAGACACTCAACTGTCTTAATGCCTGATTTCATTTAGTGATCAAATTTAAGACTGCGGCGAGCGTTAGACAGATAATGACTGAGCTCATGCGTCGCATATTCAAATCGGCGCGCGGCCGCCATAGTAAAATTGTATGGAGGATTTGAAGTGCTTTTTTGATAAATATATATCTTTATCGTCAACCAATAATTAAATATTTAGGACGAACAAATTGTAATATAACTATTTATGTTTCGTTTAAGCTGTAAAATAGGATAGATTACTACTGTTATAATTATAACCTAAAAATCACGTAACACGAGCTTTCGTTTTTGCATTTATCGTGCAAATTTACGTAATTTTGTAGGCAAACATATTAATTATTTTCAGTTTTTTACACGGAGTAATTGTAAACACATTCATTGTTATGCTATATGTATATTTTATATTTATATTAAACATAAAGTGTTGATTTTATTCACTTAACTGTGACCGCCTGTTTTGGTACATTTCGCTCGGTGCAGTCTTAAGTATGAACGTATAATTAAAATAATAACTTTAAATAATTGATAGGAATATTTTACTTTACACAAAATATATTTTACTTCATATTGTCTAACTAGATATAAAATGGCTAAAATATTTACTTCTGCACAGACTTTAGATAAGTACTCTATGGGTGTACGATTGTCCTTCAAATAAAAAAATCGATTTGAAATTTAACAGCTATTTTATTATTTAACAGTTATTTACACAAGAATAGACACTGAAGAGCAGGAGTATCACGAAACACAAGAGAAGAAAGTTTAAAGTATATAAGAATAAATTACAGCAATAGGAACACAAGTTAAAAAATGAATTTAGAAAGTAGTAATTACTTTCGCGAAATCAGCTGACCGTTATTCAAGATAGATTAGCGCGGAGTGTGCATCGGACCGCTACAACTCTATTAAACATCCGACGTAGACAGCAGGTATCACTAAGTCACTGACAGAAAGAGAAAATAGAAATATAATTATGTTTTCAACTGTGGAACATTTAAATTCTCTCAATAATACTTAACACTTTCCCAGCGAGAGTTATTTAACCCGCGATCCCGCCCCGCGCGAGCGATTTTTAGGAAATTTTTGGTCTTTTCATAACATCATAACATGAAAACTATTTGATATTTTGATTAGAAGTTTTTTCATATTATAGATACAGTAATTATTCTTTCCCGTTTATTTAGAATTGATACCCGATTTTTTACGATGTGTCAATATCAAACTCATATCTAGTGATCTGATTGGCTGTGCTAATTCTATCAGCTAATTATAGCAGATGAGATGCGTTTGACCGTCTGCTAAAAATATTTTTGTTAACTTGCTTTTCAGAAGCTAGGTGTAACTATAGTAAGTTTTAGTTAAACAGCGTTCAATAAACCTTTCATGCATGAGCACATAAATGTGTCTAGCTGCCTCCGTGGCGCAGCGGTAGTGAATGCGACTGCTGTGCATGAGGTCTCAGTTTCAAATCCCGGGTTGGGCCAAAAAAAAGTTATTGGGTTTTTCTGTAAAGAAATCTCAATAGCAGCCCGCAGTTAGGAACTTGGCGGTGTTAGACACCCTCGTGCCTCGAATAGCACGTAAAGCCCAACGGCGGTCCAACGTCCTGCGCCTGATCTCTCTGCGATCGTGTCGGATTACCGTCCCATCGGATCATGAGAGTTAAGGAACAGAGAGTGTACCTGTGTTTGCGCACACACTTGTGCACTCTAATATTTCCTACGCAGATGGCCAGTCTCCGTTAAGATTGGCCGCTGTGACCGAAATTCGGTCCGGAGGATATTATAATTTAGAAATGTGTATAATATTATAGCTTTTAACTTATATTAATATAATTTTTATTCATTTTTACTTATCTGATATTATAATAGTAAAAGTTTTGTTTTGGAAAATAATCTAAAGTATTTGACTATTGTATTTTAAAGTGCTTAGATTGTAAAATCGAATACTTATAATATTTTATCGGCAAAATCTTAATTCGCTTTTTATGTTACTTATAATAAATAGTAAATCTATTAACAGGCGCTTCGGTGAAACTTTATTTTTTTTCAATTACCCCTTGTATCCTACATTTTTATTTTATTTTAATTTATGGGTAATTTTATTTATTTTTGTGATTGTCAAAATATCAATCAATGTAACCTTTTATAAATATTTAGTTATGTGATTTAGTTTTAATATGTAATAAAACCACACTAATACTATAAATGTGACAGTTTGTAAAGATATGGTTGTTTGTTACTTCATTACGCGAAAACCGCTATCCAGATTTGGATAAAACATGACACACAGATAGATACGTAAGATTTATTGAAACATAGTGTGCATTCATGTGGAATGTAAGCGGGCTGACCTTATTAACACGCTTTTATTAGCTTGGTATAGTCCGATGCAAACTTAATGGCGGCTCTGAACATCGTACGAGTCATTGCGCAGAACCCAATATTAGGTGTCAGCGGGACGTAGCGGTACGGGGCGGCAGGGCAACTCCCCGTCCGCCTTTTCTTTCACCCGCACTTGCCCTTCGCGTCTTGTATTTAGTGTGCGAGTTATATCCGTATACTGCCTACACTTACCTACCTGCGTACACCTGCACTCGCAGCTAAATTCCGAACCGCCATTAAGTTTGCATTTAACTGTATGTATGTATCTATGAATATGTAACGGAATCTTTGAACGTGATTTTCACCCTTTTCAAACCGACGGACTGATTTGAAACTTTGCACACTTATCGAGGACCGATTAAAATACAATAATTTAGCAAAAAAAGAAATAAAACAGGCATTAAAAGTAGAAAATAATTTAATAATTTTAATGTAAAAAAGCGTGGGGAAATCAAAATATCTTAGAAAGCACCCCACGCTTTCTTACATTAAAATTATTAAATTATTTTTACTTTTTAAAGCGTGTTTTTTAGTTTTTTAAACTATTATTTATTTTAATATTAGTACAGATTTTACTTATCGTTACGTAAATGTACATTATTATTTTTGATAAATAAAATTAATCAATCATTTATTCTGTTTATTATATATAGGTATACGAAAAAAGTTATATTATTCATATTAATCAATAAAAAAAGGTACACATGCTATAAATAAATTGAAAACATAATTATCGTATCTTATCATGTTTTCTTTATCGTATACAATATAGTTCAGTATATAGCGAGCTACGCTCGTCAACGTCCATACCATGTTGAAACCACCGGTTCTCGTTCGATCACCGAAGTTAAGCAACATCGGGCGCGGTCAGTACTTGGATGGGTGACCGCCTAGGAACACCGCGTGACGTTGACTTTTGCATTAAAATATACTTTTTGATTTTATTATAAAATTATATAATTACATATGTGAAAATTATTTTTGTGAGGAATATATTTTTTATATTATAATATATATTTTGCAACGGGTTAATAATGTATCACCTTTTCGGCGGCGCGCATCTCTGACTTTTCGAATTTATAAACTCTTTATTATCTTTCGAGGGTTGCAACGTGCCTATGCTTTATATGCTTTGTAAAAAGCATTACGCTTAGGACTAATGAGAGTAATAAGCTTATATATAATTAATTTTGCTTATATGCAATAATTTAATTTAGATATTTGCAAATTATTTATTCACGTACTTGATCATACTGAAGTATTGCAGGTGATTAAAAAGGCACACTGTGATCCTAATCCTAACTAATATTATAAATGCGAATGTGAGTTTGTTTGTTACGCTTTCACCCCTTAACTACTCGACCGATCATCATGAAATTTCGACATAGGGTACCTTTCATCCAGAAAAATCTGTACTGTTGCTAACCTAACCTACATTTAAGCCAACGAAACCGCGGGCACAATCTAGTATAAGTTTAAGGCCGCATATTTGAGTTATTTATCAAAAGAGACACTTGTCGTATATTTATACATACATGCATCTGTATCAAACAAAACACATTTGTGGATAAACTATCTATGAAAATTGAACTCATTACTTTTGTCTACCTTTCACAGCGGGGCAGCTAAGACGAGTCAAATGGCTAAAACAAAACTGTCTTATATTTACCAATCTATTCCAACCTATTTACTCCTATTGCATTTATAATAAGGGTCATATTTGAATGGCTGAAGGTTCGGTAGAGTGGTTGTTACTTGGTTTCTATGTAATGACAGTCATATATAAAGTATTGTTGTTTTGATGACGTCATTGATGTGGGATGTATAGCTTGTATGGGAGAAGGAAATGGTTATGTTTAGCATCCGAAGGCTTTGGGAAGTTTGAATTGTATGGAAGTTATTGCAGTTTATTGTTTGGATGCTTTGTGGAGGGAGAGATGAGGGAAATAGTATTTGGGAAAATATTTGGTCGGTAGTGTTATGGTTTAGTTTAAGATGGCAATATTTTAGTTGAAGAATTATTCTTACAATAAATATAAATAGTTTCATTGCAGTAATATTTATAAATATATTAGCTCACATGTCAACTCGCCCCGCATTAGAGAACTGAGTATGCTAAATATGGTCCTGACATCAGAATCAGAATGTGATCAGTTTGCGTCGGGTTGTAGTTATGTGTGACGTAGTTGTTTGAGATGTTGTGAGATGATGGATTTTTAGTTAATTTTGTATGTTATGAAACTCAAACTCAAACACATTTATTGCGAATATGGGTAATTTAGATAACATACAACTAAATTAGTCTCTCCATAATCAGTATAAACTTATGGCAATGTTATTTTTTTGTATGATAATGTATCATAAAATTTAGATATAAGTTTGTACTGTACAACGATTTGGTTTATACTGTGATTACAAATAAATAAATAGGCATCTATGTCTATTTATTCATTTATTAATAAGTAAATCTATTCACGCTTGGTTATTCAAGAAGGAATAGACAGAGTTGAATAACCTTTTCATTTCCTCATCTATGTTTTCTCACATCTTTTTTATACATAAAATACTGATTCAGTATGTTTGTGTCTGCAAGACTCGAAAAGTAATTGATAGATGGACTTGAATTTTTTACACAACGTTGTATTTTTATAATTATATTGCTTATCTCAAAGATTTTAAGAAAACGTAAAAAGTAGTTTATTTACTTCTCTAATAATAATTAATATCAGACCAAGTCACAGTGAAGTGTGGCCAAGTTTAGCCAGTGAAACATAAATGATGCAACATATTAGTCACAATATACACTTCCAATGGGTATTTTCATAACCATGGCTGTTGAAAAGCAACCGAAACGACGGTAAAAAAGACCTTATTTTGTAACTCAAAAACACTTCATTTCCTTTTTTACAGCTATTTAAACACTTGTTGAAAGCAACGTTATGATCAATAAAACCATACAATGATGCTAAGAACATGTGTACAAATATTCAGTAATTTTTTGTCTTTATTCTCTGTGTATATTACATGGGATTGTAACTAAAAATATGTTGATCGCAATAAGCATCGCATTTCTCTTCTTTTGCGTGAGGACAGATGCAGAAGTTTTTACATCGATAGCAGAATTGGAAGGCTTGCTAGAAACTGAAAAGAGAATAATAGATGATCTAAAGAAGTATGTGTTTAAGGAAGAAGAAAGACTGTCTACTGTAAAGAGGTGAGATTATTCTTTTATTGGTACCTTCTTATAGACTAATCTCCGGCTCCTGAAAGGCAGATCGACACAAACATTTGTTAAGCTTTTGAACCGTGGCACTATGATGTCCAGATACAATACTTTTTTTTTCTGTTTCTGATAGAATTCAAAGGTTTCTTAGACTACCAAACGGTCAAACGTGGGTATGTGAATAGCTGTCACTGGCTGACTGAATCAGCAACAACTAATCCCATGAATTGACATGTATTGTGTCGTTCATTAGCTCTTCAGTAAGCGGATGTCAATTTAAATCTAATAGCTTTGCTTGTCGTAAAGACTACTAATGTCCAAAAACGCGGTCTTTTCTTTTTGTATACAACCAAGGCGGCTACTATGCTTACCGCCTACCTGGTGAAGTAATACTTACGTGTATTCTTTGCTTATGATTAACGGTTCTCATAATCTATGATCTCAAGCATTACTTAAGTATTATACACTATGGTCGTCTGCAATACCCAAAGTATCTCTTGATTTCCCAAGAAAAATGAATTAACCACTCGCATGCAGGTATTTTTCATTCTAGCGGACGAGAGGTTAAAAATGTATCGGTTTGGGGTAAACGTGTCTTCAACTTATAAAATTTCCTAATAGTGTCTTGCCACATGGCAAGACACTTTTAGGATTTTTTTATAATTGAAGGCAAGTGACCACATTGTCATTTGCCTTAGGGTTACTGTATGACATAATGGATTCAATGGATCGAGTTTAAGTGATTTACAAATATTGGGATTTCTTTTATACTTTTCAGGTACTTGCATGTTCTCAAAAGCGAGCATGATAAAGCGATGAAAGATATTCCAAACTACATTAGCAATCCCATCAACGCATTCACTCTTATAAAAAGACTGACGACTGATTTAGATTATTTAAACGACAGTCTAAAAGTAGGAGAAGGTACGGTAATGTGAGGAATATATTTGTTAATTTAGATGTAAATTTACACTAGGTTATCGCGTCGGTCGGCTTCCATGTCTCTGGCAAGATAAGGCGACTCGGTTGACGCGTTTCCTTATACTTAACGACTGATTGATTGTTTCACTTGATATCAAACTTGGTCGACTTTGGTTGACTTGGCTGCCCGCCAAAGTCGTCCCATCGACGTTTGTTCGGAGATACTGAGACTCCGGTACAATCTTACCTTCTGGGCGAAACTCAGTAATAGTGCTACTACTCTTACTCCAGGTTTTTATTAAAGGGTGGTGCGTCCCTGTTCAAGCCGTTTTATCTGTACCGTCAGCCAATAATTGGCAAATGTGTGCTTTCCACATTTCACTTCTATTCTTTCAAGACAGTATAGTACCAATACTATATGACATCTTTAAATGAAATACTTTATTGTTCCAGAATACATAAATAGTATAACTATGAAACATGCTGACGTTACCTATCCTACTGTAGAGGATCTGACAGGCGCTGCGTTAGCTCTGGTTCGGATACAGAAGGTCTATCGTTTGGATGTCAAGGAGCTTGCTGAAGGAAAATTAAATGGCGTTGCTTACAGGTCAACTTAAAACAGTAAAATAATTAATAATTTGCGGAGATGACGTAAAAGCTTAGAGGTTAAATAAATCGCCCCGTCAGTTGCTACTGCTACAAATAATTTGGGTTCGGTTAGCAAACGATACCTGACAAAAAATGTGTGATCTACATGTATTTGTTCCTAGTCTGGGTGTTGTTTGGGTCCTTTATTTAAATGAGTGTAAAGACTCTAAAATATGCGATACAGATTTATATGCAAAAATACATTTCTAAAGAAAAGTGACTTAGAAAAGTTTATAAAGATATAGTATATTTTTGTTACTCAAATTTGTGTAAACCGTTAACCGAATTTAGGTGCAATTTGGAGTTAATCCTTAATATATAATAATCTTATTTTTGAAATATGGTTCTTTCTAGGGATTAACACATAGATTTTTTATCCTGGTATGTATCAAGATTTGAATCACATAGTAAATAATTATTATAAAGCAGATTTTATTTGCAAGCGTAACAAGAATATAAAAAGTCAAATTAAACTATATAATTATTTGGTTTTTAGTGCACTGATGACAGCCAGTGATTGCTATGAGCTTGGTCGGAAATTGTACAAAGCGGCAGATTACCAAAACGCACTTGCATGGATGTTAGAAGCTTTTCGGCAATATTATGAAGAGAATATCTCGTATCCCTTTACGGTTGATAATATACTAGATCATATTAACAACACATGTTATAAGTTAGGTGAATCTATGATTATTATTCTTATTATATGTGTACATGGATATGGATGTTTGTCTTGGTCTGAGTGTTTCTATGCATAATATATATGTATTTACAAAAAAAAGTATATATTTATGTTTATTCATTATCAAGTGTGATAATGAATCCGCTCACACCGGAGCGGCTATAGGCCGACCGTTTAACTCGCGTAGCGCTTGCGCGTGGGTGAGAGGGATGCAGAGCAGAGAGCTCACTCAGCTCAGCTGTAGCATTACCCGCCCCGCTCCCTTCTTACCGCGCAGGCGATACGCGGGTTAAACGGTCGGCCTATAGAGGTGTAGAGCGGTGCGGCACTGGTTTCACCATCCCGAGTCGCGTGAAAACGGAGAGCCGGAGCGGGTTTCTCCGTAGTTATGCCCTTAAAAATGACACTTCCACCCCCGATCATTGATATAGCTCTAGCGGCCTCCCTCTGACCGGCCGACCAAGGCAACCCAGAGCCAAGTTATTATTATTATTTGTCGTAAAGTTTTTAATCGTTGTTGATTTCTGAAAGCCATGCTGGTCGTTATCGTGAAATTTTTAGTTGTAGCAACCCGCTGGCAGCCAGACAATTGTTTTTAATTATGACTGGTATTTCAGTAAAATAAATTGACAGATTTAACTACTGTAATAGGAAGAATATATTGTAAATTTACGATTAATTTTACTTACATCACGACTCAGTGGCGCAGCGGTAGTGAATATGTATGAGATCAAGAGTACGATTGTCGGGTCAGGCTGTTATTAAATCTTATTACATGGAGCCTAAAAACATTTTTGGCAAAATAGAATCTTTCGTGTTGAATTACCACACACAATAGTTTTTATAATAGTGTATTATATAGTTAATATTTACAGCCGACCCAAAAACTGCTTTGAATTGGATACAAAAGGTATTAGACATGAAACCAGAACAACCACGAGCTAAAGAGATCCTGGCATTTTACTCAACATTGTTGATTACTGCAGAAGAAGAGGCTAAACTTAAAGAAGTAAGCTATTTTATCTTCTCCATATATCTTCTATGTAAATACACCTTATGTGAACTGATAATAATGTTTCATCTATTTTAAAAAACAAAGGGGAGTACGAGGTATATTTCCTATATCACGAACAAACGGACACAAAGAACACCTAGAGTCAAAGAACGCTCAGATTAAATTCAATTATTTTGGACCACACAATTCTCTTATATTTGAACTCGAACCCAGAACACTTTGTGCACTGGCAGTGGCAAGGTAACAAGAACAACTGTGCAAAATGTAGGTGCAAATTGACATTGTCTAACTCCTCACGCTGATAAGCCAGTCTCTTTTTTAAGCGTGTATTTACTGGGCAAAAAAGACTTTGTGCTGCTTCTGGAAATTTCTTAATTAAAAAGCCGATAACACTTTTTTCGACTCGCGAAATGAACCTAAGACATGATGCACAGCAGTCGCATACACTAACGCTACGCCATCGAAGTACTTAAGTTACTTTTTGGAACTCTTGACGTTTCGGCTAGGTTGACTGGCTGTGGTCAGAAACTTACCGGCGCGGCGATGTGAATCTCCAGTATTGGTTCCGAAAATATTTAATATGATGAGGGTATTATTTCTCGTTAATAAGGATTTCATTAAACTTGTAAACTTATACACAGATATCCGAAACTGAGGAATCGAAAGAGGTAAATAAGGAAAAGGCGAAAGCGAAAGAAAAGGCTACAGTTATTAAAATTTACGAGGCAATGTGTCGAGGAGAAATCGAGGTACCCATACAATTGTCCAGCAGGTATAGATATACAACAAAATGTAACATTTGTCATTTTTAATTACTACATAAGTAATTGCTTGTCAAACTTGCACAAACTTTTGCTTTAACAACATTATATTGCAATAATCCATCTTTTTGTAAAACATCAGTAACAATTTTGCTCTAAGAAGAATCGGGCAAAGAATATTTTGTATTTATCCGTTTCCTTTCTTTCTTTTTTGACCATTGAACACGGATTAATACCCGTCTATGCATGAGATTACATGCAAACGTTTTACTCGAAGGTTTGCATGTAATCTCATCTATATTTGTACGGCCGTAGAGGTATATTAGGCCACATTTTGCCAACAGTGATTGTCTCATGTAATTGCCATCTACTAGACAAATTCCAGCCTCCGTGCTGTGTCCTACTAAGAATATAAGACTGAAAATTTAAAAACCATTACAAAACTCTGAAATCTAACCCGAAACCTTACGTATAACGGTCTGCACCACTAAAGCAAAAATACAATAAATATAAAAAGCAGTGCTAAGTGTCACGCATGCAGCACATTATATCGAAGAAGTACTTACAATAAAAGGTTTCTAATAAAAAAAACTATCCTCAACTAACATAATACATATTATTATGAACTATGAATCACTTGCGGGAACAGTACTTTTTTCTGGATGAAAGATACTGAATTTTTTTTTCTCGATCGGAGTGCCTAAGTTGGCTCTGGACTCAATTCATTTTGTTCTTCTATTAAACGGATAATCTGGTACTGATAAAGCGTAAAAATAACATCAATTTATTTACTTACAGGTTGACATGTCGTTACCTGTCTAAAAATCATCCATTCTTGACAATAGCACCTTTCAAGATTGAGATGTTATACCTTAAGCCAGACGTGATACTTTTTCATGATGTTGTTAGTGACGGTGAAATAGAGACACTCAAACAGATATCTAGACCAAAGGTTAGTAAGAGAAATATGAGTCATATAGCTACAGCAACCATTATAAGCTTCTTCTTCTTCTTTAAACTTAAGATTTTTGCTCTTGTCGGTGAAATAGGTATACGCCATCTTTCTCGATTTTCGGCTAAGACCATAGAAGATATAATAATATAAGCATATAAGATGTGAGCTTCGCCTTTTCTTTTATTTGGTCAGTATATGGCCTCATACATTAACCTCGACACAAAAGATCCCACTGGGTCGAAGTGTCGCCGGTCTACACTGACTGGCCCACGAATAAGATAAGATATATAGGTATATATATCATAGGTTTGCTCCTTTTTTTATTCTGTTCCACTTTGCCTTTTATGAGGCTTTTTAGAGTTCGAAAAAACATTTATACAACAGCTTCGTCCGTCTGTCTGTTATACAACTTTCAACTCAAGAACCGTAAGAGCTAGAGACTCGCAGTCAACGTCATTCGACTCAGCATAGTCGATGTTCCCCCGAAGTGACTATGACCTTTGACCTCAAGGTCACGTGGCATCACGTGACCTTTGTATTTTTGGAACTCTAAGATTTATGGCAATTCATTACCGTTTCTGACTTGTTATATAGTAGTTATAATCTAGAAAAAAGAATCCAAATATTTTAAACAGAAAGGTGTAAAAGGAACGTACCCACACAGTCCTATACCTATTCCTCAAAGGTGTAAGCCTCGGTGGCACAGAGGTAATAAATATCCAGAGTCCATGATCTCTCTCTAAATTGATTTCCGAATTGGGCAATGTGTTTTTGGATTTTTCAGTTAAGAAATTCTCAGTATCAGCCCTGAAGTCTTGAACTGTGTCCAGTAGATGCCGATAGGCTTAATTCTTACTACGTGGGAAAATGATATTTACAGGTGTAGTAAGCCCACATTTCAGCTATGGTCTTGCTTATCGCTTAGAGTTACACGCTGCCACTGGAAATTTCCTATCCGATAATATGACCCAAGACCATGCACAACCGTAATAATCACTACCACAAGGCAATCAAGGCATTCTAGTAACACTAACATTTTATTTCATTTTACAGTTTAAACGTGCTCTAGTTAAATCTTGGAATGGAACCTCCGTAGTTTCAAATGTTCGTACTAGCAAGTTGGCTTGGTTGGAAGACAAGGAATCAGCGACCGTCGCCCGTATCACACAGCGAGTGACGCACATGACTGGCTTGTCTGCTGCAACTGCTGATAAACTACAAGTACTTAACTACGGAATTGGAGGACATTATGAACCGCACTTTGACTTCTTTCCTGTAAATAATAATAATAAATTGTTTTTGCCGTATAAATCCCACAGGAACGTGTAATGGGATAAAAATATTCTGTGTGTTAATCCAGGATATGGTCTATCTGAGAGTCAAGTTTTATCTAAATCCATTTGACGGTTTACGCGTGATTCAGTAACAAATATCCAAATATCTTCACTACTTTCATATTTATAATAGTGATAGGCGATTATCGAGAACAATAGAAATTTTAGAATATTTAAGCAAATAGAAATATTCAATCAAAATCGAAAATTTCGAGAATTATTCGAATCCATAGTAGCTCAACGCAAATAGGTACGAATATCAATACCGCCATTTTCGTATTATACTCAGTGACAGTCTCGATGAACATTTAGGTGCGGGAACATAGAAATTACACATCGCATTGCCCTAGCTTCGCACTGAGTTCCAATAAACTTTAGTTACGAGCTTCGTCTTGTATCAAGTTAATTATCGAATCAAAACTCTTATCCTATACATAGTATCACGCCTATATACGCGAAAGGGAATGCAGATACGTATAACATCCACATCTCGTCGGAAATAGTTTCAGTATGTCTATAACATATAATTTAGATAGAAAGACCTAGCCAACTGAAGTTTATCGCGCACAGTGCCCGAATTCGTGACGCTATCGAGAATTTCTAGGTAGATAAATCCAATAACACTTTGCCTCACTTAGGAATCACACCTAAGATACACTCACATTCCCTACCCCTGCGTTGAAGAAGCAGTGTTTTTTTTTAACATACCTGTTTATTTTATTTGTTGACAGAAAAGTAGGGACCCTACTGACGAAGAAGTTATCGTGGGTAAAGGAAATAGGATCGCCACCACACTGTTTTACGTAAGTATGCTTATAAACTACGTCTCTATTTTACATAACAATAATGTTATTTACAGAATCTATTAATTATTACATAATTAGAACCATGCCTTCTAAGGGGATTCGTATTTAACCACACAGACAATTGGATCTATTAACTAACGCAAAACTTTAAAATTTTATTTAAATCATGTTGAGAACCGGATCAGGATCCAAGTCCTAGTTCTGGTTTCGAAACATATCTCTGTTCTGGTGCCTGTGCTTTGTTCCAACTCTGTCCAGGTACCAGATTCTGTCCGGGTCCTGGTTACTATCCCTATTTATACGACATGCACTGTATGTAAATTATTTCATTAACACACGACGAATATAAAATTAGAATTTTACAATATGCTTTATAGATGTCCGACGTAGCTCAAGGAGGTGCCACAGTATTCACGAGTCTCGGAGTAGGAATGGCTCCAGTTAAGGGCACGGCCATTCTATGGTTTAACTTGCATGCCTCAACAACTCGAGACATCGCTACGAAGCACGCTGCCTGTCCCATACTGCAGGGTTCTAAATGGGGTATTCTTTTTCTCTTTCAAATATTGTACACAATCCTTTATCCTTTAAAACACAACTCCCGCACTGTCACTATCTATCTAGACTATAAGATTCAGCATAAGTCTTACATCAAAATTACGTTCATCTACATAACTATTGGTTTATATAAACTACATTAATTGTTAAGGTTAACGCATTGGACTTGCGATTGACAGGGCATTGGTTTAATTGCACAATTGAAATAATATAGCCACTTTAATCACAAGTATTTTAGCTTATCTGAACAGGAATAAGATAACTATTATTTTAAACCCGATATTGCTCAATAATCCTAAAAATTAAATCGTGTCTGACCTTAAGCATTGATATGTTTGCAGTCTTCACAAAGTGGTTGTATCAAGCCGGCCAGGAGTTTCTGAAGCCCTGCAACTTGGAATACCAAGAGGAGGATCACTACACAAGCAAGATCCTGCCACCAGTGGCAAAAACTTCAAATCAAGCGGTTCCAGATAAGCTATGATTACTAAGAACAAGATTTGACTTAACTTATTATTTTGGCTCTATTAAAGTTAAATTGTTTCGAGTTGATTAATTTAACTGCAAAAACTAACCATTTCATACTTTTCTATTGCTAAAAAGAAAAAGCCAACGTCACGCGGTATTCCCAGACGGTCACCCATCCAAGTACTAACCGTGCCTGATGTTGCTTAACTTCGGTGATCGGACGAGAACCGGTGTGATCAACATGGTATGGACGATGACGGTTGTTAGGCAATTGAATATTTGTAACAACTATTTAATAATATCACATTAGTGATTTGCCAAAAATTATAATAAAATTTCTCAATTGGGAAATAATACCTATTATCGATATACAAAAGTAACTAGATCCTGTTTGTGACTTTTGTTATGATTGCATTGCATTGCATTATCGGGCACGGCTAGTACTTGGTTGCGTGACCGCCTGGGAATACCGCGTGACATTGATTTTTTCATGCCATATTTTAACGTTTATATGACAAAATAAATAAAATATAAATAAAATAAGTATTTAGAGATTTTCGACATAATTTTTATATGAATAATATAAAATATAATAGAAGCTAAAACAACAATGTTTTCTTACTATTTAATATATTTTATTTCATAATACTGTAAGCTTTTATGAATATGTATTTGTATTACAAGTAAGTATGTGTAAATTCGTCATAATTCTAATTTATGCAATAAATTTCCAATGTATTAATTTTGTTATTGTAAATTCGTCACATGGTTTTTACACGCATCGATAGATATACAAAAAAATTGAACACCTAGTAGAATAAAAATGGTGTACATTTTTCATAATCACAGTAAGTTTAATAATTTACCTTACATCTACATCAAAATCACAGTTTTCAAGTGGACGATTTGCCCGCAACATTACAATTTTAGGATAAACAATAGAAAGACAATAAATCACAGTAATATTCATATAATTTTTTTAATTTAACATAACACCTATAAAAGTCACAGATCTCGAGTTGCTGACTTGCCTACAACTATATAAATAAATATAATTACCTAACACCTACGTAAAAATCAGTTCTTGAGTGGCTGGTTTGCTCACAACATTACAATTATAAGAAAACAATAGAAGTCTAAATAAATCACAGCAATAATCACATTTATTTTTAGTTTAACCTAACACCTACGTAAAAATCACGTATTTCGAATGGCTAATTTGCCTACAACTATATAAATATAATAACACTGGAAAATAAAAATAAAAATATTTCCTGCGACATTAATTTTGTTACTGGTTTTAATAAACACTTTCATCAGTCATACCCAAAATGTATTTATTTTGTATGAATTGACTCTGGTTATTGAGATATTCAACATAAAGAACGGTTCCATCAGGACATTAGAACAATGAAAGAAAGATACCAAGGCCGATGGGACAGCCATATTATAATAATAATAATAATAATAATATTCTACCACATACACACAACACCATCTAGCCCAAACTAAGCAGAGCTTGTACTATGGGTTCTAGACAATGGATAGACATACATATATACTTTTTTTTTGTAATTATATACATAATATACATAGAAACACCCAGCTCACCCAGCTCACCAATCGAACCCGCGACCTCGGGCGTGGCAGTCGGTTACACTATTATTATTATTATTATTATTATAATGATGGCAGACTATTGCTTGAGTTTAATAAGGGATTATCCTGAACATAATCACTATAGAAAAGCTTACAGATAAAGTAATTCTAATATTTATTTTTATGATTGTTTGTTAATAGTCTATATATTAAGATTTCTTGACGTTATTTAGCCGCTTCTAAAATATATATTTAATATTTAATTGAATTTTTATTTCGACCTTCCTTCAGTCATATAGTTATAAAGTCTTATCTCATAAACTAGAGTCAATTTAACATAGGCATCTGATATTTTTTCGTACCTATTTTTATCATGCCGCAAAATGACTGTTCCCCAGTGTAATCTAATAGCTATAACTAAAAACCTATATTATTAATGTAATAAATACTTATTACATTAATAATATACATTATTGATTTGTAATTAAATGTTACATGTTTTAAAATGCTGCATAACAGAAAGCTTTAAAGGACTTCAATCAGGGACATATTATTGTAATTGTCCAAAATAGTTTTCAATTCTTTGTCATATGCTATAGATCGACGTGTTCTCACCTTTAAGGGTATATTAAATCTGAAGTTCTATAATTTAGAATCTATATATTCAGCCTATATATATATATATATATATATATATATTTTCTAGTATATCAAGAAACTGAAGCATTTTAGGTTTTGTTTTCTTTTCCACATTTTATTGTTTAACCATTTATGCCATGCTTCTGCTAAGTTTATTGTCCTATGACGAGCCCCATGTACATTCCACATAAACTGTACACTTGCTATCGCTACTTAAAGCAAAAATGATGTAAAATGAGCATTTGTGACAAATTTACAATAACCCTCATGTACCTGTGACGAATCTACACATATTTTTTAATACATGTGACGAATTTATTTTGTGACGAATGTACTACAACCCAATTATTTGTCTTTATTCTCTGTGTATATCACATGGGATTGTAACAAACAATATGTTGAACGCAATAAGCATCGCATTACTCTTGCTTTGCGTGAGGACAGATGCAGAGGTTTTTACATCGATAGCAGAATTAGAAGAGTTGCTAGAAACTGAAAAGAGAATAATAGATGACCTAGAGAAGTATGTGGTTAAGGAAGAAGAACGACTGTCTAGTTTAAGGAGGTAAGAAAGATTACATAATATTGTCTTATGTTTAAGCGAATGTTATACATTGAAGTTAAACACTTTATACGGATTTTGTCGCGTTGTTTATTTTACTTTAAACACACGGAGACTAATGAAATGGAATGAAATGTTTTTCGCATGAGACATGATTACAAAGGATGTTACAAGGTTAAGGTACATCATATCTCGCCTTTAGTAGGCGTACGAATGTTGTTGCGTAGTACAAACATTTATTTATTAAACATCATATTCCTTACATATTATAAACAAATGTCAATTATCAATAGTAAAAATAATTATAAAATGCGAAAGGAATAGATAATATCGTAACTGTTTAAAAAAAAAAGAGATGTACAATGTAAATTTCCAATTTAATAATTACGTAAAAGATGTCAAGATAAATTAAATTAAAATTACGTTTTAAAATTTTATATTTCATTTGTTATTTATATTGTTAATAGACACTTCGTTTTAAAGAATGTGTGAAATTACATTGTTTGCAATTAAAATATTCATTTAATGTATGAAAGCAATTCTTCAGTAGCCATTTTCTTAATTTTGTTTTAAATTGGATGATTGGGAGTTCTCTGATATTTATAGGGATGTGGTTGTATACTTTAGCTAACTGTAATTTTAGCAGCGATAGCTCAGTGGGGAGACCAACAGACTGCAATGCAGAGGCTCTCGGGTTCGAACCAACGTCGCGCACCTCTGACTTTCGGAAGTTATATGACTTTTCGAAATTATGTGCGTATTGATTGACAATTATCGCCTGCTCCGTGCCTCGGAGAGCACGTTAAGCCGTCGGTCCCGGCTGTCATGAACATCTATGGCAGTCGTTACAGGGAAAGTCAGTACCCTCTAATATCCTGACACTGGTCTAGCCTTAGGGTATCGTTAGCCTTTGGGTTGCGGAGCTCAGGTGGCAGCCGCTTCGTGTAAAAACTGATATCCAGTCAAATCCGGTTAAACTAGAAAAGCCGACCCCAAGTGACTTGGGAATAATAAAGGCTAAGGGAGAAGAAGTGGTTGTATACTTTTATAGTCATAACTAGGCTGTTTTTTTATTAATGCTACTTCTACAAGTTCCAAACTTTAGTTTTGTGCGATCCATTGACTCGTATTTACTTGTTTCACTTACTTTTACAAATAAATGGCTTTGGTTCCTGAAGAACTTTCCTTCTTCTAGTATATATATAGACACCAAAGTCAAGACGGTAGTAAGGTGGTAGTATTACCATCTTAGTCTCCCCGTGAACATGGCTGCTGTAAAGCAACCGAAACGTCGGCGCAAAGTGTAAACTTAAATATAAATGGTTTTAATTAAATTAAATAGTTTAAATAGTAGTAAAGTTTAATAATAGTAATGTTAAAGTGACAAAATTATGTAATAAAAGTGTTTAAAGTAAAATAAACAACGCGACAAAATTCGTATAAGGTGTTTAATTTAGAGGTAAGATTATTCTCTTATTGGTACCTTCTTAAAGACCAATCTCTTAAAGGCAAATTAATAAATTCTGAAATCAGATCGACACAAACATTTGTTAAGCTTTGGAACCGCGGCGGTACTCTGGTGTCCAGATACAATAGATTTTGATTATTTATATCTGGAATTCTAAGACTTGATAGACTACCAAACGGTCAAACGTAGTTATGTGAATCGCTATCATTAGCTGACTGAATCAGCAACAAATAATTACATGACTTGACATGTGTTTGATTTTGAGACGTCGTTCATTAGCTCTTCAGTAACCGGGTATCAATTTTAAATCTAATAGCTTTGCTTGTTGTAAAAACTACTAACGTCCAAAAAATGCGGTCTTTTCTTTCTTTTATACAACAAAGGCATTTTGCTTACAAGCAATAAGTAAAATGGCCGCCTTTGTTGGTGACGTAATACTAACGTGTATTCTTTGCTTATGATTATAATGGTTCTTCATAATATATGATTGCAGGCCTTTCTTAAGTATTACACTATCATCGTCTGCTATATATATGTTGGGGTTCAAGTGGTCGCGTCGCTACTGCCACTGCGCCGAGTGTTCGGTTCGAATCCCACAAGGGACAAAAGTTTGTGTGATCCACAAATGATTGTTCCGAGTCTGGAAGTGTGTTTGTTGTTTGAATGCTTTAAAGTCCCACGCGACACAGCAATTATTCCTTGAGCTGGCCTTGTCTTTTTATATAAAACATGTCTGCAATACACAGAGTATCTCATGATTTCCCAAGAAAAAGGAATGAACTACTCATAGACAGGTATTTTTCATTCTAGCAGACGAGAGTTTAAAAATTGATCAGGTTAGGATAAAAGTTCCTTCCACCCATAACATTCCTAATAGTGTCTTGCCATTTGGTCATTTACCTTAGGGTTACTGTATGACATAATGGAATCAATGGATCGAGTTTAAGTGATTTACAAATATTGGGATTTCTTTTATACTTTTCAGGTACTTGCATGTTCTCAAAAGCGAGCATGATAAAGCGATGGAACATGTTCCAAACTACATCGGCAATCCCATCAACGCATTCACTCTTATAAAACGATTGACGACTGATTTAGATTATGTAAACGACAGTCTAAAAGTAGGAGAAGGTAAGATAATGTGAGAAATATGTTTGTTAATTTAAATGTAAATTTACATTGGGTCGTCGCGTTGGCCGGCTTCCACGAGTCTGGCAAGAGAACTCGATGGACGCGTTTGCTTATGCAGTGGCGACTGGCGCCTAACGCTTAGCGACGGACGATTGTCGTGACTGACTGATCGTGTCACTTGATGCCAATCTTTGGCTGACTTGGCTGTCCGCCAAACTCGTCCTATCGACGTTTGTACGGAGGTACTGAGACTCTGGTACTGCTACTTACGTACTGGGCGAAATTCAGTAGCAATGCTACTACTCTTACTCCAGATTTTTATTAAAGGATAATAAAAAATAAAGGTAATTTTCCGTCAGGCCGTCTTATTTATACCGTCAGCAAATAATTGGCAAACTGGTGTGTTTTCCACATTTCACTTTTATCCTTTCAAGACACTGTGATACGTTTTGATAATTTCAAATTAAATTCCTTATTTTTCTAGAATACGTAAATAATGTAACTATGAAACATGCTGACGTTACCTATCCTACTATGGAGGATCTAACAGGCGCTGCGGTAGCTCTCGCACGGTTACAAAAAGTATATCGTTTGGATGTCAAGGAGCTTGCAGAAGGAAAATTTAATGGCGTTGGTTACGGGTAAACATACTTAAATTATAGATGACGTAGAGATTTAAATGGACGCTTCGTCACAAGATACTGCACCAAATTATTTGAGTTTGATACCACGGGATAAAACATTGTACAATTCATAAATATTTGTTACGAGTCTGGGTGTTCTTTGGGTATGTTTTGAATATATGTAATGTTCCCGCGATATTGGTATTATCATTAGTATAGGGAATTTGCTTTAGAAAGACATATTTAAAGAAAAATGTGGGAGATCGTTGGATTTTCACGTAAAGGCCTCGAGATCGATCCCAAGGTGCGCATCTCTTACTTTATGTCTCAATAGTTAAATATCGCTTGCTTTAACAGTAAAAGGAAACATCGTGAGGAAACCTGCACGTCAGAGAGTTCTCCATAATGTACTTAAAGATAATGTGAAGTCTTCTATTGGATTTGATTGATTTGATTGGATTTTAGTGTACCAATGACAGCCAGTGATTGCTATGAGCTTGGCCGCGCGTTATACCAGGTGTCAAATTATCTAAATGCACGTGCCTGGATGTATGAAGCTTTTCGAAGGCATGAAGATAATCTCTCTAATCCCTTCACGGTTAATAATATACTGGATTATATTAACAACACATGTTATAAGCTAGGTAAAGCTGAGTTTATTATTTCTAGTCTTACATAAGGAATGGCAGATGATGAATTTTTAAAACCACACTTAGCCATTAAATTTGACTCTCAGGAAATTATAATACGACATTGCTAAAGGTTTTATGTAATGCGATACTGTGTTTTAGAATATTTTATTTTACCTTTTTTGGATCATCTCTATGGGCAACCATCAATTGTAGGTACATTTTTATATGTCGTTTATTGTAAGAATGGCGTATGTCTTTAACATAATATTTACAGTATTAAGAAATGTTAATAATAATTGATTAAGCTTACTTACATGGTGCATCGGTGGCACAACGTTTTGTAAATGTGACTGTTGTGATGTGTTTTTCCTGGGTCGGTAAAAGTGCAACTGGGCTTTCCTGTTTAGAAAAGTAGCAGCATTGAGTCTGAAAGTATGCCCGGTGGCCGGCAACAGGCTCGCTCTATTACAAGAGACTTAAAACTGATAGCTGGTGAAATAAAATCTTATTTTTGATTACAATTCACAAAAGTTATTTATAATGATGTACTACATCAACACTAATATTTAGTAATATTTACAGAAGACCCAAAAAGTGCAATAGAGTGGATGCAAAAGATATTAGACATAAATCCGGAAGAACCACGAGCTAAAGAGATTCTGGTATATTACTCAACAATGTTGAGTACTGCAGAAGAAGAGGCTAAACTCAAAGAAGTAAGCTATTTTATCTTCTCCATATATGTATCTTCTATGTAAGTACACCTTCTGTAATCTAATAATATGTTTTATGCATTTTAAGAAACAAAGTCGAGTACGAGGAAATTTCCTATATCACGAACAAACGGACACAAAGAACACTCAGACTCAAAGAACTCACTCTCTCTCAGACTTGATACAATTATTTCAGACCACAAAATTTTCTGGCATTTAGATTCGAACCCAGAACACTTAGTGTACTGGCAGTGGCAAGGTAACAAGAACAACTGTGCAAAATATTGGTGCAAGCCGCCTTTAACGCATCACGGTGATAAGAGCAGGTGTCTTTTTTACGTGTATACCAGCTCTACCTCTGCGACATCGAGGTACTTATGTTTAATTCTGGGACGTTTAACGTTTCCGGCAGTTTGTACTAGCCGAGGTCATAAGCACATTGGCGCAGCGATATAAAGCTCCAGTTTTTGGTTACGTAAATTTCTAATATGATGAAGGTATTATTTCTCGTTAATAAGAATTTCATTAAATTTGTTAACTTATATACAGGTATCTGAAACTGAAGAATCGAAAGAGATAACTAATAAAAAGGTGAAAGCGAAAGAAAAGGCTACACTTATCGAAACTTACGAGGCACTGTGTCGGGGAGAAATTGAGATACCCATACAATTGTCCAGCAGGTATAGAATATTTTATCATTTGACATATTGGAACTGATTACAGCTTGTCAAACTCGCACAAAATTTGGCTTTGAAAAAGGTAATTCGAGGAGTTGAGCTCTATATATTCTTTAATTATATTATAATATTTGTTTACCTTTTTTACTAACCATCAATAACAATTTTGTTTTGAAGTCTTAATGAAGTGGCTGGCAAAGAATATTTGTATTTATTTGTCCTTCTTTCTTTTAATTACTAAAACGGATACTCTGCTCAGTTTGGGCTAGATGGTGTTGTGTGTATGTGATAGAATATTATTATTATATAAGGTGTTTTTTTTTCTCAGCTTGCGCTGGTAGTTTTAGTGACATTTACGGACTTTTATCTAGTAAAGGCCACATATTTTCGAAAGAGAGTCTGTGGGCTATTGTAGTAATCTTGTTATCTATTTGTAAGAATTTTCTCACGATTCTACAGGTATTCAATATGGCGGCTTTTTGGAGTTGTGTGTAAGTGTTAGATTTTAGATCAATGAGTTTCAGACTGTGTGACAATTTGGTCCTAGATTGCTGTAATAAAGACTTCAGTTTCCGGAAACAAGGATCTTTGAGTGAGCCATTTGTTTGACGCTATTTTGTCTACGTGTGGTTGTTCAAGATCGTGGGGGTGTCGGCCATAAGGTGCTTTCTTCTTCCATTGTTCTATTTTTAAGTTTTGTGGACTATTTTCTATGTTATCTATTTCTGTTTTATGGTCTAAGTTAAGAGGTGTGTGGTTGAAGTCATTAAAAACTATTGCTTTAAGAATTTGACTACTGTTCGCTTTTTGGTGGAAAATGATTTTAGTTTCGATTTTTGTGTAGATATATTTATAAGGCCTCTTCCTCCATCCTGTCTTTTTATTAACATTATTTTTATAACGGACTTCGAGTGTAAGCAATTGTGTTTAGTCAGGATAGTTCTTGTTGCTATTTCTAAGTAATTAATATCTGTTTTTGTCCATTTTATGACACCGAATGAGTTGGTAAGTATTGGTATAGCGTAGGTATTTATGGATTTTATCAAACTTTTTTCAGCCAGTTTAAAAGGTGGACTCTATGTTTATACTCATTCTTTAAAGACATTTTTAATTTAACATGATCTAGTCCTTTTGATTGATAGTAGTCTAGGTATTTGTATAGTTCATTCGGTTCCATAGCTGTTATTGTTTCATCGGCATTTACTGCATAATCACCAGATCGCATTTCGTATTTAACGTTCATATATTTTTACATTTTTCCAACCCAAATTGCATGTTAATGTCTTTACTAAATTTTGCTGTAGTATCTATTAATGTTTTCATTTCTTTTTCTGATCTAGAATCGAGCTTTATGTCATCCATATAAATTAAATGAGTTATAAAAGTTTCAGTATTATTCTGTTTTAAACTATATCCGGCCTTGTGAATACGCAGCATTTGCGATATAGGGTTTAGGGCGAGACAAAACCACAAAGGACTTAAAGAGTCACCCTGATATATTCATTTTATTATTATTATTTCTCTGTTAGTTATTTTATTTAGATGTAGTTTAGCTATCAAAAGCGGGCTTATGTTTTTAAGGAAGTCTATTAGTATAGGGCTGATTTTATATATTTTAATATCCGTAACAGCCAGGAATGTGGGATGCTATCAAAGGCTTTTTTAAAGTATATGTATGTACAGTGCAAATTTTATTTTTACTTTTCGTATGTCTTTATATTAGAGAGTCGATAACAAGTTGCTCCTTGCACCCCATGTAGCCTCGCCTGCCTCCCTTTTGTTCCTCGGCAAGTATGTTATGCTGTTCTATGAGGGTAGTAATTTTTTGAGTTATTGCTGCTGTGATAAGTTTATATATAGTGGGTGAGCAAGTTAGGGGTCTGATTGTGATGGTTGTGATGTGTGTTGGCCTTTGGATAGCATGTATGTTATACCTTTAGCTATGAATTGTGGTGTGTTTTGTTGTCCATGAATAATGCTTGTTAAATTTGTTAATTAATTATTTAAGTTTTAACTTATTATTATTATTCATGACTATATTTATAGTAACCCTTCGGGTATATGTCACTTGGGGTAAGTAGAGGTATATTATAAGGTTTTAGGTCCCACGTAATAGCGGCGAGCCTATTACTATCTATTAAATACATTGCCAGACTTTATATTACTACTAAGGATTTACAGAGAAGTCAATTGCAAAACCCCGACATCAAAACCTTCAAATCAAATTGTGCACTATTTCAACACTACCGAACCAGTCACTATAATAAATATATAAAAAAATAATTATTATAATATCCATTTGTCCTCTTACAGATTGACATGCCGTTATCTGTCTGAGAATCACCCATTCCTGAAAATAGCACCTTTACAAATTGAAATGTTGTACCTCAAACCAGACGTAGTACTTTTTCATGACGTTGTTAGTGACGGTGAAATAGAGACACTCAAACAGATATCTAGACCAAAGGTAAGTAAGAGAAATATGAGTCATATAGCTACAGCAACCATTATAAGCTTCTTCTTCCTTATACTTGAGAGCTTTACTCTTGTTGGTGGAGTATACGTCATCTTTCTTGATTTTCGGCCAAGACCCCTGACCTCCCTATAAAATATGACTTTTGCCTTTCCTTTATTTGGCCAGTGAATCCTTCTGCGTTCTTCTACTGTTCCTCCTATGATGTTTTTATGAAGTCGTTGTAATCTAGACTTAAGTATTTCCTACGGCAGCGTATAAGAGGAACATAGACAGAAAGTCTCCTGGCAAAGCAGTAATGAATGCGACTGCTGTGCAGGAGCTCTTGAATTCAATTCCCAGCAAAGTATTTTTCAGTTTTTCTGTCAAGAAATTCTAAATAGCAGCACTAAAGTCTGGAACTGTATCCGGTAGATGCCAATAGGGTGGGTAAAGCCTACCCAGAGGTGTATTTAATTCATATTTCACGAGCTACGGTCTTGCTTATCGTCTTGAGTTACACGCTGCCTCTGAGAATTTCCTACCCGGGTAATATAACCCAAGACCATGCACAACTGTAACAATCACTACCACAAGGCAATCGAGGCATTCTAGTAACACTAACATTTTATTACTTTTTACAGTTTGAACGTGCTCTAATCACAGCTGGGAATGAAAGCTACGTAGTTAAAAATATTCGTACCAGCAAGTTGGCTTGGTTGGAAGACAAGGAATCCGCCACCGTTGCCCGTATCACACAGCGAGTGACGCACATGACTGGCTTGTCTGCTACAACGGCTGAGAAACTACAAGTACTTAATTACGGGATTGGAGGACATTATGAACCGCACTTTGATTTCTTTGCTGTAAATAATAATTATTATTAGTTTCTGCTTTATAGCAGCGATAGCCTAGTGGGGGACCGTTGGACTGCAATGCATCGCTCATGAGTTCGATTCCATGGCACGCATCTCTGACTTTTCGAAGTTATATGCGTATTAAATAATTAACTATCATCACTTTAACGGCAAAGGATAACATTGTGAGGAAACCTACATATCTAAGAGTTCTCCATAATGTTCTCGAAGATATGTGAAGGCTGCCAACCCGCACTGGGCCAGCGTGGTGGACTTCTATATAGCCTGACCTTTCTCACATTGAGAAGAAGCCCGTGCCAAGCAGTGGGACAGTTTAATACAGGGCTGATATTATTACTAGTTTCTGCCGTGTAAATTCCACGGGAACGCTTAATAGGATAAAAATATTCGGTGTGTTAATCCAGGATATGGTCTATCTGTGTGTCGAGTTTTATCTATATGGGTACTTTCAATAGTTTACGCGTGATTCAGTAACAAATATCCAAACATCTTTACTACTTTTCATATTTTTAATAGTGATAGGCGATTTTAGATAACAATATAAATTTTAGAATATTCAAGCATATCGAAATAATCAATCAAAATCGAAAATTTCGATATTTATTCGAATCAATAGTAGTTCAACGCAAATACGAATATCAATACCGCCATTTATAGAATATCGATGAACATTTAGATGCGGGAACACAGAAATTACACATCGCATTGATAGCCCTAGCTTCGCACTGAGTTCCTAGTATACTTTAGTTACGAGCTCCGATTTGTCCAAAGTTGATTATCGAATAAAAACTCTTATCCTATACATAGTATCAGGCCTATATACTCGAAAGGAAATGCAGATACGTATAACATCAACATCTCGTCGGAAATAGTTTCAGTATGTCTATAACATATAATTTAGAAAAAAGACCTACCCAACTGAAGTTTATCGCGCACAGTGCCCGAATTCATGACGCCATCGAGAATTTCTAGGTAGATAAATCCAATAACATTTTACCTCACTTAGGAATCACACCTAAGATACATTCACATTCCCTACCTCTGCGTTGAAGAGGCAGTGTTCTTTTTTAACAAACCTATTTATTTTATTTGTTGACAGAAACGTGGGGATCCTTCTGAAGAAGAAATTATCGTGGGTAATGGAAATAGGATCGCCACCACACTGTTTTACGTAAGTATGCTTATAAACTACTTCTATATTTTACATAACAATAATGTTATTTACAAAATCTATTACTTATTATATAATTGGAACCATGCCTTCTAAGGGCATTCATATTTCACTATCACTATTTAACTAACGCAAAACTTCCAAAATTTTATTTAAATCATGTTGAGAACCGGATCAGGATCTAAGTCCTAGTTCTGGTTTCAAAACATGTCTCTGTTCTGGTGCCTGTGCTTTATCCCAAATCTGTCCAGGTCCTAGATTCGGTCCAGATCCTGGTTACTATCCCTATCTTTATTCCTATTTATATGATATGCACTGTATTTAAATTATTTCAATAACACACGACATATATAAAATTTTAATTTTACTATATGGCTTTGTAGATGTCTGACGTAGCACAAGGAGGTGCAACAGTATTCACGAGCCTCGGAGTACGAATGGCTCCAGTCAAGGGCACGGCCATTTTATGGTTTAACTTGCATGCTTCAGCAACTCGAGACATCGCTACGAGACACGCTGCCTGTCCCATACTGCAGGGTTCTAAATGGGGTATTATTTTTCTCTTTCAAATATTGGACACGATCCTTTATCCTTTTAAATCACAACTTCCGCACTGGGAATAATTTCTGTATTGCGGGAGACTTTACAAACATTCAAACACCGGACACAAGAAGCACCCAGACTCGGAACAACAAATTGTGGATCACACAATTTTTTGTCCCGTGTGGGGATCGAACTCACAACATTCTGCGCGACGGCCTGTGGCCATTTAAATCAATACGCCATTCGTGCACTCAATACTACCTTACCCATCTTGAGTAGCAGAAACTTGCAGATCTTGCCCATCCATTCTCTACCCCGCAATTCCTGTAAGAAAGGTAACAACTTTCCAACAGTCAGCAGACCTCGTGCTTGTTTGCTGCCCATGCGATTTAAGGTAGGCAGCGATTTGGCTATTCCTTAGACTCATTTCTGTGATGCTTTACATAACCATGTTCATGAACGGCATCTACTGCTTACAATCTGGTGGACTACAGGCTAGTTTGCCATCAGGAGAAAAAAAGGAGTATACTTTTCTGATCTTAGCAAAAATATTACCTTGTTAGTTTGAAAGTGAAAGTATGATTACTGCTCATCATGATATTCGGGTTTAAAAACTCGTTCGTGGGTTAAAAAAAGACTTAATAGCTTAGTAAATAGACAGTAAAATTCAGCATAATTCTTAAATCAAAATTACGTTCATCTACATAACTATTTGTTTATATAAACTACATTAATTGTAAAGGTTAACGCATTGGATTTGCGATTGACAGGGCATTGGTTTAATTGCACAATTGAAATAATATAGCCACTTCAATCACAAGTACTTTTGCTTATCTGAAGCAGGAATAAGACAAATAGTATTTTAAACCCGATATTGCTGAATAATCCTAAAAATAAAATTGTGTTAGACCTAAAGCATTGATATGTTTGCAGTCTTCACAAAGTGGTTGTATCAAGCCGGCCAGGAGTTTCTGAAGCCCTGCAACTTGGAATACCAAGAGGAGGATCACTACACAAGCAAGATCCTGCCACCAGTAGCAAAAACTTCAAATCAAGCGGTTCCAGATACGCTATGATTACTACGAACAAGATTTGACTTAACTTATTATTTTGGCTCTATGAAAGTTAAATTGTTTCGAGTTGATTAATTTAATTGCAAAAACTAACCTTTTCATACTTTCCTATTGCTAAAAAGAAAAAGCTAACGTCACGCGGTATTCCCAGACGGTCACCCATCCAAGTACTAACCGTGCCTGATGTTGCTTAACTTCGATGATCGGACGAGAACCGCTGTGATCAACATGGTATGGACGATGACGATTGTTAGGCAATAATTGAATATTGGTAACAACTATTTATTATTATTAAATTAGTGATTTGCCAAAAATGACATTAAATTTTATTAATTGTGAAATAATACCTATTATCGATATATATAAGTAACTGGATCCTGCCGGCGACTTTTTTTATGATTGCATTCCATTGCATTATCGGGCGCGGCTGTTACTTGGATGGGTGACTGACTGGGAATACCGCGTGACGTTGATTTTTTATGCTATATTTTAACGTTTTTATAACTAAATAAATAAAATATGAATAAAATAAGTTATTAGAGAATTTCGACTTATGAATACCTAATAAAAAATATAACAGAAGCTAACAAAGTTTTCTTACTATTTAATATTTTTTTTAATAATATTGTAACCTTTTATGAATATGTATTTATGTGATTTATTATTATTATCTAATAGAACCACACTAATATTATAAATGTGACAAGTGTGTGTCAAGATGTTTGGTTGTTTGTTACTAATTACGCGGAAACCGCTGACCGGATTTGAATGAAAGTTAACAAATAGATAGATGCGTAGAATGATTTCAACGCGGTATGCATTCTTGTGTAATGTACGCGGGAAGAACATTATTTTTAACGTTAGTAAAGATGTTACTCATCTTTACGTAATTTTTAATTATTATTTCTGATAAATAAATATTTTAATAATCTATTTAGTATTTTTATATTATTGTTACGATAAAAGCTATTATAATTTACTCATATTAATCAGATATATACATGCTATAAATAAATTGAAAACATATCATATCTTATCATGTTTTCTTTATCGTATAGGTACAATATAGTTCAGTATATAGCGTATTACGGTCGTCAACGTCCATACCATGTTGAAACCACCGGTTCTCGTTCGATCACCGAAGTTAAGCAACATCGGGCGCGGTCAGTACTTGGATGGGTGACCGCCTAGGAACACCGCGTGACGTTGACTTTTGCATTTAATAAATTTACTTTTAGACTTTTATAATAACATTATATATTTATATGACAACTATTTTTGTGAGGAATTGATTCGAATTATTATAATTTATATTTTGCAACGGGTAAAGAAAGTATGACCTATATAATTATTATCGGTCGCTTTAACGATAAAGGAAAATATCATGAGAAAACCTTCATAACTTTCTTCATAATATTTTCTATGATGTGTAAAATCTGGCCAGTGTGGTGGACTATGGCTTAACACTTTTCATATTATGAAATATAGAAGCAGTAAAGTTTATGTATTTAGATTAATCCTAATTGTAAAGTATTTTGCTTGATTTTACTTCTTAGTAGTGTTAGTGTGTCTTAGTATAATATTGTATTAAGTGTGTGTGTGTGTCCTTTTACATACCACTCCAGCAGATTTTGTCTTGCGCCAATCTTGACATGACCTTGCCCACAGAGTTCCCACTTCTTCAGAAATGTCATCGCTCCATTATGTGACGGCCTGCTTCGTCTCCTTTTCTCATAAAGTGCACCAGTTTGTTATCCTTTTCGACCACCAGCTGTCTGTTCCTTTCTGAACATGACCGGCCCATTTCCATTTTAGCATCATAATGGCTGGTATAATTACATATTTTAAAATATAACATTTTGTAAAACATTCGTAGATTAACAGCAAGCAATATTAAGACGCGGTTATGTTAAAAATTGTAAATGAGGCCAAAAATAGATTAGACGTAACGTAAATTCCGGTAATAATCACATACAAATTATGTGATATTTATAAAATCCATTTAACCTTTGTTTACTCGCAAATACATTACACATAAACTCAAGCACGGTGTCTTAGACCGAAAATTGATCTCGTTTGTATTATTGTCATAATTTTATTTTTAATGTTAATGGTTTTAATTTTAAAGACGAGGTTATGATAAAATAAAAATCTAAAAAAATATATTTGTACTTTTCATTTATTTAGTAGAAACAAACATTAAATTCAGCTGCTTATAAAACGTATTTTTTGCACTTTAATGTAAATAACAAAATTAAACTTTCTTTTTTGTGACAACTAAGGGAAAAACTAAGGCTAATTCTAAATACTAACTCAAAATAGCAAAAACAATAATAAAACACAAGAAAATATAAAGCACTAAAGATTTTATTGGTGTAAAAATCAGAACATACCATAACCGCATGCTCGAGACAAAAGTATTTCTTACATTTCATGCAGTTGTATCGTGCCTCACGATTTTTTTTAAGTGCATTATGTGTAACGGCCTCCTTGATGATTACCAGAGGATGAAGGTTATCAATTTTGCATACTTCTTATATCGTCTGTCTCAGTGTTCTTGACAAACTTCGTCCATTGTGGGCACAAAATTGACTAAAAACCAATAAAAACTGATCTAAAATAATGTTATAAATTATACTCATTACGTAGTATATACCATTAAAATTAATTAATACATTTTATGGAGTAATAATTCAAAACAAAAAAATGTTAACTTACCTGAAATAGTAACGCCTATACTCGTGTCGGTCTCACGGACCGATAACAGCAATAATGTAACACTTGTCCACTTAGCAACTGCGCTTACGCAGCACTAAACAATGGAGGACGACAAAATAATGAAACTACGAAGAATCACAAAATTGCAATAAAGTTAGTTTATGGAAAAACAGCCAATGATTGATTTGTCGGTCTGAGAGACCTACGTGCGAGTATACGAAGGTTAAAAAATATTTAATGTGGTTAATGAAAATAAAATAAACTTCAAATGTGAAAATAAATGGCATTGCAATTCACATTCGATTATACTAGATCGGCATTCCATCTATACATATATACAAATAAATAAAATTGAAGTATCAGTTTATAATGTATAAATATATCCGATACTTATATAAATAATAAATAAATAAATTCTTTATTGCAACAATAAGTTTATACATTTACAGTGTCAGCCCTGATTCCCAAACTAGCGTGAGCTGTATGTTGGGAAACAGTCCTTCCCAAAAACAAATCATACAAAATTGTTACAATAATATAAGCAAGATAAACAAATTCCTTTTCGTAGGTAAAAGCTTTGCTTAATGTGGCTTTTTATGTCAAATATCGTACATTTGACTGCAAAATAACTATTAAACATTACTATTATCTATACCTACTAATATTATAAAGAGGAAAGATTTGGATTTTTTGTTTGTTTGTAAGAATTTAACTCAAAAACTACTCAACCGATTTTAAAAATTCTTTTACCATTAGAAAGCTATATTATCGCCGAATGCCGAGTACATTTTTTCCTTTAAAAAAAGTACTATTACCGAATTAACCTTGTGACGATAATCGCCTAGACGCCCGGCGAACGCGGGCGCACGTCACTAGCCACCTCTCGCGACCGGTGGTGCGAGTCTATATAAGGAGGGACGGCGTCAGTCGCGTCCTCCTTGCGGCCCGGCTTCACACTCCCAGCTAAGTGTCCTGATTATACAAGGACCACGAAGCAAGTCTTTAGCGAACCACGCCCTGACTATAGTTCTATAAGTAAAGATTGTCTCTTTTATTTGTATCTTAATTCATTAAAAGTGTATTTGTTATACCTTCTCTCATTGTACTTCCTAATTATTCTACAGTTCTCTTAAAGTAAACCCTAAAGGTTACAACCTACTTTTATGCGAGCGAAGCCGCGAGCAAAAGCTAATTTTTTATTAAAGTATCTCGCATTTATACATGGTGACGTTCTTATAACACGCAATATTGAAATAGGTGTATCTGACCACGATTTCCTATCGAAATCAGAGGAAATGTTAATTTTTATTTAAATTTACTTTAAATTTCTAATACCGTCAATCTCGATAATGCGCGGGCGATGATCTGTGTCGATTGTATGATACTTGCATGCTATATAACTATAAAACACGCTGACGTTACCTATCCTACTACGGAGGATCTGACAGGCACTGCGTTAGCTCTCGCTCGGTTACAATACGTTTATCATCTGAATGTCAAGGGGCTTGCTAAAGGGACAATAAACGGTGTTGCTTACAGGTAAACATGATTCAATTATAAATGATTATTATTTAACAGCGAATATTACATAAATGCTGGAACAGTTACTATGCATTTGGACAATTATGTTCGTATCTTATAAGCGTCCGTTTGGATTAAACACTAATTACTACTTCAGATTCAAACCATAACTCGTAAATTCACACCGAAAACCTGGGCTATCGAGGATTTAAATGTAGTGACTGTAACAGAAATCCAGGATATTGTGGGTGTATGGAAAGAATAGCAATAGCAGCATAACACCATTGTGTAACACTAGTACAGTCTCACAGAATGCTATGGAACCATCAATCCTGAAAAATGAAGTTCAAACCGCAATTGATCACCTGAAAAGAATAAGGCTGTAAGAGCTGACGCCATTCCAATAGAGATCTTTAAAGCAATGGATAAATACGGAGGTGATATTATGCATGTTATCTGCAACGGTGTCTGGGAGACAGAGAAGTGGCCGTGAGACTAGGCACACTCCGTGTTCATACCACTGCACAAAAAGGGATCAACGAAGAAATGTGGCAACTCCAGGCTTATAGCCTTAATTACACACAACAGCAAAGTACTCCTTCATGTTATCAATACCAGACTGCAAGCTTTTCTGAATCGCGAATTAGCTGTTGAGCAAGAGGAATTTGTCAAGGGTTGAGAAACAAGAGAGCAGATCCTAATCCTGCGACAAATAATCGAAAAGTCTAGAGAATTTATTATCCCACTCTATATCTGCTTTGTCGACTTTCGCAAGACCTTCGATACCGTGAAATGGCATAAGTTATGGGACATACTTATTTAAATGGGAGTATCTATCCACCTGGTTCGTCTCATACGCCGACTGTATGAAGACGGAACAGCGACTGTTCGTATAGACGACGTTGACTCGAAAAACTTTCATACACACGCTGGTGTTCGACAGGGATGCATACTCTCTCCACTCCTGTTCAACATCTATACGGAGTGTATTATGAGAATCATTCTCGAACAATGGGAGAAAGGCATTTGATTGGGAGGTCGAAATATATCGAACTTAAAGTACGCCGACGACACTACTCTTCTTACACAAACAAAAGAAGACATGGAACACCTGCTGACATGTATAGAGACAACAAGCCTCTCCTTCGGACTTACTGTCAACAGAGACAAAACCAAGATGATGATAGTGGACCGAGCTGAACTAAACCATCCTGACATCTCCATGATTGACAACTGTAAGGTTGTCCATTCTTATCTTATCTCATCATGTTCCTCAGTTCCACTATCACAAACACTGGAGGATGTTATCACATGATCTGCCGTTGGCAAGCTGAAAAGAGTCTGGAGCAATCGTAATATCACCAAAACCACGAAAATCCGCCTAATGAGAAACTTAGTCTTCCCGATATTTCTTTATGGCGCAGAAACGTGGACGGTTCGCCTCAAAGACCGGTGCAAAATCGATGCACTCGAGATATGGTGCCGGCGGCGACTGCTGCGCATCCCTTGGACAGCGTTTCAGCGGACCAACATCTCGATCCTTGCGGAACTAAATATCAAGCAGAGATTATCGTCGACTGTGCAAATACGAATCCTCAAATATTTTGGACACGTTGTTTACGCAGCAAAAACTAATAATAATATCAGCCCTGTATTAAACTGTCCCACTGCTAGGCACGGGTCTCTTCTCAGTGTGAGAAGGGTCAGGCTATATAATAGCTCCACGCTGGCCCAGTGCGGGTGTGCAGACTTCACATATCTTCAGAAACATCATGGAGAACTCTCAGACATGTAGGTTTCCTTGCGATGTTTTCCTTCGCCGTTAAAGCGAGCGATAATTAACTATTTAATTTGCACATAACTTCAAACGTCTGAGATGCGCACCTTCGGTTCGAACTTAAGACCACTGCGTGTCAGATTAACGGTTTCCCATTAGGCTATCGCTGCTTATGCGATGCAATTATGCAAAATTATTTTATTTGTATATTATTATACTCGTACTTCACCATATTGAAGTATTGCAGGTAATTGAATCGGTACACTGTGATATTAATATAGATTAAGGCCGCATAGTTCAGTTATTTGTCTAAAGAGACACATGTCTTATATTTATACATACGTACTTATGTATCTAACAAAACACATTTGTGGATAAACTATCTATGAAAATTGAACTCATCACTTTTCTCTACCTTTCTCAACGGGACAGCTAAGACGAGTCAAATGGTTAAATGATGTTCATTGGGGCAGTTAAACGCACCCGTTCTCTGGAATGAACATTCGTCGGTAAACAGTACTTGCTCCAAAAATCCATCATCCGCTTCGATTTTTGTTAACATCCAAGTGTAGTACTGACTTCTAGATGCATAATCTGAGGGCAGAAATGATTGAACTCGCCGGTAGTGGAAAGGATTCTGTCCATCTTCTCATAGTACTTTCCACACTCGCATGTGACTGGTACCGAGCTTACGCGCAGCACAGCGTGTATTGCGAGTGGAGTCCACTGCAAAAAAAATTTGCATCTTCTTCAATACTACCGTTATTTCGCGGTCTGCCCGTATCAATGTGATGCAGTTTTTCTCCGCGAACACTGCCTATATTGTACACGTGGTTGTGAAGCCGTTGAAAAGCGCGTTCCGATGGGACTACTAGAACTAGTCGTCTAAAGAACCGTTCCTCGGATACCCTACGCGCAGCTGCATTATTACACTCGCTCCTACCTAAGCACATCAACATGTTAAAGTATTCAGGGTTTGAATACGTCATATTATCTAACAGAGAAAATACTCAATGGCGGAATTCCGAATGAAAGTGATTTTAGCGCAAAACTGAGTACCAAATCGTTCGTTTACCTAAGAAACAACAATAATAGCTAGGAATGCAAACAAGGATTTACATTTTAATCGATATTTTCGATTAATATGGCCAGTCAGTGATAAAATAGAAGTAACACATGAAAAGCAGAACTTTTATGTTATTATGCCAAATACGATATGGATATCCTATGAAGCATACAGTTATTTTAACCCAATATCAAACCTTTTAATTTAGGCGTAAATAAGGTTGGCATTAGGCATAGGGACCTACTAAGAAGATGGATGAGAAACGATTTCATGTAGCAGAGATGAGAATGTTACGATGGATGTGTGGAGTGACGACAATGGACAGAATTAGGAATGAATACGAAAGAGGTAGCCTGAAAGTGGTGCCCATAGACGAGAAGTTGAAAGGAAATCGTTTGGCTTGGTATGGACATGTTATGCGAAGAGATGATACGTGTGTAGGTAAGCAAGTGATGGATATGAGGGTAGAAGGACGAAAAGGGACAGGAAGGCTAAGGAAAAGATGGATAGACTGTGTGAGGATGGATATGAAAGGGAAAAGGGGTAAATGATCAGATGATGGGTGACAGAGAAGTATGGAAGCGAAGAACATACTGCGTCGACCCCAAATAAATTGGGACCAGGGCAAGAGGATGATGATGAGGCGTAGGGACCAACGCTTATGCCTATTATCGGGGTTCAAACATAGGAACGTGGATGTAATAACACTCCCACGCCTATCCTTTCGCGGATACAGGCGTGAGACTATGGAATTATTATTTTATTTAATTTTAAATCTGAAAAAGAAACGCACAATTTCATAAAGTTGAGTTTTGTAAGCAATTGTATTTAACAATTACATACAATATTTTTATTCGATCGATAGTCACATGCCTCGCGCGGTGCCTCTGTGTATAAGGCGGTATGTTTGGCAGTGTCTGCGCTTTTGTTTGACTACGCTCCGAACATGACCTTTGACAAAAGCCGACGGTTTTTAATAGAAAAATAAATACATCAAAGAAGCCGCTTTTTAGTAGAGTGTTGCCAGTCTGTGCGAAATTTTAGGATTTTAAGGGTAAAATCGATACTGGGTTAAAAAATAATATGTTGACGTTTTATGATGATATAGAATGTTTATTATTTTTCTTGGCATATTTGTCAAGGGAGAAATAAGCCCTTAATGGATCGGACACTGTTTTGTATACACACTGTATATTACTTATCTTAAATATTTTAAGAAAACGTAAAACATTGTTTATTTGCTTATCTAATAATAGTTAATTTCAGATTATTGAATATTGAATACGTATTAGCAATACCTAGTTATTAAAATAAATCGTTTTAAAAACTGTTATCACAGTAAATACCGATAAGCAGTTATGGTATTGCCAAAACGTGTACCGACCCATGACTAAAATCCAACGTTATGATCAATAAAACCAAACAATGATAATAAGAACATGTGTATATATAAATATTCAGTAATTATTTGTCTTTAATCTCTGTCTATATTACATGGAATTGTAACAAAAAATATATTGAACGCAATAAGCATCGCATTTTTCTTGCTTTGCGTGAGGACAGATTCAGAGGTTTTTACATCGATAGCAGAATTAGAAGACTTGCTTGCAACTGAAAAGAGAATAATAGATGACCTAGAGAAGTATGTGGTTAAGGAAGAAGAAAGACTGACTTCTTTAAAGAGGTAAGATTACATAATATTGTCTTATGTTTAAGCGAATTTCAACTTTAACTTTAAACTGTTTACTTTAAAAACACGGAGAGTAAGGTGGTAGTACTACCATCTTAGTCTTTCCGTGAACATGGCTGCTGTAAAGCAACTAAAACGTCGAGGCATAGTGTAAACTTAAATATAAATAGTTCTAAATAAATTAAATAGCTTAAACAGTAGTAAAGTTTAATAATAGTAGGGTTAGAGTGTCAAAATTATGTAATAAAAGTGTAAAATAAACAACGCGACAAAATCCGTATAAGGTATAAGGTTTAATTTAGAGGTAAGATTATTCTCTTATTGGTACCTTCTTAAAGACCAATCTCCGGCTTCTGAAAGACAGATCGACAAAACATTTGTTAAGCTTTGAAGCGCGGTGGTACTCCGGTGTCCGGACACAATAGATTTTTAGTTATATCTGGAAATCTAAGACTTGATAGACTACCAAACGATCAAACGTAGGTATGTGAATCACTGTCATTGGCTGACTGAATCAGCAACAACTAATCACATGACTTGACATGTGTTTGATTTTGAGACGTCGTTCATTAGGTCTTCAGTAACCGGGTGTCAATTTTAAATCTAATAGTTTTGCTTGTCGTAAAGAGCACTAATGTCCAAAAACACTAATGTTTGTTGTTTGAATGTTTTTAAAGTCCCACGCGACACAGCAAATATGCCTTGGGCAGGAGTTGTCTTTTTATATAAAACATGTCTGCAATACACAGAGTATCTCATGATTTCCCAAGAAAAAGGAATTAAGCTCTCGTAGACAGGTATTTTTCATTCTAGCAGACGAGAGTTTAAAAATTGATCGGGTTGGGGTAAAAGTTCCTTCCACCTATAACATTCCTAATAGTGTCTTGCCGTTAGGTCGTTTACCTTAGGTTTACTGTGTGACATAATGGAATCAATGGATTGAGTTTAAGTGATTTACAAATATTGGGATTTCTTTTATACTTTTCAGGTACTTGCATGTTCTCAAAAGCGAGCATGATAAAGCGATGGAACATGTTCCAAACTACATTGGCAATCCCATCAATGCATTCACTCTTATAAAAAGATTGACGACTGATTTAGAATATTTAAACGACAGTATAAAAGTAAGACAAGGTAAGGTAATGTGAGAAATACATATGTTTGTTAATTTAAATGTAAATTTACATTGGGTCGTCGCATCGGCCGGCTTCCACGTGTCTGGCAAGAGAACTCGATGGACGCGTTTGCTTATGCAGTGGCGACTGCCGCCTAACGCTTAGCGACGGACGATTGTCATGACTGACTGATCATGTCACTTGATGCCATCTTGCTTCCTGCCATGTTACTTCCTGCCATCTTGCTTTCTGCCATCTTGCTCGTCTTTGGCTGACTTGGCTGTCCGCCAAACTCGTTCTATCGATGTTTGACGAGACTCTGGTACTGCTACTTACGTACTGGGCGAAACTCAGTAACAGTGCTACTATTCTTACGCCAGGTTTTTATTAAAGGACGGTAATTATCCGTCAGGCCATCTTATTTGTACCGTCAGCAAATAATTGGCAAACTGGTGCGATTTCCACATTTCACTTTTATCCTTTCAAGACACTGTGCTAGCGATACGTTTCGATAATTTCAAATTATATTCCTTATTTTTCTAACGTTACCTATCCTACTATGGAGGATCTAACAGGCGCTGCGGTAGCTCTCGCACGGTTACAAAAAGTATATCGTTTGGATGTATGTCAAGGAGCTTGCAGAAGGAAAATTAAATGGCGTTGGTTACAGGTAAACATGCTTACATTATAGATGGCGTAGAGATTTAAATGGAGGCTTCATCATAAGATACTGCACCAAATTATTTAAGTTTGATATCACAGGATAAAACATTGTACAATTCATAATATTGTCTTCTATTTACGCGAATATTATTCATTGAAATTAAACTGCTATAAACGGATTTTATCGCGTTGTTTATTTGACACTTTATTACAAAATTTTGAAAATTGTTACACTACTACTACTATTAAACTTTACTAATTTTTAAGCTAATTAAATATTATTAAACTTAAAAATCTATAAAATAGATCGTGACTGCGGACTCTCATACATTGGTCAAACCAAGAGAAGCATAGGCACCCGCATAAAAGAACACATAGCTGATGTAAAACACCAACGCTCGTTGAAGTCTGCTGTGTGTGAACATGTGCAACAGGGGACCAACCACTACCTGAGATTTGACAAACCACAGATTCTCGCTAAAGAACACCGATTCCTACCAAGGATGCTTCGCGAGGCTATTGAAATCAAAAAACATCCTAATTTTAATAGAGAAGATGGTTGGAATGTACCACCAGCTTGGGATCCAGTAATAAAAATAGTCAAACCCAAGAAGAAGCAAACCACAGCTAGACTTCATGATACTTTGAGCTCATTCTGCGTAAATAGAAACACTAATGATTAAATTATGTTCGGGTACTTTGAAATAACTACACTGGAACATTAAGACAACTACCATCTTAGTCTCCCCGAGACCATGGCTGCTGAAAAGCAACCGAAACGTAGGGGAAAGTGTAAAAATAAATGAAATCTAAATAGTTTAATAATAATTTAATTAGCTTAAAAATTAGTAAAGTTTAATAGTAGTAGTAGTGTAACAATTTTCAAAATTTTGTAATAAATTGACAAATAAACAACGCGATAAAATTGTACAATTCATAAACATTTGTTACGATTCTGGGTGTTCTTTGTGTATTTTTTTGAATATGTGTAATGTTCCCGCGATATTGGTATTATCATTAGTGCGGGAAATTTGCTTTAGAAAGACATATTTAAACAAAAATGTGGGAAATCGTTGGACTTCTACGTAAAGGTCTCGAGATCGATCCCAAGGTGCATCTCTGCCTTTATATCTCAATAGTTAAATATCGCTTGCTTTAACAGTAAAAGGAAACATCGTGAGAAAACCTGCACGTCAGAGAGTTCTCCATAATGTACTTAAAGATAATGTGAAGTCTTCTATTGGATTTGATTGATTTGATTGGATTTTAGTGTACCAATGACAGCCAGTGATTGCTATGAGCTTGGCCGCGCGTTATACAAGGTGTCAAATTATCAAAATGCACGTGCCTGGATGTATGAAGCTTTTCGAAGACATGAAGATAATGTCTCTTATCCCTTCACGGTTGATAATATACTGGATTATATTAACAACACATGTTATAAGCTAGGTAAAGCTGAGTTAATTATTTCTAGTCTTACATAAGGTATGGCAAATGACGAAGCCACACTTAGCTATAAAATTTTACTCTTAATTATTGTACGACATTGCTAAAGGTTTTATTTAGCGAATCAGTGGCTTTAGCGACTTCAGATCATCCTTATAGGGAACATTTTTCAATTGTAAATTTTTATATGTAGTTTATTGTAAGAATGCCGTATAACTTTATAATAATATTTACAGTATTAAGAAATGTTAATTGGAATTGATTAAACTTACTTAAATGGTGCTTCAGTGGCGCAACGATAGTAAATGTGACTACTGTGCATAAGATTGGGATTTTTCCTGGGTCGGAAAAGGATAACTGGGTTTTGCTACTTAGGAATTCTAAATACCAGCTTGGAGTCTTGGAGTCATTTAGTGTGTCCGGTAAACGGCAATAAGCTCGGCCTCTATTAAGTGGGACCTATAACTGATCAAATACTGACGAAATAAAATCTTATATATTGATTACAATACACAAGTTTTTTTTATAATTATGATCTACATCAACACTCATATTTAGTTATATTTACAGAAGATCCAAAAAGTGCGATAGAATGGGTGCAGAAGGTATTAGACATACATCCAGAACAAATGCGAGCTAAAGAGATCATAGCATTTTACTTAACATTGGTAAGTACTGCAGACGAAGAGGCTACATTGAAAGAATAAGCTATTATATGTTCTGTTTCTGCCATCTTGTATGTATATATTCTATGTTCTGATAATATGATTCATCCATTTTAAAATCATCTCCAACACTGTTGTTTACATCATAGAGAACTTAACAGCCATTTAAACAACGGTGATAAAGAACACCCATTATCGGATAAATTCATTCACATGCGGGTTCAAACGTAGTACAATCGATGCACTGGCAATGGCAAGTGACCACTAAAATGACAGTGCAAAATGTAGGTCAGCTTCGTCTAATCCGTCACAGTGATAATCATTTCTTTTATTGAAATTAAACTACTATATACGGATTTTATCGCGTTATTTATTTTACAATTTATTACATAATTTTGAAACTGTTACACTATTACTAGATACTATTAAACTTTACTAATTTTTAAGCTATTTAAATTATTAAAACTATTAAAACTATTTATATTTAAGTTTACACGTTCCCCGACGTTGCGGTTGCTTTTTAGCAGCCATGGTCACGGGGAGACTAAGATGGTAGTTGTCTCAATGTTCCAGTGTCGTTATTTCAAAGTACCCAAACATAATTTAATCATTGGTGTTTCTATTTACGCAGAATGAGCTCAGAGTATCATGAAGTCTAGCTGTGGTTTGCTTCTTCTTGGGTTTGACTATTTGAATTACTGGATCCCAAGCTGGTGGTACATTCCAACCATCTTCTCTATTTAAATTAGGATGTTTTTTGATTTCAATAGCCTCGCGAAGCATCCTTGTAGGAATCGGTATTCTTTAGCGAGAATCTGTGGTTTGTCAAATCTCAGGTAGTGGTTGGTCCCCTGTTGCACATGTTCACACACAACAGACTTCAACGAGCGTTGGTTTTTTACATCAGCTATGTGTTCTTTCATGCGAGTGCCTATCCTTCTCTTGGTTTGACCAATGTATGAGAGTCCGCAGTCACAATCTAATATAATGAAGGTTGTGTGTAAAGTGTTTAATATAATATAATTCTTGTTATTAAGCATTTCACTAAACATGTAAACTTATATACAGGTATCTGAAACTGAAGAATCGAAAGAGATATCTAATAAAAAAGTGAACGCGAAAGTAAAGGCTACACTTGTAGAAACTAATGAGGCACTGTGTCGGGGAGAAATGGAAATACCTATACAATTGTCCAGCAGGTAAAGAATATTTTAACATTTGACATGTTGGATCTGATTGCAGCTTGTCACACACGCACAAAATTTGGCTTTGAAAAAAGGCAGTTCGAGGAATTGAGCTCTCTACGCAAAATCAGGCAAATAATATATTATGTACCTATATATATTCTTTAATTATATTATAATATTTGCTTACCTTTTTTTGAAATTAAACTACTATATACGGATTTTATCGCGTTGTTTATTTGACACTTTATTACATAATTTTAATAATAATAATAATAATAATAATAATCTTTATTGACATAAAAATGGGTACATTTCAATTATAGAATACGCTGACACCCGCGCTAGTTAAAACTGTGTTGCAGGTGTTAGTGGCTTCCCCATATACAGGTACAGTTTTACATCAAGTAAATAATTATTACTGTTTACAACAATGATAATAATTTAAAACTATTTTATAGATGGCATGCTTCTGTGTGTGTGTAAGTGTATGTGTGCATGTGTGACTGTATGTGCGTGTGTGTGTGTGTGTGTGTGTGTGTGTGTGTGTGTGTGTGTGTGTGTGTGTGTGTGTGTGTGTATGTGTGTGTGTGTGTGTGTGTGTGTGTTCATAATACTTGTAATAATAATTTCTCTACATCATCATAATCCATAGTGTGTAGCCAAGTGTAGATTACTTTTTTCATTTTGTTATTATTTAATGTATATATGGTATTCATTTTATTAATCTTACTACATTTATTATATACGTAGGGAGCTAAAAGTTGTACGTTCTACGAGCGAATGTTGTTTTAACATATGGCACGGGCCAGCGTGTAACGCGCTTTTGTGTCTTAGGTAAGTTAGGGACTACTTTTCTGTGGTATCTTCGTAATATTTCGTAGATAAATAGTTTTCTAACCGATAACACTTCTGCGTGTTCATAAACAGAGGACGTAGGATATCGATACGGTAGAAATAAAAGCACTTTAAGCACCATTCTTTGTGCGCGTTCGAGCCCAATCAAACTGGTTTTTGCTGCACCTCCCCATACGCAAATGCAGTATCTGATTAAGCATTCACATAGTGCCCGGTACGTTTGTATCAATAGTAAGCCGCTGGTTACTGCACGTAAGTTTTTAAATACATAGACCATTTTTCTAACTCTCGCTATTGTTGATGTGAGATGTATAGTCCAGGTAAGTTGATCGTCTACTGTAACTCCCAGATACTTTATATTGGGCACTCGAGAAAGTGTGGAGCAATCGCAGTCTAAATGGAATGCTTGTCTATTACATGGAAATGTATGTATTTTGAGTACATGTGATGCGTCAGGTTTACCTATGGACGATTTGGCGAAGCAAATATATTTTGTCTTAACGGTGTTTATCGACAAAAGACTATTTTCTAGCCAAGTTGTGACTTTAGCCAAGCCGATTTCTGCCAGTTCGAAAACCGTGTTCCACGTTTGGCCATGAAAGATGAGAGCAGTATCATCAGCAAACATTAATAAATCTGTGTGTGGTGGGGTACTCATCTTGCACAAGTCATTGATGTAAATGAGAAATAATGTTGGCCCCAGCGTGCTGCCCTGGGGCACCCCATAGCTGCAGCTAGAGTCGAAACTTTCAAAGCCAGATACTCTAACACGTTGGTATCTATTGGTCAAGTAGTCAGTAAACCAATCATGAACAATACCCCTTATCCCTTTATAGGACGGCCCATACAAAGTGGCCAGTAAACTGGACAGTTACTTCAAGGTCGTTATCTCATAGATTTTTATTTATATATTGAACCTTATGAACATTTACGACCCACGTTAGAGCACAGTGGCCCGTTAACTGGCCAGCGTTCAAGTTCGGCGTGCGACATTTTAAATTCGCGCCTTTTTTCAAGATGGCCTGTGAACTGGCCACCGTGCACCCGCGCAGGAGCATTTGTTGTCATCGCGTGTGTACGTTACGTGTTTACAAGTTTTATGGTAATGAAAAATCATGTGTTCTTGGAAAAGGTAAGTGAAACTATTCTTTTATAGTATATACTTCGATGTTATGTGCAAATGTAATCGAGGATTATAAGAAAACATATATTATTTGGGATTGAATACAAACCGGTGTGTTGAAAAATTATAACAAAAAAATTGCCTACCTAACTTTGAGATGTTGTATTGAGTATTTATTTTCGAGTAATCACTATGAACCATATTGTTTTACAACAAGTATATAAGCATGTGTTATAATATAATAATAAATTTGCGATAAACAATCTTGTTCGGTAGTTATAACCTATTATTATGAACGTTTGGGGTTTTTTGTAGCCGTTTTTTTGCAGATGTGTGGGTACTTATGAAAATCGTAATGTAATAGTTTTGCATTGTAATTTTCTCATTGTTTTAGACACACATACACTTATCGGGAGTTGGAGTCACTAGACGAGGACCAATGGAATGACTTCGTGGGTATTACTGATGACCAGGCCACACAATCAGACATCGGTGGTGATTCCGATGCTGATGATTGCTTCGACGAAAGTTTTAGTACCAGCACCCTGAGCACATGTAGTCGAATTCAAGGATCATGTTCTGTTATGTTTCTAAATGGAGAGACAGGCAAAAAAACAGTGTTACTTCAAATATGCACAATCCAAGCAAAAAAGGATTTGTGCGCCGTACTAATAGTCGGGGTGATACAGAACAAGTTGCATGTCCAAATGCTATAATTGATTATAATAAATACATAGGAGGAGTAGATAAATTTGACCAGTATATGGCATCTTATAATATATCGTGGAAGTCTCGACGTTGGTGGATGCAAATCTGGTTTTATTTGATAGAAGCTGCGATCGTCAATTCCTACATTATTTATAAGGATACCTGGGCGGCGAAGGCTCATCCTGGTGGTACAAAACCAATGACTCACTTGATGTTTAGGAGTAAACTGGCCGATGAGCTTAAAGAAGACACAAAACAACCTTACTTCCTTTTCGAGAAAATAAAGAGAGCGATCATAAGCTTATGAAATCATCTAAGAAAAATTTGCGTAGATGTAGATACTGCAGTACCGCGTCTAAGCCAAAGAGAAGTCTCTATGAATGCGTTCAATGTGATGTAGCCCTATGTGTAGAATGTTTTGTACCATTCCATAATAAAGGACAAATTAAAAACATATGTAGGTGATCATTCAATTGATAAAATAACTATCTGATTGTGATAAGAAAAATAAAAATGAAGAAGTTTTGTTTTAGAAGAAATATGTGTTGTTAATTCTATCTGTAATTAAATTTAATTGTCAATTATATGTTCTATTATTAAAGGTTAATTAGGAAATACATTTATTTTATTATTACTATCGTCTTTTCCTAAAAATAAAATACATTTCATTAGTGTCCATTTTACTGGCCAGTGATATTGCTGTGATGGTTAGTGACGCAGAACGTTCAATGGCCAGTTTACTGGCCATATGATTTTCATGATTTTCTCGGAAAACAAAGATTTTCAGGTCTTTTTTCAAAAACATGTCATTATGATTTACGGCACAGAATAGGTATTTATCACAAAATATTAAGAATTCAAGAAAAAGTTAGGGTGTGCGTTAAAGGGTTATGCCGATGTTCTCCAAACGCGCTAGTAGGATTGGAATGCTGACGGTGTCAAATGCTTTTTGTAGGTCTAAGAAGACTCCTAAGCATTTGTCCCCTCGATCTAGGTGTGATACTATAGAAGTTGTTAGAGTCAATACGGCATCTTCCGTAGATTTGCTTTCTCTAAAACCAAATTGAGAATCACTGATAAATTTGTTATTTTCTAGGTATTTAATTATTCTCTTGTTTACAACTTTTTCTAAAATTTTGGAGAGCGTTGATAGAAGAGAGATAGGACGGTAATTACTTGGCGTCTTTTTGTCACCAGACTTGAAAACTGGGCATACTACAGCTTTTTTAAATAGAGCTGGAAATTTGCCTGATGTCAAACTTAGATTACACAAAAACGTAATGGGTGAGGCAAGAGACATAATGTTTTGTTTCAGTATTTCAGCTGTTATCTTGTCCCACCCAGGAGCACTGTGTGACCTCATAGTCGATATAATTCCTTTTACTTCTCCCGGATCTGTTAACATGAATAACATTGAATTTAATGGTGCTGTGCCCGTAATTGATTCACGTGACAATTCTGCTTCCGATTTATGCATTCTGTTTAGTATGTCATTGGCCAATATACTTCCAATGCCAGTAAAGTAGTTGTTAACAAAGTTAAGAGACTCTGTAGGAGTGGTGTCTATTTTTAGTAGCTCAATGCATTTTTCTCTTTTTTTCTTCATATCACATACTTCCTTTATAATATTCCACGTTTCTTTTATGTTACCTTTGCATTTACTTAGTTTTTCTTGATAGTATTGTTTTTTTAACGCTTTTATAATATTATTGCACGTATTTCTATATTTCTGGTATTTAATTTTTAGATGTATATTATTTGGTGACTGTACTATAGTTTTATGTAGTTTATCCCTTTTTCTAATGCATTTGACAATACCGTTTGTAATCCACGGCTTTATTGGCTTAAAACGATTTGATTTTGTAACTATTTGCGTGTTCATTGAAATCACATTAATCAATTTGTTTGTTATCATTTCCGATACAGTATTGACGTCGATGACCTGATAAAGATTATCCCAGGACTCTTCTGATAATAATGTTTTAATTTTATCGTAGTTAATTAGCACCTTGTTATGTATAGTATGCCTTTTTTCTATTTGCATGCCATTAATAAATAAAAGTATAGGGCAGTGGTCTGTTATTGGCTGCTCAAAAACGACCGTTTGCCAACGATATAAACACTTAACCATAAAGTGATCGATACATGTTTTCATGCGCGTGGGCTTGTCTATACCTTGTCTTAAACCATACATAGCCATAAGATTGAGATAGTTCTGAGCTGTACTCGACAAGTTATCAGGTGATGTATCAATATTAATATCACCTGTGAAAATTATGTTCTTAGTTCGAATTTCCTTTAGGATGTCATTAAGTGATTCCAGGTACACGTTTGGATTTTTAAAACTTGGTGGACGATAGGAACAAATGATAGTGTATTCAGGTTTAATAGTGAGAATGAGACAATTACCTTCCAGTAGTTTCGGTTCATTGGCAATCACTATCAATTCACTGTGCACATAGACCACTACACCATCGTTCTGATTCAAACTCTGTATAGTCCAAAACATGCTGTAACCACTCATGTCAGGTGGTGGATTATTTACATTTGTCCAACACTCGGTTAGCACAATAACATCTATATGCATGTTTAGTGCGGATATAAAGGCCACCAGGAAATCGATGTTGCGATTAATACTCCTAATATTAAGACTAATTATGACTAACGCGCCTTGTGCTTTTTGATTGTACTTAATCGCCTTTGTACATAGACTGGTATCACTAAGAGAAATACATTCAACCTGGTCAGATGAATCTATTTCGTGTGCTACAGATAAATTAATGTTATGATCGAATTTTAGTTTGGAATAATAATGACACTAATGTTGACAATAAGAAATATAGATTATGGTACAATTTTATATGCACCTGAATAACAACTGAACGCAATTTTTGCTGAGTATGTACTCGTATAGTGTGTATATTGGATATATCATATATTAGAGCTTGATTATAAAATTTAGAGATATGTGATACATAGTAATGCTTACATTGTAGAGAATATAGTTTATAAGGTTTTGGTATTGTGTATGTGTTTGTAAAGGCGTGGTTTTGTGTGTTTGTTCTTTGTATAGTTTGTAAGTATTTATTAACTGTGGTATATGTATTGGTAAGTATTGTAATTGTGTATTTGTGCATGCACTTATAACAAAATAGAAACAAGTTAAACTTAATAATAGATTTCAAAACGAAAAAAGGTAAAAGACTAATAATGGTACAAGTAAACAAGTAGGTTAAGTCAAATCTGCATGCATAAGTGTTTGTTATGAGCGCTTCTAGTCATTTCTCCTGTTGTTTTAAAACGTCGAAGTCAGATTCCTGTTCTATTTTTCTGGCTTGAGCACCCTCTTTCTTTTTGATGTAGACTTTACCATGAGATGTCCAATGGTAAGCATAGTCATTAAGCCTACAGAATTCTCGTGCCTGATAATATAGTTTCTTTGCTTTACTAGTAAGGCTTTCTGATACAAATATAGGATTATTACCCGTCATTTTAATGTGCGAGCAATTTAATCGACTAGACTTATTCTCTCGGTTATACTTCTTTATGTTATTAAAAAGTTTATCCTTGGTAATTGTGGATATAAATTCGGCTGTTATTGGTCCGCCAGTTTGAGAGTTTCTATTGCTGCTGAGACGGTACACTTCTTTGATGTCTTGAGTGCTGATTTCCGTGTCAACTGCTGTTCCTAAAGTTTGTACAATATTTATGAGATGTTCCTTAGTTTCACCTATAGTTTTAGGCACGTTGCGAATTTCCAAGCTTGATGATTTCGCGTTGCGTTCCAAGTTCTCAACTTTGTCCTCAAGTGATTTTATGTACCCCATAGTGTTTACCCGTTCATTCTCTAGACGCACCAGTTTGCCCATCACATCGTCATATTTATTGCTTAGGAACTCGACAGTGGTTTGCAATTCAATATTTTGAAGTTTTATTTGGTCAAGATTGCTTTGCATGATAGAAAATTGATTACTTTGTTCTTTCCTAAGGGTTGTTATAGAAGACATAATGTCTTCGCGGAAAGACTCCAACTGCGATGACTGTTCACACTCATGTTTGCGTTTTTGCCGTATAGTTATTCTGTCCATTGTTAGCTCTGATTTCGGTGTTGTCAAATCAGGCTCTGAGCTGTGGTGAGGCATACATTCTGTGCTAGTTTTAGGTGGTGTCCGCTTCATCATTTTGATGTATAGCAACGCCTGTCAGAGTATGCAACGATTTCGCAATAGTTTATGTTGCTCTGCCTATTTCCGCAGGCACTTGTTGTTATTACAATAATATTGTTGTTGTGACTCACGTGCGGTAGACAGAGACGCGTAGCGTGTGTGTACTCTTTACGCGTCGCTTATCGTAGAACTTGACCTCCTGCAGCCCGTTGCGCGCCTGGTACTTCACAGGTGTAATATTCTTGGTTTATTTTTGAATTTTAAATACTTATTTATTAGAAAATATAAAAAATGAATACGTTGACACGTCCGTATACGTTGGCGGTCCGAGGGGAAGGGGGATTTTGGAATTTTGAAAATTGTTACACTACTACTACTATTAAACTTTACTAATTTTTAAGCTAATTAAATTATTATTAAAACTATTTAGATTTAATTTAATTTTACACTTTCCTCCACGTTTCGGTTGCTTTTCAGCAGTCATGGTCACGGGGAGACTTACCTTTTTTTATTATAATTTTGTTTAGAAGTCTTAATGAAGTGTCAGGCAAAGAATATTTTTATTTATTCGTCCTTCTTTCTTTTAATTACCAATCCGGATACATTATATATAGTAACTCTTCGGGTAAATGTCACTTAGGGTACGTAGAGGTAGATTACTAGGTTTTAGGTCCCACGTAATAGTAGCGAGCCTATAACCATCAAAAAACCTCGGCATTAAAACCTTCAAATCAAATTGTTCACTTTTGCGTCACCTCCGAACCAGTCGCTATAATAACTATATTAAAATAAATAATTGTAATATGTATTTATTTACTTACAGGTTGACATGCCGTTACCTGTCTGAGAATCATCCATTCTTGACAATAGCACCTTTCAAGATTGAGATGTTATACCTCAGGCCAGATGTAGTACTTTTTCATGACGTTGTTAGTGACGGCGAAATAGAGACACTCAAACAGATATCTAGGCCAAAGGTAAGTTAGAGAAATAAGAGTCTACAGCAGTCATTATAAGCTTCTTCTTCTTTATACTTAAGAACTGCTTTGCTCTTGTCAGTGGGGTATACGCCATCTTTCTAGATTTTTGGCTTTGACTTTGACCTCCCTATAAGACATGACCTTTGCCTTTTCCTTTATTTGGCCAATTAATACCCTTCTGCGTCCTTTCACTGTTCCTTTTATGATGTTTTTTATGAAGTCGCTGTAATCTAGATCCAAGTATTTGTTAATGCTGTAAGAAATACTTGGATCTAGATTACAACGACCTGCTACTGCGTGTAAGAGGAACACAGACAGAAAGTTAGAACATAGAGGGTTCTGAGTAGCAGCACTAAAGTTTGGAACTGTGTCCGGTAGATGCCAATAGGCTTACGTTTTATTACGTGGGTAAAGCCTACTCAGAGGTGTATTTAATCCTCATTTCACGAGCTACGGTCTTGCTTATCATCTTGAGTTACACGCTGCCACTGAGAATTAACCTAACCTATCCGGGTAATATAATCCAAGACCATGCACAACCGTAACAATCGCTACCACAAGGCAATAGAGCCATTCTAGTAACACTAACATTTTATTTATTTTTACAGTTTGCACGTGCTCTAGCCACAGCTGGGAACGGAACCTCCGTAGTTTCAAATGTTCGTACCAGCAAGTATGCTTGGTTGGCAGACAAGGAATCCGCCACCGTCGCCCGTATCACACAGCGAGTGACGCACATGACTGGCTTATCTACTGCAACGGCCGATAAACTACAAGTACTTAACTATGGGATTGGAGGACATTACGAACCGCACTTTGATTTCTTTGCTGTAAATAGTATTCATTATTAGTTTCTGCTGTATAGCAGCGATAGCCTAGTGGGAGAGCGTTGGACTGCAACGCATCGGTCATGAGTTCGATCCTCAGGAATGCATCTCTGAATTTTCGAAGTTATATACGTATTAAATAAAATTAATTAGCGCTTGCTTTAAAGGTGAAGGATAAAATCGTAAGGAAACCTGTATATCTAAGAGTTCTCGATATTGTTCTCGAAGATGTGTGAAGGCTGTCAACCCGCACTGGGCCAGCGTGGTGGACTATTATATAGCCTGACCCTTCTCACACTGAGAAGAGGCCCGTGCCCAGCAGTAGGACAGTTTAATACAGGGCTGATATTTTTATTAGTTTCTGGCGTGTAAATCCCACCGGAACGCGTAATGGGATAAAGATATTCTGTGTGTTAATCCAGGATATGGTCTATCTGTGTATCGAGTTTCATCTATATGGGTACTTTCAACAGTTTACGCGTGAATCGGTAACAAATATCTAAACATCTTTACTACTTTTCATATTTTTAATAGTGATAGGCGATTTTCGATAACAATAGAATTATTAGAATATTTAAGCAAATCGAAATATTCAAGCAAAATCGAAAGTTTCGATAATTATTCAAGTCCATACTAGCTTAACGCAAATACGAATATCAATACCGCCATTTATAGAATATACTCAGTGACAGATTCGATGTAAATTTAGATGCGGGAACACAGAAATTACACATCGCATTGATAGCCTAGCTTCGCACTGAGTTCCTAGTATACTTTAGTTACGAGCTCCGTCTTGTCCAAAGTTGATTATCGAAACAAAATTTTTATCCTGTACATAGTATCACGCCTATATAAGCGAAAGGGAATGCAGATACGTATAACATCCACATCTCGTCGGAAATAGTTTCAGTATGTCTATAACATATAATTTAGAAAAAAAGAGACCTAGCCAACTGTAGTTTATCGCGCACAGTGCTCGAAGCCGTGACGCTACCGAGAATACCCATACCCAATAACACTTTGCCTCACTTAGGAATCACACTTAAGATACACTCACATTCCCTACCCCTGCGTTGAAGAAGCAGTGCTCTTTTTTAACATACCTGTTTATTTTATTTGTCGACAGAAAAGTGGGGACCCTGCTGAAGAAGAAATTATCGTGGGTAAAGGAAATAGGATCGCCACCACACTGTTTTACGTAAGTATGCTTTTTTACATAACAATAATGTTATTTACAACATCTATTACGTATTACATTATTGGAAACATGCCTTCTAAAAGAAATGCATATTTTACCACATAATTTGATCGTTGAACAAACGCAAAACTTTCAAAATTTTATTTATATAATGGTGAGAACCGGATCAGGATCCAAGTCCTAGTCCTGGTTTTGAAACATGCCTCTGTCCTGGTGCCGGTGCTTTGTTCCAACTCTGTCCAGGTCCCAGATTCGGTTCGGGTTCTGGTTACTATCCCTATCTTTATTCCTATTTTTATGATATGCACTGTATGTAAAATATTTCAATAATAATCGATGAGTATAAAAAAAAAATATTTTACAATATGCCTTTATAGATGTCCGACGCTCAAGGAGGTGCCACAGTATTCACGAGCCCCGGAGTACGAATGGCTCCAGTCAAGGGAACAGCCATTCTATGGTTCAACTTGCATGCTTCAGCAACCCGAGATATCGCCACGAGACACGCTGCCTGTCCCGTACTGCAGGGTTCCAAATGGGGTATTCTATTTCACTTACAAATATTGGTCAAAATACTACTTTGTACATTTTTCACCTGGTAAATCGAGTAGCAGAGCCTTCTGAATTCTGTTGACTGGAGAGTACTATCCAGAACATCCAATTATATTATCAGTATTCCTACCTTTGCGTTTCCTTCCGTAAATAAGGCCTAGAAGCTCAATCACCCCACTGCCAAGGGACATTCTCTTTATCACTATTCTTTCATTCAAGCTCTGTAGCCTGTTTGAGAGAATTACTAGTAACTACTTACAATCAGGTAGTAGAAATTGGGCTTGTTAACCACTATAGTGGCTTGACTGGCACTAAAAGAAATAAACAAAAGCATTTCTTTCTGATCGGAGCCCGAAATAGCTGGTACTCTTTAAAAATAAATCAGGGTTAGTTATTAACCAATGATAATATGTGTGCAGTGTTCACCAAATGGTTGCATCAAGCCGGCCAGGAGTTTATCAAGCCCTGCAACTTAGAATACCAACAGAAGGATCACCACACAAGCAAGATCCCCCCACCAGTGGCAAAAACTTTATATCATATGGTTCCAGATACGATTACTAAGAACAAGATTTGACTTATTATTTTGGCTCTATGAAAGTTATTTATTTGTTTCGAGTAGATAAAGGATGATGGGCACAAATGTATGGCATCTGGTACCGGCGCCAATCAGAATGAATGATACACCGTTGATAAGGTATTTTTGAGTAGATAAAGAATAACCATAGCGCTAGTCCCGATTTACTGTCCGATCGAAGTACTTCTACTTGAAAGTTATTTATTTTTGTAACATACTTTTACTGTTAAGTACACATACTTTTATTGTCATTTTTATCCATTTTGGCATGATATTATTATAATAATTATTAATGTTTTTCATTATTTAAGTAAATAAAACTAGTTCGAAGTAAGTTTTACGTTTATTTTTATATATTATACATCATACTAGTCATTATCTATAACGATGCTATTTAATCCTTCGTGTCTACATCCTAAATACCAAACAATGGATACTATATGCGCACAGGACCCTACTGTGCGGCGCCCTGTCAAACACGTACAATAATGATGTAATATTATGTTTTTATTTCAATTTAAAATAAAATATTTTTTTTATTACCTGTTGATAATTAGAAAATTCTAATTATTAATATGTAATAAAAATATTATTTTGCTCTTACATGTCGGGACTATATACGCGCACGCAAAAGCCACGCATCTCCGTCAATTCAGTAATATCCTCCAAAGCAGCTTCTCTATTATGTTTCGATGAGATACAAACCGTTGTTTAGGTGTTCGCTGCAGTAAGATTTTGCAAGTTTTAACTGGTATGTCCCCATTGAGAGCAATATAACGTGCTGTTCACTCAACCGTGGAAAATCGGGCACATCATTGGCCTCCAATCTCTGGACATCTGCTCATCTGTTATTTAATCCTATTTCTTCTACATAATTGTACATCACGTTTAGGGTTTTCATTTTTTCAGATATTCTTTGTAGAAAAGCTTCTGCGTATTGGCCATCTACGATTGGCGTGTGGAAGTGATTTGTTATTGCTTCTGCAATCTTAAAGTCCAGAAACATATTAGGCATTGTATTATTGAAATATCTTTGCCGCAACAGCTTAAAGTCTCTTTTAATCCGACCGTTAGGCGTTAACCACTTCCACTACCCATCAGCATATTGTAACCAGTCAGGCAACGTTCGATTGAGAAGTAGTGAGCTGCTTCTGTTCCAGGTTCTTCGTCGGAGGAACGTGGTTATTCGTAGCCACAAGCTTCAATATTGACCAAACTATCCCTAAAACCACGTAAAATAAATACATCGTTGGGATGAAGCAATATGTGCAAGGGGTTATACTTGGATGAGTAAAAAATCCAACGTCACGTAATATACCTACGCGGTCCTAGGAATACTGCGTGACGCTGGATTTTTTTATGTTGTTACTTGACTTCTTTTAAGTTGCAATACTATTATGATGGTATGTAGATTAAATGTCTACATATAATATAACTTCTACACTATGAATAATCTCTGTTTCGCAAAATATTTTACGTGAGATGTCAAGAATGTGTGCCAACAATCAAATGTTTACTTCCCATGTGGACTATACGCAACTATTTATACATCACACCATCACTTATGTTATTAAGTAAATTGTGACATTCATAAGTGATACTTTGTCACCAAAAAAATAAATATATCCGATAACCTGATCCGTAAGTATTTCGTACAAGTCTTAATGTTGTTTGTGTTAGTTATTTGAAAGTTGGTAGACTCCTTCAGGACATCAAGAATAACACTCGATCAAGGGAGGTCATAAAAATATTGGTAACACATTAAAATCTCAGGTCGATCACATCAACTGCAATGTCCAATTGATTTAAAATAAATCAGCAACTTCTATAGAAATTTTAATGCACTACCCTGATACCCAAATCTCACCCTGCAAACTGTCACTACATACAGAAAAAGACACCCCTCATTGCATTCCGTACCAAGTATCATTTTAGATCAAACACGTGATAATGGCTATAAGAGCGCCCCTATTATTTGATACAATAAAAGTGAAGTGCAGAAATACTCCGCATTCTACTGCAAAACGGCTACAGCCTAACATGACATAAATAACAACCCAGATTAAATCAAAACTAAATCTAAAACCCTACAGGCTAAGGTTCAAATTCCATTAACAATTGAAGATCCAGATGAAGTATTTTAGTGTGTGGACTTATATATGTATCGCTCGTTCAATAGGCCGTACATTCGCAGATACGAACTAATGGTGATTGAGAAAAATATGGCAGGAACATACAGAACAATAACTTGTGGTTATGTCTTCATGAATATTGAAGATCAGAGTGATAGGTAGGCTTTTATTTGATTACGACAATACGATGTTAATGGATATCGTAAATTGTAAGTCTGGTTTATATCGACATGGTGAATTCCATTTTTATATTGCCTGTTTTATAAATCTGTTGCCGCCTTGTTGGTTCGATGGTGTAAGTCTGCTCTTACGTTTATTGTCAAGGATGATTACGATGATGGTCAAGATAAGTGTATTTTATAAGACTGCTGTGGCTACTAAGCAACCTCAGTGCCGATCAAAATATTACTAAGCAGTCATTATAGCAAAATATGAATGCTTAGCTTTACCACACGCGCATGGCAGATCCTTTATAAATGGGGCCAATGAGCTTTCAGCGCTAACACCTGTCTAGTGCATCAGAACTAGACAAGTGTTACGACTATCAGGGTTATTAAGGACTCATTGCTTGATAGCAATGAGTCCTTAATAACCCTGATAGCCTATTTGCCTCAGGAAAAGTCGTTGAGGTTATTTGGCTCTATTTGACTGTAGATACTTCCCCAGTCTTGCAATGTTGTAACAGATTCTAATAAGACATTGCTTTTTCTAGTTTTCTTGCGCATTATCTTTCTGATATTCCAAAGCATATCAAGAATTACTTGTACCTAATCTAGTTTTAGTTCAATTATCTAAGCTTTGACAATATATCAATTGTTTCATGATTGACTCATTTTCGCCAACGTATTCCAAAATTATTCAAGATGTGCTTTTCAAAGTCGAATCAGACATAAATCATTTATTTATAAGGTGAAAAAGTAACACTTATGAATGTTAAAATATGTAATCGTTAGTGAGTTTACTAAAGGGTCTAGCAGGATAAGATAGGGTCAGCGGCCCCAAATGATAATTCGAAAATAACTTGTGTGGTAACAAGTTTATTGGTTTATTGGTGAAGTACAAACTTACCATTGACACAATTTCAGCCTCTCATTTCGCTGCGTTCGGTAATTTTTTATACATTTTTTTTGCAATAAATTCGGTATAAAATTCTATAAAAAATATATGATGTAGACTAATATTTCTTCTAATGAATAGTTTTTGTTTCAAAAGAGTAGCAGCAATCGTTTTTAAAAAAAAACTGTTTTGGGTATTACCCGCTCTAGCGTCTATTTGATCAATTATCTCTCGAACGCAGCGAAATGAGAGGCTGAAATTGTGTCAATGGTAAGTTTGTACCTCGCCAACGTTACCACTCAAGTTATTTTCAAATTATCTTTTTGGGGCCGCTGACCCTATCTTATCCTGATAGACCCTTTAAATATGTGCCACTAACTAGGTTTTCCTCCTTCAAAGAGACCTCTCATCTCTGACGTAAAACACAAATTGCATATTAAGATACCTACAATTTCAGGTTTTAATATATTGCTGGGTATTAATTACCGTATTGTTAACGCGTAGCTGGTTCCGACGCGACACTTTGTCGTTGGAACGAATTTATTCACCCCTTTCTTCGGCTAGTTGACTGAATATTAATAATTTAGGGGTAATCTCTGACGATTAATGTTTTGTGTTATATGTTTAGATGTTTAGGTGGTATGTTGAGGGGTTTGTAGTTACAGCAAGTGTGGAAGAATAGAGATAAAATGTAGCGAGGTGATATAAAATTGTTATTATCACCGCTGAAGAAATTTGATCAAATATAATTACTAAAACTTTTCGAAGAAGATTAGTATACAAAATGTTAATCAAATCGAACGATTAACAACCACAGTCATACTTGCAATCCTCTTCATCCTCATGCCTCATGCTGTCACTAGACAGGAGCCCAGTATCCCACTCTACCTCTCTAAAATCTTCAGTTTTAAGGTACTGTAAATAATAGTTAAGTAAGAAAATAAGCTGACATATTCGTTCGTTTCCTTAGCACATCCATACTATTTTTGTAAATGCGTCCAGGCAATTTGTTATTAATTGATATGGCTGTACAGCTTCAAATCTGTGGAGAACGTAAGACCTCGTTTCAAAGAACTGAGAACAATAATTTACATCAAATTAAAATTCACATTCACAAACATCAACAGTATGCGGTAAACAAATTACAAAGTAACCAGTTACTTACACAACAACATGATTAGTAACGTAAGACCCGACCATTTGTGTTGAACTTGATATAATATTAGAATTAATCGCCCCCAAATTGAGTGTCTTTTTTCTGATCCCCTTTTGAGCGTAGGTATCGGTTTTATCTAAAATCTGTCGTCTGCAAACACTGACATGTGTGGCAACGTACACAAGCCGATGACAATGATGTTGGCCTAAATGTACTGTACATTAGTGCATTGTAAAATAGGTTTAAAGAATTTATTCCCAGAAAGACATTAGAATCACTTATATGAATGTATTACCAAGCTAGCTTTTGGCCGCGAAGTTGCTCGCGTAAAATATAGCCTATGCTACTCGGTGATGATATATCTTTCTATTGATGAAATATTTTTTAAATCGGTTTAATAGTTTTTGATTTAAACAGTCACAAACAAACAAACACAAACAAAAAATCTAATCTTTTCTTTTCATAATATTAGTATAGATAATGTTATCGTTTGTTTATTATATTTCCGTTATTTAATAAATATTAGCTAAAGTTTTCGACATGTTGTGCGAATTTCATTTAAAATGTAATAAATGAGCTTACATTTCGTATAGTTGACGGTGTTTTACTATAAAGTTGTGCTAAAATATGTACTGTGTAATACAATGTAGTAATTGTAAAATACATATTATGTTCAAAATAGAATGCCGATCAAATCGCACTCTTAATAAAACAGCGACTTAACTCGAAATTTGAAAGTAAGGCAATTTGAACTCTAATTGTATATGTTAAATTCTAATATTATATTTGTGTTAAATCTTTGCAATAGAGTTCAAATTTGTTTAATCCAAAATACTGAGATAAGTCTCTGTTTTATTAAGGGTGCGAAATGTGAACCTAATTTGCATTGCATGTCATATTTTACGCTTATTTGTCTACTATATTTTTTTAACATATTTTATCAATTGTCTAACTTTATTGTTGAAGGATACCTTGCTATATAAAATAATTATATTAGTACATATTGACTAGTTAATACACGTCTTGTGTCTGAATACCTGTAGGTATTTCTTTCACTGCGTTCTCATTACTTATTTTTTAACCAGTTCCTGCGTGGAAATAATCAGAAAAGCCTACGACCCAGTAGAGCGCTTAGCTCAAACTTTCTTCATTATTTATTATTGATACAAGTTAGTAGTAAGCTAACCATGGATTTCTTCAAGTGAGTATAATTTCAGTAAACCGGTAATACGCAACTTGCGAGTCCATGGGCACACGACATGTGCCAACTTATCGATTTAAATAGACGGTCCAATTTATATAATGGGTAACTCTAGAAGAAATCAATACATAAAAATATCACAATGATACTCAAACCAAAAATGGATACGTTCTCTTGCAATGGCAACTATAGTAAGAGGACTGTCCCCATAATTCACTAACACTACGTTATCCTATCTCATTGTATTTTACACCCTGACTCATAGGGGTGAATACATTACGAGTTCCAATTCGAAAATTGTCAGCCCCAATATCAGATGAGGTTTCGACAATCGAATTTGTCACTACTGTGTTGCCAGTGATTATTTCCTATTAGTAGTATGATAAACAATTTAATATTGTTACTTCGTTTCGGGTTTTGTTGGAGATTAGCGATTATTATGGTAAGTATGAATTGGATCAGTGTTTACGTGTCGTTTAGTTAAATAAATTATACCAAAAATAAATAGAAACTGTTAATTATCACTAGGGTTTCTTCGCCAACACATACTGGACAAGCGTGGTGGACTTAGCGTATAGTCCACTACGCTTGTCCAATATCTGTCTCATACTGAGTACGGTTCGTGACAGGTTTACGTATAAGGGTACTTTTAATGTGTTTAGTTCGTGCTCAGTAGTTGAGCAGTTTATAACATTTGCAATACCTTTATTACTTCTATTTAATTATCATAAATTATGTATTTTTTAAATATTCTCAAGGTGAAAAATATTCATGTTACTTTTAGTTCATTTAATTAGTTTTAGGAATAACGTCTGTGTCATCTTTAAATACTCGTTTTGTGTTCGAGTCTTTTAATGCCCATTGTTTTACAGTACTCAGCAGTCCCTAACAGATAAGATGCTCTTTAAAATAAAAGATAAAGGTAAGGCTTTTCAGCAGCCATGGTCACGGGGAGTCAGTCTCCCCGTGACCATGGTTGCTGAAAAGCAACCGAAACGTCGGGGAAAGTGTAAAATTAAATTAAATCTAAATAGTTTAAATAGTTTTAATAGCTTTAATAATAATTCAATTAGCTTAAAAATTTGTAAAGTTTAATAGTAGTAGTAGTGCAACAGTTATTCAAAATTATGTAATGAAGTGTCAAATAAACAACGCGATAAAATCCGTATATATAGTAGTTTAATTTCAATAAATTTTAAATAAAGTATAATTAATTAAAAGACAGCCCATTCATTAAGCTGATAATGTCCACAAATAAGTGTAAAACAAGTCATCAATCTTCACGCCAATTATGATGATGAGATGCTTTGAATATTTTTATTAGAATACTCTGATAACGTGCACGCGATACACGAAGTTAAAACTGTCAATTTGACTTTATTAAAACAGTTTCGAGGGGAGGAGCTTGGCAAATGTACTCTAAACAAATCAGAGAAGTCCTAGTGAGATATAAGACGCATTAAGACTGCGCCGAGCGTAAGATAGATAATGATAAAGCTCGTGCGGCGCATATTCAAATCGCCGCGCTGCCGCCATAGTGAAATTGTATGGATTTGAAGTGATTTTTTGAGAAATATGTATGTCAACCAATAACTTGAATATTTGGGACAGACAAATTTTAATATAACTATTTATGTTTCGTTTAAGCTGTAAAATAGGATAGATTTCTACTGTTATAGTCTAAAAATCACGTAACACGAGCTTACGTTTTTGCAAATTTACGTAATTTTATAGGCGAAAATATTTTATTTTAAGTTTTTAACACGGAGTAATTGTAAACTCATTCATTGTTATAATTAATGTATATTTTATAATTGTATTAAACAAAAAGTGTTGATTTTATTCATTTAACTGTGACCGCCTGTTTTGGCACATTTCGCTCGGCGCAGTCTTAACATCAAGAAACGAGCTTGTATCAAAAAAGAAATGAGAGTTAATAAAGCTTAATGCCTTACTACTGTCTCAATTAAAGCATTTTAATTTTGATTTAGCCAAAGCTGTAGGTACATGTTGTATCGGACTTTTATATTCTTGTGCATGCAATGAACATTAAGAGATGATGGTAAGGCTCCAATTATTACAGTTAGTATTAGTATTTCATGGTAAAAAGGATAATCCGTTCTTACAGTAATAATAATAATGTCCTGCAGACCGAACACCGCTAACTTCCTAACTCCGGGCTCCTATTGAGATTTCCTAACATAAAGTTTAAGCAAGTGATTCGTAAGTATTTAATACGCATATAATTGCGAAAAGTCAGAGTTACGCTAGGAATTTAGGACTGAACAACGCCATATTAAAGTATAATAATAAGCCATTGCATACTTAACCAACACCTCTTTATCATCATCTGCATATGCCTATATAATAATATTCTATCACATACACACAACACCATCTAGCCCAAACTAAGCAGAGCTTGTACTATGGGTACTAGACAATGGATAAACATACACATATACTTTTCTTTTTTTGTATATCCCTACGTATTATACATAAGAAATACCCAGACCAAGGCAAATGGTGCAATGTGTGCAAAGTTCATGCACACAAATGTTTGACCTCAGGCGTGGCAGTAATTTACACTAACCACTACGCCATCGAGTCGTCCAAGCCTATGCGAAGACTATATCTGAAATTCTGGCTCATATAATAAAGTATAAGAGCAATCAACAGGCACAAGATCATCAAAAATAAATTAAGTTAGAATTACTAAAGGACAACAGACACCTTTTTTTTTTTTTTACATGGTGTGTGCTTGACGCATACCCTTCCGCGGGAGCGGGCGGAGGGGTTATGTCGGTCTCGCCGGGGTAAAAGAAGATGGTAAAGATGATAACGTACCTCCCGGAATACCGACTAAACCTACCACGGTGTTCCTCGACAAAACCACTATCGACGGGGCCGCGCGAATCACTTTCGCATGCGGTCGCGACCCCGCCGAGGTTTCGGCCCGTCGTATGAAACGGCAGGCCACTACACGAAAGACCTACCCTATAGGTACTTCTAAAAAACTCCCTAGAGGGGAGACGGACTCGACACAGAGGCGCGCGTGGGAACACGCACGCCGCCTCTCGGACCTGGTGCTGAACGGATGGCGGGCAGGCCCACAAAGCCCGCCACCCCCAGGTCAAACCTCAGGGTGGCTGAAGGTCATCTCGCGCCCTCCGGCACCCGGCTCTGCGGTTGGGGAGAGGGTTTAAACGCTCCCTCTCCCGCTCCGCCGCCTCCTAGATGGAAATTACTTCCTCACAGAAGGAGGCGACGGCGTTCCACGACCTCTCACTCCGGACCATAGAATGAACTACGGCCGGGAGCGAGAGGGCAACCAATCCAACTGCCGCGATCAACTCACGGCGCTGCGATGCCCAGGCGGGGCAAACCGCCAAAGTGTGCAGCGCCGTGTCCTCAACTACGTCGCGGCAGTCGCCGCAGTGGTGACAACCGGGCGTCTCTTGCTGGCGTATACGACACAGGAACTGGCCAAAATAACCGTGGCCAGTCATTACCTGTGTCAGCCGGAAGGTGAGGGCGCCATGCCGCCTCTCCAGCCACTCCTCAAACACGGGACTTACCGCCACAATCGTGGCGTGCCCAACAGACACCTTAAACATCCCATATCAACGATAACTAGCACTCAACCTAGAAAGACAGTTTGAATTATTATTTATATACTTCCTGCCTATATATTTAAATATATGTAGGTATACATATAAGCAAGTTTACGTGTGTAACAATTATGCCACATAAAGTATATACATCATACTTATTCCTAACTAATATTATAAATTCGAAAGTGAGTTTGTTTGTTACACTTCCACGCCTTAATTACTCGACCAATCATCATGAAATTACGCATGCACGTTGTCGATATTGATAAAAGTTATCTTCTGTATCCCTTTAGAAAAGGACATAGGCTAATTTTCATCCAGAAAAAGTACTGTTACCATGCTAACCTAATCTACATTAACGCGTGCGATGCCGCGGGCAAAAGTATAGTTATATATAAACTGCTAATTATTCTATGACATTATCGACATCTTGTCAAGTAGGCAGCCGAAGTGTCGTGTTTAATTATGTATTGTCAACAAATTTACACTTGTGTACACATAAGTAGGTATGTCGTAGATACAGATATTTTGTCTGTACAGACGGCCAAGAAAGTGGTCTACCAGTTTTGACAAAACTTTTTGTGAGATCAAATTATCGCTAAGGTTGACTCTTCTAACGGAGTTTGTTAGCTGTGATAATTCAAACTTGACAAATGGCATGACGTAAATATAATACATACATGATAAAGAGAGCAATTATTATTGTCACTGTCATAATATTATTGCAAGAGGAAATCGAACTTCTTGTTTCATGATGTTCAAACGAATCTCAACTGTAGGGTGGTAGACCACATTTTTGGCTTACTACACATACATATATACTTATTTACATAATATTGTCTTCTGTTTACGCGAATATTATTCATTGAAATTAAACTACTATATACGTTACTGGCTACGTGTATTCTGCGTAAATAGAAACACCAGTGATAAAATTATGTTCGGGTACTTTGAAATAACTACAGTGGAACATTGAGATAACTACCATCTTAGTCTCCCAGTGACCATGGCTGCTGAAAAGCAACCAAAACGTCGGGGACAGTGTAAAATTAAATTTAACCTAAATAGTTTTAATAGTTTTAATAACAATTTAATTAGCTTAAAAATTAGTAAAGTTTAATAGTAGTAGTAGTAGTGTAACTGTTTTTTAAAATGATGTAATAAAGTGTCAAATAAACAACGCGATAAAATCTGTATATAGTAGTTTAATTTCAATATATTATATACTTATGTTGTTAAAGTGAATGTAGTTCTGTTTTTTACATACTAGATTTTGCCAGCAGCTTCAAAGTCAAAGTCAAAAATAATTTATTCATTTAGGTCACAATGTAACACTTATGAACGTCAAAATATATAGGTTAGTGAGTTTACTAAGTTACTGAAGCTACATTTAGGTTAGTTGCTAGGTTCAGGCAAAGGGTTGAGCCTATGAGAAGAAACCTGCAAGAAACACACGGCCACTCTTTTAAATCGCCAATTAAATATAATTTCAGTATTCTACAACTCAGATTAACAAGGTGTTGCAGCCATTATGCCATATACTACTGACTATAAAAAAACTAAAGTTAATAATATTAATTTAATAATATTATAGAGATTAAATAATTTGAGCTAAGGTATATTTTTTTAATATTAACCTTAAATAGACAGTAGGATGGCATGATGGCGCATACACTTACACTTTGTGACTAAATTACATTACTAAATTGACTTATAAATAAAAATAAATAATAAAATAAAATATTGTTTATTTCAGACAACCTTATAGTCCATATTTTTACAATGAAAGAACATTAAATCACCCTCTTAACTAAAGATCTCCACATGGAGGATGAGAACCTGTTTGCTATCGTCTTCAGGATTTCATTGCGGCTACCACGCACCCTGTGGATCAGGGATACCGTTTTCTTGCGCATGACGGCATGAAAGCCGTCAGTACGATAAAGCGCAAACATCCCCGACGCACTACAGAAGCGAGGCAGCCCCAACATCATCCTGAAGACGTTATTATACTGAATGCGCAGGTTATCCAGCGATCTTTTGGTGTGACTGGTCCACAGAGTCCCAGTGTAAATGCTCTGACAATACGCTTTAAAAAGAGTTATCTTAACTTCATCAGAGCACCTATAGAATCTGCGAGCCAGCATGTTACCTCTGACCGCTAGAGACCTGCGCTCCCTGTCTATGTCCACATTGTCTTCAAGGCCCTCAGTAATGTAATGCCCCAGGTATTTAAATTTCTCAACACGATTTACGCTTAAGCCATTCAAGGTAATATATGTATGTATAATATGTGAATGGTTGGGACATCTACCGACAGCCTTGAAGACCATGTATTCACTCTTTTGAGCATTATACAGTAGGCCATGTGTTTCAGCATACTCCTCGCATAGCCTCAACATCTCTCCGAGTCCCCCCACCGTCGGGCTCAACAGCACCATATCATCTGCGTAGCTTATGTTGTTGATCTTAACTCCATCTATTGAGCAACCGACGCGCATGCTGCTGAGCCCGACGATGAGGTCATTGACATACAAGTTGAAGAGCTTGGGGGATGTCAATCCCCCCTGTCTCACCCCGCTCTCCAACCTGTATGCTTCAGAGAGTGTATTGGCCCATTTCACATAATTGATTTGTTTACTATATTATAAGTAATACAGATCTTTGAATCCTGTATGCAACAAGCGACTAGTTCCATGAGTTTTTGTCATATAAGTAGTCGTTGACTGAATAATAACCCTTCCGAATAAGTTGTATTTTAACGGTGCTTTTAAATTTAAGCAATGGTAAATAAATTATATTAATAGGTAGTTTATTAAAAAAACGTATACCGAGTCCCGCAAATGTATTGTGAACTTTATGTAAACGATGATATGGGCCTACTACCTTATGCTTATTTCTAGTGTTTACGTTATGGATATCACTATTCTTATTATATAAGTGAATATTATGTTTAATAAACATAATGTTAGCAAATATATATTGCGATGCAACAGTAAGTATGCCTATTTCTTTAAATCAATCTTTCAGGGAAACTCGTGGTCCTAAATTATAAATGCTACGTACTGCACGCTTCGCTGGCTTCAATGTTAATTTTGTCAATAATTGCCATTGGAACTCAGAAACATTGCTTTTTGGTATGGATTCTGTACCCCTTACAACGAGAAGTTATGGTGTGAAGACGTAACAAGCAAACAAACTGATATTTGCATTTATAATGTTCGCTAGGATATACAAATATATAATATAATCATATATATAATATAAATATGAATAAAAGAAAATAAAAATAATAAATAAAAACATATTTAATAATGGATGAACACGGTTACAACGAATTTGAATATTCGCCTAACTATTTGGCAAGGGTTTAATTGACTCCTATACCCAATCATTTAAAGAAAACATGCCTCGTTTCTTAGCATAATTGCCAGATTTTATGACGATAACTTATCTGTATCTTATCGCAGGAAAAGCTCTCCTTTTTTTGTCAATATATTTATCTACTGTCCTTAGTTTTATGTTCTTAATTTAATATAATTAAATATATTATATACATTGTATTAAAAGTATTAGGTAAACTTTATAATTTGTAAGTCATTGCATAAATAAATAATGCTTAACCGAAAACAGCTTAATACAATGTAAATGTTGAGTACCACTTTGCCGAAGATTGAGTGGTTTAGCCGAATATACGGCGGAATAGGAACATTAGGTAAATATGCCAAAGAAACAAATACTTGGTCCATCTAAGACTAAGACCGGACGAAGCTTCTAAGTTATATTAAAATTGCCAGAGCAATAAATTAATTGAATTTTGAAGAAGGAACTAATCCAGTATTCCATCTCGGACGACTTCGCAAGTAACTATGTAGTACGTATTATATTATTATATGATTAAAGTCTAGAATCCAAAGATCCTTTGACTAAATACTGAAGCTTAATTCAAAACTTTAGTTTATTTTTATTTTGGATATAAGAAATTTACTTTATATACAATATGCATGTAACCTATATTTACAAATGTACTAAAAAAGATAACATAATTAAATAATTACAAAAACACAAATAATTATAATACTAGATATTAAAAAAAAAAAAAAAAAAATTCAAAACCTTATCAATATTAATGTATAAAATATGTAAATCAAAATTTTACAAGCAACTACATATTTTAGTTATCTCAGAGATTTCCTTTATTTTAAATATTACTGCAACATCGAGTGTTATCTTACACTAATTATCAGATTCATATCACAATGTAATTAACAGTTCCTAATTTACGCCTAATTATATCACTTACCATTCCGAAGTAGGTACTTACGTTTACAATGTGCTTGTAATACTAATATAATAATAATATAATATGATATTCTACCACATACACACAACACCATCTAGCCCAAACTAAGCAAAGCTTGTACTATGGGTACTAGACAATGGATAAACATACATATATACTTTATTTATTTGTAATACTGTGTCAATGTGTGATTAATATTACGATAATATCGATTCTGATTTTCTGTCATTTGCTCTAAGGGATAATTCTCGTAATAAAAAAAAGTAACTTAAGCAACATCGGGCGCGGTTGTCAGCTGTACTTGGATGGGAATACCGCGTGACATAGGATTTTTATTTCATATTATTTTTAAAAATATTACCGTTTGTTGCTTTTTTTTTAGTAATAATATATAAATATTTATATAAATATTATTGGAAAACCTTTTTATACCTAATAATACGTTTTGCATTTATAATATATGTTAATCTCATCAATCCTAATCAAACAGTTATATTTCGTGCATAATCGCATTGTGCATAGTTTTAATGAAAATATTTTAAATCAATCATTCATTCAACATCCACCGCCGAAATGGATAACGATTTGTTATTCTATGAGCCGTACGCAATTGGTGATTGATAGCAGATAGTATTTGGTAGCATATACATATTATTTGTTTGTATTTACGAAGTAACCTCTGTAATTATTAAACTGATTCTGTAATATCTTTTACTAGTAAGAACCTAAACTATACTTGAGCAATATAGCTTTGGGTCAATAATAATAATAATATAATATTCTACCACATACACACAACACCATCTAGCCCAAACTAAGCAGAGCTTGTACTATGGGTACTAGACAATGGATACACATACACATATACTTTTTTTTTTTTTTGTAAATACTTACATATTATATATAGAAACACCCAGACCAAGACAAACATCCATGTTCATGCACACAAATGTTTGACTTGTGCGGGAATCGAACCCGCGACCTCAAGCGTGGCAGTCGGTTACACTAACCACATACTAGATATATATACCATACCACCAATGACATACCACATACTAGATTTTGCCCGCGACTTCGCCCAAATTAATGTAAATTTATTTTAAGATTGATTATTAGTATCCTATATGTTATTCTGATGTATAAACAATAATACTGTAAAATTTCAGCAAAATCCGTAGCTTTTGCGTGAAAGAGTAATAAACATCCATCCATCCTCACAAACTTACGGAATATAATATTATGTAGTAGGATAATCCTAACTAATGTTATAAATGCGAATGTAAGTTTGTTTGTTTGTTAAACTTTACTCGACTGACCATTATAAAATTCTGCATGCCTGTAATTATCAGGGACTAGCTGTTGCCCGCGACTTCGTCCGCGTGGACTTTAATTTATTACCCAATACCTACTTTTAATTTGTTATCTAATTTTAATATATAAAACTACAACTGAAGAAATTAATAAGTCTAACTACACCTATATAGGTGTAGTTAGCTATATATATAGCTAATACTTAAAAACTACCTACTAATATTTAGAAACTACCTACTATATCTAAAGAATTGTATCTTTTGAATGAAATGTCCAATTTTAATAATTTAAGAAGTATTTTACTGGTATTGAAACGGTCTTTAATAAAATATCATTTAATGGGATAAGGATTAATACAGAGGTATGAATAATATGGTTTGATTATTGTCGGCACTTTTATCAACTTTTAAAATGTAAAACAGTAGTTATAGTAGCATAACTACAGTAGTTGGACATATGGTATCGCAGATTTTTTTGTAGATATTGATATGTTCTGTAATACTGTAGAACATTTTTTTGTTCTATCATCAATAGTTTCCGCAGCGCACGTGATGACAGATTTATTATGACTAATTTTTTTACACCTTGGGTTATATTATTGCATTTTTATAAAGGATCCCTATTTTTTTGAAAATGTTATATAGCCTATGTCACTTAGTGAAGAGGCAGCTTTCTAATGGTGAAAGAATTTTTGAAATCGGTCCAATAGTTTTTGTGTGAAAACATTACAAACATACATACAAAAACACAAATGTTTCCTCTTTATAATATTAGTTTAGACTAATTTAAATAAAGAAAAGGACAGATGGATATACTTTACATCCAAAAAAAAAAGTAATTTCCCGAGATATAATAAATGCAAATATGCTGTTATTGGTTTGTCTATGTGTTCTTTCTTATAACATGTGTCCTGTTTGAACAACGAAAAATGAGTAAGCTTTTTGCATAGAAAAACATAGTTTATGGGCCGGTGAATGCAATAGGTTACTTTATTACATTTTATTTGGAACACAAAACAGAATACAGGATACATTTAAAAATTAATATAAACAACATTTTATTCAAGAAGCAATTCCAATAATGTGTCCACAGCGTAACAGCCATAATAAAAGTGATACAGGATATTATAGAAAAATTATTACACTTTCTGTGGAATATTTTTTGTTAAGCAATGCAGTTTAGCAAGCGGGCGCGAGGCCACGACTAAAAGTTATTATTTTATAAAAATCTGAACTACAAATTTAAAACAAATTTTCACACAACCATTAAAGTGGTCACCCAATATTCGGTAGGCAAATTTTACACGATGCGGGCACATTATGCCCCGCTTCTTATGTGTCGTCTAATCGATCAACTTCACTCTAATACAGCTCATCTGCATATTAATTCTGTGCCCGAGCCCTTAATAAGCAAGGACTATTTAATCCCAGCATAAAAGTTTGTACAATCGAGCACATATTTAGCTACTACGTTCAATTTAATGATTTATGTCTTAAGTTTTATTAATTTGCTTGTGATGTCTCCATATTATTATTATCTTACGGTAGTAAATGATTTTCATATAAATTTAATTAGTTATAACGATTCTTTTTTTATTTATTTGGTTTACAATTCTAATTATAAATATGTAATTTTTGTTTAACTTTTCTTTTATTATACGTAAATGTTATATTATATTTTTTTGAACCACGATGAAAGAGACTAGCCTGCACGACACAGTCCTAGTGTGGAGACCATTGATTTAACATATTTAATTATGTATTTTTCTGAACAATTGAAATTATTATTATGTTTACCTTATCACAGGTATTTTCTAACATATTATATTAGAAAATACCTGGTCCTTTGGGAGGCTTACACGGAGACATGGGTCCAACGTAAAGAGGCCCTTTGAGAGTTTTAATTAAAGGTGGGGTGGAATACCTACAGCGGCACTAGCCGCAGCAGGCATAAGACTATTGCTACGTATGGATTCTAATATATAGGATATAGGTATGGGTGTTTGGTGGACCGATATATTGCTAACTATAGATGAAAAACGGCGTCTGCTCTGAATATCCTAATAGCATTAATTCAATGGGCAGACGGTGACTCACCTACTTAATAGATGGGCCCCCTGAATAGCCACCATAGGTAAGCCAGCAGCAGAGGGCAACACTGGTGCGAGCGGCTAGGGGTGTCGAGCGGTGCAGCGCCAGTGTCACCGTCACGGGTCTCGTGACAACAGAGACCCGTAGCGGATTTCCCCGTAGTTATGCCCTTGAGAATGACACTTCCACTCCCAAGCATATAGCTCTAACAGCCCACCTCTGATCAGCCGACCAAGGCAAGCCAGAATTGAGAGTCCTACGGATGCTCTTGAATTTCCACCTCAGCCAACCAATAATGGCAAGCCGGGGTCGAGGCCCTAACCGACACTCTGGGGCATTCAGGACTGCAGTGTCGTCACTCACATTCAGCTCTACACAAGCTACCTTGCGGTTTGTGCGCTGTTATTTAACCTAGTGATAATTTTTTTGTTATTATAATTTATTAATTATATCTATTACAATGGGGCAACGCTGTGGTTGAATTATTAAAAACACTATGAAATAAGCAACAGCATTTTTTATAAAAATGTTTCCACGGATGCAAATGTAGCTAATCGCTAAAGTTGTTGGATTGTTAAAGAAGAAGTCGTCGTATCGATTTCTACTCATATCACTTTAAAGACTATAAATTCTTACCTCATAATATAATACTAGTTTAGGTGCATAGTAACCTCATTTTCACAAGTTGACGAGATGTTTTTAATTTGCCTCTGAATGAAAAGGTGCGCTCCAACCAATAACAGTTACGTAGCATTATTATCATTCAATATATTAACATAGTAGACAGTAAAAATATTATTTTCGTAATATAGCAATCAACAAAAAATTCACATGGTCTTACAATTTTCTATTAACTTATAATATACACGACTGTACCCAAGGTAGATAGTTCATCACATCAAATTTAGCTATGCGGGCAATGTTATTGCGGCCAATGAAACATGAGACGGTCAGTCAACTGCGCGAATTATGACATGACGAGCCCCGAATAAAACTAATATAGCACTATGTATTAATCTTAGAAGTACCACTGATTAATCAATTTATGTCGAGTTCGGACTGTTTAACGACTAACATAAGTCGGGGAGCGTATTGCTATTATAATAATGGCAGGCGTTTTATTATCGGTCTCAGTTTTTGATTTAATATAGGTACCAAATATATTTTAGATTTATTATATTATTATTAGTCGTTTTTTTACATAAGCGATTATCAAATTAGAAAAGATACCAAAATATAATTATGTTTGCCTATGTCGCATATTCATGCATGATATAAAAGTCTAATAGTTAGGTTTATGTAGGTATTATCTAAGCTATGGCTAATTATATACCTCTGAAAATGGTCAGTCATCTTTGAGGCATAACCGCGATAACTTAGCAGATTAAGTAAATAGCGAATCAAATAAATGTACGCAGTGCGCTACTGGCCTTCGCCTTTATAGAAGTACTATTTATAGTAAATTATAAAAATCGCCAACAATATTTACTAAATGACATTTACCATATTTAATAACAATACATGGTTTTTGGTATTAATTAAATATCACATTTTACAAGGTACCTTGTAAAGCTACAACAGTAAAATTCACATAGAAAATAATCACATAATATCTTCATTTTCATGTAAATCACCGATTAATATTCAAATACAAAAATCTTTTTAAATGAAACAGCAATACAAAATCACTAATCCCTTTCATTCCGACGCTGTGAAATGATCAATCTCAAATGAAAAGAGAATCACGCCTATCAGTCATTAGAGAAGACCCGTTGCACCATTCTAATTATATATGCATCGAAAGGGTTAGCGTTTGGTCAGATTCGCCACGCTTCCCGTATTAATATCTTGATCCATCAGCCGGTGACGGGTTAAGATGAATCAGTGCGTTATGGAAGGGTTAACAGGGTGACTCTCAAAGTTTTTGATAACATCTATTGTTAAATTAAATGTGAAATTATTCTTAAAGAAAACTATACACAGGTAGCTTAATTGATTAATTAATATTTTTAGAAATTTCACGTTTATCTTATTTTCTTACATACATATCCTTACCATACTCTTACTTTATACTCCAAAAGGCAGGTCAACGGAAGAATTTATTAATGAACAGCCAAACGCACATTAACAGCTATGATTGGCTGACTAAATTAGCAACAGCCTAACGAATCATTTGACTTGAGTTCGATTTTGAAATTACGTGGATAAGCGTTTTAAACATCGGGTGTAACAGTCATAACAATTTTTATTTTGCGTCGGTACCTTAAAAACTAGCCTTCTAATATGTGACTCTTAAATAACTGAAAACTGAAATGTAGGGAAACCTACTTCAGTAAGACAAAAATGTAGTGTTCTGGGTGTCATAATAACAAGTGAGAAACGGCAATGAATTACCGTAAATCTTAGAGTTCGAAAAACAATATATGCAAACGGACGGACAAAGACGATATTTAAGAGTTTTTCCGAACTCTAAAAAATATATTTGAACATCACTTCTATTCACATTCCGTGGGGTGGCCATGGCCAGACAAAGGGTTAACATTAATTATCGGGATTAGTTCGCGTGTTAGTTACATGCAAATTTACAATATTCTTTATACATTTTTATTTTTATATTTCCTTTATATTCATACTCAGTGTCATGCCCATATCCCAAAGTGGCTAGGAAAAGGTGTGCAACAACCATACAAAGAACTATGTTTGACGAGCCTGCCGCCGTTTACCGAGCACAAAACACAATAGCACTTTGATTGTTGACCCTGGGTCAGGTAAAGTTCTATTGGGATTTTTGGTAAAGAAAATGTTTGTACCAGTTCGAATTGAACTGATGACATCATGCCCAGCAGTCGCATTCGCGCCGCCTAGCCTGTGCCACCAAGGAATGAATTTCGAAAATAATTTCAGATATTGTACTATTGATTTCACAGGCATATAATGGTGTCATGCCCAATCTAAAAATATAAACTATATAGGTAATTACTTTCATTTATATCAACGTACAAATTCAGCGTGTAAAAAGGCCTACTATGTCAAAAAACTAAATGATGAAACTCGTGACGATTTATACTAGAGACACTACAACAAAACGTCTAAATCTTTGATAGCATGAAATTGTACCCACCCACATAGATTAATGACGGCCAACAATGGAATCAGACCGTTTTTTGATCCCTTTTCGATTTAACAGCAATTAAAAACTTCTAACAGAGCAACGAAAGGGTTAACTTCATTTCATATAATTGGGACCAATGTGGTCCCTTGTTGAATTTTTTTATGAATAAGATTTGAAATATGTTTGTGCAATGATATTTGTGTTGGTGTGCTAATATATATTTTTAATATATTATGTAATTTTAAAGGCCTTTACCTACAACATCAGCAATACACATACGTGATATAAAGAATTTTAGTTGCCAATATTTTTTTTTGTTATTGTTATAATTGTTACTTTTTGAAGATAACGTCCTCTGTAGGAATAAGTCCTGCATCGCGGGGGACATTACAAAGATTAAAACAACGGACACAAAGAATACCCAGGGTCAAAACAACCATATGCGGATCATACAAATATTTGTCCCGTATGGAATCGAACCCACAACACACGACGCAGTGACAGTGGCGTGGAGAGACGAACACTTAAACCACTACGCCACCCATACAGTGGACAAATAAAACAACCAACCAAATAAACTAATCATTTTCTACAATTTCTTTATCATAGACAGCAAAAAAGTCTCATTTCATTGTTACCGCCGAAGTCCTCAGAAACACACCTTCTAGGATTCTTTTTTTAAATTAATTCGATTTTCAAACGAAGACATCCAGAGTACAATACAGTCCCCTCTCTAATTGATTCAACACGCTTCTAAGAGTCGCGGTTAAGGGTTAAGGTGATTCAAACTCTTTGTAACGCACCGAGTTGAATTTAGAATCAGACTGATTCAATTGTGGATTGTTACGGGAAAGAAATGTTTCCTATTATTAAGGGAAGGTAATTAAATAAGACTTTTTTAAATGGATTTTTAGCGGTTGGGAAGTGCGGGGTGATATTTTAATTATTTTTTCGGTTGCTTACTGTTTTGTGCTTCATATTATCTATCTATATTACTATTTATTTTCAGTGTTCGTACCTAAAACTATATATTTAATCTACAACGTAATCAATATACTAATTATTATATTATTACTTTGAATGTACAATTGTTATTTTAATATTAATCTAATATCAATTATTTTATTTTATAAATAACGTGTTTTTTAACTGTTATAATATTATAACAGTGCCTGACGGGTTACCGTGGCTCGGAGAGCACGTTAAGCCGTCGGTCCCGGCTGCCATGAACATCTATGGCAGTCGTTATTGGGAGAGTGTCGACACAAAAGATCCCACTGGGTCGAAGTGTCGCCGGTCTGCACTGACTGGCCCCCATATAAGATACATACATAATATAATTATAAGACAATATGCTGGTGACTAATTAGTAGATAATGTATTGTTATCTCTTGTATTAGGAACGGCTTCACTGGCTACTCGAATCGTTCCCTTATTTATGCAATTAAATGAAAACAATATTATGTCAATTTTATTATTTTGATATAATTAAAGTAAACACAAAACCAGCATCTAGTTAACTAAGTGTAATTAAAAAGCGTAACGTGCCAGCAATAAACAAAATGTAAAAAATATGCATTAAATAAAGTAACACGATAAAAAAAAAAAGAAAATACAAAAACATTACCAAAAGAATTCCTTCGAGCCGGATTTGAACCAGCGACCTATGGATATCAGTTATTATTTGCCATCTACAGTCCACCGCTCTACCAACTGAGCTATCGAAGGCTTGAGAAAGATGCCGAAATTATAGCTCTTTTCCCCCACGTCGTTTATGTCTTTACAGCGTAGTAAGTGACGTCACATGATTGTGTAAGAGAAGTGTGAATGTGATTGTATTATGTGCGTGTGTGTGTGTAGTGTGAAGAGATTGTCGTGGAGTAGATTATACATATGTGTTTATGAGTATACTTGTGTTTGTATTATATTGTAGTGTTTTTATTTTTAGTAACACTGAATATTATTTTTGTATCGTATGAGACTTGAGGCTTATCTATAGACCAGCCAGTCAGTTACCAGTTGACAGCGATAACGAATTAGAGTATCTTTATAATTATTTTGTCTTTGTTAATACACGTATAAATATATTAGCTTAATTAGTTTAGTAATAATATATGGTATGTTGTAAATAAAACTGTAAATTCTATACATAATTATTATGGTAATGATAAAAATATGTGTAGGTATTACACACACATTGGTCAAATTAATTTGTTGTAATTTATTGCTATAATTTGATTTATATTTTATTTTCTTTGACATTTACTTTTTCTTCATTTTATTTTTAATTCGTTTTGATTTTTGTGTATACTTGTAAAAACATTTGCCTACCAACATTTCTTGGCGGAACGTGCTGTTCTGTCTATTCAAAATTGTACCAACTTTTATACCACATTTTCTCAAATAAATGCTATTATTATTATTATTAATAATAATAATATGAATGTCACGTTGTCTTATTACATTGGTCAATATGAATGGCATGACACGTTTTCGGTTATGGTTACGTTTGCGTAAGATCGTGAGGTCTTTGGATACCGGTTAGGTTGGTGTTATTGCGTTTTTGTTAGGCAGTTATAATTGTGGCACGGTATCTGGAGATGTGCCAGATAGACGGTATAAGACTCGCTACTTTTGATATGGAATCTAAAATCACGGTTAGCTAAATATTAATACATCGTTTGCTAAGAATCATCAAATGAAATCTCAATAATAATAATAATAATAAACATAATAATAAACATAATTTATTAACATAAAATTGTTTACACATTTCTTATGAAGCCCTGATTCCTGTGCTAGGTACGAAACCTGTGTTACAGGAATTCAGTGTCTTCTCCCATATCATTTACACAAAGGATTTTATGGTTACAAAAGCAATTCATATGTTAGAACGTAAGTGAAAATGAAGTGTGTGTGTGCGTGTGTGTGTGTGTGTGTGTGTGTGTGTGTTTTTTGAGTATGTAATGTGATTAATAAAATAAAATATTGCAATATATCAATACATTAATGAAAACCATAGCTATATATTTTTATTCTTCAATTAGACGTTTCGCGCTTGGAATGAATCCCATGTCGACTTTACAAGCATAAACAACGGACACAAAGAACACCCAGACTCGGAACAACTGTTTGTGGATCACACAGTTTTTTGGTTTCGTTCTTCTAAATTTATTTAGATTAGGTTACAATGTAACACTTATGAATGTCAAAGTTACACATTTTTTTCTGTGAATTTACATTTACTGCCACGCTCAGCAAAGCAAGGGTGTAGGGCTCATGAGAAGAACGGGCAAGAAACTCATGGTCACTCTTTTTAATCGCCAAGTTTTTGTTTACAAATCATAAGAGCTGTAAGGTGCTGCAACCATTTCTCTATGAACTATTACTGAACATACTCAAGCATTTAATAAAATTTGATGGTAGCCTCTAATGCAGCAATATGGTAAATAGGAGCATCCACTTACATGTACATTAATAATCAAGACAAGGCATGATTGTAGTCCATAGTTTAATCTAACTGTTTAAATAAAAATGTAGTAAGTAAATCATCGAATTCCACGATACCAAGGTCGACCAGTCACCACAAGTAGCATCCGTTCACGAGTAAGACGCATGGGCCAGCCATCGCCCCCGTCGCCATATTGAAGGGAAGGGATCGACCCGGCCCATGACGACACCACAAGCAATGACATTTGAGTGAGCATGACGGTCCTTGGCATGCGAACTCAGAAAAAGACTATATATGGGAACTGAACCCACAGTACTCGGCGCAGTAGCAGTGACAAGGCAACGACATAAACCACTACGTCATCAGTGCAGACATTAGTTTTAGCAATTACAGAGATTAGAGATCACAAACACATATGCAAATTTCGCGTTGCTATTGCGGAGTATTTTCGTCCAGCATTCTAAATAGCTACCATTAACCCGCCTTAATTCACCCAAACTTTGCAAACATCTTAGTGATTTCAGAAATAAAATGGCTTCCATCAAGCTAACGGAATCACTACGATCTCCAACAAAATGTCGAGGATATTTCATCGCGAGCGAACCACTAAATTATCTAAATAGAGATCACTCCCCAATCAGACGGTTGGGAACATGGATGTAAAAAAAGATGGAATGGGAGATGCTTATAGAATTAATATACACCTTTATATTTTTACTGGGTAAACAGCGGAGTATGACATCCATATTACATGTAGAAGGCGAACCTATTGACGTTTATCTATCAGGCATATTACCAGACCCCTTCCTGCAACTGAGAACTTCTAAACAGACGTACTTTATTCAAGAAACAAATGTAGAACTGTTTGTACTAAGTAGGCAACGGTGTCAAAAAACAGCATTGACGACTGCAAAACTGCAAAAAAAATGTATAAGTTAGATACTTCAAATTAATCGAAATCGCAAACGACTAGCATAAGTTGAACTTTGATTTAATGGGTACTAATAGCATTTCGAGCTCAAGTTATGTTGGGTATACTACATATTGTAAATTTTTAACAAGCGAACAAATAAGGTCGCGCTGCAAATAAATAAATAACTGAGTTAAAAAAATCTTCCTTAATCAAGTTAGCTTGACTAAAGAAGATTTTTTGTAATCAGCTTTTATCTTCGTATAATGCAGGGGCTAACTGAGAGTTACTATACGGCTTCCGAAGCCTAGGTACATAGGTACTTTAAAACGTTATGCCATATCTAGCAACAACACTATGCCCCAGATGTGTAACGTTCAGCCAAAGATGGCGGGCGGAAACACGTCGCGCCTACTGTCATGGCAGCCGGAAGTCCTCTCGCCATTTGATAAATAGTTGTTCTTCGAGTTTTTCTCATGCAAATGAGGGGGATGACTGATGACATTTGTCACAATCTACCAGAATGGATTTAATTTGGCATTTCTTGGGGTGGTTAATCTGAACCCCTGATTGCGAGAATGTGCTGAGGTTTAGAGTTTTATTCGCAATGTTTTAAATTGTTCCAAATAAATAAAAAGAAACGTCTTATTTGGTAAGTTTTTCAGTTATGCTGAGTTTGGTGTATTCTTGTATTTATGATACTGAGATCAAAACAAATGGGAATATAATTATACAAGACAAAAAGAGGATGTTGTTCAGAGATAAGAAACAGCGATTAATTTAGTATTACTAAATATAATAAGACCCTTGTCGTTACGCAGCAGTAGTAAATGAGACTGTTGTGGATGAGGTCTCGAGTTCGAATCCCGGCCCATACCAACAAAAAGTTATTGGGATCTTCTGCCAAGAAATCCCATTAGCAGCCCGTAGTACTATATGAGACCAGATATTGGCAGTTGAAATTATACAGTCCGTGAGAGTTAGTGAACAGAGTGCACTTTTGTTTGCACATACTCATGTACACTATAATATCTTCCGCGTAGATGGCTAGTCTCCGTTAAGATTGGCCGTCGACACCGAAATAAGTGCCTTCAATAAAAATATTTAGAAGAGCTTACAGCGAACGAAAATATAAAACTTATTTGAACCGACCAACTAATTTAAGTATTATTCTGACTCGTTTTATTTAGAAAACAACCAGTTCTCTAATAAATAGAGATTACAATAAGAAGAAAATACACAAATATAGGTCTTTATGTATTGTCTCTAGGTACCCACAACCTATATTTATTAGATAAAGACATGTAAAAATAGTATAATTATTTTTAGACAATTTTACAAAATTCCAACGGTCGCGGTATTTTACAGGTGGTCACCCATCCAAGTACTGACCGCGCCCTATATTGCTTGAACATCAGCAGGATTTATTATTATTATATCATTATTTTGTATCTCTATAAGCAATAATTCCCCGTAAGATAAATATCGTCAAAATACGAAAGAATAATAACTGGAAAACTAAAAAGCATTGCAGAAAGTACATGGGTTCGGCAATCGCTAGAAGCGCTCTACCTCTTGAATTCCTCTTGGAGGACAAAAAGATACTATATACCTACACACACACATATATATATATTCTTTCATTAACTCTTTAGAGTTAGAACATTAGGCCAGTTTTTAAGAAGTATTCAAGGGGTAGAGCTCCAATATTTATATTATTATGTATGCAGACAGGAGCCGAACTAGCTTGTATACTACTCAACAATAAACTTCCTTAACACACAAAGTAATTAAAAGCTAAGTGATTACTAGGGCGTATCGCAGTACGATAAATTGGCACAAATCGCCAGTCACGGCGACCATTAGTGACGCGCATCTGTTGTCTGTGTGCACGTTCTAACTAGGACTCACAGTTATTGCTAGTATATGGGAGAAAGGCAGATAAATAGGTAACTGCATGAATGGTGGAGCGGGCAAGCAGTAGCTTCACATTAGCTGTCGTGGTGTAGGTTCGAAACCCATACGGGGCAATAGTTTGTGTACTCATTTATTGGAAAGCTACATTTTCAGATAAAACAGGATGTAAAGAATTGTACATATAATTACCCTGGAGAAATGTGGGTGTAATGTTTTTATAGATTTCTCCTGCTCCAATATTTAGTTCATGTATCAAGAGGGACTTTATAAATATTCAAAAAACAAACACAAAGCTCACCCAGTCTCGGAAATCGAATGCGGAGATCGAACTCGCAACACCACTTAAACCGCAACGCCATCTCTTTAAGTCATAAACATATGCCTGAATACCTAGTCATAAAGAATATATTTTCAAAAAGTCAACGTCACGCGGTATTCCCAGGCGGTCACCCATCCAAGTACTAACCGCACCCGATGTTGCTTAACTTCGGTGATCGGACGAGAACCGGTGTGTTCGTCATGGTATGGACGTTGACGATTGTATAGAAACGTTTTTACTTTACTATTATCCGTTGAGGCAAATTTCCTTCTTTAAGATTGGCAAATTTATAAATTTTGTCTGAAAATTCTAATAAAACTGTCCAACCTAAACCCGCGACGTTAAGGACAACAGTAGCATTCGCTACTGCTGTACCTACCATCAAAACGATTTTTTTTATAGGTACTTAATAATATAATAAAATTGTAATTGGTCGATGTCAGTATATAGGAGAAAGTTAAAGAAAATTAATGTGGGGGTCTATAGCTATAGAAGTTATCCAGAGCTATAGAAGTTAAAAAACATAATTTTTAAATAATTGTTTGTCCGTATGTTTTTACGCGCATCACGCAAAAATTACTGGTCGAAACTGAATGCAGTTTTTACCGTTGTATCGCCGGAGGTTTAACTCAAAAACAGGTGCTTGTATCATCTTGATACATTGTGTAGAGTCGAGTATTATGTGAGAAGGTCAGTTTCATCATACATGCAAAAGAAGAAAAATACACATAGATATGTATGTACCCACTTCCAAATTCCACGTATACGAAGTCGCAAGCAGAAGCTAGGTTTGTCTAAAAGCCAATTTTTGCACTTAGGCATTATTCCTGTGTTGCTAGAGACTTTACAAACATTCAAACAACGGAAACAAAGAACACCCAGACTAGGAACAACCATTTGTGGATAATACAAATTATTGTCCCGTGTGGGATTCAAACCCACAACACTCGACGTAGTGGCAGCTATATAGTTCTTCAATAAGTAAAATATATATAATACTAGCTGGCCCGACAGACGTTGTCCTGTACACGCCAAAAAGAGAAACCAAGACTATACCATCCTCGAATCCACTTGAACACACAAAAAATTTCATCGAAATCGGTCCAGCTGTTTAGGAGGAGTTAATTACAAATACACGCACAGAAGATTTATATATATAAAGATTGCCTACTCCTTCGAGACATGAATCCTAACTAATATTATAAATGCGAATGTGAGTTTGTTTGTGACGCTTGCACGTCTTAACTACTCAACCGATCATCATAAAATTTCACATACACGTTATCTGGGGTTTAGAATAGGACATAGGGTACTATTCGTCCTTTTTTTTTACGTGGTTTATTCTTTGACGCATATGTCGGACTTACTGGGGTAAAAGAAAGATAGTAATGATGCTAATAGACCTCCCGGTAATACCGACTAAACCTACCACAGTTTTCATCGACAAAACCGCAATCGGCGGGGCCGCGCGAATCATTTTCACATGCAGTCGCGATCCTGCTGAGGTTTCGGCCCGCGCACCGGTATAAAACGGCAGGCCAGTACGCAACAAGACTAACTGTTACTAAACCAACCGAACATACATTTATGCGACCAAAGCCACGGACAAAATCTAGTAAGTCTATATTTACAAAGCATCTTCTTTTCCATATACTACTCTAGAAGTCCTAGCACATTACTAGCATTTTAATTATATTTCGCTCCCGCATACATTTGTAATTGCTGTCCACCCTTCAAGGTGTGGTCGCAAGTGGGTAAGCACGAGCCAAAGGTCAGACAGATGTTTCCAAAACGGTAATGTTAGCAAACCGTTACCGTCACTAGAGTTTTTATGAAAATAACTTGAACTTTATGTAAAGATAAACCAGTGATGTGTGAAGTTCGGTTTATTGTAGAAATAGATTGTGTCCGCGGTTTCGTTCGCGCATAAATAGTTAAGGCTATGTTCGTAACAGTACTTTGTAAAATTAAAATATAGTCTATGTTATTCGTTTTTAATATAGCTTTATAATGGTAAAAGAAGTTAACTGGCCATTTTGGCACCAACGACTTCCTGTGCAGATTAGGTTTGGCAAACAATTTGATCTGCAGAGCCTGTGGTGAACAGGACGAGTCCATATCACATCTACTGTGTGAATGTGACGCGTTGGCTGGACTAAGGATGGGTTTGATGGGATTGGCATGCATATCCGAACCCTAAAGACTTCAGGCTTCTCCCTCTGAAGTGTACGCTACGACTGATGCAGTACATTCATAGGGAGATAGCTCAAGGATAGATCTCTGGGCCGACACAAAAGATCCCACTGGGTCGAAGTGTCGCCGATCTACACTGATTGGCCCCCGAAATAAGATAAGATAAGATGGTAAAAGAAGTTTTAAAATCAGTAGAGTATTACAGTTTTTGAGTTACATAAAATCTAATTTTTCGTCTTTATAATATTAACATAGATAACTTAGACTTAATGTAAAAATAAACCAGTAATGTGTGAAGTCTAGTTTTTATGGAACATGGATGACGCGTTTACAGATAGGATCAGTGACGCAGTGGTAGTAAATGGGATTGCTGTGCGTGTGGTACCAGGTTCGATTTCTTGATTCAGAGTCAGAATTGTGCCCGGCGGACGGGAATAGCGTCGTCTTCTCTTACTTAAGACTTTAAATCATAATTGCTGAAATATGGGTGTACACCACTGCCTATTTCTTCAGGAATAATAACGTATAATATCAGCCCTGTATTAAACTGTTCCATTTCTGTGCACGGGCCTCTTCTCACTGTGAGAACGGTTGGACCATAGTCCACCACGCTTGGCCGAGTGCGGATTGGCAGACTTTACTTATCTTCGAGAACATTATGGAGAACTCTCAGACATGCAGGTTTTCTCATGATGTTTTCCTTCACCGTTAAAGTGAGTGATAATTAATTATTTAATACGCACATGACTTCGAAAAGTCAGAGATGCGCGCCTTGGGATCGAACTCGAGACCTCTGCGTGGTAGTCCAACGGTTTCCCATTAGGCTATCGTTAGTTGTATTTATACATTGATGAATAACGGCCTCGTTTGTATAGTGAAGGTTTTCAGTTGCGGTTCATGAGATCCCGGCTTCTTATCCTGATTCCGTTTAACAAATAATTATTGGGATATTTGTAGAAGAAATTCAAAATTTTTACTTAACCTACTGTAGGCTTGCCTTTGACCGCAATCTCACCTGATCTTAAGTGAAGATGCAGTAGACGATGGAGCACACTTGCCTAAAAGATACCTATTCACTTGCGACTTGAAGACACCCATATTGTACTCATCGGGAAACAGAGAATTAGGTAGCGAATTCCACTCCTTAGCGGTACGGATTATAAAAGTGGAAGCAAAGCGCTTCGTACGTAAATGTGGTATATCCACCATATACCTGTGTCACGTGTCTGATTGACTGGACGTCCGATGGTAGAAAGGGAAGGAGGAATCAAATTATGTAGTTCCTCTGCACACTCTCCGAAATGTATCCGATAGAAAACCGAGAGACTGCAGCTCGGTATTAGGAAGTTGGTTGTTTTGCACACACCCTTGCCTCGGAAAGCATGTAAATCCGTCGGTCCTGCGCCTGAGCACTTTCTGATTGTATCAGATTACCGACCCATCGGACTATGAGAGTGAGGGAATAAAGAGTGAACTTCTGTTTGCGCACACAATAACCCTCGTTTCATTTCATGCATGTTTAAGGCTTTATTTAGGTTTAATTAACTTGAAAATCTTTAGAACGTGGGGTCTGGTCTGGTCAGGTCTGGTCTGTCTGTCAGAAAATATTAGCCTCAGATTGCTGCCCTTTGCATGCCCCTTCCAGCTGTTCCATCAAAACTTCGTGATGATACTGACAATTTTCTTAATAGCGTAGATTCTAAGTTAGTAACGTTTGCAATTACGTATTCACTTAATAGTTTATTATATCGTGTAAATATTCAAAAACGTATCGTATCAGTAGACAATGTTACATTTTTTAGAAAAACACTGTCTCATTCAACCGCTAAATGTTAACGACTAGATGACCACGTGCCGTGAACTTTAAGTCTCGTGACTCATACGCACACCTTTATCCCGTGCTTTACCAACCATGAATGCACCTGGATATCCTAGTGTGTTTTATTACAGTTGAATATGCACCTTAATTTTTAAAGATAAGGTTTATATTTATATGTTAGAAAACAGACAGGTGTGGTTTGTAAAAATATGAATGAAGAAAATATGAATGTTTTTTTAATAGTAAAAAGTAGCGTCTTAACGGCATGTATTGTAATGTGCGATTGCATTCCTGTGAACTGTTCTGCGACCGATCGGGTTTTTGTTAAAGAGTGTATTTATTATTAAAACCTCTAGGTGGCGTATTCGACTTTTCGTCTCGTATTCGATTTTTCGTTGGGTAAAGTGTTACAGCGATTTTCTGTCCAGTAATCGTCATTGTGGTGTTTTAGAACTTTACCCGGTAGATACTACTCGGCTCACCCCGTGCGGATGAGACCTTTGGCATGTATCAGGTATATTCGCAGACTACGTACAGCTAAAGATAATTTCCTAATAAAAACTTTTATAATACTTTGTGCTATAAGAGAATTGATCTCGAAACCTCGCGATTTAATGCATAGCTGGCGAAATATATAGTTATGATTCTATAAATGTATGTATAAATATCGAGGAAGCGCATAATATTTCTAATGACGGACACCCTCGTAAAAATGAGAACCATTAATTAAAAATGTTTTCCCATACATTTTTATCACTGGTCACCAACAATCGGCCCCCATGCGTCCGGCCCATTAAAACTAATACGTGATCTAAATAACTCTAAACAATAACTTCATGCATCCCTTTCACGCCTCTGAAAAGCGTAGGTGAAAAAAATACCAAATATTTAATACGCTTTTAATGATCCTTATATATACACTATAAGAGTTGAATTTGTTTGGCAGAAAGGTGCCAAAATAAAATTGTTTATGTGGAAATACAAATTTTGTTTTGTGTTTCTAATAGACCTTATTATAATATATTAAGAGTCAAATTTCTCTGATTCAAAATAAAAAATTGTGCATAACATTTCTAGATCATAAACATTCAAATTTCAGATATATTATTAGGACATGAAATTCCATACACAAAGTTCAAATAATACATTCAGTTTATCTTTAAAATAAATTTATTCAGTTTGTCTTTTCTAAGGACCTTTAAAACACCTACGTTTTATTGATCACATAATATAATTATAGAATCATAAAGAGATAATATATTGTAAGAGATACTCCAGGTATTAATTTTTCAAAAAGATGGTAATATCGAAAATAAATATATAAATATCGAATATCGTCTATTTTAATTCAAATTAAAATAGACGATATTCGATTGATTCCCATTCGTCCAATTGTAAAATGCGAACGACCAACTCTCTCTATTGAAATACATAAAATTGCCATGGTTCCGTGTAAAGAAGACAACGCTATTCATAAATACAACCATTTCTCTCGCACGTTCATAGTTCTTATCACTTTGTAAGGGTTGGCAGAGTCAATACGTTTAATTTGCATTATAAAAGGAATGTTTAAAATATTCGGCGACCCCTTAATTGTCGAGTGGCGGCTATCAATTGCAAAATAGGAAAAAACTGTCCACTCCATTTGGCGTTTGAATGAGTTTTAGGAATTTTTCATAAAGATACGGAGTAGAGTTTGTGTTTTATGTTTAAAAAAGGAGAAACTATAATCTTCCAAAGTGTATCATAGTGTTTGTGTAAGACAAATCTGTAAATTATTTGATGATTTATATTTATGAAGATGAAGAAGCCTGACGCTTTTAGAAGTGCTATGAGGCGTGCAGCAGGTCAAGCGAATTCCACCAAAGTCATTGATTGCAATCCCGGTAAAAGCTGGGTCGTACCTTTTGAACATGGTGACAAAATATCTAGATTAATAAAAAAGGTAAGCATACATTCAGCAATGTACCAACTTATTTTTCCATCATCATAGGCTTATAACTCCCTACATATAGTTTCGAATTTTGGAGAGGATATAATGAAAATAGTATTATTCATAAAACTGAAAATTATAGATTTAGTAAATCTCATTATGCTGCACTGTGTTATTTTATTAAATTGTAATTTGTTTTAGACGGATATCGAAGGCTTTACTGGTAATATTTCGTTTAATGAAGAAGGACACAGGCACAATTTCACTTTACATGTTGTGGAGATGACTGTACAAAGTGCAATGTTGAAAGTAAGTCCAAAATACTTTTTATGTGCAGTAAGACAATTAAATACAATATAAAATAAATATGGTTAATATGGTATGGTAAAAGAATTTAAAGGATAAAAAGGAAAGAAATATTTTATCAGAGTCAGTACTCGTTTACTTTATCATGATTGGTCCAAAGAGAGTTTTCTTTAAATATCTTAATCGTAAAAAGATTTATTTTTAATATATGTATTTATGTAGAATAGATAGTAAGGGATTGCTGTAATTTAGTAAGAATAATATTAAACTACATAATTAGGTACGCGACCTAGCTGAGCGGGTGTGGGGAGACGACTGCTGCGCTGCACACACACTGCGCGCCTTGTATATAGAATTATTAATAATAATAATAATAATAATAATAATCATTTATTTCTCTCTCACACAGAAATTGTTACAACAATCAGATGACTTAAATGTAAATTATTTAACAAGTAGTCAGTAAAAACTGTGCGAGAGACTGGTCTCTGTACTAGGTAGACCTGTATGACAGATGACCAGCCTCCCCCGACTGTACAATGTTGATGCACGAGATGATCATCTGGTAGAAATTACATGTATTTAGTTAGGTATGAGAGGGATGTATAAATGCTAATCTAATTTTATGAATGTAATATGTATTAGTGTGTGTGTGTGTGTGTGTTTGTGTGTATGTGTGTGTGTGTGTGTGTGTGGGTGCGTGCGTGCGTGCGTGCGTGCGTGCGGGCGTGCGTGCGTGCGTGCGTGCGCGTGTGTGCGTGTATGTGTGTGTGTGTGTGTGTGTGTGTGTGTGTGTGTGTGTGTGTGTGTGTGTGCGTGCTAGTGTGTTTTTATTTCGGTACATGTAATAGATTTTCTGTTTCCTCATAACTGAGGGATTTTAGCCAGGAAGAAAGCTTTTCTTTGCAGCGATATTTTGTGAGACAATATATTGATAATTCCTTATTTACTTTTTTGTATAAATATCCTCCCAGAAAACCAAAGAACCGACTGGAGAAGGATGTAGACCATTGCTTGTTTAGTGACGAGCAAACGTTGTATGCTCGACGTTTGGCTAGTTGAGCTGGATCAAAAGGGAGCAGAGAGTGCTGTTTTAGAATGGTGTTTAGGATGTACAGTTGGCGGACAGTCAGAACGTCTGCGTGTTGGTAGAGGTCTCTTGTGGGGAATAAGAAAGGCAAGGAGTGACTCACCTTGAGGACTGCTCTTTGCGCTCTTTCCACCTTTATCAGACTTGTTTTGCAGACGCCGCCCCATACTGAAATGCAGTATGTTATCACAGATTGACACAGGGATGTATATACTAATTTTATTATTGTTTTGTCTGCACTTTGGCGTAGATTTTTAAATACATACATTAACTTACGTATTCTTGATGAGAGTAGATCAATGTGATGCTTGAAACTTAGGGAGCTGTCGATTATTACGCCTAAGTATTTGATGTGTGTGACACGTTCTAAGTGATCACATGTGCAAGTCTCATTAGTTGAGCAAGAGTGGGCTATAATGTAGTAGTTCTCTGAACAATTAAACTGGGTGTTATGTAATGTGAAGGGTATGTATTTAGTTTTGTCACTATTGAGTGTCAGTCCATTGTTCTTGAGCCATGAAGTTACTCTGTCAAGACCAACTTGAGCAATAGCGTACGTGTCATCCCAAGTATCACCGTGAAATATTAGTGCAGTGTCATCCGCAAACGTTACAATTTTGCCATGTGCTAATTGTGTGCTGCACAAGTCGTTTATGTAGGTGAGAAATAGCGTAGGGCCGAGTACGCTACCTTGCGGCACGCCAAATGCAATTGGTAGGTCATCGCTAGTATCCTCTCCAACTCTAACTCTTTGTTGTCTACCTGTAAGATAGTCGGTGAACAGCTTGTGCTGAGTATCTCGAACACCCAATGGCTCTAATTTGCTTAGTAGGAGTGGGACAGAGACCGTGTCGAACGCTTTTTTTATGTCGAGAAAAACTGCTAAAACTTTTTTCCTTTTATCTAATTTACCCACTATATGATCAGTAAGTTCATGTACTGCATCATTAGTTGATGAACCGGCCCTAAAGCCGAATTGAGATGGGGAAATTAGGTTTTTATTTTCAAGGTAGTCAGTTAAACGCTTATTTATGAGCTTCTCTACCACTTTGGATATGGTAGGTAGGATAGCGATAGGTCTATAATCGTTGACACAAGCTCTGTCTCCACTCTTGAAAATAGGTATTACTTCAGCAAGTTTGAACATCTGCGGAAATACACCAGTACTGAACATAACGTTGAATATGTGGGTTAGTGGGGGAACTAAGATGGAGTGGTATCTTTTCAAGAAAGCGCCAGAGATATTATCTCTTCCTGTTGTGTTGACTTTCTTTAGACCCAGTATACAATTTCTAACCTCTGTTTCAGTGACAGCGTCTAGCACAAACGAGGATAGCTGAGAATCCACGTACGATACGTTGGGTGATCCCCTAGTGTTGATTTTATCCGCTAGGTTTTTACCAATTGACACAAAAAAGTGGTTTATATGGTTTAAGGAGGAAATCGGGTTATTATTGTTTACTAGATCTGTGGCTGGTGCAGGTTTATTATAGTGATGTGTAACTTTTTTTATTGTGTCCCATAATGTTTTACTGTTGTTCTTGGCTGCATTATTTAATAGCGCTTTTTCATATTCTCTTTTTAGGTTTTTTAGTGTTGAGTTACAGAAATTTCTATAGCGTAGATATGTTATCTTGATAATTTCATTATGTGGGTTCTTCCTATATTTAACGTGAAGTTTGTCCCGATTTCGCATACACTTGAGAAGGCCTTTAGTTACCCAAGGTCTTTTAACGCGCTTGCGATTTGGGACTATGTTGATAGTAGTATTGGACATAATAATCGAATTCAAACTCGAAATCAGGAGAGAAGTAGCTACGTTAGCGTCATTGCAATCGTACACTGCGTCTAAACTCGGATTAATCATATCCTTATCTAGTCCCTCATAGTTTAATTTTTTAACAGTGTGCGTTTTTTTGTGTTGAATATTATATTTTAGTGTAATAATTGTGCAGTAGTGGTCAGTTACCGAAGTGTCAACAACATAGCAGGAGGCTGGAAGTGTGCTTTTGAGCATAACATGGTCTAGACAGGTTTTGTTATGTGTCGGCAACTGGTGTGCGGGAATAATGCTATGCGAGGCTAGGAGGTTTAAGTATACGGATGAATTGTTATCATTATTATTTGGCATGATATCTATATTGATATCACCTGTAAGAATAATGTTAGGTGTTTTTATACTGGTAATCAAGTTATTTAACGATTCAATAAAAGGCTGTATATTTTTATATCCTGGTGGACGGTAAATTACAATTAAGGTAGTATTGCAGTCAATTTTCAGGGTTATACAGTTGGCATCTTGCATAATAGTGTCCAAAATTGTCACTCTCATAGTGTTTTTAAAATAAACTACGACACCTTCGTTTTGCGTCAGGTTATTATCGGTTCGGGTGTAGTTGTAACCGTCCAGTTGCGGTATATAATGTGTATGTCGTAGCCAGCACTCTGTTAACACAACTAGATCCCAATCCGTGTTTGACCTATCTAAAAGTGTTATAAGTCCCTGGAAATTTCTGCTTAAACTGCGTATATTTTGGTGTATAATTTTTAGAGTCGAGTGTGATGTGTCTAATAGTTTAGCACATTCCTCCATATCGCAGGCAGACGATGTAGCGACTTGGAAATGGTCTAAGAAACCATTTATTTCATTAATGTTATCGAATTGGAACACACATATAGCCAGTGGGTGAGTTCAGAGGTAGTGAGATAGGATATTTAATTAGAGAGTAGAGATTCAGGATATATCCGAAATAGCGCTTATGGTTTGTATGAGAAGTGGAATGATTCAGGCGTATCAGTATATATAGAACGGTATGAAGGCTGTGAGAGTGTAATGCAAGCGAGTATGGGACAAGCAGTATATGTAAATATGTATGTAAAATGGTTTGAAATTTAACGAAATAATGTATGTTTGGAAAGAATAGTGTATTGCGTATATTTGTAGAGTTAAGGATGGTATGTGAAAGGGCCTGTGTAATTAAAACGTATATAGCGTGGTACAGTTTAGCAGTGTAATGTTTATTAGATAGGTGTCTTTTAGAGAACTCTGGCCAAGGAATAGTTATGTAATCTGTGTGCAAATGTATATGTATGAGTGATGTGTACTTGAGACTAGTGTGGGGGTGTATTGTTATTAATAATAATACTATGTAAAGAAGTCGTAAAACTAGATGTGAGTAACAAACAGTAGAAGGAAGCTGTGATAGTCATTTTGTTATAAAGGTCTTGAAATCGTGTTCGCTATCAATACGTAGCGCCGGTGAGTCGTGAGACTTCTTGATGAAGACTTTGCCGTAAGACGTCCAGGTGCTGTGGTAATTGTGATCCTTGACAAACTGCCTTGCCATATAAGCAAGCTTTCTCCCAAGACTTGTAAGCGACTCGTCGATAAAGACAGGTTTTGGCGGCCCAGGTAACTTGAGGTGAGTGGTGTTGAGCTTGCTTTCTTTGTTAGCTTTGTTATAGCTTTTGCAATTCTTGATAAAACCGTCTTTGCATAAAGTAGATGCAAAATTTACCACTATGTGGTTGCTTGTCTCCTTTTTAGTTCGTAGACGGTAGATATCCTGAATGTCACAATTTGATATAGGGTGTTGTATAACCTCGCCTATGTTTTTAACCAACGAGCTTAGAGTTAATTTATTTTCGGGATTATCCTTAGGAACGTTCCTTATTTCTATAGAAGTTGCTCGCGAGTTACGTTCTAGTAGCTCATATTAGTAGGTATTTATATGTTTCTCTTTCACGGGTATTTCCCTAATACGTTAAGGAAACACCCGGCTCTTTGGGAGGCTTACTCAGGGACATGGGTCCAACATACAGAGGGCCTTCGAGAGTTTTAGTTTATAGTGAGATGGAACACTTACCGAGACACTAGCCGCGGAAGGTATAGGAGGCTATTGCTTCATACCTATGGAATCTAATTATTCTGGTCTATGGCGATAGGTGTTTAATGGTTTGGTAAAATGCAAACTATAGTTAAAAAACCGCGTCTGAATGATAGTAGGTATTTATATTATTATTACTCAAGGATGCACATTATTGGTACACATATAGACCAAAAATATTTTAACATCATACTTTTATCTCGATACCAATGTATTTTCGCGGTGTTCGTGCTGGCAGAAATAAGTGTTAGTGGAATTAAAGACAACACTTATGCAGAATTACATACATAGACTCACACCTCGATCTCCGAAAGGGTAGGTCTCTCTCTATGGTTGGTTCCTCATGTCTGAGGATCGTGATCATCGTTGGATAGTCCACACTTGGATCGAACGATTTACCTCCATCGGTTCCTGTTCATGGCACTTCTAACCACCGAGCTGAGTTTGGTTGAAGATGAGTGCTTTACTTGATTGGTCCATCTGGTTGGGGATCGTCCTCGAGCTCTTTTGCCCTCCGTGTTCCCAACTACGATCAGCTTTTCAAGGTTCTCATCTCCTCTCCGTATGTGGCCGAAATATGTCAAAATGCGCTGCTGACAAATTGTGAAAGGGTAGTTAGAGGTACATATATTACATCCATGTTTAGCCAGCTGTTTAAGAACCCACGTAATGGTGAGCGAGTCTATCACCGTCCGTATCGTGAAAGTTTCTTAAAAACGGTCTAAAGACCGCTATCACGTTCTCTTTTTTTTTTTTCGGATTTTACCCCGAGACATGTATAGTTCAGTTATATAAGACGCGACATGCAGGGTTCTTCACGATGTTTTCATTCACCTTATTCGTTATTGCAAAATTACACCATCATATACCCCCACATCAACAATATCCTAATTTAAATACGCACCTCACAAATCTCCACAAACAATTTTATGATACCAAAACAATTATACATCAAACACAACTCCATACCATCCCAATTTAAAAGCCGCGGGGTCCGGTCTTCTTTTGTCCTACAGAAATGACCCTAGTAATGATCACCATTCACTGTTCCATACATTTTCCCATACGGGCATTTTGATTTACTGAATTTGAATACAACCATGAATTAGACTTAATTACGCCAAATAGTGGACATTGTTTATAGCGCGTATAGGGTTAATTATAATAGGGGGTGATTTTCTAATAATGTATGTGATATTGACCGTAGGTATCCTGTGATTGAATTCCATTTGATAATACAGGTTATTACTCTGTGATGAATATCTATTCATCAGAAAGTGATCCTGTTTTACTTAATTAATTTTATACATACAATGGCTCTATCGCGGATATTGACAGTATGTATGTATCTTATGTGGGGGCCAGTCAGTGCAGACCGGCGACACTTCGACCCAGTGGGATCTTTTTGTGTCGACACTCTCCCAATAACGACTGCCATAGATGTTCATGGCAGCCGGGACCGACGGCTTAACGTGCTCTCCGAGGCACGGAGCAGGCGATAATTGTCAATCAATACGCACATAATTTCGAAAAGTCATATAACTTCCGAAAGTCTGAGGTGCGCGACGTAGGTTCGAACCCGAGACCATTGCATTGCAGTCTGTTGGTCTCCCCACTGAGCTGTCGCTGCTCTCATATTGACAGTAAGTTTAAGTGTATATTGACGCGTATATAAAATATGCACAAACCTAAACACATGACATCAATGAACAGACCTAAGAAATATACTCATACAATGTACACAAAATAGGTAGGGCCGTACCCATAAAAAACTAAACCGTATCGCTATAGTAACGAATAATTATATCAATGGATTTAAGTTAGATAACTGTATAACACAACAGCTAATAAGTATTTTGCCACATTAACATTAACGTCCATTTTTGAGAAGTAGAGTTGAGTAAGTAGCTGTGGTGTCAATAATAAACTGTGGTTAGTATGAAAGTACAGCTTCCATGGTTTATTACTACTGCTGGTCACGGGTCTCTTCTTGGTGTAAGAAGGGTTAGGCCATAGTCCACCACGCAGGTCCAATGCGGATTAGCAGAACTGACATATCTTCAACAACATTATAGAGAACTCTCAGACATGTAGGCTTCCTCACCATGTTTGCCTTCACCGTTTAAGCGAGCGTTAATCAAATATTTAATGCGCACATAACTTCCAAAAAATTTGAGATGCATATGCATCAAGACGCGCTTGGGATCAAACTCGTGACCTATGCGTGGCTGTCCAATGGTATCCCACTAGGCTGTCGCTTATGATGTTTTATTTACGTTTACTGTATTACGTCAAATTCTTATCGCCAGAAAGGAAAAACATGGATCAATTACCTACTGAGAACCGCTGAACCAACAAGATGAAGAACAATTGATCGATATTCCATTTTCAAATAATTAATCACCAGTAATAAAAACCGTTAATTCACTACAACACAAGTAGACTACAGCATCCGAATCCCAATGAAATCATTAGTCCTTTTATTACACCGGACCTATCGGCTCTAACTAAATTTAATAGCCTACACTCACACATGTATACGTCGTTAATAAACCTAGGTATCGCCGGAACCGATCGTAAACCTTTTACGATGGTGGTGCATTCGGAAAAATATTTCCGAAAGCGTGACGTCATTATTCTGAATGACGTTTATTGGGCTATAGGTTCTGCACGCGGCGGTTCGCGTTTTTCGTGAAGGGTAGAGGCATGTGGTGTTTATTGGATAGCGAACTCGAGTGTCCTTTTAGCAAAGGGAAGTTGTCTATTGAAATTACTTTTTAGAATCTTTCATCTCTTATCTGTCAGATATTACAGGCTTAAGAGAAGATTCAGCTGTGGCTTGCCTTTCTTTAATAAGTTCATGCGTAACTACGTAACGTAAGCCAGCATGTTGCTATTTAGCAACAGAAAAATAACGATTTATTTTCATTAACTAAGCTTAATTAAAAGAATTGCACACATAATCGTCATGAATGACTCATCTGTCATGTTATACTAGAAACAGCCAGAAAAACAGGTCTTTGACGTAGTTCAGGCAATACAGTACATAAAACCTGACATCATGAATAAGTCTTTTTTGAGTCCAGTATTTAAATTGTAAATTAGATTAAATATAGTTTTAATGTACCTAAATTTAATATAGTAGCAGACTATAAAGCATCTTGTAAAGACGTCTATATTTTATTGAATAAATATTTATTATCTAGGTGTTGGTGTATTATACTTCCATTTCGCCAGCTATGTTTCAGGGTCAATGTAATTAGAATCGAAGACTGTTCTAAATTCTGCCTTGTTGGTCCAATGGTAGTCTATACGACTGCGGATTGTGAGGTCTCGGGTTCGATTCCCAGGTCGGGCAAAGTGTTATTGTGTTTTTCTGTTAGGAAATTCTCTGTAGCAGCACGGAGTCTGGAAATGTGCTCGGTAGACTGCAATACGCTCGCCCCCTATTACGTGGGACCAAAAACATAGTTGGCGAAATGTGGGTGTGTCATACACCTCTGCTACCCCTTCGGGGACACAGGCGTGAGACTATGTATATATGTATATTCTAAATTCCTTGCTCTTCAGTCAATTTAATGACAAGAAATCTCAATGACACTTTGACCGGCCCAGTTATCAAACCTGAGTCCTTACGCACAGTAGGCAGTCTGGATAATATATACTGAGAATAAACTGACATGCCGTCAACCAAATCATATAGTGATGCAGTTTATATTTTCGTTTTATGAACGCTCGTTATTCATGGCTGACCAGTTATAATGGACAATTGGTACTACCGGCTTTTTATTGGTTGTAGATAAAGAGTATATTATGGCATTTATTGTCTTCTCGAAATATCTGTTAACATTTTAAGTGGATTATCAGAAAATATTAATATTTTGCTACCAATATAAGTATAGCTATGACAGCCATGTGCCGTTAACTTGCATGTAATTTTGATAAATAAATAATCTGACTGTAAATCTTCGTTTATGGTAAGCAGAACTCTGTAAAATTCACATTACGTTGCTTTTTTAGATCGCACGTTTTTAGGTTAAAACTATTCGAAAGGCATAACAAAAATTTAATCATTCAAACCAGATGTGCGATACGATATATATATAAACATAATATTTTTAGTATTGTGTCATATAATATCAAGTAATTTTCTAGGCAGAGATGTGTATGGCTGCGTTTAGTTGACGTGTAATATGTGCCTATCTCGCAATCATTGCAGTCGCTATTGTTGCAGCTGAAATTGCAACGCTGATTTCCTTATTGGACCTAAAAGCAGTTATGACATGTATTATGTGTGATGCGAATCGAAAAATCTATTACATTTTCACATAAAAGTATATTTTTATGTTCATCTATACAAAAAAAAATGATCTACCTATATGTATATACCCGCAAAACAAAAAACCAATTTCTAATACCACAACACAATAAGCAATATCAGCCAAAAAAAGAAAATCCATAACAATCGCGGATCAATTACAGTCACCCTACCGTTTTGCGTCATAACATCTCAACGCGCAATAAATGTCCACCATGCCGGACGAACGCGGACAATCCCGGATATACTAGGGCTGGCTACTGTAAAAAAGAAAATTCATATGTGATTCATAAAAAGCTCTATATAATATTAAATTTTCTCGGGTCATCTGTGTTTCATAAAACTTGGTATTGACGTAGCTAAAACCTAGTAGTCTAGCTACCTCGACACCTAGTTCTAGCATTAGGTAATTTAAAATGCTAACTATGTCTAATCACAAAAATTGTACCTAGGTTAAAAAATACAAAGAAACCTTCTTTATAACTTGGTTGGAAATTAATTTAATCATGAGGTTTTTTATTTAACATTGTACTTGCACCATGTTAAAATTATTAAATTATTATTAATTATTATGTTTTTGGCTAATTTTCCTAGCCAAATAACACTATTCTCGTCGCATGTCAAGTCTCTACAGAAATAAGAGTATGTATTCCTTTATTCACCGCGGTCTACAGCAGAATTTAACCAAAATACCATACATGTATTTACCAAAACTAAACCATAATAAGTGAGAATCGGCATTGAATTGCCGTAAATCTTAGAGTTCGAAAAAATGGTTCAAGTAATATGCAAAGGTCACGTGATACCACGTGACCTTGAGGTCAGAGGTCAAAGGTCATTGTCATTTTGGTGTATATCGACTATGCTGAGTCGAATGGCGTTGACCGCGACTCTCTAGCTCTTACGGTTCTTGAGTTGAAAGTTGTATAACAGACAGACGGTCCGTCCGGACGGACGGAAAAAGATATCGTATAAGAGATTTTCCAAACTAAAAAAAACTGAATAAAAGCACTATGAAGCACCACCGATAATAAGGCATGCATGTCTTACTTGACAACCCTAGCTGCCACTGTCAGCCGCACGAATATTTACGAGTACGCGTGTCCAACACTTTATGATTATGTCCCAATGCTGATTGAATGGTGGACACCCTTCGGTGGTCATCACAGATTATGGCTGATGATATTTTGGAAGTACATTCGCGCGTTTATTGCGCGATGGTATTAGAATGTTGGTATTAATAAACTGCTAATTAAAAGTCGTAAATATAAAGATGGAAGACCAACGTGAGTATACCAATGCAGAGATATCTAAGTGGTAGTCAAGAGATGGTTGAAGAAGAAAGGGCTCCAAATCTGATGGTTAAACATAATGTTTAGATATTTTATATAACTTTCATAGTAGGCCTTTTCATTCTTTCTCTGTATCGCGGGAAATTTTACAAACATCGACACTTATGACTCAAAAACGTAACATTAATTGATGGAAGACTCAAATCATAGTCCCATTTATCTATTGAACTACGACACTAAGGATATCGATAATAAGGGCATGACAATTCCAACCATCGCGCCATCAAGTATTGTTTTAAAGTGTGTTCCTGATATTATAACTATAGCACGAAGTTAAAGTTTTGGATATCACTTGTAACCGCACCGCTACATGCTTTATAATAATAGCCCTGCAAATCATTCTGCTAAAACTAACCTCGAATTCGTTAATCACCTCATCAGTAACCATAATAACTAACTGTTTTGCTCTAGTTACCGTAGAAAACTTAAAATATAATAGTCGAACCAGATGGGGATTTAGTAGCGAGTGAGAAAAGAAATAGGGTCTCTTTAAAACTTGTATTAATTCTTAAATACATAACTTCAAACGCTTAAAAATAACTTGGAAGAAAATCTAGAAAATAAATATTATCTAGATATAACATGGCCATATCCATAACTAAGAACCTACCAATTCAGTAATACCTTATTTTTATGGTGAGCATAATGTATGCGACGACGTTGAAATACAACTATCTTAAACAAATGTGCTAAAAAGACAAACGTTTTGTTTGGTACCAGCGCCCCGGGACATATGATAATAGCTTTGCTTTGAAATCCCTTACTACGGGCACTCATATTTAAGAATTATATTTTGCTGGCGACTTCGCTTGCGTAAATGTAGGACAGGTTAGATTAGTAACAGTTCTTTTTTTCTGGATGAAAAGTACCCTATGTCCATTTCTGTTCCTCTGACAACGTGTATGCGAAATTTTATGATGATCGGATGAGTAGTATAGTATCAACTTGCAGTAAGAGGCGCTCATAGCCAGTTGCACTCACTGATCGGTAAACGATTGGCGAGGTTAAGCAACGTTGGGTGCAGTCAGTCTATAGATGGGTGACCGCTTAGTGGTATTTCATCTGAGCGTCTCCGTGCTTCGGAGGGCACGTAAAAAGTCGGTCCCGGTTGTTGCCAAATTGACAGCAGTCGTTAAGCCATGTCAGACGCCTACGGGCTTGAGCAACTCTTGACAACAAATTGGTCACTAACCACATGTAAAGAAAAAAGAAGAAAGAAATTGCAGTACATTGTGTTATCAACGAGTGGGGAACTTTCTGTGCTCACCTATAGTCCGCGTAAGTAGTCAAGGCCTTCTGAGGCCAACAAATAACACACAAAATATGCAGTATATTTTGTTATCACAAATACAGTTTATCACGGCTACTAGTTTGCATAATAAATAGCAATAGGATCATCCGTTACTAAATTTGTGAGACCTAAAACATAGCGCTAAGCAAGCCGTTTTATTCTTGTTTATATATACATCTATACTAATATTATAAAAAGAAAAGATGTTATTTTTTGTTTGTTTGTAAGGATTTAACTCAAAAACAACAAAACTGTTTTAAGAAATTCTTGCCTAATTATAAAGGTATATTATCACAGAGTAACATAGGTTATATTTTATTAAAAAAGTTCTGTTACTTACATAAAAACCTATTCTAACCTACTTGTAGACAAGCTAAACCGCGGGAAAGAACTACATACGTATATTGTAATTGTAATTGGACGCCCCTTTCCGCATTTGAACTCTAAGTTGGTCCATTATGCGTGAATGTCTGGTTATGGAGATAGCCAGCCCAACTCCGCCCAGAAGCACAAAAGTTTCCTGGGGTCTTCGCAGGCTTCGCGGCGTAACCTCGGGTGCTACATACGTTTATAAAAGGCTCATGTCTTTATTTAGTAAAAATATTGAGAGAGGAGTATTAGAGCCATATTTCTCCAACAAAATCTTTGCATTCATTTTATTAGTAGTGGATCACGGAATGCGAATGATAATAGCTCACCCTCTTTTAATAGTTCTATTTTTAATTTCTGTGTTGCTACTGAGAATTCCCTAACAGAAAAACCAAATATAATGTTGCCTGATCCAAAAATCAAACTTAGGGCCTCAAAGTCAATCACAAACAGACGCCTCGAACTAAAATGAGGCAGACACCTACGAATCCGACAAAAACATCGTTAATTGTTTACTTATGCACTTATCTACTGACGTATACTATGTAAGTCATGAAAAATACTTACAAAATAATCGTAATCGAATAAAAGAATAAGAACAATAATAGTAACATACGGAAAGCTGTGACGATAATAATGTCATATTATCCGTCACTCAAACATGAGATAACTGAGATAGATTTTCATGTGAAGCAACTAACGAGTTAACTTTTAACTTGAAATAAAACATAGGCAATATAATAGATTGTATAACATCACGCTTTTTTACTAATAGGTGCCCAAATAATCAATCAAAATCAAAGAATAATAAATTCGAATAATCCACACTAACATTATAAATGCGCAAGTCTGTCTGTTAAGCTTTGACGACTTAACCATTGAACTGATCTTATAGCAAGAAGATAAATTATATCCTAGAAAAGGCTTAAACCGATATAAATTGCTATAGAATTTATGCGGGTTAAGTTGTGGGTAGAATTTAGGTATTAATATATCGTTCATCCGAATAACTTCTAAATTCGAACGTTTCGAATTTTAATCGATAGCGCACATAGCGATTTCGTACACATAAACTATTTTAATTTTATTTGATACTCACTGAATGGCGAAAAACACGTAGTAGGAGCTTCCATACCTCGGCACTACTGGCAAGACTCTGGAGAATATTTAGAGAATAAACTTTATGTATTTCATGGCAGTTTATGTTACACGAGACTTGTTTTAGTTTGAACAAGTTCCTTGTATTTTGGATAGCGAGCAAATATGCAGGAATGACTCAGGAAATCTTTGGTAATATAGTAAGTGAAATTGTTTTCATTAAAATAATGTGTAAAATTGCTAGATGGAAAATTTGTTTGCTTGTAATTTTTCTCTTTGCAGGCATTTGTAATCTTGGTCTATTGAGTGGATTGGTATACCAAGGACCTCCTTCCAGCAAGGTCTTCGCCACTCTGCCTGGTCACGTCCTTAGAGATCAATTTATTGCTTTTCATGTCATCACGTCATATAACCAGAGCTTGTTCGGGTGTTAGACTTTAAGATCATCTAAACATTTAGAGGAAAACACAAATTTGGTTTTACAATAGCGACGAGCATTTATCAATAAAAAAATCTTGATGCAAAATGAAATATTCGAAACTTTGACAAATATTTGAATGGTGAAACTTTGTAATTAATTGGTCATTGAATTGCACTTTTTTTAAGTACGTGGTGTTTATATCCTCCTGTTGATTGATCGACCACGACTAACACCAAGCGTGCTTCGGTAAAATTTGAATTAAACTTAGAAAATGAATTCTACGAATTTCCTTTTTTTAGCGATTGCACGTCGCTACAAAGCAAGTAGCCTATCTTTCTACTTATCCTCTTCTTATTCGATGTAACTAATAGGCCTTTTCTTGATGACGTCACTGTTTTCGACTCTGTGATAATCCGCTAAGAGTTCAATTATGCCGTCTGAGCATTAGGTTGCGACATTTCTCTTTGTTGCTTGTTCATAATTTAGACGTTGCTCTGTCATTGTATTTTGGTATGCCTTAATTGCTGCAATTAAATTTGATCTAGAAGTCAGTATAATTTTTTTGAAGTAGCTCGTTTTGTATTTATCTTCTTCTTCTTTTCGTGTGGTTAGTGGCCAACTTGTTGTCAAGAGTTGTTCAAGCCGCCCGTAGGCCTCTGACATGGCTTAACGACTGCTGTCAATTTGACAACAACCGGGACCGACTTTTTACGTGCCCTCCGAAACACGGAGATGCTCAGGTGAAATACCACTAAGCGGTCACCCATCTATAGACTGACCGCATCCAACGTTGCTTAACCTCGCTAATCGTTTACCGATCAGTGAGTGCAACTAGCTATGAGCGTGTATTTATGTCATTATGCTAGTAAACTTATAAATCGAAAGTTATGTGATTGCATTAGTTTTAGTTTTTTTGACTGCACGGATGGCGCAGTGGTTTAGTTGGTCGCCTCGCCACTGTCACTGCGCAGAGTGTTGTGAGTTTGAATCCCACACGGTACAAAACTTTGTGTGATCCACAAATGGTTGTTCCGAGTCAAGGTGTTCTTGGTGTCTGTTGTTTGAATGTTTGTAAAGTCCCCCGCGACATAGGATTTAAATCTGGTGCGGAGTTGTCTTTCTAAACAATAAGAATAAAAACCAGTCGTCCCTTTTACATTAACATAGTCAAATAATAAATAGGTAAATAATTGCTCTCTTATAGTGTCCATCCTTTGATTGGAATGGTGTTGGAATGTAGTGACAACAATGCACCTAGATCCAAAAAGTCCTTGACTAAGCAAAGTCGGTAATGCGTTGTGTACAGTTGAATTTGAGTTTTATTCGATTGCGATTGTAAATATAAGTGATATATGTCCCATAATTACAATAGTGCCGAGATGACTAAATCGATGCAGCCGTAAATTATCATTGCTGAACCTAGATACAGGGTTGTAACAGTCATAGGAGTGTGTGAGCTATTGATGCTAAATCCGTCTAAAATAATCATTCTGATCATACCTGTGATCATCATTTTCTTGAACGGATTTTGCAGTGCAATGCGATAGCTCAGTGGGGAGACCAACAGACTACAATACAGAGGGTCTCGGGTTCAAACCCACGTCGCGCACCTCTGACTTTCGGAAGTTATATGACTTTTCGAAATTATGTGCGTATTGATTGACAATTATCGCCTGCTCCGTGCCTCGGAGAGCACGTTAAGCCGTCGATCCCGGCTGCCATGAACATCTATGGCAGTCGTTATTGGGAAATTCAGTACCCTCTAATATCCTGACACTGGTCTAGCCTTAGGGTATCGTTAGCCTTCGTGTTGCGGAGGTCAGGTGGCAGCCACTCCGTGTAAAAACTGATATCCAGTCAAATCCGGTTAGACCAGAAAAGCCGACCCCAAGTGACTTGGGAATAATAAAGGTTAAGGGAGAAGACAGTGCAAACCACAGTTTACACTGCATTGCATACGGTTTGTTGCGATCTTTTCAATTGCTCGCTTCGTTAGTATTACATTTTAAGTCAATAAATCGTAATTTAACTACATTAAATAAACGTTGAGTAATTAATTAGAATTGCGGCTCAAAACAAAATCCTTTGAGTTCAATATAACCGTAATTAAGTTCTTGTTAATTCGGTAAACGCCGCGCTAAATCGGCTTTATGATCAGTGAGGTATTAAAAGTACTGAAAAGTTTCAGCGAATTGTGAAGATTTATCTTCTACTGACAGATTTTGTGAAATAATTTTAAAGTATATTTCAAATTATTAATCTATTGAAGTGGAACAATATTTACAGATTATTTATTTGGCTACTGAAAAAGGCTGCAAAACACACCTTTCTTTTTACGAAATGAGGAGACAATGTATAACACTCACATTTCGTAAAGTATGTTTTACATTTCATGTAACAGGGGCGAGCATATAACTGTCTATCGAGTACACTGCTAGACTCCAACTATATTGGACGCAAGTATAAACGCGAACTTGTGCCTCAGCACTAACGAGGGAATCTTACAAGAAGTGTGTCTTAGATTTTATTTTAACTTCTGACACTAAGTATACAAATATGTAACGGGCTAACTTATACATCTTTTACGATGCTCCAGAGATACAAAACCCATTTTGGTACCAACACTACAATCTCAAAGACAATACTATCCTGTCAGAAAACTTTCCAAATCATTAATCAAGGCAGGAATAATCCGAAACTAATTAAAACACGCGTGTTCACATCCCATGGGTACGAAATCCCTATCAAAATAATTATTAGTTCACTAGACGGGATTACTCAACCCTTTTGCTGCCCAATTAATTTGACTTGCTCTAAGCTGTTCATTAGATGCAGATTGTTAATAAGTTATTAAGGGTTAATTTGTGATTTTTGCTGTTAATTATGCGGGTATGTAAGTAAGATGTAATTTAATTTTTATTGTGTGGCGGATTTGAACTCGTACGATAATATTACTTAGTTATCGAATGATTTGGTTTGACGACATGCGATTCGCTAAATGATTCAGAAAAGTTTATTTTGTTGGTTTATGTGATGAGTTATGACAGCCTGGATGAATACGTAAGTATTTAATATATTTATTTATCTAGATCATGGTCTACCTATCTGTCAGATTTTATCCGAATTCATTCAATTGTTACACGTGCATGAGTGACAAACTCTTAATTACAATGTTAGCAGGATCGGTTATAATCTAGAAGTTGCAGAAGGCGTGGTTATCGATTTAATTACAGGTTACATTTTTAATTATTAAATGTATATATCAATTTGACTGATTTAAAAATTCTGATCAAGACAGCAGTCTGTCTACTATAAAAATGTCTATCCGGAACTTCAGGCCGAACAAAACACTTACAATTAAGTTTCTTCGAATTTCTTTCTTTCAAAAAGACATTATTCCGTTGTTCAGAGGTTGTGTGTAGGACGATTATGAGGTTGCGTGACGAGATTCGGGACGAATATTGGAACAAGTGGGTTTCACAGTTCGAATAGTCAGCCCGAAACTTCAGTACTTACGTTTCATGGTACAGATCGAATGGGTAAAGGCCCACATAACAAAAAATATCACATTTCACGAGACCCCACAAACAATGATTTATTTTTACCAGACACAAGTGAAGCATTTAAATCCGCCTTTATAGCGCGAGAACAACATACATATATTTCGGCGCAATGATTTGACAGTTAGTTGCTACCAGCCATACCTAATCTGATCGATAATATAACTCTGTAAAGAGAAAACAAGTTATTCAAATACAAGTCCACTCAAAGGCGAACCGCACTTCAAAAACACTGACTTTACGCAAAAGGCCAAATCAAATTCAAAAGGGCACAAGTGAGGTCCGAAGTGAGATTGGTTTTGACGGTCCAACGCCTAGGCCAATGCTTCAACGTTCGGTCAGAGCACAAAAGCATACGAGAAGGGGTGTGGTCATAGATTAAAGTGGCAGAAGAGATTTTTGAAAATGGGAGCAATAAAGTCAATCGAATTTAAATACAGCATGGACTCACGCGTACCCAATGAGGTAGGCAAAGTTGTATTACACCAATATTTTGCCATTTCGAAAAAAATTTGTCAATAAGCAACAATTTAGAAACATATATGGTATGGTATATACCAACAAACCTTAAAATATTGAGTCGCAGTGGCACACCGGTGGCCAGACACAATTGATTTTTATTTATGTTTGGTATTCTAAGACTTGACAGATTTAATTAATTTTCATATTTATTTTAATAGAGATCAATCTATATGAGTACCTATACCTATGCAACCCGGCAAAGCGTTTAAGATTTTTGTATGTATTATTTAGATTTTATGGTATTTGTTTTTGAATTGAACACAGGCATTATACCAACTTTTAAAAATCCTCTGCGATTTAATCTTTGACATCGATAAAGATCTCGGCCTATTCCTGCCGTCCTTTGTGAATCAGTAATATATGCAGGAGAGGACCAGTTCTGTTTGTCGAGTACAAGGTGATGTTTCGGCAACTATTGTGTACGTACATTATCTCGAAGTACTTGTTGAATGAGATCAACTGTGAATGCATAGACAAATTGTTTGAACTTACATTTAAAGAAAGATCTTCGTAAAAATACAGAGCATCACAAATTATGATAGAATCATAAAAAATATAATACCAATTATGGACTAAACAGCATTTACATAATTATAATGTGTGACACGATACCGTGCAATTATAAAATATAAGGAAGACAGATAAAATGTTTAAGATAATTAAACATTCCTTTGTATGTGAGATTGCTATTAATATATAAATATATATATAAAGGACACAAATGTTTATAAAGAGTTGCCAACGTTAAAGAGATATAATTATATTTAATTATCAATAACATTAACAAAATGCCGTATATTAACGATTATCTCAAACAATATTTTCTCCATTAAATCTACTGAATGGCGTTTCAATTCATAATTTGTTAAAGGAAACATCCCGAATTTCACTTGTCTTTATTCTTGTGATGTTGGTGAAAGCGCATTTAATTAGGACTTACAGGGGATTACCCCATAGTCCTGATGCTGAGCTCTAATGAACTCGTTTCTAGAAACAAAACAATGTACCCCATTAAACTAGTTCTAAAATGTTAGTTATTGTTACTAAAATTAGAAACGTCTATAACAATGTAAATGGTATTTGACCTGAATCAATAAATCCTATTATGTCTGTATCAATTGGAGCACAATTCAATATACCTTCATCGTAAGACGAATGTCCCCATACATCTTCAGTTTGATTCATGGGTGCTATTGAAATTGTATGCAAATTCAAAGTGTCACGCCCATGGCACTTCTGTCAAGTGGCCGCAAGTGTTGGTGTGATTTAGGAAGTGTATGGAGGTACTCTCTTAACACAGAGTGAGAGATTGTTTTGTATGTTCTGATGTAGATTATTATTATTTACTTGATACTAACCTGGCATATCTCTTTTATTTGTTATTTTGTTATCTGTGTAATATTAGGTAGTATTGCGGACTAACAAAAAAACAACAAACTAACAAATTATACACAGACTCACGCTCATCGCATATAATCGAAGAGGCAGACACGTATATCACACCTACATTTCGCCAGTTAAGTATTAGGGCGCATATGTATATGTAATGGAACATTTTGAAATTTTGGTTACTACTGGGAATTGCCTAGTAGAAAAATTGTGACTCTCTCGAGATTTCAGGATTACACACAAACATTAGCGTAAATTTATGCAACGGAAAATTTTTCTTTAAAACTCACAAAATACAGAAAATAATACACAAATCTCCTTGAGCACACAACAACATTTTCTCCATGCTGCCGTATAAAATTAAAAACGACTTGCATCAATTATATTATTTTATCATCTTTATTAACGGTATAACTTTTAGTAAAAATAATCAATTATCAATTAATTATTATTATAAGATATTTACGATATCTACCAAGATCTCTTTTTCAGCCGGTGACTGTAATTTTTACCAGCAAATTTTAATCATCTGAAAGAGGCAAATAATGTTCAATCGTACCTAAAAACAAGTTTGTCAGATATGCAAAAGATGTCATAACGTCAATTTCATTGTAAAGCTGAAGTTTGGAACCCGATCCAATGCATACTTTTATATTTAACAGTTAAACACATTAGAATGGGATACGGGAAGACAAGTACCCACCAGATACATTTCTTCAAGATCACTTGATTTACCATTCATATCGAGAGTAAATAGAAAAACTCAAGAGTACTCGAGCAAATACAATTTGCATGGCTTAAGATGTGGTGCATTAAGTCTTTGAACAAAGTCCCGCTGAAGTGGTCGCGAGTATGCGGGTCTACAGAATCAAGAACCTTTTTGTAAGATACAAAATTTGCATAATTTTTGAAGAGGGGTTTAGAAGTCAGGTTACGTTGTTTGACGAAATGGGATATACGGTGCAAAGTTTAGTTTGTATTATTGGATTCTGATTGACGGTAAAAGGATACTATTGGAGTATTTCGTGGTGTATTGGTACCACGTCCGTATTGGTTTGGAAGTCGTGAGTTTCTTGTATGTTCTTCTCATAAGTTAATGTAAATTCAAACTAGTATTTGTAACTGCTACTTGATAAATGCCAAAATAGTACCAAACGAAAATCAATAGAATCTGTCTGTCTTTGTGGAAAACAGGCGTGTATGTACTTATATACATAAAGGGGACTATTTTGTTCGTCCTTAAGCAAATTAGTTTTCATTTTATTTGCGGTCCTGAATTTATTAATTGGGTTTTTCTGAGAGGGTAAATATTTAGGTAGCAGCAGCAAATTTCAAAATATCATTGACAGGCGATATTATCTTTTTCCTGGGAGACTTTAAACATAATAGGTATATCATCCAGAGATAAAAAGCTATTAGATTTTTAGATATTTAGAATACTAAATATTTTTATTGTATTCGTAAAATACATTATTTATTTTCATCATATCTTCAATACGCAACTCTTTTCCAAAACCATATATTTGTTCTACCAACAAGATTACTTCTCGTGTGTCTATTTGTGTTTCATTTTCCCTGTTTGTGTTATATGTTACCGAGCATGACGTAAGTGGTTTAATATTTTTCTTATGAATTGCTTTTGAAGGTAGACATATTAAGTGTTGTGCAAGAATATTTCTGGTGCTGTCCTTATAATAAGTGAATGGCATGAGATCATAATGTACTACTTTCACTTGACTTCTAATAAGATTTATTAAACAATACGGACTGTGTGAAATGTTTTAAGTCACTGCCAATACGTTGAATGTTTATGGATGGATTCGATCTCTACGTGGGTTAAGAAAATGTGTGCCCCTGTTTTGTTTGTCTCTGGATTCCTTTATGTCCGTAATTTCAATACTTGTAAAGTCCTTTATCGATTTATGAATTCTTCCTAGAGTAGGTAATATTTTTGATTATTAGATGAATAAACAAAGCATGGTAATAGAAAGTTTTTGATGCTGAAACGATTTAAGCTACTAAAGCTTAGTGATTAAGACGTCACAGTTGCAATTAGTGGCGTATTAAATTACCGCTTAAAGCATGGGCTAAGTATATATTTTATAGTTGTAAACCTACTGTTATTAGTACTTATTACACATACTTAATTCACATATAGACAATTTAGTATATGAAAACTAAATATAAATGCGTGTTTAAGGCAGCAAATTGCTATAATAGAATCGTAGTTACATTTAATTGTATTGTTACAATCTTGTTTATACGGTAAAGAAAGTTAAATTGCGAGCTGTTATATTTTTATAAAAAATGTATCAGATAAATATTTTAAATATATTTCATTTCAAAATAAACCGAAAAAACTGAGTGTTAATATCACCACATGCCTGACATCATAAAGAATAAATAGCACCAATATTTGGTGTCAAATAAATTTCAAAATTACACACAGTACATAGACTCAGGAATGTATGTTCTAAGCGTTAAGAAAGGGTGCCAATCCATTGTGCCGATTCAATTTGTAATATAAAGCTTGAAATTTTAAAAGGGTTCGTTGGCACAACACGGTAGCAACCCTATCGACATATTGTCGATATGACACACAAAAGAAATAACATTAAATTGACATACCATTAAAAATATTACTTGAAAAGAACGAACAAATCACGTGGAAGATATAACTGCAAATGTGACAACCCTACGCGGTATTAATAAAACAAAATTTATTCTCGGCAACCCTAATGAATTAATTAAAAAGCCAATAGTGATGTGCCTAATCAGCATAATTTCAGTTAAGTCGATTGATTGATTGATGTCATAAAATGATTCTTTTTATAAAATTTAATGACACGTTAATGTTGGCATATTTTTGCATAAGTAGAACCGATGACACGAGTTTCTTTACAAAACTATGCAAATGATAGTAAACATTAATTTGTAACGGTTGATTTGTTAATACGAAATATATTTGCATAATTATGATAATAGTGCTGTAAAATGTCATTAATGAAAGGGATGACTTTTACTATTTTTATGACGTATCGATCATAAAACTAAATATGTATGTGTCGTAAAATGTAATGTCTCTATTTAACGGATGATGGAACAAAAAATCTAACATCTGCGGTTGTAAATGGAAGAAATGATTCTGAATTTAAAGATATAAAAATATAATATGTTTATATATAATTTGCAATACAATACCACTAAGATTTTATAAGGTTTATAACCACGGATTTGAATAAATTATTATCAGTTAGTTTAATTTTTATAATTTACTTTTTGGTTACGCAAAATATCAACTATACCTAATTATTAATGACAACTTTTTAAGAGTTCTAAGGGTTATAATGTTGTGTAAATGTTTAATTTTTATTATTATTTTTCTTTTGTATTTAGCCAGTTAAGTCATTTTGACATTAGACGTAAGAACTCATGGTTAGTCTCTCTAATCAAAGATTAAAGACCTGCCCTGTTTTATCTAAAATATAACGCACGCTAATACATTTTTCAATTCCAACCATTGCAAATAACTTATCTTATTCATTGAAATTAAACTGCTATATACGGATTTTATCGCGTTGTTTATTTGACACTTTATTACAAAATTTTGAAAATTGTTACACTACTACTACTATTAAACTTTACTAATTTTTAAGCTAATTAAATTATTATTAAACTATTTAGATTTAATTTATTTTTACACTTTCCCCGACGTTTCGGTTGCTTTTCAGCAGCCATGGTCACGGGGAGACTAAGATGGCAGTTGTCTCAATGTTCCAGTGTAGTTATTTCAAAGTACCCGAACATAATTTAATCATTGGTGTTTCTATTTACGCAGAATGAGCTCAAAGTATCATGAAGTCTAGCTGTGGTTTGCAGCTTGGGATCCAGTAATAAAAATAGTCAAACCCAAGAAGAAGCAAACCACAGCTAGACTTCATGATACTTTGAGCTCATTCTGCGTAAATAGAAACACCAATGATTAAATTATGTTCGGGTACTTTGAAATAACTACACTGGAACACTGAGACAACTGCCATCTTAGTCTCCTCGTGACCATGGCTGCTGAAAAGCAACCGAAACGTCGGGGAAAGTGTAAAAATAAATTAAATCTAAATAGTTTAATAATAATTTAATTAACTTAAAAATTAGTAAAGTTTAATAGTAGTAGTAGTGTAACAATTTTCAAAATTTTGAAGTAAAGTGTCAAATAAACAACGCGATAAAATCAGTATATAGCAGTTTAATTTCAATGAATAATATTCGCGTAAATAGAAGACAATATTATCTTATTCAGTTTGATAAATATAAAAAAGGATAAAAATAAGCATCGAAATTAAACTATTTTGACTTTTATATAAATCTAGGTTCAGCGAGAATCTAACATGAAAAACATGTCAACTCATAACAGAATAAAGAGTTATCTTAAACATAAAGCAATATAATTTTTCCATTCCCACGACTGCAAATAACCAGCCAAGTTCTCAAAGGGTTAATTTAAAGTGACAGTTTTAAAATCGCGTCATAATTTGTCACGGTAGGTCCGGCTAGTGTAGTACTTTGGTATTGCGTCAAACATGAGTGACAATTGACGGGTGTGAAAAATCAAGTCTCGTGCGAAAATGTAGTTTTTGACAATGCTGGTTGGTGGAAATAATTGTGTTACATTTGTTTAGTTGGTTGTTGTGTCAAATTATGGGACGAGAAATTTAATTAAGAGGTATTTACAGAAGACTGTAGCCATTTCTGGGCATGACAGATCAGTTTCAAACTTGCTATTGAGCATTGTTTAAGAAATTCATCATAGCAGCATATAGTCTGAAAATGTTCCTAGTCGATGGCATTAGATTCGCTTTCGCTAATGTGATACATAACATATAGCCAACAAAATGTGGATGTGATACACCACTGCCTACCCTTTAAAGGATTTACAGTTTTGAGACAGTATTTATGTGATGTGTAAGTAGCATATCATTTGCCTATTGTAATTTTTATAATAATATAATAATAATAAATTTTCTTCATTAATATATAAAATGTCTGTACAAAACATATAACAGGCTATTTATTGTATTAAATTCACATTAAAACTATATTTAATCTAAAGGAAATTACATAACATTTACAATTAAAATGTTGCCCAAGCAACGAAACTTATTTATGAGTATAAGTTTGTTTTTTACATGATATTGTCTGAACTAAGTCGGAGAGCTGTATTTCAGGCTGTTTCTAATATAACATTTTTATTCTACTGTTAATAAAGAAAGGTTCACTAGCGCATCAGCGGTCTTCCTAAGAAAATAAGAATATCTAAAACAAATATTTAAAACGTGATTGTAAAATTGTCACTTTTAATTAAATCTTTGAAAACTTGGCTGGTTATTTGCAAAGAAATAATGACACAATCAGTATAAAAATCTTTATTTCAATATGATAAAGTTGAAACAACTCTCCATAAGATATTAATATTCGTTCGTGGAAGCAATAAAATAATTAGATGTTGCTGACATTAAACAAGATGTCGTAAAAACAGCCAAGTTCCTGTTTTATTGCGTCGAGAATTAACGCCAAAGGGTTTTATAGTTGTTTTGTATGGATGTGAAGACGCTTTATTTAATTATTTGATTATGAAGAAGACAGCTCTTTGCGCTTGTTAAATTCTGGTGGTTCGCAGCATATTTTTTTATTGCATCTTAATTTATTTCTTATCCAGATTGTCTGTCACCTATGTAGTCATTTGTATACTGGTCACACAGTAAACAGCACAGATCATGGAAAGTTCTAGTTTTCTACTAGAGACGTGTCATCCTACTAAAAGAAAAATAATTATGATACCTATATTTTATATTATCTACCATCATCATCATCTCAGCCGAAAGACGTCCACTGCTAGATATAGGCATCCCCCAAGATTTTCCAAACCACTGGAAAAACTACCTGATGATAACATAGTTAAAATAAGTTCGAGCTGTAGTTATATCTTTTTTACATTGATATTTATTCCTTTCTTTGAATATTTCGGTATCAGCATTTCTTCTTAACGCATTTAATTTTGCCATGTGATAATCCTACGGCGTTTAGCTGTTAAATACGAACACCACGCACAGTTCAAGCAGTGAAACTGTGTACTGATTAGCCATTAGATTAATTAATGTTTTGATTTATAATCTAACGAATAATTATAATGAAGCATTGTATTGTGAATTTTCTACACCATTCACAAAAATTCGTTTATAATCTCACTAGTTTTACTATCAACTGACAGTTGACACACATACATAGACTCACGCTTATATCCCCGAAAGGGTAGGCAGAGGTGTCCGCCACGTTTTGCCGTGCACAATTCCACCCTATACATATTATAAAATAAAGTCCCCCACTGCGTCTGTCTGTCTATTCGCGGTAAACTCAGAAACTACTGAACTGTTACCCGTGCGTAGCCGGGGCGGGTCGCTAGTTCACAATAATTCGTTATTTTATAATCTGACTAGTTTTAGAGTTCGAAAAAACTCTTATACAACAGCTTTGTCCGTCCGTCTGTCTGTTATACAAATTTCAACTCAAGAACCGTAAGAGCTAGAGACTCGCTCGCGATCAACGCCATTCGACTCAGCATAGTCGATATACCCACGAAATGGCTATGACCTTTGACCTCTGACCATGGTCACGTGATACCATCTTTCAACTGAAGAACCGTAAGAGCTAGAGACTCGCGGTCAAAGCCATTCGACTCAGCATAGTCGATATATCCCGAAATGACTATGACCTTTGACCTCTGACGATATCTTCAAGGTCACGTGATACCATATTTTCGAATTTTGAGATTTACGTCAATTCATGGCCGTTTCTCACTTGTTTTATAAACTGACAGTTGACACACATACATAGCCTCACGCTTATATCTCCGAAAGGGTAGGCTGAGCTGTCAGCCATATTTTGCCAAGTATGCTTTAAGGTCCCACGTTTATCGTGCACAATTCCAATCTCCATACTGATGATTAGCTTACCCCCGCAACTTCGTCTGCATCACATAATAGAAATTTGCCTGTTTTTGCAACATTTTTCATTGATACTACTATTGATCGTAGCGTGATGGTATATAGCTTATAGCCTACCTCGATAAATGGGTTAAAAAACACAAAAGAAAAATTCTATTTGAACCTGTATTTCCTGAAATAAGCGCGTTTGACCAAACAAACAAACTCTTCAGCTTTATTATCTTATCTTATCTTATGTGGAGGCCAGTCCGTGCAGACTGGCGACACTTCGACCCGGTGGGATCTTTTGTGTCGACACTCTCCCAATAAAGACTGCCATAGATGTTCATGGCAGCCGGGACCGACGGCTTAACGTGCTCTCCGAGGCACGGAGCAGGCGATAATTGTCAATCAATACGCACATAATTTCGAAAAGTCATATAACTTCCGAAAGTCAGAGGTGCGCGACGTGGGTTCGAACCTGAGACCCTCTGCATTGCAGTCTGTTGGTCTCCCCACTGAGCTATCGCTGCATTTTAAGCTTTATTATATTAGTATAGATGTTTGTCTGAAAATCCAAAAAACACTTTACTTGACATAAAAATCGAATCCGAGACCTATTAAATATACTCAGACAGTACCAAGTAATACGTGTTGACTAAGTCTATTGCATTTCGTCTTCAAATATTTGCGTCGACATTTTCATTAACTCGTAACACCTTGTTCCACACTGCCTCAGTATTAGTGTCGACAACTGCGGCCAGATGGCGCTGAGATCGTAACTTCTATTTATTTTGTTTTATTAGGCCACTGGGTAAGAATAACGTTGGAGGCAATAAAACGGCGATGTTCGAAATTGTTACTTTGTAATGTTTAATTAAGTATGTACATGTTGTGGTTTATTTTTTCTTGGGATTGATATGAAGTTACCCAATTTGTTTGGGAGGGAGTTATAATTTCTACTTAGTTGTTAATTGCCTCGAAAGCGCAGCCTTAGTATGAGCGACAGCGCTCTATGAGGCCATGGGTTCAATTATTAGATCAAGCAAGTTGTATGGTACGGTACCAAACACCCTTTGACTAATACGATGCTATTGAATGATACGAGGAGATAGGTTATAGAATATGTATATTACTGATAAAGTTCTAAGGCTAAGTACAAACTGATAGAAAATGCTAAATGATATAATGATAGTGAGTTACACGCGACGCGGTTGATGACCGGTAGTGAACTGATTTTTATATAAAACTAATGAATTACGAATGCGTTGTGGCGAAAATGCTGACATAATATAAAGTTATTTTGCAATGTGCGGTTGCACCGTACACAAGTTTTACTGGATTTTTCTTGCAGCGCCGAGTCTGGTATCATCTCCTGGGATATATCCCAGGAGATGATAGGCATAAGACTATGTTGATTCATATCAGCTGGGGACCCCCAAGTAAATAATACTTAAATAATTATTATACTAAATTTGATATCCGTCTGACATCATCCTATTCTCGTGATGGTATTACGCCATTTTACTTCATTGAAATGAGTCGGAGGGTCACATCGCATCACACGAGCCTGATATTCAGAAGGCTTAATACTATGATATTATAAATAATAATGGTAATTCTGGTCTAAATATCAGCATTAATTTAAAGCATTAAAGAAAGGCTTTTGTAGTTTTCACCGTTATTTAAATCATTATAGAGTGGGCGACTACAAATATTAATACATACAAGACACGATACATCACTATTTCAAAACCAAAGACATAATAATATATTTTACCGTAACCAAACTGTAGTAAAAAAATGATATATAGACTCCAGATTTCTTAAAATATACATCTGAAGGATATTTATAATTAGTTTAGGTATACGATATTAACTAATGAGTATTCAAAAACAAAATATATAGAATCGTAATGATAATTTTACATATTTATTACTTGTCTTGGATCGTCTTTGAAATCAAATAAACAGATATAAATTAAAACATCCTCCTTGACTTTTTTGTTATATAATGAAAGAAATGTTTCATAATTACACTTTTACAAAAAAAGATGAAATAAAAATGATAAAATAATAAAATTAATTGGGTATTTGTCAAAGCGTCGCTGTCACGCCATTCTGATTGAGTTGATAGGGACCCTAAAATTGCGTGAAATCATATCTTGTGTCCCATCAGTGGGCAATAATTATAGCAATTTGTCGCCCTCAAATGTAAGGAAAAAGGAATTTTGTTTATTAATTTTATTTTGATTAAATTTACGTTTTATAAGCCAAGATTGCAATGGACATCGTTACGATGTATTGAAAAGATTTTTCTTTTAAGTGAAATTTACTGTCACTGGTTTCAGTATGATGAAAATGAAAAAGGATCTAGATGAATATAGTACATTACACATTAATGACATTTTAATGAATAATTACTATTTCGTTGTACATGTGGTTATAAGTTTGCGCTTACGCTAGGTACAGATCAGGACCTGGTTTGAAATATAGCATTATTAGATTTTTCGGTAAAGATATTCTCAATAGCACAATTTCCTCTATTCGAAGAACTGCATAATTTGATTCCTCCTACCCATTCTACCATCGGACGACCAGACAATCAAGCCAGCGACACAGGTACATGGTGGATATACCACATTTACGCACGAAGCGATTTGCTTCCAATTTTATCACGCGTACCACTAAGGAGTGGCATTCGCTACCTAAGTCTGTGTTTCCCGATGAGTACAATCTGGGTGTCTTCAAGTCGCGAGTAAATAGGTATCTTCTAGGCAAGTGTGCTCCATCGTCGACTGCATCTTCACTTAAGATCAGGTGAGATCGCGGTCAAACGCAAGCCTATTAGAGTATAAACAAAAAGGTCTTTGAAAGATTTTAAACAGCTGCAGCGATATTATTGACATACACTCTGACTCAATTCTAAAACAAAAATCTACTTTAAGGAGTTTACTCAAATAGGATTAACTCCTAACTTAATTATTTTGAGAAAATATATCTCTAGTTACATGTTTCCAACCTAAGAATTAGCTTAATCATCTTGTATTCAATATTATTATGCGGTGTTTACCTTTAAATAATTGTTATATTGTCACCAGATTATAACAAATGTATTTTCTTAATATATGATGTAAGCAATTATTGGTGAACCTTAATAAATAATTAAATTAGCAGATCGTAAACTGGAAATGTAAAAATAGTGTCAGACGAAAATAAGCTAGTTCTATTATATTAATCCAAAAACTACCTAACTCTTATCTAAATGTGGTTCTAACACATCTCACTCTACAAGAATCTTGTATGTATACTGACTACCGGTCGCGTAGTGGTCGACATTCGACCATAATTGATTTAAATTTTAAGTTTGATAGGTAGTTGTTAACGTTTTATTGTCTAGAACTATACCCTTATAATCACATTTCATTTAGATTTCGATCTATACAGGTTAAATTACCTATATTTGTCAAACAAATTATTATATTGATATAATTATGTAACCATAGTTACGAAGAATAGTGCTACATCAGCCGAATAATGCCGAAATACTACGAACGCGATTCGACTGCGTGTGTCAAATACATGTTTGTGTGCGTGTAGTGATTTTTCATTAATTTAATGTATTTCTAATGCATATTTTATATAAATATTAACATTCGCCCCTCCTTCTCCACATAAACTTTAACTGTGCCAAATTTAATACTCTTGCGTCCGCACAATTTTCGTAAAAAGGGGAACAAAGTATTTACTTCACGTATTAATATATAGAAATTACAAAGATCAAAAGTTTGATTTCTTGTTTGTTTGTTTGTTTGTAAGAATTTAACTCAAATCACCGAGTAACAGGCTATATACTTTTTTATTTTCTTAAAAGGGTTTTTACTAACATAACCTAACCTAATCTACTTTTATGCGAGCGAAGCGAACTAGCTATTGCACTAAGTGTGAAATAATACGCAAGAATATGTGTGTAACCATCTAAATTTAGACCACAGAGCATGATGATGTCATATTTGTATCACCTGTGTAGTTACTAATACGTTTAAAATAAAATAAAGTATAACCAGCGAGGCATTTCTAGTTAGCACCTAGCGAATTAGTTCCCAAAGTAGTCCAGGTGGACCCCCAGGGGTCCACGGGAGACTCGATGGTGGTCTACGCTGGCGTGACAAAAGAAAATTTATTTGCTTTCGATAGTGAAGAACTAAAATGTTGGCTTGACTTCACCTATCAATCAATGTAGGCAGATAATATTTTAAGAAGCTCAGCGACTGTTACTTGTAAAAACTTGTATATTCCATATTCAGTACCAGTGGTCTCGAATCTACGGATTTCCAGTAGAGAATTTAAAAAAAAAATTCGTAGTAGGTTCTGTTCCCGAGAATTTCAAACTCTTGTTTGATTCTTCACCAATATAAATACGAATGCCAAGGAATATGGTAGAAATGTAGCTGTGGGGGATCCACCGGAACATGCTAAATTTTGAAAGTGGTCTATGAGAAAAAGTCTTGGTACCTCTGAGCTAGCGTGTGCCGTGATTTGGACCAAAGCGCCAATCATGCAGCGCTCTTCACTATTTGTTTATTTTACCAAAAGCGCCCTCACTAATAAAAAGTAACAAGTGTGACAATAATTAGCAGATAACGTGACAAGTTGTGGCGTGTTGCGTTAACTTGCATTACGTGTTACAGCTAATTTACACGATAACTAACGCATATGGCGCTTTATCCTAATCGTTTTGTCTTTTAAATAGAACAAGTAGTCCCTTTTTATGTTAAAAGATAAGAGGCAAATAGTCTATGCTGAATAGATAACTAGCTTTTTCTCAAAAATAGGACTTTTCTGTTCCCCTGACACCGTGTATGCGAAATTTTACCGTGGGAGAGCCACGATTCGGCACGAATGGGGCGGTTCGACCGGAGTGATACCACGGCCTCAAAGAAAACCGACGTGAAATAGCGCTTGCGTTGTGTTTCGTCGAGTGAGGGAAGGTACCGGAAGCTCAGACAAACTCACATTCGCATTTTAAATAATAGTTAGTTAGTAGAACGTTTTTGAGGAGAAAGAACCGCAGATGGCAATTATCAGGTGCGGGAAAGAGGCGGCTTGCACGGGGAGTTAGTTAATTATTAATAAGCGAGTTAAGTATTAGAGCATGGAGCTTTAATAATTAACTCGCCTAAGAAATTAAGCACCGTTACTGCGTTTCGTTCGATGAGAGAGGGAGTCAGGGTCTCACATACCAGGTTAATTCTTCCATTTCTGTCTTGTAATCTAATACTTAATTCCTTTTCCTTGGAGAGAACTATATAATAATATAATATAATATATAATATATAATATAATAATATAATAATAATAATATTCTACCACATACACACAACACCATCTAGCCCAAACTAAGCAGAGCTTGTACTATGGGTACTAGACAATGGATAAACATACATATATACTTTTTTTTTTTTGTAACTACATACATATTATACATAGAAACACCCAGACCAAGACAAACATCCATGTTCACGCACACAAATGTTTGACTTGTGCGGGAATCGAACCCGCGACCTTAGGCGTGGCAGTCGGTTACACTAACCACTACGCCATCGAGTCGTCAACTATACATGAATGACATCTTTGGTATTGCAAGTTATCATTGGCTATTGTAACCTCATATGTGTTTACACGTTACATTACGTGTTTGTCAATTTTGTAATATGAAAAATATTTTTGACCATACAAATAAAAACTATTATGACATTTTGGCAATACCTGAAATTCATACTCAATTTCGCAGAATCTAGAGTATAGTAACTATTATGTTGACTTAAACAAATATCGAAGCATGCATCAGCTAAGTATCTCGATTTGGAATTACAATAACGACACTAATAATAAAGACTACCCACAATTTGCGGCATATCACTTTTCACTGCGGGTTCCAAAGTGAGTTTCAGAATGACATTGGTATTATTACAGCATATTGTTATACTGACCAGAAAACCGAATTCACCGCATAACCGCATCCACATCGAAGACAACAATAATAGTAACGTCATACTTTCCATAACACTAAACATTTCACGGTGGAACGATGACGTAATCAAATTACGTCATCATTTACCGACTGTATGGCTTAACCCATTGGCTGTGCACGGCTTCAATTTGCGACACGGAGCGCAAATTGGATTAGATTAGTCTTTGACGGGTTATCCGCGCTTTCATGGGAAGAAGCTTTTATGGGAGTCGTGTATGTGTGCCATTGTTGGGCTAATGGTTGCAATTAAGAGAGTGGACTGCAATTCTAACCCTACAAGACGGGATGCGACAGAAAATTCACGAATATATTATACAATTGTATTTGGTATTCCAAGAGGAAAATATCGATGGCCGTAGCCGTTTTTACATAGATAGCTTACACTAAACAATTACTGGTTTTCGGCTAGTTTTCACGAAGTAGTAATGAGTACTTAAGCTGACGTGATATGGACACGCATGAGGATCATATTATTTTAGCGAATGGAGCAAAAGAGAAATGTCGCAATTAGCAAGTGGAATTTCATAGTCTCTAGCTACCTGCAGAATAAGAGCAGCGATAGCTCAGTGGGGAGACCAACAGACTGCAATGCAGAGGGTCTCGGGTTCGAACCCACGTCGCGCACCTCTGACTTTCGGAAGTTATATGACTTTTCGAAATTATGTGCGTATTGATTGACAATTATCGCCTGCTCCGTGCCTCGGAGAGCACGTTAAGCCGTCGGTCCCGGCTGCTATGAACATCTATGGCAGTCGATATTGGGAAAGTCAGTACCCTCTAATATCTTGACACTGGTCTAGTCTTAGGGTACAGTTAGCCTTCGGGTTGTGGAGGTCAGGTGGCAGCCGCTCCGTGTAAAAACTGATATCCAGTCAAATCCGGTTAGACCAGAAAAGCCGACCCCAAGTGACTTGGGAATAATAAAGGCTAAGAGAGAAGACCCTGCAAGATATAAAGCATCCTCGCGAATCGATTGCAATTCAAATTAATTAATTTACATAATCATCAATCCAGCTTAATATTAAACCATCTTTTAGGTTTGAATGTTCGAAGATCATGGTCAAATCTACTATATTTTTAATTAATAATAATAATATTCTACCGCACAACTCCATCTAGCCCAAACTAAGCAGAGCTTGTACTATGGGCACTAGACAATGGATAAAAATACTCATATACTTTTTTTTTTGTAAATATTTTCATATTATACATAGAAACACCCAGACCAAGACAAACATCCATATTCATGCACACAAATGTTTGACTTGTGCGGGAATCGAACCCGCGACCACAGGCGTGGCAGTCGGTTACACTAACCACTACGCGATCGAGGCCGACCAAAAGAATATATTATTAATTATGGCAAAATTTAAGTAAGGACCTCGCATACTAGTGTTTAAGTATTATCATAATATAGATATAAACACTATAGTTGACATAGTTCCACGAATTCATTTATCCTACCTATCACAATTTCCCACAATTATAAGACTTTTCAAATCTATGCAAATTACACCCTCTGGTAATTTCTATTACAATTACAACGAAAAATGCACAAACAACAATAGCGCAATAATAATATCTTTGGCGGAAGCCGTCCGGCCGCAGTGATCTTGCAGCGGCGTCGTAAAATTTTACGATAACGTTGCACGCACGTGTAATGTCACGGCGTCCCTCAACCAGTGATGGGACATCATATTTATGTTGTCCGAATATTTATTGGGTACCGCCCTTAGTGTTGAGTGAACTTGCACAATGTGTTCTGTTGTATTTGTTCTTTCCAGTAGCCATGTTTTCTCGAAATTATAAATATATTATAAGCTGCATTTTGCCCGCGGCTTCACCCGCGTTACTCTTAATTTTGATAATTTTATATCCCTCGAAAACAGTAGTTTTCTTGGAAATAAGCACACAGGTAGTCGGTGTCCTGGATAAACACGTATGGTAGTGGCCTTTTTTGCCGGTATGTATTTCTGTGAGATACCCAAGCAAAGCCGCAAGCTGACACTAGTGTATTTTAAAAGTGTCATAGTTATTTGTGTTGTTCATAAATAGGTGACGACTCGATGGCGTAGTGTAACCGACCGCCACGCCTGAGGTCACGGGTTCGATTCCCGCACAAGTCAAACATTTGTGTGCATGAACATGGATGTTTTCTTGGTCTGGGTGTTTCTATGTATAATAGGTATGTATTTAAAAAAAAATATAAATGTATGTTTATCCTTTGTCTAATACCCATAGTACAAGCTCTGCTTAGTTTGGGCTAGATGGTGTTGTGTGTATGTGATAGAATATTATTATTATTATTATTATAGGTTTTTTGATACGTTTGTTAATTTACCTTTTAATTGAAAATAATAGCGGTATGTAACGTTGAGTTATTAATTTCTAGCTTTGTTTTATTTATTTAGTACAAATTATTGCTTTAAAGCTTTTTGCTTTACAGTTGCTAACTACAAATTAAAAGATAAAACTAAATTCATAAAAATTAAGTCAACGAAATTACAAATCTATATTTTGTAATTATAACAGAATTTCAAAGTTTGGTAAATTAACAAAACAATCGTGTATCTCGAAGAAAAAAAATTCTTACTTACAACACAAAGAACAAAAAACTAGATTAAAATATATTTACAACGATTGAAGCGCCTCTAGCGACCAAAATTGAACCTTCACAAAAAAAATACTAAAAGAACATCAAAGTAATATGACAAAGCACTCGGAAAAATACAATCCGTAACAATAAATTAAGCCTAACGTTATCACAATCCTCTTCAGTTATTTACGAAATAACTCGGGAAATACCTCCCCTACTTCTTCCACAAAAAATGTGTTAACAAACAAAAAGATTTATTTTGAAGTGCCAGATAAGTTCTTGCGTTTCCTCGCCACAATCTGAGGGAACGTTAAATAAATATAGTGAAAAACCCAATAAAAGTATATGGCCTAATCTCTATCCAATATTTTCTTAGTTCCGATACGCGTTTTCCTTTTAGTCTTTGGAAGTAAGGCAGGTGTGGATAAGACATATAAATAAAATATTATTTGACTCTATAAAATTATTTCTAAACTGAATATACTAGAATAATTGTAAAAACTGTTTTTCTATTATCGATGTTATTTATATTTTAGGGTTTATTTTCAATTAAATAGTTGGTTAGATATCATATTATTATTATTATTAGTGGCATTTTAAGCTATTGGGAGAAGAAAGAAAATTAACAAAGTAGAAGTTATTACTTTAGAATACTAATAATCTTAACATCTAGTTCATTCGATAATTAATTTTAAAACGCTATTTGTTTATGCGAAGCTTAATAGAGAAATATTTTGAGTACTGTGGCTACCCAAATAGGAAACAAATTGTGAGTGCCACAAATAGTGGTCGCGCGTCTTACATTTCAATAATAAAATAATATATTTCGATCTTATTGCTTTTAAAAGCAGCGATAGCTCAGTGGGGAGACCAACAGACTGCAATGCAGAGGGTCTCGGGTTCGAACCCACGTCGCGCACCTCTGACTTTCGGAAGTTATATGACTTTTCGAAATGATGTGCGTATTGATTGACAATTATCGCCTGCCTCGTGCCTCGGAGAGCACGTTAAGCCGTCGCTCCCGGCTGCCATGAACATCTATGGCAGTCGTTATTGGGAAAGTCAGTACCCTCTAATATCCTTACACTGGTCTAGCCTTAGGGTATCGTTAGCCTTCGGGTTGCGGAGGTCAGGTGACAGCTGCTCCGTGTAAAAACTGATATCCAGTCAAATCCGGTTAGACTAGAAAAGCCGACCCCAAGTGACTTGGGAATAATAAAGGCTAAGGGAGAAGGAAGGATCTTATTGCATTTAAGTCCACTCTAAGATTTCTTTCCCTCAGTTTCCACCTTATGCTTTTATCGCTACCGTTACAGTAAGCAATACCAGTTCTGTTATCTCACAATTATTTAGGAGAGCATTCTTAAGAAATAAACACTCTAACTGAGAGTAGGGGTGGAGGATAAGACAATTATGAGTTATGGTAATGAAAACATTGATGCTGAAGGAAAATAGGTTTTACTTTATTTTCTATCCGGTAAATTCGGTTTAGTTGATTATAAATTTGAAGTTTATCAGCATAGTGTGTAAAAGAACTTTTTTTAAATTAGCAGTTTGGAAGTTTAACTTAGTCAGTTTTAACGTAGGATACTTTAAACGGTAACCGCAGTTTTAACTGATGCAGTTAATGAATATACTAGTAATTAAGCCTAATTTGTGTTTATGTTAGGAGTAAGTTCACGTTAGTACTGGGTAGAGATCGAACTTATGACCTCTTAATCACAAGTATACCACTAGGCCGCCGCGTCGCTTCATAATTCTTGTTAATCTTTGGCGCCAAACTGTTTTATCTGAATGTAAGTCATGGCTTATGAAGTTAATTAAGTCCTCAGGTGAAAAGGTATATATTTCAGTGAGTGAGGTGCCCACGAAGACAGCTCGTTACCACTTTAAAACACAAAATCTTTTCTCAATTTTCACATAATACCTCATTCGCAAAACGACACTACTATGTGGTATGTACTAAACTTTATAATAATTCAAATAAAAAATTGAAAATACACTCTAAAACTAAATTTCCAGTTAAACTTGCCCAAAAGATTTTCTTAAAAAACTCACCTGCTGTAATCCCGAGGAACTCCTGTTGGGGAATTAACAGTTGGACAATACACATACACAGTTATGTAGAAAAATACTCTCACACACTCATATTTATTTATATATACACATATACACACTCAAATATCCTTATAAACACCCAGCCACACACATACACACACACACGACACACAACAATTAATTATAAACCTAAAACTTTTTTTTTAAAATTTAATTACTATATACGTATTTTATCGCGTTGTTTATTTGACACTTTATTACATCATTTTGAAAACTGTTACACTACTTTTACTTTTAAACTGAAAAGCCACCAAAACGTCGGGGAAAGTGTAAAATTAAATTAAATCTTAATAGTTTTAATAGTTTTAATAATATATTAATTAGCTTAAAAATTAGTAAAGTTTAAAAGTAAAAGTAGTGTAACAGTTTTCAAAATTATGTAATAAAGTATCAAATAAACAACGCGATTAAATCCGTATATAGTAGTTTAATTTCAATGAATAATATTCGCGTAAACAGAAGACAATATTATGTAACACTTTTATTAAAGCAGGCACTTGCGGATTTTGTATTCCTAATATACAATAAAGAAAGATTTAAAGAGTTTTCTCAATTTCCACTAGCCCTATTTAGTACTTAGTATTTCCTCACTATTTATAAGAATATCAATGATTAAACCCATTTGTGAGCCTTATATAAATGTAACTATCAGAAGGTAGCACTGGCTTCCAAGATACAGGTCCATACCTAGTTTAGAAGTGAGGGTCTCCAGTTTGTTATGTATTCCTTAAGCCCTAAATTTTGTACCTAGATTAAGTGTTTTTCTTATGGAGTAATAAAATTTATTACTTTATTATTATTACTATGAAATATTTAGTGTTATCCATGGCTTATCGTAGCGATTCTAGTGCTTCACCGATAACGCTACAAAAAAGGCTGAGGTGTTATTATTGTATTTATTTAATGTCTAGAAAGTATAGAAAGAATGGACGAGGAAAGACTGACTAAGAAAGTTTATAAGGCTAGTGCGAATGGAACAGTCGCAAGAGGAAGACCTAGGCGAACGTTTCTTGATCAGATCGGAGGCGTTCTGGCCAGGTTAAGAGCACCTTGAACCGACGGGCGTGTATGAGGAATGTGATGAAAGTGAATGAAGCCAGAGAAGTGTGTCAGGATCGTAGCAAATGGAAATCCGTAGTCTCTGCCTACCCCTCTGGGAAACAGGCGTGAATATATGTATGTATGTAAGTATTTAATTTCTATCTTATTGGTATGGTTTGCATTCTGGTGTTTTCCATGCCCCAAAAGAGTTTATACACGTACCTTAGTAAACTGGTATGGCTTCCAAATGTAGATCCGATATTTCTATTATGATACGTGTAGGATTCAAACTGTGTATTTTATATTTTTATTTAATTTAATAAGGCACACAAAACAAAACATAGTGCATACAGTATAAAACTAATAAACTATTAAACGGTTTTTGTGTAAACTATGGTTTTAACTATTTGTACACATCATGATTATTAGATAGGTATAGATCAGTACAAGATGACGCTACTGAGCTCTAATTAAAAAGAAATACACAAATAATAACAACTGACTTAATCTTACTAATTCAATTACAACACGTTTAAATAATATATGTAGGTATGTTAATAAGATGCTTAATTATACTATGGAAATAAAGACTAAATGTGACTCACAGTATTTTTGAATTGTATAATTTTATGGTTAAAAACGTCAAGAGTATTATGGTATTTAGGTAAAAGGTTATTATACATTCGACACATTTTTAGATGTGGGTGGCGTATGATCATATGGTGTATGATTGTGTAGGTGTTAAAAAAGCAAATAAATGTAGAAATAGGCTGATAATATCTGCCTGAGGACCAGTAGCCATAGCAGTTAAATAATTTTAGATTGGGTCTACAAATTGATATACATACGGTTCGTAATGACATAAGACTGGATTTGTTTGATACCTCTAGGTACGTCACGATAGTTCTGTGCTTCATGAAATCCTCGAATAACATTAAGATATCTAATGATATATCTTAATGTTGTATAATGATACATAATAAGATAATTCCTATAATTATCTTAAAATAATTATATTTAGAGATGAAATTACTCATCTTAAACCAAACAAACTGTTAAACTTATCCAATTAAGAAGAGAAAAGCATCAGATATTTTATATCGGACAATAAAATCTATCATTATTGTAGTGGAAAACGCGCCAATAAAACTTTAAGTAGTTTGGACTCACAAAATATGAAGGATCCACTCGTAAAAGCGGGTAAATAATACAAAATACAATAAGTGCCAATATTGGAGACGGGAAGTGTTCGCGATGTGCGCGGGTTGAAGACGCACTGAGATTTCAGATTCAAGAAGAAACATATATTGCGTTTGGATATTAATTTATGCGCTTAAGAGGTTTTAGTCGCATGTGAACCATAATAACACCGAGGACTTCGTAATTGTGTGCACAACGAAAAAATTGTATTCCAATATTAAATACATAATACCAAAATTAGAATCTATACATATATCCACCATCTACTAGATCGCGGCTTGGCCCGCGATATTTAACGGAAAAAATACTGGTATAAAAAGAATACTGTGTTAATCCAGAACACGGTCAATCCGTGTACCAAGATTCATAAATTCAATTTAATATTTTAAGCGTAATTGAATAACAAACATGCAAACATCTTTATCATCTTTATCTTTCACAGCCATAATGTAAGTATTTTTATTTATTATTAAATGTTATTGCTTCTTCTGGCAAATGTGTTAATGGCCTACCTAATTGCATACAATAGCCGCTGCCTGCCTTGAAAGAACGAATCATTCGCGGTGTAATGACTGGAATGCCCCTTTTTTTCCGCATCGCTTGGGCAATGATAATGGATCATAGTCATATCGTGGTGTTTAATTTTAGGTGTATACATTTATATGTATATTGACTAGCATTATGAACAATTCTAGTAACTTTTGTTGTTCAAATTGCTAGTAAACCCAAAAATAAAAACATAAGTGTTTACTAATAAACTAACTTGAAATAGAGAGAGCTTTAACCAAGTTAATTCTAGGGCATTAGTCATTTTATGTTAGGAGTACCCACTTTTAATACAAAACTTAACTAAACATGTTAATACTGACGATTTCACTGTACCGCAGTGGTAGTACAACTGCCTGAATTCATGATATTTTTTTACATGGTGAAATGCTCCTGATTCATACCCTCTCGCCACAAGGGTAGGCGAGAGGGCTATGTCGGGCTCTCTCGAGACTTTTCGGGCCTACCGACTAAAACCACCACCACGGTGTGCCAGCTCGCTGCTTTGTATGGTGGGTGGGTCGCTGGAACTGAAACTACATCAGCGGCTAAATTCATGAATCTAAGTCAAGCTGTCGCTGATCTAATATAATTTTTTTAAAACTATCTAAATAATCCTCATTGTGCCTCAGCACTCGCGTCTCGTTGACACTACTAGGCGTCATAAGGGCGCGTCCACACCGCAACGCGTATCGCGCTCGTAAACATTTACGATCAGCGAGGGATTAAACGTGCCGTTTGCTTTTATTAAAAAACAACTATCTGTTGTGAGGTGTTACTGTATATAACTTCGTGGTTTTGTTAGGAACAACAAAAAGTTTAGTTCATGTTACAACCATCCCAGAAGCATAGGTAGAACACAGTTTTCAATCGTCTATGGGATTTTCTTTGTTGACTGTCCTATTAACATTTATTTTTATAGTTTTTTTTATCAATCTTCTATCACTTTTTCACACGTACAATTATACCTTCCAGAATTCTTGTTCTTTCTTTTTTTAATCCACAACACTGTTTTACTGTATTTTTCTTGCTCTCTATATATTTCATTTAGAGGATTCTTTGAACGAAGAAAAGCCAATTTAAATCTCATTTTATATCAATTATCATGTATTGTTTAACTGTTTAAATTACAGTGAGAATAAATAGAATGAGCTTAGGTAAGCGGTTAGTATAGCTAATGGTCCTTTACAATATTGGGGATATTATTAGCACGTCACTGACAAAACAACACAAAACAACTGTTCAGTGTGCCGCTAGTTTAGAGGTCAATAATAGTTGGTCTTCTGCAGCTAACCAAATAAGTCTCCTTAAGTAGCCTGAAGACCTAACTTATTTACCACTTACCTACTTAAACTTACCACGAGAATGCAAGACTTAGTCTATGGAGCACCCAATGGATCATGGAAACTGTCTGTTTCTTTTCGTAGGAACACAACTCGAAGTTAACCAGTTCTGACTTTATACTATAAGGTGATTAATAATATGATAATAATATTCACCTATCAATTACAGACAATACCATCTAGCCCAAACTAAGCAGAACTTGTACTATGGGTACTAGACAATGGATAAACATACATATATACTTCTTTTTTTTTGTAAATACATACATATTATACATAGAAACGCCCAGACTAAGACAAACATTCATGTTCATGCACACAAATGTTTGACTTGTGCGGGAATCAAAACCTTCTCCTTAAGCGTGGCAGTCGGTTACACTATCCACTACGCCAATGAGGCCGCCGCCGATTAGATTTCTCTTTTAACATTCGTTATTATTGTCAATCTTTTTCTATTAAGGTAGGTAGTATGGGAATATACCGTAATCCGAATTCTCATAACCACCTCGCAAATTGAATTTCTATAAACCAGATAGGACACGCTGACCGATACCAAATTAGATTACTGACCGCTGTGGTCAGTACGCACGTTTCTAAAATAGGATACAAATGTTTTTATGAAATATGTGAAAATTGTATTATTGACAACTTTATTAAGAAAGGGTCAGCTAACTGATACGTTAGTGTGGGATTCTTTGAAAAGCTCTAAAGTCCGTCGATTCCAAAGCAATGGCACGCAACAATACCAATTTTTTATTGATATATGTCATTCGCAACTCGATTACTGCTATCGTCGGCTCGTCATATCGGCCACGATATGAAAAGCTTTCAATCATTAAAGTCAGATACATGTTTTCATAAAACGTGACTGCCAAAACAAAATTTCAAAAGATTCGTAAACGCGAGTAAATCTATACCTATACATAACCAACATATCCTTCTCATTGTAAGAACAGTGCTTTATTTAGAATTTCATCAGATTAAAGGCATTATTTAGGCTATCAGCATTTTCTCCGTAGAACAAACCAACTCGTCGTAGACATGCAAGTTCACCTTCTAAAAGTGGGACGATAATACATTCGGCGAAATATGCATGGAATATATTATCGGATTGCCTAACATTGTTGATACAGAGACGCGATGTTTGTTAAAATACAACGATTCACGAAATCTGCTATTCATTTACAACCGTTTACTCCCACACCTATTAGCAGAGTTTGTCCGAATCCCAAGGGATGACCACCGGTCAGTCGACACGTCAAAGGGTTTACACACAAATCGCATTGTGACGGTTCATTTGGTCAGTTTACACGTAATATTATTTATACATCGTGGGAAGGATTCGTGTGTGTTAAAGTGTTTGTGAACGTGGAAAGGTTATTTACATAGAATAATAAAAACCAACTTCAATTTAAACAGATCTTTGTTGTAAATTTTTATTATAATAATAAATCATTCATTTGTAAGAAAATGAGTACACAAATGATGATAAAATACATGCATGATAGTTCTGTCCGTATTCTGCCATTAGCTGGCGTACAAATGGTTTTCAGATAACAGTTACACACACACACACACACACACACACACACACACACACACTCACACTCACACTCACACACGCACACCCACACACACACACAAACACACACTCATACACACATGCACACACACACACACACACACACACACAAACACGCACGCACACACACACAAACACACACGCACACAAACACAAACACACACGCACACAAACACATACACACACACACACACACTCACACATGCACTCATACGCACAAAATTCTATTGTTTAAGTACGTACTAAACTATGTTTGTACCAAATGTTTTTTGTAACAAATTTGTAGTATCACTTGTTTTTGGGTGAGAACTGTTTGCCATTATACAGCTCACGCTAGTTTGGGAATCAGGGCTTACACTTTAATTGTATATAACTTTTTGTTACAATAAACAATTTATTATTATTATTTAAGTAACTTATCTAATACATTCTTAATTTCTATTGACATTATTATTTTAAGGAATTAATTTTATACTAATATAATATTTATTGCATAGCACCTACGGTTAAACTACCGAGTATAAAAATGTGATAAATATTATTTTAAATGTCATGGTTTGTTTTTAATACTGTCTTTACGTTAGTTTATTTTCATTTATTTTAATTTATAACTGTTGTAAGTCATTATGGCGGCCTCGAAGGCATAGTGGTTAGTATAGTCGACTGCCACGCCTGAGATTGCGGGTTTGATTCCCGCACAAGTCAAAGCATAGTCAAACACGGCGGTGGTAACATTAAAGTATGGGAATGTTTTTCTGGTTGCGGAGAAGGACCCGTCCCTAAGATTGAAGGTATAATGGATCAATTTCAATACAAAAACATCTTAGAAGAGACAATGATGCCCTACACCGACGACCATTTGCCTGTGACCTGGATCTTTCAGCACGATAACGACCCAAAACACACGGCTCGCAGTGTTAAATCCTTTCTTAGTGAGCAACGTGTTACCATGTTAGACTGGCCTGCAAATAGTCCCGATTTAAATCGCATTGAACATTTGTGGAACGTCGTTAAAAAAAAGTCTCCGTTAAACGTAATTCCAGTCAAAATGAACTTTACGAAGCCTTTGTTGAAGCATAGAACTCGATCCCACTTGATAAATGTATGAAATTACTTGAATCAATGCCACGTTGTTGCAGAGCCGTCATTAATAACAAAGGCTATGCAACTAAATATTAATTTTCAAGAAATTTAGTAAACCCAACGTAATTTTACATAAATAATTTGAAATTGATGACGTTAACACGTTAATAACTTTGATTTTTACCTCATTTCTTTCTTGTTTCTAATTAGCTGTCCATGACGGATGGTACTGCAAATGTCGTTTAGTTGTTTGTACGTAACTAAATATCTAAATGGTAGTTGTAAACTCGGATATTTATTTGATTTTTAATGAATTATAAGTTGTTGAACGTATGCTATGCATTTTGTTAATTTATTTCACATTACATTACACACACACACACACACACACACACACACACATAAATCCGGGCGTTAATTTGATTTATCATTTTGTTTATATTTTGTTTAATTTCTTATTTTTATTATTACTTTTTGTTTGGTTTTATAACTAGATTACTTTTATATATATGTATAAGAAAAAATCGTTGAACCACTTTTAACTACCGTTGTGACAAAATTGTACCTCTAAAAACCGAGAGGGGGAGCCAGGAATTCATAGCACAGGGTATCCTAGTTTGAGTTCCTGTCTCCCACAAATAGAAGACAACTAATCTGTAATAACTTTTAAATGTATCTTTTTGTGGGAGAGAAAGAAATAAAGAAAAAAAAAAAGAAATTATTATTAAAATTATTATTATTATTTCCAAAAACAAAAGTTTTACGGCAATGTGCCTTGTACAATCATACAATGTGAAATACGTCGCAAGTGTTTCTAATTATATGTCCACCACTGTATAAGTATTTACAAAAATAAAGTATGTTTGTATGTTTATCCATTGTCTAGTACCCATAGTACAAGCTCTGCTTAGTTTGGGCTAGATGATGTTGTGTGTATGTGATAGAATATTATTATTAAATTATATTATTATTCATCATTAAAAGTTTTATTTACACAGGAATTTATCAAATTACTGCAGTTCTTTAAATAACACTTAAAATTACAATATAAGGCGAAATCCATAAAAGAGTGCATATTTGCCTGATATTTTTAATAAACCCAATAGGCCTGTTATCCTAAAAAATATCCAATAAATATCTTAGCGACAAGTAGGTATGAGGTTTTTAAGTAGCTATAAAGCAGCGAGAAAATAGAGCAGAATATTAAAAACTAAAGAAAAAGTAACTTAAAATTAAACTACTATATACGGATTTTATCGCGTTGTTTATTTGACACTTTATTACAAAATTTTGAAAACTGTTACACTATACTACTATTAAACTTTACTAACTTTTAAGCTAATTAAATTATTATTAAAACTATTTAGATTTAATTTAATTTTACACTTTCCCCGACGTTTCGGTTGCTTTTCAGCAGCCATGGTCACGGGGAGACTTACCTTTTTTTACTGACCATTATATTATATATAATAACTATGGTTAATTGTATATAGCTTAGTTCCTAGTAGTATATTGTAAGTGCCCTTAACGCCTGTGGCACAGGTTTACCCTAGTACAGGCACCCATATTAAATTACCCATATTAAGTATTTTATGGACTGTATTCATGTTTTACAATTGTAATCAATAAATAAATAATTAATTAAATTAAAAATAATTAAAAATTAATTATTTAAAATTTCAATTTATTTTGATATTAAATGTAAAGTCAGTTTCACATCTGCCATCGAATTATAACATTCTAACGCCTTACTAATATACTTAAAATACAAACATTAGTTAACCAAATTCGTATACCGCAACGCAAAAGTCTAGCCAAATGAATTATTCTTAATCAACTCACATCCACCATAGCAACTTATAAACGAAGATTTAAAAACTTAATTATTACATAAAGTGGCCATAAATGTCAAATAAATGATGTCAAAACATGCCATGAGAATCTTCTAAACGCTATCATCACATCATTTATCAGAAGCAATACAAAATCATTAACACTTCAAATGTTTTGACAAACCATTAAGCTCAAGTCAATTGTCATTTTGACAATCGAACACTATTTGACAATCGATAATCGAGTATTTGAAAATGGAATGCATTTGACAAACGAATGTCGATGTCATATTTTACAGATGACGTCATTTTTACAATGACAATTGACATTAATAGAGTGTGTTTGGTTTTAAATGTGTTTATAGTTTTGTTATTGATTTTTAGCAGCTATTGTTGTTTTCCTTGGTTGTGCTGAGTGCACAAATACTGTATTATGTGTAACCGGTGCTTAGTAAATGCGTTTGCTGTACATATCGATGGCGTAGTGGTTAGTGTAACCGACTGCCACGCCTGAGGTCGCGGGTTCGATTCCCGCACAAGTCAAACATTTGTGTGCATGAATATGGATGTTTGTCTTAGTCTGGGTGTTTCTATGTATAATATGTATGCATTTACAAAAAAAAAAGAATATATGTATGTTTATCCATTGTCTAGTACCCATAGCACAAGCTTTGCTTAGTTTGGACTCTAGCCCAAAGCTAAAGCCAAGCCAAAGCTCTAGATAATATTCTACCACATACACACAACACCATCTATGGTGTTGTGTGTATGTGGTAGAATATTATTATTATATCATCTCGGTTTTGATTCCCGGGTCTTCGTTTAATGTTTTAATGAGTTTTTCTGTCAAGAAGTTCTCAGTTATAATATGGTGTATGGCTGGTAGTTGGCAATAGGATTACCTTCAATTATTTGGGACTTAAGACAATAGCTAGCGAAATGTATTAGTATTACAGCTCTGCGTATTGTCTTGAGAACAGAATTGGTTTGCCAATAAGGTACAATCATTACACGTGGGAGACTAACATTTATAAAAACATCAGCAACAGTTACTGAATATTTCAGCCCACAATTTTTATTTACAGAGAGTAGTTTAGATCTTTGTTCAGAACATGGCAATAGAGAGACAAATGTATATAATTATAGCAAAAAGATTATTTAATACTAGTAGTTTTCCCGCAGTTTCACCCGCGTACGTCCCGTTCCCGTGTGAATATCGGGTTTCACCCCTTTCACCTTCTTAAGGGTGGCATTTCCAAAAATCCTCTCTTAGTGCTCCCCTACACTCTCCAAGGAACATAAATGCCAAATTTCAGCTTCTTGCGTTCAGTAGTTTCGGCTGTTGGTTGTCTGTCAGTCACTCAGTAACGGAAGAGTTTTATATATATCGATTTTAAGGCTAACAGTAATCCGATCCTTGTATGTTTGTAAAGTGCCAGAAATTCAGGGTATAATTCCTAGTGTGGACCTACCTAATGTATTTTTTAAGCATCTACGTAGTAAATACGTACTAACACGTGAATAAGGCATACATTATTGATTGCCTGATCGGTTTTATAAAAAATATAATATAATGCTGTATACAATCCAGTTTTCACAAGCTAATGACAAATTAACGATAGCATACTTGGTTCTGTTCATAGCAGTGTAAAATGATCATGAAATTACATAATATTATAACTTTAATTGATAAAGGCATCATATGAAGTACAAATGAATACCCACATCGCATCAAAAATGTCATGTTCTTGTCATTTTAGGGTTGATAAGATGTTAAACTATCTAATTAATTAGTTTTAATTACTTTAACCCTTTTGCGTCTATTAGAAGGGTAAAGTAGACAGCACGCAATTTTTAATTTATTAGGTCAGTTGATAATAATTTGAAAGGTTAATTACTAGTTACTACCCTTAAATGCTAGTATTTATAATCGCAATGGCTAATCACGAATTAGGTAACTGGAGTTGGCATTTTAAAACCAATTAAGACTTTTTTGTCAAAATTTGTTAAGTTGCTTATGTTTTTAGAATTAAATATTTGTTTCAATATAAACTTTAGATACATTATTATTTTAAAAGAATAAGGTCAATGCAGTGGACTGCGGTGGGCTGATTGATTGACTGATTGAAGGAAAATGTATGAAAATGTTTTTTTTAATAAATTCATATATTTTTAAATTACGATCACCATAGTTTTAAAATTTATATAAAATTAATACTTATAATAAATATTGTATACTTTTTGTAATAACCTACCAGCAATGTACGCGAATTTTTAATAATGAGGTTGGCTAGTAAACTGAATTTGACATTCGTGTGCTTGCTTGAGGCGTATCCTCATAAACTTTCAAGGTGTTGAAGAGGTCGCCGTGATCAAAATTGGTCAAGGAAAATATATATACCTATACATTTTGTGTCTGCCACTGTAAAATATTTATATATTTCTAAAATACACAATAAGAAATTTTTACTCTAATTTAAATATACTAAGTTACATAACACTGATAACTTGATATTTTATTTCTTTACAATAATATTAATTAAATTTTATTTCCAACAACCCTCAAATGCCACATGCTCCTAAATTACCAACATTGACCGTGTCGGTCGAAACGACCGCACAGTCCACACGTGGTCGCCAGATTTACATCGCAACAATGTCTTAATATAACTGTGACCACATCAATTAGCAAATGTACTGTAAATATTAAATCTTTCGGACACTCGTGGTTAATGGAAGAGGATTGGACAACATATTTTGTATGGTTTTATGACTGGAATTAAGTGTTATAGTGACAGACGCCATTTTTGAAGCGGTAGCAAAATTATACGCAGTATATCTTTGTATATTTTGTAATTTATATCTTACTAAATTTTAAATTTTGCCTGCGGCTTCCCTTGCATAAATTTACGTTAGATTAGTAGAAGTACTTTTTCTGGATAAAAGACACCCTATGTCCTTTTCTCTTCCCCTGACGACGCGTATGCGAAATTTCATAATGATCGGTCGAGTAGTTAAGGCGTGAAAGCGTAACAAATAAACAAACAAATTCACATTCGCATTTATAATATTAGTTGGGATTAGGATTAGGATGCTTGAAGTGTTTTGTTAAAATAATATATAAAAGTGTAATACTATATATATACATACATAAATTACTGAAACTTTGTACTAAAATAAAGTTTTTTTTTTAATTTAAACAAAAATGATAAAGTCTTGTTTATTGACATTCACGTCAATTATATTTTTATGAATGTTACTTCACGTTACTCTGCCACTAATCGTAAAAATGCACTCATCAATAAATATGATGAAACGTTTTAAACGTAAACAAAAATATTTTTTGCATTGCACAATTACACGATGGCTATTTTTCAAATAAGTTTGCAACCCTTAAATGTTCAACATTCTTTTTTGAAAATCCGAACGCTAACTAGAAGTGTTATTATTAACACTAAAATGAGGTGTGACCGGGTCCAACCAACGACCCTAGAATTTACGGACAATGTATTTTTAAGGACATTCCGTCCGGTTCAAGTGTGAATGTGATAGAATTAGTTCCGGGCCACAACAAAGGGTCAATTTTTGAAAGATCTCGCCATTTTGTTTTGGCCACTCAATGTTTGATATATTTATGTGTTTGGGCTAACAAGCATTTGTATGTGGGTGCATAGATCTGTCGATGGTAAATGATATTTATTGCTGTTAGCATACAATACATTTGTTGAATTTTCATTTTTATGTCTATTTTATTTATTGGTGAATGTCATTGTCTATGCTTTAACGATATTGTAAAAACTATCAACTGAAACAAGTATTTAATGTATACACATATAATAATAATAATAATAGTCTACCACATACACCCAACACCATCTAGCCCAAACTAAGCAGAGCTTGTACTATGGGTACTAGACAATGGATAAACATACATATATACTTTTTTTTTGTAAATACATACATATTATACATAGAAACACCCAGACCAAGACAAACATCCATGTTCATGCACACAAATGTTTGACTTGTGCGGGAATCGAACCCGTGACCTCAGGCGTGGCAGTTAGTTACACTAACCACTACGCCACCGAAGCCGACAAATATGTATCTCTGTTTTCGTTTTTAGGTTATACATATATGGATAAAGTTAATAAGTATTTATAAAAAGTGTGGTCACAAGAGACACTGGCAGGTAGCTTCATTTTGAAACGTAGATAACAATTTGGTGAAAAATCAAGAAATTTTATACTAATAGATACTAAATTAGCTGTTTAAAGAGGTACGAGTGGCCTGAGAAAAATTTACAGAAAAGGTAAGCCCGTAAATTCGTATACCCCTTTGAAAAATGAAATTTGACAAATGCTTTATATGAATTCAAATTGAATATTTATTTATCCCATACAAAATTGAAAGGGTGTGGCCATTATTTTTATAATGATGTTTTTAAAAGGCACATTAAAAATTAACCCAACCATAATTTCACCACAAACAATCTTTTATAAAGTACAGAAGAAATCTATTAATCACCGAGTGACAATTGGCAAAAAAGATATATGGTTATTCGATGTTATTAAAGGAATTAAGAGGGGTTGTTGTATCAGCTGCTTAGAATTCATTCTATTTTTAAGGGTTCATTGCGGGCAATAATACATTTTTGCAAAAGCCGATTTGAAGGGAACATACGTTTTAGTTGTAAATGAAATAGATATTGAAAGCCGATAGTAATCAACAAAAAATAAATGCTTTCAAACAACTAGCTAGCTGATGACATTAAAAATAATATTTACTTGTAGCAAGCCGAAGTTAAGTTATTAGCTCTACGATGTAGCGCTTGTTAAGATCTACGTAAAAGCTACGAAAACTGGTACATGTGACGTAGGATGAGTAGGTAGTTTCATGACCAATGGTAAACACTCCTAAGTTAAAGCTTTCTACTGTTACTTGAATGTCATTAACTTGAAGCTTCTACCTGATTATTGCTACTTATTCAATTTGTTTGATAAGCATGCATTTGTTAATAAATAAAAAGTATCTCCGTACTTAGTATTATATAATCCTATAGAATACTGGGTACTCGAAAGCATCTGTTCTCAAGTCGCTTCTGATGCTTAATGCATATTAAGGAATAGCATCGAACCTATATATATAAGTAAGCATACCTTGTTCTAGACTACGGTTTGGGAGCCTTATACGCTCACCCACAGTCCGCGTAAAGTTGTGAAGGCCATCTGAAGCGAACAACTAAAACACAAACAAGAGAAAAATATTCTGGACTAAAAAAAATACAGTTATTATTATTACTCAAAGATTTATTATTAATATACCTAACGAAAATCCACTACGTTCAGAACATAGTACTGAAGGGCCTTTAAGGGTAAAATTTTTTACTACATATAAAAAAGGGGTAAGGGGTAAAGTCAGCAACATCGTTAATACTCGACACACTCTAACAATTTTCTAAAGGGGAGGAAAATATTTTTTTTACGTAAATCGAATTTTGACGCGCGGATATTACCAAAATTGGAATGACCCAACAGTATAAAACAAAATTATTGAGTGCGGAACCGGCAAATGTGTTTATTTGATTTATGTGCGATAACCGGGTTAGTTTGAGTGTATTAGCTATTTTTATTAAATTATTATGCAATTTTTGGGGTAAAATGGATTATGATATCACACGCGCTTTTTAGGGTTAACTGTAGAATAAAGTATCATCATTTAACCATAAAAGTCACATGATTGCGATGTCTGGGATAGTTCTTTATTATGCCAATAGTACGTATTCTATTTATTAATTTTATTTACTGTTACGACGGTGTTTTTTTATAGTTTATCATGGATGTGCTTTGTTATAGTGACCAAACGTGATTGGCAAATTAAGGTCAGTTAAGTAAGTCAGACTATGATATTTTGATAACTCCATAAGATTTGCAGGGGATATCACTTGCAAATCTTATGAAAACAGAATTCCCAATGGGTTGAAGGGAAAGGAAAGAAAGTATGTGAGTTTTCGAAAAATCTGATACAGCATTTATAAACTTAGTATTATCTATCCAAAAATAACTTAGCTTATAAAAGCTTTTTATTGCAATGAAATTGTGGATTCTAGGCTTTACCCACTTTAAACATATAATCCGTCTTTTGATGTAATTCTCGCCAGCCAGTATTTTAAAACCCTATGATGTCTGGCTGCCAGCGGACCCTTAATATCCAAAAAGTATTTTCATGTGACTGGATAGCAATGAAAGCTACCTAAATATTTTAGTAAAGGACTTACAAGAGATGTCTCCTAGTACAGCCCAATTCAATTACTTTTTTGTAAAACTTCTTGTGACTTAGATGTTATGATTGTGTACGGGCTGTTATTAAACGGGTAGTGCAGATTGTTTATATAACAAAACAAACAAACGTGGCTTTTTACAAAAATCAATTATCGTAACCTTAGGGCCGAATCGCGTAACAATTCACCGAATTTGAACCTCATAAAGTTAAATGGACTGCAATGGAGTTCCTAACATGTGTACTGCTGCTAATGGATTTAAAATTTATTATATCGACGCCCACTTTATATTTTAAACCAAGCAAATATTGCAAGTAATGTAGCTTCTATTCAGAAATAATAAAGTTCAATTTAGCTTGCAGCTGTGATGAAGTAAAGTTGGCAATAGATTATATTCTTGCACAGGGGCAGATTCGTGTAAATATATTTTGTAAAGGCTGTCTTGAATTGGTTTGCTTTAATTTGGGTTATTTTTGAGATTTAACTACTGGAAGGAAGCACAGTAGTATGTTGCACTATGAACAAGTTTGATGAGATTATCAGTAAAGCCCAACTTAATTTGTTTTTTAACTTGAGTTTGGTATGTTTTGTTTAGAAAAGAGAATAATCGGAAAAAATCATACATTATTTTAGATATTATAGATTATGTGTCATCTATAATATCTAAAATGATCTGACTTCAACACATTATGAGAATATCGCCTAAGTGCGTGATCGCTATGATATCGTAATCATAGCTTCTGAAAAGTTACCGAAACGTCGGATCGAACCGAGATGTGTAAATACATAAATAGTTATAAAACCAACGACACTTACACTAACTCCAAATACTGTTGAATAACTTCGTTTTGCACTTAATGAGATTAAACAAATTTTTAGGACCAAAATATATTTGCCCTTCAGTTGCGTTTATTTTTGTTATAGTAGTTACTTCTATGTGTACCATTCAATAGTTGATCTTTAAACCGATAGCTTCAAGACTTGCAAGCAAACTCTAGTAATAAATACCCTAACATATAACGCCAATAGCTACTTCCTAGCACTCAACTGCATGTCAAGTCCTACTGATCATAAATCGCTGCACTTCGTCTATGCGCTATGTATTAATCCGACGGATGTCAATCGTAAACTTTTACGATATGGCCTTCGAAAGGGTTCCCTATATGGTAGCGACATTGTGTTTGCATGTGGAGAGAGCGTTTTATACCCGGAGCTTATGGTTATTCGATCTAGACTAGGGGAAATGATATGCATTAATTAATGTGAGGCTCCTGTGCATGCGGAATCGAACCTTCTTGGGTCAACACAGACTTATTGGGTTCTTTTGTAAAGAAATTCTCAAAGCCGAGCTCAACTCAGCTCAAGTAGCCTGAAGTTTGTGGTGTTTCAAATACATAAATCCGTTGATCCGTTGGCCATGCTGCGGGTGTTCATCTGTCTCCAGTCGTGCCTACCCAAGAGACTGCACTTACGTGTACGTACACACTTCCAGTCTCTGTTGATGTCAATATTATATGTGTTAATTCAGAACATAGCTTATCTGTATGCCAAGTTTCATCCAAATTCGTTGATGGGTTTACAGTTAACAGTGAACCAAACATCTAAATATCATAACAAATTTTCATATTTATATTATTGGTAGATTTAGTAGAGTATCGCCCATTTCTACGGCAAAGGCCTTCCTTCCCTCTTTCTACTATACCTAGACTATGATTGAAAATAATAAGAAATTCAACAAAAATATTTTAACTTTCTTACAAAGAACACTTCTAGAATAATTATAAGACAATTTTTTCTATCCTACTGGTTAGACTTTTTCATTTTCTTAATAATTTTACTCAATTTTAATAACTTTGCCAACACCAGTTTGTGACATCAACTAACAAAACTTCTAGATAAAAATCAACTTCCAGAGTGCTCACATTATTCGCCCTTCCTTTAGCTTCCAACGGTAACATTTCAGATAACATCGCGAGGACCATATTTGAGTAAAATGATTGTGAACATAACAATAGTTCGGAACACAATTTGTCCCGGTTCCACATCGTACCATTTCGGATTTCTTTCACCTTCGTATATTGTACCACTGCTACCATATAGAAATTGCTCCCACTCTAAACGGATTGCTCGCTTTCAACTGAAAAGTTAAAATCTGTGATTCCACCGAGTTTATTGTAGGATTTTAATGTAGTACGGGTTTATTTACATATGGGTTTTTACTTAGGTTGATACTCCCGTAAATGTGATAAGATAAATGTGATAGTATGCATAAGTTTATTATGTTATAATATTAAAATATTTATTCCTTTGTTCTAAATCACGTTATCCAATTTGACATTCCAAATAAAGAACACATTGGTATGAATAGCTTTATATATTTTATAGAAATTATCTCTACTTAGTAATGTCACGAATCTATCGTAGGTTAGCCAAGATATCTTTTTTGGCGGGTAGCCAAACGGGTAACATTAATAACATAGATTTTAAATTCCTATCTAAAATAAAAAAGCAAACAACACCTAACCTACGCATGACGATAAACGAGAAAAGATGTCTATGAATAAGGAAATTTTCCTTGGGTACTAACCTAATATATTATAATAATAGTATATTAGGTAAGCAGCGATAGCTCAGTGGGGAGATCAACAGACTGCAATGCAGAGGGTCTCGGGTTCGAACCCACGTCGCGCACCTCTGACTTTCGGAAGTCATATGACTTTTCAAAATTATGTGCGTATTGATTGACGATTATCGCCTGCTCCGTGCTTCGGAGAGCACGTTAAGCCGTCGGTCCCGGCTGCCATGAACATCTATGGCAGTCGTTATTGGGAAAGTCTGATAAAGTCTAATATCCTGACACTGGTCTACTCTTAGGGTATCGTTAGCCTTCGGGTTGCGGAGGTCAGGTGGCAGCCGCTCCGTGTAAAAACTGATATCCAGTCAAATCCGGTTAGACTAGAAAAGCCAACCCCAAGTGACATGGGAATAATAAAGGCTAAGGAGAAGAAGAAGAATATATAAGGTTAGTACCCAAGGAAAATTTGAAATAGAAAAAGGCTGGAATAGGAATATTTTTACAACGAGTCAAACAGTTAGCTAAATTGTAAATGAATATTTTCTGCAAGCCAAGGAATTAAAAGAAAATCCCTGATTGACGCCTCTCCTTTGTGAGCTAAAAGAATATAAAAATAACATATCCTATGAAAACTTTATATTATCCAAGAATAAACATGTATTGTATATTGTTTTTGTACAATATAATTGTATATTGTACAAACAAACTTTACAATGTTTAACCCTAAACCGCTTCGATATTTTACACCGCAACAACTATAAAAGTTGTGTTGTCGTCGCGGGTTCGTTAAAAACCGCATTAGTCGCGTTTATCGATGTCGTTAACGTGAGCTTAAACTGCTTTAATTTTGTGTGGTTCCCAATGTTTGAACGATAAATATACCGACTATTGGTTATACTTTTTATAACACGTCATTTTTGTATTGATTTTGTTGTTTTAAACTCAATGAATATTTATTTTATTTTGAATAATATGTTATTAACCTTATTAGAACAGTCAAATCATTTGGCTGTTTCGTATTTGAAGCAAAGGGCATCAGTCCTTTTTATCTTATATTCTGATGGCATTTATGCCTGATAGCATTTTAGCTAGCCTCAGAATCAAACTTGACTGCACAGATAGCGTACTGGTGTAAATTGACGTCTCGCAGCTACCAATGCGCCAAGTGTTGTGGGTTCAAATCCCACATGGGACAAAAATTTGTGTGATCCACAAATGATTGTTCCGAGTCTGGTTGTTGTTTGTGTCCGTTATTTGAATGTTTGTAAAGTCCCCCGTGACATAGGAATTATTGACGGTGCGGTAGTAGTCTTTAAAATAAAACCCAAATTACGATCGGTCTCAATCTTACACAACGACCTATAATTTGAACATTATTTTATAATCGACATTACGTATTTACAAGTTGATAAGTACATATATAAACAGTCCATTTTAAGTAACCCATAAAACTGCAACAATTTTGAGAACCGTCCGGATATCGCAGATATAACCCTGTTAAAATCAACATCACAATGCGCAGAACATTTGTACGCGGAAGCTGACTGTTGTAAATTTTTACAACTTGCCGTCGCAATTACTGCTGCAGGCGAAGGGTTAAGGGGAAAAATGTACGATCTCTCGCACACTTGAGTTTGTATATTATTGCGACATTTTAGTGCTACGAAACATTTTTTAAGGATAATTTAATTTTGTATTCGATGTCTGAAAATGTATATAAAATGTAGACCTACAACAATGTAGGCCTAATTATTAATGCATAAATAAAACTATACTTGTGAGTCTAGAATTGTTGTATGTATCATAAGTAGTCGAATTCATTTTAGTTATACGGTACGTTTTGTCCCATCCCAGAAGAATTTGAAAAGGCCTGAAGATTACTAGTGTATAACATAATATATTTTACGAAGTAGAAGCGATAAAAGTCTGCATATGCTAACTCATGGGAATTTCGAAATTTCACGTCGTAACGGGAATCTCCGAAAGACGGCAATTTAAGCTTTCTAGGTCCCAGTTTGGGCTGGGCATTAATGAGTCAGTCTATTGATATAATGCTAGATTTAAATGTAGGTTATGTAAGGTAGGTTAGTAACAGTACTTTGTTTAGATAAAAGGTACCCTGTGTCCTATTCTGTACTTCTGGCAACGTGTATGCGAAATTTTATGATTATCGGACGAGTAGTTAGGGCATTCTTTATTTTATTTTTTATAGAATATGAGGCAAACGATCAGTTTGATCGCCTGAATGTAAGCGCCGCCCATGGACACCCTCAACACTAGAGGAGTCAGAAGTGTGTTGCCAGACTTTTAAATTTGCTCTACCTCCGGTACCCTCACTCACCCGACGAAACACAACGCAAGCGCTATTTCACGCCGGTTTCTTGTGAGGTCGTGGTATCACTCCGGTCGAGCCGGCCCATTCGTGCCGAAGCGTAGCTGTCCCACGCTCAAAAGGCATGAAAATATAATAAACAAACAAAGTCACATTTATAATTTTAGTTACAATAATATTAGTTAGGATACCAGCTAATGGAGGCTATGTTTTGTAGTGTAATAAATTATTAGGGAAATAAATAAAAGTATCAATTGCCCATTTCTCTGAGAATCATGGCCTAAAAAGTATATAAAAACACTTTCATAATTATATAAATTTAACGTGATGAATGATATAAAAGTGAATTCATCGACATTCTTTTGAGCTTTGTGGACTCAAACATATGAAATTTAATTTTTATATAAAAATATTGATATTTGTAGGTATTGGTACCACTTACAGTCTCGTAAGTCAGCTGTATTCTAATTGCAGCTATCTTATGATACTGTCAATACAGGGCACTATCTTTTGCTACACGACCTTAGATTATTATTGTTGGCCTGTAACTCCATTTGGCCAAATTGTAGATAACTTCACTCCAAAATTGAGACCGGCTTGTTGTCGTAACCAAGCACGGATATAAGGTTTATAAGATATGACATGTGCCTGAATCTGAATCTTCCATCACTGTATTGGCGTTACCTACGATGATATTTATATCCTTCAGGACATTAACGTCAGTTGTAAAATGGATATCAACTGGAAAATATTTGGAAATTATTTGAAAACTTTCAGTAAATATTAGAGATGCTAGCGGATTAGAATATTTATAGGTATTAAGAGCACGTATTCGAATATCATTTGAATTCAATAATTCCCAACATGTTCAAGTACTATTACGTACATCATGGCCAAGAAAATATCGCAAACATAAGTATAGTTTTATTAAACTCTGAGTCTTCTTCAGAGGTTAATGAAAACACTATGTGGGTCTGTGTGTTAGTGACAGATTGGTGATAGTGACAGGCATAACTCTGGAACCACAGGATCGATTGACTTGTAACTTGGTGTGCAGACACGTTGGGGTCATACCTCGATTGAATATGGGCCCTGTAGGTCAAAGACCCCCGAGATATAGGGGTCACAAGGTCACATGTATTGTAAATGCTTTTACATTTAAGACGCAGAGGTTGAATCCTGGGTTTTTACACCCATCTCGTTTCTAATGAGAGTAACGATGCTTAAGTATAAATTTTAATTTTTTGTTCGAATATAATTATGCACATTGCTTGTTCCTAACTATATTATCCAAGGTCCTTTGCAATACAGTGTATATAATAATATGTAGATTATGTAAGCTGACAGCACGGATGGCGGTAGTGGTTTCAGTGGTCGCCTCGCCACTGTCACTGAGCCGAGTGTTGAATGTTGATTTCCACCCGAGAAAAAAATGTGTGATCCGTAAATAGTTATTCCGAGTCTGAATGTTCTTTGTGTCACTTGTTTCAATGTTTGTACAGTAACCTGAGAAAAGCGCTATATATTTAGCGCGGGAGATGTCTTAAAACAAAATCGCTAGTAACTATGTTGTCCAGCGTCCTCTGCTATGCAATTGTTATTCCATACAATAAGACGACACATGTCTTTAATCAAGTCCAAAGCGTAAACCACTTCTAGCTCAACTAAATCCGCAACAAAATTTGCATTCGCGTCAACCCTGCCAATAATATCTTCTAGATCAACGTCACAGCCTTGGGGTCTCCATTTGTGTATCCACTTGAGTAATAAGGCCGCACTGTACTGTAGGTTATTAGACAAACAGCGTATTCTAAGTTCAGTACTGATGTATTCAGTAGCCGCAGGTTATTGAGGGAAATTATAGTGTCTTGTGCTTTGTATTGATGAAGTTTGCCCACGTTATCTATGTAAGCATATGGAAAGCATAATATGAGATTGATTGCTATCCAACGTGGGAATGCTGTCAATCTTCTGGGTATTCTATCAGTTGACCATGATACGGAGAAATGATATGTCCTACATCCATCCTCTTTTTCAATATTGATTATTTCTTTCTATTATATAATATATTATAGTTTATGATTAATAAATAAATCATAGACTGTTTTATCTATTTGATTTGATTTTCAGCTGGTCAGCCATGGTCTGAATATTTAAGATCACAAAATACGAATTCATTTTTGGTCCTATTCTAAAGATATTGGACTAAATTTAACTGGATTGTTAGTTTAATTAGCTGGGTGTGATTCAATGAATTTAGCTATTTAAGCTCATAGTGTCCTTAACATGTATTAAGGAAAAGATAAAAGAAGTCTTAACTATTTTCAATAATATCTACAACTCAATATACATACATATGAAGTGTAGTATAGGCACAGATGTATCATACCCATATTTGTCTAGCTATGATTTAATGTTTCACCTAACAAAGCGAGCCTATTGTTGTCTGCCATTTTTTCAGAATCCGTGCTAATACAGAGATATTTAGACAGAAAATCCCAATAACACTGTGTACGACTGCGTCCAACCCGAAACCTCACGTACAGAAAAATGAAGTAGTGTGAATGCTGCTCAGAGCATAATGTTCTACAGTTTATGTTATTCTAGTCTTAGATTATTGTTGTTAATAAACTGGTACTAATCAAGTCTTGTAAAAAATCTACAGAAGGTTACGATAAAAGCAAGGCATCAAAGGTAGTATACATTCAAAACATCTTTAATTTCCAATTCACACGTAATTTGTCCACACATTATCGTATTTCAGAGACTATTCCCACGTTACGACACGTGTGTCCTCAAAGTTGAGAGGGAAGGGCTTGTCCTCAACAAATATTGTCTTTGAGGACACCCTACACGGTCTTGACTGTTTAAGAGTTGAGTGTGGCGACAATAGGTTTGAAGTGGGCAGTAATAGTGGGGTATTATTAATATAATTTATTGTAATTTGGTTACATAATGTAGGTAGCTGATTCGTCACCGTTATTATACACAATTAAAGTGTTGTGTGTATGTTTGTCTGCTGATCATGAGATTCTAAACTCGATCACCTTAAACAACAGTGTTAACAAAGTTTTCTTTTAAGAGCAAACAACGATCAACGCACAAAAACAAGATTTAAAACTCACTTGCAAATTTAAAAATATATAAATAATAAAATATTAATATAGCAGCGATAGCGCAGTGGGGAGACCAACAGACTGCAATGCAGAAGGTCTCAGGTTTGAAGCCACGTCGCGCACCTCTGACTTTCGGAAGTTATATGACTTTTCGAAATTATGTGCGTATTGATTGACAATTATCACCTGCTCCGTGCCTCGGAGAGCACGTTAAGCCGTCGGTCCCGGCTGCCATGAACATCTATGGCAGTCGTTATTGGGAAGTCAGTACCTTATAACATCCTGACACTGGTCTAGCCTTAGGGTATCGTTAGCCTTCGGGTTGCGGAGGACAGGTGGCAGCAGCTCCGTGTAAAAACTGATATCCAGTCAAATCCTGTTAGACCAGAAAAGCCGACCCCAAGTGACTTGGGAATAATAAAGGCTAGGGAGAAGAAATAATAAAATATTTATTTTCACAATTGCTACCGTACTTTGTTAGTAACAATATAAAATTACATTAACTAATATATGAAATAATATATTGCATTCATAGACATCACACCTTTGATTTATAAGATAGTGGTTAAATTCACTGTGGCAAAATACCTACACACGTTTTTGTACCAAGAAGAGTCAAGATTTATTAGGTTCGGGACTTAAATCGAAGACCTTACAATCACGCTTATGTCAAAAGCAATATCTAACATCAGACTCTAAATCACACAACATCAACACTTCAACCGCCCTAGCAATATTTTCACTACCTCGGTCTAAAATACCCCGTAATCCGCACAACCACAATACGTCCTCAAAAGATGCACGTCCACTAATACACAATACGATACCAATAATCGTGCTCCCTATTAATTATAATTGACATATTTCGTGCAATTTGTCGATGGTTTGAATGGTCACGTGGCTTCCGTGTTTGTTTTGATGTCCAGGGGTCTGATGGACCGGCCGCTTGTTAGGGTTATATGCCTCTACATTTGAGTGCTAAAGTACAATGGGTGATTTGTGTAGCCTAAGGAGGTATTATAAATATATATTGTATTTCTATATTCGTGAATCATTATTATTTGTTCCGATTGAGATTGGTTCACACATCTCGATCGGAACAAATAATGATGATTCAAAAGGTCCTTGTTCAACATACGTTATATATACGATAAGATTAAACGAGATGGGTGTAAAATCCCAGGATTAAACCTTTTCGTCTTAAATGTAAAAGTAATGAAAAAAATGAGCCTTATATCTCGGGGGTCTTTTGACCCACAGGGCCCATATTCAAATGCTTGATATGACCCAAAGGTGTCTGCACACCAAGTTACAAGTCAATCGGTTCAGTGGTTACGGAGTTATGCCCGTCACTAACACCAATCTGTCACTAACAGACAGACACACAGACCCACATAGTGTTTTCATTAACCTCTGAAGAAGACTCAGAGGTTAATAAGGATGTTTTGACAGTTAGACTTTGTATAAGGCATGTGTCTAGGTGATTTGCGCCGTACATGGATAGAAATAAGGCAATTAGTCTTCTAACTCTACTTATACTTCAACGTTGACCCAAATTGGCAAAATATTGTTGACTAGATTTTGCCCGCAGGTTCACTCGAATTAATGTAGATTTACGTTAAGATATATTTTTAGTAGCCTATTTGTTATTTTGATGTATAACAAGTGAGAAACGACAATGAATTACCGTAAAACTTAGAGTTCGAAAAACAATATATGCAAAGGTCGCGTGATATCACGTCACCTTGAGGTCAGGGGTCAGAGGTCATAGTCATTTCGGGGTATGTCAACTATGCTGAGTGGAATGGCGTTGACCGCGAGTCTCTAGCTCTTACGGTTCTTGAGTTGAAAGTTGTATAACAGACAGACGGACGGACCGGACGGACAAAGTTGTTGTATAAGAGTTTTTTAAACCTCTAAAAAAATAATACCGTAAAGTTTGATCAAAGTCCATTCAGTAGTTTTTGCGTGAAACAGTAACAAACATCCATCCATCTATCCATCCATCCTCACCTAACACATTTATTATAGGTACTAATTGAATAGTAGGATTTTGAATTGATTTTTTAAAGTGTATTAATAGTTGAAAAAAAGTTGAAGGCGTTTATTAGATACAATTTATTTAGTTTTATCTGTAATTGTCTTAGCATAACACGAACAATGTAGGTAGTAGTAATTGGAATAAGACTATCCCATATACTTATTAGAAAAACTACTAATATAAACATGAAAGTTTGTGAAGATCTACATATAGGTTTGGATGATTGTTTCGCAATCAGGCGTGAACCATTGAACGGATTTGGATGTAACCTGGTACAGAGATAAGGCCTGTCCAGGATGAACACATAGGTAAAATATATTTATTTCGGTATGCATTTTTGTGTGTGTTATACGAGAGAAGTAGCGCGCCTAGTTTCGTACAATTATTATACATTTCTTAAAAGTAATTTAAATAATTCGGTACCAAATTATTATCTTTAAGCTTGTTACTAAAAATAATTATTTTCAAGTAAATTTATGAGGGACTAAAGTGACATCCTTGAGGTACACCTTCACCAATATCATATTAATAATAAGTTATCGTTACTATCAATCGTCTCAAATGCTTTATACAAATTCTTAAAACAATAAAATGTCACGTATTTCAAGTTTTTTGCGTCATAGTTTTTGTTTGTTACTAAATCGCAGGCACGTTTATTCTGCCATTTAGAAATTAACAAAAGAGGCAGTAGCCACTAATTCCCACGTACTGTTAACCCTCAAATGTGCTAATTTCAAAACATTAAGTGAACTATTTTGTTAAACACGTCGCCACGCGCCCGCCCCGGGCGGTTTTAAACAAAAAACTTATTAACAATAACTATTTTATTTGTATCAATGAATAATACATTAATGGGGTTCTGGCTATGCCTCTTTTTTTTTGGAGATCCGTAGTTTTAAGCAATGTTTAAGTTACATCTGGAGGGTTCTTTGTTCCAAATGCGACTATATTGTTATTTTGCAATATTGAAGTTGAATAATATATTTAGGCTATGGGAAATGATTTGACGCATACCTCTCCGCGGGGCGACGGAGAGGTTATGTCGGGCTCACCGGGGAAAAGATACCCCGGTAATACTGACTAAACCTACCACGGTGTTCCTTGACAAAACCACAGACGGCGAGGCCGCGCGAATCGCTTTCACATGCAATCGTGACCCCCCGAGGGAGCGTTTAAACCCTCTCCGCAACCGCAGAACCCGGTGCCGGAGGGCACGAGATGACCTCCAGCCACCATGAGGGATGACCTGCGGGTGGTGGGCTTCGTAGGCCTGCTCGCCACCCGATCAGCACCAGGTACGAGATGCGGCCTGGTGTTCCCACGCGCCCGTCTGTGTCGTGTGCCCCCCCCCCCCCCTCCACAAGGAGGTACAGTAGGGCTTAAATCTAGTGGTGGACAAAGGCTAGTCTTGTTGTGTAGTGGCCTGCCGATTCATACGGCGGGCCGAAACCTCGGCGGGGTCGCAACCGCATGTAAAAGTGATTCGCGTGGCTCCGCCGATTGCGGGTTTATCGAGGATTACCGTGGTAAGATTAGTCGGTATTCCGGGAGGTGTTATCATCATTACCATATTTCTTTTTTACTCCGGTGAGTCTGACATAACTCCTCCGCCCGCCCCTGCGTCAATGCAATCCACCACGTAATAAAAAGTAAGAATACTTTATTTTTAATAAAATATAGCCTATGTTACTCCGTGATAATATAGCTTTCTAATGGTGAAATTTTTATAAACAAACAAACAAACAAAAATTCAAATCTTTCCACTTTATGTTAAAATAGAATATAGTAAAATATTTGTAAACCTTTTTTATAACTAAAATGAAATTGAAAACACATTATATGTAAGTATCTGTATATTAACGATATGTAAGGTAGTGTTGTACCTAAATTTTGCCAGCTGCTTTTACGTCTCATAGGGGCGAGTCGCTTACCTCACACCTTGTCACTTGTCAGACTAGATGCTACTACTACTAATAATATCCTAACAAGAAAAGCCATAATAAGAGAGAACATCCTGTTACGAATATAATATAATAATATAATAAACTTCTTTATTGGCACAAAAACACAAGTAGGTACCTAGTAGTAGAAAACTTTATGTAGGTACAATTTTTTTTATTATAATGTTTTGCTGGTACTTAAAATAGGCTATATCCTGTGCTATAAGTACCAGCAACCTTCCAGTTTCACAGTTAAACTAAGTAAAAATCTACTGGTGACAATAAAAGATATAAAAATAAGTAAACCTACTTACATTATTTAACTTTACGAAATTTAAGCTAGAATTATAATTAATGTTAAAGTTAATGATTTATTAAACCTGATATATTACTATAAGTCTATATAATATGTATTGCGTGTATGTTGTGTGTATGTGTGTTTGTGTGTGTGTATGTGTGTGTGTGTGTGTGTGTGTGTGTGTGTGTGTGTGTGTGTGAGTGTATGTGTGGGCGTGTGTGTGCGCGCGTGTGTGTGTGTGTGTGTATGTTTGTGTGTGTCTGTGTGTGTTAATAAAGCAGGATATCTTAACCTAACTGATAAATGAATCATAAAACTTCGCATACACGTTGCTAGGTGACCAGAAAAGGACATAGCGTGCCTTTCTTCCAGATAAAAGTACTTTCTCGAGCGAGCGAAAACGCGGGCCAAAGCTAGGTTAAATAAAACTGAAAAAAATTACAATTTCGTAGGTTGCCCACAATTGAGACAACTATTTGTGGACCAGATGAAAAATTGTCTTAAGCACATTTCAAAATAACAGCATTCGTAATTAATATTTATTTTATTTATATGTTAATACATATTAACGTCTATACTATTATAAAATATAACGTCAGGAATATTCATAACAAAAAAGTTAGATTTATAAACATAAAACGTATATACAGAACCACAAAATCTACTTTCCTATATTTCTCACATATAATTTGTGTTTGTATATTTAGTTAGAATTTGTTATTAAATCATTTATGGTAGAGTCGTTCATGTGGGATGGCGCCTGCGGCTATTTGAAGCAACGTTTGCGGAAATAATGTATTAGAATATCATTTCAGTATTTTGAAATATGTTTTTATGAATACGAAAGGAAAACATGTATGAAATTTGATACATACGAGTACATATGTATGTGGACGTGAGACGAATGCGGTGATTGTTGTATTTACATTTTTGTGGCAAGTAACACACATATACAACCCGAGGGCCTAGCCCCGTAATAAGTTCAGTGTAGATTTAGTCTCAAAGTCATAAATATGATAATTATTGTATTCTACTTAAATTAAAATCAACGACAAACTGCTTTTCAGTTATGCTTAATTAAACTAGAGGTGTACTCTATTTTAAACATATTGTTACGAGAATTGGCCTTTTATATTGCTAGCTTTAAGCCCACTTAATAGTGCGCTAGCTTATTGTCGTCTATGAAGCTAGACTCGCTACTGTTAAGAATTTATCAACGGCAACACCTCTATAAAAATGAAGACTGCAAAATTATGCTAAGGGACAACATCCTGTATTTTAAAAATTAGTTGTTACAACTTCACATTACATTTACTTTTTCTAACTCCATTTTACACAATTATCTGTTACCCCAATATAAATAAGAAGTTGATAATGACATAATTACCTAAACAAATAGGCAAAAAATTATCGCCGAGGGTGGCAACACTGGTAAGCTGGGAGTTGCTATTGACATTCGAAACTACAATTACTTGCCCCTGGTTGTGTTATGTTTGTATTCATACAATCATACATATTGTATTAAAGTATTACATTCGTATTGCCTCAAATGGTAGGCGTAGAAATTGTAACAATTTGATCTTAAATAAAGTGATTGAAATATGGCATTCAAGTTCTTGTAATACCAGTTGGGAATATGTTTTGTTTGTTTTTCAAGATAGCCATTGGTAAAGAAACGTATTTTTTTTTTTTTTTTTTTTTTATACTCTAATAGGCTAGCGTTTGACCGCGATCTCACCTGATCTTAAGTGTAGATGCAGTCGACGATGGAGCACGCTTGCCTAGAAGATACCTATTCACTCGCGACTTGAAGACACCCAGATTGTACTCATCGGGAAACACAGACTTAGGTAGCGAATTCCACACTTTAGCGGTACGCATTATAAAATTGGAAGCAAATCGCTTCGTGCGTAAATGTGGTATATCCACCATGTACCTGTGTCGCTGGCCAGATTGTCTGGTCGTCCGATGGTAGAATGGGGAAGGAGGAATCAAATTATGCAGTTCCTCTGCACACTCTCCGAAATGTATCCGATAGAAAACCGAGAGACTAGCAACCTTACGACGATGCTCCAAGCTTTGGAGTCGTGTGTTAACCAATTGGTCATCGCCGATAAGTCTCCTGGCCTTCCGCTCAATTGACTCCAAAGCCTCCAGCTGATATTTTGCAGAGCCATCCCAAAGGTGAGAACAGTACTCCATGCAGGACCGAACCTGTGCTTGGTACAAATTAAGCAAATGTTCCGGCATGAAATACTGCCTCACCTTACTGAGGATGCCCAGCTTTTTGGCAGCTAGTTGGGCTCGTGCCTCAATATAGGAGCCAAAGTTAAGGGTTGGAGTCAATGTCATACCCAGAAGCTCAAGGCGATTAGTTATCGGCACGGATACATCTCGGAAAGTTGGAGCTAGTTGGAATGGGCTCTTTTTTGCGGAAAAAATCATTCATCATTAATGAAATGACGGACTTACTATGTCCGATAATGGCTTGTATAACAGTTGTAACGCAAATATTTCCATAAACGTCCTGGCTAGAAGATTTTAAAGAAAATCAGTTAAAATGCTAACAGCGATGCTGAAGAATTCTACGATGCCTAAACCATTTTTGTAAATATTTAGTATTATAATTATTTGTGTTTTTGTAATTATGTTATCTTTTTTAATACGTTTGTAAATATAGGTTATTAGATTATTTCATTTTAAAATGAATTATGTAAATATAAGTTAATAAATTTATGTGATAAAAAAATAATTTACATGTTAAAATGATTTTGAAAACGATGAATTTAAAATATGTGTCTGAATGGCTTCAAATCTGGACTTTAGCTACACCTACAAAAATAATCATAATCTGCTTTTGATAATATCAACCCTGTATTACTTTGCCACTGCTGGACACGGGCCACTTCTTAGTGTGAGAAGAGTTAGGTTAGTCCACACGCAGGCCAAGTGCAGGGTGGGCAACTTCACATATATTTGAGAAAAATTTGTAGAATTCTAGACATGCAAGTTTCCTCACGATGTTTGCCTTCACCGTTAAATCAAGCGATAATTAACAATTTTATTACGCACGTAACTTCGAAAGGTCTGAGATGTGCGCCTTGGGATCGAACTCGAGACCTCTACATGGCAGTCCAACGGTCTCCCATTAGGCTATCGCTGCGGTTAAATTGAACTCTTCATTGGGAGAGGTCAAAATAATTAAAACATATTTATAATTCTATCACATAGATCTCTACCCTGCGCAAAAACTCAGTGGAGAGGTCAAACAAAGATAATTTTATATTCGATCTTCGACAACCCTACACATTGGCGACAGCCCTATAGAACAAAGGGACGCACGCGCAGCGCGCGATGGACGCGCCACGTGACCGCCACGTGGCGTGACGTGATGGGCACCGGAAAATTGATGCACTGAGTTAGAGCTTGTGAGAGGTGGAAAGTTATGGAGACGAAGTTCATAAAATTTATTGGAACTACAAATTATATTGTAGTCGTTGGTAATTATACCGTACGTATTAAATATAAGCAGGCCAGTATTAAATGTGTCAGGATTTTATTATTAAATAAATCAATTTACAGTTAATACTGTTGCTTCAGATTTACCTTTTTTTTCTAAGCCTGTTTTTGTATCCCACAGCTGGGCAAAGGCCTCCCCTCTCAGTCTCCACTGCTCTCGCTCCTGAGCAACGTCTTGCCACCTCTTAGATTTACCTACCCATTATTTTTGTTATAGCGAAGTATATTAGACACTCTTCATGTTTGCGCCTGCTGATACCGTAATCTTTGCCATCAACTGCAGACTAATAAGAGTTAAACGTTGATCTTATAAATTAAATCAGATATATTTACAAGAGGTATAGAAAGAGACGAATGAACATCATGTATCTAGAAGATGATTTAAGAAAGTGAACAACATAATAAACATTGCTATATAACATTAGGCTATAAAATATTAAAATTTTACTGCACAGCTTAGTCTTATAAACAAAACACCAATACACTACTCCATAGATGTTTCTGTCCCCTCCTACATCTTCCATTTACGTACGTTTGATTCGACGCTGATTTTTGTCAAAGCCATCGTAAAACACTACCCGTCTCTCGATTGTTTTTATACAATTTACTGAACACACTTTATTCACTCATTTAGACATGGTGTGTGCCATTATTTGGTTTGATTTGCGACTGACAGACTTTGTTATTTTTTTATTTATATGTAATGTTTTGTTGTGATATCTGTCCGTGTCAAAGTTTTGATTGTCTGTCATATTCTGCATTGTGATATCCTGAATTTTTGATGTGACGTCGTGAGAATGTTTTGAGTGTTTATTGCTGCGGTGTTAAGTTGACGTGTGATAATAGAGTGCTAAATGAGGCGATAGTATTCTCATTTTGTTTACATTTATTATCTATCATTAAAATTAAAGTATTTATACGAATTTCATTAAACAAGTTTTACAGATAATCCTTAACATATTTTATATTTACGCCGTCCTTGGAGATTCGGTTGATATTAAATAATGCGATTACTGTTTTAAAAGGTGTGGTCTGGTTCGATGTGTGTATGTGCCTTTGCGTAAACAATAACAATCATCTTGAAAACTTGCTAACAATTGAGTGTTCAGGTTTCCAATAACATATTTGATCTACATTATTACATAAGGGAGCAAAGATTTTACTTGTTGTATGTGTTACGATAGTTAGCGTTTGGTGTAATTCAGTACATATCGTTTCATTTGTATATTTGGTTTTATTGTGACACAGTTTTTTACAGTTTAAAGTTCCTAAACATCTAGCTATGCCGAAAACCACATCACCACTTATTTTTGAAAACAATTGTCTCACAATATTCCTCTCAAAGCCATCCACTAATTCTCGCACGAGATTGCAATCGCTCATACGCTAAAATTCATTAAACTCAACACGCTTGGGCTGCTCTAAAGTCACCCCTGCATTCAATAATTACATACGTTTTAACCGATAGCCACCCTCGATATTTGAATATGGGTTTATTTCAATTGACTTAACCAGTATACACCTAAAGTTTTAAACAACTCAAGCCATTTAGATCTTTGTTAGCATGCCACAAAGTTGATTTTTGAATGAAGTTTTTATGTAAATAAAGGTGGTATTGAGTAGATTTGATTGAGAAATTAATACAATTTTTGTTCTTATAAAATGTAACTCTATTTGTAGTATTGTCACCGCCACTTAAAAGGCCACATGTCGCCTCGAGGGCTATCCGCGCTTATTGTATTGCAATTTTAGCATTTGCTTTTGATGCTTAATTAAAGGCAATATTATTTTGTTTAGTACGATTAAAAGAACTGTAGTCTAAATGTATAATATCTAATAGTTACGTTTTTAAACAGACAGTCCTCCAGCCAGTCCATCCTTATTACAGCCGGTTTGTATATAATAAGGCCTCAGAAATGTCTGTTTGAAAATTAAACTATTGTAGGTACATCATGGGTTCAAGTGAGCAAAAGAAAAATGTAAATTATACTTATAGACAAGCTTATATCACAAGCATGTGATCAACAGGCTAGGGATAGTTAGTAGCAATTAGATGTAAATAAGCTTGTCTTCACTCATATATCAGTTCATAGGAGAGACGCTTTTTAAAACATTGTGAACAAAATAAATGATGACAAAATAAATTTCGCGCTTGACCACACGAAACGATCAAAACAATCCGTATCGTAACTCAGACCGAATAAAACTTCAATCGGGTGGTTTAATAGCTTTTAAAATTCCGCAGTGATGGGCAAACGCTCACAGCATTTGTTTAATGGACACCGGGCAAACCGCGAAATGCCCGGACACGGAACAAAACTTAAAATAATTGGTCCGCAATACGCTTCGGCAACCGACACCCAAGCTTGTAAGAGGATGAAGTGATTTTGATACTTTTGTATAATTTTGTCTGAATTGGACGGAAGACAAAGTAATATTCTTTTAAAATGACAAATCTCGTATTAGGCTAAACTCCTATTTAGCGGTGCATTTTACAAGCATTTAAACAACGATCACAAGTTGTTAAAAGTTGTTTGAAAATATTACTCGTGTCACACACCATTTTATCGTGAGCGGGAATCGAACCATACGTAGCTAACATGTCGGAGTGACTAGCTACTACTCCATCCATACAGTCAATGTTATTGTTACTTATTTATCTTTCATTTCGTGGCAAACATACCTTTCGCAAAGCTTTGCTCTTAATTTTTTATTAAAATATGGTCTAACAGATTATATCAATAATAATAAATTCTTTATTGTAACAAAAAGGTATATAAAATTAAAGTATAATCCCTGATTCCCAAACTAGCGTACTGTATAATGGCAATCAGTTCCCTCCCAAAAATAAATGGTACAAATTTGTTACAAAAAACATTTGGAACAAATATAGTTTAGAACTTACTTAAACAATTGATTTAATAAATTAAGTTAATTTTTTGTGTGCGTGCGTGTTTGAATGACTGTGTGTGTATGTGTGTGTGTGCGTGCGTGCGTGTGTGTGTGTGTGTGTGTATCTCTGTGTGTGTGGTGTGCGTGTGTGTGTATATCTGTGTGTGTTTGTGTATATCTGTGTGTGTGTGCGTGCGTGTGTTTGTGTATGTGTGTGTCTGTGCGTGTGTATTTGTGTGTGTGTGTGTGTGTGGGTGCGTGTGCGTGTGTGTGTGCGTGTGTGTGTGCGTGTGTGTTTTGTGTGTGTGTGTGTGTGTGTGTGTGTGTGTGTGTTTACGCGCGTGAAATATTACTTCTTCACAACCAATACATTTTCCACATCATCGTAGCCAAAACTCTTAAGCCATATTTTAATAATGTTTTTAATTTGATAGTTTGATAAGTGTTTTGTTTTGTACACTAAATTAAGTTTATTGTATAATCTGGGTGCAATATTACTATATTGTTGTTGTGGAAAATTACTTTTAACCCTTGGAACTGAACATTTGTCTATTCTTTTACCCGAAGGTTAAATAAAGGGTACAGTAAGCTTATGATATTTACGAATACATTGATAGACAAATAATTTTCGGACGCTTAGGACATCAGCTTTTTCGTACAAAATATGTGCAGGGTGGCGGAACGTTAAGTAAAGGAGTACTTTAAGTATAGCCCGTTGTGCTCTTTCGGCTTCAATCAAACTTGTATTTGCTGCTGCGCCCCACGAACAAATACAGTAGGTGATTAAACATTCAGCTAGAGCTTTATATGTTTGAATTAAAAGTGTAGTATCTGGTATAACTCTTAAACCCTTAAAAATGTAAATAACCTTTCATAATTATTGTAATATATCATGATTCAAATAGATGTTGAACCGCTAATTTCTGTCTCTGTCCTTCTCCTTTGCTTAGAAGCACGACACTTATAAAGCAAAAAGTAATCCAAAAATTAACACGGTTAATATTAAACAAGTATCAAAATCATTTAGTCTTATAGTACATGAAAGAGTTATACCGTCGCTGAGTATACGCGTAAGTCATTAACTAATACAAATAAATTAGATTTACGGCAAAAAATGGCGGATCAGTGCCGCGGACGGTAATACTTCCCGAGGGACGGTGGCATAGTGGCTCGCTTTGTATACAGTGTGTTGCTAAATAATATTTATCAAGAATAGTACTTATATTACCTTTTTACTAGGTTTTGCCTACGGCTTTGCTCGCGTTAACGTAGATTATGCCTATAAATCTTATTCAGTATTTTTTTCTGGTTGCGGTGCGTTCCTTTACCTATGTATGTATGTGCAAAATACCAAATCACCATAAAGGCGTGAAAGGGTCACGAACAAACAAAGTCACATACGCATTTATAATATTAGTTAGGATACAGGTATACAGAGTCTTACGTTCATAGTTCCGAAGGGTACCGAAGCTTAATACACCTCTGCTTACCTAAGCAAAAGTGTACTACATAGTGGCTAGCATCCCTACTATGGTTTCAGGTACCAAGTAATAGGGTGCGAATACCGCTACCAGGTACAACATCAAAAAGGGGAGTGCCTATTCTCCATAGTGTCTCAGGCCAAAGGTGAACATCAAAAATTACTATAAAAATTGAGTGTTTTAAGATCTTAACAGTATTACATATCTAAAAAATATATTCATATTGACGTCACTATTTTAGAAATACCTATAAAAAAATTTATTAAGGTTATTTTTCTATACGAAAATGTGTCTGGCCGTGAGATAATTCAAAAACATCTCTTTTCTCAATGCTTTATTATTTAATTATGATAGGAGGTGTGTTTCTAATATATTTTTATCCAGTTATACTTAGTAGGGTATGGAAAAAAAACACATTCGTTATTTTAAACGTGTATATTCCCTTCCTTGTCATAATTATACTATTAACAAACTTACTTTTTAATTTTTCGTTTTTCCGGTAGACTTACACTTTTTAACAATTTTTTGTAAATTGTATTGGCGTCAATTTGTATGAAAGTAAATACATATTTTTTTACGACAAAATCAACTGGAAAGTATTTTTTTTCTAGCCTCTTGTCCACTCGTAGCCTCAGATGGGCGTACCGTTTAATGCTACTTAAAATTTCTAGGGAGAGAAACTTAAGAACATTCTATGCGACCAGAGAGTTGAACTCGAGACCTCATGCACAGCAGTCGCCTTTTTTATCGTTTTCTTTTCAAGACTTCACACATATTAATTAAATAGCGGACACAGAATAACCATTAACTGTTTAATCGAACCCAAATACTTAATATAGTGACAAAGTGGCGAGTGCACCAAAACAGCAGTTAAATTAACAACTAAAATCCTTTCATAAATCCACTACCTAATTTCAATGTGTTTTTAAACTACTAAAATTTCATATTACAACTAAACAATATAACTGATACAAAATAAACGAACTGTTTTCAACAAACATGCGAAGCTTTTGTTTCGTATATTATCCAATTTATTTAATTCAAGTAAAACATCGTGAAAATAAACGGAAGCGCGATGTAGAGCGGCATTTAATTAACCAGTATGAAGTTTTAGAAAACATAGCTGTCTGTTTAGTTTGCATCGCCTGTTTTTGAATGTAAGTAATGTGTGTGCATTTGGATGAAAAGAAACGAAATGCGATTGTAAAATTAACGCTAATAAGAAATGGCTTATAAAGTGCTGGTTTCGTTTAAAATCTCTATAAAAATAGCTTGCAATTGAGAGAATAAGAGATAAACTTTCTACTTTCATTTGAAAGAATGACTCTTTTAAGTGAAATCTTGCCATTTTTGTCTATCTACCACTTTTATATTTAACGCCTATGTTTACTTACGTCAGCAATTTTAGCTATAGGCAAGCCTATTGTCATCCATAGTTACCTTGTCTGGCAATTTCACTTTTAAAACGTTGTCAGAACCTATCAATTTACAGACAAATAAATAAAATAAGTTAAATAATACTTTGCTCCACTCGGATGTCGAATCCAAGACATTATGTGCAGCAGTCGCATTGACGACAGCTACGCCACCAAGACAATTCCTGATGTCACTGTCAACACAATACGGCTTATGCGATAAGAGCTTACACAGATATTCGACAATGGTGATTCAGAAATAAATTTTCAATATAGCAGAAAAATTTATTGCGTAATAATTACAATCTAATAGCAAACACCATGTATAAGAGCAGAATGACACGGTACCAACCTTTTCCGCAATCTAATTACTCTAAGTGGTTTCGGATCTGCGATTGTGCTATAAACGACTCTGCGGTACATTCAGAGATACAAATTATTTATATGATAACGCTTAAAACAATGAAAAGAATAATAAAATTTAAACTGTGAATGGATACATTGTAGGGTGGCAATTCCACCTAATGAGTGACAGTTTTAAAAGAAGAACAGGTTTCTCGGATTGTCTGACTCACACATTCATTAAAGTCATGATGTTGAAAGTATGATAAGATTTTTGCACGCCTGTGAGATTTTTTGGATACACACACCTTTGAGGAGACTCTGACTAGGTAGACCCACATCATCATCATCATCATCATCATTTCAGCCTATTGCAGTCCACTGCTAGACATAAGCCTCCCCCAGGGTGCGCCACAAGGCCTGATCTCCCGTTTTCGCCATCCAGTCAAACAAAAGATATTTTGAAACAGTAGAAACCGCTACAAATATATTATGTACAACAAAACTTATGCAGGTGTGAATTTGAAGCATAAGTTTAAAATTATCTAATATTTACTTATACAAAGTCAACTTAGTTTTATTATATGTAATTAAAACAAAACAATTTATTTTGACACAACTTTAGTACAGAACTCTAAAAAATGGAGAAATATTCTTCAAATCAATAATTTGAACCTAATATCTTATCTTATGTGGGAGCCAGTCAGTGAAGACCGGCGACACTTCGACCCAGTGGGCTAACTATGTTTTTATAAAATCAATAATAATCATCATCATGATTTTTAAATCCCGATTTGTTTTTTTTTATTTTATAGTTTGAATTACTCTATGTTGCTTCCTCAAAGTTTTGGTAAATATGCACTGGAATATCCGATCTCTGCTAGTCAGTCACCAGTCAACTTTAACCATTACACAACTACCGCCAAATGATAACTGAAAACAAATTTCGATAACATAGATAATTGTTTACCTGATAAGCACACCTTACAAGATGCAGAGTAAACCCTATAGCCCTTTTTAAACATATTGCTCGCACGGAAGAGCGAATAATCTGGCAAAGTTAAGCTTATATGGAAAGATGAGCAGATCTCTAAAACAAGTAAAAGACATGGCCCACGGTCGAATTTCTACCACCGAGCTACTAGTAATAATAAACACATACCTACCTACAGTACGTAAGTAGTAGATGACTACCGGTATTCGTGTATTAATTAAATGAAGACTGCATGTGCGTGATATCGCGTGACGGCGGCGATGCACAAATGTTGATATAATGAGCCGGTATTATGTTCTACTCGCCACGCTCATTGTTTGGGGATGAAACGGTGTATTTGTGATAATATTTTACGCTAATTAATTTCTAGTATATTAATTTGAAGTATGAGTATTGAGCTATGGTTATGAGGGTTTGGGTTTAAATCTCGAGTAAATATATTGAATACAAAAATAAATAAGTAGCAGCAGGAATATATTATGAATCTTAATATTCGTATATTAACTAATAGCTTTATAATAATACAAAAATAAGTAATGTAAGTATTGAAACTTAATGAGGTTCATAGTCTCTATTCATGAACAGGAAAGATTACTAACACTATAAATGCGACAAACGAACACACCGTTCGCTTGTCCTTTTTCGCGCAGCAACAGAGCAATAGGTCGAAGGTGGTTTTTTGGTTTTTTGCAAAGAGATTTTAAGTTTGAAAGCAGCATAAGCTTATTTTTATCCTAGTTCCTACGGGATACAACAACAAATTTACAACCACAGAAGCGAAGCTGCAAGTAAAAGTTACTTTTGAATAATATTATAATACCTACATACATTATAATATCTGCTTAAATAGAAAAGACCAGATGACATCACCGACACATCTGTCACAGTGACATTTGTCACGTGATCAAAATTAATACGAGGGGCCTATTAAGTGAATTAGCTGTCCAGAGGTGCAATTATCAAATTAAAAATGTATTTGTGTAAAGAGGTTTATGATGAATTTTAAATTGTCCCGAGTTTGTATGATTGTTTCATGTAATTTGTATGACTGCTTGATGTTTATCGCGTTTTTATTGTTTTTGATGGGATAAGTGTTATATGTATGTAATTATGGGATGTTTATGTCAATTTAATGAATAACAACTTATCACTGTTTTGAGTTGAGTTGTGATATAATTATTCTTTATTACCATATTGTTTTAACTTAAATTTAAATATACGTCTACTACGATGGTCTAAAAGCGCAGAAGCGCTTGTCGTGAAGTTCTGGGTAAGATCATAGATATGACAACATTGATAATGGTGTTTTGATCAAGAAATTATTTTGTAACAGTACGTTAAAATTTGCTTGACCATACGGTTATATTTAGCTTGAAGTGTAGATACTTATAGTGGCAGTGGACTGGCCATATCGCGCGAAGAACTGACAACCGCTGGGGTAAACGCGTTCTTGAGTAGAAACCGGGACTCGCCAAACGTAGTGTAGGTCGCCCTCCGACCAGGTGGGATGACGATCTGCCAAAGACTGCAGGCAGATGCTGGATGCGGCAAGCTGAAAACAGAACACTATGGCGCTCATCAGGGGAAGGCTATGTCCAGCAGTGAACTATTATAGCCTGATGATGATAATGATAGGTAAAAAAGCTACACTTTTTGTGAACCCTTTAAATATATATCTTGAAGCTATATTATGGGTATGTATCGGTATACGTAAATGTAAACTTCCCTCTAAAGATTCTAAGACAAAAGTGTACTCTTACCTAGCAATCACCAGTAGGCCGGGGTACATTATACGAGTACTTACCCACATTTCGAAGACTTTAATTTTATTTCTACGTAGTTAGAGGCTAAGACCATTTCCGTCTTCCGAGCACAGTTTTAGATTACCTAACTACTCCACTATCCATAATTATTATCTTACAAGTAATCCTAATAATTTGTTGGGAATAGAAGCTTGATCGCACGGAACCATAAGCAAAATCTTATTTCTGTATTTACCAACGTGCAATCATCATCATCATCATCATCTCAGCCGAAAGACGTCCACTGCTGGACATAGGCCTCCCCCAAGGTTTTCCACACAGACGTGCAATAGGTACATATTATATTGCTGATAGATATTCTTAAATCCTGCACGGATGGCGTAGTGGTTTCACCACTGCCATCGCGCCGAATGTTGTGGATTCGATTCCCACATGAGACAAAAAATGGTGAGTCCCAAAAATAGTTGTTCCGAGTTTATGTGTTAATTGTGTCCGTTGCTTTAATGTTTGGATAGTTCCCCGTAACTCAGGAATAGAACGGTATGCAAATATTATTGTCGTTTTTAAAACACAGAACTAAACAAATTATTAGTTTTACTTAATACAAAGGATATAATAAAAAATCGATAAGAAAATAATTTATTAATAGCATGTTTTATTAATAATTCACGTCAAACCACCTAACATTCAGAAAACAACACATATTACAAATAATTTAAAACAACATCATGCATAAATCATTATCTAATACAGATTTACTATTAAAAATATTTGTAATCAAAACGATAACATAACCGAATTCTTCATACGAAACGGTGTTTTTATAGGTAAAGTCGTTAAAGACTCAATCCAAATCTTAACCATTATCTAAATTACATCGAACTGAACAAAGCTAGCCATTCATTGTCCCACACGTAGAACAAACGCAATTAGACAGTTCAAGAGAACAAACAAACAGACGAAAGGATAGATATTATCTGTCGCAGTGTTGCCAGTGCAAACAAGACGTGATCGGGGTAAGAGTTTACTGAGATAATATTTTTTCAGGATAGTGCCTTCGGCTGTTATTGTTAGAAGCCCTGTTAATTTGTTATTCTTAGAGTTAATAGTGAGGTATAGAAAACTGTACACATTTATATTAGACTATCTGTTAATTGCAACTTCCTTTGTATTTCTTAAGCAGTACCCTGTGTACTTTACAATAACAGACAAAGGAATTTTATATAAATATAATTATAGTTTTATACAGAGTGTCCGGTAATTAATGGATAACCTTGAAATGTCTTATAGTAGAACTGATGGCCGTTCAGAAAAAAATATAAACCAAAATCTATCCTAACTACTATCTGAGATATGTCTTTTTTTAAATTGCCGTATTTACCTTTCTTGTACACTACGACCATAAATGAATGAATTCCATCGGTTATTTGTTATTTTATTATTAAACACTAATTATGCTAATAGATAGACAGTCAAAAGTACGACTAACTATTGCACATATTTAATTTGTTTTCCTGTACGGCCATCAGTTCTACTATAAGACATTTCAAGGTTATCCATTAATTACCGGACAACCTGTATATGTAATAGGGTTACGCCTGCATATTGCACGGATGGCACGAATGGCGTATTGGTTTAAGTGCTTGCCACTGCTATCGCATCGAGTGTCATGGGTACGATCTCCACACGGGACATAAATTTGTGTGATCCACAAATAGTTGCTCTGAGCATGTGTGTTTTCTGCGATAGAACTGAAGTATCCCTTTCTTTAAATATAAGTGATCTATGACAATTTTTTATACCATTATTACGCAACGAGAACAAATTTAATTTACTATTTTAAAAAGACTAAATCTATTTAAGAAAACAACAATGTCACTTAATTAAGTTCTTGGTAATTAAAATTTCTCGTAACACAAAGTAAATTTAATAGAAACATAGCGAACAGAGAATACAAATTATGTAACAATAATATTTCCGTACAATACAAGAATGACAAACGGTCAATAAAAAAATAAACACACATTCAATTCAACCTTTCAACGATTACACAAGAAAGATTCCCCGCTTACCAATTAATTTGGCGCATATCAGAGTAACAGCTAATATAACAGATGTTCGGACATTTCTGAACGAAAATTAATCCTGGTGTGGAAAGAACAGTAATCCCTCTCGAACAATCACTTGTCACTGGAAACCACTCATGCGCATTCGAGTAGTGGACTTGTTTGCGTTGGTGTTAAAGCGATTTTTGCGCTCTACGATCCATGATTTATGGATTTTACAAACTTCAACAGTTATAATAATTATTAATATATATTTAATCAACATTTACAGACAATAAGACTTCGTTTTGTAATTCGTTATAATTATATCTAAAGTTTAGTTTCACTCATATAAATAATTTTATGATTACGACTAAAACATTACAAGCAACTGTCGCTTGCATCTTTACTTATATGTTTTTAAGTAGTGTATATCTCTCCTTAGGGTTTAAACTGTATGCATACACATAGTAACAATAAATTAAGTTCTGAAAACGTAATGAGATTAATTCTACTTCGTCTGAGCCAGATAGCTTGTACTTAGGACTTTGCTGACCCGAATGGTATAATAAAGTATATTGTATCCATCCCTAGTACTAATTAAAATACAACTTGTGAATTATATAATTAAATCTGACCGAAATATAAGCTCCAGAAATGTTGACGAATAAAGCGCTCCCTGCGCTTTACATCAATAATTTGCTAACATGTAATAGTGAAGCAATAAACGATTTTTCGCTCCAAAACATTTTGACAAAAGGTGTCAGATTGACACTTGCGTTAGTGGCAAGTGTAAAAATTGTCGCACAATGAATGGGGTGGTTTTATAATTTGTATCAAGACACCATTTTGGTTGCACATATTTTCAATTGAAAATTGCCATAATGGACAGTTTTGGATATTGATGGTTCAGTTAACTTGTGAAGAAAATAAAATCAAATATTACGTTTGAAATATTTTGTACTTTATCGATCCCGTAGTTTGCGTTTGGACGATCATGAAGTATTAACCAACTTGGGAAATGTCCAGCCGTGGACTGCAGCAGGCTGTTATATTATGGAATAAAAATAAATTAATATACATACTAAAAACTTCTTTGCTAGTGAAATATTGGGTATTTTACAAGATAAAGACCAAAAACGCTTTGATTTAGACGTTGCAATAAGTAGTAACTCAACGGATTTCAGATTTTATTAAGTCAAATCCGATGATTATCAATCGGCTTATTGTATATAAAAGTACTGAACGCAGGTGAACCAAGGCATCTGTGTTTGTTACGTGGCAGAAAATTTTCTTTAGCTGTCTATTCTGTGTCCATAGGTTCACGTTTATGCCTCAAAACTCACTACAAGTCTGGTATATCCAATAAACAATAATGAATAATAACTGATTGCTTTAACGATCATTTTCTTATGAATCAATCTTGTGAATTGCGGCTTCACAGCAATTAATTTAAGCGCTTATAATTATGCTCCAAGTCGAGAGGAAAGAGCGATTGCTTATATTTTAAAAGGTTCTTATGTGCCGATAGTCTCAATGTCTTTACTATTTTCCAAGCCACGCAACACTTAAGACTTAAATCGGCTATTGATTATTATTTCCACCAAACAACAATAAAAATAATGTTGTCAGATGTTTTAATTTACCTGACACTGACACGATTTTTGGGTTAGAGTTTGCTTTTCCTTATAAAAGCACGGTCCTGTAGCAGTTATTTTTACATAAAACTTTGGGAGTGCAGCTATGGCTAAAATTTATGATGATGCAATTAATGATCTCGGTACCAGGTGACGTCCATAAACATTCTCGGTACACCTAAAAATATTCTGATAGAGAAAACATTGGAAACTCAATTACCAAAATCAATAAGTCTTATTATTTTGCCTGATTCAAGAATCTTATCCTTAGATTGACATCGAATTAATGTTGGACTAACAAATTGCGGTTTGTCGACAGGGTCTACCTGTTTACTTAATCGCTTGTCTCGTACAACATGCACTGATTGCTGTAGTAAGACGAACATCGCCGAGTTAACTGGAAGCGATCTCAGGTTATGAGTCAACTGGGCGATGTATGCCGTAAAGCTTTATAAGCATAGATTAGATTAATATTTACAGAAAGACGAGATATATTTATACATAAATTTGAATGTCTATTGTATATTATGCTAATAATAATACAGGGTGGATGACGGCAAGTTCACTGACATTCCTCTGTCTACAGACTCGAAATTTTGTCTGAATGGTCAAGGGTGTACAAGTAGAGGATTATAGTATCGGTTTGACCTTAGATTAAATATAATCATAACAACTCCAAACAGTCATTGGGGAACTTGCAATTTTTCTATAAGAAAGGATAAATGCCAATTTATTATTAAATATTAAAATATTTTCTAATAATTTGGCACTATTGGGCAGTTTGGCTGCTGACATGACATGTCAGTAGCCAAACATTGATTTTATAAAGAAATGAAACTAATATAAATAATAATCAAATATAATAAAATTTAATAAATAAAATTCACCCTCATGTTTCCTTTTTTCATAGTCTATTCTACAATACTGGTTTGAGTGGCTCCTTTTAAGTAACGATTTACTTGTGTTAGAAGCCAGTTTTGCCCATGGCCAATTATAATGATCATTGACTTATTACAATTATAGATGAACTAATCTAATCCTCTAAGAATCTTGGTGACTATTAGAAACAAAACATAAGATATCCTTTTCTTATAAGTCCAAAGATCATTTTTACCTACAACATCATGTCTTGTCTCACGTACCAACTCTTTGCCTTCAAAGGAACGAACTTATAATTGAATTTCTGTTAACTGCACCCCGCTGACTGTTAACTCTGCTCATAACTTGATCGCTTCTATACGAATCCTTTGTCCAGCAACATTGTATTAGATTATTTCTATTGCTTCTTAAACTGTTATGTGTGCTGGTTATTGTCTTATAAGAATGGTTTTGTTCATAATGGTATTTTAAAGATAATATTTCAGAAGACATCCATGTTATATGAGCATTATGTTGATGTCTTTAACAATTTTATGAGTGATAGCTAAGGCATCAGGCTCAATACGATTTTCATCTAGCAAGAGAGCGAAGTGCGATGTGAGTAGTAGGTTTATATTATACTTAATAAAATTTCCAACTTTTAGATGATTGTATAAGTTGGAAGATATTTGTTTGCTTAGAAATCTACAATACGGATAATTAAAAGAGAAGTTATAAATTCATACTCGCAATTAATATGGAACCTGTCTTTCTTTATATCGACTACTATAAAATTTTGGTGATAGTAAATATAAAATTATCTCTGATATGAATACACAATCTACCAACACCATATACAAAACTTAATTAAATTAATCTACGGCGAAATTACTAAAATTGTATCGTGAAAAATAAATATGATTTACAGTGCTTACGCTAGATGGCAATGCGTGTCATTTAATACAGGTATTTCATTAAGCTACACGTTTGGAACCCTGGTAAAAATTTAGTATAAAGTCAGTAAAACTAACCGTTTTTATACTTCATGACCCGTGGCATAAGCACCGACGTTGAATGCCATGATTATACAAAATGATTATTTATCATATGAGAGGCACCTCGTACACACTTGACCACAAAAGCTCTTGTAACCAGCCGCCACACCTCCGGCGTTTATACCGTAGGTGTGGTTGTTGTAATATGATCCTTGGCATCCAGCATTCTCAATATCACACAGTTAATATTAACACATCAACACACAACAATTTAATTCAGATGTTCATCACTACGTAAGTATGGTATTACAAAAGTCGATAGATACCGCCAATCAATAACCAATAAATGAACAATTATTCGCCGTTTTCGTTTCATAAAAGTAAGAAAGCAATTAATCATGCAGTCGTTCAGAAAGGAAAAGCTTTCCACAAACAAAAACACAAAACAGTATTTCCTATATTGATAAAAAGAATATACCAATCGTAAACTAGCACAATAAATCAAAGAGCTAAAACTGTATGAATCAAGGATTATCTCAATAAAAATAATAGCGTTACGTTTTGAGAAAACGAACAATAAATATACGAGTGTTATCGGCTCCATGCCTTCTTTGTTTTAGGATGTCATTTTTTATGCTTTGCCAATGATAAGTGGTGGATTTATGTGTAGAGAGGTTAGGAAGTGCTTTCGTTTTGTTTCTACTGTTATTTCTGTTTTTGAATCTAGTCGTGTGATTCAGTGAGGCAGATTTTTCTTTTAACGTAGTTATAATAAAGCTAAGGATTTGTTTATCTAGATTGCACGGATGGCGTGTGGTTATCTTGCCATTGACACCGCGCCGTATTGGCTCGATCTCCACACGAAACAAAAATTTGCGCGATCCACAAATAATTGTTACCATTGTAAATGTTCTTTGTGACTGTTGTTTGAATACTTGTAAGTCCTTTACGACGCAGTAGAACTTAAGAGAGAAATGCTGCCTTTTTAAAATCAAATTAAATCATAAAAATACTATTACGAAAAATAAAGTAAGACTATACATTAATATAATTATGCCAGCTTATAAAATTCCGTTATCGTAGCATATGCATGCTTGGACTTAGTGGTTCTACAAAAGTCTAGGCGCTTCAGTGACAACACCATATTATTGCCTTGTATGTATTATAAGTTTTAATTTATGATTTATTGCCATCAATTCTCTGAGAAGGATTTGATTCCAGCAAAGAGTTATTTTGGTTTGCCTGTTGAAAAATTTTGAATAGCAGCACGGAATCTAGAATCATAGATAGGAAATCTAGCGTAAAAACAGATCAAAATGTAAGTGTAATACACGTAAGCCTATATTTTCGGTGACATAGGCCAGAGACTATGTAGGTATATGTACGTATGTGTACAATGTAGGTACATCATTTATTTTATAACTAGACTCCGCATTTATAACATGGCAGGCGTGTGATTATTTATATCATCGTAATCTCATCATATCGTTCCATTTTATAACAGTCCTCCAAAATGGCTGTTCTCATTAGCCAATTAGCCTTTGAATTGCAATACATCACACCGCAAATTCCTGCACGTATAACCATGATTTAGTTGGCATCTATGAAACTTATCGCGGGTACCACCGCTATTGGCTACATAAATCATCGCGTCAGCTTTGCGGTCTGATCAACATGCAGATACCTGAATATGGAGTGTTGGAGGATTAGTTTGATGAAGGTGCTATGTTTAGTACAAGTTCTGATAGAACTAGGTGATTTATTACTTACTAGTTCTATTGGAGGATATGATTAAGGAGAAAAATAATATAAATAGAATAAAAATGTGAATGCACTGGTATATATTATATTAGGGTTGCAGAAGCGATAGCATAGTAAGAGACTGTGGAACTCCCACTCAGTCTCGAGTTCGATTTCGAGCCGCGCATATCTGACTTTTCGAAGTTATGTGCGTATTAAATAGTTAATTATCGAGTGCATTAACGGTAAAGGAAAATATCGTTTGAAATCCTGCGTTTTTAAGAGTTCTCCACAATGTTCTCGAAGATATGTGAAATCTGCCAACCTACACTGGGCTAGCGTGATGGACTATGGCCTAACCCTTTTCACATTAAGAAAAGACTCGTGCCTAGCAGTGTGATAGTTAAATACAGGATTGTTTTGATTACACTATGATTACCTGATAAAATTTAACTACTCTCAACAGTTTTGTCGCGATTTACAACTTCTTATCTATTGATATTTACACTTTACCCGACACTTAGACTTCCTTTAAAGCAAACATGGTCACGACCTAAAATTACGCCGTCTCAATCTAATCTAGTGTTAACTATACCATATGTATATTCTACATATACCGGTATCATTGTGGGTTAAACCTATACCTACTGTTATTTAAGAGATATCAGAGATTTGAGATTTCATCTCACTACGTGAGAACCAGGGTAATATGTTTTGACTAAGTATATGTCAGTTTTCTGGTACGCTTTGTAGCCTAACGGGCTTGTTGGTTTTATAATAAGGTATGGTTTGATTAAAATACTGGAAGCAGGAGCATTGAGTACATTATTTTTGAAAAATAAATATTGTTTTCCCACCCGTATTTGCTTTCCATTCCTACAAATGTGTATAATAATATTCTATCACACACACACAACACCATCTAGCCCAAACTAAGCAGAGCTTGTACTATGGGTACTAGACAATGGATAAACATACATATATACGTTTTTTTTTTAAATACATACATATTATACATAGAAACACCCAGTCCAAGACAAACATCCATGTTCATGCACACAAATGTTTGACTTGTGCGGGAATCGAACTCGCACAAGTCAAATATGATGTGTAGAATACATAGTTGTTTCTGTCTTATTTAATAATTGTAATTTGTTAATGTGGTATACCGAAATGTTTGTGTATCTAATAATTTTACTTTCCTACATTTCATAATATATACCTACTCTAAAGTATTTAATAGGAACTTCAAATGACCACATTAAACTATACTATAAGATGTGATACATTGATTGAAACTTCGAAATTAAGATGATGCCAGACTACATACCCAACAATGTTCAAGAGCTCACAAGTTTTTATTTTACATTGGTATCGAACTCACTACATTAAGCGCATTATTATCGGCGAAATGACTTATAAAATTACTATGCCAACGGTACAATCCATGGCTACTTACTATATAAAGTCAAATAACGTAATTGACATCTTTGCCATAAAATTTAAATCTTACAGGCATTTACTTTTGCAATAGGCACACAGGTTTTGATTCCATTTTTTCTTTTAATTATTGTAATTTGTGTTTAATTGAAATTGTTAATATATTTTGTGTATTTTCAAATGAGTTTGTATTTAGTATTGCATCGAGCAATCTCTTTTACAAAAGAAAATGTGCACAATGCTATGCATACCAATAGGTAATAACCTGTGTAATGACTATTCATTTAGAAATAAGAAAGCCTATACTAAAATTTTCGTAATTATAAGTATTGTTGGTATACTTATTCAATAAAAATATAAAGTCAGAAAATAAAAATTAATACTACCATTGCAATCCCTATACTGACAAGAAATTACAGTAACAATCTTTACTACGAACCAAAGAATGCATTCGTGACAGATCTCCTGAGAGCTATTTCAATTAGACACATTTGTCTTGCGATGCGACAGGGTCGACATTTGAGTTTAATTAAAACAGTATATTGCCAAATAGGTATTACCTTTATTGCTAAATATATTTTTTATACATTGCTTTGATTACGTCATAGGTTGCGAATACGACTGCTGTACAATCGGTCAAAAATATGGTCTACCATCCTACGGTTAAGGTTCATTTAAAATTCATGAAACAACATAGTCGATTTCAATATTATGACAGTGACCATCGCTCTCTTGATCATGTATTATATTTACGTTACGCCTTGTGTCAAGTTTGAATTATCACAGCTAACAACAACTCACCTCCTTTACTCACCTCCGTTAGAAAATTCAAACTTAGCAGTAGATAATTAGATCTCACAGAAACTTTTGTCAAAATTGGTAGACCACTTTCTTGGCCAACTGTACATGAGGTATTAGCATAGGTTTGGAAAGTGATATTGGGTATTTGTCAAGAAATTTTAGTGCCGTCATTGATTTTGGAACTTGGCCGGATAGATTGCTACAAGCTTGCTTCAATTAAATGGTAGGTACCTAACTAGCTTATACTTGTATCTTGTATCTTGTATCTTATGTGGAGGCCAGTCAGTGCAGACCGGCGACACTACGACCCAGTGGGATCTTTTGTGTCGACACTCTCCCAATAACGACTGCCATAGATGTTCATGGCAGCCGGGACCGACGGCTTAACGTGCTCTCCGAGGCACAGAGCAGGCGATAATTGTCAATCAATAGCTTATACTTAGTAAAATGTGGAAATAATACACGTCTGCTTTCCCTTTCGTGAAGCTATGTATGAATGTATAATCTATTATAATTATAAAATATAAGTGTAGTTTATTTCCGCGGCCTTTATCTGTGAGCCATTTTTCATCCAAATCTGTTACAACGATTCACTTGTTAATATGCAACAAATATCCAAAGTTCCAAATATCTTGCTTAAATTTGGCATTTATCATATCAGTAGAATTCCCATGAGTTGAGTACCTATGTAAAATTTTCTAAACTAGTTTATGAATGTTCTATTAATAATATATTATAATTTAACATTCTTAACTGTAGCCCGCCGCTGGCGGCTAGTGACAATTGTTTATTAATTATGTCTGATATTCAAGCAATTGACGTATTCATTACCTTATTTTATAAGAAATACTAAATTTTTTAAAATTCGCTGCGCCGCATTTACTATGTTGAACACAGAGAAATTGCCGATTTTAATATTATTATTTTCACGATTATTAATTGTCGAAAGAAATGCGTCCACATAAATAGGTTATGCGATACAAAAGTTTTTTTTTAAATATGTGTAGCAATAACTAACGTTGATTTACCAAAATCTTATGTATTTTTTTTCAAACTACGTACAAACATTGCACGAATTCTTAGATTTAATAAAATAAATCCGTACCGTTTCTTACAAGGAAATGATTAATTAAAAAGCTGTCATAGCTTGTTTTAACAACAAAGCATAATGCATTTTTCTAAAACAAAACTCCAAAGTACTTTGTAATATGTTCCACACATGATTACAAAAATACCTCCACTAAAACCTCTATTTAGATTGATACTCCTTAATAGAAGTAAATTATACCACCACAATCATACCTTAGCTTAAATAAAAAAAAAAAAACTAATACAACACATGCCCGTAACCGCAGAGAGGTGACTCATCGCAGTACTGCACGATTAGTGATGCGACATGCACTATTAATTATTTATTATCGGTTTTTTGCAAATACCGGTAAACGGGAAACGTTAGTCGGTTCGTGCGAGGTATGAATCAATTAAAAACGAGGGTGTTTTGTTTCAATTGGTTGGGTATTAGTGTATTTGATAGGTATGCTGACTATTTTAAATAGGTATTCGTTGGTCCTCCTTAAATAGTAAAAGAGAAAATAGCATGCATGAATTTAAATAATTTTCTATACTTATAGAAAAGTTATTTTAGTTTGATCATAGCTTATTTCGTTTCGTTCTTCTTAGCTGAAAAGATATTTGAAGCGAAGTGATTTAAGATAAATAATAAACTTATTACAAATTAATAAATTTTATATGAGTGTTAGCCTCACTTAAATTTTTATGTATGTTATTTCAAACTTGGACTTGGAGAAACAACATCAAAATTTATTGCAATATCAGTGAATTATAATTATTTTAAGGATACGTCATCATTTGTACCTTGATGCAACCTTTTTCTATGATTTGACAATTACCTAAACCTACTTAATTATTAATGTGAGTGACAGCTATTTGATTAAAATGATAAATTGCCTTATTACGCCGCTGATTCATGTTTGAACTGACGACATGCAATATTATGTTATTAACTGGAAAATATCTTAATCAATGGGTTAGTTAACGTTTGATACAGGTAATAAAATTATAGCTTTGGTTGACCTATAATTTGAAAACAATTTCTTAAGAAAATGCTGTCTTTTACCTAATACTGCCATTTTTTGTTTCGAAGTTAATAGTGTAACTGCCATTGTCATCATATACAGTATATAATTATTGAAAATATGCGCGAATTAAAGTATTAGCGTGTCAAATAGGGAAGTAAATGTTCTTTCCCGTAATTATTGGTTAGTTTAAAGGACAAAGGGGAAACAGGGAATATTATTTTATTACAAATTATTTATTTTCTAATTGTTGAGCACGTTACGTACTGGTTGAAAGTAATAGGTGTCTGTTGCGTACTTTATAACAGTGAAGTGCCTGTTACTTACGTTTTAAAATACAATATAAAATAACGAGTCATTTTTGTTGTTTGTTAAATTTATATATCTTCTATAGTTTTTCATAACTATATACGCTTTACTTTAGTCACAGGTTTTCATTATTGCAGCCTAATTTTGTGCATGTGACGCGTCATTTATTTTTATAACAGGACACGATCTCTCTCCTATTAAGAACTGCACCTTACAAGCACTAATCCATTGATTAGTATACTTTAGACACAACACATACAACAACAACATTTCATTTTACTAAGTCTATTGAGAGGACTGTTCGAGAATAAATAAATAATCAATAAAGTATAATTAATTACTATCGACATATCGAAATGAGGAACATCACTAACGTTAAAGGGTGACCGTCGGCGTGTCGCCGCGGTAACGAGGGCGTTACAAGCGATAGGGTTGTCACTAGTGAATGAAATATTCTGTAATTATTATATCTTCAGAAATAAAATTTCTATATCGAATAATATATTTTCATAATATAAAATATATATTAATATGTGAAGCAGAAAGTTTGTAACCCCTTTTTACGAAAATTGCGCGGACGGATGAGTATGAAATTTAGCACAGTTAAAGTTTATAAATGGAGAAGGAGTGGCGAATCCTAATATTTTTATAAAGTATGCATTAGTGATAAATTAATGAAAAAACACTACACGCACACAACTATGCATTATGCATATGACACAAGCAGTCGAATCACGTTTGTAGTATTTTGGCGTTGTTCAGCTGATGTCGTAAAATTCTTCGTAACTATGGTTACATAATATATATTGTATATGCAGTAGGTGACTAAATGAAATGTGATTATAAGAGTATAGTTATAGACAATAAAACCTTAATAACGATCAAACTTAAAATGTAAATCAATTATGGTCGAATTTCGACCACTTGGCGACCGCTAGTATAAATAAATAGGTGATTATAAAGCCTCAATCCTATACAGTTCGGTAGATAGATAACAGAGAATCTCTATTTTTTTTATAGACCTTATGTGGCAAACAAGCATGTGGCCTCGTGTACCTCATGGTAAGTGGTCACCATAGCCTATGGACGCCTGCAACACCAGAGGCATCACTTGCGCGTTGTTGACCCTTTAGGAAAGGGAGTGGGAAGGAGAAGGAGCGCGAAGGAGAAGGAGCGGGAAGGGGCAAAGAGGGGGATTGGGTCTCCGGCACTCTTACTCACCGAACGAAACACAACAGTAGGAATACTGCTATTTCACGTCGATATTCTGTGAGAGGGTAGTCCTTTCCCGGTCGAGCCGGTCCATTCATGCTGAAATCAGCGAGGCTCTACTACTCATAATTTAAAATGTTAATGTAATTAATCTCCGGTGGTAAACTAAGATCTCTATTAGATTCTACGTAATAGAATACAATGATAATATTAGGTCTTTACCTTTAAAATTGCTGCTTGTTGTAAACTTGAGTTTTTCATAAATACTGCGTATTCTATCTTTTTTTTATTTATTGGTAATATTTTACATAATATATAGTTGATTGATCGTAGGCCTAGTATGGGTTGCAAAATTATTAAAAACAGCAATCATCCCTTTTAATATGGCGACATGAAATAACCTGCCCAATATGGCTGTGACTAAACAGCCTAACTTTAAACACAAATTGTAAAAGATATTTATAGATGTATATTTTAACACTATACGTTATTAATAATAATTATTATTATATAAACTATTCTCAAAAAGAAAATGATTCTAAAAGTAACGATTGTATTTTGTATAAGACTCATTGATGATTTTTACACTCAAACGAGATGTAGATAAATACGGCAGTTTTATAGATGACTACCGAATAATACATTTTGGAGCAGTTGTAGCCCAAAGGATAATGCATCGGACTTGCGATTGAGGTTTCTAATCAAGACTATCCTGCTTTTGCCACTACTGATTCGAAACATCTCCTAATACAAGTATTTTAGTTTGGCTAAATTAATTTGTAACCCAAATTGCTGGTCATCTTTAAAAAGTTAATAAATTTTTGAAAAGATTTTGACTACACGCATGGTGTAATGGTAAAAGTGACTGCCGCGCCGAGTGTTGTGGGTTCGAACCCCACACAGGACAAAAATTTGTGTGATTCACAAATGGCTGTCCCGAGTCTGGGCGTTCTTTTTGTCCGTTGTTAGAATATTTGTAAGGTCCCCTAGCTACGCAGGATTCCTAATGCGGGAATAACCTTTATTAAATAATGTATAAACTTCTAATAAATTTGCAATACTTACACATTAGAAACACTAATATTCTCTCAGACAACCCTAAAGCGGGGGGTAGGGTGGCAGAAATATGCGACTAGGGGAACACTATATTGTCCACGACGATATATCAACGTTGAATATCAATGCGCGGACATCCATCGTATTCCTGGCCTCGTTGGGCATAATTCTGTTATTGTGGCCATTTTTATTCTTGATCACGTGATTATGAAGATCAATGGATGGATGTTGGCAGTGAATGAGAGAATTGAGTTGTTTGGTAATGTTTTTTGTGATGTGGTAGTTGATATTTATAGATGTAGCGCATGATGCACGGACGGTAGACGTTGTGTGTTGTTTATAAACAAAACAATTATATACACCAAAGTTTTTCCTGCAGCTTCGCTGACGTAGATTTAAGAATATATCTGATAGGAATATTGTATTTTATTTTTGAGGTAACGTTAATATCCTGCCTTAACTAATTAACTATCATTATGTAAAAATAACAAATCAATAAGCACACTTTTCACATTATTACATACATATTATAATAAGCATAATATTTGATGCACGTTACTATGAAAAAGTTTTGTATGAAATATAGGTACCTAAAGATTTTTTTTCAAAATATCTGATTTTATAACGACACTACATACAACACTGTATATATTAAATTAATTAACGTATTACAATTAGTAGTAAGTGGTGTGTAAAACATTGAAGCACCAAGTTAATAACGTCTCTTTCGATAATATTGCCTTCCAAAAATATTTTTTTGACATAACTACCACGCAGCGTTAACAATCTTATTTTCTTTTGCTATAACTTACAAAACAAGCACTAGGTTTGAAGCCCTGTGTCACAGAGGACTTTACAAACCTACAATTAATGGACAAAAAGTACCTAAACCAATGGGTGTATATAGTTCTAGGAATGCCTAGAACTATAAATAATTGTTGGGATTGGAGACCACAACAATCACCACTAAAGCAATGGCAAACCGAAAGCTTGAACTCTGCGCTATCCATGACGAATCATCAAAAGGCATTATACATTTTAGCCTAGTGACTAATGACGAATGCCCTAAAGCAATCATAATATTAGGAATTATAGGGCAAGACGGGCAAGGTACGTACCGGTTAATCACATGAGTGGTTTTTAAGACACTTCGTAAACATCGCCTAATTAAATTGAATAAGCCGGGACGTAGATGATGGAGAAATAATTATTGTAATGCAAATTAGTCGGGTCAATAAGCCGAATTAATTGACTGACGAAACAATTATCTCCTATGAGCTATGTAATAGAGAACTTCAAATCAACTGGATTGTGTTTGAGTTGGTGTATTGTATACTATACAGTAATTAACATGGAAAAATCTAATATTGTCTTCTATTTACGCGAATATTATTCATTGAAATTAAACTGCTATATACGGATTTTATCGCGTTGTTTATTTGACACTTTATTACAAAATTTTGAAAATTGTTACACTTCTACTACTATTAAACTTTACTAATTTTTAAGCTAATTAAATTATTATTAAACTATTTAGATTTAATTTATTTTTACACTTTCCCCGACGTTTCGGTTGCTTTTCAGCAGCCATGGTCACGGGGAGACTAAGATGGCAGTTGTCTCAATGTTCCAGTGTAGTTATTTCAAAGTACCCGAACATAATTTAATCATTGGTGTTTCTATTTACGCAGAATGAGCTCAAAGTATCATGAAGTCTAGCTGTGGTTTGCTTCTTCTTGGGTTTGACTATTTTTATTACTGGATCCCAAGCTGGTGGTACATTCCAACCATCTTCTCTATTAAAATTAAGATGTTTTTTGATTTCAATAGCCTCGCGAAGCATCCTTGGTAGGAATCGGTGTTCTTTAGCGACCAAAAAAATTTCGCTAAAGAACACCGATTCCTACCAAGGATGCTTCGCGAGGCTATTGAAATCAAAAAACATCTTAATTTTAATAGAGAAGATGGTTGGAATGTACCACCAGCTTGGGATCCAGTAATAAAAATAGTCAAACCCAAGAAGAAGCAAACCACAGCTAGACTTCATGATACTTTGAGCTCATTCTGCGTAAATAGAAACACCAATGATTAAATTATGTTCGGGTACTTTGAAATAACTACACTGGAACATTGAGACAACTGCCATCTTAGTCTCCCCGTGACCATGGCTGCTGAAAAGCAACCGAAACGTCGGGGAAAGTGTAAAAATAAATTTAATCTAAATAGTTTAATAATAATTTAATTAGCTTAAAAATTAGTAAAGTTTAATAGTAGTAGAAGTGTAACAATTTTCAAAATTTTGTAATAAAGTGTCAAATAAACAACGCGATAAAATCCGTATATAGCAGTTTAATTTCAATGGAAAAATCTATAAAAATCTTCTTAATAAGTTATCATTAGTAATGTTATCGTCCAATTTTTGCTAGCTTTTAGTGGATGCAATAATTGTGTTCTTTATACCACTAAAGACAAGGCCCACCATATGATAAGCGGTTACTGTAGTCAAAAGGCTCTTGGAACCAAGAGTAATACTGGCGTGTTGCAAACTCTTTATGAACTATGTGTACTGCTAGCGCAAGTGCCAAAATCACACAAATCTCCTGATAATAGTATAGTGGAGCGTTCAAACTGTAATGCCTTGCCATGTTAATATCATCGTAGTGACAGCTTAGTACAAGAGGGTAAGCGGTCATCATCACTACATATTATAAAACAAGGACCCCGCCGCGTATAATATAAACTCAAAAACTACTAGACGAATTTTTGAGGAAATTCATGAGGCAAGTTTAGGTGTATATAATACGTTAAGGTTTTGTACCACCCGTGGAAACCTGGAGCGGGTCGACAGTAGCATATATATAGGCTTTGGGAATACCAGTAGTATCACTCGTGTACTGCAGGCCCATCAAGCAATAAATGAGCTGATAGCAAAGCAACAAAAAAAAAACAGGTCTCATGGTGACAGTATAGCGACTTCTTAAGGATCTGAGATACAGTATTCATCGTGGGAATACAAAACAACGTTATTTGGCTGCGATATTCTTAGACAAACAACAGTTCCAGTTTGAATCAGACCTCAAGCTGAAAAAGTGTTATACTAGGGTACAAACTGGACATGATTTCATTAATTCTCTGTTTTATTCCCAGACTAAAATAATATAAATTCCATAGTTTATTACACATTGTCATGTCTGTACACACGGCTACACATTAAGTTAGGCACCCTATATACGCATAACTACGCTACATATAAAATAGAGAATTGTCGTAAAGGGACAGTGTATAGCGGTGTCGATGTAATGGTAAGGATAGATAGCGTAAAAGATATAACGCACTCTCTCGCACGATTCGCAGCGTTCAACTTCTAATAGTTCAAAGTCCAAACAGTCTAGGTTGATGTGTCGCTGTGTGAACATATTCTGTTATAAACCAAACAAATAACTAATCTAAATTAGGTTCTGTTATCTACGATCTTTTTCTTTTTTATCTAATACACCTGTGTTTGATCTTCACATATAAATAAAACCTTTTTTGACTAAAATTACATTTATTTGAAGGTGAAAGGTGATCAGATAAATTTCTATCACGAGATGTCAAAGTTCAAAGTGGGGTAAGCAATCAGGTTCAAAATGGGGCTTGATATAATTGTTTTAAAATTTCGAACGGTTATTTAGAAAAGCTTTACCGCCTTGGTGACGCGTAGGTAGAACCCAGCGTTCACTGTCACTGTCACTGCTGTGCATGAGCCAGTTTAAGGTTTAATTCCCTCGTAAGTATAATTTAATTTTTCTGATATGAAATTCTCTGTATCAGTTTGGAGTCTGAAACTGTGCATGGTAGACGACAATAGTGTCCATGGTTATATATGATCTAAAACTGCATATGACGAAATATGGTTGTAATATACCATTGCCTTCGGGGGTTTAAACGTGAGACTATGTATGTTATAGTTATCAGCTCAATTTTTTATTTAACTGGAAAATATGTTGACTGTTTCAAGTAATATTAATTCTGCTTTTAAGTTATAAGTGGCGTGTCGTAATACGCAGTACAAATGTCAAAGACATGAATACTTATATTACCGAAACAACTACCTATAGATCACACAAATATGTTTGTCAGCAAGAAAACAAACTAATAAGTAGCATCTACTAGGCTGCCACTCCTGAGGTCGCGGGTTCGATTCCCGCACAAGTCAAACATTTGTGTGCATGAACATGTATGTTTGTCTTGGTCTGGGTGTTTCTATGTATAATATGTATGTATTTACAAAAAAAAAAGTATATATGTATGTTTATCCATTGTCTAGTACCCATAGTACAAGCTCTGCTTAGTTTGGGCTAGATGGTGTTGTGTGTATGTGATAGAATATTATTATTATATTAGGTTAAAATGAGAAATTAATAGATTCTATAATTTTAGTATATTTAAATAGTTAATTATCAATCGCTTTAACTGCACAGGAAAATATTGTAAGGAAACCTGAAGTTCTTCATAATGTTCTCCAAGATATGTGAAGTCTATCAACCCGCAGTAGGTTGCTGCAACCGCAATGTACTAATCCTTTACACTGAGAATAATCGCCGTGCCCAGTATTTATTTATTTATGTAGGACCACCAGTGATTACAACAACAATACAAAAAAAATACAATAACAGGCTTTACCTGGTTGCGTAACCTTTTAAGGCAGCCACTACATGCACAATTAAATGAGCTTAGAAAGAAAATTATCTAAAAAGAAAGAAGTATGCGGTGTGTATGTCAGAAAGGTTATTTAGACCAACTTTAAAGATATCATAGTAAAAGTGATACAACTTTTGAATAAACACATTAAGAATAATAAATTATAAAATTGTCGGCCTCTATGGCGTAGCCGTGGTGGTTAGTGTAACCGACTGCCACGCCACAGGTCACGAGTTCGATTCCTGCACAAGTCAAACATTGGTGTGCAAGAACATGGATGTTTGTGTTGGTGTGGGTGTTTCTATGTATAATATGTATGTATTAAATTATATGTATTATGTGCATGTTTATTTATTGTCTAGTACCCATAGTACAAGCTCTGCTTAGTTTGGGCTAGATGGTGTTGTGTGTAATAATAATAATAATAGAATATTATTATTATTATTAACTTATCAAAAATTCCATAAAATCAAATTAAATTAAATTCATGACATAACAAGATGAAATGATTCAATAAATTACAATAATAGATAATATCTAACAATACACACAATTATAATGCCAATTTAAAGACTAAAATAACATAATACATTCATAATTTAAAAAGTGGTAAATAATATCAGATTTAATTAAATTAAGTGAAATACCTACTAGCCAACTCCCTTTCGGTGGCGAGCGAGGCAATCGAAAAAGTCAGTATTGAGACAGTTTATATACAAGGCTGATATTATTATAAGGTCTTTACTAAACACATTTTATATGTAACGGTAGAATAAAATCAGCTATTTTTATACCAATTGATTCGTGCTCAAATTTATTTCTTTTTTGCTCAACATACGAATATGGATATTAAAGGCTGATACAAACCAGCCAAAGCCATATCTTCAAAGTAACGGTTACTTTGAAGCCCAGTTCACAAACAATACCAGTTTTAATACATCACATAAATATAAGCACTTATGCGTAACTAAATACAAAAACTAATTGCCAATTTTGTCATCATTGCCTTACATCAAATGCGCATTATAGACAACTTACAAGCGATTCTCATCATAAAAAAGTATTTAGACATGTAGCAGACAATGCAAAAATATTTATTGCTATTTTGGACACCCATTTGTTAACACTACTGTCTATCTCCTTTTAAATAAAAGGTATAAAGGATAGACTACAACTGACCCCTTTTCTTTCAAAGGGTTGAAATAAACATATGTAATCTGCTTTATTTATGGTCAATTATGTCCTACAAACGGACCTTCTGAATTATGGGATATTAGACACATTACTGTTTTCTTTGGGCAGTCTTTAGTTGTCATCGTCTATTTTGTTTTGATGGAGACGCTTAGAGATTTTTAGTTGGAGATTTTACTGTACAATTATTATGTTTTTTTGCTTTTATTATTGCAATTATAATTTGTTTTCCATATTTAGGTATTATTGGCAGTAATTCTATACATGGTGCATGTTTACACAAATATTGATAATTATAGTGTTTGTTTGCTGTTTAAGCAAATTAATCAGAATATATTTTATTCTATTAATCTCATGAGTTATCAAAATGTCATTGACTCAAATCTCTCCATGCATACTAAAAATACAAAGAGAATCAAACTTCTACAAAAAAAATTCATGCTGTCTACTCAACACCTTTCTCACCCAATAACATCTTAGTAAAAATTTGTCCCTATAACTCAACAACATTGTCAAAAAATAAAGGTGGCAAGCAAAAGCGACCATGTCGCATTTTATAGGACTAGCTTCGAGGTCATAAATTCCATAGTTTATGACCTAGAATTAATGCACCGACCTCATTACTCGCCATTCTTACATTCAGTTCTTCATGGGGTGTTTGTATGGGTCAAGAAAGAGTTACGGGTGTGAATAGCATAGGGGAACTTAAAAGGGCTCTGTTTTTGTTCAATGGGATTAAGATTTCAGGTACTTTGGCATGGGGAGACACACAGGTAGACAAGAAGATTTGAATGGTTCGCATTGTGAATTAATTAGGAGAAATGTTGAGTTTCTGCTTTGTCAATCATAAATATGAACCGTCTACTGACAACAAAGACATTTCATTGAGCAAAAACGTTTGAACTAAACCTATTACTGAATAAGTTTCGTATTTTGAAAATGGATATTTCAATAAACATGAACTTATTTAATTATAAAATAAATCTTACTGCTCTCCTAGAAATAGTCATGTCATTGATTGTGCACTACGAGACTTATTAGGTTTTAAAAATGTTTCATTATTTTTAATCTACTGATCAGATATTACAGCTTGCCGTTAGCGCATCAAAATAAGTACGTCAAAGCCCAAAATCCATTAAAACCAGTGTGTAACACATCATACAATGTACACTCACACCAATAAAACCGGTTATTAAACAACAAAACGCAACTATCTATTGAAGAGATCACGCTTATTGCCCTGTTTAATAAACATTGCAACAATGTTGATTATAGCCCAAAACTTGTTTTAGATCCTTTTCAGGTTAACCCCTACCAAGTGACAAACGTGCAAAAAATCAAAACTAACAATGAAAGACAACCAGAAGTAGATTTTAATATCCTTGTTATTATAGTAACACTTGAATCAGTTACATTTTTAATGGACGATAAATGTGTTAAAGCTATAGTACTCGATGAGAAAGTTATTAATTTGGACAAATTTTTAATACGTAACGACAATGTTGATTGGTTTTATGATGGTGAGAAATTCTGCTGTATAAGTTTTAGTTACTGGATTAGCTTGTTTGATTTTCATGAGTAAGTACTTATGGACGTGTCGTAGTTATTATGGTAAGTGTAATAAAAATAATCTTTCTTAGACTACTAAGAAATAAAATAACTTGTTAAGGTTGTTTTACAAAAGAGTTATGCTGAATTTGTCGTTCGTAGATTTTATGTGTATGAATGGATACAATCATTACAATAGATAGATATACACATATATAATAAAACTTTACACCTGATAATTGGTTAAGAAGATTATGATTTAACGGACAACTAACAATGTATAAATAATACTTTATTTTTATACAACTATTAGATTTGTTTACAAATAAACTTTAAAGTGCATACGTCTCTTACTATTGATCAGTTTATATACATATATAGACCTTATAATCTTTGCAAAACTATGTATCCCTTTTCACAAATAGAACGCAAAAAAATAGGGTCAACGTTAACATTAAATGATTGCCATCATTATGAAAAAGATCCGTTATAGCCATCAGATATATTACACGTTCCGCTAAACATTAAACGATATTTTAACACAGTAGAACAATGATTTCACATCATTAACACTGAAATGGTCAAATAATGACCATGAATAAATAATACACTTAGATAAGGGTCACAGACAAAAGGACCCTAAAGGAGTCCCACAAGGAGAATGCTTGGACCACTATTATATTAATTATACGTGACGGAACTGTATCACAATATGGCTTTAGATTGATGCATTTTATTGTGATACTCTCTAATGATTGTCATTTCGAATTGAAAGGAGTTATCATTGAGTTTTTTTGAGAAATAAGGTCTTGAGGGGATGCGTTTGTAGGTGATTATTAATCGTGTCGTATTAGATGGCACACAAAAGTATTACAAGCAAGCAACTGCTTGTGTAGAGTTTATATAATGAGCAATGAGATATTCCTAATAAAATAAAATGATAAATATACATGTTTACATGAATAAACTGTCAAAAGCAAATACAATAAGATGTTTTATATCGTACTAGCTTTTGCTAGCTTCGTAGTACCTACATCTATAAATAGTAGCATAATGTCCTTCCCCAGGTTTTAAACTATATCTGTACCAAATTTCATCTAAATTTCTTGAGTGGTTTAGCCGTGAAAAGGTAACAGACAGACAGACAGGCAGAGTTACTATCGAATTTATAATACTAAGCAAGAAAGTAAGGATTATTCTCTAATACAACTAATCAATCTCGCGTATGCTAATACAACTACTCAATCGAATATCGTAATATATATTACAATATAAATAAACTTTAAAATTTATGATATTCAATTTTCAGTTTTTAAATCTTCTGAAGCTAGCTAGCTATTCTGCGTAAAATTCATACAGTAGATATAATGTAAACAATATCACATACAATACGGAAGACAAAGACTATATAAAATGTAAACACACTTAAAATAATTTCTTTACAACATTTGTTAATAAATGTTTGTAAATAGTTCTGTTGTGGTAGATTAATGACCGCATTAAACGATTCGATCTTGAGAATTTGTCAGCTATAGAAAGTCATCTGTCATGTGTTCTAAATACATCAAAAGATAACCATGACAGAGAGAATCAAGATGACTCACAATCACGATAATTTTAATCCCTTAGACTATGACCCTGTGAAGCGAACATTTTTTAGGCCCACGACAAAAGGCGAACGCCATCAGTTCACAGGTCATAATGTATTCAAAATATGCATTGTGTGTGGTACCTTTTCAAAGGTATTTAAACAATGATTTTGAAGCATCCTTTTGTGGGGACAAAAACTATTGGTCCCTTTTCAATAAAGAAACGATGGACAATAATTTTGAAACGGATCATTAAGTTGATAAGATCGGTGTTGTAATTAAGTTTTTTGGTGAGTTAATGTTTGATAATGATTTATTTCACATGGGATTACTATGAGCTGCGCTGTTTATTAACTGTTTCAACAGCAAGACTTAAACTCTCACATCTCAGATCGATTATCATTTACCATTAAAATGAGCAATAGGTAACTGATTATTTCGCTGATCTCTTAGAAAAAACAGAGGCACATGCCGCATAATTGAACACAAAACATCTGCGCCATTCTTATCGTCTATAGGTACATAAGGTTTATGTGGAGGCTGTTTTCCTTTAATAAATATCTGTTAATAATATCTAACGTATAAATTAATGACTTTAAGATCCTCTAGTAAAAGAACATATTCATACAAAAACCTTTTTTTTTTCATAATGACCCGTTTTACCTAGTGATAAACAATCGATACCTATGTGGCTAGAACATGGAAACACGGAGACAAATATTATCCGTGGTTGAAATGATATTTCGATTTTTACGCTTCTCGTATTTTTTACGGTCAAGAAGCAGTTTCTTTTTAATATAGGTATTAAAGATTACTAGATGTAGATAATTAGATTAGACTGTAATACAAATATGTCTTTTTCTTTTATAATTTAGTATTAACCTTAATCTAAGACTATTCGCATAAGTATTTTGTTTATTTTATTCACAAAGTACAAACAAATATTGGAAATCTCACAAGCTTCTGTATTTTCTGTGGTTAACAAATAAACTAACTGATCACGCTTTTGGTTTGAGGTTAAGTCCAATACGCATACTACACGCTCATCTTACATTAATGCATCAATTAAGTAACGGGTTCGATTCCCGCACAAGTCAAACATTTGTGTGCATGAACATGGATGTTTGATTTGGTCTGGGTGTTTCTATGTATAATATGTAAGTATTTACAAAAAAAAAAGTATATATGTATGTTTATCCATTGTCTAGAACCCATAGTACAAGTTCTGCTTAGTTTGGGCTAGATGGTGTTGTGTGTATGTGGTAGAATATTATTATTATTATTATCTTGCCTCAATAGCAGAAGAATGAAGGAAATTATTTAATTTCTTATAAACGTACAAGATACAAACAGTCATCAACTTTTATATGCACACATCCACCTTAACAACTAGCCTTCAGGAAGCAAGATTTTCTCCTTTTAGCATTTTCTCCTTATTTTCTTAACCGTAATTTCGCTGGTCAGCTAACCGTGCCGGACAATGGGAGCCACTATCTGCCGTATACAACCGTATATAGCCTTATTCACGTACATTACGACATTCCTTACGTACTCTATTTGTTTCATTCCCATACGAGCAATACGGTGCCTTGAAAAGAATATTATTTATGGGAAGAGGAGAATAGGGATGGGAGATACTCGAGTTGGTTCGTGATGTAATATTGAACTCTTCTTTTGTTGCGATATTAAGTTAATTTTAAAAAGAGAATACCAATTTTTTGTTTTAAAATTCACTTGATATCATTAAACGTAACCATCCTTATATTTCAGAGAGGCATATATAGCACACCAAAGACAAAAATAATTCATTTAACTTGAAAATCTACTTATTAATTTAAATCAAAATTCTGTTAATCATTTGAATTATTGGACGGCCAGGCGTGAAATGGAATGCGTAAAAGACTGGAGAATGGCACAAACTATGTATACCCATGTCCTGCAGTTAGTCAAATCAGGCTGTGGAATATGTAGATGATAAACTAAAAGTTTATACCTACTTGCACATGTAATACCTAATAGCATAAATTTAATTAACTTGAAAATCTTTGACTAATAAATTATATAATAATACTCATATAAATTAGCGAGCACTTGCCTGAACAAGTTGCTAGCGTGTCACAACACTAGAGGATTGAAGGTAATATTAAGGTTGGAGTAAAAATTTCTCCGTGCTGCACACAAGATGTCAACATAAATTGTGTCTTGTAAAAGCAAGCTAATGGCATACGATTGTGTAGACCCGATATTAAAGAATTCTCCTCTGATCTTTAAGAAAACGCGAAGAAATAAATATTGGCATAAAAAAAGTTTATTTATTGCTGCTGGTTTTCGTTATTACTCTGATAAGTGCTCTTAGTATTATTTTATGAATGTTTAAACCGTATTTTATTGTAAACGGTCATTAATCACGTCGATAGGTATTGAGACACAGGCTTCTAAGAAAAGAACAGTATGCATAACATATTTTACTGGAACAGTCAATATGAAAATACACTCGCAAAACATGAAAATACTATAGCTACATATAGTCTTGCGCCTTTATCCTCTAAAGTGTAAATAGAGATATATTTTACTTGAATTTCGTCTATAGTTAGGTCACACGTCATCAAAAAATAAAAACACGTACTTAGTTACACTACCACACTCACTATTGCTACAATTGTTTAGAGAACGCTTCACAACAGTTTTCAGGCCCGGGTATAAAGCTTTAGGCCTCACGTACGGCCATAAGCGTAACTGCATATATATTCCACAGGAACGTATTCGTATTTTATTTGCCCGTATTGATAACACTACACAATAGTACCACCAGAACGAGAACGAGCTGTGAAAAGAAAAACATACTGAAACAATTATGCAAATGTAACTATGCCCATCATCATAATAGGAATAGTTGAGAGTGATACTCATGTCGGATTGGCTACACTTAGTGAGCTTTAACTTTAATACAAAACTGGAACTTACCACCACACATAAGAAAAAAATAGAACTCTCATTTCGACTGAACCCAGCACGACATTGTCACATATTTTCACCGCTGTGACATAAAATATCTGAAACGAGATAGCCAACAGTACGATCTGATTAAAACTAGCAGTGGCGCAATAAAATCTGTCCACGTCACAGTTAATATGTGAAACCGCACATTTTGGGACGTTCCCACAACAATGTCATTGTACATCGAACGACGAAAAATTATATTAAATAATACACTGATGTTGATTTATCCTATGTACTGGAAACGGCTTATTTTAATAACTTTTTATATAAGTCTGCCTTGTTAAGCCAGTGTCGTAATTGTACTGGTGCTAATGTTTGACTGCAAATATAAACACCATGACAATTCGGTCGTGTCATGTCAAGAAAAATTTTATTGGGTTTACTTTTAGTAAATTCTTAGTAACATTATGTGCTCGGTTGAAGGCAATTGCCTCATTTTTACTAAGGCCCTTTGTCTTCGATAATGACAAGGCCATTTTCGCCAATGGTATGCCGAGAGGTCTTCGATTTTTTATATAGCCATACTACTCAATAGTTTGGCTGAAGCTTTGTTGTTAGAAAATTCTAGGTAACAGATCGAAGTTTGGCAATATATCCGTTAGACTGCAGTAGGCTCGTTCCCTTTTACTTAGAATCTTAAAACATAGCTAACGAAATACAGATATAGCAAACACTGGCAAATCCTTTTGAAAAAAATTATGTGCATAAGCTTGTGCGATTTTCAATAGCAGCAATTAATCTAGAAGACAGCAATAGACTTACTCACTTACAAAACTTTACAAGTACTTGAGACTTAAAACAAAGCTAGTCAAATGTAGGTGTGATACAGATCTGTCTATCCCTTCATAGATACCGGTGTAAGTCTACGTATAATAAGTTAAATAAGCATTAGATATAAGAAAAAAGAAACTTTATGTACCTATATTATTATTTATAACACTATTAAATACTTCTGCTAAACTGCAAAACCGTTGTCTTTGGCGTTTTATATCTATCAATCTGGAGTTTCTATCAACTATCATGTTAATGACCAGCAATACTTGACGCATGTAATTAAAATCGAAATAAAAATAAACTTTAATACATATTAAACTTTAAAAGAAAAATACCAAGCACAATCGCATCGTGGCAATAAAAACTTAAATCTTTGTGTAGCGCTGACAATATTTACACGTGCAATGAATGTGTGCAATAAACTGCATGTAGACCATAAAGTTCACAGATTCGATGTCCCGACGTGATAGTTCAGTTAAATATTGGATTGTGTATCGCCATTATTATGCTGAGTGTTAATCTGAAAGTCTGCGAAAATATAATATTAATATTAATTAGTATTATTGATTTATTTTCTCTTCACAAGGTAACATACAATTTCATAATAAGAGTATTTTCACAATGTTTTGTAAGGGATGGGTATCAGGTATTAAAATACCTATCACAGGCATCAAGCCTGTGATAGGTATTTTAATATCTGTGTTACGGTTCACCATATTGCTGCGTTATGTAATTGAACTATAAATTTTGTGTTGCTATTCTGTTTCTGTTTTTTTGACTATTACGGTAGAGAATAAATGTACGATCTACCTAATGGTATACGGCTGCAGTCGTTTATGTATGCTTGCAGCACCAGAGTTATAAAACGCCGACTCTTCAAAAAAGAGTCCCTGTGTTACCAGCGCAATGGGCCAAGACCCAAGCGTCTTCTGAAGTAGTCTGGAAACACCGATCACTGTCGTGTTACAAAGCAAAATTATAAGGTAAAGATATTTCATCAGTCAGACTAATCATAAAATTAGCCGAGTATATGTACTGCCCCAGAGCAGAGCACGGGCTCCTTCTCGCTTTAAAAAGGGTTAGGCCATAATGCACCACGCTGGCCTAATTCGAGTTAGTAGACTTTACACATCTTCGAGAACATTATGGTGAGCTATCAGACATGCAGGCTTCCTCACTATGTTTTCCTCCACCGTTAAAGCGATCTATTATCTATTTACACGCCTCGATGACGTAGTGGTTAGTGTAATCGACTGCCACGCCTGAGGTCGCGGGTTCGAGTCCCGCACAAGTCAAACATTTGTGTGCATGAACATGGATGTTTGACTTGGTCTGGGTGTTTCTATGTATAATATGTACGTATTTACAAAAAAAAAGTATATATATGTATGTTTATCCATTGTCTAGTACCCATAGTACAAGCTCTGCTTAGTTTGGGCTAGATGGTGTTGTGTGTATGCGTAGAATATTATTATTATTATTATTATTTAATACGCTACTAATTGCTTAAAAGCTCCAGCAATAAAATCAGAATCAAATCAGAATTTGCTTCTGCACTTTAGTGCATTAATATATAACGTAATGTTTATAAGTGCAACTACATTAGATGCCAACGCACTTCTCTACATTTAACCATTCAATGAACTACACGGAGTTAACATAAACCATGTGAAGTCATAAAGAACGTCACAGAACGCACTTAAAATTCTTGTTGTGTCTCCAAAACAAAAATATACAAAAACTGACCTACGCCACGACGTCTGGACGTGTGCAATGCACTCAACTTTTAGCTTCAGTAATAAAATACTGTTAGACTTATGTCGTTAATCCATTGTGTACTTAGGTAGTCGCGAAAAAGCATTACATTGTGACTACATAATAGCAGGGAGAGTACTATTTGCTTAATTAGAGAGGGATTTTGATTAATAGAAAATTATGTTTTGTGAATAGATAAAAATCTTTGGCATGTTTAAAATTCAAGATCTATTTAAGTTACCACTTAATGGGAAACTAGACACAATGGAAAATAGCATTGTGGTTGCGATTAATTAAAACTAAAGCATTCCTCAAATTCGTACAGTGTCATGCTAAACTATATCCTGGAGGATAGTAATTCTTAAAGAGAGATGACAAAATAACTCAAAAGGGTTCTGTTGCGTCCACAGCAAAACCAACGAATAAAGTTTGACATAAATATAAGGAAGTTTGTTTTTTAGTATGCGCCTATATTTGCCTATCCTTTGGTACCTCCACGATTTAGATTAATATACCTCATATATGTATATCATATATCTAGTTACCATTTCCTTGACCTCATTTTCTTGAGATCTATTTCATACACTGATAAAAAAAGAGTATAAAAAGTTTATTAATAATAAAATACATCATTACAAAGTTTATATAGTTACAATAAATGAACAATGAATGGAATAGTGAAACTTTGTAAACAGCTTGGGAACATCTGCAACCGAACTAGGTTAGGTAATTATAATTATATATTTGTAATATCTCTAGCAAATTCGGTTAGTACAGCTTTAGGTTTATAGCTCATACGGTTGTTGTAGGAATAGATTCACGTCCGTAGTACACTATGGGATACAAAACCACGACCTCATAATCGTCAGTCCGATGCGTAATCTTCTACGCTACCATCATCGTTTCAAATTTTCAGTTTAAATTTTATAAGTGAATTCATTTCGTGAATTCATGGTTACGGCCGCATGTTTACTGAACCTAGATTTAATATCCAAAGTAATAAAGGAGAGATGGAAAATATTTTCATTACCCGCTCGGGACATGACCGTATCAGTTAAAATAACTCGCTCCGACAACTAAATACTGTCGCCGGGAACTTTTTAATATTCTTTCTTTTGACTATGTTGTAATAGAAAATTGGTTTGAAGGGATTAAATTGTAAAATTAATGTTGTTTTAAATATGGTATAGGATGACTGCCTAGTTGGTTTTTTGGTACGATAATGTGCATTATTGTTTGATTGCGGACATGTCTATTAGGTCAGAATACCGGATTAGGTAAGGTGTTACTGGTACTTACTGTTAAGAATTTATAGAGCGAGTGCGAGGTCTGGAAAATTGTTGGGTAGATCCAGGTAGTTGAAAAAAGGTACGCCTTGCATTAATGTAATTATTATAAAGATTATTAATTACTAATGACAACAATTTTTTATGATATTGGGTGTTTACCCAAGCGTCTTTGACATACTTAGAATCTTGTACATATGCATACAGTGTTGGTTCCAGATGCAGACAAATCAAAGCTAGTGCCTCTTGGTCCTTCTCGATGGCTGGAGTCTTTGGAATTCAGGTATTTAGACGCATACGTGAACAATTTTTCTCGTATAAGAATATTTTTTATTGCGAATTTCCACGTAGAGTAGTCATCTAGGCCGCAGAGGTTCTTCATGGCAAATTTAGTGGACTAGGCCCATAACCTTTTAATGATATACCCTGGGTAACACAAACAAAATTGTTGTTTTTCCACATTGAGGTATTATGCACAATATCTTCTTAGAGATTATTTTTAATTCAGTAGAAAACTTCATTATAAAATAAAAACATGTTTACCTATTTGAAAATGGTATTGTTCAAAGAGTTTCACAACAATAATAGATTGTAGCACTTACTTGTGCATTTGCACGCAGGTCAAAAGCAGGAAATGTTGAACATACAAATATATACAATTAAAGCTTAAGTCTGGATGTTTTAATATCCATTGTTAAAATATTAACAAATCGATCTCTAATATACTAACACCAATGTAACAATATATTCTGCAAATTAATAAATGTTTTGATTTGATTTGAAAATTTCCTATTAACAAATTCATGGAAAATATTACTGCAAAGAAATTAGATAACAACAAAATGTAGTTGTCATTTATCATTTTATACGTTGCAATTTTTATTTCTTCATAATTGATGTAAATCGAACTAGCTATACTGATATCATCACGCTAATATTCGAATGGCGTGGTTGTCTGTTCGCTTTGACTGGACACGCCTCCAGACATTTAACCATGTAAAAGGTTTTATAAGCCAATGTTGGTTGTTGGATAAACTTGGGTGGTTAAGATGATAGGATAATGTTGGTTACCAATATTTGGTGTATTAATGTTAAGCATATTTATGTTACGCATAATGCAGTTCTTTTATTTACATAATATAAAGTAGAGCGATCTCCTGCTTTGTTCAATCTTATCTTATATTTGATAAAATTATGCTCGTCGATTTCAGGTTCTCTTGAGAATGATTTTTGTATTGTTTACCTGTTTAATAAATTGCTCACAATATACAAACTGTAGAACATAGATAAGTAGGCAAAATGTCTTTTTCGGTTTTGAGTGTCAATACGGTTTGACTTTAACTCAATTAATGTATATTGTTGTAACAACATAGGAAAGGTAGACAAGAATACAAATAAATATATATAATTAATATTATACACCCAATTCCTGCAGCCAAGATTTAAGAGATTCGATATGTAGCAATAGTCCTGCACCTACCTCGGTCTGACTCTCAGTAGGTTTTCTATCCTACTTTAGATTTAAACTCTCAAAGGGAATCTTCATGTTGGACACATGTCACCGGCGTGACAGCTTCTTAATGGCCCAGGTAATTATCCAACGCTAGGTAAATACCCGTGGAAGAAAAATTTATTGAATTTTTCTTCTTCTTGTCGTTTATAATATTACAATTCTTACACGATCAGTGGCCAATGTTTGTCTTCATTTTAACGGTCGATAGATTTTCCATTACTACTGTAAAAGAAATCTTAGCTTGAGCAAAATTTTATTTGGACTTTTCTGTTGGAAGAGTCAGTAGTAGAATATTTGAAAATCTGTCCATATCTCAAAATGGCTTCATTTACCAACATTGGCTCACACATCACGCAATGTGGTAAAGGAAATGCGTGCACTAAGCATTTTTATCACGTACTGATTGCCTGACATTAGATAAATTGATTCTATATAAGTTTTATATGTTCTGGTCATCATATCGATGCTTTTTATCTGTTACTTGCATGTTAGTTTGCAATCAGTGCAGCGGAGGGAATTGTAAGGAGAAATTAAATGTATGAATAAGACTACATACAAGTTGGCATGAGTTTATGCTTATGTATGTGGTCACATGTGGAAAAATTGTTTTCCCTGATATTTTAAATTTTATGATAAAAATTTCTATAATATTATCTTACGTTAACGCGAATGTTATACATTGAAATAAAACTACTTTACACGGATTTTGAAGCATTTTTCATTTTAAAAACTTTTATTTCTATTGAGACAGTCACCATTTTAGTCTCCCCGTGAACATGGCTGCTGAAAAGCAATCGGAACATCGAGTAAAGTGTAAACTTAAATATTTAGCTTTAATCAATTTAAATACCTTAAATTGTAGTAAGTTCAATAATAGTAGTGTATAGTGTAGTTCAGAATAAAAGCGTTTTAAAATAAACAACATGACAAAATCCGTATAAAAGGCGTATGGTAGTGATGAATTGTACGGTGAAGACTACTCCAGCAATTTCTTTGGGAATATGCGGATAGGATTTACCTATGTATGTAAACATATCAAAGGCAATAGCTGTGATATGTTGACTGTATGGTTGAAATGTCCACTTTCTAATGCATAGCGACTAAAAACTGTTCTTTAGTCTAAATGTTTGTTTACCCATTATTTCAATGTAGTTGAAGTCTTCCACAATACAAGGATTATCTCCAGAATAGATCAAAAGCTTCGGTTGAGCGAATGGTGTGTTAATAAAGTGGTTGGTCGTAGAATGCACTAACAGGAGGTCCGATTCCCATAATTATATAGATTTGTGTAATCCATTGTCTATTGTTAAATACATGAATCTTTGTCCGTGATATTTAGGTTTGTATATTCTTATGATATTGTACTTAGAGCGAATAACTAACTACATGAAATTAGTCCCGTAACATAGGTCTCAAAGCTGATGGTACCAAATTCGACTGCCAAATTGGATAAGCTGTTAGTGAATTTTTCTATTAGAAAATCACCATAGCAAAGGACGGGAAAGGACTAATTCCTTATAAGGTGGCATCTATAACATAGCCTTCGAAATGTGTATGTGATACTCCTCTGCCAATTATTGAATTATATTGTGTAAAATGCTCCTATTTTGACTGTACGAATAACGGAGTAGTTTAAATTGTCGCGTTGCCACTGCCACTGTATAAGGTCAAGGGTCATAAAATTGTTCGCAGTCTGGGAGTTCCTCGTATCTGTTGTTTGAATTTTTTAAAATACCCACATCCTAGTGAGGTGAATGCCTTTACAAAAAAAAGGAAAATAAGTTAATTTTGCGGCATGAGTCGCACGCATGTTTAAAGTAAGTCATCTTTTAAATGAACAAAGAAATATGAAATTGAGTTTTAACATACACTTCAAACTTTAATTATGACACAATTTCATAAAAGCTACATTTAAATGAACAATGGCCAGTAAAAGCCTTCGATAGTTTTATTTGAAACACTTGAATTGCGGCCTATTTTATGTCACGAACTGCAACTGCAACGATATGCTCCACAATTTACTTAAAACTATGGAGACGACTTAGTTTGTAATTTTTATTGATCTCTGTATATCTCTGTAATGAATTAAATAACAGCGGTTTATAAGGAGTTCTATGATTTTTACTTCTATAAATAAGTTTTTGTTACATGGTTGATGTCCAAGATGAAAGACGGCACATAAACTGCCAACTCAACCAAATAATGGCCCATCAGTAAGATTAGTTTATTTGTGAAAACGTGTACAGTTGATGTTACACAGTACAATTTTGGTGTTATGCTTAGTGCATTATTTTAGACACAGAAATTTTTATTCTTTAATCACTGTTACTATTGTAAGAAATAACAGTAATTCAGTTTACGTACAAATTAAATAATATCATAATAATTCAGTGCCGAGCAAAACGATTATATATGTAGATAGGTGCACAAGTACACTAGCAACTGTTATTTACCTTTAAAATCTCATTTGAATAATGAGCTTTTTCTCATTTTGAATCTTAAGACATATTATCGCTGACTATGCGTAATCTTTTTCTACATTTTATTATATTTTAGTGCTAGCACAACTCCATCCCACTTCCCACGGTCCACTTCAGCGATGATTCACCTTATGAGTCAGCCACGGAAGCCACCTGATGAAATCATGTGCTAAGGCCATTGACCTAGTGCATAGGCCATGCTCTGTTGCCTTACAGGTATGATGCAGAGTCATTCGCGTCTGGGAATGCAAAGGGCGTGGTCGTTGCGTCATAGCAGAAGAAAAGAAAATTGCAAAGTGTGGTATATGAAGGAAACGTTTATTAAAAAAATAAATAAGAATTGATTATCCTATAACAATTAATTCTACCTTGTTGTTCCGTTGTTTCGGGCACTTTATCGGGAAGCTCTTGGTTTCAATTCGCGGCTCGGCTAAAGGGCTTTCGATGTCGAGCTCTCCTGTTATGAAGCTCTGTGCCCAATAGATGACATTCGCCTCGTACAAATAAAAACATTTCCCATTAATGGGTTCGCCAGTTATACTTATATCGAATATAATTTCAGTGCAATTTTTATATTGAAAGTAAATATAACTGGCGAGCCACTTTAGCTGAGGCTATTTAACTGTACTACTTACTGCAATCCGTAACTAACTAAGTAAGTATATAGTTACGGATTGCTAACAGAGGAATGTATGTATGTCTAGTTTTTAACTACAAATTAAATACGTTTTTGTCAGAGACTGATTCAATCAATTCACAGTTACATTAATAAGCTGTTGATTAAAATTTTGAATTAAAACGCAAAATAATAAAATTAATTGACACACATGTTTAATATTACAAACAATGCATACTTTTAAATTAATTTTAAAGTACGATTACATTTTTACAAGACCAGTGTTGAGGTGTACACACACTTCCACTTATGGGAGCTTCCTGCAAACCAAATAAAATTAACATTAATTTATGTTTCTTACACGTGTAGTATACATAATATTATGACTAGCTTTTGCCCGCGGCATCGCTCGCGTAAAAGTTTGTTAGTTTATTTATATATTTTTTTTTTTTTTTTAATTCGCTTGTGTACTTTTTGATTTAAATCATTACGAACACACAAACAAACAAAACATCAAATATTTCCTCTTTATAATATTAGTACAGATGAGGTTTAAGGATAAGAAATCGTAGCCAATATAAACTTGTATTGTAATCCAGTAATGAGTATGGTTTTGAGAACTCTGTTACAAACCATCTGATAGCGCTAATGAATACAATAAACATACAATCATTATGCCTGTAACTGCAAAGGGAACACTTGTACCCTAAAGCATAGTTCACAGGAGCCGACAATCATTTGAATATTGACATAAATTGCTTATATTTAAATACGATGCTTGGTTTGGAAGAGACTAACGTGTAAATATCAGTACATTTTCAACCTTCAAAAGCGATAATTTAGTTTAATTATGGCATTGGTGTTTAAGGAATAATTGTACGCTGCGATTGATGCAGTACATTCATAGGGAGATAGCTAAGGTATAGATCTCGGGGCCGACACAAAAGATCCCACTGGGTCGAAGTGTCGCCGGTCTGCACTGACTGGCCCCCGTAACAAGATAAGATAAGATAAGATAAGGAATAATTAACCAAAGTTCAGCTCAAAATAAAGTTATTTCGCTTGTTGTTTCACCATCATTATGATTTACAATTGATTTTTACAAGTTGGGTTTATGGCATAGTTTGTCGTATCGTATTCAGTTGTTAAATAGTCCAACCACAATTAAAGTAAACGCTCATAGTAACACTGGCCACGAGTTCCAGCCTTTGTTTTAACTTTTTATTAATTAATAAAAAATAATTACTAGAATTTGCCCGCGGCTTCACTCGCTTAAATGTAGGTTAGATTAGGTTAGGTTAGTAACAGTAGTTTTTAGAGTTCGAAAAAACTCTTATACAGCAGCTTTGTCTGTCCGTCCGTTCGTCTGTCTGTTATACAACTTTCAACTCAAGCACCGTAAGAGCTAGTGACTCGCGGTCAAAGCCATTGGACTCAGTATAATCGATATACGCCCGAAATTATTATGACCTTTGACCTCTGACTTCAAGGTCACGTTGTATCACGTGACCTTTGCATGTTACTTGAACGATTTTTTCGAACTCTAAGATTTACGGCAATTCATTGCCGTTTCTCACTTGTTTCTAGATGAAAGGTACCCTATGTCCTATTCTGCACCCCTGAGAACGTGTATGTGAAATGTCATGATAATAGGTCGAATAGTTGAGCCGTGCAAGCGTAACAAATAAATAAACCAACTCACATTTGCAGTATCGGTAAGGAAGTAAGGACATTATTTACATCAGGAAGTCAACTATAACACTGCCTAAATATAAAGCTAACTAGATGCAAAGCTGCGTATTTCTTTTCAATCTAATTAACAAGCAAATACTTATTTCCATTAACATTTACCAATATATCACCCTTTTATAAAAAGCCGTAACCATTTGTTTCCTAATCAAAACGGTTTTTTTCTCTCTGTAAAAGGTTCGATGTAATACTGCCGACAGTTAGATTGTCCGTACTTTCAATTGGAACTCTGCCTCTGGCCGTATTGTCTCCCAATCTATTCAAACCAGGTGAATGCCAGCGGTACTCAATATTTGTTTACAATTTTACATCAAAGGTGTTTTTGTGTAAATCGTTGGCATTAATACATATATTCAGTAGGAATTATACGCAGAAACTGTACTTTAGGATCTCTTGTAACCTGTATATTACATACTTACCTATAAACATATGGATATTTTGATTTAATTTTGAATGTTAAAATATCATAGTAAAATAGTTGGATCCCAGAAAAATACCCCTGGTTGATAAAAAATTTTAGTTTAGCGTGATAGTGATACATATTTGGCTAGACATAATGGATTTAACAAAAAATTATTAATACATGTCAAGAAAGTTATTCAAAATACATACTCATGTTGACCATATTACACCACCATACCATAATTATGTTGGTGGTTATATTCTATGTGTTTTGATAACAGTGCATACGAAAATATTTGCTTTAAATAAAAAGTTGGTAAGATTTATCTCAAGTTTGATATCCATTGTTCTATACCAAATGCAATCCGAAGTGTAATTGACGTACGTTTAAGTCTAAAAAAGCCATAGAAACGCCCGTTCGGTGAGCCTCAAAGCTTACAACCGGCATGACTCACAAACGATCGGAACGTAACGTAACAAATAAAAATGTTTAAAACGGAAAAACAAGTGATGATTTACTAAAAACCAAATTTAAACAAAGTGATGCTGAATTCAACATTGAACTCAATGATAAGCGCACAAAGGCTGACATTGAAACACAGACGGCAAACTTAAAATTGTTAAAATTCTCGGTGGGTGGTGAATAGGCGGTAGGTTTGCAAACACGAACGAAAGAAAGGAAGGCGGTGCCCAAATTCTATACAAATATGGAAGCAACTAAAAGCTGAATAGAAGACGCGGCAGTAAGTGACCTTTATGTGGAGACAAAGAGCCAAATGGCGGAGGGAAATGTCCCGCTGCGAGGAAAGAAAGGTATAACGTCTTTACTGTTGACCGTTTGGATGTTTTGATGGGATTTTTTGCAGGGTTGTCGCTTGAACACTTTTACATAATTGATATATTTCTACGTAATATTAGTATAATATAAACTATTATGATGAATCTACATTTTTTATATCTGGTATTTATGTTCGTGATGCGAATTTCATATAATACATATTAATTTTGTGAAACGTCTTTTGCAATAGTTGTCGTTTGGAATACTGTAATTTTCGCGGGCATTTACCCCATCCTTATAAGTTTTTGTTAAATAAATATTATGTAAGTGATCGTATTCATCGTATACTATAAAAAATTAGCCACTTCAAGTGCTTTTTTATTGCTAAAGTGTTAATTCTGAAAAAAATTATGCAGCCCCTTGTATATTATTTATTCTTGTCTATGCTAGAACAAGAAATAATTTCTTGCTACTTCTTATCAATAAAATTATTCCGCCATATATCTAATCCAATGATTTTATTTGCAGACGACAGTACTTCAATTGTCTCATGTACCAATAAAGACTCATACGTAAATGACATCAATAACTCGATCAGCAGTTTAATAAAATGGCTTGACAATAATAACCTAGTTATAAATCTACAAAAAACTAAAACTATGCATTTTCACCAACGTATATCTACAGGTGACATGGATATCAACTACAATGGCCAAACTATCGATAAAGTGAATAGCACCAAATTTTTAGGAATCTTAATTGATAGCCAGTTAACATGGAAGCCGCAAGCAGAAGATATCTGTAAACGTCTGAGCACAGCCGCGTTTATGTTATACAACCTATCCAAAAAAGTAAATCTGACAACAATACTAGTGGCCTACCATTGTCTTGTAATTTCTATTTTAAGGTTTGGTGTTATATTTTGGGGTTATTGTAGTGAACGAGAAAGCATTTTTAAAGCTCAAAAGCGCTGTCTGAGAGCTATATTTGGCCTCAAAGTTACTGACAGTTGTGTGCCTATATTTAAGTCTCAGAAACTATTAACTGTCCCATGCCTCTATATCCTCGAATTAGAAATATTTGTTAAAACAAACCGTAATTTATTTGCCACATTAACAGAAACCAGAAAACGGAGTACATCATTAAGATCTCAATATCAGAATTTGCTTCACACAGGCACATTTAAAACGAGTTTATTAAAAAAAAGTGTAATCTGCATGGCTCCTGTTGTCTTTAATAAAATTCCCGATCATATGAAAACCTTGCCATTGATGAAATTTAAAAAATGTTTTACTGAATTACTTGTAGATAAATGTTATTATTCTGTTCAGGATTTCCTAAATGATACATTTTAATAACCTATTTTGATAACTTGTATACATAATAATTATTGTATTTGCATGCCAACAAGGCAGAATGTACACGGTTCTTTATTATGTTATTTACGATCCTATTTGTATGTACCTGCATTCAAAGCAAATAAAGTATATTCTATTCTATTCTATTCTATTCTATTCAGTACATAATAAAACTCTTGTCTTATGAGTTATGACTTATGAGTTATTGCCCATTTTTTGTTTGCACGTGGCAATAAGTAAATAAAAAAATCACGTATTACATTTAATTACTACTTTCTAACTAAATAATTGTTTTTCATTTTCTATATAGTTTATGTAAATGGATTTAAAAAAATCAAAACTGCACTTCATTACCAAAACAAAGTATATCTTAAATAATTTTATAACACGCAATAAAATGTCCAACAACCCTACCTTTTTAAACAACCAATATTTATAGCATACTGTCTACTAACTTCTTCATTATCAGTACTACAATATGAGCTACCATTTTACGGACACTGTCCTTTTATTTGGCCTTTTCAATATTTTATTGACGTAATTAGTTCCCGTCTGCATTTGCAAGACAATCGACTGCAGGCTGTTGCTAATTTGGAACGACTTCAAAAGAAACTGTTTCTTCCTATTGATTGTTAGAAAACAAATTTTATTACAACCGTTTGAAGCGATCAGGGGCGAGAGTTTGCATAATATTTGCTGTTTTGTACTTTTAAACCTTTTGTGTATTTTCGAAGCTTTTGTATTATGTTTTTGCTTTTGTTATAGTTGGGTGTCCGCTACTAATTGTAGCATTACTTGAATAGTAGCTGTCAAATGTTGTACTAATACTGTGATTATGTTTTTAAGTTCGGTATGGTTGAACAATTATGGTGTGGTCTGTTGTTTCGTCTATCTCTTGTAAATGTGTGGTGTTATTGTTGGGCTACTTATTTGTGTTTAATAAGTACAATGTATTAATTTCATGTTCTAGCATATTTACATCGACTTGATAATTTGACGATACAAATTTATGGTAATCTTAATAAATTTATATGTAAAATAACTGTAAACTGTTTTGTTTGCCATTTGGTAATTTGATGGATAGGGGAATTAGTGATCCAGGATTTAACTCTTTCCGCAGGGAAATTTGCTATGGTACAACATAATTATACCTATATTCTATTATGTGGAAAATAGGTATTTAATTAGGTATTATGAATATTAACCATACTCTGAAAGGCATATAAATAGATAGACAAAATCAAAGTCATGGCAAGTAATTTGATTGGCTGTTGCTAATTTCGGCAGCCAATCTCAGCAGTTGACATGTGTTTGATCGTCTGTTAAGTAATTGTTGTGGTAACCTACATTTTAAAGCTTACTAAACTATGTCACTAGCAGCCAGTTAGTGTGTACACGCAGTAGCCGACAGTGTTTCTTCTATATGGTAAACTATTATTCATATTGCAGGCCTTAGATAGTTATATGCTATCTTAATAAAAATAAGAGTGGTACTCACTTAATGTTACAAACTTTCGGATCCATAGCTAACAAGTAGCTGTTGAGACTATTTTCACAGTTCATGTAGGCTATGCCGAATCCAAGACCTCCCCACATGTACATTGGCCACTTTTTGTAGCCACGGAAGAAAAAGCTGCCCATCATACTGCCAAGTAACAGTCCTGCAACTGAAATTTGATAGCGTTAGTTTAATACCTTACCAATATATACGTAGACTGTTGCGAAGTCAGGTAAAAGGAATGGTCAATTGTAAACCAGGTCACGAAACATGCTAGTTATTTTTTTTATACTACTTAGGTGGCAAACAAGCATCCGCCCCACCTGGTAAGTGGTCACAGTAGCCTATAGACGCCTGCTACACTAGAAGCATCACTTGCGCGTTGCCAATTCTTTAGGAAAGGAAGTGGAAAGGATAAGGAGCGGGAAGGGGGAAAGAGGGTGATTGGGCCTCCGGTACTCTCACTCACCGAACGAAACTGATCAGTAGGAATACTGCTATTTTACGTCAATATTCTGTGAGACGGTAGTATTTGCCCGGTCGAGCCGGCCCAATCATACTGAAATTAGCAAGGCTCTACTACTCTAAATGTACTCTTATGAAGGAGGGACGCCTCGCTAGGCAGACATATACAAGCAATGCAGTGATGAATACACAGGCAATATAAACAGGATATATACGCTGACGTCTTCTAGAGATAATACACATATCTCCAGAAGATGCCGGCGTGAGGGTACCCGATCTCAGTGAACTAAAGCGAGACTTTTAATGAAATCATATGTGTAGTAGAGTGTATAAAAAAAACTATAAATATTCTGCGAATTGTATGGAGTCCATAATGCGGCGGTTGTAATGCAAATATTGGGCATCTGATTTCGATTTTAACGAGTAATTTAGTAAAATTACTAATTATCAATGATAATGATATTGATTTACTGTTATAAAAATATATAATCTATAACAATAACTTGAGTTTAACTTTCTTCTCCCTTAGCCTTTATTATTCCCAAGTCACTTGGGGTCGGCTTTTCTAGTCTAACCGGAATTGACTGGATATCAGTTTTTACACGGAGCGGCTGCCACCTGACCTCCACAACCCGAAGGCTAACGATACCCTAAGGCTAGACCAGTGTCAGGATATTAGAGGGTACTGACTTTCCCAATAACGACTGCCATAGATGTTTTAAAATAACTAATTGACTCTGATCGACGAAGTAATGGACCACTTTTATCTTTTCTTTTATTTTTACTGTCTCCATATTCACTTTATTTACACATATTTCTTATTATGTTTTCTTTAGAATTATTTAGCTATTTCTTATGTGGTCTTAAGAGTTTAAAGTAATAAAGTTAATAACAGCAGTGTCATAGTTTCATATTATGTAATAAAATGTTTTAATTTATACAACTAATACTTTAATTGCAATGTATACTATTCACGTAAACGTAAGACAATATTATTTATTGATAGTTGTCTGTGCGTTTATGAGCACTTATCTTATTCTTAATTTAGTGTATACTAGCTGTCCCGACAGACGTTGTCCTGTCCTGCCCCGACAAACGAAAAAAAAAAACAAATCTGAACCATTCTCAAATCCACTTGAACACACAAAAAATTCCATCAAAATCGGTCCAGCCGTTTAGGAGGAGTTTAATTACAAACACACTCACAGAAGATTTATATGCAAAGTGGCGCAAATGTTATCACATTAATTGATACCACATATACTACATGGTATTCTTTGACGATTTACTAATTATGAACCAAATGCATTCAGTAGTTTAGCCACAGAACATTTTTTTTGTTTTTATAATTTAGAAATTGTAGAACGTCATGTAATGCAGAGATAACTGTACTTAGTTGTCAAAGATCTTAAGCAGTGATATTAAAAAACCGTCGTATTGTGTCGGGTCCGGGAATTTACGGATCCTAGCGAGTTGAAAAAGACGATTTCTCGAAACCTATGACCGTTATCAAGCTGGCTACAGCGCACGATTGGTTACAATGGTGTTCCAATTTATATCTTATATTATTTTATTAATTCTGTTCAAGAAAAGAATTTCTTAATTTCTGCGAAAATAGGTTTTTTGTTTATGTTAACCGTCTTATATCAACCAGCTTAAGGTAGTATATTATCATTTAATGTGATAACATTTGCGCCACCTTGTATATAAAGATACACAAAGATTTAGTGTTTCATGTAAGTTGTTATTATAAGTTGGCTGGCACGCATGAAATAGTGGATATGGTTAGTCATTCATAAAACTATAATTAGTATAGATTATATCATCATACTAATAGATATCAGTAACGCACTGGATACATTACCATTGATAACTTGATAAGGCACTGTTCATTTACTAAGCTATGACTAATCGGTCTAGCTCCAAACATTTACGTAAAATATAATGAACTAGTTTTTTAATACGACTTGGCTCGCAGAAATTCAAAGGTAAGAAGTATATTTATTTGGGACATGGTACACCTGTGTTAGAACATAGATATACCATGTCCCACAATATTTATTTCTATATTAATATTGAACCAATTTATCCAAATTCCTACAACGATTTAGTAACAAACGTTTTAACAAACTTTCTTATTTATATTATAAGTAGGAAATTATACAAGCACTGTCAAAATATCGAGATATAGGTACCGACTGCCATAATCTACGATAGATATTGGTAATACGTCAAAGAAGTACGTACCAGTTTTAACACCGAAATCGATGAAGCAAGCCGAATACCTCGCTTCAAAGGATCTTTTATCTTCGCTCATCCCTTGAACTAAGTAGCTAACAACACAAAGGTTCTATGATACGACATAGCTGTTGCAATTCGGACAAATTAAATAGGTATTTATTTTAGTGTCTTTAATTATTTATTCAGCACAAAACACCACAAAACAAATTTTGAACGTGGACATGTTAAGTTGACAGTGACGTGCACACATAAAGGAATTTTATGCCAGTCTGTTGGAAATTGTACCAAAGAGATTTAATTTTTTACAACAATCTAAACGTCAGGCAAAATGTTCGTTTTTTAAATGGCGTTTGTGTAAATTTTGTTTTATCTGTTGCTTCGCTCCCATGGCTCAAGATTGTACATAGAGTATATTTCTAAGTCGGACATCTAATTATAATATAGATTTATTAGTTTTACGTTCTACCACACCCTTTATTCCTATTCCTGTACAATATTAATTTGTTCGGTATAAAAGTGATGAAGACAATCACCGTATAAAAATGCTGCTCCATTACTTAGTTGTTGAGTAAAAAACGGACATACCAATGAATATACTTTAATTGTTTGTATTATCAGTAAAAAAATATGTTTGTATATACATAAAAAAAATTGTGATATCTCCTGGTTTCAATAGATAATTTTGATCACTTTGGGTAGGTCTGTTCGTGTAGTGGCCTGCTGTTTCATCCGGCGGGCCGAAACCTCGGCGGGGTCGCGACCGCATGTACAAGTGATTCGCGCGGCCCCGTCGATAGTGGTTTTGTCCAGGAACACCGTGGTAGGTTTAGTCGGTATTCCGGGAGGTACATTATCTTTTTAACATCTTTCTGTTACCCCGGCGAGTCCGACATAACCCCTCCGCCCGCCCCTGCGCAGGGGTATGCTTTAAGCTTTCCACAACGTAAAAAAAAAAAGATAATTTTGATCAAAGGCTTAAATTATACGCGATTTACTCTCGGACCCAGATATCTGTTGATCGAAAATTACAAATGCATTTACTCTTGTCATAGAATTGTACACGATCTGGTCATTGCCTGGTGAGAACCTGCTGCCGTAGTCTATGTATGCTAATATCAGCTGCATCGTTCGCCCATAGCCATCTCTTCAAAGATAAATTACTGTGCACTGTGTAGCCAGCGACAGAGACAACAACTATAGTCTCGAGCTAACTGCATAGCGCTTCTCTAGCCTGAAACTTTTATTGAAGAATCGAGGTAAGTAGTTACCTAATTGAATTGCTCTAGTTTAACCTAAATTTCAAAAACAAGCGGCCAATCTATTGTTTCTCGTCTCTCTTGGAACAAAAAATGCCTCTGTCAACAGGTCGTGACTTGCTTTTCTGAAAGATTTTCTTTTACGAATTGACTGGCTATACCAGAAGCAGGCTCTACTATACATTTTTCTAGCTAGATAATTATCCATCCAATTTTCCACCCCACGGTTGATTAGGCAACTAATTAAGTTTACAATCTCGAGGTCTCACAGGTGGATTACCGGGATTATCTCTAAGTCCCGAACACAATTAATACAGGTTATTATGCTTTCAATCACCAGCCTAATGTTGATTTGATTTGCTTGATTAGTTAATTGATTTAATTAGATTAAGATTTATGGTCGTCGAACATCAATTTATTGAAAGTTGAAGTTCACTATTTTAATATTATTTGTATAACATAAAACATAATATGTTTAATTTGTAGGTACACATTAGCTATTTTTCTTCATAGTTTTCTGGATATTTAAAGAAAGATAAAATATAGTGTGGGAAGGAAATGTCTTCTAAGATACAGGAATATAATATTCTAATAATATTCTACCACATACACACAACACCATCTAGCCCAAACTAAGCAGAGCTTGTACTATGGGTACTAGACAATGGATAAACATACATATATACTTTTATTTTGTAAATACATACATATTATACATAGAAACACCCAGACCAAGACAAACATCCATGTTCATGCACACAAATATTTGACTTGTGCGGGAATCGAACCCGCGACCTCAGGCGTGGCAGTCGGATACACTAACCACTACGCCATCGAGGCCGACAAACAATACAAATTAATTTAAAAGACTTTACATAAAACGCTTTAATAAAGTATTATTTCCTTTATAAGACTAAGGCCAAATTTATTAGAAGTCTCATGCCTTTATCCCCGCAAGGATAAACAGAGAGTTATCATCACACGCAAATTTCCCATATATATATTTAAGTCCAACGTGAGTATTGCTGTTTATCAGGCAAACTTCCAGGCCTTGCTGTCACTGAGAATAATTTGACAGAAAATCTCCTGAACCTGAGACCTCATGGACAGCAGTCGTATACATTATATATATTATGCTGTGCCACTGAGGCAGAAAATGTATGTTTAAACATCCAAATAATAGATTTACTAGTTTACAATATTATGTAACTGTTTGAGTTTTATTTACAAAATTATTTTACGTCTTTCGTAAAAACAGGCCTTTAGATAAATAAATTAGAAAGTAAACGTATGGTTGGTTTGGTCAACGCCTGCATCGAGATTTCATTTTTGAAGCCGTTTTGTACTTGCGATGATTATTTCTGAAGGCGCATGATACCAGTTTTGCTTAAAATACTTAAATACAGAGAGTCATGCCTGTATGTCTCTGAAAAAATAGGTAGATATGTATTCAAGCTATATTTGACCTATTGAGTTTAGATGCTGTGTTTAATATAATAATAATAATAATATAATATTCTACCACATACACACAACACCATTTAGCCCAAACTAAGCAGAGCTTGTACTATGGGTACTAGACAATGGATAAACATACATATATACTTTTTCTTTTTTTGTAAATACATACATATTATACATAGAAATACCCAGACCAAGACAAACATCCATGTTCATGCACACAAATGTTTGACTTGTACGGGAATCGAACCCGCACAAGCCAAACATTTTAAGAGTGTACCTATTACCATCTTTACGTTTCTAGGAATATTATACAGGAGAATTTCCTGACAGCTAATCTGGATAAGTTTGTTTAAGGTGGGAACCGAACCTGTGACCTCATGTCCGCTACAGATAAGCATAAAGTCTTCCCTTACGATCAGTGAGACAGACAGAATATATATAAACTAAAGAAATAACATCTTATTTCGTATTATCAAAAATATATAACAGCGAGTAAACTCATTTAATCTATATTTATAATTTTATTAAGAAAAGAAAAGATTTTTATTTTATTTCTAATGAACAAACTTAAAATATACTTCACCGCTTATTATTTCATTCACAATTAAAAATATATTTTATCCTGAAGTATCATAGACATAATATCACGCTACACGTCACAAAAATGTAGCACTAATCATAAACGTGGCTGAAATCGTTGTGGACAGCTATTACATAAAATACACATTAAATTAATTTAATTAGTCCTTCAGTTTCTGTATAAATTCATTGCGTCTCATCAATATAGTATACAATTCCATTATAGAATTAGTTAAAACAGTCAATTTGCAAGCACTATACACATCAAAATCTAAACTTGCCTCAAGATAATTAACCCTAACTAACAACAAACTCCTAATAAAGTTTCAAACCCAGGACCGAAGCGGAACAACAGTCAATTCTGCTAATACAGAAACATACTGTATAACATACATTGTGTTCACTAAACAGGCATTTCAATCTAAACACAGCGCACGTTCAATTTAAACCAAATCACACATAATTGATCCGGACCAAACCAGTAATAGTGATGTTATTAATTCGGATATTTTATTATATTAATTATTTGATCCTACATATCCGTAAGTGTTCTATTGAATATTCACACGTATATAGCATTTAAAATTACTTAGTAAAATTTAAAGTCGTAACCAAATGTTCTTTAATCGTTGAATTTCAATTGTGTGACCAAAATTCTAGTTTTGTACCCTAGAATTTTAATTTTTTGATGTGTTGGGATTAAACATGTCAAAATTGTTGCATTTTTATGATATTTTGTGTATCATAAGATTCATAAGTATAAAAATATTAACTTTAAAAAGTTTACACGCTTCGAAATAAACCTGCCGCGTACATGTTACGCGTTACGTTATAGCCCATTTTCAAGTTCAAGTCTGGTTTCTACTTACAAGTCACATAATAAACCATACTTCGACAGTCAACATTTACCAACACATTCATACATCAAACACATCATATCCGAATCAATCCAATATCCGCAGACATTCGCATCACTAGTAGTAATAGACAAAGGATTTAGTGCTAAACAAGCTGCAAGCCTAATGATTGCCCGGACAGGGATGCCACCGTCCGTAATCCTATCTGCATGTCTTATCAAAGCGGTTTCTGCGTAACGAAGCAAAATTGACAACCTTGATTGAATGGGGAATGGCTGCTGTTGAAGACGTCAGTGACGTATTAAACGAGGATTATGAATGTAAATATACATATGTACATGTAAAGTACATAAAAAGTAGTATTTAAAGTAGTAATATAGTGTTGAGTTAGATGAATATTTTGTAGTCTGCTTTTTGGTGTAATATTTGCTCTGCAAATGTTCAGCGCTTAAATAAGTACACAATTTTTTAAAGAAGTATCTCGTTTTATATCTCTCTTGCGTCACAGAAGACTTTAAAAAGGTTTAAACAACGGACAGAGAAAAACAACCAGACTTGGGATAACCATAGATGGTTTTCACAAATTTTCGTCCCTTGTGGGGTTCGAAGTTAAGTAAGTGCACTTGCAATGGTTAGGCAATATCTACTAAGCTACTGCGTCATCCATACACACAACCAAAGATCAATTAGGTTGCCGCTATGTATTATGTTGTTAGAAAATTATGTGTGACATACTCGTGGTTGGATAATACTTACTAGTTTTGCTGTAAGTCCAATCTCGAAGTAGAAATAATCTTATTTGTCTTAAAAATAGGTAATTAAAACTAATTGTATTATGTTGTAGATTTTTAACTTCGACATCAATATTCTCCTATTAAACGTTAATTCATAAATGATTAGTCCCACCTTAAAGATCTGACTCTGTAACGAAAAACATGTCATAAAATTAACTAAGTACATCAAACATAATTAATAGGATATCCGACGTTTTGGTTGCTTTTCAGCAGCCATGGTCACGGGGAGACTATGATGGTAGTTGTCTCAATGTTCCAGTGTAGTTATTTCATAGTACCCGAACATAATTTAATTATTGGTGTTTCTATTTACGCAGAATGAGCTCAAAGTATCATGAAGTTCTAGCTGTGGTTTGCTTCTTCTTGGGTTTGACTATTTGTATTACTGGATCCCAAGCTGGTGGTACGTCGGGGAAAGTGTAAAATTAAATTAAATCTAAATAGTTTCAATAATAATTTAATTAGCTTAAAAATTAGTAAAGTTTAATAGTAGTAGTAGTGTAACAATTTTCAAAATTATGTAATAAAGTGTCAAATAAACAACGCGATAAAATCCGTATATAGTAGTTTAATTTCAATGAATAACATTCGCGTAAACAGAAGACAATATTATATTAAAATGTTAGTTTTTAACGTTTACTAAAATAGGATTATCGTCAAACGCTTAGACAATATAATTTGCCTAATTGTCAACTTTGCCGCGAGCTGTTTATGTAACTCCAACTGTGCTTCTAACTATCATTGCGACCTTACTTTACTTGTTCAATATAATAAAGCAAAATAAAATCTATGATCATCTGTTATTTTACTACCATTACATCATTGTCGGCCTCCATGGCGTAGTAGTTAGTGTAACCGACTGCCACCCCTGAGGTCGCGGGTTCGATTCCCGCACAAGTCAAACATTTGTGTGCATGAACATGGATGTTTGTCTTGGTCTGGGTGTTTCTATGTATAATATAGTATATAGTATATAGTATTTACAAAAAAAAAGTATATATGTATGTTTATCCATTGTCTAGTACCCATAGTACAAGCTCTGCTTAGTTTAGGCTAGATGGTGTTGTGTGTATGTGGAAGAAAATTATTATTATTATTAGTAAAGAAATTTATATAATCTCCAGATTTCTAAAGTTTGTTTGTGATCTAAGTTTGAGCTACACACTGCCCCTTCCTCTTATTATAAAATTGCCAATAATAGCGGTCCTAAAAGTACATCTAATAGACTACAAACCCATCAAGTTTTACTTTTAGGAATATCAATAATAGCTAAATATTGAATTGTTCAGGCATTATTACGCGACCGATAACTTGTATTTATTTGACTACTTAACAAAACTTTTCATCTCTCACAAATGTACCACAAATATTGACGTTTATATTCATCATCAGATAATTTATTTATCCATTTAACTAAAATAATAAAACAGACAGACACACAACCTTTCAAACAGAACAGTATAAAGTGAGTGCTTGAAGGGACCCATATTCAAGGGATTTCGTATTTGCCCCCAAGGCAAATTGTCATCAAAGTGTATTTAGAAGGGATGATGATATAATGAATTCTGTGCTTTTAAGCATTTTGTGAATAAATTACGATTAAAGATCGGTTTAATAAAACACTTAACGGTTTTTACCCCGACGCTACGGGGTGAATAAAAGTCCAAGTCAAATAAGTTAGTAAGTATACAGGGGTATTATTATAAACAATAAAGCAATTAGGGTTCATCTCATTATCTTTGGTAATAATAATCTTCTTCTCTCTTAGGCTTTATTATTCCCAAGTCACTTGGTCGGCTTTTCTGGTCTAACCGGATTTGACTGGATATCAGTTTTTACACGGAGCGGCTGCAACCCGAAGGCTAACGATACCCAAGGCTAGACTAGGTACTGACTTTCCCAATAACGACTGCCATAGATGTTCATGGCAGCCGGGACCGACGGCTTAACGTGCTCTCCGAGGCATGGAGCAGGCGATAATTATTGTCAATCAATAATTTGGTAATAATAATATTATTGAAATTAAACTACTATATACGGATTTTATCGCGTTATTTATTTCATACTTTATTAAGTAAGGCGAAAGTGTAAACTTAAATATAAATAGTTTTAATAATTTAATTAGCTTAAAAATTAGTAAAGTTTAATAGTATCTAGTAGTAGTGTAACAGTTTCAAAATTTTGTAATAAAGTGTAAAATAAATAACGCGATAAAATCCGTACATAATAGTTTAATCTCAATGAATAACATTCGTGTAAACAGAAGACAATATTAAATAATAATATTAAGTATAAAAAGGAACAATTTGTATTTTTGTTTGTAATTATTAAGTGCAAAACTATTAGAGCGATTATAAACTAACAACCATTAGAAAGCTACTTCATTCAGAAGTAACATAGGCATATTATAGCATCACGCTATGAAGAAGTGGCTGTTGTTGTACTAAATAAATTGTGTAATAAAAGTGTTTTAAAATAAACAACGCGTCAAAATCCGTATAAAGTAGTTTAATTTCAATGTATAACATTCGCGTAAACATAAGACAATATTGTGAAAATAAATTATTTTTGATTTTGACATAATATACAATAATTAAACAAAATTAGACTCTATATAGGACGGAGGCTTATCGCCCGCTCCGTGCCTCGGAGAGCACGTAAAAAGTCGGTCCCGGTTGTTGTCAAATTGACAGCAGTCGCTAAGCCATGTCAGAGGCCTGCGGGCAGCTTGAACAACTCTTGACAACAGGTTGGCCACTAACCACACGAAAAAAAGAAAAGAAGAAGAACTCATTTTGTGACAAAATCTTATTCATTCGCACAAAATTACGACAAGCAAATTGCAAGATTTATCTCAACAGTGATGCTTACGAATGTTCTCATTTAGTTTACGAGGTTCGATACCCAACAGAGCCACGTTTTATAGTTGCCTTAATTTTATAGCTTCTGATTAGTTCCATCAGTGTGTTTGGTTAGATATAGTAATTGAGTTATAGGGAAATGAGAATCAACGTAGACTTTTTATGAGTTAAAATAAACTGAGACTTTGTTAGTAAGTAGTGACCTGAATTTTGTATTAGGCGTTTGTTTACAGAAATTGAAGAACTAGGCAAGTCATAGTATCCGCTTATATCTTGAATTTTGCTCTAACTGCAGCAGCTTAACCAAAAACTATTTTTAACCTACACAAGAACGCTTGTCTGTTATTCCTGCAGTGCTTTAGTATGCCACTATTAGAGTTTATTCACCACCGTAAGTAAAATAACTAATGACCGCCTCGCAGTTTCTTGTGGAGTAATCCCTAAACGGGAGGTCATTTATCAGCAAGGAAGAACAGGAACGTGTGTGATCTTATGCATTGCTGTAGTCTATGGATGTAGCATAGCACCTTTTTTCGAGAGTCGAGAACACACGATAGTTTATTAACGTGGTAAGTAAATAGCAAGAAGCTATCGATAGGCTACGATGCATGTATCTTATGCGGAGGCCAGTCAGTGCAGACCAGCGACACTTCGACCCAGTGGGATCTTTTGTGTCGACACTCTCCCAATAACAACTGCCATAGATATTCATGGCAGCCGGGACCGACGGCTTAACGTGCTCTCCGAGGCATGGAGCACGCGATAGTTGTCAATCAATACGCACATAATTTCGAAAAGTCATATAGCTTCCGAAAGTCAGAGGTGCGTGACGTAGGTTCGAACCCGAGACCTTCTGCATTGCAGTCTGTTGGTCTCCCCACTGAGCTATCGCTGCTAGATGATAGCACAAGTAATAGCTTATATTTTTTTAATTTAACATTATTAGCCTATAGTTATTTGATAAGCAGTTACCGTAATCTATTCATGCTGCACTATAGTAATGTAGTCTACGCGATGGTGAGTGGTTACCGCAAGCAATGATCGCTTGTAATCCTGTTATTACAAGTTCATGAGTATGGTCGACCCTAGACGAAAGAAATTAAATATAAGGGTGAAAAGAAAGGATTGTAAAATGTATGTCTAAAGAATCTTACTTTGCTTTTTAAAACGACTAGTCCCGCATTAGGAATAAATCCTATGTCGCGGGTAGCTTTACATACATTCGTTAGTAGTAGAGCCTCGCTTCAGCATGAATGGGCCGGCTCTACCAGAAAAGGACTACCCTCTCACAGAATATCGACATGAAATAGCAGTATTCCTAGTGTTGTGTTTCGTTTGGTAAGTGAGAGTGCCGGAGGCCTAATTACCCTCTTTCCCCCTTCCCACTCCTTCTCCTTTCCACTTCCTTTTCTAAAGGGTCAGCAACGCGCAAGTGATGTCTCTGGTGTTGCATGTGTCCACGGTGACCACTTACCATCAGTTGGGCTGTATGATTATTTGCCACAATAGATGTATAAAAAAAACATTCAAACAACGGACACAAAGAACATCCATTTCCATCCATCCATCCAACATACATTTTTCTATGAATAAAGTTTTATCTTATCTTATCTTATCTTATCTTATCTTATCTTATCTTATCTTATCCAGACTTTGTAGCCGAAATATAGTAACAGTGTTACTACTCTTACGTCAAGGTTCTATAAGATGGTGGTGATACGCCGGACGAGCTGGCTCATCATACTGTTACCAAGTAATTGGTAACAGGGTCCTATTCTACATCACAACTTCTATCAAACCATATCCTACTGGTGTAAATGACTGTACGGGTTGTTCCGGCATCATCCTATGACATTTCATCCTACACTGTTTTTTTTCCTAACTCAACCTATTTACGTTCCTTACTCAACCGACAGCAATTATTTCATTTTTAATTCTTTATTCATCCTGTAAGTATTTCTAGCTCAACCGATTACAAAATTACCCAAAAGCTTTAAGGTTTAGTTGACGATCTGAACAAAAATCACTGTTTTCGTTATCTATATCTATATTAATATTATAAACAGGAAAGACTAGCTCAACCGATTTTTTTTTTCCATTTGATATCTTTATTGTTACGGAGTACCTAGCATAGACTATATATATTTTTTAAAGTTCTGTTACTAACCTAAGCTTATCTACTTTTACGGAGCCAAGAGTTGTTTTGCTATCCATACTTTTTTCGGTAATATTTGCCACGGGTAGAGTAAGGAACGCATTTCGGTTGAATAAAGAAACTTTATTAAAATAATGTAATCGGATCAGTTAGGCATACTAGTTTAGGATGAGTAAAGAAATAGGATGTGACGTCATAGGATGAATACGGAGCAACACGACTGTAAGTATAGCTGCTAAGGCACCACCAATTCGTGAGTGTTCCGGGTTCTATACCACACGCGAGAGATATTTGTGTGATGTAGAAATACTTGTTTTGAGTCTGTGCTTTCTTTATTACCGTGGAAATTATTTCTAGTATTGTCTTTTAAAATCAAAGAAACTTGTGAAAAATATATGATAGAACTCTGCCTAACTCCATACATAGGCGTGATATTTATGTCATATTTATGCTAATAAACCTCCTACAGCAAGTTCATAATGACATTCATCCATCATCATCATCCTTTTATTTGTTGAGACAATCCTAATATAGACATCTTTGGAACATTGTCATCACCGTGAAACTAAATCTACCGATTGATTGTAAACACGTGACGCTTTCAGTTGTAATGTGTTAAAATTAGTCTGTTGTCTGTTTGTACATTGTTAGGTGTCAATTTTCTTACGAAATGTGACATCGAGCTTTTAATGTGACGTCACTAATTGGCGGGATTTGGTTAGGTACATAATGGGGTCTGGTGAACTTCATTCGTATATGATTCTCTTATAAAGTTTACATTATCCTTCAAGTGTTACGGTGGTGGGTAGTGACTGCACTGATGGCGTAGTGGTTTAAGTGGTCGCCTGGCTATTGCGACTGCGCCGAGTAGTGTGGGTTCGAAGCGGGACAAAAATTTGTGTGACCCATAAATTGCTGTTCCAATTTTGGATGTTCGTTGCGTCCGTAGTTTAAATGTTTGTAAATATCCTCGCTACACAGGATTTAATTAAAGAGCGAGAGTTGTCTTTTTGAAAAAGAAAAAGAGTGGTTAAAAATATATTTTGGTGTTCATAAGTGTTACTTTGTGACCTAAATGAATAAATGATTTTTGACTTTGACTTTGACTTCGACTACCGTTTGGGTATGAATGAGCCAGGTTACCAAGAGAACCGTCTAATAGGAAACCAGCTTAAGAATAGTAAAATTATTTTTGCGTTTTGCCAGTTGAGTGTATAGGTTCCGAAGCTCACCTACCTACATCTCCCATTTCTTTCTTTTCATCGCATCTTTAATCGCCTTTCCCTCTTGTTCCTTCCGGTATCACGTGAGTAGCAATAATGGTAACCACTAATCATTAGTCGGGCTTTTTATGTTGGCAAAGTGCCTGATAGACGGTAATAGACTAGAATCCTATGACGTGGGGCTTTAAATAGTATTTGGTAAATTGCTAGTATAATACAAGTTTACCAACCTCTATATCATATAATATGTATATTTTGGTAGCTGTAGTCAGCGTAGACAGAGGTGTACAGTATTTTCGAAAAAGTACTTTTCATTAAAAGTAGATTGTAGAACTATTATCAGTAGACAGTTATAAGGTAAACTTTTATTACGAGAGACTTAAATATATTGACGAAATTTCGGTATAATATTTTTCCGGTATATTTTAGACCTTCAAAACGAAATGCCAAAATACTTTACGTGAGCAAAACCGCGCTATCAGCTAGTCTAGATTAAATAGATCACTCATAAGTTTAATTGCCATTTTCCATACATACCTATGTCGCCTGCATACATATAAAATGACTGCGACTCGTAAACGCACCCCAGATGAATTTCATGCAAATTTTGACGAGACTGTAAAATCTGAAGTGCTCCGTTGTTCGTGATGAATCGCCTGATTGCGAGTGCTAATGGCATACAGTTTAGTATATGCCTGTGTGTTACACGTAATTTGAATATAAGTACAATACAAGATAGAATGTAATTAAATTGAAATAACAAATATTAATTTTTGTTAGTACAACTTGGACTTTACAAACATACCAACAGCAGACATAAAGTACACCCAGACTTCGAACAATTGTAACGTTATAGACGGTCAATCACGCTTTAGAAGCATGGTTGACCTAGGAATCTATTTAGCGAAAATAATAAACAATTATACTACACAATTAAAAGGTTTGTATTTCCATAAACAACGTATTTTAAAACAAACAGTATTCTTAGGCAGTAAATAACAACTTTACGTTAAACTAAAGAATAGGGCGTTGTTCTTGAAGGCTCGCTACGTGGTCTCGATAGCTTGAAAGACCACTTAACTTAGTCACGGCAGCACAGCAGAACGGACCTGCACCAGGACGCGATCGGCTTATATCTCAGCTACTGCCGGGCAGGAGGAGGAGAGGGGCGCCACCACCACATCGACTCGCGCGCAGCCGCCATGGCACGAGCGGTCCGCGTGACACAATTATTGTGAGTAGCACAAAATAATCAGTCGAGTGAGATTTGAATCTACAATATTCGGCAAGACGGCAGCGCTAAGGCGGCCGCTTGGCCACTACATCATTCGTGCACTCAATACTGAGCAACTCAGATCTGCTAGCTTCTGCTATTATGGGCTAGCTCGACTGGATAAGGATTATTTCTCACTGAATAACGATGTAAAGTAACAGTATCAGTACTGTCGTGTTTCAGTTGGTGAGTAAGACCGCTGCTGGTCCAATCCAAGTATTTTCTTCAAGCACTACGATACCCACTCACCCTCAGGCGAGCTAGTAGGTTTGTCATCGAGGTTATTTATTTATTGTACCACTCACGAGCATGAAGAGCCAATTTGACCAGATATCTTTAAATCCAGACACAGCATATTACCATTAATGTATGATCTACGAAGTATTTTGCAATACAAACTAGACCAATATGACGTCGCATAGAACAACTGCAGATAATTATTTAAAACACATTTACTACCTTATTAATTACCAAAAGAATATGAAAAAATGATTAACATATTTTTTATGGTATAAGGCACTAGATTTTGCCCATGGCCTCAGATCTCTCGGGAACAGTACGTTTTCTGGATAAAAGCCACCCTATGTCCTTTTTCGTACCCCTGACAACGTGTACGGGCAATTTCATGATGATCGGTCGAGTAGTTAAGCTGTGAAAGCGTAACAAACATACAAACAAACTCAGATTCACATTTTAGAGTTTGAAAAAATCTCTTATACAACTGCTTTGTCCGTCCGGCTTATTTTTGACGGGGACAAATCAAGTCATAAGAAGAGTAAAAATACACACAGACCTACTATATTCTCCCATTACTTAATCCCCAAAGACGATGCATACAAAATTAAAATAAAACAAACACAATAAAAACTTATCTTTAACCTAACCTGTAAGACAGGCGATAAAATCGGCGAATTACTTACAATACCAAATTCAAAACTTAACTTAAAGATGGAAAAATAAACCTTAAGACCTTGAGATAAAGCCAAAGTTGCAAGCAAATGCTTTGTGGTATTAATTTGAAGGGCGCCCAGTGTGCTAAAATGTCCGGATTAGAAGACAAAATGCATTGGTAGTAAATTTTAGTAGTATGCAAATGTGATGTCGTATTGGATGGTAAAATCTAAGCCTCGGTGTCAGGCGCGGATGGCGATATTAAACGTGGAGAACATTTTTAAGATCGTAAAATTTTGATATTTATTGGTTCTTTTATAGTAATAAGGAACGTGTAAGATGAGATATAATATAAGACTGATGCAATATTATTCTATTCCTCTGTAGAGCAGGATGTTGTTAGGTTTTTGATCCAGTTTTTGTACAAGAATCATAAAATATGCTTAGTGACATTAGCATTAACGTATGACAACCACACAAGGCCCAGGTTATTTTTATGAGAATGGTAGTTATTGGAAATGCAATAACAGTGTTACCACTCAACCGTTAGTTTCCTGTTAAAGGTTGGTACTTCCTAAGGCGACTTGGCTCAATCGCACGAAAAAATGAACAACGGTGGCTTCTTCAATTCGTTAATGTGTTTGAGTTTCCGGCAGACAAATGGTTGAATAATATTAGTGACAATATTATCAACTATCATACTAGATGATAATCAGCTGAACCTTTTATCTTAAAGTTTTGCTAACTATAATACTCAGTCTAAACTTAAAACAGCAGCTTCATTTATTTGATAAAGTAAGAATTTTTCAAGACAGGGACTAAAATGAAGAAAAACACTAATGTTATCGAATAAATTACAGAATTACGTTGTAGTCTATATACAATTAAACTACATAACATGGAAGTTCAGAACACTAACAATACGACTTTAATACCAGAAATATAGAATGGAAGCAATTTATTTCTCTAAATGACTCCTAAAATCACAATCAACTCTAAAGTAGTTGAACTAAGACTTAAAATACTGGCCAGGACAACAATGTGCTAGCCAATAAAGATGCAAGATAAACATGGTTCATGTCAACGGGATTAAAAACTTGCTCATAAAAGTCGAACTGGGGACCCGGTAGTTACACAGGATTTATTTAACGTTTACGAGGACAAGACGGTTTGTTACGGGATTTCGCGTAATCTATATTGGGTAATTTATGTGATGAGTATTAGTTCTAGTGTAATATCAGAGACAATGTTACTATATTATGACGTCATTGCGTGGAATAGTGTAAGGTTTGCTTTTAAAATAAAATAATGAGAATTTTTGTATCCATACATCAAAGTAAGTTTCCGATAGATCAGTGGCATTCTTAGAATAGTGTGTTGATCAGAAGCAATCTAAAGGTGCACAAACGATAATATGTAAAAATATGTACTCCAAAAATATAATTGTGAAGCCCTTTAAACTCTGTCAGCATGAATTTCGAATATTAGAAGTCACAATCGACATTCGTTCTTGCGCTTGCTTTTATGACACTAAACTAACATCTTTACTGAAATCGTGGTCATCACACATTAGTCATAATAAAAAAGATTTGTTTCAGTTACCATCATCTATGTTTTATCCTCCAGAATACCTACAGGACACCCTTTATATTTATTACACTGTTTAATTAATATGTATAGTGGCAGACAATTTTTCACACGTGCATATTGTAATACTTAGTTTTATTTAAAAAGTAACTTTTATAAACCTAAATTATAGGTAACAGTACAATAAAAATGTCATATAGCGTTGTTTTTATTAAAAATCTAATTCCGTCAAACTCTAAATTATAGGTAGCAATACAATAAGCATGTCATATTTCGAACATTGTCATTGTCATTTGTCGAGGAGTCCCAAATTAGCCAGCACCGCGTAATCATTACCTGTCGTATTGACTTTTGAAACCGTCAATTTTCAAATCAAGCGGTTGCACGACATTTTAAAACCAAAAATTGAAGCACGAAAATTCATTGTCCATTCAAACGTATTTAAATTACAACAACAATGATGAACAATGTTGTCAACGTATAATTAAATTTTAACAACAATTTTGTAACATATTCGAAAACATTTCAAACTTTAAAGATAAACGGTCTAGTTCGAAAATCGAGTACGAGATTAATTTGAAATAATGATACGTTACTAACAACAACTTTAAGTTGATTAGTTGGCTGAATTGTATGAGGACTTTAAACTTTAACAACTAAAGTTTAAATTACCGTAAATAATAATTGATTGACTGCAAAATGAATATGTGTTTTGACACAATAAAGGTACTGCTCAGGTGCACAACAAACTAATTAATTGTAAAGCCCGCATTTGATTAAACAAATCAAATGGTTGTATTGTGAGGGGTGAAATGAGAAATCGCTAAGAAATTCCATTCGTCACGTTCGTGTATATTTCCTGTTTTTTGTTAGTGACGCCTCATTATTGTGTAGTGTCAGTAATTTTTAGAGTGTGAAGTTTATAATTGAAATTCCTTTTTAATGTATTGAATGATACAAAATATATTGTGCCTACTTTGACTACGTTTTGATATACTTAAAGTGCTTACTTTACATAGTAAGAAATTAACTATATCAGATGTTCCTTTAATCCTAACTTCCTAACTAATAATATAAATGCGTATGTGAGTTTGTTTGTTTGTTACGCTTTCACGTCTTAAGAACTCGGCTCATTATGAAATTTTGCACACACGATGTCAGGGGGCACAAAAAAAGACATAGGTACCTTTCCTCGAAAAAAAATTAACTACTGTTTCCGAGGGAGATAGAGAGAAATTTGTTGACGAAATCTACATAAACGCGAGCATAACCTTTGCAAAATCTAGTATTCTTTATTTTGAAGTTTTCGATGTTTTTCAGCCTGATGGATCAACTTCATTGTGTATTATTTTCCTAAAGAATAATTTTTAATAAGTTTATATCATCACCAAAAACTATTTTGCCATGTCTTAAACATTAGGAAGTCTATAAGGCCACCCTCGCACAGGTGTCGTCGTTTCACACAACGTCAGAGCACGCCTTTATGATGCCTCGTTTATTATTGTGTCCGGTAATTACTCGCCATTGCCCAATGTGCAGCGTTACATGAATTTTAGTTACTTAAATAAAAATGATATAAGGGTGTAAGTGACAGCTTGAATGTACTACTTAATGATTCATAGCTATGTTTTAATTTAGGTATTTCGATATCCACCAACAACAAAAAGCTAAAAAAAAAGACAGGAAAGGTATTCAATATTTTATGTCACTGCATGTTTTTTAGGTTCATAACCTACTTTTCATCCCCAGTAACAATTAGTCTCAAGAAACCACTGCTGACCACGGGCCTCCTCTCATTGTGAGAAGGGTTAGGCCATAGACCACCACGCTGGCCAAGTGACGGTTGGTAGATTTGACATATCTTCGAAATTATTAAGAAAGAGTCAGTCAGTCCAAGAGTCAGAATTGCCTTGGGATTGAACTCGAGACCTTTGCATAGCAATCCAATGGTCTTTCATTCGGCTATCGCTGCTGTAAGAAACTATGCTTGTCTTCATTATGCTGATTCAAAAACACACGTGAACAGTTAACGCGTTGACGTTTTTGTGGCGGTGTAAGCATCCTTAGTACTCATCTTGCACTGACCTTTGTCATGCTGAGATGGTGTCGGATAATTTTTAAAATAGTTGTACAAAATACTCCAACAATTTTAACCAGTTATTCCTTCTTCAAGCGAGCATAGAACAATATTATTTTTAAATTTTCAATCAGTTCTTTCATACGAACATTCTGCAAACTTAAAAACGTACGCTTCGTAACAATATTAGACATACAGGCATATAAGACTGCGTGTAATATTATTATCTTTTGTTTGTTTGGTCTGCCATTGATATATATTTTGCACAGCTACTATTTGAAACCTTTGGTAAGTCAAACGAAAATTTAAATATTATTTCCTTATCTCTAGATTAAAAATATTAGGATAGATTTTAATTGGTGCAGGTCTAAGTAGCTAACAAGCATACATATCACCTGATGGGAATCGTTTACTGTACTAAAGATAAATAAAAATTTGTTATAAGAACATCCTATCTATTATCTACCAGGAAAGCATTTTTAAGCATTCGTTGACATTCTACACTGTGGAATAGAAGTTCTTGCGTGAAAATATATGTGTGATGTTGTGTAGGTTATGAATAGTATTCCTAAACATCTAAGGTTACTCTTGGTTGTAAGCGGTCACCAAATCATGTAAGGTGCAGCGCACGCGCAAGCAGCTACTCAAGGAGCCTTAAGGCACATTCACTATAAGAACACAACAGAAGATGAAAAAGAAGTTTCATACTTAATCCCACTTTTAGTAAAATTCTTATAACTCAGCTCTCAGACTGCCAAAGGCCTTTGAATTTTCAGTAATGTTATTATAAAATATTAGCTATCCAATTATATGACTTTCATTGTTTTACATTTCGGACCAAAGTTGTATGAAATATGTCCACTCTCCTTTGCATACAACTATTAAGACCGATGTAAAAATGTGAAACAACACGCTGTGGTAGTCCATGAGCATATGTATAGGGATTCAGTCGGAATAAAAAATGTACCTATATGACTTTTAGTTCTTAAAATATTAATTAACAGACGTGTATCTTTGAAGAAAACACAAAATCCATTTTTTTTTGCATTTACGGCAGTTTTCTAAGCTTAATAAGCAATGTTTTTTTCACATTGTAAGAACATTCAAAACTTAAAAATATTTTGTAGTACTTATCTGCCTTTACCTTCTAGCGAAGGTATCTAAGTAAACACTTAATTGTAGACATTCTTGGCTCTACTATAAATATAGACATTTATAGAAAATTATCTACTTATAATTTGTGTGACCTTTCGAACCCCTAAAATAAGTAAACCACAATTATATGATAAATTGTTTCTCACACAATTAACAATAAAAAAATCTTAACTGTTCATCAAAATTCGAGAAAATATACAAGCCCTATTTTATAAAAAAAAACCGCAAAACGTTTTTCACCCCATGTTAATGTGTGTTGTTCCCACGAATTAAAAAGTAAAAACTCCAAAATGATGATTCACGATTATACGTGATAGGGTAAGATAGATACATCACGTATTAAAAAAGAAAACGGTGTTTTAATTTTACTGTGTTGATAGTCTTTTGGGAGTAGTAACTTACTGTTGTGGCACTTATTTTGTTAACCAAACAATGTTGTGTTAGTTTAGTGTGTTGGTTTGGATCTGGACGCGAGATAGTAAACATATTTCAGCAACCAATTTTTGTAGCAATACTGATTCTAGAACTACGGTTGGTTAAAGTATTTTTAGATGGTCCTTTATGACAATACAAGAGATATTACTTATGCGTTAGTAACCCTAGGAAAATATATCTAAGAGAAAATGGAATAAAAATGAATATAATATTACGGCACATTTACTAAGTTACTGCCAGAAACTCACGCATAGGGTTACTCTTTTCTAAAGCCTGCAAGAGGGTGGTGTATCCCTAAGCACAGTTTACTTTTTGAACAGACTGTTTTAAGTCAATTATGGCATTATGTCTCTTATAAACCTACCAAACCGCACAATGATAGCAGGAAACACAGATTTGATGCTATGCCAAATTCACTTATTGCCATCTAGTCATTCGAAAAATGGTGCCAACAACATGTTTTTAGCAATATTGTCGCATAATTAGCACCATAATTTTTCCATCTAATTGCATACAATCTATAGTGACTAACTCTTTAGTCCCACATCATTAAAAGCTCTCACGTAGTACTGTAGTAGTATAGATAGTTACACACTTATGTATGTCTCCGAAGAAGGAGGCATTAATTTAATACATCCAGTATTTCAGTCCCATATAATAGCAAAGTCTAGAGCCATCTACCGGGAACATTCAGAGAATCCTTGATGCTACCGGGAATTTCCTAGCTCAAACTCCGTAGCTCTCCATATTCTAGCCTGAGGCAACGATCAGCGGTAATCATAAGCGTAAATTGATGCCACGGGGAGAAGTAAGTGCGGTGATTGGTTTTGAGATAAACAAGGTAATGTACTACAGCATTTCTAACTATTAGGCAGTGACGCATTATAATAGCGTTATTTAACATGTTTTAGTACACCAAATTCATATAAGTTTCCGAAACATTAAGCTTACAACAAAACAACCTGTCTCTAAAAGTAAAGATAACATCTAAACCACGCTAAAGTAGCCCCAAATTGATATGGCTTTAATTAAATTAATAGTTAGCCGTGCGATATTAATGACGAGGAACAAAACGAACAAAAATAGATCTAACAAAGATAAAAACAATAATAAAACACTTCCCTTTAGTAGGTGCCGCTTTGTTACGGCGAATCCTTTACTTTAGTTTAAGCAAGGCTCAGCCAATAAACAATATCAATACTGCTTTTAAACTAGCCCACAGCTGCCCACGGACTTCTTCTCACGCATTTTACAAACAATTGAGTAGAATTGTCTGCAGCGGAGTATATATTAACCCAATATCTGTCACGATATAGTATTGTCTAGTAAAGGAATCACATAAGTGTTTCTGTTTAATTTTTGGCATAGTACTTAATTATTTAGGCACAGTATTTATATTAGGAATCGATTAGTTTTAGCTATTATATTCTAGGTAAATTCTAACATATTTTTCATAGAATATGTGTCAAAAATTAACAGTCCGTAGGTAAAACAACTTGTTTCTTAATTTAGGAACCGGCCCTCACAGTGTTTAAGATGTTAAGTTTTCTAATATCTTAGACGCTGTAATTAAAACTTTTTCATTTTATTTAGATTTTTTTCAAATTGGCCGAACGTACAATGTGTTTTAACTGATAATTCGTCACGCTGCGCCCGCGCAGGACCCGCATGATTCAAAACTGTCGATCACGATAACGGTACACTGGACAATACAGTACGGTATTACAGAGCACACAGATATTAATCACTGTAACACGTGGTTCGTTCGGGAAAACATCGATTGCCTCGCTGTTTACGACTATGGGAAGATGATGCCATCGTATAGGATTACAGGATATTCAAATACTACTATATAATAGATTATTGTACAGTAGGCGCCATAGGTAATTTCCGGAATATGTACTATCGGCTTATAATTTCCGTTTGGCCGTCTGTATTGTGGTAATCGTAAGAATTAATGCTATACCACTATATAGCTGACACGAGTCGATTGCCACCGAGTTCTCATTGAGTGTTAATCGATTGTCACTGTTTTGACAATCTCTTTTGCAGCAGTTTTGTAAAGACCACCATGGTTATATTTTCTATAGTTATATTTTCATAATTTTTATAAATAAATAGGTTATGTTATGGTTTTGGCAGTCTCAGAATTCGATGTTTTAAAAAGGTAATATCCATCAATAGATATTCTAATTATGCGTATACTGTAAGTCCGCTGTTTCAATATAATAAGTATTTAAATGCCACTATAAAATAATAATCTGTTTCCGGTGTGGCACTCTACTACAGAAAGTATATTAGGATAGAATAAATAAACTGACGTACTCCTGGGTATAGGCCTCGTCTCAGTGAAGGAAAGGTAAGTCAGAGAAGGGTCTACCGGACCTCGCTGGCTTAGTGCGGGTTGGTAGACTTCACATATATCTTCGGGAGCTTTATGTAGAACTCTAAGATATGCAGCTTTCCCTACGATGTTTTTCTTCACCACCAAGAAATTAAATCATTGGTAAAATACATTACCAATAATTTAATCTCTTAGCGAATACTACGCAGACATAATGGTCTTTTTTGATTATTTTTGGCTGCTGGCTAATTTAAGAAAATATAATTTGTACTTGATAAATTAGGCAACCTTATTTAAAAAAGCCTTGTATCAGAGAGAGAAATATATATATTGAGAAATACTGTACATTTTCTCAACCAAACTGTTACCGAAAGTAAAAATAATTACGTAAAACGGTGTTGTCATTACCAAGCTCAACGGTGACAAATAAACAGAACATTATAAGGCGATTACACATGAACGTCTGGTACAATATTTGTACAAGACGCATTACGTGTAGACTCAGCCGATATTCTCTTAATTGGCTCCGTCGACATGGTTAGGGATGGGCATGTATTTTTTTATTCTGAGGGTGTTTAAGGGTGTTGTTTGATTTAAGTTCATAAAGAGAAAGAGCGATGGATTGGAGACGATTAATTAGATACTAGCTTTTGCCTGCTACTTCGAAGGCGTGGAGTTTGCAAGCAGGTAATGTTATTCTATCTCTAGGGAACAGTACTTTTGCCTGGATAACTAGGTAGGATACTTTATGTATTTTCCTGTATCCCTGACGTCTGATGTGTATGCGAAATGATCCATCGAGAAGTTAAGGCGTGAAAGCGTTACAAACCAATTCACATTTACATTTATTATATTATCAACTAGCTGACCCGCGCAACCTTCTATGCTTCATATAAGAGAATTTTGCCCGTTTTTGCAACATTTTTCATTGATGCTCCGCTCCTATTGTTCGTAGCGTAATCTTATATAGCCTATAGCCATCCTTGATAAATAGACTATCTAATACTAAAATATTTTTCAATTCGATCCAGTACTTCCTGAGATTGGCGCGTTCAACCAATCAAACAAACTTATAAGCTTTATAATATTAGTATTGATTTGGGATGTGCTAGATGGCAAGTCTATTGGCGTACATTATTCGCGAAGTCCGCGCTACTACGGACAATTTTCGAACTAAAAACCAGTTATTACATTTGCTCGACTCAGAATTCTAATACAGGACTAACGAAGCATTAAGTCAACCAAGTAAAATTTTACTTTAGAAGAATATCAAGCTAAATACCAACAAAAACAGATACCTACACAGTTTATTTTTCCAACAGTATCTTTAATTCTCACCCCTATTGATTCAACCCCCGTAAATTACATAATACCTTCAAAGAAACGTCTAAATTCACCCCTAAAATAAACTTTCTTAAATCAATAGTAACATGTCACTGAAGAATTACTAAAATAACATATACAATTCAAAAACTACACACATCGTCTCTGAATTGTATAGAGATGTAGATATAGAAAGTAAAAATTTGCATGACAAAATTGTAATTGACTGTAAACTTAATATTGTTTTACAAATATACATTTGCTTGTTCTTTAATTAAAATGTCGTTCTTATTTTATACGACATAAGGTGCTATTTAGTTTGTTAGTTAGCATGCTATTTGTGCTATTATTTTGGTATTTACTTGTAAGAAGGTGTCATTTGCATCAATCCAAGTCGTGTAGAACATTCTTTGTGTTAAAATAATGACGTGGGTGAAAAATTTGATGTTCTGTAATTGGGCTTTGTTAGGAGAAGAATTGTTTAAGTCGACGATTATAAAACACTGATGTTAGTTTCAGATTGTTTGATAATGTATGTACATGCGTTTTGCCAATACAAATATAGGATCACTTATGTTTATAGCCAGGGTGTGTAGTAACTACGAATGTTCACTAGCCTTTCCTAGAATATACTTCAATGTTTGGCAAAAAGCTTTCGAGTATTGAATTAAGGATGGGGTAAAATTGTTTTATAATAAATTGGCCTTGTCGCAAAAATCTTAAAATTTTATTTTATAGGTACCTTTTAATAAACACCTACACATTAATAGTTGCCTTATTGGTTAAGCGTAAACGGCACTATCATTTGTACCTCCCAAATGATTTGCCGCTTGTATTACATTGCCGTAACTGTAGACAAGATAGCAAATTACAAAAGCATTGCCCGCCCTAGAAATTTGTGATCGGTAATTGCACTTGTACTTAGAACCTTAAACCAACAAGGCAGTCCACATAAAAATAGCTATGAATATTTTATTTATTGTATTTACGTCGTTTATTTCGTCTTTCTGAAGGTAATAGTGACAACCTAGTAAAACAAATATTGGATTGCAATGCAGCTAATAATTCGATCCTTCTATATGGTTAACCACATCATGAGGTAACTCCCTTGTCTGAAGGATATATTACTTTTAAAGTAACGTGATAACCCATTTTCTTAAATGGGTTATCGGGATACAGATCCTTACTCGGTCTTCCGAGTAAGGATCTGTATCCCGCAATGAAACAATTGAATAGCAGACTTGACAAATTATTTTAAAGATACAACCAAAGACATTTTTACAATTAAAAATTCAAACCATAAATTGCCCTTGAAACACTTCACAAGATTATACTTTCACTGTTTAAAACAAAAAGCAATATTATAAGTGGATTCAGCTCAACTTAGTCATTAAAAAGCAATGTGTCAGCCTTTGTGTTCAGACCTGGTTGCTCATTGGTGCGCGAGATTTTACTTGGAATTAAAAATATAACGTTTGTTAGTGAGTAATAGACGGTAACATTATTTTGTATGACAGGAAAATTGCTTTATATGGGCTATATGGATAATGGCTTTGTAGATTATAATAAAAATAATGTCCTCCAGACCGAATTTCGGTCACGGCGGCCAATCTTAACGGGGACTGGCCATCTGCGCAGAAAATATTATAGTGCACAAGTATGTGCGCAAACACAAATGCACTCTCTGTTCCCTAACCCTCATGATCCGATGGGTCGGTAATCCGACACGACTGGAGAGAGATCAGGCGCAGGACCAACGTCTTTAAGTGCTTTCCGAGGCACGGGGGTGTCTATCACCACCTTCCTAACTCCGGGCTCGCATTGAGATTTCTAAACAGAAAAACTCAATATATTTTTTGTTGGCCTGACCCAGGATTCGAACGCGAGACCTCATGCACATCAGTTGCATTCACTACAGCTGCGCCACGGAGGCAGTTATAATAAACCATATTAAACAGAATATATTCACGCCCTTGACAGGAGCTTAACAGAGACGTAGATATAGGTGAGGTAAGATATTTCACGAGTTTTATTAAAGGTATACGTAATAAGGATAAGTGGTAGATATCTGATCGATAACCAGGGAGTGAGTCTATTAGCGATTACCAGGTATGCTAGACACCGTGCTACTATTAAGAATTTAATAATAAAATTATAATAACATCCATGTCTGCAACCTGCCCCACTGTTGCGCACAGGCCTCCTTCCAATGTGAAAAGAGTAACCCACATATTATGTAGTAACAGAATTTACTAACAGAAACGACATAATATTTTTTTCGACTTATTAGAGAATTCCGCTTGAAATATCGTGATTGGCAGTAAAAATTGACAATGTATAATCCTAAAAATGAGTTGTCATGCTTCTAGTGTTAAGCTGAACATAACACCGGTAACCCTCTGAGCACATCGTATTCTTAAAAACTTAAAACTATTTACACGATGAGTAGCATCGCGTAATTATAAGGTTTTTTGACTGCAATTATCTGTAGCATAGTGCTGTTTCAGTTCTCTTGTCATTATAAGTTTAAGAGAGCATCCCACTAAACAATATCACTATCTGTGTGTGATTTATACCGCATGAATACGCCTCCGGTTTAATCTCCACGTTTAGCTAAGTGATATTGGGCTTTTTGGGTAAAAAGTTCTCAGTAACAATATGAAATGAGGAACTGTGAACGGCAGGCGTTAATTGACTTGCTTCTTACTTCACGAGGATCCCAAAAACATAGCTGCTGTTGAAATGAGAATGATACACCTTTGCCTAGTTCCATGCTGATATAGACGTGAGATTATGCGTTTATGCTACTAATATTTCAACCTCACAACCTCCACTGTTCTAAGTATTTAAGCCATCTATTCTGATGGTAACTCCTCTCCAAACGTCACCGCATTACCACATGTTTCAGAAGGATAATTAATCAAAAATTAACTCTTGAAGTACAAGTTACGGTGTGAACATTAGTTTCAGTGACAATGATCATTTGTTTACTCGTTAAGGAATGTGTCGTGGTACAGAAATAGCAGCAGTGATTATGTGAAATTACTTGATGGATGGGCGAATATTATGTTTGAGATTAGAAATATATACTCTGATTTAAATAAAACATATTTAGTTTATTTTTTTGCTTATTTTGGAAATGAACAAGTTGCCCAATTGGTGATAAGTGGTAATTTTTGGTTAAGAACTTAGCAATGCTAGAAATCTAAATAGCTGCGACAATACCATGACAGAAGTTCTCTCTTTTAAAAAAGGACATTCCATATTCCTATTCCTATAAGACTCTACTCTGAAAATAGACTTGAAAATATGCATGTTTTTGGCGATAAAATGGCAAATAAAGTTATAAAGTCTGTCTGATGGCAAGCAGTTACCTCAGTCATTGGACACTTGCTATACCAGGGCTTACATTCGCAGCTAAAGACCATAAATGATTATTGCGCTATCGGCGCAAGAGTAATCAACATTTGAGCCTTATCTGCTCTTGATATCTAGTCTTGACGGTTTTGCTTACCTATCGTACAATGAATGTGATGGAATAAAGAATGCAGCGCAGATAGCTAGTCTCAGTTAAGATGATATTGGACCACAAAACAAGGTGGTTAAAGCACCTTCAGCCGAGTTACTTCATTTTACGCAGTCTTAGTTTAAAGCGATTAATTATAATTATATTTAGTAACCGCAAAAAAAAAAGCGCCGGTTCTTCTAGGCAAGTACCGACGTCTTATAAAATGCGTCTTTCTCCCCCACTTCTTTCATTATGACTATTTTACCCGTATGCCTGTTGGGCTCTACATTTCGCACACAAGTATTTAGGAAAATTACCTTTACCATAGGTACAATTTTTACACACCGTCAGATGTTCCTAAAACATCCTCATAAATCATCCAGTAGTTTTATATCATCCTAAAACAATAAAACCATCCCTTCATTTTATATCGATATTTCAAAATTAACGGCAACTAAAAAACTTAATTAACCGGTGTAAATGGTAACACCTGATTTTATGAAGGTAATAAAATAAATTAACCGTAGAAAGGGCTCTGTTAAGGTACATGGCTAATATGGCCATATGGGTGCGTCAAGTAGAGCATATTCGAAGATCGATGTAACTGATACATTTCATTTTGAATAACATTTGAATAATTTGGATGTAACGTCATGGTCGGTGTGCAGATTGGGAGACTTTTATAAGCAACGTCAGTTTAAGCTCGCTTTGTAACCATCTATGTTAGTGTAGATCCTAGTTCTTTTAAATTATTTGATACTATTTTCGGTGGCAGTAACAAATACGCATCACTTCTTCTCTCTTAGCCTTTATTATTCCCAAGTCACTTGAGGTCGGCTTTTCTGGTCTAACCGGATTTGACTGGATATCAGTTTTTACACGGAGCGGCTGCCACCTGACCTCCACAACCCGAAGGCTAACGATACCCTAAGGCTAGACCAGTGTCAGGATATTAGAGGGTACTGACTTTCCCAATAACGGCTGCCATAGATGTTTATGGCAGCCGGGACCAACGGCTTAACGTGCTCTCCGAGGCACGGAGCAGGCGATAATTGTCAATCAATACGCACATAATTTCGAAAAGTCATATGACTTCCGAAAGTCAGAGGTGCGCGACGTGGGTTCGAACCCGAGACCCTCTGCATTGCAGTCTATTGGTCTCCCCAATGAGCTATCGCTGCAAATACGCATCACTACTGACACTAAATTCATAAAAATAAATTCTATTATATTCCGACCTTATTTTCATTCGAAAAACAAATAAAAATTAGATTTTTTTTAATATTTATGAATATTTTAATTTTATTCGTTTTACTGTGCATCTATATAGCAGCTTAATTCCAATAAATTAATATGATTTCTATAATTAACAATTATAACATAATTAAGTACACATCTTATGTCAATAAAATAGATTTGGGATATTTTTTAAACTAAATCAACATTCTGAGGCAACATAATATGAACGACCTATTATTCAAATTCGATTTCAATTGTCGTGCGAGTGTCCATATGTTCGAGATTTTTGTATTGCTAACAAAACGCAACGTTATGCTAATGCCGACACTAAACGCACGTGTCGATTGCCACGAGTTTATTTATGTAGAACACGCGATTTGAGGTTTGTCATATGTTATAAAATATATGAGTGTTGTTAGATCTTATATACTATTCCTAGATTATAAGGAGTCACTGTAAGGACATTCTCAGTATTAGAGTATATTTAAGAGCTCTGCGTGTTAGAATATACCGGCCGAATAGTCTGTTTAATCTAACAACCAGATTTGATATAATCCTTCAGCAACCATAATTTAGTTCATTTAATACAAACATAATCGCAAACCTGTATATCTCCAAAGTGGTATACTCCAGTGTATTATATATATACCTAAAGTATTTTATTACCTATAGCTTTAGATCCCACGTAATACGAAGACAGCATATTGTAGCCTTCCGATCATAATAGCTACAACCAAAGATTACTTAGCATATGAAGTCGAACTCAGGATTTTACCATCGGTAACATAAGCTGCACAAGGCAGAAATCATAACAATGAAGCAGTGATGGTACCGCTGGCTGGCCTTACTTATGTGCTTGAATCAAAATATATAATAGTTCATCATAATATTCAATCTTCTTTTTATTTTCGTGTGGTTAGTGGCCAACCTGTTGTCAAATGTTGTTCAAGCCGGACAAGAGGCCTACGGGCGCCTCTGACATGGCTTAACGACTGCTGTCAATTTGACAACAACCGGGACTGACTTTTTTTACGTGCCCTCCGAAGCACGGAGACGCTCAGATGAAATACCACTAAGCGGCCACCCATCTAAAGACTGACCGCAACCAACATTGCTTAACCTCGCTAATCGTTTACCGATCAATGAGTGCAACTAGCTATGAGCGATATAGCTATGAAAGATATAATATTCAATGTAGTCTCAATATGACTTAAATTTGACCTTATGTAATAAACGCAAGTAAAATTGAGGCATACAAATAATATTATAATAATATGAAAAAAAAACAAGCCCAGTGCCAGCCTCTGTGTCAAATTTCATCCACATCTTTCCAAATGTTTATGTCAGATTGAGCAACACGCCAATCTTTCACCTATATTGGGCTCCAAATTTAAGCAAGTAGATTGTATTTGCACTTAAGTAGATATTTACCAGACTCAATTAATTACGGTATCGTACAAAATCTGTAGAACAATAAGACAATTAATATATTTATTCACGTATTCCATTATCGCCATATTGAAACAATGCCGCACCGGCACAATAATTTACAATGTCGTACGTTAGGCTTTAATTTTATAGCGTTAATTTGAAAGTGAAGGACCGAACGCACGTGGATATGTGGCCTCTCTATATAGGACTCAAATAAACAATGTTAGTGGGGTTAAGAATGCGCCGAGCGTAAGACAGATAATGACAGAGCTCGAGCGGCGCATATTCAAATCTAATATTAAAATTGTATGGAGGATTTGAAGTGTTTTTTTGATAAATATGTATCTTTATTGTCAACCAATAACTTAAATATTTGGGACGGACAAATTGTAATATAACTATTTATGTTTTGTTTAAGCTGTAAAATAGGATAGATTTCTACTGTTATAATCTAAAAATCACGTAACACGAGCTAACGTTTTTTCATTTTTCGTGCCAATTTACTTAATTTTGTAGGCGAAAATATTAATTATTTTAAGTTTTTTTACACGGAGTAATTGTTAACACATTCATTGTTATAGTAAATGTATATTTTATATTTGTATTAAACAGAAAGTGTTGATTTTATTGACTTAACTGTGACCGCCTGTTGTGGCACATTTCGCTCGGCGCAGTCTTAAGTAACTTTTTTCGAGGCCAATGTTTAGATGGGCTTGGTAGAGTATATTTTTATTGTACTTTATTAGGAAAGAAAACATTATTACATTGCATATGAAATCAAATCAAATCATTTATTTCAAAACTAAGTGTACATACATAAGGTCTTAAATATTTTATAATAGTTACTTATAACTCAGCGGGCTTTTACAGCCATGGCAAATTAGAGGGCACTTACACTTAAATAGTACATTTTTCTTGTTAGTAATTAATGAATAAGTAATAAAAATTGAGATGGCGAATTGTTTAATATTTTGAAGCTATGCTTATGCGCTTTTAATAGGATGTATTAAGTTAATTGAGTTGGAAAATAAACTCACCAACAAACTAATTAAAAAATAAAATATTTTATATAGTTTTCGATCAGTATAAAATGCATTAAATATACGCTTTCAGTAAATCAGTCGATCGGGCTTTTTGTAATACTTTGTTAGACAAAGTATTCTTGCTGTTTGCACCACAACATGGGTGTCCTAACCCTTGCGCATCCAGCAACAGTAATTATTGCCACCTTCTGATCAACGGTCTTATTGTACATGTTAATCCGTCTATGTTTATTGTACTGGCTTAGTAATAATAATCTTAATAATTAATCTATTTTTATTATAATGTAAATAAGCTGAAAGAAAAATGTGCATGTACATATGTTATTTGTAAGTCAACTATAAGTTGTCAACCGTTTAAGTGTGTTTAACAACAATGGTTATCGGTTTTCACCACCAAATAATATACTGTACATGATTACGCAGTCAAATTTTCTACAAGCATGTCGATATATTTCGGCTTGCAATCCTTAGAACACCTTTCATATTTATTTTTAACTTTTCTCTCCTTCAATAATAATTGTTCTTTTCAAAGATCGGTCTTCTTTAAAATTACCTCCGTCAATATTGATTCTTTAACATCTAAATCAATTTTAGCCAATACAACAATATTCTTTGACACCATTGCCGACCAGTTTTCGCAACATTGTGGCACCTAGCGTCCAGTCACACTAATATTAAAATTTATAACCCTGCATTGTTGGCCAGGCTTTATATTTTATGTCTTTATTGGTCCAAGTGACACGCACCGATTTTTGCGTAAATTTCTTTGTCAAGTCGAAAGGACCAATTACTGTTGTGTGTGGTCTAAACGGTCGTAGCTAATTGAGGGTTAACTTGGATATATTTTATTGTTTGCAGTTTGGGTGGCTTTTTTTTTTTCAAATGTTATGGTTATTAAAAAGATAGAATGTGTCGCCGATAAACGATAATTTTGCAAAGAGTCCGACCATTTCAGTTTGTGTTCGAAACATGTCAATCTTTTTGCCTGATTGACGACAGTGTTTGTAGACACCGAAATTGAATCGCAAAAGCCTTTTGGAATACTGCGAGCTTTGTCGGTACCGACAAATCATTGCTGGACAATTGAAATTTCATAATCTTTCTTAGTGATGTAAAAAGGAAGTCGTGTCCATTGTCATTAATGCAGCATGTGGGAAAATATTACGCTTGCTGATTATGAGATAGTGATGAATGTTAATTACTTACTATATACTATACTCATTATTATTTACATGAATTTAATTGCTTCTTCAAGTCAGATGTAAATCAATTTCTAGTGTGAAGTAATTTACCACGCTCAGCATATCTGGATCTTCTCTTACATGAGTATACTCACCGTAGGGTTTAGGTACTCTTTGGTATTGAAGTCTTATAAGCCTAACTATATTAATGCCTTGCGGTCATCTTAATATCGTACGCTGCCATAGAGTTTATAGACTAGTTTCCATTCCGTGCTTTAATGTTCATGTTCAAATCTCACATGTTCTTAACATCGAATCGAATCGCTTATTCTTTATCTTAAACTGCCTCTCTATTTATTATGTGCACTCATTTTAGAAGATTCCCATTTATAGAAATGTTAGAAGTTTAACTTTACTCTGCAAAACTTCCACTAACGTGCCCATTTTGTAAGTTTTCAAATCATAAAAGAAAATTCCGATATAATATTTATTTCGCATCATCACTCCCCACTCATTCGAGTAACTGTGATGAATTAGCCCCTAGGATTATGAAGACTAATTCTGCCAAAGTGAATTTTTGGGGCTCCGTAAGTATGCTGAAGAAAAATGATTCGGCCGCTGACTTTGCAATACGTTAATATAAATGGTATAATCGAATGAAAGTCGAAATTATTGCTGGAGAAATATACTCTTCATTATTTCCTAGTAGGCAGTTAAGGCAAAGAAAACTTTCCTCATTTTTTGATCAGTATTTATCTTTAACATAAAATGCTGACCAGTTAAAAAATTTAAATCTTTTTTTTAAGCTGACTGATAATTTCGTCTTCTAAATTATCTAAACGAAAGGCAAAAGGTATACGTTCCAAAGTATTAAGAGACGAATACATGACGAACCAATTCACTCGTTAATGTGCTGATAATCAACACCACCAAGCACTTGCTGATTTGTTTTTTACTTATAATGAGCATGTAAAAACGATAGCTTCCAGACGTTTTACTTTACAGTTTTAAGGACGTGCAATACCTTTTATTATTGCTTAACCAGTAATAATTATAGTAAACTATATAAATATACTGTACTATAGTAACTATAATTATATTAAAGTCACACATACAAGAGCGAGTCAATCGAAAATATACACCCGCAATCTTTTTATACATTATCTCTACACATTTATTATATGACTTTCTATCACACACAATCTCGATATAACGGTATGATGAATCTCAATATTTCACTGCTCATCCCCCTCTCACAGTAACAGTACTGTCATGATGACTAGAACTATAACATTTGGTAGCTATCCATCGGTATTAAGCCGGTAAGTGGGGTTAGGGTGCACTGAGAGGAATATTTATAATTTTATTAGAAACTAAAAACAGATAAAATTATAATATCAGGTGTAATTTGTTAATATGCTTTGTCTTACCCAAGAAGCTATAGAAAAATAAAGTATTCCCTAACTGCTAAAGATACATTGGCAGTTATAACACTTACAAAACATTTTCTAAAATATCATGGTAAACTTTCTGATACACACGCTGCTTTATATTGCTTTCCTTTTATTCTAAAGTAAACGAAACATATTTTATAAACCTAGAAAATTATTAAAAAAACGTCACGCGTAGTGATAAAACACAATAAATCTAAATTGACAAATACTATATCATAAATGATAAGCGGGTAAGTTACAATAACTAACATCAACACAAAACTGAGTTAAATTTAAAAGTAGAAAAGTACAGATAAAATAAAGCGGCAACTTTTAACTTGAAAAGCACATTTTCTTTAAAACTCCTCTATGTGTACCACCCACGTAACACTACTCGCTATTTACAATAGATTCACTTTTAAAGTTCAAACATTCAACACAACCAGTCGAGGGTGAAATATGGGGTGAAGTTTTACAAACACTATTTGCGGATTTAAATAATAATGTAAAATCCGGATTTTGTGTTTCGGTTTTTTTAATCCGCATCGAGTGAGTACGGGTTAAGTGATCCACTAAATAGCGCACATGTGTGATTTTTATTTTTTTAATGTATTAAGTTATTAGCGTTTGATTATGGTTATGATACACTTAGATTTAATAGAAGGGAAGATTTAGCGTAAATATCGTTAGGGTACACATTATGCACTTGTGCATTGTTTTGGTAGCAGTACTTTATTATGTAGCTAGCTTTTGCCCGTGGGTCTGATAGCTCGGGAGCAGCACTTTTGCCTGAATGCCAGTATCGTATGTCTTTATCTGTACCCCTGACCTGAGAGGCGTGAAAGCTTAACAAACACATAAACTCACATTCGCATTTATAATATGAGTTAGGATTTTAATGTAAGGTTGAGGAACGCACATAGTTCTCATAGTAATAGAGGATCAAGGACGTCTCATATCGTTCTGTCAAGAAATTTTTAGTAGCAATATTAAATCTGGAAGTATTCTGCTTACTCTCTTTTGTGAGGGACCTAGAACCATTATTGACGAAATGTGGGTTTATTACATCTCTGTTTACCCGTTCGGGGATATTTTCAAGACTATGTACGTAAATGTTTCTTTCTTTTTAACCAACTTCAAAAAAGAAGGAGGTTCTCAATCCGACTCTATGTATGTTACGCGATCATTGCGTAAATTATGAATCGATTTTGATGATTCTTTTTTTGTTTGGTAGATCATATTTCAAAGGTTGTCCCATATAAATTTAATCGAAATTGATTTAGCACTTTTTGAGAAAATCAACAAACGACAAAATGTATACCCATATCTACTTTCTTCCAAACGGCGCTGTCATTTGAGCAGCGTGTTTAGTACGCCTACCCATATATGTATATAAGGATTAATAAACATTAAAATACACTTACTTCCTACCAAAAACTGAAAATAAAATTAAAACCGTCTTCAAAACTATTTTTCTTTTAAGTTTATGTTAATACTTATAGGTATCGTTTTGAAGTCACTCGTTGTTTATTTTTTAAATTATTTTAATTGTATCGCACTAGCCAAAAATCAACATTAAACTTCAAATAATTTCAAAACATAATAAGATTATTTTAAGTATTTAGCTCCTTCGAATTGACTGCCTTCATCGTTAATACGAAGGATTAACGAATTGATAAAAAAATCATTAAACTAAATAACTAATTAATACTTTATTACTTAATATAAAAGGAAAATTCCTCATAAAAATATTGGACTCAATTTTAAAGACATTAAATTGTTAAGTATTGAAGATTCTAAGAAGTATTGCCTTACCTTGCCGTGACACGAGTTCGGCGAAATATTAGTAATTGTATCTTCAACGGTTAATGTTATTTTTTGGACTGATATTAGAATTCCTTTAAAGTGATTGATTGCAGAATTACTGGAAGTAATACCTTATCATTAATAGGAAGTATGTTTCGTTATTGTGTGTTGATTTTAATGATGGCGATGTCGATAAGATATTGCTTACAGAATACATTAAATATTTTTTTCTAAACTAGTTTTCCCCGCGGTTTCACCCACGTAAGTCCCGTTGCCGTGGGAATATCGGGATAAAAAGTAACCTATATGGAAATCCAGGTCTACAGCTATCTACGTACCAAGTTTCATCGCAATCGGTTCAGTAGATTTTACGTGAAAGACTAACAAACATCCATACTCACAAACTTTCACATTTATAATATAAGTAAGGACTAAGTGCCTTGAGCAGCGATAGCTCAGTGGGAAGACCAACAGACTGCAATGCAGAGGGTCTCAAGTTCAAACCCACGTCGCGCACCTCTGACTTTCGGAAGTTATGTGACTTTTCGAAATGATGTGCGTATTGATTGACAACTATCGCCTGCTCCGTGCCTCGGAGAGCACGTTAAGCCGTCGGTCACGGCTGCCATGAACATCTATGGCAGTCGTTATTGGGAGAGTATCGACACAAAAGATCCCACTGGGTCGAAGTGTCGGCGGTCTGCACTGACTGGCCCCCACATAAGATACAAGATATACATAGATATCTATGACGTGTGCCCTAAATTAATATATAAAAATATTACTAGCAACCTAGAACCCCTTTTATAATCCTAATTCAATAATAACTGCACACTTCACTTGTCCAATTTGCGCAATACCGACTGATCGTAATCGACGTTCCTTGCTCAACAGATGGCGTTGTATGGCAAATTACCGTAAGTAATCTGTAATGAGCTCACCTGTTACTGTGACGTTGAAATATTTTAGTAGAATAAGGGTTGTTTTGATGAATTGAGTGCAAAGGGTGAATTATGACATTGATGGTTTAAGTAGATGGTATGGTTTTAGATTTGGTACGCTTTAGTGGGTTTTGAGCTGCTGTAATTATTTTTGACTGCGTGTACTACTTATTCAATGAATATGCTTGATAGCAGCGATAGCTCAGTGGGGAGACCAACAGACTGCAATGCAGAGGGTCTCGGGTTCGAACCCACGTCACGCACCTCTGACTTTCGGAAGTTATATGACTTTTCGAAATTATGTGCGTATTGATTGACAATTATCGCCTGCTCCGTGCCTCGGAGAGCACGTTAAACCGTCGGTCCCGCCTGTCATGAATATCTATGGTAGTTGTTATTGGGAAGTCAGTGCCTTATAATATCCTGACACTGGTCTAGCTTTAGGGTATCGTTACCCTTTTGATTGCGGAAGTCAGGCGGCAGCCACTCCGTGTAAAAATTGATATTTAGTCAAATCCGGTTAGACCAGAAAAGCCGACCCTAAGTGACTTGGGAATAATAAAGGCTAGGGAGAAGAAGAAGTACTATTTATTCAATGAATTGATAATCTAGATAAATTGTTGTTATAAATGTTGGATTGCCTGCACGGTTTAAAGTTTTCATAGGACACACTATGCTACTACTATAGATACATACAGCATAAAGAAAACGATAGTAGATCAGGACCATAGATTAAGGCACCGAATTTAATTATGTGTCTGAGATAACTAATAGATAAATGTTACAGATTGGATATTTTTATTTAACATTTTGCACTGTATAGTATATTCATAGATATGTCTTCCACTAAATTTTTATTCCATTCGGGGCGAAAGACCAGGCCTGCCCGCTTTAGAGGCGGCACGGTCAGAACTCCGCCAGGTCCTGGTGGAAGAATGGAGAAATCGACTTGTGCACCCCAGTGCCGGGTACGCCACGGTCGTGGCGGTAAGTCCCGTTTTTGAAAAATGGCCGCTCTCACCTTTCGGCTGACACAGGTACTGACTGGCCACGGTTGTTTTGGCCAGTTCCTGTGTTGCATAGGCTGGCAGGAGACGCCCGTATGTTATCACTGTGGCGACTGCCGCGATGTTGTTGTGGACACGGCGCTGCACACTTTGGCGGAATGACCCGCCTGGGCATCACAGCGCCGTGAGTTGATCGCGGCAGTCGGACTGGTTGCCTTCTCATTCCCGGCCGTGAATCAGTCTATGGTCCGGAGTGAGAGATCGTGGAACGCCGTCGCCTCCTTTTGTGAGGAAGTAATTTCCATCAAGGAGGCGGCGGAGCGGGCGAGAGAGCTCTTAAACCCTCTCCCCAACCGCAGAACCGGGCGCCGGAGGGCGCGAGATGAGCTGCTCGCTGCCTGATCAGCACCAGGTCCGAGAGGCTGCGTGCGTGTTCCCACGTGCGCCTCTGTGTCGTGTCTTTGTCCCTCCAAGGGGGACGGCGGAGGCAGTATTTTTGTGTAGTGGCCTGCCATTTTACACGGCGGATCGAAACCACGGCAGGGTCGCGATTGCATGTGAAAGCGATTCGCGCGACCTCGCCGTCTATGGTTATGTCCAGGAACACCGTGATAGGTTTAGTCGGTATTACCGGGGTATCTTTTTCCTGGTGAGCCCGACATAACCTCTCCGTCGCCAGAGAGATATGCGTCAAAGCATTCCTACACGTAAAAAAAAGTTTTCATTCCATATTACGCAAATGTAAACAAGAACACTGATCCAAACTTCTTAGGTAATTGACCGTTCCTAGTTAACGTAAAACCAAACATCAAGATGTAATGTAATCGTATCTACTTAACCTTTCAGGGATAAATAATCGTGATGATGCTACAACACAATTATATTGCAATACCTAATCAACGTTCATAATAAACTTAAATTACTAGACAATGCACCACTCATTATACTAATGTCCTCACATTAAAATAATAGTTCTACCTCGACACCTGTACCTACAATCAGAGTCAGCATATTTCCATAATTTAACATCAGCAATCATTCGTGACAACTTCCATAGAGCACCGTTTATTTCACTTCCGTAGAAAATCACATTAAATAAAAAAGGAACAAACAGAAAATTACAAACCATTTGACATATGACACCGCGAATATTCAAATTAATGCATTATCGATATGAACAAAGGTGCACTTGACTGGAAAAAGGGAGTTTTTATGACACCTACGTGCAATACACTTTTGAACTTCACCTCCCCTTAATAGCCACAGTATAAAAATATCCAGTAGATAATCATACTGACGATGAATGTGTGGTTTTGTGTAAGACTTTGCTGCTTTTTTGAGCGTATGAAGCCGTCAACTTGCGGTTTAGGCACACGTGCGCCATTTGCAACAGGACTGCTTTACAAATTTGTATAATATGAGTATATATTTTATTTTAATAATTCTACATCAAAACAAAAAATGAAAATATTTATTGAACATTCTGTGTATATTGTTGAATCTATTAATATAGATTCAACAATGGTTTTGTGTAAGACTTTGCTGCTTTTTTGAGCGTATAAAGCCGTCAACTTGCGGTTTAGGCACACTTGCGCCATTTGCAACAGGACGGCTTTACAAATTCGTATAATATGAGTATATATTTTATTTTAATAATTCTACATCAAAACAAAAAATGAAAATATTTATTGAACATTTTGTGTATATTGCTGAATCTATTAATATATGTAGATTCAACAATACATAGAATATAACTATTTTAATCTATCCTATAATTAGTATACCCTTTAGTTCCTTAGTAAATCAGAATAATTTGTCACGTGATAGCATAGAATGTTTATGCCTAATCAAAGAGCAATAAAACATTGATCTGCAAATATAATATTAGCATGACTAAGTTCATGTAATCGTTTATGACCAAATGCAACATTCAGTGCATCAAAAAAATACTGAGCATATAGTTTATTCTGTGGCTCTTCTTAAGGGGAGGTGAAACTTCTAACCCACAGGTTATGACATGTAATTCGAGCGTAAATCAAATTTGACCGGTGGGCGTGTGCAGTTGTCTTGCGCATATGTCGATGTTTCTACGCGATGATTGTTACATTTCTAAGTGCGTTCGTGTGTACGAGGTAACGCTTCGTTCGTGATGAATGGGTGTAAAGCTATAGACAGACGGTTTAATAGATGCATAATGTGCTCTTATTGCGTCAAATTTGGCTGTTATTGTTTTGAATATGGAAATTGCATTAAGGTAATTGTTTTCTGTAGTCCTATTTTAGAAACTATTTTATTACTGTATTATTAGAACAATCTTAATAAATATATATTCAGTTATTTGTGTAAGATAATAGATTTATTATTTCCATCAAAGAGTACGTATAGTTGTCAAGACAGTTTTATGCAGTCTTGGAGATCACCTAGTAATTATGTATTAAAATAAATCTGTATAAATGTTAGTAATATTCCTTAGTAACTTTTGTTAAAATAACTACCGAGGCGTATTACCTATATTCACACATAGTTCACACACATAGTGGACACAGGTCCATATCCAAAAAATAGGCAGCGATGTATAACACTTAAATTTCTATAAGTATGCTATTGGCGTCTTTTAGGCATAGGGCTAGTATTCGTGGTGCTACTGAAAACTTATTGCCAGTGCCCAACATCTACTTTGACCGAACTGGAACTCGAACTCAAAACCCCATGACGAGGTAGCCTTAATATGAAAAATACATTAATAAGAAACAGCATATATTTATAAATCACCAAGTTAATGTTTGCTAATACTACAGCAAAAAATCAAACAATAAAGAACTGAATTACTCATCGAACATAATTATTCACTACCAAATGTTCAAACAAAGCTACCATAAGGTTTTTGAATAAAATTACCACACATAATTAGACCGTGCAAATAATTAGGTGTACCATATTGACCGCTTTCACCCTCACAATTATGTTTATCTCTGACCAATCTCTGTAGATTTTAAACTCAGTTCTTTTTAAACAAATGTTTCAAACCTCTTACTTGGAAAACTAATTTTCCAGTATGTTGTGTTGAAGTTCAATCATTACATTGTTAGGTTTTGGTGTTGTACCGTCTAAAATTTTAGCAAAACATCGAGTTCTGTTACTAATAAAGTTTATGTTTACATACATAATACTAAAAGTAAATTTCTATATACCATATTATATGTACATACTTTAAATAAACATCACGAAATAATTCGTATAAAGTAGTTTAATTGCAATTTATCTTAAACTGTTGAAAGCGCAGTTTATTTTGAAAGCATTAGGTTCCGTCATTTTTCAAATTATTAACTGATTTATTTTCACGCTTACCAAAATTTTAGTAGCCATGGTCACTGGGGTGGGGCTCTCCTAGTGACCATGGCTACTTGAAATGGTGATAAGCACCATATTAGTCTTAATATGGTGATCAGCTCTTTGTGTGAAAGAATAATTATTACTTAGTTCTCGTTAAATACTTTAATTTCTGGTGTAACTATTTATGCAGAATGAGCTCAGTGTATCGTGAATGTATATTCATGATGTTACTCATATCTGTATAGGCATGAGTAACATTATGACATACATATGTTACTCACGCGTTTATATTTCTGAAAGGGTAGGCTGATCTGTATAGCACCAGAATTATCAGCTCTGTACATGTCCCACTTAAAAGCTCATTACCGTCCATTGGGTAACTTTTTTGATTCTGCCAGTGTGAGTTTCGCAACAGAAAACTTATTAGACTTTGCTCGTCCCAAAAATCGAAGCCGTTATCTTAAGATCTCACGTAGATTTGCAAATTAATTTCTTGGGAAAATGCCAGTAGTTGAATGGGGAAGGCATTGGACATGTAATAAAAAGGACGTGGTTTTGAGTACCAACCGCACTATTGACGTGATGCGTCTTCTTACGCAAGCATATTAGCTTAGATAAAGAGGTTAATTTGTGTGCCAAATGTTATCAAAATTTCTTGAGCCTCTGTTCAAAGACAGGTTTGTTACTCCTTAAATATCATCCAAACGTGACTCCTGTACAAAATTGTGTTAAATGTTAATACTTATTATAATTACCAAGTACCTTTTGTGAAAATAAATACACCATTTGGCTATTCTAAAATTAATCAGCTTATTATCCTCAATTATAACATTAAAAAAAAACAACATTATCATAATCTACTTAACAAAAAGAGACGCCATTCTCGTAACAAATTAATCCGAACTTCAAAGTATTATCTACTAAACAGTTATTAAGTCGGCTCGAGTTTTACGGTTACACTGCAGGCCACAAAACACCACCCCTGCACACCTGCACGTTCCCTTCAAACTTGGACAATATGCCGATAAGTTGCCACTTGCAGAGTATGCGATAGAATAGGGTGAAATTGTTTGGAAGTTTTTTTAATTTTGTTAGTTTGTAAGGTCACAGAATTAACAGTTAATTAATCATCAATTATGTTGCAGTTTCGCTTTAGTATAGTACGAGTAAAGTTTACCTATAAGCTTCTTCTCTCTTAGCCTTTATTATTCCCAAGTCACTTGGGGTCGGCTTTTCTGGTCTAACCGGATTTGACTGGATATCAGTTTTTACACGGAGCGGCTGCCACCTGACCTCCGCAACCCGAAGGCTAACGATACCCTAAGGCAAGACCAGTGTCAGGATATTAGAGGATTTATTTCCCAATAACGACCGCCATAGATGTTCATGGCAGCCGGGACCAACGGCTTAACGTGCTCTCCGAGGCACGGAGCAGGCGATAATTGTCAATCAATACGCACATAATTTCGAAAAGTCATATTACTTCCAAAAGTCATAGGTGAGCGACGTGGGTTCGAATCCGAGACCCTCTGCATTGCAGTCTGTTGGTCTCCCCACTGAGCTATCGCTGCTAAAGTTTACCTATAAGCATACCGTGGATTAATAGTGTTTTCAGTGACCTATATAAAGATTACTCATAGTGATATCAGTCGTATTTCTTTTAAAATCTTGAGTACTCCAGTTAGGCTGAAATGCTTGTGTCTAAGGATAGGTTTACCTCAATGTGCGATAGATCAGAAAAGAAAACAATTGCGAAGTGGTTTCTTAAAAAAATATGGTATTGAGTTAGTACTGCTCCGAGCATAAATACCAATCACATTCACTTTCACATGAGATCCCATGAGATCTCACACTCCAAACACTAAATATATACATTCAAACACTCGCACTATAACTCATAAAAATGGGCTCCGGTTTTCTACATTTTTCGTTTTCTTTTATTATTTTATTGTGTCTCGATTTCATTCATTTAAACGCCATATTTATACAGAATTAGCCTTATATAGACTCATTGCTGCGGGAGGGCCCTGGTGACCTGTAATTACAGGTTTTTTTTAAAACCTACTTCGGGCACCTCGGTCTTTCCCAAAGTTATGTAAGGTACATTATTATAGCATTTCTGTAAACTAGCATAACAAACCTTTGTGAGAGAGAATGAATAGATTATTATTATTATATTCATTTAAGTAATAAAATCTATGATTAATAATTTCAATAATGTGCATTATTTTGACAAAAATATTTAATAAAGGCATCAAAGACTCGCACTCTATTGGAACGTTCGTGTTTTATTTACCCCCAACCTCAATAGTAATGAAGAATTATTGTTTTTGTGACGTCACACTCCAGTGTTTTGTTTAAGGATTTCCTTTCCATAAGTCTCTACGGTCTTTGAGCCAACACGTTTGCACTTGTCCCTTATTTTTGTAAGTGTCACTTTTTTGGCGTCAAGTGTATTGATCTCTTAAATCAAATTTTAAATTCTATATTTATAGGCATAGGTGCCATTTTCATGTGTAGTATTTTAATCGTCTGTAATTTTTCACTTTTGAACTCAAGACCCTTACGGGGTCACTCGCTCATGTTAATTGTGTGGTCATTTAAATTTTAAGTTTGTGTATCTAACGAAGCGGGTAACTATGGTTTTTGTACAAGTAAAAATTTGTTTTGCCTTGCACGATCACGTTTTGCAATATTTTTAAAACGCACCCTTGAGGTATCCCCAATAAAACTAAAGTATTATTAAGAAATTTATAATACATTCACATTTAATTTTAAAATATTCAACAGTTTGTTAATCTTCATGATATTGTTTTACGTAAAATCGCAGCAATAAAACATTAACATTTCGTCAGCTGGGTTCAAGTTTCCTAAAGCAGCGCGCAAGACTACATCCTCTGGGCGCAGTTCTAAATTTCATATTGCTCACTTATATCAACAGAAAATCTTAGTAACTGATAAATATGTAACCGAAATAGGCATCAAGAACCTTAAATCGAAAATCGACATTAGGCAGTAAGCATTTGAACTTTAGCCCTTGGACAAATAAGGCAGAAAGATGAAACATACATATTTATATTTATAATCTTTCTGCCTTACTACTACATATTATAAAACAAAGACCCCCGCCACGTCTGTCTGTCTGTCTGTTTGCGATAAACTGAAACTACTAAACGGATTTTCATGCGGTTTTCACCAATAGACAGAGTGATTCACAAGGAAGGTCTAAGTGTATAATTTGTTAAGGTTGTATTATCTGTTCGAAGCCGGAGCGAATCGCTAGTTACTTATAAATATATTATTTACGCCTACCTCATAGAGAGTTAGGCGGAGATTAAGGATTTCACCTAGCTATAGTTTTTTTTACAGAATAATATTTTTGGTTATAACATATCGAGCTCACTCTCTCGTTTTCCGAAATCGTAAAATCACATTATCGCGCCTATCGTGATACGACAATTTATAAGAAGATATACGATATATTGTAAGAGACAGTGTCCGAACATTATTTGCCGTGACTTGTAATAGTGGGCCCCTGACGAATAAATCATTGCTAACACAATTTGGTTCAACATATTTCAGCAACAGGAAATGGGGATGGAATGTTAGTTCATATGAGTAATAAGTAAAAACCTATAGCTTTATTATTTTTTTTGTTATTATGATATATTGTTAAAGATGTTCTAAATACTCTATATATATGTAGTTATATTCCAAAGATTGCACTCAAGTTTTACAAATATATTGTGTTACAATTTGTGACATGAATTCTTTAACAATTAAAGTATTTTTGATTAAACCAACACCATAATGGCTAAACCACCAGCAGCCATATTTTATAACTACGTCGACGGTGTCCTCACGTGCAGCCAATGTTCGCGCACGTTTACTCATAGGATTGGATATTGTAGCTATCAAAAGGCACATGCGAGAGCTGATCATCCTTGCTTCTTTGCTAATAATTAGTATTAGTCACCATAGCCGATATCGGCTGGTAAGTATATAATAACATAAGTATATAATTTTTTTTATCAGCAATATATAAAAAGCTAGGAGTTACAGTTATACTGCCTCAAAATCTAATAATATAATAGGGGCGCTCATAGCCAGTTGCACTCACTGATCGGTAAACAATTAGCGAGATTAAGCAACGTTGGGTGCGGTCAGTCTATAGATGGGTGACCGCTTAGTGGTATTTCATCTGAGCGTCTCCGTGCTTCGGAGGGCACGTAAAAAGTTAGTCCCGGTTGTTGCCAAATTGACAGCAGTCGTTAAGCCATGTTAGAGGCCTACGGGCGGCTTGAACAACTCTTGACAACAGGTTGGCCACTAACCACACGAAAAGAAAAAGAAGAAGAAACCTAATAATAAAGTAAATTAGTAAATAATTTGTTACTTAAATAGTTAAGATACCAAAATGAGTACTCGGCAAATAAATCCTATCGATAAGGTTGTTTTAAAGTCCGCATTTTGCAATTTGAAACGTAAAATGTAGCGTATATATAAAATTGTTAATATAATCAACATGCAAGTGTGATATTTCTGTGCTAACCATAATAATTTGCCTGATTCTTACTTTAGAATTAAGCACGTAAACATTTCAATTATAAATAGTGCATCATATAAAAATGCATCGCTTTAATTGCAGAACTCGATAATCTCTCAGACAAAAACAATAGATCACTACTCCAGTACGCCGGCATGTGTTTACAAAGCCTACGGGTAGATGGCGTGCATTAGTTAAGTAAACAAGGTGCTCCACTACACTGTAGCGTAATCCTGCAGCGCCCTCTACGGTTCGGATTATGAATCGAGATAGGCGATAGAGTTGTATTGGGAACTGAAATAAAATTATTTATCGGTACTCTCTGGTTGTGGCTTTGCACGTGTGATGGTCAAAAGAACGCATACCAGGATTATAATAATCATTAAAAAATCAAAATCAGAATATGTTAATTCATGTAGGTAACAAAGTAACACTTATGAACGTCAAAGTTACACTTATTAATGTACTAATTTACATTTTCATGTTGCCATGTTCAGCAAAGCAAGGGCGTAAAACCAATGAGAAGAATTGGCAAGAAACTCATGACCACTCTTTTCAATCGCCAAGTTTACAGTATTGTGTATTTACAAGTCTTTTCATAGACTTAGGATATGGGGTACCTGTGTGCTGTTTCATCTAAAATAAATTTTTTGAAGTAAAAACTTCTTTAGGCGCTTTGAGCACTTTTTGGGTGAACAAAAATCATGGAACTCGCGCCATCGTCACTGAACGCATTCAAAATTCAAAAATATTAATTTTTAGCTCGACGATACAATTCACAAGTTACTTAGTTTTCACTTCTATCGGCAGTCCCCAAAGTCTGCCACGCGTGTTTTTTTAATACTTTTAGTTAGTTTTAATATAGTTAGACTTTTCGATTTGTGGTTTATCTAATGTTTAGAGTCACTGTTATATTTTCACCATAAACGAGTAGTCTTTTTAATATATAATCTAACTGAAATGTCTTGCATGCCTGTGATTTGTTTCATTACTCAGACAATGTTAAATTAAGAATGTCTCAACTACAAAACATTATAATTCTACATTTGGTATGCTTAAATTATAAATAAATTAAATAATAGTAATAATACTGCTTTGATGACGCAGCGGTAGTGGATGCGATTACTGCGCATGAATGCGACTGTTGTGCAGGCTAAGTTGAAGACTGTTATCGAGTCTTCTGTCTGTGAATTTCCGTAGCACGGAGTTTGGCAGTGGACTCCATAGATTGAGATAGGCTTGCTTTCTATTACGTGGCATTTATGTAGGTGTAACAAAATACGGCTTACCTCTTCAAAAAAATTGGCGTTACATTATGTATGTATTGTACTTAACTGTAAATTAGAATATTCCAATTGTAATACAAATGATGCCCAACTCTGTTAAAAAGTGACAGCCAAACCAAAATTTATATTTATATTTTAAATAAAACCAATGCATCTAGCTATTAGTTAGAAGTGCCAGCAGTATTCCCCTTCAATCCTTTACTTCACTACAAAACGCAACAAAAACTACTTACCATCAGGCAGACATTTGGTTGTTTGTGTATCTTGTAATTAACGGCAGGCAGTAGTTGCCTTAAAGATGGTGAGAAAACAGAGTCAATCCATGATCGATGGTTTCCAGTTACCATCAAGTAGGCCACTGCCTCGTAGCAAGAAAATAAATCGATACTAGAAGCATGAACTGAACCAGTAGTATTTAGATTATGAAACGTCTAAGATTAAAGAAAGCTTTTATATTTATAACTAGATTTTGCCCGCGGCTTTGCTTGCGTAAATGTAAGTTAGATTAGATTTGTAACAGTACTTTTTCTCGATGAAAGATAGCATATGTCATTTTCTGTTGCCCTGACATGGTGTATGCGAAATTTCATAATGATCGGTCGAGTAGTTAATGCGTGAAAGCGTAACAAACAAACTCACATTCGCATTTATAATAGGTATTAGTTAGGATAAGCAGTAATTTATTTGTATCTCTCAGATCAATTGGGGGTGTTGCACAAATTATAGTCTACGCGCGGTGCTCGCTTTGTATAAACATAGTATTATATATCTGCAACGTTATTTTAAATCATATATCGCGATTATTGTAACTATCGTCCACAACGCCTTGAGGCATTTCTTACGGTGTTTTTCTGTGAGTTCTCATCATGGAACTAAAGTTTAGAGTGTTATTCTTTAAAAAAATTAACTCATACTCTATTGTCACTTCTGAAGTTCGTAGCTATTATCGTTAATGAAAAAGACAGTCATATTTTTATGGTAGGAGGTGAGGACAATATTCTTTATTATTACAATCATTAAAATATTGATTTTATAACGTAATAGGATAAAAGAAAATAAAGGGTTTTACATAATAGCACGGGAGGAAATATACGTGCGTTACATTTCTTTACTGCACTCGAAAGGCTTTCGTGGACTTTAAACATAACCAATTTGCATAATGACAAATTATGAACCTAATAATGGCAATAACGATTAACGATTTCTCACTGTGTAGTTTTATAACTAACGATTGGTTAATTATTATCCATATTCTGAATGACAAAAACCGCTTGCTTCTGTAGTCAGTAAAAGCAGAACAACTTTTTCGACACACATACAAAAATCTGAAATCAAAATTTTGCTTTATGCAATATATTGTATAATTGGAACCAATACCTAAATAAAGTAAGTACAACCGCCGTGTTGATCCTGCAACACAATAATTATTATTTTAGGCCACAGTACACATTTCTAATCCACAAACTGCCATAGCAACTTTTGTTTAGGCTTGCATACCAATTGTCTGAGAAGGCTGCCCATCATATAGAAAGGCATTATACATGGTATTTTTATCAACACGTGTAACGTTATTAAAAACGAAACATCAAAATAAGCATGCTGTGTGCAACAGGGGACCAACCACTACCTGAGATTTAACAAACCACAGATTCTCGGTAAAGAACACAGATTCCTACCGAGGTTGCTTCGCGAGGCTATTGAAATCAAAAAACATCCTAATTTCAATAGAGAAGATGGTTGGAATGTACCACCGGCTTGGGATCCAGTCATTCAAATAGTCAAACCCAAGAAGAAGCAAACCACAGCTAGACTTCATGATACTCTGAGCTCATTCTGCGTAAATAGAAACACCAATGATTAATTATGTTCGGGTACTTTGAAATAACGACACTGCACTGGAACATTGAGACAACTACCATCTTAGTCTCCCCGTGACCATGGCTGCTGAAAAGCAACCGAAACGTCGGGGAAAGTGTAAACTTAAATATGAATAGTTTTAATAGTTTAAATAATTTAATTAGCTTAAAAATTAGGAAAGTTTAATAGTATCTAGTAGTAGTATTACAGTTTCAAAATTTTGTAATAAAGTGTCAAATAAACAACGCGATAAAATCCGTATAATATAGTAGTTTAATTTCAATGAATAACATTCGCGTAAACAGAAGACAATATTATCAAAATAAGCAGCTTTATAGATAAATTCTCTATATACTCATATATATAATACACTGGTTTTAATTTATTTGCAGAAAATTTGCACACCTCACTTGATAGTCCAAATGGCTGGTGGTAAGGATTGTCGAAGTACGCAAATATCGTACCTAATAGATGAAGAAAGAGGATTTGCCAGTTGAAAGTCAAATGTTGGCCAATTTTGGCAAACAGCCTCTATTCAAAAACCGAACACAGGTGGCACAGTGTTACACTCTGTGTTGGATCTCTCAACAGTTTTGATGATTCTGAAGGTTTAAGTCTGACACAGTGTGTTGTTGGAAAACGGTAGCAAGGTTGAAGTTATGGATAGTGCAGGCTTCAATCGAGCGTACGCTGTGTAGATAAGTGCTTGTCTGTGTAATGTACCGTCGGCAAAAAAAGTGCTGCGACGGAAATTGAATTTTACTTTTTGTAACGGTTTTGTGTCGAGTAGGTAAGTTCTAGTGTTTGTTGATGTGCTGCGATTAAGAGAGATACTTTATTTAGATTACCTTGCTCGTCGTGTTTTATTTTATATTCTTTTTTATTTATTAGTGTTGTCTTGCCTCACGCATAAAGTATCGTTATTTTTGTTATGGTGTGTAAGGTTCTCTTGATAATGGATGAGAAGGGGTTTAAGTATTCTTACGCTGGTTACTTAAAATGTGACCACACCTATAAAACTATATTTAAATTTTTAAGTTTAGTTACTATATCAATATCTCTTCTTCTCTCTTAGCCTTTATTATTCCCAAGTCACTTGGGGTCGGCTTTTCTGGTCTAATCGGATTTGACTGGATATCAGTTTTTACATGGAGCGGCTGCCACCTGACCTCCGAAACCCGAAGGCTAACGATACCCTAAGGCTTGACCAGAGTCAGGATATTAGAGGGTACTGACTTACCCAATAACGACTGCCATAGATGTTCATGACAGCCGGTACCGACGGCTTAACGTGCTCTCCGAGGCACGGAGCAGGCGATAGTTGTCAATCAATACGCACATAATTTCGAAAAGTCACATAACTTCCGAAAGTCAGAAGTGCGCGACGTGGGTTCGAACCCGAGACCCTCTGCATTGCAGTCTGTCGGTCTCCCCTCTGAGCTATTGCTGCTGACTATACCATAACAATATCTAACGCCATTAAATTATTGAAAATATTTTCATCAAAGGCACTCTGAATAGTATTTAACTTTGTCACTATCATCGTAATTAGCATGTTTTTTTTTCTAACCGTGCATTCGCCGTATCTCTCAACCAGTACATAAACCCTGCTTAATATCCGTTTGCTTACTATATTTGCACCGGAGCTTAGCATAGGTTACGCTCCGGTATTTGCCTGCAGGCATTACGCAGTCAAAGGGTTGATTTGAGACGATATTAATGGTCAGCAACTAAGCTGATTATGTTGGTTAATTTGTAGGTTTGTTTGATGTCTATTGATGAGGATTTCCAGATATCTGATGTAAAATATACTAATTATGTGTGTGATGCATTTGAAATTTGTAGTGAGACAGAAAATACTTATATCTAATACTGTATTAGAAGCCCATCTTCTTTCTTCTTTTCGTGTGGTTAGTGGCCAACCTGTTGTCAAGAGTTGTTTAAGCCGCCCGTAGGCCTCTGACGTGGGTTAACGACTGCTGTCAATTTGACAACAACCGGGACCGACTTTTTACGTGCCCTCCGAAGCACGGAGATGCTAAGATGAAATACCACTAAGCGGTCACCCATCTATAGACTGACCGCACCCAACGTTGCTTAACCTCGCTAATCGTTTACCGATCAGTGAGTGCAACTGGCTATGAGCGCCTCAAAGCGAAGAACCCCATCAAAGACGTACAATCATATTTTTGGTGCGGGTTCTACTGTATTTACCAAAGGTAATAGCAATTATTTAATAATAATAATAATAATAATATTCTACCACATACACACAACACCATCTAGCCCAAACTAAGCAGAGCTTGTACTATGGGTACTAGACAATGGATAAACATACATATATATAGAATATTATTATTATTCTCTTTATTACTATTTTTCTTCTAATTATTACATTTTTAAATATAAATATAAAAACATACATATTTAAAAATATAAAAACTGAAACGACCCACCAGCATCGGGAACAGGGTCCAAGCTGCCGGTGGTTAGGATTCCAGAGACAGGAACCTCCTCACAATGCGTGCTGTATCTAATAGCACTGCCTTCTGCATCAAACCCCTGATCCAAGCACCTAACGCGAGCCTCTTTAGATGGTGATCGAGGCTCTTAGCAATTAGACCATTGACAGATATGACTATCGGCACAATGATTGCCGAATTTTATTATTATTATTATAATTATTATTATATACTTTTTTTGTAAATACAAACATATTATACATAGAAACACCCAGACCAAGACAAACATCCATGTTCATGCACACAAATGTTTGACTTGTGCGGGAATCGAACCCGCGACCTCAGGCGTGGCAGTCGGTTACACTAACCACTACGCTACCGAGGCCGGCCGATTTGAAGTAAAATGTTAATCAGAATAAAAAGTAATATATTTATCGGTATGAAAAAATTGTTTAAAACGATTTTAAGAAACAACGTTATATCCATTAATTTTCTTTCTATTACTTTCTATATTAAATGTCTTTCAAGACCACCTTTGAACACTATAAAACCACATTATAACTTCACATGCAAATTATCTATTAAACCCATATCCGTGATCATAAAAACATCAAGTGGAAATCGAACCCGGAACAAGTGTAACAAAATAAGGGCACAATTTCCCCGTAGTAATCGCTTTGCACATCAAAAGATCGTTACAGCTAATCATGTTTTGCCCTTTAGTTAACATTGGATCATTAGCGCAGTGGTTTATAAACGTTTTTATGTATATGGTGAGGTACAGGATATTCAAAGTCGAGTCAGTTAGGTTTTGACTCGGCACTGCCACTTCGCCGAGTGTTGTGGGCTCGATCTATCATGCCATTAATTGTTCCGTGTCTTGGTGTTCCTTGTGTCTGTTGTTTAAGCGTTTGTAAAGTACCCCGCGACACAGGCAACAATACTAATGCATATATTGCATATTTGAAATAAAGACAGGAATCACAGTGGTTACACAAGTTACATTTATGAACGTCAAAGTTTATTGGTTAGTAATAATAATATCAGTCTTGTATTAAACTGTTCCATTGCTGGGTACAGGCCTCTTCTCAGTGTAAGAAGGATCATACCATAGTCCAATAGGCTAGCAGAGTGTAGATTGAAAAAAAAACACATCTTCGAAAACATTATGAGGAGCACCAGGTTTCCTCACGATGTTTTCCTTCACCGTTAAAGCAAGCGATAATTTGCTATTTAATACGTACATAACTTTGAAAAGACAGAGATGTGCGCCATTGGATCGAACTCGAGACCTCTCACTAGGATATCGAATATTTCGAATTAGTGTTTAGTGAATTTATTAATTTACATTAATGTTAGTTGCTAGGTTCAGGCAGAAGGTTCGCCTTTGAGAAGATAGCTACAGTAAAGTAACTAGACGAGTTCTTAAATGATAAATTTGATTGACTGCATTGATATTTTATGTTAAATTGACATTTTGAGTATTACTGTTAAATTATTATCTATTATTTTTATTATGATTTTCTTTTGTAATTTTAGTTATGACAATAATTATGTTTCTATGTTAATAATTTGTATGTCAATATTGGCAAAGCATAGCGCACCAAATATTTTGTATCCAAGATCTTTATATGTAAATACCTATGTTTGACAAATAAATGATTATGATTATGATTATGAGTAAACTTATGGTCAGAGACTCTCTAAAATCAATTTCAGAATTTTATAACTTATGTACAAGGTGATGTAGCTATTATACTGGCTATATAAATCTTAAAGCAAAACAATACATAATTAATAATATTAATTCACATTTTGTTGTAATATTTCATAGTGGTTATTTATATAAGACAAGTAGTATGGCATGATATAAATATTAGATTTAATATTATTTATGTTATACAAGCAAAATTGTTTTTGTATTTATAGGGTAGAGCATGCAATTAATCACCATCGCAAGAAGCGTAGCGATGCGCGGTGGGCACGTTGCTAAGTTGCTCTGTATCAGGAAGTAACGAAAATATGGGTTTTATAGTAAAACTAGCTGTGCCCGCGGTTTCACCCGCGTTTATAACTACTGCGCCGCTCCCGTGGGTCGTAGCGTGTTGTTATATAGCCTTCCTCGATAAATAGGCTATCCAACACTAAAATATTTTTTCAATTCGAAGCAGTAGTTCCTGAGATTAGCAGATTAGCGCGTTCAACCAACCAAACCAACAAACAAACTCTTTTTTTTAAATTATATAATAGCAGCATCAGAACAAAAGCAGCGATAGCTCAGTGGAGAGACCAACAGACTGCAATGCAGAGGGTGTCGGGTTCGAACCCACGTCGCGCACCTCTGACTTTCGGAAGTTATATGACTTTTCGGAATTATGTGCGTATTGATTGACAATTATCACCTGCTCCGTGCCTCGGAGAGCACGTTAAGCCGTCGGTCTCGGCTGCCATGAACATCTATGGCAGTCGTTATTGGGAAAGTCAGTACCCTCTAATATCCTGACACTGGTCTAACCTTAGGGTATCGTTAGCCTTCGAGTTGCGGAGGTCAGATAGCAGCCGCTCCGTGTCAAAAGTGATATCCAGTCAAATCCGGTTAGACTAGAAAAGCCGACCCTAAGTGACTTAGGAATAATAAAGGCTAATAGAGAAGAATTAGCAGCATCAGAACTTTATAAATAATGTTTAACTGCACGGATGGCAGTGATTTAAGTGGTCGCGTCCCCACTGTCATGGTCGGAGTGTTGTGGGTTCCATCCCCACTTATTTTGTGAGTATGTCGTATGTTGTATCTTTGTGTCGGTTGTCCTCCACGACACAAAAATTATGCCTAGTGCGGGATTATCTATAATACTAATGTTAATTTAAAAAAAAGAACAAACGCTAGTGAATAAATAATGGTAATACCCTTTTTTATATCCTTTAGGTAAACAAACATTTGAGTATCTTGATGGTAATCCGGCTACTATACGCGTTGGTATCAGCAGAGATATTAGTCACGCATTACCGTCACCGTTAATAAAAATCACGCGTAATGCACCATGGACAAAGACTCATGAGTTCCTTGCTGACATTACCGTGCCTTCTTAAAACGCTTTTGAAATACCTACTTCGTACTCAAGACAAGTTTTAGATAGGATGTTGTTTAGACAGGTGCTTCCTTAGTCAAATTGTTCCTTACTTTCTTAGTGCTTTAGCAAGGAAGCCGCTGTATCTTAATGGTCTCGATGTTTTAAGGGTAGAACGAGATCTTTGCTTAAAAGTGATACCTACATCAATAAATCTGGAGTAAGGCAGCTAAGAAAATACCTTTACATTACAAAAGATGGCAGCAGCAAGGAAACTTGTGTTGTGTTCTTGTGGTGAAAAGGCTCTTCAAAGCAGTTTTGTGCTATCACCAAGAAATCTTTATTTCCGTGAAACTACCAGCGCAACATGACATGGACATATGATAATATGATCACAACGGACAATAATGATCTGAAGGTTCGTCAACGCGCAAGTATTTTCCTTATAGAGATAGGGAACAAACGCCTAATTGCTTACCATCAAGTCGCCTGTCATCTTGTTTGTCGCCGTCTTAAGTAAAACAACATAGAAATGCTTCTACCAGTATTTAAAAACTCTCTTTAAACATACTGTTGAATTACAATTACATTCTACTAACAAATAACAAACGAAGCAGTATGTACTAACACGCACGCTTCATAAGTCCTCTTTACTGTTGTATACACGCTAGGTATAATTGTTTAGTATAATCTGTGCAGTGCTGCGATGCTACGCACGTAATCTGTGCTGCAGTCGTGTGGTCACGCCTCTTTATATACAGGTTGATGCTAAGGTTAAAATGTTTTCTTTTTTATTTCAAGGTCTTTATGAAATTTTTGGTGCATTTATCGGGGACATAAAATATGCATATACTATGAAAGAATAGTTATAAATAATATTTATTATACAAACGTCTGTGTATTCTTGAAAAAAAAAGGTATAAGAGACATACGTTTCGTCAGCTTTCTTCTAGGTCTGACGTTGTTGATATTGATAATTTGCTAATAAAAGTTTCAATAATACTTTGTCTCTCGTAAGAATTAAAGCTGACATCTTGACAAGCAGCCTTAAATATAAGTCACACAACCGGCTAGATAGTCAATAAATATAAAATCATATTATATTGTATATTTTTCTCGTATTCAGCATACTGAACTTATACAAAATTGACTTCACCTTACTATGCCACAAAATGACTGTTCCCCAGTGTTATCGTTTGCAGTAAAAGAAGAGAAGGCAAGGAAGGAAGGGAATAGAAGAGAGTTTTATAGGTAGTAATTAAGAAATAGTTTTCTTTATCTTTAATAGTTTTCTTTTTCTTTTTCTTTATCTTTTTTGGCAAAAAACAGTTGAAATAGACAGTCTGGGGGAAAATAGTAACCGCGAAATCGAAAATTATTTGGGGTCTTTTATGTTTTCCTAAAAGTAGGTTTACATAGTATCGCAGAAATCAATAAAAATATTGATTGAAAATGATAGGCTACAAGCAGTAACGAGAATATTAATTCTTCAACTCCCAATATTCAGAAGATGATGGCCGAGCGAAGTGATGGTAAGTAAATTTGGCTAATTTCACGAAACCAATTATTTTAGAAAAGAAAGAAATTCAAAGTGAATACGCTTTGAATTTCTCTCTTTCCTACATCACAATTTTACCTACAGCCTGTACATAAAAGTTAAATCAAGAGCGTAGGATCGTCATTTATCATAGTTCAGATTAACTGTAACGCACTTGTGCCACTTATTAACTACTTCTGGTCTCTTTGTTGTCTCCACTCGTTCACTACTACGCGCTATTTACAATCACCGGACGTTTATATCCATACAGTTGTAAATGCAACTTGCAAATGCTGCTGTATATGAGGTCTCGGGTTTAAGCCCTCTTTCAAACAAAGTGTTTTTGAGGTATCTGTCAAGACTTATAGCTAGTTTCACCACTCTCAAGTAAACGTTACCCAAAAGATAAATCGCATGCTGTCTCACTCTTGTTGGGTTAAAGAAGAGAGATGGTGAGACTTTTATCTTATAGATAAATGCTAGTTGGAGTCTGTGGGACAGGCTCTGAAAGTCATAACTAACAAAATGGCTGTTATATTTCATCTCTGCTTACCCTTTTGGGATAATAATGTGACTATTGAAATAAATTAACAAAAATTTTTTGGTTGCCCTCGGGATGATATCGACTACCGATTACTGTACCTACTGTGTATAGTCATTTAAGCAATATGGATTCGTAACAGACATAATGGGATACCTATATAATATCATGATGCTATTAAAACCGAATTTCATAGTAGTAGTAGTAGTAGTTCTCATGCCTATTTATCAGTTTATTACCAATTTTAGTAACTACTAGTACTTTTCCCGCGGTTTCACCCGCGTATGTCCCGTTCCCGTGTGAATATCGGGTTTCACCCCTTTCACCCACTTCAGAGTGGAATTGCCAAGTACCTCCCAAGGAACATACATGCCAAATTTCAGCTTCTTGCGTTCAGTAGTTTAGGCTGTGCGTGGTCTGTCAGTCACTCAGTAACGGAAGAGTTTTATATATATAGATTATATCCTGCTAACATTATTTCATGGGTAGGTAGCTAACTAGATCCTGAGTTTGAGGTCTACTGGGCACAAATCGAAATTCTATACCTATTGCTGCTGAATATTTCGCAACAACAACAATTAAATTTGCTTAAATCGAACCCATGTACCTCTTTCCTAAAATCTATTTACGAATAATATATTATGTATATGATCTTATCTACTGATGAAAATTGTCGAACCAATAAACTGAAAACGATTGATTGAAACATACATTTTGCTAAACTATAATCATGTTAAAAATAATGAAAATCTAAATGCAATAATTATGTGTCCATAACAAGGGCATGGTCGAACGCTCAGCCGTGGAGATGAGGGGTCAAACAGATAACGAATTTAGTTTTTTTACTCTTTGAAATGTAAGGGTCTAACTTAAGGGATGGTTTACATGTAGTTTTGGTATAAAAGTAGAGAAAATAGGTAGAGATTTTACAAAAAATATTACGGACAATTTGAGTATTTTTGTTAAGCCTAGAACTTGTATTTGTAGTGAGTTTTGGTTGCGTGTGGTGCGGTTCGAACCTACGAACTCTCAATCGATACTTTATAGCTGATTTTTTAAGTTCTCTTCTTTATTGTTGTAGTGACTTTCATTCTTTATTGCAAATTAACTTTGCAAGGAGATGAAACTCTCTCTACCAGGATAAGCAGATATATTGGAATCAGCCACATTTACTAACCATTAGTTCGTTCTGCCATCATCTTCTGAATGTTGGAACTTGAAGAATTAATATTCACCTTATTGCTCGTAGTCTATCGTTTTCAATCAATCTTTTTATCAATATCTGCGGTACTATATAATATGTAAACCAACTTTTAGACAAAACATAAAAGATCCCAAATCATTTTCGATTCCGCGGTTACTATTTTCCCCCAAACTGTCTATTTCAACTGTTTTTTGCCAAACTTAGGGTTGAACCCGTAAATACTGAGTAAGTTTTTATGCACATTTTTGATCAATGGGTAGGTTTGTCATTAAATGTCAAAGTATTTTATGTTTTTATCGATTGAAACTATTAAAGTGATCGTGGGAATCCATTTTGTAATTTTTTGTATCAGTTTTTAAACGTAATGATGACGTTGACTTTTTTATTGGTTCGTTTTTTTTTGCGGTGTGCTGTTTAATAAAAATGCTGCAAATGATAACCGTTTGCAATCCTTTGCCTCTAGGGAATGTTGGGAATGTCTCGCCATTTATGAACAAATTATTTTTTATTTCGGATTTTGCATGCTTTTGTGCAGGTATAAAGTCAGTCACTAAATACACGAATCTAGCAGATGGAATTAGTTAATGCAAATTAACAAATTCCATCAATAATTTACTGATAAGTTATCAAATAAAATAATTATAGAGGCTGACAAAATATTAAGTGTTTATAATATAGTTCGTATTAATATTACGTTTTGACGACTCGATGGCGTAGTGGTTAGTGTAACCGACTGCCACGCCTAAAGTCGTGGGTTCGATTCCCGCACAAGTCAAACATTTGTGTGCATGAACATGGATGTTTGTCTTGGTCTAAGTGTTTCTATATTCTATAATATGTATGTATTTACAAAAAAAAAAGTATATATGTATGTTTATCCATTGTCTAGTACCCATAGTACAAGCTCTGCTTAATTTGGGCTAGATGGTGTTGTGTGTATGTGATAGAATATTATTATTATAAAACAACTGTTACGCTGGCTTGGTTATTTGAAAATTGTTTTTCTGTAGTAACACGGAGTCTGCATTCGTGTCCGGTGGTCGTCAATAGGTTTGACCCGATAACATGGCACCTAAAAACTTTACGGGACAAATGTTATAAACTTTTTCCTACCCCTTCAGTGCAATTCACTTCAATACAGGCATAGCCCATTACTTAAACACATATTTATGCTAATTTAGTAACAATCAAACACATCCCATTATACCCAAGACAGTGTACATCCACCATCTATTGTATCACCATAATAAATTGACAGCTCTAAACAAGACAACTACATACCGAGTACTAAACAAATCAACTCATTGTCTTACGCCAAAACTGTAACCCTTGCTCGGGAACATATTCACTTCAGCACAATAGTAGCGCAAAGCACAATAGGGCTAATAGTCGAGTGCGGACGAGATTCAACGCAACTCATTCAGTAAACAATTACCAACTTAATAGAATAAATAGCATAATCAGGACACTTCTGTATGGATTGCGAGTGGGTTCGTATACGTTTTACGCTTGGTTTGGGTGAGTGCTTTATTTCTGGTATGAGAATTTAGTGTAAAATTAATTTTGGAAGTGGTACTTAATATTTAAATGTATCAAGGTAATTAGAATATAATAGGGAATGGCTTAGCTTGGCTGTGTATACTCCTAATAGACTAGCAGCGATAGCTCAGTGGGGAGACCAACAGACTGCAATGCAGAGGGTCTCGGGTTTGAACCCACGTCGCGCACCTCTGACTTTCGGAAGTTATATAACTTTTCGAAATTATGGGTGTTTTGATTGACAATTATCGCCTGCTCCGTGCCTCGGAGAGCACGTTAAGCCGTCGGTCCCGGCTGCCATGAACATCTATGGCAGTCGTTATTGGGAGAGTGTCGACATAAAAGATCCCACTGGGTCGAAGTGTCGCCCGTCTGCACTGACTGGCCCCCACATAAGATACATACATACATACTCCTAATATTTTCAAAGTTCAGGTATTCATACTCTACATTAATGTCAGCCCTGTCTTTAAACTATCCCATTGCTGAGCACGGGTCTCTACTCAGTGTGAGAAGGGTTGATGGACGCTAATAAAATCATGGCTGGCATCCATAATCCCTTTAAAACAGTACTACAATGAGGCCATCGTAAGGGGTTAAAGATCACATCTCAGTTTCTCTATTAACAGCACATCATCTTCTTAAGAAAAAGTAGCAATCCAGCCCGCTACAGGAAAATAACACAAAGTTATGTGCCAGAAATCTTTTGTAAGATAGAGTTTCTTTCCCTCTTCATCGTTTATGTTTAATACTAGATTTTGTTCGCGGCTTCACTCGTGTGTAAATGTAGGTTATGTTAGGTTAGTAACAGTACTTTTTCTGGATAAAAAATACTCTATGTCCTTCTTCCCCAGACAACGTAAATGTGAAATTTCATGATGATTGGTCGAGTAGTTAAGGCGTCAAAGCGTAACAAACAAACTTACTCACATTGGCATTTATACTAATATTATAAAGCTGAAGAGTTTGTTTAGTTGAACGCGCTAGTCTCAGGAACAACTGGTACGAATTGAAAAAATATTTTAGTGTTGGATAGCCTATTTATCAAGGAAGGCCATAGGTTATATAACATTACGCTACGACCCACGGGAGCGGCGCAGTAACTATAAACGCGGGTGAAACCGCGGACACATCTAGTTTATAATTAGTTAGGATACATCTACTGTCTTGCTTCTAAACACTACACTCTTGTCTATCGTATGACAGCTAACCCTCCGACGGAGGTGCACTCACGTTAAACCAATCCAAACGTAGAGCACACCTTTTGTCCCCGTTATTTGGATGTTAATGCGTTAATTATCAGTTTTGCATTCAAATTACCTTCTGAATACAGAGGTTATGAATATTGTGATTCGTGTAGCGCGAATTGATTAAATGCTTGTTTGGTGATTGGTGATGACAGCTAATTGACGTGTTTGTATTGAAATGAGTTGATTTTGTAGGTCTAATTAGCTTTGTATTGATGCGCTTACATTTTTGAAAAAGGTGTTCATAAGGGGTAAAGTGTAACGCTGATTTTGAATGTGCTTAATTTTAACAAAAACTTGCTGATAGAGAATGCCATTAGTTTATCAAAATGAATGAAATATTATATCATAATATATATATATGTGGTAGAATATTATATTAGAATATTAATGTATTTTGTGCATAGTAAAAACACATTTCTTATATATATTAAAGAAACTAGATGGTGAGTTTGACAATAAATCGAAAGCTCACCAAATTTTCACTGTTATTACCATAGATACACTCGCGTGCAAGTAAATCGACTCAAGTCTCAAGTGCGCATAAAAAGTGATATAACTAAAAAATTACTTATTTTACCTCTATATAATGTTTTACATAATTAAAGCCTAGTAATTAGGCTTTCAAATGGTAGCATAATATCAGTAATTTAAATAAACACTTGTACTTAGAATGCAACTGAACGCAACCTCCCGTAAACTGCTCTGCGCTCTATACACAACTTGCGCGACACAACCCCCTATAAAAACCCTCTGTAATCGTTTTTTCTTATCAGTCGCTCATTAGACGTTGACCTGAACACATCTTTGCAAATTAAAGCCGTCATTTGAAGAAAATTATGGATACAACACCTGAAGAAGCCGCTCAAGTCGTTGCCCTATTGCAAGAAGGGTTGAACCAGCGAGAAGTCGCTCGTCGTTTGAATATGAGTCAGTCCGCTGTCTCGAGAGTATACAGAAGGTTTCAAGAGACTGGTGCCTTCACTCGGAGGCCTAATACCAGCCGACGCCGGTGCACCTCGGAGCGTGACGACCGGTTTTTGGTCTCGACCTCTCTCCGAAATCGACACCTTACCGGCGTAGATGTGCAGCAGGAGCTACGTCAAGTTCGCGGGGTGACTGTCAGTCAGTGGACAGTTAGAAGAAGGTTGAAAGAAGCTAACCTTACTCCGAAAAGACCCGCTACAGGCCCGAAGTTGACCACAGCTCATCGTCAAGCACGCCTTCACTTTGCTCGAGAGCATTTGGATTGGAGCATAGAGCAATGGCAGTCAGTCCTGTTCACAGATGAGACGAGGATGTGTCTCCATGGCAGCGACAGGAGAGGTCGGGTATACCGTCGTCCCGGTGAACGGTTTTCACAGTGCTGCTTTGTGGAAACCGTTGCATATGGTGGCGGATCTTGCATGATGTGGGCCGGAATTTCCTTAGAAGGCAAAACGGAGCTTGTTTTCGTTCCTGGGGGAGGCCGGGGAGGAGGTCTGACCAGTGATCGTTACATTGAAAATGTTCTACTGGATCAAGTTGTCCCTTATCAAGGCTTTATTGGGGAAAATTTCATCTTGATGCATGACAATGCCCGATGTCACACTACTCGGGCCACACGTGATTTCCTGAACGAAGTTGGAATTTACACTATGCATTGGCCAGCGCTCAGCCCCGATTTAAATCCCATTGAGCACATATGGGACGAGCTCAAAAGGAAAGTTAGAGCGAGGATTCCAGCTCCGACAAACATCAATGAGCTCAAGACTGCGTTGGTAGAAGAGTGGGGTCGAATACCACAATCATCCATTAAAAAGTTGATAAGGTCGATGAAGAATCTCATGAGAGCAGTGATCAGAGCTAGAGGAGGAAATACCAAATATTGACACGAATAAATTTTTTATCTTACGCACATTTTGTTTCATTTAAACACAATAACCCCATACTGTGAAATTGTATGAATTTTCAACATTTTTTACATTATCATTGGCATTAACTTTTTTTACTAAACTACTGAATCGATTTTCATGCAACTTACACCATTTTAAAGCTCAATTACTAGGTTTTAATTATGTAAAACATTATATAGAGGTATAATAAGGCATTTTTAAGTTATATCACTTTTTATGCGCACTTGAGGCTTGAGTCGATTTACTTGCACGCGAGTGTAGTTATCACTGACTATAGTGTTGCAAGTTTGTAATTATTAGTACATTTAATGATAAACTAAAATAATTATAATATACGTTTAATTAAATACCCATATAATAATTAATTAGGCTCTACCGTTCTGCCTTACTACAAAATTTTATTTATTGAGTTGACATTACCAAACATAGTTGCATAACTATGAAATGTAATTATCAGAATAAAACATAAACAGTTAATTTATTTTCGATAATGTTTTCTTTTTTTAAATATTATTCACTAGCAATTTGGGCTTAGTATTTTTGTTGAGCCCTTTACATAAACTAGAATAAACAACGTGACAAAATCCGTCTAAAGTAATTTTAATTTCAATAGAATAGTTGATTTAAATTTGAGTACATGTCGTTAGTGCAATAGATGGGACTCAAATCCACAACCTCTCGTTGGTATCCTTGACCTCGTCATCCTATATTAATACAGCATTTTAAATAGTCAATAATGCCCCCATATTGTCTTGTATTGTAATAATGTAAGAGCTTGTAGTTTGTAAACAAATAGTTTAAATATCATGTAATATTATTGCAGTAGAAACCAGTACCCGCTTCAGGCACGTTACTCTTATATCAATTTGACACGCACATCAAAATATAAGTGATCTTGGCACGCTACATTTAGATTTAACAAACAAAGTAAGAGAAGAAAACATATCACCTACCAACCCCTGACATTCACTTACAATGTAAGTCAAAATACTTAACACAATGTGACACTTTCTACGCATTATCAACGGTTTAATTCACATTGTGAACCCAATTATGACCTACTTCATGTTAAAAATGGCAATTTAATACAAAACAATATTGTACAGTCTTTATTTGACAAATAATAAGGTTCATTTTTGGTGCAAAATATTTCAAATAAAATAATACTGGGTCATTTTTTGCACACGTAGCTTTTACCGGTTAACCGTGACGAAATCAAGGGTTGTCCCAAAAGAGGCAAGTTCAAATAAAATGACAAACGTTTTTAGCACCCCTCATTCCATAGATAATAAAATAACAAAAGAAAAAAATACAAAACGCCGTTTACAAATTTTTATGTTCTAAATTTAAAACTTTATTATTTAATACAGTATGGAGGTATTTAAAGGGTGCGTTCTAAAAGATATTCATTAGTGGTAATAAAAAGGTAATGTCCCATTGTGATCGATCGATGAATTTTTAAGATGATATTGCGATTTTTTTACGATCGATTTTTGAACGTTTTACGATGGTATTTTAGCGTTATTGCGTGAGAACGATCGAATTGGAAATAATCGAAAATCCGTTGAAGATCATTTATGAATACCCATGCATAAATTATAATAATTATATACCTACAGTGATTATTTTTTTTTATTTTTATTTTTTTATTTTTATTTATTTGCAGTATTATAGGATATTCTTAGGTATATTATTACTATTACTTTTGTTCTTGTACCTTTTACCTTATTTTTCACAGACAAATTTGAAAGATAGAAAATGTTATCGTACCGAATTAAATTTGAAACGTCTGCAAGGATTGCGTAGTGTTTAAAGTGGTTGCCACGGCCCCTTCACAGAATGCTATAGATTCGATTCTCACACGGGACAAAATATGTTTGTGTTTAGGCTACCGTAACCGTGACAAGTTTTACAACTTGGTCTAAACAGACCAAAACTGGTTGAAAATGTTAACCAAATTACATTTCATTCGCATTCTTAACCAATTATCCTGTCCCGAATCGAAACCACGACCCCTGATGCGAGCTTCCAACCGAGCAGCGTTAAACTGGAAACATCGCATTAGCATAGTATTACAAGATCTAATATCTCTTAATAAGCTAAAGTAACCCGCAGCTATCAAAAACAATTTAACCATACATTTAACACTATAATAACTGGTTAGTTCATACAAACTGACATAACTGTGCTTCAAGTATGAGTTTATCTACTTATTCAATGGCACGATTTGTTTTTTAACTAATTTATGGAGGTTAGGCACGGAAATAACGCCCATGTTTTGTGTAATGAAGAGCTTTTGATGATACACTAGATGTGCCTCTTACCAAAGCTTTTGCAAAGTCAATGTCAAAAATCTTTCAATTATTGAGGTCCTAAATAATACTTATGAAAATAAAACTTTATGCTTAATAATTTAACTAAGACTACAGTTACCTTGGTTGCTAGATTTAGGTAAATAGGTGAGCGTATGAGAAGATACCTATGCTTTTTTGCAACCATCCCCTCCGGCTTGAAAGCGACAACTATAGCGTTGGAACGATGGTAAACATTAATATAGTTATTTTACTTTTACTTAATGCCTTTGTGTAATTATTAAATATCCATTGCATAAAGGTATTTTTATTTGTTTAGCAGGTAAAAGTAAAAACAGGTGTATCTTTCTGTAGACGACATCCACATGTGTCGTCTGAGATATAAATGATTTTAACTTTGGAAGATTATGTCTGCGTTCCAACATTACTATACTCATATTAACAAAGGCCATTGATATTAGCATAAGCTTGCAATTATTTATATTGTATTATTTTGTTGGGTGCTTTGTTAAGACTGCGTCCAGCGTAAGACAAATAATGACAGAGCTCGTGCGGCGTATATTCAAATCGGCGCGCGGCCGCCATAGTAAAATTGTATGGACGATTTGAAGTGCTTTTATGTTAAATAAGTATCTTTATTGTCAACCAATAACTTAAATATTTGGGAGAGACAAATTGTAATATAACTTTGTATGTTTCGTTTAAGCTGTCAAATAGGATAGATTTCTACTGTAATAATCTAAAAATCACGTAACACGAGCTTACGTTTTTATATTTTTTGTGCATTTTTACGTAATTTTTTAAGCGAAAATATTAATAATTTTAGTTTTTTTACACGTAGTAATTGTACAGACATTCATTGTTATGGTAAATGTATATTTTATATTTGTATTAAACAAAAAGTGTTGATTTTATTCACTTTACAGTGACCGCCTATTTTGGCACATTTCGCTCGGCGCAGTCTTAAACCTTTGAATTTTTTCTATGGTTGTTTTATAAACATATTGTAATAGAGAAGATAAAACATCACTTTTATTATTCTGTTGTATCTGTACAAGACTATCTGTAGCTGTTACTCGGGCAAGCCAGCTTATCACCGTCTTATAAGACAATAATATAATTCATGGCAGTAGAATGTGGATATAACACAAAGGGGACTCTCTATTATTGGCTTAGCGTGAACAGAATTCATACATAAAAACAATTATACCAAAAATTATCATAAATTAAATCATGATTATTCGTAATTTTCAGTTATATCAATAAACTGATAAAAACTTTGTTATTTAAGTATTTTAATTCATTAATTATTTAGTTCCGGTTTATTTCTGTTTGGTGATTTTGTTTGGTTTTTGAGTTGGGCCAGATATCAAAACAATTTATATCCACCAGCCCAGTCCCTGGATAACATTTTGGTAACATATGAATCAGAATAATAAAAAAAAAATAACATAAAAGCAGTGCTTTTTATTTCAAATACCTTTATACCACCACAACAAACGAATTAGGAACACCTGGACACAAAACTTTTTTATTTTTCTAATTCCTACTTCTAAATTAATCTTCTCCCTAATTTTAATTCTCCTTTATTATTCCCAAGTTACTTGGGGTCGGCTTTTCTAGTCTAACCGGATTTGACTGGATATCAGTTTTTACACGGAGCGGCTGCCAACTGACCTCCGCAACCCGAAGGCTAACGATACCCTAAGGCTAGACCAGTGTCAGGATATTAGAGGGTACTGACATTCCCAATAACGACTGCCATAGATGTTCATGGCAGCCGGGACCGACGGCTTAACGTGCTCTCCGAGGCACGGAGCAGGCGATAATTGTCAATCAATACGCACATAATTTCGAAAAGTCATATAACTTCCGAAAGGCAGAGGTGCGCGACGTGGGTTCGAACCCGAGACCCTCTGCATTGCAGTATGTTGGTCTCCCCACTGAGCTACCGCTATACTATATATACCCGCTATACTATATATATATATACTGCTTTTCTATATTAATATATGATTATTATTCTCAGTGACTGTCCATTCCAAGCCAAAACTCCATACAAAGTGGACAGTTCCCTTTACGTATTATATGACAGAGAAACGTGGTTTCATAGCCTGTAATGGCTAAAAGCACATCTAGAAGCTCTACATCTGTGTATCAAGATAGGGGTCACTTAAAATCCGGGCGGAAAAATGAGATTTTAACTACGGGTATTACATGTAAATTAATTAATGACCTCTCTGCGTTTGAGTTAATGTGATGATTAATTATTAAATATTATAGTTGCTTTTCATTTTACGTCAGCACTGGCAGGAAGTGCTAGAGGTTTTTTTAAGTCTCGCTAATACCCCTCATATGGTACAACGGTTCTTTAATCTTTTTAATTTTTGACAAAAAAGTAAGACCTATAAAAGTTTTCCTGCGATAGAATAAATGGTAGAGGAATACGTTAGTTACTGACAAAAAAAAAACGAAGAAAAGCGGCGATAGCCTAGTAGGAAACCGTTGGACTGCCACGCAGTGGTCTCGAGTTCGATCCCGAGGCACACATCTCTGACTTTTCGAAGTTATGTGCAAATTAAATAGTTCATTATCGCTTGAAAGAAAGAAAGAAATATTGTTATTTGACACATAAAACAAATATCAAATAAAAAGAAAAAGGTATAAACATTAAAAAAAAATATTATAAAGTGAATGTCTAAAAGCAATGTCAAAATACCTTGGTTTAACGGTGAAAACATCGCATGGAGACCTACATGACAGAGAGTTCTCCATAATGTTCTCGAAGATATGTGAAATCTGCCAACCTGAACTAGGCCAGCGAGATGGATTATAATATAAAGATGCTCGTGCCCAGCAGTGGGATAGTTTAATACACGATTGATATTATAAGTTACAGACTTTAATTTATATACTGTATGTAAAAATAATCATTTGTATACATATTAAACCACTCAATCGATTTAGATGAAATTTGGTACAGATATAGTTTAAAATCTGAAAAAAGTCATAGGTTACTTTTTATTGATGTAGGTACCACGCGGGCGGAGCCACGCGTAAAAGCTAGTATTAAAATAATAGAAGATAACGCTTAGATTGTGCCCAAATATTAGTGGTTAACACAAGTATACTGTGTGAAGACCAAAATCGATTTGACAAAAGTTAAGTTTTATCCCAAATTATTACACGTATTACGTTAATCGTTATAAAAGCTTACGTACATATGTATTTAGTTGGTAAGCCTGATACATTTTTGACGAGTATAATATTAAATTAAACTGTGTTTTAATTGTAGTATTTATCTGTTCTCGTAGATAATTGCGACGGTAGTCTTAAGAGGACGTCCTTTATTAAGTACAGAACTTATATTAACTGCCTTACCGACTGCGTAGTATAAGTTTATTTGTGACGTTTTGGGTTTTATTCTTGAACTAGACAGAGATTAAATCGTTTAGATTATGACAATAAATTTATATCCCTTGAGCAAAGTACCTATTCCTGGATAAAAGTTATTCTATTCTTGTACGTACTCCTAACAACGTGTATGCAAAATTGCATGATGATTCGAGGAACAGTGGTAGGTTTAGTCGGTTGTACCGGGATGTCTTGTCTCCCCGGTGAACCCAACATAACCTCTCCGTCGCCCAAAGCGAGGTACGCGTCAAAAAAAAGTAACAGTAGGTACTTTTGCCCGGATGAAAAGTACCCTATGTCCTTTTCTGTACTTCCGGCAACGTGTGTGCGAAATTTCATGATGATCAGTCAAGTAGTTGAGGCGTGAAATCGTAACAAACGAACAAATTCACATTCGCATTTATTATTATAAGTTATTATTTATTTATATTTATAAATATTGTCTTCTGGTTACGCGAATATTATTCATTGAAATTAAACTCCTATATACGGATTTTATCGCGTTGTTTATTTGACACTTTATTACATAATTTTGAAAATTGTTACACTACTACTACTAGATACTATTAAACTTTACTAATTTTTAAGCTAATTAAATTACTATTAAAACTATTTAGATTTAATTTAATTTTACACTTTCCCCGACGTTTCGGTTGCTTTTCAGTAGCCATGGTCACGGGGAGACTAAGATGGTAGTTGTCTCAACGTTCCAGTGTAGTTATTTCAAAGTACCCGAACATAATTTAATCATTGGTGTTTCTATTTACGCAGAATGGTTTGGTGGTTTGCTTCTTCTTGGGTTTGACTATTTGTATTACTGGATCCCAAGCTGGTGGTACATTCCAACCATCTTCTCTATTAAAATTAGGATGTTTTTTGATTTCAATAGCCTCGCGAAGCATCCTTGGTAGGAATCGGTGTTTTTTAGCGAGAATCTGTGGTTTATCAAATCTCAGGTAGTGGTTGGTCCCCTGTTGCACATGTTCACACACAGCAGACTTCAAGCTTCAGTTATGTGTTCTTTTATGCGGGTGCATATGTTTCTCTTGGTTTGACCAATATATGAGAGTCCGCAGTCACAATCTATTTTATAGACCCCTGCATCTTGTAAAGGTAGTTGGCACTTGACGGATGGTAAAAATTGACTTATCTTCGTTGGCGGCTTGAAGTATGTATTGATTGATAACGCCAACGAAGATAAGTCAATTTTTACCATCACACATAGCTGATGTAAAACACCGACGCTCGTTGAAGTCTGCTGTGTGTGAACATGTGCAACAGGGGACAAACCACTACCTCAGATTTGACAAACCACAGATTCTCGCTAAAAACACCGATTCCTACCAAAGATGCTTCGCGAGGCTATTGAAATCAAACAAAAAACATCCTAATTTTAATAGAGAAGATGGTTGGAATGTACCGCCAGCTTGGGATCCAGTAATATAAATAGTCAAACCCAAAAAGAAGCAAACCACAGCTCTAGCTGTGGATGCAATGAAGTCTACTTTATGATACTTTGAGTTCATTCTGCGTAAATAGAAACACCAATGATTAAATTATGTTCGGGTACTTTGAAATAACTACACTGGAACATTGAGACAACTACCATCTTAGTCTCCCCGTGACCATGGCTGCTGAAAAGCAACCGAAACGTCGGGGAAAGTGTAAAATAAATTAAATATAAATAGTTTTAATAGTTTTGATAGTAATTTAATTAGCTTAAAAATTAGTAAAGTTTAAAAGTAAAAGTAGTGTAACAGTTTTCAAAATAATGTAATAAAGTGTCAAATAAACAACTCGATAAAATCCGTATATAGGAGTTTAATTTTAATGAATTATATTTATTAGTTGTTATTATTTATATTACTTACGATTTTATTACATCGAATTATAATACCATCCCTGTGAATAAATAATTGTTCTACTCTTGGCATGGGTTTATTTTCGATATAAAAGCGGTTAGGTTATAATCAACGACGCTAGTTTTGCGAGATGACTGACTTCACATAGCAAAGTTTCCTCACGATGTTTTTTTATCTCCATTAATATAATTTTATAATAGAATGACGTACAGTGGGATGGGCATTACCACTTTTGTGATAGATTTGCCCAATAGACCATGGCTTCATTATTGAATACTTGTGTGAATAACCAAGCGTATTCTCCTTAACGAAATACGCGATACTTTTCATGGCAACATCGTAGCCATCTTTTGTATGGCATAGTGTAATGACAGAAGATTGTTTGAGCCGGATCTTTTGTGAGCCAACTATTCCAATCAAGGATTGCATCCTATGGGAATTGTAATAAAAAAACACACCCATAATATGGGGAATAATCTCTGTTCTAAGAATAACTTTGCTGTGGTACTTAATTTAAGTAGTTCGTGAGAAATATTTTGTACGGGATGCTTTGATTTATTTTGTAATGATGTGTTTGGTTTCCTTTGATTGTTAGCAGCTGGTGTTTTTGCCTTAATATATATTAGTATTATGTATGTATGTATGTGGGGGCCAGTCAGTGCAGGCTGGCGACACTTCGACCCAGTGGGATCTTCTGTGTCGACACTCTCCCAATAACGACTGCCATTGATGTTCATGGCAGCCGGGACCGATGGCTTAACATGCTCTCCTAGGCACGGAGTAAGCGATAATTGTCAATCAATACGCACATAATTTTGAAAAGTCATATAACTTCCGAAAGTCAGAGGTGCGCGACGAGAGAGTCTCCCGAGACCCTCTACATTGCAGTCTGTTGGTCTCTCCACGGAGCTATCGCTGCTCTTTTTATATTAGTATAAGGCACATACATATCTGTGTAGAGCTATATGTATACTGCCAATTATAGTTAGGATCACAATCAGTTGTTTATTCAGGATACAAAGTATCACTTATGAACGTCAAACTTTAGTACACAGTTTACTAAAGTGACTAGCGTAACATTTAGAGAAAAGGTATCGTGATTACCAAAGATGCTTACGTGAACCGTAGTTTTCACCGTTGTTGATTAAAAAGAGAAAATCTATACAGAACCCTACTTACTATAGCCTGTACTTTTAAAGTAAATTTGTGTTTGTTTTTAATTTCTATAAGTTTCTAATTTTAAATACCGTTTTTAAATCGACTTCGCAAAAATGCGTTTCATTTACATTTCATAATAATAATATTCTACCACAGACACACAACACTATCTAGCCCAAACTAAGCAGAGCTTGTACTATGGGTACTAGACAATGGATAAACATACATATTTTTTTTATATACCTCCATATTATATATTTAATTTAACTACTATGATTCTTCATTATTTAATTGACGTGTTTACTAACCAACGTTACATGGATATAATATTGTCGGATTTTGTTTAAAATCAATATAAGCCCATTTCCATGTCCAATATCTTTTAATAAGTTACTACTCTCTGTGTTATAAAAAAGAAACTTTAACTCTAAAGCACAAGACTTTTCCAAAATCCCAAAACGTATCTACAGATTGCACAAGTTCTTAATTCAAATAAACGTCACCATCATTATAAATAGATATTTCAAACTCAGAACACTCACAACATTCAAATCTCCATAATTTAATCAAAACTTAACACATTGGCTGCATATAATAGAATTACTTTTATGGTTCTACTGACACCATAAAAAGCTAATATCACGTATCAGAGTCTCGCAGACAAATGGAATGTGTGCTTTCAGGAAATTAAACCATAAAACTTATGTGGTAATGACTATTATCGTATGAAATGCGTTTCCTTTTTGCATATCTGTGAGTTGATTTCTGGAAATGTGTTATTACTTTGTATGTGTGTTATGACAACGTAAATACTATTTAGTCACTGGTATTCGTTACATTGTTTCGTGTGTCATGGAAGGTGCTCAGGTAATACTTATATGAATTCTGATGTTGAAGATCTTTTAATGGCATAGAATAAGAGCAATTTTGGTTGCAAATTACTGGGATCCTTACTATCTATAATCCATATCCACCATCAATGCGAATTTACTCTTAAGTCACGTAGGATTGAATTCACATTGATGGTGCCTCATGCAATAAATTCGTCACAAGCACAAATATATTGCACGGTTGTGATTTTGAAAATAATTTGGTAGTGTTAAAAGAAAAGCAGTTCTTCGAGTCACTGCGAGCCGTATTACGCAATTGTTAGTGGGTAAGTAGCAGAAATGATGCAATGATGATTTTGATTATGTATGTATATATTTTGACGCGCTCTTTATACGTTAGGTATTAGGAGCGATAATACAACGGTACCCTTAAGGCAAGCCAGCTTGCTTGCTATATTAGTGATAGGTAAATAAATGGATAGGTTAATCATAATATCTTATTATATCTGCAGCCTTTGTAAGAGGTATGAAAAAAATCTTGAGGCTCAGTCAATTATTTAATGACTGTAGCCAAAAACGGCTCTAAACCTAGTGGCATAACAGCATTGTGGCACTCATAGCCAGTTGCACTCACTGATCGGTAAATGATTAGCGAGGTTAAGCAACGTTGGGTGCGGTCAGTCTATAGATGGGTGCCCGCTTAGTGGTATTTCATCTGAGCGTCTCCGTGCTTCGGAGGACACGCAAAAAGTCGGTTCCGGTTGTTGTCAAATTGACAGCAGTCGTTAATCCATGTCAGAGGCCTACAGGCGGCTTGAAGTACTCTTGATAACAGGTTGGCCACTAACCACACGAAAAGAAGAAAAAAAAGAAGATTGCAAACAGAAGGTACTCATAGGCTCGGAACAACTATTTGGGGATCGTAGACATTAATGTCCCGTGTGGGGATCGAACCCCCAACACTACTTAAACTATTACGCCAACAGTGCAGTCATATATATAATTATTTATGAAAATACAGCGTTTCCTTCTTGGCAAATTTCCTCATAATCTTCTAAGTGTATCATTAAGTCTATGTGTCTCCATCAAATGCGGACATTTGATGGAAATGGCCGCGAAGCCGCTTATCTTAATCCTTGCACTGAAGTTGGCTGGAGCTCGGGAACAAGCGAACGTAACACCAGAAAAAAATTTTGAATATGCTGTACTTTTTCATTTAGATTATCTTACTTAGTAAGGTAGAGCTTTTACTAAATTTATTTATTGAAAATGTAGTACTTAGTCTTGTCTAGCCAAAAGTCACGTTAAAATGAGGGCTATTTGATAATTTGTAGCAATTGTCTCTACTCATTAGTAAGATACTCTAACAAGTTTAACAATGAGTCTGTTAAAAAAATCGGAGATTCACTTACTTCCTCGTTACTTCCTAAAAAAGAGCAACTCCTGCTTCAGTAATACTCTGTATCCTGTGAGATTTTACACATGTCGAAGCTGTGGACTCAAAAACAATAATGTATATACCAGAAATATTTGCTATATGAAAAGAAATAATCAACAACATTCAGCACATTGGTAGTGTAACAATTTTATGGTAAAACTGGTGTAGTAGAGAAATTTATAATACACACATGTAAATTAGTAGCATAAATTTAGAAAATCCTAGTCGTAACTTAATAATAATAATAATAATAATATTCTATCACATACACACAACACCATCTAGCTCAAACTAAGCAGAGCTTGTACTATGGGTACTAGACAATGGATAACCATACATATGTACTTCTTTTTTTTGTAAATACATACATATTATACATAGAAACACCCAGACCAAGACAAACATCCATGTTCATGCACACAAATGTTTGACTTGTGCGGGAATCGAACCCGCGACCTCAGGCGTGGCAGTCAGTTACACTAACCACTACGCCATCGAGTCGTTATGACAAGTGTCTGTGCATGCCAAGTATATTTTATCCGTGCGAAAATAAAACTATCTAAATATGCTTGGGTATATAAAACATAATATAGTGAATGCTAGAAACAAAAGACAAATAGTAGCAAGCTAAATAAATATGGGTAGTGTAGCCAAATTTAAAAGAACCCCGTACAAGGTGTGTTCTTACTTTTCTAGGGACAATGGGCTATAAGAATATGTCTGACTTTTCACTAACCGATTTCTAACTTGAAAATTATAAATGCGAATGTGAGTACTGAGTACGATGAGACTTAACATCTTTGTGATAGTCTTACAGGTGTACCCAACAGGCCATGGCTTGATAATACTTTCATGCCTTAAATACTCTATAAATCATTATGAAATATTGCATACAGTTAATCAAGGGTACAGGAAAAACCGCAGTGTACCTATCACCCAAAAAAGAATACTGTTCCCGAGGGAGATCTAGTCTTCCATAAAACAAAATCCTAGCTCGCCGGTCTACAAGCCCCACACCACTTGCATTATTAAACCTTCGCTTTTAATGTGTGTGGAAATTAATGAAGTAGGAAAAGTACCACGAAATAAGTTGTATGTGGATATATTGTACAGCATTAGCTCACAATGTTAGCCATGTTTATTTATTCAAGGATTTCAGTGAGTCAGTTCTAGCGCTAAAAGTGCTTACAATATATGGTGCCATATTTTGCTTTTTGTTCCTAGTGTGAATATTTTATAGTAGGTTTACTTGTAGGTATGAGTGTGTTTAGCTTATAGCTTATAGCTGAAATTTTTATTTCGTAGACGTTTTTATAAAACGTATTCCCTTATTTTGATTACAAACGACTCTGTAATTGCACAGTAGCTTTGAAATTAAATCTGGATAAGGCGGACAAAAAATATCGTCAGTTTATAAAGATCGGATCTGTCAGGAACACTCCTGCGATGAATAGGTTTTATGCAAAGCTCATTCAGGAGGTTTCAAGACATCAAAAAGTTTCTGCAAGTGACTAACGTGCGCGTGAGTTATATTTCTGCTGATGCTATGATGTGTGATGTGATCGTAGCCTACGATGCTATGTTAGTGTTACCACTGCTTAATATAATTTAAAACTACCTACTTCCACTGACAAACCAAGCACACTAAAAGAGAAACTAGTTAATGGGTTGGAAAATCCAGACCACATACGTCGTATTGCTAATTTGAAACTACACTAAATCACTATGACACTGATCAGTACTATGTCTGAATATGCAATGCCTGATTGATGACAATTGTACAATTACATATTTAAATGACAAACTATTCGTTGTCAATTATTTTTAATTATTCGAAAATTTATCAACTAATTGAATCGTTATTAAGTGAAATGATTAATAAAAGCGAGATAGGTATTTTGATTTTTGGAAATATTTGACGACCTCTCTTTTTAAAAGGCAACGATAGTATAATATAAACTTCAATAAAAAATACAACAATTTTCAAGCGTGACTTTTATAACTAAATAAATTTCGTTTGCTGATCAGCTTTTTATTGTTTTGATAGAACCGTAAAGGATCCTTAAGAAATACCAATTTAATACTGCTGTTGCAAAACAATTGACCTAAAGATAATCTGAAGAAAATATTAGCCTGTTAACAGCAAAAACAAGTTGGTAATTTCCCTTCACTTCCTACCCATTTTGAATTTTAATTTAATAGTCATAAAACAAGAAATTGAGAATTGAGAAATAGGGTGAAGGTATAATTCACGGTATTTTATAACTTCCGACACTTTATAAAGAAATTAGATAATAAAAATGAGTTTAGATTGGATAATTACTACTTCTAATATCATATTTTAATAATTTATAGTATATGCTATAATGGCACAAATTATCTAATATTTAATTATGAGGTGTAAAATATTGTAATTATATTTTTTATTTAAAAGCATAGGCATGAGTTTCACTCAGATATCTTCTCATAGACTCACCCCTTTGCGTAAAACTAGCAATTATATAATTAGTAAATTCAGTAACATTAATAATCTCACCAATCGATAACAATAAAAATATAAATGAGTTACTTAGCTATATGAATAATTGTATACCTAAATAAGTATTTAACTTTAACTTTCAACAATCATTTATATTGTACCTATAATTAGCTAAAATCATTGAAGTAATCTATAAATAATTTAACTATCGCTTGCTTTAACGGTTAAGGAAAATATCGTGAAGAAACCTGCTTGTTTGTGAGTTCTCCATAAAATTCTCGAAGACGTGTCAAACCGCACTGGGCCCGTATGGTGGACTATGGCCTAAATCTTCTCATATTAAGAAAAGGTCCTGTGCAGCAACGGTACAGCTTATATACAGGATTGATATTATTGTAGCTAAGAAACCAGCCATTTATTTATCACGTTGCTTTCTTACATCTAAGGAAGTTTATACGCCAAGATAAATATTGGCGTATAAAAACTATGAAACCGTGTGATATTAATTTACGCTGCAACAATTTAAACAAAGAAAGTCCTAACGTATCATGACAAATGTGCAACTATAAAAACTGTTCGCGAGCGAGCACTGTGAGTCACAGCGCCGTTATGCCTTGCGCCATCGGTCATCACGCTTGGAAGTGTTTAACACATTAAACCACTTTATAAGATAATATAAATGTAAGCTTAAAAGAACGGCAATTAACATTAGTATCAATATAGTTAGCGAAATTCTCTAGAGAGGTGTATACTCTAATGTGTTTTGACGGTTCTGGGATCTACAACGTTACCAACATAATGTAGGACGAAGAACGGGGCTTTTTTTATAAAAATATACAAAGATACAAGTTACACAAAAGTAGATGTGACACTGAATCCTGCACTAGGATACCCTGTGTTGCGGGATTCAGTTTCTTTAGACTGATATTCTTACAGTAACTGCATCAGACAGAAACAGTTATTACATTAATGCTATACAAATATATTATGTTACTTAATAATAACTATATATTAAGAATATATAGATGATGATAATTATGTGTTCTGTATGCAAGTGCGGGTTTGCAAGTGTATTTGTGTTTATGGGTGTATGTGTGGTGATGAATGTTTGTGTCCGAGGGTGTGTATGAGTGTAGATGTGTTCACATAGATATCTTAGACATGTGATATGTATACAAAATAAATCCTCGTTCATCACATCATTTTCTGCAGGACAGGACTATTAATTAAATCGTGCCCGCTGGCCAAGATTTACTTTAGCCTCTAGAATTAGCTATATATTAATACGTGAAGCAAAAACTTTTTACGAAAATTGCGCGGACGGAGGCGTATGAAATGTGGCACATTTAAAGTTTATATGAAGAAGGAGGGCCGAATCCTAATATTTATATGAAATATGAATTAGAAATACATTAAATTAATGAAAAAGCACTACACGCACGCAGCCATGCATTTGACACACACAGTCGAAGCGCGTAACTATGGTTACATATATTAATATATAATGACATATGTATATCAGCAATATCTTACAAGCAAACTTTGGTCGAATTTCGAGCACTAGGCGACCGCTAGTTTTAATAATTCAGTTTAAACTTAAATACTGTAAAAACCTAGCGTAAAAAAGGTAGAACTTTAAAGCAAAATTACCGTTTAGTAGAAATATTATTCAAGTAGGCGCTGTATAGTTAATAGGTCCATATCAAATTACCAAAGATATCTTGCCATTGCCAACGCATGCGTTACGTTGTACTTTTAAGGCTGTTTTCAAAGGGTTTTACTATGTAATATACGTAATGGTTTTCAAAATATGCCATCCCACTTACACGATATCAGCAATTAGTAGGTATAGCTTTATCATTAAATTTTCCTTATTGATTGACATTAGATAGAACCGAGTCAATGTAGCAGATAAATACAATTTCGTAACTTTTTGTTTTCATTACATATTATTAAGCAAAGTGCCGCGCCGCGTCAACTAAAAGACTACTGCACGGATTTTAATGCGGTTTTCACCAATAGATAGAGTGAGTAGAGATTCATGAGGAAGGTTTAGGTGTATAATTTGTTAAGATTTTGTATTATATTATAATGAAGAAAGATTTGATTTTTTGTTTGTTTGTTTGTAAGGATGCAACACAAAAACAACTCAACCGATTAAATTGTTTTTAACCATTACAAAGCTATATTATCTGCGAGTAACACAGGCTATATTTTAATTTAAAAAGTACTGTTACTAACATAACTATTCTGTATTTCTAAGAAATGTACAGTAATCTATGACCTCAACGCCTTAAGCAGTAAACAACGGTTGTAAACAATAGTTTAGAACGGTAAATAGTTTCAAATAGATACCTACTTGCACTCGTGTGCCACACGTACACTGCCGACCCTCTTAACATAAAATCACTGTGTTGTCAACTCAAAGCTCTGATGACGTTGTGACTCTTTAAGGATCCTGGCAAGCCCACACGCTTTAGTAACAAAAACCAAGGTTGTATATGCCATCTTCAGTACGAAGGAAGTACTTCTTCAGCTCTAATGAAATCTTGTCTGCTGGGTTCGCGGAGCAATCTAAATGGAATCCCGCGGCCCACAATATTAGAACATGAGAAGAAACACGGGTGTGGTTTTAGTCAGTAGAAGTCTGACATACTCCTCTGTTCTGCCCAGGGTAAAGAAGATTATTTGATACCACCCTAAAAAATATGTAAGCGAGAATATATACCTCTCTTACATAATTAACTATTTTGATGATGCTATAATCAAAAAAATTGAGATCACGTTTTTCTTTGTCTTGAAGTTCTCTACTATAAATAACTAAACAGCGAATTTATCTTCATGCATAACACCTCTCGTAACTTCAACTTTATAGTGTTACAAGAAAATAACTTCTTAATTCAACTTCCTTAGAGCCCGCTTCTCTAGAATAACAAATTACAGCAGAATGTTATCGTAGACTACCTTGGATATTATTGTAGACTCAGAACAGGTGCTGAACAAATTTGCAGATGTTATGCAAGTGCTAGCTTAATAACCTCACTTTTATTAGCTCAGTGGAATATTACGTTTGTAAAAGCGTTTCAGTTCTTAATTTAAGACGGTGTGATAGCTTTTTTTGTAACTTTGACGTCTTAAACAAAGGTTTTATTGAAAGGCAATTAATATTTGTAAATTACATAGCCGCTTTAATTTTGCCGTCTACCAAAGCTGGCGCAACCTGTTCGAGACTTTGAGAGTTTCATAAAAGGTATATAAATATCTAACAAGATTGCGGTAATTTCCATTTTCTATTACGTAAGATCTACTCGGTTTATGCAGTAGGCGTTGACACAAACACTGAGCTAGAGAAATATTGTAGGTATGTCCGTCTATACCTTCAGGATCGATCGTAATACGTAAATAAAATTTACACATGCTGTTTAACGTAGGTACAATGTTTTCCTGTACCGATAAAACGATAATTAACTATTTAATGAACACATAACTACAGACAATCGGAGAAAATCTTGGTGTCAAACGACTGAAGGTCTTAAACCTTTGTATGGCAATCCAACGGTCTTTCCAGTAGTCTATCGCTGCATAATATCTAGATGAATAAAAATGTACATAGTTGTTCGGGCCTTTCCGTCCCTCGTCGGCTGCCTACGCCGGCGCGGCGCGCGGTGGTGTGGGTCGGACGTCTCACCCGCGCACTTCACTTCGCTACCATATTCAGTTACCGACGCACGCGCATTTTTAATTGTTTTTTAACTACCAATTATTATACCAGTTTTACAGTCCACTGGATTTTATTTATAGCCCTAGGTTAGGTCTCCAACATTTTGGTCCATCAAGCCTTTCAGAGCTCGGTTTGGACAAACCGAGATCATCGACAGTTGGCAGTTGCAGTATCGACGGATTTCAAAATCCAAATCGCCGTGTCATCGTCACAACGGATTTTTTACGAAGTCACCGTTATAGTTTTGGAAGAAAAAAAAAAATAGAAGCGAACTACGTCCATCCCTGGAGTCTTCGAGTACAACGGGTATACACCGATCGTGCTGGTCGAATTACGCCGAGTCATCGCTTCGAGGGAATTATTCAGTTCGTCCTGTGGATAAGGATACGGGTGTTGTGAGTTTGTTCCAATTATTTCCTTTCTATATCCTTTTATCCAAACATATATTTTCTTTTTCCAACGGTTAACGTTTAAAATTTTAAATTTCGATTCTTGTCTCTTTTGAGTTAGATATAAAGTACATATTCTTCAGCTTACGCATTGCTTGTCGCTAGCCGTTATTCTATTAAGTGATATAACGGTAAATCAGCTGTGCGCATATTATATATACGTCATTGTAGGTACCAGCTGGCGTTGACGTTCGACTCGAGCCGCTCGCTTACAAGGTCACGCGCCTATTTATTAGTAGATTGATATATTTATTTTGTGCATAGTGCAGTTTTATACCCATCTATTGTTTTGGTTAACTCGTTAGTTATCATTTTTGCCTTTATAATCGCTTATTTTTTATCTTCAATATGTCCAGTGAGTTAGAAATATCAATTAGAAAGCGCAGTGCTATGAAGGCAAAGCTAACGAACTTTGGCAATTTTATAAACATACTGCTTAGCTGTGAGTCTATTTCTTGTTTACAACGTATTGAGTTGGAAGGGCGCTTGAGTAAATTTGATGCCATATACGATGAATTTGACACATTACAGATGCAAATCGAAGTACTCATGGACAAGCCAGACGAGGCATATGCGGAGCGAGCCAGGTTTGAGGAGCGTTTCCATGCGCTAGCCGCACAAGCTCGGAGTCTGCTGGTCACCAGTGATGCTGGTGATAATGTATCTATAGCGGGCTCAGCGTGCAAACAATCAGGTGAATCGCTCCAACGTAGCTTTATACGCTTACCTAAAATTAGTTTGCCTAGTTTTGATGGTGGTTATCAGTACTGGCTTGAGTATAGAGATACATATATGTCACTAATCCATAACAGTAGTTGCATTGATAACATAAGCAAATTTCACTATCTCCGTGCGTCGCTCAACGGCGATGCACTAGAGTTAATTAAAAATATTGATTTTAAAAGTGAACACTATCAAATGGCCTGGAATTTGTTGTGTGATCGTTACAATAATAGTCGGCTTTTAGTAAATAATCACGTGCAGGCATTGTTCAATGTTGAAAGAATTTCTAAAGAGTCTTGTAATTCTTTACGGCATTTAGTTGACTCCATTAATAAAAACATTAGAGCGTTAAAAACATTGAACGAGCCTACTGAGTACTGGGATACGTTGGTTGTATACATGATGTCCATTAAATTAGATTCTGTCACCAGTAGAGATTGGGAGGAACATCGTAACACGATAGAAAAATCACCCACATTGGCTCAGTTTTGTTCTTTCATTACAAAAAAGGCCGATTTATTGGAAACATTAGAATACAGACAATCAATGAAACATAGTAATAATAATGCAATAGAACCTAAACCTAAGTTGTTTGTTGCTACCATTAATCAAAACGTTAAGCAGAATTATACACAAGATGAAAAGTTGCCTATTAAATGTCCATTGTGTGACAAACATCATCTTTTGTACACATGTGAAGAGTTTCGTAAGTTGTCTGTTGACAGTCGGGTTTCTAAAGCAAAAGAGTTAAAGGTTTGTTTTAATTGTTTACGCTTTGGTCATTTAACTAAACAATGTAGACTATCGCGATGTAAATATTGTAATGAGAAACATAATGTCCTTCTACATGTTGACAAACCGAAATCTACCAATTTCCAAGACCCTATGCCCAGTTCCAGTAGTGTAACCCTATCTACTGACGTTTCTGGAGGGGCGTCTTTATCTACTTGCACTCCAGATAATGTCGTGTTGTCTAACGACACACCGATACACCATACTACTGCTTCGTATGTTTTGCTTTCCACAGCGTTGGTGAAAGTCGTGGACAACCGGGGTAATAGGGTGGACGCCAGAATCTTGCTCGATAATGGTAGCACGGCCAATTTTATTACTCAGAAACTAGCCGATAAGCTGAATTTGCCTCGACGTAGCACGAGTTCCACAGTAACAGGTATCAACACTCAGACTTCTACTACTACACAGTCTTGCAATTTAGTGATAGAATCATGCTGCAGTAGTTATAGAACTAGTATTGATTGTTTCGTCCTACCTGTAATAACAAAAGCATTGCCGTCTGTTTTCATTGATGTCGATAAAATTCCTTTTCCATCAAATGCACAGTTGGCTGATCCGTTATTTTACAGTCCTGAAGTGGTTGATATACTGGTGGGAGCAGAATTATTTTGGAGTTGTCTTGGTACTGCCTTTATAACTTTAGGTAAAAATCAGCCTACTTTACGTGACACCAAATTCGGGTGGATAGTATCGGGTTCTATTCCTATTTCATCGCATCTATCGACATCACAGTCACAAATCTGTAACCTTTCACTAAATCAACTTAATAATACATTAAATAAATTTTGGGAGATTGACTCCGTCTCTTCAAAATACTCATTGTCTCATGAAGAGCGAGTTTGTGAAGATAATTTTAAATTGAATACGATCCGTGATCAAACTGGTCGATTCATAGTTACCATGCCTCTGAAGCAAGACCCCAGTGTGTTAGGCGAGTCCTTCAATACGGCGAAGCGTCGTTTTTTATCGTTAGAGCGTCGATTCCAGCGTGATCCCGCCTTTAAAGAAAGGTACGTCACTTTCATGCAGGAGTACGAGCGCCTGGGACATATGACCGAAAACAAACTATTAGGGAAACCTCATTCAGGTGGTACTATTGAATATTTCTTGCCACACCATGGAGTCATTAAGGAATCCAGTGTTACCACAAAGCTTCGAGCGGTATTTGATGCCTCAGCTGCAACTACATCTGGATTTTCGCTAAACGATATCCAAATGGTAGGTCCCACAGTCCAGGATGATCTATTTGCTATTTTGGTACGCTTTCGTCAATACAAATACGTCATTTCTGGAGACGTGGAAAAAATGTATAGGGCAATTTTATTGACACCAACACAGCGACCCTTACAACAAATTGTTTTTAGGACAGATTCAAATTTACCTTTAAAAACATACAGTCTGAACACCGTGACGTACGGCACAGCAAGTGCTCCTTATTTAGCTACAAAATGCTTGGTAAGTCTTGCGTCTGCAGCTTCTAATAAAAAGGTGAGAGAGTCGATCGTGCATGACTTTTATGTCGACGATTATCTTGCTGGTGGAGACACCATTTCAGAAGTGGTAGCAATGGCTAAGGAAGTCGTCTCCGTTTTAGCTACAGCAGATTTTCATTTGCGTAAATGGCAGTCCAACAGCCCCGAAATATTATGTGAGATGATCGGTAGCGTAGGCGATACGTGTAAACTAAATTTCGCTGAAAGCGGGACCGTATCTTCAAAAACGTTGGGTCTTCATTGGTTATGCGCATCGGACTTTCTAGCATTTTCCATTAATATCGACAACAACAAACAGGTCACTAAGCGTCACATTCTATCTGTGATCAGTCAGATATTTGATCCGTTAGGTTTAGTTGGTCCTTGTATTGTCGAGGCTAAAATTATTATGCAGCAGCTGTGGATGATGAAGTGTGGCTGGGATGAACGTATTCCAAATGAGATACAAAGACTCTGGGATTCCTTTGTTAGCACTTTACCATGTTTAAATTTGTTAAATATTCCACGATGGGTCTTATGTAACAACATAAATGCATGTGAACTTCATATTTTCACTGATGCATCAGAAAGGGCATACGGTGCTTGTGTATATGTACGATCTATAAATAGGGATGGAACGGTGACTGTGCAACTTTTGGTTTCTAAAAATCGAGTAGCACCTATAAAACTATGTACTATCCCAAAACTTGAATTGTGTGCAGCTATTCTTGGAGCAAGACTGTGTAGTAGTGTGTTGAAATCTGTTACCTTTCCAATTAGCAGATGCCAGTTTTGGTGCGATTCAACCATTGTGTTGGGTTGGTTGTCGATGACGCCGACTTCATTAAAGCCATTTGTTCGTAATCGCGTTAATGAAATACAAGAAAGCACTGCAGGGCATAAATGGAGTTACGTGCCGTCTAAGGACAATCCGGCAGATCTCGTTTCTCGTGGGTTGAAGGCTGACGTTATCAGCGGAAGTTCTTTGTGGTGGACCGGTCCTGAATTTTTATGTAAGGATGAAATTTACTGGCCCGAATTTCCAAATGAAAGCATGAAACAAGATCTACCTGAAATTGTATCATCTCATTTCATTGGCAATCGTTCATTGGGTCATAATCATTTATCCTTTAGTAGTTTAATTTCACACAATCAATCATTCATCAATTCATTATTTACAAAATTTTCTGACTTTAATAAGTTGCAAAGATTACTTGCCTATTGGGATAGATATATTAATAATTTAAAAAACAAACATAACAAAGCTATAGGTGTAATCTCTGTCGAAGAACTTAATAATTCCTTAAATTTCATTTTACGTCATGCTCAAATTCAAATGTTTCCTAAAGAGTATGAACTATTAAAATCAGGAAAGTTGTTACCTCGTAAGAACAGACTTCTTTCATTGAGTCCTTTCATAGATTCTGATGAGCTTATACGTGTGGGTGGAAGACTGGATAACTCTCCTTATGACTACAACGTCAAACACCCTGTATTATTATGTAGTAAACACCATATTACCAAAATAATTTTTAGTCATTATCATCTTAAGTTGTTACATGCAGGCCCTCAATTATTGTTAGCGAATATTCGTCAGATGTACTGGCCTCTTGGAGGCAGAAATTTATCGAAAGTCACAGTCAAACAATGTATTAAATGTTTTAGATTAAAATGTCAGACTGTGCAGCCGATAATGGGTCAATTGCCGTCTTCGAGGACATTGCTGCAATATCCATTTTTTAACTGTAGCGTCGACTATGCCGGCCCAGTATTGATAGCCAACCGCCAAGGGCGTGGGTGTAAGCTTATAAAGTCATATCTGTGCATATTTGTTTGCTTGGCTGTTAAAGCCGTGCACATCGAGCTCGTTACAGATCTGACCAAAAAGGGTTATATGGCTGCTCTTAACCGTTTTGTGGCTCGTCGCGGCAAGCCCAAGAGTATCTTGTCAGATAACGGTACCAACTTTGTAGGTGCCTGTAATGAATTAGGGCAATTTATGCAAGATGCTGAAATTGATTTTGAAGTCAGGCAACAAGGCATAGAGTTTTCTTTTATTCCACCTTTTACTCCCCATTTCAATGGCATTACTGAAAGCGCAGTTAAGTCCACTAAACATCACTTAAAGCGGTTATTAGGTTTAACTCACTTCACTTATGAGGAAATGTCCACGTGTCTAACACAAATAGAGGCTATTCTAAATTCTCGTCCCCTTACCCCTCTTTCCTCTGATCCATTAGATTTTACTTTTTTAACTCCTTCCCATTTTTTAATTGGCAGACCACTCACATCAATTCCACATCCACAGGTTTGTGATGTCACCATCGGGAGACTGGAGCGCTACCAGCAAATAGAGCACATCAGGCAGCATTTCTGGAATCGTTTTCAATTAGAATATGTTTCTCTGCTCCAGACTAAAACTAAATGGACCGCTTCCACAGGCCAGTTATCCGTGGGGACACTCGTCCTAATCAAGGAGAGAGGACAACCGCCTCTAATGTGGCCACTGGGGCGTGTTATAGAAATTATCCCCGGCAGCGATGGAGAGACACGCGTTGTCAAATTGAAGACTAGCAAGGGGACAATGCTGCGGGCGTTCAATAACGTCTGTCCGCTTCCCATCTGTTGAAGACTTCAACCCCGGGCAGGATGTTCGGGCCTTTCCGTCCCTCGTCGGCTGCCTACGCCGGCGCGGCGCGCGGTGGTGTGGGTCGGACGTCTCACCCGCGCACTTCACTTCGCTACCATATTCAGTTACCGACGCACGCGCATTTTTAATTGTTTTTTAACTACCAATTATTATACCAGTTTTACAGTCCACTGGATTTTATTTATAGCCCTAGGTTAGGTCTCCAACAATAGTTGTTGTGTAGACCATTATTGAGTAGCCAAAAACATTTGTTGTTACTTTGCACAACAGTTGCAATAGTAGTTATTCGATTTTGCTATGTCATAGTTATAAAATAGTAAGACGATAATAGAAAAATGCAAATTCAGTCGCTACAGCAATTGTTATCGTAATATCGACACTTACAAACACGGCAAACAATACCTATTTATTTTTATTTCTTGTACTGCGAATATCAAATTGGTATAGCTGGTATTCTCTTATTATATGGAATAGTAGACAATTTATTAGCCAAAGAGACACAAAGAGACGAAGGTGTTAATTTCAGTAGGAGGAAACGTGAATAAACTTCAATTAGAGATGGTGCACTGAAGATGTGGGGCCATTAGGACAGAGATAAAATTAACAAATTCAATTATCTTATACGAATTAATAGCTAATTAAACTCAGGGTTAATATGTGTAGCTTGTACTAAGTGGAAAAAACGACGAGCATAAAACCAAAGGTTCACGAGATTTTACGCTTGCGCAAGATTTCTTAGTATTGAGAAAAAAATCGGAAAATCATACCAGAAATTAAAAACCTCTAATGGTTTAATAATGTTCCACAATAATATTGTAAGAATGAAGAGGCAAATATTATTTTCTTAAGTTCATGCAATGGATAGAAATGCCAAAGTTTTTAAATGAATGTTGCATTTTAGGTACTAAAGCACTGATCTTATTCCCTTGCGCTGGCAGCTCAACTTTATAGGATGAGCAATAAACAAATGAAATAATGGTAACTGATACATAATTATTACACGAAACATAAACATTTCGAACAAAACCGATTTCTGAAAGATAGATAAAAGAAAATGTAAACATTTGTTCAGACGCATATAGCGTGCTTTCAGCAAATGCTGTCGGCTTTTCTAGTCTAACCGGATTTGACTAGATATTAGTTTTTACACGGAGCGGCTGCCACCTGACCTCCGCAACCCGAAGGCTAACGATACCCTAAGGCTAGACCAATGTCAGGATATTAGAGGGTACTGACTGTCCCAATAACGACTGCCATACATGTTCATGGTAGCCGGGACCGACGGCTTATCGTGCTCTCCGAGGCACGGAGCAGGCGATAATTGTCAATCAATACGCACATAATTTCGAAAAGTCATCATATAACTTTCAAAAGTCAGAGGTGCGCGACGTGGGTTCGAACTCGAGACCCTCTGCATTGCACATTGCAGTCTGTTGGTCTCCCCACTGAGCTATCGCTGCTTCTACCGGTTGTAAGTTATGTATGATACCAAATTTGCTACTAACTATACGACAGCGTTACTTATCTTATGCCTCTTCGCCATTACTTTCACTTATCATTTTTCTATGTCTTGCCCGCTGGTTTCGAAGCCTTATATTCCAACATTTAGCGCAGCAGACACAGCAATTGTTTATGTTTATTGGGCACTCATTGCTGGCTCTGCAAACAAGTTTGTTTCATCACTTCGCAAACCGTCATTTGGTATAAACAAGGTAATAAACAGTTATTATCTTTTACCATATGTTTTTTGGAAATTTCTGATTGGAAATGCAAAAAGGGAAGCTTGTCGCTTAAAAAATTTTGCGATTTTTACTTTTTATAGTCTGGGTGTGGTCTGTGACCAATCTGTCAACTTCGTTTTGATTACTTACCACACTTTGTCATACATACCTATCTATCTTAAATTTATAAAAACGACATAAATGAGATGAAATAAAAAAAAAACAAAATGGGATGAAGATTGAGAGAAGTAGTTAGAATTTGAACAAGTGTAACAATCTGTTGTTCTCGTATTGTTAATTGATTTCGTGGTCTTGCAGCGGCCGACTTGTACTATGAAGAAGTGGTGTCGAGGGCTCTACTTGTTGACTTCACGCCTGTATACCATTAGATATGGCAAAATTATGTCATCATTTTGACTGCCTTCAATAAAAAAAGATAAATATCAGCAGTGTTGCAAACGTCTAGGCAGACCGTATATCCATTTAACTAGTGAGTAACGATCAAGTATCAGATACCTCAAGCTGAATATTTTAATGTTTCGCACTTACGTTGCTTTACTCACAGATTCCTACGTATCATCACAGGAAAATGAGAACACAGAAAAAGTATTAATATTATGTTATTTTTTCTATGACATTCGAGATATGGAAAGTAATACACACGATAAATGAATGAGATACACTGATTACAGGACATGTTTAATACATTGAACGCCGTGCCGCTCATAAATCACCGCTGACATTTTATTTTCTATTGTGTCTGCTACATGGCATGCAGTGTGTTGAAGACTTCAAAAACATTTACAGGTGCAAACTTTAGATACTAGACCTATTACAGAAAATAAAACAGCATTTTATTCTTTTTGCACAATGTTTTTAATAAAAAGGTATATATTTTATTATGTTATATCATATCCCTACGTGATCTATTGAATCTTGTTCTTCTACTTATATATTCCTTTAAATTATATAACTATTAAAACTAGCCTTACAACTAATGTTTGAATCAATACTCCCATCAACACAACTCTAGAACATTTCTATGAAAAGCAAACATAATTTAAACCTTTTTCAATAAACAAGTATTTCCTTCACCGGTACGTATTCTAAATCATTTCCCGTAATCACACAAAGAGTCGCAAACGTTTCGCGGCCATTTTAAAACCACAATCCGATTCTGAGTATTTTATCGTATAAAGGCGTATCGGAAAGCGATCGTGATGTGACCGTAGAGTGGCCGACCGTTTTAATTACTGCGGACTTTTCAGGACACGGCGTGACTAAGTGTTATGACTGATATCCCACTAATATTACATCGGTTTAGGATTTTTATACGATACGAAATCTGGCATTTCTTCAGAATGTCTCTGATTTGATTAGAGAAGAGATGTCTGTGTTTATTTGTTATTGTTTTGCCTTATTAAAATGGAACAGCAAATTATGCATTCTATTCTAAAAAACAAACCAGAGAAGCAGGTCGTTATTTGTGATACTTTATTAAGTATGTAATTATCAAAACAATCTTAATCACCTTAAACTGCGATAGAAGAAGGTTAATTTTTACTTAAAAACATACCTACTCAACGTATAAATATATGTACATGTCGATTTATTTTTTGGTACGATCTTTAGTCTTAGTGTTAGATTTTTCTCTGAATCTAAATGATATGTACGAACTCTGCAACAACAAACACATTTTAAAATTTGTTGCTAGTTTTGGGTTTTATTTTTTATTCACGTGCAAATAGTTATTTTTTATTCACGTGCAAAAAGTTATTTCTTATTCGCATGCAAAAAGTTATTTTTATTCACGTGCAAAAAGTTATTATTATATTATAAGATGACCAAAAAAATAACAGTAACTAAATTTATACCAGTCCCAAATAAACCTCATAGACTCATGGCAACATTACTATACCTACCGTGGCCAGACATTATTATTTTCAAATTAAGGCCGACCTGTCTGTGTGTATGTAAATTGCAATACGTTGGGCGATTAAAATGTGATAAAAAAACCTTCTGTATCGATGTACAGACGATGTATCGATTTAATGGACAATATGCTTTGTTGTGAGGGACATTCAGGCCACTGCCTTAGGCGATACAGACAGTACTACGCCAGTTATTATGTTATTAAAAAGTGTTTTATGGAATTAGTAGGGATGGTATATGATTTTTTTTTGTAATGAGTAATAGAAGATTGTTTATGTTTATTGGGTGTATAATGTATACTATACATATTGAGAAGTTTATATTTGGATAAATTAGTCGTGTTGAATGTACAGTTTTCAGAGTGAATATTTAAAGTGTTTAATTCATATTATTCAATAATAAGCTTTAAAGTTGTCGATGTCATGTTACATTGTTTCAAAAGTTAGAAGCATACATTTTTTTATGCTCATCTATGGTGTGAAACAAGCATACGGGTAGTTTGTTACTAAATGGTTATGGTAACCGTAGTAACAAAGAAACCTATAGGTACTTACAATATGAAGCGAAGGACTAAAGCGATATCGACTGCTTAAAAAGTATTAGCAATCGGAAAATTCTGTCAGCACAATAAACATTAATATGGTTTCCTGCTGAAAGCAGTTTCTTTAAGGATTCGAGAACACTACTCACTACAGATTGATTGATCAGATCGGAGGCGTTCTGGACAAAGGCCAGGTTAAGAGCACCTTGAACCGACGGGCGTGTATGAGGAATGTGATGAAAGTGAATGAAGCCAGAGAAGTGTGTCAGGATCGTAGCAAATGGAAATCCGTAGTCTCTGCCTACCCCTCTGGGAAACAGGCGTGAATCTATGTATGTACTCACTACAGTAACATTATGTTATATTTACTTTAGTAAAATCGCTTTTTATTAATGTGTTAGTAGCTATTTTTGCGATTACCGTGCATAGAGCATACGGTCAACAATTTCTTGACCGAACTTTAAGTTTGACGAAGATGGCCCAAATCTTGGCTAACACATACAGAGAAGGTATTTTACAAAAAGCTGCTAGTTTTCGTAGGTATATAATATTATACTAAAAATGTAAACATATAATAATACAAACTAATAACCGTTTTTCTACCTAAATAAAACACAGTACACAGTACAGTAGTAGAGGTGCGCCATTTCGCGTTGATTGATTACAATGACTCCACAGTTTTTCTGCCAAGTTTTGCCTTTTCACCTTTTTGGGGTTCACTGCGAATGGTTTGCCTTTTAGTGCACAGATTTATCACGAAACTTTGATAGGTTGTTAATAACCTTTACATATACTTATACATAGATTTATATTATTTTGGTGTAAGATAATTAATTGGGTGTTTGTAACAACAAATTAATACATAAGTGCTTCTTTTGCTTTCTGATATACTTATTATATTACAAAGACATCACTGATTATTCTTGCATATACTCGCTTTAAAGCCGTGAAGAAGCAGAGGTCTGGTTACCACCACTATAGTTAGTTGGACGTGGATTGTGCTTAAGTAACCGACGCGAAATATTGTTCGTTTACTCATACCACCTCAGCTCCGTCCAGAAAGATAATAGGGAACCGATGATGCGCAGTACCTCTTTAATCGTTTCTGAACTGTTTAGAAGTTTCGCCCGTTGGTTGCTCACGCTTTTACAATGTAGGAGCACGTGAGCTGGTGTCTACTGGGTCTCCATACAGCCCCTACACAAGGGATTGTCAGTGATGCCGATGTTGAATAGCTGTTTGTTGAGTGAGCAGTGGCCTGTTATTTATACCCACTAGGTGGCGTAGGTTTTTCCTTGTGGAACGTAGTAGTTTGCGTGACAAATGATTGTTTAAGGATGGATACCACCACCATTCCGTCATAATTTTTTTTAGGTCCCGAGTGCATTATAAACATCGTGTTGCTGCTAAGAAGGTCTTAATATAATATAGCGAAATGTTCTATTACAGCCACCGATAATCATCAGTGCTTATGATATTTTTAGTACTATGAGAGACTAAGCAAGCATCTGTAGATTACATTTATTTTTGCCTGAAGTCTATTGCGGTTGGATGCGGACGGGCCACGTTCGGTCTGTGTGGAAAACCCCAAGGTTACACAAACATACCTAGGCCTCCACATACATACCTAGGCCTCCACCAAGGGAGGCTTATGTTCGTGGGCGTCTTCTGGCTGAAATTATAAGTCTAATCATGTTAATGAGCAAGTAAAACTTGTCAAACCTCACAGGTGTACAGACAAACACTGATCTATATGACCCATTTTACTAGATTGAAAATCAATTTACCAACTTTAGTGAACAAATTTCCTGTAATTTGATTACATTTAAAGCATAATAATAGGGGTTAAAATATGAAGTTGACGTTGTATAGTAATAGATACTTTGAATTGTCATAAAACCTTCATGGTGTGAGATTTTCGAGTAAAACTTTTTTCACATGATACCTATAAGATTCTTCTTTTAAAAAATGTACAGCATTCGATTTTCGACTTTCAATTGTTTTTTTTTTTTATTCAGTTTAGACGGAAAAGATGGATACTTTGAAAATCTGAGTCATTTTTTAATACGAGTTCCGACGCGAAACTAACGCGGCAGAAACGGCTCGCAATATCAACGCTGCGTTTGGAAAGGAGACTGCTAATGAAGGCACCGTGCGTTTTTGGTTTAAACGCTTTCATAATCGAAATTTCGACTTGAAGAATGAACCACGTGGAAGACCACTCAGGTGAATAACGCTGAATTGAAAGAGATGGAAGCCTATCCGAGTCAAACTACCCAGGAGTTAGCGGCATGGTTTAACGTTACCCTACCTACAATATAAGCTCGCATCAAATCAATAAGATAAAAATATGAAAAATGGTTGCCGCATAATTTGACTGATCTGCAGAAAGAATCTGTTGAAACTTGTATTGCCTTGTTGAATCGGTACAGAAATGAAGGAATATTGGATCGAATTGTGACATGTGATGAAAAGTGGATTCTTTATGATAACCATAAGCCAAAAATGCAATGGCTGACCTCAGGTCAAACGCCGTAACAGTGCCCTAAAGCAAACCTTATCAATAAAAATGTAATGGTAACTGTTTGGTGATCTCTTCATGGTGTTATTCACTATAGCTTTCTTAGATCTGGTCAAGCAATAACAGCAGATGTTTACTGTGCCGAACTTTGAACAATGATGGCTAACCGGCAATGAAACAGCCCCGACTCGTGAATCGATCTTCACCATTATTGCTCTATGATAACACAAGAGCTCACACTGCACGAGAAACCGTTGTAACTCTACAGGGGTTGCAGTTAGAAACGACACGTCATCCTCCGTACTCGCCAGACCTTGCTCCAACGGACTACCATTTTTTTCGTGATTTGGACAATTTTCTACGTGATATTTTTTTTCCAAGAGGCAGTACAAAATGCTTTCACACAGTTTGTCGAATCTAGATCCCCGGAGTACTATCGTAAAGGCATAAATAAACTTCCGTTTAGATGGCAGCAATGTATAGATAATGAGGGTAAATATTTCGATTAAATAAAAATGGTACATCTTAGAAAAAAATGAGTTTCAATTTTTCAGTACTAATCGGCAATTTGATATTTTAACCCCTAATGTAAGCATTATACCAGATGTTAACATGTTTTTTATAACGCCCGCACTACGAATTATTCTTGTGACGCTAGGCACATGGCAATTTTTTTTTTATCATTTTTGTATCTACACTGTTCTTTCCTTATATTTTTATGTGTGAGAAGTATTAGGTCGTCCACAACGCTGCGCTGGCCCAGTGCGGGTTGGCAGAATTCAAATGATATCCCATAGACAAGCAGACTTCCTCACGATGTTTGAAGTCGAGACCTCTGCGTACCGTCCAACGTTCTCCCGCTAGGCCATCGGTGCTGTTTTTAATACGTGAAGAATAATACAAACATAAATTTCGACCAATATTTCATACAAATACACAACATTTAATTATCAAATTACTAATGTATAAAAAGTTATTTATAAATGATTTACATACGTGCATAGTCTCACACCTATGCGTCTAAATTGGTAGGCAGATGTACACATTCGTCAGCAAAGGTTTCAAATCCCGAGCTTTGGCCCTAATAATAATGTAATATCAGCCCAGTATTAAATTGTCCCACTGCTGGACATGGGCCTTAGTGCGAGAAGTGTTAGGCTGTTGTCAACTATGGTCATATTAAACTATACTTATAGTATTAAAGAATACCTAATAATTTCCACCGATAGAAATCTAAGTAGTAGCATGCATGTTCCTACTGAGAATGTCTTAACAGAAAATACGGAAAACAGTTTGCTCGAGATTAATGCTGGTTTATTATACATAGGTATTCTGTTAATATGACTGCAAAATATGCTTCCGTCGTGTTTATGTATCAATGTCATTAATCCCTACCAACGATGAGAAAGGTGTTACAAAAATAAAACCAACAAGAAACACTTAAATACGGAACCCTTACAAAAAGCGAACAAAATATCCCTCTTATTATTTTTTTTACAAATCGCTGTACATCGACGAACTGGGGTCGATCCTAAACCCTTTTGTTTGAAAGACACCTGCACCATTGAGCCATGGGTGCTCTTTACAAATACACAGACTGAATAACGTCTTATCTGCATTATGTTTAACACTCAAATTCCAACCTTATGCTGTTGAGTTATGGTATATTTTTATTTGGAGTAGATCTTTTGGTTCTTTCTAAGGATCGTCGTTAAGTCTCGCGAATTTTTACGTGTAAATTGAGAGGTAACAATGAGTTGTTTTGAGTCATCACCCCTTGCTTCCCCATACTTCGCCACAAGATTAAGTTTAAAGAGCTTTTGTTTTAGAGAAGGAGGTTTTAAGTACATTTAGAGACTCGTGACTCAGAGAAAGCTGGACTGGCTGAAAGCGCAGTGGGTAAACTATCATATCGCTGCTGTTGACGCGTTGATTATAGCGGGTTCGAATACAGACAAATTATTTGTCTTATCCACACGCGATTGTTCTAAGTCTAAGAGTATCATGTGTTTGTGTGTATGACAGACAATTAACAAGCACTGGATTGATCGCTTACACTAAAACTGAGGTATACACTAAAATGACATATCTACATTAATACTGAAACGAGTCTCGACAACAATATGTAATGTATTAAGTCACGTTTTTAACTTATGTATTAGTTGTGGCATATTTCCTGACAAATTGAAACTGACAATAATCAAACCATTATTTAAAAAAGGTGATCCGTGTTGCATGACCTGTTATCGACCAATTGCTTTGATACCCACCATATCAAAAATCTTTGAAAAGGTCATACACGGCAGAATTTACCAATTTATAGAAAAACAATCTTTTTGCAAAAGAACAAGTCGGTTTTAGACAAAGCAAAAGTATAAATATGGCTATTTATAACTTTTAAATGTAGTTATAGACAGCGTAGATAAAAAGGTTCCCGTCTGTGCACTGTACATGGATCTTACAAAAGCGTTTGACTGTGTGGATCATGAGCTATTGCTGAAAAAATTAAATGCTTACGGAATAAGGGGTAAGGTCTTAGACCTAATTACATCTTATCTTACTAGGAGAAAACAATGTACCCAAATAACACGCTTATGTCCTAAACTCAAAACAGAAACACATTTCATGTCAGAATATAGAGAAACTAACCTAGGGATACCACAGGGAAGTGTATTGGGGCCGCTTCTGTTTAATATTTATATTAACGACCTCCCAAAAATAACAAAACACCCGACTATTTTGTTTGCTGACGATAGCACAATTGTATTTACAGGCAAAAATAAATAAGTTATTGAATATGACATTTTAAACACCCTTACTAATGTAATGCAATGGCTGACTTTAAATAATTTAAAAATTAATTTAAGTAAAACACATTTAATGACATTTAAAAACAGAATTCCCTTAATGACAACTACTAATATTAACTATAATGACGAAACTATTAGTGAGGTGGATACAACAAAATTTTTAGGACTCAATATAGATGGTAATCTAAATTGGAAAGCACATGCTGAGATCCTTTGCTCAAAACTGAGTACTCAATCATATGCGTTGTATATGCTCACAAAAAAACTTAACCAGGCCGCAGTACTGACAGCATATTATGGCAATATTGAAAGTATGTTAAGATACGGAATCATATTTTGGGGAAATTGTACAGAAAAAGAGCATATATTTATAGCACAAAAAAAGTGCACAAAGGCAATATGCAAGCTGGATCAAATAGATAGCTGTCGACCGTGCTTCAGAAATCTAAGAATATTAACAGTACCGTGTCTGTATATGTATGAGCTGGTGTTATTTGTCAGATCTAATTTAACGATGTACAAAAATTATAAAAGCAAACGCCACAATTTTAAAGTTCACTGTCCTCAACACAAAAGTGCATTGATGACAAATAGTGTATTCTGCATAGCGCCACGAGTTTATAATCGCTTACCAAAAATGTTATTAAAAAGTAGTAGTATCGATGTATTTAAACATAAAGTCAAACAATTACTCGTGGAAAAAGCCTATTATAGTGTAAACGAATTTATAAATGACATGCAATGTAATAATAATGAGAAATAACACATGGTATTATTTATTTATTGACTAGACATATTTTAATTTTTAATTATTGATTGACATATAATATATTCTTAATTGACTTGTACCACAATAACATTGCTTGACATTTATTATTTTTAATAGAGTTATTATTGTATTTAATTTATTAATTTTATGTGATTATTAGTAATGTGCAATCACTAAAGACAAAATACCTAAAAAATTGCATGCCTTCAGGCGGATTATGGAGAGACTAATTTAATTGTATGTTATCTAAATTACCCATTTTCGCAATAAATGAGTTTGAGTTTGAGTTTGAGTTTGAAATACAGGTGTAGTCAGGTGTAATAAAGTACCAAATAAAACCATGTTTTAAAAAGTCGGTGTAGGTATATATTGAGCGTAAAGATGTATAAACAAATCATCTCGACATCAGAATCCGTTACGCACTAAAGGTTAAAACTATTTAAATAATTACTGGTCTCTAAATTCATCATCCATTGCTAGTTAAAATAATAATTTTAATAAATTCCCACTATGCATATTCAACATCGACTGCTGGTTAAAAAAATTTAAGAAATTCTCGCTATCTAACTTCAACATCCATTGCCGGTTAAAACAATATAAAATATTCTCGATACCTACCTAAATTCAAAGTCCAATGCTGGTTAGAAGAATTTAAAAATCTGCGGTCGTAACTCGCCATTAATTGCCAGTAAAATTTATTAAAATTCGAGTCTAAATTCGCCATTAAGTGACGGTTAATAATTTATTTTAAAATCTATTCTGGGCTAAGTGACGAATAACGTTTTGTCCTTCAGGTTCGATTAAATTTGTTTATCTATCAATTTATTTTAAATTCATGTACAATAGTTTAAATTGTAAGTATATTAATTAATTTAAATATGCGTATACGTTTTGACGAGCTGCATTTTTTTGCCATCAAAACAAATTTGTTAATTACTCAATATGAATTATCTAGTAACCACAATTCGTCCTTATAAAGCTATATAAAATATTCACGGCCTCAAACTTAATTATATATCGGACCAGCAATGTAAGATACTATTTAATACCGAGGTCATACCGAGGTTTTTATAGGTTTAACCGTAAAACAACAAAATAGGTGACGCAGCGGTAAAGAATGCGATGCTATGCACGAGGTATCGGGTTCAGTTACCGGGTCAGGGTAAGTGTTATTGACTTTTCTGACAAAAAAATCTCAGAAACAGCGTGGTTCCGAGAATTGTACGAGGTAGTTAGCAATATGCTTGCTCCTTATTACTTTGGGCCTGAAATCATAATTATTGAAATCTGAGTGTAATAGATTCATGAGAGACCTCGCTGATTTCAGCATGAATAGGCCGGCTCGACCAGGGAAGGACTACTCTCTCACAGAATATCGACGTGAAATAGCAGTATTCCTACTGTTGTGTTTCGTTCGGTGAGTGAGAGTGCCGGAGGCCCAATCACCCTCTTTCCCCCTTCCCGCTCCTTCTCCTTCCCACTTCCTTTCCTAAAGAGTTGGCAACGCGCAAGTGATGCCTCTGGTGTTGCAGGCGTCCATAGGCTATAGTGACCACTTACCATCAGATGGGCCGTATGCTGGTTTGCCAACTTAGAAGTATAAAAAAAAAACCCTCTGTGGCAGTCGTTGTTTCATCGTGAGACTAACGCGATATCGGAGGGCACAGTACACTAGCTTTTAAACTACCTTCGCCTTGTGTTATAAACAAAAAATGTATCACCAGGTTTAATAAAAGCGCACAAACCGCAGGGCAGCTTGTGACGAGCTGAATGTAAGAGGCGACAGATCCTGAATGTCTTAGAGAGTCGATTAGGGCCTCGTCCCTAGCTTGCCGTTACTGGTTGGCTGGGGTGGAACTTCAGCTAGAGCTATATGCTTGGGGGTGGAAGTGTCATTATCAAGGGCATAACTACGGGGAAACCCGCTCCGGGTCTCCGTTGTCACGAGACCCGTGATGGTGAAACCGGCGCCGCACCGCTTGACACCCCTAGCCGCTCGCACCGATGTTGCCCTCTGCCGCTGGCTTGTATGCCTATAGTGGCTATTCAGGGGGCCCATCTAGTGAGTTGGCGAGTCACCGTATTGCATTAATGCTATTAGAATATTCAGGGCAGACGCCGTTTTTCATCCATAGCTACCAATATACCGTTCCGCCAAACACCCTATGGGTATAGCCCATATATTAGAATCCATACGTAGCAATAGTCCTACGCCTGCTGCGTGTGCTAGTGCCGCAATCGGTGTTCCATCCCACCTTTGATTAAAACTCTCGAAGGGCCTCTTCACGTTGGACCCATGTTTCCATGTAAGCCTCCCAAAGGTATTTTCTAATATAATATATTAGAAAATAGCTGTGATAAGAGAAACATAATAATAATAATATCAGCCCTGTATTAAACTGTCCCACTGCTGGGCACGGGCTTCTTCCCAGTGTGAGAAGGGTTAGGCCGTAGTCCACCACGCTGGCCCAGTGCGGGTTAACAGACTTCACATATCTTCGAGAACATTATTGAGAACTCTAAGATATGCAGGTTTCCTCACGATGTTTTTCTTCACCGTTAAAGCGAGCGATAATTAACTATTTAATACGCACATAACTTCGAAAATTCAGAAGTGCGTGCCTTGCGATCGAACTCGAGACCTCTGCGTGGCAGTCCAACGGTTTCCCACTATAATACTTTGACATAACTGTTTCTTGGCATACTATTTCAGTAGGCATAAATATAATTTAAGCTAATGCTTTTTGCCCTAATTTTGATTGGCATGAAGTTATAAGGCATATTGTTGAGGTTATAGTTTTACAATCGACTATAATTTGAATTGGTTTTTATCAGGATTTGATATTGCATCATCTTTTATTTTACTGGTAGCTATTTAAATAGGAAAAATAAAAAAAATGGTTATATATCCAATATAACTTGGATACCACAGAGTAACAATAGGTTAGGGTGCGGCGTGGGTGACCCTTGTGCCACCCCTAAGCCGCGAACGTGTTTATTTTATATACGAAAAGTATTTTATGCTTAAATACCATTATGCATAAACAAATTTGTGCTTTAGAATAGTATGCTTAACAATTATTATACTTATAGTAATTATGCTTAAAAAAATGTGCCTTAACAGTTATGCCAAATTAATATTGTGCGTAACTATTATTAGGATAAGTAGAAGTATGCCATGTTAAATTATGACATATAATTTTATGCGAATAAATAGGGAACCCTATATTTTATGTGTACTAAGTTTCAAGACCTGGTTTAAAACAACGTATATTACGTAAACGTATACGTTTCCGAGGAATATTGGGCAATAACAATAAAGATAATAAACAATTTTACTATCTACATTATCAAGCTACATACTCCTATATTGACTGCTAGATTTTGCCCGCGGCGTCATTCGCGTAAGTGTAGGTTAATTTAGATCAGTAGCAGTACTTTTTTCTGGACAGACAGACAAATAAACAAACTCACATTTGCATTTATAATATTAGTAAGGATAAATGTACCGAATAAATGTACCGCTTAGATGGCGCCATTACTCTATGCACGATTATCGATCCAATATCAAATTAAAACGTTTCAAGATCGCGATCACCTCTATCAAAGTCAATGTGCTTGTTTTATTGCAGCTACACTCAGGTGCAATAAAAACAGCGCGTATTGTTGCATCACAAATGACTCACATAAAAAGTAGTCAGGTTAGATCTTTGGCTTAAGGGTTCTGTCTGTAATTTAGTGCATAGTCTTTCCTAATTAAAAAAGGACAACTCCCTCACAAGGTATATATTTCATGTATAGCGGATGAAAAAACAATGGAGACAGAGAACACCCAGACTCGGAACAACCATTTGTGGATAACACAATATTTTTGTGCCGTGTGTGATTTGAACACATATCATTCGCTGAAGAGAGACTGACGAGGTGAACATATGTATTTACCACTGCGATAGCCAAGCTAATTATTGATGAGCTTTCTTGTTTAAAAAATGCTACGTAATGCAATGTAGAGTTATACTTTTACATTTCTAGAATCTACAATGTGTGAAGAATGTCGCTTTTGTTTGTGCCGTTCATGTAATGTTCAATTCATGGGGCAGACAATAATGTTATTGGATTGTTTTGTTTGGCAATTCTTATACCGTATCTGGATATATGTTGTGGCAGACGGTAAGAGAGTTGTCTTCTAATATGTAACGCCTAAAAATATAGCTATTGAAATACATATTTCAATAGACATGTATGTAATACACTATTCTTTATCCTATCAGATTAGAGCCATCGTTCTATGTATATATTATAAATAATAAACAAGAAGATTTCAAGACCTGTTCAAAAACAAAGAACCCCAAAATCTCAGATTTACGATGAGATCGGACGATCTTGCCCCCAACTACTAAAGGTATCGACCAGACGGTCGATAGCTTTGGGGGCAAAAAACCAAAACATAACTGACCCCGAGCAACCGGGTGATATAATGGACGAAATAAAAAACTACATGATTCGCAAACTGGTTCCAGGATCGAGGTGGTACAGGAAAAAGTCGTTGGTTTATTCTTTTATGGTCTGAATAATGTGACAGTAGATAAATAAGATGTATAATATGTTGTAAACAAAAAGCAGCGATAGCTCAGTGGGGAGACCAACAGACTGCAATGCAGAGGGTCTCGGGTTCGAACCCACGTCGCGCACCTCTGACTTTCGGAAGTTATATGACTTTTCGAAATTATGTGCGTATTGATTGACAATTATCGCCTGCTCCGTGCCTCGGAGAGCACGTTTAGCCGTCGGTCCCGGCTACCGTGAACGTCTGTGGCAGTCGTTATTGGGAAAGTCAGTACCCTCTAATATCCTGACACTGGTCTAGCCTTAAGGTATCGTTAGCCTTCGGGTTGCGGAGGTCAGGTGGCAGCCGCTCCGTTTAAAAACTGATATCCAGTCAAATCCGGTTAGACTAGAAAAGCCGACCCCAAGTGACTTGGGAATAATAAAGGCTAGGGAGAAGAATATGTTGTATGCATAGTCTCACTTCTGTATCCCAAAGAGGTAAGTTAAAAGGTGAATTATTCCTATATGTTATGTTCTGCGTGATAAGGAGTAAGCCTATTGCATATTTCAGACACATATAATAATAATAATAATAATACCAGCCCTGTATTAAACTGTCCCACTGCTGTCATAAGTCAATGAGATTAGGAATATGAGATGACTTTAGCAGTTAGTTTAAGTTAAACCGACTGCCACGCCTGAGGTCGCGGGTTCGATTCCCGCACAAGTCAAACATTTGTGTGCATAAACATGGATGTTTGTCTTGGTCTGGGTGTTTCTATGTATAATATGTATGTATTTACAAAAAAAAAAAGTATTTAAGTATGTTTATCCATTGTCTAGTACCCATAGTACAAGCTCTGCTTAGTTTGGGCCAGATGGTGTTGTGTGTATGTGGTAAAATATAAAAAAAAAATAAAAAAAATAATAATATTAGTTTTGTTATATTAAAGTAGAGTCAGCTGTTATAATTTGGGTATTTCTAAAGTAACCATGGCAATAATAGTTGTTGACTTTAGTTGATGGCAAAGCATTAATTGAGGCAAGTTTTTGAAGCGCAACATCATATTTATTTGTTGAAGCAGTTTGCACAAGTCGCAGGTTCAAATACTGCTGCATGATTTGTATAAGGCTCGCTTATAATGTACAGTCTTAGATATGTAATACTTCAGATAAATCCTGACATACCTACCTACTCAGTGAGTTCTTCGTAATGTTGTTGAAGATGTATGAAGTCAACCAAACCGCTACCTACTAATCCCCGGAGAAGGGTTACGTGATATTTCACCGCGCTGGCATGAACGGTAGTGGACTATGACCTAAATTGAGACGAGACAGCATCGGGACATTTATTATTACAACAACAGGGCTGATATTATTATTGTTATATCAACATTATTATCTTAACACCAACTTACTTGAATAGTTGATTACATTAACATAATAACTAATATAGTTTCCAGTAGTACATCATCTTGTCCCCACTCTATGCAATTATCACCATTAGACTCCAGACTAATTCTGATAATTATATAAGACATCTGTTTAATAGGATCACTTAGTAGGCTTTCAATTCGGAAGCAGTACATGTTCTATAATGTATTACTTCAAAGTAAAGTGAGTACCGTGAGATATTCAGACGAAAGATTGGTATGATTGTTTATCCTAACAAATATTATAAATGCGAATGTGAGTTTGTTTGTTTGTTACGCTTTCACGCATTAACTACTCGACCGATCATCATGAAATTTTACATAAACGTTGTCAGGGTAACAAAAAAGGACATAGGGTACAGGTACAAATCCAGATTTCCAGCAGAAGACTGAGATTGTGCCCGGTAGAAGCCAATAGGCTGCCCTAATTACGTAAGATCTAGAACTATAGATGAATTATTGATGTAATAGATATAAAATGCTACTTTATTCAAAAGTACCATGGCTAGGCTATATAACATCACGCTACAAGCCACGGAAGCGGTATAGTAGTTATAAACGTGGGAGAAACAGTGCAGGCACACACTACAAATACAACAAGTGAGAATCGGCAACGAATTGCCGTAAATCTTAGAGTTCGAAAAAATGGTTCAAGTAATACGCAAAGGTCACGTGATACCACGTGACCTTGAGGTCAGAGGTCAAAGGCCATAGTCATTTCGGGGGGATTTCGACTATGCTGAGTGTAATGGCGTTGACCGCGAGTCTCTAGCTCTTACGGTTCTTGAGTTGAAAGTTGTACAACAGACAGACGGACGGAAGGACAAAGTTGTTGTAAGTATAAGACATTTTTCGAACTTTAAAAACTAAATCATAATAAAAGCATAGTGCTACATATGTCGCATGGTGTGTTTTAAATCACACGTTATTGGGATTCAGCCTATTGACGTCTACTAGGCACAAATCCAGTCTTTCAGCAGAAGTCTGATATTGCGCCCGGTAGATGGCACCATGGATGGCGTATTGGTTTAAGTGGTCACCTTACCATTGCCAATGCGCTGACTATTGTTGGTTCAATTCCACGCCTGAGGTCGCGGGTTCGATCCCCGCACAAGTCAAACATTTGTGTGCATGGACATGGATGTTTGTCTTGATCTGGGTGTTTCTATGTATAATGTTTATCCATTGTCTAGTAACCATAGTACAAGCTCTGCTTAGTTTGGGCTAGACGGTGTTGTGTGTAGTATGTATGTATGTATGTATCTTATGAGGGAGCCAGTCAGTGCAGACCGGCGACACTTCGACCCAGTGGGATCTTTTGTGTCGACACTCTCCCAATAACGACTGCCATAGATGTTAATGGCAGCCAGGACCGACGGCTTAACGTGCTCTCCGAGGCACGGAGCACGCGATAATTGTCAATCAATACGCACATAATTTCGAAAAGTCATATAACTTCCGAAAGTCAGAGGTGCGCGACGTGGGTTCGAACCCGAGACCTTCTGCATTGCAGTCTGTTAGTCTCCCCACTGAACTATCACTGTGTTTATGTGATAGAATATTATTATTATAATCTCGTTATGGGACAAAAAGGTATCGGCACAAATAGTTATACCAAGTCTGGATGTTCTTTGTGCCCGTTGTTTAAATGTTTATTTAAAGGATAAAATTTATTTATTCCTAGTGTGGTAGCTAGGTTTATGTTTACAAAAATAAGTGTTATAATTTGGACAGTACAAAGAAGAAAAATAGTAATATTATTCGCAAAACAAGATACAGAAACAAAAGGAACGAACCGTCGTCGTAAGAATGTGAAGAGCTTCCGGTGAATCTGTTTTTTGCTCACATAACGAACGTATACTTTATTTTTGTCTCAAAACTTCACTTTTTGTTGTTGTTGGTTGAAAACAGAGCTATATTGCTTTTAGTTAATTTTCTTACTGGTCTTTTAGTAAACAAATAACGCATATTGGTAGCTAGAGACAAAGCATAGAAACGTACATAATTGTATGAATAATTATGTATTGTATATCCTCTTTTTGTGATATTAAGTTATTAGAGACGAATATATAGTCTCATGGGAATTACATTGCCTAATGACCTTGAAGATCTGGGCTTTGCAGTCCCGAGCAAGCGTCACGGGCGAAACGGGGCTACTTGGGGGAAAATTTGTAAATATGCGGGTTTAATAAAAAATTTAATCAAATAAGTGAAAATATACAATACACATTTTAAATAGGGTATTAAATGCTTTTTAATAATAATTTAATACAGAATATCTCAGCCGTTATATAGAAAATTTTATATTTAGTTTTAAAACGATCTATTTTCTCAATTTTTTGGTTACATTTGGACAACTTAATTAAAATTTTAATCAATACGATGTTTTCCCCATATAATCTAGTTTACTTGTATATTTTTTATGGTTAATGCATAAAAGGATTCATCTACAAACTTATTTAAACCGAGCGTGTTTTTAAGGTTTGAGCGATGCAATCTCCTTAAAACAGTAACCGAATCCTAATTAATATTATAAATGTGAAACTTAGTTTGTTTATTGGTTTGTTACGCTTTCACGCATTACCTACTCAACCGATCATCATGAAATATCGCAAACATATTTTTAGGGAAAAGGATATCGGGTCCTTTCATCCAGAAAAACTGTACTGTTACTAGTCTAAACTGCATTTATGCAAACAAAATCTAGTTGTCTAAAAAAATAAGATAGATGAAAATATGTATTTATGAATTGACTGTCTTCTTTTTGTCTTCTCAATTAATTAGAGATAAATATAAAGTCTTGTTTGGTTACCAAATGAGACAAGTATGGTAAAATAGACTAGAATAATGTGTACGTTAAAGTTAATAAATATTGATTTGTATTAGAATTCCTGAACTTTATTTATTTTTTACGTCCACTTAACTAATGTGCATATTAATTTATTAATTATCACTCGTTTTAACGAGGAAGGAAAACATCGTGACAAAACCTGCATATCTAAGAATTTAGCATAATGTTCTCGAAGATATGTGAAGTCTGCCAACCCGCACAGAGCCAGCGTAATGGACTATGGCCTAACAGTTCTCACACTGAGAAGAGGCTTGTGCCCAGCATCTTATATACAGGGTTGATATAATTATTATATCAAACATTGTTTATTTTGTAAAGAAATTAGTAGCAGAGCATAATTTGTCAATTGGCCCCATAGCTAACAAAAGTTTATTTCCTTACAACTTCTATCAGGGCTACCTACTCCTAAACATGCGTGATTCAATATATCTTTCTTTATTTTCGTGTGGTTAGTGGCCAACCTGTTGTCAAGAGTTGTTCAAGCCACCCGGAGGCCTCTGACGTGGCTTAACGACTGCTGTCAATTTGACAACAACCGGGATCGACTTTTTACGTGCCTTCCGAAGCACGGAGACGCTCAGATAAAATACCACTAGGCGGTCACCCATCTATTTTTTTTTTTTTTTTTTTTTTTTTTTTTTACGTGGGGGAATGCTTGATGCATACCCCTCCGCGGGGGCGGGCGGAGGGGTTATGTCGGACTCGCCGGGGTAAAAGAAAGATGTTAAGAAGAAAATGTACCTCCCGGGATACCGACTAAACCTACCACGGTGTTCCTCGACAAAACCACTATCGACGGGGCCGCGCGAATCACTTTCGCATGCGGTCGCGACCCCGCCGAGGTTACGGCCCGCCGTATGAAACGGCAGGCCACTACACGAAAGACCTACCCTATAGGCACATCTAAAAGAAACTCCCTACTGTCCCCCCTAGAGGGGAGACGGACTCGACACAGAGGCGCGCGTGGGAACACGCACGCCGCCTCTCGGACCTGGTGCTGAACGGATGGCGGGCAGGCCCACAAAGCCCGCCACCCCCAGGTCAAAGGCGGTCACCCATCTATAGACTAACCGCACCCAACGTTGCTTAACCTCGCTAATCGTTTACTGATCAATGAGTGCAACTGGCTATGAGTATGTAAATGATGTATGTACATATTTTAATATTTGTGACTTCTCTCTTAGCCTTTATTACTCCCAAGTCACTTGGGGTCGGCTTTTCTGGTCTAACCGGATTTGACTGTATATCAGTTTTTACACGGAGCGGTTGCCACCTGACCTCCGCAACCCGAAGGCTAACGATACCCTAAGGCTAGACCAGTGTCAGGATATTAGAGGGTACTGACTTTCCCAATAACGACTGCCATAGATGTTCATGGCAGCCGGGACCAACGGCTTAACGTGCTCTCCGAGACACGGAGCAGACGATAATTGTCAATCAATACGCACATAATTTCGAAAAGTCATATAACTTCCGAAAGTCAGAGGTGCGCGACGTGGGTTCAAACCCGAGACCTTCTGCATTGCAGTCTGTTGGTCTCCCCACTGAGCTATCGCTGCTATTTTTAATATTTGTGACTAATCCGACCCATTTTGATATAACAATCTGCACTACAAGTACTCTGCTATTGTGCCTTTACTGCCTCATTAAGCATTGTTTTTCATGCTTAAAGACAAGACAAAGCCATAGTGTCACGTGCTGTCTTAATCTCGTGCATGCGACAATGCTTTATGAAATAGTATGTTTTTAAATTTATGAGCATATATTTATGCATAAATACGTATGTAAAAGAGAATAATTAGATGCATAATACACGTAAAAGCGTCAATAATAATAAATATTTTAACAGCACATTTTAATTCTGAAGATATATGTCAATGTAGGCTGTGAACCTTGATCTAGAAAATTTCCATTGAAGTGTACAATAGCATAATTTGTTGCGAGAACCGTTATGCTTATGACTAATGTATTTAAGACAATATCTCGTGTAGTAGGAGATAAGACTGCATTATTTCTACGTCCATCTATATATGTGGTTCATTAATTAATTGGCATGATAATTCAAAAGTACTTTATGAACGTATAATTTTGACAAAAGAATAGTTAGCAACCATTAATTTGTCAAAATTATACCTTAGGTATAATTTTGTCAAGTCTTATAATAAAACCAGTACAAAATTGACTTTCACTCTAGTATAATACACATTACTGAAATGCAATTTATGTTCATAATTGGTGTTTATTTTAATTTAGTAAATTAATACTAGTTTGTACTCTATTTCAAAGATTTTTTTACGAATATAAATATATTAGCGACCATGATTTGACAAGCAACTTAGAACCATAGTCCTCTATCAATAATAGCGAGCGTAGCGAATAAGTTTTGCAGGAATATGGTTCGCGTTTAAAATAAAAATAAATAATAGTTTAAAGAAACTAAAAAACACGCTTTAAAAAGTAGAAAATAATTTTATTATATTCATTAAAATTATAAAATTATTTTCTATTTCAAGTATTTTTTAGATTCTTGAAACTTTTATTTATTTTTATTTTTTAAAGTAATATTTTATTTAAATTTTTAAACATTAATTTTTTCTAAATTATTGTATTATTGTCATCGGTCTTCGATAAGTGTGCAAAGTTTCAAATCAATAGGGGTGAAAATCACGTTCAAAGATTCCGTTACATAGATTCTCATAGATACATACCAACCTAATAAAAGCGTGTTAAAAATAGATAGTCCTAGAAATTATGCAGTCGGCTCTTAGACTATTAACATGACACGTGTGAGTAGAAAGTCATGAGTTAGTAACATGAGCCTATGTGCATGTGACCTATACTGCATTACATTTTATACGACCAGTTATTTATGTAACAAAAAGTTGTAACAATGTAAAAAATGTCATATAACATATTTATTTATTCTATTACTTAAGATACACGTATATAGTATCACGCCTATCTACAAAAGGGTTGGCAGAGGTGTCCTTCATCCATATTTTACCAACTATGTTTTATGTCTCATGACTCGACGGCGAGTATATTGTCCTTTATCTGGCACAGATCCAGAGTCCGTGATGCTGTTGGAATTCTTAAGGTGTTACCAGACCAATCGATCGATCGTTGATCGACGGCATCGGTCGACGTCGATCGAAGTTATCGACGTCGATTGGTTTGGTCTAATCGATCGACGATCGATCGATTAGTCTGGTAACACCCTTAGACATGAAAACACAATAATACTTTGTCCGACTGAGGAATCAGAGACCTCATGCAGCGCAGTCGCATTCAATGCTGCGCTACCGAGCTAACCTCAACATGCCTGCTGACATAAGGTACTTCTTCATATCATGTCATGTTATGAATAATGTTATATCAACCCAGTATATAAACTGTTCACCAGCGTGATGGACTATAGTGTCTACACCTTAATTTGCGGGATGGCAAATTTCACACATCTACATCGTTATGCAGGTTTCTCCACGATGTTTTTCTTTACCATTATTATATTATAATATATAATAACTAACTATTTAATATGCATATAACTTTAAAGTTAGAGGTACGTGACTTGGGATCTAACTTGAGCGTGGCAGTCCAACGATCTCCCACTATCCAACCTGATTGAGAAGCGTTAGAGAAGGACAGCGACATTCGCATCTATACTAATATTATAAAGCTGAAGAGTTTGTTTATTTGGTTTAACGCGCTAATCTCAGGTCTCATCTCAGGTCAAACTACTGGTTCGAATTAAAAAATATTTTTGTGTTGGAAAGCCTATATATCGAGGAAGGCTATAGGCTATATAAAATCACGCTACGATACACGGGGGCGGCGCAGTAACTTTAAACGCGGGTGAAACCGTGGGCACATCTAGTTTATAATATATGTATGAAGTCACATATGTACATTCATAGTCTCCCGTCTTTAGACGTGAAGTGGTGAACAAAGGTGATTGACATTCACATGTTTCCAGCTTTGGTTTTAGATTACATTGCTGATTACCAGGGCCCAGGGTGCAGTTCCACAATCCGTGCTGCTATAACAAATATCTCGATAGGAAATCTCAATAACATTTTGTTTGAGGATCGAACCCAAGACCTCATGCACGACAGTCGCATTCACTACCACGCTAGTAGTAATTTAGTAAGTATAATATTAGAATAGTATATAATACTAATTATATATATAAATCTAAATCTTGAAATGATATCTATGTGCTATATTTTCCTGCTCTCAGAAAAATATTATACAAACAGCAAATATTTACACAAATAAATTTCATTTATTATTTATAAAATATATTCAGGTATATATATCAATTACTATGTATGAGAAAATAATATTTGCTTCTTCTCATGTATCAAAACAATTTTAAACAAATAATTCTGCAAATCTTTCTTATTTACATATATCCGTCAATCACTTCTAACAATCATCACTTTGTAGTCCTTTCTTTGCATGGCTTAGTTCAAAATCTTCTGTCTCTGTTACACCCTTTTTAATAAAATCCTTTCTCCCTTTCATCCCTACGTAATTTGAATCAAATATCTATATAGAGAAGTCAATTGCATTGACACTTTTCTTGTGGTTACTTATCAAATTGACCATGAAATGTATTCAATATTAATGTTATTTATTCATTTTTAAGGATCGTTTCTTTGTGTGAATTCTTGTGTTTGAAATTTCTTGCCATTTGCATTAGAAAGTGCGGATTAGTATATTGTCATTTTGTGTTGATACAAGAATTTGTTATTGGGACTTGTTGAGTGAATAATTATATGTAAAATGGATTTTCGTCTAGTATGTACTGGTTCTTAACAATGTTTATAAGAATTAAGTACTCGTAAGGAACCAACTTAATAATATTTCGTATTAAACTCGTTGCAGGTTTCAAGACACTATTGGTGAACCTAATTACACAGGTACGAGTGCAGGTGGAATAAGTAAATGTTAAAAAAAGGTGAAAAGCGAATGATGTTTTGATTTAATGTTTATCATCATTTTTATCCATGTTCAAGCAAGCATTTTACATAAGTACCTACAGAAAAAAATAACAAGGCTAAGAACGACGGTCTGCATTTTATATAAATTGCAACGATTGACTTCGTAAAGTGGTCATCACTTTAATTAGTACTTTATCTACACATCACTTATAGAAGCTATACTAGGCAATAAATAATATTCCAAAAGGCAAGTTGGTATGCAAACTATTGTGTTATACATTGTTTCCATTCAACCAATATCATAACCACAATCTTAACAACCAACATCAAAATAATTCGCAATTAAAATACCTAGCTACTTATTTAAAACAAAACATCAAGTTTTTATCCGCAAGATATTCCTTCTATCCGTCTGTAGTACCGCTCAAAATTCTCAAAACAGACACAAAAATCCCAAACGCTCGCCAACGTAAAAGTCTTTGAATTTTTGTATAAAATTCTCATTTGGTTCCTGATCAACCGAGATTGCGGGATTCGCAAATTTGCATCTGTCCCTTGCATTCCCTCACTACGGGTGCAATTTAAATAATTCGTTTATAACAAATGTCAGTACATTAGAATAATGTAATTTTTTATCCATGGACGAATATCTAATTGACCGTGAGAATCATTGTGTATTTGTTTGCATATTGCAATTTAAAAGATTATGGAATACAAGGTGGTGTTGTTAATACTGCTGCAGATGAAGGTGTGTATGCAAATATTGAAGTATCGACATATGGAGATGAGGACAAGTGTGTGAATTTTGTTCGTTTTGGTTTCCCAAATAAGTAACAGGTTTGGTAATTGTGACTGATGAACCAAACGATGGTTAGTTAGCACCCTAACGGATAAACGTGCATTAATGGATTAAGTAAATGTAGATAAACATGTAAAATAATGCAACGGTAGAAACAAACGTGAATACATTGAAATTAAACTGCTATATACGGATTTTATCGCGTTGTTTATTTGACACTTTATTACAAAATTTTGAAAATTGTTACACTACTACTACTACTATTAAACTTTACTAATTTTTAAGCTAATTAAATTATTATTAAAACTATTTAGATTTAATTTATTTTTACACTTTCCCCGACGTTTCGGTTGCTTTTCAGCAGCCATGGTCACGGGGAGACGTATATAGCAGTTTAATTTCAATGAATAATATTCGCGTAAATAGAAGACAATATTATGTAAACGTGAATACGTTTTATTTTTCCATGAAAATTTGTTGCCGAGTTAAACACTGCGTGGTTTTTTAGGCACGATTTTGTTTGCAAAATCTTGATTGTATAACTGTTAGAAATGAGTGGTAGAATACGAGAGCGACATTTTGCTGTTTAGAAAATGACAATTAAGATATGTAAGCATTGTGATATACATTTTGAGAGCAAATGTATCTTGGCCAAGAGATTTAATGTAGGATTACGTACATAATAGCAAAAAAATATTCTGTGAAAATACATAGATATCTAAGAGGTTACAAAAGGTATCTTGAAAACTCATTATAGCAAACGTCTATGCCATCAATAATTAGTATATGTGTTGTAATCTAAGCTTATAAAAGTGGTAAAGACAAACATTTTCCTGTTAATTCTGATATGTTAATAATTTCCAAAATGCTTAAGCCAGCTTGACGTTATAGGACCTTAATTACTGTTATTAATTGATAGAGTAAATAATTAAAATTACTTGAAATGACTGGTCAAATACATTATCTTTATATATATAATTCTACTGTACGTGTGTATGTCACTGAACTCCTTCTAAACAGTTGGACAGATTTTGATAAAAATTTTTGTGTGTGTTCATGTGGATTCGAGGATGGTGTAGATATGGGTTTTTTTTTTTTGTTGTTTGTACTGGACTACGACTGTCGGGACAGCTAGTTATCTATATATTAATACGTGAAGCAAAAACTTTGTACCCCTTTTTACGAAAATTGCGCGGACGGAGGAGTATGAAATTTGGCACAGTTAAAGTTTATATGGAGAAGGAGGGGCGAATGCTACTATTTATATAAAATATGCATTAGAAATACATTAAATTAATGAAAAAGCACTACACGCATACAACCATGTATTTGACACACGCAGTCGAAGCGCGTAACTATGGTTACATTATCAATATATTATAATGACATATTATATCAGCAATATCTTACAGGCAAACTTTGGTCGAATTTCGAGCACTAGGCGACCGCTAGTATCTATAAAATCATTTACTAAAAACAGAAGCCATTCCGAACCGCGTCCATGACGTGTTAATTTAATGAAAGTTTTCAGTTACAGCGGCGCGTTGGATAGTTTTTCACACAATACAATTGTTGGCGGTAATTACCGTGGCTTCATAGATGCTATTAATCATTGGCAGGGTTGAACAAAAGCCGCTGATGCACTTTTAGGGTTCACCGTAGTGGCAGCAATATTATTTGCATATTTCTTTGGTAGTCTACACTATATTATACAGAGGAAATATTCGATTTTTGTTTGTTTGTTTGTAAGAATTTAACTCAAAAACTGCTCATCGGATTTTAGAAATATTTCACCATTTATTTAACATAAAAGTAATGTAACTAACTTTTTTTTTAACTTTTGGGGAATCTTTTTTCTCGTAGCTCTCCGCGGGGCGACGGAGAGGTTTTTTTTTTTTTTTTTTGTATATCTATCACCCCTATCATAGATAAGGCCTTTGTTATTACATAATTATATTTTTTTGGATCATTTAAGTGTGTTTCTTTTAGGAACCCGTTTTGGGTAAGTATAGCCAAATTTACATTTACTGTATATCAATAATTTTTCTCTTACATTGTGTATCTGTTATTTTTATATCTATTTATAATGATCATATGATATTCAGTGTATACCATTATATACTGACATCATATGTATTTCTTAGTCGTTTTTATTTCTTTTAGTATCTATCATTGTAATTCTGATGCAGTAATTTATTAGTTTTTGCCTTTTTCCTCCTTCCATCATTTGCGACAGGTTTTCCATTTCATAATTTTCTTTTCCTTTCAGGTATATGCTGACTACGTGTTCTCTTCGAACTGGAGCTGCGTTTCTGATGCGGCGTCTCTTCGTGTCCACTTGTTTCTTTAAGCCTTCGAGTTTTTTGGACCACCACGGAAAGGTAAGTTGCTCTTTTTTATTTTTACTAGGTTTAGTTTGACTGCATATTTCAGTGATTGCTTTTGTGTATGTTACTATTGCTTTTTCTAAAAGTTCTACATTATCAATTTTATGTAATTCTTCTACGGTTTGATTATTGTCTTGCATAGTCTGGATCAATTTTGCATGAAATTGGTCCCAGCATGCTTTTTTGGTATTATAAATCCTCGTTGTCCTTTCTACGCTTATACCTTTAGATTTTTCTAAATTAAGGCTAAATGAGATTCCGTGATGATACGAGCTTGTTAAACTCTCCACCACTCTCCAGTTATCCACAAGGTTTAAAATGTCCATCGTACAGGCCGTAACGTCCACGTGACTGCAGTATCTTCTGCCACCCCTTATGACATCGAATGTCGGGATGCTCCCAGTGTTGAGAACATGCAAACTCATCTCATCCAAAGCCCCACACATCTCCTCCCCTCTGAAGTCCTCCTGGCTGCTACCCCACCAGGTGGACTTGGACTGGGGGGAAACGGTAGCCAGGTCCATTCTTTGGAGGTTGGTTTGTGCAGCGACATATGGGTTCCCTTCTCGTGGCGCAGCTCCGATTGTTTCTGGGACAACCTTAGCAATAAGCTATGCTTGCACGGGCCAACGCATCCCATTTTTTACGTACAAGACACTCCTGGCTGAAAGCGTTGTGCTTCGTGTTTTCTGCTCGTGCCTTCACGCAGTTGACACACGAAGGTTCTACCCCAGCCAGCCAGTCCGCGCAGTCCGCTTTCATGTGAGGACCGCCGCAATGGCAGCACGCCTCGATTTCCTCTCTGCAATGGCGCTTGCCATGTCCGTATCCCAGGCAGAGCGAGCATTGGATCAGTGGAGAGTGATCCTCCACTCTGACCCTTTGCAGGTCCACCCTGACGGTTTCAATAGCGGTTAGGCGACGCCACATTGCAGGAGATACTCGGGCAATTATATGGGCCATGTGTGGGTTTCGAGTCCTTCTCCTGAACCTTATGTCTAACCTGCCATCCTGCTCACCTATTCCCTCAAAGAGTGACTCATTTTGGTTTTTGAGGGCTTTTACTATGTCATCGTCTGAGTTATAGCTCATGACGTCTCTGAACATCACTAACGGGTCTTTATTTTTGACTTCCTCAATATTCAAATCTTCCCCGCTTCTCTTAATCCGTTCAACTACATTGTCTCTTTCCTCTTTAGTTCGACATCCCATAATTACTTTACGATCCTTCGCTCTTCTGATCTTGTCTACTGCTATACCACCTTCCTTGGCTTTTACCGCCTTCCTAATCCTATCCAACACTTCTTCACTCGTCTCCTTCTCATCCTTTGAGGTGACTACAATGGAGTGCAATGTGGCTGGCGCAGACAGGCTCCCCTGCCCGTGTCCCGCTACTACACTCGCGTATGTCACTGGTTCTCTTTCTTTTGTGGTTTGGGTGTCCACCATTTCCTGCAACCTGTTTAGGTTGCACGAGATGTCGGACATCTTTGCCGTGTTTTCTTTTATGAGAATGGCGTGTTCTTCCATTTTCTGTAGTAGTTCGCTCCCTCTGCTTTCCGCAAACGTGATGATCGGGAGGGGCAAACTATCATCCCTCACAGTATCCATTTTTGATGGTATAACGCACTTGTTCTTTCCTCTTTCTACTTCTGCCTCTTTTACTAGACAATACAGCCTATCCACAGCCTGCGTCAATTCTTGTTTGATCTCTGTCTTTATGTTGCGTGACAGGTGGAGTTGATTCTTTGCCCGATTTAGGCAGGCCTTAGCCTCCTCCGTTCGACTAGCGTAGATAGGTGCCTGTTTAGGAGACTCTTGCTTTTGAGGATGGTCTCTGGTGGCTGGTGGTATTGCCTTAGTGGATTGCTTAGGCACTATCACCCTCTTTTTTCGCTCCAATTTCTCCGAAGGCGATGGGGAAGGTTTCTTCTCTGGAGTGGCTTTTTTGGTCTGTGTGCTTGGGGGTTATCCTGACTCTCACCCCTCTATACTTTTACGCACCTTGGTCACCTCATAGGCTGTCGAGGGGCCTGCCCTCTCGTCAATGTCACTCTGTGACTTGCCTGTCTTTACTGGCGTTCTTATGCCAAACATCGTGTTATTTATACACTAGTAAGTGTATATAGTCTAAACGGTCGTATATGTGAGTGATATAGGTGTAAAGAGCCTATATCGCAACGAATGAAAATACAAAGTGAAATAAAAAGTATAAAAAGTAATGAAGTAACGTCAAAATAGTAATAATATAAGAACCTACGTGAGTAGAAATTAAATAGTCACCTAAAAGTAATAACAACGTACTCTAACGGAGATGTCTGAGACTACTCCGGTGTACCGTCACTAGTGTTAATCGGATTTTTCTCTTTCCGGTACCACTAGGATCCCGGTCGTCGTGACTATTAATTAGAATAAACTCTGAAAAAGCGTCCAATTGTCCTTAGTAATTATCAAAGTGTGGGTTGGGCAGGGTGAAAATTTTCAAAATTTAGCAATTCCCACTATCGGGGGCGGTCGAGGGGGGTGCGGATCGACGGGGAATGCGACGGAGAGGTTATGTCGGGGTCACCGAGGGAAAGATACCCTGGTAATATCGACTAAACCTACCACGGTGTTTCTTGACGTAACCAGAGTCGGCGGAGTTACGCTACTCACTTTCACATGCAATCGCGACCCCGCCAAGGTTTCGGCCCGTCGTATAAAACGGCAGGCCACTACACGAAAATACCTATTTGGTGACTTAACCCTACTATCCCCTTGTAGGAGGACGGACACACGATACAGAGGATCGCCTCGCGGACCTGGTGCTGAACAGGTGGCGGGCAGGCCCACGAAGCCCACCACCCCCAAGTAAAACCTCAGGATGGCTGATGGTCGTCCCGCGCCCTCAAGCGCCCGGTTTTGCGGTTGGGGAGAGGGTTCAAGCGTTCCCTCTCCCGCTATGCTGCCTCCTTGATAGAAATAACTTCCTCACTTCTGAAGGCGACAGCGTTCTACGACCTCTCACTCCGGACCATAGATTGAACCAAGGCCGAGAGCGAGAGGGTAACAATTCCGACTGCCGCTACCAACTCACGGCGCTGCGAAGCCCAGGCAGGGCAATCAGCCAACGTGTGCAGCGCCGTGTCTGCAACAACATCAAGGCAGTCGCCGCATTGGTGACAACCGGGCGTCTCTTGCCGGCCTATGCGACACAGGAACTGGCCGAAGTGACCGTGGACAGTCATTACCTGTGTCAGCCGGAAGGTGAGGACGCCACGCCGTCTCTCCAGCCACTCCTCAAAAACGGGACTTACGGCAACGATTGTGGCGTGCCCGACTGTTACTAACATAGCCAAACCTAACCAAATTTTCGCGAGCGAAGCCGCGGGCAAATGCTAGTGGTAAATAAAGTTATGCTTTCCAAACATAACATAATTAGCACAATTATATTTCATCCATGTCTTGGAGTACCTTTTAATCTTTATTTAATGAGATACTACCTCCATAAGATTGTAATTGCAGCGGAAATGTATGCGACTGCTGAGCATGAGGTTCCGTGTTCAGCTCCCGGGTCGGGCTTATTTAAGTGTTATTGGGTATTCCTGTCAAGTAATTCCTAGTGGCAGTACGGAGTTGTAGTACCTACATAGCAGGTGTAGACGAATGGATTATGGAACTGTTCCCGAAACATGCCAATAGGCTCACTCCTGTTACCTAGGACTAACAATCTTAGATAGCGAAATGTGGATATAATACACATATTATGCTTACTCCTTCAAGGATACAGGCGTGAGATGAGATAGAGATGGGAATATATGTACTTATGTGATGTTGACTTCAAATTCTAAATCATAGGTTATTAAAGCATTTTTATCGCATGTACGACGGTGAGTCATTATACTATGTAAAACGCTGTCTTATTCTCACTCATGAAATAACAATGCTGTAAAAGATAGTGGCAAGAACTCTAAAACCAAGTTGACTGGTAAAACTATAATATACTAGTGATCCACCCCGGCTTCGCACGGTAGTACAAAACCTTAACAAATTAAAACCTTCTTCATGAATCACTCTATCTATTGGTGAAAACTGCATGAAAATTCGTTCAGTCGTTTTTAAGTTTAGAGCGAACAGACAGACGCGGCGGGTGATTTTGTCTTATAATAATGTAGAAATAGTGATCTTCTCCCTAGCCTTTATTATTCCCAAGTCACTTGGGGTCGGCTTTTCTAGTCTAACCAGATTTGACTGGATATCAGTTTTTACGCGGAGCGGCTGCCACCTGACCTCCGCAACCCGAAGGCTAACGATACCCTAAGGCTAGACCAGTATCAGGATATTAGAGGACACTGACTTCCCAATAACGCTGCTGCTGCTGCTAACTGCCATAGATGTTCATGGCAGCCGGAACCGATAGCTTACCGTCCTCTCTGAGGCATGGAGCAGGCGATAATTGTCAATCAATACGCACATAATTTCGAAAAGTGATATAACTTCCGAATGTCAGAGGTGCGTGACGTGGGTTCGAACCCGAGACCCTGTGCATTGCAGTCTATTGGTCTCCCCACTGAGCTATCGTGTGTGAGCTGTAGTGATAGTGATAAGAGTAAACATAATTTCATGATTACGTTACTTGACTGTGAAACTACAACAGGAGGTCATATTTAACTGTAGTAGTATTCATGTAGTAAGAATGTCATCTGAAAACGAGTTATCTGTTTCTATGACGTATCTTTCGACTGCTGCAGTCTTTCGTGGTTAGTCAGTATTCATGTGTAACAACGGTTGTATGTGTGCGTGTGAGTGCATGTATGTGTGTGTGAAGTATATGATATCTAGGTCAAGATCATAATATCAGATGAATCATGTGCGCACGCGATCTTAAAGCATCGATTTCGCGAACCATTTGTTATATTGGGTTAAGTTTGATATTTGACTCTACTTAATTTGTTTTTGAGGATAAATCTGTAAAATATTTTATTGCTTATCTTTTTAAACTCTATTTGCATTAACTTTTCAATGAGCTTACATGTTTGGATGATGAGTATTTTAGGTATTATTGTGAGCTTATTAGCATTGAAAAATTTAAGCCATACAAGGACCATCAAGAACAAACAAAACATAACATCAATATCGGCCCAGCTATTTGGCAGGAGTACCTACTGTAACATACACACGTAAATTTTATTATTCATAAACTTAATATATGTATATTCCCTTAATATATGTAAACTACATATGTAAGTAACGATAGCCTAGTGGGAAACCGTTGGACTTACACGCAGAGGTCTCGAGTTCGAACCCAAGGTTCTAATCTCTGACTTTTCGAAGTTATATGCGTATTAAATAGTTTATTAACGCTTGCTTTAATGGTGAAGGAAAACATTGTGAGGAAACCTGCAAGTCTGAGAGTTTTCCATAATGTTCTCAAAGATATGTGAAATCTACCAACCTGCACTAGGCCAGGTGGTGGACTATGGCCGAACCCTTCTCACACTGAGAAGAGGCCCTTGCCCAGCAGTGGGACAGTTTAATACAGGGCTGATATTATTTATTATTATATGTAAAATTTAATAGACTGTCATATAATAATAGATAAAAATATAATACACTTGTTCACAATTTATGGAGAACAATATCGCAGTTCTTAACTAAAACCGCTTTTCGCGAAACGATCATCGATAAAAACAAGTATCTAAAGATATTTTCCACACTTTTCTTCGCCTTTGCTATTTTATCAGGTTTTGCTTCCAACATGAGATTCATAAGTGCTAATACAATCCACACTGATACAATAAGCAAACTGGTTGTGACGTTACTAGTATAGTTTTCAGTGTCATGAAATTCAAAATAAGGTAACTACACTTGCCAGTTACCTTATTTTGAATTTCAAACAAATTTACCAATATAAGAATTGCCGTATGTACTATGAAAACTGATATAGAATATAGAATACCTATAGAAGTAAAAATTATCTGTTTTTTGGTTTTTGATTCAAAGTTACAATAATATGTCCGTATGGATTGAGGAGCCACTTAACATTTGATTGGTATAAAGATGATACAAGTATAGCGTACATTTGGAATAAGAAACTGGTGCTCAGATACCCATATCATCCATATTATAAATGCAATTAATACAGTACATTGTATAAAACATTTGTTTGTTTTGACTACTAAACGGTTGAGCAGATTCTTATCAAATGACAAGGAGGTATTTTGTATCCTATTAGAGGATATAGGCCTATGTTTATCCTGTGTGTATTCCCATGCAGTTTATGTGGGAGAAGCCGAAACAAGCAGTATTAAATAAAATTGCTGATAGTAAAAATAATTTTGTTCAGATACAATCGACTTCACTCTCGAAGATCGTAATTTGAAAACTAAATAAGAATACATATCAAAATACATAAACCCAACAACTTCTTCTCTCTTAGCCTTTTATTATTCCCAAGTCACTTGGGGTCGGCTTTTCTGGTCTAACCGGATATGACTGGATATCAGTTTTTACACGGAGCGGCTGCCACCTGACCTCCGCAACCCGAAGGCTAACGATACCCTAAGGCTAGACCAGTGTCAGGATATTAGAGGGTACTGACTTTCCCAATAACGACTGCCATAGATGTTCATGGCAGCCGGGACCGACGGCTTAACGTGCTCTCCGAGGCACGGAGCAGGCGATAATTGTCAATCAATACGCACATAATTTCGAAAAGTCATATAACTTCCGAAAGTCAGAGGTGCGCGACGTGGGTTCGAACCCGAGACCCTCTGCATTGCAGACTGTTGGTCTCCCCACTGAGCTATCGCTGCTATATAAACCCAACAACTAATATAAAATAATTATATTTAAAACTAAACAATCGCCATCCCTGAACTATCAAACAACACTGCACCTTAGTACAATGGCGTGCATCAGTGTTGGTGAATTAATAGCAACTGTAAGCCACGCTTAATGAATATTGCACCAAACTGAGGTGACTGATACGATGCTACTGTTATATTGACTTGCAGTGTACGTACACTCGCGGACAAAATTACGAATCAATCGTTGCAAACTTTTTACTGCCTTTTGTATAAGGTACGAACTTCGTTTTTATACGACTAAAGTGGGTAAGAAGTAGTAGAGTGGTCTGATGGTAAGCGCTTACCATAATTTGTATATAATATACCATTAATAATATTAGGTATAACCTAATATTATTAGGTAATATCAACAAGAGTGTTATCTATGCTCGAAATTCTCAATAACTTAAAAGCATTTTAAATAATTTCTAGTCATAACCTACTTATTATTTTAAGTGTGAAAATGTGTGAAGAAGAAGAAGAAGTAAGCAGCGATAGCCTAGTGGGAAATCGTTGGACTGCCACGCAGAGGTCTCGAGTTCGATCCTAAGGCGCAATCTTTGACTTTTCGAAGTTACGTGCGTATTAAATAGTTAATTATCGCTTGCTTTTACGGTGAAGAAAAACATCGTGAGGAAACCTGCATGTCTAAGAGTTCTCAATAATGATCTCGAAGATATTATGTGAAGTCTGCCAACCTGCACTAGTCCAGAGTAGTGGACTATGGCCTAACCCTTCTCACACTGAGAAGAGGCCCGTGCCCAGCAGTGGGACAGTTTAATACAGGTCTGATATTATGTATGTATATACTTGTCAACTGATGAAAAGATTTTGGTTGTGTTCGTCATGAAGAGCAACAAAAAATATTTAAACATGCTTTATATCAAAATCACCACAAAATGAATGCTAGCAATTCTAGCAATGGATTTATGAAAAGGCATGATCATTATGTAGAGCTTGAACTTTTCTCGCACATAATATACTCAGGCTTAGGCTGGTTTAACTGTATGAAGTACTAGTAGTAGGAGAATCAGCCCAATTATCAATTATCCCACTGCTGGGCACGGCCCACGGGCCTTTTCTCTGTGAGAGATTCATAGTCCACCGCGCTGCCAACCCGCACCGAGTGTGGGTTGGCAGCGCGCACTTCACACACATTCGAGAACATCATGTAGATTTCTCAGACATATACACACGATGTTTTTCTTCACAGTTAAAGCAAGCGATAATTAACTATTTAATACAAACATCACTTTCATCAGATAAAAAGTCAGAGGTAGACCCTGGGATTGAATTTGAGACCTCTGCGTGTAAGTCCAACGGTTTCCCAATAGGCTAAAGCTATGATAACTGTATGTTTGTGACATAAAATATATAGAGTCTGAGAATCTGCATAGCCTTTGTTTCTACCTGTACCAGCCCAGTCCCTATTGTTCAGTAAGCGTAATATTTGCATGTCAGCGCTAACGTCTCAACGTCGTCGCTGAAATATGATTCTCACTTACCGGCTATTTAATTAGAACTGCGCGGAGCACTGTAACGCTTTGTATGTATTTCGTATTAAATGACGTGCAGTCTATCTCGCAAGTTGCTCTTGTAATGGGCATTTGTTTTAATAAATTGTAATGGTAAAAAACACTGATTTTATTCTGTACTTCACATTTTGACTTATTCTGGAACATTAACATTCATAATATATGTATGATGTATATAGTTATTATGTTTTGCCCGCAACTTCACTAACGTCAATGTAGGTTATGTGAATACATTTATTTCCCTCTGGAACAGTACTTTTAGAGTTCGAAAAAACTCTTATACAACAGCTTTGTCCGTCTGTTAAACAACTTTTAACTCAAGAACCGTAAAAGCTAGACACTCACGGTCAACGCCATTCGACTCACCATAGTTGATATACCCCCGGAATGACTATGACCTTTGACCTCTGACCTCAAGGTCACGTGGTATCATGTGACCTCTGCATATTACTTGACCCATTTTTTCGAACTCTAAGATTTACGGCAATTCATTGCCGATTCTCACTTGTTTCTGGATGAAATGAACCTATGTCCTTTTGTTACCCCTGACAGAGGGTACGCAAAAGTTTATGATGATCAGTTAAGTAGTAAAGGCGTGGAGCCGTAACAAATAAAAAGCAAACAACCATTCGCATTTATAATATAAGTTAGAATAGTTATAAAACTATATATAAATATAGTGACCAATACTGCTGTGGTAATCGAGTGGGCAGTAAGTCAAAGGTGGCCATATTTTTTATTACTTATTTGGAATGCTACTCTACCGTGTACTCTACTGTAAACAACATATATTTCCCTTTCTTTTGACATATAGAACATAAAAATCGAGTATATAGTTTTATCACAAACGCTAAAATTGTAACACAATCTTTGCGCGCTGTGTTCTGGAAACTGCCTATTCTGACTTACTGCTATATCGATTACCAGGGCAGTATAGGTGGGCATAGTCCTATATCTCCGAAAGGTTAAGCAATCTTTGGGTGAAATAAGACGATACTCCCCAGTTGCAGTTTTAGATTCCATGTCTATGTAATGCCGTCTACCAGTTCCCGAATACCGAATTTCTACTGAAAAAAACTTAATAGCCCGAGCTGAAAACTAATCTCGAAACCTTACGCTCAGCAGTCAAACCCTTTACTACAGAGCTAACTAGGTATTCTACGTCAAAGTAAACCACTAAAGAAATTTACTTTTTAATTAGCTAGTAACGAACCTATATGAAACCGAAGATTTATTTCAATAATAGTTGGAGCAGAATCTATACATATGTCGCACACCAGGTGCAATAACGTCATAAATGCTAAAATTTGTAAAATGTGTTTTTGGTCACAAATGGTGTATAAATACGGTGCATTAATGTCATGAAAGTACATCTAAAAAAACGTCATTCGTTACTTATGACGTTATTGCACCCGGTGTGCGATATATAAAAATGAATTGACGTTTGTTATTGTCACAAAAACTCGAGAATGGCTGAACCGATTTGCCTAATTTTAGTTTTGAAATATTTGTAGAAGTCCGAGGAAGTAATTGCAATGGAAGTATTAAAAAAGTAATTACTATTTTATTTTCCCATACGAACTGTTCGTACTTGTCAAACAGAAAAAAATATTTGAACAGAGAAAGATGTGACATTTTGTAACGGTCTAGCCCATCACACAATAAATATATGTATATTATTATTGCACACGTCAATATTCTATTAAGAAAGGCACACATTTATTTACCATAAGTGGCGTCATCGTTATGCAATTAGCAAAACCATAAATTCTATGGGTCTGACAACTATAACCTCTTATATTTAAGTTATGAGACAGCTGGACAAGTGCTCAATGCAAACAGTAAATTAAAAAAAAACATATTATTACGAGGTTCTTTGCTAGTTTGATAATAAAACTTCCCAGCGCCTGCGTAATCACAACAGTCACCAAGTTCACTTTATCTACATGCGCTGCGCCATTTTGACATCAGAATAATTTTCTGTAGGAGCCTAGAAGCAACTTAGGGGCCAACTCGAATGCAACTCGAACCAATAGGCCTGATAAAATGTCTATCACATTGGTACCAAAACTGCAGTTGTGGCGCAAAGGTAGTTAATGCAATTGCTGTGCATAGTATCGGGTTGGATTTCCGGCTTGGTAAGACTTATAACATAGCTTTCTTATGCTAAAATCTCTCAGTTCGGACGGAATCTGGAACTGTGTTCGATAGACAATAATAGACACGCCTTCTATTTGGTGATACTTAATACAATAGCTGGCCTAAAGTTGGTGTTAATAAACTTCTGGTTCAGGGTTATAGGTGTACGGTATAACCAAACCTCAAATAAATAAATCAAAAGCTATCAATATAATGTTCACAAGTCAAAGCTAATCATCCTACCCCGTCCTTATTGACACTAACAAAAATCAACTCAATCTACCTAACATTAGAATTCAAAACAGAACAACAAATCTACAAAATACACGTCACGTATTCAAATCTATAGGATGACAATACTCCTATACGCTACACAATAGTGCGACAAAACGCGTCGACAAAAAGTCGACTCACGCGCACACCTGCGATTTTCAATACATCCATCATTGATCGATTAGTTCCGAGTTCTATTGAAATTGTCATACAATTTTGTTGCTTATTTTGATTACAATAAGGTGTAAAATAGAATGAATGGGGTAAAAAGGGTAAAGGGTTGCTTCTAGAAGTTTAGACATGACTACATTTGGCTATCAATTTCATAGATGACGAGATAAAATTTCTTGTATTTGTTTACTTAGATGTGTGGTTGGTCTTGTACTATAAGTTTCTGCAATTGTTTGTGAGCAACCGTGGTGTTTGAGAGTTCATACCCAAGTCAGGAAAATTTTCATGAGATTTTTTTTAGAAAAATCTTAGAAGCTACACCCGTAATAAGGATGCCTTGATGGCGATATGCTTGTCCCCTCTTTTGTGAAATGTAGTGAAATCTAGGTGTAATATACCTGTCTGCTTTTACTTTTTTTGGGGTTTAGGCATAAGTCAAAGTTAGTTTTCTACTGTACCATCCAGACTTAGTTTCCATGCAGCTATTAAGATTTCTTGATAAATAAATAAATAACGCCTAATAACACTTTGCCCGACCCGGAACGATTTTCGGGCCTCGAGTCTGATGACTCGAGACTTCATGCACAGCAGTTGTATTCTCTATCATTGGACCACAGACGCAGTCATGGAATACCCACACAACAAACAATTATTTAATTTTGTAGATTTCATTTGATTTCGTAAGTGCGTCAAACTCATAACACCTAGCACAAGGGCACTGGCGAGATGGCCCCTTAAATCACTATACCATTCCATTACTCACACACACACATACAAGTGCCATAAACTTAAGCCATCATAACATAATAATAAGACCCAAAACCAACCTTTCAGAACCCACACACATAACATTCTAATCGATGTATAACCTCAACCCACAATAATACTAATTTTTCTCAAAGATTTGCACTACAAACTTGAACGCACAGTGTTACGAGGTCGTCATACGTAGAAATAAATCTATATACTACATGCATGTCAGTGTATGTCTGTCCAAGGCCGCTTTTGTTGCACGTGAATCAGCATGCGGATGCGGGTGATGGAAATTGTGGAAAATTTTCCCTTTTTATGTTTACAGATAAGTTTGTACCATTGTTGTTTCTACAATGTATCTGTATGTGTAATTTGTTGTTCTTGTGTAATTCTAAAGAGTTTAAAATATAAGTATTTTGTATCTAAATTAATAAAACGGTAACAATTGACAGCATTGAACTCTTTGTATATCAAGATACAACTCGTTTTATCTATAGACAATTTTCTTGTTGAAATGAGTGATTCTATGGATAATATGTCAAAATTTAACTGTCCGTTGTTAAAACAACTCGATTTATGATTAAGGAACCGAGCCTTAGTGGGTTAAACAGTTTCAGGCAATAACACAGTGATGTGGGATGCTCACACAGGATAGAAAAATGAGAGCCAAGCAGATTATTTCTGGTGCAGAAGTCGTTATTGATAGGACTTAAAAATATATAATTTACTAGATTTCGCATACGGCTGCACTAGCATAAATGTTGGTAAGGTTTGTCTTGGGTTGTTTATTTCTGGATGAAAGGTACCTTATGTCCTTTTCTGCACCCCTGCCAACGCGTATGCAATTTGATGACGATCAGTCGAGTAGTTAAGGCATGAAAGCGTAACAAACAAACAAACTCACATTCGCATTTATGATATTAGTTAGCCTCACTAATATATTTACATATGGTTAGGCAGAGGTGTCTTATATATAATACTTACATTTTGCAAACTTTTAATTGGTGCTTATGTGATAGAGGACAAACTTATTGATATATATTTGGAAAATTCCAGTCTCATAAATACTTTGTTCAACCAGAAAGTCGAATTTAAGACCTCGTGGTCGTACGCCACTTATATGAACTTATGCCTAGCGTCCAACTAGAGAAACTTAACATAAAATAAATTGATTATTTGCATGACCAATATTAGTATGGTTCAGTCAATAAAGCCAGACTACATATGGACACACTAGTGTAAATAATATATGAAGTCACAGTCGGTTACAAATTGCTTTCCCTTTCTAAATAGTTGTGACGAATATGCGTCATGCTACAGTTGATTCTAAATTTAAAAGCGAAAGAAGCGCCTTTTAATAACTCTTATTAATATCGGCATATAATTTAAACTTATCTACAGCTGGACAAGGGCCTCTTTTCTGTATGAGAAGATGTAGACTATAGTCCACCACGCTGGCCCAGATCAAATTGGCAGACTACACACATATGCAAGAAAATTTTATTAATTATTTAATTCGTACATAACTTTAAATAATAAGCTTTCGAAACATTAGCGTGGCAATTCAATGGTCTTTTAATTCTGTTGTATAAATAATTGAAATTACTTTCCTGCTCTCGTGGAATAAGTTTGCACTTACGATTGGGTCCAGCTCTTAAGACTGCGCTGAGCGTAAGACAGATAATGGCAGAGTTCGGACGGCGCATATTCAAATCGGAGCGCAGCCGCCATAGTGAAATTGTATGGAGGATTTGAAGTGCATTTTTGATAAATATGTACCTTTATTGTCAACCAATAACTTAAATATTTGAGACGGACAAATTGTAATATAACTATTTTTGTTTCGTTTAAGTAATCTAAAAATCACGTAACGCGAGCTCACGTTTTTACATTGTTCGGGCAAATTTACGTAATTTTTTAGGCGAAAGTATTAAATATTTTAAGTTTTTAGACGGAGTTCTTGTAAACACATTTATTGTTATTATAAATATATATTTTATATTTGTATTAAACAAAAAGTGTTGATTTTATCCACTTAACTGTGACCGCCTGTTTTGGCACATTTCGCTCGGCGCAGTCTTAAGGTCACTCGTAGTAGCGGGGTAGCCTATTGTCTTCCAACGGCCATATTTTGAATACATGAGCACGCCATTGTAAACTATTTTGAATAATTAGCTAACCAGGGTAGTTTCTGTTTTCTATTCCTAAGGGGCAAATACCCTTTAAAAAAACTGGTCTAAGATTTGTAGCACTATTTCTGCGTTTCAACTAGTAAATAAGAGTGCCAAAGGCACACATATTTAACTCTGTAATTTCTTGGCTTTCGTCCCGTCTGTAATAAGATTTTTAAGATTACAACGCTCGTATTTTGTATATTATCCATCAAAAATTATGTATTTAGAGTTTCCTAAAAGAAAAGCTTAATAATTTAAAGTGCTTACATTTACACATACATACAGCAAGCCCAAAAAAGCAAACAAAAACTATCACATAAATCACTTTAAACCATAACGATTATAATTATGTCTAATGCCATACATCCTACCTTAGAATTTCCATATTTTTTCGCTAAAACATAATTATAATATAAACAATATAATTTTGTCCGCGCCTACACAAATTATGAACACTGGGCGACAACTCATACAACTAATGGGACAATAATATATGCTAATTGCAAGTAAAACTGGGAAGCAGACAATAGGCTATTATGAATCATAAATAATGTTCCCAAATGATCTATTATAGTCTGTAATTAGTTTTAGAATGCTTTTAAAGATATTGTAGTCTTTTAAACATTATTGTTTTACTTCGATTTTAATGGTTAAAACTCATTGGTTTAAACCAATCATGTAGTTTGTGGTGTAGGTTTCCGTTTATGTTTTAGCGGATCGTGAGTCTCGGCTTTGAGTCCCGAAATCAAGATTCCGATTCTCGATATAGGCAATTTTATTGGAAATCATTTCTTAGAAATTCTCAGCAGTACCACGAATGCAGAAGAAAAAATTATTAGTATGAATCCAGAATAATTTCTCAGAAATAGTAATAATGGTGTCAATTTTGCCAAATCGGACCTAGTTCACACAGTCAGCCTAGTTTTTTTTTTTTCACTTGCGGTATTTCGTTCACACATACGCCTCCGCGGGGCAGGCGGAGAGGTTATGTCGAACTCACCGGGGTAAAAGAAAGATGTTGAAAAGATAATGGACCTCCCGGAATACCGACTAAACCTACCACGGTGTTCCTCGACAAAGCCACTATCGACGGGGCCGCGCGAATCACTTACACATGCGGTCGCGACCCCGCCGAGGTTTCGGCCCGCCATATGAAACGGGAGGCCACTACGTGAAGAGACCTACCCATTGGCACTTCTCACTCACAAATCCTACTGTCCCCCCCTAGAGGGGAGACAGACTCGACACAGAGGCGCGCGTGGGAACACGCACGCCGCCTTTCGGATTACTCAGTCAGCCTATGAAACTATTACCATATATAACATATATAACATAAACAACAACATATGTATTTTTATAAATTAATAAGTCATTTATTATAAATGATTGCACCTATTATTTAAATAATTGATATAATCCTATTAAAAAAAAGAAAAATCTGCACCGTATTATTTGATCAGTATTATTTTTCTCTAGAGAACCGTACCAGCAGTAAACAGATTCAGAAAATTTTACTAACGAAACAATTTTATACTTCGTATGGGGATCGAATATGCATGCTATCCTTACTATATAATATTATAAATTCGAAAGTAACAGAAAAAAAGTCTGTCTATCTGTTACCTTTTCACGGCCAAACCACTCATCTGATTTAGACAAAATTTGGCGCAGATATAGTTTAAAATTTGGGGAAGGAGATAGACTTTTCATTGATGTAAGTACCACGCTGGCGAAGCCGCGCCCAAAAGCTAGTATGCAATATAACTAGTCCTTCTAAACAAGATTAGATTAACCTGTGTTGGAAATTAAGTCAAAATCCAATGTATTGAACTGCGAATACAGCATCAAAAATCATTCAGTGGTTTTAGACAAACAGACAGTCATACAGTTTTAATAAATGTAATTTTATAATTGCATAGACATATAGAAGCAGCGATAGCTCAGTGGGGAGACCAATATACTGCAATGCAGAGGGTCTCGGGTTCGAACCCACGTCACGCACTTCTGCTTTTCGGAAGTTATATGACTTTTCGAAATTACGTGCGTATTGATCAACAATTATCGCCTGCTCCATGCCTCAGAGAGCACGTTAAGCCGTCAGTCCCGGCTGCCATGAACATCTATGGCAGTCGTTATTGGGCAGTTAGAGCCCTATAATATCCTGGCACTGGTCTAGCCTTAGGGTATCGTTAGCCTTCGGGTTGCGAAGGTCAAGTGGCAGCCGCTCCGTGTAAAAACTGATATCCAGTCAAATCCGGTTAGGCCAGAAAAGCTAATCCCGAGTGACTTGGGAATAATAAAGGCTAGGGAGGAGATAGATGTTTTAACTTAAAGTTCTCCTATGATTCAGAATGTACAACCTGCAAATGTAGAGAATGACTAAGACTATGCGAATGTGAATCGAACAAATGAAATGTCAGTCGCCCCAGGCATATCGCTACTGATTATGGGCGTTGAGGTCATCATATGATTCTCAGGTGGAAGAATTATAGTTTAGATTTCTTCGTTGAGATTACATTGTGTTCAAATATGGCGATAGTTAAATAGTACATGTTGATTTTAACTTTTATAAGTTACATACATACATAGATTCACGCCTGTTTTCCAGAGGGGTAGGCAGATACCACGGATTTCTATTTGCTACGATCCTGACACACTTCTCAGGCTTCATTCACTTTCATCACAATCCTCATACACGCCCGTCAGTTCAAGGTGCTCTTAACCTGGCCTTTGTCCAGAACGCCTCCGATCTGTTCGAGAAACGTTCGCCTAGATCTTCCTCTTGCGACTGTTCCATTCATGAATGGCATTATATCTATACTATTATAAATACAAAACTCGTAATATTTCTTTTTACAATAATAATTTAAAGGTAAATATGTTATATTTACCTTTAAAATTATTCTTCAAAACTAACTTATACCTAAAATATTATAAAACAGAAATTAAAAGAAAAACATGCGAGGCAGTCTTTGGCGACTACCGATAGAAGTGAAAACTAAGTAACTTGTGAATTGTATCGTCGAGCTATTAGATTATTATTTTTGAATTTTGAATGCGTTCGGTGACGATGACGCGAGTTCCATGATTTTTGTTCACCCAAAAAGTGCTCAACGCGCCTAAATAAATTTTCACTTCAAAACTAAAACCCTCGAATAGGCGTCATAGAATTCCAATATGTAATTATAGTTTTCTGTGTACTGCAAACAATTTTCCTCGAAAGCTTCAGTTCATTGCAACTCAAATGAGTCATCATATTATCGATAAGTCAATAAACCTTAGAACAAAGGCTTCAACTAGTTTCTTATCGCATTTTACAACATGATTAACAGATAGATGGCGCCATAAAAGCTGTTAACTTGTACAAAGGAGTTATTATTTAAAAAATCTGTTTAGCTTAGTTTTATCTGTGATTGTGTGGTTCAAGGTATAAGCTCTCACGTATCATAAAGCTATCCTTCAAAACTTACATAGGCTAACACTTGTATACCCACGAAGAGATGCATCCCCCATATTTCGTTCCAAGGTATAATTTTTAAGATTCTTCAATACAAGCGAGCTTAGGACACTTTACTAGCACATAAATGCTATTTGTGAAAATTTCCTATCGAATAAACAGTATAATACTTTGGCAAATCTGAAACCACACACAACTTTGCTTTTTGCAAACTAATGTTTGTCTGTCGATTTTAGTTCGTCCGTCACTACGAGCTTATCTTCAGAGTGACTGAACCAATTGTAATTAAACTTTGCATACAGATTACTGCTATAAGAGATTATATCAATTATCCAGCCTTTTGATATTTTCGTCTATTAGCCTAGTTTTTTGTCTTTTTTGACGTGTTTATCTTAAGATCATATGAACGGATTGTGATTAAATATAGGTAAAAGACCATGAAATTCAGTTATAATTCGTATAATAATTTATATTACCAAGTAAAATAAAAATACAAATAATGTTCACGACTCTCTTCGCGCTTATCCCATAAACCGCTTCCTCAGTTATCTTCAGCAAATAGTAAGTACCTATACGAAATCATATGTAAAGTGTGTCGTAATATAACCGATGCTGTTTCTTTGTTTTAGCTCCGAGCTTTAGGTCGACGAACTTAACTAATGAGGATCGATTTTTATTGTAAATATTTAACAAGCGATAATAGGCGGACAGTCCTTATCGATTTTTGTAGTCTGTTTCTGAATAGGTGCTGAGCTTTGTGATTTGTTACTATGGGTGTACAGCTTACGATTTTATCACATAAGCATCGTATTCTGAAAAGATTAAAGTAATCAAAGGACTTAGTATATAGTTCTAGCGCGAGAATTTGGTTATATTGTAAAAATTACTTGTATAAGTGAACATCGTAATCCCATATTAAAAATATCGTACGCTTAAGGGTGAAATATGGTGATAACTTTATATCATGAGAAAACTTGCATGTATGTGAGAAATCTCCATATTGTTTCGAAGATATGTGAAGTGCCAGCGTGGTAGATAATAGCCTAACTTTTCTCATACTGAGAAGATGCGCGTGCCCAGTAGTGGGACAGTTTACGACAGGGCTGATATTATTATTATATATTTGTAACAACTTGTCATAACTGGTCATGTTTAGGAAATAAATACATTCTAATATATGATATTCTATAATATTAAGCCGACTCCGGTAAAGATGCTGTATCCACTAGCAGGTATTGCCCCTCCAGCTGTCCGCAGAAAAATAGCCACTGCAATCGAAAAATGGAAACAGGAAACTAATCGAAGACACCCAGTATATGGCCAAATTCCAGCTACCAAACGGCTAAAAAACCGTATGGTAGTGCCAATGATGCTCCTGAGGCCAGAGTTAACCTGTGGCGCGAAAAATTCTCACTGCCTACCTTTGTCACCCCGGCGGAAAAGTTACCTCCGGGAGCCAAACTGCCTTGGCCAACCTGGAAGGCACTCAACAGGTTGCATACCCAGGTTGGCCGATGTAAAGACAATCTCTCAAGGTGGGGTTATATAGACACAAGTGCGAATGCATGTGACTGCGGCGTATCACCACAGATAATGGGTCATCTGTTGTCATGCCCCGTTAGCCCAGAATCGTGCATACTGGTTGACCTGTATCAGGCTAAACCAAGTGCAATCCGCGTTGCCAAAAACTGGTCCAAAATTATATAATATGTGTTGCCATCGACACGATAAGTAAGTATATTCTGCTTGTAAATCATCTTAGAGTACGTTTGTTAAAATTTTAATTGCTCCTAGTGGCAGACAAGCGATCCAACTGATGGGATGAGATGTTAATCATCGCCCATGTATTTCAGCAATTTCAAGGGTACACAGCCAAAACGCTGTTTACTGCATATTTGTATGTTTTTGACCTTATGTAGTAGGGATCATGTATGTAGAGGCATTTACCAAATAAAGCTGTAATGTGGTGCATAGGTCACCTACAGATACCACGTACAGCTCATTGTCAGTCCCAACAGTCTACATTATAATAAAAGAGCATGTAACAGGGCATGCAAAAAAAATTGCTTCAATCTGCGTATAGTGAATGGACAGATACTATGGGCATATCGCCTGCAGAAACCCAAAACGTGAAATGTCTAAAGGTAACTGAAAAAATGGCAAAAGAACGGCCAATCTAAAATGCTTGATTAGTTGCACAATTTATCGAGAGACTGATCAAGATCTCAGCTCAGAACTATAACAGCCTATGTTAGGCAATCCCTGTATCCTACAAAAGACGTATATCCTTTTAACTTTAAATAAAAACCATAAAAAGGGCAATCTTAAACGATTTCTCATCATAAAATGCTAATAAATAACGAGTCGATACTAAATTTATGTTATTTTTGATTTACGACACATAAAACTGGCAACACTATTGTCCGTTGACGTTAAATAGGGCAACATTCTAAACGTCACGTTCGAAACCGTTATTTTAAATAAATTTCATAATGATGTATTACATCGTAATTTTTTAGAATACTAGATATAAAATACAATGTTGATATGAATGGATTTGCTGTGAAATTAAAGATTAAAAAGTTATGTTTTGTTGTAATGGTTGCAATAAGATTTTTAGTGGGTATAAAAATAACAGTCTTAAAAAAGTAGCATCTTGCAGCTGTTTCTCACTTCGCGTAACTCAAATGCTGACCGTTACTTATGATTGACTTAATATAAAATGTTACTAAAAGCAGAGCATAGCTCACAAGCACACTTAAGCCTGGTAGTCTATACCAGGTTACAGCAGTTGTGACTAGGGAAATAAGTGCTAATTTTTAGAAGATTTCAGAAGAGCAATAGTTCTTAAGCAGGGAACAGTTGGTTTGGGAGCAATTTTATGCTTATATTTTGCAGGGTTAATGGCAATGTTACCTTTGGTAATGCAACCATTTCTGTGTTATGTATTTTCCATGTTTTTATGCTCTAGGTATTAATTCCCATGTCGCGGGGGCTTCACAAACACATACGTTAACGGAGACAAACTTCATCCAGACTCAAAACAATCTTTTGAGGATGACACAAATAATTGTGCTCTCATTGGGATTTGAACCTATAACACTAGACGCTGCGCAACGGCTAAGCAATGGTTGGCCCGCTCCGCTATCCATACAGTCAAAATTCACGTTAACGTGCATCATGCATGTCGAATAAATTAAGGTCATTGGAATTATACTAATATTAATGAGGATTTCATAGCCAATTATAAAAAAAAGAGAAGGTTGGTAATAAAAATATTTTTTTTTCCGACGTTTCGATTGCTTTTTAGCAACCATGGCCATCGACGGGATCGACTGACCATAACGGGACTATCATGGTAATTGTCTTATTGTCTTGAAGTATAGTTATTTCATAGTACTCGGGCATAAATTAACTACGCAGAATGAGCTCAAAATATCAAGAAGTTAGTAAAAGTGAGAACATAAACTAAAGTAGTTTAAAAAATAGCACAGAGATAGGGTTCTTGTAATAACTTGCGATAATCACAGTTAAACATTAGTAGTTTATTTTAATATACAACATTCACGTAAACATAAGACAATATTAAATACAATTAATTTCCAAAGCTGATCCAAAAATGTTGACATTTAAATATACGACACGTTTGATTAAACCTGTGACCGACAACGATATCTTATAGTATACCGGTACACATGGGTCCAAACAACCATACATTATTTTATTACAAGCTTATACAAACTCTACATATAAAGTTAAATAATCAGTACGATAATATTTATCTACTCAACATATTATTAATGTTGGTACTCAAACACGGATTGTCGGTAAAATTCGTCGGTATTTATTTTTCAACTATGCCTTTGTCGTGAGAGTGTTTGACGATCGGGATGTGAGTCATCGGCGCAGGCGCACCGTAGCTACAGGCTGTTGTGGTTATACCGAAATTAATTATTTCGTGTTGATAAAGATTAAAAGCAGTGTCTAAATCATACCTGGTGTAATTAAATGTAATACGGATCTTATGTTATCTGATGCCTATATACCCAAATGGATAGTCGTTTTGGATATAATATAAGCATAAGATGATGTATTACGTTATCCAGACTTATTGATACCATTTTGTCAAGACCTAGCAATACGACAGAAATACAAGCTTATGCAAATAACGGAGTGTAGAAATAAAGGCATATAGACATTTAAAGGATGCTTATCCATCATACAAAAAACACATGTTTTACAAACAGACAGTTACCAAATAGTAACCAAAACTGTATGAACCATCACATAGTAGGTATAAAAACATACAATATACGATGCATACAGTAAACATAGAGCTTTACGACGTTGCCGAACACAATACACGAGCGACAAGCAACACAGACTTTGACGCCTTGTCTAGACAATGTGTAGATACACTAGATTGGCTAACATTGTGCTATGGTTTTATTTCCCTCAGATGTATGGTCGGCGAGATTTAATTAAATTTTCTATTACATCATTGTATTGTATGGTACATACACATGGTGGTAAATATGTAAAGAAACATAAGTCTGGATAAAATGGTTAAAAATATAATTGTCATCCAATTTTACACATGAAAATGAAAGCTAAGAGCCCATCGATGCCATAAATTATTTGATGACATGACTAATGGCTTACTCGAGGAAGTATCATATGAGTACCGACACTGTTACCCTTTTCACCCGTTTCACCTGTTGAGTAAAATAGGGTGACTGAACGCAGTCTGACGCAAAACAAGTGAACCTACTTCTTCAATTCTTATTCTGTTATGTCCTCATAGGATATTTGTACGCAACGTTGTTGATTGCCATGGAAAGGTTCAATCGTAAGATGCGCAACTTCGACTTTCAGCAGTCATGTGCATATTAAATATCTAATTTTTCTTTGCTTCACCAGTGCAAAAAAATATCATGAGGCGACATGCATGAGTTTGCATGCTCTGGGCCAGCGTGGTGGACTACAGCCTAACCCTTCCCACAGTAAGAGAAGGCCGGTGCCCAGCAATAAGACAGGTTGTAAACGGGACTGTAAGGTAATATTAAAAATAAGATCTGGATCTACCTCTCACCGCCTGGCCGGAGGCAAACATATCAATCAATCAATCAATCATTTTTATTTGCTGAATAAAGGTGTACATAGGTGTTTTACATAACGTTGCTTAATAATATTAGTTCTCTTTATTCTACCTGTCCGGCATGCAAATCTTTATAAATAATAGTTTCATTAGTTAAATATCTCAAAAATCTTAAAAATTATAAAAATCCATTTCAATTTGTAACAAATGTTAAATGTCAATCAAATGTAGACAGTCAATCATAGCATTAGTCAAATTAGTAATTAAAATAAAAGTAAACAAGTTATATAAATTAAATAATATGTCAATAATAATACAATTGAATTCAAAATATTAAATTGTGGTGTAAAAAAAGAATGTACTTATATGAAATGTCAATTTGTTAAATATCAAAATTAATAAAAGTAAGGTAAATAAAAATAAATGTGATTAGATGTCAAATTTAATATTATATTCAATTGCCTTAAAAAAAAGACCCATTATTATCAGAGAACATAATTATGACAATCAATTAATATATTATAAGGAATTATCATTTAAATAATCATTTATAGAATAATAGCATTTTTTAATTAGTAATTCATGTAATTTCTTTTTAAATATAATTAAGCTATGTGTCATATCTTTGATGTCATTGGGTATCTTATTATATATAACTGGTCCCATATACATGATATTCCTTTTTAGTAGTGCTGTGTTAAAACCAGTTATGCACAGACGATTTATATATTGCGATCTAATAAGTGTTGGCCTAGTTGAGTTATTAATTTTTAATTTAAAAAGTTTTAGATTAATTCTAACAAACATGGCAATTTCAAGAATATATAGTGATGGGAAAGTCAATAATTTCAGAGATTTAAACTTAGGTACACAACTATCTGTGGAATGAATACCGGTCATTGACCGTATGCAAAATTTTTGAGCTCTGAATATTGCTTCTCTTTCACAACAGTTACCCCAAAATACTATCCCGTATCTTAGTATTGAGACAACCAAACCGTGGTAAGCTACAAGAGCAGTTTCAAGACTTACTTTTTTGGATAAGTTATATAAAATGTAAGCTGCTTTACTCAATTTCATACACACTTCCTCAGCTTGAGGTTTCCATGTCAACTGACTATCGATATTTATACCTAAAAACTTTGTAATATTTGTGCCGCCTACTGCCTGTCCGTTATATTTAATAGCGAGGTTGTCAGGGACTATGCGTTGATAAAAATGCATAACTTTTGTCTTTCTTAGATTAATTACTAGATTGTTTGAATATAGCCAGTTTATTATTGATTTTAATGTATCATTAATATCATTCTCATACTTTATTCTATCCACACATTTTACTATTGCTGTGCTGTCATCGGCAAATAATACCATTGGCTGTTGGACATGTTTAGGTAGATCATTTATATATAACAGGAACAACAGAGGTCCGAGTACGCTACCTTGTGGTACGCCAAGCTTGACGACTCTACTGCCTGAAAGATATTTACTCTCTAGTTTACGTTTTGTACATACTCTTGAGATCTCTGTGTGCTGGATGCGGTTAACAAGATATGATTTTATCAAACTAAGCACGTTGCCTCTAATACCATAGTTAGATAGTTTTTGTAGGAGCAGATTATTGTCCACGTGGTCAAATGCTTTGCTCATGTCAGTAAATATAGCACATACAGTAGTACACATAGTGGTGGTTTAACAGGTAAAAGTCTAGCACTAGGTGAAAGAAGTCCATGAGGAATCTCTATATAAAAAAGAGGCTACAATAACTACATACCATCATAAAGAGTAGCGATAGCTCAGTGGGAAGACCAACGGACTGCAATGCAGAGGGTCTCGGGTTCGAACCCACGTCGCGCACCTCTGACTTTCGGAAGTTATATGACTTTTCGAAATTATGTGCGTATTGATTGACAATTATCGCCTGCTCCGTGCCTCGGAGAGCACGTTAAGCCGTCGGTCCCGGCTGCCATGAACATCTATGGCAGTCGTTATTGGGAGAGTGTCGACCCAAAAAATCCCACTGGTCGCCGGTCTGCACTGACTGGCCCCACATAAGATACACAAGATACATACCATTATATCAGCCGTATTCTTACTTACTACCTTTATTGCATTAGACAATATATGTACACAGTCAGTTCAAAAATAAAGAGAAACGATCCCTATCTTGTTATCACATTTACAAGTTTCTACTATAGACAACGTAGACACAACACCCTGTTTACAATCTGATGCAACAGATAAGGTGCTCGGCCTTTTTTTTCTAAAGCGGTGGCCACCACCGTCCTACTTCTGCGAGTGAGTCATCCGCGGTGAGAGAACACAGGAAGCTATGGATGCGATATACATGATAATTATTTTGTTGAGTTCATTTTAGATGGCTTTGCAAATGTTTCGTTGGATTTGTAGCAATTTTAATAATAGAGGTTGAATTAATGTGATTTGTTACATCTGCCTAATGTTTTGCAGTTACGTAAAAAACGTGGCGATAAAAATGTCTCTTGATTTTTGTAAGTGTAAAAATTTATACGCATCTTCAAGTAAGTATACCTTATTCATGTAGCCTTATTGAAACTACTATAATTATTGAGATGATATTTTAGCAATAACGGTGATGAAGTAATAACCAACAGTTTGAAAGATCGATGCTCATGCTGCTCCATGCCTTTCTTATTCTTCCGCTCTGTTGACCAAACACGAGACGATGTCTTCAAACATTTTTTTGTCTATTTGACGCCGAAAATATTTAGCTCCTAAACGATTCAAATTATAATTAGGACCTTTTGGATTGTGAGAACAACAATTTTACACTTGCAGTTAAAAATCACGGCCATCCTAGAGTTACTTTATAAAATTAAGTTTTGCAGGTGCACAGTGAAATTGGTTTTTGATTCTATGGTTGACTAGCTTGGTTAATATGGTTAAAATGACCAATATTAATCTTGAAATGTCGCCTATTGTAACTGTGATTGCTTTATGGTGTAATCTATGATTTTTCTTTTATTAAGTGTATTCAAATGGCATGACAAAATAGGGTTCCTTATTGAATTGGTAAAAGATTTAATGCCAGAAAATTGTGACAGTAATATGAAATACTTCATTGTAGTTACTTAATGCCCCGATTTAGTAGCATACGATAATCTTGGTTTAAATCATTCAATACGTACACAGTGGCGGTTCTTTAATATAATAATATAATATTCTACCACATACACACAAAACCGTCTAGCCCAAACTAAGCAGAACTTGTACTATGGGTACTAGACAATGGATAAACATACTTATATATTTTTTTTTTATAAATACATACATATTATACATAGAAAACCACCCAGACCAAGACCAAGACACAAACTACCCAGACCAAGACAAACATCCATGTTCATGCACACAAATGTTTGACTTGTGCGGGAATCGAACCCGAAATCTTTGTAATGAATATGCTCGTTTGCCCAACCTAAGGAAATAATAACTAAAAATGGCATGTAAGAAAAGAAAACAGAGTATGCATGTATGTAAGACTAAATAGGCGTACGTTATAACAGTGTCACTCATCTTACACCGGCTTCTTGCAAGAGAGTGCTACTTTGACCTGAGAGCCGGTTCATTAACACCGTCACCAAATTGGCAAAGGCAGGTTGATCTACTCAAAGAAATGCATAGTAGTAGCAATAACGTAGAGACCTTACAGAACCTCATGGAACTCATGCTCCATTCCCGCTTGACCCCGTAACTGTCGTATTGCTGTGACTACAGAATTACAACAAGAGAGTGACAATGATGGAATAAGCTTAATTAGAGTTTTTGTTACGAGACACGGTCTAACTGCCGCTTGCGGTAGGTCGAGCGTTACCGACGAAATACGTTTTAATTTGGATTTTAATTGAATCATCTTTTACTGTAAAAAGTTTAATGGAAGTTTATTCTTGGCTTAAATCATACAACACTTCTTTTCATACTTTTATCTCTATAGCTGAGATTGCATCGGAAACATTGAATGTCATGCAGTAACTAGTCAAAAAATATTCATCACAATCTTTTTATACCTAGCCTGTTGTGGCTTGTTTAATATGTAAACAGACACTTCTGGATGCATCTTCGAGGACCAAATACAGCTGCTAAAACATAAGCGCAATAAGATTAGCTCACATGATTGGCGTGTTGCATGTTATATTTGAAATTAATTAATTAATTTTGGCTTACCAACAACTACTTACACTAATACATTTTTTTTTACATAAAAACAACATAATATTAAGAAGCCTTTTACAGGCAAGCACAGCATGCACAAGTTATATAAATTTGATAAAGCGAAACTAAGACAATTTAGAATAATACGAATGTAAATAATTATTTAGGAAGCAGGTAGCACCGTAAAGTTAGCATTATAAAATTAATATACAAGCTAATAACATATTATACCTATAACACTAAGTATAAAATATTAGATATACAGAGAATTTAGAGCTCATGTTTATGACATAATAGAAGCTATAATAATAATATATTCCACCACAAACACACAACACCATCTAGCCCAAACTAAGCAGAGCTTGTACTATAGGTACTAGACAATGGCTAAACATACATATATATACATTTTTTTTTAAATACATATTTATTATACATAGAAACACCCAGACCAAGACAAACATCCATGTTCATGCACACAAATGTTTGACTTGTACGGGAATCGAACCCGCGACCTCAGGCGTGGCAGTCGGTAACACTAACCACTACGCCATCGAGGCCGACTATTTATGGCTATTAATTATGGTTCGGCAACGATGAGATGGGGTTTAGCACCAAGAACGGTTCTACGAAGCGGTGCATACAGCGAGGTTATGGGTACACGCGGATATCTAGCAAGAGCTTGAAATTTTATTTTATTCAAGATTTTTGGGAGTATTTCGGTTTTATTTTGCAGTAGCTTAAACATAAATACGGCATCGATTACAATACCGCGTTTCTGTAACAAAGTCATATTAAATTGCGTTTGAAATGCCTAGTCTATAAACTAGAACGACCCACGGTCTTTTGATCCAGAACCTTATCCATTGTACCGCTTGAATCATTTGCATATGATACACACGAGTAAATAGTAAAGCGAGATGAACACTTAAAACATAGCGCCACACGTGTAATCCAATACAATTCGTTGAAACTATCCTCGCACGTGAAGGCACTACTCTAATTACAACGACAGTTCACGTTGTACTGGAAACTGCAAATTTAATCAGCAACGGACCGAAACTTCTCCGATGGATGCACACGGTTGATTGCGTCTGGTTAGTCTAACTTCAGTTATCGAGTTCTGCCATCTATTGGTTCAATTTAGTATAATTCGGAACTGTAGTTCTAATGGATGTGTTTTTTTAAATACAATTCCGAAGTGGAAATTTTGTTTCTGACTAGCTAAGTCAAGCTACAATTCAGTGTGACTTAGTCTGATATTTTTAATTCGCTATTTCCGTAGAACTACAGAATAAAAAGTATTTTAAAACACTCTTGTATAGAAATATAAAGTTGTCAAAAAAAAACTGTCCATCGAGAATTTTTACGTTTTGCAAACATAAGAATGCAGACGCTTTTTAAAGCTTTGGAACATTTATTTTAAATAAAGATTGATGGACTATTTTGCAGAGCAACAACTTATTCAATGTACTTACTAATATTCTGGTTGAGCAATATAATTTTGTAAATAAATAATATTCCTCAAATGTAAAACCACTTAGCACAGCCACTCCTCCAACCCAAATAAGAAATAAATTAAAAACAATTCCTTTGATTTCAATTGTCCACCCAATTTGAATCATTCTTGTCCTTTTACAATTAGCTAGAACGTACTCATTCATTAAATCAAAGCTACGAGGGACAATAAAACGTCCACCGCAAGCAAATATTTTATACAATTAGGTCGAAATGAAACCTCACATGAAAATAATTAAAACTTTGTCACACACCTTTCTGTCTGCCCTATTGTGGTTGTAGGTACTGTTAATTTCATAAAATATTTAATAATATACAAATTATGAGCCTTTGTGATGGTTTAAACTTTAATTATATATGGTTTTAATAATATTGAGGGATTCACAGCAATGTTTGATGTTCCTTTCTGTACGCAAATTATTAAATGATATCAAAAGGAGCTTTCATTCGATAATATTTGAAAAATTAAATATTGGAGAAGTCCGTAACGCAGTGGCAACCGTGAAATAAATGGATCCATAAAGTTAAACAACATTAGCATCGCCATTTTCATAGATGGGTAATCAGTTCAGATCAGTCACAAAGTGTTGATAAGTAAAGTCGCCAGACCCGGCTCAGGAGGGTGACTGGTTGTCATGATCACTTATGGCTGTCAACCAGAGGAGTCAAATAGTATGTAATCTAGTCTCTCATTGGAAAATTCGAGTGTATGAACGAGAGGGGTAGTACAAACCTCTTACATGAAACTTAGCAAGAGTTTTACTTCTCTTACACCGGTAAGAGAAGTAAGACTCTTGCTAAGTTTCTTTCAATAGAAAAGAGACATTTGCCGAAGCCATTTCTTTACACTACAGTCGGCAATACGTAAATTATAGAGATACTTCTATAATTTACGTATTGCCAACTGTAAGTGACTAAAGACTGATAGTTACCCTAGCAACTATTTATCATTAGTCAGATCGTATAATTCTTTACCATCCTAGAAACATAAAATTAAGTATTTTCCTATGACATAACTGTGCAAAATTGACACTTAACCAAATCTCGGTAGTAAAATCAAAGGAATACAGCTGTAATGTTTCCATTTTATTGGGCAAATTGATCATTTATCTATCTACTACTAGCGACTCGCCCCGGCTTCGTACGGGTAGTACGACACCTTAACAAATTATACACCTCAACCTTCCTCATGAATCATTCTGTCTATTGGTTCAAATCGCATGAAAATACGTTCAGTAGTTTTTGAGTTAATCGCGTGCAAACACGGCGGGGGTCTTTGTTTTATATTATGTAGTGATTGATATAAACTAAAATAAGCACTCATAGATATCGATAGTAAGGTGATAACAAATTTTATCATCAAAATAGTACTAACTAATAGAGAACGTTGAAATTAAACTGCTATATACGGATTTTATCGCGTTGTTTATTTGACATTTTATTACAAAATTTTGAAAATTGTTACACTACTACTACTATTAAACTTTACTAATTTTTAAGCTAATTAAATTATTATTAAACTATTTAGATTCAAATTATTTTTACACTTTCCCCGACGTTTCGGTTGCTTTTCAGCAGCCATGGTCACGGGGTGAATAATAATTTAATTAGCTTAAAAATTAGTAAAGTTTAATAGTAGAAGTAGTGTAACAATTTTCAAAATTTTGTAATAAAGTGTCAAATAAACAACGCGATAAAATCCGTATATAGTAGTTTAATTTCAATGAATAATATTCGCGTAAATAGAAGGTAATAGAGAACGTTTAATGCCTTAGCTTCGAATCGTGTGATGACTCACACACAACATTCCGTAAATGATGCAAGTTTAAAGAAAGATAATAAATATTCACTCATACTCACATTGTGGAGATATAAAACTGTACATCTATGTATACTAATATTATAAAGCTGACGAGTTTGTGTGTTTGCTTGAACGCGCTAATCTCAGGAACTATAGGTTCGAATTGAAAAATTATTTCAGTGTTAGACAGCCCTTTTATCGAGGAAGGCTATAAGTTATATAGGTATAATATCAGGTTACGACCAATAGGAGCGGAGCAGCAATGAAAAATGTTGCAAAAACGGAAGTTACGCGGGTCAGCTAGTTTTAAAATATACGCGGTCTTTTAATCACGTGGCTTCAAGTTTCAAGTTTGGGCATATATTTATAGGCGACTAGATTTTACCCTCGACTTCGCTTGTGTAAATGTAGGTTAGATTAACTTAGTTAGTAATAGTATTTTTTTCTGGATGAACAAAACAGGACATAGGGTGCCTATGTCCTGTTTTGTTCTCCAGACATCGTATATGCGAAATTTCATGATGATCGGTCGAGTAGTTACGTGTGAGCGTAACAAACAAACAAACAAACGCATAAACTCACATTCTCATTTATAATATTAAACTTAGGATTTTAAGGCCCAGGGTCAGGATCGTTAGATCTTTCTGTAAGGAAATTTGCAGTAGCAGTACGGTATCTGTTAATATTGCAGACACATAGTAGATAGAAATTGGCTTGCTATGTTATATTTAGGTTTAGGTTTAAAGAACTCTTCATTATTACTCAAAGAACATTACAGTTCACTTAATGAGCGTATCATAACATTGAAATTAAAGTAAAAAATATGTAGTCCTTTAACGATTTTATTTGAAAACTCCGCTTACATTTTCTATGAACATGTGTCCAACGATTTGTTTAAACACACTTAGTGAGAGCACCACTTTCTGTTAGCATTGCATGATATATTTGTTTTATATCAATTGCGTTTGATGGTACTTAATTGCTTATTGGTACATCTGTTTCTAATTTAATAGTATTAAAAGTATCAATGACATAATATATTATTACTAATGAATTGTTGGTATTTCACATAATATGAAAGAGACCAGGAATTTACAAATAGCAACGCACAATACTCCATAATATCTTATCTTATCTTATGTGGAGGCCAGTCAGTGCAGACCGGCGACATTTAGACCCAGTGGGATCTTTTGAGTCGATACTCTCCCAATAACGACTGCCATAGATATTCATGGCAGCCGAGAACGACGGCTTAACGTGCTCTCCGAGGCACAGAGAAGGCGATAATTGTCAATTAATACGCACATAATTTCGAAAACTCATTTAATTTCTGAAAGTCAGAGGTGCGCGACGTGGGTTCGAACCCGAGACCCTCTGCATTGCAGTCTGTTGGTCTCCCCACTGAGCTATCGCTGCTCATACTTCATAATAAATAAATTGGGAAATAAATACACAGTACACGTTAATATGTGTATAAGCAGAACAATACTTTATGATAATTAAACAATGTTGTGTGATATACATATAAAGACTAAAGTCAGTTAATCTCTGAAGGAAGGCAGCCATGTTTCCAAACAGGTATTGCCAGTTTTGTTCTTAAATTAAATATATTATATAATAAAATTAATTTTTTTAGAGACAACATTCATACGTAATATTTAGCTTTAAAATTATTGTTTTTGAATAGAGTTTGCTTTAGACAGGCTGCATCAGTGGCGCAGCGGTAGTGAATTGGGTTCGGTAGCCGGGTCAAGCAAACCGCTTTTAGGATTTTCTGTTAAGAATTTCTTAATTGCAGCATCGACACTGAAACTGTTTCCGGTAAATGGCAATAGGTTCGCTCACTTAAGTGGGCCCTAAAAACATTATTAAAAAAGAGCCAGCATAATCATTATGTAACTTTGAGTTACTCTTGGTTCCCTGGGACAGGAGACTGGTACGAGTTTGGTCTTTCTACAATCATATCATAATAGGCTCGCTCACTTAAGTGGGCCTTAAAAACATTATTTTTTGTAACTTTGGGTTACTCTTGGCTCCCTGGGACAAGGAGACTGGTACTACGTTTGGTCTTACTACAATCATATCATCAAGCGTAATTATTGTCATTTATTATTTAAATTAAGTTCTTCAAATTATTAATTTAATTCGATGTATTATGAAATATTTATTTTTGTGGGGTGACTGCACTATTTCTGAAAGTTTTACAGTTGTATGTATTAAAGTTTATTTGAGTGGATATGTTTGTAGGCGTGTGTTAAATGGCAGGCTGCCAAATCTGTGAAAGAATTTTTCGTAATGCCATAGCAGCAAACCTTTTTACTTATATTTCGTAAGGAAAATTCTTTAAAGTCTTACGATTTCGTCTCTTATATTATTGTCTCATTTCACAGAAACTGGCCCAAATTGTTATTCAGATCTTATATTTTTATTTAGTGTTCGTGGAAGCTTTCCTGTTCTCATAATGCCATTGAGTCCTGGTATCACATAATATCAGTTCCCGAGAAACAAAGTCCTCTGTGATTCCACGTAATACCCTTTGGTCGCGCAGTGTGTTCTTTATAAGACTCGCAGATTCACTTGCGGAACCGACACCGTAATGACTTATTACTTACTGTATAAATTACTTATGATTATAAAATATGACATAGAACTTATACATAATACTTTAAAGTATTTGATCATTTCCTAATCCTAAACTGCCTTTGAAATTAAAGGGTCGCATGTATAAGGCGGTTTTAACGCCTGTCGTACTGTATGGAGCTGAGTGTTGGGCTACTAAGAAGATGGATGAGAAACGATTGCATGTAGCAGAGATGAGAATGTTACGATGGATGTGTGGAGTGACGAGAATGGACAGAATTAGGAATGAATACATAAGAGGTAGTCTGAAAGTGGTGCCCATAGATGAGAAGGTGAAAGGGAATCGTTTGGCTTGGTATGGACATGTTATGCAAAGAGATGATACGTATGTAGGTAAGCAAATGATGGATATGAGGGTAGAGGGACGAAAAGGGAGAGGATGGCCAAGGAAAAGATGGATTAACTGTGTGAGGATGGATATGAAAGAAAAAGGGGTAAATTATGCCCAAGCATTATTTTTTTAAATTATATCCTACTAGCTTTTGCCCGCGACTTTGTCCGCGTGGAATAGTTACATTGGACAGTATTGTAAAAATAGACGGATTTATTTGGGCTTCCATATGAACTTTCGTATTTCATCCTCATATAGGTCGAAATTTCAAAATAGCTGGAACAAATGTTTACTTATTTACTTCTTATCAAGTGCCTAAATATAAATTCGCATGGTTTTATCTGCGACAATGACGAATTCCCATGCAATCTTTCATCACTTATTACAACCCCTTCTTGCCCTCTTTTACAACAAAAGGTAACCAATTTATTTTCCCAAAGTTTAGTCTATCTATATACCTAATTTCATCAAAATTGGTTGTTGTTTAGGCGCGATAGTGACGAATTTCTATACAAACTTTCATCCCTTATTTCAACCCCTTTATGCCCTTTTTTACAACAAAAGGTAGCCTGTGTTCTTTCCCAAGGTCTACTTTATCTCTGTAACAAATTTCATCAAAATCGGTTTAGTGGTTTAGGCGTGAAAGCGTAACAGATAGACAGACAGAGTTACTTTCGCATTTATAATATTACTAGCGACCCGACCCGGCTTCACACGATTAGTACAAAACCTTAACAAATTATACAAATAAACCTTCCTCATGAATCACTCAGATCATCGATCGGGAGATCGGGCCTTGTGGGGCACCCTGGGGGAGGCTTATGTCCAGCAGTGGACTGCAATGGGCTGAAATGATGATGATAATGATGAATCACTCTGTCTATTGGAGAAAACCGCATTAAAATCCGTTCAGTAGTTTTTGAGTTTATCGCGAACAGATGCGGCAGAGGACTTTGTTTTATATTATATAGTGATTAGGGAAGTAGGGATGACGATTTACGAATATAGGTATAAACATTCCGTTGTGATAAAATCAACTCGTGTACTGTGACACTATTACATACTACAATTCCTTAATACAAAATCATAACGGGTCTAAGCGAGCATGTGGCATTATTAGGCATAGCTTATGACCACTTCCAACACTAAAACTTGGTGCGTTCTGAATTCGGAGAAAATTATTAATCGAATGTCTTATGAAAAAACAGGATTGGGAGATGTAGTCATAAAAGCCTCTGGAACTCTTATTTACTCCGCGACACGCTGTTACAGGACCTGTAGTAGGAAAACGAAAACCTGTGAAAGAGGAGTAACACTCTTTCAAAGTGAAAGTCAAAGGCAAGTCAAAAATCTTAATTTCCATAAAAATGAGTAAACAATTGTTGGAAACGTCAATTAATTGATACATTAATTAAAATATAATAATAAAAATAAATCAAATTCGCTGGTTTCCTACAAGAAGATGGAGCTTGCCTGAGCGAGTCAGCTTACTCTTGCCGTCATCAAATAATACATAACAACGGCTATTCTACTCAAAATTAAATGGCGTTATGAATCTGTTGCTATGACATCCAAAGCCAATGAGTCATTGTTTACGTTTTTTGCAACTATACCGGTTTTATCACTGCATTAGTAAAACAGGTCACGTAGTGAAACTTCAATATCATTTGATGATTCACCAACATGACCAAATCTGAGATGTGCTAATTTCTTTACACTAATGAGTAAACATTTTAAAGTCAATGTCATTATCATACTATATTTTACGTAATATTGTTGATTTTGTATATATTGGTAATGTGATGGTCAGTTTGATCGTCTTCGTAATGTTCAGTTTAATGATAGAATTATAATTTCGGCTTTTGATGCATTTTGATCTTTGAAATTAAACAAATTTATACGGATTTTATCGCATTGTTTATTTTTTATAAAACATTCTTATAATATAATTTTGTAACTTTAAAATACTATTGTTGAACACTTTTACTAGTTACTATACTATTTAGAACGTTTCTGTTGCTTTTCATGCCATGTACCCCGTGAACATGGCTGCTGAAAAACAACCGAAACGTCGGGTAAAGTGTAAAATTAAATCTAAATAGTTTTATAATTTAAATAGTTTAAATAGAAGTAAACAGTAACTAGTAAAAGTGTTTAACAATAGGAGTTTAAAGTTTCAAAATTATGTAATAATTCTGTTTCATAAAAAATAAACAACGCGATGAAATCCGTATAAATTTGTTTAATTTCAATCTATAACATTCGCGTAAACGTAAGACAATATTATGCATTTTGATCGTGTTTGAATAATTATATTATATATATAGTATAATTGTTTTCTTTCCATATGTGGAAGCATGTTATTGGCAAATAGTTATTTAACACTAAATTTTGCCCGCGGCTTCGCACGTGTAAATGTAGATTAGGTTAGGTTATGTGAGTAACACTATTTGTTTCTGAATTAAAAGTATTCTATGTCCTTTTCTGTTCTCCTGATAATGTGTATGCGAAATTTCGTGATAATAGGTTGAGTAGTTAAGGCGTGAAAGCGTAATAAACAAACAAACTCACATTTGCAGTTATAATATTAGTAAGGATTTCAACTAGCACGCGTGAACACGAATCTCTTCTCAAAATGCGTGGAATAAGATCACATATTTTGACATTGCTAGCAAATTAGATGCGTTTCTTCACTTTACTGTACAACCACAATATTTTCAATTAAGATATTACTGAAAGTGATTAAAGCAATACTAATATTACCAAAATAACTATATCTACACGTTATCTAGGTATATAGTTATGATAAATTGTGATAGAGCCCCTGCACCATATCTGAATGATACTGCAGTCGCGACAGGTTAATTGTTGCGTGTTCTCTGCGTAACACAAAATAAATATAGGTTACTTGTACTTTTAGTAATACAGGTAATTTGGCTCAGACTAAATAAACTGGGTCCGTTTTTCTATGTTTGTATATATCCAGGCTCAGCAGACAGCAAAGGCTTTATAAAAATATTGCTACATTAAATATAATTTTGATTTATTGGAGATTATATATCAGAACGTTACTGATGAACATATATATTTTAAAATTAAACAAATTCTCCGCACTCAATAGAATGTATTTAGCCCTTGTGCCAAATTCAAAACCACTTACCAATTAAAGTCAATCAACAGAATAACATCTAAAACAACCGTAACAAAAGCTTAACCGAAATCTTTTTATCTTAACACTAGATGATGAAGATAACACGCGTTTATCGTTACTGCGCCGGCCCCGTGGGTCGTAGCGTGATGTTATATAGCCTATAGCCTTCCTCGATAAATAGGCTATCCAACACCAAAATATTTTTTTAAATCGAACCAGTAGTTCCTGAGATTAGCGCGTTCAAACAAATAAACTAACAAACTCTTCAGCTTTATAATATTAGTATATATTGAACATGTTGTAGCCACACCCACTGTCGATGATGAATCATCACGTAATGAGGCTTTTCGTTTCATCAGCTTAGCAACCGATTGGACTATGAGTCATGTAGACTACTCAAAATTCTGTGGTTTTTTTCTCTTGTTAGAGGTTTCATAATATATAGGAAGATAACAGCAATATAGACATAATTTTTGGTGGTATATTATTCTAATATTATTTCAAGAAATGTGCCTCATCGGTCCCGGTTAAGTTTAGATTAACGTTTGTGTTTAAATCTGATCGCAAAACTGTGGTTTGATTACAGAGTAGGTAAAGTTTTACTGTGTTATTTTATAGGAAATGCTGAGTTGCAGCATGGACTTAGCACATGTCCTTAGTAGACAAAATAGGGTCATTCCTTGTGAAACAGTAAATTATCTATCGGATAATGATATTAAATTATTTTCACACAAATTAATGATATTAAAAACAATTAATTTTATATTTACAAACTTGATATGATATATTATTTGTAATTATGTGAAATAGTTACATAAAGTAAAATCAATATAAAATTTTATTGATATTTGAAGTTTCATAAACATGAAAAGGCTTTAACGCTCAGAGGAACGTTGCTATTAGTTTTTACCAGGCGTATGAACAACGTTTTATAATAAATCAGAGTCTATAATTAGATATATACATTGAAATTAAACTACTATATACGGATTTTATCGCGTTATTTATTTTACACTTTATTACAAAATTTTGAAACTGTCACACTACTACTAGATACTATTGAACTTTACTAATGTTTAAGCTAATTAATTTATTAAAACTATTAAAACTATTTATATTTAAGTTTACACTTTCTCAACGTTTCGGTTGCTTTTCAGCAGCCATGGTCACGGGGTGACTCCCAGTGTGGTAGTGTGACAGTTTCAAAATTTTGTAATAAAGTGTAAAATAAATAACGCGATAAAATCCGTATATAGTTATTTAATTTCAATGAATAACATTCGCGTAAACAGAGGACAATATTAGATATATACTGATTAAAATAGGGTAGGCAAGGTCTAAATAAAACCTTCATATTTTATTTATTTATTTTAAAACTTTATGCACAAAATTGTACAATGGCGGACTTAATGCCAATGATATTATTTAACAGTCAACCTTAGGGTGATGCAGAGATAAAAAGAAGTATATAAGTTAAAAGCTATGTTTGAGGTCAGATATGACCATGAAGGCAAGATCGCTTAGCTGTCTGTATATCGAATACATTTTAAGTCCCCATTCTGCTTGTTATCAATCAATGTTTATTAAAAGAAACATCTCACACTATCAGCACTTTGTATATCCGCATGAAGAGCCGTATCTTATCTTATCTTATGTGGGGGCCAGTCAGTGCAGACCGGCGACACTTCGACCCAGTGGGATCTTTTGTGTCAACACTCTCCTAATAACGACTGCCATAGATGTTCATGGCAGCCATGACCGACGGCTTAACGTGCTCTCCGAGGCACACAGCAGGCGATAATTGTCAATCAATACGCACATAATTTCGAAAAGTCATATAACTGCCGAAAGTCAGTGGTGCGCGACGTGGGTTCGAACCCGAGACCCACTACATTGCAGTCTGTTGGTCTCCCCACTGAGCTATCGCTGCTCTTGAAGAGCCGTAAATATAGTAACAACTTCATGCTACGCCAACAACAAGGCAGCCACTCCACAAACATTTTTCTACACATATGAAAATAATGGAATCGGTTTAGGCCATCACTGTTTCTATAATTATTATCGCTGTCAATACAATATAGGATTAATTAATCGTAAACTTCTGCCTGGGACTTTGATCAAACGATATGTGAAATCAAAACTATATATACTTTGAGTAGTGGAGCCTCGCTGACTTCATCATGAATGGGCCGGCTCGACCGGGGAAGGACTACCCTCTCACAGAATATCGACGTGAAATGGCAGTGTTCCTACTGTTGTATTTCGTTCAGTGAGTGAGAGTGCCGGAGGCCCAATTACCCTCTTTCCCCCTTCCCACTCCTTCTCCTTCTCACTTCCTCCTTTCCTAAAGGGTCGGCAACGCGTAAGTGATGCTTCTGGTGTTGCAGGCGTCCATAGGCTACGGTGACCACTTACCATCAGGTGGGCCGTATGATTGGTTGCCACATTAGATGGAAAATAAAACTTCTACTCGGGGTCTAGGTAGGTATAGCTTGCCTTTCTATTTGAGAAAGATATTTTAGAATCAGTTCAGTAGTTGTAGTTAGTGTTTATATAACAGCCTTTTGACTATACTGATTTTATCATTTGTACACATTTTAGCAAAACATATTATCAGTGATAACTTTATTAGATTTGCTTATTACAAGTTATCAATACATACAGTTGCTGATAGTACAGTTTCTCCTTAAGGTGGCTCCAAACAAAGCTTGTTATCTTTGATAATGTGGGACATAACACCATTTTTTGTTTTGCGTGTAATACACCGCTACCTACCGTTTTGGGGATAATCAGGTATGAATCTATGTACATACAGTCCTCACCTTAGTAGTAATGGACTGTATGCGCACACTTATATGACAAGACTATGGTACCTTAAAGTACCTACAGCCCTATCAGCCTTCATTTCCTAAGGCCCTAGTCTACCATATACTGTGTGAAGAATAAATAAATATAGAGATAAATTCGGGATACCTGCACCAAATGTCCTAATGTACCAGGCGGTGAGTAGACGAGATGTCCACGATGAGGATAGATAACTTACTACCAGTCGAGCAGACTCATACGACTGATCAAAGATTGCTAAAGGTGTGTTGGCCACAGTGACGAGTTGGTAAGGTATTGAGTCACTTATGCTTTTGAACTAATAAGGTAGTGGTTCCAAGTCCATTAATTATATATTTTACGTTCCCTGTCACAAACATGGCTAATATATTTTTTAATCAACAAGACCTTGCTAACTATCATCACAATAATACACAGCATTGTTGGCGCCAATTTGAATACATTACACTAATCGCGCAGTCGCGTACAGTATTGTACTATACTTATGTGTGTATTTAAACGTATGACTTATGTTGTATGGTTATGGAAAATTTCCAAGTCTACGGCAAATGTATAATTGATCTAGGTTTATAGTTTGCTACACTTTATGCTGTGGGAGCCAGTGTGTATGGACAGATATTTTGGATTTTGTTTGTTTTTGAAAGCTGAACAAAACTATTAGATATTTTAGTATATACAATTAGAATGTACATTTTATAGAGGCGAGTGTAAACAAATTGGTATTCTTAGCTTTGTCCTACGATACGCAGCTTTTGCTTTACGAAGTTATATGTATATTTTAAAAGATGCATTATCGCTCGCTTTAGAGGATAAGGGAAAACATTATAGGGATATCTGTATTTCTGGCAGTTCTCCATAAACGAGGCTAGTCTAGTAGCCATTAGGCTACCCATCTTACAAAAAGACAGACAGAACATATACATAGCCTTAAGCCTATGTTATTTTAAGGTACACAGAGGTATGACATCCACATATCGCCAACTATGTTTTAGGTCTCATGTAATTGGGGATGAACTTATTGAAAAAAATTTTGAAGCAGCAAGGAGTATAGCACTATTCTAGGTTAAAAAAAATAAAGCAAAAATACTGGTCATGTAAATTGAAGAGAAAAAGATTGTAGATGTGATGATAATTATTTAATTAATTACTGAAAAATATACAGGCTTAGTGTTATAGTAATAAAATGGCAATCCATAATATTGTAGGTAGTGTATCCAACAAGTAATAATAATATTTGAGATACACCAATTACAGTACAAAACGCTGGAATAATATAAAAGCTGCTTAAATACGTCCGAAAAACAGTTACCAAGAAAAATATTAACGCCTGTGAGATTAACAATCTCAATTTCCTTGGCCCATATCATGCTATACACGATAATTACACACAAAGAACTCTAATACCCTGTACATAAGGTTGATATTTCAGTTTGTGAATGATAATTATAAAGTTGTTTCGGAAATTATTGTAATCATTAGTGAGATTTTGACACAGAGTCACGCTCGGTGCTCAGGATAAAAACGCAATTAGGATATCGCAGAACTTTTATGGTATTTTAAATGACCATTGTTGTTTCAAACGTGTTATTATGGATGTTTTGTGCAATCTTTGTTGCGAATTTATAACAGGATAGTTAAATTTTATAATCCAGCTTAATTTTGAGTCTTAAACATGATCCAAAGTTGAGGAAAAGATTTTCTTATTACTAAAATTAAAAAGATTTGAGAGATAGAACTGCTTAAACGATTTTATTTTCACAAGTTTATGGTAAGAGCGAAGTACTTTTGAATTGGAGTGGCCCATTTTGGTTACACCCAAGTTTTAAGTTATATCAGTGCTGTTTATCATGTTTCGATTGTTAGAAACAGGTCGCCTCCTAATAAAAAAAGGGTTAGGTAAGGGTTAGGTAGGAGGCGGCGGAGCGGGAGAGGGAGCGTTTGAACCCTCTCCCAACCGCAGAGCCGGGCGCCGGAGGGCGCGAGACGACCTCCAGCCACCCTGAGGTTTGACCTGGGGGTGGCGGGCTTTGTGGGCCTGCCCGCCATCCGTTCAGCACCAGGTCCGAGAGGCGGCGTGCGTGTTCCCACGCGCGCCTCTGTTTCGAGTCCGTCTCCCCTCTAGGGGGGACAGTAGGGATAATTTGTGAGGAGTGCCTTTGGGTAGGTCTTTTGTGTAGTGGCCTGCCGTTTCATACGGCGGGCCGAAACCTCGGCGGGGTCGCGACCGCATGCGAAAGTGATTCGCGCGGCCCCGTCGATAGTGGTTTTGTCGAGGAACACCGTGGTAGGTTTAGTCGGTATTCCGGGAGGTACGTTATCATCTTTACCATCTTCTTTAACCCCGGCGAGTCCGACATAACCCCTCCGCCCGCCCCCGCGGAGGGGTATGCGTCATGCATTCCCCCACGTAAAAAAAAAATAAAAAAAAAAAGTGTTAGGTAAAGGCACTAAAGGGTCTAAAGTTTTGATCAAAACCTAACCCTTTAGTGCAGGTCACAGCTTTCACTCATTTAAGAACATTATGGAGAAGCTTCAGTAACCCCGAGAGTTTGACTCGATAACTAAAACGTTGCATTACATCGCAGAGAAGCGCAACTTAACAACTTATTGGATATCAATTTATAAGATGTTTTTATTTGTAGCATTAGCACGATGACTATACAATATATTTTCTAAGGTTTGAATATCCATGACACAGTTACCGTAACCTTGATACGATCACAGTTTACCAACAGCATAATATTACTGTGTATTTGGTGTTATCGGACAAGGCGTATGTACACATATTTGCAAAAAAATTAAAACATGAAGTGCATATCAACAAAACAACTTACCTTAATCCTTTTATTTATATTAAATTAAACGTAATCAGAATACTGGCTGTACGATGATCTCACGATATAATTGTTCTGTCTGAGATACTTGGTGCAAAATTAAGGTTTGAACAAGCTTGCGCGATCAAAGCGACGAGCGGCGTAGGAATATGAAGCAGCACTGCTTACAGTCCAAAATTTAAAGCTTTTGTATTTCGTGAATATTTTATTTACCGACTGACAGTATTATTTTGTGTGCAGTTATCAACTTCATAGCTATTATTTGTTTAGTATTTATAAAGGATAAACAGTTTATTATACCTTTCCTTTGCAAAATGAACCTTGTTACTTGAATTTGAATTCAAAATTCAAAATAAATTTATTCAGATTAAACCTAAACTGAATAAATTTGTAAAAAAAAAACTTAAAACTAAAACCTTGTAACCACAAGGTAACACTTATGAATGTCAAAGTTACACTATTTTTTCCTGCGAATTTACATTTACTGCCACGTTTAGTAAAGCAAGGGTGTAGGGCTCATGAGAAGAACGGGCAAGAAACTCATGGTCACTCTTTTTAATCGCTAAGTTTTTGTTTACAAGTCATAAGAGCTGTAAGGTGCTAAAACCATTTCGCCATGAACTATTACTAAACATACTCAAGCATTTAATAAAATTTGATGGTAGCCTCTAAAGCAGCAGTATGGTAAATAGGAGCATCCACTTACATGTACATTAATAATCAAGACAAGCCATGATTGTAGTCCGTAGTTTAATCTAATTGAAATGACTTATCTATTATGTGGCTTAATTATGGTCATAATGAGCATTTTAATTTGGTAGCGCTTAAAGATGCGATTCATCATTTTCGTAGTCATGTATATACACTGTATTATTTATATTTATATATATGAATTTCTAGATTCGTGTGTCAGTATGTATATAGTATGTACATTCAGAATAAACCTGGATTTAAAGTTGCCACTGCTGTTCGCGTGTTTTGCTGCGGCTTTAAAAGAGAAAACGTACAAAATGAGTCATTGCAATTGTCGCCTCCAAGTTTCATTATATTTTAATACAAAAGGGTAAAAGTAAAGTATTTTAATACAAAGGGTAAAAGTAAACGAAAGTATTTTAATACAATTTAAGATTGGAATTGTCTTTGCGGAACCGTTGCTAAACCTTTACAGGTTAGTTTACGAAGAAAAAGAAGTTAACCAGTTACTGCTTGTAGATAGTACAGTACCTACAATCTAATTATAAAATTAATCTAAGAACTATGATGCCTCCAAGGAACAATATAATTAAAGATACTCGTAGGTAGAGCAAAGCAGTATAACCAGACAAATAAGTATATTAAATAACAATGAATATGATCATGCTAAAAATGCAAACATACATGTTATTTGATTACAATTTCCAATAAAATATGAATTTTTATTTCAGTGCTTATATTTTCACATTTCATTTGATTTTTTTATTAAACTTATAACCAATTAATATAATACAAGTTTAATTTGATAAATTAAATACCAAGGATGCTTCGCGAGGCTATTGAAATCAAAAAACATCCTAATTTTAATAGAGAAGATGGTTGGAATGTACCACCAGCTTGGGATCCAGTAATAAAAATAGTCAAACCCAAGAAGAAGCAAACCACAGCTAGACTTCATGATACTTTGAGCTCATTCTGCGTAAATAGAAACACTAATGATTAAATTATGTTCGGGTACTTTGAAATAACTACACTGGAACATTGAGACAACTGCCATCTTAGTCTCCCCGTGACCATGTCTGCTGAAAAGCAACCGAAACGTCGGGGAAAGTGTAAAAATAAATTAAATCTAAATAGTTTAATAATCATTTAATGAGCTTAAAAATTAGTAAAGTTTAATAGTAGTAGTAGTGTAACAATTTTCAAAATTTTGTAATAAAGTGTCAAATAAACAACGCAATAAAATCCGTATATAGCAGTTTAATTTCAATGAATAATATTCGCGTAAATAGAAGACAATATTAATTTGATATGGTTTTATTTTCTATAGTTTTATAATAATTTACTGTATAAAATTTATCACGACAACTTACTCACTAAAATTTAGTAATAGTCTTTACAGCATGGCTTTTTACAGGGCTTGTAACTACCTTCATTACACAGGTATTGCCTCACTTTTTTAGCTAGTGGACAATCCAACCTGCCACATGGACCGTGCACATCTCGTTTGTTAACGAACTGGCCGTGTTGATATTTTCCCTTAGTCATTTCACCAGGAATGAACTGGTGCTGGCTGCCTCTAAACTCCATTCTTTTAGGACAGTTTGTACCACCGCAAGGCCCTTTAGGAAAGCCCATAGCAAGAATCGCCAGTTCGCTCTGAGTGAATGGAGCGACAAAGTCTTCATACAATTTCGGCTCTTCAACAGGGCGAATGGGCTCTCTAGTAATATCGGGAGCACCAAAAAAGTATGCTACAGGAGGAACTTCATCGATTAGTGTCCCCTCCCAATGCCGTACAACTTCTAGATCTTTTAGTTTTAAATCATCGTTTAAGTATTTTCGTCCAGGCAAACGCTCCGCTTCCGGCAATGATACGAAGTAGCTAATGATACTACTACCCAAACACGACAGCCGAATGTAAAATTCAATTTCGCCAGATGCTTTCAAATCTTCCTCGCACTGCAATGGTCGTATCATTTCTATGGTATTCGTCACCATTTCTGGTCTACTTGTATCCCTTAATTCACCTTTCTGCAAGTCCATTGGATTAAAATCAGCTGCTTTTTGAAGACAGTCAATAAACGATTGGTGCCATTCGACGATGCAAAACCCAGTGCAGGACATTTCTTGATCTCTGTTCCATACGGTGATGTAAATGGGAGTTTTTCTTAACAAATCTTCTAACTCTGAAGGTCTTGATAGGAACATGATCGAATTACCGACCCCGAAATAAGGTGGTTGTGGTATAGGATCTGAAGGTAAAATAATTTTTCTCGGTACCTCTTTACCTTTCTTACCTTTCTTTGGTTTTTTAGCTTTCTTGCCTTTTTTAGGAGGAGGCTCGGGTGGCGGCGGCGCAATAAAGTTATCATGCGCTACATAGAAGTCAAAAATTGGCATACAGTTCATTTGTAGGGTACAAGTTTGCATGAATTTTAATTCTTCTTCTGATGGCCCAGCTGGCTCCTTCCCTTTTTTCCCTTTCTTCCCGCCTTTCTTTTTCCCTCCACCTTTATTTCCTTTCTTACCCTTTTTCCCTTTCATAGCAGCTTCAAGAGCAGCAAGCCGTTCCACTTCTCTTTGCCTTTCTTCCTCTTCCATTCGCAGTTCGTATTCATCTTTCTCGGGTGGTTCTATTTTTAGAACAATTCTTTTGACAAATACCTCAATCATAAAAATCTGCTCCATTTTGTTTACTGTAGATAAGAGATAAACAGCGTTGAATTACGGTCAACTAAATTACAATTTAGGTCGTCACTCGATAAGATCATTGAACAATACTTACGGTTCTTTTTGTTTTAGCGTATTGGCAACAATATAATCTTCCATGCGATTATGTTAAAGGGGTACATATTTTGGTTTGAAATAAGTTTATACTTTTAATTTGCTCACATTATTTTGTTTCTAAAACATAGTCAGAACAGAAATACTGGATAATTTTAAGTTTTTGGCCATACTGATTTGTAAACATTATTTTGCAGCTGTCAAACAGTGTTGATGTATAGATTTGTATATATCAATACATCTATCCCATTTGTGCAAAAAGGTATGTACACTGTCTATGCCCAGAGAAAAATAAACATTTATCAAGCATGTGATTTGATTAGGGATAGAGCTGGTTTCCTGTGATAGAATGTTTCTTTGTTTGCCCAGCGGGATAGGTTATGTCACCAAATAAAAGGCAACGCTAGGCTCCTCTTTACAAAAAGTATTATAAAATGAGGTAGTGTAGCAGAAACTGTAGTAGCAGCTCTATACAGATTGAAAAGTAGGGACATGACAATTCACGACATCAACTGTCGTTATAGTGTCTTATCTATGACTGTCGTGCCGCGGCCCGCTAGGCATGATCACCCAGACTGGTCGGTGGATGATCTCTTAGTTTTAGAGAAACATCACACCATGTTCCTTTACATATTATTCTCTCAAACCGATAATAGTCTTACAACAAAAGTACCTGCACGCAATCATCTGTTCGGTACATAAGTTCGCAGTTAAACCTTATTTTACCTCTTTGCCGTGACTTTATGATAAATTAATGTCACATACCGACATATTCGACATTTATCATATACTCACGGTAATCTACGCACACTGGCTATCATCAAGCAAACTATATTATTATTTGTAACCTTGATTATATAAAAGAAATGGATTAACAACTGTCAGTAATCAAGTCTACAAAAATGAGAGTTACAATGCCTCTTTATACTGGTCTTGAGTTCCAATGCGAATATAGGACCTTGAGTTACTTGATAACTAGCTACATACGTGACTATTCCTTTGTACATAAACATTATTACTATACACATGCATGGTCTCACGCTAACGTCTTTGAAGGGGGTAAGCAGAGTTGTATTACACTCACATTTCACCTGGTGTGATTTTAGGACCCACTTTACAGATTACAAGCTTATTGCCGTCAACCGGGGACAGTTCTAGATTCTGTGCTACTACTGAAAATTTCCTGACAGAAAGTCTCAATAACCTTAGAACTCATGCAAAGTAGTCAGGTCAGTACAGTATTCAGTCAAACTAAATTAATTAAAGAATTTGTATGAAACATAAATATTCAGTCACAAGCCACAACGATAAAAATAAGCTGTTGTATTCTGTAAGTGCACTTATAATACTGAAGCCTTTAAAAATGTATGCACTGCCTATTTACCAAATTCAATAATATAGCAGCTTTATATTACATGAGTAGTATCAGTGCATATCGTCATCAAGTACTTAATTTCCATAAGCATCAACAAAAAAAAACAAAAGAAAAAGCAAAACAAAATATACAAAAAATAAAAAGCAGTCTTCGTCAAACCAAAAACAAAAATAAGATTGAATATCAAAATCCAAATTCTAATCCTATAATGATCCTTAACATGAGAGCGGAGATAAAAAACAAAGAGTAGTTAGAGTTCACGGCTCGAGGTCACGTTTACGCACGGGGATAGCGTAGTGGGGCGCGGGGAGGGGCGCCGCGCCGTGCGCAAGCGCAAGACAAGTCTGTTTGTCGTAGATTATGCAGCTGCTGGATCGGAAATGCACTTGTGTTTTATATTGTTGATCATAACGGTTGCAAAATTATTAAAGAGTAGGCACGTCTCTGAAATTAACTTCAATACTAATTTCTTTATAACATTGAAGAAAATTTGAGTATATATTTTTCTATATTCAGTAAAGAGGTTGTTAAGTTATTGGAATACTTGTTTGATAATAATTAATAGTTTAATATAATACGTAGGAAAAATATTTCATTTTTATAAAGATCAACTAATACATTTAAAAGAATATATTTAGTAGGTCTGAAATGCAAACCCAAACATTACGGTAGGCAGTGAGCCATCACTGAATCATTGATGAAATCTAGCTTTAAGCTTTAATCGGTAAATAGTATAAATAATAATTAATTTAAACACTCCATATCCAAATCCAGTTCAATCCACACACAAGTACGTGCGCACGAGCAATTTCTCTGTCTCGCTCGCTCGCCGATATTTAAATTTAGAATCGCGTTTGTAGGTACGACGATTTGCAATGTACACAGTAGTTTCGATGCCGTCCATGTTGCAGCGTAAATCTCACAGATTTACGCGTAAACGTAAGAGTTTTTTGAACTATGGGTGACGTGTAATTACACACTGTATTAATTAAAGAGATGTCAACATACTGTAAATCAGGATTCGAAATAAAACGTAAAGATTAGTAAAGAATAAAAAAAAGAAACATATTTTAAAAAGAAAAGAACTGTGTGTATAAAATAAGTAGAATTCATAATAAACTTAAGCTTTCTGGAATCACAGAATACACATTGGGACTACATACTAAAAGCATACCGTACATACTTAAACACGTCATTGTATAGGTTGATTTTGGATCATAAACCGTAATTTTGTGGCATGAAAGCTAATTGTCTTGTATAACAATAAATATAGAGTAAAAACGTCTCAAACCAATGTGAAAGTAAATAAAGATATTATGTACATTTTTGTTAAACCTTGATATTTTTACAACTCTGCACAAAATTTAGACATATAATAAGTAAAGAAGAAACAAAATTAAAAATATATTTAGAAAACAAAACCAAGATTAATATAAATGATCGTCGTTTTAGGATGTTTAATTTAAAATGTTCGTCTTAGATAATATAATAATTATAATATAAATATGTTAGATATTTATTATATTTATTTTCAGATAACTTAAGAATTTCAAAGGATTTTCTTTACAATAAATTGTAATTTTCTACAAGAATAAGTACAAAAAAATGTCGCCGCAATCACATTTAAATTTATTAATTACTAACTCCATTATGCTAAAGAAATGGTACAGGTTTGGTCATATAGCTATGATAAAACCTGAATCTACTAATTATTATTATTGCTATTAGAAATTATTAGTCCTTATAGGGGATGCAGTACCGGATATTACAACCAATAATGATGATAAACATCACATACTAAATCTACGCACGTGCTGACTTAAATTCTAATGATAGCTGATACAAGACTTGTAGTTAAAAAGATAAAGTCAATGTGGGACAATTAATTGATAGCATTACAAGAGTGACTGAATAAGATCATTCAATCTGATATTAGTAGTGGACCACCTAGTCATATCGAAGTCTTAGATATTGCGAAATAGTTGCAACTTTGTTTCTAGTGAACTTGTGTGATCGCTTCATCGAGAACCTTTAACTTAAGCAGGTTGGTATAAAGACAAACTGATTAAATTTGAAGGTGAGCTAGGAAGTAATATAAATTTTTAAGTGTATGTAAAATTTAAAGGCTTTTACTTTTATTTTAAATAATATGTAAATAATTAATTTTAAAATAAAATAATCTAATAACCTATATTTACAAATGTACTTAAAAAAGATAACATAATTAACATAATTACAAAAACACAAATAATTGTAATACTAAATATTTACAAAAATGGTTTAGGCATCGTAGAATTCTTCAGCATCGCTGTCAACTGGTAACGTGCCCAGAAGACTGGCAGCATTGCCACGTTGAATGGCAATGCTGATTCTTTGGGCTAAGAAAAGATCAGCCTTCTGATCACGCGAAACGTCGATCAGGCGTTTTGCGATCTTCCTGTACAAAATACGAGCGCTCGGACCCCATGAACCTAGGGTTTCCACCCCAAACGGCTCAAAAATGTAATTTCCAACTAAATTACTATATTTGCGCCGTTTGAGGGTTTCCGCGGTTGCAGCAGCAGCGCCGGCACATCCCGCAGTACTTGGAAGATGTGATGGCGCAAGGGTGTCAACGCATGTTGCGTCCCACACCAAAGGCCTGCCCATCTTCCAAGGCTTAAAATAAAATAAGATAAAAGCTTACAAAATTGCGTTATCAAGTAACAGTACCAGATTTATCTGCCGCAGGCAGCGGTACACCTTCATAATATTTCACTGTTTACTTATTTAAATCTCAAAATAAAATTATTAAAATTCTTATGTTTTGGATGTCCTATTTTCATCAATGATTTTTTGTGTTTTTGGTTGCATACTGTTATAATATCTCTAACACCAATTATATTTTATTGGTCTCTTAAAATGTTCCTTATTCTACAATATCCTTTTACTCCTTTAAAATTCAATATTTTGTTCCAGAGATCTAATAAAAAAGGTTATAAAATTTTCCGTTTGGCTCGATCGATAGTACGGCGGCGCGGGGGGAGGTCGTTACCCCACAGAACCGGTAGCGAGTGCGCATCGTGCAGCTGCGCTTGCGACGAGTAAAGGCTCGTTTATAATGTACAGTTTTAAGTTTGTACGGTGCCATTTTATGTATTCAAGTAATTTTAATGACAGTTATATCTGCAAATTTTGTGGCAAACTGATACTAATTGTCGACTAGGTTTTAGAAAAGCGCTCTATCCAATAGCCTACATTAAAATTGTATTAACCTGCAAAACATTATGTTACTTTTACGCTTCTAAGCCTCTCTTTGTGGTAAGTGGTTAAAGTATGGATGCTTGTAAGCAAAAGCAGTCAATGGTCTGTTATTATATGCATTGAATTATAACAACCCCGATGATAGTACAATATCCTCTTTGAAAGCTTTAAAAGCAGAAATACAACACAAGATTATTCAAGTGCGATCTTCTTTAGAGTGTAAGTTATTCTTTAATGCACCAATAAATAATTGACCAAGCATTCCAGTTGTTATAAAAGATTCCTATTAATATAGATGAACTATATCGAGCCCAAGTTAATAAATAATATTCGAATGTATTTTATAAATAATGCAAGCAAAGATTGATTGACATTTGAATTCTTTATTAACTACAAAATAATAAAATATATAGCAAACTTAATTGGAAATTACAATCTCCCCAATTTAATTCGTCAACATGAACATCGATGTTTCGTATTACTAATTCACATGCATTTTCTCGGTAAATGATTCACTATGCATTTCCATGTAAGTACTAATCCAACGTGTCACAAGGACCAATTGGAATGAATATTTAATGTCTACACGGTCTAGGTTAGGTTGTAGTACTTACTTCAGCATCGATCGGTATTAGGGCAATAACACGGTGAGGATTATTTGTATTTCTCAATGTATGGCATGTATTAAATAAGTTTGATTAAATTTTAATCAAGTCATCGAGTTCAAAGTTCTGTAGTTCTTTAGCTAGAAATATAATGAAACAAAATCTACATTGATTTAAAAAAATTATAGTATGTTCCAAGGGACCAGCTTTCAGTATACGTTAAAATACTTAAGAGCAGCGATAGCTCAGTGGGGAGACCAACAGGCTGCAATGCAGAGGGTCTCGGGTTCGAACCCACGTCGCGCACCTCTGACTTTCGGAAGTTGGTTGACAATTATCGCCTGCTCCGTGCCTCGGAGATCACGTTAAGCCGTCGGTCCCGGCTGCCATGAACATCTATGGCAGTCGTTACTGGGAGAGTGTCGACTCAAAAGATCCCACTGGGTCGAAGTGTGGCCGGTCTGCACTGACTGGCCTCCACATAAGATACATACATACATACATACATACGTTAGAATATAGATAGTCCTGACAGCTTTAAATGTTGGTATTGTGTGCACTCTATGATATGCCGGAACGACGAGGAGGTAAAAAGAAAATGAAAAGTTTTGCCTGGATTGGAATATGAACGGCACATAAAATCATACATTAGATTAGCTAGTCGGCATCTGAGTAATATTTTTTTTTGTATTTAGGAATGTACCTAATATAGTTACATAAAAAACTAGTCAAAAACCAATGACGTTGAAAATAATATTTACATTACTTATTGCCTACAACTATAAAGCTCTCTTAGTTACTAGAGTTGTGTGTTAATGTGAAACATATAGTGCTACGTGCTTTCTTAAAAGGATATTTAGAAAGGTCAGCCCTTGAGGCTTTAATAGAATTATAGTCTTAATAATATTTATAGCTCAGCGCCGCTTAGACTAGTAAACAAATTGGTTAAGTCACGACTTATGTAATGAATATATAAGTCGGGTCTTTATATAGCTAATAGCTTTGGCACATACATAAATACTCTGTCTTGAAGAGATTTCTTTAACGACAGATCTTAGGATTGAGAAAATCGCTTTTGACTTATTTTACAAAAATATTGACTGTTAATATAAATAAGTTTTACTACATTCTTTTATGTTGTTGCAAAGGTTATAATTGCAAATTAAATTAATTTTATCAGAGTTTATTTTAAAAACAATTCTTTGAAATATTTAAAAACTATTAAAATGTACATTTTACCTGACGTTTTAATTGCTTTTTAGCAGACATGGTCACATGGAGTTTACTCGACGACCACCGTCTTAGTCTCTCCGTGACCATGGCTACTAAAAGGCAAACGAAACGTTTGTGAAAGTGTAAATTAGAATAGTTTCAAACGATAAAAGCCGTTTACAACAGTTTAATTTTAATTAGTAATTATACATAATCTTATTAAATTAGAATTGAATAATAACCTTTGATTTGCATACTCGATGTTTTGGCAATGGCCTGATGACCACCTAAAGCCTAAAAATATGACCGACTTCTAAATAACTGCATTCGATTCATTTATAATCTTCGGAAATATGACCATATTTCATCTCATAGATCCACTTTAAAATGGTTACCCATTCGTCAACGCCGTAGTTTGCGTGCCCTTACAGTATTATTTTCTGTTCTAACTTCACCAAATGCCCCCAGTTATTTAACCTGCCTTTTCCAATACCTATGTTCTAATCATGATAGAAATCTTCGTTCTACTAATAACCTTCTCTTACTTTGTCCCTCTCATACTTCTGGTTTCCTTCATTCTTCTTTCTTTGTCCAGTCTGTTATACTGTGGAATGCGCTCCCTCATGAAGTTAGGATGTCCACAAACCGTTACACTTTCAAGTTAAAAGTACGTGCTCTCCTCCTCGACCGTTTATCAGATTTTTCTCATCATTAATTTAATACGTATGATATGTATGTATGTATTTATGTATGTATGTATTTATGTATGCATGTATCTATATCTATATGAATATATATATATGTGAGTATATATTTTATTTAGTGTATTAAATATGTTTATTGGTATGTATATATTGTGTCCATCAGGCTACTTTATGCACCTACTTTATTTGATCTCTGCATCACCCTAAGGTTGACTGGTAGAGAATGCCCTTGGCATTAAGTCCGCCGATGTATAATTTTATGCATAAAGTTTAAATAAATAAAATAAATAAAGCATTGAATTCTCTATACACTCGTTTACATATATAATTATTTATTTTAAAGAAGAAAACTCCCGCTCTGGAATAAATCCTGTGTCGCAGGAGACTTATTACAAACATGCATACTGTCAAAGTCCCCCGCGACACAGGATCAACGGATACAAAGAACATCCAGACTGGGAACAACAATTTGTGGATCACACAAAGTTTTGTCCCGTGTGGGATTCAAACGCTGCGCAGTGGCAATGGCGAGACCACCACGTAAACCACTATATCCATGCAGTCAAAAAATTAATATTGTTTTCCTACTTCACAATTAATATATCACTTATCAACATTATTATTCCAATTTGTATCTGTTATGTGCGCATCCTTACCAATCATCTCGCTTATACAAGTATTATAGTGGCGGTACGGCGTACGTGCAACTTACACTAGCAACAACACAACCATAATTATTGTATACGTATATTGTATACTTTACTATACGTATGTATCTACTCTGTATCGTGACAAGCAAGTATATGTTTATATTTATAGATTGGCGCCGAGATACTGTGTTTACGGTTGATGTAGTCTAGTTTTGATGTTGATACGGAAGGGTAGGAATACATAACTCTGCTGTGGTTTTGGTACTGCAAGATGCTTTTGACAATATTAAAAGCCATTCGTTGTATTTGGGTACGTCTAAAGGTATATTGTAGAATTGTATCTTCAGATTGAAATAGACGGAATATATTTATACCTATTATATTATAAGCTATCCGTTGAATTTGACGACTCGATGGCGTAGTGGTTAGTGTAACCGACTGCCACGCCTGAGCTCGCGGGTTCGATTCCCGCACAAGTCAAACATTTGTGTGCATGAACATGGATGTTTGTCTTGGTCTGGGTGTTTCTATGTATAATATGTATGTATTTACAAAAAATATATATATGTATGTTTATCCATTGTCTAGTACCCATAGTACAAGCTCTGCTTAGTTTGGGCTAAACGGTGCTGTGTGTATGTGGTAGAATATATGTATATATATATATCTACATCTTAAAAGGTTATATTGTTGAAGATTTAAGACACAACTGTATATTTAGATTGGCATAGATGTTAATATATATGTTGTGTCAATGTATGTAGGCACAGTATATGCCTATTAGGTATTGAGGCAATATGTAACGTTAAAAGTATGACAGACGTTTCTGTTGTACTCTTATGAAAAGTATTATAGTTTGATGAAAATGCATGGTAGCCTATGTATGCACGAGATCGATACGCGATTATGTCTATCTTGGATATGGAGCAAATAAAAAAGAACTGTGATTTTGAATTTTCTAGTTATGATCTAGCGTCTAGTAAATTATACGGTGCATTTTCTAATTGAATAATCAGTAAATGACGTAACAAAATTGTTAAAAACCTTGTTTTTGTATTACCTACATAACGCAGAAGGGTAATAAAATTAAAAAAAAAAATAGTTTAACCGTGCCATTTAATACTTTATCTTATTAGCCTACGATGGTATTAGTTGTAATAATTGATGAGTAATATATATATGAGGTTGTTTCAAAATCATGATTGAATATATTTGTGTAAAATCACTTCAGGTATAATAAAACAGCGTCAGGGTATTTCTGCTTCCCACAATATCTTTATTTCACTTTCAATTTGTACAAATACATAACTTTGGTAATCTACTTGCAGTTTGCTTGTAATATAACACTCTTCGCACTTAATGAAAACACTGTTCTCTAGGTTGTTATCGACCTGAGCTCAAAATAAGAATCCATCAAAATGCCGAGGTTCGTTGTTTTTATAACGTATCGATAGTGTTGCCAGTGTTTAAATTTTATTCTACTATTTCAAATTAAAATTGAGGGAAAATAAATTAAAACCTTACACTTGCGACTTGACGATTATGGAACACATTTATCTACCTTCTAGGTACTGCCATAGTTTTCAACTACAAATAAATAAAAAAATACTTTCGTTTGTTCGATCACCTTATCGTTCATCTCGTCAAAACAAATAGTCCCGTTAGCACAGTTGCTAAAGCATTTTACTACCAGGAAAATTGTAAAAGTCGCTCAGCCTTTAGAGTAAGACTTTTGTTCAGAGAAAAAGGAGAACTAACAGTGACTGACCATTCGCTGCGCCACTAATCTTGTGACCACATCCAAAGTAAGATTGTTTAACGTCACAGCCAGTGAGTATGTCGTTAGGAAATCTCTGGTCCTCCTTTTATACATGTCGTAGGAGGATGATATGAGATATGTATTTGCAGACAGACTTGAACAATTTCATAATACGATACAAGTTACGCTATAACTACCAAACGTTGTTAAATAGCGAATAACTACATAATTCACATTAAAATATGTGATTTACTGTAAGAAGCTTTTGATTTAGAGATGTGCTGTTCTGTTCCTAGAATATTCTATATGACAATGGTTAGGATGTAAGTGAAAACATTAATTTTATTTTAAACTAGGAATTCCACACTAGGAATAATTTAGGCAATATTACCACTTCAGCAATTGCACCACCAATCAATAACATAATCTTTGCAAATGGATTGCCAGATTTTTCCAGAGACGAACCTTTACTTCATAAATATTCATAAATTGTCGGCCTCGATGGCGTAGTGGTTAGTGTAACCGACTGCCACGCCCGAGGTCGCGGGTTCGATTCCCGCACAAGTCAAACATTTGTGTGCATGAACATGGATGTTTGTCTTGGTCTGGGTGTTTCTATGTATAATATGTATGTATTTACAAAAAATATATATATGTATGTTTATCCATTGTCTAGAACCCATAGTACAAGCTCTGCTTAGTTTGGGCTAGATGGTGTTGTGTATATGTGGTAGAATATTATATTATAAGTCAGATATTTTCATTAGCTGCAATGAGCGATTCTACATAACCCTCAAATTACGCGTTAATAAACTCTTGACGATCAGTGGGTATACCTTGGCGCAGTATAATCGTACATACATCAAAGGATTCAACACGTTATTCGACCGTACGAATACGTTTAGCATCACACGTGCGCTTAGCGGTACTTAGTTTTGTTTTATTTCAAATGCAAAGACGAAAGTTGATACCGGCTTTGACAGGGTTATTCTGGTTTTTATTTTCTTTATGACTACATTGTAACGGCCAGTCATTTGTATGTATGAAGGTTCATTAATATTTCAACTTATATAAAATTATTATAAATATTGAAGCTGTTGAAGCGGCGAGTTGTGGCTATTTTGCCACACAAGTTTCGTGAGGATGACTTGCTAGGTAGCAAGCCAGAATGTGGTATATCTGTGTGTTAAGGTGTTTCCAAATGCTTTCAAAGGTTTCGGTAACAAGCAGCAAAATATTTTTAATAGATTTTTTGTTTCTGTTTCTCTGTTATTTCCATAATATAAGAAGCTTACACGGGGACATAATTATGTAGGTCCAAAATGCAGAGACCCTTCGATAATTTTATTATTAATATTGTTATGAATTGGTCGTTAAATAGTTTTAATAATAATTTAAATAGCTTAAAAATTTGTAAAATTTAATAGTAGTAATAGTGTAACAATTTTCAAAATTTTGTAATAAAGTGTCAAATAAACAACGCGATAAAATCCGTATATAGCAGTTTAATTTCAATAAATACTAACATGATTCATTTAATCGTTATTTCGTATTTATTTTCTTTCTCAAATACAAAGTGCCATAAAGTCCGCAGCTTTGATATATTATTATAAGATAATAGCTTTTCACTGACGAGTTAAGCACCAATAAATTAAGATTTTCCATTTGTTTACATTATTCTAAAAACTTAGCAGTTCACTCAACGCAATCAATTCAACACCGATAGTAAATCAAATCAATGCTTTTATTTCATTACTCATTATTTACTTTATGAATGCACATCAAATGTACTGTTTGATGACTAAGATCTTCAATCAAGACTGCCTGTATGTCGATAAAATTAAATTTAACTATCCTTGCAATGGATTACGTAATCCTATGTTTCATTTTATTCAAGAATATGTATATAGCAGCATGGATGGCGTAACGGCAATGAAGACGACTGAGATCTCAGCTTCGATATACGGGTCGGACAAAGTGTACAGACACTGTAAAGAAATTGTCGATAACAGCCCGGAACCTGAAACTGTGATTCGATAGATGGCTATTAATAATAATAATAATAATAATAATAATAATAATAAAACATTTATTTCGGACATAATCCATATGAGTTAGTAACAATTTTTTTACAAACTATGACCCTATTACTATTGACTCTTTCCTATTACGTAGGAGCTAAAATCATAGAAATGCATCTCTGTTACTAGTTTTCTATATTACCTATTATACATTTCGCTAAATAGTTAACATACATATTCTTCCCTTTTCTTGGATACACAGTAACACAAATTGTAGTCAGGTGTGGTCACCTCATTATGAAGTGCATGTCAAAAGATTTGAGAGGGTCCATAAGAGATTTATGTATAATTTATCATATCACTGTAATAAGACTTATGTGCTCAAAACCTACGAAGACCACCTGACATTTTTCAAATTATCTAGTCTTAATGTTCGCAGACACCTCCCTGACCAAGTGTTTTTATTTAGGCTTGTGAACGGCGTCCCAAATTGCCCTCAACTCTTCGAACGGATTACATTTAACACACCGCTGAAATTGCCCCGAGGATCTAGGTACTCCGTCTTTGTACCTAAAAAAGCTAGAAGCAATTTGGGTCACTATTCACCAATGAATAGGTTTCAGTCTCAGTATAACACTTTTACTAAATCTACATACATACATACATACATAGATTCACGCCTGTTTCCCAGAGGGGTAGGCAGAGACTACGGATTTCCATTTGCTACGATCCTGACACACTTCTCTGGCTTCATTCACTTTCATCACATTCCTCATACACGCCCGTCGGTTCAAGGTGCTCTTAACCTGGCCTTTGTCCGGAACGCCTCCGATCTGATCAAGAAACGTTCGCCTAGGTCTTCCTCTTGCGACTGTTCTATTCACACTAGCCTTATAAACTTTCTTAGTCAGTCTTTCCTCGTCCATTCTTTCTACATGCTCAAACCAGCTTAACATACCCTTTTCTATTCTTGTCACTGTATCCACTTTCATGCCGCATCTCTCTCTAATCACACTATTCCTTATTCTATCTTTCAGAGTCACAGCACATATATTTCTCAGCGCTCTCATTTCTACAGCATTTATTGTGCTCTCATGCTTCTTTTGCCATACCCAACTTTCACTTCCATACATAAGTGTGGGCACTAATAGTCCTCTATGAACAGCCAAACGTGCCTTTTCGAAACATTTCGACTGTTCATAAAAGTGCGTAGAGCTCCATTCACTTTGTTTCCCGCAACCGTTTACTAAATCTAATAATTGTATTTATATTTATAGACAAAACATAAATAATTTTAAGGCCACAATTTTAAATACAGCTTACAGCATATTTAAAAAAATAATAAATTGTCTTCTCTAAAATAATTATTTAAAGATATGAAAACTTCTTTCTGTTTAACTTATTATAATATAGTATAGTATTATTGTTTTGCTATATTTAAGTACCTTCTAATTGTATAATATGCACGCCGTGGCAACCTTTAAGTAAGGTAACACTAAACACTAGCTATAAGTACTAGCCTACAGTGTATACCTTGTTGGTTGTCCGAATTAAATAAATAAATTACAAATATACAGATAAGCAGCTCAATAAGATTTAAAATAGATTTGCACACACACGCGTGCATACCTAAAACACAAGAGAAAGAAGTCGGGCTATCCGTTACGTTGACGAAATTTTCGGGCTATCCCTATTTTATACACCATTAGTATACGTGTCTATTATAGGCTAAGTTATTTTCAATTTAAAATTCTTGGAAGCGTTAATAACACCTCATTAGAAGTATAAAGTAAAATTGATGATATCGGTATCCTTCGAGGATAAAATTTTCAAACTTAAAACAAACTTTTTGTAACTTATGAGCGATTGTCTATTAGGGAAAGCTAAAAAGTAAAATTAAAGGTGTGAAAATTTTCAAATACTTGGGTTTTAAGAACGTTTCAATATTTTTATATATTTATAATGACCGTACATTCACCTTCTCCCTTAGCCTTTATTATTTCCAAGTCACTTGGGGTCGATTTTTCTAGTCTAACTGGATTTGACTGGATATCAGTTTTTACACGGAGCGGCTGCCACTCGACCTCCGCAACCCAAAGGCTAACGATACCCTATGGCTAGACCAGTGTCAGGATATTAGAGGGTACTGACTTTCCCAATAACGACTGCCATATATGTTCATGGCAGCCGGGACCGACGGCTTAACATGCTCACCGAGGCACAGAGCAGGCGATAATTGTCAATCAATATATACATCATTTCGAAAAGTCATATAACTTCCGAATGTCAAAGGTGCGTGACGTGCGTGGGTTCAAATCCGAGACCCTCTGCATTGCAGTCTGTTGGTCTCCCCACTGAGTTATCGCTATAATGACCGTACATATCGCACTCTTAATAAAACAGCGACTTAACTCGAAATTTGAAAGTAAGGCATTTAGAACTCTAATTGTATATGTTAAATTCTAATATTATATTTGTGTTAAATCTTTGCAATAGATTTCAAATTTGTTTAATCCAAAATACTGAGATAGATCTCTGTTTTATTAAGGGTGCGATTATCTTCTTTAATAAGCAATTCTTAAATAAATAGCCTCTGTAAAATAGAATACATCCTATTATTTTTTGGTTTGTCCGTGTAATGGTTATTTCAATATTTATTCATCTGTCTTGCTACAACTCCGTTAGTAAATACGACTTCTGTGCATAAAGTGTTTAATTAGATTTTTAGGTCTTGCAAAGTGTTTTTTTTTTTTTTGTGAAGAATTATGCCTGGGTAACGGTAATAACAAACCTAAAATTGACGTCAACCATGGGACTGAAAGTCTCTATTATATGGAATCTAAAATGATAGCTGGAGTAATATGGCGGTAATGCACCTCTGCTTATATCTTTGGATAGAGGCATAAAACTATGTATGTATGCTTACATATAAATAAGGCATGTTTAAAGAAAAATCCAGAACACAGTACATGCGACAGCTATTTAACAGCTTACAACCAATTACGAGTACAGAAGATAGAGATCAGCACCTATTTGCCTCTCATTACACAAAACAAAATGGTTGTTTTTGAAACCCAATCCAGCACAAAACGACGGCAAGTAAAGCACAGGTGTCAGTGTTGTCCCGGTCTGTGTTTGGGCTTCAATTAAAACTAGGAATAATAAACATGGAGACTCATTTACATATGCGTCAGTTGGTTCAAAGTTAACGACCGTTTGGCTTATGTTAGAAGGTGAAGCGAGAAGTGAATGGTTATGTCTAATAGCGATGACATCGTGGCACGTATGTATATGACGAAACTAATGCAGTATGCTTATCAAGTTGTATCAGTTACTGCTGCTTTCCTAAGACAACTAAGATATTCATCTGATTGATCCTTGGCGATTATTTTTACCTTAGGCTAGTTAAGCCTAGGGTAATTGTGCTAAACATCCAAGTCCCTGAGTAACCAAAAATTTTCTAGGATTAGCAGCATAATCTGGTTAAATAGCGTCCGTTTACTAATTATAGTAAGCGTAAAATTGAATAATATTAATTATTCAAATTTTATAACCAACTTTTAGCTTTTCTTGTCCTATTACAGATACTATTGCTGAAAGATATAGTATAATTCAGACATTAAAAACTAATTCAGAAAAACACATTGTAAACTGTAGTCGTATAATTGACAGAGCATGATCGTAGCTATTCAGAAGATTACAGAAGCAAATTTGTGTTATATTTAACCATAATTGGAATTGCGTCGACTTGAAAGAGGTTGTACCTATTGTCTAAAGACAAAAGGTCTATAAAAAGCAATACGCAACTAAAAACTGATCTTGCAAGGACCGGTAAGACACAATAATAACTTTCCTCGATATCAAACATAGATCGAGAGATAGAGATTTGTCCTTTTCATCTACATCTGCCGCTTATATCTTGGACTTATACTTTAGGATTACACACAGAATTTATTGGCTACGATTGAAAATATTGTTCGTGAGTCAGTTTTATGTGTTTTCTTGCATTATGTTGATGTATGTTGATGGCGTATTATGTTCATAATGAGTCGTAAACATACGTGTATCGTTTGAACCATTAATAGTTTGTTTGGACCAAATTGTATATTGGTTTATGATTGGTTGTCTCGCGTTTTGATTTAGTTAGCCGTTAAAAGATCAACCGGGCTTTTTATTTGACTAATGCCTGTATAAGTATAATATTTATTAAAAATATTTTCCCTTTGTTCAAGTAAACCCCTGCTGTTGAAAGTACAACAATTTGGAGAAAGAAAAACGAAACATCTAAGTACATACTTAGATTTGAGAGTTCTTTCAAATACACGGGGTTTAGTTAGGTATAGATAGAAAACACAACTATCATGTGTTACCTATACGGCGGAATGGTGTATCGTCTGCCACTACAGGCCAACTTTTAGATAATAACCGAGGCACGCGTTTTTTTTTTTCGAATATATTTTGACGTGTATTACGTTACTGCTTATTTGGTGCCTGCCTTACTACATGAGACCTACAAACAGCAGAAAAAATATTTTGATACCACTCTCCTTATTTTTGAAGACACACAGCCTTAACGCTATGTATTGTCATGTCCTTAACTGGTACAACTAACATATAGCGTCCATAAGTGAACCACTAAAGCTACTCAAGGCATACTATTAACACAATATTATCAATTTGAAGCCTATCATAATATCAAATACTTGTTTATAGAAGCAACACCTTAGACAGGCCGTTGGCAAATATTCTATGTATGCAAAGGACAGAAACACGGTACTCCAAGTTAGGACTAATTGACAATCCAAAGCTTGGCCAATAGTTTTGGCGATTTGAATAAATAGAAGCGGTTAACTAAATATTTGGAATTGGAACTGTACTGTCGGTTCGAAAAGGCTTGATAGTTATTTTATTACGCAATGTGACAATGGCTGCTAAAATACAACTAAAACGGAGAATACATTTTTCCAAAAATGTAAAGACATTGAAATTTATAGTTGTTTAATTTCAGATAGTTCAGCCGCATGACAGTATTGGTAGTGAGAATGTCAGAGCTTTATTCGAAAATTTTAAAAGACATTTTAATAGGTATAGATTAAAAAGGTTAACCAAGAATCTCAGTGATAGCAGCTCCTAGATGCTTAAATCCTTAGTCCAGCGTTTGTAAAAATATTATTTATATTTTTACGACATGCAATAAGTGAATTCAAATGAAATTTTACCAAACATCTCGCTATTGTCAATTTGGCGAGTATTGTAGGTTCGATCTTCACATAGCACAAATACTAATATACTTATCTAATAGTTGTTATGCGGTTATTTATTATTTTATTATTAGTAAAACAAAAGGTACAGACATCTTTATATTATCTCACACATTATATCTACCAAATACTGTCTGATGTTGACTGTACCATCACTCTGCCAGTTAATCAGTAGGAAAAACAACTCAAAGCACCCTTTTGAATATGCAAACACTGCTCCTGGCATTATCTTTGAAAACAAATGCACACACGAAACTAATCCTTAGTGTGTATTGCAATATGTGGTACATAAGGTCGATGTTTGTCTAAAGTGGTGTGTGGTTTGATGCATGATATTTAAACTATTAAACGTGTATTTGATTGAGATATTTTCTATAGATAAAACGGAGATAACGTTGTGATGACTAAGTCGGAGGTCTTGGATCATATATTAGAGTATCGAATTATGGGCACACACATTTAATAATTGGAAAAGATCATAAGAATTGTAAGAAGATGGCCCACGCAACTACATAAGGAGTCTGTCCCAGGTCTGCAACCTGGGTAGATTCACATGAATTAAGATACTAAACGGCGGTTGTGGAACTAAAATACGCAGAATAATAGAATATATATGGTATCTCACATCTTCACGATGCAAGTCTGCACACTTGCAATGACTTTAGACTAACTAAAATTCTTTCATATAAATATTTTGTTATTATTTAATTTCATTTTTTTATATAACTTACGCATATTTACTTAAACGTTGTTGCACTTGTTTTGTTTTGACGATTGAAGGTTCCGTTCAATTAAAAACATAGGTTATAATATAATAAAATAGTTTAAAATACATTTTCGCAACTCAGGCTTTGCCTCTAATAGTGTCATGAAAAATATTTGTCATATTAATCAAGCTAAGTATATTTTACGGAATACAGATAACAATTGTTATTTCTAATAACATAATCAGTATAAAACCACTTCTAGGTATAATATATAATTATAATATCAACTAATAAATATTGTAATTATAAAAGCAAACGCGGGATAATTTTTAATTTTGATTAATATTTTGTTGCAATAGAATCTGATCCTTATTAGTTAAATTTTAAAGTTTATTTTGCTTGACAGTGTTAATACATGATTAAGTACATACGACCTTATTAAGCAGTGTTAATTAGGACGAGGTTCGGGAAAACCTAAGAGTAGTTTTATTGTAACAAAAATTGTATTATATTAAATAAATGTGACTAACGGTTCAAAGGAAATATTAAAAAATCAAACAATTCTTGAAATTGGTATATTTTTATCTCAATGCGTTAGGTTGTCGGTGTCACTTATTTTTGCCTGTGTTTTGGAGTCTACGTAATAGGAGCGAGGAGCCTTTGCGATCGGCTACCGACTAATTAACTATAGGCCAAATTTCGAAACTGCGATTGTGAATTTCTTTAAATTTCTATAGAAATATCTATTTATTTTTTTACGACTCTAGCATCAAGTTTTAGAGTTATGCTAGCCACGAGAATACCACAAAGCCAACCATGTTAACCATGGAAAGTAAAGGCTGCTGTAAAAATTATAATATAATATATCTCCGTGACAAGTGCATTACACCGAAATTTTACCAGTTATGTTTCAGGTCCCTAGGTTGTAATAAGGACAAAGTCTATGACCACGCATCAGGAACATTGCGAGATTTTGTGTTGCTACTGAAAATATCCTAGTTAAAACCGCAATAACACTTTGCCTGATTTAAAAAAAAAACTCGACTTTACTATCAGAGGCAAATACGCGTGAAAACTTATACCACAAGACCTATGAAGCAGAGAATAATCTAGTTTAATACTCACACTGAAGGCAAACATTGTGAAGAAGGCTACATATCTGAGAGTTCTCCATAAAGTTCTCAAAGATATGGGATGCTGCTAACCAGCGTCATGGACTATGGTCTAACCCTTCTCACAAAGAGCAGAGGCCCGTGACTAGCAGTAGAAGAGTTATATACAGGGCTCATATTATTTAATACTCATATTAACCCATCTATTCCACAGTGGGGTCTATTCCACCATCATCCGAAAGACGTCTGTTTTAGTTTGTGCAAAACTAATTGGTTATGCAAAACTCGAGTGGCCATCCAAGTCTGCCGCACGCTGCAAAGATCTCCGCAAACAGTGACTGTAGAAAATAATTGGGGTACGAGATGTAAGTGCGCTTGATGCCACCGTAATTTGGACTTTGTTTGACCAGACGTTTTGAACGGATTGTGGTTACTTGTGTTTTATTTTGGAGTTTAAAAATGTTTAAGGTACTTGTTAATCCATATTTTATTGAATACTTGTAAATTTTAATAGAATATATAATTAATAATTAATATATAATAGTATATAGTAGTAATATATCTTCTTCTCTCTCTTAGCCTTTATTATTCCCAAGTCACTTGGGGTCGGTTTTTAGTATAGTAATATATAATAATTAAAAATAATATATAATATATAATTAATTTCGCTTTTGTAAGTTACATAAACTAGGTAGACTTAGTTTTTAATTTGTTGGTAATAAAGATAAATATGTATTTTGAGCCGAGCCATGAAAAAGATAATATAGTAACTCGACTTGATGCAAAAACATCGTGTCACAGAAGTCGCATTCAATACCTCTGCGCCACCTTGGCGCAAAATTAATATAAGGCTACTATTATTCGTTGGGTATGTCGTATGTTACAATTCGTAACTACTTATTAACTTCAAATGTCTTGAATAGTCTAAAAAAAATATTAAAAACATTTGCTTGGTGTAACATTTCAATATGACATGTCATAAAATATTTTCAACACAAATATATCGATGATTATCTGCGACCACATCTATCGTCACGTATAACATAAACCAAACCAAAATAAAATAAACAGACCATTTTGACACTCGTATATTCAACATAACCATCAAACTGCCAAATGGGTCACATTCAAACCCAAAAAAAATGTCCGAGACATTTAAATTTCGAATACCGTCACGACACATCAATTCCGCCCATCATCGGCGATGTCCACAATTTTTTTTTAGCTTTTTCTGTTAAAAATCCCTTAGAGTTATAAAAATAAATGAGGCTTCGCAAACACTGGGGCGAGGACAATAGTTAGATCATTATTTTCGGTCATTTGGACGAGCTACGGTTTCGATTTAGGGGGAAGAGTGAGGGGGTATAAATAACCTGTAAGCATTTGAGGGTTGAGTGAAACGTCGAGATTTTTTATTTGGTATAATGATAAGTGGTTTTCGACGATCAAATTATCTTTTGTAATTACTTGGGTATCGAAAATTGTCGTATATAATGAATTCACTGTTATTTTGCTCAATTTTATTGAATGTCCGGATGGCATAGTGGTTTAAGGGTTGTCTTGCCGTACGGGACAAAAATTTGTGTGTTCTACAAATAGTTTTTCCAAATCTGGGTGTTTTTATGTTCGTTGTTTGTAAATTCCCCACGACACGTGAATTAAGTATTAGGGCGAGAGAAGTCTTAAAAAACATATAGAATTATATATACGATTGCAATGCACATAGATTTGCAACGACTATTTACGTACGTTACTTTAATATTTGGATCATACATTAATTAATTTACTATTCAATTTTTGTCCAATATGGCGCATGCACCAGGGTTGTTAAAAATATTAGCATAAATTTCACCGCACGCACCCCGTACCATAACATTAATTTTAATGACAAAACCGCGCATTTTTACACTTGTACAAAGGGACGTTAAAAAGGCCTATTTCATCTATTCAAATAAGGCCCTCGTAAAAAATACGAAGAATTTCAGATTGTAGCTATAAAAGATGCAATAATTGTAATTCTTTTGGAAAATTGTAATTTCTCTTGTAATCTGACATTTGAATTGGTTTTTTGGAATTATTATTGTGATATTTGGGTTTAAAGACGTTTGTAATTTTAGCCCTGTTAAATGATATTTTTTTGATGACATACTTAGTCAATATTTATTAATTTTCACAAAATCTCATTTTATTCTAGAAACATGCTGTAGAGTTGTTTCTTAACAGCTCTGCCGTCTGCCTGATGATCTCCACTCGTCTAAGTTTCTGGATACTGGCAACAGCAGCAATACCACTCGTGCATTGCCGTTCTTGTAAAAAGGAAAGCGCTGCGCTAGCAAAATAGAAAATATAATTGGATTCTTAAAGAGTTCTGTAAACCATATTAAGCCGACCAATAAAATAGAAATATAACACAAGTTTACTCATGTGTATACTTCTGTAAGTTGAACGTATTATACCAGACAGGCTGTTCCATAATCCTAACTAATATTATCAACGCGAATGTGAGTTTGTTTGTTACTCTTTTACGCCTTAACTACTCGACCGATTATCATGCAATTTCGCGCATACGTTGTCAGGGGAACAAAAAAGGATCTTTCATCCAGAAAAAAGTACTGTTACTAGCCTAACCTACATTTACGCGAGCGAAGCCGCAGGCATAATCTAGTAAACATACTTATAAAAAGTAAACTAACTTATAAAATTATGAATCTTATATATTTATTTTAATTAAATAGCTCGATAAAGATCTAGTTTGATTTAACTAAGGTTCTTGTAATAAATATATCTGATTTATTAAATATTATTGCAAAGAAATTAAAGAGAACGCGGATATAGCGCGTTGTACAAAAACTAAACAATTCAGTAATTGCCTCAATATTGATATGAATCAGTGTTATATTATACACCTTTATTACTTGATTTATAAGGTTCAAATTCGAAACAATATAATTACGAAGCTTTCTTGTTTTTATTAGAATTCATAATCGTGGGAAAATTTGTCGCTAACTGTAGCGAAAGAGCAAAAACTCATCTATTGTATTCAGAATAATAATGTTGAATAAAACAGCATAAGTTGAAAATAAATAGTTTTGAATTAATACAAAATATTTTAATTCTAAAGAATTAGGCAGAGGCATACTGGATAGGTTCACAGACTCCAGGCTGCTACTGGTAATTGCCTTGGAGAATTATCAGTAAATCTGGAAACTCGATGGACCTACATACAATGGATTATCCAGGATATATCAAGGAATGATCGAGGACGAACATTATTTGAATCAGGTTCATGACAATATGGAATAGTTTCTAATCAAAATTTTTGGGTGGTATGGCCGCTCTGTACTTTGTCTTAGGAGATGTCTCCTCCAATGCAAACCCCAGAAAGATCGAGTAATATCCGAGTTCTAAGGATATAATTATCAGATCTATGTGCAGAGTTAGGCTGCATTAAATCCTTCCTGGCTATAGAGCCACTGAGATTTTTCTGTTAAAATGTTCTTATCTCTTAAATATGAATTTCTTACTTAGACCCATCTTGTACCACCTGCACAAGACAACAGTCGCGTGCGCACAATCAATTATATGCAACGCATGCCTAATAATCATATTCTATACTAACATCAAACAAAATGCCACCTTCTCTTCTCATATTAAAGATCAAACTTATTTGCAGTTAGTGACTCCTGTTCTAGAATGCATTGTTTTTTTTTCTCAATACAGTTGTTAGGTCAAGTTCAGACAAGCAGACAATCGAAGCGTGATATCCTAGGTCATTAATGATGTTAACTGTAGATAATTTACAATTGGAAGTTTTTGTTGAAATGAATATTGTTAATATTCGGTTTTGGGTTTTTTTTGCTGGGTGGATTTGATTGAGTGATTGTCTTGCGGACAGCGTAAATTATGCATAATCGTCTATAAAAAGGTGTCAGAGTATAAAAAGGTATAAAATTATTTAAAATAAAACGTATTAACAGAGTTGGGCACAGAAAACTCTAATAGGGTTCAGGCCAAGATTTTGCTAAAACTAAGACGCTGGCGCAGTGGTACTGAATGTGAGTGCTGTGCTTAAAGTCATGGAATCGATTATTTGGTCTTGCATCGAAGTAAAGTGCCTAGACCGAATCTTCCCAAAGATGAATTCGTCGCACTGAAGAACTTGCGGGCTAGGCCAGATATTACAGTACTCCGTGCAGATAAAGGAAACGCTACGGTCATAATGAATACGTCAGATTGTAAACATAATATTGAAAATTTACTTTCGGACGAAACAACATATAAGCAGGTTAAAACAGACCCTACAAACAAAATATTGAACAAAACCAAAGACATCATACATAAATACTCCGAAAAATTTGATCTAGACGTTAAACAATTAATACCATCTGTCAAGTGCCAACTACCTTTACAAGATGCAGGAGTCTATAAAATAGATTGTGACTGCAGACTCTTATACATTGGTCAAACCAAGAGAAGCATAGGCACCCGCATGAAAGAACACATAGCTGATGTAAAACACCAACGCTCGTTGAAGTCTGCTGTGTGTGAACATGTGAAACAGGGGACCAACCACTACCTAAGATTTGACAAACCACAGATTCTCGCTAATGAACACCGATTCCTACCAAGGATGCTTCGCGAGGCTATTGAAATCAAAAAACATCCTAATTTCAATAGAGGAGATGTTTGGAATGTACTACCAGCATGGGATCCAGTAATTCAAATAGTCAAACCCAAGAAGAAGCAAACCACAGCTAGACTTCATGATACTCTGAGCTCATTCTGCGTAAATAGAAACACCTATCATTAGATGTTTGGGTACTTTGGAATAACTACACTGGAACATTGAAAGAACTAACATCTTAGTTTCCTCGTGACCTCGGCTGCTAAAAAGCAACCGAAACGTCGGGGAAAGTGTAAACGTAAACTTAAATATAAATAGTTTTAATAATTTAACTAGCTTAAACATTAGTAAAATGTTATAGTACCTAGTAGTAGTGTAACAGTTTCAAAATTATGTAATAAAGTGTAAAATAAACAACGCGATAAAATCCGTATATAGTAGTTTAATTTGAATGAATAACATTCGCGTAAACAGAAGACAGTACTATCGATTCCTAGCTCGGGCAAAGTGTAGTTATTTCAGATAATACTGGAATTGGAATATCGGTACTTTCTATAGTTTTTGTCCGTGTCTTAGCTGCCGTTGTGTTACTATTGTAACACATCTTTATTCATTTCACCTCATCTCGCAAATTCGCAATTAGTTTACGCTTAGTGATTGTCAGTAGTTCTTCGTGTCTCACTACTATCGAGGAGTTTAAGAAGACAAGTTAAATTGTTATAACGGGTGATTTTTCAAGCGTTTGGTTTTTAATTTTCAAAGAAAACAGGAAAATTGGAAATAAATGTATTATTTTTATTGGGGATTAAAAATAAATTCTCGTCATTTATTTTTTAAAGATTATTTCATTTAAATGTTAGCCACGTTTAGGTTACTTTTAGGTGATCCATACGAGAACTCCAATTTTAAGTTACTTTTTCGAGCATATCTGCTGGTATCTCACTTATAACACGCGTGATGTTGTCTTCTAGTGCTTGAATTGATGCTGGTTTATCGGCATAAACAAGAGATTTGACGCTCACAAAAAATACTCCAACGGCGTCAAATCGCACAATCTAGGCGGCCAATTCACTGGTCCAAAACGAGAGATGAATTGCTCACCAAATTCATCGCACAATAGGGCCATCGTTTCGTATGCTGTGTGGCATGTGGCACCGTATTCTTAAAACCACATGTCAACTAGATTCAGCTCGTGTATTCTGGGCAAGTTAAAGCATAGTCATGGCCAACATTTACATGAAATAATCTTTAAAAATAAATGGCAAGAATTTATTTTAAAATCCCAATAAAAAATAAAAAATTTATATATGTTTTCAATTTACCTATGTGTTTTTTTTTAAATCTTTATGACGCGTAACTGTGAATTCATTGCGTTTTTTTCCACACTAGGTATAATACTTGTTTCACGCAGGAATTGATTATACTTAATCAATACATTCAAGAAATACTTAGACTTGGAACAAATATTTGTGGATCACACAACTTTTTGTCACGTGTTTCGTGGGGATCAAATCCACACGAAACAGTCGGCGAAGAAGCAGTGACGAGAGGACCACCTAAATCCATTCTGATATATAGATAGATTTTTGAGATCTGATTGCTTGACATCGAAGTTATAGATGTGGCAAGAAGAAATTTTGTTTCTTGTACCTTAAAATTCATATGTGATTTCAGAGGTATTAATTTATTTATGGACATATCGCACTCTTAATAAAACAGCGACTTAACTCGAAATTTGAAAGTAAGGCAATTTGAACTCTAATTGTATATGTTAAATTCTAATATTATATTTGTGTTAAATCTTTGCAATAGAGTTCAAATTTGTTTAATCCAAAATACTGAGATAAGTCTCTGTTTTATTAAGGGTGCGATGTATTTGTAAAGCTAATATACCAAAAAAAGGAACCAATATCTATTATATACTTTAATTTAGTTCTAGCTTTTGCTTGTGGTTTCGCTTGAGAAAAGTTTTATTCTCTGCGTGAAAGATATCCTATGTCTTTTTCTGTACCCCTGCATGATCGGTTGAGTAATTAAGGCGTGAAAGCATAAACAAACTAACATACTCACATTAGTATTTATAATATAAGTTAGGATGTAGATCCTTAACTAATATTACGAGTACTATCTAGATTGTAGATAATACTCGCAAAAGCAAACAAAGAAATCTAAATAAAACCAAACCACTCGATATCAATTAAAGTAGGTAAACCACTAAAAGCTGTAGGCGATCTATAAGCTATCATTTCAATAGATGGCAGCCATTGTCCTGTTGCGACAGTGCACGCAACCAGCTGGGCCAGCTATAACAATAAATTGTCTAAAAACTGAGACTACAGCGCCACTCCTTTAGCGACAAATCGGTAAAGGTCGCGGTTGTTTTAAGTGATACAAGTCAATTGGCCTAAAAAACAATATTGTACTTTTCTTGATGACTGTCTTCTGCAGGTACATCAAGCAAATTCATATTAACTGAATAACTTGAAATAAATTAAAATTGGAAGATTTCTGGAATTCCATATGCTAATCTTTCTTACAAATTTAAAAGTATGGCGCTACGAATGGATAATTTTTCACTTAAAGATGTAAGGTGCGAGCCGAAAACGACGTAAGTTAGAATACACGCTTCCTGTGCGTTATGTAATTTTCTTTAAATCCATTGGTGCTAATCTGTTGGTAAATTTGTATTAAAATTGATAATGTTATATATCCTAGCATTATTCATTGAAATTAATGATTTTTAGCCGAATAGTAAGATGTGATTATCAGTATTGACTTATACTAATTAGCTATAAAGTGCATTATACGGCATTTAACAAAGAACAGCCAACTACTACTTGAGGGATACCAAACACAGCTTTTTTTTATGCAATTTTAATTTATTTATTATTTAATGCAGGTACGAATAAACATTACCAATATTGCCGTAATCCGTTTATATTGTATCTAATTATGCAATGTAAAAATATACCGTATTTTAAATTTAATAGCTATAAATAGCGCTTTTTATTTGACTACACATGTTTTATAAACATAATTTGAATTCACAAACCGTCCGTGACGCGTAAATGAACCTGCGCCTTAAACCTTTAAAAGTGGTCCCTTCGCTTCGTGATTATAACGCAAATGGCTCTTTATAATTACATTGTCAAGGTTCAAGACCTGTTTACTGCCTATTGTCTTTGTCTCAATACAAAACACAGTTTCAATTTTGATATTTCAATTTATTTGTCGTTCGCAGAACGGGTTGAAGTGCAATTATTGAGAACTGGTTACTGCAATTAGTTATCATTTTGGAATATGATTGGTTGATCAGTGTAGCAGTCAATGTACCTTCTCAGCCTTGCTGTTCTTAAGTGATATAATTTCTGTTGAAATAGTTAAGGCTGAAATAAGTTTTACAAACCTTTTGAGCTTATCTATGTAACAAGGCTTGGCATATAATTTATATACCAAGCCTTGTTAAAATTCTGTAGGCTTACATATTTTCTTTTATAAAGCAAACAATATGCGACAAAGGTAATCGCACTTTGTTTGCCTTGTATTATTGCTACCATAACTACAAGGGCTACAACTAATTCGTTTTTTTTTTATACATTTCTGCACTAGGAATAAAACAACGGACACACAGAACATCTAGACTCGAAACAACCATTTGTGGACACAAAGTTTTGTCCCGTGTAGGATTCGAACCCGAACACTCGGCGTAATGGCAGTGGGGAGGCGATCACTTAAACTACTACGCCACCGATGCAGTCTGTCACAATTATTGTGATCTGGTATGCATTGTCTGCTGCACGGCACTGAAGTTTTATTAGCAGCATATAATTTAAATATGTTCGGTAAACGTCGCCTACCGTATGTTTCATGTACAATTGCTAAAATGAAACGCTGGGGCCGTTGGATCCAAGTGCTTGGTCTGTTTATAGAGACCTAGCTAAGCGGCTTATCGACGCTTCACGTGACCAGAGGGCTGGTATTTTTTTTGCACAAAGAATAAGTATTGCTATTCAACGTGGCAATGCTACCAGTCTTCTGGGCACGTTGTCAATTGACGACGATGCTGAGGAATATTATGAAACTTAGGTTTTATTTTTCTCTTTAGTTTATATTTCTTGTAAATAATTTGTGTATATATTATGTTAATTATTTAATTATGTCACTAAAATAAACGTTAAACCTACTAAAATGTGGTTATGACAATGGTAGATACATATATACATACATAGATGATGTCAATGGTATATAAATGAACACGTTAACAGCAGATACATACATCTAAAACCGTATGATAAAACTTTTACAAAAGGAAAATAGTAACTATAATTTAAGAAATTCTTAATTTAGCGATACACATTCTTCACATTTCTTGCCTATAAACTAAAGGAACAATAAATAATTTTGTTTGGAGTTCAATCAAAATTAATGTTCTCGTAAATATGAGATTCCTTTGTCGAATCTCAAGGGGTTCAGTAGTTCGTATGTTGGAGCGATAAAATCAATCAGTTGGGGCATTGACGTAAATACGGCTACGCAGACAGTTAGTGTGGAGTTAAGTGTGAAGTCCCTTGACAGTTTGTCTGTTTGTTCGTTCTAGTAAACTAATTTATGATTAGTATCCTTGGCGTGGAACGTTTGTGTTCTATAAAATAGGTAGTATTGGTCGTGTTTGTGATCTATTTATCATGATATGACCTACGTTACTAAGATGTTTGATGGATATCGATTCTCAGCCATTCCAAACAAGGTTATTGTTTCTCAATGATTTTTCAAAAGCATAATATATTTAAGTAAAACGGCTGTTGAACAGCCGTTTTTTTGGGTGACTGAAGTGATGAATATAAGCTATTTCTGTTGACGATTGACAGAATGAGTTCAAAGTATCATTCTGGTCAAACAGTAACACAAAACCTAAAATTTTGTTTGGGTGGTTTGAATTAACTACACTTCAAGATACTGAAATGTTCACTATCTAAGTGTCCCCGAGACCATAGCTAACGACGGGGAAAGGGTAAATATAAATAATTCAAATAGCTTAAAATTTGTTAAATATAAAAAAAATAACTTCTTTCGTATATATATAAAATAGTTTAAGTTCAATGTGACGTACACGTAAACGTAGGACAAACTTTTAATTATTTTTAAATATATTGTTAATTGCCCTCATCTCGAGTAAGAACTAAAGTAAAGAGGCTAAATTTGTATGAGGAAATCATACAAAATGACTTATTATAGAAGTTAATACTAAGTGTTTTGAACAGGTTTCGCGCTCGTACATCGATACTATCTCTTCTCTAATTGCCAGGTAATGATAGCTTACATTACCGTTCACATTTTGCAACTTTGTAACGCGTTCATAAAATTAACACTCTGCTAAAGTAAAAACTGGTTGGTCTTTGTCACCCTAATAATACCTATTATCTTAATCTTCCAGTGGAATAATAAACATACTTTAAGTACCAATAAAATATTTAGTAGCTCTGCCTACCCTGACTTAGTAGATCGATGGCATGACCACGTTTTTTGGAAGCCTTCACCCAGTATAACCTGATCTCTATTCCTACGAACAATGACAATTATTTCGTTCGATTTTGTTTCTAGGTTGGCATCATGAGGGGTCTTTTATGCTGGTGGAATAACACAAAATGTTTTTATGGTACTATTTTAAATATGGCGTCTTAAGATCGGCCTTACAATTTATGGTGACTTTAATTTTTGGTGGAAGACAATGGTTTTAATTATGTATGGTAATAACTACTGTCAGTAAAAAGACTTTTAATGATCTTTTGGGATTTTCAGGTATTATTCAAATGTTTAAAATAAAATATGGTAAGATTGTCCTCTTTATGACATCATCAGCTGCTGTTTGTGTACATAATAAAATATGCGTATTGTCAAGAAATAGCACCTTTAAGTGTGGAACCACTAGAGTTCGTCAAATATTGCCATTTTTTTAATGATCGAAAATAATGATTACTTTGTTTTATTTTGGAAGTTGTTGAAATAGGTTTATTTTTGGTAGACTATGTTTATTTATATTTAATTTTAAGGTGAAATTTGTGTTTGGCAGTATTGTCTTACGAAATTGAAATTTAAATATTGTTGCATATTCTTACACGTATTATAGATATGCGAAAGTATGTTTGTATGTTTTTATCCGACGTAGCTACAGACTAAAGTTTATTTACATGAAGTTTATGGAGCGAAGAGAAACTTAGTATATTTGTAACAAACATTTCTGATCTTTATATTTTATGAAAATTAAATCAGGTCCGTTAGTTTCATGACAGATTTTTTTTTGCAGTTCGATAGATCTGCAAAATAAATATCGCATTGTTTAACACAGTAGTGCATGATAGATTTTCCAGAAATTCATCAATTAATACATGTCATAGTCAAAAACAAAGACACTAAAACAACGCGACTGCTGTGAAAACACATAAAACGCTTAAAATAAAACACCCTGTGCACAATATGTCAAGAGCGAGCAATAAAGAATGCTTAAACATGCACCATGTATAATTGTCAGTTTTAAACCTCATAATGGATGTGTGTGAGTGTTAGTTAGTAATAAAGTTAAGGCGTTTGTGTGATGGGTGATACTGTTAGGGCAATATTTACTATAGCTGACTCAAAGTCCTTAGAAGATAAGATGAAAGCAGCTACTTATTATGCTACGTTTAGCATAAACGATTTAATATTTGAATCGATGGTAAATCGAAGCGTCGCTACTTTGCGATCGATAAATATATTATAAAAGCGTTTGTGACATAATCGACGCAGCAACGTGTTCTAGTAATTCTTTATTCGATTTTTAGAGAGTCATTGCATCGACTCGCCAAAGTGAGGCACAATTAATTTTTATAATATGAATGTGGGATTGTGCATTTGGTCGCAGTATCTAACTTCCAAAAATTAAGTAGATCAGCGTTTGCCCCTTTTATTAGTCATCCACGGAATTAACGAAAATTATTGGAGTGCCATTGTTTGTACTACATAACTACATAACCGTAATGAAAAGGCCTTTCAGATATCGTCTGTGTCTATTATATAAGTGTTCAATAAGCCAGAAAAATCTTGGTTATCTGGAAATACTTTTCTATATAAACAACTCTCGATACATGCACGATCGATCGGTTTGATATATAATCATATTCACAGTGACAAATATTTCTATATTATTTGAAATTAGATACAATATGGGCATGTAGAAATAATGGACGAGGAAAGACTGACTAAGAAAGTTTATAAGGCTAGTGTGAATGGAACAGTCGCAAGAGGAAGACCTAGGCGAACGTTTCTCGATCAGATCGGAGGCGTCCTGGACAAAGGCCAGGTTAAGAGCACCTTGAACCGACGGGCGTGTATGAGGAATGTGATGAAAGAGAATGAAGCCAGAGAAGTGTGTCAGGATCGTAGCAAATAGAAATCCGTAGTATCTGCCTACCCCTCTGGGAAACAGGCGTGAATCTATGTATGTATGTATGTAGATACAATATTACGTAGCTGTGATATCTATAAGGCTGTGGTAATCACTTATTAAAACATTAGCTAATGCTTGTTTGACCTCCTAATAGAAAAAGCTCTTAATTTTTTTCTATTTAGCAAAATTCTAGGAATATGTCACCCAAGGCTTAATCACTCAAACTATATGTATTGACTTATGTATAAGTCAACATCGCAAAGATCGAAAGATTTTAACTACTCGTTAATATTTGTCCAGAATTCTTTTAATATTTAAGGAACCATTAAAAATTATAATGGCTATGTTTTTTTATATAATGAAGGTTGTAAACAAGCTTACGGTCTGGCTGATAGTAAGCCGAAACGTAGTCTTAAAGGGGTACCGTTCGCGAGGTGCTAATTTTGGGCAAACTAATTATTATTATATATTACTTTTTGTATTGCTGGTCAAATTGACTACAGTCTGCATGGTGGTGTCCATGAGCAAAGCCCTCTACACCACGATCTTACTGCAGTAGAAATGGTTCAGAGTTTTCTACTTTTCCGGCCTAAGGATCAAGAATCGCAGGGAGTAGTTCAGCAAAGAAATTAGAAGCCAAACTTCTTGGTACGCACTCAAATCAGCCCTACCATGTAAGGATGATACTTAAACCCAGCACTTTTCATTCTGGATAGGAAAGGACAGGGTGTAATATACATATATATTTTAAAGAAAAAGGGAATTGCAGAAGTAGTCTAAACTTTTATTGACGATGGACGTAATGCATTAACACTGTTGATTTTAATCTCGCTGGTTGATTTTAAGAAGGTGGTATTTATCGGTCATGCCTGATCATGATCACTTTAACCTAATAAGTGCGCGCTTTATTACAAGGTATTAAAAATATAGCTGGCAAATTCTGACTATAGCTCAATCTACACCCTCGTGTATGAGACACAATAGCAAGAAGCTTTGAGTTAATAGTATATCTATCAACGGCCAACCCCTAACAAAACTGTTAGATAAAATTCTACAATTATTTAATTATTCGGTTTTTATGGGGAAATAGATGGTAATTATGATACCTGCATGGGAAAATCTAAATAGGATCCAATCACCACGGATCATTAGATTAACGATGTCCACATAATTGAACGTCCCATGCGATACTATTATTATGGGTTTGACACAGCTTTTATTTTGGGTGACACTCGTGTACTTTTATGTATTTCAAATGACAGTTTGGCGTAGTTTTGGTATTCACTTACACACAATTTGTTGTAAGTTTGATCTTCATCCTCTTCTGATTCATCATCTGGGTAAATGTATTCATTTTTTTAACGCAAATAGTTTTGATACTTCAGATAGCTTTTGGTTGCATCCTATAAATTATATCAGCTCTGACTATAAAATATCTCACTGAAGACTTCTTGTCATTGTGAGAAGACTAACGCCTCAGATAGACAACCACACGGGACCAGTGTGAGTTGTCAAAAGTTAACATATCTTAGAAAAAATTATAGAGAAATTTCATACGTACAGTTTTACTCATGATGTTATATTTCGCATTTAAAAATGTATTTAATAATATGTAGTAGATAGGCTATCAATCCAGAAATGATCAAGGGAGTACTACCGACTACCCTTACCAACGTTTATAATATAGTAGTATGGTTTCTAAAACGTAAGTGTTACTAATTCAGCCAGCCGCAGCAATTGAAATGAGTTTGACGGTCTGTTAACAAACCATTGTGTAGATGTAACTTTTAGATACTACGTGTATGTGCGGCAAAAATACTCGTTCAACTAACTAACGAAACGAATGGAATCTATGCATCTTGGTGTATTTAAAATAATAATTCGTACCGGAAACATCGATATAGTCGTTTAATATCCATTTTTGTTTGGTTAATGAGTCATTTGGTGGCATTACGCTAATGTGTCGTCATATCCTGTGTTTGTTCAATATTTCGTGACTAACTTATACTGGTTTTGCTTTCAAATTGGAGATTATATAGAATTTTATTTTAATGTTATTTGACCGCACGAATAGTTCAGTAATTAAAATTGTTACTACCGATACAGGAACACTGCAATTGCAATATTTATACTTCGACCCAAAAATGTTGCGAGGCGCAGATAGTTATACTGAGTATAGGTTATTTTAGTGTCTCATCATTATCATCATTTCAGCCTATTGCAGTCCACTGCTGGACATAAGCCTCCCCCAGGGTGCGCCACAAGGCCCGATCTCCCGTTTTCGCCATTTTAGTGTCTGCGGTTTTAATATTATTACCACCTTATTTTTATTTCTTCTTCATTATTTACATAAACGAAGTAACAATCATAATTTACAACTTAACTAATAATAACAAAACTAACCACCTTTAAATAGAACAAAATGAAGAGTAACAAAATATGGAACTATAAAATTTAATATAAAGGGATGGCTGGTTTAGGCAGCGTCGTAAAATTCCTCAGCATCGCTGTCGACCGGGAGTGTGCCCAGAAGACTGGCAGCATTGCCACGCTGAATGGCAATGCTGATTCTTTAAGCCAAAAAAATTCCAGCCTTCTGGTCACGCGAAGCGTCGATTACCCGCTTAGATATATCTCTAAAAAGCGCACGAGCGCCCGGACGCTATGAACCTAGCGTCTCTACCCCAAACGCCTCGGAAACGTAATTACCAATTAAATTACTGTATTTGCACCGTTTGAGGTTTTCCGCCGGTACAGCAGCGGCGCTGGCACAGCTCACCGTGCTCGGCAGATGCGATGGTGCAAGGGTGTCGACGCATGTGGCGTCCCACACCAAAGGCCTACCCATTTTCCAAGGTAACAAAGACATACCATCGGGTCTCTTCCCATCGTCATGTACCAAGCCGGCGGTGATAAGAGCACGACGGTTAATGTCATTTAGATGAGCGTGTCCTGAAATACGACCAGCGCTTCTGCTGCAGGGCAGTCCATGGTGTCCGAGGCTGTCGACGGCTTCTCCGCAATGACAGCGATGCGGAGAAACACAAGGGGCACCATATTACCATCTTATAGATGTATCACTCTATGTCCCAAGTTTCATCCAAATCTATACAACGGTTTACTCATGACCGAGTAAAAAACTACCATCTTTACAAGCTTTCACATTTATAAAACAAGTGTTTGCCAAGTAGTTGAATTATAACAATTATGTTTGCCCAGAGGTATAAATTCGACCATTATCATTGTTGAAAATTTAAGGATAACATATATGAATTTAGTATTGTCTTCTGTTAAGCGAATGTTATTCATTGAAATTAAACTACTATATACGGATTTTATCACTTTGCTCATTTGACACTTTTTTTTTACATAATTTAGAAACTACTACTATTAAACTTTACTAATTTTTAAGTAAAGTTTATTAGTAGTCGTTGGCTTCGATGGCTTAGTGGTTAGTGTAACCGACTGCCACGCGTGAGGTCGCGGGTTCGATTCCCGCACAAGTCAAACATTTGTGTGCATGAACATGGATGTTTGTCTTGGTCTGGTGTTTCTATGTATAATATGTATGTATTTCCAAAAAAGAAGTATATATGTATGTTTATCCATTGTCTAGTACCCATAGTACAAGCTCTGCTTAGTTTGGGCTAGATGGTGTTGTGTGTACCTATGTGGTAGAATATTATTATTAGGTAGGTATTATTATTAATTTCAATAAATATTAGAATTTAGGTTTTAGTTTACTTATCTTTATATTAAAACTGTATAAATTTATTATTATTATTGATAACACTAAAGCTCGTCAATATTAAATAAATAAAAAAGGAAGAAAATCGGGCGGTAACAGAGGAGAAAAGGTATAGGACCTTTATTATTTTAAATTTATTTTAGGTAAGCACACAAAACATAATAAAAGTACAAGAACGTTGGACTGTATCTTATGTGGCGGCCAGTCAGTGCAGACCGGCGACACTTCGACCCTGTGGGATCTTTTGTGTCGACACTCTCCCAATAACGACTGCCATAGATGTTCATGGCAGCCGGGACCGACGGCTTAACGTGCTCTCCGAGCCACGGAGCAGGCGGTAATTGTCAATCAATACGCACATAATTTCGAAAACTCATATAACTTCCGAAAGTCAGAGGTGCGCGACGTGGGTTCGAACCTGAGACCCTCTGCATTGCAGTCTGTTGGTCTCCCCACTGAGCTATCGCTGCTCAGGTTGGAATGTAAATACATGTTACAGTTATGTCCTAAATTAAGTCCCTTCTATTTATATTTAAGATATCAGTAGGTTGGTTTAGTGCTATTTTAATATGAAGTTTCCAATTGGAACAAAACTGTGATGACTCAAGGTTGACTAATTGGCAGATTGCCAGTTTATAATTTAATAAATACCCTTCATCAGATAAAAGTTAATGACAAACACATGATTGTAATTATAACGAGCGCCATATTGTAATAATCTAAAAATAATGTCCTTTGTGATACGTTAATTTATTATATTCTGTTTAGTACTTTTTTTATTGTTTTATTGTTATGTATTATTATTATATACTAGACTTTTCCCACGGCTTCGCTCGTGTAATTGTAGGTTACGTTACGTTAGATTAGAAACAGTACTTTTTTCTGGATGAAATGTACTATGTCCTTTTCTGTCCCCCTGGCAACGTGTATGCAAAATTTCATGATGATCGTTATAGAAGTTAAGGCGTTAAAGCGCAAAAAACAAACAAACAAATAAACTCACAGTCGCATTTATTATAATATTAGTTAGGATTGTAGTGGTCACCCCACTGCTATGCCGCGCTAAGTGATGTGTTTGTGGGATCAAGTGAGTTTGATCTCTACACTGGACAGAAACCCTGAGTTTGATTTGTTCGGCTGCTAATACAAATGGTACACCGAGGCAGTCTTTAGTTTTAGTCTACGTTCAGTCTATATGTCATCTATTTCAGTAGAAGCTTTAATTAATTTTATGTTACACTAGATATTTCCAGTAGCAGCGATAGCTAAGTGGGGAGACCAACAGACTGCAATGCAGAGGGTTTCGGGTTCGAACCCACGTCGCGAACTTCTGACTTTCGGATGTTATATGACTTTTCGAAATTATGTGCGTATTGATTGACGCACGTTAAGCCGTCGATCCCGGCTGCCATGAACATCTATGACAGTCCTTATTGGGAAAGTCAGTACCCTCGAATATCCTGACACTGGTCTAGCCTTAGGGTATCGTTAGCCTTCGGGTTTCGGAGGTCAGGTGGCAGCCGCTCCGTGTAAAAACTGATATCCAGTCAAATCCGGTTAGACCAGAAAAGCCGACCCCAAGTGACTTGGGAATAATAAAGGCTAAGAGAGAAGAAGACTAGATATTTCCAGCTGCTCCACTCGAGTAAGTAGGTTATATAAATTTTCTATCCCTTGAGTATAGTACGATTTTCTGCATGAAAGATACATTTTGTCCTTTTCTGTACCCTGTATGTATACATGTTGTATGCTAAATTTCATGATGATCAGTGGAGTAGTTCAGGAGTGAAAGCGTAACAAACAAACTCACATTCGCATTTATAATATTAGCAAGGATTATAGTTTTAACAGCTGTATTGGCTCTCAGGCCATGGGTCAAAAGAGACTCATTATATTTTTCACTTTGTCTAGATCTTTTTATATTAGCTCATTAGCTGACGCACACATACTGTCTTCCAGAAATATGAAGAACCCACTGTTTTGGTAACACCCTGATGTTGAATAAGGGCGTGACCAAAAAAATTAATTGTATCGATAAATTAGGTTAAACAACGATCAGTTATTTTAGCGCTTTTGGTTGAATTTCGGTGAAACACGCGATACAGGCATTAGTGATCGTACAGATTACCAATGAATTTAGTAGGGCTTACCGAAAATACAAAACAAGAAAAGATTGTCGGCCTCGATGGCGTATTGATTAGTATAACCGACTGCCACGCTTAAGGTCGCGGGTTCGATTCCCGCACAAGTCAAAAATTTGTGTGCAAGAACATGGATGTTTGTCTTAGTCTGGGTGTTTCTATGTATAAAATATGTATGTATTTACAAAAAAAGAGTATACATGTATGTTTATCCATTGTCTAGTAGGTACCCATAGTACAAGCTCTGCTTAGTTTGGGCTAGATGGTGTTGTGTGTATGTGATAGAATATTATTATTATATTATTCCCGTAAATTGAAAGAAAATATTTATATATATTAGAATTATGCAAATTCTCACTACCAACAAATACTAGTATCAAAGATGCAATTGCGTTTTAAATTTAATAATGTATGATAGATGATACTGACGTAGCTGTAAGATGGCTTAGAACTTAGAAACAATAATTTAAAAAAAGGAAGCGGCATTGTGTCTATTCTACCTATAGAGCGTAGCGTGATGTTATAAAGCTAATATCCTTCCTCTGGGCTATCCAACACTAAAATATTTTTTCAATGCGAATCGGTGGTTTTTGAGATTAGCGCGTTCAACCAACCAAACAAACAAACGAACTCTTCAGCTTTAAAATATTACTATAGATATAGAAAATAAAATATTTTCATAATAAAAAAACTATTTCGTTGTATTAAACTTTACCCAAGGATCTATATTTAAGTAACTAAGTACTTTTATTGTCACCATACAGATACAACTGGATAACAAGATTGTAAACATTCATAAGTATGACCTGGTGGTAAGGAACCATAGAAGCCTATTTTTACTCACCGCTAAAACGTACTTCGCAAGATTTTTTAGGTGCAATCTTCTGGAAAGTCGAGGTATTCTCCAAATTGACATGCACCACTTTGAACAAAATTACAGATTTTATCATACATCTCGCTTTACCATATCACTTTTAAAATAAAGTTATAAACGAGACATGAGTCTTATCAAAATGACTTCACTGAGCTTTTTGTAACTTGGTAGCGTAATCTGAACACATCTGATTATGATAAAATAAAAGTTACACACACGTTATCCAAAAGTGATTTTTTGTACGAAATGATGTGTCTCTGTTTATTTTCGGGCAATTTGGGCAGATAGGCATCGTCGCAAATTGAAATGGCTGCTATCAGATGTGATTCAATGTGTGAAAACAATTTAATCACCCTAAATTTTTTGCCTCTAATGGACATAAAATATAAGTCGTATTTACTTACATCTTTCAATCTTCGTAAGGTCGACAAAATCAAATTAATGATCTAGATCAATTGTAAAATGCCAATATGAGAGATGTTGTGGTAACTCGTTCTGGAAACTGAAATCTTTAAAAAACTGCCCAAAAACAGTAATTTACACTAGTAAATACTTATGGAAAATATAAAGGTCAGTTTTAAAATTAAATATAAGATGTAGGGTTTTTGCAAAGAATATTTTTTTAGAAAACTAATACATGTTTGTCCTCAGCTGCACTGTTGCAAAAACCAACGTGCCTCTTTAAGCCCATCAGTAAAGACAAAAAACCAAAATAAAGACCATAACACACGGCCACGACAGCCTAATCGATTGCCGAACACGTTCTAACTTGGCTCCAACAAAGCCAATTTCGTTTAACAAAACAACGTATTTTGTACCATAACTAATTTCTAAACCACCCTTATTTTGCGTAACAGGTAGAATGGACTGACAACATTAACATAAAATTAATTAAACAAAAATCACCTTTATGACCTTAAACTTAAAAGTCAATACGAACGCATAGATAAAAGTGAACGATCTTCTTTCTGTAATCCACTGACAGCTTTCCACCAAGTTATTTCAAATTACCTACCAATGAAAATAAGCCTTGTGTCTTTGAGCGAGAGTTGATAATGCTCGCAAATTAAGGTTGGTTCCATTTTTTGCCCAGTTTTGACCTACTAGCAAAGTTTTGCAAAAAAAAACTCTTTTTGTATAGAGTGCACGTGTGCAGGATTGAAAGTTATTGTTAGAGTGCTATTGTTGATATATTGTAGTCTTTCGAAGGGTTTGAACCACCTGATGAACGGTCAAGGGTACAGCAAGGGTTTTTTCCGATTTTCTTTTTTATTTACCGTATAGTTCGTTCATATTCAATGTTTGTTACTTTTGCCACAGTACATTATGTATGTACTGTGCTTTTGCTTTTATAAGGTAGCAGGTGAGTACGTACTAGTACACTTATGTAAGGAATATAATCAAGGATTCTTCATCGTTGACCGATGACAATTATTTTAAAACATTATGTTGTCTGCGATCTGCTGTTTTTTATCATAGGCTAAGAATGCTTACAATATCGCAGTAATGCTCAAATCATTAATTTTAACACTAGGTACACACAGCGGTTTTTTTTTTAATAATTTGGTTTTCAGGGCTAATAAAGGGCTGCTGACAGAATAAGAGCATGCCATTCCAATTCCTTTAAAGGTATTTGCCTGCGATACTTTGAACTTCACATAGTTAGAGAGAGCTAAAATTGTATCTTATCTCTTTAGTAAAATTTAATAAAGAACTAGAGCTAAGTGAGTACCTATTATGTCGAAGACGCCGTCACCCCTGGATGATTCTTTATATTCTTTACGCACTAATACTACTGTGTACTAAGGATCCTTCTCCCTTAGCCTTTATTATTCCCAACTCACTTGGAGTCGACTTTTCTAGTCTAACCGGATTTGACTGGATATCAGTTTTTACACGGAGCGGCTGCCACTTGACCTCCGCAACCCGAAGGCTAACGATACCCTAAGGCTAGACCAGTGTCAGGATATTAGAGGGTACTGACTTTCCCAATAACGACTTCCGTAGCTGTTCATGGCAGCCGGGACCGACGGCTTAACGTGCTCACCGAGGCACAGACCAGGCGATAATTGTCAATCAATACGCACATAATTTCGAAAAGTCATAGAACTTCCAAAAGTCAGTGGTGCGCGACGTGGGCTCGAACCCGAGACCCTCTGCATTGCAGTCTGTTCGTCTCCTCACTGAGCTATCGCTGCTTTTTATGTACTAAGGATATTAACTTAACTGTTGCTATCGCCTTAGCATTGTAGGGGCTAAACCTTTAACTTTTGTCTGTGTTATCTACAGGCTACGCTATTGACAAGGACAACACATTTTGCCCTGATAAGTTCTTTACAGAAAAGCTTAATTATGTGTTGGCCTATTTGAAAATATAACGTCACGATCAGTAAGCTTATTGTGACCAACGAGACTATTACACGATTTCAATAATCATTTATTTAGTTAAACGTCTAGTTGAAGTTTTAACATCAAACCTTCTCGTTAAGGTGAACGCGGATTCGCCTATATTGAACGCGATACGTATCAACTATTTTACAATTTTATCAGAGTGTTTCGTATTTTTCGTCCTGCGTCCCGTCCGTCGAAACAAAACAGTAAATGCATGGTGCAATTAAAGTTTCGACGGACGCGGACGGGACGTGGGACGTACTATGATAGCTTTAAATGATGTGGTACGCTCAGTAATAGATATATTTTCCTCCTGACTCCAGCACAGATTTTTCTGGCACTTTTAGAATTTTCTTATTTCCTAAGTTGTATTATGAATACGGAAGTGTGTTTGTATTAACGCCTTGTAAAATAGACCAAGGAAGATTCTTGTCTTGACTTAATAACTAGTTTTTTCGTTCTTGCCTACATCGATATTCCTGTATCTGGTATTCATAAAATTATAAGTATGCTGCATTTGTAGCTAATGACTGATTGGCAACCAATTTTGGGCAAATTACAGTAGATATTATGTAAAGTCTATATCTATTTGGTTGTAGCCTATGATCTTATTTATTAACAAGTACATTTTTTCGCGGCTTTACTTGCGTATATAGGTTATGTCAATTTTCTACGTCTCGGGCACAGTTTTTTCCCTAAATAAAAGGTACCTATGTCCTTTTCTGTACCTCTGATAATATGTATGCGCAATTTCATGTCGAATACAAATAAAGATACATTTCATTTAAAATATTAGTAAGGATACTTAGAATTGACATTAGGATTAGCAATTTAAAAAGAAAACTCTGTGCTTGCGACACGTAAGCAGTGTGCAAGACAAGCAAGTCCCCTCTCACCACTAAAATCAATATACTAGCTAGAACTGGTTATGGAACAAAGGAATCTGAGTGTACGAATCTAGGTTGATTGAACGACAATTTAGGTTTTATCCAACGATCTAGGTCTTGAATTGTTTACGTTTACCAGCTGTGCTTTATCGCAGGGCTTTATAGTTGTGAACTAGGTTTACTACGACAAAATAGTGATATAATACTTCAAATTGTTATAAGATTGACTGTAAACAAATGTGGCGTAAAGGCGCATCCAATCCAAATTTTCAGTCTGTAATTGTGATGTAATTGACATATATTCATTTATACCTTAGTGTTGTACACTTTGGATACCGCGTGTAATTTACAACAAATAACAGAAGAATGTGTTCGATCGTAAACGATGCTATTATTTAAATAATACATTTGAAATAACGAATCATTACATACATTTATTATAAAATTTTTATATACGTAAAATAAGACTATCGTGCGGATCCTCTGGCATCAGATTCCACTGATTTTTGCGTGTGATCGTGAAGTACCGATTTAGTTGACGGGGTTGGTAGTGTTACTGAGTATATTTTTAACATATTATGTTAAAAATATAAGTATCAACATGGCAGCAGCCATATTATATAATTGCGAAGCCACAAATAGACTCGTCCGCTGGTACATGGGATTAGAGACATAATTAATAGCGAATTGTCATGCCACAGCCTACTGAAAAAGACAAAACTGAACACAAGTATTTATTGTAAATATAAGAATAAAGTTTTGGCATCAGTATTTATTAGCTTTCTTATTTTGCAATATTATGTAAAGCATTTATTCAAGCATTTTTACCTCTACAACAAAATACAACCTTTTAATAATATTGTCTTCTAATGCAGGTTCTCTTTTAAAAACATAGTTTTTTACTTATAAAGAATAGTATTGACTGTTGTGTTAAAAAGCGTCGAAATCTATTATGTTTTGTTAAAAGAGGCGCTATGGCTATGATACCCATAACGCCTCTACGAACTGTCTTACTTCTATGCGTGTTACTCTGACCTCCGATGTTTACACAGCTGCGTGCTATATTGTGGGCCGGATTAGCGTATAAGATCAGCGTGGGAGTGGGTTCAAAACCAAGTGAGGACATTTGTCAATGTTGTTTTTTATATTCACGTAATGTTTGAACGATTTAAACTCTTTAAAGATTGGTCCATATGATATTGTAAGGCTTTTTAGAAACAATAAAGGGTAATTAACACTAAAACGTAAGGAGTAGAGCATAAAGGAAATTTTATTTTGCTATGTATCAACAATAGCTTGTTATAATTATGATAGTTGCTCATTTAAAGAATATGTATTATAATAAGTATTAAACGCATGGTATATTCATGAATAGTTTTCTTATTTTTTAGTCACATTCAGTCATATTATGTGGTTTTGCATAAAAATTTGACTATTTAACAAAAATAGGCAGTACTTGTTCGAAATAATATGTTCTATAATGGGTGACATGGAAGTATGGTACCCAAAATTCCTCGCACTGATTCAGTCTCAATAGAACGCGACGTTTACGTTACGTTACGTTTACGTTTACAGAATCCCTGCTGCTGACAATGTCTAACAGTTACAGTAAAAGCATATAACAGAAACCTTGTACAATATCAAATATTTTACTCGGATGTTGCCTCGTTTTGACTAGTATGGAGAATCATGTGTTTCGATCAACCAATAAATAGTTGTTTTGATATTATTTGTGACCAATATTGTATTTTTGCAATGTCTATAATTTCATTATTAAATAATTTCATCAATCAATATTTGTTATAATAATGAAAATAGGGTTTCGCCGTTAACATGGCTGCAACCAACCGAAACGTCGGTGAAAGTGTAAACTTAAATCCTAATAATTTTAATAATTAATAGCTTAAATGGAAGTAAAAACTAAGCAGTAACAGTTTTTAATAATAGTAGTTTAAAAATTATGTAATAATAGTATTTAAAAAAAAACAACGCGCTAAAAGCCGCATAAGGTAATTTAATGTAAATTTTTACCATTCGCCTATAAGTATGACCATATTCTTAAGCCATTGGACCAATAGGCAAGCAAATTTCCATAATTATAACAAATACAATAATTTCATTACCCTTATCTTTTACCTAATAGTTTATTTCAACTCTTTTTATCTCACTTGTCTAATGGTTTTCTTATCGGTTAATAGTTTTAGTTTTTTTGGTAATATTTTTTACTACGTTAAACCGCGAAAAGGTCGGGTTTACGATGAGGGTTTTGCGTTGTATTTAGTGGTCGTAAGGTAAGTGTGACAATCTTCGACGTAGCTGGTTTCGTTTTCAATATTTGTGATGTTGGTGGTATTTTGTTATATTGAAATTTTGTTAGCTTCTACTTCTTTGTTTTGTTGTTTAACTTATTGTTATGACCAACTCTTCTCTTGCTAGTAGTTACCGCTACAAGTACAAATAATTTTCTAGTCATAATTTGTATTGAACTTATACCTAGGAGAAAAGAGCAGCGATAGCTCAATGGGGAGACCAACAGACTGCAATGCAGAGGGTTTCGGGTTCGAACCACGTCGCGCACCTCTGACTTTCGGCAGTTATATGTCTTTTCGAAATTATGTGCGTATTGATTGACAATTATCGCATGCTCCATGCCTCGGAGAGCACGTTAAGCCGTCGGCCCCGGCTGCCATGAACATCTATGGCAGTCGTTATTGGGAGAGTGTCGACACAAAAGATCCCACTGGGTCGAAGTGTCGCCGGTCTGCACAGACTGGCCCGCACATAAGATAAGATAAGATACCTAGGAGGAATATACGATAGAGTCCATAAAGAAAGGACAAAACGCGTATTCATGTGTTTGTTTTTTTTTTAGGTATTAATGTATAATTTGTTTATTTCCAGCCGGGTAAATAGCCCTGATTTAAATATCTCAGCGTATATCAGTCCAATCGTATCCTAAACATACTAAATATCTAACAGTTACACCTGTTTTAATTGTGCCATAAACTCGAGCAGTTTTCGCATCTGCCTACATCATTAAGTTGCGACAAAATTTTGTGGTACCTATTAAAAGTTATAAGTGATAGAGACCAACATTAAATTTCATGATTATAGACAATATTATAACTTGGACTAAAAACTAGCCTTTTCACCCTAAAAAGTTTATCATTCTAGTCCACAACAATACATGTCCGAACGTGAATACAAAAAAGTTTTGTTTACATTTTTTATTTTACTCAGCTGTGGAGCATTTTTTGCTTCAATAGTAGGTAGACAGTGATCGTTGAGGCAGGGGCTACTTTCAAGCTGTTTTTTTATTTGAACATTAGTAAAGTTATCTCGCTTGCTTGTTTTGTTTAGTTAAGAAGCCAAGTTTTAAATACGTTCGACGGTATTGAAAATGAAGTGTTTGAAATGAGGACGTTTTGTTGTTACGTTGTCAATATGATAAATATTACACGATTACATATATTATCCTCCGGCCGGTGTACCGGCGCACTTGTATATTAAAAAAGTGTAAGACAGAGGTGTCGGTTTTGTACTACTTAGGAAGCAAACAAGCATACGTTCGTATGCTTATTCACGCATCGCGCATTGATTGATCTGTTGAAAGGTGCTTAGTATTTTTTTTATAATTGCCTCTCAGAATTGCTGCCCTCCGTCTGCTGGCAGTAACCAAACCACTTCCACACGTGACACTTCACGTGTCACCGAAGTCGCTACTTTGACGACCTAAGGAGGTGCTTTTCCACCTCCAGCAGGACCTAGGAGCGAAAGAACAAACAAGACAAGATTTTACAGCCATTTTTATAAGTAAGGCTGCCAATGATTAAACAGAATTATCATCATCATCATATAATAGTCCACTGCTGGAAATAGCCTTCCCCTAATAAGCGCCATAGCGCCCTGTCTTCAGCTTGCCGCATCCAGCATCTGCCTGCAGTCTTTCGCAGATCGTCATCCCACCTGGTCGGAGGGCGTCCTACACTACGTTTAAAAAACAGAATGGTTGATTTCAATTTTGAAATGTAATTTTGTTAGGTAATCGTTCTCCAACGCCACGTCCACAGATTTTGTCGTTGTTTGCCGTAGCTCGAACAATTACCTTCATATAAAGATTAGCGTCTAAATATATATATTTATAATAAGAACATTATAATAGATAAATGAAATGATAAAACGAAATCATCATATCAAATTATTCAATCTGTACATTTTGCCACGTATACACAGGCATGAGGGCGTCATTATGCGATTTATCTGCACGGAAGATCGATAATTACTTTAATAGAAATCGACACCTTGTTTTCATAGCTTATGAACTTTTATTCTCTATTATTATCTCTGGTTTTAATGGACCAGGTGAAATATTAAATTATAATCAAGTACTAATATTCAATGTTTTTAATTACCTTATTATTATTCTAATAAATGTTTTCTTTTAAAATTTATTGTATGTCAAGTCATCATTATTTATAACATGCAGTGAGATTTAGCGACATTAATATTCATTTTTTTAATACTCTTACGCGCTAGCAATTTATTTTGTCGCGGGGACTTTACAAACATCTAAACAACGGACACAAAGAACACACAAACTTGGAACAACCATTTGAGGATCGAAATTTTTGTGCCGTGTGGGGATCGAACCCACAACTCTCGGCGCAGTGGCAATGGCGAGACGACCACTCAATCCAAATCCATGAAGTGTCATAGTAGGTGATTTGGTTGGATATTGCTAATTCAATCAGACAATCACGGCAGTTGATTTACATTTGACTGTCTGTCACAAATCACAACACATTTTGACATGCCTTTAAAAACCTGGGCGATATATTATTATTTTCTAAACCTAAAGTACTAAAATACTTTCGTTTTCTATTCCCACGGCTTTCTCGTCCAAAACCAGCGTTCTGTAACAAAAAGTTGTTAATGAAACACCATGGATAACCATGGGCTTACCGTTGTAAATAATACGAATCTCAAATAACAGGTGCTTGTGCAATACCCCTACGTAATGTTGTAGATTAAAAGTTTATCTGTATAGAGTTGTTTGTATGACCGCTGTCCATTTTGCCGCTGCTAGAATATATAAAAATAAGCGCCCGTGTAAAACTAGAAAAAAAAATGTATAAGCCTAATACCTAAAAATCTTTACAAACCCTCATATAATATAAGGCCTGTATATTAACTGTCACATTGATTGACAATTATCGCCTGCTCCGTGCCACGGAGAGCACGTTAAGCCGTTGGTCCCGGCTGCCATAAACATCTATGGCAGTCGTTATTGGGAAAGTCAGTACCCTCTAATATCCTGACACTGGTCTAGCCTTAGGGTATCGTTAGCCTTCGGGTTGCGGAGGTCAAGTGGCAGCCGCTCCGTGTGAAAACTGAGATCCAGTCAAATCCGGTAAGACCAGAAAAGCCGACCCCAAGTGACTTGGGAATAATCAAGGCTAAGAGAGAAGAAGATATTAACTGTCACACTTCTACGCATGGGCCTCTTGCGAAAAGAGTTAGGCCATAGTCAGCTTCGATGGTGTAGTGGTTAGTGTAACCGACTGCCACGCCTGAGGTTGCGGGTTCGATTCCCGCACAAGTCAAACATTTGTGTGCATGAACATGGATGTTTGTCTTGGTCAGGGTGTTTCTATGTATAATATGTATGTATTTACAACAGCAAAAAAGTATATATGTATGTTTATTCATTGTCTAGAACGCATAGTACAAGCTCTGCTTGGTTTGGGCTAGATGGAACACCATCTAGCCCAAACCAAGCAGAGCTTGTACTATGCGTATTTATAATATAATATACTATTCCACCACATACACACAACAGTGTGTATGTGGTGGAATAGTATATTATATTATTATTATTATAGTTCTTCAAGTCTGCCAACCCATTAGTATGGGTTGGGAGACTTGAAGAACTACACACATCTTCGAGAACATTATGCAGAACTCTTAGAGAGATTTTCTGACGATATTTTCCTTCATATGAAAAGTTTAAGGTGCGTGCCTTGAGATCGAACCTGAGACCTCGGCGTGGCTGCTTTTTACAAACCTTAACATTTATAATAATAGTAGAATAAACCAACAATTGATATTGCTCGACTCGTCGTACTGTAGCATAAACTTGAACTTATGTTTGCATTCAGTCGATCATTACTTCCTGGACTTGATACACTTGTTAGCTTTGACTGAATCGTGTATGAAGACCGAGACGTGTATTGTTGGTCTTCTATTAGAAAATGTATGTATTCAGTAGGCTTGAACCACTGCAAAAATAAGTTTTGATAGCAATAGGTTTTACTTTGTGATGTATAAGAATTTTGAAGACGAACGATTTCCATCAAAACATATCCTAATCCACCATTTAAAAGTACAAGCAGCATCAAAGTCACTGTCATTATTTATACAATAGCCAATCAATGTTACCACGTTTGACACTTGACTTGAAGATCATTGATGACTACTGTCCATCAGCTGACGTAACTGTCAAATCCTACAACACCTATTGAGATGGATTACGTATAATCAAAGCTACTGATTGCCGTTGATGCTTCTTCAGCAGTCGATGACCTTAAGATGTTGTGCCAAATATGGTAAGGCTTGGAAAAGTCTTACCTTTAAAAAAGACAGTGAATACAACAGTGACAGCCTAGGGGCAACTAAATGGATTGTACAAGGATTTTTATATTATGTGTTAGGATGATGGTGTGAGTTAAATCTCTTCAGCATTCAGATTGTATAACAAAATCAACAATTACTTGCAATAATGGCCCTGCAGTATCAATTTAGGTTCTGTTTGGATGCAAAGATCAGACAAAATGTCAATAGGTATTTCCGCATTAAAATTCTCAGGAAATTGCGATACTTTCTTTTAACTGCGAATCTGATCCTGTATGCTCAGAGTAGCAAATGAATATTGTTTACTGAGTATTTACAAACTTAACTTATCAGCAGCTCTATATACAGTTGTGCGTTCCATTCCGCGCTGTGCATCGCTAATCTGTGTGCATCACACGAATTGCAATTTATTAACTGCAGACCGGCCATATTTTCCTGGTAACTTTAGAGAAACAGGCTGATGTAGCTTTTTCCTTGTTAGAATCGACAATATTCAAGTAATATGTCTGGTGTCACCACCGCCGTCTGTAGGCTACAGTAACCACTTACTATCAAGTAAAAGAGCTAAGTGGGGAGACCAACAGACTGCAATGCAGAGGGTCTCGGGTTCGAACCCACGTCGCGCACCTCTGACTTTCGGAAGTTATATGACTTTTCGAAATTATGTGCGTATTGATTGACAATTATCGCCTGCTCCGTGCCTCGGAGAGCACGTTAAGCCGTCGGCCCCGGCTGCCATGAACATCTATGGCAGTCGTTATTGGAAGAGTGTCGACACAAAAGTCCCACTGGGTTGAAGTGTCGCCGGTCTGCACTGACTGGCCCCCACATAAGATACATACTATCAAGTGTGCAACAAGCCTCTATTGTATATAATTATTGTTAGCTTATAACGCTATCGTAATAAGGACGCGTACGATTACCCCAACCCTTAAAAAAGCTATATAGATTAAATTTTTAATATATCCTTGCTTGGTATAAGTATGGTTATATAAAAGTGGAACTCCTCTGCCTGATACATCTGCTTAAAGTAAGTATGTACTTAAACTACCATATACGGATTTTATCACGTTGATTATTTTACACTTTATTACATAATTTAGAAACTGTTACACTACTACTAGATACTATTAAACTTTACTAATTTCCCCGTCTCCCCGTGACCATGGCTGCTAAAAAGCAACCGACACGTCGGGGAAAGTGTAAACTTAAATATAAATAGTTCTAATAATTTAATTAGCTTAAGAATTAGTAAAGTTTAATAGTATCTAGTAGTAGAAGTGTAACAGTTTCTAAATTATGTAATAAGGTGTAAAATAAACAACGCGATAAAATCCGTATATAGTAGTTTAATTTCAATGAATAACATTCGCGTAAACAGAAGACAATATTAAGTATGGACTTCCATGTATTCATATATTTAATGTTCTTAAATTGATCACATGTCCTTAAACTCTACAAACATAAACTTATGCTAATATATGTACATTCGAAGAGGTGGTGACAGATGTATTACATCCATGACTGACTTTGACTTTTTCAACCTCACATTATATCAGGGATCTTACTAATAGTTATAGAGACTTATGCCATAGACCCAACAAGACAGATTAACAATAACTAAATGTATTGAAATAAGCATGAAACAGAAAATTTTTTTGGTTAAATGTGTAAAATTCGCGTAAACAAATATTTATAACATGTAGTCTCAAAAATCAATACGTTTTAATAAAAAACAGATATTCGGTAGGTGAGCATACCGATATATAATTTTTGCATACCCACTTCAATCATCGACGACTGAATACACGTTGTCTCTATTATTATGAACGGCCATTTTCCAATCCCGCGTCATAGGGGTGACTTAAAAACTATTAAACATCAGTCCAGGATTAAACTATGCATGTAAAACTGAAGCACCCCTTTTCAATCATGACAGCTTTTGATGGATATGAAATAGTTTCAGGCAGACATTGGGTAAACAAAATATATATGTGAATTTATATGTAATGTTGACGCTGTTTTTATGCCTCTACGTAGCAAAAAGTCTAAAGCATTGATAGAATTAAAATTGTTTGGATTTTAAAATAAACTAGTTGGTGTGCAAAACTATAAAATATTTTTTTACCTTAGGATAATTTTCTACCAATACAGTGGTCAAAATTGTCCGACCATAACAAATATATTTATAACAGCCACACAAGTCCAGCACGTCAGTGCTTCTATTTTAAGTAACTTTCTGACTAACGTAGATGTACGACATTGAAAGTTTGGTGCTTTTACTATATCTAATGAAATAGTAGCAATATATAAAATTACATTAAAACGTTATAGTTTCTATTTACAACGAAATTATGTTTTTATAATATAAAAAAACATAATATCGTTATGTGTCAGAAAACAGAATGATCGGTGGAGACGATCGATTTTGACATAGTTTTACCTTAAGATGGTTCATTAGAAATGTATTTCAATTGATGATAAGATTCAATTCTATATTTAGGTGGCTCTATTTGTCGTAATACTACACTACAATGATAATAAAATGTTCATCATGCATATGAAAAAGTAAGTATATCAACTTGAGGTTCATTGAGTAAAAGCTATTGATTTTCCACTAAGATGGTGAACAAGCATACGACTCTCCCGATTGTAAAAGGTTACCGTTATATAATAATATTTATAACCAAAATGTTATTACCCACATATTCCATAAGGTAGGGCAGATAAGTGTGCAGTATTGATACATTACGTGCAAGGGATATGTTATCAACAAAATATTTAGCTGAGAGAAGGAGAAGATTATGCATTGCATTTTTCTGTTATAAAGAGTTGTTTCCCCAATTCATGCTAAGATTTTCCTTGAGGTTGGTCTGTCAATAGAAAGACGTAATTAAATATTAAACTTACTTAACACTGTTAATAGCTAATTAATTCATAATCACGCAGTATATTTCGATTGATCAATAACTGATTAACAATTAATTCACAATAACTTAACACTGTTGGCGACAGTACATTGGGACACGATTAATTTTAATGGCAATAAATTTCGGCAGTAACTCACTCAATAGGACACCTGATGTCAGTTGTTAATATATATACCATTGTTAAGAGAAGTGCACAATGTTCGCGAATTGTTAATTAGGCTATCGAATAAATTATAGGGCTTCACATGTTGGATTATTTTAACAGAACGAATGAACTGTTCGTAAGATCCTTTTGTTTTTCGTCGCCCTTGTAATGATATTTCTTATGCTATATATTATATAAAAATAATTTTGCAAGATGCTATGCATAAATTGTAATATCGCATTTGGAACAATTTATATGATGTATTTTTTTACATAATAAATTTTTACTTTACTAGACAGACTTTACTTAATTAGAGCTAATTTCAGAGACTAAAACTATTCTACTCTAGTTATATACAAGAGTACGCTACGCCGCGTACTCTGTTACAGTTGACATAACGGTCAGAGAGATTGCCTTGGCATCCCGAAAAAATATCTAAGCAAATACAACCAAACCACTGCCTACCGTAAAAAAATTGGTTATTCTGCCTTTCAACTGGAACGAAGATGTGCTTGGCCACTGAAGTAAGCAGATGTATGGTATCTATATTAGAATTAGGTGATAAATCCCGGCAGATATAATAAGACGCTGCCATCAGTATTAAAAACAAAAGGGTTCTTAAAAATAATTGCCTCCGTGAAATCGTTGAATTAATGCGCTAATGAGAAAGTAGTATAGGAAATGCTTATTAGCAGCACAGAAGCAATGTTCCCGATAGACGGCAATAAACTTGCCCGTTATTACGTAGCCTTGAAAAAAATGCTGGTGAAATGTGGGTATGAAACACCGCTGTCCACCCTTTCAGGGTATGCAGGCGTGAGTGTAAGTATATATCTAAAAACATACCGTTTCAAACTGTAATATTCGCTTGTATTGTAGTCACGATAATTTTTAAACTCTATACTTCTAATACTGCTTCATCATCAACACAACTAACCATTCACCCTTTACAAACAGTGAGTGTAACTATTACACACCGTTGTGCCCCCGCCATAATACCAATCAATATGCACTCAATCTATTAGCCGAAATGCTGATGCAAAGGAATTTATAATTATAAGGCTTCCAATGAGTGGTATCGTTTGCAGTATCATAATGTGTGTTATTGCCAGACGCGAAAATTAAAATATGTTAATTGTTAATGTGTACGAGCTTCATGATGTTCAGCAATAAAGTGCTGAAACAAATTTTACTTTGTCTCGATTCTGTGATATAACTTTTCACTTAAGCTTACGTATCATATCGACGTGTTAGTGTCAAGTCCAATCGGGCAGTGTTATTGGTTTTTGGTTAGAAAAATTTCAGTTGGAAATTACGGAATTTAGAAATTATGCTTTACGGCTATATCATCGCCTTATTACGTAGTATGTTAGGTATACATAGCTAGCGAAATGTTGATATTTTATGTGTCAATAATGTCTATTTACCCCACATATAGACATACCTATGTATATATGTATGCATCTTATGTGAGGGCCAGTAAATGCAGACCGGCGACACATCGACCCAGTAGGATCTTTTGTGTCGACATTCTCCCAATAACGACTGCCATAGATGTTCATGGCAGCCGGGACCGACGGCTTAACGTGCTCTCCGAGGCACGGAGCAGGCAATAATTGTCAATCAATAGGCACATAATTTCAAAAAGTCATATAACTTTTGAAAGTCAGAGGTGCGCGACGTGGGTTCGAACCCGAGACGCTCTGCATTGCAGTGTGTTGGTCTCCCCCACTGAGCTATCGCTGCTTACATTATTTAGACATACCTATAGTCGTAATACTATGTAGATTACGAATTTTAGAACAGGTTATTGAAAATGGGACTTACATAGTGCGTGTATAATAGCATAAATACCATTAGTTTGATGGACATTTATGGTCAATACATTACATTCATTTATTGAAAACCGGCAATAACTAAATCCTAACTAAATAGTATAAATGTAAATATGAGTTTGTTACAAACAAACTGTTTATTTGTTTGTTATGCTTTTACGCCTTAATTACTCTACCGATCATCATGAAATTTTGCATACACTTTATCAGTTGCACAGAAAATGATATAAAGTATCTTTCATAAAGAAAAAAGTACTTTCTCCGAGGGATAGTAACTTATTACCAAAATCTAGATTAGCACGAGTGAAGCCGCGAGCAAGACCTAGTTAAATATAAATTGTACTTCCATAATTCACACATGTTAACAGAAACAGAACATTACAATAGAGTAACCATATCAAACCACGAACCATAGAACCAAATGCTTGCTCTATTTGATTTAAGAAGTAGAGATCTTATTGATATATACATATAGTTATTTAAAGTTGTTGTTTTCCAACCAAAGTGATCGTAAATATAATAATTGTGCTTAACATTTTCAAACACATCAAGCCTTTCAGAGTAAGTATGATAAATATTAAAATTGATATGAATGCGTAATACGATAATGGGTGAGAGGTATAAATTCGTGTTAATGCGATTGACAACCGCTACTGTAATGGTGGACCAAATGCAACGATATTTCAGATTTAGTACAAAGTACAAGATAAAGCGACAGAATAGATATCATAATATTGTCTTCTATTTACGCGAATATTATTCATTGAAATTAAACTGCTATATACGGATTTTATCGCGTTATTTATTTGACACTTTATTACAAATTTTGAAAATTGTTACACTACTATTACTATTAAACTTTACTAATTTTTAAGCTAATTAAATTATTATTAAAACTATTTGGATTTAATTTATTTTTATACTTTCTCCGAGGTTTCGGTTGCTTTTCAGCAGCCATGTTCACGGGGAGACTAAGATGGCAGTTGTCTCAATGTTCCAGTGTCGTTATTTCAAAGTAAAATAAGTACTTTGTACTTATTAAACTTCGCCCATTTTACGTAACGCCACCCAGTCTTCCATGTCCATTCCAACTAGGCCGGGAGCATACTAAGGTAAAATTGAATACGTTATAAAAAATTATCTCGATCGTCTTGTTGCTCCTATGGTATAAACATGCGTTTATTTTTGCCCGAGATCGACTCGAAATCAGAAAAGGAATTATTGGGTTTTTCAGTTAGAACATTAAAAAAGAGCGGGGTATCTGGCAATGTTCTCAGTATATAGCAATAAGTTTGCCTTCAATTATGTGGAAGTGGAAGCTAGAAACATAGTTGATAAAGTGTATAAGTGTGTGGGTGTAGTGTGTGAGTGTAGTGCGATACATATCTGTCTATCCCTTCGGATATACAGGCGCGACTCTCTTATCACGTCTCCATATTGAAAGAATAAAAGGGTATATAAAAAAAAAATTGTAATAAGTAATAATAAGTACCTACTTTTGCTTACAAATTCGAAAAAATTTTTTAAAGACGTCTTTTTAGCGTTATTTTATTTTATTTCACACCTGTGATCTTATCAACGTATGCGGATTACTCTGCAGTTTTCTGATTAAGTTTTAATATATATCATAATTATCTTTTGCAAGCGACTTCTTAGTACTGCTAAGTTGATTTTTCTTGGCAATTTAGTAATTAATTTAATGTACGCTATATTCTGTACCTTGCCACACCGACTTGCCACCACAAAGGGCAATCAGAACTCGCCCAAAGCCGTGAAATCGGACAGTAGCTGCCACGGTGGATTACGATTTAAACCCAGACCGGGACTCCTTGGTCAAAGTGTAAGCGAAGATAACACTGTCAGGCATTTTGTTGCTCCAAAAAAACCGCTGGATATAAATTCACATGTTTATTTCAAAAGAGAAAACAGTGATGATAATATATCATATCGTATCGAAGTATGATGTGAAGGAGATATCATTAGAATTATAACATAATAATACCTACCTACCTAATAATACCTAATAATACCTAATCTCACTACCTCAGTGAGATTATACCTATTTTACTATCACCATGCTGTAATGGCGACGGCGTAGATATAGTTATTGATGAATTTTATGTCAGTATAGCGTTATTATATACAATATAATAACGCTTTCAGAATGTTGTTGGGGCTACCGCGTTATTGCAGTGCGTCGCAGATGTTTGCAGTTGCGCGCGTTGACGGTTTTCACGCTATAATGCGGAAAAAAGCGGCGTCACTGTTTCAGTGATTGCGTAGTAGCACCAACAGCATTCTGCAAATGATTGCTTCCCGTAATGATTGTCCTATACAGGCACACTGGGTAGCCATCGTTACGGGAAAACTGTAATGTATGTTTAATTTATTTCTTTTTACTAACATAGTTTGTAAGAAAATTGTTACTAACTCATATGGATTATGTCCGAAATAAATGTTTTATTATTATATATTATAGCTCTGAAAAAGGTTGTAAAAATGTTTTGCAATTATTATGTAGGTCTCACATACTGAAATCAAATGATAAGCTTTATAAAAGGTGAGCCTTTTCTCATTCCATGTATATTTCCAAATAATTAGGTAGTAAAATGTTGCCACTGCAGTCTAGTAATTAGATAGATAATATAATAACTTGTAAACAAAGACGCATCCGACCGTGTTTTTGGACATATTTTAAACCGATTAGATTTAAATCTTTTCGATAATCACTAGGCATCTTTAATAATGTTTCTAATATAATTACTTAATTTATAGTGAGTTCTTGTTATCAATTTAACTGTACATTTATTTTTGAACTAGAAATCGGCCCTAATACATTCAAAAGAAAATTAATTAATAATGTTTATATATTTATATACAAACCTGTCTGTAATTACACAAAGTTAGTAATTGAGCAAACATACCATATCATCAAAGCTTTAATCATCAAAAGTCATCCCCATCAATTTAAGGGAATATATAAAAGCATTATGAATACCTATAAATCAGGAGGAATTTACGATTTACACGTTTGCAGGGCATCAAATATTAATTAAACAATAGCATCTACACATTTAAACTTTCACACCACATCCCCAATCAAAGTACTATTAGCTGAAGTTATATATTCCTTACAAAACCAGTAGCGCCATCTATGAATTGACATTGCGTTATAGTTTTAAAATTGTTTCGATTATAATCTTATTCAACTATTATAATTTAATGCTTTATTATTTTATTCTGTTACGGTGTATATTAAATCAATTATTATTAATCCTATAATTTAAGAACATTATAAAATTATTATTGTAATTTGCTATTGCGCATAAATTATTATTTTATGTGCACCTGGAATTTATAAGTTAGTTCGCTATTGAGTTACAATATTTTTCTTGAGCTAAGCATAGCAAGTCACTTAGTCATCTCGCGTATGACCTACTTTCAAGTTCAATGATACGCATCGAGTGAACATGTTCTAACTTGTTTGGTTTTAATCGTTTATTTTTCGATCCACACCTTTAAGATCATCGATTACAGTGCCTTACGGGTCGGGTTCATTAATGTTATATTTTTAAATGTTTCTTTGTAGTTTTTTGTTTTATTTTACACTAGCTTTTTCCCGAGGCTTTGCTTGCGTAAAAGTAATTTAGGTTAGGTTATACATTAAAATTAAACAAATTTATACGGAATATTGTCTTTTGTTTACGCGAATGTTATTCATTGAAATTAAACTACTATATACGGATTTTAACGCGTTGTTTATTTTACTCTCTATTACATAATTTAGAAACTGTTACACTACTACTAGGTACTATTAAATTTTAGTCATTTTTAAGCTAATTAAATTATTAAAACTATTAAAACTATTTATATTTAATAGAATAACAACATATAATAAACAACGAAGATAACTCAATTTTTACCATCCGTCAAGTGCCAACTACCTTTACAAGATGCAGGGGTCTATAAAATAGATTGTGACTGCGGACTCTCATACATTGGTCAAACTAAGAGAAGCATAGGCACCCATGAAAGAACACATAGCTGATGTAAAACACCAACGTTCGTTGAAGTCTGCTGTGTGTGAACATGTGCAACAGGGGTTCCAACACTACCTGAGATTTGACAAATCACAGATTCTCGCTAAAGAACACCGATTCCTACCAAGGATGCTTCGCGAGGCTATTGAAATCAAAAAAAACATCCTAATTTCAATAGAGATGATGGTTGGAATGTTCCACCAGCTTGGAATCCAGTAATTCAAATAGTCAAACCCAAGAAGAAGCAAACCACAGCTAGACTTCATGATACTCTGAGCTCATTGTGCGTAAATAGAAACACCAATGATTAAATTTTGTTCGGGTACTTTGAAATAACTACACTGGAACATTGAGGCAGCTACCATCTTAGTCTCCCCGTGACCATGGCTGCTGAAAAGCAACCGAAACGTCGGAAAATGTGTAAACTTAAATATAAATAGTTTTAATAGTTTTAATAATTTAATTAGCTTAAAAATTAGTAAAGTTTAATAGTATCTAGTAGTAGTATAACAGTTTAAAAATCATGTAATAAAGTGCAAAATAAACAACGTGATAAAATCCGTATATAGTATCCGTATATAATCAGTAATTTATACGGATTTTATCGCGTTATTTATTTTTCATAAAACACTATTATTACATAATTTGGAAACTTTAAAAGCCATATAAATTTATTTAATTTCAATATATTATAACGTTCGCGTAAACGTAAGACAATATTAGGTTAGATTATGTAAAATCGGTTGAGAGTTTTGAGTTACATTCTTACAGACAAACAAAAAATCAAATCTTTCATCTTTCCTTACAGACAAACAAAAATCGAATCTTTTCTCTTTATAATATCAGTATAGATTCGACGATTTCAATAGTTGGTATAATTTCTGGATGCCTAATTATTTCAACGTGTTTTAATGTTACGAGTATTGTAAAAGTGAAAGCTTAAAAAGCTGTTTTGACGGTTTTCATTTAGTCACGATTATACAGTTGAAAAGATTTGGATGAATCTTGGCAATGTCCTTGTTTAACAGATGGAATATATTATTTATTCCAGCATGTGGCCTTATGAGAATCTAGCGGGCAAAACCACAAACAGAAGCTATTAAGTTATTAATTTAGTAGATCGGTGTGTGAGTCACAATAATTAAATACTTATATATTTTACATTTAAGCACAGCCTTAAGCAATTAGGACATTCTATACCGTAATTTAAATTTAACTTGACACATGTTTACGAAGTGTTTAATAGAAACACCAATATCAATATTGTAGCTACTTGTAAAATACTTGAAGATTGTTTCATCATCATCATCATTTCAGCCTATTGCAGTCCACTGCTGGACATAAGCCTCCCCCAGGGTGCGCCACAAGGCCCGATCTCCCGTTTTCGTCATCCAGTCACCTCCAGCCACCTTTTTTAGGGCATCGGTCCATCTGGCCGGAGGGCGTCCTACACTACGCTTGCCGAGTCGTGGTCTCCACTCGAGAACCCGTCTGCTCCAACGATCATCGGTTCTGCGACAGATGTGACCAGCCCACTGCCACTTCAGCCTGCTACACTTCTGAACTACGTCAGTGACTCTGGTTTTTTGTCGGATAATCTCGTTCCGGACTTTGTCCCTTAACGAGATTCCGAGCATACACCTTTCCATAGCTCGCTGAGTGACATGCAATCGGTGGGCTAGAAGATGTGAAGAAGTGAAGATTGTTTACTTAAACCATTTTCTGCAAATGACTTCTGGAGAAGTCCATTACCATTATCAATAATTTACTTGTCTAACTAGTAGTTATTTTCACTATCTTGATCTTTAATTACGTACAATTTTATCGATTAGCACTCATAGGAAATGTCAATATTAGTATAATTATATAGCTACCGTTATAGTTTTTTATTAGTGAGTAAATACTGTATTTGTTCAAGCAAAGACGTATAATTTATAATATTAACACGTTTTATTTATAAATAGTACGCTTCGTATGGGTAATAACATAACTCATGTGACTTTGATTACCGCCATTCTGTCTACGGATTGTGTGTTTATTAATTTAGAATACATTGCTGAGTTTCAAATCTAGGCTCTTTAGATGACGCAACGTTTAGGTATCCTAGCGTCATTTGAGTCATTGAAAGCATTGCACATACAGGCCTTTCTTTTTTAAAATCATTATCCATTATTCGGACGTCCAATTAATACATTTCGTTTAATACATTTTTGATGTTAGTTTTGTTAAATACGCTTCTCCGTAATTGCTGTGATCAAATAATTTGCCAGCACCTGTGTGTTCATCGTTTAGACATTATTTTAGTTAAACGTCGTTATCGAAGTTTACTAATGAAATTCAGGTCCTTTGTATATGATGTTGCCATTTACTGATGCGACATCTAGGTAACCAATTTTCATGAAATTTTCATGTAACGTAACTGATGTAATAAAGTTGATATCAAGTAACATTATACTAAATAAACATTTATGATTTGTATATTTGCCTCTTCTATCATTTGAATAATCAATATTTTTAATAAAATAGAAATCGAATCTTCATATGAATATTTAGATATTTTCTTTTGTATAAAAATACTAGATGTTTGGTTTTGCTTGCGTAGGTATTGTAGATTACGTTTTAAACGTTAGATTAGTAACAGTCCTTTTTTCTGGATGAAAGGTGTCCTAGGTATATTCTTTTCTGTTCCCTCGACAACGTGTATCCGATTTTTATGATGATCGGTGGAATAGTTAAGATGTGAAAGTATAACAAACAAACAAACTCACATTCGCATTTATAATATTAGTTAGGGTTTACCCCAACAACATGTATGCGATTTTTTTATGATGATCGGTAGAATAGTTCAGTGGTAAAAGCATGACAGACAAACTCACATTCGCATTTATAATATTAGTTAGCATTTACTTCCATGTAAAAAACACTCTTCCGAATACCGTTACAGCAATTATTAAGTAGTAACTAAGTAATTTACTCACACCTTCGAGTTCATTAATTGTATATTTTTCAAGACGCTCAATTACTTTTATATAACGATATGAGTCAGGAATTATCCGGGCAGTCCTTGGCTTGACTTTGTTAGGTATGACTAATGTTGAGGTATTGCCGAAATCTTTCAATATGTCTTTTAGTTGATATTCAGTTTTTGATGAAGACAGTGGTGTGATATGCCTAGTGATAATTAAGTATCAATACTTGAAAAACAAAATGTAAGTTATGTATGACGTTTTAGAAATTCTTATAATTAACTGCATAAAATATTTTATTTTATAAACTGATTTTATTTTATCGTAGTCGATTTAATTAATTATTTTTTACTACCTGTAGGTGTTGCTTCAATTTACTATAGTAATTAATTCAATGACTAAATTTTAACGACTCAATTAAAAGGATGTTAAAATGTCAGGAGCGTAATTTCTGTACGGTAAAAAATGCAATATTATATAATTTACTTCACTTCATGTAGAAAAGTAAACCTGTTATGAAAATATGATGAGTGTACTTAAAACTAATGTCATACTTAGCCATGCTATCATACAAAATCACGCACCGCTTTAACCTGAAATCATCATTACATAAGCATTTTTAAAACTGGCATATTCTTTTATGTTAATCCGTTATAAAGAAATATATTATAATAAAACTAAAAACGAAAAAAGAATTAAATAAAACGTTGACTTTGCGATGTAAAAAAAAGTTGTGACCGTGTACAGAAACAGAACAATTTAAATGCATAACTAAGTTAACAAACCAAAGTGAAAACTGACACAAAAGAATTACAAAATCCACGCAGAAGTTTTTATTTAACGTTTTATGTTTAACATCGGTTATCAATTTTATTGCCGGTATTCAATCTAAACAAAGGTTTCCACTCGACCCTAAACGCTAATAAACCTAAAAAACACCTCCGATTTCACAAACCGACGCGTATGGCAAAACCACGACCATTAAAACATTTTATACCGCTTTTACGGACGTACTACCGAATTACTAATAATAAAACACACGCGCTAAGTCCTGTCACTATTGAGGCCCGAGGCTATCAAAATCAAGTTTACGTCCATCTACTGAACAAAGAGCTGTTAAATATCGCGAAACGTGATGTAGTAGGTTTGCGCCGAGAGCCAGTGGTCGAGTGAACGCTTTCCGTTTAACAACCCCGTTGTGCTGAGTCCTCCATTCTTACGTCACCTCACCCCATACGAAAGCGGCTCTGTCATTGGCCAGTTCACTTTGGCGCGCTTTCTATATTCCAAATGCAAAGTCCACAATATCATCTCTTCCCCTCCCACAAAGGGACAGATTTGTATCATCAAAACGAGAGAACCACACTCTGTCGATGGCTGTTGTAACATGATGTAACCTGATTGGAAAGAGAGGGACTTATATCGACTTAGAGTAAGCGAAAAGGACGGGGAGTGTAGTAGCGACATTGTTCGTAGTGGTGGAGTGCGAAGGGAGCGTGCTACCGTGCGTTCCACTATTTATAATCAAATAGGTTTTGTTTGTGTGCGTGTGTGTGCACACGTTATGCACCGCACAAACACAGGGGACGCGGGGGACACGGGGACGCGTCGAGCGAGGCAATGATGTGCACGAAGTATTATCCCTTATTACACGATTCGCTTCCGCGGCGGCCGCACGTGCAATAGTCGTCTGTCGACCTCTTTTGTAGAGCGGCGTGCGAAGTCAGTTTGTTTACATCGGTTAGCCGCAGCGATGCATAGTGCGTTAGTTAGCGCGATTGTGTCATCGACCGTGCGCTGGTTACACCTAAATTGCGAGTGATTTACAGACAATGTACCGCACGAGGTTTCTGCGTACAAAACTTTTTGTGAACTTGTGAACTTTGAGGTCGGAACTTTACTAGTGATCTCATTATCGCCAAATTGAACTGTGTATATTTTTAATTAATTTTGGACCCTGTGCCATCTGTGTATCAAAGTGAACTTTTCGAGTGATTTTTCGCAAAATAGACTTTATAAAAACTTTTCGCCGTGACATATTTTGTACCAGTTGAAGATTTTATCTTACCCAATAGAACATTTTTGATCTCAATATTTTTGGAGGACGAACTCTGAAAAATTCAGGAAAAAATTGTTGACTGATTCAAAACTTATGAAATTGCAGAAGTGGATTTTAAAGCCGAGGAGAGTTTAACACAAACAGGCACACAGCATTTATGCATAACAAACAAACAGCGATCTGTCCACGATTTTTCCGTAGAAAAAGACGCTGCGAGAAACAGACATGGCTATAGCATTCAACTTGCCGAGTGAGAGAGAGGCAACCGAGGAGAACTTCTCGCGGCTGAACCGGCTTCTAGCCGAGCTGTACGACGTTCTGTGCCACATCTTGGTATCACGACAGCCTGGCCAAGAAGTCCAGGACAATAGGCGAGGTGAGTGTCCTCGTGAGCATAACACACCACCTTACCACTTAAGATGCAATTCGACCTACATCGTCAACCTAGTGATGGTCGTGGCTATCATAAAGGTATCCCTCGCATCGTCTCTCTTCAATACCATCAGATAAAATGAAGATTGTATTAGATAAGTATTGTTGACAGTGATACTGCAAAGCAGGTCTGGACTGTTGTTACGTATTTTTAAGTCCATCCGTATTTTATTTTGTATAGGTATGTTCTGGAAGAGATGTTGTGTCCAACTGCACTTAAATTGTAAATGGTGGTTACGTCCGAATTAAATTGAGATGTCTCCGCAATTGATTTAATTCGATTTTGCAATTCTAACATATACTCCGCTTCTTAAATGAATTTTGCTTTCCGACGAATTTGAGTGAAGTTCGACAAAACGCCTCATGACTTTAAAAAAAGTAATAATTATATTTTTAATGTCGTAATATAATGTTTATTATCGTACGAAAATATTTTCTATGAGTATGTTCGTAAGTGCTTTTGCCAACAATATCTGCCGCATTTCTACAAAATATTTTTACCAGTGATTTACGTTACAATTCATATCGTAATCGATGATGTAGTCGATTACGATTATTACAATTATGTTAGCGTTGTTAAGTTTTTAATTTAGTTACATTTCCATTTGATCTCTTGTTTATCAATTAGATTCATATTTTAGTTTAATTTATTCCAATTCATTTCACAATGACTTTTAGATTAGTAAATCTTACTTTTATAAGACACGTATATAGATCTCAAGTAATATTTTAGTTCCAAATAATTTCGATAGTCATAAATAGTTTTTTTTTTCATTTAATTAATTTTCATTGGATCGATTAGACACCAAATATTAGTTAAATATACGAAATCGTAAAAGAATTCGAAAACTTTTAAAACTATTGAAATCATTAAGGATGACAATTATTAATATGTCTCCTCTTTTTTCTAAGTACATATAATACATTTATAACTTTAATGCTACTTGTAAATATATTTTATGATAAATGATCAGGTGAATTTATTTTGTTACATGATACAATTTTGTTTCACAGAAATATGTTCTGTTTTAAAAAAACGTGAAAATCAAGAAAAAAATTGTTTCCTAATTTGTATAAATGATATAGAATTAATTATTTGACATGTAAATATTGCATTTAAATGTTTGTGATTTTTTTTTTATTAAGCGTTCATGATTATTTACAAGTACCTATCCTAGTTAAGTACCGCATGTAATCGAATCGTATATAACCTGGATTGTGTTAATTTTGTCACCCAAACATTTTATGGGTTAATAATTGTAAAATAAACATTATTTTGTAAAAACTAATCTTATGTTTTTTTACAACTTCCCCTAAACCTGATAGTTAATATTTTATATTACTCATTTGAACTCGAAACATAATATATAAAAATATTCTGTTCATTAAAATATTCTATGATCAGTCTGAAACTCTAAATTCACTCAATTTCTATTAACGTATGGTAGATGCAGAAGACATTTATGTATTATAAATATTTGTTAATTCAAGTATGAGATATCGATACAGTAAACAAAATAAACAACATCAAAAATTCAGATAAAATACGCAATCGCAAACGAACTTGAATAAGTAAATAAAAAGTAAAAAAAATAATGAGAGTGATAGAGAACAGCTACAAGTAGTACAGCTAAAGCTAATCTCAGTACAAACATTAACACATTATCGTCACTACTCATAAACAGTGTCAGAGCTTAGCTTGTGCCTCGAGTCTCGTCAATCGAGTCGAAAATATCTCTGTTTACGCTACACCGCGCTGTCAGCAGTCGAACACGTTCTGACTAGTCGTGAATTGTGGCGACAGGAATAATAATAGAATAACAACAACAATACAGTAGTATTTATAAATTAATTGCATGTTATTTTGTATTTGCACCAGTAAATTAAATTAATAGTCTGGATTATCAATTAAAGGACAGGCAGAACTAACAAAATTCAGTAGCAGAATACAAATAAAACGTTTGTTTATGACTCCATATTATAAAACAAACATGTTTACTACAACATATAAAATTAAAATTCAGCTCAGGGCAACATAAGTTAAAATCGAGACGGGAAACATGAACTAGTTTAAGCTTGGCTGGGACGTAAACTTGGCACGCTCTAAATCGTGGTTGCAGTCACGAATCGGAACGACGCAAGTGTTGAACTATAAGCGATTGTTATCACGGATGAATCGTAGCTAGATTTTCACATAACTACAACATTAATGTAAAGCGAACATAGCAAATTGTATTAAGAAGAAACTGTCAATTATGTATCTAAAATATTTTGTCAAATGCTTTATAACTTAAAATATAAAAGCGCACATATAATTATTTGCAGCGCTAACGAAGTTATATCAATTCATTCCATTAGTTAGAAGTAGAAAAACAAAGTTTTGCATATTTTGGGCAACGTATTTATAGTGATTCTAAAAAACCGATACTTATGTAGAGTTGCGTTTAACATAAATCATATAAAATATCTCTTTTTCTCTTTGAATAGTTGTAAATCCTTAAACGATAGCTTTACTATGTGAAGATACATTTTAATTTGCTTCAGGCTATATAAGGTCTTCGGAAACATTAAAACATTAATACATGGAACATTTTAGACGGTTATTTGTGTAACTAACAGGTATTCAACTTTACTGCCGTGACATTGAATGCGGGACAGTTACATCTAGTCATCATGTTGTTTTCTACACAAGTAAATAGTTAGCTAGAAAGAAATACAAGCTACAATGAATTCGTAAGATTAGATATTGTATCGCTTCATTTTATCCATTGCACCATTATAAAGCGTTGGCAATGGACTCGATGCAAACAACTCGACAATCGAAAGCGAAAATCGATGGCAACTGAACAGATCGTGAACTAAGAAATCGAAAACTATGAGTATGTGAATCACATGTAAATTATGAATAATATTCCTGTCGTAACTTTTATTATTGGCAAAGTCGATTAAGGACTTATAACAAAAAAAAATTAAAATTATACTAAATAAATAACTTAGAATTACAAATCGAGAGCAAAATTCATTTTAATAAGTGTAATATATTACAATTAATGTGCTAGTTTTTAAGTACCCAATCTTCTGTCTAAGCTGACGCCGATTAATCGTATTTATAAGTTACCATTGTGTGGTCCTTAAAATGGTAAAACATATTTAGAATCTGTGCCTATTAAAAACCAGTAGCAACGGTTTTCCCTCGGAAGCTTACAGATTGACATCTATCGACGTTTTCAAAGCGGTAAGTACAAGTTTGTTAAGAAAGTAAGTCACGGTTTTGAAAACCGACTCATTTTTTATTACAATCGAAGTGGAAAGAAACGGTTCAATGATTTTATAAGTTTTTTTTATTTTATTCATGAAGAATATCGTCGGTACCCATTGTAAGTATCGCTCGATTTGACGGTTTTTTCTTTGAAGCAATTGTGGATAAGTAATCAAGCTATACTGGTTTTGATGTCTCATTGATGATTCTTTAATTGAAGATGGGATAAAAACTACTGTAGCACGAGTAAAGCTAATTAGAAAGTTTAAGAAATCTTATTGGGTATTGTGATTTATAAATAAGATTTTAGAAGTACGTGATGGCTAAGCATATATTATCATCGTAGTAATTTATTTAACACAGTTGAAACTGCTTGCCTCATAGACGGTAATAATGATCAATTCGTAGGGTATAAACTTATCTACTATCTTGTTGAATGGATTACTGAGATCGGCAGTACCTATGTAATCTCAATTGTACAATTGTAATACAGCAGTTTATTCAAGAAATGGTGATTGGCTACTTTACTTATTATACATAATCTAGCTAAGTGTTATTGAAGTCCAAGTGGGCGATCATATCGATAAAACTTATAAATATTTAAACAGTCGACCATAATGTTGATATATGAAATCAAAACCAGTACCAAAGACCGTTGCAAATACGGTTGAATTTGATGTCCTTTAAAATGGGCAAGTCTCATAGATTTGAATACTCGTTATTTATAATGATATCGATGTAAATTAGCCTATTTATTTTGAAAATTAACACCTTGTCAACGATACTTAGCGAAATAGTTACGGTAGCTAAATTAATCCGTTAAAGTTAGATTTATGAACCTTCACGACAATGAATTTAAAGCTGAATTGTGATTATTGTTACGTACCAATAAATAACATAATATTAAAGGTAATTTATTAAAAGAAGGTCTATTAAAAGTAAAATTTCGCCGGCTATTTGATTAAAATGAAATGGGTTTTATAAAAACCGGAAATCGTATAAACAATCATAATGATAATAAAATGAACTGTTATTATGTTCAAACACATGTTGATGCAGACACACAATTTGTATTCAACAATTATGAATTAAGTGTAGATGCAACTTGTGTTTCATAAATTGATGAGTTTGTAATAGGTACATAAATGACTCAAGCCGATATTACAGATCATCATAAAAGCCATTGTGATTTTTATTAGGTTTTTTTTACATAGACAACTCCCGCACTAAAAATAAATCCTGTATCGCGGGAGACTTTACAAGCATTCAAACAAAGAACACCCAGACTCGGAACAACCATTTGTGGATCACACAAAGTTTTATCCCGTGTGGGATTCGAACCCACTTAAACCATTACAATATCCGCACAGTCTAGTATTCTGAAGTTTGTTGGTTATCCAGTTTAACCAGATTTGACTGAATGTGAGTCGGGCCATGGAGGCACTGCTACGGAACCCCGCGATCTAAGCGATAATTAGACTTTTTTTAGGTCATGGAATATTTAAAGGTAGAGAAAGCCGTCAGATAGTTATTAAAGCAAATGTTTTGCGTGCTCAGCTATAGAGTTTTTACTTCACATGATATTGTAATTCCAACTATGATTAGACTTTCAATAAATCAGTTCGGTCAGCAAATAAGACTTGGTTTCCAATTTGTTATTATTAGAACTATCTTGAGTTATTCTTGTTGGTATATTTACTTGTATTAGAGATAATATCTCGTGACTGTCCTTGTAGCTATTGTCGAGAATTGGCTGATGTATTACTAATTGGATTTCATGGATATTAAGTTTAAAACTGGCTTTTCGAAACTAAATGTGGCTTGTCTTAGAAAAGTTTGCATTGTACTTTCTTTATATAAAGCCAAATTAAGCAATTATGACGACCTCGATGGCGTAGTGGTTAGTGTAACCGACTGCCACGCCTGAGGTCGCGGGTTCGATTCCCGCACAAGTCAAACATTTGTGTGCATGAACATGGATGTTTGTCTTGGTCTAGGTGTTTATATATATAATAAGTATGTATTTACAAAAAAAAAGAATATATGTATGTTTATCCATTGTCTAGTACTCATAGTACAAGCTTTGCTTAGTTTGGGTTAGATGGTGTTGTGTGTATGTGGTAGAATATTATTATATTATTATTATTATTATATAATAACTTAAAAATAAACATATGGTGTTGAAATTAAACAAATTTATACGGTCTTTATTTTTTATAAAACACTAATACCTTAAACCACTATTGTTAAACACTTTTACTAGTTACTGTTTGCTTCTATTTAAGCTATTTAAATTATACAACTATTTACATTTAATTTTACACTTTTCCTGACGTTTCGGTTGCTTTTCAGCAGCCATGGTCACGGGGAGACTTAAAAACGTGATAAAATCTGTATAAATTTGTTTAATTTCAATGTATAACATTCGCGTATACGTAAGACAATAAACATATAGCGGTTTCGATTGCAGTATTTATTATGTAATAGCTTTTGTTCGCGGCTTCACTCGTTCGAAAAGTTTTTTGGATGAACGGTACGCTATGTCCTTTTCTGTACCCTTAACAACGTGTATACGAATTTTCATAATAATTGGTTAAGTATTTAGGGCGTGAAAGCGTAAAAAACAAACTCCCATTCGTAGTTATAATATTAGTTAGGATTAGATTAGGATTTGTAGTCCTTGCTTGCATATTATATTTTTAAACACATCTTATTACTAGTAAAAGTTTTAAAATGATAATTTAAGTTTCTCTAAAATGAAGATTGATTTTGTTAAAACCTGCTACTTGTTTGGTTTTAAAGTCTTCTTTTAACAGAACCAAAACAAAAACACCCCCACAATACGCTTTAACACAAAAATGGGCAATAACAATACAACTAAACGAGAGTAAATCAATACTTTTACCTAAAAAAAAACGAACGAAAAATAATAAAATAACGCATGTCCCGTACAAACTGTACTATGGACGTTTTTTCAAAAGTCTCTCTATAAAGAGCTTTAATATATTCTACAGGTGTGTCCGAAACAGGTGCCTGCTTTTTTCTTCTTTTTTTAGGGACAAGTTCAGACAAGTTCAATATTGCTTTGTCTGGGTTTGCTCCTAGCCCCGATTTGGTATATTTTGATGTTATTTTTTTATTTATGGGAGACCTCGTGGAACGAATGATAATTTATTGCAACGGACTTTGAATCTTAAAGAGTTTTATGTTGATGGGATGTTAGGGAGTTTTATGCCAGTAGCTAGTCTGGTAGCATTATTTTATCTGATAGGCTTGTGATATTTATTTAAATAGTGATGTCGACTTGTTTGGAATTGCTATCAATATTTACATACATATAGGCGGTGACATGGGGGCCAAAAATGTGGACAGCTATTAAATAAGTTATTACATAATATGGTGAAAAAGTATTTTAGTAGTACAATTGATGTATGAGCGAGATCAATGACTGGAATTTTAAGTAGAAATACTATTGCTGTCCGGATACATTTTCAGATACCGTGCAAAGCTTTCGTAACTGAAAACTCAATGATGTTTTGCCTGACCCGAATATTAAATCTTTACGATTGACTGAAAATTATCGGGACAGTTAAGAACAATAACATTTTGATTTAATACTACTACTTTTATGATTACTGCTCCGCTCTCCGTGGCTGTTTTAGAGTTTATTCATGACAAACAAACATAAAAAATACATATCTTTCTTGTTTATATTAGAGTACAGACAACACATTTGAGACTTGTAGTGAAAATGTCCATGCATAAATATATACTTTATCTTCTCCCTTAGCCTTTATTATTCCCAAGTCACTTGGGGTCGGCTTTTCTAGTCTAACCGGATTTGACTGGATATCAGTTTTTACACAGAGCGGCTGCCATCTAACCTCCACAACCTGAAGGCTAACGATACCCTAAGGCTAGACTAGTGTCAGGATATTAGAGGGTACTGACTTTCCCAATAACGACTGCCATAGATGTTCATGGCAGCCGGGACCTACGGCTTAACGTGCTCTCCGAGGCACGGAGCAGGCGATAATTGTCAATCAATACGCACATAATTTCGAAATGTCATATAACTTCCGAAAGTCAGAGGTGCGCGACGTGGGTTCGAACACGAGACCCTCTGCATTGCAGTCTGTTGGTCTCCCCACTGAGCTATCTACTAAAAATATACTTTATAAAACTAACTATTATAAAACGTTGAGTAGTTGAACAGTATTTCACTGCACAACATAATTCATATCCATACTTCATTATAGTCGTAATAAATTCATAACACCTGTAGGGTCTGAGCCTTATACAACCGCAAATGTGCCCTCACTTCACCAATCTATAGGACAAGTGAAGATGACTTCTTTACAGAGTTAATGGTTTGTGTAATTTGTTTACATTGAAGTGGAGTAAGTTGTATATATTCTTATGATAATTAGTCATAAGACTGGTTGTTTTTATTACTTTTATGTGGTGTATTTTGACTTCATTAAAGTATTGAAATTAAACCACTATATACGGATTTTATCGCGTTGTTTATTTTACACTTTATTACATAAGTTTTTAACTGTTATACTACTACTAGATACTATTAAACTTTACTATTTTTTAAGCTAATTAAATTATTAAAACTATTAAAGCTATTTATATTTAAGTTTACACTTTCCCCGACGTTTCAGTTGCTTTTCAGCAGCCATGGTCACGGGAGACTAAAATGGTAGTTGTCTCAATGTTCCCGTGTCGTTATTTCAAAGTAACCGAACATAATTTAATCATTGGTGTTTCTATTTACGCAGAATAAGCTCAGAGTATCATGAAGTCTAGCTGTAGTTTGCTTCTTCTTGGGTTTGACTATTTGAATTACTGGATCCCAAGCTGGTGGTACATTCCAACCATCTTCTCTATTGAAATTAGGATGTTTTTTTCATTAAAGTACGAAATTATGTGCGACTGTTCGTTATTAACAAAGTTTATCTGTATAATCCTGGTCATCTACTTTTACATTGTCGATAAGATTTTAAGTTATACGATGACTAGTCTGCCTGTTATACAAAGCAAAGGCAAATTATCAAAAGAGTAATCTAATATATTTTTCACTTGCGTTATGTATACCTATTGTAAGTGATTGCGTCGGTGGCACATGCGTCTGATGCATAGTGGTTGCACACATAAGCGCTGTGGTTGTGAGTGCAACTGCTTTGCATGAGAACTCGGATTGGATACATGAGTTGGGCAAAGTATTATTGCATATTTCTGTCAACGAATTCTTAGTAGCACGGAGTTTGAACCTGTGCCCGGTAACTGGCAATAGGGCAATAGGTACGCCCCTTTATTACATGGGACTACAAATTAGCTGGTACAATGTGAATGTAAAGTACGAAGCATCTTCAGGGATATGGACGTGAGTCTAAGTATAAAATGTATGGTAACGACCGTGATCTAAATCGTAGTAATCGTAATCAATTTAATCATCTTTCATAAATCTATTCGAATAATTAACAATGTTTCGAACGAATCGATTCAATTGAAAATGTTCATCATTCGATGTTTTTATAAATATCGCTTCAATATGTTTATCACCATAGTGAACAAGTTGCGACAGGCAACCCATTACTAACGAGTTCCATAGAATGATGACCAATACAACTGGCTGGAAAAATAAAATAGAATTGTTTTGTTATTTATACAGAAAAGACATATTTGCAATGGACAAGTACAAAGCTAAACCGTTGAGGCTTTATGCTGTTTTTTTACTATATTATACATTTCGAAAGACGTGGCAGTATTTTAGACTGCGATTCCTTCAACGTGTTTTTTTCTTTATGTGCTTTCTGGGTCGGGTAAAATGAAAGTAATTATTATTTATCTTAGAATTTAATTTACTACATTATACATGTTTAAAATCGTAGCAGAATTTAGGACTGCGATCTTTTCATCATGTCTTTATTCTGGGTCGGACTAATAAAACTTATTGTTTTCATTCTAAAATTCTTAATAGCATCTCGAAATTCTTTTTATTGTATTACCAGATATCTGGTAATAGAGGAGTTAGTGAGCCACCTAGTGGTCAGTAGTTACTGACTACTCATGAACTTCAATAATGTCACAGCTAAGCTATAGCCCACTATAAACTTTAAGCTTGTTCTTACCAGTTGTCACCCTGACCACTGATGTCAATTTTGAGTTTATAGGTAAATAAGTGTTTGCATATCCCTTTGCAAAACAAGCGTTTTTTTATTATATGGAGCCCTTTTAACACTCTAATTTTGTCGGTGGCAATACTCTACATTAGATTTCGGGTTCAACGGTCAGTGGTGATTTAAAAGAGTGGCCTTGAGTTTCTTGCATGTATCTTCTCATAGGCTCAACCTTTTGCCTGAACCTTGCAACTAACATAAATGTGAATTCAGTAAATGTAATAAACTCACTAACCCCTTTGACGTTCATAAGTGTTACTTTGTGTCCTAAGTGAATAAATGATTTTTGACTTTGACTTTGACTTCAACTTCAGAGGTTAGGAAAAGCGCTACTGCGTTATTTTGTGAACAAATTCTCAATAGAAGTGCAGGGTCAGGAACTATCTCACGTGAGACCTATAATTGTAGTTGTCTAAATCTGGGTGAAATATACCTTTGCCTACTCTTACGGGACTATAGACGTGAAGCTATGCGTGTATAATATTTATTTGTCAAAATACAACTAAATATAATCCTACAATAACTTCTCTGACATATAAAGAAACTTTACAACGAAAGCTGATATTGTTTTAATCATAAAACACATAATTTGCCTTCACAACATTACTTACAACGTCCAAGTAATTTAGATCCCTGAGCGCGATACAACACAATGTAACTTAGCACTGACATAGAGCTTAACTTACATTGGTATAACCTTTCTGACCTCTAAGATGTAGCTACCTTCGAGTTACGAGCCTAAAGTCTGTTTTATAGCCTTTTGATTGTATTTTTGGGCAAGTTGGAATATCCGTATCGAATTTTACGACACACATTAATTGTGCGTCTAAAAATAATTTTCAGCCCTTTTTGATGCATTTTTGATTTAGAGAAATTGACGCAAACCTAAATCTACAGACAACTTTTTTATTAGTATTTTTCTAGAACATCATCTATGTCGCGCTTGAATATACTTGAAGGGGTAGGCAAAGTAATACACACTTACATTACGCCAATTATTTTGTAGAATCTACGTATTAAGAGTCAAGTCTTATGCCATCTGTGATGCCACATATGCATGTGCTAGATAGACGGTAAAAGTCTCTTATAGGATATTGCCGTATGTTGTAGGATTTGCGTATTACGAGACAAATCTACTGTTGTCTATAATTCCACGCATGGATGTGCTCACTAGACGGCAAGAGCCACGACCCCTAGCGAGGTTTTTGCCGGATATGCCGGACACAATGCCAGACTCTACCAATAATGACCTAACAGGAATCCCTGTAATACTATTTTTAAAACGGAGTTGAAACCTATGACCTCACGATCGACTTTAACCACCACAATCTGGTGTTAAAAGGGACGTACGAGTTCTTTAATAAATCCTACATTATCCCCAATAACATCCAAACCAATATTATAAATGCGAAAGAGAGTTTGCTTGTTTGTTACGCTTTCACACCTTAACTTCTTTTTTATACAACTAATGTGGCAAACAATATTACGACCTACGATGGTAAGTGTTCACCGTAGCCTATGGACGCCTGCAACACCAGAGGCATGCATCACTTGCGCATTGCCGACCTTTTAGGAAAGGAAGAAGAGAAAAAGGAAGTGGGAAGAAGAAGGAGCGGGAAAGGGTAAAGAGGGTGATTGGGCAGCACTCTCACTCACCGAACGAAACACAACAGTAGGAATACTGCTATTTCACGTCGATATTCTGTGAGAGGGTAGTCCTTCCCAAGTCGAGCCGGCCCATTCATGCTGAAATCAGCGAGGCTCTACCACTCAAATTTCTCGACCTACCATCTTAAAATTTCGCATACACGTTGTCAGAGATACAGAAAAGGACATTTGGTACCTGCAATCTAGAAAAGGTACTGTTCCCGAGGGATAGCTAGTACCAGCTAGTACGCTATATTTTAACATGCAAGCTAAACCGGCGGTCAGACGCTTGCTCTAATATATTTTTTACGTGCATATATAAATGTCATAATTCTAAAAAAATAATAATGTACGATAAAGTACGTGCAGTCACAATTATGAAGTAGGTAGACTACGGAGACCACGTGTCAGCAATTATAGTGAGACAAAGGGCATATTGGAGCTATTGTCTCGACGTAATTTATACAGAGTAGTGACGTTGTTTGTAAGCGGTATTTAAGTATTGTAACTTTAGTCGGTGGCACACCGGTAGCGCAGCAATTGCTGTGTTTGAGATCTCAGGTTCGTGCAAAGAAATTCTCAGTCGCAGTACGAAGTCTGGTACAAGACTGCAATAGGATCTCTATTAAGTGGGTGTAGGTGTAGTACACATCTTCCTACTCCTTCGGAGATAGGGGTGTGATACTATATATTATGTAAGATGTAACTACAGCCAATAAATAACAAAATTAAGAGCTATTAAATAATTAGAATCAGTCTCCAGGGGTGTTAACGGGCTCGCATTACTAACTTTAATACTTTCTCTTTGCATGATACAATTACATATCGCACCCTTAATAAAACAGAGACTTATCTCAGTATTTTGGATTAAACAAATTTGAACTCTATTGCAAAGATTTAACACAAATATAATATTAGAATTTAACATAAACAATTAGAGTTCAAATTGCCTTACTTTCAAATTTCGAGTTAAGTCGCTGTTTTATTAAGAGTGCGATATTATGTATACATGAAGAGTAAACTCTTTTAAAACATAGCTATTGTGTGCACGAACCGTGTGAAATTTGCTATAGTTTATATGATGAAGGAGTGCAGTGAGATAAAATTTACATTAAAATATATTTTTTTAAATTTAATGTTTGTTAACGTGGTTAAGCATATTGTTTATTTTTAGGTTTGTGTATTGATTTTTCAACCAAGAAATTCTCAATAACAGCACAAAGTTTGGTCTGCGCCCAGTAGACGGCAAAACCCTCTCGCCTAGTTACACGGTATCTAAAATCATAGCTGACAATATGTGCGTGGCTTCCAGCCTACCCCATACATACCTATAGTCGTAAAACTATGTATGTATGCATTCTCTGAACGTCCATTTCTCTGTATCGTTTAATTTTTGTAACAGTACACCCATTAAGTGTATGCATAATACAATTTTCTTAATACATTAAAATTTTATTATAACATAACACGTGGGAATCTGCAGTTCATTGCACATGAACCTTTGTATATTAGAACAATTTAGTTAACAGTGTGTTTATACTGAAATGTTAAGTAAACCAGTTTTGGAATTGTTTTTGGTAGTGTGACTTCTTAGTATTATTTTAATTATATTTCCTTTATAGAAATTTTCGTGTTAAGTGAAATGGGTTGACAGTGTTTTAAAGGTTATTTTGGGATAGATTTTTTTTTGTGTTTTGATAGTTCCGTTGTTTCTTTGGCTTATGTTTACACACAGGTGGGTTTGATTTCTAGGTCTGGTAAAAAATTATTTTTGTCATCTGACCTTACGTTTTTAAATATGTACTATCAAACAGGCAGCTGTTGTTTAAATCACCATGCCTAAGATTTTCAAACTTTGCTAGCATAAGTTTAAACCTATTATTATTAAACATTGGTTCTTCCTTCTTAATATTATAATCACCTTTGTTTATAAACTGCAACCAATCCATAGATGGTCTACTTTCGAAACCAAAATCATTATTTACAAAACGCAAATCAAACCTCTTAATTTTAAACTCAACACAAATCCTATTACTTAAAGTCTGATACAAAATGGTGCAATAATTTCCGAGATTAACAAAACCAAACAAACTTACAGTTCCCATCATTTCATGGTATTAAGAGAGTCGTGACAAGATCCCTGTTGAGAAATTACTGTAAACACAGTTATGATATGTAAACCCATAATCAGTGGGTTTGGGCCGATCAGGGACCAGTTTTTACGACCATATAAATTCAGGTTACTACCTTTTGTTAATCTTTAGACATTTTCCTTGTAAAGTTCTAACAGAGAGTTGAGCTTCGTCCACTGTGTACTGGTTTAAAAGGTCACTACCATCGTACCGTACTTACTATACCTACGTACTGCGTTGCTGTTGTCATTACGAGAATTCGTAAAATATGCTGTAAACACTTGCTGTATACTTAGCACATTATGATTCAGCACGATTAATACTTAATAATCATGCTGAATCTTGATGTTATAAGTTTTGGAGCTGCTGTGTAAAATTCTCGTAAGACGGATTAGATTGATACTGCTTACTTAAAAAAGAAAATAACCTTAGGAAATATTGTCTTCTGTTTACGCGAATATTATTCATTGAAATTAAACTACTATATACGGATTTTATCGCGTTGTTTATTTGACACTTTATTACATAATTTTGAAAACTGTTACACTACTACTACTATTAAACTTTACTAATTTTTAAGCTAATTAAATTATTATTAAAACTGTTAAAACTATTTAGATTTTAAACACTTTTACTAGTTACTGTTTACTTCTAGTTAAGCTATTTAAATTATGCAACTATTTACATTTAATTTTACACTTTCCCCGACGTTTCGGTTGCTTTTCAGCAGCCATGGTCACGGGGAGACTAAGATGGTAGTTGCCTCAATGTTCCAGTGTAGTTACATATTATATATAAAGTGTCAAATAAACAACGCGATAAAATCTGTATATAGTAGTTTAATTTCAACCTTAGGAAAAGAAGCCTTATCAAAATTTCTTAAAGGATTTTTATTGAATGCGCGTGAAAGAGACCGCGTTACAGATAATATACATTTGTCTCATATAATGTTCCTTTGTGTACTATGTACTAGATTTTGCCTTCGGCTGCGCACACGACAAAAGTACTACTGACAACGTGTATGCGAAGTTTTATGAAGATCGGTGGAGTAGTTAAGGCGTCAAAGTGTAACAAACTTGCAAAATACCTCACATTCGCATTTATAATATCAGTAAGGATATGCGAGCCAATACGTGCTAGGCCAGAAATATTTGTTTCTATGGAACAACATTTTGTGGGCAGATTGCCTAAATGGCGCAGCGTTAGTACATACAAATGCTGTGCCCGATGGTAGTCTCATATTTACTTCCGAATCATTCGAGTATTGGGTATTTCTGCCAAGGAACATAGCAGCACGGTATCTGCAACTGTGTCCGTTAGACCGCAATAGTTGTCCCAATCTATACTAATATTATAAAGCTGAAGAGTTTGTTTGTTTGAACGCGCTAATCTCAGAAACTATTGGTCCGAATTGAAAAATTATTTTAGTGTTGGATAGGCCATTTATTGAGGCATAGCGTGATATAACATCACGCTACGACTCACGGGGGCGGCGCAGTAAACATAAACGCGGATGAAACCGCGGGAACATGTATAGTATACTTATATGACTGCACACATGGCGTTTTGGTTTAAGTGGTCGCCTCGCCACTGCCACTGCGCCGAGTGTTGTGGGTTCTAATCTCACATGAGACAAAAGTTTGTTGTGATCCACGAATGTTTGTTCCGAGACTGGATCTTCTTTGTGTCCGTTGTTAGAATTTTTGTAAAGTCCCCCGCGACAAAGGATTTTTCTAAGAGCGGCAGCTGGCTTTTTAAAAAAAAATATAGTGTTTGTAATGTAATTCTCACTGATTGGAATTAAGAGAAGCTTCCGGTGCAAACCACAACGACACATATTCTAGAAAGTCATTTCAACACAATACCGTGACTCTCATTAACAGTCGTCATACACCGCGTTACTAATAAAACCGCAAGCTGTAACATCCTGCGCCTCATAAGGAAAACCAAGCCATTGTTTTGATATTTTTCTCAGAATTCTGTTAGATTGACTATCCTTTCGTGGCGAGGTGTTCGCGATAATCAAGCCTTCTTTTGGCTTCCAGAAATATAAATGGTGGGAATAAATTAAGGAAATACTGGCGTTATTTTTTAGAAGCCATGCTATAGGTATAGAATGTACCTATGTATACAATATCTCTCTATCGCAATTAGATTGTAGTAATCATAATATTGTCTTACATTTACGCGAATGTTCTAGGTACATTGAACACGGGACGACTCGTCACTGTGGAGTGACGAGTGTGTTCATGGGAACATGGTTGCTGAAAAGCAACCGAAACGTCGGGGAAAGTGTAAACTTAAATATAAATAGTTTAAATTGTAGAAAAGTGTCATAGTTTTAAATTATGTAATAAGTATAATATTGTCTTCTATTTACGCGAATATTATTCATTGAAATTAAACTGCTATATACGGATTTTATGGCGTTGTTTATTTGACACTTTATTACAAAATTTTGAAAATTTTTACACTACTACTACTATTAAACTTTACTAATTTTTAAGCTAATTAAATTATTATTAAAACTATTTAGATTTAATTTATTTTTACACTTTCCCCGACGATTCGGTTGCTTTTCAGCAGCCATGGTCACGGGGAGACTAAGATGGCAGTTGTCTCAATGTTCCAGTGTAGTTATTTCAAAGTACCCGAACATAATTTAATCATTGGTGTTTCTATTTACGCAGAATTAATTTAATAATAATTTAATTAGCTTAAAAATTAGTAAAGTTTAATAATAGTAGTAGTGTAACAATTTTCAAAATTTTGCAATAAAGTGTCAAATAAACAACGCGATAAAATCCGTATATAGCAGTTTAATTTTTATGTAATAAGTGTTATAAAATAAACAACACAAAAAATCTTCTCCCTAGCCTTTATTTTTCCCAAGTAACTTGGGGTCGGCTTTTCTAGTCTAACCGGATTTGACTGGATATCAGTTTTTACACGGAGCGGCTGCCACCTGACCTCCGCAACCCGAAGGCTTACGATATCCTAAGGCTAGACTAGTGTCAGGATATTAGAGGGTACTGACTTCCCAATAACGACTGCCATAGATGTTCATGGCAGCCGGGACCGACGTCTTAACGTGCTCTCCGAGGCACGGAGCAGGCGATAATTGTCAATCAATACGCACATAATTTCGAAAAGTCATATAACTTCCGAAAGTCAGAGGTGCGCGACGTGGTTCGAACCCGAGACCCTCTGATTTGCAGTCTGTTGGTCTCCCCACTGAGCTATCACTGCTTTACAAAAAAATCCGTATAAATTAGTTTAATATCAATTGTAGTTATCAGTTTATATTTTTGACTTGCATAATCTATATCACGGAAAACGGCTAGGAATTATATCATGCTCAGTATTTGCATATCTTTTTTGAATATCTGCTTGTGACCACGGCCAGTGCAACCTGGCCTAGTCAAATATATCAACAACGTATGTAAATACTGAGAGTTTTCAGTTATATAGATTGTAGTACATATGTACATACTTAGTCTCTCACTCTCCCCCGTACAGGTAGGTAGAAGTGTATTAGACTCACATTTTAAGAGCTAAGATTTTAGGACCTACGTACTATTTATAACCTTTTAACAGGCACAATTCCAGTCAGAATTGAACTCAAGAATGATTGCATTTAAGTTCTAGATAGTAAAATAAATAAATAAAAAAATAAAATAATTTATTTCCAAAAGAGTACAATGTTACTCATAGAATACATTTGCTCCACACAAGGCAAGCCTGGCCTGTGGATGTCCGATACCGATTACAATTGAAATAGAAATAAATTTTTTGGCTAGTAAGTTAGTATGATCTGAGGCTAGAGTATACCTCTGCCAAACATATCAGGCAAAGTGATATGTTCTCTTGTGGATGTAAAGTTACTGAACGTACTCATTTGTTTGGGGTAAATATAAGTACACATGTTTATGAGTTTCTAGCTTTCACCCGGAGCTTCGCTCGTTAGAAAAATTCCTTTTCCTGGATGAAAGTGTCCTATGTTTTTTCTCCCAGACAGCGTGTATGCGAAATTATATGATAATCAGTAGAGTTGTTAAGGCGTGAAAGCGTAAAAAACTAACAAATAAACAAACACCACCAGCTTGGGATCCAGTAATTCAAATAGTCAAACCCAAGAAGAAGCAAACCACAGCTAGACTTCATGATACTCTGAGCTCATTCTGCGTAAATAGAAACACCAATGATTAAATTGTGTTCGGGTACTTTGAAATAACGACACTGGAACATTGAGACAACTACCATCTTAGTCTCCCCGTGACCATGGCTGCTGAAAAATAACCGAAACGTCGGGGAACTTAAATATAAATAGTTTTAATAGCTTTTATAAATTAATTAGCTTAAAAATTTGTAAAGTTCAATAGTATCTAGTAGTAGTGAAACAGTTTCAAAATTTTGTAATAAAGTATAAAATAAATAACGCGATAAAATCCGTATATAGTAATTTAATTTCAATGAATATCATTCGCGTAAACAGAAGACAATATTAAACACATTTATAATATTATTTAAGAGTTAGGATATTATTAGAAACAAAAATGTGTATTTACATATCAAATACATTAATTGTTCACACACGTGCGCATCAAAACCCTTTAACCGCAAATTATTAATGTATTATATTTATTATATTTTAATGTCATCCGCTTTTGTTTCAGGTAAATATTTTATTTATTCATTATGGCGGTTGACACTTCAACATTGAGCTTGGTAAGTCATCACGTTGTTAAACGCATCTCTATATGTATTTTACCGTTGAAATGTAAAAACATTGTAGTACCAAAGTATGTATATTGGTAAACGATTTCTACACTAATCATTTACCACTAAATATCATATAAATAACTAGTAGTTTTCCCGCGGTTTCACCCGCGTAAGTCCCGTTCCCGTGTGAATATCGGGTTTCACCCCTTTTACCCCCTTCAGAGTGGAATTTCCAAAAATCCTCTTCTAGTGCTCCCTTACACTCTCCAAGGAACATACATGCCAAATTTCAGCTTTTTGCGTTCAGTAGTTTCAGCTGTGCATTGTCTGTCAGTCACTCAGTAACGGAAGAGTTTTAAATATATAGATATCCGTATATAACACCGAACCGTTTCGTAAATATTGCGATATTGTAATGTCGGGATAAAGACCAGGTTTAGAGCAACTTAAACCGGCGAGCGTGTATGAGGAATGTGATGAAAGTGAATAAAGCCAGAGAATTGTGTCAGGATCGTAGCAAATGGAAATCCGTAGTCTCTGCCCACCTCTCTGGGAAACAGGCGTGAATCTATGTATGTATGTATAATAATGTTAGACTGTGAATGTGACTGACGTGCATGAGGTCTTGGGTTTGATGGCCAGGCATAATGGTAGTGGGTTCACTTGTCAAGAAATTCAAGTAGCAGTATGGAATCTGGGACTGTGCCTGATGGCAAAAGGCTCGCTTTTTCGCTGTGGTACCTAAAAATATTCTTTGCAAAAAAGTGTCCATTAGTCAGCTGCATACTCGTTTGAGGATGCAAACATAAAGACTACAGAGTACCACGCCTGTAAAGGTCAGATTAGTCTTCAAAATATTTAAGATTTCTCATTTTTGGTATCGACTATCACAGAAGTTCATAACAGCAGATTCCGAACTAATTTTAAAAACATGGATATGTTATTATCGGAATGAAAATACACATTTAACTTTCTAACACCCGATAAAGAACTTGGAAATCAAGTCATCCATAAAGTTCAACCACTTTTGTTGCACCAAAACTTACTGTAACCTTACAAAAAACTGTGACACTGACCGTGACTGTAACCAAATTATATTTACTAGTAAAAACACATCGATTCCAATCTTGAACCTTACTCCAAACAAAATAAGAACGACAATAGGAAAACATTTAATTATTATAGTAACAATAGCATGGTGTTCACAGGACCGATCGATCATACAAAGTTTATTAACCGTCAGATTAACTTTCGATTTGAAGTCTGTAATGTGACACGACCCTTATTAAATGATGAGATAATACGGTGAGGTAGAAAGTAAGTAATATTGAAAGGTAAGATTGAGATCACACGTATATTATGTATCAAAGATTAGCTTCCAAGTAGGGAAGTAGGTAAAATCTCAACACATATTCTTTTCAATCAAATCAAAAAATATATAGAAAAAGAGAAGCTAATAATTATGTACTATTTGTAACCAGTCTTTACGCACGGCTTTACCTCAGTGACATAAATGGTTTATCTTACAGTAACCCGCATTTTCTCACAAACATAGGCAATAAATTTATATTGACTATTTGACCTATAAACTATATGTGCAGAAAATTACGTCGATAAGTTTTGCTTCGTTACTGCGTAAATAAAGGTAAAACATAAAAACACACTTTTTTAAATATATTACAATATTAGTATGGATTTTTAATTTTGATCTGTCCGTTTTACATACTGCATTTTAATACAATTACACTATTGATAGGGCAACTAATACACGTACATAATGTTTTGAAATTCAAAATTCACATGTATATAAGTTATGATTAAATATTAAATATATTATAATCATTGTTATAAACCCATGTAACGTCTTCTAAATCACCTTTTGAATTTATCTGCACCACATAAGGCTGATTGAATGCCTCATGCCATGAAATGACTAGCCATACAGCAGTAAAATCATGGAATTAACCTCATAATGAACCATCGATATCGGTATTTTAGCTCCACACTTAGTCTTGAAACTTAAGCTAGAACGTATTCACAATATCTATTAAACGATGTCTGAAGCTTTAAGCGTGTAGGATCAATCAGTAGAAATGTAAAGTCATCTACGGCAATCAAACGTTAAATTCAAACTTCAAATGCACAAGAAATCGCAGACGTTTGGCTGATGGCTAGCTATATCCTTTATCAGCAAACAGAGCTTAGCCCAACAAAACTTAGATACAACCGGAACGAAACCATAAATCATTTCGAGTAACACCATAAGCGAACTTCGATAGACAATATCTGATGGTGCATTTGACAAAGTCTGATTTTCCATTCATGAAATCTAAAATTTGTAAATTGGAATCTGATGCCAAGGAATAGAGTTCAAATTTGTTGCAACGAATGTTTCTTGATGAGAAAATAGCTCTTGGTAATGCACAAACAAAATAAGAAGATACAGCAGTAAGAAATTGTCTAGTAGCAAAGGCTTATGGGCGTTTCGCTTCATTTAGCAAAAGTATATCGAATTCATCATGTGTAACGTCTTTGTTGTGTGTTTTTATTAAAAATTGTATATCGTAATGGGAAGGCGACGTCGTTTGAAGTTGATGGCGTATGCTTCCACATCTTGGGTAGTTTGTTATTACGTCGCTAAGCACTTTCAAGGAAATATGGGATTGAACCAGTATGATTAGCTCTGGTCTGGCGTTCTCATATTTTGATTAGATTTGGTTATCTTTAAAACTTTTTGTATCATACACTAGGTGATATCATTTACCATAATCTACTTTAATGGTGTCCACTGTTAATTAACTTTATGCTTATGTTTTTTATGATTTAACAGATGATGTCTAATGTATTTTTCCTTTGTGTCATTCAAACGTATTCTTTGCATTGCGTCACGCAAAGCACTTTCATGTATGTACTCTTAACTATTCATACGTACAACTGCAACATTAATACCATCTATTGCTTTGTCTGAACCCTTATCTTTCACTGTGCTCATTATACAAGCTGTAATGGACGGGACATTTACAAATAGTCACGACTCCGCATTATGTTTTAGTGACACTTTATCGACATGATATTATGACGTTGATGACCAGCTACTTATGGGGCTTTTAGCGTTCCGATTTAAAATATGACGTGTTTTTTTGTGGTCACTGATGGCGAATGCTAGAAGCCTCATATTTCATGGGCAATTAGCAATTTTTCATATCTGTGTTAAGCTTTTAGTGAGATTAAAGTACTCAGACTTAAGAGTGAAGAAAAAAATGGTGGCTGGTTGATAGGTTCGTGAAATATTGGAGTTAAAGATGTTCTTGCAACGATTGAGATAGCTTTTAAGATTTTTATACTTTTATTACTTTTAATGAAGCATTGAAATGTAATCATGCAGTCATGGAAATGGTAATAATCTGAAAGAGCTTGAACCTTTACAAATATAAGTGATGATAAAAAGACAGTATAAAATCGTTTCTTTTTCTTTTTTATTTGCTTGTTTGTCATAATCAAAGAGTAAACTGATGTTGTAATAAAATTTCAACAATTTACTATATATTTACTTATTGCGACGTTTCGTAAATATCAGTATTTTTTTAAATAACATACAGTGAGGCAATTATACAGCCTTATCTAATATGACATCATGGCACTTATGGTTTTAAATCATCCGTTCATGGGTTTGTTAAAACATTAATCGATTACAGCCATAAACCAGCACGTGGCTACACTTAACATTTTGTTAATTGACACAGACAGACACTGTGATTTTGTTACTATATTTAGACGTACTTCTTTTTATGTACCTATACACCTATTAAAAAAGATGCTTATTTCTGAAGACTTGATAGAACCATACTTATTACGTATATTATTTTTATATGCAAAAGTATTTTAATGTTCTACTGCATACTTTTGTATAGGTTCACTCATTAAGACTGCGCCGAGCGAAATGTGCCGAAACAGGCGGTCACAGTTAAGTGAATAAAATCAACACTTTTTGTCTAATACAAATATAAAATATACATTTACCATAACAATAAATGTGTTTACAATTACTCCGTCTAAAAAACTCAAAATCATTAATATTTTCACCTACAAAATTACGTAAATTTGCACTAAAAATGCAAAATCGTAAGCTCGTGTTAAGTGATTTTTAGATTATAACGGTAGAAATCTATCCTATTTTACAGCTTAAACGAAACATAAATAGTTATATTACAATTTGTCCGTCCCAAATATTTAAGTTATTGGTTGACAATAAAGATACATATTTATCAGAAAACTACTTCAAATCCTCCATACAATTTTACTATGGCGGCCGCGCGCCGATTTGAATATGCGCCGCACGAGCTCTGTCATTATCTGTCTTACGCTCGGCGCAGTCTTAAGTCTCTCAGTCACACGAAGCGCTTTTAGTCAATACATATGTTCTTAAAATATTAAAGGCCTATGATAGGTGTATGATAAAGGGAAGCTTATCTCTAGTCATAAAATACATTGCTGGACTAAATTACAATGTATAAAAGAGAGAAAGAATTATATGCCAACTTGATAGCATAAAATAAATAATTAGTTTTAATTATGCGTGCACTCTCCAAAATGATTTAATTATTTTTACAAAATACACTTTCTAGAACAGTATGTCTATATAAGTGTATAATAGGTGTAAAACTCACAAACATTAAAAGTTTAATGTCAAATTGCTATAATATTCAAACTATTTACGCACAATAAAAATATCAACTGTGCTAAAGAAAAGCAATCCAACAAAACTGGGACTTCGAATTAAACTCAAATGGTGCACTGTGACCTTAGTTGGAAAACCATAATCACTGACATACGACAATCGTATAGAAGACACGCCACACGCGACGCCTGCGCATCGTCATCATGACAGCGAGCAATAACTGCGTTTGATTGTAAAATAAGAAATAATTTTTATATCTACTTAATGGACGGGCTTAGTGACATAGGGTTATGTTTGTTGAACAGCTTGTTGGAGCTTTTAGATGTAAATGTATGTATTTCAACTTGAGTTATTTTAATGTCTTCTTTTCCCTAGCCTTTATTATTCCCAAGTCACTTGGGGTCGGCTTTTCTAGTCTAAACGGATTTGACTGGATATCAGTTTTTACACGGAGCGGCTGCCACCTGACCTCCGCAACCCGAAGGCTAACGATACCCTAAGGAAAGACCAGTGTCAGGATATTAGAGGGTACTGACTTTCCCAATAACGACTGCCATAGATGTTCATGGCAGCTGGGACCGACAGCTGAACATGCTCTCCGAGGCACGGAGCAGGCGATAATTTTTAATCAATACGCACATAATTTCGAAAAGTCATATAACTTCCGAAAGTCAGAGGTGCGCGACGTGAGTTCGAACCCGAGACCCTCTGCATTGCAGTCTGTTGGTCTCCCCACTGAGCTATCGCTGCTATTTTTATGTAAAGTGCATAAATATGAATTGAGAAAAGAAGCGTAGTATTCAGCGATTATTAAATTTAGGCAACTGTTTTGATATCAAATATTTTTTTTTGATAGCATATCTATATTAAACTGAACAAAATGTTATATAATTATTATTACTAATTACTTTTAGTAACACGTTATGTGTGATGGTACCACGAATACTTTAGAGCCTTTGGTTTAATTAGCAACGTATTTATTTTTCTATATTGCGGGTATATTGGTCTTTCGTTATCAGTTATTCAGAAAATGTAAACTTATTAAATAAGTAAATGCCTATAATTAAACCATAGGTATAGGGCCTACAGATTTTTTTTGTTTGTGTTAATTTTATTAGTGAAGCAATGGTAACATGCAGCTTGTTTGGTAAGCAGAATACCGAAACCTGAGATTCCTTACTTTACCAGGAATATCACGTGGGCATTATTGACCTTGGGCACACGAATTACAGATGCAATAAAAGGAAAGGAATGGTCAAGTTAGATTACGTGAGCTCCATACTTACCAGGCAAATCAGTATTACTTCTGTTAAGCCGACGTCTTGTACGAGAAAGATACATACTTGGAAAAGTCATACGCATCGTCACCAAAATAACTGGCAATGACTGGCTTTGTCATTTAGATAACTTGTATAAAAATCATCATCAGCGCAATTAATAATAACTGTATCTGTATCTGTATCTTATGTGGGGGCCAGTCAGTGCAGACCGGCGACACTTCGACCCAGTGGGATCTTTTGTGTCGACACTCTCCCAAAACGACTGCCATAGATGTTCATGGCAGCCGGGACCGACGGCTTAACGTGCTCTCCGAGGCACGGAGCAGGCGATAATTGTCAATCAATACGCACATAATTTCGAAAAGTCATATAACTTCCGAAAGTCAGAGGTGCGCGACGTGGGTTCGAACCCGAGACCCTCTGCATTGCAGTCTGTTGGTCTCCCCACTGAGCTATCGCTGCTCTTAATAATAACTGAGTTGCATCTGATATTATAAACAAGGATAACATATTTTAATTATATATTTATTTTATAAGATACATTGTAGACGCGAGGATATTATGATTCGTCCAAGGTTAAAGGTTCAAGTCCTGCTTCATAGATTATCTTTTTCTTCTATTATAGTTTACATATTTTAGATAACTTAAATTTTCTCTAATTCTACAACACATTCAACTTGTTTGCCAACAAGCTCGCTATCCTCTGCATCCTTATATCACCCTAGTACCTACTCAGCACGACCTACGCAACATGCGATGACGACTTGTACGACGTCCAGTTAATTATTAGCCGAGCTTTTTCTTACACTTTAATACTGTTTTTGTATGACAATAAATTACCATTGGCTTACTTTGGTTGTAAGGAAAATTAAGTGTGAATTCTAGTTAATTGTGCTAATCAAAGAAGTAGATATGTTTGTACGTAAAGTTTTTTATTGTAAGTTCATGGCTGGTAGTATATCGAGTTTGTTTGTGGTCGCTATTTTGTGTGATGAAGTCTAAAAAACTACCTACATAGTCTAATATATATTCCAAAAGTGAAGGTGTACAATATATCCACATATAACTATGTTTTTGTCACCTCAATCGAAGGCGAGCCTTTTGCCATTTACCAGGCACAGTTGCAGCTTTATTACTTCTACTAAGAGTTTGATAGAAAAGCTAATAATACTTTGTCCAATTCGGGAATGCAACCCGATACCTCATGCACAGCAGTCGCATTTGCTACATCCGTAGAGTAATTAATTTTCATTTCTCATTTATCATAATTCCTGCGTATTTGTTTAGGATATGGTCCATCTGAGTGTTAAGTTTCACACAAATTCATTCAACTAGTTTCGCTTGATTGATTATCATACATCTAAACATTACCACAAACATAATTAGTAGTATATTATAAAGCTACCTTCTGCACACTAAAGTCCCGTTACTCTGACCTTATCTTAATAATCCTACAGAAAAGGACATACAAACAAATCATGATAAAACCCGTGTTTAGGGCAGCTAAATCGTCTAGAATAGCACACAAAGTATAGTCAGATTAACTGCTTTAAACTGTGCTCATAAAGGCAGTAGCGAATGCGAGACGCTGACGAGAGCGTGGCTGACGAAGCGACTGTCACACCGTGGTGTAATATGGTCTTATTAAATTGTCACAAATTATTAAACAGTCAAGTACTCTTGAGTACACCACGTAAAACCGACAATAAACTGGGAATTACTTGATCCTCACTTTACATATTTAGTACAATAATTAAATTATTGGAATTTAGAATTCGAACATAATACACAAAAGTAAAATACTTCATTAATTCTGTGTCTGTATTAACTTAGCTATGCTCAGAAGGAGACAATTTTTTTTCTCTTTACGTATTAATATATAGACTGTCAATTACATAAAGCTAAAACTATCTAATAGTCATAAGATTCTAAAACACAAAATGCATATAATATCTTGTCGGAGTTCAGAAGATGATTCGTTTGATGCCCAGGCTTAGAGAAATGCTATAAGGTCCGTCTTACTCGCATTGTAAGCCACGGACATGGAGTGACTTTAGAAAGAAGAGTCCTAAGAGAAAGTATGTTATTCGTATTGTGTCTAGAATGATATATGACAAACTATTAGATCGACTCAGAAGGTTTCAAAATAATGTAACAAAAATCGATTCAAGGTTAGTAGTCTAATAGATCTATCGATTGACCGACAAGAGACAAATTAATACCACGACGGCTCATCTACTACCAGCACACCGTCTCCTCAAGAGCCTGGAGATCATACTGTCCGCAGGAACACAAATGAGATTGCCTGGCTGTGTTCCTTGTAACGTAGACTGCTCTTGTTAGGCTGCCCCAATGGTAACAAAATTCTGCGTTAAAAATGGGATTCTAGGGTCTAAAAGCTATGGGCCTGATCTCCTTACGGGACAAGGATTTGTTTGTTCCACAAGTCATTGTTCCAAGTCTGGGTGTTCTGTATCCGTGGTATGAATGTTTGTTAAGTCCCCTGCGACACAGGAATTATTGCTAGCGAGGTAGAAGTACTTTTTTAAATATTATGCATTTACATTTAATTACATATCGGTGTGTAGGGCATCCCACTAAGTGGCCACATAACGTAAGGAACAACGCGCTAGACGGCGTTTAACATTTGATTTATTAAACCATCGCCTAACGGGACGTCACTAAGTTAACTGTTGCGTAAGTTAATGGTGAAGATAGAATTATTAGAGATTTGAATTTGTAATATTAGGTGCGTTAAAAATGTGTGATGTCACTTATGATTTAATGATGTGGTTTACACGGAAAATGTGGCTATGACGTATTAGAAGGTTAAGATGAAAATAACGTATTGATGTAATATATCAATCCATTATTTTCATCTTTCGTTAAGTTACTTTTATTAAGCAGCAATAGCCCAGTGGGGAGACCAACAGACTGCAATGCAGAGGGTCTCGGGTTCGAACCTACGTTGCGCACCTCTGACTTTCGGAAGTTATATGACTTTTCGAAATTATGTGCGTATTGATGATGACAATTATCGCCTGCTCCGTGCCTCGGAGAGCACGTTAAGCCGTCGGTCCCGGCTGCCATGAACATCTATGGCAGTCGTTATTGGGAAAGTCAGTACCCTCTAATATCCTGACACTGGTCTAGCCTTAAGGTGTTTTTAACTCTTCTGAAGAGCACACATGTTTGATGCTAAGTGCAGGAAATGATTTCAATGTGTCACATTTTCATTTAGCAACAAGAAAAATATTCTTCGACACGATGTGGTCAACATTAGTACAAACGCAATAAATACGTCGATATTATATTACAACTTGTATTTCGAGTCGGCGCGTGCGCACAGAATCTACCATCGGTTTTAATGCATCCTCTCAACAACTAGTGATGTGATATTGTCGATAAATTATAATGTATATTCGCACATTTATCGATACTCAAGTTGTTATTGCTGTTTAGTATGATATGATACGAGGTAGTCATTCATGTATTTAATATGTGGATAAAAGATATATGTTATGGAAATGATGATAACATTGGTGTGAATAGATTATCTATAAACTAGGCAAGATATCGTTTAGCTAGTAGATGTATAATATAATAAAATACAATACTATTATAGTTTAAATGGTAAGACGGTTTATTTTAATGTGGACATATCTGTTTCTAAATCAGAGATCAAAGCTTCAGGTGCCATAAAAGCTTACGGTCGCCTTACTGGCAATTCCAGCAATGTATGATCATTTGCAAAAGTAGGAGTATGCCTCCTAAGTGGCTGTCATCAGGGACACGGTACGGAATTTAATATTGAAAATGGCAGGTCGCTTTTCTAGAAAAAGGTGACACTTCTGGCGTGTTGACACATTCGTATTGTCATCTATTACTGATGATGGCGAACACTGCCACGCAAAATCAAACACTAGATTTTAATTTTTTTCTACTCTTTTAAAAACCACAGCTCCCGTTCTTGGAATAATTCCTGTATCGCGGGGGACTTTATAAGCATTTAAACAATGGACGCAAAGAACATCTAGACTAGGAACAACCATTTGTGGATTACACAATTTTTTATCGACGCAGTGGCAATGGCGAAATGATACTACATAAAAAATATTTAACAATTTTGCTGCGATAATAGAATACATGCATAAATTCAACTACTGTATATTCGTTAGATAGGCAAAAGTGTATTTATCTAATTTTATTAGCTATAATTGAATATTTTACTTTTTAGATCGCTGGCCTATTGCTATCTATATTTCGCCAAATTCGGAAGGTGTATATAGGCATCAATCGATAAGTTACTATTTAAATATGTACTTATTTATTATTATGTAATATACATTTGTTTCTATTGACTATTATTTATATATTTTGAAACGCGATAGCTAAATAGTGATAATACATTTTACATCGATATTTTTATAAAAATTAGTACATCACTACAAGTTACCAGTTTGTCGTATCGAACAAACGGTGTTGCGGTGTACCTATGGTTAAATATAATATTGTGCGGTTAAAACATGGTGAATGTAACCCAACCGCGTCGAGTTAATCTAATATTGAAATAACATTGGCTTTTTCTATTCAATCTGTGTGTAATATACGAAAATTGTAATTTTACAGTAGCGTTGTAATCTTGGGTGTAATCTTTATTGTTAGTCGTGTTGAAATAGTGTAGGCGGGCCCTTAGAGCGGTGTTAGAAAACAATGTTTCATTATAATGTGAGTTTAAATTGGTACGTTGTTTTGTGAGTAAATAAAATATAGGTTTAGTTTGTATAGTTACTGTTGGTTGTTGCTAGACAGCTTTTGATCTTATGTGTTTAACTTAAATGTATCTTCGCAAAATTGACCGAATAAACCGAAGTCTTACTTTACACGTAATTTAAGAGTTAGCACATACATAGTCACGTCTTTCTTTTCGTGTTCTCTTATAAAACTCAGTACTTGAGCCAATTTTGCAGTATTGTAAAAGTCATCTCGAATTTAAATTGCACGTCAACAGTACTGTAGTAATGGGTAATAGAGGTTTTGCTGTGGGTTTAAAGATGAGTTCGATTATGCAATCTTCTAGAGGTGGTCAAAACAAAAGAGCCCAGCGTTCCCAATTACTGGGTGACAATATAAATAAACCAGCTTATCTGGGAAATAACCGCTCTCTTACAGGCAACCGACGTAATCAGCGCAGGTTCTGTGATTTTCACATGTGATCTCCGTAGACTCTCATTCCCTTCCATTACCTTATTATCATTTCATAACTGCCTCCGTGGCGCAGCGGTAGCATATGCGACTGCTGTGCATGAGGTCTCGGGTATGAATCCCGGGTCGAGCCAACAAAAAGTTATTGGGTTTTCTGTTAAGAAATCTCGATAACAGTCCGCAGTTAGGAGAGTTGGCGGTGTTGGACACCCTCGTGCCTCGGAAAGCACGTAAAGCCGTTGGTCCTGCGCCTGATCTCTCTCCGGTCGTGTCGGATTACCGTCCCATCGGATCATGAGAGTTAGGGAACAGAGAGTGCACTTGTGTTTGCGCACACGCTTGTGCACTATAATATCTCCTGCGCAGATGGCCAGACTCCGTTAAGAGTGGCCGTCGTGACCGAAATCGGTCTAGAGGACATTATTATTATTATTATTATCATCATTTCATAAGGCACATACCAACTAAACAGTTTTGGCGTTTCGCGATTTCTAGTCTGTCTATCACTTAAATCGATGCAAGGCGGTATACTAAACGTGGTGCGATAAATAAATATATTTTACACCTTTAAGTACTTATTGAATCGCTAATAAAACAGCCTTGTCGTATCCATATCAAATTTCTAGTATAAAATCTACCAAAATATTAACACAATTCGCGTAGATTCGATCTGCCATTTAATTAACCAATCCCGTCCTCGCCATAGCAGGCAGACCTCGGTAGATAGTACCGTAGGTATAATTTTTATCTTAAACATTATACTCCAATAAAATTTCTATAATATTATCGAATTTATCGCGAGCGCAACTGTTTGGCTTCCTGTGATAACACCCGTGTCGATTTACATTTTGTTTATATTTATTTTTTAGTTAAGGCACAGTATCAATTAAAATAAAATGAGTATTATTTTAAGTTATAAAGTAACAAGTTTTTGCTGTGCTCGGCTATATTTTCTTAAGGCCACTTTTTCGTTTATACAAATTAAAAATATTATTTGCTCATTGACATTAAAGTGCTTCATACAGCTTTTATTGCATTGTTAATTTACACTTATGTTACAACATTTGAATATATTACGCTGGTGCCTATAAAACTATTTACCACTGTACATACTGTACTTTGAAATAGCTACACTTCAGAACATTGAGACAGTTACCATCTTAGTCTCCCCGCGAACATGGCTGCTGAAAACCAACCGAAACGTCGGAGCAAGTGTAAATTTAAATCTAAATAATTAATTATTTTAAATAGTCAAAATAGTATTATAGGTTCGGTAGTAGTGTAATATTGACAACTTTTTTTAATAAAAGTGTTAATAAACATATATACTATATTATCCCACACATAATACACACACCCACGCACACACACACACACACACGCACACACACACACACACACACACACACACACACACACAGACACATGCACACACATGTTATATTTATGTCTTGTAATTATATTTTATTTTATTTATTTTATGTTGTTGTATGCTTAGTTTGTTCAATATTTAATTTGGGTCCATTTCTAAACTTTACCGTACATACTTATAATTTTACCATATATTATGTGATTTCGAAAGATAGAGAGAGAGCCTGGAGATTTGTCACACAGGTTTCGAACCTATTACAGACTCCAGCTCTCACAAAGGTTGATTTTGTAACTGCTACTGTATAGTAGCAGTTTGTGTTTAAAAGTACACGTGCACCTTTTGAGAGAAATAAATTAATTTATTATTGTTATTATTATTATTATCCAATAAACATATGTAATATATTTTAAATACAATACAACTATTTAATCCTTATTTTGTAACCAATTTTGATACAATTCGCACAAAAAGATTTATTTTACTATTTGCTCTTGTGTGTAAAACAATGTCCAAAATCAGACATAGGCAACAACTATATTTTCGTTATGTTATAAAAGTATATATCAACAGCCTTAAACCAACAACTTATAAATAAGTTACTTCACGTCTCGTCTGCCACATGCCTCTATCCGCTTGGAATTCATACATTAACATTGTTATATTCTACATTTGTATAATTGTGTGCTATTCAACGCATAGTTATTTATGATGCATTTCTACTATAATTGTAGTAATTATCACTAATTACTTAAGTCATAGTGAATCATTGTTTGTAGTAGGAAACGTCTAGATGTCTGTCTGTTCGATGTTATCTTAGCAACGTGTGAATATTAAACTTAAACCAATATTACTATAAAACTAAGTAAAATGTAAAATGAATTCGTTGTAAACTTTTGGTCTACTTGTTAAAAAGTTGAGAATGTGCTGCGAATTTAAATGCAATCAGTTAGTTCAATTATCGAACGTTCATAAGTGTTACTTTGTGAGCTAAGTGAACAAATGATTTTATTTAATTTAATACGGTATAATCTTACTACCATCAATTACTAAGATTATAATATATATCTATATATATATAAATCAATTGCTGTTCGTTTGTCTCGCTAAAACTCGAGAACGGCTGGGCCGATTTAGCTGATTTTGATTTTGAAATGTTTGTCGTAGTCCAGGGAAGGTATAAACGGTGAGAAAATATAGAAAAATTCGTTAGGATAGGTGATACAAAGTACACTGGGTCATCTAGTATATATTAAAAGTATAAATAAATGTATCGTCAGTAAGGTGTCCTGAAAAGTAAACTCATGATATCAAATTAAGAAAGCTTTTAAATAATAATAATAACAGTTTATAAGTCATAAAAAAGGGTCGAAGTTATTTTTTTTATATATTTGTGTTTTGAGTTTATCTTTGACTAGTTGCATTTCAACGTAGAGCCTAAGCTATTAATAAGGCAAAACGAATTACCAAGAAATGAGTTGCTAAAGTCTAAACTTTAGCAACTCATTTTATGGTAATTCGTTTTAATTAATAGTCATATACATAATATTGTCTTCTATTTACGCGAATATTATTCATTGAAATTAAACTGCTATATACGGATTTTATCGCGATGTTTATTTGACACTTTATTACAAAATTTTGAAAATTGTTACACTACTACTACTATTAAACTTTACTAATTTTTAAGCTAATTAAATTATTATTAAAGCTATTTAGTTTTAATTTATTTTTACACTTTCCCCGACGTTTCGGTTGCTTTTCAGCAGCCATGGTCACGGGGAGACTAAGATGGCAGTTGTCTCAATGTTCCAGTGTAGTTATTTCAAAGTACCCAAAAGCAAAAATAAAACTTTCTCGCTAAAGAACACCGATTCCTACCAAGGATGCTTCGCGAGGCTATTGAAATCAAAAAACATCCTAATTTTAATAGAGAAGATGGTTGGAATGTACCACCAGCTTGGGATCCAGTAATAAAAATAGTCAAACCCAAGAAGAAGCAAACCACAGCTAGACTTCATGATACTTTGAGCTCATTCTGCGTAAATAGAAACACCAATGATTAAATTATGTTCGGGTACTTTGAAATAACTACACTGGAACATTGAGACAACTGCCATCTTAGTCTCCCCGTGACCATGGCTGCTGAATAGCAAGCGAAACGTCGAGGAAAGTGTAAAAATAAATTAGGTAAATCTAAATAGTTTTAATAATAATTTAATTAGCTTAAAAATTAGTAAAGTTTAATAGTAGTAGTAGTGTAACAACTTTCAAAATTTTGTAATAAAGTGTCAAATAAACAACGCGATAAAATCCGTATATAGCAGTTTAATTTCAATAATAGTCATATGCTTTAATCATAATTTTACCTCTTTGTTATAATACCCTCAAGTTGTAATTAAAGTAGACTGTTCTGAAAATATAGTATCCATTTATATAAATACATCCAAAAAATGTAAATGAATACTTTTATTTCAAATCCACTTACACCCACGCAAGACAAAAGAAGTATATCTGTTTAGGACAAAATAATATCATTAAAAAGTAAAGAAATTTCAAGCTATAAAGTATAATACTTCTGTTTAAGTTACGTATATTGTGTTATTATATTTTGTACAGAATAAATATGACTTTTCGAACAAATATAATTAGGTATAAACACTTAATGACTCGGCTTTACCTTAAGCGCGCCGCACTACACTGTTATCACGACCTCATGCACTGCGCATGCGTAGTAGCCAGTTGTAAAATTATCTCTTTGTTAATTTATTTATACATTATGTGTGTACGTACATAGTATGTCGTATGTTGTAAATATGTGTGTTATGTAATTGTTTATGATGTAGTTTATACGCGGGATTTATTTGTATTTATAATGGCGCAGCGGTGATAAATGCGACTGTTGTACGTGTGGTCTTTGGGTCGATGACTTTGCTTAAAGATATTTTTCGAAAACACGGGGTCTATAACAGTGCCCGATAGACGGCAATGGGCTTCCTGTATTACTTAAAGCCTGAATTCTGAAATTTTGATATCCGTTTTTGCCTACTTTCAAAGATATAGGTGTAACTACGTATAAACAGGCCACTGACTGCCAGTGGCTTCTACAATTGTATTTACAATATTATTTAATTTTCTATATGTTTTAGAGCCAATTCTCGCAACAAAGCCGTTCAAAATAGAGTTCCGATCTTGGTTCAGCGTCATAAATATCACAAATAGTATTCTTTCTAAATTAAAATAAACGTCAAATGTCAACTTATGTTGCATATTAGTTGTAACGTTAGACTAGACTTGTCGTAATAAATTAGACCGGAACTCTTTTTTTATTTTTTTCTTATTTACAAATACAAATAACTTTATTTGTTCTCTCACACAGTTTTACAAAAACAAGACAATAGTAGGTATCTAGTTACATATTATTCATAATATAGTACAATCTGTGTGAGGGACTGGTGTCTGTACTAGGTGACCTGTATTACAGATTACCAGCCTCTCCAGACTCTGAATAGGTGGAGCGTGTATTGAGTGAAACTAGTACGTTTTAGTTAACATTGAGCAGTGAGAGTGCGTGAATGCGTGAGTGTATGATTGTGTGTGTGTGTGTGTGTGTGTGTGTGTGTGTATGTGTATGTGTATGTGCGTAAGTGTGTGTATGTGTGTGTTAGTGTAAATGTGTGTGTTCATGCCTGTATGTGTGTCATTGTGTGTGTAATAGTATTATGTATGTGTTACTATGTAATAGTACTCTATTTTGAACATATTCAATTTTATTACGAGAATCGGCCTTCAGAACAAACAAATAAAAATATTCATTATTATCACACAGCTGTATGTAATGCAATTAAAACTATAAATGTTAACCGTAAATTTATAGAACTCATAAAAACAGTACTTGGATTTAGTACCAGCGTAACAAAGCGAGCTTTGTGAATAAATGCGCATTGCGTACATATCTGCGCATTTGTGGATCGTTCCTGTGGAATGGAATCGGATGGGTAGACTATGTGACAGAGTTGAAACCTAAGTATGTAAGAAGTATAAGGATGATTCACTGAAAGGTGAACGTGTAAAATACCATTGTGGTTTCGCTTTATTTCTCGTAGGTATTGTCGGTAACAAAGAAAGAGATTCGAGGAAAATAGGTTGTAGGTAATGTACAAATTGCATCGTATTTAAACGAATTTCATTACTGTAAATTTGGTACGAGTAAGTTGGAAAGAGGTAATTCATGAGGGGATTCCCTCAGTTCGATAAGTAAAGTATCTCTCGCGTACTCGGAAAGTATTTCTTTTTGAGTTAAAATGTCTGTCCCAGTAAAAAAGTACCTAACTAATTTCAAGTGGAAAACCAATCAATGCAAGTTCTTTGATGTCGGTAAGAATAAGCTGACTCTCTTGAAGGAAGCACAGGCAACCCATATAAGAGCAGCTACAAAATTTTGCGTTTCGCGTGATGTAAGACTACCGGAGTCTCAAATACCTACCCGTAGTATTCCGTTTTTTACAACCTATCTTAATTTATTTAATCTTAGATTGGCAAAGGGTAAGTAATACCTTTGACATTGTATAATAATTGATAATCACCAGGCTAGTCATATTGCAACCCTTAACTTAAAAAAGATCGTCGGTGGAAGTTCTGTGTTGTGTTCCCGCAGTGTTTAGTTTCTCTGTGTTGTGAACAGAGGCCTTAGTGAGTTTTTTTTTGGCAATGACAGTACTTTTATTTTAGAACATAAGGTAAAGGCTTAGGCACTGATTTATCCGTCTGAGCATTGTATAAAATATAGTGATTACTTTTAGCATTATAATTGTAAATTCTAAAAAAACGATGCACACGCATTTATCGCAATATTTATAATAATCATAACCAATAATAGCAATAACAATAAGTATATGTTTAAAGGGAGGTAAACCACAAAATTCATCGTAATAGGTATTTAATAGACAACTGTATAATAATAATTGAAGTTCAATGAATCTATCTGCGTTTCACAGCAGTTGTTATTTTCCTGTTATTATGCGTATTAAATATAAATACAAATAATAATAATAATGCATGTTACGTAAAGTTATTGTTAATGAAATTGCATGTGTTTCTTATCATAAAGTTGTTATTATTATGTCTATTAATTATGGATTATTATTTATGTTTAACTTATTATTAGTCAAGATCTTATCCATTGTCCGCACATCGAGTATTGACATTATAATTACTAATTATTCATTATTCAATTGTAATATGTAATTTATGTAACCTTAGGTTCAATTGAACCTAAGGTTACATGTTATGTGTCATGTTATCATGTAGATAATGATTTGAATAAACTTAACGCTTTGTCTATCGCAAAATCGTAATTCTAAACTTTATAAAGTAATCTGTTGTGATTTTACTACATCTGCTTTGTGTCATTATTGGTTATTATTTTGTAAAACTTTAGAACTGACGAACGAGTTTTATCTTTTTTGTCATTGATATTAAACTACTTTATTCAGATTGTATCGCAGTTTATTTGAAAATACAAACTTTACATAATTTTGGCGCTATTTAAATTATTAAATTTCGTTTCGGCTGTTCTTCAGTAGCCATGGTCACGGGGAGACTCGATAAAATAAAATTTGTTAGTATAGTAATTTAAATAGATTCAACATTATCTAAATATTCGTATCAGTATTTTACTTTCAATGTATATAACAGTCCCGTAAATAAAAGATAATATTTCAACATAATTTTAATTTTCACCTGATTTACGCCTTATGTCCGATTGCAGATTTCTCGGAGTGAGGCCATAGAGAGTGCACTTGTGTTTGCGGGTACGCTTAAGCACTATAGTATCTCCCGTACAGATGGCTATTCTCTGTTAAGATTAACCGTCGTGTAGCAACTCAGTTTGAAAGACATTATTATTATGCAGTACTTCAATCTTGATACCTAAAGCTATGGGTATGTCTAGAGTATTTCTATTTATAATGAAAATTTTGAGAGGTTTTAATCATAGTGCTTTTGTTATTTTAATTTAAACCACCTTGGTTTGCCTCACGTAGATTATTAAATTTGCCTATTTTAAAGAGCATTGGAAGTAACAGAGTGCCTTTATTTATCTAAATATTTTTTATTACGTTTTTATACTTGCCAGGTGTTGCATGGTCTTAGACCCTCCAGGAGGAAAATATTTACGTAATCCACAACTAGTTGTTCCCAGTCTGGTTGTTCTTTGTGTCCGATGTTTACATATTTGGAAAGCCTCTCGCGATACAGAAAAATTTATAGTGTAGGAGTTGTCTTTACAAATACAAAAAATCATTGAAATACAAAAACAAACAATTATGCTATTACTATGGAATCATTTACAGTATTCTGTATTACTCATCCGTTAATTTATTCTCTATCGTGCTTCAAATATGAACAAAGTTATATCAAATAAACTAATTAAAATTTACAGTGTGATGAATACTTGTACCGATAAAGTGTCAAGATAAAAATAATAAAGAAACTCGAACAACATTAATAACTTAACACTCAAGACCTGAGTCAGTAAAATAGATAACCATTTCAAGTATATTGATAATCCACTTAAATATTTTGCAATATGAAATATTTTATCTGAGTCAACAACTAGTGCACTTACCTGAGCAATCATAGTGTGGGAATCATAGTTGTGTTTGGTTTAGATAATTATTTTATTACATGATGGCAATTTCCATGACCTATATATTATAGAAAAAGGAATGCTATAGAAAATAATTTTTCATCTGATATATAAATAACAAAAAACAATTTTGAGGTAGCTTGAAATTCGTCGACCCTTTCTTGTATAAGATTAGCAATTATTTTTTCATTACAGACACTATTCTTTTACTTGGTAATGAGTATACCTATAGTGGCAAGCCAAATGATAAGAATTAAAGTAAAAACAAAGAAGAAAACCGACTTCATCTAGACAACAACCAGTTAAATAATAAAATGAGAACACCATAAATATAGCCGAAGACAATCAAATACGCATTATTAAAGATAACTCAAAAACTACTGATCAGATATTGATAAAATTTAAATGAAAACACAAAGAAGGCAACAGCTTTCCAATAAAAAACATCATCAATATCGGTTCACCTACAAAAAGGTGAAGTTATTTCAGTTTTTTTTCTAGGTGAACCGATATTGATGTTTATTTTTATTATAAATATAATAAATACTGTCACATTGACAACTTGCTCCTTTTTTAGGGTCAATTAAAAAAACATAAAATAAATTGGTATACAATTTTTTTTTTTAAATTTTGAGTTATTGGCAAAAAATAAACTATTGTTAAATATTGATTCGTATCAACTCCAGTTTCCGAAGAAAGCTACAAATCAATTTTTTTACTCATTTGCTTTTAATAGCCAAAGCTTAAAACTAGCCCTTGGGTCATGAAAATGTCTAACTTTGCTTATTCCATTTTTGTCCTTTAGTCGCACAATACCGAAACCGAAATAGAACTACTAACTATAGGGCCGTCCTCAGAAGTAACTATAACGATGACTTCCGAAGAAAGTTATTTAAGTATTGTAACCCATAAACCCAGCTCGCGTCAGGGTGAGGCAGGATCGAACATAATTCGCTAGCCAATATCTAGCTTGAGGTTAAGCTACCGTCTGACGTAAGTGTGTAAGTTGGGAGCGAGAAGCGACAGTGGAAAGAATAAGCGATTTTATTACTATTTTCAAAAAGGCATATTTCTGATTTACTTGCTTTTGCATCGAAATAACATTATTAAAATTTACACAATTTAGAACTTTGTTCATCTTTAATATTATAAAATGTATCGTCGTCAAAAAAAGAAATATTGCAGATTAACATCAAAATGAATATTAACGACAAATGAATATGCAGGTACCTAATAAGGCAATTTACCCATATGCGTGTTAATCTATTAATATGTATTAATGAAATTAAAAGTATGTATGTATGTATGTATCTTATGTGGGGGCCAGTCAGTGCAGACCGGCGACACTTCGACCCAGTGGGATTTTTTGTGTCGACACTCTCCCAATAACGACTGCCATAGATGTTCATGGCAGCCGGGATCGACGGCTTAACGTGCTCTCCGAGGCACGGAGCAGGCGATAATTGTCAATCAATACACACATAATTTCGAAAAGTCATATAACTTCCGAAAGTCAGAGGTGCGCGACGTGGGTTCGAACCCGAGACCCTCTGCATTGCGGTCTGTTGGTCTCCCCACTGAGCTATCGCTGCTCAGGAAATTAAAAGTAACTTGCGCTTTGACTATATTAATTATTATTTGTGTTTTATTAAAGTTTAGCAGGTTACTGAAAGCCTAATGGAAGTTATGGCAGATCACCCTTACCTTGTATAGAAAAATAACGATGTAGAACTAATCAAATCAATAAACATAGCAAAAGATGTAACTTAACTATTAGTTATAAAATTAATAAACCTAAATGTAGCTTTAGTAACATAATAATCTCCCTAACCTGTATATTCTGACGTTCATAAGTGTTACTTTGTGACCTAAATGAATAAATCATTTTTTACCTTGACTTGACTTTGACTTCATCGATGATTCAATATTTATAGTATAAAACTTATAAAACAGGTCAAGTTGAGAAACACTGCAGTAAAACAATAAATCTTTCTGCAAGCTCATAAAATAATTGCAGACCAAATAGACTCGGATGGTTAATTTTGATGGCGGTTCTTCATAACACCATAAACATTTATAAATACTCACATCATTTTATTATCTCAGCACCCACCGTAATTTTACAACTTACGGTGTAACAAAACTATAGTCTTACGTACAACACTATAGTGTAAGTTATACATGTATGAACTTTTGCAGTGGGCAACGGCAGAAGCGGTTTTGTAACCGGTTCGGCACTGCAATGTACTGCGACTCGAGGACAGAGACGTTGAGCCTCTATTATAGATAGAACAATATTATTTATTGTAAAGATTCTAGATTAACTCGTTGTTAATTTATTGCAACTTACAATAACCAAACTGAGAGACAAAGTTACTACTTCAAAATACTTTACACACGATGTTAGATGATCATATTTTCATACTGTACCTCGCCCTGATAAGGATATAGTCGAGGCTACTCATACATTATTTTGCACGAGCGTTTTCAGGTTTCGAGTAAGAATTATTATTTATGATTGGTTGCTTATTTAGTGGTCCTAAATTCTTTTCACTTTTTCTAATCTATGTTCGATAAAATTGTATTTTAACTGTCATTTTTTTGTATTTTCCCCTGTCTCGTTGATCTCGTGGCATAATTTGGGTTTGTATTTGGGTACGATACTTGGGCCAAGCAATACAGCGAAATTTGGCTTTTCTGCAAAATAATTCTCAGTACCATCTAGTAATATATCCAGCAGACAACAATATGCTCGCACTCTGTTACGTATAAAAAAGAAAATAAATTTTATACATTGAAATTAAACTGCTATATACGGATTTTATCGCGTTGTTTATTTGACACTTTATTACAAAATTTTGAAAATTGTTTAACTACTACTACTATTAAACTTTACTAATTTTTAAGCTAATTAAATTATTATTAAACTATTTAGATTTAATTTATTTTTACTTTTACACTTTCCCCGACGTTTCGGTTGCTTTTCAGCAGCCATGGTCACGGGGAGACTAAGATGGCAGTTGTCTCAATGTTCCAGTGTAGTTATTTCAAAGTACCCGAACATAATTTAATCATTGGTGTTTCTATTTACGCAGAATGAGCTCAAAGTATCATGAAGTCTAGCTGTGGTTTGCTTCTTCTTGGGTTTGACTATTTTTATTACTGGATCCCAAGCTGGTGGTACATTCCAACCATCTTCTCTATTAAAATTAGGATGTTTTTTGATTTCAATAGCCTCGCGAAGCATCCTTGGTAGGAATCGGTGTTCTTTAGCGAGAATCTGTGGTTTGTCAAATCTCAGGTAGTGGTTGGTCCCCTGTTGCACATGTTCACACACAGCAGACTTCAACGAGCGTTGGTGTTTTACATCAGCTATGTGTTCTTTTATGCGGGTGCCTATGTTTCTCTTGGTTTGACCAATGTATGAGAGTCCGCAGTCACAATCTATTTTATAGACCCCTGCATCTTGTAAAGGTAGTTGGCACTTGACGGATGGTAAAAATTGACTTATCTTCGTTGGCGGCTTGAAGTATGTGTTGATTGAAGCTCGCTTCAAGATGTAGCCAATCTTGTCAGTGACACCCCTTACATAAGGCAGTATAGCAGGCTGGCGCTCGACTGTGGCTGGCTTTTCTCGGGATCTGTGACAGCGGCGCGGCTGTTGGAGCTTGTTGTCTTGCAGTACTTGCTTGACATGTTGAAGCTCGGCGTCCAGGTGTTTCTTGTCACAGATCCCATGGGCTCTCTGAAACAAAGACATTCCCACGGTAGCTAACTGTTTAGGATGGTGGTGAGATTCACCGTTTAAGTACCTATTTGTATGGGTCTTTTTCCTATATACAGTGTGGCTCAAAGTATGATCAGGATTCCTGATGACAAGTACATCTAAGCAACCGAAACGTCGGGGAAAGTGTAAAAGTAAAAATAAATTAAATCTAAATAGTTTAATAATAATTTAATTAGCTTAAAAATTAGTAAAGTTTAATAGTAGTAGTAGTGAAACAATTTTCAAATTTTTTTAATAAAGTGTCAAATAAACAACGCGATAAAATCCGTATATAGCAGTTTAATTTCAATGAATAATATTCGCGTAAATAGAAGACAATATTATGTAAATTTTATACACTTCTGCTTATCCCTTGATAGTTAGTAATCATTTGAATGTCTTTACTGCCGTGTTTATTTGCCATATATTTGGTTGGATTTCATAAAATCTAGTTCTTTTCTAAACAGATATAAGTGTACTCTTCAGTTTCCCTGTTCTAAGGCTAGATTTAACTGTGAGCCGTCTTTATTACTTCTTGTACTAAGATACGATCGTGCGCTGTACAATCACTTACTATAACTATATTGTATTCGTTTCCTTTCCTGTTTTATATAAAACATGCTTCTTTACATTGTTTACGTAATTTAATGTTTCTGTATACTTTAGGAACATTTGTGGTGTTAGAATATTATACGTTGGAAGTATTGTAAGGAAATTATTATAGGCTAGGTTTACAGCGAAAATATATAGAATTGCTCTTGCTGTTGATATTGTTTGTAATAGTTTGATTTGGGAAGCAGAATTGAGAGCTTTGGTGTAAAGAAGTGCCGAAATAATGTATTTTGAAGTAAGTCAAGTATTTTTCTGAAGTATGGATGCTTGCTTCATAGTTAATGTGCTGTCAGGACAAGGGGCAAGAGCTATAGATTTCGACAAAAGCTATAGGTCTCTTCCTAGCAACAAAGTCTTAACTGGATAACCTACTCAGTGCATGAACACAACACAACGTTATTTAATTGCAGTCTTCTGTAGGATACTAAGAGGTGTTTCTCCAGCAGGGCTACTACGATTGAGTGATATGCAGGCTTATTACCCTATGTAGTCTCGTGATGATGCCTACAGACGTTTTATCTATTAACAGTACTAAATCCATATTATTTTATACTTACATATTTATTCCTCCTTGTTCGATTATCTGCCGAAATCAGATACTAGTACCACGGAATATGACTTAATTTGTTGCGTTTAATTAGGTTTTTTGTCACGAATTCCTTAGGAATAGACCAGAGAATGGCATAGTGCCCGGTAGCCCTCAATAGGCTCTACTTGTGTGGCACCCAAAACCACAGCGACTGGCCAAAGATGAGTGCTGTACACTTACGCTTATCCTCTAGGGGATATAGACAGGAGACTATGTATGCATAAGTTACATAGGCAAGTTTTACTTAATGACTTAATTCATCCAGCAAACCATTCTTGATCTACATAGATGTAGATAGTTAGAAAATTTAATAATCCATCTAAGACAAGTCGAAGTGTAGTAAATCGAATATGTAATGTTCTTTATGGATATTTAAAAAAGAATGAAATCGAAAATTTAGAACTATGTTTACATATTAACTTTAGTGCGATACAGGTCTGCACTTTTGTTTTGAATACAAACACAATACATAATTGACTGTTGTGAAAAAAAACTAAATGTAAATGTGCTATTTTAACAAGTACCATCTTAGTCTCCCCGTGGCCATGGCTGCTGAAAAGCAACCGAAACGTCGGGGAAAGTGTAAACTTAAATATAAATAGTTTTAATAGTTTTAATAATTTAACTAGCTTAAAAATTAGTAAAGATTAAAAGTATCTAGTAGTAGTGTAACAGTTTCAAAATTACGTAATAAAATGCTATTTTATGTCCCGTAACTCTTTAGAATCTGAAAGTTTTATAATTTGGAATCCATTAAAAGTAATGAATACCTATTAGCTGTAGTAAATATTTACTACGTACTCGTAGTAATAAAAACCACTGTCTGAATAAAGTTAATCCTTGTAGTCTGCTAATGATCGCTCTAAATCAATCGTATCATAGCGAATAAGACGGGTTAGAGAAGTACCAGTTTTTACGTCAACTGTCAACGATCATTAACATTACCGAGCAAAGAATACTGTGGACAGCGTTTTTACTAGGGATGAAAGTAGTAAAAATATTTATGGTGAGACAGACAACGCCCGGAATATGCAACTCCGTCAGTTCAACAAATAAACTAGGTTTCTGAATAATTAATGTGCGGTCAATACGTATCAACTGCTGTGATTGGCTGTCTGAATTAGCACTAGTCAAACAAATAACTTGGCATAGTTTGATCTTAACATGTCTTTGATTTTCAGAAACCGGAGGTTGAAGTATAACCATATATACATAAAAAAAGAAAATTGAGTAACAAAGACAAAAGAAACAGATCCTGAAATATTTTGTCTTCGTTAAGTAGCTACTGTAGAACGAAAGTAAAACAGTACAGTAGAAAATAAATGCTGGAATATTGTCAATTTATACATACTAGCGCTGGCCAAGTGGTCGAAATTCGACCATAATTGATTTAAATTCTAAGTTTGATCGTTATTAAGGTTTTATTGTCTATAACTATACCCTTATAACCACATTTTACTTAGTCACCTACGCCATATACCTACATATGTAACCATAGTTATGAAGAATTCTACGACATCAGCCGAACAATGCCGAAATATTACGAACGCGATTCGACTGCTTGTGTCAATTGCATAATTGTGTGCGTGTATGTTTTTTTCAGTGTTTAATGTATTTCTAATGTAATGAATAATTAAAATAATGGATTCGCCACTCCTTCCCCATATAAACTTTAACTGTGCCAAATTTCATACTCCTCCGACCGCGCAATTTTCGTAAAAGGGGTTCAAAGTTTTTGCTTTACGTATTAATATAGATATGCTTGCCTCAAATTTCTAAAGATGATTACAATGTCCCCACAACATAGCTACTGAAAGGCAAACGGAACGTCGGGCAAAGTGTAAACTTAAATCTAAATACACTGGACCGCAAAAAAAAAAGGTTTGGTTAGAAAATCTTCAATATCTTCAAAAGTACCTGACCTAGCTTTATGAAATAAAGACTAAATTAAAGAACATTTTAATGTGCCTAAATGGAAAAAATAAAGAATCCATGATTTTTATTTTTAATAGATGTAAGATAAATAAAAATGCCTAGTTTTCCAGTATTTTATTTTATTAATGGTTACAGATGTGCCGTTTTCTTCTATACAGGCTTGGTTATAGCGCTCTCACGGTCTTCTGTACACTCTTTTCCTCCCGTCATGCTTGTATAAACAGAAAGTCCAATTCTCGTGTTCTCTACCATAACTCAACCTTGAGTTTCTGTGGTGTCTTTCTAGTTTTGGGCCATTTACAGGTCTTAATGGCTTTAAATTTGATTCAGCCCGACGCCGCCTTACTGTATTCGTACTCAGATTGTTTCCTCCAACTCGTAAATGATGATTCTTTACTTTAACAGCCGTAAGAAAGCGATTTTCAACATTGTTAACACCATATAGCGATCCTCCCACGCCGTCGTGCACCTTGTTCGGCCTGTTCCTGGTCTTCGAAGATTGGATCCAGTTTCATGGAAACGCTGGAGTACTCGCTGAACTGTAGAAAGAGTCACACCAACAGTTCTCACTGTATTTCGCTGACTGTGTCCATCTTCAAGCATTGTTAGAATCGTGGTACATTCTTCAAGGGTTAACGTCATGACGACTTCAGATTAATAAAATGTATAAGACAGAGAACATCATATTTATAACTATTTATTGCAAAACTAAAACAAACGCGACACAATTGATTTGAATTTTTTGGTACTCAATTCAAAACTGACCATTATTTTACATTTTCAGTTTTTTAATTAAAAATAAATAAAAAGGTTTTATATATTATTTTATGTGACATTAAATATTTTTTAATTTAGTCTTTATTTCATAAAGTTAGGTCAGGTACTTTTGAAGATATTGAAGATTTTCTAACCAAACCTTTTTCTTTGTGGTCCAGTGAAGTTGTTATAATTTAAATATCCTAAATAGAAGAAGACAGTAACTAGTAAAAGTAGTTTGAGAGATCCTCAAAATTGAGTAGCAATAGTTTTTAAAAAAAAAATAACGCCATTAAATCCATATAAAATAGCTTATTTTACGGTCATGATTTGACTATTGGACTAACACTATATTTCAATTGTTTAAGTAGAATATGATAAATTGGCATCTCTAGTAGGTAACTAGTGCGCTCAGTGTTCTAACATACTATATGGATTATTTAGACCGTCGTAAAGCTAAAAGAGCGTCGATACAAACACTTCCCGATTCAGCATTAACCTAAATAAAAATTACATCTAATCTGGAGCAACTTATGCTCCTATATGCGTTTAATATGCAGCTTAAAGACAACCGCTTTCATCAGAGCTGCAACATTATTCTAATCTCCTATACATAAATTATGCAGCAGTCGTTAAATATCAGTCCTGAGGCGATTGCAATGACATAAAGCTGTTTTACATCTACAACGTTGTTCTTACTATCAAGTTCATCAATAATAACTTCTATATTGTCATAATAGGGTCTATATTTGTTTTCTGGAGTAGTTTTTATAAATTTGTTTGTTTTGTCTTTTGGTTTGCGTAATATCAAACTTGATGTACTGTTTTGTATTATGTTGAGTGTTCGAGCAATTGAAATTGTTTTGTTCGAGTTTATTGCTGTTAAGTGTTATTGTCAAAATGTCAACGGTTTGTTTAGCCATAGATGCTTTAACAGACAATGAGACAATTGCTAGATGAGCTTCTGCACCGTTGGTACTAAAGTTAAAGGTGACAAACACTCATAAAAGTCTACTAATTGCAAGCAGTTAACGTGGCCTGTATAGTCCACAATAATGTTTATAATAAGCACTTGCAATGTAAGGGTTGTCGCCAATCGACTTCTGTGAAAAGCAATCTCTACGTTAGCAGTGTGTAGGATAAAGCTTACGAATGACATGGCACCACCTTATTATTCTACTTAATGCAGGGACACAGGTCAAGCTTTTTTGGACGCGATGTCATATTAGATCGAAGTAAAACTATAGCCTGGGTGCTCCAAATTTAAATAAAGAGAGATATCGTAGAACTCCGTACTCATAAAGCTTATATTAGAATCTAAGTACTCTTTTATTTAACCCCATAATTTGGAAACCAAATGTTTTCTAAAGATCCCTTTGTAAATTACAGCATCAATAAATCCCACAAGTCAAAAATCGAAAAGTTATATCATTATAAAAGTATGAATAAAAGAAATCTGTATATTTTTCTTTATCTCTTACTATTTAAGGCTTTCGGTAACCGAAATTTTTACTTTATAATGTTCCCTAATAAACAACAACGTAAAATATTCAGACTATCCATCCAAAACGCTTAAATGGTGGCGTTAAAGCTCTAATTAAAGTTGGACAAGACCGGTCATCTATCAACTGTAACCTAGTTTTGTAAGGACACACGAATAGTGCCTTTGGGCAACCATACAATCCTTTTACTAATGAGAGCAATAGATATTGTATTAATTATTAGACGTTAAAGCGACAAATAAAGTGTTTAATAAATATTCAGTTACTTTATGCATAAGTAAACTAATATTGATTTATGAGTATGAAATATAAATTATTACACTAAGTAAGCACAATGCAAAGCTTTTCCAGAGATATTTCTACATTGTCGGTCCAGTATAATAATAATAATAATAATAATAATAATATTCTACCACATATACACAACACCATCTAGCCCAAACTAAGCAGAACTTGTACTATGGGTACTAGACAATGGATAAACATACATATATACATTTTTTTTTGTAAATACATACATATTATACATAGAAACACCCTTTTTTTTTTTTTTTTTTTTTTTTACGTGGGGGAATGCATGACGCATACCCCTCCGCGGGGGCGGGCGGAGGGGTTATGTCGGGCTCGCCGGGGTAAAAGAAAGATGTTAAAGATGATAGAGTACCTCCCGGAATACCGACTAAACCTACCACGGTGTTCCTCGACAAAACCGCTATCGACGGGGCCGCGCGAATCACTTTCGCATGCGGTCGCGACCCCGCCGAGGTTTCGGCCCGCCGTATGAAACGGCAGGCCACTACACGAAAGACCTACCCAAAGGCACTCCTCACATATTATCCCTACTGTCCCCCCTAGAGGGGAGACGGACTCGAAACAACAGAGGCGCGCGTGGGAACACGCACGCCGCCTCTCGGACCTGGTGCTGAACGGATGGCGGGCAGGCCCACAAAGCCCGCCACCCCCAGGTCAAACCTCAGGGTGGCTGGAGGTCGTCTCGCGCCCTCCGGCGCCCGGCTCTGCGGTTGGGGAGAGGGTTCAAACGCTCCCTCTCCCGCTCCGCCGCCTCCTTGATGGAAATGACTTCCTCATACATAGAAACACCCAGACCAAGACAAACATCCATGTTCATGCACACAAATGTATAGAATTTAAAATAAAGGTATTTCGAACCTGGTTATTTTTTGTGTCCGTTTTTTTTTTAATTTTTGTTATATCCCTCGCGATACAGGCAATATTTCTAGGGCAGGAAAGATCAGTTTAAGGAAATAAATTAAGAAAATGAAAATTAAACTAATTGTATTTCATTATAATACTTTCTATAGATATATGCTACCAGCTGTGACAGTCATCTGGTCATCGTAAACATGCTTTGAACAATCAAATAACTCCAGTTCCAAATTAAGTGTTTTCAAATCGCATAAATTTTGCCTTGTAGACAAACGTGCTCTAACATTGACCACCCGTTATATAACCTCAATTCAGATGAAACCTTAAATAAACTAAAATTAGAAATATGATAACAAAAATCCTTATTTTCCCGGGTCCGGCAATGTATGTAATTGTGATTTCTTGCCAGGAAATTTTTGGAAGCAGCACGTTGTTTAGGAAATATTGCAAACGACAATAGGCTCGTCCTTATCACATCGGATATAAAAGTATAGTTGATAAAATGTGGGTATAGTACACCACTGCTTAAGAATTATATACAGGTTGTCCAGGAGTAAAAATACCAACACAGGAGAAAGATATTTTTTTAATGCAAAAAAAAACAATGTTACGTATTTTAAAAGTGTAACTTTTAAAATACGTAACCTGTTTTTTTTTTCTTAAAGCTATTATAACTTAGCCTGTCACCTGATTCCGGCTTGACGTCAACTTCAAGGACACCCTGTAAAGGCAATGCAATTATAAAAAATTATACGTTGATCTTTTATACAAAAGCAGTGTGCTGCCCGTTCCCAGCAGCAGTATATCACGCTCCAGGTGTGTCGCAAGACACAAGTCACACCACGCCAAAGGGATCATGCGTAGGAAAGTGACAATTCTGAATTTATTAAACCTACAAATTGTTATAATTTGGTTGCAAACCTCGTTCCACTGTTGTATGACGTTCTAAATAGATCTCAGAGTTTGATTGCAACGTAAATGGATTAGTCTGAATATGAAATTGGAGTTGATTCTGATGTTCGTTGGATGGTAAACAATTTTTTATCTTCGTCTGTATCTAACAGATACCACCAAAAGGACAATACATTATTAAAATTGTGAAGTTTAACTTTCCCTAAAAGTTCAACTTGCCGAAAGTACAAAACTAATAATATCAGACCCGTCAGTAACTGTTCCATTGCTGGGCCCCGGCCTCTTCTCAGTATGAGAAGTGCTAACCCTTCTCATATTGGGAAGAGGCCCGGGTACAGCTTGTAACTCTGGCCTAAGCCATCGCTATTGCGGGTTGACAGATTACACATGTGATCGAAAAAATTATGGAGAAAGCTTAAACATGCAGGTTGCCACACGTTTTTATTCAGTGTCAAAGTGAGTGACTTTTTTTAGGGAGAGTGAGGAGGCCTTCGCCCTGTGGTGGGACATTAGAGGCATCTAATTAAAAAGTTTATACAATATGTAGAAGCATTACTTTTACGATACATTAAAATATTTACGGTTTCACAAATCGATTTACTGGTATGGCTATGGAACAACGGCAAGCGCACTGCGTTTGGTTTTCCAGTACAAGTGTGAACATTCGCATATGTTTTCACACAGTATTAAAAAACTAATCAGGAAACCGTTTCATGAAACCGTAGGATAAGGTATATGAAGTGTATAACCTTACTGATATTAGAACGAGGCCAGTTATGTGCCCAGCAGTGCAGTGGACATAATACAATGTGCCAATTGAATTACCTGCAGTACTTCAGTATGGTGTAGCATATTGGGTTTTAATAATATGTATTAGCTATCCTATATCTATAATTGTAGTGTGATTTTATATAGCCTTTGTTAATCTATGTATATATGTAAAACTCTTCCGTTACTGAGTGACTGACAGACAACGCACAGCCGAAACCACTGAACGCAAGATGCTGAAATTTGGCATGTATGTTCCTTAGAGAGTGTAGGGGAGCATTAAGAGAGGATTTTTGGAAATTCCACCCTGAAGGGGGTGAAAGGGGTGAAACCCGATATTCACACGGGAACAGGACTTACGCGGGTGAAACCGCGGGAAAACTACTAGTTCTAGATAAAGTAGCTTTCTTATGGTGAAATAATTATTAAAATTAGTTCAGTCGTTTCAGAGGTTATGGAGCACAAACAAACAAGCAAATCTTTTCTCTATATAATATTAGTACAAATATATACATTTTCATAATCATATCTCTAAAAAACAAGAAATAGTATAATTAGTATTCATCCCAAACAAACGTAGATAAGATGCGCACATGACTGTACATCGGTTCGATGTGTTATACCTGTGCCCCTTGACCGTACGCGAGCTACTATATGATCGATGAAGATCTTCACCTTATAAAGATTATCTGCGTATTAAAATATATTTAAAAAAATATATGTTACTATGGGTAGTAACCCATATTATCAAAAACGGGACAAGTGCGAGTCGGACTCGCCCACCGAGGGCTCCGTACAAATTTGTAGGTACATATTATAAAAAATTTTGTCCTTGCATAATTACCCTGTTTTTTATGATTTAATTAGAAATGTATAGTTTCAGATTTTTTCCTATACTCGTAGTATAAGACGGTATTACTTGCCAAATTTCATAGTTCTAGGTCAACGGAAAATACCCTATAAATTTTGATACCCTTGAGAGTGTCGAAATATTATAAATATTAACGGCCGTATCTTTCTCTTACGTTAACTTATAAGTTAGGTTTTCTTACAGCTTCAAGAGACTATAGACCTGAATATATCGTTTTAATTTCAACTCGATACCTCCACGCATTCTCGAGATAAGGGGTCTTGACAGACAGACAGACGAACGGACGGACAACAAAGTGATCTTATAAGGGTTCCGTTTTTCCTTTTGAGGTAAGGTACCCTAAAAAGGAATCTTATTTTGCATCATAATCTGATTAAGCTCTTTCTTTACAAAGGAGATCTACTTCACTAAGAATAAATCCTGTACTTTTACAAACATTCAAACAACGAACACAAAGAACGCTCAAATTCGGCACAACTATTTATAGAGCACACAAATTTTTGTCCCGCGTTGTGATTGAACCCACACCACCATTTAAATCAATACGCCATCCGTGCAAGTCTTTGAATGTTGCAGGTGCTGTATAAACCAGCCTGATAATAATTTATTATTATTGTGGCTCGCGACATCAGAATTGATACCTATGCGCTATTAGCTACTGTAGTACTGTTGCTTAGATATTCCTTATCGTGGGTGTCATAGACTGCAATTGGTTTGACCACCTGTTTATTTACATCTAGGCAACCTAAATATAATTTATTTTTAGTCAAGTAAGATAGTGATATGTCTATTATATTGCTATTATTTATGATCAACAACGCTTTTTTCGCTTTCACGCCTTAACTACTCGACTGATCATCATGAAATTTGGCATGCACGTTATCAAGGGTAGAGAAACGGATATAGATTACCTTTTATCCAAAAAAGTAACCGTTTTTTTTCTGGATAATAGGTAATTTTCCTTGAAGATTTTGTATATAAATCATTTTTCATCCCTCGGGACTGTTCCCAAGGGTTAAAAAATGTATGTACAAAATCTTCATTAGCTCTGAATAATGTCAGCTTCCGAATGTTTGTGCCCTCAAAACTGGAAATATAGTCAAATAGATTGACTTGAAATTTGTAGGTACACAATATTGCATAACTATATAAGAGTGTTTTTATATATTTACTATCCCAAAATTCTCACGGAAACGGGTAATTAAAAATATTACATCACAGCGAACAGCAAAGCGTGCCTATGTTTTTCTAGAAAGAGCTATTGATATTTCGCGAAATACATAAAACAATATACTTTTCTTAAAAAGGAACTGACTAACTGAAAAGATAAAAATTACCTTGTACTAAGAATCTAAAAATTGGTTGAACAATTATTTGCTCGTTAAACAGTTCATAAGATCTTTTTTAAAAAAACGTAAAAATCATTTTACTCAGAAGTTACATCTGCTACAACTGTCACCAAATCAACCCTAACTTCAGAACGTCCATCAGTTGCTTTCTAAGCACCATACGACCTCCACAAGAAATACAAAATAAACAAAATGAATACCGAATTCGCAACCTGCAACCAGTCTGCCCACGCGCATGTAGGCGGAGTGGACATGTTCGTAAATAGCCTCTCACCGTAAAAATACGTTAACATGTTGTTTGACTTTTATTTGAAAACGTTTCTATCCTTTTATGGGTAGGTAATTTTGAATTTAACTTTTTAATTTACTAGATTTTGCACGCGGCTCCGCTTGCGAAAATGTAGGTTATGATAATTTTCTATTCTTCTTTTTTCTGAATTCGGCGTTCCTTATGTTCTTTTCTGTACCCCTGACAACGTGTATGCGAAATTTCATGATTATCGGTCGGATAGTTAAGGCGTGAATGCATAACAAACAAACTCATATTGGCATTTATAATATAAGTTAGGATTGATGTATTTTTCAAAAACAATCCTATATTGTAACCTCCGTTTGTAACTCGTAATTCCAACCAAAAATGTCTTCAATAAATCTTCTAGTATAATAAATCAACTTTAATGTTCGCATGCAGCGTGGTATTGAACTAATATCGCAAGGATGCGCTTTTTGCTACATTTGATTAATTGACAAACTGAGTATTTTGTCAAAGGTAGAATATATTTGAGATAATATTATTAATAGCATGCAATATACATATATAATGTTTGTCATCTTAATAACATCCATATTTCTGTCACGATCTATGTCACGGACGTCGAAGTAAGCCGTGACAAAGTTGCATTTGCAGATGATATTTTTTGTTTTAGGCGAATATATTTCATCGCCTTATTGGTGGTTAGTAGGTGTGTATGTATGGCTGCGGCTAAAACGATCCTGAGTGCCAAGTCAATAATAATCTTATGCAGTTTTCTCTCAACAAATTCTCTCAACGCTGTGCCTAGAAAGGCACGAAAAGGCAGAGTGCCACTCAAATTGCCTTTCGGTGAGGTATAAAAGACTGCATGAGAGTGAGCAAATGAAATGTGCACTCGTGTTTGCGCACACACTTGTGCTCTATAATATCTCCTTCGCAGATAGTTATTATTTCTTAAGAGTGGCTGATATGACCTAAATTCTGTTTCTATCCGTCTGTTTGGAAGTCATATTTATTGTTATTACTTTCAAACAAATCCGTATCTGATATCTTAATGTTTCACCAATAGTTTTGAGATTCATTATTTATGATTAATTAATGTAAGCATGGGGCCGACATCATTGTTACATGTCATGGTCGATGGCGCGAGGCGTGACAAAAATGCCTGGTAAGTGTGAAACACAATAAAACATTTGTTACTAGAGAAGTGTGGCTGGCCACTTTCATATATTACCACTCGATGTTCAATGATAAAATGTCATGCCGCGTGACAATGCAATGAACATTTGAAATCACGTGGCTCCACAACTGCAACAGTCAATAGTGCGTATAACCTCACTACCACGCGGATGTCACACGGTGTGACAACGCTATGCACATTTGAAGTCACGAGGCGCCGCAACCGCCACGGTCGACGCAACAAACACATTTTCATTCTAGTAGAAAACTTGACATGCCACACTGAAAAGGCACAGTCCATGACTCTAACCCAACGATTTGTTCACTGGCTTGTCTATACGTGGTCGAGTCATAACAAGTATTTCTTTCAGTCAGAACAAATATTTAATATCTGAACTTATAAGTCCATCTCAATGAAATTTCGTTTTTATTCTCCAAGTACACGATTAGTACAATTGACCTGTAGTTATAAAAAAATAAAAGTAGCCTATGTTGCTCGGTTGCTCATAAACTATATTTATCTATTTCTTCATTGCTACGTTAGACAAGGACAGACTAACAAATACAATTTTGCATACATACTATCAGCAAGAAGCTAAGATAGACACAAGTATAAGACACCTCGTTCAGTCAATACAATTGAAATTCTCTCTTTGACCTTGAACAAATCAATACGCAAAGTAATTCAAATAAGAACATCTACCCAAGATATGTCTATAGAATCCCAAATAGCATCTCTTGCCGGTTCGCGCATGTATGAATATATTTAACACACATCTTTGCAATTTAAATCTGAATTTATATCCATAGGTAGACACTCAAAGAAAACATTATGGGAAAATCATAATAATAGATTCTGTTCATGTATTAATGGGCTGGGAACCGTCATAGATAGTCACTTGTCAACCTTAGCATAGCCTTTGACGTTTCAGGGAATGATAATATAATCGATAGCTACGTTGGAGCTCTTCAAGCCTTTGAGAATGGTTAACCACCAGCAATAGCCTGATGAAAAGAACAGACGTGGCTTCAATTATATCCGAGAATACATATCTCGACCTCGTTGATTTCAATTATGTATTTATCTTGTCAGTGAGATAGTCACGTGTGTGTAACCTTCCTCAATACATATGATGTTCTATATTATTACCAGGAAAAGCTATGCACAACATAAGTGTGACACACATTTGCTCACACTTATTTCCCTTTCAGGTAGGTAGAAATTACGTATTTACACTTTCAATGATTCTGATATATCTCTAATTTAAATTAATCGCATTGCATCCAATGTGACAAGCGATAAAATAAAACTTAACAACTAACACCAACAAAACTGCCCAAAGATATTAAACACAGTCATGTAACGATGGCATTGAGAAAAGAATCGTTCTTTTAAAATAAAAATTCAGCTTCCGTATGTTTGTGTTCGCATAACTCGAAAAGTAGACGATAAGTTGATTTGATCTTTTACATAGCATTGTATTTATTTGTATATACCTAAGGATATTTTTATACAATTTTGAACTTACAATTCCCACAACTGAAAATTATAAATATCAGACTAAGCTAAAGCGAAGCGTGAACACCTGATCACGCTTCGCTTTAGGCTTTCAGCTAGCATTTTATAAATTTCAATAAAATTAAAATTAATATAGAAGCTTTTGTCATTTTAATTACCTTATTATATGAACAACCGACTTTTCTATTTACAATTCTGTAAAAATATATAGCATCTTATTACTAAACCATACAGGGAACTGTGCAAAACCGATGATTTCCTATTGCGATGTGCATGCGCCGCCTCGCGAACGTATCTAGGTCAAGTACACGATGTGAATCATTTTTCTGCATTCAGCGATCGAGATGTTGATTTTACTTAGTTCTGACTTTATTTGCTTTGTCATGTTACTGATTTTCATTACATAGATGGCAGCGATAGCTCAGTGGGGAGACCAACAGACTGCAATGCAGAAGGTCTCGGGTTCGAACCCATGTCGCGCACCTCTGACTTTCGGAAGTTATATGACTTTTCGAAATTATGTGCGTATTGATTGACAATTATCGCCTGCTCCGTGCCTCGGAGAGCACGTAAAGCCGTCGGTCCCGGCTGCCATGAACATCTATGGCAGTCGTTATTGGGAAAGTCTCTCTAATATCCTGACACTGGTTTAGCCTTAGGGTATCGTTAGCCTTCGGGTTGCGGAGGTCAGGTGGCAGCCGCTCCGTGTATAATTGATATCCAGTCAAATCTGGTTAGACCAGAAAAACCGACCCCAAGTGACTTGGGAATAATAAAGGCTAAGAGAGAAGAGATGGTTGTAATATAACAATATTGACGTTCACTTTACATACATCAGAGGCCTTTCATTTATTCTTCTTGGTCGTATTCTTATGATTATGTGATCGCAACTGTAGCTATTTTGACGACTCGATGGCGTAGTGGTTAGTGTAACCGACTGCCACGCCTGAGGTCGCGGGTTCGATACGTCCGCACAAGTCAAATATTTGTGTGCATGAATATGGATGTTTGCATTGGTCTGGGTGTTCCTATGTATAATATGTATGTATTTACAAAAAAAAAAGAATATATGTATGTTTATCCAGTGTCTAGTAGTCTAATAGTAAAAAAAAATTAGTAAAGTATAAGCTCTGCTTAGTTTGGGCTAGATGGTGTTGTGTGTATGTGATAGAATATTATTATTATTCTCTTTATTACTCTTTTTTTTCTATTAATTACATTTTTAAATATAAATATACATATTTAAAAATATAAAAACTGAAATGACCCACCGACATCGGGAACAGGGTCCAAGCTGCCGGTGGTTAGGGCCCCAGAGAGAGGAATCTCGTCACAATACGCGCCGTGTCGAGTAGTACTGCCTTTTACATCAAGGACTTGATCCAGCCATCTAACGCGAGCCTCTGCAGGTGATGGTCGAGACTCTTAGGTGTTAAACCATTGACTGTAATGACTATCGGCACAATGATCGCAGAGTCCACACGCCACATGTCGACAATCTCGTGAGCTAGGTCCAAGTATTTCAACTCTTTTTTTTTTCAGCTTTCACAAGATTCTCGTCATGCGGAATGGTAACATCGATGATCATTGCTCGGCGCTCCAATCGGTCTATCAGCACAATATCTGGCTTGTTCGCCACAATTGACCGAATTATTATTATTATTCTCCAAGTTGTCCAAAGTTGTACCATCTGCAAAGGTGTTTGTAGAATGTCCACAAATACGAGTTGTGTCTATCTATTTCTTACAGCGCTTGTTTTCAGTCTTTTTTCCTTAAAAATAGTCAGAACTAGTACAAAGCCAAAAAGCCAAAAATGGATATACAAAACTTAGGTTAATTTCCGTTCTGTATGTAGTGTATCCATTTTTGGCATACTTTCCAAATCTCAGTCACTAGAGCTGTTGCTAAACATTTACAATTGTTTTATTTACAATTAGTATTTTAATTCAGTACCTAGTAGGTACTTGCGTTCATTTAGCTCCACTAATCAATTATTACTAATAACAACTAAGAGGAACTCTAAGTAAAAGTCTATTTTAAAAATATAATTTTTCGTCAGTAAAATGATTTACAGATATTTTATTATAATTAGGTATTAAAGAAAAGGCTAGTTAAGAATAATAATATTATTAATAATAATTCTTTATTGTAACAAAAAGTTGGTAACAATTAATGTGTGAGCCCTGATTCCCAAACCAGCGTGAGCTGTGTGTTGGGAATCAGTTCCTTTCCAGAAATAATTATACTAAATGGTTACAATGCAGTTTGTAGGTAAGTACAAAATGTACTTCCGTGTTCTGTGGGAACATCTCGCATCCTTAATAAAACAGAGACTTATCTCAGTATTTTGGATTAAACAATTTGAACTCTATTGCAAAGATTTAACACAAATATAATATTAGAATTTAACATATACAATTAGAGTTCAAATTGCCTTACTTTCAAATTTCGAGTTAAGTCGCTGTTTTATTAAGAGTGCGATCTGTTCTAAAGATATAATAGTATATCAAAAATGTAGTTGGTGGAACTTAAAGTAACTATCGCTCAAATTATCATCAGCTTAATATAATTGATTTTGATTGATTGATTGCTGGCTGGATACTGCTGATCATTCACTTAGTGTTCATAATTACATAATTGACTCATTGTTGTAATAATGACCTTTCACATCTATTAAAGACTAAGGGTTGCTGCTTGAGCATTTTCATCTATTCGTCTATATGGTAGATTTCTTCAATCTGAAGAGAGGTTAGATTTTGGATTGGGTTTGCCACGATATAGTTACTACTTTGTATAAATACTGTGTATTTATCTTCCACATAGAACTTTTTTTCAAAGACACATCCCGCTCTAGGTATATTTCCGAGTCACGTGCAACTTTACAAACATTCAAACAACGAAAACAAAGAACACCCAGACTCGGAGCAACCATTTGTGGATCACACAAAGTTTTGTCCCGTGTGGGATTCGAACCTACAACACTCGCGCAAAGGCAGCGACGCGACCTTTTAAACCACTACGCCATCCGTGCAGACAGATAGTTGAATTATAAAATTGTTTTTAGACTTCCAATCTATCCAGATTTTGGTTTCATTTATTGCATGTTCTTTTACCATGTCTCTCTACAAATTCCAAGTCAAAGTAAAAATCATTTAGGTACTCATTTAGGTCACAAAGTAACACTGATGAATGACAAAGCGTTGTACCATTGATTAGTATAAAAAAACAAGAGCAGCGATAGCTCAGTGGGGAGACCAACAGACTGCAATGCAGAGGGTCTCGGGTTCGAACCCACGTCGCGCACCTCTGACTTTCGGAAGTTATATGACTTTTCGAAATTATGTGCGTATTGATTGACAATTATCGCCTGCTCCGTGCCTCGGAGAGCACGTTAAGCTGTCGGTCCCGGCTGCCATGAACATCTATGGCAGTCGTTATTGGGAGAGTGTCGACAAAAAAGATCCCACTGGCTCGAAGTGTCGCCGGTCTGCACTAACTGGCCCCCACATATGATACATAATATAACAAAATTTGCATGTATACAGTTCATGTGTTCATTAATGTTAATCTTCTTACGATCAAAAGTAATGTCTGTGCAACTTTCCCATCATGTCAAAACATACATTATCACAAGTCCTTCTACAATGATATTCCTATCAGCATCGAAAACAACGCACATCGTCACGACATGTAACGGTTGCATTACTATTCTGCTCAACCCACTTTCTGACAAGACCTAGGCAAGGAATAGTTGATTAAGTCACGAAGATATTTAGGTACTGTTAGTACTTACATAATTACGCCGTTTATTTCATTTCGAGGCTTTGTTAACCGTATGACGTTTCTATTCGTGACAATTCCATATCGAGATCCTTATTGGTTATGTGATAGCTGTAAATCCTTACTAATATTATAAATGCGAATGTTAATTTGTAGTGCTTTCACGCCTTAACTACTCGACCGATCATCATGAAATTTTGCATACACGTTGTCAGGATTACAAGAAAGGACATAGGGTAACTTTCATCCAGAAAAAGTTCTGTTACTAATCGAACGTAACCTAATCTATATTTACGCAAGTGAAGCTACGGGCAAACTGTAGTCCTAACTAATATTATAAATGTGAGTTAGTTTGTTTATTTGTTACGATTTGACGCCTTAAATACACGACTAATCGTTATGAAATTTCGCATACTCGATGTTAGGGGTACAGAAAAGTACTCTCATCCAGAGAAAAAGGATTGTTTCCGAGGGAAGGCACGGACAAAAGCTAGTTATGTAATAAAGCGTTCACGCCACATGTTACAACACTCATGAGTGGTTTAGCGCCAAATGTATTTATTATTTACTAGGTATGGCCCTTTTTATCTTTACCAATTTATAATAATAATAATGCATTTGTTGAACATAATAATACAGTTACTATAAAATCATAGTATAAATCATAACGCACAAACAGTTTTCAATAAACAATTGTTTTGGCAAAATCTTGATTTAATTCTGTAATCTGATAGTGTAAACTTAAATATAAATAGTTTTAATAATTTAATTAGCTTAAAATTAGTAAAGTTGAATAGTATGTAGTAGTAGTGTAACAGTTTCAAAATTCTGTAATAAAGTGTAAAATAAATAACGCGATAAAATCCGTATATAGTAATTTAATTTCAATTAATTCTGTTAATTAAGTAGTCTAGAAGATAATAATAATAATAGATCTATTAGCCACCCAATAAGTAACAAATTAAAGTGAATTCTGCCTCCCGAACTAGGTTGTAGCCTGTATCCCAGGAAACAGTGCCTACTCCACTACTTAAGTCTAATACACATATTTGGTCATTACATAAAACAAGTTGTGATACAAAATTAAATATTAAGTATGAAAAATTAATAAATAACTTTTTTTAAATTTTATTTATAATTTTTCATACGTTTTTCATACCTATTATTTTTATATTTAAATTTTTTTAAAAATAGCAATTTATAATAGTTTAAAATAAGTATATAAATAATATGTTATATTAGGCTGTTTATTTTGTCTGTATGTGTGTGTGTATGTATGTGTGTGTGTGTGTGTGTGTGTGTATATGTATGTGTTTTAGCATGTATACTAGTTAGTGTTATTGCACAATTATTAAAAGATTCTCAACTTGGTCATAGTATAAAACTTGCTTTTTAATTTATAAAGGCTTAATTCTCTTAAGTTCTTGTTCCGGGATAGGATGCCATTGTATATTTTCGGTGCCAAGAAATCGTAGTACCTTTGGGCAAATGCGGTTTTAGTTACTGGTACCTACTGGACATCTAGGGCGTCTTTTGTTAGTGTGTGGGAGAGTTGGTATGCAAAAACGATGACACCGTACTGCAAGCACTCCAGATTCCAGATATACTGCAGTAGTTGGATGTCTATAAGGTAGGCACATAAAGACTTTTAGTACGACTCTCTGTGCTCGTTCAAGTTCCAACATGAACGGTTTTGCTGCGCCACCCCATGTGGTTATGCAATAGTGAATAACATTTTGGCATAGGGCTTTATAGGTATGTATTAACATACCTCACAAGGTAATTTATACGTTCTTAATTTAATAAATATTCGGCCATATAGGCAGACATATGTTTAATTTTAATGGTATATAGATATTTTCGACAATGAAAAGAGAAAACACATCTCCACATTGCTGATAATAAAGTTCCCACCTTAAATTCAGCTGATTAATTGAGACGAGCTAGATCTAAAGTCAAACTCGGCATGAACATAATGACAATCAAATGTACAATTCTGCGATACATAGTATGACAATTGAAGTGTGAGGACATGTCTATTGATCGGTAAATCTCGACCAAATATTCTCTTACCTATGAGACAATATGAAAAAGCTACTCAGCACTAGTTATACCGAAAAAGTCTAGTAAAACATGTTGAAATAGGTAGACGAAATTTGTTGAAGAAAACACTTTTGAAAGAAATTTATATTCACAATATAAAACCTAGCCAGAATGTCTTCTCACCTAGTTCTAAAAAAATGTATTAACTAAACATACATGTATTCATCTATTTACTCCCAAAATATTTAGCTTACAACTATATAATTATAACACATTACTAACAAAATTCACAGTATCGTACTCCCAAGAATTACTAATTATCATTCACCAGTACTTAGTATTTCACAATTATCTTGTACAGTCAGTGAAAAAGCTTCAATCATAGTCTAACAATAAACTAGTACAATTTATATGTCAGAATAGATTTTGTACTGCAGTATTGTAATCGACGTCTAATAGAAGTCATTATGAGCCTGTGTGTAAGTGTGGGTAACTATCATTACGTCAAAATTGATAAATAATTGCGATGCATTTTTATGTACGGATAGCTTGTGGAGTTCATTCTTTTTTTAATTTTTAAACTGACTAACAAGGATATATACTGTTTGATAGTAGTATCGCTTTCTGTAGATGCTATCAAGCGCTATGTCCCTAGCTTTTTTACTCATTTTCTTGCTAACTATTCAGATGTACCTCGAAACTCTATGTAACTGCTTGGTTACTTACACGACATAAGTTTGCTCCTATGTTTGTGGCTGGTTGTGACGTCTATAGTTTGATTACCAAGTCAGATATAATGTAATATTTCATGCTATATTTTATTATATCCGAAAGATGAGTCTAAAGTTCGAACCACTAATTTTAGTGGGTCAAATTTCAAACCATTATTGAGAATTTGATGTCTAAGGTGGCATACAAGCATGCGGCCCACCTGATGGTAAATGGTCACCGCAGCCTATCTTGCAACACCAGAGGCATCACTGGCGCGTTGCCAACGCTTTAGGAATAAAATGAAGTGGGAAGGAGAAGGAACGGGAAGGGGGAAAGAAGGTGATTGGGCCTCCGACACTCTCACTCACCGAACGGAACACATCAGTAGGAATACTGCTATTTCACGTCGATATTCTGTGAGAGGATAGTCCTTCCCTAGTCGAGCCGGACCATTCATGCTGAAATCAGCGAGGCTCTACTACTCTGATATTCTCCTTTCTGAAAATAGGAGAGTTATTGGGATTTTTTGTCAAGATATTATCAGTAGCTGCACAAAGTCTAGACCTGTGCTCGGTAGATTGCCTTATTATGTGGAACCTTAAATAAAATTTTACAAAATTCGGAGGCATTACACCTTTTCCTTCTACTTCGGGGATATACGCGTTAGAATATGTACGTATCTATGCATAAGATAACCTACGTACAATTATTAGAACGTACGATAAGTAAGTTAAAATATATACATATATTGCCTCGGAGAGCACGTTAAGCCGTCGGTCCCGGCTGCCATGAACATCTATGGCAGTCGTTATTGGGAGAGTGTCGACACAAAAGATCCCACTGAGTCGAAGTGTCGCCGGTCTGCACTGACTGGACCCCACATAGGTATGATACATACATACAAGTTCTTCTTCTCCTTAGCCTTTATTATTCCCAAGTCACTTGGGGTCGGCTTTTCTAGTCTAACCGGATTTGACTGGATATCAGTTTTTACACGGAGCGGCTGCCACCTGACCTCCGCAACCCGAAGGCTAACGATACCCTAAGGCTAGACCAGTGTCAGGATATTAGAGGGTACTGACTTTCCCAATAACGACTGCCATAGATGTTCATGGCAGCCGAGACGGACGGCTTAACGTGTCCATACAAGTTAAAATATATAAAAATTTTATATAATTTTGTTTGCTAACGGTACATGTCAGATTATTATCCATTGTTGAATCGTGCAACAAAAGCTTTAGTGAGTAATAATTTAATGCCAATACTAGTACTTGAATTGCTTAATAAGCGATGCTTTATCATCATAGTACATACAGATAAACAAATGTTATGTTTATTCAAGCTAACGATAGATATTTATAATGTACTAGTAGTTTACCCGCGGTTTCACCTGCGTAAGTCCTGTTTCCGTGTGAATATCGGGTTTCACCCCTTTCACCCCCTTCAGGGTGGAATTGCTAAAAATCCTCTCCTAGTGCTCCCCTACACTCTCCAAGGAACATACATGCCAAATTTCAGCTTCTTGCGTTCAGTAGTTTCGGCTGCGCGTTGTCTGTCAGTCACTCAGTAACGGAAGAGTTTTATATATATAGATTGGATCATAAGAAATAGCAAAAAAGACTTTGCTAAAAGACAACCGTTAAAATTGGGTTCCATAATTAAAAAAAAAACTTTGTGTGACTCATTTTATAAAAATATTATGCAACTAGATTTGCTCACGGCTTTGCTCGCGTAAATGTCTATGTCAATTTTATATCGCTCGGAAACAGTACTTTTTTTTGATAAAATATTCCCTGTGTCCTTTTTTGTAACCCTGAAGACGTGATTTTATGATGCTCGGTCGAGTAGTTAAGTCGTTAAAGCGTGACAAACAAATTCACATTCTCATTTATAATATTAGTCAGGATGGACATAAAGAATACAACTCAAAATAACTATTAACCAATTTTTCAAACCGTGTATGGATCGAATCCACAACTCTTGGTGCAGTAGCAGTGTAGATCTATTCAGATTAAATATTGGTTATACTAATTGGTAACCGCTTACCAAGTAATAAACGATTACCGTAACCTACAAGCGCTTACTGTGCCAAGAGAATCATTTGTGAGTTTCCAACTCTTCAATAAAGGCGTCACAGTAATACAGCTAATGTAAAGGGTAAAATTCTCTAAGGCATGTCAAGTCTACCAACCCGCATGGTATAATTCTTCTTATATTAAAAATCAGTCGTGGTCAGCAATGGGATAGTCTATTAACAAGCCTTATATTACTAACCCTTCACCAGTACAACTGACAGTTATGATACAAGTCTCTGAATGCACAAACTATGTAATTAGTTTAATCAAGGTTATAAACCAAAATAAGTACAACAAATTCCATTAATAAAACTACAAAGTAACTAAATGTCTCGTTTTATACGTATTTGGATGTTTTTGAGGATAAATAAAGTTAGGTACGTCATTTGGAAACCACTTTGGTTTTAAAGAGATCTAGTTATGAGCTATGGAACTGTTTTATTGTATTAACGACTAGCTGTCGCCAGTGGTTTCACCCTCGTTTATTATTTCTTCTCAGCTCTCGTAGCGTGATGTTATATAGCCTAAGTTACTTCTGAATAGATTTGCTTTTGAATGGTCAAAGAATTATTAAAATCGGTCCAGTAGTTTTTGAGTTCATTAGTTACAAACAAACATAGAAATCTTTCCTCGTTATACTATTAGTATATACAATATTAAAAATAATAGAAAGGCAAGATTTGTATTTTTGAATTTTACCGTAGCTGGAAGTCTTATATAGCCTATGTTGCTTATGGATAAATTAGCTGTTATGGTAACTGATGTTTTTTGTAAATCGGTTAAATGCTTTCGTAGTTTATGCATTACAAACAAGCGAACAAATATTTCCTCTTTATAATATTAGTATAGATATACAAGATTGCAGGTTACAGGTCAGTGACAGGCAAGGTCTATGTGTAATATTAATTACAGACTACTTCTTAGTGAGTGGTGAGGGGCTTTTGGCGTTATGCGAGAATTTAACCGAAACAGACGTTAAACAAGGACAAAAGATTGTATTATTCGCACACTCAATCTTTATTAAACAAATTGGTACTTTGTCTAAAATATAAATCTTTCATTGAGGTGGCGAGTTGAGTGCGCTGAAAATTGCGCTCAACTTCTTGCGTAGCGTCATTTGGAAGCTAACCATAAGTAGATAATAATTATAAGGCTCAGTAGCACAGCGGTATTGAATGCGAGCATGAGGTCTCGGATTCGATTTCCGAGTTGTGCTAAGTGTTATTGAATGTTTCTGTCGAGACATTTTTAGTTGTAGCACCATGAGTCTGGAACTGTGACCAGAATACGGTAATAGGCTCGTTTTCTGTTACGTAGGACCTACAAAACTATAACGAAATGAGGGCGTAATATAATTATCTGTACTTATCACTATTACTCTCTAAGGATATACAGGTCTGAGTATCTTATATATTTATAAGATACTCAGACCTGTATATCCTTCTTCGAAATTATGTGCGTATTGATTGACAATTATCGCCTGCTCCGTGCCTCGGAGAGCACGTTAAGCCGTCGGTCCCGGCTGCCATGAACATCTATGGCAGTCGTTATTGGGAGAGTGTCGACACAAAAGATCCCACTGGGTCGAAGTGTCGTCGGTCTGCACTGACTGGCTCCCACATAAGATACATACATACATACATCTTATATATGTATTTATCAATTTTTCATCAATGGGATGGATTTTTCCGTCCCCCTACGTAAGCTTCCCATTTTGGCTTAAAATGGCGTAAAAACAATACCAGCCATACAATTATGTACATTAAACAATGCAACAAGATAACCACATCCACTAATATTGTGATGCAAAGCTACGTATTCTAATGGAAAGTTGAGATAAACGACTATTTTCTCAACACATCCTAAGGCTTCACGTAACGTCAGACCCATAAGCTCAAAGACTCACCACATAATACACATCTAACACGCAACGTAACACATAAACTATTTTAAAATAGCCAAAGATTGATTACCACGTGAAGTACCTTCGGGTAGCGGTTGGCTGTAGGTAAAAAACAACGGGTGATTAGATAATGACGCCTTTGTCATTAGATAGAGAAGGCAAAAAGTGTCGGTACTTGAGCCGAGGCAGGGCTGGCACGGATCTAAAAGAACTAATAAAATAAATCTCAATTTACGGTAATACTAGCTACTGGCAGCTTCATATGATTAAAAAGTGCCTACCTTTTTGGAAAACGACATCTATTAATTATTTTAGAATGAAAGTGTTGCTAGAACTAAAAATAACTATCATACTATATACGCAATACCAGGACGAAAAGAATTATCTTCTCTTCTCCCAGGGTCGGCTTTTCTGGTCTAACCGGATTTGACTGGATACCAGTTTTTACACGGAGCGGCTGCCACCTGACCTCCGCAACCCGAAGACTAATGACACCCTAAGGCTAGACCAGTGTCAGGATATTATAGGGCACTGACCTTCCAATAACGACTGCCATAGATGTTCATGGCAGCCGGGACCGACGGCTTAACGTGCTCTCCGAGGCACGGAGCAGGCGATAATTGCCAATCAATACGCACATAATTTTGAAAAGTCATATAACTTCCGAAAATCATAGCTGCGCGACGTGGGTTCGAACTCGAGACCCTCTGCATTGCAGTCTGTTGGTCTCCCCACTGAGCTTCTCTTCTATTGCATAAAAAATATAAGAGATTTATACACACGATACCTATATGACTGCTGTCTCTGTGGTCTCGAGTTCTTTTCCCAGATTGGACACTAAGCCTTATTTGGTTTTACTGGTCAGAATCTCTCAGTAGCAACATGGAGACAGAATAGTGACTGGTAAATAACAGAAAACGTGCCTCACGTTATGGGAGATTTAAAACCATTACCATTGGAAAAGATTAGCTGGACAGAAATGGTTAGGAACGAGGACGTCTTGGTAAAGATCAATGAAACCAGAACTCTACTTAACTCTATTGCAGCTAGAAGACATAAAATGGTTGGCCATCTCTTACGACATGACACTTTTATTAAAAACATCATTGAGGCCAAGGTAGAAGGAAAGCGCGGAAGAGGAAGGCCAAGAATAAGTTACATTAGTCAGATCAGGGAAAAGTTAGGTGTCATGTCGTACAGAGAAATGCAAGAAATGGCACTAGACAGACAGATATGGAGAGACAAGCTACACCAACAAGTCACTTAGACTTAAATAAGAAGAAGAAGAAAAAGAAAACCATTACTGTCAAAATCTATAGAGCTATAGATTTGAGACTATGTATGTAAAATACTATATATGTAATTATTGCTTGTTTAGAAAAAGAAAGAAGAAAATTAAGAAACATTATTTATTTTGCACACCCAAAAAATTAAGAAATGAAAATAGCACTAGAATAATAATAAAAATTTAAAAATCAAAAATAAATACTAACACTATAAGAATCATTTCATTTCTGCTCACTGGCAACACCACTCCTTCCGCGTTTCCGTTGCATTATATTTAATTTTTGACATGTACAAATACTTCTTGAATTTATTAGGAAATAAAATATTTTTATATGAATGACTGACTGACAACCCTAACTAACAAAACAGTGCTACCGTATAGTTCAAGAGCCGGTCACGAGCCATGATCGTCGATAGCGAACGTGAACCAATACTTAACTATACTCACTATAGTAGTATATTACTATAGTAACGACTTTAGGTGTTTTTGCTGAACATACCCAAACTTCTTGGTTTCTGTAGATTTTTTGCTTCTGCTTCTATAAGTGGTTAGAAGTTGAAATTAATATTTTGTAAAAACAAGGGACTGATTTAGTAGCTATTGCTTTACCTGTTCATGATTTTTATTTTTATATGCAATTTAGAAGCGTATTTTTAAAACAGGAGCTGGCGCATTTTGAGTCTCGCCAGTATAACGTACCAAACATATAATATTATTAATTAACAAACCTTTGCATTACATTGTCTTACGTTTACACGAATGTGTAACAATACAATGAAATTAAACTACTTTATACGAATTTTATCGCAATGAAATTCTCAAACTGACTGCAAGTATGGCGTAGTGGTTTAAGTAATCGCCTCGCCGCTGCCACTGCGAGTGCTGTGGGTTCAAATTCTATACGGGATAAACATTTTTGTGATCCACAAATAGTTGTACCGAGTTTGGGTGCTGCATGCGACACAAGAATAATTCCTAGTGAGGAAGACGAGATTTGATAAAAAAAATTACCATTTAGTTCTATATCTTCTTGTCACCATACCCACTTTACCATACTACCATACTAGACAACATAATTCTACAGTTAGATAATCTATACTAATATTATAAAGCTAAAGAGTTTGTTTGTTTGAACGCGCTAATCTCAGGAAATACTGGTTCGAATTGAAAAATTATTTTAGTGTTGGATAGCCCATTTATCGAGGAAGACTATACAACTAATAGGAGCGAAGCACCAATGAAAAATGTTGCGAAAACGGGGAAAATTCTCTTATATGAAACAGACGAAGTTGCGTGGGTCAGCTAGTAATATTACAAAATAGGTATGTGACAGAAACTTAACTCACGCAATCAGTATAATATAATAAAATAATAATATAATATAATAATATTATATTATATTATATTATTATAAAACTTAGAACTGTGTTCGTCGAACGAAAGAGATTCGCTCGCTATTCATCGCTCTTATCATTGATCGATATGTATATTTTCTAACATTACGTTGCTAACTAAAGTAGTATATGGTTACCGACTATTCTAATGCTGGTAGTCTTATAATCATTCAGTTTGATATTGCTTCACATTATAACCAGTAGTCTGAGTATATCTTTAAGCTGTAGTTTCTCTGTTCACTCGAGCAGCGATAGCTCAGTGGGGAAACCAACATACTGAAATGCAGAGGGTCTCGGATTCGAACCCACGTCACGCACCTCTGACTTTCGAGAGTTATATGACTTTTCGAAATTATGTGCGTATTGATTGATAATTATCGCTTGCTCTGTGCCTTGGAGAGCACGTTAAGCCGTCGGTCCCGGCTGCCATGAACATCTATAGCAGTCGTTATTGGGAGAGTGTCGAGAGTGTCGAAGTTTCGCCGGTCTGCACTGACTGGCCCCCACATAAGATACATACATTCTCTGTTCAGTGCCCTCATATTTAGGCTTCGACACCTTTAAAAGGGACTGAACACAATCTTTATAATTAATTCTTTCACTTTGCGAATTGTTAATATTAACGCTAGTATGAACGTAAAATTGGGCGGCAACGAAACAACAAATTCATATATTAAAAAATTCTATGATTACCAACTATAATTCGAATCGTATTCGAACATTCGTAACGTGAATTGATGATAGTAAGATTGATAGCGCCTATACGGCGTATGACAGTGATTTGTGTCGTGTTGTTATCAACTAGGTATAAGTGCATTCAAATATTTATTAATGTTTCGAATATTTCGATTTGCTCGCAGACTCCAATAATTCGTTTTTTTTTACTAATCACACATAACTAGACCAGAGTTTCCGAATTTGTTTTCAAATGAGTGTATGTGGATAACTGTACGCGTCTTATATTAAGCCAATCTTCAGTGTTTAGTACTCATACATAAATACATGCAGAGTATGGTCAACATACAACGTGTATTGAGCAATATTGCACAAATGATATTAAATTGCTTGTCTATCATTTATGATTACCACTAACAATGCCGTTTACCATATTAAGTCTTACAAAATATGCAAAATGAGTGGAAACCGTTGACTGTATTTTTATTAATTATATATACACAGAAATATCGTGCGGCTCCGTAAGTATATTAAAAAAATACTTATGTTCATCCTTAGACCTTGAGCTATCGTCATACAGTTACACTAATTCCTTCAGTTATTCAACTACGAAAATGAAAACAATTCTTTTCTCATTGAAATTAAACTGCTACATACGGATTTTATCGCGTTGTTTATTTGACACTTTATTACAAAATTTTGAAAATTGTTACACTACTACTACTATTAAACTTTACTAATTTTTAAGCTAGTTAAATTATTATTAAAACTATTTAGATTTCATTTATTTTTACACTTTCCCCGACGTTTCGGTTGCTTTTCAGCAGCCATGGTCACGGGGAGACTAAGATGTTAGTTGTCTCAATGTTCCAGTGTCGTTATTTCAAAGTACCCGAACATAATTTAATCATTGGTGTTTCTATTTACGCAGAATGAGCTCAGAGTATCATGAAGTCTAGCTGTGGTTTGCTTTTTCTTGGGTTTGACTATTTGAATGACTGGATCCCAAGCTGGTGGTACATTTCAACCATCTTCTCTATTGAAATTAGGATGCTTTTTTTATTTCAATAGCCTCGCGAAGCATCGTTGGTAGGAATCGGTGTTCTTTAGCGAGAATCTGTAGTTTGTCAAATCTTTTCTCCATGCTTTGTATTGATTCCTAATAATTTATTAAATAATATGGCAAACCTACAAATATTTTTATGAAGGTCGCAGTTAGATAGACTATATAAACAACTCTTTATAATATTAGTGTAGATAATCTTAGCCCTGTGTAATTACTATCCCGTTGCTGCGCACGAGCACCTTCTTATTATAAGAAGAGGTAAGCCATAGTCCACTACGCAAGTCCAGTGCGTTTTGGCATACCTAAAATATCTTTAAGAACATTGAGAGAAGCAACAAGAACAGAGAAGTCTTAAACATGTAGATTTCCTCACGATCTTTCCGTCACCGTTAAAGCAAGTAATTAACTATTTAGAACAACTTCCAAACATCAGCAGTGCGTATCGGAAGATTCAACTCGAGACCTCTGCGTGGTACTCCAGTGGTGGAAGATCATTGGAGTACCTTGCAGACGTCTCGAGTTCAATTTATAATTTCTTTGCTATTATTGCTATGCTATCTCAGCTGTTCTTATATTTTACAGCACAGTGACATTCAAATTACACACCATCACAATATCATTGCGCAATAACAAAGCTCAGGGTTAGCAGTAGCCCACTAATCGGTATTAAGACCCCTTATTTATAAACACAAGCTCTGGTTACAATGAAGTGTTAGCATTAGAGAGATAACGGTGGACAAGTTATACTTCGGAGTCGTATTTCAATTCAACATGATCTGGTCTGTTGATACTGTTATTGTGAAATGATTTCATAACACATATTATTATTACGTAACAAGCAGCTGTTTGCCTGAAAATGTAGTTGGCTGTGTATGGTCTTGACTTTGCCGAAGAACATGAAACGAAAATTGGTGCGAATGAAGAACTATATTTGATTTTTATAAAGATCATTTCGTTTTGCGCAATGTGACTCGAGGGACTTTACAAAAATACAGTCAACGGACACAAAGTACATCCAGACTAAGAACAAAAATTTGTGAAACACACAAATAATTGTCTCGTGTGTAATTAAAATTATTAACTTCGTGCTAGCTTTCCAAAATTAGATATCTGTTTTCCTTTATTCTTGTATGATATTGAAGATCACACAGGCATGATGTTGAAGATCCACTCAATCTCAAAATTTATAACCGGTTGGTACCCAAGATTTGTGTTTGTAATGCTATCACTTAATACAGTAAATTATATATATTTTCAAATATTGCCTGTCTCGGTGGAGGCCAGTAATGTATGCAACTGCTGTAATGTTTATGAGGTCTTGCATTTGATGTTCAGGTCAGATAAAGTATTATTAGAACTTCCTATCAAATTCTCAATACCAGCACGAAGTCTGGAACTTTGCCCGGGAGATGGCAATAGGCTCGCTACCTAATACATCGAACCCAACATCGTGCTAGCAATATTAGTATATGCAGAAATAGTGGTATCTTATCCACCTTGCCTTGCCACCTTTAAATATATTTATCATATATTTATTTCTAAAGAGTAACAGAACGTTTAGTTTAAATATTTTTATCATATCGTGTTACTGAGATAGAATATTGAAAACACTGTATGTCTGTAGGACCTGGCGTTTCTTACGGTTAATTACTGACGAATTGAACGTTTGCAGTCCGTGCCTTAGTTTTGTATGGTACAAGTTATAAGATAAAGGAGATATTTAAAAAAATTACAGGTTGTGACGTTGATGCCATATTACATATAAATAATAAAAATAGCAAGAATACTTATCACAATAGAAAGTGCAAGCTATTTCACAATAAGCTTCAATTTTTAGCATCAAATTTTTTTTTGTGTATTCTTTTAGTAGTACCTTTCTTAATTAATACTGTGTTCGTCTTACGAGTACTACTCACGTAATGTGTTTATAGTGTGTGCGAGAATGCTGGTACCCTAAACACAAGTTGAATCTTATTCTGGGTACCAGAGTTTATCGTAAATACTAAATATCGTGTTTGTGACGCTGTTATTGTATTTTCGTTCCAAGTTAAGAAAATAAATCTTATTATTATTATTATTATTAACACGGATAATGCATCAGGCAAACGGTAGAAACGCCGCTGCTCCCGCGCTGAGTGAATATGGATTCGAATTTGTGATATATGAACTAGTCTTTTTAATCTACCTGTCCGTAAATTGTATGTTTGTAAAATTTACATAATGCGGAACATATCTTTATTTTATATTTGTGTCATCTTTCATTTGCTCTCAGCTATTTCAGGCATAATCAGATACATTATTGATATGTAATTATGTATGAGTAGTCTTTCATTGTATATTCTATCTTTCTTAAGCGTAGCGTAGCTTCTAATCTCTTTTATCTATCTTCAGTATTAACCAGCAACTTAGGGTTTCAAAGAAAATGAAAAAGAAGTACTTCGCTACTTCCCAAGTCTTGCACCACCCAAGTGTTGGTGGTAAACAGACGGTCTCTTTGAGGCGCAACTCGACACCACGAGCCGTCGGCTTGAGTACGAGACGTAATTACAAACTAAGATAACGCTTAATATGATCTGAAAATACTTACTGTGATGTAGTTGAGTGCTGCGAGTGTAGGACTTGCTATCGAAATACCGTTACTTGTTAGGGGAGGTAAGGACTGTATGTAAAAGTAGATATGGGGGGACTAAGCATCAGTTATTGCTAGGTGCTGTAATTGATAGAATTACTAGTTTGATAGCTTACTTGATTGACGACCTCTACGACTACCAGTAATAAAGATTCGTCCTTAATCTTGACCTTGACTCAAAGAATAGAGTTTCATGTATTCTACATTGTGTTTTAATACACAATCACGTTTGATAGTAAAGGTTAGCCTCTATACATCTTACTCTCACTCTGTGATTAACTCACATAAATAGTAAAAATGTTTTCCATTATTTTTATAGACAGACGCCGCCTAGTGTCTTGATGGTGTTGATCCTTGACATTGCCGAAGTCCATGAGCGTCAGTTAGCACTTACCATCAGGTGGGTCTTGGCTCGTCTGCCATTAGAAGTAATGAAAAGAACTGACATTTATAACCCTAGCCCAAAACATATATACCTACATGTTATATTGGTACTACCAAAATTAAATGTATATGTGGTGATTTGGACAACATACATACATTACCTACTCTTCAACACACTTACATCACTACAAAAATATACCGATAGACAATGTGGAACCACATATAAATCCTAATCCTAACTAATATTATAAATGCGAATGTGTGTTTGTTTGTTACGCTGTCACGCCTTAATTACTCGATTGATCATCATGAAATTTCGCATACACGTTGTCAGGGGCACAGAGACATAGGGTACCTTTCACCCAGAAAAAGTACTGTTTCGGACCTAACCTTCACTTACGCGGGCGATGTCACTGGCAAAATCTAATACAAAATAATTTGAAAACTGCAATCATTATCGAACAAACAGCAAACTCCAATTTCCACGTTGTCCTTAGAAGCCCTTGACACGAATCCGTTGGCTGGCAGATAATAACGCACACCTGCGGTTGTGTAATAGAGATTCGATAATGTTTTTGTTGACGGACAATTCTTAGAGGTAGACTGACTGGCGACTGCGATTGATTACTGTGTAGGTTTCTGTGTCATAGTGGAAAATTACATGAAGTAGCACGAATGTTCCTGGTGGGGAAAATTACACACACATTTTACCAAGCTATGTCAGTACCAGTGTAATTGAGGCCTAGTACTTTACTTGATATATGTGTTAATGTCGTTTTAAAAGCAACGATAGCTCAGTGGGGAGACTTTTCGAAATGATGTGCGTATTAATTGACAATTATCGCCTGCTCCGTGCCTCGGAGAGCATGTTAAGCCGTCGGTCCCGGCAGCCATGAACATCTATGGCAGTCGTTATTGGGAGAGTTTCGACGCAAAAGATCCCATTGGGTCGAAATGTCGCCGGTCTGCGCTGACTGGCTCCCACATAAGATACATACATACACAATGTCGTTTTGCTATGTACTGATATTTTTTCTAGTTTACGTGGTCGCCCCGCCACGCCGAGTGTTATAGGAGGAAGGGCACACGAAAGGACACAAGGAACAAAATTTGTTTGATCCACAAATAGTTGTCCCTAGACTTAATGTCCTTTGTGTCTATTGTTTGAATGTCTGTTAAGCTCTCGCGATACACGAATTATTCCTAGCACGGTATCAGTCTTTAAAAAAATTAAAAGTAAAGAAATATCTGTTCCAATATATCGGGCACATGAAACCAGAGGTACCATCCAAAATCTTGAGCGTAATCAATTTATTTATTGTATGGATTGCTTACCGTAAACACATTGATACATGTCGTATAACATATACAGGGATCTTAAATAAATTTACAACCAATTTTACTTAAGATAAATTATCTATATTTGAACACTCATTTCTCATCTCTTAACCCAAAACAAGTTTAAGTTTCTTTTAAGCGCCACAGCCACACATTTACTATACAACACGGTATTGTGAAAGTGTTGGCATATCACGATAACGTATAGGGGCTCAGCAGGGTAGTCACGAGCACACTGACATTTGCACCATGAGCTCAAGAGCTAACGTGACTGAAGATTACTATTGGTTTAATTGTATAAACTTTGTTTAGTTCCATTGAATAGTTTGTAACCTTTTTCCGAGTAATTTCATAATATACTAGTTAAACCTTGCCACGGATCTTTGTGGCAGCTCAGTCTGGTATTATTAATTACCCTTTTTCATGGCAACATCGGTGTAAAAATATATAAAACCACTCCAATATAGATATTCAATGTTGTGTAAAAATGTCAATACGTCGACCATTTTTCGAGTTTTGTGGATACATTTTAAGGATGGAAGCTATTTTTTTATATACTAAAGTGTTTTCGTTTAGACCTCCTCGGCGCCGTAGCGGTAATGAATGCGAATGCTATGCGACGCGCAGTATTTAATGGTCTATGATGTCTAAGACTTAAGTCCTTATATCATCTATACTAATAGTATAAAGCTGAAGAGTTTGTTTGTTTGTTTGAACGCGCTAATCTCAGGAACTACTGGTCCGAATTGAAAAATTATTTTGGTGTTGGATAGCCCATTTATTGAGGAAGGTTATACACCACACTCTACGACCAATAGGAGCGGAGCAGCAATGAAAACTATTGCAAAACGGGGAAAATTCTCTTATGTGAAGCAGACGATGTTGCGCGGGTCAGCTAGTTAATGATTTAAGGTCTAAAGACCTTATAAATTAATTTAAAACGCAAACATATATAGTCATACACCTTATACTAGTCAAAAATATGTTATACCCACATTTCGTCCGAATACTTTAAGTATTCACGTAATGGAAGACGAGCCTATGTACTACATAGATAATAATAATAATAATAATATTGTGCTGATAGACCGATTGGAGCGCCGAGCAATGATCATCGATGTTACCATTCCGCATGACGAGAATCTTGTGAAAGCTGAAAAAGAAAAAGAGTTGAAATACTTAGACCTAGCTCACGAGATTGTCGACATGTGGCGTGTGGACTCGGCGATCATTGTGCCGATAGTCATTACAGTCAATGGTTTAATACCTAAGAGCCTCGACCACCACCTGCAGAGGCTCGCGTTAGATGGCTGGATCAAGTCCTTGATGCAAAAGGCAGTACTACTCGATACGGCGCGTATTGTGAGGAGATTCCTCTCTCTGGGGCCCTAACCACCGGCAGCTTGGACCCTGTTCCCGATGTCGGTAGGTCATTTCAGTTTTTATATTTTTAAATATGTATAGATTTTATATTTATATTTAAAAATGTAATTATTAGAAAAAAAAAAGTAATAAAGAGAATAATAATAATAATAATCTTTATTGATCAAAATTATATGACACAAAATACAATCAGAAATTAAGGCTTAAGAATATGCACTTATATAGAAACTCTGGCCCCTGAACTAGGTATATATACCTGTATTTCAGTAGTCAGCGCCCCCCGTATTAATGTATCCGTAGTGTAAGCCTCTATCATCTTATGAAGCGTAGGGAAAATAATACAAAAAAAGAAAAAAAGCAATAAAACAAGAAAGGAAAACCATTTCAATACAGGTTAGTATCAAGTACTACGTCTACTGTACATCGTTCCGGACTCCACGTGGCTACTGAAAACTTAATAACACTTAGGCAATATAATCAAGCTTGTAAGATGCCGTGAGGCCCGGGCAATAAGGTAGTCAGTAAGAACTTATAATAAAATATATCATTTATATATTGCAATATTTTTTTACTATGACATACGTCCTTCACTATCATCACTATTCTATGCATCCAAATGTCTTATCTAAACTTCAAGCTTATCGGTTTAAGTTTTCTACTTCTAAACATTAAACCATCGCTCCTTCCAGCTGCTTCACCCTAGCCAACTTAAATATTTATCCCTTAACTTACTAAAGACCTTTCATGTGTGATCTGTAGGCTCACCTCGTCATTTTTTTTCGTAAAATATATAAACAAGTGAACATCAAAGTGTACCCCACACCACGCTCGCGCATAAACTTTTGTGAAGAAATTTGGTGGCTCTCAACATAAAAGTATTTAATAAAATGGCTTGAGCATAATTAATTCATGAATTAAGTGTAGAGTGCAGGTCATAATTATTAGTAAAACGCTATTTATTTCAATTGAAGATAAATCAAATCCGGTAATACAATAATATCAGCCATGTTTGAAAACTGCCACGAAAAGCTGCCAGAAGACGCCAATGCCACACAAGGTCCCTTTGCGTGGCATTGGCCTCTTCTTAATATAAAGCTTGACAGACTTCAAGCGTCTTTGAAAATATTATGGTAAAACCTCAAACATGTAGGATTCCTAACGATTTTCCTTCGCCGTTAAAACGAATTGTAGATACAAACATCAATTCATGAAATGACAGATCAAACTTGTGATAACTGCGTTGCAATCCAACGGTATCACACTAAGGTAGTTAAAATATTAACTCATCTTTAATTTATGGTTGAAATTATTGAGTAGTTGTTATTTTATATATATTGAAATTAAACTACTATATACGGATTTTATCGCGTTGTTTAAATGACACTTTCTTACATAATTTTGAAAATTGTTACACTACTACTACTATTAAACTTTACTAATTTCTAAGCTAATTAAATTATTATTAAATCTATTTAGATTTAATTTAATTTTACACTTACCCCGACGTTTATATATATGTCATAAAATAATACGGACGGCTTAAGGATTGCAAACGAAATCAAGCAAATCTTAATTTTAATTCACATGTTTATAAAAATTACTTAAAATACGGAACCCAAAAATTACCCCAGTTCCTAACTAAGGGTGTGTTTACATTTGCGACTAAATTTATAAACAATAACACGCATAGACGGCACGTGTTACAGTGTCATAAAAATTTTTGGAACTACGCATCTGGTGCGGTTAGTGTACACCAGCGTTTAAGATACGCGTGTACATGAAGTCGTTGGATAAATAAATCGCAGACCTAGTACGAGTATTGATCGCAGAACTTGTACAAAATTGGCTAAACTTTGTCACGACACGATCAACAAGATTATTGGCTGCTATTATTTCAATATAACATATAAGTTCACTTTAAAATATATTAAAATGTTGACTATTTTAACACCGGTTTTCTTCTTAGGCGATCCAGCTCTTTGGTACCGTTAGTAAATAATTAGCAATGGTGACAGGATCTTACACCTAAACTTAAGTTAAGATAGCTTGAATATTGACATTAGATTATTTACTCACCGCATGAACCTAGAGTATACAAATATATATACCGCATGTGGATTACCTTCTTACTTCCTGTAGAAACGACTAAAAACATTAGTAGGTAGTGAAAAACTGACATTAAGCCATGACAGTAAATTCTTATACGACATAAACCCGTGCTAGGCCTGCTGAATCTTTAAATAAGCTGCGTACGCGCAAGAAATTCAACAAAAAATAGACTGGTCTATAAAACTGTCTGTTTGTCACAGATTTTATAGTAGATATTGATTTATTACACAGGTGGGTTTTATGTGTCATAAAAACGGCGTAAAATGTTAAAAGTTGAACGTATTTGGTGTTTAATGTTATAATTAATACAAGCTATCGATATAGAATTTATTACAAACACAGTTTTATCTTATTTCTTATATATATTGTGCTAATTTTATAAAATACTTATAGGCTAAAAACCTATTGACACATTTGAGGCCGCCAATAATAAATAAATATACTTATAATTATTTGTGTTTTTGTAATTATGTTAATTATGTTATCTTTTTTAGTACATTTGTAAATATAGGTTACATGCATATTGTATATAAATAAATCCCAACTAATATTATCAAAAAAAATATATATTATGAGTTTTTATAGATTCCGACTAAGATAAAACTTCACATGTTTTGCCAAATTATTTGAAGAGTTCATAAAAATGTAAGCTCTTTTTTGTTATCCAGATTATATGCTGTACTGTTGCCATACAAATTACTCGAATTTATTATGGAATGCTGAAATCCAATAATTGAGCGATATTATTATGTTTTGAATAAACTAATAAACTAATTATAGTTAGTCGAAAGCACCATTGAGCATATTTTCAATCCACGTTTGGTCGAAAGCATTTTTTTACCAATCACTTTAAGTAAAACATGTATCTGCTTCGGGTTTCTAAAGAAAATTAGCTACCGCCTATTTTTTTAATAATTGTCTCTTTATTATACATTGAATACAGCATTGATGACATTTTAAATGGCAGGCGTTGAGTTCTTGTTTGCCATCGTTAAAGTTGACAAGACACAAACACACTCTCATAACTTGTCAATGCCAAACCCTTTTTTCTATAACTGTCTCATATTTATTTATTTTGTTTCAGGTAAGATTCTGACTCTGAGTTGTCTTATATCAGCCGTTAGCCCAACGGCGATGTCAACGAAGAACTCAACGTTCAAAACACAAGCACGTTGCTTATTGTTAATTTGTGCTGTATTACTGTGGTGAGTAAAGTTGTCAGGCTCCTTAGCAAAATGCAGTACAAGTGACCTAGTTGTCTCTTTAGTTAGCAGCATAACGAACTTTTCTTATGAAGGGTTGTTAAAGAACGGATGTAGCTAGTGTTTCAAACGTCCTTAGGTAAATGGTAGCCGTTTCGAATCGGACGAAAGTTTTCTTCATGTGATTGTGAAATTTATGTTTATACATACATTCATAGATTTACGCCTGTTTCCTAGAGGGGTAGGCAGAGACTACTGATTTCCATTTGCTACGATCCTGACACACTTCTCTGGCTTCATTCACTTTCATCGCATTCCTCATACACGCCCGTCGGTTCAAGGTGCTCTTAACCTGGCCTTTGTCCAGAACGCCTCCGATCTGATCAAGGAACGTTCGCCTAGGTCTTTCTCTTGCGACTGTTCCATTCACACTAGCCTTATAAACTTTCTTAGTCAGTCTTTCCTCGTCCATTCTTTCTACATGCCCAAACCAGCTTAACATACCCTTTTCTATTCTTGTCACTATATCCATTTACGTTTATGTGATACACAAATGATTTTTGAAATCTTGGTATATTTTGTCTCTGTTGATTGTACGTTTGTAAAGTCACCGGTGACAGATGATATGAAAAAATGTCTTTAGAATATTATGAATATAATGTTAGTATTATACAAAAGAAATTTACTCTATCTGTTACATTTTCACAGTTAAACCATAGAACGAATTTTATGGAATTAGTCATGGAGATAGGGTGGAAGACGGGTAAGGAAATGGCAGCATTAAAAAAAATACTTATAAGATAGAACTACAAATGAAATTATGATACCACATAATTTACGTTACATTGTGTGGATAAAGCATGTCAACTAACATTTAAGATAAAATCACTAGCTAGGTTATAGTAACCAGAACTACAAGCACACTGTTATAACAAATACAATCAAATGAATCAAAAACATTAAACATACAAAACAATTTGCACGCACGTTGCGCTTGCGCTGCACACACACACACGCAAACTCACGCACACAGCTGCTGTGTATAAGAATGAACGTTTCTCGTGTTACGATAGATTGCTGTGCAGATAGATACTGGATCTGTTTATGGTGGTTTGTTTGCGACTGCGGTTCTCAAAGTTTAAACTGTTAAGTTTTAAATTATATTAAAATTATTACTTACTAGTAAGTAGTTATATGCATAAGTTACTTGTCAGAATTATGAAGAAGGAGAAGTAATCAAAGACTAGCTACTTACAACAAATATGTATGTTGTAATAATTGAGAGGTAAAATGAAGTGGCCTGTCAAATTTGATGAGGATAACAGACTTCTTGCTCATGGTTCTGGAACCATATTTACCACACAGAAAATTTAAACTAATTTAACTTGTGTTGGTTCTTCTACAGTGATTACGTAACATATAATATCCGTAATAAACCGTTATGATTTCAACAAATGGTTACAAGAGTACAAAGACTTCTAAAACTCTATGGGTAGTGACCCGTGGGTGATACGCCTGATTCAGCAAGCTTGGGTAATTAAAGTAGTCACTTATGCATAAGGATGCCTTACATAAAGTAAGACATCCTAATGCAAACTGGATATAACAAACAAAAAAATATTTAACTAACCCTATTATTTATGGTCACCTGCAACATAGGGTCATCAGCTTCAGACATTGTAATTATCAGTAATACTAAATCTAAGCACTCTTCCATTTGTCTCGTAAAGATATTTTCAAATAAATTAATATTATTTTGTTCCAAAGTTTGAGAACCACAGCGTTAGCTGATTCGCTAATCGCTAGATAATGTTTGCGTCGCGGACTAACCTTGCACCGGCGGCTTTTATAATATAAGTTCTATGTTATTTTATATTATAAAGCTCTGTTATTTGCAGTTAGATATAGATATCTTATTACTATACAATTGTTAAACCAACGTTATACCTGTTTTATACGACTTATAATAGGATCAAAACATAGGTATTATATTATACTGATACACTACACGGTGCAATGATTACGAGTATTCACTTAGATGAAATCATTACGCCGCGTACTATGGGATACCAAACAAGAAAAATGGTGTGTTTAACAAATCGTTATTATGAGTCTGGCTGTCATGTCCTCTTTGGTTATACATTTGAACCCCCAGGATAGGTACAGGAACCATTCCTAGTAATACAGTAATTGCCTTTTTAAACAAGAATAGAAAGAAGGTAACTCTAGATACGTGTGTGTGCTTTATTATAACACTAAATTTTGCCCGGTTCTTCGCTCGCAGGTTATGTTACATTTCTATTTCTCGAAAATAGTATGCAATTTTTCTGGGTGAAAGATTTACTATCTACTTTGACTTAAAATTTCATGATGATCGGTTGAGTAGTAAAGGCATGAAAGCGAAACAAACGAACAAACTCACATTCGCATTTATAATATTAGTATTATGAGTTTCAAAATAGGGATTGAAAGCAAATCGTTCATGATAAAGCCTGCAGTTTTTTGACACGAACAAATATTTTTTGTATTACTTTCATAGAGTCCACAACAAAGATTAACTCTTAAATCGTATGGTCGCTAATAAAACCAAACTGAGAACTAGAATTATCCATAACGTTCTACTATCGAAGTCACTAATGGTTTAGATAATACCGACGTATAGTATCTCTACGCCGGAGAGCTTTTATTAGTTTAAATTAAACTTTATATTATTTGATAAGTGCTCGTTTTCCTTGTTATTTTATACTAGCTGTTACTTGGAAATGCCACCAGGGTTTGTTTATAAATTACCTTAGTGCTTAAGACTGCGCCGAGCGAAATGTGCCAAAACAGGCGGTCACAGTTAAGTGAATAAAATCAACACTTTTAGTTTAATACAAATATAAAATATACATTTACCATAACAATGAGTGTGTTTACAATTACTCCGTCTAAAAAACTTAAAATTATTAATATTTTCGCCTACAAAATTACATAAATTTGCAAAATGCAAAAAAGTATGCTCGTGTTACGTGATTTTTAGATTATAACAGTAGAAATCTATCCTATTTTACAGCTTAAACTAAACATAAATAGTTAGATTACAATTTGTCCGTCCCATATATTGAAGTTATTGGTTGACAATAAAGATATATATTTATCAAAAAAGCACTTCAAATCCTCCATACAATTTTACTATGGCGGCCGCGCGCCGATTTGAACATGCGCCGCACGAGCTCTGTCATTACTGACTTACGCTCAGCGCAGTCTTAAGTTATCATCACGCTAAACATAATTGTCTTCTTTTAATGAAAAATTACTGTCTTACAACGGATAATCTCAGTATCGAGTATAACTCTACAAATATTAAACAACGGACACCTAGAGCCGAAACAGCTATTTGTGGCGAAAACTATTTATTTAATCACTTGAACACAATACAATCTAGTATTGAGGTCTTTACCATGAAAAATAATAACTAAGAATGATGAGAGATGCTTTTACTAGTAATGATTCTCAGAAGAATGAAAAAAAAGTATATGTTAAACCATTACATGTTTTTGCTACGTACGAAGTTTTATTTTAATCCGTTCAACGATATACTCATGATTGAGTTACAATCACTTTTACAAACTTTAACATTTATATAATATTGTCTTTTGTTTACGCGAATATTATTAATTGAAATTAAACTACTATATACGGATTTTATCGCGTTGTTTATTTGACACTTTAACATTTATAATTACATATTAAGCGAATTTTATTATGAATTGACTGAATCTCACTAAACTTAAAATCTAAATGTTTACAAGGCAGTCTCATAACATCTGTTTACGTTTTCTTTTTAAAATGACAACTCCTGCACTTGGTATAATACCTGTATCTCGGAGTGCTCTAATTATATTCCACGGACACAAAGAACACCAGGACTCCATACTCTTCTCTCTTAGCCTTTATTATTCCCAAGTCACTTGGGGTCGGCTTTTCTGGTCTAACCGGATTTGACTGGATATCAGTTTTTACACGGAGCGGCTGCCAACTGACCTCCGCAACCCGAAGGCTAACGATACCCTAAGGCTAGACCAGTGTCAGGATATTAGAGGGTACTGACTTTTCCAATAACGACTGCCATAGATGTTTATGGCAGCCGGGACCAACGGCTTAACGTGCTCTCCGAGGCACGGACCAGGCGATAATTGTCAATCAATACGCACATAATATCGAAAAGTCATATAACTTCCGAAAGTCAGAGGTGCGCGACGTGGATTCGAAACCGAGACCCTCTGCATTGCAGTCTATTGGTCTCCCCACTGAGCTATCGGTGCTCTTAATGCTCTGACTCCATACTAATATCCATTAATTGTGGATCACACAAATATTTGCTCTGTGTGGGATCCGAACCCAACATACACGGCGCAGTGTTAATGGCGAGGTAACCACTTAAATAAAGCAATTAGTTATGTTACATGAACTATCTTGATACTCAAATCAATGCCACGCTTCTCAACGTCAGACCACTGTGTCGAATGCAAATGAAGATTCACTAGTCCGTCTACGACGTAGTCGTAGTCGACTATGAGAAATTGTGGTATAAGTTTGATATTATCGATATTATTATTGGTACATGCGCATAGCACATGGATTTAACCAATCAAATATAACAAATAAGTGGCAGCGGCACACCGGCGGACAGACACAATAGGTTTTTAGTTATGCCATGCATTCCAACAATTGACAGGTTAATTCTATAAAAGTTCTTAATAAGTAACCCAAAGCACTCGTGACCTTAAATGATTAGTAATTTAATAAAAAATCACTACTGATACAATGACTGTTGATAAAGCCATGAATAGATTTGCAGCTAAATACTAATGAATATTTTTTAATCGATTTCTTAACCATTCACATTTAAAGAAATAAAAAATAATAATAACATAGGTGCTGCTAAGTGACAAAATAGTAAAACCCATAAACAAAAGATTTTAACTTGAAGGTTTCACTTGCGGGTTTTAAAGTAAAGTCGACGGATGATTACTTTAAAATATCGATAATTCATATTATTATGCAGAACATCACTAGTAACTTATCCGCACGCAACCCCAACTGAAATAGAAAAGTCATCGATAAACATATAGTAAAACATACGGACTCACCAATTACCATGATGAATGCTGGAAAATTATAATTGCACTAGTGTTTCTACCTCGTTGCATCCCTTTCAGTTATTTTATTTTCAATAAGAGAAAAAGAGACAGATATCGCGCTTAGTTACAGAAAGACAAGTTTAGAGATGTAACTGAGATCTTTTTTTGTTTGCGTAGTTGTTATGATTTCATAATTTCCTGGTACGTGTTTGTAGCTGTCCTGGTATATTTTCTTACTTGACACGAGAGAAAAATAGTGAGGCGATCTAATTGTCCGGTAAAAGCAAGAACCTGAACCTCCATTATCTACGTGAGAATAAAAACCATAACTGACAAAATGTAACGTAACTAAAAACCTTTGCCGCATGCCTTTCAAAAAAACATAGACGTGAGTCTACATGATTTGATGAGTATCAGTAATAATATTACTGCCTGAACCAGCCACATTAAAATTTTAAATGAACCCTTCTATATTGTGCCATTCCTTTTCATTTTGTTTTACTTATAAGTAAAGTCTACATAATATATTTTACTTTATTTATTTTCTATTAAAACATTAAGGCACTTATTTTCATAAGTATTATAAAAAGGAATACAGCAGTAAGTAACACTATAATAACTAAAATTACAAAGGGCTACTTTTATATGCCACAGTAAGTAATTCACCTTCAAAATCAAAATCTATTTAACTTCTACGAACAATAACATAATAGAAAACGATTGATACAAATCAAAACAGCCACTCCAAACATTTTTGGCTACCAAAACATTCCCACGAGCCAAAAATAAATTCAAACTTGTAATACAAATATAAACCTACTATTGCTATTAATATAGGTACTAGGAGAGCAAGACTATCAAGACGTCCACTTTAAATCGAGTGGCTAGCAAGTTCCCATGTAGTCGAAAATAGACCAAGTGAGCTTTGATAGATGTAATTAGTATGCGTCTACAGTGAACTACAGATGGTATAGAAAATATATTGGGGTGCGCATGAAAGTTATATCACTTTGGTTTTTGGACAGTTTATTGTAACATCTAATAATATAATCGGTGATGCAGTGATATTGTGACTGCTATAGAGATGCTGTAGAAGACCCGGATCTGATTTTAGAGTCTACCACACGCATTAGGTTGGTATAAGGTAGAGATTTTGTCAAGATATTCTCATGAAGAGGTCAAGAAAATTTCTTGTTCGAAAATGCCAGTAATATTGCCTGATCCCGAAATCAAACCCAAGATATCATGTCTTGGTGGCATAGTGGACTACCACTGAGACAATCTCAATACTTATGAGTATGTTTTAAATTTGCTATAAACCTTTGCCTAATAATAATGTATAAAATCTTAACAAGAAAATCTAAGAATCAATTTAATTTAATACCATACCCCACCACAAAATACTTATCTGTATTGTGCTTGGAAAAACCTAAATATAATTCTGAAGCTCGTATAAGCCGGTGGCAAAGATACCTCATTATAACGGCTCTGGGGATTAAAGACAATCCCTCGCATACATCTAAAAAATCACCTTTTAAAACATAATAATGAGTTTTTTAATCCCCACCTAAATCAGCGAGTTATACCTTATTTGTCTTTAGCTTATTTATTACGAAGGTGTATATTGAAGGGGATTTGGAGAAGCTTATCTTATCAAGTGTTTTATTATTAGATATAAAACTATATCACTTTACTGTAGACTTTTGGTTTCTATACATTTTTAGATTAATTTTATATACCTACATATGTGAGGTACTTGTCTTGCCTTGTACATAGTTCTTGAATTGCGGGCGACTTGACAAATATTCAAACAATGGACACTAAGAAAACCCAGAGCAACTACTTATGGACCACACATTTATTTTCAGCGCAGGTACTAAACCTGCGCTGAAAAATAGGCAACCATTCAAGCCACTACGCCAACTGTCCAATAATTATTATAAAACTTATCGTGAATAAGAACTACCACGGACAAAAATCCAAGACCGGCTTCATACTGTTGTGTGTGACGCGCCTTCCCTACTAGGTATATAATATACAGATTCTACGTAAGAGTATGCATTATACAATAGTTTTCTGTCAAAGCAACACCTTATATTTCGTCACCCAAAGCCCAACATTGCAATACTTATATTTTCTAAAATATTCTGATATGTTTAAATTGGTTTCTATTATATTTATTCTAATATTATGTACATAAGTAACTCAAGTACCTCCTTTATGCCATGAAAATCTTGAATATTACTTAATAAAGGCGTTGTACTGTTTAAGTTCACGCAGTGTAGAGACATAAGGAGTTTATTATTACATTCATTGACTTCTAAACACTAGCATGCGACCATCTCCAAAGCTATAAAAGTATTAATAAACAGCTCTTTCTGTATTGCAGCTAAGGTATTACAAAGTAAGCTGGTATTTTAAGTTATTATCGTGTTTAGATAATGTTCAGAAGGCAGACTTTACTCTAAGGATCTTAGATAAATGTGAAGATTATTTACATTTACTAGTAAGTCTAAGGATAAACACAATTAATTTATTTTATTCACCCGTTAACTATAACGGGTGAATAAAATGAATTAATTGTGTCCTAGATTTTAATATTAACACAAATTTGTTGCGTACGTCTGCTGTGCTTATAGTATCGAATTTGATTGTAAAATTCTAACTAGCAACATGGAGTCTAGAATAGTTATATATGGCAATAAACTCGTATCTTATTACGTGGCATCTAAAATCATAGTCGACAAAATGTAAGTAAATTTGACCTTTGACTTTTAGGGTATATAAGCGTGAGACTGCGTATATTTAAAAAATATTCCTAGCATAAGTCTTAACACATATTATTGTATCAACATAATATCACTAAGCTTCGCAAATTGGTGATTATATCCAAAATGTATTAATAAGCTCTCAACATCGTTACATTTTACGATGACTTATCTAGCCAAATCAAGTTAGATGCAAAAACTAAAATATCACCCCATTTTATTAAAACCACGTCTTCGAAAGTGACCCATAAAAATATATTTTAGAAAATCCACGTTGAAGCTTCCTATCTACTTTGTCCAAGTTGCCCCGTAAGATTTTATGTTATGACGCCAAGATTGTCATAGACATCTATATGAAGTTAACTTCGGAAAATCGGTATTAGAGTCTATCAACCAGAGCCTGGGTTACATCTAAGTGAGGTGGCTTATTTTAAGTACTCATTAATATATTTAATAAGTCGAGTTAAAGCTTGTAATGCGCTATCAAATGTTATGACGTTGTTAGAAGAGTTGGTTTCTGTACTTCGGGAAATGATAGGTTTACTTAATTTTGTGTGAAGATAACAAGTTTTGAGGGACACTAAGATATTTTCCGTAAACCTTATTGATTTTGAGTAAATTTTAGATAGTGTGTATAAATTCTAGTTGGTAATACTTGTGGTATTTGAAATGTAGAAATAATTGACATCATTGTAGTATAGCGATTAAATATCTAGAATAGTATTATCTTGCGCCAATCGGTCTTCTTTTACTTTTTTAAGTATTGTGGAGGAACGGAGTGTGTTGTCCCTCCAACACAAAGGGAGGATCCTCGGACCAGGCTGGTTGATCGTGCCTGACGGGCCGCGGCCCGACTGTTGGTGTCGGGAGCTTGTATATATATTTAGTCGCTGTGTAAACTCCGCTTGCGCGATGCAGGATTGTGACGTCATTTGATCGTATTTAGCGCCATCTGTTAGATGTAGGCGGAACTTCTTCGTCTGTACGGAGTCGCCACAGTATCATCTCATTTAACCAACAGCTTTTGCTTTGTTTTAAATATCAAATGCTTCTATTTTTATTTTTGGTATGTTAATTGCTGTATGAATTACAATTGATTGTAATTGTAAGATATTTTTAAGAAACGACAAACATAAACGCTTGTAAAACTAGTAGAATTATTATTGAATACAGTTTTTGTTAAAATAACTAATTAGTACTAAAACAAATTAATTAAATTTAATAAATTTTACTTTAAACGGTAAATGAAACTATAAAAATGACACTTATTCAGTTATAACAAATCATGACTGAATGCCAACAGAATAAAATATCTCAAAATAGTTCACACCTATAATGAAACCCACACTTCTAATTAAACGTCTAATTAATTCTTGCCTCTAAATCTTATTTTTCCTAATTATCCTCCCCAAACAACAAACATTTAAAGCTAATTAATCACGAAACGACATTACCCCAACATAAATCGCCAACCAAATCTTCAAAAAACCTTTCAACAAAATACTACAGTGTATAATTACGCACAAATTTATTAACTGTCTACTAACTTCAGTGGGTCTTTTGTCAAAATCAGGGGAAGAAAAAAAGGCGGCAAAAAAAGAAACATTAATCTAAACGTCTGGTGTCGGACTTAAGTAGTGTTTTGTCCTTATGTGTAGGGTGACTGCAACAGCTTTTGGTTTTTATATTTAGATAGTACTGCTTAACTTGACATGGCTGTTATTTGTGAAATTATCAGAAAAGGATAAGTGAGTTTTCAAATATTTTAATTTATTTTATCTTAGTCCTCAGATTATAGAGAGGATTGGCTTTTTAGTTCTACTATAGGTATACGGTGGCAAATAAGGTTATTTAAGGATTCGTTTCCATCACCATACCTTCTCAACTGAAATTATGCATATATTTAAAGAATATACTTGTTGTATATTCATGAATGCGCAAATATACCATAAGTGGTTAACCATCTATAATGTGTTTGGAGTTATTTATTTATTTATTTATTTATTTGGATCTCCAACAAAGATTACACCTTACATGCTAAAAATAAAACATAAATAGATACAAATCCTTGTGCATCTTCAATTATAGGAGACCACAGCTTGCATTAAGATATCAAACAATCAATTTTTAATATGGAAATAAAGTATACAATTTAATGTAAAAATAACAAGAGTTAAAATTTAAAAGAAAAAAAAACTATATATATTGAGTTGAACAGTGGGGAGGTAGGTCAACACTTACTCAATATTAAGTTTTGCGTGTAACAGCAACTTAAATTTACTTAGGCTGTTGGAGAAAATGTCTATATCGTCGGAAGAACATGACAGTGAGTTGTATTGATTGGTCATCCTAACAATCGGCGAGTGTTTACCCAGGTTTGTTCTGTGTTGAGGGGCTTTCAGTAAAGTTATATTTATTAACCATGATTGGGTTTTATATATTTAGGGTGCAGGGATCATTACTAAAAATAAGATCCTAAGAAAATAATAAATATAGTTGAATAAATCGCGAGCACCTATTTCTCATTCCTAGACATGTTGAGAATTCTTATTAACGTAACAAGTTCAACAATAAGGTGGTTTACCCTGCACCTCCCCTAAATATTTTCGAGTGTTTCATCCCCACCTAATTAATATTCATTTAAACTGTGAAGATTTTTGAGATTAATTCTTTTGTGCTATTTTTGGGGGTTCATAAAATAATCTTTGTCATAGAAACTGTTTAAAGTTTTGATTAATTGTTGTTATTACTTTTGAATAATTGGCCTGACTTATTTTGAGTTTATGTTGGCTTTGAATATTTTAATTGGGCGTTTGATTGTTAGTTTCGAGTGGTGCTACTGTGGGTTATAACAATAGATTAAAATAGCTTTAAATATTGTGTTTACGTTGGGGTCAAAATGGCTTTAGTAAAGCAATGTAAAAAGTATATTTTACTACAGGTGAAAATACATAAATAATTTCCCGATAACTACGAAATATCCCAAATGTTAAAATCTTTTGCACAAAACATTATTATATGGCCAAATAAGGGTAACTTTACCAATTTGCGTACTATTTAACTAATATAACCAAAAATTAAAATGAAGAACCACCTAACATTACCACACAACATAAAAAGCAACTTCAAAATACGGAATTAGAACCAAATTAACCTGTCAATAGTCATCACCTTTCTATTTAAGGAAACACTAAAATCTCTCTGAAAGTTAGAAAAAATCACAACGTGATTTACTTTCCCTTTTCTGACAGGATGACACAGACATCGATTTTGGACATTTTAATTTCAGGTCAAATGACAGGAGTCCCCTTAGGATGTATTTTGGTTCCGAATTCCGGATCACTTTTGAAACTACATTTCAGAATGCGGAGAATTTGTCAAGATCTTGACATAACATGTGCTTTTAAATAGCATAGAGTATTATTCAGAAACTGAAGTGAGATAATTTTGGATTACGTATTAGTTTAAATAATTTTAGCGAAAATTAAAGGCCATTCGATTGCTATAAATGTTTTTCTTGGGATTTGAAAATATTTAAATAAACAAACTGTTTCAAATCACTTTAATCTTGAATTATCTAGCTCTGCAAATAATAAGTATTATAATCGATATTTCAAATACAATTTTCATGTCATGTAGTAGAGCGTAAGAAGATAGGGCCAAATGGAAACCTAGAATATCTTTCACCGGACTGACGATTCCAGGCTTCGCAAGACGCTGTACTGTCTGTAATGAATCAGTGATTTTCGTCTCTTGTGCTGACAGGACACATTAACTCCTTTTTTAACGTGTCCATAACGTGCGACTGGTAACACTAGTTGCACGTGACCGTAGACTTCATTAGCTGCTTACCATCAGACGATAAATATCATCAGATAAATAATTAAATTTTGCATCGATTTCACGGCTGTTGCCCAGCAGTTGTTTAAATGGTATTTCGATAATAATTAAAGTGAAAGGTAATGTGGATTTGATGGTGAGGTCTTCCGGAGAGGTTTACTACTTAAATATTTTTTTATAATTTATATTTATTGTTTATGTGTCTTAATTGCGGTTACACCTTTGTGTCATAGTAACGTCTATTATAACATAAAATTGTTACAAAAAATGAAATTGGATTAGTTCACAAACTTACAAGATTTTCCAAACAAAATTGCAAAACTAAATAACAATAGAATAGAGACAACAATATCAAACTCAAGTATTTAACAATTACGATTGTTATCTAAATAGGTAATAAACTAAACCCCATTGACAATGGCGACAATAAATTTCATAAACATACCTAATTGCTATCAAAACCGTATACAATTAAATATAGCCAGTGAATGCAGAAATGCCATGACAGAATTGCGTTCGTTCTAAATGTTGTTTCACCATATAAAGATACGGAGCTAACTCTATAATTGTGAACTATTAATTCGGATATGCAAATTCGAGTTCCGTTTTAAAATAATGCAGAGAATCAATAGGCAGTTAAGTAAATAGGACTCGATAGATTCAGATCTAAGTATAGAGCGATATGGAGACGACTATAACCAATATTATAACTCTTGCTTTATATACGGATATTGGTAAATATTTTGAATAATGACTTGAAACGACTGCCTCGTTAGATAAATTGTGTAAGAATGATATAGTGCAGTATTCATTTGTATGATCCCACGTCCAACTTCGGGATTGAGTAAAGTACAATTATTGTGATACTACTTAAATGCCTAACATTTAATCATTGTTAATGATAAAATAGAAACTTCTAGGATATTGTTCTATAAAGGATAGTTGAAAATCCGGTATATTGTTTTGGTTAAACATACCATAGCGTTTCTTACACTCTCAATGTTGTATTTAAACGAACTCACAGTGCAAATATAGCAACATTAGTTTACAAACACCCAACATTTTCTTCAATTTACTTCACAAAACTCTACAACTAAACATTTCAAGTAACTGCACGCATTGTTCGTTTTGTTGAACCTTTAACAGCATCAATGACAATGCAGGCTGCATTTGTTTCCAATTTTATGCTAATTTACATTCTATTATTCAGACTATAAACTCTATTTTCCTTTACACAAGCTTGGCCAAACCTTTCACAGGATTTCTGCCCTTATTTTAAAGAGTTATAAGTTAGAAAGTTGTCTACGTGCGGCATGTTACTCTCGTTGACCATTTCGGTCGTCGCCGCCGTAAAGTCTAGCAAGATTAGTCTAGTTATTTCTGTGGTACAGTGACACATGCGCTCACGCAGCTGGTGGTCGTGATCTGTCTTAATGGAATTCGCCACTAATGGTGACTTGGTTTCAGAAATGGAGATTTATGGTACCCTGGTGAGGTCGTTTTGAAGTATGTTGAGTTATAGTATGACATATTGTTTCAGTAAGATTGAACGGGAGACAGTGTCAGTGGGGAGACCAACAGACTGCAATGCAGAGGGTCTCGGGTTTGAACCCACGCCGCGCACCTCTGACTTTCGGAAGTTATATGAATTTTCGAAATTAAGTGCGTATTGATTGACAATTATCGCCTGCTCCGTGCCTCGGAGAGCACGTTAAACCGTCGTCGGTCCCGGCTGCCATGAACATCTATGGCAGTCGTTACTGGGAGAGGGTCGACACAAAAGATCCCACTGGTTCGAAGTGTCGCCGGTCTGCACTGACTGGCCCCCACATAAGATAAGATAAGATTGAACGGATTGCACAAACACACACACACATGGAAATAAAAATAATTGCAACATAATTGGTAATTACTTTAAGATCGAAAGCATTCCATAATTATCGATATTGACTCCCAAGGCAATTTTAGTATCACTGATGCAATGATAGGATAATTTTATATTTAGCATTAGCATACATCAAAGTCTCATGCGTATTTGAAGTATATAACTTGAACCCTCTTCGAGAAGAGTTAGGCAAAAGTGTACTACATCAGTATTTCACCAGCTGTGATTTTAGACTCTGCGCTATTACTAAGAATATCTTGCGAGAAAGGTAATGATCCCATAATCTTATAACTTCTTTAAAATAGGTCGTAGCCTACTCTCAGTATACGCGGCGAAATTGGATAGTAAACAAAAGATTGGACCTCTACTATTACCATCAAAGCTCTCAAAATATTATTCTTTCCATAATTCTTTCAAGCATAATGTTGATTTAAAACTTCAATGTTTTCATTTGCAAAGGCCGCCTTCGGACCTTGAGGTACAAAAGCTGTTATTCATAACAGAGACGTGAGTTTATGGCAAACAAAGAGTGCAGCCGCCAGGCTGTCTGGCTGCACGTGTACATGAGTAATGGAGAACATTGATATTAGAAATGTAGTATTGCTTTAAAAGCATAAAAAACAGTAAATGAGGGAAAATAAATCTTAGATATGAATATATCTAATACGAGATTTTGTCCGCGGGTAGTTTATTTTAGGATAAGTCAATAAATTTCTATCCCTGAGGAACAGTAGTTTTTTCTGGATAAAAGGTATATCTATGTCGTTTTCTATATACCTGATAACGTGTTTGAAAACTATAATGATGACCGGTCAGTAGTTATGACGTGAAGGCGTAACAAACAAATAAAAAAACATACGAACAAACTCACATTCGCATTTATAGTCAGAAAATATATTGTTACTTTAGCTGATGATTCAATGTAATAGTCTCCATCAAAATAATTTACGTGGCGGTAGCCCAATGGATAAGGCATTGGACTTGCGATTGAGAGGTTGCGGGTTCGAATCCCACCCATTGCACTACTGACGTGAACCCACTCCTAATACAAGCATTCTAGCTTAGCTGGAAGGGATAACAAGAATACAAGTAATTTGAAACGCAAATTGCTAGCAATATTAAAAAAAAATTCACCAGCTGGTTAGGTTTATCATATAAGGTCTGCTGACAAAAAAATACGTGCCGCATACACGCGCAGACGCTCTTTCGATGATGTAGAACATTTATTTCACGCTGTGGAAACGTGATACAGTCACAATCTATGTTAATGAATTGAGTCATTCGTCAGATCGGTTGCATCTATACTGTTTAGCAGCACGTCCCTCACAATTAGCATAAAGTATATATTATTATTAACTTCGTAGATAGTTTATTGTGTAACGGCCAAAATTATAACTGACACACTTCATATTATAACAATTGATTTAATACAAAAAATACAAGTGAAAGGTATCATAAATATGATAATAATTTAATGCTGTTTGTATTCCTACACTTCCAGCATTAAATGTTTCGTTCATGTTTGCGATATGAACCACAAACAGTTCATCATCTAAAAATAAAGCTAACCTTGTGAATGTTATACTTGCAAATGCATACATAACTTTGTTTATTGTGTTATCACGACTAAATTGTTGAATCAATTTTAATGATTGAGTGCGACTTGCACTTTGAAGAAGAATATACATATAGTAACTATGACAAAAAGGTGCTACTAATACTACAAACGGTAATCTTTATAAAGCTATATGATGGATGGATCACGGGTAAACTATTGAACTGTAAATTTGTAGGAATCTTGGCACACATATAGACCATATTCTAAGCAACTTTAGGATTTTTTAAAGCCGAATTGTGTTTTGTTGGTGTCATGTTAAGCCAGCGGCAGAAACTAATATATGTATAATAAAATTAGCACCTATAGAAATATTTCCAAAATTATAAGATTTCGGATTAGACTTATTATTTAGAGTGAAATTATAGATGTATGCGCTTGTACTACAAAATATGAAGTACTATTTCCGAACCGCTATAAATATTAAGGCATCTCATTTTATTATTCAATTTATTATGCTTTAATTGAAATAAAATTTAAAACTATTGAACTTATAAAAGTAATAAATACTTTTAAAAGTATTTAAGTTCAATATTAGTAGTGTAACAGTTTCAAAATTATTTAATAAAGTGTCAAATAAACAACGTGATGAGATCTGTATAAAGAATAAAATATTATTTAAATTAATAACAATGGCGTACACGTAAGACAATATTATGTAAATCAGTACGAAGTATGCTTTAATTTATATGCATTATACTGCCAAAAAATAACTTCTAATAATATTTGTGATTATCATTAAACTAAACAGAAGATCGCAGTTAGTCCAGACGTATACTTATACTATCACCGAATAAGTCTTATTTGATGATAATTATAATATTCCTTTCTGCATAAAGTACCAATCTATTATCTATTTAATGGTTCCGCCTTAATATATTAAAATGGAATAACAATTTCTTATAATAATCAAGTATATTTCATAATATGATATATAAAGGAAATTTTAAACCATTAAACCAATCCGCTTCTAAGAATCTTACATAGGCCTGTTTGTAATATTTTAATTAAAGTTTTAAATTACGGTTTGTCTATATACGTAACAGCATTATCATATTTATCTACAAATTATTTCTAGTAATACGTTTAAATAAACTCGGCCCAAGTAATGCCAAGGGCAGTTGTATCAACAAACGATTTTCCAGTTTCCATTTTCAGTAAAAACATGTCTTGATACATTGTAGGCACACATGTGTACTAGACTTGACCGTACGTTTTGCCTTATGCGACAATAATTACTTTGGAAATTGTTACTTTATTCCTTAGAAGTTAAGGTTTTATTTGCTTTGCAGCTGCTTCGCGTTATACTTTTTCAACATTCGCATCAGTGTGTAGGGCTATAGTAATCAAGGTCTGCAACTCTGCAAGTTGAATGTCAACATTTTGTTTACATTTCTATATGCACGTGTGTATTCCTTTTATATCGTTATCGCCTTTATTGATATCGTCTGCCGCAGGTTTGATGTATTCTATAAATTTATTACTGCCATGAAATGTTTTCATTTAATCAAGCCTTTTCATACCTACATATTTTATTTTAAATGTCACTGAGGTTGAGGCACAGGAGAAATATTGAAGCCATTTGTTATAGTATGTCGTAATGACACGATACGTTTGTACATTTGTACATAGATTCACGCCTGTTTCCCAGAGGGGTAGGCATAGACTACGGATTTCCATTTGCTACGATCCTGACACACTTCTCTGGCTTCATTCACTTTCATCACATTCCTCATACACGGCCGTCAGTTCAAAGTGCTCTTAACCTGGCCTTTGTCCAAAAATGACACGGTAATTTACTAAAATACTATATACCTCTGTGAATATTTCGGTTCCTTTTTCTCGATCTATTAGATGTAAATTATTTATTTGTGTATTGTGGTTGAAATTAAACTACTATATACGGATTTTATCGCGTTGTTTATTTGACACTTTATTACATAATTTAGAAACTGTTACACTACTACTACTATTAAATTTTTCAATTTTTTAAGCTAATTTAATTATTAAAACTATTTATATTTAAGTTTACACTTTCCCCGACGTTTCAGTCGCTTTTCAGCTACCATAGTAAAGTTTAATAGTGGTAGTAGTGTAACAGTTTCTAAATTATGTAATACAGTATTAAATAAACAACGCGATAAAATCCATATAATTATATGTAGTACTATAATTTCAGTGAATAACATTCGCGTAAACAGAAGACAATGTTATGTGTATAGTGAGTTGTATTACATATAAACGCTTTGGCCAACATTTTCTAGGTTTCTATAGCAGTAACATTAACTGCTTACTAAAGTTCATCAACCCCTTAGGATACATTATCTCTCATTAGAAAACTTTACCATCAGAAGCTTTAGCTTTAAAGGTGTTATGTTCACACTTACTTAACTGTCTTGCTGTACCATTTATGGATTATCGACGATCGAATTCGGCGACCCGGACCGAATCTTAATGTGTTATTTGTGTAGGGACTGTAAAATTAACGGGATCTTTGCCAGGCTTGTTGGCCTGTGCATTATAAGGTAAAAACGGCAAGCGACACGTTACTGTGTTCTATTAAATAAATTTAAAACTAGGGTTACGTTGTTTGAAAAGTAGTTCGCACCAGCATACAAAATTTTACTCATAATTGGCTTTTCGGCTCAAGGCGTTTATAAAACTCAAGTGTAAAAAGTTTCTAGCTGGTAACATTAGTATTTTAAAATTACAAACACTCATAGACACTTTTCGCCAAATAATTAATATACAAATAGTCCTATTACAAGACTAATCAAAAACTATGTCAAAATTGCTTAAAATATAATTTAGTAAGTAAACTTTAACTTACATAAATAATATGTGCATGCTAATAATATTGCGTCTACTTATATCTTATTAGATGGAAATAAATAAATTAATAAAATAGATATGCTTTTGCTCTTTATAATATAAATAAAACTTCATACTATGTTAGAATCTCATTATCTTCATATAAATGAGCAAATTTTGTTGGCGAAATAATATGACATGTGTATAATACATATCTCCTAATGGATATAGCCGTAAGACCATCTATACTAATATTATATAAATTATTTTATTTCTTGTTTATTTTTAAAGGTTTACCTCAATAACTACTCACCTGATTTTAAAAATGTTTCACCATTATAAAGTTATACTATCACCGAGTAACATAGGCTATATTTTATTTAACAAAACAAGCACTGTTACTAGCATAGCCTGACCTACTTTTACGCGAGCGAAGCTGCGAGCAAAAGCTAGTATAATATATAAATGAAAAATTTACGAAATAAATTCTTACTTTTAAAGTTTGAAAAATCTCTTATACAACAGCTTTGTCCGTCCGTCTGTCTGTTATACAACTTTTAACTCGAGAACTGTAAGATCTAGAGACTCGCGGTCAACGCCATTTGACTCAGCATAGTCGATATACCCCCGAAATTACTATGACCTTTGACCTCTGACCTCAAGGCAAGGTCACGTGGTATCATGTGACTTTTGCATATTACTTGAACCATTTTTTCGAACTCTAAGATTTACAGCCATTCATTGCCATTTCTCACTTGTTTTGGGCTTATATTATGTATAACATAAAGGGTTTTACGACCTTTAAATATAACCACACATTTCTGTTACACATCATAACGATCCAAACATGGTATAATTTATATGAAAGTATCATAATCACATTTTGCCCGTTATATTTTAGGATACATAGACCAAGGCATACCAGTATCATGATTTTAAATTGGGTAATGACACTAATGACAGACTACAAAAACAGGTCGGAAAAATGATTATAATTCTTAGGTAATATTAAGACAAATTCACAACTGATTTCATGGCATTTGTGTGGTTGACTACAGAAGCATAATACAGAGACTTAATAAAGACACAGTTTTTGATTAAATTGCACTTCAATTGCATCTCGAAATGAGAACAAGTAAAAAAAGGGATTGGGTCACACCTTCTGGGTCGCTGGTCTCTTATAATTTACGCCAGGACCCGTTCCTCAAACTGGTTCCAATGTTTGTGACCTTTACTTTGTTTACTGTTTATTTTTAGCAAAATTCCCCTGAAATATATTCTCAAAAATACGTTTTGATTGTCTCAATAAACCTTATCAGTTTTTGAGGTAAACATATGGCAAGAAATTTAAAATTCAACCGAAATAATTGAAGCAGAGAGGTGATTGTTCTTTTTAGGTTTTTATTGGTCCTGTTATATTAAAACACTTTAAAAGTTATGTTGTTCTGATTACGGATGGTCGTATAATTTTTCTGATTGCGATTGATTTGATTACACTTTAAAAATAAGCTGTTTTGATGGTCATTTGTCGCATAAAGTCAACCTTTTTGTGTTTAGCCGAACATTTTCATCAAGCGTGTATTCACAAGAAGTAGTTTCATATTGGATTTGTTAGATCATATTGTTATAAACACAATATTAACTTACTTGGTTAAATATAGCAATATTCTGAAATCCCAAATTTATTTTATGGTACGTGCAATGGTAATTGGTATTTAATCGTTTCGTCGTGCAGATAATCATCTCGATGTACATGTAGGTACTTTGAAATCATAAAATTGACAAAACAATATTATGATAAAACACATCGGAAATTTTAAATTAAAAGTTGTAGCATGAACTCAGCAGTACTAAAATCAAAACTAAACTCCTCAGCAGTTATGCAGCGTACAAATTTAAATGATGTAGTAAAATACCTTTTACTTAAAATTCACGGTAACAACGGTGGCAGGTTGAGCCTCAGGGAATCGTAGCATGGTATTAGAGGTGTTGTGATCAACATGCAAATACGCAGAAACATCGCTTACAGTAGCAACTGATGATTTGACTCAAGTGGTTATTAAGTTGTCTTCAAGTATAACCGTTTAAATACCCAGGAACTACTGGTAAAACGTTAGATAAACTAGCTGGTAACGCCTGCAGCTCTTAAGACATATTAGCTGTCTGTAGTTTCGTTTCTTTGAAGATTTATTAGATCATATATATATTACGTATATTTTAAAATGCTCTCTGCGGATATTATTCTTGTTTTGCACTTTCTATTTTCCTTTTTATTATTTTTATTATGAAATAGTTATTTAAGTATTATAAATGACAGTATAAAGATTTGTCAATTTTATTTTTGGGTAAACATGGTGTTCCATAAATAATTACTAGAGGACAGGCAATCTGTTCCTTAGGATTTTGATAGAATGGAGAAATTTAAATGAAATAGTATCAGAAAACTCAAATCAATCTAACCTTATAACCGAATTAAATGAGAATCCTACTTAATATAATAATAATAATATTCTACCACATACACACAACACCGTCTAGCCCAAACTAAGCAGAGCTTGTACTATGGGTACTAGACAATGGATAAACATACTTATATACTTTTTTTTTGTAAATACGTACATATTATACATAGAAACACCCAGACCAAGACAAACAGCCATGTTCATGCACACAAATGTTTGACTTGTGCGGGTATCGAACCCGCGAACCCCTCAGGCGTGGCAGTCGGTTACACTAACCACTACGCCATCGAGGCCGACAATTTGTTTATTCATAACTCAATAGAAACATATTATCTTCATTTTCATCTTTTGTGATACATCTCTATGTCTTATATCTCAACATGCATAATACAACTGCACTTATAGTACTGGCTTTGAACACAAAATGAAATTACCAGTCAATTCACCTCCTACGTACTCGTCGTAATCTCTTAACTTAATGAACAGATCTACATAGAAACTGAACTAACATTGCAACAAATAAGGCGCAATAAACAACTACAGTAACTGTAGTACATATTGTTAAACAAAGCAAAATATTGGCTTTCTCGTTTTATTCGTCTCATAAGCATGCGTATGCACGTCTACCATCGTACATGGTCCTAGGGCGAATGACCGATTGTGTCAAAACGTGTATAAAATACTTTAATACCTCCAGCATAACCTGACCTACAATCACTACGTTCTAACTTAAAACAACAACTCTCCTTACACTGGTGATACCAAGTAATACGACCAGCATAATTTGATCTTTAGTTTCATGATAATAATTTAAATGTATGGCTGATGTTACAGTGGTTTTTATGACAATGTTGTGAGCAATTTGTTTAAAATTAACTTTGGTTGTATCTTCGTTATTGAGTTGATTGCTTTGTTTTGTAAACCGATATTTACTTTGTTTAAAATGTTATTATGTTAATTATGTTTTAAATAAAAAATAAAGACGGTAACCTAGGTTGCTTTTTAAAGATAGTTTACTGCTTTTGTTATTGTTCGATTTTATTACCTTTGTATTTTGGTAATATGTTTCATATTTGGTGAGTTCGTGTTTAACTACTGTCCAATAATCTTATGTATCTTGAGTAACAATTGGTGATCGTATCACCAAGTTCAGTGCGTTGTATTTCCGTTCAAAGCTCCAACCTAATTCTCAGAGACATTGTTGTACTGAGCCTGTTCTTGTATCGCTGAATTTAATATTTGTTCCCTGTACCTCAAGAAATTACTCTGTACGGTTGTAATAATGATAAAAAGCATAATAATCCCTCTTTGTAACTCCATCAGCGAAGGTTCTCTAATGATTAACTTACAGCTGCAAGCTGGGACGTGACAAGCGATACCAGATATTTTCTTGGAGATTTAGTAGCGGTCTGCATTGGCATGGGATGGCAATTGAAATTAAATTATATTTGACCTGACGAACGAGGGATACCAATTGCAAAATTACAATTATGCACAGATTAAATTCATTCTATTTCTGCTTTACACCTACATGTTTATAAAATTTATAACGGCACTGCAAATATCATAGTTATAATAACAACATAAAATCAAAAATATGTTTATTCATATAGGTCACAAAGTAACACTTATGAAAGTCGTTACAATTCTAATTGGTTACATCTATTAATGTCAATTTACATTTACGTTTACCTGTGACAATGAGAGAAACTCGCTAGAAACTCACGACCATTTTTTCCTGTAAGCAGATGTTGCATCATCTATTAAACCACTCACGAAACACTCAAGTAATGAGTAATATTTAAAGTAGTTTATGGTAGAATAGAAGTTACATAAATCATACATAAATGATCAGAGTTTCAACTAAAACAAAAATATTGATATAACAGTTAATAAAAGAATTAAAATAATTTGAACTATAGTTGCAATATTCTACCAACATAAAATAAACATCAATTTGCACCAACTAAAATAAAACCAACAATTTATTTACGCTACAACTCGAAAGCAATAATACTTCACAATTCAATTTGCATCTACTAAAATAAAGCCACCGTTTCATTTACGCGGCAACTCAAAGACGTAGACGTAGTAAACATATTTTTCTGTTTACAATACATAAGTTATTTCCAGTTTGATAAATAAAGCGGGTAGTTGTACCGTTTGTTGTTTATGTAGGGGCTGTATAAGTTTTCGTTTTAGTGAATAAGTCTTCAAACTGTTTGGTTTATGAAATGAAATTTCTAATGCCAAAGATGTCTATTATAAACAAGAATATATAAAACGTGTTTTTTTTTTCATTTTATGTGACAATAGTTTTAGGAACTTATAGTATTTAAAAATACAACAGGATATTTTTAATGCTATCTTAAAATATTTATTGTATGGGCAATAATTATTATTATATATATTAACAGTTTGGCTACAAAAATTAAACTATGATGATACGGAAAAACTACTGACAAACCCAGTTTAAAGTTATTACTACTGCCGTTTTACATACCCATACAACAAAACACACACACATACATCCAAACACATACAAACACACGTACACGCACGCACACACACACACACACACACACACACACACACACGCACACACACACACACACACACACACACACACACGCACACACACACACACACACGCACACACACACACACGCAAGCACGCGCGCGCATAAATACATACATAACCAAAACAGACGAAATCACCACTATTGTTATTATCATACAACAATGTGTTTAATGCACCAGTACATAATAAAAATGTATTTTATGTAGGATTGGGGTCCTGGTGTCCTGAAATACAGGTGTCAAGCCTAGCTTAGGCACCAGTCTCCCACAATATAATAAATGTGAAATAATAATTGTATTATGTGCCTTCTATATGTTGGACTATGTAAATATCGTATGTAAATATTGTGGTGAGAAAATAAATATATATTATTATTATTATTAATATCATAATAATGTACTTATTTTTGTTTCTTTATGAAAACATACGCTGAATTCAAGCGTCTTCAAAACTGTAATGTTTTACTCTACATTAATTAGCTGCTTGTATGTTGCTCGCAAGCATTAGCCTTGTACTTGTCACCTAGATATTTATTTTTCCGCTTCCATGTACATTGTACATATTAATTCTTGACATTAGAATACCATATTACAATGTCATTAGCGTAACAATATCAATACCTACTCCTAAGAAAAACTGTAAGAATGCATGCATATTTTATTTTCATTTTTTTATTATATAAAGAAATGATTTGACATTTTCTTGGACACGTCAATTTAAAATAGGTGTTATAACCTATTTTAAATTGACGTGTCCAAAAAAATGTCAAATCATTTTTATGACTTTGATTAATTAGCGGGACTGTCCCACTATCCACGTTACCTATGGCTACAGTAGTCGTGTTATGAGAAATGTTCGTCCTACGTTGACGCAGGTCACGAACATCTGGTGTGCTGCACATTTTGTACCGCATGGTACCAAACAGTACCAAATTGTACCGTCTGCGTAATGTCTGTGCGTATTGTCGTAAAATTGGTCGTGCTATTTTGAGAACAGTTGAATAGGGGTTGGATGGGGTTTCGAAAGAGGTGGTAGAGTTATGATATACAAGGGAAATAGTATCTAGCTAATGAATACACTATGGATTATAATTATTTTGTCGCCTTAATTATAAATAATATGAGTAAATTACGATAAATGTCAAGTAGTTGGTAATTATAATAAATGTGCACTGCTAATTGTAGTCTTATTTTTAATTAGCTTTAACTGCCTCCGTGGCGCAGCGGTAGTGAAAGCGACTGCTGTGCATGAGGTCTCGGGTTTGAATCCCGGGTCGGGCCAACAAAAAGCTATTGGGTTTTTCTGTAAAAAATCTCAATAGCAGCCAGGATTTAGGCAGTTGGCGGTGATAGAAACCCCCGTGCCTCGTAAAGCACGTAAAGCCGTTGATCCTGCGCCTGATCTCTCTCCGGTCGTGTCGGATTGCCGTCCCATCGGATCATGAGAGTTAGGGAACAGAGAGTGCACTTGTGTTTGCGCTCACACTTGTGCACTATAATATCTCCTGCGCAGATGGCCAGTCTCTGTTAAGACTGGCCGCTGTGGCCGAAATTCGGTCTGGAGGACATTATTATTATTATTTAATTAGCTGTAATTCAATTTAGTTTTTACTATGTTTGCGAAAATAAAAGAATAAAACTTAAATTTTAGAAGTCTGTTAATCTGTTAAGTCCTTGAATATCAGTACCAGTGTCTGGCCAGCGGTGTGCCGCTGCGACTCAATAGGTTAAAATTCAATAAATTGTGTAGTTTAGTAGCTTTGATAGTGTTTTTGGTAAACTTGTGACACAAATTTTGTACTAGTAAAACAGGAAATAATTTGATAGGCTTATTTGAAGTTAAGCAGTTTTTATAAGTTATAGACACTTCCAACACTGGAGTTTGTTAGTTGACTGACTCTGTAAAAACGATCACTGTTCTTTTAAAGCAAGGTCCAAAGACAACTGCACAGCACTTTCTAAAGAAACCAGTAAACGATACTTCTACACTATCCCTACACAAGGCGGTACAGAGTTCCTACGTTTTGAACACTCAATTGAAACGCAAAAAAAGATATTAACTTTTGCAAAATATTTTTTATATCCGTTCAATTGTATTTTATGTGAATTCTTGACACAATAACAAGGCTTTACAATATAATCACGATTAAAATAACCAGGTTAAATATAATACTCACCCAGTTCAATAGTACTTTTACAACCATAATTCAGTAAATCTTAATTGACATGCACTGCGCGTTAAAATTACTAATATCTCAGGCGGAATTACTGCAAATTGTATCGCTACCGGTTTTTTCGTTTACTCTGCTTGTGCGTGGTCCATTTTATAAGAGAAAGCGGGCAAGAAATCTGATTAATAATTTTATCTTGCAGAGTATAAGGTCTCGTCGTAAATAGTTTTAAAATTATACCATTGTGGTTTTATATCTTTATTTCATCAGTATTTCAACGGTTGTCTTGGGTGAAGTTGTTAATCGTCTGAATGTCTTGAAATGTCAGTTACTACAGACTGACGGTACAACGTTTAATTAATTATTTGTTACGCTTGTCAATGTAAATTAAGCTTAAAATATCTTATTGTGTCTTACTTGGTCTTTGGTGACATATTATTTTATGGATCCAACACTACTGCTTTATTCTAAGATGCTACTTCTTTGAAATAAGAATCACATTCATTTTTCAATTGCTAAATCTTCTTAGTACAAAATAATGGTTATGTTGCTCTTATTTAGCACCCCGAGTGCTTTTTATTGCAGATTCTATTAATAGTGCAAGTAAAGATACACAAGTTCAATTATTTCCGTTGTGATTTGACAAAAAATAAAGGCTTTATACCAAACCAATAATTTGTCAATCATCAAAGGTAATAAACCTACAGAAACACTTAAAATTTTATGAAAATACACTTAATATTACTTATGTCTTTGTTTCACAAAATTTTACAAAAGTTTGTAAATTGACTTTCTATTATAAATATATCAGATCAAACAGTTTTTTTGCTCTTCTTGTAGTTAACATATTCTTCTTTCACCTTTATTTATTTATTATTAAGCACACCAACAAAATCATTACCACACAAATAGTAATGACATTTTATAAATAAGTAGAATATTAATTTGGTAATCATCCAATAACAGGTATGCATGACATTTGAATAATAATTTCATAAATTGAGACTACACTACACAATTATATAGTGCTATTAATAAAATAAAAAAGAACACATAAGGAATAAAGAAAACTAAATTACAATTACAATGATTGCACTGGGCGTGCAATTTGTTTCTTATGTCTTGTCCCACACAACACACAACATACTCGTCGCCATACAATTAATCAGACGCCATGATTACATTTTTATATTTTTTTTACACAAACCTTTATAAAACCAGAACGTGGGTCACGTGGCAGTGTTTACAATATTATATTTTATATTCTCATAAGTTTTATTGCAGTCGTGAAACTTAAGTGTTATTTTCTGCAAGTATAATAATTGAATGACCTGGTTATTTTGTTATTATTTTTATGCTAGGTGGTAAGTATCAGCGAAATTGTATATAAAATATAATCTCAATAGGATGATTTAGGAGTATACAATTGAAACTAACACGGGGTATTTGAAGATGATGATCACAAAATGAATAATTTTATGTGACGCAAACATTTTACAAACATTGTATTGTCATATAAGACAAAGCCTACATTGACATGGTACATCTTTTAATTTATTAGCCACGCAACTATTATAAATGTTCCGTTTACTTACTGCGCTTACTCTGAGATTTCCCTATTTTTCTTAAAAAGAAAATGTTTATTCTAAAGTCCGCACGTGAAAAAAAAACGCACATATCTTGAATAAGTGAGAAGTGCTTACCAGGGACAAGATAAGGCTTCTTCCTAGGCTTTCGTTGCTCTTTGCGTAGTGTTTTTATCGTACTTTTGCTTTAGTGTATAATTTTAATTCGGAGGCGCAGCAGCTATAATCAATGTTACTGCTGTGCTTGAGTCTCGGGTTCGATCCCCGGATCAAGCGAATCATATTGAGTCTCTCTGTCAACAAATTCTCAGTATCATTGATTTAGCAATTAATGGGTATATTGCCACAGTCCATTAACCTCTTACTTCTTACTTAAAATAGCAGCGATAGCTCAGTGGGGAGACCAACATACTGCAATGCAGAGGGTCTCGGATTCGAACCCACGTCGCGCACCTCTGACTTTCGGAAGGTATATGACTTTTCGAAATTATGCGATAGCTCAGTGGGGAGACCAACATACTGCAATGCAGAGGGTCTCGTTCGAACCCACGTCGCGCACCTCTGACTTTCGGAAGGTATATGACTTTTCGAAATTATGTGCGTATTGATTGACAATTATCGCCTGCTCCGTGCCTTGGAGAGCACGTTAAGCCGTCAGTCCCGGCTGCCATGAACATCTATGGCAGTCGTTATTGGGAGAGTGTCGACACAAAAGATCCCACTGGGTCGAAGTGTCGCCGGTCTGCACTGACTGGCTCCCATATAAGATACATACATACATACTTCTTACTTACCCATAAAAATATATCTAGCGTAATGTGGCTTTTATATACTTCTGTTAAACCCTTTGGGGATATATCAACGAGCAATTTTATAGGTACAAACAAAAATACCTTTCTTATCTACCCGTCAAAGTAATGAAAGAGCATTAATTACAGTTCTGCTCTTTGCTTCTCAGCTCTTACTTAATACGCTCACTCCATCAAATCAAATGTTATAAATTACTAGAGTTCTTATCGATAGGAAACGAAACACATGGCATATATTGTCATCATAAAATACTATCCCGTCTAAAACTATACGACACAATAGCCCGAGTGTAATGTTGTACAAAAACTACATCAAGTATAATGTTACAGTGTAAAAAAGTCAGTAGGTAAATCTCGCTTGCACGACTTTGTTTATTTGTCAATAAGACAGCTATTGTAAGCCTTTGGGGTTTTGGTTTAAAACCTTCTTCATTAAATATTATAGAATATTACAACAATTTATCTGTTGCCGTTGGTGCGCTTGATCATGATTCTTTATTATGGAAATTCGTTGCGGTGCAGCGGCGTGGCGCAGGCGCTCTTTAGCAATAAGTCCGCGCGAATAGAGCCATGAGCACTGTTATTTAATTAATATAATATTTTATATATAGAAGTGAACGTGACTGCTGTCCATGAGGATTTAGATTCTGGCAAAAAGCCATCAGGGGTTTCTGTGAAGAAATTGTCCATAACTCGGGCTCTGTACCTGTGCCCGTGGCAATAGGCTCGCCCTCCTATGACGTGCGACCTTTAACCAAAGTTTGTTATATGTGGGTGTGATACCTCTACATTTGATGATATCTGCGTGAGCTTAATTTGGGATAACGTAATTTGTAGTGATAACGCGCGGACGCACTTCTGCGTCAATTAGTTCGTGAACTGCGCGATTGGAGCAAAAAGCCGTGTAGTCTGTTTATATAGTATTTTTTTATACAGTTATTTGTTAATACTAAGTTGGAATGAAACAGCAGCCTGTCTGTCATTAGTGCTGCTCTTCAGCCATTATTGTAGCTTTAATAAACGATATTAAAAAAAAGGTTTCACCTTGCGTTAAAATCCATTTTAACATAACAAATACAATAACAGAACTCTGACTCGAAGCATAAATAATACCTAAATATTATTTTATATTGATTCTTGATTATATACTGTTAGTCACTAAATAATTAGTCATAGCTCATACAATTAGAGTATGAATTCAAGCAAACCTACTGCTACAATTTACTCTATGGCAACTAAAACTGAGATGGGTCGGAGCTTCGAGTGACCGTCGGGTCAATCAACTTTGCCCGGTAGCAATACAACTTTTTAATGCAATATAAATAATGATACACTTAACCTTTTTTTTATTCAATACAATAACGTGGCAGTTGTCTTTTTAATCTTTATGTGGAAGTTTGCGTCTGTGCATCAAATACAGATTTCAAAAGGAATATCATCATCGTTCCTATAAAAACAATTTAATTTATAGTCAAAAATCTTTATTTCCGTAATAATGTCGTAAACATTTCATGGACATGACAATTAACTAAAATATTAATATAAGAATATGATAATCAAAAAATATATCTTTTTATTTAAAGGAATTTTTATTCCCGAAAGGTTAAGGGGTACCGTGAGCTCCACTTGCAGCAGCAGAATTGCTGGTCAAAGTTTACTGGTCACCTGCCTACAGCACCAACCACTCTAAGGATCCTGGCAGCCCTACTTGCTGCAACAATGTAACATAAGTTTGTTTGGCTGCGATCTTGATTAGGGTGAAGCTGCTTCCTCAACCGAGATGGTGTATTTTGAGTGAAATTCCAGTTTTAAAGATATCAGTATCTTAGCAAAAGTACCTTTGGAAAGATAAGTATATAGAGTAGTATTACTTTGAGATCGAGGAAGATCGCGTCGGCTAGAAGATCTTTCTGACAGAATATCGTCGTGAAAAACAGTATTAGTCCTGTTGCATTTTACTCGGTATATAGATGTCTGGACGGCCAAACTCCCTTGGTCCCTTACTTCTTCTGTCCCCTTTCACATAGGTTATCGTAATTGCTTACCAGACAGACCATGTGCTTGTTTGCCACCCATATGGTTTAAGATAGGCAGTGGTTTAATTGTGTTGCCTTAGAGTTGCTTTTGTGACGTCAACAAACAAAGTCATACCCATGAGCGGCATTTACTGTTTACCAATCTCTCTTTCTCAATCTATAATTTGGTTCGAACATTATCTCTCATTATTTGTACAGAGTTTGTTGTGTAATTTACAAAATTGGATATTCTTTGTTTTGTTGTTACATTGGATCAATACTGTATTAATTTTATGATACGTATGGATTTCCGGTCTCCAATTGGTTATGAGATTTCCTTAGTCAACTACTGTGGAAAGAATAATAGTACGCAGCAAAGAAATAATTTTTCGATGCAGATTATGCACTAATTGCAAATTACTATTACAATATTATGATACAACATTAAGCTTTCAAATTAAGCAAACAAGAAGAAAAGGCAGCGATAGTAACTTGTTGCTCTAAAAGCATATTAACCCGAAGTAAAGTAAGCGTTCTAATATAGTAGTATAAATATATATTGTAAGCAAAAACCAGTCTTAAAATAGGTGTCGTAAAGCAAAAATAGGCACCTTCAATACACTTGAAAAATACGTTTGATACTAATCATATAAAAGAGAACCAGAAAAAATAATACAATACTTTATACAAAATTACGATGATACACCGTCAAATTTATTCAAAATTCGGTAGCCGAAATCCGATACTTTAGCAGGTTATCCCTTAGACACTATTCAAATGCAAATTTATCAAAAAAACTAATATCGTTTCAGAAAATAATCAATTAGAATTAAATACTTGCATGTCAACGATACCGTAGTCAACTATCATTAATCAAAGATGTAATAGTAGTATATTCAAATTTGTATTTCGATAAAAAACTCATTCCATATTCGGGAGCCCTGCGCCGGAGTTGATTTTTTGTTGGAATAATATTCCCATAAGTGTCGGGTGATAGACTTTTTTTTCTAATATGGGAATGAAAAAGTTCAACTTTATTATACAGGAGCGTTTAACTATGAAGTTTGAATATTTTAAGTATATTTTGGTTGTATTTAACTGGTTAGGAGGATTACTTGAAAGTTCATTTTGAACCTTTTTTAAGGAGTTGTCGTCTCATTTGTTTAACGAGTGTAATCACAGCTTATTTAAATATGAAGATTTGATTAAGATTCCTAACAGAAAAATAAGTAAAACGTTTATTTGGTCATTCTGTTAACTAATGGTAAACATGGTATACAGTAGCAAATCTTCACCGCTGAAAATAAGAGTCATCTACCTACATATATAAATAGTGATGCAAAATTACAAACAGTTTTGTAGGCTTCCTAAGAATAATCACAATATCAACCTTACAGTTATAGACCATCTGAATATGTAAGACTTTTTATGCTGCTAAGCTGGCAAATAAACTTACCGATCATTTTATGGTAAGCAATCATCTATGTGAAACAAACGATTTATTCTGGAATGTTTGTATAAAGAAGAGTGAAATTAGCTAAAGTAATGACCCAAATAAAAGTACGTTTCCACTATTTTTTTCCAGACATATGTAGTCTCTCGCCTATATACCCAAAAGAACAGGCAGCGGTGTGTAATACCTACATTATTTTGGTTTGGTTTTAAACCCTCGTTATAGGAGGCGAGCCTTTTGCAGTCTTCTAGACTCAGTTCCATGCTCCTTGTTACCCCTATTAATTTCTTGACAAAAAACCAATAAAACATTCTTACCCACCAGGAAGTCGAACCTCTAATGCCTAGGAGTCGTATTCTCTACTGCTGCGCCGTCAAAGCAGTTGTATTCCTTATTTACTTATTCTCATTTGTTCAGTAAAGCTACAATAACAAGTAAAGTAATTTCCCTCCCTGAACTGCCAACACTTACAAAATTACTCACAAAAGGACAATGTTCGCGAACATAAATCAAAGGGGCTCGTGTCAAAACGGCGACATTAGCAATCCACTGTCACTCAACACTTAGGACACGATTAGCTTACGTTGTCTCGTGACTCATGACGTCAGTAAACGTGTTACTTTGAGATATTTGACTGAGATTGACACAATGGACAGCGTAGTGAATTTATCTGTTTAAACAATGTCAATGTTTTGAGTTCGATTCAAAAACATTGTCGCAATAGCAGCAAAGTGAAGCAACATACAAATTATTCCTAAACAGTGCATTTTTACTTACCTACTTCATTTTAAATTTTTTTGGCTTATCTCTTTTCCTTGCAAGCACAATCTTTTAAACGTTCAATCTTTTTAGCATACCTTGCCTTTTCCTTTTTATCAAAGAATGTTTGCCTTAGATTTCTGTTTTGACTGTAACAGTTATCAAAATTTACATTAGTTCTTATAGACTAACCCAATGCAACAAAGTAGTTACTAAAAGTAGACAAAAATATAGATATAGCAGACAAATAAGTTACATAGTAGATAAATAATGCAGTATCACATTCTCGAATTCCGCCAATGTACAAGTGGCTATGTCAAGATTATGTGTCTTATAAACTATCCTTTGTCGTATATATATATTTATTAATTATAGAGTAATGTAACGTAAATGTGCTACACAAAGCTATAACTAGCATTGTTAAAATACATCACCTCGTGGCAGCCTCGTTGTCATTAAGTGAATTGATAGCTCGTCACCGGTCGACCGTAAACGTCCCTAACAGAATTATTGTTTAAAAATACAAGGCTCTACGTCTGAAGAAATAAATATTATGTGGAAAATTAGCTTTCAAGTTTAATTTAGTTGCTATTGTAAGGACTGAGTGATGTATTCGTCTTACTAGCTTTGACTTAGGTTATTACAACTACTAAGATGTTTAAGTATTAAAGAAATGCTTTCAGTACACGAATGTATGACGTCAGCTGTTGAAAACAGGCTTTGATAGGATACACAAGAATTCTCTGACTGTTATATGTAGGTAGTTGTAATTTTGGTTTTGTGCTTCTGGTTTTGGCTACTTAATTGATTGTCGCCATTTTGGCTCTGTATTCCAATGTAAACAAATGAGAGTGTCTACGGCACTATGAAGTTATGTAATATATTGCTGTGCAGTATTAGTTCCAAAGATTTGCACGTGCCGCAAATTAGCACATCATCTATCATTTGTATGAGCAGTCCAGTAGTCTTCACACATGTCTGTAGTTCCAGAGGTTTTTCTGCTAAATGGACTAATTATACATTTTATCCATTTTGATATGGTTTAGACAGTACTGCCCTGTTATATTATCCAAGTTTGTAATAAAAGAGAAATAGGGTACAGCGCCCTTGCTTTTGCGTCAAAATATAGGTTCATATGTTCATATGAACGCTGCTGTCAATGATTGGTCATCTATTCGTCTATTACCAATGGCAATGAAAAAATTTCTTGCTTAGACCTGGAATTTCGGTTAATTGGTGCAGGTCAATCGAGAATTTCTAGTAGGCATATTCTCATTGGCTCAACCCTTTACCTAAGCCTAGCAACTTATGTTTATATAAATTCAGTAACACAATATAGTAGATTAGATTATAGTTTAAAGCATCAGATTACAGCAAACACTTTCTGACCAGCCTGGGCATTAGACTTACTGACGATCAATCAACAATAACCAGATTTGCTAGGCAGTACTTTATACTGCAAATTTTATATGCCAATCTAAGTTAGTCGTGCGGAGCCATTTCTAAATCCGTTGTGTTATAATATTGACAGCTGTGTACCAGTTCTATTCCTGTCTTTATACAGTATAGGAAATAAAGGTCATATTGTTATCAGATGACGTATGCATTATAAATGAATAGTATAGAAAATAACTCGATACTTCAATCTTTTTGAAAATAATCTTCGATAATATTACAATTTACTATTAATGGGACGTAACAGAGCAGCTTCAATATATCCCCAAAAGGGGAAGCGTAAGTACATGTTATATATTACACCCTATATGGTTAGCTTTTTTAGATATCATGTATTTTATAATAATAAATATCCCTCAAACCGAATTTCGATTACGGCAACCGATCTTAGCGAAGACTAGTCGACAGACGACCCCTGCGCAGGAGACGCAGCAAAGAAGCATTATAAAAAAATATTATAATTTATGAAAGAAAAAACCATTCACAGCATACATTTTTTTCCTAAATATATCTAAAATAATACCCTCATTGCCATTTTATTTAACAACAAATATGAGGAATAACTCCCTTTATATTTTTGCACGACACGAAAACTCGGTAATTCACTTCCTTTTGAGCTACCAACAATAGGATTAGTAAACAGGTGTTCCACTTTCATTATTATTACGATACATTAGTAAACGCATTAAACTAAAAAAAAATACTCCATCTTGCAACGAATCAAATCGGTATACGACAATGATTGCCTTACTACGAAATACGACGCATCTGTAATTACGACAACATATCTATATAATGCACCGTCAGTAAAAAACTTACGGCGCAATATTCCGTACTACAGTCTGTCTACATATGACGTTTCGTCTCGCTGTCGCCAGAGGTCGTTGGTACTCAGGGGAAACTAAAGCACAGGTGTCCAACGCTCGGCCTGATAGAAAGAGACAGATATACCATAACAGTACACGCGCGAAAAGGACGCAACCAAAATAAACGTTGAACTTGTGTTGTGTTTTTTTTTTCTTTTTGCTCTCCCTCGCCTATGTTCGTGACGGATCTTTTTTTTTTATTTTATTTTGTTTCTCTTGTACAGCCTTTTTGGCTTATTTCGTTGCTTTTAGCTATATTTTAGACTACCTTACCAATTAAAGTTATTAGGTTAGTCGTATTTTGTTGTTTTTGTAGGACACGATCTTCTGCGCTTGCGCAGATTGTATATATCTTTAATTTCTGTGATGATTTGTTACCGGTGTGGATTGAGGTCAACTTTTGACGTTGTATTTTAGTATTCGCATTTATTGGCGTGATGATTTATCACGATTGAGTGAGTTGGTATAAATTACAAGACGTTTTTAGTAATTGCATTATAAATTAAGTAAGCCAGTTTTAATTAATTTATTGCAATACAACTGTATTTATTTATAATATCTTAACTTTATCACATGTTTATTGCTGAGTTTAGTGTTGAAATGTTTAATTTGCATTATTCATTGGTAAGATAATTTAAATATATTTGGAAGTAATTATTAGGATTGTTAAGGCTAATAATCTAATTTATATTTTATATATTTTATTTAACCAACATTACAGATGCGCTTGCGCTACCAGTTTACTTGAAATCATGAGCATTTATTATTTTTATTTAAACGTGGTATAGACGCACTTTTTAAAAATATTTGGTGTCAGTAGCATATGGATTTTTTATAATTATTTGATTATCTCTCTCTCTCGCTGTTCCTATAAGTTTATGCATATGTTTATGTGTTATCGTGAGGTTTAAGGTTCTATTCGCGAATCAGAAAATGTGTTATTGGTTTTTAATATTATTTTCGGTAGATGTCAATAGCCCATGAGGTCAATAGCCCATAGACCCCATCAGGAATACAAACATAGACTGACGTCAATATCTTCAAAGGGGTTGGAAGTGGTGTATGACATCAATTACATTTTACTATGTGCTGCAATGTTTTTGCACCCTCGTTATAAGCTAAGAGGCGATCTTATTGCGGTTTACCGAGCAGCACGGAGTCTGGAACTCGACTTGACTGAAAATCACAACAACACATTGCGTGACCTACAATTTTAACTCGAGCTCTCAAGCACGACAGTCGTATGCTATCGCTACTACCGAAGCATGTACCAAAAAATAAAATATGCTTATTGAATAGTCACATAAAACAAAAGCCGTATAGCGTAATTTATTTTCGTATAAGAACCAATAACTTACTTTACTCGAACAGTAAGCTTATACAAAGCTCTGAGCTCATTTCGGTGTACAATAATATCAACATAGTATTATCGCCTATTATTTGAGGATACAATAGAATTATTATGTCGCCCTAACGGTACTTTGGTATTAAGTTCACTGAGCTTTACTTTATTTCGTTAGTTATGGTGTACCTAATTGCTTTATAGTTTATTTGTTCGACCTTTTATGATATTATATAATTTAGCTAGTTTTTAGTGAGATATGAGATACGGTACATAACTGTATTTTAATTTTATTCTTATTTTAAGTATCTTGTCTGAACCTATGTCAGACGCAGCAGTTGCCTTATATAAACTTATTTATAATTTAGATAATAGATAATTTGTTGTTAAGTAGTAGGTTCTATTTAAGTATGTAGCCAGTAATCTTGGATACTTTAAATTGTGTGTAGTATTTGTAAGCCCGATGGGACTGGCATAGTCAAAATGGCTCAAAGTTGCTTTAAACAAAAAAAAAAGAACTGTATTTATAGTTATTGTAATATTTACAATCATGAACTGACTATATCGTTCTAGATCGATATGAATCTAGACACATAAAACAAAGAAAAACAACAAAAATCTGGAAATAGCCGTTACATTTAGCATATGGAATTTCAAATAAATTGCAATATGCAAAATTTTTTGTTCTTAGTAGAGTTAAAATAATATTCAATTAAAACAATATAGGTGCAACAGGTATATGAATATGCAATTTATAAACACACGTCTCTAATACAAAGTATGTAGTAAATCTACATTTGATTCAGTCATCAAAGAATATGTTTTGAAACATTTGGTATAATATTGTCTTCTATTTACGCGAATATTATTCATTGAAATTAAACTGCTATATACGGATTTTATCGCGTTGTTTATTTGACACTTTATTACAAAATTTTGAAAATTGTTACACTTCTACTACTATTAAACTTTACTAATTTTTAAGCTAATTAAATTATTATTAAACTATTTAGATTTAATTTATTTTTACACTTTCCCCGACGTTTCGGTTGCTTTATATATAATTTAATTAGCTTAAAAATTAGTAAAGTTTAATAGTAGTAGAAGTGTAACAATTTTCAAAATTTTGTAAAAAAGTGTCAAATAAGCAACGCGATAAAATCCGTATATAGCAGTTTAATTTCAACATTTGGTATATTATGAAAGGCTAAAATGTTTCATCAAAATCGTTGATAAATCGAAGATATGCTAACTTATTTTGTACACCATTTTTGTGAATTATTGGCTATAAGTATTTTACTAATATGTGTGTATTATGGGTGAAATTATAATGGTCACCTGAATATTTATTAATTATCTCTCATGACAACAGACCCTGTAGCCCTCTAATAATAACTGGTAACCATATATAGCCTACGAAAATGCTAAGTTTACAGCCAAATCGCTACTTAAACATGCCACTTTAAATTTAGATTAAAGTAATTAACCTGTAAACTTTAACATATATATAACATATATTTCAACAATATAATACTAAAATTCTCTTGTGTACTGCCATCATACTTCAAATCCATCTCCTATTACCGTTTGACAAAAAAGAGCTCCAAAACCGTCCTTTTTCTAGCACTGGACGTATAATTCAAAACACTAATGTCCCACAATCATATACGAGTTAGAGCTACAACAATACACGCATAATCACAACCATCTAAAGACGATATCACTGTCATTAAATTATTTTTGTATTACCACACTCTTGAGATTATACATCTAAATTTATTTACTATACAAAAAACAGCATACAACTCTTATTTCACAAGAAATAAAGTTCAGTTTAGGTTGGCAAAAGAAAATGTAACTGCTTTTAAAATGAGTGTATACTAAGCTTTTGTTTTTGCTAACGGTACACAGTGGACTGTAGTGATATATTTACGTACATTTGTTTATGAGTTGCTTTTTTAATGTTTTGTTCTGTGGTCTTGTTCGGTAATAGGTGTTTATGACGGCAATTCAGGCTGGTTTGTAAAATTTATATGAGTGCATTTGAGGATTAAAACGTTCGCTTGAAATACAAGAAATGATGAAAATATTTAAATTGTAGGTTAAGTTTACTCATTTAAGTAAAAGTAGGCAGTCCTATAGGTTCTTTAGCATATATATTTGCGTGCGTTTACAAATGATTGTGAAGACCCAGGGTCGATTCATGAGTCATTAGTGATATAGCGATTTTTATTTTTGATTGTAATATATGGTGTTTGTTAATAATATCTTCCGTAGACGACAAAAGGTTTTCTCCATAGCATTAAATAACAATTGCACCTAACTACATTTAATAAACACGCCCCAGCCTACCTCTTTAAGCTAAACTTTTATAGGCTTATTAACCTCTGAGGCTTCTTCGAAGAGGTCAATGAAAACACTATGTGGGTCTGTGTGTCTGTCTATTAGTAACAGGCATAACTCTGGAACTACTGGACCGATTGACTTATAACTTGGTGTGTAGATACCTTGGGGTCATACCTCAGATTTGAGTTTGAGAATATGGGCCCTGTGGGTCAAAACACCCCCAAGATATAGGGGTCACAAGGTCATATGTATTTTAAATGCTTTTACATTTAAGACGAAGAGGTTGAATCCTGGGTTTTTACACCCATCTCGTTCTTATTATATTGTGTATAAAGAAAACCTTTTATTAAAAACTAGCTTTTGCTCGCAGCTTCACTCGTGTAAAAGTAGGTTAGGTTAGGTTATAGAACCTACTTTTTTAAAAATAAAGTATGTTACTCGATAGCTTTTTTAAATCGGTTGAGTCGTTTTTGAGTTAAATCCTTACAAACAAACAAACGATAAATCGAAACTTTACTGTTTATAATATACGTGTACATAAAGCATGCAAAGCGTAGTGATGTATATCGTTTTGCGACTTAACTTAGTATGCTCTAACCAAATCAGGACAGTATCGTGGCAGGAATCAGATTAGTACCCTGCACCGAGTGTTATAAAAGTTGACGAAACAAAAAATTAATGCCATTATTGCAACAAATATAAACCCGTAGGATTTATACACACAGATATAAATAGAATTTAGTAAAACAGTCCTATAACAATTATTTCGTCAAACAAATACATCTCAGATTTGGTTAAACAGAAGCAGTTTGACAGGGTAAGCATCTTCGCTGTATAGAAGATCTAAGCTGAACAACCTTCTGTTGTATTCCTGCGAGAAGTTAGATTTCCACACTTCTTAAGAAATGACTGTCATGTCAGTAAAAGTTCAGTAATCTTTGTCCCTAGCCTAAGATGCACTGCAACTCCTTTTTGGCTATTTATTATTGGTTATACATTTGACTCAGTGAAACAATACCAGTCGCTTACTACGCAGTACTAAAGTAACACTGTACCATTGCCCTGAAAAATAATCTGGGATCGAGATAAACCAAAATAAACTAACAATTTACACCCAAGTCATATATTAAACACAAAAACATTAAACTTTTGACGTCGAATAAATCTAATAGAAAATTAAAAACAACGCACACTCCTGCGCGAGCACAACAAGTTTCTTGTAGTACACACACATGCATAATGACCTGTAGTTATAGCGAAACACAGGCACAATCGTACGCGTGCGCAGGTGTAAGTATTCACGCACACATACAAAGCGCGTAAGGCCAGTAGTGAGCCAGTTTATACGTAACTGAACGGTAATAATCGTGGTATTGTAGTGTAGAGATAGCATAATTGGAATTCTGTTACTTCACGTAAATACGATGTCTAAAGTGACTTCATAATAAACAGTCACGTCTGACATTTAATGCGTTTGGTTCATTATTAGCACGTATATAGTTAATTATTTTAATTCACGTGTTGGTAATGACTTTAAAATGAAAGAATATTTTAAAAAAGAATGATATAATATAGTGCATAGTTCAGCCACACTAAACGATTTATTCATTTTTGTTTTCATGAATGGTTCATGAAATCATAAGATAACTTACTAAAAATTATAGCTTACTCTCTTAATATATCACTAGAATCCTACAATTTCTGTTATACACTCAAGTATTAAAATCATCGGATTATTAAACAGAGCACTTATCTATGTATAAATATCAGTACCTAATAAAAAAGGAACTATAGAAAACCAGCACGCAAGAGTACCTTTAATATTATTTCGCGAGCTGTATGATGGCTACGAGTTTAGCTATATCATTGATTATGGTCATAATTATCTATTTTAGAGGCAGAATAGTAATACGACTAATAATTTACAACTAAGAAAAACAGTCTGATTTTCAATATTTATTTCTTTGCTAATTATTACAAACTTTATAAGTAATAATTTATAAATTAAGCCCACAAATTTTAATTTATTTTACTTGGTTCGCCAACAGTAAGTAATTAGTATAATATACTGGAGTATTATACATGACACAAATGAGTTTTTGATACATTTACCAAGTAACCAGCACTTATATACTAATATGACATGACACTGCTTAATTATTAATATTTAACGTATGATAGAAATCCTGAAAAGAAATATTTTTTTTAAATTTATGCATATTACACATAAAAAGTAGATTTCAAATAAAATAATTTGTCCAATATTTGGCCATCCTTAATAATTTCTCACTAGCGAAACAAGTTATCAAAACTTAAACACTAAACTACGCACACAAAACCTTGCCTTGTTCTACTAAAATAAAACCAGAACAACTTTTGCTGACCATACAAGTCGCCAAGCCTCCACACGTGGTGCAAGAAAAAGAGAAAATAATAAAACCTTTAATTTATTCCTTGATAGTACTTGTATCTTGAAAATAAAATATAATCGTTTTTTTTTTCACTCCGTACCCTTTTTGGGTCACTGGCCTTTAGAGATGTGCTGTGCCGATATCGATATTTTTTGTTTTGTTTCTCTTTTTGTTAAAGTCGATGACGTCTGGCTGATGTGTTGATTTCATTTTCTTTTCTTTTTAACACGTTTTAAATTATATTCTTCTATTTTGTTTATTTCCAATCTTTTATCTAAGTAACTTGGAGTGTAATTGCTTTATTAATCGATGTTTATCTAAAGTATGTTTGGTATCGACTTCTGTGGGAAACCTAGGCGAGAAAAGTGCAGGATTAAAGATAGTGATTGAGTCAAATCAATTAAAGATATAATATATACGCTGAGTGTTAAAGTACATTTTCTTTAAAACATAATTTTTAAAAGAAAATAATATTAGTAGTAAACTATACTGTGCACCAAACGTCTTTTATGTATGCAAAATTATGATCTATATTTTTTTTGCATCTCATCTTACAATTTTATCGATATTAATTTTAATCCCAACCCTACGCCACAGCACGGTAGCCGGCCCAACGCCTACACGATCACCGTCATCACAAATCACGACATAGACTCTCCCTTTTCGAGTTTATAACACTCATAAAATAAAACCGCAACGCATGCCGCAAATTTTAACGTTAATACTAAAAAATATATGCATTTGGACTTAACAAATTGATAAAAGTTAAGTCGTCAATCCATAGAAAGAAATCCCCAAAAGTCCTTAAAGTACTCTCTGTAACAAAGTTTGTTGTGACCATTGTTAAACATTTTTTGATAGAGGTGGCATCTTTCTTGAGGTTGATGGTCTTGGGTAATCTTTTGATAGCTTTTAACAACATCCACGACAACAAGGTGAGGATGTTAATCTGGTCCGAAAATAACAAAAAAAGAGAACATATTGCCAAGAGAATTGAAAAAGAATCAGATAAAACTGGCATTAAAATTTAGATCTCTCAAATCTAGCTTTATCAACAATGTTATTATTCTACTGATCGAAACCTCCTGGTTTGGCTTAAAATTACTGAGTGACATCAACAATTCTACAATTCATATATGTATGTATTATTATTCGATCAAATTCATGAACAAACTGCCTTTAAAATCTATCAAAATAAAATAAGATAGTTTTAGATCACTGTATTTTTTTACTGACTCTACCGTCTTTATTGATGTTTTAAGTAAAACACGAATTCATAAACCAGTTCGTGCATTTAATACATTTCACATAAACAATTTAAGTATTCGATAAATCATTATATAATATGATTTTGTCAAAAACTTAAAAACCGCAGCTTCTGGTCTTGAAGTTTGGATACGGGTACAAAATAAGTGTTCACCAAAAGAATTGCGACAAAAAATGGAGTATATAGACGTCAAAGAACCGTTTTTAAAAATACGGGCATGATTGATATTTTGCATAAATATATCCGAAAATGTTGTGTTAATAAAGCATTGCGGTCAGACACCGCAGCTACCTGAATTGAAAATCCTTTATAGGGACCAATATTTTGGCAAAATATGGGTATTCAAAATGGTATAGGGGTGAAATGAAAAGATTTTGAATGAAAGTACATGTACACAAACCGTATGTATTTATTCCAAAACGAATGAAAATTGTTAGTTAAATAATATTCTCGATACCACAAAAAAATACGTTATTATTACACAGACTAACCAAGAGATACCTATTAAATCTGTTATTAGTTAACCAACATGTGAATATACTAAAGAAATAAATGATATTATATGCAAACAACATCAGTAAATGTCGGCAATTAATTTTTATAAGTTAACCGCATATTACTTTTAACACCTAAACATGAACTAAACTGAAAGAATCATCTGCCACTTGTTCCCACAGTCAGACTAACGTCAGGTGGCAGCCGATCATTTCAACCCCAAATATTTAGTACAAAAGCGGTCTTTGACCACATGCTCCAATGCTAAGCAATGCTAAGAGTTTTTTGGATTTTAAAGATACTAAGCTAAATTATTTGGATGTGCTTGTTTTAGTATAGGGAGTTAGGGACACGAGCTATAACTATAATCAATTACTCACATTTATAACTCAAATACAATCTAAATTGGCCTAAACAAAATATAAAGCAGATGTACATTTGCCTAAATAATATGACTATGATAATTTCAAACAGGATTTCTATAAATTTATCAACTTATTAATTTTTGGCGAATGCAGAAACTCTTCGAATAGCTAGGAAGCAGAATTTATTTACATGAACTGATGAAGACTTTTATTTTGAATAATGATTCGTTTTGTATCGCGTGTTCGTATGATGAATTTGCAACACACAGTACTTTGATAGTTAAAAGTCATCACTGGGCTGTAAACAATATATTTTGTATCTCATGTGTTAGTTCACTGTGCCATCTATGAAGTACAGCTTTAGGTGGCTATCACTAACAACCTTAGCTTACAGATATTTTCTATATATATGCCATTTGTCACATAATGACGTCTCTGTCATCGTCGACCACTTACACCGGTCAATCATCTCAAGATTGATGATGCACAACAAGTCTCTAAAATTTCAAAGGTTAGAAATATAACTAAACGAATCGCATTAGCCACACGTGGCAACAGACGACCAGACTCCAAAACAGTAAAAGTCTAAGTACAAGACAAACAATGCTTTCAGTTGCTTTAAGTTTCATCTGAGGCATACATCACACTAACAATAGCAAGATATTTGAATATGAAAGACAGCGTAGTACGGTAGCCAGACGTTTTTACTCGTTCTAGTAAAATATGAATGCAGTCCGGCGATTTTTGTGAGCGTGAACTGGCTTTCAAATTTCCGTCATTAATCTTACGAGTGTATTTTGAAGAGAAAGTCGAAGTTTTGAGTCATTTTATTTATGATGCGTGTGTAGATGAGAAACAGGGTCCTTTTCTGAAAGGGCTCATGAATAATTGGGAATTGTATATCAATTGATCTATGAAGTTTAGGAAAAATGTTTAGTTTTAAATTTTTTGATTGGCTTCTAATTGTATGTGGCACGAAATTCATATGGTAATCTAATTAATTTACAGCCTATTTCAGCCTTCATTCAAGTACAGCAATAAATTATTTACAGGTTAAGGCATTCTGTCATAATTGAGTAGATACTAATCCAACATTTTAACAATAATATTATTGCATTTAATTTATAAAGACCCCTAATTATAAACATATTATTATACAAAATTAATAAAATTAAATTTCATTTATTCGTTACGATCACAAAGTAACACTTATAAATATCAAAGTCTGAAAGTCACACCCTCACATACACGGTGACAATCAGCCGCTCGTTTGCAACAACACCTCGTAGAAAACTAATTGCTATTCACGGCTGTGCTCACCCATGATAATTAATAAGTTTGAGGTTTGAACGATATTTGCATACAATGCAGCGTCTGGACGCGAGTGCGTTCTCAAATATCATTTTGTTATACAGTTACTACTATAATGTTTTTCTGTGTTGTCGCAAATATGTTAAATTGTGTGGAAGTAAACTTACTTTTGCGTGGTTAGATTTTAAATTCATGTGCTATATATTTTATTTTAATCACCATATTTTTGGATATTATTATGCTGTGGTGAAATTGAGGGATATGAGATTGTTACAAGTATTTCTTGATCACTTAAATTTTATCCCACCACACAGCACTTTATGTACTAGCAGTTGTAATGTTACACATTAAATGAATACAATGTCATGTATGTAGAAAATAAACGAATAATTATACGTTATAAGAAATTTTTATCAAATATTCAATATTTCTATCGCTAACTGTTATAATATAATCCTTTTAAAATTGTTATTTGATAAGATCAATTTGTAATCCAGAAATTTAGACGCTTTTAATCTACCTATAATTCACCGCACCTAATGCTTACGTACATATATATACCTACATAAAAACGAAAGTGTTTAATCCTCTACAATACTTCATTTTAATAATAATGCTTAAGATTCTGTGATTTTAAAGTTATTTCTTTAAATACTATCTAAGAAGTCATAAATTTTAAATGTTTAAATTTAATCTTACCTTCCAAACCGCGTTTTAATCCCTGTAAAATATTCATTTTTGATTGAGGTCATTAATGTCAATCCTATCTCAAAATAAAATTATGATTTTAAATGTTGAACAGGACTGTTATTTAAAGTAATCGATCTCAAAAACATTAGTATTAAAATAATAGCTATCAAAAACTTAAAATATTTGGATCAACAAATAAAATCCAAAATAAATGTTCATCAGTCAAAATGACTGCAAGTCATTAAGTAAAATATTAATGTCGAATGTTATGGTCAAGGTGATGGTTAATATGGAATCTAATGGTGCGTACTGTATCATTTCGTGTATCACTATAATGGGATCAACAATTAAGTTTAATAATAGGTAATTGTATAACCGTTTACTGTCCAGCTTTATTTCTTATTTGAAGCCATTTAGAAAATTATTTGTGTTGCTGTAAATCAATTATTTAATTGCATTTAATTGGGAGGAAATGCTCTGGAACATGTTATAAGTATTATATCATAAGGTTTGAGTTTGTTGGAGGTAATCTATCATTGAAGGCTTTTATAGATGCACCGGTTGAATAGATAGTAGCGGTTGAAGCCGCTTAAAACAATAATCATCGGTTAATCTAAGTTGAGGTTAAACTCGATGGAGAAGTTTATAAGTAACTTAGATGCAATAAGCACTTCAAATTACTACTTGATATTTACTATCATTTTAATGAGCAATTATTATGGTACTCTGTGTCTGTACTTACTTACCTACTTTTTTATTATTTTAGTCTTAGAATAGCCTCAGGCATTATTTATTATTACAGTTAATACATGTGAGTACTTAATAAACAATATGTCCGAGCAAAGAAACATTTTTCGACTGTAGAAATATGATATTATAATCTTCTTGTTCTTCTTGAGTCTATGGTACAATTATTAATTATTATGGCACTATACAATAACTTAATTGTTGGTTGAGAACGTCAGTGATGAAAATAAAAACAATTTCACAAGAAAACAATTAGGTAACCACAATAAGTGTTTCTGTCTAACCATTAAGATTCATAGCTAAATCTTATACATACAAACTCACTCAAACAATCATTGATTGATCAAGAATTAGCAATCAATCCTACGTAGCCTAATTCAAATCTACTTCCCACGTAAGATAATCAGCGCAATACCTATTTAATCCTTCAAAAGTACTACTGAAGTACACACATACATTCAGTAATGTTCCTACTGACTTAGAATTTCATTATGCATAATAATTATTGTTAAGCACTTAATTCTATGTAATTGTTCAGAAACCAGTTCTAATAATGACAGTGATTCGTGTATGTGTGTGCAGTTGACCGGGTATACCAAATTGCGTTTGCAGTTGGATGAATCCGTTGAATGCTATGTATGTATGTATCTTATGTGGGGGCCAGTCAGTGCAGACCGGCGACACTTCGACCCAGTGGGATCTTTTGTGTCGACACTCTCCCAATAACGACTGCCATAGATGTTCATGGCAGCCGGGACCGACGGCTTAACGTGCTCTCCGAGGCACGCAGGCGATAATTGTCAATCAATACACACATAATTTCGAAAAGTCATATAACTTCCGAAAGTCAGAGGTGCGTGACGTGGGTTCGAACCCGAGACCCTCTGCATTACAGCCTGTTGGTCTCCCCACTGAGCTATCGTTGAATGCTATAGAAGCAACTTTCTTAGTTCAATCCTTGTAGAATTTAGTTTGAATCATAATAATTTATTTATTAATTACAGTGGTAAACATGAATACAGTCCATAAAGTACTTAATATAGGTAATATAATATGGGTGCCTGTACTAGGGTAAACCCGTGCCACAGGCGTTAAGGGCACTTACAATATACTACTAGGAACTAAGTTATATACAATTAACTTTACTTATTATATAAATATATGCAAAAATAGGCGAAGATTATAGTTAGGTATTATCATGGAGCTTGATATTACTTATTTAACAACAATCAACAAATCTTCAGTTTCCTCATAATTAAAAGTTTGTAAGTACCGAAAGACTATCTGCTTAAATCTTACATAACTTAGGTCATATATAGCTGTTTCTTTATTTATCTTGTTATAAAGAAAAGGCTCTAAGAATGCGAAAAATCTATTTGTAAAAACAAACTTTGTTTCAGAAAGAGTGGTACAGACGATATCTTTCCGTCTTTTTGTGTTAGTAAGGTCGATGTTATACGTAAGCGTTGCGTGCTGTTTAAGTACGGTGTACATTATAAAAATCTGTCGGACAGTTAATACATTACAATACTCATACAAATTAGTGTGGAAAAGCGGTAGGGTCGGCGGGTTGCTACTTTTAGAAGCACTCTTTGTGCTCGTTGAATATTTAACATATAGGATTTTGCGCTACCGCCCCATGAAGTGATGCAATATTGAATTAAAGACTGACACAATGCTTTATAGATCAGTATAATGAGTTTGTCATCTGCAATAAGACAAACAATAATTTGCGTACTCTGTTAGTTAAAGCAGTTATGACGTGTTCTCTAAAGAAGAGTGTGTCGTCTAATATAACACCTAAATATTTAATATTAGTAGTGTTAGAGATAACAGGACAAGTGCAAGCGGTAATGTTATTACAATAATGTGCATATAAATTAATGTGACTAAAATGAGGTTGGTGTCTACGCATACAAAATTTAATCAATTTGGTTTTTCGGTATTTAAGGTCTTTCTTTTTTTTAGACTATTTAGATTGATATCCATTTGCTATATTAAAGAAGTCCTATCTTATTTTATGTATCGGACTCATTCACAGCATTATATCTAATATAGCCTTAATATAGTACTATATCTATATAATGTTGTGTCTTTCGATTTCTTCGTCATTTCTTAGTATTTGCAATTCCGTATTACTATAATCGCTTCGTTTCGAGTGTACTTTTCAATTTGGTATTCAAATGGAAGTTATTAATTAATAATTATAGTTTTAATGTTATTTTCTTTTTAATTTATCATTGAATTTCACAAAAGCCTTATTATATTTTATTTCCTAAATACATGTAGGCCCTTTATTGCCAGAATACTTACCTTACCTTTATCTTAGGCCTTACCTTTGCTACTTAGGTTTATTAAAGTGTTCTAATAGTTTTACTTTATTATACATACATACATACATACATAGATTCACGCCTGTTTCCCAGAGGGGTAGGCAGAGACTATTATTCAGAGATTATATTCCATTTGCTACGATCCTGACACACTTCTCTGGCTTCATTCACTTTCATCACATTCCTCATACACGCCCGTCGATTCAAGGTGCCCTTAACCTGGCCTTTGTCCAGAACGCCTTCGATCTGATCAAGAAACTTTATTATGATCGGCATAACTTATAGGCATGTAAGTACTAAAGTCTACTTAGTCATATCAGTAACAAATCTAGTTTGTAGTCCTTAATGCAGTATATATTAGCGAATCGCTTAAGGCTTTAATACAAGTATCTCGTTATTTAATCTGGCTAAGTTTACACCTAGCGTTATGTTTTCCGGTTAATGAAACCGCCTTATCTGCTGTTATTGCAGGTTTGTAACAAACGCCCGTGACTAGCCTTGTATCCTGATTATTGTCAGATCTTGAGAAATAGATGCAATATCGTTATCGTCTTTATTGTCACTTGATGCAAATGGTGACAGAAAATTCATTTCTTCTGCGAAGCGTTTCTGTCAACTCAGAGCTAAGATACTCGTTTTTATTAATTCCATCTACTTAAATTTTGATTGAGAGTAGCTTCAGTAATATTGAAGTTTTTGGTAATTAAGGTCTGGTAATTTATATTGTAATTTTATATTTGTTACACTAATAATTACATTAAAATATGCTGGACTTAAATCAATAGTTTAAAAGAAAGGGTGTCGTGAGTAGGTAATTAACTGCATCCCTGAGGTTTGACCTGGGGTCGGTGGGCTTTGTGGGCCTGCCCGCCATTCGATCAGCACCAGGTCCGAGAGGTGGCGTGCGTGTTCCCACGCGTGCCTCAGTGTCGAGTCCTTCTCCCCTCTAGGGGGGGGACAGTAGGGTTTGTAAGTGAGTGCCTTTGGGTAGGTCTCTTCGTGTAGTTGCCTGCCATTTCATGCGGCGGGCCGAAATCTCGGCGGGGTCATGATCGCATGTGCAAGTGATTCGCGCGGCCCCGTCGATAGTGGTTTTGTCGAGGAACACCGTGGTTGATTTAGTCGGTATTCCGCGAGATCCATTATCTTTTCAACATCTTTCTTTTACCCGGTGAGTCCGACATAACCTCTCCACCCGCCTTCGCGGAGGGGCATGCGTCAATGAATTAACCCACGTACAAAAAAAAAGTAATTAACTGCATATTAGAAGTAAGTATAAGATTATACTTTAACGTTTTTTAAACGTTGCCAAAGATGTGTGATTGCTGCTAAGCCATACTTCATCAGAATTATATGGAGGCGCTCATAGCCAGTTGCACTCACTGATCGGTAAACGATTAGCGAGGTTAAGCAACGTTGGATGCGGTCAGTCTATAGATGGGTGACCGCTTAGTGGTGTTTCATCTGAGCGTCTCCGTGCTTCGGAGAGCACGTAAAAAGGCGGTCCCGGTTGTTGTCAAATTGACAGCAGTCGTTAAGCCATGTCAGAGGCCTACGGGCGGTTTGAACAACTTTTGACAACAGGTTGTCCACTAACCACACGAAAAGAAGAAGAAGAATCAGAATAATATTAATAATATTAACGATATTAAAAGAAACTTGTGCGCAACTATCTTTTAGGAATAGGTTTCTAGAATAAGGACAAATTTACATTGATGTTTATTTATATGTATTGCACTTACAAGCACTATAAAAATAATTCCAGAATCATAATTTAAAAGGCAGTTTGCCAATGCATAAACTCATTACTAGCTCTCTTATTAAATAAATACCAATCACCTTTAGTCTACGTCTATCAAGCCGTAGTATGTGATGCCCCTTTAAAATTTTCGTCATGTCCGTCCATATCATTAAACACGAAGAATATAACAACGGACTGTACAATACAACTGTGTTAAACACATCTCTATTACACACTTTTTACCTTCATACCATCACTTTTTACTATTACACAAAAACTAACGTTTCAATTTAACCCTTACTGGAACCCTTTCGTCCTGAGACGTGATTTGAAATCAACAATCGATTAATCATTGATCTGATGACGACTATTTGTGTCGAATCATCATCCTTTGATGTAATCCTATAAATCATTTAGGGACAAACTGGAAGACAAGTGAAGTTTAACCTGATAGTGATGGTCAACGGTTTGGAAATTTATATCTAAATGTTGTGAGAATATCTGTTAGAAATGTAGGGTATAGGGTGAAACTGGATGTTGCTCGGTCAAGTGATAAGGTTGAATTAGGACCAGTCTTTGATTTGTTTGAACATAAAAGGTGATTAAAGGATTATGCCACTCGAATAGACAATGGTGCTGAATTCAATGAAAATAAATTAAGCAACTTTGAAAAAAGTATTTTTAAATATTCGTTAATCGTCATGAATTCTGTATTTTAACATTCGTGAAGTGGTATGCAGAGCCATATTATTACACTGATATATGAATCTTAGGCAGCTATATTTTAGGACATTTGTCATATTTCGGATTTATCATTGCTACAGAGAAACTATGAATAGTTTCTTATTTCAAACAACTAAAATCCAATGTCGTTTAAAACTGTGCTATCATGACGGCGAGCTTATAACTGCTACTAATGCGAATGCGAATTTACTAATAGATAATACAAAGTACAATTGCTATTCGTTTAAATTGAATTAGTGGTCTTATGATTGTCAGCAAACATAATCGCACACTTATGCCAAGGGTCTAATAATGCAACTGTCATGGTATGAATATATCATTACTATATACCTTTAAATATCATTATTTTTGTAACGAAAAGGTTAATCTCATCTTTAAGGAAAGATAACATTTAGAACTTATAAAAGAGAATATTTTGATACGAAAGTTGTATCCTACGTAAATAGCAAACTTATTACCAACTCGATATTCGACCTGAAAAATGAATCAAGGTTCTAACTATTGTCAGCTATGCTTGCAATCACTGGATGAACAACATTATTTGTGTAATGATTTTAACAGTTATACAAATAATTATATGTAGATGAGTGGTATAAGTAGCGGTTGTAGGTACTGCAATAATAATTACTGAGGATAGTTTACGATCGTTAATTACAGAAAGAGTAATATATGTAAACACTGTTTCAAACGTAACTAAATGGTCACCAATGAATTTACAAGCCCCGTTGACATTGCTTAACCGCACGTACTTATTTTCAGCTAAACACAGTAATTATTATTTATCTTCAAACTAGAATAACGTGTTTTGAGTTTAAGGTGCGGTTTCACTGCTGCAACTTTGATGAGCGATAGTTCATCGATACTTGATTTATGTTTGTCGTAAAAGTGACCGTTTTATTGCCTTTAGCGTTTGATGGGCTACTTCTCTGTGTTTACTTAAACAAAGTATTATAGAGCTCGGTTTTTATTTAGCCGCACGATTGTGTGATATTTTGTGTGTGGTAGATGGTAGTAAAAACTAACGTAAATTTTATGTGGTCTTTTTAAAAGAATCTATTTAATATTTTAAATATTAGGGTACAATGTTAAGATGGTGCTTGAACCGTTAGGAGGACACAAAAGGATCTTTTACTGCTAACTAATTCAACGGCTATGCATTTTGTAGATGCTACTTATACTTTACTAATGTCATTTGCAGTTATGGCTTGTTTTGTCCAATACTACGCCAATATTCTTTTGGGCATCTACATAATTCCTACTAAGTAATGGATTCAAAGTTAGTAGGGGAATATTTTTTTTTTGTACTTCTGTCTTATTTAAATTTTATGCTGCTTGGCCTACAGTTTTTGCTTAAGCAAGTTACAGTTTTGATTTAAAGCAGAACGCTTTAATGAAAACCAACACAATTTGTCGACCGAAGACTTGCACAAACCCTACATTACAAGTTTCCAACGAACGCGGTTTATCTCAGTTAACTATCATTAGTTAGAATTACATACAAATTAGTAAATTTATTTACCGCAACGTCGGGTGATGAAATTAGACCTGTTTGCTCCTATTTGCTTTGAATAGATGTTTCGCTTTTCTTTTTGGAAAAAGCGGACTTCGATGATAGTCTAGTCGTGTATGTAACTTTTGGTTCTCATCATTGCACATAGGATTATAAATACGATTGTAACAACTTGAGTTGGAGTAATTTATCTATACTAATATTATAAAGCTGAAGAGTTTGTTTGTTTGTTTGGTTGAACGCGCTAATCTCAGGAACTACTGATTCGAAATGAAAAATAATTTTAGTGTTGGATAGCCTATTTATGGAGGAAAGCTATAGACTATATAACATCACGCTACGACCTACGGGGGCGGCACAGTAAGGATAAACTCGGGTGAAACCGCAGGAACATCTAGTATATAATATATATATTAAATATAAAATAAAGTAATGTGCTAAGCTAATTAGTTCTAGACGATTTGATAACAGGTATCAATGTTGGTGTCTGTCTATAATTAAACTTATCTTAAAGAAGTGACTTGTAAAATAAACCGCGATAAAATTTATTTATTTATTTATTTATTTTAAACTTACAACTATAACTTACACTATTAAACTATGCTGAAATAATGTAACAACTACTATATACCCAAATATAACGTATCACTTTCACTCGTCTCATATTCAATGAAATGGACCAAAGTATAGTTTCTTAAATGATAAAAAGGGAATAATATATCAATCTGACTTGAGCCAAGGACCCCAAGGAAGAAGTAAAACCAAAACAGAAACTCATAATAAACATTTACCAGCCAAATAAATTCACAAACAATCGACCCATCCATTTCCACAAAGACATCAAAATATCGACACAGGCAAAGGCCACGAGTACCAGAGAATAATAATACGATAGCAGTGATATTGTAAATAGGCGTAAGCTGGGGACACCTGTGTTACGCATCCAATGTGGATAAGACAAAAAATAAAGAAGAAACACTCAACTGTCAATGCATTGTGTAGAATAGTATGGACTTTCGGACAAGGGATTTATATTAGATCGTGTTTGCAAGTTGGAAAACAGGGGGTCTACCATGAAACGCGTTATACGCAATTGCGGACGTTCGTTCGTGCTTATTCTTACCATGAAACATCATTCGCATCGACATTCGTCACGAATAGCGTCGTATGATATTTGTGCGTCCTAAAAAATCCGAAGTGTTTTCATGGTAGGTATAAGCTTATTATTTCGTTCGTAATTCGTTTCAGCACGTCATTGCGTAAAAACATTTTCACGGTAGACCCGCTGCTTACCTGTTATAATTAAATATTAATGCTTGCGAGTCTATGTATATATATATGTGTATCTTATGTGGGGGCCAGTCGGTGCAGACCGGCGACACTTCGACCTAGTGGGATCTTTTGTGTCGACACTCTCCCAATAAAGACTGTTACATGTTCATGGCAGCCGGGACCGACGACTTAACGAGCTCTCCGAGGCACGGAGCAGGCAATAATTGTCAATCAATACGCACATAATTTCGATAAGTCATATGACTTATAACTTAACTTCCGAAAGTCAGAGGTGCGCGACGTGGGTTCGATTCCGAGACCCTCTGCATTGCAGTCGGTTGGTCTCCCCACTGAGCTATCGCTGCTTACTTGCGAGTCTATGTATATAGTAGCATATAAAGTAGCAAACGAATATATAGCCGACCTGATGAATAACGGTTACAGTAGGAGTAGTAGCCTATAGGCGCTTGCAACGACAGGCGCATCGCTTGTGTGTTACCGATATTTCAAAACAGTCTCATTACTGCGTATACAATGTGGCGCAAATGTTATCACATTAATTGACACCACATATACCAGATGGTATGCTTTGACAATTTACAAATTATAAGCCAAATGTATTCAGTAGTTTAGCCACAAGACATTTCATTTGTTTTCATAATTTAGAAATTTTAGAATATCATGTAATGCAGAGATAACTGTACTTAGGTGTCAAAGACCTTAAGCAGGGATATTAAAAGATCGTCGTATTGTATCCGGTCCGAGAATTTCCGGATCCTAGAGAGTTGACAAAGATGATTTCTCGGAACCTATGACCGTTAACGAGTTGGCTACAGCGCACGATTGGTTACAATAGTGTTCCAATTTGTGTCTAATTTTATTTTATTTATGTTGGTCAAAAAATATTTTTTTAATTTCTGCGAAAATATGTTTTTTTTTATGTTAACCGTCTTATACCAATCAGCTTAAGGTAGTATATCATTTAATGTGATAACATTTGCGCCAGCTTGTATAAACTGCTAATGTAACTCCCCAGTCAATCTCACAGCACAGTGTCTTATCTGGCAACTCTACTTACAGCAGTAACACGATGTATGATTGCTTAATCGTTTTGGTTGATCTTCTTGAAATGTATGGAGGTATACTTCTGGTAAGGCTGCTGCAGCTTAACCTCTCAACCAATTCAGTTATCAAAAATACAAAAAAGCTATTTAAACTAAAGAAGACTATCATAACAAAATTTACGTTTTAAATAGTCTAGTTAAGCTCGGATGCCGGCGTCCTAGAATTGGTTGAGAGATTAAGGAGAAATCATAGTTTAAATGGTAATCCAAAACACAATTATTTGTGTCTTATGACAGCAAGTTGAAAAATGACCCAAATAAAATCTGATAATGGTAGAAGACAACATTTTAAAGATGATTCAACCTTAAAAAATGCCTTCTGTTTAATGTGAAGTATTTTCAGACGTCTTGAAGAGACGGTCTGTTATTAGCAAGGTGTATGACGAGCCAGTATGCTCTTTGCCTTTCGTGTTGGCAACAAAATGACGCCATTTTTGTGTTCAAAACCATGGCTGAAATCTCTAGTGTTGTATGGTCCCATAGGTTGTGGTAACCACATAGGTATCATTAGGCTACCCGTTTACTTGTTTTCCAACTTGGTATTATAAGAAAATATAGAAGGCAGGTGATACAGATTAGTATGCCTAACACGTCACACTACCAGTATTTATCCATAATTCATCCATAAATCTTATTAAATGTCCATTTATTACGCAGTTTCCATAAGAACAACTTCCGTACAAGGATTGACCCTCGGTAGGCAGAGCTTATTGTAATCAAATGTAAATAATAATAACTAACGACCACATATTACTCATTCACATAAACGTCACGAGTATATAATTATTCTAAATGGGATAGGCAGAAAGAAGTTTATCACTTTAACGTTTCTGCTGGTACATTTGGGTTTTAAGTTAATAGCAATATTATTAAGGAAGTCACAGCTCACTTACAGATTCGATTAATTGTCAAAATATTATAGTTCAGAAATACTGTAGCGAGTGATTATTCGATAAAAATATGCCTGTTATTACTATATGTGACTGCTATCCTTTGAGATCTGATCTGAGATTTATTAAAAGAAAATCTCGATACATTATGAACGTAAAGATTTTCTATCAAAATATCTAGCAACAAGGAGTTTGGTGTAATAAGCCTCTTGCCTATCCCTTCTTGCTTGCTAGGCCAAAACTGGCAAAAATAATATCATCACACCTCATCCACACTAAACTTACCGTTGCACTAAAATGAAACAACAATATCCGCCCTCTCTTTCCCTCGTCGGCCGGTTGCTGCACGTGTGCCGTAGAAACGGGTTTCGCTCGCGGACGGACCCAAGATTTTATTAATTTGTGTTTCTTATACATTTTGTATGTAACCTCTTCGACGCTTCTGTTCTCCTGGTCCTCGCTCCATCGATATTGTTGATAACAAATTGCTTTTCTTTGTTCTGTCATGGCGATCTTTGTTTTTTAAATAATAAGCTCAAAAGCTAGCTGTCTGAAATGAAGTATTTGTATAGTAACTTTAGCATGATTGGTTTTTTACGAACTAGTCTTTGTATTATTTATAGTTTCTGAATATAGTACAACTGTTGTTTTGATAAAGTTATAACCTAAGGAAAACAATGTTCTTATTTTGCATACTTACTTAGAACCCATGTAAAATATGATGATTTAATGCATTTCGATTCCCACACAAGTCAAACATTTGTGTGCATTAACATGGATGTTTGTCTTGGTCTGGGTGTTTCTATGTATATTATGTATATATTTACAAAAAAAAAGCATATATGTATGTTTATCCATTGTCTAGAACCCATAGTACAAGCTCTGCTTAGTTTGGGCTAGATGGTGTTGTGTGTATGTGGTAGAATATTATTATTATTATTATTTAAAATAACTGCAGTATTTCTCACGTTGCTGTAGTATACTTGTAATAGCTGTAGTAACAGTTATTTATAAAGTATCTTCAAAAAAGATTATTATATTTTTTGAGTTCGCTGAAGTCAACAGTTCACTGTGGAACCTTTAGGTCAAGTATTCTTAATATGTTTAATTGAGTATTAGATCTGACCTTAGACCACTAAGCTTTTAATGGCATTCATTTTATTTATGATAGTTATGGCTTATTTATTAGTTAATATCTTTTTACTGCTAACATCACATTCTCCAATCAATCTCACTTAAACATTCTCAAAGTAGACATATTATTATTAAATTAACATTTCATACATGATTAATCATCAAACTGCATATAAAATAAAAACAACTCTTTAATAGCTGCACCGAAGAAGATTAAGTTGATTAAAACGGATCATCATAAATATCAGATGCGAAGCGCTTTCGGCAAAATTCGGATTCGCTTTGTCGTTTTGATATTAATATTTCGAATACGTTTCGGATATGATTTGTGATGTTTTTTGCTGAAACCCAGAAGGCTTTTATTTGTGTCTAGCTGTAGATGGTAAAAAAGGTAACGAATGTCATTGAAAAAATTATTTATGTGTTTAATGAAGTTCTTGATGTATGTTTTTAGTTTTCTTAAATAAATTAACAGTAGAAATATTTGTGACTAATCCCATGGCATAAGATTTCGCTTCTATTTTCTAACGACTATGAATTATATAATGTATATTATTTTGCGTGATCGACACAATGATATAGAGTCCTTCGTGACACTGATAATAGATATAGATTCCTGAAATTTGTATTAAAATAACTGATAATTTTATTTTTAAATTAGTATCAGTAACTTCACGTGTAACTTTCTGATATTTTCAAATACTCATCTTTAAAAGTAATAGCTAACATTAGTCAAGATTACTATCTCCAGAACCAGAAATACATATTACATCTTAACATCCATACAGCATGACTTACCACACATAAAAAGTTATTGGACAACGAAATCATTAGCTACTGTACATTCGTGTGGTAGGAACCCATTGTTCTGACCACACGTACGAACAAAGAGAGGTTATAACCACAATTGTTTTTGCTGAAAATAACAAGTCTGTAAAAGTTATAATAAGTTTTATGTTAGTTTTACAACTGAACGTAACACTGCTTCTTAATTTCGAAGATGGCTTTGTAAAAGCCAGTGTGAATAAGAATACCTGAACAAATTATTATCCTACGTTTGTGACCAATATGGTTATAGAATAAAATCGTGTCTACATTGTAGTAGAACATAGAACATGTAAATTTAATGAGAGACTAGCTCTCTACGGCCGCTAATCTATGCGCGTGAACGTGTATTATCCATGAATCCCAATTCATGTAAAGTTGATATAGCACTTTGATTTGTTAACCAATTGAACAAGGAATAAACATTAACTATCAATCAAAAATTAGCCAATATATTACCTACAACAAAAAATACCCGAATTTAGTTAGCTGTGTCTAAACAAAAAGATTTTTTTCGAATTTGTCATAATCATGTAGGGTTAAGTCACCTTGCTTTGTTTAAATCTGCTGCAGATCGATTGAAAGAGTGTCTCTGCAGAAGATCACAGTTAGATAACATTATTGGGTGTTTCTGACTTCCTGCAGTAGGATTCCAGAGGAAGCGTTGTACATACTATTAGCAGGCATGCCATGGGTAGTAAGTAGGGTCCTTGGAGATATATTATTATTATTATTATGTTGACAGTGCAGTAACTCTCTAAAGGATTGGCAGTGTGCTAGTAATATCTCTAGTGATACAAGGGTATATGTATAGACTACGGTGATCGGTTAAATGCATAACAAAATAATTCCAAGCCTTGAAATCATCTGATCCAATTAAAAAAGTTATAAGACTGCATGTAAAAAAAATGCAAGTACTGGCGTGGCATCTTTATTTACCTATAGCAAAGAAAAGAAAATACACTTTGTTGAAGAAACCAGTCTCGCCAAAAATAAACAATTGTTAACTAAAATTCACCCACGTTTTTATTATGCGTGCGCGCAACGTAGGCGTGTCTAATAAAAGTTTGATTTATCACCACTGATATGCTATTTAATGGTGTTTTCACAGAGATAACTATAATTTTATTAGCTTTAGTGCTATACTAGATTTTACACGCGGCTTCACTCGCGCAAATGTAGGTTATATCAATTATCTATCCCTCAGAAACTACTTTTTCTGAATGAAAGTTCCTTGTCCTTTTCTGTAGCTGTCAAGTAGTTAAGGCGTGGAAGCGTAACAAAACAAACAAACTCACATTTGCTTTTATAATATTGGTTAGGATTGAAGTCATTTAAACTCCAAAGGTTAGAAGAGCTCTAAACTAACGAACTAGCGGCATAATTGTGATAAGAAAGAATAAAGCAAGGCGCATATAATTTTCCTTTTTAATTGTGAGCAGACCTGCTAAACGCCCTCCTGGAAGCGAACCACCGGTCAGGGGTAATCCTAGTTAAAGACGTCGTTGTATTTCATTAACCGGTCGTATACCGCCGGCTCGCATACCAGCCGGCAGATTTGTACCCGTCGTAGGCCGGTGGCTCGCATGCGAGCCACCAAATTGGCGCCAAAACGCCGCGCGCCGCCTTCGCTTTAGCTTAAGCTAACGTAAAACCAATTTGGTGGCTCACATGCGAGCCACCGGCCTACGACGGGTACAAATCTGCCGGCTGGTATGCGAGCCGGCGGTATACGACCGGTTAATAATTCAGAAGCAATATTAAGGTAATACGGCCATGCTGGAGGATAGGAACAGGTTTACTATCTGATCTGGATGAAAATACTTATGAAAATATATAATGATTTACTTAGACATATTTTTTATCTTATAATTAACGAATTTTCTAATCTTCAGTGAATGCATTTCAATAATAATATATAATATAATATTCTACCACATACACACAACACCATCTAGTCCAAACTAAGCAGAGCTTGTACTATGGGCACTAGACAATGGATAAATACATATATACTTTTTTTTTGTAAATACATACATATTATACATAGCGAAGCGATAGCTCAGTGGGGAGACCAACAGGCTGCAATTCAGAGGGTCTCGGGTTCGAACCCACGTCGCGCACCTCTGACTTTCGGAAGTTATATGACTTTTCGAAATTATGTGCGTATTGATTGACAATTATCGCCTGCTCCGTGCCTCGGCGAGCACGTTAAGTCGTCGGTCCCGGCTGCCATGAACATCTATGGCAGTCGTTATTGGGAAAGTCAGTACCCTCTAATATCCTGACACTGGTCTAGCCTTAGGCTATCGTTAGCCTTCGGGTTTCGGAGGTCAGGTGGCAGCCGCTCCGTGTAAAAACTGATATCCAGTCAAATCCGGTTAGACCAGAAAAGCCGACCCCAAGTGACTTGGGAATAATAAAGGCTAAGAGAGAAGAAGACATACATATTATACATAGAAACACCCAGACTAAAACAAAAATCCATGTTCATGCACACAAATGTTTGACTTGTGCGGAAATCGAACCCGCGACTTCAGGCAGTCGGTTATATTAACCACTACTACATCGAGGCCGACAGAAGAAGAATAGGTGAATTTTAATTGTGGACTCAGTCCTAAACTGGGCCTTGTCGTGGAGTATAGTATCACAATTAGGTGATACTTAGTGCGGCATAATAAGAAATCTTTGGTACGAGAATCTAACGAACGCTTATTATTAATTTGGATTAAATTTAAATACAAAATCATAATATTGTCTTCTATTTACGCGAATATTATTCATTAAAATTAAACTGCTATATACGGATTTTATCGCGTTGTTTATTTGACACTTTATTACAAAATTTTAAAAATTTTTGCACTACTACTACTATTAAACTTTACTAATTTTTAACCGTGACCATGGCTGCTGAAAAGCAACCGAAACGTCGGGGAAAGTGTAAAAATAAATTAAATCTAAATAGTTTAATAATAATTTAATTAGCTTAAAAATTAGTAAAGTTTAATAGTAGTAGTAGTGTAAAAATTTTCAAAATTTTGTAATAAAGTGTCAAATAAACAACGCGATAAAATCCGTATATAGCAGTTTAATTACAAAATCATGAAAATACTTACGAGTATTTTTACTTTTCCAGAACGCCCCTATTCCGAATCGGACGTCGCTCAACCAGCCCCTCAAACACAACAGCACTGTCGAAGATCAGCATCCTCCCCGCCTCTAACCTTGACCTTCGACTCTGACCTTGAAGATGATGTCTTCAGCCCCCGATCCGATCGAACCAACGACCTGTTCTCAACGAGGAACCTCGATATCTTCGGGTATGGATCTCCAAGGACGCCTGCAGGCGTCCTTTTGAGTCCTAGGAGGGAAAGGACGTTTACCTTCTCTGTGACGAGTGAGAAGCATTGGAGGGATAAGGGAGGGACAGATGTGGCTGATGGAGTCAATCAAAATGGTGCTGATACCGGTGAAAGTACTGACGAGGTAAGATTACATTCCGATTTTTTAAATTAACTACTCTGCTGAGCCTATACCTGTTGACTTTATAAACATTTAGGGATGGGTAAAACACCCATAATTGTTACCACCAACACATATGCACCCGCATAGACGCGGAACAGTTATGGGTGTTTTACACAATATTTTGTCTTGTGCAGTGATTAAACTAATAACGATGGCCGTGACATCCATAATCCCCATTTCGCCGTCTGTGCTGTAACTGCGTCAGTTTTGTACTTAGCAGCAAAAATATTGACCCTTTAAAGTTACTCTGCTGTAAGCGCGAGGAGCTAAAACTATTGATATCCTGCTAAGCTTGCAGTCTTGGGCCGCATTATCCTTGTGATCTTAATTACCCTAGGAATACAAAACGAGAATGTTTGGTTGCTATCTTTCGTATGGTAGTGAGGTTGCTTCAGCAGGGTTACTTCATTATGTATGATATTTCAAGTTATTAAGTGCGATACCCTTTCCTGTATAATGTTCTACATGAGAATTGATTGCGCTCAATTCAGCATAATGGTGAAGGTGGTCACTTAAAGTAGGGCGCCCTCAATATTATACTTACTTAGTACTAATTTAAAATTTATTAAAACAATACGGCGTAATATAACGGATTATATTTTGCTTTGTACAATGTAAATACAAAACAGAGGAAAAATATACACTACATTTTTATTAGCAATAAATCATTATTATCAGTATAAACAAGTTTAGCGCTAGACATAACTGTCCTAATTAAATGAATATCAAAACGTATTGCGCAATTTAAATATCACAAACAAAATGTTTTTGTAAAAACTCGGCACGTGTCGACGCATCTCTTTGTTTAAAAGTGAATCATTGTATGACGCGACATTGTTGTCTATTTATACATTATGTGCTTGTAGTAAGTTGTATTGTTTATAGTTTTTTGATAACTGTATTGTCTGATAGTGCAGCGGCAATAATATTTTGGTTACTTTATATACGATAAATAATGTCCTCCAGACCGAATTTCGTTCACGGCGGCGGCCTGTCTTAACGGAGACTGGCCATCTACGCAGGAAATATTATAGTGCACAAGTCTTAGTGTGTGCGCAAACACAATTGCACTCTCTGCTCCTTAACTCTCATGATCCGATGGGATGGTAATCCGACACGACCGGAGAGAGATCAGGCGCAGGACCAACGGCTTTACGTGCTTTCCGAGGCACAGGGGTGTCTAACACCGCCAACTTCCTAACTCCGGGCTGCTATTGAGATTTCTTAAGAGAAAAACCCAATAACTTTTTGTTGACCCGACTCGGAATTCAAACCCGAGACCTCATGGACAGCAGTCGCATTCACTACCGCTGCGCCACGGAGGCAGTTAATATACGATAACAGGACAGATGAGATCATTTGCTTTGTTTTGTATTTCGATGAACATACATGGATGTTTCAATATACCTGATACACATTTTGAAATAAATGTACTACTTTATTATTATAAAGATATAAACGAATTTTTGGTATCTTATAAATGCATTTATTTCACATCTGTTTTAAAGCGCCTGATAGAAATATAAAGATGATGCAAACACAACAGCCAAGAGACATTGCTATTTCAAAATATTAGGCGCTAGAATATTATATTATTTTATTTGTTGATTTAGTTTGAATGATCGATAATTAGGCGAGGCGGGGCGAGGCACTCATAGCCAGTTGCACTCACTGATCGGTAAACGATTAGCGAGGTTAAGCAACGTTGGGTGCGGTCAGTCTATAGATGGGTGACCGCTTAGTGGTATTTCATCTGAGCGTCTCCGCGCTTCGGAGGGCACGTAAAAAGTCGGTCCCGGTAGTTGTCAAATTGACAGCAGTCGTTAAGCCATGTCAGAGGCGTACGGGGCGGCTTGAACAACTTACTCTTGACAACAGGTTGGCCACTAACCACACGAAAAGAAAGAAAGAAGAATAGATAATTTAATTGCGTTTTAGCTTTTATATAGTTATATACAATGTATGTAATTACATGTTTATGAAATAAAACTTTGACAAGCATATTCATAAGCTACGTAATGTGGATGTATGTAAATTATTGTACCTACCAAATTAAAAACGGTAGTTTGTATAAGTCTGTCAACCTGTATATAACGCTTACAGAGGACTGAGTGCACTTTACTGCATTTTTTTATAACTTTGTTCATTAACAAAGTTATGTTTAGTGCTGTAATTTCATAGCGCTATAAACGTATGGAGACATCTTTGAAAATAATATCTACTAATAATTAACAGCATAAATATAATATATCATTACGGCAATCTTATAATCTTCAGAGGTAGAGAGGTGTTATACCCACATTATCACATCACATGGGTCTCAAATGATGCAATCGCCGAGTACTGACCGTAGTGAAAAGAAAATAGTATTTCTAGATTCATCTCTAACCATTGTTTGTCGGCCTCGATGGCGTAGTGGTTAGTGTAACCGACTGCCATGCCTGAGGTCGCGGGTTCGATTCCCGCACAAGTCAAACAATTGTGTGCATAAACTTGGATGTTTGTCTTGGTCTGGGTGTTTCTATTATTATTATTATTATTATTTTAGTCAAAGTCTCTGTTGCACAAAAATTTTAGATGGATCTACTCACAGTACTTTGCTTTTAGCTAGATAATATTGCTAGAAGCTTTTTGCTAGCTTATTAAACTAAAACCACTAATCCAAATAAGTATTGATAAATACAAGTTTTAAACACAATATTCACCTGCCTTGCAATATTTGACATGCAAATCGACCAAATAAACTAGTCTATTTACGACTGTTTACAGTAGAAACTCATAAATAATAACTAAATTGGTCTTAATACTGGATTTAGAAACTCGAGTTTCGTAATACTGCAAGTAAAACAAATACAGATGGGTAATAATTTATAATTTGAATGGACATCGCTTGGCTGTTTGCCATGTTTGCAGTTGTGTGGAGGTTCTCCAACTAAGGGTAATTGTGACACAGTGTCAGAATGTTATTCTCTGATTGCAAAATCAAAATATTTAAAGTCATGTTTGTAAACAACATGTTATTGAAATACCACAATCCATGGACGTAATTTTATCAGTATTGTAGGTTATTTAACTCCTTCAGCTAAGCGAAACGCTTGTGATAAGAGTGTAATTAATTAACTTATAAGGCTTGTATTGTAATTTTTATGGAGAGACACTGACTCCTAAGAAACAGGCATATACGCCTAGTTTAGAAGTCATTGTTAATATTTTGACTAATCTGCATGTTCGCTGAGGAGCGATCTTCATCGAGAATGCAGAAATAAAATAAATGCCTTGTCTAAAAATGTATTAGGATAATTGAAAACATTTTGATCTTAGCATAGGTTTGCGCTAAAGACCTAGATGTAGATGATATAGGGTTAGGTTAGGATAGAAGATGTAGGGTTTGATCGGGCACGCCACGATCGTGGCGGTAAGTCCCGTGTTTGAGGAGTGGCTAGAGAGGCGCCATGGCGCCCTCACCTTCCGGCTGACACAGGTAATGACTGGCCACGGTTGTTTTGGCCAGTTCCTGTGTCGTATACGCCGGCAAGAGACGCCCGGTTGTCACCACTGCGGCGACTGCCGCGACGTTGTTGAGGACACGGCGCTGCACACTTTGGCGGTTTGCCCCGCCTGGGCATCGCAGCGCCGTGAGTTGATCGCGGCAGTCGGATTGGTTGCCCTCTCGCTCCCGGCCGTAGTTCAGTCTATGGTCCGGAGTGAGAGGTCGTGGAATGCCGTCGCCTCCTTCTGCGAGGAAGTCATTTCCATCAAGGAGGCGGCGGAGCGGGAGAGGGAGAGTTTGAACCCTCTCCCCAACCGCAGAGCCGGGCGCCGGAGGGCGCGAGACGACCTCCAGCCACCCTGAGGTTTGACCTGGGGGTGGCGGGCTTTGTGGGCCTGCCCGCCATCCGTTCAGCACCAGGTCCGAGAGGCGGCGTGCGTGTTCCCACGCGCGCCTCTATGTCGAGTCCGTCTCCCCTCTAGGGGGGACAGTAGGGAGTGTAGAAGTGCCAATAGGGTAGGTCTTTCGTGTAGTGGCCTGCCGTTTCATACGGCGGGCCGAAACCTCGGCGGGGTCGCGACCGCATGCGAAAGTGATTCGCGCGGCCCCGTCGATAGTGGTTTTGTCGAGGAACACCGTGGTAGGTTTAGTCGGTATCCCGGGAGGTACATTTTCTTCTTAACATCTTTCTTTTACCCCGGCGAGTCCGACATAACCCCTCCGCCCGCCCCCGCGGAGGGGTATGCATCAAGCATTCCCCAACGTAAAAAAAAAAAAAAAAAAAAAATGTAGGGTTTGATTCAACAACTGCAGTGTTGAATTTAGCAATATACCCGGTAGGAGACATAAAAAGAAATTCATAACAGAAATGCAATATAGCACTATTCAACCGAGCGTTGGGTCCGAGGTCATAGATTCTTAGTCACGGCATTTTCATAGTCATGTTACTGGACAGGGACAGATATTTTGTTTGCAAAAACTACGAATTCTCTAAATAATTTTCCTGGTTTATATTATTCGACATTCATATTGTGGGGCATTTACTTTAAAAGCATTAATATATTTTATTCCATTCTAGCAGTATCGTAGCTCTATGGATTTATAAAAGATTATCCATACATAAATAATCTCGCGCCTATTTCCTTCAAGGAATAAGCAGAGGTTTTTTACACAACATAATACGGCAACTTCTTTTAGTTCCCACGTAAAAAGAACGATTATATTGTCGTCTATCGGACACAGTTTAGACTCTAAGGTAGTAAGAATTTCAGATAGACGGTTTCTCATAGCCGTCATGCACAGGAGTCGCATTCACTATTGCTACAGTTACCAAGTTTTACATGATCATCAATTATTCTTCATCTAACGTTCCTTAATGGGATAATGACCTGTGTATTCAAGAATACAGGTCATCACGTACAACGTACTGGTCTCATGCAGATAGCGCTACACCAGCTCCCAAAGGCGCTTGGAAAGCCTTTGTTGACTGAAACATAACGGTAGTTATGAATTTCTACCTGGTGCTCCAGTTTGAAATAGCTAAGATTTAAGTAAGAAACTCGTCTCATTGCTGACTGTACTTACATTCTACAATGTTTTAACGTTGCTTAACAGAAGAAACAAAACTTTAATATGAATATAATTTTTTTTCTGTTTCCGTCCATTTTCATGTACTTGATAGTTCTGCCAAAAAGTCTTTAGATCTCCTGTTTTTTTCGTTTTATGTTTGCATATTTTGCGTTGTATGTTTAAGTTAAAGCGAAGAATCATTGAATTATTTAGATCACAAAGTAATACTTATGAATGTTAAAGTGTAATAGTAAGTGAGATTACTTTAGGTTCACCTTCGCATATATATGTAGGTATATCATCACTCCCATATTTTCCCTGTTACTTTTGCTCTATAATTATTTGTACTTATTAAAGTAAACTGTATTTTGAATTTACAGTACGCTGTTTCCATATTATATGACTCTCTTATACTACCAATCTCACCGATTCTTCACACCAAGTAAAACTCACTATTTAGTACCCACATAATTGTCCTTACGATCTTAAACGGAGAATGCCGATGACTGCCGAAGAGCATTTTATTAGACGAGCATGAAAGCTTGACTCATCCGATGTTATGCACCAATAAAATTAACGATGTCCTTACAATTGAATGATGAATAAATCTTGTTTTACTGGCGTGAAGTATTGTCGATATTGATCAAGGTTTTAGCGTTGAAGACCATTTTTTATAGTCAAAGGAATAAAATGTAGGTATAAAACGGCTATACTAATTTGTGAGCTGGAATGTGGTAGGTCAATAAAGATTGCGTTCATAATATAAAAGTCGCGGTAACAAAAGCTATGTGCTATAAACACGCATAGCAAAATATCTACTCAAGGAAGTTCTAACCCTGTAAAAAGGCTGCATAAGAAAGACCAAAGGTTCCCTGATAAATCGAAACCATACCAGACAGGAGTAGATATATTCTGGCCAAATTCTAGGTTAAGAAAAAACTATGAACATGCATGAAGAATGTGATAATAGGGAAGGTAACAACAGAAACACCAGATTGTAGCCAATGGAAAGCTGTAGTCTCCGCCAATCCTGCAGCAACAGGCGTGATTTTTTTTGTATAGGGAGTATCGCTTTTCTAATTAAAGCTAGAAACTCTGTTCATAGCAAAAACAGAACACGAGGTTATTAAAGCTGTCATGTAACCTGGAAATCAATGATCGTAGTACTTTGCACTTCGGAATGCTATTTTTGATGGGTCTCCAATGCGATGTATAAAAGTCCCTAGCTTTTCAAGATTTCAAAGGATACGGTTATAGCTACTCGGACTAAGTCATTGGCAAAATATAGTACTACTAATAGTATTAATGTGAAAGCCAAAGTCACATGCTAAATATAGTTCTATGAGGTATTCAATATTATAAATGTAAGATTGTGAAGATGTTTGGGTGTTTATTACTAAGTCACGCGTAAATTGTTAAATGGATTAAGTTAAAACTTACTACGCAGAAAGACCAGTAAGACATAGGATACTTTTATTCCGATATATGTTTTTAATGCAATGCGCCAACATAGTCACAACCACTGGTTACCTAATTATATTTTCACTCACTAGCAATCCTAAGCTTTACCCCTTTTTACGCAGCCACGTAAAAACTGAATCCTCGCTCATGACCTTGTAAACACATACATTAATATAACCGTGTGTTTGTTCAGCAATAAAACGGCGCACTGCGCCGAGTCAGCTTTTACCAGCTGTAATAACATCGTTACTTACACTTTAATACTCTCGCATGAGCTGTGCGATAGGGCTTCGTTCAGTATACGGTACGCATGTTCAGTATTGGCCGAAGAAACAGAGCAATCGAACTGTCGAGAAATTGGCGAAGTTAAGCAACATATTTTGGATGGGTGGCGATTAAAACATGTCCTATCGCTATCAGTTTATCAGTTTCGGATGTCATAAAGTTAGTATGTTTGTTATATTATTAATTATTATACTAATTATATCGACCCAGATACGAATTGACGAAAATCACAGAAAACACGCATTAGTGCCTTGGCATAAGTTTGTCTCGGGGTCAAATCTTGGGTCAAGCAAATTGTCATTGGGTTTTTTATTCAAAAGTCTCGGCAACAGCACAAAATCTTATGTTCACTTTCTCTATCATGTGTGACCTAATACATAGCTGACAACATTTGGATGTATCAGACCTTTACCTCTTTTTACCCTTTCGAGAAAATACAGGTATTACATATAGCATTACAAAATATTATAACGATTCAACATTCAGATTCACACACAGAATCTTACAACACAGTGTCAATAGCTGAAAAACAAACAACATTTCATACTCCAATTTCAAAGCAATAGTTAAATTTAACTTATAAGAGATTGCACAATGCAACACAATTTAGGCCACTTCACTTCGTACTGACAGAACAAAGTAAATAAATATCACTGTATCACGTTTGGTTTATTCTTGGACCGAATGAAACTCAGTGGGAGACTTATGAACATATCTATAACTATGATGAATGTGTGTAGCGATACGAAGCTCTACATTGATGATATAATGTAATATGTTTTACCAGAATCTTATTTCCCAACACCTCTCTGTACCTCTCTACCAATTTTAGCATAAATATGTGATATCGTCTACAACTTTACGTCGATAAACACATCTATACTAATATTATAAAGCCGAAGAGTTTGTTTGAATGCGCTAATATCAGGAACTACTGGTTCAAATTGAAAAATTATTTTGTATTAGATAGCCTATTTATCGAGAAAGGCTATCTAATACAAAATAATTTATATATTATAGGCTATATAACATCCCACTACGACCCACGGGAGCGGCGCAGTAACTATAAGCGCGGGTGAAACCATGGGCACATCTAGTATGCAATAAGATAACAATTTTATATGATACTAGATATTCCTGGGAAACAGTACTTTTTACTAGATAAAAGGAATTCTATATCCTTTTCTACGCCCCTAACAATGTGATTGCGAAATTTTATAATGATCTGTTAAGTAGTTAGGGCGTCAAGGCGTAACAAACAAAAAAAATCAAATTAGTATTTAAAATATTTGTTAAGAATAGCTAAACTCGGCCATGCTTTGCTGTGGCTCAGACTGATATTTTTATATCCCCATTCTCGTCAGTACTTCAGGATACAAAGTATATAAAAACACTCTTATATAGAAATAAAACGTTGGGTAAAAGTTTCAACTCAATCCATCAACTACTTTTCAAGTTTGCGGACACAAACACAGAAGCTGGATTTTTATATATGATGACTAAGTTTCTGCCCGCGACATCGCTCGTCTTAATCTCACAACTGAGGTAAAGAGTATCCTATATGCTAATTTAGGCCACGATCTATTAGTGTATCAAATTTTATTCTGATTGAGTAACAAACACATTCATCAACTTTCACATTCATAAATATTAGTGAGATTAAAAAACATATCTTTCCAAAAGAATACGCCTTAAGAAAAAGCGAAGAAAACATCTCCAAAACCCACTCAAAAATATTAAACACGCAGAAAATTACTAAGACATTTTTACCTTTTGTGTTTCGTCATCCGTCAAATGTATTTTCAGATTTGAAGCATCGAAGGGCCCTTATGCTTTGTCAACCGCGTTCAGCCTTTTCGCATCATCTGTATTAATATTCATAAGTAAATTACTCTTTTTCTTTAAAGCTTACTCCTATTTGGATATCAGGAAAAATGATTTGTGTAATGTAAGATGGGTTCCGTTGGGGGAAGTAATTTCTATTAATGAAGGAACGGGCAATGTGAAAGATGATCCGGGGAGAATAGGATGTCGTCTATGTATCATGGAGGTAAGCGATTGTTATTAAAGTATTGACTGTTTTGACAACAACTTGATGTAATAGAATAATAAAAATGTTTGTTGTTAATAATAATACTCATGTTTGCGTTAGTTAATTTAAGTAGAATTTATTTTGTACTGTCTTCAAAGAAAGAGAAAGTCATCAGTTCAGTATTTGTCTGAATCCATGTGCCTCTATGTGTGCTATTTAGATATAAGATCGACTCGAGCTTGGCAAGATTCCATTAGAGTCTTGCGTTTCAGTATGTTCAAGGTCGGTTTAGTCGTTTACAAATGTCCACTGCTTGCAACTTATTCTAAAACAGAGAGGCTTTAGATCCGACGTATCACAAAAGTAAGGACTTTGATAGCTAAAATCTCTGCTATAGTCGAAATTATCAATACTTCAGTTAAGCACAATAAAGTCAAAAGTGTCGGTAGGCTAACGGATAAGGCATCAAACTTGCGGCCCACGACCTCTTTGGTCGTGTGTTCAAATCTAATCCATTGTACTACCGACGTAAACCTAAAACATTCAGTCTCAAAGAGTGTGAAACTCAAGTACAAACGTCACCTGACGTGATAATGGAAATTTTATAGGTGTATTTTCCAAACCATGCAACGCATTTAGCTCATTCAAATTCATATTCTTACGCTCTAGCGACCTCTCATCGCCTGCGATCTCCATTACATCCCTCAAAAGATCCCCTTTCTTTTCTTTTACTTCCATATCTTTTCCTTTTATATCTTTTAGCTATGTTTCACCGGCGTCTCGGGTGATTGCTCTGTGTATAAGTGGGACTCACAATAGGATGACATTTTCTTTTAATACTTATTTGAGGGAATACTTAGATGACTCAGGTATAGCGTTAAAATGTATTTTTGTAGCAGATGTGGATTTCAATTTCTTTAATATTCAATATCTGGATATAATAATTTAAGAAAATAGGTTCTTTAGTTTTCTCGATGATTGTGCCTTTATTTGCCTAATCGATAACATAGCTTAAAAAGCTAATAACAAACTATACAAAACAATACGTTGTCAATTTATAACTATTTGTTTTAAATATTTATTAACGTACACTATTTTAGGTTTATTTATAGATATTGCGTTTGGTTTATAAAATTGTACAAACATCTAATAATTATATCATTGTATATAATATCTTATTATTAGATGTCAGTATAATTTTCACAGGCAAACATTATATATATATTATGATTCTATTTGACGGACGAATTATTTGTTAAGTTATTTTACATCGTAAATAATTTCTTAAATAAGAGCACAAAGTAAAACTCTTTTATTACGAATTTTATATCTACTATATAACATATGAAGCGCAACATAAGCCTTTGCGAGAAAAATGCTAGCAAGAAACTTATGATCGGTCTTTTAATCATCACAAATTTTGAATCTCGAGATATTCTAAGAACCGTATCAGCAAATTACATCCTGTAAATCAATAAAAAGGAAAATTCCCACACTAATTTAAAACCCCAAGCATTACCGTGACACCGCCTTCTAATACCCTTAAAGCCAAAAAGAGAAAACCTCACTGCAGCCCATAAATATTCATCTTCAGACTTAGCAAAAAGGTCTACACAAAGCAGTCCAGCCTTGAAGTCATACCTTGAAGTGGCAGAAGCCAGACGCTTTCGAAAACCTTCGGGAAACGGATCGAAAATAGAGTAGAAAAAAATCGAGACATGACTAGCGAAGTCTCAAGCGCCGAACCTTAAGTCTTAGGTTCGTGTTACACCGAATTGTTTAGATGATAAGATAGAATCGATATGTTTCTGTTTCTGCCTGCTATAAATTACAATTCGTTATAAGTCGATTGCAGTCGTTCAAATTTGAAATAAGTTTATCTGTTTCACACAAATGTATCTTTTTGGCAGTAACTGAAAATGTAATCTTATTTCAAAATTCTTTAATGTGAGTATTTTCTGTGTGTTAAACAATTTGAAGATCTTAAACTTCCTTAAGGCTAATAATTTATTTTTAGGATGCTTTATTTATTTATTACTTTTACTGATTACCGTCTTCAATTAACGCATCAGCTTACAACATAAGGAAGGAACTGGTACGCAAGACATGTGACATTCTTTTTAATCGCAAATTGACAACATTGCTGAATTCTATCTATCAGACGCTGCAGCCATTTTTTCGCATACGTCATACCCATAACAGTAGAAACTTGTAAAACAGTAATTCAATATCTGCGTATCGCGAACACAGTATCGCATTCGCTTCCCGTTACGTCTCGGTGTGACAGACTGCCGAAGCTTTGTTTCTCTCCACTCAGCGTGCCGTATCATTAACTCGAAGTGGATGGCGGATTTTTTTGACTTTTTAGCGTTAATCTTTTTTCTTTATTTATTAAAAAAGCGAGTGGTGTCACCGAGAGTCGAGTGGTGTCGCTCAACGCGCTTAAAATTCGCTTATTCTGAATTAATTGGGAAGCTATTCGCTGGATGACTCATAAAGTTAAATTTTAAATTTTCAACTTCATCACTATTATTTACGCAATATTATAACGTATAAATTACTAGTAACATATTCGTAATACATAATAAAATATACTCGTTAAGTAATTTCTTGGCACCCCACTTGTCGACTAGCAGCACTCTGGATATAGTTTCGGTGGGCAAGTCGATAGGTTTTGTTTAATGTCATGCCAGCCTATTACTGGTACACATACAGGGCATACTTTCAATGGTCCATGGTCCTAGTTAAAATAGAATACGGTACTTCACGAATGGCCATTTGCGCAATTTAACTTACCACTCAATACTATCAATAAAATGAATAATATTACTTATGATTCATGTAAGTTGTTCTTAGAGGAGCTGCTGAATAATCACCGAAAGCATTATAACAGCATAATTGCATAAATTTAATTTATTTTAAATTATTATTAAAAAAGATATTACTTGTAAGATGTTTAGATCACTTTTCTCAATGATAGTTTCAGTCAGAAATTGATCCTGGATTTGCAAGATGGCACGTTAACATAAGCGCCAATTATGCCAAGGAACCAACAAGATAGACCATTTATTTATATTTACTTAGCACGCCATCAAACGCCATCATTATAATTCTAATAATCTTGAAAATTTTTAATTTGAATCTTTGTTTTGGCGTATTATTTATTAGCAGTTGTGAAACAGCAAAAAGAGAACACAAAAAAATGATAAAGAATTGACATAAAAGCCAGGATTTGAAATTAAACTAAAATATAATTTTAGGTGTATCTAAAATGAAACTACAAAGCACTTGTTGAAAGCATATCAGCAGAACTTTATGCTTCAAATTTGATACAAAATATATAATAAATATAATAATATCAATATAATTCGATTTTCTATGTCACGTTTCGACTTGTTTTTGTAAGATGAGGTGAGAATGTGTGTACAAAACATAAAATGTTTTACATTCACGCCTCATCTATTTCACATTAAAAAATAATATCACTAATATCAATGAACTGAACTGAATCGTAATCAATTAGACACGCAAATCTTCGTCCTGATGTACGTTCATTAATATCTAAGGCTATTAGATATATTATAAACAAAAAGTTAACCCTTTCGACACCTGTTGGTCATGGGAGTGAATATGAGACTCGTCTTTTGTTATATTGTAAACCTCGTTGCGGATTGTGGTAAGGAAGGCTTCGCGGACAGCTCGGTTCAATAAATCTATAGAAAATAGAGTTCTTGTTATAATATACTAGATTCTACATTACCACGGCTTTGCTCGCTTTAATGTAGATTTATATTAAGACAGATTTTTAGTAGCCTATATGTTATTCTGATGTATAAGCAATAATACTGTAAAGTTTCATCAAAATCAGTTTAGTAGTTTTTGCGTGAAAGAGTAACAAACATCCATCCATCCATCCATCCAAACATTCAAACATCCATCCATCCATCCACCCAAACATTCAAACATCCATCCATTCATCCATCCAACCATACATTCATCCATCCATCCATCCTCACAAACTTTCACATTTATAGTATTAGTTGGATAATATTATTAGCTATTTTTATAAACTGTTTCACGGGCGGTGTTCTTTACTGTATGAGAAGGATTGGTTCTCAGTTCACCAGGCTGATTTAGTGTAGACTTAGTACATAGTGCTTAGGCGGCCTCGATGGCGTAGTGGTTAGTGTAACCGACTGCCACGCCTGAGGTCGCGGCTTCGATTCCCGCACAAGTCAAACATTTGTGTGCATGGACATGGATGTTTGTCTTGGTCTGGGTGTTTCTATGTATAATATGTATGTATTTACAAAAAAAAGTATATCGTGATTTTTTACTAAATAGATTAGTAACAAATATAACATCAAATCATTTATATTGATGACATCAATTGGTGAACAGGTAAACAAAAATATGTAGATATGATCAGAATTCATAATAGGATATTGGAGGCATCTGAACACAAAAGGGAAATGATCCAACAAATATAAATCATGGGCTTTTTGCGATATCGTAATGAAATCGCACGACTGAGGGAGATATAAGGGGAAGTTCTTCATATTTACAACAAGACGAATAAAAAATATAATTTGCTTATTAACGGATATTGTGATGAATAAATACATATATTGCATTTTTGTTAAGCTAATAGTGATAACTGTAAACGCATAAAATTATACGAACATTAATTACTAATTGTGTGTCGTAGATAAGTCCTTTTAGCAAATATTGGAATACCAATAAAGTGTTTGTTTGTATACTCATTTGTCAAAAATATAATAATATGACGTGCAAAATGGAATAATTGTATCGAACAGAAAAATCAAACTAATATTGCATTTTTGACTACTATGCAAACACTAGTAATAAGTAATATCTGAGCTATGCGAGAGTTCTTTTAGGATAATTGAAGGCAAACAAAACATTAGACAAATTAACAATAAAAAATTCCAAGACATTGCTTAATTTGCTAAATAATCCACAAAACCTATAACAAATAAAAATATTGATAACAATCAACCCCATCCGTCTTCGACAACACTCCTCTTAAAACATCCCACCTTAAGAAGAAAAATATTTTAAAGCGACAAAAAAATCGCAAAAGTACGGGTGAGACGTCATAATTCGAGTCGCAAAAGGAATAAATATAAAAAGACATCGCCATTGAGATTTCCCCCGTGTACACCATGCTTTTATTACTTACGTCTCATCAGATAAGAGGGTTGCATACCCTAATATATGAATATAATAATAATGTTTAATTATAATACCGGTAAAGTGGATATATTGACAAGAATAGACAAGGGTATGTTAAGCTGGGTTGGGCATGTAGAAAGAAAGGACGAGGAAAGACTGACTAAGAAAGTTTATAAGGCTAGTGTGAATGGAACAGTCGCAAGAGGAAGACCTAGGCGAACGTTACTTAAAGGCCAGGTTAAGAGCACCTTGAACCGACGGGCGTGTATGAAGAATGTGATGAAAGTGAATGAAGCCAGAGAAGTGTGTCAGGATCGTAGCAAATGGAAATCCGTAGTCTCTGCCTACCCCTCTGGGAAACAGGCGTGAATCTATGTATGTATGTATGTAATACCGGTAAAAATTTTCTCTTTATGCTGTCAATAGCAATATCAGAAATAATAAAAGTAAGGCAACGTATAATAAGCCTAATATCGAAACGAAAACAAATATTACTGCATCAGCCAGTCGTAGGTTGTCGTTGCACATAGGTATTAACATTCGGTTTGGCATCGTAGACATCTTCTTAATGACATAGATCTTTGGTCTAGAGTCGTACTACTTTACACTTACCAATTCGATACTATGAGACTCATTTGCCTATGACCACTGATTCTTCGACGTATTATTCAGCCAGCATTTCGCCAATTCGTTCGAAACTTTTCGCGCGCTTACAATCGCAAACCGGAAATAAAAAGTAGATAATAAATGATAATCCTAAATAAAATCTATCTGTTAATCAAATTTTCCAAATTCCTACGACGACTTGCGCATAAGTGAGTATTAAACCTCCAAATATCTTCTCAAAGTATTGTCAGATAATAATAATAATGATAATAATAATATTCTATCACACACACGTAACACCATCTAGCCCAAACTAAGCAGAGCTTGTACTATGTACACTAGACAATGGATAAACATACATATATACTTTTTTTTTTGTAAATACATACATATTATACATAGAAACACCTAGACCAAGACAAACATCCATGTTCAAGCACACAAATGTTTGACTTGTGCGGGAATCGAAACCGCGACCTCAGGCGTGGCAGTTGGTTACACTAACCACTACGCCATTGAGGCCGACAAAACATGATATTGTCTTACGCTTAAAAATGTCACATTTATAATATTAGTAGGATTCTCAAAGCTACCGTTATAAACATAATTATGTACTTATACTTATACACACACATTCGCATTTTGATTACAGATACATACTAGTAAAATACAGATGTAAAAAATATATTTTGTGTAGGTATCAGGAAGAACATTATCCATTTACGGGTTAACATAACACATATCTACACACATCAAATAAAACATAAAAAGCTACAATATAATGTGTTGATTCGGCAAACGGCGCCGTGTGCGATTTATTGTTAATATTAAGTTGACGTGAAACGCATTTGTTATGAAAATATTTTACACAGTCAGCGGTTTTAAAAGTTTTATTAGGGAGTGCCGTGTATGGTTTTCCTGCAAGGGAAAGTTTCAAAGAGGTGTGTTTTAAATGTTTTAGAAATTTATATTAGACACGAGATTGTTAGCTCTGTGTCTTGAGCGTATACCGCTCCGACTTTAGAGTAGTAGAGCCTCTCTGATTTCAGCATGTATAGGCCGGCTCGACCGGGGAAGAACTACCCTCTCACAGAATATCGACGTGAAATAGCAGTATTTCTACTGTTGTGTTTCGTTCGGTGAGTGAGAGTGCCGGAGGACCAATCCCCCTTTTTCCCCCTTCCCGCTCCTTTTCCTTCTCACTTCCTTTCCTAATGGGTTGGTAACGCGTAGGTGATGCCTCTGGTGTTGCAGGCGTCTATAGGCTACGGGGACCACTTACCATCAGGTGGGCTGTAGGCTTGTTTACCAAATTTGTTGTATAAAAGAAAAAACCTTAATTTATAAGGATCACGTGTATAATTTTCCAGATTTAGCAAATATAAAATGTTAAGTAGACTCGCTTTTCAGTGAAAGTGAAACATATTTTATCTAATCTTATGTGGGGGCCAGTCAATGCAGACCGGCGACACTTCGACCCAGTGGGATCTTTTGTGTCGACACTCTCCCAATAACGACTGCCACAGATGTTCATGGCAGCCGGGACCGACGGCATAACGTGCTCTCCGAGGCACGGAGCAGGCGATAATTGTCAATCAATACGCACATAATTTCGAAAAGTCATATAACTTCCGAAAGTCAGAGGTACGCGACGTGGGTTGAAACCCGAGACCCTCTGCATTGCAGTCTATTGGTCTCCCCACTGAGCTATCGCTGCTCTCAAAGTGAAACAAAGCTTGCAATATACGGAATATATACTGGAATTTAAATATATAATATATATTTAAATTCCAGTATCAGAATTGATAATAAAATTCAGAAACTATTTTACATACATATATATAATCATATGTATATCTCACACACTCTCATCTCTGCTGAGGTTTCTGGTCCCACATAATAAACAACGAGCCTATTGTTATTTACTAGATATATATTTGTCGGCCTCAATGGCGTAGTGGTTAGTGTAACCGACTGCCACGCCTGAAGTCGCGGGTTCGATTCTCGCACAAGTCAAACATTTCTGTGCATGAACATGGATGTTTGTCTTGGTCTGGGTGTTGCTATGTATAATATGTATGTATTTACAGAAAAAAAAACGTATATGTGTATGTTTATCCATTGTCTAGTACCCATAGTACAAGCTCTGCTTAGTTTGGGCTAGATGGTGTTGTGTGTATGTGGTAGAATATTATTATTATTATTATGTTTCCAGACTTCTAAGTCCGTAAAACAAAATAACTTTTTCCATCCCAGGCATCGAACCAGAAACGTAATGGTCCAGTCATATTCACCAAAACTGCCACCTAAGAATCTATATTTAATTTTACACTAGCTGTCTTGACAGACGTTGTCCCGTAAAAAGAAATATTAAAAAATACACAAATCTGAACCATCCTCGAATCCACATGAACACACACAATTTTTTTAATCAAAATTGGTTCAGCCGTTTAGGAGGAGTTCAGTGACATACACACGTACAGTAGTACGTATATATAAAGATTATATAACATTTTCAGTAATAATCATAAATTGATTTGTCTTGGTATATCAGATCACAGTCAAACAAACATATTTTTTTCTATGTCCTCTATCTTAACTTCTCTTAAAAAAGTTTTACCTACCTTTTAACAAGATTGCGTTAACTAATCGATTACGGGCGTTTCCTTACAGTAAGTAGCTGTTTACCTTAACAACGATAGGAATTTGAAATTTTGTGTGTAGCTAATTGGGCTGATGTTTTTCTATGTATAGTACAGAAAAATCAGTTATTGGCAACCACCTTAAATCGACAGAAAAGTAACTGAGTTACACGTCGAAAATACAAAACAGCACAACCCCATTGAAACGTTATTGTAATCTACGCAATAAAAATGATATTAAAAGACTCACTTTTTTATAACAGAAGATGGAAAATGCGAATTTCATATCAGTTGTTAAAATAAAACGATGGATTTAGACGACGCCGCGGCACGTGTGTAGTATAAATATAAAATATATCCGAGTATATAAAAAGTGAGGTTATAAATATAATCGTAGATATGGTGGAGTTTAAGACTTTGAGCTGATAATATTACTATTATTTGTAGTAAAAACTTAAGAGAAGTAGGGTTTTTATATTAAGCCTGAAAACAGCCCTGGTGAAAAATGCATTTTATTTCAGCATAAATAGTGAGAAGGCACTGACTTCTGTAACACAGGTAGTTCATACCTAGCTCAGAAATCAGAGACTTCAAATATTCTATATAATCATTTTATGCAAATAAACGATATTTATTATTTTTTATTATTTATTATACATTGTATTCTACAGTTTTTTTTTTGCTCCGTCTGTGCACTTGTGGATGCGATTGCTGTGCATAAAGTCTCGGGTTCAGTTCCTGGGTCATTTTGGCGAAGTTGAGCAGAGTCAGAATTTAGAACTGTGTCCGGATAGGGGACAATAGTCTCACCCTGTTTAACGTGGGACTAAAAAACTTGCTGGCAAAATATGAAGAGAGAATAAAACGACATTTTATCATCAAATATAGGCGTTAAACTGTATATATGTAATTTGTGTTGAAACATAGGCTTGGTATGCTTACATTAAAAAAGCAATTCTTCGCAACCTTTAAAAACAAACGAAACAAATTAAATCCCCTATACTCAGCAGATCTTCCTTAAGCACTTTATTTATTATTATTTCCTTACGAATGTAACCTATTTTATTGTACCTTTAACATTCGCAATACAAACTTTACTGTTAACATAAACCAGGGTATAAAAGATTTGTTATAAAAATTAAACTCTTAAGAAATACACGACCTCCCCCTTATCAGGCGGTTGTTATACTGCAATATAATTCCGTTATTGTTCCGTCCGCCATCTTGTGCGCCATTTTGTTTCTTGACTCGAAATTTTAAAAAGTTTGTAGAATGGTTATAAAAAAATGTTTTTAACGGTATCTCTTTTATTAGAGAGGCATTTTAATTATGTTGAATAAAAATGTTATTGTAATGTGGAACGATCGGCTTATGATTTGTTATTCTAATGTGAACATAGAATATTAAAATATATTCAGAATTTGTAAGAGATAGAATCAGCAAAATTCCTACTTTAGCAGGCTGATTGAGGATTCAGCAAGATTATGGTTGCCAAAGCTCAATTGGGAAGGAGAAGGATTTCAATTATTTGCATCAACAGCAAAACTACACCTTTTTGCAAAGTTAGTAATGCCTAATTAGTATAAATACCAGCTGTTAAAAACACCTATAAGTCCTGGTAGCGGCTTATCGGTCCGTAAAACAACGATAGCCGCACTTATACTTATACCCATTGCAGGAATCAAACCTAGCGATTACACGGACAGTGAGCCTAAACGCGACAACACTATCTGTCCAAGGAGACAGTTTACGATTAACGGCCTTAAATAAATACATTCTTACCCTGCTTTCATCGCATTCTTCAGTATGAAGCCATTTTAACTACTCTCATTACATAACACTTAATTTTACAACCATAACCAATTGAAACCATCAACGTCAACAATAAAAAATTAACGTCAACTAAGAAAGTTTTAAAACCTTTCTGGATTCAAAACTCATTACACCATTTTAACTGTCAATAAACACGGTTTAACGATTTAAATTTTAAAAAGAGAATTAGACATGACGTCATAAAGTCATTGGGTAACAGTTTCATATGACGTTTATAGACATCGACGCGTGCGCATAAGATAATGTAAAAATACATTCTGTATTTTTATGTCATACAGGGTGTAAACTTTATTAACGACTGAAATCAGTGATAAAGAAATGATCCTGTATTTAATGTTAATTGTAAGTAGTTTATTAGTTTTACAGTTAAAGTATCTTAGTTTATGGTATTTATTTCATGTCGTCGTTGGAACAGTGGCGTTGTAACTACGGGTAGTTGGATAACTGCGATTGTGAGATCAAGAGTTTAATTCCATGGTTGAGCAAATTGACATCGTGACTTACTGTAAGAAGGTTTTGTAATATATTGTTTGCCCAAACCGAGAATCGATTAGCCTTATCCTACAGGGACATGAATGTAATCAAACATAAACATGCCTCTTCTATTTAACAATAAGCTACTAGGGATAATTCCTGTTTCGCGTGGCACACACTACAGATAAAGACATTTAGATTGGAAAAGCTATTTATGAGCCGCATTGGTTATGTGTATGTATAAATAAAATCTACCTACTACTATTAAGAAACAAAAGACACACATATAAACAAATGATTTTAATATTCCAAATTTGAATAGTTATATAGAGACGTCCATAAACGTAATCGGCATATCGATAGATCGATAAAACAAACTCCTTAGCAATATTAATTTTATAACAATATCAAAGCGAGCGACATAAATAAGATCATAACAGATAATATATTCCAATCTATAAACCGTTTATGGTACACAAAGATAGTTTATAGTGAACGAGATTTAAGTTTTATAGGTACTTCACTGATTTGTTTAGGGGAGGTGGCACTTTGGTTTCGTCTTTACCGGTTGCTAGATGTTTATGATAGAGAGTAAACGTGTGCAGAAAACTAGCTTTTGCATATAGTTAGCCAAATTATTACTCTTAAATTCGACTGCTTCTTTGCCATATTTTTTTGTTTACGGCTATGCTCGTGAGATCCTGGCATAATAATAATATAACAATAAACCTCTTTATGAATTGCCCCACTACTAGGGACTGGCCTCTTTCCAATATAAGAGGGGTTAGGTTATAGTCTACCATACTAGCATAGGCGTCACACTTTACTTCCTTGAGTACATTACCAAGATCATTCAAATATGCAAGTCATATACAGGGTGTGGCGTAAATAATGGATAACCCTGAAACTGTCGACTGGCCGGATTATCATCTATCATTTACCCCACTTATATCACCATATACCCATAGATGACCAAATTATTGCCATATTTGATATTTTAAATAAAATTCGTGCATACTCACACAAATTCAGCTGCCATTTCTACAACTGGCGACATTTTCTCGTTCTGTTTTTTTTATGTTACTTCTGAATACTTGTATCTTCAGACCAGTATCAAGTTTTTTTATTACAATCTAAGACAACTTCGCAAAAAATACTTATTCTCAAATGTTAACATGTTTTCCAAGGAATTATGCATTTTTGGGCCACGGTATCGAAAAAAAAATGTCCATGGGCATATGGTGATATAAGTGAGGTAATATAGGAAGTGCCTAACGTCCTGTACTACGTGCCCCTTAAAACATAATCAGCAGCAGATGTAAATTGTATACATTAAAACGGATACTTGTAATATTTAATTTATTAATTTTTAAAAAAGAACTTTAAAGTATTCAAGCAACGAACACAAAGAATACCTAGCCTCGGAACAACCATTTGTGAACCACACAAATTTTGGTCCCGTGCGCGATTTGAACCCACAACACTCGGCGAAATGGTGGTGACTAGTTAAACCACTACGCCAACCGTGCAGTAATAAAAGAAAACCAATTTAAAATATCATAATATGTTTTATTTATAGAGGTCTAAAGGTGAATCTTTTCTGATCGATATAAAAAGGCTCTAAGGAAGGGTTCAAGCTTAGTGTACTTTGTAATGTACTCTGCAGACGGCACAGTTATCTTAAGTATTCTCGAAAACCTATTCATAATGCAGTGTATGGTTTATTATCTAATATAGCTCGCAGTTTTAGTTTATCTGACATCTTTTATAAAATGGAGCTTAATTTAAAAAATATAGAAATACTTATATTGATATTAATAACTTGGTTAAATCATAAAACATTAACTGGATATAGTAAAGAAATATCTAAAGAAAGACCACTGTCAAATGCACTAACAATAAAATACAATTAAGACCGTAAAATTAATACCATTCGAATGCTGGTCTCGTGACATAAACGCACAAACATAAAAAAAAACATTGCCGGTCCCATCGCTCACATTTTTTATTTGACATAAGTACCCAAAAAAATTGGCGAACGCTCAATCAAGTAAGAGCGTCGTTAAAAAACGCGTGTGTTACAATAATCTCGAGCGCGAGTGTGCACGCTTGACGTTTACGACGACGCAAATAAATTAAACTCGACCATAAAATATATCGAAATTATCGAACCGTGGCATGTCGCATCACTATTTAAAGGCGACTGTTTGAGTGACGTTCTGCGTTTAAAATAATTTGTAGAACATTTTGTTGTTGAGTGATACAGAGGAACATACATCAAAAATCGATGGAGTAAAACTCGCTGTCTTGGCAGTCCATGAGATTTCCGTACAGACTATTTTTATTGATCTCGTTACTGTTATCGTTGGTATTTTTTATATACTTGTATATTTATGTTATTCGTTAAATATTTGCGCATAAAATTAATATGAAAGTTTTAAAGATGCTTGTATCTTTGTTACTAGATCTCACATAAACAAGGCCGTTTCTAAACTATCATACGGAATACTTTATATTTCGGTAAACGTCCCTGCCGGCAAATATTGTATAAGCTATTGTGGGATAATAATAATAATAATAATAATAATAATAATAATAATAATAATTTATTTCATAAAAAGCAGAAGTACGTTATTCAACAAGTTTATATTTTAAATTTTATCCATAATCTCATATCTTTTTGGCATCTGTGTCTGAACTAGATAAATTGTTATCTGTATTTCAGACAACACCGCTCTCCCTGTAAATGATGCATTTAAGAGACAATAGTACAAAAGAGGACAATAACAATAATATGAATCAAATAAAAATTATAATAGTAAATCATAATAATAATAATAAAAAAGGAAAAAATGGTATTAAAGAAAAGTCACTAAATTTGATAAAAATACAATGTAAAAATGTAAAAATTGTAAAATATGCCTCCCTATGTGTGGAATGAGGATGATTGTGAGATACAATTCTAATCCGTTTTAAACGGAAAAATAACAAACAAAATTTTTTTTGGTTAAATAGAAATGACTCTGTACTTCAAGTGTACATGTTGGTAATTTGTTATTTGTAGAAGCATACCAACACAAGTCACTTGATATTTACTCGTCGAGTTAAATATTAATGAGATAAAACAAATAAAAGTCGTAGTCTCTGCCTACCCCTATGGGAAATAGGCGTGAATCTATGTATGTATGTATGTAACAAGTAAAATAAATAATTGATAGGTTACTACTACGGAACCACAAAACGGATCACGATAAAAATGTCAGTCGTTCTCTTATGACAGTTGTATATTTTTTACTCTCATAATTTATTGTCCTGTCGTAAGGACAACTAATCGCTATTTCGTCATAATGTCCAATCTCGGTCGTAATAAACTTATAATATTTGGGGTAGTATTTTAGTGATCGGTCTTGGAATAGAATGGAGTAGGCACATGTTTGTTTTAATTGAATACTTTTGCTTTAAGTACCTATGGATATAGCTTGGTGTACATGCATAAAATCATGACAACGTATCCCGCGAAGTAAATACAGGTTTATTACATCTGCTTTTTGCCAACTATGTTTTTGGTTCGACATAATAGGAAGCAAGCATATCTCCATTTACTGTACACTTTGGATAGTGATATGGAACTGAAAAGTGTCTAATATAAACCCAAGCTTATGCCACTAGGCAATAAAAATGGATGGCAATGCTCTTTTTGAAAATAACAGTCTTAGTTTTAAAAACATAAAAAGTAATTGAAAATACATGAAATAAAGAAAACAGGAGTAATGTATTCTACTGCCTTGTGCCCATGGCTTTATTCATGTGAACCCCAGGGTACTATTAACCTGATATCTATATGTCAAAATTATTTTAAATTTGTTCAAGATTTTAAACATCTTCAGAAATATTTCCACTTATAATATTAGTAGAATGCCACTTGTGATATTAAAATGAATGTATTATTATATTTATCAAGTTATTTAGGCTATAGAGCGTACCAAAAAGCAACATTTTTCCAAAAATTATTACTATAATACTACGCAACCGGATAAAAAGCTTATTGGCTAAATTCAATCCCTTTGATACAAAAAAGTAGCCACATCAAAGTCCACATTAAACCAGTATCAGCTTAATCCAATACTATTAAAGGTTTCACGACTGAACAATAAAATATTTTCAATGACGCCGTAGAAATGAGGTAGTTGACGTACGACATTAAGATTTAGTGTCGATTCCAAGTCGAATGCTTACAATTGAATCACATTGTTGCTTGATAAGCACTTTGTGTGGGCTAGAGATGTTGTGTTAGCATTTTTCCCAGGAGATAAGCTTGCTACCAATTACCGTCACCGAACTGTAGAACGATGGCTACTGATCATAATTCAGCGGATACTGAAAGGGTATGCTACATTATTGGAAAACTTATGTATAATTGCCAAATTTATCAAGAATGCATACTATACATATATGTATACTAAAGAACGAGATGTTGCACATCCTCTTACAGAAATCCGAGTACTACGTTTTGCCTCGTGAGTAAGAGTTGCAGAGGGTGTCATTATTATTATTATTTGCCTTTTATTCTATCTTAAATTCCTTTTTTATAAGATCGGCAATGCTAAAACACAGTGGATACTCGCTTATCACCAGGCTTTTTCTTCACCTGCTATAAAATAGAAATTAAATCGTTGAATGGAACGCGACATATTTTGTTGCTTTTTGTCAAGAAAATTGATACATTGTCTGACTCAGGTATTATAAGCATAAGTAACTCACAAAAGCACTACACCACCAACCAATAACATTTCCTGAACAATAATTTGTTCCAAAGTTGTTGTTGTAAATGCCATGAAGGCATTTCCATACAAAATTCATAATATAGGAACCATATTTAAAATGGCAATTTTATGTGTAACTGAAATAGTTCTGTAAAACTGTCGACTCGAAAACCTATAACTTGGGCGTAAACGTTTAACTTTAAACATTCGTATCGATATTGTCATCTCGTTTATCGATATTAAACTTTTATATGAAAAGTTATTCGAAACTTCTGTTACAATGTTGGTTTATTATATCGATTTATGATGTGATGTTGAATTATGGAATATGTATTGTGTGTGTGTATGTAACGAAAAGTTATGGTCGATGTTGTATATAACCTGAATATTAACAAAGGTATTCATTCAAAATAGGTCGCTCCTATCATAAAAACATTACAGTGAATTGCCATTGTTGTTCTATTTCAATTTTTATTCATATTACATTTTTCGAAGCTTTCGAAATAACTATGTATATTGAAATTAAACTGCTATATACGGATTTTATCTCGTTGTTTATTTGACACTTTATTACAAAATTTTGGAAATTTTTACACTACTAAGTACTACTATTAAACTTTACTAATTTTTAAGCTAATTAAATTATTATTAAACTATTTAGATTTAATTTATTTTTACACTTTCCCCGACGTTTCGGTTGCTTTTCAGCAGCCATGGTCACGGGGAGACTCAAATTTTGTAATAAAGTGTCAAATAAACAACGCGATAAAATCCGTATATAGCAGTTTAATTTCAATGAATAATATTCGCGTAAATAGAAGACAATAACTATGTATAATTAAAAGATATGGTTTATTTTTAATTACATTTGAAAATATTGCAATGATTACGGACTTGGTATGCGACTATTGTGCTTGAGGTCTCAGTTTCAAAGTTTATTGCAATTTTCTGTCAAGTAATTCTCAGCGACATCACGGAGCCTAGAACTGTGTTCGATAGACGGCAATAGAAATAGGAAATGTGGATGTAATACACCTTTTACGTATGTAATATTATTTCTATATCAACTATACTTTCAATAGATATACGTTAAAAGCAAATCAGGCCACGCTAAAATTATTCCAATCAATTTATTTATTTCGTTTACATAGGTAAAATATTATTTACGAGTGTATATTAGAAAATAATTTGAAATTTGTGTGAATATAATAAATGTACGTATATCGGAGAACGTAAAATCAACCGTAACCACTGTAGGCCACACGTGTTATTTGCTACGGTGACGTAGTAACACCGTAGCGCACGTAGCCGTACATCTACGCCGTAGCCAAGTCTATTTCTTATGCCGACAAATTTAAAACCCACGTAAGCTAAAAATCTAAGAATGTACATAATGTAGACTTTGCTATTCTATGTACATTGACCATTCATCAGTCAGGTCTATCAGGTCTATAGTCCAATTTATAGTAGTATAGACCGACTTCTTTCACAGCAGTCGCATTCACTATCGCTGAGTTAATGACACATTTAATTAATATCTAGTCTAAAAAGTTACAACATTATCGCAGACGTAGATATTCATACTTTGCACTTCCCAAACTAAAAGTTATCTTTCAATTTGGCCAGACAACTCGTTCATACAATGGTTAATCGGCAATCGGCTGATAAGCCAACATTACGAGTTATGACGGAGTCATATTAACGTCAATTATGTTATGTTAATAAAATGAGGCATTCTTACATAATAAAGTTAGTTATCGTTTATAACACGAAAAAATTTAATGTATACTCAATAATTTTATTTACCTCCAAAACAGACAAACTTGCGCTTCCGTAATATTTATACTTAGAACTTTGGTAACAAGATGATATCCGTAAATTCCTAATTCGATGAAGATAACTTTCTGCTTTATACTGACAGATATTTGTGACAGGACGTCTCTTCAATATTAATAATTCATTATTAAAAACACAAATCAAACAAATATACCCTTTTTAATTCGCCAACATCAAGGAAAAGTTCTATTGCAAGAAAAAGAAATTCAAAAATTAAATAAAAATTCATTTCAAAACTCCTTTCACGGCGGCTTTCTTATGCGACATTGTAAATAACCTGATAGATTACTCGATTCAACATTTCAATATCAACCTTGTCTGCTTTATTTCAAAACTTAAAATCGTTTGTTTTGGAATAGCGTTATCCAGTAGCCGTATCGATATCCTTCTTAAACTTTACAAGCGAAATTGAACTCTAAATGTAGAGTTTTAAGTGTAAATTTCTTTGCATATTAAAGGGTATTTCTAGTAGCAGGATTGGTAACCAGTGAAAATTATATCCTCCGGTCCCTTTAAATCGTTTTGTCGTGTTGAACCATTGTATTGTGCTTCTTCAAAGAGGTTTTTTTTAACTTTATTATTACGCTTGCACGAATATTGCTAGTAATATGATTGTTATAGGCTTTATTGAGTTCGAATTTGTTTAAAGTAAGGGAGAAAGAATATATAATTTAAATTTTATCTGTTTGGGCGACACTTTCTCCGAAATCAGAGCCTAGGGTTTCAAAATGCGAGTTCAATTCCTTCTCTTTTTATTTAACAGACATTACGACAAAAGACTAGATTAAATTTCATTCAATCGAGCCAAAGACTGGTAGTACTTTTACGGTAATACTAGTGGATACCAAGCCTGTCTCATTAGTCCAAAATCAAAGTCAATAACCATTTATTCATTTAGGTCACAAAGAATTTACATTTAGGTTAATTGCTAAATTCAGACAAAAAGTTGAGCACTGCACTATAAAAATGCCTATGTAAACGAAAATACAGTTCTCCCGAAAAAAACATAAGAGAAACCAACAACTATTTATATAAATTTACCGATAGCATTAGAAAGACATATTGGAATACCAACAATAATATTTAGAAACCAAACATAATACGAAATAGTTTTACAAATAATACCTTTCATCTTTATACCTGCATAATTCCATTCAAATATGTACCCTAGAGCAAGCAATGTAAAGAAAAATTCCTTTTGGCAAAATCCCTATCATTCAATTCATCTTATAAAACATTCTTATTTAAATGCAATTCTTATTTACATACAGATAAGTATCAAAATCAATTGCACTTCAAAAAAGAGGGTGAAGTCTACATTTCACGTCTACATTTCACGGCATCCCAATTTATTTTTTATTTACTTCTTTAAAATGTATGCAAATTCAAATGATTCTTTCCGATTGATGCTATGTCGCTAGATTATCAGGTGGTCTCTCCGTCTGTCTCTTTTTATTTTGTGAGAATTTAATATTTGTGTCTCGCTCTAACTGTGTCGTAATAATGAAAGCAATTTGTGGGACCCGTATTCAATTTGGCAAAAGAAAATTAGGTATAATAAAATTATACAGATTTGTGCTAACGTTTGTATCAAAATAAGAGGATTTTTCTTTTCTAATTTTATATGCAATAGGGTGCATTACCTGTGGTTTGTAATCTCTTTAAATTAGGGGGAATAATGTAAGCTATTGTTCACGGATTTACTCGTTTAAGTACCAGTACATTAAAGATAATACAGTACTGATTAAATTATAAATACAGTAACGTAAGCCTACAAAGCAGAACGCAAATTGAAATGATCACGTCGTACAGTAATCAGTATGTGTTGACAAGATTGGCTACATCTTGAAGCGAGCTTCAATCAACACATACTTCAAGCCGCCAACGAAGATAAGTCAATTTTTACCATCCGTCAAGTGCCAACTACCTTTACAAGATGCAGGGGTCTATAAAATAGATTGTGACTGCGGACTCTCATACATTGGTCAAACCAAGAGAAACATAGGCACCCGCATAAAAGAACACATAGCTGATGTAAAACACCAACGCTCGTTGAAGTCTGCTGTGTGTGAATATGTGCAACAGGGGACCAACCACTAACTGAGATTTGACAAACCACAGATTCTCGCTAAAGAACACCGATTCCTTCCAAGGATGCTTCGCGAGGCTATTGAAATCAAAAAACATCCTAATTTTAATAGAGAAGATGGTTGGAATGTACCACCAGCTTGGGATCCAGTAATACAAATAGTCAAACCCAAGAAGAAGCAAACCACAGCTAGACTTCATGATACTTTGAGCTCATTCTGCATAAATAGAAACACCAATGATTAAATTTGTTCGAGTACTTTGAAATAACTACACTGGAACATTGAGACAACTACCATCTTAGTCTCCCCGTGACCATGGCTGCTGAAAAGCAACCGAAACGTCGGGGAAAGTGTAAAATTAAATTAAATCTAAATAGTTTTAATAATAATTTAATTAGCTTAAAAGTTAGTAAAGTTTAATAGTAGTATAGTGTAACAGTTTTCAAAATTTTGTAATAATGTGTCAAATAAACAACGCGATAAAATCCGTATATATTAGTTTAATTTCAATGAATAATATTCGCGTAAATTGAAGACACTTTTCCATCACTTGTTGGATAAATATACGTATACTCTTACATATCCTCATTTCGATGGTTTCTAAAATTGATTTGAGAAGTCGTTTTGTTACATCAAGTGCCTATTAAGCTTCGTCTTCTATTTTTCGAAATACATGACTGAACGATTTAGGAGATTCATATAATAATATTGAGCTCTGTTTATCTACTCTGGCAAATAGAAGTGATTTTTGTTCGCTGATATTTACTTCTGAATAACGACCATCACATCACATCATCATATTATGCAGCCACGAGGATACCGAGATTAGAATGATACTGTTACTAGATATGGTGAAACACCCACAAACATATTTTATTCTTATGTATGCAGACACGCAAATCGACGTAGATCAAAAAAATTGAATAAGTACATTGTTATAACTCCGCCGCTAAAATTTTAAACAACTGGAATTTGAAAATGTATGAACTAAGGTTGTATTGCCGCGATTTTAAAAGTAATAGACAATATAATCATTACTCATTTACTTGCAATTAAGTTTTTTTTAAATACTCCAAGCGATAATATATTGATTGTATAAATAATAGAAGTAATAGAATGGAACATAATTGCTTTTATTAAGTGTTATTATCTTCGTAATAAGAAAAGAGCAGCGATTGCTCAGTGGGGAGACCAACAGACTGCAATGCAGAGGGTCTCGGGTTCGAACCCACGTCGCGCACCTCTGACTTTCGGGAGTTATATGACTTTTCGAAATTATGTGCGTATTGATTGACAATTATCGCCTGCTCCGTGCCTCGGAGAGCACGTTATGCCGTCGGTCTCGGCTACCATGAACATCTATGGCAGTTGTTATTGGGAGAGTGTCGAGACAAAAGATCCCACTGGGTCGAAGTGTCGCCGGTCTGCACTGACTGGCCTCCACATAAGATAAGATAAGATCTTCGTAATAAAGTGGATTAGAGTGAATGTTTGTTTGAAGATACGCTACAGTAGCAAGCCTATGTTAAATCGTATAAGGAATATAGTAGTTAATATTCAGGTTGCAATAGTAAATTATAGTCATATAAGTCCCTATCATATAATCTAATAATTTTTAGGTATGATTAATACTAGTATCCAACAAAAATTATAAATCAAAACCAACATAAGTGTCTCCACCCTAAAAAGATTGCAGCCAAAATCCACAATATCTTATTGTGTTATAATTCGGAGGTGAGCAGGGCTTCAAGGCCCTTTAAGGAGTTTCTTGCGCTATCAGAGCATTGACTTGTTTTTTCAAGAGTTAGCAACAGAGATGCAAGGGTCCTAAGCTACTCACCATCAGGTGAACTATATTTTTACAAGCCATATCTTCTCTCTTCTTCTCTCTTAGCCTTTATTATTCCCAAGTCACTTGGGTCGGCTTTTCTGGTCTAACCGGATTTTACTGGATATCAGTTTTTACTCGGAGCGGCTGCCACCTGACCTCCGCAACCCGAAGGCTAACGATACCCTAAGGCTAGACCAGTGTCAGGATATAAGAGGGTACTGACTTTCCTAGTAACAACTGCCATAGATGTTCATGGCAGCTTGGACCGACGGCTTAACTTGCTCTCCGAGGCACGGAGCAGGCGATAATTGTCAATCAATACGCACATAATTTCAAATAGTCATATAACTTCCGAAAGTCAGAGGTGCGTGACGTGGGTTCGAACCCGAGACCCTCTGCATTGCAGTCTGTTGGTCTCCTCACTGAGCTATCGCTGCTTTACAAGCCATATAATTCTTAAATAAATGTTATTTAAGCAATAATGCTTAAGCATCACATTTTATTATAGAACCTTATAACAAAAGTCTTTCAAATCGTCATATCAATAAAGTCTCTCCAATCCAAACAATGGCACACACTATCAATATAAACACACGTCGGCACAGTTTAATAGTGCTATAACATGCATTGCTCCCTGTAATAAAAATGCCATTCAAATTATCCTAACAATAAAATAGGCGAGTGTATCACTCACTTGAATTACCTTTGCGGCGTTTAAAGTAGACGATGTATCGTGTGTGGGAAGTTATATGACGTCATTTCAGTTAGATGAAGTTAGGAAGCTGAAATCTTGTTTATTACCTCAAGACTCGTGATTATACAATACATTTAAGAGATGAATCGTCATTATTAAAGACAAAATTGTCTCCACAATAAAGTATACACCCTAGTGAATTATTTGTCCTGTCTGTCCTTAAAACAAAATTTATCTGAATCGATTTACAGTAAATCTACTTGTATTTCAATTTATAATATAAATAATAATAATATCAGCCCTGTATTAAACTGTCCCACTGCTGGGCACGGGCCTCTTCTCATTGTGAGAAGGGTTAGGCCGTAGTCCACCACGCTGGCCTAGTGCGGGTTGGCAGACTTCACATATCTTCGAGAACATTATGGAGAGCTCTCAGACATGCAGGTTTCCTCACGATGTTTTCCTTCACCGTTAAAGCAAGCGATAACTAATTATTAAATACGCATATAACTTCGAAAAGTCAGAGATGCGCGCCTTGGGTTCGAACCCGAGACCTCTGCGTGGCAGTCCAATGGTTTCCTACTAGACTATCGCTGCTATATTATGTATATAATATATATTTCAATTTAATATTTAAAAAATACGTTATTTATTCGTGTGTTATATACTTAGGGAGGTAATTAACATGAGAGAGCTCGAGAAATTCTGAGTAAGCTCACAGATCCTATCTAATATTATAAATGCGAATGTGATTTTGATTGTTTGTTACTATATTTTCACGCCTTTACTACTCGACCGCATTTTGTATACACGTATTTGTATTTTGAGGCGCTCGGTAAAAATGGACCATACATCCAAAAAAACAGTTACCAAGCGAAACGGCGGCCAAAATCTATTAAAATATCATAAATATATGTATTTTACATTATATCACTTGATCATAGCTTTTAGTACCATCAATGAAAAAATACGCACCAAGACAGTTTACTTAATAACACGCGGACGTAGCTTTCGTTGCTACCAATTTTAGTAATGTATACTATAATATCACAGTTAACCTTTATAATCAATCTACCATTACTAGCACTATATAAATTGGTACCCCTAAACTAAAACTGATTCCGCATTCCTAAAACTCACTGGAACTAGTTTTGGAGTCATAATCATTGGGCTTACTGATGAAATGGGTACCGCTATTTTATTAGAAGACAATTACTTGAATTTCTACGATCCTGCAATCATAAACTGAGATAAATTTGATAGTTCACCGAGCCATTAAACGTGCTAATTGTAGGAAGTTATTCCAAGATTACTAAATAAATAAATTCCTGCATCAATAAATGGATAAAACAATATTACGTTATCGTATCGAGCTCGTGTCGTACAATCTAAACGTATTGTGCACTAAATTTTATGAGTGTATTGTTTTATTAATATCTATAAAAAGTGTGCCCACTTTAGCTTTACGTAGAAATCTCTTATAGCTTTCTGTGTTTGCGATCTTTATGAACATGCTAAGTTTATAACGCGAGGGATGTTTTGTTAGTTTTATACTAATACAATTATAATAAAAGAATCTATAATATAAATGTTAGATATAATGCGTGAAAGTAGTGCCTATTTAAGTAAAACTGTAGGTTTACATATTAAGTAGAAATGGATTTGAAAGTAGAAGCAGTTCCATGTTCCAGACAAACCGTATACTATGGACCATCCATGTTTGAATAGCCTGAATTGACTGATCTGTAAATGACGTTGACGATGTTTGTATAATTTCTAAAACTGGCAACATAATAATATGTATCTTATGTGGGGGCCAGTCAGTGCAGACCAGCGACACTTCGACCCAGTGGGATCTTTTGTGTCGACACTCTCCCAATAACGACTGCCATAGATGTTCATGGCAGCCGGGACCGACGGCTTAACGTGCTCTCCGAGGCATGGAGCATGCGATAATTGTCAATCAATACGCACATAATTTCGAAAAGTCATATAACTTCCGAAAGTCAGAGGTGCGAGACGTGGGTTCAAACCCGAGACCCTCTGCATTGCAGTCTGTTGGTCTCCCCACTGAGCTATCGCTACTCTTAACATAATAATAGACTACTGGATATAATCCAGCCCAGCCCACATTCGTTTAAAATGCTACTGCTAAATTACCAGTGTCATGCGTCTGGTATAAAAAAAATATTTGAAACGTAATAACAACAATATATATCTTGCATTTGTCTGAATTTATACCTTCGTCTTACACCTGTAATTCTCTGAAGAACGATAAAGTAACCAAAAAGAATACAATGTTTACTAAAATATTTCCTTTCCTCATTACAGACTGACGCACCACCTTCAGAAAAGACGGATGCAGAAGGATCAATATTCTCATCAATAATTCCTGACAAGCTGTCCGGTTCCATCTGCACTGCAGTGCTGTTCATGCTGGGATGGAAACTGTTCTCCAACAAACGATGAATGGCTTAGTTTACGAAGTAAAGAGTGCTGTGAAGGATAATGTTCTAGAAATGTATTATTAGAATAAGTGACGTAATTATTTTTGGCTACTCTACTATCATTGTATGGGATTTTTTTATAATAATTATAAAGTCGTTATCAAAATTACATACATTTTATATTTTGTATTTATCTAATTATTGCTTTATATATTTATTCTTACAATAAATATAAGTAATATATTTATTTTGTTTAAATTACACCGAAATGTGTATGTATAAAAATATGACGTCACGTTTATGCTAATAAATCATTTCTATAATTATAAATATTAAGCGTAGGACGAATAAAATGCGTTTTATTCACTGCGCTACGCTTTTTGCAAATGTACATTCTTTGGGGATTATTATAATAATCCACATTTTGTATAATATGACGTAATAATACACGGCTTTCTTGTAAAGTTGTGTGTTTGTGTATCGTCAGATAACGCGCACATGTATATTTTATATTATAATGTAGTGTTTTCTAATAATTAAAAATGTTTGGTCCATGGCAAAATATATATTGCTGCTACTAAATTTTTATAAAAAAAAACTCACTGTAGAAATTTATAGAATATTATTTTCTGAGATTTATGTACTTTTTATAATTAGATAAAATATTTTTGTATGTTGAAAGTTTTGCGTACACAGCGTTTATAAAATGTAGTGAAAGCACAATTTCTATAAAAAACAAAATCCCTGTGTTTTTCGAAATTCAGCACAAAATTATAAGCGAATATTGAATAGATCACGTCTAAACATTTTGGTTATAGTGAACTATAATAAAAATCAAATCTTCTAGAAATAAATTTTATATTGAAATGTCAATTTACATTCCGCTTTCGATGTTGATATTATATCCATTAATATAGTTACTATGTTAATATACATACACACATATACATATAAGGATTTCAGAAGTATTCAGAAGAATGGACCAGCGATGTTATAGAAAAATAGATTTTATTTAAAACATAATAAAGTCCGTATCCCCATAAATTGTTCCAAAGAGAGCAGCCTAAAATTATTATCGATTGATCTCATTTTTTTATTTTTTGTGTAATAAAAAATGTTTATTTTAAATATTGTAGCGTTAGACCATTGTATGGTGAGTGCCAAGTTGTTTCAATGGAGATTTTATGAGATGGTATATTTTGATAATTATTATCATTAATTAATTGTATATAAGTTAGTTAAGAATGATTGATAAGCTGTCATGTCTGATCGTTCGCTAATCTATTAAAACACATTTAAATTAATTAGAAACGAAACTTTACAACGTCTTAATACAATTTAAAATTTGTCAAGTTTGAAATATAAATCAATTGTTTTAATTTTAGAAAATTACCAACTTTCTTGTACTTTATTATTCTCAATTGATATTAATTATTAAATATTTATAATTAAGAATGAAACATGACATGACACTATTAAATATTAATAATAATTTTAGCTTTTACGACATAGTTCTGTAAATAAAATTACTCCGTTAGTTTTGCTAGAGGGTAACTCATAACTATAAGTTACATACGAGGCTTTGAGTTTTGAAAGTTACAAGTTTGTTTGCCCACAAAAAATAAATATTTCTTAAGAAATATAAAATTAAACATTTATTTGCATATAAAATGGGAACAAATCATTAATTTTGGGAACAAATAAGTTATTTTATTGAAACCATGTTTTCGTTTATTACATACGTTTATTTTAAGGTAACAAAATATACGGAAGAATGTGTTCAAATGTGATATGTATTTATTTAAGAAAACGATTAAAGTAAAAAACAAGTTTTCCTAATGATCTCTTGGAAACTCTTATCTGCTGATTAAGTTTTCGAACGTTTTGCTAAATAATGTGGAACAAGAATATTCATAAACTTTCTGTTTAGTGCGTGAAAGAAAATCCTTCTTTTATATAAACCAATTCAAAATGATTGAGATATTTTTCCTGATTCCCTTTTTAGCAAAAATTCGAAGACCTTAGCAAGAAAATGCATTTAAGAGTTCTGTACATAAATTAAAATTGGTATGCTTATTGCTCTTTTTATAAGAATATAATCTGTAGTGCAAAAATTTCTAAATTTCCATAGTGATAATGCTTAACACGACAACATGCAAAGTGTGTATGAAACATGCAAAAATATCTTTAGTTATAAAATGTCGAAATACCAAAAAGAAATGGATATTTAAACTTTTTGAAAAAGTAGTCAAACTGCTAATTTTATATTTTTAATAAAAATAAAATATTTTTGCAAGTTTCATCCAAATTCAAAAAACCGCTTACTGCTGTAATCACATTATAATTATAATTATATTATAATCATTACGAAATATTAAGCAATATAATTGTAATTACTCATAGATATGTAAGAATTATCTCACTACCATGTCTTTCTTAATTTTTATAAACAAAAATGAGCGTTAAAACAACGATGAGTAAAATTCATTTTTGTGTTTGTAGATTATTTTTTATTTCCTTAGAAAATGTGTGATTTACACTATGTATAAAAATGGCCTGTATATTTTAGGTAGTTTAAGATCGGTTAAGTTAGTTTTTTTAGTTCATACACATTTATATGTAGCATGTTCTTGTATAACAGTCATACCAATTGACTTAATTAAGTTTGTATGTAATTTTTTTCAGATCAACTGCCAATATATCTGTGTTTGATATTTCTTTATTTGAAAATATACTTTTTATAAATATTTATGTGTTTTATTATGAATACGTAGGTATATTACATTTTATTTAATATCAGCAGCGATAGCTCAGTGGGGAGACCAACAGATTGCAATGCAGAGGGTCTCGGGTTCGAATCCACGTCGCGCACCTCAAACTTTCGGCAGTTATATGACTTTTCGAAGTTATGTGCGTATTGGTTGACAATTATGGCCTGCTTCGTGCCTCGGAGAGCACGTTAAGCCGTCGGTCCCGGCTGCCATGAACATCAATGGCAGTCGTTATTGGGAAAGTCAGTACCCTCTAATATCCTGACACTGGTCTAGCCTTAGGGTATCGTTAGCCTTCGGATTGCGGAGATCAGGTGGCAGCCGCTCCGTGTAAAAACTGATATCCAGTCAAATCCGGTTAGACTAGAAAAGCCGACCCCAAGTGACTTGGGAATAATAAAGGCTAAGAGAGAAGACTAAGTATATTTAAAGACATAAGTTATAAATTGAAAATATTATTTCATACATTTAGACGGCCATTTTGTTCTTAATACGTAAACAAAATCGAAATAGCTTATTGTAATAGTTTTATTATTATATTAGAAAGAAAGAAAAGAAAGAAAGAAAAATATTTATTTGACACGTACCACAAACACATAATAACAAGTATAAAATAAAAATAAATAGGTACAAAGATGAACTTAGCAAAACGAGAACAAAAAATAAAGTCAATAACAGTAGTGTCAAATAGGGCCCAGTTCAGCATGTGTCAGACGAAAGCCTGACGCTGGTTTTCAACTGGACCCTTTAGTGACTCACGCATATAAAACCATCTCTATTATAAACAGAGAAAAAAAAAATATATAATGAAAAAAAATAATTATAATTTATACAGTATATATAAAAACAGAATGATGTTCAGTTTACACACAGACACAGATAATATAATACACAGATCATACAATACAAAATTATATAGAAATAATAAATAAAACAATTTAATTTATTGCATTATCACGCGCTCACACGACGAGAGAGTATTACTAAGATGACAAGCAAACATATCCTGTAAGCAACCTAATTGATAATAAGCAATGTTTTCAGTATTTTCGAATGCAATACCAGAAGCATCGTGTCTAAGATTCTGTTCTTCGGAAAAAAATATTATAAAGGTGATGATGAAAGGATAAGTAGGAGATAAGTGAGCCTCTGGAAGAGTTAAATGCTGCACAATACCTGCTAACAGTGTTACTTCTTTAATGTAGAAGGATAGTACAGTCAGTCACAAAAGTAGATGAACTACAATCATATTTCCAAAACCCATACACACAATACATAAACATCCATAAATCATACATAAATCGAATAACAAGTCTACCGTCCGAATTGAATGAACATTTTTAAAAGCTCGAAATTAGTTAACTCGTTTTTTAACAACATAACTTCTTTTTATTGAGTAGGCATCTTCCGAGCTAGTAATAGTTCCCGTGCCATGGGAGACTTTATACACTTTTAAACAACGAAACAAAGAACAAATTGCACTCTCACACTTCCAACATCTACGGGTATTTGTAGATCATACAATTTTCTGTCCCGTTTTTTTTTTCGATACATCCATGGATGCAAACAAGCATATGGCCTTCCTGATGGTAAGTGGTCATCGTAGCCTTTGGAAGCCTGTAACATCAGAGTCATCACTTGCGCGGTGCCGACCCTTTAGGAAAGGAAGTGAGAAGGAGAAGGAGCGGGAAGGGGGAAAAAGGGGGATTGGTCCTCCGGCACTCTCACTCACCGAACCAAACACAAAGTAGGAATAAATATTTCACGTCGATATTCTGTGGGAGGGTAGTCCTTCCCCGGTCGAGCCGGCCCATTCATGCTGAAATCAGCGAGGCTCTACTACTCAAGACTCCTGTGTGGTGATCGAAGTCACATCACACGGCGCAGCCATAAGCCATTGCCAGCAACAGTAATAATTGACAATGACGTGCACCGTCAGTGAAAATAATTGGTATATTTCTCAAAATAAAAGCAAGCAAGCAGGCTTGATCGTAAGTACTTTTATATATTTTAAGGCACTCGCTGCTTACAAATTACTAGTATGCATGTTAAGGCTTCTGAATAAACTGGAATGCTTGTATTAGGAGTGGTATCCGTCGATAGTGCAATGAGATTATAACCTCTAAATGCATGCAATGCCAAGAGTCACACGTCCGTAGACGACATACTTTTGTCCTTTAGATCATTGCAACGCCTTCTAAAAAGCCTGGTAACCGCAAAACAACTCAGCATTATGTATCTACAGGAGATAACTCAGCTAGATTGTTTGTAAAACGCGCAAGAGTGCATGCTTTCCAGCTCACTTAATCTAAGCCATGCATTTACTGCAATGTACTGATTCCAGTACTTATTCTACATTATTATCCCAAATTATAACTAATATTAAAAATGCGAATGTGAGTTTGTTTGTTTGTTTGTTACGCTTTCACGTCCTAAATACTCGACCAATCATCATGAAATTTCGCATATACTCTGTCAGGGGTACAGAAAAGGACATTGGGTACTTTTAAACAGAAAAAGTACTGCTACTTTCGTTTTTTACGTGTGGGTGGGAATGCATTGACGCATACCCTTCCGCGTGGGTTGACGGAGGGGTTATGTCGAATCACCGGGATAAAAGAGAAAGATGGTAATGAAGATAATAGTGGATCGCCCGGAATACCGACTAAATCGGCAATCGGCGGGGCCGCGCGAATCACTTTCATATACGGTCGCGACCCTGCCGTGGTTTTGGTCCACCGTATGAAACGGCAGGTTACTGCTCAACAAGACTAGCCTTTAGTTACCACTAGATTTAAGGCCTACTGTCCATAGGGGAACACACGACACAAAGGCGGGCGTGGGAACACGCACGCCGCCTCTCGGACCTGGTGCTGATCGGGTGGCGGGCAGGACCACGAAGCTCACCACACCTAGGTCAAACTTCAGGGTGGCTGGATGTCATCTCGCGGCTTCTTATCTAACCTAACGTAACCTACATTTATACAAGCGAAGCCGTGGGTAAAATCTAGTATCAAATAAATTAAAAGGATGGAAATTTTACGTGTTACCACAATAAGCGTACATTGAAACAGCCTATTGAAATCTAGCAATAGGCACTCTATTACGTGGAACCAAAACCAAATTCAAGTAAATTGATGGTATAATAAATCTCTGCCTACCCCTTCGGGGGTATGAGCGTAAGGCTATGTAAAACCATTGCCCACCCACCCATGAAATATAAATATAATAGTTATACATATCATTCTCTTGATAAAACTGAGACTTTTCTACCGTGTGAGAGCGACGCTTCGACACAATTTGGCCGGCTCGACCGGAGTGATACCACGGACTCACAGAAAACCGGCGTGAAATAGCGCTTACGTTGTGTTTCGTCGAGTGAGTAAGGGTGCTGGAGGCCCAACCCTGCACTCCTTCTGGTGGGGGCAAATTTAAAAGGCCGGCAACGCATTTGTGACTCCTCTAGTGTTGCAGGTGTCTATGGTCATCCGTCTCCTTGTTTGCCTTCTATCACGTAAAAAAAACTCGAAATGTGGAAATTTGGTAATATGAACACTTTTTTTTTCCAACAATAGTAATGTTTATTTTGCTCTCCACAATATTTACAATGTTGACAAAAGATACAAATTGCTTAATATTAAAATAAAACACAAGGAACATTGTGGGAGACTGGAGCCTAAGCTAGGCCAGAGCCTGTGTTATAGGACACCAGGTCTCTACCCCAAGACACAAAGTCTAGATTTTGTACATAGGTGTATTAGCATTAAGATTGTGATAATATATTCAATGTTAATATTGTATGGACTGTGGAAGGATACTTCTTGTTTGTGTGTGCATGCCTAATGTGTTTAATTCTAACTAATACAATATTGGAGTTCAAATTGACTTGCTTCCAAATTTCAAGTTAAGTATCTGTTTCACCAAGAGAACGGTATACTCGTATGAGCGATGACTAAAAATAATCTATACTCCAAACTACATCCACACACATCCCATTTCCAAGAACTAAGCAACATTATCTAAAGTTTAAGTTATAAAACTTGTATGCTTCAAACTGAGCACTATCCATCTAAGTTTATGCTTTAACTTAGAAAAACATTATCCGGTACTTGTGCTTAACTTAACGTGGTCAGTTAAACTTGATGTATTTCACTTAGATCTAACTTAGAGAGGTTTATGGCTTCGATAAAAGTTAGATTTTTAAAGTTGGTACCTTGTTTATTATTCTTTGTGGTCTCGGCTAATATACTGGTGTAAAGTGGTAATGGAAGTCATATGAGACTTATTATAGTTAGTGTGTAGGAGGTAAGTGAATGTATGCGTAGATGGCGCAGTGGTTTAAAGAATCATATCTGTCATTGTGTCGAAAGTTGTGGGTCACTACAGACGCTACGGTACAAAGGTGCCACTACGCGACGACATAAGTCGCTGAACATTTGTAAGATTTTGAATACTTCCATCATTCAAAGTTTTCACGTTACTTGCAAAAGGATTTATACAAAATGTAAATTTACCTTACTTTAATTATGGAATGATAGTTATTTTAATGGTGATATAAACTTTTAATTCATAAGATAAGGTTAGAAATTAATTCAATGTTAGGTACTTATATCACTTGTTCTTCTCTCTTAGCCTTTATTATTCCCAAATCACTTGGGGTCGGCTTTTCTAGTCTTTTGTCTTTTGTCTTTGTCAGTTGACTGGATATCAGTTTTACATGGAGCGGCTGCCACCTTACCTCCGCAACCCGAAGGCTAACGATACCCTAAGGCTAGACCAGTGTCAGGATATTAAAGGGGACTGACTTTCCCAATAACGACTGCCATAGATGTTCATGGTAGCCGGGACCGACGGCTTAACGTGCTCTCCGAGGCATGGAGCAGGCGATAATTGTCAATTAATACGCACATAATTTTGAAAAGTCATATAACTTCCTAAATTTCTAACCCGAGACCCTCTGCTTTGCGGTCTGTTGATCTCCCCACTGAGCTATCGCTGCTTTTATATATTTATATCACTGTACGAACATTTGTGTGGTCAACATTCGCTTGGTGGTGAGCGATCGATCGGTAATGCAAGCGGTATTATCAAGAGAATCACTTGCGTATTGGCGATGGTAAAGAATGAAAGATGAGATGATAGGAAAATAATAATACAGGTAGGTATATGAGCTCCGAAAAGAACATTAAGCATTCGTTAATGCCAGGTCACTATCCTGGTCAGATTAAATGGCCTATTGGACTATGAGAATAGAGAAAGCACTTGTGTGTGTGTGTGTGTACATTTATACGTAATATTTTGATCTCAGTTAATATTAAAAATAAATTTAGTATTATTATAACATAGGAAGACATACATAGGAATGCGTATAGACTCACGCCTATATCCCTGAAAGGGTAGGCATAGGCATTACAACAACGATTTGTCTTTTTTTTTTACACATTTCAGACACCATGCTACTACTGAGAATTTTATGACTGAAATTACCCATAACTTTATTTTCGACCCAAGTGTCAAATCCGATACCTACAGTAAGTCTGCAGTAACTATCACTACGTCACAGAGACAGTAAGTTTTTCTGTTGCAAGATTTAGGTTTCTACTGCTTCCTGTTAATACAATATAAACATAGGTAGAATATTTAAAAAAAAATAATACCAAAAAGATAGACATTAAAAAAAAACAATAAGATCATTGCCTACCCCAAAATAAATCAAACAGTCCCATACGTAACATTCCAAGTCATTGTTAAACGCTACACTATAAATCGCTATAATTGTTCCAACATCAATTAGTGGAACGCTCTCTAAATTAGTTCCAAATACAAAAATGTGGCCGTTATTTTGAGACAATAATGAGGCGGTATATTGCTTTAGTGAAGTTTAGTGCCATTTGAAAATAGAACGTATGGTTTATTTGAATTTAGATGTGGTTGTAATTGGTATTGTAAACTTTGACAGTTTTAACCGACTGTGTCAGAAGGAAGGTGATGTTTTCCAGGTGAATATGTGATTTACTTTGGCATACACCTGCAATCAGAGAAAGTGTAGTCAAATTTTTAGAAGTAAAATCTCAGGAGGTGGAAAGTAATACTTATATATTAAGATAAAACGCGTCTTTAGATATTACATTAATTGAGGTGGCGTTATATTCTTCTTCGTTGTAATAATGTTTACGATTTGTTTGTTTGAAATCAATAAACTCTAAGACTATTAAACCGATATTTTTATTTTGCTGTTAGGAAGTAACATTATTCACAAGTAATATAGGCTAAACAACATAACGCTACGAGCCTTGGGAGCGGAGCAGTAATCATAAACGTAATTACACGGGAATATTTTTCTAATAATGCTTTTACTAAAACAAGTGAGAATCGGTAATGAATTGCCGTAAATCTTAAAAAGTCAGAGGTCAAAGGTCATAGTCATTTCGGGGGTATATCGACTATGCTGAGTCGAATCGCGTTGACCGCCAGCCTCTAGCTCTTACGGTTCTTGAGTTGAAAGTTGTATAACAGACAGACGGACAGACAGACTGACGGACGGACGAACGGACGAACGGACGAACAGACGAACGGACGGACGGACGGACGGACGGACAAAACTGTTGTATAAGAGTTTTTTCGAACTTTAAAAACAAAATATAAATTAAAGCTTAAACTTTCGTTTTTAAATTAATTTATACTAGCGATACGTTCCAGCTTCGCAAGGGTAGTACAAAACCTTAACAAACTATATACTTACCTTTCTTATGAATCACTACGCCTATTGGTAACAAACCACATGAAAATCCGTGTAGTAGCTTTTGAGTTAATCGCGAACAGACAGACAGACGCGGCGAGGGACTTTGTTTTATAATATGTAGTGATTCTAGAAGCTCGTGATTGCCTCTGATCAATTACGCCAGAAAATTAAATATTTAAAAATCAATATGGATATTACGCATCGTGAGAAAGAAATAAATTTATTGAAACAGGTACAAAACTCCAAAACGTGTTGATTAGAATCTATTGATAGATTAAACATTCGACATCTTGGTTACAAGGGTTGCTACCAAAGAGAAAAGGAAAATATGTGCATGCGCATAATTTATACGTCATTATTTTTTAATAATAAGGGTTATAAGTGGTTTTATTAGGTGTTCCCATAGTTTGTCATGGTTAGTTTTTATATTGTATGGGAACACATATTTTTCTTCTTACTTACTAACACTATTACCTATATATAAATATATAAATAAGAGCAGCGATAGCTCAGTGGGGAGACCAACAGACTGCAATGCAGAGGGTCTCGGGTTCGAACCTACGTCGCGCACCCCTGACTTTCGGAAGTTATATGACTTTTCGAAATTATATGCGTATTGATTGACAATTATCGCCTGCTCCTTGCCTCGGAGAGCACGTTAAGCCGTCGGTCCTGGCTGCCATGAACATCTATGGCAGTCGTTATTGGGAGAGTGTTGACACAAAAGATCCCGCTGGGTCGAAGTGTCGCCGGTCTGCACTGACTGGCCCCCACATAAGATACATACATACATAAATATATTTTTTTATGTTTGAGTCAAGAATCTGTTTCTTTTAGTTGTATATTCAGCCACTTGAGAAAATATAGAAAATACGTAAGCTAATTTTGAATAGGGCAAATTGTTTTAATAACAATTTAGTTATTAAAACTATAATAGAATTAAATAAATACATAAGTTATTTATGCACCTATAATGTGTTTAATTTAACTATTGATGGTTTTTTAATTCAAAAGAATAAGTGACGCACTAGGTCCTCTCCGATTTTACAAAAACTTTAACAACTAACACCCAGTATCGGGACCAAATTCATTCGGTCTCGATACAGGACAAACGGACACCTTGTTTCACACAATTTTTGGCTTAGGGGGAACCAAACTTGTGCACTGGCAGTGGCAAGTAAACTTTTACACCATCCATGCAGTCAAATAAGGTAGGTATTTTTGAGTAAATAAAAGTTTTAAGATTATTTTTTGAACCCGAATTTACATATATCATATAAGTAACATTTTTATTTTTATTTTGCTTAAGTTTTCTCCGCTACCATGATAGAAAAACAATCAAACAATATTAAATGTTGATTGATTATCTGCTAACCAGCTGGCTACAAATTGCAAATCACCATACACATCATCATCAATAATTTATCACATCCTAATAGATTATTTTCCTCATAAAATAATCAGTGATTGACAACCGATTACAATCCTATTTGAACCCATACGCGGGTAGTCCCACAAATCACTTGGAAATAATTTTTGCATACAGAATACGGCGGTACTTTTAGTATTCGTGTGTGAAAAATAAACAAATATATGATTTATTTCAAATTCAAATTTTTGTATCGACATTTGCATATAGACACGGTCACCAATAATTTTAATATTGGGGTTCGATCATTATTTAATCCTGTGGGGTTGTTAATACACACCATTTTTTACAATGAAACTTTTTGATATGCAATTTATATTGGAATTGATACGATGTAAATGTATTTTCGTGTTGATGGGAACTGCTGTTCGTGCTTTGTTAAACATTGTGTAGTTTTCTATGGATATAAGGTGTTTTCATGATTGCATATTATACACTGTCATTTAAGTGTAAGAAGTTGTTTTCGTTATTGCATTACCACTGACAGTTACATCTGTTATCTTTGAGGTTTGCATTCTTTGAAATTGTACATTGCGCGTAAAAATGTAAAAATGTGACTACAACTACTTATTATTTGTAAATATTTGTCTATGGTTCTTAAAAGTAAAGGTAAAAATAACCCACGCTTTTACGTTAAGTAAAGTTGAATTTAAAAAGTTGTATCATTTCTTTAATTTATTAGTGTTCTTTTGTTATCTAAATTACAGTTTTAATAATAAAAACAGTCTTAGAACTCTTAATCCGTGTGCTGAGATCCAAAATATTTGCATGATAGATGCATCAGATTGATTTATACATATCTAGCATACACAGGTAGGAGACAATATATGTATATTACAAAACTTCCTAGCAATTTTTTATATGAGTCAAATGCTTTAATTAATATTACTTACCTATTTTAATAAGTCCACGTTTTACTAGCTGTGCTTTACGGCTCACTCCGGCTAGGCTATTGCCATATACCCGGCCAATTTTCTGACTGACCCACAACACTAATTAAAACAGTACAAAAATTTCGTCACTGTTACCGCTCCGCCGCCGCTGTTTGCTGTGGTGGGATTTACTAAGATATTTTAAACATAAAAGCCTAAGAATATTATGCCTTATATAGCTTTCGAAACTGAGCTTTGACAAGCTTTTAGTGTAGTAGAGCCTCGCTGATTTCAGCATGAATGGGCCGGCTCGACTGGGCAAGGACTCTCACAGAATAGCCACGTAAAATAGCAGTATTCCTACTGTTGTGTTTCGTTCGGTGATTAAGAGTGCCGGAGGCCCAATCACCCTCTTGCCCCCTTCCCGCTCCTTTTCCTTCCCACTTCTATTTATCCCTAAAGGGTCGGCAACGCGCAAGTGATGCCTCTGGTGTGTCAGGCGTCTATAGGCTACGGTGACCACTTACCATCAGGTCGTATGCTTGTTTGCCACATTAGTGGTGTAAAAAAAAATATATATGTCGCGTTTATTGGACCTAGGAGTGAACATCAAGATCTTACGACTGATACTAAGCTCAAGCAGTTACTTATGGCAGATCAGGCAAAGCTAACATATTCACAAAACGCAGTAAATTTGATCAAATTGCTACGTTTGACACATTTAGAGTGCCATAACCTATCTGCTGCTAGTAATTGAGCATCGATTAGCGTAATGTATGATGTTATTGAAGAGAATGCCATGAGGTGATGTAGAATGATTAGGTTAGACTTTAATGTATGTATGTATGTATCTTATGTGGGAGCCAGTCAGTGCAGACCGGCGACACTTCGACCCAGTGGGATCTTTTGTGTCGACACTCTCCCAATAACGACTGCCATAGATGTTCATGGCAGCCAGGACCGACGGCTTAACGTGCTCTCCGAGGCACGGAGAAGGCGATAATTGTCAATCAATACGCACATAATTTCGAAAAGTCATATAACTTCCGAAAGTCAGGTGTGCGCGACGTGGGTTCGAACCCGAAACCCTCTGCATTGCAGTCTGTTGGCCTCCCCACTGAGCTATCGCTGCTCAGTGGGGAGACTTTAATGTATGTGATGTTTAGAAAGGTTTAGCTGCTGCTAATGGTAATGAGTATATGAATGGCTGATTGCCTTTACATACGATTAATGTACTGTGATACCATTAATATTCTTTCGTGATACTCATTTTGAGCCTTAACTAAAACTGCATTACAGTCCTAGCATTCTAAGCTTTTATTAAAGAACGATAATATGGGCCCTGAGCAAAGCATACTCAAATTTATACTCGAAAGCTACAGTGTTATTTTATATAAAAAAGTTTCAGTTCTTATATAACAAGCCTTGAATAAAACCATTAAAAACTCTTAACATACCTCATATTGTTATTTTGTAAAGAAAAATACATCAATAATTCAATATCACTTAAGACATATAAGAAAAGATACTACTGAATCAGTATATTAACTTGAGACTTCATGAAACTGAAACGCTCACATCTCGAATGGACAAGAATCTCTGCGTTACAGAAGATGGTAAGGATAACTTTGTGTTACATTTCTGTGGTGTCCTGAAAAAGATTTGTATAGTCGTCTCCACCGACGAGCTGTAATAATGGGAGAACTGTGTAACTTGGGTCTTTGAGTCAGCAGCCCAGCGACTTCTCATTAAAAGGGTTGACAAGCCTTCTTATTTGGATGGTTTACAATGGCATGGCGAGCCTTTTGCCGTTTACTGAGATCAATTAATAATTGCAGACTGTGTGCTGTTACTAAAACTTTATAGACAGGAGAGCCCTATAACACTTTGACCGACCCGAGAATAAACCTAAAACTTGAAGAACGATGCAGTCTTAATGACTTCAGTCAGAAATTGATAACGAGATCATATACACTGACTATTGCTGGTTTTAATTAACGAATACGCAAACCAACAGCTTCATTACGTGTACGAAAATTGCATGTTTAATTTAATCGCGCGTAAAAGCTTCGTCAAACGTATCAAGTTAACCAAAGCGCCAAATCCCAACAGAAACAACAAAAACGAAACATCCAGACACGCCATTACAGAAATTTTGACAACACATGCAGTTATTACACGAAATCCCCTTTTCATTCCCACCTCACCAATAAAAAGAAAAATAGAAAATATAATAAAAAGAAATATTTACGCATCGTAAAAACCACAATACGCGTTTTATTTGCTCGGCACGGGGTTCCGTATGCAAAATTGGTGCGGAATTGAAAAACAAATTTCGTTACATATTGCTTTTTTGAATGGGCGACGAATGTGGTTAGAGGTTTATTCTAAAAATGAAATTCGTGGATAGGATTTTGAGAATGTCGGTATGTGTTATTTCTTGCATAGTCATAGTTATAAAAAAGTATTCGAATGTTACATTAAAAGGTGTCATCTAAAGGCCTGAACAAATCTCTACCTCTCTCTTTCCTTTATACATATAATAAGTATTAATGTTTTACCATAACCTCGTCATCGCAAGAAAATTGGTCTTTCAAGACCACAACTTTATTGATTATTTACAAATTTAAATATCTATGCTAAAATTACACCGATATTTCTTCATGAAGGTCTGTGTATTTACTCACCGTCCGCGAATGTTTTTAATCTATTGAGTCGCAGTGGCAGACCGGCGATCAGACGCAATAGGTTTTCAATTATGTCTGGCATTACAACAATTGATAGGTTAAGCCTGCTTTTATACACCTAGCACATTTTCCGATGCCAAGCTATTGAATAATACCTATATATGCTGTCTAGAATTGGCTAACATAAAAATGTATAGCACTTTGCCTGCGGTTTGAACACAGGATCTCACGGTCATCCGCAAATTATGACGCGGGTCTGAAGAAGTTTTCGTTAGACGCAGTCGGGTAGAAAAATGCTTGGACTAAACACAAATTCTAATAAGATTTTCATTTAGCATAAATAGCCAAATTATATAATTATGTTTTGCATAGTGGTCGAATTTCATTCACCATAATCATTATTGAAAATTTGAGGAAAACTTATATGATTTCACTACTTACTAAATAAAAAGCAGAAGGGAAAAAGGTACTGAACTGTGTTGTCTTTACCTGTCTATATTAATAAAAATACTCTGTCTCCATTTTTTATTTATAACTAAAGCGCATCAGAAATCATCATCATCATCATCAGAAAATCGGTTGACCAACGAAGAAGGAAAAGGCACTGAATTGCCTACTTATACTAAGGTACATCGATTGTACTTTCAAAACATTGGTAAAATTAAAAAAGAGGAAATTACAATGATTAAAAATATACAGAATGGACATCTGTCGCGACGAAAGGGGTTGTCCAACGCGCCTCATGTTACTTTATTATACCGCATTATATGCAAAACATCGGGTTTTTATTTTTCGTTATTGGACATCCGATGTAATTGTAGCTAAATGAAAAACAACGGCCTATGTCGTGTTAGGCTTACAACATGTGAAATTAAAGCATGTAACATCGTTTTCATTATACGAATTTATATTATAATATATAAAAATAAATCCCTGTTTCCATTGGTCACGCCATGACTTTTACCTTTACCGATTTCATTCATTTTTTTTTAAGTTGCCTGAAACTTTGTAGAAGTTACTTACGAAAAAAAAAGCTAAGAAAATTGAGCAGAAAATTGAATATTTTCAGAAAACTTAACGACTATTTTAACTTCGCGAGTTTGGCAGTTCGTCTAAGATAGGACAACGTCTGTCGGGTCAGCTTGTAGAGTATAATAATAATAATAGACACCTTACCTCAGCCTCGTGGTAGAATGTTGAACGTATGTTTGCAGACAAATCAGGGTCCACACCCTGATTTGATTCCGGATTGCAAAATTCATGTCTACATGAATATATTAAAATTTTGTTTATATACATATACATGCAGGTACAATTTATATAAAACTTTGTTTAGTTACTGATATAAGTTATATAAATTTATACAAATATAAGTCTCATTAATATGAGTTGTAAAATACTGAAATTATATTTAATTGACGATTTAAAAGAGTGGCCGTAAGCTTCTTGTAGGTTTCTTCTCATAGACTCAACCTCTTGCCTGAACCTAGCAATTTACCTAAATGTAGCTTTACTTATTGAAATTAAACTACTATATACGGCTTTTATTGCGTTGTTTATTTGACATTTTATTACATAATTTTGAAAACTGTTACACTACTTTAACTTTTAAACTTTACTAATTTTTAAGCTAATTAAATTATTATTAAAACTATTAAAACTATTTAGATTTAATTTAATTTTACACTTTCCCCGACGTTTCGGTTGCTTTTCAGCGGTCATGGTCACGGGGAGACTCTCCCCGTGACCGTGACGTGACCGTGACCTGAATAATACTCGCGTAAACAGAAGACAATATTATGTAGCTTTACTTATTTAGTAAACTCAAAAACAGACCTTTTATATACTTACATATATGAAAGGTCTTTTTTTGCCAAGAAAGACCATTATTCACATGCAGATTTCCTTGCATTCCTTCAATGTAAAAGCATTTAAAGTCACATAGTTAAGTATTTGATACGCTCATTTTACTTAACATTAGGCAGATTGACCGAGAAAGACGTACACAATACAGAGATCGATCATAAACCAACAATGAATTTAGTTAGTGGTAAGAAGAGTTATCACTTTTCAGGTTCCTTAGAAGGCACTATGCTGTTGGCAACTGACCATTACCTTTTGCCCTTTGTAGTGATAGCACAACAACTTTAACTAAGGCGTCAGCAAATGCAATTCATACCTGTACCTAATTAAGTATGAATAATTTACGTAAGATTTTTGAAACTTATTCTATTCAATTAATCTTGACGCGGTCTCGGAAAATGTCTATATCATTTATACTAAAATAATAATAATATTTTAAAGAGAAAAGATTTGATGTTTTGTTTGTTTGTAAGGATTTAAATCAAAAAGAACTCAACCGATTTAAAAAAAATATTTTACCTCTAGAAAGCTATATTATCACTGAGTAACATAGGCTATATTTTATTTTAAAAAGTACTGTTGCCTACTTTTACGCGAGCGATGCCGCGGGTAAAAGCTAGTAGCTTATAAAGCTAAGCTAATATCGCTCCCTACAACACAGCATACTCAAATCTAATTATGACACAGACTAACACTATCCTAATGTGGCATTAAACTAATCTCATCAATGTCTATCACACATAATCAAACGCTAAACAGTATTAGCATATGGTACATTACTGGTACGCTGCCGTGCCGCTTCTGTACCGTACCGATGATGTACCATGCCGTGCAATTGGCAGAATCAATCATGACATGCAGACACTCACGTCTAATATCACTTAAACAGACGGCTCGCTACAAATGGGAAGCCTTAATAATATTCGTGTAGAGTCATAGATTAGGTGGCGTTACAGATGTGCCTATTGAATTATTGATATGATTGTTAACAATCTGGAATAGTTTGGTTGGGGATGTGTATTTATATTACTAAAGATACTTGCTTTATGGCCTTCTGATATGTTCCTACAATAAGTAACTTTGCTCCATAAAATCAAAATGGGCCTTTTGGACGCATTTTTAGTAGTCAAATCAACTATAAACTTAATCTTTAGTACACAGGCGTAAGAAGAAACAAAATTGTTAACATGAATTGTAGAAAGTATCGTGAATCGCTAAACACTAGTTTCTTCTTTATTTGAGTTTTTTATTTACTAGCTTATACGAGTACTAGTATGTTTATTACTGCAGTAATTTTCAAATAAAGTAACTATAGAGTTCTTATGTGAATAAAATATTTTTATTTCAATGTTTTAATACATTTTATTGTTGGTTAGGTTAAAGTATGGAATTGCCGATTTGTACTGAAAAATTGAAACTCGTTTTTTCTAAGATGTACCATATTTATTTAATCGAAATATATACCCTCATTATCTATATATTGCTGCCATCTAAACGAAAGTTTATTTATGCCTTTACGGTAGAACTCCGGCGATCTAGATTCGACAAACTGTGTAATAACATTTTGTGCTGCCTCCTGGGAAGAAATTTTTTTATCAAGTAGAAAATTGTACAACTTACGAAAAAAAAATGGTAGTCCGTTGGAGCAAGGTCTGGCGACTACGGAGGATGACGTATGGTTTCTAACTGCAGCTCCTGTTGAGTTACAACGGTTTCTCATGCAGTGTGAGGTCTTGCGTTATCATGGAGCAATAATGGTAAAGATCGATTCACGAGTCGGGTCTGTTTCACTGGCAGTTTCGATATCATTGTTCGAAGTTGGGTACAGTAAACATCTGCTGTTGTTGCTTGACCAGAGCTGAGAATGCTATTACAATTCAACGTTATTCACCTGTGTCGCCTGTGTCTTCCACGTGGTTCGTTCTTCAAGTCGAAGTTTCCATTATGAAAGCGTTTAAACCAAAAACGCACAGTGCCTTCATTAGCAGTCTCTTCTCCAAACGCAGCGTGGATATTGCGAGCCGTTTCTGTCGCGTTAGTTTCGCGTCGGAACTCGTATTCTAAAATGTCTCGGATTTTGGAAGATTATTAGATTTGTCTTACCCGACTAAGTTGAATAAAAAAAAACAATTAAAAGTCGAAACTCGAATATTGCACATTGTTAAAAGAAAAGTCATATAGGTATCATGTTAAAAAATTTTCACTCGAAAATCTCACACCATGAAGGTTTTATGTCAATTCAAAGTATCTATACCTATACAACGACAACTTCATACTTTAACTCCTTATGTTATCATGGTTATATGTTACCGTTATAATCAATATCAGCTGTTTATCAATTGCCCCACATTTCGTAAAATCAACTCCTTAAATTATATCCCTGTAAACCAATATCATACAGAAATACAAACATTATAAGCTTATTCTTAATGTAAAGTATTATTGGTAAAATCAAACAAATAGTTTTTTAATTCTTGGCTGATAATTAAGCCAAAAAACTACACAATATAAAAATAAACATTAATCATGATACTTTAAACTTACAAGTTAGGCAGAAATCTATAGCTATGACCGTTCTGTGCCTGGCTGATCTATGTGATGTAAAATCATCCCTCGATTGTCGACGGTGCGCGGTGGCTGGACATTCAATATCAATGCAAATGTCTCGCATGCCATGGAGCGCACATTGCAATATACATTTTATATCGACGTGTAATGTACAATTACTGTATAAATGCCGGCAGTTGTTCCATGCATTGCATTTGATTTACCTTAAAAATGAACTTAAGGTTAATATTTAATAATGCGAAGTAAAGAAGATTTTAAGGCAAAGCTATTATACACAAAATAGAAGTAGATATGTTCCTAGCGAACTCAAAATGCAGGCTTAAAAATGTCCCAATTGTAACGTATTGCTATTGCTAGCAAAATAAATCCGGCTCAGCAAAATCCTTTGCAAAACATTTAAAGCACAGTTGTCTGAATAATAGCTATCTTACACGAAAGGTCTGTCCATATCTATTGCGAAACTAATTAATACAAACGGTCAACAGAAATGCAGTTATTAAAAACAATGTAGCAATGTACCAGATTTTCGACGTCCCTTACTATAAAAGTAATATCATTATTTATTGTTAGGGATAAGGAAAGAATGAACAAATAAAAATGTCACGTTATTAACTGACTAGCGATCATGGGTGATAATAACCGGTTACCAGTAACCAAACTGCATGCCAAGTTGTCGCTTTAAACACGTAAAATATTTTCGAGGCAAATAACGCTTACTGAGCGAATGTGTTTTCTTGTTAAGAAAGGATATTCAGTAACATGAAATGGATTATATTTTAATTGTCTTTAAAAATCAACATTAGTATACCTAATAATCGCATAAACTTAAGACGATTTCATCATTATAAAAACCACATCACAAACTTAACATACAATATTAAATTACCAACAAAAAATAAACAATCAACGCTTCATCTCATTACACGCATGACTTACAAAAATATTAATAAAAATGATCATCTATTCAACTCCTGCGCACGAGGCAAAATGGCGACCTATAAAGGTGCGGTCTGCATTACATTACATTGTAAAAACGATAAAAGAGCTAATTTATTGACACGTGTCGGAAATATTTAATAATTTTCTACTTAGTCATCGATTATGGGAACTATTTAATAGGTTTAACCCTGTGGGTGGCCATTAAGAAGAACAGAAAGGGAGAGGTAAGAGTGTTTATGAAGCCTTTGATAATATGGGATATAAGTAATTGCACATTCAGACATTTAACATGATGACTTGCCGTAGACGACGGATGTTTTGTACGCTGTAGTCCGCATACATACAGCATGCCTGAAATCCGCGACGTTTGACTTGGTAGTAAATGCGACCGATTTTCTGTGCATCACATATTATATTATACATTTTATTTAAGTACAACTCCCGCTACTTAGAATTATTCCTGTGTCACGGGGAACTACACAAGTATTCAAACAACGGACATAAAGTACACCCAGACATAAAACAACCATTTCTGGATCACACAAAGTTTTGTCCCGTGTGGGATTCGAACCCACAACACTTGGCGCAATGGTAGTAGCGAGGCTATCACTTAAACTGGTTAAGTAATAGATGATATAACAACAAAATCTCTAATATTAACAACATATAACAACGGAACCTATAATTTTATTTAATACAGCGATTAGTTAATATAATAAACGATTGATATAATTTTAAAATAACTAATTTTTATAAGCATAACCTACATTAAATATAACATCGTTTGACATAACATACATTAAATATAAAATCGTTTGACATACCACTCAAAAGATATAAAACTTATTTGGTCTAATAAAGTAGATATTAAACATAACTAGTAACTAATTACCACCTGCGCTAAGATAGGTCGACGGAGCCCCGCTTTGCGGTGCTCCTAGTTCTGGGTGGTTTAAAAAAAATAACCACGAAGGCTAAGGCGGGAGCTCCGCTCCGCTTCGCTCCCGCCTTAGCCTTCTAACCTAACCTATCCGAGTCGGGGTACTCTGAGTCGGGGTGTTAACCATAATGACGTTTTTTATATAGGTATATTAAACGTTAGACCAAATGATTTTCGATTACATAAACGTTATATCAAACAACGTTATACTAAGTAAGTTATAGAATAAATAAATGTTATTTATAAAGAAATTATATCAACAGTTGGTATATCTCACGTTGATTATATCTTATGAACGATAATAAAATGAAATTAGACCAAATGAGTTTATACGTTATGAGACGCACCCACTTAAGGTTCACCCTTGTTTGATCGAACAACGTTAGATATAATATTACTAAATCGAATTTTAGTTGCAATAAAGTCATTTCGGAGAATTATTCATTTGACCGAATAAGTCATTGGTAAATTTTTATTTAGCGTAATTTTTTATTTGAACTAATTTTATTTCGCCGAATGTTTTGTTTGCCCTAAAAGACATATGACATACTTTTAATTGCCCGAAACTTAGATACCACAAGATACGAGTACCATACGTATTGTTTTCCATATTTTTAATTGCCATAATAATTATTAGACATAATATTTAAACGCCATAATGATTATTAGACATAATATTTAAATGCCATAATAACCTAACCTAACCAAACTACTTCTGGGTGGTTTATAGAAAAATAACCACGAAGGGGATGGCGGGGTCTATTCGCTCGCTTCGCTCGCTCAAACGACCCCGCTATCCCCTTCTAACTTAACCTATCCGAGTCCGGGTGCCCTAAAGTCTATATTATGGTTAATTATATATGTATATATAATTAACCATAATATAGACTTTTATGTATTAATTATATATATTATGGTTAAATGCTGTTCGTTCCATTTTGGACAAATTATTTATAGGAAGATTCAATCAAGTGGCCTTGCAAAACTGTACGGAACGGATTACAGCTTCAGCTTGGAAATTAAGTGTCTCATGGCTTTATCTTTCCTACCACATTCAACAATACCACAGTACTTCAAAGTTTGGGAAGAAAATTGTTCAGAAAAAAGTGCATTAATTGCCAAATGGTTTGCAGAAAATTATGTCGTAGGAAAGAATGGCAAACCGCCCCAGTTTCCACCTAGCTTATGGAGTTGTCATGATTTGAACCATTTAAAATTGCCACGCACACAAAATAATGTGGAAGCGTGGCACCACAGGTTAAATAGTATAGTCGATAAAAGAAACCCCGGATTTTATGAACTGTCTACTATACTGCTTGCCGAAATGAATATAGTTGAAGGAAAAATACAGTGTATTTTAAATGGAGAACCTAGTGCAAAGCAGAAGAAGATTTGCACTAAAAAAAATGACAATATTGAGACCATATTGCGCAATTTTGAAACGTATACAGAACTGGATTTACTAAAAGCAATTGCAAGTAATTTAAGATTACTTTAACTGTTTTCTTGTTCAAAATAAATGATTTTTCAAATATTTACAATGTTTTTTTTTCTGCATTACATTACACCAATTGAATATTCGATAAAATACATAGTTATACCATCTGAACATTACATCAAATGAACATTATACCTTTTGGTCATTAGCGCAAATGTTGTTATAGCAAATAAATATTCGATGAACTGAAAATTCTATCAAACGATATTATACAAAGTGATGATTTTCTTAAACGTTGTTCGATTTAGTATTATTATATCCAACGTTGTTCGATCAAACAAGGGTGAACCGTTACAGGCGTCCATAGGCTACGGTGACTACTTAACATTAGATGGGCTGTATGCAGCTTGTTTGCCACCTTAGTAATACAAAAAAATAGGTAAGCAATCTTGATGTGACTTTTTACACAAACACATATTAAACAAATAAATTACTGCTTAAACTAACGTTTCAATTGATTTCGTAATCGTTATTGTTGTATTTACATTGATCTTTAGCAGCATTTTATTTTCAAACAGAGTATATAGAAAATAAAAAAAAAACATTATGATTGTTTACCTTTAGTTAAGTACCTAACCAAATGGAGTATAGGTACTTAGTAAAAAAATTGTATAATAGGTCGTCATTAAGGTGTCAAAGTCAAGAACCATTTACTTATTAATTTAGATCATAAAGTAACTCTTCAAAATGTTAAAGTTTATGGGTTAGTAAATTAACTGAAGTGTTACATTAAGGTTAGTAAGTAGGTTCAGTTAAAGGGCCTAAGCCTATGAGAAGATAAGATGCGAGTACACTGCTTGGAAAAACAGTCGCGCTTTTAAATCGCCATTAAAAGATATACATAAGCCATAATGACATGTGTCTGAGCGCTGCGGTATAATTCCTAATTTCATAAATTAAAAAGTGAGTATCACATTGCATGGTGATGGCGGTAGTCTTAAGGATACATAGAAAGCGATTTGATCGTCATCATACATTTTAGATTGCAGTCAAAATAGTATTGTGTTCCTCCGATGAGTATGGCTTCCAGGCTCTTCTCTTTTATATTATTTGAGCTTCTATGCTAAAAGGATGAATTACATAATTATGTAAATACACTACAGTATACTAATACTACAATACTTACAAATAGTTTCATGCAAATGAAAACAAAACACCTTTTTGTAAATAGATTAACCTCGTATGTAAGTAGTAGTCACTTGAGATTACTACTGTGCGGTCACGTTATACTCTGCCCCGTTATAAAATTCACAAATCATAGTTTAAAGTATTGATTTCTCAATGCGTTATTAATATTTCGTTAGATAAATGCAAAATTACAACAAGTATATAATTTGCTCGGCGAATATAAGTGTTTGTGTGTGTTAAATCAAAAAACTAGTGTGTATAGTGGTGGTGATCTTTAAAAACTTTAATAGTTACAATAAGCTAGAAACAACAATCTACCTACTATACCACCGTTTATATAAACATTACAAGTGATTACCTATTTCGCAATAGTGCTACAGGTAACCAGTAGCGCGGTGCGTAACGCGTCGGCTCTGGGTCACTTGGTTGACGGATCGAATCTGAGTTATATCGTCGTCTTTTTGGAATTATTTCTACATTGTAGATTTCTACGTAAATAAACCACAATGTCGAACTGTGATGTATGTGGAAGACTTGTATCAAAACTTGAACAAATAACTTGTTCTAACTGTGAAAATATCTATCACCATCTGTGTGTAAATATAACTGCTACTAAATATAAAAGGCTTAGCAAAATAGCACGGTCGACTTGGAATTGTCCTAGCTGTCTGAATAATAAACAACCTAAAGATACTTTAAATATGGCAGGGGTTAATTCCGATGATGAAGAGAAGGATAACGACATTCGGAGTATTATAAGAGAAGAAATTGGGAACACAATGCGAACCGAAGTAAAACATTTGATTCGTGAACTAAGAGGTGAGATTAATGAAATTAGAAAACAATTTGAGGAACTCAAGTCATCTGGATGTTTCGATATTTCCCAATACAATGAATTACGATCAGAATTCGTAAAGCTGCAAACTGAGAATGTTCATCTTCGGTCACAGAATGCAGTTTTGCAGGAATCAACAGACCAGTTGCGTAGCCAGGTAAATATCATGGATCAAAACTTACGCGACGCTAATTTAGAGCTTCATGGATTACCTGAAAATAGAAATGAAATACTGACAAACATCTTAAATCAGTTATCCGAGGTTGTTTCTTATGATCTCAAGGATTCTGATATTATGAAATGCACTAGAGTGGCCAGTATCAATAACAACAAGACTCGTCCACGCACGGTAGTGGTAAAATTGCGTAGTCCTAGATGCCGCGATGAATTATTTTCTGCAATTACCCGATATAACAAAGCACACAAGGATGAAAAGCTCAACACGTCTCTTTTGGGTTACGGCGGCAATAAACAACCGATATATGTATCTGAACACTTATCTCCAGTGTACAAAGCGTTACACGCTGCCGCTCGACTGCGAGCAAAAGAGAAGTCCTACAAGTTCGTCTGGGTACGATATGGTAAAATTTATGTCGCCAAAAATGAAAATTCGGGCAGTATATTAATTAGACATAGACAATGTTTAGAAAAGATTATCTAATTACTGCACTTATTGCAATTAGTTTAACATGTCATGTATATTTAACAGTATTTCTCGTTATGAAAATATCCATGTTTTATCAGAATGTAAGAGGAATGAAGACAAAGTCACATGATATTTATATGTCAATAATAAATTCGAGCTACGATATAATATGCTTTACAGAAACGTGGTTAGATGATTGGTTCTTATCATCAGAGTATTTTGATGAAAGATACACTGTTGTGCGCAGGGATCGATGTGATAGTTTTAAGCGGTTATACTCCAAATCTTATGGCGGTGGTATTCTGATAGCCATTAGCAATAAATTTAACTTTGTAAGGAAACATGATTGGTCAACTCTTGTAGAATATATGTGGCTTTCTATTAGTTCTGGAAGTACCTGTATAAATGTATGTCTTGCTTATCTACCTTCTTATATACCGAGCGATGTCTTTAGGGAATTTTTAAGTAGGGTTGAGGACACATGTCTACAAAATAATGATTATAATACATTAATAATGGGTGATTTTAATCTTCCTAATATCAATTGGCAGTCCGGAGATAACGCATTCATTGGAGTTTGTGACCCAAAGTCTTTGGTGCTAAGAGATTTTCTTAATGTTACTGCTTTTAGACAAGTAAATAATATAAGCAACACGAATAAACATATTTTAGATCTTGTTATGGTAGACGAGAATACCTATGTCAATGTCAACACCGCTCCCCCTCTTAGCAAACCTGACATATACCACCCACCAATAGAAATTGTGTTGGAAAAATCTAATAGCATTAATTTACGCCATAATATTACTCGCTTAAAATACAACTTTAATAGAACAGATTATGAGGCATGCATTGCCGATCTTCGTTTTATTAATTGGGATAACTATAAATTTCTTGATTGTAATGAATTCGTTCAGAATTTTTATAACATATTGTGGGAACTTATAGACAAGCATACTCCCAAAGCTAAGCCCAAAAAGGGTAATTATCCGGTATGGTTTTCTTCATCATTGATTAAAATTCTTAAAGAAAAACAAAAATATCGAATTAAGTTTAAAAAGTTCAACAATCCTAGAGATTATGATATTTTCGATACATTACGTAAAAGAACTAGAAAAGCACTAGAAAATTGTTTTAAGCTTTATATAGCAAATATTGAACAAGATCTTAAAACTAATATTAAGTCGTTTTGGAGGTATACTAAATCAAAAAAAACATTTAAAAATATTCCCCATCAGGTTGTTTATGGTGATCGAGTAGGTGAGGGCGGTGGCTGTGTCGTTGATCTATTTGCAGAGTATTTTGCGTCTACGTATGCTAACAATCAATTGCCATTTAATGTCCCTGGATCATGTTTTGCATCTAATTATTCTCTTTCTTCCATATATATTTCTGAGAAAGACATAAAATATAGTATCAAAACATTAAATCTTAATAAAGGTGCGGGCCCCGACGGCCTGCCTCCTTTATTTATTCGTCTCTGTATGGATGTCCTGATTGAACCTCTACATATTATATTTAATAAATCTTTAAGCAGTGGCATATTCCCCGACTTATGGAAAATAGCTCACATCATCCCAATACATAAATCAGGTAGTTTAAATGACGTGGCTAATTATAGACCGATATCTATAATTTCTCAATTTGCTAAAATCTTTGAAGGTCTTATTTACAAAGTAGTCTATTATCATCTTCACCATACTTTAAGTTCGCGACAGCATGGTTTTATGTCCAACCGATCGACTGTTTCAAATTTGTTAATTTATACTACTTACATTACTGACACATTACAGGATAGGGGTCAAGTCGATGCCATATACACAGATTTTGCGAAAGCTTTTGATCGTGTGGACCATTTAATTCTTTCTGTGAAGTTGAATCATGTCGGAATTCATGGATGTCTGTTGCGGTGGTTTGATAGCTATTTACAAAATCGTTCACAACTTGTAGCATTAGCCGGCTATGAATCTAGACCGTTTATACCTACTTCAGGCGTTCCACAGGGATCCAAATTAGGTCCTTTATTATTTCTAATATTTATTAATGATCTTCTAGATTTAATAAAGAGCAACTGTCTGGCTTATGCAGACGATTGAAAGTTATATCGCAGAGTACTTACATTAAGTGACTGCATTGCTCTTCAGAATGATTTAAATATTCTCCAACAATGGTGTTTGGATAACAGAATGACAGTTAATGTAAAAAAATGTAAGTTTATAACTTTCACCAAAAAGGTTAAATACATTAAGTTTAACTACAGAATAGATGACACAAACCTGGAAAATGTCTCAGTCATTCGCGATTTAGGGGTTACTTTTGATACATCATTGACATTCCGCCATCACATAGAACAGTCAGTAAATAAAGCGAATAAAACACTAGGCTTTATAATTCGTATGGCAAAACCATTTCGCAACAACAACAGCATCATTTTATTATATAACGCTTTGGTGAGGAGTAGTCTAGAATACTGTTCTAATATATGGTCGCCTTTCTATTCCACTTACGTTAAATCTATAGAATCTGTTCAGGCTCGTTTCGTTAGACATTTAACTGTTAGAAATGGGGTTCGAAAGCTTATTCCTGATTATAAAGATAGATTGTTTCATTATAAAATAACAAGTCTAAAAGAAAGGCGTGACATTTCTGATTTGTTGATGCTGCATAAAATAATCAACGGCTCTATAGACGCACCGCTTATTAACAGCTTTAAATTCAAAATTAACCAACGAGTAATGCGACATCCACGTTTATTTGTTGTACCCATGTGCACCTTGAATATCAGCTACAATAGTCCACTGACGCGTATGGCTCGGTTATATGATGAGAGAGTTGCCAAGGCAAATAACGCAATTGACATCTTTGCCATGAAATTTAAAACTTATAGGCATTTACTTCTGCAATAATGACACAGGTTTTGTTAATTTTTATTTTTCTATTTGTTGTATTTTTTGTTTAATTTTAGTTGTTTATATTTTTTGTGTTATTTTCAATGAGTTTGTATTTAGTATTGCATGCAAGTAATCTCTCTTAGATAAGAAAATGTGTACAATGCTATGCATACCTATTACCTGTGTAATTACAATGTATTTAAAAATAAGAAAGCCTTTACTAAAATTTGTGTAATTATACTGTTGGTGTGCTTATTAAATAAAATAAAAATAAAAAAAAAATAACAATTTCGATCACTGTGGCCAATATAATAATAATAATATTCTATCACATACACACAACACCATTTAGCCCAAACTAAACAGAGCTTGTACTATGGGTACTAGACAATTTTTTTTTGTAAATACTCATATATTATACATAGAAACACCCAGACCAAGACAAACATCCATGTTCATGCACACAAATGTTTGACTTGTGCGGGAATCGAACCCGCGACCTCTGGCGTGGCAGTCGGTTACACTGACCACTACGCCATCGGAGCCGATATTATTGCAGACTGGCCATCTGCGCAGAAGATATAGCGCACAATTGTCATGATCTGATGGGACGTCAATCCGACATGTTACTGTATAGTTGGCAATATGGTTTAAATAGTTGAGTACGTAGACAGTGCGAGTGCGTAGACTCATACCTGTCTTCTAGAAGGGTGAAGATGATAGGATGTAGAAGTCCTAAGATACTGTGATCCTTTTCTGTTACTTAGCTACTAACAACGTGGAGCGAAATGTTATTTAAAATAGCCAAATATTTCGTATTTAATTACGCACTCATTGCGATGGCAGGAATAGGTAGAAATTTATCCTAACCACATTTAGTCCGCAATGTTTTAAGATCTGACCTGATGATATAAAACGCGAGACCTTTTTTTTGCTATCTACCGTGAAAATTTCCAAATACCGTGTTACAACTGACAATTTTCTATTAGAAAAATCCAATTGCGCTTTATCTACCCGGCCCTAAATTTTAAGTCAGGTTCTTTAATATTGGTTTGCCGGTATATATTATGGTGTTCAACAAAAACAACAACAGCAGTAGGTATGTAAATAAATAGGTACCAAAAAACACAAACCCCTATCTATTACAAATCCTATCATTTCAAACAATACACAAAAAATATAATCAAATCGCTAATGATGGCATTTATGCTGTTATTCCAAGCCGACGCGTTTGCTTTTCTTACGAGTCACGTGACTAGCACGTGGCCGTATAAATCGCCGCCATATTGAAATAAAAAACCAATTACCCCAGATCTCTTAAATACAACACCCTACAAGAGACGACAGTTCAGTATAAACTGGTTAAATTAACGGTCATTATTTCAACCGTTTGAATTAGATATACGATTCCAATGATTTTGAAAGTTTAAATACCATTGTGTTATAGGAAAATAGACTTTATCATGTAATAAATAGGGAATTTTAAGTTGATTGTTATCTTTTGTGCATTTGATTGTATTGAAACTTGTACAAATATAAGCGGTAGTTGTAAAATGTTTAGGCGGTACAGAATGATGATTCCAGTAATTTTGGATGTGTATTGTTCTGTCGCCACGTGGCGTTCCTTGTTTAGGTGTTAATAGTACAATACTCAATGTTGAGGTTACTACTTTATTCAGATAGCAACCGTACGTAATTCGCTTTGAACAAATAAAAGCCTATGCAATTATGAATATTCCTACTATTAGGTTGTAACCGCCATTATTATAAGTAGCCTTTTTTTTTGTTGCAACTAAACATTCTCTAAGCTCTAAAGCCAATACACAGACAGCGGAGGCGAAGTAAAGGCAGAGGCAGTACAGGTGGCGTTTTTGTTATATTGCTTCAATAGTACGAAAACATTACCCACACTATCAATTCGGATCGTGTGCGTAAAGTATTATACCAATTCGAACAATAAAAAAAATCTGCTGAAATTACCGCCCCGCCATCGCTGTCTGTGTGTGTTTAGGTATATCACTCTACTCGACCCTGAAATCAAACACTTCTTAAGATCTGTCGCTATCCCATCCCAGCTACTTTGTACTATCATGATGTGACATTACCCGCTATACATAAAATTCTAACTTTTAATTTTAGATTTAGACTTAAAACAAATAAAAATTGCGACGAAAATAAAACAAAAATGAAGCATGTCATCAAATATCAATTCATCCCTTTAGTAATTTAAATACCCGCAAAAATCATAATCAGAGTGCAACACCGACCAGACGTGTCGCAAAAATAAAATAAAAAAATCAATGACAAGACGGGGGACAATCAAAACCAACATACATTAACCTCTCGATTCCTTTCCAACACCCTCCTGCGTGGAAGCATTGCTTAAGGCTTGAAGAGGCAGGGGAGGTCAAACAAATCTGGCGGAGTAGTATTAATGGTTTTGGACTTTGGGAGCGACGTGAAATTTAATCTCCCGCGCAAAAAGTATTGAATAGAAAGGGACAAAAAGGCTTGAAGTGATAAATGGATGATCATCGCCGTCTTACGTTTTAGTCTTAGTTTCTTGAGCTTGCTAATCAATTTTCTTGTTGAGAAAGGGTATTCAGTAACATGATATTGATTAGATATTCGTTTTAAATAAAATTAATGAAGATAATGCCCAAATTTGAATTCAATGATTTATGTTTGACAGAAAATCCTGGCTCAGGATTCGAACCCGACACCTCACGATCTACAGCGATATACACTAGCTGTTGAACCAATGAGGCAGTCCTGTCTTCATACACATTTATCATTTCAATGAAATATTTCAAGCAATCTTTGAAGCTATCTAAGTGAGTTCCTTGTGAACGAAATAAATAAATGAATTTGACCTGAAAACTGCTGAATAATGTAGAATTGTACAGACGTAATTAAATTATGACTATACAAAAATGTAGTATATTTTATCTAAAATAATCATATCATGAACATATTATCAACAATCGGCGATGGCCATTATATTTTAACTTTCGAATCGTTAAATCTTAGGGCTTGGAACTCATGTGCCTTGCATCTTGACGTGCCCATTCTTTAACGACCGGATTTTGGGTATGTGCTCTATATAGCTAAATATCCTTGTATAAATAACTAATTTGTGAACAAACCCTGTGGCTTAAAGCAATAGCCAACAATGACCAGAAAACTAATATGCCCACAGGAAGACACTAAGGCTCGCACGTCAAAATTGGCACCATGCACCACAATGATTAATGACATAGCTGTCAATTCTGTCTGGCTTTTGTTCGAAGCACTTCCTGAACTGGAAACGTGATAGTATACACTGTGACGTGTAAAAATCAATTTTAGGTTTAAAAACTTACTTATAGATAGCCTAGTAGGATACCGTTGGACTGCCACGCATAGATCTCGAGTTCGATCTCAGAATTTTCGAAGTTATGATTGTGCGTATTATTTAGTAAATTATCGCTCGCTTTAACGGTGAAGAAAAACATCGTGAGGAAACCTGCATGGACAGTTTAATACAGGGATTCATTCATTCATTCATTCGTTCATTTCAGCCTTTTGCAGTCCACTGCTGGACATAAGCCTCCCCCAGGGTGCGCCACAAGGCCCGATCTCCCGTTTTCGCCATCCAGTCACCTCCAGCCACCTTTTTCAGATCAGGGATATTTTTAATATATTACTCGGTCCCTTATTAGTGTAAACTGACAGCTGGTTAAACATGGGTGTTATACACCCAAAGACATTAAAAGTATAATATTGTCTTCTATTTACGCGAATATTATTCATTGAAATTAAACTGCTATATACGGATTTTAGCGCGTTGTTTATTTGACACTTTATTACAAAATTTTGAAAATTTTTACACTACTAAGTACTACTATTAAACTTTACTAATTTTTAAGCTAATTAAATTATTATTAAACTATTTAGATTTAATTTATTTTTACACTTTCCCCGACGTTTCGGTTGCTTTTCAGCAGCCATGGTCACGGGGAGACTAAGATGGCAGTTGTCTCAATGTTCCAGTGTAGTTATTTCAAAGTACCCGAACATAATTTAATCATTGGTGTTTCTATTTACGCAGAATGAGCTCAAAGTATCATGAAGTCTAGCTGTGGTTTGCTTCTTCTTGGGTTTGACTATTTTTATTACTGGATCCCAAGCTGGTGGTACATTCCAACCATCTTCTCTATTAAAATTAGGATGTTTTTTGATTTCAATAGCCTCGCGAAGCATCCTTGGTAGGAATCGGTGTTCTTTAGCGAGAATCTGTGGTTTGTCAAATCTCAGGTAGTGGTTGGTCCCCTGTTGCACATGTTCACACACAGCAGACTTCAACGAGCGTCGGTGTTTTACATCAGCTATGTGTTCTTTTATGCGGGTGCCTATGTTTCTCTTGGTTTGACCAATGTATGAGAGTCCGCAGTCACAATCTATTTTATAGACCCCTGCATCTTGTAAAGGTAGTTGGCACTTGACGGATGGTAAAAATTGACTTATCTTCGTTGGCGGCTTGAAGTATGTGTTGATTGAAGCTCGCTTCAAGATGTAGCCAATCTTGTCAGTGACACCCCTTACATAAGGCAGTATAGCAGGCTGGCGCTCGACTGTGGCTGGCTTTTCTCGGGATCTGTGACAGCGGCGCGGCTGTTGGAGCTTGTTGTCTTGCAGTACTTGCTTGACATGTTGAAGCTCAGCGTCCAGGTGTTTCTTGTCACAGATCCCATGGGCTCTCTGAAACAAAGACATTCCCACGGTAGCTAACTGTTTAGGATGGTGGTGAGATTCACCGTTTAAGTACCTATTTGTATGGGTCTTTTTCCTATATACAGTGTGGCTCAAAGTATGATCAGGATTCCTGATGACAAGTACATCTAAGAAAGCTAATGAATTATTTGCCTCTAATTCCATAGTAAATTGGATGTTATTATTAATGGAATTAAGATGTTCTAGGAATACACTTGCACTATCTGTTGGTAGTGCAAGTGTATTCCAAACATTAAAAGTATATATGCAGCTCTACATAATGATTTTTTTTTTAAGTACTACATCCGCTCTAGGAACACTTCCTGTATCGCAGGGTACTCGACAAACATTCGACAACATCACCAACGGACACAATGAACATCCAGACTCGGAACAATCATTCGTGGATCACACAAATTTTTGTCCCGTGTGGGATTTAAACCCACAACACTCGGAGCAGTGGCAGTGGCGAGGTGACCACTTAAACCACTATGCCATCCATGCAGTTCAGCATATATTAAGGGTTAAAGTATGAAATTTGTACTGAAAAATTGAAACTCGTTTTTTTCTAAGATGTACCATACTTATTTAATCGAAATATTTACCCTCATTATCTATACATTGCTGCCATTTAAACGGAAGTTCATTTATGCCTTAACGATAGAATTCCTGGATCTAGATTCGACAAACTGTATGAAAGCGTTTTGTACTGCCTCCTGGGAAAAAAAATTTTATCACGTAGAAAATTGTCCAGATCACGAAAAAAATGGTAGTACGTTGGAGCAAGGTCTGGCGAGTACGGAGGATGACGTATGATTTCTAACTGTGTGTGAGGTCTTGATTTATCATGGAGCAATAATGGTGAAGTTCGATTTACAAGTCGGGGCTGTTTCACTGCCAGTTTCGCCAACATTGTTCGAAGTTCGGCACAGTAAACATCTGTTGTTATTGCTTAACCAGACCTGAAAAAGCTATAGTGAATAACACCATGAAGAGACCACCAAATAGTTACCATTTCCTGTTTATTGATAAGCTTTGCTTTAGGGCACTGTTGCAGCGTATGACCTGGGGTCAGCCATTGCATTTTTCGCTTACGGTTATAGTACAGAATCCACTTTTCGTCACATGTCACAAATCGATCCAATATTCCTTCATTTCTATACCGATTCAACAAGGCAACACAAACTTCAACACGCATTTCTTTCTGCAGATCAATCAAATCATGAGGCATACATTTTTAATATTTTTGTCTTCTTGATTTGATGCGAATGAGCCAATATTGTAGGTAGGGTAACTTTAAACCATATCACTAATCCCTGGGTAGTTTGACTCGGATCGCCTTCCACCATCTCAACTCATCTGTGATAATACACCCAACACTCTTTGTCGACCAGTTCACATAAGGGACTACTCACACTTATTCAGCTCCATTTGCGTTTTGCTGAACGATTTTAGACACATTTATACAGCCGCGTTCGTACAGTTCTGCTTTTGTCAGCCATGTACAGCATCGTAAGATTGGGAAAAGCCGTCATAGCATGTTATCTCCGCTAAAACTCTTCTTTCTACTGCGTACGGCGCTGAATATGCTGCGAATGAGAATATTTTTGCACTAGCAGTATAAGTTTCTCTTCGTCCATAATTTTATTTCGTAACCATAAAATAATTACTTTAAAACACGTCCGTACTCTTTCAATACTGGCGTGCATAATTATTACATAATAATAAATAAAATTAATGCAGGAACTATACAGGTCGCATTTTGTTGACAATGAGTCAGGAACCATCCGTGTACAGCGCGGTTCCGCTGCGTTCGGCGCTGAACGCGGACGTCCTCGTCGAAAACTTGCGACCGTGTACAGTGCCGTACAGCCCTGAAAGCGGCGGAACGGCGCTGAACTCTATCTATAGCATTCGCATGATAAAAACACATTTGTCCTCATTTTATGGCCATTTGTCGCGAAAGCTGAATAGACTCGGAAAGCGTCTCCATACAAAATCGTTGTTTTCTATGAACAAAAGCTGAACAGAGCTGAATAAGTGTGAGTAGTCCTTAACTTTCATTTTAAATGCCGAGTATTTAATTATTATACCTACTTATAATAAAATTGAAAATATTGTTTGGTTTATGTTTTAAAGCTCTAATCTGGAACTACCACTCAAAATTGAATGCATTTATTTTGCATTTGCTATCCTAATTCTTAAGGAAGTATATCGCAGAGCAGTAATCGTTAATATGGGTGAAACCACGGGGGACGACTAGTAAAAAACAAAGTTAAAAATATCAAACATCGTTTAACTGCTTTCCAATAAATCTTTTTCCCATAATCAGCTACCTAACCCTACAACAACCCACAAACCGTAAGGCGTACCCCATCAATCATAGTTCGCCGTGATTACACCATAATCACTGTGCAGTACAAGGGTTGAAATTCACAAAACACGTGACCATTGTTTGGTTTTCACCAAATTACGGTTTTAAGTATACTTCGATGATTTTTTATTGAATAGAAGCGGTTTGGGACTGCTTTGTTGGTGAAATTGTCTGTTAAAGAATGCTCGGTGGCAAAAATGTATGATGTAAATGAAATTAGGTATTCTATATATGAGATTATTAAAGAGCCAAAGGAATCACGATTAGGGAAGGTTCGCGATTATGTTTCCTGGCAATAGTGAGATCGCTCTTATTTTGGCGACCTTTCAAAGGCAAGGCAGGTAAGGCATCGCTGTTCGCTAACGAACAAATCTTATTTTGGTTCTACATTTCACAAGTTATATTTTTACGTCTTAAATAATAATAAGCCAGCCTAAAACCACATACTAATAATCTAAAACCTTTTGTCCAACTCACGAATCGAATCAAGAACGATATACTCGTAGCGTAAACTATGCTAAGGAACCCACAACGGTATATATCATTTAAGTTTGTAAAAATATCATTAACCTTTTTTAACGAATTACCATTCTGGTAATAATACCTGTATATGTTATGTAGGTTTTAACAAGTTCCTGGCGAACTTGTAAAAACTAAAACATAAGATGCAAAGAACGACCAAGCTCAGAACAATAATTATTTGTGAACTACCAAAGAAATTTACGCATAACGTTAAAAATGATATATTTATAACATCTTTTTTGATAAATATTTTTCTTCCTTTTGTTTTTTCGTATTTTAAGGTCTTTGTAGATTATACAAATTTTTGCTACATGATACAAACCCATTACACTCGGTGCAAGGCGCTTGCGTCATGGGCGATGCAACCACATAAACAACTGTACTATCCATGTAGCCGTAAATACAGAACTTATTAATATAATCACTGTTGAATAATCCCGACAGCGCAGTAACAAATGTGTAGTTCCCCTTGAATCCCATAATCCTACAAAGAAGACACCTATTTGATATAATCCCTATAAGGAAGGGAGGTAGGGCGATTTCGCGATATTTATTGTTTGCCTTTGGTTTGTTCTTGATGGAAATGGTGTTAATTAAAAATAATATATTTATTACGGTGTTCTTGGTTAGTATTTTCTTGTCTACTTTTGTTCTTTTCGTATTAGTTCTATTTTGTGAGATCACAGTATAATGTGGGTGTAATACATATTTACCTATAGATACCAGTCTAATTTTACTTAAAAGAGACCTCCTCCACTAGGAATAATGCCTGTATCGCGGGAGACTTTACAAACATTCAAAAATCGGACACAGAACATCCAGACTTGACAACCATTCGTGGATAAAATAAATTTTAGTCCCGTGTGTGATTCGAATCCTTAACAATGGCGAATGGCAGTTGCGAGGCGACCACTGAAACCACTACGGTATCTGTGCAGTCACTATGTCAGCACAGAAAGTTTTTACAAGCAGATAGTGACATAAGTCAATTTATATCTCGGCATGATGCATGGCTTCTGTGTTATACCTAGTTGCTTTTGGCTAACACTAAATAAGAGTTACAGGCCGAATTTTGGTTTTGCTGGCCAATCTAAACGATGACTGACCATTTGTGCAGAAGATATAATATGCAGAAACATATGGAGCGCAATAAAGATATTGAGTCTTAAGATATTGTTATGCACTTGTGTGCGCAAACACAAGTGCAATCTACTACAAAATGGTGAAAACTTGTTCTCTGAATCTGATGAAACTTGACTTTGATTACAATTTTACACGTAGCTACCAAACTTTGAAAACCGGTTCAAATTACGTTCAGTGGTATTTGCAAACAGCCAATAAATTTAAAATAGGGTCGGACGCCTTTTTATAGCAAATACCAAAGAGGTTTTAAAAAGGACCGGTAGTTCTTTCTGCCTGTTTTCCAAAATTCAACCGTAATTCATGTTTTATAAATTTTAGCTTTCTGCACTTCTACTCCGTAACTCTGCTTAATCCAATACTCACAGTTTTCTCTCCACGTATTAATATATACCTATATATTGCCAGCTACCTCTTGGGTTCAGTACTTTTTCCTGGATGCAAAGTAGCCTATGTCCTTTTCTGTACCCCTGACAACATGTATAATATTCTTTTCACATACACGCAACATCATCTAGCTGAAACTAAGCAGAGCTTGTACTATGGATACTAGACAATGGATAAACATACATACATACTCTTTTTTTTTTTTGTAAATACTTACATGTTATACATAGAAACACCCAGACCAAGACAAACATCCATGTTCATGCACACAAATGTTTGACTTGTGCGGGAATCGAACCCGCGACCTCAGGCGTGGCAGTCAGTTACACTAACCACTACGCCATCGAGTCGTCAAACAAGTAAGTATGCGAAATTTCATAATGATCAGTCGAGTAGTTATGGCGTGAAAACATTACAAACAAACATTCTCATTTATATTATTAGTTAGGATCTCCATAGTGCAGTCAGGGTCTCATTACAATAGTATCAATTATCTTTGCACAGAGCGTTGTTTACAACTAATATAAAAAATAATTAAACTACTGTACATTTGCAAATTTTAATTACATCCTACTGCAGACACCCTGCTGATAATATGACATCAAAGTAAATTCGGATAGCCACCCTTTAGCCAACTTAACTCAGCATCTTGAACAACCCAACAAATCATTCACAACTTTATTACTGACGACATAGAGTTCAAATTTAGAAGATTGGTGTTTATCAGGTGCAGATGTAAATTGGTATTGAGGTTTGGAATTAATATCTGTCAGCTTTTAGGCTCTCTGTATAGTATTATGAGCATTTGACACTATAAGTGTGCGATATGAAGAAGAACCTTTGAAGGGATTAAACGACAAATGAGATGGGGTGACAATATAGGACTAAGTAATTGTGTGGTTCAAGATGTTTCATGGTTTCAAATAATGGAATGACTTATTGCAGAAACAAAAAATCCAAACCAGACCAGACCAGACCTTGCCAGCGCTACGTAAAAGCAAAGCTGTGACTACTACAGCAATAATGTAAACAATGTATGCATGCAGGTAGTATAAATTAATACATTCTATTGCTTAAAGATTCTCACACAGGATGTAATGCCTGTATCGCGATATTAAAAATTACAAAAACAAGAACGAACATAAGGAATTTTCAGACTCGGGATGACAAATTGCAGACCACACAAATTTTTGTACCGTTTGAGATTCGGGTCCACAATCCTAGGTGGCACTGGTTAGACGACCACTTGCCCGCTAAGTTCATAGTGTGATCTCCGTGTCTTTATTTCATGGTCTTGGGACTGGTACATAAAGAAGTTGGGACGACTCATCCTTATTGTGAAATAATGATGGGATGTCACAGCCACTTCATTTTTCTAAGTAAAGACAATTGGATGTCGAAAGTATAAAGAGGTATGTGAAATCGTCTCTCATCCATATTACACCGATAGCTCACTAAACATAAATAAAACATACAAGGTTAAAAAAAACACAACGTCATTTATATTAACAAAAATTTCAAGTGAAAAATTCATTTTAGCACAATTAATATTAATCTTCCAAATTATTAGCGTCTTCTTCCACAACATCCCAAAGATATCTATTCCTGAATTCTATGTTCTTCGTTTCATCGGGTGCTTTTTCTTCCACGACATGCGGTGGGGGCTCATCGATAGAATCTAGGTCATCGTCGATAAGTGACGTTACAGATAGCAGCGTGGCATCAGTAACGTTGATGTTATCACCAGCATCCCCTCTCTCCAACTTACTTCTATTTGCTCCTAGGGTCTGTGGGAATTTATTATGCGAATATGAGTTAGTGAGTTGTGAGTATGCTCGTTAAAATGTGGCTTGACTTGATCTGAAAGCATTTTGTATTAAAGGATTTTAACTAAATTAAAAAACAGGTCAATGCTTCATACTAAAAAGTACACAAGGCACATTGTCAGATACTTAAATCCCTATCCAAACCTAAAGGAGTAAGAAAAGCTATTGCCACATCATAAGGTGCTAGCAATTTGATTGAATAAAAAAATCTCATTGTTTATAAAACTGGATAAACCAACGACGTTATATGTAAGATAATTGTTACTTATTGCTGTTCTAGATACAATAAAAAAGAAACGTCAATGAAATTAATCTTGAGTTTTCACTGCTGCGTGTATCGGTGAAAGAAAACATCGTGAAAAAACCAACATGTTTGAAAGTTCTCAATAATCTTCTCAAAGATATGTAAAGACTGCCGCACTAAGCCAGCGTGGTGGACTATGGCCTATCCTTTCTCACGCTGAGAAGAGGCCCGTGCCCGGCGATGGGATAATTTATATACAAGGCTTATATTCATATTATTATTAATATATCTATAGATATTCAGATGCTTCTACATATCGTTATGACGAGGTCATAGCTTACTCTTGACGACTGAATCATGTATTTTGTGAACATCAGTTCAATTTACTTGTGACGCATATGTTCTGTCACGCTAAACTCTTTTTCTAAGTTTATTCACAGTTCTAATGTAGGACTATCATCATCATCTCAGCCGTGAGACATCCACTACTAGACATAGGCCTAAAGTTTTCCCGCACGTCTTGAGCCACCCGCATCCAACCGCTTATGTAGGACTATAATTAAATATAGATACTAACATCTATAATGGCCATATGCAGAATGGGCACCTCAAGTTTCAGTGGTTTGATCTCCTGTGGCTCATCGTCCAAATAGGAGTACTCGGTGGGCACCTGGAAATACATTTAACACGTTGACATTCCTATGACCCCATGTGGGGTCACGGCAGATTATACCCATACGTCTTTGCCCATACGAGATCATAGCACTGAGAGTATTTTTCTTTGATTTTGAAGCGGACTTATGGTTTTTGTAATTTTGTGGACTTATGAAGGAAGGATGGTTCATACAAAAACCGAAAACAGAATTGAAAAAAAATTCAGAATATCTCAAAGTTAGGTCTACAATTGTTAAGGGATTACGGCCAAAAATAAAACTTATTATGCATGAATTCTCGTGTTTATTTTATGACAAATATTGAAAAAGGACAAGTTTATATAAGTTCAGTCACGAAACAAGAATGACAATAATCTTTTTTACATTGTTTACATTCTTGATGAATTTTGATAGACATTTTTACCGCTAATGTTGAATCACTATTTTCCAAAATTCTATGAATATCGGCATCAAAACGAATGCGAGACATTATTCACTTCACGACAAACACTGTTCTAAATCAAACAACAAATACAAACCATCCAGAAACAACTTCAATGTTGTAACCAACTACCCTCGATAATTTTTACTATTTTCATACTCATAAGACCATGACTCCGTGAAAGGGTTCACGTCAATATTTATTCACAAGTCCGTGACCCCATATTGGGTACACATTGAAAAATCGACGAAAAGTAATTTTCATGATAAGTTTAATATAGAGAACTGTAATTAATTGCATTGGACTTGTCGGGTGGTCAGACCATTTTGTATAGGGACTGTCAAGGTGTTAACAGGTCAACTTGTCTACAAAGCATACACTCGATAAATTGGCATGTATCGTAATGAAAAGGCCGCAAGGCTGAAGCAGTACATGAAACTATTAATGTAACGTAGTATAAAGCCTAACCGTCTCATGTGACTTAATTTATACGGTTAGGATATACATACATTACTTGTTAGTCCTGTAAAAAAGCAGAGATAAGCCGTTAGCACTAGGGTCAAAAGTCACTTTTTACTTTTTAACAAAACATTATCTCTTTTAAATGTTTAAAATGCCATTTTCATCCTAAACACACAACACATAGTTATTTGGTTAGGAACTTCACTTTGTACGGCTGCTAAAAATTTCCTGAGAGAAATAGCGAAAGACATTGTATCTACTAATTATTATTAAACAAAGCAGCGATAGCGTAGTTTGATGACCGTTGGACTGCCATGCAGAGGTCTGGAATTCATTTCAAGGCATCTTTGACATTTTGAAGTTATGTGCGTATTCAATAGTTCATTATCGCTCGCTTTAACGGTGAAAGAAAACATCCGAGGCAACCTGCATGTCAGAGAGTTCTCCATAATTTTCTCAAAAATATGTGTAGTCTGCCAACCTGCACTAGGCTAGCGTGGTGGACCGTGGCCTCACCCTTTTGATACTGACAAGAGGCCAGTGACCAGCAGTGGGACAGTTTAATACAGGGTTAATATTTTTACTATATTATTATTGAAGCCTACCCGGATATACACGATCATAGTCTAAATCGCAGTCGTGATCATGTTTACAGCATCTAACTAATGGAGCATTCAAACGTATTAGTTAAAACTGTTACCCTCCGTAGACGCCATTTTTCAAGAAATTCATTAGTTTGCCGCAAAGCCTCCTTGCTCTCGTTGAGGAGCTCATCGATTCGATCCTTACCACGCAGGTGCTTATACTTGTTTAAGAACTGAAATACCAAATCCAAAATCTAATCTAAAATTCTCTGGAATTTGACCAGGTAAGGCCTGGTTCCTAAATTCCAGAAACGAGAACGTTTTATGTATGGGCGGTTCATTTTTGACACATATTCTATGAAAAATAAGTAGCAGCGATAGCTCAGTGGGGAGACCAACAGACTGCAATACAGAGAGTCTCGGGTTCGAACCTACGTCGCGCATCTCTGACTTTCGGAGTTATATGACTTTACGAAATTATGTGCGTATTAATTCACAATTATCGCCTACGCCGTGCCTCGGAGAGCACGTTAAGCCGTTGGTCCCGGCTGCCATGAACATCTATGGCAGTCATTATTGGGAAGCTCAGTACCCTCTATTATTCTGATACTGGTGTAGCCTCAGGGTATCGTTAGCCTTCAGGTTGCGGAGGTCAGGTGGCAGCCGCTCCGTGTAAAAACTGATATCCAGTCAAATCCGGTTAGACCAGAAAAGCCGACCCCAAGTGACTTGGGAATAATAAAGGTTAAGAGAGAAGACTCTATGAAAAATATGTCAAAATTTATCTATCCGTAGCTAGAACGACAAAGTCGTTGCCGGTTCATTGACTTATAGGGCCTTTTAAACTACTTTCAAATAATTATCTCGTTATGATAACATTCTTAGCATCGGCAACTAGAGAGCGATAGTAGTATTTGTAAATTAATGCCTGAGTAATGATAAACTCATAAAAGCAATTTTAATAAAAACTTGTGTTAAGGTTGAAAGGACAGGCAAAGATTTTGCAAAAATTGCTAAATAAGTAGATTTTTTAAGACAACTCTCACATCGATGCCTTGGATCCTGTGGGACATTTTAAGAATACAATTTAAAAATAATAGTACCAGTCCTCTCAGGATAATAATTTGTAGATAACAATAATAAGTATACCGTGTGGGATTCGAATCCACTACTAGCTAAGGGACCAGTTATCTATTACGCTATCCATGTGTGCAGTCAAGATGTCTCTTTGATCGGAAATAATAAACGTGTTTTACTTTACAAACTTCAGGCAATGGACATAAACAACACCTAAACTCGGATTAAGTATTTGGAAATCTCACAAATTTTTATCCTGTATGGGATTCGAACCCACAGTGCAGCGCGTAATAGTGTGATAATAATATAACAACCACATAAGCGTAGTAACGCTTATCTGTTTAATAACTATTTGTAAAAAGAAACAAGTCAATACATGCATTTTGGATAAGTATAACACCATATATCCAAACTATCCAAACTAATATTATAAATGCGAATGTTGAGTTTGTTTGTTACGTTTTCAAGCCTTAACTACTCGACCAAACATCATGAAATTTCGTATACAGGAACAGAAAAGGACATAGGGTATCGTTTATTCAGAAAAAAGGTATTGTATGGTGCTCGGTCAAGTAGTTTAGGCATGAAAGCGTAACAAACAAACAAACTGTTTATTTGATTTTTATAAAACAAACATATTCGCATTTATAATATTAGTTAGCATTATGTAAATCAATACTAACAGCAATCGTGAAAGTCAGCACAAGAATCTCAATGATCAGAATAGAAAAGCTGACTGGTACTTCAGGCACGGCTTGCGCCTGCTTAACTTCCTCCTTCACGGCCTTCCTTAGAAAACACATCATCTTGCATAAGATTTTCTGGCTCATATCAACGAAGCCATGGCCTAACACGTAGTCTATGGCAAACAGACTCAAGACTATAACTGTGTATATTGAGGAGTTGAATGCTTCAACCAACATGTTAGAGGCAAATATATATTTTAATGTATCACCATAATTTACACAATAATTTTTTTATTGTTTTCGCCAAACTAATTTTTGGCAGAAGCTCATAAATTTGTCTATTATTTTTTTTCTTTTATTGTGCGCTTATTTGACATTCTTTAGACGAGTTCTTAGTTCTTATGGTAAAATATTTAGTTCTAATTCAACAACACACTCGGGTGATCATAGTAAATTAATCGATGATGCGAATGGAAAATTGCATACAAAAACGAGGGAGGAAACAAGGACTAGCAAACCGCGAGTTTTTCTTTCTTTGACATGACAGTAAGCGGTTATAGTAGTCTATAATCGCTTACAATATAAGGCTTGATTCACATGTACCACAACCACACTACAACCACAACTACACCACAACTACACCACAACGACACCACGTAGGCAGGCGCAATTTTGTATCGAAAATGAATAGTAGAATTTACACGGACCACATTTTACCGTCATTATCGACTATATGGGTGATACCGACCACATCGCAATCACAACGCAACCGCGAAAGACATGGCGAACTAGCATCGAACCACATCGCAGACACAACGCTGCGTCGATGCACCGACGACTGTTTCCATAACGAAAACCGGTATCGAACTGTCTGTCTGCACTCGTGAGCGTCATTGCGTCGTCACAACCTCGTCGCAACTACTAACGACAACTCAACCACATCCACTTTTTGTAGGAACCACAACGCAACTGCAAAAAACTGCAGCGACACTAATCACACGTAACCACTGCTTGATCACCTTTTGTCGCGTCGATGTGGTGTGGTTGTGGTACGTGTGAATGAAGCCTATGGGTCATCACTTACACCTTGCCGACTCCTGAAAAACGAAATATATCTAGCAATAAAGACAATTAAAGGACGAGACACTTATAGGAATTCTTACAAACCGGGTGATAGACAGAGCCAAGCATAGAGCCAAACATCGCTACGAACATTTTCACGATCATTCTAGCAAATGCTCTAGTCAATTCTCGTCAAAAAAATTACAATGGCTCAACTCGGCAAAAAGCTCAAAGCAAATTTACTCTCCTTTCGCTAGAATGCTGGCTAGAACGCTCGCTAGAATGCTCGCTGAAACGCTCTTGTTTTTTCTTTAATGTAACATTCACTAAAATGTACAAATTAAAGTCTATCAGCACCTTTGCTTTAGTTCCCTGTAATACAAACACAGAAAATACATCGACCAAACTACTATCTTTATCATAACTGGCGCAATGTTCGATAGTTGCCATGACAGTGTGTTTATTTATCTTGACGACGTTGTCAATTGTCAATTGAAGGCACCAGCCACCACCACAAAACCTATCAAGAACAAGAATAATCATTTCTAAATAATATCAATAACACGTAAAAATGGTAAGACTAAGACTGTTTTAGCATATTTTGAACTCTATATTTCCATATTTGCCCGTCGTTTGTTGTTTTGAATTAAATTTCTTTGATATTGATAATTCGATTTTTTCAGGCACCTAAAGCAAAAGGTGCGGCTAAAAAAGCACCAGGTAAGGACAAATCTGAGATCTTTTTCCACTTTTATATAGGAGAATATTGTTATTTTTATTTCTGAAGTGGTAGCCACCTGTAACAATCTCCTGACTTCATTTTAAGATAGGATAGGAATCGCAGTTTTTCTATTAGGTACTTGTGGCACAAATGTCTTGTTATCAATTTTAATTTTTTATTACATACAATAAATATTTAAAATAGTTTAGTTTAGTAAATTAAAGCAGGTTTCATTACTGTCAGCAATTTTTGTTGTTATTTACGTAATGTATCTCGCTGACCGCAATTTCAACCCAGAAAAAGTGTGTAAGTATAATAACAATACTGCGGCATTTTTATTGCGCATAATTTACACCCTTAGCATCAACAATAGTGTCTATTAAAACGTTCCTCTATCCTTAGACATACGGCTTAATTTCAGTAATCTGTACTTCACGCAGCTACTATATAATTTTAGCCATTTGTACGTTATTGTATAGTTATATTATTCAAAATAAGATTCTGAATATGTAAATGTTATATTGCGTTTCAGCAATCATCATCGATGGCGTCGACACGTCGGAGATGACTCGAGAAAAACTCGAGCAATTCACACTCAAAGTCAAAGAAGAATTAGACAAAGAAAGAGAAGAACGCAATTACTTTCAACTAGAGCGAGACAAAATCCGCACATTCTGGGAAATCACAAGGCAACAATTGGAAGAAGCAAAAGCTGAATTAAGAAACAGAGAAAGAGCAACAGAAGAAGCGCAAGAAGAAAATGAAGCACTTTTGGAAACTGAGAAGCAGAAAATTAAGCATTTGAAGTATGAACAGCAGGCTGCAGCGGCCGCCTTAAGGGCTGAAAATTTAGTAGCTTTGAAAGCTGCGAAAGAGGAACATACTGAGCAAGAATTAGAATTGCTTAATGACAAAAGATCGTTACGGCATGAAATCAGAGAGCGCCAAATGGCTGCACAAGATGAATTAAGAAGAGCTAAATTGATACATGCAGAAGAATTATCGAGAGTGAGAGATACATTTGAGGAAAGAGCACGACAGATAGAAGATAAAGCTGAGAAAAAGCTTATAGAGACTAAAGTAGAATTGACTGTAAAACATAGAACAGAGATAGCAGAAGTAGAAGAAAGGAAAAATAAACAACTGGCAGAATTGATTACTCATCACGATAGGGCTTTTTCGGATTTAAAGAATTATTACAATGATATTACATTAAATAATTTGGGTAAGATTTTATATATTCTATCTACATATTTTTTATAAATATACCTAGCGTAAGTTTTGCACGCCAATGGCTGAATTACTCCCGCAACACCTCGACGCGCCAAGTGTTATAGGTACCATATTATAGACACATGTGACGAAAGATAGAATTTGTGCGTTCAATAAATAGGTAGATTTCAAGTACAAAGGAATTTTAAAAGCCGGGTTTTGTCTTCAAAATAGTCTAATAGTACAGAAGTTTACTTAAAGGTTCATTCATCATTATCTGACTTTTTTTAGGTCTAATAAACAGTCTGAAACAACAAATGGAGGAAATGCAAAAAGTGAAAGAACGCGCGGAGAAAATATCAAGAGATGCTTTAGCTGAAACGAAGAGCCTTCGGGAACCTCTAGAAGCTGCCGTCATTGATAATAAAGAACTCAAGAGACAAATGGCCAACTATGATAGGGACAAGGCTGCTTTGGCTGTAAGTATACAAAGCTCTTCAAAGCTCGATATAGCGCTCTAATAATATATTTTTACGCCTTATATAGAGGGTATGTGAACTGTGCAGTCAAGATGTCACCAGTAATGTTTATCATTAATGCTCGTACCACAACGATTTATTGTACAAAATGTTGGCGTCGCGTTACGTGTGATATGGCTGTTATTTCTGAACCGTATAAGGCGCGGTAACAGTATACTCTTTATAAGGGTGGTCGTTTGTTTGCCATTTTAGTTATACAAAAGCAGCGATAGCTCAGTGGGGAGACCAACAGACTGCAATGCAGAGGGTCTCGGGTTCGAACCCACGTCGCGCACCTCTGACTTTCGGAAGTTATATGACTTTTCGAAATTATGTGCGTATTGATTGACAATTATCGCCTGCTCCGTGCCTCGGAGAGCACGTTAAGCCGTTGGTCCCGGCTGCCATAAACATCTATGGCAGTCGTTATTGGGAAAGTCAGTACCCTCTAATATCCTGACACTGGTCTAGCTTTAGGGTATCGTTAGCCTTCGGGTTGCGGAGGTCAGGTGGCAGCCGCTCCGTGTAAAAACTGATATCCAGTCAAATTCGGTTAGACCAGAAAAGCCAACCCCAAGTGACTTGGGAATAATAAAGGCTAAGGAGAAGAAGAACTATGTGATCTGTCATGGCAGGCAGCAGTTTGGCTGTTACCTGCTCATTTTGTGTAAATAAGTCTAGGAGCGGTGGTTACTACTTGCCATCAGTAGTCTTCTAGCTTGGCTCCCAGCAGAGTGATATGAACTAATCTCCACTTAACATTATAAAAGTAACCGTTTATATGTTTGTTTGTAGTAAATCCTAACTAATATTATAAATGCGAATGTGAGTTTGTTTGTTTGTTACACTTTCACGCCTTAACTACTCTGCCGATCATTATGTAAATCCGCATACACGTTGTTAATGAAACATAAAAGGACAAAGTACCAAGACAAAAAAGTACCTTTTCAAAAAAGTAATGTTACTAACGTAACCTAACCTACATTTACGCGAGCGAATCCGCGGGAAAAATCTAGTAAACTCATAAAGTCAATGCAGTTTATGTACGCTTTCTACAAAGATAATATTGAAATTGAAAACTAACTGAATACATTTTGAAGCTACTTTCATGGAGTTTGTGTATACATTGTTTTAACGTTATAACCAAAAAGTATATCCTTTGAATTGATATATTTGTATATTGTATTAAATTATTTGATGTTATGCACAGTTATGTAGCTGCTAGAACGTTCGAGTGGCCTAGACAGGGCCAGTGGCATACAGGATCCCATCTGGTCTCTCAGCCTAGAGTCTACTAAAACTGAAACTGTAAAATTTCAGGCAAAAACAAAACAACTAGCGTCTCTAGAAAAACAATTCGAGGTACTTAAATGGGAGTATGAAGTTATTGGTGTCCGTTTCGACCGCGTTCAAACCGAAAGAGATGAATTAAAGAGCAGATTTTCAAGAGCTGTGCTTGAGGTGCAACAACGAGCGTCGTTGAGAACTGCCTTAATGGAAGCCAAGTTGAAGAATATGGAAGGCAGGGATGCAGGGCCTGCAGAGATCCATGTAAGAGTTATAATTATATGTGTACTATGTTATTGGTAAACATAGGTTTATGTGGACGCCTCGACATTGCTGCTGTTCTGTTTTTAGAGTTAGAAAGAACTCTTATACAATAGCTTTGTCCGTCCGTCTGTTATACAACTTTCAATTCAAGAACCGTAAGAGCTAGAGACTCGCGGTCAACGCCATTCGACTCAGCATAGTCGATGTACCCCCGAAATTACTATGACCTTTGACCTCTGACCTCAAGATCACGTGATACCATTTTTTCGAACTCTCACTTGTTCTGTTATGAATAAATACAATAAATCAAATGATGTGTGACTTGCCAGCAATACGATGGTGGAGGACTTCTACAAGTACTCACTGTACAGTCCTACGGTGCTGTTTAAAAAAACAGCTAGGAATAAATTCTATATCGCAAAAGACTTCACAAACATTCAAACAACGGACACAAAGAACATCGGACACTCGAGACAATCATCTATATGTATATATAAAACTCTTCCGTTACTGAGTGTCTGACAGACAACGCACAGCCGAAACTACTGAACGCAAGAAGCTGAAATTTGGCATGTATGTTCCTTGGAGAGTGTAAGGGAGCACTAAGAGAGGATTTTTGGAAATTCCACCCTTAAGGGGGTGAAACCCAATATTCACACGGGAACGGTACATACGCGGGTGAAACCGCGGGAAAACTACTAGTACAAGATAAAACTAGGGAGAAAGAAGCGGCAATGAATTGCCGTAAATATTAGAGTTCGAAAAATTGTTCAAGTAATATGCAAAGGCCGTGTGATACCACGTGACCTTGAGGTCAGATGTCAAAGGTCGGAGTAATTTCGGGGGTACATCGACTATGCTGAGTCGAAAGGCGTTGACCGCGAGTTTCTAGCTCTTACGGTTCTTGAGTTGAATGTTGTATAACGGACGGACGAACGGACGGACGGACAAAGCTGTAGTATAAGAGCGACACAGTAAGAGAACAACCATATAAGATCACACAATTTTTTGTCCCGTGTGGGATTCGAACCCACAACACTCGGCGCAGTGGCAGCGGCGAGGCGGCCACTTAAACCACTAAGCCTTGCGTGCAGTGTGTCGGCTAGGTCCCCCCACACAGATTATTAACCTCTGAGTCTTCTTCGAAGAGGTCAATGAAAACACTATGTGGGTCTGTGTGTCTGTCTGTTAGTAACCGGCATAACTCCGGAACCACTGGACCGATTGACTTGTAACTTGGTGTGCAGACACCTTGGGGACATACCTCGGTCGAGTTTATAAATTGACCAATAGATGTGTTATTATGAATTTGAAGTTACAATATTGCTCATAATAATATATGTGATATACACGTTTAAATAATTGCTTTAAAACCGATTTAAACAAATATATTGGAAACGTATGCAGCTATACAATATAGATTTTATAAGTACCTCAGATAAAACAAACTAAATACAGGTACTGGGGGTTAAAAGATCCCCGAGATATAGGGGTCATTTCTTTTCATTACTTTTACATTTAAGGCGAAGAGGTTGAATCCTGGGTTTTTACACCCATCTCGTTAACTTAGACGAAACTTTTGTGTTATTCACAAATAAGTACCTGATTGTTTCGAGCCTGAATATTCTTTGACCATTTTTTTAATGTAAGTATATAGTCTATATAGTGATACTAAAAACTCCGTAACCTAACTAATTTTATAAATTGTGAATGTGAGTTTGTGTGTTTATTACGCTTCCAAGCCTTTAACACTCGACCGATCATTATGAAATTTTGCATACACGTTGTCAGGGGCACAGAAAATGATATACATTTCATCCATAAAAAGTACCGTTCGCGAGTGAGTGAAGCCGCGGTCAAATACTAGTAATAGATAAATGAATTGAATTCAAATTAGTAAATTTTTAACATACTTACAGTATATTCTATGCATATTATTATGCCAAGTTATTATACCAGGTTTATTAGACCAGGTTATTATAACCTGGTCTTTATTAGACCAGGTTAAATAACCTGGTCTTTATTAGACCAGGTTAAATAACCTGGGCACGCCACGATCGTGGCGGTAAGTCCCGTGTTTGAGGAGTGGCTGGAGAGGCGGCATGGCGCCCTCACCTTCCGGCTGACACAGGTAATGACTGGCCACGGTTGTTTTGGCCAGTTCCTGTGTCGTATACGCCCGCAAGAGACGCCCGGTTAAAAAGACGGGCTTTGTGGGCCTGCGCGCCATCCGTTCAGCACCAGGTCCGAGAGGCGGCGTGCGTGTTCCCACGCGCGCCTCTGTGTCGAGTCCGTCTCCCCTCTAGGGGGGACATTAGGGAGTGGTAGAAGTGCCTTTAGGGTAGGTCTTTCGTGTAGTGGCCTGCCGTTTCATACGGCGGGCCGAAACCTCGCGGTCGCGACCGCATGCGAAAGTGATTCGTGCGGCCCCGTCTATAGTGGTTTTGTCGAGGAACACCGTGGTAGGTTTAGTCGGTATTCCGGGAGGTACTTCATCTTTTCAACATCTTTATTTTACCCCGGCGAGTCCGACATAACCCCTCCGCCCGCCCCGGCGGAGGGGTATGCGTCACGCATTCCCCCAAGTAAAAAAAAAAAAAAAGGTTAAATAACCTGGCGCAGGAGGGCGCGAGAGGACCTTCAGCCACCCTGAATAGAAGCCTGCGGGCGGTGGACCCATTGGGGCCGTCCATCGCCCGATCAGCGCAGGTCCGAGTAGGCGGCACACAAATTGGGGGACCAGGTCCCCCAATTTGTGTGTTTGTGTGATGGTTGTGTGGGACCCGCCACGTCCATCGGTGGGTCAAACCTTTGACGGGGTCGCGATTTGAATGCGAGAGCGATCCGCGCGACCCCGCCATAAAGGTGTTAGGAACACCGCGGTGGTTTTAGTCGGTTCAGCCCAAATTTCCATCTTATGGGCTGGATGCCGACATATCCCCATCGCCCGCCCCAAAACCGGCGATGGGGAATGAGATTTGCACATGTCCCAGCGTTAAAAAAAAAAAGTTATAATAATCTGGTCTAATAAACCTGGTAACCTGGTATTATTGTCTCTTTTTAGCTTCTTAGCTATCTAATGCATCTTGGTTATAGGAACTTCTGAAACTGAAAGACACTCAAATAGAAGATCTTCGGTACGAGGCAGCTCGTTTACGTAAAGCTCACGATGATCTTCTCGCTACTTACGAAGCTAAACTTTCTAAAATGGGAGTACCGGCTGAGGAACTGGGTTTCAAGTATGTATTATCAATTAATTTTTCTCACTACTAGAAGCAAATGACTACACGGACGGCGCAGTGATTTAAGCGGCTGTGTCGCCACTGCCGCGACGCCGAGAGTTCAATCCGCACGCGGGTCAAAAATTTCTGTGATTCAATATTAATTGTTCCGAGTCTGGGTGTTAGGTGTTTTGTGTAGGTACGTTATTTGAATGTTTGTAATGTCCCCCGCGTGACAATTAAGATATAAAAAAACATTAAAAACGGCTTATTCCAAAGGCGAGGGATGTCTTTAAAAAATGTTGTCTAAATAACTAGCACTTCAAGAGATTATATTATTATGATATTAATCAATCGATTAATATGTTAAGACTGCGCCGAGCGTAAGACAGATAATGTCAGAGCTCGTAAGGCGCATATTCAAATCGGCGCGCGGCCGCCATAGTAAAATTGTGTGGAGGATTTGAAGTGATTGCTTTTTTGATAAATATGTGTCTTTATTGTCAACCAATAACTTAAATATTTGGGACGGACAAATTGTAATATAACTATTTATGTTTCGTTTAAGCTGTTAAACACATTATGTTATGGTAAATGTATATTTTATATTTGTATTAAACAAAAGTGTTGATTTTATTCATTTAACTGTAACCGCCTGTTTTGGCACATTTCGCTCGGCGCAGTCTTAATGCAACGAAGAATAAAATATTCACGAATAATGGTTTATATTTCTTAGAATAGTGACATCTAGTGGACTTTTCTTGTACTTCTTCGAATATTGCTAACAGCGCTAACGAAAACAAAACACACAGGGTGCAACTCTAAATATTTTGCATGTGTGATCATAGATGGCGTTAAATAAAGTTTTTGTTTCCAGACCCTTGAAAGCTGTTGCCGTGGCTGGTTTAGCTCCAATTATAGGTCAAGGCCCTGCTGGATTGGTTACCAAAGATCCATAATTTTTATAACACTAAGGTACCTAAAGTTATATTTTCATACATTTAATCAGAATGAAATTATATCATAATATAATATCTATTTCGTATTAAAATTTATTGTAGATATCTAATTAACTCCTTTTTAAAATTGAAATCGCAATCATCTATTTATCATTATAATGTAAAATAAAATTGTTTATAGTTAAATAAATGTATACTTTACCTACTTTTGTTTTGGTTCTTCATTTTCATGTAGGTGAAACCATAAACCAATTACAATAGTATAGAAACAGCAGTTTCACCTAATATTCCTAATTAATATTCATTTATATTCAATACTCTATAGGCGTTCATCGCGCGTGCACTCTCGCTCCTTTAAATCGTTTAAACTTTGGTCCAGTTATAAATTCATTTTAACTTAAAACATAAACTCTTACATTTAGCCTAACTTAACAACTTCTACAGGTTTTATCGTTAAGAAATCTCAATAGCAGCCTAGAGCTAGAAAGTTAGCCGTGTTATTATTCTCCCGTGCCTCGGAAAGCACGTAAAGCTGTTGGTCCTGCACCTGATCTCTCTCCGGCCGTGTAGGATTGCCGTCCTATCTGATCATGAGGGGTAGGGAAATAGAGTGCACTTTCGTTTGCGCACTCACTTGTGCACATTAATATCTTCTGCGCAGATGGCCAGTCTCGTTAAGATTGACCACCGCGACTGAAATTCGGTCTGGAGGACATTCTACATATATATTAACTTGTATTGTTTTGAGATATGTTCACATATAGATAGACGGATATATGTAAATCTCTTAAAGAAGTTCCTAGGAAACTTATTATAATTCTGCCTACACCTTCGGAGATTGGGAGCATTGTTTCGAGTTTCCAAACCAAAAACTTTATGTACCACAGGCAACTAATTAGACCTCGTCGATTTTAGTCTACCACGGTTAAACCGCGGCTTCGCACGCGTGTTTTCTTCAAAATAGATAGTAAAACTGTCCTATACAACACAGGTTTCGGCCTAGCTTAGGCTCCAGTCTCCCGCCTTGTTCCTTCTGTTTCGTTTTTATTATTAAGCAATATGTATATTTCGTCAAAATTGAAAATATTGTCGAGAGAAAATAAACAGTGACTAAACTACCGCATACTGAGATAGAAATATTAATATCTTATGTATTAATTCAGGACATGATCTAGCTATAAGTATGCTAAGTCTCATCCGAATCCGTTCAACGGTTTACTTGTGATTGGGTAACAAGCATCCAAATACATACGAACGGATGGCGTAGTGGTTTTAGTCTTGTGGGTCGAATCCACATCGGATAAAAATTTGTGTGTTCGGAAAATAGTTGTTCCAAGTCTGGTTGTATTTTGTGTCCGTTGTTTGAATGTTTGTAAAGTCCCCCGCGACACAGGAATTATTTTTAGTGCAATTGAGTTGTCTTAAAAAGAAACGTCTTGACAGACTTTTACATTATCTAATACTAGTTTCTGCTCACAGTTTTCTCCCAAGGAATCCCGCAGGTACAGGAAAATTAACCTTATGTAATAATCCAAAACATAGTCTCTTCCGTGTGCTAAATGTTATTCCAATCCGTTTATCAGTTTCCACATGGTTGAGTAATAAGCAAAAACCTCCATGCATCTTCATAAACTATTAACGGAATTTAAAATAAACCATGTATCTGCCTCTTTAAATTAAAAAGGATTTCAAAGACATTTACATACAGCCTTGCTAAACTGTTATAAATGTATACATTAGGTTGTATCCAGTCTTATATTTAAATATATATGAGCTGTACAACATCCTATGGTAATACAGTAATTGAGAAATTAGCCTATTCAATACGGGACGTAATCGCATTAGTGCTCTACATACACAGTCTTACGTCGTTATCCATGTTATGCAGTGGGTTTCGGGTTCGAACCCACGTCGCGCACCTCTAACTTTCGGAAGTTAAATGACTTTTCGAAATTATGTGCGTATTGATTGACAATTATCGCCTGCTACGTGCCTCGGAGAGCACGTTAAGCCATCGGTCCCGGCTGCCATGAACATCTATGGCAGTCGTTATTGAGAGAGTGTCGACACAAAAGATCCCACTGGGTCGAAGTGTCGCCAGTCTGCACTGACTGGCCTCCACGTAAGATACATACATACGTCGTTATCCCAGATAAAGCCTAGTAAAAGATCGTTGGACTAGCTAGGCAGAGGTCTTGAGATCTATCTTACGCTATGTTCACATGGATTTAGGTTTTGTCGGATTGGATTTTTACCCTCTAAGGAAGAACCGAATGCTCTGTTTAAGGTGGGTTTAGACCAAACGAACAAAGAGGTAGAACTAGAACAAGAGCATTCTTTCTTGATCTTTTAGTGTAAACGAAAGCTCGTTTTCAGCGTTTACACCAAAATATCAACGAGCAAGAATCATAACCAAGATGCTTCTTGCACAATAGATGTTTAGATCAGCCGAACGAATGCTTATTGCTCATAAGTATGTATTCAAATCGCTAGAACACAAGAACACTGAAGAGACCGCTCCGGAAAGCGAGCACGTCCAAACACGTAAGAACGCTCTAAGCTACTGTTCGCGTGCTTTAGTGCCGTTTACATCAAGCGAGCGAGCATTTTTAGAATATTGCATAGAATCTATGCAAGCTAGATAGAACAACAAAGGAATATTCTGTCTCTGTTTACACTAATAGAATTTGACGGAGAGGGGATAGATCCGATAGATAGATAGATCCGGTTTACATGGCATTCGGTTTTGTTTTTCTGCAAGCAACCGAATGGTGTGTCATCGTGTGAATATGTAATTTGGTTTTTTTGCAGAAAACCGCTCAGTATCTCACTACTATTTGAAAAAGATGGACGTTAACACACTTGCTATCATTATAATCATTGTTGTTATCGCCCTCACAGGCGTGCAAGAAAGAGATTTTGGTTAAACCTAATTGTTACACCCGCCATTCGACTTGCCGTATCTGGTTTCCGAAACTTAAAACCGAATGCACGTGTAAACTAATACATATAAATTATATTGTGACTAAAACGTAACCTATAAAAATCTGATCCGGCATCTCCGAGTGAACGTAGCGTTACGTTACGCCTGGCCAATCCTAGCAATAACATATGTTCAAAATATATGCTGCAAAATATATGCTATGCCGCTATGCCAAGGAGGCTTTGTAGGCAACACAATATGCTCACTAAAACGAGTGCCGCAGATATTAGCGATACCTTACAAATCGCACTCTTAATAAAACAGAGACTTATCTCAGTATTTAGGATTAAACAAATTTGAACTCTATTGAGATATGATTTAACACAAATATAATATTAGAATTTAACATATACAATTAGAGTACAAATTGCCTTACTTTCAAATTTTGAGTTCCTTCGCTGTTTTATTAAGAGTGCGAAATGTATGTGTAGAAAACGTGCTATGATAGCCTGTGGTTATGTTTTTGTTATTCGCTTTTTTTTAAATATTGTTACACATTTGAGTACCTGTTTCAATTTTATTTCCTTCTAACCTAAAAATAGACTTGTAACTTTATTTATTGCCTTTTCTGAAGCATTAAAATAATGTTGCACTAATTATTTTTAATTTAATCTTCTTTATAATATACTGTTGTAGCACTTTCACGTTTAGACGCTGTATGTAAGGCATGATGTGGTGTCCTGTAATTGAAGGAGTACATATACCAAAAATGTCTTGGTTTGTGTTTTCCTTTGTGAATAAGATGTGTACAGCCTTTATTGGAGATCCTAAAACTAAATAAATGAATAAAAATTGAGCTTGGATCTAGTCTGAATATTACAAAATGGTTGGTTTGGTGGTGGTATTCGCCAGGATAAATGAAAGAACTCAATTGAATTTCATATTTTGTTTTACATTTGTCATTTATTATTTTAGTACCTATATAGTCGGTCTCGATGGCGTAGTGGTTAGTGTAACCGACTGCCACGCCCGAGGTCACGGGTTCGATTCCCGCACAAGTCAAACATTTGTGTGCATGAACATGGATGTTTGTCTTGGTCTGGGTGTTTCTATGTATAATATGTATGTATTTACAAAAAAAAAAGTATATATGTATGTTTATCCATTGTCTAGTACCCACAGTACAAGCTCTGCTTAGTTTGGGCTAGATGGTGTTGTGTGTATGTGGTAGAAAATTAATATTAATTAATTAATATTATTATTAGTACCTACTTTATTTGGAACATATTTTATTATGAGAATTGGCTTTTAATTTTTTTGAATATAAGTGTGTGTGTTAAATAGAAGTTATCGCTGCCCATAATGTTTTCTTATCGGTTATAGCGATCTATTACTAATTAAATAGTTAGTTATCTCTCGCTATAACCGATAAGAAAACACAATGAGAACACCTACACATTTAAAATGTTTATAATTATATGTTAAAACTATCAACCAGCACTAGGCCTGCGTGGTAGACTGATCTAATCCTTCACATACTGCAGAAGGAAAGAACCCTACTGCTAGGAATATGCCTCTTCTCAGTAGTTCATAAACTGAGCTAAGTCAAAGTCAAAGTCAAAGTCAATTTTTTTTATTTCAAATAGGCCTGAGTAACAAGCACTTTTAAAACGTCAAAAGCTAGGTGTCAGTTCCAAAAGTGAATTAAATTAAATGTAATAAATTCCCTACACCAGGGCCAACATCGTGCTCACACATTTACAAACATTTTATTATTTTAATATGAAGTATATAATCTTAATTATACAACATGAAATTGATATATTATTTGTCAGTAGGCCGAGGAAATGCAAGTATTTAAAAGGACATAGTTGAGAATAACATAAATGAACATACAAAAAAATCATTGCCGTATGCAGGGGGGGACCGAAGACCAAGCATTTTTATCGTCCATATATTGTTTCGTGCTATAGTATGCTTTGGAGAGTAGAGTGCGTTTCACTATCTCTTTAAACTTTTTGACGGGTAATTCACTAATGTGGGATGGGATTTTATTATAGAATCTAATACTATTTCCAATAAAACTTTTACTAGTTCTGCTAAGTCTAAATCCCGGTACCATAAGTTTGTGTTTATTGCTAATACTGATATTCAACATTTACTAAGTACTGGTTAAATGTCTCTGAGTGTGGCATGGCAATAAAACATTTACCAAGGAGTACAAATTTAAAATTAGTAATTCTAAAATCGAAATCGCTTTGCTTTTTAATATAGGGCACACACGAAAAGGTCAGGCGTTTGAATAAATAAAACGAATAGTCGAAGCCAATGAGTGTACTTTATTTCCTACTAACTTTATTTTTTTTATTTATTTCTTTATGTACAAAACGGTTATAAGGCAACACTTCCAAATGAATGAAAACGCATTTACGATGAATATAATAATTCAAACATTTCGCTTTTGTTTTTATTAGCAAGAAAATTTTGCGCCACACTTCAAAATTGACAAGTCGGTTGCACACATTGCCAGAGTAAAAATGCACTTATTTTTTATAAATATTTAGCTGCTTTTATAAATATTATCATTTTTCCTTTTCTAATTATTTTAAGTAAAATATGTACGAACAGGAAAACAATTAAAATTGCAGTTTCCCTAGTGTATACTTAGGTATCAATTCACTCAAACGCAAGTAGTTGTGAATGTATTGCACAATTGATCGTGTTTGAGTTTACATCTTATATAACTTGTATGAGAATGTGAACGTCGGGTCATAGAATGACGACGAGAAATATTGGGCTACACAAATAAAAAAAATATACAAGATTATACGATCACCAAATAAATCGCCGGATACATATTATATATTGTATATTATCAATGAGATGCAAAGTTACAGAAGACAGACTCGACAAATACAGCTTATGTTTTGAAAAAAATAGCTTTGGCTCAATATGATAGTTAATTCATCAATACTGAAGACAGAGATGTACTTAAATAGTGAAAAAAAATATTTGATAGGTATTTTAAAATTCAAATTGTTTTATGCTATTCGTTTTTATTTAAAACCCGGAAAAAAATTCAATAGCCCTCGTAAGCATCTGTTACAACTTCAGAATTTATTGTGTAACCTATTAAATTTTTATACTGGAAAATACTTGGAATTGGATAAAATCCAAAGTTTTCTGGAAAGCGTCCAGAAACAATTAACCTTTGCAGTAACATTGCATTTGAAAAATGTTCGTTTTGTATTTTATCGAGTGTAATATTATTAACTAAACTTTAATCCAATGTAAAATATTTATTTTACATTTTTTATTAAAATGACTAAATATTTAAAGAAAATAGTGCAAAATGGTGTATAAGTTTTTCATTGATAAACAAAACATGTGCTAACACATTTTTGTTTATGATGTTCTAAGATTCATTATTTGTATGTGTGCAACCAACTTGTTTTGCGTAGTTCTACTAAATAGTTATGCTCTTAACATCTAAATCTTTTACAAATACCTAATTTTTGAAACCAATCGCATTCGGACATTTTTTTACAAAATATTTCTATGTGGACTTTTTATCTAATCTGCTGACAACAATTACCTGTGTCGATAATGATGATAATATTTATTATTAATATATAATTCTTATATACATATAAGTGTTTCCAAGCCAAAAAGCATTGAAATAGCGCTTCCATTAAACAGTATAACAAAATACACCAAAAATCGAATCATATTATTTATTTTTATATTTTTGAGTAGAAGAAATAATATTACTCGATTTAATTATTACAGACAGGTGTGAATAACACGGAAAAATGTTATTAAAAAGAAATAAATATCGTAAGGGTGTAAAATAGTGTCTTAAACGTGTTTTTATAATATGAGAAATGTAAAATAGATGAGGTTATATTTTTGTAATAAATTATAATAAAAATATTCATTTATATTCCAAGTATTCAACATTTATATATATAATTATTAAAAATTATATTTATTTAATGTTATCACAAAACAATATCGGCCCCAGTTTTAAAATAGTTATAAAGTATATTTTTTAAAGTAGTTATTTTAAATTCTCATTTATAATAACAAGATAATTTTAAATCCATCTGATCACGATAAACAGTTGTTTTATATTTTATAAATCTTTGAAATATAACCTCATCTTTACAATAACTGGAAGAAGGTCGAGGTGAGGACCTATCCGAAGGTGCCTTAATTAATTACCATCACATTAAAGCATTTTACATACAATTGCAATACAACAATATCATTGGAATTATTAAAATTACATTTATTAACACTAAAATCACTAAACTATAATACACAACCGAAATTCAGACGTCCACAGAGGAAACAAAAATACACCTAAAAATAATTTGACTCATGGTTACAATTTTGATATTTTACCAATTGATTGTTGCTTAACGCTATTTCTTTATGATTAAACCTCCTGAGTTTATATTTATACAAATACAGATTGGTTTACAAAAACGTAATTTATAAAATAAGTACATTTTTGGGGTTTAAAATAATATTTTACAATTTTTGTATAATTATTAAATTGACGAAGAACAATAACAATAAAATTTACATTAAAATTAATGAAGGCTGTGATTGATTTCGTTTTATTATTCTTATTTTATAAAATAACGTGGATACAATATTTATTTTTATTAATAAAGCAATTGTTTACATTGTTACTTGGGTTTATTATCATACACCATACACGACGAAAAAGGCAAATCCTATCTATCGGATCTCGAAATTATACGAACTCTTATAGATATACTCATCAAACTTTATTACACTAGACAATGTGCGTAGATTTTAGCAATATTTCTAACGTATCATCCAGTCTACGTGAAATTACTCATATTTTATAAATTATTAAAATAATTTCGTGATACAGAATGAAAAATAGACACCACGATTGCACTGTATAATTTCAAAACTAATTTGGTTTATAATTTATAAATGAATTTTATAACTTAACACAATTTATATTTATATAAATGAAAGTTACAAATCAAAACATTTTGTGTTCAAAGTCAAATATTATTTATAAATAAAATGTATAATTTAAAGACTTAACTGGCGGTATTATTCTAGAATTTACGCAATATTCACAAGCCTTTTTATTATTCATATAATTATGACAAAATAAAAATACATATAAATGCAACACTTACAACCATGAAACATTAAAATTGATTTTTCAATAATGTTATATATTTTCGGAAAAATAATTTCAATGTTCAGAAGGGGTGTTGATATTTAAAAAGGAAATTACGGGGTCAACAGTTAAAATAAATTTCGATATAAATTACTGGTTAATGTATTCTATTTTCGTGAGTATAATGGTATAATGTCGGTACGGATCGGTATGGACAGTGTTAATGAATTTTTGAATACTCGAGGCACGGGACGGAGAATCGATACCGCGTAGAGCGTGGCAAGGAATTCAATAATCTCAATGTACGTACGAGTACATATGACGTACATGCATACGTATTTATATACATGTACATACACATAATTATATAAGATCTTCATAATAAATACACGCATCACAAATGTTCAATTGCGACTTTCTTATCAGATCTGATACTCAGCCAAGCTTTGGATTTCACTAACTAAACTTAAAAGTAAGCTGTGTTGAAGTACTAAGTCATTGTATTATATAAATGAACTAATAGCTTATAACTAAAATGATATTATGAATATTGTACTGATGGAATTTATACTATTAATATTTTTTAGTCGATGTATTTAAACATTTTTTACTTTAATATACTTTTTCTTCTAAATATTTTCTATTTTTCGACTGTATCTTTACTAATGCATCTCAAAATCAACGTTTGATAAAATTATTTTACTATTTTTGAACAGCTTGCTTTTATACATACTTTTTATAGTATACAATACTTTTTATATTTTCAATATATTTTAACAGCACGCGTGCATTTTGACACATTAGCGTACGAGCATTAAAACCTTATATATAATTACTATAGGAGATAAAATTCTTTTATTACTAATATAAATGGTTTTATCATGGTGACACCTTCTGTTTTGTATAAACCCTTCTGTATTGAGCAATAATTCTCCTTGGAAGGTAGTTTATACATATTAAATTAAACAATAGCATAATTAGCATGGTCTCAGCAATTTTGACTAACAAATAGACTAAAACAATTATAGTCTTTCCAAAGATAGCTTGAATTTATATTGTGATTATCAAATGAATTCATTTACGTAATGATTTCAAACAAGATTTTAATAAATCAAAACAGAAGCTGTCACCTTGATAATATTCAGTATCATTTTTTATTTCACAACGCGTTATAAAAAATTCTTTCGCCCGTTTTCGACCTTTTAAAAGTCGTGCTTTCATACTGTGTTTATCCTATTCTCTCACGCACTCTTACAGAATAGAATGAGAGGAACAGCAATACTCAAGCGTGTTAAATCACATGTCGAGCACAATATTGATCATAAACTGTTTGTTCATATTGTTCACCTCATCTCGTGATGCACTTTGTAACCGATGCCGCCTCTTCAGGAATCCTGTCATCTGTGAAGAGAATAGGTAAACTTTATGAATAATTTACTTGATCATTTTAAAAGGCAATATTTACCTAATATTTAATAAATGTCTCTGGGGCTTCAAAACAAATTTTAATTTGATGAAAAATTTTCATTTCATATTTGTGTCGTACTCGAAACTGACAGATACTGTGAAACAAACTGTTTGTGCAATTAAATATTGCACAAACAGTTTGTTTGCAAAATGCAGCAGAATTTTTACGAATAATATTTAATGGGCAAACGTGTCTGCGTGCTGAACGTGATAGCTCACGTAGTAATGCAGTTTAAAATATCACCTCGTTTGCCTACCGCTAAATTGCAAAACTTTATAGGATAGCACAAGAACGCGATTTTATGGATGTTATTCCGATAAAAAATTATGGTTGCGAGGAATAATTACGTAATTATCTGTTCGTACTTTTGCTCAGAACTTATTAAAAGCACTAGTTAATATTATTGAAAATCAAGACTCCTTTGACTGCTCTTAGAAATAACTGGATATATGAAAGTAAACAATGTAATTATTCCATAGTTCATTTCCTTTTAACGAAAAGCCAGCCAAGTGCAAATTTGCTTTACGCACCGATGGTTCTCTTCATTTAAGTTTGAGTTCCTCTGTGGCCCACATTACACGTGCCATTCCATCAACCGCTAAATAGATTTAGGTGACTCAATAGTATGGAGTGCTCCTCAGAAATGGGATAGCAAAGATATTTTTGATATATTGCCAAATAATGTTATCAACAACGTCAAGTGAAGGAAATACGTCAATGATGTTTTCATAGATTGGAGTTGTCCCTTTATTAAATATTTCACTTTGATTGAAAGCAAAAGTATTGTGCTATGATTATTCTGTGCCGCTGTAATATAGGATAAGTATTGCACAATACTTTTGCGTAGCTTGCCAATGAATTGTAAAGCTAAAATGTTGTTTCTGTCAAAGCATTTTTGGAATATCGTAGTGTTTTCCTACTTGCTTATTTGCTAATTTGCTGGTAAAATAGAACTCCAAATAATTCTATCAAAATGAATATAATAATAATATCAAGAAAACTTATAATATTTTAGACTTTCGCTATAATACAATATTAGACAACGGATTTTAATGTTTTAAACTACATCGGCCCACTGGCAGCCAGACACAATTGGATTTCAATTATATCTGGCATATCAGCAATTTACAAATTAATTGCTTTGGGTTTCAATGGTTCTAGGGCAATTAAGATCTGTCATTATATATTGTATTACATAAAAGTTATATCAAGAAGAAAACTATAGTTTTAAGATATTGGTCTTAGAAATGACAATCTCTTGCTGTCTGCGGAAAAATAGGCACATTTCGATCAATGTTCAATAAGGAAAATACTGTTCGCTTCAATAAGAAAGTTTGTTATTAAGATAGATGAGAGACCAAGTTTAGGAGCGTTGACCTAAATAATTTTGATAACAGTAAGAATCTCTTCAGACGCTCTTTTGTTGCCCCTACTTCGTTTCGCAGAAAGCTCTGCCAGATTTTTTAATAAATGAACTTTTATTTTAACAATTACGTTCAAGTTTTAAGCACCCGGTTGGTGCAAAATATAATTGTGCCTATTTGCATATAAAATTATATGTATTATTTATATAACATTTTTATGGCGTAGATTGATTTGATGTAGAATTTAATTTTTCTTAAATCTCATACACCTACATCATTATAATGAAATAATCAAGAAGTAATTCAAGTATAGCAAAAGAGTAAGTAAGAGTGAAATAGTTGGTGCCTTATATTTACCTAACATTTTTTTATAATTTAATTCTGGATGTAATTATAATATGTCGCGTTGATACTTTAGAAACTCTACTACACCTACTAAAAATGGATATGAGTATTACTAAAAACATTATGTAATATTATTTTGCAATAGCTAGCGAGACAGTGAAATGCGAAAGAGTGATTCGGTAATAATATATTTCCGAATGAAATTTCCGAATGAATTACTCGAAACATATAATGCTATTTTTATATCAATTTAATTAGCGCTAAGCGTTAAGCGTGTATGTTCTTTTACTGTTTTATTTGCATTTATAAATGTGCAATTTGCAATACAAGAAATGTGCGAGCGTGTTCGAATTTGTACCTTAAGCGTAAAGTAATAAAGCTTAAGCCACCAGAGACGTACCTCTGCGATAGTTGTTAGTCACGTTAGGCGTTCACGAACGATGACTTCGTCCTGGGTGAAGAGAATTTTTTATGAGAATTTGAAGAACTGGTGACTAGGGAACATATTTATGGTACGAATACTTTTTGTGAGGTATGTGTATTTTTTATTATCTTGTCTCTGTGACTCTATAGGATAACATATTGGCTAACAGTCACCGGTGACCGTAGGGACCTTCACAGTACTAGGTTATGACAATAATTATGATATTGATAGCATCAAAGCTATGTACTCTTAGCCTGATAAAAGTGGGAGACAAAAATATTTTTACTATGTCTTAATAATCGCCTACTCCAATTTTTTATATAGTAATAATTTGTGGGCCAATTTTATTTTGTGTACATTTGGTTTAATAAATTACGTTAAAAATGTATTCATTTTATTTCATTACAGCTTTATGTTTTTGATAAGTAATTTATTGGATATTTTTTTTATTATAACTGAATGAAAAGATGTTTCATTTTTCAAAGAAATTAATATACACATATTATGAAGAGATTAATTATAAAAAAAAATAACTCACCCAGACAAAGAAGCAGAATTGGAAATTGGTGGACTATTGGACTCGAACCCTTCCTTGGGTTTATCATTGGCTAACTGCATCTTCAACTGGTGCCCAAAGCATGCCAGATCCTCCCTGAACGTATCCGACCCTGGAGTCGTTGGCTTTTCATCATCACCCGTGGCCATCGCCTCAGCATCACTCTTCAGCGGTGCCTGTTCTGATTCTTCCTCCTGATTATAAATCTTAAAGTATGCAAACGTCAAATATATCACCGATATTATGAACGACGGTATAGGTATCGCCATAGCATATACCAAGTTCAAAGTATTCTGCCACATATCCAGCTCAGTGATCACCAGGCCAGGGTCTACGCGACTGTAATAGCAGGTGTAGTTCGTGCCGAGAGGCATGTGTTTAGCGTAGAAGACCGTGCAATTAAGAATAGGTGGATACCCACAACCTTTTACGTTAGGGAACAATCTCGCTCCAGTAAAGTACCATTCAGAGTCGTTGCCTTGCAACCCAGTTGGTATGGCTTCTGGGAGATCCTCTTCAATCATTTCAGGGTATGATTTGTCAGCAGTTACTTCGTAATTCTCGTATTCGTAATCTTTCCTCAACGCGCGTTCGACTCGTATGAGATTTTCGTCATCAGTAGGAGTCACATTTGGGTAGATGCCCAGCTTGTAGTTCACTCGGATTTGCGTGCATTCAAAGAGATCCTTAGTGCATCCTTCCCTGCAAGATGCCCACGAGCAGTTGCTGGCTCCTACAAGGTGTTTTACAGAAGCCGTGACACATAATGCTGCCACTGGATCGAATTGCATAAATATTGTTGTGAACGCTGGTTCTATGACAAAAGGTACGAGAAAGAGGAACGCGAACAGACTGAAGATGGCCAGTAGTACAAATGTGGCTGTCGTGTAAAATAGAAGTTTCTCGGCAAAGGTTGGCGGTTCTTTTTCTTCGTCTGTCATGGTGTGGGAGCGCTAGGGACAACCATAGCGCTGTCTCAGCTCGCCTGTGTCATATCATTGTATTTCAGTCTTTAAGCTTTGATTTTTGGTTGGTTTGATTTACATTTTTGGTGGTCTAACTGTAAGTTTTGATGAGGCTTGGTTAAAAAGACATATTCTGATGATAAGCGGATTATTTCTTAAATGTAGAAAGAAAACTTAATTATGTTATATAACACGTTACTAAAAGCCGCTTCTAAACAACGCAGTAAGCTAATGCTAAAATGAGATGCTCTACTTTCTTTTTCCGATGTAATCACAATAATATGATCAAGTAGAGAAACTCATTTACATAATATTGTCTTCTGTTTACGCGAATGTTATTCATTGAAATTAAACTACTATATATGGATTCGTATATAGTAGTTTAATTTCAATGAAACTCATTTACTTTGGTGTTCCGGCGACATAAAATTCAAAAATTCAAAATAAATTTATTCAGGGTAGGTTACAAGGTAACACTTATGAATGTCAAAGTTACACTAAATTTTTCTTTGTATTTACATTTATTGCCACGTTCAGCAAAGCAAGGGTGTAGGGCTCATGAGAAGAACGGGCAAGAAACTCATGGTCACTCTTTTTAATCGTCAAGTTTTTGTTTACAAATCATAAGAGCTGTAAGGTGCTGCAACCATTTCTCCATGAACTATTACTGAACATACTCAAGAATTTAATAAAATTTGATGGTAGCCTCTAAAGCTGCAGCAGTATGGTAAATAGGAGCATCCACTTACATGTACATTAATAATAAAGACAAGGTATGATTGTAGTCCGTAGTTTAATATAACTGTTTAAAAATGTAGTAAGTAAATAATCGAATTCCAAGATTCCAAGGTCGACCGGTCACCACAAGTAGCACCCGTTCACGAGTACGACGCATGGGCCAGCCATACTTATATTGAAGGGAATGGATCGACCGGATCCATTACGCCACCACAAGCAATGACATTTGAGTGAGCATGACGGTCCTTGGCCAATTTTGATCATAACTTTAGTGTTATTTATATTTAATAACATTCTCCTAGAGTCGCCAACGCAACTGTGGCACTTCTGTTATTGCAAAAGATCACAGGCTGTGGAAAACGCTTACCACTAGACAAGCCTTACCCTTGTTGACCGCGTTTGTTGTATAAAAAGTAAGTTAGTCAAAAATCTAATACTGCGTTCATCCCACTTGATCTCAAAATTGCTTCACGCGTATGGCTTAGTGTGCCCCAGAGTGCCTAGTACAAGTCTGTTTTACGTTAACGCGATGGACACGTTTATAACTTTCGGTACTCCAAGCTCTTAACGAATCTGAAAGCGAAACGCAGTAAACGTTTCGTTTGTCGACGTAAAAACAACTCGCAATAAGCACCCTGTTTAAAGCCACACACAGACAGCAAATTGTTTAAATTAGTATATCATCAAACGATCTGAGTGATCGTGTGAGATATTTCATAGTAATTCAAACATTACAAAATATCAGCCTCCGGTACCGCACCGCCCCTACTGTCTGTGTGTGGTAGTTTCAGTGTAGTATTGACGCGGCAATCTGTATCTGTGTAATTTGTGGCTAGACTCTATTATAATGGAGGTTTTCAAGAAGTCAATTTAACTAGAATTCCGCCAATAATAAGTTGAGTTTGTAGATCGAGAGATTGTTGATAATAAAGCTTGTTTATTACTATGACTCGTATTACCTAAAATGCAAAGATCCTTTGCTATACAAAGTTAACCAACATTATCACCTTCATAATTGCAGATGAGTGACCGTTTAATAAAGGCATAAGTCTATTGAAAAAGTTGCTATTAGAAACACTAAGCCAAATCTCACATTCATACGAATTTTAATTTTGACATAACCACCAGTAAGTGCAGCAGTAGGTATTAGATACGTCTCCTGTGCAAGAGCTGAGATTTCTCGAGACAGTCAAAATATTATTGAGTTATTTTGATAATTGAACTGTACGCGGTACAAAACCCAAGCGCCTTATTCTTGATACAGTTGCAGTTCATTAGTATTTGGTACCTGATACTAAAGCTCGCGAAATATGGTTTGTATATCCGCCTATCCATTAGGGGACAAAGGTATGAGGCTATGTACTTAAATGATCAAAATTCTTTACAACACGCATAAAGTCGAATAATATCAACAACCGTAAATTATTCTGTGCTAGCACATAGGAAAAGCTACGAAAATATTTATCTAACACATTCTGACACTAGAATGTTGGCAGAGCAAACAGCAAACACTGAGATTGGCATTTGACATATTTGGCAAAATACATGGCATACCCAGGGGAATAACTACGATTCGGTATGGTCCGACAGACAGCAATAACTTTGATTGGGTTTGGTGTTTGTGACAGCGAACTGAATAAGTACATAGCTAGGTATTGGTTACCAATAGAGAAGAGAGATTACCAATATGTTTTAGTGATTTGAATGTATTTGAATTATTGACTCTCATTGGAATACATTGACCACGTAAAGGAAAAAATATTTATAGATCCGGAAGTTAGTTAGTATTAACAAAATGGCTGTCGCTTATGGACTGACAGAAGTACAGGATAAAATTATCATGCGTTTATTTTAACGATATCTAAAATGTTTCCTAAGAGGTAACAAGTCTTAACAGATTCTTGCGCACCAGTAATGTACCATAAATAACTGTTCAAATTAAAGACTATGAACAATACGAACGGCTTACAAGAAATTAAGCAATAAAAATTTAATCATAAAAATTGGTTCGAAATTAATCTACGTGTTAATTCAGGTAATAGTTTATATGTGTGGCAAGTTTCAACCAATTCCGTTCCACAATTGATTTATCAAACCAAACTAACATCATCAAAAGCTTTCACATATCCATGTAGGTATAAATAAAGACAAAATATATCAACACAGCATATCTAGACATTTTCATGAAGCTATTACATTATTGTCTGGGTAGCAAACTTGCTACAACTATCATGTGCACCCCACCCATCCAGACCGAGCTTTCGGCGCCAGACTGTCTGGCCAACAATCCAGTATCCAAATATCGATTTGTGCTGGAATTAGCATTGAGAATGCTTTATGCGGTCAAAGCACTGGCAGTTTTGAGAACACACATCATTTAGGAGAAAAATGTTTCTTAAATAAACTATGTTAAGGTCGATTTTCAATTACCACGTGAGGGTTACCGTCGAATTATTTTGGTGATTTGGCAGTTTTAGAACAATCAGAGACGACTTTCAATTATTTGATATATTTTAAGTTGAGAATAAATTTGGAGGTTTGATAGTTTTTGTTCAGGTGTCAAACAAACGATTATTTATTGAAGATTTATATAAGCAATGTGAGTTGTAAAGTACCAGTGTCACTATTTAACTCTTCAGCTAAACAGCGCTTATGTTAGGAGTGGGCTAATGGGGTCATGCAATGGGTAGGATCGAACCACGCAAACGATAATAAGTTGATCATCATTTCCGCGGTTCGAACTCACCCCACACCTTTTAGGCCCGGTTCTAATATCAAGAAACGAAGTGTTTTAGCTACAGACAGTTAAAATTTTAACAAATGTTTTCATAGAATTTGTGGCAAAAGTCAATTGTCCGTAGATCAAGAAACGAAAGAGAAAGAAATGGATTAACGTCTTAGGCCTGGTTCCTATATCAATAGAATTCTGGCCTTAGACGTTAATCCATCCAGCTATAGTGGCTTCAAAATCAATTTTAGGTGTGTACCTATCTTACAATCATTAAATGTACTCATATAGTATGCGTGGCTGGTCTATCCGTAATTGGCAATTGTATTTAGTTGTAACGTTGTGTTGTTGTTTGTCTATAAATAAATTAATGTGTAATAAGTTAATGTTTAGTTGGTGTTGATGAACCTTACAAATAAATATATTATATAATAATGTCCACTGGGTCCACTAAGATCCATTACAAAAATCCATTGATGGATCTTTTTACACTTTTATGTCCACTTTAATCCTCGATCCTAGAATATTTCCAAAATGGATTTTTTAGAACTTACGTGGTCCACTAAGATCCATTCGGATCTTTTTACACTTTTATATCCACTTTAATCCTATGGATTTTTTAGAATCAACGTGGTCCACTAAGATCCGTTTGGATCTTTTTGCACTTTTATGTCCACTTTAATCCTCGATGCTAGAATATTTCCAAAATGGATTTTTTAGAACCAACGTGTGTATTAAAATCTATTATAAAGCCACATCTACATTAGCCATTAGCCCTGTATTAAACTGTCCTACTGTTAGGCACGGGCCCCTTCTCACTGTAAGAAGGGTTAGGCCATAATCCACCACACTGGCCCAGTGCGGGTTAGCATACTTCACATATCTTCGAGAACATTATGGAGAACTCTCAGACATGCAAGTTTCCTCACGATGTTATCCTTCACCGTTAAAGCAAGCGATAATTAACTATTTAATACGCATATAACTTCGAAAAGTCAGAGATGCGCGATTGGGTTCGAACTCGGGACCTCTGCGTGGGAGTCCACCGGTTTCCAATTAGGCTATATATATTATGATATCAAAATGTTACATTACTTTTATGTAACTGCTATCCTTATATATTTATATATATAGCAACTTTGTTCACTCTCGTTAATAAGTGCTCTTTGCTGTCGAATATACACTGGAAACTACAGCCCTATAAGCAAATAAAAAAAACTAATGATACCATTTTTGTTTTATCAAAATCAATGTAGAGTCTTTTATATCCGTTATATAAGATTTTAGCAGCCCAAACTGGGCCAGCATGGTGAGCTTTGGACTAGCCCCTTGTACACTGAGAAAAGGAGCAGCACTTGGATAGCTTATGAACATGTCTGGTAATCCTATTATTTATATTAGATAACAGAAATGTGTATAAGAGCAGTTTTAAAGACTCACATATGCACTTTACTATACAACTATGAGATTGTAAAATGCAGGTTATAAAAGCGTTAACGAGTTTTCTTCACCCACTTTCAGTGAAGCGAGTAAGAAAATTGTGAAAGCCGTTCAGAGGAAATGTCTTTAGCTACCAGAACTAATCCGATTCTCTAATACAGTTGAATTTATTTTATACTCGTGTTGAATTGTGAATTCACTTTTGTCCTATATACTTATAAATAGCAATACCGCATGTCAATGTCGTAGATAAATTATTATTATTATAGTTACTTATGTTCGATATTAATAAATAGATTTAAGTGTATTTGAATATCTTTAGATAATACAATTATACTGATACAATAAATGTTAAACTTGACAGATATGTTTGTTTTTCAATAATGTGCAAACCGTTGAACAGATTTGGATGGTACTTAGCACACAGATAAACTACGAACTAAATGACTGTTTAGGATACATTTAACTCGATATACTTACCATGTTTTTAACGTAGTCGCGAGCAGCAGTTCGAATCGTTTAGTTTTTATTCTTCTCGTTGGTGCCACATCGGAACCATTGCGTAAGTTTGCACTTATATTAGCAAAAATACTATTTCTCTAAAAGAGTAACAATTACGTTTTGCCAGTCTAGAATTTGATAGAAGTACTAAGTTACCTATGAGGCAATAGATATATTTAAAAAAATATAACCGTGCCGTGTCCCAATTAAGTCTCAATCAATAAAGGAGGTAGAGCTTTCTACCCTGGTACTGGTTATATAGCGAGACTCCGAGCTAGAACTGAGAATAAAAAAAATCTCGACGAAACAGTGTCAACCAAACGTCTTAACATTTGATGCCAGTCGGTCTATAATCAACCTGTGTATCAAATTTCATCAAAATCCGTTCAGTGGAGAGTGATGATGTAATAAACATCCTCACATCCAAACATTCACCTATCTAGTATAGGTGCATTCAAACCATTTTGGCTTAGCCTCCGATTAACCTTGTTCACTACGTAATAGATAGGTTACATACTGCCAATCCCTTACGAGCCCCCTTATGACGTCCCACACGTGAAGCCATACGTTGTGCTATTCTTAGCCTCAATCCATATACTCGTCCGACTTCAAATCAAGTAAGGTAGCTACATACTATCAGAACTCGCGAGGACCGTAAGCTTTATTTAGCACAAACGAGTGACAAAAAGTCAAGGTGAATGTTTTACTGTTCGTTTTGTGGAAACGTTCTGGTTTTGTGTTCTATTAGAAAATTTCAAGTCTTTTTCTCCTGGATGGATTGTAGTTTACAACACTATTTATATTGAACGCGATTATAATACAACTAAATTTATATTGAACTCGATTTTTGCCAGCGGCTTTTCTCGCATGAGTGTAGGTTAAGTTAGGTCAGGTCAGTAAAATATGTTTTTTGGATTAAACGTACCCTATATCCTTTTCTGTACGCGTATGCTAATATTCATGATGATAGATCGAGTAGTAAAGCGTAAAAGCGTAACAAACAAACTAATATTCGCATTCATAATATTAGTTACGATTTCATGTCATTTTCTTCAGGTTGAATTATAGTTTTAATGCCAATACAAGTACGTATGCATAAAATATTGAATGCGTTTTATGATTGCTTACTGACTATAAAGATACGGTCAAAGTATTCCGACAGTTTTATATATTTTGCTTCAGCATTGATTCAATATCGATGTCGACAATCATTTATTAATTTAGCTCAGAAAGTATCACTAACTTATGAACGTTAAAATGTATTGGTTAGTGACTATACTAATGTACATGTACAATTAAACTCGCGAGATGACGTCCAGCCACCTTGAAGTCTGACCTGGGGGTGGTGGGCTGCGTGGGCCTGCTCGCCACCCGATCAGCACCAGATCCGAAAGGCGGCGTGCGTGTTCCCACGTGCGCCTCTATATTGTGTCTTTGTAAGGGGGACGATGGAGGAAATATTCTTTGTGTAGTGTGCCGTTTCACACGGCGGACCGAAACCACGGCGGGGTCGCGATTGCATGTGAAAGCGATTCGTGCGGCCTCGCCGTCTATGGTTATGTCGAGGAACATTATGGTAGGTTTAGTCGGTACCACCGGGGTATCTTTTCCCCGGTGAGCCCGACATAACCTCTCCGTCGCCCCGCGGAGAGGTACGCGTCAAAGCATTCCCAAAAGTAAAAAAAAAAGGGTACGATTAAACTGCTTTAAACGGCTTTTATTGTGTTTTATATTTATTTAGTACTCGTATATACATACATATGGGAATAGTCTATAAACATATATAACTGAACATAATTTAAAAATTACTAATTATTTTAATGTTATCATAGAGCCTTAACCGGTCAATTGTTTAAATGCTAGACATAATTAAAAACCAGCTGCCATTTAATAGGTAGTACCTATTAAATGGCAGCTGGTTTAAAACCATATTAGACCGAAAAAATATTTTGTCAACCTATTAATAAGTTAAAAAGTAGTATATCAATTACAAGCTTTATGTTATTAAACAATTGATAAAGTAAATAATTTTACATAGTCTGAATATTTTTTTACGTTCACGCAAATGTTATATTGAAATTATAGTGCTTTATATTTAAATGCGTTGTTTTTTAAATCACTATTATAATTGAAATTAAACTACTATATACGGATTTTATCGCGTTGTTTATTTGACAATTTATTACATAAATTTTTTTTGCGTAAATAGAAACACCAATGATTAAATTATGTTTGGATATTTTGAAATAACTACACTGGAACATTGAGACAACTACCATCTTAGTCTCCCCGTGACCATAGCTGCTGAAAAGCAACCAAAACGTCGGGGAAAGTGTAAAATTAATTCAAATCTAAATAGTTTTAATAATAATTTAATTACCTTAAAAATTAGTAAAGTTTAATAGTAGTAGTAGTGTATCAGTTTTCAAAATTTATGTAATTAAGTGTCAAATAAACAACGCGATAAAATCCGTATATAGTAGTTTAATTTCAATGAATAATATTGGCGTAAACAATATTATCACTATTATAACATAATTTGTCAGAGTAGTAGAGCCTCGCTGATTTCAGCATGAATGGAGAAGGAATGGCTTATTTTATTTATTTTATTTTTATTTTATTTTATTGGGGAAAACAAACAACTGTACATTGTGTCTTACTGGCTAGATATATAACAAAATAAATTAATATACAATCCACGGCGTTTCCACATATTACTTTCAGAAGTACAGTTAAACCTAATTGAAGCTTAGAGCTAGTATCTACTTAAATCTAAGTGTATGTGTTTACACAAATGTTCACAAATGCTTGCAAGGCTTGACCGGGGAAGGACTACCCTCTCACAGGATATCGACGTGCAATAGCAGTATTCCTACTGTTGTATTTCGTTCGGTGAGTGAGAGTGCCGGAGGCCCAATCACCCTCTTTCCTCCTCCCACTCCTTCTCCTTCCGTCCATAGGCTACGATAACCAGTTACCATCAGGTGGGCTGTATGCCTGTTTGCCACCTTAGTTGTACAGAACAAAAATGTTTTGAAAATTGCGCTATGTTCCAAAATCTGGATAAAGTAATTATTATAGAGTAAATATTTTAGAGATCCTACAGTAAATAAATAAATTGTAAAAATGCCTTTTCACTCTTCACTTAATCTATACTTTTCTGAAATTTATAAATCAAATAATCTTACAAAAAAGTTCTTAAGTGTTATTCCATCATTCCACCACGTAAAAAAAAAAAAAAAAAAAAAAAAAGTGTTATTCCATGTTACACGAGTGATTGTTTATTAAGTCCATCAATTGTTCTAAAAATAAACATCTACAAGAACTGTAGTATCTACCCTGTGATTTAGGTTAAAAATAGATACTACGCTGACCACTCTCCTTGTTTGAAGTTTACGTAGGAGGTTGATGGGATTAATATCCTATTTTCAGTTCGAAAAATTCTATTGGATTTTTAGGCAGGAAGTTTTCAATAACATAATGGCGTTGTGAAATGTACTAGATGAGGCTATGGGGTCATCTCTATTATGTAGGATATACACAAAGTGTAATCTTCATCATATGTATGTATATATAATTCTTTTGTAAGCTCCCACTAAACGGTTGGACCGAATAAGATGTATTTTTTATGTGTGTTTAAGTTGATCCCACGATGGTTTAGATTCACAATTGGATCCTATAAATGGCACTGCAATCCACTAGTATTTGGATGTATTTGTAAAAGGCAGCCTTATTTTACTCTATAGAGACACATAAGCAATATGTTATATGTATTTAGTAGAACTACAAATTAGATCATAATAGCAGAAAACTATACTTTAAATGTTTTGAAGATCTCGTTTCCTCTCAAGTGCTGCATTTTCATATTGTTTAATATATTTTGATGTGTGCGATAAAGCGCTCTATTAGAGCCTCTAATCAAACGGGCAATGGAAGTCAAACAGCAGATATTCCTACAATAATGTTTTATTTAAATAAACCAAACAGACAATAATAATTATATTCTAAAAGGAAACATTTTTCTTTAATAAAAAGGCGAGCTGCATTTAGGGAGAGAGAGCAAAGAACACTCTTTTTGTAAATGTGTACGAATAAAATAGTTTCCTTGGTTAGTTAGCTTAAAAGTCTTTATTTAAATGCATTAAGGCGTTCTTATTTTTTGCGCATTCATTTATTTTATCGTTTCATCCTAACTCATATTAATAAAATATAAAATTTCATTGTATAGTATTTTCAGTACCTAATTATTAGTTTTATCATTATAATTATATCTGATATGTATGACACTTACGGTATATATAACATTGAAATTTTTTTTACGTGGCCTGTATATTAGACCCTTAACCCCGCGAGGATGGGCGGAGTGGTTATGTCGGACTCACCGGGGTAAAAGAAAGATGGTAATGATGATAATGGACCTCCCGGTCATACCGACTAAACCTACCACGGTGTGCTTCGACAAAACCGCAATCGGCGGGGCTGCGCGAATCACTTTCACATACAGTCGCGACCCCGCCGAGGTTTCGGCCCGCCATATAAAACGGCAGGCCACTACACAAAAAGACCACTCTTTTGGGCACCACTACATTTAAGCCCTACTGTCCTTAATGGGGGATGAATACATGATACAGAGGCGCGCGTGGGAATACGCACGCCGCCTTTTGGACCTGGTGCTGATTGGGTGGCGGGCAGGCCCACAAAGCCCACCACGCCTAGGTCAAACCTCAGAATGGCTGAAGGTCATCTCGCGCCCTTAGGCGCCTGGTTCTGTGGTTAGGCAGAGGGTTTAAGCGCTCCTTCTCCTGCTCCGCCGCCTCCTTGATGGAAATGACTTCCTTACGGAAGGAGGTTACGGCGTTCCACGACCTCGCGCTCAGGACCATAGACTGAACCTTGGCCGGAAGCGAGAGGGCAACCAATGCGACTCCCACGAGCAACTCACGGCACTGCGATGCCTAGGCGGGGCAATCTGCTAAAGTTTACAGCGCCGTGTCCTCAACAACGTCGCGGCAGTCGCCGCAGTGGTGACAACCGGGCGTCTCTTGCCAGCCTATGCGACACAAGAACTGGCCAAAGCAACCGTGGCCAGTCATTACCAGTCTCAGCCGGAAAGTGAGGGTAACATGGCGCTTTTCCAGCCACTCCTAAAAAAGGGGACTAACTGCCACGATCGTGGCGTCCTCGTACATAACATTGACTAATTAAAGAAAGTTAAAGTATTAACGTTTTTATATAACTACTAATTTTTAATTTTTGCCCATGATTTCGTTCGCTTGGAAGCAGTAGTTTTCCTGGATGAAAGGGGGTTCCTTTTACCTTTTCTGTACCCCTATTACGTGTATGCGAAATTTCATAATGATCGGTCTAGTAATTAAGGCGTGGAAGTGTAGAAAACAATCGAACTCATTATTGCATTTATAATTTTACGGGTACTTATTTTACTTAAGCTACTCTTCTCCCTAGGCTTTATTATTCCCAAATCACTTGGGGTCGGCTTTTCTGGTCTAACCGGATTTCACTGGATATCAGTTTTTACACGGAGCGGCTGCCACCTGACCTCCGCAACCCGAAGGCTGACGATACCCTAAGGCTAGACCAGTGTCAGTATATTATAGGGCACTGACTTCCCAATAACGACTGCCATAGATGTTCATGGCAGCCGGGATCGACGGCTTAACGTGCTCTCCGAGGCACGGAGCAGGCCATAATTGTTAATCAATACGCACATAATTTCGAAAAGTCATATAACTTCCGAAAGTCAGAGGTGCGCGACGTGGGTTCGAACCCGAGACTCTCTGCATTGCAGTCTGTTGGTCTCCCCACTGAGCTATCGCTGCTATTTTATTTAAGCTACTACAAAACAATTTTGGCAATTCAGTTTTAAATACAACTTATATACGTATAAACAGCGGAAGTGAGAAGGTGATTAAATTTCACCTGCAAAATTTGCACCATTTTGCCCATAAACAGGGGGACGGGTAAAACTAAATAAAATCTTTGGAAAAGACTAGCATGCATGCAATATGTAATAATGCTAAATAAAGTAAGAAAGTTATGCAAGGATCGTAGTAAGTGGAAATATGTTGCCCTCCAAGCTCGCAACCTATTACGTAAATATTTTGAGGCCCCACGTCAAAGGGTTTACCGGATTTACTCTTCTTATTAATTTTTCTAGTTTAGGGATTTTTACATAGTTAATATATATCCTTAAATCGTACCTAACTACATGGTAGGTCTGGACCTTATTTATTACTAGTTAATTTCCAGAATCCGTTCTACCATTGAAAATTTCCTTGCAGAAAATGCTATTAACAGTTTGCCTGATTGGGTATCGAATTTGATACTTTATGATCACATCACGCAATCGTATATAAGGGGTCCAATGAGACAGTTATTGAATTCATATCCTATTTTTTAGTACTATTACAAATATAAAAGTTTGTTGAGATATTTAAGTTTTTAGATATTTGTAACGACTCAATTACGCGTAAACAGATAAACAGATATGCGTAAAACACACAAATAGATTATGTGCTGCACGTCACATATGATACTATTATCACGGTATGCATTTTTATAGGATTAACGCGGGAATAGCCAACGGTAGAAAGTACTGGTTAATATTATGCAGAAGGCTGTGTTCCTTGATACGTCATGTATTGTGACGCGAATATTTTTTCGGACCCCTTTCACTATTTGGTTGGACTGTTCCGGTGGGAGCCTATTTTGAATATCATTATGACGCTACTCAAGGTATCACATACCTTACCAGATTTAAAAATACGTGTTACAAAAAATACTACCAAAAGTATATACGCTTATATAATACATCTTCACAAAGTTTCACATTTATTATATTAATAATCCTTAGTCGTATGTATCTTATGTGGGGTCCAGTCAGTGCAGACCGGCGACACTTCGACCCAGTGGGATCTTTTGTATCGACCCTCTCCCAATAACGACTGCCATAGATGTTTATGGCAGCCGGGACCGACGGCTTAACGTGCTCTCCGAGGCACTGAGCAGGCGATAATTGTCAATCAATACGTACATAATTTCGAAAAGTCATATAACTATCCTTAGTCGTAACTCATTTAGAAATGCGAATGTGAGTTTATTTGTTAGGCTTTCACACCTTAACTACTCGACCGATCATCATGAAATTTCGCATACCCGTTGACAGGATAACAGAAAAGAACGTAGGGTACCTTTTATGCAGAAAAATAAATCTGTTACTTATCTAACCGAACCTAGCCTACATTTACGTGAGCGAAGCAGCGGCCAAAATCCAGCAGGATATATTTCTTCAAGGTATACAGAGGGTTTCAGTTCTAATATTAATAGTGATAATATCCTATGTACAACTCATGTACACACAGCGACACATCAACCTAGACTGTTTGGACTTTGAACTATTAGAAGTTGAACGCTGCGAAACGTGCGAGAGAGTGCGTTATATTTTTGTTATTTTGTATCATTCACGCTGAACGGGGCGCGACGCTCTATCCTTACCATTATATCGACACCACTATGCACTGTCCCTCTCCGACAATTCTGTTTTGTATGTAGCGTAGTTATGCGTATACAGGGTGTCTAACTTGATGTGTAGCCGTGTGTACATGCAAATGTTCAGAAATTGTCTCACCATTGAGTCTCTTCTCAGTAAAATAAGGGTTAGACCATAGAATACCAAGCTCACTCTGCGCGGGATAGCATATAAATCCTTGAAAACATATCGAACAGAGTAAAAATTGGTGCTATTATTGAAAAACTGAGATGCACAGGTTTCCTCGCGATATTTCATCTCTTAAAATCAGCGATACTATGCATACCTACAATTTCAAAAAGTTAAAATGCGTGTTTTAGGATCGATGTCTCTGATAGACTATAACTATCCAAATAAAGCAAGCATAGTAGCTAAGTTTAATGACAAAAAATCGTGCTTATTATCTTATAGCAATATAGTAAAATATATATTTATAAAACAATATGAGACAACTTAGTGACAAGAATTAGGAAAGATGTACCACTACCTCATCAACAAACTTTAGTGAAAGAGCACACTGTTATTATTTATTATTTTGGTGACCGAAATAATAAGCCGTCTGATCTGAATGGATACTAGTACCTATGTTCCAGGAATCGCAAGACAAGTAACAGTCACTGCACTTCACATGTTAAGTAATTATTCGGGGACTAACATACCTAGCTCTCCCGTTTTCGTCTCACCATCTTTAATTTCTTTTCCCTGGTTAGCAATACGCATTTCTATGTATAATATGTATGTATTTACAAAAAAAAAGTATATATGTATGTTTATCCATTGTCTAGTACCTACCCATAGTACAAGCTCTGCTTAGTTTGGGCTAGATGGTGTGTGTAGGTGGAAGAATATTATTATGTTTCTCTTATCACAGGTACTTTCTAACATATTATATTAGAAAATACCTGGCCCTTTGGGAGGCTTACACGGAGACATGGGTCCAACGTGAAGAGGCTCTTCGAGAGTTTTGATCAATGGTGGGATGGAACACCTACAGCGGCACTAGCCTTATTATTATTGGTATATAGGAGGAGAGCAGTGTCCAGTCCAAAATTTTCTGGCAACGTTAGGTCAGCTAAATATTCTAGGTGAATTTCTTGTTGGTATATTCTCATAGGCTAAAGATTTTGCCTGAACGTGCCTAAATATAGCTTTGTTAAACTCACTAACCAATAGATTTTGATTAAATGAATAAATGATTATCGATTTTGACTTAGGGTCGTATATGTTTGTACGTTGATAGGGTTGTCCCTATCACCACTCATCATAACCTTGAAATTATAATACACAAGTGTTCCTCTAGAATACTTGTAGTATAACAAAGACCAAAAAGTCAATACTGAAACCTTTCACGAATACTTTTAGAACCTCACAGTTTTATAATATTTGGTTCCAATTTAAGCGTCACAATTATTTATTCATAGATTCGATACAGCTTATCACGGTGGGCTGTCATTCATTAACTCATGAATTTTATATAACAATTCAGGCAATGTCTAATTTACGAAGTCAATATGAATAACTTAGTGGATCTATTTTGATAATAATATTATTTATGCAATATTTTAGATATAATTTATGCTGTCTGTTTTTATCTGAAATTAAGTTTTAATGAAAACATAAATTATTTAATATATTTCTAATATTTTAGAAGTATAAGCGACCGTCATTTAGAATCAGGTCAGGTATAGGTTTAAAACAAACTCATTACAAGTAAAAATATTATGAACCCATCTTAAAAAAATAATACAGAATTTTGACTTTTCAACTATAAAAATACAACATTCTTTTGTTATTTGGCAAGGGTTGAAGTTTATCAATATGTTTTATCATTTCGTATACCTGTAATGTGTATCACACATTTGTCTTTAAATTACAAAATCTTCAGTTTATATATATATTATAATGGTGATCATTTCAAAACGGAGGTCACAGAGAGAATTAAAGAAATCTGGATTTGTATCTGAACCTGCACCTAAAACAACAGCATACATTATTTTTGTCTATATTTATGTTTCGACACTACTATAAAATCAATAATCCAACTTTAACGCAGTTCTCATAATTTATAGTTGTCTTAAAATCACATTAATATTAAAGCTCATTTCGTTCAATAGAGGTCAAGATTTGGTGCAAATTGTTGTTAGTATAATATGTATGTATTTACAAAGAAAAAATAAGTATATATGTATGTTTATCCATTGTCTAGTACCCATATTATAAGCTCTGCTTAGTTTGGGCTAGATGGTGTTGTGTGTATGTGATTGAATAGAATATTATTATTATTATGTTTCTCTTATCACAGGTACTTTCTAACATATTATATTAGAAAATACCTGGTCCTTTGGGAGGCTTACACGGAGACATGGGTCCAACGTGAAGAGGCCCTTCGAGAGTTTTAATCAAAGGTGGGATGGAACACCTACAGCGGCACTAACCACAGCAGGCATAGGACTATTACTACGTATGGATTTGGGGTTATGGGTATGGGTGTCTGGTGGACCGGTATATTGCTAACTATGGATGAAAAACGGCGTCTGCCCTAAATACTCTAATAGCATCTTATTATTATTATTATTATTGTGATCTACAAAAGTGATGCTGCAGGTGAACAGTAAGTCCAAATGATAAAATCATTGGCGAAAGCGACATATTTTTCTTTTATCTTTAGAAATGTTTTATTATAGTCTACTCCAATCTATTCTGATGAAAATGTGCACAAACTATTTTGTTTAATTTATCGTGACTACTTATTTAATGGAATAAGTTTTGTAAGTATATCCGCATTTTCAAGGTTTTCACATGATACCACAAGGCATTTTAAAGCAATTGCCGTTTGATTAATAAATTATTATTTAATTTGAAAATCTTAGTCGAAATCTGAGGTTCTTTGACAGATGAAAAAATATCTATAATTTATGATTGCATAGGGCTGCACGACAAACAATAATTCGTTCAAGTCTTAAGATTTTTTTGTAATCGGTTAGTTAATCGAAATTTGCTATGCAAAATGATAGTAAAAATTAATTTGCATTTAAATATACGGTATTTAGAGCAATTTAAAATTTAAGTTAATCTGTTTATTACTGCTATTAAATCCAAGCAAAAGTAAGTAGGTACTTACGGTACTATGCTACAGGAAAGTTCACTGTTGCCGATACTGTGTGTAGGAAGAGACAAACTCTTTCGGTGCATTAAATCGAATGATTCGATTAGGTAATTAATTGATTTGCAATTGACGCTACAGTTAGATATCACTAAAATATCTATGGTCATGTCAATGAACCGTTTGTATACTTTTTATTTTAATGGATTGGAATAGACTATAATTAGATGGCCATGCAAAGGTCTTGAGATTGATGCCAGGGCACGCTTTCTGACTTTTCAAAGTTATGGCTCAAAGTTTGGCATTATATTTTCAACGATATACATACGTGAAGTCTGTCAACCCACACTGGTTCAGCGCGGTAAGCTATGGCATAAACCTTTTTAAACTAATATAAAGCCCGTGCTCAACAGTGGGTCAATTTATATACACACAGCTGATATCTATTATTATGTCGGCCTCGATGGCGTAGTGGTTAGTGTAACCGACTGCCACGCCTGAGGTCGCGGGTTCGATTCCCGCACAAGTCAAACATTTGTGTGCATGAACATGGATGTTTGTCTTGGTCTGGGTGTTTCTATGTATAATATGTATGTATTTACAAAAAAAAAAAGTATATAAGTATGTTTATCCATTGTCTAGTACCCATAGTACAAGCTCTGCTTAGTTTGAGCTAGATGGTGTTGTGTGTATGTGGTAGAATATTATTATTATTATTATTATTATTATATTATATAAATTAATTTAGACTTGAATATAAAATATCTCTATTATTATATGTACGTTTAAAATTTATTTTACATATTATTATGATGTACTGCCATTCGTCACTCGGGTGATGTAGGAAATGAACAAATAGGCTATTAAAATGAAATATGTTGGTTTAGTCAACTTTACAACAAAATATCATAAATATGTTAACATTAGTGAAATTAAACTGACATCTATTTAAATAAATATATCATGAGGTTTATAAAAATGCCTTGTCTAGCTGTATTGTTTCTTTTTACACGTCTATCCCTGGTAATCGACTACGGTAGTTTGCACGAGTACAACAACAAGACTATAATTCATTTCGACCCATGAAAAGACACTGTGCTTCTAACACAAAGGAAAAACTTTATTAAACTCCCTAGCAGACATACTGGAAAGAACTCGGTGTTTAGGTGACTGCAATATTCTGTATAATGAAATAGTTTCACTTAATAAATAAACGTAATACTTATTGTAGAATTGAGTAGCGCAGACGATCCTATTAGACTAACGAAACAAATTACAATGCTGCGGTTTCTTTTGATGGAGAGTCTCGGGAACGATTACTCACCGAGCGAAACGCAGTAACGGTGTTACTAGATATCACGCCGTAGCCGGTTCATTGGTACCATCACCAAGTAACTGGCAATGGTGAGATCTTCCGCTAGTGGTATTTTATTATTCACAAGGTATCCTGCGCGGTTTACCGTAATTACGTTTATGATTACTGATATGCTGGCTCATAGCGTGATGTTATATAGCCTATTTGACTGCCAAGTAAAGTAGCTTTTCTATAAAGAAGGAATATTAAAAATCGGTCCATTAGTTTTTGAGTTTGTTCATTACAAACAGAAATACAAATCTTTCCTCTTTATAATTATAAGTCTTCTCTCTTAGCCTTTATTATTCCCAAGTCATTTGGGGTCGGCTTTTCTGGTCTAACCGGATTTGACTGGATATCAGTTTTTACACGGAGCGGCTGCCACCTGACCTCCGCAACCCGAAGGCTAACGATACCCTAAGGCTAGACCAGTGTCAGGATATTAGAGGGTACTGACTTCCCCAATAACGACTGCCATAGATGTTCATGGCAGCCGGGACCAACGGCTTAACGTGCTCTCCGAGGCACGGAGCAGGCGATAATTGTCAATCAATACGCACATAATTTCGAAAAGTCATATAACTTCCGAAAGTCAGAGGTGCGCGACGTGGGTTCGAACCTGAGACCCTCTGTATTGCAGTCTATTGGTCTCCCCACTCAGCTATCGCTGCTCTCTGCCTTTTTATAATTATAAGTATAGATATAATATGATGTTTGCCAAGTTGTACAACATTACAAATGAAGAAGAGTGTTAATTAAATATTTATTCTTATTAATTTTGTCAACAATAGTATATGCTTTTAAACATTCGTTCAAAAAAAGATAGACTATTTATTAAAATAATTAGAGTGAATTAAATACCTAAATGAAAGGGTCGAATTACTTATTCAATATTATAATAGACCGTTCAGTCAAGTGGAATTTTATAGTGGTTGTTCATCGTTGAATATCTTAAAGAATTGAAGAGAATTGAGAACACTCGACCAGCTTGTGGAGAGCCTTTAGTATGAGTCCACTTCATGGCGTCTAAAAGTGCTAGACTCTGCTTGAATCTTCGATACGTTGACACACGCTTGTATCTTAGATGCAATGATCAGAAAATGATTCTCACAAAGCTATTGTTTTGTCATTTCCCTGTTATAATTATTTATATCTTCCTGATGGTACCTGGTCACTATTTCTGTATGTAATTCTGTAACATCAATAATAATAATAATAATTGAGTTCCTTGTTGAGAGCTGGAGTCTGTACTAGGCTTGAAGCCTGTATTACAAATTTCCATCAATGGTCAGCAACCCAGCTACTAAAAAAGAAGATAGAATATAACGTCTTATTTTAGTCTTCAATCGGAACTAAGCCTTCTTGAGATATTCATTTATTTATTTAGGATCTTCAACAAAGAATATACACAAAAATGCACAAACAAATGAACATAGTTTTGTATAGTTTATTCTTTCAGTTGCATCATATATCCTACAATATACTATACATATAAAAATAAAGCATAAAATACAAAATTTTAAATTAATTAATTAATATAAGCTACACGTTAGGAGTTAACTTAACGAAAGAAATAAATACTTTGAAACTTAATGGTAAACTTAAATAACTTCTACGGAATTTATATATTTCGGTAAGGGTTTACTAATATCAATATGTTGAGCCTTTAATAAAGCATTGTATTTCCTACAAAGCCTTGGTACAGCAGCGTAATGACCAAGGTTTGTTTTTGGTAATGGAACATTTATAGAAGTAGAAATAATAGCGACAACTTACTTCAAGCCTGATTTAAAACGGGGATTCAATTCATAAAGGATTCTCAGAATATTACTGATACTGAGCAGATAAAGGAGAGAAAGAAAGAACGGAAAGAGTAGGTAGTCCTACCTACTCTTTCCGTTCTTTCTTTCTTCAATACTACCAATAGACAAAATATGAGGCATAGATACATCAAGAACCCGGGTTTTCATATCTGAGTCACCTGAATTGCAATTATATCAGCAATTAAGATTATCCCCTGATTAAAGAAAGGTTAGAAATTACGTCAACGTCATTTAGAAAATGGATTGTCAGCTGTCATTTTGAAGCCTGAGATATTCTTTTCTTACTTTCAAATTAATCTAGACCTACAGACTACAATTGAGTTGCCATTTTACTTACAGTCTTAAGTCTGCAGAAATCAAATTACAAGTCTGCGAACTAGTATAGATTACAGACTTGTAATTTGAGTAAGATTTTTTTTATTAGTCTTACCCGCGATCTCATGTAGATTACAATAATAATAATAATAGTAACAGATTTTAGAGTAAATTAAAGAAATTAATACAAAGTGACATTTTTCTTTGCTTTTCATGTTCCTTTTTTTATTTCTGTTTTTTACGTGCTAGGCCACTACGCAACAAGACTACCATTTGGACACCACTACATATAAATCCTACTGTCATTCCTTAAGGGGGGAGATGGACACACGACACAGAGGCGCGCGTGGAAACACGCACGCCGTCTGTCGGATCTGGTGCTGATCGGGTGGCGGGCAGGCCTACGAAGCCCACCATCCCCAGGTCAAATCTCAGGGTGGCTGGAGGTCATCACCTCCGGCGCCCGTTTCTGCGGTCAGGGAGAGCCGCCGCCTCCTTGATGGAAATGACTTCCTCACAGAAGGAGGCGACGGCGTTCCACGACCTTTCACTACGGACCATAGGGCACGGCCAGGAGCGAGAGGGCAACCATACTGACTGCCGCGATCTTCTTTTTTAAAACCTAACCTATCAAGTGTTATTTGACTAATGTGTTTGTCTAATAAAACGTGGGTAAATCGTTTATAAATAAAATGTTATGTACCCATATAATTATGTAATTGCCTTACTTGAGTATATTATGCATATATACTCAAGAATGTAGATGTTTATGTTATAGTAATATAAATATTTTAATACGAATAAATCAGAAATATAAAAATAAAATTATTGGCACGATAATGTTCTTTCTTCACATGGATATTTTTATGGTAAAGCAGGTAAACATATATTTTTTGAATCGATATTTCTATATTTTAGTATCATGAACCATTAGGTTAAAAAATATCAACAATCATCATTTTACTTCGATGAATTTGTGCCAGTTACAATTTCTTTTTATTTATTAGTAGCAACAAGATCTTCAACCAACCATGCCTCCTTGTTTCATCGTTTCTCTTCAAACTCGTTATAAAAGCTCTTATCTATACTGCCTATAGCCTACCTAGATAGTCTTTTATATTAGCACAATAACTGCCTACCGCTGAAGAATGAAACCCTGAAGATATAACCTCAAGAATAGCATTGAAGTGAAACTGGGCCGACGTTGCCAAGAGTACGTATACATTGGCATGTTAACGCCATTGAAGTTGTGTCGGAACAGCGCCATGCTATTGTTATTTTCTATTTCAAATGGTATAGATGGTTTGTAAAGCAGCTGGTGTGACAGCACTGGCTAGGTACTTATAATGAGAGCCTTGGAAGTTATTTGCGCTCTCCAGTTCAGTCGTTTTGAAAACTGATGTAGATAAATAGATATTTATTGTTTTTCGAAAACTTACCGCTAGAATGATACAGTATACACATTTATAATATAATACGGCCAATTAAAAGTTTTCACTGGTAAATTATGTTCAATAAGGAAAATTAAAAAAAAACTACACAAATTCACTTAAACGCTAACATAGCACACACATTTAAAATAATAATAACAAAACAGAATCATTTAAATCAACAAAAGTAGAATAAAACTTAACCACTAACGTGCCACACAGATTGAAATTAACCAAAATAAACAAACTGTAACTTTAACACAAAAAAGTAATACAAAATAAAAAACAAAATATAAAGCAAAATTATTCTTAACAATGAATACGATTTAGCAGCATTCATTATCATAAATTATCATAAAATTCTTATTTTGGACATGCTGCGTAATCTTTCTTTCTTCTTCTTCAAAATACAACCCGTTTAAACGAGATCCCGCATTAGGAATAATTCATGTGTCGTATCTTTACAAACAAGCAAACAACGGACACAACGAATATTCAGACTCAATAAATATTTGTAGATTTTACAAATTGTTGTTCTGTGTGGCAATCGAAACCACAATACTAACATGTAGTTAGATGAAGCTACGCATATGCTTTTTGTTTGGCCATGTACCATGCAGTGACAGAACTTTATCAGAAATATTGGATACACTGGTATTTTCATACCATTCAAAGCTCACAATCAAGGATATGGCTCATGTACAGTTGCTTGTGGATAGAAGTATCGTCTGGAATATCACTCGCGCAAAACGTATGGAATAGCACCCGAAATTGTGAGTAATCGTAGGTGAGTATAATCTTACCAAGAGTTTATTTATAAAACCATTAGGCTTTTCTTTTGCAATTCCTTATTTCTCAGTTAATATTTCTGGTTACAGGAAAATCGACCTTATGCCCAAATTGACATATAGTTCAAAATGCGAATATAATGAGAATTTGTTATAATTATTCAAATGCTATATTTTGAGATGCATTTTTTGTATCAAGCTTTAATAATTATACAATGAGGGTAACGTTATTAGGAACATCAAGATTGGAAACTTACAAAGACGAGGACAAGTTATAAAAATATACAAATATCCGAGCATTTTAGATGCTCTGGGTTTTGTATGTTCTGTACATGCTATTTTAAAGAAATCCCAGCAAAGTATAGAGTAACCGCTGGTTGCTACAAAAACATCCTACCATAGACAGATTTATTAAAAATTTCTGGCGTTTTGCCATGACTGCCAAACTTGGCAAGCAGATTGGTGTCAGCAGTTCCATGGAGCTATTGATAATAAGACGTTAGTGCGCTATGCCAATAGAGCTTTGCAATCAATAACTTTAACTGCACGGATAGTGTAGAGTTTAATATGGTCGCCTCACCGCTGCCACTAAGCCGAGTGCTGTGGGTTCGAATCACACTCGATATTCTGATATATGTGGTCCATATGTGGTTGTTCTGAGTTTGAATGTTCTTTTTGTCCGTTGTTTGAATTTTTGTAAAGTCATCCGTGTCACAGATAATATTCCGTTAAAGACAACTCTCGCTGGGCTGTATAGATATAAAAAGATAGGAACAACTAAAGGATCGATAACTACATCCACTTAATCATGACTGAATATTTTTAATAGCTATTTTTCTAGAGCCACGTAACTAATAGGAAGACATAGGCTACTCAGGCGAAACGCAGTAGTAGTGGGGTTTCTGTAATTAAATTTTATTACCTAGCCAGTTCATTCCTACCGACACAAAAAGGGCTCATCCAATAGTTTGCGCTATCTACATTTGTTTATGTCGTTAGTTCCCAAAGTGGTCCAGGTGGACCCCCAGGGGCCCACGGGAGACTCGACGGCGATCTACGTCGGCGTGACAAAAAAATGGGGTCCACAATTCGTAAATGGGGGTCCACGAAAATTTATTTGCTTTCAATAATGAAGAACTAAAATGTTGGCTTGACTTCACCTATCACTGTAGGCAGATAATATTTTAAGAAGCTCAGCGACTGTTACTTCTAGAAACTTGCATATTCCATATTCAGTACTAGTAGTTCAGGTCTCGAACCTATCAATTTTTCGGTAGAGAACTTTTAAAAAAGAAAGTCTGGGAACCTCTGGTCTATGTATTTGGCGACAATACATTTTTGTCTATACCTTTGGGGCAAAATACAAGTGTGAAGCCATTGTCATTTTTTATTTCAGGCATTAATTAGACCGTGGTTTTATAAAAGTATATTTGCGTAGACTCACGCTAATATACCTAAAGATGTAGACAGTGGTGTTTTACACTCACATTTCGACAGATACGGTTTTAGGTCCACGAAATACCGGGCACAGTTCCAGACTCTTTGATGTAAGTCAGAATTTCTTCTCAGAAAAATTTGCCCAATTCGAGAATCGAACCCCAGACCTCATGCATAGCATTCACTACCGTTGTCATTTAGCCAGTCGAGCAGTCAAGTTTCATACAAATGAATATAAAAATATATGTTCCCAGCACATTTCATATTACTTAGCTTAAGTACTCATATCATGGTATGTACTCCCTTGGGTTCGTCCCTAACTATGGCGCGTTTAATGAATAGATGGGATTATAAAACTCTAACTGCAATTAGGACTAGAGTTTTAATTAATATCCTAGTTAACTAAAGTTTTCTTTGCTTACGAATACCTTGGTGGTGGAACGGCAGTGTATGCAAATGCTGTTCCTGAGATTTGGGGTTTGATATCTGGATAGGGCAATCTGTTATTGAGTTTTTCTGTCAAAAATGTATCAGTAGCACCATGGAGTTTGAAACTGAGTCCAGTAAACTGCTATAGGCTCTACCCCGGTTTCTATTACGTTGGAACTAATTTCGGCATTTCGGCCTCGGTGGAGTTTTAACGGAGACTGGCTAACTACGCAGGAGATATTATAATGCAAAGTGTGTGCGCAAACACTCTGTTCCCTAACTCTCATGATCCGATGGGACGGTAATCCAACACGACTGGAGAGAGATCAAGCGCAGGACCAACGGCTTTACGTGCTTTCCGAGGCACGGGGGTGTCTTACATCGCCAACTTCGTAACTCCGGGCTGTTATTGAGATTTCTTAACAGAAAACACAACAAGTTTTTGCTGGCCCGACCCGGGATTCTAACCCGAGACCTCATGCACAGCAGTCGATCTTACACGAAGACAACTTATAAGTGCAATAGCTGTAGTTGTATCATTTATCATGTCATTTTAGCATGTATTAGAAATAAAAAAAGGTACAGCTTACAGGTTTTTTTAAGCATTACTTTCAAACTATAATATTTATCACAAAAATGTAAATGAACAGGGAAAGTAAATGTATTTATCTACAAAAAAAGGACTCATGTTTAACCTAGCCCACTTAGAACGCGAACTAGATTTTTTAAATCTTTCTTTTGATCGCCTGTAAAGTATTGATTTTTGACTAGTATGTAACACTTTTCACAGAAGGCACAGAATTACTTTAAAATGTATCCTATCCTACATATTGATGCCTCTTCTACCTATCTTACACAAATCATAATATAATAATATATTATGAGCCTTACTTATAAACTGTCCTAATGTTAGATATGATCCTTTTGTCACTGGAGACAGACAACAATATTGAAATCTTAAGAAATTAAACATTAAAGGGATGTCAAGTACAGAGGGACTCTAGCAGACCTAGGATGTCGTTGTTGTTGCAGCAGCTCGACAAAATAGTACCTCCTTCCTAATGAAAATCGCAGCGAAACAATCTTGTTTCGTGCTTCTGCAATGAATACGACTTCTTGATTTTTCAAAGAGGTGGGGTATTGTAAATAAGTTTCCAATATGATCTTTTCGTTTTGTGTTGCAGCAAAGATGGTGTATAAAATATATGATGGGTTGACAACGCGTGAACTTCTAGCAAGTGTGGTCTTTGTCATTTACATCACCACAGCAACTCTCTTTTTGAAGGTTTGACAACGTGCCGGTAATACCCGTTGCGCAGCAACTGCCTCCGTGGTCGCATTCACATTCACTCGCAGTCGCATTCACTACTGCTGCAGTAGTGAATGCGACTGCTGTGCATGAGGTCTCGGGTTCGAATCCCGGGTCGGGCCAACAAAAAGTTATTGGGATTTTCTGTAAAGAAATCTCAATAGCAGCCCGGAGTTAGGAAGTTGGCGGTGTTAGACACCCTGTGCCTCGGAAAGCACATAAAAGCCGTTGGTCCTGCGCCTGATCTCTCTCCGGTCGTGTCGGATTGCCGTCCCATCGGATCATGAGAGTTGGGGAACAGAGAGTGCACTTGAGATTACGCACACGCTTGTGCACTATAATATCTCCTGCGCAGATGGCCAGTCTCCGTTAAGACTGGCCGCCGTGACCGAAATTCGGTCTGGAGGACATTATTATAATACCCGTAGTATTGTAAGCATAGGTGCGGTATCCGCTTACCATCAGGCGAATCTATCATTTGCTTGTTCAGAACCTAGTTGTTAAAAAGACGATTTCTTAAAGTTTAAGGTATCTAGACTTCTACTGCTTTAACTTTAAGCATTATTTTTGCATGCGCAAAAACAACACAGAACTATAAATTCTGTAATGCACTGTCTCGATAACTAACTGACTGTCTGATTGGTAATTAAAAGTACTAATTTACATAATATTGTCATCTGTTTACGCGAATATACGCGAAAAGCCAGCCACAGTCGAGCGTCAGCCTGCTATACTGCCTTATGTAAGGGGTGTCACTGACAAGATTGGCTACATCTTGAAGCGAGCTTCAATCAATACATACTACAAGCCACCAAAGAAGATAAGTTAATTTTTACCATCCGTCAAGTGCCAACTACCTTTACAAGATGCAGGGGTCTAGAAAATAGATTGTGACTGCGGACTCCTATCAAGGATGCTTCACGAGGCTATTGAAATCAAAAACATCCTAATTTCAATAGAGAAGATGGTTGGAATGTACCACCAGCTTGGGATCTAGTAATACAAATAGTCAAACCCAAGAAGAAGTAAACCACAGCTAGACTTCATGATACTTTGAGCTAATTCTGCGTAAATATTAACGCCAATGATTAAATTATGTTCGGGTACTTTGAAATAACTACACTGGAACATTGAGACAACTACCATATTTGTCTCCCCGTGACCATGGCTGCTGAAAAGCAACCGAAACGTCGTGGAAAATGTAAAATTACATTAAATCTAAATAGTTTTAATAATAATTTAATTAGCTTAAAAATTTGTAAAGTTTAATAGTAATAGTAGTGTAACTGTTTTCAAAATTATGTAATAAAGTGTCAAATAAACAACGCGATAAAATCCGTATATAGCAGTTTAATTTCAATGAAAGAACTAGTTTGTATTCGTATGTATGACACCGAGAACTATTAGTACAAGCATTTTAAAATAATTGCCATGAGCCAGGGTAGGATTATGAGCGTAAGCTAAGCAGCTATATCAGTCAATTTCTTTTCATATTATATTGGTATTAAAGGGAATTGACTGGCAAACATAATACTTTAAACAGTTGGATTAAACTACGGACTACAATCATGCCTTGCCTTGATTATTAATGTATATGTAAGTGGATGCTCCTATTTGCCATACTGCTGCTTTAGAGGCTACCATCAAATTTTATTAAATGCTTGAGTATGTTCAGTAATAGTTCATGGAGAAATGGTTGCAGCACCTTACAGCTCTTATAATTATAAACAAAAACTTGGCGATTAAAAAGAGTGACCATAAGTTTCTTGCCCGTTCTTCTCATGAGCCCTACACCCTTGCTTTGCTGAACGTGGCAGTAAATGTAAATTCGCAGGAAAAATTTGTGTAACTTTGACATTCATAAGTGTTACCTTGTAACCTAATCTGAATAAATTTAATCTGAATTTTGTAATTTACTATTACACAAAGTTTTAAATATATATATAATATTTCCTATGCCATTAGATAATTATATCCATATTTTATGATAACAAGTTTATCAGATTTTATTTACTAGTAGCTATTGTCAATTGCGCGCTTGAACGGTAAAGGAAAACATCACGTGGAAACCTGCATATCTCAGAGTTACATATACTAATGGTCTTTAATGTGGAACTGCTAAACCGTAACGGGCCAGCGTGGTAGACTACGGCCTAACTCTTAACGCACTGCCCAAGAGGCCGTGTCCAGCCGCGGGACAGCGTATATACAGGGTTGATATATATTTTGTTTTCTGTTATACCTATAATTATATTGCTGTGCATTTAAATAAACAAATTAAGCATACGGATTGACTAGAGGTAAGTAGTTGTCATAACTTATGTCAAGTTTGCAATACAGAGACTACAATTCGCGCGTTAACAGTCATATCAAAAAAAGACTGATGACTAATCCCATTGCTGGTAGCGCAGCATATTATTACTAGTCTTACTTCGAACGAAGCAAACAAGCATAGGGACTGTCTGATGGTAAGCGGTTACTATAGCCTATGGACGCATCAAAGACCAAGGGTATCCCTAAAGCGTTGCCAACTCTTTAAAAAACCTATCACCTCGCATCCAACGAAGAGAATACAGGTCTATTGTCTACCCACTGACAGAACAGCGTGTACATAACAAGTATTAAAGCGCTTTTTTCCAGTAAAAACATAACACCAGATTGTCTGTTATCTTCTAAAAAGATAAGATGCATTTGGGCTATTAATAGCCTTCCTACCTTCACTCTCCAGTTAAACGGGGTGGAGAGCCAGCTGTGTTACCTTTTTAATATATTTTCACCTTTAATTATCTAATATCTATATTTACAACCTGTGCTACCAAAGGACCTCTTCTCATTATAAGAAGGGTTAGGTAATAATTCACCACGCATGGCAAGTGCGGGTTGGTAAACGTCACATTTCTTAGAGAACATTAAGAGGAAACACAAGGGCCGTTTGCCCATACAAACGTAGTCCCGTGTTTCCTCCCTGGATAATACCAGTAGAGCAATTTTTTTTTCCAAAAAATGTTTGGCCTCTATTGGCATGTCCCTATGCTATCCTTGTTTTTCATAAATTAATTATTAAGAGACATAAGCCTTCAAAACCTCAAAAATTAGGCTGATTTTCTGTTGGGTTCAAACGTCCAGAAAACAAATTTGACTAGATTATATACAAAAAAGAAAGCATAGGAACACGGCCAAAGCCTTTTTTTAATTTTTAATGGAAAAAGTAGTTAAATCTGTCAAGTTTTGGAGAAGGAATCAGGGGTCTACAAAACGTTGATTTTGTGCACTTTTAATAGTTATTTTCGGTCCAAGCTGCAGTTGTCTCTATCGTTTTCTGCGGGCACTGCGCGGCAGCAATAGATATTACAAATACTTATTTCTCAATTCTCTCGCCCTTAGTGTTTCCTCTTAAGGAGCACTTTTAAACATATGTTTCCACGATGATTTTCTTCGATGCTAAAGCGAGCGATAATTAACTATTTTAACATGCACATAACACCAAAAAGTTAGAGGTGCGTCCCGTGGGATCGAACTCGCTCCCTCTGCGTGGCAGACCAACAGCCTCACACTAAGCTATCTGTTTGGTATTTTTTATCTTTACCGTACCCTTATAACGTTTCTAGTACCACGGGTGTTTTCTATCATTTCAGAAGGTTTACACGGGTACATGGGTCCAACGTGGAAAAGCATGAAAGAGTTTTAATATAAAATCGGATAGGACCCTTACCGAGACACTAGCCGCGGCAGGTGCAGGAATATTGCTACATATGGTATCTAATAAATCTTGCCTATGGGATGGGTATTGCTTACACCAGCTTCTATTATTATATAATATGATAATCGTTACGTTTAGAGAACAAGACATCATAATACTATATACCATAATCATTACAAGGGTATATTCTTGTAGTACTAGGCAGAGGTGGTTCAACGTAACAGTGGGCGCACCTATAACCTGCCATGATGATTGTTTCCGTAAAGAAAACCAATAATACTTTAGTAGAACCAAGATACATACCCACGACCCCACGATTGGCACTAAACATAAGCGCAGACACATGTTATAGGTTCACGTAACAAGATAAATAATAAAGATATTGTTACCTTATAATTTCCAAGCTTCAGGGTAAGCATGTATATTCTTTATAACTAATTTTCCTGACAGCTACAGAACTTTATAAAAAGCCTCTTATATAAATTCTAAAGAACGAAGGCTACAAAACACCAAAAAACGAAAACAATCTATGAAATTTTAAATATTTCTTAACATGCTATAGCTTTTATTATAATTAATAAAGAAAACTTCAACATACAATCACAAAAACGTGGTTATGAAGCCAATAAAAGTACTACATTAAGTTATAAGCTGTACTTTTGACATACATGAGATTTACGCTAATCAAGGCAATACGGTCTTGTATAAATAGATTTTGAGCGGTGTACTACGTAAGAACTAAATTAAAATGATCCCTGAAAAACTTAGACCCTTTTTTCACCGTAAAAAGCACTATTACATAACCTAACCTCAAAGTATAGACTTCTGACGTCACACAATGCTAATACAACTCTACACGTTACGATATCAAACACGAAAATGTTTTACAATCATGCAGCAACCCTATTTCATACTTGTATTGCTATATTTCATTTAAAATACAAAAAGATAAACTTTTGTTACATAATAATGAATAAAATATATTTATATATTTGTATTTCGAATTTCTATATTTTAAAAATGGAATAGTAATACGATAATACGGATACAAAATACGTTACGCATATTGACATAATGCAGTAATGACTAGACGATATTTTTCGAGCGATTATCTTGTGAAATGTGAAATATTTTATACTATACCAATTACTATACTTAATATCTAGTGTATAATAGTGATTATAGTATGTGGTGTATACTAAAAATAAATGACCAAATATGATTTTAACCAGCCTCATCAAAGCTCCGTTGTCACTGTTACCATTTAGAACAAAACACGTTGAAAAAACAATGAATTTAAAAACACTGTAGTCTTTTAACACTATATCATTATGTTCTGGGTTGAAAACGTATATTTTTTTTATATTCCTTTTTTAATGACGTCTATTTTCGTCAGACGTCGACGCGTACCCGCGACTCGGCTACTACTGGGCGCAGGCCGTTTCCATCGGCCTCATAGACACCCCAGAACCTAGTATAACTAAAAAAAACCATAAAGCCCATATCCGCATTAATTGTTTAATTGAATTTCAAAAGTAGAATACAAAAATATAAATTATCAGGCATTTTTTATTTGTATTGGCGAAAATACGTCTACAAATTCTTAACAAAATATATTTTGAAATTAGAATACAAAATATATTTTTTCGATTTTTATTGTGATATCTTTGTATTTATAGTGTGGTAAAAAGTTTTTCTTGTATTTTGTAGTTCAGACATGGTTATTGGAGTGCGCGCGTCGCTCTCTTCGGGTCGATACAGCGGTATCATGTGTTCTAACAGTGTACGGCGACAGACAGTCTTGTTTTACAATTCTGAGGTCCCAGTGCTGAATGTTATTGGGATTATTTTTCCTTGCACGTTCCACGGTTGTTTCTATACAAATTTAAGGAGGAATCGGCTGTGTATTGTATACAAATATAGACTAAATGGCCTTAGGTTTCAAATGTTGAAGTAATTTAACAGAGCTGGGAATGTTCTGTTACTTTGTCCTGTTGTTTGGGCTTTGGGTGCAATGAGTGACGCTTTTACGTTTTATGGGTTAATGACTTATGTTTGGGGTAGGTTGGCTTTACATTCAATCATTTTTATGACGATTTTATTAAAATAAATTTTATTTTTTTTAAACATTCTAGGTCGATGGCATATTTAAAGTTTATTGTATTGTATCTATAAAATTATAAAACTACTTACACATACAAAAATAAAAAATGTTTCATTACATTTTTTTTCCGTATTAAAGCAACAAAAACGCAAACAATATTCAATGCTCATTTCTAGTTATCTATAGTCTTATAATATATAAAAATATACCTAAATAAATGCTGTTATTACTCTTATTCAGAAAAAAGTACTCGACCAATTTAAGCGAAATCTTGCAGCAAAGTTAGTAGGAGCCTGAAGGCAGTACGGCTTATCACAAGAGCGTAGCTTAAAGCCGAAAAATGTCAGCTCTATTTATAAACGTTCTTAGTGCCGGCCAGGGAAAGCTTGTCATAAATAAAATGAAAATAATAAAAAGGCAAGAGTTAGCCTCTTGAAGGAGACTTTAGTTGACAAGAAAAGATCTTTTATTTCATAGTTTTTGAGATACTAGATTCATATTATTCTGTAGTTGAACAGAAATGTCATGCTTGTATTTCTTTACCTAAAATTTTCTTTTACTTTATTGTGGGCATCAACTGAACTAGCTAAGATTCCTAGTTGCTTGCAGGAGTCTGACGTTATCGTCAGTATATTATTTTTATTAGTAAAATAAAGATACTGTCCATCAGACCATCTAGGTGATGAAGGTCCAAGAGCAGAGAGAGATGGGCTTTATAGGAGATAACGCCAAGACTGCAACAAATGCCGTCACCGTGTAACGGGATGACGCAAAGACTTTGCAAGATAAAGAAAGAAAAAGAAGAGAGTTATTGTCCTGAACACGATATAGAAAAACACCCTAGGAAAATTAGTAGAGCCACGCTGATTTCAGCATGAATGGGCTCGAGCGGGGAAGGACTACCCTCTCACAGAATATCGACGTGAAATAGCAGTATTCCTACTGTTGTGTTTCGTTCGGTGAGTGAGAGTGCCGAAGACCCAATCACCCTCTTTCCCCCTTCCCGCTTCTTCTCCTTCTAACTTCCTTTTTCTCTTCATCCTTTCCTAAAAGGTCGGCAATGCGCAAGTGATGCCTCTGGTGTTGCAGGCATCCATAGGCTACGGTGACCACTTACCATCAGGTGGGCCGTATGCTTGTTTGCAACTTTAGAAGTATCAACATAGACAACCGAAAGAATAATTCATTTACTATAAAATTTGCTAATGGTGACAGAAAGATAGAAATTGCTTCATCATCCTTGTCTTGTCTTGCACTTCAATTTCTGACATATTACAAGTTTAACTGTTTGTGAGGCCATTTGTCTATATTATTTTCTTCTATTGCTGGACAACTTATTGTTCTTAAGTAACGTTCTTTCCTAGGTCCGAGCGGCATCTATTGGGAATTTTTCATTTTGTGCTAACTGACACTGGTACGCCTAATCGCATTTGCATATAAACAACATTTACAAATATATTCATAAAAAAATATCTTAATTACAAAAAGGCAGCGGTTGCCTTGGGCTTGGAGCGTAACCCTCTGATTTTGCTAAATCTTACCATCTGCTACAAAATGGTTATGATCGTCATAAATTATCTTAAGATTGCTTAATCTTATATCAACAGCTTAATAACTGGTTAGAACTATTTAAACATATGAAAATTCTATAAAAATATATAATGTAGACTAATATTTCTTCTAATGAATAGTTGTTGTTTCATTAGTGTAGCTGCAATAGTTAATGAAAATACAATTTTGAAGAATACCCGCTATAGCGTCTATTTGATCAATTATCTCCAGAACGCAGCAAAATGAGAGGCTGAAAGTGTGTAAATGGTAAGTTTGTACCTCGCCAATGTTACTTCACAAGTTATTTCCAAATTATCTTTTCGGGTCGCTGTCCCTATCTTATCCTGCTAGACATGTAAACATGATGTTAACAGGTTAACAATGATGTGGGTTATATTGGTAATATGTAGGTACAATCTATTTAAAAATTTGCCCAAAAGATATCTTATAAAAGACACTTACTTCATTATACATTCTTCATAAGCCCCATTCCTCCCGAGAATGTCTCCTTGAAGCTATCATGCTATATTTCATATCGGTCATAAACTGTAAGCTTTAATATCTCTTATATTGCGCTTTCAGCTGCAATAATTGCACACTGCAATGTATCTTGCCACCACTAATCGTAACGCTTGCTATTATTATAAAGGTAGTATGTATTCAAATAGTAATACTTCGGTTATAGATAGACATAATATATATACGTGACGTCAGACATATACACCCCCGCATATGAACTGCTTATAAGCACATTTCTGGAAGTCGCGAAGGTTTTATTTCTTGTGGTGGCAGATAAGATAGCGATCCCTTTGATGGCCAACAAAAACTACTCATTATGGTCATGGCTGTGTTTTCTTAGACTTGCAGAAGATACAGTACAGTCAAGTCGCTGGCAGCCTTAACCTAACTTACACATGAACGATTATTCTGCCCTTCAGTTGGTACGCAAATTTGCCCTGACACTGAAATAAAAAGAAAGGTAGTACCAACCGATTCCTTTGTCGGTGGTGCTAGTGGAAAGACTAGGACAACCAATATCAGGCTTAAACTGGGAGTATGGCACTCAGGTCACCTTTACCGTAACAGTCCTTACCGAAAAATTAAAATTAGAATAATTCTCTGATTAAAACTTAGATATGCTCGATAAAATAATAATAATAATAATAATAATAATAATAAGAAATAAAATGACATGCTAACAAGAGCCAGGAGAGCCGCAGCACAAAAACGTTCACCGGACCCGCCGCTCAGCTCCACCTCGCAGCCGTCGGCACCTGCACCTGCGACCCCGACGTGCAATGAGGTGTCGAGCCCATCGAGCGACGAGTATTTTTCCCCGCCGACGTCGCCAACACCTGTACGTCGGCGAGGGATACGCCGGCCACCGTCCTGCTTGGGACTCCGAGACCTACCGGCCTCGAACAGGGTCCCCGCTGTCGGTGGTAATGTGCGCCGCATGAAGTGGACTAAATCTATGAATGAAAATGTCATGCGGGCATATTTTGTGGCAACAGAGGGGGGAATCAATCTCAGTGCGTACCGTGATCGAATGCTGCCTCTGTTTCAGGACTTGGAACCGGCCGTTAACGTCTCGGCTCAAAGACTATCGGACCAAGTGCGTGCCATCCAACGGTGTCGGTTGTTGGACGATGCCGCACTTGAGAGGCTACGCTCCGACGTACGAAGTAGCCCTCCCGTCACTTCTTCTGTCCAGATAATGCCTCAAAGACTTCATGAGGCATCGAGGCCAAATGATAACAATATTAGTGAAGAGGTGGATAGCAGGGCTACACACGTAAGTACCCAGTACAATGAACAATTAAGGAGTACTTTGGAGTGCACGTTGCGGGAATATCGGCACGTTTATGCGGCAAATAGACCACGTCTGCCAAGATTGCCTACGCGCAAAAAGAATTTAGCGCTGGTGTGTGCCTTGGACTCATTACTGCCCGCTTATCTAGTGGACAGTGAAAGTCTTAGCGATGCACACTCAATCTTGTACTGTGCGGCTGCTGCGGCATGTCGAGTGGCTGGTATTAAAAATCCACACATAATGACAGCTGCTCGACCCAGAAATACTACGCCAGCGTGGCAGTGCAGGATTGAGCGTCGTATCGCTGAGTCCAGGGCACTCATCGGCAAGCTTATCTGTTTCAGGGAGGGTAATACACGACCGAGAGTGATGCGTTATGTGACTCGGGCGTTTGCAGGGACTGACGTATGTCCCCAAGATTATGTCGCCCGGGTTACAGAACGCATCGACTTCCTGAAGCAGAGAATTTGTGCGTGGGCAAGCCGAGTGAGGCGCTACAAAAAAAGAGCTGATCGATATGCCCAAAATCGTGCATTCCAGAGAGATGAAAGGTGGGTGTACAGAAGGTGGGAGCATCCTGATTCTAGTGGGGATGGTTGTCTACCAGATACAGAAGCCACGACTGCTTTTTGGCGTAGTATCTGGTCGACGCCCGTCGACCACGAAGAGGGGGATTGGTTTGGGGATGTTAGGCAGGCATGCGACACTATACCTCAAATGGAGCCAATTAACATACGACCAGAAGACGTTTCTTGTGCGGTTCGTTCGTTACCAAACTGGAAAGCAGCGGGACCGGACGGACTGCACAACTTCTGGTTGAAATGGTTCCGCAGTGCGCATGCATGCTTGGCATCCCTATTCCAGTCATCTTTGGAATCAGGATCGCTGCCTGAGTTTTTGACCACTGGCACCACTCATTTGCTCTACAAATCAGGTAGTGTCACGGACCCAAAAAATTATAGACCGATAACATGCCTACCGACGGTCTATAAACTTCTTACATCCATTTTGAGATCTAAACTTTCACTACATATTACAGCAAATAACATCATGTCTGTATCTCAAAATGGATGTAGAAGTGAGGCCCGTGGTACTAAAGAGCTACTCCTAATTGACATGACCATCAGTCAACAAATACACCGCCTTAAGAAAGATCTTGCGACATGCTGGATAGATTATAAGAAAGCCTATGACTCTGTACCTCATGCATGGCTCTTGAGGGTGCTGGAGTTGTATAAAGTTGATGCAACTCTTAGCACTTTCTTGAAGTCATGTATGAGGCAGTGGAGAACGGTTTTACGCTATCCAGGATGTCGCCAGATCGGGGAAAGCGGTGTATCTATCAAGATCAAGGGAGGTATATTTCAGGGCGACAGTTTGAGTCCCTTATGGTTCTGTCTAGCGCTGAACCCTCTTAGTACTTTACTGGAGAGTTCAGGGCTAGGCTATCGATTGCGGAGAGATGGTCAAGTTATATCCCACCTTCTTTACATGGATGACCTAAAACTATTTGCCTCCACCAGACCCCAACTGACGGCGTTACTTAAGGTAACGGAAAACTTCAGTAATTCCATCAGGATGGAGTTTGGTGTTGACAAGTGTGCAGTTATGTATGTAAAGCGAGGCAGGGTTGTGGAATCTGATGGCATTGAACTTTCAGATTTTACTAAACTTAGGTCTCTCTCTGCAAACGAAACCTATAAATATCTGGGTATGTCACAGGCATTAGGTATCACTGAGGACGGTATGAAACGGACGTTGCGGGAGCGCTTCTTTGGCCGCTTGAAAAAAATACTGAAAAGTCTTTTGTCAGGCGGCAACAGGGTGCGCGCCTGTAACGGTTGGGCCATGCCGATCCTTATGTACTCCTTTGGCATACTCAGATGGACGCAAACGGAATTAGATGCCCTGGATAGAAAGGTCCGTACACTGTTGACTGCATACCGAATGCACCACCCGCGCTCCTCGGTAATGAGATTGTACATCCCACGGAAGTGTGGGGGTCGCGGTTTTTTAAATGCCAAGACCCTCCACAACCGTGAAGTGTGCAATCTCAGAGAATATTTTCTCCGAACCGATGTGGGCGTGCATCGCGATGTAGTCGCAGTGGATACGGGCTTTACCCCGCTTGCTCTGGCTAAGGAGAACTGGCGCAAACCTGTTATGCTTGGAACTGACGAGCGCAGGGATGTATGGAAAGGAAAAGAGCTGCATGGACGCTTTTTTCGGGCCCTGAATGGGCCCGACATAGATTTTCAGTCATCGGTGTCCTGGCTACGTTTCGGCGATCTCTTCGCTGAGACCGAAGGTTTTGTATGTGCAATAATGGACGAAGTTGTTATGACGAACAACTACCGGAGATATATCCTGAAGGATGGGACGGTTGACATATGTCGGGCATGTCACCAGCCCGGAGAATCTCTCAGACATATTATCTCCGGTTGTTCTCGTCTTGCCAATGGAGAGTATTTGCATAGACACAACCAAGTAGCCAGGATTGTCCATCAGCAACTTGCCTTAAAGTATGACCTTGTGGAATCTGAAGTGCCGTATTACAGGTATGTGCCCGATCCAGTTCTCGAAAATGGTCGTGCTACTTTGTACTGGGATCGGTCTATCATCACTGATAGGACAATTGTGGCGAACAAGCCAGATATTGTGCTGATGGACCGATTGGAGCGCCGAGCAATGATCATCGATGTTACCATTCCGCATGACGAGAATCTTGTGAAAGCTGAAAAAGAAAAAGAGTTGAAATACTTAGACCTAGCTCACGAGATTGTCGACATGTGGCGTGTGGACTCGGCGATCATTGTGCCGATAGTCATTACAGTCAATGGTTTAATACCTAAGAGCCTCGACCACCACCTGCAGAGGCTCGCGTTAGATGGCTGGATCAAGTCCTTGATGCAAAAGGCAGTACTACTCGACACGGCGCGTATTGTGAGGAGATTCCTCTCTCTGGGGCCCTAACCACCGGCAGCTTGGACCCTGTTCCCGATGTCGGTGGGTCATTTCAGTTTTTATATTTTTAAATATGTATGTTTTTATATTTATATTTAAAAATGTAATAATTAGAAGAAAATTAGTAATAAAGAGAATAATAATAATAATAATAATATTCTATCACATACACACAACACTATCTAGCCCAAACTAAGCAGAGCTTGTACTATGGCTACTAGACAATGGATAAACATACATACATACACTTTTTTTTTTTCTTAAACTGAAAATGATATCGACCTTTTTCAGTTTTAGAATACAAATCAATTATTGTTCAATCTAAATACGTATTTGCACAAGAAAGAAAATGATAATAGCTTTACAGCAATTCATGTGTTACGTATAAGTACCCTATGACCTTTTTTATAGAATCGCTCTAAGTGTTTTTAAAAACATTTTAGCCTTGGCGCACTCTTTAAAGATGCATGCTCTATGGTCGTAACCCTTCCGGTCGTGAATAAAGCAATACTATCCTGTTAAATATGGCAAGAACAAAAAGCTTCGGTTGGAATTCGAGGTCTTCGCGCTTTTTCACCAAATGTTAGTCACTGCGGTATGATAGTAGAGATTATCAGACAAACTGGCTTTTGGGAGCAGTGATGCATATAACTGTTTTTGAATGATATAAGAAATCAGTGGTGCCTAAAGCTGTATCTTCTTTGCATAGGCAAGGAGACAATGCAAGAACTTATCTAGAATGCTATCCATTTTCGAATGGCAGAATTTCTTTAAGATTTTTATATGAATGCTATTTAATGAGTTCTTTGGTATATTGTTATAACAGCATTTTTTATTTTGTTACATACATTTGGGAACCACTTGAACCACAAAACAACCACAACGAACAATGTGTATAATAATATGTATAATATATTTATACGAATGGCTATTGAAAAGAGTGGCCATAAGTTTCTACCTGCTTCTTCTCATGAGAGTTTTGTACTGTTTTTTTTTTCAATTATCTTTTATTTCCTAATTTATTAAAGCTATTTTGAAATGTTTGACGTGTCGCAATAATAATTTAAATAATTTTATGGCAATAAAATATTTTAATACGGATTTGCCATCACACTAGCTAAAAAAATATTATTATATGTCGAAACGCCTCATTCAATTTTAAACTTAGAGTTACGAAATGCAGTAATTTTTCTTTGCACCTCTTCTAATGACTAGTTACCATTTTGTCACTGTTGATAGAATTCTGTATGAAAAACAATGGTATTTTAAATATTTTGGCCTCTTGATAGATATTTGTGTAGTTTTATAATGTGTATCTGTATAATAATATAATTAATGTAAACTGTAACAGTCCCTGAGAACTTTCCGCAGTACAGGCTTAGCCTAGTGGAGGGTTATGCTACAATTAAAATATGTTAAATCAACCTGTGAAAAAAGTGTTAATAAGTAAATCCGACATTGTAAAATTACTTTATGCCAATAAACAATTATTATTTTAGGTACATAAAATCGGACGCTCTTTTTTATAAATCTGTTCAGATTGAATCGACGATATAACACAATGTATGATCATTATTAAAACATAAATTAATGTCATTTAAGAAGTCTATGTGGACGAAGTTTTGGCAAATGGTTAGTGTTATTCTTCCAAAATAACTTTTAAAAGCCGTTCATTTAGTATTATATAGCACCTCGCTACTAACATTTCGACAGTTCTATTTAAAGCTGTACATAATAATCTGCATTGGCGTGACTTACTGAATAGCCGTAATTATAAAGTGTGCGACCTATTTCTGCTATAACAAGTCGCTGAAGAAATTCAGCACGAATTCGTGTAGTTCTTTGTAAGTTCTAAACTGGTATAGTTTATGTATGTAGGAGTTACATAAGGGGGTTGTTATATGTTGAAGACGTTAACGTATACAAGTACTTGATCGATCTCGTTCGAGGCAGTGAGTTTCTTAGCCGGATCGATGCCCTGGGACCTGGAAGCGGCGCTTCTGACGTCGCTCTATCATTGGCGCCAGGAAGCACTAGCTCGGGGCGAACAACAAGGTCTGCCCGCTTTAGAGGCGGCACGGTCCGAACTCCGCCAGGTCTTGGTGGAAGAATGTAGAAATCGACTTGTACTCCCCAGTGCCGGGCACACCACGATCGTGGCGGTAAGTCCCGTTTTTGAGGAGTGGCTGGAGAGACGGCATGGCGCCCTCTCCCCAACCGCAGAACCGAGCGCCCGAGGGCGCGAAATGACCTCCAGCCACCCTGAGGTTTGACCTGGGTGGTAGGCTGCGTGGAGCTGCTCGTCACCCGTTCATCAGCACCAGGTCTGCCTGTGTGTCGTCTCTTTGTCCCCCCTGGTCGATCTCCACACGGGATAAAGTTTATTTTTTGTTATTAAATTATTTATTTGCAAAGAACATATACAGAGGTTTCCTTAAACATAACAGATTATGAGTCTGGGTTTTCTTTATGTCCTTTTTCTATGTTTGTCCCTTGCTATAGACGAGTTAAACGTACTGCAAGACTAGTCAATTTAAAAACGTAAAGTATTGAGCAGGCTCAATTTTAGCATACATTTTAGTAGGTATGCAGTAATAATTTAAGTAGGTATCAAATGTATTTAGAAAATTTTACAATCCACGTCAACTGAGATGCAGACACATCTTTATAATGTATTTGTTGTTATTTTTACCACACAGTATTAATTGTCATGCTGATAAAATATTCATATTACATTTTCAGAAAAATCAGCTGTCCCAAATAGTCTTCGTAAACGGTATACTTTTGAACACACTGCACGTATACACATATTATTATCAGTCCTTGCGATTCAACTACATTGTAATGACAGTGGTGTATTAGCTACATACACTTACCCCTTGCTACTTTAATAAATTCAAGGTTTTATAAGGCCATTTATTAGTTATTGTCAATAGAAGCTAAAATAAAGGCATACTTTTAAAGGTATGATCGGTACGTAGAGGAGTCCGGGTGTACGAAAATTGAGACGTAGGTAAATGAAACAACTTCGGTTAGATATAGCTTTATTTGATTCTGCCTCGGTGGATCAGCGTACAAGAGATCTCGAGCTCGGTCTCAGCTGGGCAAAGTGTTATTGAGGTTTCTGTTAGGAAATTCTAAGTAGGACCACGGTGTCTGGAAATTGTGCCCGGTATACGGCTCTATAATAGGCTCGATTAAGTGGAACCTAAAAAGATTGTTGGTGAATTGAGTGTACACAAGTAGAATTTGTCAAGTAAAAGATATTACTCGAACGTTTCTAACCACGTAAAAGAAATGAAAGATAAAATCAAATGAATGAACTAAAAATGAAATGAAAATATCTAGGATTCTGTTCCACTGGGCAAAACGCAGTAACTGTGTTACTATCCTTACACTAGTTTTAATGTAAGAAGATAGTATTAACCCGGGCAAACTGACTCATTTATACTGGTCTATAACATCACAAAATAGAAGGCAGGGGCGGGCGTTACATTCATTTTTAAAAATTGAAAACTCTCGTTATACTAATTGTGCAGTCTTACTCCTTTAATTTTGCCTCAGGAGACACATAAATGGTCCACTGCTGGGCTAATTTAATAAAATATTTTGGTACGAACCACTATGCCTAATGAATTCCTTTGACAAAGCATATTGCGAGCCGATAGTAATGCAGGCAAACGCAAGGTTCCGTGCTAGCTGCGGTCAGTCAACCCTTTTAAAATACTAGCTATTCTGGGTAGGGGTTAGGTTACTGTAGTATCACTTAGCGAGAACGTATTGGCAAACCAAAGTAGCGACGTGGAATTGATAGCAGAAAATCTAGAATATTCGGTAATGATATAATTGCTTCATTTGTAGCGATTGTATATGCGAGTACTGTTTATGAGGTCTCGAGTCAGGAAAAGTGGTGGAGGATTTCTGTCATGAAATTAGTATTAGCAACACGGACTCTGAAACAATGCCTGGTCTGGTAGACGGCAATAAGATCGCTCACTCATTCATTGGCCTTTTACGTCTGTTGCAGACAATTTAGTCACTGTCCCGTAGACATGCACTTAGTTTCATAGCTTTCAGAGATATAGACGTGGCTATATACCCACTAACTATATTATTAAAAGGCAAATGAGAATTTCGTGTTTTTTTATTTTTTTTTCTTCAAATGTTGAAAAACCATTAAGTAATGATTTAATGAATTCGAAACATGATTTAATAAGTCTTAGAGCTGTCGTACTATCGATACTTTTTCGTGCCCAGCAGTCTATGTTGATAAGGTTTTAAGAATGAATGATAAATAAGAAAGAAAAAGTTGTCCAAGACAAAAGACAGCTGCGCCGTTAAAGCAAGGTACATAGATTACTTAATATCTTCTTACTAATTGTACAGCACGGTATAATGTAATTTTTTTTCGTTTTCGATAATAATATGTAGTAGTCATTTTTTTATTATTTTTTTATTTTATTTATTCTTTGCTCAAAACAAATTACAATCTTATTGAAAATTAAAAACAATCAAAGCTTATGTTTAGTTCTAGATTGCAACTCAACACATGTGCATACATTGAAACAATTAAACATCAAGTTAACAGACAGAAGATATGCACAAATATACAGATAAGAATATATAGGTTTAAATTCGTAACACAACAACAACAACACAATATCTTAAAAAATATTAACTATTTGTATAATAGATGTACTATTTGGGATAGAGGATATCCTTAAGAGTATTTAAAAATGTGTAAAATCGAGGATGAAAAATGTCTAACTGTAAATTATTTGTTACTAATTCATTATATTGTCTAGCCATTCTTACCAGCGGATTGTAATAAGAAATATTGTTTTTATAAATTTGCAAGGCAAAGAGAAGACACGGTTCGATCTACGTAAGCTATATTTAATGTTACAAGAAACATACGAAAGCAATTCGGGTGAATCAATAATTGAATGAATTATTTTAATTAAATAAACCAGATCAAAATATTTGCGACGACCTTCCAATGGTTGGACCTTAAATTTTTGCAGCCTCTGATCGTAATAGAAGTACTTACGACCTAATTTTAGGCGGTAACAAATAATTTTAAGGCATTTCCTTTGAACACGCTCTGTGTCGTTAATGTGCACTCTATAATATGGTGACCAGATCGGTGAGCCATATTCTAAGGCACTTCTTACCAGGGCATAGTAAAGATAAAGCACACTTTAAGCTTTTTTGAATCATTTTGTTGTCCGTAGCACGAAACCTAGGAGCTTGTTAGCTTTCGAGATTATATGTTGGTAGTGAGGTCGAAAAGAAAGTTTATCATCATTGGTGGTAGTTACGTTTCAGTAGATCCAGATCACTGCAGGATTTGACTGCGATCTTCTGTAAAGTGAAATCTCAAGCTATGTCGCTACACCATGTTCAAAGTGGATCGTGATATGCCTACTCCACAATATCATGATGTTTCATGGAAAATACTAGGCACATAACTAGCCTTGCGTATGAATCAAATATGTTGTTATGATAATATTAACCTCCAGACTGAATTTCGGCTGCAATAACGTAAATTGCCAAACTTAACAAAGATTAGCAATCTACATAGAAGATATTCAATATACACATACAAGTTTATACGCAGAAACAAGTGGACTCTCTATTCATTTGTTCATTATCTGATGGGATAGCAACACGATACAACTGGAGAGAGATCGGACGCAGATCCATCGGTTTCATGTGCTCCCCACTTGCTTCAAATACCGATAGTTTCTTACTTCTGGAATAATATTCGAAATGCCTAAAAGAAAACTCAGTATGGTCTACCTATAAACCGTAATCACTAGCCAATAGATCAAGGACGCAGTGAACCATGAATATACGATAAATACTAAACATTGATCATTACGCAATGTTATTTGGTTTAAAGTAAATTAAAATCGCTCTACCGCTCTGCCCATCACCCTAAACGAAGCACTAAGGTACTAAATTATTACCTTTCATTGATCCGTGGCAAGCATTTTTATTATGCCTAGTTGTAGCCTGGCTCTAATAATGTACATATTAAATTGGATAACGTATATCAAAAGAAAATGGTTTAAAGTAGGGATTTTTTATACACACGAAAATTTGGCTTCTCGTAAAGATTGCTTCGCTGTCTAGTGCCACAAATATTCAGTAAAGTCAGATTCTACATTCATACCTTATCTTATGTGGGGGCCAGTCAGTGGAGACCGGCGACACTTCGACCAAGTGGGATCTTTTGTGTCGATACTCTCCCAATAACGACTGTCATAGATGTTCATGGCAGCCGGGACCGACGGCTTAACGTGCTCTCCGAGGCACGGAGCAGTCGATAATTGTCAATCAATACGCACATAATTTCGAAAAGTCATATAACTTCTGAAAGTCAGAGGTGCGCGCCGTGGGTTCGAACCCGAGACCCTCTGCATTGCAGTCTGTTGGTCTCCCCACTGAGCTATCGCTGCTCTAGATCATACCTTACTCGGATATCAGAAAATTTGCCATAGCACCACGGAGTTTGAATCTACGAATAGAAGACGGGGGTCCCTCCCTATCGCTAGAAGTTAATGATTAGATTAGATTAGCCTGTCTATTTTAAAAGATTACTAGCAATTTGGGTTACAAATGACTGGTATTCTTGATTTAAGTTCAATGATCCAATTAAGTTTAGGAATGATTTCACGGCAGTAGTACAATTGTTAGAATTATTTTGCTATTACTTAAGGGATATAGTGACGTATATGATACAATGCTTGTCGCTGTATTGAAACTTGATATTTTGAGAACGTATTAAAGTAAGAGGAACTCATAATTGTGAACGGCCTCAAGCACGAGGTGGATATGCAGGCATAATGTATACGAATCTAACTTTTTACAAATCATATACTAGGTATGATTTCTATGTTGCGGTGAACTATACAAAAATTCATACAACGGACACAAAGGCTCGAGACAACTATTTGTGGATCTAGTGTTGTTAAAAAGCACGGGACCCGAGCCTTTAACTTATTGAAGGCTCGAGCCTTATTAGCAGGCTCGAGCTTTAGCCTCAAGCCCTATACACAAAGTTCGAGTCGAAGCTCGAGAATGTGCCCAAACAGGCGGTCACAGTAAAGTTGATAAAATCAACACTTTTTATTTAATACAAATATAAAATATACATTTACTATAGCAATGAATGTGTTTACAATTACTACGTGCAAAAAACTTAAAATAATTAATATTTTCGCCTACAAAATTACGTATATTTGCACGAAAAATGCAAAAACGTAATCTCGTGTTACGTGATTTTTAGATTATAACAGTAGAAATCTATGTTATTTTACAGCTTAAACGAAACATAAATAGTTATATTACAATTTGTCTGTCCCAAATATATATATATTATTAGTTGACAATAAAGATATATATTTATCAAAAAAGCACTTCAAATCCTCCATACAATTTTACTATGGTGGCCGCGCGCTGATTTGAATATCGGACTCTGTCATTCAATCCAACCGCGTCTTACGCTCGGCGCAGTCTTAAGGCATTACTACGCTGGCCAAATAAAATGTTAAGTAAATAAATATAAGCCAAGGGTTTAATTTGTTTTTTTTTTTGTAATAAAATAAAAATCAATATATACTTAATGAAAAAAGATCACGAAGAGAAACTGAATCAATATTTATATTAGTAAAGATTTAAACACGAAGATAAACACATCGATCCTTGGATGGTTTCGTAGCGCAACCAGTTTCAGTTTGTAGTAATTAAATTACCGAATTTCGAAAAAGCTTGTTCACGAGGAACACTAGTCGCCGGTGTAGACAAAATTTCAAATGCAATTTGAGCCAATGTTGACAGAGACGTTTCTTTTTGTTTTTGTCACCACCAAAGTACATGTATGTTTTCAGGCTGGAAAGGCATATATATCTATGTATCTATTTCATCTGTATGGTCTATAGTATCCGGTTGCTTTTACTTTGTATTAAATATTGTGATGGAACGAAATACGGTAGGTTGCTACATAAACGAAACTCGAGCTTCGACTGAAGCCTTCTGTTTTAGGCTCTTGAGCCTTTAAGACCCGAAACCTTAATGCCCTTTAAAACTCGCAAGCCTTTACGCTCGAGCTTTAAAGGTTTACTCAGGACTCACGCTTTGAGTTCTCGACTCTAAGCTCATTTTTCTCAACACTATACGATCACTATTTTCTATTCCGTTTGAAGATAGAACCCACGACTTTCGGTGCCGTGGCACCAGTGGAGGAAGGTGATCACTTAAACCACTAGACCATCCGTGCAATAAAATAAAATTAATGATTATTCCACAAGAACTGTTAAATTTGTTAACTATACACATTATGCAAAAAACTAAAGCGATCCTTTGCTTTTAGGTTCTAAAGAGACAAATTAGTAAATACACTTTTACTTTTATATCTACCCACAATTTCGCCCGTGTGAATCCCACGGGATCGCATACTGGCATTAAAAGTCCTATGTGTTAATTCATGGCATGGTCTAACTCTCCTACGTTTATAGAGATAAACGTACGTAACGTAGTAACGTAACGTAGAGACTCCACCAAGCACGTGGCGTTCGAGCGTTGGACTCATGCGCGGCAAGTGCGTAACAATCGGTACGCGTGAGGCACGGAGTTGTCTTTTAGCAAAGTGGCATCGTAAAACCTGCCACAACGCATCTCGGGCGCTTGCCTGCTCAGCAAATAAGAGTCATAACTGTAGTGACTCGAGCCATACTTGGCTTGTAGGCGTATTTGGGTAGACGTATGGATGTACGTCGGGAAGTGAGCGTGCCTTATACAGCTCTGGTATCATACTGGAGATATGGGAGGCGGCTTATACGTCGGCTTCAACGATATTATCGTTAGCAACTCTCAGAGTTGCGAGTGGTGAGCGGCTTTATTGCTCCGGTACCTATCTGGACAATAGGTAGTGCTACTTGGACACGGGGTAGCTCGCTATTACGAGAACCGGATCTCTGGAGTTGGGAGCAGAAATCGAGATTTGGGGACAAGACCTGCCTATAGCTGGTTCCGGAAGGTGCTCTCGGGCACTGGAAGCTACAGCAGCTCCCACTATTATAACCGTCAGATTTGTGTAGGGTAACGCTATATCATAAACTGGATTAGGCATAGAGAGAGGGTTTGTCCCCCAATATGTATAAAAGGAAATAATTACCAATTTTATCAAATTAATGCAACATTTTTATTTTTATTTATTTATATTAATATATCAGTTAATTTACGCGCCCAAGAAGTATTACACTTTTTTATGGAAATTAAGATTTTTGGCTTTGATTAACTAACAAGAATTTAAACATCGTCACAAACTTTCAAATTAAAATTCAAATTCAAATAATTTTATTTTGTGAACACAGGTTTACAAGATGTTATACAATCGTTTATATAGTGCGCTCCATGTCCCGCCGATAAGCATACGAAATATTAGATGGCAACATTAAAATATAATATGTTATAGAGATAATATTCAATTTCAGATTAAATTTTAATATTGCATGCAATTACAAAAATAATGAATTAGAAATGTCAATTTTAAAATGTCACAATGATTAAAAAGATATGTCAATTAAAAATGTTTTATGTGGAATTGACTAAGGATTAAATAAATTATTCAACCACTGCCCGCAGCCCTTACCAGGTCGTCAGTTAAGGGAAGCACTTGAGTGCGGCAGGACCAGTCTGTGTGGAAAACCCTGGGTGGCCTATGTTTAGCAGTGGACGTATTTTGGCTGATTGATGACAAAATAGATTCTTTGGAAATTAATACTTCTTGAATTAGTTACTTTGAAAAAGCGCTTCTAAAACTTGTTTAATAATATACCTAGGTACTTACTAACCTTAAACATATACAATATTTAAAACATCAGACTGGTATATATTGTAGGCCTTTTGAAAAGCATTTCTTTAGGCTGCCCGTCCATTGAAGCGGAGCGAGGTTGCGGAGCGAAGAAACGGAGGGCGTTTGAAAGCCGTCTGCGCTGCGCATAATATGCTTACTGTGGCGACTCCGCACAGACGAAGAAGTTTCGCCTACGTTTAACAGATGGCGCTAAATACGCTCATGCATCAATATATTTTTGAGAAAATTTTTACTCGCAGTGGCTATGTACCATTACCTATAATATATATATACAATAAATCGAATTATATTCTTAATATAATTATTTATTATTAGACGAAAAAATCTTTAATAATATTGTTATATAGCTTGTGAATTTAGTTTATAATATGGAAAATTATGATTTTCTACTTTTAATCCTTAAGTGCTACTCCGGTCACCGGTGACCGCAAACAATAGACTTATATGCAATTCTATTAGCAGCATGGCAGTCACAATGTTTAATTAAAATATGGGTAGGTACTTGTTTATTTATCTATTTTATTTTACCCATATCTTATATTGCAAATTGTTTGTCATCTTATCTTTGTCAAGATTGCTTGTTAAAAAATAATTTGTCACGGATTTTATGTAAATACATGTAATTGATATTTAATAATAAAATAATAATAATATCAGCCCTGTATATATGTAAACTGTCCTACTGCTGGGCACGAGGCTCTTCTCACTGTGAGAAGGGTTAGGCCATAGTCCACCACGCTGGCCTAGTGCGGGTTGGCCGACTTCACATATCTTCGAGAACATTATGGAAATCTCCTAGACATGCAGGTTTCCTCACGATGTTTTCCTTTACCGTTAAAGCAAGCGATAAATAACTATTTAATACGCATATAACTTCGAAAAGTCAGAGATGAGTGCCTTGGGTTTGAACTCGAGACCTCTGCGTGGCAGTCCAACGGTTTTCCACTAGGCTATCGCTGCTTGATTATTATATTAAATAAAATATAATTGTTAAAATTATTGTTGATATTTATATTAAGTAAATAAAACAATTTTACAAAACAAGCTTTATTTGTCATTACACTTTGTGTTTTGTTGCAGTTTGATGCATCACTTGCGTTAATACCTAAATACTAAACATTTGAAACTCAAACAATTTATGAATAATTATAATTATTTACATTTAATTCGTAGCGAATAACATTTTTGAATATATTTTACAAATACAATTTGATATCTTCAAACAATTTATTAATAACATCAATTTAAAAACAAAACACATCAAGAGTTTATAAAACAAAATACATTTAAAAGTTTAAAATAACAAAACACATTTACGAATGTAAGTTTAAAAATAAATTAATTTACATAATTATATTCGATAATTATAATAAACACATTTACACAAACACACAAGTTGGTTGAGATCGATTTAGGTTTAAAGCTTTGAATAATATATTTAATATAATATCACAAAAAGTGGCAGATTATGTACAATAATTTTTATTTTCTTAACTTAGTTTTATTTTTGGCTAGAAGCTAAAAGTACAAGTAAAGTCTACTTACAAGGTTATTAAAAATTAGCTTAGTTGTATCAAATCAACACGAGCAAGTTTAAAATACTACTTTTCAAGTAAAATTTACATATAAGTACTTGAAAATATAATAAGAAATAGGTACAGTGCTACATTAACTATATAATGTTTTAATTTTATTTTCTTCGTAGCTTTACAAGCACTGTAGCTATCCAACACCGCGTCCACATACGTCTTACGATTAGTTGATTTATGAAATATCGAATATACTTATTCGACATTTATTATTCGATTTTCTTGATCTGTTTAATGAATTAAATCGAAACAAGTTTCATTAAAAATCCCATCGATAATATTCGAATAAAATTACTATAATATGAACGCGGTGTAAGCGATTGTCGTTCATATTTTTATCTTAAACATTGCAAGAGGAAGCTAACTATCAATAACGTTTGTTATTAGTACATCTCTACGTCATACAAGACACTTAATAACTTAATACTAATTACAATTAATTGCTGCAGTGAAAAATAAGTGTAAACATCTACTAATCCTAATAATTAACATTTATCAACTAAATTGTGAAGTGTAAAAATAATATAAGTATTGATTGCAAAACTATCATTCAACAACTTACACGAAAATAAATGCATAAGAAAACTAACCTTTGTAAAAATAAACATCGACTTTATATACTATAAATCATATTGTTATTTACAATAACTTGCTATTTTAGGCGTGTGAGAGAATCCGTGACAGTGTTTACCTGCTACATTATTTCATAAATGATTTAATGATATTGTCTTTTTTCTATTTTAGCCATTTATTTTTTATATATGCTGACGAAAAATATGACTTACTGTTTTATTAAGGTACACGATTTTGAACATGATATTCGAATGATATTTTTTTCTATCTATCATACTTATTATTCAATAAAAATCAAAATAAAATTTCACGCGTTTCCGGAAGCAAAAAATATCAAAATAAAGGACTTATACTATCCGGCATAGCTCAGTTTTAGAATAAAGAGACGCTGTTATAATTTCTTGAAAAAGTTTCTTAAACGTTTTTAAGCGTAAGCCATGTTGCCCGCCATAAAGTCATAAATATTAATACTGTTCTGATTTTAAACACCTCCCCCAAATACAGATTTCTAAATATTATTTTAATTGCACTTTCCTTTGTCGCAAATGCACTACTTTAAATGATATTTGAAATATTGATTATACAGAAGAACTTATCGATTGAAAAATTTATACATTTGTATTTTTATGATTCAACATTTTGCTTTATTATATTAAAACTATTTACTTAATGAAAATTGCATTAAGTATTTCAATTTTGAACTCTTAAAAAAACTATTGCACGAATTAGAGTAATGTAATTTTAATCTCACAACCATCCAATATTGTGTAAACTTTTCAATCAATGTTAAATAGAAAATGCGAATCGCAGTTTTAATATAGAATATACGGGTTAAGTAGAATATGTTTTTGGTAAGGATATTATAGAAGAGCCACGCGTTGACCACAAAGGCTGTAGTAACTGCGTTGTCACGCTGTGCCCACGCAGCGGTAACGCAGTGAGCACGCAGCGGTAACGCAGTGAGCACGCAGCGATCACGCAGCGTTTACAACTGTGTGTAGCCATCAGGGTGACGAGAGGAGGCGCGGCGGCGGGCAGCTGAAGCTCGGCGTCAGAACACATCATCGCTCGGGTCGTCATCCAACTCGCATAGAAGTTTGCTGCTGTAAATTTTAAAGTAAAATACATTTAATATCTATAAAATTCGAAGTCTAAAGATATATATTTTATGTTAAATAAAAATAATAAAATTTATCAAAAATATCGTTTTATATATTTCTGCCAATTCATTTTAATTCATATCTAATCAAGTTGCTATTAATATTAAAAAGTTTGATAATTTTGTAGTAGTGCTGATAGCAATGTTAATTTTAATTGCCAAGAATTGTTATATTTTTGTAAATAGGAAATAAGTACAAAATAGTTCTTATATATAAGTATGTAAATAGAAGCTTATTCAATACTATCAAAAACTTTAAAGTGCTATTTTTACGCATCTGCGTAAAATGTGAAAGGTTTTGCGATATCTATCTATATTAGCTAACTATTACAATTTTACCTGTGCCAATAGCTACCTATTGCTTAACTATTTACAGTTCAATTTATCTTAAATATAAGTGAATAGGTAAAGTATTTGCCAATATGTTTAAAGGAGATACATACTTTTAATAAATTCTTCAAAATGGCGATGTTTTCAATTATGTTTTTTGTTGAACCTGACAACAAGAAACATGGTTGAAAAAGGTAAAAATAATTTGAAATCGTCTTACTGTCATCTATAAAAGATATCATGAACTGCGATTACATAATTCCAACAAGGCCTACAGTGAAAAGTACAAGTACTGTACTACGGAATAGAATGTCACTCTGCACAGTGCAAAATGCAATATAAAACGTACTTGTAATACTATAATCCATTACAACTACGAAGTTCCAACACCATACTTGAGATAGGACCTGAAAGTCCAGTATTTACACTATTATATAATTATGCAAAATTAGAAAGAATGTCTACACTTTCATTGTCAGAAACAAAATCGTCATCAATATTTCTATAACGCAACAAATGTATTAAGAAATGAAGCATTTTGTGTTTCTGTCAATATTAATCCAACACTAACATTACTCAAGACAGTAACAAATGAAAAATAAATAACACTTACTCCTCTTTACTCGCGAAGGATTCGGCGTGGACTCGCCTATTACACGCCCTGTCGCAGCAACGACAGTGCCAGTAGGCAAGCACACTCAGACTGAACACGAACACAGTTGTGGGCAGCACCAGCGCCAGGATCAAACCTCGCACTGTTGACTCCCAGGAGTACCGTGCTACGACCAAATCTGGCCTCGTTAAACTGTAGTAACAAGGGAATGTCTTCGGTGCTCTTGAACCTGCATAATCACTTGCAAATACAGAGCAATTTACGCGAGGAGGATATCCGCAACCTTCAGGATTTATTAGGAACTTAAGATCTGTTTCATCCCACTCAGTTGGCACAGGTCCTCCTTCAACAAAAGGTTTCCTAGCTAAATTTACACGTATTTTATGACATTTCGTGTGTGCGGTCGTGCATCCTTCCCTGCACGATGCCCATGTGCAATTAGTCAAAGTTTCAGCGTGCACGTGTTCAGATACGGCGCAAATGCCAGCTTCTGGCACAAACTCCGCGAGGATTGTCTGTATAGCAGGCTCCACGACGAAAGGTATTAGAAAGAGGAAAGCGAAGACTGCAAGTATAGCTGACGTGCCAAGACATAGCGATGTGTAAAACTTGAATCTTTCAAAAAAGTGGGTTAAAAGCTGCTCCCTCGTTGGTTGTTCCAAAGACTTAAAGTCTGGGCTGCCTGGTTCTGCAGAGGCACCCATAGGTAACGTCGATCTTTCTGACGCTGCTGGGGAGAGGCTAGCCCTAGATCTGCTCATAGTAGACATCTGGAGGGAGTCTCAGCCAGTAGAAAGCATTGCAAGCAAGTTTAGTCGTCTCTTAATGAACTAGCCGGACCCTCGCAAAGGAGGGGAACGCCTGAAACAAATACAGAAAATCATCAATACATAGGACGTAAACTTTAAAGTTATCGAATTCCTAACGTTTTCCTTAGTTTTAATGCAAGAATATATTTTGCTTTATCCTAGAATTCAAACTATCTAAAGATACAGTATATAGCTAGGTAAATGCTAAATGAAATCTGTTTTACTGAAGTATGATATCGAATTACCAATATTTAGTAACTACGTGAAAGTAATACCCAAACGTTCTATTCACTTGCCAAATAGAGACTAACTAAGGACTTATGATTTACTCTGTTTTATTACTCATTTTATTTTTAGGTAATAGTAAACTCGTATAAATTATATGTATTAGAGCCACCTTGACCTGTAGCTGCTATTAGCGTGCCATAATTTTGACTTTGAACCAATTTACCTTACCACCGTGTTAAAGATTAACCTAACTATTCTTAGTAATACAAATGTCTAAAAGTTCTTACACGGCTGTAATAAATCAAGTCCTTAGAATATTCATTACTAGTAAAACACTTTTAGACACGCAACCATTCCAAGGTTGACTTATTTGTCATTAGGTCTATAGATCAGGTAAAACGGACGTCTGATTAAATATTCACGTTTTCATTCCATTTATGTGCATAAGCTGTAGAATTAATTCTATTTTATAGATATTCATAAGTATAGATATAATAAAGTCTGCATTGCGGTAAGCATAATATGCAAAAATAATTACCAAATTAATAACGAAAAACTAAACATCTAAGGTATATATTTTGACATGATTTGATTTTAGCTTGTTTTGAATGATACAAAGTGTTTACTAAATGAGTAACAGGTAAACAAACAAAATACAATGTAAAGTCAATCTTAACATAACATACACATAATATTTTAAAAAATATCACTGAAAATAAGTATTTCTCACGTGACTGATCTCAGAGTGGAGAAACAGGATCGTTCGGATGCAATTGCATATCAGCCTGACCACCGGCACATCCTTTAAATCTCATCTTAGCATCATCACCAACTTCAACGGTCTTTTGACACAACATCAAAGTAACACACGAGACGACAGCCAACACCGTTGGAAGCACCAAAGCTACTAGGAACTGGCGGTACGTTGAATCCAGGTCAAACCTAGTCACAACTGTGTCAGGGTTATTTTCAGTATAAAAGCAAGGGAATCTTGCTTTTGCGTTGTGATCAGTACCGTCACGGCCGAAATCCTTTAGGAATTCTTTGCATTCGTCAGCCAGAGTATTAACACAACCTTCCAAATTGATCATCAAACGGCTATCATTAGCTAAAGTTAGTTCTACTTCGGACGGGGCGATTACACGATTTGGTGTGGCTCTTGACTGGTATAAGTATTGTAGATACGTGAAATTAGTAAGGTCAGCGATTTCTGTACGCGGCAGCAAAGCGGCATTAATACAATCGGTCGCAACTACTCCTGTTGTTCCATTATGTACTGCGTGGCATGACAACATTAACACCTCTTCTCCTGAATCAGTCCAAACTATTTCTGCTTTATCTTCTTGTACTAGTTTCGCACATCGTGCTAAAAATACTCTGTCACCACTTAACACTATCACATTTTTATTACGGGTGGGGATATCGACGCATCTACGATCGCAGTTGTATGGTGTTCTAATTTTTCTACAAGTGCCTCTGCTACATGAGAATAGTCCTTGGACGTCTATACAAGTAATTTTCCCTCTTCTTCCTGAACATTTAAGCGGTGGATCTGTTTCTCTGAAGGCACATTCGAAGGCGTCAGTAATGTTGATACACTTTCCTTCAGTACAATTGAACGTTCCCGTCAAATTTCTACATTCATCTCTAATGCAGTGGTATTTCTTCGCATTTTCCTGGTCTATGCCAAAGCAGGTTTTGTTCGCAGCACTTCCACATTCTGATAAGAGTAAGGATGTTCCATTCTTGCGGACGTTGACGTAGATTTGAATGCAGGCACCGGAGGTCTTGCTCAAACACCATTCTCCACAGGATCCCCAGTCACAGTTTTCTTTATTTACAGCTCGTGTTGTGGTGCACATAATCGGTGTAGGATCGATCCCGGACGCGGTGGCTCTAGTATAAGGCATATATATAGCGACTGTTAGGTAAACTATGGCGACGGCACTAAGTACTGCTGTCATCTGACAGATGCAGATTGTTCCACATATTTTTGTGTCCTGCGGAGGGACTATAAGATCTTCGACGGGTGTCGGTTTCGGCATGTCGTCGACTTCCAACCCGTGCTACACGACCACTGGCGTAAATGTGTTTGTTTTGCGCATGCGTGGTATAACGCGATCGATTTGACGCTGCAGTGCGGGCAACGTCGCTGATGGTACTTTTTTAATATGTCAACGTCCGGAAAGCACCGTAATGTAAAATTTACACGCAAGTCGTATTGATGTAGGACATGATAATCACTTCAAATGAAACGTAATGAATGTCATTACGATCTATTTTTAATAATGCCAACACGTTGAAATGTTACCTACGTGTATACTTTATACTAACAAAAACAGATAAACACGGACTTTTCAAATTGTTAGTTTATGTATGATTATTTCACACGCAAGAATTATATTTACCATGACGCCAGATTTAAATCACTAATATTATAATAGTAACAAAAGTACAGCCGTGTAGACGGCAAATCAACAGGTTATTTTTAATTATGTACACCTTTTTTATATATTATTTATCTAACATATTTTATATAACACACTCGTAGAAGAATTCACTTAAATATCATAATGTCTTCATTATAGAATAACACAGAGTTAATGATAATAACAATTGGATGAGAAATTTTCATTTATGTTTTGATTTTCTGCTTTAGTTCTACACATACGTATTCTATATCACTCATTATACTAAACACTATAGAAAATAAGAATAGATGTACTATTAAACACATTCTAGAATGGAACTTACCAGCTTTCACGCCTCAAATTCCAACGTCAAAACAACAATCGGAAATATATATTCTAACAACAAATATTCGACAAATCTTATAAAACGAGAGTCTTTTATCGATTTATTTATTGTTTTATCACAGATTTTCACAATATTTTTGTGTTTTTTGTTTGAAATGTACGATTTTCGCGTTGATGTGTATTATTTTCTACTGTAATGAAGTTAGTCTCATGTCACACTGCGCAATGCGGCGTTCTTGTATCAGCCTGAAGTTGGCTCCTGTCTGTTTACTGCATACAAGCGTACATGATCTTTTATTTAAAGTTTCCTTTAATTGCGTCTGGGATATTTATTTGTTTCTGTCTGGTATTATTGATTTTATTTTTTAGTCAGGTGTACATTAAATTTCTTTAAGGTTTACAGTTTAAATTTAAAAAACTTAGTTAGAAATTAAGCAACGGTTTTTTAAATATGATGGCTATGAATTATGTTATAATTATTACTTCTATAAATTAATATTTATACTATACATTTTAATAATAATTCATTATATGAGATAGTAGTGATATCTCAGAATATCGCTGTCACAATATTTTAAAAACATGTGTATACTTTAATAACTTTTAATTTTTAGTAGCTAATAAATAATTATATACAATAGTTATTGTTACACATATCAAGAAAAAATTAATAATAAAAACAATAGTACATGGAATAAAGTAGATAACTAAAGAAAGATAATCTGTTTTAATCAAACACTGGTAAAATTATTATAAATTTGTTATTTGTGACCACACGCAATCAGTTAACTCAAATATGTATTATATGCATATATTTTCAAATTTATGTTATTATAAAGAGAAAACTTAACTTAAATTAAATTAAACTGTATTTCAAGTATTTATATTTATAATATAATATCGCCAAATTTTGTCACTAATATAATGACAGCTGTTTATCAAATTTTTACTCACACAAAATGAAATCTTAAAAAATACAAAACATTACAATCAATCTCCTATTTTACAACGAAATAAATATAAGAAGGTTTATTATTTAAAAATACTAAAATACTGCCAACTTAAGTAAGACATTGTATGAATAACATAACAGAAAATAAAATAAATAAACATTTTATCAATAAAAAAATAACAATTACAGAAAATAAACAACTTACCGCTCACGTTTTCTTGAATACACACGATCCGACGAGCCATTTGTATTCACAATTATAGTGCCAAAATTTCCGATGTTATTCTCTATTTTTTTCAAATTCGTTTCTATATTTTTCAAACTCATTTGTTTACATTCTCTTCAGCAGTTGATTTTCGCCAAACTGTTTTAGCGCGACAACCAAAAGTTTTTATTTTAGGTTAAGCTACGCTTACTTGGCGCATGCGCGATTCTATGCCAAAATTTTCTACGGTAATATTTACGTGGTTTGCAGCGTTTTCATCGACTTTCTTCAAAATATTGCAGCTGGCAGATGTCTGTAAGTGTAATTGGTTGATATTGACATCAGTTGTGAATATATTATCCTTCTCATCTCTCTGCTTTACTTTCTTCATTGCCAAATTAAATTAATTCAAGGCGATTGTTGGTATAAAGATTGTTATGGGATGACTTTTATTTTCTTCTTCCTTTTTCGACTAATACTGGTTATGATCTATCAGCTGATTTTGTATATTATTTACGTCTTTATCCTGTTCTCAATAACTTAATATCAGTTTTAAGTTAGGATCAGGCAAAGTAAATATGTTGAGACATTTGAAACATTTACTTCTACATTCTCAAACTATCTTAACAAATATATCAAAATCCCAACAAAAATATAATCATAACCTTAGGTATAGTCTAACTAAGCTCCATGGGTATAGATGAGTAAATTCAATGAACAGTGAAGAAGTAAGTATGAATCATTGTATATTATAGGAGCAGCAATGAGGTCATCAAGTGCACTCACAATTTGAGCATAGTATATAGTAACCCCAATTTAACTTACAACTAGAGATGATAGCTGTCCAGACTTGATGATGATGTTTACGACAAAGACCAAGTTAACATTGTTTGAAACATATTATACCCTAAGAACTATTATCTCCAGTATATTCCAGATCAAATATATAAACGATTTGATCCAGTTGAGTTCAGTAGACGAAGCTTTACCAGTTCAGAAGGACTTGAACTAGTATATATTAATTTAATTGCCATTATTATGTTAGATGTGAGATTTTCTAGAAATTGTCTGGATCTGTCAAGATGCATTGATAGAGTTGTTAAGCCTACGTCCATTCCTGGAAGGCCATTTCAGTTAACATTATTGCCTTTGCAACTTTCCTGTTATAAACTTTAATGTTATATGCGCAGAAGTCTTTTTAATACAGTTGCAGGGATGAAGTATGAAGGAACGGCATTTTAGATTATATTGTTACTAAGTCTTTCCCACAGGTTCGCTCGCATTAATCTGGATTTTGTGAATACTTTCTTAGTAACAATACTTTTTCTAGATGCAAATTTGTGTATGCGAAATTTAAATAATCGGTTAAGGTAGTAAGTCATGAAAGCGTAATAAGCAAACAAACAAACATAAACAATGATAACGTAATCTGAAAACCAATTACACTACGACTAGTTTCAAACCGAACTATTAATCATGAGCCTGTCTAGTTCTACAAAAAAAACGATGACATTTGAGAAGTTCATAGAATTTTGAGGATATCTCACAGGATATCGACTAAAAGCAGCACACATATTCGGAAAGCACATTGCCTCGATGCCCTAATTCCCTTCCTTCTTACTAATTCACATAGGTTACTGAAACTGCTTAGTACCAGACAGACAACTTTCTTGTTTGCCGCCTATATAGCGGCAGCAACTTGATTCTGCTTCCTTAGGGATTGCTATTGGAATACCAAGAGAATACAGCCATGTCCATGAGCGGCGGTTACAGCGTACTACCACCTAGGCCGAAAACTCGTAGATGCATCAGCATACCAGCAGTAATAAAAACAGTAAACTTGGTAATTTAAAAATATTAGAAATTGTACAGAAATAACATACAGAAATGTATGGCAAATGTATATTATCTTGTATGACTCCATCTATATAAACCATATTTTAGCAAATAAACGATTTGTATTTGTAATAAAAATAACTGAATGCTAGTACATAAGCATCAGCTAATATGTGCATTAATTGATTTCCACTATATAGAATTTTTCAGGTAAAAGCAAGATGCATCGAGTATGCGTGCCCTTGTGGTCATTTCGGTAAGTACGATCCGTAGTTATGTCGTAGTAGGATGACAGCAACCTACTCCATCCCATTAATTCTAATTTCCTTGTCTACATCATAATAATAGTAATCGGTATCGTAAGAATAAGAGAAACTCTTGAATAAATGTACTCATTAGTAATTGACTATAATGAGTCAGTCTGATTTAGAGCCGATTAAAAATGTCGATTTTTAGGCACATATAGGCACAGTCTGAATACAGAGGCGAGATTCTCTCATCTAGAAGTTCATAAACGAGAAAGTAAACGTGAATTACACTCACATTTTATCAGCTGTGTTTAAATGCCATGCCGATGTTAAGGCTGCCTGTCCATTGAAGCGGAGCGAGGCTGCGGATCGAAGAAACGGAGAAATATTAACCAATAGGATTGCATAAAATCTCCGCTCCGCTCCAGTATGCAATCCTATTGGTTAATATATCTCCGTTTTTCGCTCCGCAGCCTCGCTCCGTTTCAATAGACAGGCAGCCTAAAGGTGAGCCTGTTGCCATCTATGGATAAATTTCCAGATTCTGTGCTGCTAGTGAAGATCATTTACCAAAAACTTATTGTCCTTCTTTAAACAATATCTCAAAAGAATACTACTATTATGATAAGCAACAGTTTAGCTCTATAGACTCTTGAATTTGCTAAAGTCCATGGGCAGTGGCCAATCATGACCAGATGAGTCGCGAGCAACAATGAAATAACACTTTGCCTACCCTGAAATCAAACTCTCACTAGTAAACGCGAGCGCAAAACTCGTAGCCAACGAGACAGTTTTAAAAACAATATTTTATTCTTTTACGTAGGTCATAAGAGATTAGAAGAAGATAGTTTTTCTTTTTGAGGCAAAATTTATAAGAAGTCTTCTTGTTTCTTCAAGATTTTAAAGCGTAGGTGCAAGTATTTATAGCAATAAAGGAGGTAAGTAAATGCAGGGATAGGGTATTTATATAGGTGAATTGCACAAATACTGATACTAAGATAGCTACTAAAAACAAAGAGCAAAATACACATAAATAATAGTGCTCAGGCTCGCTTGTCCTTGAGGGAGTAATTAAGTTAATTACAATTTTACCAGCTACATTATGTTTTAAGTCCCACATAAAAGAAGCGAACCTACCGCTCCACCAGGCACATTCTACACTCCACACTCTTGCTGAAAATTTAAGATTTCCAATAATACTGTGCCTAACCTGGGAATGGAAGTCGGAACCTCACTAATATTCGCAAATATATATATACGTATATACCACAGGATCAACAAATATATATATATATCAATTGCCATGTTTATTATTATTATTAAAATATTATTATTATTATATATTTTTTTTAACTTTTGTGTTGGTTTGGTTTAGGAAAAAACAAAATGCCGCAAAACCCAAAAGATCAGTTATAAAGTTGACATTGGTAATTTTGTTTGAGAATTTCCATTTCGGATTTTCAATTTTAGGCGGTACGAAGTTCAACGGTTCGTCTAGTTAGTACTTAATACAAATAAAGAGAAAATATAATAGCTACTTACCAGTAATAAGATATTAGGGTCACCGTACACTAAATCGTAGGAGACCCATTTCGAAGTAATTACGTCATGTACTGAACACTGGAGGGCATAAGGGTCAACGTACAACAATAAATCAACCAGCACGTCGGTTATTGCATTATGTTGTTAGTTTGATTGTTCACTCGCAATTTATCAGTTAGAGCTAAGCCGTCGTTCATATTGAGCAGTTTCAGATCTTCTTTCTTTTCGTGTGGTTAGTGGCTAACCTGTTGTCAAGAGTTGTTCAAGCCGTAGGCCTCTGACGTGGCTTAACGACTGCTGTCAATTTGACAACAACCGGGACCGACTCTTTACGTGCCCTACGAAACACGGAGACGCTCAGATGAAATATCACTAAGCGGTCACCCATCTATAGACTGACCGCACCCAACGTTGCTTAACCTCGCTGATCGTTTACCGATCAGTGAGTACTGGCTATGAGCGCCTCGATTTCAGATTGCAATCATTTATATATTTATGTCACAATGTTTGAGTTTGATCCCAAAGTGCACCTCTTTTCTGAATATCGTTGTTTATGTTGTAGACTGCAGGGTATAAAAATTGTTTGATGTTATATGCGACCAATATTTTACTAGCAATCTGACTTACAAATTACAAGTATTCCTGGGTTTAGCTGGAGGGATTAACAAGAATACTATAATAGTAATGCGTCCACGTTGGTAGTGCAACGGGTTGGACTCCCACCACCTCTTGATCGCAAGTTCAGTGCTCTATCTAGGCTACCATCGCTTCTAATGGTCAGATGAATAAGTAATACAAATTAGTTTGCTTTTAAGAAGTCACGAAATTATCCTAACAAATATCACAAATGCGAATATAAGTTTGATTGTTTGTTTGTTACGCTTTCACACCTGAACTACTTGACCAATCATCATGCAATTTACACGTTGTCAGAGGAATAAATAAGGACATAGGGTACTTTTATCCAGGAAAATTTACTGTTACTAACCTAACCGCGAGCGAGGCAGCGCGCAATATCTAGTAATGTAATAAGATCCTACGAATAACATGTAGTGCTCATCATCATCTGCAAGTTCATGTACATTAGTTAAACGTGCATTCCAGACAAGATGAATCATTTTAATTTTAGCTCACAGAGAAGACGCTGAGCGCATTACATAACTTCACACATTCAATGCTAGTCAACATTGTTAAAGCAGATCTCGATTTAACTAATTACATTTCGCGTGACCAGAAGTCTTGACTTTTATTGGCTTAAAGAATCAGCATTGCCATTCAACGTGGCAAGACTTCTGGGCACTTTTTGACAGCGATACTGAGGAATTTTATGCCGCTGACTAAAGCAGCCATGTTTTTTTAAATATACCTTTATATATTTTGTGCCCTGCCTTATTATTTTGTTTTACTGTTATGTAAAGCGCTAATTTGTAGTCGTAAAAAAAAGCCTAGTACTAGGACTGTGCTTCTTCCTAAGCCGGAAGAATTAGAAATTCAGGAAAGCTGCTAAGTTTTCCAGCGCCGGGAGTATGTCGACGCCTCTACGCCGCCAATGATGTCCACGGATACTGCGGTGGGTGCGGGGAGGATGCTCACCGGTTCAACGACCTAGCTTCCCTACCGCGACCGCTCGCTCGCCAATAGTCCGCTCAACAAGAGCAATCCAAACTTGTATTTATAACTATTTTTCTATTTAATATATAATTTACTACTGAGTGAGTCGCCTTTTTTGTGTTTTACACCAAACAAGTACATAAACTGATGTAAATAAAGTCCAGAAATGTGTAAAAAAATACGACATTTAATACACATTTCCAATTTTTCATATTTATTGTACTGACATTATATGAAAAAGAAGATGACAGACCCAACCACCTTGTAGGATAAATAGAAGAGAAAGAGATTAGACTGACTACCTCGTTGGTTTTTTGATCCAGGATTTGGTGCCCGGGTTACACAAAGACAGCATGGCGTAGTGGTTTAAGTGATCGCCTCGCCACTGCCAAAGCGCCAAGTGTTGTGGGTTCGAACCCGACACGGGACTATTTGTATGATCCCGAAATGGTTGTTCCGAGTTTGGATGTTTTTTGTGTCCGTTGTTTTAATGTTTGTAAAGTCTCCCGCGGCACAGGAATTATTCCTAGTGCGGGACTTTTGAAATATACAGAATTCCGTAAAAATACGATACAAGCATAATGTGCTTTAGCTTTAACATATGTATATAATACTTACTATATAACAAGTGTGAAATGGTTGCAGCACCTTACAGCTCTTATGATTTGTAAACAAAAACTTGGCGATTAAAAAGAGTGACTATGAGTTTCTTGCCCGTTCTTCTCATGAGCCCTACAGCCTTGCTTTGCTGAACGTGGCAGTAAACGTAAATTCGCAGGAAAAATTGTGTAACTTTGACATTCATAAGTGTTACCTTATAACCTAATCTGAATAAATTTATTTAGAATTTTATATTTTTTTGGATTTTGTGAAACGGCAATGAATTGCCGTATATCTCAGAGTTCGAAGAAATGGTATCAAGTGATCTTGATATAGACTGTCTGATGTCTAGATTTGAGGTCATAGGTCAAAGATCATAGTCATTTCGGGGTATATCGACTATGTTGAGTCGAATGGAGTTGACAGTAGAGTTAGTTGAGTTAAAAGTAGGTTATCTTAGTAACAGTGCTCTTACAGTTCTTGAGTTGAAAGTTGTATAACAGACGGACGGACGGACGGACAAAGCTGTAGTATAAGAGATTTTTCGAACTCTAAAATAGGAACAACGTTTACTCTTCACGTTGTCATATATTAATTTGCCCCGAACATAGTAGTATATTAGTATGTAATACTTTTTTATGTATAGCAGTTTCTGCACGTGCAAAAACTACTATACATAAAAAAGTAAGAAACTACATGTCAGTATGAGCACAGCTCTAGTCAGTAGCAGTAAAAATCGACCGGATCTTTCCAGACGTACCCACGCGACATCAGATGTACACAACTTGACATACTACCAACTAATAAATAAATATATCATTACATTTAGATACATTCATTTTTCTGGATGCTGTAGTCTCTGGTCGCCACGCCAATGTCACTGAGCCGAGTGTTATGGGTTCGAATCCTATATGGGACAAAAAAAACACAAAATTGTGTGACCCACAAATGGTTATATTCACTTTCTCTGTCAACGGTTTCTCAAGCAGTACGTAGATAGAATTTCTGGACAGAAAGGTAGCGGTGTTGCAGACCTCTATGCCTCTGACTGCACGTACAGCCGTTGGTTCTGCGCCTTATATCTCTGCAGTTATCACGGATTGTCCTCCCATCTGATTATGAAAGTGCACTATAATATACAAATTTTACGTAGACGACAAGTCTAGATGTTAAGATGATGTATCAAGAGACACTACACAACGCTGAATATATGACATTTTTCAACATACCACGAAAAATTAACGTTTGTAAAAAACAGTTCATACTTATCCTCACGCCTGTATCCTGAAAAAGTAGACAGAGGTGTTTCATATCCACATTGCAGTACAGATGCAGACCGAAGTTTTCGAAATCACGAAATAAATAGCAACCATATTGCCATCAACAGAGTATAGAACCAGGCTTTGCTACTGAACATTTCTTAACAGAAAAGCAGCGATAGCTCAGTGGGGAGACCAACAGACTGCAATGCAGAGGGTCTCGGGTTTGAACCCACGTCGCGCACCTCTGACTTTCGGAAGTTATATGACTTTTCGAAATTATGTGCATATGTATTGATTGACAATTATCGCCTGTTCCGTGCCTCGGAGAGCACGTTAAGCCGTCGGTCCCGGCTGCCATGAATATCTACGGCAGTCGTTATTGGGAAACTCAGTACCCTGTAATATCCTGACACTGGTGTAGCCTTAGGGTATCGTTAGCCTTCGGGTTGCGGAGGTCAGGTGGCAGCTGCTCCGTGTAAAAACAGATATCCAGTCAAATCCGGTTAGACTAGAAAAGTTGATCCGAAGTGACGAAGTGAGAATAATAAAGGCTAAGGGAGAAGAAGATTTCTTAACAGAAAATCATTAACACTTTGCCCGATGCGCCACAAATGACTGCATGGTGTAGATTAGCATTTAAGTGGTCGTCTTGCCACTGCCACTCGATCGATTATAGTGAGTTTGATACCGATACGCGACACTAAAAATTTGTGTAATTCACAAATAATAGTTACGAATTTGCGTATATTTTGTGTCCGTTGTTTTAAGTTTTGTAAAGTCCTCACGACACAGAAATTATTTCTAGTTTAAAAATATTCATCTATAATAACCAAGAAACAAAGTGCATTAACCTATGGAGGCGCAGCGGCACACCGGCGGCTAGCCACATTAGATTTTTAATTCTACTTGGCATTCCAAAATTTTACACTTTAAAAGTAATAACTAGTACTATTGGGTAAATGTTTGCGATCCCACCAAATGCGTCGGTGATTATAGTCATGCGATAAGTGTGGCTCCTTGCAGGTATATAAGCGGGTAGCCCGTGGGACTCTTCACACAAGTCCTGTGCAGCTCAAAGACAAACAATCATATAAGATGAAGACATTGGTCGTGTTCGTCGCCTGTGTTCTACTCGCCCAGGTTAGTAAAAATCATTGTACTAATTTTGAAATCATTACAGTTACACTAAATTTAATGGTTCATAATTAGTATTTTTAGAATGGGGGCAGATCAAATATTTAATTTTTAATTTTGTGGAAGATATAAGTATAAAGGTTGATGCTCCACATGTGAATTAACTTATTTTTATATAAGTATATAAAAAATAGGTCAGTGATTTATTTTTTATTTTTGCACATAGTAGGTTTACGGTTAAATATTGTGACTTTATTTTACTGTGAATTCATTTGTATCCTGAATATAATTAGGGGTAACTCGGCGGAAATCCACCGTAATTAAATAATTGTGTTCTCTTGCCAATAATTGAATTTATATCCGTTTATTCACGGATTAAGTTGATCTATGAGTTAACTTTTAAATATTAATTTTTGTGTATTTTAATAGTAGAATTACTAATATTTTTGTAAAACAGTTCAGATGTAAATTTAGAAAACCTATGTTGTAATTAATGGAGTTTAATTTTTGGTTGCAAAAGGGTAGGATAACAGTTATTTATTCAAGTAACTTTCAATTACTATTAACGTGTGTAGAAACTTTGAAAGGTTTGATAGCCGTTCTAAGGACTTTAGCGAACCACGCCCTGACTATATTTGTATAAGTAAAGATTAAGTCTTTTATTTGTATCTTAATACATTAAAAGTGTATTTGTTATACCTTCTCTCATTGTACTTCCTAAATATATCTACATTTCTCCTAAAGTAAACCCTAAAGGTTACAATGGCAATAATATTTGTGTAACAATAATTATTATATTCGAAAACAATAATAGCATGAAATCGCGGGTTCGATTCCCGCACAAGTCAAACATTTGTGTGCATGAACATGGATGTTTATCTAGGTCTGGGTGTTTCTATGTATAAAATGTATGTATTTACAAAAAAAAAGTAGGTATATATGTATGTTTATGCATTGTCTAGTGCCCTGAGATGGTATTGTGTGTATGTCATATAATAATAATAATAAATAATAATAATCTATACTAATCTAATAGATTTGATTTTCTGTTTTTTTGTTTGTAAGGATTTAACTTAAAAATTGTCAAGAAAGTTATGTTATCAATAACTTACACAGTCTATTTTTTATTTATAAAAAGTACTGTTACTAACAATACCTACTTTTACGCGAGTGAAGCCTTGGGCAAAAACCAGTGTTATTAATAAAATCGAGTGCCATAGTAAAATAATTACTTTTAGAGTTCGAAAAAACTCTTATACAACAGCTTTGTCCGTCCGTCTGTTACACAACTTTCAACTTAAAAACCGTAGGAGCTAGAGACTCGCGGTCAACGCCATTTGACTCAGCATAGTCGATGTACCCCGAAAAGACTATGTCCTTTGACCTCTGACGTCTAACGGTCACGTGATACTATTTTTTCGAACTCTAAGATTTACGGCAATTCATTGAAGTTTCTCACTTGTTCTTTCTTTGTCGATCCAGGGTTTAACCGATGTTCAGAAAGAGAAGCTCAAGAAACATCGCACAGAATGCTTGGGAGAGACGAAGGTTGAAGAACAGCTGGTGAACAAGCTCAAAGGCGGTGACTATAAGGTAAGAAAAAGCTATTGTAAGATCTAGAACATTCTATTTTCTTATGTATATTTATACAATATAGCAGCGATAGCCTAGATGGAGACCGGTTCTTATCTTATCTTATCTTGTTACGGGGGCCAGTCAGTGCAGACCGGTGACACTTCGACCCAGTGGGATCTTTTGTGTCGGCCCCGAGATCTATACCTTAGCTATCTCCCTATGAATGTACTGCATCAATCGCAGCGTACACTTCAGAGGGAGAAGCCTGAAGTCCTCAGGGCTCGGATATGCCAACCCCATCAGACCCATCCTTAGTCCAGCCAACGCGTCACATTCACACAGTAGGTGTAATATGGACTCGTCCCGCTCACCACAGGCTCTGCAGATCAAATTGTTTGTCAAACTCAATCTGCACAGGAAGTCATTGGTGCCAAAGTGACCAGTAAACGCTCCTGTGAGCAGGCGTATTTGGCCCTTGTTGTACCCGCAGAACTTCCGGGTGAAGCCCGTGGCTCTGTTTGCAATGAATTTCTTGGAGTGTTCCAGACCCCTAAGGGCCATCCACTCCCGCCTGTGTTTATCATTGCCATGTGCATTCATAGCTGCCTTGACGGTACTCTCAGAGAGTCCTACAAATGGCTCGGGGCCAACAAATAGTCGCTCCGAGCCCTTCCTGGCCAATTCGTCAGCCTCCTCATTACCCTGCACACCTGCATGCCCCGGAACCCACACAAGCCTGACTGTGTTTTTCCTGCCAAGTTTGTTAAGGGCTTTAACACAGTTCAGGACTAGTCCGGAATCCACCCTACAGGAGTTCAGAGCCTTAAGAGCAGCTTGACTATCACTGAGAATATAAACAGTCTTGTCAGTGACTTTTTTGTTGATATTCTCCTGCGCGCAGGCAATTATAGCATAGGTTTCCGCCTGGAAGACCGTTGTATATTTGCCCATGCTTTGGCTCACCTTACTTCATTTCAATTCCAATTCATTAACTACAACGTGCATGCTTCTGTATGTAACAACACACATGTTTCTAACAAATAAAGAATTATTATTATTATTATTATTATTATTATTACAGTCGTTGGCATAAATACCAGCGCCTGATCCTGATTCCATTTTGGAACCATCGGTGTACCAGATGAGACAACCCTTGTTAGGGGATTGTAGACCTTGTCTCCATTCCTCCCTTGTGGGGACCTTTATTGTAAAATTCTTTTTGAATATGTGCATTGGTTGCATTTTGTCGCATCCCATGCTCATAATCACTTTAAGATCCTTTGAAATCTCCAGTTTTGTGTGTCGAGTTACCGGCATGTTGACGCTCCACAGCCCATGCACAGACAGTCTATGTAGCGCCTTCAACGCCTCCAACTCCACAACAATGTGTAGCGGCGTTAGGTCCAGCAGGATCTCTAACGCAGCCGTTGGCGTAGACGGGAACGCCCCTGTTATAGCCATGCAGGCCAATCGCTGCACCTTAGACAGCGCTTTCCTGCATGTTGCTAGTTTAGTTCTTGGCCACCAGACAATGCTTCCATATGTGAGTATGGGTCCGGTGGAGACCGGTTAACGGCGAAGGAATACTTTGTGAGGAAACCTGCACATTTGAGAGTTCTCCATAATGTTCTCGAACATATGTTTTATTTTTTTATTTTAGAAGCCTACTCCCACACTAAGAATAAATCCTGCGTAGCGGGAGGCTTTTAAAAACACAAAGAACCTCCAGACTCGGGACAAGCATATGTGGATCACACAAATTTTTGCCTCGTGTGGGATTCAAACCCACAACACTCGGCGTAGTAGCAATGGCGAGACGATCACTTAAACCACTACGCCATCCAACCTGCACTGGGCCAGCGTGGTTGACTATGGCTTAACCCTTCTCACATTGAGAAGAAGCCCGTGCCCATACATGGGACAGTTTAGTAAAGGGGTGACATTACATGTTTACACAGGTCATTTTACTTTAGAAAATGGAAATTCTTCCTTCCATTTTTAGAAGAGAAACCAGTAGGACGTAATACTGTGTAGTTTGTGTAATGAGTCAGAGGAATAAAGATGTTGGTGACTAATGCATAACATAATTTTGCAGTCATAACATTCGCGAATGTTTATAGTCAGCGTTACTTAGTTGTTTTGAGTCTGGGTATTTCTTTTGTGCTTTGTGTAAATGTTGTGTGAAAATTGTATTTCAAAGAAAATATCGTTCATTATTACCAACACCGCAGTTTTACGCGTAACCTAACAAAAAGAACTTGAAAGATGTTTAATTTCAGACCGATAACGAGCAACTGAAGAAGTACGCTCTCTGCATGATGATGAAATCAGAACTGATGACCAAGGAAGGCAAGTTCAAGAAGGATGTTGCCTTGGCCAAGGTCCCTAATGCAGGTTAGCTTTATTTCTAATACTTATATTTATATCTATGGAAAAATGTTTTATTAATAATTAGTAGGTTCTACTCGTAGGTAAAAGCGACTGCCTTGTTAGCAGCGGTAGTGTATGCGGATGCTATGGATGAGGTCTCGGGATCGAGTCTCAGATGAGGCAAATATATTTTCTGATGAGAAATTCTCACCAGCACGGAGTCTGAAACTGTGCCCAGTAGACGAAAATGTCGTCCTTCATAACGCGTGATTAAAATCATAGCTAATGAAAATAAAACACTTGTCCATTTCTATTATTTTTCACTTTTCCGGTTCTGCCTTACCGAGCTATATAAACGTGAGATTATACAACATGTAACAAAATAATCGCACATCCTGAAAGTAGTTTGTTCAAAATCGGCTACTGAATCAATTCCAGCAATTTTTAATATAGGTAATTTTTATCCCTAAAATAATTAAAACGAATAAAATTATAGTCACCCATTTATTAAACAGCTGAAATAAACGAAAATGTATCATAATTGAAGGCAATAAGGTTTTTGATGAAATAATGTTAGATTTATTGTAATATACCCATACTATCCACGACGACTCGATGGCGTAGTGGTTAGTGTAACCGACTGCCACGCCTAAGGTCGCGGGTTCGATTCCCGCACAAGTCAAACATTTGTGTGCGTGAACATGGATGTTTGTCTCGGTCTGGGTGTTTCTATGTACAATATGTATGTATTTACAAAAAAAAAAAGTATATATGTATGTTTATCCATTGTCTAGTACCCATAGTACAAGCTCTGCTTAGTTTGGGCTAGATGGTGTTGTGTGTATGTGGTAGAATATTATTATTATTATTATTATTATCCGCGCACGATAAGGAGAACTAATTCGTTAAATTAAAATATTTAAGTACATAAAAGTAACATTTTAATAATTATATTATTATTACGATTTAATAATCTAATTGGGGTGTTTGAGGTTGTGCGTTATATCTGTGACATGTTGTATATGTATGTTTAAATAATTTACAGCTGACAAACCAACAGTGGAAAAACTTATCGATGCCTGCCTAGCCAACAAGGGGAATACCCCACACCAAACAGCATGGAACTACGTCAAGTGTTACCACGAAAAGGACCCCAAACACGCAATCTTCCTGTAAACGTTACTTACATACTACCCTCACTTTATCCTTCAGCCGGTTTTTACGTCTTATCAATGAGTTTTTTTATTAACCTTATTCTGTTCGTCATTTTAAATTCAGAACGCACAACACATCTGCGCATAATCCTGTCAAATGAACGACTGATTTGACTTAACTGCCGATAGATGGCGCTATTCATTTCTATGTACATCTACATACATTATCCTATATTTATTTAAAAATGTGATGAAAGAGAGAATGTGTGAAAATTCTAAATTAGATGCTAGATGGTAGCAAAATTAATGTTTAGTATTTATTCGGGATACAGGGACCAATATTGTGGAAAGAAAATACTTATTTTTATGTAAACTGCCCAAACGAATTTAATTTTTAGCGCATCAATAAATAAGAACGTAATGATTTTATTGTTTTATTCCACGACTATTATGCCTCATTTTTTGAAAGCTATAGAAACATGTAAACTATGCCGGCCCCACAAAGCAGTGAAACTTTGTTTCGCTGTTCCAGAACAGCGAAACAAAGTTTCACTGCTTTGTGGAGTGAAAAGACTACTAGGCAGGCCACAGGGCCTGTCTAGTAGTCTTTTAAAGTCCTTCTTTTTAAGGTCTTCTAGTTGGAATGTTGATCACGGTGGCTAATCTTAACGGACACATCGGCTATCTGCGCAGGAGATATTTAAGTGCACAAGTGAGCGCAAACAAAAGTGACGTTCCTTTTCCATAACTCTCATAATGCGATAGGACAATTATCTGACACGACTGGAGAGAGATCTTTATGTGCTTTCCAAGGCACAGGGAGTGTTTAACATTGCTATTTACCTAACTTTAGGCTATTCAGAATTTCTTGACAGAAAAATCTAATAACTTTCTGCAGGCCCGACCCTCATGCTCAGCATTCACTAGGCCACCGAAGCAGTCAAACCTGATACCTCGACTAATAAATCGCCTGGTAATAAAACTATACCTGGTATTAGTACTAATAATTCGTAACCTACAGAACTTTGCCAGAGATACAAAAAGTACATTCAAACAATGGTCCAAACCAATTCTACCGATACCCTTCTGTCGACTCAAAACATGGCTATTCGACGAATCACAAAACTACAAGGAAAAAGTGGACAGAAACAAAGGAATGTATACAAACTAATGACTTCTCCTGTCCTGAAATAAACAATTGTCACGCAAACTGCTACATTCCACCAGGGAAAAACGTATGCCACTTAGCAGACATAATAATATGCCACTGCTCAATACAACAAATATCCTTTCCACATTCACATCACCGACAGCCGCTTAGGTAGAGGTTGCATAGAGCCCGAAGAGATAAAGGTTCACGTATTCTTATACTACAAAATCATGAGCAACCAACGGGCGAGGCTCCTAAACAATCCAGGAATAACGGAGGGAGCTCTGTGAAACATCGGTCCTCTACCATCTTTTTAGACAGAGCTGAGGACTACCTCATGGTTGGTTACTCATACTAATGGGTAACCAACCACCCTTAGCGTCGGTCTCGGTCGAAACTTAGCCTAACAATGATGTTAGACTAAGCGCGGATAACACATGTCCAACTAGATAACTAGCCGTCAGACAAAAATCACTGTTCTTCTGCTGATAGTACTGTATTCTAAATCTCCTTTAGAAGCTTAAAACTCTACTTTTCTTAGGTACCTAATCCGGGAAATGAATCCTGAAATAAAGACCTCGAACGCTAAAATACCTAACAGAGTGTCACACTTATCATATTAGGTATGTATAGTACATTTATTTATTCGGTTAACTCATAGCATTTATGATATATATTAGATTATAGAATTCTAATATGTACATGCCACTTACGAGACGAGACAACAAAATTATGTTAATGTTTACACAAAGAATGTATATAAAATGTAAACCTTAAATATAATTTAACATTATCTTGCGTTTTAAAATTTGGAAATAAATACAAAAGCAGAAGAAGACTAACAAACACTTCACTTATTATCCTCTGAGTCTTCTTCGAAGAGGTTAATGGAAAAATCTGTTAGTGACAGTTTGTTAGTGACAGGCATAGCTCCGGAACCACTAAACCGATTGATTTGTAACTTGGTGCGCAAACACCTTGGGGTCATCTCTCGGTCGAGTTTGAATATGGGGCCTGGGGATCAAAAGAACCACGAGATACAGGGGTTACATATTTTAAATGAAAAATATTGACTTGTTACTTGGTGTGCAGACACCTTGGGGTCATCCCTCGGTCGAGTTTGAATATGGGCCCTGGGGGTCAAAAGACCCACGAGATACAGGGGTCACAAGGTCACATGTATTTTAAATGCTTTTACATTTAATACGAAGAGGTCTAAACCTGGGTTTTCACACTCATCTCGTTCTACTTAAACTAAATGTAAAAGTGATAAGTACTTTTTAATATCATGTTGTACCATATTTTCTAAGTGATTTTAATATTTTTACCCGGAACTGGCTCTCACTATCGTGATGCACATCAGCATCAGGCACAATTCTCATGAACGAATTCATGAAGATTTTGCCTGATATCTATGTAATACATGTTGTTATATTTACTAAAACACGGACATACGTTAACTCTTGACAATTGTCCTATTTAATATAATTTAAGTAGATTTGAATTGCGTTCAATTAGGCTGACTGCGCCACAGGATACATATAATTACACTCATTATTTATACATACATAGACTGATGCTTGTATCCCCGAAAGGTTTGGCAGATTGCAGACAGGACCACATAAAAGCGGACGAACCTGTTACCGTCCACCGGGCACAATCTACAGTCCGTGACTCCGTTTTGGCACTGAAAATTTCTTGAAGAAAACTTCCAATGACATTGCCTGACCAAGGCAATAAGCTCCAGCCATCAAGCACATCAGTTGCAGTACTACCGCAGCACCACCTAAGCATTCATCATAAGTTCATTCATAAACACGTATTATTTGTTTATAATGTAAATTCATAGCACGCAGAACCGATGGCCGTTGGGGCGGAAAGGTTCTACAGTGGCGACCTCGGTTCGGAACACGCAGCAGGGGTAGGCTCCTCACAAGGTGGACCGGCGACCTGGTAAGGGTCGCGGGAAGCGGTTGGATGCGGGTGGCCCAAGACCAGTCTGTGTGGGAAAACCTTGAGGGAGGCCTATGTCCAGCAGAGGACGTCTTTCGGCTGAGATGATGATGATGATGATGATGAATGTAAATTCTTAGCATACTTGTAAAGTTATTATTTTATTTTATTTTTATTTTAAATCTTTGTGCACAAAATAGTACAATGGCGAACTTAATGCCAAGCGCAGTATCTATCAGTCGACCTTAGGATGATGCAGAGATAAAAAAAAGTGCATACAGTAACGCGAAACATGCATGTGAATATACTAAAGAATATCACAATAGTAATTATATATTGCCTACATAATATATACATACCAATAAACATATTATATAATCTAAATAAAATATAAACAAATATAAATATGTACCTATATATATAAAGATACATGCATACATATATACATATTCTACCTATATACATACGTATCATATTACTGATGAGATGAATCCGATAAACTGTCGAGGAGGAGAGCACGCACCTTTACCTTAAAAGTGTCGTTACACTGTTACGTTTGTGGCCATCCTGACTTCGTGAGGGAGCGCATTCCATAGTATAACGGACTGGACGAGGAAGGAAGAATGCAGGAAACCAGATGTATGGAAGGGTCAAAGTAAGAGGAGGTTATTGGTAGAACGAAGATTGCTATCATGATTGGAACACATGTATTGGAAAAAGCAGGTTAAATAAGTGGAGGCATTTGGTGAGGTTAGAATAGAAAATAATGTTGTAAGGGTATGCAAACTACGGCGTTGACGAATGGGTAACCATTTTAAAGTGGATCTATGAAATGACATATGGTCATATTTACGAAGATCATAAATAAATCGAATGCCGTAATTTAGAAGTCGGTTCAGATCATAATAACACACATTACGATAGTCAATTAAGGAAAAGATACAAGTCTGCACAAGCATTATTTTTGTCTTAGATGGGAGAAAATTCTTTAGGCCATACAAGGCGCGTAGCGTTCCGTTTACTCTCTGATTGACACTCGTAACCTGAGCTTGCCAATTTAAATTGGAGTCAATGAGCAAACCCAAATCCTTTACAGTAGGACTAAATGGTATAGGTGTCCCATCATACATAACAGGTGGTAAAGTACGAGAATCTTATCAATCGTTGACTTCCATCTATGATTGACTGACACTTAGTCGATTTAACAAACAATCCAAATCTGCCAGACCAGCTTCTAATTGTTTCAAGATCAGCATTTAGTATAGAAATGGCTTTAGGTAGTTTAGCTGTAGTGTCTTGAACATATAGCTGCAAATAATTTATTTGTGTAAACTTCTGCATAAAAGACAATTGTACAATAGCAGAATTTATACTGTAGGCATTCCTTGTCAACTATAGGGTGATGCAATAAGCAAGCATGCTGTCTGCCTGATGGTAAGCAATTACCATAGCATACGGTAACTGCTTACCGTAGACGCTTGCTAAAACAGAAGTAGTAACGTTATGACATTGACGTCCCTTCGAGAAAGGAGTAATAGATCATACTCTTGACCAGAAGATCCTAGCCTTTTTTCTTATAGACCACTTTCAAAATTTAGCAGGTTACGGTGGACCCTCTCTGCTATCAGAAGGACATCTAAATTTCTACCATATTCCTTGGCATTCGTATTTATATGTAACAAATCTCTACGGGCTGACTCGTTTTTCTTTTTTAATTTTTATTTAGGTCGCTGGTACTGAATTTGGAATATGCAAGTAACAGTCGCTGAGCTACATTGATAGGTGAAGTCAAGCCAACATTCTAGTTCTTCATTATCGAAAGCAAATAAATTTTCGTGGACCCCGCTTTCGAATTGTGGACTGCCATTTTTTTGTCACGCCAACGTAGATCCCCGTCGAGTCTTCCGTGGGCCCCTGGGGGTCCACCTGAACCACTTTCAGAACTAATGCTCTTGACAGTCAGGTAAAACAGTCCTTTGGTGACAGCACACTCAGTACCTACTCAAGGAGTCTGCAAAGTCCCTAAAAAGTCCCTACTTGCCGCAAGAATTTCTTCCAGGTATCTTTTCACAGGCTCTATACCTTTTTTGCTAGCAACTTACATAAATGTAATTTTAATAACTAAAAGAAACTCAGGAACTTCTTAATTGTAACGTTCATAATGAGTAAACGTGTTATCTTTATGAATAAATTACTTTTGTCTTTGAATACCATCCATGGTTGTTAACTTCAACCTGTTGTTGAGGAAATTACATTTCTATTCGAAGTAAACCTATGTTCTATGTCTCACAAGAATTTATTAAATCCTAAATTCAACATCTTCGGTTAACTCACGAACCACAAAACTTGTACGTTTATAAATGTTACTTTCTGATCTATATGAATCAAGATTTTTTGACTTTGATTTTGACAACACAAGGTTCGTCACCAGCAATCTTCTGCGGGGCTAGTAGGTACTACATCTTTATTCGAAATTTACGAGCGTTATTTTGGCACCTATATGGATAAATTATTTTTGCCTTTAAATACAACACAATAAATGATTGGTCAACTGTGATCGCCTACAAAAGCGAAGTACATTTCGATGTGAAGTGTTACAGTTTCAGCGAAATGCCAGGTTAAAACAATGCCCCCTAACTCTCACCCACTCAGAAACTGATGTCTTTATTTTTAATAGCTCCATCCGCTAATTTTATTCCCATTACATTGTATCACAATAGTACTATCTGTCTAATTATAAAATATTTTAAAAGTAACTAGGGTGGGAAGCAATTGCATCTTAATTGTAATCGTATTTATGAAAATAAATCTATCAGATAAAGGCTGCTCTTTCAGGTGAATTTTCTTAAATACTCGACAAAGGGATTATGGTTTCAATATGGCAATGGTCTGAAGTGAATATTACTTGTCTGGGAAATATACCACCATATTACAGAAAGTCATTAAGTTTGCCAGCCACGAGTTAACGAGGTGATTACTGGAACGACACAATTGAGTGCAATATTAATCAAGTAATACACATGATAATATGTTCCATATAATATCGTTTTGCACTTAAACGTGATGTTGTAATGATCGGTCTAAGTAAGTAAGAGCATACAATCTAACTCGTATTGAGATGTCTCTTTTCTAGTACGTAGTTCATATTAATTAAATGTAGATTATCGCAGCCGCACATCCTTGTGTTGTGTTTCTGTAGGAAGGACCTAGTTTTACGATGGACAGTACAATGTGGCCCTTATGCTAGCAGCACTGCAATTCTCTTCTTTGAAACGCTAGGTTGCCACCACAACACATGTGGCAACATCCAAATGTTGCCACATACATGGCAACATTTGGATATATGTGTTTTTATTGTATAAAAAGCATAAATCACAGGTATACCTGGATTTGTAATGTAAACTTGTACATAATCTCACTTCATTGACCCTTTTGAAACAGTTATCGGTTTTAAATTAATTTATAATTTAAATGAATTTAGAAGAGACAGATTTTGGTTAGTCAGAGATTGTTATATTTTTCTGAATTAACAAGAGGTACCTGACTTACTTGCCGATTTAAAATGTAATGCAACGTCACAAATATAATATTATAAGTAAACGTGCATATAAAAAGTAACTATTTGCATTTAATACTGTAGTTAATCGGTCGTTTAGTTTGACTAATGTTGCTTGAACACGACGCAAGTAGCTGACGCAGGATACATGAGCAAGCTACTAACGCGAAATACATGCATATATTATTCATACGAGTTACATGCGCCACTAGCTTGCGTTGTCATTTACATAGTGCAAGTCATGCTAGTATCTCAACTTGCACAAATTACTCGCGTCGTATACTAGAGCCTATTTATATATGAGACCATTTCTAAATCGGCCTGTACATTCATTGCGGATGAATAATATTTTCTGCTATGCCCTTTGTTCAATAACTTTATTAATCACATCGTATAAAGGGCCTAGCAACCATTCAATCTTTATTCTTATAGTGATAGTGTTTGTGCGTGTAAGGACAAAATGGCAACCAGTGTTTTAATATATTTATTTATGACTACTGTTATATATGCTAAGGTAAAATTGTTTTTTTCCGTAGTTGGTTTCTCTGTTATACTCTGTTCCTTAAAAAAGGCTACTTAATTTATTAACTCATTCTGGCAACTTTGTAATTTACTTATAATAATATCAGTCCTTTATTAAGCTGTCGCACTGCTGGGCACGGGCCGCTTCTCAGTGTGAGAATGTTTAGGCCATAGTCCACCAAGCTCTCTCAGACATGCAGATTTCGATGTTTTCCCTCACCGTTAAAGCGAGCGTTTATTAACTATTTAATACACATGACTTCAACAAGTCAGTTAGGCGCGATTTCTTATCTACATTGTCACCTTATTTGCATAGCTACTTATTTTCAATTTCCTCCAAACTAGTTCATACGGATTTGATGGTGGTTAATTTCTCAATTCGTATAAAGTAGTTTGATTTCGATATGTAACAATCGGTCTTATTTTTAGCTATACTTACGTAACATTGCAAGTAGTTTAGAAAACGGAGAAGTATACTACTTCACCAAGGCCCATAGATCGCAAGTACTAAACCTCAATCATGATCGTATTTCCTTAGAGTCAATTCAGAATAACGTAACGTAGCATAATTATCTACAAATATCGCCACAAACGTACATTGCCACAGTTTATCTGTATGATAATTTTAAAGTAATGTAATCTATAACAATCCCTGAAAATTTTCCGCAGGACAGGCTTATCCTAGTACACAATTAAATGTTTAACCTTTGAATAAGTGTTGACTACTGAATTTAACAGGCGTCAGACCTGTTTCGGACTCTGAGGAGACGACAGAATATATCCATAATTATAAACACAGTCTTCTAGCATGCCTATCTCTACGATTCAGACACAAATAAGTATGCGCGATCTCACTTCAGAGTCGATTTATCAGTTAGCAAAAGAAACCGATTTGAGTTATATGTCTGTTGATTTGGAAGTCTTTTTGTTAGAAACTAGTCAAAATCATCCATTCTAATATCATAAAGATGAAAATTGTTGTGTTTGTTTTTAAACGACAAAAAATGAAAATAAGTAACTAATTTTAATAATACTTTGAGTAATTTTAAAATTACTCTATCTGGTAATTATATAGCCAATAACATCACCCTACGAGCCACGAAGCAGTAATCATAAACATGAACGAAACCACGGAGACAGCAAGTTACTTAGATGAATATTAACATAAGAAACTTGAGTTGCAACGGTTAGGATGAATCGCTACGACTCGACTCTCAGTTGTAGTGAACTGATCCTAAGATAACTCATTTAGTCATTTAAATTACCTAATTAATTTATTCCTTCTTCTACTCCGAAGGTCCACAAAGATACGAGTCGACACTTGGTAAGTGGTTACTGTAGACTTACAATACAATATTATATTACATTATGCACACATCTTTGAGTATCCAAAACGCACACCCAATTTGGTGATTGGGTGAGCGTTTTGGATAGAGGTGGTCTCCACAGACCAAATTAAATGACAAAGATCTTTGGAATCTCTACAGCCAGCAAAGTGCGTACTTTCTGAAAATTTCGAATATACATACTATTCGTCGCCAAATCATAAGGGTATTTGACTGCAATATTTTTTTACTTCTTAACGAATTTGAATTAAATTGGCACACAGGTGGACCATGTGCTGAATACTTTATATTCCGATATGTTTATATTTTTACTCCTGATATATTACGGTAGCCTTCACGTGGATGAAGCGGCAGAGCCAACTAGGACTTAAAATATAAAATGAGACATGAGGCTCAAATGTATTGAGGTAGCCTCAGTATTTCTAACAGACGCGTAAACTGCACGGATGGTGGAGTGGTTTAAGTGGTCGCCACGCCACTGGCACTGCGCCGAGTGCTGTGGGTTCGAATCCCACACGAAACAAAAATTTGTGTGATCCACAAATGGTTGTTCCGAGTCTGGGTGCTCTTTGGGTCCGTTGTTTGAATGTTTGTAAAGTCTCTTGTGACACATGAAATATTTCTTATGCGGGAGTTATATTTTTAAAAGAGAGACGGTTTAAAATTATGACTATCCTTGAGTTAAAAATGAATGCAGAGTTATTTTATTATATTTGCATCAATTTTACTGACTGGTTTCAGGCCCGAGGGGAGCCAGATGAATACGTGTTGCAGAAGAGACGACAGATGGAATGTGTTGAGGAGGTCAGAGTTGACCCTGATCTTGTACTTAAGGTCAAACGTGGTTATTGGAAGGTAAAAATAATTGCAATTAAATTTTTTATGTGGATTTTATCGCATAGTTGGTCCCGAGCGGGTTTTTCGTAACCGTGGTTGCTAAAAAGCAACCAAAACGTCGAAAAAGTGGCTATAAGCAACTCAAAATGTATTTAAAGTAGTTTAATTTTAATGTGAAACTTAGAGAGTGCGTATAAAATTGTGTAAATTTTGAATATATATAATGTTTATTGTATTTCAGTCAAATCCAGAACCCCTTTTAAAGCAGTGGGCGTTGTGTGCCCTGATGAAGGCAGATTTAATGACTGCAGAAGGTGTATATAAACTTGACGTTGCGTTAGCAAAAGTACCTGATTATGGTAAGTCTAATATGTTTCTATGATTACCTCGTTGGCCAGCGGTAGTAAATGCCTCAGGTTCGATTTCCGTATTGAAGAAAGTGTTATTGGATTTTTCTGTAAGGAAATTCATAATAGTAGGAAAGAGTCTGAAAATGTACGCGTTTGTTTGCAATAGGCTAGCTTCTTTTATGTGAGACCTAAAAGAAAGATGTAAAGTGGGTGTGATGCTTACTCCCTCGGGGACAAAGGAATGAGTCTATGTATGTTTCCTAAAATAATCACTCAGTATGCTATAGTTACAATAATAACATCATGCATCTTTTATCGCTTTTATTATGGGGAGTGCTCCGAGGAATTGTTCGGACTGATCCCTGCCGCCTCTTTTCGCCATCTTCCTACGCGACAGCATTTTCATTCCCATTATTTAGATGGTTGGCAGTCCACAACTGTGCGTTTCTGCAGGAATTTTCTGCCTCGCACAACAAAACTGTGGAATGAGCTTCACCTGCGGTATTTCCGGACCAATACAACCTTCAACACTTCAAGAAAATACCGTTTTCCTTTTTAAAAGGTCGGCAACGCACTTGTAACTCCTCTGGTGATGCGGGTGTTCATGGGTGGCGGTAATTGCTTATCATCAGGCGATCCATCTGCTCGTTTGCCCACAAATCCATAAAAGCCTTATCATTAAACTGTTTTATTGCTAGGCTCACGCCTTTTCTTAGTATAGAAATGGTTTGGCTACATTTCTTTATTACATACATTACATTTACATATTATAATGTTCTTTGTCTTATCCCTTCGTGTATATATAGTGAGATATTTACTATTTTATGTATTTGTAATGAAAAAGACCCTTCCCGCATTAGGAATAATGCCTATGTTTTGGCGGACTTTACAAACGTTTAACCACACAAACAAGGTCTCTCGCCTATATTCTCGAAAATATAAGCATAGATGTATTACATCCACATTTCACGAGCAATGGATTTACGTTGCAGATAATAGGGGCCCATACCATTAATTGGGCGTAGACCCAGCCTCTGTGCTTTACGTGCTTACTGTGACTTACAATTACTTGACATTTAAACCGATATAATATAACCGAAATAACGGTTTGCCCAATGCGGGTGAACCCCAAAACCAAATGCACAGCAGTCGTACCTATACACTAACGCTGTGCCGCCTAGGCAGCCTTTAAAATACAAGACACAAAGAACACCCAGACTAGAACAAATATTTGTGGATCACACACTTTTGTCCGGTGTGCGGTTTTAACCTACAACATTCGATACAATAGCAGTAGTGAGGCGGACGCTTAAACAATTTAAACCGCTATCCGTGTTATACAGGCTGTCCCAGAATATGTGAATCAAATTGTAACGGGAGAATCCTTAGGTGAGGACGTTTCAATTGTGCTAAATAAAAAAATTAAAAATTATGACCCTTGTGTAAAAATAAAAAACAAACAAACAAGATTTTCTTTGGTGCAAACAAATATACCAAAATAATGCTGCGATTTCAAAACCACGTCCGTTTAAGAAAATATCGTTTGCAGTTTGACGAATCAATCCTTCACAACTAATAATATTGAAAAAAAATTAAAATCAGTCATAAACGAAGCACCTGTAGTTGAAAGTCTGAAAAAAGTCGTCCTATTTTAAAGACTTTTTACTTTTACACAAAGTTCATAATTTTTAACTTTTAATTTTTTTTTATTTTGCTCATTAGAAAGGTCCTCATCTAAGGAATCGCCCGATATAATTTGATTCACATATTCTGGGACACCCTGCTTATAATAGGGTTGTTACCTTGATTTGGTTTTCTACATTGTTTTACACACAAGAGCATATAGCAATCAAAATAAATATTTTTTAAAACAGTAGCTTAATTGGTTGCAAAGTAATGGAGCAGTTAATCATTTAAATTTGGATATAAGAAAAAGTGGAGACGTCGTCGTGGGGATATCCCGCTATCTCCCTCGTACAGGCGCATTTAAATGGCAGTTACATCATAGTTCGCATAGTGCATCCTTTTTCTGTTATTTAGTAATCTCTCCTACTACCAGATATAAAACGCTTGTACGCTATTTATTTTTGAGTCGATTTTAAAATCTCTTAGTAATTTAGAGTTAAAGTCATGTAACTAATTGACTGACCACGGTTGCTTTGGCCAGTTCCTGTGTCGAATAGGCCGGCAAGAGAAGCCCGGTTGTCACCACTGCGGCGACTGCCGCGACGTTGTTGAGGACACGGCGCTGCACACTTAAGCGGACTGCCCCGCCTGTGCATCGCAGCGCCGTGAGTTGATCGCGGCAGTCGGACTGGTTGCCCTCTCACTTCCGGCCGTGGTTCAGTCTATGGTCCGGAGTGAGAGATCGTGGAACGCCGTCGCCTCTTTTAGTGAGGAAGTAATTTCCATCAAGGAGGCGGCGGAGCGGGAGAGAGAGCGCTTAAACCCTCTGCTCAACCGCAGAACCGGACGCCAGAGGGCGCGAGATAACCTCCAGCCACCCTGAGGTTTGACCTGGGGGTCGTGGGCTATGTGGGCCTGCTCGCCACCCGATCAGTACCAGGTCCGAGAGGCGGCGTGCGTGTTCCCACGCGTGCCTCTGAGTCGTGTTTTTTGTTCCCCCACAAGAGGACAGTAGAGGAAGTGTCTCATGTAGTGGCCTGCCGTTTCACACGGCGGGCCGAAACCTCGGCGGGGTCGCGATTACATGTGAAAGCGATTTGCGCGGCCCCGCCGTCTATGGTTATGTCGAGGAACACCGTGGTAGGTTTAGTCGGTATTACCGGGGTATCTGCCCTCGGTGAGCCCGTGATAACCGTCGCCCCGCGGAGAGATATGCGTCAAGGCATACCTCAAAGCAAAAAAAAAAAAATTGTGCGTCAACTACTTATTTACTAATCTGTTGTTATTTTTGCAGATCGAGATGCAGTAGAAGTTCTTATAGATAAGTGTCTCATCAGCAAAGCGGTGCCGGCGGTAGATATTGCGTATAATTTCGCTAAATGTTATTATCAGACCAAAGGAAATTATACATTAGTGTCAATTGTGTAGAATTTAAAGTAATTACACAACATGCGCACATATTACAGAGCACGGAGTTAAATCATACGAGCTTCCTACCAGTGGCGTAGCGTAGGTGTCAGCCGCCCGGGGCGGAAGAAAATTTCGCCGCCCTCTTATTTAGGTATTTCAATTTAAAAGACTATAATCTACAGTCATTCAAAAGAACTTTTCAGCATGCCTCTCGTCCGTCATGAAATGATTCAAATATTTACAAGATATAATTATTAATTATTGTAAAATTTTGCCGCCTCCTAAAAGTGCCGGGCTGGCGGGCCGCCCCTCCCGCCCCCCACTACGCTAGGCCATTGCTTCCTACTGAAACATGTTTGTCATTCTTGCATATCAAATAAAATACTTGCTCCCTTGGTTTCGCCTACATTTATTATTACTGCTTTGCTCCCGTTTTCGAAGTGTAATGTTATGTAGTCTTTGTTACTTCTGGATAAAGAAGCTTCCTAATGGCAGTACTTTCAGAGTTTATCGATTACGAACGAACAGATCTTTCCTCTTTATAACGTTACTAGCTTTTGTCCGCGGTTTCGCTCGCGTTAATCTAGATTTTGTCAGTAAATTTCTATCCATCTGAAACATTACTATTTTCTGGATAAAAGGTATCCTATGTCCATTTTTGTACGTGAAATATCACGTAAGCGGTTCAATCTATACTGTAATAAAATTCAAAGAGCACTTTATCTGTACTTTGAATATTTTCGTGAAATTTCAATTGCAATGTACCTATCATAGTATCGACATATAACACAAAATATATTTTTATGGAATTTTTGTCTGTCTGTACCAGATATTTAGCAGTTATGGTGGAATAAAGAAACTCCCATACTTAAATAATTACATACATACATGAACCCTAAAACATTACACTCCTGTTTTGGGGAATCGTGTAAAAATTATCGTGGGTACACTTACCTACCGAAAGTCAGTGTGCTGCAAACAGTTGTAACAGTCGTTAAAGAATAAGATGAAAGGAAGAGCTAAGAAGTGAACCCACGGGGACAACTAATTTATTTTCTAATACTTCTTACTAACATTAGAAATGTGAGTTTCTTCAAGCGATCATTGTGTGACTATACATGCACGTAGTCAGGGGTAAATAAAAGGACTTTGTATATCGATTTCCATGCGGGCGAAGCCGCGGGCACAGCTAGTTTATAATATTATAGTTACATGGTGGGGAGAGTCGTGGGCGAGCCACACTTCGGCAAGAATGGGCTGGCTCGACCGGAGTGATACCACGGCCTCACAGAAAACCGGCGTGAAATAGCGCTTGCGTTGTGTTTCGTCGAGTGAGTGAGTGTACCGTTTTCCCCCTCTGGGGAGGAGGGGAAAATTTAAAAGGCTTGCAACGCACTTCCGACTCCTCTGGTGTTGCGGGTGTCCATGGGCGGTGGTAATCGCTTACCATCAGGCGATACATATGCTCGATTGAAGACTATATAAAAAAATTGAAAGAAATACATTGTCGTTAGTAAGACATTGAGCTGTCACGCACAAAAAAAATCCTGCTACTTACGCCCCTTTATCTTTAACATTGAAACAGGAAACCTTAGAGTTCTCCACAATGTTCTCGGATATATTTTAAGTAGGTATAAATAAAGGGGTAGTATATAAGTGTTCCTCAAGTTTTTGCCTTTGTTCCACCAAAAATACAAATTGCACACCAAAATATGCTTACTAAAATATTTTAAAGAGATCAAACTAAGTCGACCTATTTTTGGGTAGGTTTAAGAAGGATCCTAACATAACCTAACCCTTTCGAGACAGAATGCAGTGATTTGAGTCGAATAGGTGCTCGTTATGATATATTTTAGTAAGCATATTTTGCTGTGTAATTAGTATTTTTGGTGGTCACTATATTTAATCCCTAAATAAAGCAAGTCTTTAACTTACGAACAAATGAATAAAATCAAAACAAATATGACGATACTGGCTGCGCCCGGCGCCGTCTGTTATGATTATCACTCTCGTCTCTATTAAAAGTATAGTTCTGTATTCCGTAATACATACCACAGTATGTGGTTACGTAAATAATACTACGTACATAATTGGTTACTAAGTACCCAATTGTAATGTAAATAGTTTTGTAATAACAATAATTATATTTAAGTTAAGTTCAAATTAATAATAGAATATTTACTTATAGAATGAGTAGCGATAGCTCAGTGGGGAGACCAACAGACTGCAATGCAGAGGGTCTCGGGTTCGAACCCACGTCGCGCACCTCTGACTTTCGGAAGATATATGACTTTTCAAAATTATCTGCGTATTGATTGACAATTATCGCCTGCTGCGTGCCTCAGAGAGCACGTTAAGCCGTCGGTCCCGGCTGCCATGAACATCTATGGCAGTCGTTATTGGGAGAGTGTCGATACAAAAGATCCCACTGGGTCGAAGTGTCGCCGGTCTGTACTGACTGTCCCCCGCATAAGATAAGATACTTTTAGAATCATCACATGTATGTCTGAATAAAGGCCGTTAAGTTAATACTAATAATTATATTAAGACTTTATTGAAGACTTACTTGGTACATTACCTAATATTTTAAACTAGAAGCCTCGTTGGTCTCGCAGCATAAATTTGTGTTTATATTTGCGTGCGACTGAGAGGTTCTGCGTTCGATTCCCGGTTCGCGAGAAATGTTATTGAGTTTTTTTAGTAAGACATTCTCAGTGGTAGTACTAGTCTGGCAGCTTGTCCGATACAAGGCAATTGGCCTGGCCCTGTAAAATAATTATGTAAAATAATTGCTAGCGAAATAATATTGAACCTTTGTCTAGGCCTTTGAGGATGTACAGCATAGACTTAGAATATTTTCGCTACGCTGTACAGGCATGAGTTAGTGTTTATTTTCAAATAGGTAATACTTCAAACTTGGTGTAGCGGCATCTTTGTATAAAAGATAGAACTAATTTCTAAGATCTCGTACAGCTTGAAATAAGCGACATCTGTTAAACTTTAAGTGAACTATTTGTATATCTAGCTAGCCTAGCATGTAACGCCATCTAGTAGCGTAGTGTGGTATTTGGTACTGTTACTCATTTGTTTGTAGGTTTCAAAAGTTTGTAATAGATGGCACTAATTTAAGGGAACCTTAATAATTTTCTATATTATTATTATATTTATATATTTAATTTGTAATAAAACTTGTAGTCGTTATTTTACTACGTTTTTGAAAGAAAATGTAATCAAGATAATTCATATAATAATTTAAATAAAATATATAATATTTTTATTTTTTTGATGTATTATTATTATATATTTCGCCATATTCTTCCGGATTGTTTGCTATGAGTTACCAAGGCTCTTGATACACCTCGTCATGGTAAACCATCATACAAAATTGAGAAGCGATTAGTCGCTTTCTGGCTTTTGTGGTGTAAGCACCTTCAATTATCCCTTGCAGCCATCGAAAGATGAGGAAATGGCGCCGAAATTAGACACTCTGAGAACCAGCTCTTGTAATAAAATCTGTTCAAAATGGAGTTTCAATCTAGACCTAGTATTATAATTATCACAATTGGTATTGTTCTAAATTAAAATAACCATAGATGTTTATTACACTAAATCGGAACTCTATTTTGAACAGTTTCAATAATTATTAACTCTCTATTCTTGCCACGATTTTGAAGTAAGATCCTACAGGAACGCATCTTTGATATTTCAAAGTTATGTGCGTATTAAATAGATAAATATCGCTCACTTTCACAGAAATGGAAAACTTGAGGAGCTTGTATATGTGAAGTCTTCATAATGATCTCAAACAAGTGGTAACCAGTATTAGTAACTTCTAGTAACTAGTCTATCATCACTGTGGACTATGCCTACCACGCGGGCCTAATACAGGTTTCCCCCCTTTTACATGGACCTAAAACCTAAGGTGTATATCTATATACACTATACTACTGAAACAAGCATGAGACTAAGTATGTATGTAATTAGAAATAAAATATATCCTATAATAAAACGTACAATTATCAGGAGGAACAGTCGTGTACAAAAAGTGGGTGCGGCAATCAAGACAAATGTCTGCTCACCCTTGGCAAATACTCACCTTTAATTATATCGACAAAGCGTCCACAAAAACGTATGATATATTATGTACTGCAATAGAAAGTGGTTCCGTACGTATATTAAACTAAAAAATTAATATCTGCCAACTTCTTAATGCCTGTCAGAATGTTGTTACTTCGCTTGATGATGAAGAGCTCCGGGCGTCCGATATATTAATTAGTTCGTTTTATAGAAAGATAACTAACGCACTAGAAATTAAGCCTTGCGTCGTCACAGACTTAGAAAACATGCATTTAACGAGTAAGTACGTACATTCCGATTTATCATTCATTTGACTACTGTGACATTCGAAACCACAACTGTGCTAAGAGACTTTTTAGTACTATACTCTATTCATTTCGTCTTGAGACAAAATTTAAACAAACAATAAAAAAGTTTATTTAATACATCACTTTTGACTGTGAATATTATAAAGTTCGACAAAAATCAATAAACTAGCTAAAATATAATATTTATAAATATATTGTATTGCATTTAGAAACAGTATATATACTAAAATTCAATGTATTATTAAAATACATAACATTTTAATGTATTATATTCTTTTAATTATTTTACGAGAATTTTAAATACCCTAGCTTAAAAAAGTGACATAGAAAAGAAACTAAAAATATAATGATTCTCATAGTAAGATTGCATTATAGTACCGCTAAGTCAAAAAGTACGGCTAGTACAAATGTTCTGTAGTGAATGTATCATTTTGTTATAAGTCGGGTTATAGCCGTCATTTTTATTCCCTGTCAACTTGTTAATACGAGAGTGCACATTTGATTGGAAAACATTGCTTTCTTTGTTTACCTTTTGTCTCAAGCCTATTTGAATAGAGTAAAGACTTGTCTACGTTAAGATTGGCCGTCGTTAAAAGTTCGGTCTCGAGCACAACATTAATGAATAATGACTGGCCATCTGCTCAGGAGATGTTGTAGTGCACAGCCGTGTGCGCAAACACAAGTGTACGTCTGTTTTTTAACTCTCATAATCCGATAACACGGTTATCTGACACGACTAGAATGAGATCAGGCGTCTAATCCATATTTTTAGATTAGTTTTTACAGAATGTTGCTGCAAAAATAAGTGCTTAAAAGTAGTGCGCTTCTTACTATTTACCTCTCAGCTACAAATACATATAAGACATACTCGTTTAGTCGCTATCGCAATTCTTAGAAATACATAGAAACATTGACACAGGAACCGTATATTCAATAATATAATCACTTTTCTCTCCGACCCTTAAACTATCTCTACGCAAAAATCATGTTGATCCGTTACTTTTTGAAAGATAGACAAACCAATAACCTTTTATGCACCAATAGCACGTATAATATTAGTCAGGATATAGATGTATCACCTTCATGCCAATACAATTCGGTCTATTATGCGATTCTTGAACACAACCACCTGTTTTTGCTTCACGATTAAAACAAGTTGGTAACTCTACCTGTATTTTCTGTAATTAATGCTTAATGTAATGGAGGTTTATTAAAGCTGGCTACTGATATAATGTTCCGAAATAATAAGGGCAGATGTTTTCGTATATTTGTTTGCGCATGAAAAGCGTAGCGAATTTTGCGTTTAACATAAATTATGGCAACAAGGTATTATATCCAATATTACAAAAAATAATATTTCTTTATGTTACTTATTTCCATCAAGTAGGCTTACTACTTAATTAACAATTATTGTTTAAATATGAAACTATTTTTTAACAGCCATTGTGGCATGCTACAAGTTCGGCCAGCCTTAACGGTAAGCTTTTACCGTGCCTGTGATCGTATGCATCACAACAACGTGCCATCAATTTTATACTTCCAAAAACAGTTTTCATACTTATTTTTTTCTATAAGTCTAGTTCAAAAATAAGTGTTTTAAGAGTGAAGAGGGTGTCGTACTTCAGCCAAGCAACAATTAGAACATTAAAACACTACATAACTTTGTTACAGACTATGATAATCAGAATAAAGTTTCAACCTAAGACGTTTTCGTATACTACGTACACAGTTAATCTGTTATGAGCAGATACCGACATTTTAAAAGTCACTGCTCTTGACTGTGCATGTGTAGAATGATGCCTAAATTAAATGCCCACATTCTACATACGTAATAAAATTAAATATTGTTATTTGTTTATTATGATATGTAAAATATGTGTATAATGGGATATTCTTAGTTCTTAGTTATTGTGCATAATAACGTAATAATAAATGTGAGTAGAAGAACACGTATATTTTATATAATGATTAGCTCGGTGCATTCTTGGTAGTAGTAGGCGATTCCTTAATAAAGTGTTGGCGATATGACTTTAGTAAGATAAGCTGGGAAATTAAAGTTTTATAAAGATAAAGTCAAATAAATTTAAGTTTTATCACATCTTAGCAACATTTAATTTAATTTAGTTTCTAGTAGTATGATCAATTTTATGTTTCGTTACCATTGATACATTTTATAATTTATATCTTTGTTGAAATTAAACTGCTATATACGGATTTTATCGCGTTGTTTATTTGACACTTTATTACAAAATTTTGAAAATTGTTACACTACTACTACTATTAAACTTTACTAATTTTTAAGCTAATTAAATTATTATTAAACTATTTAGATTTAATTTATTTTTACACTTTCCCCGACGTTTCGGTTGCTTTTCAGCAGCCATGGTCACGGGGAGACAATGTTATATCTTTGTATTTAAATGTGTCACTCTGTCACCTTATCGTCACCTTAGGGGTGTTATTCTCCACGGGTGGTGAAAGAAAACAAGGACCGTTTACAAGTACACTTATATTTTCCACTTGAACACAAAAGTACAATAATATTGTTACACCCGCGAAGTTGAAGGAGAAAAGTCCTCAGGGCGTGGTCCACTGCAGAGTAGATGTGTGTCGGTGATCCAGGTAGAAGTTGGGAAGATACTCGCCAGGAGTGATGTCTGCCGCTAACCGAGCCCCCGAGTCAAGTGCCGTCCTCCTTATATAGTCGTGTCTACGGCCGGCCTAGGTGTGAAGGAGGAGGCACAGCGCCCCACTCGACGCGCGCGCATCTATGACGCGACGTGACACACCCCCCTCGAAAGGCCAGAATTTTCGGCAGGAAAATTCTCTGACGTGCAGCTCCCAGCGCGACCCTTGAACAGAAGTGGAATAGGTGTCAGTGTGGGAAATAGACCTACTGTTCAACTTATAGTAATGTGTATAACCCTACATACATTCATACGTCACGCTAGCAACGACACCCTAGTACAAGACGACATACATCTCACACATAAAGCCGACACACAATTATGTAAGTGCTTAGGCTACCATACAAAGTATAGGTATACGGGTTATACACAAAAGGTGAATCATACAAGAATGTGTAAGAAGCAGTAAATAAGTTAAGCTAGACTAGCCCTACGACCTAAGTCTTGGGATCAGCCAATGACCACTAGTCAAGCAAGTAAGTAGATAGGTATCTACACAATAGAAACAAAATAATTGATGTTATAATTAGACATCAATAATAGTATTAATCAAAGCTTAGTTAAATTCCCAGAGGCGCGCCACAGCCAGAATACTGAGTGACAAAAGGTTTGTGCACAATAATAAACTATTATTTAAGTATAAAATCAAACAAAAGAATTCTTCCGTTCGTAACCTATAAGTCCGCCAGGTGCACTATGACGTAATCGTATCATAACAAAAGGACACACTGACTCGAACTACAAGGAAAACAGCTGATATTAATAAATAAAATGATACATTCATTAGGAATGTATCACGACACGACCGGATAGATATAATAGTATAGTATAACAACAACACTTTTTTTTTTTTTTTTTTTTTTTATAATGCAGCGACCAAAACATCAGCAAAACAGACACGAACGACCATATGACTATAAAGAAAACTAACGAGGAACAAGAATCGAACCAGTGGACCGACCTGGCAGTGACCATTAACCACTGAACCATTCGGTAAAGAATTGTTAGTCCTGTAAATTAAGAATTTTCAATAAAAATCATCAAACAAGAATCGAACCATAGTACTCGATTAAACAGTGAACTTTAACAACTGAACCACTGAGCAAAAAAATATATTATGTTAGAAAACAATATGAAGTTCACCGAGCGACGATTAGTCATAACACTCATAACCACTCAATAGGTCATTATGTAGTTATTACAATGTTGCGAATGTTTATCAATAGAAATTCTCAAGTACCTACATTAAAAAACTATAGTGAGAAAAATATTTTTATGTTACCCGCTACTGAAATAATGCGGTTTTAACTGACAAGAACTTAATGAAATGTGTTTATTATTCTTTGTAATGAATTAATTTCAAATCTTTAATGTGCCATTCACCCAATGCTTTACCAGACATATCAGATAATTTATAAACCAATGGGGACTTTTTCGACACTATTTTACATTTTATGTATTTAGGAGCTAATTTTTTAGAAAAATATTTGTTTTTATCACTTAACGGAAAGGTCTTTCGCCAAACTATATCGCCGACATTGAACTCGGCCGGTTTACGGCGAAGGTTATACGTTTTATAATTTCGAGCATGAGCAGCTAATAAGGCCGCTTGTACCTTTTCGAAAATTTTGCACAAATGACCCAAGGATTCAGCGTAACCATCATGAGGTTCGAGGACACTATTGGAGTCAGTCTCCCTATTGTAATGAGAACCACATATGACTAATTCACGACCATAAACGAGAAAATTAGGTGAGAAGCCAGTTGTTTCGTTAACAGCACAGTTCAAAGCGAATTGTATTTTAGGTATTAAAACGTCCCAGATTCGATGATCGGTTGTTATAAACGTTGAAATAGCTGTCATTATGGTTTTGTTATACCTTTCAACAGCGTTAACCTGAGGAGTATAGAATGGTGTGTAGTGTAAATTTGGAATTTTATATTTAGACAATAGATTTTTAAAGGTTGAACTTATGAATTGTTTACCATTATCTAACACAACAGTGGATGGAATTCCATGTACTAAGAAAACGTTTTCTTCAAGGATTTTAGTTATGATATCTGCGGTAGCACGCTTAATAGGAAACATTAAACAATACTTAGAAAAACAACAACTTATTACAAAAATAAACGTGTTTTGTTTTCTACTAGGAGGAAGAGGACCGATCAAGTCGATACTTATCATCTGAAAAGGCTTCTGACACGATTTGGGCCTACCCATATGTCCTAATGTCGCGTGATTCTGATGTTTATGAGAAATACACGCGTCGCACGAGTTTACGTACTTAACCACGTCAGAGTACATGCCTGGCCAGTAGTAGTTAAGCGCAAGCCGTTTATAAGTTTTAAAAATACCAAGATGACCAGCTGTGGGCAACGAGTGATTTTCAGACAGGACACTTTCTCTCTGATCAAGGGGAACGACTTCTTTCCACTGAAATTCTCTAGTAAGTGGGTTTAGAGACTTTTTAAAACGATACAACTTATTATTTATTACCTGATAATCAATAAAAGAGGTCGGGGACGAAAGGCACCCGTTATAGATATCTAAATACCAAGAATCATTAGTAGAAACTTGTGAATTTAAATTATTAGAATTAGAATTAGTCTCCACGTCATTTATAATGGCGGAAACCGGTATAGAACGAGACAGAAGATCAGGCAAGACATTGTCAGAACCACGACGATGACGTATTTCAAAGTTGTACGAAGATAGACGTACTCCCCATCTAGCTAGACGACCAGTAGGGTTATTAAGAGTTAAAAACCATTTTAGAGCAGCGTGATCAGTATATACGATAAACTTTTTACCGTTTTCGATATAACAACGCCAGTGTTCAATAGCAGATAGCACCGCCAGCGCTTCTCGCTCAGTAGCACTATAATAAGGACGTAGTTAAGCGGAAAGGATCCACCCCACACAGAGTTAGTTTTGAGATATTCAAGTTTTAAGTTCAGATCGTGTGCAAAAAAAATGACCTGCCATACATGTGGGTTGGTAACGTATAGTCATTATAACATGATGCGTTGGAATTTTACTTGGATTGTTTTTGTGATATTAAAGTTTTAACTACAAAGACTGTTTTGGTATACATAACTCATTTTCGCCCATAGTGTGGGTTGGATCCTTTCCGTTTAACTACGTCCAATTATTCTTCTCCTGTTTAGTAAGGGACTTACTGTAATATGCTATGACCTTTTCCTCTCCGTTCAAATTCTGACAGAGAACAGCTCCAATACCATAGTCACTAGCATCACAGTGTATTTCAAAGGGCTCCGAATAATCCGGGCAAGATAGTACAGAAGAAGAAACAAGACATTCTTTCAACCTATTGAAAGCTTCATCAGCTTCTGTAGACCAACAAAAGGGAGGAGATTTTTTTCCTTGAGAGGTTAGTTTATTAAGGGGTGCAGCGATGGAACTAAAATTTGGAATAAATCGCCTGTACCACGAGGCAGCACCTAGAAATCTACGCAATTCCTTCCTGTTAGAGGGGGTGGGGTAATTTTTCATAGAATTAACCTTATCTGGGTCGGCATGCAAACCTTTAGAGTCTACTACATATCCTAAGTACTTTAGTTGGTCCCTAAAAAATTTACATTTATCAAGATTAATAGTTAGGTTCGCGCTTTTCAATTTCTCTAAAATAAGGGTTAAAAGCTTTATGTGTTCCTCAAACGAGGGCGATATACAAACAATGTCATCTATAAAGCAGAAAACCCTGTTTTCAAATTCAGGGCCATAAAATAAAATATCAACTAATCGTTGTTGAGTGGCTGGAGCATTTGTTAGACCGAAAGGCATTCTTTTAAATTGAAAAGTACCGCGCGTAGGTATATAAAATGCAGTTTTACAACGATCCTTTTTTTTAATCGAAGTCTGCCAAAAGGATTTCGATAAATCTAGACTAGATAGGTATTTAGCATCTCTCAAGTTGTCAAGTATTTCTGAGATATATGGTAAGCTATATGCATCTTTTTTTGTAACAGAGTTCAATTTACGACTGTCTAGACAAAAGCGCAATTCACCGTTCTTTTTAGGCGTTAAAATGACAGGGTTAGACCACGGACTGGCTGAAGGTTCAACGACGCCGTCAGAGAGCATCTCGTCCAGAAGATTAACTAAAATTCGCTGTTTATCGGGAGACATACGATAAAATCTTTGCCGAATCGGGGGACAATCCCCTGTATCTATGGAGTGTGTAATAAGTTTTGTGCAACCGAGACCCCGCCTTTGGTAAGAAATATCAGAAAATTTGGAAATAATATTGTCAGCGGCAGCTCTCTGATTGACTGATAGATGACCATAAGAGACGAGGTGTTTACAAGCTTCTGTCTGTGGTTCAACAACACGAACTTCAGACTTATTCAAAAGTAAAACTGACTCTAAATTGTTAGGAAATAAGCCAAAATTCCTCCAAAAATCCATGCCAAGAATAAGCGAGTATTGTATACCGGGAACAATGTAAATAATGTGATCAATTAATTTATTTTGGAACTCAATTGGAAGAGATATAGAACCTAGCGAATTCAATTCTTCACCGCCAGCAGTGACAAACTTTAGAGGTTGTGAATTATCGAGAACATAGCCTCTATTCAAGAAAAGGTCATGAGAATTATTACCTAGTATTGTAACACAAGAACCTGAGTCCAATAGACCAACAGCTGGTTTGCCATTTAATTTTAAAGAAATGTACGGAGAATATTCGATATTAGAATTGCGGATTGTGGGTAGACGATAACTGTTAAAAAATTTAGAGATAAAATCCAACCATTTCTGCCATTCAAGTTTATTAAAATTTTGTTTGTTACTAAGTTTGCCACAATCCTTATTAATTAGTTTTTTGAGACCGCTGTATTATTTTTAGGTTTATTGCAATTAGGACAATCAGCTATCTTAAAACCCGTCTTCCCACACTTAAAACAAATTAAATAGTGCGGCTGCCGACATGTAGACAAGGAATGTGAGTTATTTCTACATCTCGGGCAAAACTGCTTAGTTTTATTAGTTAAAATATTTATAGAATTAATTTTTGGGTTTGCATGCGACTTCGTAAAGTTATCAGTTTGCGATTTCTGACAGGGAGAAGTTTTTTTAAAATTACCCACTTTAGAAAAAGTGTAACTAGCGGAGGGGTTATTATAAGCAAGGTCAGGTGCCAGGGTTTCCGAAGAACGAGCGGGAGGCTCAGAAAATTGCTTGCTACGGCTTTCAAATTGTTCATAGCGACGACATACTTCGACCAGACTTGCGACATCGACCACATTCGCTGTTAATAGACAATTAGTATAGCAAGGCCTTATATTATTTAGTAAAATTTCTAGCTTCTCAGACTCTGCGACAGGACTGCCAAGACGAGCAAATAAACTGTGCATCTTTGCGATATATATAGTAATTGTCTCCGTTTGACCTTGAGAACGCGCACGAATTTCCGACATAAGTCTAAAGTCGTAATTATGCGGGCTAAAATCGCGCTTCATTAGGTCACAAAGATCCTTCCACGACTTAACCGAATCCCTAATAGATCGATACCAAATAAGTGCATCACCCGAAAAGATTTCAAAAGCAAAAGATAAAATTTTATCGTACGGAACGTTCCTACTCGTGACGAATTCTTCGACTCGTTCGATAAAAGTACGCACACATGATTTGCCGTTGTATTTAAATTTAGCTAATTCGCTAAAAAGCTTACGATCGTATGTAAGAGATATACTATCTTTTGTCACTGAGCACTCGGACTGCAACGCGCCCGAAAGCGAATTTAACCTCGCATAAGCAGTGTTAAATTTATCCCAAATAGCATTGTATTCTTTGATATCTAGGGCGCCGGAATCCATACGATTAATTCTGTGAAATACGTGGTGTAGTAATGACTCAGTCCTAAGGTGCATTTCTTGTATAAACTTAGCTTCTAGCATGGCCAGAAAACGCGTAGCTTTTTCTAGAGATTTCGAGATGGATGAGACATCCTCCGTAATAGGATATGTAGAAGAAAGAATATCCTCAGCGGAATATTTAGCGCTAAGTTTAGTTATTATTTTGCGCGGATCATCACTCTTTGAACCACCGCGAATAGCGATCTCGTAATCGAGTTCCGACTTCGACAATAAATTAAAGTTAATTTCATAAGCCATTCTGTTAAAATTAAGTAAGACTGAGTCAGCCCACAGCCAAGCAACAAAATCACGCAAAACACAACAATATTCCTTTGTATACGAAGCGTCCAATATGCAGGTAGGTATTAAATTGTGAGAGAATCAACGAACGCACTTCGCGTCGACACAATGTAGCCAAGATTATTTAAGCACGTGTGAAGCAAAGAATGTATATATTCTGAGACAGTAGGCAGATAAATAAAAAGGTAGTTAGGTATTTATGCACGTGTTAAACTAATTGAATTTTATAGAAAGGCAGAAAATAGTATTTGGACGTCTCGTACACGTACACAGTAAACGAAATAAATAAAATAGACTCACCAGACACACATCGTTCTGCAGACCACCTGAGTTGAGCGCCAATGTCACCTTATCGTCACCTTAGGGGTGTTATTCTCCACGGGTGGTGAAAGAAAACAAGGACCGTTTACAAGTACACTTATATTTTCCACTTGAACACAAAAGTACAATAATATTGTTACACCCGCGAAGTTGAAGGAGAAAAGTCCTCAGGGCGTGGTCCACTGCAGAGTAGATGTGTGTCGGTGATCCAGGTAGAAGTTGGGAAGATACTCGCCAGGAGTGATGTCTGCCGCTAACCGAGCCCCCGAGTCAAGTGCCGTCCTCCTTATATAGTCGTGTCTACGGCCGGCCTAGGTGTGAAGGAGGAGGCACAGCGCCCCACTCGACGCGCGCGCATCTATGACGCGACGTGACAACTCTTATAGTATGCATGCTGGTTTATCCGTAACTGACAATTGTATCAGCTTTTACTCTATATTTAACTTCATGTCAATGTGTAATAAAGTTGGCTGTGGATAAACCTAAATAAATAAATAAAATAGCAAATATTGAAATCATAGATGCACTCTACTTCATTTAAGTATAGTCTCGTTTCTATGATATCTGAATTATAAATATAGTATTAATATAGTATTACTAGCTTTTCCTGCGGCTTCGCTTGTAAACATTTCATTTTTTTTAGGATGAGAAGTACCTTATGTCCTTTTCTGTATCTCTGAAAGTCTGGGAGTCTCATGTATGCGAAATTTAATGATGATCAATCGTCTAGCTAAGGCGTTAAAGCATGACAAACCAACTCATAATCGTATTTGTCATATTATTTAAGATCACGTTCACTCATATTATAAATTGTACACTATTTCACTTTATCATATAAATATAATGTATGAACGCACTCTTGTTAGCTTGCAATCTAAGTACTGTAAGGACACATCTATAATTTTACACCTTTGCAAAAAGTAACTTTATTTCTAATGAACATTAACTTGCAATGGTTTTTCTTAATGATCTACGGTACCCTATTGAACAACGTGGCGTAGCGGTAGGTTGTTTTTAATACAGACCGCGTAATTGCAGACGCGTTTTTATACCCATAATATATACTCTATTGTTCGTATAGAGGTGTTCCTATGTTCAGAACAACAATTTACATACACGTATACTGTTATAAATCATTTATATGAACTCATGACTCGTATCGTGGTTCATGTTTGTTGGCGATTGTAAGGTTCTAAGTTCGGTACTCAGATCGGTAAAAGTGTTATTGAGTTTTTATGTAAAGAATTTCTGAGTAGTATTCGTTGGGTTTGAAAGGTGCAAATAGACGGCAATACGCTATATGTGCATGTGGCACGTAAAACAAGAATAATATACGGCAAATATTCTACTTATTACTCTATTATAATATGAGGTTAAGTCAATGTCAAAGATTCTAAATTCAAAGACTCTTAATTTTCATAGACTGAGTGTCAAAATGAGATCTGAAGTTCGATTCTACGGATATATGTAGATGCATGTAGGATCGTACTTGACTCTTTGAATGTTTAATGTGCGCATTATATAGTTCATTATTTCTCGCTCTAACTATGTGTGAAGACATCGTGAGGAAGTCTGCATGTCTGTAAGATCTGTTCTTTCTTAACGGTGTGTAAAGTCTGCGTGATGGATTATAGCCTACTCTCATACTCCAACCGAGCCCATGCAGCCAACCAGATAAATGTATTGCTTGTATAAGCTTGGGGTTATGCAGCCAACCAGATAGATGTATTGGTTGTATAAGCCTGGGTTAATATATCAACTGATAATTTTATCAGTTGATATAGTGAACTGGACACTGAAGAAAGAAACTGGAAACGCAGAAGGCGTTTAGTCCATACAATTGCATTGCCCTATTTTCTTTCTGTATAATAAAAAAATGTGTTAATGTTTTGCATTTTTTAATTTAATTTATTATGTGTAAGCATTCATAATCTTCTAATAAGTATAACAAGAATTGTTAAGCTATAATGTTGTTAGCAAACCAATAATATAAATAAATACATACAGACATAACCAAATCTTTCTATATGTACAATAAAAACAAATTAAATTCGGTGAAGTTTTGGAGGAAGAAATAGTCTTGTTTCCTCCTGTAAAACTAAACCGAAATAATATAAACAAAATCATCATCTCCTATGCAATCCTATAACCCGAGCTATATCTATCTCTTTCGCACAATTATATTACGTTCGGACTTAGCGCGACAACAATAGATCTGTTAAAAGTATTTTATTTAAATGTTTAATTTATTTCACACACATAGTTTATTTCAAGGTAAGCTGAGACGTTGGCTGACGTCAAGGTAAAGCATATCAATATGCGGTTGCCGGAGGATCAAATTGATTCTGAGTAAATGTTTATGCAATTATGCTAATAATATTACAACTTATTTTAAAGTTTTACAAAAGGCGGTAGTTTGCTTGTTCGTTTACCTTCCCAGCCATATTTTTCTAGCTGTGGTAACAGGTCCCACAACGTTGGTCAAGTATTTCTCGGTAACAGTACAAAGCTGTGCAGGACAGACGAAACAGGGCCTTTTTCATGATGAAAGGTACACTATGTCATTTTATGTACCCATGACAACGCCTAAACGAAATTTCATGATGATCTGTCGAGCTTACAGCGTAACCAACAAATACAAGTCACATTCGCATTTATAATATTAGTTAGGGTTCATAAGCAGCGATAGCTCAGTGGGGAGACCAACGGACTGCAATGCAGAGGGTCTCGGGTTCGAACCTACGCCGCGCACCTCTGACTTTCGGTAGTTATATGACTTTTCGAAATTATGTGCGTATTGATTGACAATTATCGCCTGCTCCGTGCCTCGGAGAGCACGTTAAGCCGTCGGTCCCGGCTGCCATAAACATCTATGGCAGTCATTATTGGGAGAGTGTCGACACAAAAGATCCCACTGGGTCGAAGTGTCGCCGGTCTGCACTGACTGGCCCACACATAAGATACATAGGGTTTATAAACTTAATTGTATGAATTAAGTTATTGCAGGAAACCTGTTTTTGGCCAGATAAAATCGAACTAAACTCGACCTGTTAAACAATCTGTGCCGCTCTTGATTTTCTAAATAACGTAAAGAAGTACATGTGTAATTTATTTCTAACAACTGTGTATGTATAGTATTTGATACCAAAAGTTTGTATTGTTCGATATAACACACAGACAAAGCCGTAGGCAGCGTCTTGTCTTATATATAATTATTTAATTATAACTACTGATTACTACTGAATAGATTCTGAGTATCAGCGATTATATTTTTTATCTGCTAGACAGGTATAATAGTTAAGGTAAGTTTTCAAATGTTAAATCTATCTACCTGACTCTACATTTCCTGTAATTGCAGACAGTTTGATTTCGATCCCAAGTTATTAGTCTGACCGAAAAAATAGCACTACCTACCCAGTATTTTATGATTTCTTTAATTGCTAACACTGACAAAGATACTTAGGTGGGTAGGTGGGTAGCGTAATTTAAATGGAGGAAGGCGAATTTTGTACACTTGATAAATTAAAAAAAATATAACTGTTGAATTGAATTAGGCATCTCTTGGCGTAAATCCATTGTAATAATATTATTGGGAAGAGAAAAACCCGTTACGTACTCGGATTGCCCACTTCAACTATTGCTATAGAAAAAGGTTGACAATACCGAACTCATTTGCCATCTGGTTAGGGACAGCCGCGTCATGAGAACCGAGAGAACTCCATTTTGCAGTATTCCGCTTCGAACACAAAATATCTATGCGTATATTAGTGTGTGGCTTCTCAATAATTTCAAATAATATTCTATACATATATAGAATAATCTAAAGTAGATTCTATACATATTTTAACTATAATAGTAACTCGCAAATTAGTAGGTACATCATACTCCTGATTCGCATCACTCTTTTTGTCTCTATATTCTACAATTTTAATAATCTTGTATGAACGAATGACCAATCATGTTTCGTCTTGCTGTCTCTATTTGTTCCAGTATTTTTAATTTTCATCTATCATATTCAATATATAAATTTCTCAATTCGTCGCTAACATCATACCTCAAAGTTTTTAATCTTTCCATTCATTTAGTTGTTAGAAGGGTTCTCATACTGAGAAGAAGACCGAGGCCTGAGGCCCAGCAGTTTATATACAGGGCTGGCATTATTATATTTAGTTAGGTCCGGAGTTTTATGTACATCCAATCACAGTATAAACATAATACCTACAAAACTACCTACAATTCTGTATATAGGTATATAACTATGGATAATAGTTATAGGAAACCATAAAAGGTATTTCTAACCAGGCCGCGACAATTATCGGTAATCTAAACTACCATCAGCTTTGTGTACTGGTATATTGAGTTCTGTATGTGCTTTTGTGTGTGTGTGTGTTTGCGTGTGTGTGTGTGTGTGTAGTTGTATTGTCAGTGCAGCCATAATGGATATTAAATTGTTATTTATTTATATGTTACTGTGCATTAAAAAATAGGGAATATTCTCCTATTTCTGTTATGATTCGATAACTTATATTATAAATGCGATGAGATCATTATGAAATTTCGAATACACATTGTCAGGGATAAAGAATAGGACATAGGGTACCTTTCATCCAGAAAAAAGTACTGTTACTTATTTATCCTAGCCTCCATTCAAGCGAGTAAAGCCGCTAGCAATATCTAGTAATTCGATAAATTGAATCATTGAATTTGAAGCAGCATTAGTCCAATGGATAAGGCTTTCGACTTACGAGCGAAAAGTCTAAGTTTTGATTTCCAACCATTATAATAATATTCTATCACATACACACAACACCATCTAGCCCAAACTAAGCAGAGCTTGTACTATGGGTACTAGACAATGGATAAACATACATATATACTTTTTTTTTTGTAAATACGTTCATATTATACATAGAAACACCCAGACCAAGACAAACATCCATGTTCATGCACACAAATGTTTGACTTGTGCGGGAATCGAACCCGCGACCTCAGGCGTGGCAGTCGGTTACACTAACCACTACGCCACCGAGGCCGACATTGCACTATTATTATTGGACAAATATCTGATTGTTCTTTGTTTTCGTAATTTGAATTTTTGTAAAGTGGTCCGTGATACATGCGTTAACCCTAGTGCGTTAGATGCCTTTTCTAAAAATCGAATCAATAAATCAAATCAAATATTTGCTTAATATACAGGAATAATATTAATTTGTAAAACCCACGTTGTAATCTTCAAAAATAAAGATTATTACGTTTATTTATAAATGAAGATTTATCGATGGATTCAATATGTATTTTTTTATTTCGAAAGATAAGTCCTGTACTAGGAAAAATACGTGCATGCCTTAAAAATAACAGACACAAAGAAGGCACATGTTTTACAATCTTATGTGGATAAAATATTATTTTATACCATACAAGTATGATGTAAGTGAGTTCCAAAGGTCTACAAAACCACCTCTTATAGCAATATTATGGCATACATAAGAACGAGAGACAAAGATATGTACTATGTAGCGCGCTATCTCGTTCTCTCGTGTAGAATAATAATGCTATAAAATATACCGGTATGACCCCAGGGTTGCTTAAAAAGGCGCCGAACCATTTCTTTGTCAACATGATAATAGAAAAAGGCGAGCAAGTTAATTAAATATTTTACAAAATTAACGCATAAAATGACTACGTGACATGCTATCTACATTCAATAATTATAAATTATTAAATATAAAATTCTACACGAGTTCACAAGAACGTTACGGCCGCAAAAAAAATGTTGAACATAATAATGAAAGGTTCAAAATTACAATTTTATTACATGTTATAGTTATAACTATACATGTATTGATATTAAAAATGGAATAATTTTGAAACATAAATATAGACGTGTAAAGGAAAGGCGTGGCAATATTACATAATAATCCTTACTAATATTATAAATTCAGAAGTAACTCTGACTGTCTTCTTCACGGCTAAACCATTCAACCGATTTGAATGGAATTTAGTACAGCGATAGTTTATAACCTGGGGAGGGATATAGGCTATTTATTGATGTAGGTACCACACGGGCGAAACCGCGCGCAAAAGCTAGTAGATTATAAAAAATCAATACCACCAAATATGTGATTATAATAATACCTCCTATAGGCAATTATTATTTACTTTTATTCATTCGTCCTTAAATTATTTCAGTATTTACAACAGAAATGTACAAGGTGTTGCCAACATTATGCCATTTATTACTGACTATATAAATCTAACAATACAATTAATACTAATGGTAGTAATTATAATGAGAGAGTATATGACATGAAAGCGCATGCACTTATACTCTGTGACAAATGCAAAAGTAATTAATCAGTGAATGTAGTTAAATAAAACTTGCGTAATAATATTTGTTTTAAGGAAAGATTATTTTTTTTACGTGGGGGAATGCTTTCACACAAACACTTTCGCGGGGGCGGGCGGGGGGTTATGTCGGGCTCACCAGGGTAAAAAAGAGATGGTAATGATGATAAGAATGGACCTCCCGGTAATACCGACTAAACCTACCACGGTGTTCCGCGACAGAACCGCAATCGGCGGAGCCGCGCGAATCATTTTCACTTGCAGTCGCGACCCCGCCGAGGTTTCAGCCCGCCGTATGAAACGGCAAGCTACTACACGATAAGACCTACCGTTTGGTCACCACTACTTTTAAAATCCCTACTGTCCTTCCCTAGAGGGCAGACGGACACGACACAGAGGCGCACGTGGGAACACGCACGCTGCCTCTCGGACCTGGTGCTGATCGGATGGCGAGCAGGCCAAGGAAAAGAAAGATACTTTAACATCACAAAATAATTACGAAGTACATTCAATTATATAAAATGAATTATATTTGAAACTAGCCACTAATTTACATTTTAGTGTAACTTTAGTAATTTTGGTATATTTTGTCGTTAACTATACTTTTTTTAGGTAGGTAGGTTTAGGCTCGTGTCCTGTGTCACAGAGGACTTTACAAAAAACAGACACAAAGAACACTCAGACTCGGAATAATTATATGTGTATCACACAATTTTTTGTGTGATACACAATCGGAACGAACCGACAACTCTCGGTGCAGTGTCACTAGTGCGGCGACCACTTGAAATACACAACCATCACGCAGTTAATTTTAAAATTCCAAACTTTAGATATTTTTGAAACTATTTAACTATTTTAGTTTACACTATCCTTGACATTTCGGTTGCTTTTCAGTTGCCATAGCCACTTTTTTGTGTGTTTGTTAGTTGTTGGCCTCTGATAGCCTTGACAACTTTACGCGGACTATGGGTGAGCGCAGAAGGCTCCCAACCTGTTGCAATAGCCACGGGGAGATTTCCCGTGAAATATAAATGTCACTATTATACAGGATGTCCCAGAATATGTGAATCAAATTGTAACGGGAGATTCCTTAGGTAATGACCTTTCAAATGAGCAAAATAAAAAATTAAATAATCTAAGTTTTGGTGCAAACAAATACACCAAAATAATGCTGCGATTTCAAAACTACGTCCGTTAAAAAAAACGTGTTTAGTTTGACGAATCAACCCTTCACAAATAATAATAGTAAAAAGAATATTAAAATTAGCCATAAACGAAGTACCTGTAGTTGAAAGTCTGAAAAGGTCGTACTTTTTTAAAAACTTTGATTTTTCATTTTACTTGAATGCCATATTTTTTTAAGCAAATGTGAATGGTCCTTACCTAAGGAATCTCCCGTTACAATTTGATTCACATATTCTGGGACACCCTGTATATACGTACTAGATTATATCTGCGACCTCGTTTGCGTTAATGTGGATTTTGTCAATATATTTCTATCACCGAGAACATTAATTTTTTCTGGATGAATTTTTCCTGTAGGTACTCCTGACAAGGTGCTTGCGAAATTTTATAAGGATCGGTCAAGTAGTTAAGCCGTGAAAGCGTAACAAACAAAGAAGCACACATTCGCATTTATAATATTAATTATTAGTAAGAATAAAGATTTTATCGCAGTTCATTTTAAAATCTCTAGCAGGTCAGGTAAAGCGTAATTTTAATTTCAATTTCTTTTTTTTTGCTCTTTCAGTGTATTTCGATATAAATAGAGAAATAATGAAGTCTTCACTTACAATAGTCTATTATATAATATATTATTTTTTATTGTTATGTTCAAGTGCCATTTATACGAACGATACTTGAACTTATTACCGCCGTTTGAGTTTTCGATTAAGTTAAACGAAAGTGTGCGATATCTATACATTTTAATTAGTTCATTAAGTATTGCTGCAAGTTGCGGCTAAATAAACGATAAAGGAAATATACGATAACGTTAAACTTTTACTATGCTACTAAACTGGTGTGATGGAATTACTGCACATGTGGTCAGTTTCGATTCCCAGGTCGGGCCTGCCCCTACGGAGATATGTATAGGCGTGAGACTATGTACCTACTTATGTATATACAACATTTATTCCTCGAAGAATCCAAGAATTCTTCCTTCCGAGAATCCAACCTTATTACACCTAAAACATAAGACGTTTATTCCATAACAAACTTACATTTGTGTTGAAAGTTACTTTAAACTTAAAATTAAATTAATACATGTTACAAAGTGTGTTTTAATTTACACTTGTGTTGAAAATTACTTTAAACTTAAAATTAAATTAATACATGTTACAAAGTGTGTTTTAATTTACACTTGTGTTGAAAATTACTTTAAACTTAAAATTAAATTAATACATGTTACAAAGTGTGTTTTAATTTACACTTGTGTTGAAAATTACTTTAAACTTAAAATTAAATTAATACATGTTACAAAGTGTGTTTTAATTTACACTTGTGTTGAAAATTACTTTAAACTTAAAATTAAATTAAAACATGTTACAAAGTGTGTTTTAATTTACACTTGTGTTGAAAATTACTTTAAACTTAAAATTAAATTAATACATGTTACAAAGTGTGTTTTAATTTCGCTTTAACGGTAAAGGAAAACATAGTGAGGAAACCTGAATATTTGAAAGTTCTTCATAATGTTCTCGAACATATGTAAAGTCTGTCAACCCGGACTGGGCCAGCGCACGTGGTGGACTATGGCCTCAACCTTCCCATACTGAAAAGAGGCCCGTGTCCAACAGTGGGCTGTATGTATGTACAAAATGTTATTCCTTATCGAGGATCGAACCTACTCAAACCTTTTCTTCTTCTTTTTTTTTTTAACTCGCTGAAATGTGCTTGTCACATTCCCCATCGCCGGTTTTGGGGCGGGCGATGGGGATATGTCGGGATCCAGCCCATAAGATGGAAATTTGGGCTGAACCGACTAAAACCACCGCGGTGTTCCTCACACCTTTATGGTGGAGTCGCGCGGATCGCTCTCGCATTCAAATCGCGACCCCGTCAAAGGTTTGATCCGCCGATGGACGTGGCGGGTCCCACACAACCATCACACAAACACAAATTTGGGGACCTGGTCCCCGACAACAAAGCGGGGGACCTAGTCCCCTTTCCGACATCAACCTACCCAAACCTAAGACATTAATTAATAACCAAACATAAATTTGTGTTAACAATAACTTAAAACATAAATTTATCACATCTACTATTAATTAATTAAATAAATATATATTACAAATTAAACCACACTGTTTAACGCTTCAATGTGTTTCAAGCATTATTTCAAATTTACACTTTGCCTGCAACATAAATAACTTAGAAAGACATGTCACCGATTTTATCGGACACAATGCGAAATAACATTATTTTAAAAGGTCTAATGATCCTGTTTATAATGGCAGATTTATAAGTTACCTCATTTTAGTTATTATTGCGACATAATTACGCTAATTTGTCGAGATACCGATAACAAAATAGGTCTGCAATAATAATATGGCCGAACATAATATAATGGCACTTTGGTAAGGGTATTGTTTAAATTGGTAGCTTCGTTCGGCCTATCGGGAAACGCTGTTAAGTGGCCGTAGATTCGATTGCTAGATTGGGTAAAATTGTGTTAGGCTAAATTATTGTCAAGATGGAAGCAGACATAATAATTTATTTAGTATGTTCTTAGTGTTTTATAGCCTTTTCCTATGCTAAGTAGCTAGAATTTAAATTATAACAATAGATAAAGACAATCCATAAATCCCAAAACAAACCCTGTAGTCGCTCTGCCAATTCAGCTATTTATGGTCCTGCGTCAGGGTTCTAAATTTGCCTGTCCAGTTACGCATCGCTCTCCGCCGGAAAAAAGGTTCGGAGTGAGTATGACGGTCTTAGGATAAAGATAAAAAGTCTCGGGTCCTACTGACTAAACCTACCTCGGTGTGCCTACCCCTTGAATAGTGGGTGAGTTTTTTCTGTCTTTTTTATGCAATTAGGGTGGCAAACAAGCATGTGGCCCACCTGATGGTAAATGGTCACCGTAGCCTATGGACGCCTGCAACACTAGAGGCATCACTTGCGCGTTGTCGACTCTTTAGGAAAGGAAGTGGGAAGGGGAAGGAGCGGGAAGGGGGAAAGAGGGTGATTGGGTCTCCGGCATTCTCGTCGTTGGAATTGATACTACATCAGCCATAATTTTAATTAGGCTCGAACAATTACGTAATTATAAAGAAAATATCATAGTTTTGGATTTAAAAACAATGTAATTACTTAAACTGCTTTTTATATTTATATTTGTTCTGTGGGTCATATCTTTGGGCAAAGGGTACATTTTTCTGTAAATACAATGTTTAAAGAGAATAAGATCACATGTAGACCAATGACCTCTAATCGCTAATTGTTTTTTTCGCAGATGACACATCCCTTATTTTAAAAGTAGACCAAAAAGCACCAAATTTGCATGCTGTTAACGATTCACTCGCGCAAGTCCTGGACTGGTTTACGACGAATAATTTACTACTAAACTCTAAAAAAACTAAATATATCATGTTTACATTGCCAAATCTAAAGAGTCCTAACGTAAATATAAATTTAAATAATGAAATTATCACTTTAGTTCAAACTACAGTTTTTTTAGGATGAACTTTAAATGATAAAGTTCAGTGGGGCGCTCAAATATCGTGTCTTGCAGTGAAACTTAGCTCAGTCACATACGCAATTCGGAAAGTGAGACAGCTTACTGATGTAGATACTGCGAGACTAGTATTAGTAGACTAGTATTTTAGTTATTTTCACAGTGTCATGTCTTACGGTATATTATTGTGGGGCAAGGCAGCTGACATTGAGACGATTTTTGTTCTCCAAAAACGTGCAATTCCTAGCATTTATAATTTAGGAGTTTTCCACCTTGGGTTATAGTATTGCATTTTTATTAAGGATCCCTATTTTTTTAAAATGTAATATAGCCTATGTCACTTAGTGAAGATGCAGCTATCTAATGATGAAAGAATTTTTGAAATCGGTCCAATAGTTTTTGTGTAAAAATATTACAAACATACATACAAAAACACAAATGTTTCCTCTTTATAATATTAGTTTAGATTGGCAATTTAAAAGAGTGCCTATGAGTTTCTTACAGGTTTCTTCTCATAGGCTCAACCCTTTGCCTGAACCTAGAAACTAACCTAAATGTAGCTTCAGTAAATTAGTAAACTCTCTAACCTATATATTTTGACATTCATAAGTGTTACTTTGTGACCTAAATGACTAAATGATTTAGATTTTGACTTTGAGTATACAACAGTCGTATTCACTACGATTGCTGCATACCTATGTATGTATGTGGTCTCAAATTTAACTACTGAAACGAGCAATGTAATAAAGATTTTCTGTCAAGAAACTATCAATAACAGCACTGTGCCTAGCTAAAAAAAGTGTGGCAAAATGTGGGTGTAATAAAACTGTTTAACTCGGGTATTTAGGCGTATAATAATAATATAAATCGTACATGAAAGATGGGTTGGCAGAGTTCATGTATTTTCGAGAACTTCATGTAGAACTCTCAGACGTTCAGGTTTCCTAACAATGTTTTTATTCGTTAATAAAGCAAGCGGTAATTAACTACTTATTACGCATATAACTTTAAAATATCGGAGTTTTTTTTATGGTATAAGTGGTTAACGAGCAGACGGATCGCCTTATGGTAAGTGATTACCGCCACCTATGGACACACGCAACACTTGCGTTGCCAGCCTTTTAAATTTGACCCCTCTCTACTCCCCCAGGAGAGGAGGGGAGCTTGGGCCTCCGGTACCCTCACTCACTCGACGAAACACAACGCACGCGCTATTTCACGCCAGTTTTCTGTGAGGCCGTGGTATCACTCCGGTTGAGCCGGCCCATTCGTGCCGAAGCGTGGCTCTCCCACACGGACGCGCACCACGCGCCTTTGAATCGAACTTGAGACCTCTGCATGTCCGTTTAATCTGTCGCTCTGTCTTTGTCATGTCTTAGAATACCAGACATAGGTAATTAAAAATTGATTATGGCCACCGGTGTGCCCCTACTATTCAATAGATTACCAATCGTCCAATAGGCTATCACTAAGCTATTGTAGGCGTGAATAATATTAACTCTATTAGCATGGATTCATGCAAAAATCTGTCATGTTCTTGCACACGATTAAGACATGTCTAATCACACTTAATTTCGTTTTAAATGACATGAGAACATGTGTTGGACTCGTTGCGTGTAGACCGTTGCTGTTTTAAATTCAGCTTTGAAAAAATTATGTTAGAATGTGTCTTACAGATGGGTTATCAAGTTTACTCATGCCATTATGTAATGTGGTTCTTCATACAGATAAATAAGTAAACATTACAATTTTGTTGTTAGGTCGACATGTGGACTTGTCCCACTACTGATGAGTAAGCAATTAGTGAAGAAATATTTTTATTATGTACTACGAATATATTATTTTAAAGACAACTTTCACACTAGGTTTAAATTCTATTTCACGGGGGACCTACTCAACACAACTATTTGTGGATCACACAAAGCCTTATCCCGTATATCCTACAACACTCGGCGAAGTAGCAAGCAGATTTCTTCTTCCTTCGATCATAGGTCCTTCAATCGTGCGTGAAAAAGGAATTCCTCTCGCCGTCACTGGAGAGACCACCACTTCACGTGAGGTCATCGTGTGCTCATGGACTACACAACTGCTTACCATCAGGAAGTGTAGTAATTTTAAAGGACAGTATTAAAATCCTTTCTTAAAAATATCGTAGGACCTAAACATACTGCATTGCTTGTCATTGCTTGCTACCTCTGTACTAGTTTCTAGCTTCATATGCTCGTCGCCTGCCGTTGCCTGTAGAACAATTAATGCGCAACGTCCTGATCATTTTTACCTGTAAGTGTAGATAAATATGCCTATTCATAGTCGTGAGAAAAGTTTGCTTTTATGTTTGCATGAGATCTAAATTTTTCGGTCTCAATTTCTGGTTCGGGCAGTGTCCGGTCAATGTCTAAAATAATTTATTCATTTAGATCAAATAGTTATGAACGTCAAAATTTATGAGTTAGTGAAGTTACTGAATCCACATTTAGATTATTTGCTAGGTTCAGGCAAAGGGTTATGAGAAGATACCTACCTGAAAGCAACTCATGGCCAACCTTAAAAATCGCCTATTGTTTCTAGGCTTTTCTTGTATAAAATTCTAAGTAGCAGCATGGAGTTTGGAATAGACTCGCATGTTATACCTAAAAACATAGCAAGCTAAATTTGAATATATTATTTTTATTTAAAAGGAAATCAACAGTAAAAAGACTTGTATAGTTCTCTTGTTGTAGACTTATTAGGAAATCAGCCTGAAAAGTCTACAACAAGAAACAACGTTGGTTTCCTAACCGATGTATTGCCCGCAGTTTAGACTGCGCCGAGCGCAATATGCCAAAACAGGCACAGTTAAGTGAATAAAATCAACACTTTTTGTTTAATACAAATATAAAATATACATTTACCATAACAATGAATGTGTTTACAATTACTCCGTGTAAAAAACATAAAATAATTAATATTTACGCCTACAAAATTACGTAAATTTGCAAAAACGTAAGCTCGTATTACGTGATTTTTAGATTATAATAGTAGAAATCTATCCTATTTTACAGCTTAAACGAAACATAAATAGTTATATTACAATTTGTCCGTCCCAAATATTTAAGTTATTGGTTGACAATAAAGATACATATTTATCAAAAAAGCACTTCAAATCCTCTATACAATTTTACCATGGCGGCCGCGCGCCGATTTGAATATGCGCCGCACGAGCTCTGTCATTATCTGTCTTACACTCGGCGCAGTCTTAAACGTTCTCTGTATCTTGCGCTATCTCCATTTTTGTAGGTTCGGCTACATGAGTGTGACCTTATTACCAAAAACAGAAGAAGTAATATAATGTGAATCAGTGAATTGGAATTTCGAACAATCCATATAAATAAAAATCAATTGCCACATGTATGACGGAGCATATCTTAAGAACGACTCGACTGATTTGATTGTTTTTTTTTGTTGTGTTTGTAATTGTCAGGACAAGATGTGAATGAAAATTTGCAAAGATTCGGGGGAAATGTCGCAAATTTAAAGGGAATTTAATTACGTGAAATGTATTTTTGTATAGAATGACAGGACAACGACTGTCGGGTCGGTCAGCTAGGGTTATTTTCTTATTTAATGGCTAACTAGGGCTATTTCGGCTAGTGTCAAATGTAGTTAGCGCACAGTGATATTTATTTATATGGTAAACGATACTTAAAAACGACATTTCTGCTGGACACCTAGATCCTTCTAGAGTAGATTGCTGGCCATATAACCACACCAAAACTCGTTAGCTTTGATATGGGTTTCCAAAACGGAGGTTTTGTTAAGTACATGACAATACAACAGCAGCCACTCTATAACAAATGGATAATAATTACCTTGTGAATCCCAAATAGTTATCATACAGCCGCCATCAAACCACTTACTGTCACCGTAAATAACAATCACGCAATAATGGCGAGACAAAGCATGCTTAGCGCTTCACAAGCAAACCGATATGTGTATTACCTAATCAATCAAAGTCAAAGATAAAAGACTTTTTACTTTGAAGTTATATGACTTTTCGAAATTATGTGCGTATTGATTGACAATTATCGCCTGCTCCATGCCTCGGAGAGCACGTTAAGCCGTCGGTCCCGGCTGCCATGAACATCTATGGCAGTCGTTATTGGGAGAGTGTCGACACAAAAGATCCCATTGGGTCGAAGTGTCGCCAGTCTGCACTGACTGGCCCCCACATAAGATAAGATAAGATAAGATAAGATTTTACTTTGAATGATTATATTTAATTACTAGATTTTGGCCGCGGTTTCGCTCCTGTTACTGTAATGTTTGTCAAAAAATTTCTATACCTCGGAACAGTACTTTTTCTGGACGAATGGTAGTCTATGTCTTTTTATATACACCTGATGACGTGTATGCAAAATTTAATGATGATTGGTTGAGTAATTAAGGTGTGAAAGCGTAACAAATAAACAAACTCACATTAGCATTTATAATATTAGTTAACTGAGTACCAACGGATTGGCAAAGAATATATAGAGACGAAAATTGAATACTGTCTTATGTTTATAACACAGTAACCAGACAGTTACCAGACAGTAACAATATAAAAAGAGAGCAGCGATAGCTCAGTGGGGAGACCAACAGACTGCAATGCAGAGGGTCTCGGGTTCGAACCCACGTCGCGCACCTCTGACTTTCGTAAGTTATATGACTTTTCGAAATTATGTACGTATTGATTGACAATTATCGCCTGCTCCATGCCTCAGAGAGCACGTTAAGCTGTCGGTCCCGGCTGCCATGAACATCTATGGCAGTCGTTATTGGGAGAGTGTCGACACAAAAGATCCCATTGGGTCGAAGTGTCGCCAGTCTGCACTGACTGGCCCCCACATAAGATAAGATAAGATAAGATAAGATTTTACTTTGAATGATTATATTTAATTACTAGATTTTGGCCGCGGTTTCGCTCCTGTTACTCTAATGTTTGTCAAAAAATTTCTATACCTCGGAACAGTACTTTTTCTGGACGAATGGTAGTCTATGTCTTTTTATATACACCTGATGACGTGTATGCAAAATTTAATGATGATTGGTTGAGTAATTAAGGTGTGAAAGCGTAACAAATAAACAAACTCACATTAGCATTTATAATATTAGTTAACTGAGTACCAACGGATTGGCAAAGAATATATAGAGACGAAAATTGAATACTGTCTTATGTTTATAACACAGTAACCAGACAGTTACCAGACAGTAACAATATAAAAAGAGAGCAGCGATAGCTCAGTGGGGAGACCAACAGACTGCAATGCAGAGGGTCTCGGGTTCGAACCCACGTCGCGCACCTCTGACTTTCGTAAGTTATATGACTTTTCGAAATTATGTACGTATTGATTGACAATTATCGCCTGCTCCATGCCTCAGAGAGCACGTTAAGCTGTCGGTCCCGGCTGCCATGAACATCTATGGCAGTCGTTATTGGGAGAGTGTCGACACAAAAGATCCCACTGGGTCGAAGTGTCGCCGGTCTGCACTGACTAAGATACGTTCCTTACTCAACCGACAGCAGTTATTTCATTTTTAATTCTTTATTCATCCTGTAAGTATTCCTAGCTCAACCGATTACGAAATTACCCAAAAGCTTTAAGGTTTGGATTACGGTCTGAACAAAAATTACTGTTTTCGTAATCTATATCTATACTTATATTATAAACAGGAAAGATTTACTCAACCGATTTTAAAATTTTTCTCCATTTGAAATCTTTATTATCACCGAGTACCTAGCATAGGCTATATATTTTTTTTAAAGTACTGTTATTAACCTAACCTAACCTACGTTTGCGAAGCCAAGGGTTGTTTTGCTATCCATACTTTTTCCGGTAATATTTGCCACGGGTAAGGAACGTATTTCGGTTGAATAAAGAAACTTCATCAAAATAATGTAATCAGATCAGTACGGCATACTAGTTTAGGATGAGTAAAGAAACCACCAAATCGTACAAGTTGTAATTTATTTCTCACTTTATTTTACATATGTATAACTCCCACACATGTAAGTATAGCCACAATATTTTCCTTACTTACCTACTTCATACCTCATACCTAACTCACAATAGCACAACTCGCAAATTACTCAAATCCTTTAATAATCTCCCCACTATGCCATGTCAGCGATGTTGTATAAATAAAATCGATTAAAATAAAAATGAACAATTAACTTTTAACAACTGAATGTTTCATATAATATTTACAATACTCCGAAGTCAAAATGAACACACAAATATAGCTGCCAACCCATCCACCGACTCACCTTACCTACACTTAACCACGTTCTAACAACCGAACCGAATTCAAAGAATTAAAAAGAAACATGTCCAAAAAACCATTTTTTTATCACTTTAATCCTACAGAACCCGAGTTAAGGAACTAATTTTCATCAATCTATTTGAACACAGGAGCCGACCCGCCCATAACTGCCCCCGGATTGGCTACTAACACCATCGTTAGAAAGGCATCAACTTATATACAACCATCTCTTTCTACTGTATCACAAACTTCGTTCAAAACCTCACCGGTCTCGCTCTAGCGCACTATACAAATTACAGATGGCTTAATGTTTTTCTACGCGTCGGTTGTGATAAATTTTTAGGGCATTCTAATGCTTATTCTCAACCATTCTAAAATGAGTTCTATAGTATACGCATTAAGTTGTATTTTACTTTGGGTTTCCACTGTCGTTTAAGTCTTTTATTCATGTGGAAAGGTCAGGTATAATTTTTAACAACTTTTTGCCAAACGGTGTATAATCGTTATACTTATTTATAAATGGCGGCTGTTTTTTTAACATTTAGAATACGTTTCCTCGTGGCAGGGTGTTAGTAATTATCCGCATATCTAGATTTTAGATAAAAGCATTTTAATTTTTTACATACTTTGTTACTCCGATGTCCTTCCGTCCATATAATATAATGTAGCTATTAATAAAAATGCAAGATGGATTGACGGCGTTTGTTAATTATGAAAAGGTATTTCGCTAATTAATGTTTTATGAGACGGTTTATAATTATAATAAGTTGAAAATTAGGTACGTTATCTGACTTTTTATTGTTACTTTCGGTTTCGTACCTAATTAAAGTCATTCTTAACCAACTTCAAATAAGGTGGAGGTTCTCAATTCGACTGTTCTTTTTTATGTGTGTAACCTCAGAACTTCTAGGTGAACCGATTTTAAACATTGATATCTGAAGTCAATTTTCTTCTTTGTTAAAATTTCTGTTTATACAGCCAAGGTGGTAAAGATATCCACGGCCTGTGTAATAGTAAGTAATTACTGTAACCTATGACCGCTTATATTACCAGAACGATTACACACGTGTTTCCGATTTTTATTTAATCTAGGTACATATTTGTTCACTGCTGCCCAAAGATTACTTTCAGTTTCTTTCAAAGGCATCTAAGTCAACCCGTCATCTCCGTTTACCGAACTTAAAAAATTTAATAAAAGCCGGTATAATAAGAAAGGAATGAGAGAGGTCGATATGTGAGCCTTCGGGGCTTTGGTGAAACGCAGTAACAAGGTTTATCTTACGCCGGCTTTTTTGTAAGAGAATACAGCTTTCTGGACAAACCGGCTAATTCGCACAATTACCAAATTAATAGTGTACCATACAACAAAGTAATTCATAATACTCTGACAGCGCGAATGCTATGCTACTACGCCGAGTGGGTTCAAATCCCACTCGCGACAAAAATTTGTGTGATCCACAAATAGTTGTTCCGAGTCTGGATATTCTTTGTGTCCGTTGTTTAAATTTTTGTAAAGTCTTCCGCGATACAGGAAAGACGACAAGAGCAGGTATTGGGTTTAAAAAAAAATTGCAGAGTAATTAAAATGATAATGCAATTTGGGATAATGAATAGTGAGGCAGTTATTTTTTTTAATTAAAATAATACTGCTTTTAATGAAAAGGTGTCTTTAATCCCGATAACTGATCGATGGAGAAAATAATGTAAGTATATCGTGCAAACATATTTTTTATTGCGTAATGTAAAAAAATATCTGTACAGTACCTATTGGTTGTTTTATTAATTTTTAATTAAGAACAACTGTCGTTAATTATATCATCTATATTAAGCTCGACACTATTATTAAAAAAAGCCTTCTGATATTATAAATATAAAGGTTTGTGAAGATGTGTTTGGATGCTAACATCCAAAAACATCTTCACAAATCTTTATTTATTTGGATGTTAGTTCTTCAGTCACGCGTAACATACTTAACTATATCAGTTACTTATGTATATAAAGCATAGAGTTAAACATCCCTAGAACACTTTACCGTGAGATTCACGCAGGCGATGTCGCAAGCAAAATGTCGTAATTATAAAAGCGAAAGTGATATTTTTTGATTGTTTGTTGCTTACATTTTGCGTTGTCTCTATGTATAATATGAATGTATTTACAAAAAAAAGTATATATGTATGTTTATCTATTGTCTAGTACCCATAGTATAAGCTCTGCTTAGTTTGGGCTAGATGGTGTTGTGTGTATGTGATAGATAGAATAGAATCATTTAGGTACTATTAATTTTTATTCGTTAACAGCTTGGCCACAGTCGTATTATGTCTCTGCTTACCACTTTTGAGATATATAGGCATGCTATTATATATGTATACCTAATGTTGTGCTATGCATGCAGGTAAAAACCTTTAATACACTAGTAATAATAGGTACAGTAGTAATTATTAGGTTTACCTTGAACGCCGTAGATTCTCCGGTTCATAAACTAGGTACCTATACTGGAACACGGTATATTGTGTATAATGATAATAATAATAATAATAATCATTATTGTTCATAAAAAATACATAGCTAAAACAGATAAATCACTGGTCTTCACTCTTCACACTAGGATTCCCTGTGTCGTGGAGGCCTGTCTATTTCATCGTGGTTCAAAAGATATAATATAACATATACTTATGTACAATAACGGAAAAAATAAACCAAAACGCAAATTATATGATGAATACATGGCGTCTTGCAGTAAGTGCGTACGAAAGTATGAGTAGTGAGTAGTGTGATGTTGGTGTGTGTATGTGTGTGTGTTTGTGGGTGTGTGTGTGTGTGTGTGTGTGTGTGTGTGTGGGTGTGTGTGTGTGTGGGTGTGTGTGTGTGTGGGTGTGTGTGTGTGTATATATTTACTTAGATCCTAACATATCTTTTCTGTAAGTATAAAGAAGATAATACATTGATATACTGCGTTAGGCATATATGTACCTATGTATCACGTGGCGACTTTCGGTTTAGTGATATTTTTAACTAATCTATTCGCACGAATTGTGCGAATCTACAATATTTATATTTTTTTGGTGTAAATTTGCACACCAAATCATATCGATGTATGCTAATAGACACATAGATGATTCGTGCCGGCGTAGCCGGACTTTCGAAACATTGAAAAGTTTACAAATATATCCACACGCTATAAAGATTCGTATATCACAATGTTTTGTCTAATAGACAAAGCTAATAATATCTATAGAAAATAAACATATAATATTCTGTATCTCTAAATGGGTGTAGGTATTACACTCACATTTCGCTAGCCACCTTTAGGTCCCACGTCATAAGCTGCGAACGAATTTAACCATGTACCGGGCTAATTCTTAACTGTGTGCTAAACATTTTAAGCACAGAAAACCTAATAACAATTTGTCTGACCTAAGAGTCGACCCAGACCTTTACGATTGCATGCAAGTAAGCGCAGATACCTCAGAACAGTCCGTTATAAAAAATATAAAATACCAGCCTTATCATTTCGCACTCTTAATAAAACAGCGACTTAACTCGAAATTTGAAAGTAAGGCAATTTGAACTCTAATTGTATATGTTAAATACTAATATTATATTTGTGTTAAATCTTTGCAATAGAGTTCAAATTTGTTTAATCCAAAATACTGAGATAAGTCTCTGTTTTATTAAGGGTGCGATTTATATCACTTTTTTATAACTGACTGTAGGTTAGCTTAACTATTATATTTATTTATTTTCTCTCATATGGTAGTTTAGTTACAACGCATTCCTTAGGTCAACGATACCTAAAGTGGGTTCCGTGGAACCTAGGGGTTCCGTAGAAAAGTCACCAGGGTTCCGCGGAAGTCTTTATTTTTGGCTGTTAAATAATAATAAGGTTAAGTGCAAATATTATTTTGTAATAGCGCAAAATGTGATGAGAAGTAAAGTATTATTCTTATTTAAATTACAGTGTCTTTGATTTGTAATCATTTGATAAGGGTTCCATAAAGTAAGAGGCATTTGGTGAGTGTTCCGTTACCTTAAAAGTTTAGGGACCTCTGCCTTAGGTTATAGTAACTATCTAAACTAATATTATAAAGAGGAAAAATTTGTGTTTTTGTATGCATGTTTGTAATGTTTTCACACAAAAACTACTAGACCGATTTCAAAAATTCTTTCACCATTGGAAAGCTGCATCTTCACTGAGTGACATAGGCTATATTACATTTTCAAAAAAAATAGGGATACTAATAAAAATGCAATCATATAACCCAAGGTGTGAAAAAATTAGTCATAAAAATCTGTCATCGCGTGCGCTGCGGAAACTATTGATGATAGAACAAAAAAATGTTCTACAGTATTATAGAACGTATCAATATCTACAAAAAATTCCGTGATACCATATGTATTTTTTTTATATATAGCTTACTATATAGGTGTAGTTAGACTTATTAATTTCTTTAGTTGTAGTTTTATATATTAAAATTAGATAACAAATTCAAAGTAGGTATTGGGTAATAAATTTAAGTCCACGCGGACGAAGTCGCGGGCAACAGCTAGTAAATTAATATATACATTGTAATAATCTAAATAACAACGTATATAGCCGCCTATATATTCAATTGCGATTAGAAAACAAGAACAAGCTAAACTTTATTACTGTGTAATTAATGGACGATAGTTTTTAAAGCGATGAACAATAACCAAACGATTGGATTGCATGCATGATCACTGACGCGTTCTTACGCTTGCGAGTCAGACTTTGTTCAAGCGGGTTCTGTTGCCGTTTAATAAAAGTTAATGAATAATATTATAATAATAATAAACTTTTATTTCAGATTATTGTCCATAAATGTTAGTCATATAATTATAATTTATTTTAAATTAGAAATACAAAGCAAAAAAGATAAGTCGTACAGACAAGACAGACGACTCGATGGCGTAATGGTTAGTGTAACCGACTGCCACGCCTAAGGTCGCAGGTTCGATTTCCGCACAAGTCAAACATTTGTGTCCGTTAACTTGAATGTTTGTCTTGGTCTGGGTATTTCTATGTATAATATGTATGTATTTACAAAAATATATATATATATGTATGTTTATCCATTGTCTAGTAGGTACCCATAGTACAAGCTCTGCTTAGTTTGGGCTAGATGGTGTTGTGTGTATGTGATACAATATTATTATTATTATTATAATGACGAAAAACAAATTGGACTGCTGACTCCTTTACTAAGTAAAAAGTACTTGTATCTCAGGAACCATATTCCTCTTAATAGGTGATCATGATAATTGCAAATACGAAAAGAAATAAATATCTCATGTAAACAATTAAAAGTTGCCAGCGATACGCGAGGTTTCTACTTGAAATGCCTACCTTGTCATCCTAACTAATCTTCTCCCTTAGCCTTTTACTATTCCCAAGTCACTTGGGTCGGCTTTTCTAGTCTAACCGGATTTGACTGGATATCCGATTTTACTTTATTTTTTTATTATCTATAAATGCGAATGTGAGTTTATTTGTGACGCTTTTACGCCATAACTACTAGACTTATCATCGTGAAATTTCGCATACATGTTGTCAGACGTACAGTACTTTTCATCCAGTAAAAGTACTGTTCCCGAGGGATAGAAGATAGAAGTTCGTTTGTTTTTTACACTTTCACAGCCTAACTATTCGACCGACCATCATGAAATCTCGCATACACCTTGTCAAAGGTACAGAAAACGATATAGCTTACCCAGAAAAAAGTACTGTTCTCGAAAGATAATTAGTATTCTATAGAATGCAATTGTGTCAGTGGAAACTACTCAATATAAATATGACACTAATATTATTGAACTTACAGTGTTGCACTTACCGCCGTCGCTCACGGCATGAATGTTTTTGTCTATAGAAAAAGCGAGATGCGCAGTGCTTCGTGATTCGTGGTTTATATCGACTCAACACACAAAAATGCGCATTCTTGCGATGCGACGTCACATCGTAGAAGGCTGCGATGGAAATTACTTGCCTTATAGACAGTTCCACACGAACGTAAGCCCCTCGAAGCTGTCAATTCGCAATTTTCTATTTAGAAATTAAATTATGATTAAAAAATTGTAGGATGATTTAAAATTCCGTATTCAAATGTTGATGTTTTACGACTTGTCCGTTGTCACCATAGACAATAAAACAAGTTGCCATCGCCATCTGTCATTAATGTCATTATTAGTTCTGTTTTTGCCCGCTGTGTCGCCAGTAGCACTTTGTTTGTGGGTTCAGAAACCATCATACGGACCATTACGTCTATCTATCATCTACCTTTTTTATTTAAATACTGCAAGCTGCAAGTCATACTAATGTCTCGTGACGATGTCTTACTCAGCATGCGTGCATATTATAATAATAAATTATAACATGCTTATGCTGTTTATAAGATCACGAGCTAGCCAGAACATGTTCTGCATGTTTATCTGTTTTAATTAGATGTTATATAGAACATTAAAAACATAACTTTTGTGTAATATTTGAAACGACATGTTATTAATAATAAAGGTTCTAGTTTTCTTTATAAAGTAAGTATATTTTTTATGATTACTCTTCATGTGGTTTGTAAATTACTGGTATTCTAGTTAAACCCTCCAGCTAAACTAAATGTTTAGTTGATTCACTTCGATAGTGCAAATATTAATACGTGAAGCAAGAACTTTGTACCCATTGTTACAAAAATTGGGCGGACGGAAGTGGGAAGACCAACAGACTGCAATGCAGAGGGTCTCGGTTTCGAACCCACGTCGCGCACCTCTGACTTTCAGAAGTTATATGACTTTTCGAAATTATGTGCGTATTGATTGACAATTATCACCTGCTCCGTGCCTCGGAGAGCACGTTAAGCCATCGGTCCCGGCTGCCATGAACATCTATGGCAGTCGTTATTGGGAAGTCAGTGCCCTATAATATCCTGATACTGGTCTAGCCTTAGGGTATCGTTAGCCTTCGGGTTGCGGAGGTCAGGTGGCAGCCGCTCCGTGTAAAACTGATATCCAGTCAAATCCGGTTACACCAGAAAACCAACCCTAAGTGACTTGAGATTAATAAAGGCTAGGGAGAAGAAGATCTGCGATCTTAACAAACAATTTTTATGTTAAATTTCACATGGACAAACTCACGGGTAACAGCTAATATAATATATAACTATACTTTTAAGTCTTCCGCGATACAGACATTAAACCTACAATGACGACCTCGATGGCGTAGTGGTTAGTGTAACCGACTGCCACGTCTGAGGTCGCGGGTTCGATTCCCGCACAAGTCAAACATTTGTGTGCATAAACATGGATGTTTGTCTTGGTCTGGGTGTTTCTATGTATAATATGTATGTATTTACAAAAAAAAAGTATTTAAGTATGTTTATCCATTGTCTAGTACCCATAGTACAAGCTCTGCTTAGTTTGGGCTAGATGGTGTTGTGTGTATGTGGTAAAATATTATATTATATTAATGGGAGAAGGAGTTGTCTTACGAAAAAACTACAGCTACAAAAACATGTATAATTGTATTGAAATTAAACTGCTATATACGGATTTTATCGCGTTGTTTATTTGACACTTTACTACAACATTTTGAAAATTGTTACACTACTACTATTATTAAACTTTACTAATTTTTAAGCTAATTAAATTATTATTAAACTATTTAGATTTAATTTATTTTTACACTTTCCCCGACGTTTCGGTTGCTTTTCAGCAGCCATGGTCACGGGGAGACTCACCGTGACCATGGCTGCTGAAAAGCGTTTAAATTTGTTAAGACGTGAAAGCGTAACAAACAAACAAGTAAACTCACATTCGTATCATTTATAACACTAATTAGGAGGTAACTATCATAAAAAAGACCTCCGCGACGCAGTCAATAAAACTACAACGGAACTTGTTTTTAAAATACTTCGACTGCAAAAACATTTAGAATTATTCTAGTTTTACGACCACATTTACTGAACCCAATAACAGCGCACGTGCGCACTCAAGATTTTCTCTCCGTTATAAAAACTTCGAACCAGTACCATATGCAGTACTTGGAATGTAATTATTGCGTTTGCATACGCTAATTTGAGCTGTTATCTCGAAATCTTGAATAGACGCCAGGGCAATCAAGTGGGTAACTTAACGGGACTTTGCTTGTTAGTAGGAATTATACCGATTAGGCATGCGTTTCGATAATATTCCAAAATCATTCCTTTCGATATGTTTCAGTAAGTATTATCTTGAATAGACGAGGACATTCAAGAAGGTAGCTTAATAAATTTTGTTTGTATGTACGTATTATATGTATATATTGCAATTATTATTATTCAATAAGTTTTGGTAAGTGTAATCTTTGAGTAAACGCTAAGGTATTCAAGTGGGCAAGCCAGCGGGATTTTGGTTCGTTAGTAGGCATAATATTGACTAGGTATGCGTTTCAATAGCATGACGAATATTTAGAAATGACTCCTGTCGATAAGCATCGATTTCAGGTAAATCTACGAGATTTTGTTCTACAATATAATTTTAAATAGAATTGCACTTTAAGTTTGTTTTACTCAATTAACAGAGTAATCCAAAGAGATATTGAATAGGTTAGCAATTAAAAAAATTATGAAAATTCAGTTATTATTTCTTACATTTTTCGATAAATATAATCTTGACTAGAAGCCAAAGATACAAGTGGGTATGTCAGCGGAACTTTTTTAATAAGTAGGTATTAAATGACTAAGCGTTTTGATTAGATTCCGAAGTGATCTTTTTCGATTAGAAACATTTTTTACTACACTAAACTTACTACCTAGGTTTAGTCTAGCGGTACGGTGTTCGTTGTCTCATCGCAGATGACACATTTATACAGACACTCACACTTGTAGGTATATCCTCGAAGGAGCAAGCAGTCGTGTAATACACACCCACACTTGATCAATTATACCTCTCGTACAGCTTCCAGAATCAGATAACACATCCAATTTCAGAGGTAAGATCAATCAACCTAAGCCTTTGTTGTAATACCATGAAGACAGTATTCAAAAATTCAAATCAGCGCGCGGCCGCCATAGTAAAATTGTATGAAGGATTTGAAGTGCTTTTTTGATAAATATATATCTTTATTGTCAACCAATAACTTAAATATTTGGGATTGTCAAATTGTAATATAGCTATTTATGTTTTGTTTAAGCTGTAAAATATGATAGATTTCTACTGTTATAATCTAAAAATCACGTAACACGAGCTTACGTTTTTGCATTTTCCGTGCAAATTTACGTAATTTTGTAGGCGAAAATATTAATTATTTTAAGTTTTTTACACAGAGTAATTGTAAACACATTCATTGTTATGGTAAATGTATATTTTATATTTGTATTAAACAAAAAGTGTTGATTTTATCAACTTAACTGTGACCGCCTGTTTTGGCACATTTCGCTCGGCGCAGTCTTAAACTATCCTTCAGCATTGCTTAATAACAAAAACCGATCAACTGCACCAGTTATTCTGTCACCCCTCATGGAACACACACTGTGACAATCAAACAAATTACAAGCCACAATTTAAATGCTCATCAAAAAACTGTACACACGTCTAATGAGATAATAAGTCGGTGCATCTTTGACTATTTGACATTTACAACACTCAGATACAATGGCCAGGGAACAAGACACTTCCCTGTGACACTCCACGCATCAATCCCTTTTGACAGACAGACTTAAAATTTACACAAATTTATTTAATTTTGGTAATATTAGTCATTAAGGTAAAAAGTTATAAATCGTTAGCTGTCTTTCATAGAAAGAACCATCAAAATCGGACAAGCCGTTTTTGAGAAAATATAAATAATAAAAATTATGTTATCGTTTCTTCGAACGAATTTGCTAGTACTTCATAGGGGTCAAGGTATATTGGTTGCGGTATAGTGGTTTAATTTTAGTAAATGAGTATAAAGAATCGGTCACCGCGGCCCCTTTGATGTTCATAGCGGGTGATACAAAGGAATCGTGTAATTAGTCCGACGGGTTTTGGGTTCAGCTCAAATTTTAGTTGGTTCCTTTTATCTTATGTAAGAGTTTGTATTTGATGCGTCACTAGCCAGTTACCATAGAGGATGTGTTATGAATTTATTCAGATCCTTTATTAATAGATTTTGGTCCTGTACAAAATACAATTTCCACTCTTATCAATTTTCCGTTTTTATTTTCGTCTTTTGATAGCTACATAAATAATTATAGGAACATATTAGTTATTGTTTTCCTAGTATAATACTATAATGTTAGAATGTTCCATTTTAGTTTAAAATTTGTTGTCTTTGTTATTCATAGCTAAATAGATCCTGTTATGCTCTACTTACTGTGGAAACATAACACATGGTTATTTGACTAAGATCTTTTGCAAGACTACTATAAGCGTTAGTAGTCTTTTCATAGTTGTTGACCACGTTGCGAGACTGTTCATATATTTATTTTGATTGGTCAAACAAAATTTACGCCACACTTACTGTCAAAGAATATATTATATTAATATCTAAAAAATCATCTATATTTTTCCTGTATCTTTTGGTTTTTAAGCAGTAATTATGAAGAGAGAGAAATATATATAAATGAGACATAAAAATATATCTAATACAAACATTTCCTTGCACGCGCAAAACTGACTTAAGTATACCAGTTGACATACAGTTGACAGTAGACTTCATGATACTTTGAGCTCATTCTGCGTAAATAGAAACACCAATGATTAAATTATGTTCGGGTACTTTGAAATAACTACACTGGAACATTGAGACAACTGCCATCTTAGTCTCCCCGTGACCATGGCTGCTGAAAAGTAACCGAAACGTCGGGGAAAGTGTAAAATAAAAATAAATTAAATCTAAATAGTTTAATAATAATTTAATTAGCTTAAAAATTAGTAAAGTTTAATAGTAGAAGTAGTGTAACAATTTTCAAAATTTTGTAATATAGTGTCAAATAAACAACGCGATAAAATCCGTATATAGCAGTTTAATTTCAATATACCAGTTGGGTAAACCTAACGTTTTTAAACGGCTAAATAGATTTACAAATCAAACTAGCTAAGAATCTCTTTAATTAACCAAGTCTTCTAATCAAAATTTGCGTTGTAATCAGTCCATCTGCATCTCCATCTTGGAGCTACGAAGCCAGAGACAAACATAAGCATTTAACATCCAGGTATAAAAATATGTACCAGCTGGGTACAAGCCCTCCTCAATATACATCGACTATTAGTGAATTTTAAATTTCGAACACGAAAGAGGCGTTCTTTTATGCGCATGCGCTCGTTTGATGTCACATTAACATCTCTTTTTAAATAATAATAAACCAAGTGTTTGATTCCAGGGTCGAGTTAAATTTTATTGATTTATAATATTATCAACGTCCGTCTTTTAAGCAGCGATAGCCTAGTGGGACATCGCTGGACTGCCACGCAGAGGTCTCGAGTTCCTTTCGAAATCCCAAGGTGCGCATCTCTGACTTTTCGAAGTTATGTGATTATTACAAAGTAATTATCACTCGGTTGTTGTTGTAGGAAAACATCGTGAGGAAACTTGCATGTCTCCATAATGTTCCCAAATATATATAAAGTCTGCCAACATGCACTCGGCGAGCGTGGTAGACTATGGCCTAAACCATCTCACACTAAGAGGCCCGTGCCCAGCAGTGGGTCAGTTTAATACAGGGCTGATATTATCATATATTATTAGATACAACGTCTTTGTAGCAGCATGGAGTCTGTAAATGTGCTTAATAAATATTACATGGGTCCTATAAACACAGTCCTTCTAAAGTGTATGTATCAGGTCTCTAATTCAGAGATCATACATACATAAACATAGGTTCATGTATACCTACCTAAGGGTAGGTATATTCCTAGGCAAAGTTTATATACATATACATATAAGTACATACATACATATATAAAAGCTTTACAGCTGTTTCCCAAAGGCAGTGACCGCTGTTCGATAAAATAGTAGATTTCGCTATTATACTTTTGCTAGTGATTCAAACACTAAAATATTTTGAATATAGCTTATCAAACTGAACATAAAGGTTTAAGTAGGTATACAGTTAATTATACTACTATTAAAAAAAAAAAAGTCTGCTCCTGCGCTGGTTAGTATTGCTGTGTCGCAGGAGACTTACGAAACATTCAAACAACGAACACAAAGTACACCCTGACTACGTACATCTATTTGCGGATCACACAAATTTTTGTTTCATGTACGTATCGTACCTATAACACTTGAAACGTGCAGCCTGGTATTACTAAATTTTGCCGACAAAAAATATTAGTGGAGAAAACATGTACCTATGTATAATGTTTTATCACAATTTCAGTACTTTTATAGGTAGTATAAAATACAATAACTTTATATCCACGTGATAGAAAGGTGTGGCTTTGTATATATCGGTATTTTTATATGGAAAAGGTGACAAATAATCGTAAGTTTCGCCTGATGGGATGCGGTTACCGTAATCTATATTTGCGTGCAGGACCAGTGGTTTTGCTCCCGGGTTGCCGATCTTAGAAAAAAGAAATCAGAGAAGGAATTTTAAGGATAAGGAATAAAAGATGGTGGAAGAAGTTGTCGTTCATAAGTGTTACTTTTGACCTAAATAAATGAATGATTTTTGATTTTGAATTTGAATATGAAAGCTATAACATTGTTATGATAGCTCCTATAAAATCATTTAATAATTTAGATCATAAAGTAACACTTATGAACGTCGACGAGATTACTAAAACTGCTAAAGTTACATTTAGTATAGTACGTTAACATTTAAATGATCTTTAGTAAAAGTTTGTGTTATAAATGCGAAAGTAACTTACTATCTTCGTTACTACGTAAATTTATAAAAGAACAATTAAAATAATTTGCCTTTATAAAATAATATAGCAACTAACAATTACTATTTTACCGCAGTGTTACGATAAAAAAATAAAGACAAGACATTTAATTTAGCGTCAATATCAAAATCAACACCCGACCAATTAAAGGTGGTTTAACAATCTTGATAAATCGTAATATCTCATTACAAAAACCATGTGCGTCGTTTTAAAACAATGTCATATCTGATGCATGCTTGCAAGCTGACAACGCGAACGAATTATACCGATGATTAGCGAATTTTAAATTTCGAACACGGAAGAAAGGTTTTTTGTAATGTAACGGCCGAATTCATATTTTAAAATGCGCACGCGCTTGTTTGATGACGTATTAGGATAAAGAAGTGTCAAATATAAAATAATATCTGTTTTGGTTTTATGTGGTCCTTTTTAATATTTATTTTATTTATTTATTTAAATAACAGAACATGTCAATCCGTTGTTCAGTTTAAAAAAGGACAACCTACACAGTCATACAATTAACTCATAATATAAAAACATTTAATGGTAATTCCAAATTATAGATTATTAGTCATCCCTTCAAGTAAGCAGTGATAGCCTAGTGGGGAAACCGTTGGGTTGCCTCTGCGTGGTGTCTCGAGATCGATCCCAAGACGCGCATCCATAACTTTTAGAAGTTGTGTGCGCACTAAATAGTTAATTATCGTTCCCTTTAACGGTAATCGAAAACTGATAGTTCTCCATAATGTTCTCCAAGATATGTGAAGTTTGCGAACCCACACCGAGTCAGCGTGGTGGACAATGGCTTAAAACTTCTCACACTGAGAAGAGGCCCGTGCCCAGCAGTGGGACTGTTTAATACAGGGCTGATATTTATTTATACCACGATGGCCCTATGCGAGCTTCAAAACTGCACACACGCAATAAAACATATCTAAGAGTTCCAGTTCTTTTCGATCAATCTTTTCTGAAAACAAGTATTAATTAATAACTTACATATATGCACAGTATTCATTGTTTTAATGACGTTATAGGTTTTAAAAAGGAATATTGAATTATTATCTAAAATTGCATCACCCGTATCCTAAAGTCATTTGTGTTTTCATAAGCCTAACACGTAATTAAATAATTCAGTATTAATGCATTCGAATTTTTGATTTAAAGCTGATGCGGTCTTTTGTCATCTTAAAAGGAGGTATATTATACCTCCTTTTAAGATGACAAAAGACCGCAAAAAACGATTGCGATTTTCATAATTTGGTAGTGTGTAGTCCTACTCAAAAAACTATTCACACAAAGTCTATTCGTTCCCCTTTAAAAATATGCAGGAACGTCCAATAGATAATTAATTAATTTATGTTAAAGCGACGGTAATCCAACGCTAAGATATCGGACTTATAATCGAAAGATCGCGCAGTCCATCACCATACAAGTACTATGCTTAGCTGAACGGGTCAATAAATGTACCAATAAATTTGTCAAGTCTTAGAATACCAGACATAATTAAAGATCTATTGTATCTGGCCGCTGCGAAAAAGGCTAAAATAAGGAGAAACCTGTTAAGAAAGAGTGACACACGTCTTTGCTTTGCTAAAAACATGCAAAAGGTAAACGTAATACTTCCAACGTTGACGCTATTAAGGATTATGACCTAAGAGAATAAACGTATCGATGATTTTACCAGTAATTTCCAATCCATATTGTCATGAATCTTCTTTCTTAGCCTTTATTATTCCCAAGTCACTTGGGGTCGGCTTTTTCTGGTCTAACCGGATTTGACTGGATATCAGTTTTTACACGGAGCGGCTGCCACCTGACCTCCGCAACCCGAAGGCTAACGGTATCCTAAGGCTAGATCAGTGTCAGGATATTAGAAGGTACTGACTTTCCCAATAACGACTGCCATAAATGTTCATGGCAGCCGGGACCTACGGCTTAACTTGCTCTCCGAGGCACCATATTGTCATGAATATTATGCTAAAAAAAATGTGTAACACACACATAAGATAGCATAAAGTTTAACTGGCCTGTCTTCTAGTAAATTATTGGGATATGCTAAAAATACTTTTAGTAGATAACCAGTTGATAAAAACTCGTATTCAAATAAATAAACTTAAAACGCTTGTATTTTAAAGTTCAATGATCATTCCATTACGCTTTTATCAATTAAATGGTCCGAAGTGTTAAAGATGTTAGCGAAAAAATGAACATAAGGTTGCTTGTTCACTTGACTTGGATAGAAAGTATAGTTCAATGTTTTGTTGTAAGTCCGTCTTCCAATCATTCGGTTTGCTTTTTGCTATAAACCAGTACGGATCATATCTTAACCACCCTAAACGCACCATATAATTATAGATTTATTGAAAATATATATACGTATATCTATTTTCAATAAATCCATAGTTACATACATATGAGCAGATATAGCGATAGCTCAGTGGGGAGACCAACAGACTGCAATGTAGAAGGTCTCGGGTTCGAACCCACTTCGTGCACCCCTAACTTTCGGAAGTTATGTGACTTTTCGAAATTATGTGCGTATTGATTGACAATTATCGCCTGCTTCCTGCCTCGGAGAGCACATTAAGCCTTCGGTCCCGGCTGCCGTGAACATCTATGGCAGTCGTTATTGGGAGAGTGTCGACACAAAAGATCCCTCTGGGTTGAAGTGTCGCCGGTCTGCACTGACTGGCCCCCACATAAGATACATACATACATATATGTTACATTGTTTTGTAATATAATTGTGTGAGAATGTCCAGTTCTCAGAAATTTACTTTAACTATCTCTACCAAAAATAGGACAATAAATAAAATACTTTTAACTTACCCATATATACCAAAAAAACCGATAGAAATCCCAGTTGCCGTTTTGCGCTGCAACACGTACACCTGTACTTAAACAACTGTAGCGCAAAACGGCATTCAAGATGCCCTCATTTTATACATGACAGTTTTTATATACTAAAACCAGCAATCGATTTTCTTAAATAAATAAATATTGTGGCCAGTCTATCTTCACTATATAGTTCATGTAGTATTTATAGTTCACACAAGAAGAAACCATTGACACGAAGAAGAAGAAAAAATTCATGAAGTCATATTATAAATGTTAGCACTGCACGTCTAGCAATATGATTTGTAAAATAAACGTTGCATACTAGTGGACTACCAACTTTACATTGACTTTTGTCTGTCACGAAAATATTTTTATATTCTGCACTTAATTTATTGTTTATTCAAGGAATTTTCTATGCATTATTAATATTACTGTCTGCCGCTATAAGTGTACAAAACGAGCGTGTACAAAACCTTATTAGTGCAAGAACATTGTGATAAATCCATATGTATGATGGATTGATGGAGCCGAACTGTTAACCTTTCGTTGCATGACTATAAATTAAAGGTTCCTGTTTAGTCTTGTTCAACATAACAAGAACATTAGTAGATTAGATCGTTGGTTCTTGTCTTTTGTCAGAATTTGATGAAGAGTCCAAAGATATGAATAATAACAGATCTGTTTTATGAACTGTTTTCTGTTGGATACGTGCCTCTTCTTAGTTTCTGAAAAGTAAAGTTATATAGTTACATATATAGGGATACGCTGGCACCAGTGTGGGTTGGAAGACTTCACATATCTTCGGGAACAAAATGGAGAGACACGCGGGCTTTCTCACGATGTTTTTCTCCAGGGTTAATACGAGCGATAATAATGCGCACATGGCTTTAAAACTCTTGAAGTCCTTCTCCCTTAGCTTTTATTATTCCCAAGTCACTTGGGGTCGGCTTTTCTAGTCTAACCGGATTTGACTGGATATCAGTTTTTACTCCTGCGCCTGATCTCTCTCCGGTCGTGTCGCATTTCCATCCCATCGGATCATGAGAGTTAGGGAACAGAGAGTGCAATCGTGTTTGAAGACACACACTTGTGCACTATAATATCTCCTGCGCAGATGGCCAGTCTCCGTTAAGACTGGCAACTGGCCGCTGTGACCGAAATTCAGTGTGAAAGACATTATATTATTAGGTATTATTATTTATACTACCAATAAAAATTTATAATAATTATTCATTTTTATTTGCATTGAAGTTTAAATTTTGAATTGTATTCCTGGCCTTTTAGGTAGTCAAATACTGTATTACTTACTATTAAACTGACTTAATATTATAAATGTGAATTTGAATTTGTTTGTTTGTTACGTTTTCCCTCCTTATCTACTCGACCTATCATCATGAACTTTCGCATACACGTTGTTATGAATACAAATAAGGCATGAAGTAGGTACCTGTCATCCAGAAAAAGTTTTTAACGAGAGAGCGAAGCCGTGGGCAAAAATAAAAACGACTAAAAGATAGCTAAAAGATTAAAAGATAAAGGACTGATTGAATGAAGCGTCCATCGGCGGCGACAGCCGTTATCAATTACATGCATTTGATGCTTGTTTTCCGCTTTACTTAAATACAACAAATGAAGTAAACTTCAGATAAACATAGAATCGTATTACCTAATATTATAAATGTGAAAGACTGTAATGCTGTTCTTTGGATAATAATTATAATATCACGCCGTTTTATCATCCATAGTTACCAATATACCAGTCCACTAAACACCCATACCCATAGCCCATATATTAGAATCCATACGTAGCAATAGTCCTACGCCTGCTGCGGCTAGTGCCGCTATCGGTGTTCCATACCACCTTTGATTATAACTCTCGAAGGGCCTCTTCATCTTGGACCCATGTCTCCGTGTAAGCTCCGTGTAAGCCAAAGCGCCGGATATTTTCCTAACATATTAGGGAAATACCCGTGAAAGAGAAAAATAATAATATTCTATCACATTCACACTACACCATCTAGCCTAGACTAAGCAGAGCTTATACTTTGGGTACTAGACAATAGATAAACATACATATATGTTTTCTGTTTTGTAAATACATACATATTATACATAGAAACGCCCAGACCAAGCCAAACATCCATGTTTATGCACATAAATGTTTGACTTGTGCGGGAATCAAACCGTTGCTCACTACTTGTGTAGTATATGACTGCAAGAATGGCGAAGTGGTTTAACTCATCGGCTGGCCGCTGCTAGAGATATAGACGTAAGTCTATATCTCTGAAGAGGTAGGCAGAGGTCTATAATTGTACTCACATTTCGCCAGTTTTGGTTTAGGTTCCACCTAATAACAGCAAACCTATTGCCGTCTACCGGACACGCCTACAAATCCTGTGCTAATACCAAAGTTTTTGACTAGCATCCCCAATTACATTTTGCTTAACCGTGGTATCGAACCCGAGATCTCATGCACAGCACGCGCATTCACACTCACTGTATCCGAGACAGTCAGATCATTAACAATTATGTCGAAAATCGAATTTGGGACCTTATAACTCTCACTTATAGCAAACACATTCCATTGACACAGGGCCAAAAAGAACACATTAAAATACTAAAACATGTGATGTAATTACATGAAGCTAGAATAAAGTTAAGGTGCGGTAGATGCCTGATGAAATATTGCCGCTTTATTAAAGACAAAAACAGACGATAAATACTAAATGAAATGCGATCTACCATATCTTATTCTTTTTTAACTCCTAGGCCACTTTCACAGTGAGATCATCCAACCATTTATTAATGTGGAAGTTTGTATAATAACAGCAGCGATATCCTTGGCAGATCGTTGGGCTGCCACGCAAAGAGCTTGAGTTCGAAACATCTGAATGCATTTCTGCAAATTAAATAGTTAATTATCGCTTTAACGGTGAAGGAAAACATTGTGAGGAAACCTGCATGTCTGAGAGTTCTACATAATGTTTTCGAAGATATATGATGTCTGCCAATCCGTAATGGGCCAGCATAGTAGACTATAGCCTAATCATTTTCCCAATACTAGCCAGCAATGGGAAAGTTTAATACAGGTCTGGTATTATTATACTTATGTATATTGTTATTGTATAATAAGTTCAGCCTTGTATATAAAATGTACTTGTATATAACTTATTTAGAATTGCGATTATGTCTGTTTTGCAATATGTGGTATTCAAACCCACGATCTATTGGACCGCAAGTTCAATGCCCTATCCATTGGTGTATCGGCGCTTCAAAGCTTCACCACTAAAAAGCCGAAGACTATTTCGTTCGAGTATATATTGTGCTCCGTGCCTCGGAGAGCACGTTTAGCCGTCGGTCCCGGCTGCCATGAACATCTATGGCAGTCGTTATTGGGAGAATGTCGGCACAAAAGATCCCACTGGGTCGAAGTGTTGCCGGTCTGCACTGACTGGCCCCCACATAAGATACATATATCGTAAACCGTATACGGTAAAAACGCCATCTGTACGTACCCTAACTATAGCCGTACAAAAGTACAGAAAAAGCCGTTCGAATTTCGAATCGCGTGCGCAATGCGCGTACGCATACATTCTCGGAAACGTCACCGATTAAGATTTGTATCATAACGACCGTTATTATTGAACGTAAGCAGAAGTCTTTAACATTGTATTCTTTTAATTCGATCGCTTTTAGCCATTTCATTTGCGCTTACTTATTAATTTGAAAGATAGCTATCTGTCAGTTGGCTTTTGCTATATTTGGTGTTCCCTGTGATGGACTGCGTTAACATTTGAATGTCACGCATACAGACAGACATATAAAACAATGTTCTAGGCTTTGTTTGTGAATGTGACTTTTTACTGGGTCATATAACTTTCTTCTGATGTATTTATTAGGCTTTACGTTTTACGGCCATCAGTTAAGAGACAAGTCCGATATAGATATCGTTTCGTTGTCTCTGTCTTTTTGATACTATGGCGTTGGCATCTATGTTTGCTGTTAATCCCAAAGTTCTAGTTTTGAATCTTGGTATTTTAATTTAAATACATACATACATACATAGATGCACGCCTGTTTTCTAGAGGGGTAGGCAGAGACTATGGATTTCCATTTGCTACGATCCTGACACACTTCCCTGGCTTCATTCACTTTCATCACATTCCTCATACACGGTCGCCGGTTTAGGGTGATCTTTATCTGGCCTTTGTCCAGAACGTCTCCAATCTGGTCAAGAAACGTTCGCCTAGGTCTGCCTCTTACGACTGTTCCATAAGATGTTTTGATGTTCTAATTTAAGTAACTAGGGCAAAATGGGAATTTCTCTGTTGAAAATCTGGTAATCGGTGTAGCAACAATGAACGTGACTGCTGGGCATGAGGCCTCAGATCTGATGCCCGGGAAAATTCACATTGGATTCTGCCAAGAAATTGTCAGTAGTACACAGCGTAGATTTGTGCCAGGTAAACGCCGAGAGGCTTGTCACCAATTTATTTAGGACTTAAAAATATAATTGGTGAAATGTGGTGCTTTGTCTATCCTTTTGAGGATATCGGCTTGATTTGATCTATATATTATCGATTGATTTTCTCCGTTTTGGACAGCACAAAGCAGTATTTTAGACTAGTACTGATTAAAATCAAGTTATGAATAATGTTGCCCATTAGATCAAACTAGTGCGGACCAAACTAGCAACTTTTGTAGTGTTCCCTTGGTGACTTTTTAACTTTCTCTTTAATACCACCGCTGCAAACTCCAGGAATCCTAATAAAAAGTTATGCCTCATTTTTTCAAGTTTTCTATTATATTTTTATGGTAATGAAATATGCCAGTTACCACACCTCCCTAACCACACCACCTGCGATGCCCCCTTAACACAAGATGACGGTACCTTTAAAGTGCCAATAAATGTAATAAGTGATGCTACTCTTAACTACTTTTGATATGAATAATTGGACGTGTAGTGACATAAACCGTCAAGTTGTCAAGTATCAAATTGACTGCAGTGACAATTACTATTTCAGTTCTCACAATTTTCGAAGAGAATAATGAGCGAGTGATCTTTGTTTTTATGGTGTTAGAAGAAAAAGTGTAACGTGTTTACCAGATAAAGTGGTGGCAGGTGGATCCAAGAGTTACTAGAGTATTGTTAAATGTCTCGGAGGTTCAAGTGTCCAAAATGTCTCCAAAAATACGCAACGATATAGCGGAGCCGTCATGATAATAATTGTTTGAAATGACCAACGCTGAGATCAATTTTTATCCTAGCCTTATTCTTTAGTTACACAAAGATTTCTGTAAAGCATCAACTCCAAGGAAACAGAACTAATCTGCCGCCTACCGTAAACCACATATATGGAAGAAAAGAATACAGTCTGCCTTATGGTAAGCAGTTACCATAACCTATATGTAGGGAAAATGTAAAGAGACAGGTAAAGGAACGGACCAAGCGGATGATTAGGCATCCTGCGTTCTCGCTCATCGAACGAAACGCAACAATTGAGTTAAATTCACTCCAATCATCAGAAACTAAAACCTAGGCAAGCCTAAATATATAAAATGGTATTCCTAATATAGTTGTTCTTGAGATGCGTTGTTTGAATGTTTGTAAAGTCGTTAGTGATACAGTGGTAAAATCAAGTGCGGGAGCTGTCTTTTTAAAAATTTCCTTGATCACCATGTGTAAATAGTAATACTAATTATTTGTTGTTACTATAACAGCATAGTTCGTGCTCATAACGTGCAGTAGAATAGACTTTTACCCAGCAGTCAGCTAGTATAGGCTAATAATGATGATGATGATACTGTTAAAAGCGCATGCAGTGCAATAAGTCTCGGATTAGATTTCTGTATCGGGCATAGTATTAGTACACTATATACGAGGTTTTCTGTCAAGAAATTATCAATAGCAGCACAGAAACTGAGATAGGTAGACGGCAATAGCTTTTCACCTAGGTACTTATAAAAATAATATCTTCCAGACCGAATTTCGGTCACGGTAGCCAATCTTAACGGAGACTGGCCATCTGTGCAGGAGATATTATAGTGCACAAGCGTGTGCGCAAACACAAGTGCACTCTCTGTTTCGTAACCCTTAAGATCCGATGGGACGGTAATCCGACACGACCGGAGAGAGATCAGGCGCAGAACCAACGGCTTTACGTGATGGCCGAGGCACAGGGATGTCCAATACCGCCAACTTCCTAACTCCGGGCTGTTATTGAGATTTCTTAACAGAAAACGCAATAATTTTTTGTTGGCCCTGTTGAGGATTCGAACCCGAGACTTCATGCACAGCAGTCGTATTCACTGCCGCTGAGCCACGGAGGCAGTTACCACAGTTATTCACCTATCAGACGACGACCTAAAATCATGGATGGCATGGTTGTGTTACACCATTGCCTTTTCCTTCGGGGATAAACACAATTTTAACATAATACGTAGTCTATATGTGTATAAATGGCTTGTTGTATGCGTTGGTTAACACTGTAAGTGCAATAATAAATCCTACTCCTAACTAATATTATAAATGGCGAATGGGAGTTTGTTTGTTTGTCACGCCTTAACTACTAAACCGATCATCAATTTCGCATACATGTTGTCAGAGTAATCGAAAAGGATATAGATTATGTATAATTCAGAAAAAGGTATTGTTACTAATCTAACCTAAGAGAACCTACATTTACGTGCGAGTGAAGCCGCGGGCAAAATCTAGTAAATAAATAAAGGCGTGAGACCACGTATGTATGATTTTCATTACCATTCACAAACTTGACCTTAGGAAGGACGCGTAACCTCATAGGTTTTGCGCTGCACTACGTCACAGTCCCTAGATAGACATCATCATATAAATATAAAACCTATAGACTGTAAATAAATATAAAATAATACAATATAAAGGTGAAATTTTAAATGTAAATTATTCTTTAAGTGTATACAGTTCGGCACACAGGAAATCGGTCCGGTTCCGTCGACTTTATCGAGTACCAACTGCAAAAAAGGCGCGATTTTTTTTTTTTTATTCTATTACTTGTGGAGTAGTAAATGATCAGTTAATTAATAATGATATACGAAAAGATGTTTTTCTGAGTAATGTTTTTATTGAGTATCGTTTAAAGGTCAGTTGTTTAAGAGTTGGAATATGCAACGAGTGATATAACTTATAACATACAAACAAACAACATGTAAAAAAGAATATCCCAATGAGTGCCTTGGTGGCACAGCGGCGATTACCGTGCATGTGGTCTCGGGTTCCATATTCAAGTTAGGTAAAGTGATATTGGCTTTTAGACTGGTTTTACAGTGCCGCTTTCGCCAGCGCGGTTAGTAAGCGTCGCAGGCCACGAGCTTTGAGTGTCTTGGATCGATACATAGCAAAACAATCCGTGCGGATGGCCCACGCTGACTGCAACTCGGCCGCGCGTTTCAATCATCATCAGCAATCTAGTGGCATTGTAAGGATGTACTTGTATACGCCGTCGTCGTTCCCTTTTTTTTCCATAGGTAATATAATATAACAATTAAGAGAAGAGCAGCGATAGCTCAGTGGGGAGACCAACAGACTGCAATTCAGAGGGTCTCGGGTTCGAACCCACGTCGCGCACCTCTGATTTTCGAAAGTTATATGACTTTTCGAAATTATGAGCGTATTGATTGCAAATTATCGCCTGCTCCGTGCCTCGGAGAGCACGTTAAGCCGTCGGTCCTGGCTGCCATGAACATCTATGGCAGTCGTTATTGGGAAAGTCAGTACCCTCTAATATCCTGACACTGGTCTAGCCTTAGGGTATCGTTAGCCTTTGGGTTGCGGAAGTCAGGTGGCAGCCGCTCCGTGTAAAAACTGATATCCAGTCAAATCCGGTTAGATCAGAAAAGCCGACCCCAAGTCACTTGGGAATAATAAAGGCTAGGGAGAAGCTAATTAAGAGAAGTCTCATCGCGATCGCGGTGGCAAACCGCGAGGTCCTAAACTCGTTTTATTGTTACGAGCTGGTCATACGCGCACGTACGGGCCGCGCTTACCACCCGCGCAGACGGTAAGCGTCACTGTAAAACGAGCCTTAGAGCCAGGAAGCTGCACAGAGTTTGGAACTGTGGCCGCTCGACGGCAATAGGCCCGCTCCTAAACGAATAGGACGTAAAACTGCCGGTGAAATCTGGGCGATAATATAATATATAATATTCTATCGCACACACACAACACCATCTAGCCCAAACTAAGCAGAGCTTGTACTATGGGTACTAGACAATGGATAAACATACATATACATTTTCTTTTTTTTTAATTAAATACATACATATTATACATAGTAACACCCAGACCAAGACAAACATCCATGTTCATGCACACAAATGTTTGACTTGTGCGGGAATCGAACCCGCGACCTCAGGCGTGGCAGTCAGTTACACTAACCACTACGTCATCGAGTCGTCGATATAAGATTCTACCTACCTATTCAGGTGTACAGGCTTGATACTACGTATGTATGTAACCCATTATTAATTTGACTACACAGATAGCGAGATACACAGAGTGTTATTGGTCCGATCCCCACACGGAACAATAATTTGTATATTTCGATAGCTCTTCCGAGTCTGGGTGTTTATTGTGTCCGTCATTTGAAGTTTGTAAAATTCCGTCGCCTAGATTTACCAGGTGGGTGGCACGCACGATGCATGCACTCTCAGGATACGCCTCTGGCATGATCACAACGTCTGCAATGGCACAGACAAAACGTTGGGTTTCCCAAAAAGGGCACCGATATGTAGCTGGTTCACGGAATTTCAGAGATCTTTTTTTTTTATTTTAACGTCGGGGAATGCATGACGCATACCCCTCCGCGGGGGCGGGCGGAGGGGTTATGTCGGACTCGCCGGGGTAATAGAAAGATGGTAAAGATGATAATGTACCTCCCGGAATATCGACTAAACCTACCACGGTGTTCCTCGACAAAACCGCTATCGACGGGGCCGCGCGAATCACTTGCACATGCGGTCGCGACCCCGCCGAGGTTTCGGCCCGCCGTATGAAACGGCAGGCCCCTACACGAAGAGGCCTACCTTTTAGGCAAAACCCCCCCCAAACCTTACTGCTCCCCCCCCCTCCCCCAGAGGGGAGAAGGACTCGAAACAGAGGCGCGCGTGGGAACACGCACGCCGCCTCTCGGACCTGGTGCTGAACGGATGGCGGGCAGGCCCACAAAGCCCTCCACCCCCAGGTCAATCCTCAGGGTGGCTGGAGGTCATCTCGCGCCCTCCGGCGCCCGGTTCTGCGGTTGGGGAGAGGGTTTAAACGCACCCTCTCCCGCTCCGCCGCCTCCTTGATGGAAATGACTTCCTCACAAAAGGAGGCGACGGCGTTCCACGACCTCTCACTCCGGACCATAGACTGAACTACGGCTGGGAGCGAGAGGGCAACCAATCCGACTGCCGCGATCAACTCACGGCGCTGCGATGCCCAGGTGGGGCAAATCGCCAAAGTGTGCAGCGCCGTGTTCTCAACAACGTCGCGGCAGTCGCCGCAGTGGTGACAACCGGGCATCTCTTGCCGGCGTATACGACACAGGAACTGGCCAAAACAACCGTGGCCAGTCATTACCTGTGTCACCCGGAAGGTGAGGGCGCCATGCCGCCTCTCCAGCCACTCCTCAAACACGGGACTTACCGCCACGATCGTGGCGTGCCCGGAGATTAAGAGATCTACGTCATGTCCGTGTAAGGCCTTGTAGAGAGCATAGAGTTGCACGGCAGACCGTGAAACTCTATGCTCTGCTATACTTAATTCCGTCGCGACACAGGAATTATACCAAATTACTTTTTTAAAAGAGAAATATTAATCAGTAATAATAATTTCTACATTATAAAACATTCACTTTCTATGAGTATTTTATGCATTGAATCGTATTTATCGCAATAGTCATTTCATTAATTTATAATGTTAGCTAGAGGTAAAAATAACTCGCGAGACGTGAGTAGTGTTTTAAATGTTGTGATTCGATTTACACACGACACTATGTGATGAGTATTCCGATTATAGGTGTATTTTATGACTGTACAGATGAAGTAGTGGTCTAGGTGATCGGCTCGCCACTACCGCCGCTCTGAGAGTTGTAGGTTCGATAGGGATTCGGTGGAGACACGGGACAAAATGTATGTGATGCACAAATAGTTGTCATACGTCTGGGTGTTCTTTGTGTCCATTGTTCGAATGTTTGTAAAGTCCCCGTGACACAAAAATAATTCCTAATGTGGGACCTGAGTCTTTACAAAAAAATATGTTTTATAAACGATGTCTATAGCTAGTGAATTAGGCGGCGAATAATAAAAGCTACATTTTATGCCAAAAAGTCACAGGTAAAGCTGCAGATATAAATTAGTTTTAATAAACAAACAAGTTGGATTGCCTTTTCTTTGCCGTAGTATAAGATTGTATGCGATCATGACTTCTAAGGTTAGATTCCCAGATTGTAAAACGTGCTATACAGATTTCCTGTTAAAATTATTATAGTAGACGCGCGTAGGCTGGAAATATAGCCGTTAGACGGCAATAACCTAAAAAACAGCATGTGAATAACATTGGCTTCTTTTTACGCGAATGTTATTAATTGAAATTAAACTACTATATACGGATTTTATCGCGTTATTTATTTTACACTAAACTAATTTTTTTTAAACTAATTATTTTAAACTACTATAAGTTTAATTTCAATAAACAGCTTGTGACTTAAGTTTACCTTTTTTAGTGACTTCTGTTTACGCCTCGGCAATATTGTAAATTAATATATTACTACACTAGCAGCGATAGCTCAGTGGGAATACCAACAGACTGCAATGCAGAGGGTCTCGGGTTCGAACCCACGTCGCGCACCTCTGACTTTGGGAAGTTATATGACTTTTCGGAATTATGTGCGTATTGATTGACAATTATCGCCTGCTCCGTGACTCGGAGAGCACGTTAAGCCGTCGGTCCCGAATGCCATGGACATCTATGGCAGTCGTTATTGGGAAAGTCAGTACCCTGTAATATCCTGACACTGGTCTAGCCTTAGGGTATCGTTAGCCTTCGGGTTGCGGAGGTCAGGTGGCAGCCGCTCCGTGTAAAAACTGATATCCAGTCAAATCCGGTTAGACTAGAAAAGCCGACCCCAAGTGACTTGGGAATAATAAAGGCTAAGAGAGAAGAAGAAGACGCCAATAACCTAAAAAAACAGCTTGTGGCTTAGGTTTACCTTTTTTAGTGACTTCTGCTTACCCCTCGGGGTATACAGGTGTCAGTCTATATGTATAGTATTTATGCAAAATAGATTTAAAATATGCGTTAATTAACTAAAAACAACACACCTGACGCCACCGCCTCACTAAGCTCAGGATTAAGGACCCGTTAGGTCCAAAACCAGTCGGAATAACTCGAAAATATCGACGTAAATATATCATTAAAAAATTTATACAAAAAGAAGTGAAAAACAAGCTTCAATTATAAATTAAATAAGTGCAAATATAAGTGGAATACTTGATACGGTTGTCGCACTTTTATTAATACACAATTTTTGTTGTCAATATCATATGCAAACCAAATAAAATACCGCTATAACTGCCTGCTCAAACACTTAATATCTTAGTAATAAATTAAAAATAAAATGGGAAATAAAAACCAAATTAAATAATAAAATAAAAGCAGCAATAGGCTAGCGGTAAACCGTTGGACTGCCATGCAGAAATTCCGAGTTCGAACCTCAGGCAAGCACTTCTGACATTTGAAAGTTATAGTTATGCATATTGAATATCTAGGTAACGATTTCTCGATTTTACGGTAAAGGTAAACATCCCGAGGGAACTTGCACGTAAGAGTTCTACATACTGTTCTCAAAATTGTGAGAAGTCTGTCAACACGCGCTGGGCCACCGAGGTGGAGCACAGCCTACAGCCTAACCCTTCTCATTCTATTATGATGAGAAGAGACCTGTGTCCAGCAATGAGATAGTCACTGTTTATAAACAGGGCTGATATTATTATGTAATTATCTATAAATTAATTACATTTAAATTCTAAAATTAAATATAATTGCGACGTTGCCATTTATAACAAACCACATGGCGTGAAAGCTTTCTTTCAATATAAATAAATAAAGAAATGCAAAATAAAAGGCAACTTTTTGTTCAATCGCTCCCCTGTTAAAATAGGCGGCTTTATTTTACAAGTTAAGCTTCAAAGCTTAACTTGTAACGCTAACGCCATCAGTCAGTGTATTCGATAACGCTACGGAGCTCTTTAATAAGTTTTAACCGACGAGTAAAGGTCCTGCCGTACACCTGTGGGTGTCGTTAATGCTTGCATGTCCAGTAGACATCATTTGTATTGTAACCATTTATTCGACGGATGGGTTAAAGACGGTCTTAATTACTGAGTTATTGGAGTACGTGAATATTGGCTTGTATTGGAGGAAGGCATGCCACGTTGTGGCATTGATAAGGATTTTGTTGTAACGGAAATTTTGGCTCAAATATTTGTGTGATATTCGAATAGTTGTTCCAAGTCTGGGTGTTCTTTGTGTCCGTAGTTTAAACGTCTGTAAAGTTGACTTGAATGTTTAAAAAGTATGATGCGACTGATGTATGAACATCGTACTGTAGGAAAATCATTTTATATTAACCTTGTCTTGGGACTAAGTTAGCGCGAACTACAGTTAGCCGGTGATGTAATTTACGGTATTCAAAATATAGTAACTATATCTCCGGTTCTAGTGAACAGAATTATAAAAAATATACCTCATATTTTAAGTTTAACTCTAAGTTACTAAATTGTGAACCGTCCGTACCAAAATCTATTCAGTGGTTTATTATAAACATTTCTGTTAAATAATAATAATAATATCTTTGGGACAGTCGCTATCCCACCATGAGACTAACGCGATATCAGAGGGCACAGTACACTAGCTTTATGTGATATAAACAAAAATGTGTCACCAGGTTAAATAAAAGCGCACAATCCGCAGGGCAGCTTGTGGCGAACTGAATGTGAGTAACGACACTGCGGTCCTGAATGCCTCAGAGAGTCGGTTAAAGCATCCTCGGCTTGCCGTTACTGGTTGGCTGGGGTGGAACTTCAAGAGCGCCCGTAGGACTCTCAACTCTGGCTTGCCTTGGTCGGCTGGTCAGAAGAGAGACCGCTAGGGCTAGCTTGGGGGTGAAAGTATCATTTTCAAAGGCATAGCTAAGGGGAAATACGCTCTAGGTCTCCGTTGCTCCAAGACCCGTGATGGTGAAATCGGCGCCACACCGCTTAGACTAGAAAAGCCGATCCCAAGAGACTTGGGAATAATAAAGGCTAGGGAGAAGAATAATACATTACTACACTTTCAATCGAGCTGTATGTTTATTTGCCATCTCTGTTGTAAAAAAACAATGCAGACTTAAAATAACATTAAATGTATACTATAATCGATACGAAAACACCAACTTTCTTACTACAATCGGCTTGTGCATAACAGGGGCACGTTTCATAAGGCTTAATTGCATATATTAGCGTCTGACATATTTTCACGAGTTGGCTACAAGTTTGACGCACACTTTGCATAATTGTTGTTGGCAGCGTACACTGGCCAACAGATGTTGTTTATAAATGTTGTAAAGGTAGACAACACATAACGGTTTTTCACTTAAGGTTCTTGATAACTACTTTGTTCATGCATACATAGTTTCACGCCTACATTTCTGAAGTCGAGTCTGAGGATGTAAGCATATTTCGCCGTCTGCCAAGCACGGTTCCTGACACCGTCTTCTCCCTAGCTTTTATTATTCCCAAGTCACTTAGGGTCGTTCGTTTTCTAGTCTAGCCGGAGTTGACTAGATATCAGGTTTTACACGGAGCGGCTACCACCTGACCTCCGCAACCCGAAGGCTAACGATACCCTAAGGCTAGACCAGTGTGAGGATATTATAGGGCACTGACTTCCCAATAACGACTGTTATAGATGTTCATGGCAGCCGGGACCGACGGCTTAACGTGCTCTCCGAGGCACAGAGCAGGCGATAATTGTCATTTTACTTCCGAAAGTCAGAGGTGCGCGATGTGGGTTCGAACCTGAGACCCTCTGCATTGCAGTCTGTTGGTCTCTCCACTGAGCTATCGCTATTTATACGGTTTCTGACACCGTACTGCTTAAAATTTTTAGACAGCAAAGCTCAATAGTGGTGTAGCGACCTCTACACAAACCAAGAAGTTACGATATACATCAAAAGATAGCGTTGTAAAATCCTGAATCGCGCAAGCAAAGTTTATACACCGAGTTATTATATTTACTAGTTCCCTACATCAGCCGTCGGGCCGAGAATGCATCAGACTTGACACTGTGTGGGGCCGCTCGTAAGACGCCGGCTGTATTGCTGGTCGCTCGGAGCTGAACCTCCTTTGGGACCGCCGGAGTGTCACCTAGCTTGGGCCCGACTGCCCACACTGCGTAAAAACTGAAGTGGCCCTAAACACATAAAAAATATATTGAATCGAAGAAGGCGTTACTTGTCGGCAGTCCATTATAATACAATTATTGGGAAGAGATGAACCCACCACTCATCCTCGGATTGCCCACCCCAACTACTGCAATAGAACAAGGGTATGTGGCTGGTTCCACCATTCCACATAATTTTATTACTAAAGAAATACCAACTTGCCATCTGGCGTAACCCCAGGATCTACTCCTATTTAGGGACAACACTAGACACCATCCCTTGCGGGGTGTTGTGAGGACCCGATGACAATGCTCAGTCTGGTCGGAGATTTCAGATCGGAGTTTTCTCCACAATGGTAATGTACGTAAAGCTGAGTGATCGTTCTTACCAAATGTAAACCTAACCATATGCCATGAAACAACTGTCTATTTAACAACTTAATAATATACCAAACGATGACGTATCAAATATAGATCTACTTTGTAAGTAGGTACATCATTGTTAAGTATATTTACATGCACAACAACTAATTATCTGATATCGCGACCGCGATCTAAATCAATCGATGCATGTCGAGGTCTATACTTAGATATTTCTCTAACGTTTGCATTCGATATTCGTTAGCCTTCTTTTTATATTTATACTTTTTATTACTACTACACAATGTTAGGGATCCCAATCACCCCTTTCACCCTGCCCGCTCCTTCTCCTTCCCACTTCCTTTCCTAAAGGGTCGGCAACGCGCAAGTAATGCCTCTGGTGTTACAGGCGTCCATAGGCTGTGGTGACCACTTACCATCAGTTGGGCCGCATGCCTGATTGCCAACTTACTTGATAAAAAAATATGGGATGGAATAAAATTTATTGCTGTATTGTAACTTTACACGCATTTAAGTAACAGACATGCACAATATCAAGAATTGGATAAACTATTTGTAGACCACACAATTTTTTATCCCATGTGGTAGTCGCTCACACAACATCAGTAGCAGTAGCGAGATGATCAATTAAACTTCACGTACTGTAATTGATAAATCAACAAGGTTTTTGCAATGTAATGCCTTTTGCGATTTAAGTATCTTACCATTTCTACCACAATAACTAGTCTTCCACTATTCATACCCATCGACAACGTCAAAATGTTGGCCTTAAAAAGTTATCTGAATTCCACTCCAGCTAACTTCTTAATGCGGTTTGCATTTAATCATTGCTGTGATATATACTACCCTTTTTTTTAAATAGATCAGTGAGACTCGATGACATATATCTAAATTTTGTGTTTATAATATGGTTTTAGACATTACAATGCATATTTACATGTTTACTAAAATGATAGACAATTTTTTTACGCGCTACCATCCAGATACAGCTTTTTAGTCAAACTAATAACATTCTATATACACAATTGTCGCCTAAATGTGCTTTTAGTTATGACATTGACATCACACACTCATTGGCTTAAAGTTCTGTAGCATTTTTCTAGACTGGACAGAAAAAAAACTCATAAAATTGTTCCATCTAACTGTCCCGTATATTGTTTTAAGACTGCGCCGAGCCAAATGCGTCAAATCAGGCGGTCACAGTTAAGTGAATAAAATCAATACTTTTTGTTTAATACAAATATATAATATACATTTTCCATAACAATGAATGTGTTTACAATTACTCCGTGTAAAAAACTTAAAATAAATAATATTTTCGCCTACAAAATTACGTAAATTTGCACGAAAAATGCAAAAACGAAAGCTCGTGTTACGTGATTTTTAGATTATAACAGTAGAAATCTATCCTATTTTACAGCTTAAACGAAACATAAATAGTTATATTACAATTTGTCCGTCCCAAATATTTAAGTTATTGGTTGACAATAAAGATACATATTTATCAAAAAAGCACTTCAAATCCTCTATACAATATTACTATGGCGGCTGCGCGCCGATTTGAATTTGCGCCGCACGAGCTCTGTCATTATCTGTCTTATGCTCAGCGCAGTCTTAAGTCTATCCTTCGTCTTCTATTCAGCAGTAAGAGGTATAATGTTTCTTACCTTTATATTTGTTTTGAGTTCACGAGATTAAAGTATGTTACACTTATAGGAAAGTAAGGCCCTGTTACCAGCCACCTTTTAAGTCCCATGCAAGAGGTAACGGGAGTCCTTCACCATAGCTGGCGAAAGGAGGTATACTTCTATCTATGCCTTCAAGGATATATAGACATGATTTACGTTTATATATACTTACTATACAAAAAATAAACAAAAATTTCATTGTACGTAGTACAAAATGATCGTAAAATAGCAACTTCTTAAAATTCAATTGCGGGATAATATGGGCCATTAAATTTCATTAGACATTAGCACAAGTAATAAAGCAATAAAAATACTGAGGCGTTTTCACCTAACGATAAACGGTAGGATCGCGACGCGGGCGGACAGCTGTCCGATAATACCCAGATCTTCAATTACCTACATAGTACAACAGCAAGTAAAACAATTGCAGGCACTAATAACGTAATCATGGACAAAGCCGACAATTATCGGACCATCAAATTTTTTTATATAATTTGTCCTGACTTGATCACGGTTTAATAAACCAATTATAGGATGACAGCAACATGTTTTTGCTCGTAAAAAGTTTCAGAGCAGGTCTTACTGTTTGCGTGATAGCGATTAGCGTTTTTATCGTTTAAGAAATGTTCTGTATATAATTTGTCTGAAAATATTTCGTTATATCTAGTAATTGTAATGATCGAAAAATATTGCAGGTAGTTTATATATTATTAAACTGAAATTTATAGCGTACTTCAGCCAGCTAGGAAATATACACTGTAACACTGCTATGCATAAAATACCAATACATACTCGGAATTAAAAATATAAAACTATTAAAATACGGTGCCGATATAGTCTAATCAACGTCAAAGTGAACTGAAATGCAAATAATTTATGTCCACATTTCGCGTTTATTTAAAGGGAACTGTCCATTATAGGCTTAGCGTAAACAGAATTCATACATTAAAACAACGAAAAGTCGACAGACAGTAGGTTGCTGCGCCCATATAATGACAATTATTTGGTTTTTGAGTTGGGCAAGGTATCAAAACAATTTAAATCCACCAGCCCAGTTCCTAGATAACATTTTAGTTACATATGAATCAGAATAATAAAAATAATAACTTAGAAACAATGATTTTTATTTTGAATACCTTTATATAAACCACCACAACAAACTAATTAGGAACACCTGGACACAAAATTTTGTTATTTTCTAATTCCTACTGGTTAATGCTTCTAAATTAATATATAATTATTATTCTCAGTGACTGTCCATTCCAAGCCAAAACCCCCATACAAAGTGGACAGTTCCCTTTAGAGGAATAATATTTGTGATATTTATGAGTTTTATGACACTAAGATTAGACTGGAGCTCTAATTTTTATCATAAGAATTAGCCGTTAGACTATAGCTGAAATAACGAAATTGAATCGTTTGCTGGCTGGGTGAATGTTTTATTAAAAACTATCTATCGCTCTGCAAAAAAGGTCATCATTGCTTTATTACACAATCATAATATTATAGAGCATCGCTAATGAAGATCAATTTCTGGGAATTTTTGTCTTTGAAACCCACCTCGCTACTTGCTTTCAGTCAGACATGTAACTCTTTAAGGTTGTTTGCACAAAATATTTGTTAGCAATTTTAGTGGCATCTGCTTATCAATAAGCGTCATGGTATGTGTGATGTTAGGAGCCGTCGTCGTTAAAACTTAATGGTCTTCGTATAGGACTTTAGTAACTTTGTAATCATAGTAAAATTGATTTCGTTCTACTTATAGCCGTATATGTAATGGTAATAGGTTTTATTAGGATATTAGGTTCTTATAGTGTATAATAATATCGCTTGATGTTTTTTTAAATAGGTAGTTGATTATGACGTTTTGATGATAAAGAAAAATTTAACAAGAAAACTTGCGTGTCCGAAACTGCTCCATTATGTTCTTGAAGATATGTAAAGACTGTCAACTTATAATACGCCAGCGTGGTGAAGTAATGTCTAACAAGTGTCCAGTTGTGGAACAATTTATACACCGGGCTGATAAAATGTAAGATTTTTTTATACATATAATGCAGTAAATAAGCTTACGAGTCCACCTGATCATAAGCCCGACGGCTTATCATCAGGAGTAGCCTATTGGTATTTGCAGCACCAGGGCTACACACAGGAGTGACTTTCACATTGATGACCGTTTGTAAATAAACTCTGTGCAGGCAGGTCAGGGGGCAAGGATAACATGGGTTCTTTCCTGACAGCACAGTGCCACTTTAAGGACCCAGAACAGAACTATAGAAAACCGTAGGTACTCCCTACAGAAAAACTGCTGGCTTCACTATGATTTATTGTAGGGTGCAGATACCAACCAAATCTGGATCTTTTAATTTAGAAAATTACTGACTTATTTGGGGAATCCGCTGTGAGCTGCAAATTCTAAAGAAAGAGAAATTACGTCATATGTCGTATGTATTGTCCAAGTACAAACAGAAAGCAAGAAATACACCTGTTTAGAAAAAAAATTTTGATTCTGCAATTCCCAAGGCATGGGTTGGCGTTTACGCTTATTGACTATCATGAGGCTATATGTATATAAAATCGGTCACAATTTTAGTCATGTGCCCGTTTTACAATAAGCTAGACCCTAAGATATTGCATTTGAAATATAGGTTGGGGTTTCCATTTTTAACCATTTAAGAAAATACAGGCTCTTATAACATTGAACTCAGTTACTCCATTGATCTAATTGTTTATATGTCATGTCCTACATCTGACTTTAATGAGAGTTTTTCTTAATAAACCTTAAAGACTAGCGTCTGAAGCAATCAAGCCCGACGGACTAATGGTGCTTGAAGCTATTAACCTCATTGCACCACTTTTGCTTTCAACTGTATGAAACCTTCACAATTAAAACTAACCCATATTTATTGTGTAGAAAATATATCGTTGTTAGAAACATATTTTTTGTATTGCTTATTTTATTTTATTACTACAAGGTAAATAGCTAAACTGATTATAAGCGGTTATGTTGAAAGATATGATATATAGGAACTATATAATATCTTTGCCTATGATAGATACCGTTTGTGCGTTTGCAAATCCAGGTTCCTCGAAATCTTCAAAATCTCATTTGTAGTTTTGGAAGAACCTGTGGTTGCAGGTCTCTATAGTATTCAGATATAATAGCCCTGTATTAAACAGATCCACGGCTGGGCAAGAGCCTCTTCTCAATTTGAAAAAGGTCAGGCCATTGACTTCACATATCGTCAAGCACATTATGAAGAACTTTCAGACATACAGGTTTCCTTACGATATTTTTCTTCACCATACTGCTGCTATGTCAATAGCACACGGCTTTCTCAAGTAGCCTGGATACCCTATTAACCGCAGGAATACAACACAAGCTGCTTCGCTGCAATCTTCTGTTAGATAGAGGTACTTTTCCAATTTGAGGAAAACCCAGTGAATAACGTCGTGCTCTAACTTAACGTCGCGTCGTGGCAATAATGATTTTATTGTAGCAAACGAGTAAGTGCCTTGATTGATTTAATATAATATAATAAATTTAATAATATTTTTAAATTACGTATCCAAGAAATGTTAAATCATTTTAACGGAAATAAAGATTATTGTCTTTTATAGTTAACTGCTGCTGCTCATAGCCAGTTGCACTCACTGATCAGTAAACGATTAGCGAGGTTAGGCAACGTTCGGTGCGGTCAGTCTATAGATGGGTGACAGCTTGGTGGTATTTCATCTGAGCGTCTCCGTGCTTCGGAGGGCACGTAAAATGTCGGTTCCGGTGGTTGTCAAATTGACAGCAGTCGTTAAGCCATGTCAGAGGCCTATGGGCGGCTAGAACAACTCTTGACAACAGGTTGGCCACTAAGCACACGAAAAGAAGAAGAAGAAGCTGACCTTTCAACAAACTAGAAAAGAAGTGTATTATCTGCGACATAATAAACACGATACAGAGGAGTCATAGGTAGATATGTATTAGTTCCATATTTTGGCAGCCATGTTTTAGGTCTATCATGTCTTCCTTCCTTACCGGTCTTCTGCTAAGTAGTTACATTTTTTTCAGAGCAGCTATTTTCAGTGGGGAGACCAACAGACTGCAATGCAGAGGGTCTCGGGTTCGAACCCACGTCGCGCACCTCTGACTTTCGGAAGCTATATGACTTTTCGAAATTATGTGCGTATTGATTGACAATTATCGCCGCTCCGTGCCTCGGAGAGCACGTTAAGCCGTCGGACTCGTTACCTTTCATCCAGAAAAAGTACTGTCAATAACATAACCTACATTTACACGAGGGCAGCCGCAATCAGCCATTCTATTGCAGTCTATTGTTTTGTCGGCCTCGATGGCGTAGTGGTTAGTGTAACCGACTGCCACGCCTGAGGTCGCGGGTTCGATTCCCGCACAAGTCAAACATTTGTGTGCATGTTTGTCTTGGTCTGGGTGTTTCTATGTATAATATGTACGTATATACAAAAAAAAGTATATATGTATGTTTATCCATTGTCTAGTACCCATAGTACAAGCTCTGCTTAGATTAGGCTAGATGGTGTTGTGTGTATGTGATAGAATATTAGTATTATTATATTATTATTGCTACGCTTTAAAAATTTGCATGACTCTTTAAAAATACTTATTTTGTTAAAGCATGAAATCTGAAACTATGTCGTCTAGTAATAGCTTAGGTTATGAAAAAAGAGTGTGAACAATTCCGCCAACCTCTCCGGGGATATAAAGATACAATTTTATGTAAATATGATCCCACATTTATTTTACACGCTGCTAATAAATTACAATAACATGAAGTTAATATCCATCATAAAATTTTATTGTGACACCGAGCTATAGTAATATACTGCCATTTTATACCATCTCCTCCATCAATTTTATACATTCATGATCACGATCTTAATAAGAATAATTTCATCTTCCAAAACAACAATGGTTTTGACTGTCTGTTTGTTTCATTATAAAGCAGAGGTTTGAAACAAGGGGTCAACACAGTGCCAGAGTACTGTCTCTAAGATTTTCTTGACAACACAAGGCAATAACCTTTCATCCGATCCGGAAATCGAACTTGAGTAGTTACATACAGCAGCTGCATCTTTTTAAGTCAACTGCCGCTCTATGTGTAATGCCTGTGTTGCGGGAAACTTTACAAACATTCAAAGAACGGACACAAAGAACACCCAGACTCGGCACAACCATTTGTGGATAATACAAATTTTTGTCCCGAGTGGGGATCGAACCCACAATACTCGGCTCATGTACTCGGCACCACTAAGGCTTATACGCTAACATTTGATCTTATCTATGACTACCAATATTCTTGGGTTGTGTGGGCTAAATGGCAGTCACTTTGTAGAAAGAAGCTATGTGCACAACCGCATCTGAAAGACACCTACATAATCTCTATTCCCTAAAAGTTAAGCAGCGGTGTATAACACACACATATCGCTAGCTCTGGCTTTAGGTCACACGTAATAGGGAACAAGTCTTCTGCCGTCTACTGGGCGCAGTTCAAGACTCCGTGCAAAATCCTCTCTCCTTCTGGAGGGGGAAGGGGAATTGAAAAGGCTGGCAACGCATTTGTGACTCCTCTGGTGTTGCGAGTGTCCGTGAGCGGCGGTAATCGCTTACCATCGGGCGACCATCTGCTCGTTTGCCGTCAATACAATTTAAAAAAAACAGAATTTTTAGTGAAAATGTAGTAAAATTTTATCTGACCCGTGAATCGAACCCGAAATCTCATTCACAGCTTGAGGTCTGTCTTCGATTCGATTATTCCTACTACGTAAGACCTAGCGGGATAAATATAAATGTAATACATCTCGGCCTATATCTTCGAAGATATAGAAATGCGTAAGAATGTGTATCTACTACAGAAATGATTTTCCATTATATAATTTACTAGCGACCCGCTCCGGCTTCGCACAGGTAATACAAAACCTTAACAAATTATAAACCTAAATCTTCCTCATGAATCACTCTGTATATTGATGAAAATCCATTCAGTAGTTTTTGAGTTTATCGCGAACAGACAGACAGACGCGGTGGAAGACTTTATTTTATAATATATAGTGATAGTGATAAACAACTAGATTCTGCCCGCTGCTTCGCTCGCAAGAATCCCACAAAAACATTATAAACATTATAACAACCATCAAAAAGTAAATTATTTCACAATTATAATATTAAGAATTAGAAATAGGATGAGTTACTATTTGTTAATCTCTATTAAATAGACAATGCGAACTGGGAATCGTAAATATACCATCGGCTTAAAACATAAGAGCAATTGTACTTTATTCGATGATATTATTATAACCGAATGATATTTGTACCTATAGTGTTGTGCTCAATACGATACAAAGATACTGTGTATGATCAAGGTCACAGCGCACGCCGTGTTGTTAATCTATTCGAATAGTTGTGTGCAAAATTTTCGAATCTCTAAAAAAATATGGAGAAATCTGTCCTAACTACTACCTGAGATATAATTTTTTTAATTACCGTATTTATCTCTCTTGTACACTACGACCATAAATGAATGTATTCAATCGGTTTTTTGTTGTTTTATTATTAAACACTAATTATGCTAATAGATAGACAGTCAAAAGTATGACTAGCTATTGCACTTTCTTTGTTTTTTTTTCTCAACGGCCGTTAGTTCTACTATAAAACATTTCAAGGTTATCTATTAATTACCGAACAGCCTGTATATATATATCTTGATTTTTTAAAGAAATCTCCCGCACTATTAATTATTTCAGTGTCGCGGGGGACTTTACAAACATTTAAACAACGGACGCAAGCAACAACCAGACTCGGAACAATAATTTGTGGATCACTCAAATTTTTGTTCCGGGTTAATCAAACCCACAACACTCAGCGCAGCGTCAGTGACATGGCAAACACCTAAACCACTACGCCTTCGCATTCATGCAGCATACCAATGGATCTATTGAACAATGATTTTTACGTCCAGTTGAGTGAGTGAACACACGTGTGCAACGTAAGACCTAAGAGTTTGATTTGATAGAGCATATATAATATTAGCACTTACTATTTAAAAACATAGTTATGACACAGCTTGTAATTGTGCCTGATGAACGATATCATCCTATATAAATGAAACATAGACTAACGCATGCTTGCTGCAGGGGTAGGTAGAAACCAAAGATATCTCTGTATTATGTGCTATTTTGACCAACCAGGCGTTATGTGGGTACGATTCACTTCTACCTGGACGTAATAGATATCTTTGTCGTTCAGAAAAAACGACATCCTAAATTCTAATTGTAAGATATACGCTATACTATATCTATCCCATCGACAGTTACAGGTGTGATGTATAAAATTCAAATATTACCTCAACGAAGTCGGGAGACGCACTAGTGAATCATAAAACAAAACATTAACGTTTAAAATTCGAAAAGCGCGCGGAACGGCCAATTTTTAAATTCCGAATGCGTAGTCATTGGCCGGCATGAACGTATTATACCGGCGCATCTGCGCGTGCGACGTACACTTGTCACTTTGACACTTCAATACAAACTGCCAACATTCTGCCTCTGTCGGCGTGTGGGTTTTTTCTTTCTTTCTTTTAGCTTATCTTCGGTTTTAGGGTTGTGTTGTTGTTACTGAGAAGATATTGTAAGATACTTTTATATATAAAGTTTTGTAGTTTAAATTAATGTTTTTATTGATATTGTTATGTTATATTGTTTTGTTATATTGTTATATTGTATATTGTTTTGTTTATACCTAGGTAACAACATACGGTCTGGCTTATAGGAAGAGGTTTCTGATGTGTCGGTCACTGTGCCACTTGGAATCCGAAATTAGAAATTCTTGTCCAATAATAATGAAATAAAGCAAATACAATAAGTACTCGCCCAGAAATAAAAGCCTTAAGGCCAAAGTCATACTGTCAATCACAAAGCAATGCATGCAGCGCGCGTATTTAACGCTGATAACATAAATAAAATTTAGGTTTTACCATAATTATAAACGATATTTAAATTAATAACGTGATTTTATAAAATGTTGTATAGTTTTTCCATTTTCCGTATCGGCATTAATATATGTAAGTGACTGACTGCACGGATGGCGAATTGATAAGTGGTTGCCTCACCGTTGCCACTGCGCCGAGTGTTGTCGTTTTGATTCCCACACGGGACAAAAATTCTGGATCTACGAATGTTTGTTTGAATGTTTGTGAAGTCCCCTGCGACACAGAATTTATTCCTAGTTCGTAGTGGGGAAATGTCTATCAAAAAATCAAAATTCTATACCCATTTTTTAGGTACGGTAAGAACTATTAGAATACAAGTGAGAAGCGGCAATGAATTGCGGTAAATCTTAGAGTTCGAAAAAATGGTTCAAGTAATATGCAAAGGTCACGTGATACCACGTCACCTTGAGGTCAGAGGTCAAAGATCATGGTAATTTCGAAGGTATGTCGACTGTGCTGAGTCGAATGGCGTTGTCCGCAAGTCTCTAGCTCTTATGGTTCTTGAGTTGAAAGTTGTATAACAGGCAGACGGACCGACAAATCTGTTATATAAGTTTTTTCGAACTCTAAAAATGAACAAACATACATAGTCTCACGGCTTTATTCTCCAACCTTTGGAAGAGCAGGGCAGCGCAGCGGTGTATTCCACACGCCAACTATGGTTTACAGCCCACATAAGATGGCGGACCCTACCGCCGTTTACCGGACTCAGTTACAAATTTCGTGCTACTGCTTAGAATTCCTTCCCAGAAAACCTGATAACACTTTGTTCGATTCGAAGGCGAACCCTAGACTTCATGTACATGAAGTCTAGGGTTCGCCTCCCAGTCGTATACACTACCACTATGTCAACAAACTAGCAGAGAGTGACTTCTGATGAGCGACGTTTTTTAAAATTATAAAAATTTTAACCTAGCGTCTCTTGCGTTGAAATGAAGCTACTTTATCCGGATATTATTACGTTGTTGATTAAAAGAAATACTGTTATCCTCGACGTGACAGCTACTGAAACGTCAGAACAATTATAAATCTAAATAGCTTAATAATTAAAATCTTTATATATATAAATCTTCTGTGCGTGTGTTTGTAATTAAACTCCTCCTAAACGCCTGGACCGATTTTAATGAAATTAATTTTGTGTGTTCAAATTGATTCGAGAATGGTTTAGATCTGGTATTTTTTTTTCGTTTGCACAGGACCACATCTGTCGGGACAGCTAGTTGTTCATAATTGTGAAGTAAAGATTAATAGTTTTAAAATTATGTCATAATAGTGTTTTTAGATAAACAACGTGATAAAAGCCGTATAAATTTTTTAATTTCTGTTTATAAAACGTAATAAAACGTTTATAAACGTAAGCTATTATGTAAATCTCGTAGCGTAGCTTACACTGTGCAACAGTAATAACAAACACACATATCATTGGAAATTATTTATAATGTAACCATTGACTTCAATGAGATATCTATAGCCGATAAACGCAGTGTTTAACTGTGCTCGTATATAAAAGAAATTCGTTATCGATACGACATTTATCTTCTAAATGTTGCGCGCTTTTAGAATTGTGTGTTAAAACCGTGTTTACTTAAGACTGCGCCGAGCGAAATGTGCTAAAACAGGCGGTCACAGTTAAGTGAATAAAATCAACACTTTTTGTTTAATACAAATATAAAATATACATTTACCATAACAATGAATGTGTTTACAATTACTCCGTTTAAAAAACTTCAAATAATTATATTTTCGTCTATAAAATTACGTAAATTTGAACGAAAAATGCAAAAACGTAAGCTCGTGTTTCGTGGTTTTTACATTATAACAGTAGAAATCTATCCTATTTTACAGCTTAAACGAAACATAAATAGTTATATTATAATTTGTCCGTCCCAAATATTTAAGTTATTGGTTGACAATAAAGATACATATTGATCAAAAAAGCACTTCAAATCCTGCATACAATTTTACTATGGCGGCCGCGCGCCGATTTGGATATGCGCCGCACGAGCTTTGTCATTATCTGTCTTACGCTCGGCGCAGTCTTACGTATTGATGTTGTTTATTCATTTAATTTGTATATATGTTACGGCTAATAGCCGAAGTGCGGCTACATCTAGTTTTAGCCGGCTACAACTAGGTGCAGCCGGCCACATGCGGTTAGGTTATGTTAGGTTACTTTTGAGTTGTAGCCGGCTAAAACTAGGTGTAGCCGTACTTCGGCTATTAGCCGTAACATATAATTATATATTTTAAAAGGTCCCTCTGACAATTTTTTGGTAACAGCAGCTTATTTTAACAAAGATTGGCCATTGAAATAGTGCAACGAGTGTGTGCGCAAACAGTTTATATACTTAATATTATTTATTATATTTATTTTTACCGAACTCCCGCATAAGCGTCATCTCTGTGACGTGGAGGTCTTTACAATAATTTAAGTAACGGACACAAAGAACACTCAGACTTCCAACAACTATTAATAAATCATAGAACATTTTTGTCCCATGTGTGGATTGAACTCATCGGACCCACAATACTTAGCATGCTGTGGAAATGACGAAGTGACTAAACACTACCAAACACTACCGGCTATGCGAACAGTCCACGAGTGCATTCTCTATCTCCTAACTCTTATAATCAGATGGAATGACAACCAGATAAGATCAAAGTAAGTTCAGGCATAGGGCCAACGGAGTTATGTAGGTATATACATTGACGACTCGATGGCGTAGTGGTTAGTGTAACCGACTGCCACGCTGAGGTCGTGAGTTCGATTCCCGCACAAGTCAAACATTTGTGTGCATGAACATGGATGTTTGTCTTGGTCTGGGTGTTTCTATGTATAATATGTATGTATTTACAAAAAAAAAAGTATATATGTATGTTTATCCATTGTCTAGTACCCATAGTGTACAAGCTCTGGTTTTTTGTTTTTTTTTTTTTAAGTTGACGGATTGAGGGAAAAATCCATCATGGACATCTGAGAAGGGACACTCAGATAGTTCTGGACTCCTACCAGCTAAAAACCCCAATCTTTCATTTCCAAATTTTTCTCCGTTGAAGACGGAGGCTTAAATTCAAATTTTCTAAATAGGGTAACAATGACATCGCATTCCTCATGTGTGTTGTCTTTGTTATATAACTTAAACTATCTTATACATAAAGTATTACAAGAGGCACAGAACTTTATAAAAAATACAGGTGAAGCATTTTCTTTTTACATATATATAAATACAATTTTTTTTTTTCCTTTTTTTTAATTTCTTTTGTATTTATATTTTTGCTTTGTATTTCACCTTCTATTTCATTCTTTTATATTATTTTCATGGTATTTTACATAAACACTTGTATAATATATCTACTATATTTACTGTGTTACATTTTATATCTAACTTCTATTGCTACTTATTACTTTTACACATATTTTAAGGCAAAATTCCAAAAACTTATTTCTAACATATTTATTTGTCATGATATCACTTATAGTCTCTACATTTATTACGGTATCTATTTCAGACTCGAGGTCAAAGCGCTTTCTTCCAAACCTGGGACAGTCCGCTATAAGATGCGCGACGGTTTCTTCGACGGCTGGGTCACATGGGCAAGCAGGTGAGTCCTTCTTTTTAAAACGGTGCAAGTATTGGGAAAATCCCCCGTGTCCTGTGAAGAGTTGTGTGTGCAAGTGTGTGAGTTTGACCTGCTTGTTTGTCCGGTAGGCTTCCTTGGCGTCGGGGAAAAACATCTTTGTAACTCCGGCTTTCGATTCTGACTGGTATCTCTTGTTCCATTCGTCAATCGAGTCCTGTCTGATAACTCTCTTGACGAATGAAAGAGGACATTCGTCAAAGTCTGGTCTGGTCTTTTTACCAAGGGCTGCTTCCTTTGCCAGGTCGTCGGCTCTTTCGTTGCCCTGGATGCCAACATGGGCTTTCACCCAGTTAATTTGGACCCTTTTCCTCAAGCTTTTGATTATGGCAAGATTTTTCCGTGTCGCCACGGCCAGCGAGTTGTAGCTGTCGCAGTTTTTCAGCAACTCCAGAGTTGACCTAGAATCGCTGTAAAGTTGAAAACTGCTCTTCTGGCTGTCCGCTTTGATCAACTCGGTGGCTCGGTATATCGCGTACAGTTCCGCTTGGAAGACAGTGCAGTATTCGGCTAACTTAAACTTACGACTTTTGGTTTCGGCGCCACCAGTCCACCAGGATAGTGCCGCCCCAACCTTCTCTTCAATTTTACTACCGTCGGTGAATATTTGTACTGCACCATCCTCCAAGCCGAACTGCACTTCGGCTTCGTTTTCTAGGACTCCAAAAGACTCCTCCTCCTCAAAGGAGGGGTGCCCTTTCTCCAGAGAACTTGCCCTACACTCCACCGAACGGTCTTTAAGAATAGGTAGCGGCTTTCCTCTTTTTGCCTCGTACAAGGATGCTACCTCCTTGACTCTCAGATCAAGTGGCAACAATCCCGTGAGTATTAGAGCCGAATTCATTGAGACCGTCCGATACGCCTTGCAAATCTTTTGACAGAACCCTCTTAGGATCGTGTTGAGCTGGTTCCTGATATAAACCTTGTCTGCCGCCTTTGCCCATATATTGGCCGCGTAGAGAATGATCGGTTCGACTACTGCAACATAAATAACACGCACCACTTCTGGGTTCAACCCCCACGTTACTCTAGCTGCAGCGGACAGCTGCCTGTAGATGTTAACGGCTTTTTTGCAGATGTACGAAACGTGGCTCTGATAGGTCATCTTTTTATCTATGATCAAGCCCAGCATCTTAATCTCCTTCACTAGCTTTATATCTACACCGCCCATGCGCAACCGTGGTGTGTCAAATTTTAACTTCTTTGTGATCAACATGGCGTTGGTTTTATGCGGCGCGAATTTCAACTTATTTTTGACACCCCACTGCTGCACATGAGCAAGTGTAACATTCGCTTTTTGTTCCAGATCAAGTGCTGTCTTTCCTGTGAAGATGAGGACCACGTCATCCGCAAACGCCTGGCAGTATGCATCCATCTCTTCCAGCTCCTCCAGCAACGGGTCCAAGAGAAGGTTCCAAAACGTGGGTCCTGCTATAGAGCCCTAGACGCAACCCTTTGTAGTATCCTTCACACACTCTGCACCAGCGTACCTAACCCTAACTTTTCGGTTTTCCAGGTAGTTGCCCACCAGTCTTCGGAGGTTGCATGGACAGCGCTTCTCCGCCAAGCGATATTGCACTGCTGGCCACCAAGCGCTATCAAATGCGCCCTCAATGTCTAGTGAGACCAGGACCACCATGTTCTTTTCCCTTAAAGCCTCCTTTACGTGTTGTGTCATGTCGTACAGGGCATCTTCCGTACTCCTCTGTGGCACAAAACCGTACTGCTTTGGGTTCATTCTTGATAGCAGGTGGTATCTCAGTCTCCTGACCATCATTTTCTCCAGGATCTTGCCCATTACCGACAAAAGACCAATCGGCCGGTATGACTTGGGCTGAGAGTAATCATCCTTTCCGGGTTTTCTTAGAACCACAACAGTGGCCTCCTTCCATTGATCCGGAAAGTAGGACAGGTCCAAGCATTTATTGGCGATGGCTAGAAATACAGCCTCATCCGAACTAATGGCTGCTCCACAAATGTCCGCTGTAAATCCATCCGGTCCAGTTGCTTTCCGCGGATTGAAGCTCTTGTACGCGTATCTGAGCTCGGCGACGGTGAAAGGTGGGTCCCATTTGTCATCTGGCATGCACTCCAGTGTTCGTTCTGCTAAGACTCGGATTTCCTTATGTTCTACAGAGTCATCATCAGGAATATCGTCCGGAAAGAATGTCATCGTTAGCGCTTGCACAGATTCTTCCGAGTTAAGTGCAGTACCATCTTTGACGATCGGCAAATCATCGTGACGTCTCCTGGTCCTGTTGATCACTCTGTAGATGCCATCCCACACACTCTCCTTGTCCTGTTTCTGACAAAAAGATTTCCACCCCTCGGTCTGTAGCCTACTCGCCTCTGTTTCATACTCCTGCTTTGCCTTTAGGTACTGATTGACGACCCATGTTCGGCGACGTGGCGCAGCGCAACGTATCCTTCTCCTCTTGGTCATCATCACAGCCTTTAGCCGATCCAGTTCCTCGTTCCACCACGGTATGTAAATTTTATCAATTTTTTTTTTAATTAGCGGAATAGTTTCATTAGATATGTTAGTCAAGACTTCAATATAATTTTTAATTGTTGTTTGTAAAGTTTCTATATTACTAATGTTGTTTATTTTATCTATATGTAAGTAGTTTTCTAAAAGCTTTTTATTTAGTTTTATTTTAAATTCTTCCCATTTAGCTTTTTTTGTATTATAAATTTTTGTATTACTCTGCTTAACGTTAATAGGTACCTTTCCTAAATTTATGTCAATTAATATAGCGTTGTGGTCCGAGGATACCATATTGGTGTCTACTTTCCACTGCCCCACCCGCCGAAGCAAGTTATCGGAGCAGGCTGTGATGTCAACATGGCTCTTATACCTCTTCCCGCCTCTGATAGTGTCAAATGTTGGGACGCCACCACAATTCAGCACATGGAGGTTCAAATCAACCAGCGTCCCATGGAGAGCTTTTCCTCTTTCGTCTTCTTTGTCGCTACCCCACCATGTGCTCCATGCATACAAGCTCTGCTTAGTTTGGGCTAGATGGTGTTGTGTGTATGTGATAGAATATTATTATTATTATTATACTTTTCGAAGCAGAAGCATAAGCAGCTAACTCTAGGCTACTATTGCGAATCATTTGCCAGACAAGTCCAAAACTTTTTGTTAGCACAAACTGGGATTCGAATCCGAGACCGCATTCACTACCGCTGCGGTGCCGAAGCAGTCATATCGTAGGGGTGGTTTAACGCAACCGTTTGGTGAGTCGCAGTACTTACTGCGTAACATGTTTGCATTCCTTTGCTAATTTGCATGTATTTCTCATGGGGATCTTTCGAGACTATCAGGCGTGAGTATAGAGACCCATGTTTGTGTAATAGTTCACCCAAACTTTGCCAATTCATATAATTACATTGATGAAGTAAAACTAACCTTTTGAAATTTAATAAAAAATCGAATTCAATCAATTTTGATGTAAATTGGTTGTACGTCAACAATTGGGTGCCACAAGACAGTCGACGGCGGGCGAAGCAGACCTAAAGGAAGATGGTGGGATGACCTAGACGCTTCTTAAAGGATATCCATCAAAGGAGTGATTTGGAAGTCCAAGAGAAATGCTTTTGCCCAGCAGTGGGACAAACAAACAAGCTAATGAAAAGAAACGTTATTTTTAGTAGCAATTACACATAGCTACAACCCCATTGTTTCTGGTTCCATTTAACCCATTGATTAGCAATAGCTTAGTTTGAAAAGTATTAGACTGCCATGCAGAGGTTTCAAGTTCAAACCAAAGGCTGATGATACGCTCTGACTTTTAGAAGGTTTGTTCCACATTTGTCCCTACATTACGTCCCACATTCCAAAATGTTCCTCATTCACCCATTCTCTTTTTAAATTATTTCCTTTTCGCCTTACATTTTTGTACATATGGTTAACAATACAAAACATGGTTTAAAATTATTTTAAATCTTTCTTTGTCAAGCTTGTGATGTCATGCAATCATAAGCCCAAAGTTTTACTGAGAGGTCAACGAGGTATTTTAAAATATTTTTCGGCTGACGGTACAACAGAAATTCCATACAAGAAAAAACGGACAAAAAAGGAACATAATCTGGGACGAAAGAGGAATTACATTAAGAAATTAATATTTATTTAAATTTCGGGGCATATAAGGAACATTTTTTGGGACGACGCTTGGGACGTAACATGAGGGACGAATGTGGAACAAACCTTTTAGAAGTATGTGCGTATAAAATAGGCAATCGTCGCTTGCTTAGACGGCGAAAAAAACATCATCTGCTTGTGAATGTTCTTCATAATGTCCTCGAAGATGTTTAGTAGCCTATCAATCCTCATTAGGCCAGCGTGATGGACTATAGCCTAATCCGTATTATAATGTGAAGAGGCCCGTGCCGAGAGATATTACTATAACCTATTGAAGTCTATCGGACCTATAGACTACTTCAGATAATTTAGCTCTATCAAAAATCTTAATTCACCTTCGTTATTCAAAAATCCGCAGAGACGCTTTATAAAATTTTAAGAATAGATAACAGTGCGTTAATATATTAAACGTAAGATATACATCTATACCAATATTAAAAAGAGGAAAGATTTGATTTTTTGTTTGTTTTTAAGGATTTAACTCAAAAACTACTCAACCGGGTTTTAAAATTCTTTTACCATTACATAGCTATTATTTGTAAAAAAACGTATTGATACTAACATAACTTAATCTACTTTTACGCGAGCGAACCCGAAGGCAAAAGTTAGTTTAAATTAAAATAAAATACAAAAATACAAATTTTTCATAATATACATTGTATATATCATCGCTTTGTTATACCTACTATTCAAAAGGTATACCCAGTTATTTCCCACTTGCAAGTACAATTATGATTTTTTTGTCTTTAAATTTTTGTAATGGAAACTCGAGGTATATTACAAAGCTTAAACAAGACAAAACCGAATGAATTTCTAGTATAATTTAGTACTTTAGTTGAATGTTTTTTTATTTTATTTTTTGTTGAGCATAATAATTGCAGGTATCATTATCGTTCGTGCTGTTTAAATGAGAGTGCAAATGGAATGCCATTGTGGTGTTAGATGGAGCTGGTGGGTATTCCTTGTTAGGAAATGTGGTATTAATATATTGTTTTACTGCTAGCTATGTTTTGTCTGTGACTTCGTTCGAGTTTGCTTGTAATGTATTTAAAATTGGCTATTTTAAGTTATGGTTCATATTGGAGTGAATTTATCGCTTAAAAGTTTGCACAATGCTTAATTTTAGTTTATTTGGATTCATGCTCCGGTAACGCAAACCGTGTGTGCGACTGCTGTGCATGTGGTCTTTGTGTCGACTTCCGGGTTAGGCCATGTATTATAGGATTTTTCTGTCAATTAATACGGATATAAAAAAAAATAACTCGTATAATACATTTAAAAACAGACTTTCGCATTTTATTCTAACATAAATCATTATTTTAAATAAATTACCTAATAATAATAATCATAATATTCTACCACATACACACAACACCATATAGCCCAAACTAAGCAGAGCTTGTACTATGGGTACTAGACAATGGATAAACATACATATATACTTTATTTTTTGTAAAAACATATTATACATAGAAACACCCAGACCAAGACAAACGTCCATGTTCATGCACACAAATGTTTGACTTGTGCGCTAATCGAACCCGCGACCTCAGGCGTGGCAGTCGGTTACACTAACCACTACGCCATCGAGGCCGTGTCGTGTACGTATTATATCTATTGTGAATTAATTTTAACTATTGAACGGGTATCTGTGGGTATATTATCTATGAATGTATTTAATATTGTCTTCTGTTTACGCGACTGTTACTGTGTGTGAACATGTGCAACAGGGGACCAACCACTACCTGAGATTTGACATTCTCGCTAAAGAACACCGACTCCTACCAAGGATGCTTCGCGAGGCTATTGAAATGAAAAAACATCCTAATTTCAATAGAGAAGATGGTTGGAATGTACCACCAGCTTGGGATCCAGTAATACAAATAGTCAAACCCAAGAAGAAGCAAACCACAGCTAGACTTCATGATACTCTGAACTCATTCTGCGTAAATAGAAACACTAATGAGTAATTATGTTCGGGTACTTTGAAATAACGACACTGGAACATTGAGACAACTACCATCTTAGTCTCCCCGTGACCATGGCTGCTGAAAAGCAACCGAAACGTCGGGGAAAGTGTAAAATTAAATATAAATAGATTTAATAATTTAATAAGCTTAAAAATTAGTAAAGTTTGATAGTATCTAGTAGTAGTGTGACAGTTTCTAAATTATGTAATAAAGTGTAAAATAAACAACGCGATAAAATCCGTATATAGCAGTTTAATTTCAATGTGAATGTACTTCTATTATTGATTGTATTTTATTGTTATTTTTGAGACGAAGAACACTCCTATATTTACTAATCACGTTCTCGTGGACGTGATGTAAATCTTGTATGAGAATAAATGTCTTTAAACCTAACCTAATGCATAGCAGCAGCTCGAAATCTGGAACTGTGTGCGGTAAATGGCATCAGGTTCCTAAAAACGTTCCTAAAATCACGGGACCTAAAAACACTTAATAAAGCCAACTACTGTTTACTGCCTTAGCTGGTTATATGCGAGTGGAATACAACAGTGTCTAGCTCTTCGGCGAAATAAGCATGAGATTATGTATTTTTGTTTATACAACTAAGGTGGCAAACAAGCATACGGCCCACCTAATGGTACGTGGTCACCGTAGCCTATGGACGCCTGCAACACCATAGGCATCACTTGCGCGTTGCCGACCCTTTAGGAAAGGAAGTGGGAAGGAGAATGAATGGGAACGGGAAAAGAGGGTGATTGGGCCTCCAGCACTCTCACTCACCAAACGAAACGCATCAGTAGGAATACTGCTATTTTACGTTGATATTCTGTTAATATTATTATTATTATGATATTCTGTATGAAATGATGCTCCGAAATCCACATTTTATTTTAAAAGGATCTTCTCTCTCAACCAATCTAATTCAGATGAGTCTCAGCTTATATTTTAACTTGAATCCCAAATTAACCAAAATATCAACACCGAATCAAAAGCTGTTTCAAAGATTTTTATTATGACATTCTGTATGGAATTATGCTCCTAAATCCACATTTTTATTTAAAAGGAGCTCCTCTATTAACCAACCTAAATCTGATGAGTTTCAGCTTATATTTTAACTTGAATCCCAAATTAACCAAAATATCAACACCGAATCAAAAGCTGTTTCAAAGATTTTTATTATGACATTCTGTATGGAATTATGCTCCTAAATCCACATTTTTATTTTAAAAGGAGCTCCTCTATTAACCAACCTAAATCAGATGAGTCTCAGCTTATATTTTAACTTGAATCCCAAATTTACCAAAATATCAACACCGAATTAAAAGCTGTTTCAAAGATTTTGCAAAATCCTGCACAGAAACAAACAGACAAACAAAGAAGCATTCCAAAAACCAAGAAACCGAACCGGGTTCTCCTTTTAAGTAGTTGATACCAATTAGTATTTCAAACATATTTCCTATTTAATGACAGTCTTGTTGCAGTCGTATCATAGTATAGATGTATATAGTTCACGTAATTGCCAGTACCAGTCACTTATTCAAGAAATTCTTGTAATAATTAATGTTTTTTTGCTTCAATTACTATTCTGTTACAAATGCGAAATGTTGCTTAGGCGGACGAGCGTAAATTGTTAAATATATCCTAACTTCCTAACTAATATTATAAAGGCTAATGTGAGTTTGTTTATTGAAATTAAACTGCTATATACGGATTTTATCGCGTTGTTTATTTGACACTTTATTACAAAATTTTGAAAATTGTTTCACTACTACTACTATTAAACTTTACTAATTTTTAAGCTAATTAAATTATTATTAAACTATTTAGATTTAATTTATTTTTACTTTTACACTTTCCCCGACGTTTCGGTTGCTTTTCAGCAGCCATGGTCACGGGGAGACTAAGATGGCAGTTGTCTCAATGTTCCAGTGTAGTTATTTCAAAGTACCCGAACATAATTTAATCATTGGTGTTTCTATTTACGCAGAATGAGCTCAAAGTATCATGAAGTCTAGCTGTGGTTTGCTTCTTCTTCTTTTGTAATAAAGTGTCAAATAAACAACGCGATAAAATCCGTATATAGCAGTTTAATTTCAATGAATAATATTCGCGTAAATAGAAGACAATATTATGTGAGTTTGTTTGTTTGTTACACTTTCACATCTAAACTACTCAACTGATTATCATGAAATTTCGCATACACGTTGTTAGGGCAACAGAGAAGGATATAGGGTAACTTTCGTCCAGAAAAAAGGACTGCTACTTACGTAACCTAAGCAAGCCGCGATAGCTCAGGTCTTGGTCTCCCCACTGAGCTATCGCTGCTATTATTAACATTAGATATTTAAAACTTTATAAAATAATTAACAATTTCATTTATCACGTCTTCAACCGATCACATAAAATTAAAAAGTAAATAATTTGGTTATGTCATGCATATTTACGGCACGTAATAACAGTGCTATGTCATTAACATCCGTTTCAAACACTACTTATGAAATTACAACAACTTAATTTTTTAATAATTATGCTGATATAATGAATAATAAGGCTCTTATTTGCACTTCGTTATAGGCTTGTGGTCATGTTGGCATTGCCGCTACACCTTCCGGTTAGTAATACTAAGTTGTCTGCTTGCATGTTATTCTAGGGATTAGTGTACCTACATAAAATTATATTATACTTTCATTGAACCGCTTCGATGGACTAATGGTATTAAGTTTATGCGTTATTGTAGACAGTCGTTTGGTCCCGTCTTGAATTTCCGAGAAATTGTCGGTAGTAGTATGAATTGTGTAGATGTGTCTAGTAGAAGATTGAATCTGCCAGTAATGTGCGTTTGATTCCCACGCGTACAAAAAATTGTGCGATGCGCAAATAGTTATTACGACGGAACAGACTCGGAATTTGGTCAATGTTTGTAAAGATACTGGGACCTGGGATACCACGTGATACAGGAGCTTAGTTGTCTATTCTAAAACAATTATCCTTTGAAAGTATACGAATTAGAAGTCATCACCAGTGCTTATGTTTTTGTCTCAGTAAATTTTTTATTTATTTGGCTCACAGAACCGTATAGGGAAGTCGAGTACCTACGGAGTATATAATATGCTATCGGTAATTTATTTCTGTTTTATATATTGTGGAATGTAAAAGCGTGGTTATATATTTATTTAATAGGTACTAGTTTTTGGCCTCAGTTTCGATAGGGAACTGTACTTTTTGTAGATGAAAGCCTAAACCTTGTCTTTTTCTGTACCCCTGACAACGTGTATACAAAATTTTATGATGAACGGTCGAGTAGTTAATGCGTGAAAGTTCAAGAAACAAACTCACATTCGTATTTATAATTAGTTTTAATAATAATAAACTTCTTTATTGGTACAAATATATAAGTAGGTACATAGTAGTAGAAAACTTAATCTAGGTACAAAAATTCTTAATTATAATGTTCTGCTGGTACTTAAAATAGGATATATCCTGTGCTATAAGTACCAGTAAAATAGTAAAAAAGTTAGTCGTAAAGTATTGGTGACAAGAAGCATTGGGTCCATAAAAAGGTTTTGTTTGTTTTTACCTACTCTAATAACGGTAAGTTTAGTTTTAAAGTTCTTTTACTAAAGTATTTCGGACATAATTATTCGGATATGAGCTTGTCATCAGCAGTCTGGAATCACTTATGGTTAATTCCAATCAACCCATCTATCTTATTAGATATTGACTGTATCGACGTTTTTCAAGTAAGTATAAAAAAAGATGTTCTTATATTATAATTTTTCGTGACATTTTGAGATCCCTTAGTCACTGGATCGATTAGATAACTCAAAATATTGACCACACCTTATCGTTTCGCGATGTATAAATACGACGGCATTTAATAATCTTCTAAAGAAATATAAAATGTCAGAAATTAAATTATAATTATTTTAAGACGTAATTAAATATACTTAAAAACATCTGTTTGTCAATATTAATATCAGAAATGTCATGACAATGTTATAGAAATGTCATGGGGTTCTCCTGCAATTGATAACTGGTGACATTATATTTATATTATCTATTAAATAAGTAGGTACTGTTGTGTATTTAATATACCAAATTAAAGTTGAGAACTGAATGTAATTATTTTATCATATATATACCTATATTTTTTTTTTTTATTTATTTAGTAGCGGTTGTTTAAGAGATAAGTCATTAGTATCGCACAGGCCAGCAGGAGACGCCCGGCTGTCATCATTGCGGCGACTGCCGCGATGTTGTTGTGGATACGACGCTGCACTCTTTGGCGGATTGCCCCGTTTGGGCATCGCAGCGCCGTGAGTTGATCGCGGCAGTCGGTATGGTTGCTCTCTCGCTCCAGGCCGTGGTTCTATCTATGGTCCGGAGCGAGAGGTCGTGGAGCGCCGTCGCCTCCTTCTGTGAGTAAGTCATGTCCATCAAGGAGGCGGCGGAGCGGGAGAGGGAGCGCTTAAATCCTCTCCCCAACCGCAGAACCGGGCGCCGAAGGGCGCGAGATGACCTCCAGCCACCATGAGGTTTGACCTGGGGTGGTGGGCTGCGTGGGCCTGCCCGCCACCCGATCAGCACCAGGTCCGAGAGGCGGCGTGCGTGTTCCCACGCACGCCTCTGAGTCGTGTTTTTGTCCCCCTACAAGGGGACAGTAGAGGGTCTTTTATGTAGTGGCCTGCCGTTTCACACGGCGGGCCGAAACCTCGGCGGGGTCGCGATTGCATGTGAAAGCGATTCGCGCGGCCTCGCCGTCTATGGTTATGTCGAGGAACACCGTGGTAGGTTTAGTCGGTATTACCGGAGTATCTCTCCCCGGTGAGCCCGACATAACCTCCGTCGCCCCACGGAGAGGTATGCGTCAAAGCATTACCCGACGTAAAAAAAAAAGAGGTTAGTCATTTGCGATTATATTATAATCGCAAATCTTAATATTATATTATATTCGTAGCCCACATATTTCATGACCGATGTTAAACCACTTCCAATACTACAAATTTTAACAAGGAGGGTTAACAAGAATATTAGTAACTACCTTTTGACCATGGCTTCACTTGCTCGGGATTAATACTTTTTTTGTGGTTGAATGGTAGCCTATGTCCTTTTATATACCGCTGACAACTTGCATGAGAAATTTCATAAAGATTACATAATATTGTCTTCTGTTTACGCGAATATTATTCATTGAAATTAAGCTACTATATACCCGTGCCCGTGACCATGGCTGCTAAAAGCAACCGAAACGTCGGGTAAAGTGTAAAATTAAATTAAATCTAAATAGTTTTAATAGTTTTAATAATAATTCAATTAGCTTAAAAATTAGTAAAGTTTAATAGTAGTAGTAGTGTAACAGTTTTTAAAATTATGTAATAAAGTGTCAAATAAACAACGCGATAAAATCCGTATATAGTAGTTTAATTTCAATTCACGAAGATTAGTTTCGTACCTAGTTAAACAAACTCACATTCGTATTTATGATATTGATAAGGATTTACAACTTGGACTACAAGCTCGTAATTTTTAAAATGTGTGTAATAATAACTAAATTACTACTTAGGTAAGGTAGATAGCATCGTGATTTATTTTTAAAAGCTGCATATTTTTTAATACTTCTAAACGGACATTATCTTCTGGAATGAGTGGCTGCAATATAGCGGACGGGACTAGTAATATTGCCAGCTACGGCTGCCCAGACTCAAGAAGAAGCAGAACTAAGCAAGATGTAGTAATACTTTAGCTCTACCAGCGTATATAATAATTTGGATATTACTACACTGGAAAGCAATCGAAAGTTCAGTGAAAGTGTAAATTTAATTAGTTCAATATACAGGGTCTCTCAGAATATGTGAATCAAACAGAACGGCAGATTCCTTAGGTAAGGACCTTTCAAATGTGCTAAATGAAAAAATATAAAATTAAGACCTTTGTGTAAAGTAAAAAAACAAACGAACAAGATTTTCTTTGGTGCAAAAAAATAAACCAAAGTAATGCTGCGATTTCAAAACTACGTCAATATATTAAAAATTGTTTGTCGTTTCGAAAAAGTCGTACTTTTTTAAAACTCTGTTTTTTTTATTTTTACACTTAGGACATAATTTTATTTTTAGCACATTTGAAAGTTCTGTACCTAAGGAATCTCCCGTTACAATTTGATTCACATATTCTGGGACACTCTGTATATAAAATAATACCAGTCCTGTATTCACTTTTTATTGTTATTATTAGATTTTGATCTTTTTACACTACATTAAAATATACAAACATAACATGACACCCTAGGGGTGGAGACCTAGTGTCCTAACATACAGGCGTAAGCTTAGTTTAGGCACCAGTCTTCCACATTCATAACTTTCGTATTTGTACCCATAGGCTAGGCTCATGAAAGGTAATGCGGTGAGAAATAAATAAATTTTATTATTATTATTAAACTGTCCCACTGCTGGGCACGGGCCTCTTCTCAGTGTGAGAAGTTCAATATACCTACATAAAAATACTCACACTTGTATCCCAAAGGACTGAGAGGTATATGGTATACCCTCATTACACCAACTATGATTTTAAATCCTATGAAATAGGGGCCAGCCTATAGTCAACCCACCATAATTCTAGACTATGTGCCGCTACTGAGAATTTCTTCACCAAAACATTCAATGACACTGCACGACTCGGCCATCGAACTCAAGACCTCATTCACAGCAGTCGTATTCATTACTACACCACTGATACTATTTATTTATAAACACGTAGTTGCATTCCGTCATATTTTTATTATTGTCTGTGAAATTGGCTGTGTAAATGAAACAGCCAATTTCATACACAACAATTTATTTATTTGTTACTTTGTCTTTCTTGATAAGTATCGGTAGTTTTTAAATGCCACAATGCAATGAAATATATATTATTTTATTTGCTCCTATCGAAATTGTTAATAAATATTTATATTTCCGTTATTACACCACCATATCTTCTATCAAGATAAGATAAAAATGTAGTATTTACGAATGATTTTTAAAGTTGTTAATAATGAAATTTGTAACTATTTCCTTAAAGAAATTAAAATGTAAGTATATATATAAAAGTACAAACAAAGCCACTGAAATGGAAAACATCGTGAGGAAGTATGCCCTAATCCTTATTACAGTGATAAGAGGCAGCATGGCATTTAGGCCATAGTCGACCACGCTGGCTAAATGTGGGTTGGCAGACGTCACATATCTTCGAAAATGTAATGTAAAACTCTCAGTCATGCACCTCTATATGTTTTCCTTCGCCATTTAAGTGAGCGATAAATAACTATTTAATACGCACATGACTTCGAAAAGTCAGAGATGCATGCCTTGGGTTCGAACTCGTGACCTCTGCGTGGAAGTACAATGGTCTCTCACTAGGCTATCGCTGTAGTCTATTTTCTGATGGCATCTAATAATATTTTGTGCAACTAACCAATAACATTGACGTTCATAAGAGTTACCTTGTGGCATGAATGAATCAATTATTATATTTGACTATTACTTTGACTTGACTCGAGAATCGAACCCGTCGAAATTGGATGAAACGTATGTCATTATGGGGGCCAGTCAGTGCAGACCGGCGACACTTCGACCCAGTGGGATCTTTTGTGTCGACACTTTCCCAATAACGACTGCCATAGATGTTCATGGCAGCCGGGACCGATGGCTTAACGTGCTCTCCGAGGCACGGAGCAGGCGATAATTGTCAATCAATACGCACATAATTTCGAAAAATCATATAACTTCCAAAAGTCAGTGGTGCGCGACGTGGGTTCGAACCCGAGATCCTCTGCATTGCAGTCTGTTGGTCTCCCCACTGAGCTATCGCTGCTCGGATGAAACGTAAGTGCAAAGTTATGCCACGGTGCTACAGAGAGAAGTGTCTTATATATAGCTTTGACTAAGACCGATGTTTCATATCATAAAACAATTTGTTTGTAAGTTAATTTTCTATTAACTTTTATGAGGTATAATCACGAACAACCTCAATTTCCACGCCTTTTTCAACAAAGATTAAGTTATTAAATTTAATATTAAAATACATGATAATATATTAAATGGTCCACTTTATTTATATTAAACAATTATGAATAAAAGACATGGTTATTAATTTTATGTTATAAAAGAAAATTGTTATTCTAATGTATTGTTATTTTTGACTCTACGGCTCCGATGCACGCTATAGTCTGTTTCATATACGAAGTCCCTTTTGACACTTCATAGCGCGTTACCACTATTTACTGAGGCGTAACTCTGCACATCTTTATATATAAAGCTAGTAGTTTTTCCGCGGTTTCACCCGCGTACGTCCCGTTCCCGTGCTAATATCGGGTTTCACCCCTTTCACCCCCTCCAGGGTGAAATTTCAAAAAATCCTCTCTTAGTGCTCCCCTACACTCTCCAAGGAACATACATGCCAAATTTCAGCTTCTTGCGTTCTGTGGTTTCGGCTGTGCGTTGTCTGTCAGTCATTCAGTAACGGAAGAGTTTTATATATATAGATTCTACTGTACGTGTGTATGTCACTGAACTCCTCCTAAACGGCTGGACCGATTTTGATACAAACAATTTGTGTGTATGTCATGTGGATTCGAGTATGGTTTAGATTTGGGTTTTTTTTTTCGTTTGTACAGGACAACGTCTGTCGGGTCCGCTAGTTTCATATAAATTGCTAAAATAAACGATGATTAGGTACTTACCAAATAATATTTGCGCAAAAATAGAATATTGCTATATAAAACATTATAATATAAGTAGGTGTTTTACAAACATAATCAACTAATTATTTTGATACCGGTCTTAAATAATTTAGTCATCATAATAAAATAACATTTTACTACAATACCATGGTTGCGCACTATGGTAAATAAATTATTTTACTTTCCGTCATAGTGACGCGACAATATGAATCGGACAATACGGAGCAATTTGAGCAAATCAAAATTGTCTATGTAAATGCTTTTGTAAATTTGTGTTTGGCATCAATTTATTATTGGGTACGTACCTTAAATGTCAATTTGCGAGCCTTAATATATTTTCTTTATAAGAAAATAGATTTCAGGATGAGATATTGGACTTAAGGTTTGAACCTCTCGCACTCTTAATAAAACAGCGACTTAACTCGAAATTTGAAAGTAAGCCAATTTGCACTCTAATTGTATATGTTAAATTCTAATATTATATTTGTGTTAAATCTTTTCAATAGAGTTCAAATTTGTTTAATCAAAAATACTGAGATAAGTCTCTGTTTTATTAAGGATGCGATATATATACCCATCTTTTTGTAACTTCATACAAATATGTATAATAATACATAAAAACACCCAGACCAAGCCAAACATCCATGTCCATGCACACAAATGTTTGACTTGTGCGGGAATCAAACCCGCGATCTCAGGACTGGCAGTCGGTTACACTAACCACTTCGCCATCGAGACCTACATATATATACATACCTAAATTCTCGCGGTAAACAAAGTTACTAGACAACTAACTATTTCAAATACGTACATATAGTCATGCCAATACCTGTATTTACCGCAAAGTTATAGGCATGGCATACTACACTTATATATACATACATAGAGTACCTATTATGCCTATATAATATATATCGCACTCTTAATAAAACAGCGAATTAACTCGAAATTTGAAAGTAAGATAATTTGAACTCTAATTGTATATGTTAAATTCTAATATTATATTTGTGTTAAATCTTTGCAATAGAGTTCAAATTTGTTTAATCCAAAATACTGAGATAAGTCTCTGTTTTATTAAGGATGCGAATTATGTATGTAGATTTCTTAAAGCAATCTCCTGCACTAGTATTAAGTTACTATTTTCTCTATTTATTAATACAAGTAACAAGTGAAAGTTGGGTATGGCAAAAGAAGCATGAGAGCAGAATAAATGCTATAGAAATGAGAGCGCTGAGAAATATATGTGGTGTGACTCTGAAAGATAGAATAAGGAATAGTGTGATTAGAGAGAGATGCCGCATGAAAGTGGATATATTGACAAGAATAGAAAAGGGTATGTTAAGCTGGTTTGGGCATGTAGAAAGAATGGACGAGGAAAGACTGACTAAGAAAGTTTATAAGGCTAGTGTGAATGGAACAGTCACAAGAGGAAGACATAGGCGAACGTTTCTCGATCAGATCGGAGGCGTTCTGGACAAAGGCCAGGTTAAGAGCACCTTGAACCGACGGGCGTGTATGAGGAATGTGATGAAAATGAATGAAGCCAGAGAAGTGTGTCAGGATCGTAGCAAATGGAAATCCATAGTCTCTACCTACCCCTCTGGGAAACAAGCGTGAATCTATGTATGTATGAATCTACTATTCATTAACTTCATAACTCAGAATCTTCAGTGCTCGTATCATCTTTATGCCGATGACTTGCAGCTATATGCTCAAGACACTAAGGATAATCTACCTGAAGCCAGTTCTATACTAAATGCTGATCTTGAAACAATTAGAAGCTGGTCTGGCAGATTTGGATTCTCTGTTAATCCGACAAAGTGTCAGTCAATCATAGTTGGCAGTCAACGATTGATAAGTAGGCTGGACTCCAGTACTTTACCACCTGTTATGTATGATGGGACCCCTATAACATTCAGTCCTACTGTAAAGGATCTGGGTTTACTCATTGACTCCAATTTAAATTGGCAAGCTCAGGTTACTAGTGTCAGTCAGAGAGTAACAGGAACGCTACGCGCCTTGTATCGCCTAAAGAATTTTCTCCCATCTAAGACAAAAATAATGCTTGTGCAGACTTCGATCTTTTCCTTAATTGATTATGGTGATGCGTGTTACTATGACTTGAATGCAGATCTACTTAATAAATATGACCGACTACATAATAACTGCATCCGATTAATATATAATCTTCGTAAATATGACCATATGTCATCTCATAGATCGACTTTAAAATGATTACCCATTCGTCAACGTCGTAGTTTGCGTGCCCTTACAACATTATTTTCTATTCTAACCTCACCAAATGCCCACACTTATTTAACCAGCCTTTCCCAATACCTGTGTTCCAATCATGATAGAAATCTTCGTTCTACCAATAACCTCCTCTTATTTTGACCCTCCCATACATCTGGTTTCCTGCAATCTTCCTTCTTCGTCCAGTCCGTTATACTATGAAATGCACTCCCTCACGAAGTCAGGATGGCCACAAACCGTTACACTTTCAAGGTAAAAATGCGTGCTCTCCTCTTCGACAGTTTATCGGATTCATCTCATCAGTAATATGATACGTATGTACATATATATGTATATAGCAGATTATATAATATGTTTATTGGTATGTATCTATATATATAAAGATACTGGATACATATATACATACATACCAATAAACATATTATATAATCTAAATAAAATATATACAAATATATATATATATATTATACATATTATATAATCTAAATAAAATATATACAAATATATATATATATATATATATATATATATATATATTTGTATATATTTTATTTAGATTATATAATATGTTTATTGGTATGTATATAATATTAAGTAATATATAATTACTATTGTGATATTCTTTAGTATTTACATGTATGTTTCGCGTTACTGTATGCCACTACTTCTTTTTATCTCTGCATCACCCTAAGGTCGACTGGTAGATAATGACCTTGGCATTAAGTCCGCCATTGTACTATTTCGTGCATAAAGTTTTAAAATAAAATAAAAATAAATAATTCTTGTGTCGCGGGGGACTTTACAAACATTCAAACAACGGACACAAATAACGCCCAGACTCGGAACATCTATTTGAGAATAAGACAATTTTTTTGTCCCTGGTGGGATTCGAACCCACGTCAATCAGCGCGGGGATGGCGAGATAACCATTTAAACACCTACGTAATCCGTGCAGTCAAATGTGTGTGTAAACATGTAAGCTCTACAGCCGTATACCGGGTTCAATGCCAGATCCGTTACTTCACTATACTATCCAAATCATACCTTTCTTCACCTAAGAATGACCTCGCAACGTCACACTTGGCAGGTGTCCAAGTACTTAATCCACAACACCAACGAAGCAGTTAACTAAAATAATAAAATAGCAAAAATATGTTCGTAATTTTTAATTATTATGTTGTCTTATCTTTTTCCTATCGCGACATAGCTCTGTAGGCATTTAGATTATAATTATCGTAAATTTTTCTAGACCTAATTGCGCGTACTAACTAGGCAAACTCTATGCTGCCGATTTTCTATAAAGTACTACTTTTATACTAATAACAATTCTTGCGTAACGTAATTTGCAAACATTCAAACAATGGACATAATTAAACTCCATATCAGAATAACTATATTTATGAATTATTACTATGAGAGACAGGTTTGTCATTTGCTATATATATACTTAGTGAGGATATTAATGAATCAGTCCACCCGACTCGGCATTTGAACCCGAGACCTCATGCTCAGCAGTCGAATACACTACCGCTGTACCTCGGAGGCAGACAAGCACTTATATACACAATCTGAAACACTTACTTATGTATACCACTACGCTGCCATCTGAGTCCGTCAACAGTCTGCCATTATTACGCGCCTCAACCAAACGATCGGCAGTATATAGTTTGCCATACGCAAAGTTACCAAGTAGAAAAGTAAATTGTCTATTAAAAGTTCTTTACATTAACATTACGATTGTAATAAAGGTAATAATTAGGTTAAATTAATGAGTATGGATAACGTTTTGTAATCGCGCTAAGATGTCAGGACACTTTATGATCTCAGATAATGTACCATAGATTATAGAAGGTGTGACAAAAAAAGGTATGATCATATTTTAAAACCGCTTTGTGGTTCATGAATAAAGTTAATGTGTTGTAATTGTGTTGTTGGCGTCGGTGTAAGTGTAACTTCATGTTGAGTTGTGAGGTCTTGGGTTCGGTTACTAGATAAGTAAAGTTTTATTGGGTTTGGGCAATTCTAATTAGACACGCAATTTTTGTTGAGGAAGAGGGCCCCCGTACTATTAATCAAGTTCTGTACTGCGGGGTACGTTACATTAATACACTAATATTTGTTGATCATCAAATAAATGTTGTCGTGAAGAATCCATAACATTTAGCGAGAGGACCGGTTGTTGAGCCATCTATGCAGTTTTCAAATGCAACGAGTAACCGTCAGGCTATCCTAGGAACGTTATGTTGTGTTCTGCGGTAAGTAGAGCTACTAGATTGCTTCAAAAGCCCTGTATTTTTAACAGCTTAGTAATTTTTCTGTGTGCCCGCATTTAAAGACTCATGTGTAGAAGCAAAACTTCCTAATGAGACTACACATCTGAAATTTCTCTATAATATTAGGGGTTAAAGTATGAAATTACTGATTTGTACTGAAAAATTGAAACTCGCTTTTTCTAAGATGTAACATATTTATTTAATCGAAATATTTACTCTCATTATCTATACATTGCTACCATCTAAACGAAAGTTAATTTATGCCTTTGCGATAGAACTCCGGGGATGTAGATTCGACAAACTGTGTGGAAACATTATGTACTGCCTCATGGGAAGAACTTTTTTATCATGTAGAAAATTGTCCAAATCACGAAAAAAAATGGTAGTCCATAAAATTCTGGTGAGTAAGGAGGATGACGTATGGTTGCAGCTCCTGTAGAGTTACAACGGTTTCTCGTGCAGTGTGAGGTCTTGCGTTATCATGGAGCAATAATGGTGAAGATCGATTCACGAGTCAGAGCTGTTTCACTGCAAGTTTTGCCATCGTTGTTCAAAGTTCGAAACAGTAATTATCTGCTGTTGTTGACCAGACCTGAGAAAGTTACAGTGAATATCACCATGAAGAGACCACCAAACAGTTACCATTACCTTTTTAATGGTAAGCTTTGCCTTAGAGCACTGTTGCGGCGTTTGATCCGGGGTCATCCATTGCATTTTTCGCTTACGGTTATCGTAAAGAATCCACTTTTCGTCACATGTCACAATTCGATCCAATATTCCTTCATTTCTGTACCGATTCAACAAGGTAAAACAAGTTTCAACACGCATTTCTTTCTGCAGATCAGTCAAATCATGAAGCTGCCATTTTTCATATTTTTCATATTGCAAATAAGCCAATATTTTAGGTAGGGTAACGTTAAACCATGCCGCTAATTCCTGGGTAGTTTGACTCGGATCGGTTTCCTGTTATTCACCTGTGGTCTTCCACGTGGTTCGTTCTTCAAGTCGAAGTTTCCATTACGAAAGCATTTAAACCAAAAAACGCACGGTACTTTCATTTATAATACGTATGTATTAACAAAAAAAAAAGTATATAAGTATGTTTATCCATTGTCTAGTACCCATAGTACAAGCTCTGCTTAGTTTGGGCTAGACGGTGTTGTGTGTATGTGGTAGAATATTATTATTATTATTATTATTAGCAGTCTCCTCTTCAAACAGCGTTGATATTGCGAGCCGTTGTTAGTTCCGCGTCTGAACTCGTATTAAAAAATAACTCGGATTTTCGAAGTATCCATCTTTCCCGTCTAAGCTAAATAAAAAAACAACTGAAAGTCCAAAGTCAAATGATGCACATTTTTTAAAACAAGAATCTTATGAATATCATGTAAAAAAGTTTCACTCGAAATTCTCACACCATGAAGGTTTTATGTCAATACAAAGTATATATTACTATGCAACGGCAACTCATTTTTTTTTTTTTTTTGTCTCTGTAAAATCCTTTATGGATACCCCCTCCCCCGGGGGGGGGAGGGTGGTTATGTAAGTCTCTCCGCCCCTGAAGGGGATCGGTATACACACTAAAAACCTGGGGTGAGCAGTCCCTCCGCCGACGGAGTGGGGCGGGATGGGGTCGCGTTAGCAATCACCATCCCGCCCCGGCGGAGAGGGTCAGCGAGGAGGTTGTTCTCCCTGACCCTCTCCGCGGTCTCCTTTTGCACCATGACAGCTTCGCAGAAGGAGACCACTGCCTGCCACGACCTCTCGCCGCCGAGCATGGCGTTGATCACGCTCGGCAGGGAGAGATCTCCGCCTATTATGGCCGAAAGCGTGTGCCGCTGCGGCCCCCACGCGGCACACGCCTCCAGCGTGTGGAGCGCCGTGTCTTCCAGCGCCCCACACTCGTGGCAGGCCGGGGTCGCCTCCCGTCTCGCGATCTGGTGCAAATACTTTCCGAAGCATCCGTGCCCGGAAAGCACCTGCACCAGTCGGAAGGTCAGCGACCCGAATCGCCGCTCTATCCACCCCCGGAGGACCGGGCGAATGGCCTCCACCGTCCACTGGCCCGGGGCCGGTGGAGCCAGGTAACGGCAACTTCATACTTTAACCCCTATTATTATCGAAGATTTACGACGTGTCTAGTACCTACTGGGTCTCTTAGTGAGAAAAGGACCATCACCCATGTGATCATTGTCTCTTGGATTAACAGCATATAATCTTCTTCTTTACGGAGCCAAGGTAAACAGTAAATGCTTATCATCAAGCCATCCGTAGCCGTTTTGAGTAGTAGAGCCTCGCTGATTTCAGCATGAATGGGCCGGCTCGACCGGGGAAGTACTAACCTCTCACAGAATATCGACGTGAAATAGCAGTGTTCCTACTGTTGTGCATCGGTTGGTGAGTGAGAGTGCCGCAGGCCTAATCACCCTCTTTTCCCCTTCCCGCTCCTTCTCCTTCCCACTTCCTTTTTTCCTAAAGGGTCGGCAATGCGCAAGTAATGCTTCTGGTATTGCAGGCGTCCATAGGCTACGGTGACCACTTACCATCAGGTGGGCCGTATACTTGCTTGCCACCTAAGTTGTGTAAAAAATTAAATTAAAAAAAGCCGCATACTTGTTCACAACCTAAGTAGTAAAAAGAAATTATCAAGTCCAAATAAGTACCTACAAGTTATCATGACCTTTGACAGTAATTTACATAATAACAGCCAGAAGTACTAAATATAAGAAAGGAAATAAATAATTGGTCATAACTTTCGCTCCGCACAATTATAACTGTAATAACTAACAAATAGTTCTTGTTTAAGCATTTTTATTATTTTAGAGTTGTTAGGAATTTTTTCCTTTCGCGTAAATACTATAATATAATGTGCTTGCTCCGAAGAGAGAATGCGTTAAAGTGTATTTTCTTCTCACCGAATACTTTAGCGATATGCAATGGCTACGATAAAAGAAATTCGATTATTTGAGACTTATCAATATAATTATAATCATCAATATAAAATAGTGTGAAAACCACAGAAGTAGTTTTGTTTAATTTTGCCAGCGTTTGGCATATTACGTTATTTTATTTATAATTATATATTTTAAGGTGTTTTAGATTGATGTTTTTATAATTTGTTAAACGCTGTAAATAAACAATTTTACATTTTTTCAATTACAGATAATAATATTGATTGCACCGATGGCGTAGTGGTTTAAGTGGTCGCCTCGCCACTGCGGCCGCGCCGAGTGTTATGGGTTCGAATCCCACACACAAACAAAACAGGGACAAAAATTTGTGTCATTGTTTGTTCCGAGTCTAGGTGTTCGATGTGTACGTTGTTTGAATGTTTGTAAAGTCCCCGCAACAGAGGATTTATTATTCCTCGTGCGAGAGTTGTACCTATTTTATAAAGAAAATAAAATGAACATCCCACATCCAAATGATGATCAATTCGTTGTCATTAATTCCGAATCGAATCATAATCAAATACGCGATACAAAATGTGATGTGGTCGTGTTCGGTATACCATGTTATGTTACGTATTGGCTTCGGACGATAGTGATGCTCTTTTCGGATATAAATTCAAAAATTATTCCTAACGCGGTGAACAAAAATTAATTAACCTATTGTAGTGTAGTATAAGATCTAGTATATAAGGTGTAACATGTATTTTGTGCATGCATTAAATATCGTACTTTCAACTTGAGCGTTTCTTTGATCTCTCCGACGCAAACACCTTACATGGCGACCCTGCCAGAAAGAAAACATTTTAAGCACATTAAGGAACCCATGGTTTTAACAGATACGGGTCATTCTTCATTTGATAGAATTTATTTAGACTTAGTAGGGCCCTTAAGTAAGGATAGTGATAGTTATGCATACATTCTCACACTTCAGTGTGACCTTAGTAAGTACGTTGAAGCTTACCCTCTTAGAAATAAAGATACTGTTTCCGTAGCAACCGCGTTTATAAACAATTTCATATTACGTTATGGCATACCTCAAAACATTATATCGGACCGCGGTACAGAGTTTGTTTCTAACGTAATGAAAGAAGTATGCAATGTTCTTCAAATAAAACAAATTACTTCTACATCTTATCACCACCAGTCGATCGGAAGCTTAGAAAACACCCACAAAAATTTAATGTCATTTTTGCGTATTCAAACACAGAACGAACCACATAACTGGAGTATGTGGTTACCATTTTGGTGTTTCGCTTTTAACACAACCGTGCATACTGAGACACAATATACACCTTACGAACTTGTTTTTGGCAAACCTTGCAATTTACCGAGCAATTTAACTACTGATATAGAGCCGTTATATAACCCGTTTGATTACAGTAAACAATTACAATTTAGATTACAAAAATCGCAATATGATGCAAGACAAAATTTGATTAGATCTAAAGAATTAAGAAAATCGAAATATGATTCATACACAAACCCTATTAAGTACAATGTAGGTGATAAGATATTACTTAGAAACGAATGCTGTGTCAATAAATTTGATCCATTATATCTAGGTCCTTTCAATGTACTAGAAGATTGTGCACCAAATTTAAAAATAAATTACAAAGGTAAAGAAATACTAGTTCATAAAAATAGGACTAGACCCTATAAAATATAATTATTAAGTTTATTGAATTGTTTTATTTTTTCTTTCTTTTTTCTTTAGTATACTGTAAACAATGTTATACCTAAAGCAATTGGTTATGTTATTTTTTTTTTTTTGCTTATTCGACTACCAATAGAATTAAACCAAACTCAATGATATTGTTTTTTTTTTTCTTTTTTGTTAATTTTGTATGTTTGTCTACTTGTTAAAAATAAAAATACTTGCATGTATTTTATTTTTCTTTCGCCGGCGGGCGTGTAGTGTAGTATAAGATCTAGTATATAAGGTGTAACATGTATTTTGTGCATGCATTAAATATCGTACTTTCAACTTGAGCGTTTCTTTGATCTCTCCGACGCAAACACCTTACACTATACCACAATTCAATTTATTCGATTTTATCAATGTTTCGATAATTTCATATTTTATCGATAATAACCCATTCATACAATATTAGAACGAGGTAGAGTTTAGACTGTCTGGGTAAATAGCTTATAGTAGATAAGGTTTCTACACTTAGACTGCGCCGAGCGTAAGACAGATAATGACATAGTAAAATTGTATGGAGGATTTGAAGTGCTTTTTTGATAAATATGTATCTTTATTGTCAACCAATAACTTAAATATTTGGGACGGATATCTTGTAATATAACTATTTATGTTTCGTTTAAGCTGTAAAATAGGATAGATTTCTACTGTTATAATCTAAAAATCACGTATTACGTTTTTGCATTTTTCGTGGAAGTTTACGTAATTTTGTAGGCGAAAATATTAATTATTTTAAGTTTTTTACACGGAGTAATTGTAAACACATTCATTCTTATGGTAAATGTATATTTTATATTCGTATTAAACAAAAAGTGTTGATTTTATCGGCAAAGTCTTAATGGCATGCCTAGAGTTTCAAAATGAGGTAAGCCCGCTACATTGTTTTTTAATGGTAAGTGTAACGAAATCTAACTTTATGGATCCTCTTTATTGCTCAATTTTAATTGCGTTTCGTGGATATGTTATTGTATTTAATATAGCACTGCAATATCTGCACACAGTATCTGCTAAATATATACTAACATTATAAAGCTGAAGAGTTTGTTTGTTTGGTTGAACGCGCTAATCTCAGGAACTACTGGTTCAAATTAAAAATTTATTTTAGTGTTCGAAAGCCCATTTATCGAGGAAGGCTATAGGCTATATAACACCACGCTACGACCAATGGGAGCGGAGCGCTAATGAAAAATATGGCAAAAATGGAGAGAATTCTCTTATGTGAAGCAGACGAAGTTGCGCCGGTCAGCTAGTTGAATATAATACACTCACACACACTCACTCATCACAAAGTCTTTGATCTATATCCTCGGATGATTAGGCAGAGCTACCTCTGCCTACTCATACTTGACGAAATATAAAGAAAGAAAGAAAGAAATGTAGGCTTAAGTCCTACGACTTAAACCTACATTTCGCCAAGTATGATTTTCAGTCCCACGTAATATGGACCAAGCTTATTGACGTCTGCCTGGCAAAAGTCTCCTTGCTGCTCCTTAGATTTATTGAAAAAAAACCCAAATAACGCTGTACTCCAGCCGTGAATTGAACCAGAGACCTCACGCACAGCAGTTACATTAGCTATACTAAAATTATAAAGAGGAAAGATTAATTTTTTGTTTGGTTGTGACGATTTAACTCAAAAACTACATAAAAATTCTATCATATATTAGCTATATTATCACCGGCTATATTTAATAAAAAAAAGCATTGTTATTAAATTATTTTTTTTTGATGCGGGGTAATGTGCAAATCACATTCCCCATCACCGGTTTTGGGGCGGGCGATGGGGGTATGTCGGGATCCAGCCCATAAGATGGAAATTTGGGCTGAACCGACTAAAACCACCGCGGTGTTCCTCACACCTTTATGGCGGGGCCGTGCGGATCGCTCTCGCATTCAAATCGCAACCCCGTCAAAGGTTTGACCCGCCGATGGACGTGGCGGGTCCCACACAATCATCATACAACAATTAACACACACAATTGGGGGACCTGGTACCCGACAACAAAGCGGGGGACCTAGTCTCCTTTCCGACATCGAGAGGCGTGCGTGGAACACGAACGCCGCCTACTCGGACCTGCGCTGATCGGGTGTTGGACGGCCCCAATGGGTCCACCGCCTGCAGGTTTCCACTCAGGGTGGCTGGAGGTCGTCTCGTGCCCTCCTGCGCCCGGCTCTGCGGTAAGGGAGAGGGATTGAACGTTCCCTCTCCCTCTCCGCCGCCTCCTTCACTAACATCACCTCCTCCCAGAAGGAGGCGACGGCATTCCAAGACCTCTCGCCTAGTCTCTATAGCCTCGAGCGAGAGGACGACCTTACCGACTGCCACGTGCATGACACGGCGTTGCGTGGCCCAAGTAGGGCAAGCTACCAATGTGTGCAACGCCGTGTCCTCGACAACGACGCGGCAGTCGCCGCAGTGATGACAACCGGTCGTCTCCTGTTTGCCTATTCGACACAGATACCGACCGAAACAACCGTGGTCGGTCAGCACCTGCGTCAGAGGAAACGTGAGGGCGCCATGACGCCTCTCCAGCCACTCTCTAAGTACGGGTCTTACCGTCACGATTGTGGCGTGCCCGATTGCTACTAACATAACCTAACCCACTTTTACGCAAGCGAAGCCGCGGGCAAAATATAGTATATTTATTTTAATTTTATTATCTATTTGGGTTTTAAATTACTAGTATTTTTGTAACTTCTCCAGCTGAGCTACAATGCTCGTGTTAACTCCTAGCATGTCAGTAGCGCAATGAGTGGAATTCGAACCCGCGACCTCTCGATCGCAAGTCCAATGCCTTATCCATTGAGCTACCGCCACTTAAATTGTATTATATTTCTACTAGACCCAGTCATCAATAATAAGTTACAAACATGATCCCTTGGCATACAGTTATTACTTATTACGAATTAAAACCATAAAAATTGTTATAATTAAGATATCGGAAGAACATGTACAGGCAGGTGCAAAAGTACGCCGTACGAATATTTAATGGAAATTAAAAAAGAAACATACACTGGCCGTGTAACTACCAGTAGTTATTGAAATTAATTGTTAAAAAAAATACTTGGTAGTTATTTTCACGCTTATTACTAAGGGGGTAAGCAGAGCGCGTAGTCCACGGATAATCCATGATCATAACATTTAAGATGTTAAATCGCTTGGGTTAGTTAAAATGTATTGTATGATGCATTATTTTTATATAGATTATTAGTAATCCTAAATCCTAACTAATATTGTAAATGCGAATGTGAGTTTGTTTGGTACACACAGTGACACATCAACCTAGACTGTTTGGACTTTGAACTATTAGAAGTTGAACGCTGCGAATCGTGCAAGAGAGTGCGTTATCTTCTTGTTATTTTGTCTCACTCACGCTGAATGGGACGCGATGCTCTATCCTTACCATTACATCGACACCACTATGCACTGTCCCTTTCCAACAATTCTCTATTTTGTATGTAGCGTAGTTATGCGTATATAGAGAGTCTAACTTGATGTGTAGCCGTAGGTACACTTTAACGCCATAACGAGCGATCATTATGAAATTTCGTATGCAAGTTGTCAGGGGAACAGAACACGTACATAGAGTACGTTTTGTCTAGAATAAAGAACTGTAACTAACTAGTCAGTGCAGACCGGCGACACTTCAACCCAGTGGGATTTTTTGTGTCGACACTCTCCCAATAACAACTGCCATATAAGTTCATGGCAGCCGGGACCGACGACGGCTTAAAGTGCTCTCCGAGGCACGGAGCAGACGATAATTGTCAATCAATTGGCACATAATTTCGAAAAGTCATATAACTTCCGATAGTCAGAGGTGCGCGACGTGGGTTCGAACCCGAGACCATCTGCATTGAAGTTTGTTGGTCTCACCACTGAGCTATCACTGCTCTCACCTTGCTACGTGAGTGCTACAGTGGTGTGGAGTACCGGTGAGAATAAATATGGTTTTGGGTCTCACGTAATAGAGGGCGAACCTGTTGCTTTCTACTGAGCACTGCTTCAGATTCTGTACTGCTATTGACAATTCCTCTACAGAAAAACCAATATCACTTTGATCGATCAGAAAATCGTATCGAAGCCCAATTACTAAGACACATAGTTGACGCATTCACTACCAATGAGCCACTGATATCGCGATAGTGTTAACTAAGTCTGTTTATCACTCTAGAAGATAGAACTGCAGAATTAATATTACATTTAGAAATACGTCCCATAATTACGAACATTCATTTGATTCTTCTTGTAATTTATCTTTTTTTACTACTGTAGATGAAGAAATATGTATGTTCATCCGACGTGCAACAATTAAAGTGCAGTAATGCGTTTAATTACGTAGCAAACATTTACTTTCATGAAAGTTAGTCTAGGATGAGTAATGTTGCTGTCATTGTACTAAATCGTTCGTTTTGTTAAACGTATAGCTGTTTTTGCTTGTGATGTCATAGTAGTTATTTTAGATTGTCTGTCGAGTTTTGAAGAATAGGAACCACTTTCAATAATACCATATGGAGTACATGTGGTATGATTGAAAGTTTTAAAGGTTATATTCTGTATCGCTACAGTAAATAAGGTCCTTCAGACTAAATTTGGGCCATGGTGGCGAAAATTTCTCGAGGCGAGCAATTTAAGCAGGAGAAGATATTGCATTGCACATAATAATATGTATCTGCAAACACACATGCGCTTTTAACTCCCTCACTTTCATAGTTCGATGGGACGGCAATCCGATATGACCGAAGAAAGATCAGGCGCAAGATCAATGGTTTTATGTATAATACGAAAATAAGTAAAGAGAAAATTGCCTGCGGTTACCAGAGTAGACCAATTATTGTAACGATGTGATACAGAGAATTTTGACTCCACGGGCAGTTATATATCTTCAAATCCACAGTTTTTTTAATATAATTATTACGTTTATTAAAAGAGTAAGAATCAAATTAAATTGCACTTCACCACTGCGCACTTTTTAAAACTGATGCCAAAAGCCTTTGTCAGACAGCGAAATAGGCTTAAGTACTGTTTCAAGGATTATTTTAAATCTACTAAAACTCCATACTAATTATTACTTACAGGTGTGCAAAATGTCACTGTGTATGTTCATGCATCACGTAATACATATTACAAAACATACAATTTAATTATCGCTAGCTTTAACGACGAAGGAAATGATTGTGACGAAACCTGCATGTCTGAGAGTTCTTTATAATGCTCTTGAAGATATGTGACGTCTGCAAACCCGCACTGGGTCAGCGTGGTGGACAACGGCCTAACCCAGCTTACACTGAGAAGAGGCCTAGACGTGAGATAGTTTAATATAGGACTGATATTAATATATGCAAGTACTGATCGTCGTTTCAATACAATCAAAGGCAATCATACTCATTACATTGAAGATGATTTAAGAGATGGTGCTAAGGATTCAGTTTAGCTTTACGTTGCTTGATTGGAAGAAGCAGATGCTTTGTATTTAGTGTATCGTATTAGTCATCTGTAATTAAGTTTATCCATTGATATTGTGCAATAACGTACAAAGGGTATTTGAATAATGCAAGCCATATTTATTAGTCAATCTATACATATAAAACTCTTCCGTTACTGAGTGACTGACAGACAAAGCACAGCCGAAACTGCTGAACGCAAGAAGCTAAAATTTTGCATGTATGTTCCTTGGAGAGTGTAGGGGAGCACTAAGAGAGGATTTTTGGAAATTCCACCCCGAAGGGGGTGAAAGAGGTGAAACTCGATATTCACACGGGAACGGGACTTATGCGGGTGAAAAAGGAAGGAAGGAAGGAAAACTACTAGTCTAATATAATTCAATATGTTACTGCTTTATTTTATATTTTCATGCATGTTGTGAATGATTTATTAAAGCACACTGAAGGCATATTAGTGCTTCATTGAATAGAAATTACACATGATTGGACATTTTATTAAAACGAAATGGGATTATTGTAATAGGGGGAAGACACTGGCTCCTGCAACACTGTATTTACTAGTGTAGGGGTCAGAGAATTCTGAATTACTGTAGCTTAACTTGTGTCAATGAAATTATTATTATTATTCTCTTTATTACATTTTTTTTCTAATAGTTACATTTTTAAATATAAATATAAAATCTATACATCTTATTATTATTATTATTATTATTATTATGGACGTATGTTTATATACAGGGTGTGGCGTTAATAATGGATAACCTGAAATTGTCGACTGGCCAGATTGTCATCTATCATCTACCCCACTTATATCACCATATGCCCATGGACATATTTTTTCGATACAGTGGCTCAAAAATATATAATTCCTTAGAAAGCATGTTAAAATTTGAGAATAAGTATTTTTTGTGAAGTTGTCTTAGATTGTTACAAAAAAACTTGATACTGATCTGATGATACAAGTATTCAGGACTAACATTAAAAAAATCAGAACGAGAAAATGTCGCCAATTGTAGAAATGGCAGCTGATTTTGTATGAGTAAGAACGATTTTTATTTAAAATATCAAAAATATCAATAATTTGGTCATCCATGGGCATATGGTGATATAAGCGAGGTAAATGATAGATGATAATCTGGCCAGTCGACAGTTTCAGGGTTATCTATTATTTACGCCACAGCCTGTATATATACGCTCATATACCGCCACTAATATTATATTCTTGCTGGGCAATAAGATTTATCACAATTGTCAAGTATCAAGTGTTATGTGTAAATATATTTTTGATACATGCAACATTCATTTTCACCTCAAGTGATATTAACATTTTTACCACACGCTTCCCTGTGGCTTATTTTAATATTGTATGTGCCCGCGGCTTTGCTTGCACTAAAGTAGATTTTATCAATAAGTTTTTATCGCTTGGTAATATATTCCTTTTTCTTGGAGGAAGGTGCCTTATGTCCTTTTCTTACCTATGCTAAATTATATGATGATCGGTCGAGTAGTTAAGACTGCGCCGAGTGAAATGTGCCAAAACAGGCGGCCACAGTTCAGTGAATAATATCAACATTCTTTTTAATACAAATATTAAATATACATTTACCATAACAATATATTTTTTTATAATTACTCCGTGTAAAAAAACTTAAAATAATTACTTAATATTTTCACCTACAAAATTACGTAAATTTGCATCTATCCTATTTTACAGCTTAAACGAAACATAAATAGTTATATTACAAATAGTCCGTCCCAAATATTTAAGTTATTGGTTGACAATAAAGATACATATTTATCAAAAAAGCACTTCAAATCCTCCATACAATTTTACTATAGTTGCCGCGCACCGATTTGAATATGCATCGCACGAGCTCTGTTATCTGTCTTACGCTCGGCGCAGTCTCAAGGCGTAATAAACAAAAAACCTTACATTCGCATTTATAATGTTAGTAAGGATTAAGGAAGTAATTAAATCTATTTTCTAATTTCCCGCTTCCATTGGAACTGTAGGGTTAGAAGCAAATAACGACTGATTTTTACATCGTTGCATTTCTATATAATTCAATATTATATAGAAATGCAATGATTTAAAAAACATTCGAGTCGACACCGTCATCGAATTCAACTATTTTTACTTATAAAAAATGTAGCGCTTTGTAACTAATTGCGTTAATACTTTTTTACTTAGTAACAAAACCTATTCTTCACATCATCTGCCTCTCTACGTGTTATGGAGATGAGTAGTGCAATACCCCGTGCGGTGAATAGCAATATGGATGGGTAGACTACTTATTCATCCCACAATCTTATATGGCATGTGATGATTGACGTTCGACCGTTATTAGTTCATACATTAATCGAGCGGTCAATATTTTTTGACAGGTAATATATTTGTATACGATGCTATGTTGCTTTTAGATTACTGGTTGCAATGTATATTTTATTAGCTTGCAGTTAAAACAATAAATTAAAAATGTATTATCATTTTATAATCAGTAGTTAAGGTACTCCTTTTACCCCGCTCTTCACATTACAATAAATGGTTAATAAATATAAACTTAGGTACATATATAACCATATGTGTGTTTGTGTGTGTGCGCCCGTGCGTTTTTGTCTGTATGTGTAATTGAGAATGTGTCGTAACTGTAGATTTTTATCACGTTCTGCATATACATATGTATATTGTATGTACAGAGTGTGACATTTACCTGAGCTTTTAAAGTTTGATTCTATTTAGAGACATTCAAGTCTTAGTGTACTTGTGTCATGATGTTTGTATGTTTATTTTCATACTACAAAGGTTAAGCTTAAGGTATGCTTAATAGTAAAAGATTACTGTAGCTTATCATGCCTTGAAATTCCGATATGTCAGTTGCGCGTTACCGAGTCTAGGGGAAAGGAAATAAAGGTTGGATTAAAAAAAGGTAAAGGGAATTTTTGTTATTATCTTTAGTTTTTTATAGTCAGTAAGTAGTATATGGCATAATGGCTGCAACACCTTGTTAATCTGACTTGTAAAATACTAAAATTATATTTAATTGGTGATTCAAAATTGTGGCCGTGAGTTTCTTGCAGGTTTCTTTTCATAGGCTCAACCCTTTGCCAGAACCTAGCAACTAACCTAAATGTAGTTTTAGTAACTTAGTAAACTCACTAACCTATATATTTTGACGTTCATAAGTGTTACTTTGTGACCTAAATGAATAAATGATTTTTGACTTTGACTTTGACTTTGGAAATTTGAACTTAAACTTATATCTAGACAATTTATTGCCATAAGTTTACGCTTATGTTTGCGACCGATGTTGAGCTTTCAAATAAATTGTCTGTGTCGTGTACATATTATTGGCTTTTATCTGTTAGGCAAATCACCGCAGCTGAACGACCTACTCGAAAACAGCTATAGGATCGCCTTGATTTTTTAATTCTCATATAGCTTTATCTACCTACCTTGCAGTGATAGCTCAGTGGGGAGACCAACAGACTGCAATGCAGAGGGTCTCGGGTTCGAAACCACGTGGCGCACCTCTGAATTTCGGAAGTTATATGACTTTTCAAAATTATGTGCGTATTGATTGGCAATTATCGCGTGCTCCGTGCCTCGGAGAGCACGTTCAGCCGTCGGCTGCCATAAACATCTATGGCAGTCGTTATTGGGAGAGTGTCGACACAAAAGATCCCACTGGGTCGAAGTGTCGCCGGTCTGCACTGACTGGCCCCCACATAAGATACATACATACATCTACCTACCTTTATATCCTTTGGATATATATACCTGTGAATCTTCATAATTATAAATGTATAAAATTTTATTTTGTATGTATAATGTGATGTATACATTTTTATTTAATTAATTAGTAATTTTACCAAATGTCGAATTTCGCACTTTAACAACAACACGGTAACTGCTCGGAGAAACACAAGCAATTAATAATTCCATATTCCAAGCCATTATGACATTTACATGAGGTATTGTTGATTTATGATGCGCACGAGCACTTTTAAGAAAACATAAATTCGTAAATTACATAGTTGTGGCTAAACGTCGTACCTACTTGACGTTTTTTTTTAATTGCTTTCACTTTGAATGCCGCCTTTTAAATTAGTATTGCAGATAAATAATGCAATTTTTTATGATGATGTTTCGATAAATGAATATATAAAATGTAGCTGCTGCCTTCTGGGTTTGAGTTCGATTGTCGGGACATTTATTTTTAGATGAGGGGCAGTTTATTTTTGTTATTTTATTTTCTTTGGTGAGTAGTAAGTAAAGGCTCTTGTGCTACTGATGATGGTAAGCGGAGAGCGATTTGAGCTAAATTCTAGTATCAAGTTGGTAAAGTAAAAAACTAGGGATTATAGATCCTTTGGTGCCTTCAAGATTTAGTGTTTTGAGAGCTTCTTACAGGTCTGAATTCTGAAGTGAATAATATTATATTTGACGATTAAAAAGAGTGGACGTGATTTTGTTGTCAGTTCTTCCCATAAGGTTCAATGGCCTTGCTTTGTAGAACATAGAAACAGATAAATGTTAATTTATAATAATAAGTGTAACTTTAACTTTTATAAGTTATACCTACTAAATGAGTAAACGAAGTTAAATTAGTGGCATATAAAAAAAAAGGTAGCAAATGGAAAGATTTTCGAAAAAATCTAGTATCAAAAAATTGTTTTTAATTTAATATCGCATCAGATAAAGTTGTGTTCAGCGGTATAAAGGAAAGTGAGATGTGTAGCTTATAACAAGTAAGAATCGGCAAAGTTTTGCCGTAAATATTAGAGTTTGAAAAAATGGTTCAAGAAATATGCAAGGGTCACGTGATACCACGCGACCTTGAGGTCAAAGGTCATAGTCGTTTCGGGGTATATCGACTATGCTGAATCGAATGGCGTTGACCGCGAGTCACTAGCTGTTACGGTTCTTGAGTTGAAAGTTGTATAACAGACAGACGGACGGACGGACGGACAAAGCTGTTGTATAAGAGTTTTTTCGAACTCTAGAAACTTATCTTCATGAAGTCCTACGTTAGGGATTGAAATGTGTCTCTCTGTTTTGCATCTAAGGTGAAGTTACGAGGGGCGTTCAATGTATTCTCGGTATCGGGATGATATACTAATAATAAGGGGTATATATATATAAAATTTTATTTAATTTTCACCATTACTATTCAAGATATCATTACGAAAAGGCAACTAAGATGACCGATGCAACAACGTTAAAAAAAAATCTAGCGAAAAAAGAAAAGTCCAAATACTCAAAAAGTTATTCACGAAGAAATGTTGACTGTTTACCAAGATTCTGCTCCTTCATTATCTACTATTCAAAAGGGGTCTAGTGAATTTAGACGGGGTAGAGAGAGTATTGAAGACGACCCACAGTGTTTTGGGATTCTAAGTGATTTTTACTGATTGAGTACACAATAAAGCATCAAAGTATTACCTTCGCATCTTACGCCAACACCCTACGTAATTTAAAGTAGGCAGTAAAAGAAAAAGACGTGGAAAATTGACCGCAGGTGTCTTGCTTCTTCACGGCAACGCGCCGGTTCACACAGGGCGCGTTGCTAAGGCTGCTGTGCGAGAATGCGGATTTGAAGAAATCAATCATCCACCGTACAGCCCAGACCTGGTCACTAGTGATTACTTTCTGTTTGCAAACCTTAAGAAAGAAGTTCGAAGTAAACGTTTTTCTGACGATGAAGAGTTAAAGGCGGCAATTAATGAACATTTTTCAGACAAGGAAGAAATATATTTTTAGGTTGTATTGAAAAGTTACTTTCCCGCTCTAATAAGTGCATTGAGCACCTCTACTAGAATTAAAAAAATATTTTTTCAGAATTTTCTACTTATTCTTTCATGCCTATACCGAGAATACATTGAACGCCCCTCGTATATAGTTATATGACTTTTCGAAATTATGTGCGTATTGATTGACAATTATCGCCTGCTCCGTGCCTCGGAGAGCACGTTAAGCCGTCCCGGCTGCCATGAACATCTATGGCAGTCGTTATTCGGAGAGCGTCGACACAAAAGATCCCACTGGGTCGAAGTGTCGCCGGTCTGCACTGACTGGCCCCCACATAAGATACATACATACATACTCGACTATGTAGTAGGCAAGATTTTATTATTAGGTATTATATATATTTATTATTATAGGTGATAGGATTATAATCAGATAGTTTTCTAAATTTTAGGAGAATTAGAATAAAATAGAACCTTCATTTTTGCATAAATTGAATATTTAAGAATGAACTAACTTGTGATAATAGCCATATATTTTGACCAATATTTACATACACAATTTAACCCATTCACTGTCCCATGATAGATACAATAGAAAATCATTTGTTATTTTTATCATCTTATCATTATTATATGTGATTCATCAGATAGGGTACCTGTTAATGCATTAGTTTTAATCAATACTTTGAATGAATTTTATGTTCCTAAACTTATAATCGACATATAATATACAACAGTCACAATTCAATTAAAATCTTGATACAATGAAACAGATTAAACTTACGAACATAGTTTACTATTTAATATTGTGTATTATTTAATATATTATTCATTGAAATTAAACTGCTATATACGGATTTTATCGCGTTATTTATTTGACACTTTATTACATAATTTTGAAAACTGTTACACTACTACTACTATTAAACTTTACTAATTTTTAAGCTAATTGAATTATTATTAAAACTATTAAAGCTATTTAGATTTAATTTAATTTTACACTTTACTATTATCAAAACTGATAATTATCTAACTATAACCTTATAATCTGTTTTATTGACTCGCCATAAGTTGCGCGATCTGCATCTGATATATTTGCCAAACGAGTGTCAAATGCCTATTATCTATACTTAGCGCTGATTGCGGTATTAATAAGAATCCAGAGAGAAAATACATTCGTCTAACTCAAGAATAAATTCAACTCTTGGTTGGCTGATGAAAGTTACGCTTGCTTTTTGACAAGTGACACTTAAGATCTTATGAATCTAGCATGACAGTCGGTAGACTTCGATAAGCATGACTTATCTTGTCTACATAATACAGGCAAAATTAATTAGAGTATATATGAAAATGGAAGTGAAATATACCCCTTCCTAATCTGTATTGAAGTATTGAAGCATGAGTGTAAAAGCGTAGAAAAATACCGAGTCGTTTGATTCCGATCAAAATAAACCTGATATCAAGCCATACTCAGTTTTTGAGAAGGCTTACACCATAGTCTATCATGCTAGCCCAGTGCGGGTTACTAAACTTGACCTTTCTTGAGAACATTATGGTGAACTCTCAGACATGCTGGTTGCCCCACGATGTTTTCTTTCAACATTTCAACGAGCTGTGATTAACTATTTAACCTGTCCATTCTTGGAAAGCTAGACATAATTGAAAGCCTATTGTACCTGCCGCTGCTAGACAATAGGTGAATGTGCAAATAACTTCAAAAAGTGAGAGTTGCGTACCTAGAAATCGAACTGGAGATCTCTGCGAGGGATTCCAACGATCTCCCACTAGGCTATCAATACATTGTTTCTTTATATAATTTCTTGAGTAGTAGAACCTCGCTGATTTCAGCATGAATGGGCCGGCTCTACCGGCGAAGGACTACCCTCTCACAGAATATCGACGTGAAATAGCAATATTCCTACTGTTGTGTTTCGTCCGTTGAGTGAGAGTGCCGGAGGCCCAATAACCCTCTTTTCTCCTTCCCGTTCCATCTCCTTCCCACTTCCTCCTATCCTAAAGGGTCGGTAACGCACAAGCGATGCATCTGGTGTTGCAGGCGTCCATAGGCTACGGTGACCACTAACAATCAGGTGGGCCGTATGCTTGTTTGCCACATTAGTTGCATAAAAAAAACTCACTCCTTCACTATGTACAATATATCTAGAATAACTAGTTTGGTTATAACTAAATGAACTATCTAGAAACTAGTTACAAAGGCAGGTGTGACATATAATTCTCTTAATCCAACTAATGATGATACTTTATAGGTGCCTAATACTTTATTGTCATTAAAATAATTGACATTAATTGATGAGTATTATGTTACAACGGTAGAGTGAACTAAAAACAATATTAATTTATGAGTTGTTTATTGTGCATGTACTATACAGCCATTTTTATACAAATTAGGTGGTAAGAAAACCCGCCTAATGCTGTTGAAAATGTTTTAATACACTCTATAAGGTACTAGGTACACTCTATAAGCCTAAGGTACAAGATAAGACGGCAAATTTAAAAAAAAAACAAAAATTGTGGCATTTATGCAGCGTAGTAAAATACCTCAGCATCGCTGTCGTTTGGGAAAGTGCCCAGAAGATTGGCAGCTACGTTGAATGGCAATGCTGATTCTTTGAGCCAAGAAAAGTCCAACCTTCTGGTCACGCGAAATGTTGATTAGCCACTTAGATAAATCTTTGAAAAGCGCACGAGTGCCCTGACCCTGTGAACCTAGCGTCTCTGACCCAAGCGGCTCAAAAACGTAATTACCAAATAAACATAAAAAACATTTTAAATACCAAAAAAAAATAAGCAAATAATTTACGCCGTTTGAGGATTTTACGCAGCTTCAGCATCAGCACCGCCACAGCTCACCGTACTCTCTCATGTACTATGTACAGAGAGCTGCAAAAATGCATACCCATGTCAAAACCAAAATGGTATAAGCCGGTATTTGACACCATCTAACGGAAATCGATACAAGAACTGTTAAAAAGTTTAGTTATATCATAAAAGATGACGGTGCACTACTATAAAACATAAAAAGGAAATTTCTTAATAACTCAGTTTTATTTTAATATCTATTCAAGGTTATTACAGTCTTTATTTAGAAATAAAAAATAAGTAAATATGTAAGAATTACATTTGACTAGAAGTGTACCGTTGACACTTAATATAGCCGTTATTTATAAAACAACGCCATCTAGTTCATTCACGTTCATTCTAATTAGAGTGTTCACAGAATTTTAAACCTTAAGGTATCCATGGAATATTACAGGTGACTGTACATAACGCATCGAAAATAATCGACTAAATATCTGCATAATAAACGAGCTACAAATATAATTATATTTCATTTATGAAACATCTTTGTCTTAGTCTATAGAGTCTATTAAAACACTCTAAAATAACAGAAAAGGTTAGGTATGTCCTTTTCTGTTAATTTAGAGTGTGTAGTGTTAGAGGTACCCATCATCCAGAAAAAATACTGTTCCCGAGGCGTATAAAAGTTAAATAGCTTACATTTTGAAAATTTAGCACATATAGTCATATTAATTTAATAAAATATAATACGTATAAATGAAAGCATCCAGAAAAAAATACTGTTACTAACCAAGCCTAATTACATTTACGCAAGCAAAGCCGCGGGAAAAATGTAGTAATAAATAAATATGAAGCATTTCTTATACTTGTAGTTTTACATCTCTGCCTAACTCTTCGATAATATAAGCGTGAAACTACGCATATATTATTATTAGCCCTTAAGCACTGTTATAGGTCTGACAGACTGCCAACCGTAAAACAAACTGTTGCTATCTCGGTGTCCTGCGTGAGAACGCGGTATACGTCTCAGTACCTTTAAGTTCTTTAGTGAGCTTAAGGCAGACAAAGCGATAGACCATTTCACGCGCGCTGTAAGGTAATGATTACTAATTGAAATATTTTTGTAGGTCTACCAGACCTGTACAGTACAGTAGTAATGTAATTATATTAGAGATTTTGTGTATTGTTTTGGAATGGATTAGATTTAATCTAGCTCTTCTTTTTAACTACAACCACGTGAAAACGAATTTATTAGACTCTAATGTTGCTTCTACATTGGAGGAGTGGCTTATATATGATACAATGACGATTTTAGCGGCAATTCAGTCAGTCAATACAGAATAATTTTGTAGTGGAAAACATTCAGTCGGATTTCGGTTCTGAGTGTAAGTAGTCATTCTGATATTGAGCTCGAAAATATTGAAGAACAGTCTGAAAATCTTTATTGTGTCTCTGGAACGCCTGTGGCCGACACAAGTTGATAATGAAAAATGTTCTAAAAGATATGCAAACGAAGACCCACATCTTTGCACATGCATTATATTTTATTGCTTTCTTGATATAGCTTTAGCTAACGCATACATATTTTCAGAAATATCTGAATTTGTCAAAATATAGCATAAGGATTAGTTCAAAACCACTTAGAAAGCAGAGCTTGTACTGTCTATGACTGTACAATAACACAAATTTTGAACAGGTTCCACTTGAGTTTAACATGATGTATTGTGACCTATATGATTATAAAAAGAAAAGGGATACACAATATATGTGCGTTTGGTGCAAGTTACCTATATGCTTGCAATGTTTCAAGGCAATACGCGGTAATTGTAAAAATTAGGTTATATTTGAACACCGACAGTATTTTTATATGATCTGAATAAATATTATATTAGTTTGAATTACAAGGATTAGTTATAAAATAAGTTATTTTTGTTAATTTTAAAGTTATTTATATGTAATTTTTTTTATAGGATTAACCACAAGAAAGCTCATTTAAGTGCCTACATAAAAGATCGTACTCAAAAATACTTAATATCGTATAATTTGTTACCCTATTTGATTTTTAAATATTTATATGTTAGATTCATATTGTAACTATAAAATTTCAGAATGATCAAAAGTAAATAAAGTATATTTTCATCTAGTTTTACTTATAGGAGTCTCTGAGACCTATATCAGTGGCAGTGTTATAAAATCATGTGTCAGTATTTAAGGGTTAGAACCACCTGTTTGGAAGTTCTTATCTTTTGACATGCTTGTTAAGCTTATTCTTGACAAGACATGTGTCTTATCAGTGGCGCTTATTTATAATTATTAGCTTATTAGAATATGAACTAAGAAAAGCCTAAGGATGCGGCATACGCAATATAATATCAAACAATAGAAATTAAACTACTATATACGGATTTTATCGCGTTATTTATTTTACACTTTATTACAAAATTTTGAAACTGTCACACTACTACTAGATACTATTGAACTTTACTAATTTTTAAGCTAATTAATTAATTAATTAAATATAATTAAATTAAATTAATAATAAAAATTAAAAGCAACCGAAACGTTGGAGAAAGTGTAAACTTAAATATAAATAGTTTTAATAGTTTTAATACTCAACGATCTCATCTCTCAACTCATAATCAACGGTACCTACCAAGGAAGCCATCTTGTATCAAATGTTTTTTTCTAATAAGCAACTGTAACTTCAGAGAAAGTGTAAATTTAAGTTTTAATAATATAGTATTAGCATTGATAAAAAATAAACTGCGATATAATCCGTATATAGTAATTTAATTTAAATGTTAGGTAATTAATCAATAATCTTACTTTGTTGCAGTGTATTCAATTTTCTTTCTGTCTCACAAAGATCATTTACATTTTTATTGGCGTCTCACCCTATATATCATTAGCGCCATATTTTAATCGCGATTAATGTCACGTACATAGTCAATAAAAACTTAAAATATTTAACAATTTATACTTCAAAAATAAAAGTAAAATTTTCTATTCTAAAATTGTCGTTTATAAAGCTTTTTTTTCTATGTATAATAGGAATGTATTTACAAAAAAAATAATTAAGTATATATGTATGTTTATCCATTGTACAGTACCCACGTTTGTTTTTTTTTTCTTTTACGTGGGGTATTCTTCTACTCTTACCTCTTCGCGGGGTGACGGAGAGGTTATGTCGGGCTCACCAGGGAAAAGATACCCCGGTAATACCGACTAAACCTACCACGGTGTTCCTCGACATAACCATAGACGGCGAGGCCGCGCGAATCACTTTCACATGCAATCGCGAACCCGCCGTGGTTTTAACCCGCCGTGTAAAACGGCAGGCCACTACACAGAAATACTTCCTCCACCGTCCTCCTGGGAGGGACAAAGACATGATACAGAGGCGCACGTGGGAACACGAACGCCACCTCTCGGACCTGGTGCTGATTGGGTGGCGAGCAGGCCCACGCAGCCCACCACCCCCAGGTCAAACCTCAGGGTGGCTGAGCTAAAATGCTTGTGTTAACTCCTAACATGTCAGTAGCGCAATGGGTGGCATTCGAACCCACGACCTCTCGATCGCAAATCCAATGCCTTATCCATTGAGCTACCGCCACTTAAATTGTATTATATTTCTACTAGACCTAGTGTGCAGCGCCGTGTCCACAACAACATCGCGGCAGTCGCCGCAGTGATGACATCCGGGCGTCTCCTGCCGGCCTATGCGACACAGGAACTGGCCAAAACAACCGTGGCCAGTCATTACCTGTGTCAGCCGGAAGGTGAGAGCGCCATGCCGCCTTTCCAGCCACTCCTCAAAAACAGGCCTTACCGCCACGATTGTGGCGTGCCCGAGTACCCATGGTACAAGCTCTGCTTAGTTTGGGCTAGATGGTGTTGTGTGTATGTGGTAGAATATTATTATTATTATTATTGTCTTTTTTAAACTGGAGTGGTGTAAACAATTCTTACAGGATGCACTGCCCGGTTTTTATTTATCTGATAGCTATTAAGCATTCATAGGTATGTATGTGAAAAGGAAAGAAAAATATTAGTGTCCGACTGAAATAAGTTTTCACGTCGAAAACCGAAACTGGAACTGAATTTCAGTTTTGTGATCAAAAAGTTTTATTTTTATTTTTTATTAAATGTAATAATTATTAAAATATGATCAATAATCAACAACAATTATATTTTTAAATAATTTATATTTCTAGTTGGTCGTTTAGTGTCTTAACGAATTCATTGCTTCAATTTGGCATAATTTCATGATCGTTGCTATTCTAATTTCAAACAAATCATACTTGGGTTAAAGTCATGTTATACATATTCTAAAAAAGGATTAATAATAATAATAATAACATATATTTGGAACAGACAGTTTACATTAATGTTACAATAGACACGTTGATAGCTGCAAAAGTTTTAAAACTGTGGCTCAGCTATCAGCGCCCAGTTTCAGGAATAATATACATGCTATGCTCCAAAAGTAAAATACAGAATAATTATTTTTTAAATATTAATGGAAAAATAATAAAAACAGATAATTAAAAATTACAATTATAATTATTTTTTAAATATTAATGGAAAAATAATAAAAACAGATAATTAAAAATTACAATTAAAATTAAAAACTATTTTCGATACAGTTAATTGACGGAAAAGCTTGTATTAAAATGCAGTGACACTGATTTTCTTTATATAAAACGAGAATGTCATAGGTACGTACTCAATAAAAGCGAAATAGTGTATAAAATAATAGCTTTTTAGTAGGTTAGGGTAAGTCAGCAAAAAAGCAATCCTTTTTTAAAAAAATATTGCCTATGTTACTCCGTGATAATATAGCTTTCTAATGGTGAAACAATTTAAAATAGGTTGAGTACTTATTGAGTTAAATCCTTACAAACAAACAAACGAAAATGAAATCTTTCCTCTTTTTAATAATAGTACACATCCAATTCAGATTCACCATTAAAAGCCCTGGAATAATAGTTTATATAAAAAATATAATGATACCGTATTGTTTCATAGAAAGCGGCAATTCTTTTACCGATTTGCTTCATACAAACCTACAATTTCATAAGTTAAGACCCAATAAATGAACCGAAGCGATCATAAACGCATTTCGCATTGAAAATTACTCGTCTGTGTACTAGTGCACAAAATTAATTATTAATAATTCTTCCCCACTTTGTTCTGCGGAATACATATTGCCTGTTTAAATGTATAATTAATTATAGGTACAGGTGTGTATAACACTATAATATTGTATAATATGAAATTAAGTCATTTTTAAGTAGTTGTATTTAATTTTTAATTGCGAGACTTCTTTAATTGAATGCGTAGGTTAAACTTGAAGGGTTATAAGTAATTGCTTGAAATCTTTTAAGCTGCCGAAAATGTTGTCTTGATGGTTCTATAGATGCCGTTATAATTATACCTCGGGTTCAAATCTCGTACCCCGGTGAGTCTGACATAACCCCTCCGCCCGCCCGCGCGAAGGGGTATGCATTTAACGGCCACGATGGCGTAGTGGTTAGTGTAACCGACTGCCATGCCTGAGGTCGCGGGTTCGATTCCCGCACAAGTCAAACATTTGTGTGCATGAACATGGATGTTTGTCTTGGTCTAGGTGTTTCTATGTATCGGGCACGCCACGATCGTGGCGGTAAGTCCCGTGTTTGAGGAGTGGCTGGAGAGGCGCCATGGCGCCCTCACCTACCGGCTGACACAGGTAATGACTGGCCACGGTTGTTTTGGCCAGTTCCTGTGTCGTATACGCCGGCAAGAGACGCCCGGTTGTCACTACTGCGGCGACTGCCGCGACGTTGTTGAGGACACGGCGCTGCACACTTTGGCGATTTGCCCCGCCTGGGCATCGCAGCGCCGTGAATTGATCGCGGCAGTCGGATTGGTTGCCCTCTCGCTCCCGGCCGTAGTTCAGTCTATGGTCCGGAGTGAGAGGTCGTGGAACGCCGTCGCCTCCTTTTGTGAGGAAGTCATTTTCGTAAAAATGATATTAAGTTTTTCTCTTAGTAAATTATCTATATCTTCTATCTCTAATTGCTTTTTGCTATTTCAAAGTACAACTCACGCACTAGGAATGATCCCTGGAGACTTCAATAGAGACAAATATAACGTATTGTACAAAATTTTGCCCGTGGTTAGATTAAGTTAGGTTACATTAGTACCACACGGCGAACGCCGTCGCCTCCTTCTGTGAGGAAGTAATTTCCATCAAGGAGGCGGCGGAGCGGGAGAGGGAGCGTTTGAACCCTCTCCCCAACCGCAGAGCCGAGCGCCGGAGGGCGCGAGACGACCTCCAGCCACCCTGAGGTTTGACCTGGGGGTGGCGGGCTTTGTGGGCCTGCCCGCCATCCGTTCAGCACCAGGTCCGAGAGGCGGCGTGCGTGTTCCCACGCGCGCCTCTGTTTCGAGTCCGTCTCCCCTCTAGGGGGGACAGTAGGGATAATTTGTGAGGAGTGCCTTTGGGTAGGTCTTTTGTGTAGTGGCCTGCCGTTTCATACGGCGGGCCGAAACCTCGGTGGGGTCGCGACCGCATGCGAAAGTGATTCGCGCGGCCCCGTCGATAGTGGTTTTGTCGAGGAACACCGTGGTAGGTTTAGTCGGTATTCCGGGAGGTACATTTTCTTCTTAACATCTTTCTTTTACCCCGGCGAGTCCGACATAACCCCTCCGCCCGCCCCCGCGAAGGGGTATGCATCAAGGATTCCCCCAAGTTAAAAAAAAAAATATAAAAAAAAAGGTGTTTCTATGTATAATATGTATGCTGTATATGTATGTAAATACAAAAAAAAAAGTATATGTATGTTTATCCATTGTCTAGTACCCATAGTTCAAGCTCTGCTTAGTTTGGGCTAGATGGTGTTGTGTGTATGTGGTAGAATATTATACTCGCAAGTAAAAAAAAAAGTGGGGCAAATTTGTTATGGTATTTTACACAGACATACACTAGATATAAATCCTGTATCGCGGAGGACTTTACAAACATTCAAACAACGGACACAAAGAACACCCTGAATCAGGACAACCATTTGCGAATCACAATTTTTTTTGTCACCTGATGGATTGGAAACCACAATACTCGAGGAAGTGGTAATGGTGAGGCGGACGCTTAAACCACTACGCCATTTGTGCATCCAGAGTACACTTGTGATAATTCCATTCCATACATAACGTACATAGACATCATATAGAACACAAGATGGCTGAACTTTTTATATTATTGCGCGACTCAGAGATGAAATCGAAAACAACTCGTCACGCAACCCTTGAGGCACTCATTATTATTTCCAAAGATTGCCAGAGACGTCCAAGCTAACAAAAGTGAGCTCACACATGAGACAGATAACGTTAGTGTGCAATGTCAATATGAATGAGCATGAAAATACTATATTTATAACCTGATTGTGCCCGCGGTTTCTCTCGCGTAAATGAAGGTCAAGTCAGTGCTTTATCTCTCGGGGAAAGTACTATTTTTTTGGATGAATGGTATTATATGTCCTTTTCTGTACTCCTGAAAACGTACCTGCGAAATTTCATAATGATCGGTCGAGTAGTTAAGGGGTGTAAGCGTAACAAACAAAGAAACAAACTCACTTTCGCATTTATAATATTAGTTAGCATTCCGATGTCATGGTCGCATTGTGTGACATATAAATACTTAACGTCAAAAACGTCCATATTTAAACGTAGCAGATAATTTAAATCAATACCAACAGTTCACATTAGTTGTGTTTTCTTGCAATTGTCACAAAAGCGTTTCTTTTACTCTCATGCATTTATTGCAAGTTGTCGTAAACTGTGGTAATTACTTACCACTAGGCGGGTCGTGAACTTGTGTGGTATAAGTGTTGTAGGGGTCGCTGCCACTGCGACACTTATAATATCAGCCCTATATTAAACTGTCCCACAGCTGGGCACGGGCTTCTTCTCTGTGTGAGACAGGTTAGGCCTCAGCCTACCACGCTGGCCTAGTGCGGGTTGGCAGACATCACATATTTTCAAAAATATTATGGAGAACTCTCGGTCATGCAGGTTTCCTCGCGATGTTTTCCTTCACCGTTAAAGCAAACGATATAATTAACTATTTAATACGCACATAACTTTGAAAAGTCTGAGATGCGTGCCTCCGGGTAAAACTCAATAACTGTTGTGTTTTCTTTAAATTGACACCAAACAATCTCATCTTCTCTCATTCAGGTATTGCTTGTCGTCTTTTAGTGTAGTGACCGTATACTTGTGTATCATCTTTTTTGCATAGAATATTAAACTGACTGTCCCAATCACAGAGTATCTAAACCATGTCTGGAAAATTTGGTGTAGTCTCTGCTTAAACCTTTGGAGGTCTTCTCTCTTAGCCTTTATTATTCCCAAGTCACTTGGGGTCGGCTTTTCTGGTCTAACCGGATTTGACTGGATATCAGTTTTTACACAGAGCGGCTGCCACCTGACCTCCGCAACCCGAAGGCTAACGATACCCTAAGGCTAGACCAGTGTCAGGATACTACTGACTTTCCCAATAACGACTGCCATCGATGTTCATGGCAGCCGGGACCAACGGCTTAACATGCTGTCCGAGGCACGGAGCAGGCGATAATTGTCAATCAATACACACATAATTTCAAAAAGTCATATAACTTCCGAAAGTCAGAGAAAGAAAGAAACTAACAGCAATGAGTCGAGAGCAAAAGCGAGAAAAAAATATTGAGTTGTTCTTGCAGGATACCTTAGTATGAGCAAAACGCAACAGCAAAGCCTTGAAGCCAATACATTCGCTTTCATTAGCGTGTGGCAATATTAAAAAATTAAAGTAAATTTAAAAAATGTCTAAGTGACATACGTTTGCTATTTACGAGAGTTTAATAACTACGTGTGTGAGTAATGCTATGTATTTATATATCCTAACTTCCTAACTAATATTATAAATGCGAATGTGAGTTTGTTTGTTTATTTATTTTACGCCGTAACTACTCAACCGATCATCATGAAATTTCGCATACACATTGTCAGGATTATATAATAGGACACAAAGTACCTTTTATCCAGAAAAAAGTACTGTTACTAACCTAACCTACATTTAAGCGAACGAAGCCGCGGGAAAAGTCTAGTATTATATAAACATACATAGCCTTACGAAGGGGTCTTCAGGGAATAGGCGAATAGCCAGAGGTAATATTTTTATATTAAAATATATCATTATATAATAGAGCTCGACAGTAAAAATGTGGACTACATAGGTAAATGTAATGGTAAATGTAAGTAAGTAAATAAATAAATGAAATGAATGAAATGAAAGGTACCTACTTCATTTAATTGTGATGCCAAAAAACATCATGGGAAAACCTACATATCTGAGAGTTCTACATAATATAGGTACTATAAGAACAATAAATATTCAATAATCGTAACTGATTAGCCTGCGCAGGAGTGAACTATAAAGCAGAAGTGTGTGCGCAAACACAAGTGCACTTTCTATTGCCTTGGGCAGTGTGATAGGAAGGCAACCGTAAATGTCCGCAAAGAGATCGCAGATCGCAGAGACCGCAGATGGGCAACGCTGCCAGTTTCCTAACTCCGGCCTGCTATTGAGATTTTCATGATAAAAACACCCAATAGTTTATTGCTAGCTAGATCTGATGCTATTATAATATTTTTTTATTATATTTAATTATGATAATATACCTCTTCCGTGATCTACAAGCGAAAGCTGTATCTGTGCAGGTACACAAATACATCTAAATTCTCTTTTATAAATAACTATACTTAAATTAAAGAACTTCCAAACACATAATGGGAATATTAAAATATTATCATATTATAAATGATAAATTCGAATTAACCGATTTAAAATTCACAAAGCTATCAATTTGGGACCACAATACGAAATTCGAACGAACATATGGAACGTGAAAATTTCATCAATAATCGTTCGGCTAATTCGATTCGAATTTTAAATTGTTGCCGAATTTGTTCGGTTTTTTCGCTCGCCGTCGGTTAGACGCCGACTCGGTCCGAAAACTGTCAATCAAACCGTTGCATATTATTATTTAAGGTATTGTAATTTGAAAATAAAAGAAATTTGGAATTTCGAACATTGGGACGTTTGTTTTTTTAGGGTTCCAAATTCGAAACGCTTTCGGATTAGTTTCGGTTTATCAAATAAATTCTAAATTTAAATTGCTAATACAAATTATATAGCACTTTGCAATGTCACTTTCACAATGCAGGTGTGTAAAACAAGGTCCGTTTTATTTAATCTCTTTGGGTACCTATAAATATAATTTTATTAACTTTACTATCATGGTTAACCTTCGGCCATAAAGTTAATAAATACATTTAACTACAATACCTGTTCAAAATTCTTAAAAGGTTAATTGTTGTCATTAATTTTATATTGATTTGGTTAATTTGCTTTTCATTTTGTCATTTGTTATTCAATATACTTTTTATATAGCTGAGGTAGTAACAAGCATGACCTATAGACGGTATGTTGAATCGAATTAGGCGTTACTTGGTGAAAAATTATTTGTACTGGTGCATCTACACCGCAGTTAGTTTTAGAAACATAATGCACCGTGATAACATTAGATATTTCTTTAATATTTGGGACTATTTGTTGCTTTATGTTAAATGTTTCATTCGCATCCATACCGCTAGTAACATATATTAACTTACTATAACAAAGAGTTACATTTACTTGCAAGCGAGTTGCACGGCACACGTTTACAATCTTCTGCAAACAACCGACGTGACCACCTACCTATAGAAAATTTACGCATCTATAACGTGGCAGATAAAGAAGTGATTATTACATTCTAATAATAAATTCATAAAAACTGATATTGCCATGTTAACAGTAGGTGATGTTACCATTACCATTTGTTGACTGTTATCATAAGTTAGGCAACGTTACTTAATACGGCAAAATATAATAACAAACAATAACTTTTGGTTATCGGATATTGTCCACTAACATTTGGAAAAATAGCTCCACAAATAGTGTCGTGTGGATGCACCATAATAAAATAATTGGGAAGAGTTGAATTTGCCACGCACCCTCGAATTGCCCATTGAAATAGGTAAAGTTTGACAACACCAAAACTCCTCGGATTTTATCGCGGCTTATTACGGCAAACATTATCTCTATTTATATTTAAATTTACTCCGAAGTTACGGTTGGCTTTTAAAAGGCAGTGTGTGTGTGAGTGCGCACGTTTGTGTGTGTGGATGTGAGTGTGTGTGAGCGCGTGTGTGTGAATATTAATAACCCGATTTAATTATAAACATATGTATATTTTAGCAATAATAGTTTTTAATCGCTTACCTGTACACATAAAAACAGGCAGGTTAATTTATTTAATAGTGTTTTGAAAAATATTGTTTATTAGATCTGTGTTTTATAATTCAAATATGCCATTTCTACGTATATCCATATGCAAAAATGTTTTGCTACTAAATGGCACTTCTTTTTAGCTAGGAATGTTTATTGTTACTAATTAACTTTATTAATACCTACTATGGCGATGCCCATTTGAGTGGAATGTTCAAATTAATCATTAAACCCTTACATACCAGCTTTATCTACATAGTTTAAGCAATAAATGTTTGTGTCGATTTCCGAATCGAGCAAATTTTTGTACTTTCAAGTATGTAAGGAATCAGATGATAAACGACAGCTGAAACTGCCAAGGCACGTGATTCCTTCTTCCTTCAATCCTGGGTCCTTTAAGCGGGGTGTGAAAAAGCACCTTCTCAGGCCGTCAAAGAAAGGACCTCGGTATCGCCTCAGCTGCTATGAGAATGGTGTGGAGGTCCCTGCTCTTGGACCACATGACTGCTTACCATCAGGTGGAGTGTGGTTATTTTGACGGGCAAAATAAAAAGTGACGCAAAGATTATTAAAAAGAGTTAGTTTTTTTACTCTTTCGTACTCCTAGATTTAGTATGATATTACGCATAAGACACAATTAAACATAACAAATACACAACAACCATCTGTATCTAAAATCGTTTAAGCCTTACTGATTTGTGTGTTCAATATGACAGCATTATTTATTTTGTAATATTGCATTAACTGGGAGAGCCTAGTTAAGTAAATGTTACTAAATAAAACATATAAATATAAATCAAATTAATCAGAAGGCTATCTAATTTGGACAACCTGTTCTTGTAAACATTGCGTGGACTACCTTGCGCCCTCATTTATGATAACATAATTATATTAAGAAGGCGTTTAATTATATTTCTAAAATAATACCTACAGAACCACAAAACTATCAATTAAATTGCGCTTCACCATTTTATTTACCAAAAAGCTAATTGTATTTGTCTCGCGGCCACAATTGTGGCTTCGTAAAAAAGTCTCTTATTGGGCCCAGAGCCAGAGGTTCTTACAAAAATTGGGCTTATCCCTAATCTTATATTGACACCGTAATGAGACGAAAATATTGTACCGCCCGAGATTAGGCTGGAGAGCTATGGAGATAACGTAGACTTTATAACTTTTGATAAGTTTCTGTATGTTGTGTTTGCTTCCTTTTGGAATAATTTATTTAAAAAAACCAATATTACCAATTAAAATTAAATTGTATTTGTTACCCAAACAAGTAGCATTTCAATAACAAAAAAAATAATTTTTATATAATTATTTTCAAGTCGAAATTTATCATTGTCGAAATTTATCAACGTAAGTATGATATTTCTTTAAATTTTTATTTCCGTTTATAATATTTATTTTCATATTTTGTTTTACGATATGAATGGTTAATATTTAGTATTATAATTATTTGTGTTTTTGTAATTATGTTATCTTTTTTAATACGTTTGTAAATATAGGTTATTAGATTATTTCATTTTACCTTTTCATTTTAAGGCACAACGAATTAGTTTAATTGATCTATTTCTTATTATCTGTATACCCTGAATGGCTTAAACACATTGCAGGCCATGTTTGAGACTCAATGTCAAAGGCCCGATGTATATTTGCCATCTACAGAAAAACTCAATAACTATTATTGAACTTACCTGTATATATGCGACTTGGGAAAGGGAACAGTATATTACTATGGACCGTGAACGTAATTTTTTAATTTCATCAACCTCGTGGCACTGAATTATAATCTGGTTAATCATTTAATTCATCCACTGGTATCCGTACGCTGGGTGAATTAATTAATTTATTGATATGGTTAAGGTTTTAAGCACCCATTAAATAAATACTTTGAATTCCTTTTAAGGTTCAAAATATTTATTTAATGGGTGAGATAGAAAAAAATAATATAGATGTTTATATTATTTCTTTCAATTTTGCCAGAGGATAAGAGAGAAAGAGAGAGGAGAAGAGCATCGAAAGCAATTCTGCTTTCGATGCTCGGCTGCTATTGCCTATTAATTATATCCAGATCTTCCTAACAAACAATATTTCAAAATTATTGACTCATCATGACCTCATCTTTTTACTTTACGCAAATTATTTCCGAGTGTTTAGCAGCTAAACAAAAATTACACGTCAAAATAAGATTGACAAAATATAAAAACTGTATGTTGGGTACATACAGTTTTTATACAAAGATGATAATGTCACACATCAAAAATAATAAGGTTAACGTTACTTAAATCTATTGAGTCGCAGCGATCCACTAGTGTTCAGACACAATAGGTTTTCAATATGGTATTCCAACAATAAACAGACTTAAAACATTTTTAGTCGAAAACCTCTCTATACCATTCGTTGTTCCATACAGCCACCGGCCGGATTTGGTTCTGTGAAACTAATCAGTTTAAATAAGTAAATTGACGATAGACCGGCGTCGTCACGCAACGAATTCGGATACGCGTTGTTGGATGCGCCGCAACTTTGTATTGCTCAAGTTCAACGAGTAATGTTGTTCATCTAACGATACTCGACATTTGAAGGTTAATGTGAATCTATGGTTCGTAATTTGAAATAAGAATTTGATTTTTATTTTTATTTGAATTTAGAATCGAACTGTATTTTTTTTTACGTTTTGTGTTTTTGCACTTGTTAGCAATAGGTATATACGTATTTTAAATAGTATACGTTTTAATAGTTATTTAGATGTATTGTTACAAACTACAGAAGGATCTTCTGAATGTGAGATATTGCAAGTAATTCATACAAATAAAATACACGCTATATGCATGTATTTTATTTGTACTAGATCACAGAGCCTCTAGACTTACATCATTAGGTAGAGAAAAATGGGCTTATACATTGTTTTTTTCTTGGAAGTTAAATAATTATATGATTTTCAAGTTTTCCGTTTAGGAAGTAGATACTCATCTTCTTCTCTCTTAGCCTTTATTATTCCCAAGTCACTTGGGGTCGGCTTTTCTGGTCTAACCGGATTTGACTGGATATAAGTTTTTACACAGAGCGGCTGCCACCTGACCTCCGCAACCCGAAGGCTAACGATACCCTAAGGCTAGACCAGTGTCAAGATATTAGAGGGTACTGACTTTCCCAATAACGACTGCCATAGATGTTCATGGCAGCTGGGACCAACGGCTTAACATGCTGTCCAAGGCACGGAGCAGGCGATAATTGTCAATCAATACGCACATAATTTCGAAAAGTCATATAACTTCCGAAAGTCAGAGGTGCGCGACGTGGTTTCGATCCCGAGACCCTCTGCATTGCAGTCTGTTGGTCTCCCCACTGAGCTATCGCTGCGTTAAGAAGAAGTAGATACTCATAATGATCTCAATAATACTTAACGTAATATAACCAATAAAACTACTGGTAGAAGTAAAAAAACAAAAATGAATGTCTATCAATTCAAACCAGCGAATATACATAACGTTGTTTACCTAAAACATTTGGCTTTACTGAAATGGCTTACGTCTGGTGGCTCGCAATCGTAAATCGGATCGGAATCGCAGACTGATAGACTCATGTTTGTAAATTTCCCAATTTCTTGGCATATAAGACCCACCATTTGTAAACTATGTTTTAAACACACGTTATAAGGAACAAGCGTATTTCATTCCTATACATATACTTGCACAAGCCCGGGTATCGATCCGGGAACCTCACGGCTTGCCGAAACGTAAGCACAAACTTTTGCCATAGTGTCCGAATTATAGTAATATGTGTGTATGTATATATACATGGAAAGATAAGCCGAGAACAAAATGCATGTTTGTTGTTAAGCGGATCACTTTAAAATTACTGAACCAGCTTGGCCAATAATTATTTTTTACTAGACTTCTAGACCCAGTGTACTTCGTATCACCTATCCTAACGAATATTTTCTCACCGTTTGAACCTTCCCTGGACTACGACAAACATTTCAAAACCAAAATCAGCTAAATCGGTCAAGCCGTTCTCGAGTTTTAGCGAGACAAACGAACAGCAATTGATTTTTATATATATAGATTTTCGTAATATACCAAATAAAGGTTTAATATTAAATAAAGGTTAAAAAGTAGCAGCGATAGCTCAGTGGGGAGACCAACAGACTGCAATGCAGAGGGTGTCGGGTTCGAACCCACGTCGCGCACCTCTGACTTTCGGAAGTTATATGACTTTTCGAAATTATGTGCGTATTGATTGACAATTATCGCCTGCTCCGTGCCTCGGAGAGCAAGTTAAGCCGTCGGTCCCGGCTGCCATGAACATCTATGGCAGTCGTTATTGGGAGAGTGTCGACACAAAAGATCCCACTGGGTCGAAGTGTCGCCGGTCTGCACTGACTGGCCCCCACATAAGATACATACATACTATTACAATATTATAAATGTGAAAGTGTCTGTTTCCCACGTAGCAAACAGCAAAAATTTTCTAGCATTGGCAGAAATTCAAGTCGATTGTTTGCCATTGTCATAGTTTACCGGCAAGGAAAATAGGCTTTTTCTTTCCTAAATACACAGGTCCTATGAGCCACAGAATCGAACATGCGTGTAAAAGCCAGCCTAAAAATAATTAAATGATAACGTTGTGTTATAATAAATTATTTATTTTACTCTTAGAGCATACTTACAAATGTTTTAAAGCCGATTACGAGCCGATAAGGTTCTCATTTCCAGACCGCCTGGTCATGAAAATTTACTGCCAGAAAAATGTTAAAATTATCAGTGCCCAATCTGACAATCCAATCAAGGATCTCGTAATGGCACATAAATAAAAGTCCTTGTATCAATAATATATGTATGTATATCTAAACTTATTATAAGATCTAAACATACTATATACACCGCTGCCTAGCCCTTTTACAGATAAACAGGCTTCATATCCTAACTAATATTATAAATGCGAATGTGTGTTTGTTATGCTTTTACGCCGTAACTACTCGACTGATCATCATGAAATTTCGCATAAGGTTCATCCAGAAAAAAGTACTGTTACTGACCTAACCTAGTGTTACCTATATTTACGCGAGTGAAGCCGCAGGAAAAATCTTCCTTCTTTGACCTCCATGTTAACAAAGTATTGATCGCTTTTGTTCAATGTAAAGCTTTTGTGAGTACGATACCAAGTTACCTTCTGCGGTTCTTAGTTCCAAGACTTACCGGCAGATGTCGCTACTCGAAACCATGTATTTTATTATTACATTTGAGTGAGAATTAATGATTATTTTCAATTCCGTATAAAGGGGTTTATTTTAAAATATAACATTCGCATAAACGTAAGACATTATTATTTAAATTAATGATTATTTAAACAATTTGGCGTACTCGTTTTCAGACTTTCAGTATTGACAAAATTATTATTAGAGTTTCGCTTAAGACAATCTACACGTTGCAGATGTACAGAACTTACAGCAAAAAGATTTATTTATATTTAAGAGTTATTGCAATTTATAAATTACAGCGTGGCGGTTTAAAAATAAATTAAAAGATTTTTAAGCTTTGCTACATTTTAATAAATATATACAAACTCCAAAGCACTTCAACTAATATAATGTGATTAAAATATTTAAAATGTGAAAATAATTATAATATTGAGAGACCCTATATTGTGTAAAGATTTTACTAGCGACTTGGGTTTGACACTAGGGTCGGACAAGTTTGCTTTTTGGTCAAGAAATTGTTTGCAGCCATAGGAAGTCAGAACTGCTTGGTAGACGGCAATTATAATAAAGTCATCTATGCGTGTGGCCCAAAATGTTCGCTGGCAAAATTTGGGTGTAACACACCATTTTAGCCCCTGGAGATATAGTTGCAAGATTATGTATTCGTGTACTTTTGAAGTCAGCAGACAACTGAAGAAATTATCCCTTCTTACGAGTATCCGTTGATACATTTATGGGAGTACACACATCCGCGGAAAGATCCGCAGGATGGCTAATAAAGACAGATTCCTGTCCTTTAATGGCCTTTACCATCAGTTAACAAAATTGCACGGGAACTAAAGTTATTGCAAAATTTACTAGCTGTAAGACTAGCTGACCCGCGCAACTTCGTCTGCTTCACATAAGATAATTTTCCCCGTTTTTGCAACATTTCTCGTTGATGTTCTGCTCTTATTGTACATCGCGTGATGTTATAATTATAGCCTATAGCCTTCTTCGATAAATGGGCTATCCACCACTAAAAATCAATTCAAACCAGTAGTTCCTGAGATTAGCGCGTTTAACCAAACAAACATACATATAAACAAACAAACTCTTCAGCTTTATAATATTAGTATGGATTATTTACAACTTTTAAAATAAGTTTAGTAATTATGTTCAAAGAGATTTTGTTTGAATTATATTTTTGGATATAAGGCTATTGTAAAACTATTTATAAGTGGACAAATGGAAGCGAAAGGCCATTCAGACAAAAGAAAAGAAAATTTAATTAAACCAAATTGGTCTGCTTCAAACTAGCGAGTATGCACTACTTACTACACTTGACTGCACGAATGGTGTTGAGGTTTAAGAGTCGATCGAGTGTTGTGGACCTTCGATCCCCTCACGAGACAAAAGTTCGTGTGGTTGACTAATAATTGTTCCGAATCTGGGTCTTCTTTGTGTTCGATGTTTAACTGAACGTGAAGCAAAAACTGTACCCCTTTTTACGAAAATTGAGCCGACGGAGTATGAAATTTGACACAGTTAAAGTTTATATGGAGAAGGAGAGGCGAATCTTAATATTTTTATAGAATATGCATTAGATATACATTAAATTAATGAAAAAACACTACACACATACGACCATCCATTTGACACACACAGTCGAATCGCGTTCGTAGTATTTCGGCATTGTTCGGCTGATATCGTAGAATTCTTCGTAACTATGGTTACATATCTTAAGTACCGTGAAATGTGATTATAAGGGTATAGTTATAGGCAATAAATACTTAATAACGAACAAACTTAAAATTTAAATAAATTATAGAGTTGTCTTCTTACAATAAGAAAACCAAGATGCATATATCATTGATAATAATGTATACACTAAGAGATTACTGTAACAATATGTTTTGCAAAAATATCGTAGGTCAGTCGGGTCTCTGTAAAATAGTGACAATACGTGCAGAAGTTGTCTTAGACAGAGAAAAGAAGATTGCCTTACACGTTACGTTACTTTAAAAAAATATCTACTCATAGGAACAGAACTACTATGAACTTACTTTTAAGAGGAACCCACGAGAAGTTTTTGATACCTAATATACAATTCGACTAGTCGTCAATTATTATATATATTTATTGACGACTCGATGGTGTAGTGGTTAGTGTAACCGACTGCCACACCTGAGGTCGCGGGTTCGATTCCCGTACAAGTCAGACATTTGTGTGCATGAACATGAATGTTTGTCTTAGTCTGGGTGTTTCTATGTATAATATGTATGTATTTACAAAAAATAAAGTATATATGTATGTTTATCCATTGTCTAGTACCCATAGTACAAGCTCTGCTTAGTTTGGGCTAGATGGTGTTGTGTGTATGTGATAGAATATTATTATTATTCTCTTTATTACTATTTTTCTTCTAATTATTACATTTTTAAATATAAATATAAAAACATACATATTTAAAAATATAAAAACTGAAACGACCCACCGGCATCGGGAACAGGGTCCAAGCTGCCGGTGGTTAGGATTCCAGAGACAGGAACCTCCTCACAATGCGTGCTGTATCTAATAGCACTGCCTTCTGCATCAAACCCCTGATCCAAGCACTTAACGCGAGCCTCTTTAGATGGTGATCGAGGCTCTTAGCAATTAGACCATTGACAGATATGACTATCGGCACAATGACTGCCGAATCCACATTATCCAATTTATTATTATTATTATTAATTCTCCTGAAATAGTTGTACAAAACAAGAGCAGTTCGGTATTGTCAACCTTTTTCTATTGCAATCATTGGGGTGGGCGATACAATTATTATTTTACAGCGAGTGTCTAATAAGTAAAGCCTTATTTGATTTAATATACAAATAACGCGTTCAAAATTCAATGATGGGCGTTAGAATAAACGAAAATAAAACAAAGTCAAACCTGTCATAACATAGAGGTGACATCATTGTAACCAGGAGATATCATTTCATACGACATTCAAATAATAAAAAAATTATACGGTTTTTATGGCCTCACTTGTAACCTAAAATTTTACTAGTTGGAGTGTGGTACAAGTCAGAAGTTGAAGTAGTTAGTTTTATATTCCATGCTCACGAAGACGTGTGCGATGGTAAGCTGTTATTGTAGTCTATGACTGCTTGCAATATACACGATCGTTGTCCACACTAGAGAAATATAAAAAGTGTAAGGGGGCTAGGAATGTTGAATGCTCTTAACGCCGGCCCATATTACAACCCTTGCTATATAATACTATGCAACTGTGCGGTACACGTTGCCATATCGTGGAAATACACGGTTTTTTTTTTTTGTTTTTTTTTTTTTTAAATTTTAGGCACCCGTCATCACAGGGTCTTGTGCTTATTCCCCTGACATGGGGATCAGGGACCTTGTTTGCGTTCTTTATTAATAACAAGCTTATAATTATTTATAATTATTCTTATTTCTAACTACACTTCTTAAGTTTTACATACAACATTGTTATCACAGTTAATTTCAATCTTATCCTACATCTTAATCTAAAGTTAAAATTTAAAGCTATGTATTTGTGCAATGAGTTTGTGTTTGTTGTGTCTTGTTTCTAAAGTTTACTTTGCTTGCTATTTGTTTGCAATAATCTATAAAAGGCTGAAATACACGGTTTGCTGCTGCCACGACATCAAGCTACTGCTAAAACCTCTTATTTATTTTTAAAATGATCTTTAGTACCTTACTGCGATCAAGGGAAAATAGGAGGTGAAAATATAACGCGTCATTTATTATATTACTCAGTGGCTATGGAATCCACCACACTCAGAGCAATGGCAGTAGTAATTGATCACCTAAACTACTGCAACATATGTGCAGTCCTCTTCTTATTTTAGCCTAGCTAGGGTAACGAATCATTAGTAATATACAATGTAAAAACAGACTTCATAAAGAAATCTTTTTATGTCCAATATTTAAATTGTATATGTTTTTAATTGTATTTATTTAACAAAACATAAGACAATAGTATATACCTATTACATATTTTATAATAATAATAATAATAATAAATCATTTATTTCGGGCTGCATAGGCCCATAGATAAATACAACGTATTTGTAAATACACCTTAATACTATATTAGTAAAACTTAACTCCGCACACTTAATACTAGTGCGCTCCGCTGGTACTTGTCTGCGGAAGCGACGGCATACCACGTGTTGCGGCTAAAAGCTTTCGTCCAACACCTTGTGCAGGTAGCAGTCGGGTACGCGCACGACGAACGCTTTAAAGTTGACGTTGCGGTGCGACTCCAGCAGTTGCACTCTCGGGACGTACTTCAGCTTTTGGCACACGTACTTCGCGATGTCCTCTGCCTCAGTGATGTAGTGTAGGCGCAAGATGTACACCGGCGTATTTCGGGACGCGGCACGCACCTTCAGGTTGGGGTCCACAGGTGCCTTGCCACATCTGTTCTTAATGTTTCGCGACCGGCGCTTCCTCCGTTGCACCGTCACGAAACGATCCTCGCAACGAACAACAACAAACGCCCGGTTTGTTACTTTTGTAGATAAGGCAGGGGCGCTCGCAGTGACCGTGGGGTCAGCTGTTCTTACGATTTGCGTAGCAAAGCGGGGAGGAGCTGCGGGTGCGGAAGCAGGGCTGCGTGACGCGCTTGCGGCGCATAACGCAAGCTCAGCAGTCGGCGCCGGCGACAAAACCGCTGACGCATAACTCGTCGCCGATGTGTTGAGGCATGCACCTCGACGCGTGTTCACATTGTTTACACGCGTCGGTGACCCACTTATTCGCACAGACTTGCGCAACGCCTCTAGTTCGATGCGCAAATCTGCAACAGTGACATCCGATGCACTCAACTTCATCTGCACTTCTGCTAAACTTGCTTTTAAAGAGACGATGTATTTTAAAAGGCTTGTGACGTCGACGTGATCGAAAGTGACGGGAGGTAACTTGTTTATGTCTCGCCACAAATGTTGGCACGTCATCCGGATCGGTCTCCTTAAGCAGCGTTATGACGTCCTGCAGAATCTTCCTTTTCCCGTCACGTCGTCGATGAGACACCATCTGGTCGCTCTTGTTCAGTAACCGGAACACCAGCTGCTTAGCAGCTACAATTTCTGCCTCGCTAAAGTTCGAAGCGCAAATAAGGTTAATGGACACCTCGTCCATCACGTCCAGCTTCTGCATGAACGCCAGCAGTTCATTTGCCACGAGTGTGTCACTCATGGTAACACAAATAACGAGCGTCGGCTGGCGCCGCGCTTCACAATAATAATATTAATTATTATATTCGCTGCACACGTCCGCCTCATAGTTCAGAGTTGTTCGAAGCGGAATACTGCAAGTTGAAGTACGCTCGGATACTTTCCTATTGCAATGGTTAGGATGGGCAATCCGATGGAGGATGCGTGGCGGGTTTCTCTTTTACTAATAATTTTATTACAATGGATGATTGCACTCACTGATCGGTAAAAGATTAGCGAGGTTAAGCAACGTTGGGTGCGGATGGGTGGCCGCTTAGTGGTATTTCATCTGAGCGTCTCCGTGCTTTGGAGGGCACGTAAAAAGTAGGTCCTGGTTGTTGTCAAATTGACAACAGTCGTCAAGTCATGTTAGAGGCCTACGGGCGGCTTGAACAACTCTTGACAACAGGTTGGCCACTAACCACACGAAAAGAAGAAGAAGAAGACAATGGATAGGAAAGGGATGGACAGGAAAGTCTAATTCCATGCACTACATTTTGCACGCAGCTTCGCTCGCGTAAAATTAGGTTAGGTTTTTAGGTTAGGTTTTTTTTAGGTTAGGTTTTTTTAGATTATGTTCTTTTTAGGTTAGGTATTTTTTAAGGTTAGGAATTTTTAGGTTAAGTTTTTTAGATTAGGTTTTTTCAGATTATAGTTTTATTAGGTCAGGTTTTTTTTAGGTTAGGCCTTTTTGGGTTAGGTTTTATGCAAATAAATGATTATTATTATTATTATTGGGTTTGTAGGTTAGTTAGTAGTAGGTTCCTTTTAAATAAAATATAGCCTATGTTACTTGGTGATATATGGTATAGCTTTCTAATGGTGAAAGAATTTAAAATCGGTTGTGTCGTTTTTGAGTCAAATCGTTACAAACAAATCATCAAATCTTTCCTCTTTATAATATTAGTATAGATATTAATTCAATGTTAATAATGTCCTATTTGTCCGCATTAACTTGTAACTTAGACCGTACAAAACAGAGATCATAATGCGTGAGTTTCGGCAGTTCCCCAGTGATTTACAGTTGTGTTTCAGAGGGGCGCGGGGTTGTCCATGTAAATCATAGCGGCTCATATTTAAAGATTTTGAGCTTTCGCCCTACGTTGTTTATTTTCTGATAATATGTGTTTTTGTTTGCAATATTTGCTTCTAGTTTTAGATTTGATTAGTAAGTTATGACTGCGTCGCGTATTGGTTTTAGTGGGTCGCCTCTCTACGTCACTGCACGCAGTGTTGTGGTTTCGATCCTCAACTGGAACAAAAAAAGTTGTGGTCCGCAAATAGTTTTTCCGAGTCTGGATGTTATTTGTGGCCTTGTTTGAATAATATATATGTAATAATAATATAATAATACATAATATATATAAATGTTTGTAAAGTTCTCCCCGACACAAGAATTATTCCTAGCCTTATCCAGGATTCAAACACGAAACCTCACGATCGAATGCGCATACTTATTATCACAAGGCCTACGCAGTCTTATTAGTGTTGTATAAACTCCCGCAAAAGCGTTATCAGATTAGTATAAGTTGGACGCCTCAAATGCATCACATCTAATCCTGATTGTCATTTGCAACTCCACGCTGGGTGTTGCTGTTCGATACCCCGGTAAAAATACATATATAGCTATCGTCTACATATAATTGTTGCAATTGTGGCTGTTCTTTTCAACCATTATTTCAATGTTCTTAATTCCTCGAAATATTATCAAATCTTATCCAAAAAAAAAAAAACATTGATAATGACACCGTTGGTCTGCCATACAGAGCTCTCGACCACGATCTCGATTCTGAACTTTGACTTGTAAAATTATACGAATTTAATAGTTAATGATCGTTTGTTTAACGTTAAAGGAAAATATCGTGATGAAATCTATCTAAGAGTTCTACGTATTGTTCTCAAAGATATGTGGGCGAATATGGTGTATGTTACACAAGCTATTTTCATTTTGAGAAGACGCCTAGAGGATACAGTTCATAAGCAGGACTGATATTGGCAGCGCAACAAATCCTTTTCTTGAGAGTCGGCATCGTGCAAACATTGCCTTTTTATACGATAAAGTTAACAATATGGCCCACCTAGTCTTGTATCTTATGTGGGGGCTAGTCAGTGCAGACCGGCGACACTTCGACCCAATGGGATGTTTTGTGTCGATACTCTCGCAATAACGACTAGATGTTCATGGCAGCCGGGACCGACGGCTTAACGTGCTCTCCGAGGCACGGAGCAGGCGATAATTGTCAATCAATACGCACATAATTTCGAAAAGTCATATAACTTCCGAAACTCAGAGGTGCGCGACGTGGGTTCGAACCCGAGTCCCTCTGCATTGCAGTCTGTTGGTCTCCCCACTGAGCTATCGCTGCTCTTCACCTAGCAGTAAGTTGTTACCACAGCCTTTGATCGTTTGCAAAATCGGTGCCTTACCTCACTACGTAAAGTATAGGAAATTAAAGGAATGGGAGTGGAAGTTTTGTGAGCCCTCGGAGCTCTTACGTACCAGACGAAACGCGGTAACATAGTTCTTATTCTATGTCCTATAATTGCAATTAAGTAATGATTTAGTTGGACTAATATTTACTCGTATGATGCGGGGTCAATCCCCATCGATTGCACTACTGTAAACCCCTTAACACAAGAATTTAGCTCAGCTAGCGGCATTAACGAGAATACTTTAAGAGCAGCTTATTTGTGCCTGTATTGACTGCTTTATTTTTATTGATTACGTTAGTTAGGTATTTATTGCCAAATATATATTAAAAACAAAATATAACTTTAACTTCAAACAGGCAAGCCTTTTTTTTTACGTGGCGGAATGCATCACGCATACCCCTCCGCGGAGGCAGGCGGAGGGGTTATGTCGGACTCGCCGAGGTAAAAGAAAGATGGTAAAGATGATAATAGACAATTTTTTTTTTTGACCCAGGAAAATCCTTTATGGATACCCCCTCCCCCGGGGGGCGAAGGGTGGTTATGTGAGACTCTCCGCCGGTGAAGGGGGTCGGTATACACACTAAAAACCTGGAGTGAGCAGTCCCTCCGCCGACGGAGTGGGGAGGGATGGAGTCGCGTTAGCAATCACCATCCCGCCCTGGCGGTTGGCCCAGCTGATGGTGACCGGGCCTCAGCACCTATGGAGGGAAGGCCTTGCTCACCAAGACCATCCCCCAGACGTGTGGGGCCGTGCAAGCCGGTAGAGAGTCCCCCGACTCTGTACCAGTGACCCCACTATACAGGAGCGAAAAGGCGGGCAAATCGCCTTCCGAAGCATCCGTGCCCGGAAAGCACCTGCACCAGTCGGAAGGTCAGCGACCCAAATCGCCGCCCTATCCACCCCCGGAGGACCGGGCGAATGGCCTCCACCGTCCACTGGCCCGGGGCCGGTGGAGCCAGGTCCTCCGTCCATCGCCTCAATAGGGCGACCTGCGCCTGTCGCCGCATGCGTGTGACCTTCTCCCACCCCGGGGGCTCCCCGCGGGACCTCCTCGCCGCCACGAAGTGGTAATCTTCGGCGAGGACCTCCGCTTGTAGTTCCCAGGGGGGGTCACTGGCCAGCACGCAAGCCGCCGTCCAGGACACCGTCCGGTAACCGCGTATGGCCCTCGTCGCGACGACCCGCTGCGGACGTCGCAGCAGGGTCTTATTGTCGCGACTAAGGGCGTCCGCCCAGACCGGTGCCCCGTAAAGGGCCATACTCCGGATCACTCCGGAGTACAGTCGGCGACAGGTGGCACTCAGGCCACCCACGTAGGGCAGCAGCCTCCCCAGGGCGGCCGCCGCTCCCAGGACTCTTGGGGCCAGCTGGGTGAAGTGTGCCCCAAAAGTCCACCTCCCATCCAGGATGAGACCCAAGTACCTCATTCGGGTCCCAACCCGGACCAGGACCCCGTCCAGTGCCACTCGCGTACCTGGAGGAGGTCCTCCCCGAGGCCCATGGAACAATAGGGCCTCGGTCTTGGAGAGGGCAACCTCCAATCCCAGGGCGCGGATACGGTCGACCACTAGGGCAGCTCCCACCGTGATACCGGAGCGCCTCCTGTAAAGATGATAATAGACCTCCCGGAATACCGACTAAACCTACCACGGTGTTCCTCGACAAAACCACTATCGACGGGGCCGCGCGAATCACTTGCGCATGCGGTCGCGACTCCGTCGAGGTTTCGGCCCGCCGTATGAAACTGCAGGCCACTACACGAACAGGCCTACCTATTAGGCAAAACTCCCCCCAAACCCTACTGTCTCCCCCCTAGAGGGAAGACGGACTCGAAACAGAGGCGCGCGTGGAAACACGCACGCCGCCTCTCGGACCTGGTGCTAAATCAGGCAAGCCTAGATCTTATAAGCCAATGTAAAGGAGCTCAAATATAATTTAGGCATAATTAAATAATAATTTAATTATGTTATGGTATTATTTCATTTAATTTAAATATACTTTAACACCTAATAAAGAAAAACAAGTAACAAAGCTAAAATGGCGTGCCTTGAGTTGCAAATACCTACACAATTTAAACAATGTTTCTATGTATAATATGTATGTATTTACAATAAAAAAGTATATATGTATTTAAATTACTATATACGGATTTTATCGCGTTGTTTATTTTACACTTTATTACATCCATCCGTATATAGTAGTTTAATTTCAATAAATAACATTCGCGTAAACAGAATACAATATTAAGTATATATGTATGTTTATCTATTGTCTTGAACCAATAGTACAAGCTCTGCTTAGTTCGAGCTAGATGGTGTTGTGTGTATGTGGTAGAATATTATATTATATTATATTATATATGCAGAGGGTCTCGGGTTCGAACCCACGTCGCGCACCTCTGACTTTCGGAAGTTATATGACGTTTCGAAATTATGTGCGTCTTGATTGACAATTATCGCCTGCTCCGTGCCTGGGAGAGCACGTTAAGCCGTCGGTCCCGGCTGCCATGAACATCTATGGCAGTCGTTATTGGGAGAGTGTCGACACAAAAGATCCCACTGGGTCGAAGTGTCGCCGGTCTGCACTGACTGGCCTCCACATAAGATACATACATATTATATTATATTAATATTATTATAAAATGTTTTAAAAGAAATATATACTATATACTTAGATACTTTTACGCTGGTTTCCCGTAAGTAAGTGTTACTTCCTTGAGGGAGCCAGCTTATGCATACTGTCATTAAGACCTTACTGACAACGATAGTCTGTGAAGTACTTTCCACCCTAGAATGCTACTAGAGGTTACTACTCTAGAGAGAAACATTCTATGGTGGCAAGTACCCTCTTATCATAGTCATCGTATCATTCTATTAGGGAAAGTTCCTCCTTCCCTAACCCCGTGTCCTTTAAGTTTTAATTGCAGCATAAATCACATTAAATTCAGCAGTAAACGAACAGGTATAACATTATAGCACTATAAACTGTTATTGCCATATAATAAAAATCTTTATAAACCACCATCTTTACAGTGTATTGTAAAAACAATGTATTTTTATGGGAGTTGGTGGAATTATGGGAGTATTTACCATTAGTTGGGTAAATTTTTAGTCATTAGTCTGTTTTTTAGGATTAGGTTGGCTGATAACAAAGACATGTTTATTGGTAAGAAAAAAATAAACGTGAATTAAAACACTTGAAGTTTGATTACTTTTTTATTTGCTTAGTTGGAATTTTCTTACTTGTAATAAAATTATATTATCATAGGGATTATTATAGATTAAATTATATTTTTAACTATATTGTAAGTGTATTTAAATTTTTATAGTTTTAGTCGAATTGTTTTATATGGAGTATTTGACCTTGTACTAAGACGACCTAGATAGTCCTTCGGTAAGGTTATAGACTCCTGTAAATAATTATAAAATGTATGTCTTCTTCTCTCTTAGCCTTTATTATTCCCAAGTCACTTGGGGTCGGCTTTTCTGGTCTAACCGGATTTGATTGGATATCAGTTTTTACACGGAGCGGCTGCCACCTGACCTCCGCAACCCGAAGGCTAACGATACCCTAAGGCTAGACCAGTGTCAGGATATTAGAGGGTACTGACTTTCCCAATAACGACTGCCATAGATGTTTATGGCAGCCGGGACCAACGGCTTAACGCAAAGGGAGAGCACTCCGAGGCACGGAGCAGGCGATAATTGTCAATCAATACGCACATCATTTCGAAAAGTCATATAACTTCCGAAAGTCAGAGGTGCGCGACGTGGGTTCGAACCCGAGACCCTTTGCATTACAGTCTGTTGGTCTCCCCACTGAGCTATCGCTGCTATCCTAATATTAATAAATTGTTGTTTCAAAAGACAACTTCTGCACTAGGAATGTTTCCTGTACCGGTGGAATCTTTACAAACAACGGACACAAACAAATCCAGCCTCAAAACAACTATTTGTGGATCACACAAATCGCACCCTTAATAAAACAGAGACTTATCTCAGTATTTTGGATTAAACAAATTTGAACTCTATCGCAAAGATTTAACACAAATATAATATTAGAATTTAACATATACAATTAGAGTTCAAATTGCCTAACTTTCAAATTTCGAGTTAAGTCGCTGTTTTATTAAGAGTGCGAAATGTTTGTGCCGTTTAGGAATCGAAACTAAAACACTTCATCTACTAAGCCATCCGTGCCGACATTTTTATATATAAAGCTAATTTAACTAGGCATATGAGACAAGAACACTATAAAAATATAATTTATTCAAATATTTTATTTTTTATTAATTTTTATATAATACTAGCTGCCCGGACATACTTCGTTCTGTTAAAAGTAATTTTTCTTTTTTTTATATTTACTTTATCGCTAAGTGGTATTAAAAATAGATAGTAGCCGATTCTCAGACCTACTAAATATGCATTAAAAATTTCATAAAAATCGGTCAAGCCGTTTTGGAGGAGTATGGTAACTAACATGGTGACACGAGAATTTTATATATAAGATATATATAATATCAGCCCTATATTAAACACTCCCACGCTCGGCACGGGCCTCTTCTCACTGTGAGAAGGGTTAAGCTAAAGTCCACCACGCTGACTCGGTGCGGGTTGGCAGACTTCACATATCTTGGAGAACATAATGGAGAACTCTCAGACATGCAGGTTCTCTCACGATGTTTTCCTTCACCGTTGAAGCAAGCGATAATTAACTATTTAATACACACATAACTTTGAAAAGTCAAAGATGAATGCCTTGGGTTCGAACTCGAGACCTCTGCGTGCAGTCCAACGGTTTCCCACAAGGCTCTCGTTACTACATTAATATTATGGTGAAATATATTTACTATAAAAATATTTTATTTTTTTATGTAACTTTCATAAATAAGTTTTTATATGCAGCTTGTTTGGTCTTTGAGGTTTACGATCATGAATACTTTCATATTTCAAGTAATAACTGTCAACCCTTTAGCTTGCTATATATTTTAAAATAATAATAGTTCATTATTATAATAAAAGTCAATAATAAAAAACAATACAAACAAAAGTATTAAATACGTTTTTTAATTGGTTACTCGCTTGATAGTAAGTTAGTGTATGGTCTATACTTACTATATACTATACTTACTATATATATATATATATGTCTATACTATACTTACTATATATTACTATAATAAATAAAATAAAAAAATTATATTCATCTTCAAAAGCCTCTTTTGAAGTCCTACTCATTTACGCTTACAAGTATTTCAAATATAAATTATTAATAATATTTGTAACCCCTCCCGCTTATTCTAGGTATTCTAGGTACAATAGGGTGGGTTCATCATATAGTGCAATAGGTGAGAATCAACCTAACAGTTAGTTACAAACCCCTTCAGTTAAATCAAGTGTTTTAATCTTTGTTGTTGTTTTCAATCAGACGAATTTCAATATCGGGATGATATCCGTTTTGCCTTTTACGTATGGTAATTAGCTTGAACTTAGACCAGTGTTATTCTATCCACCCAGCTTTCTGGCTTGTCTCTTATTCCAATGTTTATGGGTGGAAAAATGAAGCAGATATGATCAAGTATCGCTTATTTTATCATGTAAAGAATCCACTTTCATATTAGTGTAAAAACAGTTAATTTAAACAGAGGGTAAAACTTGTCCGTCTATGTGTACGGTCGAGGGGAAAATGCGAAAACTCGCCCTCACCCGGCGGCCATGTTGTGACGTCATCGCTCACTACAGGGGACGTATTTAGAAGTGCTATATTTTTAACGTTTTTTTTTATTACGCAGTAAATTCCAATTAAATGTTACTTTGTAATGAATATTAAAACTTCTATAAAATATAAAAGTTATATCAGATAATTTTTTTGCTCTATTACTCTGCATAGTATAAGTAATTTCTTTGCAAAAATACGGCATTGGAATCAGATATACCTTACTTAAAAATACAGTAAAAACTAGAACACTTTAAAGCACTTGTCAATGTTTACTACTAGCTAGATATTTTAACGTCCATTATAATTTGTACAGTAGCATTACCAATACAAAATATAATTTTCCACTAAACTTAAAAACTAATGCACTTTAGAAATGCCAGCTATCCTTTCTCTTGAACGTCGACATTGCAACTGACATTGCAAACAAAACCTATACAATTTAAAACAAAACTATAGAAAAAAGATGCAAAAGAAAAACTCGAGCGCAATTGTTAAGAAAAATAAAAATGTTCGCTCAGTACGTCCCAGTGTGCGCTTTGATGATGCCGTGGACTTCCGATTGGCGGGCGAGAAACTGTGGGCGTGGTTTGAAGGAGCTCCTCCCCCCTCCGTTAAGGGTCTAAGAGTGTGAGGCTCCAAACCACATCGGGCGCTTGCCGATTGCGCCACGCGCTCACACTACATAGTCTAACCTCTACATCCACGTGCTCATAGAAAATAAAATAAAAGTACCGGTGAAACCCTCGCGTGCAGTGACAATGTGCTAAATTCTAATGTGACTTAATATAAACATCGACACAAAATCGTGTTATCGGTTAAAAATATGAAATAAACAACTGATGTTATGAAAAGTGTTGAAACTAATGTTTTGTGTTTAGTGTTGTGGAATCGATCGGCTGAAAAGTGACCTCTGGCGGTTGAAATTGGCCGAGTTACATAAAACAGTAACAATTTAGCTATATTGTGGTGATGTTCAGTTGATACTTGGATTTTTTTGGGCTCGCACCAAAATTTTCTTCCAACAAGAATCTAGTTTGACGAGGCTCAATTTATTCTTCCAAATTAAAAATCGGATTCTAGAACTAATTTAATAAATTTCTTAATAATCTCTTTCTTGTTCCTTTTAGAATTTCTCAGCCGTTTTAGGCTTTATCTGTGCAATATTAAAACAAAGATATCTTAGTTAAAATTGAGTGTAAATAAAAGCTCTATAGATGAAATTTCAATCCATTTAAGTGTAAATAAATAAGCAGATTAGTGTTATCTTAGATGAAATTAATAAATAATAATATTGAAACACATGTGAAAATCTTTATAAATATTGCATTTGTGTTTGAAGATCATAGTGATATTGAAGATCAAGAATATTGAACAATAGCCAACAAAGAAACAATTATAATTTACGTACGACCTCTACAAGCGGATGAATTAATTGCTATCAAACTGTTAATTTTTGCAAGGAACATCGAATTCGAGGTCTTCAGTAGTTTCCAATACAATCAAGATATAAGTGCCTACGATTAAATTTGGAGTATACTTATTGGTGATTCATTTGTAATTGGGACGGAAACAGAAATATTTACATAAATTGTAATATCTATTGAAGTTATATGACCGTGTATATTGTCGGATATATACCAATATTTAGGCTTCCACCTCGGCCTTGAACCTTCAGAACTAGTATCATCATCACCAACAAATGATATTGCGCTGACTGCATCACCAATCGCACTGGTATCATCAGTGTAACAATCAGCTCCATCTAAATTTTTAATTGTTGGATTACTTGGAAGATTTCCACCAAACAAGAGTGCACTGTATATCCAGATGTTCCAATAACCCTATGCTGAGTCTTATCTTGGAGTGAGCTTAAGCCGTCAAGATAGCCACGGAATCAAAGCTGCAGCTCTGCGGCAGCTGGGCTGGGCAGGCTGGCTACGCGTTAGATGGATGCGTGGACCCAGGTTTGCTCAGGCCACCGCCGCAGCCGCACTCGAGCCAGCTTGGTACTGTTTATGCCACAAAAAGAAGACGAAGGAATGGGAAAAGGTTAGTTTTTTGTTTTATACTACGATCTAGTGTTCGCTAGGTTGGTGCGTGTTCAACCTGATTTATTGCCGCCTGTATAAACTCCTTGAACGGAATAATCACGTAATTTATTTACATCCGAAATAGATTATTAATTTTTTCACAATTCTTAGGTATTCCTATTTATGGATTTCATACTGTTTATTGTGTCGATATTATTTTAACTAAATCATTAAATATCTTATTAGATTAAAATATCCTTTTATAAACAAATCAACATCTCGTTGTCCACTGATAAATGAATAAATTATGTTGTAAAGTAGCTTTAGGTTAATTGTTTGTAAAGCTGTGGTCAATTTCAAAATTGACATATTCATTGATAGCGGTAATTGATTTTGAATAATTACATTCAAACTCAATAAGTTGCAATGTTCGTTTTATGCATTTATTCGCGTGACAAATTCATTCCGATTTCGTTATTTAGATATCTTGGGATATTTAGAATATATTTAGAAATTAAATCTGCATCTACGTTTTTGATAATTATTATAGGTATTCTAATAATTATAGAAAATACATTTTGTCGTCGTAATATAACTGAATAATTAATAATTTAATTGAACTATTTTATTTTCTCAATGTATTTAATATTTCGAAAGATTAGAATTTTATTATAATTATACCTTCTGATACAAAATAAATATAATATGATGTACCTACCAATTTTCTACATTAATAATAAATACCTACTTAATGCGCAAAAACTTTAGGTACCTACGCCTACCACAAAAATCGTTCTATCGAAAAAGTCATATACATACCTATTAATTATTAATATTCAAAAATATAAAACAATAAGTCAAAACGTTAACACTTTTCCCGCCATCAAAGTGTTAAACTGCCGGATATATGAATTGTAACAAAAAAAACAATAATCGTAACAAATCGATTTATAACAATTAATAATTTCGGATACATCGAAATTCTCAACGCGTTTTACCTATCATGCCTGCGCACGAATTTTTATTTTATCACCTTGAAATAGGGTCACAATTTAAATGTTATGGTGTACAGTTAAAATTTGACGGTGTTAACGTACCGAGGAGTTTAAAATTCTAAAAGAGACGGTCTATTTAATTTTCTATTATAACTCTAAATTATAAGAGTTTAAATCATAATAAGTTGACACAATTATAAAGAATAATATGTATTATATGAGAAATATATGATACTAAAAAAAGGATTATAATTATTGGGCTGGTAAATACCAGTTGATATATTGACTTAAAATTGGAAATCTACTTTTAATACATAAAATAAACAATATTTTATAGATTTAGCTTCATTTATATTATAAGTACACTGAAGTAACTCTATCCTTATATATTATCGAATATTAAAGGCACTCATTATTGTTAATCTATTATTTGCTTTTGATATTATTATCATCTGTTGTTTTCCTTTTTAATATTTATCATTATCATATTAAGATATTGGGCAGGAAGAATAAAATGTTGGAAATATAAGATTGGCCTGCCTTGTAACCTTTAGGGTTTACTTTAGGAGAACTGTAGAATAATTAGGAAGTACAATGAGAGAAGGTATAACAAATACACTTTTAATGAATAAAGATACAAATAAAAGAGACAATCTTTACTTATAGAACTATAGTCAGGGCGTGGTTCGCTAAAGACTTGCTTCGTGGTCCTTGTACAATAAGGACACTTAGCTGGGAGTGTGAAGCCGGGCCGCAAGGAGCTGCGACTGACGCCGTCCGTCCTTATATAGTGTCGCACCACCGGTCGCGAGAGATGGCTAGTGACGTGCGCCCGCGTTCGCCGGGCGTCTAGGCGATTATCGTCACAGCCTCTAATGGAGATAATTCTCTGTGAAAAGTAATTGCTAATTTTCTATTACATAAATAAATAATACATTTATTATTTTATCTTATACTTGTTACTGTCCGCGGCTTCGCACGGATTCTTTAAACGAACACCGATATAAAAAGTATCCTTTGTATAAATCCAGGACATATTCCACCTATGTAACAAGTTTCATCCAAATCTGTTCAGCAGTTTACGAGTAATTGCGTAACAAACATCTTCACATACTTTCATATTTCTATTATTACTAAGATTGAGTCTCACATTGTTCTCATGTTTAATTATGTACTTATTTTATAATAACTGTTTTATGTTGTATTTTTTATGAAATATTTTGTAGTGAGTGTAGGTTACGTTTTAATGTTCCTGTTGAATACTTATCAAATCAAATGAAATCAAAATTATTTATTTAAGTACAGGTTAGAGATGTACATAAAGCAAAATAGTCCACTGTATTTTACCATAACTGGCATGCAAATGTCACACTCAATTATTCAAAATAACAATAAATAAACAACTGATTGAAATATGTAACAAAAGTGTTGTCTTTTGTTACATATTCTTAAATCTTTATAATACTTTTAAATCCATTTAGTGTATTTATCAATAATAAATAAATAATGTATTTATCAATTAAATTGGTCTATATCACAAAATTGTATATTATTATTTAATATCAATATTATTATAATTTAGAAAATCATGTACAGTAATAATAGTCTTGCCTAATCAAAAAATTGCGTAGTATTATTTCAAATGAGGCAATATTATTCTACAAATTATTTTACAACAATACTATTGAAGTATAAAGCTTCAATAGTATTGTTGTAGAATAATTTCCGATTAACTTAGGATATGTTCCATCGTTATTTAATCCCACGCCCACTGCTGAAAAGCTTATACAGATACTAGATTTTGTCAGCGGCTTCGCTCGCAAAAATGTAGGTTAGGTAACAGTACTTTTTTATGGACGAACGTTGCCCTATGTCCTTTTCTGTTCCTCTGACAACGCGTATGCGAAATTTCATGATGAACGGTCGAGTAGTTACGGCGTGTTAGCTTAACAAACAAACGCACATTCGCATTTATAATATTAGTTAGAATTTCCACAGCTATAAATATCGTGGTGCTTACATATAACGGTTATTCGTCACTTTGATTAGATTGTATGTGTTCTGTAGAGTTCAACTATGTAGGTATGATGAATTCCTATATAATAATATCTAAGCCTACAACTCCGAAGGGGTAGCCAGAGGTATTGCAGATTGCACCCACATTGCACTTGTTGCGCTATTTTTGCACGCAATAGGATGAATAGGACATGTCGCGAGCTATGGTCTTAGACCCCACGCCTATTGCTTATCGGGCGCTGCCCAGACCCTGAGGTTGATACTGAGAATTTCTTGACAGAAAACACTATAATGTTTTTCTCGACTCAAGTTTCGAACCCGATATATTTATGATTTATGCGTAGCAATCGCATTTACTGCGACTGAAGCATCAAGGCATAGGGTTAATATAACATAGAATATATTAGTGACTGCACAAGGTTGGGCTTCTTTTGTGAGGCTCTACGTTGGAAATATATTTGTTGAATTTAATACTACGTTGTTTAAGGATATTGAGTATATATTTATATTAATACGTATTGAGAATACTTTGTACGCTTTTAAGCAAATTACGCGCAAGAAAGCGTGTGAGATTTCGCATAAGTACCTAATTAAAGTTTATATGGAGCTAAAATAAATTTGGCATATATGTATATAAAATAATTGATTGATTTTAAATGAAGGCGACCACTACGTTAGTGTATATTAAATGCTACACAACTAGCTCTTGGACTTCCTCTGTGAGGTTTTAGATAAAATTGCAATAAGTATTTGTTCAATTGAATACTATTAAATTAAAAAATATTGCGTACCAAAAAGTAAAATATAGGTAATTGAGTTGCATATACATTTATTAGCTTTAATTCAGCTGGAAGGTTGTTTAAGAAATACCACAATTAAATGACAGCAGATGTCGTAGTCGATTTAAATCTTGTTGTATAAATGACTAAATAATAAATGAGCTCGAAGTAATATTCTATCTTTAGATATTTCCATGCAGACCGAATTTAAGCAGCAGTCGCCATTTTCAAGAGAGACTAATCAGGTGTCTAGTGATGCATAGGAGATATTATAGTGCACAAGTGTGTGCGCAAACACAGGTGCACTTTTTACACCCTTAATTTACGACAAGACGGCAATGCGACAGGATAAGAGAGACATTAGAGGAAGCAGCACGAGCTTAAATTCCTTTTCAAAATTCTGAATAATAAGGTACTATTGAGAATTTGTCGGCAGAATAATGGAATAACGTTTTGTTGACCCGACTTCATGGACAGCAGTTGCTTATACTAGAAAAGCAGTAAGCACGGAATTAAGTGTACAGACACTCAGTAAAGAAATAACAATATACATATGCATTAATGCACTGTTTTGTCGAAGTTATTTAGCGCTGTTTTCACATTTGATAAGCTTTCTAAGTCATTTTGTGTGGCTTAAAGAATTTTGGATGTGTGGTACTCAATCATGCGTAATTTGGATACAACTTGGCAGACAGATATAAACCTAGCATGTCCTGGATCACAACATAGGATAAATATGTCATTAATATACTTTCCTTTTGGGATTCAAGCGAGCAAAAGCGGGCAGTGAATATCGATTTCTGTATTTTCTATCTCGAACTCAAATTTGCCCTCGTCAATAATATCTAGAATACTAACAATACTAGAAAAATATTGCGAATTCTAAAGTGAATTCCATGATAAGATTTTACAAAATAATATAGAGCCGAAATATAGCAAAATTAATAGCGCTTTTACAACAACTGCACGTTTCTTTGTATGTATGTTTATCGATTACAACAAATAACATCAAACTTTATTCATATCAGATACGGTAAATACATAGTTATTGTACATGTCATAACATAGCATCACGCCATATACCTACAGGCTTAGTTAGGCAGAGGAATAGATCATTCACACAGAAGTACTGAGTATCTTATCTTATCTTATGTGAAGGCCAGTCAGTGCAGACCGGCGACACTTCGACCCAGTGGGATCTTTTGTGTCGACTCTCTCCCAATAACGACTACCATAGATGTTCATGGCAGCCGGGACCGACGGCTTAACGTGCTCTCCGAGGCACGGAGCAGGCGATAATTGTCAATCAATATGCACATAATTTCGAAAAGTCATATAACTTCCGAAAGTCAGAGGTGCGCGACGTGGGTTCGAACCCGAGACTCGCTGCATTGCAGTCTGTTGGTCTCCCCACTGAGCTATCGCTGCTCTTAGTACTGAGTATAGTACGAGGCGCATGTATTACCGATTACTTGGAACAGATCCAGACTTATGGTTGCATCTGATTGCACGGATGGCGTAGTGTTGCGTTATCACTGCCACTGCGCCGAATGCTGTGGATTGTTGAGTAAGCGAGTAAAAAATGTGTGATTCACGAATAGTTTTTCCGAGTCTAGATGTTTTTGGTTGCGTTGTTTGTCCCTCGCTACAATTCCCAGGGCGGTAAGATGTCTTTTAAAGGAGAGAGGAACGAAGAATTTATTAAGCACAAAATTTAATTATATTTTACTCGACATCCGGCTTTATAAAAAATGCCTATTTTTTAAAATAAAGTACTTACCTAAATGTTGAGAGCAGCGATAGCTCAGTGGAGAGACCAACAGACTGCAATGCAGAGGGTCTCGGGTTCGAACCCACGTCGAGCACCTCTAACTTTCGGAAGCTATATGACTTTTCGAAATTATGTGCGTATTGATTGACAATTATCGCCTGCTCCGTGCCTCGGAGAGCACGTTAAGCCGTCGGTCCCGGCTGCCATGAACATCTATGGCAATCGTTATTGGGAGAGTGTCGACACAAAAGATCCCACTGGGTCGAAGTGTCGCCGGTCTGCACTGACTGGCACCCACATAAGATACATACATACCTAAATGTTGACGACAATTTACGAATTGTTTGATTTATCGTCATAGGCCGGACATATCTACATTAATAACATTCTAATATATTGAATATTTGTAAGCAGTTTTATTTAATAAATTAATGTGAACATTTAACCGTATATACACATAATATGTACTGTTCAATACCCTTCAATTTAATTATTGTTTTTATTTGATTAATTTAATACGGCACCGCTTGATTCAGCATCATACTGAAATACATCATACATACATAGATAGATTCACGCCTGTTTCCCAGAGGGGTAGGCAGAGACTACGGATTTCCATTTGCTACGATCCTGACACACTTCTCTGGCTTCATTCACTTTCATCACATTCCTCATACACGCCCGTCGGTTCAAGGTGCTCTTAACCTGGCCTTTGTCCAGAACGCCTCCGATCTGATCAAGAAACGTTCGCCTAGGTCTAGGTCTGACTAAGAAAGTTTATAAGGCTAGTGTGAATGGAACAGTCGCAAGAGGAAGACCTAGGCGAACGTTTCTTGAAATACATCACTGAAAGGTTAAACATAATCTTTTATATTTCGCCAGGATTTCAACGGCCAGTATATATTACAATATTATTGTGACATGCTAAAAATTAAACAACGCATATATAATGCGCTATCTAGTTCTAGTGCAAATAAAAATAATACCTACTTCATAAGATGTAGATACTGCCCCTGGTTCTAATTATTATGGAGTATGCCTACATACATAATGCTTTATAAGTTTATACTAACACTGCTGGCTCAGTGACGTAGCGGTAGTGAATGAAACTGCTGTGCATGAAATGAAGACACAGATTTGATTCGCGGATCGGACAAAGTTGTATTGGAATTTTCTGTTTAGAAATTTTAGTAGAAGAATCTGGTACTATAACTGGTTGATGGCAATCGACTCATATATTATACGATGTTATAGTCATGGCCTATACTGTTTCTTTAAATTCTTCTGTCCCATCGAGTCTGGAACTATTCTCGATAAAGGGTAATAATTTTGTCTTCTATTACGGTAGGTGTATATAAAACATCTGCCTACCCTTTCGGAGATATCGATGTATGAGTCTGTTTCATATAAAAATATGTAGGTACATATATTTCTACGAATGCACTACTGTCATGGCCGAAACGTTATATGAATGCCTGGTGCAATAATTACGCAAAATTATTGCATGAACCATTCCAATATACTTTAACAGTAATCATAATTTCAACATACGAAAAAAGATTTCACTTGAATAAAATTTTTATCTATTAAAAACTCAATCACATCTAGCATATTTCGACATCCATAAACCCAAAGCGTTACGAATGATCCGTTCAAAAATCAGTGCCGGCCTATTACATTGATTCGATTATTAATTTATGAGGTGAATAATAGCCGTATATCGATACAGTTGGATCGATTCTAGTCGGTATGACCGTGGCGATTCGAGTAACGGATTTAGAATGTGTAAAATTTTTGAATTTTCGTATTATTCGCTGTGACGTTTTCGAAATTTGAAATATTGGAATATTGATGTGTGATTGGCGAATACGGTATGCTGAAGTTTTAACGATATGTGATTGGTGAAATGGATTTGGCGAATTGGGATAAATTATTTCTGCGATACTGAAATGTAGGCATATACTGTTTATGTGCAACGACACGAGTGAGTGCAACATTTTAATATTATAATATTGCACTCAATCGTGGCATTGTAGTAAGTGCATAGCTGGGACCAAGTAAGTTAGAGAGCTTGCACTATAATAATGCGTGTAACAAACAATCTACTTGAATTGGTTTCTGTATAGTACCTACATATTACCTAACTGTTTATGTTCTAAGTTTATTACATACATAATAATTACACAAATTATATTACGTATATACATATGTATTAACAAATATTTTATTGCTTTTTATTTTGGCTTATGTTGTACCACTGCAGGCCTGCCTCTCGCTTTTCCAGATATTCCTGTTATGAGCTATTTTGCACCAGTCTCTCTTGTAGCTACTTAATTAGTCCCACCATTGACACTTTGGTCTACCACGTTGCTGCTTTTAACAAAGACAAAGTAATTAAAAATATTTAATTTCAGTAAATAATTAAAAAAAGATTAATATGTAATTGTGTGCATGAACATGGATGTTTGTCTTGGTCTGGGTGTTTCTATGTATAATATGTATTTATTCACAAAAAAAAAAGTTTATATGTATGTTTATCCATTGTCTAGTACCCATAGTACAAGCTCTGCTTAGTTTGGGCTAGATGGTGTTATATGTATGTGATAGAATATTATTATTATTATGTTTCTCTTATCACAGGTACTTTCTAACATATTATATTAGAAAATACCTGGCCCTTTGGGAGGCTTACACGGAGACATAGGTCCAACGTGAAGAGGCCCTTCGAGAGTTTTAATCAAAGGTGGGATGGAACACCTACAGCGGCACTAGCCGCAGCAGGCGTAGGACTATTGCTACGTATGGATTTTAATATATGGGCTACGGGTATGGGTGTCTGGTGGACCGGTATATTGCTAACTATGGATGAAAAACGGCGTCTGCCCTGAATACTCTAATAGCATCAATGCAATGGGCAGACAACAACTCATAATAATAAACATTATGTTATTATTATAATACTAAATATTTACAAAACTGGTTTAGGTGTCGTAGAATTCGTATACATAATTATATGCATTCTTTGTCTTTTTTACTAGGCTTATTTTGATGAAAAAACTATTGGAATTTGAATTTAAATTTGAAATAAAATTAATATATCTATACTAGATTTTGCCCGTGGCTTCGCTCGCGTAACTGTAGTTAAAGTACTTGGTCTGGATAAATGGTACCATATGTCCTAATCTATTTCCCTGACAACATATAAGCGATATTTTATGATGATCGGTCTAGTAGTAAAGGCGTGAAAACGTAACAAACAAACAAACTAACATTCGCATATATAATATTAGTAAGGATATTAAATCAATGATATATGTTCTGAGCTTATCTTCTTCTCTCTTAGCCTTTATTATTCCCAAGTCACTTGGGGTCGGCTTTTCTGGTCTAACCGGATTTGACTGGATATCAGTTTTTACACGGAGCGGCTGCCACCTGACCTCCGCAACCCGAAGGCTAACGATACCCTAAGGCTAGACCAGTGTCAAGATATTAGAGGGTACTGAATTTTCCAATAACGCCTGCCATAGATGTTCATGGCAGCCGGGACCGACGGCTTAACGTGCTCTCCGAGGCACGGAGCAGGCGATAATTGTCAATCAATACGCACATAATTTCGAAAAGTCATATAACTTCCGAAAGTCAGAGGTGCGCGACGTGGGTTCGAACCCGAGACCCTCTGCATTGCAGTCTGTTGGTCTCCCCACTGAGCTATCGCTGCTCTGAGCTATATAGCTCTGAGCTTATAATGTACATCGCACTCTTAATAAAACAGCGACTTAACTCGAAATTTGAAAGTAAGGCAATTTAAACTCTAATTGTATATGTTAATTCAAATATTATATTTGTGTTAAATCATTGCAATAGAGTTCAAATTTGTTTAATCCAAAATACTGAGATAAGTCTCTGTTTTATTAAGAGTGCGAAATATACATATAATAATTCGCACCCTTAATAAAAAAGAGACTTATCTCAGTATTTCGGATTAAACAAATTTGAACTCTATTGCAAAGATTTAACACAAATATAATATTAGAATTTAACATATACAATTAGAGTTCAAATTGCCTTACCTTCAAATTTCAATTTAAGTCGCTGTTTTATTAAGAGTGCGACATAATTATATATATGCAAAGTCTTTGTCTCGATTTACTAAATTATTGTCGGTGAATAAACAATTTAAATTCGAATAATGTCTTTAGTGTTATTTGTTCTTAATAAAATCTTTGTATATCTCTTAACTTTTAACTGCCTCCGTGGCGCAGCGGTAGTGAATGCGACTGCTGTGCATGAGGTCTCGGGTTCGAATCCCAGGTCGGGCCAGCAAAAAGCCATTGGGTTTTTCTGTAAAGAAATCTCAATAGCAGCCCGGAGTTAGGAAGTTGGCGGTGTTAGACACCTCCGTGCCTCGGAAAGCACGTAAAACCGTTGGTCCTGCGCCTGATCTCTCTCCGGTCGTGTCGGATTGCCGTCCCATTGGATCATGAGAGTTAGGGAACAGAGAGTGCATTTGTGTTTGCGCACACACTTGTGCACTATAATATCTCCTGCGCAGATGGCCAGTCTCTGTTAAGACTGGCTGCCGTGGCCGAAATTTGGTCTGGAGGACATTATTATTATATCTCTTAAAAACAGAAAGCAGTAGCTTTTGATTGGTACATCACTTATAACATATTATTATTATGAGTTGTTAATATTATTGTAGAATTCTGTCATACATATCCGTCAATCTTGACAGCTTGTAATTTGTATGGTGGTGTATAGAAACTTTTTGGTATACCGGTGGGAAGTATGTACTTACCAATTGTTGGCCTGTATGAAAACTCTACTGGTTTAAGTAATCACCTGGCGTATATAATGGCGGCAAATATTGTAAGACTCTTTAACTTGTTAGCTTGAATGTATTGAGACATAACTATAAAAGCATTTTCTGGACGCCGGCGTCCGTATGGTGCTTATAAACATATATAAAGTTATAGACACATACATATATAGATTCACGCCTGTCCCAGAGGAGTAGGCAGAGACTATGGGTTTCCATTTGCTACGATCCTAACACACTTCTCTGGCTTCATTCAATTTCATCACATTCCTCATACACGCTCGTCGGTTTAAGGTACTCTTAACCTGGCCTTTGTCCAGAACGCCTCCGATCTGATCGAGAAACATTCGCCTAGGTCTTCCTCTTGCGACTTTTCCATTCACACTAGTCTTATAAACTTTCTTAGTCAGTCTTTTCTCGTTAATTCTTTCTACATTAGCTATAGATAATAATATAATATAAATATCATTGCATACCATGCACTAAAGAAAGAAATAACTAGACTATGGAAAACACCCACAGAAATAATACCCATAGTAGTATATATATTGCAATAGATATTGCAGCAAATTAGATTCCAACATAAACATTCTAATATTTCAAAAACAGGCAACAATACACACATCAACAATAGTCAGCAAAGTTTTAGGAGATACAGTTTTAGTTAGTGGGGACACTGAGCCACCTTTTCCCTGAGGGTCTCAGGGCGGGTACTCAGTATACCGAGCCAGTGCTCGAGAAGAGAAAACACTCTAAATATAAATATAATAATAATAATAAAATCAGCCCTTTATTAAACTGTCCCACTGCTAGGCAAGGGCCTCTTCTCAATGTGAGAAGGGTAACCGTAACCTAAAAATATGGTAAATTAAAAACGAGAAATTTCCAACAATGAAGTTTGAGATGAATCCACAACTTTGACAAACTGGAGTGCCACCTTTTTTGTGATGTTCGGTTACAAGCAGTTTTGGGTTACAAGTTATAAAATGTGCCTATTATACATAATATATCGTCCATTTAGATATTCAGGCGAGAGTCCATGTGAATTTTGCAAATAGAAAATTCTGGATTTAATGGCGTGACCATAGGTTATTGAAATGTTGTTTTGAGTAAATAAATATAACTTGACTATGGTTTGTAATTGTGCCTTACATGTATAATTAATATTTTAGTTGCTTTATTATTTATGTTATTATATAGCTGTGCTGGCCTATTACATAGTGGGAGATGGTTAGACTATCATGCAGAGTCACGAGTTCGATACCGAAGCGCGCATTTCTGACTTTTCAAAGTTATGTACGTATTAAATAGTTAATAATCGCTCGCTTTAACGGTGAAGGAAAAACATCTTGAGGAAAACTGCATATCTGAGAGTTTTCCATCATGTTCTCGAAGCCCGCACTGGGACAGCGTGGTGGACTATGGCCTAACTCTTTGCACAATGAGAAGAGGCCCATGCCCAGCAGTGGGACAGTTTAATACAGGGCTCATATTATAATTATTATACTCCATTGTTAGAAAAGTATGCTAAAATCGATAGGTAGATAGCCAGCAATAGGCTCGCTCCCAATTACGTTGTTTCTAAAACCATAGCTGGTAAAATCTTTGTGTAAAATCTGTAAAATATCTCTCTTTGTAAATAAACACTCTCGGCCAACCCCTTCAACAATATAGAAATAAAACAGCATGAAGTTAAAAAATCTCATTTCAAAAAAAGAATATCATTTTCCTTTTTTAAATGGTGGTAAACGTAATTGACGTATGACATGGTGACAAAATAATAACGTATGCACTGCATTTTATAGAAGTGTGATGTTTATACCCGTGGATCCATGGCACACATCTAAGTACGGTGTTTAAGCACCATGGACGTAGTATTTATTTACGCATATGATTCATTTAATTGCTACTTTTGATTTGATGCAATTAAGTGGTATAACTCTGTTGCTTTGTCCGATTATCTATATTTCTATACTAATATAAAGTGAATTTCTTTTTACTGAAGAATTTGTTTGTTTGTTTGTACACGCTTATTTCAGTAAGTACTGGTCCGAATTGGAAACTTATTTTAGTGTTGGATAGCTCATTTATCGAGGAAGGCTATATAACATCACGCTACGACCCACGGGAGCGGGGCAGTAATCATAAACGCAGGTGAAACAGTGGGCACATCTAGTATTCTAATATAATAAAGCAAAAGAATTTGATGGTTTGATTGAACGCGCTAATCTCAGAAACTACTGGTTCGAATTGAAAATTATTTGAGTGTTTAATAGTCCATTTATCGAGGATGGCTATAAGCTATATAACATCACGCTGCGACTAATGGGGGTGGAGCATTAATAAAAACTGTTGCAAAAACGGGGAAAATTCTTTTATGTAACGCAGACAAAGTTTCGCGGGTCAACTAGTTCTAATATAATAAAAGTGAAGAATATGTTTATTGTTTGTTTGAACGTGCTCATATTTTAAAATGTAAGTAAGCAAGTGATGGATAAGAGGGTAGAGGGACGAAAGGGGAGAGGAAGGCCAAGGAAAAGATGGATGGACTGTGTGAGGATGGATATGAAAGGAAAAGGGGTAAATGATCAGATGACGGGTGACAGAGAAGTATGGAAACAAAGGACATACTGCGCCGACCCCAAATAAATTGGGTCCAGGGCAAGAGGACGAAGAGTCGAACTTAAAAAATATTTTAGCATTAGATTTTGCCCGTGGCTTCACTCGTGTTTATGTAGATTTTATCAGTACACTTCTATCCCTCGGAAACAGTACCTATTTCTACATGAAAGGTATCCTATGTCATTTTCGGATGTAGTAGAGCCTCGCTGATTTCAGCATGAATGGGCCGGCACGACCGGGGAAGTACTACCCTCTCACAGAATATCGACGTGAAATAGCAGTATTCCTACTATTGTGTTTTGTTCGGTAAGTGAGAGTGCTGGAAGCCCAATCATTCTCTTTCCCCCTTCGCGCTCCTTCTCCTTCCCATTCCTCCTTTCCTATAAGCTACGGTGATCACTTGCCATCAGGTGGGCCGTATGCATGTTTGCCACGCTAGCTGTATTAGAAAAAAATGTAGGTGAAAAGGGTTGTCTCCTTCGCGATCAACATCATAGGTGTCTGACTGCTTACTGCCTCTGTGGCGCAGCGGTAATGGATGCGACTTCTGTGCATGAGGTCTCGGGTTCGAAACCCGGGTCGGACCAAAAAAATGTATTGGGTTTTTCTGTAAAGAAATCTCAATAGCAGCCCGGAGTTAGGAAGTTGGCGGTGTTACACACCTCCGTGCTTTGGAAAGCACGTAAAGCCATTGGTCCTTGGCCTGATCTATTGCCGGTCGTTTCGGATTACCATCCAATCGGATTATGAGAGTTAGGGAACAGAGAGTGCACTTGTGTTTGCGTACACACTTGTGCACTACAATATCTCCTGCGCAAATGGCCAGTCTTGGTTAAGATTGGTGGTACTAGGTGTCATACCGTGGTGATACAAACCTCGTTAATGGTAGACATTGATATTGTTTTGTTTCCTTTGAAACCAAAAAGACAAAGCTATGTCCATATGCGACGGTTACTACTTATAATCTGAAGCGTCAATAGCTTGTCTGCTGCCAACAGCAATAAAAAAGATCTGACCAGAATTGAGAATTGCTTTTACTTATCACCAAAGAAATATAGCGTAATGATATCCATCGATTTTTATTAAACAACAGCTGTTAATGCTACTTTTTGTTATCAGTTGCAATCATTAAGTGAAGAAAGGAATAAAAAGTTATAAACCGTTCAATAGAAATTTGATGTTTTATTTATAAGAGGAATACCAAAGTGGTATTGTAAATAGATGCTGGTGTGCCTGTTATACGATTAGTTTATTCTACTGTTAGACTGTTTTTATGAGACATCTTTATTTATTACTTTTAGTAAGTGGTTTGATCAGCCAGACAGAGCGGCGCAGCGATCCAAAGAATACTATTTGCTTGAAGAGGCATTGTGTTTTGTGATATTGGAGACTCCTTTCAAGAGTCGAAACCCTGAATCGACCCCCTCGCTACTATTCAAAGTTGGATAAAAGCACTAGGCTACTATGCAGAAGGTGTATTTGTCTGTGGTGTAATTAATAAAATACATTATAACACACCTCAAGAACTACACTTTTAAGGCACCTTATGATGTTTTTTATTTATTTATTAAATAAATCATACGTATTAATCACTTCTTACCCATGGTACTAGAGCAGTGATAGTTCAGTGGGGAGACCGACAGACTGCGATGCAGAGGGTCCCGGGTTCGAGCCCACGTCGCGCGCCTCAGACTTTCGGAAGTTATATGACTTTTTGAAATTATGTGCATATTGATTGACAATTATCGCCTGCTCCGTACCTCGGAGAGCACGTTAAGCCGTCGGTCCCGGCTGCCATGAACATCTATGGCAGTCGTTATTGGGAGAGTGTCGACACAAAAGATCCCACTGGGTCGAAGTGTCGCCGGTTTTCACTGACTAGCCCCCACATAAGATACATACATACATACATACCCATGGTACTACGTGATATGCTCATGATTTATTTTACATTTTACGTATAATATAACATCTCCCGTGGTACCAAGCAGGATAGTAGAACGACGGGCAAAAATAATCTCGTGGTACTACCAGTAGTACTACCAGTAGTCCCACGGGTAAGAAGTGGTCTTGCTTATATTTAAACCAAATAGATAGATATGGTTTGTCATAAATTAACAAATTAGCAACAACCATACATAATAAAATTACTGTACTATGCGCCTTGGTCGCCCTTGAAGCGACTGCTTACTGCTACACAGCTTACTTACTTATTTAAACATATATAAACACGAACAAGACCACTTTCTGAGCCAAGACCATTTGTCCGCAAAAGGGGACAAGAGCAGTGTCTCGAAAAGAAGAAGACGAAAAAACTATCTATACTGTAAACTACTTTCTTTAAGAGCTGCAAGCCAACCTATCGTATAGGAGTCATAATAATTATTGGTCTACTAACCGCTCATTACCATCCCACAGTTGCGTTCTCATACAACATTGAAAGAAGGCTGCATTCGTGCTTAAAAATAGCCTTAAGATTAAATTGTAAGTCGCTCATTCCAAGAAAATGTTTAACATTTTGCTTCCATTACTTAAGTTTTCGTGTGAAGCTTAAACCTGACTCATTATAATGTAATAATAGTAACTATCTTCAGACATAGCCGTCTAAAAGAGATATTCTATTCATAGACTCACGCCTATACCTTTGAAGGGGTAGGCAGGGCTTGTATTACAGCATTACTTCGTCGGCCATGGTTTCAGGCAAAAATTTTAATCATATATGCGGGCCTACAACCTTTGAATATGGTCAGTTTTCTGGATGTAAAGTTGTTCTATAACACACAATGTAAACATGACATTTGAATTATAAATATATTTTTATCACGCTCACTCATATTGAAAACTGGTTTAGGTAGGTACTATTGCTTTCTATGATATAAATTTAATGAGTCAGCTCACTCTTCTTAGTGAGCTCCCTTTTTCGTGTGATCTAATTACGGTAAAGGCACATCTATAATTAAAATATTTGGATCTATGTCCTACGTCAGGTGACCCTATCGCCGTCAACCAGACTTAATTCTTGACTGCGTGTTGCTACTGAACTCTTTGCTTGACCCGGGCATCGAACCCAGTCCTCTACAGTAGCCGCATTTACTACCGCAGTCCCGCCGAGGCTAAAATATACAATAAATAGTATCATGTATACATGCATATGCTACAGTAAACGCTTACCTTCTAGAAGCCTGCTTGATTTTCTACTACATAAGTGATATAAAAAATACACACTTATAAAGCTCATGGCAATATAGCCTCGAACACATGGATCTAAAAACAGATGGCAAACGTATGTAGGTGTTATACCTCTCTGACTATCCCTAGGGTATAAAGGCGTGAACCCATGTATGTATGTCATTCCGGTAGTCAATAATTATCGTTTATCACTTACGAAGTGGTTGACAAGTGTACTTGGTGACACAGGACGTATATTTCTACCCGTTTCCACATTTCAAATAAAGAAACACCACTGCAAAACAATAAAAACATCCTTGACACTCGTAAATTCAAATAAAACCGTCGAAATTTCAAAAAAAGAACGTGGAAATATACAAAATTGCTCGACTGCGCGCGCGCATGGTACGGAACCACCTGCGCGCGCAGATGTCCTGTCAGCTAGTTAAATAATAAGTTTGCCATTTGAACCCTAAAGCTTGGTAAATTGGTTGTGCGATTTTTGTTTACAAAGTACAATGAGCTTATATTAATTTTGTTACGTCTCAACTAGAAATTATTTACAACTCAGGAATTGAATAAATGCCAAGTTCAAAGATTATATATCCGAGTATTATACAAGCATACCTTTAATACCTACCATAGGTAAAAGTAATTTGTGGTTTTGATTAAAAGCAATTATAATATGTTTCTGTAGGTCTCCACTAATAATTACTTGCGTCTTAATATAGCAAGCATAAACTGTATTTATTAAAACCTTAAACATTGTTATTTAGAAGTAGCTCGTAAGTTAAAGCAGCATATTTTCAATTGGAGCTTTGTATAATATTACTTACATAAAAATGTACAAACATTTAACCAAATTTAGAATATTTGTGACATGAGAAAAGAAATATGAACGTTAAAGGTTCAACCAAGGAAGTGTCCAAAGCAAATATGAATGTAATAATCAAAGGAAAAGATCTAGATAAACGTTCTGAATAGATCCAATTGAGAAGAATACCAGGATAATTTTTTTTTAATATAAATAATAATAATAATATTCTACCACATACACAACACCATCTAGCCCAAACTAAGCAGAGCTTGTACTATGGGTACTAGACAATGGATAAACATACATATATACTTTTCTTTTTGTAAATAGATACATATTATACCTACATATAAACACCCAGACCAAGACAAACATTCATGTTCATGCACACAAATGTTTGACTTGTGCGGGAATCGAACCCGCGACCTCAGGCGTGGCAGTCGGTTACACTAACCACTACGCCATCGAGGTCGTCGTATGTAGAGCTTGCATGAAGATTGGTATGAGAGTGAAAAGAGTCATACTAGGGTCGGGAAATAGTGTTAGTTTTCGTACGTATGTATATAAAATTGATTCTGGCTGAAACCCTTGAAGCCATATTCGCATTAAAACAAACACAGTTATATTTATACAAATTTTAGTTGATATAAATGTGCGTAACACAGGGTGTGGAAATGTATCCGGTGTAACTTGCCGTTGGCCTTCTACTACAAGGGACCTAAAACTATGCTTAAAGAAATTGTGTGTATTAGACCTCTGCTTACATTTCGCCGTATGGGCATGACTCTATGTATGTAGTAATTGAAGGCAGGGTGTGACAATAAAAAATGTACACAATGAATATTCCCGAAGGCTATTCAAGTGTTTAAATTATTTATAGAAGTCAAACCTCCCTGGAAGTAATTTGTTATGGAGTTTACGTTAATATATTTAACTAGTTGCTCGTAGTTTTGCTCGCGTAAAAGTAAGTTAGATTAAGTAACAGTTTTTAGAGTTCGAAAAACTCTTATACAACAGCTTTGTCCGTCCGTCTGTTATACAACTTTCAACTCAAGAGCCGTAAGAGCTAGAGACTCGCGGTCAACGCCATTCGACTCAGCATTGTCGATATACCCCCGAAATGACTATGACCTTTGACCTCAAGATTAAGTGGTATCACGTGACTTTTGCATATTATTTGAACTATTTTTTCGAACTCTAAAATTTACGGCAATTCATTGCCATTTCTCACTTATTTATCCATATAAAATGTTATGTTATATAGCTTATGTTATTTGGTGATAAAATAACTATCAAATGACGAAAGAATTTTTAAAATCGGTTGAGTAGTTTTTGAGTTAAATGCTTACATAATATAAACAAAACAACAAAAAATCAAATCTTTCCTCTTTATAATAGTAATATAGACTAGGTCTTGCCCGCGACTCTCCTCGGACGTAGGCGTGGCAGCCCAAGTTATAATTTACGTATATCACATTTGGTGCCATATTTACGGTTCTTGGCCAAAAATCAACTACAAAAATTATCTCGAATTCCTTTGTCGCCTCGCCAATATCCATAGTAACTAACTGTTATTGACATGGTTATTACAGAAAAATAATATTATAACAACCGACTCGAATGTGAGTCTGGTATTTAAGAGAAATTACCGGCTGAGCTGAACAGATCTAGATAAAATGTAACAATAATAAACCTCTCTGAGACAGTCGTTATCTCATCATGAGACTAACGCGATATCGGAGGGCACAGTACACTAGCTTTTAAACTACCACCTTCGCCTTGTGATATAAACAAAAAATGTATCGCCAGGTTAAATAAAAGCGCACAAACCGCAGGGCAGCTTGTGGCGAGCTGAATGTGAGTGGAGACACTGCGGTCCTGAATGTCTCATAGAGTCGATTAGGCTCTCGTCCCCGGCTTGACCGATACTGGTTGGCTGGGGTGGAACTTTAAGAGCGCCTGTAAGATTCAACTCTGGCTTGCCTTGGTCGGCCGCTAGAGGTATATGCTTGGGAGTGGAAGTGTCATTTTCAAGGGTATAATTACGGGAAAACCCGCTCCGGGTCTCCGTTGTCACGAGACCTGTGTTGGTGAAACCGGCATCGCACCGCTCGACACCCCTAGCCCCTCGCACCGGTGTTGCCCTCGGCTGCTGGCTTGTATGCCTATGGTGGCTATTCAGGGGGCCCATCTAGTGAGTTGGCGAGTCACCGTCTGCCCATTGCATTGATGCTATTAGAATATTTAGGGCAGAAGCCGTTTTTCATCCATAGTTACCAATATACCAGTTCACCAAACACCCATACCTATAGTAATAGTCCTACGCCTGCTGCGGCTTGTCCCGCTGTCGGTGTTCAATCCCACTTATGATTTTTGAACTTTAACTTTATGAACTCTCGAAGGGCCTCTTCACGTTGGACCCATGTCTCCGTGTAAGCCTCCAGGGCCAGGTAATTTCTAGTATAATATGTTAGAAAATACCTGTGATAACAATAATAATATGTGGCGGTATATTTAAAAACTAAATAAGATCCACTGTTTATGTATTGGCCCAAAAAATATTATGTTACAATCATAAAGAAAAAAAGTATAGAGAATCTTTATATATAAAAATTTACATTGCCTTGAGTTTCTTGCAGGTATCTTCTCATAGGCTCAATCTTTGACCTGAACCTTGCAACTAACATGAATGTCTGAATTTATTAAATGTAATAAACTTACTAACCCTTTTGACGTTCATAAGTGTTACTTTGTGACCTAAATGAAAATTAATTTCTGACGTTGACTTTGTTGCCTGACAACGTGTATGCAAAATTTTAGGATGATCGGTCGACTTATTGAGGCGTAAAAACGTAACAAACAGACAAACTCACATTCTCATTTATAATATTAGTTAGGATTTTAAGGCCTAGGATCTATTGACGCGGTGGGTAGAAAAATACACTTGCAATGTGTACAACTGATAGGCGTTCTATTATGTAACATGTCATATAAATAGATACAAAGCCTCATATTATAATATGCTGGTTATGTCTCGTAACGGATAATTTAAACAAATAATACTACCACGGTATATATAAGATCAGATCAAAAAAACATTTAAGTTAGGAGTATCGTTGCAAGTATGTGAGTATAGAGAGACAATATATGTATGTAGTTAGGTAAATATCTAGAAAATAGGATTCAGTCAGAACAGTGAACTGTAATGCAATATATAAACATATATCGTCAAATGTAAACACATTTGACGCATATTTTAAATTCAGTAAATATACTTTTTATTTAGATATATCACTGGATCTAGATAGGAACTCTATATATATAGAGACCGACTCGCCACTGCCATTGCGCCGAATGTAGTGGGTTTAATTCCCATACGAACCAAAATGTGTGATAAAATAAAACCAATATAAAGTCAGCGCCGTATTAAACTGTCCCACTGCTGGGCATGGCCATAGGCCAATAATATGGCCCATCTTCTTACAATGAGACGAATCTCATTATAAGAAGGGTTAGACCAGTTTTTTATATTATACTCCAGTCATTATTCGTGTCCGTTGTTTTAGTTATAATACAGTCTCCAGGAATTACAATTACACAAAGTACGGGAGAACTGTCTTAAAATAAAAAATAATATAAACAGCTTTTATTACAAGAATTTTCTTTAAGACAATAACAATTAATTAACTTATTGAACTTATCGCTACCATTAAATAAAACATACGCCAATAATCGCAATATAACCCCCCACATTATCGAAATCGACCGAGAAGATCAACCCACGAAGGATCGCTCTTTAATGATGCGCGAACCTCTGATTATCGTTACGATATCGAAGCGAAATCGCTTCAGGCGAAATGCGCCTATAATTTTGCAAACACGTGCCTGCCACCTTATTGACTTTTTATTTATCGAAGATAAACTAGTGATGTGCATTTAATTGATTCAAAAGAATTAAGGGTTGAAATTATCATAATTTTCTTCGGACAGATAAGTGTCAAAAGGTCGTATGGAGCGCTTGACAGGAAATAATAATAAACTGGGCAAAATAGACAGGTACATTCCCAATAGATTTATTATGAGCTGGGTTAAGTTTATCTGTTATTGAAAAGGTTATCTTCTAGACCCTGACAGTAGTTTTATTGCGTGTATGAAATGTTTTATAGATATATCTGGTAGTCAAGTAATTATTAGATATTTTTATTTTAAATGCCACTGAAATTTAAAATGGTGCTTAGGTGAACACAGACATATATTAATATGTGTTCTTTATTTATCAAGATCAGTACAGCATTTTCTTACTTATGAATTTTATACATACTTAGATAAACTCTCACCTGCATATTACTAAACAAGTGAGAATTGGCAATGAATTGCCGTAAATCTTAGAGTTCGAAAAAATGGTTCAAGTAATATGCAAAGATCACGTGATACCACGTGACCTTGAGGTCAGAGGTCAAAGGTCATAGTCATTTCGGGGGTATATCGACTATGCTGAGTCAAATGGCGTTGACCGCGACTGTCTCTAGATCTTACAGTTCTTGAGTTGAAAGTTGTATAACAGACAGACGTCCGTCCGTCCGTCTCTCTTAACGGACGGACAAAGCTGTTGTATAAGAGATTTTTCGAACTTTAAAAGATAAAGATAGATTCGTCTCTCTCTCTCCCTCTATCAATAAGCAAGAACATAGCTAGACAAATGTAGATGTAATTCATCATTTGACTGTACAGATGGCGTAGTGGATTAAGTGATCGTCTCGCCACGGCCATTTGCTAGGCTATTTGCTCAGCCATTTGCTCGTGTTATGGGTTCGAATCCCACATGGGACAAAAATTGTGTGATCCACAAATAGTTATTCCGAGTCTGGTATTTCTTTGTGTCCGTTGTTTGAATTTTTGTAAAGTGCCCTGCGACACAGGAATTGTTTCTAATGCGGGAGTTGTCTTTTGAAGAAAATTGATAAAAAAGAAGAAGAAAGATCTCTACATCCGAAAAGAAGTAGACAGAGATGAATATCATCTACATTAAGCTAGTTATGTTTTTGTCTCACAAGTGGTGAGTCTAATGTCAACCGCTAAGCAAATTTTTAGACTCTGTGCTGCTAATGACTATTTTCTAAACAGTAAAAGTAATTATTTTTGTCTCTACCTCATTTTTTAATCGATCCTGGTACATAACTATCGGCCGTAAACTACAAAACAGTAGCTTCAAGGTAATTTGGTTACACTTCTGCAATTATAATAATAATAATATTCTACCACATACACACAACACCATCTAGCCCAAACTAAGCAGAGCTTGTACTATGGGTACTAGATAATGGATAAACATACAAATTTACATTTTTTTACATAGAAACACCCAGACCAAGACAAACATCCATGTTCATGCACACAAATATTTGACTTGTGCGGGAATCGAACCCGCGACCTCAGACGTGGCAGTCGGTTACATTAACCATTACGCCACCGAAGCCGACAAAAAAATGAAATTAATTTATAGTACCATTATTTACTTATTTTCTTGTATAAAGAGCTAAGAACAATCAACTGCCTAGCAATATATAATAGTAAAATACTAGATAATATAAAAATAATTTAAAAAGTTCATTGTAATCGAGCACTGCGACCGTATGGCGCGAACAGTCAGCTGCCTATCGCCGCGCCGACAACTGGTTCTAGTCCACACAAATTGCAAAAAAATTGCTATATAATTTTAATTTTTAAAATCTTCGACGGCGGTCAAACGTAATAATTAAAAGAATATACTTGCCATTTGCAATTAGTAGTTTTATGTTTAGTATTCGCAATTTAATGTTTTGTACTACCTACAATGTAATTTGCCAGTGATTGCAATTATAAATAGACTGCTTCCATGGTGGTACACTTTTAAAGACATCTGCCGCACTAGGAATTAATTTAGTGTCACGGCCTCACGAGGTACTTTACAAACACATAAACAACGGACACAAAGAACACCCAGACTTAAAACAATCATTTATACATCACACAAATGTTTGTCCCACGTGAGATTCGAACCCACAACACTTGGCGTAGTAGTAATGGCGAGGTATACATTAAAACCACTGCGTGCAGTCATACATTTACGCTTTTATCCGTGTTTGGTTAATATGATTTTTGAAGCTCGGGTCCGGTGATTTATTATTGGGTTTTGGTATTAGGAAATTCTTTTTAGCTTTATGGAATGTTGAATTAGTCTGATAAATAATAAGATGCTCTATTGTGACCTAAAACAGATGGTGAAAATATGTGAGTGTAATTCATATGTGCTTGTGTCTACAGGTATATACATACATGATTCTCTTACATTTTGTAAAGTAGGTTTACTGCAACAGCTTCCGACTAGTAAATTGGGAGGGATAATATTATATATATATGAGCAGCGATAGCTCAGTGGTGAGACCAACAGACTGCAATGCAGAGGGTCTCGGGTTCGAACCCACGTCGCGCACCTCTGACTTTCGGAAGTTATATGTCTTTTCGAAATGATGTGCGTATTGATTGACAATTATCGCCTGCGCCATGCCTCGGAGAGCACGTTAAGCCACGTCCTGGCTGCTATGAACATCTATGGCAGTCGTTATTGGGAGAGTGTCGACACAAAAGATCCCACTGGGTCGAAGTGTCGCCGGTCTGCACTGACTGGCCCCCACATAAGATACATACATACATATATATATTATACTAATTCTTAAACAAAACTCCAACAAATTTTTAATCAATTTGAAAATTAAACTCAGCAATATACGGTCTAAAAATAATATCGATGAAAGCAGCGATAGCCTATTGGGAAACCGTTGGATTGCCACGCAGAGGTCTCGACTTCGAACCCAAGGCACGCATCTCTGACTTTTCGAAGTTATATGCGTATTAAATAGTTAATTATCGCTTGCTTTAACGGTGAAGGAAAACATCGTGAGGAAACCTGCATGTCTGAGAGTTCTCCACAATGTTCTCGAAGATATGTGAAATCTGCCAACCCGCGGCACTAGGCCAGCGTGGTGTACTATGGCCTAACTTTTCTCACAGTGAGAAGAGGCCCGTGCCCAGCAGTGGGGCAGTTTAATACAGGGCTGATATTATTAAAAAAATCATTGCATTAGAAGCACTAAATAAATGTAAACCGCACGGATGGCGCAGTGGTTTAAGTGGTCGACTCGCAACTATTAGCGCTTAGCGTTACGGGTTTGATACCCACAGGGGACAAAAAGAAATTGTTATCTGCAAATAGTTATTCCAAGTCTGGGTATTTTTTTTGTTATTTGAATGTTTGTAGTCTCCCACGAGACTTTTATCGATAAAAGACAACTCCTAAACGCAATATACAAAAATATATTTCCTCTATGTGTATTGTCTGTTTACTGCCTTTCTTAAGTAATAATAATATTCTACCACATACACACAACACCATCTAGCCCAAACTAAGCAGAGCTTGTACTATGGGTACTAGACAATGGATAAACATACATATATACTTTTTTTTGTAAATACATTCATATTATACATAGAAACACCCAGACCAAGACAAACATTAATGTTCATGCACACAAATGTTTGACTCGAACCCGCGACCTCAGGCGTGGCAGTCGGTTACACTAACCACTACGCCATCGAGGCCCTATATTAGCACCTCTTGATATTATGAGCCGTACAGTTCATTCAAGTAGGGAGATACATTGCGTGTTAATGGGCATGTAATGCGCTTTGAGGAAAGTTAAGCACACTTCAAGTTCAAGCAATAATACTTCAATAATACATTTGCTTAGAAAACTTTTATATGCATTTCTAATCGACTATGAACATTATTTATTTGGAGCGGAAAGTTATACTTAAGTAACGTTAAAGTTTACGAAATTAATAATAATATAATATAATAATATAATATAATATTCTACCACATACACAATACACCATTAGCCCAAACTAAGCAGAGCTTGTACTATGGTTTCTAGACAATGGATAAACATACATAGATACTTTTTTTTTGTAAATACATACAAATTATACATAGAAACACCCAGACCAAGACAAATATCCATGTTCATGCACACAAATGTTTAACTTGTGCGGGAATCGAACCCGCGACCTCAGGCGTGGCAGTCGGTTACACTAACCACTACGCCATCGAGGTCATAGTTTAAATGTGGAGCTAATGATTTTTGTTCTTCTCCGAATTTATAGGCCTTTCGGGTCGTGTCTGTGCTTACAAATACACTTATGTACCTTACCTTACTTACCCAAACAATAATCACCCAAACAATGTATATGAAACTAAGGCATATAAACATACCATAGGCAAAGATACTTAAGTACAAAGTCTAAATAATAAATAAATAAATCGAATAAAGTATGTATGTATGTTACTGCCTACATGCACCGAAATCATTCAGGCTCTGCGAGAATACCAGCGTTGTGGATATACTGCAACATTGCTGACGCAGGACCTTATTTGTTCTATAGGTACTTTTGGTTGTGTTTCCTGTTACCTTATATTATGAGCGTGGAACAAATAAAATTATTTTCTTTCTTTCTTCTTTCTTTCTAAACCTAACCATCATATAACTTAGTCTGCGCCATAGTTATAAGCTTCAGTTTTATATTTATAATTACATGTATATATTGCTTGGGTATATTGAGACTATAAATCAGAAACAAAACCTTCTTAGGTTTTCAGCAAACAAATATAACAACACAATTATTTTTATAATATATACAAATCCAAATATTTGTTAAGTTTTTGAAAAGAAAACAGCGTAATACGATACTAACCACCAAAGCGACCTGTATTTATCTCTTTTGCACATTATCATTTTTTTCGAGCCCAGCGCGACAACAATAATGTAACTTTTTAATATTTTGATATTAGTATTTCCTTTTAATATAAAAATAATAATATCAGGAACCTAAAAGGTCAGTTTGCGTGAAAATAAATAGCGCAAATATAAAATTGCAACGGCGTAATCATACCACCGATTATCAGCTATAATTAACATGAACCGTTTGAGTTTAACTTATAGTATAGTGTCAGTATTAAAGATTTTTAAACGTTCGGTAACGAGCTTGCTTTAATTTGAGGCAGATGCGCTTATATGCTGCGTTTGAACAGGCGAGTGTACTAGAGCTAGTAGCTGCGTTCGTAAGTTACTAGTATGTTTTACTAACACCCGGCTAACTGGTTTAGGTTACGTAAATTATGGATTCTGAAGATTATGAGTGAAGTAATTTGTATGATGATTCAATTTTGTAATACTAGTCTACAACTACAACTATCCAGTAACATCTGGATAGTTGTTTGTAATCTATAGCAAAATTCTAACAATAAAAATAACGGTTATAAGATTTATGTTTAGTCATACTTTAAGGTTGTAAAGTATTGATAATAAAGAGTACCGTGAATTCCAAATAACTTATTTTAGCTACTAATGTAACATTTTTGACTTTTTACATGTTACCAATAAGGTAATTTAAAATATAATAATAAGGATTGCTAAAGGCAATTATATATTATGTTAATTTAATACACTCATAATTCTCTTGCCCTGGTCCCAATTTATTTGGGGTCGGCGCAGTATGTCCTTCGCTTCCATACTTCTCTGTCACCCGTCATCTGATCATTTATCCCTTTTCCTTTCATATCATTATATGTTAATTTCATACACTAATAAAGGTTAAACTAACTTGCATATTGTTAAAATTTATTTAGTTTACGGGTCTTCGTGGATAAATTAAATTATATGTTTTTTTATTACATTATCGTTAGACACAATTGTTTTTAGATTTTATATAGCATTCCAGGAATAATAGATAAAATTCTATTGCATTTACTTGCTATATAAGCCTCTACAAATACTGGCACCCAACAATAGCTTAGCTAATAAACGACTCTCCCAACCTATCATACTAAACAGAGCACAGTTTTTGCATGGCTGCGCATACGCACGTGACCGCCATGTCGATTGTCCTAATTAGATCAAAGGTGACCGACGTAAGCTGAACCAGTTATGATAAGAATTTTAATTTCACACTTAGTGCCTCCACAGCAGTTGTCCGGACCTAAAATAGTAAATGCTAAATACGAAATAGTATTAACAGTAAAAATAAAATGAGTTGACGCCTCGTGTCAATTACGATAGGTATATTAAGTTGCGCAACACGTTACTCGGTATTATTACTCTGTAACAATAATACTGAAATAGAACTATAGAAACCAGCTGTCATAAGCTCATGTGAGGGTTGGTGTTGGTGACATATACACGCAGATGGTAGATAGTGGATCTCTAGCGAGTAAAATGATTTTAGAATGTGGTAAGCTCTATTTTTTATGTGTTTTGACTATAGTGAAGTAAAATTAACATTTATGTTCTTTTTATTATTTTTTATTTCACTCGCATGCCGTATTTCCTAAAGCAAGCTGAAGGTGTGAAGTTCTAGATTTAACTAATTTGGATTGAACATGTTAGGAAGGCAAGTTGGACTCTTACGCTTATATGATGATACCAATATTATGGTGTCGGTTCAGCGGTAGTTAGTGATGTTTTAATTAAATATTTCACTATTGCTATATTTTAGATACACGCATGCAAACCTACTACTATCTACCGTGATAGTACCGATAATTTCTCAATAGAAGATCCCAATAGAATAATGCCTGATCCGGCCATTGAACTCGGCACCTCGCACCCCTTATCCCACAAGCCCAAAGCAGTTACACTACATATTACAAGAAACAATAGCATGTAATAATTAAAACAACTTACAGGACAAGACGCTTCTCAAAAAAAAAACAAAAAAAAAGAGAATTAAAAAAGAAGTCTTATGACAATGGAGTCTTTTTATTACCGTTTTGACAGCTATGGTGCTAGTAAATTAGTAATTTTATAAAGACCTAATTGGGTATACATGTTTTTATATCGACTAAAAGGGTCCCCATTAAAAATGCTGATTGCTGTTCGATAATGAGTCAATGGTATCCCAATTAGATATGTTTTTTCATGACCCGTTTTACTGACGCTAGATAGAATATTAAGCTGCTAATTATTTTATGAAATAATGTCCCGTTTGTGGTTGTAAATTTAATTTGTGTAATATTTACCATTACATTTAAATATGTCAAATTCCAATAAGGTTCGGTACCTATTTTAAAAGTATATAAACCTACTTTGTATAATTAAGTGTAAAGGCTTTTGACGTTCTTATATTATTTTAATGTCCTTTTCTGTTCCCCTAACAACGTATATGCGTAATTTCATGATGATCGGTTCGGTAGTTTATAACGCCATTATAACGCCAGCATCAGATAGGCAGTAATCCACTGAAGCTGGCAGTATACTGTACTAAATTGTTGGTTGCTTACTAAACTATTGTCGCGGCATCATTTATGTTCTTCATAATTACGATCTTACTATAGAGTAACTGACATTTTCTTTACAGAAAATCTCTATAAATTATCTAAAGTAAAGCTAAACCTATGGCAAAGATAACCCCAGAACAATGAATACAACAATGCACTCTATAATAAATAAAATATTGTTAATAATTAATTTGTCAAGCAAAATTCCTACTATATATTTCCTCATAACTATGTATATAACAGCCACATTCACAGGTGTTAACTGTTGTTTCCTATATGTGACAAAAACGTGTTCATCTGAGTTTATTACTGCGCTCATATTGTGCTGATTCTATAAAAATATCAATGATTGTGTGTTGAAATATACGGGCTGTTATTGCGTCCGCGTCCGCAATAGAAAATGGTTACAATGCTCGAAATCAGCTAACAAAAGGCTTTCTTTTTAATAATGCTTTATTTGTATGATATGTGATTAACAAGACACGATCTATCGGTTTGACGAGTTTTATCCAAATCCGTTTAACGGTTTACGAGTGATAGGGAAAAGAACATCCGTCATCTTCACAAAATGCACATTTCTATTTGCATTCATTAACCGAGTATAAATAGTGTCGAAAATTCAGTTCGGCCACAAATAAAAATATTCCTCGCTTTAAAGTCGAAGAAAATATTTTTAGGCAATCTACCCAGGTGTCTAATTAGGTAAAGTGTAGTTAGTTTTCACATGTAGCCCCAGCACAGTAATGGAACAGCTTTGTCAATTTTATGATAGTACTTTTTGAACATATTATTTTCACTAGACAAACGCTAGTTCTAAAGTACGGCTATTTTGAGCTCATTATGAAATGCGCTCGTAAGCTAATATAATATGAAATCAAGTTGCAAATATTTTTAACGAACTATGCAAACTTGAACAAAAAGATATATCATAATATGACTATGACATAAATCGTGGCTTTGATAATATTTACCGCTAAATCTGCCTAGGAAATTATAAATAGCTCATACATGAATTCCTCTATACAGTCTTTAATGACAAGCAAAAATTCTTTATCTATTCTAATGTGTAGTCTAATCATGACGAGTCAAAATTAAATCGTAAATAGGCCACAGCGAATTCTAGTTTACAAACACGAGCGTATCATGACATGACACTAGTACACTACTACACTACACAAGTAAGACTCGAACATTTTATAAATAAAAAAATGTAGTGGTATATTGAACCATTAGGACAGTTGGCAATACGCCTTCCTTTCAAGGAGTACGCATTATACTCGGTCTAACACGAAACAGCTAGCTACACCAATTAGATTATTCAGCAGGTATCTTCGTATCAGAACAAAATTGCCCTCATGCTAGTACAGAAGCTCAGTCAAAGTATTTTATATTTGCGTGACAATATGAGTCGTAATATTTATCTGGATATGTCTCAATCGAACTAGTTGACTATGATATAATTGCTGAACATAGGCCTTATTAATTTCTAGGAACCATCTTTGTTGCGCTCTTCGTATTCAAAGTTAAGTATAGTAATGGAAACAGCCAATTTAAAGATCGGACGAAAGCGCGATCAATAATTTAAAAAATAATAAAAAAAATTGCTAGAAAAATAGCAATATTTCTTACAGAATATCCAATTTCTCTCACAACCAATCCTGGCCAGCCCTCATATTCGGCAGTATGTGTGAACGCATATAAGCATAGAACTTGCCAAATAATAATTCCAAATGAAATTGCTGACTGAAACGTGTACGCTCGCAATATTCACCCGTATGCGTCTACCTAAGTGAAGGAAACATCAAACACACAATGGCGCGAATATCAGCTCTCATAACCGTCGCGCATGAGCTCTCAGACTTGTCACCTGTCGTAATTACTATAAAAAGTCGTACTCTCACAAGCGATTATACGTGTGGAGGATGTTTAGACTTTTTTGATAACGTAAATTTAAGAGACAAGAGGGAGCGAAGTAATTATAATGATATCTAAATGGATCATACTGGTTCCACTGCTGGTAACCGAGTTGTTCGGAGCTCAGTGTGAAAACAGATTGGTCACAGTTTTTCAGTCTTCCTTCACCATTAAAACGAATAATAATTACCTCTATTGCTGGCAAACATATGACTTTGAAAATACGGATTGCATGTCTTTCGCTGGAATTGGAGAATTCTTTAATAGAATCTTTGATAGATAAACAACTTTTTTTTTTAAATACCTCTGATCCCCACTCTGGGCATATACCCTTCGCTATGGGCACTTTTTAAGCTGCAAATATACTTATATATAAAAGAAAGGTTCTGCCCTACTTACTGACTGACTCATCACCGCCCAGCCCCAACTATATGGTGTAGAAGTTAAAAATTAGCACAGAACTCCATAGTGACATAGAGAAGAAATAAGGTTTTATAGAAATTCATATAGGATAGATATTAAAAAGCTGTTTTATTTTGAAGTTGCCTTGCATAATTGTGTTATATTTTATACTAGTAGTTTTCCCGCGGTTTCACCCGCGTAAGTCCCTTTCCCGTGTGAATATCGGGTTTCACCCCTTTCACCCCCTTCAGGGTGGAATTTCCCAAAATCCTCTCTTAGTACTCCCCTACACTCTCCAAGGAACATACATGCCAAATTTCAGCTTCTTGCGTTCAGTAGTTTCGGCTGTGCGTTGTCTGTCAGTCACTCAGTAACGGAAGAGTTTTATATATATAGATTTCGCATTTATATAGGTTATTATAATCACAAAAACTACAAACAGGATTATTCCGAATTCTTCGAATATATAACAAGAAATACCAATCAACTAAAGTTTATGCGAACCCAGTCGTAGGCGAAAGCTAGTAGCCTTTGCTAGAAGCTATATAGAAATGCAATATTTACAGCATGGCGCCATCCCTCTAATAAAAGGCCACTGGCACAAACAACCACATTCATCACACATTTCCCCAACAACCCCTTGGATATAATAATTATATCCAATTACGCCCTATTAAGTCATACACAACTGCGGTAAACAACATTGTGTCATTAAGACTATACTTTAATCAAAATTGGATATAACAAGTACAACCTATCTTTAACAAATTATTGTATTACTTAACAGATGAGGTAATGCATAGGTCTTTTTATGGACAACACTTATAGTATCTTTTCATTACGTTTTCCTTGTAAAATATTGCAGATGTTTTATTGCACTAGTCTGTATAGTTAACCAGATGCAACTAGAAACGCATGGTGATTAGAAGCTGCCATGTTTGTAAACGAAGAAAGGAGCAATTACATTTTTTAACTTTTCCACTATCATTAATCTATTTTGTTATGTTATAAAAATAAGATCTTTTAATTCTGGCATATTTAAATATCAGTATAAATTTATTTATATTTACACAGATTTCTGGTTCAGGTCAAAAAGCAATTACCTCAGGCCGAAAAACCTTCAAAAAACCTACTATATTATGTGAACAGATTAGATACATAAAAAATATATACAATTTTTATCCCATTTGGGGATCGAACCCAAAACACTAAACCAGGCGTAAGAGCAAGGTGACCACTAAAACCATGTCGCCATCTGAGTCATATACTATTAAAAATAAATAACCATCTTATCTCTCACTTATATGTTCTAAACTTCAACTTCGCGCCCTCTCCCCTAGCAACCATTAAGTTTACTCAATAATTATTATTATCGGCGCCTGCGCACTATTAAGTCGACAAATACCACAAACAAGACCACCGGGTCATAGTTATTATAGTTTGATCAAAATTGTATATGACAAACTATAGAGTATTCGTAACTAATAATTCTATTGAACTAATGACGTAATGCGTATTACAACACTTTGTGACCTGCCTTGACTTTTTTTTTAATTGCAGGCCTTCTATAGAAAGAAAGATGTACTATAGTACGTCTTACAGGCTTTTTAAAAGAACACACCTGCACTAGTTAGAATTTCTGTGTACTGACTTTACAAACATTCAAACAATATACACAAAGAACACACAGACTCGAACAACCATTTGTGGATCACACAAATTTTTACCTCGTATCGACCCTTCGGGGATGAAATGTAATAAAAGCCAAAATACTACTTTTTATATATACATACATTCACGCCTGTTTCCCAGAGGGGTAGGCAGAGACTACGGATTTCCATTTGCTACGATCCTGACACACTTCTCTGGCTTCATTCACTTTCATCACATTCCTCATACACGCCCGTTGGTTCAAGGTGCTAAGAGCACCAGGCCTTTGTCCAGAACGCCTCCGATCTGATCAAGAAACGTTCGCCTAAGTCTTCCTCTTGCGACTGTTGCATTCACAATAGCCTTATAAACTTTCTTAGTCAGTCTTTCCTCGTCCATTCTTTCTACATGCCCAAACCAGCTTAACATACCCTTTTCTATTATTATTTACTACTTTTCAGGAGAGCCAAAACACATAAAATACTCTGTTTTACTTTTCTACTTACTTTTTTGTGTTGAGTGCTACAGTAAAATAACTAAAATTGGTGAACATATTTTTCGTAGCTCTTTATGTTGTATAATTATGAAATTATATCATTTATAGCATTTGTGGCGAGTTGAAGTATTATATACAACAACTAGTAGTTTTCCCGCGGTTTCACCCGCGTGTCCCGTTCCCGTGTGAATATCGGGTCTCACCCCTTTCACCCCCTTCAGGGTGGAATTTCCAAAAATCCTCTCTTAGTGCTCCCCTACACTCTCCAAGGAACATACATGCCAAATTTCAGCTTCTTGCGTTCAGTAGTTTCGGCTGTGCGTTGTCTGTCAGTCACTCAGTAACGGAAGAGTTTTATATATATAGATTTTCAAAAAATAAAAGTGTTTATGTTGCGATATTTTCTGGGTAGTACAACCATATTTTTTGCGAATATCAACATTTCAAATACACGGGTAGATGTAGCTTGAAAAACTGTAGAGTACATCAATAACTACTACCGGTCGCCAAGTGGTCGAAATTCAACCATAACTGATTTAAATTTTAAGTTTGGTCGTTATTATATATACCGCGAAATTGCAATAGGTACTTCAGGTATGTAACCATACTTACGAAGAATTTTACGACATTAGCCAAACCACGCCGAAATACTACGAACGTGATTCGACTGCGTGTGTCAGATGCATGGTGGTGTGCGTGCGGTGTTTTTCATTAATTTAATGTATTTCTAATGCATATTTTATAAAAATATTAGAAATCGCCACTCCTCCTCCATATAAACTTCAACTGTGCGAAATTTCATACTTCTCCGTCCGCGCAGTTTTCGTAAAAAGGGGTACAAAGTTTTTGCTTCACGTATTAAAATATATAGATTATTTTCTAAATTGGCGTTTACAACATTTTATCCTAGAAGGGTCGATATCTTCGAGAACACTATGGTAGAGGTGCAGGTTTTCACTATGGTTTTCAATTCTTTACTGTTATAGTGAGCGATAATGTTACTATACTTTAATCTAAATTGGATGTGACCAACTGTAGAGTATCCATAACTACTAATTGATCTGTAATAGTTCTACTTAACTGATGGGGTGATGAGTACACCTTTTTATAGACAACACTTAGAGTCCTTTCTTGATGTTTTAATTGAGAAAATTATATTGCAGGATGATGTTTTTATAGTGTGTTAAGAACTATAGGCTATGACAACTATAGCCATACGCTTTTGGAGTGAATAAATAAAATTGTCTTACACGAAACAAGAAATGATTCTAATACGTTTAAGTCACAGACGTTAAAATAAATTCAAGAATTACTTTTTTATAATAACATTAATTTGTTAGATTAAAGATTTTTAAATATCACTTTTGTAACTTAATACATAGGTAGTAAAAGTTACATTCGTTACAAAAAAGAAAAAGAATTGGCCTTGCGATTGAGAGGTCAAGGGTTCAAATCCCACCCATAGCAATACCGTTGTGAAGCCACTCTTAAGACTGCGCCGAGCGAAATGTGCCAAAACAGGCGGTCAAAGGTAAGTGAATAACATCAACACTTTTTGTTTAATACAAATATAACATATACATTTACCATAACAATAAATGTGTACAATTACTCCGTGTAAAAACTTAAAATAATTAATATTTTCTCCTACAAAATTACGTAAATTTGCACGAAAAATGTAAAGACGTAAGCTCGTGTTATGTGATTTTTAGATTATAACAATAGAAATCTATCCTATTTTACAGCTTAAACGAAACATAAATAGTTACATTACAGTTTGTCCGTCCCAAATTTGTAAGTTATTGGTTGACAATAAAGATTCATATTTATCACACATATTTAGCACTTCAAATCCTCCATACAATTTTACCATGGCGGTCGCGCGCCGATTTGAATATGCGCCGCACGAGCTCTGTCATTATCTGTCTTACGTTAGGGGCAGTCTTAAAACTAGCATTCTAGTTTAGATAGAGTTAAAAGAAGAATTTGTAACCCAAATTACTAGCAATTCGTTTTTTTTTTGCTGCGACTTTTGTGTCTTTTATGTTACTGTTACCTACTGCAATAAAATAATTGTATTATTACATTTATTACTGTTGCACAGTAAAATAGCAGTCATATTTATAATGTTTTCTTCTCATGAGCCCACACACTTGCTATGCTGAACGTGGCAGTAAATGTAAATACAGAAAAAAAACGTGTCACTTTGACATTCATAAGTGTTACCTTGTAAAGATAACACTTATGAATCGTTTAGGTTAACTTGAATTTATTTATTTATTTTAATGGCTAACCAACAATTGTTCACATAAATACAATTTAAAAAAAAACTTAAGATTAGCAGACTGAGCGAGTGTGACAATCTTTTATAGGTAAGCACAGCATACACAACTTAACAATAAATGTTCAGCAAACATAAATAACAACAATAGGTACAAACTTTAAATACAAAGCAAAATTAAAACAATTAATACTAATATTGAGTAAGCTAAATACATTATTAAACACATTATATTCTATAAAATTAAATGTACATAGACCAAATAAAAATGTGATTACATGACTATAAATAAAATTTAAACATTATCAGATACTATTCTGCGGAACCTACCAAGCGAGTCAGAGTGCACATCAACAAGATCACTGTAACTATTTAGCAGTCTACACAGGCGGGGAACTACTGAGCTAGCACCGAACACTGTTCTACGTAGAGGAGGATGCAGGGGAGTAATAGGGGCACGTGGATATCTAGCAGGAACACGAAAAGAGAATCTGTAAAGTAGTTGGGGACAGTCTAATTTGCCACGGAGTACTTTATATAGAAAAAAAGAGTCGTAGATACTTCTACGTTTTTCCAAGGACACCATCTCAAAGTATGAAAGTCTAGCTTCATAGGAACGTTTGAATAAATTTATTTTTAGGGTTCCGTACCTCAAAAGGAAAAACGGATCCCTTATAGGATCACTTTGTTGTCCGTCTGTCTGTCAAGACCCTTTATCTCAAAAACAGGTCAGGCTCAGGTCTACAGTTTCTTGAAGCTGTGAAAAATCAAACTGCTAAGTTAACGTTAAATAAAGATACGGCCGTTTATGCCGCAAAAAATGTATATTCCGACACTCTCAAGGGAATTAAAATTCATAGGGTATTTTCCGTTGACCTAGAACTATGAAATTTGGCAAGTAATACCGTCTTATAATACAAGTATAGGGGAAAATCTGAAAACTATACATTTGTAATTAAATCATAAAAAAAACAGGGTCTTTATGCAAGGACAAACATTTTTTATAATATGTGCCTACAAATTTGTACGGATCCCTCGTTGGGCGAGTCCGACTCGCACTTGTCTGGTTTTTGATTTTGATTTTGATATTCAAATGAACTTGTTAGTTCATATGAAATATTTTCTCTCTGCTGCTCTCATATTTATGCGCGGGAACTAGTCTTCATTAGAGGACGAATGGCATAGTACGCAAAGCAAATATTCTACGTTGTTTTAATCTTTATAAAGTCCCCCGCGACATAGGGATATTTCCAGTGCAGAAATTATCTTTTGAAAGGAGAAAATACAACAGAATATCTTTGCTCAACGCGGTAATCGAAACCTTACCACTCGACTTGATATGACCACTTTAACTATTGTGCAATATGATAAAACATTAAATATAATTCCAGTACCAAAAGTGCCAATAACAAGCGTAAAACTTTCGCACATCCGCGATTAATCGCAGCGATTTTAAAACGCCAACGTAACGGTCTCATACGCCTATTATCTATTAATTGTTTCACGCGTAATTTTACTTAGACGTTTATTACTCGAGACAATGGAAAACTATCCATGTATGTTAATAAAAGCGTAAAAAGTAAAAAAATTAATGGCAAATGTGTGACGGAGCTAATACAAAGGTTCCGTACTGTTTATATGGGAATTACTTTGTTTAGGTTTTATATTATCTTTATAGTCTCTGTCATTTAACTGTAAGGACATTGCAGTCATACGACGTACGATGGCGTAGTGAATTAAGTGGTTGCCTGGCCACTGCCATTGCACTAAGTGGGTTAGAATCCCACACGGGACAAAAAGTTGTGTGATCCACAAATGGTTGTTCCGAGTCTGGGTATTCTTTGTTTGAATGCTTATAAAGTCCCCCGCGGCATAGGAAATAAGCCAAATACGTGAGATGCTTTTTTAAAAAACCAACTTACTTTAAATCCCCAGCTACCAAACTGTGTATATCATATTAATATCTGATCAACGTTTGTATGCGATGTCGGTTTCAGCAGACAAACAACAATACAAAACAGCATTTGCTAGTTTCAGACTTCAGTAGCATATTCAAATTTACTGTGCATTAACAACAAATTTGAATAAGCCTTACAAAAATACAAACAAAATTTAATCTTGAGGGACGGGAGAATCAGCCAAAAGTGTGATAGTAGATTGAACTTAAGGAAAAATTACAGACTTTACCATCAGTTATCCGCGAATAGATTCTGATGCGATACGTTAAAAACGATTTAAAGTTTAATTCTATTGTATGTATTTCTGAGATATACTACCAAACTGTAAGCGGCTACCGTGGTCTATTTAAACGTTTTCAGGACCATAGGTTTCAGGTGACTCTTACCTTGCCTCTTGCCGAATATGCAAACAAGGAATGGCTACGCCCCACCATCTTAAATATCACCCCTGCTGACAATACACCGCTCTGGTAATGCTTCTTACTTAACATATTCTACCACATACACACAACACCATCTAGCCCAAACTAAGCAGAGCTTGTACTATGGGTACTAGACAATGGATAAACATACATATATACTTTTTTTGTAAATACATACATATTATACATAGAAACACCCAGACCAAGACAAATATCCATGTTCATGCACACAAATGTTTGACTTGTGCGGGAATCGAACCCGCGACCTCAGGCGTGGCAGTCAGTTACACTAACCACTACGCCATCGAGGCCGTATTCGCCGCGCGCACGGACTGCTTCTATGCGACCATGCGGAAGCGCTGCGCGTCTCTTGTGCGTAGAGTGTGTGCCAGCTCCAATACCGTTCTGAGTATGATAGCAAACAGGTTGGACTGTCCTTATGTCAACCCAGTGGGATCTTTTGTGTCGACACTCTCCCAATAACGACTGCCATAGATGTTCATGGCAGCCGGGACCGACAGCTTAACGTGCTCTCCGAGGCACGGAGCAGGCGATAGTTGTCAATCAATACGCACATAATTTCGAAAAGTCATATAATTTCCGAAAGTCAGAGGTGCGTGACGTGGGTTCGAACCCGAGATTCTCTGCATTGCAGTCTGTTGGTCTCCCCACTGAGCTATCGCTGCTCTCAAATTACATATAGTATCGCACGTAAGAGACTACTGTAATTAATTGATTATGTGAATGAATTTGAATTAATATTGTTGGTTTATCTTATTTGTATGTGTGTTGATGTTATATTTATTTGTGTGTATGATGTAAGATGTAATATGGGTTATGAACCTGAAATAAATGAATTTATTATTATTATACTATTGCTTTTACAATAAAATCATTTAATTTGATTTGCAGTGTTACCAGCGATCACACAGCACTCAATGCAGTGGCACTAGCAAGGATCGCCTTGCCAGAGCCAGTGCCGTATTGGTATATGGATAAACCACTATGCCTTCAAAGGCATCTTATAACACATCAACATCTAGCTGCCTCCGTGGCGCAGCGGTAGTGAATGCGACTGCTGTGTTTGAGATCTCGGGTTCGAATCCCGGGTTGGGCCAACAAAAAGTTATTGGGTTTTTCTATTAAGAAATCTCAATAGCAGCCCGGAGTTAGGAAGTTGGCGGTGTTAGACACCCCCGTGCCTCAGAAAGCACATAAAGCCGTTGGTACTGCGCCTGAACTCTCCGCTCGTGTCGGATTACCGTCCCATCGGATCATGAGAGTTAAGGAACAAAGAGTGCAATTGTATTTGCGCACACGCTTGTGCACTATAATATCTCCTGCGCAGATGGCCAGTCTCCATTAAGACTGGCCGCCGTGACCGAAATTCGGTCTGAGGGACTTCATTACTATTATTATTATTATAACATTCTAGTTCATACTCCTATGGGTCCCCACTCTAAGCGCAGTTTCAGCCACTGTACGACTAATAAAGATTATTAACGCCATTGTATTCAGATCTCACGACACAAAATACTTTTTGTGTATTATGTACGATCAAGCTTCATACAAGCTGCCGATGTTAATAATGGTATGTGTTTCAATTTATGTTATATTTTCCATGTTCTTAATGCTCCGATGTTTATTTTCATGGTTTCTTTAGTGCGAAGCCGGTAAATAAATTGTCTATTGACTATGGGTGTTTGTTGAGCTGAATGAGCGTTTCTCATGGATTGTCTGATTGAAATATCAATTAACTGATAATTTTATATAATTACAGTATAATGTAATGGCGTCACGCCTGTTTTTGCTGCTAAGATGACAGACAAAGGACTGTTTAATGCGATGCATCTCATATCTTAACTTATTAGGCACTAGTTCTCCTCCGCGGTTTTGCCCACGTTTATGATTATTGCTCTACTTCCGTGACTCATAGCGTGGTATTATGTACCCCATGTTACTTTTGGATAAAATATCTTTCTAAAGGTGGATGGGTTATTAAAATTGATTCAGCAGTTTCAGAATTTATTGACAAATAAATAAACAAATCTTTACTCTCTATAATATTTTAAAAGATATATTCTCATTTCAATAACCTTCACAAGATATAACAAAGCTTATTTATATATATAAAACTCTTCCGTTACTGAGTGACTGACAGACAACGCACAGCCGAAACTACTGAACACAAGAAGCTGAAATTTGGCATATATGTTCCTTGGAGAGTGTAGGGGAGCACTAAGAGAGTATTTTTGGAAATTCCACCCTGAAAGGGGTAAAACCCGATATTCACACAGGAACGGGACTTACGGCAAAACTACTAGTATATATATAACAGATTACGGACAAAATACGGATTAGTAACGAAAGCATGCTAGGTATTTACATACCCTTTTTAAAAGGTGTAGTTATTATATATATATGGCTATTTCAGCTCTGCGTTTTGGGAGTCTGTTTTACTAGAAAATTTATTTCATTTTTATTTTATTTTTATACGACTATCGTGGTAAACAAGCATACGGTCGACCTGATGGTAAGTGGTCACCGTAGTCTATGGACGCTTGCAACACCAGAGGCATCACTTGCGCGTTGCCGACCCTTTAGGAAAGGAAGTGGGAAGGAGAAGGACCGGGAAGGGGGAATGAGGGTGATTGGGCCTCCGGCACTCTCACTCACCGAACGAAACACAACAGTAGGAATACTGCTACTTCACGTCGATATTCTGTGAGAGGGTAGTCCTTCCCCGGTCAAGCCGGCCCATTCACGCTGAAATCAGCGAGGCTCTACTACTCATAAACTTCATATAACAGTATAATTGAATATAATGTTTATCTAATCGCAAATTATTTACTTAATATAGAAATCATTTTCTCCTAATGCTAACTAATATTATAAATGCGAATGTCAGTTTGTTTGTTACGCTTTCACGTCTTAGTTACTCTATTGATCATTACAAAATTTTGCATACAAATTTTCAGAGAAACAGAAAAGGACATAGAGTATCTTTCATCCGGAAGAAGACTGTTACATAACCTTACCTAACCTACATTTACGCGGGTGAAGCCGCGGGCAAAGGCTAGTCTAGTATAACGAGAGACCTGAAAACAAAGTTTCTGAAATATGAGTGTAATACATCCCTGGCTTCTCCTTTACTACTACTCTCTAGGAGCTGTATCCTCGAAGGCAGATATATATTGTAATCTATGTACCTATTATATTCGCTTCAACGACGGGTAACCCGTGATACAAAATCTTTCGCACAGATCTATCAACCCGCGTGGTTAAGCAACGCTACCACTGACATGCTCATGAAGGGGTGACCGATTAAAAAAAGTTACATTCCTCCGTGCCTCGGCGAACACATAAAGTAAACGTCAGTGCTAGCTGTCACAAATTAAATCTTTGGTAGATCGAATTATATCTATGAGCAGTCTGCCTCGATGGCGCAGCGATATTAATAATAATAATATTCTATCACATACACACAACACCATCTAGCCCAAACTAAGCAGAGCTTGTACTATGGGTACTAGACAATGGATAAACAAACATATACTTTTTTTCTGTATATACCTACATAATATTATACATAGAAACACCCAGACCAAGACAAACATCCATGTTCATGCACACAAATGTTTGACTTGTGCGGGAATCGAACCCGTGACCTTAGGCATGGCAGTCGGTTACACTAACCACTACGCCATCGACGCCGACCAATATTAAATAAAGATTATTATTGTTATATAAACAGTTAAACAGATTTAGTCAAAATTTGGCACACAAATAAACAATAACCTGAATCAAAACATAGCAGGATTTTATTCCAGTATGAATTCACGAGGGATTCCTGTCATATTACAAATAAAACCAATCGTCATGCACCCATTCATCCCCAAATCCGTCCCATTTTAAAGGCCACCGCACTGCGCCTGCGCACCGTATCGTCTATAACAGTGGTATAAATGCTTGTATAAATGAATTAATTTTCTGCAATTTTCACCGTACATATGGACTTGGTGCGTTACGGTGATGCACCCGTTAGGCTCACCGCACACGACTTTGATTGTAAACACAATTTATACCGGCAATATATGTTATAGTCTTTGAATCATTGTATTTTTTTTCGGGCTTTCTCTGTTATCTATATTAATATGTGAAGAGAAAACTTGCATTTGTGAGATTTAGTATAGTTAAAATTCGAATTCAATAATTATTGTTGTTGGAAAATTAAAGGTTATATCAACATGAAACCCTGTAACGGTGCAGCAAACAATTCTATTTATATTACCTATTTCTTAATCCAATATATTTATACTTACAATAGTATTATAATGTTAGACATTTCCAAATTTAAATCTCTCATTCATTACCTATAATTTGTAATACTTGTAATATGTACAGAATAAATAAAACTGCCATGAAACTCTCAGTACTGTCTGTTTTGCCTCAGTCTGGAACTATGCCCGATATATGGCAAAAGGCTCGCTCCCTATTACGTTGGACTGACAACCAAAGCGGGCAACATGTGACATACTTCTCACTTTGGGCATATAAGACTTTATGTATTTCGTCCAATATACACAACACACGCACATCGGTAATGTCTCACTAGCAATAAATGCCTAAAAATTATTTACTACACCGAAATAAAGAGAAAACAATCGCAGATAGCCGAGTGTCAAAACTTATAATGTATAGTCCTAAAATGGTAAAGATAGTTCAAAAACAGATATATAGTTTTTTTGTTTTTGCAACTATATATTCCTTTTGATACACAGCAATGTGCAGTGACTGCGTATGATTCATGGCATTGTTTGATTGATTGCTCTGCTGATTATCAGCGAAGAGTTTTATCTTGCATCTTGTATTGTTTGTATTTTGTTAGGAATTTATAAGTTGGGATCTGTATTTACGACTGTCAGCCATTATACAGGTAAGTTGCAGTACACTGCTAGACGTCAACGTCTCACTAATGATGTCAAAAAATCTTTGAAAACTATTCTACTTCCACCTCAATTGAATAACACGGTAACCAAAAATTTGTTCGAGCCACAATAATTGTTCTAATTTTGAGTGATCTATATATGCGTTGTTCACAATACTATGATTATTCATAGAGCAGGAGTTATTTTTAACAGTATATATAAATATTAATAAAATATTATGCAATAAAACCACATCTTAAAGCATAAAAATGTGTTTTTAAGATGAGATTAAGTATCTCATCTTATAAACACATTTTTATGCTTTGTCATGCGCAATGGATACCCACTAGAACTTGTAGCAATCCATCATTATAGTCACACACATACAGTAATCTGTACCCAGACTTCTTATATTTACTTATAGGTACATACTCTAAATTGTGAGAGTTTATGCTTACAAAGACGGGCGAGGTACTCGGGCATCTTCATGTGTAATAAAGAAATGCTTCTAGAAAAAATATGCAGAAATTATGTTAATTGTGAATACTTCACTAATGTTGTCTCACAAGTCAACGTTTTTAAAAATATTAAAGAAATAATGTCGGTATTACTGTAGTGATAGTATTGTGGTTCTAAATATCTATCCTGCAGTTCTTTCCAGGATAAAAATGACGCAGTTTAGTCTGCAAGTTACTTCTATGGCAAAATCACACACAGCAATCGGAAGGGATGGGCACGGATCTCCACTCTTTTAATATTTTTGTTTCAAGAACATTCGCCTAGATCTTTCCTTCCGACTTTAAACTTGCGGTACCTATATTTTCTTAGTCAATCTTTTGTGGACTACCAAAGATTGACCATTTTCTTTCCTCTATTCCAAAGAAGAGTTATCCATTGATATCTTCTTATTTTTATTTGGTTCTAAAATCAATATACGATTACAAATCTGCAGTAACTTTCGTTATGTCAAAATCAACGGCTTTACCAATATTTCATGGCATGGGTTAAGTATAATACTTCCAAACTCCATATAGGTGCTGAAAATTTTGTCAGTGACATTACACTTTAAGAATTGAACCCAGCAGTAGTACCGGTAAAGCTTACACATACGCAACTAGTGAATAAAAGATTCAATCTTATTTCGACTACAACCAAAAATATTCCTATTTTAAAATCTTGCGACCAAAAAGCAACATACGACTAACTCTGCTTAAATTAGTCGTAAGCAGCTAAAACAATCCGAAGTAAATTAATATGAATAGCTACTAAGTTCCTCTTTTCTAGCTAAACTATAAAAATACTTATTTTCCTCATCGAACGTTACATTTAACTATTTCTCGGTATACATGTAAAAAACGTAACTTTCACGCAACATATATAGTCGTGTATTATGCAAATTTGTAGCCCATGTAAGGCAAGTAATGGGGTATATTTTTTCATATGCTTGCTGGTATCGAGAGTTACTAACTGTGTATGTAATAATTGATATGTTGTTATTGATGGCTGATAAATTATCTTGTAAGGTAATATTGCCGTGTAATTTATTAGTAGTAACTGTCGACCGCGTGATATATCAAAGATGGAATTTGAAGAAACATCGGCAAACGTGTCTCTGTTATTGATTGCTATAAGCCAGGGCGGCTAGCGCCAGGGCCAGTGGAGCACAAATACAGTTGCTCAGGGAAGCCATGATCGAGCGTATGAACTTATCCTTGAAGGCAGTCTCCGATTGGGGTGATGCCAACGTGGTTAAGTTCAATGCCTTTAAGACCCAGGTCTGTCCTCTGCAAAGAAGAGCCCATTCCAACTGGCTCCAACTTGCCGAGATGAATCCGTACCGATAACTGATCGTCTTGAGCTTCTGGGTATGTCATTGACTCCAACCCTTAATTTTGGCTCCTATATTGAGACTAAAGCCCAACTAGCCGCCAAAAAGCTGGGCATCCTCAGTAAGGTGAGGCAGTATTTCATGCCTGAACACTTGCTTAATTTGTATCTAACACAGGTTCAATCCTGCATGGAGTACTGTTCTTACCTATGGGACGGTTTCGCAAAATATCAGCTGGAGGCTTTGGAGTCAATTGAGGGAAAGGCTAGGAGACTTATTGGCGATGACCAACTGGTCATCACACAACTTCAATACTTGGAGCATCGTCGTAAGGTTGCCAGTCTTTCGGTTTTCTATCGGATACATTTCGGAGAGTGTGCAGAGGAACTGCATAATTTGATTCCTCCTTCCCCTTTTTTCCATCGGACGACCAGACAAACAAACCAGCGGCACAGGTACATGGTGGATATACCACATTTACGCACGAAGCGCTTTGCTTCCACTTTTATAATGCGTAGCGCAAAGGAGTGGAACTCACTAACTGAGTCTGTGTTGCCCAATGAGAACAATCTGGATGTTTTCAAGTCACGAGTGAATAGGTATCTTCTAGGCAAGCGTGCTCCATCGTCGACTGCATCTTCACTTAAGATCAGGTGAGATCGCGGTCAAACGCAAGCTTATTACAGTATAAAAAAAATGTGAGATATTTTACTGAGGATTGTTATAGCCTAAATTAAAGTGTTATTTCTGCACATTATCTTAAATAAAAATATAGTCTTTTCTTTAATTTGAATGAGGGTATTATCGAATTTCCCAATTGCGTTATCATAATCGTTTGATGTTTTAGTTTCGGAATAATAGTCTAATGCATAATTCAGATATGCGCGTTTTATTTTAATCACTAATTTTCAATATAATCTTGACTATCTTCAATAACTGATAATATTTCTAATATGACATGAATACAGATACAGGACGTGTAAGTACTTTTCTCTCTCTAAGCTTTTACTATGTTTTTAGCTGGTAAATAGATACATACATATAAACTTTACACTTGATGTGTGAGTTTTAAAAAGCAGTTAAAGAAATTATAAATAAAATATGTCTTATTGTAGCTGAGATCTGTTCCTTTTTTACAATCTCACCGTCGTTAACCAAGTTTATTACAGCAAAGATATGATTATGTACATATACACAATATACCATACATCTCATTAAGATCTCAATAGCATGTAAATTTGGTCTATAATCTATTTTTTACAATCCAAATATGACATTGACAGATTAATATAATTATAATTTATATGAAATAACAAGGAAATTATTTGAAACAAATAATATACTTTTTTATTAACCCTGTCTAAATAACTTTAAGTCATTATTGCGATATAATGTTATTTTTATCAATTCTTATACTTTCTAGCAGCCAGCTAATACCAATTCGTCTCAATTTTCACTTTAACTTCATTAAAATTAAGTTGGAAATACAATAGCATTACGTTGAAGAAAAATTTCAACACAATACCTAGTGTTACACACATTAATCATTCGAAACCAAATTGTTTCAGATCAATTCTAAATCGTTTTACTAAATTCAAACTAAGTCGTACAGTAATAGAGTTGACTATCGTTTGAAATTGATCGAGTACTTAAGGCGAAGTTCAAAGAAACAACAACAGATTGACATTTAAATACTTAAGTGGAAGTGAAAGGCTGAGAAAATGATATTTTTGATTAAAATTGGAAAATAATTGCGTCTCCCACGTAGTTGCGATGGTTCATGTAATGGTTAAAGTTTTTTTAGTCGTTTAGTCGCCACTCGGTCGCTACCAAACTGGTTATTTCCGGTGGTTTAGACTACTATTTCTGGGAATCTTACTGTTACAGATTACATCTCGATGTACATTGATTTGGTAGAAGACTGGGTTTTTTTACTCTTTAATAGTTTAAACATACCTATATCAACCTATATTAGTAGCGGGGACACGACTAATTTCATTTCTCTTTATACTAAAGGCAGCGGCAGGCACAAATAACAAAATAATGAACACAGAGCACACATATACTCGAAATAACAATATCTCTTGATAACAACAATTATCTCCAATCGAAATCGCACTTCTTACTTATAGCATAAGAAGTACCAGTAAGTTAATTATTCAAAATTTGTCGAAAACAGGGTCCCACTATTTGTTATTCTGCCATATCAGTTTCTTTTTATATAAATTATAAAAAATAAGCAGCCATATACAAGAAGGAATCATATACAAAAATACATTTAGATAGATGTCCAAGGGTCATCACCATATTGTACTTGCACACACTATATATTATGTACTACAACCAGGACTCAGAGCTGTTACATATAACGTATTACTCGATGAACTAATAAATAAACTAGGATATTTATTAGTTAATTACATTGCTTTTAGGCCAATTCATAATATGTTATCGGTCACATTGCCAACGACTATTTCGCAAAATGGAAAAATAGTCGTAGCATTTAGACTAGTTTATAAAGTATAGCTATACTTTTTAACGTAGTCTAAATATTTAAACAAGTTTGCAGATACAAACTAGCAACTTGATCGATTTGCATAGATGGAAACCCCTCATAATAAACTCATGAATATACATAACAATTGTTGTTTTCCTACAAACCCCTTACTCCACAGCATATGGCCGTATCAATCAACTCTTATGCCATTCTAGACATAATTAACTATAACAGTAGTTTTAAAAATAGCTGTCTGCAACACCAATATAACAAGGCATCCTCTTTTCTTCGAGATTCGCGAGAAATTGATCTGTTTTAAAGTTCTAGTTATGCTGGACTTTTACGCTATGAAATTCAATGAGGCCTGACCATTGCACGGTATTAAGAAATAAGAAATATGCAAGTTTAATAGATTGAGGTATTACTATTTAATATTTCATACTTTACCTTTAAAATTATGCTACCGTTTTGGTTTGGGGTACTTCAAATTGGTGTTATAAAACCCAGAAAGCAATTAGATGAAGCGTCCAGGTTAATGTTGGTATGTTATCGTTCTCTGCAAGAATGACAGGTATAGGAGGTACAATCTTCTTAAAAAATATTGACGTAAAGTAGCAGAATACATACTTTGACTGCACGATTGCCGACTGATGGCATAGTGGTTTATTTAGCCACCTTACCCTTGCCACTACGCTGAGTCTTGTGAGCTTCTATTCGCAGAGAAAATTTTATGTGATCTACAAAAGGTTACTTCAGGTCTGAGTGTCCTCCGTTTACATGTTTGTTAAGACCTCGTGATACAGGAATTAGGAATAGCACAGGAGTGGTCGTTGCGTTTGGTGTGTCATAGGCCAAAGGTGTAATCACCCTCTCGTCCTTCTTCCTTCTCCCGCCTCTATACAAAGGTTGTTATTGTTCACTTAATAGAACATGTGTTTGTTTGCCAACCTATAAGTAAATGGCATCTCAGTTATATTTCTCTGGAGTTGCTTCTTCAAAATTAAGAAAACACATCTGTGCCCATGATTGTTACAGTTTACCCTCATGTTTCTACCTTCACCTTCAAGTCTTTCGTACAATGAAATTAATTTTTTAAAATTAATTATGATAAAACACACACACACACACACATACACACACACACACACACACACGCACGCACTCACACACACTCACACACACACACACACACACACACACACACACACACACACACACTCACACACATGCACACACACACACACACTCACACACATACACACACACACACGCACTCACACGCACACTCACACACACACACACACAGACACACACACACACACACACACACACACACTCACACACACACTCACACACATATGTACATAGATATCAGAATTATTTGTCTTTGTATTTCTCATTTTAACATTTAAGGATTTACTTATTCTATTACATACTTTTATACATCTAAAATAAATTTAAAATACAACTGTTTACGAAGAAGTACTAAGCAAGTTGCCTGTGTAATTGTATGGAGGGTGCTGACAACTGTCACACAGTACGCATACTAGTTCAGTTATCAACGTGATCTAAAGGAATTACAAAAAAAAAATTTTTGAATCTTTTTCTAGATCCATTGTAAAACTGTTGTTTTGAACCAATAAATATTATTACTATTTGTTTCTCTTTCACATGTATTTCTCTAATACGTTAGGAAAATACTCGGCCCTTTGGGAGGCTTAAACGGGGACATGGGTCCAACATGGAGAGGCCCTTCGAGAGTTTTAGTTTAAATTGAGATGAGACACTTACCGAGACACTAGCCGCGGCAGGTGTAAGAGACTATTGCTATATATGGAATCTAATTATTTTGGTCTATAAGGATGGGTGTTTGATAGTTTGGTAAAATGCAAACTCTAGTTAAAAAACGGCGTATGCCTGATATACTATCCCAGTACAAAGTCGAAATGGCAGATGGTGACTCGCCGACTCACTATATGGGCCCCCTGAATAGTCGCCATAGACATACAGGCCTTAAAAGCAGCATAGAGCAACACCGGTGTGAGAGGCTAGGGGTGTCGAGCGGTGCGGCGCCGGTTTGACCATCACGGGTCTCATTATTATTATTATGTTTCTCTTATCACAGGTGTTTTCTAACATACTATATTAGAAACGGAACGGAAAACTTTGACACGGAGACATGGGTCAAACGTGAAGAAGCCTTTCTAGATTTTTAATCAAAGGTGGGATGGAACACCTACAGCGGCACTAGCCGCAGCCGACGTAGGACTATTGCTACGTATGGATTCTAATATATGGGCTATAGGTATGGGTGTTTGGTGGACCGGCATATTGGTAACAATGCATGAAAAACGGCGTCTGCCCTGAATACTTTAATAGCATCAATGCAATGGGCAGACGGTGACTCGCCAACTCACTAGATGGGCCCCCTGGATAGCCACCATAGGCATACAAGCCAGCAGCAGAGGGCAACACCGGTGTGAGCGGCTAGGGGTGTCGAGCGATGCAGCGCCGTTTTCACCATCACGGGTCTCGTGTCAACGAAGACCCGGAGCGGGTTTCTCGGTAGTTATGCCTTTGAAAATGATACTTCCACCCCCAAGCATATAGCTCTAGTAGCATCTCTCTGACCAGCCGACCAAGGCAAGCCAGAGTTGAGAGTCCTAAGGGCGCTCTTGAAGTTCCACCCCAGCCAACCAGTAACGGCGAGCCCTAACCGACTCTCCGAGACATTTAGGATCGCAGTGTCGCCACTCACATTCAGCTCGCCACAAGCTGCCCTGCGATTTGTACGCTTTTATTTAACCTGGTGACACATTTTTTGTTTATATCACAAGGCGAAGGTGGTAGTTTAAAAGCTAGTGTACTGTGCCCTCCGATATCACGTTAGTCTCATGAGGAGATAACGACTGTGCCACTGTCTTATTAGTATTATTATTATGTTTGACTAGTGCAAAAGGCATAAAATCATCTGCTAGATCTGGCAGATAATTTTATGCCTTTTACAGCAACAGAAGACATTTGTGAAGTATAATATTACTAATGTAATTATAAATAACCTTTTTAATTTTCAATGTCTCACTAGCCCCGTGACATAAGCTTGTGTAAGAGTGAGATATTATGAGCATCTGTCTGTCATAACATACTGGTTTCGATGTCTGGATCGAGTAACGAGTTTACAACGAACATTTTTGGAGGACTCAGCTACTAATATTAATGTTCTCCAAATATTTCTTCTTAGAAAGGTGATGCGATGAATAATCATCATGTCTATGAGCTATTAAAAGGTATACAATAGAATGGGTCAAAATTTAGACATTATCTGTCTAATACTTTGGTGACATGAAGAAATATTGATTATAAATATTTATATTATTGTATAATTAACCTAATTATTGTCATATTTCATAAATATGTAACAATTAAGCTGAGGCCAGCCAATATCATAAGAAGTGCTAATCCGCCTGTATCACCGAGAATCAAAAGCGTTTATTATTATTATAATCCAAAGTTGGGTTTGTTTATTACTGATCATTTTTGGGATACCTATAGACGAAGAACTATGTATATATGTACGTATATATCTCGAGTACACAGCGTAAACATAAGTATACTTGTATAAGCAATCATAATTATATCCGTTAAATAGAACTGTTCCACAAATTCCTCACTAGCTGCAATTTAGTTGAAACTTTTGTGCAATCGCTAGTCGTAGTCGAAACAACATGAAACATGATATACTACATGATAAAAAACAATTACAATGAAAACAAAACAAGAAAAGGTCAAAACACTATACTTTTCATATAAATGAGACTTATCATTAAGTACATGTCGATTACAATTCGGTGTAATGCGAATATATTAATTCAAGTTTAAAGATACACATTTGTTCATATAAAGTTCTGAACAGGTATTTTTGAAATTAGTCGGTTATTTTTAGACCTTATTTCGCATTTTGCAACATCTGCCCCATAATCGGTAGGATTAAAAATTATTTTTTAATATGCGTATGTGTGTGGTCTAAACGCCAAGTAAATGTCGGTAATTTACCGGTTAATTAAATAGATTGTTACAAATGAATATAAAATGTTAATTTTTATCACCCGCTTTGGGCAGGTGTGTATTAGATGTTGCCAATTTATTATAAATAATTATGCTACCATCTAACTGTAAAAAGTATAGGCAGAGATGCATAATAGGTTCGTATTCATTATGCTGAATATAAAAATAAAATTTAATTCAAATTCATAAATAAGTATATTATTGCCATAAAATAATACAAAAAATTCAGAAATTATAAAATTATATTGAAAATAAATATCAATTAAAATAGGCTGGCTTGTTTTTAATTTTATAAATATTTTTATATAATTTCCAGGGTGTTCAAAAAAAATTGATTATTACAGCAGTAGTAAATACGAAATCATGTACAGTAAGGTCTTGGTTTCAATGCCCAGATCGGGCAAAGCACTATTGAGTCTTTTTGAAAAGAAGTTGTCAGTAGCAACGCAGAGTTTAAAACAGTACCCGGTAGGGGGCAATAGATTCTTCATCTATTACATAAGACCTTAAGATATAGTTACCGAAATGTGAGTGTATTACAACTTTTATATATACTATGTATGTATAAAGACTGTAAAAACCATTACATACTCAGTAAAAACACGACATAAATAAAATAAAAAAATGGCCACTATAATATTTTCATGGAACAAATTAATACCCGACCCAAGCATCGAACTCGAAACAGAAGCATTAATTCTATAATAGTAGCTATGGCTTACAAAAATCCTTCATAAATAAAAATATATAGGTATGTAGTACAAACGGTTTTTTTTTCATAATTGAGGCTTATTATGCCGCATCAAACAAATGCTTTGGAATTTGTTCCACGAAAACTGTTGTACGGTCAGCAGCACAATTATTAATAATTACGACAATTATTAATAATTATTTTTCGTATATCATTATCGTGATTATGTTATTTTCGGTGTTTAGTTATTAATCATGGACTACTATTATGTGTATCGGTACTTTAAATAATTTGTTGTCTGTGTGGGTATAATGCTTAGACTTAAGTTATTATAGTTCAGTTGAAAATTTAAGTATATAAATAACTCCAGTCTATTATTTCGAATACCATAAAACATTACAAATTAGTAATCAGTCAGGGAAAAATAACAGTACAAGGCTTAGACGGTAGACCAGATTAAAATGCGTAACAAGAAGTTTTGCTCATAGCCATTTTGAGTGAAAACAATAAAAATATAGTACAGCGTTACACTACATCTCATAGTAGACGGATATTTTAAAGTTAATAACGACTTTGCTGGATTTGTAGGGCTTGCTATCATTTTGGGAGTGTTTCTGGTCCGAAGCTATTTGAAAAGGTTCTCTGTCCAATAAATGACATGTCATCATGTAACGGTGAAAAAGTTATATAGAATTGGAGTAGACTAGAAAATACCTGCCTCCAAGTGAACATTCGCTTTGTTTAATACGCTATTTATGACCAACGAAGTCAGTCTCCTCGAACATAAAGGCTGCAATCAATTGGTTATGAATACTGTCAATTACTGGATAATTTCGCATACTCTTGCGTTCTATATATTATCTTTTAATAATAACACTGCAAATAAAAATCGATAGAAATAAGGGCAGAGCAACATTTTGAAACTAAGTCAGAGTGATTTGGAATTGTCTCATATTTCTATTATTTTCTCTCTAAAAAAGATTACTGTTGCGCTAGTATTAAAATTTCGCTGGTACATATAGAATAGCTAAATAGCGTTGTAATAAATGGTATAGTATCCACAAATAATTGCGCCATATATGTTCAATTACGTTAAACAACTTTTCTTTAAAAAAAGCACTTGGAATAATTCCTGTACCAAGGTGACAAACACAAACATTCAAACGATGGATTCAAAGAATTTGCAGACTTGAAACAACCAATTGCACATTACATAAATGTTTGTTCCGGGTGAGATTCGAACCCTTGGCGTTGTGACAGTGGTAAGGAGACTATTAAAATTTGTATGACATCCGTGCAATCAAATAATGATATACACATAGATTATTACAAACTAGTTCAGCAGTTTTCTGCTACCCGTACAACGGAATTAAGTCCACTACACCCGTACCGCGGGGCAGCGTTTAAATGACTTATCATTATGTAATTACTATCATTGTATGAGCGCACACACACCACACACACATTTTATACTCAGTTTTACACAAACACATTTTGCTACATATGTACTTGTGTATGTGTAGAAGTAAAATGTGTACGATTGTTATTTTCTGTTTGTGTATGTGTCATTATTTCGGCGGTCCCAACGGGGTTGTGTTATAAAGTTTTTTGTTTCACTGTCTGAGTGTAAAGTGTAAAATTGTTTTGAAATTAAATTAAAACGAACAGTTATGTTATTAGCTAGCAAAAATAATTGAGGGTAGCCATTTTGTTATTATCATGTTGGGTTACGATGTACACAATAACTTATTTACCGCACATATATGTGGTGAACAATATTAGTTTTAATATTAACACATATGAACACATGTCTTTATATCCTGAGAATTGACAGAAGTGTATTGTACTCACATTTCGTTAGTCATCTTCTATGTCCTTTGTAATAAGAGGGTAAGCCTATAATTAGCGTCTGACAGACAAATTTCCAGATTACGTCGACTAACAATTTTTACCCCAATTCGACTGCTCAATGACAAAAAAATCTCGCCAATGAAATTTTGACTGATTTAACTTTTAACCAGTCAAGTCTTGAAATGCCAGACATCTATACTAATATTAGAAAAATAAGAGTTTGTTTGTTTGTTTATTTGTTTGTTTGGTTGAACGCGCTAATCTCAGGAACTACTGGTACGAATTGAAAAATTATTTTAATGTTTGATAGCCCATTTATCGAGGAAGGCTATATAACATCACGCTGTCACCTAGCAGAGTATAAATGAAAAATATTGCAAGAACGGGGAATATTCTCCTATGTGCAGATGAAGTTGCGCGGGTCAGCTAGTAATAAATAAAATAAAAAACCTAGATGCCAGTGTGTCGCTGTAACTCTATAAGTAAAACATAATAACCCAAGAACACTGCCTAATCCGAGAATTAAACTTAGTACCTCATAATCGACCGTAAACATAAGCGCAACTTTAGCCACAAAACGAGCAACTCAAGAAATCGTTTATAAACAAAAAGAACAATAACAAAAATACTTCTCTAAATGTCAACAACAGCAATCCTGCTTGTACCAGACATGTAAATGGATATAAGTACATGCCGCTCATTATCACCCACATATCATAACATTAAGCTTAACTAAATAATTGTCAGGCAGCAGATTGTAGCCCGGGTCAGTGAGGAGGCAGCCGGCCATACTCCGAATCAGACCCCTTCTTGGAAACCAAATAACGTTTAATCAAAAGGATTGTCAATGTGAGTGCCTGTTCTGGTTACTCTAATTTATTAATAGTACTACTGTTGCCTGCGGGGTTTGTCTGCGTGGTACATATTTTTACAAAGAAACATTTAAAAGACGTAAGACGACCACCATGAATACAATACAAGAGGAAGAGACAGCACAGTTGGTCGCCACAGCACTGCCATTGCAAAAAGTATTGTGGATTCGATATCCACACGACACTAAAATTTGTGTGATGCGCCTATGGTTGTTCTAAGTTTGTGTTTACTTTGTCTCCGTTATTTGACTGTTTGTAGGTACCCCGCGACTCAGAAATTATCACAAGGTAAAGAGCTGTCTGTTGGGGGTTAACGTCGTTAGCGGTACCCCGGTTGTAGTTAAGTTATAGGTAGTACACACGATATGTCAAACCACTAGATAAGTTTATGAGTTTATTAGGTATAGTTCACAATAGTTGTTAATGTTAATGTTAAGTTATCTGAGTCGCACTTTTCGTAATGTTATTGATTCGACACATACACAATAGCGCGTGACCGAGTGTTAGTTACGACTAATTAAATAATTGTTTGGTTGTCTATGCCTAAATACGAATTATGCTGTATGAGCGTTATTGGCTCGTACACTGTCTTTAAAAAAAGAGAGTGCTGAAAAAAGAAGAACCTGCGTTGCCAATTATTTTGCGACGATATGAATGAGTCATGTCTCCCATTCTCGCGGAAAACCCACGTGAGAGTAGTATAGTTTCTGCGTTTCTGTGTTCTGTTTTGGAGGCTTAGACTACTGCCCTTTCTGTCTAACCCCCGATTATCTGTCTCTTAGGATCGCAACTTATGAGTCCATCGCATATCACCATACAGGTTGTTTGCTTATTTATTGGTTTAGTGTCCATAGGTTACGGTCATGCCTTACCATCAGACGATTTGCTTGATAATATATAATATAATAATAGTATCAGTCCTTTGTATAAACTGTCCCACTGCTGGGCACAGGCTACTTCTGGCCCAGTGCGGGCTTGCAAACTTCACGTATCTTCAAGACCACCATGGAATTCTTAGACATGCAGGGTTCCTCACGATTTTATTCTTGAATGACATAACGAGTGATAATAATTAAATATATTTAGTCATAGTTCACCGAGCTGGCCCAGTGCGGGTTTGCAAACTTCACGTATCTTCCAGAGCACCATGGAATTCTTAGACATGCAGGTTTCCTCACGATTTTATTCTTGAATGTTAAATCGAGTAATAATAAATACATATTTAATACGCACATAACTTTGAAAATCAGAAGTGCGTCCCTTCGGGATCGAGCTCGAGATCTTTGCGTCGTAGTCCAACTGTCTCAGTCCCTGTCTATATCTATGGAAGCAGTAGACGCTTAAACGTACAAACAAACAAAAGTTTTTTGTTTATTTATTTGTTTTTTAAAAGACCACTCCCGCACTAGGAACAAATCCTGTGTCGGGGGGACTTTACAAACATTCAAACAACGGACATAATGAACACCCAGACTAGGTACAACCATTTGAGGATCACATAAAATTTTGTCCTGTAAAGGATTCGAACCTACAAAACTCGGCGCTTTGGTAATAGCGAGGCGATCACTTAAACCACTATAATATCTGTGCAGTCAAACGGGCTTAAATTGATGACCATAGCTATGGTTGTTGTAACCACTGGTGGTCCCAGAAACTTACTTCTCCCTAGCCTTTATTATTCCCAAGTCACTTGGGGACGGCTTTTCGATCCCAGAAACTTACTTCACTCTAGCCTTTATTATTCCCAAGTCACTTGGGGTCGGCTTTTCTAGTCTAACCGGAATTGACTGGATATCAGTTTTTACACGGAGTGACTGCCACCTGACCTCCGCAACCCGAAGGCTAACGATACCCTAAGGCTAGACCAGTGTCAGGATATTAGAGAGTACTGACTTTCCCTATAACGACTGCCATAGATGTTCTTGGCAGCCGGGACCGACGGCTTAACGTGCTCTCCGAGGCACGGAGCAGGCGATAATTGTCAATCAATACGCACATAATTTCGAAAAGTCATATAACTTCTAAAGTCAGAGGTACGCGACGTGGGTTCGAACCCGAGATCCTCTGCATTGCAGTCTGTTGGTCTCTCCACTGAGCTATCGCTACTGGTGGTCCCACAAAACGAAAGAAAAAAAATGGCAAAGGCAACGATATAACATAATTGATGAGAATTATCTACCGACTCTTGAAAGAAACTGTTTAAAAGCGTATTAAAAAATATTTAACTGAATAGTCGTTGCTTAATTACCTAGATAGTACTATCCACGTAGTAAAGAACGAAGGACAGCAGCAGACAGCTGTTGGGCGCCACGTTTAAGGACAAATGAGCATGATTGACAGAAATAAGTTTATAGAGTTGTATGCAAATAGTATCTCTAATTACAATTTAATAGATTACATTTTTGAATAAAAACAAAAACAATGCCATCTCGTGGTAAATGCTTACACTCGATGGTAAATTTTATTTTAATACCATATTGGTGAAAAATAAGCATACTGCCCCTCTGATGGTAAACGTTTACTTAATCGCTTGTAACACCTGGATAACTTACACATTGCCTATTCTAGGCAAAACTGATTAAAGATTGGTTGAAAGGCAGAAAAAGAAATGGTAGAGATATATATGTATAGTCTCTAGAACTGTTACTAACCAGGGGAAAAGATTTATTCTTTTCCTTTACGTTTATTTTCTCTGGATCTTCAGCTCATTTGTAACTTTAAAAAATTATGATGAATTTGATGTTATGTCATTTTGACTTAAGACTGCGCCGAGCGTAAGACGCGGTTGGACTGAATGACATGAGTTCGAAATTCAAATAGGCGCGCGGCCGCCATAGTAAAATTGTATGGAGGATTTGAAGTGCTTTTTTGATATATATGTATCTTATTGTCAACCAATAACTTAAATATTTGGGACGGACAAATTGTGATATAACTATTTATGTTTCGTTTAAGCTGTAAAATAGGATAGATTTCTACTGTTATAACCTAAAAATCACGTAACACGAACTTACGCTTTTGCATTTTCCGTGCAAATTTACGTAATTTTGTAGGCGAAAATACTAATTATTTTAAGTATTTTACACGGAGTAATTGTAAACACATTCATTGTTATGGTAAATGTATATTTTATATTTGTATTAAACAAAAAGTGTTAGTTTTATTCACTTAACTGTGACTGCCTGTTTTGGCACATTTCGCTCGGCGCAGTCTTAATATTCATAACAAAAGGTTTATTTTCGGGTGCTCAAATTAAGACTCAGCTATTTTTCTGATATGCAAATTTGTTTTGTATCTCTGATTGGTTGACTCAATTTAATTACCAATTCTATCAGATCATATATTTGTAACTTCATGGTAATATACACAGTAGCTTATATTACCTGCTTAAAGCTTAAATGATGTCATTAAAACAGAACCCTGCAACAGTTTCAAACTAGATCTATAAAACTTTGTAGCTGCTGGACATTAAGAGAAATGGCGTAGAAACGATTATAAATAAGTTGAAACTCATTACGGCTTTTGCCACAGTCGGCTAATTTAATTGGATAAGTATTGTACGTTGCTATCTCTCGACGCGCTCTTATCTTTAAGTTTTAGAACAGAGAGTGGAGTGGAGACTTCTTTTGTTAAAGAATTAACAGGTTAACACCTGTGATGGCTGATATTTGTCAGATCAAGTGTCTTGCTTCCTAAAGATAACTCCGCACTGCGTATTATTTCTATGTTCCGTGAAATTTTCAAATATTCAAACAACGGACACAAAAAGGATTCAGACTCGGAACAACTATTAATGGATCACACATATTTTTATCCCGTTTGGGATCGAACTTATAGCACTTGGCCTTGTGGCAGTGGCAAGGCAACCACGTAAGCCACTACGCCACCGGTGTAGTTAAGTGATCCTTCATTTTATAAGTAACTATATGTGCCCGCGGTTTCACCCGCGTTTATGATTACTGCGCCACCCCGTGGGTCGTAGCGTGATGTTATATACCCTATAGCCTTTCTCGATAAATAGGATTCCCAACACTAAAAGTCTTTTTCAATTCGAACCAGTAGTTCCGGGAGATTAGTGCGTTCAACCAAACAAACAAACAAACAAACTCTTTAGCTTTATAATATTAGTATAGATTCACAATTGCCTGCTTTTAAGGGTGACTTTTGGAACCACTGATATGACTGATAAAAGGTTCGCCGAGATTTAAAACGACTATCTCAGTAATATGGAATGCAGTTTATTTATTGTGACGTAGGATGGCGCAATGGTTTAAATAGTCACCTCGCCAGTACTGCAATACGTGTTATTGATTCGATCTTCATCTTCCTGGTGGGTCAAAAATTATGTCATTTATTTGTGTTCTGAATTTCTTTGTGCTTGTTAATTGAATGTTTGTTAAGTCCCCTGCGACACAGGAAGTATAATAATAAAAAAAATAATTACTTTAACAATTTTATTGCAATATCAATGTATTACAATCACATTTCGCCAAGCATGGTTTTAAGTAATAAGGGACGAGCACATTACTACCTACCCAGCACATCTTGAGATTCCATACTGCCACTAGAATTTTTGTCAGGAAATTTCAATTACACATTGCCACCCTGGGACCAAAACCCAAGACCTCTCATGCAGCAATCATAATTACCACCTTGCTAATCCAACGAGCAAGTTTAATTAAGTTGAAATAAGCTCCTACTCTACCGCAGCCATTGGTCCAATAATTCATAGTTTTACTAATGTCAACCAATATTTCCTAACACAGCTCTACACCTTGCATTGTCCTGCTACTTTACCAGCCCGCGGTGAACGGTTTGACGTACGATGAAGGAATTTCGCGATAAAGTAGCCGCTCTACGTGCTTCGCTGTTCGGTCCCGATTGTCCACGGCATCGTTAAAATGGCTTTAAATGAACAGCTGTTGTTTTTTAGTTCAGAGAAGTATTTATTTATATTTATTAGTGAGATTCAGAGTTGAGGAAGTGCCACCTGTATTGCCATTGCCACATCTATTGCTATTTTCTTGATCTTTTGGGCGTAATATCATGACTGAGGGACCTGTGAGTAACTGGCTTTTAGACAAAAAGTAGACACCCGTCTAAAGCAACTGCTGTGCATGGGGTCTCAGGTTTAAATACCAGTTTGGATCAGGAATTTTTGCGTTTTCGGACTAGTTTTCAGTAGCCTCATGGAGTCTAGAATTGTGCCCGTTAAGCGGCAATAGACTCGCCTCCTATTACGTGAGACCTAAAAACATTATTGTTGAAATATTGGTGTGTATTAAATATCTGCCTACATCTTCCAGGACATAGGTGGAAGACTATGTATGTATGTTTGTTTCAGTATGATTCAGAATAAAGAAACTGCCACCTCAACTCATCTCTAGAGCTACTTTTATTTATTTTTGAGGGCATCTCTTGCACTAGCGATACAGGAAGTATTCCTACACTTTCCGCATCGCGGTGAACTTTAAAAACATTCAAACAACGGACACAGATTCGGAAAACCCATTTGAGGATCACAAATTTTCCAAAAATCGGTTTGATACGTTATTGAAAGCCTGCACTACTATTAATCTGAAGGTTGCTTAATTATGAGATAACTCTCTAATAAATGTCTGTCAGCCCCTCTCCACTGAGCCTACCATGATCTATGGCACTCAAGAGGAGCTCATGACTGCCATAAGTCATAGTGAGCCTTACAGTCTGCGATTATATATCATAGGCTTTCCTGAAATCTAGTATCTACTAACTAAATCTCGCTTAACAGTCTACTAGTAATATATGTACTGATATTTCATCGCCTATGTTTTAGGTTCTTATTCTCGTCTACAGGAAATATTTCCTAACAGTATAGCCCCCCATAATATGTTGCTCAACCCAGACATCGAACTTGAGACCACACGATCAGCCGTAAACTTATGCCATTTGGCCAATGAGGCAGGCCCCAACTGCTAATAAGCTGTCCTAAAACCAATTCACCCGAATCACGGTTATCGTCTCGTCCAATGCGCTGATGCGATTTGACGTTTTGATGTTTACTGATTAATGGAATGGAAAACTCTTTGGTTTTGAAACTTTATACCCTTACACCTCAACCAAGAACATAACTTTCAAAAATCTACCTTAACACATAAACACTAAAGTCCAATTTACCACGACGAGAAGTTTGAAAGTTCGTCAATGAAATTTGAAGCTTACATTTCGTGATATAAAGTTCGTTTTCGATAGGCGTGTTGGTGGTTAAGAAGTGTAAATAAGCTACTGTTTTAGTGTCAGTTTACTTGTACGTTGAGTTTCGATGTCCAAAATTTGATTCTTGGCCAATTAAACATATTATTATATTCGGTCGACATGCTACGGAATCTTTTGTCAAGAATCGTTTGGGATTAGTTTTATAGGTAATATATTCCAGTTTATATTATCTTTATTGGAAAAGCCAGTTAGTAATAAAATCTCGGTGTAGCAGCCATAGTGACCACAACTGCTGTCCTTGAGATTTTAGGTTTATCTCCGGTTAGAATTGATATAGGAATTTTCTTACAAAAATTCTAAATATCAACATGGATGAGATGAGATGAATCTGGGACAGTGCCTGGAAAACAAATACCGACTTGACCCTAAAAGGGTTATCTTATACTATAACTAGATTGAATTTTTCTGTTACGAAATTTTTAGTAGCAGCACGAAGACCGGGAAAGTGCCCAAAGACTGTCCCAGATTCCGGCATTAGGCTTATGTCTTTTACGTAGAACCTTAAAATACGGCTGGCGAAATGTAAGTGTAATACACATCTACCTACCCTTTCAGGGATATAAAATATGTATTAAATTATGTCTCTCGTAGAACCAAACAGCGCAGCCGTAAAAGGAATTCCTGCAAAACATATCGTGTAAACATATCACACATCACCCATAGTTTATTCAAGCAAGCCTTAAATACATCAAAATGGTAGCAAATGACCGGAATTAATTATAATAAACAACGTATTATGAGCATGATGCGTTCCCAAAGGTGTAATTCCATAGCGCGTCTATGTTGACCGCATTTATTACTAATGTGTTGGCATTTGCCCTATTAGTATGTAGTAAGTTTATTTTCATTTTTTGAGTCTTTGACCAGTGCGTCCTACCTGTTATAACTGCTTGCTGATTGCTAGCAGTGTCAGCTTGCCGTACCGTCGCACGCTTTAAGACTGCGCCGAGCGAAACGTGCCAAAGCAGGCGGTCACAGTTAAGTACATAAAATCAAAACTTTTGTTTAATACAAATATAAAATATACATTTACCATAATAATGAATGTGTTTACAATTACGCCGTATAAAAAACTTAAAATAATTAATATTTTCGCCTACAAAATTATGTAAATTTGCACGAAAAATGCAAACATTTTTAGATTATAACAGTAGAAATCTATCCTATTTTACAGCTTAAACGAAACATAAATACTTATATTACAATTTGTCCGTCCCAAATATTTAAGTTATTAGTTGACAATAAAGATATTACATTCTTCTCTCTTAGCCTTTATTATTCCCAAGTCACTTGGGGTCGGCTTTTATTATTTATTATATATATATATATATATATAATATATATATATTTATATTTATATATATATTTTATTACTGATCAAATTATTTTTATTCTTATTTCAATAAGTTTAGAATTCATATTACTACGCAGCATACTCCAACATGCCGCGGCACGACGTGGCATGCCGCGTCATACCAAAGCGTCCTTCAGACTACCCAAAACATCCCAGTCGTGCCGTGCCGTGCCACGACATTAGTCAGCGCCGGCCCTATCTCACTCATACATCGGTCACTAAAGCAGCTTACCGTTCTCTTAGACTTAATCTCAGAAGTTGCTATTTTTGCGGATGAATGGAAGGTATTATCATTAGAATGTATGAGGTATTGTAAGAAGATCACGTGAATGCTATATTTTAAGTTAATGCCATATATGTGTGATTAAATAGTGTAATTGGCGCAAGTCGTTTTGTTTAATGTAAAATAAATAAATAACCTACGCGGGCATTCATGGTTCCGCACTGAACTTGCGCCTAACTATACAAGACTAAAATGTAAGTAATGTCGCTACAATAAAAAAAATAGATTAGTAAATCCTCGCTTAGAATGAGAATACGCCATCTTTCTACAAAATATCGCAGTCACACAACCTTGTATTGTGCAGAAAAACGACACAGTACAATGTTGCCTTAAAGAGTGGCAATTATTTTACCAACTGCCAATAACACAGTTTTAAAAGAACTGATACTCTAGAGAATGAAGACAGAGAGAGAATAAGTGTAGATACTTGTTATATCTTGCGCACAATACTCTTCCCAACTAAACCTTAATGCAAACGTTATAAAGGGTATATTATGCTACTGCAGACCACCAGTTTCAGATTCTACAATTCTACTAAAATAATCGACAGAAATGAAGAACAATTTTAGCGATCTGATCGATATAAGCGCAATCTTTTACCACCGCAGTTTAGCACAGTTTTAGATATAATTTATGTAGGTTATTCTTGAAAGCATACTGTACCCATAAGAATAAAAGATGGTGAAAACGCACAGCGATATTGAATACCGTCTCCCGTTGCGCAGGCGCATACCGACTCGAATAATTGAGACATATATCAACGCAGTGTTTAGCTGACAGGGCCTTGGGGCAAAACAGTACAAGTGCAGAATAAATATTTTTAATACTGCGATCATAAATATTGATAATTAATTAGCGCCTGCGGTGTTTCATCTAGTAATAAAATTATGGCACTTTGATTGTTTTTGTTTTAATTTTGCCTTAAGGTATGGTTGACGGATGGGTGTTGTAGGCTGCTGCTTTTACTCACATAAATATCAGGCAGGCTTGCTTTACGTTTTTCTGACGTGGTAATTTGTGACTGTTTCACTAGTCCAAATGTGTTATTCGTGTGTTTATTACTGATCGAAAGAGAAAGGTACGATTTCCTGGTCTAGCATATTTTAATGAGATTTTTGATATGAAACGGTTTGCGTTACACTGTCATCTAATCTAATGTTGAGCAAACACGCTACTGCTTGCTCAAGCTTTAAAGGACGCTTACTAAAAAAAAAAAAACAATTTTTAACCAAATTAATAAATTGAAATTATTTTAAACACTTTTATTACATAATTTTGAAACTAATAATTTCATAACCATTTAAGATATTTAAATTATTAAAACTATTTACTATTTTATATATCTATTAACTATTTACTTTTTTTTTTACGTGCGGGAATGCTTTGATGCATACCTCTCCGCGGGGCGACGGAGAGGTTATGTCGGGCTCACCGGGGGAAAGATACCCCTTTAATACCGACTAAACCTACCACGGTGTTCCTCGACATAACCATAGACGGCGGGGCCGCGTGAATCACTTTCACATACAATCGCGACCCCGCCGAGGTTTCGGCCCGCCGTGTGAAACGGCAGGCCACTTCACAATAGTCATGTCATGCTGATCCAACCACCATATTTGTCTCCCGTGAGAGAGACAAAGATGGTGGTTGGATTCGTATCAAGTTTATTTTTAATGAATAACATTCGTGTAAACATAAGACAATATTATCGAATGAAGAAATACAAGATCTTAATTGCTACACCAATTCTTACTAGTGTGTCTCTACTTATCGCTTCTAGGATGTAATTAAAACCGTAAAGCTAACCGTAAATCATAAATAAAATAAGAACATAAATAAGCGCAATACATTAATTTTAGTACCAGAGTTATGTCACTTTCCTGAAAATAATTGTACTATAAAGATGTCTTCGTTAAGAGAGAAATGGAAGTAATGAGAAGATAATGAAAACTTATATCATAAAATATAAAACAGATTTATTGATTGTGAATATTAGCGGTGCTTTACCGTGTAGAACAAATAATCGTGGTCATATCAGAGATTTGCAAGGGTTGCGATAGACCAACAGAACAAAAACTGCCTTAAGTTTCACGATGATTTAGCCGTGACGAAAATGCATGATAATTATTGACGAAGAAAATATATAAAACGTATGCGGATAGTATGGTCAAAAATATACGAGCTCGGCAGATGTTTTCTGACCATATGGAAGACAGTAAAGTTAAGAGAACCATAAGCTAACGAACATGCATGAGGAATACTGGAAATGAAAGATGAGAGATCTATGATAGCAAGTAAAAATCCGTAGTGTATTCCTAACAACGTACGACTAAAAGACTGTATGCGTATATATCCTTGCTTACCTGTTAAATAAGTATACCTGAATCTATTAATTTAACTGCATTTAATGGATTAACATTCAATCGATAATAATGAATGATTACTGGGTTCTCGATGCCTAAAAATGCTGAAGGTATACAAGCTTTATAAATTATAACGATACGTTCCAATGTGCAGAAAATAAAATCAATAATTAACCTTATTTATTAATTTTTTTGGCTTACCTAAAGGATAATCATTACAATTTTGCTATAAAAATACCTAAACCTAAAAATAATTTTTCTCGTGATTAAATAATCAACCCTAGAATTAATATTTTCCAAACATACGTAGAATAAGCTATTAGAAATGTTTGATTAAACATCGAATTCAACTGTGTTCAAGTGCTAAACATATACGTTTGTATACATAATCAATCATATTTTATCAGACAACCGCCAACAAATTCAATTCAAAAACTCAAATTCAAAATCTTTATACATACCTATTACCTACAGAAACATAAGCTTCTTAAAATAAATTAAACTCAAATACCGAATACAAATATATTTTTTATCTTCTATCTATATAACAAAACTTCAGTAAAGAATATATTCGACATTATAATACGTAAATCCTATTAATGAGCCCTAGATTAAAAAAACAATTTTCTGTTACCATTGTATCAAGAAATATTCAAACTATATAACTAATCTATATCTTAGGTAAAAAAGTCCAAATCTATTTTTAAAAACTAAATATTCATATTCAAACACTCGTATTTATTACATAAACATACCTTTTAAGTTATATAACATTTGTAAACACGAGTGATTCTCAGTTTTCTCAATGGATTTCATTCATATACTAAATGTCAACATGAACAGACATGTCAATGGAAAAACAACAACGTAATGACTTTATCGACTCTATTACGGACCCCTAAACCGTTACCAAATTAGAAAGCATAAGAAATCTTTAATACCCACGGCGAACCGATCATTACACGGTTCCGTACAAAAAAGTTATTTTACAACTCAAAAATTATGGTTTGCAACCAACAATGAGGTATGCAAATTTAGCCGGGAATCGAACCTTGAGGTGCTATTAGTTGCCGTCTAAGACACTAAGCATTCATTGTTATTATATGGTTTAGGCGGTTTTCAGAGGTTAATGCCTGATTCAGAAAGATTTAGATGGTAAAATGTTGCAGAGACGAAAGATTTTGATATTTTTGGTAAATAATAAATACGTAACTGCCTCGATGTAAAATTACGCTTATGTTAACGGGCGATCATGAGTTTTCGAATTCGAATTCCGGGTCGAGCAAACTGTTATTGTTTTTTTTTAATAGTAGCAGCACGTCTGGTTATTTGCCCAGTAGACGGTAGACTCCCCACTATAACGTTGGACCTAAAAGCATGGTTAGAGATATGTGAGCGTAATATATTTCTGGCTACCACTGCGGGTACAGTCGCGTGTATGAAAGTATGTTTAAAAGAGAGTTGTAGATATCATCAGAATTTACTTTATGTGTAATTAAGATGAATAAAGGTATGTTTTCAAAAGTATAAATACATGTTTCTATTCGAAATTCATCCGTCAAAAAATTGTCCAATAAACGGAAATAAACTCGCCTATTACATAAGATTTGTAAGAGCATGTGAAATGTGTGTGTCATAGACCTCTGCCTATCCGTTTCTTAACAGGCGTTATCTCTGTATGTATATGTATTTATGTATATTGACGGCAATGTGTCATACATTAAACGGATGTTTTCCTAGAATTTGTAGAAGCAGTCGTCAGCCGAGGGAAATGGATTATTTGATACTGCCCACACCTCTCTGTGTCACTCATTCATCAAATCAATTGTCAAAACAGCGCGTACACGGTGATGTGTCTCTTTATTATTGAATACGGACGTTTCTTTCAAAGGTTTAGAGTGAAATAGGACATAAAATTAAATAAGTATTTGAATTGCTTTTTAAAAAGATATACTACGATTAATTCCTGTATTGTGGGCAACTTAGCAAATATTTAAACAGCGGACATAAAGGACACCCAGGCACAGAACTACTATATGTAGAATAGTCACAAAAAATTGTATCATATGAGAATTGAACAGACAACACACACAGCACCACTCCGCCATCCCACATTTTAGTAAAAAATACTAATGTTTGGAATGTTTATAATTATAATTTCTGTTATTTTCAAAAGCATTGAATCTGGTATAGTGCTCCGTAAACTAACCTCTTTATAAATAGTTTCTTAATATCTTTAAGAGTAAAAAGTCTCGAGTCAAACTCGGAGCGAGCAGAGTTGTAGTGTCCATAGAAAACCGGTCTTATTTTTCAGTCATCAATAGTATCAAAGTTTTGTCAATGACTCAGTCCAAAACAGCTACCTACAATGACGGATTTTTAAAAGCACAATAATCACCTAACCACCAATGTCAACACAGACGGATTCACAGGCAAAAATTAGTATCTGACAAAATAAGAGTAGATTACACCTTTGCCTACCTGTTCGTGGACACACAGTGGCATGTCTTTCCTCCAACTCTCTTTACTTTCAACCGGAATCATCGCCCATCATCGACCTTACCCAACAACTCGTCACGCAAACATCCCATTCTCGCCCATGATTAAAAATCAGCGAAGCACACGCCATCCATTGACACAGCAGCGTTATCAAGCGGTTGTAACGCCATACCGTTTGTGATTGCGTGCGATGGCCACGTGGTGTTGCGTCACACGCGAAGAAAGCACGCAATGCATGCACGCATCGTCGAGATAATGTTTACTAGTTCGAGTATCGTGGTTAACGGTCGCTTTTGTTGTGATGTCCGCGAAACTGTTACGTTCACGACATGGCTCTGGTTCGCTTTGTCATGCGAACTATTTCAGCTATTTGTCACGTGTTACGTTTTTCTTGTCAAGGGCCTTACTTAAGTCTTACTTGAGACTACGTTCATAGTCTCACGTCTATACGATTACATGGGTAGGCAGAGTGTATTACATCGACATCACACCACTGTTATGGTTTACGGTGAATGATCTTACCGAGTCTATTGTCGATTAAGCAGTCTGCCTACTACCCCGTCTCATACCATGACCGTGCTGGTCATGGTATGAGACGGGGTAGTGGGCAGACTCCTTTATTGGGCACAGTTTTAGACCCATGCTGTTATTGAGAATGTTTTGATAGGACAACCAAATAACATTATGCGCGGTCTGGGAATTGAACCGATGCCCGTGTTACTGTGTCATACACAGAAGTCACAATAATTACCGCTGATCTACCGAGGCAGTTCTCCAGTACTTGGGCTGGATCAGCCCAGCTGAGCAAGTACCTCTATCCTGTACAACATGAAGATGTTACAATCCTGTGATGATTAATGATAGCTCAAGCCCAAGCTCTTTTATTTATTATCCTGCAAACGACCAATAATCTTAGTTCCTTACACGGACAGTATTGCTTACCATCAGGTAGACTCATTGCTTATTTGACATCTTGATTGTATAAAAACAAGATTTCCTGAAAAATTTTCAAGGTTATTAGCTGAGCACCGATAGCCTTGTGTAAGACTATAAGAATGCTAGGCAGAATAATGAAGATAGGTCTCAAGGCACTTCTGATTTCTATAATCTCTATAATTTCGAAAATAAATAGTTAATTAACGCTAAAATATCGCAAAGAAACCCGCATGTCTGAAATTCTTAATTATTCTCTTGAAGATCTGTGAAATCTGCCAAGCCGCAATGAACCAGCATAGCCTAATACTACTTACACAGAGAAAAGGTCTTTGCCCAGCAATGGGATAGCTTATAAACACAGCTGTTATTATATAACAAGCTTGGAAACGCTGTAGGGAGTCATTTTTTGCTCCATTTAATTTTGCACTCCTGCAGTTAATTTTGTTTATTATACTTAATTAACGTAGAAAATGTACCTTTTTATCACCACGTGACCCTATTCCTAACATTCCTTGCTTTGAAACTGAAGAATTAAAAGAAATAATAACACCTAAAATATTTGTTAAGACAGAAAAATGATCCGTAAAAGCAATTACGAAACAAATAAAAATTCTGCAAGCGGAAACATTCGTACAAACAACTATAGCATCATTTTAAAGACAACAAAAGCTTCAGAAACTAGAGGTAAACACCCTAATGATTATCCGGGGAATCGAACCCCCAACAGCTGACCGCAACGTACCGTGTCTTCCGTGATAGGAGGCCATTAGCTTGGGGAGCATGAAAACTATTTGGTACCAACATATGTAAAGATAAATCGTTTGTTTGTGTCGTGCTATAGCGGAATATCAGACGGCAAACTCTATTTTGGTTTCTACAGAATTAGGTTATAGGTTTTAGTACATTTAAATAAGTGCAGACTACGCGAGTAGAGTAAATAGTAAACAAGCAAACTTAGAACAAATAATAATAATCCTAACTATAATATTGTCTTCTATTTACGCGAATATTATTCATTGAAATTAAACTGCTATATACGGATTTTATCGCGTTGTTTATTTGACACTTTATTACAACATTTTGAAAATTGTTTCACTACTACTACTATTAAACTTTACTAATTTTTAAGCTAATTAAATTATTATTAAACTATTTAGATTTAATTTATTTTTACTTTTACACTTTCCCCGACGTTAATAATAATTAACGTAAATAGTTTAATAATAATTTAATTAGCTTAAAAATTAGTAAAGTTTAATAGTAGTAGTAGTGAAACAATTTTCAAAATTTTGTAATTAAGTGTCAAATAAACAACGCGATGAAATCCGTATATAGCAGTTTAATTTCAATGAATAATCCTAACTAGTTTTATAAATGCGAATGGGAGTATGTTTCTTTGTTACGCTTATACGCCTTAACTACTTAACCGATCATCATGAAATTTCGCATACACGTTGTGAGGGAAACAAAAAGGACATAGTATACCTTGTATTCAGAAAACATGTGAGTAACGGCCATGAATTGCCATAAATCTTAGAGTTCGAAAAAATGGTATCACGTGACCTTGAGGTCAGGGGTCAAAGGTCATAATCATTTCGCAGGTATACCGACTATGCTGAGTCGAATGGCGTTGTCCGCGAGTCTCTAGCTCTTACTGTTCTTGAGTTGAAAGTTGTATAACAGACAGACGGACGGACGGACAAAGCTGTTGCATAAGAATTTTTCGAACTCTAAAATCACTAACTAAACTAACTTAATCTAACCTAAATTTACACGAGTGAAGCCACGGGCAAAATCTAATAAGTTATAAATAAAACTTACGAATAGAAAATGCCCCAATACCAAAAACTATACCTTTTTGGAGTATATAGGCGTGATACAATGTATATATGTAACTAGATGTGCCCGCGGTTTCACCTGCGTTTATGATTACTGCGCCGCCCCCATCGGTCGTAGCGTGATGTTATATAACCTATAGCCTCGATAAATGAGCTATCCAACACTAAAAGAATTTTTCAATTCGGACTAGTAGTGCCTGAGATTAGCGCGTTCAACCAAACAAACAAACTCTTCAGCTTTATAATATTAGTATAGATAATAATTTAGACAAGTATCATAAGAAAAAGTATTTAACACTTATCTATTAAATAAAACAAGAACTACATATAATATAATATCAGCCCTATATTAAACTGTCCCACTGCTGGGCACGGGCCTCTTCACAGTGTGAAAAGGGTTAGGCCATAGTCCACCACGCTGGCTCAGTGCGGGTTTAGACTTCACATATCTTCGAGAACATTATTGAGAACTCTAAGACATACAGGTTTCCTCTTGATGTTTTCTTTCACCGTTGAAGCAAGCGATAATTGACTATTTAATACGCATATAACTTCGAAAAGTCAGAGACGCGCGCCTATATTACATTACACGCGAACTACATTAATTTAATTTAATTATAAACAACCAAGCAACCCATTAACAACGTTGTTTATTAACCGACAACCTACATGATGGTTGCTCCCGGTTGTTTGGTTGCCAAGTGCAATAACCGAGTGTTGATGCTCAGCTGTGGGTAGTAGCCGTGACGGGTGGATTGCACATGCATTTTATAGTAAGCTTTAAAGGTTTTATAAGTTCATCGCTATTGTGGAAATTATGCTTTTATTCTGCAGTAGCTAGATTATTTAATACTCACGCTGATTTAAGTACGAAGGCATAGACAGAGATGTATCTTTACTAATATTATAAATGCGAATGTGAGTTTGTTTTTTACGCTTTTACACCTTAACTACTCGACTGACCATCATGAAATTTTACATACACGTTGTTAATGATACAGAAAAAAACGTAGGATATTTCTCATTTAGATAAAAGCACGGTTACTAATCTAACCTACACGCGAGCGATGCCACAAGCAAAAGCTGATTTAACGAGATGGGTGTAAAAACCCTCATCGTCTTAAATGTACATTATGTGACCTTGTGACCTAGGGGTCAGAGATATAGGTATCTCGGGGGTATTTTGACTCACAGGGCCCATATTCAAACTCGGCCGAGGTATGACCCCAAGGTCTCTGCACATAAAGTTACAAGTTAATCGATCCAGTGGTTTCGGAGTTACAGACACACAGACCCACATAGTGTTTTTCACATTACAAACATTCAAATGTTTGTAATGTCCCCCGTGACACTGGAGTTAGATCTAGGGCGGGTAATGTCTTTTTTAAAATGGAAAGTAATCATATTATTGTCTCTAAAAATGGCACAAACAATTATGTTATTATATTCATTTATCCTTATGGATTAGGCATTGGACTTGCGAACGAGAGCTCGCGAATTCGAATCCCACTGTTTGCGCTACCATCGGAATTGTACCTACGTCTAACACAAACATTCTAGCTTACATCGAAGCGTTCACAAGAATACTGGTAATTTGTAACTCAAATAGCCAGGAATTTGTAAATATAAGGTACTCCAGGCCGAAGGCTGTCGGAATGCGGCCAATCTTAACAGAGACGTGCCATATGCGCAGGAGATATTATAGTGCCCAATTAATGTGTGCGCAAACTCAAGTGCATTCTCTACTTTCACGGCTATCCGATACCGCTAACTTCCTTACTCTGACTGAAGAGAGCTCAGATGCAAGACCAACAGCATAATATGATAATATGCTCTCTGAGGTGAGACATGTGCAACTTTGTCAATTACCTAACTAATAATAATAATATTCTACACACACACAACACCATCTAGCCCAAACTAAGCAGAGCTTGTACTATGGGTACTAGACAATGGATAAACATACATAAATACTTTTTTTTTTGTAAATACGTACATATTATACAAAGAAACACCCAGACCAAGACAAACATCCATGTTCATGCACACAAATGTTTGACTTGTGCGGGAATCGAACCCGCGACCTCAGACGTGGCAGTCGGTTACACTAACCACTACGCCACCGAAGCCGACAACTCCGTAACGAAGTCCGAGCATTGTGTCTGGTTCTCAGGCCTGAAAGCTTATTAAGAATTATATTCTATTATAAATACTAGCTTTCCGCTGCGGTTTCATCCACGTTAATGATTATCGCTGCGCTCCTGTGGCTCGTAGCGTTATATAGCCTGTTAATTCTGAATAAAGTACCTTCCTAATGATTAAAATCGGTTCAGTAGTTTCAGAAATTAATCATTACAACCAAAAACACCAATCTTCTCTTAGTTACATAAGTGTAATTGTAGATTGCGCTACCCGAGAACTGAACCCGAGATCTCTCGACTACGACCCAAACATAAACACAAACTTTTGTTTTTATGTTATAAGTATGTAATGAGATCAACAAGCTGTACATATCACAGACAATTAATTATTCTGTCATTTAAGGCAACTTAACGACAATAACTTTATAATATCTTGTTTATTTTGTATCCCGTCATAACCCTTCTAATGCTACGTATAAAATTTTACAAGGCTATTATTACGATGGTCATTTCGACCCAACAAAAAATATACCAATCGCTTTTTAATTACATTGAGACAAACAGCTACTTATTAAATAGTGACGTATGTGAATTATTAAATTTCAATTGGAATAATAAGTTGAGTCTTAATTAAATTCGCTTTACCAGACCCAGGAATTGAACCAGTGACCTCAAATTACTGAATAACAGTGACAATGAATCATTAGACAGTCATGAATTACCACTGTGTTATAAAGAGGCCAACTTTTGAGGAATCATTTAAATACTAGATTTTGCCCGCGGCTTCGCTCGCGTACCTAAATGTAGGTTTGGTTAGTAATAGTTCTATTTTCTGGATAAAAGTTACACTATGTCCTTTTCTGTATTTCCCCTGGCAAGGTGTATGTGAAATTTCATGATGATCGGTCGAGTAGTTAAGGCGTGAAAACGTAACAAACAAACAAACTCACAACAATATTAGTTAGGATTTAAATAAACTCAAAAATGAAAATATCTTTATTGCATTTTGTTCCTTGTCATAACCCTTCAAATGTTAGTTATAAAACTAGGACTATTATTACGAGGTCATTTTGACCCGTTGAAAAAACATACCAATTGCTTTTTAATTGCATTGTGATGGAAAACAGCTACTTATTAAATACTAAGTAATATGAATGATTAAATTTAAACTGCAACGATAACTTCACCTTGATAAAAAAATAACAAAATATGGCACGACTGCGTCGTTGGTAGAGCAGTATGCTTGTTGCGCGTGAAGTCTCAGGTTTGAATTCCGAGTTGGGCATAATTTTATTTTGTTTTGCTGCCAGGAAATGCCAGGAAATGCCAGGAAATGCCAGGAAATGCCATTGCTACTAGAGTTGACTGACCGAAAACTCAACTATATCTGAGACGGTGCCAAATAGATGGTAACAGGTACAGCACAGGTGGAAATGTGGATGTAATACTCACATCTCTGCCAAACCATTGAAGAGTACAAGCGTGAAGCTATATATGTATGTACAAAATTATTGATCTCCTACAAACAAAATGGCCATTTTATACAACATTTAATGAAATTATTACAAATTACAGCATCTGAGCATAGATTTTATGGATTCAACACCCTAATTATTAATCTGTATATTTAAACCACGAGTAACTCAACTATCTTTAAATTATAACTGCTGTAAAAACTAACATTTGTTATAATTTCGACAATCGAAATCTTGCAGGTATGTTCGATTAACATTGCTAACTCTACCAATCTGTTTTACTCTGTAATAACATAACTTTAGAATAACATGAATATATACCAAACCAAACAATGAACGAATTTAAATATCCAAATTATTTACAACAGTATTACAATAAACAAAACATTGAACAACAATACTGGCAGTAATTTCAACATTATAATAACAATAAATTTCACCTAATTTGACACAAATCGAACTAATCTAAAGTCTGGGTCTGACTCACGTATCTAATATAATAATCGTCTGAATCACAATATGAATGGACAGGGGCTTGCGTGACCCGTAATTATCTAGCATATTGGTGAAACTTTCATTACACAGGGGTCTTAAAGGCCAACGCAACGCACGCAGGGGTTGAGTGATGGTAGGAATAAAATTTCAAAAGTGCACGCCGTTTGAAGGGTTAGCTTCGCCTTTGTGCTTTTGTTATGTGCCGATTATTACAGGATTATTTTCTTTTAAATGTAAACTATACCTCATATTATTAGTTAACGGTTAAACTTATTTCGTCAATATATTTTTGTAGTTTTTATTATATTTGCTCTTGCAACACGTTGTGTTTAGCTTCGCGATTATCGTGAGGTTGTATTTACCGGTCTTCTTCTTCTTCTTTTCGTGTGGTTAGTGGCCATCCTGTTGTCAAGAGTTGTTCAAGCCGCCCGTAGGCCTCTGACATGACTTAACGACTGCTGTCAATTTGACAACAACCGGGACCGACTTTTTACGTGCCCTCCGAGGCACGGAGACGCTCAGATGAAATACCACTAAGCGGTCACCCATCTATAGACTGACCGCACCCAAAGTTTCTTAACCTCGCTAATCGTTTACCGATCAGTGAGTGCAACCGGCTATGAGCGCCCAAGTTTCGGGTAGGACAAAATGTTATTAGTTATTCTGACAAGAATATCTTAGCTGCAACACATACCAACACAAACCAACAAGGCTCGTTCTACGCAGTCAATTGTATAAAAATTACGGGCTAAATATATTATGTAGGTGTTAGTGAATGAATATGGGTATAGTAAATACATCTGTGCATACTTCTTTGGTGGTATACTGACGTAAATATACATGTATCTCTTGCAAGAGATGGGTTACCTGGAAGGGATGGTCCTCTCAGACATGCAGATTTCCTCACGATGTTATTCTTCAACGCTAAAGAATGAGATAATTAACTATTTCATGCACACATAACTTCAAAAAGAATTCCGTGCCCTGGAATCGAACTCGAATCTCTGCGCGACAGTCTAACGGTATCCTAATAGGATATCGCGGCTAAAATATGAGAAATTGCATTCAAATGCAAACAAGTGCCATATCCAAAGGTTATTGATTGGAGAACCTTTCTTACCGTCATTTCAAAGTTCACAACACCGATATTACCCAAGTCTTGTTATTTTCAACAAAAATAAAACAAAGAAATACCAATCCACTATCGATAATATAATTTGTAGAGAATCCATCACAGCAAATGTTCGTAAAACACATTGCAGCCAAATTTTCCCCGAAAAAGCTTTTTTAACACAGCGCGCCCACCCCAATTTTCGTACACCCAAATACCACGTGGAAGCCAATTACCATCCCCCAGTGCGTTCACCCCTACAAACATAACAACAAGGGTAGCTACCCTCTTAGAAGAAAGGGGGCGTGGTCGTCTAGGGTGGTATCTCGTATCTCGCTCTAACATTGGTACCTATATTTTTTCAGGAGTGCGCATTCGATTTTCTTGAGTCAAGTCTGTTGTTAGATTTTATTTTCTGTTTCATTTCGATACTGTTTATGAAGATATTGATATAGAATGAGTATAAGAATTAGATGTGAAGTCTCTGTTTCTGCCTTTAAGCAAACGAAACTCTGATGATACATGACGTCATCAAATAATTACGACAGTAATGTACTGTCGTAATTATTTCAATTTTATGATAAGACATATTTTCTTGGTTAATTTACTCTACTTACAATCTTTATACAATCTTGGCGACTTAGAGTAGTCGTAAACTGACCTAGATATTTATAGGCGTCTTGTTTTATAAGAAATTTATCGTTATTACAAGAATATAAAAAAGCGCATCTTTAATAAAATATAAATTAATATGAACGTAAAACATGACATACTCAAAGTAATTAAAAAAGTAAAATATCAACACAAAAATATAAAAAGCACTTATAACAAATTACTACATCTAAAGAACTTAAATAATACCTATCATTTCTTTTATATCTACCGCATGAAAAAACTGTTAAACTTCAAACCAAAGAAACGATTATCAACAATTTCTACATGGAAAAACCAAACCGCTACATAGAAAATATGAACAATATGACAACTAATATACCTATCTGTTTTTAATCACTGCACCTATAAACAATAATTCCAACAAATAAGTACAGAAACACGCAAACATCAACGAAAGAAAACAATTTTCCCTAAAAAAGTAGTAGCAAGAAACAATTAAAAACCAATCAATAATACACATCTACCATGACAGCGCTCATAATGTCCACCTTATTAGCCAAACGGTCCAGCCCAATAATTATGATGAAATCATAAAATTATTCTTGCTAAGAATGTAACTTTCCACAACGTCCGACGTGGAAAAAATTCGCTGCGGTACAGTGCGGATTCCGTACGAGTCGTGCCTTTTTTTGTATGAACACATTGTGTTGAATATCTTGTAATTGCGTGACATACCAAGGTTTTGCTACTTAGATTTCAGGTGTGTCCAATTTGTATCGACATTTGGCCCTCGTCTTAAAAACATAGGTGTTATATGGAGTGTTTGTCAGGCATAATGACGATGCTTTCCTTCAGTGTAACTGTTTTTATTTGCATATCATTGCAAAGTCTCAGTTTTGGGGCTTAGTTGTCCAAATTTCTTTAGCTCAGAGACTTAAAGCTACTGTTTATGATCAAAACCAAAAGCAGCAGCCAATTAGTCTGCTGCTGCCAAAAAATTGATTCAAAACTCGCCAATCCGTTCCAAAATTTGATTCAAATGGACACTGAAATATAGCTAATTTAGTGGTTATCTTGATGCTATACCTATCCACGTACTGAGCTGTAAGGTGAAATAACGGTAGACTCAAGCAAATACTAGTAATTAGCCTCATCCTGACCTAGTACTCTACTCTAAACTCAACATGATGAAGACTAGAAATTATGATGAGTACCAATTACAGGTTTTATGAAGAAATTATATGATACCTTCCCCCACGTGCCATTATTTTTCGCCATACTATGTCTTATAATGATCAGATCATAGGGTATGCGTGTTTATGAGATGCCTGTGTGAGTTCTAGCCTGCTTTTTCTTTTACATTTAAACTAAGTTTTCGCTCGATGTATCACAAATGCCGCAGTTGAATCTCAATCTATCACAGTCTATGGTGATGTTTGTAATCTTTTTTTAAGTATCATTTTCACTTGCAGTGTTTTGAAGCATAACATATTATTATGTTACACTAATTATTATAGACTATTTACGTAAATATATATATTATATTGCTATAAGTTTTTTTTAATCCTAATTTTGGTTGTCTTTTTTATTTTCTTTTGCATTGGTTTGTAATAAATTGTTAGTAAGCCTGCGAGAATACCAGCGTTGTAGTCTAAACTGCAACAATAGCTGACACAGATGCCTAATTCGATCTCCATGTACCGCCTTCTGCATAATATTATATTTTTTTTAATTATGTATGTATAGAGATTCAAATAAAACATTTTTCTTTCTTTCTTTCTTTCTAGTCTATTTTGAATTCTCTGGCTCGAAATATAGAAAAGTATTCAGTGATTTGTTTTCAGAGATTATTTATATATCTGACAGACTGAAAGCATCACTTGTATATACGTATTGGAAACTGTATTATTACTATAACTGTCAAAACAACATGCAATATTTGCTTTCGAGGTAAAAACTTTTACAGTATAGCCCAAAAGAGTGTTTGGTACGATAATATAGTCTATTTATATTTTTGTAAGGACCCGTACCTATGTGCTGAAATGTATTATCGAGCGACGATGACATTCTAATTAAAGATTTTACCTTTGATTTAAGGTTTTGACAGACGGTGTAATAGATATTTAAACATTACGCTCGGGTTATTAAAGGATCTTATTTGGATACGGTAGAATATATATGTATTAAGTTATCACTTTACCATAGCATCTGTGATATTATCGATTTATCGTCATTGCTGACCAGCTGTATGACTGAAGTCCAATTAAAACAACCACGATTGACCAACCAAGTGACTTCTTAATAATATAATTTGACAACGATTCCAGTAAACACGCCATATTATAAGGACTAGCCGAACTATTCCAAAAGTACTTTTTCATAATTGTAGAATTGTATGCACGTCTGCGGTTTTCATCTTAGATCGCTAATGAATGACTTAATGCAAATTAATTAACGATCAAGAAATGCTATTTCCATAACCGTCAAGCTTGACAGGCGAATAATTACTTGGCTTACGACGACGGCCGCGCACTAGATAAAACACAACATGATATCTAGTTGAAATATATAAAACGATTGACTTACAGCTGCTTTAAATTGGGTTAAGCAGATAACTATAAACTCTAAAATTTTTGTCTACAAGCTTATTCGTTACGGTTCAAGTTATTAGAAATTAGTATATGCATGTTGTAAAATTTAGTACCTTAAAAAACATTATAAAATTATGCAAATTACTCTAAAAATATTTTAAATGTGGATTTGAACGACCGAGCTTGGCTACAGGCTTCTCTGCCTGTTCGTCTTGGTGGGTTCGGCGTTCGCAAATTTTTCGATACGGAAATTTTGCGAACGGGAAACGGGGAGACCGTTAACTTAACTTAACTTAACCGTTAATGATAAAATGAAAATGAAAGTGGATATAATGACAAGAATAGAAAAGGGTATGTTAAGCTGGTTTCGGCATGTAGAAAGAATAGACGAGGAAAGACTGACTAAGAAAGTTTATAAGGCTAGTGTGAATGGAACAGTCGCAAGAGGAAGACCTAGGCGAACGTTTCTTGATCAGATCAGAGGCGTTCTGGACAAAGGCCAGGTTAAGAGCACCTTGAACCGATAGGCGTGTATGAGGAATGTGATGAAAGTGAATGAAGCCAGAGAAGTGTGTCAGGATCGTAGCAAATGGAAATCTGTAGTCTCTGCCTACCCCTCTGGGATACAGGCGTGAATCTATGTATGTATGTACTATGTTAATGATAACGCAAGATGTCCTTAAGAAACCCTACATAAACATAATACCAAGTTTTTAGGCTGCTATCTTCTGGGTGAAGGTTGGAGAAACTCCGTACCCTGCAGTTTGAACGTAATATTAAGCAAGAGCGAGGATTTCCCTCTGTCCGAATAGTGAATGCGATTGTGTATTAGGAGTCAAGTTTGATCGCCAAGTTCGGATGTTTTTGGGTTTTGCTATCGAGAAATTTTCAGTAGCAGGACGGAGATTCAAAATGTGCCTGCTCGATGGCAATGCCGTGGTACCTAAAATCATACTTGGCGAAATTTGGGTATAAAACAAATCTGCTCACCCTTTCGGCGTGCGGCCATTTATTCCTATGCGTTATATTTAACTGATGATTATATTTGAACCTTTTGCTTAGATACCCTAAAATAGCTCATAAACGTTTCGAATCCCACACTATGATTACAAACAACAGTTTTTTACCATTAATTAGTTTATTAATTATTCAAATTTTTATGCGAATTCGCGATGCTTTATGCGATTAGTCGTATCGAGATTTTACGGCCGATAATACTCGGTGTCAAGGTACAAGCGATAGCGATCTTTATGGGGATAAGTATTTATGACGTGATTTAATTGTGACTATGATTAATGTATAAGCATGCAGTGAGTAGATAGAAATATAGTTATTTTTATGTTTTACTATATATAAATTATATGAGCATTTGTTATACCAAAGTAGTAATTTAATTTTAACTAACCTCCAAAAGACTCCGTTTTGCAGTAACGTCGCCAAGGCTGAAATCAAAAAAATGCAAATTACTATTTAAGTTATTTATTTTTAATCATCTCCCAAGTATGGCACCGCAATATGGGTATTATACCCAGTGGGGTATAATTCCCATATTGCGGTGGCTATACGAACTTATTCAATCGACGAATATAAATATCACCCAAATACGAAATGACTATATACGTCACCCGTGCAGTCAAAATCTCTCGCATCCACCTTCGTAGTGGCAAACTAACTAAAATCTTACTCGCTGCCGCTCTCGCTTAGAACTTATAACACCAAATGAGTGTTTGCCTTAACTAACGTCAGTTATTACTTTATTGTGAGCACACACTTTGTGTATTCACTGTCTGCGCTTGTTTCCAACAACCGCCTGTCTACACTGACAGCTTATACATTTACACTTTTTACCATATTTTTACACTTTTTATGTTTTATATACAGTTGCAATGACATTTGAAGGGTATTGTGACGTTTGTATGAGCGTCGCGTTATGACATTTTCCTTTTGCATTCTTAGTTCGGAATTGATAGTGAAAGGCAAAATCGATTACTCTTTTATTTTCAAGGAAAATTTCGTGATGTTATTGCAGAGTACGCTTTGCGTTGCGTAGTTACTGATGTTATGTATGTTTGGTGGCCCTCGAGTAAGACTATAGTCACATAGGTACTTAGACTGACTCAACATATAAGTATAACACAGACGTCGGTGTGGACAAAGCAAAGCGGTTTTTACATATTGTATTAAGTTAGAAAACTGTACTTGAGTAGTTTGTGTTTCAGCTCTAAAGAGTGCAACACAAAAATGTGCTTATATTGAAAGGCCGACTGAATAAAACAATCCACTAAATTAAAATAACGATCCCAAATATTCAATTGCTGGTGCCAAAATTTTTATTGCTGATTTGAAACATGGATTCAAAACTTTGTCAATACTACAAATAAATTATTACTGCAATAGCGGTTTTTTGATAGTAATGAAGTTTGATGCAATGGCTACTATCAAAGTTACATTGCCCGTTTATTTATAAATGCATATACATATGTATATGTATTAGGCGGATGTGCATTTTTGGCAAGTGACCAATTTCTGCCCAATTTCCAAAAAGCCACATCCGTCATGTAACCCATATGGTCACTGGTCATAGGTCCGGGCTTTTATAAACACATTTGATAGTGAATATAATTAATTTGTATTGGTAGGTAAAAAATCAAGAAGGGTTTAATCCGCTTTAGATTTCATCTATCGCTTTTGATCATCTATAATATATCAACTCTAATAATTATGAGTTTTCATTTTGATGAGCTTTTATGGCTCAAGACGTATCGTTACGTTTGATCTTTGCGATAAATTTCTATACATTTTGATTATGTAGTTCATCAGTAGTGCTGCTAGAAGCGTTTTTTAGAAAAATAGTTTGAATATATGACAGTGATCAAACTATAATAATTATGGTATATATTAACCGGTCGTATACCGCCGGCTCGCATACCAGCCGGCAGATTTGTACCCGTCGTAGGCCGGTGGCTCGCATGCGAGCCACCAAATTGGCGCCAAAACGCCGCGCGCCGCCTTCGCTTTAGCTTAAGCTAACGTAAAACCAATTTGGTGGCTCGCATGCGAGCCATCGGCCTACGACGGGTACAAATCTGCCGGCTGGTATGCGAGCCGGCGGTATACGACCGGTTAAACATCTTTTAATTTTTGTGTCGCGAAAAATTTACAAGTGGTCAAACAATGGACACAAAAACACCACAAGTTTTTGTCCCGTATGACATCGAACCTACAACGCTCAGCGTAAAGGCAATAGTGAGATGACCATTTAAGCCACTTCACCATCCGGACCTTTCATTCAAATACTGACCGCTTAAAAAATAAGGCTAAGCATTAGAAAACCGCCACTTCTTAGGAACAATTAGAGTCCAATATTAAATTCGAACAAAAACGAAATTTTCACAGGCCTCGCTACTTAGGACAATGTCACAGACACCGATGAATTCAATTACAGATTCCTAATTACATTGTTCAGATTCTAGGTCGCCTAACATTTTTTCTGAAAGCTTACAACAAAGGTATTATTCAGTTTTCTGTGCACTAAGACGAAGCAACTGTGTCAGCAATTAAAATGATTAGGTACTGAGGCTAGGCGCGACTGTAAGCGGGGAATTTAGCGGAGCGAGTCAAAACGTTTTGTTGAACATCGCTTTATAGTGCCCGGTTTAATAAGTCCTATAAATTTGCAAACATAAATATTTAATAATTACAATTTAGGCTTTGCCTATAACTGTTTTCCTAATTAATTTATAATTAATCGTTATAATAAAATATTATACAAATTAATAGTGACTAGTGATGTGACATTTCGTGTGCGAGTAATGTGGTAAAAGGTAAAAAGATATTCCATACAAAGAGAATGTTACAATTAGTTTTCAAATTTATTGTAAATACTGTCAAAAATTAACCCAATTTATTGATTACAGCAACGATTATTATTATAGTTGCTAGCTAACTATTTCATGCATACAAAGATATAGGTCAAATAAACAGACTAATAAATATGTTAATTTAATAGCGATTGTTGAACCCCCAAACTTTCCTATTGGTCATTCCGCCAATACTGACACCAATCCCGCTAGTCGGATGATTATGAATTATGTAAATTATAAATGTTAAACAATCCAAGAGATTGTTGATGCGATGCCATGAAAAAATACACCCTCCATGCTTCGTCTGGCTCTCATTAAAATAATTGCTTTTTGCTCGGTCTCTCGGTTTGTCTGACTGTTTCTGTGTGTGTATATAAAGATGTTTATAAAACAACAACAGTTGCACGCGGCGAATTACTCTCTTGCGGCAAAACTTATGACGGACAACGTATATTTGCAGTATTTAAATAATTATAATTATGTAAAGGTGAGGTACACTTTTTAAAGTTTCTGCTAAGGTGGATTTATGGTAAGCGGTTACTGTAGTCTTTAGGCGCTTGTAATATCAGACATATAACTTGCGTAAGAGATACAATCGATCATAAAATATGTCACTGGGCTGCTATCGCAAGAAAAAAAATCACACTAACACCGCTGCTAAAAACACACTGTCTCCTCAAGAAATCTAAAATCTTTAAAACACATGTTTATATAATTTCGACCACCAGAAAAAGGTTTCTAGTATCCGCCCTAGTTTCAGCGAAATTCCAGGCTTAAAAGGTGAATATTGCGTTTTAACACTAATGAAAATAGACTAGAATCTTTAATATTATTGCTTAAAATACCAAACATTTGAAATTCACTTCGGCTTCTCTTTAAATAATTGTTTCAAAGGACTATGTTCGTTTTCTTTTAATTTAGTATATTTGCGTCTAGAAAGTCATCTGGTATACTGCAATAGGCTTCTTATCTATTGCACAAGACGTAACATATCGCTGGCAAATTGTGGATGTAATACACCCCTTCCTCATAATCCCGGTGACATTATAGACCTGTATATATGAAATTATACTATTGTTTCCAGTACAAGATTGACACCTCACATTAACCCTTTCCCAGCGAAATTAACCAAATAACGAAAATATATATAAATAAATCACATAAGTATTAAATCCGGTGCATTCACCTTAATTCAATCAGTGACGTATACTAATCGAATAAGCTGCTCAACTTCACGGGGAAAGGGTTAGGGTTCACGCACATTGGGCGATGAAAACGCTGACTCATACCAACTTGCTGTAAATGAATTAAAATGCATGTTGGCAGTTAATTTGGTATTAATGGAGTGGGTTTAGTGGTGTCATTTGTAAAGTGCATATTGTTGTAAGTAAATTGTTTGAGTAAATATGATAAGGCATTCGCGAGACTTGCAGGCAAAAATTTAGTATACTAAAGCTAATATAATAGCTGATGATAGCAGATATAGTTTAATGTATGAGATAATGCTATATCCTATAATTTATTACCATCATTGTGGGTTACAGTGGCCAATCTTAACGGAGACCATATACAACATAAGTAGCGGTTATTTAGAGCATACCCATCTTATCTTATGTGGGGGCCAGTCAGTGCAGACCGGCGACACTTCGACCCAGTGGGATCTATTGTGTCAATACTCTCCCAATAACGACTGTCATAGATGTTCATGGCAGCCGGGAACGACGACTTAAAGTGCTCTTCGAGGCACGGAGCAGGCGATAATTGTCAATCAATACGCACATCATTTCGAAAAGTCATATAAATTCTGAAAGTCAGAGATGCACGACGTGGGTTCAAACCCGAGACCCTCTGCATTGCAGTCTGTTGGTGTCCCCACTGAGCTATCGCTGCTCTTTATTTAGAGCATAACTGTGTGCGCAAAAAAAAGTGCACTCTCTATTCTCTTTTTCACGAAGTCAAATACGACAGCAATCAGACAGGACCAGAGAGAGATCAGACTTAGAAACAACGGTGTTTCATACTTTCCCACAAGGAGAAACTGCCAATTTCCTCTAAATTAGAGAAACTGACAATTTTCTCTAAAAAATATTTTCTGGTCTGAACCCTTAACTTCTTGATCCGCAGTCATACACACTAGCCACTAAGCATAATGCTTCAAACTGTACACAACCTGCGTTAGCGAGAAATCAGTAAATGTACATAAAATATTAAATCAGGCTTATAAATAGAAATTCAAAAACAGCGTCTTTATTGAAATAATTTTTATAATAGATTGTGAATTCTGTAGTTATGACTTATGACGCAAGAAGTGTTGGTTTTTATATTAGTAATAAATTATTAGTGATGCATAAATGTCCTAGTGTAAATCAGATTAGCACATTAATCAAGCTTGAATAAATATTCTAGTTATTTATTATAACTTTGTTCTAAATTTAATTTGTTTGTTAAATTTGTTGTTTTATAATTTGTTTCTTTGTTATTTTGTACCAGTCGTATTTCTTCTATTCTAAGCCTGACTAGTAGCTCTAGATGAAAATGTCTATCCAAATCTTCAGACCGAATAAAAACCTTATAATGAAGTTTCTTCGGATTTCTTTCTTTCATAATGGCATTACTCTCTTGTTCAGACAGCTGCATGCAAGGGTTTAGGATAAAAGGGTACAGACATTCAGGATGAATTTTGGAATAAATATATTTCAAAGTACAAACAATAGGCCTGAAACTTCGGCATTTACGTTTCATGGTAGGGCCTACTGATTTGACAATATATTTATCTGATATTACTCTTTTTTCTATTTGCCTTTTATTAAGATTTATATTAAGCATAACCCATGCTACCGTTAAATGTAACTTCAACAAGGTAGCAGATAAACCTAGCAGGCATGTCTTTACCTTGTTAAAATATATACATGCATAGATAGTCTGATGCATGTATCCACAAAAGGGTAGGCAGAGGTTATATCACATCACATTCTATCACACACACACAACACCATCTAGCCCAAACTAAGCAGAGCTTGTACTATGAGTACTAGACAATGGATAAACATACATATAATTATACTTTTTTTTTGTAAATACATTCATATTATACATAGAAACACCCAGACCAAGATAAACATCCATGTTCATGCACATAAATGTTTGACTTGTGCGGGAATCGAACCCGCGACCTCAGGCGTGGCAGTAACCACTACGCCATCGATGCGAACGTGTTTTTAGGTCCCATGTTATAAGCGGCGGGCGAGTCTATTGCAGTTAATATAATTTAAAACTAGATAGAACTAAATGTAGATTTATGTCAATACATTTCTATCTCTCAAGAGCAGTACTATTTTCTGAATGAATGGTATCCTATGTTCTTATCTATATTCCAGACAACGTCTATGCAAAATTTCATGATGATCGGTCAAGTAGTTAAGGCGTGAAAGCGTAACAAACAAACAAACTCACATTCGCATTTATAATATTACTGGATTATGCCCTCAGCTTCACTCGCATAAATGTTATGTTAAGGTAATGTCAAATTTAAATACCTCGGAAACAGTACCTTCTTTGGATGAAAGGTACCTAGGTTCTTTTCTGGACCCTTGACAACGTGTAGGCGAAATTACATGCTGATCGGTTGAGTAGGTAGTTAGGGCGTGAAACCGTAACAAACAAGCTCACATTAGCATATATAATAGATGATGCCTAGATGTGCCCGCGGTTTCACCCGCGTTTATGATTACTGCTCGGCCCCCGTGGGTCGTAGCGTGATGTTATATAGCCTATAGCCTTCCTCCATAAATGAGTTATCCAACACCAAAAGAATTCTCAACCTTATACACACATACACACACTCTCATAATACACACAAGGACGCTTACCTACACTGCACAACTCTTAATTAATAATTGACTTGTGATCTGTCTTGTATACAGTAAAATCTTCAAGGGAAGAGCGCTGCTGTCTGAAGCACAGATATTAAGTTATCTAGTTCAGACACAGATGTTCACTGAATTGTATTTATTGTTAAGCTGTATCTGTGAAGTGTTTGTATCATAGAAATTAAGATATTTATTGCTTGCTTGCTTGAAATAAATTATTATTAATTTTAAAATTCGGTCCAGTAGTTCCTGAGGTTAGCGCGCTCAAACAAACAAACAAACTCTTCAGCTTTATAATATTAGTATAGATAATAATTATTTTATTTTATTAACTGTCGTTTTAAAGTCCCTGTGTCCGTCGTTCTAACTCAAAATACATCAACGTCGCAGCGTAGTGCCGCCGGCAAATCCAATAGGTTCTCATTAAATAAACCCCTTTATTGGTTTACTGTGGATTTAGCAGCTTTGCAGGTCGCTGGCTTAGCGTTATGTGAGAGCGGCTTTGCCACGTCAACCCATGCTAATGGTGTTTTGATTTAATTAAATTATGTTTTAAATTTTTGATTATGTTTTTGTTCTTATTTTAAACAGCTGTGAGCAACAATTTATGTTTTGTTTATGTCTTTGTTTATAATATTGCAATTTTTATTTGTTTTTCGGCATCAAATTTGAATTATTCGTCTTCCATTTTTAATATTTTACTGTCTGCTACTGGCAAGAGCCAATAGCGTAACAGTATTGTGTTTAATTAAGAAACGCGTAGCCAATCAGCTTTGTATAATGGCTGTCATATACCTATGACTTATGTCTTATGATAGGAGCTACCTGTCTATACTAACAAATGACAACATTTCAGGAGTTGCAGTCTTCCTTGCAATTCGATTGGCTCGTACGTCAACCTGTATTAGACCAATCTGATTCTAATTCCTAAACCTAACGTACTTATGACAACACTATAACTTAAAATACACAAAGAATTATAGATCTTACACCAAAATCATTAACGACCATTTTTCTATCACCAAGTCTTCACAGTTATTTCAATTATCTACCAAGCAGGGCGTGGTTGTCACGGCATAGGTCACTCGGTGAGCAAAAAGAATAAAAACAACAGGGTGAAAGTGTAAAAAGTGACGCCTTTAACAAATAATTGCGTGTACAAAGAGGATTAGTGTAAAATCGTGTTAGCGACCACACCTCCTCAATGCAGGGTTAAAGCAGATGATTTTGTTGCCATAGAAACGGAACGCCCTGTAACTTTGAGTGTGCGCTGTGTATAACCCTACAAGTTGTAGAAAAAAAGTCTAATACGATTTGGGATTTACGATGTAGAAAAGTAGACGAAATTTGAGTGGGATATGAAGACGCCATCTTGTTGGATGAAATAGACGAAAAATATTTGAATTAAAATTTTAAAGTTTTTGGCAATTTAGTTTATGCAACCTATCTTTATACCCATTTTAACAAAGAATCCATCGGAACTTTTTGATTTCCTAAAAAAAGACGCCTTCCGCATTAGAAATAAATTCTGCGTCGCGGGTGAATTTATAAACATTGATCAACCGATACAAAGAACACCCACACTCGGAACAACAATGTATGGATCAAAAAAATGTTTGCCCGTGTATCGAACCTAGAACACTTGGCACAGTGGTAGAAGCAACCACATAAATCACGAACGTGTGCAGTCAAATGTTTAACAAACTTTTTTCTTTTTATACAACTAACGTGGCAAACAAGCATACGGCCCACCTGATGGTAAGTGGTCACCGTAGCCTATGGACGTCTGCAACACCAGAGGCATCATTTGCACGTTGCCGACCCTTTAGGAAAGGAGGAAGTGGGAAAGAGAAGGAGTGGGGTGGGGGAAAGAGGGTGATTGGGTCTCCGGCACTCTCCACTCACCTAACGACACACAACAGTAGGAATATTTCACGTCGATATTCTGTGAGAGGGTAGTTCTTCCCCGGTCGAGGTGGCCCAATCATGCTGAAATCAGCAAGGCTCTACAACTTAAAGAAAACTGACCCATATCGGCTATAAGCGATAGTTCATTATATTATTATATTATTCTAAATAGCGAGTCAATGCAAATGCAAATATTGCACAAATATGCAATCTTACTACATTAAAGAAGGCATGATACACATCGATTTAATAGCCACCAACATAAAATAGACCATTTTTATTATTACTGTATCGCATCTATCTAAAAAGTGCAACATTTAATTATGATTTAGAGCGAAATGTTCATTCAAGCAAAATTTATTCGTAGAATGCCAACAATTTTATTGTTACGGAACGTGTATACTGGTTCGCGAATCGCTGCGGTGTAAAATACGTTGCTTGAATTTTCATATGTGAAGCATATGTCCATATAAATTGTGTAATATAAATTGAATATTATAATAGAGCATATAAAATATGCTAATGCATTAATCCCGAGGAATCTATAACTTCAAATCAAACTATTAGCTGCATATAATGTTTGTCATTAGTATATTTTTTAAACAATATTGTATATGTAAACTGACGTCGTGTGTATATAAATAAATGAATAACCTATTTATTAAATGAATCACATTTTTAATAAAATAAATATAATCCAATTTGCATTTCTTTACCTTTCATAGTAAATGATGACACATTTCATTGAACGAAAAATGTGCATCTTACAACGTACTTCAAGACTAAAATGAAAGTATTTCAAATCTTACTTACACCACGTCTGTTCTCAAGGTGTGCACTACAACAGGCTCTAATAAACCAACTCTTAGAAAAACAAAATCAAACATGAACAAAACAAACAAACATATAAACATAAACCCTCGCCCACATGCGTTTAATTTTAAAACCAATTTTGTTGCGAACGTGTAGTGTGCAATCTCCACAATTCATCTACATATCAAGTTGCTCCGTTTGACTACTGTTTTGCTCCAGCACTGCTCGGAGCCGGTTCGACTCACGTTTTTTTTACCTGTTTCGCAAATCGAGCGTTACGGCTTGGCTTCGTTTTGTGCCGGACTTATTTATTTCTTTTTCGTATTTCGTCTTCGCGCGAAATTGAGAATTAATTAAGCTATGTGGATTTTTAATGTGTGTTTGTTTCGTGATGTTTTTTAGTGAAATAAATTTGGGATAAAATACTTGGGACGTGTTGAGTGTTTCGCATGGGTTCGGAAGTGAATCGGTAGTCGTTTTGTGGTCTTATAACAGATGGACCGAACTGATGGCCGGTAGCATTCGTTTATATAGGTATTCAATTTCTTTTGTACTATATAAATTTGTTGCTCTATTTATACAGTGTGTGTTAAATTTGGATGATAATTATATACCTTAAACGCTTCACACATAAATAAATACCTATATTTATTTTATACAACTACTTTGGCAAACAAGCATACGGCCCACCTGATGGTAAGTGGTCACCGTAGCCTATAGACGCTTGCAACAACAGAGACATCACTTGCGTGTTGCCAACCCTTTGGGAAAGGAGGAAGTGGGAAGGAGAAGGAGCGGGAAGGGGGAAAGAGGGTGATTGGGCGCCTGGCACTCTCACTCACCAAACGAAACACAACGGTAGGAATACTGCTATTTCACGTCGATATTCTGTGAGAGGGTAGTCCTTCCCCGGTTGCGCCGGCCCATTCACGCTGGAATCAGCGAGGCTCTACTACTCATAACATTACATTTTATACACTTAAAATAAATTATTTTGATTACTATGTAGCCTTCTCCTCTCTCTTAATTTATGGTCTACATTGATCTAATTGGTTAGTCTATCTTAGTATAAAATTATGAATTGCAATAAAATATTGAGTACATAGTACCTATATGAAGAAAAAGCCAAAATATTGTCACTTAATAAAATTATATATGACTTTAGTTAAATTGAAATATGTTAGCCAAAATATGAAGAAGATTATGAAATGAATACGAGTTACTAACTTCTAACCCGCAGTTTCATTCGAGCGAATGGAACACATACCAGATCTAATTCCAATGTGTTATTCCCGGACATGGTCTATCTGTTCGCCAAATTAGTTCACTAGTTTACGCAAGATTGATTTACAAACGTTCAAACATAATATACTTTCACATTTATATAATAGTAAGATGAAAAATTTCTAACTTATATTTTAAATGCCAATATGAGTTTATTTGTTACGCTTTCACTCCTTAACTACTCGACCGATCATCATGAAATTTCGCGTACACGTTATCAGGGGTATAAAAAAGGACATATGTATAGTACCATTCATCCAGGAAAAGTACTGTTTCTGAACAAAAGAAAACGCGAACAAAAGCTAATTACTAAAATATACAATTGAATGAATAATCCAAAGAATATAACAATCAACGTATTATTTTTTTTTATACTTTTGATGGAACTATTTTCTTTTTTGAGATCACGGTCAATACGCCATACCCTCTAGACACATTATAACTTATTATAGTCTCTAGGCCGATGTCCAGTCGTGAACTGTGGCCCGTTAATGAAAGTGCCTCGCCTACAACATATAATTAATTGTTTTACTCATCAATGATTCTTAAAGCCTTATGAATAAAAACTGGTTCAACAGGCCTTTCATTAGGCAAGTACCTTCAAAAGGTTATTTTAATTAGATAGAACTTTAAACTTTTTCCACCAACTTTATACTTAGTTAAGCACAACATTATAAAAGCTAACCGATAAAATATTACCTACGATAAATATAGTCAGAAATTAAGTGAGCATTTTTATTTATTTGTTTTTGTTTTTCATTATGTTATTTATTTTATGTCTATGAAAATAAAAGTTCAATAAATGTTTTTTTAAGTACAGCACTATGCAGTGAACATGGGATTACAAAAACAAACGTGAACAGACTATGTAATTTATTTATTGGTGTTCCTTTTTTGAATCATTTATTTATTAAAATTTGATTAAATAATTATCGTTGGCCTTTTTCTGCTATATTTTTGTTTTCTTTTCTGAATTATTCATTTCTTGCTTTTGTACGTGCAAATCTAATATATCAAGCGATAATGTTCTTAATGAAGTTGGTTTATCGAATTAATCTTTTAAGGGACCGGTTAAACGCACCTTTGGTGTAAATTTGAGACTAATGGCTTATTATTTGCGGAACAGTTGAATTTATTATTCAACTTTTTTTTTTTCTGTTGATTTATCAATCGATGTACGATGTAACCTTTTCTTTCTTTTTTTTATCGATTATTCGTATTGGTGATTCGAGCAGTATGTTATTTACCTTTTAAAGAAGGCACTTACCGGAGGTATGTTTATTCATTCGGTTTTACAAGAAATGCTTATTAATATTTTCACTTAGTGTTACTTAGCCGCTTTAGTTACACAACTTTTTATCTGTAAAAGGGCTTAAGTGAATATATTTGTGCTTGCAATACGCACCTTATTTCTACTACGAGTAACAGACCTCCACAAAGAGTTTTAATTTTTTATAACATGTATAAGAACATATCGTTAGAGTTTATTTCTTAATGAATTATTTTTATGTCGCTAGTGACTTCACCAATATTAACATTTTGAACGCCACGCCATAACGGCACCTCCATGTCCTGTACGCCAAGCCCGAAAATCGATATATTATATATTGTTTTTTATGATCAAATATTTCAATAACTATTAACAATTTTGTTTGCTGTATACAATTAACTAATAATTGGGGATTCAATTTTTAAGTTGTATCACTAAAACACAGAAAACTAATGATTTAATATGTTTATTTTGTATTTTTCTGTGAACCGACAAAAAACAGTTTTGTCGAGTATAGACGACGTTGGCGCACAGGGCACGCTTGCGCATGTCGAGTATAGACGACGTTGGCGTTCAAAGTTATATATACAAAGAACATCCAGACAAAGAGCAGCTATTTCTACTCTGGTATTTTTTTAAAAATCTATTTCTTCATTTTTGCCTTGTTTACTTTACGAACATTTAAACTAGGAACACAAAGAATGCCTAGACACAGAACATCTGTTTGCATAGGAACAAATTGTTGACCCATGTGCAGATTGATTTTGATTGATTAACCGTCGGAGTAATCGGCGTAGTGTTTAGCAGCAAGAGCCACTTATGCCAATGCACCATCAATGTAGTCAAATATACACAATACTTATCATTTTTAATATTTCTAACACGTCAAATCCATACCACGCTCTTCCACAATGTCTGAATGAAATGAATAAAAAAGATTACCTTTCTCGTGATTTAAGAAATTTAGTTCGATACGAATTTCCATTCTAATTAAGTAATTAAAAATAAAGCCGTAAATACAAAGCCATAAAATATATTGCAATTCCGAACCCTATCAATCGCCACAATCCAAGCCCATTATCGTAACCAAAATCGCACGATTAACGGTCTAACCCTCAAACGCTTAGAGGGTATTAGTTCCGCGCGTGTGGTCACAACGACCGTATTGTGTGGACGCTGCGGGGGTTAACTTACCTGTTAGCCGATAGCGATTAATGGTTAAGTTTGCTTCGATATTTAAATAGTTGATTATTTAGTTTAAGACGTAAAGAGTACAGATAATGGATGGAACACGCTAGCTTCCTACTACATATGCCTTGCATGTCATCCTAACTAATATTATAAAAATAATGTAAGCTCGTTTGATTGTTTGTTACGCTTTCACGCCTTAACTTCTCAACCGATCATCATTAAACTTCGCATACACGTAGTCAGGGATACAGGAAAGAAGAGTATTGGATCCCCATAGGTAGACCTTTCATCCCGAAAACAAGTGTTGTGCCGGTGTCGGATCTGTCGTCCCTGATTAGCTAAGTGTACCCGTTCGCTCCGTGGCATTTTAGATACTCAGATTCGACCCCGATTACTAGCCGATGAAAATTACAGTCAGAAACGTTAGCGATCAGCATGTACGATTTTGTTTTTGTATGTCGGGCGTCTATTTCACATATGTGAAGTATTAAATTAAAAGGATAAAGTACAGTAGTTACTAATTAATGCTTTTTCGTAAATGAAAAGTGACTCATACTCTATACTAAAACTTTTCAAATAGACGGTTATTTAAAAAGTTTTAGCGTAGAGAATGAGTGTGCGAAGATTTAGATTAAAAAGTTTGGAATGTGTATATCTGTATTAAATGAACAATTTCAATTAAAATTATTTTACTTTTTTATTTATAATTTTAGCAGCGATAGCTCAGTGGGGAGACCAACAGACTGCAATGCAGAGGGTCTCGGGTTCGAACCCACGTCGCGCACCTCTGACTTTCGGAAGTTATATGACTTTTCGAAATTATGTGCGTATTGATTGACAATTATCGCCTGCTCCGTGCCTCGGAGAGCACGTTAAGCCGTCGGTCCCGGCTGCCATGAACATCTATGGCAGTCGTTATTGGGAAAGTCAGTACCCTCTAATATTCTGACACTGGTCTAGCCTTAGGGTATCATCGTTAGCCTTCGGGTTGAGGAGGTCAGGTGGCAGCCGCTCCGTGTAAAAACTGATATCCAGTCAAATCCGGTTAGACCAGAAAAGCCGACCCCAAGTGACTTGGGAATAATAAAGGCTAAGAGAGAAGAAGAATTTTTTTTACGACTACAAATTGAGTATTTAAATAATACTTTATCAGTATATTCAGTATTATATTATTTTATTTCGGCTGACTGTACTAAGATACTTTAAATTTCTATAAAAATCTTGTACAGGGTGATCAGCTACACCAAAATAAATAATTAGCATTTTATCAGAAGAGGCGAAATCCAAGGGGCGTACTCTGCCGACACCGTTGTTCCTGAGGGATAGCAATTTATTGACAAAATCTAGATTAACGCAAGAGAAGCCGCGAGCAAAATATAGTAATATTATAGATGCGAATGTGAGTTCGTTTGTTACGCTTTCACGCCTTGACTACTGGACCGATTATCATGAAATGTCGTCTACACGTTGTCTGAGTTCAGAAAAGGTCATAGACTATCTTTATATAGGGGATACAAATATGAGACTTATATTTTCGCGCTGACAATATTGACTGTACCGTCATTAGACAAGAATATTATTATTAGATTTTCTTTAGATTCTACTAAAGAAAATCTAACTCATCACATTCCTATGTGATGAGTAGTATTCCCGTCTCAGTATAAATTAAAAATAAAAACAATAATGATCAGTTTGTTGAGTTGTGAAATGTTATCTAAATTCAACTGTGCATGAGATTTCGGGTTTGATGTCCGAGTCGGGCAACGTTATCATTTCGCCTGACTCGGGTTTTTGCCTAGATCGTGCGTTATATGGCAATAGACTCACCCTCTATTTAGTAGAATCTAAAAGCATAACAGATGAAATTATGAATATATCTCTGCCCACTTCTTCAGAAATATAAAAAGATGGCCATGTTTTAAAATCCATAATTTAAAATTAGAAGTCTGTCTTACGTATCTGAATTAGTAAAGAAACATTTTTTCTACCAAACGACTCAAATTTGGAGCGGGTTCTAAAAAATGAGGCCATCTTGGAGTTATTCCAAAGGTCTAACAGCGCCTATTAAAATTGTATTAAGTGCGCTTCAGGCTTACGACCCCTAATGACGCGTCATCAATTGTCCAAATCATAATATATCTATTTCTAGAGATTTTTATCTTTGGTATAAGCAAAAATAGTTTGTAAGAAAAATATGGAATATATCGTTCTCATAATAAAACAGAGCCTTAACTTCGAAATTCGGCAGTTAGGCAATTTGAACTCTAAGTGACACACTATTGGAATACAAAATGCCTAATTTCCAAATTTCGAGTTCAGTCTCTGTTTCATCAAGAGAGCGATAATTCAAAATGTAAACAAAACATAATACCAAATTTATTTGTACTACGTACTATTGGGAACAAGTCATATGTTAGTAACACACGTTGTAAGCTCTTTAGCACCCGGTTTCTGGAAAGAGAATTACATGTTAAGAACTACTCAAACTGTAGGTACTTATGTGTTACTTTTTTGAGTAGTTATTTGAACATCATATATTTAAGTACCTAAATGCTGAGTTGAAATAGGTTTAATAAAATTAGTTACAAAAAAAAATTGAATACTCAGGTAAAATTTCCAAATTTTTTCAATTTGAATCCGGGTGTAACTCGCTTAGTCTGAATCACACGCTTACTGTATTAACACTTTAAATTAAGTAGTACCTACCATACATGAATATTGAATATTAAAATTTAGTACTCAAACGTGGTGACGTGAAAGTGGATATAGTGACAAGAATAGAAAAGGGTATGTTAAGCTGGTTTGGGCATGTAGAAAGAATGGTCGAGAAAAGACTGACTAAGAAAGTTTATAAGGCTAGTGTGAATGGAACAGTCGCAAGAGGAAGACCTAGGCGAACGTTTCCCGATCAGATCGGAGGCGTTCTGGACAAAGGCCAGGTTAAGAGCACCTTGAACCGACGGGCGTGTATGAGGAAAGTGATGAAAATGAATGAAGCCAGAGAAGTGTGTCAGGATCGTAGCAAATGGAAATCCGTAGTCTCTGCCTACCCCTCTGGGAAACAGGCGTGAATCTATGTATGTATGTATGTAGTACTCAAACGTGTCGTTATAGTAAAATCATGGCCCAGAATAAAAGGCCTATAAAAATTCCAGACTCCGTACTGACAATTTAGATAGGAAACCCAAAACTAGTTTTCCTGACCTGGTAATCGAACCTGAGACCATATACACAACAGTCGCATTCACTATCGCTGCACCATTGTGATAGCGTTTATAGTTTTATGACCGCATAATATAGGTAGGTATATAAAACCACATTTTATTGTATAGTTTAATTAATAAACAGCTACTTTTTAATTACTAACTTGTTATTATTGTAATAGTTGTTTAAATAACGGGTTTAAATAATTATCGGTAATCTTTATTGTTAGATAATTAAGTTTTACAAGCCATTTAAGAAGAAGCGGTAAATAATTACGCCACGTTCACGTTGTTTAGTGTATCGGAAATTCTTGCTCGATGTCTCAGGTTCCAATATTAGTTATGTAGAATTACCTTTATCTACGTATGGGGACGCATAGGTGAATTATTAATTATGGTAATTAATAATTCACCTATGCGTCCCCATTCGAGGACACAGTCCCTGTATGGGTACGTATAGGTGAACTGCAACCTCGTATCGCCAGCTATGTTTTTAACCCATACGTAATGTGTTAGTGTAGTACATATATGTACGTAAAAGTGTACTCGTTTGGGGACGTACTAAGATTTTATAAAAAGTGGGCGTAAGGGAAGTAATACTATTACTGGTTTCCGTCCAGCGATTAAGAGCGCCGGAGGTTCCCATTCCTATCTTTCCTGTTCTCCAATTCCTTTCCTTTCACCCTTTAATTCCCTTGGCCTTGTATCAGTACCAATGCAATTAATACTCCTGGCATGGTATGAGACTATAGGCTATAATAAACGCTTAGATACCATTAGATGGCTCAGTGGGGAGACCAACAGTCTGCAATGCAGAGGGTCTCGGGTTCGAACCCACGTCGAGCACCTCTGACTTTCGGAAGTTATATAACTTTTCGAAATTATGTGCGTATTGATTGACAATTATCGCCTGCTCCGTGCCTCGGAGAGCACGGTAAGCCGTCGGTCCCGACTGCCATGAACATCTATGGCAGTCGTTATTGGGAGAGTGTCGACACAAAAGATCCCACTGGGTCGAAGTGTCGCCGGTTTGCACTGACTGGCCCCCACATAAGATACATACATACCATTAGATGGGCTGTGTGCTTGTTTAACACCTTGCGGGATTTATTATTTTAACCATAAAATAACCTTTCAATGTAAAATACATACGTCCGTGTGTTAGGAGTAGGTTCACATCAAAAGTGTAAGAAATATGCATCTTATGTACATCCTATTCGCTGCAGAACCGAAATAACAATTGAGCTGCCTCCATCCGCTTCAAACACAACAAATACCTCCACACAAAAATCCAATCACTTTATAACTCATCCTCGTATTTAGCAATATAATAACTCAGCGCCATTATAAATAAATAGCCAGCAATAATCTGATTGTCACGCCCAACCCTCCAACCATTATACTCAACCCTCCTATCGATATCCCGGGACAAAGAGACCGAGTATATTTTGACAGAAGTTAATGTTCCCGGGGAATGACGTCTCTACCTGAATGGGTACAAAGGACCCGGCGGGGTATTGTGCGGTTATTTGCAGGGTTAGATAAAGTGCACTTGTTATAGGGTGTCAGATTTTATTGTTGGTGCGTTTTGGATGTAATGGAGAAGTGTATCATGGTAATGTGGAAGCAAGTTGTTTGAGCTACTGTGCAAATGGTAGGGATCGTGAACTCGATGTCTGAGATGGTAAAAAATGAGACCTGAATGTCGTTATTATACAGGTTGTCCCAGAAGTCAACGTCAAGCCGGAATCAGATAACAGGCTAAGTTAGGTCTTTTTTAATATTTTTCTGATAGCTATTTCTATCAGAAAAATATAAAAAAAATATCTATGTTAAGTATTTTAAAAATTATTGGCATTTATAAAACAACAAAAAATCTACTGAAGTTCTTTTCACTCCAGTTACTACGGATATTTACTTTTTGAATTTTTTTTGTTATGTAATCTCGAATTATCGACAAAAATCGAGTGCTTAAAGAAGCATTATAACATTTATAACTTAAACTTAGCCTGTTACCTGATGCCGGCTAAACGTCGACTTCTGAGACACCCTTTATAATAAAATAACAGTAATATCGGCTAGGCGTATAAACTGTTACACTGCTAGGCACGGGTCTCTTCTCATTGTGTAAAGTCCACAGCACTGGTCAAGTGCGGGTTGGCATCGTTTACATGTCTTTATGATCACTGTAGAGGTTTCCTCACAATGTTTTTCTTCGGCATAAAAGCGAGCACTAATACATATATTGTTTAATATGCCTATAACATAGAAATGTCATACAGTATATGGGTAACATCCAAAAGTGCCTGTCAAAGGAGCTTTATTAACCCTTGGGGCTTGCAAAGATCTATTGCAATTGGGATTGCGTAACGTAAACACACTCACGATTAGATTACTAAATGAATCAGACAGGACTATCTTTAAGAGCCGTTGGATACTTAGACTAAATGCGGGCAACGTTTCGTCCATATAAACGTAATCCTGTGTTTTATCCCTGAATAATAAAACAACAGCAAACAATTTGAGATGTAATCTATATCTGCCACAGCAACATACATACATAGATTCACGCCTGTTTCCCAGAGGGTAGGCAGAGACTACGGATTTCCATTTGCTACGATCATAACACACTTCTCTGGCTTCATTCACTTTCATCACATTCCTCATACACGCCCGTCGGTTCAAGGTGCTCTTAACCTGGCCTTTGTCCAGAACGCCTCCGATCTGATCAAGAAACGTTCGCCTAGGTCTTCCTCTTGCGACTGTTCCATTCACACTAGCCTTATAATTTTTCTTAGTCAGTCTTTCCTCGTCCATTCTTTCTACATGCCCAAACCAGCTTAACATACCCTTTTCTATTCTTGTCACTATATCAACTTTCATGCCGAATCTCTCTCTAATCACATACCTTTAAACAACATACATTTTAATTTTTTTTTTATTTCAAAGACTATGAACTTTCAGAAATGAAAAATATTACTTACAGACATCCAGCAAAAATGACAACAAAACTAATAAAAAAAAACATTCAGACAGGTATAGTTTTAAAGGAGGAAAAAGAGAATACAAGATGGGGAATTCAGAGATATAATTAATACGAACTGTAGTTGTCTCGTTTACACACTTATATTTTATTCAGGCCTATCGCGACAGGTATAAGTACAAGTTGAAAACCTTTTCTATAAACGTTTTGATGACAGTATTTCCTCTTAACCAGTTAAAAATAACTACTTGGTACAACGAGACCCCACAGCATGTAGACATATGTATGAATGTATTATATACCGTGAGGTCACCTAGACTAACGCAATTCGGTGGTAACATCAACTCTGTATAGTGTGCCCATTAGCAAAGAAAATTATGATCAATTTATTCATGTGTTACCCGGTTAAGGATTCTTAGTATACGTTTATTATCTACACATAATATATGTACTGCATGTATGTACGCAAGTAATTGTAAATAATAACTAGTTGGGGTTCTCCATCGCCTACTGCGGTAACTGTCTATTTCCGCAGCAGATTCTAACGTTTAACGGAATGACATAACTATCTGGAAATACGACGTTATTTAGTTTTCTTGTTTATTAAAAGTGACTAAATTTAATGTATCTGAATGATGAACGCTTAGAAATAGACCCATGTCTGTATTTTCTTATTCTTTTTAAAAAGTCAACTGCCGCGTTTATTGGAATACTTACCTGTGTCGCAGGGGTCTTAAAAGACATTCGAACAACGGGCACTATATAAAAACATGGTATAGTAGTCATGTTAGTCCTTCGAACTAAGCTTATATAGGGTGTCCCAGAATATGTGAATCAAATTGTAACGGGAGATTCCTTAGATAAGGACCATTCAAATGAGCTAAAAAAAAATATGACATTTGTGTAAAAATAAAAAAATCAAGGTTTTTAAAAAAGTACGTCTTTGCCAGACTTTCAACTACAGGTACTTCGTTTATGGCATTTTTCCACTATTATTATTTGTGAAGGATTGATTCGTCAAACTAAAAACGATGTTTTAAAAATACCAGCGTAGTTTTTTGAAATCGCAGCATTACTTTGATGTATTTTTTTTGCACCAAAATTTTTTTTTTTTTTTACAAAAATGCCATTATTTTATATTTTTTTATATGCCTATTTGAAAGGTCCTTACCTAAGAAATCTCCCGTTACAATTTGATTCACATATTCTGGGACACCTGTATGTTTGTGTTAATTTTGGATTCGCGTCGTTAGTGCAATGGGTGCTTTTCACCTACAATTTCACTCCTGTGAAAAGGTTGAAACAAAAATATTGCCTCGTGTGGGGATCGAACCTCTTACACTTCACGCCCAAAGCACGGCAATGCGATACTTAAATCACTCCAACTCTTGCCACGAGACCAATGGTCTAGCCACACGTTACAATGATGATATCAATCAATCCCTCCCCCAGTTTGCACCATAAGCCTCGTGGTTTTATATATGCAAGTAAATATGATGTGTCGATATTGCAATATGACCAGGATTATGCAGTATGATATAATAGTTTTAACTACCTCGTCACACCCAGCTAAACAACAAACTTCCCATCTGAACCTTGACAGAAATAGAAAAACACACATCAAGTATGTATTACGAGAAAAATCGTAGGAAAACGCTCATTCTACCGAAGGCTATGCGCAATCAACCGCGAACTATGGTATTGGCATACTTAATTTTACTTGGCACACATGCTCATCCAACTCCAACGTATATTCTAACAAACAAATATTAACCTTATCACTTTTAAATTATAGTTCAAATTTGATTGCAGAACTAAGAGCACTTAAGATTTTTTGCAAGCAAATTTTTTAAGTGTGCCTAAATGTTGTATACGTCCATTCCAAATTTGCAAATAAAATCTTTACAGCTAACGTTTAAAGTACAGTTTTGATTGAATTTTATTAAAGATGAGTCGGTATGTCCTAAATCTTGTGTATTCTATTATTCAATTAATGCTCATCTATTGTATGAAGAATTTATTTTTTTCTAAGAAATATTATATAAGTAGATGCTTAGAAAAATAAGGACAAAAGAGGAACATAATGTTTTTATTGATGTTGATAATTGGCACCGATTGTTTTGTCTAAGCCTCTTTTAATTGCGCACACGCATAATGGCAGACTTGATAGCTCGTAAATCAAATAACTTTGATGTAGTTTTTGTCTGGGAAAATTGTAATTTACAGCTAAGCAATCGATCTGCCGACACAGAGTATATATCATGCATGTGAATTGATACTAGGGTGTCTGTGGCGAAAGGTGATTCTCCTCCATGGGAGAGACTGGTACGTAAACACCGGGATGCAAATGAGATAAGCGGAACTAGTTTACGTCAGATATACTATCAGAGGAAGCAGACCTTTCTTAAATGTATCTTTATCGGTACCTAGTGGCTTAGTCTGGGGTTTGAACTCGAGCTATACGACTTGGCGAGTACCTTTTTCTTCAGAGAAATGCTTTCAAGCGTACTTGTGCTGTATTCCTGAAGAAAAACAAATTACAAAGCTGTGGTTATGCTGTTATTGAAAATTGTACTTTATTGCGTTTTTAATTGAGATGCTATTCGTACAAAGATGCACCAGTACAGTCAAATCACGGTCAACTACGCAGAATTAAGACATGCGAATAATAGATGTATGCTACATCCTTGATCTTCACTATTCCGTGTTCAGCTCAGTTTGGTAGTTTTCTTAGATCTTTTTATACAGGCAAGATACAGCTTTTATTTAATATTATAGAAATAAATTTGTAAAGTAAAGGAGTTTTTATTATTCAAAATAACGTTATTAGAGTTAAGTGCTTTAGAAGCGAATGACTAAGGTGCCTTTTAGGAAATTTTTAAAAGCAGAACGTCTGGAGATTTTAGCCCGGTAGACAGCTTGACCTGTACGTGGGACATGGAACTGTAGCTAGTGAAATGGGGGTATAACAACTGCCTTTCCCCTGAGAGATGAGATATTAAGTGTTTGACTATGTATGTATAATAGAATATTTCTACGTAGACCGATGGCAGAAGTATCGACATATAGTCATCTGCCCAGATTTGAGGCACGTGAGGAATAATTTTATGCCACTTCCGTTGTCTTCATCGTTTCATGTTTTAGTCTGTTATATTTTTTTTATTTAATATGCTTGCAGACATTTTTCATACAATCAAGAAGCTCTCATGCTATATTATAGTTTCTAAAGTGAAAGAGTTTCTTGCTGTCATATGCGTTGTACTGGAGTCAGAATATTGTAAGCGCTGATGTTGACAATGTAGTTCCAAGCTTGGACAAAGCGTTTTGAGTATTTCTGTCGTTAAGTACAAAGTTCACTTACTTACTTTACCTATTAGACGAAAGTAGATACTACATTCGCCGTCTATGTTTTAAGTCACAAAGTAGGAGACGTGCCTATTGTAGATTACCGGGCACATTTCTTTTTTATTTTACAAATGTGGCAAACTAGCATACGACCCGCCTGATGGTATGTATGTATCTTATGTGGGGGCCAGTCAGTGCAGACCGGTGACACTTCGACCCAGTGGGATCTTTTGTGTCCACACTCTCCCAATAACGACTGCCATAGATATTCATGGCAGCCGAGACCGACGGCTTAACGTGCTCTCCGAGGCACGGAGCAGGCGATAATTGTCAATCAATCCGCACATAGTATCGAAAAGTCATATAACTTCCGAAAGTCAGAGGTGCGCGACGTGGGTTCGAACCCGAGACCCTCTGCATTGCAGTCTGTTGGTCTCCCCACTGAGCTATCGCTGCTTATTAAGCAGTAAGCCTGATAGTAAGTGGTCACCGTAGCTTATGGACGCCTGCAACACCAGAGGCATCACTTGGGCGTTGCCGACCCTTTAGGAAACGAAGTGGGAAGGAGAAGGAGCGGGAAGGAGGAAAGAGAGTGATTGGGCCTCCGGCACTCTCACTCATCGAACGATACACAACAGTAGAAATACTGCTATTTCACGTCGATATTCTGAGTGAGGGTAGTCCTTCCCGGGTCGAGCTGCAATCAGCGAGGCTCTAGACTCCATTTTGTTACTTAGTATTTCTTAGCCGAATAAACGAATGAGACTGCATGAATGGCAATTCGAATCCCACACATGTTAATAATTTGTGTAATCCAGAAATTTTTGTTCTGTGTTAAGTACCTACTCTTTGTGTCCGTATGTTTTTAAAGTTCTCCAAGACAGGGCTCGATCAATAGTATAGAGGATACCTAATGAAAAAGAGTAATTTACCCGACCGGTATTGAATAAAAAAACTTATGCTACAGGATCAACAAAGCAGTCTATTGAAATAAATAGATTTGATTGCACGGATGGCATGTGGTTTGAGTTGTCGCCACGCCATTGCAACGGAGCCGAGTATTGTGGGTTTAAATCAAATCAATTTATTTGTGAAACATAGGTATTAACATTTTAGATGGATCTTAAGAACTAAATAGTGCGCTATGTCTTGTCAATTTTGACATACAAATATTTATAGGAAAAACATGCATGCATGCGTAGTTTGGACTTTTATATTATAAGAAATTATTAACATATTGGAATTGAATTAAATAATTAGTTTACATTAAATTACAATACTTTAAATCTTCTTTGGTATTAAATTATCATTTAATAAGTCTTCAATTTTATAGTAACATTTGTCAATCGGGTTCGATCCACAAATGATGATTCTGAGTCTGGGTGTTTTCGTGTCCGTTGTTTGAATATTTGTAAAGTACCTTACAACACAGGATTTATTCCTAATCCATAATCTGTCTTTTTTAAAGAAATAAAATAACATTACTTCTACAAAATATTGGCCACGTTTGCCCATAACTGTATATGTAAAAGTTCTATTACTGGTACAATGTGTCATGACCAGTGTATCGTTAGAAACGTCCCTCGTACATAATAATGTTGACATAACAGCCGTGATTGCCACAAATCGTAGCAATTTGCCCACAATTGAAGTGGCCCGGCTCTGGACTAACTGCGCAAATAGATTTGTCATTATAAGCCATTGATGCTGAATGAATTATTACTGTTATGGAAAATTATGCCATTCTATTGAACTAGAAGAAAAATGTAATGATTTAATGAATTAGCACGAATTGTTGATTTTATTTACTACTATAACTTACTAAGCAGCGATAGCTCAGTGGGGAGACCAATAGACTGCAATGCAGAGGGTCTCGGGTTCGAACCCACGTCGCGCACCTCTGACTTTCGAAAGTTATATGACTTTTCGAAATTATGTGCGTATTGATTAAAAATTATCGTCTGCTCCGTGCCTCGGAGAGCACGTTAAGCCGTTGGTCCCGGCTGCCATGAACATCTATGACAGTCGTTATTGGGAGAGTGTCGACACAAAAGATCCTACTGGGTCGAAGTGTCGCCGGTCTGCACTGACTGGCCCCCACATAAGGTACATACATACATACTACTAAAACTTACCAATAGGCTAAGAAAAATTAGAACAACATACCAGAACCTGAACTAGAAAAATAAGACTTGAAAATATACGACGTGCTTGTTAAGTTCTCTCAAATATTTGAGAAACAGCTAAATAACAACTAAAGAGCATCTTTAGGCATACATTACTCGGCATTAAGTGTTAGTTGAGTAATAGTCAAATAACAACAGTGTGCCTTGATAAATCATAAAAGTTAATCCTTGATAAATAACTTAAGAGCTTTTAGATTGAGAGGTAGCTAAGTTTTAGTTAGAGATATTTCTATAAGTAATGCTTTTAATTAATTATAACTAATGGAGGATATAATATATCTATATATATAAAACTCTTCCGTTACTGAGTGACTGACAGACAACGCACAGCCGAAACTACTGACCGCAAGAAGCTGAAATTTGGCATGTATGTTCCTTGGAGAGTGTAGGGGAGCACTAAGAGAGGATTTTCGGTAATTCCACCCTGAAGGGAGTGAAAGGGGTGAAACCCGATATTCACACGGGAACGGGACTTACGCGGGTGAAACCGCGGGAAAACTACTAGTATTATATATAATATATAATTATTAATTAGTACCCAGAGCTTCTAAACTAACCTCATTGTAGCAAAGCTGAGATTCTTACAAAATAGTGATAGGATATTAAAATGTGTTTTATATTGTAGATAGGTATTTAGCTAGCAAATAAGCGATACGATCCGCGGTTACAATAGTAGACTTCTACAGACTTGGGTTGTTTAATTTAATTCTGCCATTTTATTCTTCTGGATAAAACGGATTTTTAATGATGAAACAATTATTAAAAGCCATTCAGTAGCTACAGCGTTTATTGATTACAAACATCGAACACATCTTTCCTACCTATAATATTAATATCTATTGTATTCTTTTTTCTATTGTTACTAATTTTACAAAAGGAATATCACAATATCAACTAAGATAGATAATTTGTAACAATTGTATGTATGTAGATGATAAAAAACAATATCACATTAATGTGAATTTAATAATATAATTCAATTACAATATGTAATTTTCAATGTCGAATAGTCATTACGCTATGCATGCATCGAACAAAAACTATTCCGTACGTATTAAATCAGCTGATTGTCGGTATGTTTCTCACACTTGAAGTTTTTTTATATGACAACTCTCTTCGTATGGGCGTGTTATTGAACTAGAGTTTTGGTTTATGCTAATGAGAAGGGACATGGGTTGCAATGTATCTAAAAGAAGTCGATATACTATCTGCGCAAACAATAATTACTAAAATATTAATAATATATAATAATATTTTATCAAATACACACATCACCATCTAGCCCAAACTAAGCAGAGCTTGTACTATGGGTACTAGACAATGGATAAACATACATTAATACTGTTTTTTGTAAATACTTACATATTATACATAGAAACACCCAAAATAAGACAAACATCCATGTCCATGCACACAAATGTTTGACTTGTGCGGGAATTGAACCCGCGACCTCAGGCGTGGCAGTCGGTTACAATAACCACTACGCCATCGAGGCCGAATTGAATATTAGTTTGATTCGCAAATAGTCATTCCTAATCTAGGTGATTTTGTATCCGTTGTTTTAATATTTGTAACCACGGTATAAGAATTTCTAGTGCGGCAGTTGTCTTTATAAAAGAAGCCTCTTAAATAGGAGTTATTACACCAAAACTACTTCAAAAGCTTCGAGAAACACCACACCAAAACACTAGATTTCCAAAAAAAAAGATTGTTACGTCACAAGCATGTTTACAAATGTGGGGTGTTGTGCACTATAATTATAAATATATTAGAAAGGTCGTCGGACGGGTTAAGGCCGTACGCCTTTGTTTTAAAACCGAATTTTTTGTTTGAGTTTAAGCGAGCTGTTGTTGGGTTAAGTATGGTAAAGAAATTTTATTGTAGTCACCTTTGAAGTTCTTATGTTAGTTAAACGGTTAGTTGGCATAGTTTTATTCAACTAAGAAGATATATGGTGTTATTACCGCTTTTGAAATTTCTAGTCTCTGGTACAGAATTGTCTTGAAGACATCTCATGAGTAATGACTTTGGTGTTACAAGGGCCCTTAGGATGCGTTGCTAGTTTACTTTCAGAGAGTATAAAATAATGTCACACATCATTGTATATATTGTTGTGCATGAGATCACAGATTTGGATCCCGGATCGTGCAAGGTTTTATTGGATATTGCTGTCGAAAACATTTTAGTTGTAGCATGGAGTTTGGAACTGCAACTAGTAAACAAAAATCGCCTTTTCAATAAAAAAAAAAGAGACATTTATTATCAGACTATTCGGTCCAGAGAGTGTTAGTAGTACAACAGGATAACTTAAAACTATATTAGTAATTTACACATACATACAACATTTTACGCAGGACCTAAAATAATTGCAGTCAAAACGTGGTTATTGATACCTCTGCTTACCTCTTCGTAGATACAGAGACTATGTTTATATATAAAATCGCTATTTATGTGTTTCTCCACCTTCTAATGATATTGAGGTCCCGTACGCCACCTGGGAACCAAACCACAACAGTGACTTCACAGAAAACACTCATTAGACACCTTGTGACGAATATATAATTGAAAAAGTTTTATATCAGAATACAAAACATCGATCAGGTGATTAAAAATTTCATTGCAAAGTCAAGAGCGTAGCATAGACAATGGATTTACGCAACCAATTAAAAATAAATATTAAGAAAAAAACGTACATGTATAGATTTTCGTTATATTTTCACATAAATACGTTATACGGTAGGTACATGATTTTCGATTATTATAAATTTGTTTCAAACGCAAATTTTTAAATGCGTTAGTGAAATTTTTGTAATATTTTTATTGTTGATTGATTACCGTGGCTTATACGCATGTATTTTTTGCGTAATTTGCGTAAAATGGGGGTTCATGAACTTGCTATTTAGATAAATTCTATTGGATACCGGACATCCTGTTATAGATGCTTACTTTTCTATTCTGAGTACCTAAAAAATGCCACTGATTTCTATCCACAGCCAAAACAAGTTACGAGTATAGCTTTTTGTGCGAATACAATTATTTGGTATAATTTTATATTTGAGAAGACTTCTTTCACTTAGTTACAGCAACGTTTCATCGATCGAATATAAGACATTTTTACGGTAACCATATTATAAATTGAAACTTATGATATTAGAAATGACAGGGCCTACGTTTGTAGATATTGAGCAAAATAATAATATAATATATAATATATTCTACCACATACCCACAACACTATCTAGCCCAAACTAAGCAGAGCTTGTACTATGGGTACTAGACGATGGATAAACATACATATATACATTTTTTTTTGTAAATACATACATATAATACATAGAAACACCCAGACCGAGACAAATATCCATGTCCATGCACACAAATGTTTGACTTGTGCGGGAATCGAACCCGCGACCTCAGGGGTGGCAGTCGGATACACCAACCACTACGCCATCGAGGCTGTCATAAAATAGCCAGGCAAATATTTACATCATAGATGCGCACTACTTTGTTCAATTATGGTTACCTTTCTGGACGTTGTCATCTGACATAATGCCAACATAACATCTGAATTAAAAACATAGTAACATCACGCTCATTTATATTGAAAATTGTACACTATAGTACTCTATCTAATCTGTGAGCCCACTCTTCTTAGTAAGAACACTATTTCATGCGATCTCAGTACGGTGAGAACACATCTCCGATTTAAATCTTGGTAGTCAGGCGTTAAAATAACTTTAATATTACTCAATTGCCAAGTAATGATTTAAATTGGCAATATTAAGCAACCAGATATTTCGTTGTTCTAACATATTTTTCTTTTATAAACGTCCTATTAAATATTCGTTAGAGCGACTCAAATAAATTACTCCTAAATATGTGAAAACGCTGTTTATACTTCGTTTTGTATAAAGCTTAAACGATTTGAGTCAGGTTGAAAGTCATTCTGAGGTTGTTGATCTATCGTAGCCTAGATGTGCGATTGGCGGCTATTTAATCGTGTCGCATGTATTTCATCCTTAATAGTCGCAGTACTGTGTCTGCCACTTGTAGAAAGGTATTACCCGATGAAAATATGGTTTATCTTATTGCTATTTTTTTAGTAGTAGAGCCTCGCTGATTTCAGCATGAATGGGCTGGCTCGAACGGCGAAGGACTACCCTCTCACAGAATATCGACGTGAAATAGCAGTATTCTTACTGTTGTATTTCGTTCGGTGAGTGAGAGTGTCGGAGGTCCAATCACCCTTTTTCCCCCTTCCCGCTCCTTCTCATTCCCACTTCCTCTCCTAAAGGATCGGCAATGCGCAAGTGATGCCTTTGGTGTTGCAGGCGTCCATAGGCTACGGTGACCACTTACCATCAAGGCCGTATGCTTGTTTGCCAACTTAGAGGTATAAAAAAAAACAAAAACAAAACGTTGTACTGATATTACAAATGTAAAAGTTTTAATATAATATATGTCTTGGTAGTGCAGTGAAAGTGAATGCGACTGTTATGGACAATGGGTTAGTAAAAGTGATATTAGGTATATTTGTCAAGAAGTTCTTAATAACAGCACGGAGTCTAGAACTGTGCCCAGGAAAACTGTAATAGGATCGCCTCTACTACGTCGAGTCTAAAGCTGGCATAATATGATGTGTAATATATGTACCTATGCCAACCTTTCCAGGTATATAGGCTATGTATATATTAGTTATTATTTACCAAAATATAAATATATAAGTTACCAAGACGCGCGTATAATAAAATAGCAGCGACAGCTTAGTGGGGAGACCAACAGACTGCAATGCAGAGGATCTCGGGTTCGAACCCACGTCGCGCACCTCTGACTTTCGGAAGTTATATCATATATATGACTTTTCGAAATTATGTGCGTATTGATTGACAATTATCGCCTGCGCCGTGCATCGGAGAGCACGATAAGCCCTCGGTCCCGGCTGCCATGAATATCTATGGCAGTTGTTATTGGGAAGTCAGTGCCCTATAATATCCTGACACTGGTCTAGACCAGGCTAGCCTTAGGGTATCGTTAGCCTTCAGGTTGCAGAGATCAGGTGGCAGCCGCTCCGTGTAAAATCTGATATCCAGTCAAATCCGGTTAGATCAGAAAAAGCCGACCACAAGTAACTTGGGATTAATAAAGGCTAGGGACAAGAAGTTACTAAATCGCGCAAACCGCTGAACAGATTTTGATAAAATTTGAAATAAAGATATATTAAGCCACGAGGAATGATATAGGCTATATTTTAATTATTTCTTTACTGTGGACGAGTTACAGTTAATCTAAGACAGTAAAGCGATTATTTTTCTAGTTGATTATGGTTGTACAATTAGTAAAATATTCGTAAAAAGTACGCGAAAGAAGTAGTAACAAACACAGTATCAAATAACAGAGCTCATTCTGCGTAAATAGAAACACCAATGATTAAATTATGTTCGGGTACTTTGAAATAACTACACTGGAACATTGAGACAACTGCCATCTTAGTCTCCCCGTGACCATGGCTGCTGAAAAGCAACCGAAACGTCGGGGAAAGTGTAAAATTAAATTTAATCTAAATAGTTTTAATAATAATTTAATTAGCTTAAAAATTAGTAAAGTTTAATAGTAGTAGTAGTGTAACAATTTTCAAAATTTTGTAATAAAGTGTCAAATAAACAACGCGATAAAATCCGTATATAGTAGTTTAATTTCAATGAATAATATTCGCGTAAATAGAAGACAATATTCCGTATATAGTAGTTTAATTTCAATGAATAATATTCGCGTAAACAGAAGACAATATTATGTAAACACAGTATGTTAAAATTTCCAATCTAATTCCAAAACGTATTATATTCCATTCAAGTAACACCTTGTTAATCCTTTTTTGAACCTTTAAAAGCTTGCACAACGTATCTTTCATAGATTATCGACACTTCCTTCGTGTTACGAAGACAACCTCTAAAATATATTATTGTGTACACGTCACGTGACCCGCCGGTATCGTTTTCGTTATATGCGTGACAACAAGCTCGCATGTCGGCACGGAAACATTCGCCTCACTCATTCACTGGATGTCCCTACTGTTCTTGCCTGTTGACTTGCGTAATTGATGCTGACGTCATTTTACACGATGTGACGTAGACGCTGTACTGACTTCAGGTGTTTTAAGAGGAATTGCTGGTTTGAAGCGCGATTGCTTGGCTGATAGAACTTTTCCTTGGAGACGTGTTACATGGTTGTGTGTTTAAGTCTCACAATTGTATATCGCCGAATAAGTAGGCAGAGATGCAGAACCGAGTTTGGAACTGTTCCAGGTGTTTGGAGAAGAATTGGGGATTTAAAGTAGATTGCGTAGGTCAAATAACTCTTATAATATGGCCGTGTTACAAGACTGTGCTTAAGTGTTTTACATAGTTCCATAATTGTACTTTCCTGAAAGGGTACGCAGAGATGGAGTTCATACGCTGACATTGTGCCCTGTAAGCTGTAATAGTTTTGTTGATCTCACGTAATAGTCATTCAAAAGTGGTGTTATAATTACACCAAAGTTGTGTTTTTAGGTTCAACGTACAGTTAGTGATATAAGTCGATGAACATTCCCATTATTTTAAAGTACACTATCACACACAGTAATGGTAACTACGTAATGAGCTTCTTATGTCGCTGAATTTAAGGCTATGCCATTGTCACTTATCAGGTACTTAGTAAGATCTCTTGTTGCTATCGAGAATTTGCTAACAGCAAAGACAAGTCTTTTTGTAATACAACCAAGATGGCAAACAATCATATGGCCTACCTGATGGTAAGTGGTCACCGTAGCCTATGGACGCCTGCAACATCAGAGGTACCACTTGCGCGTTGCCGACCCTTTAGGAACGGAAAAACGAAGTGGGAAGAAGAAGGAGCGGGAAGGGCGAAAGAGGGTGATTGGGCCTCCGGCACTCTCACACACCGAACGAAACACAACAGTAGGAATAATGCTATTACACTTTGATAATCTGTGAGAGGGTAATCCTTCCCCGGTCGAGTTCGAGACTAGACAAACATGTTGTTCTACTCAATTTTATATATCATTTTAAATTTATTTTACTAAAAATAAATCTGTTTGGGAAAAGTGACCTAATCTTAGAGAATACATAACCATAGAGTAAGCATTGGCAGACTTTGGCACTAAGCAAACGCAGATATTGATATATATGTCGTAAATAAATATATCTGGACATATTTTACTCCATAAGATCGATATTGATACACCATATACCTTGGGCGTATAGACCCTTAATAAATAGATGTCGTGGCTGTAATTAGAGTGTTTACAAAATCCAGGTTAAATACGGTTCATATTTGAAAGTGCTTGCCCTTTTTTATCAACTTATGTATACTTTAAGCTATTAGTTTATAAATACCTTTGCATACGTAGACGAATTAACAATAATTCAAACCTTATTAACCCTATAACGAGACTTCAAATAAATCAAAAGACGACTCTTTTCGACACCATTGTAATTTGTCAACACAAGCAATTTAAAAAAAGCCACGTAACTACAGAAGAAAAATAAATAACAGCGTATAATGTATATTAACCACAAATACTTGCCACAATCGACGATCGATTATAACTTAATCGAGTTACGATTTATAGAAATAATCGGTCAATGATTTATTTGACACTTGATCTTTAAAATCGCAGACAAATTAACACCTTACAACACACGAATTAAGGCTCAATTTTGTGGATTACAATATCGGTGTATGAATACAAATTGTAAGGGAGTTATATCAAAGGGCTGCGCGCGCGCCGTTTGATACAAACGTTTGAATAAATCAACAAAAACGACGGGCGGCGATGACTAATGTACTATTTATAATCTGTGGTGAACACGAAAAGCTGTGGAATATATGTAGAACGTTATATTTTTTTAATAGTTCGGTCACTAAGCGCTGTTTGTATGCCATTTTAATTGGATAAAACGAGTAAAATAAAGAGGCGAATGTTTTTTTATTATTAGCTGCAATTATTGCAGTCGTACCTATATTTTTTATGTTTAAGAGTATCGTGTAAGTTATTATATTTACGTGTGCAATAACTTGTGATCTACGAATAATTGTTCCGATTTTAATATTTGTAAAGTCGACGTTGTCGATACAGGAATTATTAGTAATTTTATTTACCTAACTTTTCAGATTTGTTGACAGCACTTGACAGAGAAGACTGTAATTTAGGATTTTAATTAGGAAATTTTATTAATCTGAAAATCTCAATTAATCTGATTTTTTTTAATTAATTTGAAATATAACTGATAATATTGTCTTACGTTTACGCGAATGTTACATTGAAATTAAACTGCTTTATACGGATTTTATCGCGATTTTTATGAACATTCTCATTGCATAAATTTAAAAATATTACACTACTACTGCATCTATTTAAAATTATTAAAACTTTCAACATTTAAATTTACACTTTCCTCGACGTTTCGCCGAACGTCAAGATATGGAACTCTCTGCCAAGGCACGTGTTTCCTTCTTCCTTCAATCCTGGGTCCTTTAAGCGGGACGTGAAAAAGCACGCACACAAAAAGCAAGCAAGAGGAGTTTGGTCACTTCGGAGAGCAAAATTAAAAAAAATCCTTGGTTAGGCAACGTTTTATTGGACTTTTGTCTGTTATTTCTCAGTAGCATGGATATAAGAAATGGTAAAGGATTCGTCCTCTTTGGCGTGATATATAAAACATAGACAACAACAACAATGCAGCACCTACCACTTCGTTTATTACAAACGATAAGTTTTAATTAAAATAACAAGTTACCAACAAAAAAATAAAAGCAATGCCACTCCACGCCCGCCGCTGTTCTATAACTAATTTAAGTTAAACTAATGCACTCGAGTCTCATAAACAAATTATAGAAAAACAAATAATGCAATCAAATAACTTATATCGCATTAAACAATACTGTAATTTAAATAAATTAACCTGTAATTAAAAAGTTTACCCGTTGATATAACAAATATATATTACTAATATTTATTTTATATTATTTTAATAACAACATGGCTTAGTACGTAAAGTGGTTTAAAATCTGTCAAATAAACTTTACTCTCACATACATGATAGATGTTCTAGTGATCTTAGAGGTCTCTTTGTCACTGTTTAGTAACAGATTTGATTGTTACACGATGTAAATGTTCGAATAATACGCAGGAAGCAGTTTATGATTGCTACTGTGATACCGGGTTTCATTACCAAGTCGGATAAATATTAATTTACGGTAGTAGTACTGATATAAGTTTTGCTCTACCTGGGTATCAAATTTATTGATGCTACGCTAGTGAGGCTGTCGCTCACCAATACCTACTTGACTTCAAGATATAATTGATTCCTTAAACCGGGAATCGAATCAAGAATGTCACGATCAGTGCTATCGCTTTTTGACCAAAAAGACAATCAATCACTAGGCCAATCATCTTTTAAATTCAGCTTTTATTAAGTAGCTGTTCTATATCCCTAACAACACATTTTACAACTCGGGAATCATACCTACAACCTCGTTTACATGAAGATAGAGTCTACGTTTATACAAACCTCTAACGTTTACAAAGATACAGATGTAGCACAATCAGAAAATCTTTAGTAATCTTAATAATATGTTTTATAAACACAAAAGTAATTCTGTTAGTTTGCTGGGCTCATTTTTACTATGAAACTGGTGGACAGATTTTAATGAAATTTTCAATAGATATAGTTTGAACGCTTGAGTAGTATATAGCCTTTTCAATACGAACACAGTAGCAAGTATCTTATCTTATGTGGAGGCCAGTCAGTGCAGACCGGCGACACTTCGACCCAGTGGGATCTTTTGTGTCGACACTCTCCCAATAACGACTGCCATAGATTTTCATGGCAACCGGAACCGACGGCTTAACGTGCTCTCCGAGGCACGGAGCAGGCGATAATTGTCAATCAATACGCACATAATTTCGAGAAGTCATATAACTTCCGAAAGTCAGAGGTGCGCGACGTGGGTTCGAACCCGAGACCCTGTGCATTGCAGTCTATTGGTCTCCCCACTGAGCTATCGCTGCTCCAGTAGCAAGTAACAGCTAGCTACAAATCCTTATGTAAATCGTTGTTTATAAGTACCAGTCATTTGAACAGGCTATTTACAAGTTTAATACGTTAAGTGTTTCGCTGAAATAGCCAGTACATTGCTATAATCGCTGATGATTGCTATATACGCGACATCAATATATTATCTTGAGTATTATTACTTAGTAATGTCATAGAATACATAAGTATAGAAGGCCGGCTAAGTGGAATGCAAGGAAATAGACACACTTAGACATAGAAGCGTATTTGTATATATTACGAATAAAATTCATAAATTATATAATAATAATAATAATATTCTACCACGTACACACAACACCATCTAGCCCAAACTAAGCAGAGCTTGTACTATGGGTTCTAGACAATGGATAAACATACATATTATTATATGCTTTTTTTTTTGTAAATACATACATATTATACATAGAAACACCCAGACCAAGACAAACATCCATGTTCATGCACACAAATGTTTGACTTGTGCGGGAATCGAACCCGCGACCTTAGGAAAATTATAACAGAGACTAACCATCTCCGCAGTAGATGGTTTAGTGCATTAGTTCACTTTCTTTCACTTTGTGCGGCCACTCCTAACGCAATTAGAATGGTCGAATATTATGCAAAAAATATATAATTCACACTAGAACCATCGACACGAAGAAGAAGAAGAAGTTCAGTTTCTATTATCGCATAGTCTGACGGAAAGGCAATCCAACGACCGGAGAGAGTTCAGGCGCAGGACCAATGGCTTTACGTGTTTCCCGGGGCGTGAGTGTGGGGCTTAAAATACCGTGAGCTTTCCGAATGAGGCCTGCTTTTAAGATATATTAGACCATATTATTATCGCTTACCAAAGACAGTTAAATATTTAGAATTTATTGACAGAATTGAATAACATTCGCGTAAAGGTAAGACAAAATTATAGAATAACTCATTAACAGTTTGGGCGACTTGTACCGAACCCTTTATCTCACATACCGCAGATCGCAAAGCAGTTGCATTAACAGACACTGTGCTAACTAAAAAGTTTTTGTTAATCCTTACTAATATTATAAACGCGAGAGTTTGTATACATGTATGGATGTTTTTTTACTCTTTTACGCAAAAACTACTGGACCGATTGCGATGAAACTTGGTATGTAGATAGCTGGAATGTTACACAGTGTATTGGTGTTATTACAATTGAAGGTTCCATGTAATAGATAACGAGCCTATCGCCAATTACTGGGCACAGATACAAACACCGTGCTGCCACTAAAAATTACTCCACAGAAAAATCTATTAATTATTATTTTATTATAATTATTATTAATTATCAATGAGTGCTCCTGCCAAGTGTCAATCGAATTTGAGACTTCACGCACAGCGAATATCGAAACTACTTTGATGCGACTATCAAAGTAGTTTCGATATTCGTTATTACATAGTAACCAGGTAAAATTCACTTGATTTTGTTTAGCATATAATTCTGTTTAAAAGCTAAATTTAACAACACCATCAAGTTACCTGTTACCAAAAAAGCAAAGCATCGGAAAAACCGTTTTGTGTAAGCACGGCAAGTAGAAGCTCGCCCCTTATCCGCTCGCATAAGTTATGTTAACTAGCATCGTCGCGTGTCGGCCGCACTCGCTACACCGCCAACGTCAAAGTGACGTGACATTTCAAATTGACTCCATGACTGATCTCGAGTCGAAACGGTAGTAATCATTTCTACACGTAAATTCCGAAAAAGAAATTCACACAATTCTTCTAAGGATAGGTACTAGTCTGGGTGGGACGCTGATGTAGTTTCAATTCCAGCAACCCACCACCCACCATAGAAAGCAGCGAGTTAACACACCGTGGTGGTTTCAGTCGGTGGGCTCGCAGTCTCTGGAGAGCCCGACATAACCCTTCGCCTTGTTCCTCGCCTCGCCTTGCGTTGTAGCAAGGGGATATGCATCAGGAGCAATTCCCCACGTATAAAAAGGATGGTCTTCTGCGCGCAATTTTCAGGTTTTAAAAAGACATCCACCTAATCTAGAGTAATCAAAGTAACGCGGTAGATTTTACAAATTTTGAAACATTAAATACAAGGTACACCCAGATTCTAAATCAACTATTTGGTATCTCACAAATGTTTGACCTTTGTGAGGCTTCAATTCACAACACTCGACGCGCCTAAGTACCGAGTTAAGAACTTTGCGCCATCCATGCAACCCATACGCTGTGTATTGTGGTGTATCATGATATAATACAATACAGTAAGATCATCCAGACTCCTAACAACTATTTGATACCATATACAGACATATCTCTATATAGTATTCAATGATTATTAGGAGTCTGGATGCATGGAGTATAGCTTAACGGTAATCGTAGCCTAAGGATGATTGCAAATCAATAAGTTCTCGTCGTGTTGTCCATACTAAAAAAACGATTCCTAGTACTGCTAGCGCAAGGGATAGAAATCATGTCAATGTCATTGCTAATAGTAAAATGTCCTTGAAGAGTTTGGAAATCCTACTCACCGTAAGAATGCACTATAATACTATTGGAAGCGCAATCTCAAATTTTAGTAAAATGTACTTTTCCTCTTTTCTCAAAAATGCATTACTAAGTACATTGACTTCATGAGTGCTCCTAAAACGTAGATACAAACTTATGCTATGAGATCAACGAGGTAGTCTCTACACTAACCAGAATATATATAGCCATGTCTCATTACATAACTGACGTATAATTTGAAATACATTTCCGACTCAGTACAGATATATTATATCCAGTTAGAATTAGTTACCGTAATGAATGCTTGCCATTCGGTAAATGGACAGCTTTAGTATTTCCTTTACCAAGTTTACAAGTAACTCATTACTCATTTAAATACATCACACTTGCATCTCGCTAGCAGCTACTACGAATTTTTTTTTATGTAACTAATTTGTCAAACATTCTTACGGCCCACCTGATACCTATTACAGCATGAATTAGCCGGCTCGACCGGGGAAGTACCACCCTCTCACAGAAGATCGACGTAAAATAACAGTATCTGTTATGTTTCGTTCGGTGAGTGAGAGCGCTGGAGGCCCAATCACCCTTCCCTTCCCAAACCCCATCCTGCTCCATTTCTCTTTTCCTTCCGGTAGGCAGCGACTTGGTTGTGTTTTTTTGACATTGCCTCTGTAATGCTAAGAAAACACAGCCATGTATATGAGCCACGGTTCCCGCTTACAATCAAGTGGGCCGCTGGCTGGTCTGTCACCGAAGAAAGAAATAAAAAAAATGTAAAAATTTTTTTTGAGCTTTTTACTTCAAACGTATAAAGGCAATAATGGTAAACATTGTGCCTTCCCCTTGTCATGTGAAGTAACTACCTTAATATATAGCCTAGGACAAACTAGAACCATCAGACAGCAGACTAATTCTTGTGACACATATTGAAAGTCTAGCAGTATCCACATTTCACAAACAATATTCATCTTCTATGTTCATTTGCGGCAAAAAATATTTTTTCCTCTGGATGAACTTAACTTATATTACAATTTTTGTTACAGTATCAAACCGCCTTCAAAAGACGGCGTCACAAAGAGTAACCCGAGCAAGAGACATCGTGAGAGGCTCAACGCGGAACTGGATACCCTGGCCTCCTTGCTGCCCTTCGAGCAGAACATCCTCAGCAAACTGGACAGGCTCTCCATCCTCAGGCTATCGGTCAGCTATCTGCGGACCAAGAGCTACTTTCAAGGTAAGTGGTTACTTCGTGATGATAGAAAGGAAATAGAAAAGCAATATTTGCATTTAGTGCGTCCGTTTCATAATAAAATTGTTTTCTAAATATTTATACAGTTTCCTGCCTGCTTCTTCTAATGCAAACTCTATTCCTCAAACAGGCTTTTGTGAATCCTATTTTTATTGTCCTTTTAGGTAAATAAACTTTTTGGATTTTAACTTTAATAAGTTTGAGTTAAAAAATTATTCCTTATTAAAAATCAGTTCGAACATCCGAATATTAAAAAAAAACTAAAAGAGCAGATGCGAGCACTGTAAGAACTGAATATATCGAATTTTAGCTACGGAATCAATTTATTTGAATATTTCATTTCAGTCAAATAGCCAAGGAATCAAACATACAGTATAGTGCACGTATAAAATCGATTTAAAAGCAATAAAAAAATAACCATGGCAACTGTTGTTCTGCAGCAATATGATATATTTAGATAACTTGAGAGCCTAAAGACTTCGCCATAAAGCTTTTCGCCTTAAAGTTTTAAAGCTTCTAAATAGTATACACCTGTTCCTCTTCACTCTCTCTCACCAAGTCTCAGTGATATTCTTCTTAGACGGTAGCTTCCTACTAAAGACGCCCGATAGTCGAATTCTATATTATAAAAGTAAAGGTCTCAGAATCTCGTGCTCAATATTATTCACAATACATAAAAAGCAACTGTCATAGGACCTCTGCTACCAAAGGAATACGGATTGAAATGAAAATGCCGGTGTAATAACATTTTAGAAGTTTGTTAATTTTATTGTCTGTCTATTTTGAGTAGCAGCACAGTTTAATTGGCTTGTTCTTTATCAGCTGGAGCCCAAGTATCCTAACTTTTAACTAATATTATAAATACGAATGTGAGTTTGTATGTTACGCTATCACGCATTAACTATTCGACCGATCATTTTGAAATTTCACATACACGTTGTCAGGGGAACAAAAAAGGACATAGGCTACCTTTCATCCAGAAAAAAGTAACCTAACCTAATCTAACCTACATCTACGTGAGCAATGCCGCAAAATCTAGTAATAAATACACTGTGATACACTTATGCCTACCTCTTGGGGAATCTTTAGACAAGCATTGATGTTTTTGCAACTATTTAAAAGTTATTATCAAAGGATCTTCGTTGGCCCCGTAGCATAAATTTACGGTTATGTTTACGTGCGATACGTCCTGAATTCGATACTCTAGTCAGGCAGAGTTATTGAATATTTCTGTTTCGAAATTATCAGTAGCAGCTTTGAATAAGGAAATATTATCGGTAGACTGCAATAGGCTCGCTAACTGAGATTACCTAGAGAAGAATTAAAACATATCTAACAAAATAATAGATATAATAAAAATATATTCTACCACATACACACAACACCATCTAACCCAAACTAAGCAGAGCTTGTACTATGGATACTAGACAATGGATGAACATACATATATACTTCCTTTTTTTGTAAATACATACATATTATACATAGAAACACCCAGATCAAGACAAACATCCATGTTTATACACCGCGTTCGCGACTTCGGGCGTGGCTGTCGGTTACACTAACCACAACGCCATCGAGGCCGAAAATCTGGATGTAATACAAGGTATATACCCCTTTGAGGAATATACAGACGTGATTTTATATGTATGTAATCAAAGTTCACAATTATTCGATTACAAAGTTTCCAATTCGATTTAACTATTACGAAGTTGTATTCAAAAACAAAAAAACGCAAAACAAACAAGTCTATCCACATTAAAGCCGACCACTTGCAGCAAAATTTAATAAATCGGATCTTAGAATCGATCCCTGCATACCGATGTATTCGATTACTTATAAATGCCTTTCCCGACACTAATTTAACGCTGTCAGCCAATTTTATTGCACTCTACAACGTATTAATATATGTGCCGTCTCACCGAGTTCTCGATTCTCTGGAATCGATACTCGCATTCGATTTTGATGTAATCGATGTTGTTTAGATGCACTTTAGAGTAATCTAGTACAGATGCAACGTAATATTCTGGTAGTGGATTTAGATTTAAATTTAATTATTAGTGTTTCAGAGTTTTATATAACAGTATGTAGCGTAGCGATACTGAATGCGACTGATGTGTCTCGGGTTTGATTCCCGAGGCAAATAAAGTGTTATAAAAAAATTCTGTGACAAGGTTCTATTCTAATGTCCTCCAGATCGATTTTTTTTCGGTCACGGCTGCCAATCTTAATGGAGACTGTGGAAACACAAGTGCACTCTCTATTCTCTACTCCTCATAATCTGATGGGATAGCAATTTGACACAATCGGAGAGAACCGTATCTAATTGCCAGATTGCCGTTGGTCCAGCGTCTACTTTAGATGCTTTCCGAGATAAAGGCATGTAAAACACCGTCAACTTGCTAACTCCGGTCTACTATTGAGAATTTCCTGTCAGAAAAACCAAATAACCTTTCCTGGAGCCGACCCGGGATTCGAATTCCAGATCTCATGCACAACAGTAGCATACTACCATTGCGCTACCGGAGGAGTTAGAAGTCAAGTAGATCAAGTAAAGGCACTACTGTGACATCCAAACAGTTGTCATTATTAAGTGCATGTTGACTTAATAGATATATAGGTACCTATAATTAAAAGTCGCTTAACAGCCGCTCCTTTATGACGGAGTAGTGACCATGCAGCCATCGATCGATGAAGGTAAGCAAGGTCACTACGGCCAAGTTATAGATGGGTGATCGTATTCAAAGTCACAATTTTATATACTAATATTTTAAAGATAAAAGGTTTGATTTTTTGTCTGGTGGACCTTGGTGCTTTCACTTCGCCATTCATTCGCCGCATTTAGGTTAGGCATGCGCATAGTGTATTTAAACGACTACGCTACCCTTACTATGTTTAACACATTGAATACCATGTAGCAGACACAATAGAAAATGTATTGTTCGCGGTCATTTATGACCAGCATAGCGTTCAATGTGTTAAGTAACTCAACCTTTTAGAGTTCGTAAAAACTCTTATACAACAGCTTTGTCCGTCCGTCTGTCTGTTATACAACTTTTAACTCAAGAACCGTAAGAGCTAGAGACTCGCGGTCAACGCCATTCGACTCAGCATAGTCGATATACCCCAAAATAACTATGACCTTCGACCTCTGACCTCAAAGTTACGTGGTATCACGTGACTTTTGCATATTACTTGAACCATTTTTTCGAACTCTAAGATTTCTTCTCACTTGTTTATCATCAATATATGTATGTAATACGTTACTTTTTGGGTTTATACGAAACTACCGCTAAAGTATACAAACTACTATGTAGGCAGAGGTTTTATCTCAACATTGGCATGCCAAATATACTTTTAGATCCCACGAAATAATCCGCAAACATATCGACATCTACCAGATTCCGTGTTGTTAATGAGAATTGCCTAACTACGGATCACCTGGAAATTGAATCCGAAGCGCGAACTTACGGGTCTGAGGCAATGCCAGACGTTCAAGAACGATGCCATGAGCGACTAGGTACCTACGATAGAGTGTTATAGGCTCGCCCCCTGTTACGTAGAACTCTAACATTTTAGCTAACGAAAGGTTAGTAATATTTAGCTTCTAAGCTTTCACAGAAAACGAGCGTTATACCATATTTTTTATACAGTGTGTCACAAGCCGTGAATATATTTTAAGGGTTACTTTAATATTAATAATAATAGGGGTTTAAATATGAAGTTGCCGCTTTATATGAAGAAAATCGTTGACGTTGTGATTTTCAAGGTAACTATTTCATAAATATTTTTGGAATGGCCTATTCGAATTCTATATTTTATTTTTAATGTACCTATAGTTGCTTGTTTTGTTTTAAATTAGCAAAAACGTCAACTATATTAGTTATGGTGAATTGAAACAACTAATACGAGCACACATTAAGCGATATAACTTTAAATACTCGTTGTATGAAAGGGTATTGATATTTATTAACAAATAATATTTATATTTTATTTATTGTATTTCTTTTTTTAATCCCTACAACATAGCCGTGCCTCGGCGAGCACGTTAAGCCATCGGTCCCGGCTGCCATGAACATCTATCAGGTTGTCGTTATTTGGAAGTCAGTGCCTTATAATATCCTGACACTGGTCTAGCCATACATAAGCGGCTGCCACCTGACCTCCGCAACCCGAAGGCTAACGATACCCTAAGGCTAGACAAGTGTCAGGATATTAGAGGGTACTGACCTTCCCAATAACGACTGCCATAGATGTTCATGGCAGCCGGAACCGACGGCTTACCGTGCTCTCCGAGGCACGGAGCAGGCGATATATGTCAATTGATACGCACATAATTTCGAAAAGAGGTGAAGAGGTCAGAGGTGTGCGATGTGGGTTCAAACCCGAGGTCCTCTGCATTGCAGTCTGTTGGTCTCTCCACTGAGCTATCGGTAAAGGGTAAATAAATAAATAAAAAAATTTAAAACATGTACATATCAGGTATTATTAATCAATATCAATAACTTTAAATTAATCATATACAGATTTTTATTGAAATATACTTAAATGAATCTTTAAATAAGCATTGCATTGTGTACAGAAACCGCGAAATTAGATGCAGGAAATAAACGGCAATTCATCGTTAAAGAATGTAAATGAATGCTAATATTAGTATACATAAGTATATGTACATATATAGAACACCACAGACTTAAAAGAAACCTAAAGGATACCTGGCTTTCACCCAGGAGGCTCGGGTTCATTCCCGGTACGGGAATATGCTTTTAAGAGCAGCGATAGCTCAGTGGGGAGACCAACAGACTGCAATGCAGAGGGTCTCGGGTTCAAACCCACGTCGCGCAGCTCTGACTTTCGGAAGTTATATGACTTTTCGAAATGATGTGCGTATTGATTGTCAATTATCGCCTGCTCCGTGCGTCGGAGAGCACGTTAAGCCGTCGGTCCCTGCTGCCATGAACATCTATGGCAGTCGTTATTGGGAGAGTGTCGACACAAAAGATCCCACTGGGTCGAAGTGTCGCCGGTCTGCACTGACTGGCCCCCACACATGATACATACATACATAAATGAAACCTAATTCCTATTTCCTTATTCAAAACGCAAATCCGGCACTAAAATCACCATTGAATACCTTCGTATCGTAAATAGTTACACTATAAATCCGGCCCCTAACAAAATCCCCTCGGATTACACCGCTTTTTTTATTTAATGGCCCCTTTTATGAAGGCTTTCGAAGCGATTTTCCATCAATAAAGTACATTTGGCGCGGTAAATTAGCATCGGATCGATATACTCTGCCGTGCTATGCGGAGGCAGGTACCGACCAAGTGTTTACTTTGCCTTACATATATATTATATATTGTAAATAGTAACTTTATGTTTTTGTGGCTGCGATAGTACACACTGTATGTGTAGAGTAATTTTCTTAGAGGTATTTGTTATGCTATTCCTTGTGAGCAGCGGTAGGTAATGCGGCTGCTGTGGATGAGGTCTCAGGTTCGATTTGCGGATGGGGTAGTGTCATTTTGTTTTTCTATCAATAAATTAATAGTACCCCGGCATTTTTTAAAAATCCGAATTTTTTTTTAGTGAGAAAGTTTCAGTACAATACCTAAAATATTATTTGATGTATTTTATTATTTATTTACGTTAATTTTGTCGATAGTACGCCAATTATAATAATTCAACCTGTCAGTGTCATATCGAGATATGATCATAAAAGCATTGTGTTTCGATGACGGCATCTGAATGATGGTTAAGTATAGCCTCGCTGATTTCAGTATGAATGGGCCGGCTCGACCGGGGAAGGACTACCCTCTCACAGAACATCGACGTGAAATAGCAGTCTTCCTACTGTTGTGTTTCGTTTGGTGAGTGAGAGTGCCGGAGGCGCAATCACCCTCTTTCCCTCTTCCTGCTCCTTCTCCTTCCCACTTCCTTTTATTCTTAAAGGGTTCGCAACGCGCAAGTGATGCCTCTGGTGTTGCAGGCGTCCATAGTCTACGGTGACCACTTATCATTAAGTGGGCCGTATGATTGTTTGCCACCACAGTAGTATAAAAAAAATACAGCTATCAAGCTAGAACTAAAAGTCAATATAAAACAGGCAAAGAAGATTATTAATAGGAGCAAAGATAGAAACAGAAACATAAAATAAAATAAGATCATTTTTCCATTTTTCTCTCGGACATGTTAACACTCACTTAAATCTGATAAGAATGCAAACACTATATACCTATGTATATTGACACAGAGGTATGCTTTTACGACCCATGTAACAGAAGGTAAGCGTACCCTCTAACGAGCGCAATTCCAGACTACACACTTCTACTTTAAAAGCTTCAATAACATTTTGCCCGGCCCAGGAATCGAGCGGAGATATCACCATCGCATGCAAACATAATTGTAAGGGTATCACATGGGAACATAGCTGAAATTTAAGATTCAACCTTTCGAGTTTGCACAATCTATGACTGTAGTATGCTCACCAAATACTGCACAAGCTCTTACAAAATAACAAGCCACGCAGTAGATAAAGATTAACAGCAAAATTAAACGCAGAAGCCAAAAGACATCGTATAAATCAAATCGCCTTCGCATTTCAAGAGAAAGCAAGATGGATGGCCAGATATAAAGTTACATGAAAAATTAACCTTTCAACAACATTAATCACACATTATGATCGGTACTAAGAATATACCGATAAATTTACAGGCTACCGGTACTGTAAGGATATTTTTTGTCCTATAGCCAATGTACCCCGCGGAGTACGGCCGAAATCGTTCGAATCGATATAACCGCTGTAATTGATGCTTCAACAATCGATTTAATTAGAATTATCGGTACTTTTTAATGTACAATCGAGGACAGACGCGGTTCAAATGTATTCAATTTCTAAGAAACATATACGTACATAGGTTGATACGTAATAGAATATGGTCTAACCCTTCTCATACTGCGAGCAAACCCGACCCAGCAGACAGTTTATATACATGGCTGGTATTTTTATTATACATATATATATATATATATATATATATATGTATGTATATACATAATCTTACGCGTGTATTTCCGCAGACGCAGGCAGAAGATTTTATTACACCCACATTTCGCTATGTTATTAGACTCCACGCAATAGAGGGCGCGCCTTTTGCCGTATACAAGGTACAGTTTTAGACTCCGTACTTCTATTGAAAATTTATATATAGAAAAACTCAGTAACAGCTTGCCCAACCTATTTATCGAACCCAGGAGCTCATCGTTTTCACTACTGATACGCCACTGAGGCATAATAAATGTTAGATGATTACATGATTGGAACAGTATTAAATTTACGAGCTTCTATAATAATATATTGATTAAGAAATACAATAAAAGACAAAGAAGTAAGCACCAACACCAACTTTAAATATATTCCATACATACATACATGACTTGTCATATCTGAATAGTCCAAATTGATAGTAAATACAACGCCAACTATGTGATCAATTCTGACAATTATCGCCTGCTCCGTGCCTCGAGCACGTTAAGCCGTCGGTCCCGGCTGCCATGAACATGTATGGCAGTCGATATTGGGAGAGTCTCGACACAAATATCCCACTGGGTCGAAGTGTCGCCGGTCTGCACTGACTGGCCCCCACATAAGATACATACATACGTTCAATTCTATGTAAAAAGGCAAACCTATCGTCATCTACCAGCAATTTTAATTCCCCTTTAATCTACTACCGAGAATTTCCTAACAGGAAAACTCAATAACAATATCCCTTAGTTTGAAATCGAACCCAATAATTCCTCTCGACTCAAAACGCAAGCGCAAACATATGCAGAATGCATTATCACTTGCCTACATTTACACAATATACTATCATGTAGACCTTATATTCTATGTGATAATATACTTCGTCTATTTATTACCCCATTGTATAGGATTTTGTATGAGTATCGCTCCCCATAAATTGAGTAAGGGGGCCAAACTGCCAGAACCGTTGCCGTAACGTGTCGCATTAAATGATGCCAATATTGTGGCATGAGGCTTTGTAAACATGTGGTTTCAGTGCCTTTACTTAACAAACTATTATATTCATAACTTAAAAGCTAATATGTAGCAATACATGTACTTAAATATAGACTACGATAGTGCACCTAGAGTACTTACTTATCAACAGACAGTACGTAGAATTAATTCAGTAAACTTTAAAGAAAACTGCTACTCGGTTTTTGTTAGGATATTAACAAAAACCGAGTTGATGGACAATTATCGCCTGCTCCGTGCCTCGGAGAGCACGTTAAGCCGTTGGTCCCGGCTGCCATGAACATCTATGGCAGTCGTTATTGGGAAAGTCAGTACCCTCTAATTCTGTCTAGCCTTAGGGTATCATTAGCCTTCGGGTTGCGGTGGTCAGGTGACAGCCGCTCCGTGTAAAAACTGATATCCAGTCAAATCCGGTTAGACCAGAAAAGCCGACCCCAAGTGACTTGGGAATAATAAAGGCTAAGAGAGAAGATTACCTCTGAAGAGGCGAATCTGGAAATGCGTCGGGTTGATGACAATAAACCAAAAATAGCTCATCAAACGAAATAAAACCGTGAGTGTATGTGCTATAAAGTTAAATATGATTAGTCCAAAATCGCTGAAAGATTTGTTTAAAAATCTTTAAAGTATTGTATCTTATTATTTGTTCAAATTTAGTAAGGATTTTGATAATATTATGGCCAAAGTCTAAAGTATTAGAATTTGAATTAGAATAGTACTGCGTAAATAGAAACACCAATGATTAAATTATGTTCGGGTACTTTGAAATAACTACACTGGAACATTGAGACAACTGCCATCTTAGTCTCCCCGTGACCATGGCTGCTGAAAAGCAACCGAAACGTCGGGGAAAGTGTAAAATTAAATTAAATCTAAATAGTTTTAATAATAATTTAATTAGCTTAAAAGTTAGTAAAGTTTAATAGTAGTATAGTGTAACAGTTTTCAACATTTTGTAATAAAGTGTCAAATAAACAACGCGATAAAATCCGTATATAGTAGTTTAATTTCAATGAATAATATTCGCGTAAACAGAAGGCAATATTATAGAATAGAATAGTTTATTTTATCAAATCAATAATTACAATTTCTCTCTTAATCTACATTTACATATATACACATAACAATGATGTTTTTAATCTTTGAGAAATGCGTTGACGATTGTACTAGTGTAAACTGTGTCACAGTCGCCAGTAGGTATTTCGAATTACAAAAGTCTCCGAATTAAGAATTTTGAATTTTCTGACATGCATTATATTAAGTCATTTGACAATTAGTTTAAAACAGATGATAGTCTAACATTAAAATAATTTGGAAATGTTGCTGTCTATTCTATTAGCATATACTTTAGGTGCATACAGTGATCTTAAAGCAATAACTTTTGGATGTACAGAAGAAATATGACGTATGGTTTAGGTATATTAATAGTAATATACCTAAACCATTCGTCATATTTATTCTGTACATCAGTTACACGTTTGGCAACCAATAACACTTCTGTCACCGACATTACTCAAACGAAAAATATACGATACTCGTCGCCGATCCCTTAAACAGACGACAGTGTAAAATAAAACATAGCTCCCAACCCCCTACTGATTTTTATAACTCAGCGTTACTGAATAATATTATAAGCAAGTTCATAACTCAGATACCGGTATTTGTGTATGCATATACCGGTACCGAGAGCGTTTTGTCACGATTTACGAGGGCAATTAACCGAAGGATTCGGCTTAGTAACGGAATTAAGTCTCGATATTAAGTGGTTTACTATTCATAATATTCATGTTATTGTTTGTCTTTGTTGTTGAGCTACGTTGTTAATTACGGTAATTGGTATTGGCGTTAATAGACACTAGTTTTAATGACTTTCCAATCAAAATATTTGTCATAACAAAGATGATTTGAGTGGTGTTGAGAATTATGGGTTCGGCTTGTTTTTTATTTAAGACTAGATGACCTGGTGTACTTCGTATCACCTATCCTAACGAATTTTCTAAACCTTCCCTGGACTACGACAAACATTTTAAAACCAAAATCAGCTAAATCGGCACAGTCGTTCTCGAGTTTTAGCGAGACAAACGAACAGCAATTGATTTTTATATATATAGATTTTTAATTTAAAGGTATTCTTGTTAACTCCTTTAGCTAAGCTAATATGATTGTATAAGGAGTGGGTTCGCGAAGTTAATGCTATAGGCCAGATTATTGACTTATAAATAAATATATTTTATGATCTACGGATAGTAGTTTTAATACAGCGATCGGCCTCGATGGCGTAGTGGTCAGTGTAACCGACTGCCACGCCTGAGGTCACGGGTTCGATTCCCGCACAAGTCAAACATTTGTGTGCATGAACATGGATGTTTGTCTTGGTCTGGGTGTTTCTATGTATTATATGTAGTATTTACAGAAAAAAGTATATATGTATGTTTATCCATTGTCTAGTACCCATATTACAAGCTCTGCTTAGTTTGAGCTAGATGGTGTTGTGTGTATGTTGTAGAATATTATATACTAGCCGTCGCCTAGTGGTCAAAATTCGAGTAAAATTCCTAAGTTTGCTACTTTATTTTCTGTTTTTCTCTATTACATATAAATAAGGTATAGGTAACCATAGTTACAAAGAATTGTACGACGTCAGACGAACAATGTCGAAATACTACGAACGCGATTCGACTGCGTGTGTCAAATGCATGGTTGTGTGCGTGTAGTGTTTTTTCATTAATTTAATGTATTCCTAATGCATATTTTATAAAATAATAGCTCAGTGGGGAGACCGACAGACTGCAATGCGAAGGGTCTCGGGTTCGAACCCACATCGCGCACCTCTGACTTTCGGAAGTTATATGACTTTTCGAATTTATGTGCGTATTGATTGACAATTAGCGCCTGCTTCGTGCCTCGGAGAGCACTTTAAGCCGTCGGTCCCGGCTGCCATGAATATCTATGGTAGTCGTTGTTGGGAAAGTCAGTACCCTCTAATATCCTGACACTGGTCTAGCCTTAGGGTATCGTTAGCCTTTGGGTTGCGGAGGTCAGGTGGCAGCCGCTCCGTGTAAAAACTGATATCCGGTCAAATCCAGTTAGACCAGAAAAAAGTCGACCCCAAGTGACTTGGGAATAATAAAGGCTAAGAGAGAAGAAGATTTTATATAAAATATTAGGATTCGTCCTTCCTTCTCCATATAAACTTTAACTGTGCCAAATTTCATTTTCCTCCGTCCGCGCAATTTTCGTAAAAAGGGGTACAAAGTTTTTGCTTCACGCATTAATATATAGATTGTATTTTATATATGTTGTTTTTCCATTGGTACTGTGCCATAAGTTTGCGCTTAAGCTTAGGTTCAAATGAGAGATACCGTGTGTTCGATGCCTGGCAAGTCGCAATAGCATCACAGAGTCTGAAAATATGCTCGATAGTGTCGTGACGTGGGATCTAAAAACGAATGAATCACTTTCAGCGATACACCAGGTATTTACGTATATCAGTATAAGACTACCGTAGAAAACTCTGAAAAGCAGCATGCTCTGCAAGTATAACTAGTAAAATACTTTATTACGTAGATATTAAACATCGGGAGCAAAACATGGTTATACGTCTACACCTTTACCGATCCATACATAATTATGAAAACACCTAAAATATGTCGACCTTGCGCTAGATACCTGTTTTTAATACTCTTTTTTATACCACCACAAGCCACGGCCTAGCATATTTATAAAATTCTTCTAAATTCAATTTCAATCAAAAAAACATTAACAGTTTCCTAGAACTTTCTCTAATAATTAAATTCTATTGGATTCCTAGAACATGTTTGTATTTTCCAGCTAGTTCGTTAGTTACTCTGCTGTGTGACTAGCAGGCTGGTTAGTCGGCTGGCTGGTTCGAGAATTACAACGCTGGGCAAAAATCCAGACAGCGATTTATCGAGTTGGAACCAAAATAAACTTTGACTGAAAATAGTTGGGAAACTCGACAGTGTTTTAAAGTTTTACTTGTTTTGTTAAGATTCTGAAAAGTTTGGATTTTTCCGTGATTTTTTGCTTTTCTTTAAAAAGTTGATACTGATTTATGTTCTAGCTTCATGGCTGAATATCTTCACGACAATTTCGTCACGAGTGCTGGCAGAAACTTTCAAGTATGAGCTTGATTTTCTCGTTCCTGTTGCATTCCTTGGATTGTTAATGGCATGGAATGCACAACGGTAACTTCTCCATTGATCACCATCGATACCTATTTTGTATTTATATTTGTAATCCAAAAATGGTTATGTTGAGTCTGGCTGTACTTTGTATCCGTTGTTTCAACATTTTTAATATGTTGTGCGACATCGGGATCAATAATTAGCCTTATACCGAAAATTATTTTAAAATGTGTTACAGAACAATAAGACTACCTACTCTAAAATAGTTAGAGTGACTTGTAAAAGGGCCCGGTCAAGTTTTTTTTTTTTTTGTTTCTTTTTTTTTTATAATTTAATTGTCCCTGGATCAAAATATGTAATCCTAAAATTGTTGTAACGTATTGTTTTAGGTGTTCTTTGTATGTTGTTGAAATATTTGTAGAAATCTCGTGCGGAAATGGCTCTGTCTGTTTGTAAAGTTTTCATGTGTAAACCGCTGAACGGATTTTAATGAATTTGGTATATACATACGTAGAATCAATACTAGAAAAATTTATAGGCTATTTTAAGGAAATTTTATTTAAGTTGCGGGTAGGAACTACTAAACAATAAATTACTTAATGTACAAAATTAAATCACCTTACGTTTAACATAGTCCGTAATACTAACAATACTTTAAAAAAATTGCTTGACCAAAAGCTTAAAGCATTTTCTCCACCTCAAAGCCGACACTAAACATTTCCCTGTCGTCACACAAACCATATTAAACTTTATAAAAAGGGAATTAAAAGCTAATTTGGCATGTCGTGCTGTGCCGAAGGTTGCGCGTTCCTAACGACGTATACTATAATTGATCTGATAAAGACTTAGAGCCTTTAGTTTTGTGGAGTCACAACATTTTGTTATACTGACGACTTTTTAGAGTTCCTTGGTGTGAAATAAAGTTAAACTGTCTTATTATAAAATGCGTTATAAAGATATGATCAGGCTTGGTTTTAGACATAAGATAAAAACCGTAGCTGCGTTTTATTTTATTTTATTTTATTAGGAAGGAACAACAAACAGCAACACTATAAAATTTTACATTAATGTTGAACATTTCCAAATGATAACAATAGTGAAGCCCACAGCGCTGTTCACAGATTAACAATAAAATTAAGGTTAGCGCTAGGTGACCATCGATTTGAGTTAGAACAGGTTAGAACAGATGATACATCTTATACAATCGAATTAGACATTATATAAGTACATATTTATATATAGAATAATAGTAAGTTACCTACATTATATCTTTAAGAATACAACTTCACTTCTTTGGTTAGTAGCGTGATGTTATATAGCTTCACTCGATACACGGGCTGTCCAATCCAAAAATATTCTATTCATATTAGACTCGTATTGCCTAAGATTTGAGCATTCAAACATAAAAACCGTTTACATTGCAACTGTACTTATAGTACAATCAACGAAATAAATCGATAAACATTTGCTAGATTTGAAATGGTTTATCGTACACCATAGTTGTAATTTCCCTTCTTTTATTACAGTAACGGCTAAAGGATAATTATTTTAATTACAATTAACTACTATAGAAAATTGATAAGCAAATTTACATTCATAAAATACTGTTACAATTTTGTTAAATGTTCAGGTACATACATCGTTGATTGTACATACACAGATTTACGTCTATATCACTCCGAAGGGGTTGGTAGAGGTATTTTACATCCGTATTTAACCGGTAACGTTTTAGGTCCTATGAGGTAGAAGGCAAGCTTATATCAGTCTACTGTAAAAGTCACAATACGTATTTTAAGGCTACACTGAGTTAATAAATGGAATAAGCAAATAAACACCGAAATAAATATAGTACACAATTGAACCAAAAGTCGAATTTTCCATTCAAGACAAGATGTTTTTATCAAAAACAAATTGTCATTAGCTACGAAAAACTACAACTAAACTAAACTAAACTTTATCATGTGATAAACACGACCGTTACAGATTTCCTAACCACTAAAATATTTAGCCCAGTGTATCTATTTCGTTTAAATCAAATTACATTCATGTAAAAAAAAATATAATTTATAATTCGACAAGCTACTAACCTAAAAACTAACCTGAAATCAATCCGAATTAATTACTATTTTTCACCGAGTTCAATACCAACCTCCACTTGAATGAAGCTTTGTCCCAATGCAAAATCGAGTCATTATTCCGAATTGATTACTGTTTACCAATTTTTGCCCGAGTTCAATATGAGCCGGCACTCTAGCCACGATTGAAATTAAGTAAAGTACATTGACTAAAGGAGTGCAAATGGAATGGAACACACGCAATCATTTTAACTAAACATTCGTCGAGAATTAATGTTACGGAACCACTACATAATTGAACTCGTAAATGACCCGTTTATTTTTATTAGCTAGTTTTTGTCAAGTGGCCATTTTGTAGGTGTTAAATCTTAGGAGAAAATAATTCTACCTTGCTTTCACATCAGCGTATAATTAGTAGAATCAGAATGAAAACGGCTGAAAAGAAAACAAAACCTCTGCGTGTCAATCCATTGAGGCAATCTTTGTGCCTGAATGGATTGACGCGCAGAGATTTTTAGTTGATCTCATGGCACAATTATTTTACTTATAGATTTCGAATGCACGGATAGCGCTGTGGTTTTAACAGTCGCTTGTCAGTACGCCTAGTAATACAGGTTCTGTGTCTACGTGAGACGAAAATTTGGGTGATCTACAAATAGTTCGTCCGCGTCGATGTGTTATTTGTAACCATTGTTTGCATGTTTGTAAAATCCACCTTAATACAGGGATAATCTTAAGGATGAAGCTGATGATGATGAATATGTCTATTATTAAAAAAGCATAAGTAGAAAAGCTATTACACTGAATTATGAAAACCTATTTGATATTCAAACTTTAGATAGAAACATTGAAATGTCGGACAATTTTAAGAATAATCCTAATCGAATCAAAATAACAGTTCGATATGCAAATATTAGACACGAATATTGAAATGTTGAACAACTATGTATAAAGATAATCGTAATTGAATTAGAATAATTGTTCGATATTCAAGTACCAGAAACAATTAATATTCAAACGTGAAAAACTTAAAAAAATAAGCGTAATTGAATTAAAAAGTCGAAATTAATGCAAAAGTACTTTGTAAAAAGAGGTTGTTTATTTTTTCATGTTTGTAACACTGTTGCATAGAGTTAGTCCATTAAGTACAAAATTAATCGACTATTAGTATAGACAAGTTATAGTTTTACAATTTACAATGTTGTTTACTCTATACATACTTATAAAGACTTACATAATAATAAAGTCTCCAGCGAGGTAGATTAAGATTAGTACTTGTAACGATCCTAGCACACAAATTTGTTTTATACATTGTCATCACATTTTTCATGCATGGTTGTCGATTATATTGTAAGGTACACATTTTTAAACAGTACATTTCTGGTTCATGCAAAAATATTTACTAAGGTTGAAATAAACCTACTTTATACGGATTTTATCCCATAAAATATTATATAATATATTTTTCTAACTTTAATAAAACGTAGAGCTTGAAATTAAATTAGAATGCACAATGTCAGCCGATTAAAGTATGTATAAATAAAAAATGTACCAGGTTAAGGATAATTGTAATTTATTGTAGTATAATATTATTTTAAACTAATGACAAAAATGTACCCATGTATTATTATTGAATAAATTATTATTATTATGTATAATATTTACGTAAAAGTAAGACAATATTATTTACTAAGGCTTTTCCCTTCTGCATTCGTTACAACTTTCTTGCAATTTCTTTCTCCTCCTTCTACATCTGAACATGTTAGCACGGTCGGTAGTTCATGGCTGTGGTTGCTTTTTAATTGATATTCACTGTTGATAACGTCCGAAAGTATTTATTTTACGCCGGTTACGTGTAAGATTGTGGTACTTTCTACCCCAAGCTAGCTCATTCATGTCGACACCAAATAACAGGCAACGAAGGTCTCATCACACCTGATCGTTACAATCATGTACCGAACAAAGTTTTGCCGTATTTTTCTTGCAACAAATTTCGTAATCCCTATACAAAATTAAGATGTATTTTACTTTGAGAATATACTACTTATATTATTAATATTTAATATTGTGTTACGTTTATACATTGAAATTAAACTACTTCATAGGAATTTTGACAAAATCTGTATAAAGTAATTTAATTTCAATACTCATAATATTGTTATAAAAATATAAGCAGCGATAGCTCAATGGCGAGACCAACGCAATGCAGAGGGCCTCCGGTTCGAACCCACGTCACGCACCTCTGACTTTCGGAAGTTATATGACTTTTAGAAATTATCTCCTGCTCCGTGCCTCGGAGAGCACGTTAAGCCGTCGGTCCCGGCTGCCATGAACATCTATGGCAGTCGTTATTGGGAAGTCAGTGCCCTCTAATCCTGACACTGGTCTAGCCTTTAGGGTATCGTTAGCCTTCGGGTTGCGGAGGTCAGGTGGCAGCCGCTTTGTGTAAAAACTGATATCCAGTCAAATCCGATTAAACCAGAAAAGCCGACCACAAGTGACTTGGGAATAATAAAAGCTAGGAAGAAGACTAATAATATTGTTATTAAACTACATCATATAATTTTTATGCATCCTGTGTTAAAGTCAGATCGTTTAGTATTTGCCCGGGTTTGTTGCCTCAATTGCCGCAATTGCACGATAATTGGTATATTAATAATTTAAAGCGGACCACACTTGGCATAAACATATATAGTTAACAATTGCAAAATTGAGGCAAGAGATGCCATTCGTAATCTCGATATTCATATCGATAACAGACTGCGTTTTCACACTCATGTCGATAACATAGTCTCAAAGGGTTTTAAGGTACTTGGATTTGTATTGCGTTACAGTAGGGAATTCAAACGTGCCTCAAACAAAATATCAGTCAGATGAGGCTTAGAATATTGTAGTGTAGTTTGGACTAGTTGTAGATGTAGTTGTACTACGATATACATAAACATCGTTTAGAATCCGTTCAAAAAATATTCTTGTAGCATTTATCTTACCAGTGTAACATGACTAAAGAACTATCCTATGCTACTCGTTTGAAATACTTTAAACTCATGACCTGGAGAATCGTCGACAGATTTTAGACCATCTCTTCTTGTATAAAATTTATAATAGCCATACTGCTCTCATTTACTTGGTCAAATAAATATGAATGTGCCATATAAACTTGCTCGGTGCACGCTAGATGCAAGCCCTTCAACGCCAAAACCTCTAGGCCAAATCTAGGGCATTTCTCATTTATCAACAGAATGCAAGTGCAATGCAGTCGCCTGTTACGCCTGCCTGTTATGGATATCAATTTATCTACTTAATTTATTTACTCTTTGCCCAAGTTTAAATCTATATTGGTCGAAAAGTTGATGTAGAATTGAATTCATTCATTTATTTTATTTAATCTAATTTATTTCAATTATCTTTAATTTAATTATATAATATTAATTCTTTTAGTTAAATTATTATATTTTGACATTTTTTAATAATTATTACTGTGTCAGCATTTTAAGTTTTATAATAATTAATAACTAACTGTCATGTCATTCCTTTTTTAATATAATTTATATGTAAACACTGTGCACGCAAATTGTTATGATTATTATTAGTTTCTTATTTTATTTAAATGCCATTATTTGTTTGTATTTTGTATTTTGTTTAATGTAAGTAATGTCACTTTATCGGAAATTCTCAAACGAACATAAATATAAATATGTATACTTTTTTTGTTAATGCATGCTGTGGCAGCCTGTAAGTAAGGTACGGTATTATCACAATGTTTTTAATTAGTGTATGCTTTGTTGGTTGCCCGTAAATAAGAAAACTTGGGCAACTATCCACATAAAATAAATTGCAAATCGGATTTGCCATAAAAAAATTTTTGATGAAAATTTATGAATTCAATGAAAAACATAATGATTCCGATTTCCTTCATACAAAACGGCAATTTTATAAGACCTGCTTAATAAAACCGAAAGGGCAGATTTTTAATCACGGCAAATAAACTTACAACAACACAAAGACACAAAACGAAAACCAATAACAATCTACTGTAACGAAAAAACTGCACCATCAACATCATATTAAGGCTACAAAAACAATTTTCTAACACTCACGTAGCTTGATTGATTAGCCTCTTATCAAAGATCATTGTTTTTCATAAAAAAACACTTTATTCTGAGGGTAAAAAGCTAATTTGTCACCACAGTTATCGCACCATAATTGACTTCAAAATAAAAAAATCTTGATTGAAAATTAATTTCTTGAGGTTAATAAAATATTGTGAGTGCGATTTACTTAAGAAGCATAATGTTGGTGCTTTGATTTTCATTAATAAAAGCTTTTAAATATAACGGGTAACAGGTAATATGTGCCATTTGTATGTATATGCTCCTTCTTCTTTCCACACTACCTTTCCTAAAGGGTTGTTCAACGCGCAAGTGATGCCTCTGGTGTTGCAGGCGTCCATAGGCTTCGGTGACCACTTACCATCAGGTGTTGTTTGTTGTGTTGTCAGGTGATGCTTGTTTGCCACCATGAAAATATTTTTAAAAAAAGTGCCGTAATCCCAAGCCACCCTTGTAATTAGCTTGAGTATATAGCCCGCGCGAGGAGACTGCTTTGTTGGCAGTGAATGCCAATGCTGCGCATCTCGGGTATAATACACGGATCACATTCGCTGCTAACTCCGCATATCTGCGGCGTGCGAGTTGTGCGCGGGAGGCCAGCCCCACGTATCTGCGGAGCGTACGTACGTACCTAAAACGGAATTAAATATTTTGGCCTCGCGCGTGACACCAGGAATTTCAGCTGCCAGCTGAGGCTACAAGCCCGTATGCCCCTTGATTTTCACCCCTTTCATAGAAAGACGACTCCTATTTTAACACGCTTTTATTAGCTTGGTATGTATCTATGTATCTATGAATCTATGTAACGGAATCTTTTAACGTGAATTTCACTCTTTTCAAACCCACGGATTGATTTGAAACTTCAGAAAAATATAAAAGAAATATTAAAAATAAATAATAGTTTAAAAAACCAAAACACGCTTTAAAAATAAAAATAATGTAATTTAATAATTTTAATGTGTGTGGGGTGGAGGGGTTATCAAATATATATAACAGCTTTATAACAGCTTTTATCATAAAAACGGTTTCAAACAAATAAAAATAACAGGCTTACGTATTATAACTTTCTTCTATAAATAAAAAAAAACGTCATTCTAACATTAATCTATAGATTGTAATCTATTTAAATTATTATAAGTACTAAATAATCTGATTAAAATAAAGTGCTTAAAATTTCACAATACCTTTGAATACCCACTGGTACAATAAAAATCGAAATTACGACAATTTACATTTACTAGTTTATAATCTTGCGACAAAATCATATGATGATTATCAACGTCTTTTAAAACTCTATATAATATACAGTTTTACGGTTATACGGTGTATACGGTTTAGTTTAGAGTTCGAAAAAACTCTTATATAACAGCTTTGTCCGTCCGTCTGTCTGTTATACAACTTTCAACTCAAGAACCGTAAGAGCTAGAGACTCGCGGTTAACGCCATTCGACTCAGCATAGTCGATATAACCCCGATATGACTATGACCTTTGACCTCTGACCTCAAGGTCACGTGATACCATCTTTTAAGTCAAGAACCGTAAGAGCTAGAGATTCGCGGTCAACGCCATTCGACTCAGCATAGTCGATATACGACTATGACTTTTGACCTCTGACGTGGTATCAGATGACCTTTGCATATTACTCTGTTTAGTTTGGGCTAGATGGTATTCTACCACATACACACAAGTGTATGTGATAGAATATTATTATTACTTGAACCTTTTTTTTTGAACTCTAAGATTTACGTCAATTCATTGGCGTTTCTCACTAGTTTAATAATAAAGTGTATAATATGGTTTCATGCCTATATCTACAAAGGTCGCTTGGGCAAGATGCTATCGGGCCTTTCTGGCAAGAAATTCTCAGTAGTCAAAGTCAAAGTCAAAAATATTTATTTTCATAAAAATGTAAAAACAATTATTGGACACATCAATAAACTAATATGTATATCAATAAAAATAAATTAAATAAAAGGAAATAAAAATTAAGCATTGAAAAAAGCAGACTGCAATATACTCGTCTCCCATTATAAAACAACATTTTTTTAATTTATTCAGATTAGGTTACAATGTAACACTTATGAATGTCAAAGTTACACAAATTTTTCTGCGAATTTACATTTTCTGCCACGTTCAGCAAAGCAAGGGTGTAGGGCTCATGAGAAGAACGGGCAAGAAACTCATGGTCACTCTTTTTAATCGCCAAGATTTTGTTTACAAATCATAAGAGCTGTAAGGCGCTGCAACCATTTCTCCATGAACTATTACTGAACATACTCAAGCATTTAATAAAATTTGATGGTAGCCTCTAAAGCAGCAGTATGGTAAATAGGAGCATCCACTTACATGTACATTAATAATTAATCAAGACAGAAGTTTAATCTGTTTAAACTACGGACCTAAAACTGGCTATACCTATGTAGGTGTAGTATTCCTCTGCCTACCCTTTAAGGGATATCAGACATACATAAATACATGACTCTATTTTTATATACACATAAGATGCTTTTGTACGTTGTATGTACATATATCACCGGAATCCTCCTAAACGGCGGTGCCGATATTGCAAAACTTTTTTTTGTGTATCAGAATTGTCGCTTAATTGTTAAGATTCACAGTTGTATGTTAAGTTAGATTGTGCTATGATCGGTTTGCTTTAACCGGACAACGGTCGCTGTCCGCTAATGTATGTTCATAAGTCTTTATTAATCGATACCTCTATATATTTATATTAATACAAACCTATAAGCTAGGAGCGAAAACGCAACAATATCGGGCAATAGTATCGCTCTCTTTTACTTGGCACCTAGAACTATAGATGGCAGAATAACGGTGTAAGACACCTCTGTCAATCCTTTTATAGATATGTGTATGTATGTATCTTATGTGGGGGCCAGTCAGTGCAGACCGGCGACACTTCGACCCAGTGGGATCTTTTGTGTCGACACTCTCCTAATAACGAGTGCCATAGATTTTCATGGCAGCCGGGACCGACGGCTTAACTTGCTCTCCGAGGCACGGAGCAGGCGATAGTTGTCAATCAATACGCACATAATTTCGAAAAGTGATATAACTTCCGAAAGTCAGAGGTGCGCGACGTGGGTTCGAACCCGAGACCCTCTGCATTGCAGTCTGTTGGTCTCCCCACTGAGTACAATCTTTCGCTTTATAGATATAAGCGAAAGACTGTATATATTAATTTATACAAACCTATGAATGAGCACCAAGAACGTAAAAGTATCAGGCTACAAAAAATTTTAACGTGTATATTAATTTATAGGAACTAGCATCGAGAACATTAAAATCCATAATCTCTGCTTACGCTCACCCCTTCGGGAAACAACCACGACCAGTTTCATACGCATTTACATACACAGTAAATTTACACCAAGTAACGCCTACGTAAAATGTGACTCCGAAAAAAAAAGCCTTCGGAGAAACACTGCTCGCATAATAAGCGGCACATAATAATGAAATTAAAAGCCACTCTGTATGAAAGTAAGTAGGGCTAACGAGTTGAAATAACTCGTAACTCGTAAAGCCTTCAACTCACGCACACTAGCGCAGCGCCGGATTGTAAACACAGCGGGCATGTACAGGCTGCAGCTTTTTTAAAAGGTCAATTATATTTTATTTCTGTATTTTACAGCCGTATTTCAATATAAGGTTTGTACCTGAAAGTAAGTACTGAGATAAGAATTCATAATATTCGTTATGAATAGTATTATGTTGTAGTTTGTTATCAAAATTCAAACATATAATCCAAATATTATATTTATTTTTTATTATATTATGAGCTTTAATTATACTGTTGTTTGTCATCAAAGGAAAAAAATATATAAACCTATATTTTAACAAACTGGTTTTGTTATCATATTATGAGTTCTAACTACGACCCAGTTCAGAACAACAATTTTAAGCTCATTAACGTCAAATATTAAATGTGATGCCTCCTTAGACAAAGTACTTTTTCTGTAAGAAATTCTTTGTAGCGTCACTGAGCTATCTGTAAAATGGCAATAGACTCATATCTTTTATGAGGACGTTAACATATCTAGTGAAATATAAACGTAAAACACTACCTAAGCCATCAACGATCAACAATACTATACCTTATAAAACCATTCCAAAATAGAAATAAAGCAAGTAAAATATCCCGCAATAAACAACAACCTGTGTATAATAGGGCGGCGACGGCGCCCGCCCGCCCTGCGCTTCGCACTTATAAAATATAAATAAGGCTACATTGTACACAATCTATGCATCGAAGCTCGCCGTTTACCAACCTAAGGAAATTGTTACCAACTGTTGTTGCGTCTCAAGTTTTTTTCCAAAGAGAAAAAGGGATAGTGATACAGGTCAGTTGCGCGTACTGAAACAGGAGGTAAACGACTCGTAATTTCAGGATATTGTATCAAAAATGGACGAACGGTTTGTGTATTTTTTAACTTTGTGTTTTCTAGTCTGCTTCGTTACTATGCTTATTGCGTTACGCCTGAAAGTCTTGGGTTTCTAGGATAGTGAAATACTGTCTCATGGCTAAGCACGGGTCTCTCACTTCTCCACAGTCCATCTTGGTGGCCTACTGCGGGTTGGCAGACTTCACACATCTTTGAGATCATTATAGAGAACTCTCAGACATGTAGCTTTTCTTATAATGTTTCTTTCGCCGTTAAAGCAAGCGATATTTAACTCATTAATATGCACATAATTTCCTTGGAATCCTTTAGGTATAGTGCAAGTTACTCTCGATTTTTCTGTACCATACCTTATGACCAGTAGTAGTACAAGAAACCTAAACTTAACTAAGGTAAAATGTATTCTAAAACCCTTCGGGGCTGAACCTGAACGACTATGTGTGCTGCTATATTATTTTATCTTTTGCCGAGGTTCAAAAACTTTCTGATCTTTCAGAATCCTTGATCCTTGACAGTGGTGCTTTGCCGAGTAAGCCAGCTTATTGGCACGTCGTCACTGGCACGCTTTCCTCCAACTATTACGTACATAACCCGACCGGAAAAAAAAAACTTAATTCTTTCAGCACCGTACCGGTTACAGATGACCGCCAATACATTTATTATAGTTTCTGCTATATGATATTCAATGTGTTAATAGTATTAACGACATATATATATATATCACTACACTATTACCCAAAAGAGCGGAGCAGTACTCATAAACGTCATTTACATAAAAAGAAATCGCATTTAATGTATCTACACATATAGGTACCTAGTACTTCTAATATAAGAAAATTTATGCAGATTAAGTAATTTTGTACTGGAAATTGCACTTGTGACTTGTGTAACCTTAGAAATACCTCAGCTACTTTTTATCATCGTACAGCTCGCCATCGGCAGGGATTTCATTTTTAGACCTTACAACCTAATTGGTGTCGCACCACGCGGTTCCACAGGAATTTTATCCCGCGGACGCTCGGGTTGTAGAATGAACTTCCTGTTGAGGTTTTCCCACAAGATTTCTTCATTATGGGTTCTTCAAAAAAGGCAAACAAGCATACGGCCCACCTGATGGTAAGTGGTCACTATAGCCTCTGGACACCTGTAACAACAGAGGCATCATTTGCGCGTTGCCAACCCTTTAGGAAAAAAGGAAGTGGAAAGGAGAAGGAGCGGAAAGGGGGAAAGAGGGTGATTGGGCCTCCGGCACTCTCACTCACCGAACGAAACAAAACAGTAGGAATACTGCTATTTCACGACGATAATCTGTAAGAGGGTAGTACTTCTCCGGTCGAGCCGATTCATGCTGAAATCAGCGAAGCTCTACTGTGTGCTACTACTGAAACTGTCTTAACAAACTATCCAATAAAACTTTGGCCGAGCTGGTAATCAAACAAAACCTCATGCACATCTGTCGCATTCACTACTGATACCTACACCACCGAATCAAGTTCTATAAGTATCATAAACTTAACCATAAACCAACTCAATACACACAAACGGTTAAACTTCATTAAAATTCAAAATCAATACTTAACTTGCCGTAAATCTTGTCATGTTATCTTTAACCATAAATTAAGTTTAAACAAACATGATCTAAGTTAAATTATTTGACCCGCGATAAACTGGCTTTATTTCACCTCAGTTTAACTTTCAAGTTATTAGTAATAATAATATAAGGTATGATAAATACTCCTTTAGTCTTGTGGTATACATATATAGGCTTACTGTTGAGCTCTGGGTTTGATTTCCGATTAAGTAGGGTTTATTTGTATGTATGAATATTATAAAGGACTGAAATCATATTTGACAGTTTGTCATAATGTTCTCATAGATATGTAACCTAACTCCTCTCTCACTAAAATGCCCGTGACCAGTAGTGGGACACTTTAATACAGGGCTGATATTATTATTATTATAGATATTATAACGATGAAGATATTTTTCAGTTTGGTTTAACGTGCTAATCTCAGGAACTACCAGTCCGAATAGAAAATTATTTTTGCATTAGATAGTCCATTAATAAATAAAAACCGGACAAGTGCGAGTTGGAGTTGTCCACCGAGGGTTCCGTACATATTTATAGGTACATATTATAAAGATGTTTGTCGAATTCTAATAACCAGCAGACGGAAAGATGATCGAATAACAAACGTTATTTTTATAATAATATAATTAAATACAATAATATCATTACGCTTATTAAGTGACGTTATACGTTTAAAAAATGCAAAGAGCGTTCAATGCGACTAGCTTGAGGTTTTATATTTTAACGTCTAGGGAGACTTTAAAATACAGAGTTTTTGTTTTCGAATCTAAAATAATTATTCCAATCTATCAATTTTAAGGACAACGCCCTACGAAGCGAAAATCTTCCGACAAAAAACTATAATTAAAAATCACGACAGTCAAAACTGCATAGGTACCGTAAAAATCCCTCCAAAACCCCAACCAATGGGGATTGTATAAAAAGCAGCCCCTGCTCTTATATAGCTACGAAATTACGGAGGGTAGTTTGTAAAATTCGCCGACTGGGGGCGCAGGGTGCGGGGAGAAAACAACCCCTAATGGCGGAATTGCGTGACAGAATTTCGACAGTGACCCGAGTTGGCCTGTGAAAGTGAAAAAGTATATCTGGAGCTGATAATACCGCGTTACTTAGAAATTAACGTTTATGTTTTTATCTGGTAAAAGATAAAATATAATTATGTAAGAATATTCTATTGAAAATTCAACATTTTGAACTTTAAGTTTTACTAATGGATTAACTTATGTTATCATTAAATTAATAAATAGTAGAGAATTAGATATACGAGTATGTAGATATGCTGTCGGTCCCGGCTGCCATGAACATCTATAGCAGTCGTTATTGGGAGAGTGTCGACACAAAAGATCCCACTGGGTCGAAGTGTCGCCGGTTTGCACTGACTGGCCCCTACATAAGATACATACATACATGTAGTTATATTTATGAATCGAATAATAGGTGATCTCAATAAAATAAAATAGCTTGGCAATTAAACAAAAAAAACTTCAAGGTTTTTGTCATAGTGAAAGTATATAGTCTCTTAGAAATATTTTAATTCATTTATATTAATAGTATGTGCTAATAATATAAATGAATAAAAAGATTATATATATAAATATTTTCGTATTTCTAGATACTTTCGAACGATTCGAGACCACTGAAGCTAAAACAATTGTCTATTTTATATTATTTTGCAACAATTATGAAAAAAATATCATAATGTTATTAAATAAATAAACTGAGAGGGGCCTGGTACCAATGACACAAATTAAATCTTACTTTGGATATCAGTGTTCGAACAATTATTGTCTTCACCTGATATTGTGTTAACTTTGCTGTTTTTAAACTGTGTACTTTTTCTGGGCAAGAATTGTTTTTTATTTGTTATTATTATTTGTTCCTTTTTCCGTCATGAACGAGAACTTATCCGAAAATGTTGTTGCAATTGTCTTAATATAGTAGCCAGAAAATCAATTTAAAAGTTAAGCGTTTCATACAATTCTGTCAAGCAGCTCTGAAAATATAATGCATGTGTCTACGAAAATTTATACTATAATATAATTTTGAGCACATTATGAAATCAACATTTAACTAAGTAATAAAAAGAACACTCTAGAAGAGCAGCGATAGCTCAGTGGGGAGACCAACAGACTGCAATGCAGAGGATCTCGGATTCGAACCCACGTCGCGCACCTCTGACTTTCGGAATTTATATGACTTTTCGAAATTATGTGCGTATTGATTGACAATTATCGCCTGCTCCGTGCCTCGGAGAGCACGTTAAGCCGTCGGTCCCGGCTGCCGTGAACATCTATGGCAGTCGTTATTGGGAAAGTCAGTACCCTCTAATATCCTGACACTGATCTAGCCTTAGGGTATCGTTAGCCTTCGGGTTGCGGAGGTCAGGTGGCAGCCGCTCCGTGTAAAAACTGATATCCAGTCAAATCCGGTTAGACTAGAAAAGCCGACTCCAAGTGACTTGGGAATAATAAAGGCTAGGGAGAAGAAGAAACAGAACACTCTAGTACTAAAAAGATATTCTTAATAATAGCTATTTATGTGATATTGCGATTGACATTGTTAACTAGAAGTAGTTGCCGACAATCATTACAAAATTATAGACATTCCTTCACAATAATCGTTGAAGAGACAATGTTGATTGTGTGGACTTGATAATAGCTTATTTAACCAGAACACAATTAAAATGATGCAATTTCAGCTTGAATTTCACCTTGTTGATCCAACGACATAGATTTGTGATGTTATTTACGACCGATAGTAAAATTCGAGGTACGATTAGTTTTTTAAAAGACACCTTGCACACTAGGTATACATAATGTGTCGCGGAGGGTTTTACAAACATTCAAACAATAGACACAAAGAACACACAGACTCAGAACAACAATTTGTGAACCACACAAAGTTTTGTCCCATGTGGGAATCGAACCCACAACACTCAGCGCAGTGGCGCGGTGTCCACTTAAACCACCACGTGCACGGATGTCGTAGTGGTCCTTTTTTGGCTCGTGTATTTAAGTATTTTAGGGACCGTGTGTTCATAAGTTTCTTAGTCATCTATATATATAAAACTCTTCCGTTACTGAGTGACTGACAGACAACGCACAGCCGAAACTACTGAACGCAAGAAGCTGAATGTTATACATTGAAATTAAAACTACTTTATACTGATTTTGTCGCGTTGTTTATTTTAGAACTTTTTATATATAATTTTGAATTATAACACTACTATTATTTAACTTTAGAAAGAAAGAAAATTTATTTATTTAACAAAATAAAATATATAATAATAACAAGTAAAATAAAAAATTATAATAAAATTTGCCAAATGGGACCTAGTTCAGCATATGCCAGGCTAAGGAAGCTTTACGACAATTTAAGCTATTTAAATTAATTAAAACTATTTATATTTTTTTTATATTTTTTATAATATTATTTTTAATTTACAGTGATACACTGGCGTCCAAACATAATAAGTTTTTCATTATGTCTGGCATTCCAAAAGTTTACAGTTTAATATTTAAAAAGGTATAATTAATTATTTGAAAACCATGAAGTACAACACTTATGGTTATTTATTCTATATTACGTACAAAGATTAGTTGTTGATGAGCGTATTTATATGAATATATAAATGCGTTCAAACTAATCTATTACACATGGAATTCAGAAAATAACAAGCCAAGCGGTATCAACAACTCTGTATCTTTCGACGACATTTCAGCGCGCCATACAAAATTTTATTATAACCAAATTGTGGGCAATATTTTCGTAAATATTTTGGAACGAGACCTGTTTGTGTACGGCGAACAAACGGACGTAAATACATAATTTATGTATAGATAAGTTGTAAGGTTAATTTATGATGATTTGGGAATTAACGCTGATTGCCTTAGCTGTGGGCAAATCGGTGGCGTTTATTCAAGATTGTATAGATACATAACTGCCTCGCCAGCCGAGTGCCCTGGGTTCGGATTCCACATGAGACAATTATTTGTGTGATTTACAAATTTGTGACCTGAGCGTACTTTGTGTACGTTAATTGTGTGTTTGTAAAGTGCTTCAACATAGAGGCTTGATAAATAGCTTAGGCGTTCTCTTACAAGAAATAATATGTACATAGGTCTCCCCGTGACCATGGCTGCTGAAAAGCAACCGAAACGTTGGGGAATGTGTAAAAATAAATTAAATCTAAATAGTTTTAATAATAATTTAATTAGCTTAAACATTAGTAAAGTTTAATAGTAGTAGTAGTGTAACAATTTTCAAAATTTTGTAATAAAGTGTCAAATAAACAACGCAATAAAATCCGTATATAGCAGTTTAATTTCAATGAATAATATTCGCGTAAATAGAAGACAATATTAAAATATGTACATAGTTTCAGGCATATAAAAGAAAGCAAAAAGGTCGTACACTCACATTTCTAAGCTATAGTTTTAGGTCCTACCTCGGGTCCTACGTATAGGGCGCCTGCCATTATCTACCATAGACAGTTCTAGACTCTTTACAGTTACTGAAATTTTCTTGACCGAAAAAATCTAATTGCCACCACCGCTATGAAACACTCACTTTATTAGTTTTTAGGTTGGGTAGAGTTTCGTTACGCATAAGTTTATATTTGTGTATAACTATTTATGTTTATGTTTTACTTGTTATTTATGTGTTTTGTTAAGCATGTGTCAAATAAACAATATAAGTTGATTTTTCTTAAAATGAGGAAATGATCATGGGTACCTATTGAGCTTGAGTCTCCATACACAGCTGTCACATTCACAACCACCAAGGCAATGTATAAGTATTCCGTAAGAATACGCCCAACCAACCAATGAATACTATGGGTTATACCGGGGCACAAAAACCAGGAAACATTTCAACATAAAAATGGTATAACACGGTACAATAGTGGAATAGCAAATGTACGGAAGAGCAATATGTAAATCTTAGTCAAATTTGATAAATCGTTGTTACAATGAAGCATTCGTACTGTCGGCTAATTTATTAGATTCGTTTGCATAATATGGCATTTATTTATTTTTATGTATACCGATTTATTGCTGAATGCGAATAAATGAAATGGCAAATGTTGTTTTCCTACACGAATTGTTTATTTTTAGATGTTACGGTTGCGGTAGTTAATATATAAAATATTTATAAGCTATAAATAGGTATTTTAATTCTGCCTCGGTAGTACAGCGATAGTAAACGCAGCTGCTGCGTATTAAACGCCGCCTCGATTATCGGGTCAAGCAAGGTATTACTGGGAATGGGATCACTGTTGTGTGTATTGTAGAAATGTTCAATAGCAGGACTGGACCCGACCGATAATAGTTTGCTTCCCTATTGCGTGAGATTTAAAACCATATACAAAATGGCGCAAAACTTATCACATTAAATAATATACTGCCTTAACACGTTGACAGCGACACTCATTTTTGTATTCTTGCCATTCCTGCGGTACGGAGCGTTTAAGAAGACCTCGTTTGAAAACTATCATTATGGTGGTAAGGGGCTTATTAGACCCCGTAACGTTAAATAATCTTATAGGTTTTTCTTCAGTACGGTACGAGCTCATAGTGCCCCGTATTAAAGTAGATACACAACTGCATTCTGTTTTAATAGGGTTAGATATATTTCATCTCTTTCCTAAACTAAATCAAATTGAAGTTACGGTCACCGCACGGCAGAAAAGTCTACGTTTTTCTTAGCCGCATCGCAAGGATGACACATACGAGGCTTATTAGACCTCGTTCCGCACTGAACATGTTAAGCTGGTTGATATAAGACGGTTAACATAAACAAAAAATCTATTTTCGCAGAAATTAAGTAATGATTCTTTTTAAAATATAAAGAAAATAAAATTAAACACAAAGTGGAACACCATTGTAATAAGCACACACTAACCTATTTCTTTTCGTCGCAAGATTTTGGACCTTATTTCTTTTGTTTTTGTTTTTGTTTCTTTTTGTGTATTTTTCCGTTTGACTGTTTTGTTTTAATATCGCTGCTTGAGGTCTTTGACATTTATCTCTGTATTACACATGATGTTCTATGTATGAAAACTAAAAAAAAGTGTCCTGTGGCTAAACTACTAAATACATTTGGTTCATAATTTGTAAATCGTCAAAGAATACCATTTAGTATATGTGATATCAATTAATGTGATAACATTTGCCCGACTTTGTATATGCTGTGTATGAGGAAGACCTTAAGCATGACATAAATATAACCCAGTAATACTTTGCCCAATAATAAAATCTAAGACTATTATCTAAGACTATTAACCAGCCTGGCAAAGAGTCATTAGATTTTCTGGTAAGAAACTGCCAGTTAAAATAAAAATTCATAGTCATACTGCTGTGCAATAATACTACCCTAATTTCACCACCACAAACAAATCCTTAATTATAAATCATACCCCATTACCACTACTCACAAAAAACCTTGAAAATAAATCCGTAACCAAAAAAAACTGAAATAAAATACCCATGATTACGTAAAAACTGTCACCATAAAAACACACCCAGAGGCTGGTGGGTTTATTACAATATATTTATGTTATTTATGACATACTGGCCACTACTAATGAGTTTATGTTAATCATAATGACACCGACACTCTCTTTGTTAGTATTAAACTTATTAATTAATTCAAAACTGTCATATTACATACTACATAATATAACGTTATAATGCATGTAGAGTAGGTTAAATTTGTGCCTGTGTATCCTTTACATTGGGTTCAATATATATAAAAATATATCACTACATATTATGAAACAAAGTCCCCCGCCACGTCCGTACGCGATAAACTCAAAAACTACTGAACGGAATTTTATGCGGTTTTCACCAATAGACAGAGTGATTCATGAGGAATGTATAGGGTATTTTGTTAAGGTTTTGTACTACCCGTGCGAACCCGGGCCGGGATGCTAGTATAAAAAAAATATATTCTGCAGTCGTCCTCTATTAAGTGGTACTTTAAAAAATATAGCTTGGAAAAATTTGGACGTAATACTTCTGCAGAGAAGTGTTACGTCCAAATTGCTGCCACCATCGTGATATATAGCTGTGAATGCACACATGAATAATTGAAACTAGTGCTACTGAACATCTCATAAATTTACTTGTAATAACTTGTGTGGTGATCTTAAGTTATGCGCAGGCGCATCTGATGTATGATAAATGTGTGGCTTGCCTTAAATAATTAAGGGAAGCCATGATGGATGGAGTATTTCGACATGTACTTTGTTTACAATAACATATCATCTCGCCTGTATATACATAGAGAGGGGATATGCGTCTAAAAAATTCAATAATCATTTGCCCAAATCGGTAATCTAATCCATGATCTCACGATGCAAGCATGAGTATAATCGCAAATTTTCCTTTACTCAACCTGAAAACCCTTCGGACAACACAATCAGTAGGATTAGTTGATCAACAAAGCATTTAGAGCCTATCAAAGGCCATATTTAATAATAATGTCCTTCATACTGAATTTCGGTCACGGCAGCCAATCTTAACGGATACCGGTCTTCTGCGCAGGAGTTATTATAGCGCACAAGTATGTGCGCAAAAACAAGTGCATTCTCTACTTCTTCAAACTCATACTCCGACGGGACAGTAATCCTACACAATTCTGAAATATATCAAGCACAGATTCAACGGCTTTGCGTGCTTTCCAAAAGCACGGGGTCTGCAACACCATCAACTGCCTAACATTGGGCTTCTATTTATAAATTCTTGCCAAAAAAACTCATGAGACAAATTTTTGTTTGTCTGATTCGGGAATCTTAAAACTAAGACTGCATGACACAGCAGTCACATTCACTACTGCTTCACATCAACTCCATATTTACTTCACACAGGCATCGAATACGCGCTTCAAAATAATGTTCCTACTCTTACTGTCATCAAAAGCATAGCACGGGTGTATCATTATCTAAACTCAACATCTGTGTGTCAAGGAGACAAGAATTACCGGTAAATAGTAACAATTTTACGGTTACCGAGCACCACGCTAACCCGGTAATGCAGTAACCTACTGCCACTTATAGATATAGTATCTTCACGCTCTTGTGAACAGGGTTAAACAGAGTAAATACGACACAATGTTGATTAAATGTAATGCAATCATATGATACTGAGAAATTGTAGGATAGTGCAGTTGTTTAAGTTGTCATTGCAGCTAGTATTGCGCATTTGATGTACGTGTTGATATATTGTGTGATCCTTAGATACGATGTTTTGAATCTTGTTGTCGTAAGTAATCGCGAATTTAATTGCTGTCGAGTCTGTCATGAAATAGTTGCGATTATCTTTTACTATCGCAAGAGTTGTTTCTATCATAGAGTTTTGATTTCAGAAAGTTGCATTTGAATTGCCGAAACTGATATATAAGTAAAATCAGACAATGATTATTATAATTACTACTATTTTCTATTTTACTTGTGACATAAAACCTCCTTAAAATTCTAATTTTATTGTTACCAAAAAGATTATTATTTTTGGTACCTATTTAAATTTTAGCCATATTCGAAAATGGCGGCTGTTCTATATTAGACGCGTATGTTTATTATTATTTTTTTTTATTACCTGGCGTATAGAAATGGTAGCATATCATATACATAATTAGCGTGGTGGTTTAATAGATTTCCAGGCTTGATTTCGATGTCCTAGATAGTCTCTAAAATAGCCGATCTTTTAAGAAAATTGAAACTGTCGCGTAAATATATTTAATATCAAGATGGATGTAATCCCTGTCACGTGTGTAAATATTTATAGCCACCAACAATTCAGACAATGGCCCAAAAGTCAAGGATTCTTAAATTATATGACTAAGAATAATTTCTAACCAATAAGTTATTCTCAGAATACCCGTTAGCAAAACGAGTGGAAAAATAATAGAATTGCAAGTTAATTGCATAATTGTAGTGCGATCTCAACAAAACGGGCTGATTTCTCGCAAGCTAGTTTCATGCTTTCTAACATAATTGTTTTACGCAAAGTTATGGACACACATAGTCGTAGGAGAAAACGAGAGTCGATGAAAAACTACAACGGTCATTCAAATGATCTACGAGATAGACCCGTGGTACAATAGCATCTGTATTGAACGAGAAAATTGTCAGGTTAAGCATATTATTTATAATTAATACGCGCGCTGAGGATTTTGGATGGGTGACCGGTTCAAAAATCATAAAATTTCTTTATATGCCTGTAAGAGCTCATGACTCGGTTACGGCTGCTTTAGTGCTGCTACATCTATACTTATATATATAAGCACTCTTGTTCGTTGGAAGTAAGTGACAGAGACGGCAAAATTTTCCATTTTCTACGATTCTGGTATCTATCTTGCTTTATTTACTTTCCCTCTTCTTTATGCAAGCTCTTTAATATCGTGTAAAGTACATGTTAAGGATTAATTTTGTATAAAGTTGGCATTTTTGTCAAATAGATCTTACGCTGTTACCGGACCAATCGATCGATCGATGGTAGAATGGATTACTCGACGTCGATCGATAGTTTCTACCAGACGAATCGACGTCGGCCGATGCCGTCGATCGACGTTCAATCGATTGGTCTGGTAACACGTCTATTCGACATCAATCCAAAGATTTTAAACTACATCTGCCATTTTTTCGACATACATTAAGACTAATTAAATTTAAATTTATTTAAATTTTTGTCTATTAGACAATAGGCAAAAATGTCTACTCTGTAAGAATTATTAAGAATTAGCTGCTTGGTATTTTCCATAATATCACCGATTTTGGTCAGAGAACGCTTGCCTAGGTATTTTTTTTTTACTGTGCCGTTCACACCTATCACAGTTATTATATAATAGAGTCAGTACCGTCAAATATTATATATTTTATTGCTTTTGGTGGCAGATGAGCCAGCGGCTCATTGGAAAGTAGGCGGTATCCGCCGCTAATGAACATCGCTATGTTCCCTTGTCACTCCAGAAGCAGTGCCTCTATCAGTGCACCAAGTGTTAGGGATTCAATCATCACACAGCAGAAAAAAATAGTGTGACCAGAAATATTGTTGCAGATTTTTTTTATCTGTTGCTTCAATGCATGAAACCCCGTGCAAAGGGTCGGTTTATGGGCGATGACCATAAAAAAATACTACTGTTCTAATAGTCTACCAACACACATGAAGACTGCCGTTACTGTCAAAACAAAAGCAATGGTAACAAAAAATGCTTGCTTTTTATTTTTGGCATATAGTATTTTCGGTAGTTTTACTTAACGTAGAACTTCAATAAATCTTTGCCCACCAGGAAATCGAAAAACCTAAACCTCACGATCTATATATAATCATCTGACTAGCAATATAATATAAAGAAAACTAATTTTCCATTCATATATTTTAGTGACAACATTTTAACAAGTTGCGAAACTTTTAAAATATATTCTCTAGAAAATTCCAAAATCAAACTCGTTTATTAAATATCAAGCTACCGACCCAACAGCTCAAAGTATAAACATGCCGTGAAGTTTTCTCTCAACACTTAGCGTTGTGGGGCGTGAGCCATAAATTGGAGCGCGCGCGCAGCCGTCGATCACAATCGGTCGTATTCAAATGAACCGAGCCCGAATTTATGACCGAAGTAGCCCGATGAGTAAGACATTGAAGTATAGACCGAGTAACTGATAGATCAGCCGTTAATTTTAAGGCTAATTAACGACGTAATAGGTTAAGATTAGTTGATTTTGTTTGGATTTCTATTGGTTATGTAGTCTAGTTAAAATGTCATAGATTAAATAATATAATATAAATTTTAAATGACGAAGAATGCGACGCTATTATTACAGAAAAAGAAACAGTTAAGAAACGCAACCGCGCAATAGCATTTGTGATAGTAGCAGATGGATACCAAAGAAAAGTAGAATTTCACATATATTTATCAAGCAACAGTTTAGTATAGATCTATCTCTTTTCCTGACCTCAACTAAGAAAGGACTAAGGCAAGCCTCACTGGTCATCCTAGATTAAATAAAGACAGAAAAAGAACTTGCATTTTCGTTGAATTAAAACCATTGATCACATAAAAATAGCCAAAATATTGAATTCCAGATTTATTATAATATGTTTCTCTAAAACCTTTGCCAAAGTATCACTTGAAATAAACTTACTTTTAATCCCTCCAAACAACTCATTACTATAATCACTACATTTAATTATAAAGTAAACTGTGTCTTTAATCGGTAAACCATTTAATTACACAGCAATTTGAGACTTTATAGGCAAATAAAAACGTTACCTGCCAATTAAAGTCACAATTATAAATGTCTTGTCTACCCCATTTAAAAGTCTGCGGGCACTCGAAGTTGAACCGAATCCCATATTTAACAGGTAGCCGCGTGGACATTGTAGCTGATAACAGGAATTAAACACAGCCACACTACACAGTGTCCAAATAAGACCAACACAAACTAATGATTGTATGAAATGCACTCATTTTTTTCTGTTGATGGAAAACGTTCGGAATATTGAGATTAAAATATGAATTAAACGTAGCCTTAGTGTACACTGTCCACAAATAAGACTGATAATTACTTTTTTTGTATGGAGTGCACTTATTTATTTTTGTTGATGGATAGCATTGAGTTTTAACCATATTGTAACGTTTTTATATTCGTGGATCTGGAAAAGGCTTATGATAAAGTGGTGAGGAATGAACTTTGGTCGGTATTGTCCATGTATGGAGTGAATAGCACCCTCACGCGAGCTCTGAAATCTCTTTATGATGATTCCAGAGCTTGTGTTAGGATAAATGGGACCTACACAGAATTGTTTAGCATCGAAAAAGGTGTTAGACAAGGATGTGTAGCGTCGCCTTGGCTGTTTAACCTATACATGGACAATTGATTAAAAGATTTAAAAGATTGTGAATGGGGATTAAGAATGAATGAGTTACTTGTCAAATGTCTTCTTTATGCCGATGACCAAGTAATACTTGCGTCATCAGCAGAAGAGTTGCAGGCGATAGTAACTATTATGCATGGTGCTTTTGAGAGTAAAGGAATGAAAATAAATGTAAGCAAGACGAAAGTAATGGTATTTGAAAAGGAAGAGTGCGTGACGATGTGTAATATTATGATTGATGGAGAAAAAGTGGAGCAAGTGAAAGAGTTTGTATATTTGGGTACTTTGTTTACAAGGGATGGTAAACATGAGGGAGATATTGAAAGGAGAACGATTGCGGGAAACAAAGTGAATGGAGCTCTACGCGCTTTTATGAACAGTCGAAATGTTTCCGAAAAGGCACGTTTGGCTGTTCATAGAGGACTATTAGTGCCCACACTTATGTATGGAAGTGAAAGTTGGGTATGGCAAAAGAAGCATGAGAGCAGAATAAATGCTGTAGAAATGAGAGCGCTGAGAAATATATGTGGTGTGACTCTGAAAGATAGAATAAGGAATAGTGTGATTAGAGAGAGATGCCGCATGAAAGTTGATATAGTGACAAGAATAGAAAAGGGTATGTTAAGCTGGTTTGGGCATGTAGAAAGAATGGACGAGGAAAGACTGACTAAGAAAGTTTATAAGGCTAGTGTGAATGGAACAGTCGCAAGAGGAAGACCTAGGCGAACGTTTCTTGATCAGATCGGAGGCGTTCTGGACAAAGGCCAGCTTAAGAGCACCTTGAACCGACGGGCGTGTATGAGGAATGTGATGAAAGTGAATGAAGCCAGAGAAGTGTGTCAGGATCGTAGCATATGGAAATCCGTAGTCTCTGCCTACCCCTCTGGGAAACAGGCGTGAATCTATGCATGCATGCATGCATGTAACGTTTGAAATCTATAATATATTAATAAGTAAAGTGAAAAGGGTGCCGCTGTGAAGTTAAAAAGGGGTAACTATCTATGTCGCAGCGGCACACTGGCGGCCAAACACAATAGTTTTTTAATTATGTCTGGTATTCTAATACTCGATAGAATAAGCATATTGTGCGCGACTGTGGTATTCGGCATACTTACAGTTATAAACTTCGAATAAGTACAAGAAGTGTGAAATAAATATAATTTTTTACCGTCTAATTTAGACTACTATGTGATGTATGTAATAATACAGTAATTGATCCACAATATTAATAAGGCTGACATTTATCATGAAGTATTTCTTTTTACTAAGCTTTTTACTATATAGTTAATTATAACAATAATAATAATATTCTATCACATACACACAACACCATCTAGCCCAAACTAAGCAGAGCTTGTACTATGGGTACTAGACAATGGATAAACATATATATATACCTTTTTTTGTAAATACATACATATTATACATAGAAACACCCAGACCAAGACAAACATCCATGTTCATGCACACAAATGTTTGGCTTGTGCGGGAATAGAACCCGCGACCTCAGGCGTGGCAGTCGGTTACACTAACCACTACGCCATCGAGTCGTCTAACTGATCCACAATCTTAATAAGGCTGACATTTATCATGGAGTATTTCTTTTTACCGAATAATTAATTATCACTCGCTTTAACGGTCAAGGTAAATATCGTGACGAAACCTCATGTCTGAGAATTCTCCACAATGTTTTTGGAGATATGTGATGTCTGCCATCCCTTCTCGCACTGAGAAGAGGCCCGTGTCCAGCACTGGGACAGCTTAAGACTGAACTGCTATTATGAGTCATTATACCCATACTTTTCTCCCTTAGCGCCTCTATTGACACTCAGGGATATTAATAAGAGAGGTGCATTAATAATTTTATTTCCTTATTAACCATAAGTTTTATGTAAATATTTCCTTTTATAAAATTTCAATATAATTACAAGATGATTGTGTTATTTAATAAAAATTCTTCTTGAAGTTTAATATATTATTATTGCAATAAATTGATTTATGAATTTATCTTGATAATTATAAAGTCTGCGAATAACTACATATTTTCTAGAATAAATATTTTGCCTTATTTTGCCTTTTGAGTATTTATAGTCAACTCTTCTTCTGGCGCTGTCATTGAGCTTAATTAGAGTGGCACACCAGAGTCAAACGTCAAAAACATCAATCATTATGAAAGTAAATCTCTTTGTATATCATCAATATCTATAATAAAGTAAAGATAAACTAATGTCATGATCATACTATAACCTTATAGTATCCTAACTAATATTATAAATGCGAATGAGAGTTCGTTTGTTTGTTACGCATTCACATCACAAAATTTCGCGTACACGTTGTTAGTGATACAGAAAACGACATACGGTACCTTTCAACCAAAAAAATATACTGTTTCCGGGCGAAACCGCAGTCAAAATTAGAAGTTTATAAATATTACACACTAACTTGTATACGCGGCTTCACCCGTATACTAGGACAAGAATAGGTCACAGTCACAGTTCACAGTCTATATATTAAGTTTTATCCAAATCTGTTTAACAGATAACGCGAAATTGACTAACAAACATCCACACATCTTCACAAACTCACATTTATAACAGTATATTAGGATAAGTGTATGTATGTGTAGACTCAGCTTAAAAACCTTACTAGCATTTATATTCAAAGTAAAAGACAACGCTCAAAGCCAATCATGCGCAACCTACTTTCACGCTTTGCGAAAACCAACGTTCATTTTATAACTAAAACATTTGCCCTTAATGGATCATTAAGGGGAACATCGATAAACGAAAATATCCGATGTTTCACACCTAACACAACAAAAGTAAAAGCACGACTCACGTTTTTGTATTAGTGACAAAATGTTTTTACGCCTCTGTCTTAACCCTTTTTGTTTTTGAACTTTTGTTTTTAACGAAAATGTGTTTTTGTTTTTAACCTTTTGTGTCTTTGTTTTATTGAGTTTTAATTAAGTTTTAATTTTTATCTCGCGGCTCCCGTTGTTTTAATTGAGTTTTTTTACGGTTTTTGATACGGTTAAGAATAATGGGGTTGTGTAATATTTTTAATTGTTTCGGTTTAAATGTCACGCCTTGAGTAATGTTTGGAGATGGTAGCTCGATAATGTTTATAAGAATTCCTTTGGAGTGTACTTATATAGTATCGATGAGGTTCATTCCCTTCTATGCACAGTTTATTTTGTAACACACCGAAGCTTCGTGTATTTTTTATGAATGAGTTCGCTGGTTCAGTGATAGAAGCGTGTTTGCAACTGACGTTCGTGTTATCCAGAAGTCTAATCTTTGGTTTGATATCGCATTTTGGTAATAGTAATCGAAGTCTGGTAATATGTGGTTTTAATAGAACTTTTAGGTACTAATTGGGATAAGTAGGTATCATGGAGTATGTCATCGTATGAGTTTGTCAATTGCCGATATGCAACATAATGATAACAGGCAAAAATAATAGAAAATAATTGTTTTTGGCCGCCGGCGAACCGCAGCTTAAGACAAATGTGAAATTTTGAATTTTGTTTTTTAGCGACTCGAGCATGTCTGAAATGTTGAACAGATTTTGATGAATTTGGTATTACGAAAGTTTGAGCTAGAAATAACAAATATCACGCATATGACATCGTGGTTGGTATTCAAGTGTAACAGATAATATAATATATTTTACGAATGCCTGGGTTCAGCGACATAAATATGTGCACCTGTGATACTGCCATTTATGGGGTTAAAGTTTTAATTCCTGGGTCAAAATGGCCTATTATTGCTTTCTACGAAGAAACCATTTATGAGGACAAAGGTTTAATCCCAGTTTTGTAACAAAAAATTGCTTTTGGTCAAGAATCATTAAACTGCACCTCGGTGTTTTTACCACATACACAACATTAAAAATCTACATAAAGTGATTATCATACACCTCTGCCTACCATTGAGGTCCACAAGCGTGACACTAAGATACTAAAACGGTTCGCTTATTGAATAAAGGTACCGAGAATGAAAGAAAACGATGTTTAACCGAACGTAACTAATCATAACTGTAATAAAATCAAACCGAACGCGTCAAATTACACTTAAGTAGTGTTGCGCTGCAATTATATCGATATCGAATAGCTGTTATTCGATCATTATTTTATGATTAGCCTGTATCAATTACACATATGTACCAACGAAAATATTTTCACTTTATACGTAAACATTTCACGTAAATATCCAATTAAAATACGTTAATGATAAATACGATTTTAATTGCTTAGCTACAAAGTGATTGATGGAGGTGAAATCGAAATTCGATTTTCTTTTCTGCTGAAGAATATATTTTCTCTTAAAATGGTTGTGGATGGAAATTATGAACGCCTTATACAGGTCAGGTTTGCTTATTGTCGCCTCGGGATATTCTAAAGATATAAGGCATTGGATGTCTATTTGAATTTGCGAGTACTGAGTCGTGTGTAATGCAATTATTATACCATGCTTGGAATACTTTTGTTAAGAAAGTGTTTGTTGAAGCTTAAAAGAGTAAAAACAATACAACGTATAGCAACAGATATATGTGGTCATATTAAAAGTAAGCGAGGTATATATATTAAAATCATTTGATAAGACATTTATAGACTAGACTATGATTTCGATTAACATAATACTAAACATCCACCCTGGCTTCGCACGGCATGTCATCGCGTAAACAACTTATTACATTTGTAGCGCGTAATTATAAAATTTCGATATTATCTAAAGTATTTATAATATAATATACAGAAATATACTAATATATATATAGTACATTTTACCAACTATGTTTTTATTTCCCGCGTCCTAATATAAGGCGAGTTTATTGCTATTTCGAAAATTATTTATTAGGATTTTCTAATAAAAGAATCCATTAATACTTTCCCGATCTGGGAATCGCAAACAGTGTGCATGTATGTAATATAAAGAAAGCGCTTTAAAGATTTATTTTTATTGGACTAGTCATTACACTATAATAAAATGAACTAATAAATAAACGATTTATTTAAGTTCTCAAATAATAATATAATAATAATATTCTACCACATACACACAACACCATCTAGCCCAAACTAAGCAGAGCTTGTACTATGGGTACTAGACAATGGATAAACATACATATAGGTATATAAATTTTTTTTTGTAAATCCCTACATAATGTATTATACACAGAAACACCGAGACCAAGACAAACATCCATGTTCATGCACACAAATGTTTGACTTGTGCGGGAATCGAACCCGCGACCTCAGGCGTGGCAGTTGGTTACACTAACCACTACGCCATCAAGACCGACAAATATTATTATATTAAATATTTCATTATGATTCGTAGAACTTTATTTTATGTATGCTGTGTTCTACACCGTCTTTGAATGAATATGTAAGTTTAAAAAGGGCATAATATCATCAAACGAAAAAATATATGTGACCTTTTTGCATAAAACAACAGTAAACCAATGATTATAAATAATTTCTTTTTGTTTATCCATATGTAAATACATAAATAAGTATTACAAATTATACAGTATAATGTCCAAGTATAAACTAACTTACATACAATTAATATTTCAGTATCCTATATAACGCGGCTTTAGCACAGGAATACTAAACAAAACGAATTAAAAAAGTATACAATAAATTTAAAAAAGCATATTTATTATCAGAATTTACATACATTTTGTGAAGCAAAATGGCTTCTTGTTACTTATAATACTCGTTAATGGTTACAGAAGTTTTAATTATAACCATAGATGCAAATTAAAATTGCATTTTTCGTCATATAAGGATGACACACTGTAACTGATGGACATAAGTAATATCGGACGCCATGCGCTCAACAAATAAATACAAATCGAATTCCGAACATAACTGCCGATGTCGACACTCGATAATCGATATTGTATGTTAATGAACACGGCATCACTAGGAAAAACCATAATCTATGAGCAATAACGCATAAAAGGAATCGTATAAATGATTATTCAATTATCACGTTTTAAGTTTGAATGATCAAATACAGGACACGTTTGACCGTTATTTTTGAACATTAGTGTTTCTGCAATTAATGCGTTTGAATAAAGAAATTATATTTAGAAAGAGATGGTGATAATGAGCGTTGTTTATAACATTACAAAAATGTATCCTAACTGTTTCTGCCGAGGCATGTGTTTAATTACCGTTTTTATATCATTGTTTCTAGAGCATTCCATTCAAGAATGGAGACAAATTGATTGTAAAGTAATATCGCTTCCAGTAGTTATGTTCTAATAAGCATTCGTTAGCTTCAATGTAACTATTAGGCCTGGTTATAAAAATAACTGGCGAAACAACTATATGAGAGCCGTTTTTACTATTTTGGTACGCAACCCCCGTGGTGCGAATGCGTTTCCCCTCTTGTCTTTCGTAACTGCCTATTTTAACACAATTAACAGTTATTAATGCCACGAAATAGGTTTTTAAAAGGTCGACAACGCGAATATGATCCTGTGTTTTAAGCGTCCAAAGACTACGGCAACAACCTAGAGGGCCGTGTATACATACGTTCTTGCACATTCTTAGTATGAAAAAGAAAATTGGAATAGTTCTAAAGACATGCCTAATATAAGCCTAAGTACTTACTACATCATTCTTATTATTAATACTGTACTTATACACATTGATTAGTATTTTTTTTAATAAATAATGCCTGTGCCCATCCTCGAAGACAACAAAAATCTTCACTATTGTTTTGTTGATGTTTATTTTGTGAGAGAGCTCTGGTACTCATAACACAAGTTAAATCTTAGCATGGGTACCAGTGTTCAAATATATAGTGTACTTATACAAAACTGTAACATTTCATGTGTAACTTATGGTACGTGTGTTTGTGAAATAAATGATTATTATTATTTATTATTATTATATTTACAAAAAAAAAAAGAAGTAAAGCTGCGTCTGAATAATATAAAATAGGAATACTAAACTAATATAAAACAAAGAAATGTCGCTAACTAACTTCTACGTAGAAGTTAGCTATAGTAACGTATGGGACATTATTAGACAGAGTATTGCTACTGAAAAATTCTTAACAGAATAACCTAACAACGTTTTGCCTAATACCATCACGTTCACCCAAAAACATTCAGTTCGGCCAAAATATATTATTATATATTGTATGTAAGTATACAAGGTTTTATGTAACATCGTTTAATCTACAAATAATTACGTGAAGAGAAAACCCGTTTAAAGCATATTGCGCGCATCAAGGTGTATGAGATTTGGCAAAGTTAAAGTTTATATCTAGAAGTGCAAAAAGCTGTTAAATTTTAATTACTTTCAAATTTCGACAACTTTCTAGTTTCCTTTATACATATATTTTTAAAGGGGCCTCTCGCAGGCTCGAAATAATTCTTGTATTGTGAGCGACTTTACAAACATTCAAACATTGGACACAAAGAACAGCCAGACTGGGGACAATCATTTAGGAATCACACAAGTTTTTGGCGCGTGTGAGAATCGAACCTACATCATTCTACTTAAAGCACTACGACATCAGTACTATTTATAAAGTTCCACCACCGCTAAAGATAACTCAGTGGCACTATAAGCACCAACTTAAGCCAAGGGGGATGCCTCAAATTATATTCAAAGCTACCATTATTTAAAAAAGTGCGATATCCAGCTGTCTTGTTCACTACATAGACATACATACACAAAATGTGTGGTGAAAGACCCAATTATGCGAACAGGTGCGAGCTTCAATGAAAGAAATGTTTATCGAAAGAGACAGCCCGCAATTATTACTTCTTATAATTAACAATAAGGATTTGCGGACACCGGGCTTCAGATAATTTAAGGCATTGATAATGTCAACGTAACGCAGGTGGAGGTTCGTCTAACCTAAGGAAAAAATGGAAGACATGTTATATTGAATCAAATTAGGCGTTACTTAGCGGAAATTCATAGTAATAACATTATTAGGAAGATAGGAACCTACCACCCTAGGATTGCCCGCCCCTACTACTGCAAGTTGGAGTACGCCCGGGTCCCACGACGTGACTGTCCCCATCCAGAGAAATTCGGTAATATCAACCTTTCTATATTGTAATAGTTGGGGTGGGCAATCCAAACGTGCGTGGCGGGTTCCTCTCTGCCCAATAATTTTAATGGAAAATATCGTTGCCAATTATTGGTTGGCGGGACGAATGAGTTGACTTGCTTGGGGGTACCGCCTTCTTACAAGACATTGGTTTAAGAGTACACTGTCTTTGGCCCGATGCAATGATGGCACTACGAATGAGCACGCTCCCTCGGGAAAGTAGCATTGTCTTACAGGACATCGGTATAATAGTAATACTGTGCTTTTTATCCTATGAATAAGTGGTCTGAAGGCTCGCATACCGAACTCTATCATTCCTTGCCTTCATTAATTTTTATTGGGTCGGTAACATGTGAAAGATGCCTCTGGTATAACAACATCGGACAGGCTGCATTTTTACTGAAGAGATTGGCATGAAATAGATGGCTTAAAATATATTTATCATTCTGTCTCGTCTAAGAGATTTTGTTTAGATAACAAGTCAAACAATTTTGTTTAATATCCTTAACTATAGTCAGAAGTTACGGTATTATAAACTTGATACGCATACTCGTTTCTGTTCGCGGCATTCAAATATAATCTCAAAATATTTTAGTTACCCCGGGTACTAGCTAGCTAGATTATTATGATGAATTTAATATTTTAGCAATTAACGTCTACATACAAACAAGCTAATTTTATCTTTCCTTTTTTAGGTTGACATGTATTAATTAAATATGTACGTCATTTAACAAAAAACTTTTGAGATGCAAAAAATATATTATATTACATATTCGAATGATAATCGTGTCGAAGTCGAATAACAACGATACCTACTAAAGTTTGGTTAAGATTTACAATATAGTGTTGTCAATTCATTCGACTATTATTCGAATGCAATAAAGCAATTTTATATTTATTATAATTAAAAAAATATAATGACCCTGCGTGTGTATGAATCATCTTTTAAATGTCATCTACCCACTAATTACGTTTGTATTCCTATTAAAAAGTAACCCCTATACTAATGTACCGATAACAGCAAAATTACATATTACCGAATCTGCTAATTACTAAACAAATGCTACTTCTCACGGTACACACTGCACATGGCTTGTGACGTAAATGATACAGTCAGCCACGCAAATATGCCAATCTATAATTAAACTATTATAAGAGTGTACAAAATAATTGCAATGTACGGTGACTATACATTGAATTTATTCTTGATACCGGGTTTGACTATGTAGAGGTTCTGAAAACAAAACAATAGCTTTTCGATTTTTGTCTATCTGTCTGTATGTTTAATTCTTGAGTGGTATTACGATAACAGCACCGCACGATTTCCACGCAGTGTTTACAGTTTGATAGCGAAAATTAAATATATGTTTCATTTAATTTAGTTTATTAGAACTTAAATCTATACTAATAATATAAAGCTGAAGAGTTTGTTTGTTTTTTTGTTTAGTTGGACGCGCTAATCTCAGGAACCACTGGTTCGAATTGAATAAATATTTTATTGTTGGATAGCTTATTTATCGAGGAAGGTTATATGCTATATAACATCACGCTACGACCCATAGGGGCGGCGCAGTAATCATAAACGCGGTTGAAACCACGGTCACATCTAGTTACGTTATCTTTATATATATAATTCTACTGTACGTGTGTATGTCACTGAACTCCTCCTAAACGGCTGGACCGATTTTGATGAAATTTCTTGTGTGTGCTCATGTGGATTCGAAGATGGTTTAGATTTGGGTTTTTTTTTATCTTGTGCAGGCAACGTCTGTCGGGACAGCTACATTATATAGTATAATCTACATAAATAGCATAGCGGACAAACTGTTACGTCATAAAAATAATTTAGTTATTTATAAAGGATGACATCACGGACTCTATTGCTGAGTTATGGGATGTTTTTGGGTTAGACCTTAATACTTTTATCTTTCGAGACCTTAGCAACATTTTAATCTCAACATGTCTTTCGTCACCTTCTTCTCCCTAGCCTTTATTATTCCCAAGTCACTCGGGATCGGCTTTTCTGTTCTAACCGGATTTGACTGGATATCAGTTTTTACACGGAGCGGCTGCCACCTGACCTCCGCAACCCGAAGGCTAACGATACCCTAAGCTAGCCTTAGGGTATCGTTAGCCTTCGGGTTGCGGAGGTGGCAGCCGCTTTGTGTAAAAACTGATATCCAGTCAAATCCGGTTAGACCAGAAAAGCCGACCACAAGTGACTTGGGAATAATAAAAGCTAGGAAGAAGACTAATAATATTGTTATTAAACTACATCATATAATTTTTCCAGTCTCAGGATATAATAGGGCACTGACTTCCTATTAACGACTGCCATAGATGTTCATGGCACCCGGGATCGACGGCTTAACGTGCTCTCCGAGGCACGGAGCAGGCGATAATTGTCAATCAATACGCACATAATTTCGAAAAGTCATATAACTTCCGAAAGTCAGAGGTGCGCGACGTGGGTTCGAACCCGAGACCCGCTGCATTGCAGTCTGTTGGTCTCCCCACTGAGCTATCGCTGCTAGTCTTTCGTCACCTGCCATATTTAATTACTACAATGTTACTATACGTTGTAAAATTACGGTGTCTTAAATTGCAGAGATATTAAAAACATGATTTTAAGCTTATAAATATTTTTGAATTTCAAGGATGACTATACTAGTAAAAACACTTTTTGTCAACTTTATCAATGACAAATTTTGCTCTTTAATAAGTTATCAGTAATTTTAGGTATGTAAAACATCAAAATAAGTTTATTTAATACTACGAATTTGGAAAATAAGTACTTAGTTAAAGTACGACACCTATTGTCGCTGTCAACATCAGTCTAAGGAATTAGGCGTGCGTTTGGAGTCTTCAATAAGAAAATTATTTTGCTACTGAAGGCCAAAGACCAACTATCCGTAGATGACAACACAGCGCTTTCTTAAGGACCCCGGAAACCCTACATACAGGCACACAACACAAGCTTCTGTTGAGCATCAATAATTGGAGAGAGAGTCCATCTTTATCCAACCCCGTAACAATTATTTTTCCACTGTATACTCGGGCTCTGCGACGATATACCGCTCCCCCATTTGCGTCCATACATAGTAAATTTATTGTTAATGAGTAAGCAAAACCACGTGTACGTATTGAACATGAGGAACATAAACAAACACGTACAATCAGGCGCAATGATTTAAGCGTCGCTGGTACCCCTGAGCGCAAACGATTTATGAACACTCGCGAGCAATCAATGAGCAAGATCCTTTGACGTTTCATTAAAACACTCGACATCTTCATATCTTGCCCGCAGTTATTTATGTGCCCGACTGTACCTTTAGGCTCTTTACACAGTATCAGCGTTTTATACTCTCGGTTTAAGGGAAATTCAACTTTATGTGCTTTACCTTGAGTTATACATTCCCTTGCACGTGTTTTTTTAGTGAAATGAGACATAAATTCACCGATGCACAATTATTATTTTTAAGCGTCTATGAAATGTTGTTATATTTTGCTAAAGATTACTATAATGTCACATTAATTTGAAATCGTATTGCTATTTAACCGACAATGCGACGGCACACCAACGGCCAGGAACAATAGGTTTTTAATTATGTGTGGCATTCTAAGACCTGAGATATTATTATATTTATATAAAAATAACACTACTAAATAGCATAAAAGTTAATTTAATTTTAAAAATCTTGAAGCTCTCTTTTCGTTAAATTCCTGCTCAAAAGTTGTCTTTAAAAATATCCTGTATTTGTAAGAGACAAATCACGCACCAGGGATAATATCTCTATATTTTGGCAGATTGTAACAAATATCGAAACAACGGGCAAAAAGAACACCAAGATAATAAAACTAATGCTTAGTAGATTACACAAATCCGTGCGGGGAATAAACACGCTACACTCGCGGTGTAATGGCAAGATGGCTGCGGCGCAGATCTTGTAATAACGCAATTGGGGTACTGCACCGTTCTGTCAGCAGCGACTGCTCCATATGTAATCGCATATCTGAATCCTATATACTCGAAGAAGGGGAGAGGTGTTATATTAAACCCACATCTCGCCAGCTATAGTTTTATTTTTGTTTAATAGGTACAAGTAACAGACAACAGATTAATTATTACACATAATTCAATTGATCACTAAATAGTTTCCAACCTGAAGCCTAATTAAAACTATACACATCATACACCTGATATTTAAAACTTTACTAAGCTAAGGTAAGCAATTGTAAAATAAGTATAAAAAAGAAAGAAGAAATAAAGATAATTATTTCAATTTTTATTTAAAAATTTTGACACATTATAACTATAATAATATAATAATATTCTACCACATACACACAACACCATCTAGCCCAAACTAAGCAGAGCTTGTACTATGGGTACTAGACACTGGATAAACATACATATATACTTTTTTTTTGTAAATACATACCTATTATACATAGATACACCCAGACCAAGACAAACATCCATGTTCATGCACACAAATGTTAGACTTGTGCGGGAATCGAACCCGCAACCTCAGGCGTGGCAGTCGGTTACACTAACCACTAGTGGCACAGTTTATACTACCTATTACGGTCGTCATCAAATTCTCTTTTCATATTTTAAACGCTTTATAAAATATATGTATTAGATTAAGAGAAAATTGTTAAAATCAAATGATGAAAATAAATTATTATTATTACCTTTGTGATTTGTTATTTTTTTAAAAAGATATCTTGGAACTAGCAATATTTCCTGTTACGCGGGGGACTACACGAACATTCAAACAAAGGACAGAAAAAACACCCAGACTCGGAACAACAATTTGCGGATCACACAAAGTTTTGCCCTGTGTGGTATTCGAACCCACAACACTCGGCGCAGTGGCAGTGGCGAGGTGACCACCTTAACCACTACGCCATCCATGCAGTCTTATCTATTAATTAGACCACACGCTTTGAACATGGTAACAGGTCAAGCTACGACACGACACCTTTAACCGATAAGCGCCATTGATGAATTTTAGAGAGCATATCCAAGTCGCTTCTATACCATGATAGTAACTGCCTTTAAACATCGTTTATCCCAAGTATGCCACATTGCCACCTTCAATGTATAAAAAATACATCTAATTATATAAGTTAGTCCATTATGTATTCAACTCAATTCATTTTTAATTATTCATACAAAACATTTTTAATAAACCGACCTTTTCAAAATTCAACTTGGGTACCGTTTGACATGCTTCGCGTAAATAGAGATCAACTTTTTATCGAAGGTTACAACTCGATAATCGATATCTCCTATTGTACATGAATTTTAAAATCGATTCATTTCAAAACCGACAAAGAAGTGGATGCGAGATAATTTTTAATTTCTTTATGGATATCGGATATATTATTATCGAAGCTGTCATGTCTACTAAAAATAACATTGGAATTTGTATTGTTCGTCAAGTTATAAATGTAGGCAATTTGACATACAAGATAGCCGTCAATGGATTCTTGTTTTAAGTAAATAATGCAAATGTTGAACTACCTTTAAAATTATGCATAACCTAATTCATATTAATCACTCTTGGCATTCAGTTACAGTAAATGGATGATTAATTTGCAAAAGCTAGCGTCTTGAATAACATTTGTTCATAATATTCGTAAAGTAAGTAGGAAGATAGTAAGAAACACTTTGACATTACTGTGTGTTTGTAATGGCAATATAGAGTTTTCATTTACTTTGATGTTATGTTGATATTTTGCTCGATTTCAAATATATTGTATATACAACATATAACATAATAAACGCACATCCTAAAAGTAGTTTGTTCAAAATCCGCTACTGAATCAATTCCAGCAATTTTTAATATAAGTAATTTTTATCCGTAATATAACTAAAACGAATTAAATTATAATCACCTATTTATTAAACAGCTGAAATAAACGAAAATGTATCATAATTCAAGGCAATAAGGTTTTTGATGCAATAAAGGCAATAATGTTAGATTTATTGTAATATACCCATACTATCCGCGCACAATAAGGAAAACTAATTCGTTAAATTAAAATATTTAAGTACATAAAAGTAACATTTATTGATTATATTATTATTACGATTTAATAATCTAATTGGGGTGTTTGAAGTTGTGCGTTATATCTGAGACATGTTGTATATATATAATTATATAGATATATAACAAAATAAATTAAATACCTCTTGAAAAGATACATTTCAAAATATAATAATATATGGAAAGCCATTGGTTTTGAGAAGTAACCAAGCGCCTATTAATTAGGACTCTAGAGAACCTACGTAAATTGCCTTCTGTTTTTGTACCGTCTTCTGTATTTAACCCTTATTCAATAGCACATAACACGATCCTTCTATGGTTTTGTTTTTGTGCCTTCTTACTATAGCAAAAATAATAAGTGTAGTATTAAAAGAAAATATTTATATTTAAGTTTCAGTACATACTGAATTAAAATGTAAAATTTTCGCGGATTTTGTATACATCATCTCAGTATTCAGAGATGTGTTAAATCCATATACCATCATCTACAGATATTAGGACTCTCGTAAAAGTGAGCCATACTACTGAACAGTTTTAGACTCTGTCCGCAGAAGTTCTGGATGAAAAACCCATTACTCCTTTCCATTACCTCACGCACAGCAGTCGCATTAACAATCACTGCGACATTGAGATGCTCATTTCAACTTTCATTATTCATTAGATCAATTACTATCTTGTAAAAATGCTCTAAAAGGATCTAAACATTATTACAATACGTAAACAATTTACGCACTCACAGTATGTTAACAATTCAATTAATTATGCAAATATAGCCAGTCTTGTATTATTGCTTCGTAATAAATAGAAAATTACTTAATGCTATTTAAATAACATTATTGTTATAGTACTTTATATATTCAAATTAGCAGATTATGAACTGGTACAATTATTATTATAATGGCGCCATATCACTCAGCGATTACAATAGTCTAGTATGTTTAACTTAAAAGGCGACGTTATAAATAAAATTTACAGCTGCGGTGTCTCGAGTCATTACCGATTACAATCGATTAAAACGATATCGATCATAATTGATCGGCGCACGAGCGAGCGATCTTCACTAAATACCGTAACTGTGGTAATGGTCAGTGTGGCCAGATTACGAACAACTATTTTTTTAATTTATTTATTATTTATAATTTTATTTTTGTCAATATTAATTTTAACGTACATCGTTGTGCGTTCACAAATCGCTATGTGTTTTGGAGCTACTTTTCAGGAACAACAAAAACTAGTTAACTCTTAATATATTTGAGCTTAGTAAAATTATTTTGGTGTGATAAATTTAATAAAACAGTTACGTAGTTTAAGACTGTTTTCGTTAATGTAAGCCTTGCGTGTAATGGTATAAGGATCAAAATTACATCAAAGACCAAAAATCTAAAAAAATCACATAGCGTCTTTTGCAGGCTCAACGACGATATGTATATTTAATTCATGTCAATATTCATACAAATATAAAACAAAATATTTTATGTCAAAATATGGTTAATTAAAATATGAACCAATTTGACAGTGACGTTTTAATTTAAATGATTTTTGCATTAAATATCCGTTAAGGTAATCTTTATTTGTTAATTATCCATGCTAATAAGAAGCAATAATTATCGAAGTAAAATTGATTTTCTTGACAGAAATGTGTTTTTTATTAGAATGTGTTTTTATAAAGAGCATTAATTTCTTGTTTTTGTATTTTAACCGCGATAACAGATGCAATATGCATTAAATAAAATATTACCTTATAATTATGGATATGCCACGCCGCCATCAACTCATTAATAAATAATTAATATTTGAATATATTATTCAAAATTTCTGTCAGCTAAGACTGATATTGATGGATACATGGCGATAAAACTTCAAGATAGCATTTTATTCTTAAGACTTAATAAAAATAGTAATCTACTACGCAGCGATAGCCGATAACTATTTTTATCGTGGATTAATGAAAATATGCATATTTAATTTTTACTAGATTTTATCTATGGTATCAATAGATGATCTAGATGGATCATAAAAAGAAGGGTTCATTTTATGATGTATTACACAAGTAAAGGTCGCGGGAAGCGGTAGGATGCGGGAGAGGCCTATGTCCAGCAGTGGACGTCTTTCGGCTGAGATGATGATGATGATGATGATGATGACACGGGAACTGTGTCTCAGGATACTCTTTACTAATATTTCTATGTAAAGAACAATTTGAAACGATGTGCCATTGCTGCGTGGTAGACGGACAAAAACATTTATACAATTATTTTGAGTTTGGAGACAGATCTTTTTTCTTTTATGATTGTATTTATTAACTGCTGTTTGTCACACAGTTTGACATGCGAAGTTATATATTATGATCTTTTTCGCTATGATACATCATATGTTGTCAACAAAATTAATTTCATTTTCGATAAATATTAAACGACTGAACTGGTGTAACGAGTATGAATTATTAAAATAACTGTCGTCAGTGATGCCCTGGTATCAATTGGCGGGAGACATGTTTTTATTTTACTTTTTCTTTAAAAATACTCAACTTCCGCACTTGGATCAATTCCTGTGTCACGAGGGACTTTACAAACATACAACGAGAGACGCAAAAACTCCCAGATTCAAAACACCTATTTGTTGACCAAAAAGTTTTTTTGCTCCGAGTATCATGGGTTCCCACAATACTTGGCACAGTGGAAGCGGCGCAGCGACCTCTTAAACCGCTACGCCTTCCTTGTAGTCAGATGCATTGACATTGCGATTATCCGTCATAGAAACATAATCAGAGCTAATCTTTTTTGACCCGATTAGAAAAATCTTAGCTATAGCTAAGGGTAGTTGTCGAACGTTCATGGAAATGTGTTGAAAAGGAATGACGACAGAAGTTGCTGTTTCATTGCAACTGTCAAATCTCTACCTATGCTTGGATGAAGAAACACGTAACAGTTGGCAGTCTGCTATTTCGTAAGACTGAACATAGCCACGAGCTATTATAAAGCCTTGCTGATTTTAGCACGAATGGACAAGCTTATCTTACCCACTGCTCGATTCTGGAAAACCCTCACTTTTGACGTCATTAAAAAAGTGGTTATGTTAACCGTCTTCTAACATTCTTCTCATATCCTTAGCCTAACAGGCGTAATTTTACACAAAATTACTTTGTGAGACAATTTTCTCCACAAATGACGGTACTTGTTATTTTCTAATTGCAACACCGTTTACCAGAGACAATAAAAATATCGATGTTAATAGCCGAAAGTCGATCGTTAATGCAACCGTATCGATGATGAAAAAAATTCGTTTATTATTCGTTACTGTCGAGTTAACTTAGATGTTCGTATCTTTATTAACTGGAGCGAAGTAATGTGGCAAAAAGCACAATGGCCGTCGCGAATGACATGTTAGGAAACAGTATTATATATAACTGTATTATATATAACTGTTAAATATACCATGCAACCTAAATGAACATTTATATTTATAATAATTTGCCTCCATTTTCTTGGTGATACAACGGTATTATAAGCAACTGCTGTGCATCAGGTGCAGGTATGTGTCTGATAAATAAATAGATGAGCCCCCTATTATAGGGTCAAAACTATAGCTGGCGAATTGTAATTGTAATTAAAAACTCAAATCATAGATGCGGTCTTCTATGTTTAAATATGGTGACCTCTCTGGACGTTAAGTTGTCATCTGACACACAATGCCATGACTTCTGAATTTTAAATATAGTATTACTAGATTATGCCCACAGTTTCTATCCCTATGTTCGTTTCTGTACCCCTGACAACGTGTATGCGAAATTTCATGATGATCAGTCGAGTAGTTAAGACGTGAAATCGTAATACCTGCGAGAGTTCCAGCGTTGCAGTTTCAACTGCAAGAAATAGCTGACGCAGGTACATAACTTGGTCTCCATTAGTCTACTGTTCTGTATATGTTTATATTGTGTTATGGAGATACAAATAAAAGTATTTTTCTTTCTTTCTAAAAAACCAACAAACTCACATTTACATTTATAATATTAGGTAGGATATCACGTATTTCATCGTATTCGCTGGTGTATATACGAATGCTAAGAAATAAACACAAGAAATCACCGTTTTATAGGGGCAATTGACGAGATTCTGTATTAGGTTTATTCAATTATCGCGAGCGAGAGATCTTATAGATGGACCGATTAACGACTGGGGATATTGAACAATTTGAGTCGTAATTGAATTTATGATTTAACATCTATGTATGTATGTATCTTATGTGGGGGCCAGTCAGTGCAGACCGGCGACACTTCGACCCAGTGGGATCTTTTGTGTCGACACTCTCCCAATAACGACTGCCATAGATGTTCATGGCAGCCGGGACCGACGGCTTAACGTGCTCTCCGAGGCACGGAGCAGGCGATAATTGTCAATCAATACGCACATAATTTCGAAAAGTCATATAACTAGTATATTTAACATCTAACTAGTCTATTCAAAGGTTGTCTTTAAGGGATTGGTTTTGACGTGAAGCCTGCTCCTTATTAGTATATACACAGCACAATTTTAAAATTTAAGACTACTATGTCTTTTTAAATAATTCCTGTGTCGTGTGAACTTTAAAATCATTTAAACTAGTTATTTTAAGACTACTAGTTAAGTCTAGGGTCTAGGTCCTGGGTCGTGGGAACTAAACAAATATTGGAAAAACGTACACCAAAAACATCCAGACTCAAAACAACTATTTGTAGTTTAATTAGTACAACTGGGCACAGCTCCAGACTCGTTGATGTTCTTGGGAATTTCTTCAACATTTTTATAATTATTTAGCATCTACTGAGCGTAGTCCCAAACTCCGTGCCGCTATTGCGATTTTCTTGATAGAGAATCCCAACAACATGGCTCTCTCAGAAGTCAAAGCCAATACTTTACTTACCATAACGCCACCGGGTATCTAAAATAATATCTTAATAAACCACGCCTACCTATTTTTACTCTTAACGTATTTCCCGCAAAAACAATAATAAAGAGTAATAATGAGACAAAAATTGGCTTCGAAAAGGGTTCTGTTAAAAACGTTTAAAATGCTGGCTGTGACGGCACAGCCGATATATCTGTTGTTTAATAAATGACACTGGTAACAGGCCTACATCTGATAATAGGAGGTTTTAATTGAGCTGCACTGGTGTTACTGATTTATGTGGTCGCCACGCCAAAACTTATTCCCATTTTGCCTCTGATATGGGTACATACGGATGGAAAGGATGCGTAGCTAATTTGGATGGATTTAAGTCTGGAGTTTATGTATTCAGATGTATATAAGTCTAAAGTGATGTAGGTGATTGCGGCGCATTTTTGATTCCCAAGTTGGAAAAAATATATTGGAATATACATATTGACAAAAAAATCTCTATAAGTGAAGTCGCTAACTATGCGAGGGAGACAGTAATAGACGCAGTCCCTGTTACGTGGGAACTATTAACATAGCTAGCGAAACGTAGATCCTATCTCTGCTTACCCACTTGTGGAATAATTATGCCCAATATTTATGCCCAGGGAGAATTGTAACCACATAAAATAGATTCAATGATGGAACCCATTAAGCTCAGCGCATTGACACCGGCAAGGAAAAATTGCGCCATCGCGCATTCAAGAATGAAATTTTCTTACTGCCGCACTCAGTAACATTCAACAATTACTAAATCGTCTCCGTAAAGATTTCACATAATAAATCTGTATTAAAGACTCACTTAAATAATCGTTAAATGCTTCTCGCGGCAGTTAGCGCGGGAGATGCTCATTTAAATACTGGCTTGCTAACCGCCACGGCCGTGAATCCCACACAGAGATCTTCACAAATGATACTCTTCTGGTATTGCCAAGCCCCCTACAGTTGGTTTTATACTTCATTTTAACGCCTCAAATAAAGTATAATTCCAATTCGATTGAATTTTCATCACTTTAGCTCTAGAGGCGTGATGATATACATCTTGCTGACACGTCATTTCGCACTCGTAAATTATGTTGCAAAATGATATGCATTAAGTTGCGTCCACATCTATGTGACATGTCATAGACTGTAACCGCGTGCCGTGACAAATTTGCGTAACAAATGAATGTGTTCGAAGTGATCCATTCTAAATTCTCTTGGACAACAACTGATATTTTGACTTGAATGTGGTTTTTGCACAAGCGTGGACGATAAATTTGTACCATCACGGGTGGATTACTGATCTGCTATAAGTAAGTTTTATGCTAAAGATGATACTTACTAAGACAAAGCTATAAACATCGAAGTCCCATAGCGCCTCAGCTGCCGTGGACAGTAGCATGCTTCATACTCTGTGCAGACCAACGTACATGTGTCGTCCTTACGTGACAGTGTTACGACAGTGCTATTATTGTCACGTGATACTCCAGTCGCTGCAGCCGGTAACCTACGTCTTGCGCGGAGCGCAGTAGAGAATATCACAACCCGTGACAACGTTACGAATAATGAAAACACGCAGCACCCTAGCCAGCCGGTATCACGCGCCATACGCAACGCGATCTAACCTATGTCACGGCCTCTGACAAAGCGACATTTGATGTCATGGAGCACCCCAACTGCTGCGATCGGCGCCGCGCGTGCTTTCATTGAAAGTAAAAGTATCCAAATTTGACGGAAAAATGCCACTGCATTTATCGTCCGTCCACACATATCATAATAATACGTGACACCGAAGTATTCATTGTGTCATATCTACCTATGTGGATGAGCCATTACAGTCTCACGATATCTTGTGATATGTAGATTGTTTAATTTACGTTATCTATTTGATCGGATACAGACAGATCGTTCCGCTTATAACCAAGGATATCTGCAGAAGCCACCGTTTAATCTAAAGAAAGTATTGCTTGTTAGTATTGAAATGTGTTTACGTTTGTAAACAAACAGTCCATTTTTTTTTTATCTTTTGAGCGATTAATTTCGGTATCGCAGTGGGATTATGACTGCTGTGCATATTTGCATAAGAAGTCCATTCCCGAGCAAAATTTATTTGATTTTCTATTAGAATATTCTTAATAGCTGCACAGGCAGCTATGCTCAGATGTGTTTGGTAGATGACAGTAAACTCACCCCAATTACGTGAGACTTTAAACCAGAAGTTGCCAGACTTTTTTTCTTATAGACTACTTTCAAAATTTTGCAGGTTCCGGTGGACCTCCTGCAGCTACATTTCTACCATATTATTTGAACAAATCTCTACAGGCTGACCTTTTTACTAGTTGACTGATCATAGAACATGCTAGTTATTACAAGTAACAGTCGCTGAGCTTCTTAAAATATTATCTGCTTACATTGATAGGTGAAGTCAAGCCAAAATTTTAGTCACTATCGAAAGCAAATACATTTTCGTGGATCCCGCTTACGAATTGTTGACCTCAATTTTTTTGTCACGCCAACGTAGACCTCCGTCGAGTCTCCTGTGGACCCCTGGGGGTCCAATTTGGGCACTAATGCTTTAAACCATAGCTGGCAAAGAGAGGATGTTTTACACAACTGCCTTGTTCATAAAACAATTTGCTTCACTGGCGCCAAATTTCAACTTTCTATAATTAGGTTTAAGGTCATAGCACACATAACAACTCGGAAACGGATCGGCACTGTATCAACTCGAGCCGTGCAGTATTATTTGTATGAAACTCCTTACTGCAACGCACACTAATTGGAATCGTAACGTAATCGCCTCGCCTCGGGACAAGCTTTCAGTCCTCGCGCTTACGGCTCGTCGTCCCCGTGCTTACGTCTCTCCGTGCACTACTGTTGCCGAACGTGCTATCATTCACAAGATAACTAACAATCGTGTTGCGCGCGTATTTTATTGAATTTGTAGGTTAAATTTCAAACAAAATAACGATGAAAAGGGATCATGAAGAAGTGAGAAAATATCCATATTAATATGATTTAAGTGAGCGCGGCGTAAGCGCGGCGTCGGCGTCGTAGCCGAGTCAACGTACCGGAGCTGTTGATCCGCTTTGGTTACGTTAGGTTGACGCCTGTTCGACGGTGAGGCAAAATGCGATACGGTGACGATCCCTTTCCGAGTTTATATGTGTGCAGTGCAGTTTTTATTGTGTGTGACCTTTAGGCTGGGCGTTGATGAGTCAGTCAGTAATTGAGTCAGAAATTATCTATTTATTTATCTGCTAGTGATCGAATAACACACATATTTAGTATAGAAATTTTCGGCAAGAATCATTAAATTAAAAACGATAATTGTTTCTAAGTGGTTTTGATTGATAGCAATGAATCTTGTAAATAGCTTTTAAACAAAACAATATAGGTAAACGGGTGACAAAGAGAATATGGTACTGTATTGTTTTGCTTTTGCCTGTTTACATATAGATAATGATGATTTGATTGGTTAACGGAACAAAATGCAAATTTACTTTAGTAAATATTTAATTTAATTTAATTATTATTATTATTATTTTATTTAATTTTGTTGGAGAAGTTTACTTCTCCAACAAAATAAATACTCTGTATAAGAACAAACTTTAATCTACTTTAGGAATCTGGAAATGTGTCGGATAAGTGGCAATAGTCTCGCCTCCTATTAAGTTACACCTAAACATAAATAGCTAGCGAAATGCCGCAAAAATATCTTAAGTGTAGTATTTATTACATACATACATAGATTCACGCCTGTTTCCCAGAGGGGTAGGCAGAGACTACGGATTTCCAATTGCTACGATCCTAACACACTTCTCTGGCTTCATTCACTTTCATCACATTCCTCATACACGCCCGTCGGTTCAAGGTGCTCTTAACCTGGCCTTTGTCCAGAACGCCTCCGGTCTGATCGAGAAACGTTCGCCTAGGTCTTCCTCTTGCGACTGTTCCATTCATTATACGTATGCTAATACACCTCTAGCTACCTTAACATATACAGGTACCTACATGATGATAAAACTAAATTAAATTTTAATGCAAAAGTGCATAAAGCTATATAATTAAATTTAGTAATTTAAATGAATGCAACAATAATAATAAAATAATTAAAATAAATAAATATATGCTGCACAATAAATTTAAATTAAGTAATTTAAATGTATATACCAGTAATATTTTTACGATTGTAGTAGTACATAGGTTTGGTTTTTATTTTATATGTAAATGTATTTGTTACCGAATACATAAATATTATTTTTATGGATGGTATATTGTATGCATTGTTGGTCTTTAAAGTTTCTTTTATACTTTACACACACATAATCGCACTCACTCCCAACAAATTTATGTATTCCAAAGGGGTTAATTAGGCCACATTTCGCCAATTATGATTTACTGCGCATAGAAGCCCATCTTCTAGGTTCGTTTCTATTAAGTGGGACTTGTAACATTTCTGCCGAAAGAAATGGCAAGCGGTCACCTGTCCGCTGCATATACGCTAAGAATTATGAGTTCGAATCTCACACATAACAATAAAACACGGGTCAAGTGATTGTCGTAAGTCTGGTTATAATTTGTGTCCGTTAAACGTATCTTAGTAAAGTTCTCAACGACACAAGGGCTCGATACACAGCCTTTCTAAAATGAAATACGTACACAACAAAATATGGTGTATTAATACGTCAACAGAAAACTTTTCTTGGAATAAAAAAAATCTCAAACGTCAATATGAAGCATCATATTGACGTTTGAGATTTGGCATAGTTAAAATTTATATGGAGAAGGAATACAGAAAGCAAAAATATATAACTGTCGAAATCGACCACTCGGCAACCTGCGAATGTTTTCTAGTAAACATTTAAAAGGCACCCAGTTGTTTATAAACTGTCTGCATCAAAAGCATATTAAATAAGTAACAACACTAACTTGTTTTATAATGGTGTGCGCACAAAGGCAAGACATACCGAGTCTTGATACTTCTCTTTCTTTTTCAAGAAGATCGTGACCTGGCTTCTGTGTACGCGAGGCTCACATGATGCGATTCGTTTGGAATATCAAGATGTGTTTGTAGCCTGTAGTGGTTCTTATGTGATTGGTTAAGACTGCGCCGAGCGTAAGACGCGGTTGGACTAAATGACAGAGCTCGATATTCAAATCGGCGCGCGGCCGCCATAGTAAAATTGTATGGAGGATTTGAAGTGCTTTTTTGATAAACATGTATGTTTATTGTCAAACAATAACTTAAATATTTGGGACGGACAAATTGTAATATAACTATTTATGTTTCGTTTAAGCTGTAAAATAAGATAGATTTCTACTGTTATAATCTAAAAATCACGTAATACAAGCTTACGTTTTTGCATTTTTCGTGAAAATTTACGTAATTTTGTAGGCGAAAATATTAATTATTTTAAGTTTTTTACACGGAGTAATTGTAAACACATTCATTGTTATAGTAAATATATATTTTATATTTGCCTTTAACAAAAAGTGTTGATTTTATCAACTTAACTGTGACCGCCTATTTTGGCACATTTCGCTCGGCGCAGACTTAAGTATGGTCACCATAGTTAAGGAATGGTTGAAAGTGACTGTTGTACTTATCATTTCTTACAAGGCAGTAAAGTTTTGGTCGTAGTTAAAGTATGGTTGACAGTGACTTTTGGATGATATGAGAGGTAGATTCTGTAAATGTTTTAAGATGTAAAATTTTCTTGCTGAATCTTAATTGTTTGGTCTTGCTAATGCATAAGCTGACTTGCTTGTGGAAAAAGCGTGACCTTAACAGACTAAAGAATAGTAACACTGCCTTTCATCTGGTGAATTGATCACGTGCAACGAAGTCGTTGCCAAACTGTCCTGAGTATGAGTACCTACACGTGTCGACGCATATTTCGTGCTCAAAGCAAAATACTGCAAGATGGAGAAATACCTACCTACCTGTCTATCATCAGCTATAGATCGCGGAGGGAGAAGCGCCAAAGCATTCCCTCACGTAAAGTCTCGCAGACCCAGGTACAGTTCCGACTACCACGCTGAGGTCGCGGGTTCGATTCCCGCACAATTCAAACATTTGTGTGCATGAACATGGATGTTTGTCTTGGTCTGGGTGTTTCTAAATAAGTATGTATTTACAAAAAAAATAAGTAAGTATATATGTATGTTTTATTCATTGTTTGCAATTGTGGTGGGCAATGCGAAAGTACGTGACAAGTTTTCTGCCCAATAATTATATTTTTAATATAAAAGCTAGAATCAGCAAACGTTAATGATATTTCTGGTATTGTAAGCTAATTGCTTACCATCAAGCAGGTCGTAAGCTTATTTGCCATTTTATTTTATAAAAAAGTAAAGCAAAACCATATAAGCTTACATTAAACGAGTGTGAAATCAGTATATTGATAAGCGAACGACAGTACGGAGCGGGATTCCTCGCCGGCCTATCAATTAAATGTACGACGCAATCTGTACACCTTTTTATATTGAAACCGGAGCGAAATTGGTTCACAATCCGTTAGCGCTTTATTAATTAGGGACCTGATCAATGGGGTCATGGCTTAGTATATATATACTTTTTGTAATATTTGATTAAATCTCAACTCCGGTATCACAGAGATTAAAAATCTGACTGCATGGATGGCGTAGTGGTTAAGGAGGAGGAGAGATACAGTGTTGTTAGTTCGAATCCCACACAGCAAAAAACAAATGAGAAATGGCCATCAATTGCCGTAAAACTTAGAGTTCAAAAAAATTGTATCACGTGACCTTGAAGTCAAAGGTCAAAGGTCATAGTCATTTCGGGGGTATATCGACTATGCTGAGTCGAATGGTGATGACCGCGAGTCTCTAGCTCTTACGGTTCTTGAGTTGAAAGATGGTATCACGTGACCTTGAAGTCAGAGGTCAAAGGTCATAGTAATTTCGGGGTTATATCGACTATGCTGAGTCAAATGGCGTTGAATGTGAGTCTCCAGCTCTTACGGTTCTTGAGTTGAAAGTTGTATAACAGACTGACGGACAAAGCTGTTGTATAAGAGTTTTTCGAACTCTAAAATGTGAGATCCACAAATGGGTGTTCGAGTCTAGGTGTTCTGTGTGTCCTTTGTTTGAATGTTTGGTAAGTCCCCCGCGACACAGGAAATATTCCTAGTGCGGGAGTTGCCTTTTAAAAATACAATGAAAATCAAAACCAAAATATTCATTTGTACAACATTGGTGGAAGGTTTATGGTGTTAATAAAATATTATAAGCTCTCTATGCTAAGCCTTTTAGGTATAAATTAGGAGTAAGTTATTATTGTATTTAATTATTCCAATAGTTGTTAACTATTTGATAAAGTATATACGCTCATTAACACAAAATACTGTTATGATTGGATATATGAATTAGTTAAACGACCAATCAAATCACTTAACATGAGGTTGATTTTGATACGTCGTTGATTAACCTTTCAGAAACCGGGGGTTAATCACGTAAGTTCGAATTTCAAATTATATTTGTCAGTTATATTGTTAGTCAGGAATAGTTATCACTTTCTTTATAAAAAGTCACCTATATCGCTCTCACGCCAGTTATGTTTATGCGAAGGAATATGTCTCTTAGTTAGAATATCCTCATACTAAATTAATTAAAACCCACTCGACCCTTTAGTTGTAAAACAGCGACTATCAAACAAAGTAGTTTTAATACCACAAATTTCATAGTCTTGCTTTCTTATATGAGTAGTTCAGTTTCAAAATCCTCTAAAATTTTTTTTTTACCCAAATAATGGTAAATCTCTAAAAACCATAATATAAATGAACTCTTTTAGCGGTGTTTGCAACAAGCTGCTACTTTTGTGAGCTGATTTAATAGAATTTTTGTAGGTATTGTTCAAAACTACCAATGCAATGCGATAGAAGCAACGAACGAGCTTCATATTTAATCGGTTATATATTTATCATAGCCAGTTGCACTCACTGATCGGTAAACGATTAGCGAGGTTAAGTAACGTTGGGTGCGGTCAGTCTATAGATGGGTGACCGCTCAGTAGTATTTCATCTGAGCGTCTCCGTGCTTCGGAGGGCACGTGAAAAGTCGGTCCTGGTTGCTGTCAAATTGACAGCAGTCGTAGCCATGTCAGAGGCCTACGGGCGGCTTAAGCAACTCTTGACAACAAGCTGGCCATTAACCACACGAAAAGAAAAAGATTTAATTGGAATATAATTTTTGTTCTGATATCGTTTTGGCGAGTTTTGCAACTATGCTCTTCATGTATCCAGTGTAGGTACAGTAGGATTTAAACTAAGTATATCTGTACAAAATTGCATCAAAATTGATTCAGCGGTCTAGCTGTTATAAACAAAAAAAGCTGCTTTCGCATATACAATATTAGTATAGACTAGCTTTAGTCTGCGACTTAGCTCGGGAATACTATTTTTCTGGATGAAAGTTACCCTATGCCTTTCTCTGTACGCCTTATAATTTGTATACAAAATTGCATGATGATCGGTCGGGTAGTTAAAGCTTGAAACGTAACAAAGGAACAAACTCACATTCACATAATTATATAATACTAGCTTTTACGCGCGGCTCCGCCCGCGTGGTACCTACATCAATAAAAGTAGCCTATGTCCTTCCTCAGGTTTTAAACTATATATGTACCAGATTTCATCTAAATCGGTTGAGTGGTTAAGTCGTGAAAAGGTAACAGACAGACAGACAGAGTTATTTCGAATTTATAATATTAGTAAGGATTAGTTAGGAAGTTAGGATTATTAAAATGTATTACCAAATCAAAGCTAACAACTAATTTTCCACCATACAACACATTTAATGAATAATAATTAAACTGTATATCAAAAACAATAATAATCCAACAGGAATCAATATTCATAACTTCAATTAAAAACGGTATAAATTGTCTATGCGGGCAGCTGTCACGTCAGTTGTGTGAAACGGAACGTCACGGGCGCACTAATCGCGAGATTGGCTCATTTGATAGCCGATTGTCACGGTGTGTGGACGTGTCGACGATTCAAATGAGCTGTTATAGGGTTGCTATAATTGCTGTTTTATTTGTTAACGTTATTGCTAGTTTGTTTGAGCGCGCTAATCTTATAAACAGCTTGACCGATTTGAAAATACCTTTTGGTTAAATTGACTAAATTTATCAAAGGTTATTTATACTAATAATAAAGTGCGAAATTATGTTCGAAAACTGCTGAACTTATTTTAATTAATCTTTGGGTTTAATTAACGGACTATATTAGAGATTATTTATACTAAAATTATTATTGAACGAAATAATTTTTGTTGCTTTGTTTCTAGCTTTGTTTCTAGCTTTGTTTTATGGGCCGACAAGAGATATGGGGTAATTTAATTTGAAACATCAGGATCAAAGCCAGCTATCAGATAACTGGCTAATATTATATATCCGATTAACAACGGACACAAAGAACACCAAGACTCGGCACTACTGTTTGTGGATCACACATTTTTTTGTCCTATGTGCGTATCGAAGCCACAACACTCGGCGCAGTAGTAATAGCGAGGCTACAACTTAAACGACTACGCCAACCGTGTAGTCGAGTCTCAGTCTAGACTCATGAAGTCATGAATTAGAAACTTTAGAGACTGAACTAGAGGACTGATTAAAAAAAAATAGAAAAGTGACATATCGTAAGAAACCTATTTGTTTAAAAGTTCCCTATACCGTTTTAGCAGGGACCCAGACTCACAAAATATTGTAAGGCCGTCCGCTGCATTAAACGGGTGCACGGAGCGGGCGCCCGCGATGGACCCCCGCCTCTCACAGCGGCGGCAGTAACGAAGCAGCGCTCACTGATTTCCTAGAAACAGCTCCGCTCGCGTGCTCCGTCGCGCGGACACGTTGTCCGCGGGGCGGGCCGCGTCCCCCGCGCCGCGTGCGAGACCCACGATAATAGAAAACAGCACGCCGCGCCGGCGCCCGCTCCGTGCACCCGCTTAGCGCAGCGGACGGTCTAAAGAGGAGCAAAAGTATAATAATGTATTTATTAGGCCTTAACTCTTGTCTTTTTAAGGATTAGCAACGATGATATTACTTTATTTTGATGATATAGAGAGCAGCAATATCCTAGTGAGAAAACCGTTAAACTGCCACGCAGAGCTCTCAATTTTTCGATTCCACGATACGCACTTTTCAAAGTAATAAGTGAGTATCACTTTTGCCGCGGCTTCGCTTGAGAACAATACTTTTTTCTGGATAAAAGGTCCACTATTTCCTATTCTGCACCCCTGAAATCGTGTATGCGGAATTTCATGATGATCGGTCGAGTAGTTAAGCCGTGAAAGCGTAACAAACAAACAAACTCACATTCGCATTTATAAAATTAGTTAGGATTAGAATAACTATATGTGGCTTAAAAACCTTACTGGCATTTATATTAAAAGTAAAAGACAACACTTAAATCATTGCTTGCTTTAACAATGAAGTAAAATATTCTGAGGAACCTCATGTCTGAGGTCTTTTAAAGCCCTGAGCCGTATGGCCAATTTCCTATGACCTTACCTTTCTCATGTAGAAAAGAAGTTGTGAAGTTATATGTTAGCATTATACTATGTACGATATGATTCAATAAGCTTTCCTAATAGATATAAATAAACAGGACTGATATTATAGTCTGCTCTCGACCACAACTAGTGCAAACTCACGGAAAAGTCAAGCGTTCCAAATAGATATGTAAATATTTTGTATGATCGCGTCTATTCCGACTCGCATTACATAAACATACCAAAGAAATGTTTATAAGATATTTAAAGGCTGATACTACCTATATAAAATACATTCACATAGACAATACAATTTCTCAAAGATATACTCAAACGGTAGAGTATTTAGGCCAGATTCTTTCACTCCCTGGCGACCAATAAACCAATAATATACCATTTAAAATATTCGAAACATTTACAAAATTGTAATTTCAAATTTAGAATAAAGGGTCTTATAACTCTTCGGAATTCCCACAGGGCGCTGACGGCTAATGATTTAATACCATTTTGCTCCTTAATTAATACGAAAGTTTGAAATACCGTACATCCCTTTCACTCGTACTGATTTTTAGGCATGTGATGTTGCTATCTCTTTTGCTCTACCAGTGAAATTACTCCATAGTGTATTGAGACATCTCAGTTTGTAGTGATTTATAGTAAGTTGGTAAGAAATTTTATCACTATGTTTACTTTAAGAATTAGTTGTAAGTAAAGCACGACTTGGCGATTTATGTGATTATGTTAATTCGAATGATATCACACTTTAAGTTTATAGTTTTAAAAGGTTTTCGAATCTCTCTGTGTACTTTCTATTGTCGGGTGTATGGTAAATTGAAAATGTGATACGTGTAATATGCGTTTTATTAATGTATTTGGATTGTATTGCCTGAGGGACAGTCAGCTACTGTCACTGATGGTAATTGGTGACCGACGCTCTTAGACGTAACTTAGCTGTTTTCATAGCATTCACAACATAGCAGAATATGTACCAGGAGATCATAGCCAAGAAACCGCATAGCTTTCTATTATGTCGTCAGAACACAGACTTGCATAGCCACCATTGAACTTAGTAGCCACTGACAAAATTGCCGTACTTACGGCCTCGGTGCCAAAATTAAATAGGACGTTAGAATTAATACAGGAATATATCCCCAGTGACAAAATAATGAGGAAGGGTTGGAAAACTAAAATCGTAGATGTTCTGAGTCTGGGTATTTTTAATACGCTTTTATTAGCTATGATACTGCTATGAATCTATGAATCTATGAATCTATGTATCTATGAATCTATGAATCTATGAATCTATGAATCTATGAATTTATGCATCTATGTATCAATATATCTTTGAACGTGACTTTCACCCCTTTCAAACCAACACGACAGCTTAATTTGAAACTTTGCACATTAATCGAGGACCGATGACAATACAATAATTTAGAAAAAATATACAAATAATAGAGCTCAGTGGGGAGACGAACAGACTGCAATGCAAAGGGTCTCGGGTTCGAACCCACGTCGCGCACCTCTGACTTTCGGAAGTTATATGACTTTTCGAAATTATGCGTGTATTGATTGACAATTATCACCTGCTCCGTGCCTCGGAGAGCACGTTAAGCAATCGGTCCCGGCCGCCATGAACATCTATGGCAGTCGTTATTGGGAAAGTGTCGACACAAAAGATCCCACTGGGTCAAAGTGTCGCCAGTCTGTACTGACTGGCCCCCATATAAGATACATACATACGTACGTACAGGACTTCTGCTAAAATATTGATAGAATTAAAAAAACAATGGTTCTTGTAGTTGTTGAAGATATATTTATTGCTTACAGATAGACCTTGTGCTGGAATAATATTATATACATATATCTATTATTATAGAATAGAACACGTCTTATCTGAATAGAAAGGGTGTTACAAACTTTTAATTTTGTTAGATTAAATTTTATAGAGATGTTATGTCATTGTTGTATATAATTGAATTACCACATAACGCAGACTTCCTTAGTCAAGACCAATAAGGTCAACAGAAGTTGGTGCAAGTTTGCGAACGATTGTATGATCATGGATTATGTGACCGAGTCGGGCAAACTGTTTTTATTTTTCTGTTGACAAATTCTTAGTAGCTTTACAGAGTTTGGTAATGAGCCTTATCACGTCAGATGTAAACTATAGCTAGCAGAATGTGGATGCCACCTTAATCTACCCTTTCAAGAATATGTATGTCGACAACATGACAAAATTCTTAGCATCCGTAGACTACAGTAATTATTTACCACCCGACAGATCATAATTATGTTTCTAAATCACCTTCTGTCAAAAAAAGACTAACATCAGTTCACACATAGTCAATCAATATGTATGTCAACAACAGAAAAAAGATATTCAGTCTCCGTAGACTCCAATGACCACTTACCACCCGACAGACCACAAACTTTTCAAATTCATCCCAAAAAAGACCAATACTGGCATATGCATATACAATCAAACTTCCCTTTTTTCCCTTAATAGAAGCACAGAACATCAATTCGACCACAATTATTAAAAACCAGAAACAACAGCACACATCATAATATCAAAAAAGATCTATACTTGTATACGCATAGACAACCAAGCCTCCCTTTTTTACCTTAATAGAAGCACAGACCATCAATTCGACCACAGATAAAAAAAACCAGAAACAACAGCACACATCATAATTCACGGAAAACAATTAAAAACGTATAATGCACAGCAGCTGTTGTCTAACCGATTCACAATATGGCACGTGGGGTCCAATGTACCCCCAACCCCACGAGTATAGCACCGTGACGCCATAATGAGTGGACATGTGGACTAAGGCTCGTGGGCAAAACACTGTGACGGGTATGAATTGATGGTATATCCTTGGGTTTTTTATGTAAACAATCATTGGTAAAAAGTAATTCATGTTTACGCGTACGTTCATTGAAAATTGTGTCGCTTCAAGACAATGAGATGACCATATAAGTATACAATGAGACGACATATATCTACATATAAACCAATATAAAATCTGTAAACAGTAATGTAATTTCAATGGTAAAAAACCTAATATTATAAATACGAAATGAATTTACTGTTTATTAAATTTGATATTTATAATTACTAGTAGTCAAAATTCTACCATAATGACCATATATTTTAGCTTTCTGCACTCTTCCATATAAACTATAATAATGCTAAACCGTCCATTCCTCCATGGGTGCAATATTCCTAAAAAAAGGATACAGAGTTTTCTCTTCACGTATATACCTATAGATAATAAACACACAATAAATCAAATCAAATCAATTTATTTGTGAAAGATAGGTATTAACATTTTAGATGGATCTTAAGAACTAAATAGTGCGCTATGTCTTGCCAATTTTGACATACAAATATTTATAGAAAAACATGCGTGCATGCGTAGTTTTGAACTTTATATTATAAGAAATTAATTAAATAAAATTGAAGTATTTGTTCATTAAGATGCAAAACTTTTCGCATACACGTTGTCAGGAACAAAATATAGTATAATACTAGCTGTCCCGACAAACGTAGTCCTATACACACGAAAAAAAACCCAAATCTAAACCATCCTCGAATCCACATCAACACACACAATTTTTTTTGTCAAAATCGGTCCAGCCCTTTAGGAGGAGTTCAGTGACATACACACGTACAGTAGAATTATATATATAAAGATAATTTCCTTTTTTTATGCATGGTCTTTCTCTAGAATATTGCCGGAATCACAGAACATTTTCTCTGTTGTTAGAAAACTTTCAGAGATGACACGGGTTCGTTTCTCCGGTCAGACAATTGCGTATACCTATAATGCAATGCCCAATATCGGCATGGTGTTTAGAAACGTGCCTCACAGGCGTCTATCGACACCGTCACTGTCAAGTGTGATCTTTAGATAACTGGTGCAATGTGGTTCATACATCTCTGCCTAGTCAGGTGCCTTAGAGAGACACAGGTGTCTATGTATTATTTATTACATGTACATCACAAACTTTAGTATTTTTTTAAATTAAACTGCTATATACGGATTTTATCGCGTTGTTTATTAGACACTTTATTACAAAATTTTGAAAATTTTTACACTACCACTACTATTTAACTTTACTAATTTTTAAGCTAATTAAATTATTATTAAACTACTTAGATTTAATTTATTTGTACACTTTCCCCGACGTTTCGATTGCTTTTCAGCAGCCATGGTCACGGGGAGACTAAGATGGCAGTTGTCTCAATGTTCCAGTGTAGTTATTTCAAAGTACCCGAACATAATTTAATCATTGGTGTTTCTATTTACGCAGAATGTAGTGTTATATTTAGTGTTTTTTACATTTTTACATTGTATTTTTTATCAAATTTAGTGACTTTTTCTTTAATACCATTTTTCTTTTTTGTATTATTATTATGATTTATTATTATGATTTTTAGATTCATGTTATTGTTATTGTCCTATTTTGTACTATTATATACTTTTGTACTTTACCAAGGGGTGGGGGCCTAGTGTCCTGAAACACAGGCCTCGAGCCTAGCTTAGGCACCAGTCTCCCACAATATATGTTGTAAACCGATATGTAATATTTTTAATACTGTTTATTTAATATGTGTATATTGTGGTGAGAAAATAAACGTTATTATTATTATTAAACTTTAACTACAACTATACCTATGCCATACCAACAACTATGACTATATATATATATCAATAATAGTATTTTGACTTCCAATAATTCAGATAATTTGACATTATGTATTTTTCGTTATAGTATTAATATTTTAATGAATGAAAATTGATTAATGTATTTGGTAAAGTGTAATCACGATAGTACTGTATTTATGTGTGTATTCAAATATTTCGACACAAATGTATATTTGTTTATGAAATTAAATAAATAAATAAATAAATAAAAATACCAATATGTGTCAAGCTGTAAATTATATGTTCATAAATATGCATATTCATATAAAAATAAAAATAATACGAAATTGCGGTTTTTATTAAGTTAATATTATTAATAATATATACAAAAAATACATACAACAATAGCGACACTAATGTATCTATTGTATTTTAATTGTAACATTAAATTTTGTTGTGGTTTGGGTTCAGTATTGAAATTACAATTGTTACCTACATACTGCCACCGCGCCATGTGTTGTAAGTTTGGTCCCCATTCAGGTCAAAGATTTGTGTGATCCACAAAAAGTTGTTTCAAATGTCCTTTGTGTTCGTTGTATGAATAATAATAATAATAATAATAATATTCTACCACGTACACACAACACCATCTAGCCCAAAGTAAGCAGAGCTTGTACTATGGGTACTAGACAATGGATAAACATACATATATACTTATTTTTTTTGTAAATACATTCATATTATATATAGAAACTGCCTCCGTGGCGCAGCGGTAGTGAATGCGACTGCTGTGCATGAGGTCTCGGGTTCGAATCCCGGGTCGGGCCAACAAAAAGCTATTGGGTTTTTCTGTAAAGAAATCTCAATAGCAGCCCGGAGTTAGGAAGTTGGCGGTGTTAGACACCCCCGTGCCTCGGAAAGCACGTAAAGCCGTTGGTCCTGCGCCTGATCTCTCTCCGGTCGTGTCGGATTGCCGTCCCATCGGGTCATGAGAGTTAGGGAACAGAGAGTGCACTTATGTTTGCGCACACACTTGTGCACTATAATATCTCCTGCGCAGATGGCCAGTCTCTGTTAAGACTGGGCGCCGTGGCCGAAATTCGGTCTGGAGGACATTATTATTATATAGAAACACCCAGACCAAGACAAAAACATCCACGTTCACGCACACAAATGTTTGACTTGTGCGGGAATCGAACCCGCGACCTCGGGCGTGGCAGTCGGTTACACTAACCACTACGCCATCGAGGCCGAATGTTTGTAAAGTATCCGTGACACTGCAAGTTATTGCAGTGTTAACCCAAACCCAGTTATTGGGTGTTAACCCAATAAGATAAAATAGTTAAAAAAAAAAGTAAATCGTCTATTGTGTTAAAAATTTTAAAATGGATAAAGCTAAGGAGTTTGTCAAACAATTACTTAGGCATATGATTTTTCTTTAGTTATTTATTTTTACTGTGATACATAATAACCTTAGTTACAAGTTTTAGGCCTTGTCTGGTGATAGATCATCAGATAAGTCAGGCGTTCAGATCAGTCTGAAATTAATAATGTATCTAATTTATTTATCACATGTGCATTACCGCCCTAAAATTGTAAGTGCTGTTTGTTCGCACGGATGGCACAGTGGTTAAGTTGCCTAGCCGCTACACACTGCGCCAAATGTTATAGGTTCAATGTCAATGCAAAAAAAATTGTGCCATCCAAAAATAGTCTGTGTGTGTTTGTTTTAAGGTTTATTAAGACCTCCACGACACCTGTTTTGTCACCAGCTCGCGAAATTATCTTTTATTTCTACAAACATATACCGGTCAAGTGTGATCTAACTTTTTATAGTTATACGGAACCCCCGATACGCGAGTCCAATTCGTACTTAGCTGCCTCCACAATAATTTCATGAATATAGGTTTAATAAATATTAAGTAACTCAAACAAAGAAACAGTTGTTACTGACTTGTATCGTAACTTATACGTTAAAAATTATTATAAGTTGATACAAGAAAGAAAGCCTTGAAGATACCGATGACTCATGGGCTGGCATAGTTTGCGCTAATGTTTCTGGTCAATCGTAGGCTCCCAGATTGATAGTCGAGCCGTAAAAATGATATTAAGTTTTTCTCTTAGTAAATTATCTATATCTTCTATCTCTAATTGCTTTTTGCTATTTCAAAGTACAACTCACGCACTAGGAATGATCCCTGGAGACTTCAATAGAGACAAATATTACGTATTGTACAAAATTTTGCCCGTGGTTAGATTAAGTTAGGTTACATTAGTACCACACGGCGAATGCCGTCGCCTCCTTCTGTGAGGAAGTAATTTCCATCAAGGAGGCGGCGAAGCGGGAGAGGGAGCGCTTAAACCCTCCGTCTCTCTCCGTCTCTCCGTCGCCCCGCGGAGAGGTATGCGTCAATGCATTCCCCCAAGTAAAAGTACCAGTACTTTTTCTGGATGAAAGGTATTATGTCCTATTTTGTACCACTGACAACGTGTATGCAAAATTTCATGATGATCGGTCGAGTAAAGGCGTGAAAGCATAACAAACAACAAAACAAACAATCTCACATTCTGTGGCCTCGATGGCGTAGTGGTTAGTGTAACCGACTGCCACTCCTGAGGTCGCGAGTTCGCTTCCCGCACAAGTCAAACATTTGTGTGCATGGACATGGATGTTTTTCTTGGTCTGGGTGTTTCTATGTATAATATGTATGTATTTACAAATCAAAAGTGTATATGTATGTTTATCCATTGTCTAGTACCCATAGTACAAGCTCTGCTTAGTTTGGGCTAGATGGTGTTGTATGTGATAGAATATTATTATACTATTAGTATATAACTCGTGTTTATATCTTATATTAGTTAGGATATCGTCCTAAATTATAGCTCTGCAAAATGTGGGTCTAATACACTTTTGCGTAACTCTATGGGGCATACAAATAGGTATTTGTATAGGTATCGATAGAAGTAGCGATAGATCAGTGGGGAGACCAACAGACTGTTATGCAGAGGGTCTCGGGTTCGAACCCACGTCGCGCACCTCTGATTTTCGGAAGTTATATGACTTTTTGCAATTATGTGCGTATTGATTGACAATTATCGCCCGCTCTGTGCCGCGGAGAGCACGTTAAGCCGTCGGTCCCGGCTGCCATGAACATCTATGGCAGTCGTTATTAGGAGAGTGTCGACACAAAAGATCCCACTGGGTCGAAGTGTCGCCGGTCTGCACTGACTGGCCCCCACATAAGATACAGATACAGATAGGTATCGATAAGTGAAGACGCATTTTTTAAATTCTCCTATTAATATTATTAATATGAAAGTTTGAGAAGATGTTTACATGTTTGTTACTAATTCAAGCGTAAACAGTTAAACACATTTCTATGAAACTTAGCACACAGATAGACCAGATCCTGGATAAACACGTAAGATACTTTTATCCCCGTATACGATGCCATGGGCTTTTTACAGTCAAATAGCGGTCAATAAAAAAACTAAATTCACAATTCACCGATACAATTAATCTATTCAAATATTATTATTAATCATTGTCGAAAATAAATTTATGTTAATCCAGTACTAACAATGGTTGGGTTACGGTGACCATAACAAGCGGTTCGTGACGAACAACCATAAAACTGAATAGTTAACATACACTCGAGTAATGGTCCTGTACTTAGTTTAAGTAAAAGTTAAACATTTTGTGTAAGCATTAATAAGTTTGTAATACAACACGGCGCCGCCTACTTACATGTAGACTCACGACTGTGGGGTAAGCAGAGACTACCGATTTTCATTTGACATCTCACTTGCTACCATCTTATTATATGCTTCTTGCATGCTCTTCGCAGATTTTTGTTTTAAGACTGCGCCGAGCGTAAGACAGATAATGACAGAGCTCGTGCGGCGCATACTAAAATCGGCGCGCGGCCGCCATCATAAAATTGTATGGAGGATTTGAAGTGCTTTTTTGATAAATATGTATCTTTATTTTCAACCAATAACTTGAATATTTGGGACGGACAAATTGTAATCTAACTATTTATGTATGTTTCGTATAAGCTGTAAAATAGGATAGATTTCTACTGTTATAATCTAAAACTCACGTAACACGAGCTTACGTTTTTGCATTTTTCGTGGCAATTTACATAATTTTATAGGGGAAAATATTAATTATTTTAAGTTTTTTACACGGGGTAATTGTAAACACATTCATTGTTATGGTAAATGTATATTTTATATTTGTATTAAACAAAAAGTGTTTTTTAACTGTGCTCTGTGTTCACTTAACTGTGACCGCCTATTTTGGCACATTTCGCTCGGCGTAGTCTTAAAAACAAATCACCAATAATAATTTCCCTAACTTGGGAATCAAACCCAATATCTTATTACACAGTGTACGATTACATTGCACATTCGTTTTTGTATCATAACCAATTTCCAAATGGACGTACATTATACTTAGGTACCTAATCAATTTGATTTAGTTCATATTTCTCAGCGATATTGTTATCAAGTTTAGGTTGCAATAAATATTATCAAGAATTGAAGTATATTATTTACCCAACTACATTAAGTGTATGAGCAGACAAGTGCCCATACACACAGCATTGCATTAAGTACCGCCACGCTACCAATAGTTTTGATTAGATTAATTGTTGGTTTCTAAAGGACATTGTTCAGCTGCCATACATTATTAGTCTAAGAACCAACAGCCACAAAAAAATGATAAATATGTGGTTAAGGACGACCACATTCAATTAAAAATGAATATAAGTCACGGAGACTTCTGAATATTGCTTCTGAATATTCCGGGCGATCCATTATTATCATCCTTATTCCATCTTTATCTTTTACCCCGGTGAGTCCGACATAACTTCTCCCGCCCCCACGGAGGGGTAAGCGTCAATGCATTCCCCAACGCGAAGAAAAGGAAAGTGTTGCCATGCTTGCACTATAGAAAAACGTATAATACCGAGAAAGTGGTATTTGCATTAAAACTTATGACTTTTTAAGAAATAGGTCATATCTATGATGGAGTTCAATAATGGTATTTATAGAATAGTATTCGTATTAACTACGTAAGAAAAATTACGACAAGCTAAATAGGAAAAAAATTCTCTGAGAAAACCGTACACATATTGTAAAAACTGTAGGCATGGCAACACTGCGTGTCTCAGATGTAAACAATGGATGCCCCATGTATTTGAAATCGCGAAAATAATTTAAACACGAAAATAAGATTCGAAAGTGTCCGTAAGATTGTAATGATTGTTTATTAAGTCATAAAATAAAATACAAATTATTGTTTGTGTTGATTCATAGGCCAAATTGTTCATTGTCCTTTAAATGTTTAAGAATAGCAAAAGTTCACCCATCAATAAACCAACCGCGCTAATATTGCTCCACTCCATCAACCATCAATAAAAATAATAATAATAATTTGATGATAAAAAGATGATGATTTGATGCAAAAGGCAGTACCTACTACTCGACACGGCGCGTATTGTGAGGAGATTCCTCTCTCTGGGGCCCTAACCACCGGCAGCTTGGACCCTGTTCCCGATGTCGGTGGGTCATATCAGTTCTTATATTTTTAAATATGTATGTTTTTGATATTTATATTTAAAAATGTAATAATTAGAAAAATAGTAATAAAGATAATAATAATAATAATAATATTCTACCACCTACACACAACACCATCTAGCCCAAACTAAGCAGAGCTTGTACTATGGGTACTAGACATTGGATAAACATACATATCGCACTCTTAATAAAACAGCGACTTAACTCGAAATTTGAAAGTAAGGCAATTTGAACTCTAATTGTATATGTTAAATTCTAATATTATATTTGTGTTAAATCTTTGCAATAGAGTTCAAATTTGTTTAATCCATAATACTGAGATAAATCTCTCTGTTTTATTAAGGGTGCGAATTATATACTTTGTTTTTTGTAAATACATACATAATACATATTATACATAGAAACACCCAGACCAAGACAAATATCCATGTTCATGCACACAAATGTTTGACTTAATATTGGCAAAAGGCATTAAGCGCCTCTATTTAAAAAAATAACAGGTAAAAATCAACTTTATCCTGTTACCCCTTAATTAAAGCTTCAACAAAATGGCGGAATATATAAGACCATTTTACATTATTATGAATATTCATACAAGTAAAGGTGCAAGCAATGTGCTTACCTCATTAACATAAGGGAGATAGCGTTATGGTACAGTAATTGCGACAGGCAACTTAATTATTGTGAATTTTGGTTCGAAGGTCCGGCAAGCATAAACGGTATGGTAAAATTTTTTATTAAAAATTTCACGGACGGCGGTTTTGTATTTTCGAAGAGGCAGGAATAGGTGTATAGCGCTTACATTTCGCTACGTTTATTTTAGGTCCTACATAGTAGAAGGCAAGGTTCTCGCAGACCCCCCGGCCCGCAGTCGACGCACCGGGCGCCGAAGGGTGCTAAACGATCTCTGGCCCCCATGAGCGCTGACCTGGGGTGACAGACTTGGGCAGTCTGTCGCCCGTGCAGAAGTAGGCCCGAGACGGCGGTGCGTCGTGTTCCGCGCGCACCTGTAACTTGAATGAGTATTATAAAAAAGATGCGACGAGCCCGCCACCAAGTGGCGGCCCAAATCTGTCGAGGCTGCAGGATGAATGCGCGAGTGATCCCTGGTCCCTGGCCATAGATTGTGAGAAGGAACACCGTGGTAGATTTAGTCGGTATTAGCAGGCTATCTCCATCTTTTCCCGGGTTTGTCCGACGTAACCCCTCCGCCCGCCCCCGCGGAGGGGCAAACGCCAATGCATTCCCATAAGTTAAAAAAAAATAACTTTCTAGCAGACCCAGGTACAGTTCCGACTACCACGCCCGAGGTCGCGGGTTCGATTCCCGCACAAGTCAAACATTTGTGTGCATGAACATGGATGTTTGTCTTGGTCTGGGTGTTTCTATGTATAATAAATGTATGTATTTACAAAAAAATAAGTACATATGTATGTTTATCCATTGTCTAGTACAAACTCTCCTTAGTTTACGCTAGATGGTGTTGTGTGTATGTGATAGAATATCAAATAAAAAAAGAAAGAGAAAGAAAAAGTTCGAGACTGCGTACTGATTGTTTTATGCCTAATTTCCAGACAGAATAACTCAATAAGTCTGCATGTTATAAATAAAATGCTGTCAACAATGAGAACATCTCTCCTATCTATTAATAAACAAGTGAGAAACGGCAATGAATTGCCGTAAATCTCAGAGTTCGAAAAAATTGTACCCACGTGAATTTGACCTTGAGGTCAGAGGTCAAAGGTCATAGTCATTTTGGGGTATATCGACTAAGCTGAGTCGAATGGCGTTGATCGCGAGTCTCCAGCTCTTACGGTTCTTTAGTTTAAAGTTGTATAACAGACAGACGGACGGACAAAGCTTTTGTATAAGAGTTTTTTGAACTCTAAAACAATATTTTTTGTACTCGTAGTATAAAATCTAACTAGATTATGCCCGCGGCTTCACTGGCGTAAATGTAGGTTAGTTTAGGTTAGTAACAGTACTTTTTCTTGGATGAAAGGTATTCTATGTCCTTTTCTGTTCCCCTGACAACGTGTATGCGAAATTTCATGATGATCAGTCGAGCAGTTAAGGCGTGACAGCGTAACAAACAAAGAAACTCGGATTCGCATTTATAGTATTAGTTAGGATTACGATTAAGCTCGCCTGATGGCAAGCAGTTACGGTATCCTATAATCGCTTGCAATCCTATAGGTATTACTTGCGCGCTGCCTGCCTTAAGGTAAAACAAGTGAGAATCGGCAATGAATTGCCGTAAATCTTCGAGATCGAAAAAATGGTTCAAGTAATATGCAAAGGTCATATGATACCACAAGACCTTGAGGTCAGAGGTCGAAGGTCATAGTCATTTTGGGGTATATCGACTATGCTGAGTCGAATGGCGTTGACCGCGAGTCTGAAGTATATATTAATCTATTTTATGACGTTTTTGAGCTGTTAGTGGAAGAAATGTGATGCTCTTGGGGTCCTATCACTCGCTGCTTGTATAGAGTTTGCAAAAGCCTAATTAACGCTTTGCGTGATCAGAAGGCTAGTCTTTCCTTTGCCTAGAGAATTAGCATTGCCATTCAATGTGGCAAATAAATTTAATAAGCAAATAACTTAAACCAATAAAATAACTGGTGGACAATTTATAAAACCGACTCTATGTATCATTTTTCTTCTCTCTTTATCTCTACTTATTAGAGAAGGGTTATAGTCTGAAGACAGTAAGTGAATGTTTTTATAATGGTTTGTGTACCAACTAAGATAAGTAAGAGGACTGAACTATATGTATGTAGCTAGAGCTCTTCCTCGCTTTGTCACTCAGGAACAGTAAGTACCTTTTGTATTGTATTGTGTTGTAGTTGGACTCCCTTTTCCGCATTTGAACTTTAAGTTGGTGCATTATGCGTGATAGTCGGCCGGTTATGGAGATAGCCTAACTCCGCCTAGAAGCACAGAAGATTCCTGGGGTCATCGCAGGCTTCACAGAGTGACCTCGGGTTGTTGAGGATTTCCTTACGTAGTGCTGTTACTCCCACACATTTCAGGACTACATGGGCAGCAGATTCTTCTTCGGTCAGACATCCCCTACAGAGTGGGCTGTCTGTTGGTCCGATGTTGTACAGATGTTTGTTCAGGGGACAGCGTCCTATTAGGATCCCCACGATGGTCCGAAAGTCCAATCTTGGTGGGTTGAGCAGGTGGTATGTCAGACGTGGTGAGATGGCCGGTAGGGCTGCTCTCAACTGTCTGCAGTCCGTTGCCCGTGCCCAGCGTTTATTATGTTGACTCTGAATGCGAAGCCGCATCCATGTTCTTAGTTGTGAGATTGGTAGAGGGAAGAATGGAGGTGGATCTTCCGTGGTGGTTGCGGATCTTCTTCTAGCCAACTCATCTGCAGCATCATTGCCCAGTGATTCACTATACCCCTTTATCCATTGTAAGGTCACTACGTTGACATAAATAGTATCTTTATCTGGATGAAAGGTACCCAATGTCCTTTTCTGTACCCCTCACAACATGTATGCGAAATGACAATCAGTCAAATAATTTAGGCGAGAAAACGTTAAATTCAAACAATTTAATATTTGCTAGGATTATCCCATTGTATTATGACGTAAACCTAGTTCTAACAAGATCTTAGCTGGATGGGCAAATTGCTAAAATCTTTTATATTGCCTGCGTGCATTACCATCAGGCGGGGTACATACATACATACATATGTATGTATTTACAAAAAAAAGTATATAAGTATGTTTATCCATTGTCTAGTACCCATAGTACAAGCTCTGCTTAGTTTGGGCTAGATGGTGTTGTGTGTATGTGATAGAATATTATTATTATTATACTCTTTATTTCTATCTTTGCAATACATTTTCATTTTTAAATGTATATTATGTATATATATAAAAATATACATTTAAAAATATTAAATGTATGGTACCCCACCGGCATCGGGAACAAGGTCCAAGTAGCCGGTGGTTAGGATTCCAGAGACAGGAACCTCCTCACAATGCGTGCTGTATCTAATAGCACTACCTTCTGCATCAAACCCCTAATCCAAGCACCTAACGCGAGCCTCTTTAGATGGTGATCGAGACTATTGACAATTAGACCATTGACAGATATGACTATCGGCACAATGATTGCCGAATCCACATCCCACATTATTATTATTTTTATTATTATACATATTATATATAATTATTAGCGTTTAGTTCTTCTTACCCTGTTATCAATTCATGTATCTAAACAGCCAACTAATAAATAAAATAAGCAAGGAAATTGTATTTTTCTAACATAATTACCAACAATTAGTGACAAATTGTGCGCAAACGCAATTGGCATTCGTATCGTTCGCATGCGCAACCGCAACAAGTAATGTATGCGGACAATGAAATGTTGTGACAAATTAACTGACACGAATACTTTTTTCTATATATACATTGCTTGATTAATTGTTTTTTTTTTAATTATTGCACAAGCATGCTCCGTGGACAACTGTTAATTATAGTTTCTTTGTTTCCCATTTCATAAGTGCTTCAATTTCATATATGAACAAAAATAATTGTAGATTCGCTTTATTTTCTTAAGAATATTACCGCAGTAGGAACAACTCCTGCGTCTCGGGGGACTTTACAAACACAAACAACGGACACAAAATACACTGATATTCGGTATAAATATTAGTAGATCACACACATTTTGTTCCGTGTGGAGATCGAACCCACAAGGTTCGGCGCGACGTCACTGTAGCGAGGCAAAGGCTTATATCACTATGGCATTCATACAGCCACTACATCATAAACTCACGCTGCAATTACTGCATTAAGCATTCACTTAATATATCCAACAAAGTTACAATACAGATTCAGAGTCTTTTATCCCCGAGGTTTATATATAGACAAGTCTTATAACTTAGTGATTTATAATAAATAATGTCCTCCAGACTGAATTTCGGTCATGGCGGCCAATCTTAACGGAGACTGGCCATCTGCGCAGGAGATATTATAGTGCACAAGTATGTGAGCAAACACAAGTGCACTCTCTGTTCCCTAACTCTCATGATCCGATGGGACGGTAATCCGACACGACCGGAGAGAGATCAGGCGCAGGACCAACGACTTTACGGGCTTGTCGAGGCACGGAGGTGTCTAACACCGCCAACTTCCTAACTCCGGGCTCGTATTGAGATTTCTTAACAGAAAACTCAATAACTTTTTGTTGGCCCGACTCGGGATTCGAACCCGAGACCTCATGCACAGCAGTCGCATTCACTACCGCTGCGCCACGGAAACAAGGCTCATAAAAAGTGGGTGTAACATGTGTACACCCACATTTCATCGGCAATTTTCTTGCATCAAGAATTTGTTGCTATTTAAACATATTTCTACGTCACTTATTCCCTAAACTTCTTGCAGGTAACTTTGCATAGGCTCAATCTTTTGCGTGAACCTAGCAACTAAGCTAAATGTAAATTCAATAACTTAACTAAACTCACTAACTCATAAGCTTTGACGTTCATAAGTGTGTTCTTGTGACCTAATGCTTAATATTGTCTTCTGTTTACGCGAATATTATTCATTGAAATTAAACTACTATATACAGATTTTATCGCGTTATTTATTTGACACTTTATTACATAATTTTGAAAGCTGTTACACTACTACTAATATTAAACTTTACTAATTTTTAAGCTAATTGAATTATTATTAAAACTATTTAGATTTAATTTAATTTTACACTTTCCCCGACGTTTCGGTTGCTTTTCAGCAGCCATGGTCACGGGGAGACTAAGATGGCAGTTGTCTCAATGTTCCAGTGTAGTTATTTCAAAGTACCCGAACATAATTTAATAATTGGTGTTTTTATTTAAGCAGAATGAGCTCAAAGTATCATGAAGTCTAGCTGTGGTTTGCTTCTTCTTGGGTTTGACTATTTTTATAACTGGATCCCAACCTAATCCTTTTTTAGAGTTCGAAAAACTCTTATACGACAGCTTTGTCCGTCCGTCTGTTATACAACTTTCAACTTAAGAACCGTAAGAGCTAGAGACTCGCGGTTAACGTCATTCGACTCAGTATAGTCGTAATACCCCCGAAATCACTATGACCTTTGACCTCAAGGTCACGTGATACCATTTTTTTTAACTCTGAGATTTACGGCAATTCATTGCCGTTTCTCACTTTTTTCTTCTTGTAATAGGCAACTACGGCACTAGGAATAATACCTGTGCCGCGGGGAACTTTACAAACAACCAAACAAAGAACACCCAGACTCGAAACAAGTATTTGTGAATCACACAAATTCTTGTGCTGTGTGGATATCGGAACAATAAAGAAACCTGTGACATATAAAATCTGCCCAACTGGAGTGTCAAAGCTATACCACACGATCAATTAGAATAAATGCAAACTCATTGCCTCGAGACTAAAAGGCGGCATCAAATATTTCAACAAATAACGACTTATTCAACAAACACTGCGCAGAAAATACACAAACATAAAATTAACGAGTTTCACTAAACTGCACTTCTGTCATCAGTGTTCATTTTCAATTTATAACAAAAAAAATATAAAAGAACAGCACCCGATAGTGTAGTGACGATTATAGAGGGTGATAAAACGCGCGCATTCGATTAGTGACGTTCCAATGGACATTATCGATGAATCCGATTGCCCGCGCTCGCTATCTTGATCGAGCCGCAAAACTATAACTTAGTAAAAAAACGCAAAGAAATAATGAAAAGTAAGGATGGCTTTTGCAATCATTGCTATTGTTTAATCACAGGTCTTATGCATATAACTGTTGATTTATAGAATACTGCTGTCTGCATGGTTATTGGCATTGTAGAGTCGTCATGTAGACCTCTATACCCCCCAAAATTGGTTAGGTATGTAGCATACATACCAACATTTTTCTGAATATATTTTTGTAACACTCGTAATAAGAGGCAGGCCTATAGCTATTATAATGTGCTTTTCGTGGAATATAATAAATGCTAGAATGGCGAGAGAGTAACATATCGTGAGAAAACATATTATATAGATGGCGCCACATTGGCTCTAAGTCTATGGCTTTTTTCGTCGTCGTTCAGTCATATGCATTTGCAGTTAGGAAGTTCTCAATAGCAGCGCGGCAATCGGAAATGTGCCCTATACCGGGAAATAGGTTCGCCCTATTTACATGGGACCTAATAATATAGTTGTCGCAATGAGGGTGTGTAATACAAGTGTGCCAAACCCTTAAAGAACAAGCAAACGGACAAGCGCGACTAAAACAATTTTCATCGAAAAAATTTATTTGATAATATCGCTTGTAGTAATGGTATAATTATTATAATTCAATGAAATTACCATCAATTTTATTGAAGCTATCACATAATATGTTCTAAGCCTGTCATATTCTATAGAACATTATATTATGTTGTCCTTATCGATATGATTACATCGACAGAATGAAACAATTTCACAAAGAGAACTGAACAAATATTGAATAATTGTTATTCTGTTTAATGTGCATTAAGCGTTTGCTGTATAGCAATTTATCTAACATTACTTATGTATTAGTTGGTTAAAACGTTAAAGTGAAAACAATATATTTTTTTGCATAATATAATGTGATTTGTATTTTCACGAAGCAAGGCAGCAAGAACGTGACGTGCCTGATGGAGATAAATTATTGTAGCCTATGGATGCTTGCAATACGATGGGTATCAATATTACTCATACGATATGATGGGTATCAGCATAGACTCCATCAAATCCTTAGTGATTTTGAATACCTGCGGGAACACAACACAAGGTTTTTGACGTTGACATCCGTTTACTAGCTAGATTTCTATAACAACTGCCGGAAACAAAAACCCAATACCACTTTGTCGGATCCGGAAGCTATCCCCACGACCAAACAATCGACTATAACCTATACCTTAGCACAATCTTTGACCCTTGACCAGAAAGGCATATCCCAAGATTTATCCAACGTATTGTATTTACATTTTTTACAATTACATCAAAATTACAAGTATTGCTATGTTCAAACCAATGATTTTCCCGATAAAAATCACACCAAACATAAAAATACTGCAAATAATTCGTAAAAATACGACATTCCAAAATCGAACACCACAATCTCTTTCAACTATAGTATCGCATCAATAAAAACATCGATAACGTACAAGTTATCGACAGTGTAAGTATCGATAGTATCACATCCCTAGTGTCCACATGGTGTCTCCCATGGCACGAGGTAATTGGCCAGCTCGGCCATAAAGTGTGCCTTACCGTCTGTTTGTGTGTCAACTGAACAATGGTTTATATGTGTGAATTATTATTCTCTAGAAAATATTGTCGTTATATTTTTAAGGTTGTGCCATTCTATTGAGATTATCGTGGTCTGCCAGTTTAATAGAGTACAGTGGATCTATTTTAATGAACAATCTAATGTTTTGGATTAAAAAATTATAAACGTTTTTTCTTATACTTACATTTTAGTGTGTATGTTTTCGGAAGGGTAGGCAGAGGTGAACAATATCCATTTTTTTTACAGCTACGTTAAAAGTCCTAAGTAATTGCAAGAAAGCCTAGTTATACTACTTAACATTTCTCAAAAACACTTAATAAAACTTTGCCCGACCCGTGCTTAAAACCCGAGACTTCATGCACAGCATTCACTGCGGCTACGCCAGCGAGACAGACATTGGTTTTTATACATATTGTCATCCTCCATGCTATATTAAGAATTTCTAGCAGTAAAACTGAATAACACTTACCCCGAGCTCGAAATCGAATCCTATACCGCACGATCAGTCTTAAGCTTATTTTTTTTTTGCCGCGGAACTCACAATAGACTCTTTACTAATATTATAAAGCTGAAGAGTTTGTTTGTTTGTTTGAACGCGCTAATCTCAGGAACTACAGGTCCGAATTGAAAAATTATTTTTGTGTTGGATAGCCCATTTATCGAGGAAGGCTATAGGCTATATAACATCACGCTACGACCAATAGGAGCGTAGCAGCAATGAAAAATATTGCAAAACGGAGAAAATTCTCTTATGTGCAGCAGACGAAGTTGCGCGGGTTGGCTAGTAACTTATAATGACACGCGCAAGTGATGCCTCTGGTGTTGCAGGCGTCCATAGGCTACGGTGACCACTTACCATCAGGTGGGACGTATGACTGTTTGCCACTATTAGAGCTTAAAAAAATATCTACATAATATTTATGAAACATTAACATTACAAAAACATACCGTTTACGTAATTTTCACAAAATTAACTAACTCCTTTATAGAGCATATTTCTCTAACACGAGATATGAAATCATCCCTTGAAACAGCTTCCCCTGCTGCAATCTGATTTGTCGCACAGACCACGCCCCTCGTCTAACCATGTACCAACTCTATACATTGATACAATATTTGATAAACTATATATTGCAAGCCCTTATGACGTCATTGGTTGTCATATTATAATACCATAATAGGCAGTAGTGATATTACGTTTTTTAGAGTTCGACAAACCTCTTATACAACAGCTTTGTCCATCCGTCCGTCCGTCTGTCTGTTATACAACTTTCAACTCAAGCACTATAAGAGCTAGAGGCTCGCGGTCAACGCCATTCGACTCAGCATAGTCTATATTCTCCGAAATGATTATGACCTTTGACCTCTGACTTCAAGGTCACGTGATATCATCTTTCAACTCAAGAACCATAAGAGCTAGAGACTCGCGGTTAATGCCATTCGGCTCAGCATAGTAGATATACCTCCGAAATGACTTTGACCTTTGACCTCTGACCTCAAGGTCTCGTGATACCATATTTCGAATTCTAAGATTTACGGCATTTCATGGCCGTTTCTCACTTGTTTGTTAGATATTTTTAATAGCAACTCAACAATTCTCTCTCCGCTTTTAGTAGGCACTTGCATAAGTTTTGGAGTCTATAAACCTTTCTTGTTATTTTTATTTCTCACAGTTCTAGAGTCTTTTCTGGTAAATATTGAGAATTTCTCGACAAAAAACCCATTTTTTTTTCGCGTTACGCAGAACGAACGCGAGCCCTCAGACACGGTAGTCGCATTTATTACTGTTGGGCTCCCGATAGAGCCTCGTGATACAAGGACTATCCTTAGCGCGGGAGTGTAATTTCTCTTCAATAAAGGATTTTTTAATAACAAAAATATTATTGTAGAGAAGAACTCGCATTAGAAATAAATTCTTTGTCACGCGGTACTTTACAAACATTCAGACAACGAACACAAAGTACACCCAGACTCATAACAACTATTTGTGAATCACACAAATTATTTGTCGGCGTCGATGGCGTAGTGGTTAATGTAACTGACTGTCATTCCTGAGGTCGCGGGTTCGATTCCTGCACAAGTCTAACATTTGTGTGCATGAACATGGATGTTTGTCTTGGTCTGGGTGTTTCTATGTATAATATGTATGTATTTACAAAAAACAAAGTACATATGTATGTTTATCCATTGTCTAGTAACCATAATACAAGCTCTGCTTAGTTTGAGCTAGATGGTGTTGTGTGTACGTGATAGAATATTATTATTATTATTATTGTCCCGTTTGAAAATCGAACTAACAACTCTGCGCAAAGGCAATGGTCAGACGACCATCTAAACCGCTACTACATGTAGTCGACAAAAATCTTATATTTAATTATTTTAAGTCTGGAGGGGCCACAAAGCCAGTAATAATTATGTAATACCAGCCCTATATTAAACTGTACCAATGCTGGGCAGGCTTCTTCTCAGTGTGAGACGTAGTCTACCTAGAGAGTCCAACATGCGGGCCAAATGCGAGTTGGCAGACTTTGCATATATTTTTGAGAACATTATAGAGAACTAGTAGTTTTCCCGCAGTTTCACCCGCGTAAGTCCCTTTCCCGTGTGAATATCGGGTTTCACCCCTTTCACCCCCTTCGGGGTGGAATTTCCAAAAATCCTCTTTTAGTGCTTCCGTACACTCTCCAAGGAACATACATGCCAAATTTCAGCTTCTTGCGTTCAGTAGTTTCGGCTGTGCGTTGTCTGTCAGTCACTCAGTAACGGAAGAGTTTTATATATATAGATTAGAATATTATTATTAGAATTAGAGCAGCAGAGCCTCGCTGATTTCAGCATGAATAGGCCGGCCGGCTCTCAGAGAATATCGACATGAAATAACAGTCTTCCTACTGTTATGTTTCGTTCGGTGAGTGAGAGTTCCGGAGGCCCAATCACCCTCTTTCTCCCATTCCCGCTCCTTCTCCTTCCCATTTCCTTTCCTAAAGGGTCGGCAACGCAAGTGATGCAGGCGTCCATAGGCTACGGTGACCACTTACAATCAGGTGGGCTGTATGCCAGATTTCGTCACTATGTTTTCCTTCACCGTTATAGCGAGCGATAATCTATTTCATATGCACATCATTTCGAAAAGGCAGAGATGCGCGCCTTTGGATCGAACTGGAGGATGAGATGATGAGATGATATATAAATATATTTAATGCACAGACACAGCTTCTTGGTTTTATTACAACAAAGAAGTCCGCTGTTATCTTATCATCAAAGCAGGTGTTACCCATCAGAATATCTTTACCTGTGTTTATCTACTTGTTGGTAATTAAAACAACATAATTATTATTCTTAATTACTGAATACGACGTGATATTTGAAAAATATAATTGAAATAAGAATGTGCCGCAATTAACACTTAAAGGTGAAGATACAGATAACGTTTTAATTATAATTAGACTATAGTTTATAATTATTACAACTATAATTTATATATGAAGACTGGGGGGTTGAATTTATTATTATGTTTATCTAGTAATTATACAAAATGGCGGTTATAAGCGTCGTCTTTATAATTATCATACGTTACAATTCGTAAATGTTGTTAATATTATTTATTATGCAGTATATGGGATATTTAGTGTTAAGTCCAGAGAGGACCCCTTACAACGTACTCGAATCGCCCCCACGTATTTTTGGTGATGTTTATAGTTTTATATACATAGATACATAGATTCACGCCTGTTTCCCATAGGGGTAGGCAGAGACTACGAATTTCCTGACACACTTCTCTGGCTTCATTCACTTTCATCACATTCCTCATACACGCCCGTCGGTTCAAGGTGCTCTTAACCTGGCCTTTGTCCAGAACGCCTCCGATCTGATCAAGAAACGTTCGCCTAGGTCTTCCTCTTGCGACTGTTCCATTCACACTAGCCTTATAAATTTTCTTAGTCAGTCTTTCTTTATAGTTTTATAGTTGTAATTACTTTTGGTCGATTTTCTTATGACAAACTGTTATTTAATTGGTAACAGAAATATGAATTGATGCCATACATTTATTCATATCTCTGTAACTGAATGGACACTGAAACCAAACCTGTCTGCAACGAGTCTTCAAAAACGCCTATAAAAATATAAAACTATGAAAATATTAATCAATATTAAAATTCAAATTTTATAATGCTTTGGTATTAGATCTACATGCTTAATCATCTTTACGGCAAAGCATAGACCTAATTAAAAAAAATATTACCAATATTTTGTATCTCAAGCGGTGTTATTTATGACAAACCACAACATTAATAACCATAGAATTAAACAAATATTTTAATCTAAATCATACAAACATAGCTAATGCGGAGTGCGTGCCTTATCACTAGTGCCAGACTTGTAAAAATATTTCAGCGTCCAGAGCATAAATTTTAAATAACTTAAAAAGTGCCTTATAGCTTTTATACTCAGTATATATGTATTTACCATTTTGACTGACAGTCTGCTTGTGACCACGCTCAGTATAACCTGGCCAAAACGTCAAGTCCTAAGAACTTTGATATTTTCATACATTTTTTGAGCATGATCGCATTAATACTCGTTTTCAGTTACATAAATCATGCAACGCGAAATTATAATCATAAGCAGAGACATTAAATTTGTATTTTTGTTGTTACAGTGGTCATGCACAAAGAAAAAGAGGACATCCATGGCCACCGGAGAGAACACTCACCATACGACCACGTCATGCCTGATGGGGAGATGTTCTTACAGGTAAAGATTTTGCATGCAATTTTTTGGTATTTGTATGCTTTAACATACAAAAGCCAATAATTTTAAACTAAATATATGTTTACGGCTTATTCCCGTACGCCCCAAATCTATTGTTGTCTGAAATTTATTTTTCCATACATTAATTAAAGAGCTCCAAAGATTCTTATATGAAAATAATAAATAAAGCTACATTCTCCAAAACATTTTCTAGGTACTTTGAGCTTTTATTTCTAATAAAAAAATATATTATATTATTACATGTTTTAATTCTGCTAACCATACAGTTTGTTTTGGAGCTGTCGGAAACACACTAGTAAGTAGGTCTTTATTTAATTATTTGTAATATAATTTTAGCTCCTGGGAATAAATATATGGATATCAGAGGTTTTAAAGAAATAAATATGCATAAGCTTTTGGAGCCCTTGAGAACGAATTTACAAAATAAAAACAATATTTTATTTTAGTCTTGGAGCACCTGGGTACTAAATAGCGTAACGTATTTACATAAGGCAAATTTCTTGAAGCAGATGTTGTGTTTTACTTGGTAAAGAAAATGCGGTCTGACAATTATTTTCTGTTTTATTTTGCCGCGACAGTATCACCGGTAATCGACGAAGCATTTGAGAATAGTGGAAGTAACTTGCTTCAAGAAATTTGGTTTGGCTGGCTAGGTCTTTATACCTTTATTGAAATTTTATGGCGATGTAAAATCATGATCATTAGTCCTTACTAGTATCTTCTGTAAGCTTCTTATCTGAACATGTAACATATTTTTATGTAAGCTTATTAACTACTATTAATTTCATAAGTAGAGCAGCGATAGCTGCGTGGGGAGACCAACAGACTGCAATGCACAGGGTCTCGGGTTCGAACCCACGTCGCGCACCTCTGACTTTCGGAAGTTATATGACTTTTCGAAATTATGTGCGTATTGATTGACTATTATCGCCTGCTCCGTGCCTCGGAGAGCACGTTAAGCCGTCGGTCCCGGCTGCCATGAACATCTATGGCAGTCGTTATTGGGAGAGTGTCGACACAAAAGATCCCACTCGGTCGAAGTGTCGCCGGTCTGCACTGACTGGCCCCCACATAAGATACAAGATACAAGTTCATAAGTGTTACTTTGTAACTAGATGATTTTTATTTGGTTTCATTTGTAATATCTAATCGTCTGGTACTAGAATTGAATCAGAAAAATCCTTACTTATACCTAAAAATCAATGAGGGCTATCGTTTTTGTGCTCACCAGTCGGCGACACTAGCAAGTAAGGTCAAGTGTCAATTTTGTCAAAAGCCGTATCTGGCAGTAATAATTGACAGTTACTGTTGATGTGACTATGGAGTATGACGGCTAGAGACCTAACTATCCACTAGCACCTCTAGTGGTGAATTCAAGCGTGATAGCCACCATTCATTTTATCTGTGCTCTAAAATAACGTCTACGTAATAATAATAATAATATTAGCCCTGTATTAAACTGTCCCATTGCTGGGCACGGGCCTCTTCTCACAGTGAGAAAGGTGAGGCCATAGTCCACCACGCTGGCCTAGTGCGGGTTGGCAGACTTCACATATCTTCGAGAACATTATGGAGAACTCTCAGACATGCAGATTTCCTCACGATGTTTTCCTTCACCGTTAAAGCAAGCAATATTTAACTATTTAATACGCATATAACTTTCGAAAAGTCAGAGATGCTCGCATTCAGTCAAACTGGGGAACTTATCTGGATAAAAATGCTTCAGCTTACTCTACAAGAGGTGCCGGGTTGTGGCAGCTTACTTTAGTTTCCAGGCTCCTTTAGGTTATATTTTCTACGGAAACCAGTATTTCTTGGTTGATCAACTGAACAGGGTCGACCATAACTAAACCCACCATCACCGGCCTTACCCACGTTATTCCCATGAAACGTACATCGGGATTAAAGTACTATTCTATGTGTATTACATGTCATAATGGTTTTAAAATGAGTATATTGGAACTGTTCTATATGTCAATCCAGAAGTTAAAATTTTGCTTATACAGGCTGTCTGGTAATTAATGGATAACCAAGAAATGTCTTATAGCAGCAAAGATGGGCGTTAAAAAAAAAATGAAGAAAAAAATGCAATAGCTAGTTATACTTTTTACTGTCTATCTATTAGCATAATTAGTGTTTAATAATAAAACAACAAAAAACCGATGGAATTCATTCATTTATGGTTGTAGTGTACAAGAAAGAAGTTAAATATAGTAATTAAAAAAAAATCATATCTCATAGTAGTTAGGATAGATATTTCATATTTTTTTCTTAACGGCTATCTGTTCTAGCATAAGACATTTGAAGGTTATCCATTAATTACCGGACACCCTAACACACCTAAAAAACACGAAAAATGCAAAAAGGTAAGCTCGCGTTACGTGATTTTTAGATTATAACAGTAGAAATCTATCCTATTTTACAGCTTAAACGAAACATAAATAGTTATATTACAATTTCTTCGTCCCAAATATTTAAGTTATTGGTTGACATTAAAGTTACATATTTATCAAAAAAGCAATCCATACTATTTTACTATGGCGGCCGCGCGCCGATTTGAATATGCGCCGTACGAGCTCTGTCATTATCTGTCTTACGCTCGGCGCAGTCTGAACTAAAATTTGGATTTGAATTATCATTATTCACGACCTAACTTCAATCGATTCAATGAAATGCTTCAAACAATCATGAAGTTGTTTATAAAATAGTGCACTATTACTATTAATGGGTAACCTTATTGTGACCTTCGGACCTCAAGGTTACGAAAACCCTGATAACACAATGAAAGTTTTTCAATTTTATTAACTTTTTCAGTTTATGCTTTACAATTGACAGTTCAAATTGGATATCAATTTTGATTTCGTAACTGTTACACTTAGCGCATTATTATAAGTTTGTAAATAATAATGAAATTAGATTTTATTGGTAGTGCAGTGGTAGTGAATTTGACTGCTCTACATGAGGTCTCGAATTCGATAACTAGGTCAAATAAAGTCGGGCACGCTATAATCGCGGCGGTAAGCCCCGTTTTTGAGGAGTGGCTGAAAAGGCGGCATGGCGCCCTCACCTTCCAGCTGACACAGGTAATGACCGGCCACGGTTGTTTTGGCCAGTTCCTGTGTCGCATAGGCCGGCAGGAGACGCCCGGATGTCATCACTGCGGCGACTGCCGCGATGTTGTTGTGGACACGGCGCTGCACACTTTGGCGGAATACCCCGCCTGGGCATCGCAGTGCCGTTAGTTGATCACGGCAGTCGGACTGGTTGCCCTCTCACTCCCGGCCGTGGTTCAGTCTATGGTCCGAAGTGAGAGATCGTGGAACGCCGTCGCCTCCTTTTGTGAGGAAGTAATTTCCATCAAGGAGTCGGCGGAGCGGGAGAGGGTGCACCTAAACCCTCTCCCCAACCGCAGAACCCGGCGCCGGAGGGCGCGATATGAACTCCAGCCACCCTGAGGTTTGACCTGGGGGTGGTGGGTTGCGTGGGCCTGCTCGCCACCCGATCAGCACCAGGTCCGAGAGGCGGCGTGCGTGTTCCCACATGCGCGTCTGTATCGTGTCTTTGTCCCTCCCAGGGGGATGATGGAGGAAGTATTTTTGTGTAGTGGCCTGCCGTTTTACACTGCGGGCCGAAACCACGGCGGGGTCACGATTGCATGTGATAGCGATTCGCGCGGCCTCGCCGTCTATGGTTATGTTGAGGAACACCATGGTAGATTTAGTCGGTATTACCGGGGTATCTTTTCCCTGGTGAGCCCGACATAACCTATCCGTCGTCCCGCGTAAAGGTATGCGTCAAAGCATTCCCCATGTTAAAAAAAAGGTCAACTAATGTGCTATTGGATTTGAACTATTTACTTAAAACCTAAGTAAAAAGTCAAAGTCAAAAATCGACTTTTAACGTCAAAGTGAGGTTAGTAAGTGTACTGAAGAAAGTTATGCTAACTGCAAGGTTCAGGCAAGTGTTATAGATTTCTTTTTATAGGTTCAATCCTTTGCATCTATGAAAATATATCTACAAGAAAATCTTGGCTCTTGCTATAATAATATCATTATTTCAAAAGTCAAATCTATAATTAATATTCAACAGACGATTAATTAAGTATCTTAAAGCACTTTCTTCCTTATCATACGAAAGCGAAGGCGCTGTCTTAAGCTAGTATACAAACGTGTGACCGCTTACGGATCAGCAGAAAACCAGCTCAATTAACATTTACTTGTAAGACATTTGGCACCGAACCCGCAACTGTCGCTAAACAGGACTACTTAATCATATTTACCACGACACCTCTCAAACGTTCCCGTAAATTACGTTTTGACATTCATAGCTGGTATTATTTATTACTTCGATAGCGACAAACCTATTTTCTTCATTTGCTATGTTAGGTACTAATTAAGACTTTGATGACGTAGCGAATTTGAACAGATGATTGTACTTTTTTAATCCGTAATTAAAAGTAAAACCTATTATGGGGTTGTTGTCTGTTTGACCGTTCGACTGTTTTTGTATTTCTGTATATGCATTAGTGTTGTTGTGTATGAGGGTACGATGCCCGAGACAAGCAAAATTGGTCTTATCCGTAAATGCTCATACGGCCAGTGTAAGATTAACAATACACAAAAATACATTTAGCACTTTTGGCTCTATTTTATTGACTTTGACTCTCTACTACGCCGAGTGTTGAGGCTTCAAATCTCGAAATCCAAAATTGTATAGTGGACACAAAACTCTCAGACTCGGAACAGCTATAGTTGTTCGAAGTCTGAGAGTTTTGTGTCCGTTGTTTGAACGTTTGTCTCCCACGATACATAAAATATGCTTAGTGTGGTTAATGTAATCTCAATAAAATAAATGTAGCGATTAGGTCAATGTTATTTTTTTTATTTTTTACGATAATTAAATATTAACATAGACAATATAAATTACAAATGCAACAATTTATAGTGACATCTTTTTTCTATATAACAAACCAAACTGAATTGCCACTACTTTTACTTATATATGTATATAATAGCAACAATAGCCTATTGGAAAACCGTTGGACTGCCACGCAGAGGTCTCGAGTTCGATCCTAAGGCGCGCATCTCTGACTTTTCAAAGTTATGTGCTTATTACATAGTTAATTATCGATCACTTTAACGGTGAAGAAAAAACATCGTGACTGACCTGCATTTCTGAGAGTTCTCTATAATGATCTCGAAGATATGTGAAGTCTACCAACCTGCACTGGGCCAGCGTGGTGCACTATGGTCTAACCCTTCTCACACTGAGAAGAGACCCGTGCCCAGCAGTGGGACAGTTTAATACAGGGCTGAAATTATATCCTTACTATGTTATTTAAGAATAGTAACACATTTTATAAGCTCATTTACCAGCCCAGTAGTATATACATAGATATGAATAAAACCAACATCAAATACATTAGTCAAACCGAAAGCTTTATATAAAAGAAATAAGAAATGTAAATACAATCATACTAAATAGTGAAGAGCCCATTTAGTTGAACTAAAGTATCGAAATAAATACAGTTGTTATAAATTACGAATTGTTAGTTAGTACATTTATAAATCGATTGGAAGTATCGATGCTATAAATAATGAAGCTTCCGTGTTCTTATTTTACGTCGTCTAGTGAAGTTTGTGCGGTTCCATTGCAGGGCGATACGATTTTTATCGAGAATCGTTACGTCAAATTGCATTCGAATGACGTATGGTTGTATTGGCTTCGTTCGCTCGGGAACAGTACTTCTTTCTGGATAAAAGGTCCTTTTCTATTTGTTTGACAAACTCACATTCGCATTTATAATATTAGTTTAGGATAAGAGGGAACACTGTTTTCTTGATCACGCAAAATTATACTTATTGCATTGCGTATATAATATATTCGAATACAAATCATTCATACATCCTATCCCCGAAGAGGTATTAGGCTTCATTCACACGTAACACAACCATACCACATCGACGCGACAAAAGGTGATCAAGCGGTGGTTATGTGTGAACAGTGTCGCTGCAGCTTTTTGCAGTTGCGTTGTGGTTCCTACAAAATGTGAATGTGGTTGAGTTGTCGTTAGTAGTTGCGATGTGGTTGCGACGACGCGATGACGCTCACGAGTGCAGACAGACAGTCGACATCGGTTTTCGTTGAGGAAACAGTCGTCGGTGCGTCGACGCAGCGTTGTGTGTGCGATGTGGTCGGACGCAAGTTTGCGGTGTCGATGGTGGTTGCGTTGTGGTTGCGATGTGGTCGATATCACCCACATAGCCGATAGTGACGGCAAAATGTGGTCCGTGTAAATTCTAATATCATTTTTAATACAAAATTGCGCCCGCCCAAGTGGTGTCGTTGTGGTGTGGTTGTGGTTGTAGTGTGGTTGTGGTACGTGTGAATGAAGCCTTATACAATTATTTCTTGCTATCCATGTCGTTTCACAGCAACATCATCGTGCTGCTGCTCAGAATATCGTGACGAAAGAACCTAAATACACCTTGCCTGATCTGGGAATCTATCCACAAGTCTTATACACACCAGGTACATTCGCTAGCGCTCCGCCCCAATCACCACGCTATACACTCAGACATGACAACACAGAACCTATAAAAAATTTTAATTAAAAATTACCTAAATAGTACAATATTTCACATATAATCCATTGGCCCTACACTAGGCAAGCCTGTCCTGTGGATGCCTTATTCTGATTACAATAATTGAAATTGAAATACAATTTTCGCTCGATCGAAATCAACTAAAGTAAATTTAGAAATAATTTAAGGTAAGTATGTATGTATGTGTGTATGTATGTACGTATTTCTAATCTATAGGTAAAATATATATATTCTATTAAACAAAATAACAGAAAACACAATTATGTTCATTAAAAATTTTTGCTTCTAAGCAGTTAAAAGAGCATCACCATCCAATACACGCCCTCAAACCGAAACAATAATTCATACATATTACTACCCTGCGCCATCATATCACAACGCAACCACTTAAAGAATTCACTTAAAAATGCCACACGATAACAAAAAAAGGTAATTAAAAAACGGAAGGCCATTGGAAACGCGCCGGTCCACCTTTCCACGTCCAACTTGAGCCGTATTTCACCGCCCGTCGCTTCGGGAAATGCCCACGAAACTACGAAAACTACGAAAAACTACAACTAACTTGGTGAACAGTTTATTGCCGTCGACAGAATAATTTCAGTCCCGATGTCAACGCTGATTTGGAACTAAAGTTCTACTTCCAAATTGTTTCTATCGATTTTGCTTGTTTAGTTTCGCAAATACATATATAACGTAATCGTGAACATTTTTTGTTGAATGTTTTGTTAACTGTTGATAATAGCAGCGATAGCTCTGTGGGGAGACCAACAGACTGCAATGCAGAGGGTCTCGGGTTCGAACCCACGTCGCGCATCTCTGTCTTTCGGAAGTTATATGACTTTTCGAAATTATGTGCGTATTGATTGACAATTATCGCCTGCTCCGTGCCTCGGAGAGCACGTTAAGCCGTCGGTCCCGGCTGCCATGAACATCTATGGCAGTCGTTATTGGGAAAGTCAGTACCCTCTAATATCGTGACACTGGTCTAGCCTTAGGGTATCGTTAGCCTTCGGGTTGCGGAGGTCAGGTGGCAGCCGCTCCGTGTAAAAACTGATATCCAGTCAAATCCGGTTAGACTAGAAAAGCCGACCCCAAGTGACTTGGGAATAATAAAGGCTAAGGGAGAAGAAGTTTTGTTAACTGTTGATATTTTGGCAGCTTACCAGCTTTTATGAACAACTGCGACAGTCTATACGGGAACATCCTAACTAATATTATAAATGCGAGTATGAGTTTGATTATTTATTTGTTACGCTTTTACGCCGTAACTACTTGACCGATCATCATTAAATTTTGCACAAACGTTGTCAGGGATATAGAAAAGGACATAGGCTATCTTTCACCCAGAAAAAGTACCATTCCGAGCAAAGCTGCAGGCAAAAACTATATGTATAATAAAAATAATTTACGCAGTCATTATAAATTTTATATATTCAACAATTAATACATAATCGAAAATGAGATTAAAAAGATAAATGATACATCTATCATCTTCATTACCAATGTCATTTAAATGTTATAGGCCATTTTCTCGATGTACGTAAATAGATATCGATTAAAAAGTTTATCTTACTTGTGATCTAGGTTTTACCAACACAAAGAGTATGTTTATTGCTAATAGCATTTTATTACTGGCCAACGTAGGATGAACATTAAAGGCATTTAAAAATAAATAATAATAGTGTTTGTGTTGCTCAGAATATTTTATTAAGACTGCGCCGAGCGAAATGTGCCAAGACAGGCGGTCACAGTTAAGTTGATAAAATCAACACTTTTTGTTTAATACAAATATAAAATATACATTTACCATAACAATTAATGTGTTTACAATTACTCCGTGTAAAAAACTTAAAATAATTAATATTTCCGTCTACAAAATTACGCAAATGTGCACGAACAATGAAAAACGTGAGCACGTGTTACGTGATTTTTAGATTATAACAGTAGAAATCTATCCTACTTTACAGCTTAAACGAAACATAAATAATTATATTACAATTTGTCCATCCCAAATATTTAAGTTGTTGGTTGACAATAAAGATACATATTTATCAAAAAAGCACTTCAAATCCTCCATACAATTTTACTATGGCGGCCGCGCGCCGATTTGAATATCGAACTCTGTCATTCAGTCCAACCGCGTCTTACGTTCGGCGCAGCCTTAAAGATTAGTTTTTCTTCTGATGTGTATCTATGTTTAAAGATAGAATGAGGTATATTGTCTTCTTTGTGTTCGTTGTTTCAATGTTAGTAAGGCTCCACGTGGCATAGAAATCCTCACTTAATATTTTAATGCGAATGTGAGTTTGTTAATTTGTTACGCTTTCACGACTTAATTACACAACCGAACATCATGAAATTTTGCGTACACATTACACATAGGACATAAGGTACCTTTCATCCAGAAAAAGTACTGTTACTAACCTAACGTAACCTAACCTACATTTACGTAAGCAAAGTTGCAGGCAAAATTTAGTCTAGTAATTGATAAAAACATATTTTAGATGGAAAAGTTATTTAATAAAAGGTTTCATCTTGACTGATTATAATCTCTGTATCAGGGATGTTGCGAATATTCGCATCCGCATCCGCAATTGCGGAGCTTCCGCATCGATTTAGACTTCTGCATCCGCATCCGCGCAATAATCAATGCGGATGTTAATGCGGATCCAGATATAGCGTAGTTTACGATAAGAAAGAAATTAGTTGTTCAGTAGTACGCGTTTTATTTATGAACTTTTGTAAAACAGGCTTAAACCTGCAAAGGCAGTGATATTAGATACCTACTTTTTATTAAATAAGATGAACAATTATCATCAACATCCGCATCCGTAATTGCGGAGCTTCCGCATCGATTTTAACATCCACATACGTATCCGCATCCGCGGATGTGAGTGTCCGAATATCCGTAAACGCATCCGCACCAGCGGATTTAAAAAAATCTGCATCCACATAATATCTGCTCTGTATCACAAACTGTAACAAAAGTTACAAAAATATTTATATTAATAACAATAATAATATCACTGAGCAGCGATAGCTCAGTGGGGAGACCAACAGACTGCGATGCAGAGGGTCTCGGGTTCGAACCCACGTCGCGCACATCTGACTTTCGGAAGTTACATGACTTTTCGAAATTATGTGCGTATTGATTGACAATTATCGCCTGCTCCGTGCCTCGGCGAGCACGTTAAGCCGTCGGTCCCGGCTGCCATAAACATCTATGGCAGTCGTTATTGGGAAAGTCAGTACCCTCTAATATCCTGACACTGGTCTAGCCTTAGGGTATCGTTAGCCTTCGGGTTGCGGAGGTCAGGTGGCAGCCGCTCCGTGTAAAAACTGATATCCAGTCAAATCCGGTTAGACCAGAAAAGCCGACCCCAAGTGACTTGGGAATAATAAAGGCTAAAAGAGAAGAAGAACGATAGTAATATCATTGAATAACACAAACTTCGCCATGTGTAGAGATTGAATCCACAATACTTAGTTATACTTGGTATGTAGAGTTGAAGTATTTTTAGGTGGGGAGGTGTCTTCCACCCGACATTTTTCTTCGAAATCTCTTATCACTTCTATAATGTGGTTTGTACCGCATTCGCACCCCATTTTGACTCAAACGCAGAAATACGGATTCGTCCAAATATTGTTCCTTATATGCCCCTAAATCTAAATAAATATTTGTGTAATTTCTATTTCGTCCCAAATTATGTTTTTTTTATACTGTAATAGTCTTGCGTTTGACCGCGATCTCACCTGGTCTTAAGTGAAGATGCAGTCGAAGATGGAGCACGCTTGCTTAGAAGATACCTATTCACTCGCGACTTGAAGGCACCCAGATTGTACTCATCGGGAAACACAGACTTAGGTAGCGAATTCCACTCCTTAGCGGTACGCATTATAAAAGTGGAAGCAAAGCGCTTCGTGTTTCTTTTCTAACTCTGTTTTATTTTTATATGGAATTTTTGCTGTACCGTCAGCACAGGCGTTTAAAATACCTAGTTGATCTCTCCAAGTGTGAACGCATTTTGGAATTTATAAGTTAAGGTGTATGTTTTAAAATTGTTGTTTAATTGTTTCAGGCTCTCAACGGTTTCCTGATGATCCTAACGTGTGAGGGAGAGGTGTTCTTTGCGACACACAGCATCGAGAGTTATTTAGGGTTCCATCAGGTACGTACATCAACCTAGACTGTTTGGACTTTGAACTATTAGAAGTTGAACGCTGCGAATCGTGCGAGAGAGCGCGTTATATTTTTGTTATTTTGTCGCATTCACGCTGAACGGGGCGCGACACTCTATCCTTACCATTACATCGACACCACTATGTACTGTCCCTTGCCGAGAATTCTCTATTTTGTATGTAGCGTAGTTATGCGTATATAGGGTGTCTAACTTGATGTGTAGCCGTGTGTACATGTTCATAAAATTATTACCATAATAAAATATTATAATACAGCTCTATATATGATATGTCCCACTGCTGGTCTATATATTACCATAGGGTACTACGCTAACCCAGTGAGGGTTGGCAGTCTTCTTATGTCTTTGAAAACATTATGGAGAATTCACAGATATGTAGGTTTCCACGCAATGTTTACCTTCGCCGAAATTACATGTTTACATATGTATATTATTGTTAGTTATATAAAAACATGTTTTGGAACGGATAACGAATAACGCTAGCTAACGATAGTACGGATCACGATAGGTACACGTTTTTTGGTTTAGAATAAAGTCTGTTTTCCTTTTCTGGTTTAGATTTTCGGGTATATGAATGCGTTATGTTCCTGCTGAGAGCTCAAAATAACTGTATGATGTTGTAAAACATAAAATACGTTTTTAGAGCTAGTAGAACAAGTGTATACACCACACATTAAATATTTCCCAGAACAGAAACTCTGCATAGTTACTAATGCGACACGTTAATGTACCCACTTTTACCCAAATTCACTTAATTAATTACATTATTTCAACATAAAAATTACCCTATTTTCTTTATGAAAGGCCGCATTAACCTTATTAATTACTTACACAGAATAAGATAAGCAAAAATGGACGAATTTTAATTATTCATAAATATAAAAGTATACCATAAAAATATTAATTAAACGCTGCGATAAGTGGTCAAAGGCTTTTGAGCTGGAGGCTTGCCACCCTCACGTTATCAGCGGTATTTTTTTTATCGGTTTCTACGAATGGTATTGCCATATCAAAGATTTGAGTTAATTTATTGTGAGTTTGAAAATACTTTTGATTTTGTGGTTCTGTGGTAGATGAATATGAACATTGATGTTAATTAAAACGTAGAAACCAGTGGCTGTGTAATTTCATGAAACGTTTCTGGATATTAAAATTTGTTTGTCGGTATATTCTAGAGCGTCAATTTGGATTAGTCGAATACTTCCTTTAGACTGGCTATTTTATTATTACTTCGATTCCTAATAAAACAGAGACTTAACAAGAAATTTGGATGCAAGCCAATTTCTACTCTAAAATTGTGTTTATAAACTCTAATATTAAATAAATTTATGTTAAGCAATTGCTAAGTAATTCGAAAATGACGAGTTGTCGAGTCTATAGTCTGGCTATCTATGTGTTTTTATAACAGACTAGATGACCCGTTGTACTTCGTATCACCTATTCTAACGTTTTTTTATATATTTTCTCACCGTTTAAACCTTCCTTGGACTACGACAAACATTTTTAAACCAAAATCAGCTAAATCAGCCCAGCCGTTCTCGAGTTTTAGCGAGACAAACGAACAGCAATTGATTTTTATATATATAGAAGATAATTAGACCTTATGTACAAATAGTTTGCCAATATGATATTGATACAGACTAGAATAAAATTGAAACTAATGTTATAACGAATTCTTTCTGATTATCTTCTTAAGTGCATTCTTGAATCTTTCTTCAGTGGCCTTTCACTGCACTTATTTTCAGTAAAAAATAACCTTCTTCTCCGACCAGACTTATTTATTTTAATGTTTTTTATCGATTCTTTTCATTTCATCATTATTTGATAGCTATACCTTAATGATCATACGAGGTAGTCAAGTAATCCCAAAGTACCTACATCTTAAATGGTGAATCATGGCGAATAACTTGATACTTAATGTGTATTCGATACTATTCGAATACAACTAAGCGTAGTTTGGCACCTACTTTGTATGTTCACCATAAATATAAATTAGGGCATAAATTTAAGCTAAGTCGGCCTCGATGGCATAGTGATTAGTGTAACCGACTGCCACGCCTCAGGTCGCGGGTCCGATTCCCGCACAAGTCAAACATTTTTGTGCATGAACATGGATGTTTGTCTTGGTCTGGGTGTTTCTATGTATAATATGTATGTATTTACAGAAAAAAAGTATTTAATATGTATGTTTATCCATTGTCTAGAACCCATAGTATAAGCTCTGCTTAGGTTGGGTTAGATGGTGTTGTGTATATGTGGTAGAATATTATATTATTATATTATTTAACGTTGTTAAAACATTCAAATGCAATACTGCGCATTGCAATTTAAAATCTTTACATGAAAACGAATATGATTATTCGAGCAATGTATTTACAAACTACTTGTTTGCCTTATACAAATCATAATATATCCATTTCCGTCCCCCTCTTACTGCTTTCAGTACTAAATCATTTCACAAAAAGATAAAACATTGCCGAATTATCATATACACGGAATCAAAAAAAGGAAATTCTTCACAAAACAAAAAACCCGTCGCATATTAAAATTGCTCGTTAACAAATGCCCTCCGAATTACAGCTAATAAAGTCCCCGATGAAATATTGCCATAAGGTAAAAACCCCAGCTCTGAGCCCACCCTACCTATAAAACTTTCAGTTGGTAGTGATCGTACGCGTATAAATTTTACGTTCAACCCCCTCCCCTTCTGGTTTTGTTTATGCTCAAAGCGACTGGGTAATTCGGTTACCTGAGTAACATTAGTTCTGCAAAGATTATTTCGTAGATGTGGCGATAGGTAAAAACGATGTAGGTATGAACTTGAATTTATAAATGACTGTTGTCGCCTGTCGCCTAATACGGTATATCCCACACGTGTTTACCAGAATGACGTATATATAACCTCTCATTTCAAATTTAATTGATCCAAATGTTCTTAGAACTCTGGCGCATTTTCTTTGCGAGACCGATTGACAATATTTCAAATTTCGTGTAATAAAAATTTGTCTACCACAGTCTATATAATTGAGCCGAAACTTCGAACAGTAAAGAGAAGATTATAATTACAACATTTTTAAATTACTAAAGTATTGTCTTTTCTTTTTATAGAATATAAATTAAACAATATAAGTATCAGTTTTTTTTTTCCTTCGAGTGACGTTAAATGCTTGCGTTTCAAGTGAGTTCACGTTGGTAGTGGAGTGAGTAGAAATCACACCAATGACCTCTCGACCACAAGTCCAGTGCCTTATCAATGGACAAGGCAGTAGACTTATGAGCGAAAGCAACGATTTTCAATGAAGCAACCGCTGCTTCAAAATATACATATATCAGAAGTAACGTTGTGTTGAATTGGCGTCCTCTGCCACATTACAGCAATTTGAGACAAATCCAATTATAAGTGAGGGTAAATGTTCAATATTAACTAAATTAAGTAGCTTACATGTTTATATTTCAATTCAGTATCTGCCTTGATGACCACAATACATTTATACCTATTTCCAAATATACAAACTTAATCACAAGCGCCCACCGCCCTTTGCGATTAAAACAAATCGATTTATAAATCATTAAATCGGTACGGGTACTTGCCACTTCCTGGCATGGTGCGTGCCACGTGCCAAACTTAGCCATGGTTAAATGAGGCCGATTATACGCAGTAAAGATTTTCTAGAGTAAATATTATTGTGGGAATTAAAACTGTTTATATTACCATACTATTTGGGTGAAAAGGCAAGGTGCTGTAAAAATTAAAGGTGACATTGGAAGCGAGTAAAAATATAATACAACTTACCTACACTCCATGCCTTTGTGCTTTTTATTAAACGTATAGCCACTCTATTGCTTTCTGAGTCATAGTTACTTTTATTTTATAGACAGCCTTATGTACTGTGAGTTGGGTAAGACAGGAAACTATTGTTCAGTGGTGCCTTATAGGGTTTACCTAAGTAGTCTTTAACATATATACATTTATGTATGTGTGCATAAATGTCTAGTCTGATTTAAGTTGATTTATCGGTTTTAATCATTACAAAGATAGCTTAAAACATAAGTGTACTCTCACACTTTTTTGTAGTCTAAATAGGTACCTACGGTGAGCCGTAGATATTTAAACCGCACGAAGAAGTGTCTACACTAAGAATGGTGACCTTACACATTAAATGGAGAACAAAAGTACCTATATATAATTTTCAATGCGAGTGAGCGTGATAATATGTACCTACTATTAAGGTCCAGAAAGGTGATCATTTAGTTACACAAAGTGCGCGCGTAAGAAGCGCTATGATTTAAATGCTAGACTTTCCCTACGATTAAGATCGAATAACATTTGTGTTGCCTTCTAGATCCTGTGAAAATAATTCTCAGTCCAAATTGGCCACCATGTTTTGTCTTCTTGATCGACAAAGCTACGTAAAACTTTTCAGGATGTGATCAATCAATTAGAACGCAATACATATTTCTTCCTTGTTACCTAATAAAATAAGAAATATAAACTCATGTTCTCGTATGTAACGAAGTATAATTTATAACGAAAAATTACCCGTTCATACATTTTGTTCAACTAACGGCTCTTGACCATGGAAAAGCAAAGACGGAACAAGTAATAGACGACAAAAAAGAGCATAATCGTATTAATTATAATAAAAACGTTAGGCATAATAAAACGTTAAAGTAATCAGTAAATTAGACGCGACGGTAACCTAATGGCTTAGATATTGGAATGGCGATCGAGAGGTAATAAGTATAATCCCCGCCAATTCTGCCGTCCGCTAACTAAAATGACGGTAACCCATATGCGTTCCATATCACTTAACATCTTTTTAGTTGGTAGATACCAGCATTAGACTAACGACGTAAACCTATACCTTATACAATTTACTCTCTAGGACGGTAAAATTGCATAACTGTGACTTACGCCTGATTGGTAACTATAACCTATGGTCGGTTGTAATACCAGGCGTATCAACCCGGTTAAGAATTTAACCACATGAAAGAAATGAAATAAAAGAATTAGATATCTAACTCTTCTATTTCAGATCTCTGGAGGTTGTAATATATCCTTCAGAACTCTTACTTACCGAACGAAACATCAACATAAACCTATGTTTTAGTTAAAATAATCTATTTGCAATTTCTAAATTGTTCATCATAGTTTTTGCTATAATACGTATAAAAGTAAATACAAAACTCTGAATATTACTAAATTCACAAGAACATTCACCACATAGAACATAACGTGAATACAATATTACAACAAGAGTTACAAGTAAGAGTTAAAAGCAACAAAATTTAACAAATGCATCTAAATTCTGAACGGAGGGTGAAGGGGCTTGAATGGTTACATTAACTTCAATCCGCACCAGGTGGGTGACGGCCAGTATCGATCGCTAACAGTCTGGGTCTTCGTGGGGTCTTGTTATAAGGGTAATGATAATGGTTTTATTTTTGATAGAGGAATGGATTTGAAACGTAAACGTGAAGCAATTTTTAAAGAAATAGATGCGAATTATTAGTTTGTTTTTTATAAAACCTTCAGCATATTGATATTGACTACGTATGTAATATATGTGTAGCATTACATTGCATGCATTACAACATAGCATTACAGGTCACAATTTTTTAAATATGGTGCTTCATGCTAACGTTTAACTTTGATAAATGAAAAGCAATTTAATGAATATTAATTATATACATCGACAAGTAATTTGCTATAAATTCCAGTCATCAAACGCCAAGACAAATAACGATAGGTGTAATTTTTGTGTCATGCAAAATATACAACTATGTATATAAAACGCCAAATATATTTCTTGGCAGTTAGCTTCAGTCTAGTGTAAATAAGTACCTATATAATATATGTATATGTATGAGTCAGAAAAATAAAACTCTCTTTCAACTATCCACTCAAAAAATATACGTAATTTATTTAAGTCACCATAACAGTTAAAATTTTAAAGCCTTTGTTTGACGTGAGTCATTCGGTGCAATAACGCAATAATCACTTACAAACTTCCATTTTCTGTCATCTAAAAATATCATAATTCAATCAAAATACTTCAACAAGATAATAAATAAACCCCAACTTCAAATCACAGTTAATCGAACTTTCCATCTACCCTATTAAAAAGTAGAAACATTATTACAGCAATATTTCCAAAACCCAACAGGGACAGTAAAAAACACATAAAAATGATAACATCCATCAATAAGCAACCGCGATGAGGAATTGCCAAAAACAAAGGTGTATCAACAAAACATGATTTCGTAGCGTAGCAACCCCCCACACTGAAGAGAACAAAAAGCAATTACCCAACAAATCATCTTTTGACGTTTAATGCCAACGCAATATGTTTCTACTCATACCAGCCCCATACATATTTTACAAAATCATTTATATATTTAGAGGGGCCCAAGTTCGTGCCTTGAGTAACCCCATTGATTATCAATTAGTTTTGTACTCGCATCATATGTTGTTGCATTATCCACACTATTTACACGGACCTTTGTTGTGTGACGTGAGTTAAAATGAATCGGGGTGGTCCACAAACGATTTTCAAGTTTATTTTATGCTACTCAAGGTAGTCATTGGCTTGTGACAAGTGCGGAATTAACACGTCCATCTTCGTTACAGATGATTCTTTAATGATTGAGCTTCAAATCGATTTCTAGGGCTCGCCGTGGTTTATTGATTTACGGGTTGATTGTGACTTGCTCTTTTTGCTATTGTAAGAATCTTTATTTGTGAACTCATTATCTTGTTATCTTTAGGTTTATTGAACTCTATTAGTGTATTAGTGAGATTGCATTTTAAGTGGTTGAATAGATGTGTGTACTAATTAATGTATAATAGGTTTGTTTTATCAATTACTTCACAATGCTACTACATTAGTAGTTTGTATATTTGTGTAGAATGTAATTATATTACTAATATGAGAAGCTTTTCTCATGTTTTTTGTTTTGCATATTCATTTGTATTTTACATACATATTATGACAATTCAGTGTAAATCTAGCACCAGATTTGAGCTCCTATTTAAAGGCTTTATTATTTAAATTATATGCATTTCAAAATCTGACATACCATAACAAAGATTCACGCCTGTATCCCTGAAAGGTTAGGCAGAGCTGTATTATAGCTAGATTTGGTCAGTGAGGACACATGTTGTCAGAGGTAATATTGCTATCGACGGGATTCATTTCCAACCTACCGCTACTAAAAATTGCCAAAAAGACAACCTAATAACTCATCGCGGCCTAGGAATCCCCAATACATTACTAATATTAAACATAATCCCAAACGTATGCTGCGTCCATCGAAGAAGTCTATTATTGTAAATAATCTATCGTTTATTAATGAATCTATCTTCCTATTTTCAGTCAGACATCGTCCACCAGTCAGTCTACGAGCTCGTCCATTCCGAAGACAGAGAGGAGCTTCAAAGGCAGATCCTTTGGAACTCCTTCCTTCCTCCGGAGGTCAGCAACCTTGCACTACAGGACGTCCTTCGGCCAGACAGAGCACACCTACTGGAAAGGAGCTTTACTGTTAGATTTAGATGTCTGCTTGACAATACGTCGGGTTTCTTGGTAAGTAAACTTACGAAAAATTTAAAGCAAATCTATTTAAAAAAATCAATTAAAGAGACTTTCTTTAATTGATATTATATATTATATTATGACATAATTACTAAATAGCTAGTCATTATGTATGCGTTTCCCAGATTAATATGGTTAAGTTCAAAATTGTAATTTAGATAGAGTTAATCAATTTGAGATTTCCTAGTATTTAAGCAATACTGGGAATTCTCAAATCTCTATTTAGCTCTAAATTTAGCAGGTTCAACGGGAAATAATTACTTTTTGTATCATAATTGTATCTCCTTCTTGTATGAAATTTGTTCCATAAAATTAACCTAATCTGTCTCAAGTATATATGTACGTAATTATAAACGAACATTTCAACAAAATTTCAATTATTTCTTTTATTAGTAACGATTGTAATTTTCGACCGATATATTAGTTACCGATAGTCAATACCCGATTTACATACAAGTCTGTTAATGTACTCTTGTAATTTAGCATTACATAAAACTGCGAACTGGTCATGCATAAAGAAATAAATAAATGGTGCAAAAACGTTAACATTATCCATGTACATTATTAATATATGACTGTCTGCATCGACTTGCATTATAAAGTTATAAATAAAATATACTCCTTCAACTATGAAGCAGGTGAAGTGTTCATTTTACAAGAGAAAACGGATCATAAATAAAGTATACATCATGCTTATAAATTATATGCGTCTGATAGCAATCGTAATAGTCAAGTAAAGAGAAGGTAGATGTCAAGATGCTTAATTTACCTTATACCTTACCTTAAATAATTTTCTTATGACTCGTATTTTGTTTTTTTCTAAGATTACCAGTGCGTTGGATGACAAATGTATACAAGCTGCTTACTAATACCGTAGAAATAATATGTGCTATTTGAGCTGCAAATGTTGTATGTTTGAATATGCATTTCTCAGACACAAATAGTTCTATTTATAAAATACTACATGACCCGGTGTACTTCGTATCACCTCCTAATCCTAACGACATTAAAACTCTCCCTTCGCTAAATAAAGACATCAATCATCATTATCATTTGTAATCATCCGTTTAGGTTTTTACTGTCTTCCTCGCAATTTTCCATATTTTCTCAACATTTAAACCTTCCCTGGACTACGACAAATATTTCAAAACTAAAATCAGCTAAATCGGCCCAGCCGTTCTCGAGTTTTAGCAAGACAAACGAACAGCAATTGATTTTTATGTATGTATATATATAGATTAGATTAATTTATAGAGAAAGTATCAGCGTTGTTTAACAGATGTGAAATGGCGGGACATAGCTAGTCGCTGTTATTCTTGCTAGTATTTATTGCCGTGCTAAATTTTTGGGTTACAAAAGGAATGGATGGAAATAATAACAGCGCTGCTTTTCTATAGTCAAGGTTAATCGATCTACAAAGAGCAGATTGAGGCATAGTCGCTGGTATAATTATATTTTAATTAACATCAAACACACGATTAAGACCTTGTTGTGTTACTTAAATGTTGGTCGTTCGGGAACGAATACGCTACCGAAATATAATTTAAAAAAAAGCATTTAATACTTTTTCTTTTAATTTATATAGGTTGGATGTTTATATTCATTATACTCTAAATATACTTTTCTCTACATGGGTGGGTTTCAGTCAAACATAAGTATAGTATAAATTATATTATATAGTAAAGTAAAATAATTTTACAATCGCCACATCCTGGTAACAATAAAAATACTATTCTTATAAATTTGGATAGTAATCTGTGCGAGGATTAACTGACTCTATCATTATAGAGTCAGTAAATTTACTTTGCATTTTTAGTTTAATTACTCATTAGTAATGAAATTAAAAATGCAAAGTAAATTTCATAAACACAGATTAGTTCACTACTTTCTTGGCGAGAAGAGAGAGAGACTAGAATTAATAAAATTTGTATAACTTGTTGGCATAAGAGCTGAACTGTCGACCTGGGTAGAATCTATAAGATATGACAATAACCACATTTCTATGACATTTCATTCAAAGACCATTTATTTTATAAAGTTGTGCGTTTATACCCACAGAGGCTGGACATCCGAGGCCGCATCAAGGTCCTCCACGGCCAGAACAAAAAAACCGAAGAGCCTCCCCTAGCGTTGTTCGCGATATGTGCGCCGTTTGGCCCTCCCAGCTTGCTCGAGATACCGCAGAAGGAAGTCATGTTCAAGAGCAAACACAAACTCGACCTCTCTCTAGTCTCTATGGATCAACGGTAAGTAACTTTGTATCTAAGGATAACTAAACCATTCTTTATTGTGTTATTTGACGTCCTTGAGAAGCACTGGGAATCGGAAACCGTGCGGGCCGTTCGGACCTCACATTGACATTATTATAGACATAGATGTCCACTTTACATATTGTTAAACAACACTTCAACAGGTTAAATTTAAGTAACCTCTTAAACCCCAAGTTGTAAATACAAGTGAAAGTTTCTTTGTTTTTCACAATTTCACGCCTTAAGTGCTCAGCCGATCATCATGAAATTGTGCATACACGTTTTTAGGGGTACAAAAAATTAAATAGAATACGACCAGAAAATAAATACTGTTCTTGAGTGAAGCCGCGGGCAAAAGCTATTATATAAGGGATATTACTGCTATCACTTTGGAGTGAAAAAATTGGGTAGCTGATAATCTATGGTTTAAGCCGAGCCTGGTTAGATTTGCTAATGTCTACTTGCATGGCTAGAAAAATACAATCGTAGTATCCTATCATAATCTTAAATTTATTATCTTCAAGAATATTCGCCGACTCTTTACATTTAAACCACATTTGGTTGAATAGCCGAGTTTCCACGAAACAACCAACTGCATTAGTGCAACGTTCAATACATTTCTCAAATGTAAAAATTCGATAATTCTTCAGAACCTAAAATTTACTATAATTTAACCGATTGCTTATAAAGTTTTACACCTTTGGTATTAAGTGATGGGCACATTAAAACAATAATTGAAGACAGCTGGTACCATTTGAACTTCAGACAAAAATGTAACACTAACCATTGTTAGAGCCGTAACAAAAAAGAACCGATGAATGTAGGCAGAATGATAGTCGGCCTTAGGCATTTTACAAACCATATTAAATTGATAATTAACACTTCAAAACAGAGGAACAAAAGGCTCGCTTAATGAATACTAGGTAACAATCCGTCAAAAAAATATTTTTAGATAAACTATTGTTTTAAATGGTCTCAGGCATTTTGCGAATAACCATCTCTGGTATAATATTACCTTATCGGATGAATTCCATGGCGTTTTTGTCTGTTCCTCGTATATAAAAATAATTCTTGAATGTGTAATTCACACTTTAAGCGTAAATGTTTTTATCGTACACAACAAAACAGTTATTGTGAAAAATATAGCTCGGCATTTTGCTATAGTAACTTCAGCTAGCGGTTTCGCCTGCATGACATTCACGGAGAAAACCTTGACAGACAAAGTCAAAGGCAAGAAGTATTATATTTAGGACACAGAGTACAATAATGAACGTCAAAGGTTATCGGCTAATAGGTTTACTTAAGCTACTGAGCTTACATTTATGTTCAGGCTAGGTTTAGGCAAATGGTTGATCTTATGAGAAGATACCCGCGAGAAACTCAACGCCACTCTTTTAAATCCAAACCATTAAAACGAATTTTGACCAGACTTGGCACATATACAGATAGATAGTCTTTTCTTGGATAATACATACGTTTTCACGAGATTAAAGCGGACGACGTCGCGGGCAATAACTAGTAATATAAAAAAACACTGTAAGCTGGTACACAAACCGGGTATGAATTTGTCTCCTATCTTTACAAATTCTATTCTTACCAAAGCTAAAGAAAAAAGCGAAAAGCAAAAACGCGGTCAACCGATTTGCAATCTGTCGATTTATTCATCAACGATTTCTCATCAATGCTAGAAGTACTTATATATATGTATAAGCGACTGGTCTTCAAAGCTCTAGTCTCTATTTGTTTTTAATAGTTTTCTTCTGTTTCCAGGGGTAAAATGCTGCTGGGCTACACAGACGCCGAGCTGGCGAACATGGGTGGATATGATCTAGTTCATTACGACGACCTGGCGTACGTCGCCAGCGCTCATCAAGAATGTAAGTCGTCTCTTTATTACATACCTTTGAGAACCATACATATGTACCAACTCATCATACCTGTACTGCCCGTTCAGTACCTGAAGCTATTAAGTGGTATGGAACGCATATGACTTTAACGTCCTTTTAGCTAGCGGACAGCAGTTTATACACTGCTGCACTGATATGCATTTCTATCATGCAACTATAACTATTTTATATTTTATATTATACAGGACGATCTGTCTTCTATTATACATAGATATATCGAAACGAAGTGCTGTCAATGAGACTTGCCTTAAACAAAAATCTGATAAAATTAACACGATACGGGTATTGCATGAGATTGCGATTTCCGTGACATAAATGTAAAGACCCATGTACGTCACGAGGCCAACGTAGTAGTCATTTCACATCCTTCAGGCACTCTCTACGGTTTAGTGGTTTCTTAGCCACATTTATCTCACGAAAATCTTCCTTTCTGTTGCAGTATTAAAAACAGGTGCTTCCGGAATGATCGCGTACCGCTTCCAAACAAAGGATGGGCAGTGGCAGTGGCTGCAGACCTCATCCAGACTAGTCTACAAGAACTCCAAACCTGATTTTGTTATTAGCACACATCGACCACTTATGTAAGTACTATATTCATTTCAAAGTTAACTAAGACAAAATTACGTCTATATGAATGGACACATACGGGTCCAGTACGAGTGGAAGCAGTTAACTAAAGAGCCCATATACAAAGAACAGAATACCATGATTTCTCATTTCTTTTTACCGAGTGATGGACGCTACTGGGCAGCACCGTCTATATAAGTATCATATTTGTATTGTCTATGTCACCATCTGAGTTTGTGAAGATTATGAAAAACGAGACATTTGTAGCAGAAAGATAGTAAATTCTATATACGGCAAAATAATCATCAGAGCGAATTTTCATAAAAAATAATATTACCACCTATTCTACTACGTCTTAAAAGCCTGATTTAGGCTGTAAAAGTATTATAGAATTTCTTATAAACCCTATGTTTATTTGATTGCAGGGAAGAAGAAGGCAGAGATTTACTTGGTAAAAGAACAATGGACTTTAAAGTCAGCTATTTAGATACAGGACTGACGAGTCTCTACTTCTCTGAAACAGAACAGCTATCAGGCTGTGAGACGAACGTCACCACACCTCCAAGGGCAGCCAGGCGATACAAAACACAACTAAGGGACTTTTTATCAACGTGTAGGAATAAGAGAAGAGTACCAACCACGCCTGCGCCTCCACCAGTAGACTATTTAGCAGCTGACGCAGTCGCAGCGGCGTACACGAATTTAAACGGAGCTTACACAGCCCCTTACGGTGAATACCCTCCTGCCCCAACACTTCACTACGCCCCTCCACCTTTAGACGACAGGTTCTTAACAGCAGACAATCTCTTCCATCAGTATAAGCCTCTATCCTACCACTATACGCCATACGCACCGAATGGCTTCTTAGAACCAGCTCCTCCGCCCGGGTATGAAGTAGCGCCGGCGTACCACAGACCACCTTCAAGAGAATATACTTACGTGGACAGTAGTGGAAGGTATATGAGTCCTGTGACAGGACAAGAAAGGAGATCGCCTTCCGTAGTCCCGGGACCAAGTCCTGCTGGTTCGAGTAACTCGGAGCAGGAGAGGATGCAGCAGCCTCAAGCCTCGGAGATGCCTCGGCAGACGGTGCTGATGTGGGGCGCAGGAGGAACGGCTCAAGAGGTCCCCGTGGAGTACTCCCCTCCGCAGGTTTGGCGTTACCACCCATCCCACTACCATACCGCTGAAGCGACTCAGTGAATGCGCGCCAATTTGATTTGACTTCCTTACCTTGATCCAAGCTTATTGGATTTGAGATTGGATTGATTCTGATCGAATTTTTAAAGTTCTGAAGTAGATGGTCGAAAAATCTTTAGAAAAATAATTCAATCTTTGTTACCAAGACTTAATTTTCTTATACCTCGCTCAGTGGTGAGACCGCATCGGTCTTTTAGGTCTTCTTAGACTTAAACAGGGTCCTTCCAGTATCTTGATGTAGATACAACTTTATGTATATTTATAATTCGAGAATTTTATCCAAATATATTAAATGATAGTCGTTTTGTAGTATAAATAATACGGATCACGCGACGCAATGTTACACACAATAGTTTTAGCGATTACTTTGTAAATACTTTATTTTATTTTTTATTCCATGGCTTGCTTTTCATTCAGGGTTTGCCTTGTGTGAGCTTCTAAATCTTCAATGGATTTGAGCGAAGCGAATTATTCGAATTTAAATAAAAGTGATTTAGTTGTATAATTGGAATATTTTGCGGCTACTAATTTAGAAAATGCCTTGTTTATATGTATGTTTTCCTCCAAAAAAATCAGACAGTTACAATAAGCCACATTACGTATTAAATTATAATTATTAAATTTAAAAACAGACAGATATTTGACAATCATCTGCAAAATGTTATTTATAAAACATGTTAGATAAACAAGGTATTTTATTTAAACCGGATTAATTTATTCTTATAATGATAAAATACATATCATTATACGAAGCACGCAAAATTTACAGCACACACATCATATCACTGTATGGTGCGGTCGATCCCATATACTAAACTTTAAAGAACAATTTGGGAACAGTTTTACCTGACAGTAGACACAATGGTACAAATAATTATTTATTAAATGTACCTACTTCAAAATAATATTATTGTTAGCACAATATGTTGTATCTATTTAGGTAAATAGATCATACATACATACATACGTTACGTTTTATAGATTTCTCACCTTTGAGGAAATTCCTGTGACAAATATCAACGACCCAATCCGTTTTAAAGTTGCGACGCATAATTAGGAAATTAAATAATTAAAAAGAAGTATTTTTTTTAAAAGCGTCCTAAACTTGTTAATTAAAGTTCTTAAGTTATTCGTGATGTACTCCAATTATTCAAAAAAAATCTAAACGTATTCATAATGTTCTACAATTACTTGGAAAAGTTTTAAAATTATTCGTCATGTTCTACAATTACTCTAAAGAGTTTTAAAATTATTTGATATTGTGCTCATTATATTTATCCAATGGGGTCGACTGCTCGCACTGCCGGACCAACGCGCCACGTAGCTATGTAAATACACTTATCGTGCCTTTCACTCACAATATGTTTATATGAGCTAAAACTATATTTATTTGAACATTTCTGTATGCTACAGTGATCGTCGTTGGTACGGCACCAGGAGTCTTGCGTTCAAATGATTCTTCCGCCGTCGACATAGTTATAAGATAGCTTAGTGGTGCGTTGCGGGCTACACTAAATTTTGAATAACACATAATTACTAATTTGGTTTTATACACTGGAAAAATCCATAAAAATTCTCTCATACTTAATAATGTTATAAGTACTATATTTAACTGAAATATATATTATTTTATTCTAACTTATAAATCTTGTATTCCTAACTTTGAATAATTTTCTTCGAATAATTTGGTGTCATTCGCAACGTAACCAATATCGAAACATATTTCGTCTTCTTATTGTATAATAATAGTTGTCGATACGGGTCGTACGACTTTAGGTTTTGTAATGTATTGAGTCTTGTCGAATCTAATCTTCCATTGTGTGAATTTCATTTCGAATAATAAATAATTAATGAAATTAAATTCACATGAACACTGGTATAAAAATGCATATCAATCTCTGTCAAAATATTATTCCAATACATAGAAATGGACTGATTTCTGATATTAATTAATGTGTCTGTGTCAATACTACATTTATTAGTAGCGGGGACGTATACATATCAGCAAAATTCGTTAACGAATGAATACATAGGTACACACAAAAAACACTCATATAATAATTATACGATTTAACAAAAACAGAAGTCATTTATTTATTTCTCGTATTGATGAAAGCGAGAAGCACTCTAATTTCATCAATTTTAAACAAATTGTTTTATGTTTAAATTATTTACCTGTCACAGAATAAGCAAAATAATATATATAACTCAAATTAAATGATTTGTAGGTAAATTATTCTTAGAATGTATTGTAACCCAAATTTAAAATAGTGTTGGAAAAATTCTAACGCAGTTTTGGCAGAACTTGTAACTCAGGTTTAGATAGCTCAATAGAATGAAACAGTCGCAAGAGGAAGACCTAGGCGAACGTTTCTTGATCAGATCGGAGGCGTTCTGGACAAAGGCCAGGTTAAGAGCACCTTGAACTGACGGGCGTGTATGAGGAATGTGATGAAAGTGAATGAAGCCAGAGAAGTGTGTCAGGATCGTAGCAAATGGAAATCCGTAGTCTCTGCCTACCCCTCTGGGAAACAGGCGTGAATCTATGTATGTATGTATGTAGATAGCTCATATTTTATGTGCTGAATAACATTTAAATAAAAAAGCAGTAAGTTTATCCACATTTTAAATATATAATAATAATAATAATAATAATATTCTACCACATACACACAACACCATTTAGCCCAAACTAAGCAGAGCTTGTATTATGGTACTAGACAATGGATAAACATACATATATACATTTTTTTTTTGAAAATACATACATATTATACATAGAAACACCCAGACCAAGACAAACATCCATGTTCATGCACACAAATGTTTGACTTGTGCGGGAATCGAACCCGCGACCTCAGGCGTGGCAGTCGGTTACACTAACCACTACACCATCGAGGCCGACAAACTGAATCATCAAACTAATTATATTTAAAATGGAATTTATAAATAAATAAAGATAAGTACATATCTGGATTACAAGACTTTTTTGTACAATTCGGGCGTGTGCTGTTCTCAATCTCTACAAAATATAAACTAAGTTACGCCATGTGACGAAATATTACTTCTGGCAATAATTAATGTTTTCTTTTCATTTAGGTATTTATCAGGGGCAGGTCATATCACCTGCCCCTATTAATCGTTATTACCATCATCCCTTTTAACAACAAAGACCAACATCATAACAAAATTAATTATGTTTAAAACGTTTATCTTTTATCAGAAAATCAGTCTCATTCAAATGTGTAGTAAAAGAATATTTTAAATAAATAACGTAACATTTACTTATTTATAAAATACCAGTTTCAACTATTTTTAAATAATATTAATAATGTCAAACTTGCAATTTGACAAAAAATGCAAAATAAATAATTATAAAAAATGTGTGTTCAACCAACATTTCTCCATTAATTAAAAATCACCATAATTTTACTCTTATTTATTAATTAAATTGTAAATAAATAATTAGGTTTAGAAGCTTAACCGTGTATTATTGAATTAATTATTCATAATTATTTAAATGGACATAATTATAAATAAGATAAAGTTATCCGAACAATTTCTGTATTTATTTTAGCATATCGTAATACATAATGTAATTAAAAGAAAATCAAATAAATTTTTCATGCCACTGATTTAGAATTTTTATTTACCTTGAAAAAAAGTAAAACCTTTTTTGCCATAAGTAGGAGTTGAGCGAAGTGAAAAATAAAGAAAGTAGACTACCTACCTTTGAAAACAATCTACCTGCCATGCATTGAATGTATAGGTACGTATTTACCTTTGTATTATATATATTATAAATTATAATAAATGATAGAAAATATGCAAGGATTATGGATGAGATCAATTAGTCTCTTGTCTAAAAAAGTTTATAAGAAAATATTTATTATTTTAAATATTTAATTACTGTCGATCACTGGTTACTTTCTATTTATTTTTCTTTTTTACATCCTATCAAATAATAACTATGATAGCGTCACCTAGTAGTCTTTACTAAAACTACCTATCAATACACTATAATTATTACTGCTCTTCACATAGACGTCGTGCGCTGCGACCGTGTGCTCTAAGAGCACAATAGCGTAGGAATTACGACAGTACTTAGTTTATCAAAAATGCAACAGATGGCTTTATTATAAATAAAAGAGTGTGTTTTTTTAAATTCAGTTTTATTGGTAAATATGTATTTAATACGTATCATTTGCTTAAAGTATTTGTATTTCTGCCCTTAATAGGTACTTAATACTTAACTTTCCTAAGAGAATATTGTCTTTGTCTGTTAGAAAATTAAAGAGTCTGGAAACCATAATCAACGCAAAACACAAGCTCGTTTGCCTGCCATTGGTTTTCTAGAACTTTATGATTTAAACTTGAACAATATACTATACCAGCTATGAATATTCCATTCCTCCTCCTTTTCTAAAAAGTCAATTCCCACACTAGAAATAATTCCTGTGTCGCGGGGCCTTTATAAACATTCAAACTACGGACACACAACACCCAGACTCGGAACAACTATTGGTGAATCACATTGTGGGGACTCCGCACAGATGACGAAGTTCCGATTGCATCCAACAGATGGCGCTATACACAATAAACGCTTACAATGTCGTACGATTTTTTATAAAACCACTAATATTACATAATTTTTAAACTTTAAACTACTATTGTTAAAGAACTTTATTAGTTACTGGTTGCATTTGAAACACGGCTTATCTGTTTATATCAGGTTTAATTGCAACATGTATATAAATTCACAGTATATGTACTTTGTGAATGTAACTCTCATAAGTGTTACTTTGTGACCTAAATGACTAATTGAAAATTATGATTTTGATTATAATAATCTTCTTACGGGTAGTACAAAATCATAAAAAATTATACACCTAAACCTTCCTCATGACTCACTCTGTCTATTGGTGAAAACCGCATGAAAATCCGTTCAGTAGTTTTTGAGATTATCGCGAACAGACAGACAAACGCGGCGGGGACTCTGTTTTATAATATGTAGTGATATATTTTTATATATATTAAACCCAATGTAAAGGACACACAGGCACAAATTTAACTTACTCTGCATGCATTATAACGTTCGTACATTTTTAATCTGTAGTATGTAATATGACAGTTTTGAATTAATTAATAAGTTTAATACTAACAAAGAGAGTGTCGGTGTCGTGATGATGTCCTCCAGGCCGAATTTCGGTCACGGCGGAAATCTTTACGGAGACTGACAATCTGCGCAGGAGTTATTTTAGTGCACAAGTGTGTGCGCAAATACAAGTGCACTCTCTGTTCTCTAACCCTCATAATACGATTGGGCTGCAATAACACACGACCGGAGAGAGATCAGTCGCAGGACCAACGGCGTTTACGTGCTTTCCGTGGCACGGGGGTATCTAACACTGCCAACTCCCTAACTCAGGGCTGCTATTAATATTTCTTGACAGAAAAATCCCAATAAATGTTTGCTAGCTCCACCTGGGATTCGAACCCGAGACCTGATGCACAGCAGTCGTACTCACTACCGCTGCGTCACGGATTGATGAAACGTCTTATCAAAATAATAGTTTTTACGTCCTTACTCAGACTAATACCTAAAGGATTAGGTGACTCATGACTCATGACTCATGACTGATAGTAAAATTAAAAAGAGAAACTTATTGTGCTATCTCACATCATCAAGCACGAACTTTGAAGTCTGTCAGCTAAAATGCTAGACTTCGTCCTATTACTAAAAATCCTAACTAATAATTATTATAAATGAAAAATGCGAATGTGAGTTTGTCTGTCATACCATAATTACTCGACGGATCCTCATAAAATTTCGCATACACGTTGTCAGGAATACAGAAAAGGACATAAGGAACCTTTTACTCAGAAAAAGTACTGTTCCCGAGTGAGCGAAACCGCGGGCAAAAGCTAGTTTTCATATAAAAATAAAAATACAAACAAATTTTGACTGGGAAGCTAACACGAGAAATAAATCAACTTATACCAACGAACGTGGCGACATATTTTTCATAATAATTTTAAAAGAAAAGTAAACAGCAGGTATTGACGTATTGTTTTCCCTCGTTTTCGCTAAAACAAGATGAATGCTGTCACGATCGAATCATCAATTAGGATTCTATTGATATGAGGAGAATCCAAACTAACAATAATAAACCTTAAAACACAGGCAATTTGCTTAATTTGAGCACAATTCAATTATTGTTTATAAGGAGATAATAAATAAACAAAGCCAGCGAGAGCTGCGCGTGCGACGATGCCACGACGTATCTATATAGAGATGTTGACACGTAGTTTATGTGATAATTTATATTATAATTTATATCCCTTAATTTTTATTAATTACTACCTATAGTACGAAGTAACTCCGGGCTCGTATTGAGATTTCTTAACAGAAAAACCGAATAACTTTTTGTTGGCCCGACCCGGGATTCGAACCCGACACCTCATGCACAGCAGTAGCATTCACTACCGCTGCGCCACGGAGGCAGTTGATACATATATAACACATTCTCAGACTATCTTTTTTGGGAAATGAATGTTAGACTATTGTATGTACGGTATGTATATTATACGGGAAGAAAATAATTATCTACCAATACGTTTTTACGATTATATATATTAGTATACTTCTTATTTGACATTTCATCTATCGTCATCTATATTTCATGTACCTACAATCTTATCTTATCTTGTTACGGGGGCCAGTCAGTGCAGACCGGCGACACTTCGACCCAGTGGGATCTTTTGTGTCGGCCACGAAAGTACCTACAATCAATGCAAATAAAATGTATTCTATTCTATTATATTCTAAAATTTGCATGCGGTTTTAGTATCAATTGGCGGGCTTAACCAATTATAGTGACAGTGCGAGAGGCCCAACGATCTACGTTTGTGTGTTTGTGCCTATGGGTCTCACGATAGGCCGTGTGCTTGTTTGCTATCTATGTGGTCTACAGTAGGCAATAGTTTATTTGTATTTTCTTGAAATTGCTTCTGTGATGCCAAAGAACAAAGCCATGTTTACTTTCTATCCCCTATTAGGATAACCCACTTTAAATAGCCAAACAAATATGCCTTGTAATTTTCAATTGGCAAATTAGCCGTTCCTGGCATTATAGTAGGTTGTTTTATTGCAATCTGTTTAAAATATGGCATTTTTTCGTAATACCAGCAGTGTATATTGTCGTGTGTATTAAAAAATAGCAGTTATCACTTACCTTCACCTGGACGGCTTGCCAATCTGCAAAAAATGAGAATAAATAATTAAATTAAAACTTACAGTATTAACCCATTGAGTGGCAGGGGCACACCGGCAGCCAGACACAATAGGTTTTTAATTATATCTGGTTTGTATTTCGACAATTGACAGGTTGAAGTAAATATATGTAATATACACATTAAAATAGTCGTAGACTATGATTATCGCTAGCTTTTTAAAAGAACGTAACAAAACAGTAGAGTTATCACTAGTCAAATAGCAACGTAAGTAAATATAACAGATACCGCAGATCTTTCTTTTGTTAATAAGTAAATTAACAAAAGTAAGATCTGCGGTATCAACAGCTTTAAGACTTGCGTCACAGTCGGCTAATCGCAAGAGTCGCGAGCAATCTCCCACTTCAAACCACAAGGTGTCGAGCTTTCGAGTGCGACACACGACGCGACCACACCACCATCATTTACGTACATTTATTATTCAATTACTGCATTTAATTTTAATGTCGAATCAGTGTTGTGATCATGCAGTTCCCTGACGTTTTGTGTTATATCTTTTTGACAGTAAGTTTTATTTTATTTTATTATATTATAATTATAATATTGTCTTCTGTTTACGCGAATATTATTCATTGAAATTAAACTACTATATACGGATTTTATTGCGTTGTCTATTTGACACTTTATTACATAATTTTGAAAATTGTTACACTACTACTACTATTAAACTTTAAAAATTTTTAAGCTAATTAAATTATTATTAATAATATTTAGTTTTAATTTAATTTTACACTTTCCCCGACGTTTCGGTTGCTTTTCAGTTTAATAGTAGTAGTAGTGTAACAATTTTCAAAATTATGTAATAAAGTGTCAAATAAACAACGCGATAAAATCCGTATTTAGTAGTTTAATTTCAATATTATAATTAATTATGTTTTCGATAATTATTAATTATTGATTTATAATAATATTAGTCGTGTATATAAACTGATCATGAGATCAGTAGTGGGACAGTATGACGGTGATAGTAAACATAATGGAAAATTATAATAATAATAATGGCCACATTTCCTGAGATAAATTTCTATGTGCCACCTAAAAAAGGGTGACCTTATTGTCTACTGGATACAGGACTCCGGACTCCGTGCCACAACTGAAAATAATATAATATTCTACCATATACACACAACACCATCTAGCCCAAACTAAGCAGAGCTTCTACTATGGGTACTAGAAAATGAATAAACATCCATATATACTCTTTTTTTTGTAATTACATACATATTATACATAGAAACACCCAGACCAAGACAAACATCCAAGTTCATGCAAACAAATGTTTGACTTGTGCGGGAATCGAACCCGCGACCTCATGCGTGGCAGTCGGTTACACCAACCACATGTTATCAGGCTGTGTTTTTGGGTTTTTTTAGAGAATGTCTTAACTAAAAAAACCTGAACACACAGCCTGGAAATCGCCCCCAATATCTCAGTCGTGTTTATTACCGCTGCGCCACCTACACTATATATGTATTAATTTAGTAATAGCTTAGGCAATATTATTATTAAGAGTTCTAGTATTGATAATATAGTTCCTGTGTAATAGGAAGCGATTACACAGTGCATGAGAGATCTTATTGACTTGCGATGAAGCTGCCCCGAGTGTTGTTAAGTTCGAATACTACTCGAAACATCTATTGGCGTGATTAAAAAATAATTGCTCTTAGTCTGGGTGTAGTTTGTGTCCGTCAATTATAATAATAACTTTACTCAATAGTTAGCAATATACCGGTCCACCAAACACCCATACCTATAGCCCATGTATTAGAATCCGTACGTAGCAAGAGTCCTATGCCTGCTGCGGCTGGTGCCGCTGTTAGTGTTCCACCCCACCTTTGATTAAAACTCTCGAAGGGCCTTTTCACGTTGGACCCATGTCTCCGTGTAAGCCTCCCAAAGGGCCAGGCATTTTTCTAATATAAGATGTTAGAAAATACCTGTGATAAGAGAAACTTTACTACTATAGAAGAATTAACAAATCCTTACAATTATTACTACTTATGATCAGACAGTATTTAGAAAGAATCAGTTATTATATATTAGGCTTGGCCGGTCATGTAGGAAGACTTTTAAATATTATCATTACTAATTTTGAACAATGGTATAATTATATTTGTAAAGTCCGCCGCGACAGAGGGCTTGGTACGTAAAGCGGGTAATTTCTTCATGAAAACTTTTTGCATTGGCAACTTAGAGTGAAACCACTTGGCATTGCCAAGGGGTTTTCCGGTCACTCGCGCGTAACCGCATGCTATCAGGCCGGCCTAATGCTTGCTTGTCATATAAACAGTATACGAAAGAGACAGCTGACTGTCGTCAGACATATCACATAATAGACGGTATCACGGACATATTATTAAACTGTCAGACATACTGGTAGTCTTGTATTAAATATTCCTTTCTAATGTAACGGTTTTTTAGTTATATATGGTGCTGATTTTAGTTAATCGTTGATTCGTGACCCTTAGGTCAGTATTTTGTTTGCACAGATAGTATAGTGATTTAAATATACACCTCGCTACTAAACTTAAAGGATTTCTAAACGAAAAGAAATCTAGATATTATTTGTTGTAGGAGGTTTTGTGGAAATTATTCTTGTGGCTGTGTAACAGACACAAATGCAAACATTCAATGAACCGATATATTGCCTTATAGACGAATGTTATTCATTAAAATTAAACTGCTTTATATTTTATCGCATTAAAAACAACGCGATGCAATCCGTATACAGTAGTTTAATTTGAATTCAATGAACGGATTTGTGTCTGCCACTGAAGCACAAAATTATTACGAAATATGTTATTGTTATTGGTTACTCCTATAATTCCTATATGGCAGGGTACTTTACAAACATTCAAACAACGGACGCAAAGAACACCCAGACTCGGAACAGCTATTTGTTCTGACACAAATATTTATCGCGCGTGGGGATCTAAACCACAACAGTCGGCGGAGTGGCAATGGCGAGAGGACCACTTAAGCCCCGCGACACAGTTTTTTATTCCTAGTGCAGGAGTTGCCTCTTAGAGGACAAAAACATAGGCTACGGAAGAGTTATACCCCTAGTACCTATCGCAAACGGTTACAGGCTACACAAATCGCTTTTAGAGGACCATATACTTCTTTGCTACCTGTTTTGTTCAAAAAAACCTTTAAAATAATATCAGAAGCAATAAAAACACAATGCACAATAAAAACAAATGTCATTGCACTCCTCATTTTGACAATTTTCATGATCATCGGCTTTCGTCGCAGTAATAAGAAACTTCGCATCGATAAATATTCGCCAGTCGCAAATTAATCAATTTTTTTGTAAAAAAACTATCTAAGAACGTGGTAATGCTTGTTGACGTTAGAAAACAACACGTAACTTTATATGTGCATCGATAATCGGCATAATTCGATTGTGTGATTCGATTTGTGTCGGTAATTTATCGATTGAAGAAGTAAATGACCTCACTCGCATATCTGATTCGATGACTGTCTTGTTAATTCCGTGATATATGTCTATGCTTACGGTCGATCATGATATCCTGGGTTCATAGAGTGTTTGGCTAAGTTTTATTTTGATATTTTTACGGAAATCCTTGAATACACGAAGTTTGGAATTATGGACGGTAGGAATACACAGGCTTGTATCCTATTATGTAGGTCCCAAAACTGGCGATATTTGATTGTATTACCCCCCTGTCAAACTCTTTCAGGATATTAAAAACGAGTATTCATGTATACATACATACATAGATTCACGCCTGTTTCCCAGAGGGGTAGGCATCCTGAGACACTTCTCTGGCGTCCTTCACTTTCATCATTCATATAATGAAAGTGAAGGATATAATGCATTTTGTTGATCTTTATTTTGCTACGACTTCAATAATACGAGAGTTCTATTTAGTCTGGTTTTCGTTACAATATGTGGCACATCTCTAATAATATAAGCTGTTTTTATAAACATTACCATTGCTGAGAAGCCAAGACAAACATGTTCATGCACACAAATGTTTGACTTGTGCGGGAATCGAACCCGCGATCTCAGGCGTGGCAAGCGGTTACACTGACAACTACGCCATCGAGGCCGATATAATGTCTTATTAAAAATACAAAATACCAGTTTTCCAATATAAAATAAATAAAAATAAAAAGTTGAATCCCTGTATAGTCTCTGAATATAATATAGAACTAATTTCTGTTTTCGTTTGTAGCCGTTGTTGAGCTGACTTGTCTACTAAAAAGAATTTGTGCCTATTAATTCCTTATTCGATAAAATACCTATACGCACATAACCGTTAGAAATGCGTAGGATTGAACCTGAGGCCTCTGCGTGGCGTCAAACGGTGTCATAACTAGATTACCGCTACTCATACCTCTAAACTACCGGATAAAAGAAATGTAGATCAAAATAGTTGTAAAATTAACTAAAAATCCGTGTCAGTGCTAAAATTCTACTCAAACAACACATCACGCTTAAACCGGTTTCAAATTGAAAGTGAAAGAAATGTTTTTTATTTAGACATAATTGTTTTAGAAAATATCGTTTTAGTAAACATATGACTGAGTTTCGCAAAGGATGTTATGGGCACGTATTTAGAGAGCACAGGTGGCGTAGTGGATTAGATGTTGGTGCTAATGTCCCGAGTGTAGCGAGTTTGATCCTCGCACGAAATATTTTTGTAAATCACAGATAGACACATCGAGTTTGAGTGTTTCATTATTGTAAAGTAATCTGTGATATAGGGATTGTATATAAGATTGGTCTTATTATTCCTAAGGCGTAATGACATGTCAAATTATAATAATTAACTCTAGATCAAAGCTCTGTCGCAGCGGCCAATCGCAGGATAAATTATCCATACTAATATTATAAAGAGGATTTTTTTTTTGTTTTCTTTTTGTAAGGTTTTAATTCAAAAACAATTCAACCGATTTCAAAAATTCTTTCGTCATTAGTAGGTATGCTATTTTATCACCGAGTAACATTGGTTAAATTTTTATCTAGATTTCTGTTAGTAACATTATCTTACCTACTTTTACGCGAGCGAAGCCGCAAGCAATAGCTAGTATTTCATAAGTATTACAGGAAGAGTGGGAGTAAGAATTGCAATCTGACACGACTAGAGAGAGATCAGTAGCAGTAACATAGAATTTATTTACTTGCCGAAGAACAAAAATAATATATTGCCAATTGTCTAACTCTGAGCTGTTATTGAGAATTTGTTATCAGAAAAGTTAAACATAATAATAGATTTAATTTTACACTTTCCCCGACGTTCCGATTGCTTTTTAGCAGCCATGCTCACGGGGAGACCAAGATGGAAGTTGTCTTAATGTTCCAGTGTAGTTATTTCAAAGTACCCGAACATAATTTAATCATTGGTGTTTCTATTTACGCAGAATGAGCTCAAAGTATCATGAAGTCTAGTAGACAGTAACTAGTAAAAGTGTTTAACAATAGTAGTTTAAAGTTTCAAAATTATGTAATCCGTATATAGTTTGTTTAATTTCAATGTACATACATACATACATAGATTCACACCTGTTTCCCAGAGGGGTAGGCAGAGACTACCGATTTCCATTTAGTACGATCCTGACACACTTCTCTGGCTTCGTTCACTTTCATCACATTCCTCATACACACCCGTCGGTTCAAGGTGCTCTTAACCTGGCCCTTGTCCAGAACGCCTCCGATCTGATCAAGAAACGTTCGCCTAGGTCTTCCTCTCCTTCCTCCATTCACACTAGCCTTATAAACTTTCTTTGTCAGTCTTTCCTCGTTCATTCTTTCTACATGCCCAAACCAGCTTAACATACCCTTTTCTATTCTTGTCACTATATCCACAATTTCAATGTAAGTATAATATTCGCGTAAACGTAAGACAATATTATATAATCATAGATTTAAATCATAAATAATAATTAATAATAATAATATTCTACCACATACACACAACACCATCTAGCCCAAACTAAGCAGAGCTTGTACTATGGGTTCTAGACAATGGATAAACATACATATATACTATTTTTTTTGTACAACGTCCAGTAAGGTGACCATATTTAAACGTAGTAAGCCGAAGTTATAATTTAAATACAATATAATTAGAATTTAGATTGCACGGTTGGTAGATTCGTTTAAGTGGACGCCTGGCAACTACCATTGCGTCAAGTGTTGTGGGTTCGGACCCGAGTCAAAAAATTGAGTGACCCACAAATAGTTGTGCCGGGTCTGGGTGTTTTTGTACCCGTTGTATTATTTATTATATCACATAGACACAACACCATCTAGCCCAAACTAAGCAGAGCTTGTACTATGGATACTAGACAATGGATAAACATACATATATACTTTTTTTTGTAAATACATACATATTATACATAGAGACACCCAGACCAAGACAAACATCCATGTTCATGCACACAAATGTTTGACTTGTGCGGGAATCGAACCCGCGACCTCAGTCGTGGCAGTCAGTTACACTAACCACTACGCCATCGAATCGTCAATGGAATGTTATGTATAATCAGAAAATGTCTAGACTATCTAAGGAAAATCTCTGCAATCAGGTTTATCCAGCTATAATGATATTACACGATGGGATTGGCAGACAAATTGATAGTTTTTTAGTGAAATACCCTAATCAGTCAGATCATAGAACCAAGTCTGACTGGAAGCCCAGCTTCGCACCGGGAGAAAAACCTGATGGTAATAATGAGGTGCTTAAGTAGCTTGTGTTGCGGGTTCGATTACCTTTTAGAGTAAATACATACATGAGATTCGTCAAGGAATGGCACGGCACTCGCTGCGCTTTTCTGATCTTTTCTGATTTTTGACTTGTGCGGGAATTAAACCCGCGACTTTAGGCTTGGCAGTCGGTTACACTAACCACTACGCCACCAAGTAAAATCAAAAACCAAAAAATCCAATCTAAACCATCCTCGAATCCACAAGAAACACACAATTTTTTTTATCAAAATCGCTCTAGCCGTTTAGGAGGAGTTCAATGACATACACACGTACAGTAGAATTATATATATAAAGATAATACGACATACATTTTACAGAGAACTTAATTACATAACCTTTCCTTTGGTTTCCTCACTAGGCAAGCCTGTATCGAGAAAACTTTAAATTGCATGGAAACAATTTTATCAATGGTAACTTCATAATTGGCCTGAAACCTTAATGTCACTGTTGTGTATGCGACTCCTACACTTGAAGTGTTGGGTACCTTTACCCGCTCGGTGTTATTGTATCCTAATATTAAAATTGCGAATGTGAGTTTGTTTGTTTGTAACGCTTTCACGCCTTAACTACTCGACCGTTCATCGTGAAATTTCGCATACACTTTGTCAGAGGTTTCAAGGACATAGGGTACCTTTCATCCAGAAAAAAACATGCGGGGCAGTCTTTGGGGACTGCCGATAAAGTGAAAACTAAGTAAGTAATTGTGAATTGTATCGTCGAGCTATTAGATTATTATTTTTGAATTTTGAATACATTTTGTGACGATGGCGCGAGTTCCATGATTTTTGTTCACCCAATAAGTGCTCAACGCGCCTAAAGAAGTTTTCACTTTAAAAGTACTCTTCCCGAGGAATAGAAATTTATTTACAAAGTTGAAATTTAGTCGAGCGAAGCCGCGGGCAAAATGTAGTCTATCCGAATATTATAAAGTGGAAAGATTTGAATTTTTGTTTGTTTATCTAAGGATTTAACTCAAAGTATACTCAAGCGATTTTAAAAATTCTTTAACCATTAGAAGGCTAAATTATCCAAGTAACATAGACTATATTTTATTTATAAAAATAGTACTGTTGCTAATATAACCTTTCTTTTTTTTATCATTCCTAACCTAATCTAGTTTTACGCAAGTGAAGTTACGGTAAAATTTTAGTATATTATAAAGAGCAAAATGTAATTGTAATATGACTCTGCCTACCCCTAAAGTGATACTGGCTTAAGATTATGTATGTATGTATAAATCGTATCTTCATCTACACTAATCTCATCATTTCAAATGCTTCTCGACATCCATGAAGGCAAGTAAACAATTACTATGTCAGAAAGACATCGCTAGGAAATAGAGTAGAACTAAATAATGGATACGAATATTTCTTAGATCCGTTCGTATTAAGTTACAAGAGAGAAATTATAGCAGGCAACCGCCTTCCTTGAGCGTATCAGCTAACGTTAATAATAATTATGACCTAGATTTAGTGTGTAGGTCAGAAATTGAGACATAGTTGCAGCGTAGGTACTTTTTAGAAATCTTTCTGCGACTGAATAGTGTAATATAATTATTCACCTATCGAATCGCAGTAGTACACCGGCGGCCAGATACAGTAGGCTTTTAATGGCGGCATCGATGGCGTAGTGGTTAGTGTAACTGACTGCCACGACTGAGGTTGCGGGTTCGATTCCCGCACAAGTCAAACATTTGTGTGCATGAACATGGATGTTTGTCTTGGTCTGGGTGTCTCTATGTATAATATGTATGTATTTACAAAAAACAATTATATAATATGTATGTTTATCCATTGTCTAGTACATAATATTGTCTTCTATTTACGCGAATATTATTCATTGAAATTAAACTGCTATATACGTATATATAGCAATATATATTACTATAAAATAGTAATATATATTACTATAAAATCCGTATATAGCAGTTTAATTTCATTGTCTAGTACCCTTAGTACAAGCTCTGCTTAGTTTGGGCTAGATGGTGTTGTGTGTATGTGATAGAATATTATTATTATCATTATTAATAATGTCTGGTTATCCAAAACTTGACAAGTGAATCATATTACTGAGATATATAAACATTTTTTCTTGCTTGCTGAACGACTTCATAACGGCCATTTGTTGGTTAACCGTTAACTTTTTACGGACCTAAGACCTAAGGGTCATAGGTATACCTACATTAATATGTCGAATAATTAAATTTATCTTAGGTATAAGCTTGTCTAAGTTTCCAACTGTAATGTAAGGTATAAGTTCAGTAAAACTAAATTAATTCATTATTCTGTTCGCATATACATGTAGAGAATCGCGCCTATTATGTGAAGGGGTAGGCACATTTGACGAGTTTCTACTTGCATTATTTTGAAGCGGCAATAGCCCAATGGATAAGGCATTGGACTTGCGATCGAGAGGTCGCGGGTTCGAATCGCACCCATTGCACTACCGACATGAAATCGCTTCTAATACAATTATTCTAGTTTAGCTGGAGGTGTTAACAAGATTCCTAGTAATTCAAAATCCAAATTGATAGTAATATTCAAAAAATGTGATAGAGCAGCGATAGCTCAGTGGGGAGACCAAGATTTAGATTTAAAAGTTTGGAATGTGTATGTCTGTATTAAATGAACAATTTCAATTGAAATATTTATTTTACTTTTTTATTTATAATTTATAATTTTAGCAGCGATAGCTCAGTGGGGAGACCAACAGACTGCAATGCAGAGGGTCTCGGGTTCGAACCCACGTCGCGCACCTCTGACTTTCGGAAGTTATATGACTTTTTCGAAATTATGTGCGTATTGATTGACAATTATCGCCTGCTCCGTGCCTCGGAGAGCACGTTAAGCCGTTGGTCCCGGCTGCCATAAATATCTATGGCAGTCGTTATTGGGAAAGTCAGTACCCTCTAATATCCTGACACTGGTCTAGCCTTAGGGTATCGTTAGCCTTCGGGTTGCGGAGGTCAGGTGGCAGCCGCTCCGTGTAAAAACTGATATCCAGTCAAATCCGGTGAGACCAGAAAAGCCGACCCCAAGTGACTTGGGAATAATAAAGGCTAAGAGAGAAGAAAGATTAAAAAAATGTGATAAGAGTGATAAGGATAACACTTACTACTTGTATCATGTATCTTATGTGGGGGCCAGTCAGTGCAGACTGGCGACACTTCGACCCAGTGGGATCTTTTGTGTCGACACTCTCCCAATAACGACTGCCATAGATATTCATGGCAGTCGGGACCGGGACACTTACTACTTACTGCCCTATGGCAGTATAAAAAAGTTGTAGTTAATACTGTAGTGAACGCAATTCTGTGAAGGCAGCACACACCTATATTTTCAGTAAAATGATAATAGAAAATAGCCTTCATTTCACTAACCATTAAAAACCAATAAAATGTTGCTGGTACCAACCAGATAGCTGTTAATACATATATTACCAGCAACCTGGTTCTTGATAGGCTGTCTGCCGACACAGGCCTCCTCTAGTTCCTTTTACACACTTCGGTCTTGATCTAGTCTTCTCCAATTTGGTGGTAAATCGTCCTCCCATATTTTGTGTTGTCTACCTCGTTGTCTTTGTCCGTTTCTGGGGTACCATTCTGTTACGATATTTGTCCATTTATATTTTGTTGTTTTTATCATATGTATGTATATTTTTAGTAATAGTAATTTAATAGTATGATCACTATTGTATAAAATCTTGATATTGCTTATAGTTTCCAAAACACTTTACTGTCGACATTGCCACACACTTTCGCCTACATCTCGTTCAACATTGTATAGCATTCCGTGAGCCTAATTACAAGATGTGATCAACTTAATCAAGTCATAAACCGCCTTTATACGAAGCTGAGAATTTATGATCATCATAATTTATATGATTTATTCTTTTTGTCTCTAGTTTTGGTACGGTATGAAGATGAACTAACACATTTAAAGTTAATATTATGTCAGAGCAGCGATAGCTACGCGGGGAGACCAACAGACTGCAATGCAGAGGGTCTCGGGTTCGAACCCACGTCGCGCACCTCTGACTTTCGAAAGTTATATGACTTTTCGAAATTATGTGCGTATTGATTGACAATTATCGCCTGCTCCATGCCTCGGAGAGCACGTTAAGCCGTCGGTCCCGGCTGCCATGATCATCTATGGCAGTCGTTATTGGGAGAGTATCGACACAAAAGATCCTACTGGGTCGAAGTGTCGCCGGTCTGCACTGACTGGTACCGACATAAGATACATAAGATACAAGTATGATATTATTGTTTATTAATACACCTTCCGTACTAAAAATAAATACCTACTGTGTCGTGGGGGACTTTAAAAACATTCAAACAACGGACACAAAGGACAGCCAGACTCGGAACAACTATTTGTCGGAAACACAGCTTTTGTTTCATGTGGGGAAAAAACACTATTATATTGAATTCTAAACTAATGTGAAAATCTATATTCTCATCTTTATTCTATGTTCTGTGATTCACATGGTCCAACAATAAACAATAATTATTATACATTTGTTTTTAAAACCATTTTTATTTATTCATCACTCCATTTGTTTTAAAATACATAACTTTAATGTCACAATGGGCTGTCACAATGGCTAACTCGTGAATAAATAAAGCTTGCTTCAATTATATAAGTGGTGTAGTGGTTAAGGTGGTCGCCTCGCCGCTGCCACTGCGCCGAGTGTTGTGGGTTCGAATCCCACACGGAACAAAACTTTGTGTGATCCACAAATGGTTGTTCTGAATCTAGATGTTCTTTGTGTCCGTTGTTTGAATGTTTCTAAATAACCCCACAACACAGGAATTATTCCTAGGGCGAGAGATGTCTGTTGTTTTCCTTTATCATCTGCAATAATAATAATCCCCCATCTTTTACAGCAGTAATAATTGAATTGGAAAACAATAATTAGATAAAAGAAAGAAAATCTTTTGAAGGTCTAAGTTGATAACTCGTTAGTGTGTTTATCTAAGTTACTAAAGTGGAATTTACGTTAGTTACTAGGTTCAGGCAAAGGGTTGAGCCTATAAGAACGCATCTACAAAACCCACTTTTGCCTACTTCTTTGGGGATATAAGCAGATGTATAAACCGATTTCGTTCTATACTCTGTATAAGCAAAAAACTATAAAAATAGCGATAACCTAGTAGGACGCCATTGGACTGCCACGCAGAGGTCTCGAAGTCGATCACAAGGCACGCATCTCTGACTTTTCTAAGTTATGTGGATATAAATAACTCATTATCACTCGCTCTTACGGTGAAGGAAAACCTGTATGTCTAAGAGTTCTCCATAATGCTCTTGTAGACAATTTATGTGAAGTCTGTCAATCCACACTGGGCCAGCGTGGTTGACTATACCTAACCCTTCTGACACTGAGAAGGCTCGTTCCCAGCAGTGGGAAAATTTAATAAAGAGCTGATATTATTACTCTGTATAGTCTTTATTATGTACGTTTTATAAACAACCCAAGTTAATTGACCGTAACCATATACCACCTTATTTAACAAACGTACGAACAACACTTTCGATGAGAGAAAACGTTAGCACGGTTAACCGGTTCATCAGTAACACGTGGTTGAGCAAAGCTTTCTGATAATTGGTTAATTGACACCAACCTGTAACGCGGTCAGATCTAATCACCCGAAGAATGAAACCGACACATTTTACCCTCAAGAGTAAAATCACTTTTTTTTTTATGTTCTTTGATAGGAATAGGGCCAATAATAGGAATACGCACTAGGAATAAATGTGAGGACTTTACAATTATAAAATAACAATACATTCACTCAACTGTGCCTACTTCCTAAATCCGTGACCGAGTGAGCCCTATTGCGGTTATACCGGGCACAGTTTCAGACTACATGCACCGCACCGAAGTCTATTGACTTAGCCCACTCGGTAGTGAGGTATTGAACGGACTTCTCTTTGGTCTATGGCACTTATACATACGCCTGTCCCCCAGAGGGGTAGGCAGAGACTACGGATTTCCATTTGCTACGATGCTGACACACTTCTCTGGCTTCATTCACTTTCATCACATTCGTCATACACGCCCGCCGGTTCAAGGTGCACTTACATATATACTATACATATTGCACTTGTCGGATATTGTTATCCGACAACCGCTCGTTGTTTGGTGTTGACTCGTTGGCTACAGCTTACTTATGAAGCTATAAACGGTTCAGTGAAATGAATTGCATACATCAGGTAGTCTTGTACATTTACAAAGACATCTTTGTGTTTTTGTAATCGTAATTACAGAGGGTAGCAATTTGTATGATTGCATTCGAAAATTTTGTCAGAAAAACCCAATAGCACATTGGCAGATTCAGTAATCAAATCCAAGACTTCATACGCAGTAGTTAAATTCAAAGTTATAAAAGCCTTAAGCTCTCTATTTCCTACCACATTACAGTTCCATAGGACGGGTATACGATTAGAGAGATATTAGGCGTGAGACCAACGTCTTTACGTGCTTAACGAGACATGGAAGTATGTAACACCACCAACTTCCTAACTCAGGGCTGTTATTAAGAATTTCTCATTAGAAATACTCAACTTTTTACTTGCCCGAACCGGACATCGAACTCGAGGAGTCCTAAGACAGACGCAATCGGTTTCTTTATTAATTGATTTAATGAAGACTAGATTTTAACGGCGCTTCACTTGCGTAAATGTAGGTATGCAGGTAACAGTACTTTTTTTGGATAGCAGAGGGTCTCGGTTTCGAACCCACGTCGCGAACCTCTGACTTTCGGAAGTTATATGACTTTTCGAAATTATGTGCGAATTGATTGACAATTATGGCTTGCTCCGTGCCTCGGAGAGCACGTTAAGCCGTCGGTCCCAGCTGCCATGAACATCTATGGCAGTCGTTATTGGGCAAGTCAGTTAACCCTCTAATATCCTGACACTGGTCTAGCCTTAGGGTATCGTTAGCCTTCGGGTTGCAGAGGTCAGGTGGCAGCCGCTCCGTGTAAAAACTGATATCCAGTCAAATCAGGTTAGACTAGAAAAGTCGACCCCAAGTAACTTGGGAATAATAAAGGCTAGGGAGAAGAAGTCCTTTTTTGCACTCCTGGCAACGTTTATGCGAAATTTCACGATACTCGGTAGAGTAGTAAAAAGTGAAAGCGTAACAAACCAACAAACAAACTAACATTCGCGCGCAGCATTGAGCGCAGTGTTTGTGTTTCGGCAACACGAAGCCAGAATTGTGTTACGTGTAGAACTAAATCAAATAATTAAAAGTATGTAAGCAACGATAGCCTAGTAGGAAACCGTTGGACTGCCACGCAGAGGTCTCGAGTTCGATCACAAGGCGCGCATCTCTGACTTTTCGTTAAGTTAAGGTATATGCGTATTAAATAGTTAATTATCGCTTGCTTTAACGGTGTAGGAAAAACATTGTGAGGAAACCTGCATGTTTGAGAGTTCTCCATAATATTCTTGAAAATATGTGGTCTGTCAACCTGCACTGGGCCAGCGTAGTGGACTACTAACCCTTCTCACACTGAGAAGAGGCCCGTGCCCAGCAGTGGGACAGTTTAATACAGGGCTGATATTATTATTATTTTTTATTATTATGTACGCCAGTACAGCACTGAGCGTCACGTTTATCCTAGACTAGATTTTAGCCGCGGCTTCGCTCATGAAATTGAAGGTTATGTCACTTTCTATCCTTCGGGAACATTACTTTTTAGAGCTTATACCTACAACAGCTTTGTCCGTCCGTCCATCTGTCTGTTATACAGCTTTCAACTCAAGAACCGTAAGAGCTAAAGACCCGCGGTCAACGCCATTCGACTCAGCATAGTCGATATATCCCCGAAATGACTATGACCCTTGATCTCTGACCTCAAGGTCACGTGGTATCACGTGACCTATGCATATTACTTGAACCATTTTTTCGAACTCTTAGATTTACGGCAATTCATTGCCGTTTCTCACGTGTTTGTACTTCTGACACCGTGTTTGAAATTGTATGGTAATCGATCGATTAATATTCGCATTTATTATACAGATACCAAAAAAAATATTATAATAATCATACATAGCATATTATAATTATGCAGTTGTCTTGACGTCCATACGTAACGATGGTCTCCATGGCGTCGGCCTCGATGGCGTAGTGGTTAGTGTAACCGACTGCCACGCCTGAGGTCGCGGATTCGATTCCCGCACAAGTCAAACATTTGTGTGCATGAACATGGATGTTTGTCTTGGTCTGGGTGTTTCTATGTAAAAAAAAAAGTATATATGTATGTTTATCCATTGTCTAGTACCCATAGTACAAGCTCTGCTTAGTTTGGGCTAGATGGTGTTGTGTGTATGTGGTAGAATATTATTTTTATTATTATTGAAAATCAGCGTTGCGGTAATACGTCAGTATTATTGCAACAGCAAAACTGAACGGAGACCATTTCGCGCTCTTAAGAAAACAGCGACTTAACTCGAATTTTGAAAGTAAGGCAATTTGAACTCTAATTGTATATGTTAAATACTAATATTATATTTGTGTTAAATCTTTGCAATAGAGTTTAAATTTGTTTAATCCATAATAGATAAGTCTCTGTTTTATTAAGAGTGCGATTTGTTGCCATTATGGCATAGTATTTGTTTGTAAACCATTTATTTGGTTGTCATTTTAAATGTTTTGTTGTTGTTTTATAAGAAAATTATGTAGTTAGTATTTGTGGCAATAAATAATTTTCTTTCTTTCTTTCTTTCACGCCTTACTCAAACATAAACTCCATTGGACCAGTAAACTAGGGTATATAACAAACTCACGCAACGTTTAAGTATAAACCGGTGAGCTAATCAACTATTGTCCAATTCTTATCAAAACTACAAAGGAAAAACGTGATATAACGCAGGAGTTGATAACATTGAAAATTACCAAGGTACTATAATTTAGGTTATATAAACTCACGCTGTATCCCTTAAGGAGTAGGGCATGAAAGACACTAGCTTCGTATCGTCATCGTAGAGCTGAGTAAATGGAGAGACATAAGGAAATGATTGTTTGTTTGTTAAGCTTTAACGCATCAACTACTTGACCGATCATCATGAAAGAACAATGCCCACCCTTCATAATGCCACCGGCCCAGCCTAGAAGTGGACAGTCAAAAATTTTACTAGTTGTTATTGCATTCGATAAATGATTGCTTAACTGAGATTGATTAGAGGTCTGCCATGTTCATAATTTTATTGAAAAAGTACTTTTATAACCTCAAAAAAAAAACAATGTTTATGTGTCTAATGGCCAAGCAAGTTTTTGCTAATTAGGTACTAAACAAATAATTATGAGTAGAGAAAATATTAAATCGATTAACAATACATATATGATTATAATTACATTGTTAATCGATTTATTATCATGATTTTTTTACTGGCAACTTCTTAACTATTACACGTTGAAACATCTTTTTAAATAGAAATTATGAATAAGTTTCTTGGCACACCTTTAGTAATATCTATAAATAATATAATATTATACAATCATTATTCCACAAATAATTTTAACCCTATTGTATTTGCTGTCCATGAGTTCCAAAACTGGGCCAGTAATAGGCATTGTTCTTTACATACACGTTGACAGGAGAACAGGAAAAGACATAGACCTTTCATCAAGACAATAATACTGTTGTTAACCTTACCTATAATTACGCGAGCGAAGCCACGGGCAAAATCAAGTATGTAATCATCATTCTCTTGCCCTGGTCCCAATTTATTTGGGGTCGGCGCAGTATGATCTTCGCTTCCATACTTCTCGGTCACCCGTCATCTGATCATTTACCCCTTTTCCTTTCATATCCATCCTCACACAGTCCTTCTATATTTTCCTTGGCTTTCCTCTCCCTTTTCGTCCCTCTACCCTCATATCCATCACTTGCTTACCTACATACGTATCATCTCTTCGTATAACATGTCCATACCAAGCCAAACGATTTCCTTTCACTTTCTCATCTATGGGCACCACTTTCAGACTACCTCTTACGTATTCATTCCTAATTCTGTCCATTCTCGTCACTCCACACATCCATCGTAACATTCTTATCTCTGCTACATGTAATCGTTTCTCATCCATCTTCTTAGTAGTAAAATCAAGTATGTAATAAACGTATAAATACTTCTTGTTCGCGATGACAACCGAATGACATTGGCATTTGAGTACTGCTAGTCGTACTGCTGCCTAAGTTAGTAACGTTTCTTCCCGTATTAATAATTGTTATATTTCGGCAGTATCACCAAATCTGTAAGTGTTTGAATGAAAGTGAAGAAAAATAAAGTTACCCACTAGACACGTCCCACTTGTCACACTAATATACATAATATATAATAAATTTCTAAAACGATTTTGTTTAAATTTGACAAGGACATAAATTATATTCTTCTGCCGGGGCTGCAGGATGAATCCGCAAGCGATCCCTGCACCTCGGCTCTAGACCGTGTGAAGGAACACCGTGGTAGTTTTAGTCGGTAGGACTCGGCATTTTCTACTTCTTACCCCTCCGCCCACCCTCGCGGAGGGGTAAGCGACACAGCATTAACCCACGTAAAAAAAGGACACAAATTATATCCCGCGGAATGCTATATTTTATAGCGATAAATGTTCTTATAGGATTTACGCTGTCAGATATTAGTTTTATATATAGATATATACAGAAACTATACAGCTACACAAATATTTTTATTTATTTACAATCGGAAAGACGACAGCCTAATACAATTGTAAAGTAAGAGGTTTATTGAACAGGTTTTTTAAATAGTAATAGTAGAGCAAGAAGGGAGAGGGGAAAACCAAGAAGAAGGTACACCGATCAACTGAAAGAAGTCGTGAAAGTTGAAACCTATAAGGAACTGAAAGACACGGCATTGGAAAGAGAAAAATGGAGATTGCTACACCGACAAGTGCAAAGCACTTAAGTTTTGGATGGACAACTTTTTAAAGACAACTCAGCACTAGCCATAAATATTGTGACCCGGGCCAAACATTCAAACATTGGACACAAAGAACACCCAGACTCGAAAACACAACCAGTGAATCACACAATTTTTTGTCCCGGTTGGGGCCTTTAAATTTATGCAATCAATATTATGATTACTTTCATGTCTAGTAGAACCGAGGCGAACATTCCGTGCTCCGTGTTTCCAACTATGTTAACGGCATTCGACATAGCCAATCAAATACTTTCAATTTCACTATTCTTACACACATATGACTGTTAGTTGTATAATCTAGCTAATATTTGTGTGGCATGACTTTGAAAAGAAAGACCTTAAACTCATGTATACTCCCATGTCTAATTTACGGGTGGGGGGCATGGGCACTTACCAAATCGCTCAGAGAAAAGCTTGCCAAGTGCCAAAGAGCAATGGAGGCTGGCATGGTAGGCTCAAAGAGACAGGACAGAATTAGGAACACAGATCTCCGGTCCAAAACAAAACTGACCGATGTTCTAACAGGAATAGACCAACAAAAGTGGCAAGCCACATGATGCGAGAGGCTAAAGGCAAGTGGAGTAAGGTAGTAGCAGAATGGTATCCAAATGAAGGCAAAAGAAATCGGGGAAGGCAGCCTACCCGCTGCGAGGATGAAATAAAGCTGACAGCAAGTCCAAACTGGAGGAGAGTACCTCACGACAGACGTCAATGGAAATTGTTAGAGGAGGCCCACACCGAAATTCGAGACATCTTGTGATTTTTGTTTTAACCATTATTGTTAGTGTAATTGTCTGGTTTTGGAATAAAAGGTTTTATTAATACCATTATAAAGTTTTAATAACTACTTTGGTCTAATAACTTTTGACTGCACGGTTGGCGTAGTGGTTAAGTAGTAATTCGCCACTGCCACTGAGCCAAGTGTGGTTCGAATCTCACACGAAACAGAAATTTGTGTGATCCACAAATGGTTGTTCCGAGTCTGGATCTTCTTTGTGTCCATTGCTTGAATATTTTTAACGACACAGGAATTATTCCTAGTGCGGAGATGCATTTTTTATAAAAAATTAAGAAAATGTGTCTTGAAAGTGCTAATTGTGAAGTTCGAGGAAGTCTCAGGTTCGATCTTTCGGATCTATCAAGTTGTTTTTAGAGTATTATTGCGTTTCACCCTGTAACTAAAAGTACCTAAGGCATCTATGCCTACCTCCTCAATCCTATTTCTTTGGAATAACCATTTGTGGATCAGACAAATGTTTGTCCCGTGTAGGGATCGAACTTTAACTCTCAGTGCAGAACTACGCCTTCTTTCATCTATGAAACTTATTCTTGGACTTAAAATTAGCACAACACTTATTAATACTGATTCTCAAAGTAAGCTATAGCCTGTTTTTTGGGAGACAGCGCTCAGCCAAAACAATGCAACAATGGACACAAAAGAGAATTATTACAATACTCAATTTATATTTATTACTCAAATATGTAATATTTGTAAGTGAGTAGAGTAATGTACAGTAGTATCAGTGATGTATGACCACGGGCCTCTTAGGACTGCGCCGAGCGAAATGTCCCAAAACAGGCGGTCACCGTTAAGTGAATAAAATCAACACTTTTTGTTTAATACAAATATAAAATATACATTTACTATAATAATGAATGTGTTTACAATTAAAACGTGTAAAAAACTTAAAATAATTAATATTTTCGCCTACAAAATTACGTAAATTTGCAAAAACGTAAGCTCGTGTTACGTGATTTTTAGATTATAACAGTAGAAATCAATCCTATTTTCGGTTTAAAGAATCTTTATTCTCAATTAAAACAATAATTTGTCACTTACTTGAGAACAATAACTTGAGATTAAATAACTTAAATGTTCATCAACGTCAGACACAGACAATTCTGATAGGTACCTACCCAATGCATTCATTTTAGTAGAAGTGAGTGGTCAGCAATTAAGTGTTTACTTAGTTGAGTCTTAAATGCATTGAATGAGTGTACATTTCTTATAGAAGATGGTATTTTATTATACAGCTGTGCTCCTTCAAATATAAGGGTTTTTTTGCCATATATAGTTCTAGTTTTTGGCAAAACTAATAAACTAGCTCGTCTGCAACTACGTTTAGTAACTTGTATATGTTTAGTGAAAGTTAATTTGGTGTGAATATTTTTGTTAAGAGTCCTTCTGATAAAAATACATGTGTTATATATATATAGTTGTTTTATGTTCATGATCTTGGTATCTCTGTAGATTTTACTAGTTGGTGTTAAATATGGAAAATTAAAAAGCATTTTTATTATTTTGTTCTGGCTTACTTGAAGACTATTTAGTTTGTTTTTAGTAGCACTACCCCAAATCTCAATCAGATATAGAAGATGAGGCTTTACTAAGCTATTGTAAATGGTATATCTTTTTTTTTTTTTTTTTTTATTCATTTTTTTAAGGGAGCTTTGTCACTTAGTGATAATGTCGCCCCCATAACAAAAATCTTATTAATTTATATTTACTTATGGGTATTGAAAACATTACATAACATTATTTATTGTCCAATACTACTGATCCAATATATATAACACACAGCACAACATCTTAGCCGCTTCTGACAACGGTGAGGCTAAGATGCTATTACACGCCCCAACTTCAAATCCTCCAGCAAACACCGTTTGTCTCTCATGTATATTCCGGTCACATTCCATCAACACATGGTATATGTCATCAATCACCCCACAAACCTCACAATTGGGGGAGGTACTTACACCCATCAAGAATTTAAACTTGTTGCATGGGATGTGACCAGAACGCATCCTTAACAAAGCTACTACATGTCGCCGATCTATCTCTCTTCTGAGTTGCAATTCGAACCATGGGAAACGAAGTGGTTCAGCTTGTAAGGTTTTATACCAGATTCCTTTTGACCTTGACCTTTCGTTAAAATATTCATGCCACTGTTCTCTGCACACTTTTTTGACATGACTAAGCCACTCTGAGTATAACGGTATACATGGACACTGTATACCTTCGTAAGATGCTTGTTGGGCTGCTACATCTGCTTCTTCGTTACCCATGATTCCGATGTGAGAAGGTATCCACTGTATAGTGATAGTTTTATTTCCGTCCTGTATTTTACTAATCGACTCTAAAATAGATATAGCTATCGGATGTCCTCGAAGACTCGAGGGAACCCGAGCCAAATGTTGGAGACTGCTCTTTGAGTCCGAAAAAATAACAAAGTTTTGATGATTTACACTCAATAAGTACAACAGTGCTTCCGAAATCGCTATGAGTTCACAATGCATAATAGAAATATTAGAGTTAATTTTGAATTTTCCTTTAGTGTTAAGTTGAGGATCAAAAAAAGCAGCTCCTATATCTGGGCCGACCTTGGACCCATCTGTAAATATTTTATAGTGTCGACTAAACTTATCATTTATCATTTTTACACAAGTACTATTGAGATCCGTTATATTATACCGCCTTTTGGCGCAATTTAAACCTACTATTTCAGTACAAACAACCTTCCTTAAATCTATGTTGGTAATCCAAGTGTCTAACGAATAAATGTGCAATATCGGACTAGAATACAGAGGCAATTCTGAATAATCTCTATGAATTTCTACTAACAAGGGCAGGCTTTTAGTGCGCCAGTAGTTACCTTGGCATTGGTTGGACAGATCCTCTAAAATACTAATAAGAATATTATTATCAACCGATTTTGATCTCAAATAAAATTTACCGCCCAGAAATAACCTTCTAATAAATAGGGGTTGGAGACATAGCTCGCTCTCCATTACGTGGATAGGCGTGCTTCTAATAAAACCTCCTATGGTTCTCATTGCTTGATTCTGAACTCTGTCAAGTTTGATAAGATGACTCTTTGCACAGCTCCCATACAGGAAGCAACCGTAATCAATCCTGCTTCGAATTATAGCTATGTATAATCTTCGTAGATGTGAAGGATGTACGCCCCACTTAGCTCCAGCCAGAATTTTGAAAATATTTAAAATGCGACAGACTTTTTGTCTGATCTCGTTTATATGTTTACCCCATTTTAAAGAACGGTCCAACCACATGCCAAGGTACTTAACACATTCAACTTGTTCAATACGGCAGTTGTTAATAATTAGATCTATGCACTGTCTTTTTCTCCCCCTACTAAAAATGCATACCTTTGTTTTCTTATGGGAAATATTTAGCCCTAAATCTGTCATAATATGTTGAAAACTATATAATGCGGTTTGTATATTGGATATAGAATCAGATAATCTATTTTGCGTATCGTACAGAACAAAGTCATCAGCGTATTGTGAAATATAAACATTACGTATGCTTCTACACACATTTACTGTGGCCGCATTAAACAGTAAAGGGGATAAAGGATCTCCTTGAGCGATGCCATTACCAGTGATTCGACATATTGTGCTACTGTCATGCAATTCAAGTATTAGCAGTCGCCGATGGAGATAACGCCAAAGATAATTGCAAATAACAGCTCCTACTCCTAAGCTATCTAAAATATTTAAAAGAGATGTCAAGTTTATATTATTGTAGGCATTTTCGATGTCTATAAAACATCCAACAGTTGGCACACTTTTCGAAAAACCTGATGCAACTCGTGCAACCAACCGAGATAGGCTTTCATAACATGACTTAGATCTTCTAAAACCCGTGGTATCATGAGATAATAAACAATTTTTCTCTAGAAACCATTCAAGTCTGCGTGTTATTATCGTATGGAATAATTTACAGATGCACGATATTAATGAAATAGGTCTGACTCCCGCACTTGACCCTGAGCCGCCCCCTGGTTTCGGTATAGGAGTAATTTTTACTTTTTGCCATTGCTCCGGGACGAAACCCGATATTAGACATGTATTATACATTGATGTCAAGATATGTTTACCCATGTATGGCAGATGATATATCATTGAATATGATATGTTGTCATAACCTGGGGCTGAATCGGTTTTTTTAATTGAGTTGATTACTTCCTGTACCGAAACAGGTCCGGACAGTAAATTATTACAAGACGTAAATATAGGAGTAGCTGGAGTTAAATAATCTGGGGCTAAACTTTGTAACAAACTTTCGGCTTGATTTTTATCAACTGTAAATGCGGGTGATTTGTAACCTTTGACCCACTTCATACGGTTCCACATATCTCTCAAAGATGTAACACCATCTATGCCGTTGCAAAATTCCTGAAAAGATTTATGTTTAGCTTGTCTTATTAGCTTCTGTGCTTCCCTCACTTTCCTTTGTAAGACCTCAAGATTTTGTGGGGTGGGGTTACTTCTAAAAGTAGCTAAAGCAAGACGTCTCTGTGCGACGATATGTGATAAATCTTGAGTCCAGTATGGTTTCGGTATGAATTTGTTTGGTTGAAGAGGGTTGTCACTCCTTCTGGTCATGGGAATATATTGGTCCGCTGCAGAGTTCAGGATATCTATGAATTTATTATACGCCGCTTGATGATCCGAGGGAAGTTCTAATTTCTGCAAATCCGATTCTATTTTTGTAGTGTACCCGTGCCAATCAGCTTTTTTAAAGATACGTCGTCTTTTCATAGTATCCATTCTATTATCATTAAAGCAAATTTTGATTACCATATGATCGCTGCCCAAATTTTCGTTCATGACACACCATTTTAATTTTAAAGCCAGGTCTGTAGTAGCCATTGATATATCTGGAGAAGATTTTTGTATATTCAGATCGTCCATTTTTAAACGTGTATGCGTCATATCGTTTAGAGTAAATAAGTTATTGTCCATCATAGAATCAAAAATCTGGTTACCTCTTACATCAGTTCTAGAAGACCAGTTAGAGTGGTGGCCGTTAAAATCACCTACAATAAGGGATTTTTGGAGAGTTATTGAAAAAATTTCATCCCAATCACTTTTATATGTCCGAACTGAGGAAGGGCAATAAATAGAAATGATATTTTCTAGGTAGTTGCAGTTATTTAACTTGGCGTGTAGCACTTGTATTTGAGAGTTTGAGATCTTTACGTCACATTGTATAGCCTTAATAGAATGATGGATAAATATTGCTGTACCTCCATAACCATCGTCACGATCTGCTCTGAATATATTGTATCCACTTAGTCTGACTATACTATCTGGGTCAAACCACGTTTCACTCAAAATGGCTATGTGAATTTTTTCCTGATTTAGCAAAGCTTCAAATTCCCTCATCTTTGGTCGTAAACTCTGAGCATTCCATTGAAGAATATTGATTTTTAAATATTGGTGTCTGACGTTATCCATTTTTTAATATTAGATAAGAAAGGCAAATCTATTATATACTCCATCATAAAAGATGTGACCCATTCAAAAATAAGTTTCGCGCAATCTAATATTTTGTTCTCGAAACTAGTCTTACTATCCCAAATTTTTTCCTTTAGTTTAATCCATAGCAAGTTCCAACCCTTTGTCTTTTTTTAACTACGTCCTCTGTTGTTTCTGTCTGTACTTCAGTCGGTGAATCAGATTCACTGTCTAGATATGCTGCCCAGTTTATCCTAGTTTCTGCTTTTTCTTTACTATTCGAGTTAGTTTTATGCCCTTTATTAATGTCTTCTTGTGTTCTCCCTGTATTTTTAATTGTCATAGTCTTCTTTTGTGCTTTGGAATTTAAATCTACCGCCCTTTTTAATGTCTCAGCGTAAGTAGCCTGCGTTACAGATACTGTTTCTGAGTATACTTCTTGATTACACCCTTGATGGCACTCTGCTCGCGTTAGCTGATCTTCTTCTGCGGGATCCCCTACATATTCCGGTTCTGGTGGAACGTACAATGTTAAAGCTCTTTTGTATGTGCAGTTAAATTCTGCCATCAGTTCTCTTAGTCTTTTTTCTTTTAAGTATATTGGGCAAGTGCGTGATAGCGCCATGTGCTTACCGGAACAATTATTGCAGTGAAAATATTTAGTATCGCAGTTAGCGTGGGAGCTGCCACATTTTGGGCATATCTCCTTAATTGATGAGCACACTTTAATTGTATGTCCATATCTCCAACAACGCGAACATTGCGTAACCGGATATTGATATGGATGTACTTTTATTCTGCTATCAAAAATGTACACATATGTAGGTAATGATGCTCCTTTAAAGCTTAATCTGACAGCTTCACCGGGTTCCCACTGACCGCTATTTGTGTTTCGGCGTTTTAACCTTTTTATAGCAATAATCTCAGTTTCACAGCTAAGACCCTCACGTATTTCGTCCTCTGACGTTTCTAAGTCTATGTTTTTAATAACGCCAAAAGTTTCTCTAATTTCCAATGTTTTCTGACATTTAAATCCTTTATCCTTGAAACATTTCGACTCAATAGCCTTATTCGCGCTTTCCTCGCGACTAAACTGAATTAATAACTTATAAGCGTTAATATATTTTATATTTGTAATGTCAGTAATATTCTCTGTTTTCAATAATTTTGCTAATCCAAATTGTTTCGGTAATTTTTCCGAAGATGTTATGCTTACTTCAATTTTATCCTCGGGTATTCTTATCTCATCAGAACTAGTTCGGGCAAACCGTTTACCTCTTCGTGTAATAGTTGTCCACATTTCATCCTGGTCTATTTGTCTATTTCTTTTACTAGACCTCGCTACCTCACTATCCTTGCTGCTTTCTACTAACTCTTCTGGCATCTCCATAACCTCACTATTAATATTACTACTCATAACCTCACTATTAATATTATAACTCATAACCTCACTATAATCCTCTATGCAATTCTGCTCATTCACTATCTCAATTGACTGTTCGTATTCAAGTTCGCTGCTAGCCATTATTAATGAACATATTTATATAATTAATCATGCGCACGGTCTAACAAAGCGACGCGGAACCGGTTTAAAATCACACGGAATGCGCGTCCTACGATGACAAGCGCCCGCGCGCAACTGTAAATGGTATATCTTAATTTTGGTGGAATACAGCGTACGATACCACGCAGTGACCCAAGGAGCGTCGTCAGTTTACTTTTTACATAGTCTATGTGAGTACTCCACGTTAAGAACGTATCCATTTTCAGGCCGAGATATTTTTCACAAGTTTTCAGTTCAAGGGGAATGTTGTCTATTGTTAGTGGGTCAAACGGAGGAATAATTTTATTTTTTGCTTTAAATATGACATATGACGTTTTGGATATATTAACTGTGAGAAGATTGTATTGAAACCATGTATATAAGGAATTTAAGTCATCTTGGGCTCGTAAAATAATGTCATGAATATTGGATCCAAAGTAAAATAGACATGTGTCGTCGGCATAAAGTGTAAGGTGGCCATGTAACGTGATATTTTTTATACAATTAATGTAAATCAGAAATAACAGGGGGCCCAAAATGGATCCCTGTGGAATTCCACAGGTGATGGGTAATGGGTCACTTTGGTAGTTATTGAGCTTCACTATCTGAGAACGATTGTTTAGGTATGACTCAAACATTTTAAGGGCTTGACCAGTGATTTTAATGTTTTCTAGTTTTCTTAGAAGTAGCTTGTGAGACACTGTATCGAACGCCTTTTTGAGGTCTATAAAGATACCCAGAACTATATTTTTAGAGTCTATATTTTGTTTAATTTTCGTTATAAGGTCTATTGTAGCTGTTGTAGTATTGCTTTTAGGTCTAAAGCCGTATTGACGGTCAGTTATATAGTTTATTTTGTTTAAGTATTTTTCTAGGCGATCGTGTATAATTTTTTCCAGCACTTTTGAAAACATGGGTAACACGGAAATAGGTCTATAATTTCCGGGGTCTGTAGTTATTCCTGATTTATGGATTGAAGTGACTTTAGCTTTTTTTAGGGTATCAGGAAAAGTACCGTCCGTGAGTAATTTGTTAAAACATTTGCATAGATTATTTGCAATCAGGTGTTTGATACACTTTATGGATTTAGTGTTTATTCCGTCTAAACCACTGCTGCAATTTGAATCGAGATTATCTATGAGTTTGATTATTTCTTTTGTGGTACAGGGGGCAAAATCAGATAGCTCATCGGCGTCATTAATAAGAGTATTTGTTAAAGCAAGGCTATTGTTGTCGTGAAATAATTTTGGAATTTTGTTTGCTAATATAGGTCCTATGGTGGTAAAATAATTATTGAATATTTGACAAATAGCTGTTGGACAAGTTACATTTTCGGAGTCAATTATTAATTTTGAAGGAACACAACTTTGTTTTTTGGCTTTGTTATTTGCTAAAGAGTTTATAAGTCCCCACATTTTTTAGGTTTCTTCGTACACTTATTAAATTCACCATAGTAGTACGATTTCTTTGTGTCTGATATCAATTTAGATGTATAGTCCCTTTTTTCGGTGAACTCTTCTCGTAGTATGTCATTACTTGGATATTGTTTTAGTTCTGCCCACATTGCATTTCTTTGATTTATTTCCATAATAATGTTCTTGTTTATCCAGTCTTTCTGGGGGAGGTTTAAAATCTTTGTTTTTGTCGTTTTACTTTTTTCTATGCATAGGTTTATTTTATTTTCAAGTAAAAGGTAATCGTTGTCTACATTCTCAATATTTCCTGTTTCTACAAGGTTGTATAACATATTGTAATTTATTGCTTGATAAGTAGTTTTTACTTTAGGAGGAGGATTAAATTTTTTCAGTTCCAAATAAATCTGTTTGTGGTCAGACAGACAAGAATCGGCTATAACCATGTGAAAACAATCATCTTTTAGATTAGTGCTAATATGATCGATGATGGACTTTTTTGTTGTTGAGTCCCTTGTGCAGTATTTTTCACTTATTTTGTTTACCAGTGTATGTCCAGCTTCCTTAATTGTAGTTTTATATTCTCTAGTTTGTTTATCCTTTGTTAATAGATCTATGTTAAAATCTCCGAATACGATAGCTCTTTTTCTTTGTTGTAGTTGCAAATCATATTCTGCCAGAAATTCCTTAAAGTTGGTATCACCAGGGTTATATATTATTCCTATTTCGAGTGAATACCGTTCCAAACTAATCCATAGAAAGTTGTTTCCTCCCGTATATTTTGATTGTGATAAATTGTGGTTTAGATCGTTATGAACATATGCCGAAACTCCCCCTCCTCTAAAATCGGTTCTAAAATTGTAGTAATGAGTGTAGTTGTCTATTTGCAGGGCTAATGCTTGGGCTTCGGAACTAATCCAAGTCTCTGATATAAGTATAACGTGTATAATTTTTGGCAGCGATCGCAATATGCACTTAAGTTCATCAAGCTTTCCAGTTTTGCATATACTTCTGGCATTAAAATAGAGGAAACGAAGTCGAGATTTACTGGTACAAATGTTACTGTAGTCTTTGAGTACTTGATATGTGTTACCGTTATCATTAGGAGCTGGAGCGCTTAAGAGTTGGAGTTTTTTGGAGTTTTTTTTATTATTGTGGGTGTTCCATAGATATATTTAATAGTAAGTTCATTCTCACCCTCATTTTGACGACGGGTTAATTCATCTTTTAAGGCATTCAAATATTGTTGTTGAGCTATAGTTTGATCCGAGAAGATTTTAATATTTTCGGGAAGCTTGTTTTTGTTGCGTAGAAGATATTTTGCGGAGTTTGAGCTGTCAAAACACACTTTAACTTTACGATGTTTACCAGGTGTGTGTTTGCCCAATCTGAAAATCTTAATGCGTTTAGAAAGATCTGAACTCACTCGGGAAATCATGTTTAGTATGTCTATCTCGTCTTTGGAGGTTCGGTCTTCCGCACTCACTGAGGTTTGTTCTGGCAAACCAACGATGATAATATTTTTTTCCCTATTATTACGATCCGTCATCTCCTTAATGACTTGCTCATTTGTGTATAGCTGGTTATTTGGGCATTATTTTACAGCACTTACTTACTTCAAATCCTCCATACAATTTTACTATGGCGGCCGCGCGCCGATTTGAATATGCGCCGTACGAGCTCTGTCATTATCTGTCTTAAGCTCGGCGCAGTCTTAATTGACTTAAAAGTACAGTTAGATGTCAAAAATGCATCCCGAATCCTGGATATCATAAGTGACCACCTGATTCAAGAGACGATTCTACGTTATCAATCCATACTATGGTCTATCTAGTCAACAGAAAAGTAATTCCTACAGAAACACAGACACTCAAACAATTTCACACACACACATACACACACGCAGAAACGGTGGTAGCCTAATGGATAAAGCATCGTGCTCGCGATAGAGAAGTCGTGAGTTCGAATCCTTCTCATTGCACTTACGACGTAAACTCACTACTAACACAAGTTTAGTTGGAAAGATAAACAAGAAAACTAATATGCAAACCAAATCGCTAGTAATCTTTTTTCCCAGAAATCGAATCCGAGCCCTTCATAATCAGCAGTTGCGCAAACACATACCACTCTAAACTAACGAAGTAATTAAAGTAATTAATTTTAAATAAAATTTCTTTTGCAAGAAATATATTCGATAACTAAGTATTATTTAATTACAAACATGTTTTGATGAAAGTAATTAATTGTTTTTGTCTGAGTCACTTTTTGTCATACTTTCCTTTCTATCTAACACTCCAGCAATCTAATTGCAATCAATTTTAATAGCTAGATGTTTATAAATAAAAAAGTTGTCTCAGTGCATCTAATGCAAATTAAATGTATTATAATTATATATTTTTAATATTCACGATAAAAGTGTTTAATAATATGTAACTATTCATCTAAATTGCAATAAATTTATTGACATAAAAGTTGTCTTAATGCCTCTAATAAAAATCTACAAAATATGTTTTGCCATATTAAGAACTCACAAGTGATCAGGTATGCAAATTATTTTAATTGCAGTAAATTTATTATTCTTATAAATATTTACATAATTATAAATGATAAATTTACTGATATACTTATATATAATACTAGCTGACCCGCGCAACTTAGTCTGCTTCACATAAGAGAATTTTCCCCGTTTTTGCAACATTTTTCATTGCTGCTTCGCTGCTATTGATCGTAGCGTGATGTTATATAGCCTATAACCTTCGTCGATACACAGGCTTTCGAACACTAAAATATTTTTTCAATTCGAGCCAGTAGTTTCTGAGATTAACGCGTTCAATAAACAAACAAACTCTTCAGCTTTGTAATATTAATATACATAGATATTTATTCTTAAAATTGTTCTCACGATTGTTCTAATGCACTAGGCATATAATGGATATATAAATGACGATGTTTTAAAACATTTGATTACCTATTAAAAATGCTATGGATAATCTGTATGGGTACTTTAAAAATATAGAAATGCCAAAGACACTCAAATTAGGATAAATCTAACGACGTTGAAGCCTTAAAACTAGCAGTTGAAAGTAATTTAAAAATAATTAGGTCATCCGTTTTTTCGTAACATCGATTTCCCTATTCATTCATTAAAAATACATCCGAATAAAAAACAGCGATTCTAAAAGAGTATGTGTTTTTTTAGTTTCCAAATTCACGTCTTAACAACACATAGCTTTTGAGTGACTTAAAAAATTTACATATTTCATTGAAGATCACGTTACTAAATAGTATTTTAATTTAAAAGACTCACTAGGAATAATTCTTGTATTACGGGGACTTTACAAACATTTAAACAACGGACACAAAGAATATCCAGACTCGCAACAACAATTCTGCCGTCATAAAGGGAAAAGACGTAACTACTAAAAAAAGATGTTATAACTATACTGGCAGATGCGTCATTATTTACTGATTCCAAATATGTAAAAATCGAAAACAAATTTTAGATACATCTTTTTATGCCATCCATGCAGTCTAAGTCATCAGTGGCCATCTCTCCAGTTTAATTGATATTCGTTAAGAAATAATTATTCCTTGCTTGCGTTAACTTTCTCTGTGTATACGAAAGTTACAATGAAGCTGAAACCACTCATTATTTTCGCTCCCCTGTGGTTAGCCTTCAATGGCGGAAGGCTTCCCATGGGAGAGTGATATGACCGTGAATAGACTGTATTGTCCGTTCAATAAAGGCTCAGTTTTATAATTATGTGTTGATTATTTGTTAAATTATTCAAACTCCAGACCGTGGTCATGGGTAAAAATGTTGCAAAAGCGGGGAAAATTCTCTTATATGAAGCAGACGAAGTTGCGCGGGTCAGCTAGTTTTTATATAACTTTGAGTACAATTTACAGTTAACAGCACGTAACTTTAAGATATGTGTTATAAGATATACTAATTTCAAACACCCATTGTCATATTTCTTCAAGAATACATTATAAACAACAAGATGGGTGTAAAATCCCAGGATTCAAACTCATCGTCATCATGTGTTTTTTTGTCCATCAGCTTTTCTAATTTCCACTGCTGACCAAAAGCCTCTCCCTTGGACTTCCAAATCACTCTGTTGGTGAATATCCCCTGACCTTATGACCTTGTGACCCCTATATCTCGGGGGTCTTTTAACCCTCAGAGCCCAAACTCGACCGAGGGATGACCCTAAGGTGTATGCACACCAAATTACAAGTCAATCGGTCCAGTAGTTCCGGAGCTATGCCTGTCACTAACACATAAACCGTTACAAAGTGTTTTCATTAACCTCTTCGAAGAAGACTCTGAGATTAATAACAGGTCATCTTCATGTCTTCTACTTTCCTCTCGTCTAGACTGCACAGATGGCGTAGTGGTTTAGGAGGTCACTTCTTCACTGCCCCTACGCCGAACGTTTTGGATTCAAATCTTAAATGGGACAAAACAACTGTGTGATTTTCAAATCGTTGTTCCTAGTCTGGATGTTCTATATATTCGTTGTTTGAATGCTTACAAAATCCCTTACGATATTGGAATTATTTCCAGAGTGGGAGGTGTATTTTTAAAAATAAAACCTAAGGTAATAAAGACTACAGCAACATAGATGTGCTACTCTACAAAGTTCCATACACACACAAATACTCAAGACCAAATATCCTAAAAAGGGCAGACAGAGGTGTTGCCATCATTTTTCACCTTGCTGTTTTTGGCGATTTCGAGGCTATCCTATTGCCGTTCACCAGGCACATTTCCAGACTTCATAATGCTATCTCTGACAGCTTTTGGCACTATCACCACGCGAAATGCATAAAAGGAAGTTATAACAGTATTGGTACTCTTACCCCAGTTTTCTATAAGATACTTTTACGAGCCCTCTCTCTCGTACTGTCACCTAATAATTGGCAATGGTGGCTATTTCCCTCAGGGAGAAGTCTTTGTCATAACATAAAGGATATCCCAAAGGAGTTCTATTATTATCATAAAACTTTCTACACTTTCTTCATCACGTCTTTATTCCCAAATGTATTACCACTTTTGTGTAACTGAATGTAAACGTATTTAGTAAATCCTGTATATTTATATATATATTGTATTTTTGTGATATTATTATAACTTAGCCTGTTACCGGATTCCAGTTTGACGTCGACTTCTAGGACAACCTGTATACGAATTGACTAATATTCGACATCTAGCAAGATAATCATATTCTTAGTAACATATATAGACGAACACACGTGTATCTCTACAAAGGCCTACATTTTTCCAGCTATGTTTTAAAATATATCTGGCGAATGGTGGGTGTAATACAACTTCATACTACAAACTTCGTCTTGAGATTTTTTAACAGAGAATCACTGTTGGGACACTCTGTACAATTTTCAGAATCTTAAATTTTAAATAATGTTAAAATTTTAATAATGTTTGATTCAATAATAAACTCTTTGTCAATAAAAGTCATCCAATAATACTCTCTGTTGGTCTTTTGCTGATTTAAAGAAACACAAATTAACAAGTTAAACACACTTTCGTATTCATAAACAAACGATGGATATTCAACATTGTGTATACAAAAGAAAAGGCATTTCTTTTTAAAATAAAACGTGTTACACGGTTACTTTAAGTAAGTGTCAATGAACTTGTGCCTTCAACCATTATATCCGATAGTTCTCGACTTCTTACTAATCCTAGTAATATTATAAATGTAAAAGTTTATGTAGATAACATACACACAACACCATCTAGCCCAAACTAAGCAGGGCTTGTACTATGGGTACCAGACAATAGATAAACATACAAATATGCTTTTTTCTTTTTTTGTAAATACATACATATTATACATAGAAACACCCGGACCAAGACAAACATCCATGTTCATGCACACAAATGTTTGACTTGTGCGGGAATCGAACTCGCGACCTCGGCATGGCAGGCGGTTACACTGACCACTACGCCATCGAGGCCGACAAATGTAGATGATTGTATGTTTGTTACTCTATTACACATAAACCGTTGAACAAATTAGGATACGACTTGGCAGACAGATAAACTTATGACCTGGATAAATACATACATACATACATACATAGATTCACGCCTGTTTCCCAGAGGGATAGGCAGAGACTACGGATTTCCATTTGCTACGATCCTGACACACTTCTCTGGCTTCATTCACTTTCATCACATTCCTCATACACGCCCGTCGGTTCAAGGTGCTCTTAACCTGGCCTTTATCCAGAACGCCTCCGATCTGATCAAGAAACGTTCGCCCATACGAATTTTTACTGTTAGTCACTGCACAGATGCCGTAGTGGTTTAAATGGTCGCGTTACCACTGAAGTTGTGCCGAGTGTTATGGGTTTGATCCCCACACGGGGCCAAAATTTGTGTGATCTAATAGCTGGGTGTTCCTTGCGTCCGTTATTTGAATATTTGTAAACTGCCCCGCGATACAGGAATTATATAAATAAATACTCTAAGTACTACCTAGTACTTAGAGTATTTATTATTCTTTATTCAATTATTTTTGGGTGTATGACGACATATTATGTACATCTATTATAGTGTGTAAATAATTGTGTCAAATTATTTTTAAAGAAAGGTTTATTTTAGAAATAGGTAATCTTTAAACAGACAGACAGACTCTCGCCTATATCCCTAAAATAGTAGGCAGACGTGCATCACACTCTCATATCACCAGTTATGGTTTTAGGTGCTCGTAGCAGGGTCGAGCCTGTTGACGGGCCCAGAATTTCTTTATAGTCAAATCCCTTTATAGTCAATTCCCTTAACACTTTGACCACATGCTCAGCAGTCGCACCGCTGCGCCATAAGTAGTAAAGAAACAGGAGCATAGGCATAGGTACCTACTATAATTAATCCTTTCTAAGGGTCAGCGCACACCGAACTGCAAAATGCTCGCGCATCGTCGAGCAAAATTTTGCAATTCAAAATTCTCACCCCTCCGTGAGCAAGCTCCGTTGAAAATGCTCTGGGTTGCCAGGCGGGCGTGCATGACCAGTTTGATGCCAAAATCCGACGTTGGCAGACGTGTTCAATATGGTTGATTGGTACTTAGTAATTATCGGCCTTTTGGCAGAGGAAGAGGAACATGAATAATATGTAAATAAAATAAGACGTGATGATCCATGATTTCCAACTGACGCCGGCCGCGCTGTAGGTTGTAAACACACGTCCCGACAGTTTTCTCGCTGTGGCAATACCACAGAACACCGGCCACCGGCCCGCGGCGGCGGCGGCTCAAGCGTGCTCGTGCATGTATAACGCATACTCGAACACGCATCTTGCAAGCTCGAGCATAGTGGAGCATCAAGTTTGGACGTGTATTTAATTTTGCAATGTATGGAATTGCCATAAGATAAATTTTTCAGTAGTCTCAGAAAATGCTCTGCTCTGCTCTGCTGTTGGTGTACGCTGACGCTAAAGAATACAAGTTGATTCACGACTTTCTGTAAACCGTATTTAACACAGATGTGAGTATGATTTAAATAAAAACTGGTTTAAATTTGAATGAAGGCTCACTAATCTACGTTATAATCACATAACTTACATTTTTCACTGTCACAAGGTCATTCAAACACTTTCATCAAAACATAACAGCATTAAGCCTACAATCTCATTACGGTTAGGCACAGATCCAACTAATATTATAAATTTGAAAGTTAGTGATGATAATATTTGGTTACTTCTAATAAGAAGTATTTACTATTTTTTTAACTTTTATTTTTATAACGGTTTACGCATGATGAAATATCATCATGCGTAAACCGTTAAACTGATTTGGTTGAAATTTGGCGAAGCGATAGACAATGTCCTGAATTAACACATAAGACTCTTTTTATTAAGGAAAAGAACTCAAAAGATTTATGTCATGGGCAGTAACTAGTATCATATAGATATTAGTTACAGCATGTAACTAACCATTTTGTTTTGTTTAGTCCTTTGTAAACTTAGAGCTTTATGTTCACGCAGCGAGTAAGCGCTCCCGTGCGCAAAGTGTTATAGATTTAAATTTCAAAAGGTACAATTATTCCAATCAACAATTCTAGTTCAAGAGTAGGTATATTTTGTGTCCTTGTCTTTAATCTTCTGCGGTACAGAGCATCGGTCATAGTGTGGGAGATGTCTTTTATACACAAGAAATAAGAATGAAATAGGCTGTAGGTACTTAGAAGTGTATATATTGTCAGCAAAATGTTACACCATTTATACCATTTACCATTTATTTTACCAATTTATATAATTAGTCAAGTATATTTTGTTCAATTAGCATAATTTTAGTTTACGCGACTTTTGTTGCCAGTTACTGAAATCGTGTGTTAATTATATTACATAATTACTCGCAACTTAAATTTTAATTGAACTACATTTACCATACCATAAAAACTTTTAAAAGAAAGTGTCTTAGGACTCTTAGGGGGTCAGAACAGTTTTAATCTAAAAATATGGTTGGTTTTCTATTAGGGAACCAAAAGGCACCTGAGCAGGTGCCAAATCTATAACTTTTATTCTAGAAAACGAGTTGGTACCTTAAAAATAAATTAAAATTGATTGGTCTCCTGTCTGGGGACCAATGAGCACCTATCGGAGCCGAATACACAACTTTTATTCCGGGGGACGAATATTAGAGGCCCAGTGGGTTCTGACCCCTCTTAGGTCACCATAGCTCCGCGAACAAATAAACGCTCAGTTCTTCACACACTTTTTGCCAGCTATGTTTAAAGATCCCACGTAATATTGAAACCATTGAGTTGATAGTGCAACTACTTTTACTCTTCACATAAAGTGCAATTGCATAAGCACTTGTAACAAATTAAATCAATTACTAAGCCTATTGTAGTCATTTCCTGGATATAAGCCTCTCTCATAAACCATATAGCAGATCTAGTCTTCTACTGGATTCAGTTCAACGCAGACAACTTTTTCAGGTCATTAGTTTACCTACCTATCCGAGGTGCGCTCCCTAGCGGATATGTTGCAGTAACTGCTTACCACCCAGTGGACAGGGTGATTGATTTCTATCTTATTATATACCTTGTGTAATCGCTTAGATTATAATTTATGAACTGGTTTTGGTTTAGCATGGCATTTATCAAAGACGCCGTGTATCATTTAGCAATTAATAATCATTTTCTCTATTTTTACGGACAGTACTAAATGTTTAAATTAAAAAACTAAAATATAATGCAGCTATTTGCCATTAAAAAATTAACCTTATTCTCAAAACTCAAAGCTCATACTTCTTTACAAAGATTTCGCGATTTTTTTCTTTCATTCCATTCCAACCAAGTAGGCCACTCTTCTTTTCATTTCCACATTAGGAGAGCTGGTACATTAAACGCACAGTCATGCCATCTGTCGTACGTATCCGACACAACGTATTACTCTCAATAAGTTAGCACGCACGCGAAAGTAGAATCGTAAGTGCGTACCCATCTGTCTGATACTACACTTTCATACATAATCAGATAATTGAACAACCGTAGGTCTTTTTAATACATCTCTACTTCTTGCTTTAACAGTAAAGGAAAACATCGTGAGGAAACCTGCATGTCTGAGAGTTCTTTATAATGTTCTCGAAGATATGTGATGGCCCTCACTGGGCTAGCGTGGTCGACAATGGCCTAACTCTTCTCACACTGAGAAGAGGCCCGTGCCCAGTAGTGTTACAGTTTAATACAAGGCTGATATTATTATTCTTGTGAGTTGAAAGAGCCAATTATTAGGTTTAGGTACGAATAAATAGTCTTGTCCGGGCAATAATACCGGTACGGAAAACAGGTGAAAGAGTCGTAACAGTGCGTGTCGCTTGGAAAATAAAAGATGTTTCTTCACCACACATACATAGGAAAGAAGAAGAAAGGCACATCTAAAAGAGTGATCGCACATATTATATAGAGAATGATAGTGTACAATTTCTAATATGAGTGAGCGTGATAATACTATATTTATAATTCAGATGTCGTGTTGACATTGTGTTTTTGGATATAAAGTACCTTATATCCTTTCCTCTGACAACATGTATGCGAAATTTCATGAGAAATTTCGTCAAGTAGTTGAGGCGTAAAAGCATAATAAACAAAGAAACTCATTTTCTCTTTTATAATATTAGTTAGGATTAGTAATTTAAAACAAACATTACGTCATGTAACAATTTACACGACGACGCATCTGTGATTTAAATCTTTGCACATACCTACCTCTGCCGTACCTTTTCTTTTACCCTATGTTAAATCCCATAAAAATTCTTAAGGTTAGGGAACAGAGAGTGCACTTGTGTTTGCACACATGCTTGTGGACTATAATATCTCTTGCGCAGATGGCTAGTATGGATTAAGATTGGCCGACGTGACCGAAATTTGGTCTGGAGGACATTATTATAATACTAGTAGTTTTCCCGCGGTTTCACCCGCGTAAGTCCCGTTCCCGTGTGAATATCGGGTTTCACCTCTTTCACCCCCTTCGGGGAGGAATTTCCAAAAATCCTCTCTTGGTGCTCCCTTACACTCTCCAAGGAACATACATGCCAAATTTCAGTTTCTTGCGTTCAGTAGTTTCGGCTGTGCGTTGTCTGTGAGACACTCAGTAACGGAAGAGTTTTATATATATATGTAGATTACTAGCTTTTGCCCGTGGCTTCCCTCGCGGAAATGTAGGTTACGTTGACACCCTTATCACCTAGCGGTAAGAAATATACTTTACAAACTATTCTCATACCTACCAAATATTAATTTAATACATAAAAAAATCATAAAAATTGGTCGAGCGGTTTTGGTGGAGTACGATCACAACCACAGAGACACGAGATTTTTGTGTACTTATATATAGATTATTTAATCTCTATGCCTTGGGATTAGTAAGGCGCGGATGATATACTTTTATTAATAGCAATAATCTCTATCATAAGACAGGCCATGTGCTTGCCATCTTAGTCAAAAAAACACCCACTTGACTTTCATATAATTTCGTATGCCGTACCTACATATCAAGTTTCGACCTCAGGGATCAGGATTTACATAGAAAGTATTGTAGACCGGCCACAACAAGAAACGTTTGTAAAATAATTTTAATAAGAAACACACATGCAAATGAACCAGTTGTATTTAAATATACTTTTTACTTTCGATATTTAGGTACAAGTACAGAAAAACAATGAACATTTTTAACTTTCCATACATACATAACGTATGGCTTATTCCAGAGGTTCCCAGACTAGTTTTCGCAAATACCACTTTCAAAATTTAGCAGGTTCTGGTGGACTACTAAATTTCTACCATATTCCTTAGCTCCGTAAATGTTTTTATTTTCAGATATTCTCTACCTAAAACGTACACACGGCTACACATCAAGTTAGACACACTATATACTCATAACTACGCTACATACAAAATAGAGAATTATCGGACAGGGAAAGTGCATAGTGGTGTCCATGTAATGATAAGGATAGAGCGTAACGAAAATATAACGCACTCTCTCGTACGATTCGCAGCGTTCAACTTCTAATAGTTCAAAGCCCAAACAGTCTAGGTTGATGTGTTGCTGTGTGTACACTACGTAAAATCGGTAGGTTCGAGACCACTGGTACTGAATATGGAATATGCAAGTTTTTACAAGTAACAGTCGCTGAGCTTCTTAAAATATTATCTGCCTGCAGTGATAGGTGAAGTCGAGCCAACATTTTAGTTCTTCACTTTCGAAAGCAAATACATTTTCGTGAACTTGCGCCGCCCCGCTTACGAATTGTAGACTCTCATTTTTTTGTCATGCCAACGTAGATCCCCGTCAAGTCTCCCATGGACCCCTAGGAGTCCATTTGTACCGCTTTAGGAACTAATGGCTTATTCTCTTAAAAATGATTTTTCCTGCATTGGTTATCACAGCCCTGTGTCGCGCAGTACTTTCTTTACAAATATACAATTTACGCACACAAAGCACACCCAGAATTAAAACAATTGACATTGATTGCACCGATGGCGTAGTGGTTTAAGTGGTCGAGTCACCACTGCCGCCGCGCCGAATGTAAGGGGTACCAATCCCACACGTGACAAAAATGTGTGTAATCCACAAATGGTTGCTCCGAGTCTGTTTGTTATGTCCGTTGTTTTAATATTTGTAAAGTCGCCCGGGATATAGGAATTATTATTCCAAGTTGCGGGAGTTGTCTTTTTTAAACTTAAAATCTAAATTAAACAATGATAGCGTTTGGCTTAGGTCTTGTGTCGCAGAGACTTTCTTTACAAACATACAATACATGGACACAAAGTACATCCAGACCTTAAACAATTTGTTCTTTTTTTTAAAGCATTTGTTATAAATGCTGTATCGCGGGAGACTTCACAAACTAATAGACTCGGTACGGAATTTGAGGATCACACAAATTTTTATCCTGGTTTGGATTTGAACCCACAACACTAATCTCTGTAATAATAGTCCTGTGTAAATAAAACCCGAAACACTCAGTGTGGCAGCAGCCATGAGTCGTCCACTTACCCACCACCTAAGCAATTGATATATGTATAATATGTATACATACCCTTGTATGACCTGAAGTTATCGGCAAAAGTGTACTTGGCACATTTTCACTGTCACTAAAAACTATATAGGCTTACACTTACACGAATATTACTAAATAATAAACTACTTTATACTCCATACTTCATACAATAACTACAGTTTATTTTTGTAATACACTATGGTTTGATTAAATCTTGTTTTTTGGTCGTCAATATGACCACTCTCCGCCTGAAGGTAAGCAGTCGTGTGGTTGGTCTAAGAGCAGTGGCCTCCACACCGTTCTCATTGCAGCCGAGGCGATGTTGAGGTCTGTACCTTAATGGCCTGAGGAGGTGATTTTTCATGCCCAGCTTAAACGATCCAGGATTAAAGGAAGAAAGAAACACGTGCCTCGACAGAGAGGTACGCGCTCTAGTCGACTCTACCGTTTAAGGATGGCATCTGAGCCCAGCACGCGTTGTACTGGATAGAAAAGGGAAGGACGGCATAAGGTGGAATAACTCTTCAGAGCCCTCCCCGTGGTATATTCTGTAGAAACATGTCAATGAGGCAATGTCCCTACGGAGTTGCAGAGGTTCCAGTGACCTCGTGATCTCTAGATCTCCGATGATATGGATAGCCCGCCGCTGTAACCTGTCAAGAGCGTCCACCAAGTACTGCGTTGAGCCATCCCAAAAATTAGAACAGTACTCCACGCAAGGGCGCACTTGTGCCTTATACAATAAGCACAGCTACCCAGGCGCGAAGAACCGCCTCACCCTATTCAGAACTCTGAGTTTTCGCGAAGCTTGCTTAGTGACGCTCTCGATGTAGGTTTTGGGATTAAGGGAGCGGCAAAGATTCATACCTAAGATGGAAAGGCCGTCACGTATCACCAGTGGAGTGTTCTTCAGAGAAGGGAGGGCAAGGAACGTAGACTTTTTTGTTGAAAACGCACATGCCTGGGTCTTCCTGGCGTTGAACTGGACCAAGTTCTTGGCACCCCATTCAGAGATGCGGTCCAAGAGCTGGTCAAATTCAACGACAACATCCTGCCTTTTACCCTCAACCTCAGCCTGTTTGGCCCAGGATGTCCGAGATATCGCCCATGCACGGTACTGTTGTCCGCATAACAATGTATGTTGCCGAGATTCAACATATCATTGATATGCAGAAGAAAGAGCATAGGGAATAAGATGGACCCCTGAGGCACTCCTGCATTGACCTGCATAAATTTGGAAGCGCGACCATCGCTGCTGCTGCAGGAAACTTGCAATCCAAGTGCACAGTTGAGGGGGCAAGCCATAGCCCGGAAGCTTGGAAAGAAGAGACTAGTGCCAGACTCTATTGAAAGCTTTGGCTATGACAAGGCTTATAGCCAAAGAGTCGCCGTGCTTGTACACAGCCTCACCCTAAAGGTGCGTGACGAACACTAGAAGATCACCCGTTGATCGTTTATCCCAAAGGCCGTAGTGGTGATCATTGATCAACGAGTGATCCTCCAGGTAGCGGACAATTTGGGTGTTTATAATCCGCTCGAACACCTTGGAGAGCACCGAGGTGATAGCTATGGGTCGATAGTTGCCTGGCTCGAAACGGTCCTCCTTTTTAGGAATTGGTTAAACGTTCACGTCTTTTCAAGCCTTAGGCACAATGCCTGCGGCGTAAGACGTCCGGTATAGGCGCGTAAGTGTCAAGACAACACCGCTGCATATTTTTGCCGCTGCATATTACTGCCGCCGCTCGTGACATCACTGTATGGAATATAATATTCCATACCTAGGATGATTTCACCAGTGATAGCAGTAGCGCTCTCTGACGGATCCCTGTTCTCAAAGCAGCGTTGAGCCCAAGGGATGGATGCCAAGTACTCCCGCATTCCATCCCAGTCTGCTGACGAGTGGTGCCACAGTCGTCGTCTTGCCTCCTCGGATTGTGGGCGTAACAACAACAGCTGTGGTACAAACCAGACAGTGGTCTGAGGTGCCCAGAGGAGCATGAATCGACACACTGTACCGGTTCGGGTTACTCGTCAGCAGCAGATCGAGCAGATACCTGACCTGCAATTTCCGATATCCGGGTGGGCTGGAGTACCAGTTGAGACAGGTCATGCGTGAGAGCGAATGCATGGGCAGTTCGTCCCACGTGGTCTGTTTTGGGAGAACTCAACCAGGTCTCATGGTGGGCATTAAAAACTCCCAAGAACACCAAGTCAGCGTTCGGAAACCGCTCCTGCGCGTCGTCTGCCGCCTGATTCAAGTAATCGAAGAGTCGAGTTGTCTCAGCGTCTCCTATTAGGGATCGGTAGAGGCACATTTAGATTTGGCTGAAAGAGCCATGATCTACGTGTACCCAAAGGACAAAAAAGGAAGGGTCCTCTAGGCAGTGTAGACGGCGACATCAAATAATTGCCCTAACAAACAAGCATATCCCGGCTTTCGCGAGAAAACACTCCTCTAACACGTAGCGGGGGTATTGCACGTAGTTCATCGTCTGCAGGACGGCGTAATTGTGTCTCCGTTACAAAAATCATTGCTGGCCGAGCCGTCTCCAGGTGGTGATGGACGGCATTAAGGTTAGCGTGGATTCCTCTTAGGTTAATAAACTCCACGATACAGGAAGAGGAAGCAGCGATGGAGTAACGGCGATTGGCTGCTGTTGAACGGCAATGCTTTGTTCGTACTGCCATAGAGTGAAAGGAAGAGGAAGCGTGAAAAAAAAGAGGTGGCTATTCTTGCAGCAAAGCGGGGCAAGGCGCAGAGCAGGTTTCGTCATCTTACTGTGTGGTATGGCGATAGCCGATCCGACGGACAAAACGACGGACGGAAAGTGTTCACCAGGACTCATCCTCCGGTGACCATCCGGCACGACGAGCCACCTCGAGATTATGCGCGGCGTGATGAGGCAGCCGATCAAGTTGGTTAGACTCGGGCTCTGGACTATACCGCGGGTGGCCAGCAGAATACCGTTGCTACGGCTCTCCCTGGCCGCCGCGTAAACTCGCGCCACCAACACAAGACTCTACGGATACTCTGCAGGTCCCTCATAAGCTGCGAGAATCGTCACATCATAAGCATGAGGTGACGATTCTCGCAGCTTATGAGGGCTAAGCAGGCCTAAGTAGGCCTCCGGCGCTCTCATTCACGAACGAAACACAGCAGTGAAACTGCTGTTTCTCGTCGATTTTCTGTGAGAGGGTGGTACTTCCCCGGTCGAGCCGGTTCATTCTTGATGTAACCAGCTTGGCTCTACTACTATTATCTACAGTATCCGCGACGTTTCAGTTGCTTTCCAACAGCCATGTTCGCGGGGAAGTAAAATGGTGGTCGCATCAATGTTTTAATGTATAGTTATTTCAAAGTACCCGAACATTTTTTTATTAAAATATTGGTGTTTCTATTTATGCAGAACGAACTCGAGTATCATGAAGTTTGCTATGTTTTGTTACTTATTGGATTTGACTATGAATTTATCTTCTTTTTTTTATATGATAAAATGTAGTGTTTCTTTTTCCATAGTGTCCTAACTCCCTTTGTTAACGTATGAGGCGCTGATGTTTACATAAATTAAATTTAAGTTATATATTGCTATATCGTTTATAAATTTCATGTATACTTAATATATAAACCTAATAACTGAATACTAAACTGGTGGTACAAGTACTATCTTCTCTATTGAAGTTTGGATAATTCTTAAATTTAATAGCCTTGGGAAGAAAACATACGTTAAATACCGGGAAAGGATAGGACATTAAAACAAAGCCGAGAAGCAAGAGCAGTCTTTTAAAAAAAGGATTATAGCATTTATTTCATAAGCCTAATAATTTAATTCTTAACACAAATTTTCTGGTTCTTTCGGCTGTAACGAGAGATCTACGTACTAACTTTACGCCAGGCGACGATAACGTATACTTTCTTTAGTCATTAGCGTCACGAGAAACGCCGCATTCTACATCCACCTTATTGGGTCTGTCTTAAAAAAAACAGGTGCAAAAACTTGATAAACGTTTGCGTCTTTGAAGTCTGATGAAGTAAATCATCATGAATACCATTTAGTCGACAGCAAATGAGTTTATCTCAGTTTCACATTCGAGTGGCAAAAAGTGACGTTGAATTAACAACGTAAAAATGGTTTGTAGTATCAATCAAGTAAAACCAATACTGCCTGATTGCGTGCGATCGTTTTGGGATCCCCGCGTTGGAAAAATGCTATTATGTTTATCTGTTGCAAGACTCGCAATGCGATGTCTCAGACTGGTAGACGACAATAGGCTTCCAATTACGTAGGACCTAAAAATGTTGAGGTGTAATGTTGGAGCACGCTTTTATTTACTCCATAAATATACAAGCTGGAGTATGTATATGTGTATTTAGGTCTATAAGAATGTTTTGTGACAGGTGAAACCCTAGAAAAATTTGCTCTGAATTCACTCTAGAAAAATGACAGCTAAAATATCATATATATTTTGTATTCTTGCATTGAGCAGAAAATCTATAGTTTCTAAGCTTAAAAAAGACATTCTCCGGAAAGACATGATTGAAAACCCCAATGTAGCCAATTATGCGATATCATACAAATAAACTAACATGCCCAAAATATCACCCGCATATAAAACACCAATATACGTTTGGTTATTATCACTGTAACTTTGTTCTTCCCAATAATTAAATGTGGTGGATACTTACATACCAACATCTTACCTTTCATCTCATCTTTAATCATTTTGCCGGGGTCGGCAACGCAAGCGTAGTAACTTAAAGGCTTGTAAGGTTAACCTTGCAAGCAATCAGAAGCTACGATGACTACTTACGATTAGGCGTTTCACATATTTATTTTAATCTTTATATCTCTTTCTAGCAAGATATAACTAATAATCGAAAGTACTATACGATTACTTATATTCATGTTTATTTTATTCCAGATAACAGTGGCAGCATCATGCGTGGAAGTAGAAGACAAGCAAACGAACAAACTAACATCGTCAGAACCTGTAAGAAGAATCAAACGTGCAACCATGATGGTGAAAAACTATCAAGATAAACTTAACCCAAAATCAAATGTTATCTACAATTTGCTACTGCAATCGCAAAAACGTTTATCACCAAATAGTAGATATGGACCACCGTTACCGTATTACAAAACGAACAGATCGCCAAAACCCTACAATAAACCATCCAAGAAATTCAAAAGATATCACAAACTTAACTTTATGTCCTCAAAACATTTACTTCCTACACAAAAACAGAAGCGTAATTCCAAACCTAGATATGGATCTGGGACAAAACCAAGACGAGGTGTTAGCAGACTAGCAGTTCCTAAAATTGCTGGCTTTGCAGAACCTCCCACGGACTACGCAAATGATTACCAGCCTATAAAACAGAGCTATGGTGAGCCACCTACTGATTCATACGGGGCACCTTTAAACACCAAAGTTGACAAATACAACAACAAGCAACATAAATACCCAGTATGGGCTAAGGACTACGAAGCCAGCTTTTCCTTCTCCAATATGCAGCCATCGTTTGCCACATCAGAACTTGATGACGAGTTCTTTAAACAGATGCCTCAAGATTATTACGATCAAATCCTTTATAAACATCAAAAAGAAAACAAATACTCTGAGAAGAATAAGCCTGAGAAATACTTCAACAAGAATAAGCCTCAATACTTTGGCAAAATTTATACTGTGCCAATAGAAAAATCAAAGAGGAATCATAAAGAGCATAATTCTGAAGACGATATAGTTGTAGGTGGTCGGTATGCCGAACCTCCTCCAAGAGTCATCTCCAGCTTCCAGCCCCGTGCCCCAGTGAGTGATACAGATGACGAGCTCACACCACTTTACGGCTACGTTAACTCCAAAGTCTCATCACCTTACATGAATTACAAAAATAGTAACTTAGCGTTTAGTCCGCAAAATTTGAATGACGCATTTAGTGTAGTCGATAAATAGTTATACTTTTACTTTATGAAAATTCATTTTCGGCGTTTTAAACAGGTTGTTCATTATGCATTTGAATATTACAAAAGGACTTATGTCAAATATGCTCAATTTTTATAAGACGTGATCACAGAACATAATTTAAAGCTTCTTACTAGGGATGCCTCGCTTGTCAAATTCTACCGTGCCAACAACAACTAGACAGGCTCCTTATATTATCGAAGAGACAATGTTACCTGCGCTTGGCGCTATCCGTTACTCGACACAAATATTATTATGTACTATATGATTTTATTCTTTAGTAGAAGCTCGTCGCATAGTATATTGTACTACGTGCATTTGACTAATAATGCAATAGATACATTACTTTTATTATAATACTATGTTCTGATTGACGCTTCTATTACAGAGTTTTGTTTCCATATATAAACAAACAAACTCACAAGTCTACTTACTCTATTCTAATTAACGAGTGTAAATAATATAATAAAACACCAAAATCAATCAATTTTATACCTATAGGTACATTTATTTCAACAACAATGATACATAATACGTACATAATTATATAACAAACAAAATAGTACCTAACCAGAATTCTACCACATTCATTCTGTAAATTTAATTCTTACTATAAATATAATATCAATGTAATTTCAATAGACTGTATGCTATGCTGCGGCGATTTTTGTGGGTTCGATTGCGACACGGGACAAAAAATGTGATCGACTGACAAATAGTTGCTCCGAGTCTGGAGGTAATTTGTGCCTGGTGTGTCAATATTTGTACTGGTATCAACCGCGGTACAGTAATTATTTCTAGTGCGAGAATTATCGCACTACTAAAAACTACAATTTTATCTTTAAAAAGTTCAAGCTGCGGTTCGTTGTCTCTAAGACACCACCCCATTCAAATCATCTGTAAAAGATGCATAAGCCAATGATAATAATGATGAAAGTTCAGGATTAGAAAATTTATTTATCACTTAAATATAAGACTACTACTTCCTTTTTGAGGTATTACCACCAGCAAGTAATAATATCACCATCTTACAGAAAACCCTTGTACGTCTAACGTAAACCAGGCAAATAAATAAACCAGAGTCTCAATTTCCTTACCTTGTATTGGTATACAAGGTAAGGAAATTGAGACTCTGCTAAAGATGGTTCTTTAATTAGAATCATTTTGAATATTAGGATGATTTCCATAGGATTGACAACGCGTGAGTGCTTCATCTGGCATTCACTGGCGTTTATTTGCCACCTTTATTGGTAAACGGAATAGCCACCAGATTCCGTTTATCTAATAAAGGTGGCGAATAAGCGCTAATAGCTGAATTTTTCTACAATAGTAATAAACTTTGTATCAAAAAAAAACAAATCATACAAAATAATTTACACTTAGATACATAAAACAGCTAAATTGTACATTAGTATAGCTATAGCAGCCGTGCTAGGTCACAGATCTGTGTTACAGCTGCTAAGCCTCCCTTCTTACAAACGAATTATCAACTTACTTATAAGTACAGTGTATTCAGCTTAATAACTAAGAAAAATAACAATTCACATGATACGACTTAACTAAATCTAAAACATATACAACAATCGGGTAATTATAAATAAAATTATAATAACGAATATTACTCAGCGCGCCAGCGCTGCATGGAGTGAGTACCTACGATGTGTGTTTACTATAGTCGGGTTGATGTGTGGTACAATCAACAGATGACAACGATAACTTAAGTAATTAGTTTACATTATATAAAATATAGTGAGATAAATTAGCAGCACTAATTTATTAAATGTCAATAATCTCGCAGTTTCTTCGTAATCCAGAAACATTAAAAATTTGTTATGGAATGTTTGCAATTAAAACGGGATTGTGTATAAATGGTTACCGATTTGCCAATTCTGTTGTAGAGATAGGGACCCAAAAAGCATACGTCGTGTCTATGAGCATAGGATGATATAAATTGTTCTGTTGCTATAATACAATCCTTTTTTCTTAGATTGTTAAATTCAATTATCGTAGCCTGATTTTGCATGAGTTCTGAGAGTAACATTTATGATAAACAGTTGCCGAACTGTTAGCAATCCAACTTCAGAATAAAGCTGGATCGTGGGGAACCTACAAAAAGGTTTACTTAGCATGACTTTTAGCACTGCTCTTTGAGATCTTTCAATACGTAAAAGATAACTTTTGTATGTACCAACCCAGACAGTCACACGGTATGTCAAAAGTGACTTACAAAGAGCATACTAGACTGTTTTTAATAATTTCATAGGAATCCGTCCTAAACGCTTAAAAATTGGTAACAGCTTTCTGAGCTTTTTAATTATCAATGTGCTCATGCCAATTCAACAAGTGATCCAGTGGGTAACGCTAAGGTATTTTATGGATTTAACTCTATCCAAGGCCAAGCAGAGGCATGTGGACGAAAAGGGATTATCACACGTATGTGCTCTGATAGTAATTGTTTTCAGGTTGCATTTATTTAAATTTGTTTTTGTTAAAGCAATGTACTTTGTTTTAGAGACGTTCAAGATAAGCAAGTTGTTTCTTAGCCATGACATAATTTCTTCAAGTCCTATCTCTGCTAGATGGGTGGTATTGTCCTATGTAGAAGAACTAAACAACAAAACAGTGTCGTCGGCGTAGGCTATTATTTTACAACCATTTATATTGAGACCACATAAATCATTTACATAAATAAGGAACAAAATAGGACCCAGGATGCTGCCTTGCGGCACTCCGTAGTCTATTGGAGACTTGTGACTTATTACGTTTTCAATTTTAACACTTTGGGTCCTATTTGATAAATAGTCTCTAAAAAGTTTCAAGGTTCCCCTAATATCAAGTCTTTCTATTTTGTTCATAAGACTTGGGACAGAAAAAGTATTAAACGCTTTTGCGAGGTCTAGAAAAATTCCGACACATTTATTATTTTTATCAACTTGGCGAACAATGAAATCAGTCAAGGATAGTATTGCACCTCCGTCGATTTCCCATTTACAAATTCGTACTGATTATCTAATATTAAATTAAATTTAGTCAAGTATGATTTTAAGCGATTACTTATAAGGCGTTCTAATATTTTAGATAATCCTATTAAAACACTTATAGGTCGATAATTGTTGATACTGCCTCTATCCCCTCCCTTATGAACAGGTGTAATTAGGGCGATTTTAAATAGACTTGGAAATAATAATAATAATATTCTATCACATACACACAACACCGTCTAGCCCAAACTAAGCAGAGCTTAGTATGGGTAGACGGTGGTAGCTTAGCTTGTACTATGGGTACTATATAATGGATAAACATACATATATACTTTTTTTTTTGTAAATTCATACATATTATACATAGAAACACCCAGACCAAGACAAACATCCATATTCATGCACACAAATGTTTGACTTGTGTGGGAATCGAACCCGCAACCTTAGGCGTTGCAGTCGGTTACACTAACTACTACGCCATCGAGTCGTCAAAATATACCCGTTATGAAGCTTTGATTACAAATATGAACAATAGATGGTATTATCACGTGTTTAGTTGATCCATTCATCCATCATTTCCAGTTGCTGAGTTTGACTTTAAGTTATTGATTAGAGTGTCTATTTCTAAAGTATCTGTGGGTAACAAGCCAAGAGATTGAACTTCATTGTCAGGTTTATCTATTGATGAAGTGGGATTTATAGAATTATAAGTTATAATATCATTCGCAAGAATTTTACCTATATTAGCAAAGTAATTATTTATGTAGATGACAGATGCAGTGGGAATCGTTTTTAAAATTAGTAGGGAATTGTTTACTGATCCATTATTCCCGCTTAGATGTGTTATCTTTTTTACAATTGCCATGTTTTTTAGTATCTTTACCGGCTTTATTTAATTCGTTATTATTATATATTGCTTTAGTTTTCGTTAACAACCCTTTACAAAAAATCCTATACCGTTTGTAAGTGATCTTAAGGTTCATGTTGTCGGGATTGCGATAAACGTCAAGATGTAATCTGTCCCTATGCCTCAAACATCGAAGAAGGCCCGGTGTGAACCAAGGAACTTTAATTCTCTTACGATTGGGGACCATCTTGGTTACAGTGTTAACGGTAATAGCCCTTTGGAATTCCTTGAGTAGAATACTTGTGGCCAAATCTACATCGGAAGTATTTAATATGGTAGTAAATACTTCATTATTTAAATCAACAGCAATGTTATCATAATTTATGATTTGACACGACTCATGTGTACTATTCGGAGATAATCTATAAATCACTGTCTTATATCTGATGATCTTTTTCATAATTTCGCCATAGTAAAATAATAAAAAAGATTTAGTATTGCCCTTTAAAGAAACAAAACAATGCTAGCGCACATAATAAGAATAATTGAGCTTTTGGCAATATAAGCCGCTGGTCAGGCACCAACATTAATCCTGATTTATCAAAATGTATAATCTCCCTGCTTAATGAATACCTAATAAGTCATAGGTCAAGTTTCTATGTCAAGAAACAAGTCGTTTTACCTATGGACAGTTAATTTTGACACACATTCTATGAAACATAGTAATAAGTCTAATTTAGCTGTATAAAAAAGCTAAAACGACTTGTTTCTTCATAAGGGAACCAAGGCTTGATGCATAGAACCAAATTACAATAAGAATCATGATTAAAATTGATTCGGTGCTATGATTAAGTCTCTCCCATCATCTCTTCCACCTCCTCTACGCTACGATGCTGCTCATTTTAATATTAATATTACTTTATAGTTTGTTCATAGTTATACGCCGAAGATGTTATATGATGAATGTATTATTTTTTGTGTACAATGTTTTAGGTATTAGCTTTATTAACCACCGTGTTATTGAGTTCGGCTCTATATTTCCGTACTTACTAAGTTTTGTAGATAATCCTAAACCTAACTAATAGTATAAATGCGAATGGGAGTTTGATTGATACACTTTCACGCCTAACTACTCGACTAGTTATAATGAAATATCGCATATACGTTGTCAGAGGTACAGAAGAGGACGTAGGGTATCTTTTATCCAGAAAAAAGTACTGTAACTAACATAACCTAATAAAATCTACTACTGAATAATTATTGACAAGAAGATGTAAAATAAGTTCGTTGCTCGTTTATAACTGTTTTGTATAATACTTATTAATGTTATTAAATAAATTATAATTACATCTAGTGTTTTTTTTTGGCTTAATCCATTTATAAAATATTATCGAAAATATTTACGCCTACAAGGCTACCATAAACTGACTGGATAAAGAACTTTTTGTTACAGTTTTGTATCTGATATCAATTTGTACGTCGCTAAACTAAGGGAGAAGTATTTCGTGAAAGTTGAAGCCATTCTGTCGCCCTAATGGCGTCAAAGTGGTTAGTCAGACACGTTTGTTTCCTTTTGACCATGTTCCCAAAATGTGGACTTACCTAGATTGACTAGGTACTTGTCCAAAGTGGGAAGTAGGCAAAAATTATTGCCTCACTATCTGCTGCCACTGTGCACTGCCACTATCTCAATATTCCAAAATAACAACAATCCGAAATGACCTCTCAGTACCCCAGCCACTATCCCAAATATGTTTATAAGTCATTATTTATAACTTGATAAAATTACAACTTGTCTTAAAAATATAAGGAAGCCTCACTTAAAACAGTATTAGAACACATTCTTAGTCCATTGTTGGTACGATTGCAGCAGTGGTATCTTGCATTCGACGGTAAATGGTGCTCTAAAAAGAATTTGTCTCGTGTTGTATGGGACATCATTATTATGCTATTTACCACAAGACTTGATGAAAACTTGTGACAGAAGCGGCCCAATGCCTACATTATTGCTTATTTATCGTGAGTAGGTAGTTTAAATAAGTAGTTTCTATTTTTACTGTACTAGTTACATCTGTCAACCATGGAACTAGCAGGTACCATATTGAACTGAATACTTGAATCCGCTGGAGAATGTATTTGGATTTTACCCACACTAACCCATTACAAATAAGGTAGGTAAAAAATAACGAAAGGCGTTTATTATTATTAATTAATAACTGCTTTATTAAAAAAAATTATGTGTTTATAACTAAGTATTTTTACATATTTGCATATTCCGCAAATCGTATCAGTAGTAGTAAATTAAAAAAATATTCTGAATAAGAAAATTAACGAGGATGAGTAAAGTGTTGGATCTAAGACTGCGCCGAGCGAAATGTGCCAAAACAGGCGATCACAGTTAAGTGAATAAACTCAACAATTTTTGTTTAACACAAATATAAAGTATACATTTACCATATCAATGAATCTGTTTACAATTACTCAGTGTAAAAAACTGAAAATAATTAATATCTTCGCCTAAAAGATTACGTAAACTTGCATGAAAAATGTAAAAACGTAAGCTCGTGTTACGTGATTTTTAGATTATAACAGTAAAAATCTATCCTATTTTACAGCTTAAACGAAACATAAATAGTTATATTACAATTTGTCCGTCCCAAATACTTAAGTTATTGGTTGACAATAAAGATACATATTTATCAAAAAAGCACTTCAAATCCTCCATACAATTTCACTATGGCGGCCGCGCGCCGATTTGCATACATATATGCGCCGCACGAGCTCTGTCATTATCTGTCGTACGCTCGGCGCAGTCAATATTTGTTTCAATATTGAGTGCCTGAGCAAAAATAGAGAGCAACAATTCCTTGTTATCCATCTTTTACATACGGTGTACTAAGTTTCTATATGCATTTTTACTGTACTAGTTACATGTGTCAACCATGGAAGGTACTATATATAATATATATACTATATATAATATATATACTATATATAATATATATACTATATATAATATTTACTTGTAGGTACCATATTGAACTGAATACTTAAAACTACTGGGACAAGTTATTTCTCATGTCTAGTGGATCTTATATAAATGCATTTATTTGCATTTGGTCGTATTCGCAAATCTTCGGATTTTTATAATTACGATCAACTTATTTGCGGTTATTTCCGTTCTGACAGATTTTTGTTTCGTCGGGTTTTTGTATTGTCAGATTTTTGTTTTGACACCGTGTCACTTTTTGTCTCAAACGTACAGCTGAGTACAAAATAAAAACAGAAATTATATATAATAAGTATATTGTAATATATTTGTATCTATCAACAAAGAACGTTGTGTCTAGCATTTTTAAGCACTTTATTGTACTTATTGAATTTGTATTTTCTATTTTTAGACAAATTATGATACCTAGCATTGCTAATTTTTCTCTTAAAAAGGCTTATAGCAGGGAGTGGTCAGAGATTAAGTTTTTGAAATGAAAGCCACACAGACACATGCATCTTAAACAAGTTTATTTTGTCGTTAATAACACAACACAGGTTACAGTTATAATAGATGAACATGAAAACAGGTCTCGAAAGAGCGATAGCCGCCGAGACGGAGCAAATAATCACGCACATCAGTTCGGGCCAGTGTGATTGCGCGACTGTTGAGCATACTGGTAAGGGACGCGGGAGGCGCGGCAACGACTCCGACTCAACCGTGCGGCCGCGCACGTTGTCGCACTTTAACCTTCTACCGCGCCCTACAGGCTTTCTTTATGAGCAAATAAAATAAAATACAAGAGCGATGGTTATTTAGTGAATCTGTTATTAATGCGTCGGTGCCAGCCTTCTACATTATTTGTTGTGCAAAACGATAATGTGACATGTTTGTGATACAGTGATATTACGTCATCATTGTTATTACTCATATTTATTTATTTATAATAAGTTACACTTACAGCAAGACATACAAATGTTACAAATATAAGCACTTACACTATGGATATAACCGTGGGTATATACATATGTTTGCCTATTAAAAGTGTAAAGGCGTAAGAAGCTTTATGACCACATCTCGATAAGACTACATAGCAGATACGACTAATTCGCTTAGGACTAAATCTCCATATGACTAGATCGCTTCAACACTAATTAGCTGTTTGACTATACATAATATACGCATCCGTCCTGTTATAAAAATTGACTTAATATCGATATGACGTACAATCGTATCTAACAGTGGCATTAGTAAGTATAGGTTCTTCATGGAGGATATATGTACATTGAAGTGTGAATTTACTATGAAGTTCCGCTATATGTAATTTCAAAATAAAATTTGAAACAATAATTGTCATTGTCACTTTGAAATTTATCTTGCATATTTATTGGTAACTAGGTAAAATGCAGAGAGTAGTAGAGTAGAGAGTAATGATTTTTTTTAAATAAAAAAAATAAGGAAGCTCTTATTCATGATGGTTTCTGATACAATGTTGTGTCCAACAATTCAAGCAGAACGTCGTTCTGGCGTTGCTGCAAAACAAGAGTAGTGCTTCTCTTAGATTAAATGAAGAAAAGACCGTTGTAATCTAGTACTTAACAATCATACTCATATTCACACTCATTTATTTACGAATTAGAATTTTCAGCCAGTTGTCTATTAAAAGCATAAATAGTTTACAGAGCATAATAATTCAATAGTTGCTGACCGATGTCTGTACATCGAAGATATACATTTCTAGCATAAGGTCAAACTCTCAAAAAGTCAAACACAATGTCAAAAGATCATATGTAAAAAAAATTTGCTTGATATCTTGATTTTCAGAATTGTCTTTATGTTTGTAGGTACTCGCTATTACTTGGTCTAAGTTAAAATAAACCGACATTGACGCGCTGGCGAAAGACTGTAATAAAACATAAGTACCTAAGTCTAATTCTATCATTGCAATGCGATTGTACGTTTACTGTCAAAAAAAAATCTGACGAAACAAAAATCTAACGAAAAAACATCTAACGAAACAAATCTGTCAAAACGGAAATAACCCCTCATTTGTTAGAGTGTGGTATGGCCATACGTCTAAGTAGCAATATGTCCAACTACCCTAAACGTCTAATTAGCAATAGGTCTAAGTAGCAAATCGTCTTTTTAGCAAATCGTTTAAAAAATTCGAGTACAGTCGTAAACGTTATTTGTTAGAAAAATAAACCTATTATGAAACGAATTATTTTAATTTAAGTATTACAAGACTTTAGGATGCTCTTGAAAAGTCCAACATTTAAAAAACATGCGTTGTTTGTTACCTTTTTAGCTCCCCTTGTGCCTGTGTCTGTGTGTGCCTGTTTGCGGTGTGGACAGGGTGCCTGTTTGCGGTGTGGACAGGACCTGATTGTCGATAAAAAACTACAAAAAATGGAATGAAAATTATTGGAGTTCTACGACAAATGTCTTTTGCCTGAACTGATTGACCCAAGGAAAATTCGGTCAATGCCTATAAGAACAGTTCCACTTTAAAACAAAAATATATGTGCTTCACCTGTATTTTGTTTTTTATATATATTTTACCACTTATTGCTGCTACATCAAATTATTACATCTAACTAATAAAAATCGTAATGTGCAGTGGGAACAACTCGTGGCCATGATACGTTCATCAGTATTTTCTCCTTTATGTTTCATAAAATCGTTATAACCTTGCTGGACTAAATGTGGTTGCGTCTTGTTCTTAATACTTTGTTTAGGTCTACAAGTAAGTGGATGCTTCCATTTCATTTTCTATGCTACTGCAGTAAGTTGCGTATACAAACTTTATTATTTTAACAATTGTTTGAGTTTAGTAGCACATAAATGTAATAATGGTCGCAGCTCCTTACACATTCATTTTAGTAAAATTATAAAAAAATGACAATTAAAAAGAGTGGCTGGGAGTTTCTTGCCCGTTCTTCTCGCCAGTTCTACGCCCTTGCTTTGCGAACGTGGCAGTAAATGTAAAATTAGAGTCGTAATTAATAAGTGTTATCTTATTGCCTACATTAATAAAGATATTTTCATTTACCTTTTTCATTTTATTTACATCTTATAACAAAAACTTTCGATTAAATGAGGCCTATATTTAACAAGATATAAGACTCACTTAATCGAAAGTAATTTAATATATAATAATCAATTATTTCACTATGTTTAAAATACAATACAACTTGAAGAAATCAGAATTGGATCGATTAGAAATTCTGTGCTTAATTTTGTGTAAAGCACGCACATTTAACCTAATGTTAAATTAATTTGAGTAGGTAGGTACCTACCTACCTATATGTATAAATTTAGTGTCCGATGTATGTTATACCTATACAATTGTTATTTTAATTGTATGTCTTTATTATAATATTCAACTAAGTGACCGTTATACTATCAGATAAAATTTGATATGATTGAAAATAATATTAAAGTCTTCGATGAATACATAAATATGAACAAACTTGAATAAACATGTTGTAAAACAAATATTATATTATAAAAACGTACCTTCATTTACATAATCAGTTAAACAAGTTAATAATTACAGTTATAAGTTGAATATTATAATGCAAAATAAAGCACGTAAGTATCAAACTGTTCCTTACGAGTAGTATAGCGAGGCTCAACGTTCACGCACACAGCGATCACAGCAGGTGCGTCAGTGCATCGTCGTACTAGCAATCGCGCAGATTTTGACTTACAATATTTTGAAAACAAGGAGATGTTTCATTTTGGGCTATGAAATGTACTATCAGCCAAAAAATAGCAAAAAATAGCAAAAAATTGCAATAAATAGCAAAAAATAGCAGGAATCTTAGAAAAATATTATTTCCTGAATTTAAGTCGCGTTACGTTTGCGCCTAAAATAATAGTATTTATATTATTGTCATTATATTTAATATGGCGGTGGTTCTCGATTATATAATTTTGTATGCGGTCATAAATCATATCGAAAGTACGAAAGTACTAAATAATAATGTAAATAATATATAAATATATATGTCAAAAATAAATATGTTTTAGAGTATCATTTATTCATTTCAACTATCATACACATATTTTCAACAAACAACAAAAAATATATTCATATACATAATATAATACTGATTTTGCAGGGTGCACTCCGGAAGGAAACATTTTGTTTATGCTTGACATTAACTGTCAATGTCATATTGACAAATATTCCAATGCCGAATTGGTGTTTCTTACTATCTTGAATTCTTCTTTGGTAAATATTATTCTAGCAAAAGTTCTTTTACTTCTTTCTAGCATTCTAGGTTATGTACCTATATTTATAGCATAACCTAGAATGCTAGAAGTCATCAACCAATTTGTCATAGATAGTCCGCACGACAAACGTCAAACATTTTATAGGAAGGTATTTTATATTGCGCAACGAAAATACTGAAATTAATAAAGAATTGCTTGAATGTATTTAAGGGTACATTTCCCAGATTTCCTGAGGATGTACAAGCTATAGCCGGAGTCCTGTACATGTTTATGTTAAATGTAAAATTGGTTTCTGTCAGAAGTATTGCTAATTGGACGTGTAGGGTACTTGGACATACTACTTATACGTATTAATCGTAAAGCGTCAATTTAGATGTTTAGATTGAGGAGCCACTTTCGCGTTGATATAAGTTTTGATATGGTTTACAACTTACCGAAAGCGAGAGAGCTTCCTTTTATAATTTGAAGTGGGAACCACTCAATTCATACGGACAGTTATTTATCAAAACCTAAAAGACTTTTATCGCCAAAAGACATCTGTATGAGCAATGTGGAATACGTAGTATAAGGGGATTACACGAATTCAATGAAACAACATTCATTCAAATCGTGTGTATAGCATAAAAATAAAAAACGAACATTGCATGATCAATACTATATTAAGAGAATCTTAAACGAAATCAACCTTCTCAAAAGCTTATACGCAACAGGTCTTAATATATAAAACTATAATAATCTATATTAATCTAAAATATTATAAAGACATCGCAATACACGCCCTCTCAAACAAAACCATCCACGCCCTCTTAAACAAAACCATGTATATTATACCTATAAAATCAAACTGGTAGTAAATATTGCGTTCAGAAAAGCTAAAGTTTAAACAAACAATATCCCTATGTATGTGTTTTCAGTAGGCGTTTAGTATTTCTATTCTATTCTCTGTGTAATAGATCATGTGAAGAATTAACATGTATGAATTATTTGAAACGAGATCTTCATCATCATGTTAAAACGAGAGCCAATTCTGCGGTGGTTGTGTGTCATAACACGTTTAATTAAATATTTATGACAATTAAAATTAAATCAGTTATCTTAGGTAAGTAAAACATTAGTATTATCATTGAACTGTTGTGGAATTATGGTCGAATTTAAATTGCGTCTAGTAATGTTACAAATTACAGACGAAATCTAATCTTATTAAGTTAAGTCACTGTTAAACTGATGTAATTAATAATAATAAGTGGGAAATAGTAAAGATTTTAGTTGGCAGTACTGAGATAGTGAATCATTGCAATGACTAGCCAATATGAAAACTTATTGTGCCGATGAGCCTAAATTCCGAAGTTTTGCTTCAATTACTTACAATAACCTTCCTAGAATCATCGCCCCTTCCTAGAATCATCGCCCTCGCTTGATCGCTTTGGAAGATATAGCGATCTGGTTTGCAATGTGTTTCTTCCTTCGAGCATTGCCGCAAGCTGCACGTGCAGCTTCGCAGGCACAGTGAGCCGCCTGCTTGGTGGCAGCGCATTCCGCGCAGGCGCATTGCAGCTTGTGCTGCAGATGAGCCAGTCTGGCTCGAGCCTCCGCCAAGTTATGACATTTCTCTTGCAATCCGAACTTGGTCTTCTCCAAAACGCAGTGCGCAGCTTTCTCGAGTTGACAAGCCAGCTGAACTGCTTGGACCATCAGCTTATGCTGTAAAGTGTACGAGTACAAGCAACTATAATATAGGCTGATTAAATTTATTCCAGTAGAATATAAATAGATAGTAGCTAGTCTATCCCTTTTGATACTATCGATGTAAATATAGATCTCGATACAGACATTGAGATTTGGCTAAATACTCATTAATCAAAAATATATAAATAATATATTTGCAAAATTCTATTATTATCGAGTTCTTTAGTAGGTAAGTGAAAAATATGTGGAAATATCTAAATATCTAATAGTATAATCGATAAGTAAACCGAATGACATATCAAATTCATAAAAGCAATACTCATACAAAAACATTCATGAAATTCTATTTGGAGGTATATAAAATAAATATAATATATAAAATATCTGCCTCGAAACAAAGAAAAATTATGCAAATAGATAATTCGCGGCCTTATTACATACATAGATTTACGCCTGTTTCCCATAGGGGTAGGCAGAGACTACAGATTTCCATTTGCTACGATCCTGACACTTCTCAGGCTTCATTCACTTTCATCACATTCCTCATACACGCCTTATAACAATATAATAACAATACAATGTTCGCGCAAGCGGTAATATTTCTAAGTATCATAATTAACACCTACGATAAAATTAATTCCATAGATGAATTTATAGATTTGCATATTTGAAATAATATGACGATGTTATTATTTTTCTGCTAAAAGTTATTCTATAAATTATATACTCAAAACTAACTAGCTTAACGAAAATTCGTAGGCCAACAAAATCAATGAAATTAATAACTAAATTTTCAAATTTATTTATTAATAGATTCATATACACTTTTATCCACCATTCTAAACTATTTCCTTTTACCACCCGAACACAAACATGAGAAGAATTTCCCAGACATCTTTTTCACGCAGACTTGGGCACAAGATAGAAGGGCTGCCGCCGCAATGAAGGTGCATAATGACATACAGATTACTGCCATGATACTTTTTGAAACTGGGCTTGGAGTAAAAATTTCGCAGGTGTCCACCACTTCAGACCTTAGGAAAGGAGAAATCAAAGTTTTACGAAATATTGATTAAACCAAACAGCCTCTTCAACAATTACTACCAAATGTTTATGCTAAAATTGATAGTGAAGTGGTAGTAACCGCAATGAATTTGCCGTAAAATTTAATCATACTTCGTAAATCTTTGAATCCCTATTCCGTTAGGGCCGGTAGAAATTGTTGAAGATACATAAATGTGATGATAGTAATGTGGAGAATATATAGACTGGTATGACACATTTAAAGGAGTCACGATGAAATATAATCGATATCTCAAGGCGACGACATTTCAAAATCCTGCCGTTCGAAATTCTTATACGAAATAGTTATAGTCCAGCTACATGCATTATATTAAAAGGCTAAAATGTATGGTAAAACTGTTGTAGCATTGCTGCATATAGAAATTACATCTAAAGTTACTTTGGATAACCTTTAATTTAACCTACGCTCGCACTTACGGGAAAACGCAGCTATATTAATAAAATATATTGTTTACCCACTCGTCATAAATACTATAACACAGAAAAACTACAGCTCTCAATGCAAAGTATTGACGTATATCTTAAAGATCTATCAAAAGCATTGATTTTCTAAAAATCTATGGTTACCAAATCATTGCTAAATGATAATCGTGCAAAGTGAAACGTATGCAAGTATTTATTATCATAATATTTTATAAAATATATTAGGGTTACATACATATATTTTATTAGTAAATTATATAGGAAATTATATGTCGCTTGCGTTGCCCCTTAACTGTGCATACGAGGTTAAAAACATAAAGGCAAGAAAGCGTTTAGATATATGTAGCCGTGCCTTTAAACTACGACTAGTGATCGAGCGTCAAAGGAATGTCTCACCTGAGCTGTAGCTTGTTGTGCGGCTAGCACTGCAGCGTTTACAGTTCCCTGTTGTTGATGTACGGCTGCGGTGTTCTCAGCTACGACTGCTTCGGCCTCCTTAACTTCTTGCTGAAGCTGTTCTACTACCGCTTGCTTGCCAGCTAGAGCTGCTTCTGCCGCTTTGGCTGCTTGCAATGCTTTTTCAGCTAGTTGGGTTTTTACCTTTAAGAATAAAATTATTAGAAGAGTATTTTTTTTCGATAAGAACATCTTCATTTTGCTTTAGGTTTGGGTTACTATTTGCTTTAGAAGCATATATCTGATATTAGGTTAGTGATGCTCATTATTTAGTACATTAAAAGAGAGAAAATAAATTGTAAGCTAATTTATAGTGTTTATAATTATGAGAATATTTTCTATTTCTGATAAGACTAACATGTCACCAAATGTGACGTGTCTTGTCTCGTCGTGGTGATTTTATTTATTTATTTAAGAAAAAGACATCTCTCGCACTAGCAATAATTCCTGTATTGCGGGGAACTATACAAACATTTAAACAACAGACACAAAGAACATCCAGACTCGGAACAACCAATTGCAGATCACACAAATTTATATCCTATATGGGATTCAAAAGCACAGCACTCAGCTCAGTGGCAATGGCGAAGCAACCACTTAAACCACTGCGCCATCTTTTTCATCGCCATTTACGTGTTGTTTATATTACTACTAGGCACATATTTAAATATTGCCAAAATATGCAATATGGAGCAAGCGTCTGCTAGACCCAATTCGAAAATATTGCGATGTCATTTTCGCAAAATTTCTCGGTTTTTTATCCACTACTATGAAGTTAATGTCAACGAAGCTGTGAACTAAATTTCAAATTACAAAAAGTTAGATCATTGGCGATGGGTGACGGTGTGCGCACCGGATACACCAACACATAAATAGGGCTCTATCAGAATGCAGTTTCTACACAGCAGTAAGCCTATTTCAAAACCATTGTTTCCACTGACATGCAAAAATATTGACAACAGACATGTCAGAATAAAGAAAAGATGCCGCCATCGATCAATAATTTACCGTAAAACCGAACCATATTTATGTAGGAGTACAAAATCCTGCTAAATGAATTCAGAAGATTCGCTGGATAGTTGAAATGACCCCAGATTCTGTACACTGAAATGAATCAAAGTCGGTTTTTTTTTTCACATGTATGAGCATGATAAACTTCAGCTGTACCCTGGTACATCTACAAGGTAGTTTTAGATCATGTCCTGACATAACCTAAACGTATTTGTACCAGGACGTGACCTAAGACTATGAATCTTCAAACTCACGAACCATATGTGCAGCCTGAGCGCCGGCCGCGTTCTGTGCCGCTTGTGCTGCCTTGGCTTCAGCTGCTGCTTTCTGTGCTATACTCGACGCGCACTTCCCCTTACAGTCCCTTGGCGTCTCTCTCACTTTGTCCTTCTTATCCCCCTGCAGCTGCCGCACGATCTGCGGCAGTTCCGGCTGCTTATCTGCTGATCTGTTCTCGGGGAACCCCCACACTGACACGCAAGTCAGCAGCAAACACACCAAAAGTCTCATTTATACACAATTTAATATCTTGCTAGTATATAACGGCAATATAGAATTGCCCGCGCGTCCCTAATAGACTACATAGGGTTTTTTACCTTCATAGAATGGTGGATAAGAAATTTTTCATAAATTTTTATCACACGAACAAATCACGATCATCTGGTTTGACAGTTTGATATAAAGTGATCGTTGGTTCGAAACTTTAAATTTGATTTCTCTAAATTATTAGAGAAAAGTAAATAATTTTTTTATAAAGAAGTTTTATCCAAGGTAATAAAACCTTCTTGATTTTATTTCATGGTTCACATTAAAGAAGAGAACGTAGAGGTTGTTGAAACATTTAACATTAGCTAGTACATGGTTGCAAACAAGCATACGTGTGCGGTCTCCATAGCCTATAATATTTTTCATTACAAAGGGGTATCACTCGCACTTGGTGAGTCCTCAAGAAATGCAAGAAACATTATATATAATTATATAGTATAAAGGTCTAAAAATAAAATTACAGTTGTATCTTACATCCAATTGTTAATGAACCCTTTCTAAAAGTACATGCACGTCTTACAAGTGAATTACATATGGTTAATCATCCTCGTCTGGAACTACAATAATGTTCTCTAATCCCAAAGCCGGGGCTAATAACACTTGTAAATGACGAGCGTAGCTCATGTACCATATTATGCACATAATATGCAAACAGCACCCAATCGTTATATTTCCTACTATGCACGTGCATTTGCACGAGAAAAATTATCCGTTCCTATTCCATGTGATAGCAAAAACACAAAACTAATTGCTAATCTGTATGATAAATATAAGTATGTCATTCACTATGTTCACTTACAAGAATGTTTAAAGAATGGTCTTAGATTATTAAATGTTCACAAAATTCTAACATTTACTCAAAAAAATATCGTAGAGCCATATATAAATCTTAATACAGTACTCAGACAAAAAGCTAATTCAGATTTTGAAAGAGATTTTTCAAGAAGCAAAATAATTCAATATTTGGTAAAACAATTAAAAACAAAAGGAAACAAGTGGATGTTAAATTAGTTAATATGTGGAAAGATGATTTTAATAAGACCAATAAAATAAGGGGGGCAGAAAATATGAGAGAGCCCCTAATTTTAAAAATATAGCTATTATTTCCGAGAATCTTGTTGCTAATCAATTAGAACCCGCTAATGTTGTTTTAGATCGACCAATATATATTGGTTTTACAATACTGGAATTAGGGAAGTGTCATTTATATCGATTTCACTATTCTGTTATGAAGAAAATATATAAAGATGGCGTAAACCTTTGTTATACTGATACTGATAGTCTTGTAGTGTGATTACTTGTATAGCACCACCAAAGTCTGTATATGTATTTTCTGTACTGAATAGGTGAGAGTTCGGGATATGTATTATTAAAACACCAAACTATATGAACTATATTATACACGTGCCACAAATACAATACATAAGAATGCGTGTTCCCTACTGCCCTGTCGGTACGCGACTGAGTTTACGGCGACGCAGCGCCATGTGTTTTATAAAAGTTGTGTCAGCATAGGGTGCCTACAGCCCCCTTTTTATAAATTTATCTCATAAATCAAACCATAAAGAAAATATCATAAAAGAAACTATACAAAAATTGTGGTCATTACACTCATTACGCTAAAATATTTAGTTGCTAATAACAGTACAATGTTCACTCACAAGGAACGTGCTGACACCGTATCGAGCACAAACGTAGTAATTTATATTAACTTATGATTAAGACTGCGCCGAGCGAAATGTGCTAAAACAGGCGGTCACAGTTAAGTGAATAAAATCAACACTTTTTGTTTAATACAAATATAAAATATACATTTACCATAATAATTAATGTGTTTACAATTACTCCGTCTAAGAAACTTAAAATAATTAATATTTATGCCTACAAAATTACGTAAATTTGCACAAATAATGCAAAAACGTAAGCTCGTGTTACGTGATTTTTAGATTATAACAGTAGAAATCTATCCTATTTTACAGCTTAAACGAAACATAAATAGTTATATTACAATTTGTCCGTCCCAAATATTTAAGTTATTGGTTGACAATAAAGATACATATTTATCAAAAAAGCACTTCAAATCCTCTATACAATTTTACTATGGCGGCCGCGCGCCGATTTATAATATAATGCGCCGCACAAGCTCTGGCATTATCTGTCTTACGCTCGGCGCAGTCTTAAACTTAGGCTAATGTTACACTGTAAGTTTTATAATTACGACTACCTATTTAAGAGTGCTGGCAGGATTGCTCACATTCTACTTATGTACTAACTTATTTCTACACATTTCATACTTGTTACTAATGGTATGTATGTATGTATCTTATGTGGGGGCCAGTCAGTGCAGACCAGCGACACTTCGACCCAGTGGGATCTTTTGTGTCGACACTCTCCCAATAACGACTGCCATAGATGTTCATGGCAGCCGGGACCGACGGCTTAACGTGCTCTCCGAGGCACAGAGCAGGCGATAATTGTCAATCAACACGCACATAATTTCGAAAAGTCATGAACTTCCGAAAGTTAGAGGTGCGCGACGTGGTTTCGAACCCGAGACCCTCTGCATTGCAGTCTGTTGGTCTCCCCACTGAGCTATCGCTGCTCTTACTAATGGTAGTTGCCGTGACGCCCCACTCTTGTTTAATTAATTATCACCCCTTAGTGCCGGTCAGCGTCCGTCACGACAACGCCTGAAAATTCTTCTATTCATCACTACTCAACACACTTCTTCCTTGCATTCTTTACATTACATATCTTGGTTTGCGGACACACATAAATATACACAATTTAGAACTATACACATACAAGAAAATATTACTGATTTAACACTAATTATACACTGTTATCGAATTATTACGGTTCGTACCCTTTGTACATTGTTGTGTTTATATTTCATAATATAAAACGTCCAGGTAGCTGACTGCCCTACTACTGCGCGTGGTACAAGTACTAACTTATCGCTATTATTGTCCGTGTCTGTCTGTCTGTTGTTAAATTTTCGCTACTATTAGGTATGGTTCTATGAAAAACGCTATTATCTGTACAGTCTGGTTCTGCTAGGATATAAGCGGGTTTTAGTCTATCTATCGATGTATCTATATTCCTATTACTTACCTGTACTTTAAAGACCTTTTTTGTTCTACTTATAACGCGATAAGGGCCATCATAAGTAAGAGCCAGTGGTTTTTTTACTGCATCGTTTCTGATAAAAACATGCGAACACGAATTCAAGTCTTTATACACAAATACTTTCCGCGAATCGCTATCCGCTCGTGCTTTGGGCCTAATATTATTAATCATTTCTCGAATTCTCTCTACGTATGTATGATAACAACCAGCTGTTCTACTCGCTTCGCTGTAAAAATCGTCTGGCAAGCGTAAAAATTGCCCTAGAACCAACTCTGCTGCGCTAAGGCCGGTTTCATACCGACTAGCGGCTCGAAGTTTGAGGATGATATGGCGTGGTCCTTACTCTCTGCACTCCGAATAACTTAAGTAAGTTATTAAAAAGTTAACTTTCGAACTGCCTGCCTTGGTCGCTAATTAGTCTACTTGGGCATCCCAATCGGCAGACCCAATGCTCATAAATGACCCTTGCCACTGTCTCAGCGTTTATGTCAGAGGTAGGTACTACCTCTGGCCAGCTCGTGAACCTATCTATTATATTAACACAATATTTGTTACCTGTTTGTGTAGTTTGCAGCGGTCCGACGATATCTACGTGAATGTGCTCGAATCTCTCGCTCGGTGCAAACGTCTCCAAACCTGAAAATACATGGCGATTGACTTTAGTATTTGGCATTGAATACAGCTCTTTGTCCACGTCCTTATATCTATATTCATTCCCGGCCAAAAATATCGCGCAGTTACCATTTTTAATGTTGTTCTAATGCCTGGATGACTGATATTGTGTATAGATGTAAAAACTAGCTTTCTAAAACTCTCTGGTATACAGTGTGTATAATAAACCCTGTCCGATCCGGTGTTATACAGTAGCTTATTATAAGCACGTAGTTGTCATCCTTTAATAAAAATTACTCCGCTAAATTTAATTTATTTAAAATAATATCTTAATAGATTACCCATGGCAACACAGACAATTTATAAACCAAAATATCTAGGCATCACTAAAGGTCATAAAGGTTCACCGCCGCCGCGGCACGCCACGCTGAATCCTTTGAACAAAGCCGCCAAAAGCTAGCCGCCGCGCTGCGCGCGGTGTACAAAGGCGCCGCTAGAAGGCAATAGGTTACCTTATTCTTTGATATAAACCGCTCGCCGCATTTTACACGAGCCGCTATAACATAGCAACCTATACTACGCATCAGCTGATATTTAAAAATAACGCATAAGGAAATCTTTCTGTTTATGAGTACTTTTTAAGACGTTACAGTGTATTTTAATTTGGTTTATCATATCTAAGTACATACCTTTAGTTAATAAAAATATCAAATTGTTGTAAGCTCCGTCAGTCGTGCTCCATATGTCCACCTCCAACGTCAACACACATGTGGCACCTTTTTCTTAAGGCATTACGAACACTACCTACGCAACACAGTTTAATTTGATTTTGTTTCTTCAAAAGCCGTCTCCATCGGAGCTCGCATTTCTACATCCGAATTACAAATTTTAGCATACACGATTTGTTTTACGTGTCTCCACAAGTAAAAGTCTAATGGTGTTAGGTCTGGGGATCGCGGCGGTCACAAGATTGGTCCTGCACGTCTTATCCACTTGTTAGGAAACTGGGAATTCAATTAATCACGCACTGCTCGTAAGAAATGAGGCGGCGCGCCATCATGCTGGAACCACATAGAGCTAATGGAAGTTCAATGGTAACTCGCGATTGTGAAGCCGTTGCTAAGCGGATTCTGACGCGAGTACTATACCTTGTGGTCTAGAGGATCGTTCCTCGTACTCCCTACACGCAGCTGCATAATTATTAAATACACTCACTCCTACCTAAACACACCAACATGTTAAAGCATTCAGGTCATATTATCTAACTATTCATATTATATAAATAGAGCGCACGCGCACCGCCAAGTCAGTTTACAATCGTAAGCGATCAAGTGTTCATCGAAGCGAACGGAAGCGGAAATACTACGGAGTTTAATGCTAGTTACAGTGGAAACGTAAAGTATAGTGTTTGTTGTGTTTAAATTTAATTGTGTGTTTGTATAAAACGTGTTTTAGTCGGTAATATTGTTTGCATTCTTATCCGTCGAACCCAGCACGAAACATTATTATACCAAATACGATATCGATATCCTATGAAGAACACAGTTATGATAACCCAAAATCAAACCTTTAAATTTAGGCATAAAAAGGTAGGCATAGGCTTAGGTAAAGACCTCCGCCTATGCCTATTATCGGGGTTCAAACATAGCTGGTAAAACGTGGTTGTAATAATACACTTATGCCTATCCTTTCATGGATACAGGCGTGAGTATTTCTTTTATTTAATTTTAAATCTGAAGGAAAACACATCATTTCCAATTTCAAGAATAAATTAAAAAGTTTTTTCCTAACAAGACAAATAATGTATGAATCAGTCAAATGTAACTTATCAATTATTTAATCTAAACTATATAATATTTCCCTATAATGTTTTTATTTTATTTTCATTTTTGTGTTCTACATTATTATTATTTAAATACAGTTGGTATATTATATAGACAATTTATTTTTATCAACTCACCTGTGGACGCTGTTACGCATTTCACATAATTTTATATTTCACACAACAGCTTTATGTTGTATATATATTACATTTAAGTAATAATTCTCCACAATTAGCTATAATAGATGGTCTCACTAATAATAATATCAAAATAATTATAATATCAAAACAAAAACATACAAAACAATACAAATAGCCTACTACGCTGAGGTTGATCACTTTGTTTACGTTTCACTTTGAGCATAATATTGTGTCATCAGTGCCTATTATGCAATGACGTTTATTTTTATTTTTAACCTACCTCCTTAAATTTATTTATTTGATAGTAACGTGTTATTTATACCTCTGTTCTCATATCTTTTAAATGTACCTAATTTATAAACACAATTTTATATGCCCTATACGTTTTCCTTGTGTATGTATGTATGTAGCAGAACCACATTGTATTTTTGTTGTAATGTTAAGTATTTGCCTCAGACCGTGCATCACTTGTATCGGGTGGCCAACTGAAAACCAGCGCTGGTGCACTCAATTTGGGTGCCCAGCTAATGCTGAGGTGGTGACCCTTTTCGACGAGGGCATACACATTTTGTAATGACATGTATATTATATATATATATATATTTTTTTTGTTATTTCTGTTTTAACTGATTGTGTGTGCTCTGTACGAAATAAATTTGATTTCTTTCTTTCTTTCTTTCTTTCTTTCATTTCATAAAGTAGAGTTTTGTACGCAAGAGCGTTTATTGTATTTTACAAATAAAGAAACTTTAATCTTCAGAATTACTTACTTCGATATTTTTATTTGGTCGATAGCCACATCCCTCACGCGGTGCGTCTGTGCTAGACATATGCGCCAATCGGCGCGGCGCACGCCGCCAGTCAATTTAGCCACGCCGACGCCGCCGAATTTTTCATCGGCGTCATCGGCGTCAAAATTTAAATAATATTCTAGATTTATCTAGAATATATAACACACTTAATTTAACAAATTATTTTTTGAAATTAAACAATCTTTATACGCATTTTATCGCGTTGTTTATTTTTTATAAAACACTATTATAACATAATTTTGAACTACTATTGTTAAACACTTCTACTAGTTACTGTTTACTTCAATTTAAACTATTTCAATAATACAAACTATTTAGATTTAATTTTACACTTTCCCCGATGTTTCGGTTGCTTTTCAGGAGCCATGACCACGGGGAGACTGAGACTAGACTAAAAAAAGATAAGTCCTTGCAGTGTCGCTTTAACGACGGACTTGTGGAGTGATGCTTTCCAAAGAAATAATTATATAACGCTGACATTACATTCTCTCAGTTCTTTCCTTGATTTTCAAAGTGTGACACTGGCTACTCAAATAATAGATGGAAAAAAGACAGGAGAAAAATTAAAGAACACATACAGGAGGTATTAATTGAATACAGACTTGAAGAGAAGAAAACTTTTAATAACTGATTGTGGTTCGAACGTTAAAAGAGCAGCGTCTTTATCGGACATGGACTCACATTTTTGCCTTGGTCACGGTTTACATAACCTAGTAGTACAGAATGGCGTCAAAAGTACACCAGAAATAAACAGCATCGTTACAAAATGCAAGAAAATTGTAAACGTCTTAGATACAAACCATCAGAACTTAAAAAAGACGCAGATGAAGAACAAAAACGCTTATTGAACGGTATTGACGAAGCTGGAGATTTAGTTGATTTAGACGAAGAAACTGAGGAGCATGATAAAAATACTAATACTTTTTCAGTAACTTCAATTAAAACGGCTACTCCAACTCGATGGAACAGTTTTCTCGTAATGTTGGGAAGTATAATATAACAAATGTAACAGAAATTTCATCCACAGGGACTTTGTTAGACTAAACAAGTCTGATTTAAAAATTGATGCCTCTGAGTGATAACCGCCGAATATAGTGTGTGCATTAAACTCGGTCACAATCAATTTTGCACTTGTTTTTAGGTGTGAAATAGAACAAGCATTAAAACAACCTGTTCGGGACGACGAAGATCTTATAATAAGCCGCATGAAGAAAAATATGTTGGCGAAATTGGATTATCGATTTCCCATTAATAATCTGATTATTGCGGCTGCTCTTCTCGATTGCCGTTTCCAAGGAATGTCAGTAATTGACAATTACCTTGAGGAAAGGGGGGAAACGAGACTTTGCTTTATGTCTGCATTTGTGAGAGAACACGTCAGGGAATGTGATATTTTGCAAGAAACGGCGAATGAGCACAGCGAGCCCGTCACTTCCGCTATGATCACTCAACCGTCCACATCATCATCATCAAGCTTTGCTTTGGCTTTATCCCAGAAGTACACAACTCCTGGTAGTAAAGTGGCTGATGATCCTGTAGTGGTCGAACGCTGGAAATACTATGGTGGATGGGACCAAGGATGTTCTCAATGGCGATATACTTCGTTATTGGAAGGAAAAGAAAAATAGTTATACTTGGCTATTTAATTGTGTGAGGGCTATTGGCTATTGGCTATAATGAGCGTTCCCACCACGAGCACACCAAGCGAGAGAGTTTTCTCAGTCGTGGGACTAACCATTACGGCAAAAAGATCACGGTTAAGTCCTATATCAGTAGATAAAATTATTTTTATACACGATAATAATAATTATGACATGTACAAAAATTTAAATAATTAGCATTTTCCTAATATAATTTTATTTCTGTCCTGTATTTTTACTGTTGCCATAGAGGTTATTTTTGTTATTGAAATTTTATTATTTAGTATTTGTTACAAGTATAACAAATAATTTTGTCATAATTTAAAATGTGATTTATTTGATCTCAAACTTACCATATTATGCTGATATAAGTGAATAAATAAAAGTTTAGTTTGAATTAAGGCATATTTTAATTATTTTCACCATCACGCCGATTGCGCCGATGACTCCGCCGCCGCCGACATATTAGACGCCAGACGCCGCCGCCGCGCCAGTCAAATAAGCATCGGCGCACATGTCTAATCTGCGCATAGGGCGGTGACTTTGGCTGTGTCTGCGCTTTTGAATACGCGCCGAACACGACCTTTGACAAGAAGCCGTCAGTTTTTAATAGAAAAATGAACACATCAAAGATGCCGACTTTTAGTGGAGTGTTGCCAGTCTGTGCGAAATTTCAGGGATTTAAGGGTAAAATTGTTGATCAATACTGGTATAGAAAATATTATATTGACTTTTTATGATGATGATATCGATTTTTTTTATTATTTTTCTTGGCATGTTTCTCAAGGGAGAAATTAGCCCTTAATGGATCGGACAGGGTTTTGTATACACACTGTATACGGCCTTATATTACCTGTAGATGTGTCACAGTATGTACTATTTTTAATGTTAAGCAAGTTAACATTCTTTAACTTAATTTGCAGCAAGTTGTTATCAGTCAAAAATTCACTAATCTGCTTGTCGCCTACCTGTTGCAAAGCTAGTTCTTCGTAATCTACCGCAGTCAGACAAACAATAGTCTCAACACGCGATAAGGCGTCCGCTACTGAGTTTTCGCTACCGCTTACGTGTTGAATATTGTTAGTGAACTCGCTTATGTACAGTAACTGCCGGATACGTCTGGGTGTTTCTTTTTCTGAGGCAACCTTTGTTAGCGCATGAATTAGGGGCTTGTGGTCGGTAAAAACTGTAAATTCTCGGCCTTCAATCATGTTCCTGAAATGCATAATGGATACATATATTGCAAGCAATTCTCGATCGTATGTACTGTAATTCTGTTGTGTAGGTGACAGCTTTTTGGAAAAATATCATAAGGGCTACCATATCCCATTGACACGCTGTTGCAAAACGGTGCCTATACAAGTATTAGACGTCTGTCATTAAAAATAAAGGGACATCGGGGTTCTGGTGAGCGAGCGTCGTGGCGCTTTGTAAGCTTACCTTACACTGCTCGAATGCTAACTCAGCTTCCTTATCCTATACAATTTTGGACTCGTCCTTCTATTTTGCGTTGTGTAAAAATTTATTCAAATGAGCATCACATTCGGCTGCTCTCGGTAAATGAGACCTATAAAAATTAACCATGCCTAAGAACCTTCTCAGACTTGCCACAGTTTCCGGTTTGGGATAGTCTGAAATAGCTTTAACTCTGTCTGACAAAATACTGATACCTTCTTGTGACAATTTATATTTTAAAAATTCAATTTCGTCCGTACCGAATTAAAATTTAGGTTTCACTGAACCGTTCGAAAATTTGCCTTAGAATAGAATAGAATAGAATCTTTATTTGCTAGAAATGTAAATATTACAAAAAGTGTTACAGTAATTATTATAGCAGATCCATGTACATTTTACCTGTAAGGCATGCAAATTATTATAATATGATCTTTGTTTATGACGTCATTTTCGGACGCTATGATGTCATCGATATAGCATAGCAAAGAACTATGTACATACCGTTTCTCTTGTGTATTAGTCTCTAACATTGATACTGTGTTATCCATGAAGCTTTGGAAGGTCTGAGCGGCGTTGTGTAATCCAGTGCCATACGTGTGAATTCAAAAAGACCGAAAGGTGTAATAATGGCGGTTTTCTCTACGTGTCCTGGTGCTATTTCGATACAATGATAAGCCCGTTTGATGTCTAATTTTGTAAATACTTTCTTTCCTGCTAAGGAATAGGTAGAGTCATGCAGCCTGGGCACCGAGTATCTATCGGGTTTTGTTATGGCATGTAATCACCAATAATCACCGCAAGGTCTAATTTGTCCGTACTTCTTGGGCACGACATGCATAGGACTGGCCCATTGGCTACTGAACGGCCTACATATCCCCATTTCCTGCATTAAGCGAAATTTATTTCTTACCTTAGTGAACTTGTCTGGTGTAAGGGGTCTGGCGCGTGCGTGCACCGGTGGGCCCGTCGTCTCTATGTGGTGACGAACTGTGTGTCCGGACGAGTCTTTAAAGGATGCGGGTTTGGTAATCTCTGAAAACTGTTCCAACAAGTCACGGTATGGGTTATCAAGATGGATAGTCGTAACAGAGGGCTCTTTATGACTTTTGATGGTCCCTATTACGCATAATGATGTTATCTGATCTATTAATTTCCTTTTATGCAAATCTACAATCAACCTATGTGTCTTTAAGAAATCAGCACCTATAATTGGTTTACTAACATCACATATCACATAAGGCCATTTGTAACTTTGTCTTAATCCTAAGGTAAGTTCTAGGGTGAGAACACTGTAGGTGTTTATTTCCGTATCGTTTGCGGCAAACAACGTATTCTCACACTTATTACTACAGTTCTTGGGCTAAACATAGATATATATATATATGTAGATATAGATGTCTATCAAAAAAGTCATACCATTTCTAGAGTTCGAAAAAACTCTTATACAAGAGGTTTGTCCGTCCGTCCGCCCGTCCGTCCGACCGACCGTCTGTTATACAACTTTCAACTCAAGAAACGTAAGAGCTAGAGACTCGCGGTGTACGCCATTCGACTCAGCATAGTCGATATACCCCCGAAATGACTATGACCTTTGACCTTCGACCTCAAAGGCACGTGATACCATCTTTCAACTCAAGAACCGTAAGAGCTAGAAACTCGCAGTCAACGCTATTCGACTCAGCATAGGCGATATACCCCGAAATGACGATGACTTTTGACTTCTGACCTTCAAGGTCACGTGATACCATTTATCGAATTCTAAGATTTACTTGAATTTACTCTAAAATTCATGGCCGTTTCTCACTTGTTAATATCTGTGACGCACAGGAGATGGCTTTCACTTAACTTGATACACTCCCCCATCGCGTCTGAACGTACCGGATTCAGTTTTCCTTCGTGGCGTTCCAGTTGCACGGTGACTCGCACTTTCTTGCTGCTTCCCGAAACCTAAAGTGGTACTTGCACAACCAATCTGCACTCTGCGGTGTACGCCTTGGACCTGTAGACCGTGAACGAGACCTGCTCATTTGTCCTTGCCAGTGGAAGTTTATTTGTCGCTCTCTTCCCCTAAAATCATTCACCTCGCCTCGTAAGGTCTTGAGTTCCAGGGATAAGTTTCGAATTGCCGCAAGTAACTCCGTGTTTATATCCGTTGATGAAGCAGTAGATGGTCGGTGTATCTCCGCTAACTCTCCGCTACGCAGATTATCCATGATTTTACTCGTTGTGAGGCTGATAGCTGCCAAGTCATTGTTCAGCTGTTGCTGTGCAACCGGTTGTAACGTAGGTGGGTTGGCCATGGTTGATGTTGAAACTTTTATACGTAAACGTGGCACTCGCGTGGCGATCGCGTTAAGTCTACATTACCACAATGTGAGAAGCGTCGGCAGTAGGAACTCAGGGTCACCAAATATAGTGTGATTGCTTGTACAGCACTAATGTCTGTACTGAATAGGTAAGAGTTCGGGATATGTATTATTAAAACACCAAACTATATGAACGTACTATATTATACACGTGTCACAAATGCAATACATAAGAATGCGTGTTGCCTAATACCCTGTCGGTACGCGACTAAGTTTACGGTGACGCAGCGCCATGTGTTTCATAAAAGTTGTATCAGCATAGGGTGCCTACAGTCTCTTGTATTTAATACATACTGATGATTTTTATAAAGACATGAAACAAAATATAAAATATTTTGATACTAGCAACTTTGACGAAAATAATATGTATGGTATTCCGAAAGCGAATAAACAATTACCTGGCTATTTCAAGAATGAGATGGGTGGAGATGTCATTACTGAGATTATTGGTTTGAGGGCTAAATTATACTGTATAAATAGTTTAAACAATACAATTAAAAAAGCTAAAGAAGTTAAAAAGCTTGTTTCTAATAAACTCAAATTGAAAAATATAAAAATAATTTGTATAATGACATAAATCTCACAGACACTATGTATGTAATTAGGACTAAAAATCATAAGTTGTATACACAAAAAATAAATAAATTAGTACTTCAAGGAAATGGAACAGTCACAAGAGGAAGACCTAGGCGAACGATTTTGATCAGATCGGAGGCGTTCTGGACAAAGACCAGGTTAAGAGCACCTTGAACCGACGGGCGTGTATGAGGAATGTGATGAAAGTGAATGAAGCCAGAGAAGTGTGTCAGGATCGTAGCAAATGGAAATCCGTAGTCTCTGCCTACCCCTCTGGGAAACAGGCGTGATGTATGTATGTATGTATGTAAGTTCAAGGAAACGATGACAAAAGTCAAATTTAAAAAAATGAAATTTATTCTTTACCTTGAGGTCACCGTACTATGTTTTAAAATAACTGATATTGACTATGTACCTACCTAATTTTATTATGTACTATTTACTGTCTTTTATGTTACAATAATGTATTATTATATTTATTATATGAACAATAAAATCACATGAATTATAATATGCCTTATTTTTTTTTTTTTCCTATTATGTCTCCTGTGCAATAAATATATTCATTTGTCTAAAGAAGTAGGTACTTATAATCTGAGTCTGAGTTCCATTCTTAGCTAAAGTGAATGTTCTAAATTTTTCTGAAATCCTTGGTAATATAATTTACCTTGACGTACTTCAGGCGGGTAAAGCCCTTCTAGTTTAAATATGAACATGTATTAATTACCAACATGTTATTGTTTCAATTATAAAATCATTTACCTTGACTTACCTCAGGCGGGTAAAGACCTTCTAGTCTAAACATGAACATTCATTTTCATTTGATTCATTATCAAATTGTATTTTTTTCTCAATTATAAAATAGGTAACAAAAATAGCAGACGATATATTGCGAACATCCAAACAACGAAATGTCAACTTATGTTGTCACTTGTCAGTTCAGTAAATTGCCATCTGTCAGTGTGATATGGATTGCATTTCGTTTGTTAAAGCAATTAAAATGTTTATCAAATATTATGTTTTATAATAAATAAGTAAATATTACTCATAGCATAATTAAATTTAAAAAAACATTTTTTTTGATCTCGTGTCTGTGTATTACATTAAAATAATTTGTTAATTTGTGAACGACTTTGAAGTGTCAAGTAAGTTGTACTTTCGCTTGGACCATAGATTAAAGTTTCAAACTAAGCAACTGAGATTCATGTATTTTTTTTTCAACGAATGAATGAATATGAATGTTTGAATGAACTCCAGGAATGAATGAGAATTGCATGTTCGACAAATGACTCCCTACATACTTTGTAGATGGCGTGCGTGGGCAAATAGTACTTTCTAACAGTGTTTTCAAATGTGCTGCCATAGAAATTTATGATAAACTGTGTTGAATTTAATCGATGAGCTGAAGGTAATCGAGAAAGTAAGTGCTGAACTTATCTATAATAGATTATATGCCTAGTACGTAGTACCTAGGTTACTTTTTAATTTACAAACAACTGTAACTTAATTTCACATAACGTTCACTTTATTTACCCATTATTAACTGGAAATATAAATAAAATACAATTTTTTTCGTAATAAGTATTCATTAACGTCACCTTCTCATTTGTCTTATCACAGATATAATTGACAATGACAGATTCAAGCACATCTTTGTGCACATTCGATACAAACATTGTTATTTTTGTATCCGCCGCCTTAAATTTACTGCAATTCGAGTCAGCCTTGCCTTTGTTTCCTATAAACATATTTCTTAGTCGTTTTTTCTGTACATGTATCCACTGTTCATCCTCTTTTGGTTTTTTCCATTCCTCCCCATTCAAATCAAATCAAATCAAATCAAATCAATTTATTTGTGAAACATAGGTATTAACATTTTAGATGGATCTTAAGAACTAAATAGTGCGCTATGTCTTGTCAATTTTGACATACAAATATTTATAGAAAAAACATGCATGCATGCGTAGTTTTGAAGTTTATATTATAAGAAATTATTAACATAATATTGGAATTGAATTAAATAATTAGTTTACATTAAATTACAATACTTTAAATCTTCTTTGGTATTAAATTATCATTTAAAAAGTCTTCAATTTTATAATAACATTTGTCAATTAGTAATAATGTAAGAGCTTTTTTAAATTTTAATAAAGGCATATTTTTGATATTGTCAGGTATTTTATTGTAGATTTTTGATGCAATGCCAAAAAAACTCTTTTGCATTAAAGATGTCTTGCATTTTATATTACACAACTGTGACAAATATTGAGCACGTATTGGCATTCTTTTTATGTCAGACATTTTTTCGAACAAGTGGGGGTTGCTTTTAATAAACACTGCAGATTCTAAAATATACAATGCTGGTAGTGATAGTATTTTCAGTGATTTGAAGGATGGTACACAGCTATCAGTAGTCTTTAATCCACACATAGATCTTATACAGCGTTTTTGCATTCTAAATATAAGTTCCCTGTCAGTTGATTGTCCCCAAAAAATAATTCCGAACCGTAGCACTGAAGCCACTAGTCCATGATAAGCTGTCAGTAACGTGCTGATATTTACTTTTTTAGATAATTGATAGAGTGCGTATGCAGATTTACTCAGTCTGTTACATAGGTGTTCTATTTGTGGTTTCCATTTTAATTTATTGTCTACCATTATACCTAAAAACTTAGCAGTATTAACTGTTTCTATATTGTAATTTTTATAAGTCAAGTTTATAGTGGGATTTGCCCAACGTTGTTGGAATTGCATGATTTTAGTTTTATCTAAATTTATTACTAAATTGTTACAATTAAGCCAATTTATTATTTTTGTCAGTGAGTCATTAATCTCGTTTTCATAATTATTGGGATTTGTGCATTCTATTATTACTGTGCTATCATCGGCAAAGAGAACCATTCTTTGTTGTGTCATCTTTGGGAGGTCGTTGATATATATTAGGAAAAGTAACGGTCCAAGCACACTACCCTGGGGGACGCCATACCTTAGAAGTCTTGGTTTCGATATGAAAGTGGTTTCTATTTTAGTGTTTGGACATAATCTAATAATTTCAGTACACTGGTATCTATTGCTTAGGTATGATTCTAGGAGGTCGAGGATATTACCTCTTATACCATAGGCATGTAATTCCTGATAGTTTCCGCAAACGATAACTTTTGTATTGCCGCTGTATTAGTTATCTTATTGCTGCCCGTCGCCGCGTTGTGTTTACATGGATCAGCTGGTAATAATCAGTTATCCCCGCTCGTTGAACAAACTGGTTTCTCACTCGTAACATTCTCTTTATTCACCGCCTCGCTTGCATAGCATTCCGTCGCAGTCGCACTCACTTTAACCAGCGCTTGCGGTGGTGTAGTAGGGAGCGCATTCATTACCTCGGTTGGATCAAGCGAAAGAGTACAATGCTCGCCTCGTCAGTCACTTCGGTGAAGCTCGCCGGCGTGCGCGGAATCGTGGTTGCCACTGCACACTTGTCAATAAGCGGGTATTCATTTTTGCTGTTATTTGAGTGTGATGGATAACTTTGACAGGAGTCTATATTTTGCTTGGTCATTGACCTGTTTCTCGATATTTCTATTGCTGACCGTTTATTTTCTAATTCTTCAAATTGCTTTGTAGTTACGTACGAACTTTTAATTGCCTCAACGTCTGATTTTAGCTTAACAATATTTTTCAATAAAGCATTCACATCTACGTGATCAAACGTAATTGGTGGTAATTCATTTAACTCTCTGGCTATAAAATTGGCATTACCTCGTGATCAGTCTCCTTGAATATTGCTATAATATCCTCAAGGTCTCGCTGTATCTTGCCGTCCTTCCTTCGTGATATATTTCGTTTGTTTGTTTTGATGGAGTCAAATAACAAACCTTTCGCTTTTTCGACTTCACTGATAGTAAAAGCTGAGGCACAAATGCGTACCATACTCTCATTGTCCATCGTATCAACCTTATTTTGCAAATAAGCAAGAAACTCGCTAATAACAATATTGTAACTTGTACACTTCACTGTTTTCGACATTTTAAATACGGTATCGCACGCGCACACATACGATCGAGACCACGGCTGAGCGCTGACTGATGCCATTATTATGCCCTTAAAAATGATACTTCCACCGCCAAGCATGTAGCTCTAGTGGCCTCTCTCTGACCGGCCGACCAAGTTAAGCCAGAGTTGAGAAACCTACGGGTGCTCTTGAAGTTCCACTCCAGCCAACCAGTAACGGCAAGCCGGGGTCGAGGCCCTAACCGACTCTCTGAGGCATTTCCCTAATACGTTAGGAAAATACCGTAATTATCTATATATTAATACGTGAAGCAAAAACTTTGTGATCCTTTTTATGAAAATTGCGCGGTCGGAGGAGTATGAAATTTGGCACAGTTAAAGATTATATAGAGAAGGAGGGGCAAATCCTAATATTTTTATAAAATATGCATTAGAAATACTTTAACCTAATGATAAAACACTACACGCACACAACCATGCATTTGACACACGCATTCGAATCGCGTTCGTAGTATTTCGACATTGTTCGTCTGACGTCGTACAATTCTTTGTAACTATTGCTACTTATATACCTTATATTATGTAATAGAGAAAAACAGAAAACAAAGTAGCAAGCTTAAGAATTTTGGTCGAATTTTGACCACTAGGCTACCACTAGTTATTATTATTATGTATGTTTATCCATTGTCTGGAACCCATAGAGCTTATAGCTCTGCTTAGTTTGGGCTAGATGGTGTTGTGTGTATCATGTGTATGTGATAGAATATTATATTATATTATTATATTTTAATCCGTTTCATCCTGCAGCAGATCGGTGGAGAAAATACTTCTATGCGAACAGATAGTCCCTACGGGGAGAAAGGATTTTAGAAGGTTTATGAAGACAACATGAAAATGATGTAACCGATTAAATACATCCATAGATTCACGCCTGTTTCCCAGAGAGATAGGCAGAGACTACGGATTTCCATTTGCTACGATCCTGACACACTTCCCTGGCTTCATTTACTTTCATCACATTCCTCATACACGCTCGCCGGTTTAAGGTGCTCTTAACCTGGCCTTTGTCCAGAACGTCTCCGATTTGGTCAAGAAACGTTCGCCTTGGTCTGCTTCTTACGACTGATTCATTCACACAAGCCTTATAAACTTTCTTAGTCAGTCTTTTCTCGTCCATTGTTTCTACATGCCCAAACCAGCATAACATACCCTTTTCTATTTTTGTCACTATATGACTTTTCATGCCGCATCTCTCTATAATCACACTATTTCTTATTCTATCTTTCAGAGTCACACACATATGTCTCTCAGCGCTCTCATTTCTACAGCACTTATTCTGCTCTCATGCTTCTTTTGCCATACCCAACTTTCACTGCCATGCATAAGTGTAGGCACTAATAGTCCTCTATCAACAGCCAAACGTGCCTTCTCGGATACATTTCGACTGTTCATAAAAGCGCGTAACCTATTAATATAAGTAATTTGTCAGGTAAGCTCAAATAATCTATTTATATAAGTATAAAATTGTCAAGTTTCCTTAAAATATTTTCAATAAATAATTCGGTTCCGCTATAGGCTGTTTAAAAATCGAATCATCTTTTAACACTTCATAGCACGTAACTCTGCACATTTTATATAAATTGCTAAAATAAACAATTATTACGTAAAGTTCTTCAAGATTATTTGAAATCAAATATAGACTCTATACATAACAATATGTTATAATTATTTCACATTAAAACATCAACTATTTATTTCTACTGATGTCGGTCTTAAGCTCCGTACTCACATACGGTTTTACTCGATTGAGCAAACACGTCAAACAAAAATTACGGCATGGTCTTCCGTCCACACATTCCGCATTTACATAAGGCAGACTTTATGAGGCATTAGTAAGGTGTAAACTTGAAAGCAGTATGTCTGTATGGAATCCACACGAGAGCACATATGCTCTTCTACTTGAAAAGGTACAAAAAGCCTTTCTCAGGTTCCTGTACAAGCGTATTTACGGATATTATCCATATATGTATCCAACAAAGTTTATTTTGGGTTGTCTAGGTTATAACTCATTGGAGGTCAGACGGAGTACGCGTCAACTTGTAACTATGTGCAAAATTCTGAGGGGAAAGATTGATACACCAGACCTTCACGGCGAGCTGTGTCGATTTTTTGTTCCTAACAACTATTGTCGCAGCCGAAGGCATATGTTGTTTGCCACGCCGTCATGTCGCACCGTAGCGCGCGCCAACTCACCCATACCGCGCTCCCTCTCTGCCCTCAACGCTCTCCTGTACGCCAAACCTGACATTGACTTGTTCGCGGATGGATGGCTGAATATATTGTTAGAGTGCCAGCGATTTTGCGAGAAAGAGGGATGAGTGTGTGTGTGTGTGTTTTTTTTGTGTTTACTTATATTTAAATGTTATCTTGTTTCATATGTTTGTTTTAAGTGTTTCATTTACGTGTCATTTGTGTTTAATTTAATTTATTCATAAGTATATTTTAATTATTGTAATTGGTTCAAACCGTTATAATTAAATAAATAAATAAATAAGGAGGCACTTGGTAAAAGATTAGTTAGAACGCCGCTCTTTAATTATTTAAGGATGCCTGTAGTGCTCTATATCATAAATATATTCCTCGATAACTCCCTTTGGAATAAACTCTTAAATCTATTTTTTTTATTATGCACATGTTTTAAATACGTTTGTCAATGGCGTCAGATACGAACATACCGTCGAGTAGGTGCGAAGGAAATTACATTTATTTGATTCCATCGAGCCGGCTCGATGCGAGCCTTCGAGTTGTGAGGTTTGCGGTCCACACGTTAATTTTTACTAGTTTTGGAGTAAATTTATCGAGTAATACCCAATGTGAGTACGGAGCTTTAGATAATTTTAGTCATGGTAATACGATAATATGAATCGGATTAAATCACACAAAATGAAGATATAAAAAAATGTATACGTTAAAACTTTTGTAGTTAGAGAAGGCTAAATTGAAAACATTTTTTCTGTCTGTGTGAATTGTGTTTCGCCTGTAATTCTATTTAAAATGCCATCTCGTGCCTTACAGACCAGTAAGGTTAAGTAAGCTATTACATAAGGAAATTATCTGTAAAAAATAAGCATAATCAGACTTCCGAAGAAGAGAACCTGAATAATAAAGTTCATAATCTAGTGATTTAACCAAGATCAAAGAATATTGAAATTAAACTACTATATACGGATTTTATCGCGTTGTTTATTTGACACGTTTTTATTTAATTTAGAAACTACTACTATTAAACATTGCTAATTTTTAAGCTAATTAAATTATTAAAAATATTTAAGTTTACACTTTCCCCGACGTTTCGGTTGCTTTTCAGCAGCCATGTTCATGGGGAGACTAAGATGGTAGTTGTCTCAATGTTCCAGTTGTTATTTGAAAGTACCCGAACATAATTTAATCATTGGTGTTTCTATTTACGCAGAATGAGCTCAAAGTATCATGAAGTCTAGCTGTGGTTTGCTTCTTCTTGGGTTTGACTATTTGAATTACTGGATCTCAAGCTGGTGGTACATTCCAACCATCTTCTCTATTAAAATTAGGATGTTTTTTTATTTCAATAGGTAGGAATCGGTGTTCTTTAGCGAGAGTCTGTGGTTTGTCAAATCTCAGGTAGTGGTTGGTCCCCTGTTGCACATGTTCACACACAGCAGACTTCAACGAGCGTTGGTGTTTTACATCAGCTATGTGTTGTATGTAAACATGTAAATGTACGTACATTTTTTGAGTGAGATTAAACACCTACGTCTCACTAAAAAGGAAACAATGATTAGTTTTCATGTACAATCATTATTTACATGCATACCTGCACATGACTGTAGTGAAATAACTAAAAGGAAGCTAATAAAGTACAATATGCCTGAGGAATATGCAGAACTACTTAAGCATTGCTTAACAACTGGCTATTTGTTGTGGGACAATAAATTCTACATACCAACAAGATACGGTAGTTAGATTACCCATAGTCTAAAGTACCAACAAAGATTTTTTTAAATCTACTTTTAAATAAATATAATAAGTGTTTCAAATCTGGTTTTAGGTGTAAATGTCAAATTATAGAAAATAATGCACGATACAAACTGTGACGTGACCGCTATTTAAATGCAGCTGTGCACCCAACTTTTTTTAATATACATTTTACTGGTGATTTGATATTCATAGAGACATTTTCAGTTCTATCATCAGATGAGCCAGCGTCCCACCTGATGGTAAATGGTTACCACTACTTATTGACGTATGGCTGTGTTTTCTTAATATCGCAGGAGCAATTCTAAGGAAACATAGTCGTCCCAAGTCAACAAGCACACATGTGCAGGGGGCCAGTGGAAAATGAGTAGAAAGGAGATCATAAAATTTCAGAATTCAGAATACTGGCAGCATATATTGAGATCTCATCTGAAAATAACACATTCAAATTTTGACATCTATAGGAACTGTCATCGTATCAATGTCTGTCATGGCTTAAATTTTATGTGAGAATTTTAGGAATTATAGGAAACCTGGAAATTATGTGTGCTCTAATTTTTTTTCACACTGTGACAGAGGCTTGTTAACGCGCCTCTCATAATTCTGTTTTGTAAGCACACATTCACAGCAATTTCTAGGCAAATCTTTGCGTTACCGGTTTGTATGATATTATACTTTTACTTACTAGTGCATTTCCATCATAATAATTATTATAATCTATTCATTGTGACAAGTGACATAAGCAGTATCTGTAGAAGCTTTACCAAGCTTCACCCATTCCAATAGTGTATGATCATTCCAATAGTGTATGATCATACAAATTCTCTAAGAATATTCTTAATATATTATAACATTTGCATACCAGGCTACTTCTTCATTAAGTTAGTTAACTTTCGGTATGCAGTACCCTTAACACACCAATTTCAGTTGAGTATGATTTTGTTCCAGGTGGTAGTTGTTGAACGGAGCACACATAGTTGGCATAACCACAGGCAAAGTGGCATCAAGCGAGGAGTTGTAAAATGATTTGCCTCTCTCTGTACGCCTTGATAGCCTCTGCTACACTTTTAGCGTGCGTTCCGGTCTGCTATTCACAATTTGAGATGAATAAGTTCATCAAGTGCCTCAAAGGAGGGAAATAGATCGATATGTTGATTTGCGTTAGTTGTTTAACGGCAATAATGGCTGTAAGCTGTATCGCATGTATTCCCGTACTTTTAGACACATATTGGCCTAAAAAGAAATGTCCGAGAATGCAAAAACAGCCGTCAATATGTAAGAGCCCTTGTTGCCCTAAGCGGTCTAAGACCTGAGTAATTGTTCCATACTATTTAAGATTTATTTTATTAAACATTTGTAACCGTTTAAATATCTTGTTTTTTATACACTTACACACCTGCATACTTTGAATAGTCAAACAAAGCTAAACTACTAGAACGCCGATAATTATACGCAGTGGAAACAATTTTATCGACAATGTTCAGACTTAATTCAATAGTCTTACTTTAGACTTGGTCTATCTTGCTGTTAATAACAAAGTCCTTTTTATAATATCGAAGGCGGCCAAGACTAAATTTAATAACCTTTTCTTAGCAGTTTATTAGCATTAAAACATTTTCACTTAAAAACAATTATCAACATTCTTAGTTTTAAGGTTTGCTTCAAAACCTAAATCTGCTTATTTTCTAAATATTAAAATTGTTATATTAAGTACTGTTTTGAAATTAAACAAACTTTTTACGAATTTTATCGCGTTGTTTATTTTTTATAAAACATTATTATTACATAATTTTGAAACTTTAAACTACTATTTTTAAACACTTACTAGTTACTGTTTACTTCAATTTAAGCTATTTAAATTATACTATTTATACAAACTATTTAGATTTAATTTTACACGTTCCCCGACGTTTCGGTCGCTTTGCAGCAGCCATGGTCACTGGAAGATTAAGATGGTAGTTGTCTCAATGTTCCACCAGCTTGGGATCCAATACCGAAAACTACCAGAGGTCGCTATAATATTCGCCTTTAATAGAAGGGGTCTGTCTAATCCCGGCCCGCTATCACAGCGCGTGTAGCAAGTCTGGCCTGGCCTCTAATATTCACAAATAAATTATTGCAATTGGCCAATTCGCGTCTATTTTTGAGGATATCAATAGTTTGATGTATCCAATAAACGGAATCCAGATTCATGTTGTCCACATTTTTTAAATAATTCCCAACCGGGTTATGTGTAAGAAGATGTATCAGATTTGGAACCAAAAAGTGGCCAGAAAATAACGTAGTCATCCGAGTTAATCAAATGCTCTGAATCTACGTTGAGAAACGTTAAATCATGAAAGCGCCATTTTTTTTTTTTTTGAGGGGTGAAATGCTCCTTATGCATACCGCCCCACTTGGGGTGGTGGGACGGTTATGTCGGGCTCACCGGCCTACAACACGGCCGGCATACCGACTAAAACCCCCCTGTGCACCGTCAATTCGCCTTGACGGGTGAGCCGTTGGAACCTGATACAACATCAGCGGCCCACCCAGCGACTGCCCACGCCTCGCGGGCACCAAATCATGAATGCGCCTACCCGAACCTAGAGACAGTAATGCAGTTGTATGTCTAGATATTGCAAAAATATTGCTAGGATCAATGGAAGTATTCGCTAAATACGCCACTAGATCATCGATGTTCCAGATAGGAGGTTTACTTGCTACCGGTTGTTTGAGAGAAATAGACTTTAGAACATGTTTTAATAAGGTATGGCAACTTAAATGACCAGCCGAATCTGCTTTACTACCGATTTATGTAGTAGTATAGTATTGTAAGTAAATTTTCAATTAGATATGTCAGCCAAAAACTGCGCCACCGCTGATCCGTCTGGATTAACCAGGTTAATTTGATGTTTTTGAGTCTATTTTAACCATCGTGTCCAGGCAGCTTTATAGGTCTTACGAGTTGATAACCTCCAAGATGATTGCAATAAATCGATTTGGTTAGAAAGAAAGAAAGAAAGAAAATAATTTTATTTGTTCCACGCTGATAATATAAGGTAACAAAAAACACAACCAAAAGTACATATAGAACAAATAAGGTCCTGCGTCAGCAATGTTGCAGTACATCCACAACGCTGGTATTCTCGCAGACCCTGAATGATTTCGGTGCATGTAGGCAGTAACATACATACATACAACTCAATTAAAAACAAAATATCAAAAAACCAAAAAAAAGAGTAACTTAAATAAATTAGGCAGAAGGTGGATGGCAGAAAGTAATTTCATACTAAATAATAATATTGGTATCTATATAATATAATACTTATATGTATACATACATATAGAATTAAAAGTACCTTGAAAATAATAAAAAACAGATAATATAAGATAAATAATACATAATAAAGACATTGTATCAATAAAAATGTTATATTACAACGCAGCATATAATGTTGTGTTACATTTCTGAACGACCCCCGGCTCTTGTTAACAAAACATGACACTGATTGTCATCGATGTCATGTGGGTAGTAATAATAATTCTAAATATCAATTGCAAAATAAAATAAGCATCCATCTGCGTCTGCGCAATGAGAAAAAGAGGCTAGGATGATATTTTATAATAGGTTATATTTATACTTATCATGTATCAACATAAATTTTCACATAACAGACAGCTACGTAATGCAATCTACGTTTAAAATTTAAAAAAATTGTGTTTATGGACATGTATATTTAGGTTAGAATTCCAATGTATGAGATTTTGAACCCACCCTCACATCTCCATACCTCTAGTTACGTCTTGGACTTTGGGAGGTGGACGGTCCGTTGACGTGTCCACTAGGGAATATTGTAGGTGCCGGATCGGGGCTCCTATGGCTCGTGCTTTCTGGTCTGCTCTTCAGAATACTCGATCCCATCGAGGAATTACCAGAAGAAAAATTCCGCAAGCTCGGTTTAGATGCGCTAGTACTCTTGGCACCAGACAAGGTGGTGGGAATACCCATGCTAATTGGTAGTTCCAATTGCTCAAAAATACGTCGTGATTAATGGCTTCTTTGTCGTTCAAGTCCAATGATACATAGTTTGCAACGACATGAGCTATTTTCGAGGCAAACAGGTCTATTACAGGGGTCCCGAATTTCTGGAAAAACATGTCTGTGTATCGAGGTACCAAGTGCAATTCCACAGTTCCTCGACCCCGAGATAGACAATCGGCAAGAACATTGAATCTGCCTGGTAAATGAAAAACTTTTAGAACGATACCGTGATGGTTCAGAATCTCGAACATCTTTTTTATAATGGCAATCAGAGGTTTTGATATCGCCCCCCCCCCCCCCTCCCCGCGTTGCGCTAGTAAGCCACTACAGTCTTGTTTTCGCACTGTACAAGAACTGTAAAGCCGTGACCTTGCAGAACTTTTAAAATGACCAGCATTTCTTTTTGGTTGCATGCAACCCGGTTTCCTGTTCGCTCCACAGTCCTGACAGTACCTGACTGTCCATCTGTGCACCCCAAGCAAGATCGGAAGCATCTGTTGTTACTGTTGTTAAGAAGTGACTTGGTGGTGCAATGTAAAACGGTGTCTAGGCCTAGTAATTTGCATCCACCATTACAGATCTGCCTATGCCTCTGTTGGTAGAGCATGCAGATGGTTTGAGGACTTCGAAACAGAGTTTAGGAACTCCAGCAAACTCCTGGGATTGATTCTTCCGTTTGGAACTGCAAAACTAGCGAAATTAAGAAGATACACAAGGCTTTGCACATTTTTTTAATCCCACTTTCTTTTCGTTCAGAACGCTCTGACTTTTGAAAATTGACCTGCCAACCTAGGTACTGTAGTCTTTGAATCACCGACTGAACCTGCGATCGCAGAACGTCTATGTCGGATTTGTGAACGTTATGTTGGTTTATGTCCATAAATCTCCATTGCTAAGTTGATAATTGCTCAATGGGGATTTATGGACAAAAAATTCACAGATCTCCATTGATGGGGATACTCAATGAGGATATGTAGAATAACCTGTCTTGATGGGCCATCAAAAATATCGTCTAAATAGACAATTACGCGAATGCCTTCTTCTCGCAACATTTGGGCAAAGATGCAAAGACCTTTGGAGCCAAACTCAGTTCGAAAGTTAGACACATCATTTGGAGTATTCTCCCTCGTAAATCAGTCTGAGAAGCCATCGTTGTGACTGAGAAATGGCCAAGTGAAAGTAGGCCTGGGAGAGGTCTATTTTGCATAGCCAGTCCCGAGGCTGCAGAACCTACGTCGCGCACCTCTGACTTTCGGCAGTTATATGACTTTTCGAAATTATGTGCGTATTGATTGATAATTATCGCCTGCTCCGTGCCTCAGAGAGCACGTTAAGCCATCGGTCCCGGCTGCTATGGCAGTTATTGGGAAGTCAGTGCCCTATAATATCCTGACACTGGTCTAGCCTTAGGGTATCATTAGCCTTCGGGTTGCGGAGGTCAGGTGGCAGCCGCTCTGTGTAAAAACTGATACCCAGTCAAATCCGGTTTGACTAGAAAAGCCGACCCTAAGTGACTTGGGAATAATAAAGGCTAGTGAGAAGAAGTCCCGAGGCTGCAGAAAGTCTGGTACCCGGAATAAGTTTATCAGTCTGAATCGTTCTGTGAGAACAAACTCGTTCAGAGCTTTCAGATTGAAAATTGGACGAAAAGAGCCGTCGTTTTTTGTCACTAAAAATATCATCGATAAAAAGCTCGCGGACAGATCTGCAGTCTCGAGGACACCTTGCACATTCATTTGATTTATAAGGTTCGACATTTCTGGAGATTTTAGAATATTGAAGGCACTGTTTCTTATATTTGGCACAATCAGTGGAGGTCTTTGCAGGAATGGTATTCGATAGTGAATATAAAAAGTAAGTTCTTCCACTACCTGTACTCAGCTCACTCAGCCTCAGTAACCTCACTATTTTTATTATTGTCACCAAATAATTCACGGCTTTCCATTTATTATTCTGATGATAAATTTCGGAACCCCCAAGTATTTCCAACGATTGGCAAAGCGGGCCAAATGGCCAGCCTTGAACTTAGTGCTCGGACAGCGCCAGTGAGTTTCTTCGCTTTTTAGACTGTTCGTTTCTAGAGGCATCTGCGGATGCACTTTGATTTCTAGCCTTTTTGAATTGGCCGTTGCCGGACCGATTATGACGATAGGCTCGTGATCGAAAAGTATTAATTGTTGGAGGCCCCCCTACGATTAGAGTTGTCATAATATTCCTGAGGACATTGAGAGTGATAGCTCCCCTGCGGAGGAGCATTACTCATTGGATGTGCAACATGAGCAGATCCAGGTATAAAACCTTGTAAAGGCTTATTGTAACACACCGCCCCCTGCTTAGGGAGGTTGTTAGATACAACTTTACTAGCTCCAGCCTGAGGTGCCGAGGGCTCGCTACTAGCTTTAGGTGGTAAGAATGCTCTTAACGCCACCTATTTTTTTTAAGTAGCCGTAAAATACGAAGAAGTTTATTCAAAATATTTTGGCATGACGGTGTCACGTCTTATTTGAATGATTTCGTCTCTATGGCCACACAATAATTGTAATAAATCGGATGATATTTTATGAAAATCTCCGTTTCAAATGCCAAATTCAATAAACTACTCTTGTAAATTATCTAGAGTTATTATTTAATTGAAATGCTGAATACTGTTTAGGATGTCAAGAAAATTTTTAGGAGTTTCAGGGACTGAAGAAAGCTCGAAGAAGTATTCTATCCTAACAGTACAAAATAAAAACTGATAATAATAACTTGTTATCGAAAACAAGCAAGTGTTTTAAAATGTATATACTTAATAGGGTAGAAAAATATGCACAATTAAATAAAATCATGCAACAGCAAAGCCCACATTAGACTAAAAAATTTATCTAACATGTGGATAAGAATAAAACGAACAGCAAAACTGAAAGAAACTATTTTTGTTCAAAAACTTAAGTGAATAATCGGTGCTTCATTTTTTTATAACACCATCAATATCACAGTTCTTAATTTTATAACACTCAGCACTTTATTACGTTCACGGGGAAAATTAAGGGTCCCTGTCGAACCGATCACGGCGGGAAACAAAACGCCAATGGGCAAGAGAACATGTATTTTATACCATAGAAGAGTTTTACGACTTCAAATAAATTCAAATTTTAAGTAGACTGTGACAAATTTGTTAATTTTAATTTATTGTATATTTGCATGCTATGTAATATAGTTGAATGGGCTTGTACAACTTTATATATTGTGTAACAACTTTTGTAACCCTATTTACAGCAAATAAATGATTTTTGATTTTGATTTCTGAGGTTCAAGCGCATAACGCGACGAGCCCTCCAGGTGGTGGGGGGAGGAAGGTATCAGGGGAGGGAGGTGCGAAAGAGATGGGTATACATGGGTAAAAAGGGAAGGGGGAAATAGGCGGAAACGGAAGTGTGTCTCAATCAATTCAGCTTTGAATTTACGGTCAAGTGATTTAATAGAATAACTTAAATAGCTTAAATTGAAGTAAACAGTAAGTAGTAAAAGTGTTTAACAATAGTAGTTTATAGTTTCAAAATTATGTAATAATAGTGTTTTATAAAAAATAAACAACGCGATCAAATCCGTATAAAGTTTGTTTAATTTCAATGTATAACATTCGCGTAAACATAAGACAATATTAAGTACTATTATTATATTATATTATATTATGTACAAACCATATTATTAAAAAACATTAAAATGCAAATAGAATAAATAATTAGGTACATGATCATATCAGAGTTCTACATTGACAAAAGTTACCAGTAGAAGTAAAATCAAATTATGAGTTTACTCAGTCAATTTGACCCATGACAACAATGAATTTTAGGATGTGTAAATGAAGTCCTAATTTACACATCCTAGAATTCATTTCTATTTCTATTCATTACCTTTAATAGTATCCGATAGATGGCGTTTAGGTCAACATAATTAACTATTGACTAGGTGCTTGTAAAGCTCGTACGATTTGAAACAATGGATTTTAGTGGATATAGTGAATATTACAAGATACACCCACTGAATTGTTCATTATACATACATAGTCTCACGCTTATCCCAGCCATCCTGCAGGAGATTCAATTTTGTGTCCCAGACGAGTATAGGGGGCGACGGCGGCGGCCGGTGTTGTTAGTGGTGCAGCCTGCTCGAACTAATCTTTTACAGCACGCGCCCTTGACGCGGGCACTGCGTGCGCTCAATACAATAAATATTATCAGATCGAATCGATGTTTCATGTTCATTGAACGAATTCACAAGGGCTACGTACTGGACATTTTGTTATTGTGTATAGTTTTAAGACACTTTATTATGTTTTAAGATGTGTTATTGTATTTAAGTATTAGATTTTAGTTATATTATTATACTATCGCATTAGGTTAAGAACCTGTAATGATAGATAAATAGTTTGAAACAAATAAATAAATAATAACTTATGTTACATTGACGCGTACCTCTCCGCGGGGCGACGGAGAGGTTATGTCGGACTCACCGAGGCAAAGATATCCCGACTAAACCTACTATGGTGTTCCTCGACATAACCAGAATCGGCGGGGCCGCGCAAATCACTTTTATATGCAATCGTGACCCCGCCAAGGTTTCCAGCTCGCCGCCGTATGAAACGGCAGACTATTAGACGAATAGGGTTATTTAAAAATATATATATGACTACATTAAAGAATAAGTGATTTAAATGATAATTGATTTAGTTAATATAAAATTGTTTAAGATTAAAATCGATAAGATTATCGTTAATTATATTCTACTAAAATTATAGTTAAAATAAAAATAAGACCGGGTAACCCCGAATAGAGTAGTAGGTGGCGCCAAACGTAGTGAGATCTTGTCATTCGATTGACAGCTGGTACGCGAGACGGTCACGTGCTAACATATTGGCTCTTAATCGAGTTTAATCCACATACAGCATTGTGACATATTTCGTGCGTTAGTGTAATAAATTGAAATTATAGAAGATTACCTAGTGCAACTGTGTCTTTATTTCGAAACACCCGCCTTCTACACGCCCACGATGGAGAATGACGGCCGAGACCGCTCCGCAGGCACTTCTGATGTTCTATTTATATTTTTTATAAATAAACTATTTAACAGTTCTTGTATTATTTCTGTTAGATAACGTCAATTACCAGCTTATATCATTTTAGTTTTGAAATGGGTATGCATTTTTGCAGCTCACTATATGTCGGGAAGTAAGCGTGCCTTATACAGCTCCGGTACCATACTGGAGATATGGGAGGCGGCTTCTCCGTCGGCTTCAGCGTGGTTTTCGTTTGCAACTCCCAGAGTTGCGAGTGGTGAGCGGCTTTATTGCTCCGGCACCTATCTGGAGAACAGGTAGTGCCACTTGGGCATGAGGTAGTTCGCTTACGAGAACCGGATCTCGGGAGTTAGGTTAGATAAATCGAGATTTGGGACCAAGACCTGTTTATTACTGGTCCCAGAAGGTGCTCTCGGGCACTGGAAGGTACAGCTGCTCCCACTATTGTAACCGGATGGTTGGTGTAGGGGAACGCTATATCATAACTGGACTGGTCGTGGATAGAGAGGATGTCCCCTTGTAGGGGACGAAGACAAAACGACACAGAGGCGCGCGTGTCACGCACGCCGCCTCTCGGACCTGGTGCTGATCGGGTTGCGGGCAGACCCACGAAGCCCACCACCCCCAGGTGAATCCTCAGGGTGTCCAACCTCAACTTTTTATATTTAAGTCTATACTTTCCCCGACGTTTCGGTTGCAGCCATGGTCACGGGGAGACATATTATGATAGATTTAATAGTTTTAATAATTTAATTAGCTTATAAATGAGTAAAGTTTAATAGTAGTAGTAGTGTAACAGTTTCTAAATTACGTTATAAAGTGTTAAATAAATAACGCGATAAAAGCCGTATATAGTAGTTTATTATTTTAACTAATAAAAATTATCAATTGTTCTCCGTATGTACCATTAATCAATATCAATCGCGTGGAGTTATAAGAAGTTTTTAAGACCTCAGCGCCTTTATTTATTTAACTTCTATTTACGCTAAAAAGTTAATCGTATATTAATTGTTGAACAGCAAAATTTAGATAATGCTATATTCAAAGCAGTTTCTGTATAATTTATTAAATTAAATAAAGTAGTATATACAACCTCAAAACGATCTTAAACCTATGACACTGACAGAGTTTTATGAAGAAATTTTAAATTTAGAAATATATTTGATAGTTCATTTTGTGACATTTTCTGTACGAAAATCTTTGTGAATAAAATTTTTGTAAAAACAATATGCTTGGTAAATTATTGTGGAATGTCGCTAAGATAATCTTGATATCAGGGTTATCTTTCAGCGTCTGACTGGTATAAATGGTCTTGCCGCGTCGGATCAAGTAGAGCTGGCATTTGCATGTAAGTTGCTATGTATTGCTACATTGCTACATTGTATTTTAGTTTTAGAAGGAAATCATTTGCTAAGTACCTACGTATCCGTAATCCATAATTTCAAACTTCGTAGTACTAGATACCAGTACAACACAAACCGTTCTGTCACAGTGGTAGTATGGATCTTGAGGTCTTTGGTTCCTTTCATAGTTTAAGTGTCGGTATATTTTCGTTCAATTTTATCGTTTAGTGATTGTTTGAGATTTCCGTTAACATTAGAAAAATATTAGCATGAGGTGAAGTGGGATGTTCTTTAAGACATTTTAAATTTCAAGGCTTATGTTTGGGATACAGTAGAGATAGCTACTTACAATTTTTTTTCCTAATCTGACTACATCAAGTGTGACACATATGTAAAAAATTAGCCAAATATTGCAGAATTAAAATTTAATATGATTATTTTTAAAGGCAAGAATATACTACATAACAGAAAACAAAAAAAAAATCGAATGGTAAACTTATTTGACAACGACTTAGTGTCGCTCTCTTTTTACAACTGCTCATATAAAGTTTGTACGATGTCATCGAGTTGTCTGCCCTAGCAACGCATTTCATTTTGATTTGATTAATTACAAAGGCCTTCTTTAATTACGGTAAAATCATACCTATTAATGCAAATTCGAAAACATCATTTTGATGAAGCTTCTGCGTCTTATTTAAGTGTTTTTGAACGTTACATGGACGGCACTACCAACATTCCAGATAAGCCACTTCATCATATTTTGTGTCCAATATCCTATCGAAATCCAAAGTTACTTAAATTTTTGTTTCAGGCCACTTTCTTTGGCGGTCCTCAGGTCCTGGGTCTATCGCAGGCAATTACACGAACTCGCTCCGTCTCTACAGGAGCGACGTGTGTCCAAAGTGGTTCAGAATTGCTGACCGAAACGTTAAATAAATCTTAGTATATTATTATGATTAAGATGTTTTGTATCAGCAATACCACCATAATTCTTGCAGTAGGACTAATTATTTTATGCCCTATATTGTGTGAACATTTATTGAAATGTCTAAAAAAGCAAAAAAAGTAATGTAAGAGTGGGCTCACTTTGTTCTTGTGAAATTATATGTGGTCGTGTCAAAATGTGATGGTTTTATTGATATAATCCAATAAAATTAAAAACATAACCTGCCTGTTTTATTTTAAGGTAGACATTTTATTTTAATGATAATCGCTGTTATTTTTTCAATTTTGACCTTTCATTTTTGTGCTCGCAAATTCTTAAGAAGCGACATTCCGCAAACACTACGTTAAGTCCCATCAAACTTATTCAATTCTTTGTTTTTATCTTGAACAGTCTTTGTTTTGACAACGTTGTGTATATATATTTTTTGTATTAATCTTGTAACAGAACTCTTTTTTGTTTCAGACTGCCCATTATTTGCCAGTCTCTGCTGACCGTGCGATAGTTGACCAGATAATTCCAAGTTATTGTTGAAGTCTAGATTCCCAAAATTATTGTGCAGCTCAGCTGCTAGTACCGTATTTTGTCATTTAAATGTTTGTATTGAACCCTCTGCAAATTCTTTGACGATGATTTGCATGAGCTGTGCTACGGCCCTTGTGGCAGCTGGCTGTATAGCGTGTGGGCCCGTGCTATGCGAAAAAATATTAAAATGTTTTATTTCAAGTCAGAAAAAAAAGTAATTAATTTTGTAATAATGTAGTGTTTATCGTTTTTCTTGGTTTATAAATAAGTAATAAACTTAGATTGACACGACTTAGTTATTTTATTTCATAAACACTTTGTGTTTTGTCACTCTAATAATAATTCCTGATAAACCCACACGGATCTGCCGATGTTTAACACTAACTGTCAAGCAATTGATTTTCTTTTTCAATTCATCATTATATAGATATTTTATTTTTATTATATTTACGTTTTAGTACAATCTAATAAAAATAAATTACCTTTAAAGCAATGAATGGAATTAATAATATATAATAATTATAAGATGCCAAACTAGTGATGTACTTACGTACAACAACAATTATTGCTATTTTAAAGCGTTTTCTACCAAACAGTTCTATCAGTAGGAACTGATCTGCTAGTAAACCGCTGTATAGTTAAATATCCGCAAGTTAACAGATGACAAGTTGCTTGCACTGTTCGAGTTTGTGTATGCCTAAACAGTAGGTACCAAATTTTACAAATCCTTTGTTTTATTGTTTGATCTCTGGGCTTCATGATCAAATCGCCGGAGTATGCAATGATTTCGGACATTTCTTTTGAATTTTGATTCATAAAGTCACTAAATCGGATTGCTGTCTAAAAATATGGCTTATTTTTATTCGATGAAATTATATCAGTGCTTAAAAGCCGCAAGCAAGCTTATATCTAAACTGTCACCGAGTTTTAAGAAACCTATATAATTTTACTCTATTGTCAAAAGCTTTAACAATACTTCCGCAAATTATTATAATTGTCGTCCCCTTGTTTCAGATAACCATCCATTGGAAAACGCGAATGACCATTTGCATATCCTTGCTTGGTGCTATTTGTATTTTCTCCGCTGTAATCTGCGTGCCATATTGGACACGCGCTTTTTTCACCAACAAATGCAAATGCCCTGCTGTGCCTATTTGTCCTGATTGCGGCATGCCATTTTGATTGCAAACTTTCAGTTGATAGATAAAAATTGATCAAGGTTGAAATTATTGAAGCAAAATTTATTGGACAACAATCTCAATCGATTCTGAACGATTAGGCCTAAGTATAATCAAGCAAGATGCCGTGTGGCTGCCTTTTAATTCCAACAAAATGTGTCTGTATGAATGTCTTTACTGCAGCAGCTGCAGCGGCTTTGATCCTTTTGGCCCCTATTGTTTGTCAGAAGTTGTTGAAATGTTTGCATGAAGCCCATATTCGTGGTAAAAAGAAGTAACTTATTATTCATGTTTTGATTTATTCAATATATTTTTAATTAAAGTGTTTGACTACACTTGTTGTTTTATTGATATAAACGAAGTAGAAAGATCTGAACTTTCTTAATAAATTACGATATTTTTAAATGAAATTATATTACATATTACTTCTATTGATGAATCTACTAAAATAATTAATACATGTGATATCACAATGACAGCAGAATACATGTTATTGGTTGCATGTTATTTTGTCAAACTGGAACTCAGGAACCCATACCTAGCTATAATGTTATTACGTTAAATAATATACTTATGTTCTTTACCTAACTCTAATAACTTAAACATTCGCTTAAAGTTTGACATTTGACTGTTTGATAAAATAATAATACCTAATTTATTTATAATTCATTCATCTGTAACCATATTAACAAAAGTAGCTTGTACTATCTAAGAATACTAGAACGATCTAGGACAATATACACTTAAGTAGAGAAACGCAATGTTTGAGTGTTATTTTATATATACTTTCATGGTGCTTTATTTAGTCTTAATTAAAATGTTTGTTTTACTGTATTGGTAAAATCGTTTATCCTTTTTTACAATATATTCAATACTTTCACATTGTTACTTACACGTTATTATTTATAATTACGTTATTATATATCCCACCATATTATCATCACTATTATTTTGTTTCAGAAATCACCAGATTAACAATCCCTTGGATTTTGTGAATACCAACCTGCATAACTCTGATTGGTATTATATCACTGCCATCATAGCTTATATTTCTGTGCAATTTGTAATGCTATTAATTTGGCAGCGAATGCAATTGCTTTGCTGTACTTTTTCTAACTGCGGTATTTTAAAAAAGATCAAGCATTTTAATCTAAGACAATTTATAAGAATATTATAAGAATACTTGAAGAATCAGAAGGAAATTTGATTCAGGTATTTATTTTGGACAACAAACTTCTTTGGGAACAATAATAGATATTTTCTAAATAATATTAGTTATTTGCCACCTAGTAAAATGCCAACACAATGCGTATGTATGAACCTGGTGCTTGCCATCGTAGCAGTTGGTTTAATGATATCAGGTCCCATATTCTTTGAGAAGGTTCTGTCTAGTTTGATGGCCTCATACAAAGGAGGGAAGGGAGGTAGAGGCGGTGGTGGTAGTTCTAATCGACGGAAATGTTGCTTCTAATGTTTAATCCGAAAATCTAATAAAGTGTATCTTGGCACAAACTGTTTTATTCATTGATTTTTTACAAATAACCATTTCCTACTCCTCGTCAGCATATGATAATTCTACATTTAGTTGAAAGTTTGTACCCATTAATTTTAGGAACGCCCATTCTGATTTGGATGTTATTGTCAGGTAGGTAGAGTTAAGTACCTAGTTATTTGTGTTGGGTAGCCTGTTTAATGAAAGGGATATACAATATGCGATTACAAACCAAAAAAGTGGAGCAGGAGTAAACATTATCATGAGTAAAACCTCGGGGTACCGCTAGTTAATAATAAAACAAACATAGAAATTAGGAAAATTTACTAAACGACTAACATACACCGTAATATCACTTGACTCCATTCAACTAGACTACGAAAGTACAAAAATTGAGCAAATACGTTCCATAGTACATCGTACTCACGTATTGGCAATAAATAACTTAATTATGACACTTAACAATTGACTATTTTCAGACTACGTTTTTGGACTGTCTAAAGGCGTTACTATTGTAATAGTCTGTTTATTCGTCCTCATTTTACCTAAAATAGCTTCGTCTAGCTTAGCTATTGCTGAGCTAGGCGTGGGATAGTGACCTACTAATCTTGACTGAGCTGTAGGTCTTACAATTTGGACCTTCTCGTTATTTATTATAGCCATTTCTTTATCTTCGAATTTCTCTGCACTAGATCGGTAAAACCGTCTAACTGGAGCCAAATTTGCTGCGTTTGGATTTAAATGTTCTATCTGATCAGTAAGTTTTTCTTGCTTTTGTAAATTTTTGATTTCTATCGGTTGTATTTCTTCTTTAATTATTTCGAGTATTGGTGCTACTGCTGGCTGTTGTGTAGTTGTTGAAGTTGTAGTTGATTTATTAACAGAATTTGTATTCTTTAAAGTCATTCGTCGCCTGTGTTTTCTCTCTCGCGAATCATTTTCTGTGTTATTATTCTGAGCTATATTAATATCTGCATTGACTGTTATAAGTTTAACTTCTTGGCTGCTTTCTGTTTTTGTGGCATTGCGTGTATTTCTTGTTACATCAAAGTTTCTATAGCCCCTATATACTGGGGCGGATTCTGTTGTTGTTTTGCGATTTCTCTCATCAATAAGAGGAGTAGGAGTCACGAATTGAATATTGGTAGCAACACCAGCAATATGGCCATCGTTGGCAGCGTTGCCTGCGTTGCCAACGTTGGATATACTAGGTTGAGGCGCACTAGGCTGCGCGTTTTGGAGTAGAGATATAGCTTCTTTGATACCGTCCACTTCTTCAGGGTTTGGTTTTTGACCTGAAAATAATAAAAAGGCAATTTAAATAAGTTTTTATTTCTTCATATAATGAAAAAAGACCTGAAACTGAAATAATGGAAAAATAAATTATGAAATTTGTTATCCATCATCAAAATAGTCATGATGACAAGGTAAAAATAAGTGATTCTAATTAGTTCATCTTTTAGTCTAGCAAAAAATATTGGACAACTATATTTTTTTTAACAAAACATTCAAAATTCGCTAAGATATAACGCACTAATGTGTAAGGGCTTATGACGTCACTATCTTGTAAAATTTGTACCGAACAGTGATGTAACATGAAATTTAAACGCGTTGTATCTTCGTTGTTATTAGTTTGTGGGACAAAAGAAAAATACGTGTGCAATATTTTTTGTTGATCTAAAAGATGGTCTAAAATATTTTTTTTGTCATCATGCCTATTGTGATTTAATGTCAACAATCGCAGGCACGGTGTCCAATCAAGAACCCGTATAGCAGCAGCTGTTGGTTCCTCTATATGTCCATATTTTCTTAATTAAGATTATTAGATTATAATACACATTATAACTCTTACGGCAAAATATTAATTAAAAAAAGGTTCAAACATGCAAAATATCATACCATCATTTTGCATCTCCTTCTTATAAGACGAGAAGAATGTAAGTGCCTTCATCAACTGGTAGCTTTTGGAAACCGGTATGTTCGTGTCATATAACTTCTTGGTATTCTTGCAGTCGACGTAGAACCACCAGTTGCACTTGAGAATGGTCTGATCGAAGAGCGTGGACTCAGGACAGAGGAAGGATTTCATGACGAGACCATCGTCTGTTAAAGCACAGACGTGGAACACCTGTAGACCATCAACATATTGATTAGTAATAAATTAGTGGATAATCTATACTAACATAATAAAGCTGAAGAGTTTGTTTGTTTGGTTGGTTGAAAGCGCTAATCTCGGGAACTACTTATTCAAATCAAACATTTATTTTATTGTTGGATTGCTTATTTATCGAGAAAGGTTTATAGGCAATATAACATCACGCCGCGACCCATGGTGGCGGCGCAGTAATCATAAGCTCTGGTGAAACCGCGGGCACATCCAGTGCAGCATAACAATACATATGTTTATTCCTGGCATGATGTGGATGTTATGCTTGTTTGAACATGCATAAAGCGAGGTCTTTGTCTGTCAAAGAAAAAGATGAAGGTAAAACAATATTTGCCAGGTATGTTCTGGGTATAATGGGTAATCTCAGTTGCCGGCCATAGTTCAATACTTATTTAAAACTGCTGCTAAGATTTACCGTAAATAAAACCCTTAGGCTGATCTAGTAGTACACTAGATCTTATAATCAGCAGTAAGTGCTAAGCAATTAAGTAGTCAACAATTAATATTAAAATGTGAAGATTTTATCTCAAATATTTCTTTAAGTATACAAAATATTCCAAAGCAATCATTTATGTGTATGCAGCATGTGCTTGATCCAAATTTCAAAAGTGTTGCTGTGTGAACCTCAGGTCCTGTTTCATCGAAAAAACATCTGTGTCAATAGCGCATTCAAAAACCTTTAGTTTAAATAGGAAGGTAAAAATAAACCGATCATTTTGGATGATGCTTACCATACACCCAAGACTCTCATCGCCATACAATCCAGGGAAGTACTTTTGGTCGCCGCAGTGGAAGTTGGTTTCCGGCAGCTCAACCTTCGACTGGAAGTGATCGTCGAAGTTCTTCTCATAGCCAACAGGGTAGTACTCGCGAGGAGCATTCATTACTTTGCCGGCTACTGGTACTCTGAAATACAGGTGGTGATTCTAAGCGGGAAGCGGTGTGGACGCCATACACATAACTAGATATAAACAGTTATGCGTATATCTGACATAGTATCACTAGTATTATTATGAGTTTATTCTATTGATAAAATAAGTTTGTTAACTGACACTTTTGTCTGTGCATTTGTGAGCGCTTATCTTCACAAGGCTTAAACCAATTTTGGAATTATTATAAGAATAAGCTGTCATTTAGTGTTTGTTACATTTGCAAATATCAAAAAGAATACATGCAATAATACTTCATACATAATTCCTATATCGCGATGGACTTCACAAAAATTCAAACAGTGGACACAAAGAACACCTAGACTCAAAACAACCATTTTTACATTATACAAATTATTGTTACTAAACTCTTAGCGTTGAAATCCTAAACTCTTGGCGTAATGGCAGTAGCGTGGAGACTATCCGTGCAATCAAAATAATTTAAGAATAATAAATATAATATTGGCGGGTTGATAAGCAATAGTATTGCATCAAGACAAAATCCAAAGAAGTAAATAATTTGGGCGACAATATAGTGTAATAGATCATACGCGTAGCTTAGGACGAATTTCGCCAAATTGATTTATAGCATGTGCCAAATAATATTCCTGGAATGTGCATGTGATATATGATTTTAAGTGCAATTATAAGCTAGGAATATAATATTATAAACCCACTATTACACAAATATTGCACACTACTGAGGACAGTAGTGTGCAATATTTCACAAAAAACAAACAAAAGCGGATAATGTTCCCAATATCACATAGTGGGTTCCAGAACCTCTTGAGTAAGATTTAGATGGTAATGTCTGCAATATTGCTCAAACTGCAACTTAGCTGTAAAAGTCCACCCTACAGAAAATCGCAACCACACAATCTTGAATTAAGTTTCTGCAGTAAGTAGGGTTAGTAGGCTGCGTTAGGGGTCGCAGTATCGTCAGCAGGGATCTCTATCCCTTGAAGTGGACGCACAGCCGGTTTTTTTTTGGGAGGGTAGCACGCGAGTGATATACCTGGTAAGGCTAGCGTGTGGTTTCAGTAATAGCCACATATAATAGACACTCTAAAACATCTTATCATAAAGCTTAGATGATATCTTTGGCGCGAAGTGGTCGGTACGTCAAATTTGATATCAAGGATATTAACACTAATCTTGGTTGTATAAAAATAAAATTAACATGCACAAACAAACCTTTTTGGTTTCTGTGGTAATGCTGCAGTTAATATTTCAGGTTCTGGCTCAGGCTGGAACACAAACGGCTGTTCTGTAGTCGTCGTGGTAGTCGTAGTAGGCTTAGTCGTTGGCACGGGAATATTCGCGTACTTGCTCAACAGTTGCTGTTGCCTTAGAGCAATCGCCGCTTCTACAGCCTCCATACTAATGTTCCCAGCCTTTGCAATTTCAGCAATCTTCGCATTAACATCTTCTTTATTTATTTTTAATACAGTGTCGTCTCCATATCCAGTGATGGAATTGTAGTCATCAACTTTCTTCGTATTATAAACAGCCAGGTCGTGGACTTGATGTGGAACAGGGTCTACAAAGTTAGAAAAAGGATGTTTTTGGAAAGATATAGAATTAGGTATGTTGGATGTTGAGTAAGTTGGTTGTGGTATGTGTATCTCTTTGTATACTGGTGATTGTACGATCGAGATAGCTTGTGAAGGTGGCATAGGTACGAATGGATTGACAGTAGTTATGGAGTAAAGTTTTGGATCTACTATAATGGGAGTTGGCATGTTTCTTATTGGGGAGTATTGTTGTGCTGTCATTTGCGAGACCATTTTTGATATTTGGTTGTGTGAATGAGGATAAAGCTCACTTTGGTATGCTAATCCAGGGCCCTTAGATTGAGGAATCTGCAGTGGCGTGTAGGTTTTTCTCGTAGGTTGTATGGGTATGACAGAAAGCTGGTCTTCTTTCGGTGGTAGAGGTTTGAACGGTGGGACTCCCATGGGCATTGGTTTGGCAATGGTGACTGATGGTACTGGTTTCGCAACAGTCTGCTCGACGGGTGCCTGGACGACGATTGGCTGCATCGTAGAGCTGACTCTTCGGTGTAGACTGGTGAGCTTGTCCATAGCAGATTGGTTAGGGCGGTTGACGGGTGCTACAGGACGCATAATCCTGTTTTGTTTACCACGTTTCTGCAATTGAATAAAAATTGTTCTGTTATATAATCAGAAAATAAAGCATTTTAGATATTTTATAGAGTTACAGTTGACTTATTTATGTTCTATTAAATTTAAAGTACACCTGTATTCTTCCAATTTTGTAGAAGCGAGATTATGGAAACACCGCTAGCGCTCAGAAAGTATTGGTTGAAAACTTAATACTTTAAATATTATCTAAAACCCCTTCTCTGCGCTGTCAAGAGGCAAACCAATTATGTTTTAAGTTGTTGTATTAGCAGAATAGCTCACCCTCTTTTTAAGAACATCAATTAATATAGAAGTAATGCAGTAAGTGCATAATATTAGGCATGCAATATAGTAGTTTGCCATATTAGTAATATAAATGAGTCATCAATCTTGCATCGGGTATGTCTACAATCAGAATTGCCATTTTTAATGTAACAAACCATAATTGGCAAAGTTGATACCATATATTGCGCAACTCAAGGTCAAATATTGAGCATTAGAGCCTAACCTATCACGTGCATTACAAGCAAATTGTAGATTTGAGAAACAGCATGACAAAACGTTGAAGCAATTGTTGCATATTGCTGTTACTCCAAATATAGCCATATATCATCTAATGTCGAATAATAGTCCAATAAAATGCCAGTTTTCCGAAACCAAGTTGCAATGTCTGTCCATAATAATAGCTATCTATTTTACAATTGACTTATTAATGGATCCAACTCCTTAGTTGGATATTGATGCAATGGCTGCAGCCGGCGGCGTATACCGAATATTTTTAGGAGAGTTTTGATATAATGCTAGCAGGTTAGAAGCTGCTAGCATTGATATTTGTTACTGGCATATTCGTAACATAGTGACACTAATGATCAATTTGATTTCAGTTGCAATCTATTAAATTAGACGTTATTTTTATATAAGACCTTTTGATCGTGAGAAAGGTAGCATAATGATAGATATTATAGCAATAGGCACCGCGGTGGACACAGAAAGAGGCGTTGTCGGAACAAGAATAATGATTTCGGATTATCACTTATAGTTTTGTGATTGTGAAAGGTGGATAACGGCTAATGACCCTGGGTTACCGCCAATTACTCCTATACATTTTACAAACATGAGAAACATGATACCTTATGCTGTCGTATGGGAATACAGAGAAATAATTAGATGTATTGAAATTAAACTACTATATACGGTTTTTATCGCGTTATTTATTTTACACTTTATTACAAAATTTTAAAACTGTCACTACTAGATACTATTGAACTTTACTAAATTTTAAGCTAATTAATTTATTAAAACTATTAAATCTATTTATATTTAAGTTTACACTTTCCCCGACGTTTCGGTTGCTTTTCAGCAGCCATGGTCACGGGGAGACTAAGATGGTAGTTGTCTCAATGTTCCAGTGTCGTTATTTCAAAGTACCCGAACATAATTTAATCATTATTCAATAGTATCTAGTAGTAGTGTGACAGTTTCAAAATTTTGTAATAAAGTGTAAAATAAATAACGCGATAAAATCCATATATAGTAGTTTAATTTCAATGAATAACATTCGCGTAAACAGAAGACAATATTACTAATTAATATTGTATGTATGATAATATTTGTTACCTCTTGCTTGACATTTCTGGAATTCTCAGCTGCCAGAACATTGGCTGGTACACCATTCTTGACGCTGACTGATCTTCGTCTGCTCGGGTCTAGATTTGTTAAAGATTGCTCGAAGCCCAACTCGTCTCCTAAGCTGAAACCTGAAAAGTACAATAAACGAACTTAATGTTTGTATCTAAGATTCTTGGCATTGCAGAAATCACCCTTATACTGTGTTTTTATAGAGTTCATTAGAATAACTAAAGCCTCACCGAAACAGATATACATCATGATTCAAGAAACAAATTTAAATTCAGAATTTTTAAATCCTTTGGCGTTTTCAATAGCGGTAATAATCTCACACATAAGTAAATGTTTAAATTACTTGAAGTAATTATTTTTTATATTATTGTCGATTGTTATTAATATCTATTAAATATGAATTCAACACAGTATCAAGTCACATGTAGCATGTATAAGTGCTGGTTAGCCTATAATCGGTAAATGTATCAGTATTTTCATTATTGTGTCACTTTTTTTTTTTTTAGTTTATTTTTCATTTACTGTTGGCGAACCAAATGAAATAAATAAATAATACCTGACGATAATTACATGTTCAAAAAGCAATACCCCAAGCATTCGGTATCTTTATGCTATTAATCTGTCAAGTTCTAGTATATCAGACTCAATTAAAATCTGTTATGTATGGTCATCGGTGTGATGGAAGTGATGGAACACCAGACAATTGAAAACCTATTGTGTCTGAACACTCGTATACCGCTGCTACTCAATAAGCTAATTTAATATTCTTTCTTTAGCAAATCAAACAGATTTGAACAGATAATTATGGTTACTGTAACAGATTTCTGCACACTGCGTGCATAGCAATAAGTTAGCGCAGTGTAATCCTTACAGACTTTACACATATGAACATATTTTATAAAAGAAAAGAAATAAAATGAGGAGAAATGAACACACATTTACCTCAAAAACATAATCACAATAACTCATTTTGGACAAGCTACTTGGCAAATGTGTCGTCCATGCGAAACGGCAAGCACTCCCGTATCACATTTATGTTTTATCTCAAGGTCGTCGAACGCAATTGCAAAGCTTATCTTTAGTTAATTTCCTAGCGACCTATGTCTACACATGCTCGTGTTTCTAAATTTTGCGATAGCCAAGGCTGAAGAAACAGTACTCAATCTTTTGTACTCATGGTCAACTCATCTCCGCCGCTGAGTTAAAGTCGGCGACCAATTGCTTAAATACAAGGTACGTTCAGTGAGATTTGAATTCGCGACCTTTCACCGTCCAGATTGTGTGACTCAACGACCTTACTCAGTAAAATTTGATATGTTAAATTTTACTACATCGTCTGTGATACAGTATTGCGATCATGTGGTCCTAGGTTACATACCCATGCAATTGGTTTTCCATCAGAATATTCACAGTACGCAGTCTGAAAATATGCCCAGTAAACGTCTATAGGCTGGCTTCCTATTACGTGGGACACATAGTTGCCGGTATGTGGGTATGGTACATATATCTCTACCTAACCCCGAAGATTTAAGCATAAATGTATATACATGATAGCTAAACTTTTATGATAAGTCTAGATAAGCTCTATTTTTATGATGTCTCTTCAGTTTTAACCGTAATGGAACAGAGAAAGCATATATTTTAATGATTGAAAGATATTGTTTAATGGTTCGAACTTGTATAAAATCCTAATAAGACTTATTTATTTGGAGCGCACCGACGCGCGACATGGCAAGTTGGTCTCTTAAACTACTGCATCATCCTCGCAGTCGTCACTGTTTCGTGTAAAATGGATGAATGTGTCATAATATGCATTTTGATCTGTTTATGGACACACATAATATCAGCATTGTATTGAACCGCCCACTGCCTGACACTGGCTTCTTCTTAGTGTGAGAAGGATAAGTCCAAAGTCCACAACGCTGGCTCTCTTTGGGATCGAACTCGGGGCCTCTGCGTGGTAATTCATCGATCTCCCAATAGGCTATCGTTGCTCTATATGAACGCATAAACAGCTCAAAATGCGTATTATGACGCTTTGGCATAATTATATTTCTTTAAAATTAGATTAGTTTTGTTGCAGATAAAATATTTCTCTCAAACACATTTTACTCTTTTTGTTCTATTAATGCAAACTCTCTCAAGAATACGAGTCACGATACGAAGTAGCACATGAAAGCAGTATAACGATCATTTCTTTGATTGTATATACATCTTTGATTCATACCCACGCATTTGTATTTGCTTTTTTTATATACAGTAACTAGCTTGTGCTATTACAGCACACGAAGCATCCATTGGATTTATGCCAGTCGTGACTTGGAAAACTATATACGCAATTTAAAATTTTATATTAAACAGACCCGGTAGACGTAGCCGGCCCGAACGAAAAATATATCCTGGAAACCAACCGCAGCGCCACCTACCATCAGGAGTGACCGACTGCAGGGTAGAGCCGTCCTATACCAGCTGAGCAGGTCAAGATTCTCTTATGTTCCCAGGTTTAAATGAGGTACCCGGGGAGCCCTACCTATCTAAGGTTTTTAAATAGGAACATAAATGCGATCGTAATTGCTGATCTTTCAGAGTAAGTTGTACTATCTGTGATCGTAGATTGCATAGCTAGGACACTGTTTTATTGTCAATGACAAATCTGCCATCACCATCGATGCCAGCTAAAACAGCATGGATGGCGCCATAGTTAATGTCGTGCACTCTGCCAGGGCTCTTAATGTTACAGGTTCTGAATGTAGGTGCTTGTGGATGATGTCTTAATGTTCATAAAGTCTGCAGTGACGAAAGAAGCTTGAACAGGAGTTGTAATTTAAAAAAAAAGTGTATTTTTTAGTAAACTTACCTATACTAGCGTGTGCTTTGACTCCGCCAAGATTCCGTACCCTAAAGAGGCTGGACTTTTTGAACGCGCAGTTGATTTTGAACCCAAAGTCTGATTCTAATACACATGTTGGTTGCACGATTTCTGAAAAAAAGGAAAGATTTACATTTTATTTATGTTTATACTCAATTAGTATCAAGGAGCATGGAATATTTCGGTGTGGTTATACAAGAGACGAAGATAATTGAGATATTTATGCGAGGTGATGGACGACGCCGGTCGCAGGCGCAGTCAGCATCGTTAGTTCTACAATATAAGAGTGGTACTTGTATTCGTTTGTTAAGTTGTCACTAGTTATCTTTACACTTTATATTAATGACTTACCGAGGGCCATAAATTATCTTATGACACTTTTCGCTGATGATAGCACTATAACTATACCATGACAGTCTAAAGAAATCTACGTAAACGATATACATAATACGTTACTTAAAACTATATCATGGTTGGAAAACCCATAATCTTAAAATTAATCTTAATAAAACAGCAATTGCACATTTCAGCCAACGGCCACTGACATTTAATCATAATATAATTTATAATAATAATACAATTGACACAGTAAATATTAAACAACAATATTAAACAAAAACATGAGCGCAAACTTATGGTGTAAGGTCAACGCAGAAATCAGTCGGTTATATCCTAACTATACCTACTAAAATTATACATGCAAATTCTGAGTTCGATTGTTCACTACTTAGTAACGTAGTAAGTACTGTTTCCGAGGGATATAGAAACCGCGAGCAAAATCTAGTAGCGGATAATACCTTATATCATTTTGAAACACTTATAAAACAAAAATCTCTCAACTAACTGGCATTTAGTCAGTATGAAGTACATAATAGATACTGGGGTTGCTTATGAGAAATTTAAACATAATTACAATTTCTCAATACACTTTTTAGGCCGCAAGATCAAAGTTCAAAGCTATAATGTTGCATGTGCGCACTTTCGTACAAACGTAGTCAAATAATTTACAATCAATTAGGTGACTAATAACTAACATTAAAATTACTTTTTCAACACTAATAATATTATAGTTATGTAGGCTTAGTATTTCGTACAATTCAGTATAATTGCCTCCGTGGCGCAGCGGTAGTGAATGCAACTGTTGTGGTTGTGTTGGTTGTGTTGTTGGGGTCAGGGTATGAGGTGTCGGTTCCAGATCCCGGGACGAGCCAACAAAAAGTTATTAGATTTTTCTGTTAAGAAACTTCAATACGAGCTCGGAGTTAAAGTTGGCAGTGTTAGACACCCTCGTACCTCGGAAAGCACTTAAAGCCGTTGGTCCTGCGCCTGATCTCTCTCCGGTCGTGTCAGATTATCCGTCCCATCGGATCATGAGGGTTAGGGAACATAGAGTGCACTTGTGTATGCGCACATACTTGTGCACTATAATATCTTCTGGGCAGATGGCCAGTCTCCGTTAAGATTGGCCGCCGTGACCGAAATTCGGTCTGGAGGACATTATGGGCTTCAAGGTAAGTGTCCATTCCTTTTAGAAGTTTGGTGTGTTACCTTTACCTCTATTTAATATAAACTGCATGCAGTCAGGCATGCCGCATAAATGTAAGTTATCTTGAATTTATTCGAGGTATTTATAAGGAGCAATATCGTGTTAAACTTTAGGCGCATATAATAAATTATTTGTTTAGAGATAATAGTAATAATTCATTGAAACTAAACTACTATATACGAATTTTATCGCGTTATTTATTTGACACTTTATTACATAATTTTGAAAACTGTTACACTACTACTACTATTAAACTTTACTAATTTTTGAGCTAATTAAATTATTATTAAAACTATTAAAACTATTTAGAACATTGCACATCTCTTTGCTTCTTTCCCTCTCATCACATTCTTCAAGCATGTTTGTCGGTTTATGTTACTCTTAATAACATCAGATCACAAACATTGTATCAAGTGTCAACTTGATATTATTGAACATGTAATCAAATAATAACCACATTGAATTATTGGTATAAATGTTAAAAACATAAACCAGTATGCTACCTTTCTTATAAGAAGGATATTTCATCATATCGTAACTGTGATTAGTTATATGAAAGTTTCTGAATGATCCTACTAGCTAGAAAACAATCAACTAGGCCTTCTCCTTTCTTCTACCTCATTTACATTTGCCTTTTATAACCATATGAGGTTTTTGTACGATACACGCCATTGATTCATATAAAGATTGAAACAATTTTTACACGCAAGGATGTGCCTAATCAAATTCCACTAATTAATACATAAACTGAACAGCACGAACATCCTGTTGCACCAATCATCAGCATACATTTTAATGATTACAAAGTATAGGTATATGCCTATCACCGGAATTTGTAAGGACTCAGGATACAGTTGGCCTAGATTTCTCTTTATACTGGCAAATGCATTGAGTCATAATGTAGCGAACGAAAGATGTTTAAATACGGTATGTAGATTATTGCCGGAATCCGCATACTTAAAGCCTTTCTTGCAAAAATACGACCATTTTCGAAAGAATTTATTTAGTTGCGATCGATAAAATATATATAATACTAGCTTGTTTGTAACATCTTTGATCTCGATAGCAGCATGGTGTCTGGAGATAGCGGGATATGAGTGTGAAACATTTATGCCTAACTCTTTGGCGTTATAGCTGTGAGACTAAATATGTACATATGAATTAGAATGAATTATAAGCATTCGATAAACTCGATCTAAAAAGCGCTATAAACGCGCGTCTGTCTGATTGCGTCAGTACTCGTTGTATACTAGTTATATTGAGCCAGCCATCTGTATCTGTGTATCGTGTGGTTTACCAAGTTAAAAGCTTTTTGACATCACCTATGCCCTTACGAAGTCGTGCATATGAAAAAGGTAATTAACATTCGATTTAAGGTCGAAAGAAAATATTGACTGCTAAGCTTTTGCGTCAAATAACGTGTTCTTGAAATTGGTATAGAGTTTGACTACCTGCACTTTGATAGGATGGTCTATGACCTAACTTTTATTACGGTAAATGGTTACAAACGGCACCTCGTCCACATCATACACACTTCGTAAATAACGGTGTGACCATAATTCAATACTATTATAAATGTCGGCTGATTGCATTTACATCAAAATTAAAACCTCAATACATCATTCAAAAAAAATTTTCCAAAAACAAGTATCTTTTAATATGCCGCCAGTCTTACTTGATTCACACAAAAGGTTTGACGGACTAAACCTCCAAAAGGCGTTATCCCTTGAAACATTGCCACAAATACGACTCCCTTGAACAACCTTAAACAAATATTTCCTCAACGGAACCGGTCGAGTTACGTAAACTTGCACAAGCTTAAATAATTTTGACTTCTAGCCCTTACACCTTCACTTCCGCGGTGCCTTGAACGAAGAACGAACGTTCACCCTCGTGATAATGACCGTCTACCTGATCGAAATAGCATGTTATGTGTGTTCGCTGTAATGGCCATAATTGAGATTTCCAGAATATAGAATCTGTTGACTGGTTTCTGAGAAATGTACGTCGTGAAAGTTTTTTAAACGAAGGTAGATAGTATTTTGATCAAGAGATATGTGGCTTATAGCTATAGAGTTACTAATACGCGTACTTTAATCTTTATGGGTATCCATGTAGTATTTTAATAAATTTAAATTGTTTAATGTACTTATGTTAAGGTGTAACTGAATATTTCCTATCATAGCTAGCTTAATCAACACAGGTATTGTATATTGTATCCGATCTTGACCTGGTTTTAAGATATATTTAAACAGCGTACATGTATATTTTCAATGCGATATTTTATTAACTATATTGAAAATGGCACGCGATCGAGAGTTTTTAAGACGACACTTTACTGCCTGTCTATAAAACTCAGCAGCATCTAATAAGACGTGCGAGACGGTCTCACACGCGAAAGGTTGCGAACCATCGTAAAAGAAATAACACTATGTACTTTTTTATTATTTGTTGTTAAAGCGTCATTAGAAATTTATTTAAAATTTATTAATTTATTACACAAAATGAAAAATTTCAATTTTCTTTTAACATTTTCTTTCTGCAGACTACGGTTTATGAGATTTAGCCCGCATACAGACAGATGGACAGACAGCAGAGGCCTAGTATTATTAAATTAAATTTTTTTACTAAGTGAGGAATTATATAAATATATGGTAGGTTATATCATATCAATCCATATGAGAGCCGAAGCGTGCTAAGTGGAAGTCACTTAATACTACTTAGCTATCACGTCTCATTAACTTAGCAAAGCTGTCTACGTACATCATAATTATATTTAATTTTATTTAATCATGGTCGATGGCCTTTCCTTAGACGTGATACAGTTTATTTAAAGCTGATATTAATCTTCATGCTCCTTCGTTGTTAAAATAAATTGCTGCTAAGTATAAGGGCCTACCTCACTATTTTATACAAAGTTAAAACACAATAAACAAATGCAATCGTTGTTTATTTAGCCTTGAGCACAGTGAAGTACACGATTAGAATATTTTAGCATCGAGGTGTGGTTCTAAAATGACAAAGGGAAAATTCTTTATGTAGTTACTAATATAGGCCTAGAAGTCTAGTTGACGCCATTATAACTAATTTTTAATTTATGATATTAGCAAGAAAATATATATCACAGTCACATGTCAACAGCTACGTTTCAAGCCTGTCATAATAGGAGGCGTATAAAGTCGAGATTGATGTCTATCGGCCTAAGTTTAAGACTACGTATTACCAATATATATATAGGCTCACTGTTGACTATCCCTGAAGAAAGGTAGATATGTTCTACACGTATATTTCACCAATTATGTTTTAAAAACCCACGTATATACAAGCGGCAAGCCTACTACTGTCTACGAAATACATACCAGAATCGGTGTAACTGATAGCAATTAGCAAGTTTTCTCATATATTGACCGCAAACAAATATTCACAGTTTTGTACGCAGTAAACAACACCATTCTTTATCAATATTATCTAATTTAATTGTCTAATCCTAAGCCGTGACGAAACAATTCGACAAACGAATAACAATGAAGACAGAATATTACATAACTCCTTTATAATCCCGGAAATATGAGCAGAAGTGTATTACAACATGGGGTAACGTCGGCAACATGGAGCACCTTAAGACAGCGTAGGGCAACGTGGGCCTAAATATTATCATGTTATAGAGAACAGGCCTATTACAAACCGTCTTTCTGGCACAAATACATGTAGAGTACCTTGCCCTACTAAAATTTTCTTACAGGTAAACTGTAAAAATTTTATAATTCACAGGCCTGACAGTCTTAACTTTGACAGGCCCTTGCATCGACGCTAGGTAATCACATACACTAGCCAATCAGCCAGTGTAAATAAATTCTGCACGTATCCCAGCATTCCAGCAGCGATAGCTCAGTGGGGAGACCAACAGACCGCAATGAAGAGGGTCTCGGGTCCGAACCCACGTCGCGCACCTCTGACTTCCGGAAGTTATATGACTTTTCGAAATTATATGCGTATTGATTGACAATTATCGCCTGCTCCGTGCCTCGGAGAGCACGTTAAGGGGCGTCGGTCCCGGCTGCCATGAACATATATGGCAGTCGTTATTGGGAAAGTCAATGCCCTATAATATCCTGACACTGGTCTAGCCTTAGGGTATCTTTAATCCTCGGATTGCGGAGGTCAGGTGGCAGCCGCTCCGTGTAAAAACTGATATCCAGTCAAATCCGGTTAGACCAGAAAAGCCGACCCAAGTGACTTGGAAATAATAAAGGCTGGAGAAGAAAAATAAAAATCCGATATTGCAATATTATTTATAACTGTATTTGCAATGTTGACACATCCGTTGTAAACTTTCGATCAAAAGCCCATCTCGACAAGGTCGTTCGATTTACACATCTATACATATTGCAATCGTATCACCTCTTAGTGAATGAATAACAATAATATTTCTAGTCTAAATGTAAATTTGATCTTACTAATTAATATTTACGATTTTCTAGTCGATGTTTGTAGCTGCACCGGTTTTTAAGAGCCAAGGTCTAGTGTGAGAATTTGTCGAAAGAATTAATCGTTTCCAGAAAAAGATATATCACTAGTTTATGTTTGTTTGGTATGGCATTAGTGATATTGACCGTTTCACATTCACTTTCTAAAAATGAATCATAAAGAGGTCAGAGAAAACTGTTTGCACAGAAGAAAAATCTTCTAGAATCTTTGACCGTTATATTCTATTACTATAGGTTTCCATCAATCATATTTTGACAGTGATTTTCAAAAAACCCGTTTTTTTTTATTGTGTAGACCAGCACCTACTTATAGTCCTAAATATTTACATCGCAATAATGGTCCTAAATTACCTTTTTAAATCAGAATATTCTTAACTTACTGGCATAAACTTCATGAGCTTAACTCGAATATTTAATAATATGCCCATCATTAGTATACAATTTATTTATTAAAAGAACAGTCTATATTAAGATTTGACACATTTCTCGAAACGTAAAATTCAGCGATGACATTGAAGCATACAATACCTGTCTGCAAGCGGTCACATTTCGTAAATTTTACTTCAATTACACTCAACTGATTACAATTATGATGCAGTGAACGGCAACCACCGGATCCAAGTATTAAACCATTATAAGACTATGTTTTGTAAGAATTTGCGGAATCTTTCGGAATACGAAATAAAGCACTAGCAGCTTGCATGAATAGAATTAAAATATACATATTAAAGCTTGGTAGCTCACAATAATGTTTTATTTTTAAAATCAAGTATACCTACTATGGTAGATAACATACTGCAGTAGGAGTCCACGGTGGTCTGAATTTGCCTAATTTTAATACTATACTACTATATTAAAATCTTAGTAAATATCGCACGGCATCAGAATTTCAAGGCATGCTCCATATTTTTTTACTACTTCGGTGGTTTTCTGACTCTGAACTCCTTGGCTTTGATAATTGCCTTGTAATAAATATATAAAATCATCTAATTTAAAATAATTATGAATTTTAATTTATATGAATGTATTATTTTAACTAATGAAATTATTAATTCTAGGCCATTTATTTATTTTAATTTGATTTAGTGAATTAAATAATATTATAGACTATATACTTATTGTGATTTTAAATGTTATTTTTATGTTATAATTTTTATGTGTGATAATGTAATAATGGATATATTAATTATTATTATATGCTGTCTATGGAACCAATTTTCTGATATAAATATATTATTATTATTATTCAATACGATTCTGACCTTCGGTATGTTACAAAAATGTATCTTTCATAACATTTTAACAATTTTGATGTATATGGTAACCTGCATCATTTAGCATTAAATTAGCAACTATTTGCCTTATTTTATTATTATAATCCTAACTAATTATCTATAAATTCGAAGGTGACTTTGTTTGTTTGTTACGTTTTCACGCCTTAACTACTCGATCTTTATGAAATTTTGCATACACGTTATCAGGGGTACAAAAAAGAACATAATATGTGGTATACAAAAGACATGCCTTTCATGCAGAAATAAAGTAGGTACTGTTCCTACTGTAAGGGATAGCAATTTATTGTCAAAATCTGCATTAATGCAAGGGAACTCGCAAGCATAATCTAGTAACACATAAATATTGAAGCAATTTCTTAGGCCGTCCGCTGCGCGTTAAGCGGGTGCACGGAGCAGGCGCCCGCTGCGGAGACCCGCGTCGTGCTCCGTCACGGACTCGCGGGAGCCCGCGACGGACTCCCGCCTCTTGCAGCGTCGGCAGTACCAAAGCAGCACTCACTGATTTCCTAGAAACAGCTCCGCTCGCGTGCGACGGGAGACCCATGATAATAGAAAACAGTAGGTATGCTGCGCGGGCGCCCGCTGCGTGCACCGGCTTAACGCAGCGGACGGCCTTTAGGTATGTTTTTCTTGCCTGATTCTTCTCATGCGAGCTTTACTGTTGAATCGGTATGATTATTTAATACTATTTTTATTTTTGTTTGACGATTTACCGTTATTGGGTTTGGAGGGTGGTTGATAACTATATCTATGTACCAACCAGGCAATAATTTAATAAATTTTATTACAACAATAACTGCTATGTGCATAATGTATCACTTTCATCTGACCTACCAAGCCTACTTACCACTGTTCAAAGATGCTAACACAGAGTTATTGTATGTTTAATAAGAAGATTTCACCGTTAAACTACCTTAGTTGTCATACTAGCACAAAGCAATTGATTGATGGAATGTGTCAAGAACTGTGTTTGAAGGGAAATGCGAATGAATGATTTAAATTGGAATGTTATCGATTTTGGTGTAGTACAATTTATTTGGATACGCCAGAAACTAGTGAAGCAAGCCTGCGAATTATATATTTATTAGGGTAGGTTCTGTATGTTTATAATTCGTTTATGTTATGATAAAATAATGATGACAATCCTTGCTAATATTATAAATGCAAATATGAATTTGTTTGTTTGTTAGGTACGACCGCTTTCATGTCCTAACTACGCGACCGATCAACATGAAACTTTGCATACACGTTGTCGGGGGTACAGAATAAGACATAGAGTACCTTTCATCCAGAAAAAAGTACTATTACAAACTTCACCTAACCTACAAAGCCGCGGGCAAAATCTAGTGTCTAGTATTAGATTTAAAAGTCGCCAATAAGTAAAGAGAAGAATATGGTCTTACCACTTTCCAGATTTGTATTTCAAAGATTACCTATGGACTTCACTGGTTTACGCACATAACGTTAGGTAATGCATGCGTCATATAAAGCTTTATTTGGCGTTGTAAACAAATCCGGTTTACATATACGGAGCAGTAATATAAAATATGCGTTTTATTTGTTAAGTTACTTTTGTCAACATCCTACTAAACTTTTTTCGATTAAATGGAAATAGTGAATGGATACGCGGCTGGTCTTTGTCAGCATGTAATAAGTGGAAGGTAAGAGTTAAAAATGAGACTACTAAAATAGGATGAATACATCATAGTAGGTATATTTCCTATGTTTAAAATATTGAGAGAACATTTTCATAATAATATGAATCGGTAGTAAAAGTTTGACCAATTTACATTACACTCAAATGTCCATAAAATAATAAGAATTATATTATTCTTATTCTTAAATATGATGATGATGATGTCCTCCCAGGCGTATCCGTCGACGGCGACACCCTGTCAATTCTCAGACATCTGTCTGCGTCTGTGTGCCCGGACGTGGCTCGCAAAACCAAACTTAGTCTTGAAAATGCGGTCACAAGTAACGCAGAATAGTTCTCCTAGTGCGTTATAAGTATACGCATAAGAGGGTTTGGGACAAGCTTTCCGGAGCTAGCGTTTAACGTTAAGGTTCTCAAGACGCCTACGCTCATAGTTTTCTAGGCTTTCACGAAGAGCTTTTCGCCACTCTGTCCTTCGAATAGCCAATTTCTATTGTCGTTAGGTGACGCTTTAAAACATCTCTAAATCGTAGGTACTGTCCTCCAAAACGTCGTTTCCCGTAACTGAGTTCCGAGTAGAATACATTTTTTGCCAATATGGACGACTCCATACGTTCAAGATGTCCGCACCAGCGCAGTTGCGCTTTCATCGTCCCTAGCTAAGAGCTGTTTTTTTTTATTTGAACACACCGAACTCTCATGATTTTGGTAAAATCTCACTGCATTTGATAGCTTTATTTTTAAGGAAGGTTATAGTTTATATAACATATGAGCCAAGGGAGCGGCAGTAATAATAAAAGTGGCCGAAACCGACGGACAACTAGTACATTATATAGGCAATTAGACTAATTATATGTATTAAAAATATTGTCAGGGATATTTTAAAGGGCAACGTACTAATTACACAACCACCACGAAAACTTAAAGGTTATATTAATAACTATTTAAAGAAATGGCGTGCCACGATAGTTACTTGGTAAAAGTTTGCGCTTGTGGTTACGTGCGGTCAAGAGTTCTTAGGTTCGATTCACGGGTCGATTAACTAATTTTGGGTCCAAACCAAAAGAGGATTGAAAAGTGATTCATAGCCATTTTCTTCGAGCTGTAAGTCGTATGTAATAAAAGGCAGACCTATTGTCATCTATCGGACAGTCAGCAGACACTACCAGACACCGTACTTCTACTGAGAATGACTAAACAAAAATACCAATATCACTTTTGACCGACATCAGCATCGAACGTCGCAATACAAAGCGTATTGACAGTTGACACTGAAGGCAGGAACAGGGCTTGGACGGGATGCCCTGTAAGGTGATAAAATATCGCGTCTGTGTCAATCATTATCAATACGCTTTGTACCTTTTACTGAAGTAAGAGGTTTCTCATACTGGCACTTCAGGTAGTAATTTAATTATAGACGAACATAGTTTGTAAGTAAATTGTTACTAACTCATATAGTCCGAAATAAATGTTTTATCATTATTTTATTATATTATTCTCTGCAGTATTGGTCTTATCATTAAGCTTGTTATGTTAAGGTATATAGCAGTTGCATTATTGAGCGGTAATGAAGTGTGTAGCGTACGTAATAGTGTCAAAATATATGAATCAGCTATCCGGTTATGTATCCGTGCGCACGCGCTGCCGGATGTTTTGGAGAAAGGCGATGGCTTACTTACCGAGTAGAGTCGGCAAAATAATTATAATAATGACGGTTTATGATATGAATTAATACAATTCATTGTTTATTTTGCAAATACAACGATTTTTTTAAGAAAGAATTTACTTGGCTTTTCTTTTATAGACACGAATATTTGGTTTTGAAAGAACTCTCTAGGTAAAGAATAATTCACCTAGCGAGTTCTTTCTAAAAAAAACATGAAATTTTAAAATAAGTATTAGAATTTCTAAATAATAATAATATAATAATAATATTCTACTACATACACACAACACCATCTAGCCCAAAATAAGCAAATAATAATAATAGTAATAATAATATTCTACCACATGCACACAACACCATCTAGCCAAAACTAAGCAAAGCTTGTACTATGGGTACTAGACAATGGATAAATATACATATATACTTTTTTTTTGTAAATATATACATATTATACATAGAAACACCCAGACCAAGACAAACATTCATGTTCATGCGCACAAATGTTTGACTTGTGCGGGAATCGAACCCGCATGCCCTCAGGCGCGGTGGCAGACGGTTGCACTAACCACTACGCCACCGAGGCCGACATCTAATCACATAATGTTTTCATTATTCATAACTACACACTACACATAAGACTTATGTATACCTAAGCATATTGTATACCTAGTACGGTACACGCAGAGTATTGTTGAGCAAGCACACCAATCAAGAATGCACTTATTATTCCGTACATTGTAGTCTATTCGAATATCTTAGCATTGACAACTTAAATCCCCATATGTATGTATCTTATGTGGGGGCCAGTCAGTGCAGACCGGCGACACTTCGACCCAGTGAAATCTTTTGTGTCGACACTCTCCCAATAACCACTGCCATAGATGTTCATGGCAGCCGGGACCGACGGCTTAACGTGCTCTCCGAGGCACGGAGGCGATAATTGTCAATCAATACGCACATAATTTCGAAAAGTCATATAACTTCCGAAAGTCAGAGGTGCGCGATGTGGGTTCGAACCCGAGAACCTCTGCATTGCAGTCTGTTGGTCTCCCCACTAAGCTATCGCTGCTCAAGCGATACTGCTGCGAAGCTACTTAAATCCCCATAACAGTAGTATAGGTTCACTAAAGTAAACTCAAAATATAAAAACAAACTAGTTCTTTTGTTTTGCTGACCCTAGTCATAGATTATGTTCGTTCATTAATATCGTACGTGAGCCCACTGAATATCAATTATTTAAACAAAACGGCGTAGCTACTGTTGTTTAAAGAAGTTACAAAATAATGCCGGAAATTATTTATATTATTTACTTGGATTATACAAATAGATATTAGGTAAACAGTGTATATACAATCACTTTTTTATGTTACTATATAATAAGTCTTCTGTGACGTAATTTTATATATATTACATGCAATTCTTCTGTAAGTGTGCACATAATCTCTCACTGCACTCCTCCTAAAGGGCTGGACCGATTTAGATTTTTGTTTGTGTAGCTGTATTGTTTAGATTTACAAATGGTAGCGCTGGCAAGCCAACGTTTGTGCAGGACAACTAAAGTAGGGTTTGCCAGTTTCTATGTATATAAAGATAGATAGAGGAATATGCATTTCCAATATAATATATATATATTTATTTATTTTAATGTTATATAATAATACAGTATGGCTTCCAAAATAAATTATTTTGGAAGCCATACAAATTATCGTTAAATTATTCTAGAATAAAAATAAACTTCAGCACTTTAATTTTAGCATTTAGAAAATACTAGATTTATATTAATTTTCTCTTCGTTTTTTAATGCTTTGCACAGCATACAAAATTGTTTAAAATATCACGCGTACGTGATAAAAAACCCATATTTCCATTTTACTCTGTTAATTGCTGGAATGTGAGACATAATTGAAAAACAATTGTGTCTGGACGGCGTTGTAGAACAAGATGTCAATCAAACGCTTACTAGTAAATAATTTTATTTTCATAAAGAAACATAATACATATCTGTACACAAACGCCTATGCCCAATTTAATGCCCAATTCTTTACGTAAAGAATACGCTTTTTCGCTAACACAGTGAAGCAAGCGGCACTAATACTGTGATTCATATGTTCCGCCTCATTCCATTTAAAAGATGATATATAGATTCTGCAAACGTGCTGTACATAAACAATATTATGAAAGTATAATAGCATTTAATAGTAATACAATTATAATGTCTTGGTAGATTAGGATTGATAACCCAATAGTTTACTCTTAAAAATATAATACCAGGGGCATTACCAACATCACTTAAGGTTGGCTACTCCTTAGGCCGTCCGCTGCGTTAAGTGGGTGCACGGAGCGGGCGCCCGCGCGGTGTGCTGTTTTCTATTATCATGGGTCTCGCCGCGCCCGCGCCGCATGCGACGGGGCCCGCCCCGCGGACTACATGTCCGCGCGACGGAGCACGCGAGCGGAGCTGTTTCTAGGAAATCAGTGAGCGCTGCTTTGTTGCTGCGCTGCGAGAGGCGGGAGTCCGTCGCGGGCGCCCGCGAGTCCGTGACGGAGCACGGCGCGGGTCGCCGCGGCGGGAGCGCGCTCCGTGCACCCGCTTAACGCAGCGGACGGCCTTAAGAAACGAGTCTTTTTAGTTATGTATAGTTAAATTTTTGGCATATTTTTTATAGAATTTCTATGTGTCAAAAATTGACTCTCGTTTCTGAATATAAGAACCGGACCTTATTAAAGCTCTAACTGGGCAAATGGCGTAGTGCTTTAAGTGATCGCCTCGCCACTGCTATTGCGCCAAGTGTTGAGTTTGATCCCTACGCGGGACAAACAGTTGTGTAATTACCAACTGTTACATCGATTATGAGTTTTCACCGTGTCCGTTTTTTTATGATTTTAATGTCCCACGTGAAATAGCAAGTATTTCTAGAAAACGATTGGTCTTTCGAAAATAGTCTTTTAGGACCTTTTCAAGCAAATCTCTGATCTGGTAAGAAGACATAGGCTTAAGTTTTTATCTACTGACTGTCCCATTCTCATTGGCCGTACATATTTTCTGCTTATACTTTCGTCAATCATTCACATTGCAATATTTCTCTTTTTCTTTCTGCCCTTTCTTCTATTATTCAGAAAGATAAGTTTCAACAATCGATATTTTTTTTAATTACTTTAGACGATTACTACTTATATAAATAAAATATTTTGGAATCAGTTATTTTTTTATATACATAGGTAAAGACAAATCATTTCAGCACCCGTTTCTCCTCTGTTCTTCAGCCAAGAAAACTAATGATTATGGTCGATTTTCGAACCCGGGCGAGCACAGATACTACCTACTAAATATTTTTGGTTGTAAATTACAATATTTCCAGACATACTTGACTATCCCTGGTGTCAACTAGACTTTTTAATGAGTACGTTTTTAGGCCCTCTCGGCTCATTTATAAAATACCTTACATTTAAAACTAGTCGACCTACCTCAACCGTACAAGTTGAACCGCTCGTAATAAAAGCTATAATTGAAATTAATATATAATCACTAAATGAAAGAAAATATCAAAATAAAACCGGTTACTTTGATACATTTTTGAAACTTCACCGTGGATAGACATTGACAAACTTTGACACATTGCAAAATGGTCTTATGGATCAAGATCAGTAATCAGTTTTTATTGTCAATATATATTGCGTGTTTAGCGATAGGCCAGTGAGAGAAGAGACCGTTAGGTAGTCACGCAGAGATCTTAAATTAGATGACTGGATCGAGCAAACTGTCACGTAATTTGCCGAACGAAATCTAGAACTGTGCCTGATGGACGATAGAAGGCATGTATCTCTCTACCAATAGATACAACTGTCATCTACCAAGCGCACCTGCAAAATCTGTGCTGAGAATTTCGTAACCTAATAACATTGTCTGACCTGGGGATCGTATTCGGGGTCTTATATGTAGCAGTCTCATTCCTGATTCTCATTCCTCATTCCATAACCTGCGCCATTACTGCAGTTATATAGATTTAATATAGCGATGGCCGTCTATGCTTCAAAAGTGACTTTATAATATAATGTGTACGCGACAAAATATTATTAGAGTTAACCAATATCCCTTATAAGCCTAGTTTTCTAAATTTCTCTTCGTAGAAATTGTTTGATATAGCAACGACACCATAAATTATGTGTATTGGAGGAAAAGTGAAAAGAGCGGCGTGGACGGACGAGGTTCGACAGAGCGTGGTCGGAGACACATGTCTGTGAAATATGGGTGGATAGTGCATCCACTATAAACATAAACAAAAGTAAATATTAGAACTAGTTTCTTAAAAAAAGGAATGAGAAATCCTAGTATATAGTAGGATTATAGTCTCTCTTATTAGGCATTATTATGATTGTAAATGTTTTTATAGATGTTTTAACGTTCGTTACCCAAATAGGTACACCGTTAAATGGATTTGGGTGAAAGTTTGCACTCAGATAGATCTTGGTATATCTTGTATGTGTTAATCTAGAACTTGTACTGAATACACATAGAATTTTTTTACTTTGAAACGCGATATGCGTTTTCATGAAATATACACGGGCTAAGACGCGCTCAGAAACACAAAGTTCAGAATAATATCAAAAGGGTCAAATCACCACAGGCTTACTAAAATTTTATCCTGTGTGGGGATCGACCCATCTGGCTCAGTATCAGTGACGAGGCGTCTACTTGAACCACACACTACCCTTGCAATCTGCACACCTCTTCAGGGATTTACAGCCATGAGTTAGTTAGTTAGCCAAAACATAAAAAAGGTATAGGTACCTATATCAATTTAATACGTCTCTCAGTATTTGGTTAGTGCCATAGTATCAGTGGTCTAACTAACCGCACTGACCACAGTAACGAGCAGTCGAATCATCGCGTTCAAATCGCCGTATAATAGCAACGATTGTGTATCCATCGCGCAACTGTTGTTTGGTAAAGTTATTTCATTGATAGCGGGCAATTTTTCTATTCGAATAAATTGATTGTGACTAATGATAACTTAGGAAAGAAATTTTGAGACGTTTATATTTCGAAACTTTTGATTTATGGCAGAACTATATTTTGCGGCTTCTTTTGCGTCAAAGTAGATTTTATTAGTAAACTTCTACCTTCCCTTGGGCTTTCTTCCCTCCGGCTCAGTACTTGTTTTTGGAGAAACGGTACCCTATGACCTTTTCTGTACCTCTGACAAACTGTAAGCGAAATTTCATGATGATCGGTCGAGTAGGTAAGGCGTGAAAGCGTCACAAACAAACAAACTCACACTCGAATTTATAATATTAAGTTAGGATAATAAAAATGATAAGAATAAAGTGTCATACCTGGTCGTCGTCAAATAACTTTCATCATAGAGTACGGGACGCGCCAACTATTTAAGTTCGTCAATAATAAATTCACAGAGAACCAAAAATTTATGAGGCCTCGCTTGAAAAATAATAATTTATACTTGTCTGAAAAACACAAGTTAAAAAAACAATTGCTATAGGAATGATGCCTGTATCACGAAAGTCTTTACAAATATTGAAATAACGGACATAAAGTACAAGCAGACTCGGAACATCTATTTCTGGATTGTCCTGTGTGGGAGTCAGCAAAACAATACAAGGCGCGGTACAGTGGCAAAATTACCAGAACAACTAGTTAGACCATAAACCATGACGCCATCTTGCAGCCTACAGATTATGTTACTATTTTTATGATTTAGTAGTTTTTACTTTGATGAAGTAACATTCTACTAAAGGTTCTGTCAAACTTGCTGCGCCTCTAAGCTCAGAGGGTCAAAGTGTACTGCATGTATAACTTTACGACATTTCCTAACACAGGTGGCACTTTGACAGCTGTATGTTATTGATTGTCTTAGGTAGTTTGAGAATAAAGTATCGATTATATGTAATAGCTACTTAAGAAATCGATTGCAAAACAATAGAAAATATATTGCTTGTGCTTATTGGCATTAAAGGGTTAACAATTAATAGTCACGAATATAATTTGGTGTTACATAAAGAAAATACCCAATTTAGATGAGATAGCGAATAATGGTCTGTGGACCGACCATCATCAAAGCTACCTGAACAGAAGACAGATAATAAGTCCATAGGAATAAATCCTGTCTGACTTTAAATTAAAATCATTTAAACTTTTGTATTTTTGTAAAGTCGTAAAAATGTTGTGTGGTCCACAAATAATTGTTCCGAGTCTGGTAATACTCAGACGGCATGTGGGTATCGAGCTCACAACAATCGGCACGGTAGTAATGTCGAGGTGACTAATTTAATCACTACTGTTATTAATCGTTGTAACGGTCTCTACCAAAACAACCGTAGAAAAAGGGTAGAGATCACTTATGGATGTCGTTAGAAACAGTTCGTGACGGTCACCTGTGTCGAATGACCGGACATTTAACCAACAAGCTAAATCTTTAAATTTAAATTATAAAAACGATACCTATGAGTTTGTTTGTTGCGCTTTCACTCCTTAACTAATCGGCCCAAACTGATTCATCATGAAATTTTGCATACACGTTGTCAGGGTAGAGAAAAGAACATAGGGTACCTCTCATCTAGAAAAAGTACTGTTTCTGATAAAATCTATTCACTGTACTTAGATCGCACAAAAAACTGTCTACGTGAGCGTGATATTATTATACTTACCCTTAATTTAGTATAGCATGCTAGCGTTGCGTCAGATGGCAACTTTATGTCTAGAAATGTGATCATAGTAAATCGTAATAGAGCGCATCTATTATTTAAATCTTTGATATTTCTAAGGCCTGGTTCCAATTCAAGACACGAGTCGTTTTATTTATGGGCAGTAAATTGTTAATACTTATTCTATGAAAAATATGTTAAAACTTCTCGTTTCTTTAAGCCCGGTTCCGCTTAATCTATCGGCTCCGGCGAAGAACTTTACAATCTAGCCATCAGTTTATTTCTATTTACATAATAGCATCTAGAATTTTACCTGTTATGACGTCAAGAACACCTCAACTTTCGCCTGAACACATACACATTAACATTTAACCGCCCGTCGTACATTACCGTTAAATATTAATGTTTATTGGCGGGTCACTTTCCATTTCGATGGGAAAGTATTCGGTCACGACAGTGTCACCGGACTGTCACGCCATAAACGATCATTATTACTGTGAAGTAATTGTTATGGAATACTCGGATCGATAATGTTTATGTTTGTACGTGATCGAAATAATGATGAGGCAATGGTTTTGTTGTATTAAATTGTAAGACATAACTGAATACTTGTATTTTCTTAAATCATTTACGTCGTGTAAATGTGTAAACGAAGCAAATAGTGTAAACAAATCTCTGATGGTTGCGGTAATCTGATGAATATTTTTGCAACTTGTTAGCACTGGGTATTTGGTGTACTTAAAATATTCATAGTCATTGCCAAGCCATCCTAATGACACTTTCTATGAGGCGAAACACGTGTATGTTACATCTCATTTGTTTTTAAAGCGTGGTATTGAAAATCAGATAAGGCAGCGTCATTTCGATATAAAGACAAACGGGCAAAAAACAATTCAACATACGGCGATTAGGGTGTATGGGATTCGTGATTCAGCAAAGTCAAATTTAACATACGTAATGATTATATTGTGCAACTGTCTAATAGATGCTGGCTTGAGATAATTGGTGGTTTTTCCACGAGTCTCGTCATTGGTGTGAACTTGATGATTAGCTTTTCCTCAAACTGGCTTCTGACCGATTTTCGGTAACGGTTACCGGTTCTTAGACTGCTGTAATTTTCTGGAGGTATTTCAGTGGTTAAAGAGCGTGAATCGAATTAATATCATTATTTACCTACTACGGTTTAAAAATGTACAAAGAAACTAATATGCTCGTTTACGTTCCGTTGAGCTAATGTCATGACCGTCCAAATGAGGTCCCTTTCTCAATAAGGAGCCTTATTATTTTACTCAAAAGTCAGTACAGAGCTTACCTTTCTAATAGTGATAGTACATCTGACAGCTCCGCTGAACAATAAAGGGCGAAGGTCACTGAATCACAGGTTGACCTCCACATATACCTAATGATTACAGCACTGAGATGACGTAAGCTCTCTACTATACAAATATTAACTGTCTCTGTGGCGCAGCGGTAGTGAATGCGTCTGCAGTGCACGAGGTCTCGAGTTCGAATCCCGGGTCGGGCGAACAAAACGGTACTCTCTTTCTTCTCCAAAAATTGTTTGTCCGAAAATCATTATCTATACCTACTTACTTCACTATAATGTTCAAAAATTCGCAATTTTGTTTTACGTAATTATCTTTACTTCTAAAACTATTCTGTCATAATATCGAGTACCTACTACAATAATTGAATCTACTAATTATGCATGAAATAAAGTGATATGTCCTAGGTATTGTATTATATAATGTGTATTATTCCGAATGTTCATTTATAATTAAATTGTTAGTCCTAAAACATTAGCTAATAATTAGGTTTTAGTGACAGAAACGAATCGCTGTAAATCCGACCTCACGCAATGTTGTCTGCCCTACCCCTAGAATGTAACTTAGAATAGCGTAGGCGCGTTGGGGCGACGCGCCCGCGGGCTGAGGAGCAGGAGGCTGCGAGCGAGCCGCCGCCGAAGCTGCCGTGGCGAACGAAAGCCGTCTGCGACGATTAACACGCGTGGTACCGCAGGAGACCCGCAGCGCCGGCGCCGTAACAAAAGCCATATTGCTTTTGCATCTTTACTATTCATGTATCACAACACAAATAAGAAAGTTTATAAGGCTAGTGTGAATGGAACAGTCGCAAGAGGAAGACCTAGGCGAACGTTTCTCGATCAGATCGGAGGCGTTCTGGACAAAGGCCAGGTTAAGAGCACCTTGAACCGACGGGCGTGTATGAGGAATGTGATGAAAATGAATGAAGCCAGAGAAGTGTGTCAGGATCGTAGCAAATGGAAATCCGTAGTCTCTGCCTACCCCTCTAGGAAACAGGCGTGAATCTATGTATGTATGTATGTATTTAGTAAAATAATATACTATTGTAATACATAATCAGATAATATTTGATTACAAAAACAATTTAATTTAGGACGTATAACTTTGATTGAAAACGGTTTTAACAAGTTTGGGACATATTTTATTTAGGGATTTCAATTTTATGGTACCTATGTGATATTATATGACATTAAGTTCGGGTAAGTTATCATTCGGACAAATGATGATTAGGACAAAAAAAATGGCACTTTAGATTAAGAAATCTCAATAGCAGCCCAGAGTTAGGAAGTTACGACTAGTTACGACTTAAGGACGGTGTTAGACACCCCTGTGCCTCGGAAAGCACGTAAAACCGTTGGTCCTGCGCCTGATCTCTCTCGCTCGTGTATCATTACCGTCCCATCAGTACAGGAGGGTTAGGGAACAGAAAGTGCACTTGTGTTTACACAAACACTTGTGCTCTATATTATCTCCTGGGCAGATGGCTAATCTCCATTAAGTTTGGCCACCGTGACCAAAATGGTCTGGTCTGGAGGACATTACTATCCTAATAAACACAAGCAGACAATAAAAAAGGCAAACATTCTAAGCGAGCCTATGTCCTACTTGGCAAACATAACACATAACTGGTACTATCTATTGTCATATCCTTGCATCAGTCCCACCTCGTATCTTCGTCAGAAAAGACCATGACATATATGTAGGTGTTTCTTTTCGTATTCATCACCACTAGTTCATTAGACAATCAGACAGTATAATGAGATTCAAATCCCTGGATTTTACCACGAAACATGAATCACAGATTGCAAAAGATAGATTCACATTGGAGTCAGCTTAGTAAGGATACTATTATTGGGATTTGTCCAACTTTAAAAGTTCATGTAGGTTGCATATAGCCTATTTATAATTAATAGCTTTGAACTACATAAATATATCTATACACATATTATAAAGAGGAAAGGGTTAATATTTTGTTTGCTTGTAACGATTTAACTCAAAATCCACTCAAACGATTTTAAAACATTCTTTCACCATAAGAAACCTATATTATCACCTAGTAACATAGTAATTTTTTTTAAGTACTGTTATACCTAACCTACTTTTAAGCGAGCGAAGCCGCGAGCAAAAGCAGTTAAATAACAAGTGAGAGTCGGCAATGAATTGCCGTAAATCTTAGAGTTCGAAAAAATGGTTCATGTAATATGCAAAGGTCACATGATATCACAGAGGTCAGAAGTCAAAGGTCATAGTCATTTCGGGGTATATCGACTATGTTGAGTCGAATGGCGTTGACCACGAATCTCTAGCTCTTACGGTTCTTGAGTTGAAAGTTGTATAACAGACAGACGGACGGACAAAACTGTGGTAGGTATAAGAGTTTTTCGAGATCTAAAAAGACATCAAGATGATGTCTTGGCGCAGTAGTAGTGTATATGCTGGGTTTTATTAAAGTTTTATTTGGTTTATCTATCAAGAAAGTAGTAGTACGGCGTCTGGTACTAGGCCCAATTGATAGCATAATAGGCACACTCCCTATTACGTGAGATTTAAAAGCACAGCTAGTGAAATGTGAGTTCAATATACCTTCGCCACATTTTTTATTCGCACAGACAAATTCTTAATCTGGTGCTATGCCAATAAACTCTCCTCTTACATAGGTTTTGGTCCCACGTTCATGGCGAATAACCCACAACACTGGACGCAGTGTCAAAGCAAGGCGACTACTGAAAACCACCGTCTACGTCATCCGTGCAGTCAAAGTAAGCTTAAGGTTTCTACTACCGAAAAAAATTATATATCTTCGTATCTAAAGACATCTAAAGATCAAAATTACTGTCTAAAACACTACCAAATAATTGCACACAGAAACGATTAAGCTCGTAATGTTCACTGAACTTAGCATGATTGAACATTGTTTTGCCTACGTCACTGTTTGCTATTACGGTCATTAGATCACCAGGTGAACAGTCTGTAATGACGTGTAATGATAGAGGCGTTATAGTGGAAGTTGCGCAAGCGGCTACATTATAAAGATAGGTCAAGACTTCAAGAGCGATGATTATTGATTTACTGATTGATGGCTTTCTAATTACTGTCCTCATATATTGCAAATATATTGGAATCATTTTACGGAGTACATTGATTTGAGTTACTAACAGACTAGATGCTATGATACCTTGATGAAGCTTTCGTATACTGAAACTATGCGATATGCAATGCTTTTTTATTGTCTCTAAGATTATGGTAGACAATAAATTAATGATATGAGCTCGAGGGTAAGTAATTCTGTTAGATAATTATGTTTGAAAATGGAGAAGCACAAAAGCTTAAAATTGCAGCAGATAACGGTAATAGCCGCTCGTATAAAGATGGACATGGTAAAATAATCTATTGTCTAAATCTAGAAGGATGTGATTATAATATAATATTCTATCACATATACACAACACTATCTAGCCCAAATTAAGCAGAGCTTGTACTATGGGCACAAGACAATGGATAAACATACACATATACTTCTTTTTTGTAAATACACACATATTATACATAGAAACAAACAGATCAAAACAAACATTCATGTTCATACACACAAATGTTTGACTTGTGCGGGAATCGAACCCGCGATCTCATGTGTGGCAGTCGGTTACACTAACCATTACGCCATCAAAGCCGACATTAAAGTGCTGGGATATTTATTTAATTCCGAATCAACAGTATCATGTACAATCAACAATTGTTGCTCTGGTTTTTAAGCTATGTTATATTTAGTTACTAAATCTAAAAAATATGCTTTACTAAATAACAAGTGAGAAACGGCCATGAATTGCCGTAAATCTAAGAGTTCGACAAAATGGTATCACGTGACCGTGAGGTCAGAGGTCAAAGGTCATAGTCATTTCGGAGGTATATCGACTATGCTGAGTCGAATGGCGTTGACCGCGAGTCTCTAGCTCTTACGGTTCTTGAGTTGAAAGTTGTATAACAGATAGACGGACGGACAGACGGACGGACGGACGGACAAAGCTATTGTATAAGAGCTTTGCCGAACTCTAAAAGTCGTAGAATAGCTCTCCACTTTGTTATCCGTGAAATTTATAACTGTACTGTGTTGTACTACTGTGCAGTAGCACAACAAGGGTGAACTAATAGATTGAAAGGACTACATTAGACTGAACTCGAAAGGAGGAGGACGGTCGTTGTGGCATAAAATGAGAGAAGCTTATGAGCAGTAGGCCAATAGATAAATATATATGTTTATTCAAGTTTAAAAATAATATTACCTACATAATATTGTCAAGAGCCTTTCATAACTATCAACAACCGCTTCTTCAAAATATATACATACGTAAGTATGTAGTAAGTATGTAATGAAAATATATACATACGTAACTACATAATATAATATGATAAACTAACTGTTACAAGTTACAACATCATCAATATTCATGTTTAGAGACAATGCTTGGCTATGTAATTATTATACACACAGTATACACATAAAAACAACTGAATGACACTTATTTACAACAAAGTATTCAAAGCCTACCAAATTAGGGTTCCGTTTATTTTAGTTTCTAGAAACTGGTAAAGGTGTATTGAAAGCCTTTTTGTAAATGAGCCGATGTTCAATGTTCTGGTTTAAAAGTTAGTATGATGAGATAGACGTGATATAGGTATAGGACTGGTTCGCACTAGCCGCGCATGAGAACGACCCTCGAACGCCACGTGCTTGCCGAGCAACGAACATGTCGTCCTCTGCGGCTAACCACATACCCCTGCGAGTCCAACACTAATATCAGGCACCGCGCACTCTAATCAGCGGTCGATAGAACACACCTTTCGAGGTGCAGTGGGCTTCCTGACCTCGCAGTACCCTGGTCCAAAAGGGGATACCCGTAGTTCTCCCCCACGAAACCGAAATTATCTACTCGGGTCCTTTAGATAGGGACAGAATGGGAACAGTGATTAAGAGATTACAAAAAAAAGTTGTCCCACGTTGAGCTCGACACTATAACACTCGGTGAAGTCGCAGCGACGCGCGACGAGGCGACCAATTAAACCATAGTGGTTTAATTGATCGCCTGGTCCATCTGTACTATATATAATTTGTTAAAATGCACACAAACCTACATAAAATAAAGGCTACGCATAATAACCAAGACTTAACAAAAGCCAGTGACACTAAAGTAACCATTGAATAAGCAATGTGTGGTTACCGGTCATCATAACCTAACCCGGACAGTTAGTCGGAACGATGGACCGTAAATGATTTTACATGTTAAAGTTCTTTGTCATAATAACAATGGCTCGTAAAGCAGGCAGCAACCTTTCTCCATTTAACGACAATCTTACGTAGGCACCTAAATGCTTGCAATTATTCCTAAATTGCGCAGGCGCTGTAATGCGAAAAGTTGTTTTGAAGATGCGCTTAGATTTCATATTTCGAAATTTTTCTAAACCGTTATTTCTTTATATTTATTGTTGTTTCGTTGAGTGTTGTGTTGGAGTTGCAGGGATTTACTTGTAGAAAGTATTTGTAAAATACTGCATAGTTGTAAACTTGTCAGCGGTTTTATGAATGTGAAAAAGAAAAATATAATTCAGCATGTCCATTGGCAAACTATAAACACACGCTTGTGCTTTACAACGAGAGTTGAGTTGCCTAGCAGGCGCAGTGGTTATTTATGTGACTGCCGTGCATACAATTTCAGGTTCGATTTGCAGGTTTGACAGTGTTATTAAGTTTTTCTGTTATTTACAACAAAGTATTCAAAGCTCACGCTCAAGAAATTTCAGCAACAGAACGGAGTCTAAATTTCGCCTGGTGGAAGTCTCGATGGCTCACATAATGTCTTTTGCATCTCATACTTAATGCCTTTTCCCTAAAATCGGCAACCCGCAAGTGATACAACTAGTTTTTCTATCAATAATAGTCTACGGTAATATCTAACCATCGAGCGGAACGAATGCTTGCTTTCCACTTTAGTAATATAAAAAGATACCTTCACGTTTCATAATTGTTTAACCTCAGATTAATATCAGCTATGATAAATATCACACCGCCAAATAAAAATTGCTATCATCTCTTGTAATCAATCGCAAAGTACCTAAACTTAGACCTTCACGTGACTCTTACAAACGAAACGCAATGATCAGTGGTTTCAAAATGTTACACAACGTGCAGGTTAGGGGTTACAAACCAACAACCGAGGTGTAAAATAAACGCGACATTTTGCATTGTAACATTTAATGACACAACCTATTTATTTTGCAACACTCTGTATGTACTTTAAGTGGACACTCAAACATTTCGTACCTCATGTTTGCCTAAAATATGAGAATCTTCAGCCTTCATAATTTATGTTTTAACTGGCTCAAGAGATGCGTTAGGTAATTCGTTTTAATACGTGAGTTCTTAATACGAGTGGCTTAACGTTACAAATTACTTGAGTCATTAAAAACACTTGAAGATTATAAGAATAATTATTCAATCTACAGTAGGAATGACAAAACAAGCACACATGCAGCTGTGATTAGGCGTGTTGCGCGAATCTTACGTATTTTGACATACGTTTGTGAAGTAGTAGTTTCACTGATGTCATTAATTTTGGCTAAAGCCCGCAATTCTGGCGAATTTCCCCAGTAATGGGCGAGGATAAAATCGAAAAATAATAATAATAATAATAATTTTTATTTCACAGTAAAAGTGCACATTATAAACAGAAATATGGCTTATATATTAAATAAACGCTGATCTCTAAACTAGGTATATACCTGTATCTTAGACACCAGTGCTTCCAGTGAGTCTAGTTACAATAACAAGCCATTATTTTAAAACTACAGAAGAAAACAATATGTACTTTATAATGATACGTTTGCTTAAAATAAGAAAATAAAAATAATATTAATGAGTCTGTCTATGTAAGCGCGCGCATGAGCGTGTGTGCGTGTGCGTGTGAGTGTATATATGTATGTACATACGTAAAGTAAAATGCTGAAGTAGCGGGACCTCTGTGGGCTTTGCTGGAGTGGTGTGGTAGAGGCTTTTACCGCAAAAGGAGGCTCTTACACCAAACAAAAGACTAACTAGTAAAAATAAGCAGAACTTTTTATAATTAGTATTAATTTTAAATCTTTCAAGGGATAAATAAAAAAAAATCTTGCTGATTTCAGTCAGATTATACCGCCTTGCCCAGGGACGTTTAACTCTCTCACATAATATCGTCGAAAAGTACCGATATGCGGTGTATTGTTGCGTTTCGTTATGTATGTAAGTGAGAGCGTCGGAAACCTAAAGGTAAATAGTCAAATTTTGACACTTACGCCTGAACATAATACAAAACACACAGAATTAGTTATAGATTTTTTTTAATACCTTACTCATCTATATTTATATCTATTTAGTTTAATCGCTATACAATCGCTATATAGTGGTCACCGAGTTACTTGCACGTTTATGTGGTTTTTGTTAAGTATAACAAAAACCACATAAACGTGCAAGTAACTCGGTGACCATTTTCCTACTTATAATATTATGTATTATCGCGTGTATATTTATATAAAGTTCATTTTAAAATAATAATGTCAATATTTTTAGCGTATACAATAGCTTAAATCGACAACTATCATATAAAAACGTTGCATTACCAACATAATTGCAAGTTGCAAAACGATGAACAAGGTATATAATACCTATTTAAAATTAATATTTTAATACAACTGTTTTAGACTAAAGATAATGTTGACCTATACATTTAATTGTAAGGCCTGTATCGACATCAATCAAGCCTTACAAACTACGCAATGTAAAGTTAACCAATAGATGTTATCATAATTTCTTTACACTCAAGTGCTATGTTAGTTTTTTGTTAGGACTTTTTGTAACTGTTTAATGACGATGTTCTTTTACAAGCATGTAATTGTAAACGTAAATATGGTAAAAGGTCACGAAATGTGATAATATTAAGTTGCGTGAAGTCATTTACAACTCAAATAGATCTTTTTTGTTAGCACATCGTGTGAAATAGCGATAGCCGATAATGCGATTTTACTGGCAATAGCGCAATCTTTAAAAGCATATCTACAAATACTGTATGTGGTCTTTTGATTTTTCATCATACATAACATTTGGAAGCAGACATGCTAATGAAAATGCATAAATGCAAATTTATAATAATTATTACGACGCCTTTGTTTCAGATTCTACGTTATAGTGTCCTAGCCTATTGCCGTCAAATGCCATCATAATTAATCTCACCTAAAAATTCCCTAACCGAAAATCCTAATAACACTTAGTCTAATACAAGATTTGAACCTAAGGCCAAGCGATCAGCCTCGAGCAATTTATGTCACGGACCTAACGTGACAGTCTTGCATGATACTATACTTGTAATTAATATACATACGCCAGGTTAAGAGCACCTTAAACCGGCGAGCGTATATGAGGAATGTGATGAAAGTGAATGAAGCCAGAGAAGTGTGTCGGGATCGTAGCAAATGGAAATCCATAGTCTCTGCCTACCCATTTGGGAAACGGGCGTGAATCTATATATGTATATACATACATACTCTCACAACTATATACCAGAGAGAGTAGTCGGGTCCGCCCGTTAGGGTCCCATTCCGGTACGCCCCCGGCCGGGACGCACCCACAGTAAAAAAATTGTTATTCCGCTACGCTTCCGGCCGAGACGCTCCCCGGGCGTACCTGATTAGGACCCTTACGGCTGGACTCGAGTAGTCAGAGGTGTATTACACCTACTTTATGCCAGCTAAGGTTTATGGTACCACGTATAAGTGGCCGAGTATATAAATTCTCCCAAGAATTTCTAGTCGTTCACCCAACTACACTTACCTGAGCTAGGAATTGAACAAGAGGCCAAACGATCGGCCGTCTACAGTTTATGCCACACACCTAACATGACAGGTTTGCCTGATATTATACTTGTAATTAACATACACACATACACGATCTCTCATCTATATTTATGCCAGAAGTACATATACATACACCCATATTACGCCGACTATGTTTATGCCCTACGTACAAGAAAGCAAACCTATTGCCGATTAACGACGACAGTTTCTTCTGCTACTTAAGAATTTCTAGGCAGAATACCCCAATAACACTTTGCCTAACCCGGAAATCGAACCCGAGACACACACACAGTAGTCGCATACACTACCGCTACGCACCGAGGCAAATCTTGCGTGATACTTGTAATTAATATACGCATACATTAACCTAACCTCATCAATAATAATTAGCATCCTTTAAATGTCGGTTTAAACAGAAATTAATCAAAAGCAGCGAGATTTCATCACGATAAACGATAATTGACATACATATAAAATAATACAACTACCATTGCCAAAATTATGACCTTAGTGTATATGGCCCTGAGCTCTACGAGCTTATGTGCAATTAAAAATAAGTGTAATTTGCTAGCAGTAATGGTGTCAAAGTTATGGGTAGTCTAATAATCAGTTAGCTAATATATATCCGCTATTAGCGTCTTACGCTACATCTTAAAAATATACTTTATTTAATTGCTTATTTTTACACTGCAGTGTTTTTATTGTGTTATTTTGCGGCCAAATGTCAAATTGGTTATTGCTATTTTACATAGATTCTGTTCAGTGCTTTAGTCACTTGATTGAATATATAGAAAAGATAACCTGATCTATCGGTGCACCAAGTTTTGTCCAAATCCATGCAATGGTTCACGCATGATTAAATTATAAACAATCAAACCTCCAAAATTCTTAATAAGCTGTTAGGTATGTATATAATATCAGCCCTGTACATAAACTGCTGGGTACGGGCTTCTTCTCATTGGGAGAAGCATAAGGCCTTAGTGGACCATATTGGCCTAGAGCAGATTAGTCCCGTCGTCGTCAAATATCTTCGAGAACATTATGGAGAACTCACAGACATACAGGTTTCCTCATGATGTTTCCCTTCACCGTTAAAGCCAGCAATAATTAATATTAATGATTAGGATGCTTAAGGATTGGTGAAGGGGATGGTATTCTTATATTTGTTAGTAGCAGAAAGCTCTATTGAAATTAGGATGTTTTTTGATTTCAATAGCCTCGCAAAGCATCCTTGGTAGTAATCTGTGTTCTTTAGCGAGAATCTGTGGTTTGTTAAATCTCAGGTAGCGGTTGGTCCCGTATTGCACATGTTCACACACAGCAGACTTCAACGAGCGTTGGTATTTAATATCAGCTATGTGTTCTTTCATGCGGGTGCCTATGCTTCTCTTGGTTTGACCAATGTATGAGTATATAGTAGTTTAATTTCAATGAATAACATTCGCCTAAACAGAAGACAATATTATGAAATTTCTTCTAATCAGTTATTTTATTTGTGGTTTAATTAATCATTCCAACGGTGAACTGCTAGTGGTAAGTCCTGTCTTAATGTAGTCTTACGTTCAATGAGTTATTCAACAGTGCACTCAGTACACTGCAATCAGTATTTTATCTACGACGTTTAAATATACGTATAACAGATAGATGCGGTTGTAAGGTCATGCATGATAGTAGATATATTTATTAAGCATTAGTTTAATCTTTTGGCCGAAGCTTGAAACCCGATATCCAGACATAATACTTTTATCATGGCGTCGGGTTTTGGGCCAATTGACTCATTAAACTACATGTATTTGTGTAAAAAATATTAAGAAAATTGTACCAAATAACCTAATAGATAAGGTATTAGACTGGCGATTAATGGGTCCATTGACCACTATTCTCTTCACTACTGACCTTAACTCACTCCAAACACGAGCACATAGTATTCTTGTCACGCTCTCAATGATTAACAACAGAAAAGTTCATAAACATATCACTGACTCGGCAATCGAACTAAAGAACTGAACCAGATGCAAACTGATAAGTAAGGCAGTTGATTTCATAATTTGTCAAATGTATTTAGTAATTTAACATTAAAAAACAACATGCATTGTGTATACAAGCCAGCATCCGAACGATGGTTAATAAGTTAAGCTGTTTGCTTCAAAAGCACTTTGCTTTGTCTGCATACCTTCAACTTAATGATATCAAGGTCTATATTGTTTTATTCATAACATAATTTACATCCATTTATAATAATTATTTGCACATATGCACAAGTTCGTACCAAACTACAAAGGCATTGAAGTTTCATAAATCAGAAATCTAAAACATGTTTATCATGCTCTGTTGAGCGGAAAACTATTGGTCAACATGTTTAGTAAGTTTACGAAAATATATTTTAACTTTGTATTGTTTTTTAATATGAAATTGATACGAAATATGAATGGCGAGAACAGTTAATACGCTTGAATTTGTCAAGATGATGGCAGCATAATCCAATTGATAATAATACATTTAAATTCCTGAAGAAGTAGCCAGCCGACATTTTGCCAATGCGTTTTAAGGCTATTTACCGACAAGACGCTTACTAATAAATAAAGATTATATTCTATTCTAAACATTTTGGCCGACGCATGAATGGAAGCCAAAACCTTATGCATAGCAATGGCATAAACTACCACTGCGCCACAGAAGAATCCAAAATCGCCATCAGAATAATATATTAGTTTGATGTATTTTTATGATCTGATTGACGGGCCTGTTATTTTTAACACTAGCGTGTGGTATGCTTGATACAAAGTAAAGTAAAAAAAAATTTTATTGCCAGAAAACATATAGCACTATAAGATATTATCCAGAGGTCCACACTATGCAAGCCCGCCCTGTGGGTGACGATTACAAGCAACGATTTAATTTCTCAATCGATATCGATTATCATAAAATGTAATAATCTGAAAATCTGTTGTGTACCTATATTACACAGTTGCTGTTAAAATGTCAGTTTTGCAAAAATATCGTAGTTTTCAGTTTAGTACATAAAGTAAAGTTAAGTTGTATTTCTACTACCTTGAACACCGCCTTGAAGATAAAACTCTTTGATTTACCTGCAATAAAAATAAGATAACATTATAATCAAAACATTTAATCATAATAAATTATTTCACATTTCAATTAATTATAACTTTGGTTACAACAGACACAAATAAAAGAAAGTTTGATTTATGTTATTAATTTGCATAATAATTATATAAAATCACAAATCACCACTATTACGAAAAGGTAAGCGGAGGGGTAGGTAGGCGTGTCATACATCACACCCCCTTGACGACTTATTGGTCTTTTCGTACTAATTTCGACACTTGAAAGATTATTATTTTAAGTGTCGTTACGCACAATTTTTACGAGCAGATTCGAGAGATAGAACAGATAAGAGAGACCAATAATCTACCTTCAATAAACATTTTTATGCGCCATACAATACAATAGCGGTCAACTCTAAGGCCAATTCTCGGAAAACTGTTCAAAATTCAGTTACGATGTAGTCTAATCGAACGTTAGTTATCGTTAAAATGCAACTTATGTTTGTTAAATTTATTTTAATATAAGAGAATATAATTTGTGATGTGCGATGTGATGATACCGAAAATTGATCGTAACTCTATTTTGAACATTTTTTATTACGAATATTCCATTTGGCTAATTGGCCTTCTATGCGGTCTGCGAAAATACTACTGAGAATGTCTAGATAAAAAATGTATGATTGTTTGTTTGACCTGCTTAAAAGCAGAACGTCACGATTAGTATTTCCACATGCGCTCTTACGCCAATAGACCAAGAAGACAGTATTGTTGACTAAAGTCATTAATTTGCATGATCAATTAAATTTGTTGCACAAGTATCTGTTGTATCTGATTCCTACTTATGCATCTACTAACCACACCTTCGGGTTAAGTTTTATATAATATCTAATAGATTGACTAGTGACATCATCGATTTTTACATAGAAAATAATGATTTAAAAATAATTTAAGATAATCAAAAGCAAATAATCTTACTTTTGTTTGAGAAATAGAATTGCTCCTTTATTATCACATATTGCAAAAAAAACTGTACTATAAATGACAGCTTTTACATTCAGTGGCATGATTACGACAAGGTTTATCGATTATAAGGTTCCGTTTTAAATCTCGATGAATAATAAAGGTTCAAATTAGTATGTGCAAATGCAATATTGTCTTTTGTTTTTAAAAAGGCCACATGAACACAATCGGGGTCCGGGGACGAGAGATAAATAAATACGCCACTTGGTGTTAAAGCGTATATTCCTCCACTAGATGGCACTTTGACGACTTGTACACTTGCGTCACAAAATTCATACTGACAATAAAAAAAAATCCCGACCTTTATATACCCTGCGTGTGAACGAAACCATATCGCGATCTAACTCGATCTTTACGCCATCTATCGAGCACACAGACAGTTTATATGTTCCATTCTTGCTAATTATATTTTATACAATCGTTGTTGGAATTGTTTTTAAATTCAGACACCACTATAAATAATTTCTGTATCGCGGGGGACTTTACAAACATTTGAACAACGGACACAAAGAACACCCACACTCCGAACAATCATTTGTAGACGACACAATTTTTTGTCCTGTATGATATTCGGAGCCACAACTCTCGGCGTGGTGTGGCAGTGGCAAAACGCCCACTTAAACCACTACGCCATCCGTGCAGTTATTATTTCTTTCAAAAAATAAATCTATATGTATAAATTAATCCTTATCTTAAAACAAGTGAGAATCGGCAATGAATTTCCGTAAATCTTAGAGTTCGAAAAAATGGTTCAAGCAATATGCAAAGGTCATGTGATACCACGTGACCTTGAGGTCTGAGGTCAAAGGTCATAGTCATTTCGGGTATATCGACTATGCTGAGTCGAATGGCATTGACCGCGAGTCTCTAGATCTTACGGTTCTTGAGTTGAAAGTTGTATAAGAGACAGACGGACGGACGGACGGACGGACAAAGCTGTTGTATAAAAGTTTTTTCGAACTCTAAAAAGATACTTCTTTATACATGCAAAGGTCCTGAGAGTTAGCGTGAAAATTTTCTCAATTAAGTTCTCAATCACCTTTGACGCTTGTCATGGAAGCACGAGGTCAATTATGTATGACTGGTTCGTGTGAGTGCATGTATTAAGCATACGGTTTAAATGATTGACAAGTTTGCGTCATGTAAAATGTAGCCAATATAATAATTATGAGCTTGTTATATCTATTTTACACGTCGTGTGCTATACGTTTCCGGTCGAACGTGATGTTCTGGTTTCGATTCCCGGTCGAGTAAAGTTTTAATCTGTTTTACTAATATCAAATTCTTAAAAGCATTACGAAGTCCGTTTAGTAATAATTTGGGTTACCATCCTAAATACTGATATTGCGAAAACGGCATCGTATTCCTTACCTTAAAATTTTTATGATGATTATTGTATACTTTGAGCCCGGTCAATAAGTTTAGAAGAAATCCCATCTATAACCTATGTGCAGCAGTGGTGTTTAACAATCTGATTAATTAATGGATCATTATTTAAGCCAGCCTGTAAACTTCAAATATATAATACTAGTAGTTTTCCCGCGGTTTCACTCGCGTAAGTCCCGTTCCCGTGTGAATATCGGGTTTCACCCCTTTCACACCCTACAGGGTGGAATTTCCAAAAATCCTCTCTTAGTGCTCCTCTATACTCTCCAAGGAACATACATGCCAAATTTCAGCTTCTTGCGTTCAGTAGTTTCAGCTGTGCGTTCTGTCAGTCACTCAGTAACGGAAGAGTTTTATATATATACATGATATATATCACCTCTCCTGCCTAATTTGATCACAATTGCCTGTTTCCTGTTTCGGACAATTAAATGAACACTAAATAATACTACTTATTATTTTTTATTTTAATTGGTATTATGTATATCGCACTCTTAATAAAACAGAGACTTATCTCAGTATTTTGGATTAAACAAATTTGAACTCTATTGCAATGATTTAACACCAACATAATATTAGAATTTAGCATATATAATTAGAGTCCAAAATGCCTTACTTTCAAATTTCGAGTTAAGTCGCTGTTTTATTAAGAGTGCGATATGTATGGTTTGTATTCAAATTATGTTTGTAATTTTGAATACTGTTTGACTCTATTAATATTACTAATTTGTGGTAACTGTGTGGATTATGTGTTGTCTATTTTGTATATCGTTTATTGTTTATGAAAGTGCATCTGCTACTTTACTAGCGAACATTTAAAAAATATGTTTCGATCCAACCTTTATATAGGTACACCTAGACTGTCGGCCTCGATGGCGTAGTGGTTAGTGTAACCGACTGCCACGCCTGAGGTCGCGGGTTCGATTTCCGCACAAGTCAAACATTTGTGTGCATGGACATGGATGTTTGTCTTAGTCTGGGTGTTTCTATGTATAATATGTATGTATTTACAAAAAAATAGTATATATGTATGTTTATCCATTGTCTAGTACCCATAGTACAAGCTCTGCTTAATTTGGGCTAGATGGTGTTGTGTGTATGTGGTAGAATATTATTATTATTATTACACTGCCACAAATATTAGACTAACTAAGCAGTCGGTTTTAGTGTTACAAACTAAATCTAAAACTAAACACTATTATATTGATATTTCAAACGATTAACCTCATTCAACTTCTCAACTATCGGAGCCAGCTTTAAAAGGAAACTTAAGTCGGCCATAATAACCGAGCCTTGATACACGAAGTTTTTGTATCTGTGTTCCAGTGGCTTCAATGATTTCTTAATAAGTGACACGCTAAGTGTTTTTGTTGTTAGAGAGTATGATGAGGCTGACTACATATGTACATCCGGATGACGGAGTGCAATGTGGGGTTTGATCTTAATCGAGTGTTTATGTGAAGGCTGCTGTTAGCTGAAAGAAGACCAAAAGAAGATGTCGTCGAACTTTGACTCGATAATGTTGTGTTCATCAGTCGCAATTTAACTCGTATCTGTTGTTAAATAAGATGTTGGCGTTGAGTATAGGTACTATCTACATGCATCGCGGGAAGCATTACAAACGTTCAAACAATACTCACCCACATTCGGACACCATATTTTTTTAACCCCTGTGTGGATAAAAATTGTACTAGGTACCAATGCCATCCATGCAGGAACATTTAACAGACCTATAGCTAAATTGGAATAGGCTTCAACGATGAACTTTTGATTGCTACTAAGTAGTACTCCAATGCCTTATTAGAATAATTGTCCTGCTTCGTTCTAAGCCCAATAGGTAACTATTTCCCTGGCTCAAAAATCAATCTAGAGGCACAGAACTCACATTTACTATCGCTGCGTAACCTATTACCTGAATTTATGTGATATCACGAGAAAATTATGATATACTTATTGTAATATCAACTCTGTACTTACTACTTATATACATATATTATTATATTATATATAATTTCTACCAGTGAGCCTAGTCCACCAACACTAACAGTGAGAGATAGCCTTCAAAAACCAAAAATATGTGACACACTAATTAATTAAATATATAATTCAATATTTAATAATTTTAAAGCTTTATTAATTTTATTTATTTTTTGATTATTTCTTATAATGTATATTAATTTGAATTTGTAAATTGTGCAAGTGTAAAATAAAGTTTATTATTATTATTAATATCCGAATTTATCACATATTCGACTCTTCGCAAAGTCACCGTCTATACATATATCACACCAGTAATAATCACTTCACTTGTCAATTTCACCACGTTACTTGCAAACAGACCATTTGTATGCAGATTCGTTAGTCAAACAGAATTCGGATGTCCGTCTGCGCCTGCGCCGTTCGGTGAAAGTGCTCCACGAGCGACAAACTTTGGATGCGGTATTGTTACGTTTTTGTTAAACTTATGTAGGTCACGTCTCAGTACGTATGTACAATGGGTTGAACTTGACTTTTTGTTCACTGTTGACAGCTATAATTTAAATCGATTCTTTGCTGCCTCTTGTTAGTATTAAAAATAGTGAAGTGAGATTTAAAATCTAAGGATCGACAAAAACGTATTGACGTATTCATTAAAAAATAAAGCGTTCTTTAAGTTGTCTATAGGTTGACCGGATTATTTCTTCTATTATATTCAAATTAAACTGATTTAAGCGGATTATATCACGATTTATTTAGATGACAAGTTATAAAAAATACCAAAACTCGACGTTTCGCATGTCGGGAAAGTGCACAAATAAATATTTTCTAAATAGTTGTAAACAAAATAAATCATTAAGTATATAAAGTTTCAACGAATAAATTTGCGAAATCGTTAGATAACACATCTATACCTGATCATAGAATGCTTTATAATTCTAGGTAAATATTTCCTAGACTGACTTATACTTATTCAAAATGTATAGAAAGAAAACAGTTTATCAATTATAACATAAAAACGACCAATAGTTAATATTTCTTAAAAATGTAACTAAAAGACAATATCCTTATTTTTCAAATTTAAACCTAGAATATATTTATACTTTAGGTAATATTATCGAATAATCGTTACTAATAAATCGCCTGTGTGATAGATGTGAAGTAATAATGTAAACCTAACCGCACTTACCGCTTATCTAAGTAGTAACTACCCACAAATTGAACACTCAATAAAACCATTGAACTAAGCCGTTCTAACATGACCTTACTTTACTCATTTGATTAAATTTGTTAAGATTTTATAAACTTATTATATTAAGCAATTTTTAAATAAAATAATAGAAGTATTTCTAATGTCTAGAATAGAACATCTTTTCCAGTTATCGTTAAAAAAAATGCTATTGGCAATGTGACTCTGCCATTTTTAAATCATATTCAAGTGACATAAATGCCAAAATGCAGGCAATCCAGGTACACCTCTGAAATTATTATAAATATCTATCCATGACAAACATAACACATTTATTTTGAGTCATAATTATGATCTGAACACCGCTAGTATTGGTCATAGCAGCGAGCGATTATTTAATGTCACAATCGTTCATTAATGTAGCTAATTATTATAAGATTAACATCAATTAAGTGCATTATTTCGACAAGGCGCATCCGAAACTCATCTTCTTTTGTAACTCCAGGTTGTCACGCGACTGCAATGACATTGACCGCTTAGTACAAGGGCGAAGCAACTTTCAGCTCATAAAAGCAGCGATGTATGCTTGAGAAAATTTCTTTGGATATTATTTACTATGGAAATAGTAAGTATAGTAAACCAAATTCTCGGTTACCGCTGTCACTATTTACGTGACATTTGAATACTCATTGGAATGTAAATTTTAGTATTACAGACAATATGTTATGTATTCAGGTCAATAGATTCTTTGAGCGTTGAAAATAATCTGATATTAATTATGTATTTCCAAAGGATGATTTATTAGATTAGGTACTTTCTATATTATACCTGTACAATAAATTACAGGAAACATGATTGGGTTTGCGTAACTGACATTTTCTTCACGTGGGGTACAAAAAGTGGTATACAATTACTTCTACTGCGTAGCGCAGTAGGGAACACGACTGATGAGTTCGAATCCCCGGTCGAGTCAACAAAAAGTTACAGCGTTTTTTCGATAAGGAATCACGATAGCAAGGCCGAAAGTTGGCGGTGTTAGACACTTCCGTGCCTCGGAAGTCACTGTTGTGTTGATTTGCTGTCCTGTCTGGACATGAGAGTTAGGAAACAGCGCACTTGTGTTTACGCAAATACAAGTTCACTCGCTGATCGAATACCTTTCTGCGCAGATGGCCAGTCTCCGTTAAGGTTGGCCGCCGTGAGCGAAATTCAGTCAGAAAAACATGTTATGTCATGTTATATGTACATCAGCCCTTGAGGTATACCAGCTATGGAATGGACCATTTAACATAATAGAATAAACTAAATATATAAAAGGCAGAGTCTAAAGCATCACACATATCCAAATCTCTTTGAAGTATACGGTTTAGTTGTATTTGTATGTTATCCAAATTCCATCACTTGCGTGATAAATGGCAAACCCTAATGACCCAACTCTACCACAAAAATAGCACAGGTATGGATTAAAATGTTGGCAACCATGTTATGCTGAGACAAAATTATTTAGGAAATCTAATCTCTGTATTTGTAACTTTGGTAAACTGTGTTGCTATAATCGTATTGTCCTTGTAATATATCTATCTAATAATGCCCATAAAGTACTATAATAAAAGTGAATTAGTTCTGCACAACGAAGTCGACATCTATTCATCGTCAAAGTTTCATCATTTATTACGCATCTAATAACCTATTAATGTTTACCGTTCACTCGATGACAGTTAATATTAACTGTTAACAAAGATTTTGTAATAATTATATAGCTAGCTTCTGCTCGCGGCTTTAACCGCTTCAATTCTAAGGAAGAATTTTAACTGTTAATCCAGCACGTGGTCTATCTGTGTGCCAAATTACATCTCAAACTGAAATGATTTACCAGAATTAAATGTAGGCAAATTCGCTCAAAGTTTGATAAGATACGATCATCATCGATCATGAACATTTTACATATTTTCACATTTATAATATAACTAGGACGTACCTAGACCTATTTAAATGAAATAGGTACAAACTATGAAGAATTTAATGTTGCGCTAAAAAGTTGACATATTGCGTTGTATCAATAAAGATCGGCCACATTTTAAGATATGCCACAGTTAAGGTAAACCGTGTCTCATAGGCTACTATAATTAAACAGAGAACAGAAAAAACGTCCAGACTCTATCCAATCAAAACGCCACATTAGGAAACATCAAGGACTTGAAGTGCAAATGTTCAAAGTCCAGACAGATGTTCAGAGTCTTGTTCAAAAATAGAACCTTTTGCGATGAAAATTGTTAGTGCACTAAAGCTGAGAGATTTGTTACGTGCATTAGTAACGCTTAATTAAATTCGATATAGCCTCCTACTTCGCTTTTGGTCAGTGCGCCACCCGCAACACTTCTTCGCACAACATTTATTTATAGCACCAAAGAAAATAATTTCCATCAACATTGATGTCAATTCCATATTGCTTAAACTTTTCTCTTGGAGGCCTGTATCTCATCCAATGTGAAATCTCATTGGGCTACTTTAAAAGGCTAGAGACTTCATCTTTAAATCATGTAAAAAAGAAACAATTTATTGTGCGGTATTAATGAGACTTTCGCTCATATATTTTCGAGGCCAATTAACAATTTATTATCATCAAAGAAGAACCACTTAACCATATAGTGCTAACAGTAATATGCATCAGAAAATTATATATTATTATAATCAAGAAAAGTTCTTTGCAGTACTTTCATAAAATGTAGTTTAGTCAAACATGCTTTTGGCATTAATGGAGGACTGACCGATGCAACACCAATATGCCACTTAACCAACAGAGTGCTATGGAAACATTTATGTAAACGTACGAAAGTGACATCTATAGCTGTTCGAAGTGGGTTTTGACGAAACTGTCATGTAGGGCGAAAGTTTGTGAATGAATTACACTTATTTTGTACCGGAGTTGTCTTTTCCACGCATTCTGTCTTTAAAAGTACCGCTGTCTCTATTTGTATGCAGACACGGAACAGAAGCAGACAAGATAATTGTTAAAGTTCTCACAATACAAGAACGATTCTATCGTGTGGTATTGTAGAAGTAGCAGTATTTTGAGAATCACTGTATTTTTTATTTTATATTAATACTAAATTTTGCCTGCGGCTTCCCTAGCGTGAAAGTAGGTTATGTTAAGTTCGGTTTTCAACAGTACTTTTTCTGGATGACAGGTATCCTATGTCCTATTATTCTGTAAAATTTTATGATGATCGGTCGTGACCGATCGTCATAAAATTTTGCATACACGTTAAGGCGTGAAAGCGTAACAAACAAATAAACAAACTCATTTTCGCATTTATAATATTAGTTAGGATTACAATGCAAGTTAAACTTTGTAAACAGAAACTTATATGCAATATTAAGTGAAGTATAGGCATTAAGCATAAATTGATTTTGGTGTATACAAAATGATTCAATTAATTTTATTTATTTTTAAAATATATCATTGAGAATCTTAGTAGCATGCTGTGTAAGAATCTATGTCCAGCAGACTAAACAGGACTTAATACGATGATGACGATTAACTAGCGTACGCGGCGTAATTTACGCCAAACAGAGTTTTAATGATAAAGTAAACAGCGCCATACTGCACCATTTAAAGTTGCGGCGTCATTGTAGTTTATTCTTCTAACTGAAATCATCTCTAACACATCCCTTACACTTAACTGGATAATACCTTCACTCAACGTTTACTTGTATACCTTTAAACATTTACAAAACAACGCAATCATGTCGATATGTCGCTCCTTTTTAAAGCGAAAGATGTATAAATATAAGATGGCGACCTTTAGAGTTAAATCGACAGGCAAGGTAAAGAACTATACATCGTTGCCCTTTTCTTATCTATGTAAATCTATGAAAATGTTAAATTGTATGTATGGTATTCATGTTTTAATATTAGGTAACCGTAAAGTACTATCATCGTTGGTTATCTTAAAGTCGGCTGAGGAAGGTCTTACATAAAATAAGTTAACAACCTCTAACCCGTATTCATACAGTAGTTGGGTTCTGGGTGGCGGGCTTTGTGGGCCTGCCCGCCATCCGTTCAGCACCAGGTCCGAGAGGCGGCGTGCGTGTTCCCACGCGCGCCTCTGTTGTTTCGAGTCCGTCTCCCCTCTAGGGGGGACAGTAGGGATAATTTGTGAGGAGTGCCTTTGGGTAGGTCTTTCGTGTAGTGGCCTGCCGTTTCATACGGCGGGCCGAATCCTCGGCGGGGTCGCGACCGCATGCGAAAGTGATTCGCGCGGCCCCGTCGATAGTGGTTTTGTCGAGGAACACCGTGGTAGGTTTAGTCGGTATCCCGGGAGGTACATTTTCTTCTTAACATCCTCCTTTTACCCCGGCGAGTCCGACATAACCCCTCCGCCCGCCCCCGCGGAGGGGTATGCATCAAGCATTCCCCCACGTAAAAAAAAAAAAAAAAAAAAAAAAAAAAAAAAGTAGTTGGGTTCTGGAGTTAATTGCATGTTTGACCTATTGCGTAGTATTGATTAATATATATATACATTGGTATGTGCAAATAAAAGGGATCATTGTCCGGGTCAGGCAGTGTTTTTAGATAACTCACAATAGCAGTACAGGGTCTGAAACAGTGACCGGTAATCAGCAATAAACTCACCGCCTGTAATATGGGACCAAAAACCATAGCCAGGGAAACGTGGCTGAAATAAACCTATGCCTATACAGTGGTAGGCATCACGCATATGTCCCCAAAGTAAGTAGTGACTTACTTTGGGGACATATGCGCGATGTTATTGATGTATGCACGTAAGATATGCATAACACTCATACTCCTATACCCACACAGTAAGATAATGTGGTCAGAAATGTTTTATATCCGCATTTAGTAAGCCGTATTTATAAAGTCCCATTTCATAAGGGATAATATACCTAAGTACAATTGCAGTTTTCTCTTAGAAAATGCTTAGAGAGAATCGGAGAATCGAAATTATAAATGACTCGTCCCTTTATACGTGTTAAGTCTACCAAACTTATGTGTATACATGTGCTTACACAGACGACCACCCTACCGTTATTGAATGTTTTTAATTACAGTAATATAGTAAAATCTAAAATGAAATCTTTATTTTTTATTAACCTCTGAGTTAATGAGGTTAATGAAAACACTTTGTGGGTCTGTATGTCAGTTCGTAGCTGTGGGTCTGTCTGTTAGTGACAGTTTGTTAGTGACAGGCGTAGCTCCGGAACCACTGGACCGATTGACACGATTGTAACTTGGTGTGCAGACACCTTGGAGTCATACCTAGGTCGAGTTTGAATATGGGCCCTGTGGGTCAAAATACCCCCGAGATATAGGGGTCTCAAGGTCACATGTATTTAAAATGCTTTTACATTTAAGACCTTGTAACTTGGTGTGCAGACAACTTGGCGTCATACCTCGGTCGAGTTTGAATATTGGCCCTATGGGTCAAAAGACCCCCGAGATATAGGGGTTACATGATGTACATTTAAGACGAAGAGATTGAATCCTGGGTTTTTACACCCATCTCGTTTCTTTTATATAATATTTCGTAACATTCGAAAAGCTGTTTTGAAAGTTAACATTCTAAATCAGTTTAAATATCACATGGTGATAGTAAGATGTTGTATAATACACTAACGATCGAGATTAACCCAAAATCTTTAAAAATAAGATTAACAATTTAGCGACAAACAAATTTCTAATCTTAAATTTAGAGATTTTTGGATCAGATTGATCGTTAATTTCGTCTGTAAACTGATATAAAAAATAAAAATATTTATGTCAATCTATTACTAAAAGACTTCGGCACCTATTAGCGCATCAATACATAATGTAAAATGTAAATTTTAAACGTTAACTAAATTATTATGTTGGTTAGTGAGATTTAACGACCAGGTTAAATATTTATATTTATCAGGAAGTTGTAACATATAAATTTATGTTGCTGTTTTTTATTATTGCTGAATGCATAATATCAGAACTTCTATTCGTTAAGTAAACGCCATTCTCGGCTTCAGCAAAGAATTTATCAAGAAACCAAGATTTTTAACGCATAACTATTATTTCTTACGAGGCAGTTTTGTAGTATGTAGTGTAATGTAGGCAATTCTTTGTCTATTCTCTATCGGTGTTTGTGATCGCCCTCCTCCAAAACGGCTCGATCGATTTTTATGAAATCTTTTATGTATATTTAGTAGGTTTGGGAATAAGTCATGTATCATCATCATGTAGGGATACCCTAATCACCTAACGGTAAATATACTTTACCGCTAGGTGATTAGGGTGTCCCTATCGAATAAATTGATATGGCAGCACAACGTTTGCCGCGTCAGCTAGTATTTGTATAAAAACGAATAAAATATTTTCCACGTTGGAGATAAGATCATATATCAATAGAGACTTTTCCAAACTGTCAATTTTCAATACACATAATAAATATCAATACAAATATATAATTAACAGCAGCAGTAGCTCAGTGGGGAGAACAACAGACTGCAATACAGAGGGTCTCGTGTTCGAACCCACGTCGCGCACCTCTGACTTATGTGCGTATTGATTGACAATTTTACTATAGCCTGCTCCGTGCCTCGGAGAGCACGTTAAGCCGTCGGTCCCGGCTACCATGAACATCTATGGCAGTCGTTATTGGGAAGTCAGTGCCCTATAATATCCTGACACTGGTCTAGCTTTAGGATATCGGTAGCCTTCGGGTTGCGGAGGTCAGGTGGCAGCCGCTCCGTGTAAAAACTGATATCCAGTCAAATCCGGTTAGACCAGAAAAGCCGACCCCAAGTGACTTGGGAATAATAAAGGCTAGGGAGAAGACAAACATATAATTAACAGACACAAAGTGCACTCAGACTAAAAACAAGTATTTGTGGATCACAAAAATAATTAACACTTTAAACCCACAACGCTCGCCATGGTAGCAGCGAGGCAACCACTTAACCGCTACCTGCATCACAATTTCACACCATTTTACATTTAATTATAGCTAATTAGAACGCAACAATCATTATCATAAATGTTTATGCCCTTATAAACAATGTGAAAATTTTGGAGACATCATTTATCCAAATTTAAATACGAAAGACTATTTTAATTCTTATTGAACACATAACAATGCTAACTCACACACAAACAAAAAGAACCGGGACACACTAAGACCAGTACTTCCTATACGGAACTTCAAGGGCCCAATTTCTATAATGTAACCTAGTTAACAGACAAGAAGCACTTTCAGATATTAGCACTTTTAAGTGTATGAGAACACTTTCGCCCTGTCTCGAAAGCATCGCTCTCTACCTGCAAATATTGACTATTGTTAATAGTGAAAACTCTCTAACGTGTTTCACAGTAAACAATGGCTGCGTCAGAGAAATGGAGGATACCTGTTAATTATTTTATTGTCAGTTTTTATTTGATGTATGTGATAGTGAAATATGGGTGTGGGTAAGATAAATCAGAATGCATTTGCGTTTAAGTACGTTGGTGGCGTAAATATTTATGACCACTAGAGTGTAAAAAGTTTCGTCTCATTTATTTTATATCGTACAATCAGGCTTACTCTTGCAATGAACATTATTTAAAACGGTCTCAATATTATAAATTACTAGTAGTTTTCCCGCGGTTTCACCCGCGTAAGTCCCGTTCTCGTGTGAATATCGGGTTTCACCCCTTTCACCCCCTTCAGGGTGGAATTTCCAAAAATCCTCTCTTAGTGCTCCCCTGCACTCTCCAAGGAACATACATGCCAAATTTCAGCTTCTTGCGTTTAGTAGTTTCGGCTGTGCGTTGTCTGTCAGTCACACAGTAACGGAAGAGTTTCATATATATAGATTTGGTTACGATAATCATAAGCAAACCCGCCCGGAAAAGTACTAAAGTATCTTATACAAAGCTGTCATTATTCTTAGAGATGAAACCGAGAAACAATGAAATAAGCTTTATTCAATAAAAATACTCAATTAAACCGTATATCACATAATTGTAAACCCATACTCAATGAGAAAATCTTGAAAAATACAAGAAAGTAAATGATAACTGCTTTGTGCGTTTATTTTTAATTTTAAAACACTTTCATTTTATTATAGCATGCGCGTCATCTAGTTAGAATAAAACATATACTTTTCGTTTTTGTTTTGTCGCGTGTACGACTTACGTCTAGTAAGCATGAGGCTTTAAAGTCCACAAAGAAAGAGGTCACAGAGATGTAGGAGGAAGCTTTACGATGCCTAGCCTTTCGCTGACTCAGTGAAAATACCAACACATTTATAGCATTTTGTTGAATTGCATTACAAATTGAAAGAGCTGTTGACAATTTTATCGGCATTTACCTCCTTTCTCACAATAGTGATGATTTACAGTTTATGTATAAATAGTTTCATTTAATCTTTATAATATGTTGAATCGATTGAACAGTTAAATTTTAACTACCATACTTATTGAAATTAAACTACTATATACGGATTTTATCGCGTTATTTATTTGACACTTTATTACATAATTTTGAAAACTGTTACACTACTACAATTATTAAACTTTACTAATTTTTAAGCTAATTGAATTATTATTAAAACTATTGAAACTAAATAGCTTAAAAATTAGTAAAGTTTAATAATTGTAGTAGTGTAACAGTTTTCAAAATTATGTAATAAAGTGTCAAATAAACAACGCGATAAAATTCGTATATAGTAGTTTAATTTCAATGAATAATATTCGCGGAAACAGAAGACAATATTATACCATACTTATTATATTACTTATTGTAGAATTGAGTAAAATTGCGATTTCTACGCCTATATTTAATTAATAAGAAGACGTGATATAAATTAGAAAATAATCGAATATGCCTCAAATTTTATGTGGTGGGATCATTGAAACAAACATATAAAGATTAAACACACACATTTGACTAAATGTTTGTGGGATTTTTATATGTTTGCCACAAAAACTAAACAGTTATATCAGGATCGTAGTGAAAGTTTGAGATTTCTGCCTACTCTCTGCCCTCCAGCCAACTGCCATTAAACTCTGTATTACATTTGACAAGATGACTTCAAAAGATTAATAGCCCTATTAAACAATTAACTTTAACCTAAGCTAACTAGCACATTTGGTACAATAGTAGATTTATCTGCGCCGGCGCCGATAACCATCAAGGAGACTGCGCACGCGCACCTAATGACAAATAATGACGCTCTGACCACATGCGATATAATCTCGTAGTAAATTAATGGGAATTAGACGAATTACATTATTTTGTAGGTGTATGTGCTTATGGTTTGTATAAAAGGTAAAAAACTGATTGGATATTAAGGTGCTTTTATTTTTAGTAAGTATATACGTACATAAGTGGATTGGTTGTAATTTAGTAGCAAGATATTGGTCATTATATTAAACGCCGGGCGCCTATTTTCTTAAATAGAGTAAATCTATGTACACATTTCCAATACGGTTTATTCACATGTAATTGTTTTTCAATACATGTAATACAATCGTACGCAACTTTTTCTCTGCTCGTCTGTGCGTTTCTGCACGCTTTCTTATTATTTATACATAGTTTGAATAAATCGAGATCTGGTTTTTAGTAATATTGTCTGTGTATGTGTTTAATAACAAAACAACAAAAAACTGATGGAATTCATTCATCTATGGTCGTAGTGTATAAGAAAGTTAAATACTTTTTAAGGTTTTTTTTTAACGGCCCCTGTTCTACCATAAGACACCTCAAGGCTATCTATTAATTACCGGACACCCTGTATAATAAAACAATACTCGGCAATCGCAATACTTTCTACGCACCGTGTGCCGCATAAAAGAACCAGTCGCGTTAATAATTTCATCGATTTATATTACAGTGTTTAAAATATACCTGGCATAAAATACCCATATAAAAAAGTTAAAAAGAACTCATAAATATGTTGAATGACAGTTGTTTGAAGAATCAACTTGGTTACTGGAACGTGACTCTTGGCTTACGGACATGGTCACGGCGAAATGACCACGTCAAAAATATCATGTAAGTAACCACCTCGGGGCGTTAAAGTACATTATATTGGACAAGTTGTGTGTGTATCTCTATGCTAAATATTTAGTTGCCTGATACGATGTTTTAAGATTAATAGATTGCAAACATTATATTAGAATTACTTGTTTATCACGTGTGACCTATTATGTTACTCCGCTTTTTTATTCTACCAAGGTGGCAAACTGGCAATCATGCAAAAGACAAATTCAAAACATTTATTGTCAGCTCAGTGTACATAAGGTGTTACAATGATATGAGTAGAGCTTATAACTCAGTGCATTGTTCAAGCGTTACGATATTGCGGGCAAACAATAATATATTATATTGCCCATGTATACACTACACTACTATACATGTTTGTATAGACACGCCTGATGTTAGGCGGTTATCGTATCTTATAATACTGCTCCAGTGGCACAGCAATAGTATATGCGACTGCCTAGGTCTTGAGCAAAGTTTTATTGGGGTTATCTTCTGTCAAATAATTCTAAGTAGCAAACGGAATCTAAGCTGTTCCCGGTGAACGGCATTAGGCTTGCCTGTCTCTCAACGTGAGATCTTAAAACTTGTTCGAGGGTATATGGGTGACATACCCTTCGAGAAATGACAGGCATAAATCTATGTTTTCTGAGTTCCGTACCCAAGCGTTGCCAACGGGATCCTATTACCAAGTTTCTGCCATCCGTACAGTCCGTCTTCTATCTGTCCAAACTTCAGAGGGTTCAATCTTGACCGGTAATATACTTATTCCAACGTTCAGTACACTGAAACAGGTTATGGTTCGACATTTTCCTTGTATTTTCTCCTTACATTCTTACCTTGCTCACAATTCATTTCTATTGTATTAGTCATCATGGCTTACTTCAATAATAGCTTGTTCCAAACGATTGCATAGCAAAACGTTCAAGTTGCTATTAGAAATTTACTAGACTAACAGGTACCGTAAGTGAACACAATATTTAGCAATAGACTGGGTTTAACTCGCTTTGGGAAACCCTTGGGTAGGACATAGCTTTTAGCTTAGTATCATAGTTATATATGTATAGGTGGTACATATTATATTATATAGACAACTCTTCAAATAGCCTATATTTACAAATGTACTAAAAAAGATAACATAACATAATTATATAGACGAGATGTTTTGCATTACTATGTCACGACTTCTAACTGCCGAGCTGCCTACTCAGTTAGGTGGTCTTTCTATAAAAGACCACGTAACAAGCCTTACTCTTAGAACCACGCCCTGTTTTTTCTATCTAACTTATAGTCATTGAAATTAAACTACTATATACGGATTTTATCGCGTTGTTTATTTGAGACTTCATTACATCATTTTGAAAATTGTTACACTACTACTACTATTAAACTTTACAAATTTTTAGGCTAATTAAATTATTATTGAAACTGTTTAGATTTAATTTAATTTTACAGTTTCCCCGACGTTTCGGTTGCTTATCAGCAGCCATGGTCACGGGGAGGTCTTCCCGTGACCATGGCTGCTAATAATAATTTAATAAGCTTAAAAATTTGTAAAGTTTAATAATAGTAGTAGTGTAAAAATTTTCAAAATTATGTATTATAGTGTCAAATAAACAACGCGATAAAATCCGTATATAGTAGTTTAATTTCAATGAATAATATTCGCGTAAACAGAAGACAATATTATGTAACTTCTAGTCATTATTGTTTGGCTATAAAAGTGTTTATATACTAGTTCAAATTGTTATTTAATATAAAATCTTTTGATCGTGTAGAATATTGTTTAAATTATCTCTGCTTAGTTCACTTCCTAAGTCGACCACGCCTCTAAAGCAGGATGAACAGGATAAACGTTAGACTGGCGAATAAATGCAAATGTGAGTTTATTTGTTTGTAACGCTTTATCGACCATTATGAAATTTCGCATACATTTTCCCAGGGGAACAGAATGACTTTCATCCAGAAAAGAGCACTGTTACTAACCTAACCTAACCGACATCTACGCGAGCGAAACCGCGATCATAATATATCTATACTAATATAATAATAAAGCTGAAGAGTTTGTTTGTTTGTTTGTTTGTTTGAACGCACTAATCTCAGGAACTACGAGTTCGATTTGAAAAAATCTTTTAGTGTTGGATTGCCTATTTATGGAGGAAGGCTATAGGCTATATAACATCTCAACCTCAGGTGAAACCGCGAAAACATCTAGTTAAAGTATAAGTCGAGAGAGAATATTATAATTGCACGAAATAATCATTCATCAAACAGACAATGATGAAAATTGCTTAATTGCATGGTTCATTGACTGGTCAGGTAATCTGAATGAAAGATTTTTGTTGAAAATATAATATTTTGTTGAAAATAAAATATAATATGTGAATGTATATAATATTCCAAGCTCGTCAATATCTAAAAACGTTGCAATATTTGGTAAAAATTCGTTCTCAGAGTAATTAACTCATGATAAAAATTATCTTTTATATTGAACCAGTTAGCAAAAAGGGTCATTTAGAGATTGATTTTGAGTGAACTTACCAAAGCATCATAAGAACTAGCGGTTGTCGAGGATTTACTTTATATTTAAGTATGTTTATTATCTGCTTATTTCGATATCCATTAAATTTTATGTTTTTAAAAATGATACCACAGCCCTATGTGTGTCACGCAGGATTTGACACACATCATACACAAGGAGCGCCCAGCCTTCGAACAAATGAATAGACAATTTTTTTGCTCCGTGCATAATTATGTAGATTGAACTCACTCGCTTTATCTAACTGCACTTTCCGTGTATAAATAGAAGAAAGGCAAACAGGCTACATTACATTAAACTATGAAACTTACGACACATAAGAAGCGACATTTCTTAAGTAATCCCCGCAGTAATTCTATATCCTTCATCTCTAAACGAGTTTGACCGGTCAGTTATAACAGTTACAAAACTTAGACATGCAAAACACTTTCTACTATTCCTTTGACTCCGTATTGTTCGAGTTATTTATGTAAGATGCTTACTGCTTTATGCTAAGGTTTATTGCTCGTAAAGTAGTTGTTCTAACGTTATGTCAGCTGTGATGAAGTCAGAACTTCAATGGTTTTATTATTGACTTTCCTATTGCTGCGTCGAGACAATACAATTTGAAACGCACCTCAGTAATGTTTTACTGGGATGCATTTTAAAATGTATTTCCTTGAAAATCGTATTACTATATTGCCCGACGTATAATCGAGCATTTAGTGAAATTATAGTAACAATTCTGTTCATTCTCACTACCAAACTTACATCATCTTTGTCTTTCTACAGTAACCATGACAATAACAGTCGGTTACTATGGTAACCGGTGAGGCGACAACCGACTTCGAGATGAGCTTTTGGGCAGCTTTTGGCTGACAGGAAACAAACGTTTGTCGAGTAGCCACCATGGATTGGACAGCACCGTTTGTCGACCAGTAAATGTAAACTCATTTTCATTCAATAAATTAGTCATACGTGCTTTAGCGTGCAAATTAATGCGCTTGAATGTCGCGTGCTGGTTCGCGGTTCGTCTGACAATTTCCCAGTGAGTTAGGTGAAAGATGCCACGTTCCGTGTAAGATGGATTGTTTTTGTAAACACATTGTGTATGGAGTAATTATCTGCTTATAATCAACACAAAAAACTTCATTAGTGTGATATTAATGGTGATATAAACTGAGGAATGGATAATTTGTTGCCTTCCTACTAGTATTTATGATTGTATTTTGCAGAAGAGATTGATTTTTAAGAGTAGTCAACCGACTGGAGGTTGGCATGGCGATCGTGGATATCATATATAGTTATGTATATTTATCATACTCAGATGACTTAATCGACCAGCTAAACTTGCATAACATACACAATTAATTTCTGCCAATGATATTGACAACAAACAACTTGATATTTTTAGATAAAACGAATTGATATTTTATGTTTAAGGCATGTCACATATTGGATAAATTACCGAGAATTGCGTATATTAGGAGAAATTTCGGTTGTCCTCTTTCCCAAATTTGGTTCTATTAGTGCATATTGTTTGTCTCAAAAATACGTTCCTAAAAGTCTCGAGGTTTGATCCCAAGGTATGCACCAACTATTTATTACGCACATAGTCTTGTACATTTAGAACTTTATTAAGTTATGTGCGTATTAATTAGTTAATTGTCACTCGTTTTAACGGTGAAGGAACACATCTTAAGTAAACCTGCATGTCTAAGAGTTCTCCATAATGTTCTCTAAGATGTGCGAAGTCTGCCAAACTGTAGCCAGCCGGCCAGCCTGGTGGATTATGACCTTACTCTACTCACATTGAGAAAACACCTATGCCGAGCAGAGGGACAGTTCATACACAGGGCAGATATTACTAATAAATGTTTTCTTTACAAAGTCTACATTTGCCGAATAACCTGCAGTTTTATATCATAAATATTAATGTAAAGTAACTCATAAGCTTTTTTAAAATTAAACCGACAACTCTACAATATATTTTAATATTAATCGAAGCTTAGTGCCAATATATTCACAGTTATTATTTATGTAAGTAGATGCTTTGAATTATTATCCGTACCCATATATTTTACAAAATTAATTCGTTCATTAATAATATCATTCATTTCACTTTCCATCATATCAAAGTTTGTGTTGATATACTTATATGGGGTAAATACTATACTTGGTTTTAATTATAATAAAGTGGTTTTATAATATTCCTTGATTATAATACATAAACTCTTATATCTGCATTAAATGTATGCATTTGGTTATTCTATCCGAGTAGCTGCGTTTGTAACTCAATATTTATGAAACCCAACATGCAGACAAGTAGGTGTAAAACTGACCTTCTATTTAGAAACCATTTGCGTCTATATAAATCAAAATGGGAAGCTTATAATAGGCTACGTCCATATTTAAAGGCTATTGACTGATTGAAGAAACATTGATTAATAGTTTTAAGTAAAGAAACTGTGTTTTAAATTCAGACACGTACGTTCGAATATTACATAATATATTTAGGTTCACGCGAATCCTAACTTATATTATAAATTCGAATGCGAGTTTGTTTGTATCGCTTTTATGCCTTAACTAATCGACCGACTATCATAAAATTTCGCGTACATGTTGACAAAGGTACAGGAAAGAAATACTGTTTCCAAGAGAAGGCGCAGGCAAAAGATAGTAGTTATATCAATAGTCCATGATGTATGTAAGTTCACGCGCATCCCAACTAATATTATAAATGCGAATGTGAGTACTACGCCGAGCTGAATCCTATCCACACTTTGCTATGTTTACGTTCTACATAATAAAGCATCAGTATAGTTTCTTATCAAACTAAAATTTTAACAGGCGCTATGTACGAATTCAAATAGAAATTGTTCGAAGCAGGTTATTCTTTGCTAAATTGAACTCCACTACAATCAAGACATTAATCTTACATTGACAGAATAAGTATGTACAATCTGTAATCTTGATATTTATAGCAGCCATATTAATTTTCACTGCTCTGAGCCAGTCCAGTCCCCTTTTAAATATACCTTTCACCACACTTCGTGAAAGTACTATCAAAATCGTCTCACTTTGGAGTACACAACACTGTAAAATATGTTAATCGTGACCTTAATCTTTGTTTCATAATTGACCGTAAAATGAGAATTAATTTTAATTTTTTGTATCATTTTATTTTTATGTTCTATCAAAAGTAACTCTGCATACTTATTACATTATATTATTTTCTAACCACTGTTCTATATGACATTTTTTAAGACTGTACCAAAAATGATTCACTGTTTCTAATGTACACAATACAATAAACTAGGCCAACTGAAGCCGGATAGCGGTAATGCTCTAGGTGCAGTGTTGTGCAGTTGCTTCAGTATAATTTCAATAACAATACTACAACAGTCTAACTAATTTAAATCTATGCAATACATTACCGATCGTTGAGACAGGCTAATTAAGTCATTAGTTGGTAAATTTTGCTCATCCTGCCTCGCAATGCCAAATCCTGCTTTGCAAATTTGTCAGCGCAAATTCAATTCAATTCGAGGTGCCATAAATTCATATCAGCGCACAGGTATTGAAAGGCATTCATATTTGTCTAGTAAGATTCCACTATTTTTTTTATATAATTTTGTTTTTGCACTTACCGGGTTTGCCCTTACTAAATTAAAAAAAACCAATTCTCGTTCTACTCAGTACTTTTTTATAATTTTGTGCAAAGTGGCAATAACTAAACACTAAACACGAATCGAACGTACCTATTTAACCTTTCCAGTAGAAATAGCAATAGTAATAATTTTACTATCAAAATAAATAATCTATTTAAGACTGTTTTTTGTTTAATACAAATATATAATATACATTTACCCTAACAATGAATGTGTTTACAATTACTCCGTGTAAAAAACTTAAAATAATTAATATATTCGCCTACAAAATTACGTCATTTTGCAAAAACGCAAGCTCGTGTTACGTGATTTTTAGATTATTACAGTAGAAATCTATCCTATTTTACACCTTAAACGAAACATAAATAGTTATATTACAATTTGTCTGTCCCCAATATTTAAGTTAATGGTTGACAATAAAGAAACATATTTATCAAAAAAGCACCTGCATACAATTTTATATGCATCGCACGAGCTCTGTCATTATCTGTCTTACGCTCGGTGCAATCTTAATTTAAATCTGACGGATAAAACTTTGATATTCATAATTTTATTATATATATTAAGTATCACTTCTGAATTTTAAATCTAGATATTTGGCATTACATTTGATTTGGTGATGCCGGCCATTACTTGAATAATTAATTTATTGTTATATTAATTATTAATTCCTCTGTGATGTTTAGTTATAGGTAATGTTGAAAGTTAACGAAATGGGTGTAAAACCCAGGATTCAACCTCTTCGTCTTAAATATACATCATGTGATCTTGTGATCCTTATATCTCGAGGGTCTTTTGACCCACACACACGCATATTGACCGAGGTATGATCCCAAGTTGTCTGCACACCAAGTTACGGTCCAGTGGTACCGGAGTTATGCCTGTCACTAACACCAATCTGTCACTAACAGACAGACACACAAACCCACATAGTGTTTTCATTAACCTCTGAAGAAGACTCAGAGGTTAATAAATTATTAATTAATGAGTTTGTATTTATAATTTCTAGCACGCGTCTTCCACGTATGTCGAAAAAGTATCAAACAACACCATAAAATTTGAAATGCATAACTGCAATCGCGGGAAAACTGGATAAACCCGCATGGCAACATGCCGGATACGCCCAATATAGCCCTGGGTATGGTGGTTGTGGAATTCTGGTCAAGTCAATGAGGATGGTCATTACCATGACAAAGTAAGCTTAACTATTTCGATAAACATATGAGTTGATGAATATTTAAACCGAATCAGAATGCAAAACAAAACACATTAACAATACTTTTCATTTTTTATCAAATAACATTTTGACCAGAACATCTTATCCAGGTCCATGCTATGTAATAGAAATTGCAGACAATTTTATAGTAAATTTTCAATCACTAGAAATTCTAAGCAGAGGAATAAGTTTATTGTTTTGTTTACAGTTGTATCACAGCAATCGACAGTCTATTAAGTACGTTCCTCATATAAACAATATAGACAGTAAAATCTTAATTCGTCACGTCTATCGGTAGACAAATTATATCTATACTAATATTATAAGGCCGAAGAGTTTGTTTGTTTGAACGCGCTAATCTCAGGAACTACGGGTTCGAATTTAAAAATTCTTTTAGTGTTGGATAGTCCATTTCTCGAGGTAGGCTGTAGGCTATATAACATCATGCTACGACCAATAGGAGCGGAGCAGCAATGAAAAATGTTGCAAAACGGTGAAAATTTTCTTATCTTATATGAAGCATACGAAGTTGCGCGGCTCGGTTAGTTGGTTATATATTTTTTAATTTACCTTAAGTTACAACTTTTCATGTAAACCTTTAATTCGCTAACAGCGAAAGAAATTACAACGACTTCTTTTTGTAAGGGCTCGCAACACGCGAATAAAAACCTTAGTATTGCAATCTTCTATCTGCTGTTGTTGTCGCTAACAACCAAGTGGACCGTATCCTAGTTGTCCATCTTGTATTATTTTAGTAGCTAACGGTAATTTCATGCTTATAAAAAAGATAAAAATCTGACATATCGATAGACAAGAAATGAATGAACGGACTGTCTATATACGACAAAAACGCGACAAATCTCCTAAACGTGTGCTTATGATGGTAGTAACAAATCGATTAGTTAGCTGTATTGACTGCATGCCAGTAACCCTCGTATTATGCTAATTTTCCATTATTCATGGTCAGTGGATAGTTCTCACGGGTGCAGTACTTTAAGCATGTCGGATTGCGAAATACCGTTAGTTATTTCCTTATATAATGTAGGATAAGGTCGCTCCGCCAACACTTGTGTGGTTTTGGAAAATTTCAAGCCTTCAAAATAAAAATATTTTGGGTTTCCTTTTGCAAGGACTAGCAGTATCGTCAAATCAACATGATATTTACAATTTTATTGAAGTTAACAGCATATTATAAGACTATACTACAGTTTATTTAATTATATTGCAAAGTAAACACTCTCGTAATACTTTAATTGTCGATTATTATTGAAACTCATTACTATTTTGTTCTTTATTTATTTATTAAAGAGAAATCCCATATTCTCAATTCCAGTGTCGCGGGGACTTTACAAAAATTCAAACAACAGATTCAAAGGACTCTCAGACTTGGGAAAACTATTTGTGGATCACACAACTATTTGCTCTGTGTGGGCATTGAACCCACAACACTCGGCGCAGTGACAGTGGCGAGGCGAGCACTTAAACCGCTATGCCATCCGTGCGGTCGCTGTTTGTGCACTTATGTTTAAAAAGACACAAAGATGTGTGATCCATAGAGAGTTTAAAACTGTTTTGAGAGTTAATATTGATTTCTAGTAGCGCGGTAGCAATGTAAGCCACTACGAGATCACTACGAGAAAATACAACATTATCAAGGATTCCAAACACATAGACATCGCAAGTTAGATGAAAGGTTAATGCGATGTTTTTAGCACACATCAGAAAGTAGATAGATATCAGAAAGTCAAGATCGAGACACCCAATTACGCTTTATCCGGTATACAAGAAAGGTTCTGAACAACTTCTTCTGGTTTGGAACTATAAATCTTATTATTTTAAAAAACTGCGTTTTTTAAAATAATAAGACAGATTTCTGGGAAGCGTTGATTGGCAAAATAAGTATGACGAAACGTAATCCAATATCACGGTGACTGACTAAGGGAAAAGGCCGGTCTGTAATTTACTAGTTCGTGGACAATGGCTTCTGTAAATTGATTCGATTGAACTCATAAACTATGTAAACTTTTCATAGCTTTCGCCTCTGTAGACGCACGAACAAAAATAAAAATAATGATTACAAAAGACTATATTTGCTTTTGCGTACAACTTTCTCATAATTGCCGCAAATTATTTTGTAAATATTGATGTTGAGACAATAAATACGCCAACAACTGGCAGAACTAACTACAGAGCCCACTTATTTTTACCCATCGTCCGAACGAAAGCACTAGCACAAATAACCACGAACCACCTTATTAATCTACTTAATCGTACACTCAATATTGAAGCTTTAGAACTTCATATAATCTAGTTTCGTTTCTGGTCCGTATAGGTCTCAGGGTATAAATAATCATATTATAATAATGCCTGGTTTTATCTATCGCAATGAATGCATCGTCATCTGGTTAAACCCAACGCCTTGCCAAGACGTTTCACTTTTACTGATCTCAGAACCTATGTTCTATAGCTACATCAACTAAATTCACATTCAAGCTATTGTGAAGTATTGTCGAGAAATCAGATTATGACTAGCTTCGCGCTAATGTAATTTTGCAATAATTCTTTATTATTATATCTTTCCTTAGCTTTTTTTATTATTCCTAAGTCACTTGGGGTCGGCTTTTCTGGTCTAACTTGGAGCGGCTGCCACCTGACCTCCGCAACCCGAAGGCTAACGATAAGGCCAGTGTCAGGATATTATAGGGCACTGACTTCCCAATAACGAATACCATAAATATTTATAGCAGCCGGGACCGACGGCTTAACGTGCTCTCCGAAGCACGGAGCAGGCGATAATTGTCAATTAATATGCACATAATTTCGAAAAGTCATATAACTTCCGAAAGTCAGATGCACGACGTGGGTTCGAACCCGAGACCCTCTGCATTGCAGTCTGTTGGTCTCCCACTGAGCTATCGCTGCTTATTCTTTTATATAATATAAGGGGCTAGTATTTATAATAGCATGCACTTTTTTTGCAATACAAAGTGTGTAAAATTTAAATAGTTAATTTTAATTATTTACTTAGTTCATAAAATCCTATCTATAAAATCTTCGATGATACCGAGCTATATAAAAAGATAGGGTGATATCGAGAAATGTTTCAACTCATGACGTAGAATAGAACCTTGGGCTACATAGTAAACTGAAGCGGTTCCTCGAGATCACAGGTTGAATTTTTTTCTTTATTTATCATCTTATTTCTTGTGTAACACTTCAATTTAGATCGGAAGATGATTTAGGAAAAAACATAGCAACCCTCAGACACTTTAAATTACCAGAATGCTACAGCTTTGAAATAATTTAGTAATTTTCTATGACGCCTATTAGAGGGTTTTTTTTTTCTTTTTTATATCTGTTTTAAAATATAGTAGGCATAAGTTAGTTTTAAAGAATTGTGTTTATTCCAAATTATAATTGATGCATAATGAGTTAAAAAAAAAGAATGTTTTTATTTAGTAATCAAGTATTGCAAACTACTTAATATTCTTAAAGATAAATCTAAATTGGATTGATTTAGGTGCTGTTAGCCTGTAACATTTGCATACAGCAATACTTTGTGCTTTATATACGAGCAATGAATCTGAAAGTTGTTAACGGACCTAGGGGAGTTAATGCAGCCTATAGTCAGTCCACCTCCTTTGTATTAAATTGAATGGAACCGTCATGTCGAACGCTAGACTCTATTCTATAGACGTAATGACCTCTTCCTGAATAACTGTCAGAAGAGCAACCAAAAGGTCAGAGAATGTTCGCTCATTTAAATCGTGACTTTCAAAATTTGTTTTTTCTTATAGCATTTCTCCTCAGTAATAATCGTCGCGAGCGTCGTTCAGAATAAGAACCAAATGGAGACCTTAACAAGCCAGCACAAAGAATGACATTTAAGTTAAACATAGATTAGTAATAATATGTAGTTGAGAAATCTTGGTCATCAGACTCCAGCTAAGCCGAGACTAATTATTATGAGATAGGTAAACCTTAATCAAATTTTAAACCGATACAAAAAATAAATATCTAAAAAAAAATTGCATTGTCTTAAATCACTCATAAGAAATTTACAGTAAAAAGATCTTATTCATGTTGTATTATGTTGCCAATGTTATTTCCTTTTGGCCTGCCCGCCATCCGTTCAGCACCAGGTCTGAGAGGCGGCGTGCGTGTTTCAACGCGCGCCTCTATGTCGAGTCCGTCTTCCCTCTAGGGGGGAGACAGGAGGGTTTAAATTGAGAAGTGCCTAGGGTAGGTCTCTCGTGTAGTGGCCTGCCGTTTCATACGGCGGGCCGAAACCTCGGCGGGGTCGCGACCGCATGCGCAAGTGATTCGCGCGGCCCCGTCGATAGCGGTTTTGTCGAGGAACACCGTGGTAGGTTTAGTCGGTATTCCGGAAGGTCCTTTATCATTTCAACATCTTTCTTTTATCCCGGTGAGACCGACATAACCCCTCCGCGGGGACGGGCGAAGGGGTTATGTCGGTCTCACCGGGATAAAAGAAAGATGTTGAAATGATAAAGGACCTCCCGGAATACCGACTGCGTCAAAGCATTCCCCACATAAAAAAAAAAAAATATTTTCTTTTCATGCAATAATTTCGTTACATTTTATTTAGTATCTAGTATGCAAGTGCCTTTAGTTTTTAAGATATATGAGTAACATACGTGCATAGATTACATAATCTCAAACCTATAACCTCTTATATAATATTATATTAGAAAATATAGCCTTGAGATCCTCTAAAGGGTAGACCTCTGTCTACCCTTTAGAGGATCTCAAGGTATAATATTATATAGGTAAGTATGACACTCAATTTTCGCCAGCTATCATTTTACATCTCATGTGTTTTTAACATCTGCGATTTAAACGACTAATCGGAACACCCGGATATCTCTTCAATAATTGGATATGAAGTCTACTTACGTATATACACAATGTCTCTTTAACCAGTTAATGTAACCATTAACCTGACAATAGGCACACAATGCGTACAATCAGTCACCGGTAACAGCGACAGAATTTGATTAGACAATTAGGTACAATTCACACATTTAAACCACGTGGGAATAAAAACACTCACTTCATTAGGTCATAGCGAAATATAAAAATCTGTTATTTTATCAAATGTCTTCCAATGTTACCGAGATATAAGGAAATTGTGTAATTGGGTCAAACGCAATAGTTGCAGAATGTTGAACGCTAAGCGGTAACCCCATAAATATTTAAACTAAGGCCTGGTTAAATACTTTAGAGGTCATGTTAACATAACCGAACCGTCGTACGCAACCGAGAATTCTAATCTAGTCTATATTCTATTCTATTAATAGGTACTTAATATTTTTTTGATAAGTTATTTGATACATTTTATTAAGATAAAAATAATTTACACACTACTTGCTTGACACCTTGATCAATTTAAAACTATTTATAGGTTTAATTCAAATAATTGACATAAAATTTTCTTCTCCAAAATTACTACTATTAGGTTTTCCATCAAATGACTTGTTTATCATTTGACAGTGGCACAGGAATGCATTTATACACATTCTTCAGTCGCGTTGTCTCGGTAAAATGGGAGAAAGTACGAGAAATAAATCTCACATTATTAATGATTGGATGAATTATTCATTCATAATGAGGTGTTTGTCTGGTTCGTCATTCAGAAACCTGTCGTGTGTGAAAAGTAACTTACCATCAGGCATACTATGTTTCATTGAGTAGTTAATAAACTAAAGAAATCTAAAGACTGCGCCGAGCGAAATGTGCCAAAAAAGGCGATCACACTTAAGTGAATAAACTCAACACTTTTTGTTTAACACAAATATAAAATATACATTTACCATAACAATAACAATTACCATATACATATGTTATGGTAACATACCTATTAATAGTTTAATGGGTATATATAGAGGTAAGGAGCGTACGTCCTATAGATACTACCTAGCAAGAATGAGTAAGTTTATAGCTCTATAGCTTGGTAATTTCTGTACCTAGCAATGAACTTCGACATTCTCAAATTTGAAATTAATCTACTACACACAAATTTCATTTATACTTTAGAATATGTTAAGGTTAAATCCGTATATTGTAGTTTAATTTCAATGTGTAAAATTCGCGTAATCGTAAGACAATATTATTCTCAAAATTATAAATAAATAGTACGTACTTCGCGCTGAGCTTCTGCTTTCCTTTTATAAATAAAGGCCTATTTACATAAGGAAGTGATCAAGCCAAATATCTCTGTAAGACAATGGCAAAAGGTTAACTGTAAACCAGTAACGAACGGGGTTACAATCAAGATATATTCGACACATGATAAAGACAAGGCACGTGAATTATTAATAGTTATTATTTAAAGTTCCATCATGAACAACTGTTCATGATGGAACGTGTCTCGTGTAACTACACGAGAGTACAAAATAAATGTGACTGATTGCTGTGTGTAACATAGGCACAGCAATTATTCACATTTCGTTTGTAGATTTTTAATTTGCTTGAAGCTAGTAGGCAGATTTATTCTGACACCCTTACCTACTTATTTTTTACTGTAGGGCCACCAGATGGCTAACGGTAATCTCAACTTATGAACGCATGCCACGTTTACTTGGGTAAATCATTAGACCAGAGCGGCTAAGCCTAATCACTTTAACCTGTCCTATGATAGATATAATACAAAACCTTCTAATATGTTTCATATGTGATTCATTAGATATTGAACCTGTTAATATATTCGAGCAGTTTATAGTATAAGACAATATCTTAAGAAGCTGTAAGTACGAGTGCAGGAGGAGGTTTTTGCCGGTTATTTGGTGATGATATGAAACACAGGCTTGCTCGGGAAAGTACCACACTTTTATAGGAAGCTGCCGGAAGAGGAGAAAAGGTACCGCGTTTTTACCTGGTAAGAAAGTGTTCCGGAGGTTCACATAACTCACTTACTACTTTCGTTTCATCCCATCCTTATTATCTTCTACATCATGTCAGCTAAAGTCGCGATTTACAATCTATTAAAGGCTGCGGTTACCAACTACAGTCACAGCAGCGATAGCTCAGTGGGGTAACCGATAGACAGCAATGCAGAGGGTCTCGGGTTCGAAACCACGTTGCGCACCTCTGACATTCGGAAGTTATATGACTTCTTGAAATTATATGCGTATTGATTGACAATTATCGCCTGCTCCGTGCCCCGGAGAGCACGTTAAGCCGTCGGTCCCGGCTGCCATGAACATCAATGGCAGTCGTTATTGGGAGAGTGTCGACACAAAAGATCCCACTGGGTCGAAGTGTCGCCGGTCTGCACTGACTGGCCCCCACATAAGATAAGATACCAACTACAGTCACGCAGGCGGTATGCTTGTTGATCATGGCAGTACAAAAATGAGCTTCAATTCGTACAAACAATTATCCTTTTTAATGCAGACGCACGAATTCAAACAAAGTACTTTAAACTTTACGTTTTTACCTTGAACTGTAATTTAGTCGGGTGTTGCTTTTACTCTTTTGTAAAATGGTAGGTGGACGCTCCCTTTTGAACATACTAAGGCTAAAGCAGTTAAAGGCGGTTTTTATTATTTTATTATTCAAGTCAAGTACAATGCTCCATTCGGATAGATAGAGTAAAGGGACATACACATACATAGCCTTGCGATAGTTGAAAAACGCGACCTAAAGATCTCTTTTTCCCCAATGAACAGAAGAACAGTGCCGCTCTTGAGAGTGAGCATCTTCCTAATCGCATCACTAAACTCTGATTTATGTTCAATAGTCTGCCATAGGGTGATTGATAGTAAAAATAGTGATTATGTGCAATACATAAATAAGCAGCGATAGCTCAGTGGGGAGACCAACAGACTGAAATGCAGAGGGTCTCGAGTTCGAACCCACGTCGCGCACCTCTGACTTTCGGAAGTTATATGACTTTTCGAAATTATGTGCTTATTGATTGACAATTATCGCCTGCTCCGTGCCTCGGAGAGCACGTTAAGCCGTCGGTCCCGGCTGCTATGAACATCTATGGCAGTCGTTATTGGGAAAGTCAGTAACCTCTAATATCCTGACACTGGTCTAGCCTTAGGGTATCGTTAGCCTTCGGGTTGCGGAGGTCAGGTGGCAGCCGCTCCGTGTAAAAACTGATATCCAGTCAAATCCCGTAAGACTAGAAAAGCCGACCCCAAGTTACTTGGGAATAATAAAGGCTAAGGGAGAAGAAGATGTGCAATACATAAATTATTAATTCATCTTTTAGCTTAAATGTGGAGTTGTCATTGCTTTTGGTCAACGTTCTTCTTCGTTTTAGTTGGCTTTTTGATTTCATAAGTTTATGAATACGCTCACGGTCAACCACGGGCTGATTTCGATAACTAGATCAGATACAGCTTCTATTAAAAAAATCAATAGCGACATGGAGCCTGGAATAATGGAATTGAACTGATCTGAACTAGGCATAGTTGATTATTTTGGGTCACTACAATTCGTCCCTCATCGTACGGACGCCAGCCTCTAAATATAATAATTTTATCATTATTTCTGATTTTGATTGATGTGCAATGGTTTAAATCATAGATAGACCTTTCTGTACTTCTATGTCATGAAAAAAGTCAACCCTAAGAAAGAGGTCACACATCAGATAGAGAATTACAGCATACCATTTTCAAAACAAAATAAGCGTGATAATACTATATTTATAAATAAATAGTCATGTTACCATTGTGTGGCAGATGACAACTTGACATCAACAAAGGTGACAGCCTTTGTGCATCACCAATAGGTACAAAAAATATGGCCTGATTGTGTCACGTAAACAAACATAGCTTCGCCTAATAACCATGTCGCGGCGATTGTCACGGCCATCGGCCGACAAAGCGTCACATCGATATCGATATAGAGCTAATTTCACACGCAATTTCACTCGCTCGCTCCAATTCCTCTGTCTGTTTGTCACTACATTTCTCTGTAATCGCTATTTTCCTTGGTTCGAGGAAAAATGAAAAGTTCTAATAAGGCATTGCTGGTTGGTGCTTTTTAGCTCAACGCATATGTTATAAAGGTATGAATACACAGTAGTGGCTTATGTAGAATTGTCTATTTGTTGGTTTTTTAGCATACGTTTGCTCTACAGATTAAGATGTTTCCAGATTCGATTTTCGGGTTAATTAGCTATTTAGTTAGGTAATTCGTAGTAGCGATGTCTCAAGATGTAACTATTAACAGCTGCGCTCCGTTATTACTTAGTGTCCAAAACTACGGCTTTCTAAATATGGATATGAAACAACAGTTTCGAAGATAAACAAGCGTGAACGTATGTTTGAAATGCATGTTATAAATTTTAAATTTAACATTTCGCGGGTATCTATTTGTAGATTTATTGCATTAAGTTTAATTGACAGAAAAGCTACAAAATAATATATATATAAGTAGAATGAATACTTAACATATTGGCGAATTAAATATTTATGAGAAATAGATTTTTCTCAATATGAATATTCTATCTATTTAATGTCAATATGATAATTCTTACTTAACTTAACTACCTAACTTAGCAGCGATAGCTCAGTGGGGAGACCAACAGACTGCAATGCAGAGGGTCTCGGGTTCGAACCCACGTCGCGCACCTCTGACTTTCGGAAGTTATATGACTTTTCGAAATTATGTGCGTATTGATTGACAATTATCGCCTGCTCCGTGCCTCGGAGAGCACGTTAAGCCGTCGGTCCCGGCTGCCATGAACATCTATGGCAGTCGTTATTGGGAAAGTCAGTACCGTCTAATATCCTGACACTGGTCTAGCCTTAGGGTATCGTTAGCTTTCGGGTTGCGGAGGTCAGATGGCAGCCGCTCCGTGTAAAAACTGATATCCAGTCAAATCCGGTTAGATCAGAAAAGCCGACCCCAAGTGACTTGGGAATAATAAAGGCTAAGAGAGAAGAAGATGATAATTCTTACTTAAACAGTTTGAACTTCGAAGAAGCCGACTTTTGAGTAGGTCATTGACGTCTTATCATGTTGTTACAAAACTGTAAAAACTAGGTACTACGGTTATTTTTTTAAAGTAGGTACCACAATTATTTTTTCTCAAGGTTCAAGACATAATATAATATCTATTATGAGATTTGCTTAGATGCTTGTGGTGTGTTATCGTATTACAACTAGATAAAAAGAGCCCAGTAAGAGTGGATAATCTCTCAAAATTGTAAGCACCCATGGGTTTAATAACCGCTTACTAACCGTAGGAGGTAAGTTTATTTGACTATTTAGTACTAACATCTGTACACAAGTTGCAATAAACAGCGAAAGCCTAGTGGGAAACCGTTGAACTGCCATGCAGAGGAGTTCGATCCCAAGGCAAACGCACCTCTGATTTTTCGAATTTATGTGCGTATGAAATAATAATTAACGCTTGATTTAGCGGTGAAAGAAAATATCGCGAGGATATCAACATGTCGGAGAGTTCTACATAATATTCTCAAAAATATGTGGCGTCTGCCAACCCGCACTAAGCCACCTTGGTGGACTATGGCCTAACCTTTCTCATACTGCGAAGAGGGACAGCCATGGGACAGTTAATAAACAGGGCTGATATTATTATCCGTAGACACCCCAGTCTTACAGCCTATATTTTATTATTGCCATCGGTCCTATTATATTTTTTATAATTTAACTTTTTCATACCCGCTCGTCTAAATAAAGTACCTACTGCCGTCATAAGAAAAATACGAAATCCAAGTTTTTGCGATATTGACCTTTTTACGTATTTGGAATCAGTAAAGAAAGACGCAGCTGCCAGTATTTTTATATTAAATGTAAATAATACTGACAGATACGTATTTTTACCTAATGATGACAAAAGGCCTATACGTCTATCTATTCAAAAAGCATTGGCCATCTTAGCAGTATAAAAAATTAGTCACGTTTTTAATATTACTATGGCCATCATTGATGTAGGTCATTTATTTTAATATATATATTTTTAGTAAATATTCAGCAATATATTTACAACCGAAGGCAACCAGCCAGTTTTTATTATGTAAAAATATCAACCGGATATCAACGAAAATACAGACATATGTGTTGACGATATTGAAACATGTTCAAAAATGAAGAAATCCATACTTATCAATCCATAAATGGTTGTTACTGCATTTGGACCTTCATAGGCCGCGCTATACTGCTGAATTTCTGATTGTAGCGAGATATACTTTTTAAATAAATTCATGATTGTTTTTAAAGGTAGATGTAATATGCCCTATATGATTGTATTATATAATACTACAGCATAATGCCCATGTTTATATAAATAAATTATTATAATTATGATAAAGCTTAGGCTGAAGTGCCACACATTGCAACTATCTTATCGTTTAAAATACCATTCATACAATAGGTTTAAATAAATCAAAGTAGAAACTCGGAACAAATATTTGTCTATGAACCCAATTTTTGTCTTTTGTGGAGATTTATTCTCCCTTTTGTCACAACTACCAACTACCTACATAATAATAACAAATGCTGAAGTATCAACTAATAAACTGCAAACGAGAACATTATCGCTTCCTGTCTCGGATAGAAACTTCATAATGTCACTAAATATCTCTTGACAAATGGTATGAACAGCAGTTACTACGTCAACTACTACTATGTCAACAATTGATTTATACATTTACTTCTGTTTATGACAGACACAACAATACACTATGTTCTTTTCCCACCCCACCGTTACCCACTATAACACCTCTGTCTGCAAGATCTGACTCATACCTGTAACAATGAACATAACATTAGTATATATGTAAATAATGGTTGACTTCACGGATGGAGAGGCATGGTCGTATTAGTAAAGCATTACTTAGCATATTGTTGTAAATACGTTATTATTCAATTTCGTGTATATCAATATTTACTAATTCTGCTTAACAAACCAATAATAACAGACAATCATAATGATGTTAATTGCACAACGCTACTGTTTGTATGTAATAATGATAGGTATGTACACACAGCTACACATCAACCTAGACTGCTTGAACCTTAAACTATTAGAAGTTGAACGCTGCGAATCGTGCCAGAGAGTGCGTTATATTTTTGTTACGCTCTATCCTTACCATTACATGGGCACCACTATGCACTGTCCCTTTCCGACAATTCTCTATTTTGTATGTAGCGTAGTTATACGTATATAGGGTGTCTAACTTGATGTGTAGCCGTGTGTACGTACAAAAATATATACGATAAAAATGTATATAATAAACTCTTACATAATTTCCGAATTCATAAAAAAAAAAAAAAAATTGATAACGAAGATTATTGGGTTTTCTGACTAGCAACTCTAAATAGCAGTACGGAGTTACGAAGTTGCCAGTGTTGCATACCTCCGTGCCTCGGGAAGAAAGTTTTACAAGCTGTTAATTCTGCGCCTAATCTCTTTCCGGTGAGGGTAAGGCGACGAGAGTGAACTTGAGCGATAACATTTTCTGCGCAGATGGGTAATCTGTTAAGATTGGCCGCCATGACCGAAATTTAGTATGGAGATCCTTATAGTTTATTAGCTATTTGGATTATTATTTAATTAATATGCTAAGGCGTCAATGCATTTATCTTGATGCGTGTAGTTTCTATATATAAGGAATACGTTTTTGTAATCTTGATGTAAGTTTAACCTAATATGTGAATAGCTGACAACAATTACAGCTATGATAAATCATTGAGGCAGACGTGACTAAATAAAATAATCATAATTAACTAAATTGTTATATAATTATAATTTGTTATGTAATTACTTTTAGGAATTACCAGGTCGTAAAAAGTTTTAATTTCTAACGCCATAATGTTGAATCATACTTTCACTGTTGCGAGTAATTTTATTCTGCATAACAATTGTTTATGTACCTGCATATATTTGCAAACATTTTTGTTTATTATAATGTCATGAGATTTTATAACGTTGACACGGAATATGAATATAAAATAAAATTTTCGACGACATATAATAATAGCATATTATGATGATGACCTACATATAATATTTGCATATTCTGAAGATGTAAACTAGGGATAGGGTACCGATGTGCAATTATTATATAAATAAATATTTGAGTACTGGCAACTCGATAAATATTGTAAAAGAAACTCAAAAATAATATGACGTGCTTAAACCTCTTATATGTAGCTAGTTACGAAAAAATTGCGTAACAAATAAATAAAAGAGGAACAATATATATTATTTGATGTAAATAATTTGCATCTTATTTCCTCGTATATAAGTACTACGTATGTAATAAGTACATTACCTTACATAATAAGTATGCGATAATATATTTAAGAGCGGTGATTTCACGCCATTTTAATACAGCACGTCATCGTCAAAGTTCGTTGTAATCGATACTTCATACATTAATCGATTCAACAAAAAAGATATTATTATATGCCGATTTTATCATTTAAACTTTTATCGACATTAAGAAAATTGTCAAATGTTATTAATAGCTGCGCGTGACGTCGTTTATGTTCCTTTTTTAAATACCCATGGAGCATTTCGTTGTGAAATTATATCAAAAAAGGTTTAATGCTTTAGCTGTGGTGTACGTTAGGTATATAAATATAGATCTAAACAAATTTTAATATACCTATATTTATATAATGTTATACATGTCCATTATATCTATCATAAATAATTCTAATATTAGAAATTAAAATATAGAATGATGTATGATTTATCGATGCTATTATAAATAATGCAATAATTTCTATTTTGATATTTAATTTAAATAACAAATAAACTAAACTAAATTATTAGGAACATCACATTATAATGTCAATTTTACACGCATCTCAAGCATTTTCAATACGTTCCACAGCTATTGACAAATAGCGATAAGCATCAAAACTTGGGCAACGCTTAGGTATTTTGCAAATCAACAATATTAGCACGATTACCAAAAATTTCAATATGTTCACATTCCGTCCTTGTTTCAACAAGCACTTCGCACTCATGTCATCTTAGTTATACTTTCACAACACCCAATATTAGGTCGAGCCAACACAGTTACTGCGATATGTATGCATGTGTTAACATATTATGTGACATTGACTTTCCATTGTGTGCTGAAGGAGAGACGTGATGTCTGTCGGAATTCCGTTAAGCAGGATATACTATTTTAGGGAACATTTATATGCAGATAGAAAAATAATGCCTCGTGGCCATTCCTGAATTAAAAAGCCATGAATAATATGCCAGAAAATGACAATTATTGAAACCCAAAATTTAATTGATAGCTACTAGATCTGTGTGATTGACCAGGGTAAAATAAAGTGTATATGTTGAATACTTATTTAATAAGAGTTTAGTTCATGTTAGCTCCTAATAAACTTATACATATGAACGGAACAGTCAAATATACGTTTTTCAGATGTGCATTCTAAAATAAATACTGTAATTACTTTAGCGTGGCTAGATTTTATTTATATTATTTCTATTTCAGGATTCAATGATAAGTAATTTGTGGTCAGCAGCTGCAGACATGTCTATCAAAATTGGAATTTGGGTCAGTTATACATTTAAACTAATTGTAGGTAATAACATAAAATAGATTTTATTACCGAATTAGTAAATAGTAGCGGCAGTTACGATTTGAAAGGTCGCTAGAATATTGAATTCGAGCTGTTAATATCCAAAAGATAATCGTCGGTGAATAGTAGTAATGTCTAATCTGTAGAAAAAAGTATAGCTGAGAATTCTCCATAATGTTTAAAAAGTTGCAATGTTGACCGATTCGAAATTTACTAATGCGACAACTAAAGACCGGTATCACCCAGGGACAGATTAATGCTTCATTTCTTAAATATTTTTATGTAAACTTTCATTAATGGGATTCCATATTTCCAACCCTAATGGCCACCATTATGGATTGAAATAACCCATCGAGTTATTTAGACAAAAACACCCAGTATTCTACAACAGCTGTAGTCAGCATCATCGGCATACAGAGATGCAAAATGGGTTTCAAAATTTTTGCATTTTACCACATAGCTATAAATGTACATTGCAACTTAACAGGTGGCCAAGAAACCATTGCAAATCGTAAATCCTTCAAGCCAGTATCATCTTATAATCTCTTTTGCCATAATCGTACATCAAAGCGCTGATTTTGAAATTGACCTTATGAATGAAGACACACAAGCGCATTTCCATGACCGATTTCGACTATGAAATGATGTATTTATAAAATATTTTTATTATTGAAATTAAACTACTATATACGGATTTTATCGCGTAGTTTATTTGACACTTTATTACATAATTTTGAAAACTGTTACACTACTATTACTATTAAACTTTAGTAATTTTTAAGCTAATTATTATTTAAACTATTAAAAGTATTTAGTTTCTTCCCGTGACCATGGCTGCTGTAAAGCAACCGAAACATCGGGGAAAGTGTAAAATTAAATTGAATCTTAATAGTTTTAATAATAATTTAATTAGCTTAAAAATTAGTAAAGTTTATTAGTAATGTCAAATAAACAACGCGATAAAATCCGTATATAGAAGTTTAATTTCAATGAATAATATTCGCGTAAACAGAAAACAATATTATATTTTTATTACTATGGTCATTTTCTGGCAGTAAATAAACAAATTATAATATGATATATTTACTCATCTTTATAAAAATAAAGCTTCTATATTATTTATTTATTAAAAGTTACACCATCGACACGTCATTTAGGACTAATGTCCTAAATGACGTGTTAATGTTTGTCAGAATTCGAAAAGTAGTCAACTAATTGACAAAACGTGGCACTTCTATATAAGAATGTTTTATATACTTTTTATCCTCAAGTTCTCCCAAGAGCGACCAATAAAAACTTTTATTTACTTGCCTAATAATAAATATAGCTAAAATTTGTGACTTTACAGTCACAAATTTTACGTTAGCACTTCAAAAAGAGATGAAGAAGAAGGCTAGTGTGATTAGAAGAGTCGCAAGGGAAGACCTAGGCGAACGTTCTGGATCATATATCATCACATACATAGATTCACGCCTGTTTCCCAGAGGGGTAATCAGAGACTACGGATTTCCATTTGCTACGATCCTGATATACTTCTCTGGCTTCATTCACTTTCATCATATTCCTCATACACGCCCGTCGGTTCAAGGTGCTCTTAACCTGGCCTTTGTCCAGAACGCCTCCGATCTGATCGAGAAACGTTCGCCTAAATCTTCCTTTTGCGACTGTTCTATTCACATTAGCCTTATAAACTTTCTTAGTTAGTCTTTCCTCATCCATTCTTTGTACATGCCCAGACCAGCTTAACATACCCTTTTCTATTCTCGTCACTATATCCACTATATACATATGTATATATATAATAATAATATTCTATCACATACACACAACATCATCTAGCATAATCTCGAATTACATACTTGATATGTATGTAATAAGAGATTTGAATGTTATTGGTACTCATTAAGGTTTCGTTCCATGGAAGCGGAATCGAGAGCGGATTTCATCAACTAATAAGATGTCTTTATTTTCTCATCTTGGTCATTCCAATAGCCTCCACTTGATACAACTGTAGTATTCATATTATTTGAGGACCGTAAAGACCATTTCATAAAATAAACTCCGAAAAATAAATTGTATAAAATGCTATTGAACAGCAACCATAATTGCTACTTAGAGAATTTTTATTAACCTTCTCGTGTCTCTGCCAATTTGATTTTATTGTATAGCTGTCAATGAATGAGGTCTTACGCTGCAGTTTTCTATTTGATCACTAATGCCATTGACAGAACAACAACCGCCTCGATTGCTGTATATTGCTAATACTTTTAATGTGTTTGTAGTAGTTTTAATGTATTTGGCATTAAGCATGTCTTTATCATTGTTTATTTAGAAATTTTATCGTAACTTATATGGCCACATATAGTATCCTCTATCTATTATCCTATCTATTAAAAGTGTTAAGTAATCTATTTATGAAATCATGACTCATAATTTATTGTTAGAATTAATGGATGAACAACTGTATTTAAAACATGTATGTCGTTAATAAATGGCAGCCATATATCTGTGCCGTACTCATTCCTAAAACATACTTCGTCCTTCCTCAATTTGATTCAAGTTTCTGCAAATGCATCTGTAGAGAGTTACTGGAATGCATAAAAACAAAAATAAAGCTGGTTATTATGATGTTATATCCAGTTGTAGTTTGCCTTTTTCTTTAAGATATATTATTTTTGACAAGCTAAATCAAAATATTAAACGACTAAGTGTCAAAAAAAGCTAAATGACGTAATATCAAAAAAAATAATAAAAAGAAAGAGTCCACATAGAACAAACAGCATATAGAAGGTAAAAAGTAATTTTAGTATCACTAATAAAACAATAGGTATATAGTTAGAACTCATTGAATCTTCAGGCTTAGCTTTTGAGAGCACGTATCGTATGTCAGATACACATTCTTATAAACCTGTTATCAGACCATTTAGTAATACTTAAAGCTTTCTGTCTAAAGACTTCCGTCAAGACAACAACACACATACAAGCAACGGTTCATTATCGCTCACTTTAACGGTGAAGGAAAAGATCGCGAGCACACCTGCATGTCTAAGAGAGCTCCGTAATGTTTTCAGAGCAATGTGAAGTCTGCCAACCCGCACTGGAATTACATACAGCGTAGTGGACCATGGCCTAACCCTTCTTACACTGAGAAGTAGGACAGTTTATATACAGACTGATATTATTATACTATGTATATTTAAATTTATGACTGTCCCATAACATAACAAATAAAATGTACAAAACACAGATCTTCTATGACTTCGGTGCGTTAAAGTTTTGCAATGGTTGACTAACGATTCTGATCGATAGGTGAAATCTATAATGTGTCAACCAAGAGACCTTTCGCAACATATGGGATCACACATTGAAGAAATTTGTGACTGTGAATATTCACTAGTTAAATTGTTTCCTAAGTGTTAACTGTTTTATGATGTTTGCGTTTACGGACTGTAATTTTATACCAATAATGGTCGCGCAACATCTTAAATTTACAGTCATATTCTAAGAAATGTACTGTCAACGATATAGTAAAATTGAACAGATTTCTAAACAACTTTATGAAATTACACTTTTCATATTCAATAAATAATCTGTGGTTCGAATAAAACCTATTTTGCTTAAGTAGGTCTCTACCTATACAGAGGTTCCTCTGAACCTCTGATAAAAATTGTAAAACGCTGTCGCCTCTTACCTTAAACTTTTCTGTAGATAAGGTCACCACTAAAGCAATGAACAATTAATGTGATCATTCTCCCTCTCTCCCTTCCTCTCGAAAAACACAACTGCAATAAATGTAGTAATGTTATACCTTACAATGACAATGATAAGTACAATATTACTTAATCTAAACTTATTTACTTACAATAAAAGTAATATGTTAAGGAAGCTTAGTATATAATTTACTAAATTACATTTCAATTGCGCGCGACGTACTTTGGTATAGAACGAATGACTTTTGGGCAAAATTACCGGAAAACTGACTGAGCTTATGTTATTATATTATGATATATGAGATGTAATCTTAATGTCATAATACATCATTTGTTTTAAGTATGTGATTACGTACAATTGTTTGCGAAATTTGTTGGCAATCTTTGCCTTGTTGAGCGTTGGTGAAAAAACACATTATCAATATGAGTGTGTTCCTCATGCACATCCATGTTTTTATCTGTGTTATCTATATAACACAGGTTTTCATAAGTTATTTATTTAACATTATTTTACGTTACGTCTTTGCAGCATGCACGTTATTAAAAACTAATGTAAAAAGTCCTTCATTTTAATAAAACATAGCATTGATACTTTATATATTCGAAGCGTAATATTGCGTAATCAGCTTTGCTCATTAAGATCTCACGTTATATATGTCAGCCTATTGACGTATATTGGTCTCAGGTCTAGGCTCCGTATTACAGCTAAGAATTTTGTAAGAGTAAAATTCTGCAGCACTTTATCCGACCCACTTGCCAGTTTTATCTTTAATATTCCATCGCGACCTCTAGGTCGTTTAGTTTTCTTAGCTCAGATTTAGCATTAGACTCTCTAGAGTCTAATGCTAAATCTGAGCTAAGAAAACAAGATCTAATCAATGATGTCCCTGACCTACAAAATTTGGGATAGCCGGCCATTTTTCATTTTTATTTACTGATTCACTGATATTAACGAAACTTTTAACCACAATGAGTCAATAAATCATAACTATTATCAAAAGCTTACCATATAAGAATAAGATTTTCCATCTACCGTCGTCGTCATCTATCGTCTGCAATTTACATTAACATAAAACTACTTATTCACAATTTCAAGAAAATCAGTCAGTCAGCTTGTGACCACTGCCGGTGTAACCTGGTCGAGACGTCAAAAGCATAACAAGTGAGAAACGGCAATGAATTGCCGTAAATCTTAGATAATATTGTCTTCTGTTTGCGCGAATATTATTCGAAACCGAAACGTCGGGGAAAGTGTAAATTTAAATTAAATCTAAATAGTTTTAATAATAATTTAATCAGCTTAAGAATTAGTAAAGTTTAATAGTAGTAGTAGAGTAACCATTTTCAAAATTATGTAATAATGTGTCAAATAAACAACGCGATAAAATCCGTATATAGTAGTTTAATTTCAGTAAATCTTAGAGTTCGAAAAAGTGGTCGAAGCAGAAGACGTGACCTTGAGGTCAGAGGTCAAAGGTCATAGTAATTTCGGAGGTATATCGACTATGCAGAGTCGAATGGCGTTGACCGCGAGTCTCTAGCTTTTACGGTTCTTGAGTTGAACGTTGTATAACAGACAGATGGACAAAGCTGTTGTATAAGAGATTTTCCGAACTCTAAAAAGGTAAACATTATGCATGATCGTATTAATACCCATTACGTATTATATATATAGTTTCAAGAAAACTGTAACGTTCCACTGACCACCTATCACTACCACCTACCACTCACAATCTATCTTTATATAATAAGCATAGCAAACAAGAATTTTACTCGCCTGATGTTAAGCGGCTGCTTCAGCCTATGGCCTACCACTTAAACGTTACCAATGCTTAAAAATGAATACACTTTAAATTTAAGAGGGTTTCTTTCTATGTGATGCGACTTGCGCTCGCTGGTATAAAATATGAAACGCAGCAAAAGATACTTCATTATTCTTAAAAAATGTTTAATATTATTCTTATATTTAAAAACGCGAGTATAGTTTAGAAATCACATTTATTAAATAAATCTAGAAAAGATTTCGTTACAGAAATTGTTTTACCACATACCTATAGGTGAAATTTTTCTAATATAGTCTCTAGACAATATAAAAGTTAACAAAATATCAAAACTTAATTCTAATTTATTAGTTTATAACTAATGTGACACGTGGCTGCGAAATTTAGCCTTAAAAAGTATTACAAGGAGGTCAAGTACGTATTAAAATAATATATTAGTTATATCAAAACGTAAGCAGTCATTGCCAACCCTAACGCGAATGACACGAACAGCTACTATACGTCAAAGCAATATAAGTAATTATACATTCGAATTTTACTGTCTTACATAATTTATATTATAACATGCTTCGATCCGTGACCTCACTTACAGGATATGCCGTTAAATCATGTCCGATGTTACTCAGGGATAGATTACACCTTTGCTAAAAGATTCAAAGGTCTTTTAACACAATTATACCGCCGATGCTCAAGATATTTGGTGTGATTCTTACATGGTCCGATTGATTCATCGTTACTAAACATTTAGTACTGCACTAGTCGGACGTCCATGTCTGACAAGAAGTATCAAAATATTATATAGGTACGACTTAATTGCATACACACTTTGCCTGTATATCTATATCCCCAAAAGAACAGGTGTTTTATACCTTAAGTTCACCAGTACAGTTTTAGGTAGCAGGCTAACATATGCAGTCTAGCGAGGCCAGTTCCGAACTCTATGAAATTCACAGTAGTAAAGAATTCTTTGTCTTTACATAAAGCCAATAACATTATATCCGATTCGACTTAAGAACTCATGCATAGTCAGTCACAAAGACAATATCTAAAAAAATAAAAGCATAAAATTAAAAGGCTAATGAATTATTAGGCTTAACGACTTAACGACGAATAACCAACATTATAGGTCACACAGAAATGTCAACATCTTGCATAAATGTTTTGATATAATATTGACAGTATATGACATAATAATCTAACGTTATATAATAATTATATAAAAAATAAAGAAATATATGTATTTGATACCTCTTTATATACAAAGTTGGCTACTAGGCCGTATTTAATAGAACAATTATTATTAACCGATTTTTTATTACAAACACAAAACGTTTTATTGAATGAATTGTCAATTGACCTGACTGCACGGATGGCGTAGTAGCTTAAGTGGTCGTCTCGCCACACCACTGCGCCGTGTGTTGCGGGTTCGAAACGCGCAAGATACAAAAAATTGTGTGATCCACAAATGGTTGTTCCGAGGATGTTCTCTGTGTCAATTGTTTGAATGTTCGTAAAGTCGCCCGCGATACACGAATTATTCGTAGTTCGAGAGTTGTCTTTTTGAAAAAATATAAACCATTTATAATTATCAATGTAGTTCAATGAAAATATGATTGGCGATCCATTGTCACTATATTTTGTTTAAATTTAAACGTTTATTTCGTTTCATGTTAATGTATTGACTGTTTTTTATTTCATACTAGCTGACCCGCGCAACTCTCTCTGCTTCACGTAAGAGAATTTTCCTCGTTTTCATAGCGTGATGTTATATATAGTGTATAGCTTTTCTCGATAAATAGGCTATACAACACCACAAGAATTTTAATTTCAGACCAGAAGTTACTGAGATAAGCGCGTTCAACCAAATAAACAAACTCTTCAGCTTTATAATATTAGTATAGATTTCTTATACACACTTGATAAAATGTAATACTACGTGCCGCTACTAAGAATCTCATGACAAAAAAACACAACAACGCTTTTCCCGACCCTGGGATCGAACCTATGACCTCATGCATAGCAGTCGCCTTCACTACCGCTGCGTCACTGAGGCAACGATAGTCATATAATTTTGTTAAATCTAACATAAGCAAATGGCATTTAACATTAGAATTTAACCGGGTGACACACTTTATTATTTCATTAATTCATGATCTATTGCCATAAGGAAATATAAATCAAATCGTTTAGTTAAAGAATAGGATACTAAATGATTTAGTAAGTACTAACGTTAAAGAGCAGCGATAGCTCAGTGGGGAGACCAACAGACTGCAATGCAGAGGGTCTCGGGTTCCAACTCACGTCGCGCACCTCTGACTTTCGGAAATTATATGACTTTTCGAAATTATGTGCGTATTGATTGACAATTATCGCCTGCTCCGTGCCTCGGAGAGCACGTTAAGCCGTCAGTCCCGGCTGCCATGAACATCTGTGGCAGTCGTTGTTGGGAGAGTGTCGACACAAAAGATCCCACTGGATCGAAGTGTCGCCGGTCTGCACTGACTGGCCCCCACATAAGATAAGATAAGTACTAACGTTGGGCACCTAGTGTGAGCCGAATTAGTTGTTGCACTGTTAGTATGAAAAACATATAAAACATATCGAACGAGTGTACGTTAGATACAATATAAGTATGTGAAATTATTCTTAGTTTAAGCCGAATGTAAAGTTTTAAGGTCTCGGCGATACAAACCTTGAGCTTAGGGTAGAGAAAATAAATAATTATTATTCTTAAGAATATATCGAATGCAAGAAGCTGGTATTTTTGGTATTGATTGCACGAATATTGTAGTGGTTTAAGTTATAATATTGTCTTCTATTTAGGCGAATATTATTCATTGAAATTAAACTGCTATATACGGATTTTATCGGGGAGACTCTCCCCGTGACCATGGCTGCTGAAAAGCAACCGAAACGTCGGGGAAAGTGTAAAAATAAAATAAATCTAAATAGTTTAATAATAATTTAATTAGCTTAAAAATTAGTAAAGTTTAATAGTAGTAGTAGTGTAAAAATTTTCAAAATTTTGTAATAAAGTGTCAAATAAACAACGCGATAAAATCCGTATATAGCAGTTTAATTTCAGTGGTTTAAGTTGTTGTCTCGTATGTCTAATGGAGAGTAGGTACTAAACATTTAGCGACTAGAATATCAAAGAGTAAAGACGTTAATTTCATTCCAATATACATAAGTAATCAGTTTCAATCAAAACCACATATAATGAATTTAAATTAATTTGTTATTTCGACGATAGGGTTTCTACGAAAAATAAATCTTATGGTGACCATTGTATCTTATGTGGGGGCCAGTCAGTGCAGACCGGCGACACTTCGACCCAGTGGGATCTTTTGTGTCGACACTCTCCCAATAACGGCTGCCATAGAAGTTCATGGCAGCCGGGACCAACGGCTTAACGTGCTCTCCGAGGCACGGAGCATGCGATAATTGTCAATCAATACGCACATAATTTCGAAAAGTCATATGACTTCCCAAAGTCAGAGGTGCGCGACGTGGGTTCGAACCCGAGACCCTCTGCATTGCAGTCGGTTGGTCTCCCCACTGAGCTATCGCTGGTCACTTGGTGACCATTAATGAACAAATACATTTTACAAAAACAGATTGCTTCTAAAGTTTACGTTCATACCTACATTTTATTTTCTACTAGCTATGCCCGCTGTTTCACTCGCGTTTATGGTGAATGCGCCGCCCTCATGGGTCGTGGCGTGATGTTATATAGCCTTCCTCGATAAATAGGCTATCTAACACTAAAATAATTTTCAATTCATACCAGTAGCTCCTGAGATTAGCGTGTTAAACCAAACAAACAAACTTTTTCATTGTTCTTTGTAAAAAGTCTTTATTCACTCACGTCTTCCGCTAAACGACGTACAAAAGCCTATTTTCCAAAATTATTGGGCACTAGATTTTGCTCGCTACTTCGCTCTCATAAATGTAGGCCAGGTTAATAACAATTCAGTACTTTCCCTGAAAATACATACCCTATGTCCTTTTCTGTAACCCTGACAATGTTTATGCAAAATTTCATGTTGATCAGTCGAGTAGTGAAATCGTGAAAGCGTAACAAACAAACTCACATTCGCATTTATAATATAAGTTAGGATTTCTTTGACTCTAACAAAACGTTGACGTTCCACCGTCTGAATATTACATAGTTACTGCTGGAATTGCTTGCTAGTGTTGTGTAAAGTAAAAAATATATTTGACATTGGCCCTATAGTCACCCAGTGAAGTGTATAATTACCAGCGGCGAATGTACAATTAATGATGAACACTTATTAACTCCGTGTATACACATACACAGTTTGTTTTTTAAAGGTAATGAGTACAAGGTTTGTTTGCAAAGGAGGTCTAAATCAAAACTCTTTTTATTGATTAATAATTTTTAGGCAACCGTTAAATTATGTGGCAATCCAGTCTGAAGTATAACGAATACGTAATATAATATTTAATTATCTATTGATTTATCAGTAGCTACTATACATTAATTTTTGAAAAGATTAAGAATTTATTTAATCTGCAATAAAGATAGATTTTACGTATTTCAATTTGTAATTCGACGTAACACTAATCGCATTAGTGTGTGGAATTGATTAATTAATATTTAAAACAATTTTAAATATCAAGTAATAACAATAATTGAATTTCATATAGTTTATTTTAAAATAACGCATTCAGTACGTGATCGGCGCGTAACCCTAGCCGAGCGGGTTTCTTTAGCTACGCATACATGCATCATTCATCGACATGTGGTGCGAGATGTAGGCGTGAGGACTGGTTTTGACGGCTGCGGCTAGTGTGCAAAGTTTGTGCCGACATAGCAAAGAAAGATACTGGCAAACGTGGACGGAAAGATACTATTTTTACTGTCCAGATTGTAAGGTACCTCTTTGTTATTACCCTTGTTTTAAAAAATATCACACAATTACAAATACCGCTGGTTAAAATATGTAATATGTTTATGTTAGGTTTTATTTTCATTTTCTCACCTTATTTAAGGCTGATTTTCAAATATAACAATAATTAATAACAATATGTTTTTTCATTATATCTATAAAACGGATAATACATAAAAGAAATATTAAAAAATTATGCATGTAGCACATATAGTTTTTGTTTTTTAAATCTCACAATGTCTTGAAAAATGGCCGGCGTACCAAAGAATGCGCGCTAAAAAACGGTCGGCTGTCAAAGTGTTAATAATCTTTACGTTATAGTTATAATTATTATAGGTACAACTCATAATACTCGGCACACTGACTGTAGCAACATAAACTCCAACGCCTTCCGTATACATACTCTAATTGACATTTGTAAATACAACGTTTACTTTTAATTTAAAACAATCTCGCGAGTAAAAGTGACTCAGGAATGATTTCCACAAACCACAGGCAAGTATTCATTATGTTGCAATAGCAGTTATAATAGGCACAACTGTTATGCGCAATTATTTGTAACTGAATGTCGGTTATAATTTACTAGTGTTTTCTAGTCAACACTAAAATAATTAGTGTTTAGAAAACCTTAGCTCTTGATATAGAAACAGTAATATTAAATCAGCTACCTACCCAGAACTAAACTGGTCACGGTTACTGTTGTATAAATATGAGCAAATGAGTAGACGCGCTGAAGTCTCCGTTGGTCGGTTACAATATATTCTGTCAAGTTTTTTTTGAAATAGTGAACTAGGAATAATTCCTGTGCCGCGAGGGACTTTACGAATAATCAAACAACGGACAGAACGCCTAGATTTGAAATAACTATTGAATTTTTAGGTTGAAATATTTTTCCGTGCGAAGATTGAACCCACAGCAATCAGCGCAATGGTAAGTCGAGTACTTGAACCAAAAATCCTGTACAGTAAACAAAACATCGGGGTAATTGTTTCCAAAGGCCTGAATTAACTGCTGCAAGACACGGCATTGTTAAACCTGACTACACAGGTGTTTCAGTGATGATAGGCGAGATTATTTTTATTACAAAACGAACCTTAAAAGCACATTCACGCTACCATTCAGGAACTAACAAGTGTCAATTGTTTGCCGCACATTATTCAAAGCCTATTGTATCCGGCCGCCGATGTGCTGCTGCCCCTCCATAGGTAAATTCATGGGATCAATGAAAAACAAAGTATTAATTCCGCATAAGTAATGTAATTAAATATAGAACACTCCTGTTTCAGAGTTCTCAGACGATTCTTTGACGTTCATCTAAATAGCTTTGACATTATTTAATCAATCGCTCGATTGCTAGATATAATTGAAAACTTTTTGTGTCAAACTGTTTATTGCTGCCACTCAATAGATTACCGCTGCGTATCCTGGATAAGTAAATGAAAGTATCAGAACCGCTTTCCTTTATTTTGATATCTTGATTTATATTTAATAATTAATTCCGTAATTCCCAATATAACTATATTATATTAAGAAAAAGCTACTTAACGAATACTTTTAATTGCCTTTCTCTGTGTGCTAAGTTTCATCCAAATACCTTTGAAGGTTAACGCGTGATTGACTTACAATCCAAACTTCTACCAAACTGTTTTGCTCTACGTTCCATTAAAGCTTTACCTGTTTATTCTTGAACTAAGGAACTACAAATTAACTTCTAAAAGGTACGGTGTAAATGCACAAAGAGAATGGCTGATACAGATTGACTGTTACTTAAATTGTAAGTAGGAAATGAATTACTCCTACGGACAGCAATTGCACTCGCCCTTCAGCAATGGCGGTATTATTAGGAATTATACATACTAGAGCAAATTATACTGGGTGTTATTTAAGCTAACTATAAACTTCTTGTCAAAAGAATGGAAGGAGCTTTTTTATATTACAATGTAATACAAATGTTTATTACATTTTTTGAGCCTAAGGCACTAAAATGTAATCATTTTTGAATTCATTGTGTATTTTTCAACTTACCGGTATGTTATTCGATTTTATAAGACTAACATTTTGTGATAAGTCTGAGGTTCTTTTATTAAAATGGTGGTTTTAATACCATATTTCTTGTAATTTCAACTAGGTCTTGAAAGCTATGATTTTGAAAAATAATCTTATTAAAACTAAAGTCTGCACAATAGCAAAGTGGTTTAAATATTGGCGTCGCCAGTGAGTGTAATAAATTTGACGCCTACTAATTGTGATAAAAAATTGTACGGTCTACAATTTGTACATCACTTGTGTAGAATTCCGGTTGTTCAGTAAGAGCTCCGATTGAATTACTAAGACTAAAAGTTACCACGGTTGACTTTTAAGTAATATTTTTCTTTTAAAAGCCTAACGTAGACACATAATAATAAATGAAAAGATTCAGTCCTTTGGAGTGCCAAAGGCCTGAATCTTCTCTGTCATACATACCAAGTAACCACAAAAGTATTGCAAACCAAATATTTTATGCAGTATTGGACGTAATTCTTTAGTAAACGTTCATTTAGTCCACATCGAAGTATACAGTCCCAGTTTAAAAGGATGCCAATACCTTATAATCACGCTACCATATTATTTTAACTTTTAAATGTGTAAATTCCCATTAAACAACTTGTTTCGAATGGCGATCGCATATCAATTAACCTTTAACATAGGCGTAGCTTCCGAAACCTATCAATCATATCTTTCGTTAAATTCGAAACTAGAATTTAAGATCATTATCATTATTAATAGACAGATACAATATAACGGAACACACTCTTAGTAGCGATTTGAAGTTTAAATTAAGTAATAAATAAAAAGCTAATAATAATATATTAATCGACGGGGTATTATGTTTAAGACCTACAGCAAAGATTCACCAATCTTTATGACGGCCGTCATAAGAAATTACACGCTGAAGATGGATGGTGACACTCGTGTAGTGTAAGCAAATACCGCACCATGTCTCTCTCACTCATATATATGAATAGAAAATATTCTAAGCAAACTACAGCTTTAAGTTAGGTTTGGGCAAACTGGACCAATACCAATCAAATGCATTTGTGTTGTGTTTCTGCTGTAACTACAGTTTACAAGCTTTGTGACATGAGGCGGTGCTTTAGGCCCCTTGTACTACTGATCTGCCAGTGCAAGATGCTGTAAATGGGTTACGTAGTCTATGATAGTTGGCAATCCACGTGTTTGCAACGCGCGAGTGACTCCACTGGAATATCACGCGTTGCCGACCCTAGGCAAAAGTAATTAAAGATGGAATGGAAAGAATGGATATGCGAACCTCCAGCACTCTTACCCGACGGAACGAAGTGTGACAGCTTTACTACTCTTATGCCGATATCCTTTATAAGCCCCGGTTGCCATATTTAACAAATGAGTCCTTTTACCTACGACAAATATATTTTTATAAAAACATAGAACCCTTTTTTTTTCTATATTTTTTATGAGTATAGTTACCATCCAATTGACAGCTATATTTAGCAGTTGCTATCTATGCATAGCCTAGTGGGAGACCCTGAGACTGCCTCGCAGAGATCTTGAGTTCGATCCCAAGGCACACATCTATGACTTTTCGAAGTTATGTGCGTATTAAATAGCTAATTATCACGAGATGCATTTTTGAAAGTTCTCCATAATGTTCTCGAAGATATGTGCAGTCATTATAGGTTTACTTCTTACACTGTGAAGAGGCCCGTGCCCAGGAGTGGGACAGTTTAATACAGGGCTGATATTATATTATTATGTATGCATACATCCTTAGAGAATTCTAACCTACAAAGTACAAGCAGTAATGTTTAATACAAAAATATAAATTTCGACATTGTCAGCATCCGATATATAAACGCAGAAGGTCGAGATTGAGTGATATAACTCGGTAAGTGGTTATATATAGTGGTTAGATTGTTAAATGATATCAGCTGGTTAATTTGCATACGAATGCTTGTTTCGAAGAACTTTTTATTCTTTGTATAACTTGTATCTTATCAAAATTAATAACGTCGGTCATTAATTAGGTAAGCATTTCTTCAGTTAAGTATTTAGTCAATAAACTGCCTCGATTGTCTCAGACATTAAACACCCGGATTTGATCCCGAGTCAGGTTTATTGTTATTGCAGTGGACTATGGCAATATACCTGGTATGCGGAAATAGGCTAGTGGGCCCTAAACATATAGTTCGCTAAATATGGGTATAAAACTCTACTCTGTCTACAGCTTCGGCGATATATGTATGTAAGTATTCTAGTCTATTAAGATTCACGTATTTTCTTATATATTATCTACCAGCAACTTGAACAAGTGATTCAACTTGGTAGGAACAACTTCGAGAAAGAAATCGACAGGAGAATCCAGTTGGGCTGGGCAGCATTTCGTAAGCTTTGTCAGGTTTTCTCATCGCCTTTACCGCAATGCCTGAAGACCAAAGTCTTTGATCAGTGCGTCCTACCTGTTATGACCTACGGTGCCGAAACTCACGGTAGGGCTGGTCCAAAAATTTAAAGTCACTCAGTACGCTATGGAACGAGCTATGTTTGGAGTTTCTTTGAGAGATAAACTTAGAAATGAGGTTATCCATCAAAGAACCAAGGTTACCGACATAGCTCGCAGAATAAGTAAGCTGAAGTGGCAATGGGCTGGCCATATCTGTAAAAGGACCGATGGCCGTTGGAGTAAGCGAGTCCTAGAGTGGAGACCGCGACTTGGTAAGCGTAAGGTAGCACGCCCTCCGGCCAGATGGACCGATGAGCTGAAAAAGGTAGCTGGGTCAGACTGAATGCGGAAGGCGGAAGACCGGATGTTGTAGCGTAAAATGGGAAAGGCCTATATCCAGCAGTGGACTGCGGTGGGCTGATTGATTGACTTGAACATAAATTACTAGTATGTATTCTTGTGGGTTTACGTCAAAATTGCAACGTCAACGTGGAGAAGACGTCAAAGGTTTGAAGCCCACTTCAAACCTTTGATCACTCCATCACAGGTTGAATACCTCAATTAGGCTACAGCCGGTTTGCGGTTATGCTCTGAGAAAAGCCTCCTATTGTATAGCAAGTTGTCTACTCAGAGAACACACATAACTAACTAGGTTAATAAACATTTGAATTATTAAATAATGCGCTAATTACACAACATTTTCTTGTTTACCTTGTAACAATGTTACATAAAAACCTTTACTATTAAATAATAAAAATGTTTCAATGATCAAACACCTGCTTGTCTTAGACAAGCGAGTGACAGAGAGACACATCCGCTTAATTAAAGGCTAGATAGATATCGTTATATAAAATTGACTGCACCGACGGTGTAGTGGTTTTAGTTGTCAACTCTCTATTGCCGCTACGCTGAGTGTTGTGGGTTCGATCACCATACAGTACTTAAATTTGTGTGATCCACAAATAGTTGTTCTGAGTCTAAGTGACCTTTGTGTCCGTTGTTTGAATGTTTTGAAAGTCCCTTACGATAAAGAACTTACTTACAGGGCGCGAGATGTACACACAGCTACACATCAAGTTAGGCACCCTATATACGCATAACTACGCTACATACAAAATAGAGAATTGTCGGAAAGGGACAGTGCATAGTGGTGTCGATGTAATGGTAAGGTTATAGCGTAACAAAAATATAACGCACTCTCTCGCACGATTCGCAGCGTTCAACTTCTAATAGTTCAAAGTCCAATCAGTCTAGGTTGATGTGTCGCTGTGTGTACTTAAAAAATGCAATGCTCACATATTTATTTCTTATTTTACTTGTGCGTGACTGACAGATTACAAGCTTATCGTTATTTGTACATCCATTCATCATGTAAATAGCTTTTCATTTGAGTTCACTGGCACAAGGTGTTAAAAAAAATACCGCACATATCCCTGTCACGTTTATTGATGCTAACTCATCACTTCAACATTAATCAATAAATATTAAATGCATTAGCGAGAGTTACTTATTTGAATGGTATTCATATTTCTCAAAGGCTACGTTACGTTAAGGAACTACTATATTGGCTGGTTGCCGGTAATTTCAATCTCTGATTAAATGGTCGATATTTCTGCATTTGTAGCATGTGTTGTAGTAGTAAGTGGATATAGTGACAAGAATAGAAAAGGGTCAAGCTGGTTTGGGCATGTAGAAAGAATGGACGAGGAAAGACTGACTAAGAAAGTTTATAAAGCTAGTGTGAATGGAACAATCGCAAGAGGAAGACCTAGGCGAACGTTTCTTGGTCAGAAGGGAGGCGTTCTGGACAAAGGCCAGGTTAAGAACACCTTGAACCGACGGGCGTGTATGAGGAATGTGATGAAAGTGAATGAAGCCAGAGAAGTGTGTCAGGATCGTAGCAAATGGAAATCCGTAGTCTCTGCCTACCCCTCTGGGAAACAGGCGTGAATCTATGTATGTATGTATGTTGTAGTAGTGATATGTATGCCAACAAAAAAGTTAATGAGATTTTCTGTTTATAAATCTCAATAGCAGCCTAGGGTTAGCAAGTTGGCGGTGTTAGTGTTAGTGTTTCGTGCCTCGGAAAGCACGTAAAGCCGTTGGTCCTGCGCCTGATCTCTCTCCGATCGTGTCGGATTACCGTCCCATCGGATCATGAGTGTTAGAAAACAGAGAGCGCACTTGTGTTTGCGCACACACTTATGCACTATAATATCTCCTGCGCGGATGGTCAGTCTCTGTTAAGATTGACTACCATGACAGAAATTCGGTCTGGAGGACATTATGTACAGAACAGTGGTAATATTTTTAAAATTATATTAAATAGATAGGTAGTCTCAATTTTATGCAAAAGTGATACATACGTGTGTCGAAATCTAACTGTCCGTAAAACTTAGAGCAGTAAACCGACTCGTTTCCTGAATATAGGAACTGGGCCTAAGTTTACTGATAATCTTAGTTTAGATTGTAATAAAAATCTCCTTATAATAAAGATATTCTTATAACCCATACATCATTCAAAATATATCGAATTATATATCATTGGTTGATCTAGTTCAAGGAAACCTAGCTATTAGCACGTGCTTACACTGTTGCTTTATTCATTAAATTTTATATTTGCTGAGGAATTTTACGACGCTGCCTAAACCAGCCGTTTTAGTTATTTACTGTCATATATTTTGTGCCAATCCTTTTTATTTTGTTTTACTTTTAATTTACTTTATTATAATATCTGCTTTAAATCTACGTCCAAACTTTCGATAAAAATGTGTCTAATGGCGCTTTGGTCGTCCCTTTTTAAGCTATGTGCCGACATAATAATAAATCATATGCACTTTGATTTTTACTAAGGTAACATGCATATTAAATATATCATTTTAAATTTAGACGACTTTGAGTACAATTTATAGTTATTTCTGAATATTCTCTCTCTCTCTGTCTCTCACTCTCTCTCTCTCTCTCTCTCTCTCTCTCTCTCTCTCTCTATCTTCACCACTTCTCACATGGTGGTGAAGTCAGCCTTCATTTTTCTTCAGAGACAAAAACATTAATTATAATTATTTCGTTACGTCAAATAAAACAAACAATATTGGTGGTAAAGAGAGCTACAATATTATAGAATGCTTTTATCGTGGGAATTTGTAAACACACTGTGATACCCAAGAACAAAAATAAAACAAGTGTTAGTTACTTTTTAATGTAACGCGCAGAGAAAATCGCTGTCAACTATATAGTTGCAGTCTAGTTTAAACCAGTAATTTGGTAAATTTTAAGTAAAAATGTTGAAGCTCTATACTTAAACAAATCATACATGTTCAAAACACTTTCGTTCAGGGAAAGTTTATGATAATGAGAGTCCACCGCTCCCACATAATAGGTAGTGTGTCTTCGTTCAAATTTGTAGAAAAATGTGAAATCGTTAAAATAACAACCGGTTTGCTCCTCAATAATTATGATAACATTAAACACGTGTTTATTTAGAGAAAGGCGCTCATTACTTTTGCTCACCATATAATTAAATGCCAGCCGTGTTACAGTTTTGAAGGCTTAATCGGCCCATTATTATCGGCCGATTAATTGTATTACTAATAACTTTGAGAGGCGATACTTGACGATCTAATTCTTTAAAAAGAGCAAGAGTGACAAGCTTATTATCTATATTAATATTATAGAGCTGAAGAGTTTGTTTGTTTGGTTGAACGCGCTAATCTCAGGAACTACTGGTACAAATTGCAAAATTATTTTAGTGTTGGATAGCATTTATCGAGAAAGGCTATATATAGACTATATAACATCACGCTACGTCGTAGCGTGATGTTATCGTATATATCGTAGCGGCTACGACCAATAGGAGCGGAGCATGAAAAATGTTGCAAAAACGGTACAAATTTTCTTATGTGAAGCAGACGAAGTTGCGCGGGTCAGCTAGCTTCAATTATAAAAATGTAAAATAAATATATACATTTTCATACACAAATCATTGACTTCATTAGTATGGGCGGAATTAAACAGACAATAATAATGCGCAGCAGCGCAGGGAAGCGATTAATTAAAATAAATGATAATAAAAATTTCTCATACTCTCATCACCGTTATAACAGCCTATTATTATCTTTTTATTATTTGTACATACTGCCGCACTAAAGCCTACCACGATGTAGATATGATGCAACTACTACAGTTGCATCAAAGGTAGGTAGGTTTTACATACAATTGTATTTCGTGGGTTTCACAAAACCTTTGTCAGGGCGTAGTGGTTTAGTAACTACTAAAAATTAAAGGAACATAACTCACTTATATTCAAATTAGGAGATTGAAATGGATCCAGATGGACTTTTTCCTGTTCTGAAGAATGAAAACTTGCAAATTAGTAAACAATTGTATGTTTCGCGTGATGGTAAGCGGTAGATAAAATGAATCGGCCTTTGTAACACCAGAAGGATTTCGTTAATGACACTCCATAAAATGAGTTGCTGTACTAGCAAAACAAGGTATAAAGATTACTGAGTCTGAAAATCCTACTCACCCCAGGAACACAACCCAAATTTGTTTGAGTCTTCTAAGTATGCACGTACTTCTCCAGTTTATTTTTTATGTATTTTTTACGTTTGTGAATCTTGACCTCTTAAAATACAAATAACAACTTTTACCATTTTCAATTGATATTGCTGTCCTGAATATATAATTATCTACTAAATATATAAAAAAAAGCTGTTATACCAAGTCGTATCGAAAGTAAGTGTGTTCACGGGAGTGTTCTTAATGTTTTTACGATTAAACTAAAGACAACCTTTATAATGTTGCTACACTTTGCTCCAATAAAAGTCGATGCAGAGGTAACCTCCCAAAAAATATTTTTGCTTCAGCCAATGCCTGTTTAGGAATTATTCCTGTGTGGGGATTTTGGAAACAATGAAACAACGGTCACAAAGTAATCTCAGATTCGTAAGAACTATTTGTGGAGCACACAAATTAAATACAATGGCAGACGCAGAGGTTGTTGACTTTTGAATATTACACAATCTGAACTTTTAATAAAAAGCTCATGTTATTAAATATAGCCTGAGGTTGATTGATGGGTAAAAACTGCAGAAAATACTCCGCAGTACGTAAAGTATAAACTATTACGTCCTATCCTGGAACGCAATTATTTTACATTTACATGAACATGATTAGACGGACTTAAAAGTCAACAAAATTATAAGTACAGATTTTCATTTTAAAAATGTTTATACATGAATCAAAATGAATTTAAATAAAAAGCAGATACGTTGAAAACGAGAAGCAAGTTATTCTAAATTAGATAATTGATTTTGAAGAAACCTCGGAGGCATTTACCTTAAATATTAATTAGAACTAGCGGTCGCCAAGTCGTCAAACTTCGACCAAAATTTCTAAGCTTGCTACTTTGTTTTCTGTTTTCTCTATTAGATATAAATAAGGTATAGGTAACCAGAGTTACAAATAATTGTACGACGTCAGACGAACAATGTCGAAATACTACGAACGCGATTCGACTGCGTGTGTCAAATGCATGGTTGTGTGCGTGTAGTGTTTTCTTATTAATTTAATGTATTTCTAATGCATATTTTATAAAAATATTAGAATTTGTCTCTCCTTTTCTATATAAACTTTAACTGTGCCAAATTTCATACTCTTCCGTCGGCGCAATTTTCGTAAAAAGGGGTACAAAGTTTTTGCTTCACGTATTAATATATAGATTTCGAAGACACGATATAAACAATATAAATACATAGAACTCAGAATTTCTGAAAGACGAAGAGTATACCACAGTAGGTATACTCTAAGTTTTCGTAGCTCGTAACGTAACTCTACACGATGATCATCAAAGTCGAAATCAAATCATCTTTATTTTCATAGAAATGTATAAACATGTCACATCGCTTGAGCATGTCACTCTTAAATATGAATAATAAAATATATATAAATATAGTATAAGCGCGTCTTTAGTGACGACGTAATTTAAAATACTAACTAAAACTACTAATAAATCTCACTATGATACTGAGGTATAATAGTGCTTCTTACAACTTTAGTATACCTATTGTGTATTTATACCTGGTTTTCGTTATCTTACAATGGCTAGTTAGGTATCTATTGAATAACCTGATAATGACATTTGCTTGCTCTACGGCAGTCAGTTGTAACAGACTTCAAAAAGAGGATGAGCTTCTGAATTGTATGATTTTTGTAAGTTTGTTACGCGATTACTTCGATATTTCAGATAATAATATAATATCGACGTAAAATAGCAGTATTCCTACTGTTGTATTTCGTTCGGTGAGTGAGAGTGCCGGACGCCCAATCACCCTCTTGCCCCTTTCCCGCTTCTTCTCCTTCCCACTTCTTTTTTCTCTTCTTCCTTCCCTAAAGGGTTGGCAACGCGCAAGTGATACCTTTGGTGTTGCAGGCATCCATAGGCTACGGTGACCACTTACCATCAGGTGGGCCGTATATATGTTTATCAGCTTAGATGTATAAAAAAAAATTAATCGATTTTGATGAATCTCTTTAAGAAATCTCTGAAAAATAATAGAGGACCTAAGTATACAATTTTTTACGAAATTGAATCAACGTTATTTGAAAAACCAACAAAAATAAAATAAATGTTTGGTGTTTTGTGTTTCAGTGCCCTCCATCAAAAGTTTTGTATTAATGTAAGTTTGTACATAGTCTTAAAGTCGGATTATAGAACCTTTTTCTAAAAAATAACTTTATATATATTCTGTTCAAGTTCTTGTTCTGAGACAATATACACGTAAATCACGTCTGTTTAACTACTAATGCTTTAATATATATGTGACTATTTTAATGTATGAAACTTGAAACATCAAGGTGATTCAACAAAAAGCATTACGAGTGAGTTTTGGTATCGTTATTTGTAATAGTACGGATGGTTGCGCCATGCATAAATGTATGTATGGTATGAACTTCAGCGTTAATACTTCATCGCAAGGTAATGAATGTGATATCAAGGAGGTCAGTTTGATGTTTAATTCGTCCATCAGCGTACAACCGGTGACTAGACACAATGATTTAGCATTATGTTTTGATATAGTTATGCTGTCAGGTTCTCCAGAGCGAATTTCAGACATGGTAGGCAAATTTAACAAAGATTAGCTTAAGAAATATTATGCATAAATGCAAAAATCAAGGGTACTATTTTCCCTTACTCATATAGTTCAATGGGACGACGGTCAGACACAACTGATGAGGCATAAAGCACAGGGCAATAAGGTCACGTGTTCTCCGAGGCACAAAAAAAATATCACCACCTTCGTAACTTTGTGTAGTTACTGAGAACTTGAACTTGAAAGACAAACCTAATAATTTGCTTTGCACCGACCAAAGTCGAACCTAGAGCTCTTCATAACCCGCAACCGTATACCAGCTCCTAGACCAACAAGACCAGTCTATGTTCACATATGTAAATATACATGTAGTATTAAAATAATGACATGGTTTTTTAGAAATATATTAATAAGTGACGTCATACGAGATAAACCGTGGTACCATCTACTGATGATAAAAATATGATGACATGATTTTTATACCAGATGTGTATTGAAGGAGAGTGCAACATGCTATACTAAATTTCGGCAAAAAGCTCATTAAATACCTAGACGATAGTAAATAAAACGGATACAAAGTAAGAGGGCTTTAAGAAAGCAGCGATAGCTCAGTGGGGAGACCAATAGACTGCAATACAGAGGGTCTCGGGTTCGAACCCACGTCGCGCACCTCTGACTTTCGGAAGTTATATGACTTTTCGATATTATGTGCGTATTGATTGACAATTATGGCCTGCTCCGTGCCTCGGAGAGCACGTTAAGCCGTCGGTCCCGGCTGCCATGAACAATCTATGGCAGTCGTTATCGGGATAATGTCGACACAAAAGATCCCACTGGGTCGAAGTGTCGCCGGTCTGCACTGACTGGCAACCGCATAAGATAAGATAAAAAAAGGTCTTTAAAGCCTTTTTGCTCTTATGGTATATTTTATACTACACTGGTTGCAAGCGAAATAAGATTTAAATATAAAATATTTAAAAATACAATACCCGCTTTGGGAATAATCCCTGTGTCGCAGTGGACACAAAGAACACCCAGAACCGGCACAATCATTTGCGGATCACACAAGTTTTGGTCGCATGATGTTGCGACCCCACAACACTCGATGGCGTAGTTGCAGAGGCGAGGCAGGCGCCACTTCAACCACAAAATCATTCATGCAGTCAACAACATAAGAAAATAAAACACCTAATTTCATGCATAGAGCACGGTACCAAACACACTCGCTCCCTACGTAGAGACGCGCAAGTTCCACGCACTATGGTTTCTTTAGACATCACACAAAAACGTTTGCTACCTCATTCTCTTACACGAACGTCAAGTGACAAAGAATTAGTGTTGATAGTCGAGCCACACAATAAAAAATGTAAATACCATTCTATATTCATGAAATAATTGCAATATGAAGTGCGTAGTGCACGCAAGTATCGCAATATACTTGTACATCGACACGCATCAGCGGACGCGAGAGAAATGAGCTAGATCACCGACCCTGGGCTTATTAAAATAACGAATATGGCCTTATTGGTTTCTTAGCTTAGAGTCCGATTGGAAGGTTCCGGATTCTATCAAGCATTCATCTTATTCTAGTCAAGCAGTGCTATGAGCAATGCTCAGTGAAGTACCGTGAAGTCTAAATATTTGCCATGTAGCCAATAGGCTAGTCCTATATTATGTAGCACCTAATAATATAGCTGGGGAAATGTGAGTGTAATATGCCTCTCCATGTTAAACTGGTCACAATCAGGATAACACTCTAGAAAATGTACGTTCTGGAAGAGGCATCATATGACAGAAAATGTGAGTGTTCAGTCATATGGGAAGGCAAAGATGTAAGCGAAGATTAAGATAAATGTGTGTTTCACCATCAAAAGATGACGTTACAGAAGATTTGTTATTTTCAAATTATCCTAATGTTTCAAACCGAAAATATTTGTGCAGCTTGACCTCTCTTCCTCCTTAAAAGTCAAACCTAACATTAGCGTTAAAACAGGTAAACAATTTTGAAATCATTTTAGTGAACAAAATTGTTTCACATTTAGTATCAACCAGCAACCTTATTTCTATGAAAATAATTAATCTTACACAACTTATATAAGAGCATGTAAATTATTAACCAGGAATTAATTGACGGAGATTGAAACAATAACTGCATTTCCCTCCTTTACGGCACAAAAAAAATATCTAAAGACATTTCTGTGTTGTGTGTTCAATCGTCTTATTTAGATAATCGGAAGTCAGTTAAATTTAATTTCCAGTCAAATTAAACTAAATAAAATCGTATAAAAAAATATAGGTATAAATCTTTAAAGCCATAATCCAAGCCATCAAATTCATATAGCATTTACTGATTTGCATACATATTGCGTGTCATGGCAATTTGACTACATACAGGCATGTAAAAAAAAATTGCTCACGTGCATACCTACATCTTAAGCATGAAGAATCACAGCTATACCTAGATGAACAGAAATACCCAGCCACATTCATCTAACAATTATAGTATGCTGTTATGAAATCCTTAAGTTAACATGAGTTTTATCGTTTTATCACACAGCCATGACCGGTCTACATAGCAGAACGTAATAAAGAATAGGATCTTGGTCCCAATTATCTTATTAAATTTATTATCAGAGTATTTAGGATGCAAAGCCGCAAAATGCAATAACGTTTTTAGCCTTGGTCTCGACTTATTTCTTTTATATTTATTAGACTAGTTCGTAAAGTAATTTTGGCACGAATTAATATTTATAAGTGAATATTTAGTCGAGGACGTATCGCCGGCTCCTTTCTCTACTACGGTCATATGATCTTGGATAATGGTTTGTTCTGTGCAAAAAACATCAATAAACACAGATATTTTTTATTTTATTTAATTTACGTTATTCTTACTCTTAAAGAAAGTTGTCAGATAAAAAAAACAGTTTCAATCTTCTCTTGTCGACATTAATTAGACCTTTCTATACAATACAAGTTCACATAATTTCTCTGTCATATAAAACTTCCTCTTGCATTTATAATGGATATAGCATATATCTATCTCCTAATAGTTTTTCCAAATAATCTGTCTTGAAAGAAGTGGGGCCGTGACGCAGTAGAGACCTACCAGAATGTCCGAACCGCGAGGTTAAACGACGCTTTCGCCAACTGGCTCGACGAGTAACCATTTACAAAACTTCTACTGATTCCCGCGACATAAAGGCTTAATCACGTTTTAAATTATAACATCAGAACATATGAGGGTACTTACTGAAAACATTTAAGGGTACTAAATTGCACATTTCGACATAAAGGAATGCCTCTATGTCTCGGAAAGCTTGTGAGGCTGTGGGTATCAAAACATCTATGGTAGTCAACGAACAATTAGGTACGTATGTTTTTAGTAAGTACTTACTCTCAAATATTCTGATGTCAGCGCTTTAAATAAGGTTAAGGTTTCGTCTAGTGAGGATCTGTTGGTGGTCATACCGTGTAATAATTTATAATGAGCAGAAACTGGTTAGACTAGTAAGCTGATCAGTTGCGAATAAAAACTTAAGATGTAGTATTAAAATACTTATCATACATACAAAGAATCTGTAGTTTTATCCCCGAACTGGTAGGCAGAGCTGTATTATTAAGCCCACATTTCGGCAACTACGTTAATACATATACACTGCCGGTCAAAAGTTTGAGACCACCTACATCAAAGTTGCAAATGGATGTAAAACTCAAAATAAAAAGCTAAACATGAAAGGATTTATTGTGATATTTATTAAGTATGGCAAATGCAATTAAATATAAATAAAAAATATTAAATATTTCGACAATTTAACTTAAAATATATGTTGACAAGCTAAACAGCTTTTTCATCAAAAAACCCTCCCTTGCATTGAATCACTTTGTTGACAAGTCTTGGCATGCGGGCAATCAATTTGTCGATTGTTTCTTATGAAATATTGTTCCAGCTTTCTTGCAATGCTCTCCACAAATCTTCTTGTGAGCTGGGACAACAACTGCGCACGTTTCTGTCCAGCTCTTCCCACAAAAGTTCTATAGGGTTAAGGTCGGGGCTCTGAGCGGGCCACACCATGTTTTTTAACACCCCTTCTGCTTCTTTTGTATCTAAATAACCCCGGCATAATTTGGAGCTGTGTTTAGGGTCGTTGTCTTGTTGGAAAATAAAGCCATCTCCAACTAGCCGAAGTCCCGATGGTACAGCATTACACTCCAATATTGCTTTGTACTGCTCCTTTTTCATAATTCCTTCGACTCGTACCAAATCTCCAGTTCCACGGCTCGAGAAACAACCCCAAACCATAACAGAACCACCGCCATGCTTCACTGTGGGCAGGACACAGTCTGGCATCATCTTTTCCTCGGCACTCCGCCGAACAAAAACACGTCTTTTGCTCCCAAACACTTCAAATTTGGACTCATCTGTCCAAAGAACTCTTTTGAAGTCTTCTTCACTCCAGTCTCGATGGGTAAGGGCCCACTGCATTCTCTTCTTTTTGTTTTGTGGCCTTAAGAGAGGTTTTCGCACTGCTACGCGACCAAATAACTTAGCGTCTCTTAGTCTTCTTTTCACTGTGGTCAATGACACAGGTGTAGACCGGGATTTGTTCACTTCAGCGCGGATTTCTGGTGCTGTCAGGCGTCTATTCCGCTTGCTTGTTACCACGATGAACTTATCCTCGCTAGAAGTGGTAGCTCTCGGCCTTCCCGACCGCGAACGATCTTGATTATTGCCAGTCTCCTTGTATCGGGTTATTGTGTTATGAACACAAGTCTTCGACAACTTGAGCTGAGTAGCAATCGCACGTTCAGATTTGCTTTCGTTGTGTAAAGCAATGATGACAGCACGAGTTTCACCGCTAATTTGGCGTACTTTTCCCATAATGAGATGTCTTCACTGTAAGAACGACGAGCTCGGACTAACCAAGATTAAGAAATATTTACTCCATGGAAACTCAGGTGTTCACAGTGTTTTAGGAAGTTAAAATTTCCTAAAATTCTGTTAACACAAAACAAAGCCCAAATAATGAATAATAGTCAGGTAACAATAATATTACAATGACTTTGGCGCGCGGTCCGCACGCGGCGCCCATTGATGTTTCTAGACAAAATACCTTTGTACGATGATTACATAAAAATAAATAGAAATAATGACTTCGAAAAATAGTTAAATATCCATTGTATATGCAGGTGTTCAAATTAATTGTTTATCATATGTATTTTTAACAAATTTTATTGTGAAACAATATTTTAACTTGTGGTCTCAAACTTTTGGCCGGTAGGGTACAATGTATTAGGGACAATCTATGCGGTACATCGCAACTAGAGAGATAAAACTCCGCACCTACAACTAAAAACACCGGAAAATAATTTTGCTAAATCCGGAATTCAATTTATTAGCTGTAAAATTATAAAATAAAATTTATCATTATATTGTCTTATTATAAAAAGACAATTACCGCACTAGGTATCAATCACGTGCTTTAATCGATCGTTAGCGATCAAGCCTGCCTAATTTAATGATTATAACTTTACGAACATAAAATTAACAGACACAGTAGACTCAGAACTATTATTTGTGAATCACAAAAATAATTGTTCCGTATGGACTTCGAACCCATACCACACAGCACAAAGGCCCGTCCGTTGCACCATCTATGACAAGTAGTCAAGGACTAATATTAAAATTCACTCTCCTGAGTTCCATCGACGACCCGTAGAATGTAACTCGTCTGGTCAGTAATCAAGTGCATCAATTTGGTCAAGTTAAGATGTGCAATTTACTTAGATGCCAAGTAACTGGTCGTAGCATTGAACCGCAGGGGCGGTCGGTACCGGTTTCATGTGTGTCAGAATTATACCAAATGTGCAATGTACCGTTAGGTGTAGTATTGATTTTTGTAGAACAAGAACGTTACTTGGTAATGTTGTTTAAAATACTGTTATATGTTCTGTGTTTAAAACTGGCAGCAAACAGTGAAGGCGCAAATTCGAACATAATTATTGCAATAGAAAAGGTAACAGGATAAATAATACGAATCACCGAGTCACCAAAAATCACGAAATAAAAATGATCAATCTTAAATAAAATTTCACATAAAAATTAATGAAATATCATGTCCGCATATTCGCAAAAGTTTTGAAAGAAGCGACATATATGTATTTCGCTGATCATGTTTTACTTATATGCATCGGAAGACGAGGCTACTGTCTGTCAGACACAATTCTAGACACCATACTGTTTCAAGGAATTATTTGTCACAGTAATACCTATCGGTGTACAACTATAAGATATGTATTTTTAAAAAGAAATTAGATTTTCACAGGGCCTTTTCTATCAATCTTTTAAAGTTCCATGTATTAGTTGGAAACGACGGGAAAAGTGAAATCAATTACAAACTAGCGAAGTATATTAACCTAATCGATATTAACATAATATTATATTATGAGTAACAACCTTCATTAGGTAATTGAAATAATTATACATCATAAAGCAATTGTTGTTTCAAGATAGATTAATTAACTAGTCATTCCAATCCAATGTTAACATTAAAATTATTACTAGTGATTCAAATCTAAGATAGAATGCCAATAAATATAATTAATATTTCTTTTTAATCTTTTATTATAGACATCTTAAATCATCGTTAGCCTTGCTTTTACGACCTGAATACAAAAAATCAAGATGTAGAAATTTATGGGAGAGAAAATGAAACTAAGATGAGAATAAATTTAAGGATAATATGCTGAATAACGGTAGTAGTCCTTACATGGTGAGCCCAGAATCCCGATTGACCGTGAACGTCAGCTATCAAGTTCAAAATACCGTTACATCGTAAGCTACGTGATCTGCGATTGTTCCGATGCGTAGACAGAAGAGATATCTGTTTACATGAATATAAATTACCTGGTCGATTTTGTTATCAATTGTTGAAATGCTAGACATAATTGAAAACCTATTGCGTCTGACCGCCGGTGCGCTTCAAACCTATTAAGGTTTGAAGCGGTTCATAAAATATCACTAAATTCTCTTGCAGACTGTTTGAAATTGAAAGTTATTTAACATCTTTATCAAGCGTGGAACCGCCGAGAAATGCTAAAGTTTAAAAGATGTTGAAGGCTAGCAAGACTAGTTAAAGAATTCTGCAGAATATTTTTTACATTGTCCCAAGTCGCGACCATAACGAATACCTACATAACCATATGCTATCTTTTCCTAAAGGATAGATGGTAATAAAGCTTTTTCATTTATTTTTGTTTTAGCATAGCTCTTTTGATTTATTAATTCATATCTTATTGTTGGAGCTTATCGCTAATATGTTAAAGTTTATAAGATAATGAAGGCTAGCAAGACTAGTAACGTATACTTCAGATTTTTTTATATTGTATCAGAAAAAAATTAAAAATTTTGCAGTATACGTTACTAGTCTTGGTAGCCTTCAATATCTTATAAACTTTAACATATATATATTTTTTTATATCGTCCCAGTCAGCAGCGATAGCTCAGTGGGGAGACCAGCAGACTGCAATGCAGAGGGGTCTCGGGTTCGAACCACGTCGCGCACCTCTGACTTTCGGAAGTTATATGACTTTTCGAAATGATGTGCGTATTGATTGACAATTATCGCCTATAGCACGTTAAGCCGTCGGTCCCGGCTGCCATGAACATATATGGCAGTCGTTATTGGAAGAGTGTTGACACAAAAGATCCCACTGGGTCGAAGTGTCGCCGGTCTGCACTGACTGGCCCCCACATAAGATACATATTGTCCCAAGTCGCAACCATGATGAATACCTACATAACGGTTTATTTTCCTAAGGGATAAAGGAACGAAACGTAATCACTTTCACACAGGTAACTCTTTTGATATATATGTATATAGTTTTAAAGCTTGTCGGTTCAGAGTACTCTTAACCTATACTTACCAGGACTTAATACTAAAGTTAGTATAGTGTGAATTGCTAACTAAATCATAAATAAAGAAACCACACCGAGTAAAAATACGGTTGTACTAATGTAGATTGAGACCTAGATAACCTAAACTATCGATGTCATTAGCTTGCAAAAAATATATGTTCTACGAATTTTATTGCAGGCCATGAAGAGATCAATGGCACACATTCATTGCAGACCGTGCTACCATTAGAAGCCAATGACACAGAGAAATAAACAATGCACGACGGACGCAATCCCTCGGTAGTGTGTTGCTATCAGATTCCGTTCCAGTTAAATCTATGTGTGTCAGCAGGTGCACTAGAAAGTACCGTTGATGTCAGGGCTTCGATCGATATACAGATTGTACTGAGGGCTCTGCCATAAGTAGAACTCATTGTCAAGTGCAGTGACAATGATCGATATGAGGCTGTCAAGGAACTTTCTTTTTGACAAGATTTTTATCGAATGTCGGTCAGTAAAATTAAATGATGTGGTCTGGACGATATAGAGATTAAAGTAAAAGTAAATGACGTGCACTGGTCGATATCAAGATTGAAGTAATTTAAAAGGTTAAAGCCGTAAAACAATTTTTTTACACTTCGCAAGTTTGCAAATAATATTGCTGGTAAAAATCTTGCACTTACGATTTTATTGCATATACTTTCATTTCTTCAAAACTGTTACGCTGGAGCTGAATCCTGTTGCAAGGCATATTACAAATTTCGAATCCCCGGATACAAAGAATACCCAAATTTACATTTTTTTGTATGAATGACGGATCCATAGCTATTGGCTAGCGCTATAGATACTACATTACCTATACGGAGGAATGGCCCGCATATAACGTTCTTCAACCATTTGATGATCCAACATATAGATATTTTCACTTGAAAATGAATTTAAATGAAATTAATCTCTAGATCAATGCTGAATTGCGACCGAGCTAACCATGTCGGCAATCTTATCTTAAATTTTGACATGTTCAAATCTGGCAAATTCGATTTACATAGCAGCTTGTTGTATATATTACATAGTCTGATTAGCCTCTTACAACACAATCAGAAATTATTGCTGTGGTTTGTTGAGTTGAGACCACGCGCCATATAACCCACCACAAATTGTAGTTGACAGACTCTCGCTTTTTAATTTCAATCATTCTGAGACTATATTATACTAACTATACTTCTCGATTCGTTGTTTCGGTGACCGTGACGCGTTGTTTTTCTTTAACAAGTTTTCGATCATTATGTTTCTTATATATTAGCTTTGTTGTGGAGCTGGAGAAATGCGTTCTTTACAAGAATTAGGTGTTTGATTTATTTCCAATCTAAAATGACTTTTGCTTTTCAGTTATACAATACCAGCTGCCTTCAAATTGAATGCAGTTTTCGGTCGGATTATTGCTAGGAAAAAACCTTGCCGCAGAACGAAAATTAATATCTCTGACTAAGCAGGCAGACTTTATATGCATTGAAAATGAAAATAAAGAACACTCATACACAAAGCAACTATTTTTGGATCACCCACAATACTTGGCGCAGCGTCGGGTCGACCACATAATCCACTGCGCCATCCGTGCAGTCAAATATTTATGATTACTCAGATAATTTCTAAAACCAGCGTGCCTTTATTTCAAACCAGTACTTCTTTGAGTGATTCATTTACTTGAATTGTCATGTATAATGCTTTCTTCGCTAGTTTCATAAAGCCTATGTAGTTTACGTTGAAACTAACATTGTATTTACTTTAAAAACAAAAATATTATACAATTCTGTCGAATGGCCGGCTTGGCATCAATGTAACAATGACCTAAGGCGTATAATTCTACATTTGTACCGCTGACCATGACACCTACGTAAATGTTTCGGGTTTTTTTGCCTTTGCGTAATATTCGCGTGGCAAATAGGTATCATAAATGTACCGTTACTACGGATCTCGATTTATAAAAAATGCATCTTCAACTTTTGAATAAAATTTAAATACATAAAATGTATTGAAAGTTATAAATTTTGATAGACATCGTGACTGCTTGGCCTACAAATAATATTAAAATATTTTTCGATTACTAAGCCGTTTAAATTATGTGACTGGACAGTTTTGGTAGCAAAATGGAGGTCATTTAATTTAGCAAACGATTTTTATGGCTTTAGTGGCATGAGAGTGCGTTTAAATTGGATGTATTTGGTGGGTCAAACAGTGAGCTCGCAACGTGTATATTATTTATTATTCATATACCTATAAATAATAGTCTATTATTATTTGTTAAGATTGGTTTTGTTGGCTTTGAAGAATTTTAATTTTGTTATGTATAAGGAACTTAGATGTTATTAAATTATTTAATTTTGTTTAATTATATGTTTATTTTTGTGTTCTACTTATATATTTTTTTAATCAGTACACCACTATTGTATTAGGAGAGTCACCTGTAAATATAGTCGGTCATATGGTGAAATAAATTAATAAATGTTGATCATAAGGTACTAAATTCAAAGCTTGGTAAGGCCAATAGGTTACGATGCTGTGGTAGAACGGTATCCGGTAAGTATTATTATAATGGTTTGCTTCTCATTACCTAAACACAACTAGATATGATAGTCCCCTGCCATATGTAGGTAAATAAAGGCGTAAAACTATTTATAAAGAAAGATAATGCAGTTATTTTGCGATATCCTTACTAAAATTATAAATGCAAATGTCAGTTTGTTTATTACACTTTCATACCTTAACTACTCGACTGACCATCATGAAATTTCGCATATACGTCCATCACCTTTCATCCAGATAAAATATTGTTCCCGAGACAGATAGAAATATATTGACAATATCTAGATGAACGCGAATGAAGCCGTGGGTAAACCCTGATTATCTATAAACTAAGACATATCATAAACTTTCTAAGTTATTAAGGTAATGTGTGTCGTGAACTTTACGCATCAATCAATATTTTCGTTTGATCACTATTGCTTTTGTACGCTTTCCCATAACATGGATTTTGGGTGGTAATATTATGTTTGTGGGCTTTCGCTTTTATTGATCTAGAACGGCTCCGGCTATACATTCACATGCTTTTCTCCCAATTGCGATTTCCTTATCGTTGCAGCTTACACCAAGTGTTGGAGGTTCAACACCGGAAAATAATCTGTGTGATCCACAAATAAGTCTAGGTAGCACACCTATCCTTATCCTTATACCTTGTGTTCATCGAATGTATATTTGTAAAATCCCCGACGCAGGATTTACAAACTAATGGAGTAGTAGTATTTTAAAAAATACACAGTATGTTTTGCCTATGGCATCATAGTTGTCTTTTTAAACTTAGTTAGTGTGTATTAGATGTAGCTACAATGCTATGTAGATCTATAAGCCATTCTCACTCAGATACTAAACAGAAAAAACAAACGTATCGGACATTGATTTATCCGTATTTAATCATTTAATTATTGATATACATATGTATTCCATATAACTTACAAAATGTTCTAAATTTAAATATTTGAATATAGAATACGGTTGTGTAACTAGTGCACTCGTGCGCACACATGACTAGTGTTTTAAACGTGGTTTTAAATACCGGTGCACGTTTACAACTATTACTGGAGGTAAGTCGCAAGTTAAATACCTACGGTAAAAAGGATATTACTTAATCTTAGAACAACTTTTACTTGCATCTCATTCTCTTTACGCATCGAGTTTAACTTGGTTAAAATATTGCCTAGGTGTTTATGCGACTGCAGTGCATGTCACAGGTTCGATTTCCGGGCTGTACAAATTATTATTAAGTTTTCTATCAAGAAATTCTTAGTACGAGCACGGTGTCTGAAATTGTGTCCTTTCTTTACTCCATTATCGTTTCTTTATCTTACACCAGAGCTGGCGAAATGTGACTGTAATACATCTCTGCATGTCTCTTCGAGAATATAGTTGTGAGACTATGTATGCATATTTCTGGGGTTTCGTTTTAAAACAGAACCATATACCGACAAGTCTTAAGATCTAGGTTAAAAACTATCTCATGCCAACCAGCTCTTAAATTCTTCCGTCCTTTCGCCACCCAATTTCTCCAACTGCATGAAAGTAAAGGCATTTTGGTTTTATATATATTTTAAAGACCAGTTAGTCGAGTTTTACGTCGGTTTAAACATAAGGAAGCTGGTCAAAAATACTCAGCCGTTAATTAGAAGCGAGTATGAACGCGATCACTTTCACCACGCGAAAGTGTCACAACTAGTTATGCATTTACAATTATTTTAAGCGTCTGGCCGTGAATACATACTGCTAACAATATGATTTTATTTTTTGACCCCCGTAGTCTTATAAACCTATTTGTTTATTTTTGCTACTAGATTGATAAATAAACATACGGCCTGCCTGATAAAAAGACTTATTCGTCAACTCGACCGCGAAAAACTCGTCCACGTGGTCGAGTTGGGAATAATTAATTCTACCTATTCTTTTATTATGCATCTCGGCCGAAGGCATAAAAACTACGCGGTCGAGTTGATACAGCTATTTTTTGTGAATTTGTTCGTTATCTCGACCGAGTACAAAAGTACATTCTGGTAGAAAATGTTTAAGGCATATCATGGAAACAATTATTTTGTTAGCCAGAATATTATGCGTGCAGTGTTAACATAAAGGTCGTAGATAGAGGAATTACTATCGTCGGTTTTGTAAAAAAGTAGCATTTTATCCCCTTACATACAAATATCCTGATTAGAGTTTTGTCTCTTTCTTGCATCTTTGTTTTTTCGCTGCGGGAAAGAGACAATATAATGATCAATCGATCATTGCTTGAATAACGTTTATATGTAAACTGTATGTTTTAATTCCATAAGGGACATTGCTGTTCCCGAAAAAATTTAAGATTTTTTAATAGCTGATTGTAATTACAAATCAAACAGAATTCTAGTTTTTGCTAATGAAAATTGTAGAACAATATTAACGCACCCTAATTTGACCATTTTATGTGATGGAACATTTAAATTGTGTTTAAGATTTAAATTGTTGATTCCTATTAGGCTAAGCTTATTTATTATTATACATAAATGTTGATTTTTGAAATATACATATTTTAATTGAACAGTTTTTATTTTATCCAGAGAAGAACAAAAATTGATTAAAAACGAACTACTTTTGTACTTCACTGTACAATAGTGCCTTATATTTTAATTGTCGGTCGAGTTGACGAATACAAGATACGAAAAAATAACTTCAGCGACTCGACCATGTGGTTCGGCCGAGATACATAATAAAAGAATAATTGGTATTTAATCTTCCCGACTCGACCACGTGGACGAGATTCTCATGGTCGAGTTGGTGAATAAGTCGATAAAAAGTAGTTACAGATCACTTATAGACGCTTGCAACACTAGACGATCATTTAAATTAAACTTCTATACACGTATTTTACTAACATGACGTTTAACTTCATTTGAGGTTATTAAAACAATTTTTAGGCCAATTCATTTTTTTTTATTTACTGGCAAGCAACCGACATTTACTTAATAGTTCTCAAACGAATTCTAAGGATTTTTAACAATTATATCAGTATATAGTAGTTAACTTCAATGTATAACATTACGTAAACGTAAGGCAATATTATACTATAACTAATTTATAGCATCACTAGCATATTGCCGACTGCAAAAATCCACTTTTACAATAAACAGTCTGGAAGGAAAGCATGGAATCCATCCTCAAAACCATATAAGGTAACTTAGCTTCAAATTTCAATTTAGATAAGATAGGTACTTCTTACAGTTTCCAGTTAGAACGAAATCCTTTATTTAAGTACTATTTATTTATCTTCTCTTATAAAATAGTAGATAATTATTTATGGATACTGGTTTTTACCTAATGTCTAAATCAGTAATTTTAAACGTAAGACTTGATAGAATTTGGAACTGTTGGCATCGAATTAAATAAAATCTTAAAGTACTAACTGATTAACTCATGTCTAGATAATATCAAACGATGATTGATATTTATTTAATGTTACATGTGAAATTGATACTGCTGTTTTAAACATTATTAAGAGTCAATTATTTATATGCATATTATGCTCGATTGATATCTTCAAAAGATATCCCATCCATCGCGAATAGTAAGGATTTTATTCAAGGGGACCTCCACAATGCGTCAACGGAGAACTACGAGATATTTAGAGGAGTAAACTGTACCGAAAAGTACCTCCTGCTTGCACAATCTTACGGTCTTACGAGAGCTGATCTTTTAGGAAGCGCTGTCCTTAAAGATGAGCGCATAAAGACGCGGAGTAATGAGAGTAGAATCCCGTGGCCCTGGAATACAAAGGGCAAAAGAAAGAACACGGGTGTAGTTTTAGCCAATAGAAGTCTGACAGACCTGACCACTGTGGGTAGAGCGAAAGAGATAATTTTATAATTTCACACCGAGCAAAAAATGAGGCGCTGACCTACCAGCATGTGTGGTCTTGCGTTGGAAGTATAACGATTTCTTACTAACAAGTCTCGGAGACGCCTAAACTATATCACTGGCGTTATATTGAACGGTGACCACTTACCACCAGAGCGCTTGCCACTTTAGCCGTGTTAAAAAACTAGTTTCGCTTTTGTTACAAAACATATTTTGCGGTTAACAATGTTGTTATGATACAATACGGCCGATACCAACCATGTTATTCTGCTAAAAAAGTTATCCGAACTCGCTTGTCGCCTCGCCGGTAACCATAGAAACGACCTGTTATTGTCGTAGTTAATGTAGACGACTCTAATTATAAGAGCTAACTCAGATGTGAAATTGGTAGTGAGATTTAGCAGTATTATACAGCAGACGTTAAAAAACCACAGGTAATAGATTTTGGAGATTAAGTGATGTGATTTGGAAGAAGTCTATGTTCAACAATGAATAGCTGACAATGTTAATTTCTAATCTTCCACATGGAACTATAAATGAATATAACTATATTATAAATATATAGTACCACAATCTCCTAACGAGCGTTGATAGGTGACGTGAGTATCATCTAATCTAAAGCTGAATCGAATCATAACTCGCACGATTTATTCAGCAATCCAAGACACGATTGAATTAGTGTAAACTTCAAAAGATTATTTTACAATGGCATACAACTCATTAAAAAACAGATATATACTCTTATAATAATGTTTAAAAAAACTATATTCAAAAAACTAAAAAGTAATAATCTCGTGATATACCTACACTTTCTTTTTTAGTTATTTCGGATAGCGTTTTGAGACCTTTGGAAGACAATGCTTGGTCATCGGATATAATATTTGTTGAACATGTCATAATCAATCATTTTCTGGTACCTATCGATCATATTCTATGAAACGTATAGCCGAAATTAATTAATGCCTTAGTAATAAATGATCTAAGATTTCAATTAAATTAACAATAACTCGGTTTTTATTTTTTTCAAAGTCTCTAACATATGTCTGGTATATTTTACAATCAAACTCGCGTGCGATTATTTATTATTTCATAAACGCACGTCTAGTGAAAGCATTAAATACCACTGGAAAATATTTTAAGTAGAGTTTTCTGATTATAAAAAAATAATCAGTCTTGATTTTTGATTAAAAGAACTAAATATCGATTAAGAAAGTAAATAAGGAAGATTTGATAGGATAGCCGGCTGGGAAATACTACTAGGAGAATGTACTAAAACCAGGTCAGTGTACGCATACCCCATATAGAAGGTGCATTCATAAAGAAAGTGATGAAAGTATACCATATAAAGAAGACAGGAGTATACCAGGATCTCAACAACTGGAAATATAATACAATCTCTACATAAGCAGAGTGAGTAACAGGCCTCAGTATTTGTGTAATAAAATACTAAAATAAAACTTAATTTTGTAGTCTGTTTTAGATTTTAGGAAGGTATGCTTATTTAATCGCCTTCTCTTACGTAACTAAGTTATTTTAAATAATTATACATATTAACTTAATTAGGAAAGTTCATGGTCGCGTCATAAAGTAATCACGGCTAATTACGTAAATCTATGTAATTCATAAAAGTTCGTCAGGTCATTTCTTAATTAGGTAAGTATGAATAATCTAAGTATAGTTAGCTTAATGAGGTTTTGTGCAATCGCAATTGTGACGTTATAGGTAAAGCATTTGTAATTCTAGGTAAATCCTTAAATCAGGCAGATTTTACAAACATATAAGAAAAGGTCATCCAGACCAAACACAAATATCTAAAGATCGCAAAATAATATCGCGCGGAAATAAACAACGGTCTGCGCATCGGTCATTAAGAATAAAAGCTCTTTAAAAATTCGTTACATATACATATTTGTGGATCACACAATTGTATGCCGGTGTGAGGATCGAACCCCATAGCATTCTACCGTACCCATTGACAATGACGAGGTCACTATTTAAACCACTGCGCCACCTATGCAGTCATGTTTCATTCGTATTTAGATTAACAAATCGTTAAAACACCGTGATTATTTTAACTAACATCTTCATAGGATCTCAGTATAACATAGGTTTCATTTTATCACCAAAATTATTATGTACTCTATAAATTAAATAATTTCGTCTTGCTAGGTCAAGCTGCGAGTCTGCTATATCAGCGAAGGCTAATTACAAATATGAAAAAATAATTGCAGTTGTAAGAAACAGAGAATTAATTCTTTCAATTTGTTAAGTTAATAAATAATATAAACATTTATAGAGTTATAGAATTATTACAGTTATATAGTGTACTAGCTGACCCGCGCAACTTCGTCTGCTTCACATAAGAGAATTTTCCTCGTTTTTGCAACAGTTTTCATTGCTGCTCCGCTTCTATTGGTCGTAGCTTGATGTTATATAGCCTATAGCCTTCCTCGATAAATGGGCTATCTAATATTGAAATAATTTTTAAATTCCAACCAGTAGTTCCTAAGATTAACGCGTTCAAACAAACAAACAAACTCTTCAGCTTTATAATATTAGTATAGATTATAACTGTAATAACTCTTAAGATAATAATAAAACTCAACTTATTAATGTTATCTCTATACATTTACTGTATATTTTACAACCATAATTATAAATTTTAATGTAACTAGTAATTGAAACTTTTTGCGAACACTCCAATGTGGTAAATAATTATGTAAATGCACAATTCATAAAGACAGCTGATTACCTTAAAAAGGAGGTTACCAACATAATTATACGGTAAAATTGAATTGTATTATGTAGTTTTCAATCATCTGTAGTGCTTTATCGTATTTTTATTTACCATAATTTTTAATTGGTATCTATTTTAAAATTAATAATCGACATTTGAAAAATAATATTGTAAATATTTACTATGCGAACTTACCTATAAAAACAGCCAATAATATTAGGCATCCGCCAAATAAACACGCCGACTTCATGATTACTTTTTAAAATTCAAATCCTTACACTTTCACCAAATCACTGTTTCACTGCATTACTCGAATGCAAATTGTAACTTTATTAAATTAATCAATGTATTAAACACCCATTTTGTGCACAAACACTTAAAACACAATTATATTTTTTATATAGTACTTATTTATATTTTACGAGAATGCCGCCAAATTTTTACAGTTTACTTTTTAAAAGCGCGCGTCGAATCACGTTCGAAAGTCAAGCGCTAACTGCGCATGGCCGGCCAGCGAAACAGGTGTGCAAACCGGTGAAGTAAACGACCCGTATAACCCGACCAGTTTAAGAACCTACTTAATTATCTACTGTATACTTTAATTGAAAAGACGTATCGTTTTAGTGGGCTTACAATTTGCAGTCATGGAGCGTACGTACAGATAGTTAACGTTATCACACTTTCTATAACTATTTTTAATTTACGTTGTCATCACGTCATTGGAATGTGGATTTACTTCCATATTCCAGACAGCGAGTGTGACAGTGTATATTATATAACCAAAGGAGACGGCTAAAGATAACTTTATAAAAATAATATACAGCCTTCTTTGTTAATAAAAGCAAATAAACAAATTGATGTTTATTGATTGATTAATTTTATTATATTGCCAAAATTTGGAATATAGTATAGGTCTTTAATAATTCTGTTTGTAATAAATGATAGATGTCCTACATCTAATTTCATGGATTCTGTACAAAATGCAATGGTATTTTTAAAATTCATTTATATTTCGAGAATAGACTATAATAATTATATATTACTAGATTTTGCCCGCAGCTTCACTTGCTTAAATGTAGGTTAAGTTATGTTAGAAACAGCACTTTTATTGGGTTGATAGTCGATGAATGTCCTTTTCTGTCCCTTTGACATCGTGTATGTGAAATTTCATGATAATTGGTCGAGTAATAAAGGCGTGAAAGCGTGTTTGTTAGTTACAAACAAACTCACATTCGCATTTATAATATTAGGTAGTTAGGAAGTTAGGATTAATAACATGTTTTATATAATTTGTATTTAAAGTTATATCGCTTAGCGACTGCCCGACGTTGTTTAAATTCACCATTACTACATGATGGTTGATGTTTTTGTTAAATTAAGACAAACCATAGTGTCCTGAATACAACTAAGTATATATAAAAAACCGTAGCATTCGAAATAGTCATTAAAAAAATATTGGTGAAGTGGTTAGTATGAAAACCATAACGTTACCAATTTTCTCCATAACAGCAGCGACTTCATATTTAAAACCTTATTATAATCAGTTTATTTTTAAATGTAGTAAGTATTTTACTTTGTTTTGGATGCCTGTCGCACATACAAAAAAGCAACAATTTGTTGTTGCTCTAATTTTTACCAAATACCCCATGACTTTGAGAATTATGCTGTAAGTATGCAAAACAGCAGAAGTATGGACCAAAATTCTTATATTTTATTTTATTTAAAAAAGACTACTGCCGCGCTAGGAATAAATTCAAGAGTTTACAAATTTCAAACAATGGACACAAAGAACACTCAGACTCGGGACAACCATTTGTGGATCACACAATTTTTATCCCGTGTGGGGATCGAACCCATAGCACTCAGCTCGGCGGCAGTGGCGAGGCGACCACTTAAACCACTACGCCATCCGAGCAGTCGAATATAAAGATAAAGATAAAAGATAAAGATAGTTTTATTTATTAAAACATGAGTATGCACACATAGGTATAGAAGTTGGAAAATATAAAACATAGTAGCTCAGTAATGTTTTGCCGTAACGGCGGACAAATTTTAAAAATAAATCTTGCAATTAAATGTAACAAAGAAAAAATTACATAAAATTATTCATATATATATGCAAATAAAAAGGTTTTAGTTATTATATAAATCAAATTCTTAAAGTAAAATACGTTTAATGTATTAAAACTTTTCATTTATGACCTCCTCGATACAATAGTAAGCTTCTTCAGCCAAAAAAAAAACAAAATTATTTTATAAAACATTAATATTTTGGTCCTTCCAACATCTATCGTATCTTATTGTAAATTATTGGAGACATACAACAAAATACACTTTTGCGCATGAGTGTGCTTCTTGCATTGTGAAGGCAAAGTCTACTATTGTCCCGTCTACTACGATCGACTCTATTAGATAATTGTACAAATAGATGAGGGTTCATTTTTACAAATATTGTAATTTCCAATACATATAAACAGATAAGAGTCAAAATTTTATATTTCTTAAAGTATGTCTTAAAGCTGTCAGTAACATGTAGCTTAGACATAGTTCTTATGCATCTTTTTTGAGCCTTGAATGCCAATTCCTTATTGGTAGAATTACCCCAGAAAATAATGCCATACCTAAGGCAGGAAGATACTAGACCATGGTACACTGTGAGTAGTGCATTAATATTTAATATTGAGGTTAATTTATACATTGCTTAAGTAGATTTGCTTACTTATTTTGTTAAGGCTTCTATTTGTGCTTTCCAATTTAACCTTTTATCAACAATTATACCCAGATATTTAGTGGTGGTAACTGTATCAATTTTGGTGTCTTTATACTGTATTATTAAATTGTCAATTTTATAATCTCGTTGGCTAAATTGCATAATGTGGGTTTTCCCAGGTTCATCTTTAAGTTATTATTTTCCAACCACTGTATCATTGAGATTATGGAATGGTTTATGTCATTACTGTAACTATCTCTATTTGTGCATGGTATTATAATGGTGCTATCATCAGCATATAGTGTTATTGATTGATCGATGCTTTTAGGAACGTTATTGATGTATAAAATAAAAAGGAGAGGGCCTAAGACACTTCCCTAAGGTACTCCATATTTTACAATTCGTTCGAATGATGTATGTATTTCTTTACGTTTCGTTTTACTATTTATTGTTGCTGTTTCCGTGTATTGTTTCTTCGTACTAATATATGACTGGATTAGATTTGCGACGTTACCTCTAATAAGAGGTAACAATAAAAACGTATGCCTCTAGTTTTTTAATTAAAATGTCATGACGTACGTAATCGAACGCCTGTGTCATGTCACAGAAAATTGTGCTAACATGGTTATTTTTATCAACATTTGTTATTACATTGTATAAGAAATCATACAATGCCATATTTATTGTTTTATTATTTCTAAATCCTTTCTGTTCATTTACACGTATTTTATTCTTTTCAATGTATGAGTATAATTCTTTATATATGTATTTCTTATATATCTTTGAGAATATACTTATTAAGGAAATAGGTCGGTAGAATTGCAAGAGTTCTTTGTCTTCTTTTTTAAATAGTGGTTTAACTATGGACGTTTGTAGTGCTTTGGGGCAAATACCTGTGTTGATGCTAAGATTAACAATATGGCTAAATTGTGAACAAAAAAATAAAATGAATCAAGTAGTATTAGTAAAAATCATTTAATTAGATCAAAGTCTGCCTCCTGGACTATAATAACAGCAAGTGCGTGCTTATGCGCATATTCGGTTAAAATATTTAGTTGGAAATCGAGTGTCGGACGTATTAACATTGAACCATTCGGTGTCATTGAAATTAATTCATACCAGTGCTTCTAACGCTCGTAGTACTGTCACGAAACGCTTATGTATCTCGTTTGGCAAGTTTAGCACGATTATATATAGTATTTAGGTAATATTGCGTGTGTATATCGCTTTGATAAATTATTAATCTACTATTTAATGTGATTTAACGTCTTGAACCGCAATGACCCACCGGTAGCCAGCTACAATTGCGTCAGGTATTCTAACAGTTGACATTATCAGAAGTAGTGAAAAAATACTCGTAAACCATACAAACTTTTCTATGAGTTGATCGCTTCAAATTTTCTAAACTAGCTTTTGCCTGTGACTGTACGCGTGGTATTTGACAGTACTGGTACCTATCTATATATTTCTTTCTTTGTATATAAGAAAAAGCTGATTAACACACATAATACTTACTCAACTTCTAGGCGATATATCAAAATGAAACATATACTATATTTTTAATTAAACCTCCAGCAATGCAACTGTGAAAACCGCATTCAATTTCGTGCAGTCGTTTTTGCTTGGTGCGCGTACAAACATACAGATAGACAACAATTCTAAAAATAATTGTTTCAACTGTTATTATAGCTCTTTTAACGAACCTTTACATAAATTTTCCTTAAATACCTTTATGTACGTCTGTACATAACGAAATGCTTTTTATTTTTTATTAAAGACCTTAAAATAACCTATCATTCTTCCATTTATTCATCAGAAAATTCTTCATAAATTTTAAATATTTGATGAAGTATAAAATATCCGTAACTATAATTTATTTCGTAGTAGGAAGAATATTATGGTTCATCACATCCACTTTAAATATCTTGTGATGTATTGATAGTGTGAATGAGCAGAGTTGTCAACATAAAAAAATATTTGAATGCAAGTTAAACATTGTTCAAATTAATTTATAAAATACAATATTGTTGAACATCAATACTTTGTAAGAATGTATTTAGGCTCTATGTATTATAGCTAACCCAACGATATATTTTGTATAGTTAGGCGCTACTGTTGAGGACACTCTGACTATGAGAAAATTGACACGAGCGTAACTTTTCGACAATACGAGGATTATTTCGAGCCTGTAAAATGTTAAAAGTAAGGAATCATATTTAACTTAAATGCAATAACAAAAATATTAACATCTTGCTACTATTCTGGATGAACGATGTCATTTTGTAGGTACTGTTACTGATGATTCTATTCTGCTTTAAAAGATCTAACATTAAAGTATTGAAAATTTTAACATAAATGAAAGTGATTGCGTTTACCACCCAAGTGTTGCCATCAAACAATACTTAAAAAAGTAGAACAATTGATTAAGCAAAAAGATTACAAATTAATTACCATAACATAAAAAGAAAAAAGTAACGCCCGCGCAACATTAGTCCGCCATTTTAAATCTCAAGTCATTCTGTCACACATTTTATGAAGATTTTGTGCAAATACTCATCAGTAATGCAAGTTCATTCAACAAAAACTGACCAGGTTAACAAACTGGGTTACTGAAGAACTATCTTTTTAACTACCAATGTGGCAAATAAGCATTAGGCTTAAGGCCAGTTTCACAACTATCAAGTAAAAGTAATCCGAAAGATAAATCGGAATCGGAATCGAAAAATTTGGTTAAAGAAAAGAGATGGCGACACTTATCTTATAGATAAATATTATTTGGATGTTGTGGAACAGGCCCTTAGTCAATTAGTCTTATTCTAAGCAGTTACTAAGTCAGCGATCGCTTCCCATAAGAAGAAAATAAAAGTATGATGAAAATTAAAGTTAATAAATTCAATAGTATCTAGTAGTAGTGTGACAGTTTCAAAATTTTGTAATAAAGTGTAAAATAAATAACGCGATAATATACGTATATATTAGTTAAATTAAAAAAAAAAATAATAAGTTGAATAAATCTTTATAGAGCTAAAGCATAACAACATAAGTATATAAATATTGTCGAAAAAAAAAACACAACCATAATTACTTTTAAAATTATTTTGTTCCTTTCTACTAACAGTCTATCTTTCTATAACAGCCTGGAATGCAATAAAATATTAAGTATTGGAACCCATGAGCTCTCTTTTCAATCGCTAATGGATTACAACTTATTTCTTAACAGTACAATTCGTTTATTTATATCGTTTGCTTATATATGCTGAGGTAAGTGGTAAAACAGTTAGTTAGTTAAAAGAAAAATTTGAATGTGAATGTGTAGAATAATCGGAATCATAAAGAACTAATAACAGTATTATGTAATAACACAGCAGCTCACATACACGTTAACATACGACTTAAGACTGCGCCGAGCGAAATGTGCCAAAACAGGCGGTCACAGTTAAGTGAATAAAATCAACACTTTTTGGTTAATACAAATATAAAATATATTTACCATAACAATGAATGTGTTTCCAATTACTCCGTGTAAAAAACTTAAAATAATTAATATTTTCGCGTACAAATTACGTAAATTTGCACGAAAAATACAAAAACGTAAGCTCGTGTTACATGATTTTCAGATTATAACAGTAGAAATCTATCCTATGTTACAGCTTAAACGAAACATAAATAGTTATATTACAATTTATCCGTCCCAAGTACTTAAGTTATTGGTTGACAATAAAGATACATATTTATTACATTATTCATACAATTTTGCTATGGCGGCCGCGCGCCGATTTGAATATGCGCCGCACGAGCTCTGTCATTATCTGTCTTACGCTAGGCGCAGTCTTAAATAACGTTTAGAAATAGCTTGTGGATGAAAGCAGTGCAATCCTAAACATTCATATCTTCTATAATATATTCTATGACCGTTCTAAATTTGTTAAACTTAACGTTTTCAATTTCGCTTGGGAGTATCATATTGGGCGAAAGGATTTGCTATACTGACAACACAAAGGCAAAGGTTACATAGATACGGTAACCAACCAAAATAGCGCCTTCATAAGGAGCCTGGATATCCTGCCCACTATACAAACACAACTCAAGCTTGTATCGTTGAAATCTTTTGTCAGACGGTGGCACCTACTTCTTTAGCTTATCTGTTAGATTTTAAACGAAAACCCAACTACTCTCAAAAACCTATTTACCTATTTGATCAGAGTGTTAAGGGCACACGGGTGGCCAGACACAATGGGTTCTCGATTAGGTTAAGATGGTATACCATAAACATTAACGGCAGTAATACTTACTCTTTATTACAAAAGGTTTTATTATTACGGTTGGATAATCCACAGTTACCATGTATACACATGAAATAACAAAGAATTAATTTTATTACTAAGGCTGTTACCACAATCTAAGAGGCGATCATAGCCAGTTGCAATCACTGATCGATAAACGATTAGTGAGGTTAAGCAACGTTGGGTGCGGTCAGTCTATAGATGGGTGACCGCTTAGAGGTATTTCATCTGAGCGTCTCCGTGCTTCGGAGGGCACGTAAAAAGTCGGTCCCGGTTGTTGCCAAATTGACAGCAGTCGTCGTAGAAAAGAAGAAAAAGACCACAATCTAAGGCAACCCATAACCTCAAACATAAAAAGAGGTTATAAAACAATGGCCTCGATGGCGTAGTGGTTAGTGTAACCAACTGCCACGCCTGAGGTCGCGGGTTCGATTCCCGCACAAGTCAAACATTTGTGTGCATGAACATGGATGTTTGTCTTGGTCTGGGTGTTTCTATGTATAATATATAAGTATTTACAAAAATAAAGATATATAAGTATGTTTATCCATTGTCTAGTACCCATAGTACAAGCTCTGCTTAGTTTGGGCTAGACGGTGTTGTGTGTATGTGATAGAATATTATTATTATTATTATTAAAATAAAAAAGTAACAAGCATTATAAAAAAGTGGAAGTACATAGCTTAGTCATAAGTTATGCAGACTAATTCTTTATTTAAATTGGACATTCCAACATTGTGCAAGAGGAAAATGCAACGCGACTCGCGACACCACACAAGAATTTCACTTCTGGTATAAGTTTTTAATCAATTTTAATAAGTATCGGATTTATTGGAGCGTTCAATGTTTAAGATGAAACAATTGTAAATTTTATTGTGATTTAAAAAGAATGCCGTAAGTATATCTTTTATATATTACGGATACTAAATGAAATTGCAATAGGAAATTGCCATTTAAAATTTTATTTAGTATTTGTAACTTATAACTTTGAGGTTCAGTGATAGCTCAGTGGGGAGACCAGCAGACTGCAATGCAGAGGGTCTCGGGTTCGAACCCACGTCGCGCACCTCTGACTTTCGGAAGTTATAGGACATTTCGAAATTATGTGCGTATTGATTGACAATTATCGCCTGCTCCGTGCCTCGGAGAGCACGTTAAGCCGTCGGTCCCGGCTGCCATGAACATCTATGGCAGTCGTTATTGGGAAAGTCAGTACCCTCTAATATCCTGGCACTGGTCAAGCTTTAGGGTATCCTTAGCCTTCGGGTTGCGGAGGTCAGGTGGTAGCCGCTCCGTGTAAAAACTGATATCCAGTCAAATCCGGTTAGACCAGAAAAGCCGACCCCAAGTGACTTGGGAATAATAAAGGCTAAGAGAGAAGAACTTTGAGGTTTAGAAGTATTACCTAGCTATCTCTGTACTGGTATTTCTTCGGTTCAAATTACTTTAAACTTAAGCCGTGAAACATATAACAAACAAACTAAGAGACTTTTAAATATATAGGTATTATTAGTATAACGTATTACGTATACTATAAACGACAGGTCTGAAGGATTATGAATCTGTATATTATTGGTAAAAATATTCTCAGTACTCGTCTGGAAATGTGCCCGGTAAACGATAATAAACCCGCTCTTTATAACAACTTAAAAACTTAGTTGACGAGATGTTGCTGTAGTAGGTATATATATCTTTACCTACCCCTTGAAATATATACGAACAAGAATTTATACAGGGAGTTCGGTAATTAATCGATAACCTTAAAAATGTCTTATAGTAGAACAGATGGCCGATCAGAAAAAAATACCTAATAACCTGAGATATGCTTTTTTAATTACCATATTTAACTTTCTTTTTCTACAAGAAAGTTAAATATGGTAATTAAATATGGTATGGAATTCATTTATAACCATAATGTATATACATTATGGTCATAGTGTAGGTACACTACGACCATAAATGAATTAATTCCATCTGTTTTTTGTTGTTTTATTACTAAACACTATTTATGCTAATAGATAAGACAGTCAAAAGTATGACTAGCATATGCCATTTTTTAATTTTTCCATTTTTTTTCTGGACTGCCTTCAGTTCCACCATAAGACATTTCAAGATTATCCACCCGGACAACCTATATACGTATAGAGTGTTACATTGGATTTGGGTAGATATCTGTATTTGCGGTTTTCGTATCTGTAGACGGCAGCATTCCTGATTATTTCTTAAATCTAAGTTTAACTATAACATTTCATTCGACACTAAGACGAGACAGCGACGGGTGTCCGTTAACACACAGCGTCGGGCCGTCCAAGGTCTACACCAACATTACCTAATGTAATGTTGATCAATCTGTGCAATAGCCGCGTAGACACGTGCCCCTGTATCGTCACTGCCTCTCATAACACTCACTAAAAATACATTGTAATGCTTAAACTAATAAAGAGATTCGAGACAAAATTGCAGCAATCACTGGATGGATGCCACGGTGATTGAAGAGGTCGACGAGCAAATAATTCTTACGAATTTGGGTGTATTTTAATGTGCGTTGTTTAAATGTTTGTAAAGTACAACACCAGCAGTAAAAATAAATCCTGTATCACGAGATACAGGAATTATTTCTAGCACTGGTGTTATCCTAAAATAAATACATAGGAAAATAAATGAAACTATATTATTCAAAAATTAGACGAATTTGCCTATTAATAGTTTTATAAAATTGATTAATATTTAACTAATGAAATTCATAAACTCTCCCGTAGGACCTAATGAGGCGCCGAGCATGCAAGCTGGCCTTGACCTATATCATACAATTGGCACACGAAAATCGCAGTAACCTAGTAACGACAATAATAGTGATTTTGGTGCAAAATATACTAATAAAAGTAATACTTTCTCTACTAGCAAAACGAGTATTTTAGTCAGATAATTCAGCTTAATATGGACAGCCATATTAAGCTGAATTGTGTAATACAAAAACAGTATTTTATTACACAATAAACCAAAGACGTTAGGAGAGATAAACCATTAGGTATTGTTTTAAATTTTAATAGGTTTTTAAATTGGATGAATTAATATTAAAATATTTTCTTCTGATGTTATTGTATCGATCTATTCCGGATCGAAAGAACAAGGTGCTTTTTTTACAGGAAGCTTAAGAGATGTAGAATGAATTTTGCCGAACCCTTCTGAGCCACGTAAACGTTTCAACGTTTTATTATGTCCTCAGGAGTAGTAGTGAACCACTAATCATAGAGGAAGTAACTTTGGACCGTTACACTCGATGTTACATAGTAGAACAGGTGTAACATCGAATGTTGGCGTCTCATTAGCTGTAGACACTACTTATTGTTAGGGTTGCCAACTATAAAAAATGACAACATCAAATCTGGGGTTAATCCTTCTTAAATTATAAAATTAAAGTTATATATATAATATGTAACGGGTATTAACGCGATCATGCATAATGTTTACCTTTTTTATGCTTGACGTTTCGACCAGGTTACACCGGCCGTGGTCACAAGCCCAGTCAGCACTAGTCAGCTTGTACTTTACAACTTTATTCGAAACACCCAGATTCTCAAAAAGACCAGCTTTTGAGAATCTGGGTGTATCGAATAAAGTCGCCGTAGCAATATTTTGATGTTGGCAGCCCTGGTTCCTCCTCATTACAAGTTGTTATCCAACTGCGTGTGCCGCCGAATATATCATTATGCGCGCTTTCTTTACGCAGATTGGGATGTAATAAACTTCTCTCTACACAAAACACAAAAGAACAGTAAACGAATGGCAAGGCATTTAAATTTAAGTGGTCAGCTTGCTGTTGCTGGCGTGCGGACTCTTGTGTGATAGATCCCCAGGGCAAAAGGAAGATAATGTAATAAAAAATAATCTCTTGATGAGAACAGCATTTAAACTGGTTGAAAATAAAAGAGAAATTAATAATTTAGATTTCGCTATCAGTCAAAAAGGACGCGTAGTAAATGCATCTTGCTATCTCCATTTTTTTTAACTTAGTGAAATGCTCCATCTGCGTTCTCCTTCGCCACAAGGGGAGGTGATAGGACTATGTCGGGCTCTCCTGAGACTTTCGGGCAGTACCGACTAAAACCATCACGATGTGCCATCTCGCTGCTTTGTAAGATGGGTGGGTCGCCGGAACTAGAAATCTTGGTGCGTCCCTAACCTAACCTAATCATATTTGAAAGTATATCTTACTTGTTTATAAGTAGATTTTAAAAATTGCTTATTTTGACATACTATAATATAGTCTCATGCCTATATCCCTGAAACAGAGGTGCCACATTTTGCCAACTAAGGCTGTAAATCCCATGTAAGATAATAAGGGAGCGAGCATACCCAGCACAGCACTAGACTTCGTGCTGCTACTATGAATTGCTTAATTCTAAAAAAAAAATAGTTAAGCAAGTTTTGTAACTGAGAGTCATAGTATGACATGTAGCCACAAATCGAATAACGGTATGATTTAGTTCTGCAATATCTTTGGTATGATGTGTTCCTTCGGCATTTTAACTAGCAATCTAAGCAAGAGACATTATTTTAATGCACATACACATGTGCACTAATTTTACCAGTCACAAACACAAGTTTACTACCTATTCCCTCACTGTCCGATGGGACGGATGGCACGGATGGCAATCTGACATGATCGGGAAGATAACATGCACAAAACCAACGAGGGGCACACCGCCAATTTCCTAATTCAGGCTTACTATTATATTAGGCAATAGGTAAGTAGGTACTTATCTAACTTTTTGTTGGTCCGACCTGGGTTGCCAATTCAAGTCCACATGCACAGCAGTTATATTCATGACCGTTACGTCTCCGAGTATCATAGCTGGGACCTTAGCAAATAATTACCAAACGTAGTTATTATTTGCAAATAAATTTCGTTACGCTTGTTACACCATTATCTACTTACTTACAAGTTATTCGTTTATAATGATAGTAGCTACGACCATGTAACATTATGTTTTTTTTAGTTGTGGCAACTAATAACAACAAATGGTGGCCAACATTTTAAAATAGGTCGTTATGCTAACTTTATAACTACAGCACCTACTAACTTGACATCAATCGCTAGCATTAAATAATGTTTCGTAATCTATAGAAAATAACCATATAACATATTTCCTCTAAACAACCTATCTACCTATAAAGAGATTTTATGTTTCTTATTATGCTATCTAAAGATATAATTCAATATGCAGGTTCAATCAATTTTAACCATAAATACTTTTATTTTGTATTTATTTAATTTAGGATTTACATACGGTAAAAACAATTATTCATATAATGAGTGCGGGGTAGTTCCAATTCCATCCTGAAGACCATAGCGGGGAGGTATGATTCCCCTTTGTTAGGTGATGTTGTTCAAAGGTGTATTTTAAACAACAGCCTGGTTTCCAAATAGATAATAAGTTTACTAACATAGGTATAAGTTATCTTTTGTTTACTAACCCATATGGATGTTGCTTATCCGAAATAAAGAATATTTTATTTTATTTATATAAATTTTACACATATTGACGAATATTTGAGTAAACTGACATCTATAGTTACTGTTTTATAACTTTATAAAGCATCTGTCGTCTGTCATACTTTCACATTGCGTCGTTCAAGTTTTTGAAGTAGGCCTCTAGATGGCAGTATAATAAAACATGTATATGTTAAAAAAAGATTCAGATGGCGCGTGTGTAAACTTACTCTACTTACATTCTCGTTTTATCAATCGAGCCACGAATTATACAAAAAAAATTACTGATGTTTATGTTATTATTAACAATAAGAATAACCTCAAATACGACAGCATAATATAATTGCTGTCTCAAAGTTTGTATATCATCATACTATTATAACGAGAATGTCATCTTGATTCTTTACTTTTTATACAAAATTGTGGACTGCGATTACAAACTTGTAATGCCTTTGTAAAACTATGAAAATATTAGAGTTTCATAAGTAAACTATATTTAGTAAAAATAGGTTCATTTGCTTACTATAAAATAATAATTTACTGTAACCGATGACGCCATCGATATAATTCATCAAACGGTCCGAAGGTTGTTCGCCATCGCTTACGTCTTACGTCGTGGTTGGCAGTGAACGGAACGAAGTGTCGTCGTATAGATCGCTCGCTGGCTGGCTGGCTGAAAATAGTGAACCAAAGTATGAGTTTTCGAAATATGTTCGAATAAAAAGTGTGTAGTGAGTGACTGTCATCCAGCAAGATGGTTGATGACGTGAAAGATATTACCGAAACCGCTGAAAGTAAAGGTATATGTGCAATTATAGTTAAAATGTGGCGTTCTAGTGTTAAAATGTGATTGAAAAATTGTCTAACCCTAAACCGTGTCGTGGCCCCACGTAGTGGGCTCGTGTACCGCTTTCGAGAATGTCCGAAGTGTTATACGCTGGTCACAATTGAGTGTTTTGTTTTTTACCTATATTTGGACGTCTTTTTCACGTCGTGGTATGTTCTATATTTAGAAAATGCTCGCCAGACGGTAATAGGTGGCCGAAAATGTCTCCAAAAATGTTAGACCTCCGTAATGTCATACTGTCGTCATGACTTGGTTTTTGTTTAGATAGGTTTATTTTTACCGTTATTTCGGCGTTTTATTTTGCTTTCAGGAGGATTGTTAATGTGAAATTCCCCGTCGGTGACGTAAATGTAATAATATGTTGACCGTATGATATGTAGCTTGAGTCATATTATATGACATCAAACATTGAATAAACGTACATTAATTCATGTTACTGTACATCGCAGTAACTTTCTACACGTTTATCTTATCACGGCTATAGGTATCATATATTTTATGTGCAGAATGCATTGCCCACGAAATTGACTACTTTTTTATTTCAGAGAAATTGTAATCTATCTGATAAAAGATAATACGGTGTTTTTGCGTCAATAAGTACTTTAAAACGGCTGATAAAACGAGACACCTCTATATGTAACATGTGTGAAATTATTGCAGATAATTTGTACCGAGACAAATATTATTTATAGAGGAAAACTTCCAAACAAATCACATCCATTTCAGGCCATATTCAAATATTTTTATTATTTTAGTGACGTCAAATTATCCTGTTTCTTTTGCCTGGTAATTTATAGCAAATGACCAATATATCCTATAATCCTTTACTTTAAAATATTCTACTTCAATAACATATTGGTGGTGTATATGTTCAGTATATATGTTTACCCATAGGCCATAGCACTGCTTATGTGGTTATATATAAGGTGTTACTTGTTGGGCCAGAAACAAAATTATTGAAAATCATATTAATCTGTTGCTCCATTGCTGCATGAAAGAAATACAATAAACACACTTAATATTGTCTTTTATTTACACGAATATTATTCATTGAAATTAAACTGCTATATACGGATTTTATCGTGTTGTTTATTTGACACTTTATTATAAAATATTGAAAATTGTTACACTACTACTACTATTAAACTTTACTAATTTTTTAAGCTAATTAATTTATTATTAAAACTATTTAGATTTAATTTATTTTTACACTTTCCCCGACGTTTCGGTTGCTTTTCAGCAGCCATGGTCACGGGGAGACTAAGATGGCAGTTGTCTCAATGTTCTAGTGTAGTTATTTCAAAGTACCCGAACATAATTTAATCATTGGTGTTTCTATTTACGCAGAATGAGCTCAAAGTATCATGAAGTCTAGCTGTGGTTTGCTTCTTCTTGGGTTTGACTATTTTTATTACTGGATCCCAAGCTGGTGGTACACTTTCTCATTTATTATATTTGTTGGAAGCAGACTTAGCCACTGTAGCGAACAAAACTGATTTAATGAAGGTATAGTTTACACTAATCATTAGTGGCATTGGCATTTTGTTTTAGTATTCTTCAGACTATTATTCAGTTTTATGTCTGTCAATACCGTGTTAATAATTTGTGGTAATTAGTATTACTTCCAAATAATAACATTGCTATATGTTATATTGAGTTCTGCAACTAGTGTATGAAAGAGTTAAAAATAATTTGTGCATCTAAATTGTGGGCTAGGAATACTTCAAAAGATGCAAGCTGTCAGCTTAACCATGTTGAGATGTAATAATAAAAATATTGTGTCCGATACTAGTGTCTGTACACCAACCACTGAAACAAGTGTGTCATTTGCCAGCTAAAACTGTGTATAACAGATTCCTAGATTAGACTTAATAGTTATAAACAGCACTGCCTGCCACATTGTTGATAGGATTGTGATGAGATTCATTAGCTCTACTGTTATTAAAAAAATAACATTCCATAAACTTCTTGATTGATGTCACAGCACATGTAAGTTGTAAACGTACATGTTTTGTGTCATTATTTGAATTACCACCATATGTGGAAGGTATATACTCACTTAGTTACATAATAATTACATAATAATTAATAAATCACCACTTATATCATAAACATTGCCTTGTTAAATATTTTTCTTGCAACTAAATTTTTTCTATGAACCTTATTCGGAGCATTAGGAACTTTTGAAAAGCCAGTGTTTATATGAAATGTGCTTACCAATGACCAGTATTTATTTATAGAGATATACTAGTAGCTAACTACTATTATGTTCTAGGAGTATGTACATATTAGTTTTACTCCCAATTACATATTAGTTTTTAGTTTTCCCTTATAAATAGACTATTGATTTCTATAGGACAAAAGCCAAATTTTAACAATGCTTTTCTTGTTAGTGACTATAATAAGTGGTCATTTAAGTTAAGACTACATGTGTTGAAATGTCATATAATTGTATGGTCTTTTTACAGTGTAATTTTTTTATTTCATACTTTGCTTAGGATTGATTTCAACCATGAAATGAGGCATATAATTTTATTCTTGCATACAAAATCTGTCAAATTACCTCCTTACCTATAGTATACCTCCAATACATCAGCCCATTGTCATATTATTGCCAGCCTTTCCTAATACATAATTTCAGATCTAGATGCTTGTGGTAAGAGAAATCTTAGTTAATAATGTCAAATAGGTATTATATATATACAAACTGCAATATCGCAGTTTTACAATGCAATGTGTCCACCATTGTATTACTTAACCATACAAATATCACAAGCTGGTAAAAGTATTATGTACGCATTTATTATATTGTCGGATAATCCTTCGGGACAGAGAATTTAAGGGAAAACTAATTCTGCTATAAAATATCCTTTACCATGGTTGATACTGCTAGAATTTAGCAGCATATATTGTCATCACAAGAATAATTAATTACTGCTTTATTTGTTAATGCAAGGTCATCCTCTTAAAAAGATCATAACATCCAAATTAATATAATCTTGAGTCTAACCCACCTGATGCCAAAGATGTCCCTCATTAAAATAAATCTTAGGAGTTATACCTAATAAGCGGTTACCTCAAATGATTTACTATTTTAAATGCAAAATAACGAGCATTCATACCATTTTGTTCAATAACAGAATGCAAATAACATGTTCATAGCGTTAATTGTTTGCCTAAATGATGAGATTCCTTTAAAAATATGTAGTTTTAATATTTCTGTCACCTGTGTAAAGTTCAGTGTTTAATATTCAAATGTGCTTTTGTATTACCACTTAGTAACATAACAGAATGTTATGCATGTTTATACCTGAATAGTTAGACAGTAGTGTATTATGCTTGTCAGGGTTAAATTAACTTACACTTGTAAGACTCAGACATCAGCAGAACAATTAGCCATCATATTTGAAATTGGGCTGGACCAATGAAGTGTGTTGGGATGGTATTCATACTCACTTGTATGTTGGCTAATGCATTCATATTTCTTTAATATTTTCTAAAATGTTAATATCTATATAATATTGTCTTCTGTTTATGCGAATATTATTCATTGAAATTAAACTACTATATGTGGGGAGACCAACAGACTGCAATGCAGAGAGTCTCGAGTTCGAACCCACGTCGCGCACCACTGACTTTCGGAAGTTATATGACTTTTCCAAAATTATGTGCATATAAATTGACAATTATCGCCTGCTCCGTGCCTCGGAGAGCACGTTAAACCGTCGGTCCTGGCTGCCATGAACATCTATGGCAGTCGTTATTGGGAGAGAGTGTCGACACAAAAGATCCCACTGGGTCGAAGTGTCGCCAGTCTGCACTGACTGGCCCCCACATAAGATACATATACGGATTTTTTCGCGTTGTTTATTTGACACTTTATTACATAATTTTGAAAACTGTTACACTACTTTTACTATTAAACTTTACTTATTTTTAAGCTAATTAAATTATTATTAAATCTAACTAGATTAAAAATTTTAAAATAGCTTAAATATTAGTAAAGTTTTAAAGTTTTCAAAATTATGTAATAAAGTGTCAAATAAACAACACAATAAAATCCGTATATAGTAGTTAAATTTCAATGTTAATATCTATTTATTCACTAAGTAATTACTATGCCATCCTCTGGTAAATGGAAAATAATTCAAATAAATTCAAATACTTTATGTAATACCTGTAGTATTTTCTAGGTAACATTTTACCTACCGTAGCCTTCCATAGCCTTTACATATAGATGACATGGTTTAATGAAAACCAAGAACAAAATTTTAACATTCTAGCTGTAATTAGCTGTGACTAGCACTCTTGATACAGTATAAATTCATATAAAAATAAATGAACCACTTTAACAATGACAACATAGGCGTGTCGTTGTTAAAGCGGTACATTTATTTTTATACTAGGAAATATGATTTGGGAATTGCATTCAGAACATGACTAAGTGACAGCGTTATTTGACGTCATAAACACAATGTTATGCATAACAACAGTGAAGCTGCGATTTGAAATACAGACTATTTTGCCTTATGTTAACTAAACCACTGTTGCAAACACAAACTAAAATATTAATATATTTTTATAGTTTCATTCTTTGAGGTTGTAGGATAACTTCTTTCGTATCCGCATTTTGGTTTGTTTTAACAGACAAAAATCATATTTTATTAAGTTTTTTTTTGTCTATGTCATTCACTTTTGAAATATTGTCTTTAACTCAATGAGGTAGTTTGTTTCAAATCTATTGCATTAGGTACTTTTCCGTACCCACTATACAGACATTAAATGAAGTATTTCATTTATTTTACATTACCAGTATATACACTCTTGCCTGTTTCTCGGAGAAGTAGGCAGAAACTAGATTTCCACTTGCTACGAAACTTATACTTACCTCTCTGTTTCATTTACTTAATTATATGCATGCACGTTAATCACTACATTTATATCAAAACGGAAAATACCATAAACATTTTTCTTGCAGGAAATCTAAAGACTTAAGTCTATAAGAAAACTTGACATCACAGGCATAATTAATTCGTGAATCATGCTCACTTAAATATGCGATAGTCACACCTTATTTAGATAGTACAATGACCTTTATGTCTGGGCATTAGAGGTTATTTTAGCTTGCTTTATAGATCGCGTTGCTATATTTATTGAAACATCAGATATTTGCATATTACAAGTTGAAAGTGATTGTTTAAATAAGACTTATCTTGTACGATCTGAATAATGGGATGAGTAGAAGTTAGTTTGCGATTTGCGTGTCTTTAAGTTAGAATTAACTATTTTAACGCGTAGGCTAACCTGCACACATTGCACCCATATCTACTTTATATTATTTGGGTAGGTACATAATAATTATTGTTTATGTAATTATGTTAATTAATAATTGTACATTACGTCATCGATCAGCTATTCATTGTTTTTAATTAATCAACACAGTATCTCTATGACCGTTGAAGAAGACGATTGATAAAGTTAAATGCAATGCATAAACATTATCGGAAAATATACTTTATGTATACATTAATAAAATCTATTTTCGCACTAAGATGGTATGACGCAAATTTGTTAAAGTCTTGTGGTATTGAAGATTATGTTCTCATATAAGATTAATGCAAGCCAAACAGAAATTTATTGCATTATAATAAGAACGTTGTAGGCGATAATATGTGAGCTTAGGTTGCGTCCATATTGGCGACATAAGTAGCGCGATTATATAGCATGCTACTTCTTACTTCACAGACACGCAGGGCAGTGCAAAGTCTAGAGTCAAGTAACAATGTACCTATCCATCTCGCAAATACTCGCTCACACGCTCCCTGTTACCACTGATTAAATAAATACAGGTGGCCTGCTCAATGCAATGCACGAAAGTTGTTACACTCATTCTTGTAATAGTTCGTACAGTGATTTCAATGTAGTGTTTATATGCGCATTATTCCGATTTCTTTTACACGTGCCGATGTGTTTTTTCGTAGTAATTGGGTGCCAGTACGTGGCAACGTTAAAAACAGTTATGATGGCGTTTGTATGCTCGTGGAAACTGCAGGCGAAAAACTTTTTAGACACTCGAACAGATGGAACAGTCTGGTCTCACACTTGATCTACTTGTTCTGAAGTCATTGCCTTGTCTTGTATTTAGTCAACCGTCTGTGGTACCATAATTCCATGTGGCTGATAATGACGAATAATATTCGTATACGATGAAATACTTTTCCAAAAGTCGCAGTCTCGCGCTACTATCCGCCAATGTGAAACGACTCTTACCAAACCTACGGGTAGCCGTGAATATAGATGGCATCGCCTACATAACATAACTTTGGTATTGAGTAATATTATATTAATAGGTAATATCACTTTCTATTGGTATGGTCATTTGTGGGCGTTTGTCAGCTTGTTCAATCGCCGAGGTTAATAGTGTTATTAACATGTCGTTGAAGTAGCTGTTATTTTTTTATCACGTGGGTAGGATGTTATTTTCTGCTGTAAAGTAAATCCCAAGTTACTACGATATACTTTCAATTATTTTTACCAGTGTCGATCGTAAAATTCAAGGTCATCTGATTGATTAGAGGTCATGGTTAACCGTTGGTATAATTATATCATAGGTAACCTTGACCTTTTAGAGAATTGTATGATAGTGACAATAAGTTTAAATAGAGCGTTTATTGCTCGTTATGATCGGTAATTATGCAATCATTATCCGACAATATATGAAGTAACAGCTGCATTCATAAGAACAAATACGTATATAAACAAATATAAGTATTTGTTAACCGTCAATAATATCTGAAATAACAAAGAATTACCAAAACCAAAATCAACCTACAAATAATGTAAATGTGAAAGTTTGTGCAGATGTTTGTTACTCAATCACGCGTAAACCGCTGAACGGATTTTGGATATAATTTGGTACACAGATGGACCATGTCCTGGGTTAACACATAGGTCACTCTGTCTCGATATACGTTCCCGTACGATATTTACGCGGGGCATACCACGAGTAGAAACAAGTCACGAATGAACCAGATAAACATTTAATTATCTCGCTACTAGTTTTCGTAGACTATCTTGAGAGATTTCTTTAGGTTTTGTGTAAATTTGTTAAAACATAAAGAGAGTAATCCTACCCAAAGAGGCAAAAACACTTAAGAAATTTCTCCGAAAATGAAAATTTCTTAGAGACAAAAATAATTCATGTCGAATTTTCTTCAAAACAAAAATGTTTAATAACACTTAAAACAACAAAAGTAACAACCATTAATTGATATAATCATATTATCGGTCAAGCTACTTCACAGGGATCAGTAAGCAGAGGGGAGACTTCATTGTTCCAACGAATTACTTTTGGTTAACAAACTAATTGAGTATAATTTTTGAGTGACAGCTTTTTTAAGTTCTGGAGAAGGTATTTATTAAATCTTAAAATAATTTATGTTATCGTAGTAATTTTCTAAATCAACCTCACGGACTGGTTATAAACAAGGGTAGCATAAAAACCATCTTTAATTCTAATTGCTGGTTGCCATAGTGTAGGATATTTATAGGTAGAGGTTCGTTTTGTGCAGTATTGCCATGCTAATCTAAAACTTGTAGAACGTCGTAAATCGTGATCGAAACGAGTGTCAACCTCAAAGGCGTGTTTTCGTTGAGAACTGGCTAATGTAAACAACTGCAGCTTAGTGTAATGTTGAAGTGATGATATACACTTAGGTAAGTATATATTGTAGATTTGCCGGTATACTAAACCTTTTCTAAGCATTCCTTTCCTATTGGTACTGAATGGAGCAGATCGACATCTTACTTTAATTTGAGGACGCGTGTCACGCCCAACTAAATCTTAATAGGCCGTACGATGTTTTTGCGTTTCCACGTTTCCACGTGGCTTACCACCTCACATATTTGTGTATTTTTAGGATTAAATATTCAAAATGATTTATTCATTCAGGTTACTACGTAATACTTATGAATGTCAAAGTCAACTACCACATTCCGCAACTCAAAACATTAAAATATATGCATATATTTTGATGATCCAAAGATGTAAACATATAAGTGCATTGTCGGTCTCGGGGCTAGCCAGACCAGTCAGATCAGTCGTAGACACGTGTTGTCCAGTAGACGACGATCAATAATAGCTTAACACAAGTGGAAATATCTTACTCTGACGAACCTATCTCTTCAAGTAGATGTTACGGTATGCTACGAAAATGTCCACATATTGGCCATTTTAGTGCTACATGATATTGTGCACGTTTACACGACACAATCTGACCGTAGATAAGACAACCTATCGCCAATACGAGTGCGACATCTCAAATGTTTAGTCTTGCAACGAAATATGTTGCGCAAACGCATTCCATACATCTCGCTTATCGCATCTATTTAGATTGTATTCGATAAACAGTACATTATGTACCTACTATTGATATCTGATATGTGAGGAAATAGGTGTGAATGTGTGTGATACTATCGTATTAATTCTGCAATGCTTAATGCCAGTTTCACACTTATTAGACGTAAAAGCAAAGTTGCCGACCATTAGACTGCCCAGCAAAATCTTTAAGTCTATCCCACGACACACATCTTTTATTTTTCGAAGGTTATATTGCATTAACAGTTACGGCATACAGACCTCTTGAAGTAACCTGCATATCCGAAATCTTTAGAATGTTCTCGAAAAGTATGAAGTCTGCCAACCCGCACTTAGCTGCGGTGGAGGACTTTGACCTAACCCTTATTATACTGAAAGGCCCACGTCTAACACTGATGCTGTTTATAGACAGAGTTAATATGCAACATTTATATTACTTGAGCGCATATTTCCAACTCTGTTCTTAATATAGTTAGATATGACATGTTGTTTATTTAAGTTCCAACAACTTAGCTAGTACTGGATTCCGCAATTGCAAATGCCTTTGTATCGGAAGCAAACTACGTATAGGCCTTCCGTAATATAGAGATTTATTACAAAGGACGGGCCTTCAATTTGCCTTCTGAAGGTAAAAAATGTTGTTACATTCTTTTTCTATCCTTTGGCTTATCTAGTGTTATTTTCCAGGTGGGACCGGCCTCAAAACAGCTATAGACTATACACGTCTAGCATTTTTAGTTGATACCTAACGTACTGGGGTGGGCATGGCTCATCCGTACCCTCGGTCCTATATATTATATATTATACACCAATGCTTCCATTTTCTATTGGAGTTCTGTACTAACTTCTATGTAGGTAGTCGTCTAACAAATAATAATAATATAATAAGTAATTTTAAGTGGTTTGTTCTTGTCCGTTTAGCTATTGCGATACCTCATTGTTTTCCTTATTCCTTCCATCTGCATATTATATTGCTGTTTTTATTTTACATATATTGACAAACATTCTTCGTTCTTTCTTAAGTCTTACGCCGCGCCGGTTCATCTCCCAAAGTCGTACACGCACACTCGCCAGCTATGACTGCGTCTTTATGAGATCCCCGTCTATTGAAGACCAGTCTATTATTGTCTACTGGACTCATTTCCCGAGACTATCCTTAATAGTGTAAATAGCCTTCGCGTTCACACGCACATATGCAGCGGAAGTATCGTTACTTCGGAGGCTTACACTTATTTAATAAATCTTTAAGGTCTGTCTAACTTTTCTGCTTCTCCTTAACACTCTTCCTCTCGAACGCTATGCAACGCACATACATAATATATTATGTAAACGCGTATTTTGGTACTGTCGACCGTAGATCAAACATGGCACGACCATGATCATAATAATAATGAAAAAAAGTACATTTATACATATCATTTCATACAGTTAAACTCTATCTAAAGCATTACAGATGTACGGTTAATCTCTGTCTTACCACAAAACTGTGTTTAAACCAGTAGATTTACCTACGATTTACATTATACCACAAAACAGCACAACAACACATGTTTTGTGACTGTTTAAATAGTCTGTCTCTTCAAATTGTCATTTAACATAATTGAGTAACCCCATGAACATAGCTGCTGAAAACGTCGGGGAAAGAGTGTGAAATTTAAATATATATTTCAATTTAATTTTCTTCTTCTTCTCTCATAGCCTTTATTATTCCCAAGTCAGTTGGGGTCGGCTTTTCTGGTCTAACCGGATTTGACTGGATATCAGTTTTTACACGAAGTGGCTGCCACCAGACCTCCGCAACTCGAAGGCTAACGATACCCTAAGGCTAGATCAGTGTCAGGATATTAGAGGGTACTGACTTTCCCAATAACGACTGCCATAGATGTTCATGGCAGCCGGGACCAACGGCTTAACGTGCTCTCCGAGGCACGGAGCAGGCGATAATTGTCAATCAATACGCACATAATTTCAAAAAGCCTCTGCATTGTAGTCTGTTGGTCTCCCCACTGAGCTATCGCTGCTCTCATTTCAATTTAATTTTAAATAGCTAAAATAGTATTATAGGTTCAGTTATATTTACAAGATTATGTAATAAAAGTGTTTATAAGCAACGCGATAAAATATAAAGTAGTTTAATTTCTACATTATTATCGATAAAGCGACAATGTCTAAAGACAAAGTTTTCCAGTAACAGGGTTAAATACGAATTTTAAAAAAACTTGTTATTTTATGTTAATAATTGTGCAAATTATGGAGGTAGACCTCTAAATAACAATACCTCAACTCCATTGTTTCTCTTTACCAGTTTTTCCTTATCTCTTGCCATTCCAAGGGTTCATAGCAGATGCAAACATTTGTTTTTAAGATTGTGGGTATTTTGGGCCAAATGGGCTACAGAATTATTCCCTTCGGTTCAGTTTTAAAAGTAATAATCTTATCTTTGTCGTCAAAGATGATTATCTCTGAAGATTTTAACTTGACGCGAAATGCAAATTGTACTTTCTGGTTGTGTTTATCATCTTCCAGTATGTATATACATAGATACAAGTAAATGGTTTACACATCTTATGTTATTTTGATTACATACGTGTGTGAGCAACATAAGACCATTAATCATACATTTAGATGTAATTTGTGTTTGATCCTATCGAAATTGTCAGGTGACAAATCCCAAGAGGCATTGTATTAATTTAGAAATCTGATTTAGATCATCAATCATTGTATTAATAATTTAGTATCCTGCGGGAACAGTACCTTTTCCTTGAAAAAGTCTAACGGAGTACCTTATGTCCTTTTCTGTAGCCCTGACGACGTTTATGCAAAATTCCATGATGATCGGACTTACGACGTGAGACTAGAAAAACAAACAAACAAATTCACGTTCGCATTTATAATATTATCTTAGATTATTCAGTTTGTTTGTCTCGTCAATGCGTGTTGTCATTCAACAAAATCCTTGCCCGGCTTGTCAACCATACTCGCAACCAGCTTTGAGCACTTAGCTTAACAATAGCGTTAGATATAAAACGGAATAAATTGTGTCATTATCTTAAATCCGGGTGCTGTCAGTGCCGTGGTAAAAGGTTGTGCTATGTTGATTCTGATTCCCGTGTTAGGAGAAGTGTCACAGGGTTTTTGTTGTCAGGAATACTTAGACAACGAAACATTCCGTATGTTTAGACATACGGAAACGAGAAGTATTCCTAGTAGAAGGCAGGATCGCTCTTTATTATGTGGGACTTATCTGGCGATTTATGGCTATACTACTGCTCTGTTTACCCTATTAGAGATACACAGACGCTGCAAACTATACAGATATATCAACATATGTAAGTCCCAAGATCACAGTCATAATGCGTTACTAATGTACACTTGATTTACCTTGTTTAATTGTGCATGGATATGTCATGCGCTAGACGTGTGACAAAGTCGATTAAATTAATTACTTCTTAAGATCCTTTAAAGTTTGCGTCTTGACCTCGAACCTGAAATTTGTACAAACTAAAACGATCTTAATGGCGCTATTATAATGATAAACGATCGCTTAAGCTACTTTCCCGCAATTTTAGACAATAAATAGACAAGATAGATAGTTCGGAAACTTCTCGATACCCTTGTAATAGCGTCAATTTATCAATGAACCCTGATCACGGCGCAATACCTTTGGATCAGAGGTCTTGTGGCCTTTGTAATCACGTAGTGAACTTCGAACATTATCAGCTTGAGATGTGATGTCTGACATGATTGGCTGTATTATGAGTCAGATGTATGCAGCGAACATGGACTCCGTAAATACTCCCACTCAAGAACGCCATATTAATCTTGTTATCTAGAAGAGTGTTTGTCATATCTTTGTTAGGATTTAGATAGAAATTTGTTGTTGTTTTTTTAAGAGGAAATTGGATAACATTGGATACTTCTATCTCTCCGAAAGGATTATATTTAGATTTATTGACAGATAAAGCCAATGACGATTTGCCCAGGTTAAAACTCACAAGACGATATGCACGAGAATTAGGTAGTTGAAAAGAATATTTTTTTAAAATGACGAAAGTTACTGTCGTAATTATCTATTCTCTACGATTTCGTTTTTGATAAGCATAAAATATCCAAAGCAACCCTATTTATTTTAAAGACGTGTCTTCCCCTTTTCGTTACCGCGGATATTAATGTGCGTTACTTACCGTTAACCTGTGGTATGCCGGAACGTGGATCTACGCGAGACACAATGCTTTTTCTATTATGTCTGGTATTCCGGCATACAAGAGGTTAAACGTGAAAAGTTCAAGGAATAGGACGTTCTTACGACTTCTAAAATTTTAAGTTTGTACGATTTGTAGTCCTATATTCCTTTTTTATTCCTATATTGCACTTACATATACTTCGATCGATATATTGATAATGGTTGCCTGTTACGTATATTTTATGGGGTATAAATAACGTTGCGCCCGTTACACGTTTATTTTCTTATATATCCTGATCCCAAAAATTTAGAAAACACAAAACGAGCAGCCTTACTTTTGTTTTTTTTATCTAGGTACTCACTATATATATGCTTAAGCCGTAAATTAAATAATGTTATAAACTCATTAATTTTCTTAAAAATATGTTGTAATTATAATTAAAAACCTACTTGTATCGTATTAGAAACAGTTGCCCATTCTGCGTCTGCGCATAAATTGTTCAGTAATTCGATACTAATTTTATAACGAGTGTCAATGATCACGAAATAATTCACGTTTTAATTAAATGTAATTCAATTTAACGACCTCAGTGTACCTATTCTTTGTTAGATTTGAACACCTTTCTTATTTCTATTTAAATTATTTTACTTCTGGCTTTAGCTTCATGGTTGAAAAGGTCTAATCCCACAGGAAACGCGCATTTTCCGGGGTAAAAGATTGCTTGTGTCACTCTCGGGCCCATAAACTATTTACAAATGGCACTCCAAAAAATAACGTTGATTTTTTGTTGCGAGAAAAAGAACATACCAACAAATATAGTTTCACATTTATGATATTTTATTGGAGGTTATCAAATCATTGTCGAATATTTTGTGGTGGACTGTTTATTTTTCTTTGTGGTCCATATTGTACACTGTTGTTTCTAAGCGACAAGTCTCGTTAATAATTTTGTTTTTTCTCTATTGTACTATTCAAACAATAATGAGACAAAATCGATAAATATAAAGGAAAAATTTTGCGTTGTAAACATTACCTACAAGTATCACATATAATATTTTATATACAAAACAACAAAATATTTTTAAATCGCTCCAATTGAGTACACATGTTCTTAGGTATAACATTTAAACATGTATTGATTTAATCAAGTTCAAAATGTAAAGAAACAGGTCATGACGCCTTTTCGACGCTGAAGTATTAGTCAAAAATGTAATATGTGATGAATTCAATATTTCTACGGTATTCTTAAGTTCAAACCTAATAGGGACCGATCTATAGTATTAATATCTTCTGAGCTCATTACTAGAAACAATTTCTTACAGAAAGCCCAATAATTATTTAACCAAACAGCAAATTTCACTTACGCTGTAGAACAATCACGGCGGCCATTTTTATTTCAGTCTTTCATGCTCTCTGAAATATTAAGACCAAGACTTTTTTTGTAAACATTGCAGATCTAAATATTACCACAGACTGTCGACAAAAAGTAGCCATTATATTATTGTTAGTAAAAGTGGATCGAATGGAGTGCTCTAGAGAAACCTTGGCTCTCGTGTTTTTCATATAATATTACCCGTTGCTTTAGCGTTATGAACTGACAGCACGCCACACGAAACTGTTCAACGTTCGTGTGTTTGACAAAGAATAAATTTGGATATCAAATGGATATCAACATCATTTTGTTGCATATTGAAAGATTTCTAAAAATACATTTTGGTTATTTTCGTTCTAATGTTCTATTTTAGCGTTTTGTTTTTTAAGTTTTATCGTGTTAATAGCTAATTATTAGTTCTTCTATTACAGTGTATTCGTATGTAGGTATGCGCTAGCCCTTCTCTGGAGGTTTCAAGGTAATAATTAAGAAGCACTTCCTTTCAACATAGTTTAGTATTAGGTACATATTTGCATATTCCAAAATGTATTTACACAATGTTTAAATATTAATTTTTATGTATATTTGTTTTTTTCGATGACGTTTAATATTTGTCAGTTAATATTTCTGCCTGGATTATGTATATATATACTTCATTAAAAATTATAGGTTAACCCCGAAATTGACAATGAATTAACCTCTGGTATGCCGGAACGTGGATCTGCGCGAGACACAATGCTTTTTCTATTATGTCTGGTATTCGGGTATACAACAGGTTAAGTAACAAACTGTTTTTGAAAGTATTTGTATTTTATCGATTTATTTTAAACAAATATTGAATAAATTTATAACCCTAAATCGTTAACAGGCGTACCTACATTAGGTATCCTGTATAGCTGGTGTCAACTGACATGCTAAAATTCTTTAGGGAAGTATTCATATAGCTCAGGAGCTTAACAATAATTTAAATGAACCAACAGTGTACCTTGAATTTGCATACTCCCAATATCTGAAGGTCTACCAACAGTTTTCATACCTCTTGACGTATTTCAACGTGTTAAGTCATTAACTGAATGTATGAGTTTTCGGGTCGGTCTTTTATCAAAAAGTTCTCTGTACTGACAGAGTTTGGCACTGGCAGACAGTAATAGGCGCGCGCCCCATTACGTGGAAACTAACTGGCGAAATGCAAGTGTAATGCACCTTCGACTACCCCTGCTGCGTTAAGCCTAACGTATGTATGCAGATAACCCTTTAAACCTTTTTTTTTTTTTTTTTTTACGTGGGGAATGAACATGACGCGTACCCCTCCGCGGTGGCGGGCGGAGGGGTTATGTCGGACTCGCCGGGGTAAAAGAAAGATATTAAGACGAAAATGTACCTCCCGGAATACCGACTAAACCTACCACGGTGTTCCTCGACAAAACCACTATCGACGGGGCCGCGCGAAACACTTGCGCATGCGGTCGCGACCCATGACCCTCTAATTCTTTTTTTTTTTTTTTTTTACGTGGGGGAATGCATGACGCATACCCCTCCGCGGGGGCGGGCGGAGGGGTTATGTCGGACTCGCCGGGGTAAAATAAGATGTTAAGATGATAAAGTACCTCCCGGAATACCGACTAAACCTACCACGGTGTTCCTCGATAAAACCACTATCGACGGGGCCGCGCGAATCACTTTCGCATGCGGTCGCGACCCCGCCGAGGTTTCGGCCCGCCGTATGAAACGGCAGGCCACTACACGAAAGACCTACCCTAAAGGCACTTCTACCACTCCCTACTGTCCCCCCTAGAGGGGAGACGGACTCAACACAGAGGCGCGCGTGGGAACACGCACGCCGCCTCTCGGACCTGGTGCTGAACGGATGGCGGGCAGGCCCACAAAGCCCGCCACCCCCAGGTCAAACCTCAGGGTGGCTGGAGGTCGTCCCGCGCCCTCCGGCGCCCGGCTCTGCGGTTGGGGAGAGGGTTCAAACGCTCCCTCTCCCGCTCCGCCGCCTCCTTGATGGAAATGACTTCCTCACAAAAGGAGGCGACGGCGTTCCACGACCTCTCACTCCGGACCATAGACTGAACTACGGCCGGGAGCGAGAGGGCAACCAATCCGACTGCCGCGATCAATTCACGGCGCTGCGATGCCCAGGCGGGGCAAACCGCCAAAGTGTGCAGCGCCGTGTCCTCAACTACGTCGCGGCAGTCGCCGCAGTGGTGACAACCGGGCGTCTCTTGCCGGCGTATACGACACAGGAACTGGCCAAAACAACCGTGGCCAGTCATTACCTGTGTCAGCCGGAAGGTGAGGGCGCCATGGCGCCTCTCCAGCCACTCCTCAAACACGGGACTTACCGCCACGATCGTGGCGTGCCCGGCACTGGGGTGCACAAGTCGTTCCTTCCAATTCGCCACTAGGACCTGGCGGAGCTCGGACCTCGCCGCCTCGAGAGCGGGAAGAGCCGGTCCTTCGCCCCGAGCTAGCGCCTCCCGGCGCCAACGATAGAGCGACGCCAGGAGCGCCGCTTCCAGGTCCCATGGCATCGATCCGGCGAGGAGGCTCGCAGCCTCGAACGAGATCGTGCGGTAACCTCTTATCAACCTGACGGCCATGGCGCGCTGTGGTGCACGAAGCGCCGAAATGTTTCGGGCCGTCAGGTTGTCTGCCCAAACTGGGGCCCCGTACAGGGCCATGGACCGCACGACCCCCTCGTAGAGCCTCCGGCAGGAGGTGTTTGGCCCCCCAAGGTTGGGCAGCAGGCGCGAGAGCGCGCCTGCAGCGCCCCGAAGAATGGGGACCAAACGACGAAAATGGGCTGTAAAGTCCCATCGGCTGTCGAGCAAGAGACCTAAATACTTTAGGGTTGACTCGACGCCGATGCGGACCTCTCCTACCATTATATGGGCCCCTGGAGGTGGCCGGTTCCGAGGGCCGTGAAAACAAACGGCCTCGGACTTCGACAGGGCCACCTCGAGGCCCAACTGCCGGATACGACCAACGACTTGTGCGACCCCAGCGGTCGCCAGTATGGCCGCCGCCCGGTGCGACTTACCCCTCGCCGTGACAAGCGTGTCGTCGGCGTAACAAATGACGCCGACGCCATGGAGGAGCGCACCTCGCAGCACCCAGTCGTAACCGATGTTCCACAGGAGCGGACCCAGAACCGATCCCTGTGGAACACCGCACGACATCTCTCGCCGACTCCAACCGTCGTGACCCGGGTAGACTACTACCCTCTCCGATAGATATGCCCCGTAATGCGGCGGAGGTAGGTCGGCACTCGATGAAAAACGAGTGCCTCCCTGATACAACTCCAGGGCAAGGTGTTGAAGGCATTCGCGATGTCGAGAGACACCGCGAAGACGACCTCGCCCCGGGACACTGCATCCTCCGCCAGGCTCCTCACTTGCAGAACTGCATCGATTGTAGAGCGCCCGCGACGGAAACCATACTGGTTGTCCGCCAGATCCGGACCCACAGAAGAAAGACGCTGGACGAGGCGCTCCGCGATAATAAATTCAAATAATTTAGCCACCTCGTCCAGCAACACGATGGGCCGGTAGGCGGACGGACTGTCCGCCGGGCGCCCTTCCTTCCTAATCAGGACCAGTTTCCCCACCTTCCACTGGCGTGGAAACTGGCCCTGCTGCAAACACTTATTGAGGAGCCCCTTAAGTCGGGGCGCGAGCTCCTCGAGGACCAGGGCCAATGCAAGACCTGGAATGCCGTCGGGCCCTGGGGCGGTGTTTTTCGAGCGAAGTCTCAACACCGCCGCTCGCAACTCTACTCGGGTCACTTCGGGAACCACGTCGTCGTCAAAGTCCGCGCTGGACGCCATGAAAGGCAGAACCATTGGCGGAGGAGTGTGCTCCGCCCGTGAGGGAAACAGAGCGGCCACCACCTCCTGTACCAATTGTGGCCGGAGACTCTGGGACAAGGGGGGCGCCCAGGGGCGAAGCTTGCCCCTTACCATAAGGTATGGACGCCCCCAGGGATTACGGTCCAGAGTCCCCAGCAGCTCTTGGCGGGCCTGATCTTTGGCCCGCTTTATGGCTATCTTAAGGGCCTTCTTGGCCGCTCTGTAGACCTCGTACAGTTCCACCTCCCTGACGTTGAAATCGGGAGATGACCCTCTAAACCTAACCTAACCTATACTCGCTAGTGATTTAGCACATATTAGTAATAATAATTATACACGCAAGTGACAACACAGAAATAATTATTTATTTTAATAATTAAGACTGTCTTGTCCGTCGATCAAGAGTTTATATCGCGGAGTGAAAATGTTGGTTATCTTTCTTAACGAACCAAAGTGCATTGCATATACGATATATCAAATACTAGATAAACATTTCCGTCCTAAATTTAACTAAAACGCATCTAACGGCAGAGCAGTAATCACTCAGATTCCGATTGCAGCTGAATACCGACGCTGCCAGTGCCTACACAGCATTCCTTTTCGCTGACGCAGTATTTACTATTGATCACATACAATCGATTTGTATGAACATACATTCAATTCATATCATTCACTTGATTATTGATTATATCATTCGCGTGACGTTTTAATTGGGTCATGTCGGTCAAGTTAGCGACGGAGTTGGGGTTCGAATACCGTATCCGTTACGTGTGGATGTCAGTGGGCCGACTCCTTATGTAATTTGTGCTATAAGGTATGGAGATCAATAACCTCGTGTAGTTTTCACGGCAGTTTTAGCGTTACGAAGGAAGTATTGATTCTAAAGGCAGGGGAAGGTAATATGAGAGAGTATTTTAATAAAAACCGGCATTTTATGTATGTGCTCTAGACTGGTCTAAAATAGCAAAAAGGATATGTGGAAAAGCGAATGTACGCTTTTAAATAAATAAATGCCATAAAAAGAATAGCACTTTATATTCTTAATAGTGGATTATCCATCGCTTTAACGGCGAACTAAATATCGTGAAACTAAATATTGATGCAATCTGCATATTGTCTAAAAGTTTGCTATAATATATCAGATTTGTGGAATCTGCCAACACGCACTGGTTAAGCGTAGTAGACAAGCCTAAGCCTTCTTTAACTGAGAAGATGAGGAAAGACAGTTCATAAAATGATCTCACTCGACATCACAAGTAATATCAACCGCTACATCGGAAAATGTACGCTATCTGAAATGAACTACGTGCCGCAGTATTTTCCAGCACTATGACTTGTCATTCATTAAACGAAGCTTAAAGAGTATTATTATCACTATAGACATGCGGTGTTTGCTTATTAATTGGTGGTACATTTATTCAAGACCTTGTATATGTTATATGACAGTATCTATGTAATTATCTTAAGCAATCCATACAATAAATAAATAAGACAGCATCTTGGCTGTAAAACCACCTGAACTTGCTGAAGACCATAATCGGCGGTAACTTTACTGACGGGTTTATGGCTAGGTAGTGTAGAAAGTAAATTACTTGTTTCAAATTACTTTTGAGTCAAAAAATTGTTTGTGGTTCAGACAAATTTGTGTGATAAATTGGCAATTGCAAGTTGATCAGTATAACTTCATTGTTTTATCCATGGAGGGATGTATTATACCCACATTTCGCAAACTACGTTTTAGGTTTAACGTTATAGCAGGTAATAACAGCACTTACGATCTATTATTTTATTATATTAAGAATGGTGTAATTATAGAGTGCACGGATGTCGTAGTTGTTAATTATATAATTAGCCCGAAGGGTACGTATGCCAGAAGAGTGTATGAGACCTTCTCCATACTTCAGTTTATTAAGCTATTCAAGTAGGTGTGACCCATTAGACGGAAATTATAATTTTAATACCGTAGTACTTATACTCACAGTTTAAATTAATAACTACATATTGCTAGATATGACAGAAAGAAGGAGGACTCGGGCATAGAGGTTTAATCGGCAGTATTGATAAGATACGGCTATGATCCACTTCTTACGCAAGCACATTAGCTTACTTGGAGAGGCTTACAAGAATATTGTAATTTGTACCGCAGATCGCTAGTAATAAAAAAAAGAATGAGAAAAAGCCTGCCAAAGGTATTGAAAATGCCTATTAAAAACACTTGAATATTTTATTTCATTTTCTTGACATACAATCGAACCACACGATAGCCTTTTGTATCCTAGCAAACAAAGGTCCTAAATCTCTTGGGTACCCCTGCGGAAAAATGTGAAATGATACCTAAAACCTAATTACTGAAGGCAAGATTCTTGAAACAAGGGTCATGTCCCTGCTTGTTCTCCAAGTACGATGTACGTAGCACGACATTTGCAGTACAAAACTTGCCATGTGTAAACGAACCTTAAGTCAACGAATTTGCCACCGAAGTCAGTAGATAACTACTTAAAACTCACATTCAAGCGTCGAGCTCGTAAATGGAAGTGCTCTATATAAAGCAGGAGTCTGTAAGCACAGCACATTTGTATGCTAGAGGCTTCAAAGAACGTCAACTTGAACTTTTAACCCAGTTTTATTTAAGCGATCGAAACTAGATTGACTTGCAAATATACCGATTAATCGTAAGCACTCGAATAACTTCAGAATAATTGCGCTAACCCAATTTAGTTGAACCGTTTTGCTTGTACCGACAACTTTACTACATTATTACTGCTTAGTTTTAATGAAATTATTTAAATTTATTTTAGAGCTGATACTTACTGTTCGCGCTTTTGTTCGCTAGAATTACTAAGTGTAATATGCAGGCATAAGTCTGCATACATTTAGGAATGGTATTAGGTTTATATTTGTTGGTTACGTTACCAGGTCTAGCAAACTTATTGATTTTCCTGTCAGAAATTTATCAATAGCAATTCGGATTCAATCATAACCGTCGGGATGCACCATAATACAACCTGTATTTGAAATAGAGTGTACCTAGTCACCGAGCAGACTAGGGATATTTCAGCTAATTAAATAACTAAAGTTGAGTGCTACGTGTGCTGAATTCAGATCAGATTTAGCAGTTTTGTTTACTTTGAACTCGAACGTTTGCAAACGTCAGTGGAGCATATGCAATGCTTCATTGATTCATAGATAACTGGAACAAGAGAGGTTGGGATGCTCATTGCTCTTCTTTAAATACATAACAAAGTCTCATGCCTATATCCCCGAAGAGGTATTTTTTATATTTAGAGATGTATTAAAGGCACATCTCGAATATGATTTAAGTCTATTATAATAAGATAGGCTATAGCTGTATATCGGGCAAAGTTTCAGAATCAGTGCTGCTAGTAAGAATATCTCGGAAGAAAAATCAATAATACTACCGAGATTCTCATGCATGGCAGTTCCATTAATTATCGCTGCGCCACTAAGGGAGTCCTCTTGCTTCTGTACTTCATATATTTTAGCTTGCAAGTGATTGGCCCTTTGCAATACTATATTATAAGTGAGAAGCAACATATCAATGTTTACTTCGGGCATTATGTAGCAATAATCTTGCCAAATATAATATGTGTAATTACTCACAGATGGCATTAAAGTCGATTATAAATATTGGGCGATGGGCACTACCGATTGAGACCTATCCACTTGCTTCGACTCTCCCATTAATCTTTTACTTCATTCACTCTCATAGCATTCTTGATTCAAGTTAGTTGGTGACCGGCAATTATTAGTATAGATTGGTTTGGCCTCAGTTTATGCATCTGCATACAAAACAGTGAAACATTCCTATATGCGACCGCGACCACCACCGCTAAAAGTATAGTGATAGTTGCAGTTTAAGGCTGCAGTTTCAGCAGTTTTTAAATTAATATTAATTTAGACGTCCGTCCTGTCGGCCAAAACTTGTTAAAGAAACTAAAGTAACAAGCCTAATACGTGAACTTATTGGCGAAACCTATTGTCTGGGTGCGATATTGTAATTTTGGCTCATAAGTTTGAAGAAAATATAATCTGAATAGCTTCTAAAAATTTGCTATAATAGAATAATGAAATGATTTAGTTTTCCGCGATCTATGAAAGGAAACTGGATGTATCTTTGCGTTTTCGTCCCACGTAATCAGCGAATTAGCTGAAGGAAGCGAGTAATTTAATGATGCTACCTCCAGTTTGTCTCGCTGTTTGTTTAGACTTTAGTATGTTCGAGTTCTCCGCGGTACAAGTTTCGTAGCTATCTGCTTTTAACTTTGCAACGTGAATGTTGAATTGTAGGCAAAATATATTACTTTTGTAAGTCAATTTTGAATGGACACTGGCATAAACTCTAAATATATGTATTTGGTCTTACAATATCTTTGCCTTAAATCAAACATTTGGTTATAACCACACGGTAAATATCACCGCATAGTTAGAATAAACTATCTTAAGAGAACTTTCACTGCCATGTTTGTGCTTTTGTAATCGCCTACACTTGTGTTTATGAGTAATAACAGCGATGTGTAGAAATGGACTGATGGACTGAATCTAATCGCACCACTCGTGCTTAGAGAAAGGGTCGATTAGACGGTAGAACGTATTCTAAATTAGCACTTTTGTTTTATTACATGTCATTTGTTAAACCGCTTGAGGTAAATCTGGATTAGAATTAGTCCAAACTGTTTTTTGTATACCAGCGGCTGTCGACTGCGATATTGCTTCCATTTCTTATAGATTGATCAGATTTGCACCCGTAAGAAAATAAGCAATTACCTTTAGTAAGTCTTGAATAATCAATTAGCTTATTGCAATTCACTGCCGACAAAAACATCTTCCAATAATTGCCATTTTACTCGGTGTTCGTTATTATTAGTAAAGTTCACTGGGGTAAAAAATATAGTAGGTATACTTGATTGCAAATGTTTCCAAAAACATATTTTCATGCCTCAACCGAGAGGTCAAAAACCTCAATTGCAGCGTACCCTGTGTAAGCATATACGGCATTTTTTGTGTAGAGTTTGAGTCGATCAGATTAGATAGTATTTATGTTATATAATCAGGTTTTATTTACACGATCTATCTTATTAAAACTATCTGATCTGGTTGCGTCACAAATTCTTTTACGATGACATGTACAAATTATAATGAGTACATCAATTTGCATAAAGTCGCGGTATTATAAGATGTTATCTACTATCAAATGTAGAGCATAGATGTGTTTCTAAAACTGCAAAATAAGTTTACTGAATATATTAACATTTTTTATCAATGAATTTAATATTAATTGTAGTGTAGTTTTATTTTTATAATCTGGATCGTATATTTCTTGAGTCCATTATGCTTTTTTAAATGTCTAAGCTTCTGTTTAGTGGCTTTTACAAAGTGTCATTTTGTGCTAGTCTATCTATATGATTTGATGATTTGGTATTTGTAGCTTAGTGCAGATGTTTTTAGTAGGTATTCATTATAATTTGTTGAGGCGCTCATAGCCAGTTGCACTCACTGATCGGTAAACGATTAGCGAGGGTAAGCAACGTTGGGTGCGATCAGTCTATAGACGGGTGACCGCTTAGTGGTATTTCATCTGAGCGTGTCCGTGCTTCGGAGGGCACGTAAAAAGTCGGTCCCGGTTGTTGTCAAATTGACAGCAGTCGTTAAGCCATGTCAGAGGCTTACGGGCGGCTTGAACAACTCTTGACAAAAGGACGGACACTAACCATAGGAAAAACAAAAAAAAATATACTGAAAAACAATCTTCTAGTTATAAACTGTGGTATGAAACCCAGGCTAATTTAACTTGACAATAAGACAAGTTGGAACGTGATGAAATAAGTTGCGTAGCCCAACTCAAGTTAATGTTTAGGATTTTGGTTGCTTATCTCTATCAACAGTATCCTCTAAGCTCGAGCGCTTGGCACGAGCTCATATCATGTTCCAATCCTTAGGTTACAACGACATTGTCTTCATTCATTTTTATTTCTAAATCGTACCGACCTACTTGATATGGTAAATGAACTGCTATCGCCTCCCTCTGGCCTCCTTTTTAGCGTTCTTCATTTTGTAACTTAAAATATCGCTTTCGTTTTCACTAATCAGTGGTCGAGATAAAAAGGCATCTTATTGTCAATTATAAAATCATTAGTTCCAGTTAAGAGATTTTAGAAACGCTAAAAGGTAAAGTTGGCTATTCGCATTAGCGTTGCACACCGAGTTGAAAAGAAATTAGCTAAACAAATTAAATTTGCAAGATTTTGCCGTACAAGAACAAAGCTACTTAACAAAAAGTTATTGATGAGGTTCTCCTGAATATTTGCCGATTCAAGTTTTTAAGACTTAGTAAAGTGATTTGAACCTGGAAATTTAAACAAGATTTCTAAAAAAGTTAGGACTTACCTCCAGGCTAAACTTTTACTCTACTCGAAATCTTTTGAGACTAGGTTGATCTGGTTATGTATCTTACTAGGTACAATGCCGTTTTCTGTACTGCTACTTCTTGATACAAAGAACTCAACACCACTTGGTTTGGCCTGGTAATCAAATCCAAGACACTACGACAGCAATTATATTCACTACCGATGCGTCACCTATTAGTTAATATAATTATAATGTTTACACATCAAAGTAAATAAAGAAAATCATGATATTTATATCTCACACTATCTTTGTTAACAATATAAATAAATAAAATTCTCAAACATAATAAGAATCTATATTATTGAACATTTCAGTACTGCGTCGCATAGAATTGACTAATAGCAATTAACATAAAGCTTACCAGCGCCGAAGTTCTATCCACTGAAATTCCATAATTATGTCTAAAAGGTGTTCTGGTCGTACTTACCTGGCTTGATGATTACTCTCACTGAGCAAAAAAGTAATTATGTCAGAATGTTTAGTTTATGAATATAAATATGAATTATAGCGGTGCCAATAACCGATCTTTGTGAGTTTCCTTACTAGCTATAGGAACTTAACCATTATTTGCTTGTGTCAAATTTCTACCCCTAGTACGAAAAACTACAGATAAATCGGTTATTAAAAACCGGCATTAATGCTTGCATCTAGCATCATGTCACTTGTCGCTTATAATGAGATTTAATTTAGCGTGTTGACTATTGACAAACATTATCAGTATGTTAAATCTGTTGATTTGAATATTATATCTTGACAGTGGTTAGCTGTTGCCTAGCAGACAGTTATTTCTCGGTCGCGAAAGGCTGTTGTAAACGACAGCCGCTTAAAAGGAACTTGACCATGGAAATTCTTAGCGTAGGTTGATAGATTCGAATAATTTATTAGAGTTAGCCCACGGTAACATTTATAAATGCTACAAGTTACGTTCACAATATTAATGCGTAATTGTCTGGACATTAAATCATGTTGCTTCTCTCTATAGTATATGAGAGTATTTTCCAGGTTACTGGCCTAAATATAACCAAATTTTATCCGAAAATCAAGCTTATTTTTGCGTTTTAGGTATATATTAATGAGACACATTCTACCTAACAACTATCAACGGAAACCAAAGGGCTACTCTTTGACTAAATTATATACAGCCAATTTTTCAATCCTCTAAACCCTTTGACTAAATTATATATAGCCAATTTCTCAATCCTCTAATAGGTTACTTATTTATTAATAAGTTGGAGAGATTTCTAACAAAAACAAAAACTTACCAAACTCATACATTATTTTGAAGCTTACCTGGGCATTAAAAGTGAAGACCTTATTATATGCTTTCCAATTTATGAATTCAATGTTCATCTGTGCTACTAATTAAAATTGTATTGTCATTTTGTATTCAAAGAGAAATTGTACCAGATAACCTAAGGGTAATGAGCAACCACAGTGAAAACTAAACTGCAAATTGGTTTGCAGTTTCGGCAAATTCAAATTGCGCGGGTACTAGGCATTCTGTTTGCGTTAATAGGTAACGCTGTGAGATCCGCTATTTGAATTCGTTTCACGGTCTATTGGTATTCTGTTCCATGGCACGCGAAAAGATACTTAAACGTATTTATTTTGCCGGAAATATTTTGCACATACGGATATCTGCAAGCTATAGTGTCGCAGACGTCTACTTTCGAATACATAAGAGAGATTTTACTATTTTATTGCTGTGTCTCTTCGTCTTCTAAGTGATGTACGATGGAATGACGATGTGGTTTTAATAATAATCATTACAGATCTATCAGTTATAACTAATATTTCTTGTTATGACTGATGTGTTTGCATTCTGTGCTCGTAAAACGATTTATAGACAAGACGATAATTGCTTTTGATTTTAAGATTCTGGTTAGTCCAATAAACCAATGTTTTAACCGTTTCAAGTTAAATATAATTTATTCATGTAATTGAATATTTGATAAAGTAGTACTAAGATATTTGACAAATTTTCTTTTCTCTTTGGAGTTTGATTTTATTGCAGAAACTTCTAAAAAACGTCAATGCAATTTAATTAAATAATACCTGTTAGCCACGACTTCGTTTGCGTCTCACGCCTACTATTCTAAGTTCTTTAAGTTGGGTATATCCTCTCCTTCAAGATGTCTCCGTTGAAAATGTCAATCTAAATCGATGTTATGATTTAGCCGTGCAAACTAACAAACAATAACATAATTTACATTAAAAATATTAAATGCACAATACACCTGACTATACCATACGGAATTTATCGAAGACACGGTAATTTGCCGTTCATCTAGCCTGATTCCCGCAGCCACTTACAAGTACTCTCTTCAAGCCATCGTAGTCGTTCGTCGCCAATTGTTATGTATGCTAATATATCTGATAGCTAGTGTTTACGAAGGTAATTAGTATTTGCTAGCCGCTAGGTCTGTTCACTCGCAGCTAAGAATAGATGGCCCTATTATTTCCCGTAGGTGTCGTAAGTGGTGACTAAGGGTTTGGATGGCCGGCATGACGCGCCGGCTTGATCGTTGTGACGTGCTGTTGATATCCTATTCACAGACGTTACTCATTTGTACTCTTATAAAAGTACTCATTCATAATATTTTATATACTCTCGAGTTTGCTTTAAATAAATAATAAGTAAATAATAGTGTCCGCTTAACATTTAATCTAGAATTTGCTGAAGAAAATACCTATATAAATATTATATTTCGACCAATTTTCTTCAATACGCTCTTACAAAGGAGATTTACTGCTATCATTAACTGTCGATATAAGTCGAACCCATATGATAGTTCGATGTTTGTACTAAATACAAGGCTAGTTTAGCCGCATCAGAAGATTTAAGCAGAGAGATTTAGAACAGTAGGTTACGTACCGAGCATACGAATCGAGCTCTGTCAGCCACGAGCGCGGTTTGACACAATTTTAAGGGTAATTTCTGTAGAACGCATTTTGTACGTCCGCGATCGGAATGCAAACTTGTCAACGTTGATGACAGTGCAATTGATATTTGTAGCAAGCTATGACGCGAGTGTGCAAACGCGGGTGGCCGACGGTTGTATGCCTTATTTCCATAAGACATTTATTTTGTTAACGCTTTGGATCTACAGATCGCTTCCACACCTTCCTTTATCGTTTACTAGCAAATGTAGGTTAGTTTAGTTTATGTTAGTAACAGTATATACTTTTTTCTGTATGAAAGTTATCCTATGTCCTTTAATGTACCCCAGACTTGGGGAATACGAAGTTTCACGACGATCGGTCGAGTTGACAAGGCGTAAAATAAATAAACAAACTCACATTCGCATTTATAATATAAGTATCTAAGGATTACCTTAATATTTGTCTTAAATAAATTCCTTGCTAAATATATTATTTGTTTTACAGAAGCGCTAGACCGAGCGCGGCTAGCCCGCGAGAGACGCGAGGCGGAACAAAGGAAGCGGCTGGACGAGTTACGTGCGCACGCGGCCGCGGCGCAAGCGCAGCGCGAAAAGAGAGACGAGGACCGCCGCAAGAGGCAGGCGGAACAGCGGCAGAAAGATGACGAGAGGAGATTACTGGTAAGAGTACACTTATACATAGTTTCGGCATTTAAAAATCAATTTTCTCTATTCGTATGCGTTGCCTATCCGTCAAGGCAGATTTTCTTGACGGCGGTACCCGACGTGTTTTGTGTTAATTCTTGCTACACTTTTTTATATGACATTACACAAATCTTAATATAAATTAATCATGATTTCGCAGTCCAATTTAATAGTTTTCAATATTTCGTACATTTTCAGGTTGTCGATTGCAAAAGTGATATGTCACAGATCATAAGCAAGCCTGTAAGCAGGACTGAAGTACTAACCTACTTCTTTAGAATATATATTCGTGTCGGATTATCAAATGAGCGTAATACTTACTTTTATTCATGTTAATTTTGAACAGCTGTTAGCAGTATAGAAATATAAGTTGATATTACAATTCGTTATACAAGCGTTTTGAGTCTTATCTAAATTATAAAGTTCTTTATCTTCTTTCTCTCTTAGCCTTTATTATTCCCAAGTCACTTGGGGTCGGCTTTTCTGGTCTAACCGGATTTGACTGGATATCAGTTTTTACACGGAGCGGCTGTCACCTGACCGCCGCAACCCGAAGGCTAACGATACACTAAGACTAGACCAGTGTCAGAATATTAGAGGGTACTGACTTTCCCAATAACGACTGCCATAGATGTTCATGGCAGCCGGGACCAACGGCTTAACGTGCTCTCCGAGGCACGGAGCAGGCGATAATTGTCAATTAAAGTATAAAATAAAGTTCTTTATATAACCCTTAAATACTACTGCACCTTGCTGTCATACTTAATACATAATAATAATAATAATAATCATTTATTCAACTTAAATGGTACAAATTGATTCAGAGCTTAGGTTACATTGTAAAGGTAATATATAAGGGGTGCCTGTACTAGGGTAAACCTGTGCCACAGGCATTAAAACATAGTAAGTAAATAGAAAAAAAAGAAAGAAAGGAAAGAAAGAAAGAAAGAAAGAAAAGAAAGAAAGAAAAGAAAGAAAGAAAGAAAAAAAGAAAGAAAGAAAAAAAAGAACGAAAGAAAATTATTTATTTGATACATAGGTACTACAAACACATAATAACAAGTATAAAATAAAATAAATAGGTACAAAACTAAACTTAGCGAAACGAGACCAAATAAAAAAAAGTACCTACATATTAAAGTTAGGTGTCTAACAGTAGTGTCAAATAGGGCCCAGTTCAGCATGTGTCAGACGAAAGCCTGACGGTGGTTTTCAACTGGGTACTTTAGTGACTCGCGGATATAAAACCATCTATAATATAAACATACATATAAAAATATTTATATATTATATATAAAAACAGAATATTATCCACGTTACACACAGATACAGATAATATAATACACAGATCACACAACTCAAAACGATATAAAAAAAAATTATAATAATAATGAGGTTCAGATGCAGAAAGCGGTCTTCCTAGATACGGCACGCATAGTAAGGAGGTTCCTCTCCCTGGACCCCTAACCAACGACAGCTTGGACCTTATCTCGGTGCCGGCGGGTCTCCATAATTTTTATATTTTTAAATGTTTTTTTTTTATAAATGTATTTGAAAATGTAATTTTAATTGATTGATGATAAATAAAGGTGTGATAATAATAATGATACGACCAAGTAAAATTAATTTTAATTTATTATAATATCACGCGCTCACACAACCAGCGCGACACACGCGCTGGTAGTCACTCCTTTACATAAATATAGATCAACGATACTAGCAATATATGAGGCTAGAAGGTCATTGCATTAAACGAACGTTTAATTTTATATTTTTATAATGATTTTTTTTAATCCTTATCTGCAATTGACGATTTGACGACTTGATGGCGTAGTGGTTAGTGTAACCGACTGCCACGCCTGAGGTCGCAGGTTCGATTCTCGCACAAATCAAACATTTGTGTGCATGAACATGGATGTTTGTCTTGGTCTGGGTGTTTCTATGTATAATACGTATGCATTTACAAAAAAAAAAGTATCTAATATGTATGTTTATCCATTGTCTAGTACCCACAGTACAAGCTCTGCTTAGTTTGGGCTAGATGGTGTTGTGTGTATGTGATAGAATATTATTATTATTATTAATTTTATATCCGAAGTTATATAGAATATTTAGGCTTTCATTGTTAAGACTGCGCCGAGCGTAAGACGCGGTTGGACTGAATGACAGAGCTCTATATTCAAATCGGCGCGCGGCCGCCATAGTAAAATTGTATGGAGGATTTGAAGTGATTTTTTGATAAATATGTATGTTTATTGTAAACCAATAATTTAAATATTTGGGACGGACAAATTGTAATATAATTATTTATGTTTCATTTAAGCTGTAAAGTAGGATAGATTTTTACTGTTATAATCTAAAGAGCACGTAACACGAGCTTACGTTTGTGCATTTTCGTGTAAATTTACGTAATTTTAAGGCGAAAATATTAATTATTTTAAGTTTTTACACGGAATAATTGTAAACACATTCATTGTTATGGTAAATGTATATTTTATATTTGTATTAAACAAAAAGTGTCGATTTTATTCACTTAACTGTGACCGCCTGTTTTGGCACATTTCGCTCGGTGCAGTCTTAAAATTCTGCACAATAAACACGATAGGTCGGCTTTCTATCGGTTTCCAACCAAGTAAAATATTATGACTGATTTCATGATACAGCCTAACCTAAAAAGGGAAAAGGGGGACTTGCCAACTGCCGAGTCACCGGTGGGACTAAAATTGAAGATACTCAATGAAGATTATATAAATTAAGGCTTCTTGAATATTTGAGCTGCTCATATTATTGCTGAAGATGTCACTGAGACAATAATTAGGTACATGGATATATTATGATTTGACACTTCACTCTGCCATCTGGTAGCTATACTAATGCGTGGTGTAAGGTTCGTACTTGAGCCCGTGTTCTATGGAAAGGCATTTAACTGCATGTATATTACAAAATATGACATTATTTCACTTCGTTTCATGGCTGCCTTGTGTTTGGCCGCCAGCTTAGATGGCTAGACACAGTTGTTTTTAAATTTTGTTAGGCATTGCAGTTACGCTTTGATTGATGATTTGATAATTGTTTGTACATATATATTGTAATAAAATAGATTACGTTATCACTATTCGACGGAACTCAGACGGAACTTAGACTTAGTTTTTTTTTAAAAGACTATCCGTATTATTTTTATCTCAGTATCGAGGGATTTACAGACATTGAAACAAGACACAAAGAACACCCACAACTCGTGTTAACTATTTATCTATATTTTGTTTTTGTCTTTAATGGAGATCGAACTCGCAAAACTCTATATGCATTGGTTAGACGACCATTTGAACCAATGCGCCATTTGTGTACTCTTGAGACTTCGTTTAGTCATAAAAAAGATAATTGTTTGCTTTCAATACCAATTACCTTTCTTACGTAACATATAACGACACCTCAAATAGAAAAAAAAATCATTAAAAGTGGCAATTCACTTCACTTGCACATTTTAACAAATCACTTCTAAACAACAGCCGGTAATTGAACCCGGACCGTGGAGTTGCAGTACTTTCACCTCGCTCAACATAATAATGGTTACGGTAACGTTCCACGGTGAAAATTAGAAATTAACTTGGAAACAAAAACATAATGTCGCTGTGTATTATACATAAGTAGTCTTATACCGACCATGAGTCTCTTGGCGATGTTAAACTGTTGGCAACAGGTAAATGTAAATTCATGTTATTGTTTAGTCAGTGTAACCTTGAAGTTCATAAGTGTTACTTTGTGACCTAAATGAATAAAGACTTTTTGATATTGCCGTCTCGCTCTACTTAAATAATAAGTAAGCGACAGGAATAACTGTATTTTGGTTTACCCTCAAGTTCCCTAAAGATAGAAATTATTCAATCTTATTTAAAAAAATTTTGTCCGTAAATAAATGTTTATACGAGTTCAATAATATTTTAAACTAGTTATGTTACTTTTATAGTAATAGATTGGTAACTTTTACTTGTGTTGGTATTATAATTGAGTTTATTTTCTCTTCACAAAGGTTACATTCAAATTTCATAATGCAAGTGATATGTGATCGAATAAGTAGTGTAATAGATATAGAAAGAGCTTACATAAAACAGGATACTTACATTAGGATAGCTACCATTTAAACAATTGCGCTTAAAATGTTTTGAGAGCGTTTTTTTGTATCAATGCTATTTGATGACTAGTAGAAAAATGTCCCATTTAAGATGTTTTTCAACCTTTACTTTTGCTTGTATCTGCTTCTTTTCTGTATATCATTGACATAGTCAAAATAAAATATATTTTTCTGGGAACGAATTATTTCTACTGATTCTAGATTCGGCTTCGGTGGCGTAGTAGTTAGTTTAACCGATTGCCACGCCTGAGGCCGCGGGTTCGATTCCCGCACAAGTCAAACATTTGTGTGCATGAACATGGATGTTTGTCTTGGTCTGGGTGTTTCTATGTATAATATGTACGTATTTACAAAAAAAAAAGAAAGTATATATGTATGTTTATCCATTGTCTAGTATCCATAGCACAAGCTCTGTTTAGTTTGGGCTAGATGGTGTTGCGTGTATGTGATGGAATATTACCTATTATTAGAATATTATTATAATTATATTAATAAAAAAAATTTACAGGTAAAGATTTTCTCTTCTTTATATTACTTCATAACTGAAACGAACTGAGGCTGTATACCGCTAAAGAGACAGACTAAGCTGTATCACACTCAGATTGTACCAGCTATATTAGGTCTCAAGTAAAGTAAGCTCATCGCCGTCTAACGAGCACAATGCCAGACATGGTAGGTACTACTATTGAAAACGACCTTACAGGAAATACCAAAAAAATATTAGTTAACTATATAAATCTCTTTTTTTATTGTGAATGTACACATTTACTCATATTAGTTTTATTTAGCATTCATCCACAATGGAGAGGTATATTAACCGGAAGAAAAAGGGAGCGATGAGGTTACGTCGCACTCTCCTAGCATCAAATCTGAGCCTCACGATTAGCCACAAACCTATCCCCATTCCCGTTGTACTACAAAATTAAGTCATAATACTGGCAATCAACCATTTGCAATCCTCGTTTAGAGTAATATAAGCGATTTGGCGCTAAATATAAACATTGAATAGTGAATAGGTTTGGGATGTGCTATTTTCGTGATGGTAAACATCTCTCGCTTATCCGCCCGGTGGGGTCAAGGCTCGAAACTCTGCAGCCGATTACAAATGCATTCCAGACACTGTCTTTAATATACTGCACGGATCGCGTAATAGTTTTTGTGATCGCCTCGCCATTGTAACTGTGCCGCGTGTTGCGAGGCTCGAATCCCGTAAGTACCAAAAAATTTTGTTATCCACAATTACCCCTCGAGTCAGGGTAGGACGCCCTCATTCGGAAGTAATTGTGGCTCACAGATATATGTCCCTTTGTTTGTAAAATAAAATGAAAAGAAAAAGGGTGTGTGTTGTCTACCTGTTAGAAAAGAACTTCTAACAGGTAGACACTTCTTTCTTCTTCGTTCTAACAGGTAGACAGGTGTGTATTGTATTAAAATCATAATAAAAAATATGTTTGTTCATATAGGGCACAGAGTAACATTTATGAACGTCAAAAATACACATATTAATGAGATATTAGATTTACATGATGTCATGTTCAGCAAAGCAAGGGCAATGAGAGAAGAACTGGCAAGAAATTTGTCACAAATCAGAAATCTTTGTAATTCTAGAATTCCTGTACACTAGTTGTATACTGGGTGTAAGGGACAACGTACCGAAAACTGAAATAATATATTAAGGCCTTTATTCTGAGTTAAAATCGTTGGAATTTTCTTCAGGAAAAATCACTATTGTTTCCTGCAGTTTTTAATTTTCAGACTATGAATCATAACATGCATTATGTTATGATAAACCAAACATGTTATAAAGTATACCACATTTTACTAAAATACAGCAATGTAGTTAAATCGTCGCGATATAAACAAGTGTATTTGTATTGGTAGCAGTCCATTGGGTACTGCGTAATAATGTTAATCAATATAAAATCTTAATCTTGCGTTTTTATAATTAATAGAAATTTGCGTCGAGATCAGCACCTACAGAAAAACGTCTTCCTAAAGTTTTCGGTACGCCGTCCTTTACAGCCAGTATAAATGTTCATTTGCATGTCTGTATGCTAATGCCGCCTTTCCAGATGTTCTGGGTGAATGGTCCAACTGCTTTTGCCAATTAGCATAGCTTTAGTTTGTGGAGATTATCCACTTTTACCTTAGACGTGGGCTTTGAATGTTCAATTCCGTTTTACAAGCCTTTTAGGGCGCTTGTCGCTTTGAGAAACTTTAACGTAAGTAGTATAAGTATGGCTCACTTTTATGATTTGTCGTTTTATTAACTTTTCGCTTTGGTTGTGTGCTGTATAACATACATTGTATGCTCCTAATTAATATTTTTTATTTGCTGTTAACATGCCTTTATTACATACATACATACATAGATTCACGCCTGTTTCCCAGAGGGGTGGGGTAGGCAGAGACTACGGATTTCCATTTGCTACGATCCTGACACATTTTGGCCTTTATTAATAATAATAATAAGATTTATTTTCTTAATTTGGCGCAAAAATACATTAAAAGCGTCACAAACACGATATTTAATTTACGATAAACTCTGTTACCCACTAAGATTCAACTCGTGTTTAGGGTAATTATATCTACTAGCGGTCGCCTAGTGCTCGTAATTCGGCCAAAGTTTGCCTGTAAGATATTGCTGATACATGTCATTATATATTGATATATCTAACCATAGTTACGTGCTTCGACTGCGTCTGTCAAATGCATGGTTGTGTGCGTGTAGTGTATTTTTATTAATTTAATGTATGTCTAATCCATATTTTATATAAATATTAGGATTCGCCATTCCTTCTCCATATAAACTTTAACTGTGCCAAATTTCATACTCCTCCGCCCGCGCAATTTTCGTAAAAAGGGTACAAAGTTTTTGCTTCACGTATTAATATATAGATGTATAATAGTGATAATATCAGCCCCGTATTAAACTGTCCCTCTGCTGGGCACGTGCCACTTCTCAGTGTGAGAAGGGTGTATATCTATGTGAGTACCGATATACACAAGTGTTTTAGACCCACATATCGGCTGCTATTTTTACTTACACACTTAGACCCACGTTTATATCCAGAAAAGTTTGGCAGAGATATACCTATTACATCCGATTTATTAGAGAACAAACCTATTGCCGTCTACTGGGCAGGATTCAGGCTCTGTGCTGCAACTAAGAATTATTTGACAGGAAAGCTTGATAACATTGCCCAAATCGTAAATAAAACCTGATACCTCATGCTCAACAGTCATTACCACTGCGCCCTCGAGTTAATCAAATAGGTGGTACACTTTTTACGCGGAATTCCAAACATTGAATGAACTGATGAATGATCTTTAGAAAATATTACGTAATTTCGGTTCACCTGTATCGCGAGTGGGCGCGTTAGTACATAATCCCACACATTTTCATCATCGATGTAAAGATTTAATCATAAATCGATTACAAGCACAACCTTAACTAATCGCGCTAAATTCCTTACCACCTGAAGTATTTGAATTGCTCTTTAAGTTGCGAAAGTGAATTTCCTAAACGCATAGTTCCGCGTCCATACTGTTCGTTCAGAGCCTACGTCATAGTTATGTAACACGACCTTGCGGTGACGTCATCGCACCCACACAAGCAAACCTTGTTGTCGAGATGAATGGCAGAAGACTGGCCATTAACCGGTCGTATACCGCCGGCTCGCATACCAGCCGGCAGATTTGTACCCGTCGTAGGCCGGTGGCTCGCATGCGAGCCACCAAATTGGCGCCTAAACGCCGCGCGCCGCCTTCGCTTTAGCTTAAGCTAACGTAAAACCAATTTGGTGGCTCGCATGCGAGCCACCGGCCTACGACGGGTACAAATCTGCCGGCTGGTATGCGAGCCGGCGGTATACGACCGGTTAAGACAGCTATTAGTTTTTTGAAGTTAATTATTTTTGTAATCTGTCGTAGAGATTGAGAAAAAATAGATAGGTAGCTATATTAATGACGAGTAAATAAGCAAGTTGATCAATTCTGCTGCGATGTGAAGCTACGTTTTAGCGATCAGGATTTAGATGAGTTTACGGGGTATTATTTATAAAAACGTAGTAGCCTATGATAGTTCCCCAAATACATTTTAGACTTAGTACTGCTCATTCTATAATAGCAAATCACAATTACATTTTCCCTCAGCCTGTAATGGAACTCGGGACTTCACGATTGGCTGCAAGATAAACTTATATGCCGCAGGTCCAAAATGATAATTCGTAAATGGAGCAGATAGAGTAGAGCGTCCATAAGCTTGGAGATCGCCAGTTACTGCTGCGCGTGAGGTCTTGTCATGATCTCTAGATCTCTGCCTGGTAAATGGCAAAAGATTCTCACACATGTGGTCTAAAACGACACCTGGCAAGATATGGGTGTCATACACCACTGCTTACTCTTCAGGGATATAGCCGTAAAAGTATGTATGCTATAACTTTAGTTTACGTGATTATCTATATATTAATACGTGAAGCAAAGAAATATTAAAAAAATGTTGTACCCCTTTTTAAGAAAATTGCGCGGACCGAGGAGAATTAAATTTGGCACAGTTAAAGTTTAAGGAGTCTGCCCACTACCCCGTCTAATACCATGACCGTGCTAGGAACGTGTCAGGCAAAAAAATATTCTTTGTAAGGAAATGTATGTATAAGACTATGCCCACTAGACCGTTCCGTCACCGACCAGCAGTTCCTATAGCAGGGCGTATCGTGTTGCTTTTCGTGTCGTGCACGGTCATGGTATGAGACGGTGTAGTAGGCAGACTCCTTTACATGGAGGAGGGGCGAATCCTAATATATTAATAAAATATACATTAGATTAAATTAATTAAAAAACCACTACACGCACACAGCCATGCATTTGACACACGCAGTCGTACTATTCTGCGTAACTATGGTTACATATATATATCAATATAATAATTTGTTTGACAAAGATAGGTCGAAATCTAAATAAAATGTGATTATAAGGAAGGGTATATAGTTCTAGACAATAAAATCTTAATAACTATCAAACTTAAAATTAAATCAATTATGGTCGAATTTCGGTCACCGCTAGTAATTGTAGATGTAATTCGCGCTTGCGGTTTGTAACAGCTCACTTGTTACTTATTTTCTTTACTGAATTACTGTCTGTTGTATTTTAAATGATGCAATCCTATTGTTGGCCTCGACTCTCGCGTCTTTCCTTCGATCTTTTGCATTTTTATAGGTGAAAGATAAGATCATGATCATGCTCGATTCGCGGCTAGAATGGATGTGGAAGGTGAAATGCCGCATCTTGTTACGCAAATTGAGAGGGTTATGTCCAGGTGCAGTGGCAATAGACTGATTAATTGAATGAGTTTTTTTTATTACAAAATGCATAATATGCTTTTCGTTTACTGACTGACTTAGTGATAACTACACAGTTATTAACTCTATCGATGGCGTAGTGATTCTAATACGCCTCGCCAATGCTTCCAAGCCGAGTGTTGCATTCAATCTTCACACCGGACAAAATATTTGTGTGATCTACAAATTGTTGTTCCAAGTCTGGTATTCTTTGTGTCCGTTGTTTGAATGTTTGTAAAGCCCCCCCGCGACACAGGAATAATTCATGGTGCGGGAGTTGTAAGATGTACCACATAATACAATAAAGATAATATAATTATTATACTGATATTACCGAACTGCCTTTGGTGACTACCCGAGCTTGCAATCAAAACTCAGAACTGTCTTAAAATCGACAGTTGCTTTTCTGCTACAATTTCAAAGTCTTTCTAACTTGTCACGGCTGGTTGCCTACACATCCGCTTATATAACATCAGTTCAGTCTAGTCACAATTTCACTACATTGTGTGGTTATTAGAAAAGTTAATGTTCTCTGCAGTACACATGTCGGTGCTCGGTTTCGGCTTATCAACAACATCGCTTTGTTTATGGACCGTGTTATTCTGTGCGATATGTATCTTACTAACATGCATCGATGTTCATTTTATTATTTAGTTTACAGTTTACTAAATCAGTATGCACAAAGGGTTTTAATGCATATTGTAATGTGCGATTTTTCGAATAAACGTTCGATTCTTTCGAATATTTATGTAATACTAATTATTATTATTTGAATGAATTAACTGCTGAGCATTATTGCATTACGCAGTGTAATGTAAATTAAGTTTAATATCAACGCTAATCCTGGTGTAGCATTATCAAAAAAGGAATACTGGCACGTTCTAATCGTCGGGCACGCCAATTGCATGACAAAACGAAAGAAGCAATCAAGTCTGGTTCAATCAAAGGGGTTGAGCTTATAAGAAGATACTTTAAAATAAGCACACGGCCACACGATTTATACGTGATCTGTGCCAGAAAGGATCGTCATTCCATCGAACAAACCGTTTCGTTTTATCGTCAACTCTAATCCGCCATTACAGGATTATCTCAGGATTACTTTGAAGTAGCACTATTATCGATACGTATGCATCGAATCTAAATAGGCCAGTGACATAGTGTTTTATAAATTGTAGGAAAGAGTGTATACTTGGCTATTGGAGAAGGATAAAAAATGCTTGCTAACGATAGCAACAGCATCCTTTTGATGCTTTTTAATCTTTGTATTGCATAGTCATCTGGCAACACCGCAATGTCCCTTTCTTATAGAAATATTATAAATTTTTGCAGTATTAATAATAATTTGAGATGTTTGTATGCTGAATCAGATTAATCTCTTGGCGGTCGGTCGTTCTTTTCATTGTGTCTGAATTTTGCTTAGTAATGTGTTAAGAAGTTGTGACAATCATGACTGGATTAAAGTTTATGAATACTTCTAATATGTATTAGTTTCTCAATAATATCCATGAATATGATATCTTGTTTAAAAATACATCTGTCGTACTAGGAATATTTCCTGTGACGCAGGGCCTTTACTAAAATTTAAACAACGAGCACAAAAGCCCCCAGACCTGGACGACTATTTGTGGTTCACACATATTTTTGTCCCGTGTTCAGTAAAACTGCTACGACTTTCGTGCAGTCAAGCTGAAATTAATATTATAGTACAAAGATACTCTTCTATACTTTAAATCTTTTTTATTTATGTAAAGCAGCGAGCTTCCAACTAAAAAGATTATAAGATACGCCACATCCAACATGTGGTATTCTTGCACTGATGTACATCCTATCTACTTCCCATTTAGTTTCCCGTTGACCTAGAACGTTGAAAGTTTCCCACTTCAACCTATTTCCTACGAGATGTATTATGAGACCCGCGCTCCCGGCTCCTGTCCACTCCTTGACGTTATCCAGTCAAAGGTTGGCACACTTTCCATTTGCCAGACACTTTTCTGTAAAGGCTGCTTGCCGTATTTTGTATCTAAGCATAATAGCATGCCTCGTATATATGTACGTATGTGTTGTATGGATGCTTGTCTTAGCGCCATTTCTAATCCTGACTTTAGAAAGAAAAGTATGCTTTTCATTTGCATTAAAACTAACTTCGCAATCAATAAGGTTATAAGAACGACATAAAATAAACTTTAATTATTTAGTCTTACAAATCGGTTTGGTACTATAGGCAAGAAGGAAGGATTCCTTCAATTTCTTTTTGCAACAAGTAAAAGCTTTAAAAGTTGTGCTGTTCGAAGAAGTAAAATAAAACTGTTATAAAATAAGATAACAATCTCATCACTGACAAGAGCAAAGCCCTTAAATAAAAGGTCAAGGTTAACCAATTGAGTCTTGATGAAGAAATCCATAACCAATATTTTTCGTGTTTCTTTTAGACTTGGATGTTCTCGTTTTCTTTGATGATCACCCAGTGTTTACTTGACGATCAAGAGGTTAAAGGTTATTTATTTATATACAAGGAAGTAGATATTGTCCGCGGCGTTATTTCGCTTTAATTTAGATTTTGTCAATAAATATCTATCCCTCGAAAGTTTATACCTTTTCTGTACCTAACCGTGACAACGTTTATGCAAAATTTCACAATAATCGGTCGAGTATTACAGGCGTAAAAGCGTAGCAAACAAACTCCATTCACATTTATAATATAAGGTAGTCAGGATAACGTGCTAAAGCTATTTTCGGTAACCTGTGACGGTAAAATACGGATTGATAACGTATAAACGAGTTATTTTTCCCACTAATTTGTAGTATCGGTGTGTTCATCTCGGCACGTCTATCAGTAACACAATGGCACATCAGGTGACCGGGTCACAATTACGTAACGCTGGCCTATTGTCAATGAGGTCATGCGTAGTGAGCGGTCGCATCGCTCGTGCTATTTAGTAGTACATGTTTTTGTATTTTTGTTATTGTAATAATTTGGGCTACTCTAGTTTCTGTTACGTACCTATTGGAAAATGTGATGTCACATGTTTTTTTAAATTAGTGTGATAGGACTTGACCGGTGTAATGTAGTACTTTTTAATTTTGTTATTGTAGTAATTTGGGATGTCCTTGAGTTTTTGTCAAGTATTGGAAAATGTGACGTCATTTTTTAAATGCGTATGAGTGATAGCAATACGCTTTTATTTTGCACTATGAATTTATTTTTTAGTTTTGTTATTGTAATATTTTGGATTTCTCTACGGTGTCTATTACGTATTAGAAAGAATGGACGAGGAAAGACTGACTAAGATAGTTTATAAGGCTAGTGTGAATGGAACAGTCGCAAGAGGAAGACCTAGGCGAACGTTTCTTGATCAGATCGGAGGCGTTCTGGACAAAGGCCAGGTTAAGAGCACCTTGAACCGACGGGCGTGTATGAGGAATGTGATGAAAGTGAATGAAGCCAGAGAAGTGTGTCAGGATCGTAGCAAATGGAAATCTGTAGTCTCTGCCTACACTCTGGGAAACAGGCGTGAATCTATGTATGTCTATTACGTATTAAAATATGCGATATCGGAAACCTTCTTTTTTTAAATATGAGCGATTGTAGTTGGCGCGTGCATGTAATTCGCACTAGGAAAGTATATTTTAATTATGTTATTGCAATAATTAGAGATTCCCTTGAGTTACTGATACGTATTAAAAAAATGCGACGTCAGTGCTTAATTAAAATGCGAGCAATAAAACTGCACACGCGTGATACCAATCCGTAACATGCATCAAATTTTTTATTTTCTTTTTGTAGTCAGTTGTGATTCTCTAGGGACTGTTGCGTATTGGAAAATGTGACGTAAAGTGCTTTAATAAAATGCGAGTAATAGAAGTTGACGCGTAAATAATACGTGAATGAACTGAAATAAAAGACAACACCCGCACTAGGAATAATTTCTGTGTCGCGGGATGCTTTACAAACACAAAGAACACCCAGACTCGGAAGAACCTTTTATGGATCACAAAAAGTTTTATTCCGTACGGGATTCGAACCCATAACACTCGGCGCAATGTCTGTGGCGAGAAGACCACTCAAACGACTAGGCCATCCGTGCAGTAACAAAAAACACACAAACAACTATTGCTTTTTAGAGTTCTAAAAAATCTCTTATACAACAACTTTCAACTCAAGAACCGTAAAAGCTCGCGGACAACGCCATTCGACTCAGTATAGTTGATATACCCCGAAATGACTATGACCTTTGACCTCTGACCTCTGGTCATGTGGTATCACGTTTGCATATTACATGACCCATTTTTTCGAATTTTTAAGTTTTACGGCAATTCATTGCCCATTCTCACTTGTTATTAAATTATGAGCTCTATGAACACATACGTAATATTTATATTATTTGTATATTTGTTATTGTAGCGAATCGGGACTGTTACGCTGTGATAAATATATGACGTAATGCAGCTTTATACTAACGTGTGATGAATGTAAAAGTAATGTGCGCAAGCGCAGCTGTGTCTATTAACAGTTGAATGTCTAATCGATTTATGGTTTGTCAGAATGTGAGATCTTTATTTGTATTTTGCAAGAAATCTTTTATTTTTAACTGCCTTAATAATAGTCGAGGGTTAAGGCTCGGTTTCCAACTAAGCGGAGAGGAGAGGTGATGTTGGTAAATAGCCAATAGCTGTATGTTAATTCAATGCTGTATTTTTTAACCACAAGCTTTAGGTTTTGCCGCACATCTCTCTTTTCCATTTTGGTAGAAACTGGACCTAATGAGTTGAAGAGTTTTGTCAGTTCGTCGGCTGTCGCAGAAACGTAGTACTGTGTTAAAGACATACAGAGTGAGAGCAGTAACACAGTAACTGCGTTTCGCCCGGTAAATAAGAGTTTCAGAAGCACACGTGCCAACTTTAATCTGTTATTGACATTATGTAAACTGATATTTATCTGTATTGTTATTATACTTATAGAAGGCGCTGGTAGCTTTCATACAGTAATAAAACGGCTGTTGACGTTTTAAATAATACTAGCGACCAGCCCCGGCTTCGTACGGGTAGTACTAAACCTTAACAAATTATACACCTAAACCTTCCTCACTGATCACTATCTGTTGGTGAAAACTGCATTAAAAGCCGTTTAGACGTTTTTGAGTTTATTGCGAACAGACGGAGATGCGGCGGAGGACCTTGTTTTGTAATATAAAGTGATTTATGAAGAATTCTGCAAGCTTAGTAGTTTTGTAAAAGTTAAATCAATCAATCATTCAATCAATAGTATCTATTTGCTGAATAAAGTAGGCGAGATGATTTAGTAAATATTATTTAATCATTAGTCCTCTTTATTCTACCAGGTCGGCATGCAAAATATTACCGCGATAACCTTATAACAAAAAAATTCTACTTTGTTTTGTCGAGCAGTAGTTCCTTATGATGATTAGGACAGACTCTATTTAAAGACATGTAAATAAATACATGGATTGCAGCCAAGTTAAATATACTTATAGAACAAAGATCCTTTGTTATTAAAATATATAATAGCTTCTATAAGATGCCGTAGATCTAGTCACTAGTGGAACAGAGCACACGTCACAAGCATTTTTGTTAACTAGTATCACTCTCTATATGCTCCATGACCCTTAGTGCGCAAAATATAATAGAAAATAAATTAAAATTTTTGCGCACCATGTGGATGCGTTACGTAGTTCTTAAACATTATTATGCGACCTATGCTTCGGAATTGGTGCTCTTCAAACTGGTGCGCTACATGGAATGCCTCTTTAAAGTCGATACAGGCATAGGTTAAGTTCCCGATGCCTGAGAAAACCTCAATAAAGTTGGTAAAATGTTAGTGTAATAAATAGTAATAAATAGAATAGCAGCGATAGCTTAATAGCAGCGATAGCTCAGTGGGAAGACCAACAGACTGCAATGCAGAGGGTCTCGGGTTCGAACCCACGTCGCGCACCTCTGACTTTCGGAACTTATATGACTTTTCGAAATTATGTGCGTATTGATTGACAACTATCGCCTGCTCCGTGCCTCGGAGAGCACATTAAGCCGTCGGTCTCGGCTGCCATGAACACCTATGGCAGTCGTACCCTCTAATATCCTGCCACTGGTCTAGCCTAAGGGTATCGTTAGCCTTCGGGTTGCAGAGGTCAGGTGGCAGCCGCTCCGTGTAAAAACTGATATCCAGTCAAATCCGGTTAGACTAAAAAACCGACCCACGTGACTTGGGAATAATAAAGGCTAAGGGAGAAGAAATGTTAGTGTAATACACTTTTTTATTACCAATATGGTAAACAAGCTTAGGTACATGTATTTTAGCTTATAAGCTTATAATCGCTTATATATAAATAGCTAAAAGTACCTATGTTTATACCGTCGCGTTTTCCGATTCATTACACTGTATAATGTAATTAGTTAAAATTGTATTATACTTAGCTAAGTGGTTGAAATACTTGAAAGTGGCGCAGTGTAGCAGTTGATTACATCGCGGGTGACACTTAGCCGGGTTATTTTTAGTTTATTGCTATTGGAAGCGAAAATAAATTGATAACAAACATTAATTGTCTTGCTGGTGCCGTGGTATAGGCGTTTATGTTTGCGGTTGATCAAGCGATCTTAGGGTCGATGTTTGGTTTAGGTAAACTGTTATTACGTGTTATTGATAGATTTTTCTGTAACAGTTTCTTGTAACGCTATTTACGTCTAACGGATGCTTGCTAGATAGACGGGTATTTGAGTCGCCTCCGTGACGTAATTAAGCGCAGCTAACAAAATGTGAGGGAAAACTTTGCTTGTGAAAACTGTTAAGGGCCATAGTTTGTTTGTACTTAGTTTATTTAAAATTATATTTGTCTAAGTTTCCCAAAATAAAAAAAAAACATGTTAAAATAAAAGCACCCGTGGCCACCTCTTTAAGGGACGAAAGACCGAAATTTAAACATTGCTGGCTTAAAATTGCTTTTTGAAAAGTGTCTTTTCGCACAATTCGTGAGAACAGATACGCGCAACACGACCACATTGCTATTATGTAAAGATTTTAGATTCAATTTTAACAATTATATTGTAAGTTTGATTACAGTAATCCTTAACTCAAAAATATGCCTTTATTATAGATTCGTTTTTCTATTAAACCATCTACCGAAATGTCTAATTGCTCAGAGATGCTAACATCGATACTTAATACTGGCCTTGTCATCGTAAATATATATTTGACCCATGATCTTTTAAATATACTCAAATAGGTATACCACACCTACGTTCCAAGATAAATATACTTACTGTTTGTTTATAGATCTGTACATTTTTAGCATTCCTTTGTCTCATTAAATGTTATACGTGTAGACAAATTTAAATTGCTCGAATAGCAGCGCGGATTACGTCACGTTGCTATAACTAATACTCTGCAGACCGAAGGAGTGTAGATTCAAGCTCTGCGAGGTACAAAAATGTGTAGTGAATCCGTGTGTGCCAGTTGCGTATTACACTTAGTTAGTCTTTAAGTACTACGTGAATAGGCAACGAGCCTATGTATTTTTAAATATATTATTACTAGATCTTGTCCATATCTTCGCTCGCGTTATGTAAATTTTCTTTATCTTAGGAACAGTGCTTCGATTCCCCTGACAATGTGTATGCGAAATTTCATAATGATCGGTCGAGTAGTTAAGGAGTGAAAGCGACACAAAAAAACAAATTCACATTCGCATTTATAATATTAGTTAGTTTGTTATTTACTATTGCCGTCTGCCAGGTATAGTTCCAGACGCCCGGTCGTGTTGAGAATTTCTCGATAAAAAAGCTAATAACACATTTCTCAACGTGGAAAACTAATTCGACTTCTTATATAACCAACAGTTCTCGCAATAAAAACCTAGAGAAAGACCTAATACTTATTTCAATAAAACATGAAGCGATCTATTAATCCAGAATGCTGAAAGTTTGCACGATCGTAGGATGTACGACAGTATTAAACGTCAACATCGGGCAACTACCAAATTCTAATTTATTTTTACTTAAGTTTACTTAATGTATGCTTGTGCAAGTCACTTTTTATTATTGACTTGTTTATTAAAGTTTCTAGTTGTTGAAATGCTTTACTACGGCTGTTTGCTTTACGAGTTGCATCTTTCTTTGCTTTTCCAAAGCTTTCTCTACACATGATATTAAAGTTTTATATTTTTACTAGCTGCCAGGACAGACTTCGTTCAGTCAAAAGTAATTTTTCATTTTTTTTTTGTTTACTTTATCACTAAGGGGTATGAAAAATAGTAGCCGATTCTCAGACCTACAAAATATGCATATAAAATTTCATAAAAATCGGTCAAGCCGTTTCGGAGGAGTATGGTAACTAACATTATGACAAGAGAATTTTATATATAAGATAAAAATGTCTGTACAAAGAAACAATAAGTTTCACTGGTGGGATGAGGCTTTGTATGTGGGTTTTAAAGTCTGTGTGTGTTTTCTTTTTAACCTATTGAGTATTGGCGGTAAATCCGTGATGAACAGGAGCGCGTTTCTTATATCTATGGATTTCTGTGTGCAACCATGAGCATTCCTTGTTTTCTTTCGGTGATTAAAAGGTTAATAATGTTGTCAACTGCTGTGTCATTTGCATTATGTTATATCTTCTCGTTATAAGATATTGTCACCTTTGTGAGAGTTGTATTCAGCTGATATTCAAGAACCGAAAATTTTATGAGCACTCGTGTGTTCATTTGCTAGTCAAGAAGTTAATAATGTTAACAAATACTATGTTCTGTAATTAAATATTCGTATAACTTGTGGTTATAAGATATAGAAGTCTGTGGTTTAGGCGTGGCTAAAATCTTTAAAGTTACTAACCTCTTGAACTGAACCGGTTGTGTGTTTGTGTTGTGAGAGTGTGTTTATGGAAATCTGTCAAAAGCACGAAGCTTCAGACAGACTATTGTTGGTTTATTATTTGCATATTTGTAATCTATACATATAAAACTCTTCCGTTACTGAGTGACTGACAGACAACGCTCAGCCGAAAGTACTGAACGCAAGAAGCTGAAATTTGGCATGTATGTTCCTTGGAGAGTGTGGGGGAGCACTAAGAGAGGATTTTTGGAAATTCCACCCTGAAGGGGGTGAAAGGGGTGAAACCTGATATTCACACGGGAACAGAAATTACGCGGGTGAAACCGCGGGAAAACTACTAGTCTATATATATAAAACTCTTCCGTTACTGAGTGACTGACAGACAACGCGCAGCCGAAACTACTGAACGCAAGAAGCTGAAATTTGGCATGTATGTTCCTTGGAGAGTGTAGGGGAGCACTAACAGAGGATTTTTGGAAATTGGAAATTCCACGGGGGGGGGGGGGGGGTGAAAGGGGTGAAACCCGATATTCACACGAGAACGGGACTTACGCGGGTGAAACCGCGGGAAAACTACTAGTACTTTATAACTCGTTTGACTGTAATGTTCGAAAACATAACATAGATTATCCCTATGAGGGATATGTATTACATCTGTATTTCGCTAGCTATGATTTTACACGTGATACAAACAAGTTAAGTATATTTTACAGAAGCTGAGCTGCTACTGTGATTTCCTGACAGTCAAATTCAATAACATTTTATCTGATCGAGGATTAGAACCTCGTGATCGCAAGCAAAGCAAGACGCTGGACTTTCAAGACAGTCTTATTATTGCCTTAGTTAGAACAAAATAAGTTAAATAAATGTATTTCTTTCAACATAGACATTACTTAGCATTCAATTATGAGAAAAAAATTACATGTTTTCACCAAGATCTACTTAATACAAATACATAAAAAGAAACAAATTACTATTCACCCTCGTCATTTAGAAAATACGTAGCACTAAAGACCAAAACCATAATTGTTATTATTGCTTCTCAATCCATCGCCGACGACCCCACACATCGCAATCAAAGCATTTATAACTTTCAAACAAAATCTAATTTACCCTAAACTTCTCAAACCAAATGTTCATAGTTCTACAAAAATACACCCGGTGTGTTACAAAAATAAATTAAAATTAACTCTACGCGAGCAAGTAGCTGCGACAGAAATAACAAGGACCACTTCCTTCAGGACTACTCGAATAACGGATTGTTTGAACAGACAACACACTTTTTGTGGCCGATTTGTTGCGTTAGTATCGCGGGCAACAATCCATATTGTGTTACTAACAATACTACGGCCCAATTTATTGGCCTATATACATTATCGTGACAGACTGTATATAGATTGTATATTGTCATATTATCATTATCTCTATTGATAAACGTAAAACCTAGATACCTACTAGAAGGTTAACGCTATTTCCTTGTGTTTAAAATATAACGATATTTTGCATAATACAATTCATGTCAACAATAATATCAAAAAATACTATTTATTCTGGTATTTATTCCCAAAAAATTCAAATCGCAGGTAGAAACTAATTAGAAATTTAGGATTAATTTAATCACTAGCTATCTCCCGCAGTTTCATCCACATTTATGCTTACTGCTTCACTCCTCCTCAACGGTAAAAGAATATTTTAAATAGATCCAGTTCTCTTTGAATTTATACATACATAAATACAAATTTTGTGTGTTACTCGTTAGTATGATGTACTCGTATATTATTATGATAATATGATCGAAAAAATAACGCCACCTTTTCACATAGAACGCTAGTAAACCCACTTTAGCCTTATGGGATCATAATTTCCGTTTAATATTATAGCATTACAATAAAAGCCTACGATCTAACCGCTGTCGACCATAAATATACAAGGGCAAAGTGTTAAAACCGTCTAGGTCGAGAAACGGTACGTACAACCACTTCAATTTGTTATAATTCCTCAAGTTCACACACAATTGCTCTGTGGCTTCAGTGTGGCTTTGGAGTGTCCCGTCTATCCCGTCTGAGCCGGTAAGCCGGCTTTCCGATTGAGTACGTAGATACAAATGACGAATATTGACAATATAAAATATTGCGGAAGCTCTAGAAATGTTTCTGTTGTGGCCTTATATATTGAACAGATAATGTTTCTTAGTATTGGTGTTACATTTGATTCATACAGATAGATACATAACCTCGCGCCTCTATTCTCAAGGAGATATGTACAAGTGTATTACACCTAAATTTCGACAACTATGATTTTTAAAGAAAGATAGAATAAGGAATAGTGTGATTAGAGAGAGATGCGGCATGAAAGTGGATATAGTGACAAGAATAGAAAAGGGTATGTTAAGCTGGTTTGGGCATGTAGAAAGAATGGACGAGGAAAGACTGACTAAGAAAGTTTATAAGGCTAGTGTGAATGGAACAGTCGCAAGAGGAAGACGAACGAACGAACGAACGAACGTTTCTTGATCAGATTGGAGGCGTTCTGGACAAAGGCCAGGTTAAGAGCACCTTGAACCGACGGGCGTGTATGAGGAATGTGATGAAAGTGAATGAAGCCAGAGAAGTGTGTCAGGATCGTAGCAAATGGAAATCCGTAGTCTCTGCCTACCCCTCTGGGAAACAGGTGTGAATCTATGTATGTATGTATGATTTTAGGTTTCATGCAATAGGGGACCCATGTAACAAGACCGCCTTATTTTATATAGAGTGTAAGGTTAAGAAGATTTAGATTCAGGGTAGATCTTTAGACTCCACGCAGACGTCTCGAGTTCGACCACAATGCACGCATCTTTTTCCCAAAGTCATTTTCGTATTGAATAGGCTTGCTTATACTGGTAAGGCCCCTGTTTACTAGAGGGACAAATTCAAAAAAAAAATATGTGTTATGTGTGTTAAAATATTGCCGTGTGTGAAATGTTTAGACTCACACGACCCATAGATGTCCATAAATGTGTCCTAATCCATAAGCTATCTTTTATTTTTATTCTGTGAGTTCTGTTTTTGAAACTGTTTGCCGTTATTTGAAACATCTTTAGTGGTACTTGCTACAGTTTTGACAGTAGGAAAGCAAACCACCAAAGCAGATATTTGTCGCCAGTAAACACTTGAAAGAGAGTAAAATCACAGTAAAATTGTGCTGTCTAACAGCATTACGGTGCAACGCTTTGCACAAGGAACATCTATTTGTATTGGTCGAACGCAAACCAGATAAGATGAATTTAGAACGAGATAAAAGAAAGTGTCTCAAGGACGCCAGTGTTTGCGCTGATCGTTGAAATTCTCTACGTATTTTTGCAAACACGAAAGATAGTTTAAATTCTAGAAAATTCGTTTTACTTTTAACACCTATTTTCTCTAGATGAATCATTAAAATAACTTGACTAGGAATCTTCAGGGAAATACGTCTTAATATTTAGGGTTGCCAACAGTTTTTACTTTATTCTTAGGATACAGATAACACGGTATCTATTGTCATGGTAGAAACCGATTGCTAGCGGCACCCATACCTCGGTCACTAAAGCAGCTTAATGCTCTCTTGGACTTTAACCCAGAAGTTGATATTTTTGCGGATGAATGGCAAGTATTATTATTAGAATGTATGAGGTACTGTGAGCAGAATGCGTGAATGCTAAATTTTAAATTTATATTATATTATAAAATAAATAATGATTAAGTAAATAGTGTAATTGGTGCAAGTCGTTCTATTTGATATAAAATAAATAAATGGTATAACTCACAAGTTAAATACATCATATAATAAATAGAGTATATACTTTCTTGTCAGTAAATAGTTGGTTATTTTATCTGAATCATACAACTAATGTGAATTAGGTCTAAGCAGAGGTAACCACCAAACCAGCTACAAATAGCGCACAAGTGAAGGCAAATTATTTACCTGGTTTATAAATGGGTATGTTTCGAAGGATGACAAATCAATTATGAAAGGCTTGTTTTGCAAAATGTGTATGTAAACATGGGTGACGTATGGCATAACAGAAATTAAGTTGACAGATATATAATAAAAATTATTGCTTGAAACCTCACTTGGTTAGTGCTTTACCGTCTAAAGGCGGAGTGACGACCCAAATGCGTATAGACCTCCACGAATCTAGTTGACGTGTATTTTTGTTTACGATGCAGTTAACATGCGCAAGTGGAGGGACTTGCACGTCTTGTATGCGTATTGGAAACGACAGAAAATCAAATTAACGATACATTAATTATTTATTCGGTCAACATTTTGGAATACCAGGCAAAGTTAAAAATCTATTGTCTAGTCGGTGTGGCGCTGCTACTCAATAGGCTATTAAAGTAAGACCTACGAACATTGTTTTACTTATTAATGTACATAACTAAAGCAAGTAACCTGTATTATTAACTAGCGCATGTAGCACACGCAAGTGGCTTGAAGAGTCCATGCTAGATATTTGCGTTGCATACTATAGCACCATTATTGTCAATCCTCAGCAATACAATGAAATAAATAAATAAATGTGCAAGTCATGATGCCGATGGCGGTACACAAGCGAGTAAAATTAATTTGATAACAAATGTAAACATGGAATAAGTGTGCAAGGAAGAAGTTACGACCTTTCGGCTTGCGTAAAGAATTTACGACTACGAAATACGTCACGGCATTAAAAATTGTTTACGTATTACGTCAACGTTTCTATGTGGATTGTAGAATGAGTTTGAGTGTTAGATGCAGCTTTTCGTCGGTTATAATTTAAGTTCAATACTGTGTAAAATTCGTATATACAAAGTCAATATTTACAGAAGATTGGCGCTAAACTTTGTATGATGTTCTTGTGGGCTTACATGCTTCTTGAGAACAAGTTGTTAGTCGATGGGGGCTCAATGCCATCTTTACTCCTTGCGCTAACAGCAAATTGTCTCTATTCTTGAAAGGTCAACAACTCGCTAGTTGTGCGCCTTTCAAAAGAAAAGTATCGTTCGCACATCACTACATGCACAACAGTATTCTATTTAGGTATATTCGACTAGATTTTTGTCTCGGGATCCGGACTTTTTGTGGATGAAAGGTACCCTATATGCCATAGATATGCGTTTCATGATGATCGGTCAGGTACTTAGGGAATTCAGCATCACAAACAAACTCACATTCTCATCTATACAATTTAGCTAAGGAGTTTGTTTGTTTGTTTGGTTGAACGCGCTAATCTCAGAAACTACTGGTTCGAATAGAAAAAATATTTCAGTGTTGGATAGCCCATTTATCGAGGAAGGCTATAGGCTATATAACACCACGCTACGACCAATAAGAGATGAGCATAAATGAAAAATGTTGCATCAACGGGGAAAATTCTTTTATATGAAGCAGACGAAGTTGCGTGGGTCAGCTAGTTTATATATAATATTATTAATTTATTATATTCGATTGCATTGAGAACACTATACATACGTAAGCAGGTGTTCTGCGTCCTTCACTATCCAATGGAGGTACATATAGGATTGTTAACCACTATATTCGAATATCATTCGGATACTACAATTATTCGCATTACTATCAACAATGCGCTCGTGATACCCTTAATCCTGCAAGCAGCAACAAACTTCGACAGAATAAAAATCAAATTCGTGGAAAGAAGATAGAAAACCGATGTAACTTTATTACTCAGCACGTTAAAACTTCTAATCGGGGAGCATAGTCTAGAGAATCGACAAATGGGGAACACATGTTCTCGATTCGCAACTATGGACTGGAAAATACAACGCTAGACCGCACTAACAACCAACGGGGGCGTGGTAAAAGTAAGAATGACCCGTTAAATGCAAGTGGCGTAACACCAATCATTTGGACATTTAATAATAACAATCCTGTATTAAACTGTCCCACTGCTGGTCACGGACCTCTTCTCAGTGTGAAAAGGGATAAGCCATAGTCCACCACGCTGGCCAAGTCCGAGTTGGCGGACTTCACACATATTCGAGAACATTAAGGAGAACTCTCAGACATGCAGGTTTCTTCACGATGTTTTCCTTCAGCGTTAAAGCAAGCGACAATTAACTAATACGCATATAACTTCTAAAAGTCGGAGATGCGCGCCTTGGGATCGAACTCGAAACCTTTGCGTAGGCCAACGATCTCCTACTACTAACAAGCCATTTATATAACATCCAATATAAATAGCTATTGATAATAGTAATGACTCGATACTATATAATTACAATTAGGAAATTCTGAATGCATTGTCTGGCAATGTGCCCGGTATACGGTAATAGGCTCGCCTGTACGTAAGTGGAACTTAAAACATAGCTAGCGAAATGTTTGTTATACCGAAATGCCTACCTCTTCAGGAACATATGAATAAAAGTATATATGTGCACTAAATCAGTGAGAATATGATATTAGTAGGCATATTTATACATGTCATAGCTCAGTGGGGAGACCAGCAGACTGCAATGCAGAGGGTCAAGGGGTCTCGGGTTCGATTCCACGTCGCGCACCTCGGACTTTCGAAAGTTATATGACTTTTCGGAATTATGTGTGTAGTGATTGACAATTATCGCCTGCTCCGTGCCTCGGAGAGCACGTTAAGCCGTCGGTCCCGGCTGCCATGAACATCTATGGCAGTCGTTATTGGGAAAGACAGCACCCCCTAATATCCTGAAACTGGTCTAACCTTAGGGTATCGTTAGCCTTCGGGTTGCGGAGGTCAGGTGGCAGCCGCTCCGTGTAAAAACTGATATCCAGTCAAATCCGGTTAGACTAGAAAAGCCGACCCCAAGTGACTTGGGAATAATAAAGGCTAAGAGAGAACATTTATACGTCATATAAACAGGAAAGATTTTTTTGCAATCGATAATCCCTAAAACGACAACCGATTTGAATAATTCGTTCATAATTAGAATGCTACTTAATTCAGAAGAAACATATAGGCTATATAACATCACGCTACGAGTAACGGGAGCGAAGCACTAATCATAAACATGGGTGAAACTTCGGCGACAGTTAGTTACCTGTGTTCCTCTTTTTGAGCATTTGCACGCACGGAGAAATGTCTAATTTGAAATAGTTAAAGTTTATATTGAGAGTGAGTGCAGAAAACAAATATTTATAAAAAAGAAAATTTTTGAATTCATGTTGAATTTCGATTACTGGGCTACCAATTGTTGATAGGTACAAATCAAACCGCAGACCACGCTTTTAAAGAGATCCATTAGATGGAATGTACTGGCTAGATAGTAAACATATGTTACATATATATAGAAAATAGTACATATTACGAATAGTATTCTCGACTATCTAGTACCTACATAAGTCGTTCACCTAGACCGTGGGCGTAACCTGGTATTCATATCGTACAATAAGAATTTACATCTAAATAAAATGTGCCGAAGGTAAACTCTGTCTGGTGATCGGTTTGTTGATTTAGCACTGTTCAGTGCCGTAGACAAGGATTATTTGTAATACTGTCTTGGTCATATTTCTAGGTTGTATGATGACGTACTGGTTTGAATAGTCACGTTGTTACAGTGGGTGGTTTAAGTCTACTGTAGTATCTGTTTCAGCAGTGTATGCGACTGCTATGCTTAAGAACTTGGATTTAATTTCTGGATCGACTAAATAATTATTGGGATATTCCGTTAAGAGATGTTTAGTGTGACCGGTAAACGGCTAAAGGCTCTCCTCCGATTACTGCGGACCTGAAATCATAGCTATTGAAATTTAATACACCTCTGCTTACCCTTTCGGAAATATAGGTGTGAAACTATGTATGTATATGCATTGTAATTGCATTTTTCAGCTAAGAAATTCTCAGCATCACGAATTCTAGAAATGTTTCTGCTCGGTATACAACAATAAGCTCATCAGATTGATCTAGCAGACCTATGTCTAGTAGATCGTTCTATAGACAGATGTTATTTTCGATTATTATCTAATGAACATATATTTAATTCGATTTGAAATCACTGATGTGTTTTTGTAACATCAATTCAAATCGGTAACTTTTAACATTGCAGTATAAGCATGTCCCACTATACGAGTTGGCAACTTAAGCATAAACAATTAATGTATGCGTTAACCAATTGGTGTTAAAAACCAAGAGAACTGCAACTTTTGTCTTAGTACGAATTGTGTAAACAAACAATTGGTCAATCTGCCCTCGTTAACCAACTGGTCTTCAAAAACAACTCAGCTGTTCGTTCTTCTTTATAACATATTGTTTGATCTACTCAAGATAACGGCACGGAGGCTAAGGAGTGTCCAAATATCGATCAAAGTAATTGGAGGTTTCGTTTTGAGAATACAGATACTTGTAGATAATGTAAATAAACGATTCGATAATCGGCCCGCGGTAATCAACGGGTGTTCCATAAAATTTGTAGCAGCAATTAATTTCCTCATCGATAAATCTTTCGAAACTCATAAAAATCTGACTTTAATCAACACTTGAAAAGTTTGTTCCAAAAATATATTGGACAAGTTTTATTGAATTTGTTATGTGCGTGGCTCACCGAATGTCGGACCATTTTACAATTCAAGATCAAATGGAAGGACTTCCTGCCTCGTTCTTAATAGTTCGTGAGTGCTTCTATCCATTCGTGGAGCTAACGATGTTTCTTTAAATAGTCCTTTCAAAAGGCTATAAATGATACCTATAGCAGCTAAAAAATTCGGGACTTGAAATGAAAAAATGAGGATATGTTATCAAGTTATGTCACGTAGTCATCCTAAAGCGTAAATAATATAACGTGTTATTGGCCTTTAAATGTACAGCTTACAGTTAGAAGCTTGCGGGCTTGAATTGTATTCAGTGATTGACATGATTTTATTTGCATTAATGTTAGTTGCTAACCATTTGTTACGGTATGGTGTTAATAATGATTCTTCATTTTCATATTTTATTAATGAGGCATAAATACTATAAGGATAGTAGTATCTATGTTATTTATAATGATCGCACAAAACATCAAATTCCAAAATCCTAAACAAAAGAATCCAGAATTTTAATTAGAAGTCTAGAAAATCTATACCAAGATTGATGAGTAATCCTCCCGAAAGCAATAAGAAAAATCTCTAAATTAGATATTTTTGGGAAGGGGAAGGTGACACTGACATACTTGGCATATTAGGTTGAGTGTGCGAAAATAACGAGATGCTTTCCACGTGGTGGACAGTGACCTTGGGCAGCTGAAGGCTAATTGATTCGACGCTTTTGGGACGATCGATGATGCGTTGGATTTTTAACTAGGTATTATTTTATACTAGCTGTTACCAACGTTTTTGTCTGGTATTTTAATGATAACCAAAAATAAATTGCCTTATTTTGATTCCACTCGTACTGATTTATATCTTGAAGAATCCACTCTTGAATTGCTGTTTCGTTGAACGATGTGCCTTACTAATATACTGAAGATTCAATAATGATGCGGGCGATTTAAATCTCGACAAGGCTAAATATAAATTACACAAAAAGAAAATCTCTAAATACTATCACTGAATAACCAAAATCTTAATCCAAGACATGCCAAGGCTACAACTTAAGCTAGCTCGCATTTTAACAAGCCTTTTAAGAAATATTTTCCTTGAAGAAGATATTGAACAAAATAATTCAGCGCCGGCATTTTTTGCATCTTTCTTACGTTAAGCTTTTTACACGACACATGTGAAATTCTTCCCACATAGCTTGAATGTTTTGCATTAATAATGTCGCGTCGTACGAGCAGTCCCGCGCCAAGCGATCCGGACAGGCGATGATGCATACTTCCTGGCGTTCCTTCTATGTATATCTTGTGACTAGCGGTAAATTAGGTTTTTGTATCTTTTTGGCATGTCAATTAATTTGTATTGTTATAGCTGCGCCTATGACGTGCGAATTTTTTATGAGTTTTGCTTTTAAAGTTCAATGTGTAAATGGATATGGATTTAGTGGTGTTTAGTATCAATATAACTGGATTTTTTGAGTCATACTTTAATTTTGTGAATCTTTCGCGGTGGCTAAGGATGAACTTATTTGTTAGGTAATAATAATAATAATGTATTTATTTTCTCAACAAAAAAGGTTACATACAAATTTCATAATACAAGTATATTTAACAATGTTTTGTGAGAGACTAGTACCTGTGATAGGTATTTTAATACCTGTGATCGGGTCACCAGAACTGAGTTATATTGTCTCATTATATTTGGCCGGGATTTTTTATTTGTCTGCGTCTTGTATAGTCATTGAGATTTCTAGACTTGCTTGGGTGACTCATTGCCTATCGTCCGATTAAGAGGCGCCGCGACCGTACAGAGCATCTGCCATTGTCGCGCACATACTAAATCTATTCCTCATTCTATTTTGGAGTGTCGCCTATGTATTTGCCACCATAATGGCAATAACTGATAAATCGTATTATGATTTATATTGATTGTCATGTGAATTGTCATGCTAGACATTGCATCTAGGCACGTTCTTAAATGGACAGGAATGCAATTAGGTTATAGGTTTTTGTTATGCGTTTGACTGTCTCTTTACTTATCCTAGTTGTTAAGCGTGAAAACTAATTTTAGTATTTAAAATAAATTCATTGAATTTTTTTTTTCATTATTACAGGCTTAGAATATACCTACTTTCAATGCAACCAGTCAATAGACAACCTCTTGTCGTCGTAGTTGCCTTACCGTTTCATGAAATCGCATGGCCCTAAAAGAATAGGCCTTATATTTGCAGCACAAACAGTAAATGATCGGATGGAGGTACGACAACAACGAACGACTGCACGGGTAGTGTCATGGTTTAAGTCTTCACCTTGGGTTTGAACCCTTCACAGCACATAGATTGTGTAATCCACAAAAAGTTATTCCGATTCTGGATATTCCTTGTGTCCGCTGTTTGAAAAGCCCCCGTCATAAGTTTATTCTTAGTTAATAAAGCAAAACAAAAAGCAAACAGTATTAACAAAAAAATACGCTTTGCGTTGTAATGACTCTAGCAGACAAAATTTATATTTTAATACGTGACGAGAATTTTTTACATATTACGCCTTCGGCTTAGTGAAATTTGGCATAATTGAAGTTTATTTGGAGAAGAAGTACAGAAAGCTGCAATTTTAAAAACCAAGATCATATAAATAGAATTTCGAGTAGCCGGTAACTAATATTATAATATTGTATTTACGCCATAACAACTATATTTTCAAAGCCTAAATTGTTTTTGACTAGGGTGATGAAATATGTGCTCACAGCGGTCGACTTATCTAATTCTAAGTAATAGGCACAGTTTTCAGGCTGCTGGGAATTGGCTTGAAGCCAGTAACAACCGAGTCACAAAAAACTTTCCTACTTAAATCCAAATATAAATTTTGCTTTTGTTAACGACTGGCAGATATATAAAAAAATAATCTTACTATATTCAGAATTGTTAATGCTTGGATCATTCCTAGCATTCGCTCTGTATGATCAATGATTTTATCAATAGCAATGTTTAAGTAAAATATTCGCTTAGAAAATCTCTCGGAAAACAAACATTGCGTAGTCGACAGATAGATATTCAAGTTCAGGGTCACGGTGAGCTTTGTGCCCATAATTTCAATGTTTGTAAAGGAAATGTAGCGTCTTCTTTATTGTAGCCATTCTGCTTTAAAATTGTAATATATACGCAAGTCTAAGAAACTCGGGTCGTTTAATGCGGTACCTAAAACCATAGCTGGCAAAATGTGGGTATAATAAACACTAGCATTCTATCGCTTCATTAGTACCATGTTATGTATAATTAGATGTTCCCGCGGTTTTACTCGGGTTTATGGTTAGTGTGCCATCCCCGTGGGTCGTAGCGTGATGTTATATAGCCTATAGCCTTCCTCGATAAATGGGCTATCCAACATAAAAAGATTTTTCAATTCGAACCAGTAGTTCCTGAGATTAGCGCGTTCAACCAAACAAACCTTCAGCTTTATAATATTAGTATAGATATGCTCACGTCAACTTTTAAAGTGGAGAGTCCTTTATTGGCTCAGAGAATGCTTTAAGCTCGATAGGCATAGGGATAGGCAGAGACTACGGATTTCCATTTGCTACGATCCTGACGCACTTCTCTGGCTTCATTGACTTTCATCACATTCCTCATACATGCCCGTCGGTTCAAGGTTCTCTTAACCTGGCCTTTGTCCAGAACGCCTCCGATCTGATCAAGAAACGTTCGCCTAGGTCTTCCTCTTGCGACTGTTCCATTCTCACTAGCCTTATAAACTTTCTTAGTCAGTCTTTCCTCGTCCATTCTTTCTACATGCCCAAACCAGCTTAACATACCCTTTTCTATTCTTGTCACTATATCCAGTGGATATAGTTTAAGCTCGATATAATGTTATATCTAAACTAATATTATAAAGAGGAAACATTTGTGTTTTTGTATGTATGTTTGTAATGTTTTCACACAAAAACTATTGGACCGATTTAAAAAATTCTTTCACCATTAGAAAGCTGCGTCTTCACTAAGTGACATAGGTTATATCTAATTTTCAAAAAAAAATAGGGATCCTTAATAAAATGCAATAATATAACCCAAGGTGTGAAAAATTTGTCATAAAAAATCTATCATCACGTGCGCTGCCGAAACTATTGATGATAGAACAAAAAAATGTTCTACAGTATTTTAGAATGTATCAATATCTACAAAAAAGTCCGGGATACCATATGTCCAACTACTGTAGTTATGCTACTATAACTACTATAAGTACTTTTTAAATTATTAAAATCGGACATTTCATTCAAAAGATATAATTCTTTAGATATAGTAGGTAGTTTCTAAATATTAGTAGGTAGTTTTTAAGTATTAGCTATATATATGTATATAGCTAACTACACCTATATAGGTGTAGTTAGACTTATTAATTTTTTTAGTTGTGGTTTTATATATTAAAATTAGATAACAAATTAAAAGTAGGTATTGGGTAATAAATTAAAGTCCACGCAGACGAAGTCGCGGTCAACAGCTAGTTTCAAACTAAAGCTAACAATTACGTGTACCAAAACCAAGATAGATGACGATCAAAAGCGTCCAAATTACGGTTGTCTGCCGATAGACTAAGCCTATTCATCATTATATTGTTAGTAGCCACTTCTTTACTACCATGACAGTTACTAAGGCCAGTTTAACGTCGCATTGTTCACTTTGCCGCTGGCTTGCTGGATCAGTGCTCGACCGGTCAAGCCGAACGGAGATATCGGATTACGCGCACTATTTCCTTATCAGGCCCTTGGGACGTTTTTTTGTTGAGCCATTCATTGCGGATTTATTTGAATTGGCTCAAGTGATACTACGATTGTTAGATTGAAATGCAATTTGAATAAAATGTTGTGTAATACTCTTACAACGTAGAACGAAAATATATGTCGGTGGTATTTTAAAATAACTTGATAAAATTGATTAACGTATTATTGAATGGAACTTGAATGCGGCTGCTACATATTATAGGTACTGCCTCATCGCTCCTGGGGCACAATTTTAAGCTCTCTAATGGTCAATCATGAGGTTCCAGCTACTATCCCCGGGATAGACGAGTGTCATTGAATTTTACTGTTAGAACATTCTTAATAGCAACACGGAGTCTTACAGAGTATCAGGTAGAAGGCAATTGGCCTTACTTCTACGTCAAATGACTAAAACATAGCTGGTGCAAACGGGTATGTGATACACCTCTGCCTAGCCTTTCGAGGATATACAGGGTGATTTTGAAATCGTGTAATTCCTTTTAACCACGCAGTCTACTGGTGGTATAGAATAACATTCTCTTTTTTTCTTTTTTTCTCTCTCCGTGAATTGATTTTACCTATATAGTCATAAGTTAACAGAACGAAGCAATTAAAATTATTTAATAATACTTTTTTTTTTATAAATAATGTCGTATTGCCCCTTATTATTTACATAAGTTATTTTTTTTAAATTAGTAATATATTAAGTTTGTGTCGGATGGTTAACATATGACTAACTGAAACCATTTCACGAAAAAAATTCGTACATTAATTTCTCCAAAAGCATGAATCTAATAACAAAAAAAATATAGTCAGGGTTATTCTATATCACCAATAGAATTCGTGGTTAAAAGGAATTACACCATTTTAAAATCACCCAGTATAGGTGTGAACTTATGTTTAAGTAGATTTAAGTTAGGTAAGTAACAGCACGGTCTACTTTTTCCTGGATGAAAGGTACCCTATGTCCTATTCTGCTGTTCCCCTGACAATGCGTATGCGAAATTTCATGATGATCATGACGAGCCGTTAAGGCGTGAAAGCGTCAAAAACAAACTCACATTCGCATTTATAATTTTAGTTAGGATACGTTAACAACAATACAGAAAATAGTTTTATTTATTATTTGTCTGCTATAAGTATAGAAGATACAGTAAATGGACCCTGGAGCCCCGTAACAAAAATTCTTATTCACCTAGGGAGTCATTGTTGATTATGAAAATTATAACTTGGCAATATTTCTTATTTCTTTTGCGCTGTTAGCAGACATTTCATTCAGCGAGATTTCTTTTACGTATTATTGTTCATGGTCTTGGAAATAAATGTAGTTGAGATGCACGTCAATGTCCGCATGACGATGACTATGCAGTATTACGGACAATGCGCAAATCTTGCATTTCTTATTCATTCGTATTCATAGAAATACCAAGTAGAGGCCTACCTCTGCTCTGTATTTTCCTTTGTGTCCCAGTTCTGCGAGAACTCCGCTTGAACATAGATTTGCACTCAGGCTAGAACTATAGTAGTAAGTAATTGTACCGACGTGATCCTTCTCCTAACATAAGCGTATTAGTTTAACCTCTCCTGGGTTAACTAGTATAGGTACTAGCTGTTAGTACGCCTAATAAATAAATTTGTAACAGAAATTGTTAGATAACATTACCATAAATAAAAACTGCCTAATAGACGCAGTTATGCAAACCTTGTTGTATTTTTGCGATCTTTTTTTTATTTTTGATAGGGCTACTATTGCACCAGGAATAATTCCTGTGTCGCGGGGGACTTTACAAACATTCATACAATGGACACAAAAACACCAAGACTCGGAACAACATGTAGTGTGTGACATACTTACAAGCTGTCCTTATATTATATAGGGAAGGCGCGTCGAACACTACAAACAATATGTCGATCACATAATTTTTTGTCCCGTGTGGGGATCAAACCCACAAGACTCGGTACGGCGGCCAGTGGCGAAGCGACCACTTAAACCACTACGCCATCCGTGCAGTCAAAAGATCTAATCTAGTGTCCAGACTCCTTTATAGGGCGTTGGTTTCACCAGTAATCAACTAACAAATGATTCTAAAATAAGAATCCCATTTAAACAATACAAAGCCTTCTCGCGTACCCTGGTTTTTAAATGCATAATATAAAGTATATAAGTAGGAGTTATGTAACATTAATACATAGGTTACGCTCTGGGCATATTCCATCAAAAAGGTTTGAACATCTGTTGGGACGAGCTCTTTCCCCAAATTGTGAACTGTGTAACCGAATAGAAGATGTTCAGCATATTGATGGAATGTGTCAAGAACAAAGGGCAAGAGGAAGCGCTCATGAAGGAGTACAAACCATTTTGGCTCATCCGTTGTCTGAAGAAGCAAGACTATTTTGTAACCTATATATTAATCAGTGTTTGTCTTAGATATAATTTTATAATTCATATTATTACAATAGCTATAGTTACCTAAGTAATTAATTGTAAGCTTGTATATTTATAATTGCTTGTGTTATGATGGGGCTGTCATGTATATTATGGGTATAAGTTCCCAAAAAGTAAAGAATAAAATATTAAAAAAAACCCATTTGCCCCATTCAGTACCTACTGATTACGGTTAACAGTATGCCATGCGTGAAATCAAACACACATCCGTATTGCCAACTTCTGTCTTCTGTCAAACTACAAGATTATATCGCCAGCCCTTACGATCCCCGTATACAGCTTAATTCAATTTGTTCTCCGGCGTTCCCCTATAGCTCGATTTCAACAAAATTTACAATTTATACTATGACTATTATATGACTGTACATTTCTGTAACATGCAGTTTACAAAATCTTAGACGTACGCTAAGTAAAGTCTACCAATATCAAAACATTTAATAACATACTTTCCATATGTAACTCGTATGAACTCGAATGTGGTGTTTGACCGGCGTTTATTGAACGGGACCGCTGCCCGCTAGCGAGCTGAGGATAATCGGGATCTAGCGGCTTAAGGAGTGACTCACACATATTCGAATACATATGTATATATATATCGACCTATGCATATGTGAATGAGTGCAGTTGTGTGTTTCGAAATTATTGATTTTATGTAAATCAACGGTGCATTCAGTATTGCTGTGTATTTACAAATTCATATGACTGGCGTGGAGCTACATTACTGGACTGAAACTAACCAACATAAAAATGTATTGGTGGCTTGAGAATTTCTTTCTACATACCTAATACAAAACCTTATAAGATTTAAGTAATTTTTTACACATATACAGTTGTTGTACGTGTCAGATATGTAACCAGCACATACACAAAAAGCATTGCTATAATTAAGGGGTTTAATAATTATAAGTATTCTGCGTCATTATATGTTACTAGATAATTCGTACTTTATTTCTATTTGTAATAAGAAGCACATTAGCGTTAACCTAAAAAAAATATTTTTCTAAATGTAATATACTATTCTACCCTTGCCTGTACATATACGATGATGTACCTACAATTCATTCCAGGACAATATGAAAAATAAAAATTTGGAAATCTGTTGATTTTTTTCTGAGATTTTGTCGCCCATAACGTATAGGCACATTAAATATTGTATGTATTAATATTATACTAACTAACCAAAGTATTTCACATTACAGGTAGAAGAACGCAAACGCGCGATATGGGAAGCATCGATATCGCGTCGCGAGGCGTTGCTGCAACGCGAGCGCGATCGCACCGAACGCTTGGAGAGGCAGCGCGCGGCACGGTCTGCGCCGCGACCTGCCTTCGCGTTCGGTTCGTCCACGCCGAGGCTGTTAGAGCCCGTCGATTCGGCTGGTTTCTTCTGGGCAGCGCGCAGGTAAGACCACAATCCAACTAATAACTGCTACAGCAACGTGTTACATATTTAAACTTTCTTAACTGCGTATAGGTTAGATGGTTTTGTGATACACGTGGCAGGGACGTGTTTCACGTTACAGCTTACATACACACAACCGTAATGTCTGTCAAGCACCCCAGTAACGATCCTTTATATGTTGTTATGCAACGTGTGGTAAATCTTGTTGCATTATAATATTGTGACAATATCGAACGTGATGTGTTACAGGTTACAAGGTCTTATTTTAGGATTTATTAATGATCATTGTTACGTGTAACTTTAACTGATAGAAATGAAAAGCCAACTGTTGTGGGTTTGTGGTATTTTGTATAGTATGAATATAAGTATACTTGTGTAAATTCTGAAACCATTGTGCTCTTTGTTTTGACGGAACAATGATCTTTAACGATATTATTTTGTATACAAAACATTTATCGCTTAGGAATGTTCACCTTTACTGGGTATTAGACACGCACATATTCTTAAATGTTTTTTTTTATTTGTTAAATTGTCAGAGTAGCTTTAAGGATTTTTCGCTTAGCTTTTTTGGGGGTTGCACAGGGTGTTGGTTACACACAGTCTACGATGGAGATACCCCATCCCCCACCAGTCAATAACAAGATATTTTTTGTTATTTTTATTTTTGGTGCACTAATTGTTTTTTTATTTCTCCTCCGCCACCAGTACCAACCCCATAGATCAGATGAACTTTTTCGAATCACTGTAAGCAGACCTTTTTAAATTTTGTTTGTTTTCTAATTTTTACTAATGTGATTTTGAGTTTTTTTACTAATTTGTTTTTAATCATTTATTTTTGGTTACACCATGTTTGCATGGTTATCTATGTGTGTAAATTGTACATAACTTAGCCGTAAAAGCTGGAATTGCGTAGAGCTAGTAAAATTAGATTTAGGTAATGAAGCTTCTTAGTTGCATGAGCATGATTTGTTTTGTGTTGTTTATAAGCGAAAATGAGATGCACGTTACCATCGATGTTTATGCATACACCTATGTGGCGTCCAACCTTAAGAGATTTGAAGTTCGATGGAGAGCAGCTAATGACCTGCGTCCTTCTATCCCCTGCTAATAGTTGAGTCGTGAGAGAAAGTGATATTGATGCGTGTGGACATGTGGCTTCCAACCTTTGTACATAATACCTACTATTTAATTTAAAAAAAGTGTTCATTGATTATTTTAATAGCCTGCGTTTTACCGTATTACTTTTTTATATTAATTTATGACGCTGTTTATAAATAATTCCATTCAGATAACAATGCTAGGAGTGAGTCCATTGCAGCTGATTACGAACGTTCTTGAAGGTCGATTAGATAAGACAACTTCATGTTTATATAAAGTGTTAGCAGGTATGGTCACGTTCATAATATGTATATTTGAGATATCTTCGTAAACTTAGGATTTTGATCAAACTGCCTGACTGGGGTTTCCTAGCCGAGCTGCTACTTTCACCCTTCATTACTATCATCGTCAAACAACTTTGTGTTCTATACTTGTGACGAAAGTGAAACCTAGGGTTATCAAGCTCCTTGAAGATGGTGTGTCTTCTGACACAAAGATCAGGACAGACCTTTTTATCTTACGCTAGTAGCAATAGTGGCTCCTTTTTTCAAAGGTTGGCGAAATAATTCCCCTGGTATTTCAAGTGAACTTAGGCTCGTCTATAATCGCTACCAACAGCCTGACGGATAATCACATGCTTGTTTGTCACTGAAATATTATAGAAATAAACTTTTCTGCTATACAAGTATTAAGTATAATTTTCCACAATATCTCTCAAGAAACAATCACCGTCAAGCCAAGTTGTTTGTTTTATGTCTAAAGTAAGACAATTCAGTCTTAAAGTTTTATCTTAATAGAGATGAACTTATAGCGTCTCGGTGAAAGCCTGTCCATTTACTGTAGCCTTGACCTGCCACAGAGGGATCATTTGTTTTAATAGAGTACATTTATATGACGTCTTGGGTCTTGGAGTACATTTAAGCCAAGTTTCGTAGAGCACATTTTTTATGGCTGTGTAAAGGTAAGCGTTCAATTATCCGCATCGGATGAAACGAACGCACAACGCGTCGAGAGTGCTATGGTATGGGAATTCAGTTACGAGTCCGTTCGCCCCTCAATGTTTGCCCCCTAAAAGGAATTTAGTTAGGTTTCCTCTTAAAATCCACCCAAAAATAGTTTCTTTTTATGAAAGTGGCGAACGTCAAGAGTACGTGCTCGTAGCCGGGAATTCTCACATAGGTACTGAAAAAATCTCATCTTTATATTTGTGCAGATATTTTCGGTTGTTCCAATAAACTGACATCGTTCTGACAAGACTGACAAGCAGCAATAGACGTCGTTTTTATCAGAACTAAAGAGTTCAAATCTAGTTGGCCTGACGCGACAATGTGCAACTGAAAAGACAACCGAAATACTTTATATACATAACGAATAGTGCTATTCTTTGTACGCAAGTTATGACTCGCCTCGCCTAATTTAAGTTTTAAACAGATACTGTCGTTTTGTACTGTATGTAAGAGAATCAAATGTCTTGTAATACGTGACTCTCCAACGAACTTAGAAGAGAGAGATTTGTAAAGCGACGTGTGTTCTCTAAATAATTCACTGAACTTGAGAGGTACGCCTGAAGTTATGCGGTAAATTCATGTGCACGTTCACCTTAAATCAATCCATGTAAACGGCTCCCAATATCTAGTGCTTATATGCGTAAGTATACTTAGCCTTATACCAAAACAAAGTTCTGTAACATAAAATATTCGCAACCTAAACAAAAAGGGTTGACTGGTTCTTACGGAGTTACATTTTTATGATAATTTTATTACGGGCTTGTATTAATACTGTGTACGGTCTGGACTCTTGTATGTAAGGCAGGCCCTGCAATGTTAACGGATGTGACTATATTTATTAAGGACGTACTTTGACAGATTTGTCGGTTTTTAGGCTCGCCCTTATTACGTGTGAAAATGGCAAAATCTGCCATCGAATCTAACCTATTCCACTAGTGGTTTTATCGTCTGGTTACAATTAGAATTACCATAAACATCTCGTAATTTTATACAATAGTAATATTTTATAAATGAAAGGGGCAAAGGCCCATGTCTACATTTTAGACCATATCGAGTGTTGCCAATTATAATATGCAGTAAAAATTTGTCTTTGCTTTTGGCAAGTCAGCGGCAATAATTGCGACTGCTGTGCTTGTGTGGTCTGTTCTTGGGCTCAATTTCTGATTCGGACAATGCGTTATTGCGCTTTCCTGTCGATAAATTCTCAGTAGTTCAAATTAATGTCTGGTACAATGCAATAACGAGCCTAATTCATTCTACTACCCCCTCTAACGTCGCCTTACACTATTGTAATCATCTGACTCTGTCCACAAACATATCGATAATTGACATTTAATAACTTGAATGCCAGTTATTGTCGATCGATTATTTCTGCTGTCCTTACAAGGACTGCTATTTAAATCTCCAGTAGCAGATTGGAAAAGTTATTAATAAATCTATACTTAATATAAAGCTGAAGTTTGTTTGTTTGGTTGAACGAGCTAATCTCAGGAACTATTGGTATGAATTGAAAAAAAAAAAAATTGTTGTTTAACTCATTTATTGAGGAAGGTTATAGGCTATATAACATCACGCTACGACCCATAGGGGCGGCGCAGTAATAATAAACGCGGATGAAAGCGAAAGCGAAAGTCTAGACTGTTTCAATAGGTACAGCTATTTTCCTGTCAATAGAAAGGGTAGATAGAGTTAAAATATAAAATGATTGCACGGATAGCGTGGTTTGAGTGGTCGCCTCGCTATTACTACTGCACCCAATGATGTGGATTCGATCCCCACACTGGATAAACATTTGTGTGATCCACAATTGTTCCGAGTCTGGATGTTCTTTGCGTCTGTTGTTTGAATGTATTTAAAATCCTTTGTAACGCAGTATTTCAGCTAACGTAAAAGATATCATTTTAGAAAAAAAAAAAAAAACTTACTCGTTTCGTGTTGTAGTTGTTTGCTCTTAAGTTTACACGATGTTTACGATTCCGCAAATATTATATCAGTAGCACACGGCATCTAGAAATATGACCGGAAGACGTCCTTTTTAGTTCGAGTTCGAAAAAACTTATATACAACAGCTTTGTCCGTCCGTCCGTCTGTTATACAAGTTTTAACTCAAGAACCGTAAGAGCTAGAGACTAGCGATTACCGCCATTCGACTCGGCATAGTCGATATACCCCCGAAATGACTATGACCTTTGACCTCTGACCTCAAGGTCACGTGATACCATCTTTCAACTCAAGAACCGTAAGAGCTAGAGACTCTCTGTCAACGCCATTCGACTCGGCATAGTCGATATACCCCTGAAATGACTATGACCTTTGACCTCTGACCTCAAGGTCACGTGATACAATTTTTTCGAACTCTAAGATTTACGGCAATTCATGGCCGTTTCTTACTTGTTTTAAGAACAGCAGCTCCCGCACTAGAACTAAATCGTGTGTCGCGGCGGGCTTTACAAACATTCAAACAACGGACACAAAGTATTCTTTATGTATCCCACACGGGACAAAAAATTGGGTGATCCACAAATAGTTGTCCCGACTGGGTGTTCCCATCGGGGATCGAACCCAAAACACTCAGCGCGGCGGCAGTGTTGAAACGACCACTTAAACTACTACGCAATCCGTGCAGTCTCGTAACAAACATAGCAGAGGAAATATGCGTGCACCTATGCCTACCCATTCGGTGATAAATAGCCGTGTATTTATACAGGATATCCCAGAATATTTAAATCAAATTGTAACGGGAGATTTCTTAGGTACGAAGTACCTGTAGTTGAAAGTCTGAAAAAGTCTTACTTTTAAAAAAATTTAGATTAATTTATTTTTACACAAATGCCATTTCTTTTTGCACTTTTGGAAGGTCCTTACCTAAGGAATCTCCCGTTACAATTTGATTTATATTTTGTGGGACACCTGTATATAACGACTGCTAACGTATTAAGAATTCGCTGTAGAACTAATTGGAGTGATAGACATAAAGTGTTCGGAGTTCACGTTAAGGGTGTAGAGTCAACAAACTCGGGTGTAAGGACCAGACGGGCCGGGCCCCGGGCGGGCCGTGTTGCATTATCATAACTAAAAGCCTGTCTAGCGCCATTTGTTACACCTCACTTACTGTTTTATATTGACTCTACGAAAAAAAAGAGTATATAGTCGAACTACCTAAGTATATGCAGGCGAAGATTAAATATTTGGATTGAGGACTACAAACTAATCTCTTGTGAAGTTGTAGTCACAACCAACTTGTATAAATGTGTTTATGTGTATACCCGGTGGCGTATTTAGTAAATAAGACTGCTGTGCATGAGGTCTCGGGTTTAATACTTGAGTCGAGCAGCCTTATAGAGTTTCTAGCTGACCCGCGCAACTTCGTTTGTGTCACATAAGAGAATTTGCCCCGTTTTTGCAACATTTTTCATTAATGATCCGCTCCTATTGGTTGTAGCGTGATGTTATATAGCTTATAACCTTTCTCGATAAATGGGCTATCCAACACTAATACAATTTTTAATTTGAATCAGCAGTTCCTAAGATTAGTGCGTTCAACCAAACAAACAAACTCTTCAGCTTTATAATATTAGTATAGATGTATAAAGCAGAAGCAGCGATAGCTCAGTAGGGAAATCAACAGACTGCAATGCCGAGGGTCTCGGGTTCGAACCCCTGTCGCGCACCTCTGACTTTCGGAAATTATGTGCGTATTGATTGACAATTATCGCCTGCTCTGTGCCTCGGAGAGCACGTTAAGCTGTCGGTCCCGGCTGCCATGAACATGTATGGCAGTCGTTATTGGGCAAGTCAGTACCCTCTAATATCCTGACACTGGTCTAGCCTTAGGGTATCGTTAGCCTTCGGGTTGCGGAGGTCAGGTGGCAGCCACTCCGTGTAAAAACTGATATCCAGTAACTTGGGAATAATAAAGGCTAGGGAGAAGAAAGAGATGTTGTCAAGGAATTCTCAGTACAAGCACGGCGTTTGGAACTGAGGCCGGTACACGGCAATAGGCTATTACTTCTATTACTGGCACCTAACTTCACTTCTACCGACTGCTTTGGGTATATAGCAGAGTGATTATAAATATGTGTATGAAAGTTTGTGAAGATTTTTGGATTTAGTTAATCACGCGGAAACCATTCATCGAATTAGGGTGAGAATTAGCACACATATAAACTATGTCCTGAATTGACATATAAGAAAAGTGTTATCCCAGTATGCGTTCACGCGGGTGAAGCCGGAGGCAGCTAGTGTAGTCTATTCCTAGATAATAGAATAGAATGTGTCTGATGGAGGTCTATGTTCATTTAAGTAGTTGGACACGCGCCAAGTGGTGTTCTGAGCGGGCAAACCTATTCTATACCTATAATGAAGGAATGAGACATGTGTATACTGCCTACATTGATGTTGTTGTCTCTTATTTCACTTGACTGCACGAATGACGCAGTGGTTTCCGTTGTCGCCTCGCCACTGTCACAGCGCCGAGTTTTGTGGGTTTGAACCCCGCGCAATGCGCAAAAAATTGTGTGATCAACAAATTGTTATATCGTGTCTCAGAATTTTTGTCCGTTGTTAGTATATTGTCCTCGGCGATACAGATCATATTCCTAGAGCAGGTGTTCCTTTGAAAAAAGTAATAGTCATATTCTTAATACTCCCTCGAGTAAAATTGTACTAGATTTGATTCGGTGGCGCAGCAGTACTGAATGCGACTACTGTATGAAGTCCCGGGTTCAATTCTCGCATCGTACAAAATGTAACTGTACAATTCTCAATGGAGGCACGGAGTCTGGCTCTGAGCCCAATAGTAGTACAGTCCCCTAAACGTTGGACCTAAAATCATACTGAAATGTTAATGTGATACACCTCTCCCTTTTCTTCGAGGATATAATTATATAATATACTAGATGTGCCCGCGGTTTCACCCGCGTTTATAGGTAGTTACTGTACCGCTCCCGTGGGTCGTAGCGTGATGTTATATAGCCTATAGCCTTCCTCGATAAATAGGCTATCCAACAATAAGATTCAATTCGAACCAGTGGTTCCTGAGATTAGCGCGTTCAAACAAACAAACAAACTCTTCAGCTTTATAATATTAGATGTTCAGTCGCTATGCCATGAACCCCATAATGTCGGTGTTTTTTAGCGTAAGGTTCTACAATAACTCACATACGAAACAATATAATTTTAACATAGTTATTTAAAACCAGTTTTTTAATTGATAACACCAAACAGGTAGATAACAAGCAGGTGTTCGTACGATACACCTGGCCGTCTTAAATAAATAATATTGTTTATTTATTTTAAAAATGTAGCTCAGTACAAAAAAGTTTTACATTCAATTAAAGCCATGTTGGACATATTGAGAGAGAGATGAGAGTTATGACTTACGATTGTTTTAATTTAAAAGTATAATTTGTGATGCCGTCTTTGCTACAGTGGTGCGAATGGTTGAATCAGTACCGATCGTAAGGTCCCGGGTTTGATATCCGGGAGTTCAGTTTTACCGGTTGTTTTTTCAAGTAAAAGCATGGATTGTGACACTACGCCTGGCAGTTGTACATAGGCTGGCTTATTACGTAGGGTGTTAACATAGTATTTTGTTGTGTTCAAATGCTCGAGTATGACCACAGTATCTCCTGATATTAGGCGACGGCGTGGTCGAGGATAGAACACACATACCTAGAAAGCACTTATTCGATTGCAATTTAAGAATCTCAGTTTGCACGCATCGGAATACAAACACAGGCAAAGGGAAAAATGGGCAAAGCCTTCTCATAGTGAAAAGAAGCCCGTCTCCAGCAGTAGGACAGTTTTATACAGGGCTGATATTATATTTAACTAATAAGTTCTCATGAAACATGGGTTTGACACATAATGTAAGTACCTGCTGAATTTTTTTATGAATAATGTGAGTTCCACTCACAGACGCTTTATGGTGTTTGGCATTTACAAAGTGGAAGCAAATCGTTTTCTGCCTAATAAGATTTAAACTTAAAATATTCTTGCATTCATTAATATTATTATTAATATATCACTACCCTTAATGTCACACCACTCCTTGCTGTCACTGATTGTATATAAATTACCAGATTCTCAGTACTTAATACATTTGGCGCACACCGCTTGCCACGCCATAATATAAATCTATGTCACAGCTAGTATATTTAAAGTTTCTTAGAACCGCCGACGGTATTGTACACGTCGATATGAGAGCGAACAAACTAGCTCTAGAAGACGACATCAAAAGAATAAGATGTTGCTTCGAGGCAACCCTTATACAACTAAGAGACGAGCTAAAAGATTTTAGAACTTATTTTTAGCAATATCAACTGGTTTTGGTGCAATTTGGAGCTTTGGAGAATTACATAGATGGACTTAATGCTAGTAAATATTATATATGTAGGCATCGTTAGAGAAATTAGAAAAGATTTTGAATTAGTTCAGTCATCGGCGTACGTAGACGCTTGCGTCCAGACAATGCTTTTATCGTGAAAGCTGATGATATTGATATTTCTTGAAAAATTAATCAATACGTTGTTTTAACCTTCAAATGGTTAATACGATTCATAGCTGCAAATCTCTGGATTTCTTAACAATTACGCGAACGGAAAGTGATTGCAGATACATGATCCTTTGTGGTAATTAGCACCTTTGAATCCAACGGATAAAGTATTCAACTTCAAGATCGATGAGTGTTACGCTACCAACGTGAACTCAGTTCTAACACAGACATTATAGCTTAGCTGGAAAGCTTAACAATAATAATAAGAAAATCCAAAGCTAAGCTATGTATTTACTATATGATTGTATTATTGTTACATTTGTTAGTTGACCAATATAGATAAATAAACAATCGTGACTTGCAACCCAAAATCATAGTAATATTTTAAAATATGCAATGCTCGAAAGGAAAAAGCATTCGATATTTGTCTATATGGGTGATGGATACGTGAGCACGTAACTAAACAATATGGCACACGTGTTATTAGAACTATCGATTGATATACGTGCTTCTGTAGAGCCTTCTTGTTTACATAATGGAACTGTTTATGACATATAGGGAGGCGGGTAAGTCACGCGAATATCTAGCGAAAATTGTTATGGATGACAAGTTGCGTTATTTACTTAGCTTGTAGGTATTATAGCTTTGTGTAGGAATTTCTGATGACACTTGACACGAACGGTTTTTGGCTAGATCTTGGCTTCTAACTTGGCCTTTTCTTTAAACCGACGAGTTTGAATGACGTACCTATGTGATAAGAACGAACCGCAGCCTTGCAACACGAGAATGATATCTATTCTGTGAAAGTCGTTTTTCGAAAAATAATATGGTATTCCAATATCGCTGCAGTGAAAATTTCAATTAAAAAGATAGATATAAATGAACGTAAAATAGTGTTTGACGTCGTCTCGTCTCATCTCCCCGTGACCATGGCTGCTGAAAAGCAGTCAAAGTCGGGCCAAAGTGTACAGGTGTCGAGCTAAAATTCAAAATATTTATCATTGAATAAATGGCGATAAATTCTTAAATTTTAAGGCGTAACAATCGTTTAACCGGTCGTATACCGCCGGCTCGCATACCAGCCGGCAGATTTGTACCCGTCGTAGGCCGGTGGCTCGCATGCGAGCCACCAAATTGGTTTTACGTTAGCTTAAGCTAAAGCGAAGGCGGCGCGCGGCGTTTTGGCGCCAATTTGGTGGCTCGCATGCGAGCCACCGGCCTACGACGGGTACAAATCTGCCGGCTGGTATGCGAGCCGGCGGTATACGACCGGTTAAACGTAAGATAGATAATATTATGTTGTAGACTGTTGTCTAAACTTAGCCATCAAAATAAAAAAAAAGATTATATTGACCAACCCATATTACACACTTTACAAGCTTATCGACAATAATTTTCCGTTTATATTATCTTAAGGAATTGATTAGATAATGCTGTAATTTCCGACACAATTGTTAATTCATATTAGGTACCTTTATAAAAAAAATGAGTTTTTTTATCATGTATAAAATAACTACACTTGCACTATGTATAATCTTGGTGGAGTTTACAAACATTTAAACCATCGGGCACTGAACGCTTAGACTTGGAACAAATATTTATGGATGTTGAAGTTTCATAAACTATAAGCTGCGTCATTATTAATAACATAACACTATCTTTTTTGCATTCAACTGCTGGTCAAAAACCCTATTTAATTAATAGGTGAGTGTTAAAGAAATAGGATTGTTTTTATAACAAGCCAGACAACTCATTAAGATCATAATAATTAATTATTTGTTGTCACGCTAAAACAATATTCATTTATTCAAAAGACATTTCCCTCTTTAATGTAAAAGTAAGTTTTTAATCTTAAAATATTTTAATTGAATTGAACATTTGCTTTTATCTATTTTGGCACTTAGACACCAAGCGACATTTTGAAACTTCAGACTTTTTACAAACAGCCGCTCTCGCGCTAACAAGTGTAGTCCAAACGCAGACAGAGTAAAAACTTCGTCCACAAGTTTTTACAAAAAAATTACTGAAAAGTTAGTGATATCTACTAGCTTGGAATTAATTATTTATGTATATTAAAATCAGTGGTAGTTTGTGTTGCACTTAAAAATAAATAAGCGTGATTTAGTGCGCATTGAGTGAAAGAAGTTGGCGCATAGGTTTGTCGAGTCGTTCTTAAACTTATCACGCATACAAGTTGCATCAAAGTCGGTTCGGCTTAACCTTCAATAAAGTTTACAGACAGATATATATTGAAATTAAACTACTGTATACGCATTCTATCGCGTTGTTTATTTTACACTTTGTTGCATAATTTAGAAACTGTTACACTACTACTAGATACTATTAAACTTTGCTAATTTTAAGCTAATCGAAGCCAAGGAGAAGCAAATCACAGCTAGACTTCATGATACTCTGAGCTCATTCTGCGTAAATAGAAACACCAATGATTAAATTATATTCGGGTACTTTGAAATAACGACACTGGAACAATGAGACAACTACCATCTTAGTCTCCCCGTGACCATGGCTGCTGAAAAGCAACCGAAACGTCGGAGAAAGTGTAAACTTAAATATAAATAGTTTTAATAATTTAATTAGCTTAAAAATTAAAGTTTAATAGTATCTAGTAGTAGTGTAACAGTTTCTAAATTATGTAATAAAGTGTAAAATAAACAACGCGATAAAATCCGTATATAGTAGTTTAATTTCAATGAATAACATTTGCGTAAACAGAAGGCAATATTAGACATATATATAATATATCTACAAATTATTACCGTGGCTTGGTTCGCATTTGTTTTAACGAGCCCATCTGAATCCTTAGCGTCTTATGTATCTCCGTATCAAATATTATTTAAATAGCTTTAGCAGGTTAGCCGTGAAAATTTAATATACAGACATACTAATTCAAAATACTATACAACTGCTGTGCGTAAGGTTATTGAGGTTGCCTGTTAATAAATCCTCGGTAGCAGCACGAAGTCTGGAACTGCCCGGTAAATGGTAAAATCGGTTTGCACCCTACTACGTAATACGTAAAATTTTAGAGGACGAAATGTGGCTGTTATTAAACTTTTTTTCGACTTAGGGTAATCCGATTTACGCTTTCACTCCGCGGGAGCGGAGAGGGTATTTCCTGAGGAAAGATATCAAGTCCTGGGTCCTACTGACAAAACCTACCATGGCGTGCCTACATGTTGTCTTGACTGGTTGGTGGATTGCTGGAACTGAAACTACTTCAGGGACAGGTTATATTATTAAACCTGGAAATATAGGTGTAAAACGTGTAAGTACAGATTTAGTCGTATTAGACAGAGCTTTTATAACATAACTAGTATAAAAGGATAGCTCATTACAAGAGCTGCCGTCAAAATCCATTAAGTATATCTAAATATACGAGAGCTATGTGATTAATTTGTCACGCAACACCGTCTGTACATGAAAATCGTGATTTTGTACTATAATGTACATTTTGTGTTTATTTTGGTTTCAACTTTGACATCTAGACATGAAGTTATTTGGGTCACATGCCTGCGTCGCGTTGGGTATCGCTACTAACTAGTCAGACTTAAATCCTAACTAATATTATAAATGCCAAAGTGAGGTTTGTATGTTTGTTACGCTTTCACGCCTTAACTACTCGACCGATCATTCTCATCCATGTCAGGGCTACAGAACAGCACATAGGGTACCTTTCCTCCAGAAAAAGTACTGTTAATGCAAAATCTTATCTATATATAAACAAGTGAGAAACGGTCATGAACTGCCGTAAATCTTCGAAAAAATGGTATATGATCTTGAAGTCAGAGGTCAAAGGACATAGTAATTTCGGGGTATATCGATTATGCTGAGTCGAATGGCGTTGACCGCGAGTCTCTAGCTCTTACGGTTCTTAGTTTTTCCGAACTCTTAGTGTCTGTTTGCTTGTAATGTATGCGATAATATAACACTCATCCGATTACACTAATACTAGTTGTTGTACGAACGTATGAAGTGAAAGAGTTAATGATCAGACCATTAACTGTTTCTACAACCCTTTTACATTGTCCTACTAATCTTACGGTTTCATGGACTGAATATAGGGATTACGCACCCTACTTGACCGAGCAAAACTAACAGAATTTGATTTTACTGTTTCGGAAATGCCTATACTGGAGCACAGAATACTTAGATACGGATTGCCGGTTTAGTACAGAGCTTGAAAATAAATGCTCTCAAACATTTGCGTGCGTAGAGAGAGCCAGGAGCAACTCTGCTCGATGCTGTAATTGGCAGTCACTGTTGGCAATAATTTTCTTTTTTAACGTGAGGAAATGCTTCCTATGCATACCCCATTGACACAAGGGGAGGCGAGTAGGTTACTTCGGACTCTCCCTTACTTGGGGTCTACCGACTAAAACCATTGCGGTGTGCCAACTCACTGCTGTATAGTCATAGCTACATAACACACCTTTAGTTATAGAAAGTGCTGTATCTCTGGCTGCATTCCCAAGTCAAACTACATGTTACTTGTTTTACTTAGCAAATTTTAAATAACATCACTGTGTGTACCTGTAATAGGTAAAAGCCTATCCATTAGTGTGAATAGGCGTCAATCTATAGATATGAACCGGCAATCTGTATTTACTTAATCTATCTATCTAGTAATAGAGCCTCGCTGATTTCAGCATGAATGGGCCGGCTCGACCGGGGAAGGACTACCCGGGTTCTCACAGAATATTGACGTGAAGTAGCAGTATTCCTACTGTTGTGTTTCGTTCGGTGAGTGGGAGTGCCGGAGACCCAATCACCCTTTCTCCCCCTTCCCACTCCTTCTCCTTCCCACTTCTTTTCCTAAAGGGTCGGCAACGCGCAAGTGATACCTCTGGTGTTGCAGGCGTCTATAAGCTACGATGACCACTTACCGTATGCTTGTTTGCTACATTGGTTGTATAAAAATTAAAAATCTATGACTGAATTTATTTAAGCTCTTAAACCAGCCAAACAGCGTGACAGCCTCTTGCCTCAAGTTATATCAAGATTGCTAAGCCCGGTGTCTACAAAGCACATATTCCTTCAACACCGAGTCATTATTGTACTTCCATAGCTATTTGATGTCCAGCTCATAACTCACAATTAAAATATCGTAGGACAACCACCGTCCTAGATACGTATAAATCGTTTCTGACAAGCACTGGTTACGTTACATATTTATTAACTGCAGGTAGTGTCATAAATTAGTTATTGGTACATTAAATAATATAATCGTTAATGCTTGTTTGTCCTGTCATAAGTTTGCAGTTGATGGCGAGTTATGTTTTGGATTCTGTTCCTAATTCGATCGAAGTGTTTTTATTGGATTCGACTATTAGAAAATTCGTTATTACTGAGTATTTCCGAATAGGGAAATCGAATTAAGTTATGGAATCTGGAAGTGTGTCCAGAGTGTCCAGACAGGAATAGGCTCGCCTCGTATTACTAGGGAGCTGAAACATTATTGTATAAGGACACCTCTGCATATCATGTACTAATAGTTTTTAAGTGAGAACTTATTTAAACAATAAAGTAATTCTGTTCGATTTTAAGACTGCGCCAAGCGTAAGACAGATAATGATAGAGCTCGTGCGGCGCATATTCAAATCGGCGCGCGGACGCTATAGTAAAATTGTATGGAGGTTTTGAAGTGCTTATTTGATAATTATGTATCTTTATTATCAACCAATAACTTAAATATTTGGGACGGACAAATGGTAATATAACTATTTATTTTCCGTTTAAGCTGTAAAATAGGATAGATTTCTACTGTTATAATCTAAAGATCATGTGTAACACGAGCTTAAATTTTTCATTTTTCGTGCATATTTACGTAATTTTGTAATCGAAAATATTAATTATACATTTTTTATACGGAGTAATTATAAACACATTCATTGTTATGGTAAATGTATATTTTATATTTGTATTAAACAAAGAGTGTTGATTTTATTCACTTAACTGTGACCGCCTGTTTTGGCACATTTCGCTCGGCGCAGTCTTAAGGTTCAACTACTAAACCGATTTTGACATAAACATAAGCGTCAAATATAAAAACTCGTTTTTAAATTCGTTGAAATATAAGAAGTATTGAACCTACGTCGGGTTACTTCACGAATAAAACCGTGAATATAACTAGTAAAGCATAAACGTAAAACAAAACTAGAAACGCCCTTTCAACCGCAGTACGACGAAAATCAATTAAGCAATTCATCTGATTAACACTTTCGCGTTTAAGGACGCCCTTCGAACCAGGCCTTGGAAAGGTCGTTAACAAGATTACACAAAACTACGTTTATACATGTCATATGCGTTTAATTGTTCTATGACATGCTAGGAGCAATAACTACAAACAAACTCCATATAAATATCACCTTTAATTGAACGTGTTAAGGTGTATTTTTGAAAGTAGCGGCCGTTCGTGAGCTTGTTAGCGAGAAATGTCATAATTATTGATACAATAATGCATCTGGGTTGGCTTTATGTATGAGTAATGTCGTTAATAAAAATGTAGGTTTTATTTATATTCATACGTAGTTTCAAGCCTATATCTATCTCGGCAATAATACATAAATGTATTAGCCATATATTGCTAGCCATAGTTCAGATCCCACGTACCAAAGCGCGAGCGTATTACTGTCAATGGAATCGCTACCCGATAACATGCTGCTGCTTTAAAATTTTTATATCTGAAAAGGGTAGACATACGTGTATGACATCAGCATTTTGTCACCAATATCTTAGATCTTACGTGATAAGGAGCAAGCCAATTGCTATCTACCAAACACACCGGCAAACTCCATGATACTACTAACAACTTCTTAGAAAAATCCAATCCAGGACCTCACGGTCGCACGATGTGTAATTGTAATACCACAGGACCTAGCCTATTAATCATTATGTTTTACAATAAATTGCCATCATTAACAACATCATACATCCCATTAAATCCGTCTATATTTAAGTTATTCATACAACGTAACATTCGTTGGAGGATATATAAAACAAGTTTGATCTATTTTCGTCATTGTATTTATGTCATTGCTGTAGTAATATTTTCCGGTTCAATACAAGTCGGTGTTCAGTCGTATGTCAATGGGAGGAAGTGGGTCAATAATTTGCGAGCGCCGTGTATGAATTTGACTACACTTTTGAGTTATTGGACTTGGGTTAGGCAAAGCCCACGGACTGAGTAAATTTATGTCTGTAGGTACATCTACTGATGTAAAGATTAGGTTTTGCACGCAAGTTCGTTCGTATTATATCTGTTATACTTTTGCGTTTGATGATTTATATAACATAAAACGGGAAAGGAAACAGTCTGTTTGTGGCCACGGCCAGGGCGACTTGGTTGAAACGTCAACCGTTTCAATAAGATATGTTAATTCTTTCCTTGTGATTTGAGATTGTCTATTATGTCTATAATAGAAAGTCTATTGTTGTTGTTCGGACCTGTTAATACCTAGCATGGTCGCGTTAATAATAGTTTTCTGTTCATTCGTATTTATCGGTGTAAAGTACTACATGTGTTTCTTCAGCTGGTGTCCAACTATTATATCAAATTTTATTATATTCGGTTCAGCGACTTAGAAGTGAACATGTAACAAAAGACTTATTTTTCTGATACTAGTATGGATGTGCATAAAAGTGCACAAAAGGTAAATTATTTGATAAGATCATATGGCCAGATCGAGGTTGAATACTAAGATAAGACATAAAAGGGTAGACAGAGTACAATGCAGAACGTACCTAGTCTACCTACTGTGAACTCTTTAACAGAAAACATGAACATCGTTTTGTCCGTCTTTCAACTACCCGATCACATGGACGCCACCAAATAGTTAATAAGTAAAACTATTACAATTACAACAAATCTAGTCTTAACGACTGGTAACGATCGTTAAGAGGTAACACAAAGTATATACAGACTAACCAAGCGACTGGTGGTAGATTCTTTTCACGCTCTTCACAATTGTTTTAGTGGCATTTTAAACAGACTACCTCCTTTATTAAAGCAGATCAACACAAAAATTTTACTGCGTATCAACTGCTGTAATAAAATGATTAGCCTTCGAAAAAACAGGGTGTATATGAATTAGTTAGACCAAGCCCACCTTAGTTTAAGTACCTAATGTTGGTGCTAGACTAATCTATTCTTATCCTTGAGCACGTATTCATACGCAATTAGCTTCCTTCTGCCGCCGGCTCCTTCCGGCGTGGTCCACTGACCTCCTGCCAGTGACGTGGCCATTGTCTTCAAACAATAGCCTTAGTGATAATTCGTCAATGGTGAAATTGTACCGTGCTAATTTAATGTTATGCAAATGTATTGGACTGTGTCAGCATCTCCGAAGGTTCTCGAAGGAAAATACGACTGGCCTCTGGTCTGAACTGGTACGCCTACACGACAATTAATATCAAACCTATTAAGTAGTAACGGCTCACCAGCGGCCAGGCACCATCGGTTTTCAATTATGTCCAGCTTACCAGCAATTGATAAGTTAAAATAACGAAAATATAACTTGTAAGCATGTTGGCGGTGTTACAAACTCCTGTGTCTTGGCAAGCACGTAAAGCCGTTGGTCCTGGGATTGCTCCCTCACCGGTCATATTGCCGTCCGATCGGATTATGAGACTAAGGGAATAGAGAGTGCACTTGTGACGCGCACACACTTGTGGACTATAATATATCCTGCGCAGATGGCTAATCTTCGTTGTTCGATAGCAGCCGCAGTTAAAAGCCTTAAGTCCAAGAGTACCTATTATCTGGTAGTTAGTTTATTTTTATGCAATACCCGTACAAGCCATAAACTACGTCTATATTGCGTTAATTTTGATTTGTAGAATTCACGATTGTTTTGCATGCATTAAGGTATAAATAAATGTGTGGCACTAATGATGAACATGACTAAACTCAAATGAGATTTGAATGCGATAGTAGGCAACGCGATACCATACTTTGTATGGTGAAAGATGTAGCGCACGCACTTTAGTATAGTCTTGTCAATGTATTCGAATTAATTTTTGCACTTCGCTACGTTACACGTATACGCATTTAGGTATGAGTGCATTATTCTGAGCTGGCCATCTGTATCGGTCTAATTTATGACATAACTCTAATGAATATTTAAATACATGTACCAAGAAGTACAGCTATAAATCTGTTAATTTATTTACCTATACTTATTATGTACGTACAATTAATTACCTACTGACTATGTATAATAAATGCAGATTGCATTCGAATGCCGATAAGCTATCTGACTCGCTTGTAGAATCGATATGTGTGCGCTGAATGCTGATTAGATTTGAAGTAAACGTATGGGTATAGTTGGTAGAAGTTGTATTGTAGATTTTGCCTTTAATATACATATGTAATAGTAATAAGACAACAGTATAGTTAATACTATATAGCAACTTTGAGGCAACACAACCAAGTTGCTGCCTAAGGTTGGCAAGGATATATCGCACTTTTAATAAAACAGCGACTTAACTCGAAATTTGAAAGTAAGGCAATTTGGACTCTAATTGTATATGTTAATTGTAAATTCTAATATTATATTTGTGTTAAATCATTGCAATAGAGTTCAAATTTGTTTAATCCAAAATACTGAGATAATTCTGTGTTTTATTAAGAATGCGAATTATTATCCTCTATGCATTAAAAGCGCCGTAGCTCCAATTTACGCCTCAGTACTTTCCTTCTCTTACCTCTTAGTTCCCCGTTCGTTTCACGTAGACAATTGTGGCTTCTGCTATCTATGCAGCAGCGGGTTGATTGTGTTGTCTTAGAATTGCTTCTGTGATGGCAAGAAAAGACGGAAATTGCCAATAGCGGCAGTTATCGCTTACTATCAAGTGAGCCTCTGGCGCAGTTGCCACCAACAGCAATAAAAATGAAATAACTAATAATCAATACTTTCTGCTTACAACGGCACTAAAGTAATCTTGCGGATGTTTTGGGGCAAGGCGGGCAAGGAAAGTACCGACTAACTGCTTGATTACTGGCACCTACGTTAGCTGCCAACGAATGTTAGCTACTAACTGTATAAATTATCTTCAGCTAGAGAGTATTAATAGTATAAATAAGCTTATTTTATACAGTACTAGCGACCCGCCCCGGCTTCGCACGGGTAGTACAAAACCTTAACAAACTATACATCTAAACCTTCCTTATGAATCACTGTCTATTAGTGAAAATTGCATGAAAATCCGTTCAGTAGTTTTTGAGGTTATCGCGAACAGACGCGGCGGGGGACTTTGTTTTATAATATGTAGTGATTCTAGCGATATATCTGTTCAGACTTAATTTAAAACACGTGAAGAAAACATTTTCAATGTTCGTACTATGTCATAATTTCTGTAATTTAATTTAGTTAAATTCTTGAAAATACGAGTAGGTAGGTGAATGCATTATGCTTGCACATATTTTGCTTGTGCTTTTACCGATACACATTTGAAATGATTTAGGAAAATGACCACGTACTGACATACTTAAACATAATCTGCCACATAATTATTTTATATCGGCTAATTATATACCTACCTATTATAGATTGCCCTTCGCAATCATTGTTGTGGAATAAGGTAGCTGGCATTCTTGGACAGCGACATTTACCGATAAGTAGAAAACCAAAGTGTGAAATTTAAAATAAAATCGTGCTATTACCCAAAACATTTAATTTTTTAGAATTTCACTAAGTATTTGGTCCTCTAACTACTTAGTAATTTTACGTCATTAATAGTTGATTGTTCTTATACAGTCATTTCATCAAAGCTTATTGGATTTAGAACCAAAATTCCTCCACCATATTTTACTTATTGAAAAATTTATCATCGGTGTAAAATATTCAGACACAGCTTATATCAAATGTTATGTTGTATGCACTGCATCCTACAAGAGAATAACAGAAACATTGATGTGACTGCCTGCCACACGATAATAACCTTTATTCTTTAGTGATAAGATAGTAAATGTGATGCTTGTGCGTTTCAGGGCGGCATCAACAACAAATGTGATGTTCGCGTCTGCGCCGCTGACGAGGCGCGCCTCTGCACTGCAGCTGGATACTTCTGACACTGATAACAAAGGTATGATCTACAGACTCCAGGAGATATAGACTTTTTCTTATACGCAAGGTTCAATGCTTGTTTCGAGTCAGGGTGTTCTTTGAGTCCGTTGTTTAAATGTTTGTAAAGTTCCCCGCGACACAGGAATTATTCCTAGTGCAGGAGTAGTATGCCAACTGCGATACACAATTATAATGTGTTGCACTTAACTTGGCAATAAATGAGACAATTTATTTAAATAATTTAAAACAATATATATTGCATAGGGCACATTTAAGTGCACTTGCAAATATGTAAGTAGTCTTTCAAATGTGGTAGTTAGCAGTACTCATTAAAAAATATTAAAAAATGCAGCGATAGCCTAGTGGGAAACCGTTGGACTGCCATGCAGAGGTCTCGAGTTTGATCCCAAGGCGCGCATCTCTGACTTTTCGAAGTTATGTGTGTATTAAATAGTTAATTATCGCTCGCTTTAACGGTGAAGGAAAACATCGTGAGGAAACCTGCATGTCTGAAAGTTCTCCATAATGTTCTTAAAGATATGCGAAGTCTGCCAACCCGCACTCGGCCAGCGTGGTGGATTATGGCCTAACCCTTCTCACACTGAGAAGAGGCCCGTGCCCACGGGCAGTGGGACAGTTTAATACAGGGCTGGCATTATTATTTATTATTATTATTATTTGAAAAGTAGATTTTAGCTTTTGTATTTTACAGTTTGGGTATTGTAACTAAATGACTGAAATAATAAAAAAATTACAGGAAACTAACCTAATCCCGTTAACTGAAATCATTGCTTATAGACTGATTACATTCAATTTGAAAATATAATATCGATTTATAATTATCTATCAAACATTCGAATATTTAGAACTATTCGTTGCATCCGGTAACAATTGCGTTGCATTTCCCGGTAGCCCGGAAAATATGTCCGGTAAACGAACATTATTAGACAGGACCATGTTTACTACGAGTATATCATCTCTTTTTTTGTCTGTTTACCTTTACATAAATAGTGTTCAAATATTTTCCTTTATTCATGCTGCCCTTGAAGCTGTGGTGATGTTCACGAGTTTCTGTAAGTTAATATTTAAGTTATTATATACCGAAATTAATAATCAATCTTATGCGAAATGTGCAAAAGGAAGATACATTTTTTGTGTACCTAATAAAAATTCTAATAGATATAACGTGGGATTTGGTCGTAAATTGAATATAATTGATGATTATTAATCATTTTGGATAATAGGATTTGTTTTGGGCAATAGTGTGCCGCATTCTGAGCGTAGTATAGCCTCGCTGATTTCAGCATGAATGGGCCGGCTCGACCGGGGAAGGACTACCCTCTCACAGAATATCGACGTGAAATAGTAGTATTCCTACTGTTGTGTTTCGTACCGTGAGTGAGAGTGCCAGAGGCCCAATCACCCTCTTTCCCCCTTTCCGCCCCTTATCCTGTCCACTTCCTTTTTCTCTTCTTCCTTTCCTAAAGAGTCGGCAACGCGCAAGTAATGCCTCTAGTGTTGCAGGCGCCCACAGGCTACGGTGACCACTTACCATCAGGTGGACTGTATGCTTGTTTGCCACATTACTTGTATAAAAAAAAATCGATGCCGTTATATGGTGTGTGTGGTGCTTCAATTATAACTCCACACGTGACTGCCTCGGTGATTGCGAGGTCACGGGTTCGATTCTCGGGTCGAGGATAGTTTATAGCAGGAAATTCTCAGTAGCAACAAGGCGTCTGTAACTGACGACAGACTTAAAAGTTTAAACCATAGCTGGCGAAATTACGGAGTAATACTTCTCTGCTTACCCTTACAAAGACATAGGCGTGAGAATACCTATATATGAAAGAAAGAAAAATGTTTTATTGGAATCTCCATACATACATAATTTTAAAAAGCAATAATAAATATAATTTAAGCAGAAAACAGTACATGGAGATCAAATTAGGCAACTGCGTCAGCATTGGCGCAATAATCACGACGTTCTAATACACTAAAACAGTGGTTGGCAACCTGCGGCTGTTTGACTCCTCGGCAGCGACTCTTCCTCGAACTGTTTAATACAGGCACTTCTTATCTTGCCTTATAAGTATGATACCAAATTTTATTTAATTTTCTGTTGGATAAACTAAGATATTATTTGGCAAAGGCAAGATAGAGAATGTACTTTAGTCCTAATTTTTCCGTAATAATGACCTCCGTTAAAGCTAAGCTTAAGTTAAAAGAAATGGCTCTTTGAATAGATAGAAGATAGAAAGAGCCAAATATAGTCAATCCACAAGTTCACTTTGGCACACTATTAAATTAAATTCATTTATTTCAGGTTCATAACCCATATTATATCATACACACAAATAAATACAATATTAACACCCATACAAATAATATAAATCAATAATACAAATTCAAATTCATTTTCATAATCAATTAATTACAATAGTCTCTTACGTGCGACACTATATGTAACTTGTCTGTCACAACTGTGCCGCACATAAGGACAGTCCAACCTGTTTGCTATCATACTCAGAACGGCATTAGAGCTGGCCCGCACTCTGCGTACAAGAGACGCGCAGCGCTTCCGCTAGTCGCATAGAAGCGTCTTTTCGACGACAAGGTTGCCGACCACTGTACTGAAACAACATCACTAATAATCTAAAATAACTCAACATCTTCAAGTTCAAACTAAGATTATAATATTCTCTTGTGACAAACTGCAAAGTTATTACACTAATGGCCAAAATAATTGGCCCGCTTTTCACTTCACGTGAGTCACGGATGCACCATTGTATTAAGATCGAGCGCGCGCCGACCTTGCGCGGTATTAAGAAAAGATTATGCTAATTCGCTGTGTAAGCCGAGCACTGAGGCGGTGCCATTATATCTGCACGTATGTGTACGAAGATTATGGTGATACTTACGATTGTTATAAACACGTATTCTGACGTGTTGTTTTTTGGCAAGGAATTGTTTTGGTGACCCTATTGTCTTGCTGGACCCGTGAGATTAATATGCCTTTATGCTTTCTAACAAGTATAAGGTAAAAGGTTCGATTCTCAGTTTATCAAGGAATTTTTTTGGTAACCCTATTTTACTTGCTGGTCTCTTAAAATGTGTGCTTATGCTTTCTAACAAGTATAAAGTTTAGGGTACGATTCTTGGTGTCAAGAATTTTTTGGTGACCTTATTTTTATGTTGGTTTCGTGGCATAAGTGTGCTTTTATGCTTTCTAACAAGTTTAAGGTATTGGGTTCGATTATCGGTTCGAGCAAAATATTATTGTGTTTTACTGATCAAGCTAGCAAGCTAGAAGTAAACTAGAGACGTCATGCTACTTATATTCTAGACAATAGAGCCATTGACACGCTTAATGACACAGACTATACAAATAAGTGAATGTGGAAATATGATACTTTAATGTTGAATATAATATCTTAACTTAGCGCTATCCGTCTCTCGGCACAAATATTCTTAAACGTTGACTTTTAGAAGCAGGTACATGATATTACGTTAAAATGAAACTACTTTATATGAGTGTTATCGCTTTGTTAATTTTAAAACACTATCCTAACTAATATTATAAATGCAAATGTGAGTTTGTTTATTTGTTATGCTTTCACGCCTTAATTACTCGACTGATCATCATACAATTTCGCTTACATTTTGCTAGAGGTACAAAAAAAGACATGAATGAAAGGTGTTTTATAAAATTGATATAACTTACATTTACGCGAGCTGAGCCGCGGGTAAGATGTAGTTATTGTATAATTTTGAATCTATTAAAGTACACACAGCGACACATCAAACTAGACTGTTTGGACTTTGAACTATTAGAAGTTGAACGCTGCGAATCGTGCGAGAGAGTGCGTTATATTTTTTTTACGCTCTATCCTTACCATTACATCGACACCACTATGCACTGTCCCGTTCCGACAATTCTCTATTTTGTATGTAGTGTAGTTATGCGTATATAGGGTGTCCAACTTGATGTGTAGCCGTGTGTACTATTGTTTAAGACTGCGCCGAGCGAAATGTGCCAAAACAGGCGGTCATAGTTAAGTGAATAAAATCAACACTTTTTGTTTAATACAAATATAAAGTATACATTTATCATAACAATGAATGTGTTTACAATTACTCTATGTAAAAAACCTTAAATAATTAATATTTTCGCCTATAAAATTACGTTTTGCACGAAAAATGCAAAAACGTAAACTCGTGTTACGTAATTTTTAGATTATAACAGTAGAAATCTATCCTATTTTACAGCTTAAACGAAACATAAATAGTTATATTACAATTTGTCCGTCCCAAATATTTAAGTTATTGGTTGACAATGAGGATACATATTTATCAAAAAAGCACTTCAAATCCTCCATATAATTTTACTATGGCGGCCGCGCGCCGATGAGTATCGAGCTCTGTCATTCAGTCCAACCGCGTCTTACGCTCGGCGCAGTCTTAACTTCACTACTACGGAACGTCTCCCTGTGACCATGGCTACTGAAAAGCAACCAAAACGTCGAGAAAAGTATAAACATAAAGCAAGATAGTTTAATCATTTAAATAGTCGTAAAGTTTAAAAGTATTAGTTTAATATTATCAAAATTATGTAGGTATTAATAGTGTTTTAAAATAAAATCCGTATAAAGTAGTTTATTTTCAATGTATAAGGTTCGCGTAACCGTAAGACAATATTATGATATTACCTGCCAGTGGTAGCTATTGTGATGGCAGGTTTCTTTATGTGAGTGTCACTTCTATCTACTGCAATACGATATAAAGAAAATAGATGGATAGAGTAGTCTCACGTTTATATCTTCGAAGGTGTATTTTACCCACATGCCAGCTATGGTTAAGGAGTCACGTAAAAGGGGATGAGGTGGTCAAAAGTAAGACTACAAAAGTCTTTGGCTGCCCACTCCAATGAAAACCTCCGTGATTTTCACAGTACCTACTTACTCGTTTCTCTCGTACGTTCTACTGAGATTTATAAAGAACTAGTAGTTTTCCCGCGGTTTCACCCGCGTAAGTCCCGTTCCCGTGAGAATCACGGGTTTCACCCCTTTCACCCCCTTCAGGGTGGAATTTCCAAAAATCCTCTCTTAGTGCTCCCCTACTCTCTCCAAGGAACATACATGCCAAATTTCAGCTTCTTGCGTTCAGTAGTTTCGGCTGTGCGTTGTCTGTCAGTCACTCAGTAATGGAAGAGTTTTATATATATAGATATATGTTCGCCCCGGTGCAGTGGTCGAAATTTGACCATGGGGGTTATTGAAAATTCAAGGCACATATACCTACATAATTATATGCATTTATTTACCTATGTATATAAGAAAAAAGTAAAAGCATCCAATTTTTTTATGTCCCTTATTGTCGTCAATAATTACTAAACAAAAAAGAAAAATATAGATGGCCGATTGACAAACAGAGAAGAAAATGGTACCAAACTGTTTTGCCGTTCCCCTTTCAAATTGATAATAATGTACATGTAAATATTCTAGACGAACCCGACCGGCAACCGCAACCGATGATGTGGTCTTCAGTGGCACGGCGGCGCACGGACCTGGTGCCCACCGTGCCGGCCCCGCGCGCGCCAGGTAGAGCTTACTCCATGACCCGCCTGGACCGGCTGCCGCCGCAGCGCCCGCTGCACTCCGCGTCGCCCTCCATGCATCACCTCAACAGGGCCCGTAAGACCACGCTTTACGTGCCAGCTTGGGTTGTTTCGGTCTTTGGTCGCTTCTCGCTTGGGGTCTTTAAGGCTTCTTAAACTGCTATGACTTAAGTTGTACAGTGTTAGATGAGGTTTTGCTGACAAGATGGCGAACAAGCATACATTTAGGTGATAAGTCGCCGTAGCTTATAGATAATGCAATAGCAATGCACACAATTGTATTACATTATAAAGTCTTTCAGACCGAATTTCGGTCATGTAGACTCTTCTTAAGAACACCTCGTTATCAGCTAGGATCCCCTTGGTGATACGTCGCCGTAGTCTGTTGCCGTTTGCAATACCGATATACGCAATTGTATTACACTATAAATTCCTCCAGGCCGAATTTCGGTCGTCGAAGCTATTCTTAAGAAAAACTGGCTATCAGCTTGGGTCCACTTGAGGATAAGTCGCCGTATTCTGTTGTCGTTTGCAATAGCGAAGGCAAAACAATTGCATTACAGTATAAACTCTCCAGACTGAATTTCAGTTATGTTTTGCTCTCTTTACGTAGACTGGCCATCGGCGCAGAAAATTTATTTAGGTTTTTGTTGAAAGTTACACCAGCGACACGTCACAATTATATTAGGTATAGTGCACAAGTGTGTCCCATGGAACGGTAATCCGACTATACTGAGAGTTGGTGCAGAACCATATTATCCTTTAAAGATCCCTCAATCCAAACTACGCCTAATACAGTTTAAACACTTTATTCTAGCGCTGACAGATTTTGTTAGTATACCCATCAGAAGACACATAGAATGTCTATCCTTCTTATTGCTCGTAGCTTAGAGATTCCTATTCTGCAGGATCGAATAATACACTTCATAATTTCCTTTTTTTTACGTGGGGTAATGCATTGACGCATTCCTCTCCGCGGGGCGATGGAGAGGTTATGTCGGACTCACCGGGGGAATGATGGTCACATCCCGGAAATACCGACTAAACCTTCCACGGTGTTCCTTAACATAACCAGAGTCGGCGTGGCTGCGCGAATCACTTTCACATGCAATCGCGACCCCGCCTTAACCTTTTACATGTATGCTTGTTTGTTATTTTAACGGTGAATCCATCCGTTGTCTAATAATGCGATAGGCTCCAATACGCTTCCAGCTGTGAGTCAGTAGGGAAATGTTCACTGGCTTTCGTTTGTTTAGGATGGGTGATTTTTTGTACTGAAGTGTAGGTTTTATTATTGCTCTGTGTGAGTTTTGTTTGCGAGTGTAATAGTTGTATCGATTCTGTTGCATATATTGTATCTTATAGAATCCAATTTGATATGTGTTAGCAAGCATTTAGATCGGTTTGATAGTAGTAAGAATGCTACTGATTTGCAAGCTATACTGCAAAAAGTTACCAAATTTGAACAACAATCAAAGAAAATTCAGGTTTGCTTATAGAAGTAACAAATTAGTTTAATTTTCTAAATATTTACAAGTCATTATATAAGCAAGCAAAAGTATTTTAGCAGTCTTTTTTTTTTAATAACTTCACACAGTATTGAGATTACTTCCATTTTGTGACAACAGAATCGAAACCAGTGTGTGTTACGCTTGTTTGAAGATAATTTAAATAATCAAGCTTAAGTAGAAGCCAGTTTCTGAATTTGGATACGCCAGTTGACCTATAAACAGGAATAACCTAATGAAGAAGTGATAGATTACAGTGAGGCCTTCCATCAAACCGGGAGCAGACCCGATTGGGGAAGTATTTTCACCTTACAAAATATCGCAACCCAATTACCTTGTGTTGTGTTCCTGCGATGAGTAGGGTGTCTACAGCTCCTTAAGAAGGCACTGTACTGATAGCAAGGAACCCAATACTCGTTACTCGTTAATACTCGTTAGTAAAGAGTCCCTAATCCGATAGTGATGCCCTCGGTGTTGCAACCGTCTATAACTTACAGAATCCCCTTAACATCAGAAGGACCGTGTTTGCAAAAACCCTGCTATAAAAAAAGCTTAGAAATTTAGGTGTTATATACATCTTCATTTATCTATGTCTATAGTCGTCTAGGTTAATAGTTGAGGTTGAAGTTCGCAAAGATCACGCTAAATTAGCATTTTTGTAAAATAATATTTCGTGCTTACTTCGCAAATACGTGCTTAGTCTTTTTGTCACTAAAATGGGATTTTCGTGCTTAGTGCATAATGTTCCTACCGCTGAGATGCCTTTGGTAATAATTTTGTCGCAATAAGCATACGCCACCAAATTTGTTCATAATTGGGTTAAAACTTCACTAATACCTCACTTTGTTATCTGTTTTTGTTGATTATAATACATTTTGTTTAATATCTTTGTGAGTTTTTTAGGTGGTAAGTAAATCATTGGGATCATTAGTTCTGGAGGTAATTCGTTGAGTGGCAAATCTTAAGTTATAATCTGCTTAATCATATAGTTTTGGTTTATAGTATCCTTTCCATCATATTTAGTGTTACCGATAGTAGTATGTGGTTATGTTTCAATCCTGAATATAATTCTAAAGAGAATGTTCTAAAAAAAAAGCTCAGAAGTGTGTCCCACTGCTGGAAAAATGGTATGAAAAATGGGGCGTGGTGATTTAAGAAGTCGCCTTGCTACTGTCCCTACACCGAACGCTGTGAGTTGGATGCCCATTCGGGACAAAAATACTCTTAATAATTGTGCTGAGTCAGGGTGTTCGTTGTGACCATTATTTAAATGTTTGTAAAGTATCCCATTATACAGGATTAATGCCAAATGAATGGGTTGTATTGAGCTAAACGCTTGTGAGTAAGTTCTCATTAGTAGCTTGTAGATGTTGATCGAATCTACAACCTCTTGATCGCAAACCTGATAAGGTAACCATCGCTTTAAATATCTATATAATAATGGTCTTTAAACATATCCACGCCTTCCTATTACACATTATTAATATATTTTCTAAAGTAATCCAATCTAAGATTTGTCACTTTCATGTAAATACATTGCATTCGTTCAGTCGCCATGTTGGTCGCTTGGTTTCGGTAACATTATCTTTCGCTAAGGTTCACACAACTACGACTAAAAAGGTATTTAATACTATCTCTAACTCTGGTCCTACTGCGGTGTACTGGTGCTCTCGACTCGAAAGGTAAGAGTGACTAACAGCTTTAAGCTTTATAACTAACTTGTGGAGTATTGTTTTTATCACGCACTTTGGTTTCTAGCTTGTTTTAACCGTGTTTATTTTCGAGTAATAACTTAATATATAATTATATAAGCAAAATTCTATTGTTCTTGTCTTCCCCGCTAGAAAAAACCGTGAATATTTTTATAACTAGCTGTCCAGAGAGACGTCCTGAACACACGAAAAAAAAACCCAAGTTTAACCATTCTCGAATCCACATGAGCACACACAATTCTTTTTATCAAAATCGGTCCAGTCGTTTAGGAGGAGTTCAGTGACACGTACAGTAGAATTATATATATAAATATAACTAAAGTAGTACCCGTATGTTACCCCAATATGTTATATTTTTATTTTATTTATTAGGAACTTCGGAACACATTTCATACCAGTTACATCGTAAACTTACTACATTTAACTTACTTAATTGTAATATGTTTTTTATTTCAATAAAATTCTTAATTATTTTTATTATTATTACAATTTTTACGTACAAACTATACGTCTTATAAAAAGCTTATTAGAACAAATAATATTGCAATACTTAAAACATTTGCTAAGGCATAAATCATTCTAGCCTCAAGGGACAAAGGCTAGAAATATATAATTTCTATTAGCAATGCGAAGTCTAGACTGACATATGCCTAGTTGACGACTATAGTCGATAGGCCCCCATTAATTGCCATCGGAAACATACTAATATAACATTAAATTTCCATTTATTTTGGCAAAGCTACACACATTGCTAGCTGCTACAAATCCTCCAACGATTCCGCGTTCGCTTAAAGGTGATTCTTCCCCCAGGGTCAAGCTATCTCCAAAGCAAATTTCATCAACATAGGATCTGCTAATTAGTCAATACAACGTAACGAATAAACGAATATTTAAGCTGTATATCGAGCCAAAGTGCGTGATTGAAATAGTACATCCACTTCTCATCATACTGCACTTCATAAAAACATTACATCAACCTACTTTGTTTTATTTTACAGATATTTGTTAGCACTACTTGCATGTATGCACTTTCTATAGCTACAATAATGAAATTATTTTAAAGTATGAATGAGAAAGAGTAGGTACTTCAGGAATTACCTATAAATAGTATTAAAAAAAAGATATCAGTGTAGGTTACTCATTGATTGCCTACTTGCTCCCGTTGTCACTTAAATGTTTGTGTTCAATGAAGTGCCAGGTTCGATTCCCGGTCCGGGCAAAATATTATTAGATTTTACTAATACTGTAAATCTGTCCAATTGATGATGATAGGCTTATATACAGGTTTCCGGTAATTAATGGATAACCTTGAAATGTCTTCTAGTAGAACTAAGGGCCGTTCAGAAAAAGAAATTAAAAAGTGCAATAACTTATCATACTTTTGGCTGTCTATCTATTAGCATAATTAATGTTTAATAATAAAACAACAAAAAACCGATGGAATTCATTCATTTATGGTCGTAGTGTACAAGAACGTTAAATATGGTAATTAAAAAGAAAATCATATTTCAGGTAGTAGTTAGGATAGATATTTTTCATATTTTTTTCAGAATGGCCGTCATTCATTTTCATCACTCTACTATAAGACATTTCATGGTTATCCATTAATTACCGGACACCCTGTATATAGCCTTTCACGAGGTATTTTAAACGTGGCTGGTAAAAAGTGAGTGTCATGCACTTCTGCCTATCGAGTATGTTTATGTACTTACGTATATGTGTGGTTTTCTTATTACTAGCAGTCTTAACAGTTGAGGGTTTGATAATTCTAAGCCCACACTTGTATAATTGAGATAAAAGCAGTTCTAGCACAAGTACTAAGTTTACTTCGAGGTATTTACTAGTTATATACAAAGCATCAATATGTTTGTTATCTTAAAATATACTTCTTTTCTGTTTGTATTCTTACATATTTTCCTATTTATATGTTTACTTCACATCATCAATATTATATGTTAAATGTATCTACAGTGACTAATATAAACAACATACACACAAAACATTAAATACAATCGATTCTTAACATTGTTTAAACATGCATTAATCATTCTCTATAACAATTATTAGATGGGATGCAGCAAACTCGTACATAAACAGCAATGTACATATCAAAATTTTATCCAATATTTTTATAAGTAATTGATGAGAGTTTGCAATGATAGATTTAGAAGTTTCCACGATAATAATATTAAACAGCATAATTCATACGAGAAATATATTAGAACTTTATATAACACACTAAAGAATGACATAAAAAAAAAGCTTTCCATCACTTACAAGCGTCATGTAGCTTAAACGTACCAATTAATAGAGAAGCCACGTATATACTCGACGTCATCGCACTACACATGATCCATTGCTCATTTAACACCACCGCCCGCAACCGTCTGTCTGTACATAGCGATCGATGTATACAGAGACGCGGTCGGGCGACACTACGCCGGGATCGCGGCCGGGGAGCGCACTGTCCAATGCTACGGGGGTTGTTAGAAGGCCAACTTCAGCTCCACGCAAGCCAAGGCCTGCGTCTATCGCCGGCACAGGAGTTAACACGCCTAGAGGTATACCTTGTTTCCTTTGTGTTAAGGTTCAATTTGGAATGTGTTTTCTTGAAACTGTAATTTTGAATTCTGTACATATTTTATTATTCTCTAAATTCTTAAATTTATATTAAATTTTTAACCTTATTATTATTATTGGAAGGTTAGTTTTCGTGTATTCTGTCTTTGTGATTTATGTCATTTAGATTTGAATTCTATTTTTGAATTACTGACGTGTGTCTTATATTCTGTGAATTTATTGGTATCTATTTTGAATTCCATGTCTGAATTAATGAAGGTTCGATTTTCAAACTAACCGAAGTTGGTAACAAAGGTTAGATTATTATGAACTTTATTACTTTTAGTTAAGGTTCTATTTTGTGTATTGTGCTAACAAAGCTATATAATGCTGAGAATGGCTGCGTATAGCAATGTTGTTCTTTGTAAATAATATCGATGTCGTAAGCTTATGTGACTAATAACATTAGATAAGTTTAAAATACGATATTCTTCTTGTTTCTTTTTTAAATAATATTTTAACGTGTTTAGAAATCTTGATATGCCAACAAGGAATCAAATCGTTTTATTTGTTAAAGTTGGCTAACAATGTTTACTTGTATATAATGGTGTATGTGATACAACTATAAATATTTACTTATGTACCAATATTCCTAAAATGCAAAATATAATTTCTCTTCAGTTTCGTAATTATTAATATCTTATGTTTGGATGACCATTTGTAGTAGTATGATAAATATTGTAAATTATGAAAGCAGACAATCTAACACTATTTTGATTTGGCACTAGTTTATCATCACACTTTTTTTATTATTTAGTACTTCGAAACTAATACTTACAATTGGTTATGTTATTATTGGCACAAACTACACAGATACAGATTAGTAGCTGAATACGACATGTAAACAATCACACTCATACATTGACACGCGCATACAGCGATTTCAAATCAGGTCAGTCGAATGTACATGTACAGTATTCGGTTTTTTTATTTTACAATCGCTGGACGAATGTCTATGTATGAGTGAACCAGTTTCCTTGCATTGAGACTTCTGTTATACTTATGTGTTTGTAAATAAGTGTCGTATAGTAAACTGCCGTCATAAAGAAAAGATGTAGGTACGTAATTTTCTTTTCGAAATTGAAGTTTTACGTATTTGGAATCAGTACAAGTAGACGCATCTGTCAGTATTTTTATATTAAACTAGCTTTTGCTCGCGGCTTTGTTCGCGTAAAAGTAGGTTAGTTTAGGTTTTGTTAGTAAAAGTCTTTTTTTTAAATAAAGTTTAGCCTTTGTTACTCAATGATAAGATAATATAGCTTTCTAATGGTAAAATAATTTTTATAATCGGTTGTGTAGTTTTTGAGTTTTTCCTTACAAACAAAGAAACAAATAATAAATCAAATCTTTCATTTTGAGAGTTCGTAAATTTCTTATACAACAGCTTTGTCCATTCGTCCGTCCGTCCGTCTGTTTGTTATATAACTTTCAATTCAAGAACCGTAAGAGCTAGAGACTCGCGGTCAACGCCATTCAACTCAGCATAGTCGATATACCCCGAAACGATTATGATCTTTAACCTCTGACCAAGGCCAACTCTGACAAGATCACAGTATCACGTGACCTTTGCATATTTTTTTAACCATTTTTCCGAACTAAGATTTACAGCAATTCATTGCCGATTATCACTTGTATAATATTAGTATAGATATGGCGGATACCTACGTCGTTTTCCCTTAAGATGGCTGTACAAGTAGTTCACTCGTATGTCTGTAGGCGGCGGCGGCGACACGTGGGCGGCGAGTTGCGCGAGCACGCCGAGCGTGTCGCGCGACGGCACGCTGGTGGCGCCCGCGCCCGCGCCCGACGCGCCGCCCCCGCCCCCGCGCCGCGCCGCCTCCACGCCGCGCCGCCCGCGGCCCACGTCGCTGCACGCGCAGCCCAAGCCCCGTGAGTCGCCGCGCCAATCTCACTGCGCATTCTCCTGTCCAGTGATCACGTGACGTCACGACCCTCCGTCACATACTAGATACCCGTCAATCAGCTTATGACGTCATATAAATACCTATTATTGTTTCCTATACCTACTCAAAATATTTAAAATCAGAAGTATTAAACGGTCTTTTTAACTTATTCTTGGGTTACTGACAGAGATAATATCGGACGTTATAAAGGTGGGACTCTTAAAATAATCGAGATTTGTAAAATGGACTTAATAAACTTTTGAAAGCAAAAATTCTAACTCAGAATTCTCCTCAAAGTTTTCTACTACCATGATAATCTATTTACTTAGTAGTTATTTAAGACTGCGCCGAGCGAAATGTGCCAAAACAGGCGGTCACAGTTAAGTGAATAAAATCAACACTTTTTGTTTAATACAAATATAAAATATACATTTACCATAACGATGAATGTGTTTACAATTACTCCGTGTAAAAAACTTAAAGTAATTAATATTTTCGCCTACAAAATTGTGTAAATTTGCACGAAAAATGCAAAAATCTGAGCTCGTGTTACGTGATTTTTAAATTATAACAGTAGAAATCTATCCTATTTTACAGCTTAAACGAAACATAAATAGTTATATTACAATTTGTCCATCCCAAATACTTAAGTTGTTGAATGACAATAAAGATACATATTTATCAAAAAAACACTTCAAATCCTCCATACAATTTTACTATGGCGGCCGCGCGCCGGCTTGAATATGCGCCGGACGACTTCTGTCATTATCTGTCCTACGCTCGGCGCAGTCTTAAGTACTTATGGCTTATGCGTCACATATAATATGTATTTTTGAATGTTCCAGCACCGGCGACGGCAGCGCCGGGTGAAGGTAAACCGCCGGTACACAGAAAGCCAAAGCCATCCAAAGATCACGATAAGGTACACAAACTCATATACTAACATTACCAATGTATGTACCAATGGCGTAGTGGTTAGTGTAACCGACTGCCACGCCTGAGGTCGCGGGTTCGATTCCCGCACAAGTCAAACATTTGTGTGCATGAACATGGATGTTTCTCTTGGTCTGGGTGTTTCTATGTATAATATGTATGTATTTACAAAAAAAAAAGTATATATGTATGTTTATCCATTGTCTAGCACCCATAGTACAAGCTCTGCTTAGTTTGGGCTAGATGGTGTTGTGTGTATGTGATAGAATATTATTATTATAGTTACATAATAAACCCTAAACACTCGTGAGTGGTTTGTGAAATTCCAAAAAGTTGCAACTGATTACAAAAGATGGCGGTGTACACAATTACACAGCTACTAAGAACTTGTACTAATGCCGTATCACGCAAGCTAAGTTTGCAATACAAGCTTATATCTTTGAGTGAGTCTATTTCCTCGCGTTGCAGTCAAACGTCTGCACTTGTGTATCCCTTATAACAAACTATATGCGGTTAAAATATTACCCTTGAGATACGGCATGTAGCTGCTATGAGTTCAACTATAACTTGGACAGGTCAAAAACATTTGAATGCATCGGCTATTACAAACAATTATTTGGATAGCCATATGCAAAATTGACGTGTTTTCGGTAATTTCTATAATGACTGTTATTACCACTAACACTTCTAAGAAGCCACATAAACAGAATAGATCTTTGTATACCGCAGTAATAGAAGATTTCTGTATAAACTCACGACCGTTTTTAGAGTTCGAAAAAACGTCTTATACAACAGCTTTGTCCGTCTATCCGTCCGTTCGTCCGACCATCTGTCTGCTATACAATTTTCAACTCAAGAACCGTAAGAGCTAGAGACTCGCGGTTAACGCCATTCGACTCAACATAGTCGATATACCCCCGAAATGACTATGACCTTTGACCTCTGACCTCAAAGTCACGTGACCACCATATTTTCGAACTCTAAGATTTACGGCAATTCCTGGCCGTTTCTGAGTGGTTTGTAATCGTTATTTAATTTACGTATTGGCAGGCGGGTCGCGGCAAGTCACTGTCTGCGTCGCCGGGCCGCACGTTGTCGCCGTCGCCCGCCGCCTCCAAAGAGTCCAGCGTTGACAAAGAGATCACTAAGGTAACATGCCTTTACATCTTATACTGTACACGATATTGCCTGCGGTTTCGCGCGCGTTTATGTAGATTCCGTACATAATTTTACAAGGTTAAACGATTTTTAACACTAGGGAATAGTTCATTTTTCTTGATAAAGTCTTCAATGTCTTTTTCTGTTCCTCTGACAAATGTATGCGAAGTTTTTATAATAATTGGTCGAGTAGTTAAAGCGTGAAAGCGTAACAAACAAACAAACTAACATTCGCATTCATTATATTAACTAGCTGACCCGCGCAACTTCGTCTGCTTCACATAAGAGAATTTTCCCCGTTATTGCAACATTTTTCATTGATTCTCCGCTCCTATTGGTCGTAGTGTGATGTTATATAGCCTATAGCCTTCCTCGGTAAATGGGCTATCCAGTACTAAAATTATTTTTCTATTCGAGCTATTAGTTCCTGAGATTAAACTCTTCAGCTTTATAATATTAGTATAGATTAAGGATATCTCACGCAGACAGTATTACTATTACCGTCGGTTGTCAGTAACTGTGTAGCACGTTCTCTTTTAAAAAGAAAGCATTATCCGTACTTGATGTAATTCTCAACCCTACAACCTAAGACTAAGTAGTACTTTCCAGGACTAGCATACGTCACCAAATTTCTTCTTTCTTCTTTGGTACTAATCCCACCGTCCGGGTGGATTTAGTACCAAATTTCTTCTTTCTTCTTTGGTACTAATCCCACCGTCCGGGTGGGTATAGTACCAAATTTCTTCTTTCTTCTTTGGTACTAATCCCACCGTCCGGGTGGATTTAGTACCAAATTTCTTCTTTCTTCTTTGGTACTAATCCCACCGTCCGGGTGGATTTAGTACCAAATTTCTTCTTTCTTCTTTGGTACTAATCCCACCGTCCGGGTGGATTTAGTACCAAATTTCTTCTTTCTTCTTTGGTACTAATCCCACCGTCCGGGTGGATTTAGTACCAAATTTCTTCTTTCTTCTTTGGTACTAATCCCACCGTCCGGGTGGGTTTAGTAGCAAATTTCTTCTTTCTTCTTTGGTACTTATCCTACTGTACGGGTGGGTTTAGTCATAAAGAAACCATCAAGCAGAGTAAATTTAATTGTTTGTGATGTTTACGCAGCCGGCGTCAGTGGTAGCGGCAGCGGCGGTAGTGAGTATGGGCGCGATGGACAAGAGCCAGGTGAACGCGATTGAGATCACGCAGAAGTTGGAAGCGCTGCAGATACAGAACGGCGACGCACACGTTAATGATAAGGTGCGAACTTTACATAGGCAGGCCATAGCATGATCCTTAAGGATATTTGTTAAAATAATTTCGCGCTAAACTCGCCCAAAACCAACCTTCAGAAGATCGCATCAAAATCACCTTGTTTTGAGTTCCGTGAGATGAGTGTACTTTAGTTACGCTTTTAGTTGCCACATAGTACGGCCTGGTGACCTCGTGCTACTACTAAATATTTTCTAACAAAAGCATATGAAATGCCAGGAGTATGCTAGAAACAAAGGCGAAATAATTTAAAAAAATAACATGTTGTCTGCTTCGCTTTTCAACAAAGTTTTATCGCATTTGAAAATATTGTTTAGGCTCGCATAAAACACGACCAAACGACATCATTTTAACATAATGGACTCTGTATTTATTACAGGCTAACGAAATCAAAGAAACAATAGAAGATAAGAAGGAAACGAAAATCGAGCATGTAACAGAAGTAACGAAGCAGGAAGAAGTAGCCAGCGAGCAGAAGATTGAACAGAAGACCGAACAGAAGAGTGAGCAAAAAGAAAAAGCAGAAAAGAAGGAGGAGAAGAGAGAAGAAAGGGAAGAGAAGAAGGAGCTCTCCGTTGAGAAGACTGAAGAAAATGAAATGACTGGTGAGTTATATATTTTTATTTGGCAGAATATTGTAACGGAGCTTTTAGAAAGGCATTATCTTATATCCAACAGAATAGTTATGCAAGGAATGCAATGTCTTAACAGTGCGCAAATTATTTATATTAAACACTGTTCTATGACAACATAATATCCAACCTATGATCCTTCGCTATCTCAGGGTAAGAGGCGCTATAAACCAGTGGATAGGTCAAAAGTTTATCTGAAAATTATTTTTCCAAAACGATTTTTCTGATATTTGGTTGGGTTCCTATACAACAAGTGAAATAAAGTATAGTTTTACCGAAACCGCTGTACCGTGCCTTAGGTATGTGCGCGGTGAGACGGGGGGGAACGCAGGCTAACAGGCCGCTGTCATTCGTCAACGCTCACGGCAGTCCCCTCCGTCTCGCCGCGCACATACCTAAGGCGCGGTACAGCGTTTTTGCTCAAACTATACTAAATATATTTCTACTCACAAAATACAAATATAAGACACTAACTGCTTGGCTCCAACAATTCAATTATGAAGAAACAGGAAAAGTTCTTACTAGTCCAATTTAACACAAACACACACATACGTACGCACACGTTTAAACATACGCATACGATTTTTTTTATCCTCACCTTTATATTTTACTTTACAAATAATTTAAATACATATTGAGCTACGACCTAACTGTGTGATTGCGTGGAGACGACTGCCGCGCGACGCCTTGTTGCCTAACTATATAAAACTAAAGCTGTCATAGTAAGATCGATTGCACTGAAATTGTTAACAAACTGTTACGTAGTTCTTAGAACATTATATCGTCGTGAGGTCAGGGCAACGACATTATTTGCAGTTGGAACTTGCAGAACTAACGCTGGTATACGCGCACCACTGCGTCAGCTAGTTGTTAATTATAATACCCACTTCACAGACTTGATATATTTACACATACAGCTGGTAGTATTTAAAGGTCTGAAGACTGGGCAATGAAAAAAGTAAATGTTTGAATAATTGATCATTGTTTGCTACTCGCATGTGTGCATTTCCATTCAGAATTAGGAGCATTTAAGGGTGTTTGCGTACAACGAGAATTAATTATATTATTGAATTCGATCGATTATATATAAATTCTGTGTGCCTAGTGCAAGATGTTTTTACGTTAACGCGATCGAAACGTTTACCACTTTGGGCAATTTTATTGGTTGAGAGCTTGTAGCGGGCCAATCGGAGCGCTAAACGTCATAAACATGTCGATCGCGTTAACGTAAAACAAACTTGTTCTTAGAGTGAATTTTAACCATTATATTGTATTGTTCCAGCGTCGATGACGCGGCGCATCACGACGGAGGAGCAGGCCAAGGCGGCGCTCGCCGAGAGACGCCGCCGCGCCAGGGAGGAGCTCGAGCGACAGGCAGAACTCGAGCGACAGAGGTACGTATACATGTTCTAGCGTCGATGACGCGGCGCATCACGACGGAGGAGCAGGCCAAGGCGGCGCTCGCCGAGAGACGCCGCCGCGCCAGGGAGGAGCTCGAGCGACAGGCAGAACTCGAGCGACAGAGGTACGTATACATGTTCTAGCGTCGATGACGCGGCGCATCACGACGGAGGAGCAGGCCAAGGCGGCGCTCGCCGAGAGACGCCGCCGCGCCAGGGAGGAGCTCGAGCGACAGGCAGAACTCGAGCGACAGAGGTACGTATACATGTTCTAGCGTCGATGACGCGGCGCATCACGACAGAAACATTACCAGTATCAATAAAAAATCTACCTCATATTGTGCCTAATGAATGACTGACCTTTCATGTCATGTTCATGATTTACCTGCGTCATGTCATCGATAACTATATGACCATTAATTCACGCATTCTTATATTTTATAGAATGCAACGCGAGGCAGAAGAGGAGGCGGAGAGGCAGCGGCAAGAGGAAGAAAGACAGAGACGCGAAGAAGAAGAGGCGAGAGAACTGGCGCAGCTGCAGCGACAGATGGAAGAGGAGAAGCTTAGGAAAGCTATCGAGGTAACCTTCGTTGATAAATAAAATGATTATAGTACAGCCAATGAAACGAGAGAAATTATGTGATCACACGCCCCTTTATTAATGTACGCTACGAAAGCGAGAGATAATTATGGCTATCTATTTCCCTCACACTTACGTTCTTGCACGTAAAAAATAAAACCCACACAGACAGCGGAGGCGGAGCAGTACCGGCAGCACTTTTTTTTTTGTTTTGTGTGTGTTAGTATAAAATGTCACATACATGACACGGAGCGGCGGCGTGGCGGTGCGGTGGCGCTGTAGGACGTACCGGAAATTTAAATAGTCGACGGTAGCGGGGCGATGACGATCAAAGCAGAACAAAACTGCTTACTTTACATATGTACTATGGCAAAAACTGATGTGATGATTACTTGTCAGTGGTAAAGCTAATTATAAAACTAATAATAATATTATTAATAATACTCATAAAATCGGCATCAACTTTTGTAAAAAAAAGAAAATGTACTCCTCCATGACTTTTAATTGAAAAGTTTGTAAGTACATTGTTCTCTGCAGACACCGCGCCGCTTAAGCACAGCTACATGCCACGGCAATGACAATGTCTAGACGTCTCAATCGCGACGGCCAAATTCTATGACAATGTTTAGACGTCTAAACCGTGACCGCCACGCCTGGTACGGCTCCGCACCGCTACCATTCCGCCTCTCCCCCGCTCCGGCTTGTATGTGTAAAGTGTCATGCTAATTCAAATGTACCGCGCATGTGCTTTAGCTTGAAAGAAGTGGATGTAGTCATGTCATCCTAAGTAGCAGCATCCATCCGATCAGCCAAATTTGTATTGTGATTTATGTCAAGAAATTAATCAATCCCACAGATAAAAAAGTCACTGTCGGTGCAGCTTGGAATGTTGTTTATTTACCGTGAATTAGTTATGAAAGTAATTGTGTTTATAAATGTTTGTTTTGACATTCTTGTGAACATATTTTATAATAATGACTATTTTTAATGTTACGGATTCATGTTTATATTATAACTAGCTGACCCGCGCAACTTCGTCTGCTTCACATAAGACAATTTGCTCTGTTTTTGCATCATTTTTCATTGCTGCTCCACTCCTATTGGTCCCGATTTTAATTATATAGTCTTCCTCGATAAATAAGCTATCCAACACTAAAATAATTTTTCAATTCGAACCAGTAGTGCCTGAGATTAGCGCGTTCAACCAAACAAACAAACAAACTCTTCAGCTTTATAATAATTATTAGTATAGATTATAATATTATTACTTTTATGACTTAGTTTTCACTTGCATCCGGCAAGTGAAAACTTTGACAAAATATATAGCAAACCAAAGTAGTAAATAGTGAAATTAAATAGGTATATAGAAGTCTCAAATAGAAAGGGCATAAAGTGCTTCGTATCGCCACGGCGCGGGCGCGTATTGTATGGCATAGTGTGCACAGCGGTCGCAGTGCGCATTCACACCGCGACCTCCGCACCGCTACCGCTTCGTCTTCGCTGTCTATGTGCCTGTATATAATATCAGCCCTCAATTAAACTGTCCCACTGCTGGGCACGGGCCTGTTCTCAGTGTGAAAAGGGTTAAGATATAGTTCGGCCAAAGTCGCGCACCACGCTGGTCCAGTGTGGGTTGGCAGACTTCACATATCTTCGAGAACATGCGTGTGTCTGTATTGACATAAACATTAAATTTGGTGTTATCTATAAAATGTTGCTACGTTTTTCATTATGTATTTTGTCGCGTCGCTAGTTAGTCGCTACCGTCGAGATTTCAGTATTTAATATTTTCTAAAATACTTTCAATATTTATTTGTCCCCGTCGCTCCGAATCTCCATACATTGTGCCCTATATTACATAGACTGACTGCATTCAGACATTTATATAGGTAATAATTAGACTTTTAGATTAGTGACTAATGTTAAATATAATTGTCAGGCTCAGCAGCAACTCGAGCGAGAGGAAGCCGAGCGCAAGGTGCGCGAAGAAGTGGAGAAGCAGGCGCGGTTAAAGGAGGACGAGGAGAAGCGGCGCGCGGCGGAGGAGGCCGAGCGAGTGCGGCGCGAGGAGGCGGAGCGGGAGGAGAAGGAGCGCCTGGCCCGGAAGCAGCGCGTCGAGGCCATCATGGCGCGCACCCGCCTGCGGAAGGTACGTCACCTCCGCCCACTACATTGACACAAAACTATCCGCACTTAGTTCTGTCTTTAAATGACGATTCCTGCCCTATGAATAATTCCTCTGTCGCGGGGTCTTTACAAACATTCAAACAACGGACACAAAGAACATCCAGACTTGGAAAAACCATTTCCGGGTCACAAAACTAACACCCGCATCCGGGTTTAAATCACTCACCACAAGACTAGAATGCAAGTTCTGGGCTTACGAACGTGTTTTCGGTCGACTCATAGGGTGGGTGAATACGTAGGGTTTGTCCGAAGCCACTTCTCCAATTATTACCTGCGACTTTGTTCGCGTTGAAGCGTAAGTCCTGAATTTACGTTAACTACTATATTTCGGCATGGTTTCTCTTAGGATACGGGCCTATGTCTATATCTTAAGAAAAAATATGACGTTTGTTTGCGCCATAAGGAAGGACCTACGTCCTTTCTTGGTTTTCAATCAATCGCTCTACGGTCTTAAGGTTACTAAAAAAATTGTGTATTAATTTCAACGTGAAACTAAACAACGCCACACAAACGAAAAAAATTCGCAAGCAAGGGCGAGAAAGCAAAAATTTATTTCTTGCTTTCTTGCACAAGTAATGTGATATACAAAAAGCTTTTGCAATAAACTCCGGTTGTTAGTTTGTCCTATAAATACAAATAAATAATTACCATCTTTATAATATTTAACATGAAAATCATTTTTAAATTTTATATTAATATATTAACATGTTTTTTAAACTGTAAATGCTATAGAATATATTAAAAGTTGTAAGTTTGAGTTTTATCGTTTAGTAAAACAATCTTATTTTTTTGTAGATTTATTGTTATTATTATATTTTTATTATAAATATTTTAATAATTTATTAATGTTATTTTTCGTTTATTATGCGTGCAGTCAATTGATGTTAGAGAGGAAGAAAAAAAGGTATAACATCTAACATTTTATTGTTGTAGAAGTGGATATATAGAAAATTTAAGTTGAAATTATTTATAATTAGTTTCTATTTTAGTTTTTTACCACAATATAGTTACTGTGTTTGGTTAATGTATTTGGTTTTTGAGCGATTTTATGAACAACTATTTTTAGATTTGATTTTAAAACATTATCTTATTGAATTGGAGAGTATGCTAAATGCTTATTAAATAATTAGCTCCAGGGCCGATTTTCAACCGTCAGATATCTTTTATCTGGGGAATACCTTTGACAGCTTTTGTATAGAAAATATGTCAAACCGCCATATTTATCCTCCGAAAAAAATATCGGACGATTAAAAAAATTGTCATTAGAAATGTAATGTAGATTCTTCTGGTTTGATTAGTAACGGACTATATTTTCGATAGATATAGAAAGGGAGAATTGAAATTCATGTATTCATTGATTCACTATGAGACGCTAGTATTAATTGATACGTTAGACGTAGGTTTAATATTTGTGATATCACACATCAGCAAGCAGAGGAAGACAAATCAAAAGCACCAGCAGCAGCGGCCGCGCCCGCGCCTGACACGACGCCCGCGCCCGCTGAGCCCGCTGAGCCCGCGCAGCCCGCGCCCGCGCCCGCCGAGCCCGCGCCCGCCGAGCCCGCGCCCGCTGAGCCCGCGCCCCCCAGCGCCGCGCCCGACAACGGCAACGCGCCGCCCATGCACGACCTGTTAGGGCTCGATAACCCCGCACCCGCGCCCGCCACACAGGTTCGTTGATTTCTGTTTCCTTACACATTGTATTTAATACTAACGGCAAACCCAGAGGAAATTGTTCTGCCCAAACGTTAATGCTGAATAAAAATTCTAATATCATCACAGCGCCTATCCAATTGTGAATTGTTCCAGAGACGTAGTCCAAATACACAAAAATTCCATATATCTCGATTCAAACATGTAAAAAAAGTTTTGTGAAATACACCCGTACGAATTTAAGGAAAGAGTTTGATCTCATTGACCACGACGTGCTACTCTAGATACGTTTTCTAAAATGGGCTTAAATGTTTCTCTATTGCATTGGTGCGATTTGTACTTGAGTAATAAGCCACAACTGGTTATGATTAATGGTTATACTTCTAAAGCAAAAATTGTCCCGTCTGGTGTACCACAGGGATCGCACATGAGACCACTATTCTTTTTGGTCTTCATAAATGCTTTGGCTAATGATTTAAATGGTAAGTTTAAAATGTATACAGATGATTTAAAACTTTTGTACACAGTTGTACACAGAGCACTAAAATGTTAGTGCTATATGCTGAAGGGTACTCTAGAAATAAATTTGAACATGAATAAATGCTTTCACATAAAATTTGCCCGGAAATAGAATATAACGAATGCTACCTATTATCTTTATAATAAGGAAGAGGTGACTTTCATATCTTCGCGACTTCGGTATCATTTTGGATAGTTCTCTAAGTTTTAAAAGTCATATTGATTGTATGTTCAGCAGAGCGTCAAAGCTATTTTGCTCGAAGCTTTACTCGCGTTTACTAAGATTTTGTCAATAAATTTCTGTCCCGCGGGAACAGTACTTTTTTTGGATGAAAGGTATCTTATTCCTTATTCTGTACCCCTAACAACGTATATGCGAAATTTCGTGATGATGTGTCGAGTAGGTATGTCTGAAAGTATAACAAACAGATAAACAAACAAACACTTCTCTAAAGGTTGATACAATATAATAATATACACAAAGGCTAATAATATATATTTCTGTACAAATTAGCAATCACAAGAATCGAAGCCAGTAACAAGCACACAAGTGGAGAGCACACCGGCTCCCGCTGAACACAACACGACGAACAACGGCAACGTCACTGCCGATCTTCTGGGACTGTCCGACACAAATGAAGTGAGTACACGCACAGTACTAGTCGGTTATTAGAAAGGAGAAATTCTGAAGATTTAATCGATTATTCTGCCTATTATATAGTCTCATCCCTAGGCCCATCTCATGAACAGCGATTACGAGATAATGTACGCTTATATTACTGGAGTATCATCATCATATCTCATGCAAGTTCCTGCACTGTGCACACCCCTATGCTACTGCCCTGTACTCGTCATTTCAGCACAGAGACACTTATATTTACTGCAGGCGCGTGACTAAAACATTAGAGTATTTGTTACCGTGGCGTAGAAGACTTATTTTTTTTATTTACTGTCGTCCACTTCCCCAGTCTGAGGACAAAACCGCAGAGCAGACGACGGCAACCAAACTCCCAACCAACGACAACGCGCCAACCGTAGCACCAACATTGGAGGCCAACAACGGCAACGCGCAGCCATCCAACATTGGCCACATATCGGCCAACTTCATCCAATCAGAGCGTCTGTCCAATGAGAACCAAACCAAAATGGCGGAGGTGCCCAAACTCCTAGACGACGACTTCACAACGCACAACGGTCATGGGACAACGCATAATCACCCTTTGACATTGCAAAATGCAATCTAAATATGAGTAAATAAGGTTGGTTATTCAACGCAGTCGGTTTTCATCGCGTATATATTGGCTGGCTAGGTTGTGATCAAGGCACGCTAACTTAACATCACGTTATATACTGACAAGGATTTTCATTGACCGCCAATAGCACTGCAATTATTTAACCAATTTATTTAGAGTGGCGGTCGGAAAAAACTCGGACTTGACTATAAAGCCGAAGTCCCCACTTCTGCTTGCACCCTATATTGACTATTAACATTAATGATAAAATAACTTATTAATTAAGTTGTAAAGGTGCTGAGAAATCTCCTAAATTAATGAAAATAATGAAATTGAATTATATTTTGAATAGTTTTCCGTTATATTCATGTTCTTTTTTTAATTATTCAACATGGTTGGTGCTACGTTTTATAGATAGACAGTTAACAAATTTTTAAACTTAGAACTAGACATTGATTTTTAATTTCATAATTATGTTACTGCGCTTATGTATTGTTTAACGAATCCTTTGAGACGAGTTTATACTATTTTCCATTTATCCAATCAACCAATCCTAAATATGCGTTCGTTCGACAGCAATATAGTAAAATAATGTCCTCCAGACCGAATTTCGGCCACGGCGGCCAGTCTTAACAGAGACTGGCCATCTGCGCAGGAGATATTATAGTGCACAAGTGTGTGCGCAAACACAAGTGCACTCTCTGTTCCCTAACTCTCATGATCCGATGGGACGGCACTCCGACACGACCGGAGAGAGATCAGGCGCAGGACCAACGGCTTTACGTGCTTTCCGAGGCACGGGGGTGTCTAACACCGCCAACTTCCTAACTCCGGGCTGCTATTGAGATTTCTTTACAGAAAAACCCAATAGCTTTTTTTGTTGGCCCGACCCGGGATTCGAACCCGAGACCTCATGCACAGCAGTCGCATTCACTACCGCTGCACCACGGAGGCAGTTTAGTGAATTGAGAGTCTAGGAAACCTCTGGCTATCACTAAAAGATATATAATAGAGTCAATAATATACAGACTATTATTTTGAGACACATGGTACCGTTCCAGTGAATACTTTTGCAGTTGATAATAATCATTATTATCAATTCGTATTTCCGAAGCACAATAAATACGCTTCGGGCTAGTGAAATGGTATAGGTAATATATAAGACTGCGAATACAAATTCTATTGCGCTATCAATGTATATCTACTCTGCGAACAGGCAGTTAATATATAGAGACGTTTAAAGAGTAGTCGTAAAGTATGATACCGAAATATATATATATACTCAACCTTACTATAAAATGACTAAAAGTCTTTTCGGTAGAAGCGTTTATAAAAACCTAAAATGGATGAAGATATAATATCATATACCTACAAAATATTTGTACCGATATGGGAAGCGTACATTAAAGTTGGATTGCTAAGCCAATATGTATGCATGAAAACAGGGTTGGTCTCCGTCACTCTAATGTCTAGCATTAGCATCTTCATCTCTCTCTAATCTTTGTGTAACAGTTGAATAGTTGTATCGTTTCTCTCTCTCGAACACAGGAGAAACTAGCTGAAAAAAAAAAGGATAGAAGCAAAGTATTGGTCATAGACTACAGTAACCTACCATCATGTGCCACTTTAGTGATGGTCAAAACTGTCTGTCTAACTATTCAAATGTTATACAATGATTATTTAAGATGTAAGTGTAAAATATTAATATACTTACACAATCTGCTGATTTTGTTATTCAAGCTTATTAATTTTAAATGGTTTAGGTTTCTTTAGTATTGAGTAGTTTTGATTCGTTGAACGATTAGTATTGGCTTTAAAATATTGCCGCTATTTTATTGTCTGGACTTTAATTTGTTTCAAGTGTGATATCCACCTCATATTACCCTTCAAGCATTGTGTCTCGTATAGACAATTGAGAAGTACTATTCAATAAAAGATAATATGTTAAAAAACACACTGAGGTAGATGTTCTTGGTGTCCTTTGTTTGACTGTTTGTAAAGTCACCCGCGATACAGGATATATTACTGGCGGAGCAGTCTATCAAAAACCATATATCCTTTGAACTAAATAGTATGATCAAATTTTGCGACCATTTAGCGAAGATACAAATTTAAATAACTAAAATCATTTAAATTAATTAAAATTATTCAACACGAAAGATAACTAAACCTAACACTTATAATACTTAATTACAATAATTAATTAACCAAAATATTTCCATTTAGAGGGACGGAGCGGTGTGGAGTAAATTATTTCAATTTATAATTAATGCATTTATGTAAATTATCGCAGTGAAATTTGGTTATGTACTAACGTAATGCTAATTTGGTCCAAGTGTAAGCTTGCTAGAGCTATGTATCATGTTGTGTCGGGCCCTTAGCGATAGCGAAGCGATAATATATATTTATTATCAGATCATATTTTTACTACTTGACACCCTAAAGAATCAACCATGTCATAATAATAATTATATTGAATATTTATCGTATTCGGTACAATTGAATATAAACTGACTGTATTGTTATAAAGCACATTTTGAGTTGCTGAAAATACGGAAAATAATAACTAAGACAGTGGTTCACATGCGATGTTTAACTTAGTTGTTGACACATACAAATAACATATTAAAAAATAATGATTTGTATGAATTATTCACTAATAAAAATAATAATAAATATTCTACGTAAATGTATCGCTTCGCTTACACTAGCGTCCCGGATTTACAATTATACTATGTAATTTCTATTGACATTTTTATCACGCGAAATTAAAGCATAATATAACATTCTTTTTTTACTAATATAACAAATATATCAATAAAAATTACGCAGTGTAATATCAATAACCAATATAGGTTTAAGTTATAAATATGAATATGTTATTTATTCAATTATGAAGTTTGTAAAGTGCACAGAGACACTATCACAATGGCTGACGACGATAATAAAAACACCGTTACAATATATGCTGTATTTATTGAGACAACCAGTGAATGAACTTAAATAACGCGTTTTCTTATAGTGCAAATAGTTTGTTGAATACACTTGAGTATATAAGATTGGTTGAACTGAGAGTAACTACTCTCAGTTCGCAGCATCGTTCGAGCGCAGTAATGAACAACTATGTTTTACATCATATTAACACCAAATTGTGCTGACTGTCTTTAAATAGTGAGCAGTCGCTTGCGTAACGATTTGCGTAGTGTGCAGTCGCTTGCGTAACGATTTGCGTAGTGAGCAGTCGCTTGCGTAACGATTTGCGAAGTGAGCAGTCGCTTGCGTAACGATTTGCGAAGTGAGCAGTCGCTTGCGTAACGATTTGCGTAGTGAGCAGACGCTTGCGTATCGGTTTACCTGATTTTACTTGCATTGCAATGCGCGAGTGAGCCATAAATGCACAGTGAATAATGTAAATTACAAAAGCTCATGAAGTAATCTTCATACTGTTTGCCTAAGAATGCGTTCTACTTTGCCACATATATACGAACATTGCAATTATAAGAATGTTGTAAATCCGTCTTAAGAGTAGATTGTGTGATATGTTCTCAGTAAGATTAATTTTAAATGTATTATATTTAATAAAACGTTTATGAAAAAAAAAGGAATTATTCACCGAGAAAAATCAACCAGAGATGTCGGAAGCTCATATATATGAGTGTTACACCAGTGTGATATCTTATGATAACATTGTCAGAACTACACGCAGAATACTCGTTTTTTCATATGAGGTAAATTGCTGTAATGAATGATTTAACTAAAAGGCCAAACATAAAACAAGACTGGGCCTTTTAAAAGCAAATACCCGTCAAACATTATGTAAGCAGATCTAGCACGTCAAGAGATATGTCATATGTTTTACACACGCATTCGTAAACTTTAATCCGTCGAAATACTCGACATATTAATGTCATGAATGCTTGTGTGATATGTACTCTTGCTAGGTTTATCATAGTATATTCTATTTATAAAATTTTTAACGGTTGTCCAATGAGAGGCCCGCGCTAATAGGTGGGTGTGTGATTTAAAAAATGATTTCGTTGGTCGATCGATGCACTTTTTGTAAAACGAATAAACTTTAAACAACATGGATTTTGTTTACAAACGCTAAGTTTGTAATATAACGTCTAGTCTATGTTCAAGAATAATCATAGTAGGTATAGTATGAAATTGGTACGATTGGCCACGATCTTAAAAGAAACGCGCACAGAGATTATACTCGAGCATAGAATGGCGGATAAAAATTATGACGTTGATTTTTCTAGTATATTCTCAGAAAAATAAAATATGTAAGTCAAACGAAACAGTATATATTCGGGGTTGAAAATGAAGTTAAGCTTAATAAAGTTACAATAAAGTAATTTAAGTTATTTAACACAATATATATACAAATTTTTGTATAATAAGTAGTTAGCATTCAATGTTAATCGGCTTCTTTTATATAGGATGTTAAAAAATCTAGTTATTTATACCATTTCGGTTGATATGGGGTTAAAATGGGTTGCATTAATATTATTTTCAATGTGAACTATGATTCTAACCGTTTAATAGTTATTGTAAATTAATTATCGAGTCAAAGTTGCAGTTATGTTTTCATATGAAATTGTTTAATTAATGTTTTAATGCGTTAAGATTTATATTAATTATTAGAGTTGGATTACTTTGCTGTTTGATAATAGTTTTGTATGGAAATGTAACTGTCGCTTGCGACTCGCGGGGGACTCCCTTACTCCTAAACTGTATATTATTCCATAATATTTTCTTTCACATAATAATAATAATAGTAGTTTTTCCAATTTGCATCTATCGGTTGTTGAGTACATTGTTGTATTGTGTGTTTGTATTATTAATAGATTTTAAGCAAAACTACACAGTTTTGTTAGCTAGGAGTTAGGTATTTGAATGTTAATAACTAAATGAGATGTCCAGAAGAACACGATAATCGGCTGTAATATACAAAGTGAATGGCAGACTACATGTGTATCTCATGTATAAGAATGGGTAACATTCAATGTATTCGACATTCGGCAGACAAACATTGACAGCATCTGTCAATATCGAATATTGACATATTGACATGTGTTGCCAATGTAAGTTAACAAATTTATCATACGATTATTGCTTGTAGGTAACATTTGTACGATTGGTTTTTTATTTTGCTTATCCATCCACTTTTAATCGTGCAAATATAAATAAATGAATCATGTAGAAGTCTCACGGCCTTAATATTATACAAATGTATACTTGGGATGACGTTTTGACAATAGCACGCGCCGTTTTGACAATAGAAGACAGCTGTCAAAATATTCATTGTCCAGTGCCGCTGTCATAATAGTGAATTGTCAAAATGAAATATTTAATAGAAATTTGACGTGTACGATGCTGTTATAGTTGTATATCTATAGTTGGTGCTTATTGTCAAAAGTCATACCGAGCGAATGGTTCGGTGAAGTTGTAATGTTGAATTACACTGATCAGTGTGGCAGGCCGACCCCATCGGTCACGTCGACCGACAATGCGGTCACCACAGATTATCAAGAATATGTCGACTAAATCCTTTATAGCGTCGCTCTCAATAAACTAGCGACAGAAATACCAAAATAACCTAGTCTAAAAATATTGTGTAATTGAGTAAAACGTGCTATTAATGTATCCTAAATTATTATTTATAGTACTTGTGTATGAAACTGTTTAATGGCGGCCTGTCACACTGCGCCTGCGCATGTGTGTGTGTTTGTGTGTGTGCAACGCAGTCCATACATCGGTACGGTTAGCAATCGTGATGAGAACGATAAAATGTAATTGATATCATACATAGATGGACATGGCTTCGATGCGTTATTATAACTACTGTATTACGTTAATAAACATCATGGATTTATTAAATGAAACAATTTTAATACGAAAATAAATACAAAGAAGTTAGTTTGTGTATTATTTATACTTTATTTATAACTATCTGTGCCCCGCGGTTTCATCCACGTTTATGTACTCTACTCCTGTGACTCGTAGCATGATGTTTATATAGACTTACCTTCCTCAAGAATTGGGTGTATCAGACGCAAAAAGAAATTTTCAAATCAGACTGATAGATCCACACAGTGCGTTCAAGCTATCAAACAGTATATAGCTTTATTATATTATATATTAGTATAGATGCTATGCATATGTTTGTTTACTTGTATTGAGCATCAGCGGTAGGAGATGCGACTGCCGTGCATCAGGTTGAAGTTTTAATTCCCGTGGCGACCAATGCTATTTTAATTCTTCCGTCTAGAATCTCTCAATGTCTGACAAAGTCTAATACTGTGGCCACCAAAACGATAATAGGCTCGGTCTCTATTGTCTTATTATCTTATCTTATGTGCGGGCCAGTCAGTGCAGACCGGCGACACTTCGACCCAGTGGGAACTTAAGTGTCGACACTCCCAATAACGACTGCCATAGATGTGCATGGCAGCCGGGACCGACGTGCTTAACGTGCTCTCCGAGGCACGGAGCAGGCGATAATTGTCAATCAATACGCACATAATTTCGAAAAGTCATATAACTTCCGAAAGTCAGAGGTGCATGACGTGGGTTCGAACCCGAGACCCTCTGCATTGCAGTCTGTTGGTCTCCCCACTGTGCTATCGCTGCTCTCGGTCTCTATTATGTGAAACCTAAAGCCATATCTAGCAGATATGGGTGTGATACACCACTGCCTGTCCTTGGGAATATAGCCTTGAACCTAGCCTGTACAGGTTACCTGTACCATCAAGAAACAGTGTACCTGTTTTTTGGCGGTGCAGGTAACATGTACAGGCTTATTGGCTGGTTCCATATAACACAAAATCCTACGACTAAATATAGTTGTCTGCTAATGCCATGAAATATTTGTAGGTATAGACTCATCTGAACATGTTTTATTTGACCTGACTTACAAAGAGGCGTTTATATAAAATAAAAGTGCCTCTAACTAAACACAGCGAATGATTTTATATTAGTTGTGAAGATAACACGTAGGTTTTACCAAGAGTTTATTTTTTACCACCAGTCTATCCAAACATCCCTCCCGCCTCTCTATTTATGCCATTATCATTAGTGACGTCACAACTTGATCAAATAATCTATTACAATCAAAACACATCCTAATATTATAAATATACCAAATGTTATTTCTTTATTAATTAAATATAAAGATTAAATATTTTTTATCTTTGAATTAGAGCTAGTATTATACCTATAATCGTCGGCTCGATGGCGTAGTGGTTAGTGTAACCGACTGCCACGCTTGAGGTCGCGGGTTCGATTCCCGCACAAGTCAAACATTTGTGTGCATGAACATGGATGTTTATCTTGGTCTGGGTGTTTCTATGTATAATATGGATGTATTTACAAAAAAAAAAGTATATATGTATATTTATCCATTGTCTAGTACCCATAGTACAAGCTCTGCTTAGTTTGGGCTAGATGGTGTTGTGTGTATGTGATAGAATATTATATAGAATATTATTATATAATCATAAATGGTCTTTAAATGGCGTCATAGAGGCGCTCATAGCCAGTTGCACTAACTGATTGGTAAACGATTAGCGAGGTTAAGCAACGTTGGGTGCGGTCAGTCTATAGATGGGTGACCGCTTAGTGGTATTTCATCTGAGCGTCTCCGTGCTTCGGAGGGTACGTAAAAAGTTGGTCCCGGTTGCCAAATTGACAGCAGTCGTTAAGCCATGTCAGAGGCCTACGGGCGGCTTGAACAACTCTTGACAACAGCTTGGCCACTAACCACACGAATAGAAGAAGAAGAATGGCGTCATGGAAGATAGAGGAAGCCAGTCAACGTAACAATCTATTAAAAAGACATCCTAATATTACAATATATTGAATATTATTTCGATATTAATTAGCAGCGATAGCTCAGTGGGGAGACCAACAGACTGCAATGCAGAGGGTCTCGGGTTCGAACCCACGTCGCGCACCTCTGACTTTCGAAAGATATATGACTTTTCGAAATTATGTGCGTATTGATTGACAATTATCGCCTGCTCCGTGCCTCGGAGAGCACGTTAAGCCGTTGGTCCCGGCTGCCATGAACATCTATGGCAGTCGTTATTGGAAAGTCAGTACCCTCTAATATTCTGGGACTGGTCTAGCCTTAGGGTATCGTTAGCCTTCGGGTGGCGGAGGTCAGATGGCAGCCGCTCCGTGTAAAAACTGATATCCAGTCAAATCCGGTTACACCAGAAAAGCCGACCCCAAGTGACTTGGGAATAATAAAAGCTAAGAGAGAAGAGTCAAGATCTCTATCTTGATTCTCTCTATTTCATTTGTTTTAAGTGGAGCCAGTGCACCGAGTGTTCCGAGAGGCGGCGTGCGTATTCCCACGCGCGCTTCTGTGTTGTGTGTCCGTTCCCCTCTCAAGGGGTGACAGTAGGGCTTAAATGTAGTGCTGCCCAAAGGGTAGTCTTGTTGTGTAGTAGCCTGCCGTTTCATATGGCGCGGCGGATTGAAACCTCGGCGGGGTCGCGACTGCATATGAAAGTGATTCGCGCGGTCCCACCGATTGCGGTTTTATCGAGGAACACCGTGGTAGGTTTAGTCGGTATCGCCGGGAGGTCCATTATTATTATCTTTCTTTTACCCCGGAGAGTCCAACATAACTCCTCCGCCAGCCCTTGCGGAGGGGTATGCGTCAATGCAATGCCCCACGTAATAAATAAATAAAATAAAGTGCACCGAGTGTTCTAGGTTCGATCCCCACAGTGGACAAACGTTTATATGATCCACAAGTAGTTGTTCAAAGTCTGGGTGTACTTTCTGTCCGTTATTTGAATGGGTGTAAACTCGCCTCCATAATAGGTAGTATACCGAGCTAGATGTATTTTTAAATAATAAACAAAAGTAAATAACTTTTATATTTAGCCCTTGTGGTGTATAAATATAAAATTAATGAATTTTAACTAAACGTGTATATAAATCAACCGTCCAATATATTTAATCAAATATAACATTATCAACTTGCGAAAACCAACATGAACTCAATGAAACGTATCTTCATGGATAATTATCCAATAAATCTTATTTAATTAAATAGCTCGTAAAGATATCAATAATTTGAAAAGAAAATCGTATCGAGTCGTTCGATTAGGTACTTATTCGAAATCAGCCCACTTACCTGTTTAGATTCTGCTGAATAACAGTTTATAAGTAACATTTTAAGTACATATACACTATCTAAACTTACTAAGTCCGATTGACAGTGAACTAATATTTTATGGTCTATTAAACTGCGGTAAATAAGATAAGATTGACCTCAACTAGATGCCAGAATATATGCGGGTAGATACTTACTCTTCATATCAATTTGAGTGTCTTATATGTTAATAATCAGAACCGATATTGAGAAGGCACAAATTATGTGGTCCCCAGGTAAAAGAGGTTTGGACTTGGCGTGTATAGTCATTAATTCATGTGCGCGGTGGCACTGGGTCACAGGCTCAATACTTACCTATAAAAGTCCTTAGATGACGTGAATACTATTAAATTTTTAAAAACTGTGGTATTTTATTTTATAACACAAAGATCCGAGTACGTAAGGCGCCTGTTTGTCATATTTCTATATACACAATCCATTCAAGCGTGCCAGTGAGAACTGCTCAGTGATATAAAAAATAACATCTCACAATTATATTGATCATCGTTTGTCCCACAGAAAGTGTTGCTTGAGGTTGGCACTGACAATCGCCCTATAGTAAATCTAATTCACCCAGAGTAATTCACCTAGGTGAATTAAACACACTTTTAGTAAACTTTAAATACCTGGGTGCATTGAAATTACTTTCATAAAACTTTATTCACCTAATTCACCTGGGTGCATTAAATTTACTCTAAGTATATTTTATACACTTGTGATAATTTTGTGTACATTAAACCTCTTTGTTCCTTGAGTGCCAGTGATTCATAATTTTGTCATCAGAGAAACATTTACATAGGTACATTGTCATATTGACACAGAATTTCCTGCATTGTATTGTTTGTTAATAATTTCAAAATGCCAGAATTAAAATATATACACAGAGGAAGGGGTGTGGTACTTTTGCATAATGGACGACAATATTTTAAAAAGAAGACCTATAAAAATGGCGCTTGTTGGTGGAGATGTTGCAAAAACTTGTCTGTTATTAAATGTCTTGGCTCTTTAACTGTACAAAATGTAAACTTACAGGTGCTACCGTCATCTAATGTAAGTACTATATTGAATGAAGTTACATTTATTTCTATGTAAATTATAGTTTACATTTATATTGCATTTGTTGGATTTTCATAATATAGGGATACTAGCAGTTTTTCTTTGTTATTTCCTAAACAGGACGAAATAATTAAAACAACTACACATCATGCAGACTGTGTAATGGATATAGCAAAGAACGAATGGGCAGAACAGATGGAAGCATGTAAGTAACAAGTGATGTCTACGGATGAACCGGTTCCTAAAATATATGAAAAAGCCACGGAAACATTTGAAAACACTGGATATGATATTGTGCATGAAGTGCCGTCCTTTGAAGAAGTAAAAGTAGGACTTTACAAATTGCGAAATAAGGCCCTTAATGTACCTAGGGTTTCGTTTCACAAAAACGACAACATATCAAATATTATTATACCACCCAAATTCAACGACTTTCTGCTTGCTGATTTTAACCCTGGAGACAGTAGAAGAATCGTAGTATTTGCCACAAAAAAGGCCATTCAATTGATGGAAACCATTCATGATTTTTTTGGAGACGGGACTTTTAAGTGTAGTGTTCCTCCTTTTAGCCAGATCTACACAATTCACGGAGATTGCGGTAGCAGTTTCAATACAACCAATATAAGACCACTGGTGTATGCTCTTATGTCCCACAGAGACGCTGACGCTGACGCTTATCAGATTTTATTTGAAATGCTGAGGTCCCAAATATACGGCTGGAATCCAGTTAAGTATACCTGTGATTTTGAAAAAAGTGCTATTAAAAATCTCCACGTCTTTTTCCAGAAGTGACCATAAATGGTTGTTATCATTTTCAGGAAAGTTTGATTAGAAAAGCAAAAGCTTTAAATATGTTTAGAGATAAGAATAGCCGTCGTTGTGTTTTTTTATGTCGAAGTCTTGCTTTATTGCCAAAAGAAAAAATTACCGCAGGTTGGGAATACATTGAGCATCAGTTCAACAAAAAGACATTTCAACCTTTTCTCCAATATTTTAAAAAGTTCTGGCTACGCCCGGAAAATATGGAACTTTGGTCGGTTTTTGGAGAAAGACACCGAACCAATAATTATGCGGAAAGCTTCCACACCAGTTTAAGTAAACGCATACAAAAGTTTAATCGAAACATGTTTCATCTGATAGCAGCATTCAGGAAAGACGCAGACTCCAAGCGCATGGTAAAACCACGCCCATCCAGCGTTCAATTAAATGATGAATTAATATGTGAAGCTCAGTTAAGCATGTTAGATGGGCAAATATCAGTAGGTCATTTCCTTGAAATGATGCGTTAATTTACTTAATGTAAGTAAATTAACGCATCATTTCAAGGAAGTAACATGATAATTAGCGTTTAATATTAGAGGTGAATAAAGTTAACATATTATTTTAAATTCTTGTCTTTTGTTTTGTGAGTTGGGGTATGAGAGTTTAAAGTTTACTAAAAGTGTGTTTAATTCACCTAGGTGAATTACTCTGGGTGAATTAGATTTACTATAGGACAATCGCTGGGTGCGAATTTTAAAATGTCTGCCATTTCTAGTTTTTTAACTTACACTGAAAGCAGTAGGTAGGTTCTTCATATATAATAATATCAGCCCTATATTAAATTGCATTGAGAAGGATTAGGCCATAGTCCACCACGCTGGACCAGTGCGGGTTGGCAGATTTCACATATCTTCGAGAACATTATGGAGAACTTTCAGACATGCAGGTTTCCTCACGATGTTTTCCTTCACCGTTAAAGCAAGTGATAATTAACTATTTAATACGCATTATGACTTTGAAAAGTCAGAGATGCCCGCCTTGGTTTCGAATTCGAGACCTCTGAGTGGCAGTCCAACAGTTTCCCGCTATTGCTGATATGTACTGCTAGTTACTTCATGCTCTGTAATTATACAAAGCTTCTTAGAACAAATATCTCTATGGGAAAAAATTATGTCACGTGTTTGTTCCAACTCAAAGCCTCCAAAATAGATTAAGTAAAGCTTTGCTTTTAACATATGACATCAACACCGCGACTCTGAGGACTTACGAACTAAAATAAAGCAACATGAAAATTGACAACTGCGCATATTTATTTCACTATTGGTATAATACAGTTTTACATTTTGCCAGCCCTTACAAAATGTTCACATAGTACAACAAAATACAAATAATAATAAGTATCTAATAAATAAAACGACAAACATATATAATTAATTAGTTTAGTTAACAATAATATATAATTATAATTTTTAAAAAGCATATCTTTACATATTGATTTCATTAATAAGCATGTAATATTATTATCTAGTAATAATTCATAACTGGTTTATTATTTCTGATTAAAATACAAATATATAGTTTGTACAATTAACTTAAACTATTAAACAATATTATTTTTATTAATTAGTATCATGTTATTAACGGCGGCGCAAAATAATAAAAAACAATTATAGATAAGTATACAAATCTAATATAATATGTTTCAATTTATAATGTTAAAATACAATTACGAATCTACATTATTTTCTTATAATTGAAAGTACTTTTCATGAATCTACCTACTATTTATTTAACTATAATATTTTTAATAATTTTCAACAATCAGGAAATATGTTCAGATTTAACACAGACTATAATATATTTTCTAGTTATATTTATTACAGATTTAACAAAAATATTTCGGTTAACGTATTTCAACAAGCTATTATTGCAAATGTGCAATGGTCTTTTATAGAAAATGCATTAGTAATGTGATAAATGAATGTCAGACCTCTCTTTTAAATAGGATAAACCATTGACGTCATGAGCCTTGATACTCATGACATTTGAAGCATTGTTTCTTTAATACTATAACTACGTTGTAGTGGACTTTGTATACAGGCATTATATGCAGTTCTTATGTTCAACAACGATCTGTAAACGCAACAATCCTGCATGTCCCCAAAAATTAAGCAGAGATGTTTCAAGTTATACTTTTTTTATGTGATAGGAAGCAAACGAGCAGACGTATCGCCTGATGGTAAGCGATTACCGCCGCCCATGGACACCCGCAACACCAAAAGAGTTACAAATGCGCTGCTGGCCTTTTAAATAGGAATACGCTCTTTTCTTGAAGGTTTGTAGGTCGTATTGGTCCGGGAATACCGCAGGCGACATTTCATTCACAGTTTAGTTGTGCAAGGCAGAAAATTTGAGCCGTCGCCTTTTTTGGGATCGGGTGGACCAATGCTGACTTCCATAATGTCGGGACTACGCCAGAAGAGTAAGTGAGCAGAAATAGTCGCGTTAAGACCGGTGCCAACTCAGGAGCACGTCTTTAACACAATAGGAGGGATTCCATCAGGCCCACTCGACTTATGGATGTCAAGGGATAGAAGTGCTAAGCGCTCTGAATGTTGGTAGAACCGGATATCCGGCATACAACCATCACACCGCGGTATGGTAGGCGGTTTTTGTCCCCCGTCATCCAAAGTCGAGTTGGATGCAAAGAGTTTGCCCAGAAGATCGGCTTTCTTTTTTGCGTCGTGGGCCAACAAATCATTTCCCATGTGTAGGGGTGGAAAGGATGGCTTGCAGGAATTTCCTTCGATAGCTTTGGGCTAGAGACTAGAATGCACAAGTTCCCGAAGGAAGACGCTCAAGCCTCTCGCCAATCCTACCGATGTGCTCCGACTTCGCCCTTGCAAAGTCTCTTTTAAAGGACCTGGAAGCAAAGTTATACTCCTTTTTTAGGGAGCTGGTATTTACATCACATGCCGTCACCGCATCAGCCCAGGCTTGGTAAGCTTCCTGCTTCCTGCGAGAAGCGTTTTTAGAAGATGGACCAAACCAAGCCCAAATTTACCACCAATAGGGACCACAGAGGACGGAATGAAAAGCTCCATACCCTGTAGCACCACATCAGCAGTAGAATCAGCAAAGGCATTGGAATCATCCGACAAGAAGCATACTTGCCCCCAAGGGTAGGACACAAAGAAGGACCGCATCCCATCCCAATCTGCTGACTTGTAGTGCCACATACGGCGGCCGCGTGCGACATGCGATTGCGTCGAGCACGTAATTGGCACTGTACTCCGGACAAGGCAGTGATCTGAGGAACCAAGTGGGGCGCCAACAGATACTTGGTAGCCATCCGGGTGTGAAGTCAGCAGAAGGTCCAACAGTGAAGGATTATGGCTCTCCACATCTGGGATTCGCGTGAGCGTTGTAATCAGTTGTGTCAGGCCATATGCCAGGGCGAAGTCGTGAACAGATCTCCCCGCATGATCGGTCTTACTGGAACTGAGCCAGTCGGCCTGGTGGGCGTTAAAATCGCCAAGTAAAACGATGTCCGCGGACGGGATCTGCTGCTGCACAGTCTGAAGCCATCTGGATGTGCTCGATGAGTCGGTCAGTTTCTGTGTCACCGCTATAGGACCTATAGAGGCACGCATAGACGCGGGGATGGACATCGCTGTCTACACGGAGCCATAAGATGGAGAGCTTTGGGCCTGCGGTTCCACGAAACAAAACGCAAGCGTTTTTCACGCCGGTTTTTTGTGAGGCCGTGGTATCACTCCGGTCGAGCCGGCCCATTCCTGCCAAAGCGTGGCTCTCCCACGCTAGAAACGTCTTTAGCTCACAGTTACAGAGCCCGCGTTACCATAGCAACGAGGCCTCAATAACAAAAACATTTTACTTTTATTTGCAGAGAATACAGCAATTTTCTATTTACTAAAATACGTGATTCGTTTATTTATAAGTTAATTACAGAGAGGGTGAGATTGGCATCAAATAATTTGGATTTGTTGCCGCGGGTTGATCCTAACGATTTCCTCTAAATTGGACGCTGATGATGTGATTTTGTGTCGACTCATCGTTTATTTACGTCGCTAATATTTCATGCTTCGCTTATTACATCACAATAATAACTGTTGAAATACGCCACTCCGAATAAATATTATATATATTATTATATATTTACTGACTAGACGTTGAAGGTACAGTGAAAATAACGCTAAAATAAGCCATTGTTAACATTTATTTAATTGGCAAGAATTCCTTATTTATTAGGATATGTCGTAAAGATAAGTCTTTCCAAGAAATAGGTAGCATTTTATATAATATTTTATTTGTTTAATCAATATTTGAAGACACTCAATTCGGCGTTTCCAAGTCCGAGCTCGATTCTGGAACAAAAGATATTGTTTCGTGTTAAAATTACAAATTTCGACAATACAGTAACATTACAACGAGGGAGCTGTAACATAACAATATTATTTCTTCTTGAAAATGTAGCGAGTCCCTTTATATCTAAACACTAAGAGAACTTGTGCTCCGTAGCCCGATGAAAAAGAAGCTAGATATTACTATGACTCTCATAAGAAATCTATACATTCTTACTAATATTATAAATGCGAATGTGAGTTTGTCTGTTTGTTACGCTTTCACGCCTTAACTACTCGACCAATCAACATAAAATTTTGCATAGACGTTGTCGGGGTTACAGAATAGGACATGGGGTACCTTTCATCGAGAAAAAGTACTGTTACTAATCTAATCTAACCCAACCTATATTTACGCGGGCAAAACCGCGAGCAAAATCTAGTTAGTATAATAAAATTACAATTAGTTTATGTCTATCTATAGGAGATAATCTATACATTAATACGTAAAGCAAAAACTTTGTGCCCCTTTTTACGAAAATTGCGCGGCCGGAGGAGTATGAAATTTGGCACAGTTAAAGTTTATATGGAGAAGGAGGGGCGAATCCTAATATTTTTATAAAATATGCATTGGAAATACATTAAATTAATGAAAAAACACTACACGCACACAACCATGCATTTGACACACTGAGTCAAATCTCGTTCGTAGTATTTCACCATTGTTCGTCTGACGTCGTACAATTCTTCGTAACTATGGTTACATACAAGCAGCGATAGCTTAGTGGGAAGACCAACAGACTGCAATGCAGAGGGTCTCGGGGTCGAACCCACGTCGCGCACCTCTTACTTTCGGAAGTACTCTCCGAGGCACGGAGCTGGCGATAATTGCCAATCAATACGTACATAATTTCACAAAGTCATATAACTTCCGAAAGTCAGAGGTGTGCGACGTGGGTTCGAACCCGACACCCTCTGCATTGCAGTCTGTTGGTCTCCCCACTGAGCTATCGCTGCATTATATTGCTAACTACTTACTTAAATAAATAACGGTGTTGTAATTAAACATACAATTAGCACATTTAACTATGTTTTAAAAGTAATTTAGTCTCTTGTTAGTTGTGCCGCTTAATATTTTATGCAACTATGAATGCGGAATTATGTTATACATATTAACCCTCTGCATAAAGTTGTTTTGTTGAGGGTCAATGTAATATAAAATCAACTTGAATACCCCGAAGGAGTAGGTAAATGTGTATTAGACACAAATTTGGTCAATACTGCTTTTAGGCTACTCGTAATATGAGGTGAGCCGGCGTCAACCGGCCAGTTAAGACTACTACCTACTGAAAATTTCATAACAAATGAATATTATAACACTTTGTGCGACCCGGGAATTGAACCAGAGATCTCATGCAGAGCAACCGCTGCACCACCAAGGCATTAATATTACATACAGTCAATTATTCGATTACGTTTTAAATAATAATCAGTAATCTTGAATTCTGAATCTCTTGTTTGAAGTTTTGTAAAATGTGGTTGTATTTTTTTAAGAGTTCAATAATCACCATGTGTAAATAAATTAGTAATGTACAATTGTTATTTTTATCAAAAACTAAATAAAGTAAAATATTCATATTTCGGAATTTTCCATTGCTTTTTTAATTCTATAAAATAGAGGGGAATCTAAACCTAGACTCTTAGTCAGGATATCGTGTGACTAATCAAACTACTGAACCACCTTTGTTAAATGCACATGAAAGTTAGTTTGGTTAGTTTACAGACAAGTACTGGGTACCTCGCGAAGCCTTCGAGTTCAATAAGGCTCTTAGTCTGGTCAGTATCCTTTTCCGCCGGATGTCATCGCCTGAGATGAAAACATAATTACTAATATATTGCCTATTATAATAGTTTTGTATCTTGTTCCTGAAGTGTTCGTGTTTGTGCCTATTCCTAATATAATATTTTTAGTAACCTCCCTCAGTAAGATATAGGTACCTAAGCGTAATGTTAAAAAATTATAATTGTGGGCATTTTCTTATCATTTTCTTTTTCTGAAAAACGACGACTTCAGCTATAGGAATAGTTCCTTTATCGCAGAGGACTTTACAAACATTCAAACAACGGACATTAGAACACCTAGACTCGAAACAACTATTTGTGGACCACACAAATTTTTGTCCCGTGTGGGATTCGAACCCACAACACTTGGCGCGGTGGCAGTGGCGACCTTTTAAACCACTACGCCATCCACCATCCTTTTTCTAAGTTACTGGCAACGTGGGTTGAAAATTATAAGTATTGTTGACGACTAATGCCTCTAGATAAGCTATTCTTGCTAACACCTAAATAAGCTTATGTTTAAAATGGGTTCACGTTGGTAGTGTTGGGAATCGAACCTACAACCTCTCGCAAAAGCAACGCCTTATTCATGAGGCTATTGCCACTAATTTATAATACTTCGTCTATTAATTATCATAAAGAATATACTTGGAACGTCTGTACACTAAACAAAATTTTGCATGAAGTGGAAATCGAACCCGCAACATTTAGCACATCGGTCACTAATACCGCTAAACCACTAGTCCATAAACTTCCTAAAAGTAAGTGAAGTTTACCAACCAAAAAGCTGGCAGCTAAAAACTACCAAATAAAAATATATAAATACTGACACAAATGTCTGTTTTTGTTCCACTAACAACGTAATTACGAGGCTCCAGCAGACCCTTCTATCTACGCAATAATTCATCACACACACGCCATGACCTTGCTTCCAACCGTTTAATATGGACATCAAACATAACAAAACAAACTATTGAAGCAAAAACCTACCGCCGGCCCACTTCTTGCCACGCATGCCGAAAAATCCCATCTGACTCTTCCTCTTTGGCAGCGGTCCGTCCAACAAAAACTTAATTTCGTGCGTGCCACTGTTTTGCACGTCCTTTTTGCCCCTAACCCCGATGAATTTGCCGCGAAACGAGAGATCATAGGGACGCTTATCGGTCATAGATTTCTTCCCACGAACGCCGAAGAATCGATGAATATCAGCTGCGCGTTTGGATATCTCATTTGTTATAGGTACGAAGGGTAGTATGTCGGAGTCAGGGGTTTCGTTAACGGCTCTTGCGTTGTCTATCTTCTGCATATATTGAGTCAGTATATCGTTGATGATTGGAAAGTTGTCTTGGTAGCTGTCGCCTGAAGTGCTGTAATCAATCTGCCCGATGAGGGACCCATCTCTTTTTGGAACATACTCGTAGTTATCAGAGTCTGAAAATAACGTATCTTTATTCCCTAAGGCTGCATTTAGCCTTAGTACTCTGTTGTAGAACTCTTCACGTCGATCTAGAAGGTCTTGGAAGCTTTTCTTCCCCTTCACGCCGACAAAAAATTGTGGCTTTCGTTTGTAGAATTGTGCGATAGCGTCGTCGTCGAATTCTTTCTTGCCGCGCATCCCGAGGAAGCCTTGCGGGACTCGCTTGGCTGTCTCCTGCGCTGTGATTACCGACACAAGCTGTATGGTGATGAAAAGGATGAAAACTCGACTAGCACCCATCATTGTGTGATCTGTAACAAAAAGAGAACTTATGTTAGCTATATGATTTCACGATTTGTGTGTGTATTTAATCATATGACTGTCAAGTCAATTTGTTTGGGCACGCTATTCTCCACAGGGCTGAACCAACTTCGATGTGTGTTTTAATGTGACATAGGCTAATATTATTATTAGTATTCGTTTTATTTTAATTGGTTGTCAAATTAACAAGATAGAGAATTTAGAATACATAAATGATAATTTACATAATACTGTGTAAATGCAGATAGAAATAAAAAAAAATGACTTGGAATGATATGTCCTTATGTTATTTTTGAGACAGTTTTACTTATGATAATTTTTTTATCAGGCTCTCCCAGTTTTATATCAATATATTTCTACTTTAATATAACATCCTATCAAATAATATCTATGATTTATTACTACTGACGTCATTACTATCACAACTTATAAACCTATTGCAAATATCACGCTGCATTTAAAAACCACATCGAATTCATTCAACGCTTAGTATACCACGACGCGAAATGTTTTATTAAAAAAATAGTCGCCGCAACACTGCCGTAATACCACCCAAGAGACGTCAGGTTATGTGCACAGCGCCTAATGGTGCTTAACTCATACAACATTCATATAACACTTACAACAAAACATCAGGTTTCACGGTCAACCTTTTTTGTTTAACATAGTGTTTTTATTTGATATTTGGCATCTAGTATCTGTAAAGTCACATATGCTAGCACTCTAAAAAGCAGCTTAGTAAGACCATAGGACTGCCTGCTTGGAGGTTCTGGGTTCGATCGTACGGAACATAAGTCCGATTATCCGAAGTTATGTGCGTATTAAATAGTTATTTATTACTCATTTTAATAATAATAATAATAATAATAATTGTGGCAAATAAGCCAGATATCGTGCTGATAGACCGATTGGAGCGCCGAGCAATGATCATCGATGTTACCATTCCACATGACGAGAATCTTGTGAAAATTGAAAAAGAAAAAGAGTTGAAATACTTGGACCTAACTCACGAGATTGTCAACATGTGGCGTGTGGACTCGGCGATCATTGTACCGATAGTCATTACAGTCAATGTTTTAATACCTAAGAGCCTCGACCACCACTTGCAGAGGCTCGCGTTAGATGGCTGGAACAAGTCCTTGATGCAAAAGGCAGTACTACTCGACACGGCGCGTATTGTGAGGAGATTCCTCTCTCTGGGGCCCTAACCACCGACAGCTTGGACCCTGTTCCCGATGTCGGTGGGTCATTTCAGTTTTTATATTTTTAAATATGTATAGTTTTTATATTTATATTTAAAATGTAATTATTAGAAAAAAAGACTAATAAAGAGAATAATAATAATAATAATATTCTACCACATACACACAACACCATCTAGCCCAAACTAAGCAGAGCTTGTACTATGGGTACTAGACAATGGATAAACATACATATTATATACATTTTTTTTGTAAATACTTTCATATTATACATAGAAACACCCAGACCAAGACAAACATCCATTATTTGAGAGGGTGTGTGTGTGTGTTCATGCACACAAATGTTTGACTTGTGCGTTTAATGGCGAGGTAAATATTTTTTATTATTAGGTAATCTGCATGTCTGGGAATTATCTATACCTAATGTTCTCAAAGATATGTGAAGTCTGCCAACCCGTACTGGTTCAGCGTAGAGACTATTGTCTCGCCATGGCCACTTCGCCGAGTGTTATGGCTTCGATCTCCAAACGAGACAAACATTTGTGAGATCCACAAATTAGTTGTTCCGACTCTAGATGTACTTTGTGACCGTTGTTTAAATGTTTGTTAAGATCTCCGCGACACAGAAAGTATTTCTAGTGCAGGAGTTCAGTCAGAGCATCACAGTAGAAATATTGAGATAATAAAGAACTAAAATACTCATTTGGAATTTAATCTTTACGCTCCAGCTGGTTTAAGCGGTTTTATCTGTGCTGTCAAAATGTGCTTGTGAACATTATATGAATATTATTTAAATTAGTACCTACGTAGTTTTAGTTAATAATGAGTAAAAATTAGTAACACTCATATAAAATTTTCTGATTTACATAAAATATTGCGATAGCCTAGTGGACTGCCACGCAGAGATCTCGAGTTCAACCCAAGGCGCGCATCACTGACTTTTCGAAATTATGTGCGTATTAAATAATTAATTATCGCTCGCTTTAACGGTGAAGGAAAACATCGTGATGAAACCTGCATGTCTGTAAGTTCTCCATAATGTTCTTAAAGATATGTGAAGTCTGCCAACCCACACTGAGCCAGCCTGGTGGACTAACCCTTCTCACACTGAGAAGAGGCCCGTGCCCAGCAGTGAAACAGTTTAATACAGGGCTGGTAATATTATTATTACATAAAATATTATACATTTTTTTAGAAAAGGTTTTAGTTTCGAGGCCTAACTTTGCACCCAATCTGTATAGTAAACTATTCTCTACGGATTTTGTCGCGTTGTTTATTTTAAAACACCATTATTACATAATTTTAAAACTTTTTAACTACAACTGGTAAATTTTATTACCATTTAAGCTATTTATATTATTATCCTATTTAGGTCTAGACCTTCCCCGACGTTTCGGATGCTTTTCAAAAGTCATGGTCACGGAGACAGCCTGTCTGGAATTTTCAGTAACAACATGAAATCTGGCCATGTGGCCAGTAGACGGCTATACCCTTGCTATCGAATAGGTGCAACTTAAATATATAGAACATTTAAAATACTCATTACAACTGCTATGCATGCGGTCTCGGATTCGTATCCCGGATCGGCCAAAATGTTATTTGATTTTTCTGTCAATAAATCCTCAGTAGAAGTCTATAACTGTGTGTGGTAGGTGCCCATAGGCTCACCCCCAATCACTTAAATCATGACGGTGAAATGAGGGTGTGAGGTACCTTTGGGCTACATCATTATGGGGATAAAGGCGTGAAAGTATAAATTTTTTAATTTATTTATTTATTTATCCAGCTCGCATTGTTATTACAGCTTACAGACCCAATACAGCAATGCAGCCACAAAGCACAATCTATATATGTATATATAACTCTTCCGTTACTGAGTGACTAACAGACAACGCACAGCCGAAACTACTGAAAGCAAGAAGCTGAAATTTGGCAAGTATGTTCCTTGGAGAGTGTAGGGGAGCACTAAGAGAGGATTTTTGGAAATTCTACCCTGAAGGGGTGAAAGGGTTGAAAAACTTTTATATGAAAGTTCTACACCGTTGAAGTTAGTGACTTGAAAATTTGGATTTTCACGCGGACAAAGCCGCGGGCGTAAAGCTAGTAAAGAAATATAAAGTGATAATTATGATTGTACTAAGGATAGCTTATATAATCCAGTGCCACTCTCTCAAATTCCGCCAAAGAACAAACATAAATATCTAAACTATAAGAAACCTCATTTAGAATATTCAAAAAGTATTTATGTATCAAGCCGTTTATTGGTTTTATTTTTTGATCCGGTTATCGTACCCTAAATCTCATTTACAACAGTCGCATTTAATATCGTTACATCGCCAAGACAGTCAACGGCATGTACCTATATGTCGCTTATATAATATAATACAATTATTATCTATCAACAAGTAAAGGCATTAGACATTTGGCACTCAGTCCACGTAGATCATTCCTTACTAAACAAGCAACAAAAATAAGAAACGTACCAATAATACACAACATATATATTTATTACGAACAAATCTCTATGTATGGAGATGTTCACGCCGAGGGCGCAGTTATTAAATAAAGGACGGGTGGACATTAATAAAATTAATATAAATACAACTTTATGTCGTTCATATTGCTTTTATTTTCTTACATGTTGTAAGAAATGTATTGCCGTCTGAATATGATATAGAATGCCCTTTGTATTCTGTGTAAATGGAACTGTAAATACTATTTAGGAAATTAGAGATATATGTTACTATTCTGAAGGCCAATTCTTGTAATAAGATGTTTACAAAATGATATTAATTTACATATTTTTTACAATTGAGTACAGTAGTAATTTCGAAATATTGTGATAAATGTCAAAAGTGAACTGAAATGCAATTTACGTTCATATTTATCGTTAACTTAAGGGGAATAAAACAAGATGGACGGATGACCTGTAACTTACTGCAGGACACCATTGGAAAAGGGTAGCATTGGACAGAATACAGTAGAAAATGTTATAGGAGGCTTATGCCAAGAGGCACACTGAACTACGAGACATTTTATTGTAAAATGCAAAACACAATGATATGTATATTCTCTCAAAGTTCAGAATGGAAGGCTATTGTATTGTATGGAGAATATCGTCATGACTACAGTTACAAAAAGTGTTGCGACGCACAACGCCGCTGTAGCAACAGTGTCACGAAAAATCATAGCTAGCGAAATATGGTATTACAGTTCAGCTTCCCATTTTAGGTATACAGGCATAAGACTGTATTTTTTTTATTCAACGAAGTTGGCAAGCTATCCTACGGCCCACCAGTACAATACTATCTTTACACATTACTAGAAAAATATAGTCGCCTTGAATGACGGACCTTTTTAAATTCGGCAGGCTTTTTCTTTTGAAAATCCAAAGGAGTGGCTTTTGCTCAGCAGTGGACATCAACGAGCTAACGAAAATAAATGGTTTGTTTTTACAAAACGGAGGAATCGAATTTAAACGCATGAATTAATAAAAGGATTATTTTTATCCACAAAACGCAAATATAATGTGAAGGGATGGCAAGTCACTCATTGCTTCGTAATGTAAGTAGAGGTTGTCGGCAACAACATATGTATGTATATTCAAAGTATATGCGTAATGTTAGTAGCTGATTATTAAACAAATTTCTATATGGAACCCCATCTATGGTACTGCCGTCATGTGGTGGAAACTTGCCGTCATGTGGTAGATACTAACAATACTTAACGGCACGGATGGTGGAGAAGTTTAAATGGTCGTTTTGCCACCGTTTCCATATTATAGTAATACGTGAATTGAAAAATAGACCCCTTATTAAGTAACTATGTGCACAGAGACAGGTGTTGCAAGCAAGAAAAATGAACAAACGGTCGAATTTTGACCACTGAGTGATCACTAGTAAATATTAATAGTTGTATCATAGCATTTTTAATAGGGTAATACATACGCGGGTGAAGCCTGAGGCTTGAATTAGTCACTAAACTCGTGTAATACTCAATATCGTCCTTTGTCGTGGACGTTAGAAACATCCTATTTAAAGCTTAACCCTTTACCTTCATGAATGAGCCGATTCTAATATTATACAGCTGAAAATACTGCCAAGATATTCTATAATGTTAATAAACGTTTTTCACTTTTTATTGATCACAAAATCTATATGGAAAGCTGCTTAAAATAGTAGAGCCAAAAAGAGAAAGAGATTATTCTCTATTGCTTCTACTGCTTGGGACTGCCTCGCTGACTGAATGTGGCTACCGTGTAATGACTTCTTAGGTATGATACCTAAGAACTAGGTTCGGATAAAGTATATTTTTTTTTTATACAACTAACGTGGCAAAAAAGCGTAATCCCTGATGGTATGGGATCACCGCAGCTTATGAACGCCTTCAACACCAAAGATATCACTTGCGCGTTACCGATCCTTTAGGAAAGGAAGTGAGAAGAAGAAGGAGTGGGAATGGGGAAAGAGGATTGGGCTTCCGGCACTCTCACTTGCCGAACGGAACACAACAGCAGGAATACTGGTATTCCCCGTCGATATTCTGTGAGAGGGTAGTCCTTCCCCTCTCGAGCCGGCCCATTCATGCTGAAATCAGCGAGGCTCTTCTACTCATAACAAGTGAGAAACGACAATGAATTGCCGTAAATCTTAGAGTTCGAAAAAATGGTTCAAGTAATATGCAAAGGTCACGTGAGCTTGAGGTCAGAGGTCAAAGGTCAAAATCATTTCGGGGATATATCGCCTATGCTGAGTCGAATGGCGTTGAACGCGAGTCTTTAGCTCTTACGGTTCTTGAGTTGAAAGTTGTGTAACAGAAAGACGGACGGACGGATAAAGCTCCTGTATAAGAGTATTTTCTAACTCTAAAAACTAAAACTTGGTTATTCGGTCATGAAATTCTCAATAGCAGCATGCCAAATGGAACTATCCCTGGGTTCAATAGGCTTGGGACTTAAAATCATAGTTACCGTAATGTGGATGTGTAACAAAAAAATTAAACCGCCGGAAAAACTGAAAAGCAAAAAATAATAAACCTTTTTATTTAACCTTAATAACTAAATTCCTAAACTAATGTAAGTATACCTTAGTAATTTTGAGTTGGCGCCAAACAAGCAAATAACAAGAAAGTATCTTATCTTATGTGGGGGGGCCAGTCAGTGCAGACCGGCGACACTTTGACCCAGTGGGATCTTTTGTGTCGACACTCTCCCAATAACGACTGCCATAGATGTTCATGGCAGCTAGGACCGACGGCTTAACGTGCTCTCCGAGGCACGGAGCAGGCGATAATTGTCAATCAATACGCACATAATTTCGAAAAGTCATATAACTTCCGAAAGTCAGAGATGCACGACGTGGGTTTGAACCCGAGACCTTCTGCATTGTAGTTTGTTGGTCACCCCACTGAGCTATCGCTGCTCTTAACAAGAAAGTAACTCGGCTCCTAGGTCGGGAAAGAGTTGTTGCAGAAAAGAAATTTTAAGCAACAAGGAGTCTAAAACAGTTTTTTAGTGCAATCTATTTCTTTAACGTTCTAAACAATTTTATTTAAAGATAACACTAGCAATAAATATATAATTAACAAATTGTAATTAACGATAATATTAATTGCATAACAATATATAAATATTAACATAAGTACACATAAATATACATATATTATTTTAGATAAATACATTATATTTTATATACTTAAAACAAATTATTTTAATTGCCATGTAGCCCTCTTCAGGGTCCGACAGGGTCCATATTGACCTAATTTGTTTTATAGGTCCATCTTTATAACATTGTGGAATGCAATAAAATATTGAATATGTATAATGTGATATTATTGTATCTGAATAGTTTATGTTTTCTCTCTCCTACGTTGCTGTGCCCGACAGGGTCCATAATGAACTGTCATATTATTTAAGTTACCACCTAAGCCTACATTGTGGAACGCAATAAACAATTGAGTATTGAGTACTTTTATTAAAAGTTTGAGTAAATTGGGTTGCAAATGACTGGCCATCTTAATAACCGGAGGGTTATCAAAATGGCTCAGTTGGAGTGCTTATATTATTAGAGGGTTGATGTCAGCTGTAGTGCTATGGATTGGATTCGAACCCACGACGAATCACAAGTCTAATGCCTTGTCCATGGGCTAACACTTGTTAATCTGGCCAATGGACAGCAATAGCATTGTACACTATGTATGTATGTTTCATATGTGGGGGCCAGTCAGTGCAGACCGGCGACACTTCGACCCAGTGGGATCTTTTGTGTCGACACTCTCCCAATAACGACTGCCATAGATGTTCATGGCAGCTAGGACCGACGGCTTAACGTGCTCTCCGAGGCACGGAGCAGGCGATAATTGTCAATCAATACGCACATAATTTCGAAAAGTCATATAACTTCCGAAAAGAAAGAAAAGAAAGAAAATAATTTTATTTGTTCCACGCTCATTATATAAGGTAACAGAAAACACAACCAAAAGTACATATAGAACAAATAAGGTCCTGCGTCAGCAATGTTGCAGTATATCCACAACGCTGGTATTCTCGCAGACCCTGAATGATTTCGGTGCATGTAGGCAGTAACATACATACATACAACTCAATTAAAAACAAAATATCAAAAAACAAAAAAAGAGTAACTTAAATAAATAGGCAGAAGGTGGATGGCAGAAAGTAATTTCATACTAAATAATAATATTGGTATCTATATAATATAATACTTATATGTATACATACATATAGAATTAAAAGTACCTTGAAAATAATAAAAAACAGATAATATAAGATAAATAATACATAATAAAGACATTGTATCAATAAAAACGTTATATTACAACGCAGTGTTGTGTTACATTTCCGAACGACCCCCGGCTCTTGTCAACAAAACATGACACTGATTGTCATCGATGTCATGTGGGTAGTAATAATTCTAAATATCAATTGCAAAATAAAATAAGCATCCATCGGCGTCTGCGCAATGAGAAAAAGAGGCTGGGATGATATTTTATAATAGATTATATTTATACTTATCATGTATCAACATAAATTTTCAAATTATCATGTATCAACATAAATTTTCAAATTATCATGTATCAACATAAATTTTCGAAAGTCAGAGATGCACGACGTGGGTTTGAACCCGAGACCTTCTGCATTGTAGTTTGTTGGTCTCCCCACTGAGCTATCGCTGCTCAATTGTACACTATACTGTTGTAACAAAAAATTCAAAGTTGCCAAAAATGCGCTTAACACATCTCTGCCTATCTTACCGTCATATAGGCGTGAGAGAGACAAATGTAATAAATTTCGACTTAAAGGAGTTATGACTTTTAATCTGTAATATTGCGACGCTAAGAAACGTTCGGTACCTCGTAAATATATTTTAATATTCTCTGGCAGTCTAAAAACCGTAGGTGTGTTGGTATTTGTAAATTACACTTGACACCGGGAACCAGGGAATCTAAGGATTTTTGATTTACTGAGGGTGTATTCAAGGAGTATTTATAAGCAGCTATGTCTGGATGGTGCCGTGGCTTAAGTTTGTGGTTGTTGGCGTGTGATCTTGCGGTCCTGCGGTCGATTTCGTTGTCGTGCACTGTGATTTTATGTTTTTCTGTTAGAAAATTGGCAGTCGTAAGACCGAATTTGAAAAGTACTTTTGAGTGGTAGGGCCACGCTGGTTACTGCATGAATGGGCCGGCTCGACCGGGGAATTACCACCCTCACACAGAGGTTCGACGTAAAATAACATTATCTGTTATGTTTCGTTCGTTGAGTGAGAGCGCCGGAGGCCCAATCACCCGTCCCATACCACATCCTGCTCCATTTCCCTTTTCCTTCCGGTAGCCAGCGAGTTGGTTGTGTTTTTTTGACATTGCTTCTGTAATGCTAATAAAACATAGCCATGTGTATGAACCACGGTTCTCGCTTACTATCAGGTGGGTCGCAGGATCGTCTGTCACAGAAGAAAGCAATAAAAAAAAATTACGGTCTTGCATTCCTTTCCTGCTTCTGCCTTAGTGTTGTTGTGTTTTTGTGTTATGAAATTACTTTCGTATAATTAAATTGTTTACTGGCAATTTGCTCTCTGTGGCTCGCCCACTATTACGCAGGATCTAAAACAAAGCTGATAAAATGTGGGTCACATATCTGCCTAGGTATTCAAGGATATCATAATCTATATAGCTCATGTAAGATGTAAAATACCCATTCCCCCGATCTGGAAATCAAATCCGGCAACTCAGGATCGTCACGCTTACGATACCACAGAACTATTGCACTATTCGTGTTCCAACAACACAAGTGATAAACATATAAACTATCTAAATCTACAATTTATTTTTTACCTACTAATAACATACATTGACAGTTTGTCTAGATGTTAGATGGTAGTTTTGTTAGTAAACCTTCCTCATGAATCTATATCTGTTGGTCAAAACCGTATGAGAATCCGTTCAGTAGTGTTTGAGTTTATCGCGAACAGACAGACAGACGCGGCTGGGGACTTTGTTTTATGATATGTAGAAAGCATTCCTGTAAGATTCAGGTATTAACAAGCTACTTAAATAGATAACCATTGACCTCTAAACGTAAGAAAACATCTAAATATAAAAGAAGGTCGCCCAACATCGCTGCAGTCTAAACCCGAACAAAAAATAATTAGAAAACACCAACTGCGTTGTACGTGGATGATGTGCGAGGAAAACAGACTTACGATGTTATAATAAGAGTAAAAGGGAGAGAAGACAAGGCTAATTAGCTCTTTTGCTTCCACACTAAAGGCTTAAAAGCTATTTCAAAGATGTGCAGAGGTTTCACTGTGAAGGATTTAAGTCGTTGCATATACATGTAGTTGGGAAGATGGCTTAAAATTTAGGTAATGTGTTAGTAATTTTAAGATAAATACAACATAATATTGCCTTACGTTTACGCAAATGTTATACATTAAAATTTTAAAACTTTATACGGATTTTATTGCGTTGTTAATTTTTATAAAACCCTATTAGGTATTACATAATTTTGAAACTTTAAACTACATTGTTAAGCACTTTTACTAGTTACTCTTTACTTCTATATAAGCTATTTAAATTATAAAAACTATTTAGATTTAATTTTACACTTTCTCGGATGTTTCGGTTGCTTTTCAGCAGCCATGTTCACGGGGAGACTAAGATGGTGGTTGTCTCAATGTACTTAAGTGTAGTTATATCAAAGTATCCGAACTTAATTTAATTATTGGTGTATATATAAAGTTGTTTCTTAGCAGCGATAGCTCAGTGGGGAGACCAACAGACTGCAATGCAGAGGGTCTCGGGTTCGAACCCACGTTGCGCACCTCTGACTTTCGGAAGTTATATGACTTTTCGAAATTATGTGCGTATTGATTGACAATTATCGCCTGCTCCGTGCCTCGGAGAGCACGTTAAGCCGTCGGTCCCGGCTGCCATGAACATCTATGGCAGTCGTTATTGGGAAAGTCAGTACCCTCTAATATCCTGACACTAATAAATTAAAAGTAGAGTATGTGTCCCAAGCATTGCAAATAAATAAAACATAAGAAAATGTATTAGGATTATTATAAAGTAAGATTGAAAATCGTTAAACTAACTGATGTTAAACAAAAGAAAAAGACACCATTATATTATAAGTACAATGATAAAGCTACTATAATAAGTAGACATAAGTGTATGAAGTATTATTTTAAATAAAATTAGCTGCATCAACTTATTACCCACCTAAGGTCCCTAATAATGTTAGGGGAGATTTTGCTAACACCCTAAAACGGCAGGTGCTTTTAAAAAAAAACAAAATATCCGCAACCCGAAGGCTAACGATACCCTAAGGCTAGACTTAGGGTATCGTTAGTCTTCGGGTTGCGGAGGTCAGGTGGCAGCCGCTCCGTGTAAAAACTGATATCCAGTCAAATCCGATTAGACCAGAAAAGCCGACCCCAAGTGACTTGGGAATAATAAAGACTAAGAGAGAAGAATATAAAGTTGTTTAATTTCAATGTTCTGTAGATTAAATCGTAGACTAATATTCTACCACATAATATTCTACCACTCTCCTCGCCTGTATACCTATTCCTGAAATTGGCGGGTAGATAATAGTGTATAATACTTATATTTTGTGATCTATGTTCAGGTCCAAGTAATAAAAGGTGAGCCTATTGTTTCAGAACCACAGCACGTCTTAAGACGGTTGCTTCAGACAACTATCTTACTTAATAAGAATTTTGAACCTGAGAATTGAAATCTAGACCTCACGATCACACGCTAACTCATGTCACTGTATGGTTGTCGTTGACTGTACGAATGGCGCAATGGTTTATGTGCTCGCCGCGCCACTGCAACTGCGCCGAGTGTTGTGGGTTCGAATCCCACACGGGACAAAACTGTGTGATCTATAAATGGTTGTTCCGAGTCTGGGTCTCCTTTGTGTTGGGTGTATGAATGTTTGTAAAGTCCCCCGCGACACTAGAATTATTCCTAGTGCGAGAGTTGTCTATTGAAAAGATAATAAAGCAGTCTAAACGTAAATCAATTATTACTATGGATGATATTTCTTTAAAATTATATAAGTATCAAGCACAGAACATATAAGCGTAGTAATGTTCTGTGGTATCAAAAGATAATGTTAGAAAAAATATCCAATCGTTCCTTGTGCCGAAAATTAATTGATCATCAGAGCAAATTATTTACACGATCAATGAGCCAATTAAAATGTTGTATGCATAGCAGCTGGGAGTTTTGGGAAATTAATACGAATCGACCTTGCATTGCAGGACGCCGGTCTGTTAGACCAAATATAGAACTGACGTAATGTACTAGCACTGCCGGTATGTACCTTATGTGGGGGCCAGTCGGTGCAGACCGGCGAAACTACGACCCAGTGGGATCTTTTGTGTCGACACTCTCCCAATAACTGCTATAGATGTTCATGGCAGCCCCGGGACCGACGACTTAACGTGCTCTCCGAGGCACGGAGCAGGCGATAATTGTCAATCAATACGCACATAAATTGGAAAGACTGCAGGCAGATGCTGGATGCGGCAAGCTGAAGACAGGGCGCTATGGCGCTCATTAGGGGAGGGCTATGTCCAGCAGTGGACTAATATAGCCTGATGATGATGATGACGCACATAATTTCGAAAAGTCATATAACTTCCGAAAGTCAGAGGTGCGCGACGTGGTTTCGGACCCGAGACCCTCTGCATAGCAGTCTGTTGGTCTCCCCACTGAGCTATCGCTGCTCTTAGCACTGCGGGTAACTATTGTTAAAATGCGATGAAATACGTTTCAGAAGAGTAAGCAGACCAAGACATAGTGATGATAAGCTTTTACTTTATGCTATGATGCTATGCGTATGATAGTAGCCAATAATTTGGTATTTAAAGATCAAGAGCAAGAAATATAGACCTCCTGGGTTTAAGTAGACGCATCGCCATTACCAGTGCGCTGTTGGTTGTAGGTTTGATACCAACACGGTATAAAAAGTTGCGTAATTACCAATTAGTAGTCTGGGTGTTTTCCCGCGACACGTAAATTAAAACAAATTAGAGGATAGATTATCACCCCTTTTATAAAATTTGCAATCCTAAAATCTAAAATGGCGCACAAATTCCAATACAAAATGAACAAATGTTATTTGCTGAACAAAGGTAAATAGCGCTGTTACAATTACGGTTATTATGCTCAATTTGCTCTGCTATATAAACGTGCAAACACAATTAATTTCTGATGTCTTTAAATACCTTTGACTTGCCTCGTGTCATACGATTGCGCACAGTCGAGAAAGTTCATTCGATTACTAGACAGACATAAGGACCTTGTCTTTTATGCAAATAAATGATTATTATTATTATGTTTCTTATTATTATAATTATTTAAATAATACTAGTATTTTGCTCTACCCGAGAATAATTATTTTTTAAAAAGGCAACTCTCGCATAGGAATAATTCCTGTGTCGTGGGGCTTTTGAGATATTCAAATAATGAACAAAAAGAACACTCAGACTGGAGACATCCATTTGTAGATCACACAAATTTTCGTCCCGTGTGTGATTCGAACTCACGACACTCGACGCAATGGAATCGAACCAGAGTATTCCAACTCCACAGGGCCACTATAAATCTAGATGCACTTGCACTATATCATATTTCACACAAAAGCATATTTTTTATAATAAATATATAATAAATCATAAAATTTTTAACTGGTTACATTTTTGTTACATCAAAAAACATGGCCTTTCAAATCCGTTTAGTACGGAAATGACAAAAACAACTTTTTGAACGTAGTCGGAATAAGAAGAAGCTGTCAAGTAAAGAACCCAATTAATAGGCTTGTGATAATAAATGAATAAAACGTTTAAAACCAAGATTTTCATTTGAAGTCAAACTTTTTTACACCCGTAAAAGTTTGCTACGGTTACTTTCAAATACGTTTTCTATATACATTTATAGCCCAATGCCATTTCCCCGAAGGAGTAGCCAGAGATGTTCCATACCACGTTTCACCACCGTTTCGCTGAACGTATTTGCGAAGGTTGGTATACAGACTATGTCCTGGAATAATACATAGAATAATAGAATACTAGAACATCCCTTTAATGGGTTCCAGTAGAATTTAGGTGAGCAACGCTGTGGGCAGACACTAGTATTAATATAAATGTAAAATTAAAATTAAGTACAAAGATAAATAATTCAGTAGGAAATATCGAGCATGCAAGTTCGTAATGAACCAATTGTCGAAGTGTGTGCATTGTGTATGAATAACTGAATATTTATGAAAGATATATATAATAATATATTCCCTGTGAGGAATATTTCCTTTGCCGCAATAAAGTCTGAACAATCAATTCGTGTCTTTATTATGTATTTTATTTCAACGTATCTTTTTTCGATACGAAGCTAACGAAGTCTTGAGTTTGCATTATGCTGATTTATTTCAAGAGCTTTATTTATTTTTATTGTAAATAATAAAGCATCACGCCACCTGTATTCCGGAAGAGTTAAGCAGAGGTGTATAGCAAACTATGTCAGCTATACAAGTCTAAATGAAATATACAGAAAACTTTTTGACAGTGACTTATACCTTTCTTTTCCACCACATTTTACAAATCTTAACACTTTTTCCGCATAACGCCTCGCTCTGCGCGGTGTAGAGTTTAGTTACAACTTACATCGCTACTTCCTTTTCCGACCGAGTCTTAAGTCTTAGTTGTGCGATTAGGGCAACCAATTTCAATATCGGTATATTTCAATTTTAAAAAAATCGTTTGAATAAGCTGCTGCTCTATTTTTAAACGCACTCTGTTTATATGTTATAACTTAGGTCTAAAATTAGGTACATATTATAACAGGTAAGTTGTATAACAGTAATTGTCTCCCAAACTAGGTAAACCTGTATCTTGCGAGAGAGAAAAGAGTACTAATAAATTGGCTAAATATATAACAGAATGGACCTCTAGATTCCAAACAAAGAGAAAACGAGGTAGATAAAGAAAACTTTAGTCTGAAGACATCAAGAACGACATCAGTTCAAAGCGCTAATTCAACACAAATTTACTGACCCTTTTTATCTAAACTAGACCGCGGTAGCCAAGTATGTAGCTTATATTTTGGCTTTCGATAGTGTAATGATGACATACTGCTTTAGAAACTTTGCCCTATTAGCATAGCTGCAAACCGCTTTAGGTACTTGCTTGCAGATTGCCTTTGCGAACGTCAACAGTAAAATCAAAATCAAAAATAAATTTATTTAGATTAGGTTACAAGGTATGAATGTCAAATTTACACTATTTTTTTTTTGCGAATTTACATTTACTGCCACGTTCAGCAAAGTAAGGATGTAGGGCCCATGAGAAGAACGGGCAAGAAACTCATGGTCACTCTTTTTAATCGTCAAGATTTTTTTACAAATTATAAGAGCTGTAAGGTGCTGCAACCATTTCTCCATGAACTATTACTGAACATACTCAAGCATTTAATAAAATTTGATGGTAGCCTCTAAAGCAGCAGTATGGTAAATAGAAGCATCCACTTACATGTACATTAATAATCAAGACAAGGCATGATTGTAGTCCGTAGTTTAATCTAACTGTATAGTAAGATTAGACCATTCGAATTAAAACCATGCCATACACGATCTGGTGTGAGCCAAGGTTCGATATTTGAGCCCTTGCTATTTTTTATAATGATAAATGACCTGCCCACAGTACTTATGCATGCTAATGTCTCCTTTATGCGTACGAAATCACTCTATTATAAAAAAATTAACTAAAGCTGTCGCCACTTTAATTTCTATTGGAGTTTGTAACATAAATTGCATACGATCTAAGAAGTAATTGGTCTATACTCACTACTAAAGTGTTAAAACATTTTTACTTTTAAAACTAAGAGCAGCTATTGACCTTTGCCCCAAATGGAGCACTATCAAGCGAAAACTGGAAGAATCTCTCTCGTAACTAACGCACTGTCAATTTGAATACACACAGCAAAATGGTCGTTGTTCTCCAAACGAAGTTTCGGTCAGGGAGGCACTCGGTGCACTGGCATAGTTGTTGCACAGGTGGAAAGAGATTGCGTATACATAGGACATGTATAGTATGTCTTGTGTAGATGTGGATGCTTTGATAATCGTAACTAAAAATAGCGTATCTTAACCTAATTTAAAAGTGAATTTGTTCGTCTTTTGTCAATTTCAAAAATTAAACACAGAGAAAGAGAAAATATACGGTTTCGTATACATACTGTACACATAAGAGAAAATTTATAATTTATAATCAGGTTATGATAATACAAGTTAGGCTTTTGCAATTCGTCTCTCTAATGTCTGTACATCACGGCAGTGTAGTTTGAAATGAGTTGATTTAAAATAATATATAATTAACGTTGATTTAGTACATGACGCGCGACGCTAGGTTGTGTTGTCAGCAAAATGCAATGTATGGTTTAATGAGACTGTACGTATAATGTTATCTCTTAACTGGTGTTACTTTTATCGTGGCCAACTTATATAATCGGTATATGGTAAATATTATGCTATTAAACTATATTTTAGTAGTGAATTTGACTGTTCTACATAGGGTCTCGGATTCAATTTCCGAGTCGGCAAAATGTTTGTTTGTCTAGAAATTCTCAGCATCTGCCCGGTAGATGACAATATGCACGCCCAGAGCAAGTATAGTTGGCGAGATGTGGATGTAATACATTTCTGCCTGCTTATATTAATAGTCATTTAACTCTATTTTTACAATAATCTTTTTGTAATTATTCAGTGGCCTTTCACTCGAATTGATTTCAATTAATTATTCAATCAGCCCGTTGCAGTCCACCGCTGGACATTGGCGCCATACCATCCGTTTTCCGCCTTCCGCATCCAGTCAAATCAAAAATCATCTAAATAGCTCTGCTACCATTATTTCTTAAGTAACAGTTTGCACCCAGGTAAGCCCGGCCCTGGTTATATACGTCACAACCTATCGCTGCGCGCGACACACAACGCAATGCAATATATCAGCGTGTAATGCCCTAACTAACGGTTTTGGAGGTAAGATTTTGTGGATAAGCAAACTTGCGGCTGCGTCGATAATTCAAAAAGGTTACAGGTTTCTATGTTAATTGCGTTAAACTACAATCATAAAAATCCTTACTAATATTATAAATGCACACATACGTTTGTTTATTACGATGTCACGTCTAAACTAATCCACCAATCATCATGAAATATGACGATTGGTCGAAATGAACGTAGGGTATTTTTCATCCAGAAAATGGAAAACCGAATAAAAACTAAATTATAATTTCTGAGGTAAACTGACTAAACCATTTACCGACACTAAAATATGATACGTACGCAACCTTTATAGGTACTATTTTTTTTTAATGTCATGTTGATCCTGGCCAGGTTACTAGGATAATACTTATAAAATTATTAAGTTGTCATTAGTTCTTGATAAGTTTACAAAGTTTCACTATGAATGCACATGGCAATGATAAACACAAGCTGGAGTGGATGGCCCTTAGGAGCCTGGAACACTCCAAGAAATTCATTGCAAACAGAGCCACAGGCTTCACCCGGAAGTTCTGCGGGTACAACAAGGGCCAAATACGCCTGCTCACAGGAGCGTTCACTGGTCACTTTGGCACCAACACGACTTCCTGTGCAGATTGAGTTTGGCAAACAATTTGATCTGCAGAGCCTGTGGTGAACAGGACGAGTCCATATTACACCTACTGTGTGAATGTGACGCGTTGGCTAGACTAAGGATGGGTCTGATGGGATTGGCATATCCGAACCCTGAAGACTTCAGGCTTCTCCCTCTGAAGTGTACGCTGCGACTGATGCAGCACATTCATAGACATGTTTTTTTTTCAACTAACCTAAATGTAGCTACAGTACCTTAGTAAACTCACTGACTTATATGTTTTTAAGTTCATAAGTGTTACTTTGTGACCTAAATGAATTAATGTTTTATTGACTTCGACTTTGATAGGTAGATTGATACAGGTCAAGCTAATAAAAGTGTTTTAAATATAACTATTGCTTTATTTGCACAAATGTATGTCGACATTTTGGTTTAACGCATATTGGTTTTGAATCAATCACAGAAACTGTCTGAACTGTGGCGTTTGTTTCAGTTTTTTACGTGATATGCGTGTCAAACAGTTTGTTGTTATGATTGAAAGCGCTTTTATATTTTATATAGTTTTTTTAAGAACTGACATATTAAGCACTTAGCTGCCTCGGTGGCAGAACGGTAATTAATGTAACTGCCGTGCATGAAATCTCGAGATCGATTTCCGGGTCTGGCAAAGGTTTATTGAAAATTCTCTTAGGCGTAGTATGGAGTCTTGAATGGTGCTTGGTAAACAGAAATAGTCTTGCTGCCTATGTGAGTAAACCATAGCCGGTGACATGTAGTATATCACGGCCTGAACGTGTCCTGAATTAACACACAAATTGGGTTACAATCCCACACGGGACAAAAAACTGTGTACCTAATCTATAAATGGTAGTTTCGAGTCTGGATGTTTTTGTATCTGCCCTTTGCTAGTGAGGGAGTAATCTTTATAGAGCTAAAGTTATTATTATTTATTATTTATAATTATGAGAACGGATACAGATCCGTTCTCATGGGATTCACGCAGGCAAAGCACTAATCTGAAGCTAGGAGTACAAAGAAAGTCCTTTCCGTTCGCTTGCATTAACGTTGATTATATTAATACATTTTAATATTATTTTAACAGTACTTTTTTTGGTTGGAAGGTAAAATCTAGCTATACATAATTAAAGCAGCATATCATCAGTTAAAGAAGAAGAAAAAGAAGCAGTTATTCAGATAGGACCATATAGAAAAAGTTGTGTTGATCATAAACCACTTGTAGCTCGGCACTTAGTCGTTCGTTCGGCCAAAGCTGGCTAATTGATTGACCGCTGTCTGTTGTGTACGGTAGCTGGAAGTTATGTGGACATATTGCTGAACGGCTTTAGGGTTCTGTATGGAACAGTACCAAGCGATATCACTTTTTTTAAAGACATCTACCGCTCTAGAATAAAATCCTGTGTCGCGGGCGACTTTACAAACATTCAGACAACGGACACAAAAAAACCCAGACTTTGGCCAATCATACATTTTTGGCCTATGTGAGAATCGAACCCACAACATTAGCGCAATGGTAGTGGCCAGACGACCCTTAAACCTGTGCTTGCAGGCAACATAAAAAGTATATACACACTTTTTTTTAATTAAAAAAGTTAAGAGAACATTTCTCAAAATATTATTAATTAAATGCATGACACATTTTTAAGTTATGAGAACATTTATGAATAATGTTTTTTACAGTAAGACTATAATACTAAACTAAATATTTTAACCACTAAAGCCTTTGCCAACGTTTTCTTTATGAACAAGACTGGTTTAAAAATATCTAAGCACACACTAAACGTGCAAAATATAAAAGCAATGTATAAATAGACGACTGTAAAAATGAACGCAAATGTGGAATACGGTTTTATTTTATAAGAGCTGCTTATTTGCAAGAAATATAAATGAAGTCAAGTTATGTTTACATGGAACCTTTGCTTCGTACACATGCACTCAGAGACATCTTCATGTAATATAAAAGTTAGACAAGACTCTGTATTTAGTTATAAATCGTTATTAGTGCTGATAGGCAGAATATATACTAACCTAGCGGACGATTCTTGCGGCATTGGCGCAATACGGCAAGCCGCCAGAATCTGGTCGATCGCGACATGATTAATAATTTTAGTAAATTTCGTTAGATATTATTGTTTAACTTTATTATTAAACACTTGTTCTGATTAAATTAATATATACTAGCTATGATAATATAATAATATTGCTATGTTTAGTGTAAATTTCTTTCAAAATAAGACCAAACAAAAATTGTTAATTTGTTCTATAATATTTGAAGACGCGTTCCAATTTTGCACATATAAAATGTCTCATGGCTATATCCCCGAAGGCCTAAGCAGGGATGTTTTACAGCCATATTCACCAGCATTAGGTGCTTCGTAATATGTCGTAGTCTATCGTCTGCCGGATAGTTTTTTTTATATAAATTGCCCAATACTACTACCGCACTAGAAATAAGTCCTGTGTCACTTTATAAACATTCAAACAATGGACACAAAGAACATCCAGACTCGGAACAACCATTTGTGAATCTCATAATTTTTTGTCCTATGTGGGATTCGAACCTACAACACTCAGTATAGTAGCAGTGTGCACACACACAAACATACACACACACCGACACACCCACACACACACACACACACACACACACACACACACACACACACACACACGCACACACACATACACACACACACACACACACACACACACACACACACACACACACACACACACACACACACACACACACATACACACACATAGACACGCACACCTTGCTTACTTGCACATATTTTTATAGCTGCTCACAAGAACACTAATATATTTTGTAACTATTAACTAAATGTAATACTGCGGGACACCTGGTACCCAAAACACAAGTAAAATCTTACATTGGGTACCAGAGTTCAACAAATTCTGTACAACTTGTCTCATGATATATTATGTATTGTGTTCATGCTAATTGTAACGTTTTTGAAATAAACATTTTGTGTGTGGCCTCGATGGCGTTGTGGTTAGTGTAGCCGACTGCCATGCCTGAGGTCGCGAGTTCGACTCCCAAACAAGTCAAACATTTGTGTGCATAAACATGGATGTTTATCTTGGTCTGGGTGTTTCTATGTATAATATGTATGTATTTAGAAAAAAATGTATATAATTATGTATGTTTATCCATTGTCTAGTACCCATAGTACAAGCTCTGCTTAGTTTGGGCTAGACGGTGTTGTGTGTATGTGATAGATTATTATTATTATTATTTTGATTTGCTTGTATTTTCTCGGCTAACCGGAAAGAGAACTGATGCCACGGGCCTAAGCCAAGTGTACATCAGCAATAGGTTGTGATTAAGTTGTAAACAGAGTGGCTGTATATGTTACTGGATGTGAGTTTTCTGATTCACATTGTAGAAATTTCCTTACTATTCTACAAGTGTTGAGTATAACTGCTTTTTGTAGCAGGCAGTAGGCCTTAGGTGGCAGTTTTAAAGTTTTGAGTGATTGGTGTAGTTGTTTGGGTATGACGCCTGTAGTAGAGGAACAATAGGGACGATAGTTACTTTTTGCAGGTGCCAAAGACGATATTATTATTATTATTATTATTATATATTATTATATTATAGTGGCGAGGTATCTACTTAAATCACTACAACATCCGAGCAGTCATTTAAATAAAACAAACACGCTTCGAACCTGGGATCTCACGGCCGTAAGCCTAAATGCAAACAGCTACAAAGACCTAAATCAAAGTTTTAATAAACAATTAAGCTTAAAAGAGTTCTACGGAATACATGTAGCAAAGTACGATTACTCTTTACGGTTTAATATTTTGCCAGTTGCAACGTTCTGCTGTGAATTTAATCTCTACAGGTAAACCAAAATCCTTGTGTACCAAAAATAGTGCACAGGAAACGTGCCAACAAAATCGCTTATTGATTTTCTTTTACAATTGAGTGCTTAGGGACTAAAGATTGAATCATTATGGTAATCTTTTTGATTGCATGGGTGCCGCAGTGATAGAAGATGCGAGTGCTGCGTATGAGGTCTCGGGTTACATTCCCGAGATAGGCAAATTATTATTGGGTGTTTTGTCCAGTGTTAGCAGAAAGGAATATAGATATGCGGCTGTAGATGACAGCATAAGCACGAACTTAAGCTGATAGACTATAAAGTCTATAACGTGCGACTTAAAACCATCGCCGGCGAAATGTGGTTGTAATACACCTCATTCTCTCACCTACTTCTGTCGTGATATATTTACGGACTAGATGTGCCCGCGGTTTTTCCTCGATAAATAGGCTATAGAACACTAACATAATTTTAAAAATGATGTGGCAATAATAATGGAAGAAATTGGCGGTTTAGGCAGCGTCGTAAAGTTGTTCAGCATCGCTGTTGACCGGGAAAGTGCTCAAATGACTGGTACCATTGCCACGTTGAATGGCAACGCTGATACTTTGGCAATGGCATCTTATATATAATCTGGTGTTGCAATCGTCCAAAAGTTAGTAATCGCCTATTATTATCAGGTATTTGCAGAAGTGTTTGCTATCTTATCTGTAAAAATTACACATCTATTTTCTCAGAAGTATACAGAGAATAATGTTAAGGTAAAAATTTTATGTTTAAAGCAAAGCTTCACAAAGGATACATACGCAATATCGCAACCTCAAGGCAAGTGTCTTATATAACAATAATAATTACGTCGCGTGGTAACAACATATTGCAACTTAACGCACATATTGTGTACTCAAGTGGGGATGGCAAGAAAACAGGTTTATAGTCGACTTACACTTAGAACCTTGTTTACTTGGAACCTACAGAACATTTTATTCATGATATAAAACGGTGCCTCCTTTTTAGGTTAGATATAGTAAGTGTTTGTAAAAATACGATTGCTTGTGACATGGTGTTGTGGTTTCAGTGGTCGCCTCGCCAGTCCTCTCACGGGACGAAAATATATGTGATTTACAAATACTTATTCTAAGTCCGGGATTCTTTTATTTATTTCTTTAAACGAAAGGCAACATCAGTACTAGACATCCCTGTGTGTAGGACTGTACAACGTTCAAACAACGGACACAAAAAAGACCACTCCCGCCCGAGGAATTATTCCTATCTCTTTACATACAATCAAACAATGGACGCAAAGAACATATTATAACTACGAATAGTCAGAGGTGCATGCTATAGGATTGAATTTCAGACCTCTGCGTAGCAGTCCGTTGGTCTCCCACAGGAGCTGCACGAGAGAAATCTACTTCTTAAAAAATCTGTTATGGAAATAACGATAGGTTCATTCTAGATATCTTTCTACGCAACATGTGGGTTCATAAATCTGGAGGCGTGTTCCCGCGTAGTTGGCTCGATAAAATCACCACTTCATTCAAATTCCACTTAAGCATTGGCAAAGCTATGTATTTTTAACGTGACGCGTCATTACCTGTACTGTCGCGCGCATAAGTGTCTCACTTTATAATGGACAGTTATGATATTATGTTTGAATAATTTTTTATTGCTTTGTTCGTCTTGGTTGGTCTCACTAGAGGTGTATTAATTACATCTTGGCTATAAAATTTTGATGTATTATTATCTGACTAAGTCTATTGAAAATAACCGAAGACAAAAATAATTTATACATTTAGGTCACAAACACACTCGTAACATTGACTTCCATATGTTTATTATAAAAATCAAAATTAGTGAATTAGTGAGATTATTTACATTTAAGTTAGTTAGTAGCTAGGTTCAGGCAAATGGTTGAGCCAATTGCATACAATTCGAGTTAGTGAAAACGTATGTTATAAATCAGTAAAATGTAATTTAAATACTATTTATATTAATCTTTATACAAAGTCAAAGTCAAAGTGTTTATTGCGAACTAACTGAAGATACATAAGGTGTTTAGTAAAAGTATAGTGCTTATAACTTAGTGCCTTTTACAAGCATTGCAATATTATTATAATAAACGAATATTTAAAAATTATTATCTACCAACAACTATAATTAATGTTACTTAGTACTTATATCTAAACCATATAATATTATCAGCTTATACAAACTCTGTTATTTTATTATTGCACAATATACATACATACGCTTACAAATAAAATAAATCTCTAAGATCACAATTATGTTTTTTCTTTATTCAAGGTTTATTTATTATATTTAGTTTATTTATTATATTGTTTTTATAGGGTCTTAGTCAAGGTTGCGGATCGTCATCGCATTTATTTAGGTGTGTATGTTCAGTGTTTTATTAATTTTTATTTATTTTCTAGGAATTCTGTAACTGATACTTATATCTTTATTGTCTAAAATCAATCAAGCAATAAATAAATCCACTTATAACACTTTAAATAGTTGAATCTAAGTCTAACTGCAACAGCCACCAAGGCTAGCCCCTCCTACTTCCGTGTTAGTTATAAACTGTGTTACAGGAATGTTAGGGATAATCCCAAATATAAAAATTTACAGCCGACAAAAATACCAGTGCTATAGATATTATAGTGGATTATAATTTTACTGAGACAAACCAGGCATGCCTATTTCCATGGGAACCAGATTAAAAAAATTATAAAATGAAACTTTAATAAAAATGCTAAAAGAGGTGTGTGAGTGTGTGTAATTTATTATGTGTGTGTGTGATTTAGACCGTTGTGTGTATGCGTGACTTATGCAAGTTTTAGATATTTCCGTTTATTTTGTTTTAAAGTATGTAAGATGCGTCGAGACATATCATGTGAGAAGTGAGGTTAAAAATAATTTAATTTAACTTTAATAAAAATGCTAAAAGAGGTGCGTGAGTGTGTGTGATTTAGATTGTTGTGTGTATGCGTGACTTATGCAAGTTTTTAGATATTTCCGTTTATTTTGTTTTTAAGTATGTAAGATGCGTCGAGACATATCGTGTGAGAAATGAGGTTAAAAAAATTTTAAATGTAACTTTAATAAAAATGCTAAAAGAGGTGCGTGAGTGTGTGTGATTTAGATTGTTGTGTGTATGCGTGACTTATGCAAGTTTTTAGATATTTCCGTTTATTTTGTTTTAAAGTATGTAAGATGCGTCGAGACATATCGTGTGAGAAGTGAATTTATCATAAGAAACCGAATTCAAAAGATTTTCTGTTATATGGAGGATGGTTCCTAGAGCCAAATATTTAGTTTTATTTTGCACTGATAGTAATTTAATGGGTAAATTGTATGGTTTTGTTAATTTTATTATACAGATGACCACTAATGCCTGTATTATGTCGTTGGCCAGTGTAGTTTTGTGTCGTATCGGGGGACAAACTCTATTTGAGCATAGTTTTTTACTACCTATATATGATTGGGTCATATGGTAACTTTAAGTGTTTAATAAAACAAGTTAAGACGGATTTTTTTTGCCTCGACGTCAGCCGTTGAAACTGACTTTCATGAAAATCTGTGATGTTCATAAGAGTGCATACCCTATAATATTGTGTAAATAGCTGTTTTTAGTAACTGTTCATCTTCGAATATTGTGTTATTATTGTTATTTCTTTGGGCGGCATAATACAAAGTCTTTAGACATCTGCAGTGACTAATTAAAATGTTAAATAACGATGGCACCCAAAAGTTAATCCCAGTATAGTTGGGCAATGTATTTAGATAGAGTACAAAAAAAACTATAAGTCACATACCAGCTTAAACTAAAGAGTTAAGGAGAGTCGCAGTAGATCCAAATTTGACGTGTTAAATGATGGTCTCGCTTATTAAAAGGCGTGTAAACCGTCATACTATGACAGTAACGGACTGCGTGACAGAAGATCCAATCGAATTCCCCAAACAATACAAACGTCAGTCGCGCTCACATATTTTAATCTCAATGCCGTAATAAAATAGGATATACATTAGGTATGTCTTACAATATAAAACGAGCTTAAGGTATAAAGCATGTGACATATAAATCTTATATAACAAAGACTAACGCTACACCTTCAATCATGTATACTACTAAATTGAAACTTACATTGACACCAGATTATCTCTGGATTCTGTCCCGACACCTCTATACGGGACTATTTTAGATACGAGCTCAAGTTAAACTATTATTCGTTTTAGTGAATAGAGATTGTAGAAAGTGAGTAGGTACGATGAATTCTTTACATCTTCGAAGGTTCCGACAGAGGTGTATTGCACCCATATATTAGTAGTAATGTTTAGGTCTTGTAATAAATAGCATTTTCCCGTGTAACAAGCATATTTTTACTGCTATCGACAGTGCCTGACGTAGAAAAGCCAGCACAGCAAGCACTGTGGTATATTACAATATTAGTTATCTAACGTAATAGAAGGCGAGCCTTTTGCCGGCTGCAGTTTCCAGACACCGCGCTGTTTTTAGAGTCTTTCAATTAAATACACAATCAATCACTTTAGCCAAGCCGGGTGTCAAACGCAAAACCTTACGATCTGCCAAAAACATGACCACAAACATACACGGGACCTATATGGCCCACTTCCTGGGTCTTGAATTTAACCCATTATTTTCTCTTATTAGATAGAGCCAACTATTTCGAAGCTGTTCTCTTATTTCACATTGTGTAATTACATTATGGATAGATGGATACACTGCCCAACAGTACTTTCTAACTTAGGGATTAGAATAGTCTAGCCAGAAAACAGGCATTACGTTAATTCGTCTAGGAAAAACAAATTTAGGTACAAATCGAGTTTGGCCGGTACATCGCTACTTCCATGATATTTTTCGTCCCAATTGAGCAGAAACGGGGTGAATGACCTCCTAAGTAACAAGTCTGTTGTTATAAACAGGTTTAGGGGAGATGGAGCTCGTAATCCGGATTGTATAATAGTTTTTGGACGCACTTTTGATGGTATGCCAGTAGTTATTATAAGTAATTCTATTACTTATAAAAACTACTGGCTACAATTAAAGAAAACGTTGTGTCTGGATGCTGAAACCGAATGCCAACATAATTAAGTTCCTTAAATAATAATTCATTTTCGTTTTATTCCGTCTCATGGGTAACAGCAAATATTCACGTGGCGATACACCTGTATGTATTGCCACTTTCGGCGTGTCTCATAAATACCTTAGAGGTACCACCTTTATTACACTTTTTTCTAAAACTTACGTATATTAAATGATCTTCATGCAAAGGTGTTCTCGAGTATCAAAATGGTGTTCCAAAAAGAGCACCACGCAAGTGAGAAATGTGAAATAAAAATACTGATGTTAAGTATAGAGCGACACTATTATTACCGTTAATGTTTAAAAGACGCCTCCCGCGGTTCAGGTAAATTCTTAGTCACTGGGGACTTTACAAACCTTCAAACATCGATCATAAAGAAAGCACATACTCGGAACAACTATATGTTGATCACATACATTTTTGTCCCGTGTGGGGATCGAGCCCACAACACTAGGAGCTGTAGCAGTGGCGAGACAGCCACTGAAACTATAACGCCATTTGTGCCGTCAAACCATTTTATACAAAATAGGCTTCTTCTAGCAAGAATACTAAATATCTTCGAAACCTAAATTACAACTTAGTAAAAAGGTAGTCATCGTATCATACTCTTCTAGAAAAATTCTCTCTATCAACTCTTAAACATAGGAGAATGTATCTTAAACAGACGATCCTTTATAAAATTTGTCACAATAAATTTGATTGTAATAAACTCATAAACCAAATTTACCTTCGCATACCTAGTCGCTCACAACGTATGCGTAATACTTATACTCATAGACTATTTGCTCCTAAGTTTTTCAGAACCAACGCTGGTAAAAGAGCTCCTTTACGACGATTAATGAAAAGTTATAACGATAATTTTACCGAAACTAATATATTCGCTTTGTCACTTGCACAATTTAAAAAATGTATCTTAAACTATATAATTAATATTCATGAATAACTTTAGTTTGATATCAAACTCGCAAAACATATACTTTTTAATTAAACTCTAAATCTGTTGTAAATTTCATAAAAATAAAATTGTATAATGTTTGCTAAGGTTTGCTTGCACCTATTTACTTGTACTTTGCATTATTTTGTGGATAATGGTGCTGGTTGTGTAATGACTTAAATTGTTATAAGATCCATGTATTAGTATTAAGCTTTATTACACAATTGTTTGTAATCCCAAAGAAATAAAAATAAAAATAAATAAAATACTGCCTGCCTTACTACTTACTGCCTCCACTGAAAGTTTGTGTAAGTGTCTTTGAATATATTCTAGAGTAAGAAAACTCTTGTACAACAGCTTTGCTGTTCGTCCGTCCGTCCGTCTGTCTATTATACAACTTTCAACTCAAGAACCGTAAGAGCTAGGTCAACGCTATTCGACTCAACATAGTCTATATACCCCGAAATAACGATGACCTTTGACCTATGACCCACGTGGTATCACGTGACCTTTGCATATTAATTGAACCATTTTTTCGAACTCTAATATTTACGGCAATTCATTGCCGATTCTCACTTGTTTATTTAGTGATTAAAGATAAGCTTTCTCTCGCTATGTAGGCTACGACATCAGTAGGGATTTTACTATTAATGTGTATTTTTATGCTTTATAATTCTTTGTCTATAATATCTATATTTATGTTAAAAATATATATATAATCAAAGGGGTCTGCGTTAGTATCGCTACTTCACCTGGCGTTAAGTGATGGTACGGTCGACGATGAGCCCAATTATCGAACAACAATCTATTCACTAGTGAGCTTAGAAATATATGTTATGTGATGATGGAATCAATTAATTACTGACACCAGAGAAATATATATATAATACATAATTATGATGACAATTAAGTCAACGTCAAAAGTTATCTTGACAAACAACGAACACAATAATCAAACTTGGATTAACTTTGTGGATCACACAAGGTTTTTGTCACGTAAATAACGTGATTACTTATACCAATGCGGCATCCACTTGGTACAATTTTTCCCATTCGGTACAATTTTGTACTGCCGTATTGGTATCGACTCTCATCATATAATTTGCCACATAGCTACGTTCTCGAGCCGGGCAAATTGTTAATTGAAGAGGAATAGTATAGCAAGTCTGAAAAAGTGTCCGGCAGACGCAAATAGCACGTAAATATTATACATGACAAAAGAGAATCCACGATGTATTTGGTGTATTTGGACAGGATCCCAACAAGGTCAGGATTAAATTTACGTTTTTTTTTTATACTTTAATAGGCTTGCGTTTGACCGCGATCTCACCTGATCTTAAGTGAAGATGCAGTCACTCGGGACTTGAAGACACCCAGATTGTACTCATCGGGAAACACAGACTTAGCGAATTCCACTTCTTAGCGAATTCCATTCCTTGTTAAAATGAAAGTACTTTCTACGAGATTACCGCATCGTTTTCTTAAAAACACTATTATTAAATAATTTATAATTAATAAATTATTACTATTAAACTGAACTACGTACTATTTAAATTATAAACCATTTAAATTTAGGTTTACACTTTCCGCGACGTTTGAGTTGCATGACCACGTATAAATTTCAATGACAAAATAAATTTGTGTAAACGTATGTCAATATGAATTTGTCGCTGTGTTTTGCTTCTAAGGCGATGCGATTTCATAATGCACGACGATATTATCCGCCGTAAATAATTATATTGCGCTTCTACCTATCTCTACCATGACATGAAGGTGTGATACATACATTATTATATTCGAGACACTTTTGACATCGACAGTCACGATAATCCACGTTGTTGATTTTAGATAGCAATACATTACTCTATCTATCATATCGGATTAGCGGGTGCCCTACACATTTGGTGACTAAAATCACAAAGCCAACAATAGATATGTTACAAGGCTTTATGTTGTGTTATGAATAGAATAATGCCGATGTACTTTTGTCTCTATCGTACTATTGAGAAGCAAGAAAGTTGTTATACCTATATAGTTTCATTGGTTATCCACTAATCTATACTAATATTATAAATCTGAAGAGTTTGTTTGTTTGGTTGAACGCGCTAATCTGAAGAACCAATGGTCCGAATTGAAGAAATATTTTAGTGTTGGATAGTCTATTTATCGGGGAAGGCTATAAGCTATATAATATCACGGTACAACCAATAGGAGCGGAGCATCAATGGAAAATGTAACAAAAACGGGGAAAATTCTCATATGTGACGCAGACGAAGTTGCGGGGGTCAGCTAGTATACTTATACAACCCCAGGTGACTGAAAAAGCTATTCAAATGATATTGTTTCTTCTCTAATACTGCCACGAGTTTTGGCTGGCCAACAAGCTCACAGCCCGCCTGATAATAACCAGTAACCTTGATCTTCAGAGGTTTCACTTCAGTATACCCGAAAAGGGTGGAACAGGTGGGACGAAGACATATCTAATATGCGCTATGAGCTAATTCCGATTTTATTCCATTGACATAGAGATTAATGTTCCATGTTCAGAGTGAATTCTGTATGAAACACAGCCTATGTACTACCATAGTTAATTATTGCTCGCTTTAACGGTAAAGGAAAACATCGTGGGGAAACCTGTATGTCTGAGAGTTCTCTATAATGTTCTCGAAGATATATGGAGTCTGTCAAATCGCACTGGGCTAGCGTAGTGAATGGTCTAACCCTTCTCACTCTGAGAAAAGGCCCTTGCCCAGCAGTGGGACAGTTTAATACAGGGCTGGTATTATTTGTCTATTCCAATATTACGCAAACATATTTAAATCCAACATAGCAGTGTTGGCAATCTGCCCACGAATTAATTGATTTGGGATTCCAAACAAACTATTATATGATATATGAGTGTATATGAGTAGTAGAGCCTTGCTGATTTCAGGATAAATGGGCCGGCTCGACCGGGGAAGTACTACCCTCTCACAGAATATCGACGTGAAATAGCAGTGTTCCTACTGTTGTGTTTCGTTTGGTGAGTGAGAGTGCCGGAGGCCTGATCACCCTCTTTCGCCCTTCCCGCTACTTCTTCTTCCCACTTCCTTTTTTTCCTAAAGGGTCGGCAACGCGCAAGTGGTGCCTCTGGTGTTGCAGGCGTCCATAGGCTACGGTGACCACTTACCATCAGGTGGGCCGTATGCTTGTTTGCCACATTAGATGTACAAAAAAAAAAATTAGTAGGCTCTGCTTTTACATTATATTTCACGGTTGTTATCACCGGATTGTACCAAAACAGTAACGTATCAAAATTAAACAGAGACTTATTTTGAATATCATAATAACCTACCATCGACTTAAAGGGATTCCGGTATCCTTGGCATTACAAAACGGGTGTCGTTTTATGGCAATAATTTTAAATTTAATATCAGTTCTGTATTAAACTATCCCACTGCTGGGCACGGGCCTCTTCTCAGTGTTAATCATATTATGATTAATTGAATAATCCGACTGGTTAAAAAGCACGATCTTTATCGCTCGGGCTACTCATGATCTCTTTGTTAATATTTGAACTAAATTAATAAAACAATATCTGTAACTAATAGTTCACTAACGTTTACTCGTATCATCGCGGACATGTCTGCGCAATAGAAATTGAAACTTGCTACAAAAAATGCATTCTTGCAATCATTTTCCTCTCCGAAAGGAAGGTTAACCTATACTCAATACACCTATCTAATGACACATCACGCCTAATGGACAGATAAGTATAATGTAATGTTAATTTACAGCTAATGTAAATGTATTGTAAATAGAGCTCAAATACCACTTATCACCGTACCCATTTTGATATTGTTCCGGTCATAAAAGTCAATGCGGTTGAAAAATAGGGACGTCAAATAAAGCTAAGGTACACAACTGTGAAGTGCTGGTGATAATCTAATTTATCGCGTTTGTCGCTTAATTATAGAGCACTATGATAATGTCGCCGCGTATTAATCAATCAGTAACTGCATCGTGGGAAGGTTAAGGTTAGGTTAAGTATGTAGGTATATGCTAGGTGGGTCGCTGAGGTAGTAACTTTTGCCAGCGGCCCATCCACTATAAAAGTCAGCGAGCGTGCACATCGTGGGGTTTTGATCCGTAGGCCCGAAGAACGGGAGAGCAGGACATAGCCCTCTCACCTCCCCTTGTGGCGAGAGGGTAACCATCAGGCGCAATTCCCCACGCAAAAAAAAGAAAAAAAAGTATGTAGGTATATATGTATTATTAGATTACAAGTCACGGTATATCTCTCATCAATCATCGGATTGAATGGCGGTGTCTTAGGACTTAAAACCATAGCTTGCGTCATGTGAGTGGTTTTGTAATCGGCCGTAGCAATGGATTAGACTTGCGGTCGATATGTCCCGGGTTCAAATCCCACCCATTGCTTTACTGTCGTGATCTCACTCCTATAACAACCATTCTACCTTAGCTGTATAAGAATACTAGTATATTAGGTTTAAGATATCTTTATTTCTCATAAGAATTTGCAATAATTCGATTACATGAGAAAGTTTAAACAAACACAAACAAATTATAATCTTATCCTAGGTGTACACTTAGATATCGAAGCACTTCACTCAACACATTCAATCGAAAGTATACAATTTAAGTTATTTTTAATTTTAAGATATTAAAAATACAATACACAATATATAGGGTACTAGTAAAAAACTTACATAAACAAGGAGCCAACAATGCTTGGACGCGCAGAATACACAGATCGAGCGTAGCTACAAATGACATGTGAAATAGTGAACTAAGGTGCGCTCAGATTAGACGTTAAATAGTATTTTAGGTATTTTTTAAAGGTAGGCATTGACTTCTTCTTTGATATTTTTGGGTAATTGGTTATACAATTTAGTACCTTCGAACATTAAATTTTTTCCATAATTATTTCTTGGATAAAAGAGGCAAAGGTCGTTTGCGCGTCTAAGTCTAATTTTTTGTAATTGTTGTTTCTTCGTAAATGTTATTGGAGTATGTATATCTTTATTTAGTATTTGTCTTATTAATATACAAGTTTTATATATGTATGTTTGAGTTACATTTAATAATTTTGTTTCTTTATATAATATATTTTTCTGTGTGAGGAATTTTTATTTAAATAATGTTTTAATTAATTTCAAACTAACACAAATTGCTAGTAATCTTTTAAAAACAGGTAAAAAATACTGGCGCTTTAGTCCTACGCCCATATCATCAAGAAGGTCTTTGGGGATATGTATGTATGCTAATCAGTGTTGTCATAAGTACATTATAATTCGGGCACGCCACGATCGTGGCGGTAAGTCCCGTGTTTGAGGAGTGGCTGGAGAGGCGCCATGGCGCCCTCACCTTCCGGCTGACACAGGTAATGACTGGCCACGGTTGTTTTGGCCAGTTCCTGTGTCGTATACGCCGGCAAGAGACGCCCGGTTGTCACCACTGCGGCGACTGCCGCGACGTTGTAGAGGACACGGCGCTGCACACTTTGGCGGTTTGCCCCGCCTGGGCATCGCAGCGCCGTGAGTTGATCGCGGCAGTCGGATTGGTTGCCCTCTCGCTCCCGGCCGTAGTTCAGTCTATGGTCCGGAGTGAGAGGTCGTGGAACGCCGTCGCCTCCTTTTGTGAGGAAGTCATTTCCATCAAGGAGGCGGCGGAGCGGGAGAGGGAGCGTTTGAACCCTCCCCCCAACCGCAGAGCCGGGCGCCGGAGGGCGCGGGACGACCTCCAGCCACCCTGAGGTTTGACCTGGGGGTGGCGGGCTTTGTGGGCCTGCCCGCCATCCGTTCAGCACCAGGTCCGAGAGGCGGCGTGCGTGTTCCCACGCGCGCCTCTGTTGTTTCGAGTCCGTCTCCCCTCTAGGGGGGACAGTAGGGAGTGTTAGAAGTGCCTTTGGGTAGATCTTTCGTGTAGTGGCCTGCCGTTTCATACGGCGGGCCGAAACCTCGGCGGGGTCGCGACCGCATGCGAAAGTGATTCGCGCGGCCCCGTCGATAGTGGTTTTGTCGAGGAACACCGTGGTAGGTTTAGTCGGTATTCCGGGAGGTACATTTTCTTCTTAACATCTTCTTTTACCCCGGCGAGTCCGACATAACCCCTCCGCCCGCCCCCGCGGAGGGGTATGCATCAAGCATTCCCCCACGATAAAAAAAAAAAAAAAAAAAAAAAAAAAAAAGTACATTATAATTAATAAATTAAAAAGACAAGTAGTAAAAAGTAATTACTACCGATTTTATTTAAGGGATATTTTTGCTAACACTATTGTATACTACACACCATTATATATGTATATAGGAATGGACTCGAAATGTGCCAAAACAGGCGGTCACAGTTAGGTGAATAAAATCAACACTTTTTGTTTAATACGAATATCAAATATACATTTATAACAATAAATATGTTTACTATTACTTCGTGAAAAAAACTTAAAATAGTTAATATTTTCGCCTACAAAATTACGTAAATTTGCACGAAAAATGCAAAAACGTAAGCTCGTGTTACGTGGTTTTTAGATTATAACAGTAGAAATCTATCCTATTTTACAGCTTAAACGAAATATAAATAGTTATATTACAATTTGTCCGTCCCAAATATTTAAGATATTGGTTGACAATAAAGATACATATTTATCAAAAAAGCACTTAAAATCCTCTATACAATTTTACTATGGCGGCCGCGCGCCGATTTGAATATGCGCCGCACGAGCTCTGTCATTATCTGTCTTACGCTCGGCGTAGTCTTAATGACTAGCTATATTCCTGTGGTATATGTTAGCATTTATATTTGCGAGCGATCGCTATTTCACGAACTATTTCCCAAGTCCAGCTTAATACCATAGCGCTTGTCTAGTATGAATTTGTTAGAAGCGAAGTCTAGAAATACGCCTCGTCAGACGACAGCAGACCAGAACTCTGTTTCGTAAAATTTTAAGCATAGCAGGCGAAATATGAACCCTATACCTCTGCTCTTATACTCCTTGAGTATACAGGCATGAGAATTTCCATCCGGGACTTCACGATTGCCAACTTTAGTGGCAGCCAGAGAGGCGCTCATAGCCAGTTGCACTCGGTAAACGATTAGGGAAGTCAGTCTATAGATGGGTGACCGCTTAGTGGTATTTCATCTGAGCGTCTCCGTGCTTTGGAGGGCATGTAAAAACTCGGTCCCGGTTGTTGTCAAATTGAATGCAGTCGTTAAGCCATGACAGAGGCCTTGAACAACTCTTGACAGCAGGTTGGCCACTAACCACACGAAAAGAACAAGAAGAAGAAGTGGCAGCCAACAACGTTTCTTCTCTCTTAGCCTTTATTATTCCCAAGTCACTTGGGGTCGGCTTTTCTGGTCTAACCGGATTTGACTGGATATCAGTTTTTACACGGAGCGGCTGCCACCTGACCTCCGCAACCCGAAGGTTAACGATACCCTAAGGTTAGACCAGTGTCAGGATATTAGAGGGTACTGACTTTCCCAATAACGACTGCCATAGATGTTCATGGCAGCCGGGACCGACGGCTTAACGTACTCTCCGAGGCACGGAGCAGGCGATAATTGTCAATCAATACGCACATAATTTCGAAAAGTCATATAACTTCCGAAAGTCAGAGGTGCGCGACGTGGGTTCGAATCCGAGACCCTCTGCATTGCAGTCTGTTGGTCTCCCCACTGAGCTATCGCTGAGTGGGGAGACTGAGCCAACAACGTTTACTAATACTAAAATGAAATTACCATCGCATAGCACACTCAACACTAAAACGCAGATGGCACTGTCAATAAACAGTATAACAATTGTTTAAATTACTTTAAAACAAGCTCACAAAGCAAAGTGGAATGCATAAATTTAATTGTACCTCAGATTTTATCACTGCGTTGACAAGGTTTACAGCCTTTTTAATTGTACCTTTTACTTAGACCAGCGTTTAGAGGGATGTAAAATACACAGGACTGTCAGGATTTTTATTAACGAATAAGTATGCTTTATAACCTCTTTAAATTCTGTTTTGATTGTAAAGGTAAAAGGGAAGTGGGTGGAAATGTCACTGCGTTGTGGCTTTGATACTACATGGGAAACGTTTGTGTGATCCACAAACAGTTGTTCCGAATTTAGGTGTGCCTTGAGTCCGTTGTTTTAATGTTTGTAAAGTCTAAAGGGTAATCTGTATTTGCCTTAAAAAAATATCAGCTGACTAATTTTGTCTGCCAATCTCTAAACTCTTGAGGAGGTCATCTTTATGTCTACAAGTAAAAAAAATAAATGTGAATTTTTATGAAGATCTTTTTTACTAGTTACACAATCACGCGTTTGTCGTATAACAGATTAGGATGAACCTTAGCATTCAGAAAGATCATTCTATTAATACAGATGTATTAATATACCTACGTAAGATACTTTTTCTACCGACGACAGAAATTGTATAATATTATTTATAAGAACTACTTATCAGCTTTGTGTATAAACTGTTCCGCGGCTAGGCACTGGCCTCTTCTCGGTGTGAGAATGGTTAGGTCATAGTTCAACAAGCCGAGCCAGTGCGGGTTAGCAAACTTCATACATCCTGGAGAATATTATACAGAACATTACAAAACTGCTAGATATACAGGTTTTCTAATGATGTTTTCCTTCATCGTTAGAGCGAGTGATAATGAACTACACTTGCACTTATCTTCAACAACTCAAAGGTATTTTGAGATCGAACTCGAGATCTCTGCGCGGCACTCCTCCACACTTATATCCTCAAATATTAGAATCAATTAAATTAGTGGTTCCTAAAACGAGGCTGCGGCAGGCGCCGCGAGGAAAATTGTTCGATGTTCCAATGGCTCGCACTAACTTGTTTAACGCGCCCGAATGGTGAGTATTTTAACAAAATACTCACCAGTCGGGCGCGCACTTAATATTTTAAATAACGTCTCTCAGCGTATCGATATATTTAATTGTACATTGGCGGAATTCATAAGAGTAACTCTAATGTATTTGTCACTTATGTAGCTATATTGTCGTATTGGGTAGATACCTGTAAAGGCAATTGTATGTTGATATATATAAATAAAATAAATAAATAAATATTAATTAAAATAATAAATTTGAAACTAAAATGCAAGCAACATCTTGTCAACATCAGAATATTATAATCCATCGTGTACATAGTTCAATTGAGTGGTTCTTATTAGTCGGTTCAGTGGTTCGAGTTTATACTTACTATACTTTACAGGTGTACTTGAGCTGTGCTTATAGCGGCTGCACTTGACTTGCAGTTACTTCTAAACTCGATAACAAGCTTCACAAGTACTTGTAATTATTTTCTTTAGCAAATACTCGTGTTAAAGTTTAGTAAAGAGCGATGGATAGTGTAACGCCATGGGCAGCGAACTTATAGACTGATTGTCTTAATGTTCAATCAAGGCAAAGAGCATTCAACTGAACATGCAATACTCGGAAGAGTTTAATAACAAACAATTGCGAATAAAAATAACCTATAAATTATACAGCATTTTTAAATTATGTTAATCTAGTGTGGATGGCATTGTATTATTCTACACAGATAATATTGTTTTGGTAATAAATGAGTCTATTATTGATATATAGTTATCAATAGACAATAATAATATCAGCCTTGATTATAAATATCCACCATTGCAATACCACCATTGTCAGACCTGACAATGGTGATCGTGGATAATTCTCAGTTTTAATATAGATACATAACACTTGTGAAGGAACAGTCTTCTTTCTTTTCGTGTGGTTAGTGGCCAACCTGTTGTCAAGAGTTGTTCAAGCCGCCCGTAGGCCTCTGACATGGCTTAACGACTGCTGTCAATTTGACAACAACCGAGACCGACTTTTTACATGCCCTCCGAAGCACGGAGACGCTCAGATGAAATACCACTAAGCGGTCACCCATCTATAGACTGACCGCACCCAACGTTGCTTAACCTCGCTAATCGTTTACCGGTTAGTGATTGCAACTGTATTAGAACTCGCAACTTATATAATTACGCAAAACTATACAGGCAGAATTTATTATTTTAATTTCTTATTTTGTATGGGAGCTTTTTAACACACACGGCCATGTCAGCTATTTAAGCTATTTAGGCAGAGTTCAAAAAAAAAAAAAAAAGTCCTCTTCCCTTCATAATAAATTAAAAGGCAAAGTAAAAATATTTATAATCAACAGAGTGAATAAGCAACACGGACACAAGTCTTTGCACATTCGAAAACCTTCTTTTTCAGATCGGTCCGTATCGCACTCAAATTATAAGCATGCGTGAGAAACATAACTTAAAAAAAAATATTTTGATAAAGAGTCGTGTCGCACATCTCGTGCAAACAGATTCATTCGAATATTACTTTTATGTCCAAATTATGACAATGCAAATAGTACTTAATTGCGGTGATATACAACTTTAGTATTGATAAACGTATTGTATAGAAAAACCCTACATTGTGGGCCAGGTCGATTGAACTCATAATGTATCTTATTTTTTCTTTTATTCGTTTATTTCCATAAAAATATAAAATGTGGTACATTTTTAACAAACTCGCCAAACTGTAAACACAGTTTGTTGGCGAAATGTTATGTGGGGGCCAGTCAGTGCAGACCGGCGACATTTCGACCCAGTGGGATCATTTGTGTCGACACTCTCCCAATAACGACTGCCATTGATGTTTATGGCAGCCGGGACCGACGGCTTAACGTGCTCTCCGAGGCACGGAGCAGGCGATAATTGTTAATCAATACGCACATAATTTCGAAAAGTCATATAACTTCCAAAAGTCAGAGGTGCGCGACGTGGGTTCGAACCCGAGACCCTCTGCATTGCAGTCTGTTGATCTCCCTACTGAGCTATCGCTGAATACTCTAATAGCATCAATGCAATGGGCAGACGGTGACTCGCCAACTCACTAGATGGGCCCCCTGAATAGCAACTATAGGCATACACGCCAGCAGCAGAAGGCAACACCGGTGCGAGTGGCTAGGGGTGTCGAGCGGTGCGGCACCGGTTACACCATCACGGGTCTCGTGACAACGGAGGCCCGCAGCGGGTTTCCCCGTAGTTATGCTCTTGAAAATGACACTTTCATCCCCAAGCATATAGCTCTAGCGGCCTCCGACGAGGCCCTAACCAACTCTCTGACACGTTCAGGACCTGCGGTCCTGGCGCCACTCACATTCAGCTCGCCACAAGCTGCCCTGCGGTTTGTGCGCTTTTATTTAACCTGGTGATACATGGTTTATATCACAAGGCGAAGTTGATAGTTTAAAAGCTAGTGTACTATGCCCTCCGATATCGCGTTAGTCTCATGATGAGATAACGACTGTCCCAGAGGGGTTTATTATTATTATTACAACGTCAGCCATGCAGCTAGTTTAATATAATTTTTGATACAAATGCATCACACTGCTATCTTTGAACCGAATCATTCCTCGAACTACACTTTACAAATCGAACCACGACTCACAACATTACACATAAATAACATTGCCCCACCTGTTACCATTCTGTTGGACATTGATAAATGACGTCACACGTGAATTTAAAACTCCGCCTACCCACAAAGGTGAAATATGAAAGGGTTAAGATACGATCGAGAACGATTGAAACGTACGAACTGATGGATGTAGCGAACATCCAATCCTATCAAATCATTATTTTGTGCGGTTTTAAATTGAAACTTAAGTAAAGTAGATAGTAAAGGCGTTAAGCGCCTTGTTGATTTCCTTGTAAGTAAAGGTTTTTGCTTACTCGTGACCTAATTTCGGTCACAGCACGAAGAAAGTATCATACTACCATAGCATACCTACCATCTTATTTTTCATCCAGCTCAGGTGGTAAGCAACCTTGTCTAATGGTCAGCAGTTACCGTAGCAGAAAGCTTGCAATACCACAGACACCACTTATGTATTGCCACCCTTGACCTATAAATTGTTGGAATACCAGACATAATTGAAAACCCATTGTGTGTGGCCGCTGGTGTGCCGCTGCCACTCAATAAGTTAAATAAGAAGTCTCTATGTAGACAACGTAAAGGATTATGTCCAAGGCTGTGAGCTGTGATCTTTACCTAGGTCCTTTCTTAGTCAGGCTGCTTCAGTTTGAAGAGAGAGATTTAGAGAGGATTAGAGAGGATCTAAAATCTTTTAACGTCACTTAAATGCCTATAAATTTACTTTAAACAAAATAAATCACGAACAAATCCATATAAAGCTTCGTTTTATTTTGTCGCATCATGCTGACATGGTTTTATATATAACAAGTTTCGTTTTAAAATAAATTTAAGCATATTCAAATCTAACGTACGATCGTAATCGTGTAGTGAGCGCCATTTGCACCAAACGTGGCAGAAATGCATTCATATGCGTATTCGTATTATGCGCAGTAAAACGTATATTGATATTCGTGAATAAAAGTTTTATCGCTTTAATATGTTATGCATCGTGTTTCTTGAGGTTATTGAAGACTCGATGTTCATAATGTTATTGAAAATGTATATTTTCTTGCTTTAGGCGTTTAAATAATAAGACTACGTGAATGCGATAGTTGTTAGTTTCACACTTAGCGTGCTTCTTGTGTTAGAATAAAGCAAGCTATTTACTTATAAAAAGCTAGCTTTTGCACGCGGCTTTGTTCGCGTAAAAGTAGCTAAGGTTTGGTTAGATTATGTTATATGCATCAATGCATTCCCCCACGTAGTAAAATTAGATTAAGATTTTTTGTGAGTCCATTGAAATGATAAAAATATCCACTGAAATTATAAAAATGTCCACTGAAATGATAATTACTCCAATTAAATTAAATGAATCTAGCACGAGTTATAACGGCCACTGAAATGTAACTATTTTGTCCCCATATGACTGAAATGATAAACTTACTTTTTGGCGGGAGTCCACAATGACATTGTGACTAGTCATGGGCTTCAATGAGCTTGAGGCGGACTGATCCGAAGTGAGGAAAGGCAAGGAGGGCGCAAAAACGCAATGTTGACGGGCTATTCTACTAAAACTTACTGTCCTCTGAAATGATAACTTTTTTTCGGACAAAAGTTGACTGCTTGTCAAATATATGAGAAAGAAGATAAATAAACAATAGAAATTTATGTTGATAGACTATAACGATACTAAAATCGATTTAAATCCAAATAATGAATGTACTGGCTGGGGAAGATATTTTATGCGCGGAATTGGGTTCAGGACAGGTTAACAGGTTACCGTGATGATAAAATGACACTTTGACATTTTTTTTAAAATCTAATTGATGTAATAACATCAATTAGATTTTTTTAAAAATGTCAATGAGTAATAACTCATTGATTTTTTGCCAAGATAGAGAAGCACTTACTTTACTAAGATTAAAATTACAAAATCATAAACCACAACATTGCACTACTGTTCTGATTGCCCTGTATTTTGTTTGCTTGGGCAATTCACCCAAATATTGCATTCCTTTTTTTTTAACATGGTATACCAGGTAAATACAGCATACGAAGATGGAACAAAAAGGCTTTTTATAAAGTATGAACATATTTTTTACGCTGGCTACATTTATTATGTCCAAATTACGACCCTTAAATATGACTACAGCCTTCTGATTCACATTTTACATTTAATATATTTTCTTGAGTCATCAAAAAGTTGGTTTTCATTCAAATGATTTGATTCTTCAGTTCCATCTTAGGAGATGGGACTGGAAATAACCCGTAGGCGTTAAGACGCCTACAGGCTATTAAGGGGTGCAATTTTCGAAGTGATGTAAACTCATGACCAGTTTTATTATTTACTAGCTTTTTGCCCGCGACTTTGCTCGCGTAATTTTTTCTTTTTATACAAACTTTGTGGCAAACGAGCATACGGCCCACCTGATGGTAAGTGGTCACCGTAGCCTATGGACGCCTGCAGCACCAGAGACATCACTTGCGCGTTGCCGACTCTTTAGAAACCGAAGTGGGAAGGAGAAGGACCGGGAAGGGGGAAAGAGGGTGATTGGCACCTCTCACTCACCGAACAAAACACAACAGTAGGAATACTGCTATTTCACGTCGATATTCTGTAAAAGAGTAGTTCTTACCCGATCGAGCCGGCCCATTCATGCTGAAATCAGCGAGGCTCTACTACTCATTAATTATCAAATTTAGGTTAGGTTAGACTATGTTAGTAACACTACTACGTTTTTAATAAAATATAGCCCATGTTACCCGGTGATAATAGAGCTTTCTAATGGTGAAAGAATTTTCAAAATCTGTTTAGTAGTTTTTGAGTTAAATCCTTACAAACAAGAAATCAAACTTTCGTCTTTATAATATTAGTATACATAGATTAACATAGATTATACTTTTTATGTTATATATGCCTTGTAGATTGCGTTATTTGTTTTACCGTTTTATAAAGACAATTCCAGTTCTAATAGTTGCAGTGGACTCTACCAACGTTCAAAATCTGCCCACAAAAACGCCAAGACCAGAAACAACTTTGAGCATAGCAAAAAAAAAGTAATGCAATGGTCGTAAGTCCAATGCCTTATCCATCGGGCTATCACTGCTTACTAATTACAAGTAAAAACGAACATATTAGTCTTACCTTATACAGCATGTCACAGATATAACGCACAACCTCAAACACCCCAATTAGATTATTAAATCGTAATAATAATATAATCATTAAAATGTTACTTTTATGTACTTAAATATTTTAATTTAACGGATTAGTTTTCCTTATTGTGCGCGGATACTATGGGTATATTACAATAAATCTAACATTATTGCCTTTATTGCATCAAAAACCTTATTGCCTTCAATTATGATACATTTTCGTTTATTTCAGCTGTTTAATAAATGGGTGACTATAATTTAATTCGTTTTAATTATTTTAGGTATAAAAATTACCTATATTAAAAATTGCTGGAATTGATTCAGTAGCGGATTTTGAACTAACTACTTTCAGGATGTGCGGTTATTATGTTACATGTTGTGTAAGCGTAGGCACGTTTATAAAATCATCGTTTTTCCCATACAAGTATACAATTGTTAAATTACGTAGTGACAATTAAATATTATTATTATTATATTCAAATTCTCTTTATCATCCATCGATACATATTACAAATAATATTAAAAGCAAATAAAAATCAAACATCATATCAAAAGTACCGAAATCCCAATTAAAAAATGGCCTAAGGCCGGCCAAAACGGACGTAAATTTTCTCTTCATTCTTACTTTCACCCCCTCTGTTTGAGGGTCAGCAGACAAAGAGCATCTTATCCCTTAGGTCCCTTAGCTTCTCTTTTATATTTGATTAAATATATTAAAAAACTGGACCCGCGTGAGCCTAATGTAATTAGAGGAAGTCCTGTATGAGTGACAATCTGTTTAATAATGAATGTTGACCTTTATTTTACAAATTAGGGTAAAACAGCCGTCAACGTAATAGAAAAACAGGATTTGAGTAATGGATGACGAATAAAAAAATTTGAAGAAGAAAATATATCAGTTTGTAATATTGTTAAAGCTTTATGTACGTATAGTAGGTATGAGTGTGAGTTTACAATAGTTCTGACTACGTACACATGAGCACCCGGCTATAATAGATATTCGTTTTTAAATACTACAAGCACTATGGATAGTCTCTGTGTTCATGAGTTCAGAGTTTTGATTGCAACTAAGCACACAGAAGCACTAAGACTAGGAAAAGCTATTCATGGAACTTACATTTTTCCAAATCAAATTATCAATACTTAGAGCAGTATCCGCTCAGTTAAAGACAAGTGAGAAACGGCAATGACTTGACGAAAATTTTAGAATTCAAAAAAATGCTTCAACTTATTTGCAAAGATCACGTGACCTTGTCAGAAGTCAAAGGTCATAATCATTTCGGGGGTATATCGACTATGCTGAGTCGAATGGCGTTGACCGCGAGTCTCTAGCTCTTACGGTTCTTGAGTTGAAAGTTGTATAACAGACGGACGGACAGACGGACTCTTGATGAAAACGAGGTTACACAAAATACTTCATCTACATGACCTTAAACACACCGCACGCTACATTTACTTGGTTTCGGCCCGTAACTGTAGACAAAAGCAGCCCTGAGCTGAGAAAAAACAAAAGTACCTACTCATAATAATAATAATTTATTCAACAAATAGTTTTACAAATTTCTCTTAAACTATTGCTGTCTGGTCGTAGTCTTACTATAACGTGGGACCTCAAATGTGATACACCACTGACTACCTTTTCGAGGATATAGACCTGAGATGTAGGAGCACTCAGTGATTTCGTCTGTGCAAACGTTTTATTTACACAACTTAATTATTAGCAATTTCTCTTGGGAAAAGCGAAGTTTCTTTTTGCAGAATCAAAGGGCTGTCTGTTTATATAATCAAGTTAGGAATACTTAGTGAAACCAGACACCGAGTATGTTAGTACCCACCCATTAACCTAAAAGTAGAGTCCAAATAGTGTTACTTTTATTAAGAATTAGCTTACGATAAAGTACTCTAAGTGGTACCTAACACCCTACGGAGCCACCTGTTCAATATTTATATTTAAAGTGCTTTCACGGCATTTTAATTTGCTTTATAGAACCGTGTTACTATATTACAAATTTTAGATCTCAATTTACGTGTAAGTGTTTTCTTCGAAAGCTCGACACAAAAGATCCCACTGGGTCGAAGTGTCGCCGGTCTACACTGACTGGCCCCCGTAACAAGACAAGGGTTTTCTTGAAAATGCCTGTGTAGCGTGAATTTTCTTGAAAATGCATGTAGATGTATGTGTGATATTTTATATGTAGAGTATTTTAATATAACAGAACACTTGTAGCACATTATTTTTTACATACAAATTGCTCGGATAGTTTATCGGTCAAGCTGGCGTCTCGCCGATGCCGCCGCGTCGAGTGTCGTGGGTTCGAATTCACACGCCATAAATTATTTTTGTCGATTACTAATTGTAATATTCTGCATTATATTATCTCTGAAACTCCTAAACCGATAATAACTGGTCTTTCACGAATACAAATATATTCTATTTTTTTTTATTTACCACCACTAATAACCAATTCGTAACCAGGTAAGCGAAGCTGCAGTGGAAAACTAGTATTATAACATAAATATCTATTCTTTAATTGGCTTGTCAAATTGTATTCCAAAATTATGTTTCCAAATACTTACAGTTAATTATAAATCAGTTGTTTTGATGTTTAAACAAACCTAGCGGTAAAGAAAATAATTCTAGGAGCGCTTTCTTTTAAAAACACATTATATTTAAAACAACCTGAAAACTCCGTCGCAGTAATGTGTATGAACATTATTTATTTACAGCGAGTCGTCGCCTCAATTTCTAGTACACTTGAACCTCCGCGTAACATCATTACGAAAATACGTCCAAGTTTTTACCATAGATTATGATAATTAATTACATTATGGTATTCTGTGCATCGCACTCAGGGTGTTTACTTTTTTATATTTGGAGGTGTGTTAATTTGTACACATAGCAAACTTTAACCGATGTACAAATATTCGAATGCCGCGATTTTATCATGGCATTTGCAATTTATACAAAGTGAAAGAGAGATATTGACATAAAAGCTGTTTATCGAATTCCCGAATGTCAAATTTACTGACATGATGTAACAAAAAGAATTTTGCCCGCTGAACCACGTTATATTTTTCTCAAATTAAATTAGTCTAAGTTACTCCTTGTAACATCAGATATCTACCAGTGATAGTCCCGTCAAAATCGGTCCAGCCATTTTAGAGATGAGCCGGAACAAACAGACAGACAAAAATTATAATGATTGACTTTTGTTATAAGTACCGTATATATGTACTTTCGTATGCATTTAGAAAAGCTGTTATTTTGATATTACAAACTGACACTTCAATTTTATTTATTTGTATAGATGTTCATGCTTCATTAAAATAAAATATTTCTTTCTTTCTTTTCTTTCTTTATATTTTTTATGAATGCGATATGTTTGCTAGTTATGTAAATATTAGTTGCAAAGTCGTCCGCAATACAGGAATTACTCCTAATGCGGGATTCGTCGTTCTATAAATGATAAGAACAATTAAAACCATACTTGCTAGGATATGTACCTGTCTCCATAACGTTTCATTCTTTTCTTTTTTTAAAAGGCGTCTCCCGCTCCCGCTAGTAATAAATCCTGTGGCGCGGGAGGCTTAACAAACATTCAAACAACGAACACAAAAAACATCCAGACTCGGCACAGCCATTTGTGGATCATACAAGTTTTTGTCCCGTGTGGGATTCAAACCCACAACACGAGGCGAGGTGACGCCATCCGTGCAGTCCATATGTACAACAATTGTCAATAGCCGCTTATCACTAATGCACCATGAGCAAAAACTATTAGTCTCCTGCTAACCAAACACTTTCGGAAACCCTATTAACAGGAGGCACACAACACAAGCTTAAAAGGATAAGGTATTATAGGGTATTAAATGTGTTCAGTTTTTAATAACTTTCAAATTGAATATAAAGCCCCGTTTACACGCTGTCCATCATAAACGTTTAATAAGATACCTCACATTACATCACGCCCGGATTTTTCGTCCGACGCACATAAACTTAGCAAAATTATACTCTTAGCCTTGAGCATGGTACACGCAAAATGCCATGCATATTGCCTGCCTTAAATATTATTTACGTATAAAAAGCACTTTAAATGTGACATTTGAATTGACATTCAAAAAACGACTAAAATTTAATATATTTTGTATGTTTTGTATGTCTCTGGGATACGTAAACAATAATTAAATATTAGCCTAAATTATTTTAGTACATACATCAATTGAAACCACATCTAAATTGATTCAGACAATTTGGAGATTAAGGTGCTTGAACGCACTGACTACTTAGTATATTATATTATATTATGTCTGTTCCTGTACTGCAATGCTGAGGGTCTCGGGTTCGAACCCACGTCGCGCACCTCTGACTTTCGGAAGTTATATGACTTTTCGAAATTATGTGCGTATTGATTGACAAATATCGCCTGCTCCGTGCCTCGGAGAGCATGTTAAGCCGTTGGTCCCGGCTGCCATGAACATCTATGGCAGTCGTTATTGGGAAAGTCAGTACCCTCTAATATCCTGACACTGGTCTAGCCTTAGGGTATCGTTAGCCTTCGGGTTGCGGAGGTCAGGTGGCAGCCGCTCCGTCACCCGTTCGTCCGACTGATATCCTGTCAAATCCGGTTAGACCAGAAAAGCCGACCCGAGGTGACTTGGGAATAATAAAGGCTAAGAGAGAAGATTATATTATGTCTGTTCTGAAAGCTTATAAAATCTGATAAAATCGTTAGGCGATACCGAACGATTTTATAATGATTATTCAAGATTGCCTGTTTAGTCTCGCAGTATAAGATTACCTTTATATTTGCTAATCATGTCTAGGTTCTATTCCGTGGTTAGACATGGTATTAGGAGATGCCTAAACAGAAATCAAGCCTGTTAGACGACAATACATTCCTTTATTATATTATGGGTCATAAAACATAGCTGTCATAATGCGAGTATTTTTCATCTCTACCTAGACCATAGAGACTAGACAACTGTGAATATGTATATGTATGAATATATAACATATTATAATAACACATTGTACGTTTGCTTTGGTGCATGTTCAGCTCCACTTGTTTGCTGAACACGTTTAATATCTTACTCGCCCATCGGTGGGATATGAACACTAAACTTAATCCACACAAGGGCATAATTGCCGATTCACTGGAGATGATTACTGTATACAGAGTTTGTATGTGACTGATTGGCAATTTACCTAATCAGTGCTTGTATTGTATAGCTGTGAACCGCGGTTTCGGTTATGTTTGTGGTCATCGGTCTGTACTCTCGGGTCCAACGTGTCATTATAGTCTTCTAGACTTTGGCTGCGGTTTTGCTCGCGTTATTGTAGATGTTGTTAATAAATTTCTAATCTTCGAAAACAGTACGTTTTTTTGGATAAAAGGTAGCATATGCCCTTTTCTGTAGCCCTGACAACGTGTATGCCAAATTTGACATGACATGACCGAACATAATGTTCGTTCGAGTGGGTAAAACGTGAAAGTGTAACAAATAAATTCACATTAACATTTATAATATTAGTAAATGTTGCCCGTGGCTTCGCTAGCATAAATGTAAATTATGTCAATTTCCTATCCCTCGGGAGCAGTAGTTCCTCTGGATGAAAGGTACACTATGCTTTTTCCTGTACCCCTTCTTCTTCTTTTCGTGTGGTTAGTGGCCAACCTGTTGTCAAGAGTTGTTCAAGCCGCCCGTAAGCCTCTGACATGGCTTAACGACTGCTGTCAATATGACAACAACCGGGATCGACTTTTTACGATGAGACGCTCAGATGAAATACCACTAAGCGGTCACCCATCCATAGACTGACCGCACCGACTGCTTAACCTCGCTAATCGTTTACCGATCAGTGAATGCAACTAGCTATGAGCTAATAACGTAACGTATATGTATGTATATATAACGTATACGTATACGTAACGTATACCTGATAACGTATAATGCGAAATTTCACAATGATGGGGCGAGTAGATGAGGTTTAAAAGCGGGAAAAACCAAAAATCTCACATTCGCATTTATTATATTAGTAAGAATTTTAGTTTGTATTCATGTGTATAAGGTGTAAACATTACATAATTTGACGCTGGCCGATTGTTCGTCTGACGTCGTACAATTCTTTGTAACTATGGTTACCTATACCTTATTTATATGTAATAGAGAAAAACAGAAAACAAAGTAGCAAGCTTAGGAATTTTGGTCGAATTTTGACCACTAGGCGACCGCTAGTAAATAACAATTACACCATCTATGCCGACACGACGACAACGATATTCGATCCAAACAGAATGTTTTGTAAACAAACTATGATCATTAGAAATATTGTTGATATTAGTTTTATAGTTGCGATGAGATCACCATTAGCTTAAACATAAGTGTTAAATCAATATGGAACTTTAGATTATGTTCAAATATCTATTTTGGTGTAATGTATGGTTTGTTTACATTGGTATCAGTTCTGGTCGTAGATATTACTTTAGTTTTGCTGTTATATTATACTCATTTATTAGGGTACTGGTTTTAATGGTCGCATCGCGCATGCGCCGAGTGTTGTGGGTTTGATTTCCAAACAGGTCAAATATTCTTGGTTTTTTAAATTATTTTCACTCACCTGATGGTAAGTGGTCACCGTAGCCTATGGACGCCTGCAACACCAGAGGCATCACTTGCGCGTTGCCGACCCTTTAGGAGAAAAAGGAAGTGGAAAGAAGAAGGAGCAGAAAGGGGAGAAGAGGGTGATTGGGCCTCCAGCACTCTCATTCACCGAACGAAACACAACAGTAGGAATACTGCTATTTCATATTGATATTCTGTGAGAGGGTAGTCCTTCCCCCGTCGAGCCGGCCCATTCATGCCGAAATCAGCGAGACTCTACTACATACGAAATCGTGTGATTGTCAACTTTGGCAGTGCCTTCATATAGCCCAAAAGCTTGAGTTGCTCACTAAAATAATAATAGCTTATTACGTTTATATCTCTGATTTATGACTTGCGAGTGATATTGAAGAATATGGGGAGATTTGAGCGTACGTTGCTCTCAAGCAATTGGGATTCTACTGTTATTTTTTCGAGTCTGGGTGAACTTTGTGTCATTATTTGTATGTTCCTAAAGTAGTCTGTGACCAAAGATTTAAATCGCTCATACAAAATAATGATTGTTCACGTACAGCCCTTGCTCGCATGGATGGTTTCAAAATTATTTTTTTATTAGAAAAGACAGTACACGTACTGGGATTAATTCCTATATCCGGGTACTTTAGCAGCATTCAAACAAAGAACAGTGAGAATAGAATCAGCCATTTGAGAATCTCATAAATAAATGTTCCGTCTGGGATTCAAACCCACAATACACGACGTAGTGATCTGCAATACAGGATGTATATAAGTGCGAGACTTGTCTTAATTAAAAAATACTTTGTCTTTTCTCACATCGAAAGTATAATTTACAAAGGCAGTTGTAAATTAGATGGCATTTGATCTCGAAAGCCGTCAATATAAAAATACGTTGGATTACTTATTACCATATGTTATGATTCTACGTCTCATATATGTTTGTACTTCTTGTTACGATTACCTACTGATCACATTTAATTTCTACACAATGGCTTCACGGCATGGGTGAATTGCATCCATATTTTGTCAGCTGTGCTGTTAGATACAAAATGATACAAAATAAATAGAAATTCAATATGCAAGAAGCAGCGATAGCCCAATGGCAGACAATTGGACAGCCACGCAGAGGTCTCGAGATCGATCCCAAAGCGCGCGTCTCTGGCGTTTCGAAGTTATGTGCGTATTAAATAGTTAATTATCGTTTGCTTTAACGGTGAAGGAAAACATCGTGAGTAAACCTGCATGTCTGAGAGTACTGCATAATGTTTTCTAAGATATGTGAAGTCTTTTAAACTTTCGCGTTGCATGATATATATATAATATGTAACGGGTATTAACGCGATCATGCATAATGTTTACTATAAAAAAGGTAAACATTATGCATGATAGCGTTAATACCCGTTACATATTATATATATATGTCAAGTCTGTCAACCAGCGCTGGACCAGCGTAGTGGACTATGACCTTATCCTTCTAATACTGAGAACAGGCCCGTGCCTAGCAGTAGAAAAAAATCTTATAAGGCTGATATATAACGCAAGTTATTACACCGTATCTTTTAAAACAATTCTTCGATTAACAAAACAGGCAAAGCTGGAGGCGATAACTAATTCAAGATAAATGACTTCCTTCCCCAGATCATAGAACAAGAAACCTTCTAAACTTTGATTATATCTTAATACAATGAACAACTCCAATTTCTCAATTTACTGAACTCGAATGTTAAACTTTTGTAATGTATATTTCGCGAGTTAGCTTTTAAATAATTAAGTTGTCACAACTCTGATACATAAGAATGTGTTTTATGTCAACAATGTAAGTCATTCATAATTATTTCTAAAGATGTATTTATTAAATATATCTTTAAGATATCTTGTAGATCTGTAGATATATGTAGTTGCAAAGTTATATCATACGTCGCAGAGCCTGTGGCAAACGGTACGAGTCCATATTACACCTACTGTGTGAATGTGATGCGTTGGCTGGACTAAGGATGGGTCTGATGGGATTGGCATATCCGAACCCTGAAGACTTCAGACTTCTCCCTCTGAAGTGTACGCTACGACTGATGCAGCACATTCATAGGGAGATAGCTGAGGGATAGATCTCGGGGCCAACACAAAAGATCCCACTGGGTCGAAGTGTCGCCGGTCTACACTGACTGGCCCCCGTAACAAGATAAGATAAGATAAGATAAGATATATCATACGTCTCGGAGATAAAGCAGGAATCTTTATTTTTACTAATATTAGAATTGCGAATGTAAGTTAGTTTATTTGTTACGCTTTCACGCTTAACCTACTCGAACGATCGAGTGCATACACGTTGTCAGGTAACAGAATAGAGCATAGAGTACCTTCCATCCCAGAAAAAAGGAAGAGGGTTCTTGAGGCATAGAAAATTGACAAAATCTACATTAACGCCGGCGAAGCCGTAGGCAAAATTTTGTGTCATATAGATATCTTATTTCATTTTAGGTTATTTGCTTAATGTATATAGCATTAGAATGGAATGTGGTAATCATCTTTACCGACCCATACCAATATAATATACCAAGTCAGTATATGTTATATTATGTATTATGTGGGCAGGAGCACCACAATACCAGCTTGATCCTTTTGACGCGGTACAGAGACGAGCCTTGAGAATTGTCGATGAGCCCAAACTCCTAGGCGGTATTGAGCCATTAAGTCTTAGAAGAGAGTTTACTGCCTTTGTGTGTTCTACTGCTTGTATAATGGATTGTTTCTGAGGAGTTGTTTGAAATAATGCCCTTAGCTACTTTTTATCATCGCACAACTCGCCATCGGCAGGGATTTCATTCTCACACCTTACAAGCTAATTGTGCCACACCCAGCGGTTCCATAGAAATTTTCTCCCGCTGACGCTCAGGTTGTGGAATAACCTCCCTGCCAAGGTTTTTCCACAAGACTACAGTGAGGTTATTCAAAAAGGGTGTTAAAAGGTTTTTATTGGAACGGCAACGCGCAACTGATGCCTTTGTTGTTGCAGGCGTCCATAGGCTACGGTGACCACTTACCATCAGGTGGGCCGTATGCTTTTTTGCCACTTTAGTTGTATCAAATAATAAAACAAAGTATCCAGGTATGTTTAACTAAGTATATACCCCTGCCTACCCTTGATGATATATACAGCTATATTTATGTAGATAAGATAAATATTCGTTTTTGAAACCGTCTGAAATAAATAAACAGGTTAAAATACGACTATATAAAATCAATCTTGTCATAACTACAGCACACGACTCCGTATAAAAATGTAGATAGCATTTTAAATGACAATTTGAAAAAGTCTGTGTATATTTTTACATGTGTTCCAACAATCGGTAACTGTATCGCGCTATAGTAGGTATTTACCTGTGAAATTGCCGTTTTGTATGATAAAATTCGGTGACGTTGTCTTTTTCATACAAACTATTTTATATTTTATAAGGATTTTATTGCGGTTATTCTAAAAGAACTTATTTTTATATTATTATAAACTAATCAAACTTATATTTACACGTTCCTCATCGTTTCGGCCACTGAAAAGCAATTTCAGGGTCCATATTCTAGACTAGTTTATCCATAAGTCTTGACGACGGGAACAAAAACTATTACAGAAATATATTTTAATGGCAAATTCAAATTCATTTATATTGCTCATGTGATGATGTTACTTGAAATGAAAAATCTTGAAAAATCATCACTGTATTTTGTACTGGTATCTCGTAAGGTATGTAGGGAATAACCAAAAATCATTACTGTATTTTGTACTGGTATCTCGTAAAATATGTAGGGAATAACCAAAAATCATCACTGTATTTTGTACTGGTATCTCGTAAGATATGTAGGGAATAACCAAAAATCATTACTGTATTTTGTACTGGTATCTCGTAAAATATGTAGGGAATAACCAAAAATCATCACTGTATTTTGTACTGGTATCTCGTAAGATATGTAGGGAATAACCAAAAATCATCACTGTATTTTGTACTGGTATCTCGTAAGATATGTAGGGAATAACCAAAAATCATCACTGTATTTTGTACTGGTATCTCGTAAGATATGTAGGGAATAACCAAAAATCATCACTGTATTTTGTACTGGTATCTCGTAAGATATGTAGGGAATAACCAAAAATCATCACTGTATTTTGTACTGGTATCTCGTAAGATATGTAGGGAATAACCAAAAATCATCACTGTATTTTGTACTGGTATCTCGTAAGATATGTAGGGAATAACCAAAAATCATCACTGTATTTTGTACTGGTATCTCGTAAGATATGTAGGGAATAACCAAAAATCATCACTGTATTTTGTACTGGTATCTCGTAAGATATGTAGGTAATAACCAAAAATCATCACTGTATTTTGTACTGGTATCTCGTAAGATATGTAGGGAATAACCAAAAATCATCACTGTATTTTGTACTGGTATCTCGTAAGATATGTAGGGAATAACCAAAAATCATCACTGTATTTTGTACTGGTATCTCGTAAGATATGTAGGGAATAACCAAAAATCATCACTGTATTTTGTACTGGTATCTCGTAAGATATGTAGGGAATAACCAAAAATCATCACTGTATTTTGTACTGGTATCTCGTAAGATATGTAGGGAATAACCAAAAATCATCACTGTATTTTGTACTGGTATCTCGTAAGATATGTAGGTAATAACCAAAAATCATCACTGTATTTTGTACTGGTATCTCGTAAGATATGTAGGGAATAACCAAAAATCATCACTGTATTTTGTACTGGTATCTCGTAAGATATGTAGGGAATAACCAAAAATCATCACTGTATTTTGTACTGGTATCTCGTAAGATATGTAGGGAATAACCAAAAATCATCACTGTATTTTGTACTGGTATCTCGTAAGATATGTAGGGAATAACCAAAAATCATCACTGTATTTTGTACTGGTATCTCGTAAGATATAGCAGCGATAGCCCAGTGGGGAGACCAACAGACTGCAATGCAGAGGGTCTCGGGTTCGAACCCACGTCGCGCACCTCTGACTTTCGGAAGTTATATGACTTTTCGAAATTATGTGCGTATTGATTGACAATTATCGCCTGCTCCGTGCCTCGGAGAGCACGTTAAGCCGTTGGTCCCGGCTGCCATGAACATCTATGGCAGTCGTTATTGGGAAAGTCAGTACCCTCTAATATCCTGACACTGGTCTAGCCTTAGGATATCGTTAGCCTTCGGGTTGCGGAGGTCAGGTGGCAGCCGCTCCGTGTAAAAACTGATATCCAGTCAAATCCGGTTAGACCAGAAAAGCCGACCCCAAGTGACTTGGGAATAATAAAGGCTAAGAGAGAAGAAGATCTCGTAAGATATGTAGGGAATAACCAAAAATTTCATAGGTGAAGTCCCGATAGTAGTTTTCATAAACAGAGACAACAAACAAATATGTCGGTGCAAACATTATTATATTTAAGTTTAAGTAAAAATGAGAACTTTTCTTTGTTGATTAATATCAAACTAATATTAATAAGCTGAGGTGTATCGCGTCCACATATCCTTTTTATAGTTATGAGAAAGTTTTACGACCTCTTGTTGTGGGTATGAAAATGTGCATTTTTATACAACATAATGTGACAAACACTAGACCGCTATGGCGTAGCGGTTTAAGTGGTTGCCTCGCCACTGCGCCAAGTGTCGTGGGTAAGAATCACACACGGGACAAAACTTTGTGTGAGCCACAAATAATAATATTCTACCACATACACACAACACCATCTAGCCCAAACTAAGCAGAACTTGTACTATGGGTACTAGACAATGGATAAACATACATATATTTTTTTTGTAAATACATACATATTATACATAAAAACACCCAGACCAAGACAAACATCCATGTTCATGCACACAAATGTTTGACTTGTGCGGGAATCGAACCCGCGACCTTAGGCGTGGCAGTCGGTTACACTAACCACTTCGCCACCGAAGCCGACAAATGGTTGTTTCAAGGGTAGGTTCTTTGCGTCCGTTGTTTGAATGCTTGTAAAGAGCCCGCGATACAGGAATTGTTCCTAGTGCGAGAGTTGTGTTTAACCTTTTGTCCCCCACATATATGTATGTACGCCACGCGCCGAGATCACGCTTTTTTTTTTCGACGTGGCGATCAAAAGCGTTAAAACATAACTTGGTATATAGATAGACTATAGATGGTCTTGATAAATACATAGGTTACTTTTGTCCAAGTAGGCGTCCCCGGAATTGACATGGGCGAAAGTGTAAAATGTAGGCAGAAATCCGTTAAGTGAATTTTGAACTAGAAGAACTTAGGTTCGACTATTTGAATTATTGGATCCCAAGCTGGTGGTATATTGTGTAATTAAAGTGTTTTAAAATAAACAGCGTGACCAAATTCGTATAAAGTAATTTAATTTCAATATATAGCAGGTAGACTGAATGCGAAAAAAGATGGTTTTATTTTCAAAATCCCTCTTGCACTAGTATACGTCTCCGTGTCGTGGAGAACCTTACAAACATTGAAATAAGTATTTATCTATACTGATATTCGGTATAAAGAGAAAATATTAGATTTTTTTATAATATTGTCTTCTATTTACGCGAATATTATTCATTGAAATTAAACTGCTGGGAGTCACTCCCCGTGACCATGGCTGCTGAAAAGCAACCGAAACGTCGGGGAAAGTGTAAAAGTAAAAATAAATTAAATCTAAATAGTTTAATAATAATTTAATTAGCTTAAAAATTAGTAAAGTTTAATAGTAGTAGTAGTGAAACAATTTTCAAAATTTTGTAATAAAGTGTCAAATAAACAACGCGATAAAATCCGTATATAACAGTTTAATTTCAATTAGATTTTTTGTTTGTAAGGATTTAACTCAAAAACGACTTTACAGATTTAAAAATTCTTTAACTATTAGAAAGATATATTATCACTGAGTAACATAGTCTATATTTTATTTAAAATAAGTATTGATACTAACATAACATTACCTACTTATACGCCAGCAAAGCTGCGTCTAAAAGCTAGTATATCATAAAAATGATTGTGCCGCGCGTGGGGATTGAACCCACAGCACCCATTGCACTGGTAGTGGCGGGGTGATTGTTTAAACCAGTTGAACATTAAGCACTCCGCCATAATATTAGAAGCATCGGCAGTATAAATCGGCTATTGTTAGTAAGACGATCACAGTATAAATGTTAGTATGTCAGTAGTCCCACCATTTTCACTGAGGCACTAGGCACTGAGGTCAGAGATTATCTAGTGTCGATATGACCCACAATAATCATCTATACTAATACTATAAAGAGGAAAAAAATAATGTTTTGTTTGTTAGTTTGTTTATAAGGATTTAAATCAAAAACTACTCAACCGATTTTGAAAATTCTTTCACCGTATAAAGCTGTATCATCACTAAGTAACATAGGCTACATTTTTGGCAAAAGATGGAAGTTATCTTATCTTATCTTATGTGGGGGCCAGTCAGTGCAGACCGGCGACACTTCGACCCAGTGGGATCTTTTGTATCGACACTCTCCCAATAACGACTGCCATATATGTTCATGGCAGCCGGGACCGACGGCTTAACGTGCTCTCCGAGGCACGGAGCAGGCAATAATTGTCAATCAATACGCACATAATTTCGAAAAGTCATATAACTTCCGAAAGTCAGATGTGCGCGACGTGGGTTCGAACCCGAGACCCTCTGCATGGCAGTCTGTTGGTCTCCCCACTGAGCTATCGCTGCTCAAAGCTGGTAGTTAGTAGACGTTAGTAGTGTAAACGTCACAGAGAAAAGTGTTAAGTTAAAGTACGGTAAAGATAATCTAGTGTTAATGTGTCAATACAAAAATAATTATAATTCAAGTTGAGTAGAGTACAGCAGCTAAAGCTTAGTCAGATACCGTTGGACTGCCACGCAAATGTCTCGAGTTCGATAACAAGGCGCGCATCTCTGACTTTTCGAAGTTATGCGCGTATTAAATAGTTAATTATCGCTATCGTTCGCTTTAACTGTCATAGCCATAGCTCATAGCTCATAGCCAGTTGCACTCACTGAAAAAACTAAACTAAACTATTAGCGAGGTTAAGTAACGTTGGGTGCGGTCAGTCTATAGATGGGTGACCGCTTAGTTTTCATCTGAGCGTCTCCGTGCTTCGGAGGGCACGTAAAAGTCGGTCCTGGTTGTTGTCAAATTGACAGCAGTCGTTAAGCCACGTCAGAGGCATACGGGTGGCTTGAACAACTCTTGACAACAGGTTGGCCACTAACCACACGAAAAGAAGAAGAAGACTGTCAAGGAAAACATCGGCATCGTGAGAAAACCTGCATGTCTGAGAGTTCTCCATAATAGTCTCAAAGAAATGTGATGTCTGCGAACCTGCACTGGGCCAGCGTGGTGGAATATGGCCTAATCCTTCTCACACTGAGAAGAGGCCCGTGCATAGCCGTGGGACAGTTTAATATAGAGCTGATATTATTATAGACAAGCTCTATATAATTAGTTACCGTTATATATGGTACGTGACTTATATCTTTAGTTCGCGCTATACTTACTTAGCCGGCTTGTTATGTCAGACAATATCAAAAGAGCGACTGCCTTTAGTGCGGTTTGCGGTTATTCATGAAACGTATTAAAGGATATATATAGATATAGGACACACCTCGGAAATAAAAGCCTTATAACACTTTACCAGTTTATTCGCTTATTTTTATTAAATTAACAGTTCAACACTCACTTCGCAGCTTGTTATATCATAAATTGTAATTTATAATAATATTTCGTACTTCACACTGTCTACAGTAACATCTTCACAATCCACGGTTCACGAACGAATGCCCGAGTTGCAATCCCGATCCACCACAATTGTCTTTATCAATATAAATACTATATTTATTGCCAACTGAAGTTGATAAACTTCCGTTCAATATTAAATGAAAATATTTGACAGATATTGGTCGATACAAATACTTTTCACTGATTAAATATTCCTAGACGGAAGTTGATAAATCGCCGTTCGGTAATATTTATTAAAAATTTGTTAATAGAAATATTGAAATTTTGAAAATTGAATTTCTAAAACATTATTTATACACTAGACTACACTTCTATAAACTATAATGTCCTCCAGCCCGAATTTCGGTCACGGCGACCACACGGGACGAAACATTGTGTGATCCACAGATAGTTGTTCCAAGTCTGGGTGTTCTTTGTGTCCGTTGTAAGAATCATGTGTCATGGGGGACTTTACAGCCTTTAAAAAGTCTGTAAAGTTAAGTCCCCCGCGACACATGATATATTCCTATTGGGCTCCATTAAGACGAGAAGTATTTTAAATTAAAAAAAATTCGAGTACTATTATTTTGTAATTATACACTATATACGGCTTTTGTCTCGTTGTTTATTTGACTTTAAAATACGGTTATTAGATAATTTTAAAACTCTCCCCATAAACATGCCTGCTGTAAAACAACCGAAACATCGAGGCAAAGTGTAAACTTAAATATAAATAGTTTTAATTAAATTAAATAGTTTAAATAATAGTAATGTTAGAGTGTCAACATTATTTAATAAAAGTGTTTAAAGTAAAATAAACAACGCGACAAAATCCGTATAAAGTGTTTAATTTCAATGTATAATATTCGCGTAAACATAAGACAATAGTACTAATTTTCTTGTTAACTCCTACAGTTAAGACTGCGCCGAGCGTAAGACAGATAATGACAGAGCTCGTGCGGCGCATATTCAAATCGGCGCGCGGCCGCCATAGTGAAATTGTATGGAGGATTTGAAGTGCTTTTTTTAATAAATATGTATTTTTATTGTCAACCAATAACTTAAATATTTGGGACGGATAAATTGTAATATAACTAGTTATGTTTCGTTTAAGCTGTAAAATAGGATAGATTTCTACTGTTATAATCAAAAATCACGCAACACGAGCTTACGTTTTTGCATTTTTCGTGCAAATTTACGTAATTTTATAGGCGAAAATGTTAGTTATTTTAAGTTTTTTACACGAAGTAATTGTAAACACATTCATTGTTATGGTAAATGTATATTTTATATTTGGATTAAACAAAAAGTGTTGATTTTATTGACTTAACTGTGACCGCCTGTTTTGGCACATTTCGCTTGGCGCAGTCTTAAGTGCATGTGATAAAAGAAGGGTGATGTTGGTAGTGTAATTGGTAGCAATTAATCGCAAATCTCTTACCTTAACTAAGTTTTGTCCCTTGGGATGCGAACCCAACACACACGGCGCGATGGCACTGGCAAGGCGACTACTTCAACCACTACGCCATCCGTGCAGTCAGTCTAAGGCCCGGCGCCCATTGGTGGCACGGCATGGCAAGGTATTTTTAGGCGACGAATAAAAATATAACCTGATCGTATGGAAATAAAGTTGAAATTTTAATGTTAACAGTCGTTAGTACAAAAACAATACCACGGTATGCTTAGGCATGCTGTGTCGGCAGCCTTCGTAGCGTTTCGGCGTCCCTCGGAACGCTTTGGCAGTCATTAAAATAAAATATTTCTTTCTTTCTTTCATTCTTTCTTTCTTCGGGATACCGCGGCAAGACAGCTCCCGCCCGTACCCGAAGTACCTTAGACGCTTCGGTATGCTTAAGGACGTCGCGGCATAGTTACCGCCAGTGTGCGCTTATATGTAGGGATGCCGAAGGATCCTCTGCCATGCCGTGCCGCCAATGTGCGCCGGGCCTTATCTTTCCAATTACTAAAATATGTATTTCAAGATTTAGTCGAGGCCATACAATTTATGTGAGCTATTTGCTATCTACCAACTATATTTTGACTTGCTTCTGACAATTGCCCAACAAAACAGTCTGTATTTAAAATATTTTATTAACTATCGTCGTTAGTTTTCATTGAAGGCCGTCGCTAGTATCAATAGGCTTAGTTAACGTTGGAAATGATAATTAAATCTTTAAATTATAGACTTTATGATAGCCTAATTTACATTTAAGAAATAGTGGGAACGTACGAGCGGAAATGGAGGGACGATATTGAAGTGAGTTTGCTATAAAAAAATGTATTGGTCGGAGAGTGACATAGGCTTATTATCCCCGCTAAATGCACCGTGCCTAAGTATTTGATCTAAATCAAACCACGAGTAAAAGCTAGTATATACATTATAATAACATAGTACTTGAAAACGTATATTGTATACACATATTGGAAAACGAATAAGTTACTACAGTCATAAACGATAGTCAAAATGCGATCTTATATTATGATTTTAATAGCCTTGACTCTCTCCTAGTTACTTCACATTTTTACAAGGTAAAACATTGTAAAATGTGAAGTAACTAAGATTAAAACTTTCGCAAAATTACAGTTTAAATTTAAAAGCCGACTGATAGCAAATTTGTAATTCAGGAAAACGACGGGAAGGCACATTTTATCTTAATAAGATAACAAATGTGAACATTTGTAAAGATATTTCAATGTCTGTTAACCCATCATTCCTACATCGCTGAACGGACTTAGATAAAATTTTACTTTTACTCAGATAGAACGTGTCCTGGTTGATACATAGGACATTTTTCTTAGTATACGTGCCCGTGAGAATTTAGTAAGTAAGCAAGGTTTTGCAGACCGAATTTTGGGTCACGGCTGCATATCTCAAAGAAGACTAGCCAGCTGCCAGGATATATTATAAAGCACAAGTTTGTGCCTAAATATGAGAGCACATTCTATTCCCATGCTCACATAGTACGTTAGGATGGACATCTGACACGACCAGAGATAGATCAGCCGCAGGTGTAATGACTTTATGTGCCAGCTGAAGCAGGGCGATGTGCTACATCGCTAACTTTCTAAATTCGGGCAAAAGTAATCCGCTACTTAGAGAGGCGTTGGAGTGTTGGCCATGTTTAAATTGCCGCGTTGATATCGTGGCATAAGCAAGCGCTTTTATTTTGTCAGGAAATATTCAGTAAGCACACGGTGTCTAAGACTTTGTTCGATACACAACAACCTCTATTAACGCAACTAAAACAGAGTTGGAGCAATGGAAACGAATGAATGAGTGAGAGAGAAAAAGGACGAATGAATGAGTTACTTGTCAAATGTCTTCTTTATGCCGATGACCAAGTAATACTTGCGTCATCAGCAGAAGAGTTGCAGGCGATGGTAACTATTATACATGGTGCTTTTGAGAGTAAAGGAATGAAAATAAATGTAAGCAAGACGAAAGTAATGGTATTTGAAAAGGAAGAGTGCGTGACGATGTGTAATATTATGATTGATGGAGAAAAAGTGGAGCAAATGAAAGAGTTTGTATATTTGGGTACGTTGTTTACAAGGGATGGTAAACATGAGGGAGATATTGAAAGGAGAACGATTGCGGGAAACAAAGTGAATGGCGCTCTACGCGCTTTTATGAACAGTCGAAATGTTTCCGAAAAGGCACGTTTGGCTGTTCATAGAGGACTATTAGTGCCCACACTTATGTATGGAAGTGAAAGTTGGGTATGGCAAAAGAAGCATGAGAGCAGAATAAATGCTGTAGAAATGAGAGCGCTGAGAAATAAATGTGGTGTGACTCTGAAAGATAGAATAAGGAATAGTGTGATTAGAGAGAGATGCGGCATGAAAGTGGATATAGTGACAAGAATAGAAAAGGGTATGTTAAGCTGGTTTGGGCATGTAGAAAGAATGGACGAGGAAAGACTGACTAAGAAAGTTTATAAGGTTAGTGTGAATAGAACAGTCGCAAGAGGAAGACCTAGGCGAACGTTTCTTGATCAGATTGGAGGCGTTCTGGACAAAGGCCAGGTTAAGAGCACCTTGAACCGACGGGCGTGAATGAGGAATGTGATGAAAGTGAATGAAGAATTTATGTTAAACAGTTACACTATCTAAACTCTAAAATACATATAATTTAAAATAATTTTTTGACATTGACTCCTTAATTAAAAAGATACAAGCGTTTCTAATCTGGCAGTAGAAGCAAATGTCAAAGGATAATAAAGGATGCAAGATATAAACTGTGACATAACCGCTATTTAAACGCTGTTGTCCGAAGGAGATATCGAGATCACCATTTTTCCTATATACAAATTTGTGGCGACTCCGCACAGACGAAGAAGTTCCGTCTACATCTAACAGATGTCGACATGTTCTGAATCGCACAAGTAACATTTACACGGCGACTAAGTATATATACAAGCTCCCGACATCAACCGCCGGGCGGCGGCCCACCAGGCACGATCAACCAGCCTGGTTGGAGGATCCTCTCTTTGTGTTAGAGACACACACCCTGTACCTCCACAAATTTAAAATATGAATAACTCCCTTATTTTGCAACCAATTTTAATACTGGTTGCACACAATAGATTTCTTTTGATTGCTCTTTGCTCTTGTATACAAAATCAAACATATTCAACTACCCTAATGTCTACGTGTCTTAGGCAAAACCGGTTAAATGTAACGTAATTTAACTTAGACGCATTTACAAAGAATTATCAGAATAGTCCAGGAGACAGGTATCAATGGAAAAGCTTCGTAGAGACTTTTAACTTACATTGTTACTATTAAAAACTCTAATAGAAATTTATTGCTCTTATATAATTCGTTGAACCAGTGGTATTATCCGGCGCTTATATTTGCAAGAGTTTGATATGTAAAGTTCTCAGCAGCTCGGAATGTAACAACGTTTCTGATAGACAGCACTAGGTTTATTACCTATTATATACATACATATAATAATAAAATAATAATATCAGTCCAGTATATAAGCTGTCCCACTCCTGGGCAAGGGCCTCTTCTCAGAGTGACAAGGCTATAGACCACCACGCTGGTGCAGTGCGGGTTGGCAGACTTTACATAGGTGTCTTCGGGAAAATTATGAAGAACTCGCAGACATGCAGGTTACCTCGTGATGTTTCCCTGCGCCGTTAAAGCAAGCGATAATTAACGGACATAACTTCGAAAAGTCAGATGTACGCGTCGACTCGAGATGTCTACGTGAGAGTCCAAATGTGCCTTAAACCTTTAGGGTTTGTATATTCGCAAATACTTAGCGAAGTTGTTTTGTTTCCACTATCTTTATTGTAATGGAAAACTGAAACTTTTCAACAAATTTACGTAAATGTTTATATTTTAAATTCATAACGTTAAATGTAAACAAAGAATTTTCTTTTGCCGTCGGTTTGTAAACAAATTTTGTGAACAGTACATACTTAGAATGCCAAAACTTTAGTTTTCTATAATGATGTTTACTTCACCCGTTTACGTCTAAGTTAAAGTTTTACGTTTGAATGATTTATGGCATTTTTGTTATATACTCAGTCTAGAACCTCTTACTCCAAATGGGTAAGCAAAGATGATTCCACCGTCATTTATAACTGTCACTATAGGCCCAAGTCCTATTTAGTAAGGAGGCAAGCCTCTGCCATCTGCCCAGCCTAGTACATAACTCCACGTTGCTACTTAGAATTTTACAAAAGAACATCTCAATAACGTTGAAATTAAATTACTATATACGGATTTTATCGTGTTATTTATTTTATACTTTATTACAAAATTTCCCAATAACGCTCTGCCTGACCTGCTAATCGATGTCGAGACCTCATACGCATCATGGATATTCAATAAAAGACAGTAACATAAATTTAAAAACCTATGCATACTATTTCTGATCATCCAATTATTAATTTATATCCTAACTTATATTATAAATGCGAATGTGAGTTTGTTTGTCTCTTTGTTTGTTACGCTCTCACGCTTTAACTACTTGCCCAATTGTTATCATAAAATTGCGCATACAAATTATCAGAGGACATTGGATACCTTTCATCCAGTAAAAAATCCTGTTCTTGAGGGATAAAAATGTATTGACGAAATAACGTGAAACGGTAAACTCTAGGTTTAAATATGGTCACCTTTCTGGACGTTAAGTTGCCATCACACAATGCTAACACAACATCTGAATTATAACTATAGTATTATCACGCTCACTACTATTGAAAATAGTACACTATCGTTCTCTTTCTAATGAATGAGCTCACTCTGCTTAGTGAACGTCTTTTTGTGAGATCAAGTACGCTACGATTTCAATCCTTGTTTTCTACTAAATTTTCTTACGAATATTAGCTGACTAAGCAAAATGGCATCAGAACTGGTTCCCTGGCATACTCAGTATAAATTTGAGACGCATAACAGTCTGCGTTCCCTTACGATACGCTTGCTAGCTTCTGTCGTAGATGTAGCGAGTGATACCACAAATATATGCTATTCAGATGCGAGTTGCATATATAACAGTTACACGACGCAAGTATGCATGTATACTGCAGTGTTATTTCAAGTAGAGTCAGTAGCATGGAACTGTGTATGGACTTCCATATACAGTTGAGAGATTTCGGTGTCCTCTATCTCGCAAAGTTACAAAAAATGTTAGTTAATATCAGCCCAGTACATAAACGGTCCGAACACTGGGCCTCGTGCCCAGTATTGGGATTTATTGTATATATCTTACTGGGTTCAGGTCTCTTCTTAGTGTGAGAAGGATTAAGCCATAGTCCACCACGCTGGCCCAGTGTGGGTTGGCAGACTTCACATATCTTCGAGAACATAATGGAGAACTTTCAGACATACAGTTTTCCTTCACCGTTAAAGCAAGCGGTAGTTAGCTAATCATTACGCATATAACTTCGAAAAGAGATACGTGGCTTTGGATCTAACTCGAGACCTCTACCTGGTAGTCCAATGGTCTCTCACTAGACTATCGATGCTAATTATAGCAGTAATAGTTAATGAATTGTGGATATTAAAATTGTACCATCGACTCGAGAAGAAGAAGTGGATATTACCTATCATAATTCAAAACGTTTTTGTATAAAACTCCTTTTTCGAAATTGTTTAATGTTCAGCCTATTACATTGCTGACTGTACTATTATGAGTTGTATTCATAATCTAGATAACGTAACCGAACACTACGGTGCGCTTTCACTAAGGACGATAGTAATAATAATATTCGTGAGGTCGGTTGGTCACTGAGCGCAGCCAGCACAGTTAATTCGACATTACAAGTGTCATAGTTATCACCTGTGAGCTGTCTAGTTAATGCCTAATCTCCTGTATGATTAAAAGACGTGGAGGATAGGATTGACTCCTGCGTCACGGGGGACTTTACAAACATTTATACAACGGACACAAAGCACCCCCAGAATCAGAACAAATATTTGTGGATCACACAATTTTTTGTCCCGTATGGAGAACGAGCCTACAACGTTCAGCGCAATAAAGTGGCGATGCGACAACTCAACTACGCTTGAGATTTACTATAGAACATTACAAAGAGTCTTTAATATGAAGCTAGTGTGTTCTTTGCTCTCTATTAGTTAATATAGAAACCAGATAGCCTCACATGCTTTGCCACATAATTAAGAGCTTAGCTGCCTCACGACTAAAAAAATTCGTTAGATTTTTTTTTTATACAACTTAGGTGGCATTTAAGCAAACGGTCCACCTAATGGTAAGTGGTCACCGTAGCCTATAGACACCTGCAACACCAGAGGCATCACTTGCGCGTTACCAACCCTTTAGGAAAGGAAGTGAAGAGGGTGATATGGCCGGCTCCGGCACTCTCACTCACTTAACGAAATACAACAGTAGGAATACTGCTATTTCACGTCGATATTCTGTGAGAGGACTACCCGTCCTTCATCGGTCGAGCCGGCCCATTCATGTTGAACTCAGCGAGGTTTTACTACTCTAAATAAATTGACAATAAATCAGCAGATCGGAAAGACATAGAAGTCATTGCATACTTTAGCAGTTCTAGATAGGCTAGTTTAAACGATTACTTACACTGTATCTGAGCTTGGGCCTTGAAGACTTGGAGACACTAGAGAAAAAAGTGGAGGGCCCGAATAATTGGTCGGGTAAAAAGTCTTTTCGCATGTAGTCTGTATACATTTTAAATAAAATCTCTTTGGCTGTACTAGTTGTATCTAGCTGATTTGGATACCATTAAAAAGGTTACGTTTCAAAAAAAGAAACAATTTAGTACAATATTGTTTCCTGCCGGTTTTCATTTGTTTTTCTTTCTGTCAAACTGAGTGAATCTAATGAAAAATTCGATAAATTTTACCGTTTTTGAAGAGATTGAATACTGGTGATAACTCGCAATAAGGTGATGCTGTGTGTATGGTGGGATTGGAGGGGTATTGTTCATTATAAGCTTTTACCGCCGGGCAGAACCATCGATACGGATCTCTACTGCCAACAACTGTTGAGATTAAAGCAAGAAATTGAGAGAAAGCGGCCGGACTTAATCAATAGAAAGGGTGTGGTCTTTCATTACGATAACGTTAGACTTCACACATCTTTAGTCACTCAGCAAAAATTAAGAGAGTTTGGCTGGGAGGTGTTAATGCATCCGCCATATAGCCATGACCTTGCACCTTCAGATTTCCACTGGTTTCGGTCTCTACAGAATTCTTTAGACAGTATCAGGTTAACATCAAGAGAGGACTGCCAAACCTACGTGTCGCGTTTTTTTGATCAGAAGTTCTAAAATGTCTACAGCAACGGGATCATGTCACTAATTACACGATGGCAGACAGTCATCGAACAAAATGGCACATATATATTTTAATTAAATGTAAATAAACTTTGAAAATGATGTCTTGAGTTTTCATATAAAAAGCGAAGAAACTTTTTCTCCGACCTTATATTTTCATCAAAAGATTATCCAGCTCTTAAAGTAAAATTGTTTTGACAGCTGAATTTTCTTATGGATACAGATTAAATCTAGATAAATCAGGATAATACCCTAAATTCGGACGTGCCTGTAGTCTTTATATCTTAAGGTGCATCGCGCTAAGGTGTCGTTGTATGTAATAAAATTACTTGGAGAATAACAATCTTGAGCGTTTGTTCACACGTTGTGTAAGTACATTAATTTGCGGCTTTTCACCATTCACGTCAGCTTTAATATACAAGTTAATAAACCTTTCAGAAAAGTTATTTTTTATACGCCTTCATGGTGGCCTACAAGCATACGGCCCACCTGATGGTAAGTGGTCACCGTAGCCTATAGACGCCTGCAACACTAAAGGCATCACTTGCGCGTTGCCGAGCCTTTAGGAAAGGAAGTGGGAAGGAGAAGGAGCGGGAAGAAGAAAAGAGGGTGATTGGGCCTCCGGCACTCGCACTCACCGAACGAAACACAACAGTAGGAATACTGGTATTTCACGTCGATATTCTGTGAGAGGGTAGTCCTTCCCCGGTCGAGCCGGCTCATTCATGCTGAAATCAGCGAGGCTCATTGATATGAATATGTAACTTTTTCTAATCCGTGAGAAACTTACAAGAAAATACAAAGTTTACTTATACAAAAACTTCATGAACGTGACAATGACTTTATAAAAAAAGAAAACAATATAATAAAAATAGTTTTTTTACGATGACAGCATTTTGTATTGTAAATTCTTTCAATGAATGAACTCTTGTTCCATCTCGCTAAGCTATTTGTGTTTGAAGTGTGTCGGTAGTGTAACAGAGCGGATTCAAACGCATGACCTCTATCCCAAATCCACTGGCTTATCCATTTGACTACCGCGCGCCACTTCTAATTAAAAGCAAATTTCAAAGTTTGTTTGTTTGTTTGAACGCGCTAATTTTAGGAGCCACTGGCTCGAATCGAAAAATTCTTTCAGTGTTGGATAGCCCATTTATCGAGAAAGGCTATAGGCTATATAACATCACGCTACGACTAATAGGAGCGGAGCAGCAATGAATAATATTTCAAAAACGGGGGAAATTATTTTATATGAAGCAGACGAAGTAGCGCGGGTTACCTCGTGTTTGATAAAAATATTCTTACAAGACAATCCCCACTACTAGAATTAAATCACGTATCACTTGCTACTTTACGAACATTTTACTACACAAAGAATACCCAGACTCGGAATAACTATTAGTGGACCACACAAATGTTTGACCCACGTGGGAATCAAAGACACAGCTCACAACACACGGCGCACGTTAAGTGACAAAACGACCACTTAACCTCTACGCAATCCATTCGTCATCATATGTAACTACAACCAAAAACAACTTATACAAAATAGTAAATATTTGTATATTTTTATAATCAGACATGATATCAAGCTAATTTCACAACCGTTAATAATCCCAAGTTTCTGCATCATTTGAAAAACCACTGCCATTTTAAATAAATCCTTCTAGAATTTTCTCTGGCGATTGTTTTACGCTTTTTAATAAGCAGCTTAGTAAAAATTGAAACGATTAACAGTGTAATCTCGTGGAGTAGCCAGCGGAGGTAATTCAATCTGTGCGATGATTGCACCGGCAGGCACCTGCATCTCCCACTACAAAACTGTCAGTCATTTTAAAGTTCAATCCTGCTGATGTTCAGCTTTATCGTTTAAGGATGGGTTATACTGGATTTGGTATCCAGAGCTTATATGTATATATGGATGGGCATGTAGCTTAGTATAAAAATACTATTGAATTTAATTTTATTAAATACTTATATGATACTAGCTGTCACGATAGACGTAGCCCTTTACAATAGAAAAAAAAACCCAGATCTAAACCATCCTCGAATCCACATGAACACACACAGTTTTTTTTATCAAAATCGTTTTATCCGTTTAGGAGGAGTTCAGTGACATACACACGTACAGTAGAATTATTTATATAAAGATTTTGAACGTGAATGCTGCACCTATGTGAGCGATTTTAACAAAATCAGATGAATCCGTTACGATGTTTATCTCGCTTACCTTGGAGAAGCATTTTATTAATTTCATCATATCATAGTTTAACATTGAACTATGATACGATGTAATGATAAATTATATATTTGTTATGCTGCTGTTAGCTGCCGGAATCCATTATTTTTAAAATAGTCTTCTGCAGTAAACCAGAAAAGAATAAAATCGAGAAAGCTTTATCGTACACCAATTGAAATCAAACTGCTGAATTTAGCAAGATACTTTACATGACTACTCGTGAACATGGCTGCTGAAATGCAACCGAAAAGTCGAAGAAAGTGTAAATTTAAATAGTTTAATCATTTTAAATAAATAAAATAGTGCAAGAGAATCAGTAGTAGTGTAATATTTTCAAAACTATGTAATTAATAAAAAATGTTTTTTGCGATAAATTCCGTATAAAGCAATTTAAATTTAATGTATAACAGTTGCGTAAATATTTGACAATATTATGTACACCGATTTTTGCACCAACTGGTACAGCTGCAACCAGGTACAGTTATAATTTAAATACATAAAGAGCTTATAATAAAATTAATGGTAAATCCATGTAATAACTAGTCTTATAATAAGAAGTTACATGTTTATAAATGTATCAAGTGATAACGAAGAATTTAAAAATATAAATCGAGTATACAAAGCAGTTTACTATGTAACATAAGTTTTACGCTTACGGTCCCAGACTCAATTCCTGGGTCAGACAAAGTATTACTTGGCAATCTTCTATTTCGTCAAAACACAGCTAGCAAATCGTGACTGTGCTACATTTCTGCCTGCCTCCTTGAGCTCATCCAAGTGATAGTGATAATAAATCCTAATAATAATAATATTATAAATGCGAATGTTAGTTTGTTATATATAACATACAGTATGTATAACAGACGGACAGACAAAGCTGTTGTATAAGAGTTTTTCGAACTCTAAAAGTAGTTTAAGCCTTGAGTTCTGTTCTCGTTCAAATAGTCGTTTAATATATATGTTTTAAGTATTTTGCCGTGGTTTTCAGTTAGTTATGAGAACATAGAGAAATTAATTTATTCAAGTGTAAATTGATTGAGATCAGTAATGATAATATGTCTGACTTATTGTACAAACAATTTTTAAGAAGATTGTATCGTTATGCTAGTCAACCCGCTTTAGAGGCGTGGTTGACCTAGGAAATGAATTCAAATTAAAAAATATACAACACGATTAAAAGGTTTGTATTTCCAATAACAACTTATGTAGTATAAAACTAAATTATATAAAATATTGTTAGACTAGACGTTAAGCAGAAGTTCAGGGCGTGGTTCTATAAGGCTTATTCCGTGGTCTTTGTTAATAAAAACCACTTATCTTCAAGAGGGCAGCGCAGTGGAAAGAGTACGCAACTGGGCGCAGTCTTGCTTATATAGGGCAGCTACCGCCGGCAGGGAAAGAGAAGGGCGCCAGTCCATATCGGCTCGCGCGCAGCCACCATGTCGCGAGCGGTCGACGTGACAAGACTATATAATTTTTTGACTGCACTGGTGTAACAGGCGTCTCGGCACTGACACTGCGCCGAGTGTTCTGGGTTCTATCGTAAGGTACAACATTTTGTATGATCAAGACATAGTAGTGCCGTGTCTTGGTGGTTTTTGTGTTCGTTGTTTGAATATGTGTCAAGTAGCTCATAACATAGGAAAATAAAAAGAAAATATCGTGAAGAATATCTATCAAACCAACTCTTATAAAAATAGCAGTATCAAAATACTCTTCCTTTATTATGCATATGTTAAAACTTACCAGACTCAATGTAGCTTCTGAGAATTTATCAATAAACTAATTTTTGCCTGCGGTTTGGTTAGCGTAAAATTAGGTTAGCTAGTAACAGTACTATTTTTAATATAGCTTTCAAATGTTGAAAGAATTGTTAAAATCGGTTTGCTTAGTTTTTGAGTTAAACCCTTACAAACAAACATACAAAAAATCAAATCGTTTCTCTTTATCATTTAGTATAGATAAACAAAAACACTTTACAAGACCCCGGATTCTGTAAGTTGAGACCTAACGATCGCTAATAAATTAAAGCTACTAGATCATCAAGACAATCGTAGTTATGTTCCTATTTAAGGGTTTTCTCAGTTTTATACAAAACTTTAACCGTAAATAATAAGATTTTCAGATTAGATATTGGGCGCAGTTTCACTTAAAATGTTTGAAAACTAAGCCTTGTTTCGGGAAGAAAGATATCGCATTTTGTAATCTAGTATCTTATGAACTACTGTAGCCGAATGTAATGTTAAATATAATTCATTCTTGTATTAAGGATAAAGAAACAATTAACTATACTCGCCAATTGCCCAATGAACAAGTAATTGGACTTGCGATTCGAGGTCGTGAGTTTGATCCCCACCTATTACACTTCCGACGTTAACCCATTCGTAACCCAAGCATTGAATTTTTATTTTTTAGGTGTATGGATTGGCTCTAGTCAATCCATACACCTAAAAAATAAAAATTCATCTAGTTATTCATCATTTTCAGTCTAGGTTGATATATCGCTGTTGTACTCTAGTACAACAGTGACATATCAACCTAGACTGTTTGGATTTTGAACTATTAGAAGTTGAACGCTGCGAATCGTATGAGACTGCGTTATATTTTTGTTATTTTGCCTCATTCACGCTGAACGGGACGCGACGCTCTATCCTTACCATTACATCGACACCACTATGCACAGTCCCTTTCCAACAGTTCTCTTTTTTATATGTTGCGTATATAGAGTGTCTAACTTGATGTGTAGCCGTGTGTACCTACTAGTACTAAACATCCTATTTAGTTAATATTTGAAAAATCTAATCGCATGGAAAACTAAAGTAAATCGTTTATTTATGTATTACAATGTATTTAGTTAGTTTTAGTTCGAAATATTAATCACAATACTTGTAACTTCCATTATAGTAAGAAATTTATAAAAAGAAACAGCATAACATTTCAATAATATTACATTATTATTTAAACAATCTTTCTTTGGTACTCTAGATTCTAATCAAACTACATAGATTCACGCCTGTTTCCCAGAGGGGTAGGCAGAGACTACGGATTTCCATTTACTACGATCCTGACACACTTCTCTGGCTTCATTCACTTTTATCACATTCTTCATACACGCCCGTCGGTTCAAGGTGCTCTTAACCTGTCCTTTGTCCAGAACGCCTCCGATCTGATCGAGAAACGTTCGCCTAGGTTTTCCTCTTGCGACTGTTCCATTCACACTAGCCTTATAAACTTTCTTAGTCAGTCTTTCCTCGTCCATTCTTTCTACATGCCCAAACCAGCTTAACATACCCTTTTCTATTCTTGTCACTATATCCACTTTCAATCCAACTGCTTTTAGGATTTGCGTTATTTCATTTACATGTTGAATTACTAAAACACATATTATTTATTCTTAAATGCTCGCACAACATATATTTATAAATTCTGATAATCAACATATCAGTACCTTTAAAACGATACTGTGTATCAATATTGACTCTCATTATTTCATTGCTGATGAGAGTAAAAACAATGTTTAAAATGGGTTAATTAAAGGATTAAATAATTATTACCGGTGATGTTCGTAAGTGGGACTGTTTGTTTGCTTTCCGTGTATGCTTTTAATTTCGAAGGTTTGGTAGGTCAGTCTGCCTCATCGATTTCGTGGTATATATTTTGGCTCATTATTGCGACCGATCTTTAAGTCTTAGGTTGAAATTTCAGATCAGGTAAATGTTAGTGGGTTTTAAAACATTTCGTTGCGCTGGAAAACTATCTTAAATATGCAATGACATTTCACCTGACCTAGGGTTACAACCCAAGACTTAAGGATCTGAAAATGTGCTCAGTAGACGGTGGTAAGCTAACTCTTCTTAATTTAATTTTTAAAAGAAAACTGCCCTGTGTATTTGTCCTGTGTCGCGAGTGACTTTACAAATATTCAAACAACGGACACAAAGAACACCCAGACTCGTAACAAGCATTTGTGGATCACACAAATTTTTGCCCCGTGTGAGATTCGAACCCACAGCGGCGCAGCGGCAGTGGCGAGGCCACCACAGAAACTACTATGCCATCTGTGCAGTCAGTCTTCTATTACGTGGGAATATCAAATTATATCAAACAAATCTTGTGCCTATAATCATACGTATGTCTTAAGATAGTAAGCCGAAGTGTATACCATCCACATTGTGCAATGTTAGTCCGATGTTATAAGAGGCGAATTGATGTTCGTATTTAAGGAACATTGTCACATTCTGTGACACTAACAATTCCCTTATAGTAAAATTTAATAACAGTTTGCGTAACCAGGTACCTCACAATCAAGTCCAGGCATAAGCAAACTTATACCGAGCCGAAGGAGGCAATCTAAGCAGTATAAAAGTCTAATTTAAATAAAAAAATGGCTGCGGTTTTCTTTAAAAAAGTCGAGTGTAATTTATACACAATGTACATGTGGCTCAAGCCCGAAGCTTTTACGAGAATATAAGAACTCTCCAAGTTGTGAGACTTAAAGTCTTGAGCAAATATTTGTGTGAAACTCGCTCCTGGCACACAAATATTATCACTGGGGTACTTCAACCGTTCCTACACTTCTCATTTTGGATATTCCGTATTATTTTCTTTTAGTATTAATGTGCGCTGATCTTACTAATATTGCACGGAGGTTATGTTCTACTTTATGTAAGTTAACTCATAATCTGTAAGTGAATTTTAGTAATAATTTTTTTTTTCATCTACATTGTCTCACATTACCACATAAACATAAAACTAGTCATACGAATATTATAGATGTTGTGTGCCTGTGTGTATGTGCTTGTAAAGATCATTAAGCAAGCAGATTTGAATGTAATTTGGCACTAGATAGACCATATCCTGGATTCACAAACAGCATGTTTTTTCATCCGGAACCCTTGGCATTCACGCCGGCAATACTACGAGCAGACACTCGACTATATGTAACAATAAAACTTAAAACTGTAAGTCTAATTATATTCATTTTCATGTGCACATTTAATAAGTTTATATAAAAGGATTTTTAATTTTATTGTAGACATATATTTATAAAAGTTTATGTTAAAGTATTTTTATTTTTTAAGTGTAGAATTTGCTTATTACTGAAAATACCGAGCGCGTTATGAATGTTGCTGCTATACGTAAACTGAGAATTATATGTTCATCCAATTTTAAATACTTTGAGAATCTGACGTAGCATACTGTTAAGTGATCTGTTTGATTATTCTCGTAGCTAAGTCTACGACGCCGTAACTAACGCTCTACGAGTGTGTAGCAAACACGCTATGAAGCGTCTACGCTTCGTAGCGTCTACGGTACACACTAACTTGTGTAAAAAATAGAAACATCGATCTAAGATCTGATCTAATCTAATTGTTTTTCGTTCATTTATATTTTAATCGTTCAAAGGAAAGATACCCTCCACTCTGGTTTCTATACAGCAGTGATTCTTAACATTTTAGTGATGAAGGATCATTTGACAACATTTTGTTGCACCATCGGCCACTTATTGTTTGAAGGTAATAAAAAAAAGTAATTATTCAAAAGCAAGAATATATTGATTAGTAGCAAATTTTATGATGGTTTCGCGGACCATTTCGAGTTCGTTAAACCGCTGCATGTACAATAGAAAAGCAATGATACCAGTTTGATGTGGCATAGTAAAATAAAACATACAACTTTAAAAATCTGATTGTTTAACATCCATCTAAATATAAAACGTTATTAGCATGAAGGTATTGCAATAAAATATGCAAGCCTGACTTCGTCCAGACGACGAATGTCATTATCTTTTTAAATATTTTTTCCATAGACCTATGTCAAGACCGCAGTTGACGTGTACGAAGTTTTATTTAATTCGGTCAATGATTCAGAATGCTATTGTAGACCTGTCCTTATTTATGTCCTTTGTGTTATAAATATTGGTCTGGATGTATTTTTAAGTAGATACATATACTTATACCTGTTTTCCAGAGGGGTTAGCAGAGAACGGATTTCCAGCTTCTTCGATGCTGGCATATGTTTCTAGTATTAAACCTCGCATTGGGAAGTTACGCATAGGTACTTTTATTGTAATGTTACTAGATTAAAGTGACTAACCGTTGTCCATTACTCTAGCATAAAGCCAATTAATTGATTATGATAATAATAATTACATCGTTATTTAATTAACTGTCCTACGGCTGGGCACGGATTATCAGGTGTTAGAAAAGAAAGTGCGGATTGTCAAACTTCACACATCTTCGTGAACATTATGAATAACTATCAGACATGTAGGTTTCCTCACGAAGTTAACTGCTAAGCAAGCGAAGTTAACTGATAATTCACTAATTTAATAAGCACGCAAACTTGTAAGATAATGTATACAGAGACCTTGGTATTAAACTTGAGACATCAGCGTGGCATTCAGTCTACCAACTAAACTATCGCTGCTGTCTGCTCTCAAATTAAATAATGTTTACGTAAAAATATTTTATTATCATTTGTGTTACCTCCACTCAAATTACAAGATAAGAAAATGTATTTTTTATACACGTGAAAAAGAAATCGTTTTAACAGTTTACGAGTTTCTGTCATAATAGTTTAGCGAACAGCCTGCGTAGCTGTGATACCACAAACAGGTATAAAACATCGTAATTCGAATGCCGCGCCATAATAAAATCAAATAAGATGAACCGCGACTGCTTTGAGGCGAGTCTCCGGTGATAACAGTGCGAGGAATGAGCGAGCTACACAAACACTTAAGATGAAAAACTACATACGGCCCGTATAGTCGACCAAGAAAGTGGTCTACCACTTTCAACAAAAGTTTCTGTGAGATCTAATTATCGCTAAGGTTGACTTTTCTAACTTGACACACAGCATGACGTAAATATAATACATGATTAATAGAGCAATGATAACTGTCATAACATTATTGCAAGGGAAAATCGACCTTGTTATTTCATGACGTTCAAAATAACCTCAACCATAGGGTGGTAGACCACATTTTGGCCGGCTATACAATTAAAAATACATATGCTGTTTAATAATATATTAAACATAATATTGTTTATTTATGCATATAATTTTATAGAAAATACGCCTTTTCTCCTGGCAATATTATATTAGAGTTTTGAGTGTGACAACACTGAAAATTCTTCTTCAACCATTACGGTGCACTATGCACTGTGTAAAATTGTTTTATAAAACTCAATAAATAGTTTTATACATTCTTAAAAGCTGTTGTTTTATTATACATACAGCTTTTAGTGGTCCTTCGAGCCGGATCTTTGCGGTTGAGGTAGATTCTCATCTGGCATCTTGGAAATCGCAGTATTTATTGTATAATGTTTGTTTTTATGTTTTCGATAATACTCGAAATCATAAAAACATAAATATTGATGATGGTGTTGTCTAAATATATCTTGAAATTATTAAGTGATAGTAGATGTAGATATTTAAAGGTGACAATAGAATTTTAATCTGGCGGTTATGCCGAGTCTTGGACTTTTTATCTATCTTCTATATCTTCATATCTATTCCGTTCTTGAAGCTATCCAGTAGACTTAAGACTGCGCCGAGCGTAAGACAGAGAACGACAGAGCTCGTGCAGCGTATATTCAATCGGCGCGCAGCCGCCATAGTTAAATTGTATGGAGGAATTGAAGTGCTTTTTTATAAATATGTATCTTTATTGTCAACCAATAACTTAAATATTTGGGACGGACAAATTGTAATATAACTATTTAAGTTTTGTTTAAGCTGTAAAATAGTATAGATTTCTACTGTTATAATCTAAAAATCACGTAACACCAGCTTACGTTTTTGCATTTTTCGTGCAAATTTACGTAATTTTGTAGGCAAAAATATTATTTATTTTAAGTTTTTTACACGGAGTAAATTATAATATTAAAACTGTAAATAGGTACTTGTTGATACTTATTATTGCGTATAGTAAAGTACCTGTCATCTCTACGATTTCTGTTCAGTCTCGTTTCACTGTCGCCACAACCTCACAGCGATAAAACAAAAACTCGTCATGTAACGAGACCTGCGGTTTACGGTGTACATTTATTGCTTGCGCCGCCAACTCGACAAAATATTTATTGGCATTAAATAGGGCTGCTAGGTGACACCAAGCACTTTACGAAGAATTTAATCCAGGTATTTCTTTGTGCAATGTCCGTATTCTAACATCATAAAGAAAGAAATATCTTTAGACGTGTATCGAGATGATGTTCTCGTGTTTTATTTATAGACTAGCTGTTACCTACCTGTTCTCGCGTGGTCTTATTTTTATCTAAAATAACCGTAGCCTTAGTTACTCCTTATAACATCAGCTATCTGCCAGTGAAAGTCTCGTCAAAATCGGTCCAGCCGTTTCAGAGATTAGCCGGAACAAAAAGAAAGTTTAATAATAATTTAATTAGCTTAAAAATTAGTAATGTTTAATAGTAGTAGTAGTGTAACAGTTTTCAAAATTATGTAATAAAGTGTCAAATAAACAACGCGATAAAATCCGTATAAAGTCATTTAATTTCAATGAATAATATTCGCGTAAACCGAAGACAATATTAAATAATATACAATAAAATTATTAACGATATTTATTTTAAAAGTTAAATATCACTTAGTCTATGATCAAAAACCATTACTAACACAAATATTTATCATATGTAGATATAATTTAATTACATATAAATCAGTATCAAAGTAAAAAGCTCTTCTTTACTGCATAATTGTATCATAAGTTACAGAAATAAAATAAAAATGTGCTTATTTTATTGTAAAAATATAGTACGGATATAAATAAAGTCGTATCTAAACATTATCGCGGCACGTAAAAAGTAACAAAGGAAAGGGTTGTATTCTATTATAAGGAAAGTATTCGTAACACATAAATACTGCATGTACAGGTTTAATTTATTATGCCTAAGATAGATAGTATGGTTTCAAAGACTCTCTTTTGGAGTTTTTTTTTCGAATTATGTGTATTTTCTGGGCTCAAAAATCAGCATTGCCATACAATCTGGCAATGTACACAAAATACAAAAACGCAATATATCAATAGAAAAGAGCTATTTACAAAAGGTAAATATCAATCTGAAAGTCATCTTTAAGTCGCCGATTCCATTCAAGTTCCTTTAACATCAATCTACACTACTTAAATCAACCTAGCGATATAACGCAGCAATTACCTAAAATAAAGATTCATTACTGTTTGAAACGTCAGTGAATCTTTGCAGTAGACAGCCCTACAGCCGCGGTAGGTGCCACTAATAAATGTAACATAACTTCCTTGCTGCTTGCCTTCAATTACCCGAGGTGTAACACCAAATGTCTCGGCGAAACTGCTCATTCTGCTCAATTGCGCAGAATTTATGATAGGCCTTCACAATTCAACAATTTACTTGTCACTGTGATTTTAGGCTTGTCTCACACCACGTAGTAAAATATACGATACGATTTTTGGTACGTAGCGTCTAGTATTTTCTTATATTTTACAATTTGGATAACAGTATTACGGATAACAATTTTAGACGTCTGTGTTGCTTATATACTTATTCTTCTTCTCTCTTAGCCTTTATTATTCAAAAGTCACATGGGGTCGGCTTTTCTAATCTAACGGGATTTGACTGGATATCAGTTTTTACACGGAGCGGCTGCCACCTGACCTCCGCAACCCGAAAGCTAACGATACCCTAAGGCTAGACCAGTGTCAGGATATTAGAGGGTACTGACTTTCCCAATAACGACTGCCATAGATGTTCATGGCAGCCGGGACCGACGGCTTAACGTACTCTCCGAGGCACGCAATGCTCATATACTTGTTCTAATGAAAGTAATAATATTATGGGTTGCAATCAGGTTTATATTATGCCAAATGCAAAAGGTTAAATTAAGATAGTATATGATCCACGTAAAAAAAAAAAAAGATATATGCTAGGAAATAAAAATATAACACTTAACTTTAGTCCTTCAGAAATGTGTCACTGGTCGTCAACGTACCTGTAACAAAGCATTAGAACTAATTAAATAATTTACAATAAATGTTAACTGCACTAATGTCACAGTTAGATGCTATATCCAACGGTGACTTCAAACTGCACGCTATAAAGGACGCATGGGATCTTCGATCGTTTTTATTTAAAAACGTTATAGATACAGGCTATCGCGCAGTGGTCGAGACATGTTCTTTTTTAAGTTTTGTGTTTTTGTGCTTCTTTCTGATACAAACTTTAACTATACCTAGAGTAATAGCAGATAATTTTTTCTTCACATATTAATACTTGACATATCAATATTGTTTGTACTGGATAATATTGAAGTCATCAATAATGTTTTTATACTAAAAGATACTTTTATTGTAAAAATAATATGAACTTTTGAGCAACGATAGCTCAGTGGGGAGACCAACAGTCTGCAATGCAGAGGGTCTCGGGTTCGAACCCACGTCGCGCACCTCTGACTTTCGGAAGTTATATGACTTTTCGAAATTATGTGCATATTGATTGACAATTATCGCCTTCTCCGTGCCTCGGAGAGCACGTTAAGCCGTCGGTCCCGGCTGCCATGAACATCTATTATGGCAGTCGTTATTGGGAGAGTGTCGACTCAAAAGATCCCACTGGGTCGAAGTGTCGCCGGTCTGCACTAACTGGCCCCCACATAAGATAAGATAATATGAACTTTGCGGATCAGGGCAAAGCCCTAAAGAGCATCTATAGTTGTAGTTACTTGTAAACCAACTAATTATTTTAACTATGACTAATAAAGTATGTGGTTCTATATATTACTAGGTTTTATCCGCGTTTTTGCTCGTGTTATTGTAGGTTATGGGAATACATTTTTATCCCTCGGGAACAGTACTATTTCTGGATGAAAGGTAACCTATATCCTTCTCCGTACCCCTCGACAACGTGAATGCGAAATTTCATGATGATCGGTCGAGTAGTTACGGCGTGAGACGTAACAAACAAACTCACATTCGCATTTATAATATTAGGATAGAGGCTAAACTGTGCTAACCTCCAATGACCATAGTAATAAAACCAAATAAAGCGTCAATTTATGGAGAAATTCTACACATTATTTTAAACTGAATATTCTGGTAGAAACTAATTTCGCCACACGAATTCATAATATCAAAAGAAATGGTTATGGCTGAGCGATAAAACCAAACAATATTGTCTTCATAACTTATTGTATTTAGGGTGTCATGACAAGAAACAAAGAAGAACATCAAACAATCCATGAGTTTAACAGATACGTGTATCGGTAGGGACCTCAAGATACCTTGAAAGATAATAACTAAAGAACAAGGTCTAGTGATGATGATAATCATCACTAAAAGTATTATTATTGCATGCTTAAAAACGGGACAGCGCTTAAGACTGCGCCGAGCGTAAGACAGTTAATGACAAAGTTTGCATTTTTCGTGCAAAGTTACGTAATTTTGTAGATGAAAATATTAATTATTTTAAGTTTATTACACGGAGTAATTGTAGACACATTCATTGTTATGGTAAATGTATATTTTATATTTGTATTAAACAAAAAGTGTTGATTTTATTGACTTAACTGTGACCGCCTGTTTTGGCACATTTCGCTCGGCGCAGTCTCAAATAACGTACTCAAAGAACACCGAGACTCGGAACAACCTTTTGTGGATCACACAAAGCTTTGTCCCCTGTAGGATTCGAACCCACAACACTCAGCGCAGTAGTAGTGGCGAGGCGTCCACTTAAACCATTAGGTATGCCAAATCAAATCAAACATATTTATTTGTATAACATAGGTGGTACATGGTGTTAATAAAATATTATAAGCTCACTATGCTAAGCGTTTTAGGTATACAAATCAGGAGTAAGTTACTATTATATTTAATCGTTACAATAGGTGTAAACAATTTGACATTTGACAAATTAATAAACATCCTCAGAATACAGTGCAGTCACCTAAACAGTAATTTAAAAACATCATATACATGTAAGGAAGTTGAATTCAATGCGTAACATTTGCCATTCGCTGTCTAAAAACACAAAATTTATTCTCTAGCCACAGAACCTAGATTAACTTAATAAATTAGGCGCTAATCTAAGATCCATTTAGCCGGCAAAAGTATCCAAAACCGCAGAGATAAATACTGCGAGCGCCAGTTCACTTTCTCGTAAGTTCACGCACACCTGACTTCACAGAGCTGGATAAGTAACTACCTTTATTACCAACATAAATTTAAAGTTTTCTGTCCCTCTGCCCTCAAAGGCATCAGTAACTCAGAAACCCTTTGAATAAACTCAGCAAAACATATATTAGTTAATGTATATGAGTAGAAGTTTTTGTAATGTTTTGAATGTAGTTTCTGAAGTTGACGGTCTGTTTCGAAGATATAGTTTCGACAAGTTGATTGGTTAAGACTTTGTGGTCCAAGTGAAGGGGTCTGAGAAGCAAGAGAACTGTTTGTGTTTATGCTAAATATAATTTCTGAATTCATGATCGTGGTTACAATTTATTTGTTAGGTATATCTAACAAGTACTAAAGGTTTCTCTAGGTTGTCCTAAGTAAAATCTCCGTGGGTTCGATGATAGCTTTTAAACTCTAATATTATAGCTGTATTTTTTTTAATAAAGATCTCACCTTGTCATTTTATCTATATATGTATCGCTAGAATTGGTAAAACTACAAGGAAACTAATTTACTTTACTTATAGAAGAACATAGCGAGATGACAAATTATTAATTGTATTTTCCGTGTCTTGTTGCCGAATTTTGAAGATTTCATTTTATCAGACCATCTATTTAACTTCGTCATGCATTATATTGCACAATATACTTGCTTATAATAATAATAATATCCTAACCACCGGCAGCTTGGACACTGTTCCCGATGGCGGTCGGCTAGCATACATTTTATATTTTAAATGTATTTTTTTAATATATATACCTAATATTATATTTAAAATAAAAAATGTATTGAAATTATAAAGATAATAATAATAATAATATTCTACCACATACACACAACACCATCTAGCCCAAACTAAGCAGAGCTTGTACTATGGATACTAGATAATTAATAAACATACATATATACTTCTTTTTTGTAAATACATACCTATACATACCTATATATACATTATATTTGTATTTTACATTATACATACCTACATACATTACACTTGTATTATAATACGGAATATGACAGTTCCAGCCATACCTACTTGTGGTTGGCCAATGTGTCTTGGTTCTTCTTGATCAAGCTTTTATAAATACAACTTGACTTCTAATGAAAATGTCCGAACACTTTGACTTAAGTTTTAATATTGAATGGACCAAACAATATTCCTATGTTATCTAAATCTTATAACCACGAAAACAACAGGTTGCCTTCCTCGCTATTACCTTGCCGTCGTAATAAAGAGATAAACTTCCTCATAACACCTCGTTATAATATTTAAGAGCAATAAACTGAGAAAAGTGTCATTATTACTCGTGTACTTGTTACTTCTTGGCGACAACTAAATGACCTGTCTTCTAGAATGTTCGCAGATTGCAAACCTGCTTGGAATAAATTCATGCATTTAAATAATAAGTCAACGTTTTGGAAGCATTTAATTTTGATTGTGCAAAAAGTTTGATATGAAAAAGAGTATTAACTATCTTTGTACTGTAGTCTTGCAGTTGTGCGAAATACAAATAGCAGATGACAAAATAAAAAATAAACTTTATAGTAACATGAGTTTTGTCGTTCCTTTTTTAAAGCTTATTTTTATAATATTACGTTATTAAAAGAACAATGAAGAGAACATAATTATGTTTATTACGAAACAAAAATGTGATAAAAAGCTATCATTATTATTTTTTCATTATTAGTTCTTATTACATTATATCTAGCGTTAAAACGTTGTATAATAATAGAAATTGTACGCACAATATTTAAATATACGTAAAGCATATAATATTTATAATATAATAAACATTTTACGAGAAGATAATATTAAATGGGTATATTTATTATTTAAAGAACTATAAAACGAGTAAGCCTTAACTAAAAGCAGATAAATATTTACGTTAAATTTGAGTCAAAGTTATAGATCAAATGTTCTTAAGTGCTTTCACGGTTACATAATGTATAGAAACTTATATGTAAAAGTATAAGCATTGCGAACAAAATGGGGCTTCTACTCATAATATACACAAGATTTAGCTCGCGGCTTAGCTCGCATAAATGTAGGTTTTGTTAACTTTTTATCTCTTGGGAACAGTACTTTTTCTGAATAAAACGTGTATGCGAAATTTCATGATGACTGGTCAAGTAGTTAAGGCGTGAAAGCGTAATAAACAAACAAACTTACATTCGCATTTATAATATAATGCGTGGGGTCTTTATAAGAGCTTTAGAAGCTAGAACAATTATTTTGTGATTTTGTCTGTCTGTCTATATGTTTGTACGCTTATCAAGCAAAATGTACTACACGACATTGAATGCTGTTTAAACATTTGTATTGCTAAGATGTAACTTAAAATCTGGTGCATATTCGTGAAGATTAGCGTCTTTTATCATGCACAGAAAGAGAAGTATAGATAGATATCTACTTCCAAATGCCACGTGAACGAAGAAGTCGCGAGGAAAAGGTAGAGTTTAGAGTAGTAGAGCCTCGCTGATTTCAGCATGTATGGGCCGGCTCGACCAGGGAAGTACTACCCTCTCACAGAATATCGACGTGAAATAGCAGTATTTCTACTGTTGTGTTTCGTTTGGTGAGTGAGAGTGCTGGAGGCCCAATCACCCCCTTTCCCCTTTCCCACTCCTTCTCGCTTCCTTTCCTAAAGGGTCGGCAACGCGCAAGTGATGCCTCTGGTGTTGCAGGTGTCCATAGGCTACGGTGACCACTAACCATCAGGTGGGCCGCACGCATGTTTGCCACCTTAGTAGTATAAAAAAATAAAAAAACAGTTAGTATTCTATACAATCTGAGTTACACTTTAAACGCGTTATTTAACCTCTGGCACAGGGTGAATAATTCATCAGTTGCAAGTCAAACGCTTTTAGTCAAATGCAGTGTGATATGTCAACTGGAGTGGATCTGTGTTCATTTTATGTGATTGAAATTAAACTGCTATATACGGATTTTATCGCGTTGTTTATTTGACACTTTATTACAAAATTTTGAAAATTGTTTCACTACTACTACTACATATTAAACATTACTAATTTTTTTTTTTTTTAATCTAATTAAATTATTATTAAACTATTTAGATTTAATTTATTTTTACTTTTACACTTTCCCCGACGTTTCGGTTGCTTTTCAGCAGCCATGGTCACGGGGAGACTAAGATGGCAGTTGTCTCAATGTTCCAGTGTAGTTATTTCAAAGTACCCGAACATAATTTAATCATTGGTGTTTCTATTTACGCAGAATGAGCTCAAAGTATCATGAAGTCTAGCTGTGGTTTGCTTCTTCTTGGGTTTGACTATTTTTATTACTGGATCCCAAGCTGGTGGTACATTCCAACCATCTTCTCTATTAAAATTAGGATGTTTTTTGATTTCAATAGCCTCGCGAAGCATCCTTGGTAGGAATCGGTGTTCTTTAGCGAGAATCTGTGGTTTGTCAAATCTCAGGTAGTGGTTGGTCCCCTGTTGCACATGTTCACACACAGTTAGCAGTTTAATTTCAATGAATAATATTCGCGTAAATAGAAGACAATATTACATTTTATGTGATTTAAGAAAAATATGTGTGGATATGTTGCTTAGTAGAAAACTGTAAGTGTAGAACAAGTTCGGTAGAACAATTGTCAAAGTTTTAAGAAGTATAATATTGTCTTACGTTTACGCGAATGATATTCATTAAAATTAAACTGTTGCGGATTTTATAGCGTTGATTATTTAACACTTTATTACATAATTTTGAAACTATTACTTTTTTTAATGGTATATATTTTTATTTATGGCAAACGAGCAGACGGATCGCCTGATGGTAAGCGATTACCGCCGCCCATGGACGCCCGCAACACCAGAGGAGTCACAAATGCGTTGCCAGCCTTTTAAATTTGCCCTCTTGACTACTATTGAACTTTAATACAACTTAAGCTAATTAAATTATTAAAACTATTTACATTTTAGCTTATACTTTCCCCGGTGTTTCTTTTGCTTTTCAGCAGCCGTGTTCACGGGAAGACTAAAATGCTAGTTGTCTCAATTTTCTGCAGTGTAGTTATTAAAAAACAACAAAATACACAATGTATAACTTCGAAGTAACAGAAAGAGTGCACTGAGCGCATCTGTAAGACGCGGAGGGATTACATCGTCATTCGAAAGTAGCAAAGTATTAACTAAGGTTCAAATGCCAAAAAACTAAGTTCCAATTGATTTGTAGGTAGTGTCAGCAATATATATTTATATACTAGCTGTCCCGCGCAACTTCGTCTGCTTCACATAAGAGAATTTTCCCCGTTTTTGCAACATTTTACATTGATGCTCCGCTTCTATTGGTCGTATAGTCTTAGTCACGCCTACAGTCTTCCTCGAAAAATGAGCTATCCAACACTAAAAGGATCAATTGGGACCAGTAGTTCCTGAGATTAGCGCGATCAAACAAACAAACTCTTCAGCTTTATAATATTAGTATAGATATAGGTATCTAAGTAGATTTTGCTTGCGGCTTCGCTCATTAGACTTTGTTAATAAAATCTCTCGGGAACAGCAATTTTCTCGGTGAAATCAATCTATGTTCTGTACCCATGACAACGTGTATGCGAAATTTTATTATAATTGGTCCAGTAGTTAAGGCGTCAAAGCGTAGTTAAAATTTGTTAGGATTTATAACAGGTATTAACGCGATCATGCATAATGTTTCCTTGTTAATTTTTGAGGCTTGTCGTTTCGACTACTGAAGCTGACTGAGTATGCTGGTCAAGAATCAAAAGATAAACATTATGCATGATCACGTTAATACCTGTTACGAATTATATACATACATAGATTGACGCCTGTTTCCCAGAGAGGTAGGCAGAGACTACGGATTTCCATTTGCTACGATCCTGACACACGTTTCTGGCTTCATTCACTTTCATAACATAAGAAATTACGAATAATAATTAATAATAAATAATTCTAAAAAACATTAAAAAAATTACGAATTACATATATATGTGTATATCATGCAACGCGAAAGTTTAAAAACTATTACAACCAGCGGTATTAGTTGCTGAACATTTATAACACAAAAACATACGCTTTTGAATTCCTTTATCATTCAAAGTAACAATCGTTCTGGTGTTTTTACAACAACAATAGTTAAACGGCACTTAAATTAATTTTAGTTAACAAATCGTAACTAATATTATAAATGCGAATGTGATTTTGTTTGTTACGCTTTCACGCCCTAACTTTTTTACCTGATCATGAAATTTCGCAAACTCATTTTCAGGGGTACAGAAACGGATATAGGCACGGTAATGCTACCTAACAGTATTCTATCTTCATACAAACGGTCAGAACGCGAGTCATACCTACGCGCCTCGAGGCCGGTATGCACTTGGTTCGCAACCAGTCGCGAATGCGCAGCGATGAACGGACGGTGTGATGGTTTTGTAAGCAGTAAGCGTGCGACTTGTTAACATTTGATTGAAATAAGTACAAGTACTTACATAATAATTATGACAAAGTACAATTGTAAACATAAGTATTTTTAATCAAAGTTTTTATCCGAATGCGGATATTTTTTATACTATTAAATTTAACAATAAAGCTTTTCGTACGTCGCAGTCGAGCCGATATAATTTTTCAGTCTCAAATATATAAGGTTGTTTCTTTATTAAAAATATGACATGTTTTTAATTGAACATTTCCTATTTCATTCACAACAAATAACATTTTTAAATAAAACATATAATATTTACAATCACTACACTAGAAAGAAAGATAAAGTAGGTAGATGAAATTATAATACTGTAGGTAAACAGCCCTCTCGCGTATTCGGTTGTAGATAATTATCACAAGGATAGAGCCAAGTTACAATACTGTTAGATAACATTACCGTGATACATGACCTTTCATACAGAAAAATGTGTTGTTACTAAACTTACTAAGCCTACATATAATTATGTGAGCGAAGCCGCTGGCAAAATTTAGTTAATTATAGTTAATAAATCCTTTTGTATAAGACTTTCAGCCTCTTCACTATGAAAATAATTCCAGCTTAAACAGTTAAAAGCTGAGACACAGCTCAGTATTCACGTAAGCCACCTCAGTGTTTATCTTACTGTAACAGATCATTTGTATTGTGTACGGAGCTTAAATCTGTCTGTTAAGTCTGACACCAATGTTTGAATAAAACTTACGCTACATTTTCATATTACTCTATTAATCCTACTTCTTCTCTCTTAGCCTTTATTATTCCCAAGTCACTTGGGGTCGGCTTTTCTGGTCTAACCAGATTTGACTGGATATCAGTTTTTATGCGGAGCGGCTGCCACCTGACCTCCGCAACCCGAACGCTAACGATACCCTAAGAATAGACCAGTGTCAGATTAGAGAGTACTGATTTTCCTAATAATTACTGTCATAGATGTTCATGGCAGCCGGGACCAACGGCTTAACGTGCTCTCCGAGGCACGGAGCAGGCGATAATTGTCAATCAATACGTACATCATTTCGAAAAGTCATATAACTTCCGAAAGTCAGAGGTGCGCGACGTGGGTTCAAACCCGAGACCCTCTGCATTGCAGTCTGTTGGTCTCCCCACTAAGCTATAGGATTAATAGAGATTAATCCTACTAATATCATAAATGTAAAGATGTTTACATGTTTGTTATTCAATCACGCTTTTGACTTACATATATTGATGCCTGTATAACGTATTTCATATTTTAAAAAAAGTTCGTCCGTCGCAACTACTTAGTTTTTTAGAACTTTGTACGCAACTATTTTTTCTTTTTTATTTATTGAAATTAAACTGCTATATACGGATTTTATCGCGTTATTTATTTTACACTTTATTACATAATTTTAAAACTGTTACACTACTACTAGATACTATTAAACTTTACTAATTTTTAAGCTAATTAAATTATTAAAACTATTTATATTTAAGTTTACACTTTCCCCGACGTTTCGGTTGCTTTTCAGCAGCCATGGTCACGGGGAGACTAAGATGGTAGTTGTCTCAATGTTCCAGTGTCGTTATTTCAAAGTACCCGAACATAATTTAATCATTGGTGTTTCTATTTACGCAGAATGAGTTCAGACTATCATGAAGTCTAGCTGTGGTTTGCTTCTTCTTGGGTTTGACTATTTGTATTACTGGATCGCAAGCTGGTGGTACATTCCAATCATCTTCTCTATTGAAATTAGGATGTTTTTTGATATCAGTAGATTCGTGAAGTATCCTTGGTAGGAATCTTGGTAAGAATCTGTTGGTAGGAATAAATAACGCGATAAAATACGTATATAGTAGTTTAATTTCAATGAATAACATTCGCGTAAACAGAAGACAATATATTTTTTATTTGTTTATGGACTACCAACGAACCGTACACTAAAACATTGTGATAAAATATAAATATAGATACATTAAATAGTGCTGCCTTACATAAAGTGTGCCAAGGCATGCATTAAAAAAAAAGTAATTAGTTGTGGAACTCCCTTAAGCGATCGAAATAAATTATTATTTATTTATTGAATGGCCGTTAATTTCCATGTAAAGATATTTACACATAAATAGCCTACGAACTTACATTTTAAATAGCTTTCAAGTTAAAAGTGCGTGCTCTCTTCCTTGTCAGTTTATTTGTTCCATCTCATCAATAGTATGTTACGTAAGTATGTATATATATAGGTATGTATGTATGTAGACGACTATGTATACATTTGCTTATATTTTATTTAAATTATATGATATATTTAGGTATATATATATTATGTAAATATCATTACTTTTGTGTTATTCTTTAGTTTAAATACATGTATACTTATAATGATTGTGGCGGACCCAGGCACATAACACTTAGTTATATTAAATTCAAGTAAATAATGTTCATATATCATAAGCACATCCACAAAACATTCATACATATGTACTTACTTACACACCTATACAGCACAACCTTACATATTATCTATCTATATTTATGTAGTTATAAAATATTATTTAATACTCTATCTGCCGTGCATTGATAACGGTTTCTCGTGACGTAGTGCATTCCAAGCGTGGCGCGGGCGCAGCTACCGTTAGACCTCCCGCCAGTCACTTCCTATGCTTAACGCCGGACGTACGTTCGATTTGTGTTCGCGAAATACGACACGTAACCTTACGCGATATTGCTTTCCGGGACTCTGCTGTGTACAGTATATATACTATAATTGCTTTTATACCTGTTACTCTCCTGTCCTTTTTTTATGAAAAATATATGCTTCAAAACTGTCAAGCTCTCTCTGCTTCATCTCTCTACACATTATTCATCCTCTCCAAAATTATATTGTATGCGTGTACTACTTTTTATCTCTGCCTCACCCGCATTAAGTCGGCCAATGTATTGTTTTATGCATGAAGTTTTTAAATAAATAAATAAACGAGATGGGTGTTAAAACCCAGGATTCAAGCTGTTCGTCTTTAAGTGACTTTTGTTTTCATTAGCTTTTTGTAATGTTCCACTGCTGGGCAAAAGCCTCCCTTGAACTTCCAAATCACTCTGTTGGTGGATATCCCCTGACCGTATGACCTTGTGACCCCTATATCACGGGGGTCTTTTGACCCACAGGGGCCATATTCAAACTCGACCGAGGTATGACCCGCAAGGTGTCTGCACACCAAGTTACAAGTCAATCGGTCCAATGGTTCCGGAGCTATGCCTGTCACTAACAGACAGACACACAGACCCACATAGTGTTTTCATTAACCTTTTCGAAGAAGACTCAGAGGTTAATAACCCAGAAAGTCATGAACACATTTCCAATTTTCATATGGCTAGTCGTAGAAGACTCCTGCGCAACCCATGGGGACCATGACCTTCAATCCCTTGATTGTGCACGGATGGCGTAGTGGTTTAAGTGGTCGTATCGAAACTGCAACTGCGCTGAGTGTTGTGTCGATCCCCACACGAGACAACGATTTGTGTGATCCACAAATAGTTGTTACGAGTCTGGATGTTCTTTGTGTCCATTATTTGAATGTTTGTAAACTCTCCCGCGGCACAGGAATCATACCCAGTGACTTTTTTAAGAAAATTTAACAAATAAAGTAAGTACTTGATTTAGACGAATCTTGAAACAGGATAGGCAATGCCTTTAGTTAACAAACAAGATACTTTACTTATCTACTGACATATTTTATTATGCTACTTGGATTACCAAGACATTACCTATCCGTAGATCCTTTCCTAGGCAAAGCAGGTGAAGCCGTGGGCAGAAACTAGTTATACCTATATGTTAGAGTATTTGAGGATACTTGTCTGTTCGTTACTCAACCACGTAAATGAAACTCGTCACTGATCTGACAGGCCATATACGAAAGTAAAAAAAACATGGGTATTCACGAGGGCAAAACCGTGGGCAGAACATAAACAAAGCCGTGTAGTAGTAGTAGTAGTAGTAATTGTCTAGTTTCAACAAATTTATGCCAAAATATAGAACCGACTCGTTTAATACATTCGAATTAAAACTTGTCTGAAACATTGTTCAAACGCTGATACAAACTGTGTTCAAAACTATAAACTGCATTTATTATTAACAGCTTGTAATTAATAAATGAATATGCTAGTTAATTATTAGGTGTATGAAATTGTTAATTGCGTGATGGTCTTATGGCGAAAGCTTTTGCTTATATAAGAGGTTTATCGTAATCCTTTTGGTTCTATTTCAATATGGGCAGTTTTTACATTTAACGCGGTTATAGATATATCTTCATTACAAGTTTTATTACTATTGATAAAAGTAGGTGCTATGCTGCCCATCTAAGGTACTAAGGCTACCTGTTGACAGTACCTACAGCGAGTTCTTAAAAGCTCTGTTATTCTAAATTCGAGTACTACATAGACATAATATAAGATTATGCAACTAAAGCCTTCTAAAGGATTAAGATACGTATTTGGACTGGCCTATGATTTTACTTTTTAACTTACTTGTCCGCTTTATCCATTCATTTTACGTTAAATTCGTATATCAAACCCCAGCCACAAAATATACGTCTGCCGTAATTTAAAAACAAGCCAAATTGATTTGAAATATTTTCAACGTTATCGTTTGTACGTATTCAAACAATTTTTACTTAACCCGGCAACTGTTTATTAAACATTGATACATCAGTAAATAGCTCATAAATCAATGTTAGCATACGAACGTGTTCATCTATCAATCGCTATTCAATCGGTCATTTCAATTACCATTCACAGTGTCAATCATATCACGTTTGTGCACGAATGTGTATCTGTCAATAGGTGTTACATTTTTTTAATAAATGTGTACGATTTTTAAATATGCTGGCTGAAAAGATTTGAATGGTAACCGAATTCTTTGGAACGTGATATGAAATTTGGTGTATGGGTAAAAAAGAAAGCTGGCTGATTTAAACGCGGAAATACAGGATATGTAAACGTTGTATACCTGTGTGTGTAAATGTATTCGCGTCATACTTTTTTCATGTCACCTTCATTCACCCAGAACATTGGAATAAAGTTAATTTTATTTATATTTCTTCAAGTTAATCACACGTATGAAATATATCAGCCTGCTGTACGTCGGGCTTTATAAATAATATTAATACAGTTGATGTAAATAGCAGTCAGTTCAGGACTAATATTGGGGATGAAACTTAAACAAATTAAACATCACATAAAGACTGCAGGTATGGCATAATAGTTCTGGTAGTGGCTTCGCCGTGATCCACAAATGATTTATTCCGGGACGGGGTGCACTTTGGATCCGCTCTTGCAATGTTCATAAGTCCTCTGCGATAAAGGAATTATTCCTAGTGAGTTGTCTTTTTAAAAGGACAAATATCATTAATGATTATCCTTTAGGTTTCCACTTATTCTTAAGTGTTTATTGTACCAAGTAATCTTTTTTAAATAAGGTCGGGATCTCTAGGCGTTGTTCCTACGTACAAAAGCTCGACACAGGAAGGAATTAGGGAATTTTATTTTGAAGGCATCAAGATCTCATTGTCAATATTCACATTCGTCCTGACCTACGCTGAGGTATGCGGGTGTTTTAAAGCATTTGGTCATATATTTAGAGTTCCTCATAAAATTTACATATTTCCAATACTAAATAAAAATTACAGTTTTAATTATTTTATTGATCGTCAATAGCTACAAGACAAATCCAATAAAAAGAAAAGTTTACAAAGCGAGGAGAATACCTGAAAGATACTGAACTGCTTACCTATCAACATATGATAAGCAATTCAACTTTTTCCAAAAAGGAAAATCTAATTTCTAGACGAAAGCTAAAAAAAAGAAAATTGGTTGATAACCAGAGGGGAAAATGGTACTTAATTGTTTTGTCGTTTCCTTTTTATATATAGATGTGCTTACTTTTAAAGTGATAATCTTTAAACCGTAATAGGCTGAAATATGCACAGAACACTTATTATTATCAGACGCAGCGGCACACCGGCGGCAAGACACTATTTTTTTAAAATTATGTCTGGTATTCTAAAAGTTCTTTATGGTATTCTTGTTTTTGCTCTTTCACACAAACGGTATTACATACAAGCTTCAAACTAGAATAAATTATAGTATAAGCTTAGAAGTAATATATATATATATTATATATATATATATTATATATATGTATATCTATACATAATAAAATCTGGCCAAATGTGTCTTACGACGTAATCCTACCATTACGGTAGGATTACGTCGGTGCACGTACCAACTCACACTTGGCCGGTTTTTTTATTTATCGCTTAATATGTTTTTATTAAAGAAAAATAATGTTATGTTTAATTTTTATAAAAGACTAGATGACCCGGTGTACTTCGTATCGCCTATCCTAACGATTTTTCTATATTTTCTCACTGTTTAAACCCTCCCTGGACTACGACAAACATTTCAAAACCAAAATCAGCTAAATCGGCCCAGCCGTTCTCGAGTTTTAGCGAGACAAACGAACAGCAATTGATTTTTATATATATAGATAATAACTTAGAGTCTACTTTTATAAATAAAATTAGTACCAAAAACGAAAACCTTAATTCTTTTTCACAATATTTTTTGTACCATGCTTGCTGAAGTCATGTCACGTAAAATTATACTTAATTAAATATGTTCTCCAAAGAAGTATAAATATTACGAGGGAATATCCTAAAGCCCCAGAGATTAGTGGACACCTCGGACCGGAATAGAAAATAATTCACTAACACCTAAAAAATAATCTCATTGATTTGTTAGGTAGGTTTTTGAACAGAAATATTATTTACGGCTTTGCTTTATAAAACCTTTAGCACACGGATATTGGTATATATGTACATAATATGTATACTAGCTGCTACGTGCGACTTCGTTCGCGTCAAATTTGACAAAAAGTAATTTTTATCGCGGTACCCTATTCTTTTTTCTAAAATAAACGTAGCCTAAGTTACTTCTTATAACATCAGCTACCTGCCAGTCCTGTCAAAATTGGTCCAGCCGTTTCAGAGATTAGCCGGAACAAACAGACAGACTATTATAAAATTATATATTATAAAATATTGTTTGCTTATATAAGACCTATGTCTACTTTCATATGCATTTAGGAAAAAACTATTATTTTGACATTACAAACAGACACTTCAGTTTTATTTATCTATATATTAATACGTGAAGCAAAAACAATGTACCCCTTTTTACGAAAATTGTGCGGACGGAGGCGTATGAAATTTGGCACAGTTAAAGTTTATATGGAGAAGGAGAGGCGAATCCTAATATTTTTATAAAATATGCATTAGAAGTACATTAAATTAATGAAAAACACTACACGCACACAGCCATGCATTTGGCACACGCAGTCGAATCGCGTTCGTAGTATTTCGACGTCGTACAATTCTTTGTAACTATGGTTACCTATACCACAACAGAAAACAAAGTAGCAAGCTTAGGAATTTTGGTCGAATTTTGACCACTAGGCGACTGCTAGTTTGTATAGATGCATAAGTCAAAGCATATGGTCATATTTGTGAAGAGATCTTATCCAAAATTGAAATGCTATGCACTTGTCGATGTAGCAATTTGCATCTGCCTCGATCCATTACTAAATTCTTTAACGCTTTCTAGTTCTACATTTACTTTTTCTTCCTATTAATCTGTATACTTTCTTCTTGGTCTTCCTCTACTTATCTTTGCTTCTATTTTCACTTCCAAAATAGGTTGTGTAGTATCGGATTTATATCATGGCGTAGCTTCTGTAGGAAATGCGATTGCTGTGAATTCTGTCGGGCAAAGTTTCCGTTGATTTTAGTCGATAAATTTTCAGTAGTGTTCGGAGCTACGCATCCGAACAGCTCAGCACTTTACATTTGTACATTGCATGCTCATTTGAGACGCGTTAATTTTATAAATTTATTTGACTTTCTAAGCCATTGAAATTAAACTACTATATACGGATTTTATCGCGTTTGTTATTTTACACTTTATTACATAATTTAGAAACTGTTACACTACTACTAGATACTATTAAACTTTACTCATTTGTAAGCTAATTAAATTCTTAAAACTATTTATATTTAAGTTTACACTTTCTCCGACGTTTCGGTTGCTTTTCAGCAGCCATGGTCACGGGGAGACTAAGATGGTAGTTATCTCAATGTTCCAGTGTAGTTATTGCAAAGTACCCGAACATAATTTAATCATTGGTGTTTCTATTTACGCAGAATGAGCTCAGAGTATCATGAAGTCTAGCTGTGGTTAGCTTCTTCTTGGGTTTGACTATTTGAATTACTGGATCCCAAGCTGGTGGTACATTCCAACCACCTTCTCTATTAAAATTAGGATATTTTTTGATTTCAATAGCCTCGCGAATCATTCTTGGTAGGAATCGGTGTTCTTTAGCGAGAATCTGTGGTTTCTAAGCCAGTTTGCAATCGATCTGCGTCTGAGCTCAACTACCATTAAACCATTAAGTTTACCATTTAATTTACCATTTAGTAAACAGTTGTTAAGTTTAAAGTGTTTTTAATATTATTGACTTTAGAATAAATATTATCTCCTAACATACCATTCGTAGTATCTATAAAAACGCAGTTACTCCTTAAATCTACTCTATTTACCATAAAAGAGCTCGCTCCGCTACAAGGTCCTTTTCATCATAGACATTGACTGTTTTCACTGCAATATGGACTCTGAACCTTTGCCTGGATGATGATAGTAAACTCGTTCCCCATAACTTGGGCTAAAACCAAAGTTTCTGCCTACTTAAGGGATATAGGCGTGAGACTGTGTATGAAGTCCATATAGTGTATACTCAAATTTCTCTAACCGTTCTAGTCTAAGCAAATAATCGAATTGAATAATACTCCTTCAAACTGTTAAATATTCTCAATTACATTGAATGAATACCTAATAAATCTTTAAGATAATAATATTTGTATAGGACCGCAGTTAAATTAGAGAACGTCCTAAATAAAGATTCAGTTTTGAAATGGTTGAGTGCCCTGGTTCCACTTGGAACATGTTACAATGGAACAATCTCGGGCACAAACACTGCATGTGTTGACTCGCTTTTCTAAAAGGCAAAGTGTTTTCTACCCCTGAACTGAAACCATATTACGGTACCTGTACCTAAGATAGGGCTTTGTACATTTAGGTGAATTTCTCTTTTGTATAGACAGGTGACCCTAAGATGATTAATTTTCAGGTGTTGATTTAGGAAGCCAAGGCCTAGTGCCTTATGACAGATTTGGAATGGTCTTCCGGCACATGACTGTGTTTCCTCCCTTCTATGACATTGGGTCCTTCAAACGTAGTGTGAAGAAGCATCTGGTCAGACCGACTTGACACTGGCGATGGCGACGGCTAGAAGACATCTATCTTCTCCTCGTCGTCACTGTCTCTGGACTGTATTTGGGCTTTCCATCAGGTCCGTTACAATCACATTAACGAGGCAATATAAAAAAAAGTAAAAGAATGATATACACATTTTAGTCTCACGCTTATATATCCGAATGAGCATACGGTTTACACCCACAGTTGCCGATTGCAAGAAACTCAAAGCCAAAAGGTTCACCTTACGTTCTTGGCAAAATAAAACCAATAACACCTTGCACGATTCGTGAATCGATCCCGAGAACCTGGCTTTTCGAAATTATGTGCGTATTAAATAGTTAATTATCGCGGTTATGGTAACGGGAATGGTGAAAGAAAACGTCATGAGGAATCCTCCATGTCTGAGAGTTCTCCATAATGTTCTCGGAGAAATCTAAAGTGCCAACCCGCACTAGGCTAGCGAGGAGTGGTAGACTATGGCCTTACTCTTCTCACACTGAGAAGACGCCCGTGTCCAGCAGTAGGACAGTTTAATACAGAGCTGATATTATTATTTGAAAAAACAAAGCCCACATTAGAAGTAATTACTATGTCTCGAGGGACTTTACCAAATCAAACAACGGACACAATAATATAAAAGTTCTTGCTAACAATTGTTCTAGACTTTGGTTGACTTATTTAACAAGTAGTGCATTCATAGGGATTCTTCATCATCTAGCTCAGGGATACATCTCGGGGCCGACACAAAAGATCCCACTGGGTCGAAGTGTCGCCGGTCTACACTGACTGGCCCCCACATAAGATAAGATAACAATCTAGAATATTAACCAAATTTACATTATTATATTATATTCCTTAGACAAACGACTTATCCATAAATATATATCAGAAACTAATAAATAACTCTGAAAACCTCTGAAGGACGTATGCAACAATTTTAATTAAACGTTGGGGTGATTTCGTACCCACTTGTGCGCAATTATTCTGTTTTAAAAGTATTGTTGCGGTTACAGTGTTAAGATGTTAATTATGCGATTCAACCTGTAATGACGGCAGTGAGAAAAATGTTTAATGAATTGCTAATGGGGCTGAAAATGTCAGGTTGTAAGTTAAAACTTACGATAAAATGAAAGATTCTGATTAAAATATGTACATTATTTTTAACTAGATTTGTCTGCGGTTTCACTCGCGTATGTGTAGGTTAGATTAGATTAGATGTGTAGGGTGGCAGAACAGGGATCTCTCGCCGATCAGGCATTGAGTTGGAGCGACGCCCTTAGTCGTGTCGGAGCGTCGCCCAGGAGTCGTCGCCCGCAGACCTTCCTGTCTGTATTGGTCACTGCTGAGTGGGTCGTTGATGCAGTTTCAGTTCCAGCGACCCACCTATGATACAAAGCAGCGAGTTGGCAGACTGTAGGTTTTAGTCGGTAGGCCCGAAGTTTCGAGAGAGCCCGACATCACCCTCTCGCTTCCCCTTGTCGCGAGGGGGTATACTAAGGTGCATCTCCCCATGATAAAAAAAAAGAAAAGATACGGTTAGATTAGCATAAACTATTTTTCTATGATGTAAGGTACCCTATGTCCTTTTCTGTTGTCCTGACAACGTGTATGCGAAATTTCATAATGATCGGTCGAGTAGTTACGGCGTGTAAGTATAACAAACAAGTAAACAAAAACACTCACATTCGCATTTATTACGGTGGCGGGGCAGCTGTAGTGTATGTGACGGCTGAGCATTAGGTCTCGAGATCGATTCCGGGGTGACGCTAGAGTTTTATTGGTGGGTTAAAATTTGTTGGAAGCAGCATGGGGTCTGAAACTATGCCTGATAAACGGTAATAGGTAGGTCTCTGTTACTTGAGACTGAAAACTTATTTTGGCGAAATATGAGTGTAATACAACACTGCTTCACTGCACCCCTTCGTAGATATAGGCATGACTATTGATTGACTATTTATGTATGTATTTAAATACAAAAATACTGAAAACTGCATAGGTCGTTATAGTTCAAGCTTTTGATTTACTACGCAATGCAACCTCTCGTGTAAGAGATTTAAAATTGCTTCTCACAGGAGGAACACAATACGAAGAAACAAACAGATATTTTTTCATAAATACCTATGTAACGTTATAGTTAGTCAATCACGTTTTAGGGACGTGGTTGACTAGAGAATCTATAAAGTGGAGATAATAAAAAATTATACTACACAATTAAAGGTTTATATTCCCATAAACATCTTGGCGTAGAACAAACAGAATTTCTAGATAAAAATATTAATAGTGCGTGGTTCTAGAAGGCTCGCTACGTGGTCTTGAAGCTTGAAAGACCACTTCACTTAGTAGGCAGTACAGCAAGTAGAAGGCTTGCACCAGGGCGACATCGGCTTATATATCGGTCGGCCACCGCTCGAAAGGAGGGTTCGAGAGAGAGGGCGCCACCACTCCCGCACGAACGCAGCCGCTAGCACGACCGGCCCGCGTGACACCTACTAACACGGCTACGGTGGTTGCTGTCTCGCCTGTGCCACTGAGTGAGTAGTAGGTGCGATACCTACTTAGGACAAACATTTGTGTGTGCCACAAATAGTTGCACCAAGTTTGGGTATATTTTTTTGTCCGATATGTGAATGTTTGTAAGGCCTCCTCGACACGGACATTAATCCTAGACCGGGAACTGTAATTTTTAACAAAAAATAATTCATTCTTTGATCATTCTGTGCACACATAGTGCTACAATCTGCCTTTATACTCCATACCCTGTATCTATTTAATTGTAACACGTTTTGTAAGCCAAATAAATAAATTAAAGCCTTCGATATTCTGCAGAACTCTGTAGTATAAACATAGTCATAGTCACTCTGCTCAAGGCTTGGACGGTGATTCTCTTGTGCCCTTGTAGGAAAATGAGTATGAAAAGTGTAACGATAAGCGAATAAATGTGGGTGGCTTACCGCGCGTGATTCCTATATATTCGAGTACCTATCTCATATTTTGATACATCATGATATTCAGAAACGAATTTTAAACTGAAAGCAATCTTTATCAGACTTCATCAAAACTTCTATTGTACAATATTTTCATATTTATAAAAGAAAAATATATAATATTAGTTTCCTCATTTCTAAACATAACGGATATCCCGAGGGAACTTAGTCCAGTTTAGTAAAAAAAACGCCTTTCCCTTCTTAAGCTAAAGATACATCCATCTATATTAATATTAATAAGAGAAATTACAGTCCCATATTTTGTTACTCTTCATTTTGTTCTATTTATAAGTGGTTAGTTTTGTTAATATTAGTTAAGTTGTATATTATGATTGTTGCTTTCACTACTATGAATTATATAATAAGAGAAAAGATTAGATGTTTTGTTTGTAAGGGTTTAACTCAAAAACTACTCAACCGGTTTTAAAATTCTTTCAGCTTTAGATAGCTACATTATCACCAAGTAAGGCTGTATTTTATTTCAAATAAGTACTGTTACTAATATAACCTAACCTACTTTTACGCAAGCGAAACCGCAAGCAAAAGATAGTTAACTAATAAGGCAGGGGAGTAATGTTAGTGAACTCATAAGCGGTGTTACATTGGCCCAATCACTAACCTCTTTGAGCCTCGTTTAGCATACGAATGGCGGACCAGAAGTTGATAAAGGTGTACCTTGTGTTGTTAACCCTTTACTTCATAAACTCATTTCATTTCGTTTACGATTCATGTCGGTTTGGTCACATTGTGATATTTTTAGATGTGTCCTTTAATATCAAATTGGCATGACAGTAAGAATAAGAATGTTTATTTGAGAGAAATATGGTTACAGGTTGTTGATATATCAACATATTTACAGTAAAGTTTCTTGCCTAAAACTAGCAATAATAGATGGAAATTCGGTAGATTTAGTTAAATCACTAACCCCAATGACGTTCATGAGTGTTATTTTTTGACATAATAATTAATAATTTTTTTTCTTTGACTACAGCATGTATCGCCGGCTTGCAAAATTATAGTTACACTACTTAGTGCATATTATTATACTCTGTATTATAGAATTATAATTATTAAGATTATTAGCATTATAAAAGCAATGTCTGAATACTATTAAAATAATATTAAATTACAGTAATTTAAGAAAAATTCTGTTACGAATACTGTTCATATAAATGTAGAATAATATTAAAATTAGCACCTATTATTTCTGTACATTCCTGGCATTATAGCACACGCTTTTCTCAAGCCTATAATTGCTTTTATGGATGTTATACTGCTATTATTACCTGATATTTTCAGATTAAAGATTGAATATGTACTGGTATGGCGGCCAACAATTATACGACCCGTCTGATAGTAAGAGTTATCCCAGTATAAGCAGCGATAGCTCAGTGGAGAGACCAACAGACTGCAATGCAGAGAGTCTCGGGCTCGAACCCACGTCGTGCACCTCTGACTTTCGGAAGTTATATGACTTTTCGAAATTATGTACGTATTGATTGACAATTATCGCCTGCTCCGTGCCTCGGAGAGCACGTTAAGCCGTCGGTCCCGGCTGCCATGAACATGTATGGCAGTCGTTTGGGAGAGTATCGACACAAAAGATCCCACTGGGTCGAAGTGTCGCAGGTCTGCACTGACTGGCCCCCACATAAGATGCATACATACCCCAGTACGGACAATTGCAATACGAAGTGTATAACCCGCTGCAAACTATTTTAAAAAGTGGTGGTGCTGTCAGCACAAAGACCATGAGTTAGACTATCCTGCTTCTTCTCATGAGGGCTGTTCTATTCAAACTGGCATTTTGTTTCAATAATATTTGTATTTTCCTTATAATTTTAAAACTTTAATATTAATATTTGAAGTGTAAGTGCACTAATTTGTTTGTCTGCAAATTTTGTACATAAAGTAGAAGTACTTTTTAAATACACATACAGTTCGACGAAATCGTAAGTAAACACAGCTTACCTTACAGGCATTGTTTAGATTTGCATATTTTTATCGAAACGACTATTATCTTAAACAAACTTAAATACACGTTTGATTACACTTAATAAAACGAATTATATTTGCAATAAAGATAAAAATTGCCTCATCTTTGGCTACATACTAATCCTGAAAGCTTAAAAACTAATCCGGCTTGACCATTGGTCCATTTATGAGAAATCGGTTTACTCGTCGAGGGCCCGTATCTATTAGCCCCGCGTCCCTCGGGAGCATATGACGGGGACCCTTACGTTACCTGTCGGATGCTATTAGTTTTTTACTTACTTGTCGTCACCATTTATGATGTAATTTTATTTTTGAGTTGCTCGAGTTGTGTTGTTGGAGTGTATTTGGAATAAAAATTGGATTTCATAAAAAGTTAAGTGGATTTAATATTTGATTTTTGTGATTATTCTTTTTATAAATTTATCGGAGATAGGAACTTTGGCCACCTTATTCATTATGATGAAGAAATATATACAAATAATTCTCGTTTTAGGTGTTAAATACCTGAGTTTGCAAGTACCCTCTTTATTTCTGACGTAATTCTTAAAACGAATTCAGGAAAATTATAGTTGTTAGTTTAAACATGTATCATAAATTGGCAATTCGTGACACGCAACTAACTAATACAGAGGCTGGATAAATTTATACATGTTATTTGTTTAACGAACTGTACCTACAATAATCTTTACTAAATATTATAAACGCGGAAAACAACAGAGCTAGAGATTGATGTAAGTTTTGGATAGTTAATGAGCCCACGAATGACACAGACTTTATTCTAAACAAATATATTTATTCCTGTGCGATGAATCTTCAGAACTAAGAGACTAATACAGCTGGTAAAAGCTAGCATAATAAACATATATTGGGTTCACACAATTATAACATTGGTTTTGGGTTCCAGAGTTAGTGCTGTAAGGCATAGCTTTTATACGTATCCATTAATTCTAATCTAACATTTCTTGTTGTATTGCACTTGCATTGGGTGTGATGGCTTCAAAAATTTAGTTAACTGATTGATGGAGGCCATAACTAATGTCCACATTGTTCTGGACTAGGAATAATTCCTATGTCATAGCGGATTATAAAAAATTTAAACAACGGACGCAAACAACACTTAGACTAAAAGTCGCCTGCTCTTTGAAGTCCATTTAGACTTATTATGACTCATACGAGCATTTATTTTCGACGAATAGGGGGTGAGACTGTTGCTGTCTATCCTATCGACAAACGGTAGTAGACACGGTACGTGTTGAAAACGTTTCTAGACTCCACGCACTTCTACTAAGAATTGCAAAACACAAACAATTTATCCTACCCGAGAACCGGATTGAGTACCACAGGATCGCAAGCAAAAAAGTATTCCACGACATACCTATTCCACGAGATCAACGAGGCTATTATTTTAAGTAGATTTTTTATATGTCCACGAATTTATTGTAAATCCTAAATCTGCTTTCGGACGCCAATGTTCAGACACCATATTTTTTCATTATGTATAGATTAACTCACTAAATGTGTATTAGAAACTTGAACATAGTTAGCACTAGAACCTCTTTAGATTGCTTTTTAGATATCAAAACAGATGCAGTCTTTGTGCTGTATTCACGGTTGATATTTCATCGAGTTATCTTTCGATCCAATTCGTTTTTAATCTCTCGTCGTTTTTATAATAGAGCGTGATTGAATGAACTACAATTTGAATTGATTTAAGTGAAAACACAGTCCAGCATAATTGTTTGGATATAAATAAAAAACAAATGCAATAGCTTGGTAATCCTGCGTATTATTATTCAAGCGACGAGTATGTTTTTACAGTGCTACAAACTATTTATGTACATACATCGAATTACGCCTCTTAGAGAGGTTGGTATTAGAAATTTCTATTAGCTATGATCCTTTATACTTACCTCTATTTCTTCATGCAATTGCATTATATTCTTTATGCACACTGCTCGATTGAGGGTACTCTTAACCTGACCTGATTCTAGAAAGTATCTGATAAGGTCGGAGAACGTGTATTATTAATAAATGAAGAGGCCCGTCATATGAAAGATTAGCAATGGGAACATTAATCATAGACAGTGCTGATTACTTATTATAAGCCCACTTCCAATATTTTTTTCTTTGGATTCAATTGAGCGTAAGGCCAGGAGACTTATCGGCGATGACCAACTGGTCAGTACACGACTCCAAAGCTTGGAGCATCGTCGTAAGGTTGCCAGTCTTTCGGTTTTCTATCGGATACATTCAGGAGAGTGTGCAGTAGATCTGCATAATTTGATTCCTCCTTCCCCTTTTTACTATCGGACGACCAGACAAACAGACCAGCGGCACAGGTACATAGTGGATATACCACATTTACGCACGAAGCGCTTTGCTTCCACTTTTATAATGCGTACCGCAAAGGCGTGGAACTCACTACCTAAGTCTCTGTTTCCCGATGAGTACAATCTGGGTGTCTTCAAGTCACGAGTAAATAGGTATCTTTTAGACAAGCGTGCTCTATGTCGACTGCATCTTCACTTAAGATCAGGTGAGATCGCGGTCAAACGCAAGCCTAATACAGTATAAAAATTAAAAATAAGATCGGATCTTGAAAATACAGCTGGCTGGCTGGTATATATAATGTCACAAATCTACTTAAAACAGATTAAAGCTATCTTTGTATCACCGGATAAAATGACCTTAGAACATTTTTGAATCAAGACAAAATGAATACAGAAATATCGCGACATTCAGTCTCATTTTAACAATCTTTAAAAAAACTCCAGAAATCTTATGTCAATGAAGCTCTACCAATCTATACAAAACTTGTTTCGTCCGTTGGTATTTATAAAGTTATATTTATAAAATTAACCTGGAAGGGCACAGCCCTTATGGATCAGTACTTTTAAGGGCTAATGTGACATGTCTTATACAAAAGTCACCGAATATCCTCCGTGACCTCTTGCCATTATGTATAATTAAGTTAAACTTTAAAATTAAATTAAATTCTTTTGTTAGCGCTTCTTCGCATATCTTTGTCACAAATTGCCGTTTTCCTTTTAAATGCCACTAATATCGTAATCAAAACATAATTAAATATTATTGTGTACTTTTTATATAATATAATTATTTGTCGTCGAGACAATATTGAAATAATTAGGTATACATAATATTTGGGTTTAATGTAAATCTTTTAATACGATTTAATTGCTACTGTTCCAGTATCAAACCATGCTATATTCGACAAAATAAATTGATAAAAAAAGAACACCCAGAAGATAAATTATTGTGAATCACACAATGTTTTGTCTCGTATGATCCCATGACATTGAACTCACTAGATGCAACGGCAAAGACCAAATGACTAATAAAACCATTGAGCCGTCCGTGCTGTAAAAATATAGGACCAATTTTTTTTAATTGCTCTCAAAGTGAAGCAAAATTTCATTTATTTTTTTACATAATATTTATTAAATTAATGTAATATTGCAAAATGGTCATGTAATACTATTTTGGCCTACAGCACTCGACGAGGCATATTCGCTCAATGACTACTTAAACCATTGCGCTTACCGTGCAGTCATTACTACATAAAAAGCCTTTTTATGAGAAAAGTATATAGTTATAGTAAAATATGTTGAACTTTGGTACTGATTCGTATTTCATTTATAATTACATCGAGCCGTGTGTACTTAATTGGCAATTGGCATTCACTAACAATTATTGCACCATTTCCTAAAGCGTATCTGTTTAATAACTATGCTTCCTCGCTGTGCGAAATAATTGCTTAATCAAAGAGTTACCTCTATGTGTCGCTGAGGAAATTTAGCACACGTTTGGCTTATATAGAAGTATTTAATGTCATATTGAACCTGGAGTAAAAGTATCGCAAGCGTCGCTGCAACCGTCGATCAAGAGGTTTCAGGTTCTATCTCGATGTGGTACAAAAAGCTGCTGGATATTTTAGTAGTATTTATAATATTATGGCAATTTCATCATAATATTATAAATAAGAAAGTGTGTTTTTTGCTTTTGCTTTCTTTCATCCAATATTGAATGAACGGACCGATGGAATTTTCTGGAAAGACACTGGTTATGGATCTAAAAATGTGAGGAAGTGCAGCCGCGAGTTACATCTAGTTATAAAAAAGAATGTATGTTAGTTTGTCTTTCACGGAGCACCCGATTAATATGACTTTATTAAATAGAGATAGTGATGATGAACTGGAGTATGACGTAAGCTAATTTTTATTTCAGAAAAGCTAAGACGGGCGTATAAGCTGGTAGAAAATAAAACGCTTAATGTCATCATCACACCTATGCCTTAAACCGGCGAGCATGTATGAGTAATAATAATGTAAAGTGATTGAAGCCAGAGAAGTGTGTCAGGATCGTAGCAAATGGAAATTCCTAGTCTTTGCCTAATCCTTTGGAAATCAGGCGTGATTCTATGTATGTATGTCATCATCATTTCAAGTGGCGTTGTGTTTCAAAGGTGTGTTCTTTTTTTGAAGTGAAATCTTCTTTAGGCGCGTTGAGCACTTTTCGGGTGAACAAAAATCATGGAACTCGCATCATCGTCACCGAACGCATTCAAAATTCAAAAATAATAATCTAATAGCTCGACGATACAATTCACAAGTTACTTAGTTTTCACTTCTATCAGCAGTCCCCAAAGACTGCCCCGCATGTTTTTTTCTTTTCTCTCATAATAACTAACAAAACAGCCAGCCTTTCTAGAATTTCAAGTACTATCCATTCCAAATTTAATTTTTTCTAATAATAAAACAGTGTTATAATTTTCGTTGCACCCGACAATTTTGAACAGAGTTTTACTCGTGAAACTCATACACAACAACTAGTTACCTGCTGTTTAGCAATTAACGCTCTCGTAACAATGAAAGTCGTGATGTATAACTTTGTTTAACCGATTACACTGATTAAAGAACCACGCGTGTAAAATACGTATAGTTTTAGGGAGCTTGTTAGACTTCCATGCAGAGGTTTCGAGTTTGATCCTATAGTACGCACCCATGACTTCAAGTCATGTGCTTGGTAAATATCGCTCGCTATAACGGTAAAGAAAACATTGACGGGACATCTGCATGTCAGAGTTCTCCAAAATGTTCTCAAAGATATGTGAAGTCAGCCAACACGCAGTGGCCTGCGATATGGCTTGATATTTATCATATCGAGAAGACGCAACATTCTGACTATGGTGAAAATCCGGTCGTATAGTCATTGTTGGCATGATTGTAAAGTATCTAGTGACACAGGATTTATTGCTAGTGCGAGAGTAGTCTTTTAAAAGAAAAACATTTAAAAAAAATGTTGTTAAAAAAATTAGTAGCTATATAGAGACCTGGTTAGTATGATCTCAATATTTACTAAAACTAGTAAACCAATAATTAAAACTTCTGCTGTATATATTAACTAATTAGTACTTTTCTCTGAACAAACTAATGGTCCTATTACTGAAGCCTTACCTAATATTTATAACAAACTTGTATCAAAGGCTAGAAATTAAAAAACATGGAGTAAATTTAAAACTTTATAATCAACTAGCATTGAAGCAATTTATCTTTTAACTTTGCGGTTTGCTTGGCTATTAGCAGCTTAAAAGTTTTATGTAAAGTATTTTAAGCATTTTTGTATTAAATTTTTCCATATTTAACTGACTGAATGAGGCGGTTCTCAATTCGACTGTATTTTTTTCATGTGGTTACCTCAGAACTTTTCCTAGGTGAACCGATTTTGATGATTATTTTATTATTTGAAAGCTGGTGCTTTCCATGTGGTCCCATTTAAATCTGATCAAGATCTGAATAGTAGTTTTTGAGTTTGTTTTTTATCCTTAATATTGCGTATTTGGTTGACTTTAGCTACATTGACGATGTTCTTATTTTATGTCGAAGTAAAATTAACAAAAAAATATGCAACTGTGTAGGATAGCTTGGAACCGCGTCGTAGTATTTCGAGGTGGTCCTATTCTAATTCGGTGATGTTCTGATGAAGATCTTCGGTGATATACAACGGAATTATTTAATAAATGACAGCAAATTTGCATATATACGTTTTATTTACACAATTCCAAATTGGTTTTTGATAGCATTTAATAGTAGGTATAGGGTTGCACATAACTGTAAAATTCAACAAGGCACATACAAAAAAGCTAATAACAAAAGTAATTCTATAATTCAGCTTTTTATGTGATGCTGAACCTAGTATTCACCGGATCTCCGGAATAAAACATATCATCCTAGCCGTATTAGGAATTATCATGAGATGCAACATGGCCAAAAATAATTAAAAAGGTATGTCTCTATTTTCCCTGTCCAAAACATTTTTCATGTAAGCCCGCATTTTCGAATGCCTATTTTATGCGCTCTTCACAAGTCTGTTTTGAAATAGCTCTGGAGGTAAATTTCCTATATTGAGATTTTCCCTTTATTCGTTTGCCTCCTTTAAACGGCACTGTCTCATATGGGTAGCGCTTTTAATAGGTCTACCCATATTCAGACTAATAAAATGTTGTCAAACATCTGATTCACTTAAAATCGAGAAAACAACAAAAACAAAAGTTTTAACAAAGTAGAAAACTGACTTTAAAGAAGAATATTCTAAATCAAAAATTCACTTAAAGTAAAAAGTAATTGCGTATTCTTGTGTCTACAATTTACAATCAACTTATTTTTCTACTAATGTACAATCTATGCCTTTGCCACGCAAGAAGGTGACACAAGAATACGTAATTATTTTTTAATTTTTAGTGCATTTTTTTGTTAAAATTTTCTTTATATATTAAGGTGTCTTTAACAGCCGATATTAAATGCAAAGAAATATATTACATGGATAGAGTATGTTGTCAATAAATATTTGAGCTAGCATGACAAAAATGGTTCGCATAATTTTGTAAGAAGTGTAAATAATTATTACAAGTGCTACTTGACTTGGCTAACAGTACTTCCTTAGTTTTAGTAACCCACCCGCCATTCAAGGAAGAGAGTTGGCATACCATGATACGTTTAGTCGGTAGAATCCGAGTAGTACATCCATCTAATAGAAACGCCTATCTAGCCAAATAACCTATATTGTGTACCTGGCTAAAGGTATTGTGTATATGTAGTTTTTCCCCTTCTGTTTTATGGCCAACTATAGAAAACAGACCTAAATGCTACTGTTTTGGTTTAATGGCCTAAGGCGTAGACTAAGTGAGGTCCCGGCAGAATACTTCAATATTCCCACGCGCGCCTCTGAATCGTGTTTTTGTTCCCTCACAATGGGGAGTAGGGGAAGTGTCTCATGTAGTGGCCTACCGTTTCACACGGCGGGCCGAAACCTCGGCGGGGTCGCGATTGCATGGAAAAGCGATTCGCGCGGCCCCGCCGTCTATGGTTATGTCGAGGAACACCGTGGTAGGTTTAGTCGGTATTACTGGGGTATGTTTACCCCGGTGAGTCCGACATAACCTCTCCGTCGCCCCGCGGAGAGGTACGCGTCAATGCATTCCCCCACGTAAAAAAAAAGGATACTTCAATATTAAGATTGATTCCATGACAATCCAAATTAACTTTGCCTGTCGGCCGAAACAGGCATCGAACACAATACTTAGTAAATATAATTAAGAGTTGCACAAGGACCAAAAAAGTTTTTGCCATGTAACGCCAAAACAATCACTCCAGAAACCCAATTACAAAAAATGTGTGTCCGCCTAACTCATTATCCTAATTCTCAATAACATAGTTGATCAGAATCAATAAAATAAACCGATGTCTCCAGTCGTTTAAGTTTACGGAACAGCGGGGTCAGGTCGCATTGTCAAACTTCCCCACTTAAAGATAGCGAAATAATTTATACGAGCCGCTCTTACAACTAAACCGAGTTCGGTGACACTTGGACCAAAGCTGTAAAGACTGGGATAAACTTAAGTTACTGTTATTTATGGGGAACCGATGGCGTTTATTGTAAGACTGACCGTAGGCGGTGTAACGGTCAAGTATGGTAAAGGGCCATCCATAAATAACGACATCTGAATTTCATGTTTTTGGATCTTCGAGCTTTCAGGTATCTTCTTATAGGCTCAACCTTCTGTCTGAACCTAGAGCAACAAACATAAACGTTAATTCAGTAAATTTTTTGAACTCACTAAACCCTTTGACTTTTATAATGTGTTATCTAGTGACCTAAATGATTAATTGATTTTGATTTAGACTTTGAAATTTTAATACTTAAGATTTTACATGTGTCCATTGCTTATCATTTGCCCCTTACTCGCCTTACCACACGATGTTACATTTAGTTGATCCAGTCCCTTCCATGACGTAATTTATGTATGATCCCAATGCTTAAGACTGCGTCGAGCGTAAGACAGATAATGGCAGAGCTCGTGCGGCGCATATTCAAATCGGCGCGCGGCCGCCATAGTAAAATTGTATGGAGGATTTGAAGTGCTTTTTTGATAAATATGTATATTTATTGTCAACCAATAACTTAAATATTTGGAACGGACAAATTGTAATATAACTATTTATGTTTCGTTTAAGCTGTAAAAAAGGATAGATTTCTACTGTTATAATCTAAAAATCACGTAACACGAGCTAATGTTTTTGCATTTTTCGTGCTAATTTACGTAATGTTGTAGGCGAAAATATGAATTATTTTAAGTTTTTTACACGGATTAATTGTAAACACATTAATTATTATGGTAAATGTATATTTTATATTTGTATTAAACAAAAAGTGTTGATTTTATTCACTTAACTGTGACCGCCTGTTTTGGCACATTTCGCTCGGCGCAGTCTTAACGAAGACTATTTCTGAGAGATTAAGCAAAGATGCAATAATTATTATACCTACAGCCGTAATAGATTCGTAGTCTCGCGTTGTTTGTATATAGTACTAAAGCGAGAGACAAAATGTTCAAAATAGAACAAAACATGAAATACGAGCACAGCATGCAGGTGCTTAGGTTTCCAGCATTACTGTATAAGGAATCAAACAACGCAATTTTTAATATACTGCTAACATCTAAATATCAATTACAAAAGAGTAGCGTTTTAATTATGAAGATTACATCGACGTAAATTATTGCTGTTGTATCCGCTTGTGTTTTTCGATTTAATAAAACCTTCGATATTCGAAATGCTGAGTTTTATGGGTGATGGTAGTACACTCGTTCCATTAAAAGGACCTAGACATCAATGTGGGTAGAGATACGATATACCGCATCTCGCTTGTCTTGCTTGTATCAGTAGTTTGTGCCCAGAGGAGATTCTGTAGCCGCAAAAGGCGCTGGGCTGTCAGCAGGTGAACCGATAATCTTTATTTCTTGTATAACTAGCTCGGTAGCTCATTTCTTATAGTATCAAGAACGCTATATTATAAAGCAAGAGTCAACATCCCAAGGCAACTAATTTATACTACAGTCATAGGTTCAAAGTATCCATATATTAATACGTGAAGCAAAAACTTTGTACCCCTTTTTACGAAAATTGCGCGGACGGAGGAGTATGAAATTTGGCACAGTTAAAGTTTATATGGTGAAGGAGGGGCGAATGCTACTATTTATATAAAATATGCATTAGATATACATTACATAATGAAAAAACACTACACGCACACAACTATGCATTTGACACATGCAGTCGAAGCGCGAAACTATAGTTACATATATCAATATACAATGGCATATATCAGCAATATCTTACAGGCAAACTTTGGTCGAATTTCGAGCACTAGGCGACCGCTAATTTATAGTTATTTTACTATTACCACGGGAAAAACACATGCATGTTTAATATCTGAAAACTTAACCTTACTTTGCTTACCTTGTTTTCCAGAAATAAATAATGAATAAAGCATGTTTACTATAAGAATAACACGTCAAAGAAATGTTTAATAACATCGTATACTTCTGGTTATAATTAGAAATGAGGGTGTGTTATAAATTCTTGGCAGGTCAATGTATAAAGTAATAAAAATATAATCTAAACGGAGGCTTTTAAAAATTATCTACATATAGATACTTAACATAATCTTACACCTGTACTTTTACATGGGGTAGACAAGGGTGCATCAGATTATATCTAGTCTTAGTAACAACGAGTACAAATTGGAATAAATCAAAGAAAAACACCTCCACATACAGAATGGAAAAGAGAAATTTCTTAAAAAGAGGATTCGTGTTTAAAATGGTGTTGCTAAAATTAGCTTTAGTTAAATTATTATCTCATTGGAATGCATTACCGAAATAATAATATCCTATGTATTAAATCCAGAATGTCTGTTAAGTTTCATCCTAATTCATCCCGCGGTTTATGCGTGTATTATAAATGTGAAAGATTGTTAAGATATCTACTTAATGACGCGTAAAACCGTTGAACAGATTTGGACAAAACTTGAGAAATAAACAAACTGTCCTGGTAAGCATTTCCGTGGCATTTACACGGGCGTTTTAGGAGTATTTCTAGTTCTTGTCAGTCAGATAGCAACTGCTTTATATTCTTAGCATAAACCAAACTATCTTATCTTATGTGGGGGCCAGTCAGTGCAGACCGGCGACACTTCGACCCAGTGGGATCTTTTGTGTCGACACTCTCCCAATAACGACTGCCATAGATGTTCATGGCAGCCGGGACCGACGGCTTAACGTGCTCTCCGAGGGACGGAGCAGGCGATAATTGTCAATCAATACGCACATAATTTCGAAAAGTCATATAACTTCCGAAAGTCAGAGGTGCGTGACGTGGGTTCGAATTCGAGACCCTCTGCATTAGAGTCTGTTGGTCTCCCCCTGAGCTATCACTGCTATTAAACCAAACTAACATCTAATACAAGTTCAAATCAAAGTGGAATCAAGTTCAAAAACTAACTACAGAAACTATGGCATACAGTTTTCATACAAAATGTAGTTGTAACAGTGTTTGAGTGCAATATTGCGTTGTAATAGAGTTAGCAAAGTTCATCCTAACGGGGACAGACGTGAGGCAATCCCGGCGTTTGAAGACAATACCTGTGTTTTGGGAGTAGGGTACATTTTCAATGTAAGGATATAAGATTGCATGGATAACGTAAAGGTTTTAATGGTCTCCTCGTCATTGACACTGCGCTGAGTGTAGTGGATTTGATTCCCATACAGGACAAAAAAATATGTGGTCCGCAAATGGTTGTTCCGAGTCTGGGTGTTTTGTATATCCGTTGTTTGTTTGTAAAGTCCTTAGCGACACAGGGTATATACCTGGTGCGGGAGTTGCCTTTAACTAAATAATATAAATACAATTTGTAGATCATACTAGCAGTGTCATTATTGTAATCACTGCCGACGATATTTGTGACAAGGCAGAATAAACTAACTTTGACCTTTAGACGTTGGAACTCTTATATATAAAACACATGATTATCACTTATGGTATATACACGCCCTGTCTCTAGCCTATATCCCTTAAAAAGGTACCTACCTTTTATAGAGAAACGCAGAGGTGTTTTAAAGCATTTTTTTAAGGCGTCGCTCGCTTTTCGCGTAATTCCTGTATCGCGGTGGACTTTCCAAACATTCAAACAACGAACACAAAGAACGTCCAGACTCGGTACAACCATTTGTGGATCACACAAATTTTTTATCCCGTGTGGGATTCGAACCCACAACACTCGGCGCAGTGGCAACGGCGAGGCGACCACTTAAGCCACTACGCCATCAGTGCAGCCTATTTGACAACTATGCTTTTAGGTTGGTACCTAAAAAAGAGCCGATTTACGTGGTGTACATGGTTGTACACTACGTAAATCGGCTATTTCACTAAAAGTGCCGATTTTCCTCTATTGGGCAAAGTCCCGACAGGAAAACTCTATAACGGTTACTGCTACCACGAGTGTGATCTCACCACGAAATAAAAAATTATGTGGACCACAAATTTTTGTACCGAGTCTAGTTGTTCTTTGTATCTCTTGTTTAAATGTTTATAAATAAACGGACTGAAGTGACATTTGTTTAAATAATATATAATTCTCAATAATATTATAAATGCGAATGTGAATTTGTTTTCTACGCTTTTTCTACTTGACTGATCATCATGAAATTTCGGATACGTATTTTCTGGGGTACAGAACATTACATAGGGTACCTTTTATCAAGAAAAAGTACTGTTCCTGAGATATAGCAATTTATTGACTAAATCTAGTATTGTCTTACGTTTACGTGAATGTTATACATCAAAATTAAAACTACTTTATACGGCTTATGTCGCGTTGTTTCTTTTAGAACACTTTTATTATATAATTTTGAACTATAACATATGGGATCCAGTAATTCAAATAGTCAAACCCAAGAAGAAGCAAAACACAGCTAGACGTCATGATACATTGACCTCATTCTGCGTAAATAGGAACACAAATGATTAATAATAATAATAATAATAATAATCATTTATTCAACTTAAATTGGTACAAATTAATACAGAGCTACATCGTAAAGGTAATATATCCCTTATATATTACCTTTACGATGTAACCTAAGCTCTGTATTAATTTGTACCTGTACAAATTAATGTACTAGGGTAAACCTGTGCCACAGGCATTGCGGCCACATACTGTATAATATTGATATAAATTATAAAACAATACTTATAAAACATTATTCTTTGTATATAAAAACTTACGAATTACATTATAAACTAAGTGATTACTATGATTACTTAAAGAGCTATTTTATTACATAACACTTATTGAACAACAGTCATCCAATTATCAGTATGATCGTAGTTCAAGGTTTGTAAATATTGTTGAACTAATTGCTTAGTGTTAGCATAATTTTTGTCATAAATCGCAGTTATTCTGTTTATATTATTATAAAGAAATGGACCTAAAAATGCGAAAAACCTATTGGTAAAAATATACTTAGATTAGATTGATTGATTGATTGATTTCCGTCCTTTAGTGTTAGTAAGTTCCGGGTTATAATCAAGAGCAGTATGTTGTTTTAGTACAGTGTGCATTATAAAAAGCTGCCGGACTGTTAGTACTTAAGAATTTTGATACAAAAGGCTTGTGGGGTAGCGAAATGATCGATGTGTAACTACTTTTAGGATTGCTTTTGTGCTCTTTCAATTGGAAGAATAACCGATTTTGCGATGCCTCCCCATGAGGTTATACAGTATTAATGGATTGGCACAGTGCCTTGTAGGTCAGTATAATAAATTTAAATTATATTGAGACAACCAACATCTTAGTCTCCCCATGACCATGGCTGCTGAAAAATTCGTATAAAGTAGTTTTAATTTCTATGACTAAATCTAGATTAACGCGAGCCAATGCCTGGGCATAATCTAGTAATATACAAAAGCACGACTCTAACACAGTGACGAAAAATATAGAACTCCTTAGCTACTTCTCAAAATCTGATAAAGAACTAGCAGGGATCTGTTTAACTTAATCAGTGGGATCGGAGAGTTGTAAGTTCAAGTTTGGTGATGTAATACGGAGAACATTATCTAATTGTAACTTTCTTATATAGATCGTAGTTTCGACGACCGTATCATATGTAGATACGTCAATTGGTAAATGAGCGCAGTAATTTTTTTTTCTATTTTACTTCAATTGATTATGATTTGCTACTTCAAAAATAAGTTTTCACATATGAATATTATCAACTAACAGAATTAATTATAATAGTAACAATGAAGTATACATAGACTCACGTTTGTATTTGGAGGTAAGCAGAGAAGTACGCCTACATAACACCAGCTTTGTTTTAAGATCTCATTTTATTTCGAGCGCGCTTAGCTGCGTTGGACTGCCACGCAGAGTTCTTGAGTTCAATTCCAAGGCGCGCATATGACTTTTCGAAGTTAAGTGTGTATTAAATAGTTAATTATCGCTCGCTTTAACGAAGAAGGAAAACATCGTGAGGAAATCTGATAAGTCTGCCATCTCTCACCACGTCCATAGGTGGATTATGGACGTAGGCCACGCTGGCCCCCTAGCGTGGTGGACTATGGCCTAACCCTTCTCACGCTGAGAAGAGGCCCATGCCCAGCAGTGGGACAATTTAACATAGAGCTGATATTATATATAATACATTGTCATTTCCTGGGTAAACATCAGGATTCCATGCCGCTACTAAGAATTTTAACATAATACCCAATAACAGTTTGTCCATAATGGAAAACCAGTGCACAGAAAATTGGATCACCGTTACGTAGGCCTGGATTGCCGTAATACAACCTCTACCTAAGAAAGTAAACATTCGTGATCTTAATATTGTCTTCGGTTTACGCGAATATTATTCATTGAAATTAAACTACTATATACGGATTTTATCGCGTTGTTTATTTGACACTTTATTACATAATTTTGAAAACTGTTACACTACTACTACTATAAAACTTTACTAATTTTTAAGCTAATTAAATTATTATTAAAGCTATTAAAACTATTTAGATTTAATTTAATTTTACACTTTCAGCAACGTTTTGGTTGCTTTTCAGCAGCCATGGTCACGGGGAGACTCTCTCTCGGGGAGGTCTGAGACAGCAATAAAATCCGTATATAGTAGTTTAATTTCAATTCGTGATAATTTTTTTCAAAGAGGCAGGTTAGTGGTGAGATTAATATTATTAACTTTAGTCGCTTTCAAACTGTTTTAACATATTTTTTTTGCTCCCTCACTAGCAATAGTTCCTGTATCGCGGGGGACTTGACAAACATTCAAACAACGGACACAAAGAACATCTAGACTCGGAACAACTATTTGTGGATCACACAAATTTTTGTTCTGTATGGGTATCGAACCCACACACGCGGCGGCGTTGGCGAGGTGACCACATAAACAACGAGGCCACTCGTACAGTCAGTTAAAAAAAAAGAAAAACATTGCCAAGACATACTTCTATATATACTTTAAGCGAAAGAGACTTGAAAATACGGAGCAAGGGAAGTTAGTTTTGTGCTCCATGTGTCAATAATGCCCTGCGGAAGTGCCAATTAAAGCAAAATTCAAAGAAAATGTCGAGCTATAGAGACCTGAGAGACTTAAAGTCATAAAGGAGACAGTTTTGTCTAAGAGAACCAAAATCGTAACTTAAATATATTTAATTCGCTCATACATACGGCCTCGAGGCATATGTACGTCAAAAAGTTGTTTTCGTGCTAGCAAATTGTTTACGTACAAATATCGTGGTGGTGGTGTCCGTAAATTCCTAAATCTTCTTCTCCCTTAGCCTTTATTATTCCCAAGTCATTTGGGGTCGGCTTTTCTGGTCTAACCGGATTTGACTGGACATCAGTTTTTACACGGAGCGGCTGCCACCTGACCTCCGCAACCCGAAGGCTAACGATACCCTAAAGCTAGACCAGTGTCAGGATATTAGAGGGTATTGACTTTCCCACTAACGACTGCCATAGATGTTCATGGCAGCCGGGACCGACGGCTTAACGGGCTCTCCGAGGCACGGAGCAGGCGATAATTGTCAATTAATACGCACATAATTTCGAAAAGTCATATAACTTCCGAAAGTCAGCGGTGCGCGACGTGGGTTCGAACCCGAGACCTTCTGCATTGCAGTCTGTTGGTCTCCCCACTGAGCTATCGCTGTTCGTAAATTCCTAAGTCTATTCGACAATAATTACTACTTCGTCAAAATTGGCCCCGTGACTTTTAACGCCTTCCATCGGTACAATTAATAAAAACACAAAGCTTGTATAAAGGTAAGTACACGTCTTATCTCGACAATTTACTAACCGCGGCTTCGCCTGCGTGAAACCCACGGAAACGCACAAAGTTATTGTTAAACTTTTCAACACAGTTTCAGTTAAAGGTCAAATAAACAATTGCCGGTACTAGTAAGCATTCATGAATATTGATATTGAGGTTTTGATTTCGAGAACTATTTGAAATGTTATTTTAACTAGTTTCTCTCGGTCAGGTGAATGCCTCGGGAACACAACTGGAATAAAAAGCATACTGTTTTCATCCAGAACATGATCTATCTTTATACCAAGTTTCATCTAAATCCGTTAAACATTTTAAACGTATATTTACAAACTTTTACATTTTTAAGGCATTATTTTTATTTTCAACACTTGACTAATATCAATTTGAACAATTCTTTAGAGCTAACTTAATAATATCAGCCCTGTATTAAACTGTCCCACTGCTGGGCACGGGCCTTTTCTCAGTCTGAGAAGGGTAAGGCCATAGTCCACCACGCTGGCCCAGTGCGGGTTGGCAGACTTTACATATCTTCGAGAACATTATGGAGAAGTCTTAGACATGCAGGTTTCCTCACGATGTTTTCCTTCACCGTTAAAGCAAGCGATAATTAACTATTTAATACGCACATAACTTCGATAATACGGATGCAAAAAATTGGGATCGCACTTGAGACCTTTGCGTGGCAGTCCAACGGTTGCCCATTAATACATTATATCAAAGAAATAAAAATATAATTAAAACCCTCTTATAGGCGTCATAGAATTCATCTGGTCACGGGAAGTATCGATCAATCTTTCTCATTTTTCTATAACGCTCGAGCACTGGGTCTCCATGGACCTGAACATAATCTCGTACTAGGATTTTGTGTTTGCCCCGTTTGAGAGTCTCCGCGGATACAGCAGCAGCGCCAGCACAACCCACCGTGCTTTTACAGCTATTAAAGGTATTAGTAGGATATATTTGACTGCACGGATGGTACGTGGCGTAGTGGTTTAAGTGGTTGCCTTACTACTGCCACTGCGCCGTGTGTTGTGGGTTTGAATCCCTCACGGGACAAAACTTTGTGTGGTCTACAAATGGTTGTTCCGAGCCTGAGTGTTCTTTGTGTCCGTTGTTTAAATAATAATAATAATATAATTATATTCTAACCACATACACACAACACCATCTAGCCCAAACTAAGCAGAGCTTGTACTATGGTACTAGACAATGGATAAACATACATATTTTTTTTTTTTTTTTTGTGAATAGATACTTATTATACATAGAAACACCCAGACCAAGACAAACATCCATGTTCATGCACACAAATGTTTGACTTGTGCGGGAATCGAACCCGAATCGAAAATGTCTGTAAAGTCACCCGCAGGAAGTACATCTAGTGAGGGAGCTGTTCTTTAAAAAGAAACAAGTGAGAAACAGCAATGAATTGCCGTAAATCTCAGAGATCGAAAAAAATAGGTCAAAGGTCATAGTCATTTCGGGTATATCGACTATGCTGAGTCGAATGGCGTTGACCGCAAGTCTCTAGCTCTTACGTTTCTTGAGTTGAAAGTTGTATAACAGGCGGACGGACGAACAGACGGACAAAGCTGTTGTATAAGAGTTTTTACGAATTCTAAAAAGGGGCGGGAGGTATAATATTGGATCTTGTATTATCGATATACGTAAGCTATGTAATATGTGTATCATAAGTGAACTGCTCGTTGCCTACAATTGCGCTTGTTGCGTGTGATCATTTGGTAGCAGGTACGCTTTTCACGTCAAGCAAAATGTTATTGGATTTTCTTTTAGGAAATTGTCAGTAGCAGCAGGTCGTCCGCAAAAATGGGGTCACCACCCACCCCCTTACGTAGAACCTAACATGTAGTAGCGTTGGGAGTTATATGCCTCCTTACGTCTACAGTAACTTCTTACCATCACATGGGGAAAGGTCCCCACATGAAACACATAAAAAAAATTTGAATGTCTACTTTGGCACTCCCGGCCAAGGTAAATATTAAACCACAATTACATACAATAAATGTGCCGATTCATTAACCGTCGACAGACCACAATTTAAATATTTCCTTTGGGATCCATCGCGATAAATTATCGCTATCACTGCACTTCACAATAAGGATTATCGCCCAACCAACAAAACAGACAATGAACACAACCATACCCATTAATTAATCCGTTAATCGGTTATTATTGTCAGCCCTAATCCAGTATGATCCAGTTTAATTCGGTTCGGTCAAGACGTTGACCGCAGTCGTTCAAATCGCGGCGAGAATTCACGTTCGATACCGAATAGATATTCACAGGGTTGGAATACTCTCATGAATATTTCGAATAACGTCGGCGTTTGGGGGTTATCGTTATTTTCTTGTTTATATTTCGATTATGTAGAGTTTTTATTGATGTCACAATTTATTCTGCGGTTCTCTTGAGTTGTGAAAACTTTCGTTGGGAAACGAATTTTGTCTTGAATTGTCTCTATTGAATTGATGAAAGTTATTTTGTTAGGACAAATGTAGGCTTCTTTACAATCTGATATATTTGCCTACAGCCTTGATGTCCCATGGAATAAATTTAAGGTTATATTTGCAGCTGATTGTGGTCCCGAATTCGAATCCAAGAGAAGTATTGGTTTTTCTTTAAGTGATTTCTCAGCAGTAGAATAGAGTCGGGACATGTGCCTGGTATATGACAACAGACTGGCCTCTTAAATCGTGGGATCTATAAAACATAGATAGCAAATATGGTTGTAATACACCGCTTATTAATTTTAAATTTCAATATTAGATGATATTTTTATTTATTAAATTATGCATTTCTGTTTCGTTAATGTTTTATCAAATTATGTATCCATAATAGAAGTATAGCCTACGAATTGTTATTAGTTGTTGTTGTTGACTTTGTTATTTTACAGAAATAGTGACGTAGCCATAGCTCAGTGGGGAGACCAATGCAGAGGGTCTCGGGTTCGAACCCACGTCGCGCACCTCTGACTTTCGGAAGTTATATGACTTTTCGAAATTATGTGCGTATTGATTGACAATTATCGCCTGCTCCGTGCCTCGGAGAGCACGTTAAGCCGTCGGTCCCGGCTGTCATGAACATCTATGGCAGTCGTTACTGGGAAAGTCAGTACCCTCTAATATCCTGACACTGGTCTAGCCTTAGGGTATCGTTAGCCTTTGGGTTGCCGAGGTCAGGTGGCAGCCGCTTCGTGTAAAAACTGATATCCAGTCAAATCCGGTTAGACTAGAAAAGCCGACCCCAAGTGACTTGGGAATAATAAAGGCTAAGGGAGAAGAAGTGACGTAGCCATAGTGAATGGGATTGCATTGCATGCGGTCGATTCAAGGATCGGTCAAAATGTTAATGGCTTTTTCTGTCATATGCCAGTAGAATGCAATAGGTTCACCCGTAGGCAAAACGGAAAGACGGAACGGACAAAACGGAATGTGGGTGTAATACACGTCATTCATGACATATGACATTACGTAATATACAACGCTATTCATGCAGTCATATTCGCAACTCAATGTGAATATTTTGGTGACATTTTCACAGAAATAGAAACAAAATGGCGTTGATTTGTCAAATAAAAAGTCACAGTAACCGACGTGTTATTAGTAGAGCTCACTGCAAGAGTTGATTCACAAGGGAAATATATTACGTACTGTCAATAGACGCCCAGTCATACCTCACACGTCTTATTATTGTTACTAGAGGTTATATTGTAAAGTGTGTTTCTAACTATCTCAGTGGTGCAGCAGTAGTAAATGCAACTGTTGTACATGAAGTCTAGAGTTCAGGCAAAGTGTTAATATTATTTTCTATATCTTTTTATTTTATACTTGTTATTATGTGTTTGTGGTATTATATGCATTCAAATAACGGAAACAAGAACACCCAGTCTCGAAACAACCATTTGTGGAACACAAATGTTTGTCCATGTGGGATTCGAATAATTTACTCCATACATACATAATAAAATTATGTATATATGGAAATTCAAATTAAAAAAATTTCTTTTCATTTTCTCAGTTGGAATAGTTAGGATCCACACTCCAATTTGAAACGAACAAAATTCTGGTCAACTAGCAATATGGCTTCAGGAAAAATAAGAACATTAATTCTGCTATATACTCGCTTATGGAACATGTTTTTACAAGCATAGACAAAAAAACTCCTGTAATAGTAATGTTTATGGATATGTCGAAAGTATTCGATCACGTTGACCATAACATTTTATTACATAAAATGGAAAAAAATGGTATATGAGGTAATGCCCTAGAGCTTATGAAATCATACTTAAGTGATCGTCAACAATTTACAAGCATCACAAAAATCTGTCCATATACAAAAACAAAAGCAATATATAGTTCGTACCAAAGTAAAGCTCTATTCGGGATTCCACAAGGAAGTGTTTTAGGCCCAATATTCTTCAATATATGTATAAATGACATGCCAAAAATAACTACAAACCCGATGATTTTATTTGCAGATGATAGTACAATAATATTTAAAAGTATAAACAACGAGACATTCGAAAAGTAAATTAATGACAGTTTAGAAAATATAATAATATGCCTAACGAAAAATAACCTAAAAATTAATTTAGGAAAACCAAATACATCTCATTTGAACAAAGGACAAATTATAAAAGTCCAAATATTCAATACGGTGACAAGAAAGTTAATGAGACTGACGAAACAAAATTCCTAGGCATCACAATTGACAAACATGTGAACTGGAAAGCACATATTATTAATGTATGCATCAAAGTCAACCAATTCTCATATGCTCTCTACAATTTAAGAAAATCCGCAAATATAGCAACGCTTATAACAGCATATGATAGATATGTCTCATCAACATTGCGATATGGAATTATATTTTGGGGAAACTCGACCGACAAGGAAAAAGCATTTAAAGCACAAAAGAGATGAGTAAGAGCAGTATGTGGTATACCAAGTACGGCAAGCTGTAGACCACTTTACCAAAAGCTACAGTTACTATCACTTCCTTGTTTGTACGTATGTGAACTAGCTAAGTATGTCAGAGAAAACCTCCATTTATATGAGCACTTAAGTAGCACACGTCATAAAAATAAAATATCCATGAAACGCCATAGAAAAGATATGTTTAATAAAAAAAAATATGGGTATGGATGGCATTTAAAATCTACAACAAATTGCCAAAAAATATCATAAAAAGTAATGAACTAGAGGCATTCAAATATTATATACATAAATATCTCATTAGCAAATGTTACTATTAATTAACAACTATTTAAATGAAGGGAAATCCTAACAGATCCTATTTATTAACGCTGATCAAATTAATTACACATCAATATAATTTATAATTTATTATGTATTATCAATAAAGGGCATTGAAATATTGACATTGTATAATTTATGTGACATTTTATAATTTGTATGACATTTTAATTTAAGTATATGGCATTTTAACATTGATAATTATGTTTTTGATTAATTATTGTTCATAAATAAATATTAATTTATTGTTAATAGAAGTTATTATTATTATTGCAATTAATGTAAAATTTGTTAAAATATTATTGTTTAATGCTTAAGCATATAGTTACGGTATCAAATTTGTACGCTTCAATGCAAGACATAGACTGACATTTCCATTCATTGTAACATCCCATGTATTACAAATAAATATATCTGATTTCTGATTTCCTAGCTGGCACTACCAAGAGTGCAATTAAATAAATAAATGTCCTTCTTACTAAATTTATAGCATAAATATGCATTAATTTGTCGGAAAACTTAGCGTTTTGATAAAATCTGAATGGTCAATCACGGGGCTGTTTATAAACACAGCCGATATTATTATTATATAAAAAATAAATAATGTGGTAAATATGGCTATGTTTTTAAAACATCACCTGTGTTTTCGGTATTGCATACAAATGGCAAAAAATGGCAGCTATTAAAATAATATTTAGATTTATCCTATTATATGAAGGCACTTGATTTTGATTGCACGGTCGGGATGGATTCACTGGTTATTTCACTACTTTGACCGCATCGAGTTCGATCCCCATACGACACAAAAATCTGATTCATAAACAACAAAGTATTCCAGGGTCTGGGTGTTCGTTTTGTATGTTGTTTCAACGTAATTATGTAAAGTTCCCTGTGATACAAGAATTAGTTCAGAAACCTATATTCGCGAAACTTCATTACATTGTGTCCGTTCTTTGAATGCTTGTAAAGTGTCACTAGATACATGTATTATTCCTAGTAGTTCCAGTAATTTATGGCCACTCCTACAACTACCAAGTAAAAGTTATCCGGAAGATAAATCGCATGCTTTCTCATTCATGTTAGTTTGAAGAAGATAGATGGCGAGACTTTTATCTCATAGTTAAATGCTATCTGGAGGTGGTAGGACAAGCCCTTAATGTTATTTTTTAGCTGTAGGACTTACATGGACAATATAAACACATATATACACATGCTATTAGAAAAGGAATGATCAGTGTTTTACCCCATTCTAAAATTGTAAAGAAAGATATCAGCATAAATTGTATATCTCTGCAGGGTAGACAGAAACTTTATTGTTAGATACTACTCGATAAAACCAACCGAATGAGCCTAAACTCGAGGGGTTTATCTTATCTTATGTGAGGGCCAGTCAGTGCAGACCGGCGACACTTCGACCCAGTGGGATCTTTTGTGTCGACCCTCTCCCAATAACGACTGCCATAGATGTTCATCGCAGCCGGGACCAACGGCTTAACGTGCTCTCCAAGGCACGGAGCAGTTGATAATTGTCAATCAATACGCACATAATTTCGAAAAGTCATATAACTTCCGAAAGTCAGAGGTGCGCGACGTGGGTTCGAACCCGAGCCCCTTTGCATTGCAGTCTGTTGGTCTCACCATTGAGCTATCGCTGCCCTTAAAACTCAAGGGGTTTACTAGTAGCTTTGGTTGAATTCCACTAGCCATCCAACCGGCTCTATCATTAGATCAGTTCGATGTTGTCATTCAAATTACATATATACATATATGATGTATTTCCAAAGTTGTAAATCTATACGACAGTAAAAATTTTATAAAACTGACTTCAAAGATTTGTTTGTTTCTTAGCGATTCTACTGCAAACGTACTTCACACATCATATTGTTGCAGTCCAGAACGTGGCCACGTTGACTACGCTCTTGGGGAAACCCAACAAGTGCTCCTACGTGCTGGCGATAACTCACATGCTGCGCTCAAACATTATAATATAACGTCTTTATTATGATTTTCTTGTATTATTTTTGTTTTTTATTATTTAAATATATTTTTAATTCTATAAATATATATATAATAATATATAAGTATTATAAAAATACCAATATTATTATTAAGTATAAAAATACTTTTGTCATCTATGAGCACCTTCTGCCTAATTTATTTAAATTGTAGTTTTGTTTTGTGTTATATTATTTTTAATTGAGTTATGTATGTATGTAGGCAATATTTAAAAGTAACATGTCAACAAGTTTAAAAACCAAGGTAATGAACTCGAGCCTCTTACCGTGCTTGACATACGGATGCCAGACTTGGAAATTCACTACAATAGCCAAGCAGAAAATCACCACGTGCCAGACAGGAATGGTGAAAAGCATGCTTAAGATTAAGAAAATAGACAAGGTAAGACACACCAGGATATGAACAATAACAGAAGCCACAAATACCTTGAGCTATGCCCAGAAGCTCAAGTGGAAATGGGCAGGACATGTAGCGAGGCTCACGGACCAGAGATGGGCCCTCAAAATTACCTTGTGGGGAGGCCCACAGGGAAAAGAGGAAGAAGGGAATTGCTTACACGACGAGAAGATGAAATTAAAAAAATTGCCGGCCTAAATTGGTGCCAAGCAGGTCAAAATAGGGCATTTTGCAAATAGGGCAATTTGGGCATTTTTGGAGGAGGCCTTTACCCACCCGAGGTTCTTGACATAGATTTAAGTTAACTTAGGAAGTAGTTTATTATTATGTAATTTACTAAGAACAAATAAAGGCTTTTTTTCATTGAAATTAAACTACTATATATTGATTTTATCGCGTTGTTATTTGACACTTTTTTACATAATTTAGAAACTACTACTATTAACCTTTACTATTTTTTAAGCTTATTAAATTATTAAATCTATTTATATTTAAGTTTACACTTTCCTCGACGTTTCGGTTGTTTTTCAGCAGCCATGGTCACGGCAAGACTAAGATGGTAGTTGTCTCAATGTTCCAGTGTAGTTACATTTTTTATTTTTTTATCTGTATGTATGTTACTGCCTACATACACCGAAATCATGCAGGCTCTGCGAGAATACCAGCGTTGTGGATATACTGCAACATTGCTGACGCAGGACCTTATTTGTTCTTATAATGATTGGTTGTGTTTCCTGTTACCTTATGAGGGTGGAACAAAAAAAAATATTTTCTTTCTTTCTATATAAGGTAAGATGAGACATCGTATAGGTAACACCGCGCATACAACCCAGATAAGTATCATCTCACAGATGGTTCTACTCCTGATCATGGTTTCCTTTCTACGGCCGACCTTAGACCATATATGCGAAAAACACATATGTTCAAATTACTAACATGTGCTAATACAGGAAAAAGCCTATATAAGTGCTCATCTATCTTTTTCTTCTTTTCGAGTGGTTAGTGGCCAACCTGTTGTCAAGAGTTGTTCAAACCGCCCGTAGGCCTCTGACATGGCTTAACGACTGCTGTCAATTTGACAACAACCAGGACCGACTTTTTACGTGCCCTCCGAAGCACGGAGACGCTCAGATGAAATACCACTAAGCGGTTACCCATATATAGACTGACCGCACTCAACGTTGCCTAACCTCGCTAATCGTTTACCGATCATTAAGTACAAAGGGATATGAGCGCCTCAAAAAACAAATGAAAAAAAAGAAGAAGATGTGCTATGTTTCAAGATTCATCCAAATTCTTTCAATGATTTACGTGTGATGCAGTAACCAACATTCTAACATCTTTACTAAGATTCAAAGTTATAATAAAAGTAGGATTGCAATGTAGTAACGCTGGCATAATAGACAATGCTTGTGAAAAATTGTAATCATTATGTATCTCTATTTCAATGTAGATGTTTGGCTTACATAATCAGTGTGAACTAACAATGGATGAAACAATTACATGTTGATGTTTGAACAGCTAGAAGTGATCGCCTTGTACTACAGTGTGCCTACTTAGTAAATTGATATTGGTTATATTGTAATACTAGATGTGATGTTTGCGTATATGTGAGTTAGGTTAGATTACTAACAGCACTTTTTTCTGGATATAAGGTATCTCGTTTTCTGTACCCCTACAACAACGCGTATACGAATTTTTATGATGATCGGTCGAGTAGTTAAGTAGTGAAAGCGTAACAAATAAACTCACATTCGTATTTATAATAATAATTAGGATTACAGTGCAGTGGTTATATTGTCGTCTCGCTAGACTTGCTACGCGCCAAGTGTTGTGCGTTTGATTACACGGGACAAAATTTTGGTAACCCACACCTATTTAAGTAAATCATATTCAAATATTGAACTATTTAGTTTTACCGGGTTTAGGTATCCCTTGTTGGAATGTTTTTAAATTCCTTCTCGACATAGAATTTAATCCTAGTGCAGGAGATGACTTGTCAAAATGAATAAAGTAAAGAACTGTGATAAATAATTGGCTGCCTTTTCTTCAGTAGCATTGATTTAGCGAGACAATTCGCACTGTGTGCTTAACTATACAATGATCGGCCATGATGACACATGTCTAGTTAGAGGATTGATCCATATTTCATGAAAACAGTTTGTTCTTCAGTTAAATTGAGAGATAATTTAATAAGAAACTCGAAAACGCTTCTGTTCTATATTATGGATGGATTGATCTAAGCGTTTCGTACTGCCATCATCTTACAGATATTATGAATGTGAGAATTTGTGAGAGATCTGAATGTTTGTTACTTTATCAGGTGTAATATATATATATACACGCGTTAACCACCTAACGTTTTAACTGTTATTTGGTTGAATGATCTTTTATGCTAATTAATATTATAAAATGCTAATGTGGGTTAGTTTGTTTGTTACGCGTTCACGCCTTAACTTCTCGACCGGTTACTCTGAAATTTTGATTATAGGGTACCTTTCATCAGGAAAAATACTGTTTGTGAGAGATATTATTTTTATTTATTTTTTTTTAAATTTTATCCGTGGTGTCATATCTTTATGGCATCTGTGTCTGAACTAGATAAATTATTATCTGTATTTCAGACAACAGCACTCTCCCTGTAAATGATGCATTTAAGAGACAATAGTACAAAATATGACAATAACAATAACATGAATCAAATAAAAATAATAATAATGAATCATAATAATAATACAAAAAGCAAAAAGGTATTTAAAAAAGAAGTCACTAAATTTTATAAAAAATACAATGTAAAAATGTAAAACATAGAACTTTATTGATCAAATCTACATTAACGTAAGCGAATCACGGGCAAAATCTAGTTAATACAACCAAGTCTTTACATATTTGGCGGCCTCGATGGCGTAGTGGTTAGTGTAACTGACTGCCACGTCTGAGGTCGCGGGTTTGATTCCCGCACAAGTCAAAACATTTGTGTGCATGAACATGGATGTTTGTCTTGGTCTGGGTGTTTCTATTTATAATATATAAGTATTTACAAAAAAGACAGTTTATGTGTATGTTTATCCATTGTCTCATTGTCTAGTACCCATAGTACAAGCTCTGCTTAGTTTTGGCTAGATGGTGCTGTGTGTATGTGATGGAATATTATTATTTTTATTTGAGGTATATATTTTGTTTAAAATAAGCCGAAATATATGAGAAATTTCCTTACTACAGATCAAATAATACTATACTAGCACTTACCATTAACCGGTCGTATACCGCCGGCTCGCATACCAGCCGGCAGATTTGTACCCGTCGTAGGCCGGTGGCTCGCATGCGAGCCACCAAATTGGCGCCAAAACGCCGCGCGCCGCCTTCGCTTAAGCGAAGGCGGCGCGCGGCGTTCGACGTACGACGTACGACGTCGTACGGCGTACGACGGGTACAAATCTGCCGGCTGGTATGCGAGCCGGCGGTATACGACCGGTTAAATGGGCCAAGGCTCATCTGCCACTATGTGCAATAAAAAATATTTATAATCCCATCCATTCTATATGATAGTAGTAGCCTACATGGGATTCATTATCATCACTACATACATTGCTGAGAGTACACAGCATTCACTACATATATCCAATTCACTCTCAGCAATGGATAGAATAACATTATTACCTTACACACAGTTGCGGTTTCGAGAGCACTATACGTGTATTCGCTTTTCATTGACCAGACTTCGTGTCTACGATAGAGATATTTGATATATTCAGTAAAGTTTAGTACTGATATATAGATAAAGAGCAGCGATAGCTCAGTGGGGAGACCAACAGACTGCAATGCAGAGGGTCTCGGGTTCGAACCCACGTCGCGCACCTCTGACTTTCGGGAGTTATATGAATTTTCGAAATTATGTGCGTATTGATTGACAATTATCGCCTGCTCCGTGCCTCGGAGAGCACGTTAAGCCGTCGGTCCCGGCTGCCATGAACATCTATGGCAGTCGTTATTGGGAAAGTCAGTACCCTTTAATATTCTGACACTGGTCTAGCCTTAGGGTATCGTTAGCCTTCGGGTTGCGGAGGTCAGGTGGCAGCCGCTCCGTGTAAAAACTGATATCCAGTCAAATCCGGTTAGACCAGAAAAGCCGACCCCAAGTGACTTGGGAATAATAAAGGCTAAGGGAGAAGAAAGAAGAGTAAAGTTTAGTACTAAGAATTTCTAACTATAGAACGTTAGCCGACTGAAGAACCGACCGGGTCTCTTCTTGGATTAGGAGATAAGCGTGAATATTTACTGAAATTTAAATTCAAATTCATTTATTTTGCGATATATGGGTATTACAATAATATCTGTTACAATTTAAATTGTGAGTGTCAACATATTTCAACCATGCTGACATGCATTACATAAAATAAAAAGATAGAGCGATTTTATGATTTCAATTTCAATAGGTATTCAAATTAAATAATAATATTTACCAAGTATAGTCAACATTATATTATACAATTACGTCTATTATAAAATGATTGTATATTATAAAATTATGATGTCAATATTGTCAATAAATATTTAATAAGATAAACACGCCACAGGACTAACAAAAAATTATATGTCATCGAAAATAAATCGAACTGCGCGTATGTCTAAAGCTGTTGAGCATAGTCAACTTAAATATGTAATTTAAAAAAACATTAGTTGTGAAACTGTTCTGCGGATCTCTTGATCTCACGCTGAGGCAAAACACATGTCGACGCATATTTTGTGTTTCAATAACAATCCCAACGCGGCTGTCCCTAACCAGGAACAGAGCTAGGAGTTCGGTATGGTCAACCTTTTTCTATAGCAATAGTTGCGGTGGGCAATCCGAGGGTGATTTTATAATGCATTCGTAGTCAAACTGCGCTAAAGCAAAACACATATCGACACATATTTTGTGTTTGAAATAAAATGCTGGATTATGCACGAATCCCAACGCGGCTATCCCTAACCAAAGGATTTCGGTATTGTCAACCTTTTTCTATAGCAATAGTTGGGGTGGGCAATCTGAAAGTGCGTGGCGGGGTGCTCCCTCCCTACAACATTTATGTCATTCTGGATAAAAAGCTATCTAATAGTAAAATTAATGATGAATGGAACAGTCGCAAGAGGAAGACCTAGGCGAACGTTTCTCGATCAGATCGGAGGCGTTCTGGAAAAAGGCGACGGCCGTATATGAGGAATGTGATGAAAGTGAATGAAGCCAGAGAAGTGTGTCAGGATCATAGCAAATGGAAATCCGTAGTCTCTGCCTACCCCTCTGGGAAACAGGCGTGAATCTATGTATGTATGTAATAGTGATAGTTTATTTATATAGTATATTTATACAAAAAAGCCAAAATGGTATAAATCTTACATAATAATATTGATGGGATATCTATCTCCATATAACACCTCTTGAAATTAAAATTATTAAAAGGCTTTACTGTAGATTTGCCTCTCAAAACATGTTTATAAAGTGGACTATTATATTTGATTCCATTATTTGTTGTTGTTACAAGTATGCGGCTAATGGTTATTAAAAGATATTTCTAGGCCCAATTCTTAGCAAACAACGCTTGTATCAAAATACTTCATGAGAATGAATCCCGTCGAACTAACTTAAGTCGGTCCTTCTACAACTATGCCTACAAAAGTAAATGGATGAATATGACCCAATGTTCTCAGCCATTTTAACTTTGACGTAATACTAATATGTAAGCTCTAGTGATAAATGCCACCAAATCAAATTGAAAATTTAAATATCGCGGAACTTTTCACCCCGATTTTGCAATTTCCACATACCTATATAGCGGAATGTTTTAATTGGTCATCTTGCCATTGCTTGTCAATTTCTGTGATTGATAATATTGTTTTACGTTTACGAATATTCGTTTGGAATCTAGTTCTTGTGAACTAGACATCGGACATAACTCTATCGTTTAGATGTTTAAAAATTCCCGCCGTGTATTCTAAGTTCGGAAATATTTTAACTTAGTTCAATTAAAATGTACTAACTCCATTAATTAATTTATTTTTATAATTTTTAGTGACTTTTAATTACATATTTTCTGATATTGCTTTTTGGACATGGCTATATTAAAAAGCCTGCCTAGTTATAATAATATCAGTCCAGTTCATAAAACATGCCGACACTGGCATGAATCTTCGCTTCATAAAGAAAAGATTAGGCTTTTGTCTACCATGATGTGTCGTGCAGGTTAGCAGAGTTTATACAATATATTCGAGGACATTATGGAGAGCTCTCTGATATGCATATTTTCTCACAATATCTTCATTATATCACGGTCACCTTATCGTAGCGCCGATTAACAATTTAATACGCACTTTGAACCGTAAGAAATGCTAGCTGTGGCATTGATTTCTTACTCTTCCCCATAACAAAAGCAACGACTGCCAACATTGCCTTTCATGTCTTCTTAACAAATATTGATAATGCTCTGAAAAGCAAGTCTAATCCTCTGTGGAGAGCATCCGCAAGGACACTCACAACAGTTTGCCAACCGTGCAACCTCGGTCAAATATTACCCGTAATTCGTATTACGTGCTTTAAAAACAGCCGTTAAATGTCGGATATCGCACAAATTCATCTTAAACCAAAAACTTAGAGTCATTCCACTGAATTATTAAGTTATGAGATAATTCTTAAAGATTTCCTTAGTTCATTTTTATGATATGGTCCTGTTTCAAGACCCATAGTTTAAAAAGTCATGACACTTATGCAACGACTTAATATATGCTGATTGATATTAGGCGCTTAATGATATTTTATGTTTCGTTTTACTTGTTAGTCTTTGGTTTTATTTTAAGACTAGAGGATCTCGCTCCAACCAATTCAATTTCTAATATTCATGTCTTCTTGTGTTCACGTGAATCCACTTGGGAGGCTTATATGGTAATATAAAGGTTGAGGGTTCCTCGGTGCGTGTGTCTTCGATGGACGCACGCAGCAGCTGAAACTTCGTGTTATAGCGAACTCGGCTATGTCGGTGCGTGTCAACTGCTACCCCAATTCATAATGGAGTTGGCTAAACCTAAAAGCCCGAAAATTTTCTCTTGTTAAATCCATTTCAACGCACGACAGATACTTTTTAAATAGCTGCCAATTGTAAAAACAAATGACATATGAATTCATTACACATCTACAGATTCCTAAAGAGTTCCTAATTTGAAATTAAAGTAAATTTTTCATCGGCTGCTTGTTTTTTGTTAGAATTGGTGCAACTTTTTAAAAAGTACACTCGTATCACATGCTCGTGCTTTTCTTACTGGCCTTTTCTAAAAACATTCAGTGTGACTAACGTACAAGTATTTTTAGTAATTTAATTAGTGATATGTTTTTAGCACCACGTTAGTAATTATTGATGTCGTTATAGCCTAGAACGTTGACCGATTTCTATTCGATTCGATATTTTTTTTGACATTTCGTTGTACTTTCAAAACACTTTTAATTTTTATTTAAATGTCCATACTTCCATTGAGGCCTCTTATTAATTTGGTCAAGGTCTAATAAATTATTGAGCTTTATGAATATTAAGTACAAAATGTATTTCGAAAGTTCTTTGATTTTTATTGATCGCCTTTAAAATGGAGAGTTTACATCATTGACATCGCAAAAATAAATAACACAGTTATGCAATTTGTGAGATCATATTTTTTAATTTAGGGAGGCAAAGGTCAGGGCCGTTCTATGTCAGCAATAGATCACACGGTATAAAGGAATTACACGAATTAAAATTCACCCTGTATACAGATCATTTGCACCAAATTAAGCCCTGTCAACTAGGCATTCAAAATGACTGTTTTTCCAGTTATGGAGAGTAAAATATAAGATAGCATTTTTTATATAACACTAGGTTATGCTCGCGACTTTCTTCACATCAATGTCATCTATCAGCACCATAACTTCTACTAAACGTAATTGGATAAAAAGTAGCTTCGATTTGTAGTTTAACCTGCCACCAAACTATAAAATCCCATCGAATCAATCTGTCTAGATTGCATATGTACTTGTATATATGATGTATCAGCTTCAAATTAAGAAACTGGTAATTGGTTGATCAAAGGCATTTTAAATTTCAGTCACAACTTCTTAATAGATTGTTAATTAAATAGTATAAATCTTTACAATTCTTAGGAGGAGAATCGTAGCGTAATGTATAGTCAGTCTAAAAACGGAAAACTATTTTTCAATTTTGACAGATTGGTATTGCCTACTGATTTTCAGTAGTAACTACAATTAGTTTATCCGCTTCATCTAGAGAGTTATCCAAACAGCTCCGCATGTAAATTGGATGAGACACGTAGATATGTTTACTAACATCGTACAATCATAGCTGGTGCGGTTACGAAACTATTACTAATGTTTACTCGTACTGATCTAGTCTTACGTCTTAGTCTATACACTAAGTGCTCTAAATTCGAATCTAGTCATCATCTCGCAACAATATCCGCAAAAGGGTAGACATATGTGAATGATATAATACCAGCCCTGTATTAAACTGTCCCACTGCTGAGCACAACTGAGAAGGGTTAGGCCATAGTCCACTACACTGGCCTAGTGCGGATTGGCAGACTTCACATATCATCGAGAACTTTATGTAGAACTCTCAGACATGCAGGTTTCCTCGCGATGTTTTCCTTCACCGTTAAAGCGAGCGATAATTAACTATTTAATACGCACATAACTTCGAAAAGTCAGAGATGCGTGCCTTGGGATCGAACTTGAGACCTCTGCGTGGCAGTCCAACGTTTTCCCACTAGGCTATCGCTGCTCAATTATGGTAACATTGAATTGATGTAATTGGAGGCAAATCTTATTGCCGTCCGACGAGTATAATATTAACACGATATGGACTTAGGCCGAAATAAATGTATTATTATGATTCCAGACTCCATGCTGGAGAATTTGTTGACAGAAAATCCTAATAACAGCGACCGACCTGTAAGCCTGAGACCTCATAGTCAGCAGTCACATTTACTATTGGAGCATAATCAAAGCAATTTAGTACTGGTGCGCCACTGAGGCACTCATGTTTATATTTATGCCTGCCTTCTAGAGATGAAGACACAAAGTCTTCCGTTAAAATTTTTCTTTAGGTCTTTCGTAAAAAAATCTATACTAGATTATGCCCGCGGCTTTGCTCGCGTAAGTGAAGGTTTGTTTAATTTAGGAACATTACTTTTTCTGTTTAAAATACCAAATGTCCTTTTTTGTACCCCTGACAACGTGAATGTGAAATTTCATGATGATTGGTTGAGCAGTTAAGGCGTGAAAACGTAACAAACAAAGAAACTCACATTCGCACTTATTATATTACTTAGGATGTTGAACATTGGCAGCTCCCTAAAATGTGTCAAAATTTAGATTCCAAGTAAAGGTGCTATGTCAATTATTTAGTGACGTTAGAATGGAGCTGACTTGCCTTGGAAGGAAAGATTCTCTTACAGAAATCCGGGCAAAAAAACTAACACTTTTATTTCATTACGGTGAGTAAGAATGAATGATTGCACGGATGGCGCAATGCTTTAAATGGTCGTTTTGCCATAAATACTGCGCCAAATATTGTGGGTTCGATCCCCACACGGACAAAACTTATTATGATCCACAAATAGTTGTCCGAGCCACAGTGTTCTTTGTGTCCGTTGTTTGAATTTTTGTAAAGATCCCCGCGACACAGGATACATTCCTAGTGCGGGACGTGTCTTTTTAAATAAAATAATAACCTTTATGTGTAAGTAACCAATTGATGATATCTGCTTTGTATTGTACCGCACATAATAAAAAGGGTTTAAGCTGTATCTCAGAAACAACTCCACTGAATAACGAAGAAAACTTATTTAGTTCGAGTAGCAGGTATACATACATTAGTATAAGTTTTGTTGCAATCCATCCAGCCCTTCTCAAGTTTTTAGAAAACAGGCATTCAGAAAGACACTGATTCTAAAATATTAAACGGTGTCTTTTTATTTTTTCAGATTGTGTAGCTGATTTTAATGAAAATGATTTACTGTACAGACTTTTTGACCTTTTAACCTTTATTCTAGTATAAACAGATATATAGGAATCTAATTTAGACATTCCACTATTTTGATTCGTACACAAATACCTATCTGTGGAATAGCTGACATGCAAACCCAACGGTAATTACCAACGTGTCTAACCAGTCAATATTAATCACGTAGACACGAATGTAATCAGCCTAAACGAATAAAACATTTGCAGGCATTAACGTTTTATCGGTCAAATTTGGTCCAAATTTAAACGTATCTAAACTGTCAATACTGTATTGGATGTATTTTAATTAAGTAGCTTCTAAACGGACGTAATTTTACTGCAACGTGTGGCTGCAATATACTGGCCGAAAATAATAGCTATATAATATTTGGAACATGGCGATTTAAAGAATAAGATGCCTATGTTTGATTTTGTAAATAATAATAATTATTTTACATTTAAGAGCAAACAGCAGTCAAAAGTTTATTTTGTCAAAAGTTCAAAACATCACACTGCACAACAGCATGTCTGATGAATGGATTATGTTACACGATATTAGTCCAACTTTAAGTGACAATTTCAAATCTGTGACTGAAATTTCTCTATCAGGTCTAGTTAACATAATATGACACATGGGTCCTTTTATAATAAAAACAGTATATTTAAAGATTATCTTATTTTATTCCCCAGGTTATTACCTAGTTTGGGAGACAGGAGTCCTATACACATAAAAGTGCATTGTAAATAGTTTTTCAGTAATCATGTCATATCATTATGTACTATCTGTAATTTTTTAAAGGGAAATAAATTATTTATTTATTTTGTTCTTAAGTTGAAAAACCTTTCTTTTATTTGACTTCCTTGCTGAAGCTGAAGGTAGAGAGCTGAGCTTATTATTATTATGTATATACTCTTCGCAAATGAAACAAAAATGATTCGGATTATTCACACAAACACGTCTTGACGATATAGTTTGATATGGTCAAATTATATTAAGAAAACTTAATGTCGTTCTAGTTATCAGCAAATTAACACTGAACACAGCATATTTTAGTGGAAGCTACAACTTGTAAACAAGAGCTGTTACAAAAAAAAAGAGGGTATATGTAGAATCAGCGACGTCGAATTAGTAAACATCATGTGATAAGTCATTCATCAGACAAAAGTTGCAATTTTGTTGTGCAGTGTTATCAGCAACGGTTGCAAAATAAGGGAGTAATTAATATTAACATTTTTAAATAAAAAATAGTAGGTCTGTATTGGGGATATCTCGCTATCTCCCTTAGAGAGCTGCATTTAAATAGCCGTTACGTCACAGTTTGTATCGTGCGTCCTTTTTGTGTCATTTGACATTTACTTCTAATACTTCTAATAGATTTGAAACGTTTGTAACTTATTTATTCATTTTTATTTTTTAATTTTTGAATCAGCATTGTCATTCAACATGGCTATGCTGCCAGTCTACTTGGCACACTCTCGGTCGACAGCGATGCTGAGGAATTTTACGACGCTGTCTAAACCAGCCATTTCTTTTTATTAAATTTTACAGTCCCATATTTTGTTACTTTTCATTTTGTTTTATTTTTAAGTGGTTAGGTTTGTTAGTATTAGTTAAGTTGTAAATTATGATTCTTGCTTTGTTATGTAAATAATCGTGCAAAGAAAATTAAATGAAATTTTTTCTAAGTGGGTTTCAAATTTTATTTACATTTTATAATTTGGGCAATGTAGCAACGTGCAAAGAATATTTGAAATGGCCGATGAGTTCAAATGTTTTTGAGCTCGCCAGTCTATAGTTGACTACGTTAATTCCTTTGCGACTGCTTTTTAGCAGCCATGGTTACGGGAAACTATTGTTGGGTCACAGTCACAGACTACGTGCTGCCACTGAGATTTCTATGACAGAAATGCTCAATAATATTTTACCCTATACTCGATACGAATCCGAAACTTTGTGCAAAGCATTAGGTCTCGTATTCAGCACTCGGCAGTCCTTATTATGTCCCTACTATATCCGTTACCAGGTTGTATTGTTACTGAACGATGTTTTTATACAAACCAATCGTAGACGCTCTTCCCGATACAGGCTCGCCCAGTGTGAAGACCACAAATAATGTTGAAGAAAATGTACCTTCAACTTTATAATGAAAGCTAGTATGATTTTTAATGTCACTGTAGTATTTTAAACTACTGCGCTGTAATAAATATATTCCATTTCAACTAGCAACAATAAAGAAGACTGGCGTCACCATCATATAAGATACCTAGCAAAAGAGATAGAGGGAGATACATTTTCAACTAGCTGTGCCCCGTGGTTTCACCCGCTTTACGCAGGTGGTCCAGTGTCCAGTGGTTGACATAAAATAAGCCTTAGTTTTTTTTAGAGTAGCAGTTGCTCTATATTTCATTTTTCTTGATAACGACCGCTGCTATACTAGGAATAAGTCCTGCATTGCGAGGTACTTTACAAATATTCAAACAGCGGTCACAAAGAATACTAGACTCGGAGCAAATGTTAGTGGATTTTATTAAAATCTGTTCAGCCATTTTTAAGTTTATAGCAAATCATACTTCATGAAATTTTTCTTGTTATTGCAGTAGATTTTTATAAAAATCTTTTAAGTCTTTTTCATCTCTTCGAATTTATTATATTATAGGAATATAATAAAAATACTTCAAATCGCATACTTAAGATTAAATTTTTAATAGGCAGCTCTTTGGCAGTATATGGTGGCTGTAACGGAAACGATTCGTAGAGATACGGAAAAGGTCTCAGAGGTCCGAGTTTTAAGTCACTTTGAGTCAAGTCACAAAAGAGTCTATGTAACGACTCGGGCTTAATGATAAAGGTTATATCGAAGGAAGATAGGCTAGGGTTCAAAGAATGTTTCTGCCCATGGTTTCATCCACATTAATTTCACAAGAATGAATATAATAATATCAGCCTTGTGTCAAAAGGTTTAGGTCATAGTCCACCACACTGGCCCACTGCGGGTTAGTAGAATTCACATATCTTCGGCAACATTATGGAGAACTCTCAGACATATAGTTTTCCTTACGATATTTTCCTTCATTGTTAAAGCGAACGATAATTAACACATACATAACTTTGAAAAGTCAGAGATCCGCGCCTTGGGATCGAACTCGTGGCAGTACTAGGCTATCGCTGCTTGCGAGAGTGAATACCGAAATAAAAACTATCGTACAGTTAAACCGAAATCGAAATTGAAAAAAAATATATTTATATCCAAATTAAAGGTTTCTTTTAAATTAGGTTTAAGTAGTCTACATTTTGGCAGAAGGAGGAATTGTTAATTGATGGTAAACAAAAAAAAAGGACTTAAGATTCTATTATATGACGTAAACCGCTATTAAGGTGCAGGCTTGCAGAGGGAATAGTGATATGACCCTACACACCTCCACTTTTGCCCACAAATTTAAAATATTAAATGCTCTTTCAACTTTAACCAATTATTAAGCTGTTTTCGCAAGTGTTTCTTCTGAATATTATGTTTTTTCTGTTGCATCTGAAATAACTTGGAAAATCAACTTAGGCAACAACCCTATTCATTAGGGGCCAAGGCCTCTAATTTGTTTATTATTTTAAGAAATATCTAGATTTTGCTCGCGTGATGAAAGGTATCGTTTATATTTTTCTGTACCCTTGATAACGTGTTTGAAAATTTCATGATTGGTCGAGCAGTTAAGACCTAAAAGCATAACAAACAAACAAACCCACATTCACTACAATATCCAAAACACTTTTCTTGTACCAATCACAAAATAAATCAGAATGAAGTTTTCCTAAACTAGTAGTAGAGGTAATTGTCAAATGTCAGAAAAAGGAGGCACGACGCCATTTGTGATGTAACCGCTTTTTAGGTACAGCCGTGCGAGGAAAATAACGAGACACAACACCTCCACTTCTCACAGCCAAATTTGAAATATTAATTGCTTCCTCATTTTGCAAACAATTTTGATGCCGGTGCATGGTGTGACGAAAAGGTTTCTTTCAAATGCTTTTTGCTTTGCTGTTACGAGTACAATAGTGTAAAGAATCACACACCGTACTGCTAAGGGGGTCTTTGTAAGACATTTTATATCTGTACCCACATTATAGATTAGTTGCTTGGTGATCAGCGTAATTACATTCGAATAATGTTCGAATATGTGTGTGTGCTACTTGATGAAACAAATTTTGCACATAACTATAGCTATTTTTAAAATGTATGTGGCTCTTAATTGTGTGTATTGATTGACAATTACCGCCTACTCCATGCCTCGAAGAGCACGTTAAGCCGTCGTCGGTCCCGGCTGCCATGAACATCTATGGTAGTCGTTATTGAGAAGTCAGTGCCCTCTAATATCCTGATACTGGTCTAGCCTTAGGGTATCGTTAGCCTTCGGGTTGCGGCAGTCAAATGGCACCCGCTCCGTGTAAAAACTGATATCCAGTCAAATCCAGTTAGACTAGAAAGCCGATCCCAAGTGACCTGGGAATAATAAAGGCTAGGGAGAAGAATGTGGGTCTTAATCGTTCCGTGTCATAACTTAATTTCAATAGCTGTCAATATTATATTAGCCAATGTAATATAATATGGATGGTATTTTGCTCCGATTATGGAAAATATTACTTTGATAATAATATGTTACATGAATAGTTGCTGGACTTTAGGCCAAGTACGATTGTCTCAAAATATCAAAAACACCAACCATCAGGTATTTATGTCACTATATAGGCGCTCAAAGCCAGTTGCACTCACTGATCAGTAAACGATTATCGAGGTTAAGCAACGTTGGGTGCGGTCAGTCTATAGATGGGTGACCGCTTAGTGGTATTTCATCTGAGCGTCTCCGTGCTTTGGAGGGCACGTAAAAAGTCGGTCCCGGTTTTTGCCACATTGACAGCAGTCGTTAAGCCATGTCAGAGGCCTACGGGCAGCTTGAACAACTTTTGACAACAGGTTGGCCACTAACCACAAAAAAAGAAGAAGAAGATCACTACCTGGTATCGAACAACAGTAACGAATTTAGAAGTACACCGTTTCATCCTAAATATAGATTGTATATCTTTATGCACATAAAAACCTAAAGAAAATGTAGATTATACATACTTTATCAATACATAATAATTATGAAGTAATTTCTTTAAATAATAACGGGTAATTTCATTGATACAAACCTATTATTACTTGACGTAAGTAATTTTCAACTCATAAAGATAGGATGCATACAAAATATCAGCATACGCTTCTAGGCTAATAATACCGTATAAACTGTATAATTAAACCAGAGTTTTTTGCGAGATCCAGTATTTTACCATTTTTTAGCAATGCATTTATTCGGACATTTTGAATCACTCTGAAGCCACTGCATAGATTGTGCCGATTTGCAATTAATTAAATTGGTCTAATGCAATGTTCCATTTTAAAACTTTCAGGGTCGGGTTTTCAGGCATCAAATTACTTATCCGAGGCATAAATTTAACCTATTTCCTATACAAAACCTTTTAAATCCTTTAATATATTCTTCAGTTAAGGTTTATATAGTGTCTGAAAAGTTACCATTAGGAGAGTTACGGGATAGTTACCATCCTAAAATGCAATAATATTATCAGCCCTGATTATATAGTGTCTTACTACATATCTATTTTAAATAGTTAATCATTAACGGTGTAGGTAAGTATGGTGATAAAATCTACATGACTGAGATCTCTATATAATCATCTCGAAGATGTGTGAACTGCAACCTGCAGTGGGTCAGCTTGGTGGTCAGCGGCATAAGCCTTCTCACACTGAGAAGAGGCCCGGGTCCTGCAGTGGGACAATTTATGAACAGGGCTGATATTATTACTAGCGTTTTAACAAATAAAAGTATAATAATATCAGTTACTCTCGATAATATTGTCTTACGTATACGCAAATGTTGTACATCGGTGCAGGGAGACTGTCTCCGAGTGAACATGGCTGCTGAAATTCAACCGAAACGTCGGAGAAAGTGTAAATTTAAATCCAAATATTCTTTATTATTTAAATAGCTTAAATAGAAGTCAACAGTAATTAATAACAGTGATTAACAATAGTAGTTTCAAAATTACTAATAATCGTGTTTTAAAGTATAAACAGTGCAATAAAATTCGTAGTTTAATTTTAATGAAACTCTCATTAGCATGAGAGCAGAATAAATGCTGTAGAAATGAGAGCGCTGAGAAATATATGTGGTGTGACTCTGAAAGATAGAATAGGAAATAGTGTGATTAGAGAGAGATGCGGCATGAAAATGGATATAGTGACGAGCATAGAAAAGGGTATGTTAAGCTGGTTTGGGCATGTAGAAAGAATGGACGAGAAAAGACTGACTAAGAAAGTTTATAAGACTAGTGTGAATGGAACAGTGGTAAGGAGAAGACCTAGGCGAACGTTTCTTGATCAAATCGGAGACGTTCTGAATAAAGGACCATAAACCGGTGAGCGTGTATGTGGAATGTTATGAAAGTGAATGAAGCCATAGAAGTGTGTCAGGATTGTATTAAATGGAAATCCGTAGTCTCTGCTTACCCCTCTGGGAAACAGGCGTGAATCTATGTATGTATGTATCATTGTTTTGACAATGATAAAGATTAAAAACTAAAATTCCGACATCATAGGTGTAAAATTCATATTCATTCACTGAGTGCTGTTTGACGGAGTCTCTTGCGACATCGCTGCTAATTTGACACGGGTGTACGACGAGGAATCGTGTCAGATGAACCCCCTCACTTGTGTTGACACATACAATTTTAATAATTTATTTAATATATCAGGGCCGTGATGAATCTAGTTACCCGTTACCTCGGATGAGCGACGAAGTGGCGGGTTTCGTACCGATACATGATACGATGTTACATGTTTCGTCGGTCCAGTGCTGCGTGTGTGTGTTTAAAATAAGACAAGCCCAATGAATTACTTAACTTGACTCCACAAATTGCGTAGCAGTCTAGGTGGTCGCCTCGCTATTGCCACTGGGCTGAGTGTTATCGATTCGAATCCCACACAGGACAAAAATTTATGTGATACACAAATGGTTTTTCTGAGTCTGGATGTTCATTGTGTCCGTTGTTTAAATAATTGATACAGGCGTTATTCCTAGAGCGGCAGTTGCCGATTAAAAAAAAGAACAATGACAGAAAAAGAAACAGAAAATTATTTGCATGTGATCTATGTGTCCTTTTTAAAAAGATGCACCAATCCTAACAAAAACGAAGAGAATTTAGTGAAAAATTGAAAAATGGTTTTGTTGCAATGACTAATTTGTTAAACCAGAGGGTCTACCGTGAAACGCGTTATACGCATTTGCGTACGTTCGTTCGAGCTTATTCTTACCATGAAACATCATTCGCGCCGACATTCGTCACGAATATCGTCGTATGACATTTGTACGTCTTAAAAAATCCGAAGTGTTTTCATGGTAGGTATATGCTTATTATTTCGTTCGTAATTCGTTTCGGCACGTCATTGCGTAAAAACATTTTCACGGTAGACCCGCTGTTCTTAAAAAGTCAATTAATTAGATCACACATACTGCTCATCTGACAAAAAGGATAAAACGTATATCTACAAGCAGAAGCAGATATTTTACTAGCGTATGAAAAGTAAAGATAAAGATGTTTCAACGTCTCATTTCGTTTTCTATTGATTTCAAAACTAAATCGGTTCAACAATATCCCTTGCAAACCCGTCAAAGCACAATGGCTCGAATGACCATCTATTTCACGTAAGCTCTTTCGATTTCAATTCCGCTACTTATTAGTTCAAATTGTCAACACAAGTACAGTTATTAAGCTACTAACGAGCCGCCTCAGTTTCACACGGGTAGTAGAAAACCTTAACAAATTATACACCTAAACCTTTTTCATAAAACAATTTGTCTATTAGTGAAATCCGTAGTTTTTAAGTTTTTTGCGAACAGACGCGGCGGGGGATTTTGTTTTATAATATATTATGTAGTAATTAAGTCGCAGCGACACTCTGGTGGCCAGTCACAATAGTTTTTTAATTATATCTAGTATTTCAAGGCTTGACAAATTAATAATAAAATAATTTGGATCCGATTTTCGACGACCTTTGAAATATGTAGGTATATGTAAATGACATAAGTATGTAACTTTTATATCTAGTGTTTGATTGAGCATATTATAATGTTCAATGACACTTTGACGATCGTGCCATACAATGGCAACAATCCGAATTATAAATATAATATAATCACGATCACTCATATTGAAAATTGTACACGGTCGTACTAAATAAAAATTTTATGTGTGAGCTCGCTCTTTTCGCTCTCCTATAGTAAAGCAAAGTGCTTACGTGGCGCTGGAGTAGTGAATGCAACTGCGGTGCTTGAGGGCTTTGTTTCTTGATTAAGTCCGGAACAGGTCCAGTGGCATTAGTTTGCGCTTAGGTTACCACTGTAGAAGGATCGGGTTCTATGCCCAGTTTTTGCCGTAAAAAAGAAAACAGAAAAGAATTAATGTTCTACATTATAATTTTTTTTATTTAGTTTTTTATTTTTATCAATGTCATCGTGTGCATAATATACTTAAAAAGGGATACATACTTTTCTTTTGACGTATTAATATGTATTTCAAGGATTTCTTTTTATTGTTCTTATCCCGATTTTAAGATACCTATACATACATATATCCCTTTCTTTTTTAAGCTCCGTCAGATTTGACCTTAATTTTAAATAATTGGAAATTGGCGCTCACCAATAAAGGAACGTATTTAAAACCGCTCTTGAGTGTTGTGGTTTTATTTTCCAACCACAACGCAATTTAGCTGAACCTATACCCTTTTTCATGTGACGTAAACTAAACACTGATTTTAACTTGAATATGGTTAAATGGATATTTAATTTTATCATTCAAATTTTGTATTGTGAATCACAGGTACAGAGGATGTTACACATTTCATTATCGATCAGCTGTGTTCCGCCACTTAGGTATACAATATTATCATAATATAAAATTGGCAAATAAACACATGTCATAAAAATAAAAACAAATTTTCAATTATACCATATTGCAAAAATATAAGTGAGAATAATAATTAAAAGAACATTAAAATATACATCAATAATAAATTAAATAATATTTTACCAATTTTAGTATTAACAAATACACATGGTGCCTGACACACAAAAATAGCCTAGCTTAGGATCCGGCTATATTTCGCTGTATGTATGATCTGGCTGATATTTTAAATTGACCGTCCTCGTGGGAACAACGGCATAAAAGTGTAAAAAGTATTCTTATATAGAAATGTAACGTTTTACCAAAATGTCATGTCAAACCACCGAGTAATTTTCAAAAACATACAAAAGCCGATTGTTTATATAAAGATTATTTATTGAAAATATAAATACATGACTTGACATACATATTTTGGTAACAGTGTATCCTTATTACGTCCTCATTTCTCCAACTCTTATTTAAACTGCTAAGTTACATATATAGTGGTCTAGCTTAATGCCGTCTACCAAGCTAATTTCGAAACTATATACTGGTATATGTACTTTTTTAAGATTAAAATACCTAATATCACTTTACTCTATTTTGGCCAATGCCAAGACTAAGTACAGTGATTGAGCATTGACTGTCCCTGGTCCAATGACCAGGAACTATTCAAAGCAAAAAATGTTGTACATGGTAGTTTGTCTTCATTATTTTATGATTTGGAACAGTAGAATCCCTACCACGGTCTATCCACATAGAATGAAACACACTAGCAGGACGCAATATTCTGTGCATAGCTTTGCTTGCATACATTTTTTTAGTTTATTAGGCAATAACCGATTTATTTAACATATGTTTTACAAATTTGTCAATGTAATACCCACAACAAAGTCCACGAATTAATATAAAACATCGCTGTTTTGTGAACATACCAACTAGTCAGCTGAAGGTTAGGCCTTAAAATTTAAATACCCATTTCAAATATTGAAAATATCACATTTTCTTTCTAGTAACATCGTAATATGCTCTGCCGTCATAAGGGAAAAAGACGTATAGCACAGTTTTTATTTTTAAATTTCTTTATTACCAATTTGGAATCAGTAAAAAAGGGAAGCTTCAGCCAGAATAGGTAAACCATTTTTTGTTTGATACCTCCTCTTTGCCTTATGACGGCAGTACTGTCTTACACATGCATTTATAATTATATTTGTAGCTACTCTAGTGACATTCGACTGGGACTTTTTTTCAAAGATATCTGTGATATTTTGTTTTGACCACCATTGCCAATTTTTATTATTTTATTATTTTCTTTATTTACCAGATATTGTCCGCTTGAGCCTACTGAGAATTTCCTACTAGAAAATTCCATTTTTGCTTGACCTAGGAATAGTCGGACCTTGCGACGAGAAACTTTAGCCATGGCACAAACGAATTAGTTTCTATGAATCTGATATTTTTTTAAACTAAGGCGTTATCTAACAAAGTCTCAGTTTCGTTTATTCTAGAAAAATAAATGGTCTTGTCTAGACAAAAGACGAATAGGCGTCGAGACATCGAATAGCTCGGAATAATGTCTAAAACTTGGCACAATGTAATATATACGAGCACATACATGTGTTGAAGTAATATCAGTCAAAATATTCTGTATGCGTTCTCACATATTAATTTTATTTTTTATAAATTTTATTATATTTTTTTGTCCCATTGCACCCGTGGCTTAACTTTGTTCTTCTGTATTGAGTTTGTGCGTAGATTTATATTTATACTGTATTGATATATCATTGTACTGTTAACATAATATCGATACATAAATTTTTAGTTTTTTTATTTGTTCTTCTTTAACAGTAATGTAACAAACATCACACCTGAATATTATAAATGCGGCAATCATCATTCAGTATTTACAAATGTCAATGAGAAGAAACCACTATTAAAGTAATACTGTTAAATGTGTGAAAAGAAAATTAAAAAGTAATTTTAAAAATACTATCAGGTATGATTCAGAGAAAAAACGTACTTTTCAGTGTGGTATGTATGGCCGGGACCGACAAGCTTAATACAATAACTGCTTGCCCTTCCGACTTGTGCTGCTTATTAAAAAGGTCCTGACAGTAAAATGCGTTGTAGACTCATTATTATTTTGACATTGAAAATAAAAGTAATAAAATAATAATAATAATATCAGCCCTGTAGCAGCGATAGCTCAGTGGGGAGACCAACAGACTGCAATGCAGAGGGTCTCGGGTTCGAACCCACGCGCGCACCTCTGACATTCGGAAGTTATATGACTTTTCGAAATTATGTGCGTTGACAATTATCGCCTGCTCCGTGCCTCGGAGAGCACGTTAAGCCGTCGGTCCCGGCTGCCATGAACATCTATGGCAGTCGTTATTGGGAGAGTGTCGACACAAAAGATACCACTGGGTCGAAGTGTTGCCGGTCTGCACTGATTGGCCCCCACATAAGATACATATGTACTCTTGTACTTGTGTCACTTGTACTCTTAGCAAACGACTCCTCTATGGAAGATGGACACGTGTGTGATAAACACCGTCGGATATTCAGTGTTACTGTCCAGGAAGCGCCCCGCTCCTTAAAGAGCGATGGCCTACATATCTAGAATATTGAAATGATAAGAAATATCTTTACATTGTGGTGTGCACACCAAATAATTTCGGATTGAGTACGGAGTGCCAGCCATCACTTATGGCCAATGAGTGATACTCCTGTAGTAACAAGCGTCAAAAGACTTATTTATTACTATTGGTTGTATAAAATAATATTATCTGTTTGTTTCCTCTGTAATTATGAACTGATTATTAAACAATTGTGTTATATATTACTAGATTTTTCGCGTCCAATCCACGGGAACGAATACAGAAATAAGATGTATCATATGGTAAGAACATGGTCCATCTAAGTCTCATCCAAATCGCGCTTGGGTTCAACATTCACATTTATAATTTTAGTAGAAGTAATACTCTTGGTAAAGCCTCGAAATAAGTAAATGTTTACATAATATTGTCTTCTGTTTACGCGAATGTTATTCATTGAAATTGAACTACTATATACGGATTTTATCGCGTTATTTATCTTACACTTTATTACAACATTTTAAAACTGTTACACTACTACTAGATACTATTAAACTTTAATAATTTTTTAAGCTAATTAATTTTATTAAAACTGTTAAAACTATTTATATTTAAGTTTACACTTGCCCCGCCGTTTCGGTTGCTTTTCAGCAGCCATGGGCACGGGAAGAGTCTAGAATTTTGTAATAAAGTGTAAAATAAATAAGGCGATAAAATCCTTATATAGTAGTTTAATTTCAATAAGTAAATGTTTGTTACGAGTGAAATTAGTAGCAACGAATGAGGATCAAACCAACGATTTCTCGATTGCAAGTCCAATACATGAACCAAAAGCTACTGTCGCTTTATTGCAATTAAGGTAAAATTAGGAATTATTAATTGTATATCAAAATATTTTTAAAAATTCTGGCGTTTCTGTCCACTAATGTTAAATATTAACTTCTTGATTTTTAGTTAACTATAATGCGCATAGGTATAATAAATTAAAAACAATAGCTAAATAAAATTTTATAAATATAAAACCACCAAGTATTTTACTCGACACCACTACTAAAATAAGAAACATCAATTCTGATTAGCCATTAGTCATTAAAATTGGTTTAACATAATATATAAAAAGAACACGTATAATATAATAACGTTTTTTTAATGCGTATTCCTTTCATCGTTCACCTTTAAGAAATCTTTTAAAGTCATTCTAATTCCGATTATGAAACGGAAACCTTTGACAAGTTGTGTATTATATTATAACATATCGGGGCATGGTAATGACATGAAGACAGCCTATCAAAGGTAAGTAGTATGTATAACGGTAATGAACATATTTTTTTGGTTACCTTTTAAATATAATTATGTCGACTCATGTGAATTTCAAACTAAAATAATTTTTGTTTTTATTTTTATTTTGGGATAATAAACAGCTACAATATACAATATGTTTAAAAACTGTAATAGTATATTACAATATTGCAGCCCACATTATCCACGATTTAACAAGAACAGTATGAGACAAAAAGAACCACTAAAAAGCATCACATCAATATTAGGTATGTTTAAATATATTAATTAATTAATTGTGCGTACCATTAATAAATAATTATGAATACAATAAAATTAAGGATTTAAAAACATTAAGCTAGGAATAGTTAAAATTTAATAATGAAAATATTCAAATTATAATAATGGTATAATTACAGTGCGAAAAATAATTAATTAGATAAATATTTAATAATATTTTGTTTGAATTTACATTTTGAACGTATGAAAATATCAATACCAATAAAATTACGATTATAAGAATCTACTATTCGTCGAATAGGACAGCGTTTTTTTTCCCGAATTCGTTTGACATGTGTTTAAAGCGAACAGAGTACCTGCACGGACATTTCGTTTATTTACAGTACGGGAAAGTTTTGTTATATCATATATGCTATGTAATTTTATTATATAAATAAATTATAAGGAGGCTAATATATTACTAAACAACCTATGGACTTTTCATGTACGTGTTCATGTCTGAAATAAAGATATTTTATTTATTTTTCTATTACTTATTTTTAAATATTGCATTCGTAATTTTAAAGGTACTTTCTAGCTGCGTAACAGACGTTGTCCTGTTCGAAATTAGAAATTTTCCTTACAATTTTCAATTTTCTTTTCGTATAAGTCGCATATTCTGTTAGTTTGGTCTAGCCGCGCGCTTACCAACGCACACCATTAAATTGTTATTTTAATAATAGATTATTATTTCAATAATTATAACCAAAGAAATTTAAACCATAAGTAAACCATAAGGCTTTCTTTTTAAATTTTATCACTTATTTTTCTACTTTGAGTTTAATTAATAATTACTTGTATTAAAATATCACGCGATTATTATGCAACAACAAATTTATTTATTTCGACGTATATTAAAGACGTAAATTGAAAACTGATTATTTGCTAAAATGATTTTGTTGTCTCAGTTTTGATTATACCAGCTAGTCATTTTAAATAATAACTTACCTCTTAAAACCGAATATATATTACGAAAAATAATTGTCAACATTAAATAAACACACCTTTACTGAATTAAAATACAAGTTACAATATATTAAAATCCTGCAATACAAAAATTAATAGAAAACTTGCACTTACCTTTGAAATCAGGATCAGAAACAACAACTGGAATTTTCGCTAAACACTCATAACTTCCGAACGAAACTTGTTACGACACCGTAACGCGCGGGAAAGTTGTCGGCAACTGATGGAAAGCGCGCGAAAACTGCGCTACTTACACAAACAACCGACCAATCACGGCGGCCGTACGCCTCCACGAAAGTTAACCGACCAATCGCGTTAAAGGGGAAACACTTAAAAACTTTAATAGGTTTTTCATGTTGACACTTTTGAAATGCTTTCGAATTATTGGAAAAATTATCATTATCTTTAGATAATTGCGTGAATAGCTTTTCGCGTAATGCTTTTACGTTAAATATTGGATTTGACGGATTTGAGCATGTACTGATAAAAACATTAAACGTGCCGCATTTTATGGGCTATTTATATTTAGGGCTAACGCACATAATTCCTCAATAAAATAGTACCTACTAAAATTATTCAAAATTGAATATGGAATTCGGGTGGTCGAAGTACAAAACTCGTACGTTTTATGTTATTTTAGCTTATAAACACAAGCGGACTGAATAAAGCTAGACAGTAGTTGTAGGTAATCCAGTCTGAATAAATATTATACAATGGTAAAACCGTTTTTAGGGTTGTTATACCTATATTACGTTTTACATTGCAAGAAGAGTTCTTATTTATAAACATCGGTGAAGTATTAAATTAAATATGTAATATCTGTGAAATATTAAATTAAGTATGTAATATAAAAGGCCTTTACTTTTTTTTGTAGGTACTGAAAACGTGAATGTAACATTATACATACATACATAGATTCACAATAGAAGAAGGCACTAGAATAGATGGCAGAGACTACGGATTTCCATTTGCTACGATCCTGACACACTTCCCTGGCTTCATTCACTTTCATCACATTCCTCATAGACGCCCGTCGGTTCAAGGTGCTCTTAACCTGGCCTTTGTGCCAAAAAACGTTCGCCTAGGTCTTCCTCTTGCGACTGTTCCATTCACACTAGCCTTATAAACTTTCTTCGTCAGTCTTTCCTCGTCCATTCTTTCTACATGCCCAAACCAGCTTAACATAGCCTTTTCTATTCTTGTCACTATATCCACTATAGACCTTTAAAAAGTGATTTGAAATAATTTTCATGAGTTTTCTTTAATGTAGTAAAGAAAACTCTACGAAAGATTATCTCTACTCATTGACAAGTTTTTATTCATAACTTTGTTTATTTATAAAATCGTCTAATGTGACACACAAGTCATTTTCACACCCGCGATTTCTCTGGCGTTGTCCGTCGTATATCGGCTTTGAAACGACACGTAACGCCATCTAGTGCAATATGAAGCCGGCTTGATATTTTAAAATATTTTCTTGAAATGATGATAGTCTCTTGCTTAAATAGCTTAAATAAAAACTTAAGTAGACTTTGCTAAAAGAGGTCTTGAATGCTTCTTTTACCCAAAATACATACGTTTTTATATTAGCAGTATTTGTAAGAGATTTAATAATATTGTCTTATGTTTACGCGAATGTTATACATTGATTAAAATACGGATTTTGTCGCGTTGTTTATATTAAAACACTTTTATTACATAATTTTCAACTCAAACACTACTATTATTGCACTTTACTACAATTCAAGCTATTTAAATTAATTAAAACTTCGGGAAGGGATTGAATACCTACATACATATAGTTTATTACAATAAATAAAAATATCAGGCCAGCTTATAAACTGTCCCAGTCCTAGGCACGGGCCTCTTCCCAGAATAAAAATGGTCAGCCCATAGTCCACAGTGCGAGCCCAATACGAAATAATCAGAATAACAGTAAACAGGCTTTACATATCTTCAAAAACATTCAAGAGAGATCACAGATATGTAGGATTCCTCGCATCGTTTTTATCACCGTTAAAGCGAGCGATGAATAAATGCAGCTCTTCAAAAAGTCAGAGGTGCATGCCGTAGGCTAAAACTAGAGATCTTGCTCAATTTTGTGTGTCAGTCCAACGGATATTCCACTGGACTCTCCACAAAATTTGTTTCTTATATTTACGTATGTGTGTATGTACATACATACCTTCTTGAAGAAATACGCAGATGTGACTTATGCTTACATTAAATATTACTTACATAATGTAGTCTTCTGACGACTAGCAGTTTGGTACATTCTCGAACCGTGCTGCAATTAAGAATTACCTTACAAAAAACGCAATTACTCTGCGCAACCTGGGAAGCAAACGCAGGACGTATATTGCATGCCAAGATGAGCGCCAAATAGGTTTGTGGAAGCCAGGCAGCATATTTTATTCAATTTTTGTATTCAATTGTAATCATAATATGAGCGCTGTTTATAAACTGTCTTACTTTTTTTTATACCACTAAGGTGGCAAACAGGCATACGGCCCACCTGATGGTAAGTGGTCACCGTAGCCTATAGACGACTGCAACACCAGAGGCATCACTTGCACGTTACCGACCCTTTAGGAATAAAAGGAAGTGGGAAGGAGAAGGAGCAGGAAGGGGGAAAGACGGTGATTGGGCCTCCGGCACTCTCACTCAGCGAACGAAACACAACAGTAGGAATACTGGTATTTCACGTCGATATTCTGTGAGAGGGTAGTCCTTCCCCGGTCGAGCCAGCCCACTCATGCTGAAATCAGAAAGGCTCTACTACACTAAATCAATTTACTTACTGCTGGGAACGGGCCTGTTTTCAATATAAGAAAGGTTAGGTTATGATTAAACATTTAAAACGCGTTCTCATCGAACTTGAAATTTCTTTTCACTAGATACACGAATTACACGATCAAGTAAATAGTACTTTATTTTACTATGACGCAGCTGTCGTGGAAGTGACTGTTGTGCATGCGGTTTCGGACTTGAAGGTGTTTCTGGGTTGCCCAGGTTAACGTCAAAATGGCTGGTTGCCTATAGTGAACGGTTCTGAAAGTCTATTCAAGAATTGCTATCCAATTGCTTATATTTGCTACATTTCGTCAATAATTGCTACAAAAAATACATTCAGAGAAATATTAATATGTTTTTGACCAGCCATCTGACTTCAGGATGGATGGTTGCTTCCGTGTTCAGCATGAAGGACGCATAATTGCTAAAAGTTTGCTGTATCTATAATTGCTTACTAATTCCTACATTCACGAATTTATGTTTGCACTTCGTATATACATTAGATAGAAAGATAGCTTTCATTCAAATTTGTACGAAGAAGTGCCTAATAATTTGGAAAGGCAACAGATTTATTTAATACAGCCTCTTGTTCAAATGCTTGAATTTTTATGATTAAAATTATAATGATGTCTAACCTACCCTCAATAACACAATATTTATAGATAACTGCATCACTAGGTAAGCAAAAAAATCTGGGGTGGGTGACCCATAATTGTGAACGTCTGCAAGATCTGAACAAGAGAATGTAGTAAATAAATCTCTTCCTTTTCCAAATTATTAGGCACTTCTTCGTACAAATTTGAATGAAAGCTATATCTTTATACCTAATGTATGTACGAAGCCCAAACTTCAATTCGTGAAAGTAGCAATTAGTAAGCAATTATTGATACAATAAACTTATCGCAATTATGCGTCCTTCATGCTCAACGCAGAGGCAACTATCCATCCTGACCTCGGAATGGCTGGTCAAAAAATATACTTATTTCTCCGAATGTACTTAATGTAGTATATAATGGATAGCAATTCTTGAATATACTTTCAGAGCCGTTCGTTATAGGCAACCAGCCATTCTGACGCTAACTTTCCAAAACCAACAATTTTCAGTAGCACCACGGAGACTGGTTTTGTGCTTAGTTGACGGCAGTAAACTCACCCACTATTAGGGTATACTTCTCCCTAGCCTTTATTATTCCCAATTCACTTGGGGTTGGCTTTTCTAGTCTAACCGGGTTTGACTGGATATCAGTTTTTACACGGAGCGGCTGCCACCTGACCTCCGTAACCCGAAGGCTAACGATACCCTAAGGCTAGACCAGTATCAGGATATTAGAGGGTACTGACTTTCCCAATAAAGACTGCCATAGATGTTCATGGCAGTCACCCACTATGAGGGTATATGGTACCTAAAATCATAGCCAACGAAATATAGGTATGTCATACTACTCTACCTACCCATTCGAAGACGTATATAGCGTGAATATGTAAATTTATTTTTATTGTTTATAAACGTAGGTGTCTATGTAAAGCAAAAACCAAAGACAAACAAAGCATTAAGTTTTTTCTATTAAACTTGTATTTATGTACGCATTCGTTTTCCCTCCATTATAAGTAAGCCCGTGGGCGGGAAATTAAACCCACATATGAAATACAGTCATGTCATCTTTAACGTATGAATAATAAGCACTTATGAATAGCTAGCTTTTATCGGCGGATTGTATCGTTAATGTAATAATACTTATATCAGTCCTGTATGTAAACTGTCCCACTGGTGGGCACGGGGATCTACTCAGTGTGAGAAGGGTTAAGCCATGGTCCAATATGCTGACCCAGTGCGGTTGGCAGACTTCACATATCTTTCAGAACATTATTGAGAACTCAACAATGCAGGCTCATCACACTGAGAAGAGGCCCGTGCCCAACAGTGGGGCAGTTTAATACTGGGCTGATATTATATAACGGGTCTTAATCGCAATTAAGTATTTAAAGGTAATTAAGGTTGCGATTAAGACCGTTGACTAATAAATATATAAAAAAAATGTTCTAGTTAATAAGTTAACCAGATATAGACATCTACATTTGCTATGTTTATAGATCCCTCGATATATAGATCCAGCTTATTGCCAAGCAAGTTGCTGAACTCCGTGCACCTACTAACATGATTGCCTAGCAGCAAAACTTACAAAGTTTTCCTATTGGAAATTATGTTAGTAATACTGCCCGACTCAGAAATTAAACCCGGGAAGACAAGATCGCACGGCAACATGTATCTCCGTCTGAAAGTGTAATCACTCTATGATAAGACTTGATTTTAATATTTTAAGTTTACACTTTCCCCAACGTTTCGGTTGCTTTTCTGCAGCCATGTTTATGAGAAGGCCCCGTAGCTTAAATTGTACTCAAGTTTAATAATACTATTGTCATAGTTTCAAAATTATGTAATAAAAGTGCGTTAAAATAAATAACGCGACAATCTATAATCTATAATTCTATAATCTATACTAATATTATAAAGCTGAAGAGTTTGTTTGTTTGATTGAACGCGCTAGTCTCAGGAACTACTGGTTCAAATAGAAAAATTATTTAAGCGTTGGATAGCCTGTTTATCGAGGAAGGCTATAGGTTATATAACATCACGTTATGAACAACAGGAGCGTAGCATCAATAAAAAATGTTGCAAATATGGGGAAAATTCTCTTATGTGAAGCAGACGAAGTTGCGCGGGTCAGCTAGTATCCTTATAAAGTAGTTTCAATTCCAATAATAATATAATATAATAATAATATTCTATCACATACACACAACACCATCTAGCCCAAACTAAGCAGACCTTGTACTATGGGTACTAGACAATGGATAAACATACATATATACTGTTTTTTTTGTAAATACATACATATAATATACATAGAAACACCCAAACCAAGACAAACATCCATGTTTATGCACACAAATGTTTGACTTGTGCGGGAATCGAACCCGCGACCTCAGGCGTGGCAGTCAGTTACACTAACCACTACGCCATCGAGTCGTCAAATGTATAACATCCGCGTAAACTTAAGACAATATTATCTTGAGTTAACATTAATTTCATTTCGGTTCACATTTGACTTATATAAGTTTAGATCTGCACTCTATTCGGACATATTTTATAACGGGCAATTGGCCTTCAGAGCCCGCTTATTTTGACCACTACACTAAAAAGCCCTACACCTAGTATAAAAAAAACATGAAATAGTACATACAAGAACTTTAGTTGGTTGCACAATTTAGTTTTACAAACTATTCATCAAAAACATTTGTTGTCAGTTCTGGCAGTTTAAAACTTTTAGATAAAACGTTCTGCGCTACAGCGCTGTGGAAAATTCTGCTGATTGTTATGAAACCATATTCTGTTTTTGAGTAGTAATAATGTTTATAGACTATAAACAGCGTGTTATAAAAAACGTTGGGTCCATTTTAAAGTCTTAAATTAGTGATAACTAAGAGCAGCGATAGCTCAGTGGGGAGACCAGCAGACTGCAATGCAGAGGGTCTCGGGTTCGAACCACGTCGCGCACGTCTGACTAACGGTAGTTATATGACTTTTCGAAATTATGTGCGTATTTATTGACAATTATCGCCTGCTTCGTGCCTCGGAGAGCACGTTAAGCCGTCGGTCCCGGCTGCCATGAACATCTATGGCAGTCGTTATTGGGAGAGTGTCGACACAAAAGATCCCACTGGGTCGAAGTGTCGCCGGTCTGCACTGACTGACCCCTACATAAGATAAGATAGTGATAACTAGGACGTCCGAAAAAATTGTATCGGTCATCTATAAAGTTTGCTATTTGCTACAAATATACACAATTTTGAACAGAAGCGTTAAATTATTTATATTTGAATGTATGTACATTTTGTTTCAATAAACATTATATCATTAAATTAATCAAAAAAATATATTATATACAAACAAATTATATACATGAACGGTAACCTACTTTAAGAGAAAAGAAAAAGACGACACAATTTAAAAAGTAAATATTTATTCTGGAGGTCGTTTATTTTGTTACATGATGTTAAATACTGCTTCAGTAGTGCAGCGGTAGGAATGGGACTGCTGTTGTTCTTGTGTCTCACTGCCGGGTCTGGAAATATGTTATTGGGTTTCTCTGTCTACAAATTCCCAGTAGCGTGGGTGTCTGGCACTATACCTAGTAGACGGTAATAGCAGAGCCCCCAATTATGTGAGACTTAATTATACTGGCCAAAATATAGGTCTTTACATCTTTTCTAATAATGGCGATAGCCTAGTGGCAAACCGTTGGAGTGCCACGCAGATGTATCTAGTTTGATACCCAGACACGCACCTCTGACTTAACGAAGTTATGTGCGTATTAAATAGTTAATCATCGCTCGCTTTAACGGTGAATTGTAACATCGTGAAGAAACCTACATTTCTGAGAGTTCTACATAATGTTCTCGAAGATGTGTAGAGTCTACCAACCCGCACTGGGGCAGCATGATAGACTGTGGCCTACCCCGTCTTATACTGAGAAGAGGCCCGTGCCCAGCAGCGGGAACTGGACTGGAACGGGAACAGAGGAACTGCATAATTTAATTGCTCCTTCTCCATTCTACAATCGGACGAACAGACAATCAGATCAGCGACACAGGTACATAATGGATATACCACATTTACGCACAAAGCGCTTTGTTTCCACTTTTATAGTGCGTACCGCTTAGGAGTGGAATTCGCTATCTAAGTCTGTGTTTCCCGATGAGTACAATCTGGGTGTCTTCAAGTCACGAGTGAATAGTTAATCTTTTAGGCAAGCGTGCTCCATCGTCGTCTGCATCTTCCCTTAAGATTTATGCTTATTATCCTACTAATATTATAAATGTAAAGGTTTGTGAGGATGGATGGATCTTGTTACTTCTTCACGCAAAAACTACAAAACCGATTGTAATGAAACTTGGTATGTAGGTAGCTGGAGATCTAGATTAACACATAGGCTATTTTTTATCCTGATATTTCTACGGCATCGGGACTTATGCGAGTGAAACCGCGAGGCGCAGCTAGCATTATATACATCTTTACTTACTCTCTCGGCACACAACACACAACTGCCTATTGCCTCATTCCAAGTATTAACCACCGCCATTTCTACCAAGAACGGCGTTGGATTTGCTCAGTACTAATTACACCGACCGTTTACATAGTTAGAATTAATTTGTTACTAAACAAACACCTCTGTTCCTATTTGAACACTACTGCTATTGCAACAAGGCTTCAAACGAGACAAGGTAAATAGTGACATGTTTTCTAGAAAGCCTTTTCTGTGCAATACGACAGTTTTAATGTTTAATAGTTTCTCATGAGACTTGATTGAAGTTCAGTTTGAATAGCGGCGTACCTCTTTGCTTGTTTATTTTTTGTTTGGATTATATACGTATGTTTTTGTTTCTCGAGCGCTATGATATGTCCTTCTTCAAACGAGGTTTAAAGAGAGTTCTTCTTTCACGGTAGGCAGCGGCTTTGCTGTGTCCTGACATTGCTGAAGTCCTTGAGCAGCGGTTACCACTTTCCATCAGGTGGACCACTTGCTCGTTAGCCAACGATGGCAATAAAAAAAAATGTTGTCTTACATTTTTATCTTCAAAGGGGTAAACAGGTTTGTTACAGTTACATCTAGCCAGCTATGGATTCTGTCTCACGTAGAATGTAAGGACAGGAAGGTACACCGGGTGCGAGCTTACTGTTTACCAGCCATAGTTCCAAATTCCAGTTCAGACTTTCTTGAGACAAATGCAATGAGTATATACTTTTTATAATTTAATTTAATAGGCTTGATTATTTTGTATTACTGTCAAGTAATTCGGATTATCTGTCTTGGGAATCGCATCCGAGAACTTATGTAAAGCAGATAGTTCTCTTATATAAGGCAGTCACATACGTGACTGCTACGCGAACTAATCACTTGAGGTATATTTTTAATAGTGTTTTAAAGGTTACATTGTTGAAATTAAAACAGTTGCTAAGCATACGTATCTGCTTAAAAACAAATAAATATAGGAGACAGCAAAATCCATTCTAAGTTACTAATTACTTAGTTAATAATTACCACGTAGGTAGTAGAGTAGATAACCCAAGACGATAATTTGTAATACGTGTTATAGTGTATGCACTCCAACTTAGTTAGTGTGTGCTATGCGCTTTCTGCAACGATATGTTTGAGTGTTGATTAATCAATAACGCGATGCAGATGAAGACCTATCACAAAAAATATATATTTATATTAACCTATTGAGTCGTAGCAGCTCACCAGCGGCCAGACACAATAGGTTTTCAATCATGTCAGGTTTTCCAATAACTAACAGGTCAATTCATATTGTTTTACAGACATGAAACTCAGGCGCCATGTGCCGTGTGTCACCAATAACCTAAAAAAGGTCTGAAATAGGTTAAATTCAAAGAAGCTGACTTAAAACTACCCTTTTAAAATTAAACGTAACCATTTAAAGTAATAAATAAATAAATTAAACCAATATTATATCGCGTATTATGCTACAAAATGAAAACCCTCCTAAAGTCTAATTAAAATGGAACAATTGAATTTTCTTTATAAATAACCTGACTTAAGCTATCAAATAACAGTAGGTATTGGTCGCCAAGCGGTTGAAATTGTACCGCATATATAATTTTCGAATAAATGTTAACTTTCTGATCTCCTTTTCCAATCATTTTTTTTGTTAACGTGGGGCAATGCCTTGACGCATACCCCTCCGCGGTAGCGAGCGGAGGGTTATGTCGGACTAACCGGGGTGAAAGAAAGATGATAATGATGATAATAATGGACCTCCCGGTAATACCGACTAAGACTACCACGGTGTTCCTCGACAAAAGCGCAATAGGCGGGACCGCGCGAATCACTTTCATATGCAGTCGCGAGGTTTCGGCACGCCGCGCCGTATCAAACGGCAGGTCACTACACAACAAGACTACCCTTTGGGCATCACTGCTTTTAAGCCCTACTGTCCCCCTTACGGCGGATTTACTGCGGTCGGGAAGAGGAGTTAAGCGCTCCCTCTCTCGGTCCGCCGCCTTCTTGATGGACATGACCTTCTTACAGAAGGAGGCGACGGCGTTCCAAGACCTCTCGCTCAGGACATAGATTGAACCACGGTCGGGAGCGAGACGGCAACCGACTGTCGCGATCAACTCACGGCGCTACGATGCCCAGGTGGGGTAATCTGCCAAAGTGTTCAGAGCCGTGTCTTCAACAACGTCGCGGCAGTCGCCGCAGTGGTGACAACCGGGCGTCTCTTGCCGGTCTATGCGACACAGGAACTGGCCAAAGCAACCATGGCCAGTCATTACCTGTGTCAGCCGGAAGGTGAGGGCGCCATGCCGCCTCTCCAGCCACTCCTCAAAGACGGGACTTACCGCCACGATCATGGCGTGCCCGTCCTTTTCTATATCAACTTTAACTGTGCCAAATCTCACTCAGCTCTGTGTGAGCTATATGCTTAAAAAGGGATACAACAATTTCTTTTTACGTATTATCTTCTTTATATATAAAAATACAACTATGTATGTTCGTTTTCGCAAAAATGCCACGGATACGAGCAGTTAAAAATAACAGATTGAGACACAGCTAAGCGTGGCCGAGGTTAGCTGGTATATTTAGATAGGTATGAGTACTATTAGGCAGTCGTTAGTTCGTGGATTTGGTTTTCAGATCGGGCAAATTGTTACATGTTTGTTTTTCTGTAAGATTTCTTAGTAACGCCACGTACGACAAAAGGCTCATTATGAATCATAGCCGGTTAAGGATTGCCATAAAGGAAAACTTAAAAGCAGTATACCCGAAGTACCGTGGGAGAGCCACGCTTCGTCACAAATGGATCGGCTCGACCGGAGTGATACCACGGCCTCACAGAAAACCGACGTGAAATAGCGCTTGCGTTGTGTTTCGTCGAGTGAGTGCGGGTACCGGAGGCCCAACCCTCCCCCTCCCCTTTCTGGGGAGAGAGGGACATTTTTAAAAGGCCAGCAACGTACTTGTGTCTTCTCTGGTGTTCATGGGCGACGGTAATCACTTGCCATCAGGCGATCCGTCTGCTCGTTTGACCGCTGTAACATAAAAAAAATGCAATAATCAAATCCGGCATATCACAGCTGGGTAGCAACTAGAGCACAAGCTTGTGCCATGGCACAGTATTTGGGTAGCTATTTAATACTGCCTCCATGCCACTGGGGTCCGATTAGGCCCGGCAGGGAAATCGGGCAAATTATTATTAAGCTTTTTGGCAAGAAATTCGTAAGAGCAGCACATAGTCTGGAACTGTGTCTGGTAGAAGATAACAATGAAACCTAAACCATCTATACTAATATTATAAAGCTGAAGGGTTTGTTTGTTTGTTTGAACGCGCTAATCTCATGAACTATTGGTTCGAATTGAAAAATTATTTCAGTGTTGGATAGCCCATTTATTGAAGAACATAGTTAGTTGGACGTGTGTTATCCGCACTTAGCGCCACAATTGGGCCATTGTGCGTAAGTAGCCGACGCAAAATATTGTTCGGTTACTCATACCACCTCAGCTCCGTCCAGAAAGATAATAGGTACCGATGTTGTGCAGTACCTCCTTCATCGTTTCTGGACTGTTTAGAAGTTTCGCCCGTTGGTTGCTCACGCTTTTACAATGTAGGAGCACGTGAGCCGATGTCTCCTTGGTCTCCATGCAGCCTCTACATAAGGGACTGTCAGTAATGCCGATGTTGAACAGGTGCTTGTTAAGTGAGCAGTGGCCCGTTATTATACCCACTAGGTGGCGTAGGTTTTTCCTTGTGGAACGTAGCAGTTTACGTGACAGATGTTTGTCTAAGGATGGATATAGGATGAACCTAACATAACGCTTCGACCAATAGGAGCTTTATCACGATATTTTAATTAGTGTATGCTTTGTTTGTTGCCAATAAATAAATAAATTACGTGGAACTTATAACAATAAATAACAGAAGCAGGTGTAGTATATCTCTGCCTACTCCTATTCAGATATAGTTGTGACACTGCGTATGTGTTAATAGAGTTAAAGCCAAGTTCAACGAACACAGGCCCAGGTGAGACATGTTAGTAATTTACAAGCCCGTTTGCAAAGATAGAATTAGTTCATGCGCCGAACGATTGACTAAGTCTTGGACGAGAGGTTCTCAAAGAGAATTGTATACCGGACTTAACTGACTTGACAGGTCAATATTGCGTTGTAAAATTGAATCTGATAGAATCCTACTAATATTAGAAATGTGATTGTGAAGGTGTTTGATTATTTGTTAAACAATCACCCGTAAATCGTTGAATGGATTTAGGTGAAACTTGGCATAGCGATAGGCTATGTCCTGGATTATCACATAAGAGAATAATGACAACAATTTATTGCCAAAAACAAGTTCCAAAATTAGTATGTGGTATCAATTGGCTCAAACTAGGCAATCCCTTAATGTTATTACGGTTAACGGTATTCGCACTATTTGCTTGATTGAATACATGAGCTAATAACTTAATTATACATACACACAGAAATAATACTAGTAATAGGTATATATAAGAAATATATGTCAAATGTAAATATTTAGATCAAAATATAATAAGTAAAGGATTATACCAAATTATATATCAATTTGGTAACTTATTTGATTGGAAGCTAGAACATACAGCGTGCGCATAGAAATTTCACCTAGAGCGCTGATAGTACCAAAACTGGCTCAGCGTTACACTGGGAACCTTTGTCGATAATAGACATCCTTAATTCTATACCGATGGATGGTTTAAATCATTAGTTCCCAAAGTGGTCCAAGTGGACCCCAGGGGTCCATGGGAGACTTGACGGGGTCTACGTTGGCGTGACAAAAAAATGGGGTCCACAATTCATAAGCGAGGGTCTACGTTGGCGTGACAAAAAAATGGGGTCCACAATTCGTAAGCGGGGGTCCACGAAATAAAAACTTGCATATTCCATATTCAGTACCAGTGGTCTCAAACCTACCGAAATTTCAGCAGAGAATTACCAAAAAAAGAAAAACAGTCAGCCTGCCTACCGCGGTGGTTTTAGTCCCGAGAATGTCAAAAAAGAAAAAAAGGTAAAGATCATTCTTCACCAATATAAATACGAACGCCAAGGAATTTGGTAGAAATGTAGCTGCAGGGGGTCCACCGGAACTTAAGAAAGTGGTTTTTGAGAAATACGTCTGGGATCCTCTTGTATAAATGGTCACCTCGCCACTTGCCATGCGTATAGTGTTGTGGGTTCGATCTTCACACAACCATGTGATCTACAAGTAGCTATTCCGAATCTGGGTAGTCTTTGTGTCCGTTGTATGATTGCTTGCAAAGTCCCCCGAGACACAAGATTGAATCATAAAGCGGACATTGTCTAATAAAAAGAAAACTCTGAAGGTAAATTTTTAAGGCTAGTTCAACACTAGGATTATTCCATATATTATACTTTTAACATACTTATGAACGACGTCTCCTCATGCTTTAGAAGCAGCAACCTATACCTTTACTTGGATGATCTTAAGTTAATGAGACCAATTAGGGAACTTCATGACATAACGCTACTTCAAGGCGATCCAAACAGATTGGTTTGCTGGTGCATGACAACAAAATGGTCTTGAATGTAGACAAATGTTGTTATATTCGATTTACCCGTAACCGTAAAACTGAATTGTCGGGTGGTTATACAATATCTGACCAACGTATTCAAGAGGTTAAATGTATTAGGGACCTTGATGTTATTCTTGATAAAAAACAAAATTTTAAGGAACATTATGATTATATAGTGTCTAAATCACAAAAAATTCTCGGTTTTATAATAAGAAACAAAGTGAACACGTCAAAAAAAGATTTATGTACCACTTAGCATATAAATTTAACTTGTCAAAGAAGCTAACTAGTTACACAAACTGATTAACTCATTTCAATATAACATCACTTAAAAAACGTCGTAAATTTTTAACTTTATCATTTTTACATAAATTAGTCAATGGTGATTATCCTCATCTGGTACAGAAACTTAATATTATAATCACTCATAAACTTCCACGGCTGTCTAAATACTTCTTGTTTACACCAAAGAGATCCAAAACTAACCTAGCCTTTTTTTCTCCTATAAATAGGCTCCAAGCGGAATATAATTCTGTTTGTAAAAATAAGGATATTGATATATTTAGTCTAAGTTTATCAACTTTTAAAAATAATATATTATCACTAAGCTAAGATACAGTAGCATAAAGTTTTGTTCCTTTAGTATATACTAATTATGTAAGAAATTGTTAATTTAAGTTTTTATTTTAAGTTCTGGGAAGTCATATGCTCCCAAATATCGTTTATATTTTGCTTTCCCTGGCAACCTGTAATTAAGGCAGTACTTGTATACCACTGACTTTGTAACTTAGCTTTTAAGGTGAATGTTCTTGTTGGTTGTCCAAAGAAATAAATAAATTCCTGTATGACAGGGACTTTACAAACATTCAAACAACGGACACAAAGAAAACCTGGACTTGGAGCAACTATATGAGTACCACACAATTTTTGTCCGGTGTAGGGATTAAACCCATTATACTATACGTATAATACACTATACGTAGCAGCGATAGCTCAGTGGGGAGACCAACAGACTGCAATGCAGAGGGTCTCGGGTTCGAACCCACGTCGCACACATCTGACTTTCGGAAGTTATATGACTTTTCGAAATTATGTGCGTATTGATTGACAATTATCGCCTGCTCCGTGCCTCGGAGAGCACGTTAAGCCGTTGGTCCCGGCTGCCATGAACATCTATGGCAGTCGTTATTGGGAGAGTCAGTACCCTCTAATATCCTGACACTGGACTAACCTTAGAGTATCGTTAGCCTTCGGGTTGCGGAGGTCAGGTGGCAGCCGCTCCGTGTAAAAACTGATATCCAGTTAAATCCGGTTAGACCAGAAAAGCCGACCCCAAGTGACTTGGGAATAATAAAGGCTAAGAGAGAAGAAGTAGGGATTAAACCCACTACGCTTGGAGCTGTGACGATGGCAAGACGATCACTTTAACCATTACAGCATCCGTGCAGACATATCTATATTGTATAATATTGGTTCAGGTACGTTTATTGGTGGAAATAATCGTCTATGTCTCCTTTATCGCCACGTTTATTGTTATTTACAGATATCTGAACATCGATAAAATGTAACATAAACTGTTTTAAGTGAGCTATAGCTATTCAGAACGTGTACATTATGATATATCAGAAGACATGATCGTGAAATACTGTCAGGTGGCGTGAAGAATAACAAGTTTTTTTGAAAATGTATGTGATAGGTACACAGTGGTGCCTGAAAGAAAGAAATAAAGCAATTATACCTGGGATTTCCTTCTCGTTCTTTTTGCTGATGGCAGACGAACCAGCGGCCCGCTGAAGCGATGAGCAGTATTTGCCGGTCTTTGACATGGATATGTTTTCTTGACATCTCTGAAGCAATTCCATGGAAATAAAACCTAAACCTTGTTATCGTAAGCCTGCTATTTGTCTGTTGGCAAACATACTTCTTAGCGTATGTAAAGGAAGTAAAAAGAAATTTTAAAAGGAAGGGACCGAAGGATCCGGATTCTGGGCCTCTAGCGTTCTCCTTCACCAACTTAAACGCAACAGTTCATTACTATACCACTAGAAGTTTTGGTGAGAGGACTTAAAGTATACCGTATCTCTGGTTAGAAGGGTTTCCAGACCCTTGACAGAGACCTGAGGAATCACTGAGTTGTCACCAGTGGACCATTGTAACAGTGACTCTTTGTGTTTTTGAGTGGAGTGCTATGAGCGTCAATAGAGCTGTCATCAGGCAGGCGTTACGTACAGGTCTTACCGGTAAGACCCATTATGGAGGACTGGCTGGAGAGGCATTTTGGCGCACTCACCTTCCGGATGACGCAGGTCCTTACGGGGCACGGCTGCTTCGGAAAGTACCTGTGTCGCATCGGCAAAGGAGGAAACGTCCCAGTGCCGTCACTGCGGGGACTGCCCCGAGGACACGGCACAGCATACACTGGAGGAGTGCCTGGACAGAAGAGCGCCGTGACCTCGTCGCGGCAGCCGGGGTGGAGTGTCTCTCGCTTCCAGCCATGGTTGAATCTATGGTTGTGAGCGAAAGCGCAAGGGTAGCCGTTGCCTCCTATTGCGAGGCAGTAATGCTCACTAAAGAGATGGCGGAAAGGGAACGGGAGAAGAACACCAGTCTGCCGGCCCGCAGATGACACACTGGGCATCATCGGGCACTGAACGATCTCTAGCCCCAATGAGCGCTAGCCTGGGGCGCCAGACCTAAAGCAGGCTGTTGTCCGTGCAGAACCATGCCTGTCTCGCCCGCGCCTCTCCAAAGGAAAGACAACTGGATGAATTCGCCACGATTCAGTGGCGGTTAAGATCTGGTGGGGCTGCAGGACGAATGCGCGAGCGACCCCTGCACCCCGGCCATAGACCGTGTGAAGGAACACCATGGTATGTTTAGTCGGTAGAGAGCCTTTTGTTGTCATTGGTAGGTTGATCTTTTCAATATCTTAGCCGTTTGATTTCGCGTCGAAGTCACGTCCTATAATAAAATCGCTGTTATTCGTAGTTTTGATAATGTAGGTGCTCACTACTCAATACACTAAACATTCAGCCAAATTAATTAGCGCCCTATAACAGAAAATATCACGGCTAATTAAATATGGCGTGTGTATCCAAGCAAATTTCAACGGATGGATAGGTTACAAACATGAATTCTGTTAATGAGTAGGCTGTATGTCCAATTACCTTCACCCACCGAGAGTCTGTGTCGATTGAGTGTGGGGTCCAATAGAGCGTTTAATGCATGTTTCGTATACCTTTTATGTCCAATTTGAAATTATTTTAAAATGTATTATTTTAATTGCTGTTACAATACAACAAAGGTGACAATGAAAGCGGAAGATTAATTATTCATATTTCAATAAAGTGTCGCAGAAAAGAATAATTAATTAATGATTGAATAATGTAAAATAAAGTTCTTTTAAATAAATATGTTTGTAAAGTTTATTATTCTTTTGTTGAGAAGATAATATTGCCATAAATTATTCAAGTATTTACGTTGGTAGCTATTGCCTGATAATTTACGACCAAACTTTTGGTATGTCTTTTTATCGATTTGTAAAGATAGGATAAGACGAAGAAGTAAAGTAAAATAGGGGCTCACGCACACTATTATTGATGTTGGCACACATACCACGATGTTTATTAAAATAACAATTATGATAATAATAATTACAATCTGGACAAGATTTTTTGTTTTTTAAAAAGCCAACTCTCGCTCTAGGGGAGTTTCCTGTATCGCGGACTTAACAAACATTCAAACAACGTAGACTCGGAACTACTATTTGTAAATCACACAAATTTTTGGCAGTGGCTATGCCCTTTGTGCAGTCATATATTATTATGAGTAAATAATAAGGTTTGAATATACTAAAATTATAGCTCCTGCGCATTTTATGGTAAGACCGCCAGTTAAAGATTTTCCCGTTGATTTGCCTTTCATAAGCTGGGTGTAAGTTAAGATGATAGCAATAAAAATACTCCATAAGAAGGAAGGTTCATTTCTCGATTCTGTTTATTGTGTGTCTGTTTTCTTAAATCGTATGTATTAAATCTATACTTATAATAAAATATTAGAGAGGTCAATTCAGTACATTGAATATATTTACAAAATAACTATATGATTGCTAATCGACACAGATGCTAAAAATGCTATCAGTCAATTTTTTGTCTGTCTGTCTATATGTGCACGGATAGTTTAAAAACTAATGAAGGGATTTTAATCAAACTTGGTACAATTATAGTTCTTAATCCTGGACAGGTTATAGTATACTTTTATACTAAAAATTAATTGGGCATCGAGGTATTCGTTCTATCTATACTAATATTATAAAGCTAAACAGTTTGTTTGTTTGGTTGAACGTCCAAATTTCAGAAACGTTTGGTTCTAAATGAAAATTCTTTTAGTGTTAGATAGCCCACTTATCGGGGTAGCAATGGGCTATATAACATCACGCTACGACCAAAAATGTTGCAAAATCGGGGAAAATTCTCTTATGTGAAGCAGACGAAGTTGCGCGGGTCATTTATAATAATTTTGATTTCTGACTGCCTCGGTGTGTTTGACGAGGCGACGCGACTCGACTGCTAAACATTAGATCTCAGGTTTGATTTCCGGGTCGTAAAAAGTGTTAATGAGTATTCCTGTCAAGAAATTCAGTAACAGCATGGAGCCTGGAAGTGAATACGGTAAAATAGCAAAAGGCTCGCTAATATTACTTGGGACTTAAAAGTATGGTAGGCGAGTTTTTTTTATACAACTAAGGTGGCAAACAAGCATGCGGCCCCACCTGATGGTAAATGGTCACCGTAGCCTATGAACTTCTCCAACACCAGAGGCATCACTTGCGCGTTGCCGACCCTTTAGGAATAGAAGAAGAGAAATAGGAAGTGGGAAGGAGAAGGAGCGGGAAGGGGGTAATAGGGCATAATAATTTTATTTCTAGTTTGTCAAAAATAGGCTAAAAGGTATATCTTTTATGTTAATTCACCCACCGATATTATTTGTTTTGTAATGCGATTAGTATTACTAACAACGTACGTTGTTTAATAAACATTATAGTTTTGATTATTTTACTTTTGTGATACAACGGTTAATAAATTTTGTATTTAAAAAAATAATATGACATCATTTAACTTCTGGTTTGCCAAGAAGTTTGTTAATAAGTTTTTGTATTAATGTTATTTGCCATGATTACTTTTTTATGAAAGTTTATTCATTATTAAGAGTAAAATGTATGAATGATTGTTTGTTTACCTGCCAAAGTTAACTTTGAACATTGAAAACTGCTAAAGAGAAAACTACTTTGAAAACAGAACAACGTACGAAGCACATCAGGTAATTAATTACCTGATGTGCTTCGTACGTTGTTCCTACGATAGTTCGTACCTAGGTACTTGTTCCTAATCCTAATTAATACTAATTGTTAAAATAAAAGATTTATAGCTAAAAATAGTGTTATTTTAATTGTGTCATACATGACTGAAAAAAAAACTTTAGTAGGTTTTGTTTAAAAATAATTAAATAGCTGTGTAAAGAAACTTATGGGAAAAACCAGAATTTTAAGTGCATAAAAAGGACAGTTTTGCATTTCTTTTAATTTTGAAAACTTTGAATGCAAATTACTCAAAAAGTACTATTTTTGTATAGTGCCGGTCGGTATGGTTCTCACGGTGCGATATGTACCTATGTAATAATATCAGTTAAAACGTGTATTTAAAATGTCCCACAGCTGGGCACAGGCCTCTTCTTAGTGTGACAAGGTCTAGGCTATAGTGCAACACGCTGGCCTTATGCGTATATGCCTAAGTATCTACGAGAGCATTAAGGATGACTCTTAGAAATGTAGGTTGCCTCACGATGTTTTTCTTTACCGTTAAAGCGAGCAATAATTCCCAGAAATAGTTTACGCACGTAACTTTGGAAAGTGAGAAATGCGCATCTTGGCATCGAACTCGAGTTCTCGGCAGTCCAACAGCCTACAACAAGACTATCGCTGCTTGTTTTCACTATGTGTAAAATGTGACTTAAAGTAAATTTAGAAATACATACTTAGGTAGGATTTTATAAATAAAATCATACCAAACGAAGTAAGTAAATCCTGAATTTAATCATTAGGTATATAAGAGCTATTGAATATAAAGCTTCAATAATTGTTAACGATTAAATTTTCTCTTGTTTCCCAAGCTTTATTATTCTCCTCTTGAACAATGTGAAACACACAATAGATGCCATCTGTAATTATTCAACTCCAATGTATAAGGCAAACTGATCGATATGTTTGCTTTCCAAGTTTTGTATTCAACATTTAGCACAATAGGATACATGAAACAGTACCAGTAACAGAACTTACGCTTTTCCTATTTCTTCATATGAACAACAGATGTCTCTTACCGACAGATAATAATTATTATGAGAATTTATTAATAATAAATGTAATACTTATATGTAGTACAACTCAGCAGCATTTATTCTGAATTTAATATGGATCTTGTTAATTCTTACAAATATACAGAAATATTATGTAGAGTTGTTTTAATTAGCGCCATCTATTTTAAATGTTAGGAAACTCAAAAGATAAAAAATTTTGATGGATGTATGTATTTAACAAAAAACATGCGGGGCCGTCTTTGGGGACTGCCGATAGAAGTGAAAAATAACTTGTGAATTGTATCGTCGAGCTAATAGATTATTATTTTTTAATTTTGAATACTTTCGGTGACGATGACGCGAATTCCATGACTTTTGTTCACCCAAAAAGTACTCAACCCGCCTAAAGAAGTTTTCACTTCAAAAATGTATAGTTGCTTCACATTACATTAATTTCAAACAGCGGTACTATTTTTCTATTACCACTCAGCTTAATGAATACCCAATCAAAAGGTTATAGAATATAATATAATCCTTTGCTTAAAAGACTCGATCCTAGATGTTAATCGATTCAAATGTTGCAGTTGTCTTTGTCAAAACTGGCGTCCTGTCAAAATCAAAGAGCTGCCAATTGCAATACTATAAAAGATTGCATTTCACCGTTTCACAGCTTGTTTTGAAAAATATATTGCAATACCCAAACATTTACTGTAATATATCAACTTGAAGGAATTAGCACCCACCGTTGATCTCTCAGGTATGCCGACAATTAAATATTTTTGTATTTTACATGCTTAAATTCATAGGTTATCTCGGTAAAAATGGTTTTAATACAGACAATATCTCTTTTTTTATGGTGAACAAGGAGCTCAGTTGTAATAAAACAGTAATAATAGTTTATGCAAATATTTTTATCATGTTTGATTACAATTATTTTGGTGATTAGCCATTTGCTTTAATCAATAAACATTGTCTTTATGTGTATATCGACCAAATCATGCAACATCAATTCCAGAATGTCAAGTCAGGACAACGACGCTCCCTTGCCCGATGGTTGGGAGATGAGAACCAGTCGCTCAACTGGCATGAGCTACTTCCTAAATATGTACACTAAAAAGTCGCAGTGGGAAAGACCTGAGGCCCCTGCTGACCCCGGAGAAGTCCGTTGCAGCCATCTGCTGGTGAAACACGCTGACAGTAGACGCCCATCATCATGGAGAGAGGAAAACATCACCCGTTCCAAAGAAGAAGCTCTGGAACTACTCAAGGGGTACCGTAAACAGATTGTTGCAAATGATGCCTCATTTGCTGATCTAGCAGCAAAGTACTCTGATTGCTCTTCGGCTAAGCGTGGCGGAGACTTGGGTATGTTTGGCCGTGGTCAGATGCAAGCTCCATTTGAAGAAGAAGCATTTAAACTGAAGGTGGGACAGCTGAGCCGGCCCGTTGAGACTGAATCTGGTGTACATATCATCTTGAGGACTGCTTAAGTGTACAGTGGAGATGTAAAATGATTATGCTGTTTGCTAAAATTAATTTGCAAATTTCAAACATGTATTTTAATTCTGATTACTTGTTATCTAATTATACTATAACAGCCTATCAATATGAATCTTTATTAAAACTTCTGTGTAATTTACTGTTTAATTGAATCAGTACTTACTTTTCTATACATTGACATGATATTCACAATATACCTGATTAATACTGCCACAGCTATTGTAACCCAATTCTCATAGGACCTTCAGTTCACCAGATATATATGCTTTATGGGTGTACTGCACAATAGACTGCATATAGATTACCCAGTTCGATTTCAGCACTGCTATTTTGAGTTAACAACTATATGCCGAGAATAATTGTGTCTCAATAGAAAATCTTTATATAATAGTTATAATGCTCAAAACAACTTCAAGCATGTTTATATGTGTAACCTTAACTTGGTAACTATTATTTAGACCCTGACATCCAGACAACGCTTTTATCATTACGATTCGTAGTCCATATGACAGGATATAGTACTTTAGTGATTTTACTGTATACATCTTCATCAAACCACCTTGTATTACATACTTATCTGAGAGCATAGGAACAACTATGCCCTCAGTAAAGAGCAGTCAATTGCTATTTATATATGCTATAGCTCCTTGTGTGGCCAATGCAGCAATGCTCCTAGCATAGGTTATGTGCCAGTAAAACTCTGAACATTGTAAGCATCATCAGCAACTGCTTACCATCAGGCAGGTCAATAATAATTTGTATTAATTTGTACTTGCTGCTTATAGATTTTGTTCTTTTATTCCAACCTAATATTATTCAATAAACCATTACACATATAAGATAGGATATCTTAAAATTTTAAGAATTGAATTTAGTTATGCCTTTATATTATTATTATCTAATGCTCTGCACCTGCACCAAAACAGTTGCCTTATATTTGTGGTTAATCTAATTAACAGCTTTTAATTTATACTTTATAATGACAGGTGTCCTATTTAATGTTTTAAATAGCATGAATTGCTTGAAAATCTGTTGTGAATACCTTATGGTGCAATCATTTGAAATTTAATACCTGGATATTTGAATTTAGTTTTGCCTTTATGTTATTTTAAGCACCAATTCTTTAGATATGTGCTCAATCTGATGAACAGCTTAAGATTAGAAAAACATATTTGGAAATGAAATGGTGTCCCATTTAAAGTTCTATAATAAGCATAAATTAGTTGACCATCTGCTGCCAATACTGTATCAAACAGATATTCATATTCTTTGCAAATATAGATATGAATTAAAATATGCATTCAAAAAGACAAATATTTACCCATACTCAACAAGAGCTCTTATTTTAGTGACCTACTGAAATTGTTTTGCTTTCCTAGTGACAGCATTCTTAACTATGATCATCTCATATATATACATATATATCCAGATTTTATGACACCTATATTAATATTATTCAGTACCTATCAGACCCTAAACTATTGGGTACCTATTTTGATCATTGTATGTATACAGCCATGCAGTCACTTTAATTTTATTAATATCAGTCACAGATATGTTAACTATTAATCATATAATAATTACTCCTGTTTTATAGAACTGGTTAGGATATAGACATTTCTATTCTAATGTAGGCAGCCATTGTTTGGTGCTAAGTGTTAGAATTTTGTCATGATGTTTGATATTCCATTTTCAAATCAATTGTATGACTTAAATGTGGTCTCAATGTTCATTAGTTATCTTATTCAGAGATTTGATTGGATAAGTAATAGATAAATGTCTAAATAACTATTTGTAGTTAGATAGATACTATGTGAATATTTAATTATCTATTATATTCAAAATTATTCAGATGATGTTTATTGATGGAATGTACTAAATTTACCACAAACTGTATTGCGTAAACATATTTGAAGGGCAAATAAAGATTTACTCTGAGCAGTATTATTTTATTCAACTTTGTTCACCATAGACTCAGGGAGAAATGACTTCAACAGTAACTTAATATTTTTTCTATATTCACTGACGAGATGCACAATAAATAAGAATATACATAACAAAGTCCTTATCATTACATGTATCAGTACTGTGTCTCTGACGAGCCCAGCCTGTCGCCAGGGACACGGGACTCCCGAACTTCCGCGTGTTATTTTGTTATTCGTCTTTCAATTACAAATGTAAAGCACTAACATAATTATAAAGGAACTTATTCTACAGGAGACCGATTTAACAAAGACATTGCAAGTTCGGGAGTAAGGATTTGTCGTGTGTCCAAATTACAAAGCCTTTGACATCTGTTTGTGTTCACCTTTTTCTTGTTCTTTACTATTTCTTATTAGAATAATTGTGTTCAGAGTTGAGTCCTTCATGTTTTCGTTGGTAGGTGTCCATATCGGGCCGATGATCGGCGGTGAGCGCTTGCCTCCCCACGCACTGAACTTCACTTTCCTCTTACCATCTTTCTTCAAGTTGACGTCTAAGTACGGATGGCCGGGTTTAAAGAACTTTGGTAACGTTTCCAAGAAAGTTTTGAAGGGCATCGCTTCTCGTATCGTTTTGTCGTTCGACCTGGAGCCCACAGTGAAGAACTTGAACGGTTGTCGTTTGTCGAAAATCGGGATGTATTGGAAACCTGCGAAATTCAATCGTTTTTCGTTTGGTGAGTAATTAGATACGATCCTCGTCAATTCTGGTATTATTGTTGAGAAAACAGTCTTAGAACTTTTCGAACCTGGTTTGAAGATGATCTGGCCGCTGCGCTTTCCTCCCCATGGACTGAAACGGACTCGTTTCGGCATGCTGGGCTCTCGGACATTGTTGGATCTTTTCCAAGTCCACATGTGCTCTATATTGGGTTTGTCTCTCTTACCTCCCCATGGACTGAAATACTTCTTTTCCATTGTGTCGAATATCTCGTTGGCTGTTTCGTTACCTTCCACCGTGCCGGTAAAGCCAAGTACATATGGTGTAGCCTGATCTTCATTTTGCAAAAGTTCGATCTTGTCTGTATCTACTAAGTTTGGAGCGTACCGTTTGTCTCTTACTTCTTTCTCATCCGATAATCGTCGTTTCCTTTGGATTTCGGTGAGGACATCGTCTCGCTGGTAGTATTGTTCGTTCAGGGGGTCGGTTTGGAGCGTATCGAAGTCAGCTCTCGTAGAAGGTGGGTTGTAGTTGATGTAGGGTATGGGGTATTGAAGCCTGTCCATGGAGTCCAAACCGACATCAGCGCCAGGCCCTCCGGTATTGATATACTGGAGACTGACGGACCCAAACCAAGAGAACGTGATGATAAGCCAATGGTGCGACATGATTCTGAAAAGAAGATAATGGTCTGTTAAGATTGAATTGTAGTGCCTATATTAAATTGGTTGGGTAGTTGTTGATATCTAAAAGCTAGCGTTTATGGTTCTCAGTAGGTCTCTAGGTACAGTCAGCGACATAAGTAGCTGCATACAAAATTTCTAATATTATTTAATGAATGAAAATGTTTGTTATGTACTAATGAATTATGATTAAAATAACTATTTTTTGACTATTACTGCTGTAACAGATGAGCCATTACCTTAATTGTGTATGATAAAGCAATTCAAATTGTCGTGAATGTTAATCGACCTATGTCGCTAACTGTAGGTAATTATGTAGGTACCTATTGATTTTAATTATTATTTGATTGAGGACGGCGTAAATCTATAATAATATATGAGATGCGTGATGTCTTTATTTATATAATGGCAGAGTGGTTAGATGCAGATGTCAGTAGGTACGTAGGTGCATACGTAAGAAATATACCTAGATGTCAGGTGTAATGTTCTGAGTATTTTAGTTTTCTAGTAGGTATTCTGTAGTTTTAGGTAGATGGTAATTGACTGCAATATATTTTGATGACTATAAAATAAAATGCCATTTCGGCCAGATAAACTTTAAATGAAAATCTATCCATTTTTGTATGTTGCTAGTAATCTTGTTAATCCCTCCAACTTAGTTAAAGCTTGTGTTACGATCGTGTTCATATATGAGTCAAAATAGCAATTTAGTTAAAGTGCGTAATTGTATTCGAATGATAATTTATTACTGGTAGTTGTTGCTGGTAGTAGTGGTCATTGTAAAATGACAGAAAAAGGCTGCACGATAAAAACTGACGTAACCGCTATTTAAATGCAGCAGACCGAGGGAGATAGCAAGATTTTCCCACTTTTCGTTATATCCAAATTGAAAACATTAATTACTCCCTTATTTCGCCACAAATTTTGACACTCTTTGCACAAAAATATGTCTTTTGATTACTATTTGCTCTTGCGTGTAAAATATTTTATTAAATCAAATATAGGCAGCTACTCTGTATAATTGGATTGGGTAGGTATGTGCGGTTGCATTATTCTCTAGTACCTAATATCACATTGCATAAATACTCTGAGATTAAATACTTAATCAATGATAAAAGAAAGCTGAGAATACAAAACGCTGCGGTAAATAGTCGAAAAGATATATCTTGAACAATTTAGTTATTTCACGCGAGTCGCAGAAATATCTATTGAAAAATGTTAGCATAGCTTTTACTCGTTCAAACAGTCCTGAAATAATGTTATCGGAAACATCTTTAATGCACGGACACAAAGAATTTCTGCAGTTCTTGAGTTCATTCGTTCTTAGAAAAGTGTTCCTGTGTTTACTTATATCATAGCAAAACATGACATTATATTCGTAAAGAGCTAAGAACATACAGTTTGGTACATCGTTTAAGGTGTCGCACGGATGACGTGTGTCTGTTAATTGTACGTTTGTGAAGACACGACACAGCTAGATCATTAATGAGGGAGTCTTTTTAAAACGAAGAACAAAGCTTTCTTAAGGTCAACGTAATAGGGCGTGGGCTTATTGTGGACTGAGCATACTGTTAGGTATTGAGAATTTACGTTCATAGAGTGATGGCTGTATTTTTCCTGGAGAGGTCGGCAAAGGTGTACCTATTACACACCCATAATTTGTCACCTATGTTTTAAAGTCCCACTGTGCAGAAGGCGAGCTTATTTTTGACTACGAGTCAAATTTTCAGACTCCTCTGCTGCTGGTACTGAAATTTTCCTAACACTAAATTAGTTTTACTGTATATGTAGGTGACTATTATCTTTTAACCGCGGCTTTTGTTCACTTTATTGTAATTATCTATCCAATAGAAACAAATATTTTGAGGGTAAAAAGCCTTTGAAACTCCCAGGTCCCATAAATTGACACAACAATCACGTTTCTTCGATGCTAGTGATAGAAGGACCATCTGAGAACAGATCCTCACATTTATAATATTATATCATAATAGCTTCACGACTGTATATTCTCGAAGAGTTGGCAGAGATTGATGTAATATTTACAACTGTCTACGTACCTAATTGAGACCGAATATATTTCTGTTTAAAACGCACAATGCCAGATTCCATTATATCTACATTTAGGTATAATACTAGAATCTGTTTTAAATGCACCTATATTTTATACTAATTAGTAATAATAGAGTACCTAAACATGTCTCTGCAAAAGTAGGGTTACCTACATACATTTCGTAGAGTTATACTTCTCATAGTCATTAGTAACTCCACGAAGGTATAGATTGAGATATCTCTATCACACACAAAAGTTGTCAATTATATTTGATTTTAGGTCTTCCTTTGTTACGGGAAAGTGTTGGCGTCAGCCGGGTGCAGCATCAGGTTCTGTGCTAAACAAAAAGGAACAAGTAGGTAAGTCACACTTTTAATTCTTCTCCCTAGCTTTTATTATTACCAAGTCACTTGGGATCGGCTTTTCTGTTCTAACCGGATATGACTGGATATCAGTTTTTACTCGGAGCGGCTGCCACCTGACCTCCGCAACCCGAAGCCTAACGATAACCTAAGGCTAGACCAGTGTCAGGATATTATAGGGCACTGACTTCCCAAACGACTACCATAGATGTTCATGGCACCCGGGACCGACGGCTTAACGTGCTCTCTGAGGCACGGAGCAGGCGATAATTGTCAATCAATACGCACATAATTTCGAAGTCATATAACTTCCGAAAGTCAGAGGTGCGCGACGTGGGTTCGAACCCGAGACCCTCTGCATTGCAGTCTGTTGGTCTCCCCACTAAGCTGTTGCTGCTATTTAAGTCACACTTTTAATTATTATCTATTATTTGCTTGTACCGAGACTGATTGCGTTTTTATGTAAAAGATAGCAATAGCATGATTTAATTTTATCAAAATTTGTTCGGTTAACAACTAAACTGCTAATAAAATTATTGGAAACAGAGGAGACTCGTCACGCATCCTCGGATTGCGTACCCTAACTATAGTAATAAAAAAATTATGACAATAACGAATCCAGAGGGAATTGGTCATAACGAAAATACCGTTTGGCATAACGGTCTTAAAGATGTCTCACGCTGCGGCGAAATACGTGTCTCGACACATATTTTGTGTTTGAAGCGGAATACACCAAGTTGGAGTACGCCCGGATCCCACGACGCGGCAGTCTCTATCCAGAGGAGTTTGGTATTGTCAACCTTTTTCTATTGGAATAGTTGGTGTGGGCAATCCAAGGGTACTTGGCGGGTTCCTCTCATCCCAATAAATTTATTACAATAGATTTTCAACGAGTAACGCCTAATTCGATTAATTAAAACTAAACTGCTTGCGAGCCGTACAATTGTAATAAAGAGAGATACTCACTTTCTAACTAATTTCTAATACTTATAACTAAAGACATATCATCAATGTAGGTATGTTAAATACTTAATATACCTTAAAATGTACATATTTTCTTATTTGTCAACCGATTTAAATCAATTTTAAGTAAGCGATTTTAAGTAATACAAGATAAAAACCTCTTTCACATAGCTTCAGTTATTGTGGAGATTAGTGTCCATAGACAAAATAAAAGTCAGTTGATGGTGGTCTCCTCATTATTACTCATTCAACGGCGGCCTCGATGGCGTAATAGTTAGTGTAACCGACTGCCACGCCTGAGGTCGTGGGTTCGATATTCCCGGACAAGTCAAACATTTGTGTGCATGAAAATGGATGTTTGTCTTGGTCTGGGTGTTTCTATGTATAATATGTATGTATTTACAAAAGAAAAAGTATTTATGTATGTTTATCCATTGTCTAGAACCCACAGTACGAGCTCTACTTAGTTTGGGCTAGATGGTGTTATGTATATGTGGTACAATATTATTATTATTATTATTAAAGAAGAGTGGAAGAGTCTCCTCATTCAAGTCTATTTGGTGACTGCTGGAATAGATCGGCTCGCTACCATCGTACAGGAGTGGTGTCCTGTAAGATGGTATAAGTCCAGCCTCCAGGCCAAGTCGTTTAGCCTGGTGGGTAAGAGTGCCGGTATCTCACTAACCTACCCATTCCTTGAATCACTTTTTAAATTTATTTTGCTTTAAGGACAGCAATGCGATAGTAATATAGTCTCACCACTGCCACCACGGCGAGTATTCTGGATTCGAATCCCATACGGGACAAAAACTTGCGTGATCCACAAATGGAACAACCATTTGTGGATCACGTCACTCAGTCGGAATGTTCATTGTGTACGTTGTTAGAATGTTTGTAAAGTCCGCCGTGATAGAGAAATTAATGCTAGCGCGGAAGTTGATTTTTTTAAGAAATAACAAGTGAGAAACGGCAGTGAATTGCCGTAAATCTCAGAGTTCGAAGAAATGGTATCACGTGATCCTGAGGTCAGAGGTCAAAGGTCATAGTAATTTCGGAGGTATATCTACTATGCTGAGTCGAATGGCGTCTCTAGCTCTTACGGTGCTTGAGTTGAAAGTTGTATAACAGACGGACGGACGGAATAAAAGGTAACCTATGGCTTTTGTACCTCTGACAACGTGTATACAAAATTTCATGATGATTAGTCGAGCAGTTAAGGCGTGAAAGCGTAACTAACAAACTCACATTCGCATTTATAGTATTAAGGTAGGATGTTCAGTTTATAAAGTATGTGTCCAGAAAATCTTATTAAATATGGAGCAGTGATATATTTTTTATAGGACGTCCAGTATCATGTTTTCACCTTTTTTCCAACTCCACTTTTTCATAATCTGTCATATAATTTTTTGCTCAATAATTGTGTTACCTTGTACATTACTACCATGTCAAATACAATATTTAAGCAGATTTGCCCACGTGTAATTAATCCTCGTTTATAAATAACTAATCACATAAACTCGATGATTCTGAACGTAGGTATTATGTCTTATAGATTATCGTCTACCGTGAATTAAGGACTTGAATCAGACACATAAGAGAATTGTTTTATCTGTCTCTGTAGGCATTTGGTTAAGTATTTAATGGAATTATTTACTTCATATTATTTTGTAATTGTTCGCTCTTTTCGTTCTAAAGTTCTATCCCACAGGAACATTTAAAATATGTGGCACTGTTCTTTATATTTTAAACTAACTTTAGTTCGCGGTTTCGCTCGAGAATATTTTTTTCCGGATGAAAGGACCCTATGTCCTTTTCTGTACCCCTGATAACGTGTATGCGATATTTCGTGATGATCAGTCGAGTAGTAAGGGCGTGACAACCTAACAAACAAACTGACATTTGCATTTTTAATGTTAGTTATGATAACAAATAGAAAGCATTTTAATTAACAAATAAAAATAAATGGCTAAGTGAGTGCAGGATAAGATGAGAATATTTTAGTATCATGCAGTTATATCTAAAGTTGTTTTCGTGTGTTTTATTCTTTCCGACCCATAAACTATATCTACTTATGCATAAAATAACGTCGATCTCTTTCTCCATTGTTGCATAAAACAAGGACAAACGAACAAATACATTGTCACAATTATAGTACTCATTAAGGACTTTGAATATATCAAATTTGGCATTGAGACATTGTCGTTATTTTGTTTAAAGAAATCGCCCACAGTAGAAATAATTTATGTGGGGTACTTTACAAACATTCAACACGACACAAACGATACTGTAACAATTATTTGTAGAACCCACATAACTCGGTGCTGTAACATGGCAAGACAAACATTTAAACCACTACGCCAGTATACTATATGCTTTTAGAAAGGCAAATTTGTCGATACCTCAGTACCAAAGTTATACATTTGAAACGCAGCTCGAGCCTTGCTGCCTACTACCTATCGTAATAAGTCATGTCAATTACATAAAATATACTTCGCAAAATTCTATTCGGTATCATCAGAGCTACATACAAATCACAATTGTGCACAACTAGGTTGACAGCTGTTATGCCTACAATTTATTGTCTATGGACAACATAAAACTTTACTTGGCTATAGACAAGCGATGGCATAGGTTTACAATACGTTTACAATCGAACTTCTAGCAGAACTTTACAATAAGAACACGTAGAATGATATAAAACTCTAGCTTCTATAAGAACACCGATAAACACAGCTTAGGTAACTTAGTATTATGTGGCATTTTCTTAGTGAAAGAATTTATAAAATTGGTTTGGAAATAGGTTGTTCTTACAAATCATTAAGTTATTACATTCTACGTCATAGAGGAGGAAGAACGTGGCGCAGCGCTAGTGAACGCGACTGCTGTTCGGGTCTCGGTTTCAAATCTCAGGTCGGGCTAAGTAAAAATTATTAAGCTTTTCTGCTAAGAAATGTCAATAACAGCTCGGAGTTAGGAAGTTGGCAATGTTAGACACCCCATGCTTCGGAAAACACGTACCTACAGCCTTTAAGCCGGCTCCTGATCTCTCTCCGGTCGTGTTGGATTGCGGACCCATTCATCTATGAGAGTAATAGAATAGAGAGCGCACGTGTATTTACGCACACGTGTGTTCACTTCAATATCTCCTGCGCAGATGGCCAGTCACCGTCGATATTGACCGCTGTGACAGAAATTCGATCTGAATGGCGTTATTTACTAGAGGAGACATCTCAACTAATTTGTTTGTTACACGAGTTAGAGTACATGCTCTTTAACTCACTTAGTTTAAGCCAGGCGATAACTGGAACGACATGTTTGAGTGCAATATTAATTAAGCAGTAGCGTAATTCATATAATGGCATGGGTAAGATAATTTTATTTAAAAAAAAATTATACGTAGGTATCGTTGCAATAATGTGGCAAGTGAGTTAACTCGAAAAACTGAAGCCCGTACTTACGAAATCGGGAGCAAAAGTTAATCCTAACTAATATTATAAATGCGAATCTGAGTTAATTTGTTTGTTTCATCTTAACTTAACTATTCGACCGATGATCATTAAATTTCGCAAATACGTTATCAGCGACACAGAAAAGTACATGGAGTACTTTTCATCCAAAAATCTCTTGTTCCCGAGACAAGCTAGGGCAAAAGCTAGTTCCATCTATATAAGACAAAGAACGCCTAGCAACAGAAGCCAATTTGATCAAAATCTCGAACAAAACCCAGTAACAAATAAAGATGAAAACTACTAGCTCGCTAAAACGACCCACCAAACTCGTCATGAAGTCGACACGTGAGAATCTGCAGTTTAGTTTACATCAATATTCAAAACCGCATCCATCCTGAATGAGGTAGTAATTTTATAAACAACTGCTGTATTGATAGCCTGCGACCAGTATCACACTGGAATTTATCGAGCGATTCGATGTGGTGTTAGCCTGTGTGTGCGTTGCTTGTCCTAGATACTTAATTGTTAATAGGTTTCCTATGGTTAACCATATCCAACCAGGAAAATACTTGTAGTATCATCATTGGACCAATATAACGGCATACTTGGGTTTTGACCAATACATTGGTGTGTCTGCGTTTTCTATAACAGGATGTTGTTTAGTCAAATTGCCATAAAGGCTGGAAAACAAAATCATTATCAGCATTGCAGCCAAAAGACGTCCACTGCTGGACATAGGCCTAACCCAAGAGTTTTCTACACAGGCTGATTGGCCCGCCCGCATCTAACCGCTTCCCACGACCCTTGCGAAGTCGTCAGTCCATTTTGGGAGGCCTACCCCAGATGCGTCTTCCGATGCGTGGCCAACTTAAATAAACCGAATTAGTCGAGTTAAATATACACACACCGAGCTATTCAAACATTTTCTAGTAGGTTAATCCGACAACCCTGCTCGACCTAAATTCCGACGATAAAATTGAAGCTACTTGGAACATTATTAATAATGAAACAGGACGCACCAAGGTGCGTGATAATACTATTAAACGTAATGTAAATAATTAGATAATTTCAAATAACTTGCAAGTAGCTGAAACATTTAATAACTACTTTGCAAAGTTACCTGTTATTACAACTAGTTTCTTTCTTTTCTTTTAAACAAACGTTATAAATATGTATTAACGTAAATTTTGTTTTCACTACATTTAGTCACGAACTACCTTTTCATGTCACAAAGTGTAAGTGTATGCGTCCTCATGCCATACTACTGTCTATTACAAATGGCTACCTACTGATAAATATTATTTCAAACCTCAAATGCTTCTTACATAAAATTATTAACTATATTTTTTTTTTAGAATTTAGTTGTTTATGGACAGTGACATATGGTATAATGACTGCAACACCTGGTACATAAATAAGTTGTAAAATACTGAAATTATAAGTTGATGGCGATTTATAAGAGTGGCCTTAAGTTTCTTGCAGGTAGTCTCATAGTAAATTCAGTAAATATAATAAACTCACTAACCCCTTTGACGTTCATAAGTGTTACTTTGTGACCTAAGTGAATAAATGATTTTTGACTTTGACCTAGACATCGAGATTGGAACCTCACGATACACGCAAATATAATGCCACAGAACCAACAAGGCAGCCCCTAAATGAAATTAAACTCTCATCTTATATATTATACGTAAAAAGAAAACTTTCTGGGGTACAAAGTTACATCTTCACGTATATAAGTACCTATATTACGCGCAGAGAAGAGTGTGAAATATAAAATGGGTAAAATGTAAATGGGAGAGTACAGATGACTAAAAGTTTTAAATTTTAGTATATTAAGATTAAAGTCGACCACCAGTATCATTAGTACACCATCAAATAAAATGGCGAACTAAAATAGACAACCTAAACTTTCGCCATATATTTACGGAAACCCTCCCGCGATAAACATTCCCTGCTTATTTTAATTAAGTGAACCTCTCTTCACATCCCACCTTTGCACGAAAACTAAGAATCAAAACGATATTAATCAAATTATGTAGTTACACTTTAGTTCGTGGCCGTCCTAAATCAACATGGCCGCCGACGCGATATTTCTAAGGTTTTATGAAAGATTTGTCCTCCGGTCCCGGACTAATTAGATGATGATATTAGATGTTTTATTTATATACGACTTGGGTAACCTTATGGGAGAATGAACATACGTATGTTTGCCTTTTCATTCGTACCTTTCGTCATCTTAACATATATTACGCTATAACAGTTATGCGAATACGAACCATTGCTGTATTAACACAGAATGTTGTGTACAAGAAATAAATTTATTTCTTTAGGCAATGAGCCTTGTGACATGAATTAAGACGTAACATCTATCTATCACTCTTAGAAAACAGGAGGCTGTGTCGATGCAATAGATATATTCTAGAGCTCCCTTAAATAATGAAATAAAACATGAGTACACATGCATGATGGAAACATTACGAAAAACTCTGAGAGTTTTTCGTAATGTTTCCATATTCCTTAAGATATGTAAAGTCTGTCAACCCACATTGGACCAGCGTGATAGATTATAATATGCGATCGAGAGTTTTCGATTTCGGTCCTCTTTCACTGCTGACGTCCAACGTGAATCCACTTCTAACACAAGTATTTATTTTAATTATCAGGATGCTAAAATACTTGTAATTTGTATTCAAAATTCTGTTTGATAGTTCTGGCACCACACAAAATAATTTTTGCAGTAAGTAAGCAATCCTAATGAGCGTGTTTTGACATGGGTGTTTAGACAACAGCTCGCACGTGATGTCATTTAGGCGGATCACACTATGTACTATATCTACGACCCAACTAAACGCAATTACAGGAAATGTGAATACTTAGAATTCAATCGAAACCCCAAGCTTCCAAACAGTATATAATTCGTTCAGTGTTTTTGCGGAAGCTTGAACAAATTAATAAACATGAAGAAAAATACAGTTTCATACTCAGAAACACTTAATTATTTATACTAGATTTGCCCGCAGCTTCACTCGCATAAATAAAATAATAGGTAATAATAATAAAAAAATAGGTAAGATAAGATTAGTGTTAGTACTTTTTTCTGGATGAAAAATACTATACTTAGTATGTTTTTTTTGGGTTCCCTCGACAACGTGTATGCGAAATTTCATGATCATCGGTCAAGTAGTTAAGGCGTGAAAACCTAACAAACAAACTCACATTAGCATTTGTAGTAATAGTTAGGATTAGGTTATTTAATGTACAAACGCAGATCTGTAACATTCTTATAGTACAGATAAACTCAAGGCCAACCCAGATATTAGACCCAAAAACAATTGAAGCCACGAAAGCTGTGAATTAATTACAATCTCTCACTCAAACCTTTTCAATTACATCACTTCAAAAGATGTTTTAATCTAATCACAAGTTTGGAGGAGAAATTATCAGAATCCTATTTTAAATACGTGACTAGGTTCCGCCGAACATAACGAAGGATTCTTTAAATGCAATATCCGTATTTACTGCTGTTATAAAACCTCGTTAAAGACGCCATTAAAACACAAAAAAGAAAGCTATAAATAAATAACTAGATATTATTATCCACCTCCTTGGTAAGGTTAGTTGATGACCTCGCGTCATATCTTTATATAATAATATCAGCTCTGTATTAAACTGTCCCACTGCTGAGCACGGGCCTCTTAATGTGAGAAGGGTTAGACCATAGTCCACTACGCTGGTCCAGTGCGGGTTGGCAGACTTAACGTATCTTCGAGAACATTATGTAGAACTCTTAGACATGCAGGTTTTCTCACGATGTATTCCTTCAACGTTAAAGCAAGCGATATACGCACATAACTGCGAAAAGTCAGAGATGCGTGACTTGGGATCGAACTTGAGGCCTCTGCGTAGCAGTCCAACGGTTTCCCACTAGACTATCCCTTTGAAAGGTGTACCACTACATGAGCAACTCTATAAATAAAGGTGTAAAGTTCCCCAGACCGATTTTCGGTCACGGCATTTAGTACACACGTGTGCGCGCAAACACATGTGCTTTTTGTTGCATAACATTGGACCGAGACACAGTTTTCTTACGTGCTTTCTGAGGAACGGTAGTGTGTAACATTGCTAACTTCCTAACTTCGGGCTGCTATTAAGAATCGACAGAAAAACCTAATAATTCTTTGTTGGCCAATTCCGGGATTCTAACCCACGACATCATGCCCGGCAGTCGCATAGTACCACTGCGCCCCCGAAGCAGACACAGTCGCGTTTAATAGCAAATCGCAAATAAATAAGAAAGATGGCGACGTGTATTTGAAGACACGTTCTTTTTGATAAACCATGCGGGCGCCGGCGGCATCAGCTAATTTTATTCATATAGGTTTCATCAGATCCTTTGAAATAGAGACGTACTGTGTTAGAGACACAAAGCCTTTGATTTGGTGAATCTGAATAACATTTGGCTTGTTTTTAAATCAAGGGTCCATCCGTTAGGAATATATCGCTGTTACAATACCTTCATACTTGGTATGCAGACCGTGGTTTGATGCTATTAGTTCAAGATAGCCTCAGCTTACAATGCAACGAACTGTCTTACCCCTTACAAACCTCGAGGGAGGCGATGTGCCTTATTTTTAACAATCTAGCTATCGTGCAAAATTTTTAAATTTTATTATCCAACTACCTGTCACTGCCGTTTCACTCACGTTTAAGATAACTGTTCCGCTCGCAAAGCTTGTAGCATACTGCTATATAGCCTATGATACTTTGAATAAAGTTAAGTGTTGTAGTTTTGTGTTTATCCATTACAAACAAAAATACATAAATTATACAAAACAAAAAAATATTATAAAACAATCTTGTTTTTTATTTAATACTAGATTTTCCGCGGCTCGGATCGACATTTTCTATTCTTCTTTTTTCTAAATGCAAGGTCCTTTTCTGTACCTCCGACTACGTATATGCGAAATTTCATGATGATCGGTTAAGTAGTTAAGGCGTGAAAGCATAACAAAGAAACGAACTCACATTCGCATTTTTGTTATTAATACAAAAAGTAGATTCTCATGTATGTATCTGATTTGAAATGTTATATTTGCATACGAGATTTGTGGGTGTCTGAGAATTTGATATTATGTTTATTTCCGACGACTGAATGCTAATTACTCTTCTCGGTAGTTGAATAAGGTTGATATTATTCTATTTTTACTATCGTTGCATATTAAAATTTATAAATAAATGCAAGTTAAAGTCTGGAAATGGAAGAGACACTAGCAATAAACTTGCAATGATGCTCGCTATGTACAATATTGCATTTCGCCATTTTGAAGGCTACTAAAAATAGGACAAGCAATAGAAATTCTAAAAAACGTTTCCGTCTCGCTTTGTAGTTCTAGAATTTCTATCAAACCTAATTTACTTGTACCTATTACTACTAATGGCAAAGTGAGACGATGACATCTTTTTTATGAATTTTCTTTTCCAATTGTTCAATTATTTCTACAAATTGGCGCCAAAACAGAAACGGTTTTCAAAGGACAGAATGTCTAACCTCATTGTGTATTGTTTATTTGTCTATGGTTTTATTGTTGTGTGTTAGTCAAAGCTCAAAGGACATTGCTCTACATTTAAATCCAAAAGCATACCACTCTTTGATTGTGGTCGAATGCGCGTGGAATATTTTATATGGCATATCATAGGTTTTATTGGAACTCAATCTGGAAATATAAATAAACGTCTATGAAACCAAATAAACCGAGCTTTCGCGTAAAACATTACTGGGAAGCTTGGTTTACGAGGTTGCCTCTCTTTATCAAATTTAGGGGGTGTGTAATAATACTAATAATATATTTAAAAAAACTTTAAACTACCATAATGAATACAATAAGCCGTATGAAAGTCCTTATTTTGATAAATATCCATAAATTTACTTTACAGAATAATATTTTATGATGAAAGTCACTAAAAGTTGTTCACCTTTTTCTCAAATTCTATTGTGATAGACTAAGTTTCCCAGAGGGGTAGGCAGAGACTACGGATTTCCATTTGCTACGATCCTAACACACGTCGTGTCTATATGTAGACGAATAAAAGCAATTTACGTACATATGTTCAGAGGCTTTTTGAGGTCTAGATATAATTATGTTCGGGACGTCCACGTCCACTTAGCCATTACGTGGTTATTATAGCATATGCCTCTGTTTACAGACAATTAACTACCAATATAATGAAGGGATAATCGCTTACATTTATTTAGTGATATTTCTTTTTGTTTGTTTCATCTCTGAGTAGCGATAGCCTAGTGGGAAACCGTTGGACTGCTACGCAGAGAACTCGAGTTCAATCCTAAGTCGCGTATCTCTGACTTTTCGAAGTTATGTGTGTATTAAATATTTATCGCTTGCGTTAACGGTGATGGAAAACATCGTGAGGCAACTTGCATATCTAAGAGTTCTTCATAATTTTCTCAAAGATATGTGAAATTTGCCAATTTGTACTGGGCCAGCGTGATAGCCTTTATACACTAAGAAGAGCTCCGTGCCCAGCATTGGGACAGCTTAATACAGGGCTAATATTATTATTGTTGATCTTTAAGGCGTATAATAGCCAGACATATTATACGTGCGTTTTGTTATGCGTACAGTCGTGAGATCTTAAGTTCGATATGCAGGTCGTGTTTATCGATATCTCTGTTAGAATATTGACACAAGCTACATGGAGTGTGGCAATATGCTTAGTAGACAGCAAAAGACATGCTCTATATTACGTGTGACCTAAACGCAAAGTTTACTAAATGTGTGAGTAATGCACCTCTGCATATTTGTAATGATCGATAAATATTTTATTAATGATACAAGACAAATATTGCGCCATAAATATATTAAAATATTATCAACCAATGAGCCTCCTTATAAACCAAAAAGCATAGATTTAATCTATGCTTTTTGGTTTATAAAATATCTGTATTTATTATGATCAGGACATATTTTCGCGCGTTGTGGTCTCAGTTAAAATAAAACACCTTAATATTGCCCACGAGTACCGCACGTATTTACTCGGGGACTGTGAATTTCAAATAGATAAGCAACTGAATTTATTTTATCTGTAAATCTGTGCTGTTTTACCCAAAAATAATAGACTATGTCACCATAATTTTAGCTGTAGTATAATATCAAAATAAACAGCAATCACGAAAAGTATTGCGAATATTTGAGCTATCTGCCTTGCCAGCCGTCTAGCAAAAGTTTATAGTTACATTTGCGGAGGATCGTAATTCGTGAAAGCTCAGATTCGATTCCTGAATTAGACAATGTGCTATTTGATTTTTCGGCTAAGCACGGTATTTGGTTAAGTGCCGAATGGTCAGCAATAGGCTTCCTGCTTTTTAATTAGGACATTAAAATATATGTGACAAAATTAGGGAATATCTCGCTCTACCCGAGGTTCACCCACATTTATGATTAATGCTGTGCTCCCGTGGTTCATAGCGTGATGTTTTTAATCTATGTTACTTCTGGATAAAGTAGCCTTCTAACCGTAAAATCATTTTTAAAATCGATCTAGTAGTTTTTGAGTTTATTCATTACAAACAATTATACAAACATTTTTGATTTATAATATTAGTGCAGTTGAGGAAATATTATTGTGCATAGCTATGTGCACAAACATAAGTGCACTGTCCATTCTCTCACTCTCATCGTCCGATAAGACGGCTTCATAAAATAGAATTTTTGTTAGCCTCGGATTCCAAACAGTACCTTGTAATCCGTAGCCACTAGCCCAATATGGTAGCCATTTTCCGTAAAGACAACTGCGGCACTATGAATAAATCCTATATCGTGGAATGCCTTACAAAAATTCAAACAACGGACACAAAGATCAGCCAGACTCGGAACAACCATTTGTGCATCATATAAATATAATAATATTCTACCATATACACACAACACCATCTAGCCCAAACTAAGCAGAGCTTGTACTATGGATACTAGACAATGGATAAACATACATATATACTTTTTTTTTGTAAATACATACATATTATACATAGAAACACCCAGACCAAGACAAACATCCATGTTCATGCACACAAATGTTTGACTTGTGCGGGAATCGAACCCGCGACCTCAGGCGTGGCAGTCGGTTACCCTTACCACTACGCCATCGAGGCCGATAAATTTTTGTTCCGTGTGGCATTCAAAGGTATAGGTGGGTAGGTACCATAGGTACCTAATACTCGGCGTAGAGGCAACAGAGGGGGACTACGCCATCCATGCAGTTATATATTTTGTTCCTCTGCCGTTATATTGCAAATTTCTTTCTTGGCTATGGAAGTAATACAAAACTGCATTGCCAAGTTCGCTTCGCAGTACAACTTGTACAGTTTAGCCGGACATCATTAATTGTTATAGAAGCCCTATAAAATAAGTTGAACATCAACCGGCGTAGCTCACACAATGAGAACAGACCCAATTTCTTTTGTCTTTTCAACGTCATCTACTGCACAATACTACTCTTGTAGTGAAAATTTGTATTATGTATAATCATTCAAACAACGGGCACAAAGAACACCCAAATTTGGAAAAACTATTTGTGGAACATACATTTTTCCCGGGCAGGGATCGTACTTACAACACTTTCTATAAACAAGTGATCACTTCGCAAGTAAACACTCTTTATTTTACCTTATCCTATAAATCATATTCTGATTTCTGATCAATCTGTAGTTTATCATATTAAAGATCGATATTTGACATAAGTTTCACAGCCGGCCAGCAATTAATTTAAAATAATCTATGTCAAAATATATATTTCTCCATTATTTTTGCCCTGCCTATTCGATCCGGTCGGCATCGCGCTGATATTACAAGCGAGCATAAGTTACGGGAACCGTTTTCGTCAGAGACGTTTGCTTCTTTGTCGCCTTAACTATAAAAAAGCAAGAAAGTGGGGTCTGAGAGAAGATCTGGAAATCTGGTCATCGTCTGCTTTATCAATGTGCACGATTGCATTTGTTTTATTGACCGAATAAAGTATTCTGCAAATTTGTATTCGATTTTCATTCGAATTCTTATACGCTCATCACTAGCGTGCCTTCGAAAAGGCGTTTCCACTAATCACCATAAGATTAGTTAGCAGTTAAGTCAGACGTCTATGGATGGCTAAAAATCTTCTGACATTGTGTATATACGAATATAGGGAAAGTATTATAATAATATATCAGCGAACCAATCGAATAACGTCGTAACTTAAAAAGGAACGTTTCCAGAGAAACGTGAGAGCTGACATGGCTTTCCACACAAATTGTATTTTGGATATTTTATAAGAAATAGTTTCTGCATCGCAAAGTTTTCACGAATAGGGCAGTTGCTTGTTTGATGTTGTATTTTTTTTTTACACACTGGGTCAAATAGCAATCTAAAGAAATCTTTTTGTGAAAACAGTATCAAAACTGGCTGCAAAATAAGGTTCTATTTAATTAATATTTTAACTTTGGATTTAAGAAAGAATGGGTATAGTGTCCCCACTATACCTGTCTCACTATCTCCCTCGTACAGATGCTTCTAAATAGCGGTTACGTCACAGTTTGTATCGTGCATCCCTTTTCTGTCATTTGATAATTACTTCTCAATCTATCAGATTTGAAACACTTGTATCTTTTTTATTTTGGAGTAGATTTTGAAAGATTTAAAATATATTTATAGTTATGACAATAGGCTCCTTATAATGGTGAAATTATTTTTCTTATAAAAAGACAACTCCCGCTCTTGAAATGAATCCTGTATTGCGGCCTCCGGGGTACTTTACAAACATGCAAAGAACTCTCAAGCTCAGAATAACTATTTGCGGATGACACAAATTTTTGTGCCGTGTGAGGATTGAACCGTCAGCACTCGGCGCAGTCCCAGTACATACATATACAGTATTCTATCTTCATACAAACGGTCGAAACTCGAGTCATACCTACGCGCCTCGGCGTTGGTATGCGCTTGGTTCGCAACCAGTGCCGAATGCGCCGCAGTGACGAACGGACGGTGTGATTGTTTTGTAAGCAGTAAGCGTACGATTTGTGATGATTTGATTTTATTGAACACTTTCTATTTCATTCATTACGAATTTCATTTTTTATAATATAATAAACATATAATATTTACAATCACTAAACTAGAAAGAAACTCAAGTAGGTAGATAAAATTAAAATACTGTAGGCGGGCAGCCCTAACGCGTGTCTACGAACTGCGCTGTTGTAGGTAATTATTTCAAGGACTGGGCCGAGTTACAATACTGTATATGTATGTACTGTGGCGCAATGGCAGTGAGGACGCGACCATTTGATCAACTACGATATCCGTGCAGTCAAAATTTAGGATACAGCCGGCGGTATATTCTCACGCCCGTATACGTGAGAATATACCGCCGGCTGTATAGTGGCACCAACTACAATGGTTCGGGCAACATAAACAGCTACTTAGAGTTAGAAGTTAACCAATTGTATAAAAGATTGTAAACGAATCATTGTTTTGTTTACAATTAACGTCTAGAGATACTTACATATCATTTGTTACGCAATCCGACAAATTAACAATTACTTAACGGACTTCAACTTAAAAAAAGGAGGACATTCTCAATTCGACTGTGTATATTTGTTACGCGATTACTCCGCTATTTATGAATTGATTTTGATGATTCTTTTTTATTTGGTAGGTCATACTTCAGTTCCATATAAACTTATCAAAATTGAAGGAGCGCTTTTTTGAAAATCTACAAATACATGAAATATATGCCTTGATAAAGTTTCGGTTTTGAGGTTCCCTTCAGCAATAGACTTGTATTTTCTGCTTTTGAGTTTAAATTTGTACATGTAGTCTTGAAGTCGGTCTTTGTATTTTTTTTCTAGAAATTAACTTTTTAATATCATTGACACTGACTGCTTTGTTGGAATAATGGTAGTGTAATGACAGAGTCGAGCCCGCAAAAACTTATTTGGTTCATCTGACAAGATATTTTTTGGCGGTGTTCTACAACCCCGCGTCTCGGCGACGGCACGTAAAGGCGTTGGTCCTACGTCTGATCTCTCTCCGCTTGTCGTGCCGTCCCATCGGAATTTAGCAGAGTTAGGCAAAGGAAAGAGCACTTGTGTTGGCGCACACACTTGTGCACCATAATATATCCTGTGCGGATGACCAGTCGCTGTTAAGGTTGGCCGCCGTGGCTGAAATTTAGTCTGGAGGTCATTATTATGGTTAATATCATTGACTGGATGAGCCATTACGAAAAAGTACATAGTAATACCCTACTGTGTTTTACCCGGTGAATGTGATGCGATAAGCGATTGCAACGAAAAAGACATTTGAATATTCAAACACTGTATGACCGCAAAGTTTAATGTATTCGAATGTTTATTAAGATTTCGAATATTACGATTCGTTTGAATACTGTATGACAGCAAAGTTTAATGTATTCGAATGTTTATTAAGATTTCGAATATTACGATTCGTTTGAATACTGTATGACAGCAAAGTTTAATGTATTCGATTATATGTCAAGATTCAGAATATTTCGATTCCTTTGAATCAGTGATGTAGCGAATATTCGCATCCGTATCCGCATTGGCAATAATCAACGCGGATCTTAATGCGGATCCAGATATAGCGTAGGTTACGATAAGAAAGAAATCAGTTGTTCAGTATTACGTGTTTAATTTATGAATCTTTGCAAAACAGGGTTGAGCCTGCGAAGTCGGTGATATTAGATACTTTTTATTAAATAAGATAAACAATTTTCATCAACATCCGCATCCGCAATTGTGGAGCTTACGCATCGATTTGGACATCCGCATCCGTATCTGCATCCGCGGATGTGAGATTTCAAATATCCGTATACGCATCCGCGGATGCGGATGTCAAAAAATCTGCATCCTCAACATCCCTGGTTTGAATATTCTATTTTAATCGATATTATCACAAATCTCTATGAGTAAGGAGTAATCCTTTCATCCCAATAATAATGCTTTCTCAAAGCACCAATAACACGCTTGATAGGCTAAGGTCATTGCTTACCATCGCGTCGTTTGCTTGTTCATCGTCTTGGTAATGTATAAAACAACCATCTTAAAATATCGTTATCTTCTGTACCTGCTTATGTTGCACACTGATTAAATGTATATAACTGCTTTACATGAGGCTTTAATTTCCGATGTTATTTATAATATTCCGTCAAAAAATCTCAGCACGGAGTCTGGAAATGTGCCTGGTAGTGGACAAGTTTCTTCTCTATTATTGTAGTATCACACCCACATTTCGCCACATATTTCTCTGCCTACTTTTTGAGGATCAAGCTATGATACTATTCTTACTTTTGCTTGGACTACTGTTATAAAGACTAAAGTGTAGTTCTATGGAGGCAAGGCTAATATTCTGAATAAGTTATCGGTACGAACTCCCACAATTATTTGTTTGACACATAAACGTTGCTGAAATTAGGTTGTTATACATATTTGTCCGGCCCTTTCGGTATATAGAAGTGTTACATTATTCTATGTTATAATAGCATCGGCCCTATATTAAAGGGATTAAATATAATGACCATCAATAATACTAATTGAGAGCAAATATTACTCAGCAAATATTGCACAGCTTATCGAGCACCTATACGCCTCAAATCTCTGCATTCCGTCTCGGAAGAGTTAGGTTATGTTAGGTTCCTTCTTAAACCTACCCAAAAATAGGAGCCCCGCGAAGGGGGACTCCGTCGACTTAGTTTGATCTCTTTAAATATATTTTGCTGTGCAATTAGTATTTTTGGTAAGCATATTTTGCTGTGCAATTAGTATTTTTTTGCTGTGCAGTTAAATACTACTCTGTATTAAACTCTCCCACTGCTAGGCACAGGCCTCTTTTCAGTGCGAGAAGGGTAAGCCCATAGTCAACCACGCTAGCCCAGTGTGGATTGGCAGACTTCACATATCTTCGAAAACATTATAGAGAACTCTCAGACATGCAGGTTTCCTGACGATGTTTTCCTTCACCGTTAAAGCGAGCGATAATTAACTAGTACGCACATAGCTTCGAAAATTCAGATTTGCACCTTGGGATCGAACTTAATACCTCTACGTGGAAGTCCAACAGCTTCCCATTAGGCTGCTATGTTAAAAGTATGTATTTATTACGAATTGTTATTTCAATTTAAATTGCGTTTGGTGAATTATTAGTACCTACCATGTTTTTTTACGAGCAATTTGTGTTACAAAGGACTATTATTTTTATTACAGCCTCCAATTGAACTAAAATGTTTGTGTTTAAGGGCGGTTCTATTAGGCAACTCTTGCATGCAAGTATGACGTCACATTTGCGTACAAGTTGCTTGCATTGGAAACATGTTTTGGAGGGTGTACAAATTGCATGCAGGTTTCACTTGCATACAAGTGGAGATGTTCAACAATTGAGTAGGCCATCATGGGTGGAAGACGTGCTGCTCAATAAAAATGATTATTTTCTCGTGCGGGAGTTTTCCCACCTGACAGACATTATGTTTCGATAATTTGTACAGCGATAGATATCATGTGCGTACACGTTACTCGTTCGAAATTCGAAACGTGCAACGTTTGCGCGTTCAATTTGCAGGTCACTTGAATAAAAATATGTAAGTTCAATCTTACATATTTTTAAGTTTATCCATTGTCTAGAACCCATAGTACAAGCTTTGCTTAGTTTGGGCTAGATGATGTTGTGTGTATGTGGTAGAATATTATTATTATTAACTACCCCATACAAGTTGTAACTTATATGCAGGTTTGTACAAGTTGTATGCAATTTGCAATTTGCATGCAAGTAACTTGCCTAATGGAATCGCGCCTTTAAAGTGGAATTACGTTAGTAGTGCAATAGTAGGCTTCGAACCCATGACTTCTTGCTACAATGCCTTCTCTATTGCTTTAATTATGATGCACGGATGGCATAGTGGTTTAAGTGCTCGCCTCGCCGCTGCCACTGCGCCGAGTGTTGTGGGTTAGAATCCCACACGGGACAAAAAATTGTGTGATTCACAAATGGTTGTGCCGAATCTGGGTGTTCTTTGTGTCCGTTATTTGAATGTTTGTAAAATTCCCCGCGACACAGGAATTATTCATATTAATATAGAATTATCCCTAGTGCGGGCGTTGTATATTAAAAAGAAAACTGATATTATGAACTCTTTAAAAGGCTCCCAAATGCAGGTTGCCAAACGTACATTTTGTAGTACTAAACAAGTGAGAATCGTCAATGAATTGCCGTAAATCTTATGAGATCGAAAAAATGGTTCAAGTATTCAAGTAATATGCAAAGGTCACGTGGTATCACTTGAGGTCAGAGGTCAAAGGTCATAGTCATTTCGGGGGTATATCGACTATGCTGAGTCGAATGGCGTTGACCGCGAGTCTCTAGCTCTTATGGTTCTTGAGTTGAAAGTTGTATAACAGACAGACGGACGGACGGACAAAGCTGTAGTATAAAAGTTTTTTCGAACTCTAAAAGTACTCAAGATACAGGCATTGTCTTTTGGTACAAACGAAACCTTCATACGTAATTATTATTTATTTATTTTACATCAAATAAAACGACTTGCGCCAATTACACTATTTAATAATTATTTATTTTATAGTATAATATAAATTTAAAATTTAGCATTCACGCATTCTGCTCACAGTACCTCATACATTCTAATAATAATACTTGCCATTCATCCGCAAAAATATCATCTTCTGGGTTAAAGTTTAAGAGAGCGTTAAGCTGCTTTAGTGACCGAGGTATGGGTGAGTTAAAGTGTGTTGTTAGCTGTGTAATGTATTAAGGGCTTGTTTGCACAAATGGCGCAGTTATTTAAGTAGTCACCTTGCTATAGCTAGTGCATCGAATGTTCCGAGTTCGACATGGAACAAAAAATTTAGTGGTGAAACGATTATTCTGCGCGAATGGTGCATTACCTGAAATAGCGATCTTTTGAATGCGTTGTGTTACGCCTATAGTTCGTTTAGGATTAAGGTTATTGTGCTGATATTTGGTTGTCTTTGTCGTAATTGTTATAATGTTACTAAAATCCAGCTAATATGTTTATTTAAAATAATTTGGTCAATCATTACATATTATATTATAATCGGCCTCGATGGCGTAGTGGTTAGTGTAACCGACTGCCACGCCTGAGGTCGCGGGTTCGATTCCCGCACAAGTCAATCATTTGTGTGCATGAACATAGATGTTTGTCTTGGTCTGGGTGTTTCTATGTGTAATATGTATGTCTTTACAAAAAAAAGTATATATGTATGTTTATCCATTGTCTAGTACCCATAGTACAAGCTCTGCTTAGTTTGGGCTAGATGGTGTTGTGAGTATATGGTAGAATATTATATTATAATAAGTGAGAAACGGCAATGAATTGCCGTAAATCTCAAAGTTCGAAAAAATGGTATCACGTGACCTTGAGGTCAGAGGTCAAAGGTCATAGTAATTTTGGTGGTTTATCGACTATGCTGAGTCGAATGGCGTTGACCGCGAGTCTCTTCGTACGGTTCTTGAGTTGAAAGTTGTATAACAGACGGAAGGACAAAGATGTTGTATAAGAGTTTTTTAGAACTCTAACAACTCCCCCGCCGCATCTGTATGTTCGCGAAAAAGTAAAAAACTACTGAACGGATTTTCATGCGGTTTTTACTAATATGCAGTGAGAGTACAGATTCATGAGGAAGGTTTAGGTGCATAATTTGTTAAAGATTTGTACTACCCATGCGAAGCGGGGGCGGGCCGCTGGTAAATTTTATTTTTCGAATCAAATTTTACCTTCAACATGTAAGATAGCATTATATTTTAAAGATAGCATTTAATTAATTTTATTCTATTCTCTTATATACCTTATTATATTTTAAATAATTGTAAAGTTGTCTGTATTTCTATAAATATAGTTCGTTCAGAAAAAGTAATTTAAATTTATTAGCATATTACAAATTAAATTATTAGTATTGGAAATATAAGCACAGTTTAGTATTCTAGTAGAATTTGAATATATTGATATAAATATCAAAACCTGTAAGTACTGCAGGCGCCAGCTAACAATGAAAATATGCAAATCATAAAACGTCATGAAATCTTTAACACTTTCAGAAGTTACCTAAGAAACTTATTAACAATTTACTTTCGGCTACAATATTCCTTTACTTAGGAAATGTTATTAATTATTAACAACTAGTGATGACGGTTACTTTCATTTGATGTGACTAAGATCTTAAGATTTATGAGAATATTTGATACAGACATCTCGTATTAATTTTCATACGTAAGTAATTTTAGTTTTGTTTTTCTGTTATACACTTGAATCCATTAATAATTAATAATAAAACCTATTAAGACGGCATTCTAATACGTCTACATTTAAATTTATTTGCATATTTTCACAGATTATATCAGCGTTATTTATTTAAAAACAAATAGGTGTAATGAATCACAATAAAAAAAAATTATGCAATTGAAAATAGAATAGATTTAAAAATTGCATGTCCAAACTGCTTGTTTATAAAATATATCGAAAATAAAATATTTAAAAAAATATCTACACCTTATCGATATTCTGGCATAAATGAAAATAAAAACCTACAAAACAAAATAATCCGCAATAATATCTGCAAATTTGAATTTGGAAATCGAATTCGAATTAAAAAAACTGATGCTAAATTAAAAATAAATAACACCCTGAAATAACTATAAAACAAACTTACCTCGTTAATCGATCACAGCATAACAGAACGTAAATAAAATGAAAACTCCGTTACAAAATCACTTGTTCTTATGTATGAATGCCATACAAAGTTGTATACTTGTTGACACTTGCAGTAGTTGTGATATCTCTGGCTTGGTACCGCCGTTTATATACCAATCGCAGCTCTACTCATGACGCGCACCTACAAGGAGCGTCCGCAAAAAAGTGAGCTGGGTAAGGCATTTCTTTTGCAAGTGTACAATACGTGTGGCCAACATACTTGTTTGTCAATTTTGTTTAGTGTTTTCTTTGATTCGTGGTATAGTACTTACATAAAGAAATTTGTAAATTATGTACTTGAAGTATGTGATACGTGGAGTGCATATTTTGTTCGATCTTTAAATGTTGCGGCTGTAGGAAACAATGGAGAGAAAAATTATAAAATGGTATCGAAAACAGTTAATTTATGGTTTATAACATTTTTAAAGTGTTCTTAATGAAAATTAACTTACTAATATAATATTTTCCGTCTACGCTACCAAGTACTATCACTATAAATCAATATTACACTATTAATGTTCTAGGTTCGATCTTCACACGGGACAAAAATTTGTGTGATCCACAAATAGTTATTACGAGTCTGGGTGTTCTTTGTGTCCGTTGCTTCAATGTTTGCGACATAGGATTCATTCCTACCGCGGGAGTTGTCTTTGAAAAAGAATTGAAATTTCCAAATATATCAACTTTTAATTACCAATGAATCAAAATAAGTCTGCGTTCACTTGGAAAAGTTGAGATATTTTTTCTCGTGTCAAAATATAATTAATTATTGTATTATTTATTGCTTTAACATTTAAAAATATACAACTTTAACATGTACGTGATCTATCTTTGTGTTTGAGAAACGCATTTACCAAATTCTGTTTATTAGTTAGGTATGGTTATTTTAACATCAAAGGAAATAATTATTAGGTAACCTGATTTTCTGCAAGTTCCATATTATCTTCTTGAATATGTGTGGAGACTTTCAACCACAAACTAAGTCTTTAGCCTATCTATTCCGAAAGCAGGGCTCGGCATTTAAATAGGAAATTTAAATAGGAAGTTCATATACCATATACTGGGCTGATATTATTATTATAAACATTAGCTGACACGACAGTCGTTGTCCTGTCAATCTATACAAATATACATTTCACATGACGTAATTAAATTTAATACCAAAAGTCAATCAATTTTATTGCATATAAATACCATTTAAATTTACGACATTTTCCGCAGATATTTCGCAAATTTTTTTCATACAAACCTTGTCCAAACACGACAAAAACATCAAATTCGCCTTTCTTAAGATGATCCGTCATACTTGTGGCAATTGATTTTTAGTTATATGGACATAACAACATACCCGATGTTTGAAACTAGACCACATACATGCATAGCCTCTCGCCTGTTTCCCGAAGAGATAGGCAGTGCTGTATTACATCCACATTCGCCAGTTATGGATGTAGATGTCACTTAATAGAGTCTATTGTTTGTGCTAGACTATTGTCATTTATTGGGTTCAGTTCTAGATGCCGAAATTAAACTGGCATAATTCAATTTATGCAAGATTGTCAGTTAGTTATAACTGCCACTGTGATGCAGTGGTATTGAATACTACTGCTGTGCAAGTCGTCTCGGGTTTGATTCCTCACAGTGTTAATTTCGGTCACGGCGGTCAACCTTAACGGAGACTGGCCATCTGCGCAGGAGAAATTATAGTGCACAAGTATATGCGCAAAAGTGCACTCTCTGTTCCCTAACTCCCATGATCCGATGGGACGGATAATTCGACACGACCGAAGAGAGATCAAGCGCAGGTCCAACGGCTTTAAGTGCTTTCCAAGGTACGAGGGTGTCTAACACCGCCAAATTCCCAACTCCGGGCTCGTTGTTGAGATTTCTTAACAGGAGAACTTAATGACTTTTTGTTGGCCGAGAACTGAACTGAAGAACTGTGCTCGTTAAAGAGCAACTGGCTGGCTCTGTATAACCTAGTGACTCTAAACATATAATACACTTCTACCTACATCTTCGGATATGCAGGCGTGAGACTATATATGTATTTATTACTATTCTAACATTCCTTTGAATATCAAATATTTTAACAAGAAAATTATGTACTTTACAAATCAAACGATTGCCGCGATATCGTTGAAATCAAGGAGAGAAATCACAAATATATCTTTGATCTTATCTACGTGATTTAGAACCGAAACGTGTAGATTACCGCTCCAATCAAAGTCAAAAATAATATCTAGACGAGATTTTTATACACACGACATCAGTTAGTTTGAGGGACTGCCTCAGTTGGTCGGTTTCGGAGTTAGTTAGGTGAAATAGAAGAACCTCTGAGTCTTCTTCGAAGAGGTTAATGAAAAGACTTTGTGGGTCTGTGTATCTGTCTGTTAGTGACCGGCATAACTCCGGAACCACTGGACCGATTGACTTGTAACTTGGTGTGCGAGACCTTGGAGTTATACCTCGGTCGAGTTTGTATATGGGCCCTGTGGGTCAAAAGACCCCCGAGATATAGGGGTCACAAGGTCACATTTATTTTAAATGGCTTAATATTGACTTGTAACTTGGTGTGCAAACACCTTAGGGTCATACCTCGGTCGAGTTTGAATATGGGCCCTGACAAGGTCACATGTATTTTAAATGGAAAAATATTGACTTGTAACTTAGTGTGCAAGCACCTTGGGGTCATATTCGGTCGAGTTCGAATATGGACCCTGTGGGTCAAAAGACCCCCGAGATATAGGGGTCATTTCTTTTCATTAATTTTACATTTAAAACGAAGAGTGAGAGAAGAGAATGGGGTTTTTACACCCATCTCGTTCCTAGTGCAAGCGTAGAGAAAATACAAACAAATTACAAAAAACAAAATGATTACATACAACTCTTAGGTATTTACATAATATTGTCTTCTGTTTACGCGAATATTATTCATTGAAATTAAACTACTATATACGGATTTAAAAAAAAAAAAGTGAAGTTTAATAGTAACAGTAGTGTAACAAATTTTCAAAATTATGTAATATAGTATCTTAGGTATTTGTTTAGAAGCCCTAATAGATTTACTATATATGAATATAGCAGTGCCAATAATATTACCAAACGAGTCGAAATGAGAACCTCCTATTTTTAAGTCAGTTAGAAAAATATAATTAAGCTTAATACGTAATTATTAAGACGAAATTGCAACTAAAACATTTCGTCAATGAACTATCAAAGAAATTATAACTAGTCACGTGTGAATTTCACAAGAGTTTTGAATAATTAATTAGTATGTTAAATTAATATATTATCATACGGTATGATGAGAAATGTTAATGTAACGCTTATTATAACAATAACATATTCATTTTATGTGCAAATGCTATATGTTTACTAAGCTCTTTTAAAGTTGGAGTTCTTTTACGCATACAATCGCAACGTTTTTGCAAAACATTTGTTGCGTTTACGTCGATGCGTTGTGTCAAACACTAATGCAATCGTTTAAGGCCGTCCGCTGCGTTAAGCAGGTGCACGGAGCGGGCGCCCGCCGCGGAGACCCGCGCCGTGCTCCGTCACGGACTCGCAGGCGCCCGCGACGGACTCCCGCCTCTCGCAGCGCCGGCAGTAACAAAGCAGCGCTCACTGATATCCTAGAAACAGCTCCGCTCGCGTGCTCCGTCGTGCGGATACGTTGTCCTTGGGGCGGGCCCGCAGACCCATGATAATAGAAAACAGCACGCCGCGCAGGCGCCCGCTCCGTGCACCCGCTTAACGCAGCGGACGGCCTTAAGGGCTTTTATGATTTAAACACTACTCATTGGCATGCTATGGTGAGCTACCAAGCTCGATTATCGGGCTGGGCCCTAACTCTCAGTAGTAATACGGCGTCTAAAAATTGCCCGTTGAGCTACTGCTTAGTGGGCAATTTTTTGGACGTCGTACTTATGTACTTATGACGTACTGCCTTTTGCCCGCGGCTTCGCTCGCGTAAAGGTTAGGTTTGGCGAGGGAGTACGCATCAGGAGCATTTTTCCACGTAAAACAAAATGATATGTTCGTAATGGTATGGTGGTTCTTTTTGCAAATAAAATATAATCTATGTTACTCGCTGATAATATAACTATCTAAAAGTGAACGAATTTTAGAAATCGGTCTACCTATACCCTCGTAGGTACATCTTCGGGCGTGAGATTATCTATAAAAATATGTACCGTTGAATTTAAAACATTGCACATGTTTTAAATTAAGGAATACAGACGAATCTATACTAATATTATAAAGCAGAAGAGTTCGTTTGATTTTTTGAACGCGCTAATCTCAGAAACTACTGGTTCGAATTAAAAAAATCTTTCAGTGTTGGATAGCCCATTTATCGAGGAAGGCCATAGGCTATATAGCATCACGTTACGACCAATAGGAGCAGAGCAGCAATGAAAATTGTTGCAATAACGGGGAAAAATTTCTTATATGAAGCAGACGAAGTTGCGCGGGTCAGCTAGTAATACATACATATATTCAAAAGGAAATGTATCAAATGAATAGGAAAGATGACGGCTGCGTTCACACACGCCAAAGTATCTCTACCCGAGCTACCTTAAGTCTATTGATGCACGAAGTTTTTATTCAGAGCTCGTCTTTTGATCTTTTCTTGTATTCATATCTATTAATAATCTAATTATGAAGTGTTTCGTGTCATCTAAAAGATTTTGGAAAATATTGTGTGTGCACGATCCCTATTACGCTACCTAGAATTATAGCTAATAAAATGTGCATGTAATAGACGTCAGTTAACCCTTTCAGGTATGTAGCCGTAAGACTGTATGTATGTATATAATGTTTACGTTAATCATATTAAAAAGCAGCCGTTGCGGGACCGTGGGACTGCCATGTAGCTGTTTCTAGTTCGATCTTAAAGCTGTCTGACCAGATCGCTGACTTTCCGAAGTTATGTGCGTATTAAATAGTTTATTACCCCTCGCATTAACTTGAAAACATCGAGGGGAAAGCTGCATGTCTTAGAGTTCTCTATAATGTTCTGAAAGTCTGCCAACCCACAATGGGCCAGCGTAGTGGACTATGACCTACTCCTTCTCATACTGAAAAGAGGCCCGTGCCTAGCAGTGGGACAGTTAATACGAGCTGATATTATAATTATCAGTACCATCTATCAACGACAGTCTTCAAATTTTTAAGTAGGAAACACATAACACATTAAAAAATATATTTTATTATTGTTTAGTTAACCTACTATGTCTCTCTCTAACTCTCTTTGTCTCTCTTTCTCCTTTTTTATCTAATAATTGATTAGTTAAACAGCTCTTTCTCTCAAACTCTACAAATGGATACAGAGCTTAGGTTACATTGTAAAGGTAATATATAAGGGGTGCCTGTACTAGGGTAAACCTGTGATGTCAAATAAACAATATGTCACGTTCTGTTTACTTAATGAGGTTTTAAAATTTTTTGGTTTATATTATGATAGATTCGTGAGGCAATCTATCATAATATAAACCAAAATTTTTTTTATCATAAGTTAGCACGTATTTTTGCGTGCGAACGTGAGGACCTAGGTTCCATCCGGTAGGGAAAACATATTCTGGTAATTCTGAAATTGTGTCTAGTAGATGACAAAAGACTCGTTCAATATTACATATGAATTTAATACTGCTATTATATTTTATTTTATAATTATGAATTACGAGGAACTAGTACAAGAGTTGTTAAAGTACAAAGACACATTAACATTTAAAATAAATAAAATATCCGGAAACCAGCATGTTTAATAATAATGTCCATCCTCCACAATGATTTTAACGAAGTGTGAATTTTGCCAATCTTCACTGAACCAGAGTGGTAGAACATGGCCCGTCTCATACTGAGAAGAGGGCCGTCCCTATCACTAAAACAATTTATATACAAGGCTTGTATCATTATTATGTAAACATAAAAACTTTTCTAGTTTGGGGTCATTGTTTCATTGTATTTTGTATCATATATTTCTAACTAATTGTTTTAAATAATATGTTATAGTTTTGTGTGCGGACGGTACGCAGTAGTGGGTCTAACTGTTGAATTGCAACAGGACATTCCGCGGCTGGTCGTAGGACGAAATGTCTCAGTTTGCCACTTATTTCATATTCATAGCTTTGTTTGTCTAAGTTATGACATTTTGTGTCACCGTTGTTATCGGAAATCTTTATTTTTAACAAGTTTAAAGTCTTGTGCTCTCTTGTTAGCCGACATTTTGTTAAGCTCTAGATATCTATACTAATATTTCATGTGCTTTCATAAGACCGGTACTACTGCTCCTCCACTGCATCTAAAACTGGGGCCTATTTAATAAACGTGGCAATCCGATAATATTGTCACTTTTCGACATATAAGTCGAATTTTCGCGACAAGTGCCGTTTAATAAAGATGACAATTAAGTCTAAATGCGACCGGTACAAACTGACAAAATTGTCAGACTAAAAATCCCAGTTTAATAAAAGAGACAATTGTCAGGTTTTACCTGTCAAGTCTCCAAGAAAATATCTTCGATTTGTGTCATGGTAATTGACATATTTGTCACACAGTCACAACACAATATTGAGGTATGCGGATGAGAGAACGCCTTGTTGTGTGCTGAAGTTAATGTCCAATTATTTTTAAGTAACTTTATTTATTTAGATTTCAACAGGTAGTTTTACTTACTCGAAACCGTTCTCTGAATAGTCTAAGAATATTGAGAGAAAAGTTAACTTTTGGTTTAAATGTGGGACGTCGTGCAGTTTGCACCAAATATTCATCTTCACTACAACTGCTATCTGTCAACGACTTTACCACCATTGTTTTTTAACTATTTGTAGACACTAACGTAACTGCGTAATAGCTTTGACTTAAGTGCGATTAGCTGTCGAAATCTTTGACAAATCAACAAATATATCCACATCTCATGACAATTTTCTGTTTAATGAAACAAATTTGACAAGTTTTCCCGGATAAGCTGTCACCTGTCGCCTGTCAAAAGAAATTGTTTTATAACAGAAATATGTCAAATTGTCACGACATGTCGACATATCTGTAGATTTTCCACTGTGACAAATTTGTCAGTGATAATCTTTATTAAACAAAAAAATAACAAATTTTCGGACTGTCGTCTGTCGCCTGTCACTTGTCATTGTCACCTTTATTAAATAGGCCTCTGGTCGTTCATACGTGCAATACTTCAAGATGCTACTGTTATTCACTAAAGCGAGTTATAAGCTTTAAGTACTTAGGGGTTATTATAGATACTGAGCAGCGATAGCTTAGTGGGGAGACCAACAGACTGCAATGCAGAGGGTGTCGGGTTCGAATCCACGTCGCGCACCTCTGACTTTCGGAAATTATATGACTTTTCGAAATTATGTGCGTATTGATTGACAATTATCGCCTGCTCCGTGCCTCGGAGAGCACGTTAAGCCGTCGGTCCCGGCTGCCATGAACATCTGTGGCAGTCGTTATTGGGAGAGTGTCAACACAAAAGATCCCACTGGGTCGGAGTGTCGCCGGTCTGCACTGACTGGCCCCCACATAAGATAAGATAAGATAGATGGAAAACTCTCCTTCGAAGAGCATGTTGTGGCCACGTCTGCTAGAATCAGGAAGCTTATTTACATTATGAAATAATTACGTGACGTGGCTGCAACAAGCTCGTTGAGGACTGTTTACTTTACACTAGGCCATTTTCCATTTTTAAATATATCTACAAAAAACACATAAAAAAAAATTAAAATGCATGCTACCCCACCAGCATTGGGAACAGGGTCCAAGCTGCCAGTGGTTAGGATTCCAGAGAGAGGAACCTACTGGCAATGCGTGCCGTATCTAAAAGCACTGCATCAAACCCTTGATCCAAGCACCTAACGCGAGCTTCTTTAGATGGTGATCGAGGCTCTTAGCTATTAGACCACTCACAGTAATGACTACCGGCACAATAATTACCGAATCCACATTCCACATGTCTTAGACCTCTTGGTCGACTTGGAAATCGATCTTGCGACCTCGTGATCGACTGCAAACTCATAGCCATGTCATAAGTACTTTATATATTTGATCATTTACTTTAAATTCTTTTCTGATTAATTTAATTGATTTCTAAACAAACAGTTGTTCGATAATTTAGAATTAAATGTTGTATGCGTTTCAAAGGATTCGTATTTCTCTAGGTATATGAAATAAGTAGAAAATAAATTAATAGACCTCTGTGCATCAATACAGCCATGATAAATAAAACGACCCAAATAACATACATATAAAAAATAATGTAAAATTGTATTTGCTTCCAGATTTCACCAGCTATATTTAGGTCCTAATTACAAAAATAATTCGTTAAGGTCACAAAGTAACACTTGAAGTCAGTGAATGTTAGTGAGTTTACTAAAGTTAGTGAATGTACATTTAGGTTAAATTTTTTTTATACAACTAAGTTGGCAAACAATCATACGGCCCATCTGATGGTAAGTGGTCACCTTAGCATATAGGCGCCTGCAACACCAGAGACATTACTTGCGCGTTGCCGACCCCTTAGAAAAGGAAGTGGGAAGGAGAAGGAGCGGCAAGGAGGCAAGGAGTTGATTGGGCCTCCGGCACTCTCACTCACCGAACGAACAACAAAATACTGCTATTTCACGTCGATATTCTGTGAGAGGGTAGTCCTCCCCTGGTCGAGCCGGCACATTCATGCTGAAATCAGCGAGACTCACATGCCACGGGGAATGCTGCTAAGTTCAGACAAGGGGTTAAACCTATGAAAAGATACCTGCATGAAACTCAAGAACTCTCTTTTAAATCACCCAAGTTATATTCTTTGCCATAAATGCGCTTGTCGAAGCCAACTCGAACTACGATATTTTTGCTGAGAAATTTATTATTATATTCATGTTTGCATGTCCTTTTTAATGTAAAAACTCGCTTGTATAGATTGATTATAGTTAATATTAGATCTCGCCCGCGGCTTCTATCTGTCTAAATGTCTATCCATCGGCAACCACTTTTTTCCTGGATTAAAGTATTCTATGTCATTTTCTGTACCCCTGACAACGGGATTTTCATGATGATCGATCGAGTAGTTAAGGCGTGAAAGCGTAACAAACAAACTCACATTCGAATTTATAATATTAATTAGTCTAATTGGTAATGTATTTAATTGAATAAATAAATAGAAGACGAGCCTATTGCCATATACCAGCTAAATTTCTAGACTCCATACACATATCTACTATCATGATTGATAGAGAACAAGTGGAGCAAGTGAAAGAATTTGTATATTTGGGTACTTTGTTTACAAGGGATGGTAAACATGAGGTAGATATTGAAATGAGAACGATTGCTGGCAATCAATCGAATGGCGCTCTACGCGCTTTTATGAACAGTCGAAATGTATCCGGCAAGGCACGGTTTCGTCATGATTGTCTTCTTCACAATTAAAGCAGTTAAAATTGCATGCCTTGGAGAGGAACTCGAGACTTTTTCTTTAACTTTAACTTATTGTAACGTAATTAAACAATGATAAATTATAAACCAGATCTAATAAACTCACGCTAAATATTTTTCTTTTGATAATAAACGTAGATAGGACGCTATTACCTGTCATATTACACCGTCGATAATTTTATATTACCTGCAGCCTCCTTGGCATCATTAGGGAGAGCTCACGGTTAGCCACGTGACTTTATTCGTCCAATCACGACGTTCCTCTCGAGATATGACAATTTGCTGGTAATCATAATCGACGTGATGTAGCGGCTGTAAATACGACTGCTGTGCTTCAGATATGACCGAGACAGGCATCGAACCCGAAATTCTACCACTGTTCCACTGAGCCGATGTATAGTGTCTTGGGCTTGATGTGCAGGGCAAAGTATTAATTGTTTTGTTTTATATAATATCGGCTCTGTATTAAACTGTCCTACTGCTGGGCACGAGCCTCTTCTCAGAGTGAGAAGAGCTAGGTCATAGTCGACCACGCTGGCCCAGCGCGGGTTGGCAGACTTCACATATCTTCGAGAACATTATATTGAACTCTCAGTCATGCAGCTTTCCTCACGATGTTTTTCTTCAAAGTTAATGCGAGTAATTAACTATTTAATACGCACATAACTTTGAAAAGTCAGAGATGCGTGACTTGGGATATCGCTATATAGAGAAATTCTCAATAGTATCACGAAAGGTGCTACTTCGTCTCATGGTTGGCTGAAAGCTCGTCCCTAATTACGTAATACCTAAAAATATTGCGGGCGTATTGTGTAATGCGCCTCTGCCTACCCTATTTAAAAATAAGCTTCATTCATCTGGTAACGAACTTCATAAAATGCAAACTTACTTACTCCGCTGGCTCAGCGATCCAAAGTGGATCTTGGCCTCCGACATTTAAGTGCGCCATTCTTTCCTATTTTGTGCCAAGTCAGACCAATCGAGCACATTTATCTCTTTCAGGTCTTTAGTTAGTTCGTCTTTCCAGCGGTACCTTGAGTAACCTACCGGACGACGCTCGTGGGTCGCCCGAGATATGCTCTTTTAGCAGTTCGATCCTCTCCCATTCGTTCCACATGTCAGAGACAGCGAAGTCGGGTAGCTTTTATTTCCTCGATGATATTCGGCTCTGACACTAGATCTTCAATCTCGCTATTAAATCTTTGTCGCCACTCCCTCTTCTCTCCTCTTGTCAGTCCCAGAATCTTACGGAATATCTTATATAATGCATACCCTAACTCATATTATTAATGCAAATGTGAGTTTGTTTGTGACGCTTTGACGCGTTAACTACTTGACCGATCATCATGAAATTTAGCATACACGTTGTTAAGGGTACAAAAACGAACATAGGGTAGGTACCTCTCATCTGGTGGTGGACTTGGGCAGTCTGCCGCCCGAGCAGCACAGGCCCGAGGGAGGGGCGTAAGCACCCCGCGCGCCTGGAGGGGAGGGCTGTACCATCTAGTCCTCCCCCAAACAGCTGGGGCTCGCCTCGCTACGTGGCGGGCCAAGACCTGTCGGTGTCACGGTGAATACTAGCGTGAATCCCGTGGCACTGACACCGGTACGTGGGGAACGTCGTCAGAGGTTTAGTGGGTATGGGGCCGGCCTCACTGGCTCGAGTCCCACACACCCGCGCCCTGCCCGGGCGCGGACGGTGCGTAAACGCATTCCCCTGACGTAAATAAAAAAATAATAATAATAATAAAAAAAAAAAAACAATGTGCCTCTCATCAAAAAAAGTACTACTCCCGTGGATAGGACATTGACATATAAGGTAGTAAATAGGTACATAATAATATTAAATAAATAAAGCAATTCGGTACTATAGTAATAATATTCCTACTCATATTATAAATGTGAAAGTTTGTGAGGATAGATGGATGGATGTATGTTTGTTACTCCTTTACGACAAAACTACTAAACGGATTTTGATAAAACTTTTCAGTATTAAGCCATATATTCACTGAGCAACAATGTTTCAGATACAAAGTTTCCGAAACATCACGTAGATGTTTACAAGAACAATGTTTAAGAAACTTTGCTGTCCACATCAGTAGTTGTTTCATGTGTGTCATGTCGCCCGAGGAAGTAGTGTTGTTGTGGGGTGCGTTATTTTTTTTGCATAAGGCCTTTTCTACAGCAATATTTATAAACACATAAAACACGCGCACACTCGCATGCACCTGTTGCGCAACTGAATTGTTTCGCAACTGAATTGTTTCGCTTGCTCCCCTTGCACATAAACACGACGTGAAACACGTAAAGTTTACCGCAACAAATTTGCATGTTTCAGAAACATATTAATTTGTTTCAGAAACACGTAGATTTAGTTTCTGAAACAATGTTTATAAACATTTGTTGCTCAGTGAATACATGGCTTTATTGTTTATACGTCAGAATAACATATAAGCTACTGAAAATCTATCTTATCATAAATATACAGTAACGTGAGCCAAGCAGCGGGTGAAATCTAGTTATTTATAATAGATAGTAGTACGGTAATAAACTAATTTTGAATGATAATCAAATAACTAACGTCGGGGAACGTGTAAACTTAAATATAAATAGTTTTAATCTTATCTTATCTTATGTGGGGGCCAGTCAGTGCAGACCGGCGACACTACGACCCAGTGGAATCTTTTGTGTCGACACTCTCCCAATAACGACTGCCATAGATGTTCATGCACCCCGGGACCGACGGCTTAACGTGCTCTCCGAAGCACGGAGCAGGCGATAATTGTCAATCAATACGCAGATAATTTCTAAAAGTCATATAACTTCCGAAAGTCAGAGGTACGCGACGTGGGTTCGAACCCGAGACCCTCTGCGTTGCAGTCTGTTGGTCTCCCGACTGAGCTATCGCTGCTCTTCTATATAGTTTTAATAGTAGTATACTAGTGGGAAACTGTTGGACTGCTACGCAGATGTCTCGAGTTCGATCCTAAGTCACGCATCTCTGACTTTTCAAAGTTATATGGCTATTAAATAGTTAATTATCGCTCGCTTTAACGGTGAAGGAAAACATCGTGAGGAAACCTGCATGTCTGAGAGTTCTCCATAATGTTCTCGAAGATATGTGAAGTCTGCCAACCCGCACTGGGCCAGCGTGGTCGACTATGGCCTAGCTCTTCTCACTCTGAGAAGAGGCCCGTGCCCAGCAGTGGGACAGTTTAATACAGGGCTGAATTTATTATATTATTTAGTGTTAATAATTTAATTAGCTTAAAAATTTGTAAAGTTCAATAGTAGTAGTAGTGTAACAGTTTCTAAATTATGTAATACAGTGTTAAATAAACAACGCAATAAAATCCGTATAAAAGAGTTTAATTTCAGAGAATTAGATACATATTAAAACTTCTGAGATAGAAGAAGAGTTATGCTTCAAATAATTGAAGATCAGTCGACGTCATATCCTTAGCAGCAGGCGAGAGGCGTCAGAAATGTCAGGACGATACTTGTTCGTACGTGCGACACTAGTCACTCACTTTGAGTCTTAGATGGTATTGCTGCAAATCTACCTTAATTGATTACCAAACATTGACCTCAATTCTGGTGTCTGGCTAGTTTAATTTATCTATACTAATATTATAAAGCTGAAGAATTTGTTTGTTTGTTTGGTTGAACGCGCTAATCTCAGGAACTACAGCTTTGAATTGAAAAATTATTTTAGTGTTGGATAGCCTATTTATTACGGAAGGCTATAGGCTATATAACATCACGCTACGACCTACGGGGACGGCGCAGTAACAATAAACGCAGGTGAAACCGCGGAAACATATAGTCTAGCATATTCCTGAAACGGGCCTTTGGAATTATTCTAGAACTAGATTTTGCCCGCGGCTTCGCTCGCAAAAATGTAGTTTTGATTAAGTTAGTAACACTACTTTTTCTGGATGAAAGGGACCTTAAGTCATTTTCTGTTCCCGTGACAACGTGTATGCGAAATTTCATGATGATCGGTCGAGTAGTTAAGGTGTGAAAGCGTAACAAACAAACAAACTCACATTCGCATTTATAATATTAGTTAGGAATTGTGCATTGTATACTTTTTCTCGATTAACCGATCGATGTCTTAAGATAAATATTAGATGCTTTTTTTTTCACGTATTGTAACCGGTAGCCATCTCGATGGATTGTATTAAATAAAGTGTGTGTGAAATACAATAATTATTTTATGAAAATAATCATGCAAGCCGAAAGCAGTGTTTCTTTGACGCAAAAATGTTCAAGTGTTTACAGTCAGCTTTATTCGTGTTTTAAATCATTTATTACTGTTTGTTTTTTAAGTCAACCCGTCACTATGATTACTTCCTACATCGCGGGGGACTTTACAAACATTTAAGCAACGGGCACACGGAATATCCAGATTTAGAAGAACCATTTGTGGATCACACAAACGTTGGGGTTCAGAACCGTTGCACTCGAAATAATGGCAGTTGCGAGACGAACACTAAAATCTTTACGCCATACGTGCAGTCATTTGTATTTGTTTATTTGTACCGTGGTGAAAAGTAACTTATGTTATTCTCTGTATTTCCAGTCATAATACGTAGTAAGAAGAAACAAACCACAGCTAGGCTTCATGATACTTTGAGCTCATTCTACGTAAATAGAAACACCAATGATTAAATTATGTTCGGGTACTTTGAAATAACTACACTGGAACATTGAGACAACTACCATCTTACTCTCCCCGTGACCATGGCTGCTGAAAAACCGAAACATCGGGGAAAGTGTAAAATTAAATTTAATCTAAATAGTTTTAATAATTATTTAATTAGCTTAAAAATTAGTAAAGTTTAATAGTAACAGTAGTGTAACAATTTTCAAAATTATGTAATTAAGTGTCAAATAAACAACGCGATAAAATCCGTATGTAGTAGTTTCATTTCAATAAATACGTAGTATTGTTTCTTCTTGCTGTGGTATAACTAGTTCTCTACAAACATACTTTAACGCCACTTCGAAAAAATCTTTCTTTTTCTGTGCCAAAACTGTATCGGTCCACAGAATTGCCGCCAGTCACTAAGACAGTATAATCTCGGATGAGTCGACACCAGAAGATTTACCATGATCTCTTAAAGCATTGTCATTGCAAGCGCGAGAAAGAGACAATGCTATACACTTTATTACGAGCTATCTACCTCTCGTACATGCAAAGACAATACCTTAAGAGGAAATACGGTCATCAAAATATTTATTAGTAGATTTTGCCCGCGTCTTCGCTTGCATAAATGTAGGTTAAGTTAGTAACAGTACTTGTTTTCTGGATGAAAGCTACCCCATCCTTTTCTTTACCCTTGACAATGTGTGTGCGAAATTTCATGATGATCGATCGAGTAGTTAAGGCGTGAAAGAGTAACAAACTCACATTCGTATTTTTAATATTAGCTAGGATACCTATATTGTTTTTACCGATCTATTGCTGTCGCGCTGGGTCTGAACGTAATAACAATGTGCAAAGAGACAACTACAGTTTGTATCATTTCGTTCTGCTGTTTCTACCTTCAAATCGATTTAAATATTTTTTACATACAATAATAATATAAATAATTTTGGCTATGTATGTCTTTATTTCCTATTAGTTACCTTATATTTGTTTCCTGAATGTCTTGAAACAGCTGTAAAATCGAGATATTTTTAATGGTTCCTAGTTATAATTATTGAATTTGATTGACAATTATCGCCTGCTCGAATGAAATATGGATTGACAAGTATCGCCTTCTCCGTGCCTCGGAGAGCACGTTAAGCCGTTGGTCCCGGCTGCCATGAACATCTATGGTAGTCGTTATTGGGAAAGTCAGTACCCTCTAATATCCTGTCACTGGACTAGCTTTAGGGTATCGTTAGCCTTCGGGTTGCGGAGGTCAGGTGGCAGCCGCTCCGTGTAAAAAGTGATATCCAGTCAAATCCGGTTATACCAGAAAAGCCGACTCCAAGTGGACTTGGGAATAATAAAGGCTAAGAGAGAAGAAGCTATAATAATTGAATTATGAAAAAAGTAAGACAGCAGTCATAGATATGGATGACATCTTAATTGTTTATGCTGTGGTGTTATTATACAGGCGGAAAACAGGGCAAAACGTTTGTATGGATAAAATGCTGTATTGGTTTAGGCTTTGACGCCTGGTTCGAGCCAAGTAAGTTATCGGTATCAGCAGGAGTCGGCAGTTAGTCCAGTAAACGGTTATAGGCTCGTCCTCTGTTCCTTAAGGCATGACAGTAATATACCTGTGTCAAGCCCTTCAGGTACAAACATATAAGCATATATAAATAGCCTTGATTTCCTCATTGGACTACTGGTCCATCTACTTACAAAATCTGAAAATAAAATAGATAGTTCTCACAACTAAACCATTTAAAGTTTAAAATATTTCACTAATTATTTTTAATCTATGGCGTATCCCTTTAATATCTGTGACAGATAAGAAAAACAAACCAATCTTGAAGACATACCTTTGTATTACAAATCACGAACAAAATGACGCTCGCACTATAAATCATTGTAAAAATAATTTATACCCGGTAAGTAAATATTTAAAACACATCTTTTTGATGTCAGATGGTCGTTCAAGGTGAATAAAAAATATTATTAAATTGGATTACATGCGTTTTATACACATATAAATAAAGATGAAATAAATATTTCACTAAACAGTAGGCATATTATCATCCTAATGACAGAAGAACTAGCTGCCTACATAATGGCAGATGGTACCTACCGTTATAAAATACCATAGGTCACACCCCATGCGCATCCACTATTATGTGCAAAATATCATATCGATTGATTTCTCTATTTCTTCGTAAAGTAAGGGCAAACCAACAAACAAAAAAACGATGAAACATGTAGGGGGAAAGGCGAACTTATTGATTGTACATAGTCATCATCATTCTCTTGCCCTGGTCCCAATTTATTCGGGGTCGGCGCAGTATGTCCTTCTCTTCCATACTTCTCTGTCACCCGTCATCTGATCATTTACCCCTTTTCCTTTCATATCCATCCTCACACAGTCCATCCATCTTTTCCTTGGCCTTCCTCTCCCTTTTCGTCCCTCTACCCTCATATCCATCACTTGCTTACCTACATACGTATCATCTCTTCGCATAACATGTCCATACCAAGCCAAACGATTTCCTTTCACTTTCTCATCTATGGGCACCACTTTCAGACTACCTCTTACGTATTCGTTCCTAATTCTGTCCATTCTCGTCACTCCACACATCCATCGTAACATTCTCATCTCTACTACATGCAATCGTTTCTCATCCATCTTCTTAGTAGCCCAACACTCAGCTCCATACAGTACGACAGGCCTTATCACCGCCTTACATAGTACGAGTCAAAGTTTTAAATAATAATAATAATAAATTAATAATATTAAATTCTTGTTAACCCCTCCAGCTAAGCTAAAATGCTTGTATTAGGAGTGGGTTCACGTCGATAGTGCAATGGGTGGGATTCGAACCCGCGACCTCTCGATCGCAAGACCAATGTTTTATCCATTGGGCTATCGCCGCTTCTGGTTGTTCCAATTCTATTTCTAATCTATACAACGACCTGTATTCGATCAGGCAAGACGAGGTAAAGTCCAAGTAAGTTCATTTAATTCACAAAGTAACACTTATGAATGTCCTAGTTTATTAATTAGTAAGTTTACTAAAGTTACATTAGTTAATATATAACACTTGAATGTTTTTTATATTGTGGAGGGCAAACCTTTTATAAAATAATAACAATTAGGTATATTATTATTAAGGATAAAGTATTGCGATGTCGTTACATTTAAAATGAGTGGATCTTAACCTCAACGCAAGACACTTTGTGTACAAACAAAATTGTGTTTACTGCGATTGTGAGGTGAGTGAGCGCAGCCGACATTACTCAAATAGTGTGCAGGGCTTATCTTTTATGATAAGAAACATTTTTTGTTATTTTCTGTAGATACTACGTAAAAGATACCTATATTGCTGCGGGAATGCGTTGCTTGCTCTTTGAAGCTCACCGAGGAAGTAAGTCCGCCTGAAAATAAGCGATTATCATAGGCTATAATCGCTAGAAATACCAGGGACATCACTAGCGTATTGTGACCCTAGAGAAAAGCTTATAAAGGTGGGATGAAAGGAAAGAAATGGTGAAGGTAGGTATGTGAGTCTTTGGAATAATCTGAACTATATAGTACTTACTGTGTGAAATGTAGTACCTAAGCGTTATTAATTTTAACTCTTACGCCAGTTGTATTAATATGGTCGCACTTTATCGGGCGCCGGCTCATTCAATGTGAATCTAGGTTTACTAGTGATTGCCCAGTAAATCATTCCTTAAGAGCAGCGATAGCACAGTGGAGAGACCAACAGACTGCAATGCAGAGGGTCTCGGGTTCGAACCCACGTCGCGCACCTCTGACTTTCGGGAGTTATATGACTTATCGAAATTATGTGCGTATTGATTGACAATTATCGCCAGCTCCGTGCCTCGGAGAGCACGCTAAGCCGTCGGTCCCGGCTGCCATGAACATCTGTGGCAGTCGTTATTGGGAGAGTGTCGACACAAAAGATCCCACTGGGTCTGGGTGGCCGGTCTGCACTGACTGGCCCCCACATAAGATAAGATAAGATAAATCATTCCTTTAACTTTCGGCTTTCTGTACTCTTCCATATAAAATATAACTACATAATGTCAAATGTCAGACTTCCCCAATCGCGTAATATGCTTAAAAAGGGGTACAAAGATTTCTCTTTATGTATAATATGTACATACATAGATGTACAAATATAATATGGCCGGTTTCAATAACACATTGACTGAAAAATAATAGAAATAAATAAGTACTTGGTCGAGTCAAGTTCGGGTTTAACGGCGCCTTCGAATGCGATACTTTTATGACACAGGCCCGATTATGACATGGTTTTGAATTTCATGTATTGTGAATACACTTTTTTATGGCGACGTGGCAGAAATAGAATTGGTCCACATTTCTTTCCAATTTCGGTTAGATTTCCTTGTTGCATAATGTTGCGTCTTTGCTTGCAACCAAAGTCCTGGGTTTCTATTCCCTCAACGGGCAAAGAGTCATTGGATTTTTATTGCTGGAGTCTTTCAATAGTAGCACAAAAACTACGACGAAAAGACTTGTAGCGGCAATGCTTACACAGAATTCTAAGGATTACGTCGCGTCGCATTAATTCTCACGCTGCAGTCATGTAGAAGACAGTCGTTGTATATACCTTATTACCTAAAGTCGTGTCAATTGTAATTTCTCTAATAAAATCTATATCTATATTAATATTATAAAGCTGAAGAGTTTGTTTGCTTTTTTGGTTGAACGTTCTAATCTTACAAACTCCAGTAGTTCGAATAGGAAAATTATTTTAGATTTGGATAGCCCACTTATCTAGGAAGGCTACAGACTATATAACATCACGCTACGACCAATAGTAGCGGCGCATCACCGAAAAATGTTGCAAAACGGGGAAAATTCTCATGTAAAGCAGACGAAGTTGCGCGGGTCAGTTAGTAATCTATACAAGAGTCGGCCTCGATGGCGTAGTGGTTAGTGTAACCGACTGCCACGCAACAAAAATAGATTATAACTAGCCTGTTTCTCATACATAAAAACTATGTCTCGCAATACTTTCTGAGTGGCCAGGTATGTAGAACATATATTATATTATATATATATAGTCACATTCCACGTTTAAAATTAATAAGCTTACTAATATTATAAATATGAAAGATGATTGGATGTTTATTAATCAATTACCGATTAACTGTTTTGGTTAAACTTAGCACAAATTACACAACACATAGGATACTTAATCTGTTCAATCTTAAAATACCAGCCATAATTAAAAATCTATTGCGTCTGGCCACCTGTTTACCGCCGCAGTTTAAAGGATTAATAACGCGATAATGGGGTCTCGTGCAACAAAAACAAAAAAAAATATGTTGTATTTTTTTTGTTTTTTAGTTTTTATCCTTAGTTCTAAAGTTATCAATAGATGGCGTTGTCATAAACTTTAACCACATTTTCACGCGACCGAATTGCGCAATGGTAGTGCATATAATATAATTTATTAAAATTATTATCACAAAAGCCTAGACCGTAAATAACGTTTTCAATTTCCACAAAATTGTAAAGCAATCGTCAAATAACAAAGATGTTACTAGATAGAACAAAGTGGTTCTTGCCACCTGAGCCGGCTGAGTGTCTCGGTTGATTGAATGAAAACATACCAAATGTATTAACTAAAGGCGTGGGGACTTGGAATTGGACCCTTGAAAAGGACTAGTCATACTTCGTCGTGAACAGCATCGTGTAACATTACGACTGTATCGGAGAGGTTAGGCAGTGATACGTTACTCACCTTCATCATATATAGCTTTCAATCAATACGAAGCTTACATACGCATACACTTAGGCTTCCAGACTCGATGCATCTAAAGTCGCGGAACCATATTTTCGAGAGACACCACGATCTCGAAATTTCCGAGCATATTGAGACTTTTAAACTACCTATGTGGATAAAACATTTTTTTTTTTACGGGCCAAAATTTCCGAGTCTCTACGATCCTTAAATTCCCGGACATACAAAGACTTTTAAACTATCTAAATAAACCTATTACGCATACTCTAACGCTTCTCAATGCGTCTCGATTCCTGGGACCAGAGTGCCTAGTACCATTTGTGTTTACGCTAACGCGATCGAAATGTTTACGGCGTTTGGCTCTCTGATTGGTTAATAGCTTGGAGCGGGCCAATCGAAGCATCGAACGTCATAAACGTGTCAATCGCGTTAAAGTAAAACAACCTCGCATTAGGCACTCAGATTTTTGAGAGTCACTACGATCTCAAAATTCCCAGACACCACCACAGTCTTTTAATCTATCTAGATACTTTCAATTTAATTATGTCTCATACGCCTTTTTCAGCTCACGTTTTTAAATTTCATTATTTCTACATATATAAAAAAATATAGTCGAGTGAAATAAAGTAAATACACTGATTAATACATTACTAAGTTATTACATTATTGATCAATTAATGAAATTATGCATAACTAGAGCTTGAAAATATTGAATGATATGATTCTGATATTTAAAAAATTCGTCTATTATATATAGTGGTATAAGGAATCTTTGGCAGACATTTTCTTAATATTTTCTTTTTAGTGGTAAAAAGGAACAGCTAAAAGAAACAGCTTTGTCCGTCCGTCTGTTATACAACTTTCAACTCAATAACCGTAAGAGCTAGAGACTCGCGGTCAACGCCAATCGGCTCAACATAGTCGATACCCCGAAATGACTATGACCTTTAACCTCTGATCTCAAAGTCACGTGGTATCACGAGACCTTTGCATATTACTTGAACCATTTTTTCGAACTCTAAGATTTACGGCAATACATTGCCGTTCCTCACTTGTTTAAAATATAATAATATAATTCTATATAATATTGTCTTCTATTTACGCGAATATTATTCATTGAAATTAAACTGCTATATACGGATTTTATCGCGTTGTTTATTTGACTTCTGAATTCTATATTTTCATACCCTTCTGGTTTGATGACCGCATATCACGCAGTTGTTATGATACTGAAATATTTCTGGGTTCATTCTTCCTTGTTGTAATGCAGACTTCACTCAAATTTAAATTACACTGTTTGACAAAATTAGTAGTACAGTATAACTATTTACATTCAAAATACATACTCGCCTATATCTCTTCAGGAAATAGGCGTGAGACTATGGAGCTGTTAGACTGATATGAAATATTTCAAAAATAAAAAGGTGACAGTAATAACAATAATCATTTATTCAACTTAAATTGGTACAAATGGATACAGAGCTTAGGTTACATCGTAAAGGTAATATATAACGGGTGCTTGTACTAGGGTAAACCAGTGCCACAGGCATTAAGGCCACATACTGTATAATATAGATATACATTCTAAAACAATACTTAAAAACATGATTATTTGTATACACAAATTATGAATTACATCATAAACTAAGTGATTACTATCACTACTTAGAGAGCTATTTTATTGCGTAACATTTATTGAATAACAGTCATCAAGTTTTCAGTTTGGTCATAGATCGAGGTTTGTAAATATTGTTGAACTAATTGCTTATAACTTACATCACACTATTATCAAACAAACAAGTGAGAAACGGCTATGAATTGCCGTAAATCTTAGAGTTCGAAAAACAATATATGCATAGGTCACGTGATACCACGTGACCTTGAGGTCAAAGGTCATACTAATTTCGGGGGTATATCGACTATGCTGAGTCGAATGGCGATAACCGCGAGTCTCTAGCTCTAACGGTTCTTGAGTTGAAAGTTGTATAATAGAGAGTCGGACAAAGCTGTTGTATAACAGTTTTTTCGAACTCTAAAAGGAAAAATAAATCTTTAATTTATATAAAAAGAACGGTTGCAGTATCCCTGTTAAGAAAGAAATAGAACATAGCAACTAAAAAAGAGAGCACTATTAAGTAAAGCCATTAGCTACCTTTGTGTTTTTCAAAAGTAATTATATTTTAATTTGTCTTCTTTGCGTATTTCTAATTCTGTCATAAAATGTATTATGAAAATAAGCTTCAGTAATAATATGCACTAAGCTGACAGTCATTGAATCTAACTGTTAATGAGACTGGTTTGAACCACATACTGAGCATATTCTCGACTTCCAAAAAGTAATAAATATGTTAGCAAATCTGTATGATTTTGTAGTAATGTCGTTATTTTGCCTTATCTTTGCTCTTTTAGAACTTTAGGATAACAAGTTCTGTTAATTAAGTCTAACACTAAATATTTAAATAATCTTATCATTATCTACAATTAAATATATTTGTGTAGATACTAGACAAGGAATGACTGACTAAGAAAGTTCATAAGGCTAGTGTGAATGGAACAGTCGCAAGAGGAAGACCTAGGCGAACGTTTCTTGATCAGATTGGAGGCGTGCTGGACAAAGGCCAGGTTAAGAGCACCTTGAACCGACGGGCGTGTATGAGAAATATGATGAAAGTGAATTAAGCCAGAGAAGTGTGTCAAGATCGTAGCAAATGGAAACCCGTAGTCTCTACCTACCCCTCTGGGAAACAGGCGTGAATCTATCTATGTATGTAGATAAGATAATATTGTCTTACGTATACGCGAATAATTTACATTGAAATTAAACTACTAAAACTACTAAAAAGTGTTTTAAAATAAACAACTCGATAAAATCCTTACAACTAAAGCAGTTTAATAATTTTTATTTTATTCAATAAATAAGATAAATACAAAAAATGCACTAATTATATTAAGAGTGGGTGGAGATCGAATCCACGACCTTTCGTTTCCGATTTCAATGTCTCAACCATTGTCATCCACTACTAAAACCATCATGGAGTAAAAAAATTTTTTTTATATATGTGTACGTTGTCCTTAAAATGTCCTTTTTTTATTTAATTCGTTTTATTGAACAACCCACTTGTTACTACACATCGCTCTGTACTTATATTGTTACTTCCTCACACACAAACGTGTGTGAGGAAGTAACAATATAAGTACAGATTACGATATCTAAACAGATATCGTAAAACTATGTGAAGACAGATGGACAATGAACATTGATTAACCCTACTTGTGTATGTAAAAAAAGTTTTGTTGTTCGGATGTTAATTCTCAATCTAGTGTTAACCGTTGTATAGATTTGTATAAAACTGGGCACTCAGATAGATCGTGCTCTACCTCAATGAACACAATAGATACTTCTTCTGAATGAGCCTTGATTTCTTTTGCGATTTAATGTGGCGAACAAGCAGCTCGCGTAATTATAAGTGGTAACCGCAGAACCTTTAGACGCTTATCAGGCATCACATACTAACCATTAAATAAAAACTTAAAAGAAATATATACTGACTTCAGAAACACTTAAAAGAAAGAAATAAGTATTATATTTTTAGTCTTTATTAAGCTACTAATGAAATCTAACCAATATGGGTCGTTATCATGTAATAAGATTACATAGATCCATGGTATCAGAAAACCTTTTATAAGTAAAAAGAATTTCCTCACGTATCATCGGGATCCAAAGTCTAGAGCCCATAAAACGAAAATGGGCCCGTAGAATTTCTGCTATAGAAAATATATTTAAAATTTAATTTATATACCAATTTAACGAATATAATGACGAAATACGGAGAAAACAAAGATTAAAATACAACGCAATTCAATTTTCAACCAAATTGAGAACCACCTCCTTTTTATGAAGTCGGTTGCTGCCATTGTACTGGACGAACATTCTTACTGGTACTCGCTGACAGCGCAACGTTTTATACACAGCCTTATTTACACGCATTATATTAATAAATAGATTCAGTTATATTTGTTTATCATCTAGCTACGATATCGACGCTACGCATTTAGCACACTCTTGCTACGAGCGTAGCACGTTAGCTACGAAGCTACGTGCGAGTTTTGTTGATAAGAAATTATGAGCTATTCATTTTAATTACGTAGCATAAACTTGAAATATCCTCTTAAAAACCGCATAGATAAATCACACTTACATTTAGCCTACTAATTAAATGTTTTACTCTGGAATAGCTACATGCAGTATAAGCGCTCTTTTTCTGATAGGGTAAAACGAGAGATGGATAGATTTCACCGTGGTTTATTTGAAAACTTCATTTTTACGACGGACGTTTCGGTTGCTTTTCAGCAGCAGCAGCCATGGGTCTGGCTGCTGAAACGCAAAGTGTAAATATTTCACTAGATTTTGCACGCGGCTACGCTTGCGTTAATTTACATTTTGTCAATAAAGATTTATCCTCTGGGAACAGGCCTCTTTCTGGATAAAAGGTGCTATATCCTTTTCTGTACCCATGTCAACGTCTATGCGAAATTTCATGATGATTCGTTCAGTAGTTAAGGCGAGAAAACGTAACAAACAAACTCAGAATCGCCTTTATAATATTAGTTACGATTTATTGGTATAAATACATATGTAATTATAAATGCTTATTATCATGTAATGTAGAACAAGCGGTTTACAAACACGCAATTAGCCCTAAATAAATACTGTCTAACACATAATGTTCGGTATTATTTAACTTTGTATATACTACATAAGTTAAAACACTTTAACAATACCTGTTGAATAACAATAGCCAGCTCTAGTCCAGTATTTGATTCATATTGTAACCTTATCAATAGGCAATCTAACGTTGCGTAGTGGGTACATTCTTCGTAAATATTATATTAAATTATTCTATCATATCATCCAGAGAATCGTTTCATTTAACTAGATTTATTAATAATATCATTGTTCGCCATAAAATGGTATTAAATATTGGTGTTATCGTGTAGCGTTGATCGAGTTCTAGTGAAAGTTTTGATTACTAGAGTTACAATAATTAATCAAACACTGCCATTCCGACTTTGTACCGAGACAGTATATCAGACAGACGCCGTTCTTATTTATAGTTTGCATTATACCTAACCATTAAACACCCATCCCCATAGACCAGAATAATTAGACTCCATATGTAGTAATAGTCTCCTACACCTGCCGCGGCTAGTGTCTCAGTAAGTGTCCCATGTCACTCTAAGCTAAAACTCTCGAAGGGCCTCTGCATTTTGGACTCATGTCCCCGTGTAAGCCTCCCAAAGGGCCGGGTATTTTCCTGACGTATTAGGGAAATATAAATAAATAATATTTTGCAGTGCCTCTAATTTGCTATGGCTGTAAAAGCCCGCTAAATTTCAAGCAAATATTATAAAATATTTAAGGCCTACTATATGTACACTTAGCTTGCAAATAAATTATTTGATTTAAAGCATTCCTCTACAAACTGTAAAACATGACCAATGATAAGAAATGTAAGCGAATGTAAACACTATGAATATCGATATTTATGCATAGAGTAATATTATTTATGCCATCCTAAGTCCGCTTGTTTGTGCATAATCCATCAGGCATAGCGAAGTACAATACTTTCAATCAATTGTTACTCTTACGCTTATGGTCATCGCAATGTATTTCCTGTAGCGTTCATCAAATATTTACTTACTGAATCTTTTGTATCTTTGTCTTGTACTAAAACTATGTAATGTTTATACTTACTTGGTTGCATAACATCCTGAAAACAAACCATTATGAACCTTTCACATTACCTACCCATTAGGGTAGTTAGCATTTTTAAACTATTATATTCAAATGGTTACACGTAACTGCTATTTAAGCGCAGCTGTCCTTTTGACCCAACTTTTTATTATTTCAAGATGTAAAATATATAAAATAAAACTACTCCCTTATTATGCAACCAATTTTGATACTGTTTGGGCAAAAAATATTAGTTTGATTACTTGTTGCTATCCTCTACAAAAAATAATGTACAAAATTAACATAATATGCTACTAGTCTGTTGGGTTGATAATTATGAGAATTTTGGTAAAAACTGATATCCAGTCAAATCCGGTTAGACTAGAAAAGCCGACCCCAAGTGACTTGGGAATAATAAAGGCTAAGAGAGAAGAAGACTCTGAGTTAACATTTTTTATACCGTAACCGGATAAATATTTGGACCACTGCAGATAAAGATTTGATAAAATCTAACTATATTTTTTGGCATCTGTAAAGCAACATTTACCTGATTCAGAAAAATAAACATATCATTATCTCATTAATTCGTATTTCTAAACTGTGACCAATAATTATCATTGTAAGTCAAAAATTTAAATAACACAATAATAAATTAATAAGAACAGAGCGATGATATTTTTTAATAATAACAACCATAATTTTGTAAATTTAGGAAATAAAGAGAATAATAATATCAGGCCTGTGATAATACTTGCCTACTCCACAGCACCGGCACGGGCGTCTCCTAAGTGTGAAAAAGGTTATGCCATAGTTCACAGTACTTGCTGGATGCTTTCAACAGGTTACAGCGGCGGGCTGTTCGTATCATCGGAGATCCAGAGGTCACGAGTTCACTGGAACCTCTGCAACTCCGGACATTGCCTCATTGGCATCTTTCTACAGAATATACCACGGGGAGTGCTCTGAAGAGTTATTCCACCTTATCCCGCCCTCCCCTTTCTTATCCAGAACAACGCATGCTGGGCTCAGATGCCATCTTACACGGTAGAGTCGACTAGAGCGCGTACCAACATGTTTGGGTCCTCATACCTCTGCCGAACGATCAAGGCATGGAATTCTCTGCCAAGGCACGTGTTTGTCTTCTTCTTCCTTTAATCCTGGGTCCTTTAAGCGGGGCGTAAAAAAGCACCTTTTCAGGACGTCAAAGTAGACACCTCAACATCGCCTCGGCTGCTATGAGGACGGTGTGGAGGCCACTGCTCTTAGACCACACGACTGCTTACCATCAGGCGGAGTGTGGTCATTTTGACGAGCATAGTAAAAAACAATTAAAAAAAGCAACTTTTGCCCAGTGCGGTTTGGCAGACTTAACATATCTTCGAGGACATTATGGAGAACTCTCAGACATGCAGGTTTCCTTTAACATTTTCAATAATATAAATCTTTTAATATTTAAAATATCACCTATTTTGTGACATGCAAATTACTAGTATGCCTGTTGAAAGTTGAGCTTATATTAGAAGTGAGAGTGAGATTAGAACTTGATAGTGCAATGGGTATAAATCTAAAACTCCTCCCGTTAACCTCAAATCCAGTGCATTATCCATCGAACCTTATACATGGCTATCTTTTATAATCCTTCCGATACTATTGAACTACCTTCGCACAAAATAAACCTTGGAAATACAGAGTCGTAGCTCACAATGCAACAATACTTCATAGCGCGACATTAGGAAGCAGAAAAAGGCTAACAAACTGCGGCTGTCCGTTGAGAACAGTTTATTACAAAGTTTCTCCGTTATAACATTGGCATTAAAACGTTCATTCAATGGAACACAAAAGGGCTATGTTGACAACCCGCCATATTAATATAGAAGCGACAGATGATCGTAAAATAATGACCTTTTTTAAATCGTTATGAATAAAGCTAACGGAAATATTCAACATAGGTTTATATGTAAATAGCAGTCGTTTTGGAGACCGTTGGACTACCACGCAGAGGTCATGTACGAGCCCAAGACGCGCATCTCTGACTTTTCGAAGTTATGTGCGTATTAAATAATTATTTATCGCACACTCTAACGGTGAAGGAAAACATCGTGAGGAAATCTGCATGTCTAAGAGTTCTCCATAATGTTCTCGAAGACATGCGAAGTCTGCCAACGCGCACTTGGCCAGCATGGTGGACTATGGCCCAACCCGAAAAGGGTTCCACACTGAGGCCATTGCCCTACGTGGAACAGTTTAATACAGGATCCTTGGTTCCTGCTTTTTAGTCATGAATGCGACTGCTGTGCATGAGGTCTCGGGTTCAATACTGATATTGGAAAAAGTATTATTGGGTTTCTCTATCATGAAATCTCAGCCTGAAACTGAGCTCGGTGGACAACAATAGGCTCGCTCTTTAATATATCGGATCATAACTGAAGCTGGCGAAATATGAGCGTTTTTCCCCTGAGGGAATAATAGACATAAATAAATATAAGTGTCAGACTATATATGAATGTATTGATGCCTTCGTTTATTTGTGGTAGATGGTGGACAGCGAATCGTAATAAGATTCGTATTCCAACTTGCAGTGACATCAGATTTTAGTCTAAACAAATGGCAATCATTGCAATCATCGAAGGTACGTAATTCGGGGGTAGTGAGGTAGTAGATTGTAGACGTAGTCCGCCGAGACGATTGTGTATGTATCCCGGGTGAGTTGTTAGCACATGTAGCACACGCCATTTACTTGCGTCATGTACGAACGCAACGCCGTCGACTTCATAGAAATGTTGAGATTAATATAAAAATGCGATCATAATTTGCCATCAAATAGCAAGCGAACATAGTTAAAGTTGTCGGTCTCGATGGCGTAGTGGTTAGTGTAACCGACTGCTATGCCTGAGGTCGTGGGTTCGATTCCCGCACAAGTCAAACATTTGTGTGCATGAACATGGATGTTTGTCTTGGCCTGGGTGTTTCTATGTACAATATGTAAGTATTAACAAAAAAAAAATTATATATGTATGTTTATCCATTGTGTAGTACCCATAGTACAAGCTCTGCTTAGTTTGGGCTAGATGGTGTTATGTGTATGTGGTAGAATATTATTATATTATTATATTAAATATTTCGTTTCAACACTTTTTACCAGGGTACAGGATAAATATTTATATTATAGCCTTTGTGAACGCTTGGGCATTCCAAGCCCTATAGACTTAACGCCAATGTACAAGCGTCATAACTTATAGACTTACCAAAATAATACATACATAAACAAGTTTATGTACACAATCAGTCTTATTTCAGACATTACAAACATCACTAAAACTAATAGCTGAACGTTTGACTATATAACAGTCAAACAGACATACAAAAGCCATTGTAATACATGAACTAAAAGTCAATCGTCCGCGTTCTATTGCCAACTTAGAACTAACGCTCACGTACTTCATATACATTACAGATTAATAATGAAACTATCCAATGGAGATGGCGTTACACTTTATAAGACGAACATCGATGTCGCCAAAATTTTAATCCTAACTTATATTATAAATGCGATTGTGAATTTATCTGCTTGTTTGTTACGATTTTACGCCTTAACTACTCGAACGATCATTGTGAAATTACGCATACACTTTGTCAAAGGTACAGAAAAGGACATAGAATATCTTTCATCTAGAAAAAGTACTATGTATCCCGAAGGTAGTATTTCATAATATAGATAATTCTAAATAGACTGTGAATTATTGAAGTGCAATATTTTATTCGAATAATCTTCGAGTGTAGTATAGCACAACGCAATATCTACTTGTATGGTTAAGGTTAGTTATCTAGGTACTTATGAATAGTATTGTCAAGTTATTCGAATGCAGTTATGCAGATGCATATCGCTAGTGTAAATATGATCATTATAGTCCTTCGTAATAACATTATGATTTTTTAGTATAAGCACATGTTGAAGTATTTTAATAGGAAATGGGATACCAAATTGATAACGTTTGTTATCAATTTGGTTTCAGCTGAGTTTACCCGTTTATTATTGATCGCTTTAGCGGACGACAGTGTCAGTATTCTGGTATCACTGGTACGTGAAATAGCGCACAATAAGCGTATTTCTTTATCGCAGTATTTCTGATAAATATCTATTTTATTTTATTTATTTGGAAAACAAACAATTGTACAAGCGTTACAAAAAAGTTGAACAATATAAAAGATTAACTAAACGTACAATCCTCAACGTTTTCACTTATTACAATAGGGTTAGGAAACGTGTTCTACAAATATAATGTTAACTATAATGCTGTGTATCCCAACTTACATATAATAATATTATATTTATACTAGCTGTCCCGACAGAAGTTGTCATGTACACACGAAAAAAAACCAACTCTAAACCATCCTCGAATCCACATAAGCACACAATTTTATTTTTATCAACATTGTCCAGCCGTTTAGGAGGAGTTCAGTGACATACACACGCACAGTAGAATTATATATATAAAGATGTAGGACTTTAAATAAGCGTAATATAACAATTCCTTACTAGCTTACTCTTATGATTCGATTGCTTTGAGACTATTTACAATATTATTCTTTATAATATTATAAAAGTATAGATATAGATATCTGGCCTAAGGCGGCTTGGCAGACTTCACATATATTCGAGAACATTACGGAAAACCCAAGACATGCAGCTTTCCTGACGATGTTTTCATGCGCACATAACTATAAAAGTCAGAGATGCGCGGCTTGGGTTCAAACTCGAGACCCCTGCTTGGTAGTCGAACGATCTCCCCCTAGGTTATGCCTGCTATTGTAGTAATACTATATATGTATGATTACGTCAATCATGCTCACTTGTGCATAATCGAGACACACAAAACAACTGTTTGCTTGGTTCCTCTCCTTCCATGATCTACGATAGATTTAAATGTTAATTTAATAACTCCATGTGTTATTTTGTTACAGATACAGCCGTTTGAAGTCAACAAGCCATGGTAAGTTGTTCAATGTCATTGCTAAAGGTTACATCGCATGAGTAATTGTAACGTGATAGGGTGTTTGACTCCAATTAAAATCGTGAACGCCTCGTTAGTCTTGTGGTATAATTTTACGAGAACCGGACAAAGTTATACACTGATACGAACTCTCGTTCTTCTATGTGCAATGTGAATGCTTTAAGATGGTGGTGATTGCTTACAGCCTAGTAGTCAAATGGTTCCTTATCTTCAAACATTGAATATTTATGGATAAAGTTACATCTATTCTAATATTATAAAGCTGAAGGGTTTGTTTGTTTGCGCGCATGGCTTTGGAATTATCAGGAACAGCGTTTGCGTTTGTTTGTCTAATTCTTAAGGAAGGTATATAACATCACGCTACGAGCTACGGGAAAGTATTCATAAACATGGTTGAAATTCGCGGGAATAACTAGTTATAGTTATGTATTAAATAACTGTAAACGATGGTGTATGTAATCCGTATAAGTTTGCACTTATGTTTGCATGCGATAATAAGGTATCGGGTCGATTGCTGGGCAAAGTGTTACACGAGTTTACTGTTAGAAAATTCTCGATAAAATTTACAGGACACACCTCTTATACATATTTAGGCATGAGTCTATGTATGTACTTTGTAAAATGAGCCTGATTTGGACCAGGAAAAAGATAAATTGGTTGCATAAATTGATAATATGACTGTCTCAGTGTCGCAGTGGTAGTGTATGCGATTGTGCATGCGGTCTCAAGTCCAAATCCCGGGTCGGGCCAACAATAAGTTATTGAGTATTTCTGACAAGAAATTCTCAAAAACAGCCCGGAATTAAAAAGTTGTTTAACAAGTCCTGGCCCTCAGAAAGCACGAAAAGCCGTTGTTCCTGTGGCTAATCACTCTCCGATAGTGTTGCTGGCTTGGAGTGCACTTGTGTTTGTGCACACACCTGCGCAGCCAGCCTCCGTTAAGATCTGGAGATGTCGGTCGTGATAGAAATTCGATCTGGCGCACCATACTTTTTCTTATCTTATTAAAACTAAATTCACTTGTAAATTGTATTTAAGTGTATGCGCGAAGATTTTTGTGCAAATGTATCACACACTTATATTTTAAAAATGTACAATTTTCTTTATTGACTATGACGGTGACGCCCGTTTTAATCGTAAAGATCATAGCGTGATGTTATATCTGAAATTCCTCAATAGTATAGGGTACGAAATGCAAAAACTAAATAATGTCTAACTGGTAGTTCCAGAGACTAGTACGTTGAAACAAAGACATCATCTCTTTAGCTTTGTAATATAAGTAAAGATAAACTTAATATCTAAAAATAATAATAAAGAATATCCGTTGGCGTCTAAAAATTTGCTATACTTTAATATGAGAGTTAGAGCGGCTGGGGATATAATTCAATTTCTTATAAGATTTTTATGCTACTTTGTCTTCTTAGGCAGTGTGTTTTTTGTGTCCTCGGCTTCAATAGTCGTCAAAGCTCTGTTCCTATATTTAAGAAATGAGTCGTTTGACCTACGGCCAGCTAATTTTTGATACATGTTCTATGAAATATATGTAAAAATACAACTGTTCGTAGCTAAAACTCGTAGACTCGTTTCTAAAATATAGGCACCGGGGATTAGTCCTCTCTGACACAGATATTATACCTCGAGCAAATTATATCATCATTTCTCCAAAAAATATTGTGTAGAGGAACCCGCCACGCACCTTCGGATTGCCCACCCCAACTGCTGCTATAGAAAAAGGTTGACAATACCGAACTCCTCTAGATAGGGATTACCGCGTCATGGTATCCGGGCGTACGTACAACCTGCAGTATTCCTCTTGGAACATCTAATATCCGTCGACACGTGTTTCGCCTCAGCATGAGGCATCTGTAAGACCGAATCGCACATGACCGAACATCTACTACAATTCAATATATATTTTCTCTGTTAATGTTGCTTTTGACCAAACAAATTAATTTTCTTTCTTTTTTTAATAGAAATTCAAGTTCTGCTCGGACGGTGACTGCCCACTATGGGCACTGGCTGCGCTGCACGCTCTAGGCAGTTTGCCTGCTGCACTCTTTAGGAACTTGCTGCAACACGTCATGGAGGAACAGCCCGTAAGTCAATTACTATATAAGTACCAGCGTACACTATACCAATTAACAACAATTTACAGGTTAAACAAGCCTTGTAATTATATCCTTAAACTAATAAGCATTTCCTTTAAACCTTTTTCTTCCCTACTATTCAATCCACAACACTTGGCCTAGTGATTTAGATTCGATCACCATAAGAGACAAAAATTTGTGTGGTTCACTAATAGTACCGAATCTGGGTGTACACAGAATATCCACCCCTTGTGTGATCGTTTGTAAAGTTCCCCGCGTTCCTCCCCTATATTACACCTTTTTTTTTTACGTAGGGGAATGCTTTTACGCATACCCCTCCACGGGGGCGGGCGAAGGGATTATGTCGGACTCACCGGGGTAAAAGAAAGATGTTGAAATGATAAAGGACCGCCCGGAATACTGACTAAACCTACCACGGTGTTCCTCGACAAAACCGCTATCGACGGGGCCGCGCGAATCACTTGCACATGCGGTCGTGACCCCGCCGAGGTTTCGGTCCGCCGTATGAAACGGCAGGCCACTACACGAGAGACCTACCCTAGGCACTTCTCAATTTAAACCCTACTGTTTCCCCCCCTAGAGGGAAGACGGACTCGACATAGAGGCGCGCGTGGGAACACGCACGCCGCCTCTCGGACCTGGTGCTGAACGGATGGCGGGCAGGCCCACAAAGCCCAACACCCCCAGGTCAAACCTCAGGGTGTCCCCCCTATATTATACCTAGAGCAAGATTACCTTTCTTAAAAATAAAAAATATCTTATATAATGGTACATTTTATATTGCAAGTCTGGCTTTTGGGGTTATATTAAGGTACCAGCACCATATCAGCATACCCTCAGCATATCCGCTTAATTAAATTAAAGATGAGCGTCATATAGCATCAAAGCTATACTAATATTATAAAGCTGAAGAGTTTGTTTGTTTGAACGCGCTAGTCTCAGGAACTGCTAGTACGATTTGAAAAATTCTTCTGGTGTCGGATAGCCTATATATCGAGGAAGGCTATAGGTTATATAACATCAAGCTACGACCCACGGGGGCGGTGCAGTAACGATAAACGCGGGTGAAACCGCGGGAACATCTAGTATAACATAAATGTATTCCGCAACGCACCAGCTTATTCGCTTACAACGTAAATTTTGTGGCCCTCAAATAAACTTTATAAAACTACTCAAGTTTCTAAATTCCCGTCTCATAGTTCACAATAATATTGGTATGATCATGACCTTGTATATTGATATAACTTAATAATCCAGTATCGTCTGTAAACGCGCGTTATATTTGTCGCACGTAGGTACACATGCTAAACGGCACGTTATACAAATTCAATTGTATCATATTGTTGTAACGTATCAATTTATATTGAACTAACTTTCTTTTTTATACCATTAAAGTGGCAAATGTATGGCCAGACGATTTTTATCGATTTCCGTCTATGAATGCTTATAATACTAAAAAGGTCGACTATACCGAGCTCCTCTGGATTGAGACAGCCACGTCGTGGGATCTGGACGAACTCCAACTTACAGCAATCCGTTTCGATCACAAAATATGCGTATATTTTACAATGAATTTCCATCATGTAACGCCTAATTAAATACAACTTAAGTCTTTTAAATATATCTATGTATATTTAAAAGACTTAGTACCTTATTTTTATCTACATTGCTATATTTTTATTCTTAAGAATTGCTTCTAGTAGCATTATTGTTAAAATAAATACAAGTCTAGATAACACTAAAGTTATGTATAAATAAATTATTTATTGATGAGTAACCTCTCAAAGCGAGTCTACGACATTGAGAGATTTTAAATAATGATTCGTATTTCATAATTAACCATCCTGACTTCCGATCTTACTTAGGAGAAGGCTCTGGAGACGTTTTGTTCTAAAAATGATGAGTGAATACACTTTTATATTTTTCTAATATTCATTATTTTTTACGTAATAATGTGAGTATAGGTGAAAAATATTATATGATAAGATCATCTACAAAAAGTGGACTGCATTTTGGCAACTCCATAAATTCACTCACACATATAATATACTAGACTTTGACTGCGGCTTAGCCCGCGTAAAATCGGTCGTCGGTTAGGTTATATTAATAACAGTTCTTTTTTCTGGTTAAGCTTTATGTCCTTTTCTATATCTCTGACAAACGTGTACGCGAAATTTCATCATGATCGGTCAAGCAGTTAAGACGTGAAAGCGTAACAAACAAACAAGTTCTGAAAGGCAGATCAAGAAAAATTACCAGATTAGATAAACAAATTGGCTGACTGAATCAACAACGGGCAATGAAATTACTTGACATCAGTTTCATTTCGAGATGTCGTCTTTTAGATACCGAGTGTACGCCAACTAGTTCTTCTATTGATAGCACAATGCCTTTTAAAGGATCTTTGTGCAATTCATATCGCAGAAATACAACACAACATTTTAAATACTCAATTTCGTCTTCTAATAGAGGTTTTTTGTCAGTGGAGCGGCGTTTCAGCAGGCTCTCTCCGGTCGTGACGAATTGCCGTCTCATCGGATCGTGAGAGTTAGGGAACAGAGAGTGCACTTGTGTGCACATACTTGTGCTCTATAATATCTGCGCAGTTGGCCAGTCTTCGTTAACATTGGCCGCCGTGACCGAAATTAGATCTGGAGAACCTTATTATATGGACTATACCAAAAAAAAAGAAAGAAATCATTCTTTATTGCCACAAAGAAATATGACTACTTACATATTTTTCTTACAAAATATAGAAAAATAATAAAAAAGACAATTAAATAAATAGTTCGTAAGTAAAAAATATATACACATCATGCTATTGTGGCAACAAATGGTCTCCATTCAGCATTGATGTTGCAATAAAACTGACGTGATATCGCAACGCTGATTTTCAATGGAGACCATCGTTACGCACGGACGTCAAGCCAGCTGCATACAATTTTACAACTACAAAAATTAGAAAATTTCAAGGATACGTAACCAGAGAAAAAATAAACTATTACTTAACTTATTATTATAAAAAACAAATAAATGACAAAAATAAAAAATTAAAAACCCATACAGTATGCATGTATTGTCTCATGCGGAGATCCAACCCACAACACTCCCTACCGGCAGAGGCGAGGCACACACAAACCGCCGTCAGGACAAGAATAATAATTTTATATTCAAGTAAATGTAAACAATGGATGACGTACATTACCAATTGTTACTTGTCTGCTGACCTTAAAGAACAGTCGTGAAGATATAAGAACACTTATAACTTTTCATCCTATTCTTTCTAATGAATCTCTTAGTATGTTGGTAGCTATTAATATTAATGTCATCCATGTTTGTCTCTCAAAGCGCAGCGGAGATAAAACTAAGATTAGATTGTTAGCATTTTTATTTTTGTACTTGTTGTGCTTGCGGGTTCGCCTATACCTACGCATCTGATATACTTTTATCGAAAGCTTTCGTAGCTCTAGGAATTCTTTGAGTGCATAATTATAACAGTTTTAAAACCATTGAACATTAAAAAAACTATACAGAAGGCATAATGGCTTAAGTTTTCGCTTCAACAGATTTAGGTTATATTGTGTTCTTCTTCTCTCTTAGCCTTTATTATTCCCAAGTCACTTGGGGTCGGCTTTTCTGGTCTAACCGGATTTGACTGGATATCAGTTTTTGCACGGAGCGGCTGCCACCTGACCTCCGCAACCCGAAGGCTAACGATACCCTAAGGCTAGACCAGTGTCAGGATATTAGAGGGTACTGACTTTTCCAATAACTACTGCCATATATGTTTATGACAGCCGGGACCAACGGCTTAACGTGCTCTCCGAGGCACGGAGCAGGCGATAATTGTCAATCAATACGCACATAATTTCGAAAAGTCATATAACTTCCGAAAGTCAGAGGTGCGCGACGTGGGTTCGAACCCGAGACCCTCTGCATTGCAGTCTATTGGTCTCCCCACTGAGCTATCGCTGCTAGGTTATATTGTCTTCTGTTTACGCGAATGTTATTCATTGAAATTAAACTACTATATACGGCTTTTATCGCGTTGTTTATTTGACACTTTTTTGTGTTAATTTACGTTAGTGGCTAGTTTCAGTCAAGGATTTACCTGCAGTAAATTTAATGGGTAGGTAGCGGTTCGATCTCCCAAAAAAATATTGTATGGTTCACAAATTTTGTGCATAGTCACTCTTGTTCTCTTGTTCTCTTGTGCTGCGTTTCGCAACACGACATGCCCAACAGTGGACATGATGCCCAACAATGGGCATAATAACCAACAATGGTCATAATTCCCAGCAGTGGACATGATGCCCAACAGTGGGCATAATGCCTAACAGTTGTTATGACGCCTAACAGTGGGCAAGATGCCCAAAAGTGGAGTAGATAGCAATGGGCATGATGTTCAACGGCGGCAATGATTGAATAGTACGTTAATTATTTATTATTAAACCATGTACATACTATACATATAATTATATACAACATTAACCTAAGTAAATGTTTAAATATAATTGAAACAAGGTCACATGAACACGAAGAATTTGAATCCTGGGTTTTAACACCCATTTCGTTTAGTATTCAATTAGTTATTTGACTATATTACTAACACTCCACAACTTGCCGATCATACTAACCAATTCGTTACCGGTAGCCATGGACGTTTCCAGACTGCCTGTTAGCCCTTCGAATGGTAAACATAAATTAACCTTTAAAAAAATATAATAAAAATATGACAAAAACAAATATTTAGTGCAAAATTAACAATAATCATATTATTAAAGTAGTTTCGTAAGCTAAATATGCAATTAACGACTTTGTTAAATAGCAAAAAGAATCTCTCCGGCGGGGAATCGAACCCCGGTCTCCCGCGTGACAGGCGGGGATACTGACCACTATACTACCGAAGACTTGGTAACCGATGTCAAAATAGCGGAATATACGTCGCCCATTTGGAAATCGTATTGGAATTGAACTTTGTTATTAAACTGTCTCTTTGGATTTGCAAAATCGTTTTCATGGTAAATAACACAATGTATCTTATGTGGGGGCCAGTTAGTGCAGACCGGCGACACTTCGACCCAGTGGGATCTTTTGTGTCGACGCTCTCCTAATAACGACTGCCATAGATGTTCATGGCAGCCGGGACCGACGGCTTAACGTGCTCTCCGAGGCACGAAGCAGGCGATAATTGTCAATTAATACGCACATAATTTCGAAAAGTCATATAACTTTTGAGGTCAAGAGGAAAGTCAGAGGTGCGCGACGTGGGTTCGAACCCGAGACCCTCTGCATTGCAGTCTGTTGGTCTCCCCACTGAGCTATCGCTGCTCTAAATAGTACAATACTTGACACCGACTAATTAATGAATCTTGTCTTACCAGTACTCTCCAGTACACGAAGACCATTTGCGACTAGTTTGGTATAAATAGGTCTACTTCTTTCTTCTTCAATACATAACCATATCTTTACATCCTCACATTTATTAATCTTTTCTTTAACCGTTACATAATCGTAAATCCGTAAGTATTTCTAAATATTCCTTTATTTAATACTAGCTGACCCGCGCAACTTCGTCTGCTTCACATGAGAGAATTTTCCCCGTTTTTGCAACATTTTTCATTGCTGCTCTTCTCCTATAGGTCGTACCGTGATGTTATATAGTCTATATTCTTTTATTTAATACTAGTTCATCAATTGTTGAAATTGTTATTTTGTTTTTGATTGAGTTATGTATGTATGTTACTGCCTACATGCACTGAAATCATGCAGGCTCTGCGAGAATACCAGCGTTGTGGATATACTGCAACATTGCTGACGCAGGAGCTTATTTGTTCATAAACTTATTGGTTGTGTTTACTGTTACCTTGTGAGCGTGGAGTAATTAAATTTATTGTTCTTTATTTCTTTCTTTCTATAGCCTACCTCGATAAATGGGCTATCCAACATTACAAGAATTTTCAATTGTAACCAGTAGTTCTTGAGATTAGCGCGATCAACCAAACAAACAAACAAACTCTTCAGCTTTATAATATTAGTATAGATTTATATAATTATTGACAGAAGAGAAGATTGAATATGCATTATTCAAAAAAACTTATAATAGCAATATTTATACTCATTATAATAAAATCAGCCTTCGTTATAATCTGCCTGCTGAGCACGGGCCTCTTCTTACTGTGAGAAGGTTTAGGCCATAGTCCAATTACGCTGGTCTACCAGCAATTTTATTTAAAGGTAACTACGGCCAAATTTTGATTTTTTTAAACATGTACAGACGTAAAGTTTGAATAATTTATACCTACTAATTACCTAAGATTAACGAAAAGTTAAAGGTGATTGTTGGTAGTTTGTGCAATAATTATTGTTGGCTAATAATAAAACTTGTTCTAAATTCTCTTTACCAACCCGAGCTATCTCGTCATATATAAATAGTTATATAGCCCTGAACTTCTTTCTCATACTGTAAGTTAAACTTGTTCAATTGTAATGGCAAAGCATTGATCTGAACGATCCTGTGTGTGCTGATCATGTAGACGCCTACTGTCAATTATTTGTTTATTCGGTACAGTTTTCTAAATCTACTAATAACACACTATGCTCTTTCTTCTGTCGTCTGTCATCTTAACAGTTACATATAAAGTAGATACACTTATAGATTTTCCCAAACGACTACTACTACGTTCTAAGTCCGTGTGTACATTGTGTCCTTTAACGGGCACAACCAGCGACATAAATCGATAAAATTCGCGAAATTTTAAATTCCTCCATCATACACAATAATCGTAATTTCTCATCTTTTACTGCAGGAACAGTTAAAGGAAAGTTGTAGATGTAGGTTTAATTGTGATTAAAATAATCAGTTTCTCGATCAGATCGGAGACGTTCTGGAAAAAGGTCAGGTTAAGAGCACCTTAAACTGGCGATTGTGTATGAGGAATGTGATGAAAGTGAATAAAGCCAGAGAAATGTGTCAGGATCGTAGCAAATGGAAATCCGTAGTCTCTGCCTACCCCTCTGGGAAGTCAGGCGTGAATCTATGTATGTAAAATAATCACAATCAATTGCTATAAGACAATAATAAGTAAATTTTCATTCATAAATACTTTTATAAATTTGTGTAATGTTCAGCAACTTATGTCGCTATGTATGATCTAGTGCATTAGTTCGCAAAGTGGCCCAGGTCGACCCCCATGTGCCTACGTTGGCTTGACAAAGAAATGGGGGTCCACAATTCGTAAGCGGGGGTACATGACGATTTATTTGCTTTCGATAGTAAAGAACTAAAATGTTGGCTTGACTTCACCTATTTTAAGAAGCTCAGCGACTGTTACTTATTAAAACTTGCATATTGCATATTCAGGCAAAGTGGTCAAAAAAAAAGTCAGCCTTTTAAAAAAAAAATGACATCCCGTAGAGATTTGATCAAATATAAATACGAATGCCAAGGAATATGGTACAAATGTAGCTTAAAGGGGTCCACTGGAGCCTGCCAAATTATGAAAGTGATCTTTGAGAAAAAAATTCTGGGAACCTCTGATCTAGTGCACCTTTAAAATTCTTGACGGAGTAGCTGCAAAATTCATACTTAGGTGGTACGAAGTTCATTTTATAGTATTTAGTATCATAGATAATAAAAAATAGAACCAATGAGACTGGTCAACGGTGACGACTTCTTTAGTAAACGACATATTGTACTTGTTTATTTTAACCACTGTTATCAAGTCTTCGGTAGTATAGTGGTCAGTATCCCCGCCTGTCACGCGGGAGACCGGGGTTCGATTCCCCGCCGGAGAGATTCTTTTTGCTATTTGGCAAAGGCAAACCTTAGTGATCTATAAACAAATTTCTTACCAATTCGTGACTATCCACTATTTATATGATGTTATTTTTGTTGATATTTATTTCTACTTGTATCTAACGATACATACAGCTAATCGAGAGGAAAAGAGTTTCATTGTTAAAGTTCTGCTCGCATGCAATTAAGTTCAAAACAAATATTTTACCAACATGTGGATAACGTTGTGAGGTACATACTTACTACCATATTTTTATGTAATTTATTTTATTTTAAGAATTGTATGTATCTGTTTGTTTTCCCAAAATAAATAAATAAAAGAGACCCACGAACAACTTGAAAACGGTTTCAGACCTTCTATCCCTTTCGTTTCTTTAAAAAAGACATCTCTTGCTCCAGGAATAATTTCTGCAATTAGGAGACTTTCTAAACAACAGACACAAAGAACACCCAGAGTCAGCACAAGAATTTATGGATCACACTAATTTTTATCCCGTGTGGGGATCGAACCCTCCGCGTAATGGCATAAGCGAGGCGATTACTTAAATCACTACGCCATCCGTGAACTCGAACGCTGCTATCTTGTACCAAAGGTGTATAAAAACTATTCGTTGTATCTTAGAACACACAGCTCTCAGGGTGCGCTCAGACAGAGAGTTTATTTTTTATACAACTAAGGTGGCAAATAAGCATACGGTCCATCTGATGGTAAGTGGTCACCGTAGCCTGTGGACGCCTGCAACACCAGAGGCATCACTTGCGCGTTGCCGACCCTTTAGGGAAAAAGGAAGTGGGAAGGAGAAGGACCGGGAAGGGGGAAAGAGGGTGATTGGGTCTCCGGCACTCTCACTCACTAAACGAAACACAATAGTAGGAATACTGCTATTTCACGTCGATATTCTGTGAGAGGGTAGTCCTTCCCCGGTCGAGCCGACCCATTCATGCTGAAATCAGCGAGGCTCTACTACTCAAAAGTACTAAATTATTAAGCCTTTAACCAAGAAATAGCCGTTTATGTCCTACATCCAATTTGTGGTTTCTGTACAAAAGGGAAAGCTTATTTTAAAAATTCGTTTATATTTCGAAAATAGACTATATATATTAATATAATAGTCAATCACATACACACAACACTATCTAGCCCAAACTAAGAAGAGCTTGTACTATGTGTACAAGCATGCTACAGCAAGCAAGCAGTATAGACAATGGATAAACATACATATATACTTTATATTACTTATCATATTAAACATAGAAACGATAGCAGCGATAGCTCAGTGGGGAGACCAATAGACTGCAATGCAGAGGGTCTCGGGTTCGAACCCACGTCGCGCACCTCTGACTTTCGGAAGTTATATGACTTTTCGAAATTATGTGCGTATTGATTGACAATTATCGCCTGCTCCGTGCCTCGGAGAGCACGTTAAGCCGTTGGTCCCGGCTGTCATAAACATATATGGCAGTAGTTATTGGAAAAGTCAGTACCCTCTAATATCCTGACACTGGTCTAGCCTTAGGGTATCGTTAGCCTTCGGGTTGCGGAGGTCAGGTGGCAGCCGCTCCGTGTAAAAACTGATATCCAGTCAAATCCGGTTAGACCAGAAAAGCCGACCCCAAGTGACTTGGGAATAACAAAGGCTAAGAGAGAAGAAGATATTATACATAGAAACACCCAGACCAAGCCAAACATCCATGTCCATGCACACAAACGTAGTAGTTAGTGTAACCGACTGCCACGCCTGAGGTCGCGGGTTCGATTCCCGCACAGTCAAACATTTGTGTGCATGAACGTGGATGTTTGTCTTGGTCTGGATGTTTCTATAGTATAATATGTTTGTATATACAAAAAAAAATTGTATATGTATGTTTATTCATTGTCTAGTACCCATAATACAAGCTCTGCTTAGTTTGGGCTAGATGATGTTGTGTGTATGTGATAGAATATTTATTTATATTTATTATTTTGTGTCTGCTCTTACCTATTGGTTGTTTCAAATAGTTATAATTACATGATAGTTTGTTAATTTAAAACAAACCATAGTGTCCTTATTACAAGCAATTACACCTTAACCGGTCGTATACCGCCGGCTCGCATACCAGCCGGCAGATTTGTACCCGTCGTAGGCCGGTGGCTCGCATGCGAGCCACCAAATTGGCGCCAAAACGCCGCGCGCCGCCTTCGCTTTAGCTTAAGCTAACGTAAAACCAATTTGGTGGCTCGCATGCGAGCCACCGGCCTACGACGGGTACAAATCTGCCGGCTGGTATGCGAGCCGGCGGTATACGACCGGTTAATATGCTTTATATCTCGTACAAAATGTTAGGAATCCTAACCCCACTCCCTAACTCTGGTGTCGATAACAGTACCTCCAACATCCAGATATTTAAGAAGTAGTAGAGCCTCGCTGATTTCAGCATGAATGGGCCGGCTCGACCGGGGAAGGACTGCCCACTCACAGAATATCGACGTGAAATAGCAGTATTCCTACCGTTATGTTTCGTCCGGTGAGTGAAAATGCCGGAGGCCCATTCACCCTCTTTCCCCCCTTCCCGTTCCTTATCCTTCATACTTCGTTTTTCTCTTCTTCCTTTCTTAAAGAAACGGCAACGCGCAAGTGATGCCTCTGGTGTTACAGGCGTCCATAGCCTACGGTGACCACTTACCATCAGGTGGGCGGTATGCTTGTTTGCCACCTTAGTTATATAAAAAAACTCGGCCACTAATTTATAGCTCGCGATCTGACCGCGCCTTAACAAACTCTCATTCCCAAAGCTCGGTATTTTCTAATGTTTTTTTTTTCCGGTAGAATAGAAACAATGTAGGTGGTTACACTTTCCTTTGACAATTTGTTTTGATACTGAGTCCATTTGATGGCGACACCCACTGTCTTTGTTGTAAGGATAATTGAGTATTCTCGCGTTATAGTTCATATTATGTAACCTTTTAGATGTGAGAGGTGTCATTTGGGTTAATTTCTATTTAGAAACATGACGTCATAAATATCACGCTTGAATACAGTCTGTATCAAGAGTTGTTGTGATATTTTATCAATTCTAAATGTCATAGGTATGTATCTACTTTATGTTCTATCTGTAGGAATTAAGATTTTGCGAGATTGGTTTGTATGTTGGAGATAATCTTTAGAATTAAACATCTCTAGAAATGTCGATTATTCCTGCCTAATCTTTACATAATTATATAATTCAGCCGTACGTGTGTTAACATACACACTAAAATCCTTCTAAAGGGCTGGACAGATTTTGAGGGGTCTTTTTGTATTGATCTCTGGATGGTTTAGATTCATACTGAAGCCCGATATGACGTTGCGATTGGGTTCTAGGAGCAAGATTATTTTTAATTTTATTCTAAGCAGCATTTGGTCAAGACATCGTTTGTGTGCTAGTTATACTTAGCCTGTTTTTAATATTAAATTTAAACTTAATATTAAAACAGGCTAAAACGGCCATTAAAATATTAATATTTTAATGGCCGTTTTTGATCTCATCATATATCTTCAATGCGTTTATTGCAAAAAATCAACATTTAATATAAGCCTTGCCATATTCTGAAAACTCTATTACATTCACCCATTTGACTTTGAATCCCGTCTCGCAATAAGTTCATTCTTAATCTACCTAATACAAGACACTGTTACCATAGATAGGAAAATGTACAATGACTCGAGCATCTGGGGTTCCATATCCTATCAAATTGCGTATCCGTCGAGACGTGTTTGAGCTGGTGCAAATCTGACGAGATGCGTATCTGTCAGCATGCGTTTTCTGGCGTAATGCGTATTTGACCAATTGTCTTTCTGACGACTTGCTACGAATTCCATCTCATCTGGATAATATTACTGAACATGTTTCAATCATAATAAAATGTTTCTTCTTTCTAGGACGATGGCATAATGGAGATCTTAAAAGACACAAGTCTATCATCACGCGAGGAATGCGCCCGCGCAGCCGCTGTCATCCGCTGGGTGGTGCAGCAAGCTTGTGCGTGCGCTTGCAGTGGTGCGCAGCTAACGAGAGATCTACTAGTGCTAGGCGTGCCGAGGGCGCATGCCTCCGCTCTGGCTGATGCCGTGGATAATTATAGACCGGAGCACGTAGCGCATGTGGAAGCTAATGGATTTATGAGTAAATGCATTTTAATTGTCGCAGTAACTGAGTCGATTGTTAGGTAGCTGGGTGCGAGCATAAATTATGTTACGTAAAATAAACAGCTGACGTATAGTTAGAACACCAATTTCATGATATAGATTTAAAGTTGGGTACAATCTAGGTTTAAGTGCCGCCCTCTGTGCTCTTTCAAGTGTTATTAAAGTTGACTTATGGGTGCCCCCCCCCCTCCCCCCAACAGATACACAGTAACCTAAAATCGATTGACACAGAGCGTAGTAGATTAAATCCATAGGTAAGTATCTATACAATGACGACAAATCTAACTCTTTTCCAGTAAACAAGCTGGCAGACGTGTCAGTATCTCCTGGTCCTACCGGCACAGTGGATACCTTCACCCTCACAATGCACAGCGATGATGTCTTCACAGGCGAACAAAAGAAACGCGAACTGCTGCTTGAAAAGTCGCAAGCAAAACTGCTATTGGAAGAGTTAAAAACAGCTTACAAGAAGATGGAGGAACTTGATGATTAGTAGTCATAATATTTAGATTTTATATTGTTTATATCTCGCTCTGAACTTATTCTAATCACTGGCGCCGACTTTGTAGAGCTGGGGAACACGAGCCACAAGGACTGAGGCGCCCTATATTTTATCGCCTGGTCCTGACCTAACTGTAACGGTATAAACAACAACTATTTTTGTCGGTTTTCTTTTACTATACCATAAAAGTTATATTTTAAGACATCGCCCACACATTTTGCATTTTTAGGCAAGAAAATGCCTAAATTTACAAAGGTTTTTGTGAAGTCGGCGCTCCAGTTCCTAATGTACCTAATATAACTACATATATCCTGATATTTAGATGTTATTTAGTTCATACGTAATCTATTTCGATCTTAATTAATGCTTAGGGTTATGCTACCAACCGGGTATAAGTGTACTTTTATTACATTCGATCAAATTGCCGATTCAAATTGATGCCTCGCCGTTCTACAATCTTATTAAAATCAATACTTTATGTCTAAATCTTATAGTATGGGCGAGACGTGCAATAACAATGCTGGCTGATTGCCAAATCGCAGATCTTTAGACCACGATGTGACCTGTCGATTCATTAGGACACGCCCGTCAACGAAGATAGCCTAAAGTCACCATGTTACTATAACAAGGCACCTAACTCCATTCAAGTAATTAAGGTCCACCTCTAGAGGTAGTTGGGCAGACTTTCTTTAAGATATGGAGGCTGTACATAAGCTCCTATATCTTAAAGAAAGTCTGTCCAACTACATGTATTCAGCTATAAAGTTAACCTATGTTCATCGTAAGTTAGGTATTCGCCATACTCAAGCTAGCATTCCATTTTAAGGATTTATATGGAAAATCTTATGTATTACTGCATTTATTACTAAAAATAAACGAATATTACTATTAAATTAAGTGCTTTTATTTTCTACTAGCCACCCGCCCCGATTTCACACAGGTAGTGAACAAAATTTTTAAACAAATTATACACCTAAACCTTCCTTATGAATCACTCTATTTATTTGTGAAAGCCGCATGAAAATCCTTTCAGTCGTTTTTGAGTTCATCGCGAACAGACAAATTTTTATTAGCCTATATAATTTTTTTGTACATTCAAATAAAAAATACTTTTTACTTTCTTGTAAGATTAGTTGATAAGACCGTAAATTATATTCCGTGGTTAAAGGTTATTTACAATTCTATTAAAATGAATAACCGGATGATTATTATTATAACAGAATTGAATTGACAGAAATTATAAAGTCGATTGAATTTATAAATCAGGCTTACGAGAGTATGAGAAATTGCGTAGAAAAATTGGAAAAAGAACGTTTAGAACAGCGCACGTATATTACGGCATTAAGAGAAGCGATAGCTCAGTGGGGAGACCAACAGACTGCAGTGCAAAGGATCTCGGGTTGGAACCCACGTCGCGCACCTCTGACTTTCGGAAGGTAAATGACTTTTTAAATTATGTGCGTATTGATTGACAATTATCGTCTGCTCCGTGCCTCGGAGAGCACGTTAAGCCGTTGGTCCCGGCTGCCATGAACATCTATGACAGTCGTTATTGGGAGAGCGTCGACACAAAAGATCCCACTGCACTGGGTCGAAGTATCGCCGGTCTGCACTGACTGGCCCCTACATAAGATAAGATATTACGGAATTAGAGAAGAAAATTATGGATCTACAACAAAGTTCCCGATCTTCGTGCCTCGAACTCAGAAATACACCCTGTACAAAAAAGGGAATCTACATCTAACCTTACATCCCTCACTGTGCAAACGTGTAACGCTCTTCAGGTGCCTGTGAAACCGCCAGACTTGCGGGACATATATCGCAAACCGGGTAAAAAGGCGTCGATTCGGCTAATAGTCGCAGAACTTGTAAATGTGCCACTCAAAAATCGTATTCTGGAAGCTAACCGGACGTTCAATAATGGACGCCCATCGAAGGAAATATTTAATGCTGTACACATTGGTATTAAAGGAGACCTGAAACCGGTTTATAATGCTGACCATCTTCCAAATAGCTTACGACAGTAATTTTATGAAGCACGAAAATATGCTAGTGAGCCCGATTACAAGTACTGTTGGACACAGAATTACAATTTTTTTCATAGGAAACGCGACGTTATGGCTTCGACAATCGTCACATCTATGGCTTGTCTTAATAATCTACCTAAAAAGCAATGAGCTACCTGGTTTTCTACAAAAATGTGATAGAAAGTAGGTACTTAGTCACATATGATTTTCTCTGTAATTATTTGCTATATTCTTTATAATTGTTGCATGCATGCTATACACGTATTCTGTTACTTACCATACACACTAACTATTATACAAATCAAACTCACACACAAACATTATTTAAGAGAAGGTTTTTGAGATAGATTTTTACACACATAAATCAACATATATTACTACTTATATATGATTCCTATGCTACACTAGGACTTATGATATTGTCTTTTTAGCATACCAGATAATGCTCGTCTTGCAGTTTTGTTCACTAGGGATTAAGGACCGTTATTTTTTATATATCGCTATAATTTTACATAATAAACTAATGTTAGTGGTTATTGAAACTGATCAGCTGATGCTGAATCCAATGCGATACTGTATCTTATTGTCTTTTGATACGAGTAGTATAAATGTTCGACCTCAGTACAGCATCAAGTGAAGTAGATGACATTGGTTCAATTCTTTCCTATATTTGTGAGCCAGAGAAATGTGGAGATTTTGTTAATACATCATAACACTAACGCTATAAATATATTGCATGTTAACATTGGAAGTGGTAATAGAAATTTTGATGAACTGAATGTATTGTTGTGTAACTTAACTATTCTACCAGATATAATAGTGTTACCAGAGTGCTGGCTAAGTAAAACGCCTAATATTCCATCACTAAATGATTATATAAGCTATCACACAGAAAATATTAGAAATAAAACGATGGTGTTATCGTTTTCATGAAATCGATACTCCCTGAAGTACACATACTAAACGCAAACTGTCTTATCTGTAGGATTGAATCCTTGAACTTTGCCTTGGTTGATCTATACCGCCCTCCCTGCAATCGCAATTTAGACAATTTTTTGAACGGATTAGAGAAGACATTAGCGTTCGTATACTGTTATAAAAATATAGCTTTAATAGATGATATTATTATAAATATTACACCATCGCAATTGGATCGTCAGTCAAAAGAATATCTAAACCTGGCCGCTTCGTACGGCCTTCTGCCGACCTATAATCTACTCACTCGACTCCATAGCTGTTTAGACCATGTTATGTTGAAGTCAGATCATAGGAGTATCACTTTACTCTAGCATAACTGACTACGCACCTGTACTTCTTAACATCGAGACTTCGTTAAAACCAGCCAAATGTAAATTTAATTTTTCAAAAGTCCTTTATTCTTTAGTCTATACAGAGGTCCTAAATACAAACTTTGCTATTTTGCTAAATATATCAGATCCTGACGTTGCTGCTGACACACTGGTAACATCTATTAGGTCAATAATTTAGAAGCACGCCATAATCATTTGTATTCCATCTAAGCAAAGAATTATTAAGCCTTGGATCACCAAAGGTTTATTGCGTTGCATTCGTAATCGTGACTTTAAGTATATGTAAACAACTTAAGAGTGATCCCGAAAATTATACACTGAAGGTTACGTAGGTATATAAGTTACCGCAAATTTAGCAATATATTACTTAAACGATTCAAACAAATCTATGAGTAGTGTGAACTTCATAAAGCACAATATAACATTCGTGCTATAAGGAAAATTATTAAAAGCATAGTTTACACCGACTGTAAAAAGCACTTACCACTTCATAAAAACAGTCCTGGTAATTACACATATATATGTAATATATCAATGACGAGTGGCATATTTCCTAAATCCTTTAAACGCGCTATTGTCCATCCCATTTTAAGAGTGGGAACAAAGACAGTGTTAATAATTGCAGACCCATATCTGTTCTTCCTGCTACGTCAAAAATTTTGAGAAATTTCTAAGTATACGCCTCATGAAGTACTTAGAGAAAAACAAAATCTTAGCTCTTAACCAATTTGGATTCAAGAATGGGAAGTCAACTGAAAGCGCAGTGTCGTCACTTACTGACGAAATAGTCGACATTCTTGATAAAAGACAAAAGTTTTAGGCATATTCCTTGTTCTATCAAAGGCATTTGATACTGTCTCTTTTCCTCACCTCTTAAACAAAATTGAAAAGATAGGAATTCGTGGCTATGCACTCAAGATTTTTAAGAATTATCTGTGAGACAGAACCCGTTGCGTAAAAATTGATAATTTTGTCAGTGATTCACTTCCCCTTGTTTCAGTGTTCCCCAGGGTTCCATACTAGGTCCAACTCTCTTTCTCATCTACGTAAACTCTCTATGTGCCCTTTTCCTCCCAAATTGTTCCATATTTACCTATGCCGATGATACTGCATTGCTCATCCGAGGTGAAAACTAGCCTGAAGTATTTAATTGTGCAGAACAAGCCCTTAGGCGAGTAACGAAGTAGTTATCGGCTAACATTCTCACCCTCAACCTTATAAAATCCATCTACCTGACCTTCTCATTGACATCAGCTACCCAACCATCACCTACCTTTACTCTTAAAGCTCATACGTGTACAGAAAATGCAGCAGTTACATCGTGTAATTGTTTTTCCTTGAATAGATCTACCCAAATAAATTACCTAGGTGTGTGTATTGATAATCTTCTCAGTTGGAAATATCATTTGACTGCACTTACCGCTCGTACATGTCAAATAGTTTTCATTTTCAAGAAGATGCGTCGTTCAGCTGAGTTCAACACTTTAAAACTACTTTACCTTGCTTTACGTCAGTTTATTCTGTTATATTGCATCTCTTTATGGGGCGGAGCTCCAAAGTCACACTTATTGCCCTTAGAACGTGCACAAAAAGCTGTACTTAAAGCAATGATGTGTAAAACCTACAGATACCTCACAAGTCAACTTTTTAATGACTGCCAGCTGCTTTCTGTGAGACAACTCTTTGTGCTCGAAATAATATGTAAAAAACACAATAGCCTAAAATATGACAAAAATAGACCAATAAGACGTCGCACGTATAAGGTATGTCAAACACAGGTGTTTAGGAGTACTCTTGCAACCTAGCACTTTAGGGTACTTGGATGTCATCTGTATAATAAAATGAATGAACTTTGTAACATTTATCCACTGCCTAGATACCAGTGTAAAAACCTGCAAACTGTAAACTAACTGTAAAAAGCCCTGGTACCCATACAACAAGTTCAATCTTAGCTTGAGTACTAGTGTTTAACAAGTGGACTGTTAAATTATTTGTATACTTTTTATGTGTTCAAATAACTGTATCTTTTAATGCCAATAAACGTTATTATTATTATAAATTGATCCATCTGATTAGAGTTGATTAATCGGTGCAGGCTTTTATATTATATTTACATCAATCATCTTAATCAATTTTCGAAATAAAAGTAACTAAATATAACGTTAATTTTTAATTAACTTCTGGAAATCACTAAGACAAAATCAACCTATTGTAGGTATTATGAATAAACATGTGATAGTTAGTAAACACGGCTACACATCAAGTTAGACACCCTATATACGCATAACTACGCTACATACAAAATAGAGAATTGTCGGAAAGGGACAGTGCATAGTGGTGTAGACCCATCACTGTGCACTAGTGTGTGCGGCAACGGCCGCGGCCCTTTCAGCGTGAAGACAAAATAACAAAAATATAACGTACTCTCTCGCACGATTCGCAGCACAGTCTAGGTTGATGTATCGCTGTGTGTAAATATTTACTATCACAAGTTTAGTCATAAGATTGTAGCAAATTAAATGAGACATAAATAAATATTTTGTACTTTTATTTCTTTATTTACTCTATGGGCTACCCTAACAATCAAGGCGTGTTGCCTTTGCCTACTTGTCAGTCCTATAGAGTATAGATTAAAAAAAATCGTGTGTTCAAAACTGTCACATTTGTTTTCAACATTAATTTCAACTTCTATTGTTCAAAATATATTTTAGAAAAAATAAGGAATTTAAGTAATTTAACTTATCAGACTAAGATAAAATGTTGTATTTATTGTATAAAACAAAGTGTTAATAATGTCCGTGTTATATATTAATTACGTTGTACAACATTTTCGTAATATTTGTGTAGGTAGTAAATACTTTATTATTAGGACGAAGTGGCTAGCTAATTTGTAATAAAGCAAGGTAAATACTACTACTAATAATACTATTGCCTAAACAAACTATATCGCCAAAATATTTACACAGTACAGAATCATAACATAACATAACCTAAATGTTTATTATTTTTAATTACAGATGCATATTTTATGTACGATTTGTAGTGATCTGGTTAATCCAGCTGAAAACATATACGTGACAAAATGTGGACATGTATTCCATCATCATTGTCTGGCACAATGGATAGAAAGGTAACTTTTATTTTATTAAGGTATTCTTTTTTTTATTTACCTTCTAGCATAGATAAAAAGAAGATAGTTTCTATAGCTATGCTTTCTCTCCAACTTTCTATGTTATCTACAACAGACTTCTATTGTGTTTTTTAGATCAAAGACATGTCCACAATGCAGAAACAAAGTGACTGACAAGTGTATGTTCCGTTTTTATCCAACGGTGTCTAATGAGAACAGTGGTGAAGATGCCGCTACCTTGCAGTCACGGCTTGACAATGCACAGCTGGAGTTGAGGCAGCAGAGAGCTAAGTTTAAAGAGAAAGAAGACATGATCGCTAATATTACTGCAGACTTAAAAAAACAAGAGTATGTTCATTTGCAAATGTTACTTTTGTAATAAGTTCTTATCCCATGTTTGTCTTTGACACAATAGGTTTTTAATTATATCTGGCATTTCAAGGCTTGACAGGTTAACAAGCCTTTTAGTTAGCCCGCAACCAGACAATAAAAGAAGCATTTCCTATATGTGCTCTAGGGTCCCAGTGTTGGCCAAATATTTAACTTATAACTATAATAACAACAATATTGTCTAAGCGAATTTCCATCATAATTAGATCAGTAGCTTAGCTGAGTAAATATAACCAAAAAAAGATTAATTTTTTAATTGCTAAGCCAGCTGATAGTGCGTGAGACAGAGATACTATCATTAGTAACAGTGTTATGGCATACATTCTTTACAAAAATAGTATAGATTAAAACTGAATGTTATTAGTGTGAAATTAGAAATCCAAATGCCAAATTAGAGATGTAAAGCTTAAAATATTGGACACTTATTTTTTATTTTACAGATCAATAAATTTGACTGATATAATTATATCGAATTAAAGTTTGAATGTAGGGGCTTGTGACGTCACTGTCTTATACAATATGTACCAAGAAGTGACATATTAATATATGACCCTTGTAAGCCATTATTAAAAATAATTGGGCAGAAGCAAACCACCATACATTCTCGGAGACTTTCACATCCAACTATTACAAGAGATAACCACAACCTTTGTGGGACATGTTTTTTTGACCAGTTTATATAAAAATTATACTTCAACATGTATTATTTTAATACCATTAAAATAGTTGGGCACATATAAAGTTAATTTCTAGGTTTTTTTTGCTAATTATTATTGTATTTCTGAAGAATGCTTATCCTACGTAGTGGCTTTGGCACACTGGCGTCTAGATAGAATTGCTTTTCAATTATGTCTGACATTTCAATAATTGTCAAGTTAATTTAAATCTAAAGTCATGACTTCTTTTAATTAATACATTTCATATGTCAGGGAGATGAAAATGACCTATGAGAAGCAACTGATCAGCTATGACTCAAAAGTGAGAGCTTTGAAAGAACAGTTGACATATGCAAACATACAGGCTAAGGAAACAAAGAAGTTAAAAGAAGAAAATGAAAGCCTGAAGAAAAATATGCAGATGCTAAATGGGTAAATTATTTTTTGTTTTGCATCTAAATATGGTTTTGACTGCATGCCTATATTAAAGCTGTAGAAGGCAATCATCTATTAAATAAAGGTTTTAGATGTGTTGGTGATATTTGTCTATCTGCCGATCCATGAACAATGGAAACACCTTGAACCATGCATATTATTCTTACGAGTTTTCAAAATCTCGTAAGCATTACTATATAATCACTATGGTCAAGGCCAATGACCTATCATCCGTCAGCAGTTAATCAGAAAATATTATTTCTGCACTTCTATTTTAAATTAATATTGTCTAATTGACTAGTGCTACAAATATTGTAAATTCAATGACCACACAGGCCAAAAAGTTGTGTTGGCTAGGTATTTTATGTCTTTTCCATTATTGTGAATAAAGTCTTCAGTATCATCCGACACAGTGATGAACAATAGAGTGTGCAGATTAACTTAAAAAAAAATACTAAATCATTTATTAACTGGATGCTGTTTTTCAGTTTACAGAAGGTGTTGAATGCGACCAGTGATGAAGTAGAACAAATGTTGCAAGGTTACTCTGACGTGCGCACAATAGCTACATTTGCCACGGCACTCAAAAGGTACCTAACATTACATACTAATCCTCAGACCAGCCTATCTGAGTAGAGTAGTAGAGCCTCGCTGATTTCAGCATGAATGGGATTGGCTCGACCGGGGAAGGACTACCCTCTCACAGAATATCGACGTGAAATAGCAGTATTCCTACTGTTGTATTTCGTTCGTTGAGTGAGAGTGCCCGAGGACCTATCACCCTATTTCTCACTTCCCGCTCCTTCTCCTTACCACTTCCTTTCCTAAAGGGTCGGTTACGCGCTAGTGATGCCTCTGGTGTTGCAGGCGTCCATAGGCTATGGTGACCACTTACGCCCACCTTGGCCCACCTGGGGCCGTACGCTTGTTTGCCACCCTACTAGTGTAAAAATAAAAACTGAGTAGGATGAGATGTTAAACCCATACATTGCTAAAGATGTTTACATTCCACTTAACCAATTGAGTGGCAGCGGCACACCGGCGGCCAGACACTATAGGTTTTTAATTATGTCTGGTATTCCAAGACTTGACAGGTTAATAGAAGCGAAGTTATTCCGGTATTGGGCTCATTGCAAGTCTTTAAACAAAAAACCCGTTGACGCTTTACCTATCCTAAGAATTGATCCCAAACTTTTCAGTAGATAGGAAACCTATGTGCATCAGTGGATGTATGAGGTAGTTGAAGTGGGTTTACATAATTATTATCTTTCTTTAACTTAACTCGAAATTTGGAAGTTAGGTTATTTTAACTCTAATTAACAAACTATTAGAGTTCAAATTGCCTTACTTCCAAATATCGAGTACTGTCTTTTTAATTTTATTATTTTAAGTCTGTTTTGTTCTATTTTTATTAGAAGTCTTTTTAGTCAAGCGTGCGATATATCTTTACTGTATTTGTTATTTACAGAGCACTCTGCGAATCGGAATCAAAGAAAAATGAATGTCGAGATAAATTACACATGGCAAAACAACAATTTGCTTTGGAAAAAAAGACTGAAACTGATCTAAAGAATAAAGTCAAGTAAGTATTCACCACATTGGCAAGGCAACATGCCATTTTTAACACTAGATGGACATATTGTGAATAGGGTTGCCAACCTTACTTTGGAATAAAGTACTGTACATTATTTCGGGTAAACGTACTTTATACTTTATTAGGAAAATAAAGTAGGTACGTGAAAATATTATATTTTACGTATGACTAGTTTAACAGGTTTTATTTAATTGTTTACTTAAAGCAACGTTATAGAGATTGCCTAAATTGAATAAAAGTAATTGTTTATCTATCTTAATAAACACCTATATTGTAAAGATCCGGTTTATATTTAGTACTAGCAGGGTTAAATTCTTTAAGCAGATTAAGTTCATCATGTCGGAAGAAACCTCGCGTACTTAGACCACGTGTTATTAAACTGAAGTACAAAAAAATAAAATGTATTGATTCAAAAATTTAAAGATTATCTGTGAATGTTGATGTGTTCGGTGTTTCTTATCATAAATTATAATTATACTAGTTTTTGCGCGCGGCTCCGCACGCGTGGTACCTACATCAAGAAATAGTACTATATATCCTCCCCCAGGTTTCAAAACTACGTCTGAACCAAATTAAATTTAAATCCGTTGAGTGGTTTAGCCGTGAAAAGGTAACAGACAGACAGACAGACTTGCTTTCGAATTTATAATATTAGTCAGGATAACGGTGAATGCAAACATTGCGAGAAAACCTGCATGTCTCTTAGTTCAACACAATGTGTTAAATCGGGCAATCCGCATTAAGTGCTAGCCTGATCGACGTATCGCCTTCTTTCTAAACAAGAACTATTATAGTATTAAGGAATACTTTGAGGATAAATGCCAAACTTAATTGTAATTATTCTTTCCTTTCGTCTTAATGATTCTCTTTTGTGTACTTATCTATGTTATATTATTATATAGTACATTTTTCTTATTTGCACGTCTCATTAGGCAGAATATGCTGTGTATTTGATTTTGACACCTTTAATGTAATCACCTGTAACAGTGCATGAATACCTTAAGGTCCAAAATCCTGTGAACACTCGAATTAGAATGAATATGAATAAACTAGTAGGCGTTGTTTTATAAATATTGCAACGTGTACTCATTTTAGCAAATAGATGAAATTTATAAGAAATTATAATCTCAACCGAAAATACACTCGAACACAGGGACAGAATAATATTTGCGTACAAACAGAATAGCGAGTCATCAAAAGTATCTATTAAATAAACTACCCACTATAAATGTATAAATGAATTGGTATTTTTTTTTTTTTTAATATATTGAGTTATTAAGAAATTACTTCGTATTATTATATAGTAGTGCACCGCCATCTATTACGATATAAATAAACTACTTAACAGTTCTTGTATCGATTTTCGTTAGATGGCGTCAATTACCGGCTTATACCATTTTAGTTTTAAAATAGGTATGCATTGTTGTAGCTCACTGTACCATGTTCTAGCAAATGAACAATTTGATTTGATAAGGTCTAACTATTTTCCTGCTGTATTGAGGCCTATGCCCAATAGTAGGATAGTTTATAAAAGGTGCTATTAACATTATAATACGTAATGTTTCAGGCAAATGGAAGCAGATCTCGAAGACCGTGACGCTACAATTAAGCGTTTGAACGCTAGACTGGAGTCAACTATGGAGGCTCAGATGAATGCAATTATGAAAGAAAAGTTCAAGAACCTTCCGCCGAAAGAGCTTGATACTGCGATCTTGCTTGACTCGCCTGAGCTCGATGACACCATCTTGGAGACTAATAGCAATAATACTAGCTTTGTGAGTATTTACAGCCTGGTTACATTTGTTGAATTTGGTTGCAATTATCAAGCCTGCTAATTCGATTCGATATCCTATTTGTATCAAATTGGGATAATCTTGTAAGCAGCATGGAGTCTGGTTTTCCGCCCGGGCTAGCAATTTGGGTTTCAAATTACTAGTATTCTTGTTAACCCCTCCAGCTAATCTAGAATGCTTGTGCTAGGAGTGGGTTCACGTCAGTAGTGCAATGGGTGGGATTCGAACCCGCGACCTCTCGATCAAAAATCCAATACCTTATCCATTGGGCTACCTCCGTTTTTATTATTGATTTGATAACTTCGTTGGTTTAATGGTTAGTATATACGGCTACAGATTATGAGGAGCTGGGTTATCATGTACCAGTGTTGCAATTTAACAATCGCAACGTACGCTGAGGGATCTCCAAATGTTGGCACTGATAGGACACATACTTTCCCAATACTTTTTAAACTTAAGTTAAACTTAAGTAATTTGATATATGTACCTATTATTGTTTGTATCGCCTGCTCACTGACAATACTAGCCTTGTCTTAAATGGCGGCAGTTTCCGTTTAGCTAAGCGGAAGGTGTGGTGTTGCCAGTGAGCGGAAATGAAATTATAGTGTTAGTATTTGTTTTATTTTTCTAGTTTTATTATTGTTGTTTTGTTATTTTGAGTAATATTTTTTAATTTCTTCATTGTTTGCGTGTGCCCTTTTGTGTGTCAAAATAAATATTTTTCTTTCTTTCATGCCGAGTTGGGCCTTTAAGAATTATTGGATTTTTCTATTTTTAGGCAGATAGTTAGTGGTGTTAGCGCGTAAAGCCGTTATCCTGCGGCTTTCTCCGATCTTATAAGATGGCTGACCCAAAGGTCTACTAGAGTATTTGAATAGAGTACACTTGTGTTAGCGCACACACTTATGTACTATATTATTTTTAACTGCACTTATGCTATAGTGGTTCAAATAGTCATCTTGCTACTGCACGGAGTATTGCCCATACGGAACAAAAAAATATTGATACATAAATAGTGTTTTCGCGTCTGGGTGTTCCCTGTGTCCGTTGTTTGAATGTTTGTAAAGTGCCCTGCGGCACAGGATCTAGTCCTAGTTCGGCAATTATCCTCTAAAACAAAATACAACCAATCAATGAGGTCAACTTAAGCAAGTACCAACAAGTCAAACAGTTTTGCAAGCCTTTACATGAACATTTTTACTAGCAGCTTTGGGGATAAGATTCAAGTAGACTTTGGAAGTAGTTCGCGTATCATCGGTATTTTAAGAATTCTACACTTTTGTTTACCTCTTCGGGGTCATACAGACCTGGTACTATACTATAACTTATTAAACAATGGGTGCGTTCCACTTAGCGTTCACAACGCCTGACATGCTCCTCCAGCTGTTCCACATGACAACTACGATCATTGTGGTCGCGGCGATAACGTCACTCATGACGTTATTACTCACGCTCACGCAAAGCTCACGACGACCCATCCTGAGACGTGAGTCGAAGTGAGCGTTGACAAATTTGGCGACAATGAAAATTACCTATTTTATTTGAGGTGATTTTGATGAAACGATGAATACTTATATTAGTAAAAATGTTATAATCTACAATGTAATATGTGACAGGAAATCACTTACCTGAAATTACTTTTGAATACTTCATCAGAGTAACGATTAATTAGGTACATTATGTAAACCGTAAATACGTGGTCTAAGTTTACGTTTTTCCGATCATGATTTTGTAGAATGGTATTCCACTCTTCATCTGAACTAGATGAACTAGTAGGTACTTTCTGAACCATTACTGCGACGCACTACCAAATATCCTACTGTCGCCGTAAAAGACATTTTAATTATATTTAAATGTATATTCATTAAATACTCCACAAAATGTTGAAATACTAGATTTTGTCCGCGGCTTCGCACGCGATAATGTAGATTTATGTTAAAATAGATTTTTAGTAAGTAGCCTATATGTTATATAATCCGATGAATAAACAGTAATACTGTAAAGATTCATCAAAATCCGTTGAAAGAGTAACAAACATCCATGCTCACAAACTTTCACATTATAATATTAGAAAGAGAGTATTTAAAAAAAATATATAAATTCAGTTAACCAATAAGTAAGGGTTTATTGGTCAGCGTAACTTATTGTAACCTAACAACCTCCTTAAGCTTTCGATTTGTTTTCTAATTCGCCATTTGTATTACGTCAACGCTCAAAACACTCCTTTATTCATTCCACTTGAGTTTACAATTGTAACGCTCATAAACAAGTGGAACGGAAAAAACCGTGGTCTTGAGTGTCGTGACTCGTGAGCGCTTAGTGGAACGCACCCAATCACCAATGTAAGGCGAGCTGCCGTTTTTAGCGTCCCGCCAGAGTCGCCTCGACGTTTCGCCAATGATTGCAACGCGCGGGCAACTGTTTGGCATGCCAGCGACATCACGTACCAATCACTTCAGTCGTATCGTAGTAACGACCAATAGGAGCGTGCGCGGCGGCAAAGCGACGCGGTGATTGGCCGCTCGTTCGCGGGAATAAAAATGGCGCGCGATGTCTGCGCGGCTCGACACGCGTCACGCCTGTAATTACTGATTGTCATCTTGATATTTGTAAAGCGATGTTTGTTATATTTTGCTTGTCCTCGTGTACCCGAATGTTAAAGTTCTTATGTATATCTGTGCGTTTTAATATTTCACGCCTCTTTCAACAATTATTTTGCAGAATACAATGGTGAACAATATCGAGAATTCAGACTCGCCATACCTGAATCTGAAGCAAGGTGGACTGCTATGTTTGACGGCGCTACAACGTGCACCATTAAAAATACCAGACGTTGCTAAGGTAACTTTACTTATACAAGTATTGTATTAACTGCCTGCTTAGGTCCCGTGGTGTCAAATTTGTTCGATCCCGGCATTACCAGTTTCATTGAGATTTTCTGTTAGGACATTCTCTATCCACGGCTGAAATAGTAGTTTACAAGTCATATTCAAAGACACACTCCGAAATGCAATTGAGAATTTTCTAACATAAATACTACACACGGTACAGGATAAAAATAAATAAATAAATACTGGGACCCAGGCATCAAACCTAGGACCGAAACAGCTGCAAACAAAAGTGTACTCTACCACGCTGGCTCTGACCAATTTGGCAGACTTTATATTTCTTTGAGAACATTTTGGAGAATTCTCAGACATGCTGACACCAACATGTCTGAGAATTCTCCAAAATGATCTTTTCACAATATTTTTATTTACCTTGCAAGCGATCGATAATTAACTATTTAATACGCACATAACTTCAAAAAGTCAGAGGCCTTGGATCGAATTCAAGACTTCTGCATGCCAGTTCAGTAATCTCCCACTTGGCTGCTTATTATTAGTAGATATATAATAATAATAATATAATAATATTCTGTCACATACACACCATCTAGCCCAAACTAAGCAGAGCTTGTACTATGGGTACTAGACAATGGATAAACATACATATATACTTTATTTTTTTTAAATTTATACATATACATAGAAACACCCAGACCAAGACAAACATCCATGTTCATGCACACAAATGTTTGACTTGTGCGGGAATCAAACCCGCGACCTCAGGCGTGGCAGTCGGTTACACTAACCACTACGCCATAGAGGCCGATATGTGTGTATAGAGGTCATAAAAATGTATAAATATTACTTTATTCCAAATTTCAGCCATCAGAACAACTCTACCTTAACTCAATAAGAAATGCGAACAAGCAGCGGATCGAAGCACAGAAATCTACCAGCATCTTTCACAGAAAACAACCGATGAAGATGGAATCCTTCGAGAGTAAGGCTCCTTTAGACATATCTTATGATGGTATGGGAGGGCATTCGAAACTTGATACGTTTCCTGTACCAAACAAAAGCCCAGTCAAAAGTTGTATACCCAAGTTGACCGCTAAACATAAGTTAAAAAGACCCAACCCGACTGGCAACCATGACATTGAGCAGATGCTGAAGAAAATCCGGGATAAGTAAGTCGGCTAAGAAATACTAAAAGACTATTTAGTTGGTGCCATTGTTCAGGTACTCAATTCGAGTCCGTTTTAGTTAAAATGTGTATATCAGTATTAACGGTGTTGATCATTTAATGCTGGTCTTAAGTGGATTGGTATAGTTAGCAAAATTAGTAGCTGAACATCAAACACATTGTTAAACTATATATAAATAAAATATCCAATTCGTTTAAAGACACAGGAATTATTATATTGGTACCCTCACAAATAAAATTATTCCTAATAATTCCTGTGTCGCGGAGGACTTTACAAACTTTCAAACAACAGGCACAAAGAACACCCAGACTAGGAACAAGTATTTGTGGGCCACACAATTTTTTGTTCCATGTGGTGATGAAGTCCAGATCACTCGGCCCAGTGGCAGTTATGAGACAACCACCTAGTATTTAAGACCTTAGATTAAGCCCAGTTAATTGTTATTTTGAAAGATAAAGGCAATCGAGATCTTGCAGGTTTGTTCACTTATCTTATTAACTTATCATCAATCAGAATATTTTAGTCACTAAAAGCCAGTTTCACCACTATCAAGTAAAAGTTATCCGAAAGATAAATCGCATGCTGTCTCCATTCTTGTTAGGTTAAAGAAGAGAGATGGCGAGACTTTTATCGTATAGATAAATGCTATTTTGAGGTGGTGAAACAGGCCCTAAGTAGTATTGCATTCCAATAAAAATATAGAATAGTGGTTTTTGTTCCACCATTACCTTGTTAGTAGGCAGTGGGTAGATTGAGTTTTCTTAGCATTGCCTATACCATGCGAAGAGAACACAGCTATGTTTATAAATGGTAGTTACCACTTACCATCAGATGTATTGCTGCTGCTACTGCCATCAATGAAAAATATCAATCAATCATATACATCACGAGCCCACCATTGTTATAAATAATTACGCTTAGAAAGATTGTGTTATTGTTGTTGTTAATAAATGTTTTTTATCACGCTCCAGTCTTAGGCTTATAAAAGGTTTAGCAAAAGTTAAATTCCGTGCATTGGTACAGCCAGCGAAATAAGTAGCCAAACAAACTCGTAACAATATCATATCAATAAAAATGAAATTATTAATATTATATAGTAAATTTTGAAATAAAATCTTTAACTGTCACTGCAGTAAGTGAAAGATGAAGAAAGCATTTCAATATCTAGTGTTAGTGTTATCGACTTACGTCGCTGACTGTATAACGCCCTTTTTCAAAGGTTGGCAATGCGTACTACACTAATCGGTGTTGCAAGCTCAATATTATAATTTTATCTGTAAGTGTTCTTAGCATTTAATGCATGTGCCAAAATAGTAGATTTCCATCACAATATTAATGTTTAATATAATTTTATTATTGATAAATAAGTTGATTTTATTTATGTATTCTGTTCTACCCTCATTCAGGGCGACCGCAAAATATATAAAATATTTTAATCTCTAATCTTTTATCAATAGTCAATGTTTTGGCTATTGTATCTGGGATTCCGATAGATAGGATAACACGTAACGGGTATTAACGCGATAATGCATAATGTTTACCTTTTTTATGCTTGACGTTTCGACCAGGTTACACTGGCCATGGTCACAAGCTAACTGGTGCTACGTAACGTTAATACCCGTTACGTATTATTTATATATATATATATATATATATATATATATATCATGCAACGCAAAAGTTTAACAGTTATTAGATAGAATAACGTTCTAAATATTCTGTTAAGATACAAACGTAATAATACGTTTCTTTATAGTACATGTTACTGTTACATAAATAACCAAATAAAAGATATTTTAAAAGCTAAGTTCCATGGGACGAGCGCTCATACAAAGAGTGCGATATAAAGTGTCCCTGTAATCAAAGTCGGTTATAATGGAGCAATCACAGCCAGTTTTGATGAGCACCAAACTTCGCTGCAACCACCTTATCTACTACTTCGAGTGACGACAGAATTGTTTCTCTCGAGGCTCTTTCTTGTATAATGTGTACATGTGCTTGCATGTAAAATGTTATTAGACAGGCTAGACGCTGTTCTAGCCTGTCAAAGCGACAATTAAAGGAGATTGTTCTTATTTGCCCCAAGACCAACAAGCATTTAATTTAGATAAAAAATGTTATTATATTTTAATATACTTATTACCGCTTTACGTATCAAACTGACACTTTGTGTTCCTTATTTAATATTTAAAAGTACCGGAACAAAGAACGTCGAAGATGCCGCCATCTTCCACAATTTAGACAGCGATTACATGTTGGTTAGGGATGTCCATTCTTAATTTTTTACCCGTCATCATATCACTTGTCATCTGTAGCTCAGCGCAACAAGGATAGGTATCAAGTGTCAGATATAAAATATAAATGCGTCGCATACAAGCCGAATTCCTGGACGTATGTGTTTTGTAACAAAGAGCTTTGAGATTCAACGGTTTCTAATGACGCGTTTGTTTCAAGTTAATATTGTTAATAGCAATTTAGCAATCTTAATTCATCAAAATCTTTAATGTACGTAGTGAACAGCCACATTATAATATAGGTAATCCAATTCAATAGTGATCGAAAATAAATGTAAATGTTATATATATTTAGTTAAAGATTAATGTTAAGTTTCATGTATAAAATAAGATGTCTATGGGAAATAAGACTGTCAATGTAAAATAAAATAAATTAATTAAATAATTTATGTAAGCAAGTAGTTGTTTTATTTATATTTATGGTTTAAGAATAACATCTCAAGCAATTATCGTATTGTGTCACACGGAAGAAAGAATAAGCGACCAAGAAACTTATCTTAATCGGAATAGGTATACCACAAGGATGGCTATCACGACGAATAGTGTTTTCACCGCATGCAAAACTAGTCTTTAATTATTATTAAATAAATAACAATAATACATTTTTATTCAATAAATAATAGTCTTTACAAAACATAAGTTTATACTGACAAAACTTAAATAATTTAACCGAATATAACAGTCATCATATTTTTATGTTGTTCAGGGCCCTGGGAGCCTTAACTAAAAAACTATTGGTTGGGCGTTATCTTTGTAAATTTAATCTTTATTACCTAATTACATAATGTAATCAAACGGCAAGAAGTCTTTGGAAACATATATTATTAGGTAACCATCATTATTTGTTCCAGTAAACGGAAACTGGTGAATATGGTTGTAGTTTATACAGTTAGCGTCAATAACCCAAGGGCATAGAATAAAATATTGGGGACTCAACCCCACCGCTAGTCTCATTGTAGGGTTTGGCACCCCAGACCCCACAGAGTCGGTGCCAATGCATATACATAGGTTTGATGAGCATAGACGATAGGCTAATATAGAGTCCATCGCCCCTGAGTAGCAAGATTTTCGTGATAAATCTGAAATCAGTTGCCAGATAGTAAATATCTGATAAAGATCAAAATTATTCACTATATTATCAGACAAGAAAGAAAAGCGAAATACGTACATATTTTTTTTCTTCTTGCGCAATAAGTGTCCGTCGAAATGCATATTTTATACCACAGAAATAAAAAGTAGTATAGAAACCCTAACTCATGTAACTATAAGTGATTGGATCTTTATATGTAAAACTATATAGATATGTAGTTTCTACGAGTCATAAACTATATATACTATATACTCCATTTGGTTAGGTACTTAATAACTAAAGGTAAACAATCTTGATGTCGTCTTTTTATCTAAAAACACTTAAAAATAAATTGCTGCTAAAGATCAATGTAAATACAACAATGACGGTTACTAAATCAATTGAATTTATTTTATTTGTTTATTTATTTATTTTTATATATTATTATATTATTTTTACACTAACGCTTGTATACAATGTTTCATATATAACTATGTATGTAACAATTTTGGAAACTTTTGGTTATTGTAACAAACAATTATTAGTAAACACTACATGCGCCGTGTTTAACAGAAAACAATTATTATACTACTTATTATGATATTAAAGTAAATTCAAGTAGTGCAACATTTTAGGTAATCAGTTTAATAGTAGTATAATATGCGTTTGTGTAAAAAGTCACATCAAGATTGTTTACCTTTAGTTAAGTACCAAATGGAGTATAAGTAGGTATAAACAGCTGGATATAAATTATTTATGTAGCGTCTCGTTCATGCAGGGAATCAAACCGTGTGCGGTCCATGGCCCTTTACGGGGCCCCAGTTTGGGCGGACCACCTGACGACCCGCAACATTTCGGCGCTTCGTGCGCCACAGCGCGCCATGGCCGTCAGGTTAATTAGAGGATAGCTCACGATCTCGTTTGAGGCTGCGAGCCTCCTCGCCGGATCAATGCCATGGGACCTGGATGCGGCGCTTCTGGCGTCTCTCTACCGTTGGCGCCAGGAAGCGATAGCTCGGGGCGAAGGACCTGCTCTTCCCATTCTAGAGGTGGCACGGCCCGAGCTCCGCCAGGTCCTGGTAGACGAATGGAAGAAACGACTTGTGCACCCCAGTGTTGGGCACGCCACGATCGTGGCGATACGTCCCGTTCTTGAAGAGTGGCTGGAGAGGCGGCATGGCGCCCTCACCTTCCGGCTGACACAGGTAATGACTGGCCATGGTTGTTTTGGCCAGTTCCTGTGTCGCATAGGCCGGCAGGAGACGCCCGGCTTTGCCACACTTTGGCGGATTGCCCCGCTTGGGCATCCCAGCGCCGTGAGTTGATCGCGGCAGTCGGTATGGTTGACCTCTCGCTCCAGGCCGTGGTTCAATCTATGGTCCGGAGCGAGAGGTCGTGGAACGCCGTCGCCTCTTTCTGTGAGGAAGTCATGTCCATCAAGGAGGCGGCGGAGCGGGAGAGGGAGCGCTTAAATCCTCTTCCCAACCGCAGGACCGGGCGCCGGAGGGCGCGAGATGACCTCCAGCCACCTTGAGGTTTGACCTGGGGGTGTTGGGCTGCGTGGGCCTGCCCGCCACCCGATCAGCACCAGGTCCGAGAGGCGGCGTGTGTGTTCCCACGCGCTCCTCTGAGTCGTGTTTTTGTCCCCCTACAAGGGGACAGTAGAGGGTATTTTATGTAGTGGCCTGCCGTTTCACACGGCGGGCCGAAACCTCGGCGGGGTCGCGATTGCATGTAAAAGCGATTCGCGCGATCCCCGCCGTCTATGGTTATGTCGTCTCTCCCCGGTGAGCCCGACATAACCTCTCCGTCGCCCCGCGAAGAGGTATGCGTCAAAGCATGCCACCAAGTGAAAAAAAAAAGGGAATCAAACCGTGCGCTAATATTGTAAGCAATTGTGTCTCAAAGTACGCAGTTTAACACTTTACTCGCTATTAATTACCCGTAAACGCTCGACAAGTGTTAGGTTTTTGCATAAACACAGATCCCTCTTTATTCTGGCAACCAGTATTAATTACAGTTCTTGTAAAAAAATATTTACTTCAAAGTACATAATAGATTACAAAACAATTACAGCAAAAACAACAACACTTGAGTTGGACAATAAAACGAACGCGTTCTGACGGCGTTCATTTCATTGTTGACATTTAGTTTGACAGTTTGTGATTGTGCGTGTCGCTCGTCTTGCCGATTTTATTTATAAAATATCACATTTTGTCTATTAATAAACCAACGGATTACTTTTAGAACAACATTTAGAGTCAGCAGGGGCGCTCCAAGGTGCAGTGTTTATCACACAAGTGCGTAATTATATGTGATACCCACCTCAAATAATTTAAGTGCCGAAAAGATGTTTTCATTTGAAATAACAAAGTTTACGTGCAAAAATGTGGTTTAAAATAAGTGTGGCAAGTGTTTGTACGCTTGAAATAACCGTATCATGTATCAGTGATCTATACAAATCAGTGTATTGATAAGATATTATGTCTCTATTTATCGTATGATTAGAATTTTTTGGAGCGATAATCTTTAATGAAAGAGATGATAATATACTATACAATGTGTTTGTGGTACCTGTTATAAACAATTTGGTATATTTTCGTTGGTTTAAGTGGTCAGTGAGTGTATAAATAAGTAAAATGCCTGGTAAAATAAAAGTGAAGGTGTTGGCGGGTAGAAACCTGCCTGTGATGGACAGGGCCAGTGATACAACGGACGCATTCGTTGAGATCAAGTTTGGTAGTGTGACACACAAGACGGATGTCTGCCGGAAGTCCTTAAACCCACATTGGAACAGCACAGAATGGTATCGGTTCGAGGTAACTAATCATTATTACTTTGTACTTAGATTAGTCCACTTCATTCTTGCTTTATTAGGCGATATGCTGGAAAACATACAAAATAAAAATAAATTTTGTCTGTGCCATAGTCTCTGAGCTTTGGCCAAGAAATAAATGTTGATGGTCTTGTAAAATTTTAGAGTAATTATTTTATGTGTCTTACGACAACCTATTTGTCATCAAATTATTAAAAATGAAAATAGTATTGTTACCAAAAATTTGATGACAGATTTGGTCATTTGATACTTGTAAACAATATTTATCTATAGATAGCTGTATGAAGTATGAGCATTCTAAAGTTCAGTTGTTTCAAAGTGTGTGTTGTAGTAATCCATGACATGAAAGATATCAAAATAAATATATATGTATAAACCTGTGGATAGTCCCATAGGTTGATACTTTTATATATATTTTTATATAAAGTTTTAGGCACTGTGGTTTTTCTATAGAGACTTAACATATTAGAATAACTGACTGTAAGAATATCTACCCATGAAACAACTATCCGTAAATTACATAAATCTTATCTTATTTGAGCGGCACACCGGTGGCAGGTCACAAGCGGTTTTCAATTATGTCTGGCATTCCAACAATTGACAGGTTAATTACCAGGAAGGAAGGATAAAACACATAAAAAATAATAAGTATTAGCAGAAGTGTTGTGTCGACTATAACCTCTATGCTATTCGATCATATGTTATCTATTTAACTCTATAGTAAACAGATATAATCTTACAGTATTATGTTTTTATCTTTGAGACTTGAATTAGTATTAATCTTTTAATTTAAACATGATATTTGTCTTGTTAATAGTCAGTCCCACAACTAACAGGTAAAAGTTATCCGAAAGATTAATCACATGCTGTCTCACTCTTGTTAGGTTAAAGAAGAGAGATGGCTAGAATTGTATCTTATAGATAAATGCTATTTGGAAGTGATAGGACATGCCTTTAACCTTTCAAAACATTATTATAATAAGTGTCTACTATACTTATCTTAATACAGAAAACATTCTGAATCTTTTGCTGAGTAAGTAGCTCGAACTCTGTTAAGAATACTTATAAATTGTGAATGAATTTATGGCTATCAATGGTTTTCTACAAGTTATCAAATACCACAATTATAATTCTGTTCCAATAGGAATATTTTATTACCTAATAGGCAGAGACAGTGTCAGGTGTAATTCTTTTTTCATTATAATAATATATTGTAAAAGCAGCAATTGGTCTGTGTGTTTGTTTTGCAGTTAGATAACTATGCTAATTTAGAAAAAAAAAAATGATGTCTGGAGATAGCTTGAACTTTGGGAGAAAAATCATGTACCATGCCTTTTGCACATAATTCAATATTTTAAATAAAATAATGGCTACAATTTCCATAAATACTGAAATTTCCAAAATTTTACTGTCAATCGCATTATTTCTGCGCCCTGGGATATTAAGGGTTAACTATGGTTTTAAGTATTTTACAATTTGAGAAACACACAAACACTTTGATAATTGCTTTGTTTTAAAATGTATGCAAAGTAAAAAAAAACTTCAGTCTAGGAGATATTCCTATCTGTTCATATATTGTAATATACCTACCAGTGTCTACACACTGGTCTTCCTAATATAATATATGCCAATAGTGAATCACCCAAACACGGTTCTGCCTTATTAGTTCAAAAATAGTAAATATAGTTAGTGAATATACTTAATATGTAATTTTAAACCTCATACTTTTTATTATTTGGACTACTGTAACCACTAAGTTTGACTAGAGTAGTTACCGCATGTTGACCTGTCATTCTGTGCCCTGAGAAAAGTTAACTGTTAGTTTAAAACTAAAATAAAAAAAATTTGGCCTGTAATCGAGAGATCGTGGGTTCGATCCCCACAGTCGGCAACCTACTTAAGCTTAGCTGGAATTGTTACTAATTTAGAACCCAAATTGCAAATATATTTAAAAATCTAAATTGCGAGAACGTAAACTTAAAAATAATTAAACAACTATGTCACCACGCGTCATCCACTGCAGCTAATAGGATTCTGACAATTTGCCACAAAATACACTGGTCTGCTGCATTTCGCATCTAGGTTACCCTAGGCATCTTTTCGGCCATCTGTTATTGCCCTCGACAAGCATGTTACGCTTTTAGTCATAATATTCCCTACTTATATATACACGATTTAAAATAATTAACCTACCGCGGTGTTTATCTAACGAGGACATTTTTACCATGTTCCTTTTTTATCTTCTTGACCAGCTTTCGGGCCCTAGGTCTCAGACACAATGCATTTTTATTGTCTAGTGCTCGACTTATAACTAATTTAAGCAAATATACTTTTTTATAGAGAATTACTTATCACGGTAGGCAGGGGTAGGGGTAGCCCTATATGTATACCCATTGTGTAACTATTTACTGATCGGTCATTAGTTTTGGTTCAAAAACTGACCGCTGGACATCGTAAGATTACGAGGTAAGGAAAATAGCATTTCATTTCAAGTATTTTACCCTGTTCCTAATACATTTAGGAGTCGATGCAGTATGTCTTATTCCAAATATCCCTATCTATCCTATCCTATCCCTGTCGTCATTGCATTACTGATTCCTTTTTCTTCCATAACCCATCCATATTTTCTTTAACTACCTGTTCTTTTCTGTGCAATTTAACGGCAATATAGTGCGTTTTTTTAAAGTCTGTTCAGAGCACTGTGTCAGTTTATAATAATATGATTAAGCAGTTTTGTTACAGACTAGCGGTGATATATGCATTATATGTGAAACGGTAGTGGTCGGCTTCTAGGCTATCTAGTAAAGTAGTTTCGAAACTATACGTAACCAGGCCTTGTAATAAATACAAAATACTTCTTTGAACTGAGAATAACTCCAAATAATTAGAAACTCATATCATATTTATAGTTTTAAGAACATAATAATATTCGTACAATTGTGTAAATTATATAATGCCATATCTGTCTTACAGTTACTTAGTACTAATTTATGTACAGAGGATGTTCAAAGAGTTCTTATACTTTCATGTTTCGTTGTACTCGGATGCCTTTTCATTCGTTTTGTTAATTCATCAACGTTACCGCTAGAAACATTTTAGATAATGTATGGAAAACATGTCGATAAGACGTGTTGAGGTCAATGAGTTGGTAGATTCATCGTTTAACGGTCATCTTTCTATCAGTGGTTTTTTAAGCGATAAGCATTTGACATAATTTGTATGACACTTAATGTCAAACTACCTTTATTAGGGAATACCTCAGATAAAGCCGGTTTCTATATTAAAAAATCGAGTCGTTTTACCTACGGACACATTCTATGAAAAATATGTCAACATTAAACTGTCCGTAGTTAAAACGAACCGCACCTAAGTCGCTCTTTGGGTACCATCGTTAGAGAAGTCACACGAAGTATGGAACTCTCAGGAAGTAACACGCGATAAAGTGCTTGCTTTCTTATTCACATATTTTGAACCATGAGCCACGAGCTTCTCCTTTGAGTGGAATATTAACCTTTTTGACGCCCATGCCTATAATACGCAATGTTTCGCCCAGCGCCGTGCTACAAATGTATAACTATATACAGCTAAAACGTAGGTATGGGATGCTTTTCTATCGATAAAAAATAATCACATGTTTAAATTGACGTTTAATTGTCAATTTACAAAGACAAATAAAAACTGATATGGTATTTTCATAATTTGTTTTATTTTATAAAAAAAAATAGTAAGTAAGAATACTTAAAATATGTTGTCAGTAATAAAGGAAAATAATCATAGATTTATTAGAGGTATGTTGTATAGGGTACATCCCTATTTGTTTCTAAATGTAATATTTTATATCCATATTATATTCTCAATAATTCGTCAGAACTATAATATTCGCCACTCATTTTGCATTGTGAGGACACGTGCGTCTACGTACGATTACAACGCTGCACTACACTAAGTCTCTTTGACCTTGCAACCCGCTCGCTTGTGACGTCACAGATTTACTTGTACCTATACACAAGCTCGTTGACACTAACAATTTGCCATTTTGTAGGGATGAGTGTTTCAAACGGAGTTTCATTGTCGACAATAGTTAAGGGAAATCAAATGTATTCATAAATTTTGATTTAGAGAGAAAATCTAGTTAAAATTTGCGGTTTATTATATAAATGTTATTTATTGACCACATTTTTTATTTCAATAATTGTATTTATAAACATTTCAAAGAAATGAATTATAACGTGATAACTATTGTGTGAATTGTGTCCCATCACTAGCCTACTTTATATCAAGTGCTTGGAGCCAGGGGCATTAAAAAAATTTACGCTATTTTGTATTCGTTGACATAAAAAATAAAAAATAAGGCTGGAGACAGAGAGATCTTTTAAAAAAACAACAAAGAAACCTTTAAATATCGTAAATTTACTTTATTACAGTATTTACCTACTTCTAATAAAGTCAGGGCGCTGAGGACACGAAAATCTCTTACTTCTATACAAGTCGTTGGCCATGAAAAGGTTAACTAAGCAGTACCTCATGAACATGAATGATTTTTGATTTATTAAAATTGACTAAACTAATAACGTGGTGGTTCAAGTGGTCGCTGCACAATTGCCACTGCGCCGAGTGTGGGGTCGAAACCCCAACAGGATAAAAAAATGTGTGATCCACCAGTAGTTGTTCCGAGTCTGGGTGTTCTTTGTGTCCGTTGCTTTAAATCAGAGGATCCCAGACTTTCTTTCTCATAGACCACTTTCAAAATTTGGAAGGTGAACCCCCTGCAGCTACATTACTATCATATTGCTTGGCATTTTTTTAAATTCTCGGGACTTTACGTGATGCGGCAGGTTCTTTTGTTTTCTATTTTTCAAGTAACAGTCGCTGTGCTTCTTAAAATATTATCTGCCTACATTGATAGGTGAAGTCAAGCCAACATTTTACTTCGAAAGTTCACTATCAAAAGCAAATAAATTTTCGTGGACCTCCGCTTACGAATTGTGGATCCCCCTTTTTTTGTCACGCCAACGTAGACCCCCGTCGAGTCTCCCGTGGACCCCTAGGGGTCCACCTGGACCACTTTGGGAGCTAATGCTTTAAATGTTTGTAGTCACCCGCGACATAGGTATTATACGTAGTGCGAGAGAAGTCTTTAAAAAGCAGAATTGCTCTCAAACGTATCGTTGTTGTAAGCCTATGGATCAGACTAGGTGAGCTAGAGAGCATTAATTTTCCTAACGTGTTATTATGTAGTTGAATTGTCTCCTCTAGCACGTAGCACATATTTATTTAAGAGTTGATGTGTGACAAGAGTTGTGAAATATCATACTAGACCCTCTGAAACGTATAATATTTTGTAGAAAATGTTCGGTTTCTTTTTACCCTTATAAAATTGTACGCAGTTATGCGTCTGCTGACGGCATGTAGCCTATGTAAAGAAATAACTGTGCCAGGGCAAAATATCACTGGATCCTTGCTAACAGAATGTATTCTCATGAAGCTAGGAAACCCGTCGTTGCTCTTTATTTGTTGACGCTACGAATAAGTTGAGTTGCTCAGGAAACTATCCACCTCATAAAGGAAACCGGCGTAGAGGTAATAAAACTGTCGCTGACACTGCGCTGAGTGTTATAGAAACTAATTCCGCGATACAGCTATTTGTAAGATCCATAAATAATTGTTCTTCCAATGTATTGTAAAGTGTGTCTTTTTAAATAAAAATGTCGTCTCAGATATCGTCCCGCAATCTCCTGCGAAAAACGAGCTAAATGACAACAACAACAGTATATTATAGTTTACTCACTCTGTATACGTTTATTTGTATTTTGCTACTAACAAAACAAACAGACATTTAAGCTAATGACCGAATTCATGTCACCAAAGACCTTCACAAGAATTTATGACTACTATAAAAGTCACCTTAATTACTGACTAGAAGTATTGTTATGCAGTTTACGTAATACAAATAGTCCTCTCGAATGTATATTTAGGAATTGATCAAAGTATGCCAGATCATTTGACGACGATGTCTGTGACGTCACAGTGTGGCATGCCATGTGCCATTGCCAGTATTTTCGTCCAACGTCTGGCGTCCGTCTGCTTAGATATTTGTTTGTATATTTCCACAATGTGGTACCAATGATTCAATATCGGTTTGGACGGGGGCCAAATGCGATTTTATTATATGCTAGTTTTTGCGCAGTTTAATATTTATTCGCAATATTATGTGTCTGGAATTGCGTATTTGTTTTGAGGACACCTTCGCAGCACTTCTGGTTTTTTTATGAAATGACACATCTTTGTCTACGCTTCAGAGTTAGAACAAAAATAGATCTGAATTTCAAGAGTAGGTACAGCTAGCAACTTTGCTCACGGTATATACATTAAACAGATTGCCTGCGTTACTTTAGTATTGTATAACTTTGTGTTACTGAGATTTTATTAGAATCAACTCGGTAATTCCACCTTTCATAAAACAAAATTAATGTATGCTCTTTATACATAGCTTATAAGGACTGAATATTGCGTATATCTTGAACAGTATAGGTACAACGGATTGTGCATGTGAATTTTGCTATCCGCGGTTTCATCTACGTTTGTGATCATGTATTTCGTTGTTACCTTATCTCGAAAATTCAAGGATCCAGAGCAGTAATAAGGATCCTGTATCCTTCTTAAATAAACGGACTATGCAATGAACAATATTTTATTACTGGGACTGGAAGCTCCACAGATCAGCCCGTTGATACAAACAAACGTTAAAAAATAATATCTCTGCCATGCCCATCGTCAGTCCTTGTCAAAGACTACTATAGTGAATAGCAATCGAAGTCATACTATTTGCTTTAAACGCTTCAGGCCACTTTAAGGAAGTCAGGTACCCTCCTATTAAATGGGCATTCCATACTGCATTCTCTTGTTCGTAATCTAGAGCAGAAGAGATAGTGGGTTCAGACCCTACTATTTATCTATTCTGTGGATGATGGATTGTGATTTATTGGCAGGTTTGTAGTTTTGTGATGTAGGATCGATTTAAAAGCTTATTTTATTCTCATGTTTAGTTATTATACTTGGCCTATAGCCGTTCTTATTAAATAAATAATGCAGCTTGGTCCCGTTTATGAGATAAGCTTGTCTTTAACATCGTATTGTATGAATAATCTACAAGTCGCACTTTAGCGGACATACAATCATTTGCTACCAGAATTATAATCGTGACTTTTAAGTTTTATAACATGCAGAGATGCTCAGATTGCGTAATCCCTTCGCCTGAGCCGATAGGTCAAGTGTTGTGCATTCGAATCCCACCTGGGACAAACATTTTTGTCTGACAGTTCTGAGTCTGGTTGTTGTTTGTGTCCGTTGCTTCCATGTTTTTAAAGTCCGCTGCGATACAAGAATTATTATTTCTATAAGAAATTTAAAGAAAAAGATAAGGATAGGCCAATTCCGGAAGAACTATTGACGTGACCGACACCGCGGCAAGCACCGAATGAAATGGCGGCTTAAAAGTTGGACCTATGAAAGGGCAAACCAAATTGCAGCAAATAGGTAGAAGAATAAGGGAGAATAAAAGATTTTGCAAAGCGTAGGCTTATAGTCATGAAGAATTAAAAACCTCCTAAAGCTATCTATAGCCTCAAATTTAAAATGTAAACTAATGTTGTAAGAACAGAGTCAGATATGTTTTATTATGTCCCACCAGGCGCTTTGTATAAATAAAGCGCCTGGTGAGTGTGTAGCAACTGCACTTAATCACAATCGCTTACCATAATCTAACCTGGCGCCAAACTGCATAGCAAATGCCAAGAGTGTGTGGAAGCGTTTGAATTGATAAAGCACTTTAACATGCAGATTGTAATAATATTCAACGAAGCGTTAAAATTAAACTTATATCAAGTGATTTTTTATACAAAATTTACATCAGTTATTACAAACAGAATGCCAAAATTTTCATTACTTTCATCGCACTTTCTCACACATGCCGTCATCAGCGTGTATTTCCATACATTGCTTATCCAATGGACAAGGCGTTCGACATGTGATCGAGAGGTCATTGGTTTACATATCACCTATTTCACTACAAACGTGAATCCACTACGAACACTAGTATTTTACCTTAGCTGGAGTGTTTAATAAGAATACTCGTAACGTAAACCAAATGGCCAAATCATAAAAGAAAAATTGTCAAAAACGTTTTCGCTAGGCAGAATAAATATATATAAAAAGCATGTCGGAAATCCTTACCCATTCTTTTTTCCTAACCTAACCTTTCAAACCGCGGCGGCACACCGATGGTCAGAAACAATAGTTTTTAATTATGTCTGGTATTCTAAAACATGACAGATTAATAATTACATATTACTTATATACTACGTAGGTAGTTTAAATATTAGAGATCTCAATAGGAAACTGTTTGAATATATCCATAAACTGGACTATAATGAAACAGAACAATTGCTTTATGTACCTCGCTAAATCTTATACTCAACCTCCTACACACATACACACACTCTCATAAAACACACAAGGAGGCTTACTTACACTGCACAACTCTTAATTAATAATTGATTTGTGATCTGTCTTGTATACAGTAAAATCTTCAAGGGAAGAGCGCTGCTGTCTGAAGCACAGATATATAATAATAATAATAAAACTTTATTTATATAAAAACACAGATTGAATACATTTGTAATTATGTAACATACGATTTTAAACATTTAAAAGGTACATCTTCAATCAGGTGGGTGAAGTGCTGTTCTCCTAGCTAGGCTATAATATAGCCTGTGTTAAGGAATAACAGTCCAGAACCCCTCTATTTATAATTATCTAGTTCAGACACAGATGTTCACTGAATTGTATTTATTGTTAAGCTGTATTTGTTAAGTGTTTGTATCATAGAAATTAAGATATTTATTGTTTTTTTGCTTGCTTGAAATAAATATAAATATACTTTACTTGGGCATAAATACTAGTTACTTGTAAACCATATTGCTGTATAAAAGGCAATTTGGTCAGAGTCGATGTCAATAGGAACGCTTTCAGAAAAGTACAAAAAGATGATATATCGATACTCCGAACTCAATAACTTTCAACAACTGCTGAGCTGTAGCTCTTATTGTTACAACCAAGAGCGAATATTCTCCACAATAGCTGGAAGAAAAGAGGCGTGCGTCACCAAACACAAATTACAAAGAGTATTTACATTCTTTTTTTTTCGTATTTAGTCTGTTGCAACGGCGTTACGTTGCCAAGTATCATTAAACATCACACGTGACCGGCGTGGGCGTGAATGTCGCAGAAATACGTATGGAACACGTGAAAGAGAAGCTTTTTAAAAGATCCACTTAATGCTTTTAGATGCTACTATTTAGAATGTGCCATTAGTAGACAAAGAGCCGGATTCTTATGTTTGTTTAAGAAGACATTTCTCGTACTAGGAATAGTTTCTTTGTCACGTGAAAATTTACAAACATTTAAACAACTACATGTGGCTCACACAAATTCTTTATCTTAACAATTTAATTAACACACGACACTTGGCTGACGCGCTGACCCCGGTTCTTGAGAGCCAGATTGGAAAAAGTTAGCTAACAGATCAGTGCTGGCACAGCAATGTTGCTAATTTAGTTAGCCGATTCCAGCAGTTGGCATGCATTTAACAATCAGCAGGTACTACAGATACCAAATCAGTCGGGGCTGCTGCTGGATGAATGCGCGAGCGATCCCTACGCCCCAGTCCGTGGACAGTTGATTTTGTCGGTAGGATTGGGATGTCGCTATCTTTCCGCGGGTGAGACCGACCGCGACATAACCCCTCGCCCGCCCCCGAGAAGGTGTACTTATACGTCAGTGCATTAAAAAAAGCACATATATACCTACCATATGTAACAATTGCTGTTAAAGGACTCTGCCCACTGCACCGTCTCATACCATGATCGTGCTAGGAACGTATCAGACACGAAAAGCAACACAATACGCCCTGCTATACGAACTGCTGGTCGGTGACGGAACGGACTAGTGGGCATAGTCTTATACATTTCCTTACAAAGAATATTTTTTTGCCTGACACGTTCCTAGCACGGTCATGGTATGAGACAGGGTAGTGGGCAGACTCTTTAAAGATGAATACGGCCTAATATCTAGTATATTAAGGTGAATGGAACAGTCGCAAAAGGAAGACCTAGGCGAACGTTTCTCGATCAGATCGGAGGCGTTCTGGACAAAGGCCAGGTTAAGAGCATCTTGAACCGACGGGCGTGTATGAGGAATGTGATGAAAGTGAATGAAGCCAGAGAAGTGTGTCAGGATCGTAGCAAATGGAAATCCGTAGTCTCTGCCTACCCCTCTGGGAAACAGACGTGAATCTATGTATGTATTAAGGTTTATTTTATGAGCGTTGCTCGTGCTTAGTTAGGATCAAAATAATAACATAGGAAAGGAGCAATTTATAAATGACTGCAAAAATGGCGTAGTGGTTTAAGTTGCCCCTTGTCACTGCCGCTGCGCCGGTTGTTGTGGTACAACCATTTTTGTGATTCAGAGATGGTTGCTCGGAGTCTGGATGTTCTTTGCGTCCGTTATTTGAATGTTCTTAAAGTCCCCTGCGATACAGGTAATATTCCCAAAGCGCAAGTTGTCAAAAAATAAAGTAGTTTAATTTGAACATATATTATTGGTCTTACCTTGTTTTAAAACTAGGCACTTGTTTCAGCTCACGACATACCTTATAAAAATGTCTAATTATACAATTCAGCTGGTCGCCCAGTCAGGGTTATGAGGTCGTTCAATCTGATTAATAGTCATTACGTCTTAGTCCAATAAACTCGAGAAAATACGGCTAACGTAGTTGGCAGCGTAATTATTTACTCAATACAAATAGTTTTATGTGTTTTGCTTGGAGCAATGTGTTGATACTGCCCGTCTTTGTATAAAAATCCATCAGGCAAGCTTCAGTGTATCGTCAATTAATCAAACTGTCTAGTTGATTAGATTAGATGATCTCTATAATATTTATCATTATAGGTTTATTTGATTAAAGATTTACTAGTTCCGTGGCTTCGCTCGCATAAATGTAGGTTAGGCTAAGTGAGGTTAGAAACAGTACTTTTTGTCTGGGTGAATCGTGTATGCGAAATTTTATGACGATCAGTCGAGTAGTTAAGGTGTGAAAGCGTAACAAACAAACTGACATTCGTAATATCGTGATATTCATAATATTAGGATTATAGTTAAAGTTAATAGATTTTCGGGATGAATGACGATTTATGTATTGTATACCTATACTATACATATATAAGTAGACTCTATAGCCTATATATGTATATAATGCTTGCTTGCGAATTAAACATAAATAATCCGCTGCAAAACGATAAAACGATGTGAATACCTAACAGATAGACATAACATGTAGCTTCTTTCGTATTAATTATAGTATTTGTATGACTGAAAAGGTTATTGAACTCTGGCATTAATTTATAAAGCCCTTGTTTACCAGCATGCGCAGTAATAAATATTATTACGGATTAGCCTATGCTATATGCTTGAACATTCGGTAAATTGGTGCTAGTTCATGATAATACATTACATGCATAGATGCAGGCACAGTATACTAAGAACAGTAAGTCATCTTCATAGAAATGTGCCGCTGCTGGTTTGAATGTGTGCGTGCGCGCCGGGCGCCGTGTACGCACGCGCTACCACGCACACATTAGCATAATATAAGGCGGAATAGTGTGGCGGCAGCGTGGACCGTACCGCAAGTGTGTTGTGTGATCGGGCGCGATCAAGCACCTACGCTGCACGCCCGCTCGTTTTCGCCTGCTCTCACGTTATATTATATAATACACGTTATATATTATATAAATAAAAACATAGTGCTGGTCATAATACGCATACAATATATAACTGAAATAAAAGTGACAACCTTAAGCGCCAACGCAAGAGTAGGCTAATAACTGGCCAAGCGGTCTTAGATGAACTACTGTTTTAAGTATACTGGTATACAGGTATAGCCTCAAAAAGAGGTAAGGATGTATTCAGGGCTGATCATCGAAGCAGCCTTAGAAAGTGAGGAGGAGGAAGTGCCTGAGGAGGTTACCTACGTAACCTATGCGAAGTAGAATAAGGAAGGCAAAGATGGTACCGAGTTGGTGACTGGGTCTCCAACGCTTTCACTTATTGAATGTAACTCAACAATACGTGTACTGGTACTTTACGTTGATTCTGTGGGACCATGCATGCTATGCACATACCATGCAATCTAGCAAGGTTCCACTGTTCTAATGCCATAAAAGTGTTACTAGATGTTGCTGTTATATTTACTGTAACCGACTTTTACCCTGTTGGTGCTCTAGAAATACGGGGCGGTGTGCGCCTTGACGGACAATCCTTTGCTGCCAAATAGGGGAGATATTCTGTGAAGGCAAGGGCGCATTGAATATAGTATTGGGTATTATACGACTATTCTGCTAGTTATTCTTTTAGCCTCTCCTTAGCTGGCAAGCCGAGTGCCGTCCGCGCTGTTTTAAATAACATTTAAATAATTTGGAATAACATTATCCCCATCCGCAAAATTAAACTCGAAAGCTCGAGATCGCCCGCAAACAAAAGCACAAACGCATGCCACAGAACTCACAAGCAGTCTTTAACAATAATTAGGCATTTGGTACAATGACCTATTGTTCATCTTATTAGGTATTCGATACCAATACCCCAATTGTCGTCTGCTAATATGTCTAAGGTGTAAAATTCCAATACATAGAGTCGTCATTGTATATTCGATTTTTTGGCTGAGCAAAGTGTTATTATGGCGGCAATTAACTTGGTACTTTATATTGCTGAATTATAGATAGCGTAATACGGGTGTAATGCATATTCAATAGGTATACATATATTAGGCAGGAATGTCGCTCAAACTGAAATACCTCCGTCACATAGAGTATTTTGTTTGGGCCAGTGCTCTCGCAGTGAGAAGGGTTTTCGGGCTCTTTTAGGAGGCTGTATGCTGGGCAACGAGAATCGAGTGTGATCTTTGACCCATGTGTTAGCAGTAGTTCAATCATGCAATCGAAATATTTTTAAGCTGCGCCCATTCTTAACTATTGAAACGATTATTTTATCGTAAACGCATCAAATATATTTTTAACCAATAGCATGGCAAGACATGCTTAAATAAAACCATTATTTTAAACGAAGTCACTCACTAAATTTCACATTTTCGCGAGGTACTGCGGAGTACGTGTAAAACAAACTAAAAAATAATCCAGGATATACATATATTAGCTCACGATGTCATTGATCATCTATGCTTCATGATTCTAACATAATTATGACCATACTTTTATGGTATATTCACACACATGCTAATGCATATACACGCTGTGTTAGACTATGCTCTACTTGTATTTAATCATGATATTAATATTCATACAGCCACTTTTTTGCAGCAATTCAGTAACGATAGGTACTTTATTTAAATGTAAACCTATACACACGCGCGACTGCGCCAAGCGAAATGTGCCAAAAAAGGCGGTCACAGTTATGTGAATAAAAACAACACTTTTTATTTAATACGAATATAAAATATACGTTTACCATAACAATGAATGTGTTTATAATTACTCCGTGTAAAAAACTTGAAATATTTAATACTTTCGCCTAAAAAATTACGTAAATTTGTGTTAAATTAGAATTTTATTTTTTTATTCAGCACATATGAAAGGTCCCTACCTAAGGAATCTCCCGTTACCATTTGATTCACATATTCTGGGACACCTTGTATTTACTTCTTACTCCTATATTCTTGAAAAGGTAGACAGACAGGTGTGGTTATATTTCATCAGCTTTGGGCTTCGGTCCTACAGAATAGGAAGCTGGCGTAGCGCTGTTTATCGGGTACAGTTTCTAGACTACTTGCAGCTACTGAAAATTTCCTAACAGAAAAACCGAATGAAACTTTTTCCGACCTTGGAATCAACTCGATACGTCATGCACAGTAGTCGTTTACATTACCGTTGCATCAGAATCCACGGTTTTTTTCATTTTTTTTGCCCTATTTCCTTGAACCCAGTCGTTCAGGGTTATTGGGCTTTCTATACAGAAAAATCCATTAACATTGAACCCAAGACCTGATGCGCAGCAGTCGCATACAATGCTGCGCCAATTAATAACTAACTAATGTCTCACTTGCAGGTAGACGAGTCGGAACTTCAAGATGAGCCGTTGCAGCTTCGCCTTATGGACCATGACACGTACTCAGCCAACGATGCCATCGGTAAGGTGGTGATCAGCCTTGCACCGCTCTTGGCGAGAGAAGCCAACAACGCTAAAAGCACAGCTACTCCACATGGCGGTATGTATTATTATTATAAAGCAATGTTAATTCGACTGCATGGATGGCCTTAAGTGCCTTAAGTAACCTAGCCAATGCTACTGCGCCGAGTGTTGTGGGCTCGAAACCAACACGGGCCAAAAAAAATTGTGTTGTCTACAAACGGCTGTTATGAGTCTGGGTGTTCTATGCAGACTCGGAAGAGATCGTTGCGTCCGTTGTTTGAATGTCTGTAAAACCCTCTGCGACACAGGCATTTATTCCTAGTGCAGGAGTTGTCTTTTTAAAAGAAATGGTTTTATAAGAAACGAATTCATATTTGGGATCTCGCATTTCTCATATCAAGGACGATAGCTTAGTTTACAATAGGTTTCGGAAAAGAGCAAGCTCGAAATATACTTTTTATAAGAAAATCGGATTAGATCCATCTTTTATATTCTTTATACCTCAACTAAGGGGCCGCCCTGACTTTTAGCCTATATCCACCTAGAATAATGTACCTATTAAATAGCAAAAGATTTTTGAAATAGGCGTAGTGGTATTTAAAGATATAATGATACTTTATCCGACAAGAGAATCGAAATTAAAACCCTCATTCATAACAGTAGCATTAATTAGCCACTAAGGCGGTATATTATATTTACTACCTCAACTACTTACCATTGCAACGTTAAAGAAGGACAAACCAACACCTTTTCCATTTATAATATTAGTGTAGATCGTACAGAATTGTATGATTTTAGGGTAAATAATTCGATGCCATCCTCGAAGTGGCACGAGGGTTTAATAGGTTATACTCAAGGGTTATCGTAAACTCTAATCTGTTATCCACTCGGCTCTAAATATACCCTTGTCACGCAAGTTCGATCGTACCACTTTATTAGAAGTTGTATAATAAAACAACATTCTTGTGCCTTCTTCGTAGTATTTTCAAACTTTGTCAGCATTATTTAAGAGACTTAGAAAAAGAGATGGTTTCCAACTCGTTTGTATATATTTTGTATGTTTTGATACTTTTTTTTTTTCTTAATTTTTTGATAGAATATTGCAGAGGTGGTGCTATAAAAATGTAATCTAAACAAGACAAGGGAACTTTCAATCTCTGTTTTAATTGTCATCACAGAAACTTTAGCCAAGAATGAAAAGGATTTTATGTATTTGTAAGGGGCCGTTATAATAATTATACATTAATATCTAGACCTAAAAAAAAGGTATCTCGTTGTTGGAAACATTACGCAAATTTTATTAGTTTTAAGTTTATAAATGTAGGTATGTACCCATAGTCTTGAAGTCGGTAATTTTTTCTAAATTCACTTTTTGTACAATATAGTTCGCAAACGAGGTTTTGTCTAAGGCTATGAACATTTGTTATACTAGGGGTGTCACTAGCACCTACCCAAGCCGATGAAAGGAAAGAAATGGTAAAGGTACGTGGGCTTCCGACACTCTTTATTGCCAGGCGAAATGTAGTAATACTGGTGGTACTCATACTACAATGAATGGCAATTAAACAGAATTATTCATAAATTAAATCTAATACATAAAACATATATTTGTGTTATTTTGTAGAGTATAAAATAAATAAATTTAGCATACTATGTAACTTATGTATGTTATTGTAGTTTTTGTGCTAGGTGCCTATCTGCATAAAGTATTATTATGGAACCCTCTGTACACGAATCCCATCCACGCTTAGACAGTTTTTTACGGATACCATGGAATTAGAAACTAAGGACATTTTGCGACAGGAAAATTTTGCAAAAGGGAAATTTTACGAAAAAGACATTCTGAAAGAGCACCTTAAACCGGCAAGCGTGTATGAGGAATGTGATGAAAGTGAATGATGCCAGGAAAGTGTGTCAGGATCGTAGCAAATGGCAATCCGTAGTTTCTGTCTACCCCTCTGGGCAACAGGCGTGAATCTATGTATGTACGTTCTGAGAAAGAGACATTTTGCGACCTGTAAACATTTTGAGAAGTGGACATTCTCTGACTGAGTGCGGTTGAGTAGTTAAGGCGTCAAAGCGTAGCAAACAAACAAAGTCACATTCGCATTTACCAGATTAGTTAGGATGTCGTTGACTGTACCATCCCAATAGTATTAAAATGTAAGTTCGATTATTATACCTACCCTTTTCTTGACCATATCTCTTCAGGAGCAGTAATGTCCGGCTGGATCCCGGTGTTCGACACGATGCACGGCATCCGCGGCGAGCTGAACGTCATCGTCAAGGTTGAGCTGTTTTCAGACTTCAACAAGTACAAGACTTCCAGCTGTGGCGTGCAGTTCTTTCACTGTGAGTATCTATGTTCTTATAATAATACCGATTAACACATAAGTGTGGCTAGTGATTCAGAATAAAGCAAGTCCAACATAAGTGTTGCGCGCCCTACCAGCAGCGGCGCCTGAGGGGATCTTTTAACCGTAAATTAACGGGAAAAATTATCTTGTAGCAATATTAAAAGACCACTGCTGAAGACTATTACATTTAACCATCAACAAAGATTAAAGAAATATATTTTTGTGTCTTTCAAATGTGGCTAACAAGCACACGGCCTGCCTGGTAAGCGGTTACCGTAGCTTTGATCACTTGCAATACTAGGGAAATCCATCGTGGGTTGTTGAACCTTTGCAAGGAACTAGAGACGAAATGCAAGAAAAATATGGGCGACGTAAAAAAGTGAGCCTTCGAAACTTATTCACGAGGTGAAACGCAGTAACTGTGCTTCTGCTCTTACGCCGTATTTTTATTGTATTCTCTTGTATTCTCTTGACGTTCACTTCATATCGTGGTAGAGCTTACAAAATCACACTGAAGGCATGCTAGTACTAGATTAAACATATTTAATAAAGTATAATATGTTCTTTATTTTGGGCTTATGTGATCATATCGCACTGATGAAAAATCGCAGTGGCGTCTCCTGTTCCCGAGGAACATCTGCTGAATTGTCGCAATTAAATCGCCAAATGTATTTTCATAAAAATAATATTAGCGAACCATTCGACAGTGACCCAGTACTAATATACTTCCTTAGCTTTACGGGTTATTTGAAAGTAATATGCATTATGGTTTCGATTTATTTTTATCTCTCGTTACTCGTGTTCCAGGTCCAATGATACCACCAGGTTACAGAGCAACAGCAGTTCATGGCTTTGTCGAAGAGTTAGTGGTTAACGACGACCCTGAATACCAGTGGATAGACAAGATAAGAACGCCTCGAGCTTCTAATGAAGCGAGGCAGGTTGCCTTTATCAAGCTTAGCAACCAGGTAAGGTTCTAAAACATATAAGATTCTATGCCTTATCCTACAGGAAGCCTATCACTACCCAGCATATTTCCATTTGCCAGACTTTTTTTTCTTTCTTCCTTTTCGTGTGGTTAGTGGCCAACCTGTTGTCAAGAGTTGTTCAAGCCGCCCGTAGGCCTCCGACATGGCTTAACGACTGCTGTCAATTTGACAACAACCGGGGCCGATTTTTTACGTGCCCTCCGAAGCACGGACACGCTCAGATGAAATCCCACTAAACGGTCACCCATCTATTGACTGACAGCACCCAACGTTGCTTAACCTCGCTAATCGTTTACTGATCAGTGAGTGCAACTGGCTATGAGCGCCTCCTAGACTTTTACTACGGGCAATTAAATTGAAATAAAACACTTTCTCTGACCGGAAAATCGAACTCCGCTATGGCGCTTGATGAGCGTTTTACTAACTGTCAAAAACAAAATTTCTTCCAAAAATTATGATTCTCAACACACATATGCTGTCTACATTATTATTTTGAGTGGACTTACATTTTGTGGACAAGACACTTATATTCACGAAAGGTGAATAAGCTTTTCGTAAATATAGGCGTGTGACTTTGTATTTATATGTTTGAGAAGGTACAACGTTTAGTGGGCCTGAAAGCGGCGGAACTTGGCGCCAACGCCGTGATCGGCTATCAGCAAGATTTCGATTTGGAGGGTGAGGCAGGAGTAGTGGCCAGAGCCGTCGGTATGTATTTATTTTCTATCCAGTCAAAGTAATCAGTTTATACCAGCCCCACTACAACGGCGACGCTGTGTCACCAGCGCAAGGCACAAAGATTACGTCCCTGCTGTAAAAAGATGTAGAAGCACCCTTCATAAAAATAATAGCCTAATAATTATGATTATCATAACATGCAAGCATGCATCTAGGGCTATACTGAAGTTGAGATGTGTTCGAACATTGATTGTATACCATGTCTCAAGTGAATAAAGTTTCTATTTCTACAATTAGGAGCCTGCTTACCGCATTATTAAAGATACATGGATTCCTGAAACAAAACCCACTCTTGTTTTGTCTGGTTGTGATAAGAAAATCTTACAGAAATATGGTTAAGATAATTTCCCTTATAGATTGCTCAATTTTAGTGAGATATCAGGTTTATAAAGTGACGTAGCTGGACCATTTTAGTCAATTAAATGTTTTTAAAGCATTGGACGAAGTTATTTGTAAAGAAAAACAAAATCAAAATTGTACAGGGCCTTATAAAAAGCTATGATGATCTATATGTTATTTTAAGGTACTGCCATCAGCATGACTCCACTACCATTGCCTAGTCAACCAATGAATATGCCGCCGTGCACCCAGCAGTGAGTATATTAGTATAATTACAGTTTAATAATTTTTTTTGCCAAATTGCACTTAGCCAGTGTACTGGACTATGTCTGTCTGTAAAAGGATAATGGTGATCTTTTTATTCTTACTGATATGATAAATGTGAAAGGTTGTTACTTTTTTGAACTGCCGAACTGATTTCGATATCGATATCTTATGTAGATCCCTTAAACCCCAGAAAAAGACAATATTATTGAATGCCAATGAAATCAAGAGTAACAAATAATTTAATCAAAAGTTCATAAGCCTAATATGTTTTTGTCAACTAATGTCGTTTAAAATCTGTACAGTTTATATTGTCGCATAGTATATTCCAGATTAATATAAAGAGAGGCTTTCAATGTGCGTTATAGATGTTCAGACAACAAACATAACGTAGTTTAAATAGTGAGTTTTAAAACAATATACTTATGGTTTATTTTTGCATGGTTTGTCTTGTCCGTCCGCTAACCTAAACAGACAGTTAAAAAAATACTTGGACATTTTGGCGACAGATAATGAGAGTTTGACTGATTTAAATCAGTACTATCAAACTCATCAAGAAGAGTTACAGAAGATGCTGAATGTATTAAATCCTAATGCTGCGGCATTACTGGATGAAACTGATACGATAGACGATGATGATAAAAGTATGGATCTCACTCGACAGTCGAGTATCACTAGTTATGCAGGAAGCCTATCAATATTTCAGGATGAATATCTACATCATAGAAGTCTAAGACATTTGTCTGACGATCAGACAGATTTGAACAAGCTTCTCAATAGGGAAAGCGATGATTCAGATTCTTCGGGTCCTTTGCAAGCAATCAGAAAGATGAAAGCCAATTTCTTTACAAAAAGATTCTCGAGAAGTTCAAAGAAATCCGATAAACAGGACGATTCGATTTCATTAAAGTCCAACACATCTGAAACTTCACGTTTATCTTTGGTTGATATAAAGAACGAGTTTAAAAAGCTGAAGAGATTGAAGAAGCCGAAGTTTCGCAAACCGGTTGTTGTTAATAAAGATGACGAAGGTGAGGGTATGGCGTCTATACTCGCCAGGTCAGTCATACATGCCCATACAAGCCTTGCTTGTATAGCAGAAACTCAAGATTCCGAACACTCACCAGGATCGACTATGAGACGTACCAGTGAATCCGAGCCTAACATCAACATCTCAGATGATGAAAAAACTAACATAAACAACGAAACTGCTAATGAAGATGGTAGAAATGTTCCAGAAATACGTTTCACATCTCTAAGCAATATTAATACAGAAGTAGAAGCAGAGCCAAAAAGAGAGAGAAAAATTTCCGAATCATGTCCAGCAACACCTATGCCCAATAGAAGTGAAAATCTTCTAGCTTTGCCTGGAGAGGATGGTTATTTTGGTTCAATATCTTCTGCACTGTCCGCTGAAAGCTCTGAACTAGACTCCAGCTCTGATGAAGATGATGAGAGTTCTGATGTGAAAACGGATACAGAGCGCTCCATTGAAACTACTAGTTCAGTAGTTCAGTCGGTTTTAAGCCACGAAACTGACCCTGTCTTGATAGCAAACATGGACAAAAAACTGAATGTTCTTGAAAACGCCAGCTCTGAGCCAAAGATCAATCCTAATGAAATCAGACATGAATTTGACAAAAAACTTAAAGTAGACAAACAAGTTTTTGACAATCAACTTCTAATTGATAAATGTAAATCTTTAGAGTCGGTGCCATTTGAAATCGATAACAAAAACCTCAAAAAGAAACCAGTAAAATCAAACGAAGCTTCAACAACATCAGTGAAAGATGACACTTGTGTAACTAAACCCAGTAGTCACCATATCAAATTCCACAATCCCTTTGCTCACAAAAAAGCTTCAAAAAGCATTAGTGAACCGTCATCACCCGTAGAGAAAAGTAGTTTTGTTCATCGCTCGTCCAAGCGAATTAGACGTCAACTTTCTAAACTATCTAAAAGCAATATGATTAAGAGTATTTCGCATTACTCTTTGCACCCAAAAAAGAAGGAAGCTGTAACGCCTTTGAGTCAACCTGGATCTTCTTCGGATATCCAATCAAAAGCGCCTAGTGATACTGTCCTAGGTTCTCCGTTTTTGTCTTTTAATGATTTGTTGAGTCTTGATAAAGAAGGTCATGATAGCAACAAATACTTTCACAAAAGTGATGAATTTGATCGTTCCAAATTCTCAATGTATATTGGCTCAGAGCCTGAATCAAGAGCTTCTATTAGTGGACTCTCATTACCTTATTCTAAAGAAGAACATCATGATCATCATAAGAAATCTTCTACTAGCCTAAAACCTACAGGTTTACTTCACACAGCAATGGAAACAATTTTGTTAGATAAGGTCCAAAATCTACTTATACCTACTTCTCCTGATCCTGAGTCTGTTAAAACGCAACAGTTTTTTGCTGACGTTAACGAGAAATTGGGTAAAGTAGAGGAAGATAGGAATAATGTCAGACGTAAAGAATCAATGGAGAAAAAATTACAACCTATACCTTTAATTATAACTAAGGCTCCGCCTGTTAATACGAAGCCTGTTATAGTAAGTACCCTATATAAAAAAGATAAACACCCAGGTTTAGTAAAAACAGCTATGGAAACGATGCTAATTGATAGAGTTCAATCAGTACTCGTGCCTTCGACGCCTGATTCTCCTAAACCTGAGTTAATATTTACTGAACCAGAAGAAAAACATGAAAGTTCCAAAAGTAAGTTAAAAAAACCTCTTGGCCTTATTCATTCAATACTTGGCCCAAAATCTCCAGAACCAGCTTCTCCATGTGAAAAATCTTTTGATGGTAAGAAGAAGAAAGAAATGAAACCTACAGGCCTTATACACACGGCTATGGAAACCATGCTAATGGAGAAAGTACAATCCGTTCTTGGACCTGAAACACCTGAGCCAACTTATTTCAGCGTGTTCGATAGCTATGATATGCCCAAGATACAAAATAAACCAGATGAGCCGTTGAAACCTAGCAGTTTGGTTCAAACTGCTGTTGAGACTATGCTTTTGGAAAGAGTTCAAACTTCTGCTCTTGGCGCGAATGTTCCAGAACCTGTTATCCCAACTGGCGCTCTTGACAATAAATCTTTACAATCCAAAGATGATCTATCATCTGGATTAACTCATACAGCAATGGAAACTATATTGATGGATAAAATACAGTCTCTGGTTGGTCAACCTGGATTAGCTTTTGTGGCACCACAAACCATACCAGATGAGGAACCTCAAATAAATAAAAAATCCAGTAAAGATGATTTAAGACCTAAAGGTCTTATTAAAACGGCTGTAGAAACTATTCTTTTAGATAGATTACATGCATCTGAACTCGGCACACCGGTTCCCGACCCAATAATATCAAATGAAGATATTGATACAACATTTTCTGAACAATTAAGGAAAGAAGATGAAACGAAAGGCTTAACACATACTGCTATGGAAACAATCCTAATGGATAAAGTTCATTCTTTAGTAGGTCAACCTGGTATGACGTTTATTGAACCAAAAACATTCACAGATGATGAATTGGAAAAAGCTGAACATTTAAATGATGATTTAAAATCACCTGGACTAGTACAAACAGCTGTACAAACTATATTACTTGATAAAGTTCAACCATTGGTTGGACAAAGTGAAGTTGTCGTTGAACAACCTAAAGGTGTTTCCCCACCAACAGAGAACAAGAATGGAAATCTAAAGCCTGACGGTTTAGTTCATACAGCATTTGAAACTATTCTTCTAGACAAAGTTCAAGCTTTGATACCTTCTGAATCAGAAATCGCTATAGCTGAGCCTAGCAAACATAACGAATCAGAAAAATCAAATGATGAACTTTCAAGTGGTCTGATTAATACAGCAGTGCAGACTATCTTAATAGAAAAAGTCCAAGCAATGCTGCCAGCGGCAGATACTGTTGATGATACTAACATCGATAAACAACTTAAATCGTTTCCAAAATCTATCGAGAAAAGCAAATCGGTACCAGAACCGAAGAACAACACAAAAAAACTTATCCGCCAAGATAGCGTACATTCTGTGACAGAGAAAGAAACGCCTAAAATGTCCAAAAAATCTAACTCATCACCATGCGAAGTAACCAAAATGCCTGATCATCCAACATTGGGAGTACTAGCAACCATACCTTCCCTGCCTGAAGGCAGTATAGACCATGAATCAGTAGAGGACACTAACATTAGTGTGTGTGATAACTCGCATGCCGTGTGCGGTGTCAACAGGAGCGAGAGGGAACGTCGAACGGAGGATAAGTGTGACAAAGACAGAGGATCACCAAGGCATGCAAGGCACGAGTCGTACGGCGGGAGAGAACCGCCGCCGACGGCGCATGCACAAAATTCTTCATTGAATGCTTCGTCGATGCCAATGGGGATTCATAGGAGATCCTCAGATTCTGATCTCAGTGTAACACCAAAAGGTAAGTCTGTAAAATACATATTAATCATTATTATGAGAATGTTGTGTTGTTCAAAGGCGGGTCTCGTTCAGTCTCCTTTCATTGCATGAGGGTAATTTAATGATATAGATATATTGTGGAGGTTGTGGCATAAAGGAGTCCCTGCGTGTCAGCAGTCAACAATAGAAACTTAACTTTTAGGGACTTTGCAAGAAGAATTACCTAGTATTCGTAACTGGCTTTTACTAATCTTTATCTAGCAGCTATTGCACCGATTCCAAACTATTCTAGGGGATGACACACATTTTAACAAAGAAGCTGTCTTACAACAACAAATAATTTAGCACGGTTTCCTGAATGCAATAACTCAAATTTTCAGGTGAGTAAAAGGTGTCAAGGCCTTATATTATTATACTACTAAAATTTACAAACGAGCATAATGGTAGTCCTTCTGATTGCAATAAGTTGACCTTTTTTGCTCCCACTGATATCTATAATACCTCTGTAACTTTCTGCAATTATTTTTACTGCAAAAAAACAACACAAGGTTATTCGGCCTATTTCTTAATAGTACGACCTACAAAACGAAAGGAATTATGTAAACATACATCCATTTATTAAAATACGTTACGTCAGCAAGTGATAATTATGTTTATCCTTTTCTCTCACTCGCAATAACATGAACGAAGTGTCAAAACTGGCTGTTATCATGTCATAAAGTAAAGGCAATTAGTCCATGAGATGGCAATATTTATTTCGTGTTTTAACATATTTTTGTGAAATTAATCATTAAATCATTATATAACGCACGGATGGAAGTGAAAACTTGGACAAAATGTATATTGACAACCAAATTACTAAAAAGAGAAATTGAATCTGTAGATATTATCAATATAAAAAATTTAGGAACCGTTGATTGTTTACATTCTTTCTCTTTAATGAATTGGCCCGACTATGCAAAGAAATTGCATACCTCCAAATGCTGTTTAAAAGTTGATTAATCATCAAATTAAAGTTACATGAATTCCTAAATAAAAGATAAGTTTCGAAGATCGACGTGATTATGCATAGAGAAAGTTTATGCGCTGGAGAGAAACATAGTCTATACAATTTATCTCAACATTTATCTTAATTGAGTCTTCCTCACTTGATTCTAAAGATTTCCTTCGATTCTCGTATATAAAATCAATTAAACTCTACTAATGTATACAGGTAGTTCACTAAACACATCAGCGGTTAATGTCGGGAGCGGCGGCGGTGCGATACTGCGTCCGTCAATGAACAGCAACAACTTAGACATGCTGGAATACCCTTTCCTTACCATGACTGAGTTCCCGCCTGGCTTCATTGTTCATATCGGTAAGTTTTACATCGCTACTATAAGTGGTTCTGTTAGATGTCATTTTTTATAGTAATTATAGATAATTTGGTAAAGGGACAGCTAAGTAGAAACTAGCGACTAATTAAAAAAATCTCACGTATAAACATTAATGTAAGTGTTAGTTAAATAACAGCTAAGTAATAGCGCCGGATCATTGATCAAGAATTAGTCTTTTATTTTAATTTAAAGCTTAGCTAAGCGATATTTTTATAAGTAAGGCACTGAGGACGTAATTGGTGATCGATAAGATACTTATATTTATTTTATGTTGGTTCCCATGAAGTTGGTATCTTGATTGGCGTCCAACAAGCAGAGAGAAGACCATCATCTCGATTGTATATTACAATGAACTAGAGTTTGCCCGCGGTTTCGCTCGCGTTAATGAACATATTGTCAATAAATTTCTATCCCTTGGGAACAGTACATTTTTGGAGAAAGGTGTCCTTTTCTTTAGCCCCGACAACGTGTATCTACGCAAAGTTTCATGATAATCGGTATAGTTAGGACGTGAAAGCGTAACAAAGAAATAAACAAACTCACAATCGTTATAATATTAGTGAGGAATAGGATTATCTAGACGGTGGCCTTTTTATATTTTCTACTTTGATATTAGCAATGCTTAAATCAACATCTACTAAAATGCTCATTTTCCATAATAATGGATATTTCAGATGTTATTTCATACAGATTAATTTCAATTTGATTGATAATATTTAATTTAAAACGCATCAAACTTGGCAATTGTTTCATTTCGTTATACAACGCTAACGTTGTGGTGTGCGCAGGCGGCACGGTGTGCGCGCGCTCGGTGAAGCTGGCGGACGGCGGCGGCGGCGAGGGCGCGGCGCGCGCGGGCTGGTGGGCCGAGCTGCGCACGGAGCTGCGGGCGCACGCGCGCGCGCTGCGCTGCAACGCCGTCCTCGCCTACTCCGACAGCGCTGCCATCTGGTGAGCGCAGCACACGGAGACGTGCGGTCACAGTGCGGAACGTACTGGCACTACAAATAGACAGTGACGCCGGCGCGGTGCGCAGCCAGCAATACGTTGTATTATTTACAAAACTGTTTGACTTTTTATTGTAGATTCTATTAACACTGCAACGAGTATACGCAGGCAGCTCTGCATCACCTCCGCGCAGTCGCCGCACAATCACACCGCGACCGCCGCTCCTGGCCCCACTCACCATCGCTACCGCTCCGCCTCCGCTATTTGTGCTTGGTGGCTTTTAGACAGACCGGCAACACAAAATTCGATATTGTCAACGTGAGATGGTCGTCTGCGGCGGTACTCAATGCGACTACTGTGCATGAGGTCTCGAATTTGATTCCTGGGTCCGGCAAAATCTTATTGAGATTTTTGTAACGAAATTCTTAATAGTAGAACGGTGTCTCCAACTGTACCCGGAAAACGACAAAAGAACGCCTCCGATTACGTGAGGTTTAACACAATAGCTAGCAAAATGTTGGTATGTAATACAGCCAGTCTATCTCTTCAGAATGTAATATTTAGACTATTTCTATATAGACAAAGCCTGGGTCGTAAGCTACGTTACAACAAAAGTTTTGATTAGTTTTACTATATACTAATAACCAACCTAAGTAGATATGTGTATGGTTAATTATAAAATAAATAATTTTGTTTCAGTGAGGACGTTTGCGTATTGTCGGCATCTGGCACAGCAGCTGTCATTAATCTAGACTGTGACTTCAATGCGGAGATGGATGCTGCTGCCACAGGTTAGATTTGACATGAGAATTTCCATACTGCAAGCCTTTAATAAATACTAACTTAATTATAGATATAACGCAAATATGCTAGATCTATAATTACTTTGAACCTTGAGCCAGAACACTTAGATTAACTAGCAATAAAATAAATATATGAAAATTTGCGATCTTAGTAAAGCCTTTTAATGTGTCTGCCACTAAAGAAGTGTCACAAAAATATATTCCATCTATCATTAGTCCCAGCGATTTAGATAACCTTAACTTTTACTATATTGATCTGCTTTTATGTCCTATTATGTGTTAATATGTCCGACTTACATAAAATAGTAACAGGCGTGCCCCAAGGTCATCATTTGGGACCTTTAATTTTATTAATGTTTTACTAGCTTTTATACCTGATCTACAAAAATAGTATATTAATCTAGATAAATATAGATGGCAAATCTTTTAGAAAGCTTAAGATTTCAGCTTCGTTAGCTAAAAAATTGCTACAATATTCGTATGTTCCCTATTTCATCTTAGTCTTAGTAGGTAGTCCTATAGCCTGAGCCCAGCCAAGCTAATAGTAATCCTCACTGTCTGTTAACAACTGTCAAGGATTTGATATGTGATAGAAGGCATCAGTAATTGTTTGTCCGTCCAGTTCCGCAAACCACGTATGATTCATTAAGTGCGATGGTTTCCAGCCTTTTAAATTAGCGTTATCCAGACTAACCTTATTTTAAGTCACATTAAGTCCCTAAATGCATTTTTCTCTCTACAGTGAACACCGGCTCAAAGAACGCAATAGACGAATTAGAAAACGAATCATGCAGTATGGCGCATGTCCCTTATTCACCGGGCTCGGGACCCTACAGAGCTGAACTTTCCACATGTGGAGGATGCAGGTAGGTAACATTTTAACAATAAACATTTATAATTTGAAGCTCTTTATAGAATCCGCCTAATAAGCCAAAAGCCGAGAAAAATAAACCAACGTAACAACCAAATGTTAACTAATGGCCAACGGTTAGTGATTTTAAACATTTTTATTTTCAAGTATCTACAGGTTCAACCAAAGTTCGTTTCCTTTAACAGATATTCACAAAATTACTAATACATTTATAGACATACATTTTTTTACAATAATAGCATTCCAAGGTAGATCGATATTACATTTTTTACAGTTCGAAAAATCTCTTATACAACAGCTTTGTCCGTCCGTTCGTCCGTCCGTCGTAGAATGTGTTTGTTTTCGCGTATCTGTATTGATATAATCTGTTTCCAACATTTCTCTTTGCCCTACACCGCTAACCTAATGCTACATACGGTACGATATACGACTTATGATGTATACATTCCATAGTAAATAAATCATTTGTGTGAGTATATGTATATCTTCTATATTTATAGATATAACGCAAATATGCTAGATCTATAATTACTTTGAACCTTGAGCCAGAACACTTAGATTAACTAGCAATAAAATAAATATATGAAAATTTGCGATCTTAGTAAAGCCTTTTAATGTGTCTGCCATATATATATATATATATATATACATATATATATATATATATATATATATGTATATATATAAATCGATTGCTGTTCGTTTGTCTCGCTAAAACTCGAGAACGGCTGGGCCGATTTAGCTGATTTTGGTTTTGAAATGTTTGTCGTAGTCCAGGGAAGGTTTAAACGGTGAGAAAATATAGAAAATTCGTTACGATAGGTGATACGAAGTACATCGGTTCAACTAGTTTAAGATTTTAATGTCTAATGTTTGTGTTTCGCAGACGTGCGAGAGTTCCCACTGTACTACTGGCGACATGTGCCAAGCCCAACAAGCTGATATCATACCCCAAAGCTGTCACACTCACTGCCGTTGGTAAGTTACAATTATAACAACTTGACTACATGGATGACTCACTGACTTCCCTGGTAATGAGATTGCACTTATATTTGCGTCCGATCCTAAGCTTCCAGTTTCGATTTCCGAAACGTATAAAATATTATTAGGGTTTTCTTTTCTCTTGCGTGTGTGCTAATTATTTGGGTTCCGTATTTCACCTTTTCACTTTGATGTAAGTTGTAATAATTAAATACATTAGTAACTTACTCCTAATTTGTATGCCTAAACTGCAGGGATGTTGCGAATATTCGCATCTACATCCGCAATTGCGGAGCTTTCGCATCGATTTGGACATCTGCATCCGCACCCGCAATAATCAACGCGGATGTTAATGCAGATCCAGATATAGCACAGGTTACGATAAAAAAGAAATCAGTTGTTCAGTAGTACGTGTTTAATTTATGTAACTTTGCAAAACACGCTTGAACCTGCGAGGGCAGTGATATTAGATAGTTTTTATTAAATAAGATGAACAATTTTCATCAATATCCGTATCCGCAATTGCGTAGCTTCCGCATCGATTTCGACATCCGCATCCGCGGATGTGAGTCTTCAAATATCCGTACCCGCATACGCGGATATCAAATAACTCCTCCAAACGAGTACGCATTTCCACTTACTGCGATCCTGGCTATCAGTGCAAACTAGTGAGTGCGTGCTTTTTAAAGATTAAATAATAGTTCTATCGGTAATTAAAGATAACATAAATCAAATTAAATCATAAATATATATTTGTATGACATAGGTGGTACATGGTGTTAATAAAATATTTAAGCTCACTATGCCAAGCCTTTAGGCCAGGGATGTTGCGAATGTAGATTATTTGACCAAGCAACACGTGTGACTTTATAAGATGTATGCCATCCGCAAATAGACGCTTTCAGACGAGATATTCTGCCTGTCTACAGTAAAGTTTTCAATAGGGTTGTAAGGTGCCTATCTATACTAATATTATAAAGAGGAAAGATGTAATTACTGTTTGTTTTTTTGTAAGGATTTAACTCCGAAACTACATAACCGATTTTAAAAATTCGTTCACTGTTAGTTTTATATTTTTCTATTTTTTTTTTACTTTGGGAATGCTTTGACGCCTACCCCTCCGCCGGGGCGGGCGTTATGTCGGACTCACCGGGGAAAGACGATGAGCGATGTTTCGGTAATACCAACTAAACCCACCACGGTGTTCCTCGACATAACCGCGATCGGCGGGGCCGCGCGTATCACTTTCACATGCAATCGCGACCCCGCCAAGATTCACTATTAGAAAGCTCTATTATCAACGAGTAACATAGATTAGACTATATTTTATTTAAAAAAAGTACTGTTACTAACATAGTCTAATCTAACCTACTTTTACGTGAGCGAAGCCACGAGCAAATAGCTAGTCTTTAATATTGTACATTATCTTACACACTCTAGCAAATGGGGTTTCAAACCGGTTTCAGTTTCGAAGTGTAGCGGCTGGTTCCCCATGGTCGGGATTTTTGTATGAACGCTACTACGCTTCGAAACTTAAACTGGTCTAGCTCCTAAACGACTTCTATGCCCATTATGAAATTTGGCAAGAATTATCTGTACACTGTTAGCTATATTTAGAAATAAATATTTAAAAAAAATGGTCTAACTTCGTAAAATGTAAGTTTAAAAAGTTTAAATATATTTTTTACTTTAAGAAATTTTTTATTACCCTGAAATTTATTTAAAAAGCACATTAAATGAAGTATAAATTCGACTACTTTATTTATCGAGTCGAGTGTATATAGGTATAATATTACCAAATATTACAAAAATCGGCATTATACAATTTTTTTACAGCTTTACTTGGAATGCATCAAATATCAATCAAAAGATATCTTTTTTGTGTAAACAGTATCAAAAAAGTAGGGCTGTTATGAGTATACATATCTTGCTATAAGCCGCGTGGGTTCGAATCCCCCACGTGACAAAAATTGTGTAATCCACAAATAGTTGTTTGGAGTCTGGATGTTTTTCGTGTCCGTTATTTGAATGTTTGTGATGTCCCACGCAATACAGCATCAATTACTCCTAGTGCGGGTATAGATACATATGGTTACAAAAAATATATTGATTGTAAATTTATTGTGCAATATTGATTAAACGAATGTAACTTATGATATTTTTTCGCAGCTGCCCGCGTTCGAAGAGCCCCACCGACGTCGGAACCAGGCGCGCGGGACATCTCCGACCAACTACCTTTCTTAGAATATGAACTGCATAAGTTACTACTAGCCAAGCTTAGGATGCAGGTATAACATTAATTATTTTGGAGGATTGATGGAGCAGTGAATTTGACTGCTGTAATCTCAGGTTGTCCGATTCCGGGGTCCGACAAAATGTTATTGGGTTTTTCTGTCTCTTCACAACTGCTCTAATGAGGGTTCGATTTCCGGGTCCAACGAAATGTTTATGGGTTCTTCTGTCAAGAAATTGTTAGTAGCAATGGGTCTAATATTGTGTCTGGTATACGGTAATAACGTAAATATAATGATTATGGGTTTTTATAAGAGAACGCGATGCCATAATTAATAGTAAATAATAATGTTATTCTGGGCAGCAGATATCATAGTACACAATTGTGTGAAAAACACAAGTGCATACTATTGCGTCGCTTTCATAGTCCGACGGGGTGGCGCTCCGACACTATCGGTAAGAGATCAGACGCAAGACCAACAGCTTTACATGTTCTCGAGGCATGGAGGCGTTCAACATCGCCAACTTCCTAACTTCGAGCTGCTGAAAAACTCAGTAACATTTGGTTGGCTTGACCCGGAATTCGAACCCGGTACTGATACTGGTACCGGTGCGCCACAAAAGCACTCAAACCAAAGCCACCGAAAAGCTTTAAGTGCATTTCGTTTCTAGGCTGAAACTTTCCAAACTACTTAACTGCTGGACACTTCTGATAATTTCAAATCAATTATTGAAAATCCAATATAGTGAAGTTTAGATAATAGCTGAGCAGATACTTTCAGAATAATAAGAGGTTAGATGCTTTACTTTCCTTTACAACAATATATATAATAATTATAATAGGTTGATATATTATAAGCAGCGATAGCTCAGTGGGGAGACCAACAGACTGCAATGCAGAGGGTCTCGGGTTCGAACCACGTCGCGCACCTCTGACTTTCGGAAGTTATATGACTTTTCGAAATTATGTGCGTATTGATTGACAATTATCGCCAGCTCCGTGCCTCGGAGAGCACGTTAAGTCGTCGGTCCCGGCTGCCAGGAACATCTATGGCAGTCGTTATTGGGAAAGTCAGTACCCTCTAATATCCTGACACTAGTCTAGCCTTAGGGTATCGTTAGCCTTTGGTTTACGGAGGTCAGGTGGCAGCCGCTCCGTGTAAAAACTGATATCCAGTCAAATCCGGTTAGACTAGAAAAGCCGACCCCAAGTGACTTGGGAATAATAAAGGCTAAGGGAGAAGAAGGTGGATATATAATATCAGCCCTGTATTAAACTTTTCCACTGCTGGACACGGTCTTCTCGTTGTAAGGACGGCTGGGCCATAGTCCACGACGCTGGTCCAGTGCGATTGGTAGAATTCTCATATCTTCGAGAACATTATGGTGAATTCTCAGACATGCATGTTTCCTCACGATGTTCTTCACCGTTAAAGCGAGCGACAAAATATCCTTCAGACCGAATTTCGGTCACGGCGGTCAATCTTACCGGACACTGGTCATCTGCGCAGGAGATATTATAGTACACAAGTGTGTGCGCAAACACAAGTGCACTCTCTGTTCCTTATCTCTCATGATCCGATGGGACGGTAATCTAACACGACCGGAGATAGATCAGGCGCAGGACCAACGGCTTTACGTGCTTTCCAAGGCACGGCTGTGTCTAATACCGCCACTTCCTAACTCTGGGCTGGTAATGAGATTCTTAACAGGAAAACCCAATAAATTTTTGTTGGGCCGACCTGGGATTCGAACCCAAGACCTCATGTACAGCAGCACAGAGGCAGTTTAGAAAATACAAGCGATAATTAACTATTTAATATGTACATAATTTCGAAAAGACAAAGATCCTTAGGATAGACCCTGAGGATCAAAGGTGGTGAAAATTTGTATTTGATGCACTTGGTTCTTCACTATGTTTTCTTTCACCGCTAAACAAAGACTCACACTTATATATATAGAAGTGTGTCTATGTATGTATGTTTGTTTGTAGGGCGCCAACGCCTTGTTCTCTCTACAAACAAAAATAGCTATCGGCGAGCGATGTGTGATGGCGCTGGCGAGCGGGACTGCGGTCAGATTAACCGCCTTACCACCGCCCACGCCTCCACGGATTAAGGTCAGTTAATAAAATATGTTTTACAATAGGTATTAATCGTACCTTATTTAATTTATGAGAAATAAAGTTCTTAAACCCGAATTTATCTATAGTACCGTACTATATAACACTGCACAACAACAAATGAGGCGCTCATAGCCAGTTGCACTCACTGATCGGTAAACGATTAGCGAGGTTAAGCAACGTTGGGTGCGGTTAGTCTATAAATGGGTGACCGCTTAGTGGTATTTCATCTGAGCGACTCCGTGCTTCGGAGGGCACGTAAAAAGTCGGTCCCGGTTGTTGTCAAATTGACAGCAGTCGTTAAGCCATGTCACGAGGCCTATGGGCGGCTTGAACAACTCTTGACAACAGGTTGGCCAAAAACCACACAAAAAGAAAAGAAGAAGAACTGCACAACAAAATTGCAACTTTTGTCTGATGAATTACTTTTATCACATGATGTTTACTAATTCGACGTCGCTAATTCTACATATTCCCTCATTTTTTTGTAACAGCTCTTGTTTACGAGTTGTAGCTTTCACTAAATTATCTGATAACTAGAACAATATTAAGGTTTCTTAATATAATTAGATATGGCATCGTCAAGACGTGTCATAATCCGAATCATTTTTGTTTCATTTGCGGCGAGTATATAAATAATAATAATAAGCTCAGCTCTCTGCCTTCAGCTTCAGCAAGGAAAGCAAATAAAAGAAAGATTTTTCAACGTAAGAACTAAATAAAATAAGATAATCTTTAAATATACTGTGTTTTATTAAAAAAAATACCCTAATACTTGCTATTTATTCATTCAATTAATCAGATCAAAGATAAGAATTTGTTTTTTCTCATGTAAGTGAATAATGTTATTCTCTATGAGAAATAAGTGATCTTAAACCTGATTAATGAACATTTGACAACAAAGGCATAATAATTATGTAGTGAAACTACGATTGCGTGTTTAGTGTTTTTTTATTTGACCACCAAAAGAGTATTTATAATATTAAGCATGTGTGAGCCTACACATATACATTAAGCTTACATAGTTGCCATGCGCCTACAATTATATGGGTTTATAATATTAGTGGAAAAAGTGTTCTTACTCGGTGTTCGAATATTTTATACATTTAAAAGTCACGGAAGAACCCACATTTTCACCTTTAATTCCAAAAAATATTGGTGTCATTTTCTTGTTTAACTAGTAGGCATCTTATAAATATTTAGATCACTAATCGTATGATACGATAGAAAGCCAGTCTTGTATTCCTGAATATCTGATGATATTTCTACGACCGCTACTGAAAACCTAAATGAATACAAATATTCTAAAGTTAGACCAGATATAGCATTTGTTTTTTTTTAAACAAAGTCTACTCCCGCTCTAGGAATATTAAGGCCCGGTGCACATTGGCAGCACGGCACGGCAGGTGATCCTTCGGCATCCCTACATGTAAGCGCACACTGGCGGTAACTATGCCGTGACATCCTTAGGTATGCCGAGACGTCCTTAGCATACCGAAGCGTCTAAGGTACTTCGGGTACGGGTGGGCGCTGTCTTGCCGCGGTATCCCGAAGGCTGCCAACACGGCTTGCCTAAGCATACCGCGGTATTGATTTTATACTTACGACTGTTAACATTGAAATTTCAACTTTATTTCCATACGGTTACGTTATATTTTTATTCGTCGCCTAAAAATACCTTGCCATGCCGTGCCGCCAATGGGCGCCGGGCCTTACTGTGTCGTGAAGGATTTTACAGAAATTCAAACAACAAACACAAAGAACACCTAGACCCGGAACAACCATTTGTTAATGATTTGTGGGGATCGAACCCACATCACTCGATGCAATTGCAGCGGCGATGCGACCACTTAAACCACTACGCCATCCGTGCATTCAATATTGATAAAATATGAAATCATTCAAAAAACTTTTGTATATATGATTATTTACACTGTAGTTGACACTAGACATCAATTTCAGGCGTCAGAAAACGACAAAGACGCATTGGAAATACAAAAAGCGCTCTGGGACTCGTTCACAGCTAACCGAACAGCTAATGGATATGACATTGGTAAGTAATACTAACTTTTCTTCTCTCTATTCCTAAAATCATTTTACCAAGTCGATTTTTTCAACCTCATTACTTTATTTATTTACTTTTGACTTATAAAGAATATGGCATTCTCAATTTCACCTAATGTTTTATATATCTTACCTTCTGTTGCCAGCAGCTGTCAAGCACTTTGAATGATTATGTTGTATTATTTTTGTGACGGTGAATATGAGTGACCTTGGAAAACCTCACGGAACATTGTTAAATAATAACTTTTAACTATCTGACTACAAAGTATTAATAAGTACAGACGAATTCATAATTTATTTAGATGCCGATAGTTAAGATAAATATAAAATCGAATGATCTAATACAAATAAAATTGGTTCTTGTATTTAAAATATTCAACGATAGGATTCTATTCTATTACTTCAGCCGAGTTTTCGTCCGTAGTCCGTGTTGTATAGTTTAAGCTCTATTGCAATTTTCTTCTTTCACGGTAGGCAGTGGCTTTGCTGTGTCCTGACATTGCTGAAGTCCATGAGCAGCGGTTACCACTTTCCACCAGGTGGACTACTTGCTCGTCTGCCACCAACGGCAATAAAAAAATTAAATTAAAAAACCGTGTCTTACCCTAACGTCCCTACAGTCACCTTACTTGATACTGTTAATATTCTTATTACCTGGCCCACCTGATGGAAAGTAGTAATCGCTAGCTAACCGTGAGCCTTTGCCCAAATAACAGGTGGTATAGAACTGAATACGAACGGAGTGCTCCCAGAAATCGAAGGCGAAGATCCGCCAGCGTTAGACCTGTGCGTGGATAAGGACGCCTGTGTTCTTGAATTAGACGAGGCCGAGGATGTGAGTATTGGTTTCAAAGTCTAAATCAAATGATTTTATAATTTAGGAACTATGTACCTATGAACGTCAGTTGAGTAATTATTGAATTAAATATAGTGCAATCCGTCTACGCTCGAAGTTGTGACAGTGCGGGTAGTAGTTAAAATATTAATTAACTACCGCTTTTATGTATGCTCTCAAGTAATATTGTTGTGTATAAGTATTATGTTCTCATGTTAAGTAAATTGTATTATAATACTTAATGAGAATAAATAGCTAAACCGAAATATAGTTACTTTTACCGATGCTAAATTTAAAGTGCCAAAATTGTTCGAGAAGGTACAAAATTTTATTATATTGTATTTCTTGATATATAGACAACTTGTCATTATTACAAGTACAGGCATTACTAAAATTGTTTAGTCCCTTTACATGTTCAACATATAAATTTAAAAATAATATGGTTTTTGGATGGATATAGAACGCAAAATTTATTAATATATAAAGCGTAATTTGCAATGATTTTAAATTACTCCCAAAGCATTATTTTAAATAATATGTCCCTTTCACTTCATCTATTTGTTTTTCTACGTTTAGGTGGAGACCGCGCGTGCGTTAGCTAAGCGTCATGTGAACATGCAAGTGTTTACGAACTCACTCAAAGCTATGATTGGAGCTCCACCACAAGCTTTTGCACAGGTAATCTACATATCATTTAAATATAAGGAATATAATGCTTTTAAGAACTAAATGGTGAATAATCGTAGTAATAATAATTTATTATTTAGTCCTAATAAATATTTAGAGTAGGAGGAGAAGAATGTCATGTTTGGGTTTATTTTATTTTTTTATTTCTCAATAAAAGAATCATATCATTGAGAAAAATAATAATTTTAAAATTCATATTTTCCCGATTTGAATTGGTAGTTTATGACATGCGAACGGCGTCGACAAACAAATTTTATGCATTTAATTAATTATTTGATTAAATACAAAATACATGATGTGAACTAAACCAGGTCAGAACATCGGCAAAGATTCTTTAAAAGTAGGATGGTATATACAAGTCTTTCATTAAATAGGTAAAGGACCGAGCATTATGCCTTGTGGCACACCTATGGTAATTTGGTATCTAAAGTATCGCCTAGTAAATTTAAAATGTTGTCTAGATATACAATATATTGTATAAGTAGACAGCAGATAAATTGATATTCCTGATGCGACAATATTAAATTTATCGCAGAGATATATTATACTCAACATAGTCAAAAGCAAATATTTATTTATTGAATTTGGACAAGCAACAAGATATACACTGTTACATGTTCTTATGGCTAGTACTTATAGTTAGTGTTTAGTGCTACCTTACTTAAAGGTTGCCAAGGCATGCATATTATACATTTACAAACAGATTATAAACAGATACTATACTTAAATTTAGCAAAACAATAATACTATACTATATTATAAGTTAAACAGAAAGATATTATGCGGGTCTTTAAATAATTATCTAAGGGAATACAATTTATTATTTTTATTATTATTTCCATATCTTATTAGCTAATACTATAGTTCTTTCAACATATATTCAACGGAATCATTCGATAATTGATTGGGTCAGCCTTTGCTACTTTAGGTAATTTTTCACTTAAGGTAATTCTCCACTATAGGTAATTCTAGTAACTATTATATACCTAATCAGAAGGTGTTTCACATGTGAGGAATAATTGATAGACGTCTTTCACTTAACTCCATATAATTACGACTATCTCAAACTTACGTGGCGGGCGCAGCCGCCACTAAGTACATGCACACATATATAATCTTGACACACACAAATACAACCTGTGTCTCTACAGCTACGTTCACGTAGGTAATGTTATATGCAACAGTGAGTCATATACATATATGTGTTGGGTAGGTGTGGCGAGGGCGCCTGGCGGTGTCGGGCGGTGGTGCGTGCGGCGCTGTAGAACGTCACGTGCGGCGTGCACTCGACGGCGTCGCCTACAAGCTGCGGCGCCTGCAGCCCTGCGCGCTGGTGGCGCCGCGCTTCCAACTTGAGTTGCCCGAGGTAACGTTAACTAACTCGACGGCGTCGCCTACAAGCTGCGGCGCCTGCAGCCCTGCGCGCTGGTGGCGCCGCGCTTCCAACTTGAGTTGCCCGAGGTAACGTTAACTAACTCGACGGCGTCGCCTACAAGCTGCGGCGCCTGCAGCCCTGCGCGCTGGTGGCGCCGCGCTTCCAACTTGAGTTGCCCGAGGTAACGTTAACTAACTCGACGGCGTCGCCTACAAGCTGCGGCGCCTGCAGCCCTGCGCGCTGGTGGCGCCGCGCTTCCAACTTGAGTTGCCCGAGGTAACGTTAACTAACTCGACGGCGTCGCCTACAAGCTGCGGCGCCTGCAGCCCTGCGCGCTGGTGGCGCCGCGCTTCCAACTTGAGTTGCCCGAGGTAACGTTAACTAACTCGACGGCGTCGCCTACAAGCTGCGGCGCCTGCAGCCCTGCGCGCTGGTGGCGCCGCGCTTCCAACTTGAGTTGCCCGAGGTAACGTTAACTAACTCGACGGCGTCGCCTACAAGCTGCGGCGCCTGCAGCCCTGCGCGCTGGTGGCGCCGCGCTTCCAACTTGAGTTGCCCGAGGTAACGTTAACTAACTCGACGGCGTCGCCTACAAGCTGCGGCGCCTGCAGCCCTGCGCGCTGGTGGCGCCGCGCTTCCAACTTGAGTTGCCCGAGGTAACGTTAACTAACTCGACGGCGTCGCCTACAAGCTGCGGCGCCTGCAGCCCTGCGCGCTGGTGGCGCCGCGCTTCCAACTTGAGTTGCCCGAGGTAACGTTAACTAACTCGACGGCGTCGCCTACAAGCTGCGGCGCCTGCAGCCCTGCGCGCTGGTGGCGCCGCGCTTCCAACTTGAGTTGCCCGAGGTAACGTTAACTAACTCGACGGCGTCGCCTACAAGCTGCGGCGCCTGCAGCCCTGCGCGCTGGTGGCGCCGCGCTTCCAACTTGAGTTGCCCGAGGTAACGTTAACTAACTCGACGGCGTCGCCTACAAGCTGCGGCGCCTGCAGCCCTGCGCGCTGGTGGCGCCGCGCTTCCAACTTGAGTTGCCCGAGGTAACGTTAACTAACTCGACGGCGTCGCCTACAAGCTGCGGCGCCTGCAGCCCTGCGCGCTGGTGGCGCCGCGCTTCCAACTTGAGTTGCCCGAGGTAACGTTAACTAACTCGACGGCGTCGCCTACAAGCTGCGGCGCCTGCAGCCCTGCGCGCTGGTGGCGCCGCGCTTCCAACTTGAGTTGCCCGAGGTAACGTTAACTAACTCGACGGCGTCGCCTACAAGCTGCGGCGCCTGCAGCCCTGCGCGCTGGTGGCGCCGCGCTTCCAACTTGAGTTGCCCGAGGTAACGTTAACTAACTCGACGGCGTCGCCTACAAGCTGCGGCGCCTGCAGCCCTGCGCGCTGGTGGCGCCGCGCTTCCAACTTGAGTTGCCCGAGGTAACGTTAACTAACTCGACGGCGTCGCCTACAAGCTGCGGCGCCTGCAGCCCTGCGCGCTGGTGGCGCCGCGCTTCCAACTTGAGTTGCCCGAGGTAACGTTAACTAACTCGACGGCGTCGCCTACAAGCTGCGGCGCCTGCAGCCCTGCGCGCTGGTGGCGCCGCGCTTCCAACTTGAGTTGCCCGAGGTAACGTTAACTAACTCGACGGCGTCGCCTACAAGCTGCGGCGCCTGCAGCCCTGCGCGCTGGTGGTAACGTTAACTAACTACCCAAAAACTACTGACAGAATATGTCGTCAACAAAATGGTTTCAGAAAAAAAAACGCCAAGTTTTAATACTGGACAAAGGAGTTAGCTGTTTTGCTGGTGTTGCTGTTCAGATATTATCTACGACAGTTTTAACAACGTAGTTTAAAAAAAAAATATACTGCGCTGCAAGCGCTGTATAATTTTTACTAGATATAATTAGTAAAATAAAACAAACGCTATTGTTATTGATTAAATAGATACAGTTCTTATGCATACATATCCGATAACATTAGACGCATCAATCAGCCCATTTTGGGCATACAATAATAATTAATTAATTTGTCTTAACATTCTTGAAAGTCTTCAATTGTGTAGAAACATTTTTCCGTTAGCCATTTTTATCGAACACTAAATTCTTTTAAAATAGCAGCGATAGCTCAGTGGGGAGACCAACAGACTGCAATGCAGAGGGTCTCGGGTTCGAACCCACGTCGCGCACCTCTGACTTTCGGAAGTTATATGACTTTTCGAAATTATGTGCGTATTGATTGACAATTATCGCCTGCTCCGTGCCTCGGAGAGCACGTTAAGCCGTTGGTCCCGGCTGCCATGAACATCTATGGCAGTCGTTATTGGGAAAGTCAGTACCCTCTAATATCCTGACTCTGGTCTAGCCTTAGGGTATCGTTAGCCTTCGGGTTGCGGAGGTCAGGTGGCAGCCGCTCCGTGTAAAAACTGATATCCAGTCAAATCCGGTGAGACCTGAAAAGCCGACCCCAAGTGACTTGGGAATAATAAAGGCTAAGAGAGAAGACTAAATTCTTTTAAAATCTGTAGAAATGTAATAAAGTTGTACAAATTTTATTCGAATATAATTCGATGGGCGATAAATCACACGAATTAAATTGTATCTTAATTCACATTCCAGGACGAAATCCAACTAATAGTATCAGGAGCAGCTATCCCACTCCAAGACCCGAATAGTCCCGACACTAATGGTGTAGACCAAGCTCATAGCGCGAACCATGGCAACGGTACGGGAGACACTGATGACGACATATTCGCACTGGATGAGGAACAGCTTGTGAAGCCTACTCCTCCACCTGAAGTTGTGGATGAGAAGAGCTGTTTTAGTGGACAGGTAATTTATTTATTTATAATATAACTAGCTTTTGCTCACGGCTTAGCTCGCGTAAAAGTAGGTTAGGATACGTACATAAGTACGTAATGGGAGAACCGAAGGTAATCCTTTCGCCGCCCCTTGTAGCGAGGGAGTATGCATATTAGTAACAGTACTTTTTTAGAGTTCGAAAAAACTCTTATCAGCTTTGTCCGTCCGTCCGTCCGTCTGTCTGTTATACAACTTTCAACTCAAGAACCGTAAGAGCTAGAGACTCACGGTCAACGTCATTCGACTCAGCATAGTCGATATACCCCCGAAATTACTATGACCTTTAACCTCTGACCTCAAGTCACGTGGCATCACGTGACCTTACCATATATTGTTTTTCGAACTCTAAGATTTACGGCAATTCATTGCCGTTTCTCACTTGTTTATATAAACTGTTGCCTATGTTACTCGGTGATAATATAGCTTTCTATGGATAAAAGTATTTTTTTTGTGTAGACAGTGATTTATGAGGAAGATTTATGTTTATAATTTTTTAAGGTTGTACTATCCATACGGAGTCGGGGCGAATCGCTAGTAATATATATATGTTTATAACCAACGTAGGGGTAATCAGAAGTGTTCTTGTAGGTAAACAAGTGAGATGTTTCATAGTAGATATCGATATATATTTATAGATACAAATAATGAATACATAATTGAACTACAACCTTGAGTGACTGCGGAGAGATGACTTCCGCGCGGTATAAAATTAAAATGTCAGCAGTGTCGGTACACCATCATAGAATTATTACATGTTGTATATTTGACCATCTCGATGGCGTAGTGGTTAGTGTAACCGACTGCCACTTCTGAGGTCGCGGGTTCGATTCCCGCACAAGTCAAACATTTGTGTGCATGGACATGGATGTTTGTCTTAGTCTGGGTGTTTCTATGTATAATATGTATGTATTTACAAAAAATATAAAATATATATGTACTATCGACTTGAGCGCCGGATGACCACTCCTAAGGTTAAAATCGCATAGCGGGCCAACACTTGGTACCCGTACCCGTGCAGTACCCGTACATGTGCAAGCGAAAATTTTTCTGAATTGGTCAACCGTCACTCAAGTCGATAGTATGTTTATTCATTGTCTAGTGCCCATAGTACAAGCTCTGCTTAGTTTGGGGTAGATGGTGTTGTGTGTATGTGATAGAATATTATTTTTATTTGTTTCTCTTTCACGCGTATTTCCCTAATACTTAGGAAAATACCCAGAGACTGGCTTACACAGAGACATGGCCCTTCGAGAGTTTTAATCAAAGGTGGGATGAAAGACTAACAGCGGCACTAGCCGCAGCAGCGTAGGACTATTGCTACGTATGAATTCTAATATATGGGCTATGGGTGTGGGTGTTTGATGGACTGGTACATATATTGATAACTATGGATGATAAAACGGCGTCTGCCCTGAATATTCTAATTATTGTTATTATTATTATTGTATCTTATTACAGGTGCCAACCACAGTATCCTTAACATCTCTGGGTCACTTAAGTGGCGGTCGTGTGTCGAGGAGGCTGTGCGCGTTGCGACTGTTATTCGTTCGAGAGACGACGGCTGTCAGAGAATTAGGAGGTCTTAGCGGGTTCCTACATACTTTTACTTGTGAGGTAAGTTACAACGTACTGCTAATACAGCATTATATTAGACTAGCTGTCCTTTCGGCTTTATCCACGTTTTATTTCGATATATCGATTTGACTAGTTTCTGGAAACCATCTTATTTACTAGTGTCTATGGACCCTACAAATAACATCTAACGTGTATTTTCGGTTTTTGGTAACAATCATTTATCTTTTTATATATATCATTGTAAATTGCCTTTAAAATCCATCGTCGACTGCATCTACACTTAAGATCAGATGAGATCGCGGTCAAACGCGTAAACGCGTATACCCATTAGAGTATAAAAAAAAAAAAATTCATAATCAACGCAGATGGCGAAAATACTGGCTTATTCTTTATAAGTCATTATTTTTTTATACTGTCGATTAGCCTTTTACCAGTTAGCTACCGTTGCTACCATGGTGTTTAGCCTGTGTTACTTTTGGATAATGAAGTTTGGTAAAGGGGCAGATTTTTTTAAAAATTGATCTCTTGATTTTATGATTTTATTTATTACTAACAAAAATACATATCTATTCTCTTTATTATATTAGTATTTGGTAATGTTAAATTTATATTCTGTAAAAATGTATTATTTTTTTCACTTGAAACATTTATCGTTTTAGGATATCCTGTAAATGTATTACCTTTACAGGATATCCTAAAACGATATTATAAGCTAACATGATATAATACCTAACTATATATACCGATATATAACTAACACAATAAAAATAATTTAAAATAAAAGTATGCTTATGCATTTTTGCGCAACGTCTTTGAATTTCGGCAGGCTACAGTGATAAATATCAACGTCATTGGCAATTATAGTAATAAGTCGTATAGTGCGCGGCAATGGGGCAAACTTGAGTGAGTTTGTCCTCGCTGCTAGGACGCTGAGCGTGGCGGTATGTTGGTTGTAAACAGAATTCCAATGCTATGGTTTTACCAATAGTGATTGCTGTTATTTACTATTGCAAATTATGGTTAAATTAATTCTAAATTATAGTTAAAGTCTTACAAGTTTAGCGCATAGAGATACTACTGCTGTGCATGAGGTCTCGAGGTCAATTCTCGGGTTGGGTAAAGTGACCTTTTATATGGTAAGTATAGGAGGCGAACGAGCAGACGAATCGCCTGATGGTAAGCGATTACCGCCGCCCATGGATACCCGCAGCACAAGAAGAGTCACAATTGCGTTGCCGGCCTTTTAAATCCCCCTCCCCCCTCCTCAGAACGGGGAGGGGAAGAGATGGATCTCCGGTACCCCCATCACTTACACGACAAAACACAACGCGCACTATTTCCCGCCGGTTTCCTGTGAGGCCGTGGTATCACACCGGTCGAGCTGGCCCATTCGTGCCGAAGCGTGGCTCTTCCACGGTTTAAGCCTTAACTTACCTTACCTTTTTTTTTACGACAAATTTGGCAAACATGCATACGGCCCACCTGATGGTAAGTGGTCACCGTAGCCTATGGACGCCTGCAACACCAGAGGCATCACTTGCGCGTTGCCGACCCTTTAGGAAAGGAAATGGGAAGGAGAAGGAGCGGGAAGGGGGAAAGAGGGAGTCAGGCCTCCGGCACTCTTACTCACTGAACGAAACAACAGTAGGAGTACTGCCATTTCACGTCGATATTCTGTGAGAGGGTAGAAGCAAATTTAAAAGGCTGGCACTGCACTTGTGACTCCTCTGGTGTTGCGGGTGTCCAATGTCCATGAGCGGTGGTAATCGCTTACTATCAAGCGATCCGTCTGCTCGTTTGACTCATATATCATAAAAAATACTCGAATACATGCCCATACCTAGTGGGACGGTTTATTAATAGGACTTACACTTCACGCCTTAACTACTCGACTGATCATCACGAAATTTCGCATACACATTGTCAGGAGAACAGGAAAGAACAAAGGCTATCTTTCTCTCAGAAAAACTTCTACTCTCTCTAGTTATATAGGTATATAACCTTTAAAATTTAGCGTAGGACTGATCGTAGTTATTTTTTATGTCAGGTATTAGCGATAGCACGCGCATACACCGCGGCGCTGGGTGGTAACGCGCTCACGTCCTTCTACATCACGCAGCTCATGCTGCAGGATAACGCGCACAAGAATCAGGTATGTGATCAACCACCGCTTACCCCACCCTTCCTTCTTTTTAGTAGATTTATTGTTTTGTATATTAAACCTAACCTACCTTGGAACCTTAAAAGGTTTTGGGTTCTATACATATCAAAATCATAAATTAAAAAATTTTAACCATTGTGTTTAGGTTTTCCTCTTTTATAATTTACCATTTTGTTTGATTGAAATGCTCAATTAACCTATTGGGCTTATAAGATATAGATAGAATAGTACCCCATATTTTATTAAAATATTAATATAATATATAAATATCATAATAGCAGCGATAGCTCAGTGGGGAGACCAACAGACTGCAATGCAGAGGGTCTCGGGTTCAAACCCACGTCGCGCACCTCTGACTTTCGGAAGTCATATGACTTTTCGAAATTATGTGCGTATTGATTGACGATTATCGCCTGCTCCGTGCCTCGGAGAGCACGTTAAGCCGTCGGTCCCAGCTGCCATGAACATCTATGGCAGTCGTTATTGGGAAAGTCAGTACCCTCTAATATTCTGACACTGGTCTAGCCTTAGGGTATCGTTAGCCTTCGGGTTGCGGAGTTCAGGTGGCAGCCGCTCCGTGTAAAAACTGATATCCAGTCAAACCCGGTTAGACTAGAAAAGCCGACCCCAAGTGACTTGGGAATAATAAAGGCTAAGGAGAAGAAGATATAATTATCATAAAACTGGTATTTTTATATTACTTTCGAATGATAGCCATGATAACCGCCTATCACCAGGCGAACGTTATAGCTGCCTGATGATTATCAGTTACCGCGGCCTATGTGAGCTCGTAACAGTTCCATAGGCCATGGTAACCAATGGTAGTTAAAAAAATATACTGCAATAAAACCCGTATAATAATTAAATTTTACATTTGATTTCATTAAATATCCTGCTCCACAGTTTAAAAAACACAAGATTTCTAAATATAAACTGAATGGCGTCAAAATTCTACCATCATATTATTGTTACAGGGTCAATGTCTGCTGTCGGTAGGTGGCGACGTGGTGCATATAACTTACTAAAATAATTTAAACTTTTTAACTGTATACATGACATATCTGTGACACTGACGTTTAGGATACATTCAACAGTATATTTAAAAGAAATACCTTCAAGAGGAATCCTCTTTTTTTGTGTTCATATGGAAACATAATTAGAACTTACTGTTTTATTTGTTTGAACAGTAGTTTAGTAAACCTTTTATACAGTCAATTAGGCTTAGGGCCGAATTTGTTACCGTCAAATAATTTTTATCTAAGGAATAAATTTGGTGGTTTGATATATTTTCTAAACAAAAGCTGTCAAAACGTCAATCATATTCTTCAGATAAAAATTATCAGACGATTTAAAAATCGGACTTTATTAAGACGGATAACCAATCGAATTAAAGCTACGAGAATATGTTCAAAAATTTGAACTTCACCTGAATAACTGAGTAAGAAAAAAATATTGTATCTGTCTATTCAACATTATTGTAAAGTCTTGTAGGTTTAGAATTTACCTCGCGCACACGATGTGAAACATAAGTCTCTCCATTTTTTATAACATAATTGTAACAGTAGCACAATGTCTTCAATATATCCTAAACGTCTATTTCGTGTTAGTATTAAGACAGACTGGTAATATTCTGTGTTATTTAATATTTGGAGAAGGTAACAAGGTCTGTATCTATCAAAGAAATATGGACAACGAATAGACAGAGCTCGTTCTACATTTAACCGTAATAAGGGTTCTAGTAAAAGCAGCGATAGCTCAGTGGGGAGACCAACAGACTGCAATGCAGAGGGTCTCGGGTTCGAACCCACGTCGCGCACCTCTGACTTTCGGAAGTTATATGACTTTTCGAAATTATGTGCATATTGATTGACAATTATCGCCTGCTCCGTGCCTCGGAGAGCACGTTAAGCCGTCGGTCCCGGCTGCCATGAACATCTATGGCAGTCGTTATTGGAAAAGTCAGTACCCTCTAATATCCTGACACTGGTCTAGCCTTAGGGGATCGTTAGCCTTCGGGTTGCGGAGATCAGGTGGCAGCCGCTCCGTGTAAAAACTGATATCCAGTCAAATCCGGTTAGACCAGAAAAAGCCGACCCCAAGTAACTTGGGAATAATAAGGCTAAGAGAGAAGAAGACCACCCGCTTAGTTTCTTTGGCTTTCTTTCTTTCAAAGCGACTATTCTCTGTTGTTCGGATCCCTTCACTTCAGGGTTAAGGATGATCAAAGCGTTACTTCATGTGTTTCATGGTACTAAGAATACCAACAATAGATCCGAAACTTTGGCATTTACGTTTCATGGTAGGCTGCTCCTTAAATCAAGTGGAGCTTAAAACGTGATATCGTTATGATGGAGATGTCAATGTAACATAAGGTATATTGGATGTTTCATGATGGATACTGACCTTGATATGTATGGGATCCTTCACTTTTTGAATTAGACTGTTTTATAGGTCTTCCCTGCTTCGCTCCTATATAAAAAATAAGACTTGGGCTATGTAACAAAAAAATATAGCTATATTGAACACTTTTCGTCGTAAATTGTCTTACGCAATAAGTGAACCAAGCCCTTGTAATGAGTTGGCAATTCGATATTAGTAAAGTGTCATAAGCAGAGATCGGATATTCTAGTGCATATTTACCTAAACTTTGAGGAAGCAACATAGAGTGGATAATAACATCACTTAAATAAAAATAAAAAATCAGTAGTTAAAAGTTCTATTGTTTCAAAATATTTTTTGTTTCACAACGAAATATGGTATAGTTTACTATCTCTTTCTTAGATACAGTAGTAACTATTTGCTATCTCTTTCACTCAATACATAAGCTGTGTAAAGGCATTTTGTAAGTGTGCGAGTGAGGCTAGCTACTTAGCTATCCGACATTACAAATGATTTACTACATTCGTCGCTATGCTTACTATGCGTTCATGCCAATAACAATTAATTATTTTTAAATCCCAGTATTAAAATCGTTATACCGGCATTTTAGAGGTGGTATTATACACCATAACAGTTACATGCTTCGTCAAAGTTTAGGCAAATATGCACTGGAATATCCGATCTCTAGTCATAAGTTTACATAATCATTCACAACTTTCTTTTTTCTCCGTTATAATAATATTCTCGTGCTTATAAAAACCTTAATCATTTTGAAACCATCGACTCCTTTTGCCATCAGTCTTCCTAAGTACAATAGTATGTTCAGGGATCTGTCGATTTATGGTCCAAAGAGAGTCGTAGGCAAATATCTATCTCTACAGAAGTTTTTACTCCTGTAGGATAGATCTTAAGAACCAAAGGAACGTCAACGCTAATTTTAAATCGTAATAAATTAATAAAACATGAAAAGAAGGTAATTTTACAACCAGTTGTGGTTTTTCCCTCAACACACGTTCTACAAAATCTAAATTGATAAGTCAATTATTGTAATATGACCCAAAGTACAACGCTTTTAAAAAGTAACATTGCCGAGGTTGCAATTATTGGTACATATGGTTCATGACTCGAAACTGTAACCTTTGCAAACAGAGTCGTAGCTGTGTCAATAATTGTTTAATTCCTTTTACCTGTCAATTGTTGGAATGCCACACATAATTTAAAACCTATTGTGTCTAGCTGCTGGTGTACCGCCGCTACTCAATGGCCTTTTAGAAAAGCACAGAACTTTCAACGACTTACAATATCGAATTGTCAATTCATGAATAAGTAAACTTCGTGTTTTTCTTTATAGCTATTAAAATGTTGCTATTGATAATTTATTGGATGTGTTTAAATTTAACTGTCTGTGGTATTGAAGAATGTACATAAAAAATGAGTTTGTTTATGATGCCGTACAATTTTCTTTTTTAATGTCGTTATATAGTTTATTTAAAGGTATCACTGCGTTTTCTTATGCTCTTTATTTATAATTAGAGTTTTGAATATTTAAACAATATGCATGGTATTGTACGCCTAAGATTGTATCGAAATGAAACTGAGATGTGTGAAACTTGAATATTATATCGAATAATATATCGTATTATAATTATTGTGTCTATTCTATAACTACAGATGTATAAAATTAAGTACATACTGCAAGTTTGTCTAGTTGTATCAAAATAAAACGCTTCAGTTTTTATGGGCTCAATCGCACAGATATAAGTTGATTAACATATTTAACGAGATTTCGAACTGTATTGTTGATCTTTTTGTTTTAAGGATTAGTTTCATGTTGTTATATTTAAATACAATACATAACTATAAAGTTATGATAATGACATTTTTAATCGTGAAGTATTATTTAGTTCTGGTATTTATGGTCAATGACTGCATAATTAAGATTTCACGTAACGATATTTAAAATGTATTTTTGTCAACTATAAGCTGTGATGAGTCCGTAAGTTGTGAGTCTCCTAGAAGGTGAATTTGCGTTAAGTATTTAACTCAATATCTGTAAGTTGATCTTTGATTCAGTGTAATAGACACGAAAATTATAAAAATGTAAACATTGTAAATTATTTATTTTTTATGTCGGCGCGATAATTTTACGACGTTTCGTTGGTATAATGCCCCGAAAACGTTGTAACGTTGGGCAATGTGTTATTAGATTATTCTGCCAAGGAATTGTTAACCATGACATTAAATCAGCAATGCAATTAACGCGCTGGCATAGATAACATATATACCTGCTAACTATCCCTCTTCCAAAATATGTGTCGTAATTATAGTTAAATAGAAATAATATTGGAGTAAGTTCCCTCGCCTCTTGCCATTGTATGTATTTTTTATTATATCAAAGTACATGTAATGAATCGTTGTTATTTACCCTTTAGTAACCATGTCAGACTGGAATAGTTGAACAGTGCGTTGTCTCTGTCATATGTAATTTCAAATTCAATAGAATGAGACAAAAATGTACAACTACGCCGGAACATAAGGGGTTATACTTGCCAAAAGCGAACTCTCTATTAATAACTGCTAAAGGATTCTGCGTAATGTGATGTTTTCAATATCCCGTCTATCTAAGCAACCACCGTACCTACTTAATAGTAATGCTATTGCATACTTACTTTCACTGGAAAGATCTTCGGCTAAGTAAGATTATAATAATATTGCTATTAAGTAGTAGTAAGTCAGCGCATTTGATATCCACTTTTTGCGCTATTGACTTTGCCAAGTCAAAGTTAAGTTACCAAGTCAAAGTTAAAGTCAAAAATCTTTCTTCTTCTCCCTAGCCTTTATTATTCCCAAGTCACTTGGGGTCGGCTTTTCTAGTCTAACCGGGTTTGACTGGATATCTAATCTGGATATCAAAAATCTTTATTTACATAAAAATTATTTAACGTTTTGTGGTCATGTCAATTTAAAATAGTATCTATAATAAAATAAAATATAAAATATAAATTGCACATTTGAAAAAAGCCAGTTCAAGGGTTTCTTGGGAAATGTAACGAGTTTATTCTTTGCGATTCCCAAAGCATTATGAAATCAAATAATATATTGATAAAACACATTACGCAGACCATCAAGAAAAGTTAACATAGCAGTTTTTATTTAAACAAGTATGTTTTTTAATCATTTTGTAAATATTGGAACTCTACGGTTAGTGTTTAATGTATGGTGCTATATGTCACAAGATGTGTTTCTCAAATAGATACGCAATAAGATGGCAGATTAAGCTTCGCTTTTAGGCCTAAATTGATATGATAACCAGCTATTCTTATAAAGATGAAGATGACTGATGCGCAGGAGATATTATAGGAGAGAGTTTAGGCGCAGGACCAACGGCTTTACGTGCTTTTCGAGGCACAGGGGTGTCTAACACCGCCGACTTCCTAATTCCCCGAGCAGCTATTATTAAAACCCAATAACTTTGTTGACCCGACCCGGGATTTGAACCCGAGACGTTTTGCACAGCAGTCGCATTCACTACCGGAGGATACCAGAAGATACCATGGAGGCAGTGAAATACTCAAGGGCTTAACTAATCCGTCATCGGTGCCGTCAATAGTAAAAAGAAAAGATGTAGAAACATTGTCAATAGTCCATATAATAATATAGAATTAATGTTAAGTAGTCCGTGAAGTTATAACATTCAAAATACAGTAATATTACATATTTTCTTGCTTTGACATAGCAAAATATTCATTTACATCACTTAATTATAGTTATAAGCGCACAAGCATCTGCCATCTAAAGTGCGTTCAATATTTTCCCCTTTTCATCGACTCGATTTTATGCGAATTTATCGTATTATATGTATCTTAGAAACACGCATATTTATCTAAGTACTCGTAGAAAAGTATTTAATTCAAATACAGTAGAATATAAATGTAATATATATGATTTTGAATCTTCACATTATGTGATGACGCCAGTTAAAGCAGTCTAATGATTATTTGTAATATTTTAGGCAGATTTTTTCTAGTGTTGAAAATACTAACTAAAATAAAAATGGTGATAAACCAGTATAAAAATTCTTATCGTTTATATTTTAATTTGCTTTTATTAACTTACAAAATAAATATAATTATGTAGGTACTTCTATGAACCTTTCTAATTTGAATTAATTGAATTTGACTATGTTTATATGTACGACGCTGACTTGCCAAAGTTTTATAACAGATAAAATACCTACTATGAAACTGGACTAATCTATAACTTTGTGACATCAACATGATCTCATTCTACTTATATAAAAATCTTATACTTACTTCATGGTTGTATTTTTTCCTTTTGTATAATTTGTATTCGTGAATGTATAAAAGTCAATTACAATATATTTTAGTTTTAAATGGGATTAATAAAAGATTTACTTTTATTATTTTTGTAAGCATATGCAAAAAACAATGCTATCTAATTCAATGGAAATTTAATAGTATCAAGGATTCTACGAGTACTTACAGTCTTAGCGCAGTTTAAATATGATTATTGTCTATTATATCGATGGTATTTATGTAATACAATGTATAGCAACTATTTGGATGTTTTTATGTATTTTGTCTATGTATGTTTACAATGTGTGTTGTAGGGCGAAATATATGACAAATATTTGAATTTTGACTTTTATTTTACTTATAAGGAGCGATAGCCTGATGGCAGACTGTTAGGCCTTGAGATTGAACTTAAAACTTTACGTAGCAACGCAGATATTTTAAATTCAAGTCCTTACTTTTCGAAGTTATGTGTATTAAATAGTTAATGATTGCCAGCTTTAACCGTGAAGTGAATGTCTGAGAGATCTACATAATGTGTAATGTGCCAACCGGCCGACTGGGCTAGCGTGGTGGACCATGTCCTTAATTTTATCATATTGAGAAGAGACCCCTACCCCTGTAGTGAGCCAGTTTATATACATGTCTGATATTATTTTACATATATATATAATATCAGCCCTGTATTAAACTGTCCCACTGCTGGGCACGGGCCTCTTCTCATTGTGGAAAGGGTTAGGCCATAGTCTACCACGCTGGCCCAGTGCGGGTAGGCAGATTTCACATATCTTCGAGAACATTATGAAAAACTCTCAGATATGCAGGTTTCACGATGCTTTCCTTCACCGTTAAAGCAAGCGATAATTAACTATTTAATACGTACATATATAACTTCGAAAAGTCAGAGATGCGTGCCTTGGGTTCGAACTCGAGACCTCTGCGTGGCAGTCCAACGGTTTCCCGCTAGGCTATCGCTGCATATATTATTTTATTTAATTAACGGCTTCTATTCACAAATTTAAATCTTAAATCAATTTGATTCTGAACTTATATTCTGGGTCGCTCATCGGTTGAATGGAGCAAGGGTGAGCATTTTGTTAGCTGTCGATCGTGGGACCGTAGGCTCTTTCCTAGCTGGTGATAATACCTGTGATTATCACTTCTAGTGTTCTTTTTTTTTTTGTTAGTCTTTGAAGTTACTTAAATCTTTAGTCGAAAGATTCCCCATACTTTGAAAGCTTAAATATATCTGATGCTGACTGTACGTACGTCTAAAACTAAAAACAGTGAAATAAAGTTTAATTTAGACAATATTAGTGATCATTACGTGATAATTGTATTGGAAAAACTGTAGCGCATTATGAGGATTGTCTGTTTCTATAATCGTAACGATGAGGTAAATAGATTTAAATTTTTTATATTAAATAGTCCATTTTATGATATCGTGTGCATGTTGTTATTTCCTAACATAAATTGTTTATTATTCTATTGAGTCGCAGCGGCACTCCGGTGGCTAGACAATAGATTTTTAATTATGTCTAGAATAGATCTAAAAACGCGTTCAATATCTGCGTTAGAATGAGACAAGGAAAAAATCATCATCAATCAAACGACAGTAAATTTAAAAACCGTACTAAAATTAAAAATATAACTGGTCACTGAGAAGTGTTGTACCATAAGGAGATAAAACTATTTAATTAACTCAATAACAATGCTAAGAGATGTAAGTATGTGCAAAAAGGGCTAGATTGCCCTTTTAGGGCTAAGTAGTGAAATTTGAAGAAAATCGTTCACAAAAAGAGCTAGATCCAGCTCCAAAAGGGCTAAGGTGGCAACACTGGCACGGAGTATAGAGCTGTATCCAGCAAACGACAAAAAGCTCGCCGCCTAACACGTGGGATGATAATGACTAATGTACCTAATAATAATAATTTAATTGCTTAAATAAGTATTACTTAAGGGAATAAGACTAAAACATAAATACTAAAATACATTTAATTTAATATAATATAAAACAAACAGTGCAATTATTAATTAAAACAGAGATTTATGTAATGTATAAAAATAGCATATTTCTCTCTTCTACGTTGCCAGTTCCATATTGTACCTACTGTGATATTGTTTATCATATATACATATACATATGGAGCGCAATAAAGATATTGAGTAGGTATATAAAATCATTGCTCCGTTACCCCTTCAGGCATAATAATATATCTGTAGGACTATATTTGTTCGTATCATTGATTTAAAATATTATATTAACCTATTAAGTCGCAACGACACAGCGTCTGTCTATGACTTAACCGATTGAACTAGTTTTTGCCCGCGGCTTCACTAGCTCGTTAAAAGTACTTTTTTCTAAATAAAAAGTACCCCATATCTTTATCTGTACTCCTGAAAACGTGTTTGCGCAATTTCGGGATAATCAGTCGAGTGGTAAGGGCGTGAAGGCCTAACAAACAAATAAACTCACATTCGGCATTATAATATTAGTTAGGATGTTATCTACAACCATTTAATATCTCACAAAGAGCTTTAACAAAGATAATTGACCAATATCACAACTTAAATTGTATTACATACTTTCTACATCTCTTTAAGGCGCTAGGCTACAGGTTATGTTAAGTTTGACTCGTAAAATTTATTGCATCAGTTTGCCAAGTAATTTGAACTTGTTTTATGGCTAGGATTGTGTTTAAAATAGCGAATAATGTGTTGAAATTGGCAAAAGTTTTCACATGAATTACAATTTAACGATTTGCTCGTATGATGTGTGTTGGCTTTTACTTTGTTGAGAGTATACTAGAGATGCTATTGTTCGTCTCTGTACATTATATAAAGATTAACAAGTTCGTCAATTTCTCATTTTTAGCTATTAATGGTACTAAACTTAAGACCGTCTTCTTCTCTCTTAGCCTTTATTATTCCCAAGTCACTTGGGGTCGGCTTTTCTGGTCTAACCGGATTTGACTAGATATCAGTTTTTACACGGAGCGGCTGCCACCTGACCTCCGCAACCCGAAGGCTAACGATACCCTAAGGCTGGACCAGTGTCAGGATATTAGAGGGTACTGACTTTCCTAATAACGGCCGCCATAGATGTTCATGGCAGCCGGGACCAACGGCTTAACGTGCTCTCCGAGGCACGGAGCAGGCGATAATCGTCAATCAATACGCACATAATTTCGAAAAGTCATATAACTCCCGAAAGTCGGAGGTGCGCGACGTGGGTTCGAACCCGAGACCCTCTGCATTGCAGTCTGTTGGTCTCCCCACTGAGATCGCTGCTTAAGACCGTATATAGATATATTTATTAGTCAAAATTTAAGACGACATTTTAAAGATGTTGTTATGTACTCTATTGTTGTAAGGTAACTCTATATAGTTGCGATTAATAGTTAAGTGATTTAAGCAAGCACAAATTGTAATGTCGAACACTGCGAAGGACATTCTGTCAATAATGTCCTTGGCGGGCGGTATGCCAAATATTAAACCATTGTATACAAAAATGTTTGAGGTCAACGTCGATAGATGGCGTTGTTCAATTCCTCTGAATCGCGCTATGGTTTCGTTACCGAGCACACTATATAAGCCCAAGTTATTTTTTAATAAATTCGACCAGCAAAACAATTCAGTCCAGAATACAGTTGTTTTAATTAGAACACCTAGTATTTTTACCCAGTTTAGTTCAACAGTTCAAATACCAAATTCGGTATTTAACATTTTGGTGTACACACGGCTACACATCAAGTTAGACACCCTCGTTCTTCTTCTTTTCGTGTGGTTAGTGGCCAACCTGTTGTCAAAAGTGGTTCAAGCCGCCCGTAAGCCTCTGACATGGCTAACGACTGCTGTCAATTTGGCAACAACCGGGACCGACTTTTTACGTGTCCCCCGAAGCACGGAGACGCTCAGATGAAATACCACTAAGCGGTCACCCATCTAAAGACTGACTGCACCCAACATTGCTTAAACCTCGCTAATCGTTAACCGACCAGTGAGTGCAACTGGCTATGAATGCCTATGATAGACACCCTATATACGCATAACTACGCTACATACAAAATAGAGAATTGTCGGAAAGGGACAGTGTATAGCGGTGTCGATATAATGGTACCTAAGGATAGAGCGTAACAAAAATATAACGCACGATTCGCAGCGTTCAACTTCTAATAGTTCAAAGTCCAAACAGTCTAGGTTGATGTGTCGCTGTGTGTACAACTAGTGGTGTCGGTAGAACGTAGCTGAATCTACAACTAAAATAATATATTACACGATTATTATAAATATTAATATTAAGTACTGGGCATAGGCCACGCTGGTCCAGTTCGGGTTGACCGACTTCACATATCTTATAGAACACTATGGAAAACTTTCAGATATGCAAGTGTTCTCATCATGTTTTTCTTCTTTACTTTGCTGCTAAAGCAATGACAATAACTAATTAATATGCTCATAACTTCTAAAAGCACTGCACTCCTTGCGATCGAACTAGTCTCTAGTTCGATCACACGAGACATTACGTGACTCTCCACTAGACTATCACCGCTAAAGTACATGTCTTGAGTGGTAGGGCCACGCTGGTTACAGCATGAATGGACCGGCTCGACCGGGGAAGTACCACCCTCTCTCAGAAGATCGGCATAAAATAACAGTAAGTATCTGTTATGTTTCGTTCGGTGAGTGAGAGCGCCGGAGGCCCAATCACCCTTCCCTTCCCAAACTCCATCCTGCTCCATTTCCCTTTTCCTTTCGGTAGGCAGCGACTTGGTTGTGTTTTTTTGACATTGCTTCTATAATGCTAAGAAAACACAATCATGTGTATTAGCCACGGTTCTCGCTTACTATCAGGTGGGCCGCTGGCTCGTCTGTCAACGAAGAACGCTATAAAAAAAAGTTATATTAGTACTATTATTTGACAATAAATTGATACATAAAGATAAAAGCTTAAGACTAAAGTTATATGAATTTTCCAGCTTAGGTACAGCAGTAGCTCAATTAGTGATGCGCAAATTTGCATTCGAAATTCGAATGTTATTCGAATATAATAGAGAAGTTCTCTATGCTTGCCTTGCCTTTTGTACATTATTTTACATACAAAAGCAAAAAGTAATTAAAATATTATATCGTTTTGTGTAAACGGTATCAAAATTGGTTGCAAAATAAGAGAGTTATTAATATTTTACATTTAGATATAAGAAATTGGGTCTATTTCTGTTACGTCACAATCTGTATCGTGCATCTTTTTCTGTTATTTGACAATTAAATACCTCTACTATAAAAAAAAATTTGAAACGCTTGTAGTTTCGAGTAGATTTCATTAACTCTTTTTCCATTTTTAGAGTTTGAATAAACTCTTATTCAACAGCTTTGTCCGTCCGTCCGTCCGTCTGTCTGTTATACAACTTTCAACTCAAGAACTGTAAGAGCTAGAGACTCGCGGTCAACGCCATTCGACTCAGCATAGTCAATATACCCCCGTAATGACTATGACCTTTGACCTCTGACCTCACGTGGTATCACGTGACTTTTGCATATTACTTGAACCATTTTTCGAACTCAAAAATTTACGGCAATTCTTTGTCGATTCTCACTTGTTTAGAGCTTGGATAATGTAACCATTTGACTTAATAATAAAATAAATAAATGTAAGTCAGCTACCCTATTGTGCACATCACGGTACCTACTAGGTATACGTGGATAAGAACGCAGCACAGGTTCTTATGTAAGTACAGCGTTATCAATATATTAAAATATAATTTGAAAATATTGATTACACATGGCTAATCTAAATGTGATTTTTGGTCTGGGGTACCTGGGGTAAATTAAATAATAATCAATAAAAATAAATAAATAATTTAAATGATGTACCTACGTAATTTAAATCATTAATTTCTTTTATTATTTTTACAAATGTTAAGCTAAAACTATCAAGTCTAAAAAAATAACCGAGACACTCGCTGTGGAAACGTATGTTAGAAAAATGAATAATTTTAACAAAAAACCTAATAATTCAATAATAACGTGTCACCATTGTGTGAGGTTCGAACCCTCACACGTTGCCATTTATATTATATTCCGCCATTCAGTCATGGAAGCTATACGTAGTAGGCGCTAAATATTGATCGATTGATGCCGAGTTATGTTTTTAATAGACATTAACCATACGTGTGTGCGTGTGTACTGGCTGCTGCTTTGGTCATAAGTGCGTAGCTGTACCGTATTATGTCCATTCGTAGCGGATAGTTTTACAGATCGACATAATGTCATAGTGTGCGTGCCTGGTACCTTATCTTGTTTGCAGTCTGTACATCCTTTGTACGTTTTAAATTTGACCAGTGTGCCTGGTATAGATTACCAAAACGAATAGTATAAAAGAATAGTCCTAACTAGAATAAGTTAAATGAGAAATATTGTGTATTCGACTGACAAAATGTTGTGGACTGACAGAACAAATCAACTTATAAATTATCTAACATTGTCAGACAGGGATAGTTGTTACTTGTGTGTGTGCTGTTCGCTTTTGTTTTAATTACGTAAGACAAGATTCTAAGGGTAGTGAGAAAAATTCAAAAGGCTGTCATAAATACGTACTTTATTTATTTAAAACATCATAATCATTATTTAAATAGTCTTATACTTATCAAATGAAATGCCACAAAAATGTTGACAACAAGATCGTTTTATTACATCTTAAACATTATTAATACTTTTAGTAATAAGTACATTTCATTATAATAAGTCTAAATCTAGTCTATTAAATTTGGAGAGAGAGGTTTAGACGTCTGGTGTTGTCGACGTCCTGTCTTCCAATGAGTTTTTTTTAATCGCAGTTGTCGGATACCTAACCTTTGGAACTTACATTATAAAGGAACTTTTAAATATTTTGGACGAAATAACGTAAAAAACTAAACGTTATGTAATATGTTATTTAGCAAATAATCTAAGCCTGGTCGGTGCGGGGGTTTGTGGCGGCTGAGACGCGGCGCGGGCGCGTGTGGCTGACACGTCAGCGGCGGCGGCCGAAACGCAGGAACGAGTGCACCACATCCTGTCTCTTCATACCGGTGTCCAGAAGTTGAGGGTAGTCGCGGACCAGAGCTGAGGGGAGAAATAACACTGTTAATAACTTCACAAACAACCCTATCAAGTAAAACTAACTGCATTTCGTCGCTGGTTTTTAAATTGTAATGTTTGCGGTTCTGTATTATTTAGCTAAATATTGATTGACTGAGAGTAAACTGTAAAGACTAGCTTGCTTTTCAAACGGGAATTTAGACGAGAATAACTAAAAAAGAAACGTTTTATATGTTTTTTTAATGTCGTAAATAATGAAGTAGGTTTCTCGAAATTCATTTATCAAATAAAACTCTACTTATTTTTCATTGTATATAGTATGAATTGTAGTCGGAAAATTCTACCAAAGTCACGCGTAAGATTTTGTGTTAATCCCATATCCAAATCCCAAACCGAAGAATGCTCTAGTTAATATGATTGCTGTACTGCAAAATTGTTAAACTAAAAACAATTAAACTCTAGGTTACATATATCGGTAATTTGCTAACATAACAAGATGATTACTGACTACTGGCACTACAGAAGTAGCCTTGTGACGTCAATAAAGCTTTAAACAAAACATCAAAAAAATATTTTGCAGTAGAAGAAAAGGGTTAGGTACATATATCAGCCAGTTGCTGACATAAAGAGTTGACTGCATCGGTTATCAGTACCTGCACAGTTTGCGAAAATTATTTGCCAACGCTATAGACCCAATACCTCCAAAACATTTTGCAATAAGAATGAAAGTGTTAGTAGTAGGCTTCTAATCGGTCAAATCCTCACCTTTGAGTACACTCTGTAAGTCACGCACTTGTCTGTGTGTGTGCCTACCTTGGTACTCGGGCACCTGTTCGCCGGCCGCCTCGGCGTAAAGCTCGAGGAAGGTGTTGAGCGCCTGGCAGAAGCGGGCCGCGCGCGGGTCGTCGTCCGCGGCGCCCGCGCACAGCTGCGCTGGCGCACTCAGTGCCACGCACGCGCACGTAGCCAGCACGAAACAGACTAGCGCACCGCGATAACCATCACCACTGGAACAATAGAAAAATTATATGTAAGTATTCATTGATCGATACTACTTCTATGATTTTGGTTATAATGCCAATGTCTCATCTAATTCGACGTTTAAACATTTTAAAAGCGTCTGTGTTTGTGAAACAAATTTTGTCGTTGTGGAAAATGAAATACATAATTCTAAATTGAAATTAAACTACGTTTTACCGATTTTATCACGTTATTTAGATTTTTATAAAACACTATTATTAGTTATAACATAATTTTGAATCTTTAAATTACTATTGTTAAACACTTTTACTAGTTACTGTTAAATAGTAATAAAGTCCATGCTTGCCGTGCTATTCTGCTTAAATCTCACCTCGATCGTCGCCTTGTGAGCTGCAGGTAACTATAATAAGCAATTGTTAGTGCCATCGTTATTGTAGAAAATCTCCAATTATGATAGCCGACTCAGATGTAAGATTTGTAGAGACATTTTACAGAATTCTACAGCTACTTAATAGGTGCAGTAATCAAGGCACCACGGCAGACCCTTTCGCTTAAGATTTATCAAGTTTTCAAGTAAAGTTATTATACTCTAAAAATCTATTCACGTGAAATTCATGTCTTCGTGTAAGCCAAATGTGGAGCTTGAGGATTAAAGATAAGATCCCTAACCTTTTATAATCAGACAAACATGTATCTATGATCTGCCAGTCTGATCATGGCATATGTTAATAATTTAACCAAAGTTAGACTTTTGTCTTCTACCAAACAGTCGATCGATCTCGGCATTCGATACCAAACATCACTAATTAGGTAATAATGTCCTAATAAGAGCCAGCTATCTATTAAAGCAATATTATCACAAAACATTTAAATCATTATTGTTTACATTCAGAAGGGCCGGACAACGCGTGTTAACATAAGTACGTATTATAGTCAAGTTATTTGATAAAGTCGATATATTGCATATAACGACCTATATTTATGTAACAAAAATATTATCAAACAATTCACACTCTTAGTAATACAACGACATAACTCAAAATATTGAAGTAAGGCAATTTTAACTGTAATTGTGTGTCTATAAATTCTAATATTATGCATTTGTTAAGTAAGCAACAGAGTTCAAATTTGTTTAATCCAAAATATTCAGATAAGTCTCTGTTTAATTAAAAGTGCGAATTAAATTGTGACGTAATAGTTTGCATACGCAATTAGACTAATGAACAAGTACTAGAATAAGGTCAGGCGCAGTTATTGCATAATTACTATTAGACATCACTATTTCAATACTGTAACCAGATTTTTTCATAATTACAATGGCAGATATTCAAAGAAATTTTTTTTTTAATTATTCAAAACAAATCAATAAAGCTCCATTAGAAGTCTGAAGATTAAAATCAAGATCACTTTTTCAATCGTTTTTAATTTTGAAGTAGAAAATACATAATGATTTTTCAATAATCAATCAACTTTTCTCTTATGTATTACAGAAGCTCAAAGAAGAAAACAATTATTTACCTACTTAACTCGCCAAACACGTAAATTAATATATTTTGTAAGCTTAAAGTAGAAAAACCAAGCAGAAAAGAAGTTGAAATCGAAATACCTGTCGACAAAAAAATAAGATACCTATATAAGTCTATAAAATATGATATCTGATACTACACTATCAGTAATCCTAAATTGCATAAACAAAACCCTTGTTTCAGTTAAGACAACATGCAACCACGTCCGATGGCCCAATTGTTGTTCTTTCAAACGCCAGTCTAGTTTGCACCGGTGTCAGACAATATCGAGTTAAAACTTCGTCTAAAACTGCACTGTCCTTTATAAGGTGTCCGGCGTTTTGTAATACCGATAATAGGAGACAATTCGAGACTAAATTGGGTATCCACGTGTTTGGACTTCGTTCGAAACCATGTTAAGTCCTTTGCATCGAAAATTGAGGACATTCCCTTTTGAACTTTCATGTTACAAAGTTCATTTTGCTTCTCTTGCGTTCATAGCAGTTAGTTTTAGATGGCAAAACAATCATCCCTTATTACGATAACTCTTTTTAAAAAAGACAATTAGTCTTGGTTATTTTGAAAAATATGTATGCGTGCCTATTTATATATGATCTATCAAGTGCTTCTGAGTTTCATCACCGGGTCAGTCGTAATATTTTTATTTTCAGTTGGGAGATGTTTTGTAGTAACACGGGGCACGTTCAGGTTAATATCCATGTGTTGTCTAAAATTGTGCCCAGTAAACAGGCTCGTCCTTAACTTATCTTATCTTATGTGGGGGACAGTCAGTGCAGACCGGCGACACTTCGACCCAGTGGGATCTTTTGTGTCGACACTCTCCCAATAACAACTGCTACAGATATTCATGGTAGCCGGGACCGACGGCTTAACGTGCTCTCCGAGGCACGGAGCAGGCGATAATTGTCAATAAATACGCACCTAATTTCGAAAAGTCATATAACTTCCGAAAATCATAGGTGCGCGACGTGGGTTCAAACCCGAGACCCTCTGCATTGCAGTCTGTTGGTCTCCCCACTGAGCTATCGCTGCTCAGGCTCGTCTTTAGTACTAAAACGTAGTTAACAAAATGAGTGTGTATTAAACTTCTGTCTAAGACGTCGGGGATGTATTACAGCTTATATTTGATCAAATTTGGTACTTAGTTATTTATTATAGTTCGGTAGCAGGATGCGTCGATAACCTTTCATTAAATTATGCGTATTGGGTATTTAACCCTTGCGTAATTGTGCCAAATGTAATCTAAAGTGCATACAATAATGATTTCTGGTAATACATATACGTATCTCACCATCGTACATAGTTATATATATTAGACTGCTCGGATGGCCTAAGTGGGTGCTTCGCCACTCATTGCAGTTATTGTAGTGGGTTCAATCCCCCAAGAGTCAAAAAATTGTGTGCTTAACAGACTTTTGTTCCGAGTCTGTGTGTTAGAAACACGCCGACTGTTTGTAAAGTTCGCAGTGATATAGAATTCAATCCTAATGCATGAGTTGCTTTAGGTACAGAAAATAAAAGAAGTTGAGCCTCTAAAAAGATCTGACAAGAAGCTATTCGCAGAAGATTACCTATCGAATATGACTGTTAGTCTGGTTGCGGTGACTCAAACGTTAAGCGCCATCACTATTTCACATTTTAGGATTTACTTCATCATATAACTGTACCTACTGTGATTATCCTCATGTTTTTCGGCACTCGGTAAAGCGAAATATATAGCCACAATGACAATACGTAAACTATTATCTATATATCGACGTGTATTAACGTATTTACTGTAAGCAATCCATGCAAGAAATAAATAAATATATAAGCTGGTAAAAACAAAACGGTTTAGTACATTTTCTCCTCTATATGTCAGTCGATATCCTTCTTTTTCTGTTTATTAGTTATCTATTAACGAGCATAAGAGCTTGTCCTACCACCTCCAGATAGCATTTATCTATAAGATATAATAGTCTCGCTATCTCTCTTCTTTAACCTAACAAGAGGGAGACAGCATGCGATTTATCTTTAGGATAACTTTTACTTGTTAGCTGTAGGAATGACGATAAAAGTAGTTAATAAAAAAAATTGACGGTTATTGTCGCGTTGTTGTTCGTTTGTTGTTGTTAAAAATAGACGGTTTTTTATATGGATAGATAAAGTCAAAACAAATTATGGTTGTATTTCCATTACTGGGCGAACTGGCCAGACACAATAGGTATTCAATTATTTCTGGCATACCAACAATTGACAGGCTTTTATTGATTTGTTATGGTCATTCTCCAGAATAATAAAATATAAAGAATAAATCCTTAAGAAAAAAAATTGCACCTTTTCCTACCCTTTCGGAGATACTATGAGTAAGTTTTTAAGTCTATATGTGTACATAAGTAACGCAATAAACAGGAAAACATCACCATCCTCTATCACATTTCACTAAGAATGAATTTTTTTTTGAAACCAAACGCGAGCACGGTTCCGTTTCAAAAAATAAAATTATTCGCCTCAAAAGCACCCCGAGTAGTCCCTTTGTAGTCGTATGTAAGAAGTTTGTATTACAATAACGATTCTCGCCTTTGCGCGTAATGGTTTCTTATGTCCGAAATAGGTAATAAGTAATAAGGCAAAGAGAGGGCGAATTTGATTTATCTTGTGCACATAGGAGCTTTTTAGAACTATTTTGTGTTAATAATTCTTGCATGTGGCTACGTATATAGTAAATTACGTGTTTTATACATTACGTGAACAAGTATGACTTTGGTGCCTCAATAGTCTCGCCATATAAGATTGTACTTCATTGAAATTAAACTACTATATACGGATTTTATCGCGTTATTTATTTTACACTTTATTACAAAATTTTGAAACTGTCACACTACTACTATTTACTATTGAACTATACTAATTTTTAAGCTAATTAATTTATTAAAACTATTTATATTTAAGTTTACACTTACCCCGACGTTTCGGTTGCTTTTCAGCAGCCATGGTCACGGGGATACTAAGATGGTAGTTATCTCAATGTTCCAGTGTCGTTATTTTAAAGTACCCGAACATAATTTAATCATTGGTGTTTCTATTTACGCAGAATGAGCTCAACCGAAACGTCGGGGAAAATGTAAACTTAAATATAAATAGTTTTAATAAATTAATTAGCTTAAAAATTAGTAAAGGTCAATAGTATCTAGTAGTAGTGTGACAGTTTCAAAATTTTGTAATAAAGTGTAAAATAAATAACGCGATAAAATCCGTATATAGTAGTTTAATTTCAATGAATAACATTCGCGTAAACAGAAGACAATATTAAGATTGTACTTAATAGCGTACCGTTATAAAATCCCGGGTTCAAATCGCAGGTACACCAGTGTTGTTGTTTAATCCAAATATTTATTGCATTTATGTGTACATAGTCGTTCTAAAATTAAAAACATTATCAATATGAGCAAGTAACCTTGGAAAAAGCTTATTAAAATAGACTACCATCGGCTTTTCTTTTATTCTAAGAACGCTGTTGGAACATGATCGTATACATTGCCTGCCTAGTTGCCTATCCCTTCAGGCAGACACGTAACTGAAACTAGACTTTATACCTAGATTATAGTATATAATATACTATAGTATCTGAAACTTAACTGTCCTGTAAACTAACTTCTGTTAGCTGTCAATCTACTTAATTTCCTCCAATAAATGGCGCTTGAAACTTTTCCACAAGCTATTTAAGTCTTTTATTGGATAACGGCTCTCCCAATAAGCTGCTTACAAACAACGTGGAGGATCCGCTATAATCTGTCGACAAAGTATAAACACAAACTCCACAAAAAGCCTATTTTTATTATATTACGTATACGTATCATAAAACTCTTAAATGGCGGCTTCTAACTGTTGTTCGGTCGTTGAAAAACTCGGAGTAATATTTTGAAAGTGCTAAGTCGCGATTAAATATAATCCTAATATTATAAATGAATAAGCGAATAGCCTGGAAGGATACCGTTGGACTGCCACGCAAAGGTCTCGAGTTCGATGTCAAGACGCACATCTCTGTCTTTTCGGAGTTATGTGCGTATGACGTAGTTAATTATCGCTCGCTTTAGCGGTGAAGGAAAATCACCGTGAGTAAACCTGCATGTCTGAGAGTTCTCCATAATGTTCTCGAAGATATGTCGTCTGCCCATCCGCAGCAGGCCAGCGGGGTGGACTATGGCCTAACCCTTCTCACACTGAGAAGAGACCATTGTCCAGCATTGGGACAATTTAATACCGGGCTGATATTATTATTATTATATTTTAAATGCGAATCTGAGTTTGTTTTGTTACGCTTTCACCGATCATCATGAAATTTCGCGATGTGAGGTTGAAGTAGTAGGCTTTTGGAATAAGCTGCGCCTGATACATGTTTTTTATTATTAAAAGATTTGGGATCTATATTGTTACGTCGTTTTTGTTTAAGACTACGCCGAGCGTAGGACAGATAATGACAGAGCTCGTACGGCGCATATCCAAATCGGCGCGCGGCCGCCATAGTGAAATTGTATGGACGATTTGAAGTGCTTTTGATCGATAAATATGCATCTTTATTGTCAACCAATAACTTAAATATTTAGGATGGACAAATTGTAATATAACTATTTATGTTTCGTTTAAGCTGTAAAATAGGATAGATTTCTACTGTTATAATCTAAAAATCACGAAACACGTAAGGCGAAAAATTAATTTTATTAAGTTTTTTACACGGAGTAATTGTAAACACATTCATTGTTATGGTAAATGTGTATTTTATATTTGTATTAAACGAAAAGTGTTGATTTTATTCACTTAACTGTGACCGCCTGTTTTGGCACATTTCGCTCGGCGCAGTCTTAATATCGCTTGTATGTCGTGTATGGTCACCAAAGCACTCTGAATGCATGCTAGTATTAGATTGAAATAGTATGTGAACTATCATATATGCTGGATCGGCAATTTAGTTACGTAGTAATAGTTCGTAAACTATTGGCCTTATGTGAAATTACTGCTACTAGCACAAGGAAGTCTCGAGTGTGATATCAAGACAGGCATTTGTGAATTTACTGAGTTGCGTATTAACAGGTTCCCTGTGCGATGAATCACATATGATACATTACAATAGATTTTCTTTTGTGTTTATTACGGGACAGCAAAAGGGCTAAATAATAATAATAATATTCTACCACATACACACAACACCATCTAGCCCAAACTAAGCCGAGCTTGTACTATGGGTACTAGACAATGGATAAACATACATTTATACTTTTTTTTTGTAAATACATACATTTTATACAAAGCAGCGATAGCTCAGTGAAAAGACCAACAGACTGCAATGCAGAGGGTCTCGGGTTCGTACCCACGTCGCGCACGTCTGACTTTCGAAAATTATATGACTTTTCGAAATTATGTACGTATTGATTGACAATTATTGCCTGCTCCGTGCCTCGGAGAACACGTTAAGCCATCGGTCCCGGCTGCCATGAACATCTATGGCAGTTGTTATTGGGAAGTCAGTGCCTTATCATATCCTGACACTGGTCTAGCCTTAGGGTATCGTTAGCCTTCGGGTTGGGGAGGTCAGGTGGCAGCCGCTCCGTGTAAAAACTGATATCCAGTCAAATCCGGTTAGACCAAAAAAGCCGACCCCAAGTCACTTGGGAATAATAAAGGCTAGGGAGAAGACATACATATTTTACATAGAAACACCCAGACCACCAGACCAAGACAAACATCCATATTCACGCACACAAATGTTTGACTTGTGCGGGAATCGAACCCGCGACCTCAGGCGTGGCAGTCGGTTACACTAACCACTACGCCATCGAGGCTGACAAATATCGATTAATGGTAGAAGTAAAGTCAAATGTCTGATAGATCTATAGTCAGTCAGTTCAAACCGTCGAGACTTTTCACCTACGATACTATTAAATATTAAACAGCTTATAATCTTTTGCAATTTGATAATACCAAATTATAAATATCTGAGTACGCAATAAACATCTTTATTTTAATCCCTTACTGGCCTTTACGCCTACAGTTACAAAACGCCTAGTAATTCGCTACGGAAAATAAAAAGACGAGTAAATATAAATAAGTATCAACTTATCCGTAGGTATATACATTTTACACGGAACTGAGGGATTGGGGGATAATATTGCTTTTACAAAATTTGTGGCATTTTACGGTTTCGTTTTGCAAAATTGGTTTTACGTATCTCGTTCAAAATACTTTTGTAATTAGCCTAATGTCAAAATTAAACCGCTTAGGCTCAGTTGCTTTCCTATTTATTTATTTATTAAGGATCTACGACAAAGAATATACAAAAAATTGCACAAACATAAAATCATAGTTCTGTATAGTGTACTTCAGTTATAGGAGACCACAGCATGCATATACATATAAAAACAAAGCTTAAATTGAAAACATGATAAAAATAATTAAATAACCTAATTAAAATGAGCTACACATTGGGCATGTTTTTAAGAAGAGAAATGAACAGTAAAAAACTTAGTGAATTATCAATAAGCGACTCGTTTTAGCTACAGACAATGAAATTTTGACAGGTTTTTCGCAGAATACATGTCAAAATTATCTCTCCGTAGGTAAAACGGCTCTTTTCTTATAGTAATTATAGCTGACCCGGCAAACGTTGTTCTGTCATATAGAACTTTCTTCATATACTTCATGACCTATTCTCATACCTACCAAATATACATAAAAACGTTCATAAATCTGGTCGAGCCGTTTCGGAGAAGTGCGACCACAAACACCGAGACACGAGATTTTCATATATTTGGATATTAGTTAGAGCAGTGATATATAAAATTTAATATAGTGATATACTTCTTTTTTGTAAATACTTACATATTATACATAGAAATGTTTTCCGTAGGTGGTAAACACACGTAACCTTGGAACTGATTGTACAAATATATACCTACTATATATAATATATCAAGTAGGTAGAATCACACACATTTGGACTAACTGCCAAATTTGTTGCGACAATTGGAACGAAATTCTCCGAGTTATGCAGTCGAATGTAAGAAAACAAGTTTAATTTTAAATGCAACACACGTCGAATAATGTAGACAAATAATTGAATATTGCCCGACTTCTGAACTGGGTAAAGAAATTTAAAATAATCTGTGTATGATATAATTACGACTGTAATACCTTGAAGAACTTTAAGCACGTAAAGCCGTAGGTCCTGCGCCTGATTTCTCTCCGGTCGTGTCGGATTATCCGTCACATCGGATCATGAGAGTTAGGGAACAGAGAGTGCACTTGTGTCTGCGCACATACTTGTGCACTATAATATCTCCTGCGCAGTTGGCCAATCTCCGTTAAGATTGGCCGCCATTACCGAAATTCGGTCTGGAGGACATTATTATTACCTTGAAGAGATGAGTAGAGATATAGGTACCTAATGGCCATATTTAGCTATGGTCCTCATACGTTTAGCTTTTAGGCGCTGTGGCGTAAATGTAACTGCATTTAATTACCTGGACTGATTCGACTCTCGTAAGCTTTTTTATTGGACTACTGGATTTTAACCGCGATCTCGCTCACGTTTTTCAATAAATAACTGTACTGCGGAAACCGTAATTATTTTCTGAATGAAAGATACCCTATCTCATATTCTGTACCACTGACAATGTGTATGGGAAAGTTCATAATGATCGGTAGGCTAGTTAAGGCGTGAAAGCATAACAAACAAACTCACATTCGCATTTATAATATTAGTAAGGACGGCACACAAACAGTTGGAGCTTTATGGGTGTGACATCATTCTGCCTTACCTTTTGGGCATATAGGCAAGTGTTTATTCCCGAAAGGTAAGGCTAGTAAAACGGGTAAAACCACAGGAAAAACTTCAACTATGAATGTGCAAGCTTACTGCCATTACACCAAATTGTATTTGTAACAAGGCGAAGATACATGACTACGTACCTAGATGTACATCAATATGTATGTTTTCATTTCACTCTCCCGATGTGGGAATTCAAGAACAAAATTTGATGACTCAAGTTTTGTTCATTGAGATTTTCTTTCGAACTTTCAACGTTATTTTTGTTGGAGATGGAAAATAACTCAAATTTATTGATTTTATAACATCATAAGAGTCATGACAGCACGGATAGCGTAGAAGTTTAAGTGATCATCTCGTTAAGTGCTTGGGTTCTAGCTCAACACGGAATAAAAAAATCCGTGATCCACAAACAGTTGTTCCGACTCTGGATGTTCTCTGTGTCGGTTCTCTGAATGTCAGTAAAGGCGCCCGCGATATGGGAGTTGTTACTAGGGAAATAATAATTATTAAATAATGAAATGTTAATAAGACACCTTTATTTATCCAAAGAGGATAGATATGTATATGAATACACACGTATCGCTGTTTTTTTTAAACCTCCCTACGTAATGGATTGTACTAGTGTCACCTGCCCGATAGGCGACAATAGATTTGCCCTCCATAACGTTCCAAACACGGCGATGCTATTCAGAATTGCTTATAGCAAATCAACAACATTTGCTTGACAGACGACTACTAAACGTAACGAAATTCAGAAAAATAATAATTTCGTTTAAACAATCGGTAATCTATTAAACTCAAGTCATAAAACATCGAGATCGACATTTATCTTGTCAAACAGTCGGACTCAAGAGCAACGCCATTATTCTTTCTTAAATCTGTTTTAAGTGAATGCTGTTTTTTATCCATCAGAACCGGTAAAAGTTATTATATTACATAATTCCCACACGAAATTAACAGCCATTGCACTCTTCCGAACATTTAATATTCGAATCATGTCAGTCTCTTTAAAATAATGACATGACGAATTGCCGCCAACCAAAAACGGGCCCGAGCGAGTTTTTTTTTAACCTGTTGCACATGTTGCACGGCATACAGCCTCTAATTTACAAAGTATTTTGACTTGGTAACGATCTTCTTTGTGAGTTTCGCTTTCGTGAGTTAATTTTCAATGTCGGATTTTAATGGGTTTTCGCTGACTGTCTTGTTTCTTAATATTAAAAGATATTTGATGTGTGTATATCGCAACTTGTGATAGGCTGAGTGGTGTGATACGTTTGCCAAATTGGAGAAAATTCTTGGTGCATACATAAATTGTATAAAGCCTGAATGATTTTGGTGTACACTGTTTCAATGTTTTACAAAATCCAGATTATTTTTAAATAACTTAGTTTTATGTAAGGATACACAGTCACAGGTCTCATCTTAGTAGGCAGAACTCATACTTCCTTGAGAACATCATAGATAATAATTGTAAAAACAATATGATGGCCTGGCTATCGAATTTGGAAGCTAACGTTCGAAGGCAAACTTTCTCATAGGCCACAAGGTGGTACAAACTCATAAATAATAATATTACAGTGCAAAGTCGATTGAATAATATTCAGATAAGAATATAATTCAGACATTTTGATTTGTTTACGAAACATGTCTGCTGTCTGTCACTTCAAATGATCAAAGTGTTTTGAATTGCTATAAATAAGTAATATTAATTATCTTGTATTGTTATGTTCCAATTTATTGACCATGTTGCCTATATATCTCCACAGAGATAGGCAAAGGTGATTTACGCTCACACTTTGCTAACTAAGGTTTAAGTTTTAAATAATGATGTGCTAGTCTGGTAGTCTGTTCGGTACAAGACAATGGGCTCGCTCACTATAAGGACCGACAAGCCTAGTGGGCGATCGTTGGACTGCCACGCAGAAGCCTCGAGTTCGATCACAAGGCGCGAATCTCTAACTTTTCAAAGTTATGTGCATATTAAATAGTTAATTATCGTTCGTCTTAACGGTGAAGGGAAAACACCGTAAGGAAACCTGCATGTCTGAGAGTTCGCCATAGTGTTCTTAAATATATGTGAAGCCTGCGAAACAGCACTGGGCCAGCGTGGTGGACTATGGTCTAATCCTACTTACACTGAGGAGAGGCCCGTGCTCAGTAGACAGTTAAGTACAGCATTAATATAATTATTATTATCTTAGCTTGTGAAATGTGACTTTAATTCATCCTTTTGGGATACCTAGGCGAGAAACTACATGTATCTAAAACAAAGAAATAGTTACTTATGACATTGTACTCACAAGTAAGGTGACTAAATACTATAGTGTGAGTATTCAAGTGATATGAATGAGAGTCAATATTTAATTTGGTGCTCGGCTCACATGTGACTCATGGGAATACCCGTGATGAGAAACTAAATGGAATCATATAAGTTACTTTTCAAAAAATAAAAACTTTCGTTAGGGATGAGCTGTTAGTGAAGGCGTATAACAGACGATTTCTTTTTAATCTATGGTTTTGATTTATCTTGTCTGTTGCCAGTATTCTTGCAGTATAATAGTTACTTGCATACTAGAGTAATATAGATATGCAAATAATGTTGATAGTTAGAATAAAACAATGGAATATTATGCTTCTTTATTATTTATTCTCATAATTGTGTCATAAAACATAATACAAGTTTATTTAAATATGTTAATAGGATAATCTATACTATGACTTATAGAAGCCGTAGAAAATACTGTTTATGAACACTGCATTTATCGTGACATAGCATTAGCATGGTAAACTATGCCTATATATTTATTCGGAGTATCTACTTTCAATAAAAAGAATTACCATAGATCACCATGCTCAGAAAATTACTTTTTCTAGTTCCTCCTTATGTTCCTGCTTTTGAAAGTATATCAATGTGCCCTTCCCTCACAATAATTTCAACCCTCGATAGGCAGTAACTTAATATGAGTAGCCAGGGTCTAAGAAAATGGTCCATATGCCATACTTGATAATGCTGGCCAAAAAAAGCAGACTGGTAGATTTCGAACATCTTTGACAATATTACTGGGATATGGATTTCGACGTTAGAGCAAAATATTTTAACTTTTACAATACGCACATAACTTCGTAAAGTCGGAAGTGCGTCGTTGCGTCAAGCAAAATGGTTTCCCTACTAAACTATGCCTACACTCTTCGTGCAAACATAAAGTAATGTGCCATAACTATACACATATTGTGCATAATGTATAACTCTCAATTATCGCCGCTCGTTGGTCAATTAATATATGCAAATGTTTGTGACGTCATAGTCCACGATTTACAACTATTGTTCGGCCGATTATTGACTGTAATTATATGCGAAACAACGGTATTATTATGTGTATCGAAAATGGGAGTTAAGTCAAAGGTATGTAAGCGGGTGTGGCATTTACAAGCAATGCAATAACTATATTCAAAAGCCCGGTTATAGAGTACCTTTAGCTTATAGAAGATCTTAGCCTCTCAACCAATGGTGTTATATAGAAAGAAGCAGATATGTTCGTAGCACTCGCAAAGTAAAAGACTCAAAAACGTCTCAATTAGGACTTAAAATAATATTGGTAGTGTTCCTGCAGTGAGTAGAGCCACTTTTATTCGCGCTGTGACGTCAAAAGGGACGAACACTCTTTCGCCTTACGCTGACAGCACAGAGAAACATTTTTTTAAGGGTGAGCCAATCGCAATGAGTTGCAAGCGTAGGCTAAAGTAATCGTTTAGCATCCGGAGGGCCATAGGCTTGTTAAGTATACAGCCTATATCTAACTGACATGAATGCGAAACTACTTTCATAGACAAGTTTATTGCTAAACTGACTAGACTTTGTTACTCTTGACAAAAATATTTCCAAGATTGTCATCATTGTTTAGGTAGTTACCACGCCTTTCGGTTCGATTCCCCGTACGCGATATAATATTTGTGACACATGGCTTGTTCCGAGATTCAGATTTCTTGGATATAGCAGTGATATTTCTAATGCGAGTCCAATATAAATCAAGAATTTGGCCTATTAGGTACATGGGATTTAAATATAATTTCGAAATGTAGAAGTGGTGACATTTTTGATGTGATGCATTTGTTCAACATTTAAATATAACCGCATTGCGAAATTGTATCTAACGAAGCGTGGTGACATAGCAATTTTCGTTCAGAACCGTCACGTTGTCGACCATAGACTACACATATATGGATGTTGATATAATATTTACTCACCGAAAATGTACCTAATGATAGCTGCCACAAGAATTCATAAACGTTTAGTCTCGGAATATCGCGAGGGATAAAGCCGAAATTATTCAAATTATTCGCGAAATCGTGTAACAATAAAACGCTGATGAAAAAAACCCGGGAAAAAGAGCGCGAAATCTTCGATATGCGAATAGTTTTTGGTTCGGTTGGGATATATTACATTTTTGTGTCTTTTTGGTTTGCATAGCGAATGTAATCGAATGGTTATGCGTAAACCTGAGGTATTTATGTGTACGAATGCGGTCAAAGAGCATTTTTCTATAGATATGTATATATTGCGTAATAAATGGCAAAATATAGTTATCGGCAGACATTATAACCTTGTTCTATGTTTCTGCAACAAGGTTTCTAGAGCTCGCTATGTTGTCAATAGGATTTTTGTGTTTGCGTCCGCAGCACAGCGAATCTTTTTCTTGCATTATATGATTTATATGCATTAGATATTTGAGGAAATATTATCTTTTAAAAGATTGTTGAGCTTGTATGATGATTATCAAATTGTGAATGATGCAATGGATTACGTGATGTCACCATTGGTGACGGTTGTTACAATAATGATACAATAAAAAAATCTGAGGTAGCTGTACCGAGCACATATGTTTTTTTTTCTAAGTTTGTAAATATCGTTGCGGTTTCAGTATAGGCTCACAGCAATAATCGCTAGGGCTATATTTTAAAAAAGAGGTTTTGTTTTTGTCTTTTCATATTGTAAAATCGTGGACAGAATATTTGTCTGTGTGTTTTTACATGCCTATCTCCATAATGGCTAAACCAATTTAAGAATAGTAGCATGGTAATGTTTGAGAGATGTTGTGTGTTTGTTGATTTAAATCAGTTATATCGGATGGGTACATTTTATAGTATGCTAAGATATATAGATAATAACTGCCAGAGCATATGTACATTCCAAGACAGCTAAAAAAATATTTGTAGCCGATTACCACATTCAAGTTTCATATTAAGAGCACATTCATTATTGTATAAGCTGTTTAGCTCCACCCAAAAACAAACAGTAGGTACCTAACGGATACTTTCACCGATATTTGGGAATTACCTTATATCTAATATGATATGGAAACCCCAAATTCAAAGGTGCTTTTACTTATAAAAGATGATATTCAAATATATTATTTGTTTCTTTTTACTTTCTCACAATCGGTACTTTACAATATCTTTTTTCTGATTCATGCAATGTGCCGGCCATTTTACAAATATAAAAAATACAATTGACTTACGTATAATTCGGCATTAATCCTTATTTTTTTAGTCCACAAAAAAGAACAAATTCATATTTTACACCAAACCGGAAAATAATGCAGCGTTCCTTTTTTGAAAATTCGAATTGTGCTCAAAAACAAATTATTACTGAGATTCAAGTAGTGATGCGATTTACTATATTTAAACTTATCGACGGTTGAACGACATCGATATTGGAGAGAGATAGGGATGCGGCGCGTGCGCATGACCACCGGTCACTGGAGGCTGCGGCTGGATACGTATTATTTTATCTCAAGAGTTGACGCACCGCTTTAGAGATTCACCATGCGGTCGATAGAAATTCCGAGGGTTTTTACGGAGAAGTTAAGATCCTGTTTTATCAATGTCTGAATTTAAGGAAGAGGTGATATTTGAAATACTTTGCCATTTTCGAGCAGAATAAAAATTATGTAACCCATACATAATTGTTACGCGTTTGGATTTTGTGACCGTTATTTAAATCTCTAACTTCCTGTTTTGACTTAATGGTTATTACGAGACGAAGAATGAAGTAAAAATGCATATTACATTAAAGAATCTTTTCTTCTTTTTATGATATAAAGCCAACTAAGTAGTTGAATAAACTTGTTAGTCGAGTACCTCCGTATTTCGCACCAACTTATTTAATATCAAATACTCGCGAATGTAATAGAACTATGCAATGAGCGTCTGGACACTACAAACTATTCTACTGCAAAAGTTTCATATCAGACATACAGGAAAGTTCCACATAACAAAACTTTGGTCTAACACAAAATTTCAGACTAAGGGATCTCTGGCACTAAGTTGGGAAGACCGCTGTTACATACATTTCGTCTATCTCTTTCTTTAGCATTAGTTTAAATCGGAACTCTCGTTCTTAACATATAAATATACACTTAAACTACCCGTGTGAAAATTATAATGAACTGTTTATATTTTTTTTAGTGACATCAATGTCATTGCCAATACCTTGATTCGCGGACATAACAGTATTTTGGTTGCATAATAAGTGGCAGTGTGAGATGTCACCTTGACCTGAGTGATGCTGACTCAGGGGGAATACTCGTTCACCGACCAACGACACCGAACCAGTTCGTCATTCGATTTTTATGTTGTGAAATAGAGGTCATTAATATTAAGTGTAGGCGTTCTATGTGCATCCGGTAATATTAAAATAGCTTTCTTAAGGTCTTGATTATACATCGTTTTTTAGTTTAACAATTTTAACAGAGTATACCTACATATCACTCATATGTATCTATTCCTTGTAGGTTAGGCAGAGCTTAATTATACCCAAATCCCACCAGCCGAGTATATAACATAGAAAACGTAAATATTACGAAAATATAATATTACGATAATATTATTATTAGGCGGCCTCGATGGCGTAGTGATTAATGTAACTGACTAGTAGTTCTCCCGCGGTTTCACCCGCGTAAGTCCCGTTCCCGTGTGAATATCGGGTTTCACCCATTTCACCCCCTTCAGGGTGGAATTTCCAAAAATCCTCTCTTAGTGCTCCCCTACACTCTCCAAGGAACATACATGCCAAATTTCAGCTTCTTGCGTTCAGTAGTTTCGGCTGTGCGTTGTCTGTCAGACACTCAGTAACGGAAGAGTTTTATATATATAGATTATATTATATTGACTTTATATTTAAAGTTTTAGTTATGTACGTTAATATCCTGTTACTGGACTAAGACGTAAAGGACTCATCAGCTAGTCATAATTATCTTATGTATTGACTCTTAAACAAGAGTAAGAGATAAAATAAAGACTTCTGTATACTATTCGTGTAGGTATGTAGCCTTTCTTTGAATTATATGTATTAAATAGGAAGTTATTTTGATTATATTAGAGTCTTTGAGTTCATAATATTAGTATCTATTTATTATATGCTCTCCAGATTTTGCCCGCGGTTTCACTCGCCTAAATGTAGGTAAGGTTAGTGACAGTACTTTTACCTGGATAAAAGGTACCCTGTGTCCTTTTCTGTACCCCTGACAATGTGTATGCGAAATTTCACAATGATCGGTCGAGTAGTTAAAGCGTAAACAACAAACAAACTTACCTACATTCGCATTTGTAATATTAGTTATGATTATTGTAATTTAGATTCAATATTCTTCTTGTTCTTCGTACTATCCTTATGGTTTATAATAAAAATTTTGATGATAACTCCTTAACTGTACTGTCTGTATCAAGTGAAGCTTTAAGTGTATAAAAATAAGTACGTAAACAATCTCCTGTGTCATGCCAATAATAAACAACAGGATCACTGGTAAGAAACACCTCCTTTACACAATTACTTCTATAATTAACTGCATAATAACAACGAGATAATGTTCTCTATAGAGTACTGTAGCTGACAAAGCAATTACATTTACAACGATTATAATTGCATGATGTCATACAACTCATTGTATGGAAAGAGGCAATTTGTTATACGAGTTTCTGCGTTATAATAATAATTTACGAAGAGATAACTTACTTGTTCATATATAAGGAACAATCATATTTATTTTTGATCTGATCTATAGAAAGGGCAATGAGACAAAGATGAGATGTTTGTCCTTTGATAAAATTAACTTTCTTATTATACTAAGTTAATTAACAGAGGACGTAAACATTAATGTTATCATAAAATGTGCGCTAATATTAGAACGAGTTGTATTTGAGTTATTTGAAAGTCCCAAAATAACAAATCCGAATAGATTCTTAGGTTTACGCAAATATATTATAACATTGTCATAAAAAAGTCTTAATAACGATTAATTATTCGAATTATAGTTTTCGATTTTGAATTGTCGAGATTATACAATGTTTAACTTTTGCTCACGGCTCTGCCCGCGTGATACCTGTAACAATAAAAAGTTGCCATGTCCTTCTCCGGATTTTCAAATATCTCTGTGCCAATATCATCCAAATCGGTTGAATGGTTTAGCCGTGAAGAGATAACAGACAGGCAGACAGACAGAGTTACCTTTTGAATTTATAATATTAGTAAGGTTAAGAAGTGGATAACAGTTGTATGAATGTCTATCTCTACCATTTCTTAAAAGCAAATAAATATTCTATTCGATTATATTTTACCCCTCTAGGAAAGACGTGTGAAGAAGAAAGTTAGTATTGTATAGACACGTATATCTATCAAAGTGGTCTTCATATTCTCATCGTTTGGATTTGTCCAACTAGTTTCGCGCCAGACGCACAGTCATGTTAACATTTTACTGCTCACTTAATTATAATAGGCAGTCTGATATTTGTGTCATAGTCTACAGATAAACTATATAAACTAGGGTCAGCACAGTTTAAATTTAGCACCACAGGTTATCCCTCTTTAGATTAAGAGAGATAGTTTAAACCAGACATTAAAGCACTATATTTAGCTCGCGTTATAAGAAAATATTTAATGGAAAATTATTGCTATTATAGTTAATTTAAAGTAATAAAAGACTTTACCTTTTTATAAAATATTGGTATAAAGTAAGGTTTTAATGTACAAAAGGCAGTTTTGTAAGTTGAAAGCGATTTCTATTAGGGAAAAATTAACTGCTATCAGCAAGTTCAAATATCAAGGATCAATAAACTGTAGTTATTGGCATGCCTAAGTTCTTGCGTAAAGCAGTAAATATTTTTTGTAAAATTTTACTTAAATATTATGCATACCGAAAACAATCTGTTATTCAAGGAGTCAATTATTGAGTACCTATCTTCATTTTAATTTGCATCTTTTAATTTTTTAATACTTACCTGTCTTACAGAAATATCCTTATATTCAAATGCTCAAATCTCAATTATTACACAATACATAATAGGCAACAGCCACAAAGAACACCTGACTCGGTACAACTATCTGCTGTCTACACTTTTTTTGTTTCAAAACAGGAATCGAACCCAGAGCACTCGGCACATTAGTAATGAAACACTTATATAACGGCGTCATCCATGCAAGCAATAAAATTTCAGTCAGTTATCGACGTCTAAGTGTTTTAGGCACATCCCTATCCCTTGCGTACGTGCAAATTCGCACGCAAAATGGCCTATTAACGCACGGCGCTATTCCTGTGCTATCTGTGCTGTCTGTTGAGATTTGACATAATATTATTTAAATCGAAAATGCACCTTATCCTCAACGAAATAAAGATTATGTGTCTTTTAGCGAACATGATTATTATCCTGGTGTAACTTTTCGAATTGATAGATGCAAATTTGTTATACGAATTGAGACTTTATTGCTGAGAATTAAATCTGAAATTTCATCAAATCATAAGATGTTGAGTTCATCGAAAAAAGAAAGAAAGTTTCATTTTATGTCATTTTAAGTATTAATGTAAAGGAGCTAAGGTTTAATTTCAATTAATTGAAAAGGAGTTCCAAAGTTATGCTATTTTCTGTGAATCATTAAGTGGAACGTTTAACTAAAATATTTGATTATTGATGCACGTGTGCGAAGTTAATGATAATATTTTGATATACGTGCGCATGTAGACGCTTTCTCAGAAAATATGAAGAGTATAAACATCATAATAATAATATAATAGAATTAGTATGACGGATGGCTAGGCCATATTCCCGCCAAAATAAAGTTCGAAATTCAAAATAACTGAACGCTATTGCTGAGTGTATTTGAATTCGAGTTATGAGTTATGATTATGACTCATGCACTAGTTGCATTTAAATAGCCAACCTATTATCATTTTTATGTGAATAGAGGTTGTATCTCTAGGCAATGGGTTGCTATTTACACCTACATACGTTTTGTTAATGTTTGACGCATTTACTTAAACCACAATTTGATTTATTTATTTTAATATTTTCATAACTTTTGTTAATATTTAGACTGCACTTTTAATGCAGACAGCTAGTATTCTGGGTGATATCTATGTCAATATGTTTTTACTAATATATAACAAAACTAACAAGTCTGCTGGTTATCCAACATAAAACATAGACAATAAACTTACATAAAATCACAGCCTACATTAAAAGCTAAGAAAACAAAAGCTCTTGCGAGTTCGTTATCTGTGCAACCTAACCCTTTAACGCTCCGTCGTGTCTAAGAGACCGGTCTCTAATTGACAAACGACACTATTAGTTGCTCTAAGGACTGTTATTATGTCCAGTGCCGTTACTTTCTTTCACTTGGTGCAAGTTGAAGATGTGCAGGATCATATTCTTGGAAAAAGCCGATGGTATTCCGAGTTTAATCTCGAATTTTCCCGTCAGCCTATTCCGGGTTATCTAATCCTTTCTGAATGCTCTCGATCTCTTTATTATTTTTTGTGCAATATAGCACCGCCTTAATTTTTTTGATTGTTATAAATAGATTTGAGAACTTTTAAATCCAAAATAGATGGAGTAAGAGAACAGTAGCACAAGCGTTTATTTTAATTTAAGCGAAAGAAATTAATATTTGACCCACTAAGATTAGATCAAAATTATATTCCGATCAGTTTTATTCATAAGAATTGGCTCACTGACCAATGCATTAATATGAAAAGTATTGCGAAATTGTCTCTCTTAACAATTAACTGATTACCAACACCTTTGTAAGAAGACTTGTTACAAATTATTTAAATTCCGGCGTATTCACGATTCAGAACTTGTAATTTTGTTCGGTTTGTTTATTGATTCTATTTTCTCGCGTGATCACGAACAGCTATGCTAACTTAGTGATAAGTTATATTACAGTATTAGCTGTGCAAATATTTAAATTTGAAACCATAATTTTCCTGAGAAAGGATATTAGTATAAGCCTTTTTTGTTATTGGCATTCGAGGCGCGGGAAAACCCATCCTGACGACATAGTTATTCATTAAGTTTCATTTATTAGTTAAATCTATTATCGAAGGCGCTGTATAAAAAGAATGCCGCATTAATAATGCATAGGTTTAAGCGCAAAGTTTCCGTACACAAGACGATCGACAATCTTAACCCGCCTTTTTTATTTTGATTAAATTTCTAATGGTGGAGGTAAATTAACTCTCTTAGAACCAGGATCATTGCTTAGTCTGCTGACGTCATTTTGTGATTTAGATACAAAAAATCCCAAAGATACATCATAGCAAAAGAATCTGTTAGGAACAATCTATCATGGAATATTTATAAGCGGCTGTAAGTCATCATACGTTTTTATTGTCCATTTTTTAAATGTTAGTGAGCTCAGGCGTCTACTATTTGTCGGTACCTACTGCGATGGGTAACTATGCCATGGTCTTGTTTGAGTTAATGACCTCTTTTGTACCGAGACATCCCTATGATTCAGATATCTGCGATCCTCCAACGATTTTTTGTTCGTTATAACTTTTGCAATAGTTAAAACAGGGAACAAAAGCTGAAATATTTTGACAATAAAACTTTGAAATTGTTTCACTAAACAATATAGCGTATTGTAAAAGATCGCAAATAAAATTATAAAACTTAAATTGTTGGAAGAATCTCGAAAGAATTCGAAATTTGAAATTGGAACAGAGTAAAATTAGCTACGATTGCGGTGTAGGGTTACTTAACTTCCAAACTGTCAAACTTCATAGTTGTAGAGTTGTAGTCACCCCGAAGTTCATTGTTTGAGAGTTCATATCTGGCTTTGTAGTAATTTCTGCCAATGTGTGCAAGTAGTTAGAGGTTTCTGAATATCGTTTACGTGAACTTCGTTATTTTATTCTAACTATTTACATTATCATTTATCATCCGTAGGCCACTTTTCGCCCTCGTGAGAAACGAGACATGACGGGTGGCGGACCGCGTCGCCGCCATGCGGATTATTAATAAAATCAAGGTCCATATGCGTTCCCACGATTGTTAGGGAAAATACTGTCCACCTCCGCAGAGCCCTTTACGGAGGTAAGGTGGATCCATCCTGTGCCCTGTGACCACCAATACAGGCACCCTCCGTTAATGACCAGCTTTTCCCTCTGGCCACGAATCCATCAGCACGGGTCGGTTAATACCTTGGATCGGGGTTTATTCTCGGGTCTGCTCCCTGAAAATTGGTTTGACTTCGGAGTTTTCCTTCTCCTAGACAGGTTGCAAACCAATGCTAACGAGGCCCATCTCCCCGAAAAGAGAAGTGTGTCAGGATTGTAGCAAATGGAAATCCGTAGTCTCTGCCTACCCCTCTGGGAAACAGGCGTGAATCTATGTATGTATGTATGTATGTATTTATCATTAGTTAAGATAAAAGTCTGAATCTGAAATTCTTCCTAATGGTTGTTTCACCAACTGTTTTAGTAAATGAGGTGTCCTTAAATTTAGCATTACAGTTATAATTTCGTTGCTATATTTCTCATAACAGGCACAGCTTATATTACTTTTGTAGAAATGCTACGGTGGAATGTGTGAGCCATATTTTTGCCTTCGGGCTAATTGTTTTTATTTTTATAACATTTTCCTTGTTAATGTGCATAAATAATCAAATTATCCTTAGGGATGTTTTATCTGTAATCAAATTAAATTGACTAAATCATGACTGTATAAAATTAAATGGCGTTTAGAGGAGGATTCAGGTAAATAGTTTGAATTCATTGTTACTTCTGTTTGCAGTAGCTGGCTCTTAACGAATACCTGTCATTGGATTTAGTTAAGGGATTGTGAAGGATGTCGGGGTTGTCTGTGTTTTATCGGTCATCAAATATTCTGCTTTTAACCATACTGCTTTGGTGGACCTGTGGTAAATTAGTTTGCGCTTATTGTGGTGAAGCGTAGCGGTTTCAATATTGAAATCAGGCAAAATGTAAATTAATTTTTTTTTGTTAGGGAGTTCTCATAACCAATTCGTCCAAGTCCAAGTCTGGTAATGTGCCCGGCAATAGGCCTTATACTTGGGACCTCATACATACAATACACTTATGCCTACCCATTCAAAGACATAAAGATGTGACTATGTTATTTAAATCCCATTTTAAAGATTAGGAGCCTAATCGCTTGTTACGTGACGGATGTGATTGACTGCAAAAGCAGATATAGCAATGTCGAACTAACGCCAGATACAATTGCCTTTTTGTAATTATATGCGTACTAAGTTGCTTTCGTCAATCATAAAAGTAAGAGTCGCCAATCAATCCTAGTCTAACCTCTCTCATATAAAGGAGACATATTTTACAACAAACGTAAGGTTGTTCTAAAATCTCAAGAAACACTAATATAAACCTTCCTAAGTGTACCAAATATTACAGGACTTAATTCCGGAGGCCTCTACTAATTTAAAAAAAGAACACAAGTGTAACACGAAATTCATGTAAACACGCGAAAATATTTTTATAATTTCAACACAAGCGCCATATTGTGTATCCCACTCAACAATTATATATTATTCAGGGTTCATTTTTAAAAAATTTGCCTTTAGCTAAACACGTGGTTGTAAATTAGATATTTTAAGTACGGTTTACGGTTTTGGTATTATTTTAAATTTTAAGATAAAAATTTTAAATATATTATTTTATGGCCCTACACATTTTTTATTAACACTTAAGATGATTACATCTGCTTTGGAAGGTTTTAGGGCAAAGATATAAAATTGTTTTCTTTTGTATTGCGGTTACGTCGGCAAGTCGAGACAGAGTCAATATAAAAAATATTTTAGCGGGAAGTCGATTTGATTATCAATGTCATATCAGTCACTCAATGGTGTAAGTATTAACTATTGTGTAATAGTGAGGTATTTATATTTAAGAAAATTTGTTCTGAGTTTTACTTTAAAGTTAAAAAAAGCCTTTATTCCTTCTCAAGAGAAAATACTATGTTTAAAAATAATTGTATGGATTACTAAATATCTGCCATAGGTAGAGTTTATAGAATTAAAGTTATTTTAACTATTTGTTAGAAAATCTGTCAATATAAAGAACTTGAACTTGTCTAATAGCTGAAAAATAAACATAAACGACAATACTAACATGTATAGTGATATAAAATTGAAACTTTACAAGATTGTGCAAAGCGCCACAGTTTAGAACACAGTCGTATCTAATATGACTTTAATGAACTTAATGAATATTTTGCAATGTACTTATGCTTAAAATTCTGTGCTTTGAAAGGGAGCTTCGACAATCGTCTACAAAATCAGTAATCTTTCACTTGCTATAGGATACGTCTTATTTAAAATTGAAGAGTTCTATTTGAAAATCAAAATTCCGATGGGATTTATATCGGTTAGCATGAGCTAAGTGAAAATATGATGTAAGATAGGTAACAGAAGTTATTAAGGCGTGTTTGCATTGTACTACCCACAATCACACACGATATCCCCGAGGAAATATCTTTGCCGATTGGTTTCAATATTACTTCATATATCGGTTAAAGCAAAGATGTTTGTTGTAACTTTATTACCTATAAATTAAAAAGGAAACTGCTAGCTGTTTGTTACCGGACTGAAACCCATTAAAAGTAAAAAAAAATGGCAGCATTAATTGTAAAAAAACAATGAAATGCAAAAAGAAATCAAGAATATATTATATCTTCAACAGAAAAGTTTTGTTATGGTTTTCAAAGAAGTTTCAAACTACTAAACGGTTTGTGACCATCATTTATATTGTAAAAGTAATTAGCGGGGATGTAATTAACAAGGCAGAACGCGGTCGTGTCGTTGCATAATGTCGACCATCATGGCGGACGCACGTCATCTGTCAGTTTTTGGTACGAAGCGCGCGTTGACTCCTAATCAGATTTCCGAACGCGGTAATTAACTAGTAAATCTAGTATTTCGGATGAATCAAGCAATCAACTGGATTTTGTAGTTATTCCCCTAGGTCATTCTGTTCACGTGGTGGGTTGGCAGTCACGTGTTAGCTGTTTTGGTGCGTGAACACGGTAAATGGGACAATGACGCCTGATACGATACAATTGAGCTTTCAATTACGTTGCAAGAAATGGGAGCACTGGACGAATGTGATTTGGACGTCCAAGTTGGCTAAGCTTCTAATTTGTAATGTACGAATTAGACGGTTTGTTCTATTTGAACGTGCAAATTGTAGAGCAGGATGGTAAGACTATTGTTTTATGTTTGCGTATGTTTAATAATATCAGTCAAATCTTTATTTGTAAGTCCTGTTTATAAACTATCTCACTACTGGGCATGGGCATCTTCCCTGTATGGGAACGATCAGAGGTCAACGTGACCTCCTATAAGTTACGAACCTGCCTGTCACGCAAGCAGATTCTTAAAATATATCTATATTATTTTTCAAATATGATCACTTACTTATTATTTAGTCTCGATGTTTTCATTGACCGTTAAATCGAACGATTACCGAACTTCGAATATTGAGTGGATGTACCATAGACATGAACTTAAGATCTCTGCTTGGCAATCCATCAAAAGAGATCTGTCTTTTTATTTATTTTTTAATAACTGCCGCGATGGCGCAGCGATTGCGTTTAGTAAACTCTTGTGTTCGAAGTCCGGTTTGAGCATAGAATTATTGAGGCTTTTTGTCAAAATATTGTTGTCAACATCACAGGGCTGGAACTGAGCCCAATAAACGAAACTATAAACGATAAATTTATCGAGGAAGGCTATAGGCTATATAACATCACGCTACGACCTACGGGGACTGCGCAGTAATCATAAACACGAGTAAACCGCGGGCACATATAGTATGACTAATATTTCTGAAATGGCTTGTCTATATGAAATCTGGTAAAATAACTTGTTACTCATGTTTTCTTTCTTTCGCTTCACTCGCGTAAATATAGGTTTGATTAGGTAAGTTTAGTAACAGTACCTACTTTTCTGGATGAAAGGTACCCTATGTCCCTTTCACGACTACGTGTATGCGAAATTTTATGATGATCGGTCAAGTATTTAACGCGTCAAAGCGTAACAAACAAAATAACATTAGCATTTATAATATTAGGAAACATGCCTGTCTGTGCGGTAAAAAGAAAAGATTTAAATCAAAGTAGACACATATGTATATATCTTCTCACTCACAGCGAACATAAAAACTCTATTAAAATTCTAATTAAGTACGCAACATTTTTAATTTAATTTTTGTACAAAAAAAATGTATATTCAATAACAACGAGGTGGTCCAAAAAAGATGAAATATAAATGTTAATTACGTTTAGTTGGTACTGGTCATTTTGCGTTTAATTGCTTACGTTACTTATAACGGAGCATTTACATTTCAAAGCACAACCTTTGTACGTGGATGTTTTATATATTAGCATAATTTTTTACATTCATGACGTTGTCACCTTAATTACTGTGATGGTACTTCGAAGGTCATAACTTGCGACCTAAAATTGTCTAATTTTAAGTACATTTTTGCTTTTAGGTAGACGTAAGTTTTATACGTGGGTTTTTTTCATTGCCTTTAGTGATTGACGAGTTAGTTGTCGGTTCAGTCGAAACAAAACAATTTTAGAGCCACCACTTGTCACTAAGTTAAACTCTATTATAAATAGCTAAAAGTTAAAGATGGACCTACATTTAGCATATAATCAAAATGATTTTGAACAGCAATAGGGAGCAATGTTTATCCTAGATGTGTTAATGTAAGCATAACTACCTCGGTAGGTAGTTTAAATGTAATTATCCGTTAATTTGTTTTAGTAGTAGCCACTAATGAAATGAATTAATGGATAATGTTGGTAGTACTTACAATATTATTAAGTGTAGAATTTCTGAAGCGCTATAACAAAAAACTCTATCCGTTATTTTTATTTTAATTTCGAATAGGTAATTGGCTAAAAAATGACAAATAATAAAACAATAATCTTTACGTATAAAATAGTTAAATTAAATTAGTAGAATATAAACTATTACTGGAAGACATTTTTTTTTAATTTACTTAAAAGAAAACAGCGTTTAATCATAAACAATTACACAAAAATATATGTTTTTGGTTTCGTATTCCGAATACCAACGTCTACGTCACGTGGATAAATCTCCACAGATTACTCTAATGGCAGGTAAAGCTACGTCATTCGATCTTTTTTATCGGAAATTACAGTCGTCTAACAAAAGATCCACCTGTCGTGACTTTATTAGCTAGTCAGAGTAATCTGCTCGCCTCGACAAACAGACTATTTGTTACAATTATCCCGACAGCTCACTATTTAGTTTTCAATTTGCTACGTTGCGCGATTATTGGGTTTTCTTATGGCGGTAACGTAAGGGTTCTTTTTATTGCGGAGAGACAATTAATTGTCATTTTCTTGAAGGTGTTGTGTTCGCACGTAATATTGCTTTGAGATATAAGTGAAAGTAATACGAGGATTAACTTGCAAAACAAATTATATAGATGTAGATAAATCTGTTCTGCATAAACTGTTTATAGTTTTCGTGTGTAATGATACCTCTGTGTACGACATTTATCTGTGTACATGTATATGTATGTGTGCGTGAACAGACTATTCAAATAAGTACATATTTAAAATTCGAACACTGCAATTTTTATTAATTTCCCACCACACATGCATATTTTGAAACACGCATACAGATAAACGAGCATTAGTGGATGACCAGACTACAAAAATTGCATTGAGTACGGGGTAAGTTTTTGAAAGAAATTACTGAGAAACACGGATAAAGCTTGCTTGATACACATTGTCATATCTTTTTACTTAGCAAAGCTACCGAAAGCGAGACATGCTACATTTTAATATCGTATGCAATGCATGTGCTTATAGCCTACGTGTACCTAATTGATAGCTGTAACGGAATAAGACATTGCGTCCTCGCGGTATTAACTACAACAAACATTGGTAATTCCAAGCAAGGTACTTTATTACTTGTACTCAAGATATAATATTCAGGGAATTTTTGAACTCTAATGCTTTCTTTTAAAACGGGTTTTAATTTATTAAGGCAATTTGCGACCTTAAGGGTAAGGTATGCTTATGAGATTTGGGGAAAAAACCTATAGCGCCTACAATTTAAATTAAGCAATTTTATAAACCACGATTTCTAGTAGATAGAATATAAAGATTATTAGACATGTGTGTTAAAAAGACATTGGTCATTTTAGAATGGTGTTTTACAATAATTCCTCGCGTATCGAGGGTATTTAAATTCAAATAACGGACACAAAGAACACCAAGACTTGGAACAACTATCTGTGTATCACCGAAATTTTTATCCCGTGTGGGTTTCAAACCCACAACTCACGGGGTGATCATTTAAACCATCACGCTATCCATGTAGACTTCCTGTTACAGTAATGGTTTAACTTTAAATACAAGCAGCATAGTTAGTGAAGCGTATGATTGCCGCACTTACACAAAGGTTAATCAGCGGCGTTACAAAATCGAACTGATGTCAAGTGATTTGATTGGCTCTTGCTAATTCAATTAGCCAATAACAGCAGTTGACATGCGTTTAACCGTTTGTTGACAAATTTTCGTATTGAACTGGCTTTCAGTATCCAAATACTAGCCTCACAGTTGAGTCATTGTACGACTAGCAAGCATTTTATTTTATTTAATTGCGGGTGGCATTACATACATTCAAACAACAAACACAAAGAATTACTTGAACCAATAGTTTGCGAATCACACAATTTTTTGTCCCGTGCGGGATTCGAACCCACAACACTCGGCGTAGTGACAGTGGCGAGGCGACCACTTAAACAAAAATATCATCTGTGCAGTCAACAATTATAGTTATATATCACCTTAGCTTTGCCCAAAAAATCAAGAGGCTGATGTGACTCAGTATATTTTTCAATATATCTGGTTCTTACAGAAGCTTAGCGCAATGAGCCAGTTCGGTCTATATGCAGCCTCTATGGAAGGGTAAGGATGGAGTGGTCGCTTGGAAAACAAAGAAATAAAATATTTGTTAAGAGCGTGAATTGAATTTGATACATTAAACTGACAACTTCAACCCTTGCATCAACCTTGTACTACATTACCGTCACGTACAACACATATGTAATACATGACCACAGCTAACGACAGTGAAACAATAATTGGATGATTGGTTAAAATTTTTACGTAAGTTGCAACTGAGCGGCCGTGTCTCATTAGTTGAATGTTTTTTGCAAGTGACATGCGGGCGACACGTGACGGCCGCGAGCTTTTGAAGGGTTAATTAACAAATTGTTTCAATACAAGTTTTGAGCTTATGGAACATATACAGTTTATTTAGTGCAATTTTGTTTATGATTACTTCACGCCTAAGCGTTCTTTAATCCTCCACGGAAATACCAGATAGCACTATTACGTTTCGAAAGTGTGTCTTGATGTCCCAGTTTTTTATTAAGTATTATATGTCATTTATGCGTAACCAGAGGATTTTTTTTTTAATGGAATCGCTTTGCTGCCTTCACAACGTGCAGAAATCTTAGTGTCTCCGTTGACACTAAAGCCTCCTTGGTAACCCTCTTCACCGCAGAAACAACACAAGGTTGATCGACTGCGATCTTCTATAGAGCCAGAGGTACTGGCAATAAGTCCGATTTTTTATTATGTTCGAATTACAAAAAACGATTCGGCCAGTGTTAAATTGAATATGCGTAGGAGGCCAGATTCAAAAACAACGCGTTCTCGTTTATATTCAACCAAAACTTAGTTCCTGAATTGTTATCCCAAAACTTTAATCCAAAGATGATGTCTTATTTTCACAAATGCTTTCCTAGGGTCAAATTGAAACATTCTTTGCATATAATTCCGCGAAGGACAACATTTCCTTTCACAAAATTGAGTTTAACTTGTAACAGAATATCAAAAACATTTCAAAGAACGATACGGTTGTTTAAAATTACTGAGGTAACGACCAATTTGGTATACAAAGGTTCGGTAGCTTACAATTTCAGCTTATTTCTGTATCAGCCGTTAAATTTGCCCGCCTGAAACAATTTCCGACTTGTTTGAGTCTTAAACGTGCGGCCATCTAAAGTTGAAACTAAATTTTTAAAGTAATTTCGTTTTTCAAATCTTATTCTTTTGAGGTTAGTTTATAGACGAATTTTTCTTTTAGCATAGTGTTGCCATTTTATTAAAGTTTATGCCTCTGAATAAAAGTTTAATTATTATTTATTTTTTAATGTATTAAAAAATAAATAATATTTATACTTTAGAGGATTATTTTCATCTGTAGATGAAAAGGATCTTTTGATATTGTTTTATCGATCGCCTTTCTCCTACTCTCATGTTTTAACTTTCCTGTTTACCAAAAACAATGTCGTCGCTTTGAGGTATTCACAGCCTTGCAATGCCTTTTATCATCATACATGCCTTGCCTGATCGCAAATGTTATTACGCGGCTAAATATTTTTGTAAATTCTCTACTTGCGTCGTGTAGAAAAGCCAATAATTTGAATTTAGAATTACTTTATGCGCTTTAGTCAGAAATAAATGCCATAATATAAACCCATGCTTCTATTGCCTCGTAGAGAGAGATATGTTGTTACTTCTTCAGTGGGAGTCCCAAGTAATACTAATCCTAACTAATAATATAAATGCGTATGTTAGTTTGTTTGTTACGCTTTCACGCCGTAACTACTCGGCTGATCATCAAGAAATTTCGCATACACGTTGTCAGGGGTACACAAAAAGAAAAACATACATTTAACCTAAATCTAAAAAAATACTGATCCCTGGTGTCGTCTCTAGTTTAAGCATAGCCATAATAAAGCTGTGAAGCAAATTTATTTTTTTATTTGAGAGCTCTAATCTTTGGAAATATCGCTCTGCATTGAAAATTGTTTTTGCATTTAATAGCCCAAATCATGAGAGAAGAATTAATAGGTATACCTCGAGCTGGTAATGAGAAATTCTCATCAGTTAATCTAATAGCTCTCAAGTACGTCGCGTTGCGTTACAGTTGAGAACAAACAAACGTACAAACGCAAAGAACAATACATTAAAACAACAAAATAAATACGGACGTCATATTTCCTCGAAAATGTCCGTCGTATAACAACTATTTCCGCCATATATTTACTTACAAACATATATATTTTATTCGGCACGTTAGCCATTTGCCGCACTCGACTTGGGAATAAGAAATAATAATGAAAGTCGCCGGGGCGAGTGAGGCAACAGGTGTTTGTACTGCGAGCGGCTGAGAAAAATTGCGAAAACTTGTAGCGCGCGACGGGTTAACTGTTGACTTTGATACATTTATAAAAAATCGTGCTTGACGTCAAGGAAATCAAAAGAGCAAAATCAAAATATCGGTATTGGGCAACCAGTTGTCACATATTAGGCTACTTTTACAAAAATAATTATAAGTAACTATTTCCAGTTACACTTTACATTATCTTTTGATTGTTATTTAGCAGCTATAGTAATAGGGTGACTATGATGGTATCTATGTATGTATCTTATGTGGGGGCCAGTCAATGCAGACCGGCGACACTTCGACCCAGTGGGATCTTTTGTGTTGACACTCTCCCAATAACGACTGCCATAGATGTTCATGGCAGCCGGCACCGACGGCTTAACGTGCTCTCCGAGGCACGGAGCAGGCGATAATTGTCAATCAATACGCACATAATTTCGAAAAGTCATATAACTTCCGAAAGTCAGAGGTGCGCGACGTGGGTTCGAACCCGAGACCCTCTGCATTGCAGTCTGTTGGTCTCCCCACTGAGCTATCGCTGCTCAGTGGGGAGACTATGATGGCAGTCTTGTGATTGTCTTGAAGTGTAGTTATCTCAAATTCGATCCCAAGGCATCAGAGATGTGCCTTTGACTTTTTGAAGTTATGTGCGTATAAATAGTTAATTATGGCTCGCTTTAACGGTTAAGGAAACCATCGTGAGGAAACTTGCATGTCTAAGAGTTCTCCTTAACGTTCTCGAAGATATGTATGTTAAGTCTGCCAACCCGTACTGGGCCAGCGTAGTGGACTTCGGCCTAAACCTTCTCACACTGAGAAAAGGAGTTTAATACAGGACTGACATAATGAAGTTCACACTGGTGTTGTATTGACAACATAGCGCCTACTAAAAAACCTAATTTAGACTGCTATAGGTTGGAGAGAGATATCGTATATCTTAAAGTATTGAGTAAGTAATTTCCATCAAGGAGGCGGCGGCGCGGGAGAGGGAGCGCTTAAACCCTCTCCCCAACCGCAGAACCGTGCGCCGAAGGGCGCGAGATGATCTCCAGCCACCCGAGGTTTGACCTGGGGGTGGTGGGCTGCGTGGGCCTGCTCGCCACCCGATCAGCACCAGGTCCGAGAGTGAAAGCGATTCGCGCGGCCTCGCCGTCTATGGTTTTGTCGAGGAACACCGTGGTAGATTTTGTCGGTATTACCGGGGTATCTTTCCCCGGTGAGCCCGACATAACCTCTCCGTCGCCCGTGGAGAAGTAAGGGTGAAAGCATTCCCCCACGTGAAAAAATAAAAATATATCTTAAAGTATGAAAGAAGCGCAAAATATTATTTAATCCGTTCTATTTATATGTATGAGGTAAGTATGACGTCAAACGCGAATATTTTAATAAATGTTATGGCGTATATATTTTTTGTATTTGCATAGATATTAGGGCTGAGATAAAAATAAGGAAATTTTAAATACTCTCGTGTTTGTTTACTTAGAGGATTATTAGAGAACAAATGCCTAGACTAAAAATGAATGTAGGCGTTGTGTTACCCAATTCAATATATTTTTTATCTATACTTATTATGCGAGAAACGGTTAGATGCGGGTGGCCCAAGAGCGGTCTGTGTGGAGATGCTTGGGAGAGGCCTATGTCCAGCAGTGGACGTCTTTCGGCTGAGATAATGATGATGATACTAATATTAGAATGAAGAATGTATTGTATTTTTGTTTGTAATAAATGAACTTAGAAGTACTAGACTGTTTGAAAAATTCTTTTATCAATAAGAAAGCAACATTATCCAGAAATAACATAAGGCTATATAACATAAAGTTATGAGCCACGGGAGCAGAGCAGTAATCGTATGTGAAACGTAGTCGACAGCTAGGAACAAAACTGATCGCGTAAAGATAATTTAGATCGTTCAATTCAAAAACTATGCTAGTTTACGACATATATATGATTCAACGTATATAAAAATATAGCAAAAAGATATGACCAAAAACCCAAATACTAAGACAGACCCAAATACAGAAATTGCTTTTGCCACGGATGCTTAGCTTGTGTCATCTCCTTCCTTCGCCATGACTTTCAGTATGAGGTATTATATATTGGTCAGTTAAAGTATGAGATTCTTCACGAAAATCATTATGGTTTTTACAGTGTCAGCAATGCGCGTGTGATACCCATGATATTACATAGGTCATCGCTTATATGCTTTTTTACTACTCTAAATATTAATCAAAATTAAGGTTATACGAATAACAGCTCCTTGACGTGATCTCCTAATTCTCCTACTCTTACTCTAACTTCTTCTCTTGAAGTGGTTCTTCTCTTCTTTTTTTTTTTCTTTGCGGTCATAAAAATATGATCAACAAAACTCTTTTTTATTACATTATGATTTATGACTAGTATTTTTATCACATTGTAAAGCGTTCTCAATCGGACTTAAAAGTTAGATCCTATTTTCAGATACTACTTTATTCGTTGGGATTGAAGCTTTGCCCCTGTATAAGCATCTAAGGCAATGCTATATATATTATACACAGCCTCACGCCCTTATCCCGAAAGAGTAGGCAGAAATGAAGAAAGAAGAAGAAGAAAGGCAGAAAATATTAAATCCTCGTTTCGCCGAGTATAGTTTGAGGTCCAACGTAATAAGAGCACGGGCAACTGTTTTCGCGGCGCAGCGACTGCTGTGCACGAAGTCTCGGGTTCAAATACGGATCGGGACAACAAAAAATTATTGACTTTTCCGATAATAGACCTTAATAGCAGTTGGGGATAGGAAGTTAGCGGTACTAGACATGTGCCTCGGAAAGCACGTAAAGCAGTTGGTCGTGCGCTTCATTTCCCTCCTGTCGGATTGCCGTCCCATCGGATCATGAAAGTTAGGGAACAGAGAATGTGTAAACACTTGTTTTTGCGCACACACTTTTGCACTACAATATCTCCTGCGAAGGCCAGACTCCATTAAGATTGGCCACTATGACCGAAATTTGGTCTCGAGGCCATTATACATAGAGGACACCAAGCTACCGGTAATTTCTTGACGAAGAATCTCAGTAACATATTGCCCGAATCAGAAATCGAACATAAATCATGCACAGCAGTTACATTCACTACCGCTACACCTAAGCAGTCGAGTCTTACAACACTCTCGAATATGGTCAAACTTTTAGATAAGACGCTATAAGACCAATTTTACCCACACCCAGAAATTGTCAAATCATATTTATCAAAGATTATCCCTTTGTAACAGTTTGCGAAGATGCTTAAGTACTTCGTGAATTATTTTGTTCTTTCACAAGCTACTGATGTAAACATGAAGATATGGCTGATACCGTTTTTATTAAAAGGATATATAAGATAAAATGGCTGCGGCTTTGAGAATGATATTGTTATTTTAGAGTGGCAATGCGGGATGTTTGTTTGTAACAACTATATATAGAATTTAAATTTCGTTTGCCTATGTGAAGCGAAAATATCTGTTATGAATGAACCGACTCTAAGCTGTACCAAGCTAGAGTCTGCTTGTGACCACGGCTAGTGCAATCTAGCTAAAACGACAACCATTCTAAGATGCACCATTTTAGAATAGAAATAATACTATATTTTAGCCGACCCGGTCATCGAAGCCGAGACCTTATGCCCAGCAGTCATCATTATACCGCTGCGACACTATGGCAAGTTAATTCCTGTTGTATATATCAAATAAATCATGTAACACGAATGTGTTAAATTTTCCTAAAGAGTTTTCTAAGATCTAGCTATGTTAAAAGACATATTGTATGACTGTACGCCTTTTGACATGTTTCCATGAGCTGTTTAGTTTTTAAAAAACAACTCTCGCATTTTTAAATAATTAGTGTGATGTGGAGGACTTGAAATGTTTAGACAATACTCAACGGCCACAAAGAATACCCACATTCTGAATATACATATATAAGTACGTCGCTTCTTTTATAATATTCAACAAACATATCAATATAATTTAAGTTTGTATTCTAACCATTGTTAAGCTCAAATAAATGCCATTTTCTTTCCTTTCCTTTCATTCCCCCTATTACGTTAAGTTTTTATCTAAAAAGCTGGCTTATTACCGTTAATCAGGCACATTTCCAGACGCCATAGACAAGCGAGAATTTCTTATAAAATCCAACGAACCTTTGACTAACGCGAGCTTCAAACAAGAGTATTCTAAGAATAAATATATAGACTTTAATGGTCGTCGTTATCGTGGGGTAAGCAGGAAGTCATTGAAAGCAAATTTTTCATGCATTTGTTCGAGAAATGCGTGGCCATTTGACGTCACAAGGCGTCCCAACGTTCCGAGTAATTTGCATAGCGTTTTCTTTTTAATTATCAGTGACTCTTTTAAAAAAGAAGTATAAAATCTCAATCATTTTTTCTGCAGTGTTCGATATTAATTCAAATGAGAAATAATTTCCGGTTACCTATTAAGTTTCTATTTTGAGAAAGAGTTGCCATAAATAGTTAAATACAAATTTCTAGGTCTTCTTCGCTAGAATAGTTATAAGTAAATTTAACTCTCTGACGTTTTAGGATAAAAAATAACATATGTATGTAGAGACATTTTTAAGAGTTCGAATATATGGCTTTCCTTATTAAAATGTGCATTCCGGAATAAAATAGTTTATTGTATTCAATCTAGCGCACTTGCCTTCAGTATGCTATGATGAGCTCATCAATGACATAGAAGTGAAATTAAGGAATACAGAAGGTCCATTAATAAAAAAATATATTATATCGGACTCTTCTTAGTTTGGAATTCTAAGCAAGCCCGACTGTCAGTCTCCGATACATAAACTATTTCAATACAAAAATATTTTCAATCCGTTACTTCGTGACTATAATTTTTATCAACAAATTGCGCTACCTGGAATTCGAACGTAAGACCACACGATCGGCAATTTCACATGCGCGACATAGTTATGAGTTAAACGATCGCTCACTTGTAAAGAACGTTATATTGCTTTTAATTATTTCTCTACAGTATGTAGTCAAGTGGAAAAAGCTTTGTATTCTAAATCTTTAAAGAAAATGTATTAGATTTATAAACTTTTTGCAGTGGTAACGATATAAAACTAGCATCTGCACGCGGTTTTGGCCGCATGAATAGCATACTGAGATAGAAATATATATATTTAATCAATGAGATATGTTATCCAAAACTTTAAAATTATTTTTATATCGTCGCAAATATTTACGTTTTAGGTTAAAAAAGTGAAGTTAGTACCTTTTACCTACTACTACCGTCTAAAACGCACGATAATTCGCCGACGTGTGTGTTATTACCAGAACTATTATCGCCATACAGAGCTACAAAAACTTAAACTCTTTTTTATGCAATTATATAGAGCAAAGTCGATGTCAAAACCACAGATTAATTCAGTTCACAAAGTAACACATATGAATGAAAAAGTGTATTGGTTAGTCATTTTACTAAGTTACTATGAAATGAAAGAATTCCTAATAGAATAAATTAAAAATACATTTATTTATTAACAACATGATAATATTTGAGGTTATTGTATGCATCAAATTTATAAATAAGCTGTTCATACGATGAGACAAACTGCACTTGGGATTTTATTTAACATTTAAACCGTGTGGCAATATTTTATCATTTGATTACAATATTGAATAGTCAAGGGCCTCATCAAGCCTATTCGTTGTTTTTGTGTGCCAAAGTTAGGCCGAACCTGTGTAAATTATATTTCAGAAACTATATACGGTAATCGAATCACTGACGATCGGCAAACAAACTTTATAATAAAATTAACCCGGTACTGTGAGCGAATATATTAATTTGATTTAGTTTAATTAATTCCGACAGGTACAGAATAGATTGACACAAAACAATAGTTTGTATTGATAGTTTGTTTTCCCATATTGTTTAAGTGAATGTCAGCTAGTAAACGAGGGTCTACGCATAGACAAAATATTTATTACGATGTGCCATAAACTTTTAATAAAGTGAAAAGAGGTTTTGAAACAGAGGTTGAATGGTTTTGAATTGTTTATTTAACGTAAGCAGATTTTCGAAATAAGTTTTCCGTACTTTTGATAAAAGGGTAAGTATATATTACAGTGAAGTATAGTAAAGTTAAGTTAGTAAGTTTTAATTAGTCACCAAGTTATGTGATTATAAATAACGTTTATAATTATATTTTATTGTATAATAAATTAGGATTTATTTTTAGTAGAACGACAGGGATTGTTATGTATGATAGATGTTAATATTTAAGGTATACATACATATTTGTAAAAAAAATATATACATATATTAGTTTAGAAAAGTATAATATTTTATTTTTATTTAAAAGACTTTTATCACTTCGTATAAAAAGTGATAATTACGTGGAAATATATTACACCGTGAATTTATTAATGAAATATTTAAACAACTGTGAAATATGTAAAAGAAATTTACATTGAAATTAACTTTCGCGTAAACGTAGAACAATATTAGAAAATTAATAGTTTATATTTTAGATGGAAAAAAAGACGATATTACGATTACTTTTAAAATTCGCGTCATTTAAAACTTGAGTCACGACACTTTTAAAACGTACAAAAAATAAACAAAAAGAAAGACGTGAAATAAAAAATAAAATTAATGTTGACTTACCCTGAAGCCATTGTTGATGATTTGTGAAGTAAGTGTTACGAAGTGCTACGACTGCTACAAGTCTGCTACGCTTCTGGCCCTCGTAGCGGCAGGCGAGGCTTTATATCCGTAGCGAGCGGTTGGCTCCGCCCACTGCAAGCCTACATTTGCACACATATTGCTATTGCTACTTGATGGATATTAATTGTTATTTTTTGTGCAAACCCTTCAACGGAGGGGCTATATCTCGTTCTATTTTCGTGTAGTTTCTGGACTGTGGGGAATTTTAATTTGTTTTTGATATCGTTCTCAAATAAATTGTGTGGTTTTCTATTTTCGTGTTGTGTTTCTAAATCAGAAGTTGTGACCTAAGAAGAAATTTTCAGGTAAAGTATATAACGTTATAGAAACTACATAAGATAAAATAATAATATAGATTAATTTTTTTTATTGTTTATTGTTGTATATATTTGCTACTTTATTACAAAATTTTGAAAATTGTTACACTATTACTACTATTAAACTTTACTAATTTTTAAGCTAATTAAATTATTATTAAACTATTTAGATTTAATTTATTTTTACACTTTCCCCGACGTTTCGGTTGCTTTTCAGCAGCCATGGTCACGGGGAGAGACGAGTCTCCCCGTGACCATGGCTGCTGAAAAGCAGTGTCAAATAAACAACGCGATAAAATCCGTATATAGCAGTTTAATTTCAATGAATAATATTCGCGTAAATAGAAGACAATATTATATATTTGCTTTTACTTGAAGCGATTGATGCATTTTCTATTAATAATGAGTATGGCTATACTTAGGTAATTGGTACATAGACTTAACTTTGCTATATTGTTCTAATTACTTATTTATGTAATAGTGTACTCATTGTTGTAGAGCTGTTCTTATGATAGAAATATTGTGAGTTTGAATCCCGTTGAGTACATTATCGAAACACAATTTCGAAATAAGTTTAGACTTAAAATTAAAGCGCTTAACCATATTTTACAAGCTACAACCATATACAGATAATATATTTCAAATTTTAATGTCTTTTAGTAATATATTTCTCTACTAAATCGCGTAGATATTATTTTGAGGTAAGGTTATGTCAATTTTAATCCCTCGGAAACAGTATTTTTTCTGGATGAAAGGTACTCTAGCCTCGCTGATTTCAGCCTGAATGGGCTGGTTCGACCAGGAAGAACTACCCTCTTACAGAATATCGACGGGAAATAGCAGTATTCCTACTGTTATGTTTCGTTCGGTGAGTGAGAGTGCCGGAGGCTCAATCACCCTCTTCCCACCTTCCCGCTCCTTCTCCTTCCCACTTTATTTCCTAAAGGGTCGGCAACGCGCAAGTGATGCCTCTGGTGTTGCAGGCGTCCATAGGCTACGGTGACTACTTACCATGAGGTGGGCCGTATCTTCTCCCTAGCCTTTATTATTCCCAAGTCACTTAGGGTCGGCTTTTCTAGTCTAACTGGATTTGACTGGATATCAGTTTTTACACGGAGCGGCTGCCACCTGACCTCCGCAACCCAAAGGCTAACGATACCCTAAGGCTAGACTAGGGTCGGGATATTAGAGGGTACTGACTTTCCCAATAACGACTGCCATAGATGTTCATGGCAGCCGAGGCCGACGGCTTAACGTGCTCTCCGTGGCACGGAGCAGGCGATAATTGTCAATCAATACGCACATAATTTCGAAAAGTCATATAACTTCCGAAAGTCAGAGGTGCGCCACGTGGGTTCGAACCCGAGACCCTCGGCATTGCAGTCTGTTAGTCTCCCCACTGAGCTATCGCTGCTCTTAAAGAAGTGTAATTTAAAAATTTTATGTGTTGTTATTTTGCTAGTTTATATTCAATTATATTACTAAACTGGCTGATTCGACAGTCGATGTCCTGTCAATATATACATCTCATATAATTAAATTCAATACCAAAACGTCACTAAATTTTGTTTCTCGCAAACTTCCGTTCATACAAACCTTGTCCTGACAATTACAAACACTGAAATTAAACTACTATATACGGATTTTATCGCGTTGTTTATTTGACACTTTATTACATAATTTTGAAAATTGTTACACTACTACTACTATTAAACTTTACTAATTTTTAAGCTAATTAAATTATTATTAAAACTATTTAGATTTAATTTAATTTTACACTTTCTCCGACGTTTCGGTTGCTTTTCAGCATCATGGTCACGGGGAGTCTCCCCGTAGTTTAACCGGTCGTATACCGCCGGCTCGCATACCAGCCGGCAGATTTGTACCCGTCGTAGGCCGGTGGCTCGCATGCGAGCCACCAAATTGGTTTTACGTTAGCTTAAGCTAAAGCGAAGGCGGCGCGCGGCGTTTTGGCGCCAATTTGGTGGCTCGCATGCGAGCCACCGGCCTACGACGGGTACAAATCTGCCGGCTGGTATGCGAGCCGGCGGTATACGACCGGTTAATTTCAATGAATAATATTCGCGTAAACAGAAGACAATATTATGTAAATTACAAACACTACAAAAAGAACAACCAAATCGGTCGAGCCGTTTATAGGTGATGCTTCGTCATACATGTGACATTTGATTTTTATATATATAGAATACCCGTCCTAAGTTTGTACGTCATAATATGTGTTAAAACATGTAAGTCATCATTAAAATCAAGATCTTTACCTAATGGCAAATAAGTACAAAGTACTGTACAGTCATGTTTTGACAAATAAACGTATTTTTATCTTGAATACTTATCATTCACGTAAATGTCAGACAATATTTGATAGATGATGTAATAGTCGCAGTATAAGCTCGATTGCGTCACAAATGTCTGACCTTCAAACATCACAACTTCTTAAGTTTAATCGTAACAATACTGGAGAATAAAAAGTAACGTGAAAGAAAATAATAATAATAATATTCTACCACATACACACAACACCATCTAGCCCAAATTAAGCAGAGCTTGTACTATGGGTACTAGACAATGGATAAACATACATACAGGGTGTCCCAGAAGATGTGAATCAAATTGTAACGGGAGATTCTTTAAGTAAGAACCTTATAAATGTGCTACAAACTGTATATACTCTTTTTTTTTGTAAATACATACATGTTATACATAGAAACACCCATACCAAGACAAACTTCTAAGTTCATGCAGATAAATGTTTGACTTGTGCGGGAATCGAACTCGGGACCTCAGGCGTGGCAGTCGGTTACACTAACCACTTCGCCACCGAGGCCGACAAAATAATTGATTTTTGTCAATTTTAGTAGCAGCATCGAAGAATAATTGCAGTTTTTTGCCAAGAAATTCACAGCAACATCATAGAGTTTTGAAATGTGCAAGATAAATGACAATAGACTCGCCCACTGGTATTTTTATCTATACTAATAGCGTGATGTTTTACAACCTATATTATATACTATATAACCTACCTCGATAAATAGGCTATCTAACACTAAAATATTTTTTCAATTCGAACCGGTAGTTCCTGAGATTAGCGCGTTCAACCAAACAAACAAACAAACTCTTCAGCTTTATAATATATTTGTATAGATTGTCTTCTGTTTACGCGAATGTTATTCATTAAAATTAAACTACTATATACGCCTTTTATCGCGTTGTTTTATTGTAAAATCTTAATTGCTGAGATATGAATTTAATATACCTCTGCCTACATCTTCTGGATACATTTAAATAATAGCTAAAGCAACTTATTTGTTATTAATTTGTACACATGAAAGGCTGTTAATATGTATTAACAGATTGCTAAACGACATTCGGAGACCACTCTCGGCACACCGGGGCGCCATCAAGAGGTACTTTGTTCAACAAAATTATTACCGACCCATTAGTGTACTGACACACTATACCGACATTATATCAAAATGGTTACATTGTTACATTACATTTAATAAGTATTTATCCATTCAAATACCTACGACATAAAAGGCTTATCGTCACTCTTATTTCAACCTTGGAAAAGAATGACAGCATGCTTAATTATATCATTAATCTTTTGCTTGATTGTTAAAAAACTGGCCTTAAGTTTAGGAGTAAAATCAGTATTACTTTTTTATTTGGAATAATAACACAATATCGCCCACACAAACATATTTCTCTGTGTTCTCCCTAAATAATGCTACAAGAGCATAAAAATAATCCTTATCTGCCGCTTTTTTATTAGTTAATTATTGTCAGGGCCTAAAAAATTACAAATATCCCTTGGTTATATCATGAAAACTAAAACATTTGTGAGATATGATTGCAATATCCTAACTAATATTATAAATGCGAATGTGAATTTGTTTGTTACAGTTTCACGCCTTAACTGCTTGACCAACCATCATTAAACTTCGCATACTCTTTGCCAGGGGAACCGGAAAGGGCATAGGGTACCTTTTATCTTGAAAAAAGTACTGTTACAAACCTAACCTAACCGACATTTACGCGAGCGAAAAAATTTCAGAACTAAAGAAAGAAAGTAATCTTACAAGCAGAGATAACAATTCAAAAACCTAAAATAAAATTGATTATAGTAAGCATGAGCCAGGTGAAAACCGATGTAAGATTAGTAGCACTGTTATAACCCTTCTTCCGAAGAGAAAAAGTTATGGAAGCTCACATATTCATCATGCGCTTTAATTATATCCTTTTTTAATTGCTTTTTCTAGATTCGATTCGATTTGATTCACTAGCATTACAGACAAATATATCTGGATTGTATCTAGTGGAAATCCAAAAGTATCCGAATTATCTAATTACCTAATTACCTATACATTAAACATGAAGAAAACTTTCCCATTTTTAAACATTTTGTGCACACTCCTCCGATATAAGATTTGGCATAGTATGGAAATGAAAAAGAGGAAAATATATGGAGATATACTACTGTCTATTTTCTATTAGTTTGACTACGTAAATATTACGATAAAATGTGACACGTGTCTTATTTTAGTGTAAGTTGTGTTTAGTGTGTCAGTACATTTAGTTTAACACAAAATATTATGAGATATAGTTAAAGGCGTGTCGGTGTGTAGTTCTTACGGTAATGGGCTTTGTCCAATTCGTTTTTAGTTCGTGTGTTAATGGAAGTTTAATTGATATTTATACTGCACAATCTTGTGTAAGCACCGATAGCCTAGTGGAAGACCGTTGCACTGCCACGCAGAGGTCTCGGATTCGATCCTGAGGCACCCACCTCTGACTTTTCAAAGTTATATGCGTATTTTCCAGTTAATTATCGATATGAAAAAACAGCGCAAGGAAATCTGCATGTCTGAGAGTTCTCCATAATGTTCTAAAAGATATGTGAAGTCTGCCAATCCGCACTGAGCCAGCGTGGAAGACTATGGTTTAACCCATCTCACACTGATAAGAGGTCTGTGTCCAGCAGTGGAACAGTTCATATATAATGCTGTTATTGTTTTAATCTTGTGTAGGCTCGAGATTTCAGATTACTTAACTTTGAGCGAAATCCTAGGTGAAACGTGAAAACGCCAGTGTGTCTTAAATCTAGTGAGTAGTAGGGCCTTGCTGTTTTCAGCATGAATTGGCCGGCTCGACCAGGGAAGGACTACCTTCTAACAGAATATCGACGTGAAATAGCAGTATTTCTACTGTTGTGTTTCGTTCGGTGATTGAGAGTGTCGGAGGCCCAATCACCCTCTTTCCCACTTCCCGCTCTTTCACCCACTTCCTTTCCTAAAGAGTCGGCAACGCGTGTATGCTAGTAATGCCTCTGGTGTTGCAGGCGTCCATAGGCTACGGTGACAACTTACCATCAGGTGAGTCGTATGCTTGTTAGCCAAATCAGGGTACAAAAAAAAATCTTCTCCTCTTAATTTTATATGCTTATACTGAAGCCATGTTGGCATAGCGGTAGTGAATATGATTGCTGTGCATGAGGTCTCAGGTTTGAATACCGGGTTGGCGGTGTTATTGTGTTTTCTGTAAAAATGTTTACAGGCGCGTCTCATATTACCTGGGAATTAAAATCAGAGCTGGGGAAATGTTGATGTAAATGCACCTCTGACTACCTCCGAAACTTGACTGGCTACGAAAATTATAACTATATTATCACTAATTAAATGGGTTCTGTAACTTTTATAAATAGAAAATTAAATTACGTATAAGCCAACAATCATTACATACTACTAAACTTATATTAATAAACCTTACTTATAAGTAAAATAAATTAAAATAAATAAATATTTTATTATAGTAAATAAAATATTTAAATACTACCCTAGCATCGCTGTCGACTGGAAAAGTGCCTAGAAAACTTGCCAGTCTTCTGGGCACTTTTTCAGTCGACAGCATTGCCACGTTGAATGGCAATGCTGATTCTTTGAGCCTAGCAAAGTCCAGCCTCTGGTCACGCGAATAAATTCTTAAATATGGCTTCTTTTATTATTTATTATAAAAGATATCTAATTTTTGCCCGGACTACAATATGGTTGCTAGTTGTGTTTGTTACCTTATGCGCATGTACGTAGATGCTCCTATTATTAAAATTAAGATTGAAATGTTCTATTTCTGTTTTCATTTTGCATTGTAAGCTGAAGTGTGTTCAATTCAGTAGTAGGCAATTGCAGCTACTGACAAATATAATTTGTAAAATAAGCAGCATTGTAAAATTCGCGATTAAAAAGAGTGGCTTTGAGTTTGGTTCTCATTGGTTCTACACCCTTGCTTTGCTGAACGTGGCAACAGGTAAATGTAAATTCATGTTATTGTTAGTGTAACTTTGTAATTCATAAGTGAATAAAAAATGAAAAAAAAAAAACGTTTTATTTTTCAATTATTTGAATATGTTTCTGTACATTGTTTTACGTTTAAGCTCTTAATAATTTAGATATCGCACTCTTAATAAAACAGAGACTTATCTCAGTATTTTGGATTAAACAAATTTGAACTCTATTGCAATGATTTAACACAAATATAATATTAGTATTTAACATATACAATTAGAGTACAAATTACCCTACTTTCAAATTTCGAGTTAAGTTGCTGTTTTATTAAGAGTGCGATATGTTTGCGTATAACTTTGATGAACGGTATTAATGTAATGCACAGTTTAGTGAGTGTATTAGTAGTTGTGCTTTTTCATTGTACCACAGCTGCCCTCCAATTTATTACAGGTAAGTTTATACTATGCCGCATAAATATCTTTCTTCTATATACTTATATAATCTAAGCTTTAAATAAAATCAAATATAGTACAAATTAATACCGATACGTATCCCTGTGGTTAAATATCGACTGGCCAGTTCGTGTACCTATGCTATAAACACTACAAATTCTTACATATTAGGTATTGTTTAAGTTTAGATATTAATATATACTGTTATCATTGCACAGATGCATGCATGCTTCGTCACTAGACGACAACTTTGTTTATATAGTTTTGTAAACATTTTTCTCATACCAGTGAACTGTAATTGTTCTTTTGAGAATAAATATTCTTTAAACCGAATAAAGATATTTTGATTTTTAATTTCACTACCTTTATTTTGTACACCCACTGACAACATAGCGAATTCTCATTCGTAAGTAAAGGTTAGATCGCATGAAAATTATTTTTCTATTTTACTATTCCCACCACCCCCACAGGGACGGTGGTGGAAGTATTTTTGTGTAGTGGCCTGCCTTTCCACAGGGCGTGCGGGCCGAAACCACGACGGAGTCACGATTGCACGTGAAAGCGATTCACGCGGCGTCGCCGTCTATGGTTATGTTGAGGAACACCGTGGTAGGTTTAGTCGGTATTACCGGGGTATCTTTTCCCCGGTGATCCCGACATAACCTCTCCGTCGCCCCGCGAAGAAGTACGCGTCAAAGCATTCCAACATGTAAAAAAAAGGCTGAATAACAGTACATTTTTTCTGGATGAAAGGAACCCTATATTCTTTTCTGTTGCCCTGACAGTATGTACCTATGCAAAATTTCATGATGATCGATGGAGTAATTAAGGCTTGAAAGCGTAACCAACAAACAATTAAACTCACATTCGCATTTAACTAGATTTTGCCCGAGGTTATATTTTCACGTCTTCGATCGCGTAAAAGTAGGTAAGGTTAGGTTATGACTCACCTGCCGAAGCAACCAGCCCCGAAAATGGATGGCGCTGAAGCGTTTTGCCTATACACTACCGTTACGGGCATGTGCGACATTCATTTGTGATGTCATTAAGCCGTAACGACTAGGACGTGCGCGGCGGAGAGCGCAGAAGGGTCTGCGTGAGCCCGCTTGGAGCCTCCGTCGGTGCAGATCTTGGTGGTAGTATATTTATGTTACTTGGTGATAATATAGCTTTCTAAAAGTGAAAGAATTTTTAAATCGGTTGTGCTGTTTTTGAGTTTAATCGTTACAAACAAACATACAAGAAATCAAATCTTTCCTCTTTATAATATTTTATATAGCTTTATATCTGATAATGTATATAGCAGCGATAGCTCAGTGGGGAGTAGCTCGGGTTCGAATTCACATCGCGCACCTCTGACTTTCGGAAGTTATATGACTTTTCGAAATTATGTGCGTATTGATTGACAATTATCGCCTGCTCCGTGCCTCGGAGAGCACTGAAAGCCGTCAGTCCCGGCTGCCATGAACATCTATGGCAGTCGTTATTGGGAAGTCAGTGCCCTATAATATCCTGACACTGGTCTAGCTTTAGGGTATCGTTAGCCTTCGGGTTGTGGAGATCAGGTGGCAGCCGCTCCATGTAAAAACGGATATCCAGTCAAATCCGGTTAGACCAGAAAAGCCGTCTCCAAGTGACTTGGGAATAATAAAGGCTAGCGAGAAGAAGATATCTGATAATGTGTATTTATTTATTTAGTAAATAAATATTATTATTATTATTCGATGACGTAGTACACACGAGTTGTTTTACGGAAAGGGACAGAAAACCTTACGTTCAAAACTTTGGCGGCTTATAACGTCGATGTTAATTAATAATTTAGTTTTGTTTGTTTGTAATTTTAGTCTAACTCGTCGGTTCAGTGACGTGATATCGGTGTTATGTTTACTGTTGATCGTAGGTCTTGGATTCAATGATCGAGTCGTGCACTTTGTTATTCTGGCGTCCTTTAACTAAAATGCCGTTAACCCACAAGCGCGCGAATATGACTTTTTAATAAATAGTAAAATAGTTTTGAATTGTCTATCTATAATTTTACTAAAATTTAAAACTATTTATCTCTATAATTATCTATTTATGTCTATATTCTAGTATAGAATTCAAAACTATATTACTTTTCATTAAAAAGTCATAATCGCGCGCTTGTGGGTTAACGGTATTTTAGTTAAAGGACGGCAGTATTATCCTTTTTACCTGGGAAAACATCCTCTCGGAATCTAGAACTGTATAGATGGCTTCTGTTGCGTGGATCCTTATCATATTTAACAAAATAATGTTACTAATAGCATATAATGACATAGTGGTTAATTGGCCGCATTGCCATTGCCACCAAGTGTTGTGTGTCGATCCCAACACTAGCAAAATTTTTTGTGATACTTAAATAATTGTTTTGAGACTAGGTGTACCTTGTGTCCGTTACTTAAATGTCTGTAAAGACCTCTTAGTACGGGTATTGACGTTTAAAACAATCTTTAATAGACTTTTGTCTAACTTATAACATCATGAAGATGGTCAGGCGTTGAGAAAAAAAGGAGTTGGTGAAATATAATTTCAAATAAAACACTATTATAAATCTCCGCTTAAAACACAGCGCCTCCAAAGAGCCTAAAACCGATACTCACCATTGAAACACAAAGTTCAATATTCTATAGATTGGTTCTTACCCAGTCTTCAGAGCGCCAGTTTTTGTTGAGACAGCAACCCTTATGTGCTACCTCAAATATCACTTGAGTCCATATACTATAAAAATGTCACCCAATAAATGGAAAATCTATATATATCACAGTACTTTCCAACATTCAAACAATGAGGAAAAGTATGTCTCGTACAAGGATCGAACACCCTACACTCGACATACTAGCAGTTGCGAGACAACTATACAAACCATTGCGCCATCGTGCAGTCAAATTAATAGAAAATACAAGTGTAGGATCCAATTGGTACAGGAGTCAGGATCGTCTTCAACTATCATGGCTGCACTTTCATAAATATTTGAGTAGCATATTATTAAAGTTCTCAACTCTATAATTACATTTTTGTTTGATATTACGTGTGTCTGTTTGTCGCTAGGGTTGTGAAACACACTTTTTAATTTAACTATCTCCCACTGCGGTTTCTCTCGTATATATTTAAGACTTCACTTAATAGAAGCGAGTTAATTACCATCTAGTAGGCACATTTTTAGTTTAGTTTTTCCAGAAAAATCCAATGACACTTTGTCCGACATATGAGCAAATGAATTCATTCTGAGATTGGCCTGAGATATTTGTGTGCATGAAGCACACAAATATTTGACTTGTGCGGGAATCGAACTCTCGACCTCAGTCGCGACAGTCGGTTACACTAACCACTACGCCATCGAGGCCGACAGACTGCTTCTGCGTTTGGCATGATAGGTAGGAGTGCCAGTGACTCACAAATTTATCTCATCAATTCCTTTGTTTTCATCCCATCTTTAATTCATATTTCTGTTAACTTCTGATCTTGCAAGCGATCATAGGCTACGCTGGCCTAGCGCAAGCCGATAGGTATATTAGTTTACCGGTGTAATATAAAAACTGCCTTAACTGTATCTACTTCTGGTTAGTACCTACTACTTCGCTACCGGTATTCGGGATGAAAACCAATGAGCCATCTAAAAGTTATTGATATTTTCTAACAAGAACTCTTAAGACTGCGCTGAGCGAAATATGCCAAAACAGGCGGCCACAGTTAAATGAATAAAATCAACACTTTTTGTTTAATACAAATATAAAATATACATTTACCATAACAATGAATGTGTTTACAATATGTTCGTGTAAAAAACTTAAAATAATTAATATTTTCGTTTACAAAATTACGTAAATTTGCACGAAAAATGCAAAAACGTAAGCTCGTGTTACGTGATTTTTAGATTATAACAGTAGAAATCTATCCTATTTTACAGCTTAAACGAAACATAAATAGTTATTTTACAATTTATCCGTCCCAAATATTTAAGTTATTGGTTGACAATAAAGATACATATTTATCAAAAAAGCACTTCAAATCCTCCATACAATTTTACTATGGCGGCTGCGCGCCGATTTGAATATGCGCCGCACGAGCTCTGTCATTATGTCTTACGCTCGGTGCAGTCTTAATAGCAGCCCGGGAGTTGCCCTGGAAAGCGCATAAAGCCGTTGGTCATGCGCCTGATCTCTCTAAGGTCGTGTCGGATTGCCGTCCCATCGGATCACGTGAGTTAGGGCACAGAGAGTGCACTGGTTTTTTAGCACACACTTGTGCACAATAATATCTGCTGCGTAAATAGCTAGTCGCAGTTATTGGCCGCCGTGATCGAAATTCAGTCTGGAGGACATTAAGGCTAGTATATAAAAATACGTTCAGAGCGACGTGATGACCTCTTAAAAGTAGATTGCGTAAATCTCATTCTATTTAGCAGCCAGCTTGAATACAGAAAGTTTCGTATCAAAACATGTAGCCAATGAATGAAATAAACTTTCAGGACACTGAATAAATCCTTGTGTTGAATGAAAGAGTTTTAATATTATTAAGTTATATTTGTAAACAGTACGTGATATTTATGTGTGAGCATATTTTAGACACCTTTGAATAAAGTAAAGCTTCTAAAACCCCGGTAGTGCTGTAACATAAAGTCCTTTTTTGCGGCTTATTGTGTGGCCTCCAATATGATCCCTGGGTATTCCGAAACAGCGTGAAATATTGTGTGCCCACTTCAAATGAAGACGAAATTAATAAAAATATTCAAGTCGAGTGACGAATGGCGCCGAGTGCAGTCAGCCTCAACACTTTGATAATAAAAGTATTATATTTGTTTCGCATGAGTTTAAAACTCAAAGTTTTAGGTCGAGTTTGAGACCTTTGCGTGGTCCTACCAGACAACGGACCAAAGGATGGAGGGACTCACTCATCTAAGCAATGGCTGTATTTACTAGGTTTTGCCCGCGTATTCGCTCGCATAAATGTTCGTTGAGTAAGGTTAGCAACAGTACGTTTTCCGAATGAATATGTCCTTTTCTGTGTCCTTGACAAAGCGTATACGAAATTTCATGATGATCGGTCGAGTAGTTAAGGCGTGAAAGCGTAACAAACAAACTCACATTTGCATTTATAATATTAGTTAGGATTAGGATATTGAACATGAAGAATTTTGTTTGGCTATCTACGAACGAGGAAACCCATTTACCCCTACAATAGCTTCACGCCTATCAAAGAGTAAATTTCATTATACAAAACAGGGTCTTTAATAATAATTTACTGCTTACCATAATTTTAAAACGCGTTATCGCTGTTGATGAAACAGATCTCAGTATCACCAATTTTGTATTCTATAAAATTTTATGAAGACCGTGTTTCAAAACTTGTATCCAAATTGATTAATTTTCGCATTAAAATGGAAAAGAATACTATTTTGTTTACAAATATTATTATTCGAAATGTTGTCTACTGTTTAATGATTTCGAAAAACCAAAAGCATGTACTCCAATACTATAAACATATAATCTACAATCTCGTTTCTCTTTTTTCCGTATTTTTTGCGATCTGCCTCCAGTCTCTTCTTTATATGTCTATTTCATCTCGCCTTTTCATTCTGGAGCTTTTTTGGTGTCCTTTTTCTGTTGGTCATCATTTTTGTATAAAAAGTATATATTCGAACACCAAACATCCAATTTTATAAATTTTAACCCTCACTTGGATCTTATTTTCTTAAACATATTTGGCGTATCGCAACATGTGAAAGTGCTAGTTTATGGACTTGGACGTTAAAGACGTATTGTGGGATATGGATGCAGCCAAGGTCAAGTTTGACCGAAAATTCTGGATTTAGAAGCTGGTTGAGCCATCTCCAATACCTGTCAGTATCTAGTAGGTATAAATTGTTTGTTACGCTTTCAGGCTTTAACTACTTAACCGACCATTATGAAATTTCGTGAACACGTTGTCAAAGAAGCCGCGGGCAAAGTCTAGTATATAATCCTTCAATCCTCTTAAATAAAGGTGCACTAAATAAAGTAAGACTACCTTATAAATCTGGTAATGCGATATTTTAACCATAATAAAATATTGTAATGCCACACCCCTAGACACAAGTAGTAGTATGAATATTCACGAAACAAGTTAAATGAACGGATACTTGCGCATATTAAAAGCATAACTTGAGAGTTTGGGCATAAGTCCTTTCGTTATATCTTGCTCATCAGTCTAAGACACATACTCTCACCGACTTGTAAATACCATAATAGGTATATAATATCAACCCTGTATTAAATCGCTGCTGGGCACGGGCCTCTTCTCAGTGTGGAAAGGGTTAGCCTATAGTCTACCAAGCTGGCCCAGCGCGGGTTGGCAGACTTCACATATCTTCGAGAACATTATGGAGAACTCTCAGACATGCAGGTTTACTAAATTTTATTTCCGACTTTTGCCTTTTCCCAATAAGGTAGGCGTAGTGGCGTACTTACAAAACTCGGAACACTGGAAATGGCGAAACGACCACATTAAACAGCTTTACCCATCCAGTTTATTAGGCAGACTATAGAAGGAAATAAAATTGCTCATATGAGGATATTATCGCTAGATTATTTGAGAGTGCACTCTCTTTTTTTCTACTCAGATTCCGATGGGTTGGCAATCCAACACGACCGGACAGAAACCAGGCGCGTTTTTAAAGAACAGGTGTCTGTAACACCACTAACTTCTTAAGTCTTATCTACTATTGAGAATTTCTGAAAAACAAAACTAATCAATTTTGTTGATTTTGTTGGCCCAACTCGGATTTCGAATCCGGGAAGGTGAAATGTGGGTATGTTATTTAATAAACACCCACATTGTGACAAATATAGTAGCAGATATGTATTTCTGCCTAACTCCTCAGAGATATTTTTCAGATTTTTTGATTAAGATAAAGAGAGCAGTTACAGCAGATGAACGGTAATTGTACACCAAATAATCACCAATTAAACTAAAACAAAACTTTATTTGGTGATATAGTATGTGGCGGTTTGAACAGCAACCGCCTGTTGTAATTGCTCACATACTGTATAGGTCCTGCGAGAGAACCAGCGTTGCAATTTCAACTGCAACAATAGCTGACTCAGGTAATTTGGTCTCTGTTAATATACTGTTCTGTATATGTTCATATTTTACTGTATTGTGTTATGGAGATAGAAATAAAAATATTTTGTTACTGCCGGATATGTTTTTTAAAATTTTGTCTCGCTCTAAGAATAATTTCTGTGTTGCGGAGGCCTTTACAAACATTCAAACAACGGACACAAAGAACATCCAGACTCGGAACAACCATTTGTGGATCACACAAAGTTTTGTCCCGTGTGGGATTCGATCCCACAACACTCAGCACTGTGGCAGTGGCGAGGCAAACACTTAAAGCACTACGCCATGCTTGCAGTCATATAGACGTGAGATTATGATATATTAAAACATAATATATTATAGTTAATTTCAATACAACAAAATCAAAAGGTACACAAACGGTTAATTGACATGACCATAGACATTTTAGTGATGTCGAATTGTAGCGTCAATTGTAAATCAATTAATTACCTAATCGAATCATTTGATTTGATGTAGCGAATGACTTAGAAATGACATAAACACTGCTACAATTATATCTTACCATGCTATAATTGTGGCCATCATTCGATGTCCGCAGTTGACCAAACAGTATATAGTAGATATACAGTAAAAAAACATTTGCAAGGTACATAATTTTACATTGGTTTAAATGGCCAATTTCTTTAAAATACACTAAGATATCATGTGAAAACGTTGAAAATATGGATAAATGTGTTACTTATTCCATTTAGTAAGTAATTATGTGATAAATTTAACATCAATTTGGTTTGTATACATTTCCATCCTAATGGATTGAAGTATCTTGCTATGCATACTTATCAGCAGAAGTTTCAGTTAATTATATCTGACAGTTAGTTAAGCGCGCGTCATTTTTCCATTAGCGTTGTTTGCGTTATCAATTATTTAAGTCACTGCTACTTCACTGCTACTGGTGGACTTATGTCAACTGTCAATCAGTGTGATCTGATAAGTATTGATAAAGTAGTGCGTGCAACAATTTGTATAGTAGGCTTCCGGTAATACGATAACCGTTTTGCAGGGTGATCTCGGAATATCCAATTTGTCGGATTATAGAGTACTGCCACATACCCCCTATAGTCCGGCAGTTTTTGATAGAGTGCCTTGTAATCCGACAAATTACAAATGAAAATTACAACACGCTGAGCACAATAGCGGTGGCGTGTAGAAGTTGAAACTTATTAAATCTTGCATTACATAAGTGAAAATTTGCCGAAATAAATGTTATGTACAGTGACATGTCGGATTTCAAAGGGCGCCGGATTAGACAGTGGTCGGATTATCGAGGCTCTACTGTACCTCTATACTAATTTTATAGAAGAAGGATTTATAATATTATAGTAGTTTCTGTGGTCAGCTTGCCACTGGCATTACGCTAAGTGTTGCAGGTTCGATCCTAACACGGAACAAAAAAATGGTGCGATTCATAAATAGTTGTTTCAGATCTAAGTGTTTTTTGCGTCCGTTGTTTGAATGTTTGTAAAGTCCTAGTGTGAGAACTTTACGAAAACTAAAATATAAGTCTAAAGGCATGTCCCACCACCTCCAAATAGTATTTATCTATAAGATAAAAATCTCGCCATCTCTCTTCTTTAACCTAACAAGAGTGAGACAGCATGCGATTTATCTTTCGGATAACTTCTACTTGTTAGTTGTGGGACTGGCCATAATTTTTTGTAATCGATAAACTCTTAAATTTCTATACGACTTTTATTAATGCTTATACCTTTGTAAGCTACTTTTTCTCAAGTTAAACAAATGTAACATCACGCTTCGAGCCACGGGTACAATGATCATAAACGTGGGTGAAATCGCCGGGGACAGCTAGTGTATTATAAATAGATAAAGTTAGTCGGTACGTTTGGATGTAGGAGGTACTCTCAGGAACTACTCACCTGATTTAAATAATTCTTACATTTCTTAAAAGTTACATTATTCCAAATGAATATAGGCTGTATCGATATAGCTATATATCGATATATTTCGACCCTTCGAGGATGAAATGTAGTAAAAAACAACATATTACTTTTCAGCAATTGACAAAATCTATTTTCTGCGGCATTAATGTTGTTACTGGTTTTAACAAATGCCTTCGTCAGTCATACCCGAATGTATTTACTTTGTATGGGTTGACTCTGGTTCTTTAGATATTCAACATAAAGACCGTTCTTTATGTTGAATATCTAAAGAACCAGAGTCAACCGTTTCCGTCAGGAAATTAGAACAATGAAAGAAAGATACCAAGGCCGATGGGACAGCCATATTATGACGGCAGACTATGCTTGAGTTTAATAAAGGATTGAACATAAACACAATAGAAAAGCTTACAGATATTTTTTTTCTATTTTATAATTTTTTTGTTAATAGCATATGTATTCAGATTTCTTGTCGTTATTATATAGACGCTTTTAAAATATATATTTAATATGTAATTGTATTTTTATTTCGACCTTCTTTCAGTCATATAGTTACAAAGTCTTATCTCATAAACTAGAGTCAATTTAACAAACTTGACTTTTGTCTCGTATTCAGCATACTGAACTTACACAAAATTGACTTCAACTTACCATGCCGCAAAATTACTGTTCCCCAGTGTAATATAACATAAAAAAACAGTACTTATACCCTAAGTAACTAACGGACACACCCCTATTCGTAAGATGGATATAATAACAGTGTTAGTTACAAATAAGACACTTAAAATAACAAATGTATGAATAAAAATTTAAACACAAACTCTTTAAGACTGCGCCGAGCGTAAGACGGATAATGTCAGAGCTCGTGCGGCGCACATTTAAATCGGCGCGCGGCCACCATAGTAAAATTGTATGGAGGATTTGAGGTGCTTTTTTGATAAATATGTATCTTTATTGTCAACCAATATTCTAAATATTTGGGACGGACAAATTGTAATATAACTATTTATGTTTCATTTAAGCAGTAAAATAGGATAGATTTCTACTGTTATAATATAAAAATCACGTAACACGAGCTTACGTTTTTGTATTTTTCGTGCAAATTTACGTAATCTTGTAGGCCAAAATATTAATTATTTTAAATTTTTTACACGGAGTAATTGTAAACAGATTCATTGTTATGGTAAATGTATATTTTATATTTGTATTAAACAAAAAGTGTTGATTTTATTCAATTAACTGTGACCGCCTGTTTTGGCACATTTCGTTCGGCGCAGTCTTGATAAAATAGCATTCATAATTTATTGGAAACTCACCGTCTAAAAAAGGACCCTACTTTTTAAATTGTCGTTCTTTGTTTTTCCAACCTGCATTAACAATGAATTTTTATTTTACCTTAGAGACTGGTAGTTAAAATCTTTTTCTTTTCCTTGTCATAGTTTTCAAGTGAAGCCATCGTTACAAGTACTGTTTTACCTGTTACGTTTTTGTACTGAATACTTTAATTTTATGTCTTCCACGTAGCAATAAGCTATTTTATGTACATTACATTCATAGTTACCCCTTTAGGGGTAGTTAGACTGTCTGCATGGGGTCTTAGTTTCAAATATCGGACCAGTAAAAAGTTATTAGGATTATCTGTAATTTTTTTAGTAGGGGCAATATGTCATTGCTTTTCGTGTCGTGATGGATTGCTGTCTATCGCACTATTATAGTGATACAATATAAAGGACCGGTGCGGTAATCAAACACTGAGAATATTTATCTTAGGCATAAATTCAACAACAGTTATCCTTGCCTAGCAATTAAACTTGCAGGCTTACGCTTGTCCAAAACCTAAACCAATTTGGATCTATGGAGAGTTTATTTCTTAAAAAAGAACATTAGATAATTCACTTAAGATATGATAAACTTTACACAATTGTAACATAACAAGTACATACTAACATGTTATATTTGAACCGTCGACAGTTTATGTTTGTTAACAATCATTTATGTTATACGTTTATTATAATCTTTTAAAAATATTAATCGACTAAATTTTACATATATTATTTCTGACTATCTCTCTTCTTCTTAATAACTCCTTTTGCATATCTTATACACGTTATACTAAGCTATTATATTTATAAGATCTTATGCAAATGCCGCTTAGTTGGTCCTCTTAGTATAAACGCTTGCATTTAACTGGCAATTCCGTTCTAAAGCAAATTCAATTCAAGTCAACTATAAGAAAAAGCGGGCGTATAAACGAAAAAGTAATTTCAAAAGAAGTAGAGACTCTTTGATATCAGATATCTGTTTGTATTTTCGTTTTTTGTTTAGGTATCTTCGTGTTTGTAATTTTGGTAAAACTGTATTGTACAAGAGTTTACCCACGGTTTACGGTTATCTTATCTTATGTGGGTGCCAGTCAGTGCAGACCGGCAACACTTCGACCCAGTGGAAACTTTTGCATAGACACTCTTCCAATAACGACTGCCATGGATGTTCATGGCAGCCGGGACCGACGGCTTAACGTGCTCTCTGAGGCACGGAGCAGGCGATAATTGTCAATCAAACTCACATTCGCATTTACAATATGAGATAGAATTTTGATTTTGACTATGGATTTTATAAACATGTTTAACATTAGTATTAACATAATGGCTAATACAAATTTTCCTCTATGACATCTAGAAAGCTACAGTCAGAGCAATAAGCTTCAAGTTTAGTAAACGTAAATAATAATTATAGTCGACAAGTCAAATAGCCACGAGCAAAACGTTAGGGGTCCAAACTTTACCGACATTTAACTAAGTCTATGTGAGGTTTAGAACCTCATTATGACTACAAACTGGTTTGTGACACGCGTAAAGTATAATTATACCAATAGGATGGCGTAGTGATTGAGTAGTCGCCCGCCACTGCGACGAGTGACGGTCCGAACAAAAAAGTATGGTGCGGATATAGTTGTTCAGTGTCCTGATGATGTTCTTTGTGTCTGTTGTTTGAAAGCTTGTAAAGTAAAACAGAACTACGATCTAGGGCAGGGACTGCTTTTTTTAAAAAGAGCATGGAGATATATAACTGTCTCAGACAGTCGAGAGCAGCCCTACCGGCCATCTCACCACGTCTGACAGACCGTTTGCTCAACCTACAAAAATTGGATCTTCAGACCATCGTGGGGATCCTAACAGGACACTGTCCCCTGAACAAACATCTGCACAACATCGGAGCAACAGACAACCCACTCTGTAGGGGATGTCTGACCGAAGAAGAATCTGCTGCCCATGTAATCCTGGAATGTGTGGGAGTAACAGCACAACGTAAGGAAATCCTCAACAACCCGAGGTCACTCCGCGAAGCCTGCGAAGACCCCAGGAATCTTCTGTGCTTCTGGGCGGCACCGGCACCGGCCGACTCTCACGCATAATGGACCAACTTGGAGTTCACATGCGGAAAAGGGAGTCCAATTACAAATTACAAAAAAAATATAACTCTCTGGCGCATATATCAATAGTTTGGCGTAATGTTTTTAAGTGGCTCTTCGCCATTGCGACGGCTGTGTGATTCGATCCCCATACAGAACAAAATTTTATGAGGTCCACAAATATTATATCTACAAATATTGTTCAAGGGCTGGGTGTATTTTTGTCCGTTGTTTGAATGCTTGTAAAGTACCCTGCGGTACAGGAATGATTCCTAGTGCGGAATAAAGTAGATTCCAAATAAAAATTACAAGCACTGCGCTATGCGCTATGCACCGTAATTTTTTAGAGCCAGTATTCTTGGAATTGCCTTACGAAAACCCTTACACTTTGATCAACCAGTGATTTTATGCTCGGCAGTAAGTTAATGCCGAGAGACCAACTGGCCAGTTTAAATTAGGCTTCAAGAAATTATAATTATTATATCAGCCCGGTATTATTGATTTCATTATGATTTCCGCACTCATGATATTCAGATGTGGGTTTGCCTATAACTGCTTGTTACACTATTGCTAATATTCGTGCTACCTTTATTATGTAGAACTCGTGTAAATAAATGTTGGTAAAACAGATAAAATAATAAACTGTCCTGTCCCACTGCTGGGCACGAGCCTCCTCTTAGTGTAAGAAGTGTTGCCACCATGCTAGCCTAGTGCGCGTTGGCAGACTTCACATATCTTCGAAAACATTATGAAGAACTCTCATATATGCGGATTTCCTCAAGAAGTTGTCCGTCATCGTAAAATATAAGATAGCGATAATTAATTTCGAAAGGTCAGAGATGCGTGCCTTGGGATCGAACTCGAGACCTCTGCGTGGATTTCGTTTGATATATTAACATCAACCTCCTTTTAGTTCACATTTTTATGTTTACACATATTATACGAATTGCGTATGGGGTACCTACTTTGCATGAAGTGTCATTAACTGATTTAAGTGTCGTGCTATCTAAAATAACAATTTGTCTTTAACGAACTAATTTATTATTTACGTACACCTAATCTAATACTAAGTAATAATAATAAAACTATCTTCTACCTAAAATATTATATAGAAGAAATAAATTATGAATATTAACAGAATTATGATTACAAACGTAAAAGTATAACTCTCCAATAGACGTCATATTCCTCCGTATCACAGTTGACTAGCAGTGTGTCCAGAAGACTGCACGTACAGCCGCGTTGAACGCCTTTGCTTATTCTTTCCGCAAAATAAAGACCAGCTCTCTGGTCACAGAGAGCGTCGATCAGCCTGATGACTGCATAGATGGTGTAGTGGTATAAGTTGCGTATTGTGGGTTCGAACCCCAAAATCAATAAATTAATCAATCAGCCCACTGCAGTCTACTGCTGGACATAGGCCTCTCCCATTTTACGCCACACGATTAATTAATAATCATTAATTAATTAATTAATAGTCATTAATTAATTTATGTATATAAATACATTTATTAAATTAATTAATAAATAATTATTAATTAATTTAATTAATATTAATCGAACCCCACACGGGACAAAAATTTGTGTGATCCACAAATTGTTGTTCCTCCGGGTCTGGGTATTATTTGCGTCCGTTGTTTGAATGTTTGTAAAATGTTAAAGGAAAATAAAAAAATTATTGCTAATTTGCTAATAATTTGCTATTTCTCTATGTAGAAGACGAGCACTGGAACCCAAGAACCCTAGCGTTACGACCCCAAACGGCTCAAAACATCATTTTAAGCTATGACTTAAATTATGGCGCTTTCTTTGTAGTTTGAAGTATAAAATATAGAAATCCATAAGAAACTAATACTATCTTATGTGGGGGCCAGTCAGTGCAGACCGACGACACTTCGACCCAGTGGGATCTTTTGTGTCGACACTACCAATAACGACTGCCATAGATGTTCATGGCAGCCGGGACCGACGGCTTAACGTGCTCTCCGAGGCACGGAGCAGGCGATAATTGTCAATCAATACGAACATAATTTCGAAAAGTCGTATAACTCCCGAAAGTCAGAGGTGCGCGACGTGGGTTCGAACCGAGACCCTCTGCATTGCAGTCTGTTGGTCTCCCCACTGAGCTATCGCTGCTTATAAAACTAATACTAACTCAACGATATTACACCGAAGCGAGAAGAAAAATTCTTGAAATGAAATCGCAACGATACATCCAAGTAATATTATAAAATTCTCAACACTTCGGAATTATTTACTTTATATATGATATATCGATTTCCTTATGAGATTTCTCAAATATACCTTCGTAAGATGACGATCCCGATCCGTAACTTTATTATAAATTCTTTGAACATCTTATAAGTTGGAATATGACTTCAATTTGCGACAAGTATTTGATATGAGGACATACGTATTGGAATTGACACGATTCGGAGTTAAAAGAGAACGAATGTCTTATATTTTCTCTACATACATATTTACTGTATTAAATTCAAACTCAATCATTTATTTGTATGTACAAGTCAAAGACAAAAATCTTTATTTCCATAAAAATGTGTAAACAATTGTTGGTACATCAATTAACTATAATGTCCTCCAGACCGAATTTCGGTCATGGCGGCCAATCTTAACGGAGATTGGCCAACTGCGCAGGAGATATTATAGTGCACAAGTATGTGTGCAAACACAAGTGCACTCTCTGTTCCCTAAGTCTCATGATCCGATGGGATGGATAATCCGACACGACCGGAGAGAGATCAGGCGCAGGACCAACGGCTTTACGTGCTTTCCGAGGCACGGGGGTGTCTAACACCGCCAACTTCCTATCTCCGGGGTGGTATTGAGTTCTCTTAGCAAAAAACCGAATTATTTTGTGTTGGCCCGACCTGGGTTTCGAAACCGAAACCATGTACGTACGACAGTCGCATTTACTACCGCTGCGCCGAATAGAAAAAGATTAGTTGAACTTTTGACTTTGAGATATCAAAATCTGATTTGTGTAATATATTTAGAAACCGATATGGAACAGATTTCTATACGATTAGGATTTCTTTGTGAGTAATGTAGGTAGACATTTGATATTTGTTTCGTATCTGGAAAATTGCCAATCCTTTCTATAGACACTTTCAAAAAAGTCTATTAGGTATATAATTATTATTTACTATATTACTGAATTGAGTTAACTCGAAATAGTAAGATGCGATAGGAATATGCCTGATCTCTTTCCAGTCGTGTCGGATTGCCATCCCATCGGATCATGAGAGTTAGAGAACAGAGAGTGCACTTGTGTTTGCGCACATACTTGTGCACTATAATACTCCTGCGCAGATGGCCATTCTCCGTTAGGATTGTACGCTGTGACCGTAACTCGGTTTGAAGGACATTATTATATGCATAAATTTAAGCCATGGAGACATAAAAGTTGTACATACATACATACATACATACATACATACATACATACATACATACATACATACATAGATTCACGCCTGTTTCCCAGAGGGGTAGGCAGAGACTACGGATTTCCATTTGCTACGATCCTGACACACTTCTCTGGCTTCATTCACTCATCCTCATACACGCCCGTCGGTTCAAGGTGCTCTTAACCTGGCCTTTGTCCAGAACGCCTCCGATCTGATCAAGAAACGTTCGCCTAGGTCTTCCTCTTGCGACTGTTCCATTCACACTAGCCTTATAAACTTTCTTAGTCAGTCTTTCCTCGTCCTTTCTTTCTACATGCCCAAACCAGCTTAACATACCCTTTTCTATTCTTGTCACTATATCCACTTTCATGCCGCATCTCTCTCTAATCATTCCTTATTCTATCTTTCAGAGTCACACCACATATATTTCTCAGCGCTCTCATTTCTACAGCATTTATTCTGCTCTCATGCTTCTTTTGCCATACCCAACTTTTATAACCCAAAAATTGTAACATGTCGTATTTTTAATAAACCATATCACATACAAAAATATACATGAGCAGAGCTTGGAAATAATATACGAAATTATTCCTTTCAGATGATCCATTTTCCACGTACATAAATTTATTAAACCATAGATAAAAGACAGCATTTAATGAAGCCTATTCACTGTCCAATTTTCGACTTTTCGTTGCAGTACGGTTTCGTTAGGCTTTTAAAGTTTGTGAATGGGGTTGCATGTAAAAGTTTGTTGGACATTCACTGTTAATATTAGGCTATAGAAGCCGCTATAGGGTTTTGCATGGATGGACTGCGTTTAACTTTTTAGTACAACTAATTTGGCTAACAAGACCATGCCAGGCTCATCATCCATCATTTTTTCATTCATCCCAAAGCACGCATCTGGCATTTTCGAAGTTATGTACATAATAGTTAAATATTCGCTTTAACGGTAAAGGAAAACATCGTGAGGAAACCTGCAAGTCTAAGAGTTCACCTGGGTGGTGAACGGTGGCCTAATCCTTCTCACAATGAGAAGAGGCCTGTTCCCAGAAGTGGGATAGTTTAATACAGGGTTGATAATATAAGACTATAATAAAATATGTTTGAAAAAGAGTTTCGATCTAACCTTATGAACGTCAAATGTGAAAAGAACACCCCCGTTTCGTCAGCAATCGTATTAAATACCACATAATAGAAAGCGTGCATATTGCCGTCAACACAGATCTCTGTGTTCCTACTGAAAATTTTATGAAAGAAAATAATACGTAATACGAATTCCTCGACAGACAAATGCAATCATACTTTGTCTGACCCCAGAATTGAATCCAAAACCTACCCTTTTCTTGGAATACTAACCTTTATTTAATTCATTTCATTTGAAATCTTAATTCATGTAGTTTTAAATAGTACTGTTTTAATTATTTTCGTTCATAAAGTACACAAATAGAAGACAATTTGTATTAAATTCATATCGTTATCTCGGTCGGTGGAAAGTAATCAGATTTACAACTTTATGAATTACAAAGAGAATAGTTTATATAGCCACAGATTGTTTTGTGATTATTGTAATTAATAATGAACGCTTTTTAAAGTTTACTATAGTTTTAAAACCAAATTAACTTATTATAATGTTTAAATATGGTTACCTCTTCTACACTTCGCCATATGGAAGCATTCTGCGAGCAGTGCCCACTACTGAAGTGGTACCGAAATCTCTACTTTGGAGGTGCTTTTTTGGGCGTAAAAACATCATAAAAACGCAACATTGCACGACTCGTAAACCGATCCCTGGGCTAGCCAAAATTATAACCTCAAACTTATGACTACAAGTCAAACGAGAAGACAATAACAAATAAATGAACACAAAGTACCACGAACCGCCACCCTTCATCTCAGATGAATGGTCTGAGTTGGTATTCAAGTTATTCATGGACTGATATAAATGTAAACGCGATGACTTCATACTGCGTACGATTACTTGATGCAAACGAGTATTGCAAAAGTATTGTCGCCGCTACGCTTCATTAAACCGCGCATGATTTGCGATCTGCGTTTCTCAAAGTTTGTTTCGTGTTATCATATTTTCTCTGAAAGGAAGCTGTATGTCAGGATGTTTGCGTTGTTGCACACACCTGTATCTCAGAAATCACGTGAAGCCAAACTTTCAAACTGCTATTATTAAAGGCTATCGTTTATTTTAAATTATTGCATAACTGGTATATGGGTAGTGTGTGGTGTAATGATTGCAGCTACTTACAGATCTGATTTGTAAAATAAATAATATTATCAACATGGCGATTAAAAAAAGTGTGCTTAATTTACATGATTTTATTAGCTTAACCTGTATTTAAATATCTATCTATGCAATGGAATCCTTGAACACGATTTTCACCCAGTTAAATTTTATATACCCTACCGGCCAAAAGTTTGAGACCACAAGTTAAAATATTGTTTCACAATAAAATTTGTTAAAAATACATATGATAAACAATTAATTTGCACACCTGCATATACAATGGATATTTAACTATTTTTCGAAGTCATTATTTCTATTTATTATTATGTAATCATCGTACAAAGGTCTTTTGTCTAGAAACATCAATGGGCGCCGCGTGCGGACCGCGCGCTAAAGTCATTGTAATATTATTGTTACCTGACTATTATTCATTATTTGGGCTTTGTTTTGTGTTAACAGAATTTTAGGAAATTTTAACTTCCTAAAACACTGTGAACACCTGAGTTTCCATGGAGTAAATATTTCTTAATCTTGGTTAGTCCGAGCTCGTCGTTCTTACAGTGAAGACATCTCATTATGGGAAAAGTACGCCAAATTAGCGGTGAAACTCGTGCTGTCATCATTGCTTTACACAACGAAAGCAAATCTGAACGTGCGATTGCTACTCAGCTCAAGTTGTCGAAGACTTGTGTTCATAACCCAATAACCCGATACAAAGAGACTGGCAATAATCAAGATCGTTCGCGGTCGGGAAGGCCGAGAGCTACCACTTCTAGCGAGGATAAGTTCATCGTGGTAACAAGCAAGCGGAATAGACGCCTGACAGCACCAGAAATCCGCGCTGAAGTGAACAAATCCCGGTCTACACCTGTGTCATTGACCACAGTGAAAAGAAGACTAAGAGACGCTAAGTTATTTGGTCGCGTAGCAGTGCGAAAACCTCTCTTAAGGCCACAAAACAAAAAGAAGAGAATGCAGTGGGCCCTTACCCATCGAGACTGGAGTGAAGAAGACTTCAAAAGAGTTCTTTGGACAGATGAGTCCAAATTTGAAGTGTTTGGGAGCAAAAGACGTGTTTTTGTTCGGCGGAGTGCCGAGGAAAAGATGATGCCAGACTGTGTCCTGCCCACAGTGAAGCATGGCGGTGGTTCCGTTATGGTTTGGGGTTGTTTCTCGAGCCGTGGAACTGGAGATTTGGTACGAGTCAAAGGAATTATGAAAAAGGAGCAGTACAAAGCCATATTGGAGTGTAATGCTGTACCATCGGGACTTCGGCTAGTTGGAGATGGCTTTATTTTCCAACAAGACAACGACCCTAAACACAGCTCCAAATTATGCCGGGGTTATTTAGATACAAAAGAAGCAGAAGGGGTGTTAAAAAACATGGTGTGGCCCGCTCAGAGCCCCGACCTTAACCCTATAGAACTTTTGTGGGAAGAGCTGGACAGAAACGTGCGCAGTTGTTGTCCCAGCTCACAAGAAGATTTGTGGAGAGCATTGCAAGAAAGCTGGAACAATATTTCACAAGAAACAATCGACAAATTGATTGCCCGCATGCCAAGACTTGTCAACAAAGTGATTCAATGCAAGGGAGGGTTTTTTGATGAAAAAGCTGTTTAGCTTGTCAACATATATTTTAAGTTAAATTGTCGAAATATTTAATATTATTTATTTATATTTAATTGCATTTGCCATACTTAATAAATATCACAATAAATCCTTTCATGTTTAGCTTTTTATTTTGAGTTTTACATCCATTTGCAACTTTGATGTAGGTGGTCTCAAACTTTTGACCGGCAGTGTATATTCTATTCGGATTACCTTGAAGCTTTGTATACTTATCAAAGACCGATGACGATACAATAATTTCATAATTTTATCCTATTAGGTAGCGATCCTGGCCAGGATAGTACTGGCCAGGATCACCAGTATATAAAAAAAATATAGACTTTTTTCTAGACTGCGTACCTCTATTCAGTGTCGGTAAAAGGTTTGATCAGTTTTCCGATGGGGGTTTAATCCTAATAAATCCTCTGTATGCTCGAAGAGTAAAGGAAAGGCTCTTCATAATTTAAAGGCAAAAATAAATAATAGTTTAAAGACCTAAAAATATGTTTTAATAGAAAACAACACTAAAAATAATCTTCAATAAGACTAGAAAAGAAATTTTTAAAAACGTATTGTGTGCTTACATTTCATATACCTATGGTTTCTTTTTAATATTTTTTTTACAGTTGTTTAATTCAAATTTTCTTTTATTTTATTTTATCAATCATGGTTAACCTATAACTGGCGAAGGCTTAAGTTCAAACCTATAATTGTCAAAAAAATGTCATAATAATTAAATTGACATAAGCTAAAAGTAAATCTTTTCTGATAAAATAAATATATCGTAACAAAAAGTATAACATCTTTATGAACAAAACGTAAAAGTTATGTCAAGCTATGTCACCTTTGAGAAACACTGCTTAGTATATAGTAAGCGCTTGATTATTACTATAATCGTCTCATAATTGCGCTCAGATATTAATATTACGCACACACTTAACTGTCACTTGCATATTGCACATTCCGATAAGAAACGCTGTTAGGAAATTAAAATACAATATTGTTGACGATATAGAGAGAAGAAAGAAAGGAATAAATTTTATGTCAGTCTCGTAAAACTTGTAAAGTTAAATAAAATCCTAATTTACCTAATATTATAAACGTGAATGTGAGTTAGTTTGTTACACTTTCACGCCTTAACTACTTGGCTGATCATCATGAAATGCAATCGCATACACGTTTGCCTACGGAATAGGACATTCTGTTCCCGGATATAAATTTAGGATAGAAATTTATTGATAAAATCTAGATTAACGCGAGCAGAGCTGCAGGCAAAATCTAATAAAATACATTATAAATAAACTACAGTTGATAAAAAATATTGTGCCAAGACAAGACTGAAAAGGGCCTTAGCCTTTGCTTATGTTCTACCTATACAGCGTGTAACAGAAAGGTGTGGTCATATTTTAGGGCCATAATGTATATTTGAAAATAATTCATATCAAAGGTCAAAACAAATTATTTTAAATCTTCTCTCTTAGCTTTTATTATTCCCAAGTCACTTGGGGTTGGTTTTTCTGGTCTAACCGGATTTGACTGGATATCAGTTTTTACACAGAGCGGCTGCCACCTGACCTCCGCAACCCGAAGGCTAACGATACCCTAAGGCTAGACCAGTGTCAGGATATTAGAGGGTACTAACTTTCCCAATAACGACTGCCATAGATGTTCATGGCAGCCGGGACCGACGGTTTAACGTGCTCTCCGAGGCACGGAGCAGGCGATAATTGTCAATCAAAAACAAATTATTTTAAATAATATATAATAATAATAATATTCTATCACATACACACAACACCATCTAGCCCAAACTAAGCAAAGCTTGTACTATGGGTACTAGACAATGGATAAACATACATATATACATTCTTTTTTGGAAATATATACATATTATACATGGAAACACTCAGACCAAGACAAAGATCCATGTTCATACACACAAATGTTTGACTTGTACGGGAATTGAACCCGCGACCCCAGGCGTGGCAGTCGGTTACACTGACCACTACGCCATCGCGGCCGAATAAATAAATATTATGACAATTCAAATATTTTACACAAACCAACGCATTACATTCTATCAAAACTCCGCCTGTTCAGTTTCGGGTTCACGCAGGTCACCAAGTTAGCTATTAGTGTTGTTTGACTGTCGACTAGAAAGTACCTTCTGATATCGAAAAGTCTATAAAAAAGAAGATCCTATATCTTTGTAAAAAATTAATAATGTATACAAATTCATTGATTGCCGTTTTCCATTGTACAGGGACTACATTGATTGATGCTTAAACACATTTAATGCCAAATACACGGCGCCGTGGAGATGTACGTGGCTGAGTACACGGCGCCGTGTGGTGGTGGGAGCCCGCATACACGGCGCCATGTCTTGCAACTCGTTTGTTTCTATGCATCAGTATGACTTCGGCCATTGCGATAGCGGTATGTGAAGCATGCAGCCATACACGTGACGTTTCATTCTATATAAAACAAGTGTTGGATTTAGATTCGCGCGATCAATTTACTTTTCACGTCAAAACTACTGAACTGATTGTGCTGAAATTTGGTATGGAGATGATCTAAAGCTTGGAGAAGGACATAGGCTATATAAAACCGATATTTACGCGGATAAAGTCGCGGATGAAAGCTAGTAATTTCATAAAATAATTAATAAATCTAATTAATCGGTGCCGTGTAATTGGCCACCAACATCTCTGTAGGCCAAGTACACGGCGCCGTGATTTTGCTTTTTTTTTAAAAAAAGAATCTAGCTCCCTTATGTTATCAAAACTTAAGCATAATACTTCATCACAAATAATACAAACACTCAAATTGTACGGCCACACTGATACGTTTCTTACCAAAAACCGCATTTGAGATAGATATCACAGGGAAAGTGGCATTGAATGTGTTAATATGACCTTTATGTTACACGCTGTATGTTTGTATGTTTTAAGTCTCGAGTAACAGCGATCGAGGCTATTGCTGTCTACTGAGGTAAATGTGGGTACACCTCTACCACCTACGAGATTCAAATTCAAAATAAATTTATTCAGATTAGGTTACAAGGTAACACTTATGAATGTCAAAGTTACACTACATTTTTCCTGTAAATTTACATTTACCGCCACGTTCAGCAAAGCAAGGGTGTAGAGCTCATGAGAAGAACGGGCAAGAAACTCACGGCCACTCTTTTTAATCGCCAAGTTTTTGTTTACCTTAATAAACTTTGATGGTAGCCTCTAAAGCAGGAGTATGGTAAATAGGAGCATCCACTTACATGTACATTAATAATCAAGACAAGGCATGATTGTAGTCCATAGTTTAATCTAACTCGATATATATCTATATCGACGACTCGATGGCGTAGTGGTTAGTATAACTGACTGCCACGCCTGAGGTCGCGGGTTCGATTCCCGCACAAGTCAAACATTTGTGTGCCTGAACATGGATGTTTGTCTTGGTCTGGGTGTTTCTATGTATAATATGAATGTATCTACAAAATAAAAGTATATATGTATGTTTATCCATTGTCTAGTATCCATAGTACAAGCTCTGCTTAGTTTGGGCTAGATGGTGTTGAGTGTATGTGATAGAATATTATTATTATTATTATTAACTGTTGTAACAAGGATATATGCGTGGCACAATGTATGTACTTAAGTGTATTTAGTTACCAGAAAATTAAATTAATTATTGTTTTCAATTGGCGCTGGACAGAAAGAAAGATCGAAGGACAGGCCTTTACCCTGCAGTGGGACGGTACAATCTAAAAATAAATAAATATTTTTGGTGCGTCGTAGTAGCTAAATGTTCTGTTAATCGTAAGGTCTAAAGCAATCTAATGTATCAGAGACGCCACAGTTTTACCTGTACTTATAGAACTCCATAGATGCGCCAAGTGTTGTGGGTACAATCCCCAAACGGGACAAAACATTTGTCTGATCCACAAATACTTGTTCCGAGACTAGGTTTTCTTTGCGTCAACGTTGTTTGGATGATTGTAAAATCAACCGCGATACATAATTGATTCCTAACGCGAGAAGAGTCTTTTTAAAACAACTTTAGAAACAGTACCTAATTTTCCATTCTTTACCCACCCTCGACCATCTTCGTATTTTAAAGACACTTTATAATATTTTTCCTTAGCTGAAACAATATGCTTGAACAACACTTCAAAATGAAAAATCACCCTCGAATGATCCTTATAACGATTCGCGAAGAATAATAACTGGTTAATTTTTATGCAAAACGAGCTATTAATTTTTTAATTCATCACCAGACCTCAGCGTTAAGGCCGGTCCTCACTTAAGGGAAGATGAGCTTACTGTTCATAATATTGTCCTACGTTTACGCGAACACATTGAAATTAGAAAATATAAAATTAACTATTTTTACTGTTCCGTGATTCTAATAATACAACTTATAGCTATTTATAATTACACTAGTTTTTGTCCGCGGCTTCGCTTGTGTGAACGTTAGATAGCTAAAGTACGTCAATGCATTTCTATCCCTGAAGGACAGTATTTTTTTCTGGATGAAAGGTACACTATGTTCTTTTCTGAACCCCTGGCAACATGTATGCGACATTTCTTGACGTTCGGTCGGGTATTAAAGACGTGAAATCGTAAAAAACAGCTAAATAAACAAACTAACTCACATTTGATTATAATATTAGTTAAGTTTTTCTCCGACGTTTTGTCTACTTTTCAGCAGCCATGGTCACGGGGAGCTACTGAGAGCATTTTCAATGCTGCTGAAAAGCAACCAAAACGTCGGGAAAAGTGTAAATAGAAATATAAGTAGATACAAGATAGTATGAAAATAGTTACAAATAATGTTTAAAGTACACAGAGATAAAAGCCGTATATCGTAGTTTAATATCAACTTACTGGTCATCTTAAACTCAAATCCTAAACAGTAAATGTTGAGTTGAGGGCTACCCTAGTTACAAATTACAATACCGGTATCTGCGATTTAGATGCCGAATATGTTTCATCCAGCACGGTACTGGTATGCTACTTCTGTGTACTCTTCACCGAACTCGTTGGCTACCAGGTAGAAAACATGTGCTTGCCCATAGCACGGTAATGTTATCTAACAGTATTGTAACTCGGCTCTGTCCTTGAAATAATTACCTACAGTCGCGCGGTACGCAAACACGCGAGAGGGCTGCCCGCCTACAGTATTTTAATTTCATCTACCTACTTGAGTTTCTTTCTAGTTTGGTGATTGCAAATATTATATTTTTTACTTGGAAAATTAAATGTTTTGTGAATTAAATCGGAAGTGTTCAATAAAAATCATGTGGTGTTTTTTTAGTAGATTTAATAAAAAAAAATAACGTTATATATAACAGAGACTAAAACATATTTGCGCCTCGACTGAGACGTACGCAAAGCTTTATTGTTAAATTTAATAGAATAAAAATATCCGCATTCGGATAGAAAGTTATAAATACTATAAATATTTCAATCAAATATTAACAAATCGCACGCTTACTGCTTACAAAACTTTCACATCGTCCGTTCGTCACTGCGGCGCATTCGCGACTGGCTGTGTACCGAGTGCATACCGGCCGCGAAGCGCGTAGGTATGACTCGCGTTTCGACCGTTTGTATGAAGATAGAGTACTGTTAGATAACATTACCTTGCCTATAGCCCTGTCATTTTCTGCTTTATACTATATAAAAATCAGTTTACGTATCCCCAAAACTCAAAAAGTAGTTAAAAGAAGAGAAAATTCTTTTACAAAACGTTGAATTGGCCGAGCCATAATGAAACGGGGCTGGGTATAGATGGTACTCTATACGATTCAAGTGTGTCAGTCAAATCTACACAGGCGATGCAAATGATACCTGCGTTCGGGGCCATCCGTCACTTTGCCGGAATATTTTACTAACGTATCTGTGATATAATTTCATGAATACCAAAGTACCTACAAATCGTAGATTTATTGGTTTTGATTTGCATACCCGTAAAACCGTATAAGTCAAAAATCTACTATGCAAAGTTGCTGAGATGTCAGCCCAAGGAATAAACATAAACATATCTGGTAATCTGCTGATAGCACAGAGCCTCTTAAAAAGCCTAGGAAATTTTCATTAACTATGACCCTCTGTAGAGTAGAATAATATACTTTAAACGGGCTCTAGATTAGTGAATATACATATACCATCTTCTCACCGCTCATTTCATCTTCGTTGAATGAACCGACAAGCGACATGAATCGATTATAGCGTTGGAAATGTAAGAATAATACCGATAGAGTACCTTATGATGAGTTTTAAATGAAAGAAGCTAAATTTTCGCATACTAGCTACAGACTACCCAGCATCAATCGCTTCAGAATACAGTAAGAAAGCTTTCTTTTAACCTATTGAGTCGCAGCGGTACACCGGTGGCCAGGCACAATAGATTATTTATTATATCTGTTTTTCTAAGACTTGACAGATTAATATATCTACATATACTGACGCCTATATTGTTCAAGAGGCAGGCGGTGATGTATTACTACATTTCGCCAACTATGTTTCAGCTTCCACAAAAACGGGGCGAGCTTGTTGCCGTATGTTCATCATGTCAGCTGAAAGACGTCCACTGCTGGACATAGGCCTACCTCAAGGTTTTCCACACAGAGCGATCTTGGGCCACCCGCATTCAACCGCTCTCCGCAACCTGGTTGCAAAAAGCGACCAGGACCAGGACCGACGATCTGGTAAGCTAGGTCGTCGGTCCACCTTGTTGAGGGCTGTGTGTTCGTGCTGCTAAAAAGCAAAACACAGAATCCTCTTAAAATGCTTTTCGGTATCCTAATAACCACTATGGCCATTGTAGTAGAGGTTTTGCTGACCTTGTCCGTTGAATACTTCTTCAGTTTTATGCAGGGAATTCGGCGTCTACAAGTCTACACTTTCTTTCGTTTCGTGTGATTAGTGGCCAACCTGTTGTCAAGAATTGTTCAAGCCGCCCATAGGCCTCTGACATGGCTTGACGATTGCTGTCAATTTGACAACGGGACCGACGTTTTACGTGCTCTCCGAAGCACGGAGACGCTCAGATGAAATACCACTAAGCGGTCACCCATCTATAGACTGACCGCACCCAACGTTGCTTTACCTCGCTAATTGTTTATCGATCAGTGAGTGCAGCTGTCTATCTACACTTTAATACTGCTAATCGCAAAGGGAACGTGATTTCCACTACTAAATATGCATAGACTTAAGCTTAAGTTGCTCGTGTGTTCAAGTGGATTCGAGAATGGTTTAGATTTGGGATTTTTTTCTCTTTGTACAAGACAACATCTGTCGGGACAGCTAGTATATGAATATAAAGGCCATTATCGTCTGCCGGACTCATATCCAGATATGGTGCAAGAAAGGTGGCAAACAAGCCTTAACTAATGATATGCAGTTACTGTAGTCTACGATCGCTTAAAATATCAGAGATTTCTCTCAGGCGTCTTCGACCTTGCAGCAAAATTATCAAAGATGGCTTGAAAAAGGAGAACGGGATATGTACGGTATATATGAACCTCCGGAACTCTTAGTTGCTGGCTAAAAGGCAGTGATAGCATCATTTTCTGCTTCCAGTAAGAGAGTGCTACTTTTCTAAGCGAGCCGGCTACTTAATACGTCACCATATAATAATGATATATATAAACAAACAAATGCATAGTAAAACGAAAGATATATTACAATTGAGAGTATAATTATTAACCAGGTGTTCACAAACAATTTGCCAGCATCGTTATTATCAATCCAAGACCGGTAAGAAGAAATACGAGTAAACAAAGAAGTTTTGTCCACACTCTTTCCACTCACCACACCTACCAGAATTTTCTCCCTAACATTGTCTTTAGAATCACCACTACACTTGCATACTAAAGGACCTCCAGAATCGCCTCTTGCTACATCAGTGACTTCAGTATCGGTGCAGATAAAATTGTTCATATTCATATCCCAAAAGGCGGAGCACTGCATTCTTGGCAAAACCATTATTTGAGCTACAAGCAGAACTTGTGATATAGAATCGCGGAGTGAAGGCCCCACCCTGCCGTATCCAGCAGCCGTGCAGTAAGTTATATAATCCATATCCTTGCTAGCCATCTTAATAGACTGTACGTTATCTGTAAAAACCCAAGGCAAATCAACGTATGCTAAAGCTATATCGTTCATTGGAAAGATGAATTCCTTGTGAAGGAGTACTTTCGTCAAACTTCTCCATTGACCGTCAGGAGTAGTTTCTGTGTCGCCGTTATGTATTAATGTGTTAGTTATGTTCCCTGCGACGTAACGCAAGATGCGTGGGTTTTTGGCGAAGTAGAAATCATTGGTTTCGAAACAATGTGCTGCGGTGAGGACACGTTTAGAATCTATGATGGATCCCCCGCATATGTTCCTCCAGAAAGTATGTCCAAAACTGTATGAATCATCAGGTTGTTTCAAAGACACAAGATAGGGTACTTGAAATGAGCTCGCAGGTTCTCCTTGCACTATTTTTGGTGATACTCTGTTGAATCTATATTTAGAGTATTTTAGGGAAGTAATAATTCGTGTGTCATATTGGCACACTGATATTTGAATGATAAATGAAAATATTATAAGCGCTTTCATTAGAATTTGGCTGGTGAAGGTTTACCTTAAATATTTGACATGTTTGAACTGTGAGTAAACTATAGACTATGGACTTATAATTGACACTATTTCATAAACTACACGTCATCATGTCGTCTTTATGCTTCTAGTAAGTAAACAGAGTAAATATAACTTATAGTACAAGATCCCGCCAGACCAACGTTATTTCAATTTTAAAATAAAGTGTAATATGTTAATACCTTATTGCATCCATACTTTCTAACTATAGACATCTCGTTAACTATAACGTGCATTTAAAAATAATGATCTATACAAATTGCATGAATGTATAAATCACGAAGAATTCACGATTAAAACCAAAATAAAACCTGAGACATATAATAAGCGCAAACTTATGCTTTCGACCAGCGAAGCTGTACCAAATAATATACAGTAAAAATAAGTCAAAGAACCTTTTTACACTTCCTCAAGGTCAATAAATTAACAAAATAAATCACAACACGCCCACAAATCGCAAAATATAAACAAAAACAAATCCAACCTATTAATTACCCATAATTTCGTACAAATTGTCTCTCACTTGTTTAAAACAGTGTTGAAGGCTACCGTCTATAATTAAGAACTTCCTTATCAATCATTTGTCTGCATTAAGTTCTCAGACTTGTGCTCAGACTTGAGGAGACTCACTGACCGTAATCAAAGATTGAAGGGGCGAGTAAGGATAAGGGGCTAGTGTTGTAATTATTAAGGGAGGATTTTAGGGGCGTTATTGATTGGTTTATATAGGGATAATCTTATTTCGCGATCGTTTTAATTATAGTCTTTTGATTATCATCTTTTTTTAGCTTTAATTAAACAACGACCGCGATGGTCGGTGGCTACAATCATATAAGAGATAGATCAGTTATGTTTGTGATCGGTGGCGCAGCGGTAGTAAATGCGGGAGATCTGGGGTTCGATTACCAGAAAGGCCAAAAAATGTTTATGTCGAGGCATTCAGTACCAGCACAGAGTCTGGCATTTATTCCGTTAGAAGCCAATAGGATTGCCCTGTATCACGTGAGACATAGTATAGCAGGCAAAATGTGGGTGGCTCTTCGACGGTATAGGCGTGAGACGATCTTTATGAAAAATAAAGATAAAAGTTGGGGCTTGAGACGCATTGAACTATATCAATATAATGTTAATAACTGCAGCGTTGACGTTGTAGTATAGTATGTGGTCGTATCGCTTTTGTCAGTGCAATAGGTTTAACAAAATTTTGATTTATTATTTTAGATTTAATTTTTTCTTAATTACTACATTACACATTTTTATAATTAGTAGCGGGTTCTGCAATAATCTCGAGGCTTGTATCGAGGTATTAATTAATTTACCTGATTTATTGCTTTTTGTGTAGGTAGGTAAATAGTATAAGTGATGACGATGATGATGATCCCAAAGACACAGGAATTATTTATAGTACAGGCAAAGCACAGAGCAAGGTGAGATTTAACTAATTTATTTTAAATTTTTAATAGTAGTGCCCAGCGGTTACTTCCTCTTCGATTTTGACGGTCGTAGCGTGATGTTACATAGAATATAATTTTGCTCAATAAATAGCGTCTATTCTCAACGAGTTACCCGGCTACAAAATGCAAAAATATTCAATTCTGACTACTTAGTAGATTCAGAAATTACCATGCTCAAATAATCTCGTCAACTTTATTACATAAGAGAAGTAAATACATATATACCTCAGATTCATTAGATTTATTTAAGAGTTTGTGTAACGAGTATTACCTATATCAGCCAATAAGTTCACAGTTTTTGTAATCTATGATTCATTTAATTTCATTTAATTGTCTGTGTATCTGTTTTCAGTATATAGTGTCTTATCTATGCATCTGTCCGACAGTCAAAATACGTAAGTAGAAACATAAATCATTTGATATTTCCAAAGAAATTCTCGTATCATTTTTCTAAACTGTACGAAATGGCTTGAGCAACTCATTAGGTACTCTTGGATAATTTTATAAAGACTAACTGACTTGACTGAGTGATTTTCTTTACGCCGTAAATTATTTAAATTTCTGCAATCTCAAGATGACGATAAAACATAATAACTATTTGTCAATAAATTAATCGTTCTTATTTAAGAGAAAGCACAAATATAAAAAAAATATTAATGATAACGACTATCATATTATTGTCAACAATTTTGTCCGCGCTGACCCAAGAAGACCATCGAATTATAACTTCGCTGAGATACGTCAAACGTCGTGTGAAACCTACAATCGTATTCGGGCATTTTGTTGAGTATGGCGACTTACCGTATTTAATATCCATCAAACGCACATTACAGAAAGGTAACAAAAAGAAGCTTTGGAGTAATTATTGCGGAGGTACTATTATTCAACACATGAAGGTACTCACAGCCGCTCATTGCTTCGAACTACAAAACTATTACTATTATTATCATACGAATGAGATGCGCGTCGTAGCTGGAAGTTTGCTTAATAATTTGTATCATTCAGGTGAGTTCTGTACTCATAGATATCATCATGATTTGAGACTTATCCCGTTAGACCAGCCATTTATTGGGCTAATACCTTGAGCCGCAATTCTTATAATCAACGTAGGTCGAAATGATTTACAGGTTCATTGTGAACCTACTTACTGTCTAGCATAGTGTCTTGTTGACCTGCTGAGATCGAGGGAAGTAGATAGCAATTGAATAGCACTTGGGAGTGGTAACACGTTTTTTTCTCGTTGTAAACGACGCAGGAACTCATGTATATATCTTTGTACAGTTGTCTATTAGGTACACTCCGTAATAGTAGCATATCATAATTTGTCATTGTATACTATGGTGAGATGAAGATAGATGGTCTTCATCTTGTCATTATACACGTTGGCTCGTCTGCTATCAGCAGCAATTAAAGTCGAAAAGACCTAACTTAAAAGTCAAGATGATTTTTAAATTTATTACATTTGAATTAACGGCCTTCTCTTTTGACTTCTTCTTGTGACTTTTTTTGAGGTTCTATATTCAATTGCCGGATCGTGCAGTGTTATAAGTTTTTTCTATTATAAAATTCTTAGTACCCAACAACGCAAATTCAGGAAATGGCTAAAGAGAAATGTGGACGGCAATAGGATCGTCTTCATTACGTAGGACTTAAAACATAGCTGGCAAAATGTTTATTTTTCACATTTCTAACCTACCCCTTCGTAATTTTAACAAATCTATGTGTAGAAATTAAATTTGATTAATTAACAGGCAACACAACAACTACAGCGGAACATCAGTGGCGTAAATTAGCAAAAGTGAAACTCCACTACGATTTCCATTTCCCTCTAAACGACATCGCTCTTGTGTTCGTTGACGCTCCTTTCGTTTACACTGAAACTGTAAACTACGTTACGCCAGCACGAAGAATGACAGACTATGCAGGGAGGTGTATTGCCGCAGGATTCGGAGAGATTATTCCAGGAGCGGTGAACTCATACCCTCAAGAGCTACGGAGAGCTGAAATCAACCTCATGTCCAGAAGCCAGTGCCAAGCTATTTGGGAAATAGCTATGGATGACTTTGTGTGCAGCTATTCCGTTATGGCCGATGTGTCTGCTGGCGATTCTGGTGGTCCGCTGGTTTGCTTCAACACTTTAGATCCAGCAGTCAAGAGTGGTAGCCCGCTACTGGTAGGTGTAGTCGGCGGAAAAAACATTGACAAGACCACACTGTTCACTCGCGTGGCAAGTTATCGAGATTGGATAGACAGCAATCGAGCTAATGTCCCAGAGTTGAGGATTGGGTTTTTGTGTTTATGGGTAAAATATGTTTGTACGTGCTTTAGTTGGTTTTATTTCTGAAAATGACTCGACCTTAGATAATTATGGCTGATCCTTCAGACCGAATTTCGATCGTGTCGGCCAATTTAAGACATCTGCGCAAGAATTTCTCTTCAGGTTACTAGCTATTTGGTTGGCAAAGTACATGCATTTAGTTAATTATGCGTAAATGCTTGTCATAGAAAACACGTATAACGTAGGTAGTGCAGTGGGTTTTAAGCTTACGACCTCCCGGCTGCAAAGGTAATGGGTTATACATTGGAGTAGGTAGGTATATATCTTCCTTGACCGATTTCGGCCACGACGACCGTTTCAACTCCTTTAAAGTTGACGTTCGTGTGCTTGGTAAAATCAGCACAAATGATTATAAGAACAGTGTATAACGTCACAGTCTAATGAGACAGCATCGGACACGACAAGAGGTAGATCAAGTGCAGGAACAACGGCTTAACGTGCTCTCCAAGACATGGATATAAAATTTATTATACTAAGTTAGAAGTTAGAAATGTTTATCTCAAAATTAGTTAACAGAGAATGAATAGATTGCCCGGATTTGGTTTTATTTGTGGTTTACCTTGGTTCTAAGGATAAACACTTCCATAGAAACAGTCCTTTTTGTCCAGAATAAGAGTCCCCGCAAGCTGCAGACTTTCAATCGGCCGATAGTTTGGTAGGTTTCTTAATCAGTATGAAAATGTATGGGAGTGCGCACATTATAACGATTCAGTATCGGCCGTTAAATAGTTTGATGAGCTACACGATTGTCTTGAAACTGAACCGGCTGCAAACTATCGGCCGAATGCTAAATCAGTACTCCACGCGCGCATACCACCGATTGTTTAGTCGGCCAGACTCGCCCTATAGTTCAGTTTGCTGCGAGCTTTGCCACCGGACGGTCATGTCTATTTTTCATGACGGCGCTGTTTTGTTTCGGATAATCTAGTACTTTAGAATGCATCGTGTAAAATTCTCCTTGCAATAATCTGTCACTGTAGATAGGATGCACCCAATACTCTCGATTTCTCTTCTTGGTCCTCCTCCTCCGTTGTATAAAAGCAATAATAACACTTCTGGAGAATTGTGTAACATTCATTATGCGACCACTCTCGCCAAAAGCCGATTTCAAACTTAATAGCACATCGTCCGAGAACTGTCGGCCGATTGTTGTCTAGTACCTATACGCACTCGTCACAGACGTCGGGTCTGTGTGTGTGTGTTTACGGTAATGCCCCATTACTGCGTTGCGTTGCGTCGTCGCAGCGGATCAATGCATTGTGACGATGCACGACGGCGCAGCGCAAGAAGACGACGCACGTCCGCTGTCCGTAGATTACCTGTCAGTCTCCATAATGGATCGGAACAAACGTGTTCTATTGTTGCTTTTATTGGGCCTATCCGAAATCCTTCACACTCATGCTGAGATAAAAAAAATGTGTATGCACGTCTCGTTTGACCCTCTAACAGTGGAACACTGTCCGTCGTCGCACCGGAGTTCCGACAACGCAGCGCATCACCCTGCCCCCGCTAGATTTTTCGTCCGTCGATCCGTTGAAATGTCGCGTGTGACGACGCAACGCATTAATGTGGCATATCACAAAAATTATATGGAAAACGATGCAGCCTCAACGCAGCTGCGACGACGCAACGCAACGCACTAATGGGGCAGAGCTCGTAGTCGGGCCAGTGTACGCGCTTAACGGCTTGGCCACGGGACATTTGCTGCACCGAAAATTCGCGCGGTGCGAACGTCGAGACGTATTGCGACTAAATCAAATGTGTGGCAAAGTACTTGCCATGCCACGCGTAGCGGCGATCGGCGGGACGACTGGCGACACTTGCCGAGCGACGGGTGACAAAAACAAATGTATGAAACAGTACAACGCATGCCACGGTGCGAGCGCGCCGCGAATAATGTGAGAACCAAAATAGTCTAGTTGTATTCGCCGCGAAATAATGAACACTAACATTTTTATTGCAGAAATATTAGCTAGACCATCTATTTGGAAGTTTTCTGGATATAGTCTATATTAATTTGCCGTCTATACCCCGTTTTTTATTCAAATCATGAACTCCACAATCTCTTCCAAACGTTATATAATTATTGAAACACAAACTACACTAACAACTTCATGTTTAGAGGTAGGAGAGGCTGGTCATCTGTCATACAGGTTTCCCGCCTAGTACAAATACCAGTCTCTCACACAGATCTCACCTTTTTAAATGTTATGAATACCAACCAACGTAGTTACACTTACTCGATCATGTAAAACCTAGTTTAAGACCTGATTTTGTAATCATTCTGTGTGAGAGAGAAATAAATAAAAAAAATATCTTGCATAAAAAAACTAGTACTCTCCAAACAATGTCGAGACAACGTTGATAAAGACATCTCACTCTCGGTCTCTACTGGTCGCGGTAGCAAACGCAACTGGCCGCGGCGTGCCGACTGCGGCGCGCGGGCTGTCGGCCGCCGCAGCGCCGGTCGCGACGCCCGTTCCCGTGGCCCGGCCGTAACAGCCAAATTCGACCAAACTGTCCGCCGATCCATAGTCTGCAGTTTGCGGGGGTCTCTTAAAGTAGCTTCTATCAAACACCAGCTCATATACGCCTTTGCAATTACGCCGATCGATTTCCATTTCGTGAAATAACAATAAATGTTTAAGCTCCTAAGTCTGGGTACAAAAGTAGTCACACACTTTTGTACCTAGATTTTCTTGTACCAGATTTTCGTATAATAAAACACTAGAATTATACCTATAAAATATTTATTTAATCATCTTTAAACAATATTTTTTTTGTTTATAAAACATAGCTCGGCATTAAATACCTTATACGCACTACTTATATTTAAGTTTGACACTACTCCACACGTTTCAAGGCGCCGGCACTGTACTACTAACATATTTTCTGTCTTTCTAACAATGCAACTTATTTACGTAATCAGAGAATAAATGTGCTATTCGAAGCAATTGCTCTTGACATTGACTCTCCTAGAAAATTAGATAAATTTTGCTAAACTGTAGATGTTAGAATATCATTAATATTTTTATTACTTAAATTCTTGTGTTTGTAACATCTATCTAAGCGGGACTTATTTGCTATTTCTTTTTGAATACGACGAATAAAAATGAAGATAAACAGTCTACTCAACAACATTCTATGAGTGCTCAAGTAAATTCAGTGCAACATAAAATTTTGCTTTAATACATCTCTACGATAATTATTTAAGATCCAATTTGTGTTTGATTAACAAAAATGTATAAACATTTTCTACAACGTTTTAAATGTTATAATTGTATAATTTATGACAAGTGGGTCTCTATTTAAGGTAGCGTGTTCAGTGCTCTATATAGGAACCATATTGGTTTCTCTATCGTTTAAAAATATTTCTTGAACTTAAAAATTACATTTGCACATAGATAGTACCTAGTAGTAGTCTATTATTCATTAAAAATGAACCTTTTTACACGTGTCGTAGTGTCAAATATTTCTGTCAACAATGTCTGTATAAATGATTTACTACATTAGTTGGTGAAGTTTTTTCTATGCGTACACATAAAGGGCATAAATTTCCTTAAAGTCTATAAAAATACAAAGAGAAAGATATCATTTTAGTATAACGACATAAATATAAAAAACAACATACAGCTAATGAAATGTCATGAAGTGTTCGAAGTCAATAAAGCTGAAAGACTACTCGTTATTGCACGCGCGAGAACGGTACAGCGCTATAATGTGTATAGCTCTGTCTCGTTTTTGCGGATGCAATCATGCCAGCGATTCACCTCGTGTTATACAGTCTATATAGTCTGGCAAACACTGTATAAGAAACTGAAATATAAATTCTCGTTCTCTAACTTACGATAGGAGTGCAATAAAATAATGAACAATGGCTAACTGCCGCACTCGGAGACATTTAACGATTACTTAAATGACTCCGTAGTCTTAACTATCTAAAATCTTTAGTAAGCAATTGTGTAATCCTCACATAAGCGCAAGTCACTTAAATGCTCGATCTAGCATATAATATAAAAGTATATATGTATGTTTATCCATTGTCTAGTACACATAGTACAAGCTCTACTTAGTTTGGGCTAGATGGTGTTGTGTGTATGTGATAGACTATTATTATTAATAACAATTTGTTAAATTCAATCAGAGCTGACATGCTTCATTACACTCTGGTGAGCACATTCACAAATACAACACAACACAAATAAAATGGATTTTATTTCATTTACTTTTCATAGTCATTATTACCTGAAACTCAAGTAGCGATTTATAATAAATCAAGGAAATTAAATTAAATTCTATTATTATTTTATGAAGAAAATTAAGTTATCGTTAAATGTGTTTAAGTGCGGCAATAAATGTAATATATTAAATATAGACGCACATAATTTTAATAAATAATAATTATATTACTATAAAATTATATCAATCATTCATACAAATACATCAATTGCAATAAAATGCGAAATAGACCAGAAATAAATAATGATTTTAATTTATGGTTAATTCCGCGACTATTAGGTAGGTATATGACTAACATGTATTTCGATACTACTACATGATATGGAAGTACGATTAGTGACGAAATAAATAAATGAAATGAATGTTTCATAACTGTTAGGATTCAATTTTTTATAATTAATAATACATACGGGTAATAATAGAGTGTCGAAAATAGTCATAGTCCAAGATCTTACCGCTTTCTACGTCGATCTGTATTTTAATGTCAACTTGAAAAGTTTAATTTTTCGCGCGATAGATGGCGTTGTGCCCTGCAGTCGAATCGCGATGTTAAGATTCTCCGTCGATTATAATTGAATTAACGTTCTAGTCATGAGCAAATTATTTTTGTTGTTAGAAAAGTGTATAATTTTTACTTTTTTGTATTTAGTTGATAGCCGCGGCTTCGCTCCTGTTTACCGGATAAACAGATCATAAGCTATCTCTATGCGATAAATTTTCTCGGTTTGATTTGGGCATACCAGCAAACAAACTTTCACATTTATAATATTAGTAAGTATTATCAGTAGCAGATTACGTATCTTGCCTACATTAGATTGCCTATCAAAATATGATGACATTGCGTTGAGGACACTATGAAACAATAACAACTTTCTCACAACCCGGTTGATAAATGTGACAGAAAGATTGTGACATTGTTCATTACGTACTATGATAAGAGAAGGCGCTCATAGCCAGTTGCACTCACTGATCAATAAACGATTAGCGAGGTTAAGCAACGTTGGGTGCGGTCAGTCTATAGATAGGTGACCGCTTAGTGGTATTTTACCTGAGCGTCTCCGTGCTTCGGAGGACACGTAAAAAATCGGCCCCGGTTGTTGTCAAATTGACAGCAGTCGTTAAGCCATGTCAGAGGCCTACGGGCGGCTTGAACAACCCCTTGACAACAGGTTGGCCACTAACCACACGAAAAGAAGAAGAATGAGAAGATTTTTAGTAGCTTAACGAACAAATTGACAGATTTATAAACAGTATCATAATAATCAAATAAAAGACAACGGAAATATAAATCGCATGGTGTCTTGTTCTTGTTAGGTTAAATAAGAATGATGGCGACACTGTTGTTTTATAAATAAATGCTATTTGAAAAGAAAGAAATTCGACATTTTAACAGATTTTACTTAAAATATCTGTCAAATTCATTTCTTATATAAGTTATCTATGGCGCCTGCTAAATCATTCCTTATGTAAGTTATCTAAGAATTCTGTCAAATTCATTCCTTATGTTAATCTGTACGTGTGTGTCACTAAACTCTTGAACGGCTAGACCGACTCTAATGAGTTTATGTGAATGTTTACCTAAATGGTTTAGATTCACAATAAGACCCGGTAGGTGGCGCTGGCAAGCCAATATTCGGGCAGGCCGTCTGTCGGGACATCTAGTTAAAATCTGTCAAAAATTAAGGCGATTGAAAACACGTATGTAGTTGAATGTTTTATCCCTATTTAATTATTAATGTGCTTATACAGCCTTGGCCATAAGTATTAGGCAGCCCCAATATAGTTATCACACACCTGTGCTATTTGAACAATTAAACAATATTCTATAGAACTGCGATACCGGTGTCATAAAATACTATTTAAGACAATAGGCGGCATTTTTTAAGCAGTCGTAAAACATCTGGTGCGTCAATAATAAAATTTTATTTTTTCCAAAATTTATTTTTAATTTTTCGTCAGTTACCATTTGGAAGTCTTAGTGTAAAGACAGTGCATTTGTGGTTTTGTGAATTAATTGAGAAGAAATTCATTTGAAAATACCAAAACGAAACGAAATTAGTATTGAAAATCGTGTAAAAATTCAACTTTTACATGAGCAAGGCAAGACTCAAAAAGAAATCGCGAAGTTGGTGAAATGTTCGCGATGCGCCGTTCAATCTGCTATCAAACGTTTTGTTGAGACTGGCTCTCATGCAAATAAACCAAGAACAGGCAGAAAACGCGTGACTACTAGCCGTCAGGACAGAAAACTTATCCGAGAGTCTGTGAAAGATAGAAAAAAAACTTCTTCGGAGCTTGCTGTGGCTTTAACTGAAGAGACTGGACATCCCATAAGCGCACGAACTGCAAGACGAAGGCTAGTAGAAGCCGGCTTAAAAGGTTGCAAAGCTAGGAAGAAGCCGTGGCTATCCGCAGACAATAAAAGAAAACGACTTGATTGGGCTCTGAGACACCAACATTTCACAGAAGAGGATTGGTCTAATGTGCTGTGGTCTGACGAATCAAACTTTGAGGTAAGTTTTTTTGGTGAAGTCTATACCACAATTACAACGATCATTGTTGTGTTTGTCTTCAAACTCAAATGTTATAAAAGTTTGTAATGTGTGCTTTTTTTTGGAATCTACAGGTATTTGGAACACCAGGTGTGACGTTTGTGAGGCGACGCAAAGGCGAAGAATATCACCCAGATTGCGTAGTACCAACCATAAAACACGGCGGAGGCAGTGTAATGATTTGGGGTTGCATGGCTGCGGATGGAGTCGGCAAAATGTTTGTTTGCGAAGGTCGCATGAACAGTGAAAAATACATTAATGTACTGGAAACTGCTCTCGTACCTTCGCTTTCGTGTATTTTTGGTGACACTAACTTAAATGGTGTGAAATTCCAACAAGACTGCTCCGTGTCACAAGTCAGCTACTACGATGCGCTGGATTACTGAAAATTGTATTGATCTGTTAGATTGGCCTGCCCAGTCCCCGGATCTAAATCCTATTGAACATTTGTGGAGTATTTTGAAGAGAAAAATAAAAGAGCACTCGATAACATCAAAAACTGCTTTAAAAAACGCGTTAGGGCAAGAATGGGATGCAATTTCTCCAGAGGAATGTGCGAAACTTGTACGTAGTATGCCCCACAGAGTTGCTGCTGTCATAAAATCAAAGGGTGGCCCAACAAAATATTGATGTTTTTACAATATTCTAATGGAAATAAAGTACTTTAATCATTATAATTAGTTTTATTTCTCTCTAAGCCTGAAATATGCAGTAATTTATAGGGTGCCTAATACTTTTGGCCAAGGCTGTAAGTGTTGGCCGTAACTAAATATGATGTGTGTGCAGAGGTAGGTATTGGAAGACAATAAGTGTCTTAAGACTATTGCGACGATCGTGGCACCTGCATTATTTATTTACTCAAGCAAAACCACCAATGAAATTACTTGTACGCATGTGTGTGTTAACGAGAGGCGCTCTGTGATTGGTCAGTTGACACGTGCGTTTTTAATTAAGCAATCACGAATCAATTCAAACACACATACATTTTATTTACTCAGCTTTTTTAGGTTTCTCATAATGGGACTTCAATGTTATATCTGAGCAGTTTCTAACCGAAATCTGCAATCGTCCGTACCAGAATTGGAATCTAGATCCAAACGATTATCGTGCCACGAAAACAAAGAGGCAGTCAGATAATAAAACATAATTGTAAAAAGACATGAATTAAAATTAAATCTTAAATAAATACATTTAGCATATTTTAATTAAATCTGAAAAGAATAAGATCTATTCAAACAATATGTAAATATACCCTTTTACTCTTTTCATAATGTTCAATAAAATCGAGGAGTTAGACATGCGTATAATTGCTTTCGAATACATTTGTACACAACGCAATATCTGCTCAAGGACATAGTGCACGTACTTACGTTTAGTGCTGTTTACATATTTAAATAATTTGAATGCAATTAGATTCTAATAATTCGAATGCAATTAGATTCTTATAATTCGAATATAGTTCAAATAATTCGAATGCTTCAAATAATTGTAATGCTATTACATTCAAATATGGTTCGAATAATTCGAATGCTGCCATTACATTCGAATATAGTTCGAATTATTATAATGCAATACATTCGAATATAGCTTGAATGATTCGCATACACATCTTTTTCATGCATGCACATTTTTCAACCGAAAGTTATTATAAGTTACATTGAAATTATCCTACTCTTGTTTAAGAAATATTTGTCAACGTTTTATGAGCATAAAAATTCTACATCAAAACACTATGCGTTAGGCGATCTAAAAATATTTCAATTCCACCTTATTTATTCGTAGTGAGGTTACTCAAGTTAATTTCATCTCATAAGTACTTTATCATGTTATGCTTAATCATTAAATCTAGATCTATATTTTATATAATTGATATATAATAAGTAAATGTACGCAATCGCTAAGAACATCTGAATGAATACTGTCCGAAGCTTCGCACTAACTGAAATGATCACGTAGCGCGAAGCAATAGTGATCGCTTCGCTAAATCCCACATAAATGCTGTCTCCGAAGCGACAGTATACATAATACTGTAATATACTATCATCACCCCGTGATCATTTTAGTTTATGTTACGTATCGGGTACCTTGTTATTTATCAATTACCTATATTATAATATTGACAGTTATGAGCCCAACATTTATTTTTTCTGTTATTTAATCAATTTAGATTTTTTTAATCCAAAGCATGTTGCTCCAGTTTAAGCGAAGCACCAAATTTAAGACTGCGCTGAGCGAAATGTGCCAAAACAGGCAGTCACAGTTAAATGAATAAAATCAACACTTTTTGTTTAATACAAATATAAAATATACATTTACCATAACAATGAATGTGTTTACAATTACTCCGTGTAAATAATTAATATTTTCGCCTACAAAATTATGTAAATTTGCACGAAAAAAGCAAAACGTAAGCTCGTGTTACGTGATTTTTAGATTATAACAGTAGAAATCTATCCTATTTTACAGCTTAAACGAAACATAAATAGTTATATTACAATTTGCCCGTCCCAAATATTTAAGTTATTGGTTGATAATAAAGATACATGTTTATCAAAAAAGCACTTCAAACCCTCCATACAATTTTACTATGACGGCCGCGCGCGCATTTGAATATGCGCCGCACGAGCTCTGTCATTATCTGTCTTACGCTCGGCGCAGTCTTAAGCAAAGGTCCTATCGAAACCAACATAGTAATGCGTAAAATTGGACTCGAAAAATATGCGTTAAAGACCTGTATTCCAAGCCTATTCCTTATGTCTAGACTTTTAACTGCTGCTCATGAATCAATAAAGATACCAGAACACATTTAAAATGCATGTACTAATGTTTAACGAGGGGATGTGGGCGGGGGATAATAATTGCAAAAAATCTGCTAACGTAATATAGTAACTTGAACGGCCCATACCTACTATGTATGGTTAAGGACAGTGTTGTATATTCTAGTGTATAGTGCTGCCAATCATTCGAATAATTCGAATTAAACTCTGCACATCACTTATAAAGAACTGTCAATATTATAATTACAAATGTATTCTATAAAAATGATTAACTTTATCAAAATTAAGAAAGTCTTTTAATAACAATATGATCTAGCTTATATGACTATCTATCTATATAACTCTTTCGCTCGCTCTCGACGCAAAATAATAATATTTATATTTTAAATCTATACGCATAAGACATGTTTGATATAATAATACATAGTATATAATATAATATTGGGTATAATATAAAGATGCTGTCATCAAGTTCGCAATGTGTTTCAAACTAAATTTTGCCCGCAGCTTCCTTCGTGAAAATGTAGGTTAGGTTAGATTAGTAACTGGATGAGAGCCTTTGTTCTTTTATGTACCCCTGACAACGTGTATGCGCAGTTTCATGATGATCGGTCGAGTAGTTAAGGCGTGAAAGCGTTACATACAAACTAACTCACATTCACATTTATAATATGAGTTAGGGTATAAACTCACGATTATTTCCCGGAGGGAAAGGCAAGGACTATCTATCTTACGTGCCTGGTATATCTCTCTTTCTTATGTTAGTCATTGCACTCCTCATGCTCGATTCTCTGATCTGAAGGCCAGTTAAGAACGTATAGTTGTATAACTAATAGAAATTTGATATAATTTATAATATAATTAATTTTCTCGTATTTTCGATATATTTTCGTTATATTTATTAGTTTGCTTGTAACTTCATGGTTGTGAGTCACTACATCAGGCCTGTTTATCGCGACGGCGTAGGCAGATATGTATTCGCTTTGTTTAGACTACGCATAGTCGGGGAAACTTACTACCGTCTGTCTACGAGGCACATTTTCTGGTTTGTTGTTATTGAGGTTTTCTTGTCAGAAGACATTAATATGAATAATACGACTCGGCAATCAAAACGCAGATCTCTTGATACACAGTTACTCCTGTTTATGTACACATGACAGCATCTATCTATTAAACCATCTATATGAATTTGAAATAATATCTGATAAAGTCAGATTGTCACAAAGCAACCAATATTCCAATTCAGGTTCAGCAAGTTTCTTTCATAATAATTACAACAGTGTCAACAGTTATCGAAAATATTTTTGACCTTAATAATATTAAAAATAACAACTACTGTCTATCTGGGTAACATTTACGATACGGGTAACTTTGACAAAAATATAGAAGCACTTTTAAACTATTGAGTGAGTTGGTGACGAGACACGATATATTTTTAATTACGTCTGGTATTCTAAGATTTGGCAGATAATTTTATTAACATATTGAAAGCCATAAAGCAGACACAATAGAACATGTATGTGGCATGGCGTTAAATTTTTAATATTAAATGCAAGCAGCTAACTTGATTTTTGTGTAATATAAATAATACGTTAAAGATTTTAGACTATCACAATTTGTAGTCATAATTTTAATGCTTTGTGTAATAGCAAAGTAAGCGGGAACGTCGAGAAATAAATTGGTATTTATACCATGTACCTATTGAGTCGCAGTGGCGCACTGGCGGCCAGGCACAATAGCTTATTAATTATATTATATATTTACGGATGCAATAAATACCTGTCGTGTAATATTGAAATAATGTTAAAGATAATATTTATTTTTACAAGTCTTGGTAAAGAAACCTGGAGTAATGTCAAAGGGTTTTGATTGTATCTCGACCAGCTGTGATACAGGTTTCAAGCCATCGATCGCTACCTGACTCATACTTTATGTTCTTATGTCAATTCTAACTTTAAATCACATTTCTGCCTATTCTATTCGCCTAGTCGAACTAGATAATGCAATTTCTGCCAACTTAGGCTGCAAAATGCATTATCTTAAATCTATTTTAAATTTCTTTACGTATTTTATAACACTTATGACAACATTTTACAAAATGATTAGCTGTAACTTCACTTCTTCATGCCTGTGTCCTTATTTTTCCGCATACAAACTTCCCAGAATCAATATTCTTGCTTATATAAAAATAGCGCTGAGATCCAAGTATCAACTGTCAAAGTTACCCAATATGTCAATATTATACAGATTTTATATTATATACCTATTATAAAAGCTAGCGTAACTATAACGGGAATGTGCGTCGCTCACTTGTCCTGCAGTTGTACGTAGTTCGCCGGGAACAACCCGTAGGCGCCTTTACATAAACCTTGCCACCAACCTTCGTCGATCTGTCGAATAAAAATACATAATGTCAAAGTTGTATAATCTGAAAGGGGAAGGCAGAAATGTATTAATCATAAACATACATAATACATAACATATAATGCTCATAGCTTTTTTATGCTTATGCTTAAAAAAGGACAACTCCCGAGCTAGGAATAAATCCTGTGTCGCGGGGACTTTACAAACATTCCAACAACGGACACAAAGAACGCCCAGACTCGGTACCCACGTGGGTCGGACCCCACGTGGGGGCGACCACTAATTCCTTTACGCCATACGTGCAAACAAAATTTCAAATATGCTTAAGTCTTAAATAATAGGATGCGAGTAGATCGCCGTCCATTGGAAAAATATTTATACTTGGTGCGGCTACTAAGAATTTTCTATTAGAACATCAAAATACAATTACCAGACCTTGGACTTACGAAGTATGGATTTCGCAATCGCATACAAACATAAGTGACATTTATGCTAAGAGACAACAAAATCCAAAAGAACTACCTCATTTAGGTATAATTAGTATCCATTAAGTATCCATCCATTATATCGTTTAGTACGGTACAGTAATGGGTTTCAGTAATCCATTAATTCATGCATAGCGTATACACTATTGCATTACCTATCCATTTTTTTTTTATGGTATAGTCGGCTTACAAGCATACGACTCGCCTGATGGTAAGCGATTACCGCCCCCATGGACACCCGCAACACCACAGGAGTCGCTAGTGCGTTGACGGTCTTTTATACTTTGAAAACGAAGTTTTTAAAAGTATTACAATTTGATATGCAGCAGTTTAGTTGTGTAACATTGCAAAAGTCATATCTTGTTTTTATTCGAACAAAGTCTTAAGAAAGAAAGTATAGAAGATAATACAATATTTTCTAATATTGTGGAGGAACGTGGTATGACGTCCCTCCAACACAATTGGAGGATCCTCCGGTTGGGTGATCGTGTCTGGCGGGCCACGGCCTGACGGTTAATGCGGGAAATTTGTACACATATATATATATATATATATATATATATATATATATATATATATATATATATATAGTAACTCAGTAAAAACTTCGCTTGCGAGATTCATGATTGTATGGCGAAGTGAGTAATTGTATACAGCGCCATCTTTTGTTGTGTGTCGTAACTTCTTGCTATGTGTGGAGGCGCTGCAATATCATAGGTCCTATCCTAATGCTGTTTTCCTGAATTAAAATTACTATTTCAGTAGATAGTAGTTTGGATGTGTTAGGATGGCGACGTGGATTAAGTGATCGGGATCGATTCCCACACGGGTCAGAAATTTGTGTGATTTACAAATAGTTATTCCAAATCGGGGTGATCTGTAACGTCCCCCGAGACACAGGACCTATTCCTAACGTGGTGATCTCTATTGAAAATGAAAATAAAATCACTTATTTGGTTCCTCCAACAGCTCTGCAGTTCTTTAGCGGACGCAATATACGCCGTTTTTTTACAAAAACTTTATGCATAGTACGTGTAATCGGAAGACACCGTTACTGGAGGAATTCTTGCCGCTGGTTCGTCTAATAACTGCAAGATGCTACTGTTTAGCTATTGATCTATTAGCTCTTAACGCTAACTTGCGTTTATAAGTTAATTTTTTCTGATCACTTGCTATATAATAGTTAACCTGTCATATATTTAAGATGGATTTATAAGTACGGCTATATTTTATCAGCAATAAATGATTTTATTATTATGTTTCTATAATCACAGGTATTTTCTAACGTATTATATTAGGAAAATAACTGGGATACCCTTTGGGAGGTTTAATCGGAGACATAGGTCCAACGTGAAGAGGCCCTTCGAGAGTTTTTATCAAAGGTGGGATGGAGTTAGCCCGTTCGTGCTGAAACGTGGTTGTTTCGGCACGAATGGGCCGGCTCGGGTACGCCTGCTTGCCTTGTTATGGTATAGGAGGCAAACGAGCAGAGGGACCCCCGCAACACCAGAGGAGTCACAAGTGCATTTTGCACATAATACCCTCTTTTCTCCTGGGGTGGGGAGGGGGCAAATTATTTATTATGTGCACGCACTTGCGACTCCTGTGGTGTTGCGGGTGTCCATGGGCGGCGGTAATCGCTTACCATCAGGCGAACTGTCTGCTCGTTTGCCTCCTATATCATAAAAAAGGCGCAGTCGTAGAACTATTGCTACGTATATGCTATGGGTATGGTTATTATGATGTTAGGCTGGTGTTACCATGACGATGTTGGTGATGATGTCATCGGGGTCGAAGGAGATCTCGTCGGGCGCGGCGGCCTGGTAGTCGTAGAGCGCGCGCGCCGTGTACCCGTCCTCGTCGTCGGCCTCCGCCTCGCCGTCGGCGCCCAGCTCGCCCTCCCACCCCACCGGCGACACCACGATCGTGGGCTGGCGACTCAGCTGTACACACATACGTGTTATATAGGTACATCAAACAGAAACAATGTTACAACAACGTCATCAAAAATCAAAACTCATTAGGGCCCAGTTTCTCACATACAAACACACACATGATATGTGCATCCAACAGAATCAATGCTAGAGAAACGTGGTGACGTAACGATTTTAAAACTCTTAAGTCTAAACTCATTTAGGTCCTGTTCCTCACACACACATGTTATATACAGCCCACAGAATCAATGCAATAGTCACGTAGTTATTTCGTGACGTGACGTGACGAAACGTGACGTGGACGTTACGTCATTAAAACTTAAATTCAAAACTCATTTAGGTTCAGTTGTTCACACACACATGTTATATATATTCAACAGAATCAATGCAAAAAAGTGATATACATCCGAAAGAATCAATATGAAAAGCAACTTGGAGACGTCTTCAAAAATCAAACTCATTTAGACCCAGTTCGTACACCAAGACACGAGTCGCTTTCGCAACACCACAATCGTAGGCTGTCAGCTCAGCTTCAACACACAAACACACGCGTGTTATATATACATAAACACAACAGCATCAAAGTGTACAAGCAACTTGGTGACGTGACGACATCAAAACTTATAAACACCCGACAAAATTCGCGGGTATATAAGTTTGATGTCGTTACGTAAGCATTCATTCCTACGGAACAGTAACTTGGTGACGTAACGACATCAAAAGTCGAAACTCATTTATTTAATTAGGCCCAATTCTTATATGAAAGAAACTTGTCATTTCAGTTAAAGCTAGTCAACAATTTTACCGTCCGTAGCTAAACAGTTATATTCTCAAATATAGGAAACAGGCCTAATACGTTTAGGTCACAAAATAATAATTCATATTTATGACCGTCATCAAAAGTCAAAACTCATTTAGGCCCAGTGCCTATATCAAGAAACGTATCCTTTCAGCTACAGACAGTTTATTTATAACACATATTCTATTTAAAAACATGTCAAAATTTTACTGTTTGTAGCTAAAACGATTCGTTTCTTGAATCGTTTTAGCTACAAATAAATAGGCTCTGGGCCTTACGTCACAAAATAACACTTAACGTCAAAGGTCAGTGGGCTCCAAAATGAGTAAAATGGTTCTTGTGACCGATCATCCAAATTATGCCCATCAAGTTCCAATTTTAGCAAAATATACATTGGTAGAAGTGCAAGACTAGGTCCTTGCATCATCATAACTTGATGATTAAAAGTCAAATTAAATATCGAATTTTAGATTTGAATATTAATATTGAAATACACACACAACATAAAGCCCTTAATATGTTTTATATAAAATGTGTAAAATATGAAAACAAAGTTATTGCGAATAATAAAGTTAAAAAATAACAGGTAACCTCTTCTTTATCCTCTTTAGGTTCACCAACCAACGTTACATCCGGCAAGTTAGGCTGCTTTGCTTCTGACGTCACTTCCACCGGTGGCGGGATAATCTCTACTGGCGACTCCTCCTCTTTGACGGGCGGCTTAACCATCGCTGGTTGTTTAACTGGCGCTTGAAATAACTCTGACTGCTTGAGAACTGAATGTTTGGCAAGTGTGGGCTCTGGTTGCCGAGTCATGGGTTCGGGTTCCGGTGAGGGCTCGTCGGCTTTTTCTTTGTCTACGCGGTCTTTTTCCTGAAATACCATTGTATTTTATTAGTTGTAGTTTGAATTGTGTTGTCTTGTAACTTTGTGGTTAATGACGAAAAACTGTTCATAACTATAGATAACAGGAGAGAGAGAAGGTAATTGGCTACTTAGTACGACGAATACGAATATATCTTTATTCATTTAGGTGACAAAGTAACACTTATGAACGTTAAGGTTACACTGACTAAACAATAACATGAATTTACATTTACCTGTTGCCACGTTCAGCAAAGCAAGGGCGTAGAACCAATGAGAAGAACGGGCTAGAACCTCACGGGCACTAGTTTTAATCGCCCATTTTACAATGCTGCTTATTTAACTAATTATATTTGTAAGCAGCTAACAATTTAAGAAGGAAGAAAGCCAGCTTTTTAATATTAGAAGGGCACAATTAAGGTTTAAGTGGAAGGGGAAGCCCTGGACGTACCTTTATCTAACAAGTGAAGAGAAAAGTGGGAATCGATCCGTATCAAGAGATTTAAAGAAAAACAGAAGACAGACTTATGTGGCGATTGCTCCACCGACAAGAGCTACGCTGTTATCGACACAAAAGATCCCACTGGGTCGAAGTGTCTCCGGTCTGCACCGACTGACCCCCACATAAGATAAGAGACGCTGTTATAGTAAGATCAATGAGTCAAGAGAAAGAATGTAAACAAACCGTCAGTGGTTTTTAATATTTTCACTATCAAAATAATCAAAGTTACCTTTAACAGAATGACAAAATAATGATTTAGAAAAACAAACATTTTTTATATTAACTCACAGTAAGAAGATAGGTTTCCAAGCTGGAATTACAGTACATTTTTTCATCTATAAAAACGACTCATTTCACACGAAATAAGTGTTGACATCTCGGAGACTGATCGGATGGCGATACTTAGCTTGTGACGATAACCGCTTCTGTTACTTCTCTTACGTCATTGCGTGTGAGAGTAAAGTATAGACATAATTATCGCTCGCTGTCGTAATGTGCCATAATACAGGGTTTCCATCATTTTGTTGGCCGTACTATAGAAATATGTCTTTTTTAAATATGCACGTTTTGTATATGTGCGTTAGCCAGTTACCGATTATTATATACTTTATATATTATTCTATTTACAACAGCTATTATGCAAAAAATTTACTATTAAAGAAATAATTACCTTTTGGGACAAGTCCTTGTCCGTTTGTTCTCTCTGTTGTCTTATTTTCTGCACAGATTGTAGAGCTTCCTGTAAATAAAATATTCATTAAAATAAATGTACACACGGCTACACATCAAGTTAGACACCCTATATACGCATAACTACGCTACATACAAAATAGAGAATTGTCGGAGAGGGTCAGTACATAGTGGTGTCGATGTAATGGTAAGGATAGAGCGTCGCGTCTCGTTCAGCGTGAGTGAGACAAAATAACAAAAATATAACGCACTCTCTCGCACGATTCGCAGCGTTCAACTTCTAATAGTTCAAAGTCCAAACAGTCTAGGTTGATGTGTCGCTGTGTGTACTAGTATGAAATCGATTTACCTAATTTAAAATTTTCCTGCACGGATGGCGTAGTGGTTCAAGTGGTTGCCTCTATACAGTCACTACGCTGAGTGTTGTGGGTTCGAACTCCACACGAGAAAAAAACTATGATCCACAAATAGTTGTTCTGAGACTGGGTGTTCTTTGCGTCCCTTGTTTTGTAAAACCCTCCTTAGTTGACTAACAATTTTTTAATATTGAAGTCAAACTGTTACATTAACAAAATTCTAATATATATATTTTAAATCTACTGGCAAATAATATACAAGCTATTGTCTTCTATTTACGCGAATATTATTTATTGAAATTAAACTGCTATATACGGATTTTATCGCGTTGGTTATTTGACACTTTATTCAAAATTTTGTAATAAAGTGTCAAATAACCAACGCGATAAAATCCGTATATAGCAGTTTAATTTCAATGAATATACAAGCTTTTTAATTTTGGTAGGTTTGAGAGTAATTGTCAAATGACAGAAAAAGGATATATAATAATAGTCTACCACATACACACAACACCATCTAGCCCAAACTAAGCAAAACTTGTACTGTGGGTCAATGGATAAACGGATAAACATACATACATATATACTTTTTTTTGTAAATACTTACATAATTACATACAAACACCCAGACCCACACCCAGCAGCGTTTATCGTTACTGCGCTACCCCCGTGGGTCCTAGCGTGATGTTATATAGCTTATTGCCTTCCTCGATAAATAGGCTATCCACCACTAAAATAATTTATCAATTCGAACTAGTAGTTCCTGAGATTAGCGCGTTCAACCAAACAAACAAACTCTTCAGCTTTATAATATTAGTATAGATTTATTCATCTTTTCTTCACAATGTTATATATTATTATATATTTTTTATTTATTCTCTGTTAGAATTTTTTTTTGAATTGTCATACATGTATTCTTGCTTTCCTAGCGTCTTATAGTCGTAATCAAATGGTAACCTGTGAACATCGCCGTGGGTTACATTACTACCTAGTTTTAAGTTGATTCTGTTATTTTTAGAGTTCGGAAAAACTGTTATACAATAGCTTTGTCCGTCCGTCCGTCTGTCTGTTATACAACTTTCAACTCAAGAACCGTAAGAGCTAGAGACTCAGCATAGTCGATATACTCCCGAAATAACTATGACCTTTGACCGCAGGTCGTGGTATCACGTGACCTTCGCATATTACATGAACCATTTTTTCGAACTCTAAAATTTACGGCAATTGATTGCCGATTCTCACTTGTTATTATGTAGTGTGGCAGTTTGATAATCCTTTCTTAATAAAATAAAATAGCTATCGTATTATAAGTAATTTCAGTCAATGGGCAAAAACACGCTTAAATAATAACAGTAATGTACCTGTTCTTTCTCCTTGGCCATGTTCTCAAACTTGGCCCTGATGGAGGAAGGCTTGGCGCCGCCGATGTCTGGCTTCTGCTTCGTGTAGTTGGTGCCCACTTTCTCCACCTCGTCGAACCGATGCGCCGATTTGTCCACCCTGTCTGTTTCTACACCGAATTTGCCGCCAAAGCCCTGTATGACAAACATATATTATAAATTGTGTTCCATTTAAGTATGTAATAATTGTATTTTTAAGATTTGTATAGCCAGTGTGCTGGACTTTACATGAAAAATTATGTGAAATACAATTAGCGACAAAAGATGTCGCTGTACTCAGTAACAAGTTACTCCATACAATTTTTACTGGGGTCTGACTCGCGCAAGCCAAGTTTGTTGTATCGTTTACTATATAATATACAAACTCCCGACGTAAACTCTCGGGGGAAACTGCCTTTAATAAGTCTTAAGAAGATTACAGCTCGTTTCTCTACAATCATAACTAATATTATAAATGCGAATGGAGTTTGTTTGTTAAGCTTTCATGCCTTAACTAGTCGACCGATCATCATGAAATATCGCATACACATTGTTAGGGGTACAGAAAAGTATATTGGGTACCTTTCATCCAGAAAAAGTACTGTTTCCGACTTATAAAAAGTTTATATAACATTCTCTCCTTATTTCAAAATCTAAATAATAATGGTACAACAGCAGCAATAACTTCCAGATATCAACTGTCACTTCCTAATGCTCCAAGCCGCAACAGTACCACTGATACCTATAGCTTATTATAAAAACTACACAAAGGCGTTAGTACCTTCTTATGGTCTACTTGGCTGGCATGTGCCACAGTCTTTTCCTGATGGTCCCAGCCGAGAGCTGACGCGTCCTGTCTGTCTGTTTGTACTCCAAACTTGCCACCAAAACCAAGAGCATAATCTGCAAAGATTATAATTATTTAGAGGTATAACACACCCGCTTTTCGCCAGCTACTTTATAAAATGCTACATAACATAATATGCCACTGCTGAGGATTTTGTGGCAGAAAAGCTCAATAACATAATAATAATAATATTCTATCACATATACACAACACCATCTAGCCCAAACTAAGCAGAGATTATACACATAGCGACACATCAACCTAGACTGTTTGAAGTTTGAACTATTAGAAGTTGAATGTCTGCGAATCGTGCGAGAGAGTGCGTTATATTTTTGTTACGGTCTATGCTTACCGTTACATCGACACTATTATGCACTGTCCCTTACCGACAATTCTCTATTTTGTATGTAGCGTAGTTATGCATATATAGGGTGTCTAACTTGATGTGTAGCCGTGTGTACTATGGGTACTACACAATAGATAAACATACATACATACTTTGACGACCTCGATGGCGTAGTGGTTAGTGTAACCGACTGCCACGCCTGAGGTCGCGGGTTCGATTCCCGCACAAGTCAAACATTCGTGTGCATGAACATGGATGTTTGTCTTGGTCTGGGTGTTTCTATGTATAATATGTATGTATTTACAAAAAAAAAGTATATAAGTATGTTATCCATTGTCTAGTGCCCATAGTACAAGCTCTGCTTAGTTTGGGCTAGATGGTGTTGTGTGTATGTGATAGAATATTATTATTATACTTTATTTTTGTAAATGCATACATATTATACATAGAAACACCCAGACCAAGACAAACATCCATGTCCATGCACACAAATGTTTGACTTGTGCGGGAATCGATATCGGGTGTGGCAATCGGTTACACTAACCACTACGCCGTTGAGGTCGTAATAACACTGCGCAACCTGATTCGAACCCGGGACCGATCATGATCGGTTGTAAGCTTGTCACAGGACTACTGAGGCAGATTTAAGACATACGAGTTTTACGCATTATGGTGATGGATTTGTTTCGTAACCATAATATTTTGACTGCCCCGAAAAGAAACTTGGGAACATATTGTCAGGGGTACAGAAAAAGTACTATTCCCAAGTGAACAAAACCTCGGGCAATACCTAGTAGCTAATAAATGAGATGGTAATGAGAGTCACCTTTCTGGCTCTGATGATGCTGGGCGTCTTCCCTGTGGTCCCAGCCGAGGGCCGAGGCGTCCCGCCTGTCGGCCTGCACGCCGTACTTGCCGCCGAAGCCCACCGAGTAGTCCTTCTGCGACGAGTGCTTCTCTACCTGCTCCTTGTGTTCCCACCCCGCTGCACTCTACAATATAAAAGACACATACAAACATACAATTCTTCAAATATCCCCGAAGGGGTTGGCAGAGGTTATTAAACTTTTGAGTTGCAACGGCACACCGGGGGCGAGTACAATAGATTTTTAATTATGTCTAGTGTTCTAATACTTTGAAATTAAACTGCTTTATACGCATTTTATCGCTTTTTTATTAAAAACTTTACATAAATTTCTATACAAAAAATCTGTTGTGTCTTGCCGGTCTGTCTGTCAGTGCCATTGCAACTCAATAAGTTAATATATCTTTGCCAACCCCTTTAGGGATATACAGGCGATTCTAGTATTCTTCTTTTCAATTAATAACATTCGCGTAAACGTAAGACAATATTATTCTATGACTAAACAGATTAAGCTAACAATGCCAGCTATGTTATAAGTCCCATATTATAGGTGTTTTTTTCCGCCAATCGCTCACATTTCCAAACTTCACTGCTGCTAGACTGCTACTGAGAAATTTCATCAATTCAACAGCACATCAGTTGAATTCTTAGTTGGCAGCAGAACGTGCTTGATACGTATATCAAGCACGCTTTACTGCCTACTAAGAATAGAAGGCCGTAGCCTTAGGCTCAATTCTCGGGTCATTTTAAGTGATTTGGATTCCAAAAATACTTTGCCCGAACCGTCACTGGTCGACCGTAAGCGTTGTGGTAAATTTACGGTGGGTCGTCTAACAAATTCGGCATGCCAAAGGCGGTTCGATCGACGCGTTATTTGCACAGAGGTCAATGTTGTATTCGGCTTGCCGTTGACGATGGTCGATTACAGTGGGAGAGCCACGCTTCGGCACGAATGGGCCGACTCGACCGGAGTGATACCACGGCCTCACAGAAAACGGGCGGGAAATAGCATGCGTTGTTTCCTCGAGTGAGTGAGGAGGCCGGAGGCTCAATACCAGAGTACTTATTTTTAGAAACTACTCTCTTATCGGCTCGTAAAAATAGAGACCTCAACATCGGCTCGGCTGCTATAAGGACGGTGTGGAGGTCACTGCTCTTAGACTACACGACTGCTTACCATCAGGCGGAGTGTGGTCATTTTGACGAGCAAAATAAAGGAAAATAAAGAACTCCAAATCACGGATGTCGCAGTGACAAACATTAACAAGTGAGAAACGGCAATGAATTGCCGTAAATCTAAGAGTTCGAAAAAATGGTTCAAGTAATATGCAAAGGTCACGTGATAGCACGTGACCTTGAAGTCAGAAGTCAAAGGTCATAGTCATTACGGGGTTATATATATCCGCGAGTATCTAGCTCTTACAGTTCTTGAGTTGAAAGTTGTATAACCGACAGATGGACGGACGGACGGACGGACAAAACTGTTGTATAAGAGTATTTTCTAATTCTAAAAAACGGGTACAAAGAACATCCAGACTCCGAACAGCCATTAGTGGACCACATTTCTTTTCCTCGTGTATGACTCGAGGCCACATGGTTCGGCGTAGTGGCAAGGCTGAGACAACAACTTAAACCCCTAATTCAACCGTGCACTTATAATTATATTTAGCGATAAAACTCGAGGTCCCTTCTGTATATATATTTTCTGTGTACAGTACCTTATCAACCCGGTCGGTCTGCACTCCGAACTTGCCGCCGAAGCCCTGCGCGTAGTCGGTCTGTGAGACGTGCTTCTCTACTTTGGCGACGTAGTCGTGGCCCACCGCCGACTTGTCCATGCGGTCCGCCTGCACACCGTACTTGCCTCCGAAACCTGGTGATATAAACGTGAAATAAAGGTCACAGAGGAGAAAATTATAAACATTATATTATAATACTAGCGGACGCGACAGACGTTGTAATGGATAAACAAAAAAAATATAAAGAAAACATATCTGAATCATTCTCGAACATACACAAAAAAAACATCAAAATCGGTCCAGCCGTTTAGGAGAAGTTTAATTACAAACACACGCACAGAAGATTTATATATATAAAGATATAATTTTGATTATTTTAGTTATTTTTTCATTTGCTTGTGGTCGCGGTTTCGATGCCTGCACAAGTCAAACATTTGTGTGCGTGAACATGGATGTTTGTCTTGGTCTGGGTGTTTCTATGTATAATATGTATGTATTTACAAAAAAGAAAGTATATAAGTATGTTTATCCATTGTCTAGTACCCATAGTACAAGCTCTGCTTAGTTTGGGCTAGATGGTGTTGTGTGTATGTGATAGAATATTATTATTATGGGGATTGTTTTAACACACGGCTGTGAGCCGGTGTTTTGATGACGGTTCCGGGTTGACACCAAGTAGCTGCCATCTAAGACGTAATAAGAGCGTTTTGTTCTGTGATGTGGTTCGGTTTCACCACTCCGCATACATTTTTGTACTATTATTATTATTCTCTTTATTACTAATTTTCTTCTAATTATTACATTTTTAAATATAAATATAAAAACATACATATTTAAAAATATAAAAACTGAAATGACCCACCGACATCGGGAACAGGGTCCAAGCTGCCGGTGGTTAGGGCCCCAGAGAGAGGAATCTCCTCACAATACGCGCCGTGTCGAGTAGTACTGCCTTTTGCATCAAGGACTTGATCCAGCCATCTAACGCGAGCCTCTGCAGGTGGTGGTCGAGGCTCTTAGGTATTAAACCATTGACTGTAATGACTATCGGCACAATGATCGCCGAGTCCACACGCCACATGTCGACAATCTCGTGAGCTAGGTCTAAGTATTTCAACTCTTTTTCTTTTTCAGCTTTCACAAGATTCTCGTCATGCGGAATGGTAACATCGATGATCATTGCTCGGCGCTCCAATCGGTCCATCAGCACAATATCTGGCTTGTTCGCCACAATTGTCCTATCAGTGATGATAGACCGATCCCAGTACAAAGTAGCACGACCATTTTCGAGAACTGGATCGGGCACATACCTGTAATACGGCACTTCAGATTCCACAAGGTCATACTTTAAGGCAAGTTGCTGATGGACAATCCTGGCTACTTGGTTGTGTCTATGCAAATACTCTCCATTGGCTAGACGAGAACAACCGGAGATAATATGTCTGAGAGATTCTCCGGGCTGGTGACATGCCCGACATATGTCAACCGTCCCATCCTTCAGGATATATCTCCGGTAGTTGTTCGTCATAACAACTTCGTCCATTATTGCACATACAAAACCTTCGGTCTCAGCGAAGAGATCGCCGAAACGTAGCCAGGACACCGATGACTGAAAATCTATGTCGGGCCCATTCAGGGCCCGAAAAAAGCGTCCATGCAGCTCTTTTCCTTTCCATACATCCCTGCGCTCGTCAGTTCCAAGCATAACAGGTTTGCGCCAGTTCTCCTTAGCCAGAGCAAGCGGGGTAAAGCCCGTATCCACTGCGACTACATCGCGATGCACGCCCACATCGGTTCGGAGAAAATATTCTCTGAGATTGCACACTTCACGGTTGTGGAGGGTCTTGGCATTTAAAAAACCGCGACCCCCACACTTCCGTGGGATGTACAATCTCATTACCGAGGAGCGCGGGTGGTGCATTCGGTATGCAGTCAACAGTGTACGGACCTTTCTATCCAGGGCATCTAATTCCGTTTGCGTCCATCTGAGTATGCCAAAGGAGTACATAAGGATCGGCATGGCCCAACCGTTACAGGCGCGCACCCTGTTGCCGCCTGATAAAAGACTTTTCAGTATTTTTTTCAAGCGGCCAAAGAAGCGCTCCCGCAACGTCCGTTTCATACCGTCCTCAGTGATACCTAATGCCTGTGACATACCCAGATATTTATAGGTTTCGTTTGCAGAGAGAGACCTAAGTCTAGTAAAATCTGAAAGTTCAATGCCATCAGATTCCACAACCCTGCCTCGCTTTACATACATAACTGCACACTTGTCAACACCAAACTCCATCCTGATGGAATTACTGAAGTTTTCCGTTACCTTAAGTAACGCCGTCAGTTGGGGTCTGGTGGAGGCAAATAGTTTTAGGTCATCCATGTAAAGAAGGTGGGATATAACTTGACCATCTCTCCGCAATCGATAGCCTAGCCCTGAACTCTCCAGTAAAGTACTAAGAGGGTTCAGCGCTAGACAGAACCATAAGGGACTCAAACTGTCGCCCTGAAATATACCTCGCTTGATCTTGATAGATACACCGCTTTCCCCGATCTGGCGACATCCTGGATAGCGTAAAACCGTTCTCCACTGCCTCATACATGACTTCAAGAAAGTGCTAAGAGTTGCATCAACTTTATACAACTCCAGCACCCTCAAGAGCCATGCATGAGGTACAGAGTCATAGGCTTTCTTATAATCTATCCAGCATGTCGCAAGATCTTTCTTAAGGCGGTGTATTTGTTGACTGATGGTCATGTCAATTAGGAGTAGCTCTTTAGTACCACGGGCCCCACTTCTACATCCATTTTGAGATACAGACATGATGTTATTTGCTGTAATATGTAGTGAAAGTTTAGATCTCAAAATGGATGTAAGAAGTTTATAGACCGTCGGTAGGCATGTTATCGGTCTATAATTTTTTGGGTCCGTGACACTACCTGATTTGTAGAGCAGATGAGTGGTGCCAGTGGTCAAAAACTCAGGCAGCGATCCTGATTCCAAAGATGACTGGAATAGGGATGCCAAGCATGCATGCGCACTGCGGAACCATTTCAACCAGAAGTTGTGCAGTCCGTCCGGTCCCGCTGCTTTCCAGTTTGGTAACGAACGAACCGCACAAGAAACGTCTTCTGGTCGTATGTTAATTGGCTCCATTTGAGGTATAGTGTCGCATGCCTGCCTAACATCCCCAAACCAATCCCCCTCTTCGTGGTCGACGGGCGTCGACCAGATACTACGCCAAAAAGCAGTCGTGGCTTCTGTATCTGGTAGACAACCATCCCCACTAGAATCAGGATGCTCCCACCTTCTGTACACCCACCTTTCATCTCTCTGGAATGCACGATTTTGGGCATATCGATCAGCTCTTTTTTTGTAGCGCCTCACTCGGCTTGCCCACGCACAAATTCTCTGCTTCAGGAAGTCGATGCGTTCTGTAACCCGGGCGACATAATCTTGGGGACATACGTCAGTCCCTGCAAACGCCCGAGTCACATAACGCATCACTCTCGGTCGTGTATTACCCTCCCTGAAACAGATAAGCTTGCCGATGAGTTCCCTGGACTCAGCGATACGACGCTCAATCCTGCACTGCCACGCTGGCGTAGTATTTCTGGGTCGAGCAGCTGTCATTATGTGTGGATTTTTAATACCAGCCACTCGACATGCCGCAGCAGCCGCACAGTACAAGATTGAGTGTGCATCGCTAAGACTTTCACTGTCCACTAGATAAGCGGGCAGTAATGAGTCCAAGGCACACACCAGCGCTAAATTCTTTTTGTGCGTAGGCAATCTTGGCAGACGTGGTCTATTTGCCGCATAAACGTGCCGATATTCCCGCAACGTGCACTCCAAAGTACTCCTTAATTGTTCATTGTACTGGGTACTTACGTGTGTAGCCCTGCTATCCACCTCTTCACTAATATTGTTATCATTTGGCCTCGATGCCTCATGAAGTCTTTGAGGCATTATCTGGACAGAAGAAGTGACGGGAGGGCTACTTCGTACGTCGGAGCGTAGCCTCTCAAGTGCGGCATCGTCCAACAACCGACACCGTTGGATGGCACGCACTTGGTCCGATAGTCTTTGAGCCGAGACGTTAACGGCCGGTTCCAAGTCCTGAAACAGAGGCAGCATTCGATCACGGTACGCACTGAGATTGATTCCCCCCTCTGTTGCCACAAAATATGCCCGCATGACATTTTCATTCATAGATTTAGTCCACTTCATGCGGCGCACATTACCACCGACAGCGGGGACCCTGTTCGAGGCCGGTAGGTCTCGGGGTCCCAAGCAGGACGGTGGCCGGCGTATCCCTCGCCGACGTACAGGTGTTGGCGACGTCGGCGGGGAAAAATACTCGTCGCTCGATGGGCTCGACACCTCATTGCACGTCGGGGTCGCAGGTGCAGGTGCCGACGGCTGCGAGGTGGAGCTGAGCGGCGGGTCCGGTGAACGTTTTTGTGCTGCGGCTCTCCTGGCTCTTGTTAGCATGTCATTTTATTTCAATCTTTCCTGTATTATTTGTTTTGTTATGAATTTTTCTTCTTGACGTTTATTGTCATCTTGTTGTCTTTTATCATTTTATTTATTTATGGATTTGGTGGGGTTTTTTATTGCTATTATTATATAGGTGGATAATGTGAATTTGTAGTTTTATTAATTAGATATTGTAAATTATGTTGAATTGCAATATATTAGGAAAATAAATAAATATTTTTTTATAAATGAAATGACATGTAACTTGTCTGGTGTTGCCAGTTTATTATTATTATTATTATTATTTATACTTATATAAGTAAAAATACATATCTTGTCACAATCTCCTAACTGCAGTTTGTCGCCAGTATTCTCGTGAATGCATAAAACATTGATGTGATATAATTCTACTTTCTAGATACGTAATATAATTGAATAGGCACTAAACTTAACAGTATAAGCCAGTCGACAACCAGAGCTTAAGACTTTCCAATTAACATCTATATATTATGGGTGGGTATACTAGTAGAAAAGGGTATGTTAGGCTGGTTTGGGCATGTAGAAAGAATGGACGAGGAAAGACTGACTAAGAAAGTTTATACGGCTAGTGTGAATGGAACAGTCGCAAGAGGAAGACCTAGGCGAACGTTTCTTGATCAGATCGGAGGCGTTCTGGACAAAGGCCAGGTTAAGAGCACCTTGAACCGACGGGCGTGTATGAGGAATGTGATGAAAGTGATTCATTCCAGATTCATGCCAGAGAAGTGTGTCAGGATCGTAGCAAATGGAAATCCGTAGTCTCTGCCTACCCCTCTGGGAAACAGGCGTGAATCTATGTATGGGTATACTAGCCTTCGTGGTTCTCTAAAAAGGACAGCTCTCGCTTTCGAAACAAATCCTGTGTCGCAGCGATCTTCACAAACATTCAAGCAGTAGACACAAAGAACAGTCAGTCTCGGTCTAACCATTTGTGGATTCGAATCATGGCAGCATTCGAAACCGCAAATTAAACCACTACGCCATTTGCAAAATTACGTTAAAGCAGTCTATTGTGTGTAAAAACGTGCTACAAAGGACCTTACACTATTTGGGATATTACTTAAATTGTTTACGAGGATTATAAAGAAGACACTTATTATGAGAAAGTATGTATAACTTATAATAATATCTGTATGTGTACTGTCACACTGTTAGGCACTTTCGACCACCACGCTCAATGCGGAACGGCAGACTTCACATATCATCGAGAAGTTTATGCAGAATTCCCAGACATGCAGGTTTTCTCACAACTGATTTCTTTCAACGTGAAAATAAGCGAAAATTTACTATTTAAACTATGTATGTATGTATCTTATGTGGGGGCCAGTCAGTGCAGACCGGCGACACTTCGACCCAGTGGGATCTTTTGTGTCGACACTCTCCCAATAACGACTGCCATATATGTTCATGGCAGCCGGGACCGACGGCTTAACGTGCTCTCCGAGGCACGGAGCAGGCCATAATTGTCAATCAATACGCACATAATTTCGAAAAGTCATATAACTTCCGAAAGTCAGAGGTGCGCGACGTGGGTTCGAACCCGAGACCCTCTGCATTGCAGTCTGTTGGTCTTCCCACTGAGCTATCGCTGCTCTTAAACTATATAATATTATTATAGTTTAACTTATTTAAACTATACTAATATTATAAAGCTGAAGAGTATGTTTGTTTGTTTGTTTGAACGCGCTTATCTCAGGAACTACAGGTCCGAATTCAAAAATTACTTAAGTGATGGATAGCTCATTTATCGAGGAAGGCTATATAATCACAAACGCGGGTAAAACCGCGGGCACATCTAGTACGCACATAACATAAAAAGGTGAAAGATGCCTTGGGATCGAACTCGCGACCTCTGAGTGGCAGTTGAACGGTTTCCCACTAGGCTATCGCTGCGTACTTACGTAGAGCAAACATTTTAACATATTACCTTGCGCATAATCTTTTTGCGAGACGTGCTTCTCCGTTTTGCCGACGTAGTCGTGGCCGACCGCCGATTTGTCCATACGATCTTGTTGTACGCCGAATTTGCCTCCATACCTGATGAAAATACATAAACATTGTACCACGCGTATATATAAAGGGGTAGTCAGTGTAGTACAGATATATTTCGTGGTATATATTCATAGTGAACAATGTTATTTCTTGATAGAAAACCCGGTCTGATTTGGCCATGAAACTCAAGGCCTTAACAATCGCATACACTACCGCTGCGCCATCGAAGCGTAGTCTTAACATAGCATAGTCTTAACTTACAATAGTTCTTCTTTACTTAATCTACATATAAATAGACAAAGTTTCAGTACCTGTTTCTTAAAAAGACAACTGAAGCACTAGGAATTATTCTGTATCGCGAGTGACTTTACAAACATTTAAAGAACGTACTCAAAGAACACCCAGACTCAGAACAACCATTTGTGGACCACACAAAGTTTTGTCCCGTGTGGGATTTGAACACACAACACTAGCGGCGGTGGTTTTCTAATTTATATATATTTAATCAAAATTTAAATAATAATTATGGTGGTTGTGACCTACTTATTATAAACAGTCTGTTACAAACCCGAAAGAACCTTTTGGTCCTGCTTCATACTGCTTCTTCTTCGCCTGTGTGTCTGCTTCTAACACCTCTTCTCTCAGCTTCGCCATGCTGAAAGCGCCATTAATATACAAACAGCACTCTTAATAAAACAAATTTAAACTCTATTGCAATTACTTAAGACAAATATAATAGTTCAATTTAGGGTGATGCCTCATTAGTGCGTTGCGTCGTCGCAGCATCGACGCATTCGACGCTGCGTCTTTTTCCATATATTTTTTGTGACATGCCACATTAATGTGTCGCGTCGTCGCACGCGACGTTTTAATTGATTGACGAACGAGAAACGAAGCGGGGGTTAGGGTGCTGCGCTGCGCTGTCGGAGCTCCAGTGCGACGATGGACAGTGTTACGATCCATTGTGGAATGAAGACTGAAATCAGTGCGTGCGTCGCCCTTTTCGCCGTCGCAGCGCAGATGTGGCATACAATACGTGGATCCGTTGCGACGACGCAACGCAACGCCTTAATGAGACACCTCCCTTATAATCACACAATTAGAGTTCAAATTGCTTTACTTCCAAATTTTAAGGTAAGTCGCTGACTCAATAGGTATTTGCCACAGTTAGAAGTTGGTAAGGTTATCAACCTCTCACTGTGGCCAAGATACCTTTAGCCATCTCTGATCAGTCCTGTGAGTCTGCTCGACTGGCCGTGAGTTATCTATCCTGAACCTGGACATCCCGTCTACTCTCCGCCTGTTAACTTAGGACGCATGGTGCAGGCATCCCGAAATTATCTATACAGGGTGATTGGTAAAACACTGGACATACTGAACCTAAAAAAATAGGTACTTAAAATTTGACCTAGTTATCCAATAAAAACTTAATGTGTTGACACTCTTCGCATATACCACAGCTGTGGTACAAGTGATGAGCCGATTGGCCGTGCGACCTCGGTAAAAACCTCCGCCCCCGCTACCGCACCCCGCAATCGCCCGAATTTGCACCCCCGACCGTCCTTTTCTTATCAAGGGTCATAGCCTCGGTAGCGCGGCGCGCACAGCTGTAAGCGACCCGCGCAGTGTCAACATTTTATGGATATTTTATACAAATTTAGATATATATATTAAATTTAGATAAATTTAGATATTTATATTTAGATATATATAGAGCTGTAGATATTTTAGGGTTCCGTAGATTCTTGTCATATAATTCTGCGCATACAGTCCGTTACTACTTACTAAGGTGACGACTGTACCATCGCTGTTTTATTGATGCGAGTGCAATATGTAATGAAGAGTTGGAAACACGCGACCGTTATTCTTAATGTTGCAAGTGTATGCTACATACAGTAACTTAAAGATAAATAATTTAATAGATGTTTGTTTGTATCGCTGCTCACTGACAATACTAGCCTTGACTTTGAATGAAGGCAGTCGGTTTCCGTTTAGTTAGTGGAAGGTATGGTGTTGCCAGTGAGGAGAAATGAAATGATTCTTATTATACATAGCGATAGTATTTCTTTGCTTCTAATTTTCTAGAATTACTATTGATTTATTTTTGTTATTTCTTCATGTTTTGGGTGAGCCCTTTTGTGTGGCAAAATAAATCATTTTTCTTTCTTTCTTTCTTTCTTTCTTTCTATCCGCTCACGACCAAGGCTATATCACTTATTTCAAACCTAGATAGTATAAAAAGTGAGCTTGATCTCATTAAACACACGTTTAACTATAAATAAAGGAACGCTACGACAGCGAACGACATTTATGTGTATCATATTTCTCTCGCACGCAATATCGTGGGATACGTAACAAAAAGTAAAGTCGTCATGTCATTCTTAGTACCATCATCCTATCAGTTAGTATTTTGTAATATTTTGCCATTCTTTTTCATTAATTTCCAACTTCGGATGTCATCTATTTACCGTGAATTAATAATAAAAAATAGTTTGTGTCTATTTTATAGTTATTTTTGTCATTCTTGTATCTGTTACAGATTATTATTACTTACGGATGCAAGTGAAAAGTTTAATTAAGTATATTGACAATCAACATGCTTAATTCAAATATATTTCCAATAAGTATAAAAATTTTTAACAAGCGCTCACGTTTACGTTCATTTTCTCGACTAATATTGGCCTGACTATACCTACCTGCTGTATATAGATAATATAAAGTAGGTAAGCTTTATAGAAATACACACTTTATATGGTCAAGTTCACAGCGCACGGACTTATGTGTAGTACCTATTGTCAATATATTCGAATGTAATTCGAGAAGATAAGACTTTATTATAATTGTTTTGATAATTAAAATGAGGTACTGATTGATACATGTATTGCTTGTAAATGATCTTTAATAAAATAAATAAAGCGTGCCAGAGCTTTTGTGAACAATTAAATTAATCAGACACAAAATCTTTCTAAAATACCTTGCATAAAAGTCACAATGTGTAATTTGTAAAACATGATACATCGGACATCGCCCACTCACTTCCCTTTACAAATAATTTAATAATAACCGACGGGCGCACTCAGCAGAGAGCATTGGCATTACACGAACAAATGAATGTATTTCCTTATAACTAACCGTATGATATTTAAGGAAAATATTAGAACAATATTGCAGCCCAGTTAAAATTTGGATGGACTATTTTTTAATAAGTACTACAATCCATTATACATTTATGTAAAAGTACTTCATAACTTGTCAAATTATTGGAATGTCTGATTGAAACCCTATTGTGACTGACCGCTGGCGTGCCGCTGGCCTTTTATAGGTTAACAATACTTTAACATTAAAAGTAACGTAATGTGCAAAATTTTAGCTGTTAGTCATTTATGGAACCAAAGGCATGCATCTCTTATTTTCAAAGTTACATGTGTATTAGGTAGCTCAATATCTATGACACTAACACAAAAAAAAAAACAATTTATAAACTGTCTCAATGGTAGGCTAATTAGTTAGCACATAACTTTGAAAGGTGCCTTAGGATCGAACTTAAAACATTTGCATTCCAGTCTAACGATCTCCCTCTAGACTATTGCTGCATGCAGATTTTTATAGCGCTCATCAATTATAGTATCAATAAAACGAAAAATGATTAGTTTCGGCTGCTCCATTGGCTATAAACAATGCTTACAGTAGAAATTGGTTGCATTTTAATGCAATGTTTGATTGCTTTTATACCTAAAGCATGTGTAATAGTGATAGCTGCATAATTTTTAGTCATGCTATCGTCCATGTTGGTTTACATACATGTAAATTAAAAATATAATATTCTGATTCCAGTAAAAAGAAAATATTTATAATAGATTCGGAATTTAAAAAGTGTTAGAAGGTATAATAATTGATACCACATCTAAATGTTTGACTGGGTGCGTGATTAAAATGTTTTCTTATCTCAAAGTCTATTCAATAATTGGGATCTTATACAATTATTTCTTTAATTAACATCTGTGTTTTGAAAGAATGACTTAAAGAAAGATTTTTCTGATGATCATACTTTCGGATGCATTGCAATGGCTGAGATTGGCTGACTGTATTAACAATATCCAATCAAATCACTTGACGTTAGATAATACTGACAAGTTGTTAATGACCCATTAAAAAACTGGGTTTTAATATTATAAACATGTTATTATCTGGTAAGAATTATTATTACTAATATTCTAGTAAAGCTTATTTGTCACATTGCTGGTGAACTTCTACAGCTAGATATATCTCGCTGTAGTATGCAAACTGTATTATAAGCCAGTTGCACTTATGTCCTTCTTCTATGAAGACAATTTTCATACATATACATGCCCCTGTTTCTTAATTGTTCATTGTGACCGTATATTTGCAATTTCTAATGAAAGAAATATTAATTCGATACAAGGTTCTGCAGCATCATTGAGTGCAAGTGAATTTTATAGCATCACAATTCTAAATACAAAATAGGTATCTTATGTGTTAACCCAAGGCATGGCCTCACAATATTAGCAGAATCATCTGTTAACAAAAATAAATGGTATAACTTAAATAATATTACAATTCAACAAAGTTTCAGGAGGTATTCAAAAGACATTGAAATTTATTTGTTTAATATCATATCACTAGGAACTATTTCTGTATTGATAAGAACTTTGCAAATAGTAAATTTTTGTCTGGCTGTTCTTACATATTAAACACATTACTGTTTAATACAGCCAGACAAAATTATGGTCAGGATTGATCTCACTATGCAAGCACAAAGCTGTCTAGGGAATCAATTAAAGCATTACTCCATATTTATAATCTTTACATGTTCTGCGCTTGAGAAATATATGATGTGTGTTAGTCAGGGTATTGAACACTTACTCAATGGCCTCAACATTCCTCCCCGCAGGACCCCATCGCTGTTCGTGCTCAGTGACATCATTGACAAAGTCAGGGTCTGTCTCCCAGTCATCAGCTTCAGCCAAAGCTGGTGGCTTCACATCAGTAGCCGCTTTCCACATCTAAAATATTTGTTCAAATTAATATCTTTTACAAAGCAACCAGTATGGAACAGAAGGTGGCCCAAACTGATAAATGTCTCTGAAAATTTGACGAGTATAGATAAAACAAGACCCATTAAGATTGTTATAAATGCAAATCCCAATCTACCTATGTCAGGCAACCCATATAAATATTTCAAGTATATTGAATCTTTTATCCTTACAGCTCACAATAAACATGACATGTGCCATGTTAATATTTATTGATTGGTTTATTTAAATTAATTATGAGAAAATACAATATTTGGCAGGTCGTTGATAGACATAAAAAAATAACGGATGACAAATGTTATCGTAAAATAACACAGAAATTAATGTCTTATTCAATTATTATAAGTAAGCTACACACACGGTAAAAATAACAGAAAAGACTAAATAAGATATGTATTAAAGTATGTAATATATTATGAGCTTAGAATATTATAGTAATACTACTGTACTGTTGTAATGTTCTGTCGACACTGTTTACGAAATATATTTCACATACCAAAACAAGACCAAAACTAACCATATTGATTACAAAAATATTGTGAAAACGATTATATCACGGACACTATCAGTGTACAGGTGTGACTGAATTATCTATTATTATCTTGACGTGAGATACGGCAGTTGATTCACTACTTTCGAATTTGTAATCAATGTGTAGTAAGCTTTATTTACAAAAGTATTTGCTTAAATATTTACTTTTAATGTGTAATAATCCTGTATTCCCTGAGTATATTAATATACTAGTATTGTATAAGGCTACTAAACCTAGTTATCATAAAAAGAAAGTAATATCTTACCTTTTTTAAGCCGGTATTTCAATTACACGTACTATCACTGTTTTCTAACTAATGAGATGAGTACATTCCAGTTGGAGAATATTAATTAAAGGTACCGATAGAGAAGACTGATCTCTATATTAAAATCAATAAATCTCTACAAAATTAATTGTTTTATTATTTGCCAAAGATATGAAATTTAGGGCGATACCCCGCGATGCGTCACATAAATTGTAATTGATTTTGACAGCTACTGTCAACTCATTATTGAAGTGACAGTATCATAATTGCCAGAATAAAATCGGTATTTTTTAAAAAAGGCTTTTGGCAATATAATGTATTGGTGACAAATAATATTATATAGGAGTTATTCAGCGTGGTACCTAAGTATGTTAATTTTCTGAAAGATAGAGGTTATGAGAAATACACGTCTAAAAACTGCCTAAGGACACAATGAAGTTTGAATTTCTACTAGTGACGCGCATTCGAATGATTCGTATAAAATTGTGCAAAACGCGATACTTTTCTTGCATGGTAAAGTAACACAGTGCACATATTTGTGTATAGTTTTGCTGATACATTCGAATATAATTCGGTATATTTTATCACAGTTAGTAGCAGCAGCAGGTAGAAATTACATTTATAGAAACTTTATTGCATTTGTTGGTCAGATGAGCTAATAGACTACCCACATAGAGTAAGCAATTATTGTTGCATATATCTATAAGCAACAATAATTGCTTACTCTATGTGGGTAGTAGTACACAGATATATCTATATGTGTGTACTCTTGGCAAAGTTTAACAAAAACAAACAAAAACATATATAGAGTCGCGTCTGTGTTGCATCAAAGTGTAAGCGGTATCCGTAATGAGGTACGAGGTTTGCCATTTATCGAACACATTTCCAGACGCCGTACCATTAGTAATACAGCGTTAGCAATTAGTAATATCGTACTAACAAAATCTAATAAATCTTTCCTTGATCAGTAAATCGGACCTAGGACCTCACGATCGCATGGAGAAGCGCAAACTTATGCCACGTTACCATCAAGGCGATCAGACAGCCCGGCGAGGCTGTAGGTAAAAGCTAGTTACTCATATGAATGGGCTTGTCCTTCTTCGTCAGACTTTGAAACAGTTAGCATGTAGAATACCTCTGGCTACTTCACATATCAATGCAAAATTATATGCTTTACAAGAACATTTATACAAGTCAGGATGTTCGTCATGAAACGGACAAGTTTAGTGATCGAATTGTCCCGCAAAGGGATTATGCAATCATTATTGTACGATCATAGAATATATTGTCAAAGTGTTCGTTTTACCAATGAAAATATTTAAATGTTGGATGAAATTTGGAATCAAAAACAAAACTAAACATAAATTGAGAAAAAGTACCTACTGTTATGTGTTTAAAGTATTTTATTTCGTCAAAAATATTTACAAGAAATAGGGGCGTATAAAAATGTATACAATAACGACAACATTGATTTTAATTTCTAAAAACACAATTTTAACAGCGGTAACCAAAACCTTGGTCATTTCAATTTTGATTAGGTATACCCTCTCCATTTAATGATTACTAAATTTATTTTACATCTCTCTTAGTCTAAATAACGAAATATATAAAAAATATATACGTATCTAAATAAAAATATATTACAGGCCTGCACTATAATAAATATTTATAAGTATTTACTATAATAAAACTGTAACAAAGCTGTATACGTGCATTAGATTTATTTCTATAACTAAATACCGTACTTATTTTATAAGAGCGGTTAGTTTCCTACCTGTCTGATTTTTTTCGCCGTTTCGTAACTTGATTTTAACATAAATCTGAGGTATTTGGTTTAAGCTAATCATTTTTGATAAAATTGGGAATATAGTGCAAGGGACAAAGTTGCCCAGTCAATAAATTTAAATTCTGTTCCTGTTTACCTACTATCTCCTAAGCCGACGTAATAACAATCTTATTTCATACCGTTTGTAAAACAAAATACAATAATCAATCCTATCCTCTCTGGGATTCCTAACCCAGAAGGTTAATAGTTCGCAAACATCGGAGATGAGGGTAGGAGAAATTACCCGGCAAACTACATCAGAAATCTGATTCAGATTAAGCGAAACCTCACGCAGTCAGAGTTGCCGCTGAATCCTACTTGTATAATATAATGGAAAATATAAAAATAAATAGTTATAATAGAAAGGTTGCTTTCATTCAATTTGGCCAGCATTTGCAATTTCAGGTTTATAGGCCACAGATTTATATCATTTAAAAAAAGATTAGAAGGTCGATTTAATAATTATAAACACCGTATTTATAATTATTAAATTTATGATTCAGATGAAATATTTGTATCAAAATATAAATACTTATTTTATAAAATATTTGCGCAAATTGTTATGAACGCAACGTCGAGAATATTATATTACAATAATAGAGAACGCCATAATTTATTTTGTAAATTGTTCAGAAATTGTCGATAAAAGGAATAGAATTAAGGAATAGAACTGTCACACATCACATAATATTGCAATATATAAAAATCTTTTCATTAATCTAATATTTCAAACTAAAATTACTCTGCGGAATACCAGCAAAACATAAGCAAGATATTGTAAATTAGAAAATTTAAGATATGTCAGCTTTATGATAGAAAACAGAAATATTCATTAAGTGTATAACTGGAAGAGAAAGCTTAAAAATATTTAAAATCTTAAAATTAAAATAAATAAGCATTCAGCTTGCTATCACAGTGTAAACAAAAAGCAAAAAATAAATATTTTCAATTAGTTGAAAATGGTGAAAAGAATAAATTAAGTTAAATGTTTATTTTTCTAATGCATTTTCTTTATAATTCTGGATCAGGTGCATCAATGGCAAAGCCGCATTTCTGCAAAGCCAGTTTTATTTCGCCAAAAACGGTAGGATCTTCGATTGTAGACGGTAATTTGACGAGTTGACTTCTTGCTAATTTTGCTATGGCTCCTCGAAGGGCCTTTCCAGACCTGGTACGGGGTAATGCTGGCACAGCCACTGCTTTCCTGAATGCTGCGATGGGTCCAATCAAGTGACGGACTAGGGCAATCAGCTCTTGAGTCACCGTGCTTTCGGCTACTATTTCTTCATCTGTTAACAAAAATAACAGTTATACATATTTTATTGAAAGACTACGAAAAATGAGAAGCATCAAATTAATAGTATGTATATATGTATCTTATATGGGGGCCAGTCAGTGCAGACCGGCGACACTTCGACCCAGTGGGATCTTTTGTGTCGACACTCTCCCAATAATGACTGTCATAGATGTTCATGGCAGCCGGGACTGACGGCTTAACGTGCTCTCCGAGGCACGGAGCAGGCGATAATTGTCAATCAATACACATATAATAATAATAATAATAATAATAATATTCTACCACATACACACAACACCATCTAGCCCAAACTAAGCAGAGCTTGTACTATGGGTTCTAGACAATGGATAAACATACTTATATACTTTTTTTTTTGTAAATACATACATATTATACATAGAAACACCCAGACCAAGACAAACATCCATGTTCATGCACACAAATGTTTGACTTGTGCGGGAATCGAACCCGCCACCTAACCGGCCACCGCCGTCATTTATATGAGCAGTGATAGTTTAGTGGGGAGACCACCAGAATGCAATGCAGAGGGTCTCGGGTTCGAACCCACGTCGCGCACCACCTTTTCGAAAGGTATATATATAATTTCGAAAAGTTATATACCTTTCGAAAGTCAGAGGTGCGCGACGTGGGTTCGAACCCGAGACCCTCTGCATTGCATTCTGGTGGTCTCCCCACTAAACTATCACTGCTCATATAAATGAATAGTAAATATATATCAAAGACAGAGGTTCAACTAATCGCGTCGCCACTGCCAGCCACTATGCTGAGTGTGGTTCGAATTTCAGATGGTACTACATTTTTACACATACATATATGTATGATTGTTCCGAATCTGGGTGGTTTTTGTGTCCGTTGCTTGAATGTTCATAAAGTTCTTAGCGACTCAAAATTTTTCTAAGTGCGAGCATTGTCTTTAAAAAACGATTACCTATCTAATTAAGAAATAGCTGCTTGCATGTTTCTTAGTATTTTGCTTATACTAGTACAAACCAAAGGTTAATAGTAGTGTTCCTATAGTTAAAAGTATAACTTACCGTCTTGAGGAGGCCTCATCACATACAGACACAGAGGAACATCTCCCTTAGTAGGATCTGGAGCTCCTACTACAACAGCATCAGCGACCCTGGCGTGTCTCAGCACGACATCCTCAAGAGCGGCTGTGGATAGCCGGTGGCCGGCCACGTTAATAACGTCATCAGCCCTGGACACCACCCACACTGCGCCTTCCGAACTTATCCACCCAGCGTCTTGGGTGTCGTAGTAGCCCTGGATTTGTATAAGTAAATAATTATAGTAAACGTACTTTCGAAATCGTATCGTATCGTACATACGATTGTATAATCCTGAAGCGCAGAAGAAAATTACTACCTTTTTTTAAGCCATATTTATGCCTATCTAGATGCCTATATAGACGCCTAATAGACATTTATTCAGAGATAATGAGTTTGAGAAGAATGGCCGTATTGAGAAGAATTGAGAATGGCCGTATAGAAAATCATACCTTGTACAACCCAGAACCTCATGATTTCTCGCTAACTCGCAAACTAATGTCACGGGATTGACGACGAGCAAGGTTGAAAAGGGGGGCAAGGGGAATAAAGCACGCCTGGCGGAAAAAGATTTGACTCGCAGCACTAAACCCATGTTAAAAGCATATCGTTCTTTAGTGAGTGCCTGATGAACGACGACCACAGAAACACACCAATAATTGAATCACCAATGAAACTAGTAACTGAACTTACTGGATAAGATTCAAAGTAGGTTTCCTTGAAACGTTGGTCAGCTTGCCACAATGTAGACGCGAAGCCCGGCGGCAGAGGTAGTTTTGCCAGAAGCCTGCCCACTTCTCCTGACTTGCATTCTTGGCCGTCTTCCCGCAGAACTCGAACTGAAAATAAAAACACAATGATTAAATGTAATGGTATCGCTGTAACGAATGCGATTGCTGTGTGCTGCTGTCTGATTCATGAGTTGAGTGAAGTGTACTTGAGTTTTTCTATCAAGATATCCTTGATAACAGCTCGAAGCACTGTGCCCGGTAGACGAAAATAAGCTCACTCCCTATAACGCAGTATCAAAAACTATAATCAAAAAGTAGATGTAATGATATGATGATGATGCACCGCTGCCTACTTCTTCAGGAATATAGGACTATCTATGTACATAATGTCCTCCAGACTGAATTTTTCGGCTACGGTGGCCAGTCTTAACGGAGACTGGCCATCTGCGCAGGAGATATTATAGTGCACAAATGTGTGCGCAAACACAAGTGCACTCTCTGTTCCCTAACTCTCATGATCCGATGGGACGGTACTTCGACATGACCGGAGAGAAATCACGCGCAGGACCAACGGCTTTACGTGCTTTCCGAAGCACGGCGGTGTCTAACACCGCCAACTTCCTATCTCTGGGCTGCTATTGAGATTTCTTAACAGAAAAACGCAATAACTTTTTGCTGGCTCGATCCGGGATTCGAACCCGAGACCATGAGGTCTCGGGTGCATGAGCACAGCAGTCGCATTCGCTACCGATGCGCCACGGAGGCATTTGTATGTACATATGTGTGTATGTAAAGCAATAAAAGGATAGACAGATTTGAAAGAAAGTGCCGCCTTTGCCAATTATTTGGTGACGGTACGAATCCTTACTAGATCACCTGCGGCTTCGCTCGCGTAAATGTAGATTATATCAATTTTCTATCACTTGGGTACAGTAGTTTTTAGAGTTCGAAATAAACTCTTATACAACAGCTCTGTCCGTCTGTCTATTATACAATTTTCAACTCAAGAACCGTAAGAGCCAGACACTCGCGGTCAACGCCATTCGATTCAGCATAGTCGATATACCCCCGAAATGGCTATGACCTCTGACCTCTGACCTCAAGATCACGTGGTATCACGTGACCTTTGCATATCACTAGAACCATTTTTTCGAACTCTAAGATTTACGGCAATTCATTGCCGTTTCGCACTTGTTTTTGGATGAAAGTACGGAAAAGGATATAGCATAGCTACGCGTTGTCATGGGCACAGAAATGGACATGGAGTACCCTTCAGCCTGAAAAAAAACTGTTCTTGGATAGTAATTTATTGACAATATCTACATCAACGCGAGCGAAGCCGAAAAAATCTAGTTAGGGTATATTATTTACAAGAGCTTCAGGATTCTGTACCAATACTTACTGTCATATCCAGGTACTGGATATCCGGCAGAGTGTGGTGGAACTGCCTTCACACCGTAACCAAGACAGGCCGCCGTGATCGGGGAGCCTGTCTCCGTCTGCCACCAGTGGTTCAATACTGGCACACCAAATACACGTTCAGCCCATTGCTACATAACAGAAAAATCATGGTATAGGTACCTATTATCAATAAAGGTGATAAATAACCGTATTGCTGGTCCATGATAAGCGGTTAGCTTATGCTAACCCTATAACTTATTATCGCTAGCAATATAAAGGGTAAACGCCTGTTGACATCTGATAACCGGGCCTAAGACGTCGGACAAACGAAACCGTTTGTCCGATGCCTTAGGCCCGGTTTCTATATTCAAAAAACGAGTCGTTTTAGCTACGAACAGTTAATTTTCACACATGTTGTATGGAAAATATGTCAAATATGTAGGTACTGTAGCTAAAACGACACTTGATGTAGGAATCGGGCGTAAGTCAATTACTGGCGTGCCCGGCGTGGACAATCAGAAGGTACGTGGCGGGTTCTTCTCTCCCCAATAATATTTTTATTATAATGGATTGCCGCCAAGCAGTGGCGTAGTGTGGGTATCGGCCGCTCGGGGCAAAAGAAAATGTTGTCGCTCTCTTATTTAGGTATTTCAATTTAAAAGACACACAGTTATCCGTAAGAACCTTTCAGCAAGAACAGTCATCATTATTGTGTATTGTACAGTTAAAATATTTACAAGACATTATTATTATTTATTGTGAAAATTTGCCGCTTTCCTAAAAGTGACGCCCAGGGCGAGCCGCCTCTGCCGCCCCAACTACGCTACGCCACTGCCGCCAAGTAACGCTTAAATCGGTTTAATATATAAATATGATATGTATAATATCTTTCTAGGTGACAATGCAGATCTACGCATTGTGTAAATCACATGACAAAAATTAATCATGGGTTAGGTGAAGGTTTGCCCTCTCACTTCCGGCCGTAGTTCAGTCTATGGTCCGGAGTGAGAGGTCGTGGAACGCCGTCGCCTCCTTTTGTGAGGAAGTCATTTCCATCAAGGAGGCGGCGGAGCGGGAGAGGGAGCGTTTAAACCCTCTCCCCAACCGCAGAACCGGGCGCCGGAGGGCGCGAGATGACCTCCAGCCACCCTGAGGATTGACCTGGGGATGGCGGGCTTTGTGGGTCTGCCCGCCATCCGTTCAGCACCAGGTCCGAGAGGCGGCGTGCGTGTTCCCATGTGCGCCTCTGTGTCGTGTCTTTGTCCCCCCCAGGGGGACAGTGGAGGAAGTATTTTTTGTGAAGTGGCCTGCCGTTTCACACGGCGGGCCGAAACCTCGGCGGGGTCGCGATTGCATGTGAAAGCGATTCGCGCGGCCCCGCCGTCTATGGTTATGTCGAGGAACACCGTGGTAGGTTTAGTCGGTATTACCGGGGTATCTTTCCCCCGGTGAGCCCGACATAGCCTCTCCGTCACCCCGCGGAGAGGTATGCGTCAATGCATTCCCCCACGTAAAAAAAATTACACCGTTGAAAGGACTTCACATTCTCACTACTGCGATTTAATACTTTAAGTACCTACTTATACATACAATTACGCGACGGTCAAAGACAGGTCAATAAAAACTATAAATAGGCACATTATGCCTGATTAACCGTATTTAAATTAAGTGGTAATTCATATAATGTTATTATCCATTACATAATCATCAGCCCTTCTTATGTGTACCTTGATTTCCAATTTCACTCACGTATAGGTAGGTGTATGTTTATATTTAGATCGTTGGATGATTGGATTTCTAGTCTCTTTAATTATCTAAATAGTATAAAAAGTCGTCATCCGCATCTGTCTAGATGTTTGTCCGCTTAGTTCTTTTGAAATACGATCGTGTTACAGATTGATCTGGTTTTCACTATAATTAAGAGCATTTCTCCCAAAAGGTTTATATGTATAAAATATTTATTTTGACTGAATCGACATCCCGACCTTCATTGACACTTAAAAAATCATTTCCGTGTGCTAATATAGTTTACGCTGGCTAATTCTTACGCGATACCTCAAAACAAGGACAGCAAAAAGGTAGGTATGCTGATGTCATGTGTTTTCTCCTTAGTGTGAAAGCGAAAGTTTATTAATTGATATCAATTAATCAATATTTATGAAAACGAATAACCTTTATTAAATGACTCATCAATGTTCAGCAGCACTTAAAATTGTACCTAGTTATCCAATAAAAACTTAATGTGCGGACACTCTTGCGCATATACCAAAGCTAAACAAAACTTCCGCCCCCGACCCCCGCTACCGCACCCCTTACTCTCCCGAATTTGCACCCCCGCCCGTCCTTTTCTTATCAAAGGTCATTAGCCTCGGTATTATTTATACAAAAAAATATATTTTTTTAAACTTTTATCTGCAAAGAAAACCTTTATGAAAGTTTGTATGAAATATCCAAAAAATGTGGACACTGACGTAACCGTCTGACCATAAATTATCATGTCCTTAAGTATGTACAATGTTTAACCAGTCACACTGTATATTAAGAAATACTAAAAACTTAAAAACAATATACATATGAGAATAGGTAATTATAATAATAATATAATATTCTACCACATACACACAACACCATCTAGCCGAAACTAAGCAGAGCTTGTACTATGGGTACTAGACAAAGGATAAACATACTTAAATACTTTTTTTTTGTAACTAAATACTTACTATACCTACATAGAAACACCCAGACCAAGACAAACATCAATGTTCATGCACACAAATGTTTGACTTGTGCGGGAATCGAGCCCGCGACCTCAGGCGTGGCAGTCGGTTACACTAACCACTACGCCATTGAGGCCGATATTTTGACGAATTATTGTAACCATAAATACCTAATTATTTTTAGGCATCCTTTCTTTTTTTTAAGATGACGGCACCCGCCCCATGAATAACACTTGGTGCTGTGGAAGTAGCGAGGCGACCACACAAACCACAATATTTCAATAGAAATTTATCAAGTTCTACCGAGATAGGATAAATCACTTAAGACTGCGCCGAGCGAAATGTGCCAAAACACACGGTCACAATTAAGTGAATAAAATCAACACTTTTTGTTTAATACAAATATAAAATATACATTTACCATAACAATGAATGTGTTTACAATTACTCCGTGTAAAAAACTTAAAATAATTAATATTTTCGCCTGCAAAATTACGTAAATTTGCAATCTATCCTATTTTACAGCTTATACGAAACATAAATAGTTATATTACAATTTGTATATAAGTAATTACAAATATTTAAGTTATTGGTTGATAATAAAGATACATATTTATCAAAAAAGCACTTCAAATCCTCCACAGAATTTTTTCGATTTGAATATGCACTGCACGAGCTCTGTCATTATCTGTCTTACGCTAGGCGCAGTCCTAACAACTAAAATCCAAGTTAAGCGGGTCGCAGCCACAAGCTAGTCAATACTGGTAGAGTGGTAACTCACCCTGGTGTCATGGTCGCAGTGTTCTCCGGCGAGGAACACAGTCTTCAGAGACTTGCTGCAATACCTCCGAGCATACTTCGCGTTAGGGTCAGCTCGTTTCAATACTCGGAAAGCAGTGGGGATCGTGAACAGCGCGTTCACTCGATGCTGTTCGATGATTCTGGAGAAAACGACCATTATGATATAGATATAGTTTATACGATTTATATTAGACTAGCTGTTGCCTTCGGCTTCACTCGCGTTAATGTAGGTTATGTATAATTACTTTTTTAGACTTCGAAAAATTTCTTATACAACAGCTTTGTCCGTCCGTCTGTCTGTTATACAACTATCAACTCAAGAACCGTAAGAGCAAGAGACTCGCGGTGAACACCATTCGACTCAGTATAGTCGATATACCTCCGAAATTACTATGACCTTTGACTTCTGACGTTCACGTGGTATCACATGACCTTTGCATATTACTTGAACGATTTTTTCGCAATCTAAGATTTACGGCAATTCATTGCCGTTTCTCACTTGTTTCTGGATAGAAGGTACCCTATGTCCTTTCCTGTACGGGAGATCAGAAAAGGACAATGTGTATTGGAAATTTTATTATGATCGGAGGAGTAGTTAAAGCTTGAAAACCATCCAAACAAACTCACATTCGCATTTATAATAGTTTATAATAGTAATCCATCAAGTAAAAGGAATGCTTCCAAGTGAGCGAACCTGCGGGCAAAAGTTAGTGAAAACAATACAAAAAAAACACAGCCTAAATGAAAGGCTACATGATTGAATGCAATGGCTTACAATTACAACGGAAAAACCGATTAACGATTGAAATAGACAAAATGGTGACACTGGTAATTTACATATGGAAAATTATTATTCACAATAACAACAAAGGGAATTACAAAAGCACAAAAATATAATTTACATAATAACCATACCAGTTAAGTAACAAACAATGCATAGAAACAGAAATATAATAAATTTAATTCGTCATTCGCCACTTCGTCACTGTCAGTACTTAACCACCCCATCACTGCTAGTACGATGAGGATTGAAGAGAATCATCCCAGAGACCTCATGCACAGGAGAGTCGACTTCGTAAAGTATTGCAGGTAAAGATTTTTGTAAATTGAAACTTGAATACCTAAAAATAATATGGAAACAGAGATGGTATTTAAAAAATATGTATCTGGGTAACCATAATTCGCCATGGAACAGCTAACGAAAACTGTCGCTGGATAAAATATTGGGGGCTAGTCCTACTGAGAATGCCATTGGAAGGCCTCGGGTACCTTATGCCGTCATGGAGTCGGCGCCAGTGCTCATGCATGCCAGGTACTTCACAGTCTCTGCATAACCGAAGCAGTCATAATAATAATAATAAGAAATGTCCTCCAGACCGAATTTCAGTCACGGCGGCCAGTGTTAACGGAGACTGGCCATCTGCGCAGAAGATATTATAGTGCACAAGTATTTGTGCAAAAACAGGTGCATTCTCTGTTCCCTAACCCTCATGATCCGATGGGACGGATTATCCGACACGACCGGAGAATCAGGCGCAGGACCAACGGGTTAACGTGCTTTCCGAGGCATGGGAGTGTTTATCACTGCCAACTTCCTAACTGCGGGCTCGTATTGAGATTACTTAACAGAAAAACCCAATAGCTTTCTGTTGGCTCGACACGGGATTCGAACCCGAGACCCCATGCACAGCAGTCACATTCACTACCGCTGCACCACGGTGGCATCATATGATTTATGTAAAGCTTCTTACCTAAAATACTGTCCAGGATCAGGCGTCCTATCAGGCTTCCCTTCATAGAGGACTGATGTGATCCCCGCGAGCAATGGTCCATAGCATATGTAGGAATGTCCGACCACCCATCCTAAATCTGATGCAGCCCACCACACGCCTTTCTTCAGGCCGTATACTGAGCGAAGAGTCCAGCAGAGTGTCGCTGCATGACCGCAGGGTCGCTGGATGCCTTTTGGAGCGCTTGTTGTACCTGTATAAGAAAAAGTAAGACATAGTCAAATAAAAAGAACAAATGGGCTGCATGAATGGCGTATTGGTTTAACTGATCGTCTCGCCATAGCCAACACGCCGACTGTTGTGATTTCGAATCCCACACGGGACAAAACTTTGTACGATCCACAAATGGTTGTTTCGTATTTGGGTGTTCTTTGTGCTGTTTGAATGTATGTTTCGATTTGAGAACGTCTTTCTTTTTTGTCGGTTAAAATAAGGCAACAAGGAGTAGCCGTGCTATTCTTAAAAAGTAGAAGATCGAATTAAAATTCGTTTTATTAGAATCTTTTTAAGCTAACAACTACTAAAAAAAACAAACACACTAAGTATACAAATTTCATATACGGGATATAGCAAGACTTCGTGATGATTTAAACTTAATTTACGTAAATAGCAACGCCAACAATTAACTATGTTGGGTACTATGAAATAACTACACCTCAAGACAATGAGACGACCACTATCATATTCTTCCAGTGACCATAGCCGCTGAAAATCAATCGAAGCTTCGAAAAATGTTTACAATTGTAAAAATATCTAAACCTACATAATGTTTTTAAAATAAGCTATGCTAAATTCGCGTAAAAGTAACACAAATATCTTCAAGCAAATCGAAATATTCGAAACTTTGATAAATATTTATAAATTTTTTTCTGATACCCAGCTTGAGTACGCTACAAGGTGGCCCGATGACCTGATAAAGGTCGCGGGAAGCGTTTGGACGCGGGTGGCCCAAGACCGGTCTGTGTGGAAGACCTTGGGGGAGGCCTATGTCCAGCAGTGGACGTTTTCCGGCTGAGATGATGATGATGATGATGATAATGATAAATATTTGAATGCATTGAACTTTGATATTGCTTGGTTATTTAATTGCGTATATTGCGTATGCGGACAACTGAACCTCTACTCAGTCCATGTCCCTTTATATGGTAATCGAAATTTGTATAATGAGTTTTATTTGTAAAGGTAATTAAGTGTCATTTATTTACATCCTTAGTTCCCAAAGTGGTCCAGGTGGACCCTCAGGGGTCCACGGCAGACTCGACAGGAATCTACGTTGGCGCGACAAAAAAAAGGGGGTTCACAAAATTCGTAAACGGAGGTCCACGAAAATTTATTTGCTTTCGATTGTGAAGAACTAAAATGTTGCCTTGACTTCACCTATCAATTTGAGGAATACCAATAGATGAAGACCAGGGAAATTCTAAAAAAAAAAGTTTAAGTCCGTTGAGAGTTGATATATTTTTTTTATTTTAACCCAATTTAACTTTTTGGTCTGAATATACCGATTTTACTTGGCGGATTAAATTTCTAGAGTAAATTCGAGTAATTCGTAAATTTTAAAAGTGGTCTTTGAGAAAAAAAGTCTGGGTGCCTCTGATTTGCATTAACTGACATAATATCCTTTATTAGAAACTAGTGAAATAGTGTGTCCAAATCATACCGAAATTATGTATTAATTAGCTGACCCGACAGCCATTGTCCCGTCTGGTCCTGTCTTAGACAAACTGTCAAACACGCGAGGTTATAATAGTGGTTAAATATTCTGAGATTATCCATTTTGCTGCGCAATTTTCTTAACTTTTCTTTTGCATAAGAACCTTCTACAAAGTACTAGAAGACTTTTAAAAAAAAAGATGAATGAAATCGGTAAAGCCGTTCTCAAGTTATAGCGTGACCAAGAGAAACTGGGATAAATTTTTATATATATAGATAGTGTTTTAAGTTACCGTGCCTCGGAGAGCACGTTAAGCCGTTGGTCCCGGCTGCCATGAACATCTATGGCAGTCGTTATTGGGAAAGTCAGTACCCTCTAATATTCTGACACTGGTCTAGCCTTAGAGTATCGTTAGCCTTCGGGTTGCGGAGGTCAGGTGGCAGCCGCTCCGTGTAAAAACTGATATCTAGTCAAATCCGGTTAGACCAGAAAAGCCGACCCCAAGTGACTTATAATAATTATAATATAATATTTTCTACCACATACACACAACAACATCTAGCCCAAACTAAGCAGAGCTTGTACTATGGGTTCTAGACTATGGATAAACATACATAGATACTTTTTTTTTTCTAAATATATACATATTATACATAGAAACACCCAGACCAAGACAAACATCCATGTTCATGCACACAAATGTTTGACTTGTGCGGGAATCGAACCCGCGACCTCAGGCGTGGCAGTCAGTTACACTAACCACTACGCCATCGAGGCCGACTTGGGAATAATAAAGGCTAAGAGAGAAGAAGAGATAGTGTTTTAAGATACAAAACGGTTTAAAATCCGTATAAAATAGTTTAATTTGAATCTAGTAGGTAAATAAAACATCTGCTTGTAAAAGAAACGTGTAAGTTGTATCTATTGCACCACAGAACTTTGAAAGTCACGAGGTGACCGCCTTTTTCTTTGTAGTTTGAACCATATTATAAACAGTCTCCCTATTCAAATCATATGAAAATATATTCATCTATTGTCATAGCCTTTTTGTAGATCGTATACCTACGATAAAAGTCTAAAAATATTGTCAATACGTAACCTATTCACAAGATATCATGCATGATTAGAAACGCATCATCTTTCTAAATAAGATTAAAATGTATTTAGAAATATGATGCGTTCAAAGTGATCTGCGCCTATTTCCAGTTCGCAAGTTCATGATAAACTGCACAAAGACTAAACCTAACTAATCTTCTTCTTCTTCCTAGCCTTTATTATTCCCAAGTGACTTGGGGCCGGCTTTTCTGGTCTAACCAGGTTTGACTGGATATCAATTTTTACACGGAGCGGCTGCCACCTGACCTCCGCAACACTTAAAAATTAGTAAAATTTAATAGTACCTAGTAGTAGTGTAACAGTTTCTAAATTATGTAATAAAGTGTAAAATAAACAACGCGGTAAAATCCGTATATAGTAGTTTAATATTATATATTAGCTTTTACTACTTTTGCCCGGATGAAAGGTACCCTATGTCCATTTCTGTACTCCTGACACCTCCTCTGTACACGTTATGCGAAATTTCATGAAGATCAAGTAGTTAAAGCGTAAAAGCGTAACAAACAACTCATATTCACATTTATAATATTGGTTAGGATTTAGTAGATAGAAACGTATTTTAAATTTAAAGTGTACCTTTTTGATAAAATGTTTACGTAAGACTTTATTACACCTCGATGGCGTAGTGGTTAGTGTAACCGACTGCCACGCCTGAGGTCGTGCACAAGTCAAACATTTGTGTGCATGAACATGGATGTTTGTCTTGGTCTGGGTGTTTCTAAGTATAACATGTATGTAAATACAAAAAAAAGTATATATGTATGTTTTTTAAGCAGCGATAGCTCAGTGGGAAAACCAACAGACTGCAATGCAGAGGGTCTAGGGTTCGAACCACGTCGCGCACCTCTGACTTTCGGAAGTTATATGACTTTTCGAAATTATGTGCGCATTGATTGACAATTATCGCCTGCTCCGTGCCTCGGAGAGCACATAAAGCCATCGGTCCCGGCTGCCATGAACATCCATGGCAGTCGTTATTGGGAGAGTGTCGACACAAAAGATCCCACTGGGTCGAAGTGTCGCCGGTCTGCACTGACTGGCCCCCACATAAGATAGATAGATATATGTATGTTTACCCTTAGTACAAGCTCTGCTTAGTTTGGGCTAGATGGCGTAGTATGTGGTGGAAAAAAAAACCGTAATGGACAGTATACTAGAAAGAATTCTGCCATTTCTAGAATATCAAAAATGTTTAATACTATGAGCTGTGAATTAGATATCTTTAACACTAACTTGTTAAAATTTAGAGCCAAAGTGTTGGAATTGTTGAGAAGCAATAACAAATTTTATGTCTCTGGTTTGATTTATATTTTTGCAAGTTTTTTTTTAAATATTTTAATTTTATTTTTCTTTCAATTAATGCATTGTCTTAGTGTTTAAGTGCTACCGTCAATTTACTTTAATGGTGCATGATGTGACACCTTATAAAGTTATACATTAAGTGTTAGTACCAGTGGTTCTTTTGTTAGAATAAGCATTAATGTAATAACTACTGGGTGTCCAAGTTAATAAATAAATAAAGAAATGTAATGATAAAATGTAACATTACAAAATTCTACATATCAAACATTGTACCTAAGTAACGCTACTTATTCTTTGAAATAAATATCAATGAGTTCAGGGTCCGAAAAATAGACAATGCGTATGTAATGATCGTTTATTATTCTCTACATCAAAATTAAATTACATTGCTTTCGTGTCTTCATGAAACGTGCTCAAGTACACGTGTCATACGTAACACTAACAATGTACTTATTCATTCTAATTAAACTGCTTTATACGGAGTAACAGCAACTGTGGACTGTTACGCAGAGGTCTCGATTTCGATCCCAAGGCATGCATCTCTGACTGTTCGAAGTTATATGCATTTTAAATAGTTAATAATTATCGCTTGCTTAACGGCGATAGAAATAAATTCAAAAATTCAATTTAAAATAAATTTATTCAGATTAGATTACAAGGTAACACTTATGAATGTCAAAGTTATACTAATTTTTTCTGCGAATTTACATTTACTGCCACGTTCAGCAAAGCAAGGGTGTAGGGCTCATGAGTAGAACGGAGCGGAAAAAAGTGTGAGAGTTCTCCAAAATATTCGCAAAATATGTGAAGTCAGCCAACCTGCACTTGGCCAGCGTGGTGGACTATGGACTCACCCTGAGCAGCGATAGCTCAGTGAGGAGACCAACAGACTGCAATGCAGAGGGTCTCGCGTTCGAACCCACGCCGCGCACCTATGACTTTCGGAAGTTATATGACTTTTCGAAATTATGTGCGTATTGATTGAAAATTATCGCCTGCTCCGTGCCTCGGAGAGCACGTTAAGCCGTCGGTCCCGGCTGCCATGAACATCTATGTAATGGCAGTCGTTATTGGGAGAGTGTCGACACAAAAGATCCCACTGGGTCGAAGTGTCGCCGGTCTGCACTGACTGGCCCCTACATAAGATAAGATAAGATAAGATGGACTCACCCTTCTCCCACTGAGAGGAGGCCCGTCTTTAGCAGTGGGACGCTTTAATACAGAACTGATATTTATTATTATATCGCGATTTATAAATTTTTCTCGACATTCCGACTTATTTTCAGCAGCTATAGTAATGGGTAAGCCTTAACCTTGACAGAGTGTCCTTGGATTGACAATGAATAAGACGTGAATCCTTTGACAGCACTAGACATAAATTCGCACATTTCGTTCCTCACCACGATAAGTAATAATCGCGTTATAAAATTATACTCGAATATGATCTGATGCAATATATACTAGCATTAGCCGCGACTTCGTTCACGTAAAAGTAGATTAGTTTATGTTAGTAATAGTACCGGGCACGCAACAATCGTGGCGGTAAGACCCGTACTTAGAAAGTGGCTGGAGAGGCGTCATGGCGCCCTCACGTTTCGTCTGACGCAGGTGCTGACCGACCACGGTTGTTTCGGTCGGTATCTGTGTCGAATAGGCAAACAGGAGACGCCCGGTTGTCATCACTGCGGCGACTGCCGCGTCGTTGTCGGGGACACGGCGTTGCACACATTGGTGGCTTGCCCTGCTTGGGCCACGCAACGCCGTGTCATGCATGTGGCAGTCGGTAGAGTCGTCCTCTCGCTCGAGGCTATGGTTCTGTCCATGATCTCGAGCAAGAGGTCTTGGAATGCCGTCGCCTCCTTCTGTGAGGAGGTGATGTCAGTGAAGGAGGCGACGGAGAGGGAGAGGGAACGTTCAATTCCTCTCCCTAACCGCAGAGCCAGGCGCAGGAGGGCGCGAGACGACCTCCAGCCACCCTGAGTAGAAGCCTGCGGGCGGTGGACCCATTGGGGCCGTCCACCACCCGATCAGCGCAGGTCCGAGTAGGCGGCGTTCGTGTTCCACGCACGCCTCTCGATGTCGGAAAGGGGACTAGGTCCCCCCGCTTTGTTGTCGGGGACCAGGTCCCCCAATTATGTGTATAAATTTTTGTGGGACCCGCCACGTCCATCGGCGGGTCAAACCTTTGGCGGAGTCGCGATTTGAATGCGATAGCGATCCGCGCGACCCCGCCATAAAGGTGTGAGGAACACCGCGGTGGTTTTAGTCGGTTCAGCCCAAACATATGGGCTGGATCCCGACATATCCCTATCGCCCGCCCCAAAACCGGCGATGGGGAATGTGATTTGCAAATTTCAGCGCGTTAAAAAAAAAAAAAATTTTGTAGTCGTACATTATTTTTAAATAAAATATTGTCAAAGTTACTCGGTGATAATAGGTATAGCTTTCTAATGGTGGTAGAATTTTAAAAATCGGTTAATTAGTTTTTGAGTTAGATCGTTACAAACAAACAAAAAATCTAATCTTTCTTCTTTATAATATTAAGTATAGTTATAAATATAATATCAGCTTTATATTTAACTGTCTCACTGCTGGGCATGAGCCTCTCCTCAGCGTGAGAAGGGTTAGGCCATATACATGGCCTACCATATACAATTTGATGGAAAAATATATGAATTTATAATTTTTTAAACTTTCCTTCTCGTTCCCATTCGTACATTATACATATATATCTAAGAATATACTACCTTTACTACTACAACACAAAACAGTTCAGTACAAATAAAATTTAATAATTTAAAAAAGTACTGTGTACAATAGTTTATTATGATAAATTTCGTCAATAGCTCCTAAACAAAAATGAAGTTAAAGTTGTCAAAAAGAGGCGAAAATGGTTTTGTTTGTTTTGTCTTGCCTATTTATCTATAGATAGCTTTAATAAACTTACCAGAAGTATACAATATGTAAAGCGGCTCATTAGCCTCAGTTGGCACGCAGGGAACAGGCTCTGCTTCCATGGCTTCCTCCCAGGAGATGTCCCGCCCTAACTCGAGTGCACACTCCAGTACCCGCCGGCGTTGGAAAATTATACAGCTCCGGGGCTGGTGAGCAGACTGACAGAGTGCTTCGTCTAAGATGTCCTTGTATCTGAAGAGGAGACAATCACCTTTACGGCTGAGCTTTTTATGCTAACTATATTGTTTAATACGCCGTGATTACATTTTTTTTATTTATCATTTGACTATTGCAGTGTAAATAAACGCCGTGACGTTGTTGCATGAGGCAGAGTCGTGATGGAGCGTGCTGTTCCGTAAAAGAACATTCTTATTCGGAGCTCGAGTGAGCATGCGCCTACAGTGAAACTGTTTGCAATTTAAATTTGTAACTGTAATATCAAATATACGAGTCTATTAAAAGTATAGTTTGAAATTAAACTACTTTTATTTCGAAAATACTATTATTACATAATTATGAAGATCTTAAACTTAAACTGAGACTCACTCCTCGTGAACATGGATGCTCAAAAGTAACTAAAACTTTAGGAAAGTGTAAACTAAAATAGTTTGAACTACAACAGTAACTAACAATTATTCGTTAGTTACTGTTGTAGTTCAGTTTAGGTGTAGTTAGTAGTTAAAAATAAACAAAGCGATAAAGTCCGTATAAAGTATTTTAATTTTAATGTATAAAACATTTGCATAAACGTTAGACAATATTATGTAAAAAAGTATAGTGCGGCCTTGTGGAGTGTTTATGTTGGCGCCAATACCATAAACCGATGGTCCAATCGTGCTGCCAATCTGACCAAGACCCCGTTGTATATACCGTGAAGCATTTCATTTGAGCATAAATAGACACACTTAATAGTGTACATCTGGTTGGAAGTACTCACTTCACGTTAAGTCACGCTGCTCTAAAATTTTATACAGTTTATGCTGTGGATTACCTCAAGAAACTAGTATACGACCGCTTTTTTTTTTTACGTGGGCATTGGCGCATACCTCTCCGCGGGGCGACGGAGAGGTTATATCGGGCTCACCGGGGGAAAAATACCCCGGTAATACCGACTAAACCTACCACGGTGTTCCTTGACATAACCATAGACGGCGGGGCCGCGCAAATCGCTTTCACATGCAAATGCGACCCCGCCGAGGTTTCGGCCCGCCGTGTGAAACGGTAGGCCACTATATGAGAAACTTCATCTACTGTCCCCATTGTGGGGGAACAAAAACACGACTCAGAGGCGCGCGTGGGAACACGCACGCCGCCTCTCGGACCTCGTGCTGATCGGGTGGCGAGCAGGCCCACGCAGCCCACCACCCCCAGGTCAAACCTCAGTGTGGCTGGAGGTCATCTCGCGAACTAGTTTTCGATCCTGCGACAACTAACTTGATTAAAAGTTTACCTTTCTGATCCGACTGTCACGAGGATGAAAAGTGATACCTATATTGAATGAATCACTGACAGATCAAGTCTAGGAAATAAATTAAAACTAGGACAATTAATTGAAAAACAATCGGGTTTGAGCCTGACCTATGTTTACCGACGTTTCGACCGACTAATAACGGTCGTAAAGATTCACTAGTATAAGTTGAACTTAAATAGGTACTGTTTAATCACAGTGTGTGTTTACAATATGTACGAGCCACGTTTCACGTAGCGTACATTGAACTTATTACTCTTTGTGCCATGTCAGCAACTTACTTCATTCATTACTTTAATTAAACATATGTAATTTAAATCAGTTCGCGTTCACGTTCGCCTATCAAAGGACGTACCGCGTCTCATATACCATTTCTATCATCTTTTTATCTATCAATATAGTCAGTTAAATTTATTACCGAGTTTTACTGATATATAATCCTATATTTTATTACCCAGGGTGTGCGGACCGTACACAATATTTTTACCTGTTGTACTATTTTTAGCCCGAATAATTAACCAGTTTTACTGACCCCAATTTTGATACCATACCATATACAACGTTATAATAAAAACATCTCTAAAATCCCAACAGACTTTTAATCTAATGAGATCATAACATAAAAGTTGTTTATTATTATCGTTAATTAATTATTATTAGAGACGACTCGATGGCGTAGTGGTTAGTGTAACCGACTGCCACGCCTAAGGTTGCGGGTTCGATTCCCGCACAAGTCAAACATTTGTGTGCGTGAACATGGATGTTTGTCTCGGTCTGGGTGTTTCTATGTATAATATGTAAGTATTTACAAAAAAAAAAAAAAAAAAAGTATTTATGTATGTTTATCCATTGTCTAGTACCCATAGTACAAGCTCTGCTTAGTTTGGGCTAGATGGTGTTGTGTGTATGTGGTAGAATATTATTATATTATTATTATTATTATTATCTATTGTTAAAAATACTTGTGCTTGATTTTTTCGAAATTAATGATTTATAATTATTGCAATCACTGCATGTGTGCTATAGACTAATGAGTTTTAGACAGAAAGATATGAAAATATAATATTTCGATTATGTTCTTATCAAACTATTTTCTGGTTTAAGACCGGTTCATAAAATCAAAATCAAAATCAAAATAAATTTGTTCAGATTAGGTTACAAGGTAACACTTATGAATGTCAAATTTACACTATTTTTGTCTGCGAATTTACATTTACTGCCACGTTCAGCAAAGCTAGTAGTAGTAGTAGTAGTAGTAGGGCTCATGAGAAGAACGGGCAAGAAACTCATGGTCACTCTTTTTAATCGGCAAGTTTTGTTTACAAATCATAAGAGCTGTAAGGTGCTGCAACCATTTCTCCATGAACTATTACTGTACATACTCAAGAATTTATTAAAATTTGATGGTAGCCTCTAAAGCAGCAGAATGGTAAATTGGAGCATCCACTTACATGTACATTAATAATCAAGACAAGGCATGATTGTAGTCCGTAGTTTAATCTAACTGTTTAAATAAAAATTTAGTTAGTAAATCATCGAATTCCACGATACCAAGGTCGACCAGTCACCACAAGTAGCACCCGTTCACTAGTAAGACGCATGGGCCAGCCATCGTCCCCTTCGCCATATTGAAGGGAAGGGATCGACCCGGCCCATGTCGACACCACAAGCAATGACATTTGAGTGAGCATGACGGTCCTTGGCATGCGAACTCAGAATAAGACTCAAAAATAAAACTTTACGGAGCTGTCCATGATCACGAGTTGCCTTCATTGCACATTATTCTTGATTAAAATAAGACTGAGTGTAACAACAATGCAAATTCTATTTAAAAAAATATTTTCATATTTAAAAAAATAAGTAATAATAATAATATTCTATCACATACACACAACACCATCTAGCCCAAACTAAGCAGAGCTTGTACTATGGGTACTAGGCAATGGATAAACATACTTATATATTTAATATTGTCTTCTATTTACGCGAATATTATTCATTGAAATTAAACTGCTATATACGGATTTTATCGCGTTGTTTAGTTGTTTAGTTTAGTTTAGTAAAGTTTAATAGTAGTAGTAGTGTAACAATTTTCAAAATTTTGTAATAAAGTGTCAAATAAACAACGCGATAAAATCCGTATATAGCAGTTTAATTTCAATACTTATATATATATTTTTTTTGTAAATACGTACATGTTATACATAGAAACACCCAGACCAAGACAAACATCCATGTTCATGCACACAAATGTTTGACTTGTGCGGAAATCGAACCCGCGACCTCAGGCGTGGCAGTCGGTTACACTAACCACTACGCCATCGAAGTCGTCGAAGTGTTAGTATTTGTCATTTAACGTCCTGTGATCTGATGCAAATATTAGTGCCATGGATGTTTGTCATTCAAATAATCATCTATATTATAATATGCTTTAGAAATTAAGCAAGTTTTAGTTTTCACTTTAAATGTATTATCTGGTAATTCTAGAATATTGGTCGGAATTTTATTAGAAAAACGTATACCAAGACCCATGAAGGAACCATGAACTTTATGTAGTCGGTAGAATGGAACACATAATTTATATTTATTTCTAGTATTGATGTTGTGTATGTCACTATTTTTTATGTATAAATGTATATTTTGACGAACGTGCATAATATTAGAATAAATATATTGTGATGTCACAGTTAAAATACCTATACTCTTATATTTTTCTCTGAGCGAGATTCTAGTTCCTAATTGATAAATAGCACGCACAGCTCTTTTTTGCTATATAAATATACTTTGTATATCAGCTGCTTTACCCCATAATAATATTCCATATGACATAACGCTGTGAAAGTAACTAAAGTAAACTAATCTGGCTGTATCAACGTTAGTTAATCCACGGACTTTTCTAATGGCGTAAGCGGCCGAACTAAGTTTCGCTGAGAGATAACATATGTGCGCACCCCACTGTAACTTTGAATCAAGTGTAATGCCCAAAAACACTGTGGATTCTATTGCTTCCAGTACCTCACCGTTCAATGTTATGCTAGGACCAAGATGTTTTACATTAGGCAGTGTGAATTTAACACATTTTGTTTTTTTAGCGTTCAGTACTAAATTATTTGTGGTAAACCATTTTGTTACTTGGATCAATGCACTGTTTACTTCGTCAAAATGGTCCCTATTCCTATTTAATTTAAATATTAATGAAGTATCGTCAGCAAACAGCACAACATCACAAATATTGTTCAAGTAAAAAGTAGATCGTTTATATAAATTAAAAATAAAAATGGACCTAAAATCGAACCTTGCAGGACTCCTAGCTTTACAGCTTTACAGCTATTTGATTTCGAGCCATTGACTTCTACACACTGGATCCCGTTATTTAAGTACGACGTAATTACATCTAGTGCATTACTCTGAACACCGTAATGCCTTAGTTTCCGTATGAGCGTGTCATGACAGACGCAGTCGAATGCTTTTGATAGGTCGCAAAAAACACCAATAGCATTTTGTGAGTTTGCCCACGCACTGTATACATATATGTTTGAGTAAAGCTACCCCTGCATCCATTGTTGAACAACCCTTAGTAAAGCCATATTGGTTGTCGTGAAAGAGGCTATTTAAATTAAAATATCTAAGTAATTGCTTGAGTATGACTTTTTCAAATATTTTACTAAAAGCTGGTAGAATTGATATTGGCCTAAAATTACTAGGATCAGTTTTACTACCGGATTTAAATAAAGGTATGATTTTACTATTTTTCATTAAATCTGGAAAGGTTCCCGAATCTACACACCTATTAAATAACCCACTTAGATAAGGAGCAACTATATCTATTATACTTTTTACGACCTTAACGGAGATACCCCAGAGATCTCCCATAATTTTAGATTCCATAGATTGAAAAGCGTTGATAATATCAGTCGCGTTAATGTAATCAAATCTAAATAATACTCTACACTTTGTTACGCTGGAATGTAATAACCTCTCTGCGTCTATAGATGAAGAATTGAATGCGCTCGTGGTGGTAATCGGTACACTAGCAAAGAAATGATTGAACACGTGTGCTACATCGGCATTCCTTGTAATCATTTTATTATTGTCCATCAGACTAATACTATTGTCTCTTTGAGTTATCTTGCCACTAGCTTCGTTAATAGCTCGCCAAGTAGCCTTAACTTTATTAGGGGACTGTTTGATTTTATTACTGACGAACTTGGACTTAGCTAAGATGCATACTTTTTTAAATATTTTTGAGTAACTCTTAACATATTCAGTAAAAGTAGGATCAAAATTATATTTCTTCATACTATATAACTCATACATTTTCACTCTGCTCTTATAAATACCTACGGTTGCCCATTCGTTAAATGACATAGTTCCTTAAATAACTTTTACTTTAGACCTAAACGTATTATCAAATTCTTTCTTAACAATACCGAAAAAGCTGTCATATTCCATATTAGGCGATTTATCTTCCCTTATATTAGAGTGCATACTACATGAAATTTTATTTCTAAAATGTATGAAGCGATTATTTGATAAAGGCCTAACAATTATCTTTTGTTTAATATTATTATTATTCATGTTTGGAAACATTGCTAATTGTCCACAGTGATCTGAGGTTAAGTCAGTGTTAACTAATTTGTATGAAGCGTTACAATCACTGAAAATGTTATCTAAACAAGTGGAAGATGTGGCAGTTATTCTTGTTGGCTCCAAAAACAAATTAGTTAAATTAAATGATTTAAATAAGTTTATAAGTCTATTAGTCAAGGAAGAGCCATCTAGTATATTAATATTCAAATCACCGCACACTAATATGTATTTCCTACTAGTTCTGATTTTTGTAATTACATCTTCCATCACTGATTCAAACAGATTAAAGTTACTCAATAGGGGGCGATATACACAAATAATTATATACCATTCAAGCTCAACACAGGACAGTTCTATCGTACGCTCTATAGACAGACAAGTTATGTCTTTACGTTCCCTGCAAGTTATTGTGTTTGCAACAAGTATTAAGGAACCACCGTGAATGGCTTGTGTTCTTGAAAAAGTGCTATGTACCATATAATTCATACTATTTAAAAAACTTACTTCATAGCTTTTGAGCCAATGTTCTGTAATACACATAACCTGAACATTGTGGGTCTCTAGAAATAAACTTAACTCTAAATCTTTGCCGGATAGACCTTGTATATTTTGATGAGCAACACTCAGTTGATAACCTCTATCCTTTGTCCCAACCTTAAGTTTAAATCAACTTTGTCATTATTTATAATAGAAGAATTGATTGAAATATAATTATTTACAGAAATTAAATTCGTAGATACCCTACAGGTACCTGTGTCATTTTGTATATTATATGCTAATAATTTAGCAAGTTGTCGTTTGTAATATAATGAAAGATACGTATTATCTTTTGTCAAAATAAAATTACTAACAAATATATTAGTATCAAAACATAAAATGTCCTTATATTGACATGTCAGATTATACATATATAAATTCATGTCATGGATATATTTATTTTCATCAAAATTAAATTTATTTGAGTAAGGTAATGCGCATGTTATATATTTACATCCTAATTTATTTTGTAGAGACAGCATTACCTCTGTCAGATTGATAATATCCTTTTTTGTGACTAATAAGCTATCCCCATATAGAATTATAATTGTGGAGTTAATATCTAAACTAGCTGTATTTAGTTTATGAATAAGTTTCGAGAATGTCATATTAGGGAAACAATAGTTAATAATCTCTTGTTTTATGTGACTTTTAATTAAGCTACCAAAACCTATACCTAAGTGATCGGAGAAAATATATACCTTTTCAATATTACTATTTTCCACTGACAAAGCGCTACCTGTCTGATCAGAGATGGGACTGCATATTCTAGATTTATGTTTGATTGATCGAGACTGACAAATATTTGAGTTTGATGTTAAGCAATTTGAACAGATTAAACTAATATAAAATTATATATTAAACTAATTATATATTAAAGATATTAAACTAAGAAACGAAATTGTGAAATAATAATAATAATAATATATAACATACACGCAACACCATCTAGCCCAAACTAAGCTGAGCTTGTACTATGGGTACTAGACAATGGATAAACATACATATATACTATTTATTTTGTAAATACTTACATATTATACATAGAAACACCCAAACCAAGACAAACATCCATGTTCATGCACACAAATGTTTGACTTGTGCGACCTCAGGCGTGGCGTAGTGGTTACACTAACCACTACGCCAATACTAAATAAATAATAATAATAATAATAATACTAAATAGTACCTAAATAAAAAAAGTTCGCATTGGATCGACATTTTATATTTATTTAAATAAATTAAAGTAGCACGACACGCAACACTATAATTATCATATGTTATTATTTACATACATTATACCGTAGTAAGCCGCTTAATGTATTGTTTTAATATAATCGAGACTGCGCGATTTTATAACGTTACCTATTAAGTTGCACGTCTAAATACGGGTTTTCTCTTTGTTTGTAAACGGATTTTTAGCTTGTACTAAAATATACATTACTATGTTTACACGTTCTTTACATTATTCTGATTTACTCAAGAATATGCATAGTTTAACTAAAAGCAACTCTGGAAACCAATGACTACAGTTCTTACATTAAATTAAGTGGTTTCGAGTAATGACATTCATTTTTCTCAGCCAGTCTAGTTAAATCAGTTACCGAAGTACACAGAAGACATGCTAGTCTTAGATTGAATATAATGAACCTAGCTTGCCGTATTTTACTGCCTTGATTCATGTGATATTTAAGCAGCGAGATTTTCCGGCAAATATAAAGGTATTTCTAATGGCTATAGCATCTTGATCGCGGATCATAAAAATATTTTTTTCGCCAAGCAACAAACACAGGGATCAAAAGCCGGGGCCAAGTGTAAATTATTTATTGTGTCATTGTTATGTACGCCAATACATAATTTAATTCGACCGGTAGACTTACTAGAACTGTTTATATAACAAGCCGATATTTGTATTACACATTATATTAATTGACGGTAGCCTTTAATTCTATAATTGTTATTAGATATAGCCGCTAGTCTCACATTTTGCATTAAAATAATATTTGCTGACTTCTAGTATTCGTATCACTTTTGCTTTATGTTCTTTCATTTACACTTTTTCTTACTTGCTTACATTCTTTGACAGTTTTTGTTATTTGTAATAAACTTTGCTAGCCTTGACTTTAGGGAAGAGACGTACTTCATTTCGTGTTAAAACAGCTATTTTGCTATGAAAGTTACTTTAAAGTCTATTTCCCTTTTATCATGATAAATATCAGGCTTACTGGTTGACTTAATGATGACGAATATATTTTATTTTTCATTTGAGTAATCCACGGATGGGCTCATTTTATACCGTAACTCTAACGATCAATACAATTTGGTAATTTAAATATAAAATAGCGTACCAGTAAACTAGAAAGGATGCGAGAGTATCGATCTGCCAAAAGAGCATATCTCGGGCAACCCACCAAGCGTCTACCGGACGAGATCGCCCAAGATGCCGATGTAAAGACGAAAAAGCTAAAAACCTGAACGAGATGAATGTGCCCTATTTGTCTAACTTGGCACAAGATAGGAAGGAATGGCGTACTTTAATGTCGGAGGCTAAGAACGGGGTCGCTAAGACAGCGAAGTAAGTAAGCATACAAATAAAGTAGGTACCTGACAATTTTGTTCGGTTCCACTCCGCAGCTGGCTGCTATGATTACTGTTGGTTCAGCATGCTCGATTCTAGTCCTGAGTTCCCTAGCAGCAAAGCCTATGGGAAATAAATACGCATTACTAATATATGACGAAATTTTACTCTTAGCATGGGTCTTCCATTACCTCCACTTTTCTTTCCACGTTGTTTGTAAGAGCCAAGTATTATTATTATTATTAATATAATTAAACTAAAGCGTACAACTAAACAAATCGTATTATTTGTCTTGTCCATTATATTCCAGGGTTGCAAGATTTCTTTTGGATTGCTTCGCAACCATGGAAATATTTCCTGTTAACAACTTTCTAAATCGATTCCACGGAGTAAAGTTTATTTTCATGTAGTGCCATATGTCTATCAGACTTCAAGTGAACGACAACCGTCTGCTAAAACTTGTATAAACAAAAAGTTTGAAGATTTGTCAAATGTTATTTCACCTCCAAAGACGACGGAATGAATGGCACCAATCCTGTTGGTGGCCAGCATGGCGATGATGGCTTCTGGGATGAGAGGCATGTAGATCAGCACGCGGGAGCCTTTGGTTACGCCAAGGGATGATAGTTTACCGGCCAACCGAGACACCTACAAACAAAAATATTCTTAGCAGTTTCTGAATTACTATGCATATTAAACATTGTGTACTTTTAGTGAAAGATATGAGACAGTTGAGTCCTTGTTCAAACCTGGAATAGTTTAACTGACCGATCCATTTATTGGCCATGCGCTACAGATTTGCCGATAGCGTCATACCATCAAACTTAGATGGTCATTAGCGTCTGGTACTGATCTGAAGAGCGCGGGATGCGGTCAGTGGAAGTACGGTGCTTATAGGCAAAACTTCAGCACGCGGTTTATAAAAAATCTCAGTGCAATGATATTATAATTATATTGTTTTCCTTCGGACAGTAGAATTCATAGAGTTTTCTAGAGCACTTCCAAGCTGAAAATCTGTTTGCGTTGTTATTGACTAATTCACGGCTGCGCCCGCGTGAATCTAATGCATACTTATGTTAATTCAGGACATGCCCTATCTATGTGCTAAATTACTTCCAAACTCATGGCAAACTTTACGCATAATTGAATAATAAACATCCAAACATCATAACAAACTTTTATATTTATAATATTGATAGGATTACATTATAAAAATACACATAACAGTACATAAGTTTTGGTAATCGCTTACTATCAGATAGTCCGTCGTCAATAAGAAAAGGCGCATGTCAACTATCACGTTTTTTACAAAGATAGCAAAAGGATTGAATAATAACATTGTCACTAAGTCAGACCTCGTGAAAGTATCGCAAAAACATCAATGATTGAATAATTAATTGCCCCAGGGTCACCAAAAAAATTACTCAATTATTCATGTTTCAAATCAACACGTGAGTTTTGGCAGCGGCTTGAATTAAAATAAGATATATTCATGGACACAATAATTATGGCAAAACGAATTGTTCAAAATTATTTAGAGTCTTACAATTGTCATATGTTTACACGAATATTACACATTGAAATAAAATTTTATATAGCTTTTGTCGCGGTTTGTTTTAATAACAATGATAATACTATTCTAAACTTCTTATAATTTACACTTTCACCGAAGCCATGGTCGTCAGAAAACTTTTCCCAACCGTGGTAGATTAACATAATATTAAATTAGTTAAAGTTGTAATTAAAATAAACAATTACAATCATGCAATCACATTTTTACTAAATCCTCTTTATCATTTTTTAATGCATCACTTGTGCATATGCTGAAGTGTTACCTTTTCATCATCACAATCAAGATACTTATAAAGAGAAGAAGCAATCAATATTTTTTATTATTGATTGCTTCGACTTTGTTCCGTTCTAGAACATTACTGTACAGCTTAACATCTAATTACCACGGCAAAGACATGACTTATATTACTTACCTGGTCTTTTAGCTCGGCAAATGTAATCTTCTTGACGGTATCAGTTAATGGGGAGTCGTGAACTAGCGCCACCTGTTCTGACTTCCCACCAGCTACGTGGCGGTCCACTGCATTGTAGCAGACGGACATCTCACCACCCACCCACCTGGATACAGGAAACCGTAATATAAAGAAACAACAAGATGATCATCTCTCAAATACAAAGGGGGACAGAGAGTCTTACAACCTTCTCATAGTTCATTGTCATTGCGGGCGCCAGAATGATGATTCTCTCTCTCGCTCACAGGGAACGACAAAGTTGTAAGAGATGGTGGTAAGGCCTTTCGAAAGATAAATATCCGCTAGGCAACAAAATGAGGCAATTTGCAGGCAGATAGCTCATACTAAAATCGTCGACGTGAAGGAATTTTCCTGTATAATATTTATTATACAACCAAAATGACAAGCTAATGTACGGTCCACCTGAACAGTCTTATTTGTACCATCACTAAATAATTCGAAAATAAGGATCTTCCTCTCTAATATGTTATTAACAGTCCTCTTGATGGTAAGAAGAGACCTAAGGGATACCTACCACTTACCTACAAAACCGCAGTACTATACAAAACAAAACACCCTGGAAAAATGCTTCACGATGAAAGCACATTACTTTCTTGAGTTCTTGAATTCCTTACACCATAGGAACACAACACAAGGTTATGCTGGTAACCTCTTGAAAAGTGGAAGAAAGGGTGGAAGGCATTACTCCAACAGACCACTACTTATAATGGCGAATAGATGGCGTGCATTTTGCAAAAAGACATTCAGTCAAAAAGATTTTTGAAAAAAAAATTTCAGTTGGTACCTCATATTACACAAAATAAAAAAATTTCATCCCTGTATATCAACTTTTCAACTGCTAGACATAGGTATCTTTACTGTGTGAGAAGGGTTACGCCATAATCCACCACGCTGGCCCAGTGTGGGTTGGCAGGCTTCACATATCTTCGAAAACATTATGGAGAACTCTTAGAAATGCAAGTTTCCTCACGATGTTTTTATTAATAGTTAAGACAAGCGATATTAAACTAATGAATACGCACATAACTTTTAAAAGTCAGAAGTGGTGCCTTAGGATTAAACTCGAAACCTCTGCGAGAGTACAACGGGCTCTTCTAGGCCACTATTTTATTATTAGATAAACATAGATGTTTGGACAGCCACTTGCAAAATATGGGTTCTCTATTGTGTTACCTAACTTTATTTTTCCATAATCTAAAGTGCCACAATTTTTTTTGTCCTAGTCATCATTTGTCCGAATGATAACTTACCCGAACTTAATGTCACATAATACCACATGTCATAAAATTGAAATCCCTAAGTACAATATACGCTAAATTTGTTTATCATAAATATTACAATCAATAATATACAAAAGAATTAAAAGCGTTTTCAATAAAACTTATGAGTCCTAAATTCAAATTATTTAATGTTTTTTATCCTAATAATGATTTTAAAACTAATTTGTATTACAAAGCTTGGCTTTTGTCACGGCTCCGGCGCTGCGGGTCTCCGGCGGTTCCACGCGTGCTAATCGTCGCAGACGGCTTTGGCTCACCACCGCAGCTTCGCCTTGCTGGCCGGCTTTGCCTTTGCGCTCTAAGCGAGCCACGGCGGCTCGCTCGCAGCCTCCTGCTCCTCAGCCCGCAGGCCGCTTCGCCCCTACGCGCCTACGCGATTCAAAATTACACTCTAAGGGTAGGGCTGACAAGACTGCGTGGAGTCGGATTTACAGTGATTCGTTTCTGTCACTACAACCTAATTTTTAGCAAATGTTTTAGGACTAACAATTTTATTATAAATAAACATGCGGAATAATACACATTATATAGTATAATACTTAGGACATATGACTTTATTTCATGCAAAATTAGGAGATTCAATGATTATAATACTCGATATTATGACAGAATAGTTTTAGAAGTAAAAATACTGATGTATAACAAAATTTCGAATTTTTGAACATTATGGTTAAAGAAGTTTATAGCAAACGTGTTATGGATAATGATTTTCGGACAAACAATTTTAGGAGAAGAAAGGGAGTACCCAAAATATGACGACTGGTCCATAATATTGCTGTTATTGCTGCCCAGCATATTGCAGACACATGTTGCAGTAAAATTCCCGTTTAGTAGTCTCTTAAGTGATATAATACTTATATCAACAAATTAAACTAAACGTGCCGTTCCTTCGAGTGTTATTAATATTCCAGTTTTCAACACACAATAACCGTATTTAACATAAGATATGTTAATCGTTCGTAATGACCAAGACCAACCTATTGTGGATATGCAATCGTACCATTGAATAGGTACAACATACGGTACAAATAATGTTTTAAATTTACTTTTTATAAATAGCTTTATTTTCCTCTTGTGCTAAACCTAAAAACAAATTTTCTGTACATACTGTCTTCTTTCATAAAGATAAGTTCGCTTTAGAGATACTATAATTTACTTATTTATTTTAACACTTTATGCATAAAATAATACATCGGCGGACTTAATGCCAATCTACCAGTTAACTAGGGTGATGCAGAGATAAAAGGAAGGGAGATAGTCTATTAGAATTTGATAAATCTACATAGAGACCAGTGTTGATAGCTTTATAAAAGCACGGCGGACTTAAGACTGCGCCGAGCGTAAGACGCGGTTGGACTGAATGACAGAGCTCGATATTCAAATCGGCACGCGGCCGCCATAGTAAAATTGTATGGAGGATTTGAAGTGCTTTTTTAATAAATATGTATCTTTATTGTCAACCCATAACTTAAATATTTGGAACGGACAAATTGTAATATAACTATTTATGATTCGTTTAAGCTGTAAAATAGGATAGATTTCTACTGTTATAATCTAAAAATCACGTAACCCGAGTTTACGTTTTTGCATTATTCGTGCAAACTTACGTAATTCTGTAGGCGTGAATATTAATTATTTTAAGATTTTACATGGAGTAATTATTATTGTAAACACATTCATTGATATGGTAAATGTATATTTTATATTTGTATTAAATAAAAAGTGTTGATTTTATTAACTTGACTGTGACCACCTGTTTTGGCACATTTCGCTCGGCGCAGTCTTAATACTCGATTCAGAATCATACTGCGTTAGACAGTTTTCAGCCATCCGTACCATGGATGGCGGAAAACTTGGCACAAATAGACTATGTCTTAAATTAGCATCACAAAGATTAACGCGGGGAAGCCACAAGAAAAGTGGATGCAACCTTTAAAAAAGATCAGGATTGGTGGCCTATCTCTATTGTGTTTTTATTTTGCTGATTAAAACTGCAACAGTTTATTCGATGGCTGAGATGTCACGACAAAGACACAACGCCTTCTTCTTTTAACCTATTATACCCAAATAAAGGTCATCGAGTGATGACCGAGAAGAGCAGTCCTCTTAAACAAACGATGATGATTATTGGAACAGCCCACTGGAGCTGGTATTACAAATCGAGCTCCAGGACTTGATAGATTACAACTTAAATGGTTATCGCCATGACTTTAAAACATATTCAACTGATTTAGTAGCCTCGATGGCGTAGTGGTTAGTCTAACCGACTGCCACGCCTAAGGTAGCGGGTTCGATTCCCGCACAAGTCAAACATTTGTGTGCATGAACATGGATGTATGTCTTGGTCTGGGTGTTTTTATGTATAATATGTATGTATTTACAAAAATAAAAAAGTATATATGTATGTTTATCCATTGTCTAGTACCCATAGTACAAGCTCTACTTAGTTTGGGCTAGATGGTATTGTGTGTATGTGATAGAATATTATTATTATTATTATTATTTAATAAAATGAGCACTAATGACATTGGTAAGCTAAGCTAAGTATCTTACGTGATCCTTTCATGATGACTCATCTTTAAAAGAGGATCCCACATGATGTGTAAGAATCGTGACTACTTCCCATGTCAGGTTAGTCTATCTAGGTGGCCACGAGAAATGTGATCAGTGATAAGCGGATTCTCAAAAGCCAAGTTTATGTTCATCGATTTCTTAACGCTCGGCCTTTTACAATTTTACGATGTCTCATTTATCAATAGATTTAGTGACAACTCAATATGAGACAGAGCCTCGAGCTACTTCATTATGGTTCAGATCATGTATGGAATGATTTTTTAAAACACTCTTTTGTAGAAATGCAACCTTGTGTCAACATTTTAAGAAAATTGTTAATTTGAAAATTGATCGGCTATTTTTGAGTTTTGCACAAACATACATAGTCGGCCTCGATGGCGTAGTGGTTAGTGTAACCGACTGCCACGACTGAGGTCGCGGGTTCGATTCCCGCACAAGTCAAACATTTGTGTGAATGAACATGGATGTTTGTCTTGGTCTGGCTGTTTCTATGTATAATATGTATGTATTTACAAAAAAAGTAAGTATATAAGTATGTTTATCCATTGTCTAGTACCCATAGTACAAGCTCTGCTTAGTTTGGGCTAGATGGTGTTGTGTGTATGTGGTAGAATATTATTATATATTATTATAATTATACAGAAAAGAATCTATATTATAAAAACGGTATCATAATAGCTTCAAATACCTTGCAGATACGTGTTAGTCGTACAATGACGATATGAATAGAATGACCATGAATTTCTTACAGAAATCTTCTCATAGTAACAATCCTTTCCCTACATCTAGGCAATAATCTTTAGTAAGCTTATTACCTCGATTTACTACCCACAATATGTTAACGTAATATATACATGTTACTTTGTGATTTAAATGAATTAATTAGTTCACGGTTACACTGCCACGCATATCTCTCGAGATCGATCCCAAGGCGCGCATTTCCGATTATTCAAAGTTATATGCGTAATAGTTAATATATAATATAAATAAGGAAACATCGTGAAGAAACCCGGTTGTCTGAGAGCTCTCCATAATGTCCTCGAAGATATGTGAAGTCTGCCAAGCCACACTGGGCCACCGTGGCAAGAAGTGGGAAGAAGCTAGTGCCCAGCAGTATGCAGTTTAATAAAGGGCTGACATTATTATTTCTTTTTGACTATGTGTATATCATACTTGCCATTTAGTGAAAGGCGGATTGCTGTCATCAAGAACGCGTTCCCAAGGTTTAGTCCACTCTAGTTCATTGCCCACTTCGCCCCAAAAACCCTCAGGGTCATTCAACGAGCGGCGGTAGGCTTCCTGGTACTCCGGTGTCACTCCACTTTCACCTAAGACAAAAGATTAAATTATTCGTGCGGTTTTGATAAATAGATCTATATCTAACTTACGTAGCTTAATGGAATTCTAGCAGCTGTCGTTTTCACCCACGGTTATGAATAGTGTTCCACTCCCGTGGCTCGTAGCGTGATGTCAAGCGGTCAAAGCGGTCCGGTTGCTTAAGTTTATTTATTACAAACAATTTAACTGCCTCCGTGGCGCAGCGGTAGTGAATACGACTGCTGTGCATGAGGTCTCGGGTTCGAATCCCGGGTCGGGCCAACGAAAAGTTATTGGGTTTTTCTGTTAAGAAATCTCAATACGAGCCCGGAGTTAGGAAGTTGGCGGTGTTAAACACCCCCGTGCCTCGGAAAGCACGTAAAGCTGTTGGTGCTGCGCCTGATCTCTCTCCGGTCGTGTCAGATTATCCGTCCCATCGGATCATGAGAGTTAAGGAACAGAGAGTGCACTTGTGTTTGCGCACATACTTGTGCACTATAATATCTCCTGCGCAGATAGCCAATCTGCGTTAAGATTGGCCGCCATGACCGAAATTCGGTCTGGAGGACATTATTACAAACAAATATATATAATCTAAGTTTTCTATTCCTCGGGATTAGTTCTTTTTTCTGGATGAAAGGTAACTTATGTCCTAATTGCAGATACAGTATAACGAATCACACTGTAGCTGCCTGGTGAGTACGAGATACGGAAACTGCAATCCCCTTTTTAATTCCTTGTTCTTAAAATGGGCAACGCTCGTAATCGTACCCTGGTATCATAATCTACGGCAGCTATCAACCACCCGCCCGGTAGAAACTGCTTTCTATCTGGTGAGCTAATGCCGGCTAGGTAGCATAAAAGAGAGAAGATTTAGATTCAGCGTTCCGGAACACGAAATCGCGATTTATCGAGAAAATGTATGCGCTATCATGCCATCTTTATTAGCTTTATATTAAAAAAAAAATAACTAAGCTAAATTATTTGATCTCTTACTACTTAGCAACAACTAATCTAAATGTAGCTTCAGTAACTTAGTAAACTCACTAACCTATATATTTTGACGTTCATAAGTCTTAATTTGTGAACTAAATTAATAAATTATTGTTGACTTAGACTTTGACATATTGGCAATCGTTTCGTTATACGAGAGCTTAAGTTAATGCAAATGGTAGAATCTTGTCAAGAATGGTTTTACAATATAGTTAAGAACGTACACAAGCTACCTAGATGGCGAGGCCCTTTTACAGATTACCGATGCAAAAGCTACAAAGCTTAAATTACTTCAAATTATCGTACTTTTACACAATAATATTAATAGCCAGCATTAAGACTGCGCCGAGCGTAAGACAGATAATGACAGAGCTCGTGCGGCGCATATTCAAATCGGCGCGCGGCCGCCATAGTAAAATTGTATGGAGGATTTGAGGTGCTTTTTTGATAAATATGTATCTTTATTACCAATAACTTAAATATTTGGGGACGGACAAATTGTAATATAACTATTTATGTTTCCTTTAAGCTGTAAAATAGGATAGATTTCTACTGTTATAATCTAAAAATCACGTAACACGAGCTTACGTTTTTGCGTTTTTCGTGCAAATTTACGTAATTTTGTAGGCGAAAATATTAATTATTTAAATTTTTTTACACGGAGTAATTGTAAACACATTCATTGTTATGGTAAATGTATATTTTATATTTGTATTAAACAAAAAGCGTTGATTTTAACACTTAACTGTGACCGCTTGTTTTGGCACATTTCGCTCGGCGCAGTCTTAATATTTTTAGACGCGTTGTGAAAGCCTTTGAATTAGGAGTTACTTTCTTCAAACGCTTTGAAACGCTTTGCTCGATACACATCATCCATGTAGTCACTTTAAGCAACTATATTCTAGAATATACCTATTGGAAATTAGTAACATAATATATAGAGTATACTGATTAAAAAGTAAGTTATAAGTTACTTCTGTAATATTTCATGGAGTAGGCATGTACAGTCAGCTTCTTATATAAAGTGACAGATAACAAATCCAGATATATAGGAGCCCCTAAAGTGATCAATGATATTAATACAACCAAAGTCTTCTAATAACAATAACCACCCATCTTGCACAAATATATCGGAACATGGACATCGTCAAATATATGAGTTCATTTAAAGTGTCATAACCATAGTAACAAACACAGCGCCAATGGTTTCTAAGCATCCGAAGTATTAAAAAATATGAAGCATTATATGAAAATGAACTCTATCTCTATATATTTGAGGTACTCTTTTAAATATTCCGGGCCATAGCTCTAAAAAGTATTGATGTGAAGTAGACATTTTATTAAAACATAAACTAAAAAAATTGTAACATCATTACAAATTTTTTGATTTCTTGAATGGATTATTTTCTCTTTTAACCATCCTGGTAAATTTAAAAACTTTTGTTAGGACTTAGGTCGGTGGTGTAACTGACTTTTGGTCAAGTAAGGGTCATACAGTTAAAGTTATCATACCACGTCAGTACATTTTTCTATAGTAAATAATATATCCTTCTCTAAGGCACAAGTGAATATGCTGTTACTAGACCAACGAGCTACATCTTAGATCACATTGACACTTACCATCAGATGAAATTTAACGTATTACCTAAATGATCTAAAAAATTAATTATATTATAAGCCAACACTAACATATTAAGGAATTACTGTGTGTACGTATGAATTACATAAGTTCAGGGTAAAGTAATAAATCGTAAAATAGCAAGACATAAATTCAAATGGATTTTTAATATCTTAAAATTTTATTTATTGAAAGAAGAACGATTGCGAGCAACAAAGTGAATGGAGCTCTACGCGCTTTTATAAACAGTCGCAATGTTTCCGAAAAGGCACGTTTGGCTGTTCATAGAGGACTATTAGTGCCCACACTTATGTATGGAAGTGAAAGTTGGGTATGGCAAAAGAAGCATGAGAGCAGAATAAATGCTGTAGAAATGAGAGCGCTGAGAAATATATGTGGTGTGACTCTGAAAGATAGAATAAGAAATAGTGTGATTAGAGAGAGATGTGGCATGAAAGTGGATATAGTGACAAGAATAGAAAAGGGTATGTTAAGCTGGTTTGGCCATGTAGAAAGAATGGACGAGGAAAGACTGACTAAGAAAGTTTATAAGGCTAGTGTGAATGGAACAGTCGTAAGAGGAAGACCTAGGCGAACGTTTCTTGATCAGATCGGAGGCGTTCTGGACAAAGGCCAGGTTAAGAGCACCTTGAACCGACGGGCGTGTATGATGAATGTGATGAAAGTGAATGAAGCCAGAGAAGTGTGTCAGGATCGTAGCAAATGGAAATCCGTAGTCTCTGCCTGCCCCTCTGGGAAACAGGCGTGGATCTATGTATGTATATGTAAAATTTTACATAACAACAAAATATCAAAAACGTGTATATCCACCTTTAGCAATAATAACGTCGCTAAGTCGCTGACGCATAGATTGCACTGCATTATAACAAAATCTGTCTCCTCTTAACGATTCCCATACGTGTATTCCCATATTTTCAACGTGTCTTCTTAAGTGTTCAGTACTTCTTATCGTAGTATTATCCCATAGTTGGATCATTTTACCCCACAAGTTCTCTATTGGGTTTAAGTCAGGACTACGTGGACGAAAGGTTATTCGTTTCAAATCCCTTGTCTGATTTAAATAATTTGTCACTACCCTGGAATTATGAACTGAACTGTTGTCCTGTATGAAACGGATTCTTTCATTTGGATAAAATACTCGGGCCGTAGGCAACAAAACATCATTTAGGATGTCTTTATAACTTTGGCCATTAAGTCTGCCGCGAACCTCGACTCATTCTCCCGGACCGCTTTGGGACATCCAACCCCAGAACCCGAGTATGATACGTCATCTTCTGTTCTTCTTCTCTCTAACCTTTATTATTCCCAAGTCACTTGGGGTCGGCTTTTTCTGGTCTAACCGGATTTGACTGATATCAGTTTTTATACGTCCACTTCTGTTAGCAGGTAATATGTTTCTTTCTTCGTACCTGATATTATTTAACTTCCACAAAGATAGACGACCACGGGCAGTAGAACAAAATACATTTTCATCTATGAAAACTACATTTCCAAAATTATAATCTATATAACGTCGTGCGAACTCTAAACGTTGTGCTTTGTGTTTCGGCGTAAGTGCAGGTTTCTTGACGGGTATTCTACTATGTAAATCTTGCTCATGAAATCGCCTTTTTATTGCGGCCGATTTCTTTACAGAAACATCTTCTTGTTGCAAGTGAATGATTCTGTGCGTCATTTCATCATTAATTTGAAATGTGTCCATGTTTATACGTTTTTGCAATGTAGTAATATATAATTCAATGCGTTTTTGCAATTAAATTATAACAATTAAATAAATCAATATAAATGACTTATTTGACATTGAAATTTGAATATTGTAGTCGCATTATCTATGAAATTTTCGAATATTTATTCAAACTAATACTCTTTGACATCTTATGTTTATTCTTGTCAAATAAGGTTCACTTCGTATATTTTGCCTAGTAGAACTAGTTAACAATAAGTACACCTCACAATTCTAAATTACAGACATGAACAATAAACAAAACACATGCCAATGACGTCACGCTCATAATGAAAGGAACAACCAATGCTTTATCTCCTTCATTTTGTGTTTAACAGATAAGAGTATATTTACGGTCGAAATCATCAGCCTATGGCGATATCAAAGGGTGGGTACCCAATATATGTAGCGATAGAGTTCATTTTCATATAATGCTTCATATGTTTTAATACTTCGGATGCTTAGAAACCATTGGCGCTGTGTTTGTTACTATGGTTATGACACTTTGAATGAACTCATATATTTGACGATGTCCATGTTCCGATATATTTGTGCAAGATGGGTGGTTAATTAGAAGACTTTGGCTGTATTGATATAATTGATCACTTTAGGAGTTCCTATATATTTGGATTTGTTATCTGTCACTTTATATAAGAAGCTGCCTGTACCTTAATTAAAATAACAACATCACGAATGAAATAAAATAACACACAATTATAAATCATAAGATAATTTTATTGATAAATGCTACATAAACTATAAATAAAATATTTTATTGTTCACGTTTTAAAAATCTAATTGAGACGGATTGTATCAACAGCGACAACAATATAAGGTTATTTAATAAATTAAAAACAACTCTCACATTAATTATTAATAATCATGTGAACAGTTTGCCTTTGTATGGGCAAAAAAATACAAGAATATAAAATATGTTTTCATTTAAATAGCACTTAAAATACAATGCGAAATTATTTATTTGCATTTACTGTCATTTCGATTGTGTTAATTTTGTGTAGGTTGCAAATATATTACAATTTATTTCAATATACAAATGAAAGACACGATATGACAACAAAATTGACAATGCGCAAAAAATCTATTATAAGTACAATAATTATGCAGATATCGCAGGAGCTGTTTTATTCAGAAAAGAAAATCATTATACCTATTTTAAACAGAAGTTTATAGAATATGACTGGGTACTATTAAAATTTTGTAGGAGGCTTTGCTTAAAAAAAGAAGAAATTAAATTTGAACAGGAATAAATGCAGGTCGGTAACTAAAGTAATCAAAACATCATCTAGAATAAAACGTCTTCTTTGCCTCATTTGCAAGACACAATGCACACAATCTCAAATTTAAATTACCGTGAAAACGACCTCACATTAAAATAAGATAATAAAATGTACTAAACCACTATAATAATAAACATCATCATCCATTTCATCAGCTATTTAAAAATTTTGCATTTATCTTCTCCCTAGCCTTTATTATTCCCAAGTCACTTGAGGTCGGCTTTTCTAGTCTAACCGGATTTGACTGGATATCAGCTTTTACACGGAGCGGCTGCCACCTGACCTCCGCAACCCGAAGGTTAGACCAGTGTCCGGATATTAGAGGGTACTGACTTTCCCAATAACGACTGCCATAGATGTTCATGGCAGCCGTGACCGACGGCTTAACGTGCTCTCCGAGGCACGGAGCAGGCGATAATTGTCAATCAATACGCACATAATTTCGAAAAGTCATATAACTAGTCAGAGTTGCGCGACGTGGGTTTGAAGCCGAGACCCTCTGCAGTCTGTTGGTCTCCCCACTAAGCTATCGCTGCTATTTTTGCATGTATAATAATATAAAATACATAATACTGAAAATAGATAAGGAAATCCTAACTCATATTATGAATGTGAGTTTGTTTGTTTGTTAATTATGCTTTCACACCTCAACTACACCACCGATCATCATGAAACGAAACCCGGAACATAATAAGCCAGTATCGTCATCAAGTTCAGTGACGCTCGACGCTACAGAGCCTTTGATTTATTGTAAAAAGCTTTAATCACCGATCAAAAATTGCAGGCTTATTTCTAAATCTAAATTCTATTTCTTATGTAATCATAATAATTTAATGCTTTAATTAAGAGAACGCACAAAACCATGCTTAATTTGATTCGTCCTTATTACATAATGAAAAACAGTCAAGAAATGAAACCAGGTATTTAAAAAAGGAACTGCCCCCAAATCTAATCTGGTTATGAAAAAGGGCGTGCCTCAGGGCCCAGTTCTAGGCCCAATATCGTTTTTAATTTATATAAATGATATGTTTATGTTTGTTCAAAATATCGTACCTGACAAAAAACCATTCCTCTTAGCTGATGGCACTAGTACCGTCAAAGCCAGCAATACGAAAACGAACTTAAGATATAACTTGTTCAACAATTTGTCACTAACGTTTGGAACTGGTTTTCCACAGAAAATATTAAGGTAAATATAAAGAAAATAGAATGCATGTTATTTCAAACTATTTTATGACTAAATTAATACTTATAAACATCAACTTGAAATCAAAAAATAAAGTCATCATGGTGGAGGGTTTCAAATTGTTGAGGTAGGTACAGATTGATTCTTATTTAAAAGACGGTACTTACATACGTCACTGATACACTACATAGTACTTGTTATTTAAAACTAGCTTTAAGAGATCATCTTAACTAATTGTCATACTGAAGAGATTGTTTGTGTGCACTGCATTATCACTAGTCACTATCGTTACTACATATTATAAAACAAAGTCCCCCGCCGCATCTGTCTGTCTGTTCGCGATAAACTCAAAAACTACTAAATGGATTTTCATGCGGTTTTCACCAATAGACAGAATTATTCATGAGGAAAGTTTGTTAAGGATTTGTGTAGATTGGTTGAAATATGACAATAATTGTTGAAGATATCGATGTGATGCTATGCTACCCGTGCGAAGCCGGGGCGGGTCGTTAGTAATATTAATATAGAGAGTTGAATCAACTTATGGTAAAGTAACAACATTTGGAAACATGGCAGTGGTAGATAAAGATCAGATGTTTTTTTATTGCTCTTCTAGTGTAAGAGCAGCGATAGCTCAGTGGGGAGACCAACAGACTGCAATGCAGAGGGTCTCGGGTTCGAACCCACGTCGCGCACATCTGACTTTCGGAAGTTATATGACTTTTCGAAATTATGTGCGTATTGATTGACAATTATCGCCTGCTCCGTGCCTCGGAGAGCACGTTAAGCCGTCGGTCCCGGCTGCCGTGAACGTCTATGGCAGTCGTTATTGGGAAAGTCAGTACCCTCTAATACCCTGACACTGGTCTAGCCTTAGGGTATCGTTAGCGTTCGGGTTGCGGAGGTCAGGTGGCAGCCGCTCCGTGTAAAAACTGATATCCAGTCAAATCCGGTTAAACCAGAAAAGCTGACCCCAAGTGACTTGGGAATAATAAAGGCTAAGGCGAAGAAGTGTCATTATTAATAAAGAAAACAAACACATCCTCTAAAATACTGATTTAGGTAGACTGCTACCAAATATATGCACATTATAACTGACTTGTAGTACCTAATACATTAGTAAACAGAAATAAATATTCAATACTGGATCTTTAAACTAATTGATAAGTTTATTTCATTTTCTATAATTCTTTCACGTGATTTTTATTTCCTTAAAGAAACCGTATTTGTTACATTACTACTTTGGATTGCCATTTCAATAAATTTATTTATTTATTAAAATGGCAATAGCTGTGTTTGTTTATAATAAAATTATGTATATATTTAGTAATGTCGAAAGTTAGTTCAGAAACTACATAACTTTGACATAAGTTACAGTTAACTTGTCATCAGATTCATGAGCAGATTTGAGTTAATTGTAAATAATGATTTGAGGAAGCCGATGGCATGTACAAATTTGTCCGAATAAAAAACTAAATTATTGTATATTAGGATTGTGTATCTACATGATAATAATAATATCAGCCGAGTTTATAAACTGCCCACTGTTGAGCACGGGTATCTTACCAGTGCGGGCAAGTGTTAGGTCAAAGTCCACCACGGTAGCCCAGAGCGGGTTGGTAAACTACACTAATTCGAGAGCAGTATGTACAACTCTCAGATATGCAGGTTCCCTTACGATGTTTTTCTTCGCCTTTAAAGCGAGTACCAGTTCAAAGTTTTAAATAACAATTAGACCGTGCGTTACTAGACCGGTTGTATTTATTTATTTTATTTAATTGCAATTGCTACAAGCCAATAAATAAAAGTAATATACACAAATTAATTGATTTGTAAGACGTTGGTCATTGCTAAGCACCAGTAGATAACGCTATAGCAAATTTATTAACTATATAGCCTTTCGGCTATATAGGCTTGCATGCACATATAGTCTTTCGTCAATATAATAGAGGCAGGCAGAGATGTATAACAATCACATTTCTCCATTTTACGTCCTACATACAGATGTAGGACGTAACATGGAGAAGTATGGTAAGAATGGAACAGTCCAATTCCAGAATCCGAGCTGCTACTTAAAACTTGTGAACAGAAAATCTCAATAACACTTTTCCAGACTCAAAAGATGAACCGAAGCTCTATCCACAGCCCTCGCATTTACTACTACTGCACCATCAAAGCAGTCCATCATAATATAGAAATCGATTGCGTTATCTTTTGGTCACACCTGTGATCCTAAACCTATATTGATTTCATATCTTCTTTAACCTTATGAATTAAGTTTACGCTTACGCTATGGCTGATCGTGATGTCCTAGGTTGAATATATGGATCACACAGCTTTCCGTTACCAAATTCTCTTTAATAAGGCAGAGGATTTTTTTTTTCCGTTGGCGCCATAGACCTTTGTCTGCAATTACGTAGTACCTAAAAATATAATGTGTTACCTAATTCTTATTCGCACTTACATGCTGAAAGAGCCCCTTAAAGCATACTACTTACTGATAAGTTTAATAAACAATTCATAATTTTAGGCAGCGGTCCAATTTTACCTTAATACGCGAGGGTTTGAACTTTTGATAGAAATAAAACTGGATAAAGGATTTTAGTAAGGCATAATAAGACATTTTGAAAAGCATATTAGTACGGCAAAACATTTCGGACTTGATTTAAGACTTGTCCTTGTAGGTACTACCGCTTACCGCTTACCCCTAAGCGGTAATACAGGGGCAAGTCTATGTATATGCAACGAATAGTTAAAAAAAGCTAGCCTGATATACTTAAGCATTTTTAATTCAAAGAGAAGTTATACATCTATTTCAATCTTTATTTTTTAAATTCACTTGCATGTCGTGGATAAGCTCACGAAAGCACACTAAAGGTATACTAAGGATAGATTATATACAATATTTAACATTTTAATAAAGGAAGCTTTTAGACTTTTATGAAAATACCGCTGGCTGGCCAAAAGGTAAGTGAAAAATCTGCTAAGCTGTTATACAGGAGCCTGTCTATTTTAAGTGTTATCCATCTCTGCTTACTTCTCTTAGGAGTTATGGGGTGTCAGTCAAAGGAAAACTATTCTGCCACAGTATTAAAAAAATATAAACTCACCATAACTTTCGATATCAGAATAAGAAACGAAAGTCTTCTTCTTCAATTCACTTATCGAAGACTCAAACTTGTTCTTTTCCAATTTGGAGCCAACATCGCTGTCTTGATACATTTTCAAATAAATAATTAATTAATCTAATATAAAATATATATTTCTATTCGTCCCTCCCGTTAAACTTATGGGAAGACACTGCTAGCGGGAACCAGCCGATAAACCGATGCGTGAAACTTTGCATTTCAATGAAAGACCTATGACCCTATTGAATTATTAAACAGAGTTACTGAAAAGAGTTTAACGCAGTCAAAAGAACGGCGCGTTAATATAACTAAACTAAACTACGCTTAATATATGTTTATGGTGTAAAGTACGCAAGAATAAGATTGGTTATCTGTGGCAAAAAAACCAACATCTCTAACATGCACGTTATTTACATTTTAAATCTTATTGCATAAAACAGCTGAAAAACGTATAGCATAGCGTGACTTCGTCTTCGTTCGTTCTTCGTCGACTTCCAACGCCTGAAAGGAAAGGCAGTGGTGTAACATATACATATTTTGTTAGGTATGTTTTGAACATAGATAATAGGGTGTGACCCTAATGTAATAATCAAGTACAATTCTTCTGTTCTCCATGCTACTACTGAAAATTCTATTCCTCTAACCAAAACTTCAATGTCTTTTCCCTAGGGTTAGGAACGGTGAGTGATATCCTGTGATAATGCCAATTAACCGCTGCTGAAAATACTCCTAACTGAGATCTCTTCTAAGACTAAAGTGCTTACAGTAATTTACATTTCGGAACAATTTACTTAAATCATTTTGATATCAAGGCAGCACCAGGCTAGCATATAGCAGGAGCAGCAAACGTCACAGGACTCGAACATACGTAGAACGTCACGCTCGGACAAAATGAAAGACTATGTCTTGTTATACTTACTGATTCACTTCCAGGCAAAAAGGCATTCCAGAAAAAGTAGGTCAAAGCAGCTAAAAAAACTTTCTAGCTGCTTTAACTAATCAGATATGGATGTTCCAGAACCTACACATACAATAAAATTATAAGATGAGGGATAAAGAATTGCTTTACTTAAAAGATTCTGGCACTATATCGAGGGCATTAGCCCGAAACGAACAAACACATACCTATACCTATTTAGAATTAGAATAGTTTATTTTACCAAATCAATATTTACAATTTTTCTCTTAATCTACGTTACATATATACATAACAATGAACTTTTTAATCTTAGAGAAATGCGTTGACGACTGTACTAATGTAAACTGTGTCACAGTCGTCAGCGTCTTCCTAGATGGATGGATACAAATTAGAACATTGTTTCTTTGTATTCAAGATCTTTGAAAAGAGTAAATGTTAAAACCAAACCTAGTGAGATAGGTACAATAATTTTACAAAACAACAGCAACTAACAACAAGTACAAATAGGGAAGGGGAATAATAATATAATATAGGTAATCGGGATATATGGTACATTGTATGCTCATGTGTGTTCAAGCGAATATCTATAGATATGTGTGTGTGTGTGCGTGTGTGCTTATGTGTGTGTATATGTTTGTGGAACTTTTGACTTATCACGTTTTAAAATCGGTCTAAAGTCACTACCTTTACACTTGCGGAGTACAACAGATAAGACAAAAAGCTTCCTGACCGTCAAAACAGAGCACTCGGAGTATAATAAATCAGTACTGTATCTTCGAGGTCGACCAAGCATCACTATAGCCCGTTGGGCACGCTCTAGTGGTAAAAGAGTAGTCTTTGCAATTCCACCCCAAACAACTATACAGTATTGCAATAGAGACCGAGCAAGGGCGTAATAAACACATAACAAAGTTTTAAGATCAGCTGAACTTCTAAGCTTTCTAATAACTGGGATTAGTTTCCTAATACGGTTAGTAATTTGGCTTACATGTGCTATCCAGTTTAGCGCGCTGTCTATAATGAGCCCCAGGTACTTAATATTTTGAGCACAGACAAGCTTAGGACAGTTACAGTTAGCTTGTAGGTCACAAGTGTATGCAGTGACTTGAAATTCATATCCGGTTGAATATTAGAACGGAGAGTGAAGGTGAGGTTTCTTGTTTTATCTACGTTCAGAGTCAATAAATTATCTTCAAGCCATTTTGTAATTTCATTAAGCGCGTGCTCTGTGCAATGTTGAGCTTCCTTCCAATCTTCTCCATGCACAATCAATGCAGTGTCATCTGCGTAAGTAATAATGTTGCAGTTGGGTAATGACTTTGTACACAGGCTATTGATGTACAAGAGGAAGAGGGTAGGACCAAGCACGCTTTCCTGTGGTACACCAAAAGATAGAGATGCCTGTGCAGTCATGTCATTGCATATTTTTACACACTGAGTGTGGTTTGTGAGGTAAGAACGGAAAATATCTAGTACTACTCCGCGCACACCAATCGGTTCCATTTTAGTAAGCAGTAGTGGAATAGAGACAGTGTCGAAGACCTTCGATAGATCTAAAAACACTCCTATAACTTTCTTTTTATTGTCAAGATTTATAACAATCATCTCGGAAAGTAATAAGGCTGCATCCTCGGTAGATTTTCCCTTTATAAAGCCAAACTGGTTTTCTGCAATAATTTCATTCTGTTTGAGATATCTTACGAATCTACAGCTTAAGAGTTTTGCAAGAATTTTAGAGATGATAGTTAGTACGGATATCGGTCTATAGTTTCCAACATTGTCTCTATCGCCACTCTTATGTATTGGATGAACTAGTGCATGTTTTAGGATATCCGGGAAAACACCAGTATTTAAGCACACACATGAGTAAGAGGAGCAACTATTGTGTATTGTGTATGTATACAGTAACTATTGTGTCTGTTCGCCGCCGGTATATCGCTGCGACTCAATATGTTAATGGTTAAAAGGCTAAACTTTTCGATATGAGCACAACTCTAGATATTGTTGTAGTTAATAAATAAGATAAATATGGAATTAGAGGAGTAACCAACGAATGGGTGTAAGTTACTTTATAGACCAGTGCGTTAAAATATCTAAGATACAAAATAATGTAAAATACAAGTAGATTGAATTTTAACTTAATAGATTCGGTTTCTCACAGGGCACAGTACTAGGGACACTTTTATATTTAAAGTATATTAATGATCTGTCCAATTTTACTCACCATTTTATTTGCCCGTGACCAGGCCGTCATAATTAAGTGTGAAGAAAGAGAAACATATGGGAATGCCATAAATACATATCGCACCTTCGGTAAGACAAGGACATAAATGTATCCTTCTCTTATTATATTTACCTCCTGTAAAGAACATGTACCGATTCACAAAAGTGTAGAGCTTATTTCATGCTAAGAACAGTTACTTAACAGTATGAGCAAAATAAACGACAAGGAATATAAAAAATCTTGCCTGTAAAATAACAAAACGTGTACTTATGCCCTTGTCTTACCGATGGTGCAATATGACGTTTGATATAAATAATAATAGTATCAAATGTAACTTAAATTATGACATTCTTAAACTATGGAAGATTATATAGATATTAGGTATTGACTTAAATATTAAGTACAACAATAATAAAATAGAAGAATAAAACACAGAAATATTCATTGAAATTAAACTGCTATATACGGATTTTTACGCGTTGTTTATTTGACACTTTATTACAAAATTTTGAAAATTTTTATTAAACTTTACTAATTTTTAAGCTAATTAAATTATTATTAAACTATTTAGATTACATTTATTTTTACACTTTCCCACGTTTCGGTTGCTTTTCAGCAGCCATGGTCACGGGGAGACTAAGATGGTAGTTGTCTCAATGTTCCAGTGTCGTTATTTCAAAGTACCCGAACATAATTTAATCATTGGTGTTTCTATACTATTTTTATATTCTATATTTCTTATCTTATCTTATCTTATCTATTTACGCAGAATGAGCTCAGAGTATCATGAAGTCTAGCTGTGGTATGCTTCTTCTTGGGTTTGACTATTTGAATGACTGGATCCTAAGCTGGTGGTACATACCAACCATCTTCTCTATTGAAATTAGGATGTGTTTTGATTTCAATAGGCTCGCGAAACATCCTTGGTAGGAATCTGTGTTCTTTAGCGAGAATCTGTGGTTTGTCAAATCTCAGGTAGTGGTTGGTCACCTGTTGCACATGTTCACACAATATTATTTGCGTTACTGGCTTATTAATGTTCTTTTGCAGTGTTTTAGTACATAAATGTATCTCTTGGTCTATTTCCATATCTGCTTCTCCTCTAGCTGAGTGGTTATGGGAAGTCTCGTGCAGTATTATAAATGGGTTTGGTTTCACTTTGAGTGTTGCATTGCACTTACTTCAATCTTTATTAGTACACCTCCATAAGTCAGAGCTATCTTTGTTCGTTCTCTTCAACACATAGTTATATCTAGCGCGACAGAGCATTTGCTCTTCGTTTGTCGAAAGTCAACAGTGTTGGGTTGGCCATGTGAAGTTGACGGGTGACCATACATTTTTACAGAAGCGAACGACAGCGACCTAAAAAATTGTGTTAAGTATTTATAATAATAATTTTGATACACTTACATAAATGACAATTACTGCTATGAAATATTTCAATTTAAAAGCAGTCTAGTCGCAGTGCTGCGGTGTTAAATTTTACTTTATTGCGGTCCCTTAAGTTTTTTGTACTTTTTTTGTATTAAAAAACAAAACATTCTGCTTTATTCTAGTTATTTCAAAAATCAATAATAATAATCCATATAAACGCATTGTGTCTTCTTAATGAAATAATTGTTTTACACTGTAGATAAATAATAATAATAATAATAATAATATTCTATCACATACACACAACACCATCTAACCCAAACTAAGCAGAGCTTGTACTATGGGCCCTAGACAATGGATAAACATACATATATACTTTTTTTTTTGTAAATACATACATATTATACATAAAAACACCCAGACCAAGACAAACATCAATGTTCATGCACACAAATGTTTGACTTGTGCGGGATCGAACCCGCGACCTCAGGCGTGGCAGTCGGTTACACTAACCACTACGCCATCGAGTCGTCATAAATAGTGTTTTAATATAAGTAATTATCATGTTTTCTTTAAAAACTTTGCCGCAATCCACTTATTAAATGTCTCTATTACCTAATAATGTGTTTGCGTCAAAATATATACTTAGTTGTACTTACCATATAAAATTCACAACACATCACAACATTTAAATAACAATTTATTCCGTCGCGTCAACTCACGTCGTCTCTCAAAGTAGATAACACACTGTGACCTTTTCAATAACTCAAGTGCAAGCAAAATTACACTAGAAGCATCTACCAACCAGAAGCACGTGCCCGTGCTCCAGGGTTGTTCTGTTGTTTATGAGACCGGTAAGTTCACTTTTAAACAAAGGATTAATTTTACCTGTGATTCTTGAAATGTACCTGCATCTATATCATCACCTTTTTGCAACTATTAAACATATTTTTACTTAGCTAACCAATAAGTTTATTAGTTAAAAAGAAAAATTATACATTGCAAGCAAAAGCATCAAAATTTTACGTAGTGGGCTTATGACAAAATATGTAACTTATAAATTATTATTTTTTACTGTTATGTTGTGCCTGGTTTGTAATAAAACCCACATATCTTCTCTCTCCGAATTCACCCATCTAAAAAGAGAACTGTTTTCTACTGTGGTCCGAGTCAACTCATGTCAAAAAGTTTTTGGGCGATTCGAACCGCGCGCGCGGTGTGAAAGGACTCATTCAAAAAGAGCTCTTAGGCTATTCATGCCGCAGTTCGAACCGCTCGCGGTGCGAAAAGACTAAAACCCCCTCGTTTAAAAAGGAACGCTAATTAGATATAGATTGAAACAAAGTAGCGACAAAGAAGCGCACTTTACACACATTGCGCAATAATTTATAATAACAAAAGAAAGACAAGTGTACCCGTTTACTGAACTTTGATCGTAAACTTGCCAATTCTTAATTTTCTTTAAAACTAGCCGTCACTCACGCTTATGATAACTACTTCGCTCCCGTGCGTTGGTTAATGTTATATACCCTATGTTATAAATGATAATAACGTATTATTAGAAAAAACGTATATCAGGCGTGGCAGTCGGTTACACTAACCACTAGGTTAGTGTAACCGACTGCCACGCCTGAGGTCGCGGGTTCGATTCCCGCACAAGTCAAACATTTGTGTGCATGAACATGGATGTTTGTCTTGGTCTGGGTGTTTCTATGTATAATACGGATGTATTTACAAAAAAATATATATATTTATGTTTATCCATTGTCTAGTACCCATAGTACAAGCTCTGCTTAGTTTGGGCTAGATGGTGTTGTGTGTATGTGATAGAATATTAGACTTAGAATACAAGCTCTGTATTAAACTGTCCCATTGCCGGGCTCGGGCCTCTTTTCAAAGTGAGAAGGGATAAGCCCTTTCAACATAGGCCAAAAATTTGTGCGTTCCACTAATAGTTGTTCCATGTCCGAGTGTTCTTTATGTCCATTGTTTGAATGTTTGTCATTCCAGCAATTGATAGATTGATTATAATCAATTTCCAGATCGCTTGCACACAGGCTGCCTGCCGTTATTTTCCACAGGCCATTAATTTCCTAATTAATTTTTCATTAGTGATTATCGCAAATGAAATAGTAAAAATACAAAGTAATTTAACGGTGATTTGTAGTTTTATGTTAAAATGTCAATTATTTTATGGTGATTAATACATCCCTAACTTCGTCTTCATTATGTAGTGCTACAGATTAATAAAATAAAATGTTACCTATCTTCACATTTTTTTACCGTAAGTACTGTTATTTTAATAGCCAGCGCAATTTAGAATTTTATCGTGATTAAAAAAATATATTATATCATCATTTAGTCATTTCATCGTTAAATTTAGTTCCCTCGTAAAAGGGCGAGCCTATATAATTATATATTGCTATAGATTTCTTGTTACTACTGAGGTTTTTTGAATGAAACCCGATAGCACTTTGCCGAACCCGAGACCTTAAGCATAGCATTCTATCGCTGCACCACCTAAAGCATTCTAATATCAATATCATTCAAAGTCTAACCATGAAAACGGTTTGAACTTCTAATATCACATGTAATAATATCGTCCAGACCGAATTTCGACCACGGCATCTTAACGGAGACTGGCCAATTACGCAGGAGATATTATAGTGTACAAGTCTGTGTGTGTCTCTCTGTTCCCTAACACTCATGATCCGATGGGACTGTAATCCGACACGACCGGAGAGAGATCAGGTGCAGGACCAACGGCTTTACGTGCTATCCGAGGCACAGGGGTGTCTTACACCGCCGACTTCCTAACTCCGGGCTGCTATTGAGATTTCTTAACTGAAAAACCCAATAACTGTTTGTTGGCCCGACTCGGGATTCGAACCCAAGACCTCATGCACAGCAGTCGCATTCATTACCGCTGCGCCACGGAGGCAGTTAATGCATCGCATATAATAATACGCATACATATAATATGCCATATAATGTTACGCTTTCACGCCTTAACTTCTAGACCGAACATCATGAAATTTCGCATGCACGTTGTCAGGTGAACAGAAAACACATAGGGTACCTATACTACAGATAATAAGAAACACAGATTACTTACAGATAAATTAAATAATTATACATTAATTTTTTTTATAACTACATATAAGAATTATTAATTAAATATTTTTATTATTGTAGATAAAACTATAAGTAGATGAAACAAATATGAGTAAGATGTCAATAAGGAGTTAAATACTTGGCGATTTTACATTAGGAGTCTATTTGTCGGTTTAATAAATATTTTTTATAATTTATCTTAAATATTAAGTTTGTTCTTTGGGTCATCTCGCGCTCAGTTCCGCGGTTGGAGAGAAGATTTAAGCGTCCCTCTCCTGCTCCGCCGCCTCCTTGATGAAAATTACTTCCTCACAGAAGGAGGCGACGGCGTTTCACGATCTCTCACTCCGGACCATAAACTGAACCACAGCCGAGAGTGAGAGGGCAACCAGTTCGACTGCCGCGATCAACTCACGGCGCTGCGATGCCCAGGCGGGGCAATCCGCCAAAGTGTGCAGCGCCGTGTCCACAACATCGCGGCAGTCGCCGCAGTGATGACATCCGGGTGTCGCCTGCCGGCCTATGCGACACAGGAGCTGGCCAAAACAACCGTGGCCAGTCATTACCTGTGTCAGCCGGAAGGTGAGGGCGCCATGCCGCCTCTCCAGCCACTCCTCAAAAATAGGACTTACCGCCACGATCGTGGCGTGCCCGGCACTGGGGTTCACAAGTCGATTTCTCCATTCTTCCACCAGGACCTGACGGAGTTCGAACCGCGCCGCCTTAAAGCGGGAAGACCTGGTCCTTCGCCCCGAGCTGGAACTTGGAGGATTCATCCATAGCAGGCCCCCCCATGTGGGTGTGGGCCGGGTCAAAGGGACCCAGCCACCTCTCGTCCCCAGGGGAGAGCCTGACCGCTCTCCCCTTTCGACGGTAGAAGGCGCGCGGAAACACCGCGCGCGCCCTCTCGGGGTTCCTAATTTACTACTGTTACAACCTAACCTAATCTACATTTACGCGAGCGACGCCACGGGCAAATAACGTAACCATTTACTAAATTCAGAAACATCAAAATTTGTTACTGCCCCACTTTACGTGGAATACCTCATATATTAAATTATTTTTGCTCTGGTATCACTATTTGGAGAGAAAACAAAGTTATGCATTTGTTTGGACAAAAAGCTGCTAGCATTTCCTACGTTTAGAAATAGAAACATTGTATAAAATATAACACAGTACCGGTACATAAATTAACAGTATTCGAGATAGTACCGAATTTCAAACGTCTACAACAGGACTGAGTTCAATGTGTTCAAATCATTATACAGTCAAAACAGTGGCACAATTACGTTCACCCCTGACTCATTTACCGCGAAGATCACAAGTGGATATAAAGAGAACATTTATATAACACTAGATTTTACCTGAGGGTTTGCTTGCGTTCATAATTTTCGATAGTGTCAATAATTTTCTATCCCTCCCGAACACTACTTTCTTTTGGATGAAACCGAAGATGAAATTTTTTGAGTAGTGCCCTATGTCCTTTTACCCCTGACAACATGTATGCGAAATTTCATGATGGTCGGTCGAGTAGTTAAGGCATGAGAAAGCGTAATAAACAAACTCACATTTTTGTGAGTTTCATTTAATGTTCATGGTCATTGCTTCTCGTAGATCTACGGATCGGGTACACTACATAACTACGAAAAACTTTTTTTCAGAATAAAATATTTCGTAGTATTTTGGTGTTCCCCTACGGATCACATTAATGTCCATGAACGGCGATGATTGCCTGTGCAATAGCACTATCTGCATACATACTTAGACTTCGGCATGTATATCACCGAAGGGTTATGTAATAGTCATTCACACAATTCACAAACTTATGCCTCTAGACAAAAAGGCTGAAAATAAGCCTACAATATAGATATTAATGTAGTTCTGTAAACAAATTTGTCTGATGTCTATAAACCTACTCTAATACACTAATAACATTGTTCCAGTTATAATAACTACCAGATACGTCGACGCCGGAATACAAGTACAAGGACACATCGAGATGGGAGAAAACATCGCCAAATTCTTCAACGATATTGTCGGACAATTCCAGCAAAACAACGCTACACGTGGTATACTGACTGACTTAGCAAGCATGCAAGAGAGTCACAGAGACTCTCGCTTCGATACCGTCAGGCTGTCTGAAGATTTTATGAGTCCACAAGACCCTGAAGTTGTGGTGACGGAAACTGATAACGGTGAGGCACCAACCGTCAAGATAGATGATAAGTCATATGATAAAGCAGCAAGCGAAGAGATGACGGAACCACCAGAGATACCGCTGCTGAATCAAATGATGCGAGAACCGATTACAGGTGTTCTTCATCTATACGGTCATCACAGATTCAATGAGGTAAAAGCAGAACCTCGGAATCATGTCGTCATTTAATTCAGTTTAAATAAATAGTTTGGTGCGAATATTTATTTTTATGTTTTATCCTTTTCACAATTCATGCTCTGCTGGATATATCTCAATTTTCAGTGTTAACTACATCGTCACAATGACCTTTAATCATTTGGCAGATATACTTAGCCCATTGCTACTTTAAGTTTCCTACACCACAAGCTAAGCCGGTAGCTACGGTTCTTTGAAATGCGTTTCAAAGTTTATGCTCAAAGAAATTCGAAGCTTACTGCTATATTTAATTTGTGGACTAACTCTATTGTAATCATCCCCATTTTGGCATATAGGTAACTGCAAGTAGGATGTACTGGTTAATGACTGTTGTCAGCTTTGTGGTAGAGGCGATGTGAAAGACAAACGTAATGTGAATGTACTACCCTGCTCCACTAAATCGATCTATCAACTTCTTTTTTAGGTTTTCTATCCTGTCACAGCACCTACCTGACGTAGAATTACTTCAGTAATCAACGCCCTGACGTAAATCGGTCCACCGTGACATATGCTTTTCAGAAATGTCTAGAAATTCCTGCAATGTAACATCGACCCGTTCCAGTACAAATTTGGGCCGTGCACATTTATACAATATAGAACGTGTGATTTATGCGAGTAGTATCTGTATATCATACGATTTTCAAAAATACCCTGAATGGATCGCTTCGCTCACGCTTCGTATAGAAAAATGTCAAGTGTGTTTGTGTAAGAAACTTAACATTTGGGCTTGTCACTGGGATGAGGGGCCTTATTAGAAATTTTGGAAATAGAAAAATTATACCAATCATTTCATAAAATATTTATTTTTGCAATTTCTCTACTCCAAATAACCAAGTGAGGGATCAAACCAGAAAGATCTTATGACTGCAAGTCTAATAACATAACCATTACGTCACCAAAGCTTCAAAGACCTTTGAAGTTAATAAAATCAACTTACCATTACTATAAGGTCTTGGTTGACTGACTTCACGTATCATATTTTCTATATACTTAAGTAAATTAAATCACACTAGACAACGTTTACCTATATTCTCTAATAAGTATGACCCGCTGTTATAGTTACAGTTATACTAACCGATAAGCTAATAGCTCTTAAAGTAGGTAGCCTATGTGACAAAAATCCAATTGTCATCTATTATTTGAATATCTTTTTAAAATATAATTATTTTATTTTATGATGCATTGTTTCTGTTTTAGAGTTCGGAAAAACTCTTATACAACAGCTTTGTCCGGCCATCCGTCTATCTGTTATACAACGTTCAACTCAAGAACCGTAAGAGCTAGAGACTCGCGGTCAACGCCATTCGACTCAGCATAGTCGATATACCCCCAAAATGACTATGACCATTGACCTCTGACCTCAAGGTCACGTAGTATCACGTGACCTTTGCATATATTGATTTTCGAACTCTAAGATTTACGGCAATTCATTGCCGTTTCTCACTTATTATTTAATTACTAGATTTTATCCGCGGCTTCGCTCGCGAAAATGTTCTGTTAAGGTAAAATTATGGCAATTATGAGTACTTTTTTTGAATGAAAGGTACCCTATATCTTTTTCTGCACCTCTGACAATGTGTATGCGAAATTTCATGATGCCTCGTCGAGTAGAAAAGGTGTGAAAAAGTAACAAACAAACAGACAAACTCACATTCGCATTTATAACAAGAATTGAGAAATTAGAAAGTAGGATTTGACGTTTAAATTATTTACATACATAATATATATAGATATTGTCATGCTAGCTCCAATGATACCTAATATGCAAGAAATACGTATAGATCTACCTACCTACTAATTGTAGGTACGTACCTAGGTATATACGACGATAGATCTAGAATTTTAGATAAACATAATACTAACAACCAAACAAACAAACAAACTCTTCAGCTTTATAATCTATACTAATATTATAAAGCTGAAGAGTTTGTTTGTTTGTTTGTTTGAACGCGCTAATCTCAGGAACTACTGGTTCGATTTGAAAAATTATTTAGTGTTGGATAGCCTATTTATCGAGGAAGGCTATAGGCTATAATATCACGCTACGACCCACGGAGGCGGTGCAGTAACTATAAACGCGGGTGAAACCGCGGGAACATCTATATTAGTATAGATGTATATACCTACAGTCAAAAATTCTCACTGTCGTAGGAAATAGAAGGCTTTGAATATATTAATGGACTATTGTGTTCAAACTGTCTGTGTCAGTAAATCTGAAATATCATTGGTTTTAATAACTTCTTTTCATACATTTAGGTAGTGCGATGAAAGAGAAGAGGGTCTATTAAAGCTTAGTACACCGTTGGAAAGGCTATATAATTACAGCTAAAGCACTAAAATGCGTAGTGTTGTTATTAGAGCCACCGTTGCTTTAACGGCTAGCTACTTACTTACTTAGGTACTTCGCTGGCTCTGCGACCCAAAGTGGATATTGGCCTCCGACATTAAAGTGCGCCATTCCTTCCTATTTTGTGGCAAGTCAGGCCAATCGGACACATTCATATCTTTGTCTTTAGTCATTTCATCTTACCAGGCCGTACCTTGGGTGACCCACGCTCGATCCTCTCCCATTCTTTCCACATGTCTGAGCCAGCAAAGCTACTAGCTACTTACTTATCTACATTTATTCAAAATAAAAATCAATAATATGTCTATTCATATAGGTCACAAAGCAACACTTATGAACGTAAAAGTTTGACTTTTTATATTTACCTGTTGGTAGGTTTATCAATGCAAAAGCGTAGAATCTAAGATAAAAAACAGGCAAGACAATTATGGCCACTCTTTTTTATCAATTTTACAATAATTATCTACTTTACAAAGCAAATATGTAACTGTGGAACTGCAAACATTACACCACTAGTCACTAATAAAACACATAAAGATAAATAAAATTTAAAAGTTAGCGTCTTTACATAGAGTAAAAATATCCACTTATGTCTACACAGATTAAAAATAACGCACGACCATAATAATTATTGTAGTCAAAGATGAAAACTAGGCTGTTAATGTCGTCGATTTCTCTTTTGAAAACTGTTATGTTATCTGTGATTACATTTCAATAAATATTAAAAAATAAAGTGTAAAACAACATAATTTATTTCGTTTATTATTTATTCACAGTTATAATTTTATTGTCCAATCAGGGTATTACCTAATTGGACAATAGTTGCATTTAACAATACAACTGTCGACTGTGTGTAGTGTAAAAAAGAAGATATCTTTTTTAGCATCATATATTAGTAGAAAATATAAGTAAACTAGATGTGCCCGCGGTTTTACCCGCGTTCATCGTTACTGCGCCGATCCCCGTGGATCGTAGCGTGATGTTCTATAGCCTATAGCCTTCCTCGATAAATAGACTATCCAACACTAAAAGAATTTTTCAATTCGGACCAGTAGTTCCTGAGATTAACGCGTTCAACCAAACAAACAAACTCTTCAACTTTATAATATTAGTATAGATTAACTACCCTTATTAAAAGGATAAAGCTGTTATCCATACATAAAACTAGCATTCTTTTCCGGTTCCTCAATCCCTGCTTCTAGTGGTAAACAAGCCAGAGGCCCGCTGGTAGGTGGCCCGGTAGGTCATGCATTTCAGCAATGTCAGAAGTAAACTCAGCTAAACTTCCTACCAAGATAGCAGAAACTTCCTTTTTAAACCTCATTTAAACAGTTTTAAAATTAAATATTAAGTAACTACTTACCTACTAATGATCGCTATAAGCCATTTTTATTGCACATAATTATTACACTATAAAACTCACCGCACTTACCTATAATTACTTACGTAATACATACATTTTCTGAGGGAGAACAGTATTTTAACTGTTGTAATTACTTTCTCACTTGCCTTCAACAAGTCACCTTGCACCTATCCTGCCACTGCCTTGAAGAACTGTCTCAACAAAGCAATGTTTGATATATTCGTCTTATTAATCTGTAAGTATATTATAATAATATCAGTCCTGTGTTAAACTGAGCCACTGCCGGATACGGGCCTCTTCTCAGTTTAAGAAGAAAGAAAGAAAGAAAGAAAGAAATCTTGTTTATTTCGTATAGAGCACACACAATTAGTTAAAACAAACAAAATAAACAAAAAATATTATACATATTAAAAACAAAATGTGTATGCCCTCGCCGAAAAGGGTCACCACCTCAGCATTAGCTGGACACCCAAATTGAGTGCACCAGCGCGGGTTTAAAAAGGGTTAGGCTATAGTCTAACACAGGTACTTTCCCAGGGCAGGTTGGCTAACGTCACATACTTTCAAGAATTTTACGGAGAACTCTTAGATCAGATATGCAGATATAATCTGTAAGTATTGTTATTAAAGTTTGACACTTACAGCCTTTACGTTCGCCTGTACTGTAGATGTAGGTACCGGTTTATAGTGATCACCTCAACAACGATATAACTACTTGCTTAGTAGCTGCTGCAAGATGGGGTATAATTGATGAACGCACATACAGCCTGATGAATAGTGGGTAAGGCAGCGCCTATGGACGCTAGGGATGCCCATGTTCCCCCTGTGTCGCTTATCGAAAAATAGATGCTATGCTGTCTTCACACGAGACAAATAGGTACTACTTGAAAGTCTTAACTACCGTCCCTGGCAGTGACAGTTTTCTGAAAACTAGTCACTGTAGGAACAAATTACAAGTCTATTTGCAATGTTTTTGCGGGATAGAGGTTGTAATTTCGTTCTTAACCTGATTGGAACATAAAAGGGTTTTACAGGTTTTATTGGTGTTTATTTATCTTAAATACTTAGAATAAATTATCGTCGTATATAGACTGCCCAAAAAGTTAGTACAGTACAGTAAATATTGCCTTGGATGCTGCTTACGTGCTTACATTTCATACAAGCTCTGTTTGGTTTGGGCTAGATAGTGTTGTGTGTATGTGATAGATTATTATTATTATTATTATTATTATTTCAGTTAAGCAAAATCGTATCATTATTATTATAATACTTCCATCGTTATTTTCTAATGTTAAGTTTCTTGTTGATTTTTAGGACAGAGCTAAAAAGTAGGTATATTTTCAGGTGCATCCCAAGCTTACAATATCAAAAGCGAAGGTGAAATTCAATTAAGCAGAAAACAAGTTGCCGAATTCATATCAGAAATATTCAACAAACTATCCGAGAACAGCGGCGAAGACAGCGATGGAATATCCAAATCCCAGTCTATTATGAAACACTTGAAGGATATTGAAGTAGAAATACAACACCTACCCGAGTCCAGTGCAGGGATCTCCACTATGTATGGAGACAGTGAACAGAATTTAGACGGCTTACCGAAGGAGCTTCAAAACGCAGGCAAAAAATCTATGTATAGAATCTGCTTTGACTTCTTCTTGAGTAAGTTGTATGAATTCATATCATTTAAACGTAATAGCAAAAACAGCGATCCATAAACTGCTAAAGTGAATTATTGCAGTGATAGAGTAGGTAAATCGTCATTCTTTTTAAATAAAGAATATAACGTTTACTGATTTTTTCTTACCCTCTTTCCAATTTATTTGCGATCGCTATTCATTTTTCCTTGCCACCGCTACCAGCTTTATCTTGGATTGTCGAAGCTAGTAGGACTTGCGTTATTACAGGTTCCATCGTTATGTCACGTTAGAAACTCTACTTACTTTTCAAACTAGTCTTCATCTAAAGTACACTGACGGACTCATAAACTGCATCAAAGTTCAGGATTACTTCCGAATTAATATTTTTGTTAAGTATGAAAAATATTTGGTAAGTCTTAACTGTTTTAATAACAAAAAAAAAAAACAAAATTTATAAATAGAACTGCAGTAAAAGATAAAATTATAGCTGGGAAAATAAAATTTATGCAGTCTCAAATTCATGTGTTATTAGAGTAAAGCTTAAAATTAATTCTTTTTGTTTTTTTTCATTTGCGATATTAATAAGTGTTACCAATAGTATTGATTATTAGTCTTTTAAACTCAACAAAAGTTTCGTAACCATAAATATGGATACTTCGTCCGAACAAGCCGCTCAAATTGTGGCATTGATGCCGGAAGGCTTGGATCAACGAACGATTGCTAGAAATTTAAATTTAAACCAGTCTACGGTTTCTTGAGTACCTATACCAAAGGTTTGTAGAGACAGGTTCTTACAAAAGGAGACCCGGTACCGGCAGAACTCGAGCAACCACCTGTCGTGACGACCGATTTATTGATTCAACTTCCCTACGAAATCGTTTCCTCACGTCAGTAAACATCAAAACAGTGCTGAATGAAGAGCGTGGAGTAAACGTGAATGCACGAACAATAAGGAGGCTTAAGAAAGCGGCAATTACCCCTTTTAGACCAGCAAACGGTCCAAATCTGTCTGCAGCTCACAGACAAGCTCGTTTAAGATTTGTGCGTGAACATTCGCCTCGCCTTTCGACTCGCCGCCAGGCCTCTATCGAGAACGCACGCTTGTTAGTTTAAAGTAAAACCAGTGATACCCAAACTTTTTTGCACCATGTTCATCTGTGCGAGCTGTGGTTTAGAACACACCGATGGTACTGTATGTAGTGCTTGCAAGCAACACTACGACTACCAATGTTCTGGAGTTACCGAAGCGGGCTACCGAAAACTAGGCGACAATCGCAAGAGCTCATGGCGTTGCCCGAAATGTAAGACTGGCTCATCACTTTCTCTACTGGCAGTATCACCTCAGCCTACCCAACTGGACAAAATGCAGGAGCAGCTGAACAAGATAACTTTGGATTTGGCACCTCTGGCGGTTCTTGTCGCTGATGTAAGGTCCATCAAATCGGAACTGTCTGGGCTTAAAGATTCCGTAGAGATGGCACACAGTGTTATAAGCAGCTTCACTGAAAAAATAAACACTCTTGAGTCCCGAGTGTCCAAGTTGGAGGATGCCGCTAGTCAGCTACCGACGCTTCAGCAGAGTTTTGAAAATTTGAAGACTGAACTCAAAGATAAGGATCAATGGGACAGAGCGAACAACGCCGAGATAAAGGGAATACCGCAAAAAAAGAACGAAAACCTATTTGAGGTCGCTCAGAAAATTGGAAACTTGTGCAACGTGGAAGTAAGAAAGGAGGATATTAATTATATTGCTCGCATACCAACTAGAATCCCTAATGCCGATAAACCTATTATAATCGCATTCAACAGCCGCTATAAGAAGGAAGACTTCGTGGAGTTGTCGCGTAAGAGTAAGCAATTGAATATATCTAATTTGGGCTATTCCGCTTCTGCTACATTCTACGTGAACGACCACCTGACACGGACCAACAAGTCGCTACTGAGCAAAGCAAAGGCTCTAGCGAGAGACAACAATTTTAAATACGTTTGGGTAAAACACTGTAAAATCATGGCTAGAAAATCAGATACATCACTATCATTTTTTATAAAATGCGAAAACGATCTTCAAAAAATTGTGAATCATTAACAATAGTACTATTACTTTACTCAAAATTACTTATAAAACATGTAAACAGTTTGAGAACCATTGGCATACATTTATTCATTTGCGTTAACTTGAGTCATACTAGAATCGTCGAACAACTTATACTACTTGGTGTGGGTAGCCTGTGGCAGCGTACTCAATTAATACTCGCTCGCGCGCCCCTGCGCCGCTCCATACGGATCATTCTCGCTTGCGCTAGCGCACTCTTTGGCTGCATACAACGCAAAACATTTTTACTAATGACCCTACATTTTAATATTTATTTAGTAACTATGTTCGTTAGCTATTCGGTTATGCTTGTTTTGCGCTTCGTATTTTTTGCTAATATCGTAAATTTTAAAACTGTTTTTACACTGAATATGTTTCCTGGCTTAGTGATGGAATATGTTAAAAAGGAATGCTCGGGTAAGGTATTGAACTGTGTTTATAGTGCAGTGAACATTGTAACCTACACATTTTGGATAGTTTCTTGTTTTTATAATGTTAGTTTATATAGTTGTTTTAGTATTAACTTCCGTCTAAATGATTTCGCTTAATATCTATTATCAGAACACACGAGGGCTACGAACTAAGACTCATATGTTTAAACGTAATATTTATTTAAATACCTACGATATTATTTCTGTAACAGAAACTTGGTTGATGGATAGTATAAGTGATGGCGAACTATTCGGCAATGAGTACTCTGTTTGGCGTCGGGACAGGGAATATAACAGGTTGGGGCAAGAAAAAGGGGGTGGCGTATTATTAGCCGTACGTCGGGAACTTTCGGCATTGGTTCGTTCAGATTGGTCATCTTCGGCGGAAGACTTATGGGTTACTATTAATTTTAAACAAAAGGGTAAACCCTCGCATAAATTTCATTTCTGTACACTTTATCTTTGTAGGGAGCATCTTGGACATAGCTATGACACGCAATTGCGTAATTTTACAAATAATCTTACTCAATTAATTGCTACAAATCCAGACGATACATTTATAATAATGGGTGATTTGAATATGCCTAACATTGAATGGTTAAGTGACGGGGCTTATTTGCAACCCTCTGGGGTTGCAGGTGATTCGCAAACATATTTTGTAGATGCACTATTCGAATGTAACTTGAATCAGTTTAATACTCATCGTAATATATCAAAGGGACGAATTTTAGACCTAGTGCTGAGTAATATTGATATATCTGTTACCCACTGTGATTATCCGCTGGTTCATGAAGATGATCATCACAAATCCCTTAATATAAGGCTATCTTTCGTTAATGACGAACTTCTTAAGTCAAAACCTAGAAGAAAATACTTATTTGATTCTGGAGACTATGACAAGATTAGGAGTTCCTTAAATGAATACATGTGGGACAATATATTAGTTAATAATACCCTAAACAATGCTGTGGATAATTTTTATAAATGTCTTTATAATTTAATTGATAAGTATATCCCTAGCAAGATGATTTATCCGTCGAAGTATCCGCCGTGGTACAATACCAGTTTGAGAAAAATTTTGAAAGAAAAATATAAATACCTACAAAAATACCGAAATTATGGTAACTTATCAGATTACGAATCTTTTAGTTTACTTCGAGCTAGAGCTAAAATATTAGAAGACCAATGTTACAAAGAGTATATTTTGAATACGGAGGAATCAATAATAAAAAATCCAAAAATGTTTTGGTCATTTATTAAAGAGAACAAAAAAGGGTCCAACTTGCTGCCCTCTACTATGTTTAATGATGATAAATCCTTTAGCAGCAGCGAGAAAATTTGTGACGCTTTCGCAACATACTTTCAATCCAATTTTCTCCCAAATTCGAACCAAAATATTGTTGCTGATAATATTATAACCGCTGCTGGAACCTCAATAGCTATCAGTGACATAGAAATAGATGCAAAGTCTGTGTTCAAACACCTTAGCTCACTAGATCTCACTAAGGGCGCGGGTCCTGACAACATACCGCCGGTATTCATAATTAAATGTGCTACGGAATTAGTAAGGCCTCTAACAATAATTTTTACGCGTTCTGTTAAGGATGGAATTGTACCTGACATATGGAAGACCGCATTTATTACTCCAGTACATAAAAGTGGAAATAAAGAAAATATTAAAAATTACAGACCAATATCTAAATTATGTTTATTTGGTAAAATACTAGAACGTATAATTTTTGATCAATTATATAGCACTCTTTCTGCGGTCTTCATTCCGGAACAGCACGGTTTTATCAAAAATAGATCAACTACATCCAACCTGCTGTCCTTTATTGACTTTACTACTTCATGCATGGATAACGCTGGCCAAGTAGATTGTATCTTCACGGACTATACGAAATGTTTCGATCGAATTGACCATGTAATGCTCTTACAAAAGATACTAAACACAGGTGTCCATGGCAATTTGTACCGGTGGCTTACTTCGTATATTTATAACCGAACCCAGGCTGTTGCGTTAAATGGCATAGTATCTAAGTGGCATTTAGTCCCATCAGGAGTTCCTCAAGGGTCCGTACCCGGAACATTATTATTTAATATATTCATAAATGATATTCATATATGCTTTAAAAACTCGTCATTTTTGCTTTACGCTGACGATATGAAAATCTTTAAAAATATTAAGAGTGTCGAAGATAGTTATTTACTACAACAGGACCTAAATAGGCTAGAAATTTACTGCCAGATGAACAGCTTAGACCTAAATGTTTCTAAATGTCACTTACTTACTAAAACAAATATAATAGCTCATAGGTACACATTAAAAAATAGTCAGCTAAAGCGAGTTGATTATATACGTGATCTAGGTGTAATACACGATTCGAAACTTACATATGAGAAACATATAGACACCGTAGTACAAAAGGCCAACAAGGCCATGGGGTTCTTAAAGAGGTCTTGCTCTCAATTCCCGAACACCAAAATTATTAAAATATTGTATTGTTCTTATGTTCGTAGCTCTCTAGAATACTGTTCACAAGTATGGAATCCACTGTACAATACATATATTTCCAGAATAGAATCAGTACAAAGAAACTTTACCAGATACCTTCAATACAAGTGTAAAACAGAAGATCCAAATTATGAATCGAGATGCAAAAGATTCCATCTATTGACACTCAAAGAGAGAAGGAATATAGCCGATATTTGTTTTCTTGTCAAGGTGGCTCAGTCATCCATTGATTCTCCGCATCTCCTCTCTAAAGTGCAACTGCGAGTTCCCACTAGATCTGTTAGGAATCCTCATCTTAAACTCAATGTGGCGCGTTGTAGCACAAATTATAGACAACACTCATTTTTCATAAGAGCCGCTAGCTACTATAATGGGTTGATCGACAACTCGGGATTTGATTTGTTTACAACTACACCAGCTGTCTTTAAGAAAGTAATGAACTCACATTGGTTCAATAACTGTACAAATTAAAGTAAGTAATTATTACTACCATTATAAGTAAGAAATTTTCTGTTATGTTACTGCTAAACAAGCTCTGTATATATTTATATGTGAAAACATGTAATTGGTAAATAGTTAAGTAATCTGTTTCTATGTTTTAGTCGATAATACTGTTTGTTTTCCTAATAAAATAAAATAAAATAAAACATCTTAATTGGACTGAAGAGCAATGGGCCTCTGTATTGTTCACCGGTGAGTGTAGGACATGTTTAAATGGTGCAGATGGTCGCAGAAGAGTCTATCGTCAACTTGGGGAGAGATATGCTCAAAGTTGCAGTGAAGAGCGTGTTCCTTTTGGAGGCGGTTCGTGTTTGGTGTGGGGTGGCATTTCGATGATCGGGCGAACGGAACTTGCGTTCATCGACATGGTTCGTCAAAACGGTGGAAGAGGTGGTTTGACGGCACAACGCTATATAACAGAGGTTTTAGAAGCTCACGTGGTACCTTACATGGGATTAATAGGCAAAAATTTTACTTTAATTCAAGATAATGCCCCACCTCACGCCGCTGCACAAGTTCGACAGTATTGCCAAGAGGTTGGGATACGTACCATGAATTGGCCAGCACGCAGCCTGGATCTTAACCCCATTGAGCATGTTTGGGACAGTTTAAAAAAAGCTGTATATGCGAGAAATCCTGTGCCCACAACAGTGACAGCACTAAGAACAGCGATTTCACAAGAATAGAACAATATTCTGCAAGACCGTTTAATAAACCTAATCAGATCTATACGGAACCGATCAGAATCTGTAATAAGGGCACGTGGAGGCAATACACCTTATTAAAAGAAGAAAAATCCTGTGCTTCAACTTATTTTTTAATGTACAAACCAATTTTTCAATAAGCCAACCAGAACCAATTTTTGTTACAGTTATCGTTTTTATTCAAAAAAATTGAATGGTCCAGTATACAAACATACACTTTAGGATCACTACGCTGTTATGAAGTTAACGAACCAAACTATAGGTTACAATTTAAATTTGCATAAAAAGTTTGAATACTTGGTTAAAATGGTTATTTCAAAAGCGCCTTGAACATTGATGCAGTTTTTAAGTCCGTCAGTGTAGTTTGGCAAACATAGTGAGCTTCAGTGTCAATTAAAATATTTCTTTATTTAACACATTTAAGTTTTCTAGATTATTAAGATAAATTCATACTTCTTGAAGTCAGCCAGCTAAGTTGTTCTCCAGTTCTGATTGCTTTTGCTAGCAAAAGAAATAGTAAACAGCAAATCGGGTCAAATTTTTATAACAATAACCTAGAGATTATCTAAGGTCTTAAGGTCTTAAGGTCTTAAGGTCTCTCAAATCTTGGGGCTTGGTTGTACCTACTGGCGTTATACGAACGTACCTACCTACACGTTTCGTACTGCTTCACTTTTGAACGTCGCCGACGCGACGTTGCGCACACGCATGTGTCTTGGTTCTTGTCGACGCGAGAGGACGCGCCGCGTTTTCATGACGAAAACGCGGCGTTCAACACGCATGTGCAGGCAGCTCTTGCGTGTGCGCAACGTCAGCGCTGGTCAAACATTAGAGAAACGAGCACACCCGACAAAAGCCAATAAGATCGAGCTGTAAATGTTAAAAACACGAACAAAAACGGGAATTCAAATAACAAACCCCTATATTTATTTTAACACTTTATTTTTTACATTAAACGAATACCAGTGTGCCATACATTGCGATACATAACTGCCGTTGCTATGGTTACGGATAATTGCGAAACTTTAACTCTAGATTGTATTGTAGTATGCCACATCTATAATTTCAATTTATTATTACAAGTATTTTGAAGATTTCATCGGTACTTGCTGCAGTGAATATCACAAATAACACAACTTTGTACATTCTCAAAGTATAAAAGAGTTTCTTTTCAAATTAACATTTTATCGATGCAAGTCTAATTTACATATAGACGAATTCATCATATGTAGGTATGTACGTGAACACTAATTTCGCACATATGTTGGACATAATACTTTAATCGACACGTGGACATAAACATATGTATACCTATTAATATTATGTACTAGACTCAGCCCGCAGATTCGCTCGCGTTAGATAAAAGGAACCCTATGTCCTTTTCCCTGCCAATGTGTATGGGAAGTTTCATAATGATCGGTCGAGTAATTACGGCGTGAAAGCGATACAAACAAACTCACATTCGCATTTATAATATTCAGTTAGGATGTTTGTAATAATTTCTGGTGTAGGTCTTTCTTAGCTTCAAGAAGCTAGATAGTGATAGATGTTTTACATACATTATCAAGCTATGTCCTTGCAAAATACACAGTCTACACATTTTATCAAATGTGGCATACTCTAATAATATTTACCAAAATTGTAAGCCTAACATTAAGGCGAATTTAGACATTATCATTGAACGTCTTACAAGTATAAACCCCGACTGAATACCGTACGAATTGATCTAAATATTACAAGTATGTGGTTGAAATAAGGTCACCTTAGCTAATTAATATTGGGAAGGCGCTTAAAATGCTAAGGCTGGACACACACTACGATTATTTTACTTGCAAAGTTGTAATACAATATTTATAACATGGCAACAATTTTCAGTCATCCATTTTAAGTCTTTTTGTGAGTAATTGTAATACTCTCTACAATAACTGCACGCTTGAATCCTGAAGGCAGTGACGAATGATGTTTATATTTCAATATACAGCGTGTACAGCGTGTAACAGAAAGTTGTGTTCATATGTTAGGGTCGTAACGTATGTACATCTCGAAAAATAATCTATGTACCCAATCCCTAGACTGGAACATTTTTTTTTTTTGATGACGGATTTAGTGATCTTATTTATTTATTACTCACTTTCGCCTTCGGCTTCGCTCGCGTAAAAGAAGGTTAGGTGTTACAGTACTTTTTTGAACTTAAGTATTGCCTATGTTACTCGGTGCTAATATATAATAATAATAATAATATTCTACCACATACACACAACACCATCTAGCCCAAACTAAGCAGAGCTTGTACTATGGGTACTAGACAATGGATAAACATACATATATACTTTTTTTTTTTGTAAATACATACATATTATACATATATATGTACATTTCTAAGTCATTATAAACAAACAAAAATCCATTTGTTTCTCTTTATAATATTAATATAGATTCAAACATAGAAACATCGTGAAAATAATGTATACAAATTATTTTCACGCTATATCATGTGAACATTAGATATGACCACACCTCTTTTACACGCTGTTTAAGATTCTACATAATAGTAGACTAGTCTACAAGGGCGATGCCAGGTTTTGGCAATGGTATAGAAGCAGCCGATTTCTCGCAGATCATGCTAATATTCCACGTATTAGCTGAAAAGATGAAATATTACTGATCTTTAACTTCACATAATCGCCCTCTTGTTTTAAATAATTAAGCCTTTACATTTTGTGTTTATTACACTTACAATATCCATCTTTTTAAACTCGAAAGCCATTTTTTCCCCAAGCAAATGCTCTAGGGAAAGAGTGGCCTCCGCAGTCCATATCATCTCTCTCTCCCTTACACCATTACCTCTAAGGTGAGGTCAGAAACAAATCTAGGGGAACCCAGACATTTTTTCTGCCGTTCTCTCTACCCTCTTGTATCTAACTAGACCATAGCACCACCCTCTCTATACCATAATTCTACCCCCTCCTAGACCGTAATTCTCCCTTCCCTAGACCACCAAAACCTCTATCACCAGGCAAGCTCCTTAAACGATTGGCTGGCAACGCCCTTGTAACAGTCTATTATTCAGTTTCAACTCCAAACTGCTAAAATCGTAACCATAAATTCAGCAGCAATTCCAAGCATTCGTCTTAGCAGTCAATATTTATAACAAATTATTTATAATCGTAGTGCGATCTCGCCATAGACTTAGAGATAGTAACATTATTGAATAGCAAAACAGTAAATGAAATTAATTAATAGTAACATCCATAATATTGTCTTCTGTTTACGCGAATGTTATTCATTGAAATTAAACTACTATATACGGATTTTATCGCGTTGTTTATTTTACACTTTATTACATAATTTAGAAACTGTTACACTACTACTACTAGATACAATAAACGTTACTAATTTTTAAAAATAAAATATGAGTAAAGTTTAATTTTTTTAAATAAAATATTAGTAATGTTTAATAATATCTAGTAGTAGTAGTGTAACAGTTTCTAAATTATGTAATAAATTGTAAAATAAACAACGCGATAAAATCTGTATATAGTAGTTTAATTTCAAAGTAACATCCAGTTTCTGAAGTCGATATAAATTATGAAATTATAACATCCGTTATTTTCAATAGCTTTTTGAAGGTAACTAAAAGTACTAGGACTATTTTGTTCCTGTAGCTCTGCAAAATCTGAAGGTGCAAACAGCAGTCTAATAAGACTGCTTTTTTAGTAGTTCTTCTTATACAGTTGTAAAGTATCATTGAAACTTAAACTAAAAGGAAAAGTTATCATCAAGCAAAATCACTTACGACGATGCCCAATAACCGGTCTATATGCAGTTTTTTAGTACTAGAGAAACAAATTAACACAAGCTACTTACAAATTATGAAAAATTACAATCTTTAGTAAGAAACACCATATTACAACTCAGTAATTGGAAACCATCTTTACTATGACAAAAATTAAAAAAGTAAACATAACGTTTCTAATCATCCGAAAGTAAAAAGAACTTAATATAGTTACTATCTCCGAGCCTTCAACATAAAAAAGGGCTAAAAATAAAATCGAAATTAAAAATATAAAATTTATTAACGAAACAAGACATTATTTACATCAACAAAATAAAACGTTATAAACATTAATTGTTAAATCTAAATGAGAATAGGCCCCCATTACAAGTTAATGTTGTTTATGGGAAACAAATGTGAGTTGTGATAACGCCATGAGTTTTTTTTTTACCATAGAGTATAATTATACATACTTCATGTATGCATAGATTAACACTGATGTTAAAAATAATCGATTTGTGAGCGGACTTGGTAGAATTAGTTATTAGATTAAATAATAATTAAATTACACACAAATAGTTTTAGTTATAACTTATAAAACGTAAGTAGTTAGGTTTCTTTTTTAGTAAGTAGAAATCCGTAGCCTCTGCTTACCCTTTCGGGTAAAAGGCGTGTATGTATGTATTTTGAAATAGTCAGTGCTACGATACGATGACGCATCGATAATAGACTGCTAAAATAAGTTAGGAGGAATGTATATTTAAACAATAATATTATTTATAATCCTATCATTTAACTTCTACATATTTTTTATTAAACTTACTTTTTCAGCCAATTAACATTAATATATTTATTTAACCAATCAAAAGTAATGCAACAATGAATTTATTTAAATAAAGTGACAATTAAATAACTTACTTGCTCACTTTCGACATTGTCTAGTTGAATTAAATCTAGTAACTAGAATAGTCTAGAGCAGTAGATCTAAATAAACCTGTTTAATATAATTACTTTTTAACTAGCTTGTACCCGCGACTTTACGTGTTTTGGACACCACGCCAGGGCAGTATAAACATTATTCATTTTCATTATTTTGAAATATACTCCTGAAAAAAAATTTTGGTTCAAATAACACCACACATTTATTCAGCCATCTTCATTTAAAAGTGACGTCTCAAATATTCCTTTTTGAAGTAAATGTATGACAAACAAACAAACATTCACATTGTTAAAGGAAATTAAAGAACAATTGGCATTACCACACTCAAAAACAAAATTGTACAGGGACATTTTCATTCTAACACTAACATTAAAATAATAAATATATACAATAAACGCCATCGGCTTAAAAATAAAAATAAATTTTCTATATAAATAACGAGTACATACTCAAATAAATTGTAATCCGCGCGTAAAATGGAACGTTACAGCACAGATTAAAAATAAAATAGAACGTACTTCGATAATGATTTTTCTCCCGACTTATATTCTAGTTATATCGACTAATTCTTGAATACTAAAAACGGATCCGTGTTACATTTTTACAACGACAAATGTCTTTTAGCGTTAACATCTTATTAAATTGTACTTTAATTAAAAAGATTATACTGTTAATGCGATCAGGTATTAAATATACCGCGGCCATTTATTCCAGTTGTTTTCTTTACACAAATATGTATCTTTTTATTATTAAAAAGACAACTCCCGCACTAAGAAGAATGCCTGTATCGCGGGGGACTGGTGAGAGAATGGATTATTAACATATTTTTATTTCGAGACTTGTATTCATATCTATTTACATATCCATACTAAAGTATATGCACATAGATATTGTAATCAACGTATTATATATGATTTGAGTGCCATATCTATCGCTCCACATTGTTAAAGTATCGTGTCATTAAAAATTACAGATAGGAATATGACTCTTATCCGGTCGTATTCCGCCGGCTCGCATACCAGCCGGCAGATTTGTACGGCTATTCGTAGCCAATAGGCAATCAGTTTTGATCGGTAAGGTTGGTAATATACGGTTTTAAGCGAAGGCGGCGCGCGGCGTTTTGGCGCCAATTTGGTGGCTCGCATGCGAGCCACCGGCCTACGACGGGTACAAATCTGCCGGCTGGTATGCGAGCTGGCGAAATACGACCGGTTAAGACGATAACAGCTGGCTAAAAGGCTGATCTAAGTAATTGTAGAAGTATATTTAAGACGTACCTATTCATGGATCCAGGGTTATGTAGTCTCTTAGTCTTAAAAACAGCTATTCATAAATCCAGGGTTAGTATATTCAATCTACAGTCACCAAACTTGGTTGCTTTCATTCTCACACCTTAGAACCTAATTGGTGCCGTAACAGGCGGTTCCAAAGAAATTTTCTCCCGCGGTCGCTCAGGTTGTGGAATGAACTCCATGCCGAGGTTTTCCCACAAGACTACAGTATGGAGTTCTTCAAAAAAGGTGTTAAATGTTTTTGCAGGGTCGGCAACGCGCAAATGATGCCTCTGGTGATGCAGGCGTCCATAGGCTACGGTGACCACTTGCCATCAGGTGGGCCGTAAGATTGTTTGCCTCTTTAGATGTATAAAAAGAAAAATTGCTAGGAAAAAGCACGTAACCTCTAGATACTCAATTTACCACTATCAGTCAATATCTACTCAATAAACGAAACAATATAAAAACAAGATTGTTTGGTTACTTACAACTCTTGCATCTGTTAGAATTTGTTGCAAATAATTTTGTTGCTCAACATGTTTGCTAATGTTACATGGTCTGGTTACATGCTGCTTGTTTCAATTGTTAGAATGACACATAACGGAAATCCTAGTGTCTTTGGCTGCCCGTGTGCCGCTGTGTCTCAATAGGTTAAAGAAGACATCGCCCGCACTGGGAACAATTCCTGTGTCGCGGAGACGTCACAAATATTCAAACAACGGACACAAAGAACACCCAGACTCGAAAGAACTATTTGTTGATCACACAACGCCTAATTCGTTTTGATACTCTCACTCATACGTTTGTAACTACAAACCCATTTAGTATACAGAGCTTTGCCATGGATTTCCAACCGAACTAAGATTTGAGACAGACTTGTATCAATATGAAGTCTCTTGCAACGGTTGCGTCATGAATAGATACAAGTCACGTTGCAGTACAACTGCAGTTGCCGACGAATTGGTTGTCCTTTGTGTTCGCCACAGTATCGAACGACAAGCAACACGTTGCGCAACATTGGCAAATAGATACGAGATGGAAATAAAAGTATATTATTGTTAAAAATGTAACACGGACCGACTGTCGCCTAACCGTTATAATGAAATAGGCATAATGTAAATATACTACAGAGTTTATGATAAAAAGGAAACATTGTATCGCCCCTCGTCGCCGCCCGCTCCGGTGTGTGCAAGCATAATATTGAGCAAAAATTGCTTCGAACATTCATTTAGATTATTTATACTACGTCATGACCTATGTCATGATAATACAAAATGTTATGATTTTCAATACTATTGTTGGTAGTTTTATTATAAAATAGCTAAGAAAGTTATAGAGCATATTAAATAATATTGATGTTATAAGTGTTATAACATATTCACAAGGCCTTGCAGACATTGCGATTTAATATTAAAATAAACAATTCACCTATTGTGTAATTTATTGGATAAAATAAATCACTACAAGACCTATCAAATAGACTTGTATGAAAAAATCGCAATGTGAATGCCAGACCTTAAAAAACGGAACTTATACGACAAGAAAATAAAAAGAAGTATGGTCTCCTTTTAAACTTAAATTAAGAACAATAAAAAATACTTGTATGTAGAACACGGCGACCAATTCAATAGTCGATAGTCATTTGTTTCAGTTTAAATTTGGAACATAATATATTTAAAACGTTTGCAACACATAGAAGAGGGTAATAAGGCTTGCCACTCACACGACGCACGCGGCTGCGACGGGCACGCACTCGCGACTGACTCAACGCAGATCAGGGTTGTCGTTGATCTGTTTCTTGATGCGGACCAGCATCGTAGTGTACCACTGGTCCAGTCGAGATATGCTGTCGTAAGTTTTAACCGATTCGGTGAACGCGTCTACATTCTGCTCCTCCAAGTGTTCAATCAATTCCTGGTACAGAAACAAGATATTATTTAGTTTCTTACGTTGTAAACAAACTAGTATGACATCATTTACAGCCTCGGGCACGCATCAATGTAAGTTTACACGTTTGCTTAAAATAATGTTTGAATAAAAAGAAAATTGAAGTTGGCATTTTGCTCAAACTGAAGTAGCCCGACTGAGAAAGTTCCTCTATCTTAAAGAGAATCGTAGCAGAACAACTTTGTGTCTTTGAGTTAAGGAATCATGTGGACCGTGTGACAGTATCTGAATACTGTTACAAGGTCCAAATGATAGGCACCAAAAAAGAAACACTGGTGGTGCCTTAGCAACACAATTAACAAAACCCTTATACATCCTAAGGGACTCTAAGGGAAACGTATCTTAGAAGGCGTAAACTAAGGTGTAACTTTTCGTACGCCTTTACACACACATCTCATCGGCTATGTTTTTCGGTACTCCGAAACACGAAAAGAGTCTACTAGATTTCACCGAGAACCTTTTCAGATTGGTGCTACTAAAAGTGGCAGTAGCCATCGGGCAATGGGATGCGACGGCAAGTCCAATTTTTACGATCGAAAGATCGTGTGAAACCTAGGTATACATTGCAAAGCAAACGTGATCTCACTGCTAACGTAAGCATTTATCTTAGTTGCAGGAGTTAAAGCAATGCTGGTAACAAATAGAGTATTATACCTTAAAAAAGTATCCCACCTATAAATATAGACCAAATACCAAATTATAAACTTTGGAAATGTGATTAGGTAGGGATGGCGAACCAATGGGTGCGTCCTACCGCTGACACAAGACAAAACAATTCGGGCACGCTAGTAATTGACTAATATATATACAACTTGGATGGAAAACGAAACATGTATAATTGTATATTATTTAATGAACATCTATTCGCAATACGACTAATCTTTATTAAGACTAGTAGTATTGTTAATAGGCTTTTAACGAGCTGTAATACTGACTTTAATAAGCTTGCACTCCCTGGTGTCAGCGAAGGCGGGGTACAGTCCGCAATACTTCTCCACAGCGTGTTGCGCGTTCAGTATATCGACGCAGAGATGGCACAGCGCCGCGCGGAACATATACTCCTTCGCGCTGTACTTCAACAGGCTGTTGTCTAGGGACGACTTGGCTATCTGCAATATTAACGCAGTGGATCAATACATATATTGTCTCACGCCTGTATCTCCGGAAGATTAGGCAGAAGTATCACACCAAGTTTTCGCCAGTTATGATAGTAAGTCCCACATAATAGGGTGGCGAGCGCATTATAATTTACGACACCGGCCGACCGGCCACGCGGTTGGCCCTGCACACACTTCATGTTGCTTGCTACACTTTGCTCGACTCACCAATCGAATATTCAGATTCACAGAGACAACGTGACATCTGCTTATTTTTTATTTTTACCTGCTTATGGTGCGGTACCTTTATACTAGCAAACACAGCTTACTTTACAAAAATAGCCTAAGAATATAAACGACCAAGCTTTTTTGAACTGTATTTCATGCCTCTAGCCTTTTTTTGACGTGAATGTCATAAGTAATTAAACATTGAACAAGATTCTAAGTAAACCAAAATAAATGATATGAAAAAATGCTTTTATTTTGTATATGAATTGTGATTCAGTAATCCTTTAGTTAGTGCAATAAAGAATTACTAATCCCAATGCATAGCATATAGCATTGCATAGGTATGGTAAAATGCAAATTTCCACTATTTTTATGTTTTATTATAAAATAATTCAGAATCAATAATACTATCTTACGTTTATACGAATGTTATACATTGTTATGAAACTACTGTTTGCGTTTTAAATAAACTGCGATAAAATCCGGTATAAAAGTGGTTTTATTACAATTTAAAATTTCTAAAATAAGCCACAAGTTATGTGGCTAACTGAACGTGGTGAGGATCAAAGACCAACATTTTAAGGCGAGACACCTATATATAATAATAAAGATGCTGATAATATACCTGCTCATAGATTTGTATAGCCTTATCGTAGTGTTCGAGCTGGGCGGCGTACTGCGCAAGCTTGAGCATACACTTGTTGGCCGACGAGGTGGACTCCTCGCCGCGGAAGTAGTCCGCCGCTTGTTCGTAATGCTGCATCGCGCGGGACAGGTCCACGCATTCAGTCTCGTACAGCTCCGCTATGTTCTGTACAACAGATTTTATTGATATAGTAACTGTAGATCTTGATATTCGCACACTGGGACAATACACCATGTAATATAAGGTGAATGTGTAATATGGGATAAATATGTAATACAGGGTGATTATGTTATACGGAGTGAATATGCAATACGGGGTGAATATGTAATACGGGGTGAATATATATTACGCGGTGAATATGCAAGACGGGGTGAATATGTAATACTGGGTGCATATGCAATACGGGTTGAATATGTCATACTGTAATACATAATTGTAGGATGTTTGTTTTTAGGTGTGCGTGGATCGCTTCGTTCTAAACTTAGAGAAATAGCGAAAAGTACTCAAGTTTGTCTAAGTTTTGATTTTAAGAAATACGATTTTAATAGGTTTTGCTAACCTAACCTGGAATGACAAAACTAAGGAAAAGTGTTATTTTAAACAAACTGATTCATATCTTCAAGTATTTATTTACATATTGTAACTCATCATATTCTTCGAAAATATGTTTGACGGCGCTTCGATGTTTTGAGAGTGTCAAGAAACGTCAAGAATGACAGCTGACATTTTAACAAGCGCGGTTGACGTTTCCCCACTCTGACGCAGCGCCGAGCTCTTTTGCACGCGGTGGTCGAACGGGACATAATCCATTTGCATCGCGCTCAAGCAAGACGTGTTCGGTGAAGTGTCGTAGTGTCTCAGTTAATTAGAAAGTGCTGATTGTAATACTGTTAATATTTAGTTAAAATAATAATCGTACGTCGTTAATTATCTGTAACACGCGGTTTTAATTCTCCTCGCCCGACTACCCACGATAGTTTAGATCGATATGAACCCTGAATTGACCAATGATGCCCATGTGCCGTTATCAGAAGTGGGATGTGAAGGGCTTGCTTCAGAGGAGAATAGCTGCGCAAAAACTCCAGCACCGGCATTGGAATCAAGCTTGCCTCAACAGATGGAGTTGTTCTTATCCCGATTGATGGCTATATCACAGCCGCAACCTCCGAGCAGCGTATCTACACAGCTGATTAAATTCGATCCTGATGACAAAGAAGCGGATATCGAAGGTTGGTGCAACGTGACTGAAATCGTAGTAAACAACCGTAAGTTAGAAGGCGCAGAACTACTTTTGTTACTCACACGTGCGCTCAAAGGCCGAGCTGCTACATGCTTAACACGACTGCAGGCTTCGCAGCTGACATGGCCTCAAATAAAAGAAGTATTGCTTGCGAAGTTTGCCAAGCTTATGATGCCACAAGATTACTTTGATGAAATTCTACGTTTTCAAGTTGGCGTTAAAGAGACCGCGAGTGAGGCAGCCATGCGCCTTTGGAACATCATCGAACGCATTCCGCGGATGGAGATGTCTGAAGATGTTACAACGGGATTTGTATCTTCAGTTTTATGTCAAAAAGACGCCGTGATTCGCCGTGAGTTGCACTCCCATAACTTGACCACTAGATCTCAACTTCTCCGCGTCCTCAACTGCATTTCACTGAAACGAAGGCACGAGGGTAGTGATAACCATGACACGGATGCAAAAAGGACCCGATTCAACGAGTCACGCTTCATGGGAACTTGTAATCGCTGCGGTACTTCGGGTCATAAAGCGATAGACTGCCGCAAGCGAAAAGAAGAGCCTACTACTTCAGAGAAGAAGCACGACCAAACATCCAGAGCCGCTGATAAGTCAAGACCAACCACCTGCTACGTGTGTGGGCGACCAGGACACTTGGCGTCTGCGTGCCCAGATCGAGCGGGTGGCAGCGGAGCAGCGGCGATCAAAGAAGTCCATGTGTGTGAACGCAAGGCATCAAGGAGCACCTTGACTACATCATCCGGTGAGCCAGTTTCCTTTCTTTTTGATAGTGGTTCTGCTTGTTCGTTGGTAACTAACAGCTACGCCGAGAAGTTCCCTGGTGCTGCGCAGAATAATTTAGTTTATTTGACGGGCATAGGCAGGGGGGATGTAGAATGTGTTTCCCAGGTTATTAGCCCCATCAATGTTCAAGGCCTCTCGCTCTCAGTGTTCTTTCATATAGTACCTGATGGGACTATCGCCGAACCAGTCATAATAGGTAGGGATATACTAGAAAATAACGTACACGTGCACTTGGATAACAATGAAGTTACCTTTTCTCAGCGTAAAGTTGTTAATTTATCTGACAAGTCCAGTAATGACTTTGATTTTAAAAGTATTGATACAGACTTACGAGGTGACGACGAGCTAGCATTGATTAAAATCTTAAAAAAATATAGTGAGTTTTTCACCGATGGTATACCAACGCGACGGGTTAAAACAGGCGTTCTCCGCATAGACCTCATTAACCCAAATAAGACCGTACAAAGGCATGCCTATAGGTTAGCACCTGCGGAAAAAGAAATAGTCAACGAGAAAATAGAATCCCTATTAAAAGCGGGCGTTATTCGGGAAAGCAGTTCTCCTTTTGCTAGCCCCATTTTGCTGGTAAAGAAGAAAGATAACACTGATAGAATGTGCGTAGACTATAGGGAGCTCAACGCTAACACGCGTCCCGAGCACTACCCGCTGCCTCGTATTGACGAACAAATTGGCCGTCTTCATGGCGCGCACTATTTTTCGACCTTAGACATGACATCCGGTTACCACCAGATAGTCGTAGACCCCGATAGTATAGCTAAAACGGCATTTGTGACACCGGATGGCCAATTCGAATATTTGACGATGCCGTTCGGCTTACGAAGTGCCGCTTCTGTATATCAGCGGTGTATAAATACAGCTCTAGGTCCCTTAAAGGACAAGGTAGCGCAGGCCTACATGGATGACGTCATGTGCTATTCGAGTGACGTCATCGCAGGATTAGAACGCCTAGACCTAACTTTGAAAGCTCTCACTGACGCGGGCTTCTCTTTGAACTTTAAAAAGTGTAAATTCATGAAGAAGGAAATAGAATACCTCGGTTACGTCATAAAAGCAGGAGTAGTTACACCGAACCCTAGAAAGATACAGGCGTTAGTTCACGTCCCGACTCCAAAAACAGCTACACACGTTAGGCAATTTTTAGGCCTAGCTTCTTATTTCAGACGGTTCATACCAAATTTCACCCGTATAGTAGGACCTCTTTACCCGCTAACAAAATTGAAAGGGCCCATAAAATGGACAGATGCTCACAAGGAAATCCATAAAAAAATTGTTGACATTCTGACGTCAGAACCGGTATTAACAATATTCGATCAAGACTCGCCTATCGAACTTCACACTGACGCGAGTTCAGAGGGCTACGGGGCCATACTAATCCAGAGGAAACATAATGTCCCTCACGTGATATCTTACTTTAGCCGTCGAACGTCTGACACAGAATCACGATATCATTCTTATGAATTAGAAACTCTGGCAGTCGTTCGTGCGGTTGAGAACTTCCGGCATTACTTATATGGTCAGCACTTTACTGTCTTCACCGACTGTAACTCTTTGAAAGCGTCCAAATCGAAGACTGACTTGACTCCGCGCGTACACAGGTGGTGGGCATTCCTACAAGCGTACGATTTCGATATCGTTCACAAGCAGGGCACTAGCATGAGCCATGCTGACTATCTATCTAGAAACCCCGTCTTGGAGCCCACACCTGGTTCGCAGGGACTGAATAATTTAACTGTAGATACGAACAAGAAAGTTCATTTTGTAGAGCTACATCAGGGTTGGCTAGCTGTAGAGCAAAAGCGCGATAGCGAAATTTGTGACCTTATCAACAAACATCAAAACAACGAGTTGCCCGAAGCGATTGCGCACACGTATGATGTGCGGAAAGGCATACTGTACAGGAAAATCGAACGCCATAAAATCAGCTCCTGGTTACCAGTTGTACCAAGATCGCTGACATGGACACTCATTAATCACATTCACACGGAAATTATGCATCTCAGTGCAGATAAAACGCTTGATAAGATATATGAACAGTACTGGTTCCCACAAATGAGCAAGCAGGTGCGTAAATTTGTAGATTCATGCATAGTATGCAAAGCTTCAAAGGGATGTTCAGGAGCACAGCAGGTTCGGTTACATCCAATACCTAAAGTATCTACACCGTGGCACACGATACATATAGACATCACGGGCAAACTTAGTGGCAAAAGTGATAGGAAAGAATATGCATCCGTTATCATAGATTCGTTCACGAAATATGTTCTCCTAGATTACACACCTTCTCTTGATGCTGCTAGTGCGATTCAATCTCTCAAAAAGGCAATTCACCTATTCGGTGCACCGAAGCGCATAATATCAGACCAAGGTAGGTGTTATATTAGTGCGGATTTTAAACGACTTTGTAGCGACCATAGTATAGAGCTTCACCTTATCGCTACCGGCTCCAGTAGAGCCAACGGTCAAGTGGAGCGTGTAATGCGCACTCTAAAATGTCTACTCACGATAGTAGAGAATGACCCAAACAAAACGTGGCGCGACGAACTCCCCGAGGTTCAGCTCGCCTTGAATAGCACTAGATCTAGAGTAACAGGCTACTCCCCAACGGAACTGATGTTCGGCATACGAGCAAAGTCATTAGGAATGTCAACCTTATCCTTGCACACCGAACCTGAACTCCGTTTAGACTTGGACACTATTAGACATAATGCTTCCGAGAATATAAAAAAGGCTGCTTCGTCAGAAGTAGAACGCTTCAACCAAGGTAGAGCAATGGTGAAACCATTTAGCGTAGGCGACTTTGTCTTTATCAAGGGTAGTGAGCGTAACCAAACCAAACTACAGCGAAAGTTCAAGGGTCCTTTTACGATCGTTAAGGTATTAGATCACGATAGATACGAGCTGAGAGACATTGATGGGCCTAACCGAACCTATAAGTACGCTCATGAAAACTTGCGCGCAGTACCCAGGGGCTACAAGGGATTGATTGAAGTATCTACCTCGTTAGTAAATGAGGCAGAGGAGGCCGAGACGGCGGAAGGCCATAGTCATGAGAGTGGAACGGTAACATCGGATGATGATAGTGATACAGAATCGATATCTAGTTCACACACATTGACTGCAAGCTCGGGCACCCTCTCTGCCTCCGAACATGATGAGTAATAAATGGTGAGTTTATAACAATTGTGTAAATTATGCGGTTTCATCGAGCATTAATGTAAGATCCAGCAAGGATAGGCAGTTGGGAGTAGTGTAATTGATCAACGGGGCTGGCCCAAAACGGGTCGATGCCCCTGATTAGACTACGCTTTCCTAGATGGTATGCAGTGTATTTGACCGATTGGGCTGGCCTTAACCGGGTCGACGCCTACGGTCAGGCTACAACTTCTTTGATACGAGCTGGGTGGCAGGAGATTGGTCCGAGACTGGCCTATGCGGGTCGACGTTCCGGACCAGTTGATTGCAGCAGCTGCGTGTGGTTGTTGTGACTGGTGGAAGGGACGCTGACGGGTTGTCCGGTCCACCAGACCATGTGAGTTGGTGGGTGGTCGAAGGGACGCCAGAAGTCAGTTGTCCGCCCAGTGTGTTTAATTTTGATGTGAAGCGTGAAGATCGAGATCTTTTTAAACAGGTGGTGTAAATGGTCAGGAATGGGCGAGCGTGCCCAAATGTGAACTACAGATTTCTGTTTGGTCTTTGCAGATAACTCGAGGCGTGAGCAGTCGCACGAGGACGTGCGAATGTCAGTCCGGCCGTGACGGCGCTTCGATGTTTTGAGAGTGTCAAGAAACGTCAAGAATGACAGCTGACATTTTAACAAGCGCGGTTGACGTTTCCCCACTCTGACGCAGCGCCGAGCTCTTTTGCACGCGGTGGTCGAACGGGACATAATCCATTTGCATCGCGCTCAAGCAAGACGTGTTCGGTGAAGTGTCGTAGTGTCTCAGTTAATTAGAAAGTGCTGATTGTAATACCGTTAATATTTAGTTAAAATAATAATCGTACGTCGTTAATTATCTGTAACACGCGGTTTTAATTCTCCTCGCCCGACTACCCACGATAGTTTAGATCGATATGAACCCTGAATTGACCAATGATGCCCATGTGCCGTTATGTTTAATTGCTTTGTTTTGTCGATAATATTATCCTTTTAAAGTGATAACTGCTGCACTAAAACTAACTATTTAGCGAGGAAGTATACAAAACTCGAAACAGCGGACACAAAGAACACATAGTAAGGGATCAACTAATTGTGTATTACACATATTTTTGTCCCTGTATCGAACGCTTAACACTCGTAGTGACAGTGATACGGAAACAACTTATACCATTGCAATTTCAACGCATCAAACAATCAACATGTTGACTCCACGGATGGCGATGTGGTTTAAGTATGAGTGGTAGAGCCAAGCTGGTTACAGCATGAATGGGCCGCGCCGGCTTGATCAGGGAAGTACCACCCTCTCACAGAAGATCGACGTAAAATAACAGTATCTGTTATGTTTCGTTCGATGAGTGAGACTGCCGGAGGCCCAATCACCCTTCCCTTACCAAACCATCCTGCTCCATTTCCCTTTTCCTTCCGGTATGCAGCGACTTGGTTGTATTTTTTTTGGCATTGCTTCTGTAAGAAAACACAGCTATGTGTATGAACCACGGTTCTCGCTTACTAGGTGGTAGGTGGGCCGCTGGCTCGTCTGTCACCAATGACCGAAATAATAAAAAATGAAAAATGTGCCGCTATTGCCACTGCGCCGAGTGTTGTGGGTTCGATCCCCACAAGTAACAAACATTTGTGACTTATAAATAGTTTTTTCGAGTCAGGCTGTTCTTTGTGTACGTTGTTTCAATGTTTGTAAAAATACCCTGCGGTACAGGAATTACTCTCAAAACTTGTTAGATAGGTATTTAAAATAACAGAACTGCACACATACTAACCTCACTTTGCATTACAAATGATACGAATTAACCTTCACAGCTAGACTAGAATGTGTGTGTGTTAGTGTCTTACGACCTTTTCCAATATCCTATCTATCTGTTACTAGCGATAGGTTTTGACATTAGCTCCATACAAGATACGTCAAAAGTCTATCTCCAGTAAACAAATCCACAGATGGATAGGATATTGAAAACGGTCGTTAGAGCACTTGCACTACCAGGGTTTACGTCGGTAGTGCAATGGGTAGGATTCGAAACCGAGACCTCTCTATAGCAAATCCAAAGCCTTTGGGCTACCGCCACTTTATCGCGAAATCTATACTGATATTATAAAGCTGAACAGTTTGTTTGTTTGTTTTAACGCGCTAATCTCAGGAACTACTGGTTCGAATGGAAAAATTATTTTAGTGTTGGATAGCCTATTTTTCGAGGAAGGCTATAGGCTATATAACATCACGCTACGACTCAAGGGAGCGGCGCAGTAACTATAAACGCGGGTGAAACCGTGGGCACATCTAGTTAAAAATGTAACTAAAATTAATTATTTAATGCATCATGTCCATTTCTAGAAGTTTCTTACCTACTCCATTATTTTACGCAAACATTACGCGGGCAAATCGATTCGTAAAACATCCTTGAAATGTTTATCTTACGGTTCATTCACGTTACCCGTTTTCGTCGTACATATTATCGCCTTATCGGCAAAACATTCCCATGAGGTAGTATCGTATTTTAATTTAATTATCGTTTACATATAAATTCACGCCTGTTTTCTCGAAGCGCGAGAGTAGAAACTACGGATTTGCAGTTGATAGGCGCAATTCACGCTAAAATAGTGTCTGATACTGACGTGCATGCGTTTTGCTTTCTTATTTCAAACAAAACATGTGATCGAGGTCAAATAGCATGCTATGGCACTATACATATATAATATGTCGGCCTCGATGGTGTAGTGGTTAGTGTAACCGACTGCCATACCTGAGGTCGCGGGTTCGATTCCCGCACAAGTCAAACATTTGTGTGCATGAACATGGATGTTTGTCTTGGTCTAGGTGTTTCTATGTATAATATGTATGTATATACATTTAAAAAAAACGGTATATGTGTATGTTTATCCATTATCTAGTACCCATAGTACAAGCTCTGCTTAGTTTGGGCTAGATGGTGTTGTATGTGGTAGAATATTATTATTATAATTATGATACTCCAAGCCAGAGTTAGGCACAATATCGAGGCATGCCATGTTGCGCACCAGTTCAAAGGCACCCGTTCGAAGCACACCAAGAGTATATTCCACGCAGAGCACCCGCTCGGTGCGCAAACATTAAATAATACATGTATTATTTTTTATTACACTTTGGGCACCAGGGTTATGGACCATGTAGAGAAGAGTATTAGTTAATAAAAATATCGATTTAAATTTACAAAAATGCTTATAACACACGGCTAGTTTTAAGTTTAGTAGTAGTAAGTTTTAAGAAAGTATTTTATGAATTAAAAATCTTAATGATTATTCTGTTTTCGAAATGTGATTAAATTGACTAACCTTTCATTAAAATGTATTATGTACACTTAGTTGACAATAAATTATATGAAATTCAATTATTTTTGCTATAAAATATTAACAATATAGTTATAATTTTTAAAGATGGAGCCTATTGAAATCTCGCAAGTGAGTATCAACTTACGTTGCCAACTGAGCAGCAATAGCTCAGTGGGAGACCAACAGACTGCAATGCAGAGGGTCTCGGGTCGAACTCACGTCGCGCACCTCTGACTTAGGGAAATTATATGACTTTTAGAAATTATGTGCGAATTGATTTACAATTACCGCCTGCTCCATGCCTCGGAGAGCACGTTAAGCCGTCGGTCCCGGCTGCCATGAACATCTATGGCAGTCGTTATTGGGAGAGTGTCGACACATAAGATCCCACTGGGTCGAAGTGTCGCCGGTCTGCACTGACTGGCCCCCACATAATATACATACGTTGCCAACTGTTCCTACTATTATGCCTTAATTAAAACGATGCTTACCTGATGTTGTTTAGCAGCCACGGTGAACCGTCCCATGTCCGTATAGATCTCAATCGCTTTCAAAAGACACGAAACGGCCTCTGTAACAGAATACACCAAAATTAGTACAATTTTATATTGCCACATCAATAATCCTAACTAATATTATAAATGCGAATGTGATTTTGTTTGTTTGTTACGTTTTCACGCCTTAAAAACTCGACCGATCATCATGATGTTTCGCATACATGTTGTCTGTTGTACAGAATAGGACACAGGGTTTCTTTCATCTAGAAAAAAGTACTGCTCCCGAGGTATAGAAAATTGACATAGCTTATATTTACGCAAGCGAAGCCTTGGGCAAAAGCTAGTTCATAATAAATATCAGAATTTTGGCTAACAAGATTACTAGCAATTTGGGTTTCATAATAAATATCAGAATTTCGGCTAACAAGATTACTAGCAATTTGGGTTTCATAATAAATATCAGAATTTCGGTTAACAAGATTACTAGCAATTTGGGTTTTAAATTATTAGTATCAAGTATACTAGTAATTTGAAACCCAAATTAACTCCTCCAGCTAAGGTAGAATGTAAGCTTGTATTAGGAGTACGGTCATGTCAGTAGTGCAATGGGTTTGATTCGAACCCGCAACCTCTCAATTGCAAGTCCAATACCTTATATTGGGCTACCATCGCCAACATTAATGCAATACCGTCATCTTTGTGAGACAGAATGGGTATAGTTAGTAGAAGTAAGTAAAGTTTGTACGCCTGTATAAAGCCGGGCTACCACTGCAAGCGGAAGGGACTTCGTACGGACATCGTTTAACTCGCAATGTTAAACTTTATTTTACTTTAAGTACTTCCAACGAAGATTCTAACGGAGAGAACCGAACGAGTATAAATAGGTTCATAGTAAAGGACTTATATCAATTGGACAAGTTAGTTTGTAACTATTTCTATTGTCAAGTCTCTTTTTTAGCAGAAGGTATTACCAATTTTAGATAGTTAACCGTCGTTTTGCTCGGAGAATTTCTTGCTCATTACCCTTTTGTATGGGAACTCAAGCTTTACTCTAAAGAGGCATATAGAGGTGTATTAGCTACACCTACTTTTCGTCAGCTATGTTAGCGGTCCCACGTAATAGGAGATGAGCCTCTTCATCGGGCATGTTGGCAGACTCCACACTGCTACAGATAACGTCCTAACAGAAAAAGACTGGACAAGGAACAGAAAATAACTTCCTTAGGCGCCAGCCGCCATTGGAAGGCATCGAAAAAAAATTTAACTAAATCCATTTCTCTTGATACTTACGCATGAAATGATACTTTTTTATCTTTCACAGATGCAGTATAATTTTACATTTCCTAAAAACACAGGACGGATTTTTTTATTGTTGTTAAGGAAGTTATTGGCTCAAGTTATTTTAATGTCACGTACGATCGCGGCACTGGTTGGTACGTGACTAAATAGACTTCTGGTAATTACCTTGCATTCATGTTACCACTACAGAACGCGGGCAACGTATCTATAGTTTATATATCATTGGCAACAAGTATTTTGCGTTGTACCAACGGGGCAAAAAATTATGTGGTCCACAAATAGTTGATTTGAGTCTGGGTATACTTCATGTCCGCTGTTTGAATGATTTTAAAGAACTCCACGACACAGAATTCAAACGAAGTGCGGGAATTGTCTTATTAAAAAACAAATTAAATAATAATAATAATAATATTCTACCACATACACACAACACCATCTAGCCCAAACTAAGCAGAGCTTGTACTATGGGTACTAGACAATGGATAAACATACATATATACTTTTTTTTTTGAAAATATATACATATTATACATAGAAACACCTAGACCAAGACAAACATCCATTATTTTAAATTAAAATTAAATGTAAGCTACTTTACAGCTTGCACGGTTATTGTTTGTATTCACGACACAAGAATCTGGCGTGGGATACATGTTCAGAATAATCGCACGACTTAGACGAGTGACTTAATCATACTTGCAAGGGTGGCTCGCTTCGTTAGTCTCCAAGATCGTTCATGGTACACAGCCCGCGGAGGCACACCAACATACGCTTGTATCCCCGTCGTGTATATAAGTTACATAGCCTTATATAATACGGTTAAGTATGTCAAGATATATTATATAAAGATAGTGAGAAAGATCCGCCCTCTCTGAAAGACCAAATTCAAATGCTAATTCTGTCATACAATTTAGGTATATACGTAAATTGCGCCGCAGAGCTTTTATAAACCTTATGTTAGGTGCATGAGATAACATCTGCACTTTAAAAATACAGAAAAGTATGAAACAAGGAAGTAATTTGCATAAGTCATATAAATGTTATAATATAATACTCGTATTAATTTAACAGTAAGCAAAAGTATAATTTTGTACTTTTAAATCTTATACGTTTAAATTACAATCATATTTTTCCTTTATAGACAACTCCCGTGCTAGGAATACAACTGTGTCGCGGGCACTTTACAAACATTTAAACAACGAACACAAAGATCATCCAGACCCGGAATAAATATTTGGGAATTACACAAATTTTTGACTAAAGATCGAACCCAACACTCGACAATGGCAAAGAGTCGGTTAGCTGACAAAATAAGTGAATGAGCTACAAAAAAGCAAGCTATAGTTTAATATTTTAAGAAATAAGTTCTGTACATTCCTAGCAATTCAAACAAGTATGTGAATTTATTATGGTTAAATTTCACTGTGCAACGAATCAGAGATTTATAAAACGAGTAGGCTCTGCCTCTGATATAAGTTTTCAAAGAGGATCAACAAGGACGACGGAAACTGCGTCTGGGGGAATAGAATCGAATTAAAACTCTGGTTTGTATGTCTGACGAGGTTATTCATGTGCTGTGTAAAGTCACCGCATAAAACATAAAACAACCGCGTATTCTTACTAAAATAAACAATAATGTATCACGCAATTTTATATTTCCAAAACTAGACAGCACATTTTAATTTTTTAAAGAAATTACGAATTAACATTTCAGTTTTAAATGTAACGCGAATAAAGGTCCCAGCAGACGTCCTTGTAAAACACTAGTAATACTTATTACCGAACTATAAAACCTCGACGTAAAATATTAATCTGTCTGGCATATATGTACACAATCTTTATTTAATATAATAACTAAAGTATCAAATCGACGATAATTTAATAAAATTATTTTAAGAGCATTGTCTTGTCCGCTGTATCAAATGTCTGAGAGAAATCGATAAACACTAAGTGCTTAGAAAGGCATCTCGACTATTCTAAGCAAACAACTTCAGACGGCACAAATATCTTATAATACTTGGAAAAAGGGTACAAGTAAACAGCAGCAACAGTGAGAATATCATATTTATTAAGACACTGAAAATAGCAACTTATTAATGACTTGCTTGTAATGGTAGGCTCTTACGATAGTAAAAAAATACAGTAGATAGTAGGTATTTTTTTTAATGGAAGGCAATTAAGACCAGGATATTTAAAGCCCTGTTTTATAGGGATTTCGCAAACAATAACAAGCAACTGTTTATGAATCATACATTTTCTACCGTGTAAAGAACGAACGCTTGACGCAATACCAGTGGCGAGGTAATTTAAACTACTTAGCCATGCAGTCGAAATTAATTTTTTCTAATTTACGTATTTCTAAGAACCGTTTATTCTTAAATGCATCTATAATATCAGTCCTGTAATAAACTTTCTCAGTGCTGGGTACAGGCCTCTGCTCAATGTGAGATTGGAAAACCTCACATTTTTACTAGTCGGATTAAAGATATATAAATAAAAGGCATTCAAATGACCGTAATCTTACACGTTTCAACAAGATTTTCTATCGGACATAGATTCAGATACTTTGTTTATCTTTGTATACAGATTAAAGATAAACAAATATGTAAACATATCCTTGAATATAATCGCTTGTTATCACCAACATTTTCGCATGGATAACATGATATAATGTACTAGTAGATTACGTAATGTTTAGTTTTGACATGTGTGAACAATTACCCTACCTTATAAGAACAGCTATAGTACCTATTCGGAATTGAAATGAGCAAATTGCGTGTTTTAATACTATAATTTTGTTAAGGCTCGAATAGGTGAGAATTCAAATAAAACGGGTGATGTGGTAAATACAGATAAAATAACGACATGATAAATTACTATTTTTGAGTGGGTAGAAAGAGATGTATTACACATTTTTTATACGCCGCTAGCTTAGTTATTGGTCCCACTCTGTGAAGGGGCCTTTGCGTGGGACATATAGGTCCTTCGGGAACGTCGTAGTCACCTCAATGCGACAAAATTCGATTGAATTGCAAGCAAGTACTATAGTCGGTCGGTCGATACCACGCTCATGATTCTAAGAAAATATCGTACATTTTGTTGGGTAAATAGTAATCTCTCGCACCAATCTATTTATAAAAAACAAATGACTTTAATGTTGTGCGACGTATCAGAAGGACAAACTAACAAACACACTTTTTCATTAATAGTATAACCAGTAAAGAAGTAAGGAAATCGAGCTAACAATATTTAAAAGAAGTATATCGACCGGATCTTTAGTCAAAATGAATTATTAAAAAATACAGGTGCGTGTTACTTAGTAATGTTATCAGAGAAACCCGCTGTGCAGGAAAAAAAAGCTTTTTAAATTATCCAACTTGTTAAATAAATTACGCTTATGGCACACGAAAAACGTATTCGAGTGGACCGGAAAAATAATAAATGATTGTATGTCCTCTTGGGGGTGATTTTTTACTTATTTCCTTTACCTTATCCTAGCGTATGATGTTGTAAAAATGTTTTACCCCTGCTGAATGTTTTTATTACATTCATCATGACTTCGTGCAAATGTTGTTTCATTGCGCGCCAAAATATTATTGGTAGATATTAATACCATAAAAATTATAATGTTCTTTCTATACGACAGCAATATGCTCCTTCAACTGGAGCCTAAACATTACTAATGAAATACTACACTTTGTCGAACACTTCCAATAGATAATTGTGATGTTATCGCGTTGTGAAGGTATATGACGCAACAACCCAACTATATCGGTCGTACTCAAGCTAAGTCATGCATAAACTCTAATTATTATTCATGTTACCTTTCCAATTAAACCTTTGGAATAGTTGTCAAGATCTTCAAAGATCACGAGATGAGATTAAAATCGAGTCATGATAAATAGCGCTCATCAACAAAAACGGCCATGAAGAGAACTGTACTTCGCTTATCTTATCAATAGGTGTCATCAGGTCACGTTCCGAATATAATCAATACCGATTAATTGATCAATATTCGAATGTAATATAGTATAATTTACAAATTATCAGAAATTTACTTTCTTTGGCATCACACTTTGGTTAGTTATACGTACCAACAAAATAATAGACTACCCGCTATCTATAAATATTGACGTCCTAGTCATCTATTGTATCTGTCTAGAAGTTCAGATCTTAGCAGTACAATTCATGACACGATGGCGCAGAAAAACGCCAGTAAAGTAAGTGACAATTTGGCTCCCATCCAAAACTATATACAACTAGGCATGGTTAAAGCTTCGATGTTTTATTTGGCTCTACGTATGTATCCCACAGCTGGGCAAAATGTGGGTCTCGGATGTAAGAAGTTTTATGGAGTAATTTATCATGTCGTGTCTGGATTTTCTACTCGTGTCTGGATAATTGCTGGAATATATCCAAGTGTATGTGTTTTAGAGGTCTTTTATGTAGTTTAAATTTTGCAAAGTTGCGTTTATCTATCTTTCCGAACATTAATTTTATTGTTGAAGGCAGCGAGTTCTTTGAATTTGTTGCTATGACTAAAATATTTAAATACATATTTTGTTCTACCTAATTAAAGAGCGACAAGGACAAATGGAGCCCCACTAATACCTCTGCAGTTTTTAGTGGGGCGATCCCCACTAATACCTCCAGAGGTAAGCGTAAATACACTTGCTGTCTTTGAAGCAGGTATAATAATTAATACGGATGAAATAATTTATGCAATGTGCAGTTGTAATTTTTTTGACTCGGCTATAGAAAACGTCTATATTGATGAAAATCCATTTGTCCTTATCGGTCTTTAATTAGGTAGAACAAATGTATTTAAATATTTTAGTCACAGCAACAGATTCAAAGAACGCGCTGACTTCAACAATAAAATTAATGTCCGAAAAGATAGATAAACGCAACTTCGCAAAATTGGGCGTCGAGTTACTGTAAGTATGAGCAGCGATAGCTCAGTGGGGAGACCAACAGACTGCAATGCAGAGGGTCTCGGGTTCGAACCCACGTCGCGCACCTCTGACTTTCGGCAGTTATATGACTTAAAATTATGTGCGCATTGATTGACAATTATCGCCTGCTCCGTGCCTCGGAGAGCACGTTAAGCCGTCGGTCCCGGCTGCCATGAACATCTATGGCAGTCGTTATTGGGAGAGTGTCGACACAAAAGATCCCACTGGGTCTAAGTGTCGCCGGTCTGCACTGACTGGCCTCCACATAAGATACATAAAATAGATAGTGAGTAACATAGACTGAAACTAATAAGTCTAGTTATGTCAATGACCACCCACCCTAGTTATAGTCTACGTCTGTATAAACATGATAGTAAAATAGTGAACCAAGTTATCGTGTATTTGTTCGTACGTTTGTGCACGCGAAACTCTATTATATTCTCCCACGATCTTCTGTAGCGCGGCTTACTGCTATAAGTTCGTTGCTGCACTTTTACCGATATCTCATATTATGTACGATGCAACCGTACATTACAAAATAACTTTATATTATGTCAGCATTTTCGCCACAACGCATTCGTAATTCATTAGTTTTATATAAAAATCAGTTCACTACCGGTCATCAACCGCGTCGCGTGTAACTCACTATCATTATATCATTTAGCATTTTCTATCAGTTTGTACTTAGCCTTAGAACTTTATCAGTAATATACATATTCTATAACCTATCTCCTCGTATCATTCAATAGCATCGTATTAGTCAAAGGGTGTTTGGTACCGTACCACACATATTATATAAGTCAAAATTGCGCTGTCATAACTATCCTTTAAACCTTATATAAAGCCTCATAGGATCCATATTTTCGGAGTAAAAGTGGAAACACATATTTGAGAAGACCGGAAAGTTACTCGCGAAACGGAACGCTAGTGGAGTTTCCTCTAGAGTGTCGTGTTATAAAACTTATTTTCGCTTATTGTGCAGTCGGAATAAATAACGAGATATGGTTAGAGTTTCGCGCAGCAGCGATAGCTCAGTGGAGAGACCAACAGACTGCAATGCAGAGGGTCTCGGGTTCGAACCCACGTCGCGCACCTCTGACTTTCGGAAGTTATATGACTTTTCGAAATTATGTGCGTATTGATTGACAATTATCGCCTGCTCTGTGCCTCGGAGAGCACGTTAAGCCGTCGGTCCCGGCTGCCATGAACATCTATGGCAGTCGTTATTGGGAAAGTCAGTACCCTCTAATATCCTGACACTGGTCTAGCCTTAGGGTATCGTTAGCCTTCGTGTTGCAGAGGTCAGGTGGCAGCCGCTCCGTGTAAAAACTGATATCCAGTCAAATCCGGTTAGACCAGAAAAGCCGACCCCAAGTGACTTGGGAATAATAAAGGCTAAGAGAGAAGAAGGTTAGAGTTTCGCGCAGTCCACTGGATTTAATGGAAACTTATTGATCCCATATTGCTCTGGTCCAATAAAAATAATACACAATAAATAATATTATAAATGCTAATGTGACTTTGTTTGTTACGCTTCAACTCCTTGGCCGACCATCACGCGATTTTGCATACACGTTGTCAGGGGTACAGAAAAAGGCATAGGGTACCCTTCATCCAGGATACAAGTAGTATTGCCAAGGGATATAAATTTATTGACAATATCTAAATTATTGTAAGCGAAGCCTCAGGCAAAAGCTAGTACTTTTTATATATAATAATAATAATATTCTACCACATACACACAACACCATCTAGCCCAAACTAAGCAGAGCTTGTACTATGGGTACTAGACAATGGATAAACATACATATATACTTTTTTTTTTTTGTAAATACATACATACACATTATACATAGAAACACCCAGACCAAGACAAACAGCCATGTTCATGCACACAAATGTTTGACTTGTGCGGGAATCGAACCCGCGACCTCAGGCATGGCAGTCGGTTACACTAACCACTACGCCATCGAGGCCGACATATCATATATACATATTATACACCGGATGTTATGTCCCCTTAGAGGTGCGGGAAGGTGTATTACACACCAACTTACATAACGTCAATAATCTTTTAGGTTTCGAAATTCAAATTGTAACCCCTATATAATTCTGTTTGGGTCCCACGCAATAGGGGCCGGCCATTATATTATCAACCGTGTTTAGTTCCTTTTCATACAACTAAAAGGTATTTTTGGATTTTATGAGGCATTAAAGTGAATGAAGCCGGGGAAATGTGTCAGGATCGTAGCAAATGGAAATCCGTAGTATCTGCCTACCACTCTGGGAAACAGGCGTGAATCTATGTATGTATGAGGCATTAAAGGCTTTAAGCAGAGTTATGACAGCGCAATTTTCACTTGAGCATGGGATATCCCTCAAACTGCAGCAACTAACTTAGCGCAGTACCTTCGCTGCAGAAGCTCGTAGAAGAATATTAAGACGCCTTAAACCCACCACACGCAGACAGTGGAGGCAGAGCGACTACAGTGGCGAATTATTACATTGTTTAAATTAGTATACCACTTAACACACACGATTTTAAAACGAGAGGGCTTTGCACCTAAAAAAAATACGTGACAATTAAAAACGTGGTAAAATTTATAGTTATTTTCTTAAGGGAATGTTTTCGTAGCGCAGCGTTAGTTAATGCGACTACTATCCATGAGGTCTCAGCGTTTATCTTATTTAATTCTTAATAGAAGTATGGAGTCTGAAACTGTGCACGGTATATGGCAATAGGTTTGCTCCCACCACGTGGGACCTAAAATCTTAGTTGACGAAAGGTGGACGATATACACGTATGTTTAAACCTTCGAGAATAGAAGCATGACAATATGTATATATGCTTTTTTTTTTTTAAATATTTTGTATTCTCTTAAAGACAAAAGCATAACCATGTTTCAATCAAGGCAGTACCTACATATTTTTAGGCAGTACCTATGTATCTATCAATCTATTCTCTCTATCTGACTCTACCCACTATTTAGTATTGATCCTTTTCTTGCGTTATTTTACCCCGAGACTATCTAATCCATTGGCATTGTATTACGGCACCTACTTACGCCTAATCAGCATCTAAAGAAAAAATATTCTATAGCAATATTATCCTGAGTCTTAGATACAAATAAGTATTGGAACGATCCGGCAGGCACTTCAATCTTGAAGGATCTCACATAAATCTCTATATCAGCACGTCTTTTAGACGTCTGAGCCAATGTATATTTAGTTCATACAAGTAATGGTTGGCGAGTTAAACCCATACAAGTATCTGATCACAGCTTCGCTCACTCGGCAACAGTACTTTTTCTTGATAACGACCATGTCTATGTACTTTGTAAGTATGTAATTAGTTTAATAATGTATATGTCCTTTTATTTTTTCATGTAAAATAATAATTGTTATAATAATGTTGCTGTGCCCTAACAGGGTTCATGTTTGAAACAATACAACATGTGAAAAGTTTGTTACAACATTAACAATAAATGAATATGAATACGGTGTAAGGAACTCTTTTGTCCGTTACTGTACCCTGACAACATGTATGCGAAATTTCATGATCATCGGTCGAGTAGTGAAAGCGTGAAAGCATAACAAAACAAACTCACATTCATATTTATAATATAAGTTAGAATTACTCTCAGTACCTACGTCGGCATTTATTTATTACTTTTGTATAGAACTGTCTGCTATTTTTTTCTTTATAGTCGTGAGTATAAGGAGAATATCAGTTATTTTTGTATGTTCATGTATCACCGCAATATTATATCAATAATAATTTAATATCTTATAATATTGCGGTGATACCAATATTATAAGAAATTTTTGTTTACAAATATACTAGTGATATTGTAATCTGACGAAATATTGAGAAGTGTTTATGAAAAAAAAATAACATAAATAACATAACACTGTGTTACAAACTAATAGTCAACTGAACAGCTTTCAAGTCACTGATCATTAATTAAACTTTAATCAACGGTCCACTTAAGTATTATTCAACTAACACTCAAAGCTGAGTAGCGTTTAGTGTGATTTTCTGATGCGTCGCTAATTAATACTTAGCTACCTCTTAAATATTTCAGAGAGAGGTTAATAACATGCACTACGGACTAATCGGTCCATTTTCACAATCTTAAGATTTTCAGGGTAATATCTTGCCTATTATATTTTTAATGCTCTCCTAAAAAGTAAGTGTTGCCATTTAGAATAAGAAGAATTATAGAATTATAAATTCCTAACAGAAGTAAACATTAAACTACGCCTACCGTAATCAAACCTAGGACCCCATGATCGATTGTAGAGTAAAACTTTAAAACCTATACTACTAATCAAACGTGGTGTTAACTTGTATACCTTTCAATATGCCTTTGAATTACACGATGTATAAATAATAATACTGGCAATTCCACTCAACAGTGTCAATGAATATTTTATAAGTTAGCGCAAAGATACACAATATGTTCAGGCAAATTCTGCTAACTTTGTATCGACCGAGGCCATACAGGAAGTATCGCTTTTGCATAGATAGAAACGCTTAACGTTTTGAACGATAAGAAACCACAGACTCGATTTCAAAGTTTTTTTTTAAGTTCTCATCTGCTATAACTATAATTCCTGTGTCGCGGAGAACTTTATAGACATTCACACAAGTAGACCCAGGATCAGAACAACTGTTGGTGGACCACACCATTTTTGTATAGGGATTGTCGACCCATAACCCTTGGTGCAGTGGCAGAGATTAGATGACTACTTCGTAACGAAGCACTCGAAACACCGTATTGAAGGAGTTTGATTTTATAATATATGTACACAGCTTTCGTATTATCACATCAATCTTGATGCTTTTCAAAGTGGCAACTGCCCCTGTAGTAATGAAAAAGTAAATGCTGTGCATGAATTCTTGAGTGTGTCAAAGTGTTGTTGAGTTTTGCAACAAATTTACAGTAGGAACGCGGTGTCTGGCAATGTGTACAGAAAACAGCAAAGGTCGCTTATTACGTGGGACCTAAGATAATAGCTAGCGAATTGAGAATGTAGTACCTACACCTCTGCCTATCCCTTGAGGGTCGTAGGTGTGAGATTATTATATGTATATAAAAATATATCCTTATTTATGAGGGGACTTCATATGAGAACGCTTGAAACATAAAAAATCGTTTTTGAAAATTGTAAAACATCTTGAGCGACCTTTAGAAATCAAAATATCGATTTTTTTTAGATTAGATTTAGAGGTGATGTGAGGTGCTCAGTGTGATAGAGAGGTGTGTTTATCGAACCACTCAAATATAAAATCCGTGCGCGCGCAATAACGTAAGAACTAACCTAAAAAATAGACAGTGATGTGCAATAAAGTGCGAACTTGTGAAATGTAAAAACAGAACAGAGAAATATTGCATAGTTAAAAAGTTATAAGCAATTTTATTTCTAAAATTTTGAATAACGGCCTACGAGAAAAAACTCTGTACTACGCATAGTTGGAAACAGTCGCGATCTGTGTCGATCTGTGTCGCCGTACACCTGTGACTCAACAACGAGCGCCCCCACCAACTACTCGTACGCTCCGCCTACTACACCGTGTCATCGCCTTACTACGAAACAGATTTGTATTTTCACTCATTCAATTAGTGGCGTCGATAACCGATTGAAACTAGTGAGGGATTCGCACGCATGAGGCGCGCGTTCGAGTCCGAGATATTTGGAGGTCTTTTTGAACATTAGTTGTATTGAAAATATATATTACAATAAATTAAATTAAATAAGCTGTTCGCTGAATAGAGGCCGCTAGTTTGTTTGAAATGGAGGATGAGTATGTTACTTTACGTCGGCCGCAGAGATCAAGCTCGTTGAACAGTCTCCAGTTCAACACTTCTTCGGATAATACACTAGACGGTGCAACAAAATATGTAACCGATATATCAGATGACGAAACTGAGGATGAAATTCGGGATCTGAGACAGCAAATTGCCTCTCTAAAACAGGAATTAAACACTGCGCACGAGGAAATAGATAATCTTTCTTTAGAAAACACAGAGCTAAAACAAACTGTGAAAGAACTAACAGCCAAACACCTCTTACTAAAAAAAGCAGCTATAAGGTTATCTACTGATACAGCTACTCCAACCAAACACAAAATATTGCCTTTAACACCACATAGAATTAGTAAACCAACTACCATTCGAACACCTAAGGCAACTAACGACAAAGGCTTAATTTATGCACCAAAAACATTAGATATAAACAAACGGGCAACGTCAAACATGCCTAAAATGAGGCAAGAGAAAATAGAAAACACCATAAAATTACCAAAACAAACAAAAAGCAAGATATGCATTTTAAGCGAAAATAAAACGAATAATATATTATCGATAGCTGAAAGAAACTTCAAAAACGTTGACTTGTGTCACTACCTCACGCCACATTGTGGTACTAAGCAACTAATAACCAACTTAGACGAAAAACTTAAAGATTATTCAAAAAACGACTACTACATCATCTTAATCGGCAAAGAAGATTTCCGTAAGACAAAAAATTATTTGGATATAATAATTGCCTTAAGAGAAACACTACAATTGCTCCAACACACAAATATCATTTTATGCTTACCTACGTATAAATGTCACGAACATTCGCTATGTTTTAATTGCAGAATAGAGGCATTTAACAACTTGTTATACCTAGATATACAAACACACCAGTATGCAATACTTGTTGACTCGAACCTAGAACTAACATGTGATTTCTATACATTTTCTCAATATACTGGTTCAATTAAAGATTATGGCATGAATACTATCTTTAAATACCTGACTAGCTTAGTCACATGCCAATGCGATAATACAGAACCTACATTATCCAATAATAACGCATCAAATTTTATGATTGATAACTGTTCAAGAACAAATCAATTTTTTCGAGTATAACTCAAGCCAGACAAATACCCAGCGCCAAACCATAAAACACATCGAAATCACAAACGGAGCAGAATTCAAGATATTATTTCAGAACTTTCAGAGCATTTGCAATAAACAACACTTACTAGAGGCATTTATTGACCAAGAACCTACATACAAAGCAATATGCGTATCAGAATCTTGGCTATCCCAAGAAAAATTAGACATGATACATGTTGATGGCTATAAGGTTGCAACATCTTTCTGCCGATGCTCACGAACCGGCGGCGGCGTGTGTATTCTACTACAAGAGCATATAGAATACATAGAAAGAAGCGATATCACAAACATGTCTATAGAATACATTATTGAACTTTGTGCAATAGAACTACTAAAAGAAAAACTGTTATTAATTACCTTATATTGGAATAGAAGGGAGGAAAATATATTCTATATCCGATTAAAAGAAATTCTTAATCTAATAAGTAAAAAATATGCAAAGTACAATGTAATACTAGGAGGAGATTTTAATATCAACATTTTTGACAATAATTCAAAATCAAAACAATTTTTAAATATTATGCTGGAATACAAATTCACTCAACATATAAAACAATCTACACGTCATACAGAAACATCATCTTCATGCATAGATTTAATATTCACGAACTTTAAAAACAACAGCCTAACTACATCGGTTGAAGAACTAGGCTTTTCGGATCATAACGCGACTATCTTACATATGCGTTTACCTCAAGAGCCTAAAACCACTATCTGGTATACATACAAACGACAATACAGTGACGCTAACATTCAACTATTTAAAGAAAAACTGAGCACGGTGAAATGGAATGAAATAATAACAAAAAACAAAAATATTGACGAAAACTACTTGACATTCCATAATATTCTAACAAACACTCTAAATGAATGCATACCAATACGTAAAATAAAATTAAAATCAAAGCACAAAAAATATTGGCTTACTACAGGCATAAAATTATCCTGCACTAATAAAAGATTTTTAAAACTTTTATCTATAAAATCAAATAACCCTGTACTTACAAACTATTATAAAAAATACGAAAAAATTTTGAAACGAGCTGTAACAACGGCAAAGAAACAACATTATATTAAAGCATTAAAAAAATCTAATAATAAAATTAAAACCATGTGGAAAATAATAAATGAAAGGACAAATAAAATAATAAAGAAAGGAAAACTTAATATTACCTTAGAAGTAAATAACGATGAAATATCTCAGCCTGAGCAAATTGCTGATATTTTCAATAACTTTTTTGCATCTATAGGAGAACAAACCACACAACCAGCTAGTATTAATTGTGACCAGAATGACGCATTCGTTTCATACCATAATACAAACTCAATGTATCTCAGTCCTGTAGAGCCTCACGAAGTAAACACATTAATTAAGCGCTTAAAAAACAAGAATAGTCACGGAGTTGACGAACTTCCGCCAACCCTAGTAAGACAATGTGCAGATGAATTAACGTTACCTTTGTATAATTTAATAAACCAATCTTTCGAGGAGGGCATTTTCCCTAACATATTAAAAACAGCCATTATAAAGCCAATTCATAAAAAAAACTTAAAAACGGACCCCAATAATTATCGTCCTATTGCACTTTTGCCAACCGCATCTAAGATTTTTGAAAAAGCAATGTGTACTCGCGTTTGTTCGTTTTGCGAAAAATTTGAAATATTTGACAAGTGCCAAAATGGCTTTAGGAAAAATCGGTCTACTACCTTAGCCGTCTATAAATATATTCAAGAAGCCCTGGACATAATAAACAATAGAAAATATGGTGTTGGAATTCTGCTAGACATGACCAAAGCTTATGATAAGGTGCAATATAATATATTATTAAGCAAATTGCATGCTCTAGGCGTCAGAGGTACGGCTCACGATTGGTTTAAGTCATACCTTAAGGACAGAGAGCATCAAGTTGAAATAGAATATTTTAACTACCAAACAAATGAAATTCAAAACGTTCGATCCACAAAAAAACTAATTAACGCGTCAATCCCCCAAGGTAGTGTAATAGGATGCCTTCTGTTCCTTATCTATATTAATGATCTGCCAAAAAATGTGGGAGCGCCATGTGTTTTGTTTGCAGATGACGTTTCTTTGCTCTTATCATGTGAAAACAACATAAACATTAACGCGAAATTGAACACCACCCTAAATCAAACTGAAAACTGGTTAGAAAAACACAGTCTTGAGATAAACTATTCTAAAACAAAAATTATTACATTCCACCCACACCAAAAAAAGTCTCTCAATATATCCTTTTCATACAATAACACCAAAATTGATACTGTACACGAATTTAATCTGCTGGGTTTAGTCATAGATACTAATGTAAACTGGAAAGCCCACGTACAAAAAGTTAGAAGTAAACTCTCAAAATTTTCGTATGCTCTTCGCGAAGTTAAAAAATCAACAAACTTTAAAACAGCACTCGCCACTTATTACGCGTACGCATACTCGTGGCTTTGCTACGGTGTTACACTATGGGGATATAGCACGGACGCACCTTCACTATTTTTATTACAAAAAAAGCTTATACGCATTCTACTCAACATAGAAGTAACTGACAGCTGCAAGCCACACTTTAAAGAACATGAAGTCTTAACTCTCCCTTGCATATACATACTGGAATGTTGTAAATTTGTAAGGAAACACCAAGAATTGTACACAAAAAGAGAAGATAAACAACTAAAATACTCACTACGGCACAAAAAGAGACTAAACCTACCAACGTCTAAACTAAATATACACTCAACAAGTCCTTATGTCATGTCTATAAAACTTTATAATAAACTACCGGAGGCAATTAAAAACGAACAAAAATTTAAACCTTTCATAAACAAAACAAAGACATTCCTAGTCCATAAATGTTATTATACCGTAAATGAATTCCTAAATGATAAAATTTCTCCATAATTAAAATAAATCAAACCAGTTCAAATCTAATATACCTATCGTTATAGTATTAATGTAATTTGTAACAATAAAATATTGATGCCGACATATTATGAATACAATTTATGTACAAGTATTTAAAAAAAAAAAAAAAAACATTATTATAATACATATTAGAAATAATTTATACAACAAAATTTAATAATACAATCATAATTAAATTATGTTAGTAACAAAACAGTAAATGTGATATTAGTTTATAGATTGATAATGTAATCACAATTTTAACAATAATATTTACACACAATTTTAATATACTTAACATGAATAATATATATATATGCCAAAATTCCAATATAATCTATTTAATTTATTAAATCTCTCAATTAATTATAGTTTATTTAATAATTAAGAATCAAAATGCGCAGTTCAGTGTAACTCGGTAATTGACTAAAACAAAGCATAAATTGATATTTATTATGAAATTAACATATCTCTAGAATATGATATTAATGTATCTGAATAGTTTATATTTCCTCTCTCCTACGTTGCTGTGCCCGACAGGGTCCATAATGAACTGTCATATTATTTAAGTTACCACCTAAGCCTACATTGTGGAACGCAATAAACAATTGAGTATTGAGTATTGAGTATTGATTTGAAATTTTCAGAATCTTTATTTTAACTAAAATAATATCTGGATGAGAAAAAAATAAAATAGACAACGATTTTGAAAATATTTAAAATCTTGACCAAGCTCCAAAATAGTTTTAAACGAGCTGATCTTTTGTCAAGTCACTTAAAACATCATAAACTAACATATTTTCACCAGAGACGGGAAAATATTAATATTTTTTGGGCCGTATGTTTTACGTTTTATTGTATGCTTTGTTGGTTCTCCTTAAATAAATAGATAAATCTCCTCAATAGTTGTGTCAAAATAATTGGTACAACGTTAAGATAGTAAACTATTTAATAAATATTTTAAGTAAAGGAATACCTAATCAATCTTTCTGTCAGCCATTTTTCATTTTACATAATGGCTAGAGCGCGTTGGAAAACAACAACTGGGCTAGCTAAACCCGGCTCGTGATGTCATATCATGATTCATGGTATCAAGTAGTTTTATTTGAGGTCAACAGAATGAGATTTTATGTTAATGTGGATATATATTTAAGATATTGTTTTAATAGGACTTGAGATGCTATTGTTGGCTTTTCTGCGCGCAAGTGCGGCGTATTAAGTCGTATTCTGAAAACTGTTTCAAATTACATTTTAACTTAGAAAATTATAAATAAAATAATTGGGTACAGAGGATACCGCCATGCATCCTCGGATTGCCCACCCCACGTACCCACGTACCTATTGCAATAGATTTTTAATACCAAACTGCTCTAATAAGGGACCATCACGTCATGAGATTCGGGCGTACTCCATCTTGCGGTATTCCGCTTCAAACCCAAATGTAATTTATAGAAACAACCATTTGTGGATCTCATAATTAATTTCCCATGTGGGGATCGAACGCACCACACTTGGTGCAGTGGCAATGGCGAGAGAACGACTTAAACCACTGTGCCATCCTTGCAGTCAACGTAACTAAGGGTACGTGGTGGGTCCCTTCTGTTCATAACTATTTTTTTACAATGGATTACCACCAACTATCACCTTGTTCGAATCTATGTATATATAAATTAGAAATTATAATCTGACCGGAGAAAACAACTCCTAGTATGCACTATTCATTGGCAAGATCTATCCTTTTTAACACGCTTTTATTAGCCTGGTATGTATTTATCTATGAATCTATGTAACAGAATCTTTGTCACCTGTCTCAAAAAGGTCTTAACTCGATACAAAATAAATATTAGATCAACAGTCCCAAAAACACATTGGCTCGATATAAAACACCTAGATTCCATAAAATTGACAGGGGAAATTTTTTGGCAGGACGCTTAGTTTTAAAACGTACGTGCAGTTCAATATACGTTAAATCACGACAATGTTTGCAGTGGTTAACTAAAATAAATACTGGCAAGCGAAACGAGCGTAACGCTTATGAAATATTGATGTCGGTTAGTAAAATATGAATGCAGCTCAGCATCGGTTCGTAAACAACATAAATAGTTATTAAACGATTTGAAAATAAAGCTTTTGTAGTTTATTTTGTATGCAGAGTAAGAGTTAAAACTAGTCCAAGCCATAAGCCATTTTTCTGCAGACTCGTTCACACGGTATTAGGAAGCAGATCAAAATTGGTTTCCAGCTAAAAGAATCAAGTTATCAGGTCCCACGTAAAGAATGCAATAACATTTTGCCCGACCTGTTCGAACCCGAGACCACATGCATATTTAATACTACAAAAAATATTTGATATCTTTACTGAATCTGATTTCTTCTTCTAGGCTAATTCCGCCATTGCCAAAGTACAAATTAGAAACCTTGTCCGGGTAAGTTTCCCCCTATTACCCAAAACCGACGTAATAATAGTAACGCTGTAACTATATTTTGCTCGGAAGCTAATATTCCCATAGCGTCCATTCCTTTCACCTCATCTTAATTCTGACATCGGTGTACGTAAGCTAGTCCACAATGCTTTTATGACTATTTCTCAATAATGTTAAGCAAGCTGACAGATTAAATTCCGACACCTGAACTAATGCTGTGAAAATGAAAACGGTTATATAAAAAAAAACATTATGATCACAAATCGACGTTGGTGTTATTGATCAAAGCATTTAAAATATATTAGCTTTACATCTAAGAACCACCTCAATTCAACTAGCTTTCAAGTAAAATTACGAATTGAAATCGGTTAATCCATTTGGGAGTTACGAAGCTACAAACAGACATAAGTTGACTCCCCCTTTTTGACGTCTTAGGCGTTCAAAATCAAATGAACCATAGCCTTTTAACGAACAGTTGTTAGAAACTTAAAGCTCAAATCATCAGTCGGCGCGCATTCTTTCGATATTTAACCGCTACCTTAAGTTTATGTTTTCGTAAAAGCTGTCCTTCAAATTCATGGCTTACAGAGCTTAAAAGGGATTTTAAGGAATTTCAAAGCACCGAAATAAATGTAGTCGTGACTCCCGAGTTAATATAATTCGTTTATTTCCCCGAACAGTAAGGGAATGGTGTCTTTAAGTACTATCTATAATTAAGCCGATCGTGCAATCCCTTTGTAATTATGGGTGTATATGTGTTCTTTTTAATAACAGCACAGAGTCTGTGCTTGACGACAAGTGTTCTTGGAACTAAACTTATTATTATTAATGTAGTCTAGATAGATTCGAGTGAATATTAGTTTTCCAACGAAGCAGCTATCATTATGATGTCTGCGACATCATGAAACTTCACAATAATGAGAGAATTCTTATAAAATGATATTTTAAGGTTTAATTAACTACAAAGATATCTTTAAAGGAGAAAATCAAGTAAATAGTTGTATGGTAGTTTAAGTGCAATATTATTACAGTAGGCAACAGTTTGGCTGAGTATACCCTTGACATTGTCGGAATTCATTACCGGCTGTTAACATTTACTAACAGCTATGTCGCTTACTCTTTTGCAACTAGAACCAATAAAAAAAGTTTAAGTATTTGAGAGTATGATGACACCCAAATTTTGCCGTATAAAAGTGTATAGCAACCAGGATTTTATAGGTTTCATATGCTGAGTGATATGACTACGGTGACCACTTGTAATCAGGTGGGCCGTATGATTGTTCGCCACTTTTGTAGTTTAACAAAAAAATTACTTTTTTGTAAATGCGCACCCATCTATGAGCCAAATGACGGCAACATTGGTTAACCTTGCGGATCATCATCATCTTATCAGCCCTTGACGCGGCCTATCACTGCCCGACTACCGGATATTTTTGTGAGATTTTACAGCCAGGTAGGTTTCAGTAGCAATACAGTTTGTATTTACTGTATTGCTACTGAGAACTAGTAGCAATCACTAGACTGGTTTCTATTAAGACATAAAATCATAGCTGGTGAATGTGGCTATAATACCCCTGTGAGTGCCTAGTGTGAGTTGTTTTTACGCTAACGCGATCAACACGTTTATGACGTTCGGCGCTCCGATTGGCCCGCTCGAAGCTCTTAATCAATCAGAGAGCCAAACGCGGTAAACGTTTCGATCGCATTAACGTAAAAATAAATCGCACTAGGCATCCTGTAATGGTAGCGTACACTAATTGTGCTGTTTGGAGAGCATAGGCTAAGAGTATCGCTTACATATGTATAACCCCTGTGTTTTAGAATATAACTGAGATCCTAAGACCGTAGGTAAGCTGAGGAACTATTGTGGTACGGAATAACAGTGATTATTTGGACACGTAGTGCCGTAACCCTATCTATGAACAATTAATTTTTGACACATACTCCATGAAAATTTATGTCAAAAAGTACAGTAGCTATAACGAACCATGAATGTAGGATACTTGAATATAAGAACAGAGCCTTAGACCTTCATACTTCAGGCTATATTAATAAGTAAAAAAATTTGGTATATTGAATTTAGTTATGCCTCACATATTGCGATGGCCACATAAAAATAATTTGTGCATTGGTTTTCCATTAATTTTCATTTCCGTGTTCGTAACCGAATGAGCATTCATCCGGCCCACTGGATATGTGCGCACTTTAATCATGTAGTCAAATAAACAATAAATATGAACAGAACGTATTTTATATCACTACTGCACATTTCCTAATAAAATCGACGATATAATATTGGATGTTAATTAATGATTAAATAACTCGAAGAAGCTGCTTTTCTGACATACATAATATGATGTATGCGATTATAATTGCGTAAACTTTTCTTTAAGTGCGATACAGGATTTAATAAATAATTAATTTTAAATTTTGCACACCTATCGAGGACCGATGACAATACAAAAATTTAAAAACATTTAAAATAAAAAAATAGTCTAAGAAAACTAAAAAACACGCTTTAAAAAGTAGAAAATAGTTTAATAATTTTAATGTAAAAAAGCGAGGGGTACTTTCTAAGATATTTTGATAACCCCCACCCCAGGCTTTTTAAAGCGAGTTTTTTAGTTTTTTGAATTATTATTTTTTAGTTAGGACTGTATTCAGTTTACTGTAAAAATTCTCAGCAGCATTGAGTCTGCAAATCGAGATGTCAAGGCTTGATCTAGATACCCGGCCCTGAGGAACTTATATAAAATTATTAATCTCGGAGTTTGGAACTTTGGATATATCCTTGCCTCCTATTACAAAGGACCTTTGGAGCGAAATACGGAATTATTACACATCTGTCCATCCCTTCGGGGATATGGGACTATGTATGTATATAATTTCTCAAACTTACCATTAGGATCACATTTCTTGTAACAGTTGGAAGCATCGACGAAGTTAGTGGCTGCGTCGTGGCGGACTCCTGCCTTCAGGTGAAGCTGGGCGGCGCTGCAGAACGCTTGGCCAGCCTGCGCCCACTTCTTCGACATTTTGAACAGGTTCGCTGCCCGGAGGTAGCAGTCAACCGCTTCCTCGACTTTTGATGAGCCCCTGAAAGAAAAATTAATGATGTTACTACTTGGTTAACTTGAGGATTAAAATGCCGTGTCTCAAGGCTGAAGACTGTTTAATATAGATTTATAAATCAGGAGCCTTGCCATCATATCTTACAGCATTATTGTTTCATGTAAAATATATATAGCTTTCGTCTCTTTCTGGTGCATTTAATAACAATGATTTTTTAACTGTTGGCATCGTTCCGGACTGGTCAATATACATGTAAAATAATACAACAGCAGCCTGTATATACTCAAAAAGCCCTTAATGCGTTATAATTGCCTGCATCAGAACGAGTCAGAGCATTATAGCTTTGTCCCGTCCTGCATATGCATTAACAGTGCTTTATTAGGTATTGGAACCCCAGAATGGACCGGATGCAACATCAACCTATATCTAACCAAAAAGAGAAGTCTATACCTGTTCTCTTTTTAGTTAAATACAGGTATCGGACGGTTGAGTCTTTACACCAGATTATCTACGCGTTTACTGATTGCCATTTACTTGTTAATACAAGACAAAATCATAAACAATCAAGAATTTGCTAAGCAAAGACGACAACTTATTATTTTTATCTATTCTGTCTGACCAGTATTATGAAATCACTTCTTAGCAGTAAAGCGACAGTTGTGTATCGCAATTTCTATGTAGCACTGGTATTATCGCTTCGTGATAGCGTTCCGTGGTACGGGTAAGACAGACAGTGTTAAAACCCAGCCGTTACCGCACAGACTGGGATAAAGTTTGACAAGTGGTAATAAATATTGCTAGTATAGAAGTTTTGTATACATGTTGACTATTATTTCAAACACATATGATGACACGGTTTGGATGTCCAGATCATGCAAAATATTATAAGGTTCTTTCACTAGGGAATTCTCAATGACAGGACTCAGCCAATGTGATTCGTAAAATCAATAAGCTCACACAGTATAATGCCAGACATAAAACATAACTGGCTAAATACGGGTTTAATACAGCTTACTTTATCGAGCGTATGCAGACGTAAATCTATGTATATAAGATACTGAAGATGGAAATAGAAAAGTCTAATGGAAGTACTTATGTATGGTGTCTTAGGAGATTTTATTTACTTAAAATATGACATCTCCTATACAAGGAATAAATTCTGCGTCGCGGGAGACTTTATAATTTGAAGATGGAAGTAGAAAAGTCTAATGGAACTAATTATGTAAGTATAGTGTCTTAGGACATTTTATTTAATTTAAAATATGACATCTCCTGTACTAGGAATAAATCCTGCGCTGCAGGAGACCTTACAATCATACAAATAATGGACACAAATAATATCCAGTTATTTTTTTATCCTACTATGTTGGCAAGCAAACATACGGCCCACCTGATGGTAAGTGGTCACCGCAGCCTATGGACGCCTGCAACACCAGAGGCATCACTTACGCGTTGCCGACCCTTTAGGAAAGGAAGTGGGAAGAAGGAGCGGGGAGGGGGAAGAAGGGCGATAGGGCCTCCGGTACTCTCACTCACCGAACGAAACACAACAGTAGGAATACTGCTATTTCACGTCGACATTCTGTGAGAGGGTAGTCCTTCTCCGGTCGAGTCGGCCCATTCATGCTGAAATCAGCGAGGCTCCACTACTCAGACTCAGCGAGGCTCTACTACTTAGAATCAACGAGGCTCTACTACTCAGAATCAAATATTTGTGGATCACACAAATTTTTGTCCCGGAGATCGAACTCACAACACACGTTGGCAATGGTGAAGCGACTCCTCAAACCAGTAAGCCGTTTGCGCAGTCAAGACAAATGAAATAGAAAATAGATTTAGCATTCTAAATTTTTGCAGAACAAACTTTACTTGTATATTTGTGAAAAGGTAACGTTTTAAACAAAGCTTCACACAACTCTGAAGGCTTGCCGGTACTGATAGAACATAATAACTAACAAAATATGAATGAAATCTAAAATAAATGTTTATTATTATTATATACTTAATATATTCTACTTATATCTATACTAATATTATAAAATGGAAAGATTTGACTTTTTTGTTTGTTTGTTTGTAAAGATTTAACTCAAAAACTACTCAACCGATTTTAAAACTCTTTTATCATTAGAAAGCTTTATTATCACAGAGTGACATAGGCAATATTTTATTTTTTTAAAGTACCGTTGCTAACCTCCTTTCACGCGAGCGAAGCCGCGGACAAAAGCTAGTAAACGAATAATGTCACAGCTAAAAGGCATATGAAATCAGCCCATCCAAATTTTGGCTAACAAAACCTTCTGTACTTACTTCTAGACTTCCGATCTTATATGAGATCATAGCTATTCTAGCAATATACCGACCTAGTAATACCTAAGCTCAAGGACTTTCTTGACTTGTTGACTAATCTTAATGCTAAACAGTCATAGATTAGTAAGAACTAGAACTTGCGCTAGAAACTAGGGATGAGCTGATTCTCGGTGTCTTACAGGCCGAAATTCTACAACTTTTACCGTACTATGGCATCCAGTAGATTTCTGTACAAACATCGAAAGCTTATGTTACTGAAGTAACATAAGCAAAGACAGTTGAATTAAATAGTTCAGTAAATTACCTAAGGATATAAATATATAAGATAAAAAAAGCACAATATATTTGCTTTATTGAATTCTATAGCCTGGATAGTATAGGAAATTACTGAATAGAACTAAAATTATAATATCAATTTCAGCCAAACATACATGCACATACGGACGCGCGTATATTCTCGAAGGTATAAATAGAGATGAATTACGTCCACTGTTCGCCTGCTATATTCTAGGTATTATGTAGTAAAGGCGAGCCTATTGCCGTATACCAGGCACATAACTAGATTCCTCCCAGACTCCTACTGCAAATTTTCTAACAGAAAAACTTATGACACTGCCTGTTGTCGAGTATCGAACCACGAACTTTCCTCGAAATCTATGATGCAGACTTTTTCAACATAGAATTAAACCGAACATTCCGTAAAAAAAGTGTATCAAATGTATTAACTGCGTTACTAACTGTATTAGCGTATAAGCTCACATTATATCAGCTTATTAGCTAAAACACTCTCACAAAGACGTATTTAATATAAATTCGACGAAATTCAGCATCGGCTTTATTTTCGACGAAATATTAGGCCGAATTCACCGAATGTCGAGTCGGTAAACCCGGTATTCAGCCCAACACTACTAAAACACCTATAATATAACCAAAACACTTTTTTACCTAACAATAGACACAAAGACCTTCAATTGACGCTGAATAGACATATTTAAGTAGATTGTACAAAACAGAATTGTGGAGCTATTCAAATAATAATGGTTGTAAATGTAACTACAAATACATATCTATTGGTGCAAATGAATTATATATACCGTTGTATTCTTATATGAAACTAGCTTTTGCCTGCGACTTCATACGCGTGGAATTTGGAAGTAGGTACAGTCGGGTCTAATTATCGCAAAGGTTGACATTTCTAATTTGACACATGGCATGACGTAAATATAATCTATACTAATATTAAAAAGCTGAAGAGTTTGTTTGTTTGGTTGAACGCGCTAATCTCAGGAACTATAGGTTCGAATTGAAAAAATATTTTATTGTTGGATAGCTTATTTATCGAGGAAGGTTATAGGCTATATAACATCACGCTACGACCCACGGGAGCGGCGCAGTAATCATAAGCGCGGGTGAAACCGCGGGCACATCTAGTACATGATAAAAAGAGCAATGGTCACTGTCATAATATTATTGCAAGGAGAAATCGACCTTGTTGTTTCATGACGTTCAAATAAACCTCAACCGTAGGGGTGGTACACCACATTTTTGGCCGACTGTACCTATCTATATTTTTTGACTAGATGGCGTTTTGCGATAAAACATGCACCAGATTTTAATTCAGTTCTTTAGCAATACAACTGATTATTGTTATTAAACCGCATTCAATTTCGTGCAGCAGTTTTTGCGATTTGCGCGTACAATCATACAGATAGACAGACAAATATTCTCAAAATCATTGTTTTGGCTTCTATAGTTCTTATAATTATTCCCTCCTAGGTACAGGCATCGATGATTAACAATTTTATCATATGGGCTTTGTGTACACATAGCGACACATCAACCTAGACTGTTTGGATTTTGAACTATTAGAAGTTGAACGCTGCGAATCGTGCGAGAGAGTGCGTTATATTTTTGTTACGCTCTGTCCTTACCATTACATCGACACCACTATGCACTGTCTCTTTCCGAAAATTCTCTATTTTGTATGTAGCGTAGTTATGCGTATATAGGGTGTCTAACTTGATGTGTAGCCGTGTGTATCTACCTACCTAAGAGGATAGAGGTAATCAAAGGTATACACTTATTTGGTCAGCCATTTTAATCCCATGTAATAGGGATAGCTATGTTTCTAGGTCCCATGTAATAACGAACATGTCTAGTACCAGCGCACATTTTCCGATGCTGTTTTGGGATGCATCCCATCCACCCCGGTCATCCCGCCCCATTAACAGGACAGTTGGGAAAAATTGTTTCATCATCACCCCGGTAATGACGACCGTTTAACGGGGTGGATAGCACAGATTGAGTAGCATATGCCCCGGCAGTGGCTAAGGGGGGAGAATAGAGTACCTACTTATTCTATATACAAAAAACATTTAAGTCTATATGTAGTTTCAGAATGGCTAACAAATTACCTATTAATCAAGTCATGATGGAATCTAATACTGACTAGGGATTTCTGCTTGACCAAATCTGTCTTGCATTGGTAGTGAATCTGATAGCTGTACGGAGACTCAGGTTCGATTCTTGGATTAAGCAATGTTATGGGGTTTGTCAAACAAAAAATTTTTAGTAGGAGTTTAGTCTGGCACTATTTTCTATGGACAAATGGCTTGCTTCATATACATGGGACCTAAAAACCATAGGTGGTATAAATAATATGGGTATAATACAACTCTGTTTCCCCTTGACAGATTTAGGTGTAGGCCTATGTATGTAACTCCATAGTTATAGGGTTCTATAACCCTTAATATGACCACATCTTTATTTATTGTATATAGAATACATCTAACGTTAAGCCGTTGGTCCCGACTGCCATGAACATCTATGCCAGTCGTTATTGGGAAAGTCAGTACCCTCTAATATCCTGACACTGGTCTAGCCTTAGGGTATCGTTAGCCTTCGGGTTGCAGAGGTCAGGTGGCAGCCACTCCGTGTAAAAACTGATATCCAGTCAAATCCGCTTAGACCAGAAAAGCCGAGCCCAAGTGACTTGGGAATAATAAAGGCTAAGAGAGAAGATAGAATACATCTAACATTTATTGTTATTTTAAAAGAGAGAGATCACATCATGCAAGTTAGTTTGAAGATAGCTTAAAACCTGATGTAGAATATCTTTTTTTAAAGCGGCTCACAGCTAGTTTTGAACAAAAACATGGCTACCTGGCTTTGCCACAGAAAAAACATAAACATAATTCTTAAACATTATCCCCACCAGGCTATTACCGTATTTTAAAAACTAACAAGACTCACATAACATTGTAAATTGATTGCCTATAAATATTAATGAGATAGAAATTTTACAAAGCTACATAGTAAATATCTCTCACATTTACATTACATTTACAGGTAAGAGATTATTACTACTATTTTTAATTTTCCAAGTCGTATATTATGAATTAATGTTGATGAATGATAGGTTATTCGTTTCGGTCTTTTGGTCTCGTGTAACGTCTCTTTTCTTTAATCATTCCCTAATAACTAGTTTTGGCACAGGTTGAAAGAAATCTTGTGGAAACTTATACAGATTAATTCCCAAGATGATGAAATGACAGGGCTTTTCTAAAAAAAGTGAATTAATGTTCAGAGAGCATATTTTAAAAACCAATTTTGAGTATGAAATTATGATATGATGGATCAAAAATGGTTTCTTTTTTAATAATAATAATTATAAAGTTTTGGATCATATAATTGGTGCTTTCATCATAACTTTTTTATGCTTATTAATCTCTTAGGCAGAGCTTCGGCTCTAGGTTCAGACGCAGCATGATTTTCATTGTGCCTGGTTTTCAGCAAGAATTTGTTTGTATTTTCCTGTATATCACTGAATAGATATTTGCCTACCAAGCTTAATGTAATTAGATGTTCAATAAGGGTTTAATTTAGTTCTAGTTTGTCTAAAAAATTAATAATAATAAAGTAAATCCCTGAAGAGTTTATCTAACACAGTATTAATATTACAGTGCACACAATTAATGTGGTGACAACAAACATAAGGAAGTATAGCTCTTACCAGGTAGACTGATCACCTGGAAAAGCTGGTTGACTTGGAGAGACTAGCTAATAACAAATATATGAGTATCAATAGTCTAGTTACACCCTCCTGCTGAACTAGAACCTGCTACTGCAATGCACCACTGCTTTACCAACTGCTACTTATGGTACAATTTCAAGAGATAAAATTTCTTACTAAGTTTTAATATCATAAGCCCTAGGACCAAGAGAGCCTTCATTACCCTATATTAACAGCTACAACTTACATACTCTTTTAGAAGAGTAATCGTATTGATAGCTTCAGCATGATATTACCAATGGAAACCATAGATTTAAAGTCACTAGAAGAATCATTGTGAGACCCAATTTGACCTTAAAATATAGTACAAATGTTTTCCATCGTAGTTAATAGCCATAGTCGTAATAGGTATTGCTGACTGGCACAATATCAAAAAGAACTTACTAATATATAGTCTAAGTAGGTTAACTGACTACTTAGATTCTTATAGGAATTAAAGATTCACACAGAATTGTTCATTTATTATTAGCAATTCCAACATGCATACGTTTATTAAATTTTCGTCCGAACATAAATTACTTTAACCATGTAAATTAAACCAAGTATGTGAATCATTTTATTGCACTATTCTAGGCATTTCACTACTCATCGTTAAACGAAGATCAAGATTTTGAACGTGAAACTCTAACAAGAACCGTTTTAATTAGGTACATCGTTCACGGTACTTTCAATTAGACTGCCTACAATGACAGTGGTACATAATGAAATCACTTTTAGCTAATAAATATGCAAAACAAAGGTCAATAAACGGAAAAAGATAATACTACGAAGGATATATGAGTAACATAGGAGGATATCAGAATATTAATTATGTCGTAATGAGAACAATATCAACAAAATAATGATTAACTCATTGTCCTCACCCGAAAAGCGATCCAAAGAAAGTTTTCGAAGAACTCAGCTTCTTCTCCGCCTCGGCCATTAACTGCATAGCTTTCTGTTCATTATCTGCCATCTTCGTGGCTTATTTAACACTAAACACTAAGATAAAGTTTACTAAATTCTCTTCAATTTTACAATTTATTGACAAAATGTCGTCAGCGACGATATGGCATATGCGAAATTTCGTCGCTGTCATCGATTGATTTAGTGTTACTAGCACAAAAATGTTATTACTGCAACAGCGTTCACAAAAATCCATACAGTTAAAAATATATTAAAACTATTATTTATGCGTAATCTTGTAAAGTATATTTATAAAACCGTAATTAATTATATAAATCGCTGATTACAGCACACCGCCTTTTACAAAGACAACAACTAACTACACTCCTTTACAGTATCAATCTGCTCTTGCTGAACCGTTTCTATAAAACTGTTTGTGACGAAAGCTTTGTTGCAAAAAATGTTTATACAGCCGAGGAAAGAGTTATTTAAAGAAATTAAAATGAATTATTTTATTTTCAATCCTAGAAGTATATAATATTTTATTTACAGCAAAAAACATTTACAATACTGACGCTAGTGTCGCAACATACCTACACTAGTATCGTCAGATGTCAATGCGGAGACAATATTTTATTGATATAACTTATTCATTACAACACTAATTAATTCAAAATGTAGTACGATACGAGTTATTGTACGATGTCTAATATAATCATACAATTTTTTTTTATACTACTAAGGTGGCAAACAAGCATACGGCCCATCTGATGGTAAGTGGTCACCGTAGCCTATGGACGCCTGCAACACCAGAGGCATCACTTGCGCGTTTCCGACCGTTTAGGAAAAAAGGAACTGGAAAGGAGAAGGAGCGAGATGGGGGAAAGAGAGTGATTGGGCCTCCGGCATTCTCACTGACCAAACGAAACACAACAGTAGGAATACTGCTATTTCACGTCAATATTCTGTGAGAGGGTAGTACTTCTCCGGTCGAGCCGGCCCATTCATGCTGAAATCAGCGAGGCTCTACTACTTTACAAATTATTTCTTATAAATGAATGTGTATAAACTAATTACACACCTAAACTACGTACATTATCATTAATTCCGTGCATTTAAGTGTCTCTAAGTTTGTCTATGCGCTTACCTGACTCACTGTAACACCTATCAAAAATTTTTTATTTTATTTTTATTTTATTTATTTAGGTTCACCAACGTTTGTATACACAAAAAACAATATTAGAATATACATTTACAACAATTATGACATTAGTGCTACAAACACTTAAAGGTAAACACCGCATGCAAACAATATATCTAAGAATTTTACAGAAAAAGAAACATAATATGTACAAATCAATTAATTAACAAAGTAAATTTACATATATTTATTTATTCATTTATTCAACAGCAGACATATAGCAATATTTAAAAAAGAAAAAGAATGGAAACGGAAGCATAAAAATGTTAATAAAATCTGTAGTAAAATGAAAATCATAAATTAGGAAGGCTATTCATGATGGTCGCCTTTTGTTTCGCTACAGAGTCGGCATGCAGATCGATTATACCACTGCAGCTATTAATAATTTTGCATAATCTAGCATACGGCGAATTAGCTCCTAATACTGTTCTTCGGAGTGGCGCATGTAATGGGGTAATAGGCACCCGTGGTAATCTTACCGGAACACGAAAGTTAAACATTGCCAGCAAAAGTGATGAGTCAATTTTATTTTTCAATATTTTGACAGCGAACATAGCATCAAGAATTTGTCTACGTTGGTCTAGAGATTTCATGTTAAAATGTAATAATCTTTTTTTGTACGATGGTATATCCCTACACAACCCAGTAGAATAGGTACGTCAGATGCCAGAGAAAGCGCTTTTGCACACGTTCCAGTCGTAACGAATGTACTGCATAATGCGGCCGCCAAATTACACTGCCATACTCTAAGTGACTTCTGACAAGGCTGTTGTAAAGGATTATTTTCGCTTTAGTGTTCCTAAGTGTTTTACAGTTTCTTAACACGAAACCTAATAATTTTGAAGATTTTTTAATTATACTGTCAATGTGTGGCGTAAATGTTAATTTAGAGTCGAATATTATACCGAGATCTCGAATTGTATCGACCACTTCTAGTTTATGTCTATTTATATAGTAATTAGAGTTAAGTGTATTATGCTTCCTAGAAAATTTTATGTGAAAACATTTACTTGGATTTAAATGCATTTCATTTAACTCACACCACTTGATAAGCCCATTTAAATCACTCTGCAAATAATGTGCATCTTCTTCATCCTCAATTATTTTAACAAGTTTGAGGTCATCCGCATACATAAAACTCTCTGAATACAAAAGAAATTGAGGAAGGTCATTAATAAAATAATTAAACAAAATTGGCCCCAGGATTGAGCCCTGTGGGACACCGGAAGTGATACTGTATGACATTGAGTGATAGCCATTTACAATCACAAAAAAGTGTCTATTTTCTAGGTACGACCGCAACCAGTCCAAAAGAGAGCCCGTGATACCGTATGCACGCAATTTCTTAATTAATCTACTATGGGATATTGTATCGAACGCCTTGCTGAAATCGGTATAAATAACATCAGCTTGTTGCCCACAGTCAATGACCTTCGATAACAACTCCGTGTAAAGCAGCAAGTTAGAACATGTAGATCTTGATCGTACAAAACCATGCTGATGATCGGTCAAATATAGTTGTAAATGATTCTGTATCTGTGGACATACTAGCGATTCAAAGACCTTGGCAAAGACAGATAAAATTGAGATGGGCCTATAGTTGGACACACTAGTATTATCTGTTGACTTAAAGATCGGTACTACTTTACTTTTACTTTTACACTTTTTAAAATGGAAAACAAATATTTAGTAATTTTGACAAAGTAGTCTAAACTAATATTATAAAGAGGAAACATTTGTGTTTTTGTATGTATGTTTGTAATGTTTTCACACAAAAACTATTGGACCGATTGCAAAAATTCTTTCACAATTAGAAAGCTGCATCTTCACTGAGTGACATAGGCTATATAACATTTTTTTTTAAAATAGGTATCCTTAATAAAAATGCAATAATATAACCCAAGGTGTGAAAAAATTTGTCATAAAAAATCTGTCATAATGTGCGCTGCGGAAACTATTGATGATAGAACAAAAAAATGTTCTACAGTATTATAGAACGTATCAATATCTACAAAAAAGTCCGCTACTGTAGTTATGCTACTATAACTACTTTTTTACGTTTTAAATATTGATAAAAGTGAAAAGTGCCGACAATAATCAAACCATATTATTCATACCTCTTCTTAGTATATATATATATATGTATATATATATTTAGATAACAAATTAAAAGTAGGTATTGTGTAATAAATTAAAGTCCACGCGGACGAAGTCGCGGGCAACAGCTAGTATAATATAATTATTATGTGTTGTGATTATGCAACCTTGGTAACGCTTTGGATCTTATGTATTTGAATATCATTCGAATACAATATGTGCTCGTCGTTAATATCAGGTATACTTAGTTGTGACTAGGTAGGTACCTATATTATAATATAATAAGCATTAATAGCCTAGAAAGAAAATTACAGTCTTTGGCTCTAATTACACCTCCACTCTGAATTTTTGAAGTTCGGTGAGGTTGTTTACTGATATACCTAAAATAGTAAGGGAGCGTAAAGTAAGGAGGCGTGTAAAAATAATCAAAAGTTACATAGGCATAATAATATCGCTGTTTATAAGCTGTTCCACTGCTGGACACAGTCTTCTTCTCAGTATGAGAAAGGTTAGGTTAGGTTACTACCTTCACAAATTAGCCCAGTACCTATTGGCAGACTTCACACATCTAAGTTAACATTATGTGGAACTCACAAATATGCAGGATTTCTTAATTGACTGTTTAATACGCACTTAAGTTTGAGTATTGAAGGCATTAGAGCCATCTCCATGAAGCCTGGGGGTGCTTGAACCTCCCCCCCACAAAGACATTATTCGGTAGGGCTGAGAAGCCAAAATACCAATTTTGTGTCCCTGGATAACTGTCAATAACTCTATTAAAATCTGGGAAAGAAAATATGTCTTAATCTGCGTCTACTATTCCATAGAAAATTATGGTTGCCTACCTAACTTATCTATACTAATATTATAAAGCTGAAGAGCTTGTTTGTTTGTTTGCTTGAACGCGCTAATCTCAGACACTACTGGTCCGAATTGAAAAATATTTTTAGTGTTGGATAGCCCATTTATCAAGGAAGGCTATAGGCTATATAACATCACGCTACGATCAATAGGAGAGGAGCAGCAATGAAAAATGTTGCATAAACGGGGAAAATTCTCTTATGTGAAGCAGACAAAGTTGCGCGGGTCAGCTAGTATTTTATAGTAAAGCACTCCCATGAATTAAGGCTACGCCTCTGGTTAGATGTGCGTGCCTCGGAAATGAGACGCAGACGTCTGCGTGGCAGTCCAACGGTCTCCTAGTAGGTTATTTTAGACTTTTGACTGATGCATAATAACTGTAGTGTAGGTATGATTATTTATTAGGTAGGTACTCTTAGGTGTTAAATATGGCGAATGATAATCTGTAAGAGAGCAGTGATTTGACGCTAATACTAATTTTATTTCTTATGTAATTAAAGGCAATTATTGCTATAAACTGATGGCAATACTTTTAGTTAAATATTTATTATAGGCACTTGTGGCAATATTAATTATACTTCTGATACCTATCTTAGTTTCATTTTTCATACATTTCGCGCAGCTTGAATACATATGTACATAGATTCACGCCTGTTTCCCAGAGGGGTAGGCAGAGACTACGGATGTCCATTTGCTACGATCCTGACACACTTTCCTGGCTCCATTCACCTTCATCACATTCCTCATACACGCTCGCCGGTTTAAGGTGCTCTTAGCCTGGCCTTTGTCCAGACTGTCTCCGATCTGGTCAAGAAACGTTTGCCTAGGTCTGTCTCTTACGACTGTTCACACACTAGTCTTTTCTCGGCCATTCTTTCTACATGCCCAAATGCAAAAAGCTTGAATAGGCGGCTTCGGTGGTGTAGTGGTTAGTGTAACCGACTGCCACGCCTGAGGCCACGCGTTCGATTCCCGCACAAGTCAAACATTTGTGTGCATGAACATGGATGTTTCTCCTGGTCTGGGTGTTTCTATGATTATTATTCGCACCATAGGTCGCTGGTTCACATCCGGCTCGAAGGACCATTGTTTGGGAGCTCAGGTTGTTATATAAATGAGTGGACTGTATACTCGATTAAATTATATATATTAAACAAAGTACAGAACAGTGTTTTAGTGGACGCGTAAGTCGTTTGTTTTGTCTGATCGAGTTGTGTCCAGCCGCCGTCGCCCGCGCTCGCCGGCAGTCTCTCCCCGCGCCTTCACCTCAGCCGCCGGCGCCGTCCGCTAGCATGATCACGCGGTTGATGCGTGAACACCCTCCCGCCTGTTGACGTCTTCGAAGGGAAGAGGGCAAATATTGTTGAACCCTCTTGTGATGACTCCTCTCTTTGTCTTCACGTCTGCCACGCGGGTGATACCGTCGACGCCTGCATATGTTCGTACTACACGACCTAATGCCCAAACAAGTGGTGGAAGCGACTTCTCTCGGATGAGCACAAGGGTTCCTTCCTTGAGCTTCCTATCTGAAGCAACTGACCATTTGGTTTTCTGTTGGAGTAATGATACATATTCATTAGAGAACCGCTGCCAGAAGTGTTGACGGATGTATTCAATCCTTTTGAAGCGATCTAAGCAGCTGATGGTTTTGTCAGAAACCTGTGAACACGGTACAGACGTGAGTGTTCGTCCAATTAAAAAATGGGAAGGGGTGAGGACAGACAAATCGGATGGGTCACAGGACATGGGAGTTAGAGGACGGGAATTTAGAACAGCCTCTATTTGACACAGACAGGTTGCTAATTCTTCGTAAGTGAAGTTAGTGAGACTTAGCAACTTTCTTAGATGGTTCTTGGTGGACTTTACGGCAGCTTCAGCCAAGCCATTAAAGTGGGGGGAATAAGGAGGAGCAAAAAGAAATTTAATTCCTTGCTGTGCCATTTCAGCTGCTACATCAGAGTCCGTAATAATACTTTTTAAGTCATTATCAGCCCCAACAAAGTTCGTGCCATTATCTGATAATATGGTTTGAGGTTTGCCACGACGAGACGTGAAACGATTCAGAGTCGCCATAAAGCCTTCCTTTGTAAGGTCGGTGACGAGCTCCAAATGGACTGCCTTCGTTGCATGACAAACGAAGATGCATAAATAAGACTTTGTAAGCTTACAACCGCGACCCTTTCGGTCAGCTATCAGCACTGGGCCAGCATAGGCAACGCTAGAGTTAAAAAATGGAAATTTAATGCTGGTTCTAGAGCACGGAAGTTGACCCATCATTTGTTGTATATTTTGACACTTATATCTATAACATTTTATACATTGTTTGACAACAGTCTTAGCAAGATTCCTGCCGCCTAAAGGCCAATAGTTGAGTCGCATATTTGCCAATAACAATTGTGGACCAGCGTGGAGCAGTTTTTTATGTTGCATATGAAACAGAATTCTAGTAAGGTGATGTTTACTACAAAGTAAAATGGGATATTTTGTATTGTAATCGTATGGTGAATTATCTAGTCTGCCTCCTACGCGTATAATTCCTCTTGAATCTACAAATGGTGTCAATGAAATTAAACGATTTTTCCGAGGCAGTGATTTTCCCGACTTCAAAATATTGTGCTCTATTGGAAACATTTCTGCTTGTGCACTAAGTAGTAAACATGTTAAAGCATTATCTAATTCATCAGTAGAAAGCGAACCATCCAATTTGCAATTAGAATTTTTTAAATTATGTATAAATCTATTTATATAGGCAATGATTCTTTGAAGACGATTGAAATTAGAGTTATTGCGAATTAATGACTGAATTATTGAATGGTTAGATGATTGATTAGAATTCATGTGAGTGTTAACTTGATCAGTGAAGTTACACACTACTTCAGGTAGATCGTGTTTCACGCTATTACATAATAGGCCAGCTACTTTCGCAGCTTTGTAAAAAACTAGGGCCCGTCCACCATAACGAGCATGCACCGATGGAATCGGCCCTCACCCCGCGAGAAACAAGGTCTGCTGGATTGTCCTTCGATGGTACATACCTCCACCGGTCTCCAGCAGTGCTTTCCTGAATTTCAGCGACTCGATTGCGTACAAAGGGTTTTAGTTGATTTGGTAATATGTTGAGCCACCCCAACACGACCATCGAGTCGCTCCAAAACAATCGCTTAACTATAGGCATAGTCAAGGATTCCATTACGGTAGTACACAGTCTTGCACCCAACAGCGCAGCACAAAGTTCAAGGCGCGGAATGGTTACAGTCTTTATTGGTGCTACACGATTTTTGGACACTAAAAGTTGTACACTTACTGATTTATCACTACATACTGATCGAACATATATGCATGCGCCATACGCCCTTTCTGATGCATCACAGAAAATATGCAATTCATGTTCCACCGCTAAGTTGCCGCAGACCCATCGTGGAATATTTAAACTGTTCAGACTAGGAAGCGTGCGAATAATAATAATATGTATCTATACCATATATATATATAATAATATGTATTTACAAAAAAAAAGTATATATGTATGTTTATCCATTGTCTAGTACCCATAGTACCAGCTCTGCTTAGTTTGGGCTAGATGGTGTTGCATGTTGTGTGTATGTGGTAGAATATTATAATAATAATTATTATTGTGAATATAATAGGAAATAGTCCATTGCTGAATTCTCAAAGACTGTGAAAATAACAGACATCATCTTACTTTGCCAGTAACCTTTATATAAACTTCTATTAATTTTAATTATATTATTTCGCTAGGCGAACTTTATAGATACGAGACAAAATACCCAATAAAACCATTGGGTTATCTGCTGTCTAGAAGTGTAGGTACTCGGCAAACGCCAAGACTAACGTGGAACTTAAAAAGTTAAACAACGTGATTGTGTCGCATATCTGCCTCTAGACTAACATCGGGGATACAAAAGCGTCATACTAAATCAGTCTCCATTCTCGACTTCAGCCGCATTTTCACCTCACTGTTCCGTTTAGTTAAGTACCTACCTATCTAATGATGTTATTACGTAATCGATGTCTTTTTCTATTTGGCCTAGTTATGTCTCAATAGAAATCAGCCGCACAATTTGTCTCGGTCTGTCTGTCAACACAATAAATTCAGATCAGGTGAGACTTTAGTATCCATACTTAGCCTGGCTACACCAAAACACTAAAATATAAAAAATCTGGAGATAACTCAAACTTCACTATGTAGATCAGGGAGCCTAGTAAGTGTTTGTTTTACTTTAACGTGATCGAAACGTTAACCACGTTTGGCTTTCATTGGTAAAGAACTTGAAGCAAGCCAATCGGAGCGCCGAACGTCATAAACATGACGGTCGCGTTAACGTAAAACAAACTACCACTAGATACTCTGTTCTCTTAGTACGACTTGCGGTGACTCTTGATTGCGTTAATTATGAAGTTGTATTTGAAAAATTACGATTGGCTCGTATAATTTGCTGCTAGCAATCCCAATAGACCCTGTAAGGATACTATACTTAAGCTGGGGTTCCACGGTCCGATAAAACAAATCACGAATTCGTCGTTAAGTTAAAAAGTGCAGCACGGTCTGTACGGGTGCATCGGTTTCTCATTAATTTATTTCGTTTGCAGCCAGTGGGCGCACTTAGCTCACTCGGTATGAACCTCGGCAAGCGTGGCAATGTCTGGCGCGACCTGTCAGTTAACACTAGAATGATTCTGAATTTTCTCTCTCTAAACCAAAAGAATTTTTTATGTTTTTGAATTAGATTATATTTTTTGTATATTTCCCACAAACTGCTTTCTTACAACTATCACAAAAGTAAGACGTATTTATTTTACATTAGGTATGTATTTATTTGACAAGTGTGTGTGAACATGTGCAATAGGGTACCGACCACTACCTGAGATTTGACAAACCACAGATTCTCGCTAAAGAACACCGATTCCTACCAAGGACGCTTCGCGAGGCTATTGAAATCAAAAAACATGCTAATTTTAATAGAGAAGATGGCTGGAATGTACCACCAGCTTGGGACTCAGTAATACAAATAGTCAAACCCAAGAAGAAGCAAACCACAGCTAGACTTCATGATACTTTGAGCTCATACTGCGTAAATAGAAACACCAATGATTAAATTATGTTCGGGTACTTTGAAATAACTACACTGGAACATTGAGACAACTACCATCTTAGTCTCCCCGTGACCATGGCTGCTGAAAAGCAACCGAAACGTCGGGGAAAGTGTAAAATTAAATTAAATCTAAATAGTTTTAATAATAATTTAATTAGCTTAATGATTAGTAAAGTTTAAAAGTAAAAGTAGTGTAACAGTTCTCAAAATCATGTAATAAAGTGTCAAATAAACAACGCGATAAAATCCGTATATAGTTTAATTTCAATGAATAATATTCGCGTAAACAGAAGACAATATTAAGTTCGTCTTTTGTTTGACTTCGTCTCCCCTACTATTTCATTTATATTTTCGGGATCACAATGTTGACTATCCGGGCGTGGACGATTTTCTTGATGTTCAGCTCGTAACTCATAAACAAGTTAGAAATATTGCTATGAGTAATTTTTCTGTAAATAACCCATGAATTTATGACAGATATGTCTAAAACACTATAAAGTACATGCATAGGCCATGTACGAGTACTAGCTCTCACGGAGTACTGTCAGAGCTGGCACTCGTAAATGGCATCTATAGCAGCAGGTGCCGATTGCCATGAAGAAGAAGGTCCACCTCGTATACCTCAGCCTCCTTTCCGGCTGCTTCTCGATACAGCGACGACTAGCAACCAAACTACACGTAGAGTGTTTCCATTCGAATATCTTCACTCGAATCTGAGCTGTCCAACAACAATGTGTCGTCGGTTATGGGTAATAAACCGTATCTGCCATATCAACAAATTCAACTGCATAAGGCAGATCTCGAAGATATTGCAATTGTTCCTCTATTTCAAACTCAAGTATATTTTACGCATACTCATATTGATTTTATTCAAAATTACCACAATATTTATGGCCAATACAAATTAATCCAGCTTACCTACACACCACTGAGTTTCAACACTGATCGAACAATAAGAAAGCATAACGAAATATTTAGCGGTATGTAATGTAAACAAATATTTCTAAATACTCTCAAGTACACACACCGACACATCAACCTAGACTGTTTGGACTTAACTATTAGAAGTTGAATGATGCGAATCGTGCGTTATATTTTTGTTACGCTCTATCCTTACTATTACATCGACACCACTATGCACTGTCTCTTACAGACAATTCTCTATTTTGTATGTAGCGTAGTTATGCGTAGGTATGTAGGGTGTCCAACTTGATGTGTAGCTGTGTGTACGATAATTGAGTTCTTTACTTTGCGTCTTTTTGACGACTGTGGTCTTTGTAGATATGACTCATTGTACAACATAACAACTTTATATTTAAACGGGGACTATAAAACTACAAAATATTAAAAGTGAGTGTCATGTTTAACCTGTTGTATGCCCGAATAACAGACATAATAGAAAAAGGATTGTGTGTCGCGCAGATCCACGTTCCGGCATATCAGAGATTAAACAAGGCGTAACTTTAAAAATATGACCAATTAATTTCGCGAAATCGTCAATTTGGCGCCTGCGGTCTTTCTAGTGTTAACAGGTCGTGGGACCGCAGCTATGACGGTCTGCGACAGACCATCACGGAGAACAACTAACATGACTGCCGCCGTGGCCTTGTCTGTCAGAAAGCTAATTATGGGACCCCAGCTTTAAACCGTTTCTATTCAATTATTTCCTGATCATAAATAAAAATAATGTCCAGCAGTGGACTATTATAGCCCGATGATGATGATGATGATGATGATGATGATGATGAAATAAAAATAATGTTGAAACATGGCTAGTGATGAATTCTTGCCAGTTTGAAGGGCCTCGGGGATCGTAAAATAAAACACAATATCGCAACTTTTATTAATTTATTGTGTTTATAGATAGATCAATCGCCCCACTATTTGAGATTCAACAAGATAAGTACACAACTTTCGAAAGCATCATGGAGTAGCTCCAACGAAGTGACAATGAAATATTCCGCAAGATACAGTAGTGAAACTTCTTCTCTAACAAAAATATATTTTCCAATAGGTTACTTTTTAATTACCAAATAATATATAACACATAATTAAATTTTATCTAAGTGACAAGAGAAAAGTAAGGCATGTGCATATCGATAAAAAAACTGTTGATTTTCTAGCAAAGAATTTGATTTATGTGTAATATCCAGTAATTAAAATGTAACCATATAAGTTACTTATTTCTGCTAATGCTTTTAACAGCTATACAATAATCTCTTATAGACACCTATAAAGTGCTACTTTAATACTGTGATTTTGAATATACGACTAGGTTCCACTGGCATGTCCTAGGAATTCAAGTGAAATGTCCGCAGTGATAATATAAAAGCTTCAAGCATTCACTAGGACAGACCAATATCTTCTCTTAGAAACAAACGACAGGCCGTTACACATTTTATTTGTATTGTCACAGGAATAAGAGGTAAACAGACACGTACTTGACTATAGACAAATATATTTTCTTGTTATATTCATAGCAGTTTTATCTAATCTAAAAAAAAAAAACTAGGACTTTTTGAACTTATATCTCCATTTAGGATAGGCTCGATCTGGACCCATGGGTTAAAGCAACTTAGGGGATTACAAACAAAAATGGCCGTAGTTCAGTCTATGGTCCGGAGTGAGAGGTCGTGGAACGCCGTCGCCTCCTTTTGTGAGAAAGTCATTTCCATCAAGGAGGCGGCGGAGCGGGAGAGGGAGCGTTTGAACCCTCTCCCCAACCGCAGAGCCGGGCGCCGGAGGGCGCGAGACGACCTCCAGCCACCCTGAGGATTGACCTGGGGGTGGCGGGCTTTGTGGGCCGGCCCGCCATCCGTTCAGCACCAGGTCCGAGAGGCGGCGTGCGTGTTCCCACGCGCGCCTCTGTGTCGAGTCCGTCTCCCCTCTAGGGGGGACAGTAGGGAGTTTTTAGATGTGCCTATAGGGTAGGTCTTTCGTGTAGTGGCCTGCCGTTTCATACGGCGGGCCGTAACCTCGGCGGGGTCGCGACCGCATGCGAAAGTGATTCGCGCGGCCCCGTCGATAGTGGTTTTGTTGAGGAACACCGTGGTAGGTTTAGTCGGTATTCCGGGAGGTACTTTAACATCTTTACCATCTTTCTTTTACCCCGGCGAGTCCGACATAACCCCTCCGCCCGCCCCCGCGGAGGGGTATGCGTCATGCATTCCCCCACGTAAAAAAAAAAAAAAAAAAAATTACAAACAAAATGAAAAACAAAAAAATAATATTAATTGATTTATTTATTACTTTTCATAAATAAACTAAATTGAATATCTAAAGACAGAGCTAGTAAAATAACATAGAAGGGGTATTTACATAAAAACGTAACTCATTAGCTACATTGATAAAAATAAATGAATAAAATTTACAACTTAAAAATTTTAAAGGCCGCTATGAGTACTAAAACTAAATCAAAAAGGGTGGTTTAACTAGCATTCTCTTATAAAAAACTTATAGTGTAAACTAAGAGCGAATTCCACTATTTCAAATAAATCAGTCGAATCCACCTGACATCACAGCATCCATTGAAAAAGTACAGTATGGCCAACTGAAAAACCTACTAACTCACTGGTTATCTGTCAGTTATATCCAAATTATAATACCTCAATAACTAAGTGGAAATCCTGGCAGATTGCGAAAGTGTTGCAATGAATACAATTTTATAAAGAAAAATATTGCACAAAAATACTAGCAATCATTTCAACTGGTGAAATAATCTACAGATCTCATACAAATATTGCAAATGATATCATATATCATTAATTTGAACCAAATTAGCCTAACATGTAGCACTATTCATGCTCACTAAACACACCTACAAAGCTTTATCAAAAAACCATGATTACCTAAACAGACGTCTTTATTATAGACATAATCTTATCTCGGTATTAGTATTATTTTAAAGATGCCAATTCATTAGTCTGATTTAGACAACATGATTGACAAGCTAAGAAAGAAGACCAAAAACAGAAGGCCTTTTTGTGGAATAAGCTACCTCACGTAACATATTAGGTAAAATTATTAGCACTGTGTACTATGCGAACACCTATTATTTATTTACAAACACGACTGAACCGTACGGGGGCTGAACTATTTAAATATCAACTATTGCTCCATCTAATCTACAGTAATCATTAAGTGTTTATACAGCTACATAATATACCTGTAAATATATATTTTATATGTATGTAACACTGATAGTAGTGTAGCAACATGTCAGAGTTGCCAACCAAAAATCACGCTTGTTGATGTAAAAATAATTAATGTAATTTCATTATAAAAGTGTTGAGGATAGAACTTTCGACAATACTTTGTCCAAATGACAGATAAAAGAAATGTTTAAAAATAAAGCATTTATTAATACTCCAAAATGTCGATTGCAGTCTTTAAAAATGAAATATCACAAGAAGCGAACGGTATTATTTCTTTAGCTAACACATTTGTACAAAGTATTGCTATAACTGTTAGGACTATATAAAATTAGGGCATAGACTTACGTTCCAATATATTTGGCAATATCCAACTGTATATTTTGATTCCATACTTTTGGATTACAATAAAACCTCGATTTATTATCGCGCCAAAAGAAGCTTTACTTCAGGGCGTTAAAGTCATAGTCATAGTAAATTTTGGGCCCCATTCCCGTGACTACGGACTCGTGAGAATACATTTAGCTGCGCGAAATTTTAGGTTTATCACTGTAGCGCGAAATGGGGCCTTCAGTAGCAAGCACCTAGTTCATATATTCACAACAGCCATACATTTATAATATACACCCGTAACATCTAATTTTATAACAATCTAATGCGATAACCCTCTATACATGATATTCTATAATAATATGACAAATACAGTTTTTACATATAAGATAACTTGAGGATATGGAAATAAGTATTTTTCTATCAAATGCATTTTCTTCCAAAGACTTTGGCGCAGAAATTACATTCGCTTTTTAAACACGTAGGCTTAGTATATACTAAATATGCAAGTATTTTTATTATTTTTATACAGATAAGTATATAGTTTAAGTTATAGATTAGTATAACATTAAGGGTACCTATGTGACATCTACCCAATAGAACTATACGATTTTATTTATTTTGCATTTGTCGCCGAATAACATTAATTATTCGGTTTTATATTACGGCATTAAAGTGAATTAAGAGTTACAAAATTCACTTCAATTCCAACGAATAAATGCTGACTATGCCAAAGGTAGGTAGTAAGCTACAAATATTGAAAACAACATAAATTATTACTTTTCTTTGTACAATTATGGAATGTGATGTCTTTAATTTTGAAAATAAATTAATTTACGCACCTTTTTCATAAGATAATTTCAATAAATCATAAGCGTAATCAATAATTAGAATATTACCAAAGAATGTTTCAATTTAACAATTTGTTTATGTATGACAATTCAATTGTGAACTCAAAACAATTGTTTATGACATAAATTTACTTGTAAATCAAAAGTAATAATTATAACTTATTATGTTACAAAACATAATTATTCAGTTTATTAAAAATATTTTATTACACAATTTAAGAGACAATTTATAAAAAATGGATATACGAATAAAATCATAGAAATGTAAGCTCTTGAAATCTATTTAATCGCTTCCTCCCTTCTACTATTAATACAGGTAACTTTAAAAAATAACTAGTTTTAATTTCGACTGGCAATTCTAATTCCACGATGAACGCGTTTGACAATGACATATTACATTTCGTTCAAAAATCGCAATAAAAGGGCACACTTGAATAAAAGTGTTTCCTACCTGTTTACATATCAGCTGAAGATGACGTCAGACCCGACTGCTTTTGATCGTGAATTATAAATACTTATAGGTGAAGTATTTAATGCGTATAAAACTGGATATTAGTTTTATTATGAAAGACATGATGAGAAGATGTTCAGCGCTCTAAAGTTTTGAAAGACTTAACACTATTATTAATTTCTCATACATAATAAATTCAATAAAAATTGAGCTTAAAATATTAACTAAAGATTTCAATTCCAACAAAATCTATATAAACCAATACTTTTAATTTCATAAGTTTTCTATTAGAACAATATTTCTTTTACCAACAAATATACCCTTATACTATATTTCTCTACATCGTCTTTCCGTACTAGTTTACATGTACCGATCTTAAGTTTAAAACTAGGCAGTCGGGTCGCTTTAAAAAGTAAACCTCATATAATAAGGGTGGTGCTTAACTGAATTGGTTGGTGGTTGGTTGGGGTGGTACGGCTGGCCGCATGGGTTGTGCCATACCCATTGGCATCATCGGCGCTCCCATGCCCATTACCATGCTAGGCTGTTGCTGTAGAAAAGAATACCAATTGTTAAAAATATCTAATTTTTCTTCGGGAGAAAACGTAGATATTTAGACAGATATCAATAATACTGCTATTTATGTGAGATAGTTTGAATGAAGTTCCTTTTTATACAATGCCATTAAATCTACTATTTCACACTAGAAGGGTTCGAAATATAGGTCAGGTCAGTTTGATAGAAACACAGTAGGAGAATGCATTCATACAAAATTAATCACACTGAATAAACAACACTTAACATTCTCGGAAAAAAGTATGAGATGACATGAGATTCAACAATTCATGCAAACGTTTCATACAATCATACACACGCGCATGCAGTCTTTCAAACAGTTACAACTATTTACCTTTTCGTGGATCCAACGCACATTATTTAGTCTTAGTTCAAAAAGATTGATCTTCATCAGATAATTATAGTAATGAACTTAACAATTCAAAATATTATAAAGCCTTGATATTATAAATTGGAATCTAATGAACTGAGACTTTAATTTAGAGAAAATACAATCAAAGAAATTATTTTGTGGTTTGAACAATTTACGTCTGTAACATTTATTTATTTTACATATCTGTAAATATATATATCATCCCTGCGATTTAGAATCTTAACCTAAAACGCCAAATCAAAGAAAATCTACAGCTTACTACGTGTCTCACAAGCTACTGTAAGCAAAAAAAAAAGAAAAGAACAAAAAAAAAGTAGCATAACTTACCATAATATAATGCGGGGGATGGTATGTATGGGGCATAGTGTGGGGCAATGGCGGGAGAGGCATGCCTGGGCCCTGAAACGCAACAAAAAAGGATGCTGGCATGCTACGGGAAGAGAAAACAATAAAAAAAAAGAAACAGCGGGTTTAACGGTTTCTAAGCAAACAAGAGCATAAATGCGACATTAAAAGCAGAAGAGCAGCAATTGTCTATGCTGCTAAGGTTCAGTTTACATCGACACTGTCTGTTATATTGTTATTGGTCCAGCGTTTCTCAAACACAGGTAACATAGATATGTTTAGTCACTGATATTAATCTTATAAATAACAGTATATATTTTTAACACAAGTATATTAGCACAGTTTTATGATATTTATATTAAAACAGAAGCTTCTATTGCGATTACTGCTTTTGAATGTTATTGGGACACGATAGACCGTATCGGTAATAATATATTGTCAGAATCGCGCACTCCACGATATTCACATGATTAACGCAGCTTGCTTTGCTCTTAAAGCGGTGCTAAAATCTATCAAAGCAAAAATAAAGAATAACTAAATAAAACGGTTGAGAAAAGCAATCCCTTTTCAGCAAAATGTTGTCCCCAGAATGATATTTGTCTCCATATCTCGATGTCAAAAATAAAATCAAGAAGATGAGAAAGACTGAGTAATACTGGGTACATATCTAAATCAATTGCATTGTTATTTTATTTTTTTATTTTCTTTATATAACTGGCTTGTACATTTCTGCCAACTGTCACATCTACGAGGATTAGGAACGAGCTTAACGGAAACGCCTAGAAAATTAGAATGTGTGGTGTCAGACTTGCAGAGTTTAAGAAGAAACTGGGCTCAGAGCCCGTCGTCGAGTCGTCCAAATACTGGGCAATCAATGGTATAGACCATATTGGTGTTACATTTTCGAAATAATGATTAAAGGCGAAGTCTATTCAAATGGTAGGTATGTGTATTGGCGGTCTTCATTCACGTCTGAGACTAGTGTTACTAATCGTATCCCTGTCCACTTTTATTGTATTAATTTTAAAACATATCTGGCTAAGTATATTTCTTTCTTTCTTTCTATATTACTCTTAATAAATAAGGTATACGAGGATTTTATTAGCCACTTAACGAGACTCTCTGCACAGTCGGCAACGGTTAGGAAAATTTTGAAGCAATCAGGTTGTCATGGAAGTCTATAGACTACCACATAGTTTTCCCAGGTTTTTATAAAGCTCGTTCCTACGGAGATATCTCTACCATTCTTACCATTGGTCGGTACCCAGCTCCAGTAGTTGCCTGCATGGGCTGCGGACTCCACGTAGTGCCTGGTTTGGACGCGTTCTTCGGCGAGTTCCACTGCATCGGTCTATCACCACAATGGTGTGAGTACGTACGGTCATGCGTGACCAGGGTGAAAGCATTACGGAGTTTTACTTGGATTACTTATGTATTGATTGAGTAATGATACTAATTTGTATTTATTTCACAAATGTAGGTAATGAAGTCTGAATGTGATTACTATAGACCAGAGAAATAAAATCGAGCGTAGAAGATCAAGTGCTTTAATATAGAATTTAGAAGACTTGGATTGTAACTGGGATAGGATCGCTAAAATTTGCTACTATAAAGTCAGACGGGTCCAAAAGAAAGTGATTGAAGGATTGCTTATTGTCTGCCATTGACATATCTCGTTTGCATTTGTTATTCATTTAATCTTTTTCATTTAATAAGTCGGTGGAGCCTCTTCTGCTCTTTTCCGCAATCTTTACAATGTCTTCTATACGAGCAGGATAAGGGTATAAAAACTAGGCAATTACCAATGCTCTATAATTGTTGCGCTGAAGACTGCAACGTGCGGACAGACTGATGAACTGGACCAAGTATCCTTCAGAAACTCACACTACCATCCATGCTGATGTCCATATTTCCACCAAAGTTAAGTTTTAAACATTTTCACCGGCAATATATCCAAGAAACTGTACCATAATGCTTCCACTCACACAAATCGCCTTTATCTTTATGAAGTACCAATTATCAAGTTATTCACAGTACATAATATATAAGACATAATAGGTAGTTGCATATGAAAAGGCGACTTGTTCACGGTCTTATAATATATCAAAAGAAAAGGTGCTTGTCGTGATATATCTATTAAGATATATCATGACTTCAACTAGCTATGTAATAATATCACTCGACGCCATTCGACAAGGTTTATTACTGCATATAAATTTGTTTCAGTCAAAATGTACGAAGCTATGCATTACGATCTCGTTGGAAAATATTTTAAACTTGTGCCTAAAAACTACACTACCTATATTGACATAAACTTTACGTACAGCTTAATATAAATTATACAAATGAGTCTGATTTACAATTTTTTGCCTCACTATCTTCTAGTCTCTTTACTAAGCCACTAAATTCTAAATCTCAGAAATTCTGTCATGACAGAAGTACCCATTTTCATGACCTAGGCAAACATAAGACATTTCATAAACTGCATATATATACGCTTGCTGTACATTTATGATAAGGTTTGCACGGCCAAATCTATGCACCGTTATTGATTAAATGTAGTAAATAAATGTGGCATTGGTCATTTGGCATTAAGCCAAAAGAATACAGTGGACTATTCTGTCCAACTTCAAAAATTAAATAAATAAGATGGCCGGCCTTACACCTATTATTTAAAAATGTGTACCAAACCAATATGAAAATCCCTTCAAATCAGGTCAAATTGCCTTAACCTTATTTTCTTCTTTCTTTTAAGTCATAATTATAAAAAAAGATAAGCAAGACATTAGGTGTAAAGAAACATGAGACAGTTTTATAATTTCTGTCATAGACTGCAGAGTGCACAAGAATTTCAAGTGTGAGACTCATATACAAGTGTTTGTAAGCATGTGTATTTTATATAATTATATGTAAGCGTCTAGTGTCCTGTGTTTATATTATAGTACTTTTGACTGAAACTGTTCAAACTACTTAGCACATGACAATGAATGTGACCAATATAAAAAAATACATAATGTAAAATGTTGCCACTTACTTCTGCGCGGTTGCGCTCTTGTTAATGGACAAGTTGTTCGCGAGAGAAGCGAGTGACGAGTCCAAATCACCTGTCAGAACTTTGCCTGGCTGCTGTTGAGGTTGCTGACCTGTAACGTACCTTAGTTAGTTTGAAATAAAGTATATTTTCGAATGATTATGATGGTAGCACGTGAAATGATGTTGGAGAATATCTGAAGTGGCTCTCCATAATATTTGACTCGCATTTCGAGTGTTATATTTGCACGATTAAATTCCTTTTATTTATGTAAACATCATTACATGAAGGTATAATTGTAATGTTTGTTTTATGATATGGCAAAATACTTGCTGTGAATGACAAGGCTTCAAGCAACAACAAAATATAATTATTATTTAGATGCTGTGTTGATGATTTGCGATGATATTGGCAAATAGCTGTTGAAAACGCACTATGAGGGCACAGTCTAACCATGCTATGAATTTATTTCTTTGAATAAACTGGACTCGGTAGTGTTATAAACAAATACATAGGTAGGTACATAAACCAACAATATACACATTAACACAAGTTAATACTACATACTGGCTTATTTACATATTAATGCCACATGAAAACCTGTGCAAGGGATAAACAAAACCTGTGAATTAAAAAGCACACGACGTCGATACTGGCTGTCAAGCTATTAAAAGAAAACAACGAAAAACGGTTCATTCAAATTTTCAAATTTCGAACCGGTAGCCGCCATCGGCATCATTGGTTGTCGCGCCGGCGAGCCGAACATCATTGGCTGAGACATCGGCATCGACATGACGTCACTGAAAGGCTGCGCTGCCATTGGTTGAGGTTGCTGAGTGATTGGCTGTTGGGATTTTGCTGGGGAACCTCCAAGGGACATACGCATTACGTCTTCGAGGTCGTCGAAGGCAGATTTAGGTTGAGGTGGGATCGAAGGAGGAGGGGGACGGGCCGGTGAGGCCGTGATCGGTTGTGTGGGGTCTCCCATACCCATGAATGGGTTAGCCGCGGCAGCTTGCACAAGAAATAGTTGACATTTTATTTTACAGTTACAAGTATACCCATCACCAGATAGAGTTTATTTGAAGCAAAGTTGGGGATGACGTGTGATTTGATTATAGATTTTGTGAAGATATTTATATTTTTCATTTTTATTATAAATTTAAGTTAAGTAGGTAACCACTCTGCTGTGTGCCACTATGATCAGTTAACTATACAGTAATATGCATCTAATTCTCTCAATAAGCACAAGATAACTTGATCTCAGCTGTGTTGAAAATACAGTCTCCTCATATTACGAACATTTGTCGCACCAAAACTGTCAAAAATTGTCAAGCAGAGTACTATCCTTACGGCTGCACAGAAATCAATAAATCATAACTTTAAATTCACATAATTTTCCTTAAAAATACGCTACTTTATTCCCGATACTAGATCGAGCGCTACTGTCGTTACCGACACACGTCATAAGCCAGATGACGTTGACATGTCACTCTGTTTAGATTTATATTTATTAATTACCGATCAATGGTAATTTTACTGACTGCCTATGAATTCATTTATTTAATTATTTTTATATTAATACTTTGCAACGCCAAGATTGCTGGCAGAATCATCGGTACCTACTCTGTAGAGCAAATTGACACAGAAAAAAGCTCAGTTGCTATATCAAGAAACTAGTCGTTTTATCTGCAGGCAGTTAACTTTAGACACATATTCTATATAAAATATATCGAAAATTACCTATCCGTAGGTAAAACGTAGTAAATATTAGGTAGGTCTTAGACTTTTCTCAGTGTCAACCGGCTCTACAGAATATGTACCGATGGTTCTGCCAACGTTACGGTAGATAGAGAGAAGTTTGACGTGTACAAATCACACGTAAGCCCCGCATAACTACATCGTGTAAGCTCACCTGCGGTGTCAGTGTTATCGAAAACGTTAGAGAAGTTAGCCTCGGACACAAAGCTGTTGTTCTGCGACGGCGGGAAGGCGCTGAACCCGTTGTTGGCGGGCGCCGGCGCCGCGGCCCACAGCGGCGCGGGCGCGGCGGCGGCGGCCGGCGCCGCTAGAACGTGCCCCAGCTTACGGCAGCCGCCAGTCGCTACTGCGCGCTCACGACTTGCTCGACTCAGCGACGGTAGGTACTCCATACAGTAGCGTTATTACTTATATTCGACGTGTATCGTCAGTAAAACTTTACGACATATCTATTTGCAATGCTGTGTACTCCACAACCGTTACTTTACGAGTATTTTGTCTATCAAAATATTTGCATTATGAATTACAAAAATGAATCTGAGATACCGCCCAAATTGGAGGAACCGGACAGATATTTCTATCCTACAAAGACTTCAACGCCATAACTATATTATGTCTCTTTAACATTTATATAGCCACATGCATTTTAATAGTTACTATGCGTGATTTTTATCAAAGGTCTGTGGGATAACGAAACTGGCTGTAGTCTTTTTAAAATATAAATATTAATGTTATGTCAAGAAACATGAATTTAATATACATACAAATTATGAGTTACTGTGTAATTAACTGGTTATTGATTTAGACCGTTAGCCTTATCTCAAAGAAAAATGTCTAATTAATTTTTTAGCTGTATTGCTACGCATGTTTTATTTGGGAATTGTACCGTATACTGCTGTGACGTTCAATACTTATATGTAAATTGTAAATAACTTTTTAATACGGGTATGCTGTCAAAATATAACTGTCATATAGGAGTCCTATAATATCGTCGCTGAATCTCACAAGACGAAAGCGAGAGGTAGTTACTCTGCGGATGCTTAAATAACAATGCAGTACGAAACAGAAATCTAGCTTAAACTTGATTAAAGGAGTCCTTTAACAACAGGAGTAAATATTTGGTGATATGTTTGTAAAAAGAACTGTCATATTTTTATTAATGAATATTTTGAGATTTATCCTATTGAGTCGCAGCGGCAGACCAGAGGTCGGACACAATAGGTTTCAATTATGCCAGCCTAGGCATAAATAACAATTTAGTCTGGCAATACCGTTTTAATAATTGTAACGACATCTGATATATCGCCAGATTAATTTTTTTTTTTATCTGGCCACAACTAAAAGTGCATATGTAACCAGGTTAAAACAAAAAAAATATTTAAATGTTTTATTTTGTATCGTATACTGCATCGATATTCAATAACTACTTACTGTTATTGTAAATAGAGTGTATTGTGCTCCAACCATCCCGGAAGCTTGGGATGTGCTTATAGTACAGTGTAAGGTATGTATAGTGCTACCCTTAACTTCTAAGACCCGAAATTATTTACAAAAATTTTTGAGACTTTTATTTACTTAATTAAGTCCCCACGTAATAGGGGCAAGCCTTTTCCCATCTATTGATCATTGTTACAATATAAGTGCTGTAATATTGCGACGGTACTGGAATCTTCGTTGAACGTCGTAATGTAAACTTATACGGGCGCAATAAGGCATGGGAATATACCCAGTAGACAATAATAAGCTTGCCTCTATTTGGGTAGGACTTAAACACAGCTGGTGAATTCTTCGTGTATAACATCTTTGTCATATTCTTCGAGGATATAAAGATTATTGTAATGTGCATAAAATTACAAATCTATATAATATCTAGTAGAGAGACTTATTCACCTTATTATATATAGCTGTTTTAAAACAGAAAATAAAGAAATATATAAATTAAATATTTTCTATTATTCTAATTTTGTAATGAGTGCTGTTTATTGATCGCCCCAATGTTGATAACGGATTACCATAGTCTACCCCACACAGTATAAGTAAAAAATTAATGATTAATCAGGCAATATTTTAGTACTGAAAGTGTAATTTTAGTAATTTAGTTATATTTAAATTTAGTAACTTTAATAATATTAAAATTGCATTTAGTAACTCTATACTATTGTACTAGAGGATAGTCCAAAATGTTGAGTTCCTATATAATTCAGCCAATCAATGTGTTTTACATCAAATAAAAAATAACGTTAAGTTAAGTTCGGAATCATAAGTTTATTATGTATGTATGCAATTCACAAATACGCAGCAGGTTTTTTTGTATGCGAGATAATTATGTTAACTTACAAGGATATCTTAATTCTAATTTTAAATTTGAATATTCGCACAATTACGCATCAAATATAGCTTGGTTCTGAGCATTTTAAAATTAAAATTTATAAGCAGGTTCTAATTCTTCATTTGAATGTTTAAACACATAAACGCATCAGATAAAACTTCGTACTAATTTCAAATTTGAATTTTTATACCCACATAAACATTCGTACGGTTCAAAAGACATAAGAGTTGAGCGTTTTCTTGAATTGCCGGAAAAGTATTTTAACTTTTATTGCGTACTGTTTGTATTTCTTACCTCCAAACATATCGGCGAAAGGATTGCTCAATGACAGAAGATCATCAGACGCCTTGCTGGCAGTGTTGGTTGTGTCAGCGGGCGTAGGACCAAACAGATCAACTATAGACTGGTTCTGGTTGCTCGGCGCTGAAGACAAGAACGGATTGTTCGCGGCGTTCGTTGGAGACTGCACTTTATTCTGTGTGTAATAAAAGCCAATATTAATAGTTTTGTTAGATAATAATTGCCCTTCACCGATAACACACTTGTGATTGTCGAATGATTTTGTAGAGTGTATGTACAGTGTGTAATAAAAAGGTACTACGGTCATACGAAAAGGTTGTTTTTAAAGTCTACATCAACAATATTTTATATTGAAATTCGAATCAATATTAACGATTTTTACAATAGGAAAAGATTATTCCTATTTTTATATTATGCTTTGACACATAGATAATGATGACAGACAATTATTTCATAAATTGACTTTAATCAATTATAAAAAACAAAGTTAAAGTAGTTAGTGAAATCTCAGAGCCAAATGTTTAAATATTACAATAACATGTAGGTATTAAAATTAGTTAAAATATCAAAACGTCAAACATTATCGATTCAACTATTGCATACAAAAAATCTGTACATTACGACCGCGCCTTTTTCAATTTGTAAACGGTAGAAGGAAAATGTATTATGACAGTCTTAAGTGACTTTGAATATAAGTTGTATAGATAAATCTGAAGTAGATGATAGTCGCAATGAGTTGTGAACATATACAGTAAGATAGCGTGATTAAACCCCATATGAACACAAGTTACAGTGCTAGACATATATTACATAGTATAAGGGCTATTTACGAGTGCCGCAAAAGTGATAAAATGTAAATCAGCATGGCTGATCCCTGTTCGATGAATCATCTATACGTATATAACAAAATTGTACACAGGCAATAATTTTAAATAGTGATGCGAGTGTTCTTTATAAGAGCTAGCTGTCTGTATAATAATAATAATAATAATAATAAATGTCATGCGGGCATATTTTGTGGCAACAGAGGGGGGAATCAATCTCAGTGCGTACCGTGATCGAATGCTGCCTCTGTTTCAGGACTTGGAACCGGCCGTTAACGTCTCGGCTCAAAGACTATCGGACCAAGTGCGTGCCATCCAACGGTGTCGGTTGTTGGACGATGCCGCACTTGAGAGGCTACGCTCCGACGTACGAAGTAGCCCTCCCGTCACTTCTTTTGTCCAGATAATGCCTCAAAGACTTCATGAGGCATCGAGGCCAAATGATAACAATATTAGTGAAGAGGTGGATAGCAGGGCTAAGTACCCAGTACAATGAACAATTAAGGAGTACTTTGGAGTGCACGTTGCGGGAATATCGGCACGTTTATGCGGCAAATAGACCACGTCTGCCAAGATTGCCTACGCACAAAAAGAATTTAGCGCTGGTGTGTGCCTTGGACTCATTACTGCCCGCTTATCTAGTGGACAGTGAAAGTCTTAGCGATGCACACTCAATCTTGTACTGTGCGGCTGCTGCGGCATGTCGAGTGGCTGGTATTAAAAATCCACACATAATGACAGCTGCTCGACCCAGAAATACTACGCCAGCGTGGCAGTGTAGGATTGAGCGTCGTATCGCTGAGTCCAGGGAACTCATCGGCAAGCTTATCTGTTTCAGGGAGGGTAATACACGACCGAGAGTGATGCGTTATGTGACTCGGGCGTTTGCAGGGACTGACGTATGTCCCCAAGATTATGTCGCCCGGGTTACAGAACGCATCGACTTCCTGAAGCAGAGAATTTGTGCGTGGGCAAGCCGAGTGAGGCGCTACAAAAAAAGAGCTGATCGATATGCCCAAAATCGTGCATTCCAGAGAGATGAAAGGTGGGTGTACAGAAGGTGGGAGCATCCTGATTCTAGTGGGGATGGTTGACTACCAGATACAGAAGCCACGACTGCTTTTTGGCGTAGTATCTGGTCGACGCCCGTCGACCACGAAGAGGGGGATTGGTTTGGGGATGTTAGGCAGGCATGCGACACTATACCTCAAATGGAGCCAATTAACATACGACCAGAAGACGTTTCTTGTGCGGTTCGTTCGTTACCAAACTGGAAAGCAGCGGGACCGGACGGACTGCACAACTTCTGGTTGAAATGGTTCCGCAGTGCGCATGCATGCTTGGCATCCCTATTCCAGTCATCTTTGGAATCAGGATCGCTGCCTGAGTTTTTGACCACTGGCACCACTCATCTGCTCTACAAATCAGGTAGTGTCACGGACCCAAAAAATTATAGACCGATAACATGCCTACCGACGGTCTATAAACTTCTTACATTCATTTTGAGATCTAAACTTTCACTACATATTACAGCAAATAACATCATGTCTGTATCTCAAAATGGATGTAGAAGTGGGGCCCGTGGTACTAAAGAGCTACTCCTAATTGACATGACCATCAGTCAACAAATACACCGCCTTAAGAAAGATCTTGCGACATGCTGGATAGATTATAAGAAAGCCTATGACTCTGTACCTCATGCATGGCTCTTGAGGGTGCTGGAGTTGTATAAAGTTGATGCAACTCTTAGCACTTTCTTGAAGTCATGTATGAGGCAGTGGAGAACGGTTTTACGCTATCCAGGATGTCGCCAGATCGGGGAAAGCGGTGTATCTATCAAGATCAAGCGAGGTATATTTCAGGGCGACAGTTTGAGTCCCTTATGGTTCTGTCTAGCGCTGAACCCTCTTAGTACTTTACTGGAGAGTTCAGGGCTAGGCTATCGATTGCGGAGAGATGGTCAAGTTATATCCCACCTTCTTTACATGGATGACCTAAAACTATTTGCCTCCACCAGACCCCAACTGACGGCGTTACTTAAGGTAACGGAAAACTTCAGTAATTCCATCAGGATGGAGTTTGGTGTTGACAAGTGTGCAGTTATGTATGTAAAGCGAGGCAGGGTTGTGGAATCTGATGGCATTGAACTTTCAGATTTTACTAGACTTAGGTCTCTCTCTGCAAACGAAACCTATAAATATCTGGGTATATAAAAAAAAAATAAATAAAAATTGTTTATTGCCAAATAAAATTAACAAGTTTGAGCGTTACCCGGTGGCCCCACACTAGGCAAGCCTGTCCTGTGGGTACCGTTAACGATTACCAGTTTTGTTTAGATACATTGCGCTCGATCGACATTATTTTTAACATATCATTAGGCTTAATACATAACTATTATAGTAACAAAGTAATACTAATATAAAAAACATAGCCTTAATTTTTACAAAACAAAAGAAATTAAAAGAAATTAAATTTAGCGATAGAAATAAAGAAGCGACTTATACTATTATTACACTTATAAATGCACATACAATTTTGCATATTCAAAAACGTTTACGACACATGCACCAGAATGCTTTCAGTGGAGTCATATGAAAGCGAGGTAAGCCAATTTGTTACCACACGCCGAGCTTGTTTAACAGAGCAGAGTTTTATATCGCATGCACAGACTATTTTATTATAAATGTAATGGTCTTTAAAAGGACTGAAACGCCTGCCGAAGCTTGTGTTAATAGTAGGTATTGGTAGCCTGAAGACTCGGCGTGTTAGTAGGTTATTGTAATCTCTTGAGCCAGATATCTTTCTATGTACATTAAGAGTTGTTTTTAAGATAAATAGTTGTCGTACGTTAAGTAGTTTGGCTTCTTCGTATAACATTTTTGTAGGGTAACGAAATGACTTCCTAAGCATTGTTTTTAGAACTGATCTTTGTGCTCTTTCTACTTGAATCATTACAGTTTTTACAGCGCTTCCCCAACAAGTAATGCAGTAAGTGATCAGTGACTGGCTCAGGGCAAAATATACCGACTTTAAACTGTCAATTGAAGCCGAAGGGCGAAGCAGTTTAATAATGTTTGCAGTTTTTCGCACACGGCTTGACAGGGAGCCAATGTGCGCTTTAAAGTTTAAGTTTTGGTCTATAATCACGCCGAGATATTTAATGGTGTCTGTTTTTACCAATGTTTTGCAGTGGCACTTGCGGCTTTGACCAGAGCATTCATGTATTTGAATAGCATTGCAACTTTTCGGAGCTGAGATTGAGGTTTTGTGGAAACATATATATTTTGTTTTATTGGTATTCAAAGTAAGCAAGTTATTCTGTAGCCATGTATTTACTTGCCTCATTCCATTCTCAGCGTTTGAAAAGGCTTCCCTCCAGGTAGATCCGTTATACAAAATAGCGGTATCATCTGCATAACATAATATTTCCCCATTGATACTATCATGAATATCGTTCATATACATTATGAACAGGGTAGGCCCCAGGATACTGCCCTGGGGAACACCGATAGTAGTAGTTCGAAGTTCGCTTTCACAGTCACCGACCCTGACACATTGCTTTCTTTCAGACAGATAACTCTTAAACCAGTTCAGTGCTATGCCTCTGATACCAAAATGATTTTCCAGTTTCGATGTTAATATAGGTATTGAAACGGTATCAAAGGCCTTTGCCAGGTCCAAAAAGATGCCGATGCTGGCTTTATTTCGGTCAAGATGGTTACATACTGTTGTCGTTAATAGTGTGACAGCTTCCTCCGTTGACATACCTTTCCTAAAACCAAATTGTCTGGAGGATAAAAGGTTATTAGTTTCGATATATCTGACGAGTCTCCTGTTTACGATCTTCTCAAGTAATTTGGAGAAGGCTGTCAGAAGCGATATTGGGCGATAGTTTTCTATGGCATTCCTAGTACCGTCCTTATGAATAGGTACAATAGACGCTATTTTCCAGCTGTCGGGAAATATACCAGATTCTAAGCTGTGATTAAAGATGGTGGTTAAGGGTCGTACAATGGCGGTCATAATTTCTTTTAAGAGGGTATTACTAATTCCGTCGATACCCGGTGCTTTCATATTTTGTAAGGAGAGGATTAGTGACTCCACTTCGTATTCATCCGTTGGTTGCAGAAAAAAAGAGTTTAGTCTGTATGTCACAGGCATTAGGTATCATTGAGGACGGTATGAAACGGACGTTGCGGGAGCGCTTCTTTGGCCGCTTGAAAAAAATACTGAAAAGTCTATTGTCAGGCGGCAACAGGGTGCGCGCCTGTAACGGTTGGACCATGCCGATCCTTATGTACTCCTTTGGCATACTCAGATGGACGCAAACGGAATTATATGCCCTGGATAGAAAGGTCCGTACACTGTTGACTGCATACCGAATGCACCACCCGCGCTCCTCGGTAATGAGATTGTACATCCCACGGAAGTGTGGGGGTCGCGGTTTTTTAAATGCCAAGACCCTCCACAACCGTGAAGTGTGCAATCTCAGAGAATATTTTCTCCGAACCGATGTGGGAGTGCATCGCGATGTAGTCGCAGTGGATACGGGCTTTACCCCGCTTGCTCTGGCTAAGGAGAACTGGCGCAAACCTGTTATGCTTGGAACTGACGAGCGCAGGGATGTATGGAAAGGAAAAGAGCTGCATGGACGCTTTTTTCGGGCCCTGAATGGGCCCGACATAGATTTTCAGTCATCGGTGTCCTGGCTACGTTTCGGCGATCTCTTCGCTGAGACCGAAGGTTTTGTATGTGCAATAATGGACGAAGTTGTTATGACGAACAACTACCGGAGATATATCCTGAAGGATGGGACGGTTGACATATGTCGGGCATGTCACCAGCCTGGAGAATCTCTCAGACATATTATCTCCGGTTGTTCTCGTCTTGCCAATGGAGAGTATTTGCATAGACACAACCAAGTAGCCAGGATTGTCCATCAGCAACTTGCCTTAAAGTATGACCTTGTGGAATCTGAAGTGCCGTATTACAGGTATGTGCCCGATCCAGTTCTCGAAAATGGTCGTGCTACTTTGTACTGGGATCGGTCTATCATCACTGATAGGACAATTGTGGCGAACAAGCCAGATATTGTGCTGATGGACCGATTGGAGCGCCGAGCAATGATCATCGATGTTACCATTCCGCATGACGAGAATCTTGTGAAAGCTGAAAAAGAAAAAGAGTTGAAATACTTAGACCTAGCTCACGAGATTGTCGACATGTGGCGTGTGGACTCGGCGATCATTGTGCCGATAGTCATTACAGTCAATGGTTTAATACCTAAGAGCCTCGACCACCACCTGCAGAGGCTCGCGTTAGATGGCTGGATCAAGTCCTTGATGCAAAAGGCAGTACTACTCGACACGGCGCGTATTGTGAGGAGATTCCTCTCTCTGGGGCCCTAACCACCGGCAGCTTGGACCCTGTTCCCGATGTCGGTGGGTCATTTCAGTTTTTATATTTTTAAATATGTATGTTTTTATATTTATATTTAAAAATGTAATAATTAGAAGAAAATTAGTAATAAAGAGAATAATAATAATATTTCATCACATACACATAACACCATCTAGCCCAAACTAAGCAGAGCTTGTACTATGGGTACTAGACAATGTATAAACATACATACATACTTTTTTTTGTAAATACATACATATTATACATAGAAACATCCAGACCAAGACAAACATCCATATTCATGCACACAAATGTTTGACTTGTGCGGGAATCGAGCAATTGTGTGTATGTTGAAATAGAATGTGGATTTCACAGTTGTATTGTTGGAGGTCTGACTTAAAATCTAATGCTTGTCTCAACTTGATACATCGCCTAGAAGGCGAGATTGATGTGTAGATTATCTATTAAATAAGTACCTACATACCGGTACGAGTCGGTACCGGTCGATATGTCGCGGTCGAGAGCAAAAGCTAGTATGTAATAAACAACAATAGATTTTGGATTGCGTCTATCACGGATTAGCGAAAGAGTTGATACGTGTTTCGTGCATAATCCTACTAATATTATGAATGTGAGTTTGAGATGTTTGAATGTTTGTTACTCAATTACTCGTAAACATTTGAACGGATTTGGATGGAATTTGGCACACCGATAGATCATATTCTGGAAAACTGGTAATCGTTATAAAAAACAATCGCACAGGATAGTAATGCATGAATCCAAAGCAATGCATACCCGCCAAAAGCCGTCGAAATTGCGGGCAGAAACTACTAACATATAATTTAAAAAGAGGCGACAGTATTTTAGTTATATCTGGTATTTGTTAATGACATATTTAAGACTACTGACAAGCATCAGATATAATATTATGATTTAATCCAAACGAAATCATGAGTACTGTGTTGCCAGTGACCTTATCCTGTCGAGATATAGCGAATATACATGGGACATTATATTTTATTCACAAACGGAAACATAGATTTAATAAAACAATTACACATAATATTCCATTTATCATTGAAACCATTTTAGCGACCATATACAGCATCGGTACAGTTAATTTTAACATAATCGAGAATAAATCCGCCCAGTACATAATATATATTCATTCAGTCATCATTCGACACTTAGACTTCCCTCGAGTGATGCGTATAGTACCATATTCGAATGATAATCGAATACATAACTTGAAAACATTTCGTGGACGACGCAGCCACCTGCTCTTTATAATGTTGTCAACACACTCAAATATAAAGAAATAAACAGAAAAGGTTGCATACACATGTCTTAGGATGGAATTCTTTTAAGTATGTGTTAAGAAACTCCAAACATACATACATTTGAAGTACTTAAAGTTTATATGAGGGAATGCAGAAATCAGAAATCTACAAAGAAATACAGACAATGTGTTACCGCCTAATTTCGATCGCTAATAATACAATTATTTCTATAAATATAACCTTTCCAACTGCTGGGCAGTTAATCACATATATAATTGTCCCGTTTGGGATTCGAACCTACAACAATATGGTGTCAGCGGTGAAGTGATAGGTTGCCCGCCACATCATCAGTGCCACCTTTCTGTTATACGTTGCATAAGAAAACTTGTAAGATATAAAAAAACACCACATATTCATAAGGTTAATGTCAAATCATTAAAATAAATAAATAACTATTTAACTTATTCTTCTTAGTATGGACACCATCTATAATTTAAATCTTTGTCAATCATACCTCCTCATTTTCACCAGACCATAATGGCATATACACACAGTGACGTAACATATACTCCGCGACCAAAAGCCCAACGCACTCTTGATAAAACAGAGACTCAACCCGAAATTTGGAAGTCAGGCAATTTGATCTCTAATAGTATGTACTTTAAAGTTCAATTAGCAATATACTTTTTTTTTTCTTTTAAAAAAGACGACTCCCGCTCTTCTCATAATTCCTGTGTCGCGGTGGAGTGTACTAACATTTAAATAATGCACATCTAGACTCGGTACAACCATCTGTGGATCACACAAAGTTTTGTCCCATGTGGGATTCGAGCCCACAACACTCGTGGCAGTGGCAGTAGCAGTAGCGATGCGACCACCTATACCACTACGCCATCCGTACAGTCAAATCCTTACTAATATTATAAACGCGAAAGTTTGTATGGATTTATGGATGTTTGTTACTCTTTCACTCAAAAACTACTGGATCGATTGCGATGAAACTTGGTATGTAGATAGCTAGAGACCTGGATTCATACATAGGCTACTTTTTATCTAGACATTCCCACGGAAACGGGAATTACGCAGGTGAAACCGCGGCAAAAATCTAGTAATAAATAATTGTGTGCTAGTTAAGAGTTCAAATTGCCATACTTTAAAATTGAATGTTTTATAAAGAGAACGCTATACAATGAACCGTAAAGCGAACACATAGAGTACCCTATACAGATACTATCTTACTACTATATGAGTAACGTCTTCCTCGCCAGTCCATTCTTCTCCTTGGAATAAGCGCACCTGTAATATCGTATGCTGCGTTGACACTAAGTTTTAGACATGCTTGTTTATCTCAGAAGGTGTAGGCATAAGTGTATCCACCAGCTATAGACCACAGTAATAAATGGCAGCGCCCTATTGATGCCTATTGCCAGACTCTGAGTGAATATTGTAACAGTAAAATTCACAAAAATAATTACACCTGCGTCTCTGGAATCAAACCTGCATGTTCACCAGTTTTCGTAAAATAATCAATTTGTTGTATACTGCACAACAAATTGATTATTTACAATAGTGCTTATCAAATAACCTATAAAAAAGTACAAACAACAATATTTGAATTTTATTGATTTGTTTATATTTCATGCAACAATTAGTGTCTAAGTGATGACTCAGATGCTTGCATGCTAATGTGATTTGTCTAGTTAGGAGTGGAAAACTGTAAGCAATATCCATGGTTTCAGAAAAGCATGAGACAAAATGTAAACAACTTCTAACCGCACTTTAAAACAGCCTACCTTACGTATCTATTTAGAGTTGAAGTTATGGTAAATATCATGTTGCCACGATGGATGAATACAATATTTTGGCATATTCACTATGGCAAAATATTTGTATAGACATTTTAATACTACTTTGTTCCGTATTTTATTGAGAATGGTTGTAGTCTAGATACTTTATGTATACCCTCATCTTTACTTATATACATATATAATATTAGTTCTGTTTTAAACTGTCCTACTGTTGGGCACGGGCCTCTTCTCATTGTGAGAGGGTCAGGCCATAGTCCACCACGCTGGCCCAGTGCGGGTTGGCAGATTTCACATATCTTCGAGAACATCACACAACCTGAGAGAACAAACCTGCACGATTGAGTTCTCCATAAGGAGAATCATGCAGGTTTATTCACGGTGGTTTTCTTTAAGTGTTAAAGCGTGCGATTATTAACTATTTGACACACATAAGTTCGAAAAGTCAGAGATGTGCGTCTTCAGATTGAGATCTCTGCGTGGCACTCTAACGGTTTTACACTAGGCTTTGGCTGCTATAGAGAATTATAGATAAGTGTATACTTTCGTTTACTCTTATCTTATGTTTATCAAGGTGAGATATATACCATGAGAGCCATACCTTATACTGGTTCATAGCTGCTTCTTCTTCAGCCAACACTTGTTGTTTGAGCGTATCATCAATAAACAGCGGCGAGGCGCCGTTGGGCTGATTGTCGAGGCGCGTGGAGGCGGCCGCGTTGCCGAAAGATGATGATGTGGAGGATAATGCGCCCATTACGCTGGCTACGTTCTTCTGGGCACTGGAACAGTATTATATTAATGGTGTAAAAAGCCACCAATTTATGACTATCTAAATTTAGAGCGGTTTCCTGATGTACACCTGTGATTTCTATCCTACAATATCTAAGTTTGAACTACAAAATTAAGGAACAAGCTGTTACGGTAAACTGTCATGCGGGTTGGTTTTTAGTCACAGGTACAGGTGCCTGTCTGCAATCGATTGCACTAACATGTCAACTCTTCGAAAGAGAAGATGAACTTGTGGTTATTTTTCTGACTGCACAAGCGAGTTAATATTCGACACCTTACTGCCAGCTCACCGTGTACTCAATAGTGATACGCACAGCATTTTTACATCTAGGCAAATTGCATTTAATATCCATAATCTACACAAATGGCAACGCATAAGTAATTATTTTTCGTACTGTCTCAAGAAACCTGTAAATTCTTATAACCGCTTGAATACAACACAAGGTGGTTAAGCTACGAAGCCTGACAACCTTGCCTTACCTAAAGATGGACTTTTACTCTCCTCTAATCGTACAACTGTCGAAGTCGTACTATTGCACCGAAAACCCAAGTTTGATTAAGGATTCAATTGCTTCACCCTCTAAAAGCTCTAGAGATCCGGATATTTTAAAGCTTTTAGAGTTATGTTGACAAACAATTAATTGAAATTAAACTGCTATATACGGATTTTATCGCGTTGTTTATTTGACACTTTATATTCGCGTAAATAGAAGACACAAAACAATTAATTAAAAGTGTTTACTCTAGAAATCCGGATTTTTAATGCATTTAGAGGCATCTTGCAATCTATAAACAATTAACTAGCAGTCTATAGTTGGTCCAAGTGGTTACCTAGCAGTCTGTGTAGGAGTATTGGCAGCGGACCCCTTCTTGCCCTCGAGCGTGGCGAGGTGTCCCTCCAGCGCGTCCAGGAGGCTGCTCGGCGCCTTGGTCAGGTCGGGGATGTCGCCTTTATCTATGCCCACGTTCTCTGCCACCTGGACAAGTACAAACAACACATTACTTATAAGTATTTACTGCTCGCTTCACTTGAGAGTACTGAGAAAAAGACATCCTATATGTAAATATAGGATTAAGGCTATATGCTGTTTTTGTCTACCTACCAAGATTCGATATGATAATAATAATTATTGTACACTAAAATATTTATCCTAACTAATATAGTATAAATGCGAATGTGAATTTGTTTGTTTATTTGTTACGCTGTCACACCGTAACTACTCGATCGATTATCATGAAATTTTGTATACACGTTGTCACAGGAACAGCAAAGGACATAAGGTACAAAGGTAAAAAGCACTGTCACTATTAACTTAACCAACATTTAGACGAGCAAAGATGCTGGAAATATCTTGTATTCTATAAATATTTGTATTTTTATCTACAATCATTATTACCTCCTAGATCGATTAGTGCCATAAGTTTTAAATTAATAATAATAATATTATAATTGTTATGGATAGTCGTTCAAATAGTCCTAATATAATTTTTATTTTTAACTGTTACTCCTAATAATATAATATATAATACTATAAATAATATTGAATAAAGCCATGGTCTATCGGTCAATCCGACAAAAACAGAACTCATAATGTTCACTCGCAAGAGAAACTCAAACAACCTCAGACTACCGAAACTTTTCAACACCGAAATAAAACCTACCAACGAAGTCAAGTATCTAGGGGTCATACTAGACAGCAAATTATTGTGGAACAAACACCTTGACTACTAATTACGACGAGCATGCGTATGCTTCTTCCAATGCAGCAGAATGCTCGGAAAGACATGGGGACTCTCCCCAAAAATAACACTGTGGCTATACATCGCCATAATCAGACCAATAATAACATACGGTGCCATCGTATGGTGGACCCGGACTGAACTCAATACCGTCATCAACAAGCTGCAGAGATTCCAGAGAATGGCATGCTCAGCAATAACTGGATGTATGAGAACAACACCGACAGCCGCCCTCGAAGTAATTCTAGGGCTGGCCCCCTTAGACCTCTACATAAAACAAGAAGCGACTATGGCCGCAATACGGCTGAAACACCAGGGCCTGTGGGTAACCACTAGGAGCCCACATGCATCGATCTTAGAGCGAGCTATAGCTTATGAACCAATGCTCGCCGCTCCGTGTGATAAGATCTCCAAACAACATTTATTTAACAAAAACTACCATGTACAACTTCATGAGGAACAGAGAGATCAATCGGGAATTAACGTGGTCCGAGTCTACACCGATGGCTCAAAGACCATACAGGGAACGGGTGCAGGAGTTCATTCCCTGGATCTCAATATTAACACATCTATGACACTAGGCTCACACAGTTCCATCTTCCAATGCGAATGTGTGGCCATCACGGAGGCCGCCACCGCGATCGATAGGAGACGGATTGAAGGCTACAGGATACGAATCCTCTCCGACAGCACAGCTATACTTAGAGCCCTAGAGAGCAATAGCTGCAACTCCAGGCTCGTTTACGAATGCCACCTTGCTCTCGAAAGAATATCCATAAAAAACACAGTGACCTTACAATGGATAAACGGGCATAGTGAATCGCTGGGCAATGATGCTGCAGATGAGTTGGCTAGAAGAGGGTCGGGAACCACCACGGAAGGTCCATCTCCATTCCTCCCTCTACCATTCTCACAACTAAAAACATGGATGCGGCTTCGCACTCAGAGCCAACATAATAAACGCTGGGCACGGACAACGGACTGTAGACAGTCGAGAGCAGCCCTACCGGCCATCTCACCACGTCTGACACACCGCCTGCTCAACCTACAAAGATTGGACCTTCGGACCATCGTGGGGATCCTAACAGGACACTGTCCCCTGAACAAACATCTTTACAACATCGGAGCAACAGACAGCCCACTCTGTAGGGGATGTCTGACCGAAGAAGAATCTGCTGCCCATGTAGTCCTGGAATGTGTGGGAGTAACAGCACAACGTAAGGAAATCCTCAACAACCCGAGGTCACTCCGCGAAGCCTGCGAAGACCCCAGGAAACTTCTGTGCTTCTGGGCGGAGTTGGGCTGGCTATCTCCGTAACCGGCCGACTCTCACGCATAATGGACCAACTTAGAGTTCAAATGCGGAAAAGGGAGTCCAATTACAATTACAATATTGAATAAAAAAAACAGCGATAGCTCAGTGGGAAGACCAACAGACTGAAATGCAGAGTCTCGGGTTCGAACCCACGTCGCGCACGTTTGACTTTCGGAAATTATATGACTTTTCGAAATTATGTGCGTATTGATTGACAATTATCACCTGCTTCGTGCCTCGGAGAGCACGTTAAGCCGTCGGTCCCGGCTGCCATGAACATCTATGGCAGTCGTTATCGGGAAGTCAGTACCCTCTTATATCCTGACACTCGTCTAGCCTTAGGGTATAGTTAGCTTTGAGGTTGCGGAGGTCAGGTGACAGCCGCTCCGTGTAAAAACTGATATTCAGTCAAATCCGGTTAAAACAGGCAAGCCGACCCCAAGTGACTTGGTAATAATAAAGCCTAGGGAGAAGAAGAACTGTTACTCCTAATATGCAAAAGATATTATTACCAATGTAGCCCTTAGTATTAAATACGTATATAAATACCAAACATTATAGGTACAATAAATTTTTACATTTTCAGATGTGATATGACCAAATTTTTGTACCTTCGTATTTTCCTATTCATGGTGACTTTATTTTTAAAACCTACCACCTCGAAGGAATGTTGCCAAGCGTACACACGGCTACACATCAAGTAGATACGCATATCTACGCTACATAAAAAATAGAGAATTGTCGGAAAGGGACAGTGCATAGTAGTGTCGATTTAATGGTAAGGATAGATCGTCGCGTCTCGTTCAGCATGAGTGAGACAAAATAACAAAAATATAACGCACTCTCTCGCACGATTCGCAGCGTTCAACTTCTAATAGTTCAAAGTCCAAACAGTCTAGGTTGATGTGTCGCTGTGTGTACGAGATGTCATTAAAACACAACAACTTGTTTGTTTACAAAGATTCTTCATTGTATTTGGCTTACATCTAATTTGGCAACAGTTAAGTGTCCATTCTTGAAGACGTCACACTTACGCTAGTCTATTTCAGTGCTGTGTAGTAAATAACGCGTATTAGCATAAGACGTAGCGAACCCCACGTCACGTCTGTCATCAGATCCATTTCAAGGACTAATTATCTACAAACGATAATTTTACTCACGAATTAGTAAATATTGTATATCGAAAAGATTTTAGTGTTTACAGAATTTTTGTTTTTGTTAATAATTACCATGTTTTGTATTTTTTTAGGGTTCCATACGTCCGTCCGTCCGTCTGTCTGTCTGTTATACAACTTTCAACACAAGAACCGTAAGAGCTAGAGACTCGCGGTCAACGCCATTCGACTCAGCATAGTCAATATACCCCGAAATGACTATGACCCTTGACCTCTGACCTCAAGCTCACGCGATCTTTGCATATTACTTGAACCATTTTTTTTCGAATTCTAGGATTCACGGCAATTCATTGTCGATTCTCACTTGTTATTAATTACTAAAAATTGCCCGCGGCTTTGCTCGCGTGAATGTAGTTAAAATAGGTTAGATACATACATACATAGATCCACGCCTGTTTCCCAGAGGGGCAGGCAGAGACTACGGATTTCCATTTGCTACGATCCTGACACACTTCTCTGGCTTCATTCACTTTCATCACATTCATCATACACGCCCGTCGGTTCAAGGTGCTCTTAACCTGGCCTTTGTCCAGAACGCCTCCGATCTGATCAAGAAACGTTCGCCTAGGTCTTCCTCACAATACAGGGCAAGACAGTTCCTAGGTTAGATTAGTAACAGTATTATTGCTTGATGAAAGGTACCTACCGTATGTCCATTTCTATTCCTACGACAACGTGCATGCCAAATTTCACGATGATCGATCGAGTCGGTCATCGGTTAAGGCGTGAAAGCGTAACAAACATAACAAACTCTCATGCACATTTAAAATATTAGTGAGGATTTTGCAACCAATTTTGATACTATTTTTACAAAAAGATTAAATTAATTGCTATTTGCTCTTGCATGTAAAATAATGTACAAAATATAGGCAAAAAACCTATTGTCTGGCATTTTAACTATTGTCAGTTAAAAATAGAAAGAACAACGCCATATCGCACCTAGAGCACGACGGCCATCTGTTTTGTGTTACATCACAGATTATAGTAATATGGCTTCAATACAGTGCTGCTGCCGTTTAATTCTCGGTATAAATAATCGCAACTATTTAACGATAGGAATATACCTTTTCCATTATAGATATCGCGTTATGCAGAAATATATTATTCGAATATATTTCGGATACAATTATGCGCATCGCTACTGTGTAAGTACACTAGCATTTGTCCACGACTTCCTCCAAGTGAATCCCACGTGAACACATATCGGGATAACAGGTAGCCTATGTGAAAGCATACAATCTATCTCCTTGCCAAATTTGATCAAAATCAGTTCAGTGGTTTCACCGTAAAAGCGTTATGAGTTACTTATTGAAATTAAACTACTGTATACGGATTTTATCGCGTTTTTTATTTGACACTTTTTCATATAATTTTGAAAACTGTTACACTACTACGACTATTAAAATTTATTCATTTTTAAGCTACTTACATTATTAAAACTACTTATATTTCAGTTTACACTTGCCCCTAAATTCAAATAAACAACGCAATAAAAGCTGTATATAGTAGTTTAATTTTAATGAATAATATTCGCGTAAACAGAAGACAATATTAGACAAAGTTACTTTCGTATTTATAATATTACCAGCTGTGGCTCAGTCTGATAATTTTAATTGCCCGTTCCTGTGATAACTTTGGGATATAATGTATATAAAAACACATTTAAAAATTCAATTCAAATTTAGAAATTCAACGAAGATTAAAACTTTAAAGTAATTACTTTCACGTATCGCAAACTAACACACGGTACTGAATTTGTATATATAAAAAACTAGCTGTTTTACCCATATTTATGATTAATACTCTGCTCCCATGGCTCGTAGCGTGATATTAGATATCTTACATTACATAGGTGTAATAGGCTTTTTAATAGTGAAAGACTCATTAAAATCGGTTCAGTAGTTTCAGAGATTATAGAATACAAAAATATATTTTCCCTATCAAATTAATTATAAAGAGAAAAGCTATATGTGTGTTAGTAATCGATGAACTTTGAAACTAATGAGCCAATTTTAATCATTCTTTCACCATTATAAATTAATAGAAATAAGTATAATTTACCTTCAAGAACTCTCCGACCCTATCCATTCTTATGAGGAATTTCTTATAGAGGTCGAGAGCCTCGCGGCAGTTCTTCTTGTTCATGTCGAAGTACTTCTCCAGCAGATTTATGATGCCGTCGTTGTAGCATGCGAACAATCTGGAACGTTATGCAATATTGTTATTGGTATGTCAATAAAAATGAATATATTTGATGACTGTTTTAACGTATTGGTTTGACCCTTTCGCTGTTCCGTGATAGACACAATAAAAAATCTATTATAATCTATTATCAGGGAACCTGGCTAAAAGCGTACATACATACATATGTATATATCCGTGACACTACGGATATAACTCCAAAGGAGTCAGAAGAGGTGTACTACAGCCACATTTTGCTAGCTATAATTTTAGTAGGACCTACCTAAATACGACGTAATGGGGGCGAATCTAATATATTGTAAGAACAAGACTCCGTGATACTACAAAAAAATGTCGTCATAAAACTCACACACGTCACTTTTTTCGACCCGTGTACGAAATCCAAGGTATAGCATTATGTATTAAACACCGAAATGTAACACACTTGTTTGCATCTAGTAGTTCGAAAAGTTGTCGACAGGCGACCCTTTAAACTAGAGATCTCCAGACTTTTTTTCTCATTGATCACTTTCAAAATTTAGCTGGTTCCGGTGGACCCCCTGCAGCTACATTTCTACTATATTTCTTGGCATTCGTATCATTCATTGATCAAATCGATACGGGCAGATTTTTTATTTTTTTTAAATTCACGTCAGAACCTACTACAGGCTGACCTTTTTTTTAGACCACTGGTACTGAATATGTATTATGCAAGATTTTACAAGTAACAGTCGCTGAGCTAGATTGATAGGTGAAGTCAAGCCAACTTTTTAGTTCTTCATTATCGAAAGTAAATAAATTTTCGTGGATCCACATTTTTTTTGTCACGCCTGCGTAGTCCCTCATCGAGTCTCCCGTGGACCCCTGCGGGTCCACCTAGACCACTTTGGAAACTAATGTTTTAAACCTTAAAATATCGCCATTCTTTTGGGTCGCGATAGTTTAAGTGGCACAATCGACAAAAATTTGTGTGAACCACAAATACTTGTCCTGAGTCTGGGTGTTCTTTGTTTGAATGTTTATAAAAGCCTCTCTGACACAGGAATTATTCCTAGTGCGAAAGTTCAAACAGAAGCAAGTCTCTCAAAAATAACTAAAATAAAGGTAATTGTTGCTCTATTGACAATATGATTATTCGATGTATTCAGCCAAATCTGCTCAATCTCAATACCTACAAGATTAGCCTTGTCATTCCACTAAATGGTTGCCTCAGACCTAGTGAGCTAGTGAGCATGCACTTAAACGCATATTTCAAATTTTTTAGTAGTGATGTTTCCTCTAGTTTTTTCAGTGCCTAGCGTCCACCCTATGATCAAAACAACGTTCCGTGTGCCCAGAACTGGTATTCGAATTGTGTCTATACGTAACTATTGTTGACTCGTCGTCATACCTAGCACCCGCATTCAAGTTAAAATAAGTGAAACGAGCCCACAACTCAGGTGCAAGTCCTGGGTACAGAAATGATTTTTTGTTCGACACATAGGGTGAGTTCTGGGCACCAAACCGGCTAGTTCGTATACCTTAATGAGTGGTATAGGTCATAAACATAGCTGATACTATACCTGATGAGATCCCTGAACAGCAGCATGAAGCACATATTGATGACGCCATTGGTGAGATCGTTGGCGGTGCAATCAAACTCCAGCAGTCCGTCCAACTGCGCTTGCAGCACTGGTAATGTTTTCAGCAGTTTCTCTGCGTTCATCATCCGAAGGGAGCCTTCTTCTTTGCTGTTGAAAAATGACGATTGCATTAATGAATAAGGTCTATTGTACTCGTATTTAACCTGTCAAGTCTTGGAAGGCCAGACATAATTAAAGCCCTATATAGTCTAGCCGCCGGCGTGCCGCTGCGATTCAATAGGTCATAATCGGGTCATAATAAATAGATATGCCAGATAATAAACAAATTGTCAAGACTGGTCATATGATAATAAAAATCATATTCTAAATACTGTACTGTAATTTACCGTATCACTTTCAATCAGTTACTGTCGTTATTATTTTACACGGACATTTGTTTGATAACAACGTAATTAATTACTTTAGTTGTATTAATATGTAGTGTGTGTATATGTGTAGTCAATTTAAACTTACTTCTAAAAATATATTTTAAGTTCATATTACATATTTTTCACAGAATGTATTCTGTAAGTACCCCAAAAACTTCTTCTCCCAAGCCTTTATTATTCCCAAGTCACATGGGGTCGGCTTTTTTGGTCTAACCGGATTTGACTGGATATCAGTTTTTACAGCTGCCACCTGACCTCCGCAACCCGAAGGCTAATTATACTCTAAGGCTAGACCAGTGTCAGGGTATTATTAGGCATTGACTTCCCAATAACGACTGCCATAGATGTTCATGGCAGCCGGGACCGACAGCTTAACGTGCTCTCCGAGGCACGGAGCAGGCGATAATTGTCAATCAATACGCACATAATTTCGAAAAGTCATATAACTTCCGAAAGTCAGAGGTGCGCGACGTGGGTTCGAATGCGAGACCCTCTGCATTGCAGTCTGTTGGTCTTTCCACTGAGTTATCGCTGCTAATCCCAAAAACTTACTAGTCAGAAAAGATATACCTAAATCATGCAGCTACAGCTTAATGGTACACGCTGTATATGTAAAATAGGTAGGTAAGTTAAAACTTTTTTCTATTATATTAGTATAAAAGAGAATAGTTCGTAGACAAACATACGGAGTAGCGTAATCTTTGACGATAATGTACCACGAGATACGCTGCTGGCGCGTTGGTGACTCTTAAAAGTAGTCGCTGTGTTGCCAGCTATATAACAACGCCACTTCCAAAAGTCTAGAACCTCTTACTCACTCCAGGAACACAACAAAATGTTGTTCGGTTGCAACCTTCTCTAACATGGAAGTAACTACCACAATTGGGCTGCTGCAGTTTAAGTAAAACTCCAGGTCTAGTTGAGCGAGAATCTCGCTTTGGCACAGCAACAGAGTAGTAAACCGTCTATTGCGCTAGAAGCACGAGTTTTGGAGAATCAGCAATGCGCAAGAAATGCCCTTAGTGTTGCAAGTGTATATAGGCTACTATAACAGCTTGCCATAAGCTTGTTTACCATCTTAATAAACCAATTTACAATAATGTATCCAATTAACTTAAAAAGGAGAAATATAATAAAATTATTTGAGAACTCACCCCCTCTTGACCTTGCAGAAGTCGAAGGCAACAGTCCTGTACGACAGCGCCTTCTCATTGAGGTACTTGGCGTACCGACGGATGAACGGGGACATGTCATATCCTACACACAGAAACAGCATGAAAACGTCCAGATAAAAGCGATGAGCGATGTTAGAATGTTTGTGCTTGTGCAGTCAAAAATATCAGCATCATGCATGGGTTTATTGGCGCAATTGGTGAGCAATTTTTCTTCTGATATGGATGCGATTTTATAATGCTATGGTCTTAAATATTTGGATGCAGGACATGAATTTTACGATTGATGAATATTTTTCCTAAATTGTCTGTGCTTAACTGTTTTAAATAAAAAACAAGCAATCTATTGTGTTATTGAATAAGAAATGTAAAATGCTTTTCAAAAATAAACATTTATTTTATTACAGTGCTTTTGGCCAATCGTTACTAAAATAAAACCGTGCAATGATATCTAAGTGCGTATCTGTGTATTTGTATGTATTTTCGGATGAGTTTTATTTAATAGTAGAATATTATTTGTTGATGAAATTAATGCATATAAGCAAATAAGTAAATTACTGTGTGTTTACAAAAGTTTTACAGGAAGCATTGCATTTAAAAAAATAATACATACAAAGGACGACTTTTAAAAATGCACAATAAAATGTGCATTAAAAAAAATGCACACTACACACAGTACATTTAGTACGTATATATATGATTGTCTCTTTTGCATATTTGTATATTTTGATCCAAGATTCAAAGGTTCATCACAAGATTACGCAAAGGATGACTTGTAAAAAATAGTATGTATTGGTATCTAAATAAATAAATTATCATCCAAACATACATACAACACAGCCGTGCAAGTCGCATAATAACACTTTATCAGTACACTAGATATGACCTACATGAATGAGTTGAATCAACTAATAATCGTGTCTATAAATTCTGTATCAGCTGAGAATTATTTGCTTTAATCATTTGTCGTTCTAATCACTATTTTCATTGCTCTATACAGATTAATTTATTACCCAATATTGATATATTATATGAATGTTTGCAATAAAATTGAAATGCAATGGCACAGAATAATGGCAATTGTGAAAATATCAACGTATTTATAAAAACGTGCTCGTGTCTAATCATGGTATGCAAACTATCTGTTTGAAAAATATTCTAAAGTACAATGAAATAAAAATATACGTTAGTTTTTCTAACCCAATTCATCGGTATCATGTTTTCTCGTAATACCGTAGCCAAGAAATGATATTGCAAGCACATACATGCCTATAAACAAAAATCTTATCATTAATATTGACTATATACGTTGCGTATAAAAATTCAGTAGTAAAATCCCAAGTGTTCCTAATATTATTTATGAATGCCACTATACACATTAACAGGGACAACGTGAATAAATAAATACTTAATTCTCCTACTTATTTTCGGAAAGCAAACGACACAAGCCTATCAAAATATGTGCAGAAAAAGATATACGAAAAATTGCACCCAATCCAAGCGTGTAGCTACAAAACAGACGGACAGACAATTACAAAAAGCCGCCATTTTTTGTTTAGAAACTCACCGATCCTCGCGCCGGCCGCGCCTTTTCAAGCATTAAGGAAAATTAAACTTAGTTAGACATAGTATACCAAAGTTTCAGAAACGTAAATGTCTAGTATAATGTGGCATATTTGTTGGAAACCAGAATAGTGATGAGGAGAAAGAAAACCTGTATATAATATGATAAAATATTGGATATCCGTTTGTGTTGAAGTGCAAACAATAAGGTGCTTTGCAGTTGTTCCCAATACACATATATATCTTATATCTGTGTCTCTAGAGAGTACGTATTCAAGTTGAAAATCGTAACTTTGCAGGAGAGCGGTATTCGCTTGTCTTGTAATATTCAAACTTAATTCAGACATGGGATTTACGATCGCAAAATCGGTAAACATTTGCAATTCTTATGTAAAGTAACTTTTTAAGGCACATACGTAAAGGAAATTTCTTGAAGCAGATATCATGCCATTCCTGCCTCTAGCTACCTAAGACAAAGATAGCACAACACTTGCTCTACCAAACTTGCCTGATGTAAGCTGGTCTTTAATAGAAGCAGTTGGATGGGTAAATACTAGTAATTTTCAAATTGCAACTCTTCTCAATAGAGGCACAGATATTAACAGGTTTTAAGACAGATGACTCACGAACGACCTGACCTTATTCAGTCAAAGTGCATTTATAAACAGACATTCCTAATAATGCAACCTTTGTAACAATATTGCAATCCATGCAGTGTAGCCGACACATATATTATTATTGATAACATATTATTATCTGACTGGTTTTCCAACACTTACTTGTACATATTAATTACTATAACAAACGATCAATGACTAATCAATGAACTTTTAATTGACGAAACGCAGCATTTACTTTAATATACAGATAAATATTATTGCCTATATAATTTTATTTCTATTGTAATTGTTTTTGTTGTTGCTAGCAAATTCGCATTCGAGGTGATCGGTGTCAGGTCAAATGCAAGTTTATCTAGAACAATTATGTAGTTCGTTTTAATATACCTACTGCAAATGAAATCGTTTTATGTGACAATGTATGCATTGACATTGAGCTCTTATCCTAGGATATGTTAATTCTCTAGTATGTATTATACGTTAAAACAAGTTATGGTGATATTGTAATGGTCTTTGTAATAATGACTAAATATATAATAATAAAAATATTAAATCATATTTAGGATCTGTCACCAAAGCATGAAACGAAATGACACTCGCTAAGGGAATAGGGATATAGCGTTAGTTCTATGTCCCGCTGGATCTACTAGCAAGAAATGTGTAAGAAGGTATTATGGCATTCATTGTCTCGTCTAATAGAACGATTATCGCTAAAACCAACTTTAACAATTTACATTCGATTTGTTTTTTAAAAGGGTCTTTGTTTCATTTTGTGCTTTTAGTAGACAACCCTGCCTGCATAATTACATAAACGGTTAGTCGTAACAATCATGTTTAGATATCGTACGCAGAAATATGTAGATTTGTGTCAGTCCTATTAAATGTTAATAGGACTGACACAAACTACCTTAGTTCCCTAAGGAAGATACAATCCTATAGCTGCAGGTGCTGCAGCACCAGGTTTTATCTACTATAAACATACAATCTGAAGAATCAAAGTTGTGTGAAAACTATCATCTCAATAATTTGAGGAAAACTGGTTTAATATTTGTCTCAAAAAGTTAAAGCTTGTTAATACTCTAAAAAAGGCACATAAAGAGTATTTCAACTATAATTATTATCTAAATTTTGCAGACGGGTGCTTATCAGTTCAAAAACTCTGTGTGCTAGTAATACTTTCAAGACTTCAAGAAAATTTACGAAACACCGATAAATGCACACACACACACACACACGAATATAAAATACAAGCATACTAAGCATGAGCTTCGAGAAAATTTACTAGTCATCGTATATATCTAAGCATATAGAGTGTAGGTACAAGTATTAGTATTTTGGGTCTAGTAAGCACTGTAGTCGAGACAGGAGCCCAGTCTCATAAAACACGCCTACGTAATAATGCGGCACATACGAGTCCTGATATTGCGTACACATTGCAGACGAATACACTTTCAGGGAAATTTACTTACATCTTAAACGTCTCGCTTTCATAATTTATCTCTGGTACATGTGTTTTTATCTTATGTGTATAAAGATTCGGAGTTTTATTTGTTAACTCATACGAGATACGATGTTGTAACTAAGTCATAATATAAAATGTCTTCACTCTAAGTAAGCAGTTTATTTTTCTTTGTAATCGATTTAGACTGGACAATGCCGACTGGCAAACAACCTTACTAGGTTCTTAAAGTCCTGTAAACCCTACTAACCTATAACATGATACTTCATGTTATACACGTGTAAGAAACCACGCTTGTATAAACACAAGTATAGATATAAAGGCGATACGGGGAGCTGGTTTCAATGAATTAGATAAGGGGTGAGACGGCAAAAGTGGGCGGAGAACGTGTGACTCACATTTGTAATCAAACGCTTTCTCATTGCGCGTTATCCCAATGGTTATTATTTTAAGTACCAATTCTTATAATATTGTCTTCTATTTACGCGAATATTATTCATTGAAATTAAACTGCTATATACGGATTTTATCGCGTTGTTTATTTGACACTTTATTACAAAATTTTGAAAATTGTTTCACTACTACTACTATTAAACTTTACTAATTTTTAAGCTAATTAAATTATTATTAAACTATTTAGATTTAATTTATTTTTACTTTTACACTTTCCCCGACGTTTCGGTTGCTTTTCAGCAGCCATGGTCACGGGGAGACTAAGATGGCAGTTGTCTCAATGTTCCAGTGTAGTTATTTCAAAGTACTCGAACATAATTTAATCATTGGTGTTTCTATTTACGCAGAATGAGCTCAAAGTATCATGAAGTCTAGCTGTGGTTTGCTTCTTCTTGGGTTTGACTATTTTTATTACTGGATCCCAAGCTGGTGGTACATTCATTTTCATTTTCATTTTTTTTTCATTTTTACACACACATTTTTAGTTCATTTTTTAATAGAGAAGATGGTTGGAATGTACCACCAGCTTGGGATCCAGTAATAAAAATAGTCAAACCCAAGAAGAAGCAAACCACAGCTAGACTTCATGATACTTTGAGCTCATTCTGCGTAAATAGAAACACCAATGATTAAATTATGTTCGGGTACTTTGAAATAACTACACTGGAATACCAATTCTTATTTTACATATATAATGTCTACATTTTCAGAAATGTATTAAACCCAAATTAATAGCTGTATAGTAAGTGCCACATATTCGGGTGCCAGCCTATTGCCGTAAACCGGTTATGCCAGACATTATTCTGTACTTACGAGCATCTCAGCAGAAAAAGCCACTGTCGAACCCGGACTTTAAATTCGGATCCTTAGGATAGGCGACAAACATTCATTACGGGATCAACAAAACAGTCTATATGTATCTAGTATCATGTTTATATCCACTGTAAAGTATTGCATAGCGATCTAACTTAGTTAATTAACCAAGCGCGTAGTGGAAATCGAATATCGACATTTTCAATACGGCTCTATAGATATAGGTGTGGTTAGTCTGAAAGCTGGCACGTGTAACAGCTAGTATAGAAAAATATTAAAGCAACGATACTATTACAATTTTCTGATAATACTACTATAATCATTTGTATCGGCGATACCCCATCAGACAAGGCATTATCTAACTTATGATTGAAAGCTCGTGGGTCCACATATGACCGGACTGTCAATAGAGCATTCCCATTGCATTAAGTATGTGGACCCACTCCTGAACACAAGCATATTAGCTTAGCTGGTGAAGCATGAATACCAATAATTTGAACGCAATTTACTATTTATATGTTTAAAAATAAACGTTGCAGAGATCGCTATATATGTTGCTATGAGGCAAGCCAAAAATACGTAGTATTTGTGACTTTATTATAAAACGCAGTAGGCAAGTACCGTCACTAAAGGATAATTAAAATCCCATTCTTTAGTATTAGGCACTAAAGTTGTCTCGAAATTAGATAGAAGTTAATTGACCTATTTTCCATTGCAAAGTATCTGACTAACTATATTCGTTATATCTATACCTATTTATACAACCGGATGACTGCTGAAGTATATGCTCCAATGATGTTGATAATTTCTTGGTAAAACTTTATGTTGGCCCGAAACGTCACTACTCTAAGACCCATTAGTAGCATTAACTACTGCAGCACCACCAAGGTAGTACGGAGCCCCCTATTAAGATGGACTTCTTCTCTCTTAGCTTTTATTATTCCTAAGTCACTTGGGGTCGGCTTTTCTAGTCTGACCGGAATTGTCTGGATATCAGTTTTAACACGGCGCGGTAACCACCTGACCTCCGCAACCCGAAGGCTAACGATACCCTAAGGCTAAACCAGTGTCAGGATATTAGAGGGTACTGACTTTCCAAATAACGACTGCCATTGATGTTCATGGCAGCTGGGACCGACGGCTTAACGTGCTCTCCGAGGCACGGAGCAGGCGATAATTGTCAATCAATACGCACATAATTTCGATACATAACTTCCGAAAGTCATAGGTGCGCAACGTGGGTTCGTACCCGAGAGCCTCTGCATTGCAGTTTGTTGGTCTCCCCACTGAGTTATCGCTGATCCTCATTTTATGACGTCTGCATATACTGACACTGAAAGAGTTAAGTAAGTATAGGTATTTCTACTCATCCCTTTGAAAAACATACAGGCGTAAGTCTACATCTATACTTATATTATAAAGAATAAAAATACTTGATTTTTACTTGTATCTAATGAGTATGTTCCAAAACTATAGTAAGTACCGATTTTATTCATTCTTTCTTCATTAGAAAATTTCTTTATCTAGAACGTGATGTTATATAGCCTATGTTACATAGGCTATATAACATCACGTTAAGTACAACGGGAGCGGCGCAGTTAACATTAACATAAGTAGAACCGCGAGGACAGCTAGTTCAAACATATTATTAACTTACTATCTGTGAAGATCGGCAGTAGAATTACTGTTATACGTATATATGATAGTAGCCTAAGTGTTGTGCCATATTGTTTAACTTAATGGCCTAAGTTATGGCTATAACTCTACAAAAGCCTTATTGCATAATAACTACCTTGACAAGTAGTTTAGGTTTCCTACATAATAGTATATGGGTGTTACAGGCTTATTACGTGAATTGGCCTCTTTAAAAAGCATTCATCCTACTGCACTGAAAGCTCAATGATTTATGTAGTCAATACGCCGTATATTAAGGATCCGATCCTCGAAACAAAACATTTGATAGATTCAAAAATAGTTGAATTGGACTGAGTTCTCTTTATGTCCGTAGTCTGAATGTTTGTAATGACGTCGGCAACTGAAAACGCTTCCAGCCTATTGAGTCGAAGCGGCATACCCGGCGGCATTTTTTTGTTATATCTTGTCTTCTAATACACTATAGGCTAGTACGCGAATTGTCCTTTTAAAACAAATAGTAAATGCATCTCCTAGACTAAGTTATTCATAAACTTATATTAAATCATGGATTATTATCTACGCTACTAAATATAAACCTAAAGCGTATATATTGAATTTGAATCTCCTCTATGCTTACATAATATGCTGGGATAAAATTGATATGAAATAATAGCTCGATGCATTCTGTTACTGCGTAGCCCATGAAACCCAAGGCAATTAATGTATCACACCCGTATTTCTCCAGCCATGTCCAATACCTAACTGGCAAGATGTTGTACATGAAGTCGACGGGATCGGGCAAAGTTCCAAAAAAAAACATGTTGACTTTAAATCGATTCCTATCCCGTTCACAATAGAGCCATTGTGAACATAGGAACCGCAGAGAGCCAGATGCTTTTCATTTTAAATTAGCATACTAACATAGCAAACGGCGTCTGTATTTCCAACCTAGCCTTCATGAAAGAATTGCGACCTCATTAAACGTTGACATTAACAATGCAGACAAAACGGGCAGTAAAAGTCTTAATAACATCCGTATAATGTTTTAGGAGTTCAATACCGCCCATGTTGTGGGCTAGGGAAATAAATTCTCAGGTCAAACTTAGATTCTTAAGATATTTCGTTGATGAACTATTTCCGATAACCGCAGGTACTTAAGGATTTTTAAAAATTAAACAACTGAACGAAAGAAACATTAGAAACCTTAGAAACAGCGTTGCAAAAATGTAAAACAACGACAAGCTAGCGAATGGCGAATATCCTTTAAGAATTTTAATTATTCGAATCTTGAAGCAAATCGAAATAACTTTGACAAATATTCAAACCCTTAGGCTTTGGTACCTATCCACTGATTGCGGTTTAAGGAGATGGTCAGGAGCATCCAGTGAAAGACGTAAAAATACATGAGTTCATCAAAGTTGTCTGTGACTACACGAAACATAAAAAAACGTAATCATTCATGTTGTTTTGGTTCTGTATGTTCTCAGTGTTTAATGTTTGTAATGTCCCCCGCGACACAAGGAATTTCGATAGATTTTACGTTAATATTACAAAGTGTATTGCGGTCGGATTTTCAGTAGCAAATAAATATGTCGATAGATAGAGTATTGAATTGAACCGTTGAACTACTGTACTATACGTGCAGTTAAAATGTATTGTGTATTTACAGAATCACTGAAGATCGATAGCCTACATAAGTTATTGAAGAGTTTAAAGTTGGAAATGTCATGGACGCAGGCGAAAGAATATTTAAGTCGATAAGTTGCGGGCATAGGGCTTATTTCAGTCTTGTCTTAATAATAAATGGACCGTAAAAGCATTCTAGTCCAAAGTAAGAAGATTTTTTACTTTTTAATCTTTCACTCTGGCTTTTGCAGGCCTTTGTCGTATCTACACAAGAGCCGTGCCTCCTTCATGCAGCATCTAATGTAACCTAGTCACCTTCTTCAACTTGAAGATTAGTCTCTTATTACTACGGCTACCAATTAGTCCGAAGTCTCTAGGACTTGTTTTGTCCACCCTAAGAGCTTAACATACAATAAATAAATCCTGAGATACGCTTTTGTTTATAAATATCACGAGAATTTTAGACTACATAGAAGTAGTAAGTCTAATTTTTATAACCTGTTTACTTCATTTATGCAAATTCAGGTAGAAATCGGGCCTACAATCGATTTGATCGTAAATTCCAAATTCTTTATTTTCTTGGATGATAGTAATATTTTGGGTAAGTATGGAGATGGTGAATGGTTGTATCACCAATTCGACAATTGACGCAAAACAAACACTTCAAGAATTATGTAAATTAACATACTTCGCGCAATGTTTTAAGAGTTTTCATACAACTGTCCTAGAACTGGGCCTGTGTCTTATGAATTCTTGTTCCACCAACTTTTACTCGCAAGACTATTAACTAATTAAAAACACAATGAATAATTTCTTGTGTAGTAACTGTTCACGACAATAATATTTTAAAATTAAGTATGATAAATAACTAGAAAGATTAAAAGTACACTGTTACAAATTACTTTAAGGGCAGCTACTGGCTGGCAACTATCCAATGGAATAAAACCTATTCTCTTTATGTAATAGTATAGTGCGATGGGGTGCCTTATAATATAATGTGAACATTAAAACAATTTACAAAGTCGAGATCGCAGGGTCAACCTATGCTTAATGGTTGTAATTTTTACCGTTCTATATTGAATAGCAAGCCATTTTTGAAAGTAATATAATATCAGTCCTGTATTAAACTGTCCCACCGCTGGGCACGGGCCTCTTCTCAGTGTGAGAAGGGTTAGGCCATAGTCCACCACGCTAGCCCAGTGCGGGTTGGCAGACTTCACATATCTTTGAGAACATTATTGAGAACTCTTAGACATGCAGGTTTCCTCACGATGTTTTCCGTCACCGTTAAAGCAAGCGATAATTAACTATTTAATACGCACATAACTTCGAAAAGTCAGAGATGCGCGCCTTGGGATCGAACTTGAGACCTCTGCGTGGCAGTCCAACGGTTTTCCACTGGGCTATCGCTGCTAATTCTTATAATTTTGAAAGTAAAGAAAGAAGAGAAGCAAACGAATGTCCTAACTGCCATTTACAAAATATAATAACAGTGTTTTTTGTAATGACTCCTCTCATGGCTAGCTATCTAAGCAGTCGTGTAGTCTAAGAGCAGAGCCCTCAATACCACGTCCTCATTGCAGCTGAAGTCGTGCACTTTCACGCCTCGTTTGAAGAACCAGAACTGAAGGAAGAAGGAAACACGTGTGTCGGCTACGAATTCCAAGTTGTAATAGTTCGGCAAAGACATGAGGAGAACTTCATCAATTTCATTAATGTTCTAAACGATTCATAGCGACACAATAAGGTCTGCTTATATAAGGCAAGTTTCTTGAAACAAGTGTCATGGCTATACCTATTTTGACAATGCACAGGATTTGCTTTAAGAAGCTTGCCTCGTGTAAATGGACTATTAACGTTACTGCGATATTACACGAACAAAATCCAAACCTTCGATGGTTACGTTCATTCAATTTAACAATACGCGTACTCGTTCAGTTACGTGCGTAGTCAAAATGTACGGAATGACGTAAACCGGTACTACGTGACGGCCCCTCGTCGCCAAAAAACAGATGCCGGCAGAATTCCCGATGGAAACGAATATTGATAAAGGAAAACAGTTCTTATGTCAAGAGTCATAAGACTTTTCTTTCAGTGCTGAGAGAATTCAAGCCTCACTTAAATCGATTTAGTTTAAGTCCTCTGAAGGGAATATAATTTGGTGAAAGCACGTAAATCGTTTGCAAAAGATATTTTCGCAGTCATTCAGTTGCGTAGCACTTTAAATTGAGGTTGGATTTCATTATTATAACGCTCGCTTTTATACATGTTTTTATATTGAGGGAAACTCTTTTGCATATTTAACACCAACAAAATCGTCTATTTACGGAGCTCATAGAAATTAGCTAAACCTACATCGTTTGGGATTTGTGTACCTACTACTATAACATTTTTCATTTAAGAAAGAACAGCGAGCCTTGTTTTAACAATCTGAAGATCACACCAATTTTATCCAGTTTGGGGATCGAACCCACAACACTCGGCGCATTGGCAATGGCGAGGTGACCACTTAAACTACTACGCATCTGTAACTTACATGCAATTTTTATTTTATTATAAACATAATTAATTAACGGTTCTTTCTTCGGAAGCCCGTAAGCTTTGATCTTCCCTGAGTAACTATGGTAGAGACATTTTTGTATTATAGGAGTACTATTAGATTGTGATATCAGTCACAGAAACGTAAGCAAGATTTTCCTTTATTTAACGGTAAGGAAAGTCTACAGACAAGATGCTATGTTATGAATCAGATTATTACCTAGACTGGAGATAAAACCTTGACATTTGCGATAGTATAGTGAGTAAATAAACTTAAGACATAAACAGTACGTCATGTAAAATATCGTACACTGTAACGTTTTGCCGATAAAATTAATGCTTTTTGAGTAACTTTCGTGCTAATCTATCAGCTTTGGGTAAAGAAGATACAGCTGTTTACATACATACATACATGGTATTACGTTTATATACCTGATAGGCTTCTGCCTATCAGGTATATAACCTACACAATTCTTTGTGTTACATCAGTATTTCTTCAATCATATATTTTAGATCTTACATATTAGGCGTCGAGTCTATTGTCTACCGGGCACAGTTCTAAACTGGAGTCTGCAAGTTTTCTTCAAAAAATTCTCTATTGCAGCACCCGTGCTGGTGAAAAATTCTTAAACAAAGCTCCATAAATACATTGCCCGACCCGAGAATCAAACGTCGAGGCCCTAAACACTACTAACGCTTTACCAACGAGGCAGCGACAGCTCACCAAAGCATACTGTAACCTTTAGGGTTTACTTTAAGAGAACTGTAGAATAATTAGGAAGTACAATGAGAGAAGGTATAACAAATACACTTTTAATGAATTAAGATACAATTAAAAGAGACAATCTTTACTTATAGAACTATAGTCAGGGCGTGGTTCGCTAAAGACTTGCTTCGTGGTCCTTGTATAATCAGGACACTTAGCTGGGAGTGTGAAGCCGGGCCGCAAGGAGCCTGCGACTGACGCCGTCCGTCCTTATATAGTGTCGCACCACCGGTCGCGAGAGGTGGCTAGTGACGTGCGCCCGCGTTCGCCGGGCGTCTAGGCGATTATCGTCACAATACTAAAAGCATGCTAATGCTTTAATATAATACGTTCTTCTAGTAATGGAAGCCAGACTTCTAAGCTTAGAGTACAAAGTACAGCCACTGATAAATTAGTGTTGTGGATGTTTTACACTGCAGTTATGTTTATCATATACCTATAGAGTACTAGAGCAATATTCCGAATGAAGCAACATCTTAGACAGAAAACTATCTACCCAATTACAGTTCTTGCAACTCACAAAGGCGAGCGGGCTTTACGTGTACATGCACAGTGCGGTAGTATGCGTGTTTGACAGAGCGCACTTACACACACATACATAGCCCGCTCGCCTTCATGAGTTGCAAGAACTATACAATAGGAGACAATGTTTAATAATAAACTTTTGATATAGAGCCAACACGTGTTGAGAGCAGTAATGTAATCAGATCTAATAGTCTGAAACCTGCCTCGCATACAGCTTAGCTAATGCCTCCTAATCATTAAATATTCTGAGCTGAACTTGCCCTATTAAATCACAAATATTAGATGTTCATCTGCTTAAACTAGAACGAGCATGGTCTCACGCCTATATTTCCAAAGCTGTAGGCAAAGGTGTTATATACCCACATTGTGCCAGCTTTGGTTTTACGTCCAATATTATAGGTAGCCTTTACTGTATACAGGACCCAATTATTTTGTTTTTCTTTAAAAAGAGACGGGAGTTGTCCTTTACTCTAGAAATCATTCCTGAAGTGATCGCTAACTATGGGCCTTATCAGAAGGCTCAAAGTCACTTAGAGGGCGATAGACAAAGCTGTGCTCGGAGTTTCCCTGCGGGATCGAATCAGAAATGAGGAGATTCTCAGGAAAACTAAAGTTGCCGACATAGCTCTCCGGATGGCCAAGCTGAAGTGGCAGTGGACAGGGCACATAGCGCGCAGAACCGATGGTCGTTGGGGCAGAAAGGTTCTGGAGTGACGGCCACGCATCGGAAAACGCAGCAGGGGTAGGCCTTCTACAAGGTGGACTGGCGACCTGGTAAAGGTCGCGGTAAAGATGCGGGTGGCCCAAGACCGGTCTGTGTGGAAGGCCTTGGGGGAGGCCTATGTCCAGCAGTGGACGTCTTTCGGCTGAGATGATGATCATTTAGACTTCACAAACATTCAAACAACGGACAAAGAACGCCCAGACCCGGAACAACTACTTGTGGATCGAACCCACAACACGTGGCGCGGTGGCAGCGGCGAGGCGACCACTTATCTTCTACCCCATCTGTGCAGTCATATACCAAGAAAAATTAAGTTCTGTGCTATGTTGAGAGTTTCTTGAGAGAAAACTATAATAACTGCTTAACCCTGGAAGCAAACCGACGACCTCACGATCGCTCTCAGAAATAAGCGCATTGTACTTTAAAATCAATGATATAATCACGTTCAAAAATAAACCTCGATAAAAATTATTAATTCAAACATTTTATTTCGCATGAACGCAAAACCACATCATTGAAATGATAAAAAAAAACAACTTATCTCCATTTCAATAAAATCCATACATCACACATACACATACAATTATAGGCAAGTGGGAAAAATCACAGCTCATGCGCCCATGACGAGGTCGGCGTGTCATTGACCTTAAGGTCACCGGTCAACCAATAGTACACATATCAACTCGGTACCGAAACTCACCCACGAACATAAATTATATGCATATAGTGAGTTAGTTATACAGTAGCTATGACATTTTTAGTGTCTGTTTGGAACTTTGGATCAATGGTTAAGTGTCATCGTGAATCTGATCGTGAGGTTTCAAGTTTGATTGCCGAGTTGGACAATATCACTGGATTTTAGGTTAAGAAATTTTAAGTAGCTGTATCTGGTAATCAATTGGGCAGAAAGATCAATAGATCTCGTGCTAGTACAGCACCTATTTAAGGAGGTCAGGATGTGATACAATTGTAAGTATACTTTCGGTGTGACACGTTAGATATATATTTAATGTTCATACTTCTATAAATATACATTATATTTGGACTAAGCAGCGACAAGTGGTACAATATTGCACTGTCACGCAGAGGTCTGTTATTCGATCCTAGGGCTAAGCTAACTTCTGACTTTTCGTAGTTATATGTGTGTACTAAATAGTAAATTATAGCTCGCTTTAACGGTGAATAAAACGTGGCAAGGAAACCTGCATGTCTGAGAGCTTTCCATTATGTTCTTAAAGATATTATTTGTAGTACCGCCAACCAGTACCTACTGGGCTAGCATTGTAGACTCTGGCCTTACCTAACTCACAGTAAGAAGAGGCCAGTGCCCAGCAGGAGGACAGTTTACATACAGGGCCGATACTATTATATTTTTTTGCGATACAGTCCCTATGGTAAGTACACACATCAAAAGAGTCTAGGGATCAAATACGTTTTAGAGGCTCACCATTGATTCTTTTTACGGATTTTCACTATTTGAAAAATAATTTTAATAAATTTCGATAAAAAATAGAAAATCAACTGTCAATCAGGATTTCTATAAAAGTGTGTAATATCGTTTTTATAAAACCATTACAATTACTGCATCGGAACTGAAAAAAGCTGCACTAATATGAAGCGAAGACATCATTTAACACGAGAAGAGATGATGAGAGCCGTCGGAATGTTGCAAGCTGGTTCCGTTGCCTGGAACCAGCCTGCAACATTCCGAGATCCTCAAAGAAAAGAGCCTCATTTTTGCCTATTTTTTCCATTTACTTGAAGATATTAACTAGGATTAATTTTTCCAAATTTGCAATAATTTCAAATTTTCTTAATTTTACAAAATATAGGGCTAATTTGATAACTTAGACATAAGAATTAAAGTAAAAAGCTTGGCAAATATTAATTTGATAGTCTTTTATACTTAAAATATACTTGATCCCTAGACACTTTTGATGTGTGTAGTTAACGTAGACTACCGATGATACATGTTAGTAATGTAAGTGATAAAGAAAACCAGTCTCAAAAGAAGCACAGGGAAACTTCAACCGCAGTTTTCTTATTGTCTTGAAAATGCATTGCAGCTTTCATTCAATATCCAAATATAGAACAACAACCATATAATACAGTATTTGCGCCATATAAGCCGGTAGGGCGCCAAGATAACTTGGCAGTGCGTACAGTACTCTGTGTATCTTGGCAAGTATACGTAATGACGCGGAAATAGTACACACTCGATTCACTAGTTCCGTTGCATAATATCTATTAAACGCTACTACAGATAATCGAATCGAACCCGATAACTCGAGAAGCGAGCATTAGATATTCGAAACTAGAGCGAGTTGAACTCGTGTCAGTTGGAGCAAGCGTATGTTGTGAGCCTGAAGTTCGTGAGATTATAACTTCAGCTTAAGACACTTTAAAGCTGAAAGCAGATCGATATCGCATCACATTTATCTAATTGCAGCCTTACTTTAAACCACTTTTAACATGTTTAAGAGGTAGCTATGTTATAACAAGAACAAAAAAATTCTAATTAGTCGAATCAGAAAAAAAAGAGCACTTGCTCTAGCGACAAGAGAAAGGAGAAGGATCTGAAAATCTCAGTTAACTTATTACTCAGCGTTTACTGTTAAGCGCTGTAGATTGTCAAAAATGAATCATAAACTAAGGTATAGAGAACTATTCAGAGGACAGGTAGCTAACTAGTATTAGCGATATTTTTATAAGTAAGGCCTTTGTTGTTAACCTACTATAATTTGTCTTAAATTCAATTCGTACCGCTAACAAGAAATTCCGAACAAAAAAATGCAATGATGGCGGCTACTTGAAAATCAAATCATTACGTTCGGAATTTGTGCATACGCTCCACAGACTAACGAGTTATAATATAATATCAACGCTATATACAAACTGTCTCACCTGGACAGTCTACCACGTTGGCCCAGTGCGGGTTAGCAGACTTTACATATTTTCGAGAACATTATAGATGACCTCTTAGACATGTAGATTTCCTCACGATGTATTCCTTCACCGTTTTCGACGAGTTAAATTTGCTAAAATAGACTGTCTATAAACTGTGAAATTTATTACGGTGCCGTTTTATCTTGAAGATGTACGGATTCCTAAAGTGTCCGTTGCCATGGTAACGTTCGTTCAGATATCTTTGTGACTAAAAGCTGATAATCCTCTTTACGAAGATTCTAATGCCCATTATTGAAAAGGGTTTCGCATTTTCAAACATAATGATTCAACTGATAACGAAACGACAATATCCTATATAATTCTGTTTGGATAACGAGTTGAATAATATTTAAAGGCGGGTGTTTGTTGTAAATTATGGTGATTGTATACGACGCAAGTAGATGGTGCGGGCTATTACAGACCTAAGCTATTGGCGCGAGCTACTTGCGCTAGTGGCTCGCAAGAGCAAGAGCCTCAAAGGACAAACCAAGAGCCTCAACATATTACCCGTCTCGTGTATCTACTAGTGACAGTAAAATAATCGAAGTATGCAACATGATCACACGAGTATTACGAATATACTTACATAATCTCACACGTACATCCTCGAAAGGTTAGGCTATTATGTATTAAAACCACATTAGTCAACTAGTGTTTTAGGTACCACATAAAAGGGGCCTACCGGTACCAGACCGAGAATTTCTTAACAAAAAATTCCATAAAACATTGACCCCAAATCAAACATGAGATCTCATACATAGGAGATATATTTGTTACCGCTGCGCCGTGCGAGCATAATATACACGAAATATTTTCCAAGTAGATATACGGTGGCAACATTAAATAGCTGTGCTATACGTAAAAGCAATTTACAATAGGTATTAATCAGGATTACGCAAAGCCAGTTATATCAAAATCTCGGTTCAATACACAGCAGAGTTTATAAACAAATTCGTTGAGAAATCACAATAATCTCGAAGCATTTCGTGATCATGCTAATCCGTAAATACGAAACGTCACGCAAACTTGAATTCATTCAAATCGACGCAATTAAACACCACGCCTAAAGGTAATTTTATTTAGAATTCCGATGATGTATGTATTCCACGCAATTAATGTTTAGATTAAGATGATTGGAATATGACCTACAGTGCCGAAAAGTTTATCACACGGCTAGTCCACAAACTGAAATTCGCGCATCGAACTATACTTAGAAGGTTTTTTTGGGACATAGTCAGGAATGAGTTATCCTTCACAATCTTAATCTTACCGGCATATGCAGAATAAGCCAGCTTCAGTAGGTCTAGTAGGAGGACCGATGAAAGTTCGATCTAATCTTATCTTAGAATAAAGAATCCGACTTGGTAAACGCAGAAGAAAACTGTTTTAACATTTTTCTCCTTTTTATTGGCGCCAAGGCTTACATACATAGACTTACGGCTGTATATATCTGACGGAGTAAGGCGAGATTTATTGAGCTTTATAAGTCTTATGTTAAAGGAGACGGGCCTATAGCTAACCTATTCTATAGACTCCGTGCTGCAATTAGATTCCTAGCAAATATAAGCGATGTGTGTATGTATCATCCAAGAGACTAACGAGATAATCAAAAATAGTATTGTATCGAACAGTATAACTTTAAGCTATTTATTTGCTTATTGAAAGTTAAGACTTATTTATAGCGTAGATTTCAAATGAAGCTAAATCGCGGTATACCGTTTATATCTCGATCTGCAGATGGTAGTAGGGGAAACGTAAGAAGTTTTCATATCCGTTTCCAATAATGATAGTTAGATAAAAGTACGTATAAATGTATATTTGTTAGTATATATACATATGTTCCTGTCGATTGGTTCGCAAGGTCTGGCAGTTGTAGGCTATTATGGATATTGTTTCCATTTCAACTGTTTATCTTCTATGCTTGTGAACAATCATATAAAAGTTGTAAAAATAAGATACTATAATTGGTTAGGATAACATTAAAACCGACTGCATACTAGTTTGCCAGGATAGTAATAGAAAGTGAAGGTATGATAAGGGAAGACTGTCGAGCTGGCGCAGCAGTAGCACCTACGACTAATGTGCAAGAGGTCGTCAGGTTCGATTTCCATGGCAGGTAAAGTGTTTGCGTCTTTCTGTCTCCTCAGTAGCAGAACAGTATGAAACTGTGGCCGATAGATGGAATTAGTCTCGCCCCTAATCATGTGACACTTTAAGAGCTGGGGAAATGTTAGTCCAATATACTTTTGCCTACCCGCTTCAAGGATATAGGTGTAAAACTAAATACTACATTTATAATAAACGAATATTTTAATTTCAGAAGCCGCAGCCTTTCCTCCGAAAGGATTCCATCACGGATACGTTAGTGCCTGGATTATCGCATCTTTTTCGCTGGTTTATACCTTGTACGGTAATATATTTCAATAGAACAGTTTTAGGAAGCCCAACATTCATTTCAGTCAAATACTGGTGTTGACGGCTTTACAAGATAGCAAAGAATATTGGAATAGGACGACCTTTTCGGCTTGAATAAGAACTTCTTGGGTTATTGGATACAGAAATGTGGGTACTATCTCTGAAATAATACAATTGAAATTGGTAACCGTCTTGAAGGTTTAAGCTATACACGTGTCGATATATGTATAGAAATGTACATAGATATATGGACGCTTTTTTATTTTAGAATATGTCAACTCCCGCAATAGGATTAATTCCTGTATCGCGGGGATCTTTGTAAACATTGAAACAACGGACACCAAGAACAGCTTGGCACTTGAAACAACCTTTGTGGATCACACAAAATTTTGTCCCGTATGGGAATCAAACCACCAAACTTAGCGCAGTGGCAGTAGCGAGATGACTACTTAAACCATTACGGTATCCGTGCAGTCAAATTGTCACGTTTCGACATATATGCAAATTAGGTTGAACCTATCGGGCCTCTTTTGGACACAGTTCCAGACTCCTGAATTACTAAGAATTCCTTGAGAGAAAAACACAATGACACTTGGCATTCAATACCGCTGCGCCACTGAGGCATTGTATTAGAAGATTAATAGCGTGACGTCTGTATTTTTTTAAAAGATTAGGCAGAGATGAATACGACCTAACCTGTTGTCGTCTAGGAAGCTATTTTAGGAATTATATATTTTAAAATATAATAGAAGCAACGATAAATCGACGGGGAAAAACCGAAAAGCAGCAATATTTAACTTTTTTTAGTCAGAATGGTCAGACCACTCTGTTGAAAGTTATACGTGGTCATAGATTAACAATATACGCAACTACTTAAGAACCTTCTAATTATTCGACGGATAATAAGACTACGTTCGTCCCAGGACCTGATATTAGCACTTCACTATGAATTGCAAAGGCAATAACTAGTAAAGAAAAGGCACACATTGTAAGCGATTTTGTATATGAAATAATTTGAATACATTCATGGCAAATGATATCCAATACAATTTCAAAAGTTTTACATAAAGACATTAGGAATAATTTACATCCAGACTCGTTAGGAGAAATGGTTATCATTTTTACATAGATTTATTTGGTAAAATATCTAGCACTACGTTATATTAGTGTGTATATTGTGACCGTCCATAAATACACCTATCTGTACCTCGCCTCTAAACGTAATATCCCGTACAAACATGATTTATATCAGTTATTGGGAATACGGTGAATAATAATACGAGATACTGTTAAGTCAAAGGTCAAAATATTTTATAGTATTTAAAATTGACACAATAATCTATTTGTTTTTAGAGTCAGTTCGTTTAGTTTTGAACCTGAAGGCTGCTTACACACATGAATCATTTTACTTTTGAATACATAAGTAAGGTAGGTACATAGGTACAGTAATGGCAATCTGTAGCGGCTCTGTCAAGTATTTGCTAGATGGTGTTGTGTGTATGTGATAGAATATTATTATTATTATATTATTATTTAACGCACAAGTTCTGTTTCATCTAATGATTAAATATTAGTTTCAACCCACAGCTTCAACTTGTAGCTAGGTTTATATCGTTAGAACCACGTATTTTTCGGAATTAAACACAGCCCATGATACTCATCAACGGCCTATAAAACTACTTTCATGCGAAAAATTACGTCATTCCGTTGCTTTGAGAAAAGAGGCAAGACATTAAAGAGATCTTCGTATTTATAATATTACTAAATGAAGTACCTACTATCTTCGCGATAGATAATCCTTATAATCTAAAGTAAAATTAGTAGGTAATACTTAAATTGTAATAATTTACCCGATATTATTTATACATATAAAATGTTAACACATTTACAGCTAGAATATGTTGTAAGTAAACACTACCACCTGTTTTTCAGCCAGGTTCTGGCAAATAAAGATATTGAATTTAAATTAATGTTCTATAGTTATACGATTTCATTTGCAGTATTTCATATAAATTATCATTAACACATTATACTATTGCATTACATACCTTGTACTCCACTTTTGTCTAGAAAATTACTAAGTTGAAATGTTGAATTACTCGATGCTAGATACTGTGTGAATCTCTGAAAAGTAGAAAAAAGAACATGTTAGTGCTTTGAAATATAACAGTTTTGTAATGATAAAATTTAAGTTAAAAAAATAACTAGCGGACGAACTAGTCGTCCACTAAATTATTTTTAGAATAACTAAGTCCAACAACAGTTGGACTACTGAAACCAATCTTTAAATTGAAAACTCTTTAAAGTTATATGGTCATTAAAGACTAAGACTGAATAAAGTACTGTGGAAGTATCTCTACTGTACGATAATCGCAACCATTTAACATTGTCATGTATTCTTGTGTGAAAACGGAAAGCAGCGCACATAAAGCAGACTTTGAAGTACCAGTAGTCTCTGTGCTCTCCTCTAACTATGTAGGGTTTATTCATCCGTTCTGATTAGAAGAATGAAGTCGACTATGTTTGCCAACCAGGACTACAGGTTAGTAGCGAGGCATAAACATTAGTAAAGGCCGGTTTAGCAAATCATAATAAACGTCAAAAGAACTTGTTTACTATCTCTATTCGTCAGGATCCACGTCTAGAAATGACCGAACAGTAGACAAATCCTAAGAGTAGGACGTGACCTCTAAAGAGGACAGTACGTAAATATCAAACGACAAACTCCTACCAACTTGACCACAGTATTCTCCCTGTAATCAACGAAATATACTACGTATCTTAACCCATAAACTAATACGGACTGCAATCAAAACTTTTTAGACGACATAAAAATAGCTCCAATGTTCCGGGAGCATTTTTAGGTCAAACGTAACGATTTTCTAAACATGGCGCCTTGTGTTCCAGTTTGTCGTTTACGTTACAAGTTTTATTAAATATTTGAAGACATACTGTAATAGCTGACGTTAGATGTTGCAAGAATATTAAAAAAAGAAAGAAAATGTTGCAATGGAAATGTTATAATGATGGGCAAGCCAAAATACTTCGTTGGCTTATGAGGAAAATTTACGCGAATTCACTCGAGTACGATATTTCATGGAGATCACAGAAGAATTTCTGTTTCTCCTACACAATATCGTTCCATAACCTTGTATTATATATTTGCTACTAGATTTTTTGCCCGCGGTTTCGCTCGCGTAAATGTAGGTTAGGGTTAGTAACAGTACTTTTTCTGGCTGAAGGGCCCTTTTCTGTTCCCCTGACAAGTAGTTAAGGCGTGAAATAAACTCACATTCGCGTTTATAATATTATAGTTAGGATTTGCTAAAGTAATTTCTAGAGCTCTATTAGGAAGTGCTTCTCTGAAAACAGAAGAATAAGAAGTTTTCGTCCCGCAAGGGAAACTAAACTAACATAACAGTGACATGTGCATGGTGAGCTATGCGCAATTTCTTTCTATGTTGCAAACGTCCTTGGCTTCAGTAACCAATTAATATCAGGTCATGCTTATTTGCTACCTTCGATAAATTGTATTTAGATATGATATAAAAAGCTATCCCTAGGGTTCAAACAATGTAAGTACCAAACATACACGTACTGCTGTAAATAGGTATATTCAAATTATCAGACGAAACGAACCTAAGTTCGCAGGTGTCTTATCACGATAATTTGTTTGACGAGACACTATATAATCGTAATATAAAATGTACAATCATCATAAGCCCAATAATTTCTACAATGACCGGTCTTGGGCCACCCGCATCCAACCACTCCGGTGCGTGTGTTATATCCAAAATAGGGAAGGTGTCTAGACGAATTCACTGAATACTTCCAAATGCGAGGTGTACATAACATATTTTTCCTGGAATAACTGAAACTAGGTCAGCAGTAAAGGTCAACCTTTAATCGTAACAAGTTTACGTAAAACTTAGAAGTAATTAAGCTTTTTCCTACGCAATTTATACGTAAGTACTACTAGTACCATTAGTTTTCTCTGAAGCAATGTCTAGTCTAGAAAAAGCAATATTTACTATGACAAGGCGCTCGCTAATATGAATGAGATTATTTATCAAGTCATCAGTCCGTAATTAAAATGTCTTCCAAGAAAATATACTCATAGAATAAAACATGCTTTTCATGCCAAGTTCTTTCTCATGTAAGTTCGCAAGTGGACGGGATTGAATGAGACTGTTGTTATAACTGAAAACGAGTATTAACCAGTCAAGTCATAGAATGCCAGACATAATTAAAAATATTTTGTGTCTGGCCGCCGGTGTGCCGCTGCGACTCAATAGGTTAAAGGAACACGCTCTATAAATAGGCTTGAGGTTTCGGCCATGTTGCAATGGACATGGTCACACGCAGACTAACAGTCTGTGCAGTTGTGATCACGGACACTGCAAGGCCGAAAGACCAGCTTTCATAAAAGTATGTATACACTGAGTATGATCGCGTTAATACCCATTTCCAGTCATAAATCATTCAACGCAAAAGTATAAAAGAGCTGCGTTTTCTGCTGTTCAGCTTTTTAAAACCAACAAACACGTGAAATATGCACAAACACACACAGCTATATGCAGATGACATAAATCATATATCCATTCAATAAAACTCGGTACCGCATTAGAACCAGCGGAGTAGCCACATAATACCGAGAGCACGGATTACGCAGTGATTTAAGTGGTCTACGCTGATGCACTGAGTTGTATACTGTGTATCTATCACGGTACGAGACATAACACAACATAGGCCTTTTCTTGATCCACAGAAAGTTAATATAAGTCTGAGTATTTTCCTGTCCGATCTTACTATTCACCGAAATTTGATGCGGGTATTCTTTTTCATAATCAAAATAAAGCCAGCTCAAAAGCTCATTTGAATCTATCAACCGTACCCAACAATTCTTTGGTTCTATTAGGTGTTCATTATGTCCATTGTTTAAATATTTTAAAGTCTCCCGAGATTTAGAAATATTCCTAGTGCCGAAGTAAAATAAGCATAACGGATATGGTTACTATTCCCAGTAAGTATTTTGCAGCTACACATTGCACTAAAAATAATACGCATTTAGCGTATTATTGATAGTAAAGCTACTGAAGCATCTCACAAGAATGTTGGCCGCTAGAATAGGGATGTCTAAAACAATTACCTATCGACTAATACCCGTTTCTTCGGCAACAATAGAAGATATCAGAACATAATTACTTTAACAAGCCTCACCAAACACACGAATCTATACTCAGAAGCATCGAGAAGATTCTAAAAGGGCCCCAGCAATTTTCCAATAACATATCTGACAAACTAACAAAACCCATACAAGGTCAATAATTGGCATAATAAAAGCCATTATATTTTCATAACGAAGAATGTATCATACAAACGAGTACACTTGTATATATGTGTAAGTACTGTGAATATAGATAGAACATTTTTTATTGACACAAGTGGACGTCGTCGGCATTTTATTTGCAGTAGTTGTTAAAGCATATTATATCTATGTACGCATACGGAGTTAAAATATATGTTGTGAATCTTAAACATGTTTCAATAGATAATACAAATATTATATATACATTCTTAGTCTCACGTCTCTATCCCCTAAGGGGTAGGCAGATGTGTATTACACCTAAATATGATTTCAGGTCTCGCGAGATAAGAGGTCAGCTTTTTGCCGTCTACTGGGCACTGTGTCAGAACTAAGCCTCAGTATATTACTTTAGTCAATTTCAATACAATAAAATCAAAAGCAACACAAACGGTTCATTGACATAACCATAGACATTTTAGTGATATCCAATTGTAGCGTCAATTGTAAATCAATTAATTTTCTAATTGAATCATTCGATTTGATGCAGCGAAAGACTTAGAAATGACATATAAACACTGCTACAATTATATCTTACCGCGCTATAATTGTGCCCATCATTCGATGTCCGCAGTTGACCAAACAGAATATAGTAGATATACAGTAAAAACAACATTTACAAGGTACATAATTTTACATTGTTATAACATATTTATAAACATTGGCAGCCATGGTTTTTTCATTAGCCGTCAAGCGACTATGATTTGGTGGTTTTTTTTTGGTGGTGTAGACAAAAAGAGAAGGATGACGAAGTCCTGGAACTTTTCCATGATAAAACTTGCCGATTAATCTAGACAAATGTTGTCGTTCCAAGTAGAAGCACAATCCAAATCAGTATGTAAACAATATTCCGTAAGCAAGCCATGTCCTTAGAAAAAGCACACAAAAGAAATAGAGCACCCGAACACAAAAAAAAACTGCGAAGTATAGTCAACAAAATGGCAGTTTTCTTGACGGTCAGAATAATATTTTTAAGAATGTTTAAAATATATTAATATTTCTATTTTTGTATAGTTTTTGCGGCTAACACCATGAGTTGCAGTGGCCAGCCGCATACTATTTTCTTTTAACACCCGCACTATGTTTAGATCTTATGTACCATTAGTTAGTAGGTCATTAATACCAGTAATTGACAGATTAATTTAAATTTTAAATTCATCTAAATAATAACTTTCTTTTTGTCGAACAAATTTCGATTATCTAATCAATAACTAAAAAGTTTACGACATAAACGATTTTTTTGTCGTACAGCCTTATGCAATGATAAATTATAGGTATATTTTCATCTGACAAATAACCTCACTTTTTGTCTAAGATTTTTGAAATCAAATAATTATTTATTAATCAAACGTCATTTGCTTTGAAATACACTAAGATATGATGTGAAAACGTTGAAAATATGGATAAATGTGTTTATTCCATTTAGTAAGTAATTATGTGATAAATTTAACAGATTTGACATCTATTTGGTTTGTATACATTTTCATCTTAATGGATTGAAGTCGACTATAAGAAGTTCTGGTCAGAAAAACCCAATAACACTTTTACTGAGCTAGGGTGAATTCGAGATCTCAAGCAGCAGCAGACATATTCTCTACCGCGTCGTAGCTTAGCCTAGTTTCGGTTAAGCAGTAACGGTAAAAACTATAATGTCATATTATTAAGTTTTATTACTGTAAGACATTTAAAATATCTTATTTTGCCATCCCGTAATGTGCGACAAACCTATAGGTTACTGATATTGTGTATCATAAGATAAATTGTAACACATACTGAGAAGCTAGTCAAAACTTCGTCAGTGCTAAACGAGTATAGGAGGTATGAGTTTCATGCTACATACTATTTATTATTCTGGTCGAGTAGAAGAATGTCAATTCGGAATATACGCGTGTACTTCTAGTAATTAAAACTAATAATTGTTATGTCCCGTCATTCATTGGATATTAAGCATTTTCATTTCATGATTAAGAGGAACGGTATCTACTGATATTCGGGTGATTTGATTAGAAATCACTATATGCATGATATGCAGTGATAGCTCAGTGGGGAGACCAACAGACTGCAATGCAGAGGGTCTCGGGTTCGAACCCACGTCGCGCACCTCTGACTTTCGGAAGTTGTGACTTTTCGAAATTATGTGCGTATTTATTGACAATTATCGCGTGCTCCGTGCCTCGGAGAGCACATTAAGCCGTCGGTCCCGGCTGCCATGAACATCTACGGCAGTCGTTATTGGGAGAGTGTCGACACGAAAGATCCCACTGGGTCGAAGTGTCGCCGGTCTGCACTGACTGGCTCCCACATAAGATACATACATACATATGCATGATATGCTTATTTGTCCTTAATTTTTTTTTTAAAGACATCTTGGGATTTATTCCTGTATCGCGGGGGACTTCAACGTTCAAACAATGGCAACAACAACACATGTCCTTTTCTGTGCCTGACAACGTGTATGCAAAACTTCATGATCCGTCGAGGAGTTAAGGTGTGAAAGCGCAACAAACAAACAAACCCACATTCGAATTTGTAATATAAATTTTATCCTTCGAGAACAGTACTTCTTCCATATCTTTTTCTGTACCTCTAATAATAATAATGTCCTCCAGACCGAATTTCGGCCACGGCGCGGGCGGCCAGTCTTAACAGAGACTGGCCATCTGCGCAGGAGATATTATAGTGCACAAGTGTGTGCGCAGACACAAGTGCACTCTCTGTTCCCTAACTCTCATGATCCGATGGGACATCAATCCGACACGACCGGAGGGAGATCAGGCGCAGGACCAACGGCTTTACGTGCTTTCCGAGGCACGGGGGTGTTTAACACCGGCAACTTCCTAACTCCGGGCTGCAATTGTGATTTTTTTACAGAAAAACACAATAACTTTTTGTTGGCCCGACCCCTGGGTCGGGCTAACAAAAAGTTATTGTATATATATTGTATATATATTGCATTCACTACCGCTGCGCCACCGCGGCATCCTGATGCCGCGGTGGCGCAGCGGTAGTGAATGCAAGTGCTGTGCATGAGGTCTCGGGTACCTCTAATAACGTGTATGCGATATTTTATGATGATCGGTCGAGAAGTTAAGGCGTGAAATCGTAATAAACAAACAAACTCATATTCATATAAATAATATTAGTTAGCATGTCCTATATTACATTGTAATATTTGACGTATGTATGCTATGTTGTAATATATAGGTACCTATGTATTTTAAGTGTCAAGTTATTAAAAGCACATTTAATAACCTTAATAACTGCGTGAAGGTGGGAGTCCGATGCAGTCACCGATAACCTCTCTAATTAAACACACAGTCATATTAAAGAGGAGCACTGGAATGCAACGTGGGAACGACACATCAGATTTAAAGATATTTTGTAGGTAATGCCAGAACTCGATTGACAAAATTTTTAGTAAAGCTAGAATTTTTACAGGCCAAAAGTAATATGTAACATAACATAACATAGATTCACGCCTGTTTCCCAGAGGGGTAGGCAGAGACTACGGATTTCCATTTGCTACGATCCTGACACACTTCTCTGGCATCATTCACTTTCATCACATTTCTCATACACGCCCGTCGGTTCAAGGTGCTCTTAACCTGGCCTTTGTCCAGAACGCCTCCGATCTGATCAAGAAACGTTCGCCTAGGTCTTCCTCTTGCGACTGTTCCATTCACACTAGCCTTATAAACTTTCTTAGTCAGTCTTTCCTCGTCCATTCTTTCTACATGCCCAAACCAGCTTAACATACCCTTTTCTATTCTTGTCACAATAACCACTTTCATGCCGCATCTCTCTCTAATCTTAGTAATATGTAGGTATACATAACACTAGTTTATAATTAGAACTAAGCGATCACTTTATTTAAATTGTAATTTATAGTAAAACGCCGAGATTTTATTTAATAGTAGCTGTGCCCGCGGTTTCGTCCGCGTTTATGATTACTGCGTCGCTCCCGTGGGTCATAGCGTGATGTTATATAGCCTATAACCTTCCTCGATAAATAGGTTATCCAACACTAAAATAATTTTTCAATTCGGACCAGTAGTTCCTGAGATTAGCGCGTTCAACCAAACAAACAAACTTTTCAGCTTTATAGCTTTACCATATTTGGATGTCTTTGGAAACCATTTTTCAGCAGGCGGATCTATCCAAAAGAGCAGTACGTTCATGATAAATTCATCCCACGTTAAAGACAAGTGAGTATGCATGCATACATTGTTTACCTATATACGTAATTATATTTGCTTTAGAAATCTTAACTTTATTACAATATTTTACACCTTTTTTCGCACCCTATTAGGATTGCTTATAGTTTAAGGCTCAGTGGTTTATAGACATACTAAGATTTGCCCGCGGCTTCGCTCACAGCATTTTTTCTGGGTGACAGGTAGCCTATGATCTTTTCTGAAATTTCATTATGATCAGTCGAGTAATTAAGGAGTGAGAGTAATATAGTAATATTAGTTAGGAAGTTAGAATTCCTAAAACAAAGAAATCAAATCAAGTTTGACAACCTTATATTAAATATAATTAGGCAAATTAGTAGATAATATAAATTTGATAATTTTCTAATGATCCATAGCTATCGTGAAACAACCTATTACAAATTGCGATAAAATCAGTCGTTCCCTCGTGATATACCGCACGGGATTGAACGCGTGAATGCCCATGCGTCATGCGTGTTAGCACATGTTATTACCGGTTTTTTAGCTGGGGGTTTAGTGGCCATGTTGTCTTATATGCACATTACGCATAAAGGAGTCTGCCCACTACCCCGTCTTATACCATGACCGTGCTAGGAACGTGTCAGGCAAAAAAATATTCTTTGTAAGGCAATGTAAAAGACTAGACCGTTCCGTCACCGAACAGCAGTTCCTATAGCAGGGCGTATCGTGTCTGATACGTTCCTAGCATGGTCATGGTATGAGACGGTGCAGTGGGCAGATTCCTTTAGTTTTCGTGACGGTGGTATTCTTTCTGTTATCATATGTCTAGTTGCGTGTGTCTCTTTTCAGAGCCGTAGTCAAAGGAAGAAGTTAGCTTAAGAATAACAAACATTTTGCACGGATGGCGTAGGTTACTTACTACTAAGTAAAATTCCAGAAGAGACGAAAATATGTAAGATCCACAAATGAATGTTCCAACTATGGGTATGAAAAGTCATGGTTCTTGCAATATCACAAAAAATGTACTTATGTATAAACGATAGCGTTGTCATAGCAACGGCGATATGTGCCAAGCTAATAACAGAAGATTAGTTTAATATAAATCTTGTAAAGAGACTCACTCGCAGTCTGTACCTACAGACACTTTGTATTAAATCAGCCAAATTTGACTTTATAAGAAATTGCGGTACCTACACATTAGTATAGCAAAGGCTTTGCCTTACAATAAATGATCGATCAAATAGTAAAATCCTTAATGTATCATAATACTTTCCACTATTACAAATTAAACTGTGGCGGTCCCTCCTGCGTGTTGGGGCATGTATCACACACATCAAATTAATATAAGATATTAAGTCTAACACTAGCATAATTTAGTGTTCTTTTGTTAGCTCACGATACACAAAAAAAAAGTGATTTCACTGCATTTATTGTTTTAAACATAAGTTTATCTCTAAGACCTAACGTACTCTAATACATACGTATCTTGGCGATGCGTCTCATTTCACACACTACATTGAACGGTACATCTACACTTATGTTTTTTGAGGTCCACCATGACATTAACTCACGTCAAACATAAGACACATAGCGATTAGTAACCAACGTGTAATAGAGAAAGTTACCTCAAATATTACGGTTCACGCGAAGCGGATAAATAAACAGCTGATGAAAAACGACCATTTGTTTTTCACTCAAGGAAAAGCTAAAAATATACCGCCCCATTTACGTCGAGAGCTATATTTCTTACGTCAAAAAGAAATAGGTAGGTATTTTTTACTACAGCGGTAAATAAACGACTCGCCAAGAAATCGGCGGTTTTCATTGATGCTTACAACACCAATAGTATCTTTCATATAAGAATTCGATGCATATTAACAAAGCAAGCGAGATATGCTAGGATTGTGGTGAATGGATGGATGGAAACTGCATTACGGTATGGGGCGGCACGATCAAAACGGGTATTATAAGGGTGGAAAGAGCTCAAAGAGCTGTGCTGAAAGTAGCCCACTCATTGCCCTTTCTCTATCCCACTAGAGACCTTTACCGTCTTGCCGATGTCCTGACAGTTCGCCAACTATACATCTTAAATGTAGCTCTGAAACAACACTCATCTCTTACATATGATCCCTCATATACAAGAAAAAGATTAAAACATAAAGTCTGCCAAAATACTGATCAATGGTCCACAGCTTTTTTCTGGCAAGTTCTTTGGTTTCATAGGGGGATATCTGTACAATAAAATAAATGCTAAACTTTCTATCTACCAACTTACAAAGTACAATTTCAAGAAGACTGTCTCATTGTGGCTAAAATCCCTAAGCTATGAAGAAACAGAACAGCTTTTACTTATTCCCTCTTAACCAAAACTTTTATCTTTTTTACATTTTTATCTCAATTACTCATATGTATACAACACAATGTTAACAGATCTGCTATTCTTTAACATTTCTGATCCCAAGACCATAGGTCGTAGGGTTAACGAACCAACACCACACTCAATACACGCTCCGCCTATTCAGAGTCTGGAGAGGCTGGTAATCTGTAATACAGGTCTCCTAGTACAGACACCAGTCCCTCGCACAGATTGTACTATATTATGAATAATATGTAACTAGATACCTACTATTGTCTTGTTTTTGTAAAACTGTGTGAGAGAACAAATAAAGTTATTTGTATTGTATTGTATTGTATAATGGAAATCCGCAGTCTCTGCCAACCCCTCCGGTGTACAGAGGTGAGTCAATGTATACGTATAGGTATCAATAATGTGCGTTGTCGTCCTTGCAGAAAAGGTATTGCTTCTCGAGCAGCGCAAGCGACAATCATCACTGGTTCAGAAGCTATAGTAACCCTACGCACCGCGGGAACATAACACAACCTTGTTAAACTATGATCAGAAGGGGGAGGCTGCTTCCCTTTTTTCACGTGGCGGAATGCATATACGCTACCCTCTCCGCGGGAGAAGGGGAGCGGAGAGCATATGTCGGGGAGTAAATGCTTTCCTAGTTCAAATACTTCAAGTATGAGTGCGCATGTCGCGTTTCCCGACAATTCATAAAAAAACAAACAGCTAAAGTTTTCAGATCAAATGTTTACAATGTCACGATGATGTGCCCAAAAATATATCAACTAAAATGTGCGGTAAATAATGTAAGCGTACTGCCGTGCGCATGCGCCGGTAATCGTATGTAGGAAATTAATAGGCGTGAGGCGTCACGCGGAAAATTAATATTCGATAAGCGTCGAGTTCGGATAAAAAATATGTTTTGCGAAGAAAGTAATTTTGTACAATAAGGTATGGAGATTTCTTTTTATATCGCTATGGTAATAAACAAGCTAATGGGTCACCTGTTGGTAAGCGAGTACCATAGTTTATGGATGCGTGCAACACAAGGTTCACACGCATGTTTCTATAGCGATACAACTCCCGCCTTTTATGTGGTAAGCTCCATATGAAAAACGAATTGCTGCGTTGTCAGCGCTAGAGACCGACAGTGTCTGCTGACGACATGTCTCTTGGAAAGGTTAAAACGTAGGAACACGACATTTTTCATACATAGTACCGCTCTGTTTAGATTTCCCTAAGGCAACCTGTGCCAGCTTCGAATCAAACCAAATCTAAAAGATCTGTACATGAGTACGTCACAAATGTCTAGTTGGAGTACGATGTTATATTGCATTTACTCTTCTAGTATCACACGAACCAACAGCCCAACAGCTGGAAAGTGATAAGCGGACTCCATAAACATTAGCAATTCCTAGAATCTACGAATTTAATTTTATTAAATGCTTGAGTATGTTCAGTAATAGTTCATGGAGAAATGGTTGCAGCACCTTACAGCTCTTATGATTTAAAAACAAAAACTTGGCGATTAAAAGAGTGACCGTGAGTTTCTTGCCCGTTCCTCTCATGAGCCCTACACCCTTGCTTTGCTGAACGTGGCAGTAAATGTAAATTCGCGGAAAAAATTAGTGTAACTTTGACATTCATAAGTGTTACCTTGTAACCTAATCTGAATTTATTTTGAATTTGAATTTACGCCTACTTTGATAGTAGCATTTGTATCTTGAACTGAATTTTTTCTTTAGTTAATTATTGGTAATTTAATTATTTTTGCCGAATATTATACGATTTTGTTCTATAGAAATAGTCTCGAGACTAAAACAAATTCGATAACGTGAGGTAGTAAGTGTTTTCTGCACAGAATATATGACATAACAGTTTATCCTAAAGATATGCAGTAAACATAAGGCGAGATAAAATTGAATATTCTATGTAATACGCACGTCTTTTACGTGTAGACATATATTATGATTGTCATTATAAGCATAACAGCCTATCCGTGTAGTTCCAGGTGTGATAGTGCAATTTTTGGCTAGGCAAATCTAAATCATTATCTACTAAGTAAACAATCAAAGTAGTAGTGGAACTTATTGTGTTGTTATTCTGTTGTAACTCTACGAAGACAAACAATCGTGATGTTATCATATATAATTACTAGTTGTGCCCCGCGATTTTACCCACTCCGCTTCTATCGTAGCGTAATGTTAATGTAGCATATAACTCTTATCAATAAATAAGTAATTATATTTAAAAATATTTTACAATATTGACTGGTAGGTCCAGAGATAGGGCCTACTTTGTATATGTACAACAACCATTTAATATATTTAGCTTTATAACATTAATATAGATATAATGAACAGACCGAAGTCCAGACTGCAATAAACAAATAATAAACTACGCACATTTTATCACGTAAACAAACTGTATGTGGGTAGTCTTATCTAATCATTAATGACAAACAAAAAACGAATGTCGTTGAAACCAAGTTTGACAGTTCAGCCCATTTAAAAAAGGAATATGCCTACGTCAAACGTTCTCCACGTTCGTGATCATGTAAACAATTAGAAATTGGCAACACTGCCAAAATATGGCGGACTGGATCAATAGGGTTTACTGAGCTTACTGTGTATCCATACTAATAACGTTAATGCGAAAGTAGGGTTGTCTGTTATTCATTTTTCCATAGTTACACATCAAAAAGATTTTGATAACATTTTGCGTTACAAGAAAATAAATATACCTAATAATATACCATACATAACGAAATTCGTAAATATTTAAGAAATAATAAAATCATTAAATATTTTTGCACTGGACCTAGAAATACCAGTTCTTGTTAAACAATATTTCTTTGTTATGCGAACTAATATTATAAATACGAATGTGAGTTTGTTTGTTACTTACTTCTGTGTGAAATAACTACTCGACCGATCATCATGAAATTTTGCTAACATGTTTCCAGAGGTTTGAAAAATTACGCTGAGTACTTTTCATTAAAAGTACTGTTCCCGAGTGACGAAGCCATAAGCAAAACCTAGTTTTACTTAAAACAGCAAATTAAGCTCTCGCACTACGGTTAACTTAGTGACAACATTCAAGTGTTTAAACAAACATCCTAAGTACTGAAAATCTGAATGTAAATGTAATGTAAAGCTAGATTTATTATTGGACTTATTTTTATATGTATTGACTGACAATAACACATAAGGGATTTGGTGTAATACAGTAACCTAATGTTATTTGAATAAATAAATAAACAAATTGGCTTAGTTACAGCGAGTAGACAACCCTAGACACCAATGCAGTCATAATTATTTATAAGTATATTTTTTTGCAATGTCGTGCGAGATCCGCCGGTTACGTAGATGCCCCGCCTCTCGAGTCTCGACTGTCATAGAATTACGACATACGACGTCTGCAGCCTCATTCACAACCTTGCGTGGTCCAGGGGTCACGTAACCGGTAGTGATTGATATTTGGAAGAAGATTAGTGCCGTTCTTTTTTTGAGATATAAATAAACATTTAAGCTATAGATATTTATATCCAATTACAAAATATAACTATATCTTTTTGATTAACAATTATAAAAGACAACTCCAGTACTAGGAATAATTTCTGCTTAGCTGAGGACTTTATAAACAACATAGGTACACTAAGAACACTCAGGACTACTATTTGTTAACCACACATTTTTTGTCCCCTGTGGGGATCGAACCGACAACTCTCAGTGCAGTGGCATTAGTAAGGCGACCATTTAAACTATTACTCCATCTGTGCAGTCTAATTGACCCCAAATCAGGCAAGCTTGTATCTTGGAAGCCAATAACGCGTCATACTTTTGGTCCAATTGCAGTACCGACGTGAATGCAAATCACCTCTACTTAAACTATCGGGAATACATAAACATACGTGCGTCTGTATATCATTTATTTCTAATCCTAACTCAGATTTATAAATGCAAATGTGAGTTTGTTTGTTACGCTTTCACGCCTTAACTACTCGACCGGTCCTCATGGCAAATTTCGCATACACGCTGTTACGGATACAGAAAAGGACAGAGTATCAGTATCTGTAGCAATATATCCGGCTAAGCCGCGAACAAAAGCTACCTGAAAGTTATTGCTGAATACATCCATAGTCCTATTTAGAGGCACTTGATAAGAATGCATATTTAGTAGGACACTTGTATTTTTAATTTTTTTATTTTTTTCCCACTTTTTTTTTATTTTTCTTTTGTATGTGTGTGTTTAAGTTACCAACATAGTTTTAAATTATCCTGTTGTACTACTAACACTCTCTGGACCGAATAGTCTGATAATAAATGTTTTGAATTGATTGAATATTCAATGATAATGGACACTTTCTTTTTATGTATTTATTTAAAAGCATGATAAGCTAATATAAAAATAGTTATATATAGTAATTAAACAAATGTCGGCAAGCCTCTTAATAAAGTAATGTTCTGATTTAATTGTTAGTATGTCTCCAGTCAGTAGGGTACTAAACTTAAGACCTAGATAGATAGCTCTAATATCATAAATAGGTCGAGATAACGGTGGCCAAGTCGGAGATAGTGTACACTGCCGGTCAAAAGTTTGAGACCACCTACATCAAAGTTGCAAATGGATGTAAAACTCAAAATAAAAAGCTAAACATGAAAGGATTTATTGTGATATTTATTAAGTATGGCAAATGCAATTAAATAAAAAATATTAAATATTTCGACAATTTAACTTAAAATATATGTTGACAAGCTAAACAGCTTTTTCATCAAAAAAACCCTCCCTTGCATTGAATCACTTTGTTGACAAGTCTTGGCATGCGGGCAATCAATTTGTCGATTGTTTCTTGTGAAATATTGTTCCAGCTTTCTTGCAATGCTCTCCACAAATCTTCTTGTGAGCTGGGACAACAACTGCGCACGTTTCTGTCCAGCTCTTCCCACAATAGTTCTATAGGGTTAAGGTCGGGGCTCTGAGCGGGCCACACCATGTTTTTTAACACCCCTTCTGCTTCTTTTGTATCTAAATAACCCCGGCATAATTTGGAGCTGTGTTTAGGGTCGTTGTCTTGTTGGAAAATAAAGCCATCTCCAACTAGCCGAAGTCCCGATGGTACAGCATTACACTCCAATATTGCTTTGTACTGCTCCTTTTTCATAATTCCTTCGACTCGTACCAAATCTCCAGTTCCACGGCTCGAGAAACAACCCCAAACCATAACGGAACCACCGCCATGCTTCACTGTGGGCAGGACACAGTCTGGCATCATCTTTTCCTCGGCACTCCGCCGAACAAAAACACGTCTTTTGCTCCCAAACACTTCAAATTTGGACTCATCTGTCCAAAGAACTCTTTTGAAGTCTTCTTCACTCCAGTCTCGATGGGTAAGGGCCCACTGCATTCTCTTCTTTTTGTTTTGTGGCCTTAAGAGAGGTTTTCGCACTGCTACGCGACCAAATAACTTAGCGTCTCTTAGTCTTCTTTTCACTGTGGTCAATGACACAGGTGTAGACCGGGATTTGTTCACTTCAGCGCGGATTTCTGGTACTGTCAGGCGTCTATTCCGCTTGCTTGTTACCACGATGAACTTATCCTCGCTAGAAGTGGTAGCTCTCGGCCTTCCCGACCGCGAACGATCTTGATTATTGCCAGTCTCCTTGTATCGGGTTATTGTGTTATGAACACAAGTCTTCGACAACTTGAGCTGAGTAGCAATCGCACGTTCAGATTTGCTTTCGTTGTGTAAAGCAATGATGACAGCACGAGTTTCACCGCTAATTTGGCGTACTTTTCCCATAATGAGATGTCTTCACTGTAAGAACGACGAGCTCGGACTAACCAAGATTAAGAAATATTTACTCCATGGAAACTCAGGTGTTCACAGTGTTTAAGGAAGTTAAAATTTCCTAAAATTCTGTTAACACAAAACAAAGCCCAAATAATGAATAATAGTCAGGTAACAATAATATTACAATGACTTTAGCGCGCGGTCCGCACGCGGCGCCCATTGATGTTTCTAGACAAAAGACCTTTGTACGATGATTACATAAAAATAAATAGAAATAATGACTTCGAAAAATAGTTAAATATCCATTGTATATGCAGGTGTTCAAATTAATTGTTTATCATATGTATTTTTAACAAATTTTATTGTGAAACAATATTTTAACTTGTGGTCTCAAACTTTTGGCCGGTAGGGTATATGGAATTCGGCCCAAAGCGTTGTATTCAATACCCACAGCTGATATTATAAAGTAGAATTCTGTTAAAACATCCAATTCTTGCTGCTTTCAGGACAAAGTAAGATGGAATAAAATCATAAGGAATGCAGTCTATTCTTAAAAATTTGAAGAAGTTTAGGCGTTTGTTACTCGAGCGGTAGTCTATAATAAGGCTACTTCGACTAATCGAGAGGTGATATATTAGAATTCCACCTATTACACTATCAACATGATCACACTTCTAATACAAGCATGTTAGCTTAGTTCGATCGGTCTTTTTTCAATAACGTGAACACTAGTATTTAAAACTCTAACTGGCAGTAATCTCAAAAATTGCAATAAGCCTTAGAACTGCAATACACGAAAGTATATTTTTTTGCAACACGAGTTAGATAGAGATAGACCAGCTCCTAGATATCTTATGTGTCCATAAGACAATGCTTATCCCTGTATGCGTTCCTGTAGAATACACGCAGGCGAAGTCACTCGTCAAAAGTAAGTAACTATTACATAAATTTATTAAAGGATTGTCTACATTACATACAGTAATTTAATCAATTAGATTAATTCTTAAAAAAAACATTTCTATTGCTGTAACTCTAGCAGGGTATATGTATATGTTTTAAAGTTAACATTACATTTACTTCCCATCCCAAAGTCATTAAACTAGCGGTTCCTAATAGGGAAGGCTGATGCCCAACATTTACAATTTACGGGTTGATTTATAAATACAAGCTCAGGGGTGAATACAGGCCATTAATCTTATATCCGGCATTTTGTAGACCCACGTTACTTAGACGTAAGATAAGAAGCGAAGAACTTTAAATATTGACTTGTACTTGCAATGGTGGGCGAAACTGGTATCAGACGAAAAGTAAATCCGCGATTGCCAGACCAATTCTTGCTTAGGTTGGTACTCGGGGGTATTTAGTTGTGACACGAATTAGTATTTAGACATATATACACAGTTGAACGACTAAGCAGAGGTATCCTAACAAAGGTATCATTTTATACTTAAAAGGATCCATCCTCCATCCCTAGATATAAGTACTTATGTATGTGATATCAATAAAAAGTTTTGCGCGCCACGTATTAAGTGACTCATGGGTAGAAGAATAGCTTGAGACCATGTCGTTATCAGTGCAAAGGTTGAAATAATACCGAAATGGACTCCGCAATTCTTTAATATCAATATGTAGTTACTTGATCCGAATTTGGGTTTGTTTCGTGCCAGTGGAGCAAGCGAGGAGGGAATATACATAAGTATTTTTGCCGTTTAAGTATTTGTAAAATTAAACATGGATATTATAACAGCACCCAATTTGAACAATAAATCGGGAATTATATAACATGGAATTTGATCTACTTTTAGTTCACAAACAACAATGATTTATAAATTGGCGATAAATATTCCGACCTCCATACTCCATTGATTTGTACTTAGATCATAATGATTCATTTCAATGTAATGAGTGCGTTCGCTTTTATGTGCGGCGATAGTTGGATAATTTGTGAGGTTCATTTGATTTGCTGAGGTGACACAAGTGGGTCATACTAACATATAGACATTTAACCTCCTAGCTGAACTGACTGTTTATATTTAGTCATTCCCATATTCTCGACTTAAAGATGCATAGAAGACTCTTAACTTCCCACAAAAACACCTCGCTTGTCATCCTAAGTAATATTATAAATGTTAATGTGAAGATGTTTGTTTATTTGTTAGGTTTTCATACCTTAACTACTCGACCGATCATCATGAAATTTCGCATACACGTTGTCAGGGGAACAGAAAAAGACAAATGGTACCTTTTATCCAGAATAAAGTAACCTAACCTACATTTACGCAAGCGAAGCCGCGGGCAAAATCTAGTATTCTATTCAATCCAAGCATGCCAGAGACAGTCGAGCGATAAAAATATAGCACTTTATTGTTGAACTGCTCAAATATTATCTGCACGTAACTCTGCATAAATACTTATTAAGTATAAACTTTCGTCTCTTATAAATGCGCGTTGCGCCATAGTCTGCGATTAAATATGAATTAAACTCAAAATTTCCAATAATGTTTAAGTCCTGTGTAAAGTTTTACAGTTACTCGTGTCGAGCAGCAGGTTTTAATTTAAGAAGACTTGTCTCGCGTTAGTTATCACCCCATGTATTGTGGAAGACTTTACAATCGTACAAGTAACGGACTCTTAAATAAATTGGCGGAAAATTCATTCAGACTCCAGATATTATTTGTAGATCAGAAAATACTTGTCCCATGACAAGCCCAAAGCGACTCCCGATATCGCATACTTGCAAGAGGTGGGCAATTATTTATCACTGATTTTGACCGGTATGTATGTAGGACGTGGGTATGTATTTTATCACAGAATCTTCTCTCTTAGCCTTTATTATTCCCAAGTCACTTGAGGTCGACTTTTCTGGTCTAACCGGATTTGACTGGATATCAGTTTTTACACGGAGCGGCTGCCACCTGACCTCCGCAACCCGAAGGCTAACGATACCCTAAGGCTAGACCAGTGTCAGGATATTAGAGGGTACTGACTTTCCCAATAACGACTGCCATAGATGTTCATGGCAGCCGGGACCGACGGCTTAACGTGCTCTCCGAGGCACGGAGCAGGCGATAATTGTCAATCAATACGCACATAATTTCGAAAAGTCATATAGCTTCCGAAACTAAGAGGTGCGCGACGTGGGTTCGAACCCGAGACCCACTGCATTGCAGTCTGTTGGTCTCCCTACTGAGCTATCGCTGCTGTGTGCCGCTGTGATATTTTATCACAGAATAATCCTCTGTATATGTATGTTATACGATGTGTATCAATATATCTACTGTAAGCAATTCCATACAATAAATAAAACATAAGAAGAAAAACCAATGACATTATCTTCATGCGATAACCCTAACGAGTGTAATACAGAAGGTTTACCGGAACCCGACGGGTTTACCCAATTAGTAATATTCGTGATTATAAACAAATAATATTATGTTTATACACGCGTTCGCCTCTTCACGAGGCGTCTTTAGAACTTTTGGCAGCGACAGTATAATAGTTATATACATTTTTTTAATTACTCGCGCGGCGGTTTGCGGCTACTGACACAAAAACTGTATTTTGGCACAACTATCTGTTACATAGATGGAAAACTCAACATACAGAGTAACCGTCGCGTGCCAACGTTACTTTTAATAGTAGCTAACTAGATAGTAAATCTGTTAGACCAGTGCCTGGTCCTGTCACCAGGCTATCATAGTTTAGTCTATCTAATGGCATAGCCGTCATAACATATATTCACGTCTGTTAATCTCAGAAGAGGTAGACAAAGCTTTAGAAACCAATATTACATCAGCTGTGTTTAAGACTTTCGTCACAAAACAAGCCTATGACATTGTCAAAAATGCAGAAAATGCGGCTACTGAGAAATTCCAAAGAAAATTCCACAATGCTTTGCCCGACGTCGAAAGCCAAGCCTTGATACCCAGATCGGATAAAGCTTTATTTTTTTTAATTATTGTTTCACAAAATGACTACACTTTGCCTGATGGTAAGCAGTCGTGTAGTTCACGAGCAGAGCCCTCCACACCACGTCCTTACGTGAGAGGATTCGAGTGCTTTACTTTGACGACCGAAAATGGTGTTTATGATGTTGAAGGTTCCAGGGTCGAAGGAAACTATCGAATTCTCATCATCACAAGTATAACAACAAACTTTTGCGATGGGATCAACGAAGCAGAGGCAATTTAAAGTCAAGTCTCTCAACTAGTCAAGCCATGACGCATACAAATTCTTACATACAAACGCTACTACATATATCAAAATAGACACAGCTGTTTCAACGTGGGAATAATGGCATACAAACATTATGCGACAAACAATACAGCCACGTAGTGTTTGTGAGAATTTAACTTCAAGTGAGAAAATTATAACCTTCGCGAGTAAATCCTTGGTATCCTCATTCTTAAGACATTGTTGTCATATTTTCTCACATGAAAAATGTTAGGAAGACAGCCTAAGACCGGCAATTTATAACATACGTTGAATTATACTATTAACCAGCTATGTTTTTATATTCCACGTAAAAGAGGGCAAACCAGCACAGGCCAGCACATTACTAGACTCCATGTTGCTACCGAAAGAAGAAAGAATTTGCTCGGCCTGGGAATCGAACTCGAGTGCTCACGCGCAGCAGTAGTATTGATAACACTACGCCGCAGACGCAGTCTGAAACATTATAATTGATTTTGTCTAACCTGCCGCTAGGGGGGGCAAACAGAACGCGGTATTCGGATGGTATTTTAATGACCTTATATAAATCTGTCACATATGTCCACATTTGTTCACATCTGTCTTGAATACGTTCAGTTACTCCTAGGTGAAATCAATTCAGGTAAATTTCCGTCTACCCGCTATGCGCTTTTGAAGAGGCAATTCACCGTAGAATTTACGTATATGACCTCATTAAAGAGTAAAATGTTCGGTGTTATAGTTTTGCAAAGCGATAGAAATAGAACAACACATTTTGTGGTGTAGAGGAAGAATTTCTGAACAAAGAATCCATATATCACCTTCTTCTTTTTTTTTGAAAAAGCAACTCTCGCACTCGGAATAACTCTTGTATCGCGGGGAACTTTACAAACATTCAAACAACGGTCACAAAGAACATTTAGACTCAGAACAACCCTTTGTGGGTCATACAAATTTTTGTCCCGTGCGGGATTCGAACTCTCAACACTCGGCGCAGTAGCAGTGGCAAAGCGACCACTTAAACCACAACGCCATCCGTGCAGTCGAAGCTTGTTATTCGTATGGTATGGATCTAAATCCCTGGTTGCGTCTCTCGGACCTCAACAACGCGTCAGCTGCTATGAGAATAGTTTGGAGGCCACTGCTCTTAGACCACATGATCGCTTATCAGCAGGCGGAGAGAAAAAATAAAGAATCTATGTACTTCCTTCGGGGTGGTACTATTATTTTGTATAGTTATGCTATAACTAGCTAACTAACTTAAGTTGATGTTTTGTATTTGTAAGTAGTCCAAAGATATACATAGAAGGCACTCGCATATTAGGCGTATACCATTTTCATCCTCACTTTTTCGTACATGCCATCAAACAACAGAAAATGTGATATCGGACAACTCGATTACACGAACAAAAACGATCGAATCCATAGAATTTCCTAGCGAGAAAACAATACAGATCACGGAGCAAGATTCTCTCAGAAACATTCTGTTTATCTCTTTTGTATCAACGTGCCATTACACAGAATCACAAAAGCATAAACATATCGTCGTAAACATATTCAGTATGTCGTCGAACATCGTCATTATCGACGCTTATATCATAAATGCGAAAGATACTGCCAATTTCATACATTTTAAACATAATACATTTTACAACCAATTTCGGTGATAATATATGGAAATGGGCTTTTTTTAAGAAACGATAGGTTAACAATCTTAGGACATCTCGTAGTTATGTTTATTTACGGGTTTGCAACAAGCGAGTTTTTTTTGTGTGTCTTAGTTGCTGGCCTCAGATGGCCTTGACAACTTTACGCGGACTGTGGGTGAGCGCAGAAGGCTCCCAACTCGTAATACGCGAGTGAAATGCCTAGTCTATAAAACGAATCGAATGTGAACGCCTTCACGGATGGTGTAGAGGTTTAAGTCTTCCCCTCGCCACTGCCATGGCGCTGAGAGTTGATTCCCGCACGGGACAAAAAATTGTGTGATTCACAAATACTTGTTCAAAGTCTGCGTGTTCTTTGTGTCTGTTGCTTGAATGTTTGTAAGTCCCCCACGACTGGAATTATTCCTAGTGTCTTATAAACCCACAAAAAGACGCACTGGGCTACTGTAATATATAATCAGACGAGCTGTAAGCTTGTTCGCCACCTAGATATTCTTTATGTCTGCCTACAATAAATACATCTTCTTCTCTCTAGCCTTTATTATTCCCAAGTCACTTGGGGTCGGCTTTTCTAGTCTAACCGGATTTGACTGGATATCAGTTTTTACACGGAGCGGCTGCCACCTGACCTCCGTAACCCGACGTCTAACGATACCCTAAGGCTAGACCAGTGTCAGGATATTAGAGGGTACTGACTTTCCCAATAACGACTGCCATAGATAAATACACAAAGCACTGAAATAATATTCATGACTCGAAATAGAAATTGCTGATACATTTACAAATTATAGGTTTACCAACACTTAACATACTAATGTGTCATGCATGATACTGTAACTAGTAACATTTAAAAGAAACCACAAACAACATAGATATAAAACGAAGCGAAACTTGGTGGTTTAAAATAATGTAAATTAATTTTATGACGAATACAATCTATTAATGTAGTTTAATATATCAATGTGTAGAGTAAGCCTATCGGCTATTGTTATTTCGTGTCCGACATGTTCAATTTAATTCAATTATTTGAAGAATATACTTATAACGCTAACGTAAATGGAAAATCAATTATAGATTTAGAACTCCACGTGTATGTATCTAATGTAACTTTGCTAGTACCTCACACGCTTTATTAAGCATAGGTGTATGAACTTTTTGATTAAGTCTGGAGTTCAGCATTTAATTCGCCAAAGGCCTATATAGAACTAGCAGTCCCCTGACTTTGCCTAGGTGGGACGGTATAATATATATAACCTATGGCTACATAGAATAATGAACCTCTCCATTATTGAAGAAAATATTAAAACCTGATAAATAGTGCCAGATATTAACTCCTACGTCCAAACTTATAAATTACCTCTTTATAATATTAGTACAGATTGGATTGAAAATTGTTCTAAACATGATCCCTTACACTGCGGTATCTCTAAGCTCTTAGTTTTACAATTGGAAGAGTCCTCCGTTCCCAATAAATAATATCAGTACGAATGAGAAAACGATCCGGCCGATATATTGCCACCCGCTTACAGGAGAACGGCGTAAGATTAGAAACACCGTTGCAGCAATTCGCCCGGTGTAATAGAGTTCTGGAGGCTTATTCTTTCTTAGAGTCAGCAACGCGCGCGTGATGCTTCGGTTATAACAAACGATTTTAAAACTACAGTCACTACAGACAGTAACTAACCGCTTAACATAAGACTTGCCACCTTGATAGTAGAAAAAAAAACAAAAATACAACAAAATGCGTCGTTAGACCGCCATTGCCAGCAGTTAAATTATCGCAATGTATGGCATTACAGCTACGCTATGGGGTTGGAGACGAATGAATTGAATTACTAGTGACCTATTAATAGAAAGCTGACGTCTATCTTGACATTAATTATTAAACTTTGCCAAACGACGACTCACTGTCTCCTTACATGGTTATCTTACATGGTCTCCTTACAGTATATATAATAATGCTTAATTATTATATATACTGTCATTATGTATGATACTTAGCAAATAAGTCAAAGCTCAACGGTATTGGACCGCGTATCGAATTAATGCTAAATAGCTGAACTGAAGTCGTTCTGCATTAATATACCGTTGCTCAAATGCTATCATGTAATCTTGAATATCCATCTGTATCCTACAAGAAACTTTGTAGTATCATAATTTACAATTAACTATAGGTTCTAAAAAAGCACAGTTTAGTTCCCTTGTTTCAAAAGGTAGATATCACACAAGAACTGTGCATTTTCCCGGATAGCAAGACATTTTTATTTCATTGTTTATAAAGACAACTCTCGCACCAGTAATACATACTATATCACGGGACACTTAACAAACATTCAAACAACGTACACAAAGAACATCTAAACTCGAAACAACTATTTGTGGGTCACACAATTTTTTGTTCCGTGTGGGGATCAAACTCACAACACTCACCGCAGTGACAATGCCAAGGCGACGTCTTTAACCACTTAGTCATCCTTGCAGGTTTTGGCACTCTTCGACTTATAAACTATATGCAAAGACAGAGGGACAAATCAACACATTTTCGCATTTATAAGTTATAATCACAAATGGAGTTGACATGTCGAGACTATTATAGCGAGTTACTCCCAATTATCATATGTATTACTATAGTTTCCGCCAAGTAATGTTTATTCAATATATCCTACTGTTGAACAACATGAATGTCATTCTGACCCAGTAACCGACAAAAGCCGCAACTATTATGACGACAAAAACCAGCTGACTCATTTCTACTTTCATTTTCATTCATAGAATCGAACACGTAACATTTAGGATACGTTCATAAACAACGCCGCGGTATTAGAATCATATGCTTTATGATCCAAGTATATTATATGCTTAGGTAGACTTTAGTAATACATACATAGCTTTACACCTATATAACCTATACCCTGAAAGGTTAGGAGACATGGAGACATACACACACACACACACACACACACACACACACACACACACACACACACACACACACACACACACACACACACACACACTTTTCGCCAACTATTGTTTTAGGTTCAACTAAATCAGAAGTATTGTTGTCTATCAGGCACATTGCCAGACTCTTGGTCCAACTGAGAATTTCTTGACAGAAAAATGCAGTAACATTTTGCTTGACTCGGGATTCGAGCGAATCGAATAACAGCCGCACTGTGGCTGCGGCAACGAGACGGCAATATTTTAAAATTAAGATTAATGACTTTTCTGCTAGTTAGCTGTATCTATATAGATTGGAATACAAGCCTGCGTTTATACTAAAGACGAAGGTAGAAATAATATTCGTGCATATGCTGGACAGCACCGAGCAAGCTAATGCTTGTTAGTTAGTAGTATTCAACCTATCTATCGTCTTGATCGAAGATTCAATACGTAGGTCTCACAACAGCGAGCCTTTACAAAACGGATGAATATGAGACGAATTTTATGTATTGGAAATATAATATCGTTCCAGTGAAGGTAGTTGACCTGGACAGAAGCAATTTTCTGATATTGGCCACTATCTATAGTTCTTCTTAAAGTGGAGTCATGTGAACACAACTTTATACTATAACTAGATTTTTGCCGCGGTTTAGTTCGCGTAAATGTAGGTTATGACAATTTACTAATCTTCTTATTTGCTGGATGAAAAGTATCCTATGTCCTTTTTCTGTACCCCTAAACAAAGTGAATGCGAAATTTCATGATGATCCTTCAAGTTATGACGTAAAGGAGTAATAAATAAACTCACATTCGCATTTATAATTTAGGATTGTAGACCCATAAACGTTTTGATATAAAAAAAAACAACAGTTACCTCATTTCCATATGCTAGTAGATGGTGAACGGTAATTAGAGCCTTATACACCACCACCCAATTGGTGTTCTGTGTGCGCTCGACCAACAAGTTGGCTAGCTGTGGTATCGACACGTTGGGCTCGTTTGTGCAGTGGACTAGATCTGGAACAAAACAACAAAATAGCTTTAGTCGTTTGTAATATATGAAAGCGCTGGATAGAAAGGATTCGAAAGAACAACAAACATACACAGATAAAAATGTCGTATAATGTGAAAACATACAAAAACTTAAAACTCTTATCTAAAACAGATGATATAGTATCCTTCAATAAAGAATATAATTTATTGAGTCACTTTGAAAGGTTACATTACCAATGACACTAATTATAATATCAGCCCTGTATTAAACTGTCCCACTGCTGGGCACGGGCCTCTTCTCATTGTGAGAAGGGTTAGGCCGTAGTCCACCACGCTGGCCTAGTGCGGGTTGGCGGACTTCACATATCTTCGAGAACATTATGGAGAACTCTCAGACATGCAGGTTGCCTCACGATGTTTTCCTTCACCGTTAAAGCAAGCGATAACTAATAATTAAATACGCATATAACTTCGAAAAGTCAGAGATGCGCGCCTTGGGTTCGAACCCGAGACCTCTGCTTGGCAGTCCAATGGTTTTCCACTAGGCTATCGCTGCTATTATATTATGACATTATGACACTATATATATTATTATATTATGACACTAATTAATCTGAAGTAAACAAAAAATAGATCATCACGATCGAATATCGATGAAAGAACAGGTTAATCTTTAATGAGACATATTATTGGACAAAATATAATATCTTTCTAGAGACATAAAGGCTCAATTACATTAGGTCTAAGACGTCGAACGACCCAGTGCAAACGTCTAGTCGCTTGACAGCTCAATTCATAGCTGAAGTCAACCAAGTTCGGCATCAAGCTGCAAACTGCATTCAGCAAACAAACAAGTAAATAAACCATAAATCTTTTCGTTTACTGGATTCAGTTACATATCTGTGCTAGTAATGTAAAAATGCCCGGAAAAATCTTCTCCTTCTTACTAGATCTGATAACAGTTCCCAGGTGCTCATGTTTTTCAGCTGCGCCTGAGCATACACGTATGCAATGGGTGCTGGATTATTAGATTGACTCTCTGTCTTGAATACACGAGCATTCCCACGGACAACATCAGCCTTAAGATCCTGAGTTAGAAACTATTTGTCCGAAGGCTAATGTGAAAAAAGGACGAAGTGCTTTTTGCAGAATGCTCTATGCGAAACTTATGCCGCTAGTGTTACAAGTGTAAGTAGCTTTCGATCTGCTTATATACAGGCAGACCTTACTCTTGTCTGTCTCTTTAGTAGTACAATAAGTAACATCTCTTCATGAGGCTTTTAGATTACATGCTACAAATTATAAGAATAGTATAGAGTAGATGCAATTTCATTTTTATATTAATAAATTAGCACGTAAGTAGAAGACCCATGATGGTGTGGTGGTTATCGTAATCTATGATCAATAGCAATACCGGGGGTATAACTTGCGCATTGTCGACTCTGAGAAAACAAATAGAAAAAGTACGGCGAACCATAGTATCAGCGTTACTATTACGCCGGTGTCCTGTCAGAGTAGTACTTCTCCAGGCAAGTCAGATAGTTCGTAGCGTCATCATTGGCAATGATGGAGCCCTTGCGCTTGGACTCGTTTCTCAATACAATGCTAGGAAACATAGACATGCGTCTATTATATTTTTAAGTGATTTAACGCTTTGTGTTGAAGGATATCTGTAACTATTTGTTTCTTACCCGTGTTACGACATAAACCTCCCAAAGGAACGAAAAGCTTCAGATCTTAGCAAGAATAATATTTACGCTACCCTGCGGGTAGTCCTAAATTACATTTTGGGTCTTGGCTTCAAATGCCACCTGGGACTACTATATTCAAAGAAATAATCTCAGACATTTCATTCTTTATCGTAAGTTTTACTTTCTTTAAGACCGGTTCCAGACAGATTATATAAAATATAAATTCTGTACAAACTTTGGACCAATTGCATTTTAACTTTATCGTTGTAACTGTAGTCATAATTTAGTAAAACATGCCGAATTACAGCGTCTGCTGATAAAAAAGCATATGTTATTTAATATTGCAATTTGATATGATCCCAGACATATGTAGGCACATATGTATATCATGTTTGATATCTGGTTAACAACAGACTAATGCTTTTTATCAATAATGTAATACTAACGAACATAAATATAATCAGAATTACCAAAAGTTCAGAGTAGAGGCTCCAGGCTCTACCTCGCTGATTTCAGCATAAATAAGCTGGCTAGACCGGGGAAAGACTACCCTCTCACAGGATATCGACGTGAAATAGCAGTATTCCTACTGTTGTACTTCGTTCGGTTAGTGAGAGTGCCAGAGGCCCAATCACCCTCTTCCCCCTTCCCACTCCTTTTCCTTCCCACTTCCTTTCCTAAAGGGTCGGCAACGCGCAAGTGATGCCTCTGCTGTTGCAAGCGTCCATAGGCTACGGTGACTACTTACCATCAGGTGGGCCGTATGCTTGTTTGCCACTTTGCCAGTTGTATAAAAGAAAAAAGGTGGTTTGTATGGAATTTACAAGTCAGAAACTTCGAGGCGAAAGGAGGATATTGGTACCTAGCTTACAGATAGTGGTCCATAAAATATATACGCAGAGTAGGTATAAGTTATTGGCTCTTCTTAAGAAGAGATGAAAGCACTTTGGGAAGTCTTGGCATTGGGATATTACAGGCTTCTAATATTAAAATAATATATTTATAATATAATTTTATTTAGGTTAGTGATCATGGTCCTGTGTATTTTGAATATTATGTTATACGCGTATAATTAAAAAAACCTACACACTAGACATGTCTATACGAAATTACGAACGTTATTACCTATTCGAATATGGAAGTTCCATCAAGATAAAATTGCCTTCACGACGGAAATACTTTATCATTTAAATATATATTAACATTGACATACATTTTATGTAATGAGTTAATGACACGACTGACCAAATTTAAAACAAATATGACTGGTCGAGTAGGTTGCAAGTGTCAATGTATATACTTGATTGAAAGAAGTATTCAGTAAGATAATGTGGAATTGCTAACTACTCTCTGTCTTTTCCTGGCTATATATCCCACATGGTAGGTCAACCTACCCGCTCTTGCTTTTGCACTTCACTCTTTCCTCGACATCCTCTGCAGAAAATGCGAGTAGCAGTTGCATTTTAAAGTAGTCGGCAGTAAAAAAATCGATTGATCATAAACTATATTATGTCGTATCTGAACGTAAATAAATTCTTTGGCTCTAATAATAGTTTGAATCATATTTAAATATTGATTTGATGTTGACACTATTGACAGATAGGATGTGTTGATTCCCGCACAAGTCAAACATTTGTGTGCATGGACATGGATGTTTGTCTTAGTCTGGATGTTTGTATGTATTATAAAAAAAGTACGTAGTAGTATGTTTATCCATTGTCTAGTACCCATAGTACAAGCTTTGCTTAGTTTGGGCTAGATGGTGTTGTGTGTATGTGATAGAATATATCTTCTTCTCTCTTTGCCTTTATTATTCCCAAGTCACTCGGGGTCGGCTTTTCTGGTCTAACCGGATTTGACTGGATATCAGTTTTTACACGGAGCGGCTGCCATCTGACCTCTGCAACCCGAAGGCTAACGATACCCTAAGGCTAGACCAGTGTCAGGATATTAGAGGGTACTGACTTTCCCAATAACGACTGCCATAGATGTTCATGGCAGCCGGGACCGACGGCTTAACGTGCTATCCAAGGCACGGAGCAGGCGATAATTGTCAATCAATACGCACATAATTTGGAAAAGTCATATAACTTCCGAAAGTCAGAGGTGCGCGACGTGGGTTCGAACCCGAGACACTCTACATTGCAGTCTGTTGGTCTCCCCACTGAGCTATCGTCGTATGTGATAGAATATATATTATTATATTATATCTTGTTATCTTTTCATTGTTCAATATCACTCGAAAGTATTGTTACTCACCAAGTACTACTACTAAAGACATGCTTGAGTTGGATTGAATTTGAAAGTTATAATAGTACTTAAAGCAAGCTGAACTCTTGCGTTTATATAAAGGTACCGCCGGTATGAACCGGTATGAACTATATAATTTGTAGTTCTACATCTGTATGAACATTCTAGGTATGATTACAACGTTCGTAAAGCTCCATTCAAATATATTTTTTGTAGCAAAAAAAAAAACAAATGATTATATACATATTATACCTAGTCTAATTTTAGTATATCATTATCCTTTTGGACTGCGAAGGTCAGATGGAACGTACGTTCTTATCGTGAAAAAATGATATTCAGCCGAATCTATATAGAGTACAAAGCCGATGCAAAACTATTTGGAAATAAGGTTGGGATGATTACTTGACGAAAACTAATAGAAGTCTACTAGATAGTCGTAGGAGTGATAGGCAGGGAGGTCTTACACCCACAGTTTAGGTTCTACGTAATAGGGAGCGAGGATATAGGTCTACCGAAAACAGTTCGAGACTCCATAGTGGTACTGAAAATTTATTGATAGAAAAACGACATTTGCTCGGCCCGGGAATCGAATCCCGGACCTGCATAGCTGTCAAATTCAGTACCGCAGCAAGGCTTACCGTACTTAAAAACACATCAAACAAGTTACGCGAAAAATAAATCTAGTTATTTATTTTTGCTTCATGCGTTTTGATACTTTGTGTTTCATAAAACAAGTTATTTTTAATTCAACTGAATATATGTATATTTATACACTGTCTTAAATACGGAATTGCAATCGGAAGCTGACTTGGACCTTTATCAATCTTTATCACGCCAGATTTTCACTTTCCGGAAAAAGCTCTGTTTTGATGTTCTTGACAGCTTTACGTAGATTTTTTTATATAGATTGCATATCCACAAATACGTAGGTAGACTCACACCTGTGTATTCGCGATAGGATAAGCAGAGTATTACACCCATATTTTAATAGCCACGTGTTAACTCCTAGGAACAAGGGGCAAATCTAATGCCATTTACCAGGCACATTCCCAGTTTCGGATTTGCTACTAGCAAACTTTCGAGCTTTACGCCATTTACCGAACAATATTCCTAGACTCTGATTTGCTATTGACAACTATTCTATCAGATAAACAAAATAACACTTTAGTCGACATAGATCGCTGAGGGACTAGAACCAGTGATAGTTCGTAAACGTACCGCAAACTATTACCACTAAGAAGACTGATTGATATACAAATAAAATACATAACATAAATACCATTTATGGTAAAGCGGATATTCGTATTCCTCTCGTTGATTGGCAATCTCACAACAAGAGAAAACTTATTTCAACTACAAATGACTTGTAGAATACTATATCTTTATGGTTGTAGAATTAGTATACGACGAAGATTGCTTTAACTCGTCAGCTTCATCATATTAAGACATAATGATAAAAACATTGTGTCTGGACGCTGGCGTGCAAATGGCTGTCCGAATCAAAGAGACGAATTTAGGAGTTATGAACTGTACATGTTCGGAAATAGTTTCGTTAACATGCGTTCGACTGACACCCTTGTGAAATTATTATCAACTAGATATTGCCCGCGACGTCGTTCGTGTAAATGTAGGTAAGGTTAGATTAGTAACAGTACTTTTTTCTGAAAGAATGGTATCCTGTGTCCTTTTTTGTTCCCCCTGACAACGTGTATGCGAAATTTGATGATAATCGATAGAGTAGCGAAGGCGAGAAAGCGTTACAAAAAAATAAATTCAATTATCTGTCAATACTGACTTAAAAAATTGCAGTTCTATATTGTAGAAATACACATACTACATACATTCACCCCTTTACCTCAAGAGGCAGGTGGTATCATACTCACATTCCGCGGGCTAGCGTTTAAATGTCCTACGTGAAAGCAATAGTTCCTAGGCACAGCTGCAGACTTCATGCTGCATGCATGTTACTAAGAATTTCTTGGCAGAAAAACCCAATAACACTTCGTCCACGCTTCGACAAAGTATCAGTGGCATAGCAGCATGGAGAACAAATGAAGGACGCATTCACTACTGTTGCGCTACTGAGTTGTGTATGTTTCTTTATACCCAGTCCAAAGTCAAATGATTAATAACCAGTATAGAAAAAAACAAGTTATATAACAATATAAGAAACCGAAAGGTCACGACAAAAACAGACTTCTCCCAAACCACAATTAGCGATCTCATGGCATTTGCAATGACCTTTTCACACGGCCTAGTCAACCCATCCATTGACTGTTAAATAAAAAGTTAACGAGTCGTCTGCGTTTAAACGTGTTACAAAAATATGAGTGTATTGTTTTTGGTTGGAACGTATCCATATAAATATTATTAGCGCAGAAGTATATCTTGAAACTCTAATACACTAAACCAATGTTTAATTTACGTGGTTATGCCTCGAACTTTGGAAAAGGCAAAGGCCGAATTAAAAATATAAGTGATGCCTCGGATAAAAGTTTCATAATTTGCTTTAAAAACCGTTACACTTCAGTCACCGCAGGTATTGCTAGACTGTTTTAAGACCTACTCGAAAATACTGCAACAGACCATCAGTCTCAAACAGTCGTCTCGAAACCGCGCCACATCCAAATAGATGACGATATCTCGTATCAGACTTGAAACCAACTTCTGTTTTATTTAAAGAGATAACTCATACATTACCCAAAGCGCATGTGTTGCAGGAGACTTTTGTAGAAACATTTAAACGAATAACTCTTTGACCACACCTGAGGGCGAAAGGACTATTTGTGTAAACCTAACTAATATTATAAATACGAATGTGAGTTTGTTTGTTACGCTTTTACGCCTACTTAAACGATCGTCATGAAATTTCGCACACATACTGTAGAAAAGAAAATAGCGTATCTGACATCCAGAAAAACGTACTGTGCCCGAGATATAGAAAATTGGCATAACCTACATTTACCTACGCGATTGGAGCCGCAAGCAAAATCTAGTACATAAATATATACAAATCATCAATATTACTATTATACACATACATTCAAATCCCTTTCGAGGACCAATCTCGCAACACTCGCAGAATTCAAACCCGTGCATTCAATATGTCACGTGAGGCGCTCATAGCCAACTGGCTATGAGCGCCTCACGTGCAAGTGCACTCACTGATTGGTAAACGATTAGCGAGGTTAAGCAACGTTGGGTACGGTCAGTCTATAGATGGGTGACCGCTTAGTGTTTTTTTTTCATCTTGGCGTCTCCTTGCTTCGGAGGGCACGTAAAAAGTCTGTCCCGGTTGTTGCCAATTTAACAGCAGTCGTTTAGCCATGTCAGAGGCCTACGGGCGGCTTGAACAACTCTTGACAACAGGTTGGCCACTAACCACACGAAAAGAAAAGAATATGTCACTCATTTTGAGTATAGTTAAAAACATATCCTTTCTACCTAAAGGTTAACAAATTGTATCGTACAACAAGATGTAATGTAATTTAACCCGACCGCTATAATCGAATATATGGTTCGGCGGCCATTGCCCTAGCTCCGGATGAGGTCCTTATGTCTTTATAGGGTACGTACATATATTAGTTACGAGTTCGAGAGTTTTAGACTGTACTATCTTCAGCACCCGAGTAGTTAGTTTCGGGGGGAGAACTACGGGTCTACCACTTACGATCAGGGTACTACGAGGTCAGGCTAGGCCACTGCGCCTCGAAAGGCGTGTTCTATCGGCCGCTTATTAGAGAGCGCGGTGCCTGACATTGAATTTGGACTCGTAGTGGCCATGTGGGTAGCCGCAGAGGACAGCATGTTTGTTGCTCGGCAAGCACGTGGCGTTCGAGCGTCGGACTCATGCGCGGCTAATGCGAACCGGTTGGTCGCGCGAGGCACGGAGTTGTCTTTAGCAAAGTGGCAATGTGGTTTCACTGCCACAACACATCTCGGGCGCTTGCCTGCTCAGCAAGAAAGAGTCATAGCTGGGTGACTCGGGCAATACCCGGCTTGTAGGCCAGAAAGGGGAGACGTATGGATGTACGTCGGGAAGTGAGCGTGCCTTACAGCTCCGGCACCATACTGGAAATATGGGAGGCGGCTTCTACGTCGGCCTCAGCGAGGACATATTTAGCAACTCTCAGAGTTCGCGAGTGGTGAGCAGCTTTATTGCTCCGATACCTATCTGGACAACAGGTGGTGTCATTTGGGCAAGAGGTAGCTCGCTTACGAGAACCGGAACCACTTAGGAATTGGGATTTTGGATTGGGGACAAGGCCTCAAGATCTTTTTGGATTTGGGGACAAGACCTGTCTATAACTGGTACCGTGCTTCGAAGGTGCTTTCGGGCACTGGAAGGTACAGCGTCTCTCACTATATACCGTAAGGTGGGTGAGTGGGAACGCTATATCATAAACTTAAGTAGCCGTAGAGGAAAGATCTGTACTAGAAACTGGTAAATACAACGATACGAAAGATGCTTTTAAAGTAATTGATTTTCTTCCCTTAGCATTAGACTGCCTCGTTAGTTTTACATTTATTTAATTTCGTTATTTTCTTGAATTAGCTATTACTCCGGCACTAGATATAAAGCGTGTCGCAGGGAACTATACAAACATAATTAAAACAAACACGAAGTACCTTGACCCTGAACATTAATATGTCGATCATACAAATAAATGATTGTCACGTCTCATCTGAGATTCAAACCCACAACACAGCGGCGGCAGCGGCATGTTGACCGCTGCGCCATCCATGCATCCGAGTTTTTCAGTATATTAAAGCCATTATTAGAACCCAAAAACATAGTTATCTGGAGAAAGATGGTTGTATAATATAATACCCCTCTATATTCTTGTGCTTTAGTCGTTAATTATGTGTACGCAGTAAGGCAGCGCTATTTATCATTTATTTACTTTTATGAAAATTAGCTCGAGATATTATCTCCGGGTAAAAAACTGCCGTTACGTTAGCTATTCGCGTTTATGAACGGAGAGCAGTTTGGGTGATCTCGTGTAAGTGTTTTGAATATGGTTTTAACTGGATCGAAATGGCATACCTAATAAAATCCCAATGAAGTCAAAAACGTAAAGAAGATATACTGCATAGTTGATCTAAGCAATCTGTCCGCTTTTTTCATTTTGTGCTAGGAATTATGGCTTAGTGAATGATTCGCCTGAATCGAGCGAATCAACACTTTTAAAATATTATTTTTCTGTAGGCGACTCGCCCGAATTGTATTTTATGCATTGAAAAGTACAGTCGAGTAAAATATATCTAGCTGTATAAAAGGGTAGTATTTAACTGCAAATCAAAAAATCTTCCTTTTTAATTTTGTTTGTTTGTTTGTTTGTGTAAATAATTATTTCTAGCACTCGCTGGCCGCTCCCACGGCACGCTCGCTTCGCTCGCTCGGGTCGTGCGTTGTATGGTCGCAGTTCTAACCTAACCTAACCCACTATTTTCTTTTGAGTAGTATGTTGAGAAAGTTTTAAAATGTTTAATTAGGTTACGGGTGTGAGTATGTCAAAATATACTACCCGTGTCACTTCTGTACTTGACTGTACTTTTCTTAACTTCACTGCAATAAATACAATTCGGGAGAGTCGCCTACAGAAAAATAATATTTTTTTAGGTGTCGCTTCGTCCGATTCGAGTTAGTTAAATTTGGGCGAATGGCCACTAAGCCGGAATTATCACGGTATTTGGCATGGCATCCTAACTAATATTATAAATGTGAGTTTGTTTGTTACGCTTTCACGAATTAATACTCGACCGATCATCATACAATTTCACATACACTTAGTAGACTGTGGCCGTGGACAAAAGATAGCTTTAAAACATAATGTCCATGCACCAAAATTCCCGGCAATCGAGTCACGGTTACACCTGGTATCGAATAAAACTACAATCGGACGCAGGAGACGCATCACCTCTTATAAATAATAATATATCTTATAAATAAAATTATTGTTATATAGGCGAACGTTTCTTGATCAGATCGGAGATGTTCCAGATAAAGAAGAATTAAGAGCACCTTAAACCAGCGAGCGTGTATGAGGAATGTTATGAAAGTGAATGAAGCGAGAGAAGTGTATCAGGATCGTAGCAAAGGGAAATATGTAGTCCCTGCCTACCCTCTGGGAAACAGGCGTGAATCTATGTATGTATGTTATTGTATGCGTAAAAAAGAGACAATCCTATAAGCACAATCAGTAACACAGAACACTGTCTCGTTCACTCGTAAGCAATAAAAGTGTTATAAGAGATTGTGACAAGGCACGAGGTCGATGCGCAGTGTTACTTTTTTTTACAACGATTACTCGCAATTTGGGTTACAATTACTGGTATTCTTCTTAACCCCTGCAGCTATGCTCGAATGCCAGGAGTGGCAAGAGTAGGTTACTATTACGTCACGGCGGTAGTGCAACAGGTAGAATTTCAACCCAAGACCTACCAACCGTACTTACCTACCAGTAAGTAAGTCGAATGTCTTGTCAGTTGGGATATCCTCGCTTAATCTCCTATTTCAAAACCAACTAGACTAAATAGCTAGACACAAACCTTAAATACACCATACAAATATATTTACGCGATAATAGCAGTAACATCTGTTACTGAACATAATACAACACATGCACCTCGACAACACATACACCTCGACAACACATATGCAAAACGACGACAAGCAGACATAATAAAAAAAAAATACTTTCACGGTTATCTACGAATGACATAAAAACAGTTATTGCCACATCTAGAGGTCAAATCGTTCGGCGTGGCAAAATATCTATTGTAACAATGCACTTGACCCGATAATACAATCATTATATTCGTTACGAAACTAGAAAATATGTTCTAATAATAATTGTCGTGATTTATGGCGATGTGTCACGACTACGTGTGACTGATGACGTCATAAGAGACCGTAGAACCGATGCGCGACAATGTTTCTACACTAAGGACCTACGTACTCTAAGTCTATCTTTCTAATCTCTCGCTCACGCATGAAGAAGGGTGAACAATCGGTGACTCAACATTACTCTGAGATTTAGGTCAGAACTTGTATTTATTTGCGTCACAGGACTGACACCTACATATATCCTTCGATTGTTCTATAATCTGATAATCCAAGGAAAGTGCTACGGACGATTCGCTACGGCAGTATTGAGGCTTTGAACAGATACCTAGCTAGTGTGACGGTACATGGTCAAATAAAAATATGCGAGGATGGATAAGATTCTAACCGACTCGACCCAAGAATCCCGGACTCTAACGGCCCGTAAGCTTTGTCATGTCACATACATGTGCCAAATACGCCGGCTAATTAACGTTTTATCACATTGTTTAATACCTACATAATGAAAAATTAAGTTGCTTGAAGCCACGTGCCACTGATTGGTGAACAGAGCTGACAGAAACGTCTCTATATGCCCTCTGATGTGTGAAAGAGAGAAGAAATGGCTTACCTGCCCTAATTCATGTTGGTATTATCTGAAAATATAATTTAATGACGCATTATCTGATGTGCCAGTCAAACGTATGCAATTTGCCGTTACACTTGTACAATGGCAGTTCTTGCAGACTATTCCGTCCAGCTAGCCTTACAAAAATGTTCGATTCAGGAAATAGTTTGTTTTGGTGAACTCAGCGAAGAGAAGCCAATGAAATTAAAGTGAGGACAGAAAGATTTCACATTATTAACTGTTAAAAAACACGCAACTGTTTGCGTACGTAATTTATGACAAAGTATAGACGAAGAAAATTACCACGGTAGACAAATTAGCGATAACAATAGTAGTTTGTGTCCATAAAATGTATGCGTTGGTTTAATAAATTCTTGATGAATATATTACATAATTCATATAAAGTTAAGACAAAGTCAAGACGTGAACAAAGTGTTCCAGATAGAAAGTAGATTAATGGTCTATGGTGACTAGACATTCGTGGATGACGTCATAACAGTCTATTGGCGTCTGCCTAAATACTCCAGATAAGAACCTAAATGCTAATATACAAATATAGGAACCCACATCCAATAAGTACAATTTTGTGTAAACACTCCTAGAATTACACGTTTTGGTGATTAAAGTATCTATTCGTTAATTAATCACTGATTACATTGTTGCTGAATAATTCTAGATTCAACTACGAGCTTATTTGGTTACGATTTGATAGGTGGTGTCCAAGCTATTCTGGCTTGTAAGGAGACGAGGACGTTAAGTAATCTACGTCGCCTTTTTTATTTTCTAGCAAACGCAGCAGACGCTTTGTTACCAGCCTATTATCTTAATTATGCGGCTGTTATCTTAATTAATTTTCCATCTACTACTGCTCCTAAAATTCAATCAGCATAAAGGTCGTCACCTTAATATAGGTATGCCATATTTTAAAGAACCTAAAATTGTCATAGCTACTTTTTTTATATCAGGGCAGGGACATACTCTGATACTAACAGATAACAAAGTTCTAAGTCCTTCACTTAACTCTTAATAGACATTGCTGTGTTGTAGAAGCAACAAAGTCTGGGCTTAGTGACGCAATAGATGCACCGATCCAATAATAGCTCGCTGTTAGTGGTTTTCAGCTATTACGTCATAACAAACGATCGCAGCATGGATGCTGTGTACCCTTAACCATAAACTTAAAAATATTCTATCTTGTAAAGTGTCAGATACTTGCTGCAAACATGCTATATCCTGATATTTATGCTGCTGAATCAACTATATAAGACTATCATTCTAGTTGGTTCAGCAGCATAATACATAATAGTCGAAACGCCAAGAAGTAGACACTTCTTGGCGTTTCGACTGCAAATATAGCTACAAGTTATGTTCTTGCAGCCAAGATTGCGGTCATAAAGAATGAAATATACCAGACAAGAAAGTGGTCAGAATGTTTTTCTGTTATATGAAATTTTTCGTGTTTATTTATTATTTCTATCTGGATTTAGTTCAGTATAACCTTAAGAAACAGAGAAACCACCTAGCTTAACCTAAAACGTACACTCGTGTAATGATCTTTGACACATGACGTAGATACCAGCCAATCAAGCGGTCACTCAGTACTTAACCACTCGTAAGATTACTTCAAAGCATTCGACAGCAGATTGTATGGATTCACTTTAACTAGTCTGTGATAAAAGTTAATACATGGTTACCATATACCATATTAATACATGGTTTTCATATTACAAAAGAAAAACAAGACTAGTGGTGCTATGCTATGCTTAGAAGAGTCACATAAACAAATACATTTTCACATTCATTATATAAGTAAGAACTAGACCTATTCTAATCGCTGGAGAGGTCGCGGTTCATTGCTCCGACAAGATCTACAACATTCTATGCGCCAAAACCATTGACCTAAAGCAATTACATGAAAGTTTTTACACCCAAGAGCTGAAATATCTTATTATTGCAGATGTCGTGACCTATCTTGTCTGTCTGAAGATTTACCACGAGTGTCGCCATTCGATAACAATCTTATTAGTATTCTAAGTTGGCTGTTATGTCTAAGGACATGGTATATATCACGCCTGTAACTTACAGTTTACTTTACAGTGGTAAGGAGAGGGCAGAAGAGTATTAGAATCACATTTCACCAGTTTTTTGGCATTTAATACGGGTTGACTATTGTTGAGTACCGGGCACAGTTCCAGACTTTTCTCAGATCTTCAACTTTTTGGCAGGATTATAAACCAACACATTGTCTGACATAAAAATTAAACCCGATACCAATTAATCACTAGTAGCATTTGCATTTATGAATCAAGCTGCTAAAAACAAGCATTATTATGAATTGCCATTTCGTAATAGCAAAGTGTCATAATGGCTAAATAGTCAATTGGACAGTGTTTTAAGCACTTCAATGATCTTGCCTAAATGAACTAATGCTTTGGGATTTCAGAGAACCGGACAGCGTCTGGCTGTCCAATTTACACGACCCAATGAGTAAGATTTCGCAGTACCAATTAAAACGGCACCGTACTACTTATAAACCATTTATTAAACTTCACGGATCAGTAGACGACTCACTTACTCCTATCATGTAACCAATTTTATGGAGTACTGGCAGTTTGCCAGCATGTACTGCAGTGCAGAAAAGGGCTGACGAAATAAAAATAATTCACAGTGGATGAAGCAATGACATTCTTTTCATATCAAATTTTACGTAGGCATAAGAATAATCAAATTTACGTAAATGGCTGGCAGGAGAATATGTGAAAATCTATACATTTTTTTATCTTACTTAGCATACGTCATTTCCAAATTATCAGAAACATAAACAAAATGACGACGACTCTTAAACAGAAGCAAGTGGATTAGTATGACATACCTTATAATATTTTATCTGTTTCCTCGTGAGAAATGAAGTGAGATTACAATTAATTGAGTTGGTAACAATAGAATCGTCATCATCGCGAGCGTAGCATATTAATTGTGATATGTCATTAGCCCGCCATAGTTCAAAGCTAAGCAAGGACATTGACACGACTGTGCTTTGTTGGCAAGCACGCGTAGCCTCGTAATACGCTTTTTCAGAGTAGCTTCCACCCGCGGCGTCGCCTGGCTAGTTAATCAATAAAACATAGCTCATATTACTGAGGAATAGAGTAGCTATATATTTCGATGAAAAAAGAAATTTGTTTTAACGTACCTGATATAACGTCCCACACACAATCGAACAAATTTGACCTATTTATAATATTAGTATCGATTTGCTAGGGCTGACATTGAGTCTACAGCGCGTTGCACAGACATTATAGAATAGATTAGCAGAAAACCAAAGAAAGTTTATGTATGACCGTTTATGGTCATACTTACTTTATGGTTCATTACAATAGTTTTATTATTAGTTTGCACTAGAACTAGTTATATTTATGCACCCTCTAACTCCTACTGCTTGAAGATGAACAAATACATTTTTTGCAATTTGCGATTGTTCTGCTTTGCGATGTTGCCGGGTTTGGGAGTTCCCAAACCAAATCGGTTTGGATTTTTATCAAGTCAACAATTAGCACAGACTAAAAAAAGGGTGGATATTAGCGCTGAGCTGGATTAATTAATCACAGCTAATCGTTTTTTTTATGAAACAAATGTCACCTGACCGCGAATTAAAGGGATAAACCTAACCCAGTCGACAGGAATAACTACGGATTACATAGAAAACAATATGTACATAGATCACAAAGTAACTGGTGTGAAGTACTGCTTTAAATCTGTGAAGTAACATTTACAGTTGGCATATACAAGCAAACGCGAATAATGCTTTACGTTCAATACATATCGTGATGCTAGGATCGTGATAATGGATAGCTATATTTATTGAGCATGTAGTACAGTGTTAGTAGTCAATAAACCGTAGAATATATGGTATCATATAGATCCATCAACTACATCACAGCATAAACATTTCAAACCATTCGTAAGCGGGCGGACTTAAAAAGAATTCTAGCAAGGAACTTTTCCACTTGAAATTAAGTATACGGCAAATTTACAGTTTGGCTGTTTTACAGGTATGTCAACGCGCGACTAATATCCTTATTGCTGCAGGCATCCATAGGGCACTGTCAGTCCGGTACAATGTATTGTTTGCCAAATAAATAGCAAAAAGACCTAATTAAAACGCTAAGGTATTGACTTAGAAGACTATCATAGATATACGCGACAGACTCAGAAAAGAGAACGGGATTTATATGTCTTCATTGTCTACTGAAGAAAGATAATTAACTATTTCGATACAAACTTAAAACAGATCTTGACTAAGTCAACGTTGCTAGACATTATTAATATAGCATATATTTTAGAAGCTTACTGCAACTGCAGACATGATGTAACTACAATCTATAACAGAAAACCGGCTCATTTGACGCCTCGTTTGGCGCATTGGTCAAGGTGTTCGCCTCGCCATTACTAAAGAGCTGTCTGTTGCAGATTCTATCCTCACACTGACCATTCATCTGAACTAATTTTTGATATTATCGTGGCGAGCGTGTTTAGTCTCATCTTTATGTGTTATATGAGAAATGAAACATTCGTTTTATGAAGTTACTAGATTCTGCCCTTAGGTTCGCTCGCGGACTGCCCACGATAATGTATATCAGGATGCGAATGCATACAAAAGGATCCTCTGTGTTCAATGAATTCAAGACATGCTCCCTTTGTACCAATTAAGTCGAAATCCGTTCAATGGCTTGCGTGTGATTCAATATCACACATCTTTATAAGCTTTCACATTTATAATTTTAGTAGGAATAGTAGACATAGCTAACGCCACGCGACGTACTGTCTTGCTCACACCTTATTTAGAGTGCGCACAACCAAAACCTATTCGCAATCACATGAATAGTATAAAAACGCATTACAAACCAACATTTACATTCATTAGTTACGTTATGAGAATCAGAATCTCCATATTTCTAAAAGTTTAACGAAGACTATATTGCGCACACATTAATTTACCACGCAATACGAGGCGTGTCTTTCTACAAAGCACAGTGCCAAAGTTCGTGCTGCTAATGAGCATTTTGTAACAGCAAAAACATGAAAATTATCAAAAGCAAAACAGGCTCTGCCCTAGAAGTTTATCTCGTCTAACTTTAAACGATCGACGACCGGCAACGGCACCTAAGTCAATAAAAGAAAAATACGAAACGCTATATTCAATTTTCCAACACACATGCTTATTATTTTTCATTGAATAGACGAAGCCAATGAATGCATCGACATTACGATAATTCCCATAACAAAACGACCTCAATGTACTGACCTCTAGCATAACAACGTAAAACACGCCGTTTAAATTAAAATTACTATAAAATACAACCATGTCAACTGGTCACATACAAGCAAGATCTCACGACTATTCAAATTCTAATTAGGACCGGAGAGTATCAATATAGTATTTACGTTAGTTTATGTACATAGGCAGCCTTATTTTATTAGACTGGTATCATGGTTTAAGGTTACCTACAATCTGTAATTTTCGTCACTTTTACGCCAGCTCGTCAATTAGGGACACTGGATCCTCTGTCTTTGTCTTCCCTTGCCAACTATCCCTTTTTCGATCCCATCTCTAGCTCTATCCATCAAATCTTTCCCCTCGCATGGAAAACTCAGAAAACTAGTAGCTATCTATAACTGAAAGAATTTTCTGATTCATTTGTTCTATAGTTCGAGAGATTACCGCCTAAGCGAACAAACAAAATCTATTATCACCATTTTAAATTATCAAAAGATTTTGGTGGTATTTAAAGATCGCTTGGCTGACTGACATCTTTTTGAGATCCGTTTCATAAAACTGATATAGAACTTCGATAGCTGTAAATTAACGACTCACATAAACAATATTTGCCTTCACAGTTTCTCAATATTAATTAACAAAGTAACATCACAGTCTTCAATTCTGAATATTGTTCGTTAAGATAGATGTACAAATGTAATATACTCCAATTTTCCATGCCATAACAGTGCATTATCACGACAATTCGATATGATAGCCGTACAGGAAACGGCCCTGTCCTGTTTATCGTATTTCACTCCAATCACACCAATTAACGTCCCGACAGATACATTGTTGCTGTGTTGTAGACGACCACGTCGATATTATTAATGTATAGAACAATGTTCCATCTGTGATGACGTCATAAATGATATTTAAATTCCACACACGTATACGTTTATGAGAGTTGGTGCAATATGGTATCTCCATTTAAGCTGAAATTTTGCGCAAACTAAAGAAGTACCACAGTCCTAGAGAATACTGCAAAAAGACAAAATATTGTATTGAGTTATGGCAGTGTTTTTTTTTTTTATGGTATCGGATGCAAACGATCAGACTGATCGCCTGATGGTAAGCGATTACCGCCACCCATGGACACCCGCAACACCGGAGGAGTTACAAGTGCGTTGCCGGCCTTTTAAAAAGGAATACGATCTTTTCTTAAAGGTTTGAAGGTCGTATTGGTCCAGAAATACCGCAGGTGACAGCTCATTCCACAGTTTTGTTGTGCGAGGCAGAAAATTTCTGGGTAAACGCACAGTTGTGAACTGCCAACCATCTAAATGATGGGGATGCGGTCGCGTAGGACGATGGCGAAAAGCGGCGGCAGGGATCAGTCCGAACAGTTCTTCGGAGCACTCCCCATAGTAAAAGCTATAGCAGATGCATAGCGAGACCACATCTCTACGCAGCGCCAAGACATCTAACCGATTTGAAACATCCTGGCAGTCGACGATTCGAGTCGCTCTCCGTTGAATGCGGTCCAGAGGGAGAAGCTGGTACTGGAGTGCCCTTGCCTAAATATGAGAACAGAATTCCATGTGAGGCCGAACCTGCGCCTTACAAAGTACGGTTGAGCACGCCAAGCTTTTTCGAAGCTAATTTAGCCTTATCCTCTAAATGGCCGCGGAAGCGGACTTCGCTCGATATGTCGACACCAAGTATTCCAATTTTGACTGAGGCAGTTATAGGGATGTGCTCAAAACGAGGAGATACGACCAACGGCAGTTTTTTTGCAGTGAACGCGCAGACTTGTGTTTTTGTGGGGTTCAATTGGACCAAGTTAAGTCTGTCCCAATCCAAGAATTCCTTCAAAGAGGTCTCAATTCCACACATAAGTTTGTTTCGGCTCTCAATTAAGTTTTCCTGAGAGATGTTAGCGCAGCCGGTATAAAGAGCATCGCTCGTGCTGTCGTCCGCATAACAATTAATGCTGCTAATTTGCAACATGTCATCGATATGGAGGAGGAACAGAGTAGGCGATAGCACACAGCCTTGCGGGACACCAGCATTTACAGGCATGGAGTATTCACCGTCGACTACGACCTTAATGCTTCTGTCTGTTAAAAAGCTAGTGACCCATTCGCATTATCTCTCGGGAAGCCCATAGGAAGGGAGCTTCGAAAGTAGCGCTTTGTGCCAGACAAGATCGAAGGCCTTTGCTATATCCAAACTAACCGCTAAGGCTTCCCCCTTTGTCTCGATCGCCTGTGCCCAACGATGTGTCAGGTATAATAGAAGATCACCAGCCGACCGACCCTTACAGAAGCCGTTCTGTTGTTCACTAAGCAGCTGATGACCCTCTAGGTACCGTAAGGAGGTTATGGTTATTGGTCTGTAGTTGGACGAATTTGAGAGGTTGCCTTTTTTTGCGATCGGGTGGACCAATGCTGTCTTCCATGATGTCGGGACTACGCCAGAAGAGTAAGAGAGCCGACATAGTCGCGTTAAGACCGGTGCCAACTCTGGAGCACACATCTTTAACATAATAGGAGGTATTCCTTCAGGCCCACTCGACTTATGGATATCAAGGGATAGAAGTGCTAAGCGCACTGAGCGTTGGTAGAACCGGATATCCAGCATACAACCGTCACACCGCGGTATAGTAGGCAGTTTTTGTCCCCCGTCATCCAAAGTCGAGTTGGACGCAAAGAGTTTGCCCAGAAGATCGGCTTTCTCTTTTGCGTCGTGGGCCAACGAATCATTTCCATGTGTAGCGGTGGAAAGGATGGCTTGCAGAAATTTCCTTCGATAGCTTTGGCAAGAGACCAAAATTCACGAGTTCCCGAAGAAAGACGCTCAAGCCTCTCGCCAATCCTACCGATGTGCTCCGACTTCGCCCTTGCAATGTCTTTTTTGAAGGACCTGGAGGCAAAGTTATACTCCTTTTTAAATGCGCTGGTATTTACATCACATGCCGTCACCGCATCAGCCCAGGCTTAGTAAGCTTCCTGCTTCCTGCGAGAAGCGTTTTTGGAAGATGGACCAAACCAAGGCCGAAATTTGCTACCAATGGGGACCACAAAGGACGGAATAAAAAGCTCCATACCCGGTAGCACCACATCAGCAACAGAATCAGCAACGACATTGGGATCATTCAGCGAGAAGCATACTTGTCCCCAAGGGTAGGAGCAAAGAAGGACCGCATCGCATCCCAATCTGCTGACTTGTAGTGCCACATACGGCGGCCGCGTGCGATACGCGATTGCGGCGAGCACGTGAAAGGCACTGTACTCCGGGCAAGGCAGTGATCTGAGGAACCAAGTGGGGCGCCAACAGATACGTGGTAGCCATCCAGATGTGATGTCAGCAGAAGGTCTGACAGTGAAGGATTTTGGCTCTCCACATCAGGGATTCGCGTGGGCGTGGTAACCAGATGTGTCAGGCCATATGCCAGGGTGAAGTCATGAACAGATCTCCCCGCATGATCGGTCTTACTAGAACTGAGCCAGTCGGCCTGGTGGGCATTAAAATCGCCAAGTAAAACGATCTCCGCGGACGGGATCTGCTGCTGCACAAAGTCTGCAGCCATCTGGATGTGCTCGATGAGTCGGTCAGTTTCTGTGTCACCACTTTGGGACCTATAGAGGCACGCATAGACGCGGGGATGGTCATCGCTATCTACACGGAGCCATAAGATGGAGAGGTCCCTACCTTCAAGATTGCTGACGTGACGAGAGCTGATATCGTCTCTTACATACACGCACATTCCGGGCCTAAACAGAAACGAGTGTTCTAGTCCGTACCTAGAGTAGGTGAGGTAGGATGTGTCTGCTGGAGACAATATTTGCGTCTCGGTCAAGAAGAGCAGGGCTGGCTTTGCTATCTCCAGGTGGTGTTGAACAACACTAAGATTACTATGTAATCCCCTGATGATGCAAAAGTCCACGGCCAGTGTGGCATGGGGTGCCATGGTATTTCTACTCTTGCCTCGGGCATTATTGAGCGTAGGTTGGGCCTCCGGTACCTTCACTCACTCGACGAAACACAACGCAAGCGCTATTTCACGCCGGTTTTCTGTGAAGCCGTGGGTATCACTCCGGTCGAGCCGGCCCATTCGTGCGGAAGCGTGGGTCTCTCACAATACAGTTAGTAAAAGCCAGTACTCAGGTTTTTAAAGAGACAGTGACAGCAATGAAGACAGTTTTATCTTCATTCCCCCTGGCATATTGACTTCATTTTATTATTATCAACGGTTGACAAGCGCAATAGTTGCGCTATAGTTGCGGTAATGGTTTAAGAACAGGCGGGCCGGATACTTATGTCTCAACTTGGTAGAATAGAAAACCTAGCATAACGCCTTTACGAAGGAACATGTAGGGGTGTCTCAAACATTTCGACAGGATTATTGCCACCTAACGTAGAAGGGGTGATCTAGGGCGATTTCGCTTAATTACTTACTGATTGTATTTATTCCTTAAGTCTTGTAAGAAAATGCTTTTAACGAACGGACTCTTTGGCGACAGTTTTATTTTCATTATAAATGCGAAAGTCTTTTTGTTCATTTCCACTAGTTACTACTCTCAAACGATTTTGACGACAATTTTCATCAAAATCATTAGAACGGGACATGGCTTGAAAGCTGGATAAGGCATAGACGCGTCCTATAAGCGTATAATTCACACTATTACGTACTTTTATACAGGGTGATTTTAAAATCGTGTAATTCTTTTGAACCACGCATTCTACTGGTGGTATAGAATAACCCTGACCATTTTTTATTTTATATTATTTAATTTTTTAAAAATTAATGTTTCGTTTTTTTTTCGTGAAATCATTTCAGATTGTACAGATATTCAGATAGTCATATGTAACCACCGGAGGCAATTTAATTTTTTTACCACCTAAAAATATATATATATATCAATAATTAATGTCGTAAATAATACGGGGCGGTCCTTTATATTGCCTCTTATTATTTACGACATCAGTTTAAATTAGTAAAATATTAAGATTGTGTCGGGTGGTTAACATACGACTATCTAGAACCACTTCACGAAAAAAATTCGTACATTAATTTCTTCAAATACATAATTTTAATAAAAGAAAATATAGTTATATATTATATAATATATTCTATATAACCAGTAGAATGCGTGGTTAAAACGAATTACACGATTTCAAAATCACTTTGTATAGTGTATTACTATACAAAGTGATTTTGAAATCGTGTAATTCGACTACTAATGCATACAATTGTAAAGTGGCTACTGCCTCTTACCATCAGGCAACACATATGCTTCTCTGGCACCTTCGGTATATCCCAACTAATATTATAAATGTGTATGTGAGTTTATTACGCTGCCACGTCTTAAAAACTTGACGGATCATCATAGAATTTTCCATACACGTTGTCAAGGGTACAGAAAAGGATATAATATGGTACCTTCATCCAAAGTAACCTCAATAACCTCTTGATTACTTTATAAAGTTCACGTCTTTATCTCCGAGGAATTAGGCAGTGATTACACCCACATTTAGCAATCTAGATTTTAGGTCGCATAGAATAGAAGGCAGCCTCTGCCCTCCACCGAGCAGGATTCCAGCTACCGTTAAATGATAAGAATTCCTTGAGCATACAGCTTTATCGAAAGTGCTCAAACGCTTTCAACGAAATGGATCATCAAAATTAGTTCATAAGGGAAAATTTCATCCACGCAGGTTCCTAGCAGAGATAATATATTTATCCAATAAAAGGGCAATAAACATATTTATAATAATTTAAAGAAGTTATTATCCTTCATACAATTAAACACAGCATTAATAAATATTAAGCTGAACATATATATGATAAGCAGTCTAGCTAATCAATAATTCGTTGCACTGTCTGGTGTCTAGAAGACGTTTGAAAATACTATAATCGCGAGATTCACATACATTGTTATATTTTCTTACAGATACTACTTAGAAGCTATCTTACGTTAGGACTAAGTACATTTTGCAGTACCTGCAATTTTTTTTTTAGGATTTTTGCCTGTGTCGCGCACTACTTATCGAAGAACGGACACAAAGAACATAGACTCGGAATAATCATATGTGGATCACAAGTTTATGTCCCGTGTGGCGGTCGAACGTACAGCACTAGGCGCAACGGCAGTTGTGAGGTATCTATTTTAGCCATCACGCCATCCGAGCAGTCAACTTTGTTGTACCTGTCTAATTCTCCACCACCTCGTAGATTAGAGTAGATTAGCAAATACAATGCTACTTTTATTTTAATTACCAATAAATCATTGTAGTTGTGTCTCAGGGGTGAGTTTAGTAGTTTAATTAATTAACTGTACAATAATTACTTAAACTACATAAACACTAATTAAAGTTGTCAAGACACGCTTTTGCTGTCTGACATTTAAAGTTGCCAGCGCAAAAAAGACTTAAAATCAGCCTCGACCTAAATAATATGCGTAAAATCTCTTCAAGTATTGACTGCCTCCGTCGTGGCTGTCCCTATTCAGAGGAGCCAATCTTTTTCAATTGCAATAGTTGGGGTGGGCACTCTTAGATTCCGTGGCGGGTTACTCTCTACGCACAATTTTTTTTTATATCGATCCTTAGAGAGCGATTTGTTATTTCTGGATGAGGTTTTGTCCAAAACGGGGACCGTAATTTACAAAGCCTGGTGCATCATAATGTTAAAGCGCAGTTCAGGAGCCTTATCAGCATCTCTTAAAGCATTATTGTTGCCTAATCCAAAACGAGACTAAGGTATTCACGTGCTATTTCAATCTCGACATGCAGCAGCAATGCTTTATATGCTGGTAAAGTCCTAGGCTGCGTCAACTGGGCGAATTGCTCCGAAATTGCTTTACGCAAGTGACTTCATATGAGTGCGTAATATGAAGTTATAAGTAACTCACTGCCGCACTGAAAAACATGTAATGATAACATAATCTCTAATAAGGACTCACTAGAGTAATTGTTATGTCTCTGTGTGCGGGCATCAATGTTATATAAATGTACCGCACAATCATTATATGCTGTAGACGTATATGAGCCCGGCTTGATACTAAAATAAGTTTTTATGTTTTATATATCTGTGGCTTCAGTTTGCTTTGAGCTCATCCAGGACTAGAAATTGAAATTAACGCTCTGAACAACATGCCAGTCATAATTGATCGCGAACAATATATTTTCTATTGTGTATGCTACATCGTTTTCAGTGTGTTAAAGATCAAACCCGGAATAAGATGGAACCTGATTGAATTTGCCTGCACCTGCTTTTCTTTAGGTCTCGTGTTCAACTTCTAGATCGACCATAAATGGGATTTTCTGTCGAGAAATTCTAAGTAGCCACGCGGAGTTTGGATTCAGCTCAAGACTACGCGTTGCTACTGAGAATTTCTGAGCCTGGTAGAAGGCAATAAGCTCGCTCCCTATTATGTGAGGCCTACAACCCTAGCTGGCGAAGTACGTCCTCCATTTCTGCCTACCTTTCCAGATAAACAAGTGTGACAATATTGTACGTAGGTACTGTCAAAATATAGCGCATTTACCTTATTCTGAAACTGTGATTCAGCGCTGAAAGGACTATTGTGTTTGGCGATAAGAGCCACCTCCTAAACCAATACGCCCTTCCGTGTGACATTTTCCTCAATATATAGTAAGAATGACAACTGGAAAACAAATTTATTAATCAGAATCAATGTTCAATTGAACTGTTGTTTCCATATATAAATGAACTAAAATTGTTTTTTTATTGTTATAGTTTTCATTGAAGGTTTTCCAGAATTGATTCATACGTTACTTAGGAAGTATGTAAATATATATTCAAGATTATTTAAAGTTGAACGGGATGTTCTTCTGAACATTCTGTATATAAAACAATATAATATAAAACATCTTGTTCGTTTAATTGTAAGGTAATGTTGCTGTGGTCTTTAGTGATAAAAAAAACTATAATCGGAAATAAAATTTACGCGGTGCCGACTTTGAAATAATCAAAATCATTGCCATTCATTTTTATAAATAACTAAAGTTTCTACCTCGACATAAATGCATTCAAAGGCTTGCTCAATAACAGCACATTGCTCACAGTACTAGACTTACTACAAATGTGTATAATTTAGATCCAATAATTAACAAAAAAGAAACATCTTCATCAGTTCTGATAAGGATCAACGACAACGTAACACCTATGGAACAACAGCGGCGATATTACTCTGACTCTATACTTTTTAACCGACGAAAAATGAGGCGATTCTCAATTCACCGTGTATATTTCTTGTTTTTAATGTATGCAAATACATAGGAAAATAAATACAATAGACCTATATTTATAATAAAATATTAAGTTTTGTCGAGCAGACATAAAATTTGTTACTTAGGAGTTAGGTACCTACATTAGTTTATGTGAACATGACCCTTCTCCTAGATTTAGGGCTAAAACCAATAAATGGTCCTTGAACATAGCTTTAGCATTGGAGGGCGGTCGCCTAATATAACCTTCACGTTTATTAAAAGGAGTCACTAATATCACTAACCGTGTAGTTTACCGTTCATCAAGAAAATAGTAAAACCATTCGGCAAAAATAAGAAACACGTGCATCTGATTTGCATTTACCAATAGCTATAGCTATATCAGAGCAAAAACGTTACTTCTACAAAAAGCATTCTTTAAAATGTGCTAAAGATATTTGCTTGAGTTATTTACGTATCGATATTTAAAAGCATTTTTATAGCTAATTAAACATTATATTGTCTGATAAATTGGTTTAATTTGCGATAATGTCATTGAAATTAAATTACTTTCTACGGATTTTATCGCGTTGTTTATTTGACACTTAAACCTGTTACACTATTACTAATATAAATATAAATAGTTTTAATAATTTAATTAGCTTACAAATTTGTAAAGTTTAACAGTTTTCAAAATTTAATAAAGTGTCAAATAAACAACGCGATAAAATCCGTATATATAGTAGTTTAATTTCAATGAATTATATCCGCGTAAACAGAAGACAATATTTGCGATAATGTCACCATTTTATATAGGTACCTACATAAAAAAGAGAGTGTACTCATTGTACGATTAAAATGATTATATTGAAGTTATCTATAAGAACAGACTTGTTGGTACCATAGTATAAGTTTGCGCTATGTTTGCATCACGAGATTATTAGTTTGATTATAGTATAGGACGAAGTAATATAGGAAACTAGAAACTTAATCAAGACTTTGTTAATAAAATACTATCCCTCAAGAACAGTACTTAATTTCAGGACTGAAGGTACCCGAGGTCCTTTACTGTAACCCTGACAACGTGTATGCGAAATTTCATGATGATTGGTCGAAAAGTTAAGGCTTGAAAGAGTAACAAACAAACAAACTCACATTCGCATTTATAATATTAGTTGCGATTCCTGTTTGGCAATAAACGGCAGTACGAAATCTTAAAATATACCCAGTAACTTATCTCGTAACAGGAGGTTATCACAAACATATGTAGGTGGAAAATGTGGATGTGATACACCGCCGCCTTCCCCTACAGTGATATACTCGCGTAAGTTTATATAGGTATATATTTAAAAGACAAGTGTGAACGGGACAATGGGAAGCGAAAAGGGTTCGTGAACAGGCTCTGAATATAAATTAAGAATAAATTTGTATTGGTATACACGGCAATACGACAAAATAGGTTAATATCGGGATAACCTGTCCAGTCGGGTCATATGCCAGAATTGGTAACCCGTGTTACCAATACGGGCGAGCGAACGAAATAGAGACTCATCAATCACCTATATCCTGTTCCACTCACTGCATTAGGGACCGCTATTAAAATTTTAACACTGGTGTTAAATTTCTATATCAATTTGGTTTCCCCATTTAATACCGGTTCTGAATATCAGCCAAGTATTGTAATCAAATAATAATTATAATCAAATTAAGTATTTCCATGATCAAGGATGCAGCACTAGCACTTCTGAAATGTTTTCAATAAATTCGAAATTAAATGGAATGAACTCCTCCTTAACAGTAGACAATAAGATTGGCTATGTTTCTTTGATCTGCCACTGAATAAATAAAGAGTTCTATACCAAGGAGTGCAAAATTATGTGCTTAATTTATGTAATTATTGTAATTAACTACACAACTGATGCATATAACTGTAATTAAAGCATTAACATATTTAGTTTCTAAACTTACACATTTATTAAATAGTAATTTCAAGATTTATCTATACATGAATCTTTTAATTAATAAGTATTTTACTAATGATACTAAAAGGGAAACCTAAATCCGAATTAGATTAGAGACATTCCAGGTAAAAAGGCAAATTAAAGAGAATGTTAACCAAACAAAGCAAGAGATGTTAAGATCATAACAACTGGAAATCCATAGTCTATGTAGTTTTTGTGTTTAAATATAGGTGATTTATTTATTTAATTAAGTTATCCAACAATTGTTTACACAACACATTACATAATTATTCATTGAGTAGGTACATTTACAATTGTTTATTGGGTAACACCACATGCACTACTTAAACATTAACATTTTAAAAAGTGCTAACCTCAAAAATTTATATCAATATCAATTAAATGATACCAGTAGCTCATATATATATAATGGTGATTGAAAAGAGTTTATTGCCTGATTCTTCTCATTTATGTTACAAAGGTTGTTGATTAATATAAATTTTTATATACCCACCATTTATTTGTTAGTAATTATAAAATTTCATGGAAATAAATGAATCTGCCTATCCTCATGAAAAAAGGTTTGTACCTACTCTATGTATTTACTATCACTAGCCCAAAGACACTTAGCCAGGTAAGAATGTCAAATGTTGAGTCATGGTTTCTAATAAAATGCTAATGCAAGAATGCCATGAATATTGCAGATTCTATACATTAAAAAAATGCAATCATTTAAATAGTATATAGTTGCTAAGCAATTAATTTTTTTTTGGCAGAGCTATATCTCATTTGTAAGTTTATATATTAAACAAAAATAGACTGGATGGGCAGTGGTCTTGTTGCAACTATGGTGAACAGTGTTGTAGGTTTGAATCTGTTATTCAAGATTTGAGTAATTCAAATATTATTGTTCCTTGTCTGGATGATCTTCACGTCAGTTATTTTTAGCCTTTGAATATCTAACAGTCTCAGGCATTATTGTTGAAATCACTCTGAATTTAATTAATTTGTTTTTCAGTGCTCACACTCAACAGCTAACAGGTTAAAAGAGCAAAGACATCTTTACTATTATTATAACTTGTGAATGTTACATTATTGTAACATTTATCTTTAGAGAATTTAATATTCTAATATAATATTCTAACCACATAAGTATATAAGTTTCTTATCAGATAATGGTTATCAGTCAAATTGTAGTATATTTTGTACACTTATATGAAAGTGAACTGTGTGTATCCATTAACTTTATTATTAGTAGATTAGGGAGCATATTTTATAATCCTAACATCAAAAGAAATAAATAGCTGCTTAGAGGCTATAGGGAAAATCTTGAAACAGGCAGTAATTATTTTGAATAGTCAGCCTATGATTTTGTGATGATTTTTATCAAACCTGCAAGCAGGTTAGTTATTAGTTATTTTGACTAACTAGTTATAACTAAAGATTAGGTTAAACGGTAGGTTTTAATTAAACATTATTAGATTATAATCTAATAATGTTTAATCAAAACCTTCATAAGATTGACTCAATAGGATTATTTGCATTTGTTTTTATCCATTTAAGTTACCATTTAATTTCATAGTTACCCAGATTTTTCAAAGGATGACTCATTGTCATTTCTGATTTACATTTTGGCTTTTAGCAGCATGTTTTGTATGCACAACTTATTATACAATATCTAAGTATTTTCATATAAGAAACCTGTCATTTACTCTCAATAAGATTTTTCTTGCATTCAACATACAAATGCAATTAATTGGAGAGATAATGCTGAGAAAGTAATTAATAACAGTTAGAATATGATAAGCATGTTTTATATTAATAAGTGCCCAAATCTACTGACAACCCAGCAGGAATAGTTTAATTTACGTACATATCGCAATAATGGAAAATCACTTCATAATAGTATACAAGCTAAAGTAAAAGAATTACATTGTGGTGTTATAAAAAAAATAGAAGGTATAGATTCACACTGGTTAGATAGGTTCTTACATAAAATCAATACGTAGGTGGGTAGATAGTTTTTTTCTGTAACCAGCACATTATCCAATATAACATGACATAACGAAAGAAATGTATGTCAAGCATTACAGTCGTGAGAGCCCACATTGTGTAAAAATATTTCAACATTTTGAATTTGAATCCTATTACATTTATTTTATTATTTTTTAGCGACAAAGAACACCCGTTCTATGAACTTGAATGCGGTCGTCACGGATTACAACCAATATCATAGAAATGTTATCGACCATTGGTAGAGTCACTTTGGCGACGTCGACATCATTATCGAGCGAAAAAAATTGCCTGTAACAAGGATAAGGTTCTAACGGATACATTTACCATAACAGTACTTACAATCTAAATGTTTCTTTTTGGGTGCTATCATTTCTTCGGTTGTGGCTTTGCAAACGGATTTTGCTAAACCCTGCCCGGCGATGCTGTGACGGGCGGCTAAGAGCCTATCATTTATAGTCTGACCCGCCATCCTCACGTTCAGTCCTGACATAAACTATTTACACGATAAAACGACACTTATTTTCGCGTTTTTACAACAAATTCACAAAATTACGACGATGACGGGTAAAAATATGTCACCGCCCCCCCGACTGGCACAATACTAAATTCAAGATGGCGGACGTAGGCAATCAGAACGATATTGCCATACATAAAAATGATCTCGAGGTGGAATTTCCTATATAGATGAAAAATTGAAAATATCAACAGATTAAAATAAGGTATAGAGCAATACCGACATGATGGGTTAATTTAACTTTAGTAGATATAGAAACACAATACGTGCGTTTAATTTGAGTAAATCTTACATCAAGTAAAATGTTGTATCTATGAAAAAAATTAACTGCTACGTAGAGATGAGCTTCGAATTCGATCTAACGATACGCACCTGTGAGTTTTTGTAATTATACACGTATTAATTATTGTTAACTATCTCTACCTGAAGACATGTAAGGCTAACAGATTATCACAATACTATGTACTAGCTGTTGCCCGCGACTTCGTCCGCGTGGACCTTAATTTATTACCCAATACCTACTTTTAATTTGTTATCTAATTTTAATATATACAACTACAACTAAAGAAATTAATAAGTCTAACTACACCTATATAGGTGTAGTTAGCTATATATATTGCTAATACTTAAAAACTACCTACTAATACTTGGAAACTACCTACTATATCGAAAGAATTTTTTTTTCATGTAGTCATCGTTTAATTATTTATATACAATATGCATGTAACCTATATTTACAAATGTACTAAAAAAGATAACATAATTAACATAATTACAAAAACACAAATAATTATAATACTAAATATTTACAAAAATGGTTTAGGCATCGTAGAATTAAATTCATTTGAATATTCATTTCAATATTAATTAATCCGGGCATTTCATTCAAAAGATATAATTCTGAAGAATTATATCTTTTGAATGAAATGCCCGATTTTAATAATTTAGAAAGTATTTTACGGGTATTGAAACGGTCTTTAATAAAATATAATTTAATGGGATAAGGATTAATACAGAGGTATGAATAATATGGTTTGATTATTGTCGGCACTTTTATCAACATTTAAAATGTAAAATAGTAGTTATAGTAGCATAACTACAGTAGTTGGACATATGGTATCGCGGATTTTTTTGTAGATATTGATACGTTCTATAATACTGTAGAACATTTTTTTGTTCTATCATCAATAGTTACCGCTGCGCACGTGATGACAGATTTTTATGACTAATTTTTCACACCTTGAGTTATATTAAAGCATTTTTATTAAGTCTCCTTATTTTTTTTGAAAATGTAATATAACCTATGTCACTCAGTGAAGATGCAGCTTTGTAATAGTGAAATAATTTTTGAAATCGTTCCTATAGTTTTTGTTTGAAAACATTACAAACATACATACAAAAACACAAATGTTCCCTCTTTATAATATTAGTTTAGATCCAAAGATGTTTAAGTCTGCCATCCCACACTGGGACAACATAGTGGACCTTGGCCTAACCGGACTTAACGATTCTTATACTGAGAAAAGGACCTATACCCAGCCGTGGGACAGTTTATAAATAGGGCTGATATTACTATAATGATTTATATTTCGTATCAAGATAGTGGCTAGGATTACAACACTTCGTAAGTTCATGCTGCTCGGCAGTCAGTGAGATTATACAAATAAAACCTTATGAATTAAGCTTAAATCCTTAGGTAAAATCTCTTAGCTATTTCATAGTACAGTCAGCAATATAAGTAACTAAATATTTAATTAATTGCCCCGCGGTATTTACCCTTGGTAAATGACGTTTTTGGTTACTGCTCCGTTTTATGGGCCAGACTCAAACATGATATGATGTGTTCTTTAACCTTCCTTATAAAAGAGCTATCGAAGGTATAAAGATGAGGTGGTAGCTCACTAGATCGACTTTGCAATCGAGAGATCGTGGGTTTGAATCCATTCGATCCATTGCTTAACTCAAGAACAAGTACAATTTGAACATTTAGCTGGAGAGGTTATTTGACTTAAGCACCGTTTTTGCAATATATACATACATATAATAACTTATATAATATAAATGCTAATTCAGAAGCTCGTTAATAAAATATTTTTCTCAAGTAAAGTAACAAAAGCAGTAAGGTCATTAATTTATGAACTAACTTTTAGTTTTGTCTATGTATGTATGACATTATGACAGTTCAGTTAGCCAGCCATGTTGTTCTCATTTATATTTTACAGCCATAAAAATATCGCAATAATGTGCTATATTTTATCGTAGATTAGGCTTATTTCTAGATATAAAATAAAGAACGATACCTGTGCTAAATTATAAAAAAATTTAAGTATTGTGTATTTTTTTATTACTTGAAAGCCCTCACGACTGCGACAGTTTTTGTCAATCAAAATGGCTAAGAAAAAGTTGAAAAATAAGGGAAAGACTGTTGCAAAAACCGCTATAACTGAAAACATAAGTAGTGATGTTATAGCCGCCGCCTATAGCGCTGCTTCTCAACCAGCAATACCAATATTCCTGAAAGTTTGTCGACTGTGCGAGAGTAAAGATGGACCGTTTTTGAACATCTATGACGCCGAAAAAGTGACTGCAAAGAAGATTGATGAACTGATGCCTTTTAATGTAAGATTTTGTTCATTTTTTTTATAATACGCTCAACATTTATCATGCATTAAGCCCTTTATTGCAGTTCTACATTGCCAGTTGTTTTGTGTGTGCTGTTTGTAGTTTGAGCTACATACACATCAATATAAACTTGTTATATCTGTACAGGGAATTGTATTCATCAGCTCAGCAGCACCTAATCTCGTGTAAAAGTTCAGAAGGTTGCCCCTATTATAATTGTGGTGAAAGTTTAGCTTTTGTTTGCTTTAGTAGTAGGGGTTAGTAGTTGCCCTTATTAGTTCAGACAATTTCTTGTTTACTAAATTCAAATAATTTGCACTAAGCTGTAAAGATAATTATATTGCTTTTTATAAAATTATAATAATACATCTTGTTTCCATATTACTTATTGCAGTGAATAATGTTTTTTTTATAACTCAATGTAGGTCTATGGACTACTGTAAAAGTCAAGTGAGACATAACTGCTTTTTTAAAAATTATTAATAAAATTAGAATATTTAAGAATATTCTAATGTTAATGGTTTGTTATCATTATGACTCTTTGTTTAATATAGATGGTGTCTTACAAAAATAAATTTGCTTTATTTTTATGCATATGACACTCAATGTTGTGCTTTGGTCAACCTAACTGATACACACTATTCAATATTTAAAGCAATCACTTTTGTTGTCTTGTAAGAACTTTACAAGACTTAAATGATCTTAATAGAATTAAAACCTTTAAATAAGATAAAACATTGCTGATCTTTGTGTTGTTTGATGAAGATTTCCTTTAATAGCCTTTACAATATACCTGTGCTTGGCCTCCTAAACCCAGACTCTGTCTGCTACCTCTTAAATTTCATTTTTATTAGTTCCAAAATCTTACCTATATGAATTTGATTATTTCTCATCTATTTTGTGTCTAATGGAAATATTTCCAGACAATGCTGTTACTGAGAATTACTTAATTGAAAAAAAAAAGAAGATATTTTGCCCTACCTGGAAGTTAAATATGAAAATGTACAGGCAAAATAAGCAAAAACAAAAAATTAAACACTTTAAATTGTTTAAACTTTATTTGTTGATCTTTTTAAAAGTTGTAAGCTGTTGGCTTAAGTATAGATATGTGAATCTAAATGTAATTAGATATAAATACCAAATGTGAGTGAATAGAATTATAAATTTTATAATATATTACACTAAATCAAATAACAAAGCATTGCATGATGTTTTATCTTTATTCTGGATTGTTTATATGTGTGTGTATTAAACCCACAATGTGGCAGGTTGTACTCAATGGAGTGCAAGCCTAGTGCTGCCTTAAGTTATATTATGTGTATAATTAAAAACACTACTAAAATACCATAAACTAACCACAGTCACCAGAATTATGAATTATACAAATATGTTTATTTTTGTTTAGTTTCTTTAACTCATCAGTTAGTAAGAAAACAAATATTTAATTAAAACATTCTATCTGAACACTAGCCACGATATTAAGCCAAAATACTGTATTTACAATGCCAAAAGGCCAAGTCCAGAGTATTTCTTTTCATGTGTTTTCATAAATGCAAAGTCATGGACAATAGTTAGTTGCTGATTTTATATTAAATAATACCCATATCAAATCAATTTCTTTACAGCAAAATCATTACATTGCATATAAAAAATGAAGTATAAAAACTCAACACAAAATATTGATGCCAAGCATTTTCTGTAATTGTATAATTAGCTATGGCAACATCAGAAATAAAGAGTGTTGAATAAGTCAAAGTAAATTTGTGCATTTTGTAATTGAAATAATAAAATCTATCATTTTTTTTTTAAGTTTATTTGTTTGTTGATTTAATAAGTACTATATAAATGAGATAGAGGAGACAACTGAAATATTTGAATGCTTGTAATACTTGTTAGAGAGCATGCTTTTTAACACATTAAAAATCTGACACATGTGCTTACTGCAATAACATATACATAATTTAGCAGTACTTATCACAAAACACATAGTGATAAAAGCAGTGTCTTTCGATGCTGCTGATCTGTAAGCCTATGGAGATTAAATAATCTCTAAGTGCTCATTAGGGAAACAACATTCACATAGTAGGTGCGATATGGACTCGTCCTGTTCACCACAGGCTCTGCAGATCAGATTGTTTGCCAATCCCAATCTGCACAAGAAGTCATTGGGGCCAAAATGGCCAGTGAACGATCCTGTGGCAGGAGTATTTGGCCCTTGTTGCACCCACACTCACACAATAGAACTAAAATAATAATCTTAGGTTAACATCAGAATGACCAACTTTAACATCAGGCGAATCCAACACTGCCATGTTTATGGTCATTCCATTTCAATTGATGGTGCTGTAAACCACAATAATTTTTCCATCCAGTCTGTTTACTAGAATCCTTGGATTTGCAGCTCTTGGGATAGCTTTAAGGTTTTATAGACTTTTTCCAAACATTATGAATATCTTTTTACTAATTATTATGCATTATAAAATAATGAATGTAACCTGATTCTTTTATATTTCAGGTTACAGAAAATGATGATTTGCCTCATAAAATATGCTTCCGGTGTTCAGCCAAATTGGAAGAACTGTATGAATTTATACAGAAATGTATTAAAACTCAAGAGAATTTACGGAATGCTATAGGTAACAGTGCTCCTTTTCTTGCTAAATCAAAGATGGCAAAAAAATTATGGGAGGAGAAGCTGAATAAAACTAATATGTCCAATGATGACATTTGTGATGCTTTAATCAAAAAAGCAATGGAGGGTATCAAAAACATACCTCCAACCAAAGTACCACTTGAAGAACAGCCACCTACAGAATCCAAGCGATCCACAAGGAGCAGAGATTCATCAATAGTAAAAAAAGAAATCAAAAGTGAACCAAAGTCAGATGATGCTGATGATGTTTCTCTCAGGCAGGTAAAGATATCTCTAGAAAAGAATGATAAACCAACTACAAATAAAGCAACAAGATCTAATAAACCAGATACACAAGCTAAAAAGGCTGAATCATCACAACCTAAGAAACCGATTACACCACAACCTAAAAAAACAGAAGTTATACAAACTAAGAAACCAGATGCTGTTCAAACTAAGGAGGTGGAAGCCCTTCAATCTAGCAGTAAGTCTCAAAATGAGATGAAATCTACAGAACAAACAATTAGTAATAGTTCTTTAAATAATTTTAGCTTTGATTATGAAAAACCAGCAAGTCCTCCATCAAAAGAAAGTAATGTGGAAGAGGAAAAGAAGGAAGATGATAAAAAGCCTTTTAATATCATGGACTACATAAGCATGATCAAAGTTAATGGTGTAGGCATACTCTTTCAATGCAAGTTATGCAATAGGAATTTTCTTAAAAAAGAAGTTGTTGAATCTCACAATTGCGCTAAGAATGGCGAACCCAAAGTTAATATTCCCAAATCAGTTCCTGCTCCAGAGCCACCGAAGGCACCCACAGTTAAATACATTAAAATCGATGGCGATATGAAAAAGTCGCTGACAGAAAAAGTTAAAATGGCTCAGAAAATTGAAAATGACAGAATTTTGGCCACAGAAAGTAATGCGACGCAAGAGGACAGTTACGAACCTCCTCCGCCTAAAATTAAACCTAAACCGAGAGTGGGACCTGCTAGTAAAACTAGACGGAATGTGATTGATTCAGATTCTGCTACACCACAAAGCTCTGTTGAGCCACCACCAAATCCAGAACCTCCTGCTCCTGCGATAACGCCGTCTGTTCATTTTCCAACGTTGCCTAACCTCAATGGTCGTTTTAAATTAGTTCCTGGTCCAAATAACATATTTACGTTAGTCGAAGATACCTCAGCAGCCGCAAACAGCGCAGTCTCAACGGAAACAACTAAGAAGCCAGGTAAAAAACGAAAGTCTGACGAAGTAATAGACGCTAAAGTTAATCCGAACGAACGTAAAACTGCCCGCGATAAGTCTGAAAGTCCAGAAGTGATTGATCTTGATGACCAATCACAGCCATATCCAGTAGGATTATTTCAAACTATGCCTCACGCCACTAGACTATATGAACCGCCTGTTTCGCAAGCGCCATCTACGTTCTCATCTCCAGCTATGAAGAAACAGTCATATACTATAGTGCAAACTGGCAATCCCAGTAAATTGTTAATATCAACCAAAGCCCAACCGATTGAGGTGGAAGTGCCTAAAAAACGTCCGAGAAAAGCGAAACTTGAGGTGAAGGAAGACAGTGTTTCAAAGGAACCATTTACAGTCACTTTAGAAGATGTTGATCCACCGAAAGACACTGGATTTTTTACATTTATTAACGTAGACCCTCTTCTGCAGCCTTCTTACGTTTTGCCGACCGATAATATAATACAGGAGTCACAAATATCCACATCCTCAGCCGTATTACGTAACCCCGCAGAAAATAAAGAGAGCAAAGATAAAGAGAAGTACTCCTGCAATATGTGTGGTCAAACATTTTCTAGAGAAAAGAAATTATTAACGCACATACAGTCTCATTATACGAAAATGGATGAAGAAGATCAGATAAGGACAGAGAAAAGTACCAAAAAGAGAGGCAAGAAATAGCTGTTAAAGAACTATGTCTTGAGAAAAGATGATTTTGAAGTCGCAGCAGAAAGGATTTTTTCTTGCACTAGACTTTTAACACTCTTTATATTTCCATAGCTGCGTCAATGCTGATATGAAAACAAGAGAAAGAGTTGTCTTTGTGGACATAAGGTTCTATGAAATTTTTAGGTAACTTGTAAGACTATGATAAAAAGTGTTTTATGGATTGGTTAATAATACATAGAAATGTAGTTAAGTGTTAGTATTGTAAATAAATAGGATACAAGTTTGTATAAACTATAAGATGTTTTTAATAACGGTTGTATGACTTGTCACCTACAAGTCATTCAATCATTATTAAAAAAATGTGTATGTTACTTTATATTATTATAAAACTGAGGTCATATTTTATAAATAACATTTAAACAAATTAATTTAATTATGAATAATTGTTTTTGAATGTTATGTTTTAATGGAAAATATGAAACAATATCCAGTTCATGTAAGTCAAATGATTAAAAACATGTTAACATGATAGTTTAAAAACTGAGTTACACAATGCAACATATCTGTAAAATTTGTTCCCTTAGCCTATTCTCAGAAAGTAATACGACAACAGGTTCATAATGCCCATTTACGTTTTTTAAGAGTCAGTGTAATATTTTAACAAAAACTGGTGTAAGCGTGGATAGAGAAAATGAATCCCGTTTATGTACCACTACTAGTTAACCCAAAATTCCATCACATCAGTAAATCCATAAGGGTTAGGTTAAGCCGTGCCACCATCTATAATTGTATGTGCTGAAACGTGACACCGCGTTACAGTATGTATAGCTATTTATCGTTCACGCACATCTTAACAATCCATAAAAACAGAAAATGGTCCAGGAAAGTTGTCAGACACACTATCTATTGCATCACAAAGGTACTAAAAATAAACCAATATGGCGACGGTCACTCTTTTATTTGATTATTACATGGCAGTTCACAGTTAGAAAGATTGCATGTATATGTTTAGTTGTAGTTGACACTATTAAGAATGAGAAAGGTTATGTAATTTTTTTATGTTTTAATATAAGTGCTATTAAGTACTAAGTTAAATTTCTTATAAACTATCCTATCGTGGTACTAATGTATCATTCCAATTATTATTATTTTGCGTACATATAAATAAGTTTAAACATGACCTAAGTATTAGATTTCATTTTAGATTAGAGTACTTGAAAAATGTAAAATACATTGATGTTTTGTTACAGAAGCTTTAAGTTTTTCTTTCATGGTAATTATTGAGTAAATGAGGGTAGTATGACGATGGATACAAAATAATACATATTACTTCTAAGTGTTTTACTTTGTTTTATTTTGTCACTAACTATATTACTGGAAAAGATCCACGAATTCATGCTTAAGAACGTTTACGCCTTGTTTCGAGTGGCTACGTCGCAATGTGAACAATAACTGTCATATTGAAAGATTTTAAAATGTAATTTATTTATTTAGGGTATATTTTGAAAATGTTCTTTATACCCTCTACAGACTAAGTTTAAAGTTAATGGAATATAATTATATTTATAGTCCATCTACTTTTTTGCACATTACGCATTTAACAAATTTTACAAATTGTAATAATAAAAATGTAATATTACAATTTTTTTTGTAGTATCACCTTTTTAATATAATACCTAAATTTATTAATAGGTAACATTAGGAACCTCAAATGTGACACTCATTTGCGATGTCGCCAATCAGAACAAGCCACACGCATAAACGCTTATAATGCAAGTTACATTGCCAAAGATATTACATAGGTTAAAGGATACTCTCATAAAAATACTTATTTTTAAGCTAGTATTCTGTAACTAGTGGAAGACCGTTGAACTGTCACGATCCGAAGGCACCTCTGACTTTTCGAAGTTATGCTCGTATTAATTAGTAAATTATCGTTTGCTTTTAGCGGTAAAGGAATACGTCGTAAGGAAATACTGCATGTCTGAGAGTTCTGCATAATGTTCTCGAGAATATGTGAAGTCTGCCAACCCGCACTGGCCCAGTATGGTGGACTATGGTGGCCTAACCCTTCTCACACAGAAGAGGCCCGTGCCCAGCTGTGGGATAGTTTAAATACAGAGCTATATTATTATTATTATATATCCTGTAACTAATGTGTAATGCTTAAACAAGTATCGATTCTGATGAGTTGAGTAATAATCTAATTTCTACTGACTAGAAACTACGGTCGCTTTTACGTAGCCTTTATAATTTGGTCGGCTTATAGAAGAATTGCTGACACATTATTTTTGTTGATATAATTTTCATAATAGTCGTACTTAATTAAAGCTGAAATTAACAGGATTGTTTATTGATGCAACATTTTAATTAGTTCATAGTATTCCATGTTTCCTTGTTTTAATGGAACTGGGTATTCAATCATTTAAACCGGACCACATATTTTTTTTAAATTTATTTGTATCTTCATATTGCGTAGAGTCACATAATCTAAATTTATTGTATTTATAAAGGTGTACCAGAGGCACATGATACAGCTTTTTATTTGATTGTAAGTGTGTGTACTGGTTTACTTGCAAATCCGTTTCTTTCTGAATTTCGGCACCATTTAACCGGTCGTATACCGCCGGCTCGCATACCAGCCGGCAGATTTGTACCCGTCGTAGGCCGGTGGCTCGCATGCGAGCCACCAAATTGGTTTTACGTTAGCTTAAGCTAAAGCGAAGGCGGCGCGCGGCGTTTTGGCGCCAATTTGGTGGCTCTCATGCGAGCCACCGGCCTACGACGGGTACAAATCTGCCGGCTGGTATGCGAGCCGGCGGTATACGACCGGTTAATTACATTGGTGTTCATCAAACAAATGAAAAACTAGTGTTTGAACAAATTTGAATTAATTAAGGTCTATTATTGGTATTATTTCAAACTTTTACGTTGAGCCGTTTATGAGATCTGGTCAATCCCAAAACGTTACCGCAGCAAAATCTTAAATAACTAGAACCACAACACACACAAATTTTGCTGTTCACTAACATTTAATACGCAACAAAAGCTATCTGTTCATGCATTTATTTCCGGGATGAAACAATTTTATAAAAAATGTTTTGCCAGGGTAATGTTTCAAACATTACTGCAGCAAAATCTGTTTTTCTCGAATAACTTTACAACTACAACTTGATCAAATTTTGCTATTAGTGAACAAATTACTCTTCATGATGAACTAATTATATGTTATACTCTCAACTCTCTAAAGCACAATATTTCATTACATTTTGCTGCGGTAACGCACACCAACAACAGCTATGGTACATATACCTGCAAAATTCTGCATAGCATCGGGTGTTTACTGGACATATTGGCGGTTAACCCGGCGCCGATGACGTGAAAAAAATTCCCCGGCCGATGACATCGGGTAAATTTTACCCGAATTTTAATTTGAAAATTTTTCAATAGTTTTATACATAGTTTATATTACATTTTAATTGATTATTGGTGAAACAGTATTTACGCATGTGATAAAATAAAAGATGGTACCAATTTATAATGAAAAATAACTTTTTTATTTATAACACGAAAACTATTATAAACACGAATAAAAATACGTCATGAAAATATTACACTATCACTATCTACTACGGTGGGTAAAACTTACCCGTTTTGAATTGAAACACTTGTATCTCACTACACGAGCGGCGTAATAATGATGTAAACAATAATCCAAATAGAGGGTAGTTGTATCTCCAGCTATACTGGCGGATAAGTAAGATGGACGTCAGGAAAAATAAATATACCCTCTTAAAATCACCTCGGGTAAATATTACCCAGCGTCAACGACGCCGGGTTAAACTAAATCCTTACGAGCCTTCCCTCCTGACCAAATGCTGCTAAACGAGCTTCCATCTATAATGACCGTAGATGGAGTTACTGTCTATGATAATGACCATAGATAATACACTATATACTGAATAATGACTTTTGGATGACAGGTTTAAAGTACCGGAAAACATCGATTTATTAATGTTTAATTATTATATATTATGTTTGACTGCACATATGGCGAAGTGGTTTAAGTGGTCGCCTCGCCACTGCCACTGCGCCAACTGTTGTGGGTTCGAATCCGACACCGGACAAAAATTTGTTTGATACACAAATGGTTGTTCCGGGTTGTGTCCGTTATTTGAATGTTTGTAAAGTCCCCCGCGATACAAGAATTAATTGCTAGAGCGTGCGGTCCTTAAAAAATTCCAATTCTCTCTGGAGTCTAAGATTCTCAGCATACGATACTCAAGCATACGGCCCATGAGGCCATATCCAATGTTTTTTTGTTAAATTAGCCATCTTACGAAACTATTACAAGAATATCTTTGCGTCCAGATTCAGTGTGCGGTACCTATATATTTTGTCTATAATAATAATAATATTCTATCACATACAATATACATCTAGCCCAAACTAAGCAGAGCATGTACTATGGGTACTAGAAAATGGAGAAACATACATATATACTTTTATTTTTATTGTAAATACATACATATTATACATAGAAACACCCAGACCAAGACAAACATCCATTTTCATACACACAAATGTTTGACTTGTGCGGGAATCGAATTCGCGACCTCAGGCGTGGCAGTCGGTTACACTAACCACTACGCCATCGAGGCCGACAAATCTATGGTTTGACCTTTAGAGTTTAAGTTCATCATAATCGATCCATAGACAAAAGTAAGGTTTTGAGCACAGAATTAATATTATAAACCTATTTATTATTGACCATTTATACGTATTTCGTTCGTAAATAGGTGTAACAATAGGTAATACTATCAATGATGGAATTAAATATCTCTTCGAATGAAAATGTTTAACGTACCTATTATCAGACGGTGGGCATAAGCCAGGTCCGTAGCTGGTAGCCGTTAGGGTTATAGATCAGCCGGCAGACATAAGCCAGGTCCGTAGCTGGAAACGCGTTGACTGATTCAACTGATAATATATTTTAAATTTTAAGCCTTCTTATATCCCATTTATTGTTCTTACAAATAATGCTTGCACTTATGTGCACAATATTCATTTGCACCAATCAGCGACAAGTAGACAAAATTCTATGATTCTACAAGGAATTCTTGAGCGTGTGTGCGTGCGGCGCGGCGCCGTATAAATACTGCCACGTATAAAAACAGAGGGCAGCTTCGCGGGTTGGGAGCCCTTTGCGCTCACCCACAGTCCGCGAAAAGTTGTGGCGGCCATTTGAGGCTAACAACTAAGACACAAAAATAGAAAAAAAACGCCTGTCTCTTAGTTCGTAAGTTGGTTTCGACGCGGCTAGACGTATGATGCTCCTTTCGATCGCTTTCGCGCGTCGTCTAGACGTATGATGCTCCGTTCGGTTCCAGGTTCTTCATAAACTCGTTGCCTGTGCGTATATACATACGCCACAAATGCAAAAATAATATCAAATTTATTTATTTTATTTGCCGAACAAAGGTGTACATATACAGATGTCAAATTAACAATTTTGATTCTCTTTGCTCTACCTTCTAGGCATGCAAATATCTTAAGTAAATACATTTACTGTTCTAAAAAGATCAGAAAAAAAGAAATCATGCTTTAATTTATAATATGTACATAATACTATTATTTTAATATTTAACAAAACATGACAGAAATAAAAATTGTTTTTATAAAGTCAAAATGTCACATTGTAAAATTAAAATAATTATTGTAATACAAAACAGATAAAGTCAAAAGAAGAAAAATTATAAAATGTCAAAAATGTTATTTAAAAATGCGCCGAGCGTAAGACATAATGACATAGCTCGTGCGGCGCATATTGAAATCGGCGCGCGGCCGCCGTAGTAAAATTGTATGGAGGATTTGAAGTGCTTTTTTGATAAATATGTATCTTTATTGTCAACCAATAACTTAAATATTTGGGACGGACAAATTGTAATATAACTATTTATGTTTCGTTTAAGCTGTAAAATAGGATAGATTTCTACTGTTATAATCTAAAAATCACGTAACACGAGTTTACGTTTTTGCATTTTTCGTGCAAATTTACGTAATTTTGTAGGCGAAAATATTAATTATCTTAATTTTTTTACACGGAGTAATTGTAAACACATTCATTGTTATGGTAAATGTATATTTTATATTTGTATTAAACAAAAAGTGTTGATTTTATTCGCTTAGCTGTGACCGCCTGTTTTGACACATTTCGCTCGGCGCAGTCTTAATGTCAAGTGCACTATTAATATATGAATAGATTCATTAGCAAAAAACCCGTCCTATATGGTATGATTACCCTTCACGTCAAGATATTCACCTAATGAGTAGTAACATTTAAATTTCATCAGATCTAGGAGGCGCTTTTTAAAAATGTGTTGATATGTTCAATATTATATCGCCACATACGCCAGTATTGCATAGAATTACTTATGTATATTGGTACTTATTCCACTTCGTGCTAGCTGTCGTGGCCAGTTCATAGAATTGATCACTTCCTCTGGCCGAACATTTCATGAAATGGTCAAATGTCCGCTGCCTACAATATGATATGGATCTGGCCAGGTCTTGGCGCGCGGAATGCACGCACACTACAGCGGCCGCTGCAGTGTCTTCTCGTTTCTTGTGTGTGTGCTGCTTCATGGGTATGGTTATCCACGATGTGTGTATTAGCTCGGAGTACAAAATACTATGAGCTTGTACCTACTAAATTCGAAAGTAATATTAAAATTCGTGTAAAGTGGCAAATGGCACAGGCAAATTCATCAATTTCTTTTCTTTTTTAGGAAAAGATAATCCTGCATTATTGTAAAACACTGTTTCGCGAGAGACTAAATAAACCTATTTGTACAGACACAAAGTAGGTACAGCCAGACTCACAACGACCGTTTGTGGATTATAAATTGTGTCGTGTGAGATTCTAATCCACAACAATCCAGTCAAGTATGACAATATATATGTCATATTTATATGTTTATTATGTGAATAAGAGAATTGGGACGTCTAGAGTCGGTGTAGGTAGCAAGTATGTTGCCTGCTATGGTTTATATTGTTTATCATAATTGGACCTCTAAAATTCAAAGTCTTGTATAATATAATCCATAATCATCAGACAAACCGAAGATAAAACTTATTATCGACTAAGATTGCCTCATACCCATAAGTGCTCATAACCTATGATAACTTCACGAGAAGCCTCAGATTCGAAGTCCACGTCAAACAGTATTATCGGTATCGGTATGTATCTCAGTGGGGGTGTGGATGTAGTACATTTCACAAATATATTTATATTATCCAGAGTTTCGTCTTACCAAACTTGTTAGCAAGAAGTTACTGTCTAGTTCAGGAAATGTAAAAAAAGAACACTAAAAGTGCCTCTGACTCTGTTGACTTATGAAGCTTTAGAATGTCTATTCACTATCCGTAATATGTCGTACATATCGAAGGGAATAAAATAAAGTGGCCATTAAACAATTTTCATAAATAGTTGAGTCGTAATTAATAAGGAACCCACAAATTTTTCGTTATTAGTAAATATTTGGATGTTTGCACATAGAGTGTACATTTAGGACCCCAAAACCTTAAGTAATAATAAAATAAGGCTTAAATATATGGACTTATTATTATTTACTTCTCAGCTACAGAATTAATATCTTCTTCTTCTCTCTTAGCCTTTATTATTCCCAAGTCACTTGGGGTCGGCTTTTCTGGACTAACCGGATTTGACTGGATATCAGTTTTTACACGGAGCGTCTGCCACCTGACCTCCGAAAGCCGATGGCTAACGATACCCTAAGGCTAGACCAGTGTCAGGATATTAGAGGGTACTGACTTTCCCAATAACGACTGCCATAGATGTTCATGGCAGCCGGGACCGACGGCTTAACGTGCTCTCAGAGGCACGGAGCAGGCGATAATTGTCAATCAATACGCACATAATTTCGAAAAGTCATATAACTTCCGAAAGTCAGAGGTGCGCGACGTGGGTTCGAACCCGAGACCCTCGGCATTGCAGTCTGTTGGTCTCCCCACTGAGCTATCGCTCAGAATTAATATCTATCCATTAATATATATATCTATTTTATTTTCAAAACGATTTCGTTTTCAAGTCGTGCTATTTGTCTATAGATACAAATTATAGGACTTATGTACATATTTTAGGATTGAAATAAAACTCAAATTCAAGATGATTCATTTATTGGTTTGTTATTTAAGAACAATAAGCCATTTATACTTAGTTCAAAACACATAATATCCATCTAACGGAGTTCAAAGATCGCCATTTTGTTGATATTATAGTAGAAATCCGACGTAAGTTAAAATTAATAACCTATATTACTAAAACCATTGATATGTATTCATAAAAATTCACTTAAACTAACTACGTGTAGTTAAAATAGTAATATGAATTTTAATCTAACGAAGATAGATTATATATTAATTTTACTACTGATAGGTACACACTGAAACATTGTGATCGAGACTAGATTTGGCGATTGAAGTTCTAGAAGACCTAGTATTGTGGTGCATAACTTCTGGCAAATACAGGCTGCTTATTTGAAAATAATTTAATTGGCAACATCGCGAACTAATGTCAACGGTAACTTTATTCTGTTATTTCAATTACATTTTACATTTAATAATACTAAACGATTTAATTTTGTCATAAAGCAAAATGTATTTCAACTGAGTCAATTATGCATTTATATAGTACTTATTCAATGCTTTTGTATTTTTATTGTTACCTGTATTTTTGTCATTGAGCTCTCAATATTACATCATGTACCTTTCTGTTCTCATTCATATTGAGTCATTATTATTATTAATTCGTTGTCTTATTAGCCCGCATTTGACAAAAGTTCTATTATTAAAACACCGATCTGTAGATTTAAGATGTTAAAAATGAGTGATGATAGAATTTGGATACTAATGGATTTGAATTACAATATCTATGATGTTAATTTTGCTACGTCTTACTCTAGAATAAGTAACGTACAATAAATCTAACATTTATTTAATAATCACATTAATTTTGATATGTATCTGGGTTCAAGTGCAGCACCGTTTAAACTATGCTTTTTTATTTTGATAAATATTTCTTTCAATGACGAAAAAAGTACGTACTAAAAGGGTCTATAAAATGTTTCGTACACTACAATACCGATCATATTAAAATAATTGTACTTTATTCGCTACTGATTATAATCTATGATATGTATTTTACCTACATCTAAGTTTACAATGATATGTTTCCATGGTCCTATTCTGGATTTTTCCAAAAGCCAGATATAAAGCGTATGCATTCTTTCTACGATTCTTTTTTTTTTATTAATCTAAGGACATTTTCAAATCAACCGACTGTTAGCTTTATATCTCGCTTAGAATGGACACTTGACGTTTCAATGGAGTCGCCTCTGATATAGTCCAAGGTAGAAAGGATAAAATTTGGGGGGCGACATTCATCATACACACATTTTATGGTAGGTCATCAGGGTCATCATGAAGTGAGATGCGATCATTGGCTTAACTTTGACTAGTACAATACTTAAGTCACAGTCTTAGCCTCTTTTCTATCACACTTATGATAGACGCGAGTGTTGGGCCCTGATAACACTTAAGAAAGTTAATCTACAAAGAATATTGGTTCATAACCTAACGAAGCGTATGTTTACAAAAATATACCTATCCTACTAGAAAAATTATACCCTCTTTATCTATCTAAGATTTCACTGTAAGTTAAAATATATGTCAAAAAGAAATGATATTTATGAGATCAGTCGATTCTACGTGGCCGGGTGTAGAAGTCGATTCTGAAGTCCAAAATCATTTCTTAAAAGAAGTTTTGAATTTCTGATTCCATGCATTCCAACAATCTCACAGGATAAAAGATGACAAAGTATAATGATTTACTTTCTCCTATATTTAATGGAGTCGTAAGGAAGGTAGCTGTAGAAGGATGAGCTTATCGGGGCAAATTGGACGACATGATAGTAATCAGAGGCAGACTCCGGTCCTATTCAGTCCAGGAATCCTGTGTTAACCAGTTTCTCCAGGAAGAACTTGACATCGCCAAGCTCCGAATCCTTGATGCCAAGAGACTTCAGCATGCCAAGATCGCCGTTCTCCACAGCCATGAAGACTGAGCGTAGGTGTTCTAGGTCCGACCTCATCAGATGTAATGCAGCTCCGAAATCTTCAATGGTTTGCGATTCTGAAAATGTAAGACAACATTTTAGATTTATATTATTACTTTTAGAATGATCGTATACATTTAGCATTTGTGCATCCAAAAACAAACGTTCTTGTATGTATCGCGTAGAAATGAAAATCTTTGATTGACATCCAAACAGGAAGGAGTAACCCAATTTGGTCGACAATAATTTTTTATAAAATTCAAGCAATATATTTTAAGATATTTTCATACATGCATGTATCTTTGAAATGTGTCAGGAAAACACTTGAAGGTAGTTTTAAAGATGTTTTAGGCCATAAAGATATATCGAAGCGGTCCTGTGACGGTCGTAAAACAGGGATATATTACCTGAGAGAGCGATGGCAACTTTCTCGACACCACCGAGCGGTTCCAAAGCATCTCTCGCCTTACTGCCGAAGAGTTTCTCTAGATAGTTGGGCCCGTGGGATGCCAGTAATGATTGGAGAAACGATGCTGTTTCCTCGACAGGTGGCCTTTTAGCTGTGAATTGAAAAAGTTTATCTATTAGATATGAGTTATTATAGCCTTTGTTTATGTTATTATATAGTAACCTTTACGTAATAATAGTATTTGTGGCATAGAATTCAAGTTCAAAATGCTCATATTTTTTATAAACAACGTAACCTAAATCTATATTTGGTAATGCAAAACATGTAAGTGCGTAAATACCGTCAAGTGGGTTCGGGTACTTTAATCTAATTAAACAACTTCAAAGAATTGTACAGCCGTATAGAAATCGATAATTTTCATTACATTAGGCGAGTATGAGCCATACGCTATTTATAGAATGTTTTGTTAATTCGCGCAAGCACATGCTTCACGCCATTACATTTATATTAAACGTACATAGAGATCATCACTTTAAACAGGGATTTAATGATAGGTACTAAAGATTTTTACCCCCATAAGTTATTGTTTGAAAAGGCAATAGGAAAATCCGAAATAAATTACAAAGCATTCACGGTTTGGCGGTGGAAAAATTCTTTAAGCCTATTTGAAAGCCTCTTACAAGATTCTTTCAATGATTATTCAGCCATGTCGGAGGGTTTCGAGGATTCCAAAAGGTTGCCTTCTAACTAAAATATAGGCACATTCAATACCTATCATTAATTTGGGCCGAAGGTTGAATAGTCCGTTTTGGATTTTACTAACAATACACTTTTAAATTATTCTCTTTAGTCTCGTTTCTTAAACCAGTTATTATTAGAATTATTGTAATTATTAATTTTCTTTGTTTGCACAAAGCCTTTGTAAGTTATTGAAAGTTCTGTTTGTACAAAAGATGTATATGAAAAATTAAACTGTCTATCAGTCTCATATTATTATTTAGATAATAAATCATTATGTTTCAACGGTATAAGAATAAAATCACGGTTGTAATGTTGCTCAAAAGTTATGCAAAAGCGATATATTATTGTAAATGTGTGTGGGGATTTTTGATTACATATACCTAATGACAAAGGAAATTGTTACAATAGGGTAGATTATTTGCATTAGTATACTGACATTTACTAAGATTGATTAATTTTCCATTTCTACAAATATGTATTAATACCGAATATTATTCACATTCGGGTTTAGCAAAGATTCTCTGTAACATTATTTTATGTTTACCACATTGTAAACTAAGTCTTTCCCTTGCGATTAGATACTTAGAACGTTTTTATTTGTGGTATATGAAGATATAAAAGTATTATCTTATCTTATCTTATCTTATCTTATCTTATATAGGGGCCAGTCAGTGCAGACCAGCGACACTTCGACCCAGTGGGATCTTTTGTGTCGACACTCTCCCAATAACGACTGTCATAGATGTTCATGGCAGCCGGGACCGACGGCTTAACGTGCTCTCCGAGGCACGGAACAGGCAATAATTGTCAATCAATACGCACATAATTTCGAAAAGTCATATAACTTCCGAAAGTCAGAGGTGCGCGACGTGGGTTCGAACCCGAGACCCTCTGCATTGCAGTCTGTTGGTCTCCCCACTGAGCTATCGCTGCTTTCTAAAAGTATTATACATTAGGCTGTAGAAAAATTGCAAAACAAACAAAACTTTTAAATTTATTAGACATTCAGGTTACCAATATTCAATAGCTATTCTTTTAAACCATTGATTTCTTTCTCGTACTGCAATATAGAGTAAAAAAATGTAGTGAATGCCGTACTTTATGCATTATGTCGGAGGCAAGATCAAGATCTAATTTGGATCGTTTAGCCAGCAAATGTAAGTATTAAAAAACGTCTAAGTATATAACTCTTTAATACACAGTCATATTGAGTTGTAGTACTTCGCTACACAAAATACAGCGTCGCGTTTATTATAGCATGAGTCGGCCTAGTGTTCTGTGCATGCACGCATTCAAATACACATGCATCAAAGTGCAGACGAAGACATTTCTCTAGAATCTTTTCATATGAAACCTTTTCAAAGCGCTCGTAGATTTAAAGCGAGATTCAAAGAGAAAATATGGAGCAAACGTCGCCACGTCGCGTCTTGCGCAGCAAAACTTACGGCATGATCTTATTAAATATTAATTTAGTGAACTTTGAGACTAGATGCACTGAATGAACGACTCACTAAATATTAATAACAAGTTTATACTTTATACAAGAGAAGCACGTAGAAATATCTACATACATAGTTTAAATATATTATAATATCAGCTCTTTAAGTGATTTATATTTATATATATATATGTATTTAAACAGTTCTACTGCCGGACACGGGTCTCTTCTTAGTTGGGAAGAATTAGGCCATGAGACGACCTCCAGCCACCCTGAGGTTTGACCTGGGGGTGGTGGGCTTCGTGGGCCTGCCCACCATCCGATCAGCACCAGGTACGAGATGGGTCGTGCGTGTTCCCACGCGCGCCTATGTGTCGTGTCCGTCCGAAGGGAGGGACAGTAGGGCTTTTAAAAGTAGTGGTGACGGTGGTGGTATCTTTAGTCAGTATTCCAGGAGGTTCATTATCGTCATTTCAACATGTTCCTCTTTTACCCCGGTGAGTCAAAGGATTCCAAGAACAAAAAAAATATATATCCACCACGTGCGGGTAATCAGACAGTGTATACCTTTAGATTCAAACCCACGACCGCTCGTTCGGAAGTCCAATATGTTATTTATTATGTTAAAAAATGCACATACCTATGCTTGACTGAAAAATAGTTAAGTAAATATGTTTGTAAAAAGAAAAAAGCCAATATCAATGTTGAGAAGAACTCAGGAATATCTAACAAAAAGAAATAGATTTTATCTTCAAACTCAGCAAATAAAATCACGAATAAGCTAACAATAATAGGTGAAAACGTGAAAAAAATTGAACACACCAAACCGCTCCGCAACTTAATTCTATTTTGAACAACTAGATGTCGCTGGTACTATAAGAGATGAGTTTAGACGCAGTAAAAGTAATCGGGCGTCGTAAAGAAAGCTATTTCATTGAAAGCCTTTTCGAATCCCAATGTAATTTATTGTGAAATAGACTGTTAAGTTTGTAATTGGATGTTATTAATTAAAACTAGCTGCTATATAAATACATATAAATATATTTATTATAATATAATAAATAATTGTGAGCCATCTATTACATTGGGTGTTGCGAATAGATGCAGATAAATAAGCTTTATTTTACTTGACTCAATTCTGAATTGAAATTAAACTGCTATATACGGATTTTATCGCGTTGTTTATTTGACACTTTATTACAAAATTTTGAAAATTTTTACACTACTACTACTATTAAACTTGACTAATTTTTAAGCTAATTAAATTATTATTAAACTATTTAGATTTAATTTATTTTTACACTTTCCCCGACGTTTCGGTTGCTTTTCAGCAGCCATGGTCACGGGGAGACTCTGAATTTTAGTAGGTATGAGAAACTTCAGATGAGATAGTCGCATCGGCCAAAATGGACTTTTTTTTAGGATGTTAAACGTGAAATTAGAGTTAATGAAGCAAGCGAGATACGCCAGGATCGTAGCAAGTTGAAGTCCATATTCTCTCTTTACCCATTCAGGATACAAGCGGCTTTGTATGCATGTGTTTAGTCTAGTGACTCTGGAAAGTAGTTGCTAAGCTATCTATTTATAATTTATATATTAATATATAAGTAAGTTGTAAAGATAATATCAAATATTCAATGTTATATACATAGGCGTAAGTTTATATATTAATGTACCAGCTATTTACAGCGTGCGGCTTCGTTTGCCAAATAGTACTGTTTTTTGGATGAAAGGTCTATGTCCCTTTCTGTATCCCTGACAAAGTATATGGTAAATATCATGATGTTCAGTCGAGTAGTTAAGACGAACAAACTTACATTTGAATCTATAATATTAGTTACGACTACAACATTTTTAATAAGTAACACGCAATTCCCTACTTCTGTATTTTAAATAAAAATTACATACAAATATCATGTTATATATAAAATTCAACATACCTTCTTCTCTCTTAGCCTTTATTATTCCCAAGTCACTTGGGGTCGGCTTTTCTAGTCTAACCGGATTTGTCTGGATATCAGTTTTTACACGGAGCGGCTGCCACCTGACCTCCGCAACCCGAAGGCCAACGATTCCCTAAGGCTAGACCAGTGTCAGGATATTAGAGGGTACTGACTTTCCTAATAACGACTGCCATAGATGTCCATGGCAGCCGGGACCGACGACTTAACGTGCTCTCCGAGGTACGGAGCAGGCGATAATTGTCAATCAATACGCACATAATTTCGAAAAGCCATATAACTTCCGAAAGTCAAAGGTGCGCGACGTGGGTTCGAACCCGAGACCTTCTGCATTGCAGGCTGTTGGTCTCCCCACTGAACTATCGCTGTAGCAATATACCTAAACCGAAAATAAATATACAATGATTCCGATAAGCTTAGACATACATATATTCCTCTTATACGACACATAAGTATAACAGGCAATAGAGATACGATAGAAATAAAATTTGGGGCTTAAATAAATACTGATAGCTCTTTAGTATAGCACAGTTACACAGAATATTTCAACAAATATTTATAAGCGAATTCTGAGAGAATACGTCAACGTTTCTATTTTATTATCAATCCTTTTTCGCATTATATCGTATCATTATATTTTGTTTTTCTATCTCTTGGTTTGTTTTTCATATATGATATATATATTATATATGTATATATATTTCTAAAGATTACTTGCAATTTGGGTCCCAGCGATAGCTCAGTGAGGAGACCAACAGACTGCAATGCAGAGGGTCTCGGGTTCGAACCCATGTCGCACACCTCTGACTTTCGGGAGTAATATGACTTTTCGAAATTATGTGCGTATTGATTGCCAATTATCGCCTGCTCCGTGCCTCGAAGAGCACGTTAAGCCGTCCTTCCCGGCTGCCATGAATATCTATGGCAGTTGTTATTGGGAGAGTGTCGACACAAAAGATCCCACTGGGTCGAAGTGTCGCCGGTCTGTACTGACTGGCCACCACATAAGATAGATAGATAGATAGATAATACCGAAGAGGTAAGCAGATATACAGTGAATATTGTGTACCTCTATTTACAATACATGTATGTAATTAGGCAGCTTATATTTGCACGTTATAAATATCAGAAGCAGAATGAATACACATGCTTTGTTTTTTTAGTGTATGTTAGTTGTTAGCCTCAGATGGTCTCTACAACTTTACGCGGACTGTGGGTAACCGCAGAGGGCTCTCAACCCGTGGAATATACGTACATAAACGTCACACTATTTATATTAAACATTAGCTAATAATAAAGGATCGCGCTTGGCAGAATTCTAATTAATAATAATAACGGTTCGACACTTTTTTAGGTAGGTGTTGGCCGTAGAACAAAGGATATGTTGCAGTCATCTTGCGCGCGCGCCGCTAATACAATGGCAGGTGGACGGCCATCTTACTGGAGGTGGGGCTAAGCGAACTAATCCCTTACACGTGTAAAACATCACGCCACGTGTGACGTAGATCATATGATCTCGTGCTGCGTTGTAGCGTATGGTACTACTTACCTACTCGCCACACCTCTGCCTGGGTAAGACCGTGACTACGGGCGATAATAACTTGGGAATTTGACTGTGCGCCCACTTTTGGTCTTCTTAATGACCGTTTGGTCTTTGATGCTTTGGTTATCTGTAGGTACTGTCAGTGCCTCTTTTGTGACATAAGCAGCGGGTCTAACGTGAAAATGTTTTTACGCAATGACGTGCCGAAACGAATTACGAACGAAATAATAAGCATATACCTACCATGAAAACACTTCGGATTTTTAGGACGTACAAATGTCATACGACGATATTCGTGACGAATGTCGGCGCGAATGATGTTTCATGGTAAGAATAAGCACGAACGAACGTACGCAATTGCGTATAACGCGTTTCACGGTAGACCCCCAGGTTTTAGACAGTCGATCGTTATTCTTATTGCATAGTTACGTGACATTACGTTACTGTGTATATACATATATTTAGAAATTGTTTTGTGAGAGAAAGAGTAGGGAGGGGGAGGGGGAGAGGTATGGTGAATTGGATTTGATCAATACAAACTGCAATATTATGGCGCTGCCTGCTAAAAGATTATATTACGTTAGAAATTCTCTTAGAAAATTCTAGTAACCTATGAGTCATCCCTCAAGCACAGTATTTTTGGCTGGATGAAAGGTACCCTATGTTCTTTTCTGTAGCCCTGACAACGTGTATTATTTGCGATGATGATCGATCGAGTAACCAACTCACATACGCATTTATAAATTTAGTCAGTACTCTAATATTATGAAGTTGAAATGATTATGTTTCAAAACAGATCAACTGGAGTCTGAACTGTATTCATCACCGAGGACCCTGTTAGGTATAGGAATTTAAGAAAGAGAAACCAAGATCCGTTTAACTAAAGCTTTTGCAACATACGATCTAATAGAGCAGAGCAGAGATCATAAGTTACGTATAACGTGGGTGAAAGGGCAGGCCTGCAGAGCATAGGCAGATGGTAAATGAAAAACTTAGTGATTAAAACTTAATTTGATGAAGCCATAAGCAAGTTACTTATGCTTTGCTTTCATACATATACTAACGTATATATCATATACATACATAGACTTAAGTATCTCTGAAGGGGTAGGCAGAGCTTTCAGGTACCACGTAATAGATTGCGAGCTTAGTTGTGTTAGTGCAATATCATGTCACAGGATCGCAATCTAAAATCTTCTATAGTAAAATATAGTATCTATTGACAACTTCAAATGAAAATCGGTTGACATATTATGTAATGTACTAAATAATTGTATTCATATTTAAAAAAATATATATTATTTATCTAAAAATTAACAACTTAATATTATGTTTTATCCAAAATAACTCATAAACAACGTTGCAACTTTTTACACCTATGAAAATCGACAGTGCAAACGCTATATTTAAGGCGATTAGTAGTTTCAAACCCTTTAAGTTGGCTACACCTATGCGATTCGACAGTGATGATATTTAACACTATTGGTAAAATTTAATGTTGTAAAGTATAGGATACTTTATGCATAATATATTTCTGTAGCGGGGTAAAGTGGCGTAGGTTACGTCACGTAGCAAACGCACTGCGACTGCATTGAGTTCACATACGATAATGATCTCGTTAAATATTTATAATTTCGATAGGAATAAGTAGTGCGAAAACAGTTCAGCACATTATTTGTACTTAATTAACACGATGCCTATTTATAATTTTAAAGTCTTCTTACATGTAAAATCTGTGATTAAAATACTGTTTTTGCAGTAAAGCTAAATTGGAGGAATTTATTTGATTTCTTATTTGGACTACTCTCGTACTAAAAATTATTATAGTGTCGTGGGGACTTTACGCTCAGATTTGGAATAAATATTTGTAAATTGTACCTATTTTTTGTCCCATGACACCGAACCCATAACGCTCTGCACAATGTCAGCAGCAAGGCGTTTAAACCACTATATTATCCGTGCAGTCAATTTTGCAAATCGCAAAGCTATTTTGACACGTGTCTAGAAAAACGTAAAGCCTGTGACTGAACATTTTCCGATTGTGTCGGATTGCCGTCTCATCGGACCATGAAAGGAAGGGAATAGGGACTACAATTATTATGTTTACGCACACACTTGTGCATTATATTATGCGAGTGCAGAAGGCCAGCCTCAGTTAAGGATGTGATCTTAATCGAAATTCGGTCTATTTTTTTATCTGTACAGAGTAGTTAATAAATTTAATCTGTGAAATTCAACCAAAGATGCATTTTGGTGACCATAATCCTCAACAATCAGGGACCGTGTGAATAGGAGAGAGTAAGCAAGAGTTGGTGAAAAAGAAGAGAAAGCATGAGATAGGAAGACTTTATGTAATGTTTACTGATTGTGTCTACAACAGATCGTTTGAGAACATCCTAAACTTGCTTTAAAATATTAATTATAACCTGGCTTTTCCAGCATTATATAATTCGGCACGATTATAGTTTGGTTTTTAAGACCAATATCTATCTCAGTTTTTTATCTCTACATGTACATACATATATGCAGTGGACATGTCAATAAATTCAAGAACTTTGCTCTTGTCTTTGCCTGTGAGAGACAGGCAAAGACAAGAGCAAAGTTCTTGAATTTATTCTTTGCCATAACTTTTACTTCTTGCTACGGCATGACTTTCACTTTTCCTTAAACTTATCTCTGTTACCTATTCTTCTTCTTATTGTCCTATGCTTCTTTTTATTATTTTTCTTCTTAGTTGGTCTTTATAAACTTGTATTGTCGTATCAAGTATTCCAACGTGTGCGTCAAATTAAATCACTCTCTTACCCTTAACGTCTTTTGTTAAAGTATTACACAAAATATAATCTAACAGATAATATAATACTCCGTGTTGCAAGCTATAAATAAAACGAAGCGGGAAAAGGGATTATTATATTAAATACTGGCAACACACACGTTAGCGTAACAGGCCCATAAAACATAAGTTATATACACCTTCTTTTTTAATGTCGAGGGTTAAAATAATGTGCGGGCGAGGTAAAATTACTTTTTCAGCATCTCTTAATCCTGTTTCCCGCGTTTTTTAAATAATGGTGCTGCGAAGCGTGGAATAATAAATAGCCTTACGTATGTATCTGTAATTCTGCACTCTTTTGTAAGTTTTTACATTAAAAGGTTTAATTTTATGCTTACTTGGTAGATTAATGTGATTGAAGTTATTGTTATTTGGAGAAAAAGTATAACGAGATGTTGTAGAATCAGTTCTACGCCATGCTTGGTAATGAATGCTACTTGCGATTTGTTAACTACGCAAAGTTCAGTGGTGGAGCTATGTATAGTAATCTATTGAGGCTGTCATCCTATCTGTCTAATAATCATACGCATATGTCATGCTCGTAACTAATCACGAGCATTTGTAAATTTGATATATTCATAATTTTTTAATTCATTTTCGAGACACACTTTTTTTAAAAGCAGTTCTTTGTATGTATTGATTGTATGTCCAATGTGTGACTATATATGTAGAGGTAAATAATCTGAGATAGATATCGGTTATTAAAACCAAACTACAGTCGTGCCGAATTGTATTATGCTGGACAAGCTAGGCTTCAATTAATATTTTAAAGCAAGTTTAGGATGTTCTCAAATAATATGTTGTACACACAATCAGTAGACATTTTATAGTCTCCCTATCTCCCGCTGTCTCTTCTTTTTCACTAATTCTAGACTCTATTTCTCTTATTGTTAGTTGTCGAGAATCCTCAACAACTAAAAAGATAGAGAACTTGCACATGACACTTGCAATAGTCATTGCAAATGTCATGTGCAAGTTCTCTATCTAAATAGTAGTTTATGCAAGTGTATACAAATGTAGGACTCTATTTTAATGTCAATTGTGTTTTGCATCTTGCTTGTAAACAAAAATATCCAGTTCTTATTTTTTCAGTTGATTAATTGTTTCACAATTAGTAGATAGATACATTTATCAATAATATCCAAACTAATATTACAAACGCGAATGTAAATTTGTTTGTGACGCTGTCACGTCCTAACTGCTCGACCGATCATCATGAAAATTTACATAATATATATGTTGCTAGGGGTACAGAAACAGACGTAGGATACGTTTCATCCTAAAAAATTGTATCTACTGGTCCCGAGGGATAGCAGCTACTAATACTATATTTATAGGATCGTCCCATGTTATCACTTTACACTTTGTATGATAAGATTTTGAGCATCGGTATCCAAAGCCGAAATCGGCTGTGAAAGCGTCATTACCATAATCATTAAACGTTCGTATTAATGTACGGATGGCGTCCGATAATTGCACTCCAGACCTAATTACTACTATTATGGGTTGTGCTGTGGTGTTCATCTCCTTATTATGCTTAGTAATTCATATAATTAGTGATGATGCTAGTTATATCTTGTATTGTTTCACTGGCCTACGGATAGGGTAGCGTTTGCTGTCATGTTAAGTGTTAGGCGCTAACTCCTGTTACTCAACTCAACACCACAATGGGTTCGAATCCAATACGGGACAATTGTTTTTGTTATCCCAAATGACCATCCTGAGTGTATTTGCGTTCGGCATTAGTATCTTTGTGAAGAGTATCATCCTACAGTTTTAGAATCTTCACTAATATTATCAATGTGGATCTGAGTTTGTTTGTTTGTTACGCTTTCACGCCTTAGCTACTCAATAGATCATCATGAATATTTTGCGTACACGTTGTCAGGGGTACAGAAAAGGACATAGAGTACCTTTCAGCTAAAATCCTAAACCGGAGGGATAAAAATTTATTGACAAAATCTACATTACCGAGCGTAGCCGCGAGCAAAATCTAATTAAATCACGCAAACGCCACGCCATAACGGCACCTCCATGTCCTGTACGCCAAGCCCGAAAATCGATATATTATATTATATTGCTTTTTCATGATCAAATATTTGAATAACTAATTTGCTATTTTGTTTGCTGTGTATAATTAAGTAATAATTTGGGATTAAATTTTTAAGTTGTATCAATAAAACACAGAATGTATGTTTATTTTGAATTTTTTTGTGACCTGTTTTTTGTCGAGTATAGACGACGTTGGCGCACAGGGCACGCTTGCGCATGTCGAGTATAGCCGACGTTGGCGTTGTAATGTAAGAATTTACACCAGTAAGTTTGACAACCCTACAAATTTGAAACGTAACTATTTTGTCCCGGAACTAATGTCCCTTTCAGCGAGTGACATGTAGGGACTCCGCCCCGCCCTTTAGGGCCACAAAGTTTGATTAGTCGCTCAATTACCAGCCCAATGTTTGTGCCCATCTGTGTTACACTAACGTAATTACATTAAATAGTTCCCGTATAGTTTGAAGGCAGACGAAAATAAACGACCGACAGCTAATTGGTTCATTTATGAAGTTACTTCAACAGCGAAATGAACTACAAGCCTACGGATAACACGACCAAATACTGAAAGCTACCGACTTAAAACCTAAACTTAATTAAAAATTGTACAATATAATAAAATCTAACGCTTCTTTAATGATTTAGATATTTGAAAGCAATTATAATGGGTAATTTTCTCTTCAAGCTGATTCTCTAACCTATACTACAGGATTTATTAAAGGTTCAAGTACATGATATCTGAAGATCTATCATTAGACGTGACTAGAAAGCAGTTATCTTATTAGAGCAATTTTAAATAAAATATAACGTCTATGTATAACTCAGATATTTAAAAGGCGATTACAATAGGTAATTGTTCTTTAATCTAATTCTTCTCTAACCTGTACTTTAGGTTCAATTTAAGGTTAACATATACGACATAAATTCCTTGAACGAAGTGCCATGCTTGGCGTGAAGTCTTACTTGCTGAATAAAATAGAGATAGTATGATGCTTGTTATAGGGAACTTGCCTCGTGCAAATGGACCTTATAATCAGTAGAGAACGAAGACGAAAATTGCTGATAGTTAAAAGTTCATATATAATTGCATTTTGGTATACCTGTGTAGTTTACTAGATTGATGCCCACGTCTTAGTCCACGTGGGCTACAATTCCTCCACAACATATAATACGCGAATTACACTATCTGTGAAACTTTCAATTAGGTACCTTTACGTTGTTTTAATTTTAATTTCAAACTATCAAAATGAATACAGTATCAAAATTAACAATCGTTTTTACGTAACACTCTAACTGGTTTTGGATTTAGAAACCCTGAATTAGTAATTGACCTGGTTTTTTTTTAATATCTTCATTGTATAAATGTATCTTCTTTAGAGTTTTGTAACGGCATAATTATGTAGATATAACATGTAATAGGAAGGTTTGGACAGCCTGGTCAGCAAAATAAAGTAAAAAAGTATGCGAGCTAAATAAAATAATATCTCTTTTTTATACGTCATAAGAAGATAAACCTTAGCACTGTACCGACATTTATCACTTTTATTTCAATTAGTCACCGTTTCTATTACTTTACTCGCATATAAGACAAATGAGGACATTTCAGCATCTTCGAGATTTATGTATAGGATTTACGAGGGTTTGGCCGACCTGTAAATATGGATTCATCGTGCTGCCAAAGCAAGAAACAGTATAAATGCTGATAGGATAGTGCCTCTTTAAAAAAGGCTTAGCACACGTTTTCACAGTAGGAAGGTAACACAAGATTGTTTGTCTGCAATCTTCGCTACGGTGGAAATATTTCCTCTATTAAACTGTTGCAGTCAAACAGAATATCCAGGTTTAAGTGTCCCCAGTATTTTTTTCTATAATACTAAAGTGGCAAAGAATCATACGGTAAGCTGTAAGGTTCTATCCTACAACCTTAATAAATAGCTTTAATTGTAGGCTACAGCCTACAATCGCTTGCAAAACAATAGCAACGGTGAGCTCACCCAATTTTAAGACCAGACAAGATAGTTGCGAATTGTCGAACAATTACGGAAGTTGCTCTGGCTACAATATTGCAGCACCTACTGCAAAATTGAAATTATAATGCATCACTGTTCCTGTAATATACAAATCGTACTAGTAATAATGTTAATGGAAACTTACCAGCAGTGCAAAGTTTGGAGTCCTCATCGTAGCCATCAATACAGTCCGGGGCTCCATCGCAGAGGTACTGTATGGAGATACAGTTCCCATCCACGGGGCATTTAAACGGCTCGTACGGGTGACAGTACTCTGGAAGAACGAGATAAATATATTATTAATGATTGTCAAAAATTAGGTTGATCCATTATATGGCAATATGCATTGAATTATTTATCTTTAGCTTAACAATAGGAAATAAAATTTGGACATCGTCTTCTACCTCAGCGGAGTGCTACCAAATTTCAGAAATTTATTAAAGTAAAGCTGATAAGATCTGCTTTAAAGATAATATATATATTCTTGTTGAATGTAATAATGTATACAAATAACACTCAAGCAAGACAAAGTTATAAATTCTATAAAGCGTTGTCTTATTCTCGTACATTCAAAGAGAATACTTTAAGAATTGCTGGTAAGGACCCTCGACTCAACATGCAAGAAGAAAATGTCATGCTGTAAAAGCACACGCAAAGATAATGCAGTGAGAAAACCACTTCGTCAATAATAGGAAATAGTTATATTCTTTGGGTAATTAAACTAAAAATTTTCTGATACAGGAAGTCTACTATAAAGGAATTAAATCCGATACTCTAAGGTAATTGCGCGTACAGTCACGTTTTCGCAACTGGAGAAAAGCATCAGTCTAAGTAAGTTTTCGACACCTTTACCTAGCTATAATAGCAGAACTGTTCTATAGAGATGAGATAAGAAATCTAAATGCAACATAATTGCTTGTTTTATTATTCTGTATGTGATTCTACACCTAATGCCAATTAATATATAATATATTACAATTGATTTGATTGAAATGAATAGATATTAATTTTATTAAGTACAAGACAACAACATTCCAAAGAAATTTGCCTCAAAAAATACACGCTGTATAACACCAAAACAAATCCTGCCTTATCTGATTATTCAAGTTTTATTCAAAACAAATCTCATTTAGAACTCTCTGGGTAATTCTTACTGATGCTTAAACTTTTCAATTACCCCAAAACACGCTGAACAAATTTTGTAAAGCAAATTACATCCATTTACTGTAAGAGCAATTATCCAGGTCTATTAGATCGTTCCACGTTGAGGGTAAAGTCCTCGCTTTTGTCCAGTTTTATTTCTAATGGCAACACTTCCGATTAGAGCTGTAATGTTATTAGGTACCGTTAGAAAGATTTCTTACTCGGGTTTACTGAGATAAAGTTTATGATGTGGAAACGTGCAATTAATATTTATAGCAAAGGCTCTTCATGTACTCTATACATATTCGGATACAAGGTCCGGGTCCGTATCCGTATCAGGGAGTAATTAAAATGATTGTGTTGTTATACGGAAAGCTTGAGTAGATTTGATTATTTTTCTATGTCTTATGTAGTTTGTCATCATCATTGCTTATGGTACGAAGGTAGTAACTGCGTACTTATGTAAAACCTTTAAGACAAAAGCTATATCATCATCATTCTCTTGCGCTGGTCCCAATTTATTTGGGGTCGGCGCAGTATGTCCTTCTCTTCCATACTTCTCTGTCGCCCGTCATCTGATCATTTACCCCTTTTCCTTTCATATCCATCCTCACACAGTCCATCCATCTTTTCCTTGGCCTTCCTCTCCCTTTTCGTCCCTCTACCCTTATATCCATCATATCTCATAAGACAAAAGTTATATATTGACAAAAAAGCTCTCGCTAGCCAAATTACTTTTAGAAGTAAGCAGGGATTTTCTGGCTCTGTAAGAAAAACTTAAGGAGACCAGGAACTTTTGTCCCTTACGCTGGCAGCACACCAACTACATTTTGGCAGGATGGTCAATGCACCACAAATAGCCCTATTATTGCAGCGTTCAGAAGCTACAATAACCACTAACCAAGCTCAAGCTTGTTTCCACCTTTGTGGTTAAAAAGAAATGCCACACAAGTGTACAAAGCCTTTCACTTAAAGTAATTACGTGGGTTTAATAATTCCTTTATCCGTTTGGACTGTCCACAAGATTACGCGACGTAATTATAGTTTGCATCTCTGGCATTAACTTAAGCTTCACTCGTGTTTTTCTCAAAGAAAACCATTCTCTTAATGTTCCCTCGTTAGTGGAATCTTTTTGTACCTTATATATGTGATTGCGAATCTACTAATTGATAGACTATGTGAGATATATTTTTCTTAAGACGCCTAGCTGTCTGCAATTTATTAGAACTGTAATTTAGTTCGTTTCACTCGCATTTTATTTCTATTGTAAATTAACCTTGTCTAATTTAGAAATAAAGATGTGTTCGTAATGTTTAATGTAATTTTGTTGGTACATAAGGTTCGAATTTGATGTATTTTTAAATTTACTGCAAATTAATGTGGTATTTGCAGTAACATCAAAGTTTAAAGCAGACATGAGTTATTGTTTTAATATAACAAAAAATACGGATGTCATCGCATGTGCCGTCTTCCTGTGTCGAACGCTGATGTGAGCTTTATGATTGCGCTGCTCACGTGCGTCGTCATAGACCACATTCAAGAGTATGAGATCTATAGAGAAAAAGAAAAATAATTCTAAGTCGAACTATCGTGGTCAATTGATCTTACGATAGTCATAGTTTTTAATTAACCTTTTGAACGCCAACGTCGTCTATACTCGACATGCGCAAGCGTGCCCTGTGCGCCAACGTCGTCTATACTCGACAAAACTGTTTTTTGTCGGTTCACAGAAAAATACAAAATAAACATATTAAATCATTAGTTTTCTGTGTTTTAGTGATACAACTTAAAAATTGAATCCCCAATTATTACTTAATTGTATACAGCAAACAAAATTGTTATTAGTTATTGAAATATTTGATCATAAAAAAGAATATATAATATATCGATTTTCGAGCTTGGCGTACAGGACATGGAGGTGCCTTTATGGCGTGGCGTTCAAAAGGTTAATCCAGTTTTAGAAAACGGTTGCAATAACAAAAGAGTCCAATAGAACCACAATACTTAGTTGTGGGGAATACATGTAACGATATTTTTTCTACCATGCCAAAGAAGTTACACTAATAAATAATTTAGACTTCTAGTTACAACAGATTACTTATTGCGTATTTGCCGAGTTCTTACAAAAATACATAATAAATTCAGACATCGTTTTAATGTTTTTATCCTCAACAGATCCTTATTATTCCATTATCTTGTTGTCTTTTTCTCAATTCCGAAATAAATAGGATTGGATTCCTTATCTTCGTTTCTTTATTTTAGTAATACAATAATATTCTGTAACTGTTTTTAATATTTAAGTTAAATAGGTAGCTACTTCAAAGGTTTGTGAACATGGCGGTTTTATATAGATTCAAATATTTATTTTATAGAATATGGGTATGTTATGGCCAGATCAGAAAATTTATCACTTCATCATGTGTTTCTTCACCATTTCATGAAATGGTTGGACGGGTATACAATAAGTGTTTGATGCTACATTTTTATACATTTAGTTTCACCACATTCTAACGTCACAGCAGGATCCAATTTTGTTACATAATATATTATGTTTAATGATTATTTACATCAGTCTTATTCGCTGACAAATCGTATTGAGTATGTCTTCTGAAGACCTACTTACTGATAAAGAATTATCGTATCTTTGGGCGCTTGTAACATAAAAGTACATCTGCCCTCCATACACAAAAGATATCACCAATCTATTGCCTACCTTTTTGAAGTAGAAGTCACTGTGCTGTCTTGTCTATTAACACTTTTTATTCTCATGTACTCCGTAAATCCAAGTTTTTTATGTTTCGAGCCCATTGTCAAAGAATTGGTGACAGTAAGGTCCTTCAGAGAAACTGGCCATCTGCGCAGGATATGTTATAGTGCACAAGTATGGACGCAAACACAAGTGCATTCTCTGTTCCTTTACTCTCATAATCCGATGGTACGACTATCCGATATTACCGAAGCTCGCAGGCTAAAGCGCAGGCTTACGCGCTTTTCAAGGCAAGGGGGTGTGTAACAAAGCCATCTACCTAACTCCAGGTTGCTACTGAGAACGTATTGCTAGAAAAACCCAAAAACTTTTTTTTGATCCGATCCGATAATCATACTCGAGTCCTAATGCGTAGCAGTCGCAGAGACTACCGGTACGTCACTGAGGCAGTGACGTTACGAATCAGCCAACTTGGTCAAGCAAGTTTTACGTCCGTCGTGTTATTGCGCTTTGAACGGTAAGAACCGGTGTCTAACATATGGAATTAAAGATATAGTAAAAGGAAAGATATGGGAGTGATAGCTATTTATAAGTCTATTCATATTTACAGGGCGAAAAGAAACACAACGGCAGATTCTTTCACACAAGAATCAAAAGATTAAACATAAAGTCTACCTTTTAACTAACAAGCCGAAATATTAATTCGATCTAAAATACTGAATCCATATTTCAAAGCGTTCAATATTGTTGCCCTCTGAAATATAGTTCTACGAATATTAATCATAAAACGCTCTACAAAATTTAAACGTTGCTGAAAGGCATTGAGCTCCAATTCACGTCGCTGTATAACAAAATATAAAATAAAATATACGATATTTTCCGTTGAAATCATTCGCCCGTGATTGAAAACGGGGAATTCAATTACAATTTATGAAGTTGTACTTTTTTATTTTTTTACTGAAAGCTGAATTTACTTTGGCTCGTTCATGCGTTTTTATAAAAACATCATGGCTTATGTTGCTTTTTGTGTTGCTATAACAATATGGAGCTAATCTTTACTCTTGATTTTTTAAAGCAACTTATGTTCATCAGTTAGAACTAAAAGCTCCTTACGGGTCTACTAGATTCATGTCTATATCCTTCAATGGGTGGAATCAGAATTTATATTTCACCAGCAGATTGTGAGCCTCCATAATTAGAGGCACATTTTAGTCTACCGAGCACATATTCAGCCTCTTGCTGCTACCGAGTACTGTCTCACAGAAAACCTAATAGAATACAGGACTTCACGATCTATCACAAACATTAGCGCAATTTGAAGCCACGCTACCAATGAGCCAGCATGGCTTTTAAAACAAGTGAGAATCGGCAATGAATTGCCGTAAATCTTAGAGTTCAAAAAATGGTTCAAGTAATATGCAAAAGTCACGTGATACCACGTGACCTTGAGGTCAGAGGTCAAAGGTCATAGTTATTTCGGAGGTATATCAACTATGCTGAGTCGGATGGCGTTGACCGCGAGTCTCTAGCTCTTACGGTTCTTGAGTTGAAAGTTGTATAACAGACGGACGGAATGACGGACGGACGGACGGACAAAGCTGTTGTATAATAGTTTTTTCGAACTCTAAAAAGTCTAATGAGATACTCGTTCTTTGACCCAGTTAGACGAGTCGCTTGATGCTGACACCTTAAAGTTAAAATATTCCTAAAGAAATAGCCACAAAACTTTGGCTTCACAATAAGACGTGTCCTACGTATAATATCAGCCCTGTATTAAACTGTCCCACAGCTGGGCACGGGCCTCTTCTCAGTGTGAGAAGGGTTAGGCCACCATAGTCCACCATACTGGGCCAGTGCGGGTTGGCAGACTTCACATATTCTCGAGAACATTATGCAGAACTCTCAGACATGCAAGTTTCCTTACGACGTATTCCTTTACCGCTAAAAGCAAACGATAATTTACTAATTAATACGCACATAATTTTGAAAAGTCAGAGATGCGTGCCTTGGGATCGAACTCGAGACCTCTGCGTGGCAGTCTAACGGTTTTCCACTAGGCTATCGCTGCTAGTCCTACGTATTATCTCCTAAAAGATACAAGATCTTTTTCGCAAAACATCAACAAAATGAAGGCATCCAAAACGTGTAATGTTCCCTAACATTACAGATGGCTGTGTTATTAACCAAACAAATTCACTAAGGGGCCGTCGTAAAAATACCCCAAGAAAAAATAGTAGAACAATAACAATTTGCTCAACTTTTGTCCCAAAAGATACTAATAGGTCTAATTCATTTGGACGTTGTCACAGACAAGGAACAAATGTAAAGGACACCTGTCCTAAGGGCTTTTGCAGACAAACGACGCGACTAAAGCAGACGCTGACTGCTAACGGAAAGATTGGTCAGATGATAACGATAAATGTTAACACGTGCAGTACTTGGACTCATATGGCGAGTCGTCAAATTTCAGTCGTGTAGATGCATCGATCAGTACTAATGATATCCAAAAGTATTACAGCAAATATGTTTACCTTTTAGAGGCTTTTACCCAGCAGGAGGTATTACAAAAAACTTCAATAAAAAGTATACCTTGTAAGTAATGATAAAAAACGTATCGTAACCTATCCAGTTCAGTAGTACGGGTATGCTATTAATTGTGCATTACTGAACCTACATTAATACTCCGATGGGTTTTCTTTTAAAAACTAAGTGCGCGAGCAAAATCCTATAAAAACGAACAGTTAAGTTTTTAGCGTAAGGATACTTAAGCTAAAAATGTGAGGCGAGGGTTTTTACGCCGTGGCTAAACGAACGATATGATGAAAAAAATTGCTGGTGGTATATTCTTGAAGTATTATTATTATTAGTTAGTTTTTATTAACCTCTGAATCTTCTTCGAAGAGGTTAATAAAAACACTTTATGGGTCTGTGTGTCTGCCTGTTAGTGACAGTTTGTTAGTGACAGGCATAGCTCTCCGGAACCACTGAACCGATTGACTTGTAACTTGATGTGCAGACACCTTGGGGTCATCCCTCGGTTGAGTTTGAAGATGGGATTTAGGGGTCAAAGGACCCCTGAGATATAGGGGTCAGAAGGTCACATGAAGACGAAGAGGTTGAATCCTGAGTTTCTACACCCATTTTGTTAGTTTTTGAAAAAAACAACGCTCGCACCAGGCGTAATTCCAGTGACGCGGAGGATTTTACAAACATTCAAACAACGGACACAAAGAACACTCAGACTCGGCCCCAACCATTTGTGGATCACACTGATTTTTGTCTCGTGTGGGATTCGAACCCACAACTCTAGGCGCAGTGGCAGGGGCGAAGCGACCACTTAAATTACTACGCCATCCGTGCAGTCATGAGAGTCATATCAGAACGTTGGTGAGAGGTGTAATGGACACATTGTAAGACACGATATCTTCTTAGAAATATCAATCTATACTAATATTATAAAGCTGAAGAGTTTGTTTGGTTGAACGCGATAATCTCAGGAACTACTAGTTCGAATTGAAAAAACCTTTTAGTGTTGGATAGCCTATTTATCGAGGAAGGCTATAGGATATATAAAATCGCGCTACGACCCACGGGGCCGGCGCAGTAACCATAAACGCGGGTGAAACCGCGGGCATAGCTACTGAAGTTATATATAATCAACCTTATACTAAGGTATAAGGTTGATTAATAAGTGAAGGGTAGCACAGCGATGGAAAATTTTAATTGGTCATAAATTTGCACAAGTAAAGTTTGAGTAGGCCAGTTATTTTAGGCCGAACTTATTGTTAAGCAGACAAAGGACGCCGTCTTTGCCGAAGATATTGCTAACACCGTCATTTCATTAACTACGATTAATTAGAACAAAGTGCTATATTAATCTATTTTAACAATAAAGAAGATTACCGACGAGTTACCATCTCCTTCAACCTATGTGTTACCGGGAACAGTTCTACGTCTTGTATTTCTACATAAATATAAAATATTTTATTATATTACTAGCGACCCGTCCCGGCTTCGCACGAGTAGTACAAAGCCTTAAACGAGTAGTACAAATTATATACCTAAACCTTCCTCATGCATCTCTCTGTCTATTGGTGAAAACCGCATGCAAATCCGTTCAGTAGTTTTTGAGGTTATCGCGAACAGACGCGGCGGAGGACTTTGTTTTATAATATGTAGTGATTTTACATACTACTACATAATAAAAGCTATAGATATGAAAGCGTTTTCTTTTTTATTTTCCACTGCCCTATTTTGTACGCCGTTTTTTTTGCAGCTTTGCACGTTATTTATAATTTATTACCACTTTTTGACATACATCTCCTGCAATAGAAACCTGTGACACGTGAAACGTTAATAAATATCGAAACAATGGACATGAAAAACAACTAGATCTATTTATACATAGTTCACACAAATTTTTGCTCTCGTTGGGGTAGAATCCATTACACTTGGCAACCTGGCAGTAAGTAGATCATCATCATGGCAGTAAAATTTTCGTCATATTTATCTAACACTAGCTGTGCCCGTGGTTTCATCCGCGTGTATGGCTACTGCGCCGTCCCCGTCGGTCGTAGCGTTTGTTGCATTGTTATATAGCCTAAAGCCTTTCTCGATAAAAAGGCTATCCAACACTAAAATATTTTTTAATTGGAACTAGTCGTTCCTGAGATTAGCGCGTTCAACCAAACAAACAAACTCTTCAGCTTTATAATATTAGTATAGATACTGCACTAAAGAAAGTCATTTTGTGTCGCAAGCGACATGGACAGTCCACTGCTGTCTTTACCAATTATACCGTACGTCTGCAGGAGTCCTTAGATAGTACAATGAAATATTGAGAACATTAATTTAATAAATTTGATGTTGCCATTTAGAATGCTGCGTGACTCACAGTTATGAAACACGGGGTATTTTTCGGAATAAATTGGGAAAAGTCATGGGGTAATTTTCAATGATGAGTTAATATCATTGTTAACGAAAATATCATGAATTTATATGTGTATAGTTTTCTGTGTAGTTTTGTTGCAGTATTCTAAACGATATAATCATTCTATTTCTTTTTTTCACATGGTACGGAAAAAGCACACTCGGGAAAAGATGGAAAATCTCGGATCCTACCGACTAAACCTACCACAGTGTGCCTACTCTTGAACATTGGTTCGGTTCCCGGAACTAAAAACTACAACAGTGACCAGGACTATATAATCCTAGTTCAATCATTTGGCAATACCAAACCCTTTTATTGTTAGAGAAACGCGTCATGGATTCCTGACGGACACTATCTTATTTATTACATTCTGCTTCAAAACTAAGAATATATCACGACACGCTTTTCGTTTCAACGCGAACGAATTGCTAGCGAATAAACGAACGCACGTCCATTTCAATTTTCTTCAATAAGTAATCTATTGAAGCAACTTGGAGAGATTCTGAAGTTTGCCTATAAATATTTATTACTATTACAATATTCCTTCCTGCTAGTTCGAAACTAATTTCAGAATTCTGTAGTTTTATGGCCAATACAAGTAGAATATAACCTAGATAGTTTAATAAAGGTGACGTCACATTGTTGCTAGTATAGCTGATGAAAAAAGTTTAGTTTGAATATTTTATATTTTTGTGGTAGAAGAGTCCATGGCACTGGCAACAGAGCAAATTGAACAGAACAATCCACGAGATTAATTCTAACTAATATAATATGATAAATACGAATGTGAGTTTGTTTGTTTGTTACGCTTGTACGCCTAAATTTCGCATACATGTTTTCAGGGAAATAGAAATGCATATAGAGTACCTTTCATCAAAGAAAAAGTACTGTTAAGATCGCATTCCACATTATGATAAGATGCTACAAATGTCTGTGATAGCTTATGACACTAAGAGTAAGACCGATTCGAGCAGGATTTAAAGAAGGGTATGTGGTATGGATGCTTGCATCCCATCTTTTTCTATTCCTTGGCTTGGCAAGAAATGGAAAAGCCGGGTATGTGAGACTTCAGAACTCTTATCTACCGAGCGAAATTTAATAATAGTACTACTACTCTTAAAGCGATTTTCTGTAAGATGTTGGTACATGCCCAGAACTGACTCATTCGTGCCGTCTCCAAATAATTGGCGAAGGCAGGCTCCTTCACACACAAAATGCTTTTTGCAACATAATATAACAATAATATCAGCCCTGTATTAAACTGTCCCACTGCTGAATACGGGCCTCTTCTCTGTATGAGAAGGGTTAGGCCATAGTCCACCAAAACAATTTTACAGCATCCAAACCTAAATTCAGCATATAAGTTAACTTTGAAGTCCTCGATATAAGATACGTTGTCCCGGTTTATTACCCAGCAATTTAGTGTTACGTGCCATAAAAGTGTCGCATTACCCATCTAGTCCTGAATGTGTTTAACTTAATACCAAGTTTGCGCAACGGTAATTACGTCTAGTGCCATTCTAAGGGTTAATTATGAAGTGGGCGGTGGGTACATATAATATCAGTATGTAGTATCTTTAGAGTTTAGTGTATATGTTTTACGTTATTATGAGGTAAGTGGTTCTTCAGATAAATGTTTAAAAGGCTATTTTGTCATTAGTCTTTTCCAATTAACCTTGAGATGAAAAGAAATTCCAGAAAATCAGAATAGACAGATAAGGCCCCTGGATCCTATATTCAGAAAGAAGCCGTTTTAGCTATGGATAATTAAATATTCTCATTTTATAAAAAAATTATGAATGAATGATTGCATAAACAATATGTGTCAACAATTAAACGCCGATCGGTAAAACGACTCGTTTTTAAATATAGGGACCAGGCCTAAGTTATTTTAGTTTTATTGGTAGAACTTTGAGCACTAACGTTGGTAAAGGTATTTTTAATTATCCAATCGCTTATATTATTGCTTTGTATACAGCTGTATTCGAATATTATTCGTATGCAATTATGCGCTTAACTAATCGGCGATATGCATCAGAGCTGCAACGTGTATATGCGACTATCTGCGTTCGATTACGATGTCCAAATTGTATATATAGGCGCATTTTGACAACTGTTCGAAGTTAAGGCTAGCTAGTTAGCCTCTTTATCTAGCTTCTGAAGAACTACTTCAATATCATATTTGTCTTTATTGACTGTATATGTTTGGCAGTAGAATCTATTTTCTAATAACTGTAATATTCATTCCTGATGCTACTTTCAACATACCCACCAGTTAATTAGTAGTATTATTATCTCTACCAGCTTTAAGACTTGGGTGATTAAGCTAAAATCTTTTCTTTTAAAACAGAAAGTAATTTTCATCAGCGTTGAAACTGTCTAAAGTTTTAAGCTTCTTTATTATTAAAACTGCTGAAACTTTTTGTTTTTAAACGCTATTTAGACTTTTATTTCGGTGCCTTGAAAGTAAGACTCCAAACTTGTTAACTCAGAAATGTTTGTGACAAGTTTTAATGATTTTGTTGATATCTATAATGTATCTATTGTTTTTCAAAGGCTTATAACTTTTTATCGAAATGAATCCTTTACAATTCGTAGAAATAGCGACCGGCACGTGTGAACAAAATACACCGCAATCAAATCCTTATAATGTTATTTAATTTGAATGTGTATGCAATGTAGATAAATACAATTACATACATACTTATTTACATAGAGTTATGCCTGTGTGACAGAAATACGGATGTCCTCAGGGATACAAAGCGCAATGTACGTAAAACAAACCGGTATCAGTGTTTGTTCAGATTGGATGTTCATTCCGTTTTGATGTTGCACTGTACTATAATTGAATTTTGAAGGGCCGTTTACTTAAGGACTGACACGATTACACACTCGTCGACTTTGATGAGCCCTCACACCCTCGTGTCGAGTGGGAAGCGAGCGGAAAACCCCACAAATGTCAGCTTAAAATACTTCGACATTTTAGCTACGGGAATATTTTATAAAACCAGATTTTAGTCTGCGGGGACTTTGTTAACGCTGTGAATATTTTGCTTTTGTGGCAGTCATTTTTTTTGATAACTTTAGAAGTGACTCTTAATAAAAGCTATATGAGAGAGTTTATGGGAATTAAAAACGACATTTAAAAAGAATTTGATAACATTTATTTAGGGAAATACATTCACAGAATAGTGCGTTACCATCGAAGTGCAAATTTAGCATAAACGTAAAAAAATATTAGGAAATTTTAGTACTTTGGCTTTTTAACAAAATGTCTTATATTGTGGAGTATTTGGCCACATGAAGGTGAAACATGCTGTTCGGCCATGATTTTCTAGATGGAAAAATTTGATGAAAAATATGAATCATAATTTTGTTTCAGCAAGATGCAGCAATATTAGCGAAGCAATTCATAAACCATTTGAACATGCTATTTATAAAATTGGATTCAGCAATCGTGTTAAATCAGAACCATCAATAAAATTGTTTCCACTACAACGATAACTACACATAATCTAGTTTCGTCTCAAGACCAAATATTCATTATCACTCATGCAAACATCGTGACAAGCTACGAAGATAAATTTCGGTGCACTGAGCATGAATTCCATATCCACAACCGATAGTTCAACTAAGGGTGTTCCACAGATACCCAAGATTTACGACGTTTCCAATTAATATGTATGAGAACTTCAGAACTAAATCTAGTAGAGTAGGAACTACGTATGTGAATTCGGTTAATCTGACGAAGTTAACGCTATTTTATACTTTGATTTTAAAAAGACGTTGAAGTATAGAAGTAATTAATAGGCATCGAACTTTATATCAGGTATTTGCTTCTCTTTGATAAGTTTTAATTGGCCTTTAGACTGTCTTGTTTGTCTCAAAGCATAAGTTTGTGCTTATGTTTGCTGAAAACCGCGAAGTTATAGGTTAGATTTCTGGAACCGTAAATTGTTACTGGATTTATCTGTTTGGAAATTTGCTGTAGCAATACAGTGTATAGAAATACATATGTCCGGCTAAAACAATAGCTTCGCATCTCTTACGTGCGACCTAAATCTGAAATATAGATAGCGAAGTGTAATTTAAAAAATACAGTATATATAACAAGCTATGTAGTTAAGTAATTCCATTTCTTTAAATGATTCCTTTCGAAAAAATACCGACGATTAGGCAATTGTCTCTATTTCTCGAAAGGTTTAGACCTCTTCATAATCTTCAGAGATAATGATAGGTAACTGTAACAGCACATTGTGAGATTACAACAATAAATAGCCTTCAGATCGTTAATTGAAAAATACGAGACATCTTACTAATTAATCGCAAAAGGCCTAAGTCAACAGCGATCCTATTAAAAACTACGGGCAAAGCAAATTACCATTGGTTTGCTTCTAATTGACAGCGTTTTTTTGAAACCCTTCCAGGTTAGTCGACATTTTGTATGCTAATTACTACTGACTGCCTCGATGACGTTGTGGTAATGAATGCGACTGCTGTGCAAAAGGTTTTCTTTTTACTGTGACTGGGTAGAAAATATTAAGAAGGTTTTATAAAAAAAAACTTAGCAGCAGCACGGAGTCTGACATTGCGCCTCGAAGACGTTACTAGGCTCACTTCCTAATGCCTAGGTTCTAAGACAATAGCTGGCGAAATGTGGGTATCATACATACTTGCATTCGAATGATATTCGAATATAGTTATGCTCAACTTGCTTAGCTTTGCTCTCATTCACCGCTCAGCTATTTCGCGCTTCTTCCTAAGTGAAAGAAAATACAGAAAAAAGAACAGAAATATAATCTTTGCATGGTTAAGATATAGCGCAAGCGCTATTATTATAATTATGTTTCTCTTATCACAGGTATTTTCTAACATATTATATTACAAAATTATTATTATTATTATAAAGATATGGCAGTATATATGTATTTATGTATATGTGAGGTAGTTTTTTTATATGTCATAGCTTTTGAACCGAGTAAAAAAAAAGATTATTAATTCGAAACGTAATATTATTGAAACTGTAATAATTATATTCATATATGATAATATAATCTTTCATGACTTCATAACCAAAACAAACAAATATTCTATTTTAAGAGACATTTCTATGTTCTCTGTTCTGTAAGGGTTCATAAATTAACATTTACGGACGACATACACCATCTTGATATACAAGTCGTATAACTAAGTTTAATGTTCGGACGTCATTAGCTAATAACTAAAATGCTAGGGTCTTACTGTCGGTATTATGAGCCAAGACTTTAACCATATTCTCCAATCGTAAAATATTTACTACCATGTAGACTGCAATGCAGAGGGTTTCGGGTTTGAACCCACGTCGCGCACCTCTGACTTTCGGAAGATATATGAATTTTCGAAATTATGTGCGTATAGATTGACAATTATCGCCTGCTCCGTGCCTCAGAGAGCACGTTAAGCCGTCGGTCCCGGTTGCCATAACATCTATGGCAGTCGTTATTGGGAAAGTCAGTACCCTCAAATATCCTGACACTGGTCTAGCCTTAGGGTATCGTTAGCTTTCGGGTTGCGGAGGTCAGGTAGCAGCCGCTCCGTGTAAAAACTAATATCCAGTCAAATCCGGTTAGACTAGAAAAGCCGACCCCAAGTGGCTTGGGAATAATAAAGGCTAAGGGAGAAGAAGAGAATACCGAAATTGTAAGTTATGGACAGAGTTGTTATATAGTTTTATGTTGCTTGTTATAGATTGTTATATTATAGTTCAAGATGTAGTTATTGGTGTCACCGCACCGTGATCAAGAGCGAGAAGCGAGAAGCGATTGGGTGATTTTCGATGTTATATAGCTTGTTGTTCTATTTCTAGAGATGGAAGTGTTGGTGTCACCGTGAAAAAGAAGCGACAAACGATTGGTTTTTTCTTCTCTGATGTTTTACTTTGTAAGTGGTTCCCAGCGTTCATAGACAATGTGTATTTGTGTTTAATTTCAGCACAACCTAGTCGATCTTGAACGTAACGGGAGGACAGGTCGCAGTAGTGCTTTAGCCATTGGTTAGTATATTTGTTCGTCTAAAATAGAGTAGACGGTGGTATATACTAGTCCGCTATGAATATTACTTGAGAATTCCATAAAAGCTCATTAAAAATCTTCTTTCTCTAGAAATGCAGTGTTTCTAAAGAAAGAAGGCCATGGTAGGAAAAGACTGCCCGGCATTGATGAATTGATTTTTTAAATATGCGTGTTTGAATACGTTGCTTTCCTTCATATTACATCATTACTGAAAAATATCAAACAATATTAAAAATGAAGAAAAATTTAGTACATTTATCAACAAAATAAAAGACTTTTTAATACAAAAATGTTATTATGATATAAACGAATATTTAAACGATAAATTTTAATGGTTCTAATTATGTAAAGTATATTTAGAAAATAAGTTTAATACTTACTTTATAACAAATTAATAATAAACTATAATAGAATATTAATTATAATACGTAAGAAATTAAATAATTAGGTATCTTCTAAGCTCTAAAATTTATTTCAATATGCTATAAGATAAGATAATAGAATCTTCATTCTTCTCTCCTAATTTTGCCGTGCCCGACGGGGTCCATAATTGTTCTCTCTACATTTATAAGACCTGTATTATATGTACATTATGGAGTGCAATAAACGAATCGAATTGAATTGATTTAAATTGAATCCCACCTGGTGGCTTTAAGATCTCATTCTATTGGGTTTTCTCAAAGGAAGTATAATTATTGTTTAAACGGAAAATAAATATACATAATTAAGGAAATTGTGTTTAAAATATTAACTATTATTCTCTGCCTACGAATTTGCTCACTCAAATCCCACGAGAAAGTACATTGGGTTAAAAAGTATCCTGTGTGTCAATCCATAACATTGGTTGTATATGTCCCAAGTCTTATCTAAATATGTTCACGGTTTGTGTTTGTTGGTGTGTGCGATTGAGTGCCAAATATGCAAACATTTTCACCGACTCTTACATTTATAACTAACTGGCTTTTACCCACGGCTTCGTTTGCTCGGGAACTGTACTGTGTTCTGGATGAAATGTAGACACCCTCCTGATCACGTATACTTATACGAAATTTTATAATGATCGCTCCAGTTGTTAAGGCGAGAAAGTGTAACAAACAAACTCACATTTGCACTTATAATATTATAATATATAGTTAAGATACTTCCTATTATAACTGCGAATGTAAGTAGTAGTATTCTGTTGATAATATTAAAGTCTCTTATCATTGCCGCGCTTGCACTAAGACCAACGCTTACATATCGATTATTCACAGCAGTGAATTACGTAACATAATATTCAGACGCTATAAATACAGAGCTGCAATGTGCTCTATAAATACAAATTATGCAAGTATGCAATTTCAGCGTTCACTTATATACCTATATATACATTTATGCCTTTATATACCTGTCTAGGTAAACAGAGGTATAATATTATTATTATGTATGTATCTTATGTAGAAGCCAGTCAGTGCAGACCGGCGACACTTCGACACAGTGGGATCTTTTGTGTCGACACTCTCCCAATAACGACTGCTATAGATGTTCATGGCAGCCGGGACCGACGGCTTAACGTGCTCTCCGAGGCACGGAGCAGGCGATAATTGTCAATCAATACGCACATAATGTCGAAAAGTTATGTAACTTCCGAAAGTCAGAGGTGCGCGACGTGGGTTCGAACCCGAGACCCTCTGCATTGCAGTCTGTTGGTCTCCCCACTGAGCTATCGCTGGTCTTAATATATATATTATTATTAACTAGCTTTTGACCGCTACTTTGTACGCGTAGAATTTGGAAGCAGGTTCCTATCTGTATTTTCTTTTTTGCATGTAGGAAAAGGCTTTATCTACACATATCATAAGGTGAAAATAGCTTGTCTCTCTCTTCGATCCTCAAACTATTATGTTATTACGGCATCTAGGATTTAAATTTCTTATTATTAATACCCGACGTATCAGGATTAAACATGTATCAGAGTTTAAGTTAGACCTTCAGCAATACAACTGTGCATCCGCATTCCATTTCATGCACTACTTTTTGTGTGATGCGTGTACAAATTTAGATTAGACGTAATTTTAAAAATAATTGTTTTCGCTTCTTTAGTTCTTATAAAGACCTCTCACATTACTATCTTAAATATTTCTTACGACATCGACCGGTTATAATTTTGTTATATGTATAGCTACTGGCGATGTTGCGAATATTCGCTTCCGCATCCGTAATTGCGGAGCTGCCGCATCGATTTGGACATCTGCATCCGCAACCGCAATAATCAACGCGGATCCAGATATAGCGCAGGTTGCGACAAGAAAGAAAAAGTTAATGGCGCGATGATTCTTTAATTGAAGATGAGAATCATGAAACACTAGAAAATGGTATACTTAGGTACATTTATGAACCTTTGCAAAACAGGCTTAAATCTGCAGAGGTGATATTAGATACTTTTTATTACATACACAATTTAAGATGCACAATTTTCATCAATATCCGGATCCTCAATTGCGGAGCTTCCGCATCGATTTGGACATCCGCATTTGTGGATATGAGACTTCAAATATCCGTATCCGCAACCGCGGATATCAAAAAATCTGCATCCGCTACATCCCTGAGCTACACCTCCGTTGATATGTCGGCACAATAATTTGTTACACCCATATTTCGCCAGAAATGTTTTTAAGTTTTAAATTATCACTTGAAACAAGATAGCTGAAGCAATACTTATTATTGTGAGCAACACAATTACTGGCACATTTCTACAGTTTGTGCCACTACTGAAAATTCAAATTCTCAAAAAAGAAAAGCCCAATTACGCTTTGCATGATCTAAAGTAATCCATCATAAGCCTTCGCGATTCTCTGGCAACTAAAATCACAGCCAACAGGGATTACAGGGCATTGTAAAAATAAAACTACAAATGAAAACATGCATGCTGTAATTCGATATGAGCTTTTTAAATGAATCCCACGCATTGCCTTGGCGTGGGATTGTTGGAAAATTTTATCACCAGTCGCCCACGTATCTGCTACTGGTGTTACGTATCAAAAATAAAAGATACTTCGTATTATTTAGTGCAGCGTTATAATTAAACTACTATATACGGATTTTATCGCGTTGTTTATTTGACACTTTATTACATAATTTTGAAAACTGTTACACTACTATTACGACTATTACTATTACTATTAAGATTAATCTTTACAAATTTTTAAGATAATTAAATTATTATTAAAACTATTTATATTTAAGTTTACACTTTGCCCGACGTTTATAGCATCCGTATATAGTAGTTTAATTTCAATGAATAATATATGGGTTCGAACCTGAGACCCTCTGCATTGCAGTCTGTCTGTCTCCCCACTAAGTTATCGCTGCTCCTTTCTTGACAGAAACTTTCATATGGACGTTGAAAATCTGATTCATGTAATTTTGTTATTAATAAGTAATTATATAAGTATGTTATTGATAAATAAGTAGCGCAATAGATGAGCTTACTTGAAAGAAATAACTATGATTCGAACAATTGCGCTTTGACTGTAGGCAAGGAATTCTATTGAAACGATTTTGGTTTGAGAACAGTAGAAAAACGAAACGTTCTTTTCTTGTGACTGTCATATTTGTTTAGTTTGTTTAAATGAAATATGGCTCAAAAAGCCGCTATATCTTTCCAACTTGATCAAATTTTAAACATGGAACATTAGAAATTAATTGTTTGCCTTCTACCTTCCAATGGAGACGTAAAATATAATGTCATTGTAAAACATTAAGGGTACAATAACACCGTCTAACGATCATAATACACCCTGTAATAGGAGCAAGGTTGTTAATGCGACAGTTCGGTGACGCTTTTGACTGATGTTACCAAGCCTTAAATGTGTTCATTAAATGTCAAATATTTTGTTATAATGGCAACAAATTGGGGTCGAATTTTGTCATGTTGTGCCAGTTTTATGATGAGAATTAATAGAAGTGTATGCAAAGATTTCAGATAAATAAAACGATGTCTGTTACTAGCACAGGCATTGAAACTAGTTTCTAGCACTGTGAAACAGAGCTTTTTAATCCCTGATCATGAATATGTAGGTTTGCTGGAAAAGTTGAAGTTGTGCTGCACGTTAATCAATTAATTCTATATTAGCATGGGAAATGCTGATAAAATAAATACCAATATACTTACTAGTACAGTTTTTACGAAATCAGAGAATATCGATTACAAACAAATTTAATTTTGCGGTATGTAAGTATTCATACTGATCAATTTAGTCTGTTATGGAGGCTGTGTGGAGATAGGCGTGAGACTATGTAAATATTACAACTACGTGTTATTCTATCAATTGATCAATTGAAAAATTGGATAGTAAAGGGATATTTAAAGAATATTACTTTCTGATTCACTGACCGATAGCGGGTCCGTTCGTGTGGTGTGTTTTAGAGTTCGACAAAACTCTTATACAACAGCTTTGTCTGTCCGTATGTCTGTTATACAACTTTCAACTCAAAAACCGTAAGAGCTAGAGACTCGCAGTCAACGCCATTCGACTCAGCATAGCCGATATACCCCCGAAATGACTAAGACCTTTGACCTCTGACCTCAAGTCACGTGGTATCACGTATGACCTTTGCATATATTGTTTTTCGAACACTAAGATTTACGCCAATTCATTGTCGTTTTTCACTTGTTTAAGTATAGTTTAGAATACTGTAGTATTAGTATCAGGGATATTGTAGTATTCAATCAGTGTAAAAAAAATTAATTAAGGAGACAGCGATAGCTCAGTGGGGAGACCAACAGACTGCAATGCAGAGGGTCTCGGGTTCGAACCCACGTCGCGCACCTCTGACTTTTCGAAATTATGTGCGTATTGATTGACAATTATCGCCTGCTCCGTGCCTCGGAGAGCACGTTAAGCCGTCGGTCCCGGCTGCCATGAATATCTATGGCAGTCGTTATTGGGAAAGTCAGTACCCTCTAATATCCTGACACTGGTCTAGCCTTAGGATATCGTTAGCCTTCGGGTTGTGGAGGTCAGGTGGCAGCCGCTCCGTGTAAAAACGAATATCCAGTCAAATCCGGTTAGACCAGAAAAGCCGACCCCAAGTGACTTGGGAATAATAAAGGCTAAGAGAGAAGAAAGAGACTATTGCTACATATTACTATGAATAGAAATACCTCTTTTGATATTAGTACCAGCTGTTACTTTCGACAATTCTTGCGCTAAAAACTGTTATACCATACTTATAGCAGATTGCTCAAACTACTTTCTATTCATGACCTGTTTTGTGTTTCAAATATCCAATCCTAATCGAATATCGAAACCTAATCTTAATTTCCTAACTAATATTAGGTATAAACGCAAACGTGAGTTTGCTTTTGGTTTGTTACGCTTTCACGCCTTAAGTTTTCGACCGATCATCATGAAATTTCGCATACACGTTGTCAGGGGAACAAAAAGGACATAGAGGGTACTCTATGTACTTTGAGAAATTTCTATGCCTTGGAAACAGTACTTTTTCTGCATGAAAGGCATATAAATTTATTGACATTAGGCAAAATCTAGTAATATTACAGATTTGAAAGTTTGTAAAGATGTTATTTTTCGGGAAGTGCCCAGCTCCTAAATAGAAATGGTTTACATACAATCCCAGAATTTTAAATACTTCTTTCGAATAATATCTGTTGAACAAAAATGGTGATACATAATCAGATTATCTCACAATAGCAGCATGTTAAAAATTTGCGGGTATAACAGAAAATGTGAAAGGTTAACGCCAATAAATTCAAAATAAGGAAACCATCACTATTATTGGCAATTTGGAGGCAATAAAACATGGCCGCTGAAATATGGCCGACCCAACGGAAAAAGTAATTTAGTCGCGGTAAAATTCGGATAATACGGTTTTAGAAATAATGCCAATACAATTACTAATATTTCGGTTTTGGATGGATTGGATTGGAGGTAGGCTTGAACTAACCTCTATATACGTACGCGTACATAGTAGATGTACAGTCGGCCAATAAAGTGGTCTACCAGTTTTGACAAAAGTTTCTATGAGATCTAATGATCGCTAAGGTTGACTTTTCTTACTTGACACATGGCATGACGTAAATATAATACATGTTAAAGAGAGCAATGGTCACTATTATAATATTATTGCAAGGGGAAGTCGACCTTGTTGTTTCATAACGTTCAAAGTAGCCTCGACCGTAAGATGTTGGACTACATTTTTGGCCGACTGCACACGTACGTGTCAATATAATATAATGTTAATGATAGTCTGTTTAGGTTGTACTATGACGTGAATGGTCTAAAATTTAAAACATGGGATCTTAAAACGAATGTTGGCGAAACATGGGTATCAAACATCTACGCTCTTGCTTTGCTGAACGTGGCAACAAGTTAATGTAAATTCATGATCATTATAGTTTAGTTAGTGTAACTTTGATGTTCATAAGTGTTACTTTGTGACCTGAATCAATAAAGATATTTTGATTTTGATATCTGGCTACCCTTTCGGAGGTCGCGTAAGTCCCGATGCCGTGATAATATTGGGATAAAAAGTAGCTTACGTATTAATCCAGGTGTCTAGCTATCTACATCCAATGCATGCAATGCATTTATCGCAATCAGTTCAGTAGTTTTTGCGTGAAAGATTAACAAACATCCATCCATCCTCACAAACTGTCACATTTATAATATTAGTAGGATAACAATCAAGACAATTTTATTAAACCGGAAAACATGGCGTTTGCAAATCTGCAAATCCTTTAAAACACACAACGAAGACCCTTATAACACTGCACCAAATTATTCTGTGTCTCTTCAGTTTCATTTCAGTCTCATTTTTTTAGTAGCGGTACCGTGGGCAGCAATTATTAATAATGTTTTGCAACGATTCCACGCCCAAAATGCGTGGGATTCATTTACAAAGTTCATATCGGGTTACTGCTCATATCCAAACAAATACGTTGTTATGTAGACTACTTATATACATCAAACGGTTTTAAAAAAAATGTAGTAATAGCTCAGTGGGGAAACCAACAAATTGCAATGCCGCGGGTCTCGAGTTCGAACCCACGTCACGCACCTCTGACTTTCGGAAGTTATAATTTTATAATGCGTACCGCTAAAGTGTGGAATTCGCTACCTAAGTCTGTGTTTCCCGATGAGTACAATCTGGGTGTCTTCAAGTCGCGAGTGAATAGGTATCTTCTAGGCAAGCGTGCTCCATCGTCGACTGCATCTACACTTAAGATCAGGTGAGATCGCGGTCAAACGCTAGCCTATTGAGTATAAAAAAAAAAAAAAAAAAAAAAAAATATGACTTTTCGAAATTATGTGCGTATTGATTGACAATTATCGCCTGCTCCGTGCTTCGGAAAGCACGTTAAGCCGTCGGTCCCGGCTGCCATAAACATCTATAGCAGTCGTTATTGGGAAAGTCAGTACCCTCTAATATCCTGACACTGGTCTAGCCTTAGGGTATCGTTAGCCTTCGGGTTGCGGAGGTCAGGTGGCAGCCGCTCCGCGTTAAAACTGATATGTAGTCAAATCCGGTTAGACTAGAAAAGCCGACCCCAAGTAACTTGGGAATAATAAAGGGAGAAGAAACTGTTTTTAAACATAGTAAAAGTGTTTCCATGCATGAGGTCTCGGGTTCGATTCGATTTAGGTTAAGCATTATTTATGTATTACAGACACGCCAACAATTTTTAAAACTTAAAACATTATTTAGAACTCGTACAGTATAAGGCATTTCCTTTTTTTTATGTGTTTTTTTTATGGACAACAATCTAGCTTGAAATAAATCTGGTGTCGCGGGAGACTTTAAAAACATTCAAACAACGGATAAAAAGACACCCAGACTCGGAACAACTAATTGTATATAACATAATTTTTTGTCCCGTGTGGGGAACGAACCCACAGCACTCGGCTTACTGGCAATGGCGGGGCGACCATTTAAGCCACTACGCCATACGTGCAGTCAAAATATATCCGTGAGAATGCTCTAAAGCGTCTGGTTCGTTTTCGAATCATAAATTGCGTTGAATGCATTTTTTTTTAGAATTTTTTTTGCTGCTTATTATTTTATAATATACTAGTAGTTTGCCCGCGGTTTCACCCGCGTAATTCCCGTTCCCGTGTGAATATCGGGTTTCACCCATTTCACCCCTTCAGGGTGGAATTTCCAAAAATCCTCTCTTAGTGCTCCCCTACACTCACCAAGGAACATACATGCCAAATTTCACCTTCTTGCGTTCAGTAGTTTCGGCTGTGCGTTGTCTGTCAGTCACTCAGTAACGGAAGAGTTTTATATAATTAGATAAACTAATTACGAAGTCTTGGATTTTGCATAAATTGCAGCGTGAGATGAATCTCATCTTTAGCAACGTACATGCGACAACTGAGTGCATTTTCAGCATGTGTTTTTGGTAAACTAAGCGCTTTGGATACCTACGTGCGTCTGGTAACAGACAAAATAAAAATAAGTAGAAATATCACACCATCTTTTGCATATGATAGGTACATCTCCATTTTTATACCTTCCTGCACAAATCCGAGAAACCAGCTGCTATCGGTATATTGGAATATCGGTTCGAATTTTATACTCGAGTAACTCGCTGCTTGCTTTACATTTTCTATTGCCGTATCCTATATGTATACGTGTATGTAGTTTGTGTTACTTCGAAGGTAATGTATTAGGTTTCAGTTTGAAACTGCTTCAACTTGCGCTCTGGAATGTGTAGGAGGTTAGTTTATCTTGTGTATCTTCGTGTTCTTAGCGCGTGCAAGTTCTGTTTTGATTCGCGAAGTTTGAGTATGAGGTTACTGCTTTTCTAATTAATTGCAGCTTTTCCTTTACCTGCTAATGTAAGGAAGGTAAATTAACCTTTAGTTTATCTAGCGATAGGTTAAACATTACATTGAAAGACGCGTGAAATTTTGTATTCTAATTTGTATGGGTTGTATATAAAGTTACACCTTTTTACAAACATGACAGCTTCAATGGCGCAGCCGTACTGTTTGCGACTGCTGTGAATGAGGGTTTGATTCTAAGTTCGGCAAAAAAATGCTAGTGGGTATTTCTGCCAAGAAATTGTTAATAGCAGCCCGAAGTTAAGTAACTGTTACCGGCGTGGATAGCCGTCCTGTCGGATTATGAGAGTGAGGGAATAGAAAGGGCACTTGTTTGTGGTAAACGTGTGAATTATTGTTAATTGGAGGAAGATCTGTGCAGATTTTTATAATAAATCTGTGCTGAGCTAACGAGCTCAGGTGTCATGTTTTGGATATTTTATTAGCTAGTGATGTGCGTAATTACATTTGAATCATTATGGAATATGTTTACAACACTATACATAATTGAGTGCGCTGTGACCTTAATCATATAACCTACATAGATATCACGGCGTTCACAATTGTATTCGAATACTATTTTATATTCGAAGACTATTCGAATATCATGCGCATCACTAGTGTCAGAAAAACACAGCACAATTGATTGCACCACGAACCGAATAGTATCTACCTTTCTTCCCGTATTGTAAACTTCTAAAACCTGAAATTCATTAGTTGTCCCTTACTTCAACTTAGTTAAATGTTAGAATGATACTGTAAGTGTACACGGTACATGGTTTCCAGCTGCGAGTTACCCCATTACATCCCATGGGTGTCGTATGAAAGGGGGTATTCAACAGGATAGACAGTTATTACACATGGCCACCCGCTCTCGGTGATGCCATTATATAAATTATCCAGATGAAATGATGTGTCGTATAAAACAGTAGATACAATGAAAATGTGTTATGATGTATTTTGTTATTCTGTTCTGTGTTTGTACAAGTATCAAAAAGCATATTTTTCATTTTAGGAGGTACCCGAAGGGTGTTAATAGGACCTTGTTACTGAGCCTCCGTTGTCTGTTCGTCTGTCTGTCAGAGGTCTGAACTCATGAAACGTAATAGGTAGTTGTAATTTTTACATAGTGTGTATTTCTATTGCCTTTATAACAACAAGTTATAAAAAGTACATAGTGTTATATCTTGTTCGACGTTATAGAACCCTTCGTGGGCGAGTCCAACTCCCACCTAAGTCGTTTTTTTAATGGTACACATTATTTAAACAAGCATAACGTGCACTTAATTCATTCCAATCATATTCGTATTTATGGACTTCGCTATACTTACTTGTACATATAATAGAAATATTGTAAGGCCTGTTGAAAAGATGTGCTGTTGCATGTAATATCAGCCTTGTGTATAAAATGTGCCTTTACTCGGGCCATTTGATCATAGTCCATTATGCTAGTCAAGTGCGTGTTAGCAATTATAACATACCTTCGACACCATTATAGAAAATTACCATGTTTGCATTTACTCGGCGGCTATCTGCGTAGCAGATAGTATAGTGCACAAGTGTGTGCGCAAACGCAAGTGCACTCTCTGTTTCCTAACTATCATGATTGGATGAAGCGGTAATCCAACACGACCGGAAAGAGATCAGGCGCAGGACCGACGGCTTACTGTGTTTTCCGAGGCACGGAGATGTCTAACACCGCCAACTTCCTAACGCCGGGCTGCTATTGAGATTTCTTAATAGAATAACTTTTTGAAGGCCCAAGCCGAGAATGAACTTCTCGAGATTCATACCCTAGACCTTCACATATAACAGTCGCATTAACTACTATTCACAGTCAGCAGACAGTACAACGGTATTGTTAGTAGTTAGTAGAAAATCAATATGTTTTGGATTGCCAGCGATGCGGCGACGCTTAAGTTATACCGCCTGTATCCTACGGTCTTTAACAAAGCATACCTTCTTCTTCTCTCTTAGCCTTTATTATTCCCAAGTCACTTGGCACCACCACACCCTAAGGCTAGACCAGTGTCAGGATATTAGAGGGTACTGACTCCCCAATAACGACTGCCATAGATGTTCATGGCAGCCGGGACCGACGGCTTAATGTTCTCTCCAAGGCACGGAGCAGGCGATAATTGTCAATCAAATCAAAATCACAGCATACCTATAGGCTATATATTATAAAGCTTACTATTAGAGAGATACCATTATATAAATATCTAAGTATTAATTTATGTAACAAATCTAATTAAGTAAACTAGAAAAAAAATAACAATTATACTTTACCTTTAAACATTTATAATTCCTTTTTTCTATGTACTATGTACTATGTACGTTAAACTGCACCTAACTGTTTTCCACGACTGAACAATTTAAAGAATGATGTCTAGTGAAGTGAGGACCTGGTGACCCGTAATACTGGTATTTATATACCTATCACAGGCACCAGTCTCTCACAAAACATTGTGACCAATTACTTGCATTATGATATTTGTATGTAACCTTTGCAGAGCAAAAAATGAAATTATTATTATTATCTGAAAAACATCTTAAATAATTATTTGTCTATAAAACTTTTAATATTGTTATAGTAGATAAACAAAGGCAACTTTAAATCAGTATTAAAATGAGACAAGTTTTAGAAACTAAATTTAATTAACAAAACTTTCGCTAAAAGTGTTTTCGAGTGACATTAACTTTAGTTGTACTAACTACGTTACATACAGTCATAATTATAATTTAACTTTACACTAATTATTGTAATACTCGTTTTAATTATACACTTTACCCGGAACTTTTAAACTACAGGCAAAATTAACATAGACCATAATGTTTTTGAAATCTAGGTTTTGACTTCAAAATGGCTTAAGTTTAATTTGTACTAGTGATTAAAAACGTGTATCTGATTACAACATATAAATTGTGTCGCTTTTACGTTTATATGTGACACTAGATTCCGCTCAAGCAGCGATAGCTCAGTGGGGAGAACAACAGACTGCTATATAGAGGGTCTCGGGTTCGAACCCACGTCGCGCACCTCTGACTTTCGGAAATTATATGACTTTTCGAAATTATGTGCGTATTGATTGACAATTATCGCCTGCTCCGTGCCCCGGAGAGCACGTTAAGCCGTTGGTCCTGGCTGGCATGAACATCTATGGCAGTCGTTATTGGGAAAGTCAGTACCCTCTAATATCCTGACACTGGACTAGCCTTAGGGTATCGTTAGCCTTCGGGTTGCGGAGGTCAGGTGGTAGCCGCTCCATGTAAAAACTGATATCCAGTCAAATCCGGTTAGACCAGAAAAGCCGACCCCAAGTGACTTGGGAATAATAAAGGCTAAAAGAGAAGAAGACTAGATTCCGCTCAAGGCGTCGCTTATACGGTATGTCATTTAAAACAGCCTAGGTTATTCTTATAAATGCTAATGTGAGTTTGTTTGACTAATAACAGTGTTTAACAGTATTAGAGTTACAAAATAAAGTAAAAACAGTTTAAAATAAAATAAACCTCGGAATAAGTCCTTATAAAGTATGTATTTTAATTTCAAAGTAGCTACAGGTCCTACTAGCTGTTGCCCGCGACTTCGTCCGCGTGGACTTTAATTTATTACCCAATACCTACTTTTAATTTGTTATCTAATTTTAATATATAAAACTACAACTAAAGAAATTAATAAGTCTAACTACACCTATATAGGTGTAGTTAGCTATATATATAGCTAATATTTAAAAACTACCTACTAACATTAGAAACTACCTACTATATCTAAAGAATTATATCTTTTGAATGAAATGTCCGATTTTAATAATTTAAAATGTATTTTACGGATATTGAAACGGTCTTAAATAAAATATCATTTAATGGGATAAGGCTTAATACAGAGGTATGAATAATATGGTTCGATTATTGTCGGCACTTTTATCAACTTTTAAAATGTAAAAAGTAGTTATAGTAGTATAACTACAGTAGTTGGACATATGGTATCGCGGACCTTTTTGTAGATATTGATATGTTCTATAATACTGTAGAACATTTTTTTGTTCTATCATCAATAGTTTCCGCAGCGCACGTGATGACAGATTTTTTATGACTAATTTTTCACACCTTGGGTTATATTATTGCATCTTTATTAAGGATATCTATTTTTTTGAAAATGTTATGTAGCCTATGTCACTCAGTGAAGATGCAGCTTTCTAATGTTGAAAGAATTTTTGAAATCGGTCTCATAGTTTTTGCGTTAAAACATTACAAACATACATACAAAAACACAAATGTTTCCTCTTTATAATATTAGTTTAGATGTAAAAATTTATAAATATATTGGGATGTTAATTACTTGATGACGCGTAAATCTTTGAACTTATTTGGATGACGTAAGCACAAACAAAACTTTTATGCCGGTGTGTGTTTTCATGAGATTCAAGTAGGCAACGCAACGGGTAGCAACTAGTGTGATATAACAAGGCCTTGTTACGCAAGGACTAGTCAACGTGCCATGCTCCTATTGTTGTTGTTTCTGCAACGTCGGAACGTCATCATCACAGAAACCAATTACATTCCAAGATAGAGGGGCTGGCCCAAGTAGTAGGCTTTGAAAAGAAGAGATTATTAAGGTAGCAGATAAAGAGTGGCTCTGAATAAGTAGCCACAGATGTTCGGTTTATACATGTCATATGAACATATAATATTTTTTGATGCGCACGTATAAGTCATGGTATAACTCAGTTGTTTTAGCATCTCTGCTGTCATAAGAGAAAAAGACGTATCGTGCTAAAATAATTATATTTTATATAAATATACTAGCAAAGGAAAAAGACGTATCGTGCTGAAAGAATTTTATTTTATATAAATATACTAGCAAATGCGCCTTTTTTACTAATCCAAATACGTAAAATAATAGTTTAGATTACAAGAAAACACGCTATAAAATTTTTAAATAATATATCTTAATAATTTTAATGTAAAAAAGCGTGGGGTGCTTTCTAAGATATTTTAATAACCTCCATCTCACGCATTTTCAAACTTTTTTGTTTTTTTTTTTAAATTATTGTATTGTTATCGGTCCTCGATAAGTGTGCAAAGTTTCAAATCAATCTGTCGGTTTAAAAGGGATGAAAATCACGTTCAAAGATTCCGTTACATAGACTCATTGATACCTATGTATCTCTTTACACGCTTTTATTAGCTTGGTATGTATTTATATACATACCAAGCTAATAAAGGCGTTTTAAAAATACTAGATTTCGTAAACAAATTTAGTTACGTCTTTTTCCCTTGTGACGGCAGATCTGTAAGGCATAGTATTCTTCTAATTCAGAAAATAAATCAAGCATGTATCTCATTAATTTTTACTGCTTATATAGCGTAGTGATTTAGGTGATCGCCATGCCATTGCCCCTGCGTCTAGTGCTGTAGATTTAATCACCACACCAAAGTTTGCGTCCAATAATCTCTCGTAATTCTAAGATGGCCAATGAACACATTTACTGATAAACTACTAAAAACTACAGAACAAACTTGGGATGTACCGAGGACCCCTAGGGTCGCTTTATCTCTGAACAGCTGTTTGACACAAATTTTGGGGACCTTTTGTAACGTAGCATTTTACGTTATAGTTTTAGAATTTGGACATAATAGTTAATAATGTTTTAATTAATGGTATATCGTTTTTATAAGCCGTTTGAATTATTTACAATTGAATAATACAAAATAATAAAATCTATATATCCCAGAAGGCTTAACCTGTCGCATAGTACCTATACTCTAATTACACCGTCTATGTTTATAATATGTTTATCATAATAAGCTTCTGCTTGCTTTATTAATTGCCACCATAAAATAAAGTTTATACAATTAACTTAAAAATATTATTTTAAGTTAAACACTAAAATAAACTATTTATGATTAAATAAGACAACGTAACTTAAAATGTTATAGAAGTGAATGAAGCCAGAGATGTGTGTCAGGATCGTAGCAAATGGAAATATGTAGTCTCTGCCTCCCTCTCTGGGAAACAGGCGTGAATCTATGTATGTATGTAACTTAAAATGTGTTTGGTTGTGTAGGGACACTACTGACGAATAAGTTTGTGTATACTCAGGCGCAAGTATGCAATAGCGCCGCGTGGAAGTCGTCTCCCCAGAATCATATTTTCTTAGATTGTACTATATGATATGTATACATTTTATTTGCAAATTTTTTTAGACATGATATATGTATTTGCATATATTCGTCAAAAATTATTTCATTCGAACTTCCACAAGAAACCTCAATTGTTTGAACCTACAATCGTCTTGGTAGTCTCTAAAACTATTAAATCGATTCTTAGAAGTTTTCACTAATAGACAACATACCACGAAAGCCAAGCGTGGGAGGGCTAGTTACCTACGTATAAATTAATACTGTTATTTTATAATAAGGCATGGCATAAAAAATAAGCCTAACTATAATATTAAGGTAATATTTCTCCGTAATTAAGAATAACAAGCTGAGCCAAGGTTTCTAAGAACAGCCACTATTTTTAAATAAATTAAAGACGCAGCACTGAAATATTAAATCAATATTTTTTATATATTCCAAGGGAAAAACTGTTTTATATTCTGCTTCCAAAAAAAGTAATAACTAAAAATAATTTGACCCGGATATTTTTTCTTGATTGCGTCCTTTATAAAAAAACTTATCTAGCTAGAATATCGTTGCTAAAAACTAATTTCGTTTGATAACCTGAACAATTTATTTTAATTAAAAATGTACATAATTATGCCGCTCAGATTTGGTTTAATTAGAAAAAACGGACAAGGTCGAGATAGATTAATTCTTTAAGGGTTTCTTATTGTTAATTAGCTGTGCCTTTTTATCGTTTCCAAAATGGCTGAACGTGAATCTATACCTAGTCTTGCCATAAATATTGTTACAAGGAAAAATATTTTTTTTCTATTGCGTAAAACGTTTTTTACTGTAATGTATGTTAGTTTATACATTAATATAATAATATTAAAAATATATGAAACTCATTCAAAATGATTTCCATTGGCTTTAATACAGTCCTTTAAACGTTGAGGCCAGTTAGTCAATAGCAACACGCACCATTCATGGGAAAATTCTTCATTGCCGATCTTATAGATTGTTTTAGGTACTCCAAATTATCATGGCGTTTAGAGCATGCCATACTCTTTAAAACTGACCATAAATCATAATCCAGCGGATTAAGATCAGGACTAGAAGACGGCCAGTATTCAGCTCTGATGAAGTCCGAAACATTCGGTTGCAACCACACATGGGTGGATCGAGCTTTATGACCCGGTGTTGAGTCTTGCTAAAAGCACAATTTTTGGTTGTGTAGAACATTGTGTTAAGGGGCTAAGCCACCTTCTCCGATCCTCATATCTTGATACACTGTGCCGATGTATTAACACATTTTTCACAAAATTGTGGCTCAGTAACTCCTTGATAGCCAACACCCCACCAAACCATTATTGAAGTCGGATAATGTCCACGTTACACTCTGCTGACTTATTCGGTAGCTTCTATAGAGCTTTAAGCGTAAACTCGGTCATTCTACTTGTTAAAACATTGCTCAAAAGAAAAACTTCTTCGTCAGTAAATAAAAAAATTCTGTGACCTCTCATTGCGTACCGCTTAAGAAGTTGTTTTGATTTAACCACCCTATTAATTTTAAAATTAGCAGTTAAATAATGACTAGTGCATCTTTTATAGGCTGCAAGTCCTAGGTCATCTTTTAAAATACGCGACATGGTTCTAGGTGCTATATTTATTTCCCGAGATAAAATATTTTGTTTTCGGACAGGATTTCTTTGAATTCTTTCCTGCACTGCTTTGATCGCCTTTTTTATACGAATACTATGTCTTTTTCTGTCACAAACAGAGGAGTTTTCATTGTACTTATCAATAGCCCGCCCGGTGTACAAACATTCGACTAATACTAAGCGGATGAAGACTTTCAAAAATTGCATTTTGCTCCATACCTACTTTGTGTAATGCTATCGCAGCAATTCGGTTCTCTTTATCACCCCACTCCAATTTAATCTCACAAAAATATTTAACACCGATTGGCGCGAAAATGAGAAAACACAATGAATATTCATATAAGAATGACAGATTCCAAATTCAAATATAATATTATGTTTTTTTTTATTGTAACAGTATTTATTGCCAGACTTAGTATATTAAGATGAAATCCTGATCTGAACCTTTTATTTTTTTTGGACCATGAGTTAGTATACAACTCTAACGGCTCTGCTATAAGTACATATAGTAAATATAGTATGGTACAAATTATAAGTACAATTGACACACAATATACATACAAGGTGTACAATAAGGCATGACTTGTTTCTGTAGGAACGCACATTTTAGCGTCGTAAGTAAAAAAATAATAATTGGATTGTGATCTAAATTAATTTTGTACTAGCTTTTGCCCGCGCCTTCAGTCGCTCGCAAAAAGTACTTTTTATAGATGAAGCCTATGTTTTCCTCCTGACAATGTGTATACGAAATTTCGTGATGATCGGTATAGTATGTAGTAAAGACGTGAAAGCGTAATAAATAAACAAACTCACATTCGCATTTATAATATTAGTTAGGAGGTAAGCAGTTTAGTCCAAATAATAAAATCAAGCTAGACATTCGGCGGCAATCTATTATAATAAGACAATCGCAAAGAGGGGAACCCACCATGCATTCTCTCACCGGATTCCACGACGTGGCTGTCTCCTATCAGAGGAGTTCGGTATTGTCAACCTAAGCATCTATATTAAGAGTTGGAGTGATCTGAGGTTGCGTGGTGCGTTCCGTTCTAGGCATTTTTTAATTTAACCGATTGTGTCGCAGCGGCGTGCCGGCGGCCAGTCATAATATTATTTTAACTACATATGCCTGGAATTCAAAGACTTGACTGGTTAACTTACATATTTTGTAATTATTTGCATGTATATCTTTCTCCATGTAGATCTAATTACAAATATAGTTTATTGTTTGCAAGTATTCTGTAAGTTTGCGAAATGTGGTTTGCCTACTTATGTAACAACATTCTACCTATGCTTTACGCACCATATCGGGTCAGGCAAATTGTTATTGTGGGTATCTGTCAGGAGACTCTCAGTAGTAGCAAGGAGCTTGAAACCCGTTAGGCGTGATACCTGAATCATGGATGACGAATTATGGGTGCTGTATATCTTTCCTTAACTCTTCGGAAATATCCAAGCGGGAGTTTATATCAGTAAGTATCTTTTCGAACAATTAAGTTCTTGCTTTGTACCTTGTCATCGTCAAGTCTTGCTTAGCCTACGTTCTTCGTTAGTAAGTGTCAATGATAATCGTATCTTTTCTCGCTGTATCTTTTCACGTAGGCAAAGGAAAAAAGATTATTTCAGATACAGTTAGGAGATAATGGCGAATGCCCCTTGAGATGACAGTAATGAGGCTCGCACTCTGACTTGCGTAAATAATTTAGACTCTATTCCCTTAGGATAAGGACTATAGCGATACTTGGAAAAAGTTTTGCCAAGTTGTATTTTCTGGCTTTTTGTTTAGTTTTTATCTATCATATGATGGGTTACACGCCATGGTCGTGAATTTTCGAAAAAAATATGAAATGGAATAACTTTTGTCATACTGATTTTATTTTTGGTGTTTGCTTTAAGTTCAACTTTATAACTATTAATTAATTGTTTAAAAACATTAATGTTTATACTTTCTCCGACTGTCGGTTGCTTTTCACCAAACATGATCACGGGGAGACGGTGATGTTCCTCTCAATCTTTAAATGTCAAATTAATAAAATTGTAAAACATTTTACAGATGTTTGAATGTTTGTTACTCCATCACATGAGAATTGTAAAACAAATTTAGATTAACCTTGTCACACTAATAAGCACCAACCTGGCTTAATACATAGTAATCTTCTTATACCAATTGCATTTCTAGGCCCATAATAAACTTTTTATTAGTAAAATACTTCATCTGATTTGGTAATCGAAACCTTACGCTCGTAAGTACCGCTTACGAGCTTAAGGTTGATACTGATGGCAGGACTAACGAGGCATTTTATCACTTCTATTCAAAACAAAAATATATTACAGGAATATATTGAACGCACAAAAGAATACTTCACCTCGCTGATCGTGAGGGAATAAGATACCATGAAAATGCTTCGGATAACTCATTTTTCATTCTCCAACGTTTATGTTTCATCAAATAAACTGCTATTTATCTTAGTCATGGTAAAGTTCACAGTTCAATAAGGGAAGCCATGGTAGGCAATTTATCAAACAAAAAACAATAAATCAATGCAAATTCCCGTACAATATTTGCATGAAGCTTACCAAGGGCGCCCTCGTATATAAGGATCAAATTTTAGATTAATTCTTTGGCCTTTAAATGTCTGAGTTATTTTAATTAATTTTATAATGTTACTGAAGGGTTACAGCTTAATATATGTCACAATACATATTTGTCGCAATGGGATAACTACAATTGCTGATACAAGCTTCCACATATAGGTATTCAGTTATTTGCATGCAGATTATACAATACATAAGTAGTTATGTCCGTGGTTGCCGCCAAAGTATTCCTTCTTCATTTTTTTCTTATCTTTATGTGCTTTAGTGCAGAATAGATCAATCTTGAAGTAAGTTGGAAAACTGTTAAAAGCTGTTGCGCTTCGTGTGCAAAATCAGTTACCCCTGTAATTTTTTATTGAATTTTGTGATTATTATTCTGTACTTGGATTGAGCTGTGAATTACGTGGTCACTATTTTATAACATTAAATGTTGTTGGATCGCCGTTTATACATATAAGGTATACAAATTTGTGAGGAGTAAAAATGTTCTGAATATAGGTATTCATTACGCGCCTGTTGTTTGAATGTTTCTAAAGTCTATCAGTCGACACAACACCGGCCAAAATGCTGCAATGGCATATATGATAGCACAACTATTGGCTAGTACCGAGCACTATATCTGAGTCAAACAAAACGATTTGGTAATGATATTTTCTGTAATAGCACGAAATTCGGAACATGTCGAGTGTAATTCAAAGTGACAGAATAAAATTGGATAAATCTGCTGTGTCTATTCACGTTTACCTGCCATAGGAGATGTGTAGACGTGATTGGATAATATGTTGTCTTTATATCGACAAACGAAGCTCCTTTTTAAGATATATATTTTCTGGAGAATAAACTTTAGCCCACAGTATCGCCAATGTGAATCCTATGAGCACACATACTTGAATATGAATGTTGGGATGTTTTAATAATTGCTATTTATTAAAGCGTAAGCTGTTGAATGAATTTGGAAGAAATTTAGCAGACAGTTGAACCATGTTCCCATCTGTGCACTGCGTTTCCGTAAGTTCATTGACGTCACACGGGTAAGACCGCGGGATCCAGCTTGTAAAAGAACATACTGTATAGATAAACTGTCCACTCAGTTATTACCGAAAACACTAAGATTTATTTTAAAAAAATAATCCCAGTTTACTCATTTTGCCTTTGTATAATCTTAATAAACTGAATTCTGTTATTTTAGACGGAAAATACTGGTAACAGGCACCCAAGAGGTTTACCACATAATCAGACGCTATGCCATGGGAATAGGCTAGTCTAATAATATATTTTACGCAGCAGGTTCGTTTGAATACACAATTTGTAAAGGAATCATTAGTCTTGATTGTGAATGCGGCGTAAATTATTTTACGACCAAATTTTGCTCGCGATTTTGCTTTCGTAAATGATATTTAGGTTAGGTTGGTAACAGTACTTTTTACTGGATGAAAGGTACCCTATGTCCTTTTCTATACCCATGAGAGCGTGTATGCGAAATTGTATGATGATCGGCCGAGTAGTTAAGGCGTGAAAGCGTAACAAACAAACAAACTCACATTCGCATTCATAGTATTAGTCAAGATTTAGATTTTGAATAAAGTTTCCATGCTTTATGACAAACATACATAGTCTCATGGCTATATAACTGAAGGGGTAAGCAGAGGTGTATGACTAACATGTTTGGCAAGCTCTAAAACCTACGTAATAGGAGGCGAGCTTTACTCGTCCACAGGAACAATGTCAGACTCTGTGCCGCTAAAGAGAAATTATTTGTCAAAAAACTTTGCTCGACGCAGGACTCTAACTTGAGACATCTTAACAGCCTCGATGGCGTAGTGGTTAGTGTAATCGACTGCCACGCCTGAGATCGCGGGATTGATTTCCGCACAAGTCAAGCATTTGTGTGCATGAACATGGATGTTTGTCTTGGTCTGGGTGTTTCTATGTATAATATGTATGTATTTACAAAAAAAAAAGTATGTATGTATGTTTATCCATTGTCTAGTACCCATAGTACAAGCTCTGCTTAGTTTGGGTTAGATGGTGTTGTGTGTATGTGGTAGAATATTATTATTATTATATTATTACTTTAGTAAAAAAAGTTGTAAACTAGTATTGCGAGAAAATGTTGTTCGAGATTATCTCTTAACTTGGTATTTGCCCTACCTGGAGAAATTACTTAAAAGTTAAAGGCGATCAAAGAGAAACAACCTAGTGTCCTGGAATGTATAAGACTTTAAGGTTTCTTACGAGGGCGCTAAGTTGATTGGAGGAGATTAGTTATTTTTGTCTTTAAATAATACAACTTTATTTTATGGATTGTGTCAAATATCAGCGCCAAAGGAACTCGTTGATGTTCAAATATAACCTTAACGTGTACGATGTAGGACTTTTCATTAATATCCTAAGTGACCCTACTTCAGATGCGGCGTTAGACCTATTTGAGATATATGTACAACAACGACTTCCTCTGTTGCCTATTATGAAATAGTAAGTTAGTATCTTAGAATAAGCCACGATGGGGTTACATATTACTCTGTAATAAAAGCATCTAAAAAAATAAAGATAAAAAAAAAACCTTTATTTTAACTCAATTCTACCGATTCCTTATTATTGGTTACCTAAGTTTTATAAAAAGCCTTTGATAACTTGAAATTAAACTATATACGGATTTAGTCGAGTTGCTTAATTTGCGCTTAAGTTTGTTATTTACCTTATAGTATGGGCAGCGATAGCTCAGTGGGGATACCAACAGACTGCAATGCAGAGGGTCTCGGGTTCGAACCCACGTCGCGCACCTGTGACTTTCGGAAATTATATGACTTTTCGAAATTATGTGCGTATTGATTGACAATTATCGCCTGCTCCGTGCCTCGGAGAGCACGTTAAGCTGTCGGTCCCGGCTGCCATGAACATCTATGGCAGTCGTTATTGGGATAGTGTCGACACAAAAGATCCCACTGGGTCGAAGTGTCGCCGGTCTGCACTGACTGGCTCCCACATAAGATACATACATACCTTATAGTATAGATTGATTGCCGATAAGGGTAGTGTTATTTCGTATTTCTGAGAAGCAATACCAACGCAGCATATGGCATTGTGGCTAAAGGTCAATTTTTATAAGCGAGGCGGGGATAAGACGTGTGAGAATTTTAAAATGTTATGCAGAATTTCAATTCGCTACTAGCTCATCTTCGGTGTGAAAATCGTTTGGATTGGAGCGCTACACGAGAAATGGAGAAGTCATATTAATTTTCGTCAATCAAATCGTTTACCTATATGATATTGCTGCGCATATTTATTAACTGTGTAACGTAAACATGATTTTCGCGACGGCCGTCGGGACTTCGGACTGGGTCGCGCAAACTCGTAATGTCGTGATTGTGTCAGCTATTATTTCGTAACTTTCTTTTATTCAGTCTTCGCCTCATCTAGCTGGTAGAAAAGCACCATAATATAGACTAATACGCTCGCTTCCTATTCATAATAATATAAGTCTTGTATATAAACTGCCCAATGCTGGGCATAGGCCTCTTCTCGGTGATTGCGAAGGGCTTTAGTCCACCACCCAAAGCCGGTGCCGGTTGGCAGACTTCACACATCTTTGAGAACACTATGGAGAATTTTTAGACATGCAGGTTTCCTTACGATGTTTCCTTTCAGCATTAGCCCGTCAAGTCTTGGAAGGCCAAAGATAAATCAAAACCCATTGTGTCTGCTGCCGGTGTTCCGTCGTGACTCGATAGGCTAAAGCGAGCAATAATTAACTATTTGATATTATCTTACGTTTACGCGAATGTTATACATTGAAATTAAATTGCTTTACAGGGATTCTTTCGCGCACACGTTTAAAAAAAAACTAAATTAAAAAAAAACTACGTTAAGATTGTTAAACTTGACTGCTATTTTAACTACTTAAACTATTTATATTTACAGTTTTACCGACGTTTCAGTTGCTTTTCAGTAGCCATGTTCACGGGGTGACCGGGATGGTGGTTGTCTCAATGTTATGAAGTTCTTCTTCACGTGTGGTTTAGTGGCCAACCTGTTGTCAAGAGTTGTTCAAGCCGCCCGTAGGCCTCTGACATGGCTTAACGACTGCTGTCAATTTGACAACAACCGGGACCGACTTTTGACGTGCCCTCCGAAGCACGGAGACGCTTAGATGAAATACCACTAAGCGTCACCCATTTATAGACTGACCGCACCCAATGTTGCTTAACCTCGCTAATCGTTTACCGATCAGTGAGTGCAACTGGCTATGAGCGCCTCATATGTTATGAAGTGTCCATCCACTTCAGGATATTTTATTCCTAGTAAATAACGCGATATAATCCGTATAAATCATTTTAATGAACTATTTACTACGCATATAACTTCGCAAAATTAGAGTTGCATGCTTTGGCATTGAACTCAAAATCTCTGCGTAGCAGTCCCCAGTCCTCCTACTGAGAACTTAAAGTGTTCGAAAAAGGGTGATGCAATACCTAGATATACAGGTGTATATGTATAATAACACAATTATACCAAAACGCACACATATAACGTCGACTTGGTGAATTCACACATTATGTGTACCTACGTATTATACCTATCATAAATGTTACCTTTTCGTTTCCACACGGAGTTCGTACAGGTTTATGGAATTTAATATATGTATGGGGCGAGATTTGCCCAGATCCCAGCAGAAACATTTGTTAGAAATATTACCTACTGTTATATCTTGAGTTCGTGTTCTTATTCCCTCATGAAGACATATTTATTACATTGTTCATAGTCTTGTAGCATGTTGGGATGTCTGAATTAGCCTTTATATAATCTCTATACACTGTTAAAAAAAAAAGAAATGTTTCTTTTATATGCGCATCTGTTAACTGTTGTCGGTCTCGATGGCGTAGTGGTTAGTGTAACCGACTGCCTCGCCTGAGGTCGCGGGTTCGATTCCCGCACAAGTCAAACATTTGTGTGCATGAACATGGATGTTTGTCTTGGTCTGGGTGTTTCTATGTATAATATGTATGTATTTACAAAAAAAGTATATATATGTATGTTTATCCATTGTCTAGTACCCATAGTACAAGCTCTGCTTAGTTTGGGCTAGATGGTGTTGTATGTATGTGGTAAAATATTATTATTATTATTATTAACTGTGAATTGAGAATTAAAGGCCTGGATTGAGTAAAAAGTGTATTTTTATTAGGTTGGTAATCGAGCTTTTGACCTGTCTGATAGTGATCGGTTACTACAGCCTATGATACCTGATACCATACATATTCATGTAACAAGATATTCAGTTTGGTTTAAAGGAATTCTTAGAAACTCCTCATATATGTAGTTGGCAAATTGGCGGTGTTTGATGGACGGTAATTGCTCGTATTCTTGGTAACTTTTCCCTATAAACTGATTGCTTGTGTTAGTGTTGGGTTTTCTTCGACAGCTTGCTAGTATTTTTTTAACCATTTGAGCTAACTAAATGCTTATAGTACTGGTAAATTTGCTTCGGTCTTGCAGTTGGTGAGAATGTGCTCCCTCGATTGCAAGACCATTGTTTTATCCATTCTTCATATTCTGGTATTCACCAGGAATATCACTGGCTAACTCATCATCATCCTCTTGCCCTGGTCCTAATTTATTTGGGGTCGGCGCAGTATGTCCTTCGCTTCCATACTTCTTTGTCACCCGCCATCTGATCATTTACCCCTTTCCCTTTCATATCCATCCTCACACAGTCCATCCATCTTTTCCTTGGCCTTCCTCTCCCTTTTCGTCCCTTTACCATCATATTCATCGCTGGCTAACTGCCGACCTTAAAAAACATAAAAGTTAAGGAGTGGCAGAAGTAGGTATGTGACTCTGCAACTCTTCGGGTGAAACGCAAGTACAGAGTTACTACTCTTACGCCGATTGTAAATGGGTTGAACTTCCCAGCCCAGCTGGCTCAGTATTTTTTATGTTGCTCGTCAAAATGACCACACTCCGCCTGATAGTAAGCAGTCATGTGGTCTAAGAGCAGTGACCTCCACACCGTCACACCGTCCTCAATCGTATTTCACATCACTAGATAATTAATTGGCTCTTATTCGCTGTTCTCATAGAGATGAACGCCAGTACTAGAGTCTTCCTTTAACAGCCAGATTCGGAACATCTATTTGTGGAACACACACATTTTTGTTCTGTTTGTAGTAGTAGAGACTTATCCCCTTAGTTTTATGGACGCGAGTCTATGTGTATTGTCTCACGCTTCCGTCCCCAAGGTGCCATTAGTGATCCACATTTGCCTAAAATAAATTTTGTTTACCATGTAACATAGGCGAGCCTATTGTCTCTTACTGGAAAAGTTTCAGGCAATGAGATGCGACAATTAGAATTCTTTGACAGAAAACCTATCAACAGTATACCTGATCCGGGAATTGAATCTGAGACATCAAACAGTCACATACACTTCTGCTGTGCCACCGAGGTAGTTGGTATTCTTTAAGATAATAATATAGCAACAATTTTATATTTACGGCCAGTTTCACCACTAACACGTAAAAGTTATCCAAAAGATAAATCGCATGGTGTCTTACTCATGTTAGGTTAAAGAAAAGAGATGGCGAGACTTTTATCTTACAGATAAATGCTATTTGGAGGTGGTGAAACAGGCCCTTAGTATTGTAAATAGCAATCTCGCAGTCTGTTCAACTGATATAATATGTAAATATTCACAAAATAAATAATCGAATGTGCATATTGAAACTTTACAAAAGCAGATAGCTCATAATTTTCACTGATATGAATTTCTCGTATATTTTGCTGAAATAAATGTTAAACAGTAACCACTGTTTCGAATGATTGACCATACAATATAATTGGTGGAAGTTATTCGTGTATATAAAACTTTTTATTGTTGCCCCATCCTCCAATTATTTGTTTATTTAGGTCTGCCAACAATTGTTAGAGTGGTGTATGATAAATTTAATTACAGGCAAATACCTCTTTGCAAATGAAATACTGAGCATGCTTAGTGTTTACATTTGCAAAGCGTCTCTCTCTCTATTTTTCTCGCTTGCTTTTGTTTATTACCATACTTACATAATTTCCGCCTGTTTTCCGGCAAGGTGGGCACATACTTTCAATTTCGACCTGTTAATCGTAGCATACCTCTCTTGATTCATTTGCTTAATTATAAGACCAAAATGGCATAGTGGTGTAAATGGCTACCGCGCCGATGATTGTGGGTTCCATCCTTAAAATAGTGACACCACTCGTCCTAAATTTTTTCAGATGCCGTCCTTCCGTGGCTGCCGGTGGCGAGGAGCATTCCAGGGACCGAGTTTTCCCTGAGAGGAAAAACTCTTCGCCAGCGAGGGGGGTGTGTGACGATAATCGCCTAGACGCCCGGCGAACGCGGGCGCACGTCACTAGCCACCTCTCGCGACCGGTGGTGCGACACTATATAAGGACGGACGGCGTCAGTCGCTGACTCCTTGCGGCCCGGCTTCACACTCCCAGCTAAGTGTCCTGATTATACAAGGACCACGAAGCAAGTCTTTAGCGAACCACGCCCTGACTATAGTTCTATAAGTAAAGATTGTCTCTTTTAATTGTATCTTAATTCATTAAAAGTGTATTTGTTATACCTTCTCTCATTGTACTTCCTAATTATTCTACAGTTCTCCTACAGTAAACCCTAAAGGTTACAATGGCCCTAAAGGAAACAAAGATTTGTGTGAACCACAAATTGTTGTTCTGAATCTGGATGTTCCGTTTGTCCGTTATAAGGGAAGACTCTATTACTACCCCACTTTTCACATTGTCAGACTCCGTGCTGCCGCTGACAATATAACAGTAAAACCCAAATAACAACATCATATAACATAAAAATTTAATCCAGGACTATCCACGACCAATGCATGAAATATAATTGCCAAATTAAAATTATATTCCGGGACCAACATTGCAATAATTACTGACAGTAATAATTACTGTTTGTAATTATTGCAGTAATTATTTAATACAAATTATGTGTGTTAATATAATTGTTATTTCTATCATTAATTTCTCCAATTAACTGAAGTGCTTGGAGTGAATTTCCGTTACCAATATTGCGTCCAATATTTTAGTCAATAGAGCTATCATCGCTTCGTAATTTCCCCAGAGGTCTGTGCGAAAGGGTAACAGATTATAATGTTTATTCCTAGATTGAATAAGAGCTCTCAATAGCAGCACTTTATATTATTAGATTATCCTATTAATATTATAAATGTAATAATATTGCGATCCCAAGAAACACACCTGTAACTTATGTGGGTATTAAATAGTTAATTATCGCTCGCTTTAGACGGTGAAGGAAAACATCGTTAGTAAAGGTTTCCTGGAAGACTCTAAGATATGAAGGTACATATCTGAGAGTATTTTATAATGTTCGTGAAGATATATGTGTGAAATCTGCCAATCGAAACTGGGCGAGCGACAGACATTAGACTATGACCTAACCCTTCTCACACTGAGAAGAGGTCCAGTATTTAGACAGCTGATGCCTTAGCTTAGTAATATTGTAAATGAGAGTTGGTAAGCTATATCAATGAGTTTTACTCAATCACGCGTGAATCATAGGACGGATTCGGATAAAACTTCGCACACAGATACACTACCCTGGATTAACACATATAACTTTCAATGGTAGTGCGTTTTCGTGGGATTCACATGGGGGAAATGGCAGAAATAAACTGGTTAATGATAGAACAACCAATCGAGAAATGTAACTAATGTAATAAACAAGTTGATTGCAATGGCAACGGACAGGCGATATATACATAATAACAACCAAAAAAATCTAGATACGGCTGGCCGGTATAAGATAATGCGTAAAACAAACACACAGTATATGTACACACAGGTGCCTGCGTACAGCGATTTCAGATTCCGACGTTACTCAATTCATTGGTCAACTTGCAAGACTTTCTCGCGTTGTATTGAGCAGGCGTTGTGTTTCTGATTATTGTGAACTATATAAAAAAGTCACCTGTAGCGTCTTCTGATTAGATAATAATAATAATAATAATAATTTATTTCTCAAAAAGGTTACAAACAGTATGAACACAGAGAAAACTTACGATCTAGAAACAAGCTACAGCATACATATGTTGAAACACTGGTACCCAAGGTAAGAGTTAACTTGAGTTTTGGGTACCAGGGCTCTCGCAGGATATTAAAAACTTATTTAAATACATTATGTTGAGATGTTCGTGTGATAAGTTACTTATGTTTTTATTAAATGTGAAGTGATTTTAGTGTGAGTGTGTGTGTGTATGTGTGTGTGTGTGTATGTGTGTGTGTGCGTGCGTGTGTATGTGTGTGGTTTGTGTGTCTAAGTTAAAGTATCCATAGTCTCATTAAATCCTCAGTTTCTGCGTAACTTCTATTCATAAGCCATTTTGACACTTCCTTTTTGCATTGTGATCTAAGGAGTCGATAGATATTGCAATTTTTATTGAGGATATTGTATAGGTGGCCACAGATCACTCCAAAATGTTTTGCCGCAAGAGTGGTCCTGAATTTCTTGGTTTGACAAACTTTAAAGGAACGACGCTTTTGGGTATAATTAGGATCGTATTCTAGGGAGATATGTTGACGAGTTACAGTTTCGAGCACAAAGATCTGTCTCACAGTTAAAGTCTGACATTCATTATAGAGTTGGGTGGTGGGGTATCTGAAAGGTTTAAAAGTCATAACCTTGAGTACAGCTCTTTGTGCTCGTTCGAGAGACAGCATTTGGGTTTTAGCTGCTCCTCCCCAGACCGAGATACAATAATTTATTATAGATCTGCAGAGAGCACAATATATCATTTTTAATGTAACTTCGTCAGCAGAATAGCGCAGCTTTTTAAATATAAATATCGTTTGTCTGACGCGCCGAGTCAGGCAACTAATGTGATATTTCCAGGTGATCAGATGATCAATATATACACCAAGATATTTAACGTGTGTAGATCTTATTAAGTCAGGACAGCTACAGGAAGAGGACGGCGTACTAGGAGGACAGGAGTGGGCTCTGAGGGAGAACATGTTTGGTGTTGGTTGCGTGGAGATAGTTAGTGAGAATGTGAGATACATAGTTTTATTCAGATTGAGGGTTAATAGGTTATTTGACAGCCATTGCATTACCTGACGTAAGGCTTGTTCTGCCCTAGTATAAACTTCAGCCCAGGAACTGCCACGAATAAGCAATGCAGTGTCGTCAGCATAGGCAAATATGGAGCAGTTGGGGAGTGAGAGATTGCAAAGGGAATTTATGTAAAGAAGGAAGAGAGTAGGTCCTAACACTGATCCTTGGGGAACACCGAAATAAACGAGATAAGATGGATAAACGACCTAGTTACTCAATGTAGTGGAGAGGTCGTGGATGTAAGCAGAAAGATATCGATCATTCTGGTTATCTTAGAGTACAATTCAAAGTTAAACAGTATTAAACATACTACTGACATGAGACGAGAGATGGAAGTTTGCATTGTGGTAGAAATAATTATTCATTGTCGTAACTTGGTATGTGTGAAATTACTTACTATCATTTAAATTTACTTACAACTGGATTGTGCTCCCGGCTTCGTTCGCGCAGATATACATAGGTTAGATTTGTAACATTACTTTTTCCTGGATGAAAGGTACCCTATGTCCTACTCTGTACCCTCAACAACGTCTATGCAAAATTGCATGTTGATCGGTCGAGTAGTTAAGACGTGAAAGCGTAACAGATAAACAAACAAACTCACATTCGCATTTATAATATCAGTAAGGAAGTAAGGATAGTAAATATTGTGTATAATTAGTTATATATAAAATTCACACACAATGTAAAATATTATTTTTGGATAAATAAACTTAATAAGATAAAATATGAGTCGGTTTCCGCATGCGACAAAGTTAAAAAGCACTATCAGCGCAAGAGATGGCGCTATACCCAATAATCGGCATCGCGCAAGCGAAATTTTCTGAACTATTTATACTAGTGGCGCAGCCAGTCAGGTACGATCACCCAGACTTGTCGGTAAATCCTTTGTGTCAGAGGAACGTTGAATCTAGTATCTCCAATATCCACCTTTCGTAACCAGATATCTAGGCAACCTAAGATATTAGCCGTAACCATTATGGAGGTACAGCCTAAGCGTGCTTCGGTAATAAGCACTTCATTCGGGCTAGCGAAATCGTACTACTAATACGTAGCAATTATAAGTATGCTCTTTTTACTAGTCTTTTTACTTAGTACAGTACGCTGTTTAAAAGCACGCTCTGTGTGACTTCTACTTTATGAAAACCGCAACCAGCGCTGTGGGAGTTTATTCCCAACTAACATGTAGTGTAGCTCCATTTTCTGCAATATAATTAAAAGTGCACTCGTTGCGAAGTTCTTTAAAGTTGCCCCGTGTGGAAGTGAAACTTATACTAATAAAATATGTGGGTTCCATATGGTAGTTACTACTCACGACTTCAATTGTGATAACACCACAGGAACGTAGATTGGCATAAAAAGTATCTCATGTCTTTTGTTGTCCACAAAATGGTTTATCTATGTGTTCTTCATCCAAATCCGTCCAACGGCTTACGCCCAAATGAGTAAGAAACATCCAAACAGCATTACCAATTTTTACTTTTACCTATTTTGGTAGGCAGTATGATTTTTGTATCAAATGTAGCAACACTGCTGACGCTTTCGTTTTATATAGTCAAGCGCCAGTATGCAGGAACGCCGCGCGGCAGCCGTCCCCCGCAGCCACTTACTTAGGTCGTAACTCAATATGTATTATTTATAACTGGTACCAGTAAATATATATCAAGAAGTTATTAAATTTGAACATATATAAGAACACATCTGTTTACCCCAACAAATGTTGTACTTCGCGGTCATACTAATTGGCTAGCATCCATATTGAAGTAAATTTAACCAAATCGTTATTTCAAGAAAGTCCTTTGAAACGATTTGCCTTGGATGCAAGCTTAAAGGACGCTCGTACATTTAAATTATAATTATATTAAATATAACATATCAAGTTGCTTGTATATTTCGACTAATAGTTAAACAGAGGTGAATCATATTAAAAAAAAATGTTTCGAGTTTAAAGTCTACGAATTGCAACCCACAACCATGCACAATTACTAATTCCCTCCAATAACCAAAATACTTCAGAGAAAACCGTTTGACAATCGTGATGAAAGCCTCGGGTTCGATACACGGATTGGGTAGTGTTAGTTGACTTTTTAGTCCAGAAATTTTCAGCAGCAGAGCGTAGTCTGGAAATATGACAAGAAACGGCCATGGTCCCCTACTGGGACCTAAAAACATAGCATATATAGATATCTCTTCGGGCATATCCGGGCATTTACTTTTTTATTCATGAAAAATATAAGCTTACAGTATACACCAAATCGCTTATATCTATGCTAATAATACTACAACAAATTGCATACAATGTTAACAAAAACTTAGAATAACAAAAGAAATAAGATAAAATGATATTTGTAACAACGAACAACAAAAACAGCCTTTTATCAATTTTATAGACCCCTGCATCTTGTAAAGGTAGCTAGCACTTGATGGATGGTAAAAACCAACTACCTTTACAAGATGCAGGGGTCTATAAAATAAATTGTGACTGCGGATTCTCATACATTGGTCAAACCAAGAGAAGCATAGGCATCCGCATGAAAGAATACATAGCTAATGTTAAACACCAACGATCGTTGAAGTCTGCTGTGTGTGAACATGTGCAACAGGGGACCAACCACTACCTGAGATTTGACAAACCACAGATTCTCGCTAAAGAACACAGATTCCTACCAAGGATGGTTCGCGAGGCTATTGAAATCAAAAAACATCCTAATTTCAATAGAGAAGATGGTTGGAAAGTACCACCAGCTTGGGATCCAGTCATTCAAATAGTCAAACCCAAGAAGAAGCAAACCACAGCTAGACTTCATGATACTCTGAGCTCATTCTGCGTAAATAGAAACACCAATGATTAAATTATGTTCGGGTACTTTGAAATAACGACACTGAAACATTGAGACAACTACCATCTTAGTCTCCCCGTGACCATGGCTGCTGAAAAGCAACTGAAACGTCGGGGAAAGTGTAAACTTAAATATAAATAGTTTTAATAAATTAATTAGCTTAAAAATTAGTAAAGTTCAATAGTATCTAGTAGTAGTGTGACAGTTTCAAAATGTTGTAATAAAGTTAAAAATAAATAAAGCGGTAAAATCCGTATATAGTAGTTTAATTTCAATGAATAACATTCGCGTAAACAGAAGACAATATTATTAAGATATATATAAATATGTTTTAAAGTTATGTTTTGTGAATCAAAAAATGTATCTGAATCTGGACTGCATTGAAGGAACTCATTGATAACTCTACTTGCTCTAGCAGCAGCAGTTGTCAGCTTGGTGAGAGCGCCACATAGGCGGATAGCACAGAAGTCTTTCTTTTTTTTAATACTGTAATAGGCTCTTGCGTTTGACCGCGATCTCACCTGATCTTAAGTGAAGATGCAGTCGACGATGGAGCACGCTTGCTTAGAAGATACATATTCACTCGCGACTTGAAGACACCCAGATTGTACTCATCGAGAAACACAGACTTAGGTAGCGAATTCCACTCCATAGCGGTAAGCATGTCGCAAGTCTATGTTGTCGTCTTCCAACGCCAGGCATATATTGGTCGGGAACATAGAAATGTATTGATTCCCGTATAACATGGGTATCAACCTTATCTGCTAGTATTACATAGTATGTATGTATGTATCTTATGTGGGAGCCAGTCAGTGCAGACCGGCGACACCTCGACCCAGTGGGATCTTTTGTGTCGACACTCTCCCATAACGACTGCCATAGATGTTCATGGCAGCCGGGACAGACGGCTTAACGTGCTTTCCGAGGCACGGAGCAGGCGATAATTGTCAATCAATTCGAACCCGAGACCCTCTGCATTGCAGTCTGTTGGTCTCCCCACTGAGCTATCGCTGCTCTCGTTACATAGTAACTTATTTTATGTGTGTGGATTTTCGCCTGAGTTGCAATCTGTCTAAACCACCGAAACGTACCATGCCTAATACAAACTTGGAAGGATAGAGAAAGGAGTAATATCCATATTGACGTTTGTATAGGTATCTACTGAATTTACGTCGAATCTATGAAAGCTGAATTTGGAATTTCACTATCAGCAGCCATATAACCCCTTATGCTACTCGAAAATAATCAAAGAAAAATTTGACCCTAATACGTAGAGGAAAATAAAGTATGAATACGTTAGTGCGTTTTGATCTCCAGAGAATGCTCAATTCAAGCATCTATTTACAGACTCAACTACCTCATTCCAATAGCATTACCTCGCTGTAATTCTGACATGAATGAACGAGCACACAATTCTGGTATTGATGCAGTAGATACCCAATCTCGCTGTTTACGTTTTTGATCAAACAGCCTGCATTCGGCGAACCAGCGCACAATCTTGTTAGGCAAATATTTGGAAATATGAAGAGTAAAATTGTGCGATATACATATTTTAGCTTTTATTTTACTGCACTACTGGTTTTTGCGGTCGATACGCAGCTGTCACTGCGACGCGTGTTGTGGGTTGGAATATACGGGCCAATGATTTGTGTGGTTCACAAATGAAGGGTTTGGGTAAAATAAATATTGTTAACAGAGGAAACCGCCACGCACCCTCGAATTGCCCACCCCAAATATTGCAATAGAAAAAGGTTGACAATATCGAACTCTTCTAGTAAGGGATAGCCACGTCGTGTGATCCGGGCGTACTCAAATTTCCAGTATTCCGCTACGAAGACAAAATATGCGTTACCATGTGTTTCGCCTCAGTGCAAGACGTCATCAGGACAGTTCTTCAGATTGTCCTGAAAATGCCTCGTCCTTATGTGAAATCCGTTATACACATACACGCCTGTGCGTATGCGATTTTGACTGAAGACGTTCGCATGCCATTATTGATACTATTGCTTGAAACTACTAGTTTCGTCAAAAGTTTCAATTTATAAGAATAGTAAAAATGTACTCTCAAAAGTAAAGACGACACGAATTATTGTGTCTTAAACTATCATGTGTTTATATTTTCGTAATACCTTATGATATGTCCTTTGCTGAAAATATCCATTCGTAGCCAATAAAAATCAGTTTTAAGTGTTAAGGTTAGTAAAATAAGGTTTGAAGTCGCTTGCATTTGGTGACTCGCATACGAGCCCTTTTTTTAAATGTTGGAATATGCTTTGACGCATACCTCTCCGCGTGGCGACGGAGAGGTTATGTCAGACTCACCGGGGAAAGATGGTGAGCGACATTCCGGTAATACCGACTAAAACTACCACGGTGTTCTTCGACATAACTGCAATCGGCGAGGCCGCGCGAATCGCTTTCACATGCAATCGCGACCCCGCCGAGGTTTCAGCCCGCCGTATGAAACGGCAGGCCACTACACAAATGGACCTGCCCTTTGGGCACCACTCATTTTTATTCCTACTGTCCCTCTGAGGGGGGGACGAACACACGATACAGAGGCGCGCGTGGTAACACGCACGTCGCCTGGTGCTGATCAGGTAGCGGACAGGCCCACGAAGCCCATCACCCCCAGGTCAAACCTCAGGGTGGCTGGAGGACGTATCGCGCCCTACGGCGCGCGGCTCTGCGGTTGGGGAGAGGGTTTAAGCGTTCGCTCTCCCGCTCCGCCGCCTCCCTGATGGAAATCACTTCCTCACAGAAGGAGGCGACGGCGTTCCACGACCTCTCATTCCGGACCATAGTCTAAACTACGGCTGGGAGCGAGAAGGCAACCAATCCGACTGCCTCGATCAACCGACGGCGTTGCGATGCCCAGGCGGAGCAATTCGCCAAAGTGTGCAGCACCGTGTCCACAACAACGTCGTGGCAGTCGCCGCAGTCGTGAGACCGGTCTCTTGGCGGCCTATGCGACACAGGAACTGGCCAAAACAGCCATGGTCAGTCATTACCTGTGCCAGCCGGAAGGTGAAGGCGCCATGCCGCCTCTCCAGCCACTCCTCAAACATGGGACATACCGCCAAAATCGTGGAGTGCCCGAACGTTTTAACACTTAGCCAAATCTTTTATAAAATTACCTAAACTTTATTAACCTAATAAAACAAATGTAAATATTATCTTAGTTATATAAATATTTTAGCAAAATTAAATGATAATGTAACAAAATTAAATAGATAATACTATCTCTAAATTTATATTTACACAAAGCAATCAGAGTCGTCCTTAAATCTAATACGAAACAATTACCGAATTAGTTTTAGTTATTTTAATCTGTAGGTACTTTAGATAAACAAATCTTTGATTATTTTGAAAAGATAAACTTTCATAAATTTTAATAATTATTTGTGAACGAAACAGTTATACAACGAAACAAAAATGGCCGCTAGCGCGTCTAACCTTTAATTATAAAACCAAACATAACAACTCGACAAATAAATTTAGTCTTTTGAAATGTCAGAAATGGTTTTAATTTTCACATATTTCGGTAGAAATTGGTTCAATTAAATTATAATTGGACAAGAGGTCCCGATGAAATTCCTTGAAAAATTACGTGACTGACGGAACATTATATTTTAATGGGAGCTGTTTGTAACTAAAAAATACTTTTCTTTTTAGAAGAATGAGCACGTAGAAACTGTCGCAGATTGATTTCATATTAATTAAGTAATTAATTGACTATGATCATTATTTCAAATATGAATACTACTGTTTTCTGATAATTTTAAATAAAGGCCGTACATTTTTTGTCAATATAGCTTTAAAGCGTATCTGTCTTTAAATTAATATTTAACGCTCGGTTTTAGTCTTATATTGCGATCAAAGCGAATAATTGAACATGATAATTTGTGTCAATAAAATATAATCTAGATTTACGATAATTTTAATGGTCGAAATAACAGGTCTTTGTATCTTTTAAAATCATTTTTAAAACTAAAACGTACCCTATATTTTGTCTCTACAATCTCTTTTGGGTCGATTAATACCGTTTGCTGTTGGTGTCTGATAAGATCTAATACATGTGACTAATGGTTATTTGATAGACGACGAAGACCTGAGCATGTAGTTTTGGTAATTATTTTTACATTATCTTTTCCCATTTTAAGGTGTATAAAGTATAATAGCTGTTTGATTAGTTATTTGATTTTGTCCGCGGGTTTGCTCGCGGGAAAACATATTTTGTCTAAAAATTTATATCCCTCGCGAACAGTTTTACAGGATGACGAGTATCCTATGTCCACCTGTACACCTGACAACGTGTATGCGAAATTTCATAACGATCGGTCGAGTAGTTAAGGCGTGAAAGCGTAACAAACAAACTCACTTTCGAATTACTAATATTAGTTAGAATTAGGATTGAAAATGGATAATGTTTCATGGCTTATCATAAAGTCCATCAGTAGTACAAACATAAAACACATAGACTGACGCCTTTCTATCTCGAATGAGGTAGGTAGAAATGTATGACATACACGTTTCGTCAACTATGGTTTCAGTGTTTCAGTTTTCCCACGTAATAGTGGGCAAACAAATTATCATCCACCAGGAACAGTCCCAGATTCTATTCTGCTACTGAATTTCTCGACAGAAAAACTTACTTAAGTCGGCCTCGATGGCGTAGTGGTTAGTGTAACCGACTGCCACGCCTGAGGTCGCGGGTTCGATTCCCGCACAAGTCAAACATTTGTGTGCATCAACATGGATGTTTGTCTTGATCTGGGTATTCCAATGTACAATATATAAATATTTACAAAAAAAAATTATATGTATGTTTTCCCATTGTCTAGTACTCATAGTACAAGCTCTGCTTAGTTTGGGGTAGATGGTGTTGTGTGTATGTGATAGAATATTATAATTATTACTTTGCCCGAGATGGGATTTGAACTTGAGACCTCATACACAGTAGTAACATTCACTAAAGCTGCACTCCCAAGACTCTTAATTTGTTTAAGTTCATACCAAGACCAATACGAGGACAAATTCCATTTAAGGTGTGCAGCAAAAAGGATTACGTTAAGTTATATATAACGTAAGGATTACATGAACTAGATCTTTCTAAGTCCTAGAATTACTAGACATAACTAATTACGTTTCATGAATAGAAGATAAAATAGACCAAAGCATATTCTGTGCCATTAAATGGCAGCCATCTTAATTATATCTTTATACGTCAAAAGGAATAATCTTTTACTTTGTTATGTTTGCGATTATCGCGTAAAAATAGTAAATTGTTTACTTTTTGGTTTTTGAAGGCTTATCATCGATGTGTCAAAATCATACATAAATTATGTCAAGTATTTTTATTGGCTATTGCTAACGCTGTTTTTAAATTAGTTTGCCAATCACAACTATTGACATGAGTGTTATCGATATTTTGTGTTAATCGACCTTTTAGAAACCAATGTGTTCGAGTTTATTAAATTTAGTTTATATTTAATATTTTCGATTGCCTGCTGTACCAGGGGCTACTAAAATATCGGCATTTGAAGTTTAATTTGAACTCTATTACAAGTCATCGATTTATAATTAATTTATTTCGTAATGAAAAGATTTATATTGAAGGAATAAGTGATTAGTTAATTATTCCAATAAATTTACGAATACATTAATTTAGTTCAATGCCAAGGCGCACCTGTGTTTTTTCTAAGTTATATGCGTATTAAATAGTTAATTATTGCGCACTTTAATAGTGAGGGAAAATCTCGTGTGATAATCTGCATATCTGAGAGTTCTCCATGTTTATGCTACGGCGATATAAATTACGCAAATCGATGTATTGTGGCACATAAGGGATTTAGGAATTCATTAATGATGTTCCACTGAAATAAATATGACAATCTATTGGATGACGAGCGCCGTTACATCGTTTAATAATTGTTTTAATACGACGTCACAATACGTTGCTTACGCTATTGTTTCATTTTGAAGGTCGAACCTTCTTTGCACCATTATTTTCTTGTCAACAGTTCTGCAGTTCAGTCGGAGTTTTCAGCCATATTGATAGCTTTTGGAGTTAGGTACCTTAAAGACTCGACCCTCGTGTAAGTGTTTCTGATTGACAAGGAGATAGTACTTGAGGCATTAACTTTTGTGAAAGTTTGTTTTGGAAGTTTCAATGTATTGATGTATGTCATACTCAGACTTCGCTTAGAGTATAAAAAGGGCTCTCCTGTCAGAGTCAGAGGGTTTCTCTGCTGACGAAAACTTGGATTCAATTTACATCTTAAACTTTAATGCCAAAAGTTATTCCTATCATAAACTATCGTGCTACTTGAAAATGCAACAGTGTTACGTCAGTAGGTTCTCCAAGAGGCAGGTGCTGAGTTTTCCGTTGCCTCACATTGCCGATCCTCGTGTAAAACTACGCGCTGCTACTGGTAATTTATTTACTTAAAAACAATAACACTTTATCCAGTAAAATATTTTGTTCTCCAATTAAAATCGAACGATGAGCCAATTCTCGTGATAAAATCCGTTCAAAATAGAGCTCCCATTTGACCCTTTGTTACTATACGCGAGAAATAACAAGAGAATAAAGAAAAAGAAAAAAGAAAGCCATTGCATGCACCGCAGTACAATTTTTCATTCTTCAATTACAATCGAACAGATGGCCCATCCTCGCGATAAAATATGTTCAAAATAGCGTATCGATGACGACTCTGTTACTACACGTAAAATAAAATCAAATACTAACCATATTTTTCAGTACCTGTATCTAACAGCCAATTAAAAATCTATCCTAAAAACGCTATGCATCGTTTGTACGTTGCACATGTGCTTTGACTATTCATAAGTTGTCAGACGCACAAAGCAAAAATGCCTGTGGTATGTAAACCAGGCTTTGTGACTTGTAAAATGCTGTTAGCCGCACGATGCAGCATTTGACCGGATAAAAAATACCCGATGTAACGTTTGACCAGATAAAAAACATTTGTAACAAATCCGTCGATTTCGCGTTCAACCCGCAACCATTTAAGACTGTGCCGAGCGAAATGTGTCAAAACAGGCAGTCACAGTTATGTGAATAAAATCAACACTTTTTGTTTAATACAAATATAAAATATATTTTTACCATAACGATGAATGTCTTTACAATGACTCCGAGTAAAAACTTAAAATAATTAATACTTTTAAATTTAAATTTGCACGAAAAATGCAGAAACGTAAGCTCGTGTTACGTGATTTGTAGATTATAACAGTAGAAATCTATCCTATTTTACAGCTTAAACGAAACATAAATAGTTATATTACAATTTGCCCGTCCCAAATATTTAAGTTATTGGTTGACAATAAAGATACATATTTATCAAAAAGCACTTCAAATCCTCCATACAATTTTACTATGGTGGCCGCGCGCCGATTTGAATATGTGCCGCACGAGCTCTGTCATTATCTGTCTTACGCTCGGCGCAGTCTTAAGCAAATTACCATGGCTTACAAATTGTTAGTGTGTGCGTAAAACCGCTACGCAACCAATGCAGTTAGAATTTAATGATTTGTATAAAACTAGATTTTGCCCGCGGTTTTGGTCGCGTTTATCTAGATTTTGTCAATAAATTTCTCGGGAATTGTACTTTTTACTGGAGGTAACAAACAAACAACAATCGCATCCTTACTATCCTAACTATAGTCAGTTTCAAATATGAAGTCCCATTTGACAGATGATCGTTGAACGGCAATAGTGAAGAGACTGTTTCAATCGACACAGCACGAAAACGATTACCAGTTAACTTTACAAGCAAACTGTAATCGTGGGATTAGAATCGAAAAAAAAAAGATAGAAAATAAAAAATAACAACGAGTCAAACAAACTTTATCATACCGAGCGAATAGTTACATCAATGTTATATACTAATATAAATAAACTATAAGTCCAATATCGCATCTTCAAATACATTTTTTTATAAAGAAAATATATTAAGGGGTTGCAGAATGGGATTTAAGGTGCGTTGCAACGTAATAATAAATCATACCAAATAAAAATTCATAAAGTACCTATTTCTCACACAATTGTTTTTAGCTCGAGTTAGTTTGATTTTAACCGATTCAAACTGTCGCGTCACTATGACTGAAAGTAAAAAGAAATGCCATAGTGCGTAACCATGGTATTGTAGAAAAATGTTATTTTATTTTGATGCTTAAATTATTTAAGACCGACACCAATAGAAATAAATATTGATTGACAATATCGCCTGCTCCGTGCCTCGGAGAGCACGTTAAGCCGTCGGTCCCGGCTGCCATGAACATCTATGGCAATCTTTATTGAGAAGTCAGTGCCCTATAATATCCTGACACTGGTCTAGCCTTAGGGTATCGTAAGCCTTCGGGTTGCAGAAGCCAGGTGGCAGCCGCTCCGTGTAAAAAACTGATATCAGTCAAATCCGGTTAGACCAGGAAAACCGACTCCAAGTGACTTGGGAATAATAAAGGTTAGACAGAAGACCAATAGAAATAAATAGTTGATTATTTTTATAAAACAATTATATCATGTTTTGTATAAACTATAATTATTTTTAAATAGTCTTTAGTACCATAAGTAATCATTGTTTATTTTAGCAATTTATATGAAATGTGCAGAGTTACGTGCTATAAAGTGTCAAAAGGGACTTCGTATTTGAAACAGACTATAATAATATAAATGCGAATGTTTGTTTATTACGCTGTCACACCTAAACTACTCAACCGATCATCATAACATTACACGTTGTCAGGGGAACAGAAAAGTACATAGGGTACCTTTTATCCAGAAAAAGTATTGTTATTAATCTAATCTAGCCTCAATTTACGCAGGCGAAGCCGTACTCAAAATACAGTTTATAATATTAGTTAGTATTTAGGCTGCCTTGGTGACATTGAGTGAATGCAACTGCTGTCAAGCACAGCAGTTGCAGTTGCAGGTCTTTATTTACGTATCGAGCAAAGTTTTATTTGGTTTTAGAGTTCTGAAAAACTCTTATACAACAGTTTTGTCCGTCCGTCCGTCTGTTATACAACTTTCAACTCAAGAACCGTAAAAGATAGAGACTCGCGGTTAACGCCATTCGACTCAACATAGTCGATATACCCCGAAATGACTATGACTTTTGACCTCTGATACGTGATACCATTTTTCGAACTCTAAGATTTACGGCAATTCATGGCCGTACCTCACTTGTTTCTGTCTAGAGATTTTCAGTAGCAGCAGGTCCTGAAACTGAGGCCAGTAGACGACATAAGCTCAATTAGGGGGGGTCTTACAACCATATATGGCGAAATGTAAATGCAAATCCCCTCTGCCTACCCATATACCAAACAGGGATATGTAGAAGGCGTCAGATATATGTATGTACTTCCATGTTATTGAAGTATCTCCACTCGAAAAACAGTAGTAGATACACACCGCGATACATCAACCTAGACTGTTTAGACTTTGAACTATTAGAAGTTGAACGCTGCGAATCGTGCGAGAGAGTGCGATATATTTTTGTTACGCTCTATCCTTACCATTACATCGACACCACTATGCACTGTCCCTTTCCGACAATTCTCTATTTTGTATGTAGCGTAGTTATGCTAACTTGATGTGTAGCCGTGTGTACTTGAATTCCAATTTCCACGTCGATCTATTGCTCACATGCAGTCATGTCAAACTTCATCCCACGCAATGACTAAGAACACTAATTGCTATCTCAATGGTACTACATCTATCTACAAAATATGACAGGCACGTGTAGTTGTCACAAAATCTTGGCTCCAATCAATCATCACTGGTGTCTACTGATCACGTGACCCAATTAGTTCAACACTAATCGATTTACTTGTTACTATTTAACAGTCACTTGTGACAGTTTGATATACGAGTAAACTGCATCCTCAGCCCAAATCCAAAGATTTAAATCACTTTTAGATCGCACGAAGTGACTACACTTAGAATAGTGACTCACACATTTGATAGATAAGGACAGTAACACTTTTTAATATGAGTAAGCGTGACAATACTACATTTATAAAAAAGATGTCACGCTAACATTCTGTGTCAGATTACAACTTAACGTCCAGAAAGGTGACCTTGTTTAAATGTAGTGCGCTTCTATGATTTATTTTTACTCAGGTCATAAAAAATTGGTGATAGCATAACGTCTTCACATTTAGAATTAACGAAATCCTTGCAACATTTAGATTATCCTTGCTCCAAGCGTTCCAGTTAAACAGTCAGAATTCGTTACTACTAAATAGCAAACAGTTTATTTTGAATCCAGATTTTTTTGGAGACTATCGTTTAATATACCTATCGAAAAATATTTGTAAAACATTTTTCTGAACTTAAGAAACAGAACAGTCAACCAGTTCAAATAAGTACCTTAATCACGCAGACAAGGTACACTGTCGCATACGCCGCGATAAAAAAAGAGTTTTCAATTTAAAAAAGACTAAACGGCGATAAAATACTCAATTGGAGATCCAATACATTTGTTTAAATATACAGATTGCATTTGTTTAAATATACAGATTGCATATTTCTCCTGGGTAGCTAAATGTGTTAGCAGTAGGTTTACGTCGGTAGCCGAGGTAGATGTTGCGTCCACAATTTCTCGCCTGCCATTCCAAATTTAGCTACTGGCGTACTGTAACTGTAAAGTAAGAGTACTTACCGGAGCGCTTGGTATGATGGCCATAGAGCCTGTTCAGGTCGAGGGCCAGCACAGTGTGCGGCAGCGCGCAGCTCACCGCCGCCAGCGCAGCCACACACGCCGCCACACGGCACCTAGTCATCGCTGGAACAAACAGAAATATCTCGTTAAATAGGCTTCTCTTAAGTATACTGCTGAAATAGTTTCACTTGATGGTGAGCCTTTTGTGGAATCCAATAGTAAAGGTCATGCCGATCTATAACTAAAATGGCATGGTAGTTCTTACTTTGACGGCTGTAAGAGATATCTTTTTACGCTTCATCTGAAGTGTGCAGGGTAAAAGAAGATAGAAAGTTATGCGCTGTAAAAGCTTTTAAGTTTCTAAAGAAATAAACTCTAAAGGACACTTATGGTCTCTCTGCTAAATAGTATTAGTGACTTTCAGTGTCTCTGTCACATTTTTCGGCGAGACAATAGAAGAATGTTATTGTAAGAGAAAGATTAAGACGAAATTACTCTATTGTAACTAATACTGTCACCTATGTATATCCTACAGCATAATAACAAGATATTTATCTTTATTTTTTTATTGTCAAATTGCCTTTGCCCCCTACCAAATGCTATATGTGCAGTTAGTAAAGTCTAATAGTAAATGAAACATACATTAACCCGTCTAAAGTGGAATTATTGTCCTTACCAACCATGTCAACGAAAAGAAAGAGTGACCTCAACACATTGTTACATAAATTAACGTCTACATATAGAGATTTAGACTAAAGCACTAAAATGTAAATGCCTTTGTCATAAATTCAGAAAATGTCAAATGTAAGTTTAGGTTCTGAGCATGACGCTTACGTTAATTTATGATAGACTTAATCATAAAACAGGACATATTTATGCCGTAGAATTTGAAGATAACTTCCAGACTAATTTCATCTGTCAAGTCCATTTATAAATTATGTCAGTTGAGCTGAAATTATTAGAGTTTAGTAGTACTATGAGTATTTGTGTTTTTGGCCTATATTCACAAACCATGACGTACAATTCTGTTTTCCTTTGCCTGGATCCATAGTCATAAGTACAAGTAATCGAACTCGAAATTCTTCGCTTTAGTGGTAGTCACTGTTCCGGGATATTTAGCCTAAGCTGGTGGGATTGAGTTTTATGGGTTCACACGGGACAAAAATTGTGTGTTCCACAATTGGTGTTCCGAGTCTCGGCGTTCTTTGTGTCCGTTATTTGAATGTCTGTTAAATCTCTCGCGACACATAATTTATACCTAGAGCGAAAATTATCATTTAAAAAAAGTTAATATTTCTCAGTCATACGTAAAATGCAAGTAGCTGATGCGAGTTTCATGTATGAACATTGCGCGTATTTACCCCACGAGATAATAATACGGATTACTTGCGCGGATAGCTCGCATTGGATCTTTACGCGATGTATTCAATACGCTACTGCTTTAATTTGTGCATATTTACCGTATTATGAACAAGAGCCATAAGGCGCCTATCTGTCAACGAATCATAGACTTTCTCATAGTAAAATATTATCATTACCCAATATAAATGTATTTTCGAGACAATAAGAGTATTGCACCGTTGCCAATCATAATCACAACTAGATAGAATTTCAGTATTTTTTGTTTCAAAGAAAACAATCCTTTATCTGTTTTCACAAAGGGATGAAACAAGATAGCTGATCTACTATTAAACTAAATATCGAGTTGAAAGATCTTTACCAAAGTCCTTGTAAACCTATAACTTTGAGGACCTTAGGCCGCAATTTGTAAAGCATAAATAGTATTAGCGGAGTATTCAAGTCTTTTCGCTCGACGTGGATGTTCTCAGCAAGATTATAATATACTAGATTATGCGGTTTCGCTCGCTTAAATGTTGGTTTGGTTAGTTTAGATATAAAAGGATTTTTTTTTGGATGGAATGTACCTTATGTCCTTTTCTGTTCCCCTTATAGCGTGTTTGCGAAATTTCGTAATGATTGGTCGAGTAGTTAAGGCGTGAAATCGTAACAAACAAACAAACTCACATTCGAATTTATAATATTAGTATAGATATAGCGATATTTTTATAAGACTGTAAATGGGTAAAATAGGGATTGTTTTAAAAAGCGACATTTAACGCTTAATTTAGAGCCGTCGGTCTATAATTACAGCTTAACATTCAGATAATTGTGGCTATCAGCTTACCGAAACTTGCCTCGGTTAATTGTCTTATTTAAATGTGCCTCATAAAATGAACTGTGCTTAGAAACGATAAAATATTGATTGCTAATTGAGGCGAGCATATTATGTAGCACATATACAGGGTGCCCGGTAATTAATGGATAACCTTGAAATGTCTAATAGTAGAACTGATGGCCGTTCAGAAAAAAAGATGAAACTTTCAAGATAGGGAGATGGAACAGAACAACAAAACCGCAGGTTTGGTAGACTTTCAGTAAAGGCAAAGAAACGTTATTTATTTTTAATACTGAGAGTCGAACTTTTATTTTTTTAATTTCTTGTATGAAATCCAATAACATTTTGGCAGATCCGGTAATTGAACCGGAGAGCTCATGCACATTAGTCGTATTCACCATTGCTAAGCTATCGTAGGAATCAATGGTCTCTGAGCCAACGTATGGGTAATTCTACTTATTGGTAGTTCCAACGTAACCGTTTTACCTGCGCAAAGTGCCTGCGCAGAATAACATATCTACTCATCTTTTTGCTCGATAGAAAGGCAAGCAATGGTCACAAATAACATATAATTTTATATATACGATTTAAATATTCAAATAATCCTGTGGTTACTTTAATATTTCGGTAGATTTGCATGTAATTTGGTACCTTTTATCCTAATTCGCGATTCGGGAACAAGGTTATTCAAATAAGGCTCTAATACGGATAACACTGATTCGGAAAACACGTTTTGCGTATGTAAGTAAATTATTTTTTTTTGTATTTTATCTGTGGGTTTGGGTTTGTTTATCGGTTTAGAGTTATGGAAATACACGCAATGATGAGCTTAATATAATATTTCTCTTAGTTTCTGCCAGCGGGTTCATTGTGTAAATCCTACGTAAACGTATAATAATAATAATATTTATTGCCATCAAATCATTACACAGAAAATATTGAAGTCTCTGTCCTCTGAGCTAGGTATTAACTACCTGTTTTACAGAAGTCAGTGCCTTCTCACAACTTTAACACAACAACAGAAACGATACAAGATATCTATAAAATATATAAGCAAGGGTAGCGTAGTGCTATTGACATTATCACACTATTTTGTACAATCAATATTAGTAAAAACGTATTACTAAGCTATAAAGTACTCTCCAAGGCCATGGTCTATCTCTATGCCAAGTTATATCCAAATCGGAACAGCGGTTTATGCGTGACTGATCGAAATATACAAACAACTTCAAGAGCTATTACATTTATAGTAAGGTATAAGGATAATAAGTAGGCAGGTAGCATTAAATAGCGATGTACGAGTATACACAGTGCGATGGAGACCATTTGTTGCCACAATATCATAATATGTATCGATTTGTTACTTACGAACTATTTATTTAATGGTCTTTTAATTATTTTTGTCGATATTGTGTAAGATAAATATGTAGTCATATCTCTTTGTGGCAATAAAGAATGATTTCTTTCTTTCTTTTCTTTCTACATGATAACATTTAAATTATATTCAATAATAAATAATAATAATTTATTTCAAGCAAGCAAGCAATAAATATCTTAATTTCTATGTTACATACACTTAACAGATACAACTTAACAATAATGATAATAATAATAATAATGTCCTCCAGACCGAACTTCGGCCACGGCGGCCAGTCTTAACAGAGACTGGCCATCTGCGCAGGAGATATTATAGTGCACAAGTATGTGCGCAAACACAAGTTCACTCTCTGTTGCCTAAATCTCATGATCCAATGGAACGGCAATCCGACACGACCGGAGAGAGATCAGGCGCAGGACCAACGGCTTTACCTGCTTTCCGAGGCACGGGGGTGTCTAACACCGCCAACTTCCTAACTCCGAGCTGCTATTGAGATTTCTTTACAGAAAACCCAATAGCTTTTTGTTGGCCCGACCCGGGATTCGAACCCGAGACCTCATGCACAGCAGTCGCATTCACTACCGCTGCGCCACGGAGGCAGTTAAGTATAACTTAACAATAAATACAATTCAGTGAACATCTGTGTCTGAACTAGATAACTTAATATTATATTTATTCTATTATCTAACCTCTGTTTTTCAAATCAACATTCTGTATTATAAAAATAACATACTCTGTCTTTGAAATGATGTACGTATGTATATAAAGATAACATCGGGAACGTTGTTTGCAGATATATAAAGACCGCCAACCCGCAAGGCTCTGTATGCCAGTTTTAACTGCAAAATCACATCAAGCAACTTTGACTCGGCAGAATATAAAAACAGAGGACTGCGGCATCATTTGCCTAGTATAGGTAATAATATCGAGAGCAGCGATAGCTCAGTGGGTAGACCAAAAGACTGCAATGCAGAGGGTCTCGGGTTCGAACCCACGTCGCGCACCTCTGACTTTCGGAAGTTATATGACTTTTCGAAATTATGTGCGTATTGATTGACAATTATCGACTGCTCCGTGCCTCGGAGAGCACGTTAAGCCGTGGGTCCCGGCTGCCATTACCATCTATGGCAGTCGTTATTGGGAGAGTGTGACACAAAAGATCCCACTGGGTCGAAGTGTCGCCGGTCTGCACTGACTGGCCCCCACATAAGATACAAGATACAAGATAGGTAATAATGCTTTAAGTAATTCTCGCGGTTAAGAAGAATATAATAGAACCTCATTAATATCTATGATGCCGTTTATATTACTATTCTTAAATAAAACGCCTATATACCTACACCATGATCAATTCGCCTCAAAAACTTCAAACCATCTATCTACCGCAGCCTTCAACACCAAACAAACTACGTTCTTCTAAGTAAAATAAATATAAGTAAAAGTTTTGCTAAAGACGTCGCTCGTTATAATTGAAGTTGTGAACTAATTAAAGTTGTAGTGCACTACCCTTGCCTCTTCTAGACTAAGGCTTCCCCCGGGACGAATGTAGTACTTACACTTCAGCCGTTTATGCTAAGCTAAGAGGCTTGCAAGTATACTAAATTTAGAGTCATGTGAAATATACTGGGAGTGTTTAAATGCGAGGGTGAGGTTGGAAGAAAATTTTATTGTGTGAGGCTCATACCTATTCATGTAAAATTTTTAGTTTGTTTGTTTTTATTGCAGTTGTTGGCAGACGAGACAGCGGGAGACTTAAAAATAAGGGATTAGATCCGTTCAAGGAGACAGCTGTGTTCTCTGAGTATTAAAGAAGATAATTGTGCCAAGAAGAATAGAATTGGCTGTTCTACTTTAGTTATAGAAATACTGGTACCAACCTGCTTCCAGACTGATCGCATTAAGTGAGAAATTTTGCAGCTAACTCGCTTAATGATAAATGATTACCGTATTCTACGATCATTTGCAATACCAGCAGCATAACGCATTGCCACTTTGTAAAGAAAATAATAGTTAAGTCTGACCGGTTAGCACTCTTACCCACCAAGTGAAACATAGTAACAATGTTAGTAATCTTACGCCAATATCTTGTAAGGATACTCCTGCAGGCAAACCGGATCATTCATACCATCACCAAGTAATTGACAACAGCAGGCCTTCCACTCAGAATATTGGCACTGAAGAACGATTATATACACTCCATTTAGCTCCGGCTTTAACTTCAATAAATTTCGGTGACCATCATGTAATTGACATCGCTTTAAACCCGAAGTTTGACCTCTAGACATTCATGTTGAACAATTATATTAAACTGTTTTAATGAGGGTGTGTTTGCAGATTTGTGGCTTCGCAACAATGAACAACAGTTCTAACTAATTTGCAAGTCTGTAAGCCTGTCTTAACAGTCTTCTTCGGTCTGAGGCCATATCGTTAATGGCTTCGGTTAAAGTTTAAGTTTACAATGATTGCACTAGTTTCGCAAGCGGTTAATTTTCAATCAATGGTCTAAATTAGATTTTAGGTGCTTTGGAGCAAGGATAAAGATTTTGAAAATGTTAGATTGGTTATTGTGACGAAATTACGCAACAAACATAAAATTGACGCATATTTTTAAGCACGAAGGGGTTGTCAGAAATCTATTACAACTACATAAGGCCAGCTTTGTGCTACGAGGAGGTCCCGGTTGTTTCCACTTATGGCACGGATGGAATAGTGGTTTAGGTGGTCGCCTCACCATTGCCACTGCGCTGAATGTAGTAAGTTTAATCCCAACACAGCCCAAATATTCGTGTGATCCACAAATTATTGGTTCGAGTTTGGGTGATTTATGTGTCCCTTGTTTAAATTTTTGTAAAAGCCTCTGCGACACAAGAAATATTCCTAATGCCTAGGAGCTATATTTAAAAAAAGAGGAAAACGAAATACATTTTCTATTATCGCGCTGCTACTAAGATTTTTCCAACAAAAACCTCAAACTAACCTAAAACACTAGGATAGCTTTGTGTTGTCTATTTTATGAGTTAGTAAGATCCCAGTCTATGTAGGTTAAAGAATTTTTCGAATAAGTGAAAATTGCCTAAATACTCCACAATATATCTTATAAAAATATAAGAATAAGCATTATGTTTTAGTATGTGGGAACCTACAATTACATGTTACAAGAAAGGTAATACTTATTTCTTTTACGTTCTTGAGATATTTGGGAGATTTGCCTGTTTAAGAAGTTGATAAATCGCCGAGCTTTAACTCAGCGAACCGTGAGTTACCGCTGTTATTTGTATAATAACAAATTTATTCGCTACTTGTTTATTCGGGACATAGACACCTACTGAAATAGACGACTCGATGGCGTAGTGGTTAGTGTAACCGACTGCCACGCCTAAGGTCGCGGGTTCGATTCCCGCACAAGTCAAACATTTGTGTGCGTGAACATGGATGTTTGTCTTGGTCTGGGTGTTTCTATGTATAATATGTATGTATTTACAAAAAAAAGTATATATGTATGTTTATCCATTGTCTAGTACCCATAGTACAAGCTCTGCTTAGTTTGGGCTAGATGGTGTTGTGTGTATGTGGTAGAATATTATTATTATTATTATTATTATTACTTAAAATATATTTAGATATTTCGCACTCCAAGCAATGTTTATCGTACCGTGGACTTAGAAAGGTGTGTATTTTGATATTCATTCTTTTTTCTTATTCTGCTGGTCAAATGATCACACTTCGCCTGATGGTAAGCAGACATGTGGTCCAAGAGCAGTGGCCTCCACACCATCCTCATAGCAGCTGAGGCGATGTTGAGGTCCCTACTTAGACGGCCTTGAGAAGGTGCTTTTTCACGCCGCTCTTAAAGGACCCAGGATTGAAAGTAGAAGGAAACACGTGCCTTGGCAGAGAATTCCATGCCTTGATCGTTCATCAGAGGTATAAGGACCCAAAGTTGTTGGTGCGCGCTCTAATCGACTTTACCGTGTAAGGATGGCATCTGCATACTTATGCTTATAGACTGATGCTTATAATTCTCAAAGGAGTGGTCAGAAGGTACATCTCAATTTCAATAGTTATACTTTAATACAATATTAGGCAATGGGTGTAAACGCGTAAAAATTTAAAGGTGATAAACATATTTATATAATACAGTCAACCGTAACGACCGCGATCGATGCAAGTTGATCAAAACGTTGGGAAATAAATAAGTATTTTACCATTAAATTCTTAACGAGATTAAGACGAGATAAAGTCTAATATTGTATTATACGTATCTACATTTAGCGAAAATCTAAAAAATAAAGTTTCAGGCAAGTATAATGTCGTATACCGGAGTTATTTTCAGGTTCCTTATACTCGTAGAAATATCTCTTTAAATCAAACAAAGTTTTACAGATGCACACAGTGTCCTAAATAGCTAACCTCTATCAGAGTAAGGATATACAAATATAAACCTATATTTTAAGAGCTAAGAAAAGAAACGAAGATTTATTTCTTTAGTAGCTTCATAACCTAGAAAACCTTGAGCTCAGTGTGCTAGATAATACTAAAGATACCTTAAAATATAAAAAATATAATTCCTCTTTTACGCTGTTGACTAAGCACAGTGATCCCTATGGACGCAGAACATTTATTTCAAATATTAAATATCCCTCTCCAAGGCAAAAAGTATTTCTTGGAAAAACATTTTTACAATTTACCCTGACACGTAAAATATTCGTGGGTCGCTGAACCGCAAAGTTTGCTTTCGAGGGCTTTGGGACTCCAAAGAAGTTGTGTAAACACTTCCCATTTAAAATCACATCACCCGAACATTTTTAAAGGTTTAGGCAAGGTCCGGCCAAATTCCCGGCGTTTCAAGCAAATTAATGCCTTGTTAGTTGAGTGTTATGCGTTTGCGATTAAGTTTGATGCCGATCGCGGGATGATGGGTGCGACTAAGGTCAGGTAAAATATGTTCTAACAAGTTAGATATGGTGTTGCCATAATAAACACAAAAACTCGATACATCGATAATAGACATTACTTTAAGTTAATCAATGTAATCTTGCAAAGATAAAAATAATACCAAAATTATTATTACTTTTTGTATTACTTTTGTATAAAAAATGAAATGAACGAATAAAATAATAATTATATAATATAGCAATGCTAAATTACTATTTCGATTAATTACTTGGCAACATATTTTGTGTAAAGGCAACATTTTTACGTTAATGAAATTGCTTGCAAGTTCCATTACACAGTTTAGTCGTTTTCTTGTTTAATATTTTTAGAAAATATTACCGACTTGTACTGAATAATAAATACAAGGAAGATGTATGATAAATATTAATATATTTTTTTAGTATAGCCAATATCTTGTTCACCTCTAGGCTTAATATTGGCATGACCCTTTCGCATACACGTTGTCAGGGGAACAAAAACTGACATAGGGTTCCTTTTATCTAGAAAGAGTACTGTTACTAACCAAACTTATCGTACATTTACGCGAGCGGAGCCGGGGGTCAGAATCTAGCTTACGATAAGTAAGTAGTAAAATATAGCTCGTATGTCAAAATCCATTTAAGTCAACATAGTCAACTCAATAATACACTGTCAGACCAAAAGTAAATAGTTCTATAACCTGTCATAACAAAAGCTTTGTTCTAGGAATAAAGGAGAAAAACAAAGGCGTTTTTCTTTATTTTGTCTTTGAACAAATAACGATGTGCCCGCGTGTACCGCGGTTTGTTTTTGCACAGTAAAAATACTGAGTTATATTCTGATGTTTTGCAATGATATATGGAGTTGATGTTTCTTCGTGTAAATTGTTTTATTTGAAGGTCATATGTTTGGTTCAAGTGTTTATTCTAAAGTTTAGGTGTTTGTATTGCGGTCAATTTTAACGATGATTTTATATCTTAAACTAGCTGACCCGACACGTTGTGTTGTCTTAAATAAACTGTCAAACTCGAGAAGTTAAAATATTCGTTAAGTTTCCAGAAATTATCAAATTTTCTGAGAATTTTTTTTAACTATTCTGTCTGTAGAAGGTTCTTACCTTCTACAAAGTATTATAAAACTTAAAAAGAAAGATATATAAAATCGGTAAATTCATTCTCAAGTTATAGAGTAACCAAGGGAAACAGAGATTCATTTTATATACATACATAGATATAATACTTTACTTCGTACTCTGACTTTTCGAAGTTATGTGCGTATTAAATAATTAATTATCGCTTGCTTTAACGGTAAAAGAATATATCGTGACGAAATCTACACGTCTAAGAGTTCTTTACAATGTTCTCGAAAAAATGTGAAGTCTGCCAACCCACACTGGGCCAGCGTGGTGTACTATAACGTAATTCATCTAACACTGAGAAGAGGCCCGTGCCCAGCAGTGGAATACTTGAAGAGTGCTCATTACCAAGACAAAAATGATACCAAACGGCAGTTAAATATAAATTAATTGTAACACAAAACTTTTTAATAATTGCTTATTTATCATGTGTCAAAATTAACTAAGGAAATGAAACAATTTCTTAAGTTACTATAAATTTTAAATGGTTTCCTTAAAATTAACTTTATGCTAAAATAAATGAAAACGTGTATTCGAGTAATAAACAAAAATGTCTGCTTGATAAATTAACTCAGTTTTGATGAAGATTGATAATGGTTTCAGAAAGTATTAATCGAGAATTGAATCGAATTAGAAATATACGTTAAGACTGCGCCGAGCGTAAGACGGATAATGACAGAGCTCGTGCGGCGCATATTTAAATCGGCGCGCGGCCGCCATAGTAAAATTGTATGGAGGATTTGAAGTGCTTTTTTGATAAATATGTATCTTTATTGTCAACCAATAACTTAAATATTTGGGACGGACAAATTGTAATATAAATATTTATGTTTCGTTTAAGCTGTAAAATAGGATAGATGTGTACTGTTATAATCTAAAAATCACGTAACACGAGCTTACGTTTTTGCATTTTTCGTGCAAATTTACGTAATTTTGTAGGCGAAAATATTAATTATTTTAAGTTTTTACATGGAGTAATTGTAAACACATTCATTGGTATGGTAAATAAATATTTTATATTTGTATTAACAAAAAGTGTTGATTTTATTCACTTAACTGTGACCGCCTGTTTTGGTATATTTCGCTCGGCGCAGTCTTAAAAAGGTAAACGTGCATAATCGCGTTAATACCCGTTATATATTATATAAATATAATACATGAATTACATGATAAAGAGAGTGGTCACTGTCATAATATTATTGCAAGGGGAAATCGACCTTGTTGTTTCATGACGTTGAAATAAACCTAAACCGTAGGATGGTAGACCACATTTTTGGCCGACTGTTGTGTGATACAAGATTTTGTGTCACATTGTGTGATACAAGATTTTAGACATTTACCGTCAAAGTAATTCATTTGCCATTAAAATAGGACTACTTTTAAGTATGACCGCCCGTATTTTAACTGCCTCCGTGGCGCAGAGGTAGTGAATGCGATTGCTGTGCATGAGGTCTCGGGTTCGAATCCCGGGACGGGCCAACAAAAAGTTATTGGGTTTTTCGGTTAAGAAATCTCAATAGCAGCCCGGAGTTAGGAAGTTGGCGATGTTAGACACTCCCGTGCCTCGGAAAGCACGTAAAGCCGTTGGTCCTACGCCCGATCTCTCTCCGGTCGTGTCAAATTACCGTCCCATCGGATCATGAGAGTTAGGGAATAGAGAGTGCACTTGTATTTGCGCACACACTTGTGCACTATATCTTCTGCACAGATGGCCAGTCTCCGTTAAGACTGGCCGCCGTAGCCGAAATTTGGACTGGAGGACATTATTATTATGCCAGTCCGAATGTTGACTAAAGAGTTCGATTCTATCAAACCATTTCTAAGTATTGGGTACAGATAATAGAAACACACCTTTAAACCGTCTGAGCTTTCGATCGAAGTGGTGGCGATATTGTCGTCACAGGACTTGAGTAACTCGACCGCCCAAACGAATTTCCTGTTGGTGATGATCTTGAAATTGCATTTCCATCCCGTGAATACAGATTAAGACGGCTTGAGGGAGTCATTATTTAATCTGTAGGCATTCATAGAGTGCCACCCCAACCAGCCAATAAAGATAAAGTGAAGACGTAAGCATGGCCGACTTTGAAGGCGTTCGGACCCACAACTGCAGTGACGCCTCTTACAGTAAACTCGCTACAAGATGTCGTGCGTTTTTTGTAATTTTGACAAAGTCTTGGCTCATCTTTTGTAAATGTAGGTTATGACTTAGTGAACAAAGTTTTATATTAAAGAACTTATGTATATGCGTCTTTGTAAGATAATTTAGAAGTATTTCTATGTATATTGTGTAAGAATAAAGCTCTTTCCTTTGAGTATGCGCCCTGGTACTAAGTATATTACGCTTAATTACTAAATATTATTAGGAAACCTAATTTAATATTAATATTAATAATATAACAATAATATTCTATCACATACACACAACACCATCTAGCCCAAACTAAGCAGAGCTTGTACTATGGGTACTAGACAATGGATAAACATACATATATACTTTTTTTTTTTGTAAATATATACATATTATACATAGAAACACCCAGACCAAGACAAACATCCATGTTCATGCACACAAGTGTTTGACATGTGCGGGAATCGAACCCACGACCTCAGGCGTGGCAGTCGGTTACACTAACCACTACGCCATCGAGTCGTCATTTTTTTGAACAGAATTTGTTACATTCCATTAAAATTATTATATTAATTATGTCTTTTATCATCTATACATTTGTATAGTTATTAATATATAACATTTTGTAAACATGAGTTGTAAATACCAAAAGTTAACGGTGATATTAAAATTTGTGACCGTGTTTTTCTTGTGGGTATTTTTTATAGGCTCAACTCCTCGCCGAACGTAGCATCTTGACGCTCGTAAGTCAATACTTATAAAGTAATCTTTGTAACCTAAACTAATAAATAATTTCTGATTTTGACTTTCTTACTCTAAGTAATGAAGTTGTACTCAAGATAAATACATTATAATTAATAAAAAGTAATATCATATATGGATATGTAACAAAGAACATGAACAAAGACCTAACGGACTGACGTTGGCTTTCTAATGTAGAAAACAATATTAAAACTTCTCTGGTATTCAGAGCTGGCCTTACCTGCCTGTTGGCTCTAATTAGTGCTAGTACTCACTTACCTGTGTTGAAACAAAACTCGGCTATTTTAAGCCTCAAAACCACATGACACAACGTGTGCCTTTTGAAACATGAAATTTTAAAACAGTGTTGTATAATTTCTACCTTTGTTAGACTCTGTTCTACGGTCGCTTTGTGTTTCGTGTAAAATATCTAAAGACTAGGCAAAGGGCAGTTTGCTAAGCACGTGGGCGTAGCTTGGTTAAATTAATTATTCTTGTGTGAAGGATTCATTCATATAACGTTTTTATACGAAAATAGACTCAAAACCGTGCGTTAGCTGCGTTAATTATTTATATGGCGTTTTATTTGCGTTTTGACTAGCTAAAGCTGGCATCAAATATAAAGGGGTTTTTAAAGCGCAGACTATTTTTATATATTTTGTGTAGCACAAATGTACGATTATAGTCTGTTTAATTCAGACGTTAAATTGAAGTCAAAAGGCAAGCGTGAACAACTGTTTAACACATTTAATGCCATAAGTAGAAAATGTATTGTTCGCGGTCATTTGTGACCGGCACTACTTTAAATACATATGTTAAGAATATTTTGGTAACCATTTACTATTAGAACACAATACTTGTTTTGCCATTGGTGACTGCACGGATGGCGTAGAGGTTTAAGTGGTCGCCTCGCCATTGTACTCCTCCGAGTGTTGTCGGTTCGAATCCCAAACGGAACAAAAATTTGTGTGATCCACAAATGGTTGTTCCGAGTCTGGGTGTTCCTTTTGTGCGTTGTTTTATTGTTTGCAAAGTCCCCTGCGACAAGGCATTATTTTTAGAGCGGCAGTTGTCCTTTATTAAGACAAAAAACATAATCAAAAAAGCAAATTGTGGTATGATATAGAATTTTTCAGAATTGATTACCGTGCTTCTAGGCTTCTTTATTCATAACAACGCTGATTCATCATATAGTAAGTACATATACTTATGGTAAATGTGTTCAAAATAATGTAAGTTGCAAATGCGTATTTTGTTTTGTGTATCATATTCGCGCGTCTAACAAAACGCAGTGTGCATGCTCTCTTAGATGTCTCGGTGTGTTTACTTTAGTTATAAAAGGAATGTTGCTCGAACAATTTAGTAACTACCCACACAAGATAAAGACGATTGGAAAAGCTTTTAATATAGAAAAGCAATAAGGTATCACGCCCACATTTTGTCAGTTATGTTTCGTCTTGACGTAATAGAGAGCTTTACATTACTTACAAGACAATTCCAATATCATGTAACTACAGAATATTATACCGGATTTTCTACTACATTCCTGTGGCTTCGTTGGCGTAATTGTAGGTTAGCTTAGGTTAGTAGTTGAGTGCACTTTTACTAAAGAGTATTTATGTATTAGATACAAAAGCATGCTCGCGGCCTTTTGATCTTGATTTTGTCAATATATTGCTATGTCTCGGTGATAGTACTTTTTTCAGGATAAAATATACCTTATGTTGTTTCTGTTCTCCTGACAATGTGTATGCGAAATTTCATCATTATCGGTCCAGTAGTTAAGGCGTGAAAGCGTAACAAACAAAGAAGAAATAAACTCGCCATTGGTATTTATAATATTAGTTAGGATGACAGTAAATCTTTAACATACCTAAGTACTTATTTTATTGATCCCATAGCATAAATATACGTTTATTTTGCAGACAGATCATGAAGTATGTGGTTCGAAGAGCACTGCGTAATGTGTTACTGTGATTTTTGACTAAGATATTCTCTATAATAGTACATTTTCATAGCGAGGGAAAGGTAGGTATAACACATCTCTGCCAACTCTTTCTGGGATATAAGCGTGAGGCTATGTACAATAATATATAAACCTAAAGTGGAACCTAAAACATATGTAGCCAGTGATGTATAAGTCTTCTTCCTAGCCTTTATTATTCCCAAATCACTTAGGTTCGGCTTTTCTGGTCTAACCGGATTTGACTGGATATCAGTTTTTACACGGAACGTCTGCTACCTGACCTCCGCAACCCAAAGGCTAACGATACTCTAATTCTAGACTAGGGTCAGAATATTATAGGGCACTGACTTCCCAATAACGACTGCCATAGATGTTCATGGCAGCCGGGACCGACGGCTTAACGTGCTCTCCAGGTGATAATTGTCAATCAATACACACATAATTTCGAAAAGTCATATAACTTCTGAAAGTCAGAGGTGCGCGACGTGGGTTCGAACCCGAGAACCTCTGCATTGCAGTCTGTTGGTCTCCCTACTGAGCTATCGCTGCTATATAAGCCAGTGATATATAAGTAAATGTAATAAATATTTCTTTTTTTGTCTAAATAAGATAACTTCAGTACTAGGAATAAATCCTGTAACACGAGGATTTTGGGAATTTGCAAGCAATTACAATATATGCAAAGAACACACATAAATCTACTATAATACTTTACATCTTATGAAAACAGAAATGTAAAAATAATTACTGATACTAAGTGCTTAGGTTTCCATCATCTATCAAATAAACATAAGTTACATGTACGAGATCTTATAAGACAGCAAGCAGCAAGTGGATTACACTTTTAATCCCGTTAGGGAATTAAACCCAAAACCCTCAGCACGTCTCAAATGGTGATGCGACCATTTAAAACACTACACCATCCATCCGTCATAATTTCAAGTGATATATGGACGTAAAGACAGGATCACGATTCACATACATACATGTCTATAAATCTCGAGAGTTAAAGTATTCACGACACCTGAGGACCATTCAGGTAGAAATAATATCTGGAAAAAGTTGCGGGTTTTATCCTATCGGAATCTAGACGATATTATAACTTACTCAGTTTGCGAGACACCCACAGAGGATCCTCGCACGTCCGAACACAATTACGTTGGAGTCACGTTTGAAAGCTTTCTACTATTATATTTTTATAACAAAATCGTGGCAACACTGTTATGGTAATATGTGCTTATTGTGGCTGGCAACATTAGTTTTTATTAATAATATTCGATTGTAACCCAGTGGTTTTATTTTAATAATTTTGAAGCAATTTGTATTCATAGGTATTTGTTTCAATATACAATCAATTTTTATATCCAATATGGTTTTAAATTTTATATTATCTAGGTAATAAATGCTAGCTTGTCAAAATAATAGATTTCTAAAATAGTTACAACAAATTTTGTGTAATTGCTTTTTTATAAAAGCTAATCTTGTTTTCGTTTAAGATATCTTTGTGGTTTAAATGACGACGTACCTTCGTATCCTCAGACTTGTAGGTAATGAAGATAAATCGAGAGGACATTTGAGTTAAATAATATAATATAATATAATATAATATAATATAATATAATATAATATAATATAATATAATATAATAATATAATATAATAATATAATATAATATTCTACAACATATACACAACACCATTTAGCCCAAACTGTATTATGGGTACTAGACAATGGATAAACATACAAACATACTTTTTTTTGAACATATATAACTACCTGTTATACAGTTACAGATTTGAGAGAGAAAATTATGGTGACTATTTATATGAAAACGGTGAAGGAAAATATCGTGACGAAACATGCGTGCCTGAGAGTTCTCGCTATTGTTCTTGAAGACATGTGAAGTCTGCCAACACGCATTGGGTCAAAGTGGTGGACTACTAGTGAGTAGGACAAACCCTATGTCTTGTGGGACTTTATAAACATTAAATCAAGGCACACAAAGGACAGCCAGGCTTGGAACAATTATTAGTACGCATAAATCTTCGTTCGCTCGAATTAACTTCACCACCTTAAGTATTCCACCATCCAATATTCCTTTTTTTATTTTAGTCGTTGTATAAAAGAAAAACAACCAACCTTAATTATAAGCCTAATTAGAATGGCTGCTTTCAGCGGTTGTTTCAGACACATCTAACGTTTGTATCCGAGACAAAATATTAGGTTAAGAAGCTATCCTACAGGCGGCTGTTAGTGCCAATTGGATAGAATAAGTTTTATGTGCAGACTGCAGGCCACGGATTTTATAGTTAGAAGTTGTTTGAATATAAGGATTTTTTTGTCAGCCTGTATGCTTACGTGAGGTAAAGTGGTTTCTAGGGGATGCTAGCAACACCATCCATTCATATCCATCGTAGATTAGTAAAAGGAGTGAATAAAAATCGTTTTCACTACCGGTTGGATACCACTCGCAAAAACATTAGCTGATTTTACGAGCGTTTTGCTAGATTTTTTTTGTGCTCTATTAATAGTGCACTGCCTCCTTTAGGAGCATAGAAACTCTACTGACCCCTGGAACAGAACACACAGTTGCTTGAGTGCTGTTCTCTGTAAGGTGACGGTAATAAGTGATATGCAAAAAGTAATTAACACTTACTTATTTTTTTTAAAATTGATTGTGTGAATTGTTAGACCGATAGAGAAGGTCTGAAACACTGACCATTGTATAGACTTTTATTATATTTAAATTTATCTGCTTCAAATATTTTACCGACGCTTAATCCAGGATAATAAACCCCACAGTGTTAAATACACGAACTAAAATGGAGCTTCATTTTCAGCAGTGAATAATTCAATTTATTTATTGAATATGATACGTAGAGCTGGATTAATTAGCTTTGTGCTTTGACGGTACGTAACGTTTAATTAATAAATTAAATTACCAGTTCGTAGAAAACGGTGACGCGTATTTTTAATTTATTAATGTGTTGCTCATGTTTTTATGTTTATTTGATAATGAGTACGCAGTTGACGACACATAGCTTATATTTTTAGTTTTAAATAATAAACCGATCGACTTAAGAACCTAGCCCAATGCATAAGACAATAGACATGCGAATCCTGCTCATTGAACTACCGAGGTGAACCTGCTCCTATTCACTTTAGATGGATGGGTTCACGAGCAAACTAGCTATTTGTAATTATTTGCTAGTAAACCTTAAAAAAAGGAAAATATTTAAATATCTGAATGAATCGACTCGGTGACGCAGCGCTGAATGCGACTGCTGTGCAAGAGGTCTTGAGTTCATTTCCAAAGTCAAAGTGTTGTTGTCAAGAAATGCATATTAGCAGGTCTCGAAAAATATTTTTGCATCCTTATACGAAGCCCAGTTCTTTAAGAAAGTTATTGGTTATGTAATACCACGCTACAAGGCACGGGCGAAGAGTAATGATGATAAACGTAGGTAAAACCGCGCGGGATGGCTATTATATATGTCGAAGAGTTGGACGGCAACTCGCTTTTGACCTGATGAAGCAAAAAAATAAAGCCGTGGTATTATTCTTCGTAAGTATACTAATGATAGGCAAATACAAGAGAAATAAAACAATAAAGGTTGACTGTGATTATCTCTGATTTGATCGGTAACGCAGCAAGTTCGCCACTCACTGGTCTCCGGCGCTTATATAACGTCAAAATGACACTGACAGCTATAACTGACACTCCAACTGACACATTGGCTCTGTGGCGACCTCACTCAAACTTACGCTTGACGTTCCGAAACAAACCAATAGATAGTGCTTGGAGTTAAAACTCCAATTACAGAAATAAAATGCATTCCAATGATTATTTTCTTGACGCTTCGAAAATATTATTATATATAATTTAATTGGTGTAAAATATATTCACACCAATTAAATTCAACATGCAACCATTGGAAGAGCTAGCAAGTTTACCTACGTTATTCTCTCTAAAGCTGCTAAGTTATCAGTATGTTGTATCCCAATTTTCGCCTACATTAATCAGCCACGTCTTTTAGAGGTAGAATATTAATTAATCAACACATCCCACGGAGTCGCTTAGATGCGAAAGCGTGTGGCGTCGACGGGCGGAAATTAACTAAGCCGAGTTCTCATTGTACGATGCAAGCGTTGAGCGGAGAGTTTAAACAGAGTGGTGAAGAACAGTCCCTGTGTTTTCTTACGCCTATGTATCCGAAGGTAGGCATAGGTATGTACTATCCTCATTTCACAGTTCTAGGTCCCATGTATTCAAACTTCACAAACATTTAAATTTGTAATATTGTCAGTAGAAATAAGTAGCGATAGCCTGGTGGTCTCATGACAAACACGGACTCAGGTCTTTATTCACGAATACCGTTACACAGTGCTAAGAATACCATTACCTTTTCACGCTCAATCCGCTGAACCGATTTAGATGAAATTTGGAATGGAGATAGCCTGAGACCCTGGTAAGGACATAGGTTACCTATATAATATCACGGTACGGCTTACGGGAGCGGTGTAGTAACCATAAATACCACTGACGCGGGTGAGACCGCGGGCACAGCTAGTAGTATATAACGCAAGGTTGTTTGTCTACGATATTCTGTAAACTAAAGGTTCTTTCCCAATCAAATTGCCCCAGTTTGAGCAGAGTTCAAGGATTAAGTGAAGGTTCCGCTGCAACCAGCTAACTAAAATTGTCTAGCTTCCCCTTGTATTTCCAAGTTGTTGTCGCAAGGAACAGCTGCATTTTAAATGAACGCGATCAAGTTATCGCTTTTTCTCATTGTGTAAAGGAACTTACGAATTAATTGCTTGCTAGTTTTGTTTGTTTCTTGTTAAATGTATTAATGAGAGGTCGATTTTATTTTATACTTGACGTTTCTTAAAATAATTTTAATAGATGCAAGTATGACTAATTTAGTTTATTCCCATCCAGTAACACCGAAACGTGTAACAGTGTTACTCGTTGGGAATTTTGTTTCCCAACGAGTAACACCCTAAGTATTGGTGTTACTGGATGGGAATAAAAAGTTGCATCAAGTAACAGTGTTACTTGTTGGGAAAAAACGCGAGTAAAGTATCCTATCGAGTAACACTATTTTTATATTGCATCGTGTAAAAGTGTTACACGATGGGAAAAGGTGCACGGGTAAAGCATCCCATCGAGTAGCACAATTTTTTTTATACAACTAATTTGTTTGGAAGGAGATGTCTGAAAAACTCATAGTAATAAAGAATAATGGAATGTGCTAATGTTGGAGATTTAAAACATAGTCTCAGTCGTATAGAGATCCTGCGTGGTATAATTTCTAAAAAGGGTCTTTTTTATTACATATATATCTTAGAAAATACATAATTTCACGTAGATCAAGATAACCCATGGTGCTGGACTCTCATAAGGATATTCACATTCTATTTATGAGGGAAAAGTATCTTAATGTTATGGTTAAGATAAAAGCAGCGACAGCTCAGTGGGAAGACCAACAGACTACAATACAGAGGGTCTCGGGTTCGAACCCACGTCGCGCACCTCTAACTTTCGGAAGTTATATGATTTTACGAAATTATGTGCGTATTGATTGACAATTATCGCCTGCTCCGAGCCTCGGAGAGCACGTTAAGCCGTCGGTCCCGGCTGCCATGAACATCTATGGCAGTTGTTATTCGGAGAGTGTCGACACAAAAGATCCCACTGGGTCGAAGTGTCGCCGGTCTGCACTGACTGACTTCCACATACATACATATAAAGGAATTAGATATTTACATTTTTATGTAAATATTTTAATCTGGTATAATTTTACATATCACCTAGCATACCACTTGATGGTATCAACACGTACTTAATCCTATATGTGTGAATACGACTCTATTAAACGTTGGTCACATGAGTCTATAGGTGCTTACATTCACGAAAAGCATATACTGTTAATAATCTACCTGCAATCATTCCAAACAGCCTCCGTACCGCAACATAGAATCTTATTTAAACCTACTATCTGGTAATACTGTGAGAACTTTCAACTGATGCATTTAAACGATCTAATTTCAAATGCTGAAGGCCCAATTACCTCTCTCCCTTCCCTGCCTTTTCTTACCCCTTCCCATCACCTTCACATAGGCTATGGATATTGCTTGCCATGAGGCAGGTCGTGCGTTTGTTTGTTATCTATGTGCTTGACGGTAGGTAACAGCTCAGGGCGCTTTTAATTTAGACGTTTCGCTGTCGTGTCGCTGCAGTACGGTAGAAGTCCGATACCAAACGCCTAAATTGAAAGCGTATCTGACTGCCGTGCGTTTGTATGTTAGTGATGTTTTAAATATATTTAACAGCAGTTAAGCCATGGTCTCTGACGAAGAAACATTACTGTTAATCTTCTTCTTCTTTTCGTGTGGTTAGGGGCCAACCTGTTATCAAGAGTTGTTCAAGCCGCCCGTAGGCCTCTGACATGGCTTAACGACTGCTGTCAATTTGACAACAACCGGGACCGACTTTTTACGTGCCCTCCGAAGCACGGAGACGCTCAGATGAAATACCACTAAGCGGTCACCCATCTATAGACTGACCGCACCCGACGTTGCTTAACCTCGCTAATCGTTTACCGATCAGTGAGTGCAACTGGCTATGAGTGCCCACTGTTAGTGCTCTTGTTGAAAAACATCAAATATAAACAAAAACAAAAAACGACGCCTCCGTAAAAAAGCATCCCCGATGTTTTCGTGTTTTCGTGTTTACATGTAATTTTGGTGATTTCCATAATCTTTACCTTAGGTTAAAATAAGATCAGAGCAAAATTTTTTAAATTACCTAGGAATGTCTAGACAATGTTTCTACGAATTACTTGAATTAGTTTTAAAGTAAATTCAGCGGCAATAAACGATATTTAAACATACTATATCAGCTGAAGAAAGTCTTCTGATAACATAGAGGTAAGTAAAGTAAACAACTTATATTTTATATTTGTAATATTTTTTATTACTTACTATAATTATTTTCATTGTTTTTTTTATAAAGTATTTTAGTAACAAAGATAATATTAAGAAAAATTGTATAATCTAATTACTAATTAGTACAGTAAGTATAATTAATTAATAATCAAATACGAAATAGGTTTTGGAAACATGAAAATTCGATAAAATTAGCTCTCACGTCCATTCCGCACTATTCAACAGCGAAACGAACACGTGGAGCTTGCGACGTTGCCTTCCTGTTGTCGAGCGTTCGCGGAACCGACGCCGCACTGTTGACGCACCGCGCGCTTTGTATGAAAACAAACGACCGTCCGTGCGCAATACGACAAACGCACCGCTTCGGCACTGCAGCGGTCCGACACGAAACGTATAAATTGAAAGCGCCCTTAGCTGTGCTTGTTTAAAATTCTGTGATGTAAAGAAAACACAGGTATGTGTATGAGCGGCGATGACTGCTTACCATCAGGCTGGTGGCTCGTAGAACTCTCCAATACTAACAATAACAATAACTAATACTGATACAGAACGGCAAATGTTGTTTCTCTTATTCTTACAAAACGAAAGAGCAGCGATAGCTCAGTGGGGAGACCAACAGACTGCAATGCAGAGGATCTCGGGTTCGAACCCACGTCGCTCACCTCTGACTTTCGGAAGTTATATATATGACCTTTCGAAATTATGTGCGTATTGATTGACAATTATCGCCTGCTCCGTGCCTCGGAGAGCACGTTAAGGCATCGGTCCCGGCTGCCATGAACATCTATGGCAGACGTTATTGGGAGAGTGTGGACACAAAACATCCCACTGGGTCGAAGTGTCGCTGGTCTGCACTGACTGGCCCCCACATAAGATAAGATAAGATACAAAACGAAAAAAACATTCATAAAAGCTTTATACTTTTGAAGTCTGCACTGCAGACCTTCAAAAAGACTTATAAAATATCTAGCACAGTCCTGTTGATACCCGAGTTCAGTTACATAAACTTATAATTTGCCTATACAAACATTCTACTAAGAACACCGCAGACTCGAAATAAATCATCACACAATGTTTTTTCCCGAACCTACAACATTTGGTATTTTTTTATTAACCATACGGTGTAGTGTAAAAAAAAGGCCCGAAGAGTAAGGCCAAGAATAAGTTACATTAGTCAGATCAGGGAAAAGTTAGGTGTCATGTCGTACAGAGAAATGCAAGAAATGGCACTAGACAGACAGATATGGAGAGACAAGCTACACCGACAAGTCACTTAGACTTAAATAAGAAGAAGAAGAAGTAGCGTAAAATGGGAGAGGCCTATGTCAAGTAGTGGACTTCAACTGGTTGATTGATTGATTGATTGATTGATTGATTGATTGAAGGTGACCACGCCACTACGACATTCGTGCAGTGTAAGGGAAATGTTCTACTGGCAAGATGTTACCTTATAAGCTCGTAATTAGCTGTCTGCACACGATCCTTGTGTGATTACTAATGTTCGCTCTCTAATCTAATGTCACGTAAAGATCACGTGTAGACAGTCTAATTAGGAGTTGATAAGGAATCGGTTATATGATGCTTGGATTTTCTATTACGTTTATGGTATATTCTACAACATTGTACTGAGTAGATCTCAGTACATTTAATATTGAGTCAGTGGCACAGCGGTAGTGGATAATTGCTATACATAAGGTCTTTGGTTCGATATCCGGATCGGGATATTTCTGTCTAGAAATTCTCAGTAGCAGCACGGTATCTGAAACTGTGTCCGATAGATGGCACTTGACTTTCATTACAATCCATAAGACGATCAACAAAAAAAAAAGAAAAATGTTGCCAAAATGTATGTACAAATATAATACAGCGTTGCCCTCTGGGTATAACTAAATATTTTTGGCAATATGTCTAATGCACCTCTAACCCTTTGGGTCAAAGAATATGAAACTATAACCATAATTATTTTTATACATATATCCTAAATGGTTTATAAGATACTAGATTTTGGCCGCGGCTTCCTTCGTGGTAATGTAGATATTGTCAATAAATTTTTAGCCCTCGGGTACGGTACTTTCTCGTTTCTCTTGGATTAAAGGTACCTTATGTCCTTGTTTGTACCTCTGATAACGTATATGCGAAATTTCATGATGTTCGGTCGAGTGATTAAGCCGTGAAAGCGTAGCAAACAAACTCACATTCGCATTTATAATACTATGTTTTTCTCGCGGCTTCGCTAATGTAGATTTATGTTAAGACAGATTTTTTAGTAGCCTTTATTTTATTCTGATGTTTAAACAATAATACTGTATATTTTTATCAAAATCCGTTCAGTAGTTTTTGCGTGAAAGAATAACAAACATCCATCCATCCTCACAATCTTTGCTATTTATAATATTAGTAGGATATTATCAATATAACTACACGTTTCGGAACCACGAAAATTTAATTGAAAGAGCTTAGTCAGCCGTACTAAGTATAAATTCACAACCAGTACCGCAGTGTACATCAAAACCTTCTTCTATCCATTAATTTAAACTCCTATTAATGCTGACTATAAAACTACTAACAGCGGCACTTTAATTATAATTAAAATCAATGAACGTCGACATAGTCGGTGGGCGAAAATTTTCGCTTAAACTTTAAATACAATTTACTTACACTTCATTATAGAGGTGTAGAGTGGTTAGCTGCTTTGACGTCGCAGAATGAGCTGAAGACAAACTTAAATTAAGCTCTATTTGCGAGAATTAAAGCTTAAATTCTGGGATTTAAATTTAAGCTTCAATTTTGTGTTAAATTAAAGCTTAAATACTGTGGATTAAATTGGACTAGCTAGTTGGAGAGAATAGTGTTTCTTGAATAGTGGTGGGTAGATTTAGCTTTTTAAATTTAGAAGTGTTGCTTTATGAGGTTATAGTTTTTAAAGGGTAGTATTTAACTGTTCCTCAATTTTTTGCCTTTGTTACACCAAAAATACTAATTGCACACCAAAATATGCTTACTAAAATATTTTAAAGAGATCAAACTAAGTCGACTATTTTTAGGTAGGTTTAAGAAGGAACCTAACATAACCTAACCCTTTCGAGACAGAATGCAGTGATTTGAGGCGTATAGGTGCTCGTTATGATATATTTTAGTAAGGATATTTTGCTGTGCAATAAGTATTTTTGGTGGTCATAATATTTAATCCCGTTTTTAAATGGAGCTTGATTTATCTAGCGTAGTGTATGTTATTTTGCATGAGGTCTCGAGTGGAATAAAGTGTTATTAGAGTTCCTGGCCAAAGATTTTTAGTGGCAGTTTGGAGTCTAGAATTGCCTCTGATAGATGGCAAAAGGCTCGACTTCTATTACGTGAGACCTACCCAGTTGGCGGAATGTGAGTCTAGAGGCTGAGCCGAGCTGTATCGGCCTATTCCTACAGTGTGGTATGCGCGTATGCCTCTTGAATTCAGATGGATTTCAATCTATGCCACAATTGAAAGCTATTGTAATTATTTACACGACTTCTAACAATTTATGTTAATAGACAATACAGACAATTTTTGCTCTGTTTGACTCACAAAACTGTCAAAGATTTCAGACAATCCTAAAATCTTTGTCCGTGAAAACTTTCGATGTTTGGTTGCCCTTAACAGTTATTATTATTTTTTTAATAATATAAGAATGGACGAGGAAAGACTGACTAAGAAAGTTTATAAGGCTAGTGTGAATGGAACAGTCGCAAGAGGAAGACCTAGGCGAACGTTTCTTGATCAGATCGGAGGCGTTCTGGACAAAGGCCAGGTTAAGAGCACCTTGAACCGACGGGCGTGTATGAGGAATGTGATGAAAGTGAATGAAGCCAGAGAAGTGTGTCAGGATCGTAGCAAATGGAAATCCGTAGTCTCTGCCTACCCCTCTGGGAAACAGGCGTGAATCTATGTATGTATGTATGTAATAATATTCTATCACATACACACAACACCATCTAGCCCAAACTAAGCAGAGCTTGTACTATGGGTACCAGACAATGGATAAACATAAATAAATACTTTTTTTTGTAAATACATACGTAACATAAAACCACCCAAGTCAAGACAGGAATTCTTGTCCATGCACACAAATGTTTGACTTGTGCGGGAATCGAACTCGCGACCTGAGGCGTGGCGGTCGGTTACACTATATACTACGCCATCTCTACACGATTTGGAGCTTAGTTTATTATTCGCAACTGTGTTCAGTAGTTAGGTGTTATATACGTCTACCTCTATCCTACCCCTTCAGACCCAATAAAGGTGTAAGTCTATGTATGTAGATATTAAGACTAGATTTTGCCACGGCTTCGCTTGCGTAAATGCATAGTAGTAAAAGTAATTTTTCTGGATGAAAGGTACCCTATATCCTTTACTGTACCCCTGACAACGTGTATGCGAAATATCATGATGATGGGTCGAGTAGTTAAGGCGTGAAAGTGTAACAAACAAACTCACATTCGTATTTATAATATTAGTTAGGATTAGTGTACTTGCCTACTTTGAATATAACCTCATTTGTAAGTTCTTTGTGCTTTTTCTTTATGCATATTTCTAAATACAAATTACCATACTAGGTACTTTAATTAATAATCTACTTAAGTAATACATCATGCCTTTTTAACTTGATAGATAATAATGTAATCAGGCCTTGAGCACCTTAATTGAATTTTAGGGAAGTAGAATAAATTAATAAGTAGTAATAAGTAGTAGTTCGACGATCTCGATGGCGTAGTGGTTAGTGTAACTGACTGCCACGCCTGAGGTCGCGGGTTCGATTCCCGCACAAGTCAAACATTTGTGTGCATGAACATGAATCTTTGTCTTGCTCTGGGTTTTTATATGTATAATATGAATGTATTTACAAAAACAAAAGTATATATGTATGGTTATCCATTGTCTAGTACCCGTAGTACAAGCTCTGCTTAGTTTGGGCTAGATGGTGTTGTGTGTATGTCATAGAATATTATTATTATTAGTAGTTACCTTTTTATACAGAGCTTTTATTATTCTGCGGGCCTATATATTGATAGTTTTAGATCTACATATATTTATGTATTTAATTGCTAGATTTTGGACACAGTTTTGCTCGCGTAAATATAGATTCATTTAAATTAGGTTAGTAACTGTACCTTTAGTCGGTAGTACCCGGGACTGTTTTGATCTTTTCCCAGGTGAGCCCGGCAGTTTCTTTACAGTTTATTCTTTAAAGACTATTTAAACATCAACGCTGATAATTTAACTGATTAAATATTTGTAGCGACTCCGCACAGACGAAGAAGTTCTGCCTACATCTAACAGATGGCGCTAAATACGCTCAAATGACGTCACAATCCTGCATCGCGCAAGCGGAGTTTACACAGCGACTAACTATATATACAAGCCCCCGACATCAACCGTCGCCGTCGTGCCGCGGCCCGCCAGGCACGATCAACCAGCCTGGTCGGAGCATCCTCCCTGTGTGTTGGAGGGACATCACACTCCGTTCCCCCACATATTCAAAATACTTCGTTTATCTTGTATATTTAGTTGAAATTATTAAAAGTTTTGTAAGTTATAATAATAATTTCACATAGACATTGTATCTGCTAAATATTAATGATATTCTGTTTAAACTTTTTGAGTTTGTGAAATATTCATTATGAAATATTCTATGAATATCTTAAAACAACATTTATACAAAAAGCCTAACATTAACCTAACATTGTATAAATACGTCTGCTTTTTTCGCATGTGATATAATCTTGCGTTGAAGTTATTGCCAGTTGTAGACCTAAGGTCGATAGCTGGATGGCGTTAAGAGTAGAGTAGTGGGTTTTAAAGTGAAAACATTTTTAAAGGCTTCAAAGACAAGACAAACCGCAGGCGAGGGTTCTTCCAACTACCGAGCAGATTCACAGATTCGGTGCTGCTACCAAGAATCTCCTGATATTCCAGATAGTACTGTCCTAAAAATGCCTTGCGCTGAGGCGAAATACGTGTCAATGCATATTTTGTGTTTGAAGGGAAATAGATAGAAGTTGGAGTACGCCTGGATCCCACGACGCGTCTGTCCCTTACCAGAGGAGTTCGGCATTGTCAATTTTTGTTTATTGCAATAGACGGCGCGGGCAATCCGAGGGTGCACGGCGGGTTCTCTACCTAATTATTTGAATCGAGAATTTGAATACCTATCGATTATTTTGAAAGTAAAAGTGTTCATACATATATAATTATAAATTTATGAAAGGGCTGTTAATTGCTTTTAAAATTAAATAACAAGATCAAAGAGTTATGAAAGGATGTAATTTTAATGTACATTAATAATATTCATATTCTATTCTATCACAATGAATCTATTCTAATGAAGATTGCGTCTCGTAGTAGTTCGTGGCTTATATTTAGACTAACTTGACCAATCGTATGATTCGGCGATCGATTCCTAGGTCTGGCAAAATATTGTTGAGTGTTCTTCATTCACCCACGTTCATGATTACTGCTTCGCTACCTAGAATCTTATCTTATCTTCCTAGCCTCAAAAATTATGCTATCTAATGCAAATTTCATATTTTTTTATTCTTCTATTGCAAATTTTCATATCCGTATCCTATTAGTTGTAGAAGTTAGCGTGTACACACAAAAAATAAACTATAGATTATTGATATTAAGCATCAATATAAACACTCGCGTTTCACACAAGACTCGATAGCATCAAAGGCTTTTAATTAAAATTACTTGTACCAACAATTTCCTTAACGCGCCACAATAATTTTAATTAAAACCAACGGCATTAATAACTACCACAAAAATGGCTTTCATAAAAATGGGATCCAAGACCTCCTTTTTTCTTCGAGTGAGCAAGAAATAAAATTGTTCACTTGAATAAAAAATACAATAAATTCACTTTGTGTTCAGTTATCGGGATCTTTGCGTGTGGGAAAGCTTAATAAGAAGGGAAGAAGTATAAAAAAAAGACTCCCCGTTCGTTCAGATTACGTCTGAAGGTGGGTTTAAAGTGCTTTGTCTAGTTTTTGGGGCGGCGAACCTCGATGTAATTTTGTGTGTATTAGTTTAGTATATGTCGGTTTGGAAAGCTCGGGTGAGAAAAGGGTTGTGTTTGTATAAAACTACTATACGATTCTTTTTTTGCTAGTAAGGTGGCAAAGAAGTATATGGACTGGCTGATAGCATCTGGTTACATAGTCTACGATAGCCTGCCAGACTTAATATAAGTACGTCGCCGATTATAGAAAAAGGAATTTAAGATGGAATGCGAGAAACGCACTAATTCAGGTAGTGTGAGACACCGGATGCCACCAATCCAATTTGACGGCCTCGATGGCGTAGTGGTTGGTGTAACCGACTGCCACGCCTGAGGTCGCGGGTTCGATTCCCGCACAAGTCAAACATTTGTGTGCATGAACATGGATGTTTGTCTTGGTCTGGGTGTTTCTATGTATAATATGTATGTATTTACAAAAAAAAAAGCATATAATAATATGTATGTTTATCCATTGTCTAGAACCCATAGTACAAGCTCTGCTTAGTTTGGGCTAGATGGTGTTGTGTGTACGTGGTAGAATATTATTATCATTATTATTAATCACATTCAATAACTGTGTGTAGTCACTGAATTAAGGGACTATATTTATACACTCAGTTCTGTTTATAAACTATTGCACTGTTAAGCATATTAGTTATGGTTCATCTCATTGGCCTAGTGTGACTAAGCAGACTTCACACATCTGCGAGAACATGTTGAATTCTCAGACATGCAGGTTTCCTCATGTAATTTTACTGAGCCATTATAACGAACGATGATAAGCTATTTAATACGCACATAACTTCAAAAACTCAGAAGTGCGTGCTTTGGTATCGAAGTCAAGACCAATGCTTGGCAGTCGTACAGTCGCACTAGGTCCCACTTCATTCATATATTTTCACAAAGCAGATACATGTGAAAGTAAATCTATATATTAATACGTGAAGCAAAATCTTTATACCCCTTTTTACGAAAATTGCGCCGACGGAGGAGTATGAAATTTGGCACAGTTAAAGTTTATATTGAGAAGGAGGGGCAAATTCTAATATTTATATAAAATATGCTTTAGAAATACATTAAATTAATGAAAAAACACTACACGCACACAACCATGCATATGACACACGCAGTCGAATCGCGTAACTATGGTTACATACATATATAATGACATATATCAGCATTATCTTACAGGCTTTGGTCGAATTTCGAGCACTCGGCGACCGCTAGTATATATAATTAAGTGAAGTTAGTCTACTTTAATAGCAACATAAATAATTATGTTTAAATAATATTTTAGCAGCGATAGCTCAGTGGGGACACAAGCAGACTGCAATGCAGAGGGTCTCGGGTTCGAACCCATGTCGCGCACCTCTGACTTTCGGAAGTTATATGACTTTTCGAAATTATGTGCGTATTGATTGACAATTATCGCCTGCTCCATGCCTCGGAGAGCACGTTAAACCGTTGGTCCCGGTTGCCATGAACATCTATGGCAGTCGTTATTGGGAAAGTCAGTACCCTATAATATCCTGACACTGGGCTAGCCTTAAGGTATCGTTAGCCTTCGGGTTGCGGAGGTCAGGTGGCAGCCGCTCCGTGTAAAAACTGATATCCTGTCAAATCCGGTTAGACCAGAAAAGCCAACCCCAAGTGACTTAGGAATAATAAAGGCTAAGAGAGAAGGAGTCTACTTTAATATCTTAGAGATTTATTAAGATTGCTACAGACCTTTTTTTTTTTTTTTGTTACCCAGGAAAAATGTTTCATGCACTGCCCGCCGGCTAGGGGACGGCACCGGCGGGGGAGTGTGGTGGGACTCCCAGCGAGACGCGCTGGTATACCCACTAAAAAACCTGGGGTGTTCCCTCTCTCATCCAATAGGGGGGGCCAGTTGGGAGCTCTAAAAGGATTCATCCATAGCAGGCCCCCCCTAAGATTGCTACAGACCTGGCTCAACCAAAATAGATTTCATAAAGACATACCTACAATATGTTTATGTAGAGCAACATAAACATTGTATGTTGTTAGATACACAGACATGTTCAATAACGTCATGCCTAGATTGACGTTAAGCCTTTAGTTGTTATTTTTTGTGCCCGAGGGGAACGTTACCACATCGCTTTGTATAGACAAGACACGCGAAAACTTGAAGCTAAATATATACATATAATCTCTTGCTGTGTGAATAGAAACACCAATGATTAAACAATGTTCGGATAGTTTGCAATAACTTGGGTCGCGATTCGCATGAAAGAATGATTCGCGTGGTCCCGTCGATATAGGTAACGTTGAAGAACACTGTGCTTTAGTTGGTAAGACCTGGACCTGTTCTACCTTTCCTTGGGTGAGCCCACTGCGTTGAATGTTGTGTGTGTGGTCCTCACACAGAATTAATTTTAGCGTGGTCGATATATGTTTGTTTAGAGTCTGGAAGTTCTTTGTGTCCGTTGTTTGAATGTTTGTAAAGTCCCTGCTACACAGGCACTACACCTATTATAGTAAGGGGTTGTCACAAAAAAATGTATCAAAAGAATATAGTTAAAGAAATGTTTATGTAGTAAAACTATGCCTACTCCTGCAGGTAAAAAACTTTAATAACATTTTTCATCTATATATTTTAGTCAAGAATTTGTTCGCGCTAAAGTGACCTTGCGTAATGTAGTATCGCAAACATACATACCTATTTTGAATTTCCGCAGGCTCTATGGTGACGTCACACTAATAAAGCCTACGCAGGTCACGATTGACACACAGGCTGGACAAACAAACCAATTGACGTCTGTACACTTACGTACGAAATACTAACGACTTCGTCTATGCCTACATTTGGCAGATCATTTGTGGCTGATTTTGAATTTTTATATCACAGTCATTAGGTACTTCAAGTGTTATTAGACTATGAGAAAATTAAGTGCTGATGGCTTCGTTGCAACTGACTTGTACACAAAATGATTGACATTAATTCATAATTCTTGAAAACAAGATCTCACGCTTCAGAGATCAAACCATCATCGCGGTTATTTTTGGCATTCATAAGCTTGTACCTTACGAAAGATCTTTGCTTAATAATCTTGCTTCAAGGCTGTACAGTTTCAAAGGCATTAGACTTCGTTCGTTACGGTGGCGGCACAGCTATTGCTTCTTTGAAAGGTTGGCAGCGAACGACTGAAACTCCTGTTATGACAGGCGTATTTAAACATTCAATAGCCATTTGTCACCAGACAAATACGGTATGTTGTTGACGAACCAGGTGTTAATAAAAGTAGTAATAACATATTGAATTTATTAACAACTAGATTTTTCCCTGCGGTTTCGCTCGCGTACATGTAGGTGAGGTTAGGTTAGATTAGTAACAGTACTATTTTCAGGATGAAAGGGACCATATGTCTCTTTCGATTGTTCTGACAACACATACGAGATTTCATGATGATCGGTCAAGTAGTCAAGTCGTGAAAGCGAAACAAACAAACTCAAATTCGCATTTATAATATTAGTTAGGTTTAAATACAGCAAATTGAAAAGCATTGAACTCGGCAGAAAGTCAGTCACAAACATTTTGCCCAATAAGGATTAGTCTTATCATTGACAACACGTTGTTAGGACATTCTACCTAGAGCGGCTACGTGTACAAACGTCTAGAATAACTTATTCTGGGCTAGACAAATAGTGTCGTAAAAGGCTCAGGCTGGTCCCTGAGCTATATAAAAGAAGGACAGTACTTATCTTGTTGATTTAGTATTTAAGGAAAGTATACCGTTTATAGCTTTCGACGGCCTCGTCGCTCAATGGCACAAGTTTTCTTATGTTAGCGCCATATTGTGATATTTTAGGCTTTCAGGAACTAAGTGTTAATGGATTTTTCGGTCAGAAAATTCTTGGCAGCAATATAGAGACTGGAAATATGTAGTAGATGAGAATCGCAATCTATTACTCTAGATCGAAACTTATATATATGTAGCTATATATAATTGTTGGCGAAGTGTGCCATCGAGACAGTGTTTTTGATTGTTTTTGACTTACACGATTTGTTTTCACAATATTGAAATTGAGTAAATTGTACTAATGTTGGCAAATCTATTATGATTAGCACATTAAGCTTAAGAATACAAAATGTTTGTCTGCGGCTTCGCTCGCATAAATGTGCATTTTGTCAATATATTTCTATTCCTCGAAAACAGTCCTTTGTTTCTAGATGAAAGGTAACCTACCTCGGACAATGTGTTTGCAAAATTTTATGATGATCAGTCGAGTATTTAAGACGTGAAAGCGTAGCAAACGAACACACAAACTAAAGCTAGCATTTATATCTAGTATTAGTCAGGATTTCAATAAACTGTGTTAGTAGTATAAGTTCTCAATGGCGTAGTGGTTATTGTAACCGACTGCCACGCCTGAGGTCGCGGGTTCGATTCCCGTACAAGTCAAACATTTGTGTGCATGAACATGGATGTTTGTCTTGGTCTGGGTGTTTATATATATAATAATAATAATATTCTACCACATACACACAACACCGTCTAGCCCAAACTAAGCAGAGCTTGTACTATGGGTACTAGACAATGGATAAACATACTTATTACTTTTTTTTTTGTAAATACATACATATTATACATGGAAATAATATGTATGTATTTACAAAAAAAATGTATATAATATGTATGTTTATCCATTGTCTAGTACCCATAGTACAAGCTCTGCTTAGTTTGGGCTAGATGGTGTTGGGTGTATGTGATAGAATATTATTATTATGTGTACTTTTGGTTTTTCTCAGCTCGGTGCTGGTTTTGTCTACATTTACGGGCCGAAACCAAGTAAATGTAGACTTATTATTATGATCAGATATACTGTTCTCGAAGATGCATAATAAACAGCAACAGAGATGGAAGATCTACCTATTTACCCTAGCAATATATACAATTACATATGTAGCTGTTATTAATCAACTATATTGCTATTTACCCGCATCAAACAACTAACGAGCGTATTTACTAATTTCATTCTATTTGCTCACCTGCCACTGTGTTGACTATTAATTAACAGATCGTTTGTAAATAAGCCGTCTCTATATGGAAAATTAATCTAGATTTTAATGTATGTATGTATCTTATGTGTGGGCCAGTCAGTGCAGATCGGCGACACTTCGACCCATGGGATCTTTTGTGTCGACACTCTCCCAATAACGACTGCCATAGATGTTCATGGCAGCCGGCACCGACGGCTTAACGTGCTCTCCGAGGCACGGAGCAGGCGATAATTGTCAATTAATACGCACATAATTTCGAAAAGCCATATAACTTCCGAAAGTCAGAGGTGCGCGACGTGGGTTCGAACCCGAGACCCTTTGCATTGCAGTCTGTTGGTCTCCCCACTGAGCTATCGCTGCCCAGATTTTAATGTAACTGGATGTGCTTATGAAACACAGAAATCGACGCCACGTCAACCCAACTACAATTATTGCAATAGAAAAAGTTTGTCAATATGGGCTGAAGGCTTCTTCTTTGATTACAGCTAGGTTAAAAGCCATGACAATACCCATTGGGCTCCATGAAGCCATGTTTGGAGAGCTTATAGAGGAGAGAAGATATTCACGTCTCGTTTTTTTATCTCCTCCGCCTCCGATTGCTAACCGCAACTACAGCAAAATAAAAAGGTCGACAATTTTGAACTCTTCTGGTGGCGGTCAGCCATGTCATGGGACCCGGACGGATTCCAACGTGCAGTATTTTGCTGCAAAGTCACCATCGTGCAGTATTTTGCTGCAAACTCAAAAAATCATACTTGGACACGTGTTACTTTTTTGTCTGAGGCATTTTCAGGACAGTTTGGCAGTTTGTCAGTTTGAATATTGTAAGTAGGAATACACCCGGCTTCATATCACTGTTAGCCATTATCAGAAACGTTCGGAATTATGATCCTTTTTCTCCTATCGGTGTAGTTAATCCGAGACTGCTATGTAGTATGAAAAAGAAGCGAAATGTAAAGATGTCTGCTTTGCCGAAGATGGGCTAAGGATACTACAGAAAACTGTCATGTTACGAAGCTGATATTAGAAAAGAAGTTACCAGCTGACAATCAAACCGCACCCTCCCGCGTCCTTTTCTCGCTCGTTAGCATACAAATTGTTTCCTCGCAGTCGATATTTCGTTATTTACGTAAACATACTCATTTTAATATATTCAAAACGCGTGGGAACTAACTATCAGTAATTGAATATGTTATTATCCACAAAACATATACCGCGTAGGAGTACCTCGACAATACTGTGAAAATAACGAGCATTACTTAGGTGTATTATTTTAGTATCTGATTTAACGTAAATATTGTATGTGAATGTTCCGTTTTGCTTTTTATATAAGTTGCCTAGAGGTCTCAAAAGAAATAATGTTTAATACAATCTAAATAGCGAAACAGTTTGGCCTTTTTCTGATTTTTTATACGTCGGTTTATCTAGTCTAGTTGCATGGTTTGGGTGATGGTGAGGCCTGGTTTCGATTCTCGCCTTGGATATACCGTTATTGAGTTGTTAGCGACTCGCAGTCACCACAAAAATGGGCCTTGTAGTAATAGTAAGTATTATGAGTATGAGATTCTTGCATAAAATACAATTAAAACTGCAACAGCTATTTGTCTAAGCAGTCGCAAAGTGTATAAAATAAATAAAGCTTTTGTATAAAAATATCCTGTTATAAAATAAAACTCTCGTTACGTAAATTCTATTATTTGGTATAATAAAATTGGGTCGTATGAGGTATTGTATGTGTGATATGCTAGCGTTTTATAGTTTCATAATAATACTCATAGAATCAGTGGGCATATGAAACATATGAGTAATTAGTGCGACTTGAAACTATACACGGTGTTATATATAGCTAAACGTACCTAAAGCGGCGTATTTCTTCTATTTTAATTTATAAAACCTGGGCACACTCCCGGTCGACAGCAATGCTGAGGAATATTACGACGCTGCCTAAACCGGCCATCTCTTTTTATTAATTTTTACAGTCCCATATCTTGTTACTCTTCATTTTGTTCTATTTATAAGTGGTTAGTTTTGTTAATATTAGTTAAGTTGTAAATTATGATTGTTGCTTTCTTTATGTAAATAATGAAATAAAGAAATAAATTATACCTGAATTGAGGACCTAATTTAACGATTTGACAGTTTTTGTGTGGTTACTTGTCAAAAAGATTACTTTATCTATTTGATGAGTCATAATTGGCTCTGAATTATAGTATTAGGTGGCGGATAATGCAGTAATTAAGTAGTCGCTTTGCCGCTGTCATTTCATCAGGTGTTGCGAATTTAATATCTACATGGAATAAAACTTTGTGATCCACAAATAGCAATTTCTACTCTGGTATATATTTCTAAAGTAAGCTATTTTTCGCGTAGGCTACTTCTAGAAATATTTTCTTTGTATATATTAAGTAGATTTATTAGACAAAGGCTTCCCCACGATCATTTCCATCTAAACTGAAGGAAGAATAGTAAATTGTACAAATTAAGTGATGTATGTTGTGAATTTTAACCCAAAATTATTATCAAGATTGATCAGTTAAATGCCAACGATATCAACACTCGTGTATACACAGCGGCTCAAACATTAAGAATAAATTTTACTGCGAGTTTCTTGCCCGCTCTTGTTAGCTTTATGCAAGCCAATATTTTAACTTTTTTTAACTTCATCAAAATAGGCAAGGCTGAGAATAAAAATCTACTGCACACGTGTACAAATTTATTGGAATATTTTCATGACAAAATATATTTCAACTTTAAAAGTACTTTGTTGCAAGCGTGAAACAGATATAATCCAATATGGATCTCATTCCGGAGCTTTAAAAATATTCTGAGAGAACAACACGGCACTCCAAAATGTAAATATACGGGTATGACATAGAAAAGGGAGCTAGTCTAAAATATTATGTTGATTTCGATATCCTATCCTTCTTATTTTATATAAGTAAACACATATGATACTCTTTATGCCGGTATGAGCTGTTCTAGTAGTATAATGAGTACTAATTTAAAACTACTTTTATGCTGACGCTACGAAACATAAAACATCATACATATGTATAATATAATTGATATAAGAGGATTTGTTTTTTATATGAAACCTAAATATTTTTAGATTCATAAATCTTTTCATCAAAATTAGAAAATATATTTCTTAGGCCACACCCTAAGTCTACGAGAGCTACGTTAGTAGCTACAGTGCTACGCGTCTACGACGGCGAAGCTAGGAGAATCAATTTTCGCAAGAAACTCGAGTTTATTTAGGTAATGAAAACATTGTGAGCGTACTGTGCTCATTTTCCTTGACATCATTAGTTGTTATATAAATAATTTAATTTAGTTTATACATATACATACACGTAGACTCTCGTCTTTACATAGCCGTAGGCATATTGTAATATACAATATGTAATATATAATATACAAAATACAATAATACAGAGTTGTATAATAGACCTTTTAAACTTTTACTTGTCATGTTTTAAAACCTACTCACACGCGATAACCTATTGCTACGGAAAAATAATTTGTTCGTGTTTAACTAATATTTTAAATGCGAATGTGAGTTTGTTTGTTACGCTTTCACGCCTTAACTACTTGACCGATCATCATGAAAAAGGACATTAGGGTACCTTTTATGTAGAAAAATGTACTGTTCCATAGTGATAAAATTATTAATGTGATAATTTACTGAGCAAATCTACGTTAACGCAATTGTAGCCGTTGGCAAAATAAAGTTTAGTAGATTTTTGAAACTATTAAACTATTATTGAAATTTGCACTTTCCACGAGCGACGTTTTGGTTGCTATTCACCAGTCATAGTCGTAGTCATTTTTGAACATGCAGCAGACCTAATGATGCATTTTAAAGCGATAATAAGCCTATTATCGCTTTAAAACGTGTCTTCAAGTATGAACCAACCTTTACTCCAGATATATCAGAACACGTATTCTCACCCGGAACAGAGAAGTTTCTCTAATAAAACTATTACAGTAGGAAAGTTTGGGCGAATATAATTTCAGTTACAGCGCTTTATAAGTTGCTAGTTGGATTTTCATTTGTGCCTAAATATAATGAAAACCGCATAACTAGTGTTATTTTGTTATTTTATGAACTCATAGGTTAGTTTGCTAATAAAATTATAAGATAAATTTAAGCAACAGTGGTAGTATTTTCAAAACCTAAACTAATGGTGAAAGGTCAAGTAAAGAGTGGAAAAGAGATAGTTTGCCTAAGGATTATCTAATAAGTAGAAAAAGGCACCGTTGCCAAATTTGTACTTTTAATTGATTGCACGTGCAATGGCGTAGTAGCTTAAGTAGTTGTCTCGTCGCTACTGTTATGCAGATTGTTGTGGGTTCGAATACCACACAGAACAAAAAATTGTCTAAACCACAACTGGTTCTTCTGAGTCTGGATGTTCGTTGTGTCTGTTATTAAAATTTTTTTTACTGTTTTTTATTTGTCGTCCTTGTTGGTGTAATCGTTAGTGTTACCGACTGCCACGCCTGAGGGTGCAGGTTCGATTCCTGCACAAGTCAAACATTTGTGTGCTTCCTGCACAAGTCAAACATTTGTGTGCATGAACATGGATGTTTGTCTTGGTCTGGGTGTTTCTATGTATAAAATGTATGTATTTACAAAAAAAAACAGTTATATGTATGTTTATCCATTGTCTAGTACCCATAGTACAAGCTCTGCTTAGTTTGGGCTAGATGATGTTGTGTGTATGTGACAGAATATTATATATTTTAATTTCTACTTGCAGTATCTAAATACCTTAGGTATTGCAAGCAGTTATAAGCTATGGTAACCAGTTACTATAAAGCAAACCATAGAGTTGCTTATCACCGTTGTTGATTAAAATAAGCTGGTGGACACCGTACTATTACTGAAAACAGAAACAAATGTTTGATTTGTGCGGGAATCGAACCCGCGACCTCAGGCGTGGCAGTCGGTTACACTAACCACTACGCCATCGAGGCCGCATAGATTAAAGAAATGTAAGGAAACCAATCTAAAGATTAGATGAAATTAAGTAGACGTAATCTATGTCTCCTGTAAACATTGCGAATATTTACCGCGCCAATCGCAGTAACAGTGTTATTTCACTTGCATCGTTTTTAGTCAGATAAAGTTTTTTTTTAATTCGTATTGCCATTAAACAGTTTGCAACGTAAGGCCGTTCTATTAAATGTGGCGTGGCAGGAGAGTAATGAACTTCTGACTACCACTTTCAGAATTAATAGGCATGAGAATAGAACTCTGTATTTATTATTAATACAATGTAATGATAACTTTCCCAACAACAAATTCTCATAATCAAACACAATCAAATAATTATGTTATAATAACTATAATATTTGCTCTATTAATTTTACTCATTATATTGCTGTAGCGATGACGTAACTCAACTATCAAAGAGCTAATGAGCCAGCATTGTAACATGCGCTATATTTAATTATACAGAGCACAAACTACTTGCTAATTGTTCTTGGTAGAAGTTTGCTTGTTAAGGATAGCCTGAGGTTAGTAAAAGCTTAGTTTACTTTGATATTAATAATAAGTGTTCTCAATTTAATCAAATTGTTTTGGGGATTTTCAGTGTTGCTAGTTCAGAATTTGTGTCGCAATTACATGTTATTGGCAGTGAATTGAACATGAGTTCTTTTTATCAGGGTTGATAACCAGCGTGGGTGACTAAAAAGCGTTTACTTTTAAGCAGGACGTGTACTTATATGAGAAGCTAAATATATAAAATCGAATTTGGTGGCAATTTAAAATAATAAAATAATTGCGATGAAAGAATTCCACTACGCATCTTTCACATCATCATTGTTCATTTTAACTATTGCTATAGAAAAATCTCATTTCTATCTTGGGGATACCTCGCGCTAAGACAAAAATATGTCGACGCAAATTTTGTATTCGAAGAATCCCACGACGGATTCTATGACGCGGCTGTTCGTCATTTAGAGGAATTCGGTATTGTCAACCTTTTTTCTATTGCAGTGGTTGTAATAGGCAATCCGAAGGAATGTGGTGGGTCTCTCCTTTCGCAATGATGACTTAAACTAGATATTGCCCGCGGCTTCACTCGCTTAAATGTAGGTTAGGTTAGTAACAATTTTTTTTCTGGGTAAAGTTTGCTTGGTGTCCTTTTCTGTTCCCTTGATAACGTGTATGCGAAACTTCATGATGATCGGTCGAGTAGTTAAGGCATGAAAGCGTAACAAACAAACAAACTGACATTCGCATTTATAATATTATTTAGGATATGTCTGTCTATACCTTTCTTTTCATCCCATGTTTAATTCCTTTTTTTTTGGGTTCGGCGTCGCGCAATATTACTACTCTTATGCCAATATCCAGTACTTTCTTGGGGTAGCCGGCTTATTTATACAGTCGTCACATGTTTAGTAACATCGGATTCTTTCGCTCGTAAAAACGTCCATAATTGCCCTCTGTATTACTCTTTAATTGACCTTTCGCTACTTTGGTTTCGAAATTACTAAAACACAAAGCTCGTTTCACATCTCACAATTGTTTATCTTGTAATTTATTAGCAAATTAATCTATGAGTTTATAGCTCATAAAATAACAAGATAACACTACCTTTGACGTTTTAATAAAATTATTTACATTTAAGTTAAAATCCAACTAGCAGCTTATAAAGCGAAAACTGAAATTATATTTGCCTAAACTTTTCGAATGTAATAGTTTTAATAGAGAATTGCGTTGTCATGATATTTTTTCATTATACATACATGCATACATACTCTCACGCTGTTATCACCGAGAGGGTGAGCAAAGGTCTATTACACCCAAATCGCCAGCTAGATAGGGTTTTAAGTTCTACGTAATAGGAGGCCAAGCTATTGCCGTCTATTGGGCACAATACCAGTGTCTGTGCTGCAACTGAGAATTTCTTGATAGAAAACCTATTAACACCATGCCAAACTGCCTTTTCAGAACAACTCCAGTTACCTTAAAATAAATCAGCAACGATCATGTAATTATGGCGAATTGATGCAAATCATCCGGACAGAAAGGCAACATCTTATCTTTGAACACAAATTGTATATCAATAATAAAAATACCTATATATTATAATTTTAGTTACTTTATATAAATTATTAATTAACTTGTCAATTAATATACAACTATAGAAAAAAAAAAGTTTAAGCACACAACACACATCACACCATATAACGTAAAATATATTTTATGTAATGTGGCTCGCTTAACTGAACTTTCGGGTAGTAGAGATCCCGTTTACAGCTTTTTGAGTAGCTGGCTTGACCGGAGAAGTACTAACCTGACACAGAATATCGACGTGAAATAGCAGTGTTCCTACTGTTGTGTTTCGATTGGTGAGTGAGAGTGCCGGAGGCCCAATCACCCTCTTTCCCCCTTCCCGCTTCTTCTCCTTCCTACTTCCTTTTTTTCCCAAAGTATCGGCAACGCGCAAGTGATGCTTTTGGTATTGCAGGCGTCCATAGCCTACGGTGACGACTTACCATCAGGTGGGCCGTATGCTTGTTTGCCACCATAGTTGTATAAAAAAAAATACCCAACGAAACATGTGGCAGTAGAATTGGACCTTAGCTAGCTTTGCTTTATTAAGACGTATTTAAATTACACCTGAACACTCGCGGTATTAGTACTCTATAGTGGCAGGAGCTTTCAGAAAAACGTCAACTTGGCGATCTACCATGTTTAACAAGATTAAGATATTTGAGGAAAATTGCCTTCAAATGTTTCTCGCAAAACGCCAAGTAAATAAGAGAGGCCTAATTCCTGCTATACGCCAAGCATTATACGTAAGCAACTACTGTGTACATTACGTATAATATATACCGTATATGAACTCATAGATAATTCTGTTTGCACATGCGAAACTAAATTCCATTTTTCAAATCCGTTTCACAAAACCACGGTACTTGGTTGAATGTTAAATTGTTATAAGCTTGAACTTGTGTTTAGGTCAGAGCGTTTACGGTTGAAGCCCGAGTTATATTGCATCTATACTTATTGAGGATTTGTAAACGGGGAGCGTATATAAATTAAATCATAGCTAGGATCAGTCTAGCTTTCTACTAAATACCAACGATTCAAGGACTATTCGTGGTTAATTTCACCGGTCTTCTTTCTTTATTAAAATATTGGCTTACATAGCAGATCTACGATTTGCAAATTAAGGCTGTCTGTTAGGTTTAGCCAAATGACGTCACAAAGTACGAACGTGAAATACATCTATCATGACATGACTGCACGGATGGCGTATTCGTTTAAAAGGTCACCTCGCCACTGCCTCTGCGCTGAGTGTGATCCACAAAATATGGTTGTTCCACCTCTGGGTGTTCTTTGTGTAAAATCAATCGCGACACAGAAATGCTACCTAGTGAGGGAGAAGTTATTTTAAAAAAGAAAAGAGATTAATTGCTGACAAATTAACTTTGTATTTGTGCACTAAATAAGATTGCCAGCACTCGTTATACAAACAAGATGACCAAAAACACACGACCCTTCTCATGGTAAGGAACTACTACGGTATACAAAAGAAAGCATGCTTATAGAACCAGGATCACAAATTCTGCAGAAATCACTCGCGTGTTAAGAGTTGCTGACACGGAACAAGTAAGCATTGATTGAGCGATTGATTAATTACAGAATATCGCCTACACGAGCTTCGCAAATACCTACTCATTGCAGGAAGACACAAGATTTTTGATCATTAGTAGAGTGTAATTAACACCTAAATTAATAATTAATTATTAATTAATCTTTGTTATTTGATCTACTAGGGTTAAAATTTTGACAAAAGCTCCATAGGAATTATGTCAAATATCTATCACTAGTAAGCTTAATAATCAAACGATAATAATTAATTATGTAATCTAATATTATACTTTAGTCAGGCTGCAAAAAATTGGATGAAATACCAGGCATAACGAGGGATGGCGCTAGGACCCTATTACTCATAACATCTGCAAATGTGACATATTTATACGACCCCTAAACACGACCATATATATCTCTGACACGTTATACCGCTGAATATTCTAAATAACGTCCCCACCCGTCAGTATCCGGTAATCTCGTAAATTAGCGCAGATTATCGGATTGCAACCTCCCTTTGAAATTCCGCTTCATTAATATGCTCGGGAGATTAGCGACGACGCAACTCCAGTTACGTGTCCTCGTTAGACATGTTGTGTTTGCAGTTTCAAGGTTTAATTTGTGCTATTACTGTAGCTTCTGCCTTCAAAGATGTGACGATTACGTCTGTGCTGTGTTTTTAATTCAGTGTAAGTATAGGGTTAACTTATCTAACTGTGTGAAGCACTGACTAAGTAGAAAGAGATAAGGCTAGGTTTATGAATTTGATTTTAGATTTTATGTTTTAACAAGAGTTATGAGTACTTATAAACATTTCATATTAGTATTCTCGGTATTTACTAAAAGCTTGGATTAGGTTTTATCCCGTATATTGTTCATGTGAGTTGTATAGAGCAGCGATAGCTCAGTGGGGAGACCAATAGATTGCGATGCAGAGGGTCTCGGGTTCGAACCCACGTCGCGCACCTCTGACTTTCGGAAGTTATATGACTTTTCGAAATTATGTGCGTTTTGATTGACAATTATCGCCGCTCCGTGCCTCGGAGAGCACGTTAAGCCGTTGGTCCCGGCTGCCATAAACATCTATGGCAGTCGTTATTGGGAAAGTCAGTAGCCTCTAATATCCTGACACTGGTCTAGCCTTAGGGTATCGTTAGCCTTCGGGTTGCGGAGGTCAGGTGGCAGCCGCTCCGTGTAAAAACTGATATCCAGTCAAATCCGGTTAGACCAGAAAAGCCGACCCCAAGTGACTTGGGAATAATAAAGGCTAAGGGAGAAGAAGATTGTTCATGTGAGTTGGCTTTGCGAGTTTAACAATACAGTAGAGGTTGGCAGTTTGAAAATAATGGTTTTTAGTATATACCACGTAAAACCTGACGATCACGTATTGAGCTCACAAGTACTAAACTGTTAAAATCACACCAAAATAATGTCGAGACGCTTTCGTGTAATGCCGAAGAAGAGAGACAAAAAATCTTGACCGAAACCTAGTACAGTGTTCAGCCTCATTAGACTAATAAATAGTCGAAGCTAATTAGTTATTTCAAAAATATAATAAATATACAAAGTCGTTACAGTTTCATAATAGTATACATTGTATGTTATGCTAAAAGATGCAAAACCTTTTATCTTAAAAGGTACTAAACATGTGCGAAGGTTAAACGTAATATTTAAGTGTAAATTTAAAATATTTTTGAATTGTTAAGGACGCGGCGAAAGATTTTGATGTTGTGCAATTTTTATGTTGCTGGGTTCGCAAGAGCAGTCAGGTGAAAATTTTTTTGTTAAGTATCAGGTGAAAACGCAGATGAAGCCTGGTAGCAGGCGGTAAAAAAGGTAAGGTATATTAATTATCGTTGATTGTATGTTTTTGTGTATTTTAATTTGTATGTTTAGTATAGATATAAGCGATTTGGTTGTAAATACTGTAAGCTTATATTTTATGAATAAATGATTATGATTTTGAACAATTCTTCAGAATCCCTGTGGTCTCCCCGTGACCATGGCTGCTGAAAAGCAACCGAAACGTCGGGGAAAGTGTAAAAATAAATTAAATCTAAATAGTTTTGATAATAATTTAATTAGCTTAAAATTTAATAAAGTTTAATAGTAGTAGTAGTGTAACAATTTTCAAAATTTTGTAATAAAGTGTCAAATAAACAACGTGATAAAATCCGTATATAGCAGTTTAATTTCAATGAATAATATTCGCGTAAATAGAAGACAATATTATAATTCTTCAGAACTCATTTATACCTAAAATATTATATAACAGAAATAAACCAAAAAAGAAATCTAGAACTAAAACCCTCTAATAGGCGTCATAGAATTCCTCTGCATCACAGTCGACTGGTAGTGTGCCCAGAAGACTGGCAGCATTGTCACGTTGAATGGCAACTGCTGATTCTGGAGGTATAAACTGGTTTTTATATCGGAGTTATCTAGAAGAATCGAGTTATGAGTCTGGAAAGATTAATTTTGCATTATCTTTCAATATTTATGAAGGTGACACAAAAGTTTAAACTCAGTAGTTACTTTATCTAAACCTATAAATTGACTGACAGTTTAATATTGTCTTCTATTTACGCGAATATTATTCATTGAAATTAAACTGCTATATATGTAATAAAGTGTCAAATAAACAACGCGATAAAATCCGTATATAGCAGTTTAATTTCAATGACTGACAGTTTGTCTGAAACAAACCCGGTAGGTCCAGTCGTGCATTGAAACATGACTCAGACTGCAGTGATTTTATATCAAAGCTTGGATTTTTGTACACACTCCTAATAGAACGTATTTCTGTGTTATCTTTGGTAAAATAAATTTAAATCCAGTGAATTGTTTGGATTGTTATCCATATTAATATTATTGACAGTTCAGATGGCGAAGTAGTTTAAGCGGTCGCCTCGCAACGGCTGTCCGTGCCGAGTGTTGTGGGTTCGATCCCCACACGGGACAAAAAGTGTGTGAGCCACAAATTGTTGTTCCGAGTCAGGGTGTTCTTTGTGGCCGCTGTCTGAATATTTGTAACGTCCCTCACGACACAGGAAATATTCCTAGTGCGAGCGTTGTCTTATAAAAATAACGCAAATGTGGGTTTGTTCGTAACGTTCTGGCTACTTCACCGATCATCATGAAATTTCACATACACGTTGTCAGTGATACAGAAAAGGATATAGGGTATCTTTTATCCAGAAATAAGTACTGTTCCCGAGTAACCGAAGCCGCGGACGAAATCGAGTATCTTCACATGCATATGTATAAAAATGAATCCCTGTTTTCCTTGGTCACGCCATAACTTGAGAACGACGTTACCGATAATTTTTTTTTTAAGTTTTGTTATTCTTTGTCGAAGGTTCTTACGAAAAGAAAAGTAATGAAATTTCCACAGAAAACTAAAGATAATTTCAAAAAACTTAATAAATATTTTAATGTCGTGGGTTTGACATTGCGTCTAAGACAGGACAACGTCTGTCAGGTCAGCTAGTTTATTTTGAAATCAGCGTTATCTCAGCATACCGTTTGACTGCCACGTAGAAGTCTCGACTTCGATCCTTAGACAAGCACCTCTTACATTTCGAAGCTTTGCGTATTACATAGTTAATGCTTGGTTTTACGATGAAGGAAAACATTGTTAGGAAACCTGCATATCTGAGAATATTTTATAATGTACATATGTGAAGTCTATCAACCCGCAACGGGCTTGTGTGGTAGACAGTGGCTTGAAGTAAGGACACCATGAACATGGTCTGGGCGGACGCCTTCAGTCGCGACAATAAGATCCTGCTGCGACGTCCGCAGCGGGTCGTCGCGACGAGGGCCATACGCGGTTACCGGACGGTGTCCTGGACGGCGGCGTGCGTGCTGGCCAGTGACCCCCCCTGGGAGTTACAAGCGGAGATCCTCGCCGAAGTTTACCACTTCGTGGCGGCGAGGAGATCCCGCGGGGAGCCCCCGGGGTGGGAGGAGGTCGCACGCATGCGGCGACAGGCGCGGGCCGCCCTATTGAGGCGGTGGACGGAGGACCTGGCTCCACCGGCCCCGGGCCAGTGGACGGTGGAGGCCATTCGGCCGGTCCTCCGGGAATGGATAGGGCGGCGATTCGGGTCGCTGACCTTCCGACTGGTGCAGGTGCTTTCCGGGCATGGATGCTTCGGAAAGTATTTGCACCAGATCGCGAGACAGGAGGCGACCCCGGCCTGCCACGAGTGTGGGGCGCCGGAAGACACGGCGCTCCACACGCTGGAGGCGTGTGCCGCGTGGGGGCCGCAGCGACACACGCTTTCGGCCATAATAGGCGGAGATCTCTCCCTGCCGAGCGTGATCAACGCCATGCTCGGCGGCGAGAGGTCGTGGCAGGCAGTGGTCTCCTTCTGCGAAGCTGTCATGGCGCAGAAGGAGACCGCGGAGAGGGTCAGGGAGAACAACCTCCTCGGTGACCCTCTCCGGCGCAGACGGACGGGAGCGAGAAGGAGGCGATTTGCCCGCCTTTTCGCTCCTGTATAGTGGGGTCACTGGTACAGAGTCGGGGGACTCTCTACCGGCTTGCACGGCCCCACACGTCTGGGGGATGGCCTTGGTGAGCAAGGCCTTCCCTCCATAGGTGCTGAGGCCCGGTCACCATCAGCCGGGCCAACCGCCGGGGCGGGATGGTGATTGCTAACGCGACCCCATCCCGCCCCACTCCGTCGGCGGAGGGACTGCTCACCCCAGGTTTTTAGTGTGTATACCGACCCCCTTCAGGGGCGGAGAGTCTCACATAACCACCCTTCCCCCCCCGGGGCAGGGGGTATCCATAAAGGATTTTCCTGGGTAAAAAAAAAAAAAAAAAAAAAAGGCCACCATGAACATATTGGGGTTCCGGAGAACGGGCAATAAATAAATACGCCACTTAATTTTAAGGCGTATATTCACTAGAGGGCACGTAAATGGTGCACTATTAGCACAGGATATCGGGCGTATACGAGGTGGATAATGCGTCAAAGGTTTATTTCTTCATCACTGATGCACTGTTGTCTTCAGGTTAGCAACTTACAGCTTAAACCTACAAAAATTTAAAAGGCCTGTGTTCGCGGATTGTTTATAAAGTTTATACTAAGAAAGAATAATATAAATAAAATGAACTATTCATTTCTTAGTATGTACAGTTTAAACTGCGCAATTAGTACCGCATTGCAGATAAAACTGAACTAAATAGTTCACAAACGAGTGAACTGTATCAAATTGAGTTAGAAATTTGCAGTAATTCTTGTCGAAGCCAAGGCGTAAGTTTGTAGACTAGCAGAAACTTGTATAACTTCACAATAACGTTAAAGACTTGTTGGCTTTGTTTATTCTTCTTGCTTTAAGTACAATCGGCAAATGTAAACTTCGTCGATAACATAATTGTATAAAATAATCATTACTTTTTAAAGTAAAATAATTCTATTATTAGCTATCCAGATCGCTCTTAAAAATTTAAAATAAAATCCTCGCTCTTGGGATAGAGTTGTGTCGACGGGGTTATACAAGCATTTATGGACTGCACAGATGGTGTAGTAGTTTTAGTGATTGCCTCGCCAATGCCACTGCGCCGAGTGTTGTGGGTTCGATTTTAACACAGGATAAAAAAAAGTGTTCCTTAAATAGATGGCCCGGGTCTGGATGTTCTTCGTGTTGTTTAAATGTTTGTAAAGTCTCGTGCAGGCATTATTCATAGAGCGAAAGCGAGCGAAAAAAACCTACGAAAAAACCATTCAGACTCGTAATAAATGTTCGCGTATCAAACACACTTACACGCACACACATACACGCACGCACAAACATAAATTGTATCTATTTTGATAATATATATGTGATATAGGCATTTTAGAAATAGTTTTCTTGTAGAGCACGGCGGTATCTCTGCTGAAATCTTTGAAACTGGTACAATCTACAACCCCCAAAAAAGTACTTCCACAATACAAAAGATCATAGCCATGCAGCCTGGTGTTGTATTTCAGCGGATAAAAAGGTCGCAAAGAGTAATAGTACTGTTAGAGTAATATGTATGTATTTACAAAAAGAAAGTATATATAAGTATGTTTATCCATTGTCTAGTACCCATAGTACAAGCTCTGCTCAGTTTGGACTAGATGGTGGTGTAAAATAAAAAAAAATAAAACAAAAATTATGTAATGAAAGTGTTTTAAAATTAACAACGCGACAAAATCCGTATTAAGTGGTTTAATTCCAATGTAGGTATAGCATTCGCGTAAATATAAGACAATATTATGACAATGTGAGTTTGTGTATGTATCTTTATCTAGAATAAAAAATATCTAAATGTCTGTTAAATTTCATCTAAATAAATTCTATTAGAATGTGCCACTTAGAGACTTGAAATATCTTTATTTTATTTGTTTGGAGTTTTCTCAATTTCTTAAGTACTAAAAGTTTAGTAGAAGTGCTTTGTTTCTCTTTTATTTCGATGTTGTTTCGTCGTGAGCTGAATACTAAGCGATGTTAATGGGTTTTTGAGTCTTGTAAGAAACGTAAGAATTGTACCAACATAATGGTCTTTAGTGCGGTATCTTGAAGCTGCTTTTTAAGTTAAGTTTAAGTTTGTGCATACGTATATTTGCAGAAGGGTAAGTAGATGGGATTATACTCGCATTTCGAACTTTAAGATGTACTAGAAGCAATTTTATTGTATTTTGTTATACTCCTAATCGGATAACAGACCGATTGCTATAAATTTTTCTTATGTAAGCATCCTTGGGTGCCGCTTTTATTATATAAGAGGAAATCTGCCAAACACAATGCAATAATATATGTTACTATTTAAAATTATTCAGGATGCTTTTAAAGTTGCAAAATAAGATCGGTGTTGGCTCATCTCACCCGAATATTCAAAATAAGACCGGTATTGGCTCATCTCACCCGAATATTCAAAATAAGACCGGTATTGGCTCATCTCATCCGGATATTCAAGATAAGACCGGTATTGGCTCATCTCAGTGATGTGTCAGTGTCATCTCTGCTTAGTGCAAGATGCGATTTTACTTAAAGTCACGCCTTTCAGCCCCAAAAGGATAGGCACAGGTATTATTTGATTTTCATTAACGCCAATGTCAGGAGAAATAACATTCTTGTTTTTTTTTTTATTAAGATATTAGTATATCGCTCTAGAAATAATTTAAACCATATTACGTTGGTGACTTTCCAAAAATTTAAACAACGGAAACTCAGACACATTTTTTATTGTTCCGATTGTGATTTTATCTGACAACACTTGGTAAAGTGGCAGTGGCGGGACAACCTATTAAAGTTAAGCACAATATTCGGCTAAATATCTAGTGTATTTCAACAGATAATAGACCAAATTTGGAAAAACACCTTTAGTTATCTCGCTTAGCACGTTATCTTCAACAGCTTTCATAACAATATCAAATATGAAAATCTCTATTAAGAACTGTAATTTCATAACTCCAGACACTATTATTTAAGCTTAAACGCCTCTTAATCTGCAGCTTAACCACTAAACCTTCTTTTCAAGAACAAGGGCGCTATTCAAGATTTAGACTTAATAAGTCGTCTGCTCTAACTTTTAATGTTACGACATGCTGAAACTTAAAGTAATCTTGCACAGATGGCGTGGTGGTTCACGTGGTCGCTTTCTCTGAATATGATTACACACATCTACTTAGCTGCTAGTGTGAGTCTATTCCCCAGAGGGGTAGGCAGAGACTACGGATTTCCATTTGCTACGGTCCTGACACACTACCCTGGCTTTATTCACTTTAATCGCATTCCTCATACACGCTCGCCGGTTTAAGGTGCTCTTAACCTGGCCTTTGTCCAGTACGTATCCGATCTAATAGAGAAATGTTCGCCTAGGTCTTCCCCGTGCAACTGTTCTATTCACACTAGCCTTATAAACTTTTTTAGTCAGTATTTTCTCGTCCTTTCTTTCCTTCCATGCCCAAGTCAGCTTAACATACCCTTTTCTATTCTGTATTTATCAATATATTTATTATAGTAATATCTGGGTATAATCTTATGTATCTTATGTGGGGGCCAGTCAGTGCAGACCGGCGACACTTTGACCCAGTGGGATCTTTTGTGTCGACACTCTCCCAATAACGACTGCCATAGATGTTCATGGCAGCCGGGGCCGACGGCTTAACGTGCTCTCCGAGGCACGGAGCAGGCGATAATTATTGTCAATCAATACGCACATAATTTCGAAAAGTCATATAACTTCCGAAAGTCAGAGGTGCGCGACGTGGGTTCGAACCCGAGACTCTGCATTTCAGTCTGTTGGTCTTCCCACTGAGCTATCGCTGTTTTTTTTTTTCAATATTATTATAATATCTAAATCTATTCAGCAGTTTACGCGTGATTGACTTAAAAACATGCAAACATCTTTACAACCACACATCTATACTAATATTATAAAGCTGAAGAGTTTGTTTGTTTGGTGGAACGCGCTAATCTCAACAAACATATTTTATTGTTGGATAGCTTATTTATCAAGGAAGGTTATAGACTATATAACATCACGCTACGACCCACGAGGGCGGCGCAGTAATCATAAACGCGGGTGAAACCTCGGGCACATCTAGTTTACTATATAAAAGGACGGTAAGGCCCTGATTTTATATTATCATGTCAACCTAATACGATCCTCACGTGTGAAATAGAACCGGAGTTGGCTTATCTAGTCCAAATATTCAAATTGGCTGACAAATCGCAGTCCCTTCGTATGTGGATTGCGGCTCAAGTAAATGTATGAGGCTGACTATTCGCTTCAATCGTGTGACGATGGTTTTAAAATAAGTGCCGTCGGTTTGATGTTCACGAAACTGGTTTACTCAAAATTCGATACCTATATCTTATAATATCAGTCCTGTATGAAAACTATCCCACTGCTGGCCACTTGCCTCTTCTCAGTGTGAGAATGATAAGAACAGCGTATTATAATACGTACTGAGTTTATTGCTATTTACCAGGTACATTATAGATTCTTTCATGAAAATATTTACAGCTAGATTTTGCCCCTTCTTCGCTCGCTTTAAAGTAGGCTAGGTTGGGATAGTAACCGTGTTTTCTGTTCCTCTGGCAACGTGTATACAAACTTTCATGATGATCAGCCGAGTAGTTAAGGCGTGCAAGCGTAACAAACAAACAAATAAACCCGCAATCGCATTTATAATATTAGTTAGAATAACATTTTGTTCAACTCAGGAATAGAACCTGGAATCACACAGTTACATGCAAATATAAGCGCTAGCTTATGTCACGGCTCTATGGAAGCCGTTAAATATAAATTAACTCTTAAAGATTACTCTCTTACATTGGTTTATCAGTACTTAAGACATAGTTAAATTTAGAGGTAGAATTCTTCATTGCTATCTTATCACATAATCTAAGCGCCAGGTTCGCAACTTAATACAGTTTGCCAGCACTCGGGATCGAAGTCAAGAACCTCTTAAACCGCGCTGTACTGTGTAATTTGTCGAATAGCTTATAAAGTATATGTTTAACGAAAAAGCGTTGAATTCCTTTTGTTTTAAACGACTGTCTATCTTAACTTTAAAACAAATCCACTCTGGACGAATGAGACGTTGGTACCTACATATATTGCATCTTTACTTATGAAATTGTCGTTTATGTCCCACATCTAATTTCATGGTCCTGTACAAAAGGCAATGTATATTTAAAAAAAAATTATATATAGAATAGACTATCTTCTCTCTTAGCCTTTATTATTCCCAAGTCACTTGAGGTCGGCTTTTCTGGTCTAACCGGATTTGACTGGATATCAGTTTTTACACGGAGCGGCTGCCACCTGACCTCCGCAACCCGAAGGCTAACGATACCCTAAGGCTAGACCAGTGTCAGGATATTAGAGGGTACTGACTTTCCCAATAACCACTGCCATAGATGTTCATGGCAGCCGGGACCGACGGCTTAACGTGCTCTCCGAGGCACGGAGCAGGCGATAATTGTCAATCAATACGCACATCATTTCGAAAAGTCATATAACTTCCGAAAGTCAGAGGTGCGCGACGTGGGTTCGAACCCAAAACCCTCTGCATTGCAGTCTGTTGGTCTCCCCACTGAGCTATCGCTGCTACTCTCAATGACCCTATTGTACTCAATATCTTATTAGAATTGCCCAACGAAGATATTACAAACAATGTGATCGCAATAACGTTGGAGTGGTCTCAACAAACAATAGTAGCGCACTAATTGAATGGTCCTCGACGCCACAGAGTATTGAACTACAGGTATCGCGTTTACGTAGCTGTATTTTAATGCTTTTGTTGTGAGACAATAATTTATGCTATAACTTTTAACGACTACCTTGACGTTGATATAAATTTGCGCTGAAGTTTGTGGACTCGAAATTTCGGATTTGATTTTTAAGACGATTAGTATAATTAGGTTTTAAACTAGGCTTTCTTAGTTGCAGTATGGAGTCTGGAAATGTATTTCGTAGACAGCAATAGGTCAGTTCATGCTTATTTATAATAAATAAATAAATAAACGGGAGCTGACTATATACTGAGGTATGTATCTTATGTGGGGGCCAGTCAGTACAGACCAGCGACCCTTCGACCCAGTGGGATCTTTTGTGTCGACACTCTCCCAATAACGACTGCCATAGATGTTCATGGCAGCCGGGACCGACGGCTTAACGTGCTCTCCGAGGCACGGAGCAGGCGATAATTGTCAATCAATACGCACATAATTTCGAAAAGTCATATAACTTCCGAAAGTCAGAGGTGCGTGACGTGGGTTCGAACTCGAGATCCTCTGCATTGCAGTCTATTGGTCTCCCCACTGAGCTATCGCTGCTTATCATATACTGAGGTAACTTTCTAAAACTTTTTGTATGCAATGTGAGTTTGTTTGTTTATTTCTTGAGCTTTCAGGCTTTAACTACTTGACCGATCATCATGACATTTTGCATACACTTTGTCAGGGGAACGGAAAAGGACATTGGGTACCTTTCATCCAGAAAACCCACCATCCACCCTGTTCTCGAGGGATAGATATTCATTCACATATCCTATATTAACGTGAGAAAATCTAGTAATTTATATTTATAGATATAAGATTATTATACAGCAAGCCATTATTCCTAACTACTGAGTCTACACGCGGATCCTATAACATCGAACGCCGTCCAATTAAACAACAAAATTGAATTTTAAATCGGGTATCAGCTATCGATATCCCATGGGCGTAATCCAATCGAGTCGAAAGCACGTACTCGTAATCGAACTTGAATCTTTAAACAGCTTGTTAAAAGGAAGCTTGTTCTTTGTGACTTGGTTCCTTTTTTGAAATACACCTTCCGCTCTATGTATCAGGCTCTGTATCGTGAGGTCTTTACAAACATACAATGGAGACAAACTCAGGATAATAATTTGTGGAATACACAAATAATAATAATATTCTATCACATACACACAACACCATCTAGACCAAACTAAGCAGAGCTTGTACTATGGCTACTAGACAATGGATAAACATACATACATACTTTGTTTTTTGTAAATACTTACATATTATACATAGAAACACCCAGACCAAGACAAACATTCAAGTTCACGCACACAAATGTTTGACTTGTGCTAGAATCGAACCCGCGACCTTAGGCGTGGCAGTCGGTTACACTAACCACTACGACATCGAGTCGTCAAATAATTGTTCCTTATGGGTAAATATTTTCTATATGTGTATGCGTTCGAACGGAAAACGCGCAGACGACATTAAATTAGTTACTATTACATTTATAAATGCAGCTATAGTATTACGCCTATGACCCCGAAGGGGTAGGCATAGTTGAATTATACCCCCTTTCGCCAACGATTATTTTAAATGTTAGGGAAGCTACGGAAGATTTGTCGGAAGGAAAGAAACGGAAAGCCTATCGCCGTTAACTGTGCACTATTGCAGACGCCATGCTAAATAGCAGCGATAGCTCAGTGGGGAGACCAACAGACTGCAATGCAGCGGGTCTCGGGTTCGAATTCACGTCGCGCACCTCTGACTTTCGAAAGATGTATGACTTTTCGAAATGAAGTGCGTATTGATTGACAATTATCGCCTGCTCCGTGCCTCGGAGAGCACGTTAAGCCGTCGGTCCCGGCTGCCATGAACATCTATGGCAGTCGTTATAGGGAATGTCAGTACCCTCTAATATCCTGACTCTGGTCTAGCCTTAGGATATCGTTAGCCTTCGGGTTGCGGAGGTCAGGTGGCAGCCGCTCCGTGTAAAAACTGATATACAGTCAAATCCGGTTAGACTAGAAAAGCCGACCCCAAGTGACTTGGGAATAATAAAGGCTAGGGTGAAGATTGCAGACACCATGCTACTGATTATTCCAATAACTCAACCAGAGACTGAAAATACCAATAACTCTGCCTGACCTAGATATAGAATCTCATGTGTAGCAGTAACGTTGTCTACGGCTTCTCCGAGGCAGTTACTAATAACTTTAAAAAATAACTACTTAAATATATTTAAGCAGAACCTGGGCCTCTAAGCATGCACTGTTTTGACACTGGACCAAACTTTAGTACCCTAAATGAACAGGTTTCAGGTGTAAGTACGAGGCTTTCTCAAGATCGTAAACAGGTCATGAAAGTCTTATGTGCGTGTGTAAAATTATGTTTTATTATGTAATTTTATATACGATGTTATAGTTCAATAAAAGCTAAAGGGTTTGTGGTGTATGACGGTTTTGTATTCCGTTATTTTATTCGTTTTAAACGAGTATTGAGACGAATGAAGTGTGCTAAGTCAGCCAATATAGCTTTTTTTGAGTTCGAAAAAACTCTTACACTACAGCTTTGTCCGTGTCAACATGTCCGTCTATCCGTCTGTCTGTTATACAACTTTCAACTCAAGAACCGTAAGAGCTAGAGACTCGCGGTCAACCCCATTCGACTCAGCATAGTCGATATACCCCCGATATGACTATGACCTTTGACCTCTGCCTTCGAGGTCACGTGACCTTTGCATATTACATGAACCATTTTTCGAATTCTAAGATTTACAATGCAATTCATTGCCATTTCTCACTTGTATGTGTTTAAGATCTGTTTGTTGTCCATGTACCTGTCTGAGCAGTTATTTATTATTATTCTAGTCTTATGTCTTTATGCGTTTTAAATTCATACAATGAATATTAATTGTATGGAATTCGTCAGCTATTAAACACGGGATGGACACATGGCAATGTATTGCATGGGTGGCGTAGGAGTCGAAGTGTTGTAAATGTTGTAGGTTTGATCTTCACTTGGAACAAACATTTGTGTCATTCACAATTAGTTGTTCCGCGTCTGGTGTTCTTTGTGTCCATTGTTTGAATGCTTACAAAGGCCCTCGCGACACAGGATTAAACATGATCCGGATGTTTAAAAAAAAAAGGGGGTTGGGAAATTTACGGTACTGTACATATTTTCACTCAGTAAGCAGTCAAGCTATGGCGCTCATTACGGGAGGGCTATGTCCAGCAGTGGACTATTATAGCCTGATGATGATGAAGCAGTCAAGACGAAAGCATAAAATAATATTAATATTTCGAATACACCAATAATATGCAACTGTTCGTGGTTAGTTGTCACGGACTAGAATTTTGCAGAAGTAACTTCTTTGATTTAATCTGATCATTCAGAAAGTTTGCAGACATCTTCTCATAGTCTCAAACCTTTGAATCTAGTAAACTAAGGATATATTTCTTTTTTTGTTTTATTTATGTATTTATTGAGGCGGAGGCGTTCTGGACAAAGGCCAGGTTAAGAGCACCTTGAACTGACGGGCGTGTATGAGGAATGTGATGAAAGTGAATGAAGCCAGAGAAGTGTGTCAGGATCGTAGCAAATGGAAATCCGTAGTCTCTGCCTACCCCTCTGGGAAACAGGCGTGAATCTATGTATGTATTGTATGTTTATTGTTGAAACATAATATTTAACATAGCTTTACTAAACTTACTAATGAACTATGATAGTCATTGGAGTTATTTTGTGACCTAAATTAATAAATATTTTTTTTAATTAGTTCGTTCGTTTGTTTATTCACGTAATGTTTTATTATCACTATAACTCGAAAACAGAAAATGTGAGGATACTCTGATAAGGATTCAACCACGTATGCAATTGACTGCTCTTAGACATTCAATGATGTTTTAATTTAAACATTCACCCCTAAATATGTCAGGTTGAATATTATATTATAAATAATGAAATTGACATTTACTGCTGAAAATATGATATATATATATTTTTTTTTTGTATATGACAAAAGAAGCATGATAGCAGAATAAATGCTGTAGAAATGAGAGTACTGAGAGACATATCTGGTGTGACTCTGAAAGATAGAATAAGGAATAGTGTGATTAGAGAGAGATGCGGCATGAAAGTGGATATAGTGATAAGAATAGAAAAGGGTATGTTAAGCTGGTTTGGTCATGTAGAAAGAATTGGACGAGAAAAGACTGACTAAGAAAGTTTATAAGGCTAGTGTGAAAGAAACAGTCGTAAGAGGCAGACCTTAGCGAACGTTTCTTGACCAGAACGGAGACGTTCTGGACAAAGGCCAGGTTAAGAGCACCTTAAACCGGCGAGCGTGTATGAGGAATGTGATGAAAGTGAATGAAGCTAGGGAAGTGTGTCAGGATCGTAGCAAATGGAAATCCGTAGTCTCTGCTTACCCCTCTGGGAAACAGGCGTGAATCTGTGTATGTATGTAAACGACGCTGTGCATATAGCTCACGCGAGTAAACTTAACATGTAGCTCGCGCGTGCTACTTGAATTGTGTATTATTCAATATTAGTTGCGCCCCGCGATTTCACCCGCGTAAGTCCTGATGCCGTGAGAATATCGGGATACAAAGTAGCCTATATATTAATCCAAGTCTCCAGCTATCTACATACCAAGTTTCATTGCAATCGGTTTAGTAGTTTTTGCGTGAAAGAGTAACAAACATTCATACATCAATTCTCACAAACTTTCACATTTATAATATTAATAGGATTATAGAATTTTTATATAAAATTTAATGCTGAATGGCGGACGTATTATTTGTAACATGATAAAGAAAAGTGATAGTGATAGTGATGAAAATAGCAGCGATAGCTCAGTGGGGAGACCAACAGACTGCAATGCAGAGGGTCTCGGGTTCGAACCCACGTCGCGCATCTCTGACTTTCGGAAGTTATATGACTTTTCGAAATTATGTGTGTATCGATTGACAATTATCGCCTGCTCCGTGCCTCGGAGAGCACGTTAAGCCGTTGGTCCCGGCTGCCATGAACATCTATGGCAGTCGTTATTGGGAAAGCCAGTACCCTCTAATATCCTGACACTAGTCTAGCCTTAGGGTATCGTTAGCCTTCGGGTTGCGGAGGTCAGGTGGCAGCCGCTCCGTGTAAAAACTGATATCCAGTCAAATCCGGTTAGACCAGAAAAGCCTACCCCAAGTGACTTGGGAATAATAAAGGCTAAGAGAGAAGAGATAAAGAAAAGTACAACTGGTTTAAGGACTGGTTTTTTTAATGACAGTTGAGTTATTCAGATTGTCGATGATATCATATTATTTCACCGAGGGCTTGATGAGATCAGAGCCAAAAGTAGGTCCCTCTTTTTGTTCTAGTCCCTTTTGCTGGCAGTATTCCTTGTTTGTCAAGTCACCTTTCAACCACTATGTAACTGGATACCGTAGCAGGAATCACCCGATCCATCTATGTGCAATATCAAGTAGCACAGTACGCTTTCAGCGTCATTTTCTTACAGTCTCTACAAGGCACTGAAATAAAACGTTGAATATCTTCAACACTTCCTAATAACTCGCAGTGACACATCAGCGGTCGAACACAATAGTCATTCAGATATGGCTGGCGTTCCAACAATTGACAGGATAAATGAGGTATATTCCATTTGTTACATTATTTAATTTAAACCAGCATAAAAAACGTAACTTTTTTACTTAAAGAATTGGAAACATACATAATGGTACCAAAATAAATTATTCACTAATAGAAAGCCACGTTATCCTAAGAAAGGTTCCTAGGTTATTATGGGCACTTTTGTAGTAATACATATATTGACAAGTGACAGATATAATGACATGGAATAAAATAAGAATAAATCTTTTTCTTTATCTATTCTTCCCTAACTTTCTCCAATGGTCCCTATCCCGAGCATCGGCCTGCCAATCGTTAAAAAATATGTATGTATAAAATATGTATATATGTGCATGTTCTTTACTAATTATAAATTTCTTTTTAATTAGTTTTCATCAGCTGCCAGTAACCCACCCTTTTTAAGTAATATAATTAGCGATTTTCTTTCTGCCTTGTTTCAAATTCAATATGGCGTCGAAGACACGATAAATTTTAACACTTTAAGCTTACAGTTGTTGGCCAATGGCAGTTAAAAGTTTAGTGCAGCAAACTCGTAAAGAACGGTAGTCGTTAAAAATCGTGTTAAATTTACACCTTTATAGCCTTTATTCGAGTGAATGCGATTGCTGTGCATTGTGGTTCAATTCTCGGGTCGGGCATAGATTATTGCGGTTTTCTGTTAAAAAATTCTTAGTGGCACTACGGGGTCTAAAACCGTGCACGTTAGACGGCAATGATCAAAGGAATGATCAATGGCAAAGGATCTCTTAAACCATAACTAGGAAAATGTAGATATTATAATATACTTCTCGAATATTCAGGGTTAATCCTGCTTCTCATTTTGATTATTATTGAAAAATACAAATCCACAACCGCATTTAGTCACGGACTGCTTTTGCATTGTCACAAAGTGTAGGCGTATGCGCCATCGTGCCATCCTACTGCCTATTTTAGATTAACTTATTATTGTTATTATCTTTAGTTTTTTAAAGTCAGTAGCATATGGTGTAATGGTTGCAACACCTTGTTGATATGAGTTGTAAAATACTGAAATTATATTTAATTAGCGATTTAAAAGAGTAGCTGTGAGTTTCTTGCAGGTTTCTTCTCATAGGCTCAACCCTTTGCCTGAACCTAGCAACTAACCTAAATCTAGCGCCAGTAACAAGTGTTACTTTGTGACATAAATGAATAAATGATTTTTGACTTTCACTTTGACTTGATCTAAAAATACTAATAATTCTTTACCTGTGTCTTTCTTACATCACACTTAATGACTTTAGTTCGACATAATATTGTCTTCTGTTTACGCGAATATTATTCATGGATATTAAACTACTATATACGGATTTGTTACACTACTACTACTATTAAACTTTACTAATTTTTAAGCTAATTATATTATTATTAGAACTATTTAGATTTAATTTAATTTTACACTTTCCCCACGTTTCGGTTGCTTTTCAGCAGCCATGGTCACGGGGAGACTAAGATGGTAGTTATCTCAATGTTCCAGTGTAGTTATTTCAAAGTACCCGAACATAATTTAATCATTGGTGTTTCTATTTACGCAGAATGAGCTCAAAGTATCATAAAGTCTAGCTGTGGTTTGCTTCTTCTTGGGTTTGACTATTTGTATTACTGGATCCCAAGCTGGTGGTACATTCCAACCATCTTCTCTATTAAAATTAGGATGTTTTTTGATTTCAATAGCCTCGCGAAGCTTCTTTGGTAGGAATCGGTATTTTTTAGCGAGAATCTGTGGTTTGTCAAATCTCAGGTAGTGGTTGGTCCCCTGTTGCACATGTTCACACACAGACTTTAGATCTATTACTTTGTACAAATCTCAATAATTTTACCGATAGATATATTTTATCAACTTCAAAATTTGCACCAGCCTTGCCTCCCGTACAACGCCTCAGCTGCCACAATGTCTTGTTTGATTATGCTGCTGCTTTATGTTGCGACCGCGTGTAGTCTAAAGTTCTTATGTCTGTCTATCTGTATGTTTGTACAAACACACGTAACACAAAAACCACTGTACATCATTGTATGGGGTTGTCACAGTTGTATCGCTGAAGATCTAAATTGAAATCTGGTATAGATTTCATGCCGCCAAGAAGTCCAAAAAATAGATAGGTACCTAATTCCAAATTCGACGCGTAGTAAGATACGGACAAAAGATAGTTTGTAAGTAAGTATATATAAATTGAATTCTTATAATACTAGTTATTTTTCTATACTTTTGAACTGTGATTAAATCAACCATCTTTTAACTTTTACTGCATTATAAAGCTTACATCTTAACTAATATTATAAATGCAAAAGTGAGCTTGTTTGTTTGTTACGCGTTCACGCCGTAACTGCTCGACTGATCATCTTGAAATTACGCATACACGTTTTCAGGGAACAGAAAAGGACATAGAGTACCTTTAATCCAGAAAAAGGTTTTGTTCCGTAGAGGTAGAAAATTGACATAACCTACATTTATGCGGGCGAAGCCGCGGGCCAAATCTAGTTTGTTATAATTTTGAAATATACAAGCAATTATAATCTTACAAGAGTGTATCGCCACTGTTGTGGTTGTCTATATATAACCAATGATAGTCAATAAAGATCAAAGCACCTCCTATTATTAATACGCCGAAAGCCCAATTATCGGTAATGATACCGAAGCCAGAATCATTACAATAAATCCCTTTACGCAAAGTTATTGTATCTGTCAGTGAAGCCGACAGCCTGAAACGGTAATATTACAATACCAATAATATCTTCAGATGTACAAGCGTTGCGCCTCGTTTACTACGAGACAGTTATTTGAACAATATTAGGAGAGTAAGGACCTGTTTCACAACCTCCAAACAGCATTTATCCATAAGGTAACATGAGTGAGACAGCATACGATTTATATTTGAGATAACTTTTATTTGGTAGTTGTAAAACCGGCCATTAACGTACAAAATAAACGTAACATCAGACCTCTCTTTGTTTTAAGGTCCAAGTGTATCTAACAGATAGGGTACTTAAGATCACGTATTTAGTCATTGTAACCCTGTTCTTGAAGCATTAGATCAACATGTTAGTTAAATTACTAAATGTGCAGTTCGTCTAAAATATGCATAAGATTGTTGGAGAAAAATGATTTATATTAAGTCTCGTGCGCTTAATCTTCTCAGTAAGTAAAGGAGTTTAAATTTGTTACTTGACTTAAAATTCGCTTAAATTTAGTAAAAGCGTAATCTACAATATTTATGATGTCTTACTATTCAGAGCAAGTTGCGGCAACTTTCTTACATGCAAAATTTACATCAGCTATGATTTTATTCAATACTTTGCATAAAATAAACGCCATTAAAATTCTATTACTTTAACAAAATAGCGAAACTTTCAACACAAAGATAACTTTATCGGGTTTACTTTAGATATTATGCATACGCAGTAAAATTTATTCATTTCTATTCTAGTTTCTATATTCGCAATTCGCGGCAAGTAACCTTGAATGTTTGAACGAGGCTTTATTTAAATATTTATTCAGGCATTTTATTTAAGTCAGGGCTCGTGAAACTGACAGAACACGGGAATAGCATTAAATAATCACAGAAACTCGTCGAGTTTCAAAACTTCGTAACGTAATCTCTAAACGTTTTAGTACATAGTTCAAACGGGAAGGGTTATTTTTGTTTTCTTGGAGTTTGTTTTAAATGCGCTGCGAAATTATTTGGATAAAAACTTTAGGTGAATGCTTGGTTATGCAGTGAATATTTTTGCTTGTAATGTTGAACCTAAGTTATGTGAGTACTTTTCAACTTTATATGCCGACTAGATATAACGACTCAAATTTTTCAATGGAAAGTTTGGGGTCGTTAATGTAAAATTAACATTTTGAATTATAAAAGAAGTTTAGAACTAATCGTTAGTTACCAAATTGATGAAAATTGATATGAGTACAATAAAGAATATTATGACTGATGACGTAGGTACCAGCTGATACAGCGTTTTGTTGGTAATTTCTTCATCAGTCTTGTCTTGTCAAAATCCGGTTTTTATCATGTTACATGACTTAGTTTTATTTATACAGCGATTAAACAATAATAATGTTCTGTAGACCAAATTACCATCACGACGGCCAAGGAGATATTATAGTGCACAAGTATGTGCGTAAACAAGTGTATATAGCCTATTGCCTGTTTAAAGTTTAGGTATTTTGATTAAATCTTCTTGAGCGGCACAGGTGGAGGATTTTCTACTCACTAACACTATATTTGGCCTGGGGTATAGTGCCGAGACGGAACAACCTGAGGTAGCACAAACTTAAGCCGATTATTTTATACTAGAGTTTTCCCACGGCTTCACTCGCATTAATGTAAATATTATCAATAATTTTTCATCCTTTTGGAACAGTACTTTTCTAAGGTGAAATGTAATTTTCTGTACCCCTGACAATGTGTATGCGAAATTTTACGATGTTCGGTCGAGTAGGTAAAGCGTGCAAGCGTAAAAATAAACAAACAAACTCACATTCGCATTTCAAATATTAGTTACGGTAAAAAAAAAATTGGAAAGGTCAGCGAGTATCCGAAAATGTATCCAAAAATGTACGTGAAATAAAGTCACAAAAAATTAAACGTAGCATGAAATATACGCAGTGATAAGATTCATGTCAGATACATACTTCGGTAAATGTCAGGTCAAGAGCGCCATTTAAAGTAAGTTGTGGTCCGAAAACATTTCGATAGCATATTTTATTTAAATACTCTTTATTTAACACGCAAACACAATTTAATTGGTACAAAATTTTGCTCGCGGCTTCTTTTGCGTACATGTACGTTATGTCAATTTTCTATCCAATTTTATGTACTTTTCCTGGATGAAAGGTACCATATGTACTTTTCGGTACCCGTGGCAAAGTGTATGCAAAATTGCACGACTTCATTTTATTTCATTTCGGTCGAGTAGTTAAGGCGTGAAAGTATAACAAACAAATTCACATTCGCTTTGTGATATTAGTTAGGATATATTCTTGGTTAACGTAGACAAATTGTGCAGTTTTCCTGCAGTACTAGTAGGTTCGTTTTTATTTAATCCACCCAATGGGCACTCCCATGAGAATTTGCATCTAATCCAATTCAATCCAATCAAAATAAGCTTTGTATTGATTATTCTTAAACGAGATTTCTTGAATCTTGTAATTACAAAACGATAGCAAGGATAACCGTAATGGTTTAATTAGTGGCCGTCACTGTCGCCGCACCGTTTAGTGTCGGTTCGATGCCAACACAGGACAAACATTTTATAAAACAAACAAGTTTTGTTTGGTGATATAGTGTGTGGCGGTTCACCTGTTGTAATTGCTCACATACTGTATAGGTCCTGCGAGAATACCAGCGTTGCAGTTTTAACTGCAACAATAGCTGACGCAGGTACCTTATTTGGACTACATTAATATGTACATAGTCTGGCCACGAATACAGTTACTTACAATAAAAAAAAAACAGTCTATTTTATTTGAAATCTGTCATTCTTGTATGAATATTCTTCTCTAATATTTATATTAATAATATAGAATAGACTGTTTTGTATATGTTTATATTTGATTGTATTGTTATGGAAATACAATAAAAAATATTTTTTTCCTTTTCTTTCTATTTGCGTGATCTAGAAATAATTGTTTCCAGTCTAGGTATTATTTGTGTTCGTTATTTAAATGTTAGTGCTAGGGTTGTCTTTTGGAAAACCAAAAAAAAGACCTGCCTGTATGGAACTAGAATTGAAATAGGATTTAAATGTGTTAAACTCTACGTACTGCAACGTTGTGATGTGTCGTCGAACAGTTTTTTATACGAGATACATTGCGCCTCGTTTAGCTGCATTTGCAAGTATTGATTAACTCATGAAGCAGTGAATGTGTTACTGTCTTTGTTAGGTTAGCGCAAAAGTTATTGCTTCTTCTTTTCGTGTGGTTAGTGGCGAACCTGTTGTCAAGAGTTGTTCAAGCCGCCCGTAGGCCTTTGACATGGCTTAACGACTGCTGTCAATTTGACAACAACCGGGACCGACTTTTTACGTGTTCTCCGAAGCACGGATTGCTTATATCATAAAGTATATTGCTTTTTTATAATTTGTTTATTATTTAAAGACACTAGGCTCAGAAACTACCATTTAGATTTGAAAAAGTCATTTCAAATCATTGATTATTTTTGGTTATAGGGTATTTAACATCATACTACGAATTTAGAGGGCGGCGTTGGTCAAACTGAGGGCACAGCTTGTATTGTATCCTTTAATGATATTATACACTAGAATCTAGATTGTTACTTTCATAGTAATGGATGCTGAAAATGCATACTATTTGGTTATTAAATAAATAATTAGCCCAATAGCAGCTTACATGAAAGAAATAGCAATTATTCGAACAATTATGCTGTGACGGTTTTGCAATTCATTTTGTTGAACGGATTTTATTGTGAGAACAAATAGAGAATCGATCCAATTGTGCCGTTTCCGAGTCTTCACTTTTCATATGTTAATAATAATAATAATCATTTATTTTCAGGCTGCATAGGCCCTTAGATAAATACCTTAACCTAAATGTATATATTATAAAATTTTAATGTTTGTAAATACACCTTAATACTATGTTAGTAAAACTTCTCACTTGGCACACTAAATATTTATGCGCTCGGCTGGTACTTGTAATATAATAACACATCTACTAATTTTTTGTATATTGTTAGTAAAGAGAAACATAACAGCTAAAAAAAAATTATCAGATGCACTTTCACCTTTAAATAATCATAGAATTATTATTATATATATATTATTATAAGAAATGCATTAACTAATATAGTAAGAGATAATTGATATCACCCAACAGCGATCACAGAGCACGTCCGTGCCGTCCGCCGCTCGATGTCAAAATGAGTCATTGCGATCCGAGCACGCTTTTATAACCCGCTCGATCAGACGATTCGTGACGTTACTTGTTTACGACGCATTCCGCAACCAACAATATAATATTATTGGCATACTCGAAGTAATTTATAGCATAACCGATACGTATAAAATAACATTTTAATCTAATTTTATTATCGAGTTTTATGTAGTAGTAGATACTAGATTTTGCCCGCGGCTTCGCTCGCGTATATTTTGGTTAGGTTAGATTAGTTACAGGACTTTATCCTGGATATAAGGTACCCTATGTCCTTTTTTGTTTCCCTGAAAACATGTATGCGAAATTTCATGATGATCGGTTTAGTGGTTAAGGCGTGAAAGCGTATAAAACTCACATTCGCATTTATAATTTTAGTCAGGATATTCTACGTCATAACACTAACATAACTAACACTTGATAAAAATCGATGACTCCCGAAATTTTCCGATGGAAAATCCGTCACACAGCTGTTCATAATTAAAACGTATCTGCATTGGTTTGTCGGCGTGGTCCCATTTTAGTTCGATGTTGAAAAGCAAATCGTGTTTTTTTAATGGAGCTACCGGAACTAAATTGATGTGATGGATAGAAAAATATAAAAGATAAAATGCACATTTTTTAAGGGTTCTTTATAGAGCTATAGAGACCAAAACAAATATTTTGAGAATGTTTGTCTGTCTGTATATTTGTACAAGTATCATGCAAGAACTACTGTACGAAATAGAAACTGGTTCTCACATTTGTATAACTGGTGGTCTCAGGTGCTTAAAATCTGGTACAAGATTCATATTGATACGCGCCGCCTAGAAGTCGAGTATTATGTGTGTAGATCAGCTTCTTACAGGCTAAGAAAGAAAAGTATAGATAGGTAGGTACCTATCTATATTCTACACTCCCTGCTGCTACCCAGCAGTAGGGAGTCTAGTAATATGCCCGGTAATGTCGCGTGGAACTAAAAATGAAACAGTCAAAATGTAAGTGTAATACGCTTCTATCTACCCCTTCGAGTATATATAGATATATAACCTAACCTAACCTAACCTAACCTAACCTGATAGTAGTTTTCAATATATTAGTAAAATAAATAATAATAAACCAAGTACTATAGTTATTTTACGAGTCACTTCGATCAAGTTCACAATAATTACGCGTTTAATTATATTGATTTACGTCCGGCTATCACACCCTGGTAATATACTCTGTAATTTTCTTTAATGTACCGATTAATTTCCAAGGGCGTTGTCATATAATATTGATTAAATTAATATACGTGCCACTGAAGGAGTGTAGCGAGTACAGAAGGTAAGCGGTGCGTAAAATGTGCAGCGGAATCAGGGCCTCATCATGAACCATCTTGTTACTGATGAGTCCCAACTCATCAATAACAAAATTGACCTTCAGGTTAGAGAGATGAGTGATAAGAATACCACATATTCGGAGAAGTTACAGCTAATCACGGTAGATGGCGCTGCAGTTAATTACACTATTCTATACAACATGGACTGAAGATTGATTCGCGCTGTAAAAGTCTGCGTAGCGAGTATATCGTCAGAACTAGTGAGCAAAATGGCTTTAAATGTTCCGTCAGCACATCTTCGACGATTTAATATATTACATGTTCCTGCAGTTGATTCCAACTATAGACAAAACTCATACCTGATCAGAGCGAGTCGCATGTATAATGCGGCATGCCGGAGTGTTGATATTGACATTTTCTTTACCAGTGTCACTAAATTGAAAAAACAACTATGTAATGACTTCTTCGATCAAGTGTAAACTAACTTGTTATACTTACATTAACTGTGTATTTATGTCTACTTTCATTTATCTGACTATATGTTAGGGTTATCATTATTATTCTATAAGTGGAAACTTGTAATTGGCCTTCACCTATTATTATTTTATATTATTATAATGTATAGCTGTAAGTTTTCCTAAAATGTTAAAATAAAATAAAATAAAAAAATAAAATATATAAAATAGCCCGAGGTCAATCGTTGGGCTACGGTTAGTTAGGCACGAGCACAGTGAGATCGCAAAATCGCCCTTTGTGTCAGTAAAACATCACACTTTGTTGCCCTACTAAATAATATTCAACAACTCTTAGCCTTTATTACTCCCAAGTCACTTGGGTTCAGCTTTTCTAGTCTAACCGGATTTGACTGGATATCAGTTTTTACATGGAGCGGCTGCAACCTGACCTCCGCAACCCGAAGGCTAACGATACCCTAAGGCTAGACCAGTGTCAGGATATTAGAGGGATATTAATTGATAGGACACTATACATAGAAAAATAATATCTTGGTGACAAAATATTTACCTCACCGTTATAAACAAAACATATTCGACGTTGATCCCTCATTCGTTTGCAGTCAGACCAACGCCTTTGATAATGTATCTTTTAATATTAATGGAACGGGAGCGTGTTCGGTTTACTGGTGATACTGCAAATAACAGACATGAAGAGCGGACATGATGTGTGTATCGATTGTTTCAGTTGTTGTGCTAACAAGGTGCGCGCTGACCCTGACTGGTGAAGAATGAATGATGTGTCCTTTAGTTACGTACTGAGATTAGTACGCTTTTTATGGCATTTTTACACGCTTTACTTCCTACTGTGTGGACAGCATTTATACACAGTAGGAATTCAAAAATAGTACTTAACACTATTTTTATTGTCGTATAGTTTTTGAAATTACAACTGTTTCTATTTTATTATTGTTTTAGAAAACGGTTTGTATTTGTATTTTTGCCGACATTTCGACTAAGTTTGACTGCTGAAAAGTAGTCGAAATGTGTCGTATAGAGTAGTTTATTTCAAAGATAGTTAAATATACATATGTGTTTCGTACTACAATGCATTATTATTGTAAATTAGGCTTTTGTTATGTACATGACAAAAACCAATGAACCTAGAATGGTAAAGTAACGTTTAAAATATAATAATTCTGAAGTGCCTTCACGATCTTCTTCTCGCTTAGCCTTTATTATTCCCAAGTCACTTGGAATCGGCTTTTCTGGTCTAACCGGATTTGACTGGATATCAGTTTTTACACGGAGCAGCTGCCATCTGACCTCCGCAACCCGAAGGCTAACGATACCCTAAGGTTAGACCAGTGTCAGGATATTAGAGGGTACTTACTTACGTACTTTCCCAATAACGACTGCCATAGATGTTCATGGCAGCCGGGACCAACGGCTTAACGAGCTCTCCGAGACACGGAGCAGGCGATAATTGTCAATCAATACGCACATAATTTCGAAAAGTCATATAACTTCCGAGAGTCAGAGGTGCGCGACGTAGGTTCGAACCCGAGACCCTCTGCATTGCAGTCTGTTGGTCTCCCCACTGAGCTATTGCTGCCTTCACGATACTATAGTTATTTTTAAGATCATGTAGTTAAACGGTTTTTGGGGTGTCAGTATGTTGGGCATAGCGAGTGCCTGCTTTAAGCTAGGATTTCACGTGTCATGGCGTAGCTCAAACGGGAAAAGACTCTTGTTCGCAGATGGTTGTAGCAAAAGAACAAGGTTGTTGTTGCCTACAGTAAGTAAGGTTTTAAGGCTTCTTCTTCATAAGAAGGCTTGCTTTGTTAACCACTGTAATTATCTTTATCAGCAGGATGTTCGTTCTAGCGACTAGTGAGCTTCGCCTTTAGCAAAACACCGATTCATCTTATTTGAATAAGTAATTGATGCGCCTGGTATTACAAGCAAATTGGCTACGGTACCCACTAATTAAATTGGCGGGCCATCATTTCAGAAAATCAATGGTAAATATGTGGCCGGAAACATTATTATTCTTGTTAACCTTTTCAGGCATGTCGGTAGCGCAATGGAAATGAAACAAATCCACGACTCCTTTGATCATAGACCGATATCTGAATCCCTAGTATAATACCTTCTGTCCTTATCTTTTGAAAAAAGACAAATCTCGCACTAGGCATAATTCCGAGGAACTTTACAAACTTTCAAACAACGGGCACAAAGATCACCCAGACTCGTAACAACCATTTGTGGATAACACAATTTTTTATCCCGTGTGGGATTTGAACCCGGCGAACAACACACGGCGCAGTGGCAGCGACGAGGCGACCACTTAAACCACTACGCCATCCCTGACATGACATCTTCGAAGCATGTACCGCTGACTTGGTAGTGGAACTATCATCTCAGCAGACTAGCGCACCTCATTCTATCATAATAAGCACCTATTATGTAAAAATCAAGTAAACTCATAGTCATAACGCATCCTTAATAAAACAGAGACTTATCTCATTATTTTTGATTAAACAAATTTGAACTGTATTGAAAAGATTTAACACAAATATAATATTAGAATTTAACATATACATTTAGAGTTCAAATTGGCTTACTTTAAAATTTCGAGTTAAGTCGCTGTTTTATTAAGAATGCGATAATATCTGACAATTAGTGTAAAGTTCAGCGTCATTGTTTCTGAAGAAGTGGGTCACTATAAAACAAAAAGCTAAAATGAGTCCGAATACAATAGAGGCCAGCTTATTTATGGAGAGACTAGCTGTCAACTACGACTTTGTTCAGGTGTTACGTCGATAATAAAGCCCGTCTAGGCTAATAATTGAGTGGAAAGGGCCCCTGTCGAAAATTATTTGCTCATGGTACAATTTAGCGGCACGAAATTGGTATAGAAATCAATATTGATTTTGGTTGAAATTGTGAATGATTGAAAGTTCAAATGATTATGTAATTGTTTAAGTTGTCAATGTGCACCAAGTGTTGTGGTTCCGATCACCCAACGGAATGGAAAATGTCTGATCCAATAATTGTTATTTCATAATTATATTTCTAAAGTGAAGCAATGCAATGTTGAAATTATTCTTAAAGGTATGCATTGTCTTTTTTAAATAAAATAACTCTACTGCAACCTACATCGTTGAACGTCAGCGTGAAGATAGCTTTAATTAATTTTGTTTGAAGTAGTTATCTCATTAAACAGCAAAACTTATCAAAATCTGTTACAATGTTAGTTTAACTCTACAAAGAGCTAACACAAAATAAAATAATATTCATTTTCAATCAAAGCAAAAAGTAAATAACAACGAAATCCTTGTGAAACATAAACACAAAACACACAAATATTGAACAAAATACTGCTATTCCCAAGGCATGTTCGTTATTCAACAAATACGAAACGATGTCGGAAATGCCAATTTTTACCAACAAAATACTGCGGATAAAACCAAAAACATGAAAGTTTTTGTTATGTTACATGTTGACAGGAAACTTGTTATTTTGTTAGAGAAAATAATGAATAAAACCCACGTTGGTACTGCTAGCGTGAAACGTTATAATTGGCGTAAATAATTGGTCTGAAACTGGCTATACTCCATTTGATTAGGTACTTAACTAAAGGTGAACAATCTTGATGTGACTTTTTACACAAACACATATTAAACAAATAAACTACTGCTTAAACTAACGGTTCAATTGATTTAGTAATCGTTATTGTTGTATTTACATTGATCTTTAGCAGCATTTTATTTATAAACTGAGTTTTTAGATAAAAAGACAAAAAGACACATCAAGATTGTTTACCTTTAATTAAATACCTAACCAAATGCAGTATAGTTTCGGCTTGGTTGAGACGATGTTGTTTGTAGTTGGAAATTTTACGTCATAATGTTGTATAAGGGTGGACGTAGTTATTAGAGCTATGCAATTTTATTGCAATTCAATTCAGCTCCTGTATCTATTGTCATTGCGCCATGTGTTTTGGGTTTGATCCCCAGAAGGGATTAAAATTTGTATGATCCACAAATGGCTGTTCTTCGTCTGGGTGTTCTTTATGTATGAATGTTTGTAAAGTGCCCCACGAGACTAGTGCGGATGTTGTCCATAAAAAAGGAATCGATAACTTTTTAATGCTCCAGCTTTGTTTCTAGGATCGTGGTGTGACAAATGTATGTGTACCTAGTCTCTCAGATAGGACCAATAGTGTATTTCAGAGAAAGCCTTTGGGAGACTAATAGAGCTTACCTTTATTCCAGTCATCATCAAGGCTGAATGACAGGCTAACATGATAACTTCGACGGTACTTTTGACAATTCATAGCAATATATAATTTTAGTTATAATACCAGTATTTATACGTCGAGTAGGTTATTTAAAAGAACAGTCAGATCAAATAGATGCAGATACTTAGTCATGTCAATGTTCAGGAGGATTAAGAGAATAGAGACAATGCAGTCTAGAGATTACAGATTCTCGCTTACTTTGAATTAATTTGAGTGAATGGAACCTGAAAGCTTTTAGTTCCATTTACCCACTTTACATCCTTTATACTCGCTTCTTGGTTTAGGACACTTTTAATCTGGCCTTTCACCAGAATAATGATCTGGTTTAAAAAAGATCTGGTTTTTCTCTGACTATTCACATTCGCCTCAAACACTTTCTTGGTCAATCTTTTGTCCTCTAACCTACCCACTAAGTACGCACAGACAGCCGAAGAATTGTGCTGCTGTCCTTACTTAATTACAGAATATTTAAAGCGATTTATTATTAATTAAAAAGCCCTTGTCAAGGATCATTAACCTGTTACATATGGAAATAAAAATGACCTTAAAATGCTCGCCGTGTTATCGTTGATCGCCGACCGCGCGTTGGGACTTGTCCCAAAACATGGTGGAACACTTTATTTAATGAAAAATGTCCGCCATTAAAATGAGTGGTTCTTAATCTAATTTATTTTATGTTTTTCTAAACGACTCATAGTTATGTATTTGTAAATGATATGTGATAGCTTTACACGGTTTTATGTTTTCTTTCAACTTTTTTTAGGCCGATGAGTATATCGTAATACAATAGTATCAAGTCTTGCAAGTAATCTAGTAAATACGGATTTTATTGCGGTTCATTTTAAAAACACTAATATAGAAAAAAAAATATTTCCATTTTTCCCAAGTCACTCCGTGAGCATCGCTGTGGAAAAGCAACTTAAACGATAGGTGTCTTGCGCGTACAGACAAATTGTATGCTCTGTACTTGATAGTCTTGCCTGTCCTATCAAACTCTTTAATGCCGTGCTATAAATGAGCGGCTTATTCCAATGTGATATCGGCCAAAGTGGCCGTTATTGCCAGAAAAGCTTTGTGAATGGATAGCAACGCTTGAGTCATACTTGGATGTTATACTTAAGATTGCGCCGAGCGAAATGTGTCAAAACAGGCGGTCACAGCTAAGTGAATAAAATCAACACTTTTTGTTTAATACAAATATAAAATATACATTTACCATAACAATGAATGTGTTTACAATTACTCCGTGTAAAAAACTAAAAATAATTAATATTTTCGCCTACAAAATTACGTAAATTTGCACGAAAAATGCAAAAACGTAAGCTCGTGTTACGTTATTTTTAGATTATAACAGTAGAAATCTATCCTATTTTACAGCTTAAACGAAACATAAATAGTTATATTACAATTTGTCCGTCCCAAATATTTAAGTTATTGGTAGACATTAAAGATACATATTCATCAAAAAAGCACTTCAAATCCTCCATACAATTTTACTATGGTGGCCGCGCGCCGATTTGAATATGCGCCGCACGAGCTCTGTCATTATCTGTCTTACGCTCGGCGCAGTCTTAATTGCCATCCTTTTAGGAAATATAGTTTAAAATACATATATAATATATATAAAGGGTATTTCAATAAGGGCGGGTAGACGTTGAAATGAAAAAAAAAAATAAGTTGTGTGTGAGGTATTAACAAAATTCATTTTTTATTTGAAAGGTCCATATATGCCATGAAGTGTGGAATATGACATCGTTCAAATGCCTGCCTCGCTTTTTACCTCACACACAGCTTGTTTTATTTCATTTTAACATCTACCCGCCCTTATTGGAAAACCCTATATATATAGGACATATCTTCTCCTAACAGGTTCCCTGTCCGATGATACATAACAATAGATTTTCCATTGTGTCTATCACGGGACAGCGAAAGGGTTATATTAACCCTTCAACATCTCAAACAAATATACACGAGTAGTTTAGCACTATGCAGTGCCAGACTACTTAACAGAGAAACTCAATAGCATTTTGCTAGAACTCGAGATCTCATGCACATCACTAGCATTTGTATTAAATTGATACTGGCTTCTGTTAAATGACCCTAGTAGGCCATTTTATGTGGACAAAGCCATGGCCAATAACTAGTTAAGAATAATCTTAATATTATGGCAATAAAGTTTATTTATAACTAATGTGGTAGGTAAATATTAACAGTGTGAGGATGGATATGAAAGGAATAGGGGTAAATGATCAGATGACGGGTGACAGAGAAGTATTTAAGCGAAGGACATACTGCGCCGACCCCAAATAAATTGGGACCAGGACAAGAGGATGACGATGATGAGGATGATGACCGGAATTGTCATCTATTTACGCGTGACCTTGTTTGATTTATTGAAATCCGGTTAAATAGACGATATATAACATCTAAATTATAATCACAATGGAGATTCACGCTATCTAACTATAGGTAAATAGATTGTAACATAATTTCCATTTTGAGTGTCTGGTTGGACTTGTGACCATTGGTGTATTTAAAGCTATCCTAGGCTTTTTCAAGAGACCCCAGGCTTGATACAGCACCTACATAAAACCCAGAAGGTTGAAGTAAAAACGAACATCCCGGAGTGGCTTTGGTGTCAAACATTTCAACGGTCCACTCCAGAATTACGTATTTTATATTATTATTGTATCAGGTATCTTTTGTTGTCTTGAGACAACCCTCGCAGTCGCTGTGGGAGATTTTTAAATATTAAAATTGGGAACACAGGGAACAGTTCGACTTGAAATGTCTACATTTAGAACAAACTTTTGTCTAGTATCGAATCCACAACACTAAACGTACTGAGAGCAGCGAGGCGACAGCTTAAAATATTGCGCGATATCAGTCATAACTGTGTTTTTCTCGAAGATATTTAGTAGTAACACAGGCTGGCAATGTGCTCATGAGATCAATAGGCTCATCTCTATTACACATTAAAACTAAGGAAAAACAAAAAAAGTATGTATGTATGTTTATCCATTGTCTAGTACCCATAGTACAAGCTCTGCTTAGTTTGGGCTAGATGGTGTTGTGTGTAATGTGATAGAATACTATTATTATAATAACGTTTGAATAAAATCCACACACAGTATACTTGGGCAAGAAAGTGGTCTACCAGTTTTTGACAAAAGTTTCTTTAAGATCTAATTGTCGCTAAGGTTGACTTTTCTATCGTGACACATGGCGTGACGTAAATATAGTACACGATAAAGAGAGCAATGGTCTTCGTCATAATATTATTGCAAGGAAAAAACGACCTTGTGTCATGACGTTCAATTGAAAATCAACCGTAGGGTGGTAGACCACATTTTTGGTCGACTTTCTTTTTAGAATTGTATAAATAATCAATCATCTATGTACTCGTATAGTTTTGTAGTTATATTCGGCAATAATTCGAATGCGCAAATAAATTTACTTAATATTAAAAATATAATATAAACGTGACACACATTTAACATTATAAAGTGGAGCAAACAAGCGTTTAATTGAATGAAAAGATAATAATCATAGAAACGGATTAATTAAATGTTAAATGGATTTCAGTTAAATATATATTTGAAAAACGTGTTTAAAATTTGTTATTTTATAATTATTAATGCTTTGCGAGCAAATAAAGCTTAATTATGAAAGAGATGGACATTTAAATTAAATAAACTATTGCATACAAAATGTTCATAGTATTCTGTAATATTAATTGTTGTGTATCATTTTGTTCATAATATCTTAAAGTAATTAAGAATTCAACCGTTTCAAATGTGAAGACCAAGTATGGTTTCTGAGTCAACAGCAAAAATGTAAACCAGAGATGCATTATTGATACTAAATGATGCATGGTTTACATTAAATTACCGATCATTGATCGATCCCACATTCAAATGTCGAATTTTATTAGAACACTTTTCGGTTAAGTATGTGAATAATTGGTGAATGTGATTTTTTCGTTTGATTATGTTCGTATTGGTCGCTCTCCTGGTTGTATTCAATTTATCTTTAAGCTTGTGACTTAGTACCTTTTAGTTTACGTTTTGCTGACGTTCAATGATCAAATTACGCATTCAAATATTCATTCTATAATTGCACCTCGCTAATGTGTATTAATTCATGATTTATAGACCAGTCATGTCATAATGAGAACCCAATTGGTTGTCGCTTTCAACACTATTCTATCTTTGCCGCATTTGTAAACCCTGTTAAAATATGTCACTGCTTCCATTGTCTAATGGACGCCAATCTCTGGATCCTCAATTGGTTGGTAGCTACGTTTAAGATTGTCGTTATAGTAGACAAGCTTCTTGTCGTCTATCGGACACATTTTCAGACTCTGTTTCTTCAGAAAATGTTTTAACACTATAAACCAAGAACTCTTTCTCGACTCGAGAATGGAATCCGGGAACTACGCATGTAAATATAAGTGCAACCTTAAGCCACGGCACTAACGAGGTAGTCCATATACCAATATAAAGCTTCTTTCCTTTCATTCACATTTGCTAAAGCCTTTCTCCACTGAATATGCCATTTTGCAAAAGGCATCTTGTTCTATATAAACGACCATATTATCTACCATGATTATTATTTATCATTTGATATAGTAGCTATTATATATCCCTGAAACCATTATCCCCAATTAGACCCAATCAAATTGTTTAACTAATCTGATTTCGCCCGCGCCAAAATTTGTTACCATTCAAAATCCTATTATATATTAACATAGTATATTATATTAATTAGGCAACGAATCCTTTATAATTAATTAATAAATCATCGTAACTAAATTATTTTCAATCTGGCGAACTAAATTGGGGTTAGGGCGTTGGATCCTAAATTATCAAATACTAGGTTTAGCTAGGTATTGAAAGTAAGTATCTACATATGTACATATATTTTTCTTTAAACACATATTAAGGTAAAAATAGCTCCCTCTATATATCTCATGTTGTTACGGCTTCTAGGCGTAGTATCATGATGAAATATGCACCAAATTTTAAGCTAATCCATCAGCAATACGTCTGTGAAAACCACATTGAATTTTATTCAGTAGTTTTAGCGTGAGACGCGTACAAATATATACCAAAAATAATTAATACAAACATGCAGATAGACAACCCCTAAAAATTGGTTTCCATAGATCTTATAAGGACGCCTTATACATATATGTTTACTTAAATATCTCCTATGTACGAGACATTTAACACTTACAATTTTATTATATGTATATATTACTGGCACTGTAGGTTTGTAAACAAATTAAGGCTTTCTCAGACCTTTGTCGTTATAGATTATGCTCTTTACTGTGAAAAGGGTATGTCGTCTGTATTGAACGAAAACATAGCTAGCAAATTATGGTACCACCTTTAGGCACCTAGGGGATATTTACGGAATATACAGGCGTTATGTTATCTATGATTTTATAGTTTTAAGTTTTATAGTTCACTAGCTTTAGCGCGCGGCTCCACCCGAGTGGTACCTATATCAATAAAAAGTAGCGTATGTCCTTCCCTAGTCTTAAACTATATCTGTACCAAATTTTATATAAATCGATTGAGTGATTTAGCCGTGAAAAGGTAACAGACAGACAGACAGACAGAGTTACTTTCGGATTTATAATATTATTATATTATAGTAAGGATATAATTAACAAATATGGTGTACTGTTAGCCAGAGACGATACATAGAGACCCCCACCTTTTATATTATCTTTCTTTGATGAATGAATGAATTATTTGTTTACAAAATGAAACAAGTAAGGTAAAATATGTACATCTGCGGTCTCTCTTACCTATTTTGCGGTCACGCAGTCTTCAAATTGTGAATCAATAATCGGAGTCAAGAAAAGAAAGTTGTGAAGACATCTAACGGAACATAATTTAAATTCTTGTACATTTTTCTAAGAAATATTTCTATACGTATAATCAAAAACAAAATTCAACCTTTCATTACTCATATTGTTTAAAGCGAAACATAACTTCTAACTCCGAGTTGGAATACAAAAGTTTAATCGTAAGAAAAGATCAGTATATTCTTTGGCTAACTTTTATTAAAGGCGGCAGAGAAATTATAATAACTGTTGTTCTAAGAAAACTGTCTGATAGTAAAGATTATATGCTTAATATAAGTAAAGGCTCCTAAAAGATATTAAAAGAGAAATTATGGGTGTATTACGAGAACGCCTTGCTTCGGATTTATGTTCCTTGTAAGATCTTGAGCAGCTGGTATTTATCTATGCGAACGTATCCTGACCTATATTATAAATGCGACTGTGAGTTTGTTTGTTACGCATTCACGCCTTAACTACTCGACCGATTACCATGAAACTTCGCATACACGTTGTCAGGAACAGAGAAAGATATGTGGTACTTTTTATCCAGAAAAGTGCTGGTCCAGAGTGAGCGGAGCCGTGGGCAAAACCTGTCTATAAAATACTGCGTTAGCGGCGCAGCAGTAGAGATTATTTTTATATTAGAAATTATAGTTGCATGGAGTAACTTTTATATTGAACCAAATATCATTAGCTATTGTTATATCAATGCAGTTTACTTCAGCCTACCTTTTCAGTGATATATATGAGTAGGTCGAATTTGTACCTATGTAGTTAAAAATAACTCACCTGTGTATCAATCGTCATCTAAATTTATCGCATGCTTGAGTAGCAATCATTCAGTTTAAAATTAGTAGGACAATGCTCTGGTAGGTAGGTAGCAGCGATAGCTCAGTGGGGAGACCAACAGACTGCAATGCATAGGGTCTCGGGTTCGAACCCTCGTCGCGCACCTCTGACTTTCGGATGTTATATGACTTTTCGAAATTATGTGCGTATTGATTGACAATTATCGCCTGCTCCGTGCCTCGGAGAGCACGTTAAGCCGTTGGTCCCGGCTGCCATGAACATCTATGGCAGTCGTTATTGGGAAGTCAGTACCCTCTAATATCCTGACACTGGTCTAGCCTTAGGGTATCGTTAGCCTTCGGGTTGCGGAGGTCAGGTTGCAGCCGCTCCGTGTAAAAACTGATATCCAGTCAAATCCGGTTAGACCAGAAAAGCCGACCCCAAGTGACTTGGGAATAATAAAGGCTAAGAGAGAAGAAGAATGCTCTACTAGGTAGCCTGTCTTTTAAGAACGGCGATTTTGGCGGATCCCAGATTCCTAACTAATATTATAAATGCGAATGTGAGTTTGTTTGTTTATTACGCTTTATATCTTAATTACTAGACCGATCATTATGAAATTTCGCATACATGTTCTTAGAAACAGAATAGGATATAGGGTACCTATCATCCAGAAAAAGTACTGTCGCTAATTTAACTTAATCTAACCGACATTTAAGCGAGATAAGCGTGCAAAATCTAGTATTCATATCAAACAACAAGGTTCAAAGATTTATAACTAGGTACTATCGTTTAACCGACTGCCACACCTGAGGTCGCGGGTTTGATTCCCGCACAAGTCAAACATTTGTGTGCATGAACATGGATGTTTGTCTTGGTCTGGCTATTTCTATGTATATAATGTATTTATAAAAAAAATATATACATATATGTATGTTTATCCATTGTCTTGTACCCATAGTATAAGCTCTGTTTAGTTTGGGCTAGATAGTGTTGTGTGTATGTGATATAATATTATTATTATTACTTACCTAGAATATTTGTACCAAAATTATTTCGTCCTTGTAATGTTTCAGGCTTTAATAGGTAGTAGAAATGGTCGACTAATAAGTTCCGTTTGTTGTCCGTATCGTATAGTTGTAAAATAAGCGTTAACTACCCATAAATACCGATTAACTGCGGTTTATTTCCGACGTGAATAGGTATGAATGCGCCATTGGCAGAAACTTGAAAGAACTAATCAAAATGTTTTTAATTTCAAGCTCTCGCGTGTTGAAATGAGGACTCATGAAAGACTATATTGACTATACTATATTCCGTTATATGGTCTCGTGTTTGAGTCCCGGTCGAGCAAAAGTTTAAGGCCTGGTATCCACCAAAGCGGAGAGGAGACGAGAGGAGAAGAGCTGCGAAGCTGTCAGGTTATTTCCACCAAAGCGGAGAGAAGATGCGTAGCGGAGAGAAGATGCGTAGCGGAGAGAAGATGTGAGTTGTGAGAGCTAGAAACCAGTCGATCAAATGACATTTTCGGGTGTGCGAGGTGCGGGGAGAAGGCAGCGGGGAATGGGGCACGGGAGCGCAGGACCCGCTCAGCGCCGTCCGGGCCGCCCAGCTATATACATCTCCGCTCTGCCGCGCCGCTTGCTCGCTCGCGCCACAAAATTCTATAGAAAAATGAGATAGTTATCTCCTCTTCTCTCCGCTTGATCCATTTCCACCGAAGCTAACCTGAGAGGAGATCTGAAAATAACGAAATCTGATTGGTTTATTCAAAACACATCTCCTCTTCTCTCTGCTTCGGTGGATACCGGGCCTAATTGGGGACTTTGTCAAAGAATTCACAGCACCAGCTCGGAGTCAAGAACCGTATGCAGTAGAAGGCAATAGGCTTGTCTGTTACTATACTAAGGCGGAGCGGTAATGATCATGGTGCTGTACATGAGGTCTCTATCCCGGGTCGAGCATTGAATGTTATCGATTTGAATTTCACACGGAACAATTTGTGAGACTCACATATTATTATAATTGTGCCTAAGACTGGCTTTACTTTGTGTCTGTTACTAAACTTTATCTATATATTAATACGTGAAGCAAAAACTTTGGACGGAGGAGTATGAAATTTGCCACAGTTAAAGTGTATATCGAGAAGGAGTGGCGAATCCTAATATTTATATAAAATATCCATTGGAAATACATAAAATTAATGAAAAAACACTACACGCACACAACCATGCATTTGACACATGCAGTCGAATCGCGTTCGTAGTATTTCGGTTCGGTTAATGTCGTACAATTCTTCGTAACTATGGTTACATACTTTAAGTACCTATTGCAATTTCGCGGTATATATATATTAACTATCAAACTTAAAATTTAAATCAATTATGGTCGAATTTCGACCACATGGCAACAGTTAGTAGGTACTTTTAAAATTATTTTTTTTTATTTTTAATTTTTTTTTTATTAAAATGTCAACGTCATTCCTAATACCAGAGAGTAATTTAATAACCCTTTTGAATTGACATATTACTTTTTTATTATGGTTTATATAGTTTTCATATGGAGTAGCTTTTGTATGATCGCGTGTTGGATTAACCATTTTTAATAAATGTAAGAGGCGTATCCCTTAACAATTATTCAAATATGCCGCAGTCTATCGGGCTCAGCACTTAAACGCAGTAGGCATCGAAAATAATGCCGCAGTCTATCGGACTAAACGCAGTAGGCATCGACAATAATTACGCCAGTTATACCATACCATCGAATGCAAGATACTTATGTTTTGTTACTTTTTAATAGATTTTGTGAACACTATAGTTATAAGACTATAGTTGTAGCCGTTGAGTTAATATTAACTACATACAAGAGTGGACATCTCTACTAGATTGTTTGTAACATGCGTTAGAGTGCATACACTCTAAGTCACTTAGTCAGAGCCGTGCGCTTATTTCAACATCACGTTTTGGTGCAAATTTATTAAGCAGTACCACGATATACATGAAGACGTACTTGAAATGTTAAAACATCCTAACTAATATTATAAATGCGAATGTGAGTTTGTTTGATCATTATGAAATTTTGCTTACAACGTGTAAGCAAAATTTCATAATGATCAAACAAACTCACATTCGCATTTATTTTGTATTTCAGGGGACCAGAAAAGTACATAGCGTATCTTTCATCCAGAAAAAAAGTACTGTAACTTCTTCTCCCAATAACGAATGCCATAGATGTTCATGGCAGCCGGGACCAATGGCTTAACGTGCTCTCCGAGGCACAGAGCAGGCGATAATTTTCAATCAATACGCACATAATTTCGAAAAGTCATATAACTTTCGAAAGTCGGAGGTTCGCGACGTGGGTTCGAACCCGATACCTTCGGCATTGCAGTCTGTTGGTCTCCCCACTGAGCTATCGCAGCTTTATGATGTTTAAAAAAAAAATAAGTGCTGTTACTAAGCTGGCCTATCTTACGCGGGCGAAGTTGCGGGCAAAATCTAGTTACATTATATCAGGATTTATATTTTACAATCCTTTCAGTTTTTCTAAATTCAATTAGTTGATAACATTGTAAAGATATAAATAATCTTGACCCTAAAATCAGTACGGATTTATGATTTTAACAAAAGCATTTTTAGAGATCGAAAAACTCTTATTCGACAGATTTGTTCGTCCGTCCGTCGTCCGTCCGTCCGTCGTCCGTCCGTCCGTCCGTTCGTCCGTCTGTTTGTTATACAACTTTCAACTCAAGAACCGTAAGAGCTAGAGACTCAGCATAATAGATATACCTCGAAATGACTATGACCTTTGACCTCTGACTTCAAAGTCACATGGTATCACGTGACCTTTGCATATTACTACAACCATTTTTTCAAACTCTAAGATTTACGGCAATTCATTGCCGATTCTCACTTGTTTCTAAATTCAATTTGTTGATAACATTGTAAATACATATATAAACAACCTTAAACCTAAAATCAGATTGGAATTATGATTATAACAAAAGCATTTTTTCATTGCTAACGTTGAAAACGGACCCTGGGGTGGTATTTCAACATAGATTACGATCGCCGGATTCTGTTATCATGAAATCCGGTCAATAAATTATTGTTTGTCGAATTTTGGCAACATTTTCCTAAGGCCGTAATAGATGTTTTAGAAAACAGGAAAGGTTTACCATATTAATAATAATAATAAACCCCTCTGGGACAGTCGTTATCTCATCATGAGCCTAACGCAATATCGGAGGGCACAGTACACTAGCTTTTAAAATATCACCTTCGCCTTGTGATATAAATAATGTATCACCAGGTTAAATAAAAACGCACAAACCGCAGGGCAGCTTGTGGCGAGCTGAATGTGAGTGGCGACACTGCGGTCCTGAATGTCTCAAAGAGTTGGTTAGGGCCTCGTCCCCAGCTTGCCGTTACTGGTTGATTGGGGTGGAACTACAAGAGTGCCCGTAGGATTCTCAATCTGGCTTGCCTTGGTCGGCCGGTTAGAGAGAGGCCGCTAGAGCTATATGCTTGGGGGTGGAAGTGTCATTTTCAAGGGCATAACTACGGGGAAACCCGCTCCGGGTCTCCGTTGTCAGGAGCCCCTTGATGGTGAAACCGGCGCCACACCGCTCGACACCCCTAGCCACTCGCACCGGTGTTGCCCTCTGCTGCTGACGTGTATGCCTATAGTTGCTATTCAGGGGGCCCATCTAGTGAGTTGGCGAGTCACCGTCTGCCCACTGCATTGATGCTATTAGAGTATTCAGGGCAGACGCCGTTTTTCATCCATAGTTAGCAATATACCGGTCCACCAGACACCCATACTCATAGCCCATATATTAAAATCCATACGTAGTAATAGTCCTATGCCTGCTGTGGCTAGTGCCGCTGTAGGTATTCCATCCCACCTTTGATTAAAACTCTCGAAGGGCTTCTTCACGTTGGATCCATGTCTCCGTGTAAGCCTCTCAAAGGGCCAGGTATTTTCTAATATAATATGTTAGAAAGTACCTGTGATAAGAGAAACATAATAATAATATTCTATCACATATACACAACACCATCTAGCCCAAACTAAGCAGAGCTTGTACTATAGACACTAGACAATTAACTAACATGCATAATTATATACTTTTTATTTTGTAAATACATACATATTATACGTAGAAACACCCAGACCAAGACAAACATCCATGTTTATGTACAATGTTTGACTTGTGCGGGAATCGAACCCGCGATCTCAGGCATGGCAGTCGTTTACACTAACTACTACGCCATCGAAGCCGTCATATTGTTTATTTTGAGTGTCTTTATGGCTCGGAGTAATGAATACTCCTTCTGTCTGTGTCGAGCAAAGAATATCGAGTTTTCTATCAATAATTGTCAATGGCAGCACGGATTCCGGGTCAGTGCTCGGTGGCCAGTATTGTTCCACATTACATGGGAACTAGAATCATAGTTGGTAAAATTTGGGTGTAGTACATCTTGCCCAACCCTTTGAGGATAAAAACGAGTCTATTTATGAAATGTGATGCGAAATTTTTATCACGTATGTACATATGTGCACCGAGTGTTGTGGTCAAAACCCACACGGGACAACAATGTGTGTTCCACAATTGGTTGTACCATTGGTTGAATATTTGTGAACTCCCCGCGATACAGGGATTATTTCTAGTGCGGGAGATGACTTTTTAATAATAAAAAAATACCGGTTTCCGTAATTTGTAGTGCATGCTATATGTTTAAATATTCAAGATATATATGTATTTTATAAATATAGGAGTCCTTTTCAAAGGACGATATATTCGTTTGCGCCTTTGTGTATGGCCTATTGTGTGGTGCCGTACTCTTTACGACTCGACCAGTGTTATAAAATACTTCTGTTAAAAAATGCTCAGTGGCAAAAGTCTATTTAAAGAAGAAACAAGTCAATTTATTTTAGCTTCTATAAACAGTAACTTGGAAGTCTAATATTAAACGTAATTTCAATTTCTTTTGACCTTTTAAATATTTAATTTCCGTAACGATTGGCAGTGTTGTTACAATGTTATTATAAACAAACTAGCTTTTGCCGGCTACTTTGCTCGGCAACATTACTTTTTAGAGTTCGAAAAAACTTTTATACAACAGCTTTGTCCGTCCGTCTGTTATACAACTTTCAACTCAAGAACCGTAAGAGCTAGAGACTCGCGGTCAACGCCATTCGACTCAGCATAGTCGATATACCCCCGAAATGACTATGACCTTTGACCACCGACCTCAAGGTCACGTGATACCATCTTTCAACTCAAGAACCGTAAGAGCTAGAGACTCGCGGTCAACGCCATTCGACTCAGCATAGCCTGCCCGCCATCCGTTCAGCACCAGGTCCGAGAGGCGGCGTGCGCGTTCCCACGCGCGCCTCTGTGTCGAGTCCGTCTCCCCTCTAGAGGGGGATAAGTGAAGTGACCATAGGGTAGGTCTTATCATGTAGTGGCCTGCCGTTTCATACGGCAGGCCGAAACCTCGGCGGGGTCCCAACTGCATGTGCAAGTGATTCGCTCGGCCCCGTCGATAGTGGTTTTGCCGAGGAACACCGTGGTAGGTTTAGTCGGTATTCCGGGAGGTCCATTATCATTTCAACATCTTTTTTTACCCCGGTGAGTCCGACATAACCGCGGAGGGGTACGCGTCAATAAATTTCCCCACGTAAAAAGAAAAGTAGTATAATATTTGATTTGTTTTGATTTGATGACAATAGGTCGCCCCTATAACGTGGGATTTAAATTTTTGTTCGCGAAATGTAGGCGTTATATAATTCTCCCAACTCCAAAAAATTAGCAGCACTAAGGAACTTTGAAACAATTCTTTGAAATGTCCATCACGCAATTTAAATTCAAATAAATAACGTTATATAACCTTTGAAAATCCGAGCTTCACGCGTGCGAAGAATTACATTGGAGGGTGAAGTTGTAGGGATCTTGTTAAAACTTGTTGTGCTACCGTCCTACCCTGAATAATAATGTGACTCCACTCAGCTATGAATGTGGCGGTAATGGCGTATTCGGAACAACTTTGGGCTTATTTTTGTTTGTTCCGGAACAAGTTTGAAAGAGTCGAGAATGTCTATCCATTAATTACAGTGTTGAGAAACTACGAGAATTTATTAAGTACTGAATTTTGCTTCGGCTTTGCACGCGTTATATATAAGTATGCCTTCAATAGATACATTTTTAAAATAATAATATTTTGTCACATATAAACAACACTATTCTCTAGCCCAAACTAAGCAGATAAAGATAAAGATAAAGATCAGTTTATTTGTATGAAACATGAGTATATTTACATAAAATGCATGATGTTATAGTACATTAGCGGCTCATCATGTTATACCCTTAGGGTATACAAATATTCAAATTATACTACTAAAAACAATTTATTTGACGCAAATAAAATTTCAAACGTGTCATTTAATAAAAAACGGAATTATTAATAATATTCATAATATAACGCATGCAAGTAAAATTAAAAAATAAAGATCAGTTATTCAATAAGATCATTAAAATAATAAAATATGCATGTCAAAAATTAAGTAAAATTTAAATGATAAAATTTTAGTTAATAAATGTCAGTAGTCACATAACAGTAAAATGTCAGATATGTAATGAAGTTATGATTATGATAGCATTACAAATGGTCATTCAAAAAATCAATAACATTATAATAAGCCTTGTCCACCAAAAAGCCCTTTAACAGATTTGAAATACATTTATGTTTTTCTGTTTCCTCTCTTTTGGGATTTTATTATAAATATTTCCAAACAAATTATGCTCTTATGCAAAAATGTGGTTCTCGACTGGTGAATACGTATTTTTATTATCACGTCTATTTCTATTGACTGTGTCAGACAGCTTCGGAAATAAATGAGGATTACTTCTTACAAATATAGCTACTTCAAAAATATATAATGACGGTAGTGTTAGAATCCGGTGCTTGATAAACAATGGTTTTACATCTCTCTGTACTTTGAATTATAAACATAGTACGTATGCAGCGTTTCTGAATTTTAAATGCTAGATCTTTATTTGTTGAATTAGCCGAAAATATTAATCCACATCTAAGTACAGATTCGATTAGGCCATGATATGCAGTAAGTATTGCATCGGTGTTCACAGGTGGTGCAAGTTTGTATATAGCGTAGGATAGTGAGCTGATTTTATTACTTAACTTATCAATATGTTCTTTCCAGTTTAACTTTTGGTTAATAAATAAACCGAGAAATTGAGTACTAGTTACTTCATTTATTTCAATGTTGTCATGTATAATATTGAAATTTGATTGATTTTGTGCCTTTTGTCTGAAATGCATTATGTTTGTTTTAATTATATTGATTTTTTAATTATTATTATTATGCCATGAAATTGTTGATGTCAAAGAATTTGTTATGTCAGATTTATAATAGACAATATCCTTACACGCTATAGTCAGTCATGGGTTGACTAGTGGCACCTGATAAATCATTAATGTATATAATAAAGAGCAGAGGCCCTAGGACGCTACCTTGGGGCACCCCATAAGTTACATAGCACTCATTTAAGGCGTCAGTTTCTTCTGTCTTTGTATTGGTATTCAGTCTACATATCTCCGTAATTTGATTTCTCTCTGTTAAGTATGACCGAATTAATTTTGAAACATTGCCTCTAATGTCATAGACTTCCAGTTTCTTAATTAGAAATTAGCTTGTATTATGGGTTCTAGGCAATAGATAGACATACATATATACTTTTTTTGTTGTAAATACATACATATTATATATAGAAACACCCAGACCAAAAGAAACATTCATGTCCATATACACAAATGTTTGACTTGTGCGAGAATCGAAACCGTGACCTCAGGCGCGGCAGTCGGTTACATTAACTACTGGGTGTTCTTTGTGCCCGTTGCTTAAATGTTTGTAAAGTCCACCGTAGACACAGGATTTAATTTATATTAAAGTTGTATATTTTTCCAAAAATAGCAGTAACAGCTCAGCGGGGAGACCAACAGACTGCAATGCAAAAGGTCTCGGGTTCGAACCCACGTCGCGCACCGCTGACTTTCAGAAGTTATCTGACTTTTCGAAATGATGTGCGTTTTGATTGAGAACTATTGCCTACTCCGTGCCTCGGAGAGCACGTTAAGCCGTATCGGTCCCAGCTGCCATGAACATCTATGGCAGTCGTTATTGGGAAAGTCAGTACTCTCTAATATCCTGACACTGGTCTAGCCTTAGGGTATCGTTAGCCTTCGCGTTGCGGAGGTCATGTGGCAGCCGCTCCGTGTAAAAACTGATATCCAGTCAAATCCAGTTAGACCAGAAAAGCCGACTCCAAGTGACTTGGGAATACTAAAGGCTAAGGGAAAAGAAGATTTTTCCAAAAATAAATACATATATAACAAAAAAAGCAAAATTATTTGTAACACAGTAACACTTATGAGTGTTAACGATCAGTGGTGATACCATTATTTTCATTTTGTAATGTCATTAAAATTATTATATCTCGCAAGATGAGCTTATTTGAGACTGATCTTGAGATCCCAATTCTGATGTCTTGATCGAGCAAAGTATTATTTTATTTTTCTGTTAGAAAAATTCATTATAGTCAAAGTGCCTAATGGACGTTTATCAAATATTACAAGGACTTTAAAACTGAACTATCAAAATGCGGATGTAAAAACCTCTGCCTATCTTTTCAGGAAAGTATAAGCGTCAATCTCTATACGTAAGTATATTCAGCTAAAAATAAACATAACGAGACAAGTACAAAGGCGATCTCATGAATATTTCTCAACAGCTCTCCGTAGAATCAGCTGTGACCGTTCAAATTGCGTATTTATTCTACAAATGCTTCTTGTGAAACGTTGACAGTAAGGATAGAGCTTTCTGTTTCGATTGACGTTCTAGGTATGTTTAGATAGGCTTCACGTTCTAGTTTCGGCATGTAAATATTTGGAAACGCCTATCTTGATGGCTAAATTCATCTTTCATGTCATATAGATTTAGGAGAAATATTTAAATAAGGATAAATAACTGTCTCTTTCGATTTTGAACTAGATATTGCTCGCAATTTCACTCGCGTAAATGTTGGTTAGGTTAGGTTAGATAAAGAACAGTATTTTTTTATTTAAGACATTTCCCTTATTAATAACTTATTCATACATATCATTACATGTAAATGTTTTATACATCTGCCAACCCCTTCGGGGTGATATAGGCGTGAGATTAATTATGAATAAGCCCGTTTATGTCTTAAAATATTAAAACGGCCATCAAATAACCTACCTTTAAAACAAATCAGCTCAAAAGCACAAAGGAATACTTTAATTTTAGACTTCAGCCAATACCAAGAAATGTTTAATACCATTCAAAAATCAGATTCGCAATCATTTCAATTGTCGACGCTGGTACACATCCCAAAGGAAATCCGCCCGGTTCGTTAAGGCACATCCGAACAATCCACCTTTGATTGGTGACCGGAAACTGGTAGCTACCGCACGATCAAGCTTGAATGAAAAAGCGTTTTCAGAATGACTGTAAAGGTTTTACTGTTAAAGAGGTAATTTTGATGTAATGCCTTTTATGTAGATTTACGGGGCATACTTTAGGTGCGTAGGTAGAAGTGTTTATACACGTAATTTGACAGTTATCTTTAAAGTTCTGTGTAATGCGGGCACATTTTTAGACTGTAAAAACACTTTGGCCGTTCCGGAAGTTGTGCTCGGCAACCTGGATTGCATAAACATTAGCGCAAACTTATGCTCCGCAAAATATTCTGAAAACTAGACTAGCCACTAGTCTAGAATATTGGTAACTCTATGTTTGTATTCGTGGTAGTCATAGTAATTGCGCCTTGCACTAAGAAGCAATAAAGAAATCGATTCATTCGAAATATTTGATTACATTCATCGTTGTTATCTGGCAGGTTGTCCAAGCCTTGTACGAGGCCATAAGATTGAAGAAGGAAAACCAAGAAATGACCAACACGATCGACCACGACTATCATGTCACCATCAATTCAAATATCATATATTTGATTACGAATGCAGGATCATACAATTTCCGATTATTTATTTATTTTTGTGACATTTGTACATAGTTACTTGAATCAAAAATATCAAGTACAGCTTTAATAACATTAGAAAGCCGATTCCAAAATATTTGCAAGACTAAAATAACCTTAAAATAACCCAATTCCATAGAATTCTTCAATTACCGAAGATAAACATCGGTTGCCTTCAAAATATAAAGTTTTGTTTGTTCAAAGTGTTTGTTAGATTTTGCGCACAAAAGATGTTTGTTTTAACAATTTACGACGTACGAAGGCAATTTGAAAATTCTTTCAATAATTTGGTAGACTGAATTTCTTGAATATAAAGTTAGCTACTTACTCGAATATATACATATACGGTCTCAGTGGTGCTGCGGTAGTAAATGTGACTACTGTGCATGAGACCTCGCAATGTATAATTGAATTTTTCTGACAAGAAATTGGCAGTAGCAACTCGGGGCCTGGGACTGTGCCTAGTACGGCATTAAGTTAATCTCTATTACGCACGGTACGGTAAAGTACCTCTAATCCCCTGGGGGTGGTGGGCTTTGTGGGCCTGCCCGCCATCCGTTCAGCGCCAGGTCCGAGAGGCGGCGTGCGTGTTCCCACGGGCGCCTCTGTTTCGAGTCCGTCTTCCCTCTAGGGGGGAGACAGTAGGGTTTGGGGGGAGTTTTGCCTTATAGGTAGGCCTCTTCGTGTAGTGGCCTGCCGTTTCACTCGGCGGGGTCGCGACTGCATGCGTAAGTGATTCGCGCGGCCCCGTCGATAGTGGTTTTGTCGAGGAACACCGTGGTAGGTTTAGTCGGTATTCCGGGAGGTACATTATCTTCTTAACATCTTTCTTTTACCCCGGCGAGTCCGACATAACCCTCCGCCCGCCCCCGCGGAGGGGTATGCGACATGCATTCCCCCAAGTTAAAAAATAAAAGGTACCTCTAATGTTGTACTAACCTAACCTACATTTACGCAAGCGAAGCCACGGGCAACTCTAGTGTAGAATAAAACTATACCACAATAAAATCTGGTGTTTTTTTATGGTTTAGAAGGTAAACTAACAGACGGATCGCCTGATGGTAAGCGATTACAGCCGCCCATGGACACCCGCAACACCAGAGGAGTCGCAGGTGCGTTGCCGGCCTTTTAAGTTTGCTCCCCGAAATTTTGGGTGGGTTGGGCCTCCAGTACCCTCACTCACCCGACGAAACACAACGCAAGCGCTATTTCACGCCGGTTTTCTGTGAGGCCGTGGTATCTCTTTGGTCGAGTCGGCCCATTCGTGCCGAAGCGTGGCTATTCCACGCACGAACGGTGATACCATAATGGCAAATATGAATGAAGTCAAAATTGTTATTTCCATAATGTGCAAATATTGTTTGTACACATTGATAGAGCTTTCTTGAGAACAATCAGGCCAGTAACTTGTGGCCACTCTTATCGTGTGCCTATGGTCTACAGCATATTTCTTAACACTACAATTAGATTATTGAATTTTTCTTATATGAGCTCAATTTTGTGTTTAGAAAATTACTGATTTAGAATATACCGCATCCTTAATAAAACAGAGACTTATCTCAGTATTTTTGATTAAACAAATTTGAACTCTATTGAAAAGATTTAACACAAATATAATATTAGAATTTAACATATACAATTAGAGTTCAAATTGGCTTACTTTCAAATTTCGAGTTAAGTCGCTGTTTTATTAAGAATGCGATATATGGTATTGGCTTTGCGAGGTCGTGAATTCAAAACTCGTAGTACTATCAAGTTGTACCCACTACTAACTGAAATTAACACACACCAGTATTTTGCGATTTTCTTGGTAAATTTCTTAACATCTATGTAGAAACGACTTGTTCGTCCATGTTCATAAGAATTGACGTGAGTGATGTCTGTATAATACCATGCTTGATTACTGGGCTAGGTAAAGAGTAATTGTGGTTGCGGTTTTACGGAAACTCTTAATAACAGATCGACGTCAGACAGTGCCCGCGGTATTTAACTCACTTTTCTTTGTACAAAAGCCCCATGTTACTCAGAAGTCCATTGCACCCACATCGTGGAATGCACTCATGTAAAACTACGTAATTATAACGTTAATTTACAATTTAGCCATACTTTCAATGTAGTCTATACTGGCTTGGCCGCGCCTCAATTCGCTTGTTATTTAAAGTAGGTTGATATATTTGTAAGTACTATCTATTATTTACCTTTCTTTACTTATGTCTCTCTCTTCGACCCTGCAACAATTTTTTTGAGTTACGGCTTTTAGGTGGCGTATAATTTTTTTTATTATGAACTTTTCACTTTCAGGAGGCCTATCATGATAAAACATGTACTAGATTTTAAGTTAGACCTTCGGCAATGCATCTGTGAAATCCGTTTTCTATTTCATACAATAGATTTTACGTAAAACATACAGGCATATAGGCTTCCTAAAACTAATTATTTCGGTTTCTACAGCACTTATAAATACCCATTAATTGCCCTAAAATATCTGTTATGTACAGACATCGAACATTTACCGTTTTATTATATGTATAGATAATAAATTAATACTATAGTTTATCATAATGTATACATCCTTTGTAAATTAATTTACTTCTCTTAATATTATAAAGCCTTTTGACATCTATTCAAATATTCTTTTGTTTTTACTTCAAAGAGGCAGTCCCTCATCCTTTCAGACAATCGTAAATTAAGCTATAAAGGGTAATATTAAAAAAAAACTGAATAAGATATGTTTTGTTTCACAAGTTATTAACATTTTTATGATACTATAAATATAAAAGGGTCTGTTCCTGTTGCCCTTTTCTTCACGTTACAAGAAAAAGAGTGGGTTACAAAATTATGAGGGTTTTAGTGTTATATTTTAAGAGTCGAAAACGGATTTTCTTGGATGTGTGTCTTTTAAATATATCTTGTATTCTTACAACTTTACATTATACACAGATCGGTACAAGAATTTTTATAACCCTTGATTAGTTGTTCCCTCTATATTCGAGATAAATCATTGTGGATTAATTTGTAGATCAGGATCATCCTTGCGCTGCCGGGCAATCAATCTGGAAATTCGGCGCATTGGAAGCTGCGAGTCTTCTAAACCATTGAGTTATATGCTACGCATATACAAGAGTATGTAGTCAACTCAACTAGACTGTTTGTCCACGCGACAGAATGCAAATTCTGGAACTCACCTAGTCCGAGCCACGTCCTTACTAAAAATGTTTGAATTCAAAAGTAATTTAGCAATACACATGATGGCATTTATTATTTGAAAATTAAAATGACACTTCAGCGGTCGAGCCGGCATTTTTATATTGTCACCATCTCCAAATAAGTGGAATGATAAATATATAAAAAAATATTAAACTTTCTGCCGAGGTTTTCCCAAAAAACTACAGTACAGGAGTTCTTCAAAAAGGGTGTTATAAGGTTTTTACAGGGTCGACAACGTGCAAGTGAAGCAAGCAACGGCTACGATGACCACTTACCATCAGGTAGGCTGTATGCTTGTTTGCCACTTCAGTAGTATAAAAAAAAAGTCAAAATAAATCCTTTCCTTATACTCAAACCTCAGAACACATTACCTATTCGTACACGATAACTTGTTTATCAACAATCCACACACAATATCTTTTACTTATCGATAAACATCAGAAAATAACCTTAAAACAAATCTCGATAAAATAAATATAACATAAGAAACAATAGATCTCTCGTTCCTTACCCTGGGATTTAGAAATCCCATAAAAAGGGTTCTGCTTACATTTAATTTGACATACACATCTGGGACCCTTTGAACTGATATAAGCTGTACTTCAGTTGCTGTCTTTAAAAGGTTGTAAGGTAAACTCTTAGATAACCATGTGTTTTCTTTACGATATCTTGAGACAACTGTTGATAATAATTGCTATAATTAAAATATTAGCCCTGTATTAAATTGCCCCACTCCTGGGCACGGGCCTCTTCTTGGTGTGAGAATTATTAAACCATAGTCCAGTAGGTTAGATAATCGTTAATCCCTAACCTAATATTATAAATGCGAACGTGAGTTTGGTCGTTCCGCTTTTACTTCTTAACTATTCGACCGATAGTTATGAAATTTCGATACACGTTATCAGGGTAACGGCAAAGGCCAGAGGGCCTCTCGTCCATAAAAAAATACTCTTCCCAAGCAAGTGAAGCCGCGGGCAAAAGCTAGTCTAGGTAATATAATGATGGTAAAATAATAATAAAAAAATTGACAGCACCAATAATTCTATCGTTATAATAGTACAATTAGTGTCACCTCGCAATCACCAAGTTGCTTTATCGGTTCTTAATAAACTGCATTAAAGGAATTAGTATTCCTAGGAGTTGTATTTTACAAAATGAAAAGGGCATTCTTCCTGTAATTTGTAACCAATTTATCATATTTAAAAGCTGCATTTAATAAAGCTAGTCGTCTGCCCTTTTCAAATAACTCATTAAAACAGTTGCCTTTGAAACGGATGGAGTAATTGAATTAACTACGGCACTGATACTCTTAAAATTCATTGAATACGTGAGCAGAATGTTCGGAAAGTTTGTGCCAATCTGAAAAATGTTACTGAAGTTATTTATAGAATTTCAGTGTGTACATACTGATATCAATTATTTTGGGTTACTTTTGACCTATAGCCTCGCTCCCGTGATTCAAAGGATAGTCTATCCCACAGGAACCTCATGCCAATGCTATATATCACGTATCTCTGGCAATATATCACGTCCATCCATTCTGTAGGGAACAGTTTGGTCTCCAAATCTCTCCGTAGAATGTGTTTGAGTTATTGGAGCACACAGAATGAAATGAAATGAAAGAATGAACCACAAGTTAAGTTGAAAGTATATTATACATCTTGGTGGCGCAGCTGTAGTGTGCGACTGCTGTTTATGAGGTCTTGGGTTCGATTCATGGTCGGTCAGATAGTTATGTAGTTTATTTTTATTTTTTTCAGTAGTAATACAGCTGGAACTTTGCCTGGTAAGTGGCAATAGGCTCGCCTCCCATATCGCAAGACATATAAAATAGTTGGTAAAATGTGGGGGTAATATGCCTCTTTCTACCCTTTTAGGGAAAGTGAGACCATGTATGTATAGAATATATGTAACACAGGTGTCGTTCGTAGATTGCTGCGTCAGCAAAGTATGCACACCTATTTCTTCTATTTCCTTTTTTATATAAAAAACACTTTAAAAAGTAGAAAATAATTTAATAATCTTAATATAAAAAAGCGTGGGGTGCTTTCTAAGATATTTGTTGTATTGTATTTTTAAGTATTGTTACGCTCAGTGATATCTCTCGGCATTGTGGGAAAGACTCGGCAGGTCCGTCTAATAATTTATTACACCGCCATCTATTGACATTTTCCGGAAATACGTAGTGTGAGTACGCGGAGGGTAGAGAGAACGCTGGCACTTTCTCGAATCATCGAAACAAACTCTAGAAACGCTTTACCCGCGTATAAATAGAGCGCACGCGCACCGCCAAGTCAGTTTACAATCGTAAGCGGTCAAGTGTTCATCGAAGCAAACGGAAGTGAAAATACTACGGAGTTTGAAGCAGTTACGGTGGAAAAGTGTGGTATAGTGTTTGTAGTGTTTTAAATTTAATTGTGTGTTTGAATAAAACGAGTTTTAGTCGGTAATATTGTATGTGTTAAAACAACTCCTGCACTATATAATGATTCATGTCTCGCAGAAGACTTCATTCATTCAACTGACACAAACAAACATACAGACCCGGAACAAATATTTGTGAATTACACAAACTTTTGAAACTTTTGGCCCGTGTGGGATTTCAACTACAACTCTCGGTGTAGTGGCGATGATTTAAACCACTACGCCATCCGTGCATTCAATACTGTACTCTTTCTGATCTATTATATTAGTAAGGATAGATAGGAAAATCGCTATTAGCATTGCCATGCCATATAACATGACAGACCTTGACCCCTAAAGGGTTAGAGAAAGCGCTACCTTATGTTCCTATATGTCAGTAATAATTTAGGTCCCGAGTAAAATAATGCGTCTGTTTTTTGACAGAACCTGGATTATTCTATTTGTCTGAATGTCTAGAAAAGTATCTGTAGTGTATCTTTTATTATGGAATTAGGTTATTTATGTTATTTCTTTCTTCCGTGAAAATGTAATTATGGAATGATGAGCCAAAACTAATTATTATTGCGAAAGAAATAATATGTAATATATTATTATTAATAATAATAATAATAATATTCTATCACATACACAGAACACCATCTAGCCGACACTAAGCAGAGCTTGTACTATGGGTACTAGACAATGGATAAACGTACATATATACTTTTTTCTTTTTGTAAATACATACATATTATACATAGAAACACCCAGACCAAGACAAACATCCATGTTCATGCACACAAATGTTTGACTTGTGCGGGAATCGAACCCGCGACCTCAGGCGGGACAGTCGGTTACACTAACCGCTACGCCATAGAGGCCGACAATTTCTGTCCTATAGAAATAATAATAATATATTACATATTATTTCTTAATATTTTATGTTTCATGGTAAGATAAGGCACTTGACGTACCACAATGCCAGATGTCACTAAACATTTATGAGTTGTAGTTTTGACTACGTGGATAGTGTTAGTTTAATGATCTCCTCGCCGCTGGCACTGCCCTGAGTGTTGTGGGTTCGATGACTCAAGGAAAGTTTGTGTAATTCACAAATAGTACTTCTGAGTCTGGGTGTTATTTGTCTGTTGTTTGTAAAGTCGCCCGCGAAACAGGCAGTAAGACTCAAGCGAAGGTTGCCTTTCTTAATTAAATTAATAGTTTTAGTAATAATTATTATTATTTTCACGTTTGTTTTTGAGTTAATAAATAAACAAAATATACAATTAATTTTTAATTAATATTATTCTTATAAATTCGACTGATAGAAATATTTGAATGTGTAATTTGTAGTGTATGTCTTTAACTGATTTGGTAAGAAAAATCAACCAAAAAAATCAATAAAGACAAATGAAAAATATATAAGAATTACAAGATAGAAATGATTGGTGATATATTTTTTTTCGTTCATTTGCCTTACGCTTATCTACTGAGCTTAACGTACAGTTTGATTTTGTACATCCTCCAAACACTTTGATATTACAATCCCAACAACATGTCCAATATCCTAACTAATATCATAAATACGACTAAGTTAGTTTGTTTGTTACGCTTTCACGCCTTAACTACTCTACCTATTATCATGAAATACACGTTATCAGGGGATATATAGTACCTTCATCCAAAAAAGAAGATAAAATCCAGATTGACGCAAGCGAACGTGTAGGCATAATCTACTCAATTGTTACTCCCAACATTTCTATATAAGACCAATCGAAAAATAGAGGAAAATACACAAAAAATATTTACGTACACAGCCACCAACGAAATTAAGATAAATATGCGTACTACACATACATGGACTGTCCCTTGAGAGTCGCAAAAAGGGAAACGTATTGTTTCGGATGTATGTATGTATCTTATGTGGGGGCCAGTCAGTGCAGACCGGCGACACTTCGACCCAGTGGGATCTTTTGTGCCGACACTCTCCCAATAACGACTGCCACAGATGTTCATGGCAGCCGGGACCGACGGCTTAACGTGCTCTACGAGGCACGGAGCAGGCGATAATTGTCAATCAATACGCACATAATTTCGAAAAGTCATATAACTTCCGAAAGTCAGAGGTTTCGGATGTAAGTTGATTTTTGTATGTTGCTATTTATGTAGGTGAATGGGACAGATAGAAGGGAAAACTATAGTCAACCTGGCTATGTTCTGTCCCTCGTGGTAGAATCCTGGATTACTTTGGATTTACTGGCCAATAGTAAACAGGTCCACTTCCCCTTAAAAGTATTTATAGGGAACTAATTTTATTAAAATATCTATATGCCAAAATATTGTATTTATCTATTATGTTTATTTCGATATTTAACAACAGTTTTATACAGAACTTCGGATTATTATACAAACTTATAAAACATCCACGTTTATAAAGTTATAGGACAGTTTTTTTTTTATACAACTACTTTGGCAAACAAGCTTGTGGCCCACCTGATGGTAAGTGGTCACCGTAGCCTATGGACGCCTGAAATACCAGAGGCAACACTTGCGCGTTGCCGTCCCTTTAGGAAAAAATGAAGTGGGAAGGAGAAGAAGCGGGAAAGGAGAAAGAGAGTGAATGGGCCTCCGGCACTCTCACTCACCGAACGAAACACAACAGTAGGAACACTGCTATTTCACGTCGATATTCTGTGAGAGGGTAGTACTTCTCCGGTCGAGCCGGCCCATTCATGCTGAAATCAGCGAGCCTCTACCGATTGATTTCGAATTGAGAGTAATAGTAAATATCATGTTTTGGCACAATATACTTATGAATACAATATTTTGTTCCTTATGCATCTTATTGAGGGTGACTGCGTTCGTTCCGTTTTATCAGTCGCCTAGCAGAATTGAATAGCGACTGAAGAACGGAATAGATGTTACTATTATTACCTTAACGATATTATATTATTACTTAGTATAGACTTAGTATTGCTTCTGTAATGCTAAGGGAATACCTCCAAGGCTTTAGGTCAAAGTCAAGTGGAGCAATAAAAAGAAAGTTACAGACGTTCTTGAGAGACCATGGTTATTGTGCCTGAGGGTCAGCGGTTACAAAACAAATAAATCATTATCTGTTTGTTATACTTTTTAAATTTGTATTCGTTTCCATGCATAAAGATAGCTCTGCGACAACTGCAATTAAAAAATCACAGTGAGACAAAAACGGTTTCAGAATATAGTCGAAAGGAAATTGAAAATTATTGTTGTAATTTGAAAAGTAATATTTGCATTATATTAAAAGGTTTTCTTGATAATGTAGGCGCGACATCGCTTGTGAAGTGGCATCCATTTTTTATCACCATAGGGATGTACTAATTTATTTATCGATTAAATAATTAATAACATTTCTTCTGATACTAAACTGATATAGCGACAGTCTGTTGTAGTCCATATATATAACTCCAAACTCAGGGCCTCAGGTTGAGCTTCTACAGACTTTTTAAATTTAAGCATTAACACAGTAATAACTAAAAATACAACCACGTGATAATCTTTTAAAATGGTGTGAAATTTGCCAGCTTACACAAAGGTATTCTCTTTACACCGAGTATTCCGAAGCTCATGCTCAAAAATAATATATCACGGTGGAACAAAATTCGCCGTCCGAATGAGCTTTTACGGTTACACAGAAGTTACTATCGTTTTAAAATTTATAGTAGATATTATTCCTAATTCGAAAATCAAACAAAAAAGTAGTTACGCAGAAGATTAGACTTACTAAACGAGGTTCAATAGAAAAACATCCCTAAAATGTATTTTTATTAACACCTCTAGGTAAGTTTAATAGTGTAAATCCTTTTTCAAATAGTATTTATGACGAAAGGCAAAGTACTCGTTACCACTCAATCGGAAATTGAATGCCATAATGTAACGGCCGCTTAAACTGAAATATAATTCCATCAAACTATGTTTAACCAAAATGACCCGACGGCATTCTACGTGGTGTATGTAAAAAGCTAGAACAATTACCAGAATTACCTCCATTGACCTTTGGGGACAGTAGTTAGTAATTTAATACCGTGTAGTTATGGCCCTCCCACTGTGATGTCAATGAAACGGTGGTTTTTACGTCATCAACTATCGTATAAACGTTTGCTGTTGACATTTTGTGAAACGAAATGTAAATTCCAGAAATTGTTCGTTTAGGTTCGCTGAACTAAGTCTTTAGTTTCTAATAAAATATAATGTGAAGCAAATTGCTATAGTTCCATTAAAAATATTCAATATTTGCTGATATTTATCATATATGACGGAGGAGGAACCTCCGAAGTATTTATAAAAGGTGGGACGTCAGCATTGCTAATGTCACAATTGTTGGCTCCATGATGATGACTCATGTTTGGGTCTGCGAAAGAAAACTTCACAAGTACTTGGCAAGCTTCGTATATTCGGCAGGCAGCGTAGCGTCGTCCCAGAGAGGTCCACGCGTCGACAGTGCAGCCGTATTTATAGGAATCGGTGCACGTGCACATGTTTAAAGAAAATTTAAGTATTGAAATTATAATAATGTATTTTGTTCTATATGTACTTTTGGTTGTGTTTTCTGTTACCTTATATAATGAGCGTGGAAAAAAAAAAAAAAAAAAAAAAAATTAATGACATACTGTTTAACGTTAATTTCACATCAAATTAAACTCAAAGTAATCAATCAACTTATTTTAAAATAATCTTATTAATAAACTTAATTATTCTCGATTTTATAATAGGTGAATTGTTGTGTTAACGCCGATATATACGTTACACAGTCGCGCTTCTTGCATACTTAGGTTATTTTCATCAATCTGTTAAATAATTATATGTCACTTTGCTAACATTTTAATAGATGTCTAGGCTAGCTCCTACGAATAAGAGGCTATTAAAATATTACCTAAAATAAAAGAATAAACACCTCTTTGTTTTACTACAAAGAAGTGTTTATTTTGCAGGCGTGAGTTCATGCAGGTACGATGTAAGCATGTGGTTTTAAAATAGAACACTAAGTTAAGATACAATATGTGAAACTCAATACGAACTTTGTCAATAATTGATGTGAATCGAGCTGTGGAACTTTCTCGATTTTAGATCGCCAACTTTGACTTTATAGATGTCGATATATTTTCTACCCCACCCCTAGTTTCCAGTGACGTGTGTAGGTATCTAACAGGCAAGTTTTATGCCTGGAATAATCTTACAAAATGGCTAAATGAAGAGGATGGATTAGGGCTGTTACGAACAGTTTTCTTTACATATTCCTTTTAGATGTCTAATTCATTTCATGACGCCATTCCATTTTCAATATTTATAATTATTATAAATATTTATTTAATATTTGTGAGGTATTTAAAAGCTTTTCTCCAAACTTCTTATAAGGGAGAAACTTAACACAAAAAATATCAGACTGTCAACTGTCAAACGCATGTCAACTTTTGTGCTTGGCTGACTGAATTGGCAACATGCAATCAATTACCTGTATAACCATTAACCATTATAATCAGTCATGCCAACTTTGATTATTAAATGTCGTGAACGGGTTTTCAAAATCCCTGCTGTAATAAAATAAAAACCTATCTTGCTACCACAAAACAGCTTATCTAAGCAATTTATTATTAGTTTTTCTACACATGCTGTCAAAATGCTAAATATATTTTCAGTTACGGTTAAGCTTGTCATATACGTAAGACCATAGGCACTTACTTGACAGGTTAAATATGAAGTTGGAAATGCGTGAAAAATGCTATGTGAATAAATAAAGCAAATAGAATATTTAATGTTCATTTCAGTATGTTATCATCTCATCGCATGATTAAACACTATAAGGTAAATGTGAATAGAAACAAAGTCATTTTACCCACAAATAGCTATTTCTAGTTTCGGTGTGCTGCAAATTTTCTGGCATACAAGATACACAAATAGGTAAATGACCTGAAAGTGCGAGAGTAGTCTTTTAAAAAATAAAAAAGTAAATAATAAATTACAACGTTTGAAAAAATAGTCTATAGTTATTCCCTAGTTGGCAAAGACAACTTCCTTGCTAAGAATAATTCTTGTATTTTAGCGAACTTTATAAACATTCAAACGACCGACATCTTTTTATTTTTATTTTTATTTATCTCTATCTTTTCATTTAGCGGATCACTCAAAGACTTTAAGACTGTGCCGAGCGTAATGTGCCAAAACAGGCGGTCACAGTTAAGTGAATAAAATCAACACTTTTTGTTTAATACAAATATAAGATACACATTTACCTTAACAATGAATGTGTTTACAATTACTCCGTCTAAAAAACTTAAAATAATTAATATTTTCGCCTACAAATTACGTAAATTTGCAAAAACTTAAGCTCGTGTTACGTAAAAGTAGTAACGTAACGAAATCTATCCTATTTTACAGCTTAAACGAAACATAAATAGTTATATTACAATTTGTCCGTCTCAAATATTTAAGTTATTGGTTGACAATAAAGATACATATTTATCAAAAAAGCACTTCAAATCCTCAATAAAATTTCACTATGGCGGCCGCGCGCCGATTTGAATATACGCCGCACGAGCTCTGTCATTATCTGTCTTACGCTCGGCGCAGTCTTAAGAATTTGTGGGGATCTAACTCACAACACTTGACATAGTAGCAGTAGCTAAGTGACTACTAAAACTACTACACCGTGCCGTTGTTTATTTCTAAAACTGCAGCCTTAGAAAACTAGTTCAAGAAGGTTATATAGTATTCCCCGCGCGGACGTTTTCCTGCATAGCCTGCAATTTCTCTTGGCTTTCAGTGCTGAAATAGCTTATCAGTGTAAACGCGATTTATGGTTTGTATGTTTGAAATCCAATGTGCGACATTTTATTGTGATAAAGGATAAGCGACTCGTCCATCTGTTTGTCAGTTTATTTATGAATGTGTTTGTGCTTACGAAAAATTGTTGCTGGAATTGTTTTCTGTTTGCGGACTGTTACGGAAGGGAATAAAATTATTTTTATGTTATTATGTCTTCGTTTATATTTTCACAAGTGTTAGCTATGTATATTGAAACCTACATAAATGAGACTTGTATAAAAAGGTATGAGTAAAATAAATCATGTCTATTTTTAGCCTAACAGAATAATCATAATTATTGAAATGGTCTCAGTACACCGGATGCCAAACGATAGTTAATAAATTAAATCAAGTTCATTAAATAATATAATAATATTCTACCACATACACACAACACCATCTAGCCCAAACTAAGCAGAGCTTGTACTATGGGTACTAGACAATGGATAAACATACTAATATACTTTTTTTTTGTAAACACATACATATTATACATAGAAACACCCAGACCAAGACAAACATCCATGTTCATGTACACAAATGTTTGACTTGTGCGGGAATCGAACCCGCGACCTCAGGCGTGGCAGTCGGTTACACTAACCACTACGCCATCGAGGCTTGCTTGATGACTAAATATTATGAGATTACTAGATGCTGTCCGTAACTTCGCTTGATTTAATCTAGATGTGTCAGTCAATTGCTATCCTTCGGTAACATTACTTTATTTCTAAATGAGAAGTATCCCATGTCATCTTTTGGACCCCTGACAACGTGATTGCGAAATTTTACGATGATCAGTCTAGTAGTTAAGGTGTGAAAGCTAACAAACAAATAAACAAACTCACCTTTATAATATTAATTAGAAAGTTAGAATTTCACCGTACTGTATCACTTAAAAGGCAATTTTCTTTGCATTTATTATCCTAGATGTTCACAAGAAAAGCTAAATTAAAAGAATCCAAATCCATGAGCATAACTGGAAATGTCAAATATTGATCTATATCTCTATAAAGCAGGTGATGGTTTTTGCTCAAGCCACAGTTTATGAAATCTTTATGTTATAATAAATAATGCAAATGATTACCATGGTCATATGAATACAACATATTATTAATAGCGTCCTTACCTCAATGTATTCGCTCCTTCATATTTAATAACCTCGACACTAAAAGTTCGGCGTCACGCAAATAGCTGGTTTTATGATCCAACTTTTATCTGAGATTTCATTGTTTTAGTTTATAACAGCTTTATAGCTGAAGATCTCAATTTATTTACCAAAAGTTTTTGGATAGAGTGACATTTTGTTTTATTTGTGACTATTATCGTTCCAAGATGGCCTCAATCATTATTATCAATCGATCAGCCCTGTAATAATCGATCGGAATATGAGCTTTGGAAAACGAAGTACTTAAGCACAGCTGAATACAACAGCATTCAGTATCGGTTTACCTCCAAGTCAGGTCTGTAATTTCCAAAGTGTCATTCCTATAACATAACCCTAACGATGCAACCGTATTAAATAAACCTGTCAGAGCTGAGAGAGAGACAGTTTCTGCATACCAGATGCAGTCGGAATAATTAGCCTGGAATAGAGCTAGGAAGTGTCGGGATCCTGATGTCAAGGAGAGAAAGCGAGAATTTAATGCCGCTTCTAGATCCAGCAAGAAGGCTATTGCCAAGGCTAAGGTGGAACACGTTGCCAGAATTGGCGAGCGCCTTGGAAGACATCCTTCAGGGAGTCGTGCTTTTTGGGCGCTCGCCAAGGCCACGCAAGGAAATTTTTGCCAGGTCAGTCGCCCACCACTGCATAAGTCTGATGCCAGTCTGGCCCATAGTTCAAAAGAGAAGGCCAATCTTTTGGTACAACTTTTTGCCTCAAACTCGGCTTTGGATGATGAGGAAGTCACACCGCCTACCATCCCAAGGTTCACACCTTGGGATGGTAGGCGGTGTGACTTCCGGATCCTTATCCGTATTCCGGATCCTTATCCGTCCTTATCCTTACGGATTTCAAATCCGTATCAAGCAGCGTGCGGTTAGGCGTGAGCTCGAACTCCTGGACACACATAAGTCGAGCGGGCCTGACGGCATCCCTGCTGTGGTACGACGTGTGCCCCTGAGTTGACCCCTGTTTTAACGCACTTATACCGTCTTTCCTAAAATTCCAACAGGATTCCATCTTCGTGGAAGGTCGCTCATGTTCACCCGATCCCGAAAAGGGGTTACCGGTCGGATCCTTCAAACCGTAGGCCGATAGCAATTACTTCCTTCCTCTCCAAAGTTATGGAGCGGTTAAAAAACCGCCTTCTAGCGTACCTCACATACGCTGGGCGAAGGCTTTGGAGGGAGGGGGAGAGGCTCTGGCGTTAGTCTCGATATCGCTAAGGCATTTGACAGAGTCTGGCATAACGCCCTTCTATCGAAGCGACCATCTTATGGAATCTCCGAGGGACTCTGCAAATGGATTGCCAGCTTTCTGGATGGTCGGCGCATTACAGTCGTCGTTGATAGCTGCAGCTCCGAAACCATAACCATTAACGCTGGTATTCCTCAAGGCTCGGTTATCTCCCCAACGCTGTTCATCCTGCATATCAATAAAACAAAAATGACTTACACATACATTGCTTTGCGGATGACGCCGCTTTGCCCTGTACACAGGCCGAGGCGGTACTTCACACCAGGTCAACGTCTTGTGCTTTACAAAACACAGGTCCGGCCGCACGTGGAGTACTGCACACTAATTTTGCATTATAATAGTTTTGATTGTGTGTTGCAATTCTTCATTAAAATAAAATATTTTTTTCTTTCTTTTCTTCGGTGTTTTCCGAGCGCTATGAGATGTCCTTTTTCAAACGAGGTTTAAAGAGAGTTCTTCTTTCACGGTAGGCAGCGGCTTTGCTGTGTCCTGACATTGCTGAAGTCCATGAGCAGCGGTTACCACTTTCCATCAGGTGGACCACTTGCTCGTCTGCCACCAAAGGCAATAAAAAAAAAATAAAGTAAATCGCACGGGGTCATACCGGCCAGTTCGCAAAGCGAATTTTTAACCGTGCGCTACTCGGGCAGTGGGTCAAGGGCTGATGTTTCCAGTCCATTGTCAAAATTTACACAATCAATACCCATTTGTGGGCTATTTTATGGACGATGTCTGCGGTATGTAGAATGAAAAGCTTCATTAAGCCAGCTGTTTGATGGCGTCGAGGTTTTGTGCGTTTTGAATTGGGTCAATTTTACCCATCTATTATAATGGTAGAGGATCATTATTGAAATTGTTTTATGCATTGTAGAATTTTGCAGTCGTTTACAATTTGGAAATATCTGATTGTAGTAGCAGTGCTTTGTAAAAAAAGCCCTAAAAGCAATCGAGTTTATTTTTCTGTAAAATTAAAGTTAACATCGAATGATTAATTATTCTTTAGAGTAGATTGCCGGTCCTTAATAGAAAAGAAATTAGTTTATAAAATATAGACCCTTGTAAATGACAATATAATATGACATGTCACATTTGTGTACATATTATGTATGTTAGTAGTAATCCATATTGTTGGTATGGTAATGGTCATATACATGGCTGGTATTATATTATGGTACATGGTAATGATAAGTGGTTACCATAGCCTACTGGTGCTTGCTTTAATAGGAATATATTATATTATACTATTACATGTACCTATACATTCACGTATGTAAAATGTATACTAATATTATAAAGCTGAAGAGTTTGTTTGTTTGTTTGGTTGAACGCGCTAATCTCAGGAACTACTGGATCGCATTGAAAAATACGGACTGCTGTTCTTTGATTGCAAGTTTTCAACCTGAACTGACCCAAAGCAGGCTTATAGTCTTTCTCTCCTACTTCCACACCACTCAGTTATGTACTTATCTTATCTTATCTTATCTTATGTGGAGGCCAGTCAGTGCAGACCGGCGACACTTCAACCCAGTGGGATCTTTTGTGTCGACACTCCCCCAATAACAACTGCCATAGATATTCATGGCAGCCGGGACCGACGGCTTAACGTGCTCTCCGAGGCATGGAACACGCGATAATTGTCAATCAATGCGCACATAATTTCGAAAAGTCATATAACTCCCGAAAGTCAGAGGTGTGCGACGTGGGTTCGAACCCGAGACTCTCTGCATTGCAGTCTGTTAGTCTCCCCACTGAGCTATCGCTGCTCTTCAGTTATGCACTAGTTAGACTATGTAGTCTTTTAATTACTAAATAAGATTTAAAAAAGAAATGTTTTATTTTCGTAAGATTTTAGGAAGTAAAATTTTTCGTTAGAAATATGTGTGTGTACGTTGTTTAATCTAATCAGAAACATTTTTGGGAAAAGACCAGGCTAAGAGTAACTTAACCCAATAAGCGTTCAAATTGAGCAAAATGGTGTACGTATCAGAATCGTAGCGAGTAGAAACCGGTAATCTACCTATCAGCTCGGCAAACAGACGCAGTACCTACTGCGTATGCAATAAATGTTCCACCAATCAGATTGCAAAAGTGAATCGATACACAAAGGAACAAATACAACTAGTAACATTTGACATAGCCATATAGAAGCTCAATATTTGACGTACAAGACATCGCACGTCCCATTCGTACATATTTTATGAACCTCTGTGGAATCGATATCTCGAACGTATCCGTGCTATTTCTGTCACAACTTATAGATACACCGTCGGCATTCAGAGGGTTATGACTGATTGAATCATATATGAGTTAGGTTGAACAAAACGGAATTTGGGTTTATCCTTTCGTATGTCCATGATATTGGACACATATCAAGTGGGCACATATTTTCCTGGTTTCATGTAGTATTGGAAAATAACAATGTAATCTCTTGCTATGTCGTAAACTTTCTTATCGAGGCAGAAAGTTTTATAATTGCTCAATTGCTCTTGAACTACAGAAATTATTTTTATGAAATGTGGTAAAGACATAACTTGAATCATAGCTTATGTAGAAGCGGTAGTACAGTGGTTAAGGGATTGGATTTGAGATCGAGACGTCGAGAGCGCCATTTTCACCTATTGCACCACCGAAATAACACTGTTACTATGTTTCGCCTGGTGCTTTTAAACTCCGGAGGCTCACATACCTACTTCTATTCATTTTTTTTATGTAATAGGAGGCAAACGAGTAGACGGATTGCCTGAAGGTAAGCGATTACCGCCGTCCATGGACACACGCAACACCAGAGGAGTTACAAGTGCGTTGCCAGCCTTTTAAAAAGGAGTACGCTCTTTTCTTGAAGGTTTGTAGGTCGTATTGGTCTGGCAATACCGCAGGCGATAGTTCATTCCACAGTTTAGTTGTGCGAGGCAGAAAATTTCTAGAAAAACGCACAGTAGCGGACTGCCGACCATCTAAGTGATGGGGAAACTCCCATTGGAAATTCTGTCGCGTAAGACGATGGCGCCTATTATTCTATTCCATCTTTGATTTATTTAACTAGGAGCGGCAAAGTGCGAGTGTTATCCTTGGTATTGCAAGTAAACATGCTAAGATAACGACCTACCGTCAGTCAGGCCGTATCCTTAATAACCAACTTTTTTGTATAATTCACATTTTATCGGTGAATTGTCCTATGGATGCCTCGTGTCGAGGCATATTTTGTGTTCAAAGCAAAATACTGTGATTTGTATCACGCCCGTATCCCACAGAGCGGCCTTCCATCATCAGAGGAGTTCCAAATTGACTGTTTTCAATAGTTCGGTAAGTAATCTAAGGGAGCGTGAAAATATTTGATAATATTTCATTAAAAAGTAACTTACATCAGACAGACTGGAGCTTGCTTGAGTAATTAAATTATACGATTTCTAAACGACAGTATTAAATTACAAATTTAATTAAAGACACTATAACGTTATAATATCATATCAAAGCGAAATGTTTTTATTCTATTAAGCTTTCTACGTGGCGTCCACCTCAAACACTGGGGAAAGGGGTAAAATAAAACAGTCTCAAGTTACCCCCGAGCGAAACCTCCCAGTCAACCACTTTAACAAAAGTGTACTTGGCAAATCTTTTGTTTCCTGTCGACTTTTTTAGTCTTGAGTTACCCATACAGATAAGTTACACAACCTTTTTAAACTTACATGTTTTGTTGTAGCTTGTAGAATTACTACCAAGAGTATTATTCGCAAACAAGGTAGTAAAATGGCGCCGCGAACACAGAGGCAAAAAAGTTATGTGCTTATCATATAGACCAAGGAATATTATTCTGCCAAAGGATCGGACAAAGTTATTGGGCTTTTGTATCTAGACATTCTCAACAGCACAGAGTCTAGAACTATGCCAGATTGATATAGTACTAATTTACCAGAAATATGGGTTTTTAATTTTTAGTATTCTTGTTAAGCTCTCCAGCTAAGCTGTGCTACAAGCGGCTTATGTAGACAGTGCAAAAGTTGGGATACGACCCCACCACCTCTTGCACGCAAGCCCGATACCATTCATTAGGCTACAGGCTATCATATCTTTACCAGCAAGAAAACTAAACAGGAAATTACAAAACCAGTATAAAAAATCCTAAAACGCACAAGAATTTTGGGTAGGTACCTCCTATTAAAGTACAGAAAATTTCTATTATAACAGGCGAAAGTAGTACTCTGACTAGTCCCCAGGGTACCATAACAGGAGATTATGGGATTACGCCTGCGCCATCCACCTGTACTCAGGCTATTATACAGGCAAGGCTTCTTGGTGATTGAGTTGGAATCCCATGGCATTCTTTGAAGGAAAGCAGTTTACGTAAGTTTTGTCAGAACAAAAGTCTGTTTACTTTAAAGTTGATAAAATACGTGATTTCTCAGTTCTTTTTATAACTAATTAAGGGCTTGTGAGATAAATTTTCATATAGTGGTATCGGCGATTACCGTACATATACACATAAACTCACTTATACTCTCTCTTTATAAAATTATTATTGTATATGGTAAAGACATATTATTATTTTAAGTAGGACAACGCGTTTGTACTTTAAATTATTGAATCGGAGTGGCACACCGGCGACCGAGTACACGCCAACTGTTGTGGATTCCAATCCCACACGGGACAAAAATTTGTGTGATCCGCAAATGATTTTTCTGAGTCTAGGTATTTTGCTTGTTGTTTACATATTGTACGTAGTCTTTCTTTAAACAAAAAGTAACTAAACGTAAATAATAATCTAGATTAGTATTTTCACTTATGGAGTCTAAAGCAGTAAGAACATACGTGAATAATTATATTATTTCTAAACCTTGCTCGCAAAGCAAAATGTTACAAAGATAATAAAAATTACATACGAGCAATTTTCACGCGAGTAATTTTCTACATATTATGTTTACTTTCAGCAAGTCTAAGTCCTGCAGATTCAAGCGAAAAGTAATTATATATTTAAATAATAAATAAGTATATGGTCCCCAAATAACTATTGATGGTCATTTATAAGTAACACATAAACATCAACGCGCAAAAAAAAAATTGCCTTTTCTTAGCGACAAAAAGAGCAACACAGCTATTTAAAATATACTGCTTTAGTTTTTCAAATCATTAGTCGTAATTTGCAAGATTGCTTTTATTACATGGCAATCCTATATCCAATGCATCCCAAATCCATCATACATCCAGAAGACAGATACAAAAGAGCTACCATACCACACCATAATTTTTCGACGGGATCAGTATTACTGGGTTTTTCTGTAAGACATATTTGGTAACAGCATACTAAAGATGAGTCCAGTAATGACAAAATTACAAGAGCCTTAAAATACAGCTAGCAAATCTATATATATATATAAAACTCTTCCGTTACTGAGTGACTGACAGACAACGCACAGCCGAAACTACTGAACGCAAGATGCTGAAATTTGGCATGTATGTTCCTTGGAGAGTGTAGGGGAGCACTAAGACAGGATTTTTGGAAATTCTACCCTGAAGGAGGTGAATGGGGTGAAACCCGATACTCACACGGGAACGTGACTTACGCTGGTGAAACCGCGGGAAAACTACAAGTTATAAATATAATTCGTCTCTACCTACCCAGTCGGCGATACATAGGCTCGAGAATATTGGAAGGTAACACAGATATTAGACGTCCTGTTGTTCCTTCGAAGACATAAACTTCTTATTACTGGAAATATACTGTACGTGGATAGCATCGCAAAGAAGCGTTAGGTATAAGTATCGTAGACCATACTTTATGGCCTATCGAACATTCGCATCGGGCCTCAAAACAACAGACCCAAATTTTATTGCAAAGAAATATAGATTCATGATGAAAGTTCATGCCTATATCTCAACCCCAGAAAGGTTAAGGCTTTTATGCTACGTGTTGCTTTTTATACGAAGTCTAAGGTTATAGATTACGTAGGTACAGATGGCCATGAATATGTGGATTGGCATTTGGCAGACATGGCCATGAGGATGTTTCTGAATTATATATTCAGATGTATGATGATGAAACGTCTATGTCCCAATCGTAACCCAAGAAAGGACGAAGCTTTCATGATAAGTGTTGCTCTTTATACGTAGTGTAAGAGTAAGGATTACGAAGGTACAAAAGGACAGCGGTATGTTCCTAAATATTGATACATGATTTTATACAATTTTAACTCGAGAATGATCCAAACTTTTCTGCTGCATGTTGTTTTCTATACGCAGTTTAATGGTGTAGATTCCGAGTTCCCAGCATGAAATGTGGGCTATATACTAAACCTGCTTATTCCTAATACCCAGAATCAAAACCAAATCAATCAACTTAATCATCAAATCACGCCTTAGTCTACCTGATTATAATGCTTATTACTATGTACAGCATTTACTAGACCCTGTATTGTCACAGAGAATTTAATAATAGCAAAACTTAATAACACTTTGCTCGTTCTGCACATAGAACCTGGAACTTTACTCACAAAAAAAAGGAGGCCACAGTACGAACTAAGCAGTCGCTATTTAGATCAACATAAACCTTTTTAATCACAAGTAAAACACAAAACGGCCCTTCCAAATTAAAAATTAAAAGAAATTGAGTCGTTTTCGCGACTTGGAGTTTATATAATGAAAATTTAATGCTTCTGCCTACCCATTTCGTATACTGAGTGTTAGGGCCTTTAGCGGTTATTGCGTCATAAATACAAGGTGTAATGTAAGGGACCGGAAATGAAATGAAATTGTATATAGCCACTATTTTTCTGAGCAAAAATGGCGACGAATATTAAGAAAATATTATGCTTGTGTAATATTTTACGTATGACAATGTGTATAAACGAATTTAATGGTCTTTCTCTTATATTTTCAAAAAGACTATTACCGCATTAGGAATTCTTCCTGTGACGCGGGGGACTTTACAAACTATCAAACAACAGACACAAAGAACACCCAGATTCGAAACTACTATTTGTGAATCACACAAAGTTTTGTCCCGTGTGGGATACGAACTCATAACACTCGGCACAATGGCAGTAGCGAGGCGCCACTTAAACCACTACGCCTTTCGTGGAGTCTAAGTCTCACGCCTAAATCGCCTAAAACATAGGCAGCGGTGAAATATACCAACATTCACAGCAATAGTTTTAGATACTACGTTGTTGAGCAGGTCTATTACCATTCACCAGCAATTACAATTTTGTGTAGTAGAGCCTCGCTGATTTCGGCATGAATGGGACGGCTCGACCGGGGAAGGACTACCCTCTCATAGAATATCGACGTGAAATAGCAGTATTCCTACAGTTGTGTTTCGTTCAGTGAGTGATAGTGCCGGAGGCCCAATCACCCTCTTTCCCCCTTCCCGCTCCTTCTCCTTCTCACTTCCTTTCCTAAAGGGTCGGCAACGCGCAAGTGATGCCTTTGGTATAGCAGGCGTCCATAGGCTACGGTGACCACTTACCATCAGGTGGGCCGTATGCTTGTATGCAACCTAAGTTGCACAAAAAATAAAAATCGCAGTACTAGAAGCTATGAAGCGAGAAATTTAGAATTTTTGATGAAGTTCGGTTACTGCTGTTAATTTGACAAAACCAATAAATAAATAAATATAAACTTAAGGACTTAGCAACTGTTTCGTTTTGGAAGAGGACACAGGATAATACGAGACAACGATTCCGGAGGTGAAATAAGTCCGAACTGTAGTTATCTCTATTCCTCATTGATATTTCATTCATTGCCAGCGCGACAACAATAGTTCTTTTAGAAATATTTTCATTTATGTTTTAGTACCACTATTTCCTCTTAACCTTTCAATTGTTGCCATAGACATAATTAAAAACCTATTGTGTCTGGCCGCCGGTGTACCGCTGCCACTCAATCAAACCTAGACATAACACGCTCGATTTAGGCATGATACACATCTGCTTACCCCATGAGGACACATAAGCTTTGTATGTTTGTTACCAATAGTTTTGGAAACCGCTAGACTCGTAAATTTAAAAATATCTACGGTGGCAATCTCTGACTACCAAAGTTATGTGCGTATTAAAAGTTAAATGCAGCGCTCTTTTATATTTCCGGAAAATATCATGAGGAAATGTGTTAAAAGTTTGATACGATGCTCTCGAATGAGTGTCGAATACAAGAAAAGTGGGCAAAATAAACATGCATTTTATAATGCATAAAACTATATTTACTACTAGTTAACCAATGGTTAAGATACTGGACTTGCGATCAAAAGGAATAGGTTCGACACCCACCTATTACATTACCGTTAAGAACCCACTAGGAGTGGTTCCTAGTCTAAACAAACTAATACTTAGCTAGAACGGTAACAAGTATACCAGTAATGAGTAATCTCAATTGCTGGTAAAATTAAAAGAAAAGAAAATTCCATTCTAGCAAATATACCGAATCACACTACCCGTTCTAGTTGCAGTTTCATCCAGAACTTGGCAACTCGTTATCGTCCGCAAACATACTTATATCAAGCCTATATCGTAAGTTGAGGCGGATAAAATGTGGGTATTTCGTCAACAAAAAAAATCCTTTCCTAAAGAGTTGGCAACACGCAAGTGATGCCTCTGGTGTTGCAGGAGTCTATAGGCTACGGTGACCACTTGCCATCAGGTGGGCCGCATGCGGGTTTGTTAACTTTTAAAAATAAAATTTACATTCTATAATTTTAGGTCCCCCCTAATAAAAGCGAGCCTATTGCCGTTTATCAGGTACATTTAACTCCATGCAACTACTAAGAATTTCTTGGCAAGCAAACTGAATAACACGTTGCCTACCCGAAAGCTCACGCATAGCAGTAAATAAAAGCTCACGCATAGCAGTAAAATACATGCTACGCATTACAGTCTCTGATCCCGTGCTACTACTAAATATTTTTGGACAGACAAACCCAATAACACGTTGCCTACCCAAAACCTCATACATAGCCGTAAACAACTGCTGCGCAGTGCAATAATCCACCATAAACGAAAATATGCCAAGGAAACAAAAGGCACTCAACACGCAAAACCTATAACTTTCTTTACAAACTGAATAGCAATTTAAACTGAGAATAACCTTCTTCGCGAACTGGATACCCATTTAAAATGTTTCGAACTACGTCACTAGTCAGTATCTACGAAGGTGGAGAAACAACTAAAGGTCATATTTAGCCCGATCGATGAACTATTTCTATTCTAACTGTAGACCGGCGGCTGCCCTGAATTTATTTTCCAACTTACATTCGGTTCAATTTTAATATTAAATTGCAGACGTGAAAGTTTAAGGATTAAGCCATTTTGATTTATTGACAGATATGTCGATTTTGAAGCAGCGATAGCCTTATGGTAGACTACTTGTACTAAAACTAGAAAGTACCAAGACTTCATAGGTAATCGGAGCCAAAAAATTTGGGTCGTGTTTCTACTATGAATATATATTTCTAGTTAATAGGAAAGTTGATTAGGGAATACCAAGACTATAGATTCTGACCAGCGGATCTATGATCGTCGACATTCTGAAGAAAGGCTAGGTTAACAGTATTTTTAACAGACAAGCATACGCGAAGAATATAGTGCGAGTGAATGATGCAACTGCAGTCATAGATAAATCAAGTGGTAATTCAAAGTCTACTACCGCTAGTCCCACCTAACCGGTACATAATTACAAGCGTATATTCCTGCAGAGATAGAGAGAGTATTTATTACACCCCAATTGCGCAAGCTAGCACCTTAGATCACTACTCTCTAGCAGGCAAAGTTACATACTCCATGCTGTTAATGAAATTTCTTGACAGAAAACCTCCTAACACTTTGCTCAACAGTAGTATTCACTGCCACTAGTATATCTACTACAGCTAGTGTATATGTATAAGTATGTGTATCGATTTACAAGTATATACATTCTATAGCCTGAACCTTAATTACGAGGAGACGTCAAAAATGATTCATTGTTTATACCTACATATGTAGTAGTTTGTACCTAACTGCATTGGAAACTTGATTGCATCGCATGTCAAACGCCTGTTGATTGCATAATTTGTGCTTGATCAAAGTGTATTTGATTAACTACAGAACGAGGTTTGGTTTCGTTAAGACGTCATACAAAATGCAATATGGCCGACGCATGTGGCTGCGAAAAATTTAAATGAAAGTGTAAATTATCTGCGTAGGAATTAAAGCCATTTATGATTAGTCTAAATTTAATATTTAAGAAACCTCTAATTAAACAATGATCTCTTAGTGAAGATTAAAATATTCTCATATTATTGAAATATCAGGATACCATAGAATCGATAAAAGATGCTCACATCCTTTCATTACCTCTAATGATTTTCAAACCATTGTATATATTTTCTTGAATCATAGCTCTCTGTAAAAACACTCTCTGTAAAATCGGTCCATCCGTTTGGGAGCTGCGATGGTGCAGACAGATACACGGATACACACGATAAACTTATAACCAAAGTCTATTTGCGTCGTAGGTTATAAAAAAGCTTTCCACTGTTATAAAATTACTCTATGACTTTATATTTTATATTGAAAATATTAGAAATGTGATCTGACTACAAATGAGTTTTCATCTTAAAATCTAAAGATTTTGGATTAGATTGATTACTAATATCGACTGGCAAAACTTCATTTTGGTAATAGAAATAAGCCTCGTAACACAAATAATCTAATATAAATGTAAAATACGAAGGCCCACCCAGACTTCGTGCACTGGGCATTTCGAACTATATGATTACAGTTTAATTTCCGCGTAAAGAAATACTAGTGAAAACCACGGATAGCCATTACTGGTATCGGTATAGTGTGCCTTTATATCTACATCTAATTAAACATTATTACTAATTATATGTATAAATGTTTATCTATTACGCCTTAAAACGCGTTGGCAAAGAAATTACAAATTTCCCACATACCTTCGTCAATAAACTCAAAATGTCAAAGTAAATGTCAAAATTAAATGAAATTTGATTATGTGATGAAGGCACATAAATCGACATCGCGGTTACATTATCCGCTCAGAGTGATATATTTTATCGAAACGGTAAAAGAATCTCAAATTTATGTAAGCTTATACGTATACATATAAATGAAATCGAAGCGTATTTCTATAATATCGAGCTGATAAATATTTTACTAAGTTGAGAAGACTTTTTACATGTCATAAGGTCGTAAAAAACATTTAAAATTTTATTATCTATCTGTATGGTATTCGGAAAGGCTAAACTGATCACAATACAACTCCGCTCATCAAATAGTTTCAGTTTAAAAAAAAAATGTTATTCTTTCGGACGAAATCGTTTCCATTTTCAATTTTTTTCGTACATTAATTTAGTTGATTATTCTAATACCGCACTCCTGGAAAATCATTCACCGTACTATTGGCAATTGTCAAGAGCCAAAACCGTGCTCTAAACGATTGTCACTAGACTTAATTTAGGCCGCCGGCGGATCAACAAGCCACCCAGATAAACATTATATCCTTTCCTAAATTATAAATGTCATAAAAACTTCATGTATTATGCTTTCACTAAGCCGCTGCACAGATTCTGTACAGTTTGGTACATACATAGCTTAAAAGCCACACATGAATATTATACTTTACATACAAATCGAACAAATTCACGGTTAACTTACACCTAATTAGTACTTATCTATATTTGATTCGTTTTACATCACGATATATCCAAATACGGCTTTATCTTCTTCTCTCTTAGCCTTTATTATTCCCAAGTCACTTGGGGTCGGCTTTTCTGGTCTAACCGGATTTGACTGGATATCAGTTTTTACACGGAGCGGCTGCCACCTGACCTTTGCAACCCGAAGGCTAACGATACCCTAAGGCTAGACCAGTGTCAGGATATTAGAGGGTACTGACTCTCCCAATAACGACTGCCATAGATGCTCATGGTAGCCGGGACCGACGGCTTAACGTGCTCTCCGAGGCACGGAGCAGGTGAAAATTGTCAATAAATACGCACATAATTTCGAAAAGTCATATAACTTCCGAAAGTCACATGTGCGTGACGTGGGTTCGAACCCTAGACTCTCTGCATTGCAGTCTGTTGGCCTCCCCGCTGAGCTATCGCTGCTTAAATACGGCTTTATCTTATTAAACTTATTTTCCCAAGTCCAAATATATAGTCAACTTAAATCTACCAATGAGATCTGCACCGAACAAACTTTATCCCATAAAAATATACCACGTAATACCCGTTTTCCCCATAGCAGCGTACAGCTATCCAACTTTCCTCATGTAGCAATTATTCATTGTTCCAACATAACGGTCAGAGCCTAGCGTGTACCGCTGTAATGAATAGCTACCACCATGCAGTTTGTATTATGCTAAATAATTCATGCTGACGAAACTGAAAAATGGCCACGTTATATTGCTGTGCGTTGTTGGAATGAAACCGTAAAATGGCTTTACCCTTGTATGTTACTGAAGTAGGCAGCTACGTAGCTTTGCTCTGTAGCAATGAGCAATTGTCAACGGAAAAACAAAAGAATAATTCGAAAATTCTGCAATCGAATCTTGGTACGCGTTCGTTATTCGAATAACGATTTGATGGCACCTTGATTAAGGCAAGGTATGTATCTGTTTCGTTTAGTTGACATCAATGTTTTATTTCATTTGATCTTCTTTCTAACGATAATGCTAAAGTCCTTAGAATTACACCATATACATTATAGGTATTGCTAAAACATTATCAATTAACAATTTATTCATTCGGAAAACGATGATTCAAATTCGAATACATTTGATAACTCTCCATTAATTCGAAAGATTTATCGAAAATTACACATCGCTATCATAAGGCTTTGTAAGCGCATTGTACACATTCGCCAGTTACATTCAGTTCTCTTGTTTTAGGTAGCATTTTGCTGTTTACCGGCCAAAGTTTTATCTAATGCTGCAACAGCTGTACTGCTTAGTTAAAATAGTCTAATAAATAAACTAAGGCTATATAAAACTTTAAACATTTGTTTTTTACATTTATTAAACATTACATAAATTGCATAACATTGCGATAGTAATTTAAACGCTAATTGCAACTGCTGAAACGCTGGTAGAAAACAGCGATACTATTACAAATGTCTTCGTCAGACTAAAAATATTCTAACATTTTAACCGTATTACTAATATAATAAATAGAAAAGTGACTCCTTGTCTGTTTGTGCCGTATTTACGGATAATCCACTGATATATTTTATTAAAATTTGGCAATAAAGTAGTTAAATTCTGTGGTAGTAGGTAAATTTATTTTAAAACGCCACCTTATTTACGGGTAACGGCATATCGTATAAATCTTGAGAGAAAATTGTTCTTTTATAAGATTAACATTTCTTCTTAAGATTAATGGTTCTTTTATTTGGTATTCTTGTCTGGATATAAAATAAGTCTATTTCTGTTCTTAGACTACAATAGGTTTGTCCGCTATTAGTTGGTGAAATGTAATTGTAGAACCATCGAATACCGAATGAATTTAAGAACTGTCTATTCGATTGAGATTTCGTTTAAATCTGGTGGTCTACCTTGCCGGTCCAGTCCTGACATAAGGATGCCATAATGTGTAAACCACTATCAGTTTATTGTATATAAGGCACTTTTATTCTTTTAGATAATAAAATGGATTATCTGAACGATCGGTGGCTTAACAAAAACACAAGAAAATAATTCCAGTATTTTCCTGAAGCCGCCGATGGTTTAACATATGAAATAGCAGTTTACTTGACGGTTACCTTTATGTTTTATTTATCTTGTAGTTGCATATTTATTATTCATTTATACTGCGGATGAAATGCCGAGGAAAGACAGCTAACAGCCGCTGTCTACCGTAAGAGAAGAAAGGAACAACTAAATAGTTTTTGAATTGGAACGCGAATCTGCTTGATGACTAAAATTGTAAGGTGGTACTAACCCCTGTACCACAGGGGTTAGTACCACCTTACAATTACAATATACCATTACTACGTGAAAAATCTCAGCTAAGTCTCCAGTAATCTTCTAGCATTATTGGTGGCAAGATTTTGCATTAACAAGGATATTTTTTTTAAATTATATTTCTTTATCTTCAGATAGTAAGTGACAAGATTTTCTTGACTTTACAGTGTGGTAATGCTCCATAATTTTGATATTATCTTTTATACACGCGTGGCATTCAAGACTCACGCATAATGGACCAACTTTGAGTTTAAATGCGGAAAAGGGAGTCCAATTACAATTACAATTACGTGGCATTAAAGAAAATTTATAAGATGACAGTTTTATTATAACTAAATTACCTACGGGTTGAATACTGCTTTAAGAAATATAAGATTTAAGCTGTTTCTCTTTATTCTAAAGCTCGGCCCGACAACGCTTCTTCTTCCTAAAACCAAAACCTTAATATACATGATATAACACAGACTTAATGTACAAAGTAAAATGGACTTTTCTCGGCACAGTGCGAAGATATGTCCGTAATTTGGACAAAAAGTATTTTCCCTTCCCTACTTGTTGATTAGGCGCGCAACAGTTTTATTTCTTCTTTGTTGTACAAAGATTTTGTCCTTATTCTCTAGGATTTTATCGCACTGTGTATTTACTGGATCCTCTTGATTTTTTTATTTGTTTATTTCAAAGATGAATTAAGATGTGGATTAAATTTCTCGTTATTCAGAATAATAATATTCTTATAAAATAATAATCAAATATTTTTATAAGTGCGTTCGAAATGGCGGGCTTATAGTAACAACGTAATAAAAATATATTTATTTAAACTTAATTAATCCTACATCCTAAACTTACCTCTTGAAGATAACCACCAAAATCGAGACAGACGGCGATCGCTCACAGTACTATTTAGTAAAACGTTCAAAGACAAAAATATTTGCTTTTAATATTTTTCCCCGCGACCGCGTCCGTGCCAGTGAGCTGTCGGAACGACACTGGTGAAAGACTACAGTTGCGAGTACCTTTACCTGTTACATGCTAGGGGTAAACTAGGGATGGGAACACCGGGATAATAGCAACTGCTACTTTCCCTGGATATCTGTGATTGGATATCACTGTTAGTGCTAATAACATAATGATGTCAGAACTGCAAATATTATAGGAAGTTGGCATGTTGAAAGTTTTATCAATTAAAGCGGCAACGTTGTCAAGACGAATGATTACTTATATTATTTGATTTAAAAACTATATATGACAATTTTTCTGAACTTAGCACTTACTTAAAACTAAACACAATGAGAAAAATATTGTGCCTCATTGTGGTCCGATCGTTGGAAGTCGTAAATTAAATAGATTAATACTTTTGTTAACTAATTTTAAATGTAATATTGTATGTAACCATGAGCTTGGAAGTAACATGGATTAAGCCTATGATACAATAATTGACTTAAGCTTGGCATCATACACAGTTATTGTGTTCAAACGTTAAATAAAATCACTGCTACAAAATAGCTGTTCCAAATGAGTTAAGAATACATTGTAACGTTTTCATTAATCTCTCGATTCCATCATTGTACCGTGCCGTCTGCTACCCTGACCATATTTTTATTCCGTTCACGTCACAATTTTCCACCCTATAATATAATTTAGCCTATTGCTATCCTTCTTACGCGTACCACCATGGCATACAAAATGAATTGGCGTGAAAGAGATAGATTGAGATCGTAAATGCTCTCGTTAACGACTGTAGCGTGACTCAGTCCTAGCTAGGGTTGACACGCGTGGATTTTCCGTCGCCACGTCTGGTCATGTTTTCCTAATTATATTAAAGTTTTGGTAACTAAAGTATCGTGAATTGAATTAAACATGCTTTTACCTGCCATCCTTAGGGATTTGCGAGGGATTTCCAGGTATTTCCCTTTTTGTGCGACTCCCTTAGGTCAGGCCTTAGTATTCCCGAAATGGATTATGAATGTCTGTCAATATTTTTTCTTTTGTAATCCTGAATTATGTGAATTAGTAGGTGTTTTTATGAGGTAATGGATAACGTGTTACGCTAAAATATTAGAGTATTAATTAATAAGCAGACATTTCAACACAATTTTGAACAGTTGATTTCAGTACAATTTTTTTCAGGTGATATTTTCTTAATTGCTTCGCCGACGGTAATTATGGTCGCTAAAAACGTACCAGTTTAAACCAATGAATTCTATTTCGATGTTCAATGGTTCGGTCCAATGAAAAATTAAGAACAATGAAAAGCATCAAAACATTAAGAGTAAAGGTTTCTAAGACCCATTCCTGTTGCGTTTGACTCGAGAAGTTAATATCAATGTGTAAAATAAGCAAGATCATCATTTTTAAAAGCTGATTTTAATACTTTTTCATAAACAATATAATAACAATTTTGGGTACGTACATACGTATGTACTGATTTTTTTTTTGGTTCTGTTTAGGTTAGTTTAGTATGCTTTGCAAAGTTTGCTTGAATGTCAACACTAGAATAACCGGACGATTTTTGTAATCTTAGTTCGTCTTTAAAACTATAGTACACATAATAAATATATTATGAAAAAAAAATATATATAGGGACATGACAATGGAAGTTTTTTTGCACTGGTGTAATTATTCAGAGAGAGTAATGTGTTTATATGGACGAAACGCTGTCCTTATTTCCTCTTAAATATGGCACAACACGTACGGGACCACAAAGTCTCGCCGCTGATCTAATAAAGCGATTATTTCTTCCACGTACGAGCAAGCTCTGGAATGAACTGCCTGCTTCGGTGTTTCCCGAGCGCTATGATATGTCCTTCTTCAAACGAGGTTTAAAGAGAGTACTTCTTTCACGGTAGGCAGCGGCTTTGCTGTGTCCTGCCAATGCTGAAGTCCATGAGCAGCGGTTACCACTTTTCATCAGGTGAGCCACATGATCGTCTGCCACCAATGACAATAAAAAAAGAAAAAGTCCAATCTGGTCGTGAAATTATACAGAAGACAAAAAATGCTAACACAGACTGCTTTGTTTGTCCAGTGGATTGATGCGCTTATAATCGTATGGTGCTGAGTTTAATATAATAATATCAGCCCTGTGGTAAGCTGGCCTACTTCTAAGCACAGGCCTCTTCTTAGGATAAGAAAAGTTAAGGTTCAGTTAGCCTAGTCCAAACAACTGGACAATCTCGTTTAGTGCTGCCTTTCATCAAGCAACGGATCGCAACCAATGGAGACAGCTAGTAGACAGAGTCAGAAGAAGTCACGATCCTCAGCAATGAGGGAAACGACTGAAGAGAGAGAGAGCCCAGTGCGGATTAGTACACTTTACACATATTGGAGAATGTTATGAAGAACTCTCCGACACGCAGGTTTCCTCATGATGTTTTTCATATAAATTAAAACAAAGCTGGATGTTTTTAAGTCTTACGTACTAACATTCGAAGCCGTACCGTACCTTGTCTCAGCTTGACAATCGAACGTAGGAATTTCTCGATCGATTATATTATTAACATTAACACAAATTTATGATTTCAAATTATTGATATATGAAAAATAAAAAAGTCCTGCACCACTGAGATTAACAGATCATTTTTATGTGCACAAATAATACAATGCTTTATGCGGTTACCGGCACCACTGTTAAAGCATATAGAGTAACAGGGTTGATCACTACAGTGGATAAAAATAAAATAATTCATGAACATTTTGGAGAATAGTTTCTCCTTGCGTCCGATATTTTAAAATTTGTCAGTTCCCTTGAAAGTTATAATATAATTATAAACCATACTAATGTACTATATCATAACGCTGAATACTTTTTTTGTTTGAACGCAGTAATATTAAACAGAACAAGGCTAATAAAAAATGGCCCTTTGTTTTAGATGACATAAACATATTGGAGAAGGTTGAAATTAAACTACTATATACGGATTTTATCGCGTTGTTTATTTTAAACTTTATTATATAATTTAGAAACTGTTACACTACTACTAGATACTATTAAACTTTACTAATTTTTAAGCTAATTAAATTATTAAAAGTGTCGCCGGTCTGCACTGACTGGCGCCCACATAAGATAAGATAAAACTATTTATATTTAAATTTACACTTTCCCCGACGTTTCGATTGCTTTTCAGCAGCAATGGTCACGGGGAGACTAAGGTGGCAGTTGTCTCAATGTTCCAGTGTCGTTATTTCAAAGTACCCGAACATAATTTAATCATTGGTGTTTCTATTTACGCAGAATGAGCTCAGAGTATCATGAAGTCAAGCTGTGGTTAATTTAATTATTTATTTAATAAGCTTAAATATAGTAAAGTTTAATAGTATCTAGTAGTAGTGTAACAGTTTCTAAATTATGTAATAAAATGTAAAATAAACAACGCGATAAAATCCGTATATAGTAGTTTAATTTCAATGACTAACATTCGCGTAAACAGAAGACAATATTATATTGGAGAAGACTATGTAACTTACGCTTAGGACCACAGGGGCAGAGCTGTAACCCTAACGAAATAGCATATCTACGCATATCTTTTGCATTGCGAGAGTCATATTTTTAAGGAGTAAGATAAAGGTGAATACTGATACCGTTTATAACGTTGCCTGGCAACCCTGTTCAATAAGGCATGTATGCCGTTGGGCGTGGATCACACTTTTTCTCTTCATAATTACATAGCTTTTATTTGCAGAAACAAAGGCTGTATTTGATAGCTTCGATCATTTTGATTAGCCTCCTTTGGTAGAGCGAATATTTCTATCGATGGATATCTTTGTATTCTATATATGTGAATATGGTCTCGTCGGTGTTTGTCTTATCTTATCTTATGTGGGGGCCAGTCAGTGCAGACCGGCGACACTTCGACCCAGTGGGATCTTTTGTGTCGACACTCTCCCAATAACGACTGCCATAGATGTTCATGGCAGCCGGGACCGACGGCTTAACGTGCTCTCCGAGGCACGGAGCAGGCGATAATTGTCAAACAATACGCACATAATTGCGAAAAGTCATATAACTTCCGAAAGTCAGAGGTGCGCGACGTGGGTTCGAACCCGAGACCTTCTGCATTGCAGTCTGTCGGTCTCCCCACTGAGCTATCGCTGCCTCTCGTCGGTGTTAGTGTTATACATTGTTTAATTCTATTGTAAAGGATTTACACTAGAATTAATTCCTGTGTCACGGACGGCTTTACAAACATTCAAACAGCATTTGTAAATTTTTGTCGTAAGGATCGAACTCACTCACGAGCAGTAGCCATGATGAGGCGACTACTAAACCACTAGGCCATCTGTGTAATCTAGTATAGGTCAATTCTCTATAAAATATAACATTTTTGACAAACCTGAATATAACTATTAGTAATAATAATTATATTATAACCAATTTAATCTATTATCTATGTTTACCGTTAAAACGAGCGATAATTAATTATTTAATACGCACATAACCTCGAAACGTCAGAGATGCACACTTTGGGATCGAACTCGAAATCTTTACGTAATAGTGCAATGGACATAAAAAATATTATTTATAATATACATGGCAGGGCATACTGCGACCAATCAATCAATGTAATAATAATATGTTTGCAATCTATATTCCACAAATATAGAAATCAATTAATTGATTGGTCTAGTAGTGCTAGCGTATTGAGTTCTTGGACAAAAAATATTTAATACGCACATAACCTCGAAAAGTCAAAGATGCGCGCCTGGGGATCGAACTCAAGAGCTCTGCGTGGCAGTCAAACAGTCTCCCAGTACAATATCGCCGCTTTTTTACATACAACAAATAGCGTGTTAATTTGAAGCCTTTGAGTTAACGCTATAGCCGTAGCCGATTATGAGTAGAAAATTTTAATAGTTAGTAGTGTTTTTGGAAAACTTGTACATACATTAAGTCGAACAAATATCAGACATCGTATGATAGTAGTAAGATGTATATTGCAGCATCGGTATCATTCCGAAATCGTACGTACTGAAACAATACTTAAATTTTATGTTTCATTAATATCTATCGAACGTAAGTTTAAGACATCGTAGATTAAATATACAATTAAGTAATTTTTAATTAAAATTAAAAATCATTGAAGGCAGACGCGATTTTTAATAAAACTAATATTTCAATTTATTTATTAATTTCAATAATATTTATTTATATCGACGTGAAATAGCAGCATTCCTACTGTTGTGTTTCGTTCGGTGAGTGAGAGTGCCGGAGGCCCAATTACCCTCTTTACCCCTTCCCGCTCCTTCTCCTTCCCACTTCCTTTTTCTCTTCTTTGTTTCCTAAAGGGTCGGCAACGCGCATGTGATGCCTCTGGTGTTGCAGGCGTCCATAGGCTACGGTGACCACTTACCGTCAGGTGGGCTGTATGCTAGTTTACCACCTTCGCTGTATATAAAAAAAGACACTTTTTGGATATCTCAATGACTTATTGGCAGGAATGCACTGTTTAAAAAGGGCAAAACATAATATTTCGTTTATGAATGTTAATTTAGTTAATACAAGAAAAATAAAGTATCGGGCACGCCACAATCGTGGCCGTAAGACCCGTTTTTGAGGAGTGTCTGGAGAGACGGCATGGCGCCCTCACCTTCCGGCTGATACAGGTAATGACTGGCCACGGTTGCTTTGGCCAGTTCCTGTGTCGCATAGGCCGGCAAGAGACATCCGGTTGTCACCACTGTGGCGACTGCCGCGATGTTGTTGAGGACTCGGCGCTGCACACTTTGGCGGGCTGCCCCGCCTGGGCATCGTGGCACCGTGAGTTAATCGCAGCAGTCGGTATGGTTGCCCTCTCGCTCCCGGCCGTGGTTCAGTCCCTGCTCCAGAGTAAGAGGTCCTGGAACGCCATCTCCTCCTTCTGTGAGGAAGTAATTGCCGTCAAGGAGGCGGCGGAGCGGGAGAGGGATCGCTCAAACCCACTCCCCAACCGCAGAACCGGGCGCCAAAAGTCGCAAGACGACCTCCAGCCACCCTGAGGTTTGACCTGGGGGTGGCGGGCTTCGTGGGCCTGCCTGTCATCCGATCAGCACCAGGTCCGAGAGGCGGCGTGCGTGTTCCCACGCGCTCTGTGTAGTGTCCGTCTACCTTCTAGACTTGTGTGTCCGTCTTCCCATAGACCAGTTTTGGTAGAACATGTTGATTCTTACGAATATTTAACATCGATGATATGCATTTACTATGTATTATTATATTCACACATGTTTTGAAAAATAAACGTACCTTTATCTTTATCTTTATCAAAAATCTTTAGAGACTTTCATATTTATAATATCTAATCTAATATCTAGCTTTTTCTCGCGGCTTCGGTCGCCAAAAAGTAGGTTATTTAGGTTATGTTAATTATAATTTTTTTTTAATAAAGTAGCCTATTTATGTAACTCGCTGATAATGTAGATTCCCAATGGGGAAAGAATTTTTAAAATCCGTTGAGTATTGTTTGAGTTTAATTCTTACAAACAAACAAAATATCAAATCTTTCCTCTTAAAATATTAATATAGAAGTAGTCAGGCAGGATACTTTATTAGTCCCGAAGCATAATATTTGGATCTATTTTCAAATTAGTCAATATTATTATATTTTTCTGTAAGGAATTTCGCAGTGACAGGATGGTGTTTGGATCTGGTAGATAATAATAAGCTCGATTGCAACTATGCGAGATGTTCTCTAAAAGGCAATTCCTGCACTAGGCGTAATGTCTGCGAGGCGAGGGACATTCAAACAACCAACACAAAGAACAACCAGCCTCGCAACAACGATTTGTGGATCACCCAAATGTTGTCTCGTGTGATGATCGAATTGACAACTCTCAGCGCGATGGTAGTGGCGATGTGCCCACTTTTTATTTCTTATATTTTCGTAACAAAAAACACATCTGTGTCGAAATATAAAACGTAACTGTCGAAATATGAGGTATAGTAAGAACTCTGCTCACGCCGGGTAAGTAGAGACGTGAGTTTTAAGCCACGGGTCTAAAACATATTTATGAACAGTAAAATTTCAAAGTAATGAAGATAAGAAGTACTATAATAAAACATAATTTAAGTTCTACCTTTTGTTATTAATAATACTAACTTAAACTATTGTACGATAAATTTATATCTGTACTAATATAATCATAATGTCCTCCAGACCAAATTTCGGTCACAGCGGCCAATTTTAACGTAGTCTGGCCGCAGGTAATATTATAAATATAGTGCACAAGTGTGTGCGCAAACACAAGTGCATTCTTTGTTCCCTAACTCTCATGATTCAATGGGATGGCAACGACCAAAGTTTGTTTCGTCAATGAAACTCCTCATACACATTTCTTTCAAAATATACCAATTTATAGCTCACCATTAAAACTTTTTATATTCCTAACATAAAATCTACATCAAACATCCAAAAATGAAAATTAAATGTTTATCTTTTGTAAAGATGCGATAACAAAACGTTTAAACAACTTTTGCAAGTTGTCGTTTGAGGGAGACTTCCGATGGTGCAATTATTTTTTAAATAAATTTCTTTGAGGAACGATAAGGAAAATTATTGGTTACGAGTTCGTTTCCTATACATCAAATTATAAATGTTTCAGAAAAAGAGAGAGAATGAATAAATGATTAATATTAAATTCAATGCGAAAGTAATCATGTTTATTGTTTTGTCCTTCTTTCACGCAGTAACAAAGTAAAGCATCGACATATTAATTTGCAAAGATAGTTTATGGCTGGAGAGTGATATAGACTATATATCCAAAGAAAAAAAAAAGCAAACGAGCGAGGACTAAATGCTAATTTTATTTATATATTTCTTCTGTATGTGTGTATGCCACTGCCTCCGTGGCGCAGCGGTAGTGAATGCGACTGCTGTGCATGAAGTCTCGGGTTCGAATCCCGGGTCGGGCCAACAAAAAGCTATTGGGTTTTCCTGTAAAGTAATCTCAATAGCAGCTCGGAGTTAGGAAGTTGGCGGTGTTAGACACCCCCGTGCCTCGGAAAGCACGTAAAGCCGTTGGTCCTGCGCCTGATCTCTCTCCGGTCGTGTCGGATTGCCGTCCCATCGGATTATGAGAGTTAGGGAACAGAGAGTGCACTTGTGTTTGCGCACACACTTGTGCACTATAATATCTCCTGCGCAGATGGCCAGTCTCTGTTAAGACTGGCCGCCGTGGCCGAAATTCGGTCTGGAGGATATTATTATTATTATTATGCCACTGAACTACATTGAATGATTCGAGTCGCATCCCTGGATGGTTTAGATTCACAATTGAATCCAGTAGATAGAGCTACGATCGGGTTGCAAGCTAACGTTCGGGCAGCAGTCTGTTGGGTACTCTACCTATGTTATAAATAAATATATTTTTCACAAATATATAAAACAGATAGATATTTCACTTCTTACGCGTCTAAAGCAAAAAGTTTACTCAATACTCAATACTCAATTGTTTATTGCCTTCCACAATGTAGGCTTAGGTGGTAACTTTAATAATATGACAGTTCATTATGGACCCTGTCGGGCACAGCAACGGAGGAGAGGAAACCAACTATTCAGATGCAATAATATCACATTCTGTACATACTCAATACTCAATATTTTATTGCATTCCACAATGTTATAAAGATGGACCTATAAAACAAATTAGGTCATTATGGACCCTATCGGGTACAGCAAATTAGGAGAGAAGAAAAGGGCTACATGGCAATTAAAATAATTTGTTTTAAGTATATAAAATATAATGTACCTATTTATCTAATATAATATATATTTACGTGTACTTATGTTAATATTTATATATTGTTATGCAATTAATATTATCGTTAATTATAAATTGTTAATTACATAGATATTGCTAGTGTTATCTTTAAATAAAATTTGTGTTTAGAACGTTAAAGAAATATATTGCACTAAATATTTATTAAGTTTAATTTTATTTTGAAGTTAATTTTTAACGTCGAAAAATTATTTTATCGTATAGTAGCTTTTAGTTAACAGAAAACGTTTTAATTTATTAATAAATATATTTGTTTTATTTTCCTGTATAATTTATTATAGTAATTTATCATACATTTTTATAGACATAACCAGAGTAGCAGTGATAGCTCAGTGGGGAGACCAACAGACTGCAATGCAGAGGGTCTCGGGTTCGAACCCACGTCGCGCACCTCTGACTTTCGGAAGTTATATGACTTTTCGAAATTATGTGCGTATTGACTGACAATTATCGCCTGCTCCGTGCTTCGGAGAGCACGTTAAGCCGTCGGTCCCGGCTGCCATGAACATCAATGGCAGTCGTTATTGGGATAGTCAGTACCCTCTAATATCCTGACACTGGTCTAGCCTTAGGGAATCGTTAGCCTTTCTGGTTGCGGAGGTCAGGTGGCAGCCGCTCCGTGTAAAAACTGATATCCAGTCAAATCCGGTTAGACCAGAAAAGCCGACCCCAAGTGACTTGGGAATAATAAAGGCTAAGAGAGAAGAAGAACCAGAGTGCTAGACGAGTGCGTCTTAAGTCGGGATGTTGGTAAATTTAATCTATGTTTGTGTCATAAAGTATAAATTGTTTGTTTTTCTGCGCGTATACTATAAAATTCTGGGTGATTTCGGACAAATTTGCATATTTCTAAAATATATAGACTAGAAAATGTAAGTATTTTGTATTCCTGAAAATGTGGTTTACAGCTGTTCGTCGGTTCAATATTAGCTATTATTCGAATTAGTTTCCTTTGAAGTGTAAATATGGTCGATGAATCTGTGCTATTGCCCCATAGTATAATACCGTAGCAAAGCCATGCTTATAAGCTTAGTATGTGACAAGGGCAGTTTGTAAGTTGGTTGTTTTTTAATTTCGCTAAGGCCTATGAGAATTTTGAAAGCTTCGTTTGTATTTTTTGTATATGCGACTTCCAATTTATGTGTTGTGGACAACCTGAGGAGAGTAAACTCATCAACTTCTTCAATTTTGGTATTTTATAATTTAAGTTAAGTTTTAGTGCGGATTTTTGATGGGGAAGAAATATCATTAATTTAGTTTTAGCATAATGTATTTCCAGGATATGGCAGTCCATCCAGTCATTGCTGTTGAAAGAATTGAGTTGAGTTTGTCATTTATATCTATGTTATTTTGAAATGAGGTGAGCAGAGATATGTCATCTGTAAATAGGACCCATGGTCCGTTTATAACTTTAGGGAGGTCGTTAATGTAGATGAAAAATAAAAGGTATACTAATACGCTTCCATGGGGGATTGACGCGTTTACTGCTTTATTTTTGGATCTTATTTTTACTATTCCTTTGTTTGATTATTATAATATTCAATTTCTAGAAATAATTGTTCCCTGTCTTTTAAGTACGATGCAAACCATTTCAGAGCGCTTCCTCGTACTCCTACGCCATGCAGTCAGTCAGTCATAAGTCATTTATTTCAGAACAAATTACATTTGTGTTGAAAATAATTTCGCATTTAGTAAAAAAAAAACAAAACAATTACAATTATGACAAAGTTAAATACAATTGAATATAATATAATAAAGTCAACAATAATTTAAAAAAAAAAAGAAAACCAAGCCAGTAAACCAGTTTCTTTAGTAGTATGTTGAATTGCACTTTGTCATAAACTTTCGACATGTCTAGTAATATACCTACAGCGTATTTTTTGTTATTTATGATATTAAGAGCTTTCTGTATGTATTTATATACTGCTAAGGTTGTGGGTCTGTTTTTGCGAAAACCATTTTGGCATTCGTCAAGTATTTTGTACTTTTCACAGAAGGAAAAGACTCGGTCATACATAGCCTTCTCAAAGATCTTAGATGCCGTAGACAATAGGGCAATAGGGCTATAGGGCGGTAGTTATTTGGGACTTTTTTTATATAATTTTGTCTTCTATTTACGCGAATATTATTCATTGAAATTAAACTGCTATATACGGATTTTATCGCGTTGTTTATTTGACACTTTATTACAAAATTTTGAAAATTGTTACACTACTACTACTATTAAACTTGATTAAATTATAAGCTAATTAAATTATTATTAAAACTATTTAGATTTAATTTATTTTTACACTTTCCCCGACGTTTCGGATGCTTTTCAGCAGCCGTGGTCACGGGGAGACTAAGATGGCAGTTGTCTCAATATTCCAGTGTAGTTATTTCAAAGTACCCGAACATAATTTAATCATTGGTGTTTCTATTTACGCAGAATGAGCTCAAAGTATCATGAAGTCTAGCTGTGGTTTGCTTTGTCTTGGGTTTGACTATTTTTATTACTGGATCCCAAGCTGGTGGTACATTCCAACCATCTTCTCTATTAAAAGTAGGATGTTTTTTGATTTCAATAGCCTCGCGAAGCATCCTTGGTAGGAATCGGTGTTATTTAGCGAGAATCTGTGGTTTGTCAAATCTTAGGTAGTGGTTGGTTCCCTGTTGCACATGTTCACACACAGCAGACTTCAACGAGCGTTGGTGTTTTACATCAGCTATGTGTTCTTTTATGCGGGTGCCTATGCTTCTCTTGGTTTGACCAATGTATGAGAGTCCGCAGTCACAATCTATTTTATAGACCCCTGCATCTTGTAAATGTAGTTGGCACTTGACGGATGGTAAAAATTTACTTATCTTCGTTGGCGGCTTGAAGTATGTGTTGATTGAAGCTCGCTTCAAGATGTAGCCAATCTTGTGAGTGACACCCCTTACATAAGGCAGTATAGCAGGCTGGCGCTCGACTGTGGCTGGCTTTTCTCGGGATCTGTGACAGCGGCGCGGCTGTTGGAGCTTGTTGTCTTGCAGTACTTGCTTGACATGTTGAAGCTCGGCGTCCAGGTGTTTCTTGTCACAGATCCCATGGGCTCTCTGAAACAAAGACATTCCCACGGTAGCTAACTGTTTAGGATGGTGGTGAGATTCACCGTTTAAGTACCTATTTGTATGGGTCTTTTTCCTAAATACAGTGTGGCTCAAAAAAACTGTTTCTATGTTTTCTTATGGATAGGTTTTATTAAAGATTTTTTGAGTTGGGTTGGGAAGGTTCCTTCTTCGAATTACTGATTAATTAGTAAATATAACGGTAGAGTAAGTTCATCTACACATTGTTTGAATAAAGACGGCGGGAGTTCGTCGTCTACTTCACAACTATTTTCATTTTTAAGGCTTTTGATTAATTTGTTCACTTCGTTAGGTTCCACTGGTTTGAGGAACATGGTGTTTTCTGTAGGACAGACCACAGGGGCTCCAAAAGGATTACAGATATAAATATAGACTTTATAATAATAATAAAAATAATAAACTAAACTAATAGAAGCTTTATTATATTTTAATGTAATCATCACGTATAAAGAATTGCGTATCATCCAACATACACAACAATTATACATAAAGGTATAATCGGACAGCAGATTTCTTGTTCAAAAGTAGGGATGGTAGACCAATAAATTCTCTTAAAACAATGGTTTGAAAATATTTGACTCTCTCTTTCCATCTCCTTACTCTGGCATCATGGCTGAGTTTAGTAGCTTGAAATGTATCTTATGTATCATCCCAATCAAAGGGAAAATCGAAAATATGCGATTTAACAAACATCCCACGTACGTAGCCGTGGGGGATCTGCAGTGTACGTGGACGGTTCAACAATAAACACACAACCAAAATGGGCAAGTATCCATAAAGAGTTGTTATTAAATATAAATTTTGCTGCCACTAATGCCATATTGTATTGACATTAAAATATAATGAAGCCAGACGACTACAACAAACTAATTTATTTGAACAAACTATATTAGATCTTTCAACAGCAGTGCTTTCGACTCTGAATAATAATTCCGGAGAATAATTCATAAATTGCGGAAGACGGACAATGCATGCAGAATACACCCATTTTTTAATTATTTAAATCTAATAGTTACATTACCCAAAGTTTAAAAGATAATTGTTTTTTTATATCTACTCAAAAATAAATAAAATACATGCGTTCCAAATAGTGGGGTAGTTGGTAAGGAATGCACGACACAAACTATGACGTAACCACTATTAAAACGCAGCTATCCGAGAGAGATAGCAAGATATCCCTATTACGACCCCACTTTTATTTATATTAAATTACTGTTGTTAGTTAATGACTGCTGTTGTGGGTAAAATAATGTACAAAATCCAATAAAGGTAACTGCCCTATTATACTTTTATTATATGCCTCCTTATAAGTACATTTAAGCTTAGGTTACTGGGTAAAAGTAACCAACATTGGTCAGTCACTCACTCAGCCACTCAGTAACTTAAAAATAACACAACTTGACAGGGTTTAAGCATTGCTGTATAATTATTTAACCCTTGCATGTGATAAACCTATTGAGTTGCAACCGCACAGCAGTGGTCAGACACAATAGGTTTTCAGTTATGTCTGGCATACCAAAATTTATTGTATTTCGATAGAAAAGACAACTCCCGCACTAGGAATAATTCCTGTGTCGCGGGAGACTTTACAAACATTCAAACAACGGACAGAAAGAATATCTATCAAATCAATAAAATAAATTGACAGATTAATGATATAGACTGTCTATAATATGTATGCAATACCCAGAATATATAGTTTCTCGAAAGCTCTGAAACATCAAATAGAATTCTAAATGTAAATTTCACGAACCTTCGTCGAACATTAGACAAATTTGACATGTGCATAATGCATTTATTGGGAACCGTGCACCTCAATTCACGAGAGGTTTACATCAATATTCTTCTCATAAATATTTTCAACCTTATGTTGAATAAAGAGAGCTCTGTTTAGAATGACACGTAGAGTAATAGCATTCCACAGGGAGCTGAGTTTGACAGTGAAATTTGCTTGTTTATACCACTAGCTCGTATGTTCGTCTGTTATTACAAGTTGTTTGCAAACGAATATGAAAACTGTATTTTTATTTATACGTCTGACATGGCAAACGATCATACGTCCCACCTGATGGTAAGTGATCACCGTAGCCTATGGACGCCTGCAACACCAGAGGCATTACTTGCGCGTTGCCGACCCTTTAGGAAAGGAAGAGGGAAGGAGAAGGAGCGGTAAGGGGGAAAGAGAGTAATTGGGCCTTCGGCACTCTCACTCACCGAACGAAACACAACAGTAGGAATACTGCTATTTCACGTCGATATTCTGTGAGTCCTTCCGCGGTCGAGCCGGCCCATTCATGCTGAAATCAGCGAGGCTCTACTACTCATTATTTTTTATTATTTGTGTTCGTGTTAGGGTGTATATAGAACAACGGTGTTACAGATGACGTGGTTTTTACCGGCATATAGACGCAAGCTTATTTAGCTTAAACTATTGGTGGAGTCAACGTAAAACTCTAGTTGTTGCTTTGCCAATAAGAGTCAGGCATAGCGGAATGTTTGCTAAAACCTAATACAGCAGTCGGCTTCTACTCGTTTAACAACCAAGATGACAACCAAGCTTATACGTAACCGGCCACCAGATGGTAAACGGTTACGTATGGATAATTGCAAAAGCAGGAGTATAACTGGAGCATAACCAACACTTAAAAAAAAAGTCGTCATGCTGCCAGCGTTTGACAAAGATTATTAGTGTCTCTTCAGACAATATAGCACCTCCTTGCAAAATCTGTAGACCCGCCGCAGAAACTCAACATTAAGTTGTTCAGCCGTGATCTTCTGCTCGTTGAATCTGTGTTGGTATTGCAGTATTTGTGGAATTTGGTTATTGTTATTAGTAATTAAAATAGTAGACATCTAGTTTTTGCCCAGACTACAATATCACTTGTTGTTTTTGTTACCATATTTGCATGTGAGTAGATGCTCCTATTTTGCAATGCCTGATGTTAGAAGCTAAGATTAAAACTTTATATTTTGTTTTCATTTTAAATTTTCAAGCTAAGTCTGTTCAATTCAGTAGTAGGAAAATAGTATAATGGTTGCAGCTCCTTACAAATATAATTTGCAAAATAAGCAGTAACGTAAAATTGGCGATTGAAAATAGTGGCCGTGAGTTTCTTGCACGTTCTTTTCATTAGTTCTACGCCTTTGCTTTACTGAACGTGGCAACAGGTAAATAATAATAATAATATCAGCACTGTCTCACTATCGAGCACGAGCCTCATGTCAGTGTGAAGGGTTAGGCCATACTCCAACACGCTGACCAAGTGTGGGTTGCCTGACTTCACATATCTGCAAGAATTTTATAGATAACACGCGCGCACTCAGAATTTATCACGATGTTTGACTTCACTGTTAAAGCAAGCGATAATTAACTTTATAATATACACATAACTTCTAAAAATGAGAGAGATGCGCCTTATAGTCTAACTCGAGACCTCTGAGCGTGAGTCCAACGGTCTCCCATTAGGTTAACGCTTAATATCCTAACTATCCTATCTAATATTATAAATGCGAATGTGAGTTTGTTTTTTACGCTTTTACGCATTAACTACTCGACCCATCTGATGATCGGTAAAATTTCGCATACAAGTCGTCAAGGCAATCGAAAAGGACATAGGACGTGTTTCTGGATGAGATGTTTCAGTCAGTAAAAATGTACTGTTGCTTACATTACGCGAGTGAAGCCGCGGGTAAAATCTAATCTATATATATAAAACTCTTCCGTTACTGAGTGACTGACAGACAACGCACAGCCGAAACTACTGAATGCAAGAAGCTGAAATTTGGCTTGTATGTTCCTTGGAGAGTGTAGGGGAGCACTAAGAGAGGATTTTTGGAAATTTCACCCCGAAGGGGGTGAAAGGGGTGACACCCGATATTCACACGGGAACGGGACTTACGCGGGTGTAACCGCGGGAAAACTACTAGTAAACATATATATTGTCACGTGGACCGCTCGTGTCTCCTCGGCTGTGCTCGTGGCGCCCCTCCTTTGGCTTCCCCTCCCCAACAGCGGCCTATATATTGCGGCCGCGCCCTGGTTCCTGACTGCTTCTGTCGCTGCCGTGATTCAGATAAGTGGTCCATTGAGCTCTCTAGCCGGACCACGTAGCGAGCCTTGCATAAAGAACCACGCCCTGTTCTTTTGTTTAAAATATAGTTTGTGTATTCCTACCGAAATTTGTGTAATCTGGAATAAAGAACCTTGTAATTGCGAAGTATATCGTTTATATTATCTTCGCTACATAACTACCCTGGTCAATCTAGTCTCTAAAACTAGATTGACTAACTATAACGTCACATTATTTAGTTAAAATTGCGTCCTAAGAGAGACGAAAGATTGCATACATGTTATTGAATAATCGTTCTGTACACACCCTTAGTGACAAGTGCATTACATTTCACGCTTCGGTTAAACTTCATGCATAACCCGAAGTTAACGAAGCTTAAATATCATTTCAATGCTACTGCTATTTCAATTACATTTGTTTACAAATTAAGTTTGTATTATTGGGGCTTCACATAATTATGTAGACTTGTTCATTGGTGAATGCAGATGTGTATTATACCTACTTTTAAAATGTTACATTTTAAGTCCAACTTAATAGTGGAGACTGCCTCCGTGGCGCAGCGTTAGTAAATGCGACTGCTGTGCATGAGATCCCGGGTTCGAATCCCAGGTCGGGCCAACTAAAAGTTATTGGGCTTTTCAGTTAATAGATCTCAATACCATAGCCGGAGTTAGGAAATTGGCGGTGTTAGACACCCCCGTACCTCGGAAAGCACGTTAAGCCGTTGGTCATTAAAGAACAGTGAGCGCACTTGTGTTTGCGCACATACTTTTGCACTATAATATCTTCTGCTCAGATGGCCAGTCTTCGGTAAAATTGAACGCCGTGGCCGGAATTCGGTCTGGAGGACATACATACATACATAGATTCACTCACCAGAGGGGAGGCAGAGACTACGAATTTCCATTTGTTACGATCCTGACATACTTCTCTGACTTCATTCACTTTCATCACATTCCTCATACATGGAGGACATTATTATTAATAGTGGAGCTTTATCCCTATTGGACACATTTTCTGAAATTGTGTTTCTAATAAAAAATTACTAGCAGCACGATGCTGTAAATGTACAATCTTGTAAGTTTGAGGACCATTCTCGAGGCCCAGTCATCTGGACCAAAACCTCACGATTGTTCGCTAACTTAAGCACGAACATATATCATGCAATCATGAAGGCAGCTTAGTTTGATTCAATTTGTGTAAAACACCCGCCATACAAAGATTATCTTGAATGAGGTAAATTAAGTACTAGAATAAATAAATAGTATGTTACTTTCATGATTAAGCTGAAGTTAGGATTGTCTAAATATTATTTTATTAATTCTGGTAACGAATTGATATTTATTTAACCTTGACATGACATAAAATTGAATTGAATTGAGAATTACTGCAGGGCGTTCTTGCCACTGTCCTTGCGCCAAGTGCTGACGAACGCCGTCAATAACAAACATTTCCATGATAAAAAAATATTGCTTGAGTCTGGGAACGCCAAAACTCGCAACTAATATTTGTAAATTTTACAGAAATTAATTTATATTATTTAATGCTTATGTGTATTTGATGCTGCTAAGGCGCTCCTACACTATTGAAAATTTCTAGCAAGACAGCGTGTCTATTATTTTAATGAACCTTTTGCCTTTGTATTTGATAACAGTTTGAATGATCCAGCTGTCCTATGAAAGTGGTATGACCATTTTAGAGGCAACCAACGTAAGATTTGTAACACTTTTACTGCGTTTAACCCGGTGAATGTTGTAGGCTCGCATACCTACCTCTCCCATACCTTTCAACCCATCTGTTATTCCTTTTTTGTACCAATACTAGGTAGGTACGGTAAATGCTTAGAATAAGACTATTTACCATCTTTGTTGTTTAAAAAAGAATAGAGCACTACTGAGCCAATATTATGTAGGGTAGGGAGGGGCTGGTTGAGCAATTTTTCACTTGAGCGGTCATAACTCCTCGACGATAATTCTTAATTTCTTGTTATGCATACTGATGGGTTTGTAGTTTATCCCTTTCCAAAAGTGTCCATAGTAATTTATTTCTAGCAAATCGCATTTAAGAGCTACAGCCATTTAAGTAAAGAAAGTCAGAGATGCTCAATGTACCCCATAGGTGAGGTAAGTTGAGCAAGGGTATGGGGTTAATTGAGCAGTTAGAAATTCTAGCCAAACCATGGGTTTAATGTTAATGTTTCAATTTTACAATCAACTTTTTATTTATAGTATTTTAGTGATATAACTGTGAAATTAAAAGTAATCTGCTTTTAATAATAAATAAAAAATGGAATCAACAAAAACTCAACATAATTATTTTAAGCTTATCATTTGGATTAGAACTTAGTTACTTCTTCTTTTATTATCAATGCTTTTATTCTGTTTCTCTTGAAATGCATTCTTTTCGGTGGTGTCTGTTAGAATAGCAGCTGTCCTTTTTTCTGATAGCTTTTGGGAAATAGATAGGAAGTAGTTTTTTAAAGAACCTTTTCGCGTGGAAGAATATTCTTGCTTCGGTATTGCATAACCCATTGATGAAACACCACGTTCAGAGCCTAATTTATCCAAATATCTTGTCAGAGTGATCTGTTTAATACTGAATTCTTTGGCAGCAGCTTTCACACTTTTTCTTCATCAGTGACAGCTTTAACCGAGAACCTTTGCAGCATCATTTTAGTCTTGGATAGTGTAAGAACCTCTTGAAGTATTATATATCATTCCGCGTCCTAAAGTAAAATAAAAATCGTACATTTCATTAGTTCTAAATTGAGAGGTTAAGTAAGCAATTATTGCTGAACTAATCCAAATCCAAAAATTTTAAACAAAATTGAAATTATGACAAACCTCTAAAAATTATAATCCTATCCTATATGCATACGAAAATATAAATTTAAAAAAATTAAAATTTACTTGATTGAAAACAGATAATATTTGACTCCTTCAGAAGAAATATTCCCAAGTGCAATTTTTTACTTTTTGGTTGTTAAATAAACAAAGCGTGCTTATACTTCTCTCGATCGACAAGTCGTCACTAGCGATCGCGCAATGAGTTTCCTTTCCGCGTCCGCATCTTTTCGCAATTTGAACTATTAGGGTGCGATGTATAGTTTCTGAGATTTTTCGATTGCCCAACTTACCCGTATGCTCAACCAGCCCCTCCCTACCCTACTACGTAGGGAAGGGGACGACTTAACTATATTGTTTGTGAAACGCGTTAGAGTGCATATTCTCTAATGCATTTAGTCTGAATCAAGCACTGCTGCAACAGCACGTATGAATGCAAAATTTAAATATACTAAATATGCCTTCATGTGTATTGCGGTACTGCTTCAATAATTTTGCTCAGAACTTCTTGTTGCTAAGACTATAGGCCATATCAGACTATAGACATATCCTATGTTTTATTCCAGGGTATGGCCACCTACCTAGCTACCAAATTGCAACAGCTTAATAAATTTTGCAATGAAACTTGTGCAATATTAATTAAGCAGTACTTACTGTAGGTAAGTTAGTCATGCACTCAAATGCGTTCTACAAACAACCTAAGTTGAGTTGTCTCCTTTAATATATGATACATTAACTCATTATGGAGAACTTACCATTGTATGTTCTGTGCTGTATATCTAACTGCGGAAAAAAACATAATTTATGTAAAAGATTGTATGTATGAGTGTATTACATCTACATTTCGCTCTATAGCTATATTGTAGGTACTATGTCTAATATATAGGATCTAAAATATAACTGAAAGGCGAGCCTATACCGGCTAGATTTCAGATTTTGTAATATTAGGTTACTTTTAAGTATTTATCAGCAATATATATAACTAGCTATCCCGACAGACGTAGTGCTGCTTCGAATCCACATGAACACACACAAAAAAATTCATCAAAATCGTTCCAGCCGTTTAGGAGGAGTTCAGTGACATACACACGTACAGTAGAATTATATATATAAAGATATATCAGAAAGTATTTTAATATTTCATATTTATATATATCTTCTTGGCATTTTACTAATCGTCTCTGACGATATATTATACTGTCGATATTTAATAATAATTTAAAAAATACCTTCGCTATCTGAAGATATATTCGATAAAGTCACTTTAGTTACCAATAAAATCTTATGATTTCGAGACTATTCCAATTCAACCACTATAAAAAGTTAGTATTCAAAATAAGGTATCACCAAAATAATGATCCAAAACATCCATAATTATTCAGGGTACAAAAACACAATAGAAAATCCAATCACACTTTAATCATGTCTACCAAAACTATATTGTCCGTATTCACATTATTGTTCCTCACAAATCAACCTTAACACTCGCGCAATAAAGTCTATTTTACAACTCCGTATGGGTCGAAGGGAATTTCTTTAGGACAGCGTGGTACAGGTTATAGAACGCATAGACAGAGACACTTAAAATTACGAAAAGCGATCCGCCGAAGACGAAGCTCAGGAAATTGCCGTCAATCATGGTGGTGCCCTGGAGACTCCTGGCTTGACCCTGGAACAGGTCCTTGGTACCAGACCCTGCTGCCTTCCGTTCCTCCATCATCCTTTTCATGGATGATAACCGTTCCTTTAATTCATCTATGGACTCTAGCATGTCCTCGGACGCTGGAAAAAAAAGGATTGGTTATTTTTGGTACTTGATTTGTTGAAGTGGCAATAAGCTGATTATATAATCCAATGACTCAGCGATGGTTGGGGAAAAGGTTCTTGTTTACGGCTACAGGTGAGAAAAGGTTATGAAACCGAAACATCACGGGCGAGTGTAATACATTTTTACTAAATACTTTTGGAGAATACGGGCCCTATGACATCCTAGGAAAGATGCCCGCTCTTTATCCATATATATATATATATAAGCGATGTGCAATTATCGATGCAAAATTAGAATCATTCGATTTTTCGGCTGATTAGAATGTTTTAAAGTATCACTAACACTGCACAACAAAATTGCAACTTTTGTGTGATGAATGACTTTTATCCCATGATGTTTACTAATTCGACGTCGCTGATTCTATATACCCTCATTTTTTTTGTAACAGCTCTTTTTTACGAGTTGTAGCTTCCACTAAATTTGCTGATAACTAAAACAATATTAAGTTTTCTTAATATAATTTGATATGGCGTCGTCAAGACGTGTTTGTGTGAATAACCCGAATCATTTGGTTTCATTTGCGGAGAGTATATAAATAATAATAATAAGCTCAGCTCTCTACCTTCAGCTTCAGCAAGGAAGTCAAATAAAAGAAAAAATTATAAAGAAAGAACTAAATAAAATAAGATAATCTTTAAATATACTGTGTTTTATTATTAAAAAAAAACGTGTCATTTTTTGTTAACTAGACCTGATAGGGAAATTTCAGTCACAGATTTGAAATTGTCATTAAAAGTTCGACTAATGTCATGTAACATAACCCAATCATCAAACATGCTGTTGTGCAGTGTAATCATTCGAAACTTGATAACGCAAAAAAAAAAAAAAACCAGGTCTTGTCAACAATGTATATCATATCAAACAAACTATCTTTCGTATATTCAATTATAATTCGTATACGTACTAATCAGCGACAACGCATCAAGCAACATTCGAATGCAGTATTCTAGAACTGTTGAATCGATCGAAAAGAATTCCGAGGCAATAGAATACTATTAATCAATATAAAATGTTTGTCAGTAAATTAAAGAACGTATCAATTACGTTTAACGTAGTAACACAACCTTCAAACTTCAATTCGACTTATATTGAGACATGAAGGTTCTAGAAAATTAATCTAATAAAGCAGTAGTAAAGTAGTAAATGTTTAATGCAAATAAATATTTCATTTAATTTCATCATTTCATTTCAATAGAAGGAAGGTGAATTATAAAAATAACCTAAGTATAGTACCTACTCTATACTAATTCATAAAAGAGAATAAGGTCATCTCATATATGATGTCGAACACAACACTCATGTATCTGTAACCTTATTAATCTTATTTTGGGGCATGTGAATGGCGCGGTAATTTAAATGGTCGTATTGTCACAGTGAAGGCACAAAATGAGTTCGATCATACACGAAATAAAGATTTTTGAGATCTGCAAATATTTTGCCGAAGCCACCTATGTCTCTTTGTGTTCTTCCTACTAAAGTTTGTTAAGTCCTCTGCGATGAAGCGGTTATAACTAATGACAAGGTAGCCATTTAAAAAAAATATAACACTTTATTTTAGAGAAACATATTATTAGAAGTATAATTTTAACTCCCATGTAAATGGTAGCGAGCATATTGTCGTCTATGTTGCGACTGAGATATCTAATACAAAAAAGAAACTATAACATTTTGCCCGTCCCGGCAACAACTCGAACCTGAGACTTCAAGGACTGTAGTCGCAATACTACGCAGCGCCAGTAAGACGTTTTGGAGGTGGAAGTGAAGGTACTCCTATCCAGAAATACTATCGACGAAGTTGGCAATACGTGTTGGTGATTCCTGTCTAACTATAATTTTATCATTCAAGTGTCGGCCTCGATGGCGTAGTGGTTAGTGTAACCGACTGCCACGCCTGAGGTCGCGGGTTCGATTCCGGCACAAGTCAAACATTTTGTGTGCATGAATATGGATGTTTGTCTTGGTCTGGGTGTTTCTATGTATAATATGTTTGTATTTACAAAAAAAAAGTATATATGTATGTTTATCCATTGTCTAGTACCTATAGTACAAGCTCTGCTTAGTTTGGGCTAGATGGTGTTGTGTGTATGTGGTAGAATATTATTATTAATGCAAATTAATATTTTATATCCCATATCAACCGACGAAGTTGGCAATACGTGTTGGTAATTCCTGTCTAAGTATAATTTTATCATTCAAATAATGTAAATTAGTATTTTATATCCCATATCAACTACAATTTGTATCGTTATATTTACTTTACCTCTATTGCACCCCTCTATTACCTCTATTACAGCTAATTAGCACTCGAACTTGTCCAAAGTTATACGAAATTAAACGAGTTCCCTAATACCACACGGACTCAAAGCAAACTCTACAACTCTACAACAACTCAAGTTAAAGCTATACACCAATTTGATTTACAGCACCAGTCTTAAACTAGCGCAGTCTAACAATAATATAAACCTTCTTCAGTGTAATACAAGTAGACAAATTATAATCGTATATATAATTAGTAACAAAGTTCAAAGTTATATATTTGAATTTAATATATTCATCAAAACCTTGCCAGTCCAATTGATAAGACATGAAAACTTGCAAAAGAGAGGTCGCTGCTGGTTCGAATCTCACCCATTGTACTACCGACGTGAACCCACTCCTAACAAGCATTCTGGCATTAGCTGGACGGGTTAACAAAAATGCCAGTAATTTATAATACAAGTTGGAAGACAACTTCCTTTAAAAAAATATTATGCATCTATGTAAACAAATAAAATTAATCAAATGTTTCATATTCAACTCTTTCCTATTTGTACAAAACTGGTTAGAATAAAAAAATGCATATTAATGACCTTTTTTGCAAAAATATAACGTAGCCTTAGATGCCAGTTGTATCTTTAGCCTCTTGTAGCCTTATACTGCCCGCCCTAAAAGGTACAGGTTATGCCTGATGCTTTCGACTTTACGATATGACTATTAAAAACGGTAATCGGATCGTTCTTCAAGGTGCCGTACTTAAATGAAAAAATGCCTCCTATGTAATATAAACGTTTTTTTGTAGCAGGCTATACGAATACAAAGTCATTACTATAAAAAATATACAAAATAATAAATTAAATGCTGAAATCAAATTATTTTAAATTTATTTTATAAGTAAACTTATTTAAGCTTTATTTATTTTATAACTTCATTATATTATTATCCAATAACTGATACTCGGTTTTTATATTCTATATATTGTTTTTTTTGCATTTAAAAACATTAAATAAAACAGATACTATTTAACAACTATGTATAGATACTCTATTCTCCCACTCATATATTAATGAGGTCTAATTACAGGGTATCTATGTATTTATATAGCTAGCAAAATGTGGGTCTAATACACCGTTGAGAATACAGTACACAGACAAAATATATATTATATATTCTGGTATCTTTTTAGATAATTGATTTAAACGTTATACTAATAATCGTTATTACTTAAAACAAAACAGATATATTAAGAAAATATAAGAAAACGGGCACGCGAATTAGTAAGTGTTTGTAACAACAAACAAGATTGTATATAATTGTCTGTATCGACGGACATCGGACCACATACAATATAAAACTATACTAGACGCGACTAAATCCATGGACAAGGCGAGAAAATAACATATTTTCTCCGGGCATTACAATATGCCTGAGCAAATCTTCAATTCACCCTTAAGAGCAACAGAAAATATATGGATAGGGAAAACATATTGAAACATCCATAAAGATCATAATTGCTTGACCGTGTTCTCTGTCTGGGCAGTTACTATCAAGGAACCGCATTTATATAGGCATATCAGACACATCCAATATAATTGTATATAACTCGAAACATATACTATAGCACCCAGTTAAAACACCATATTTAACACTTTCTATAAGCCATCAAAACCAACTAAAATGAAATAAATACAAAGAAAAATTACACTTACAAAGAAGAAAATACACAAAGAAAAAATACAACGTAATTAGTACCGCCTAATCATTGAAATTAGCTACTTAGTCAGTAAATTTTTATCAAAGGTATACAAGCACACGGCTAATTTATTTGTCACTAACATGGCGTTTATTTTAGTTATAATATATTTTTCTACGTTGATGCAAGGCTTTACGGCAACAGGGATATTTTGACAATAAGTAATCACTAGTCATCCTCACTATAGCAAATAAAAACAAAATCTTTCTTTTACACATTATAGGTTACCGAATGCACTTACGAATTTCATTACAAATAACTAACCAACACAATAGAGAAATCAAAATATTAAAGAAATGAACAATATGGCTACTTATAATAATATTAATATAATTCCATACCTTCAGCTTCTCTTTCGGGACTCATGTTTCCAAAATCACACACTCAATGTTTTGTTTTTAATGTTGCATAGCCTGAGTCCTGAGTTGTCTTCGCTTGTCCCGTTAAGATGGCCGCCGCGCATGCGCGGGACGGCGCGCGGGATAGGCGGGAACAGTAACTATTGATCGCTGGCCTGGGAATGCCTGGAAATCTGAGTCTAGATTTTAAGCTCTTAAAGCTATTGTTTCATAGTTATTTTTTTAGTTACTCGGAATTTGCTGATGGACATTTGGTATTGAGAATATGTTTCGGATTTGTTTTCTTTGATATTTAGCAGACAAAGCAGCCTAACATTTCATTATTGCTTGTATCTTTGTGAAAAAATATAGAAATACAAAAGTTATATTCGCTAGTATTTCGCGGCGAGATATGATATTAAGAGCAAATTTTGGCATATACCTAGATACATTTTTAGCTTTGTGACTATATTTTTTCTTTAATCCCAAATGAGTTAGATGAGTTCATCTGTTGATAAGCAATTGCTACTGCTCATAGTTATCTTAGTATTGTCAAAACACAATCAAGCCGCTACCGATCGTACTAAACAATGTAATATATTTTTAAGATGTTTTTTTATGCAACTAAGGTGGCAAATAAGCGTACGGCCTACCTGATGGTAAGTGGTCACCGTAGCCTATAGGCGATATTTATAATATTAGTTAGGATTAAGGGTCAACGTTTTAGATAACTGATGGAAACTGCAGTTAATAACCAATACAGTGCTTTTCGAGTACTTGCATAACCCGGTGTTTTACTACCCGAACAAATATTTAGAAGCATAAACTGCCTGAAAAGCGATGTAAAAAGATGTTCGAAGTCTTGATACTCTCTGTTCCCATTGCTCCTATATTTGGAGCCTTGCCGACGTAACCTAAGCTTAATCTTTTAGTCAAAACGATTAATATTGTTATACTTTATTCAGGTTTTTGGAAGGAAAGTCTAACGTATAGAAAATTTATTTCGTTAAAATTTTCTCTTGCTCATTCATTTTTATTTATAGGTTTATGTCGAGCTTCCAAGTAAAACTATAAAATCTTAATTATTATTCTGAAATCAAAATCAAAATCAAAATCATATTTATTTGCCGAAATACTGTGACAAATGGTGTTACAAATAATGGCATTAAAGGTGCAAGTATTTGGACCAGAGTAGTTGCATGCAAACATTGATAAAAGTATAATAAATTAATTATGTAAAGTCGAAAAATAAGTCATTTTATATCAAAATTCAGAAAAATGAAATAAAATGCCGTACAGTTAAAATATAGTCAATTGTAGAATAAAAATAGCAATTAATGGATGAATAATTAATAGATGTCCAGCTATTAAAACTAAAGCAAAAGAATAAATCGTAAATTAAACTAAAATTGTGTAATAATAATAATATAAATTTGTTTAAATGTCATTGTATAATCTGTCATTTAGATAATCAGTAACCGTATAATCATCATCATCATCATCATCAGGCTATATTAGTCCACTGCTGGACATAGCCCTCCCCTAATGAGCGCCATAGCGCCCTGTCTTCAGCTTGCCGCGTCCAGCATCTGCCTGCAGTCTTTACCGTATAATAGCATTTATTTATTAAATATTTATTTAATAAAATTCTGTATTATTAAATTGCGATTGTATCAACCATTATTTCATCATTAGGTACTACTTTCATCTACTATGAAAAACTAACTATTGTTATAATTTTGAAAGATACAGGCCATCGATATCTCGTAAATGAAAAGATCATTGTATTCTTCTCAATTAAAATTTCAGAAGAAAAATTTCTTCTTATTACATTTAATCCACTTACTGTCCTCTGAAGCAATGGGCAGCAGATACAATATCTGCTAGTGACAACGTTGGCGGCGCAAGATTGTAACCAGAAGACATCCCCCACTCTTGACCTGCACTATGCCAGAGTAGTTCTCTATGGTCGTTGGATCGCCACCAACAATACGGTTAACATTCGTGTTGCAGACTGCCGCTGGAAATATGGACGTAATTTTGTTTTAAAAACTTGCACGCCACATATTCTGAAGGTTATAGGTTCTCATAATATTGTCTTCTGTTTACGCGAATATTATTCATTGAAATTAAACTACTATATACGGATTTTATCGCGTTATTTATTTGACACTTTATTACATAATATTATATATATATATAATATTATAGGTTCTCTTTATAAAAGGCAACTGCTACTCTAGAGCTAATAACTTCTAACTTAGTTCGTTGACTTAACTTAGCTAACTAACTTCTTACTATCTATCTTTTGTATATATCAATACAAGAGAAAAAATAACAACAACAACATTAAAATCGAAAACAATATCGGCAAAATATCTTTCCAAATAGTATGTGAAAATATGAAATGATTCTAAGTTTAGCTTACTAACAGAATACTAACGAGTTCTGCTTTTGAGAGCAGTTAAAATGTGTATGAAAATATTCATGCGGAGCGAAAAATATTTTCAAGTTAAAAGTGTCAACTACACTACAGAAAATGTAAAGTATTTTACTTAGGTATTTCACGTTAGACTTGTTTGAAAAATAACATTTGTTTGTTGTATAATAGCAGCGGGACTATTAAGCCGTGTATAAAATGTTAACATTAGAGAAGGTTCGTTATTTGCACGGTATAATTAAAATTGCCTCCGTGGCGCAGCAGTAGTGAATGCGACTGCTGTGCATGAGGTCTCGGGTTCGAATCCCGGGTCGGGCCAACAAAAAGTTATTGGGTTTTTCTGTAAAGAAATCTCAATAGCAGCCCATAGTTAGGAAGTTGGCGGTGTTAGACACCCCCGTGCCTCGGAAAGCACGTAAAGCCGTTGGTCCTGCGCCTGATCTCTCTCCGGTCGTGTCGGATTGCCGTCCCATCGGATCATGAGAGTTAGGGAACAGAGAGTGCACTTGTGTTTGCGCACACACTTGTGCACTATATCTCCTGCGCAGATGGCCAGTCTCTGTTAAGACTGGCCGCCGTGGCCGAAATTCGGTCTGGAGGACATTATTATTATTATAATTAAAGCAATCTGCATTTCATACACGAAAAAGTGTGTCCAAAAATACATCGCAATTTAAAGGAGAATTCTAGCTAAGATTTGGCTTAAGAAATTCTAACACGCGGTTAGGATTAGTTAATAAATAATAAAAAAGAACGTAGAGGTTTGATCCGCGCAAGTATCTCGCATTATAAACTTAAGTATGTAGCCGCGCCTACGCCTTGCGTATATGCCAAGACTTTCTTATAAAAAACTTACCTGCAATTAACAGGAAAATCGAAGGAACCGCCAACGACGCCATATTGTAAAAACAAATTAACTGTGCTTTAATCATTCCAATCTTGGTTTTTATAGCAAGAGTCAGTCTTATCCATTTATAAGTCTGGTACGAAAGGTAACAAATTATCGACCAATCTCGCTATTGCATACTTTCTCAAAAGTGCTAGAGAAAATAATTAATAATAAATTAGTAGCATTTCTTGAACAAAATTCCCTATCTTCCCATATGCAATTCGGCTTCAGACCTAAGTTGTCAACAGCAGATCCAGTACACAACTTGACAGCTTTTATCTCTGAGGAACTTGGGAAAAAAACAAGTAATTGGAATCTTCCTCGACCTCGCAAAAGCATTTGACAGCGTATCTGCACCTATCTTATTAAAAAAATTAGATGCTTTAGGAATACGAGGCACACAGCTTAAGCTACGGACTATCTACAGAATAGGTATCATTGCGTGAAAATAGATAACATCATCAGTGCCGACTTTTGTGCCACAATTCGGTATTCCACACGGGATTGTCCTTGGAAGTACTCTGTTCTTGGTGTACATTAACGATCTTTGTAACTTAAGTTTACCTGTTTACCTAGCGGCAAAATGATTTCGTCCGCAGATGATACCGCCCTTCTCTGCTCCGCCGACACAAATGAGACATGCCTTAAAAATGCCCAGCGTGGGTTCGATCTGGTTATTAAATGGTTTAGAAATAACTTGCTTACATTAAATACTGATAAAACCAAATTCATTAAGTTTAACATGCGCAATCAACAAGATTATTTAAGTAATATTCGACTATATACACACAATATAAGTCAGTGCTCTATAATATCCTGACACTGGTCTAGCCTTAGGGTATCGTTAGCCTTCGGGTTCCGGAGGTCAGGTGGCAGCCGCTCTGTGTAAAAACTGATATCCAGTTAAATCCGGTTAGAACAGAAAAGCTGACCCAAGTGACTTGGGAATAATAAAGGCTAGGGAGAAGAGAAGATTCGACTATATTCACACCATATGTGAGGAGACCAACAGACTGCAATGCAGAGGGTCTCGGGTTCGAACCCACGTCGCGCACATCTGACTTTCGGAAGTTATATGACTTTTCGAAATTATGTGCGTAATTATAATAATTAGCATAATTTTTGTCATAAATCGCAGTTATTTTGTTTATATTATTATGAAGAATTGGACCTAAAAATGCGAAAATCCTAAAAAAAAAAAATGCTCATATAGCCTACAAATTTTGTTCTAGTTTTTATGTTTACCGTTATTTCTCAATAAAATTTAGAATTACTTGCAAATAACACGAACACTTCTTTTCATTTACTAAAAAAGTTTGGTAAACGGTAAAATTTAACTTACGAGTCAATACCAATACTAACTTTGCATTGCGATAAAAAAAAGGAAAAGCGATCGCGATCTTCCATTTTGTATAAAAATTATCTAGTCTATTTACTTTCTAACGGTATGCAATATGCAGAAGTAAATAGTTAATTATTTTACTAAATTATTAAATTTGTGTCTCATGTACACAAATTCAGTGAATCAGGCAGAATTCAATTTATGGCATAATTATTTTTAATTTTATGGCCAATAAAACCTTAAATCACTATGGTAGGTATAAAATAGAAGAAAAGTAGGTTAGTTACATGCGCAGAAGTAAGATAATCGCCCAAGTTATCCAAGCGAAAAGGCCTTTGTCCTGCAGTGGGACAATACAGGCTGAAAATAATAATGTCAAAATAATCTATAAAAAAATGAATACACGAATCATGTCTGAAGTAACGATGCGTTATCGAGAATCATAAAAGGATTATATTCTGATATTTGTACATGACGCAGTTATCAATGTTATTATATTACTCATATTGCACGTGCATTACAATAAGGCAAATTTGATTAAGCTTTTCGTGCAAACAGAATTCTCTGGAACGTTCTCAAAGATGAGTATAGGCCCTAATATAGGGCGAACTGACCGGCTGCTGCAGGCGACAGGTCCTAGAGAGCGCCCGTGGCGCTTCAGTATTACGGAAAAATTAATAATATATATTCGAAGCAAACCAAGGGAGCGCCATAGTGTGATCTTGCTGCATCCTAAAACGAAATTTAGGCAGGCAGAGGAGAGAGTGGAATCTGCCATTAGTTCTGGGACAGCGCGGTGAACTACTGTCTAAACTTTATGAATTCGTAACCTCGCTCAGAAAAGAAATTCTCTCTTACAGAAAGCTATCATTACAATAGTAGCACTAATACTACATTTTGCCAATTAAGTATAGTGTCAATTGAGTAGATGTTGGTTCCAATAAAATACCAGTTTAAAACGGAACTCTATATTACTGATTCACAACTGCTGAACAATATACCCAACTCCCTTCATAGTACATGCAGTCTCCTTCTATCTATAGTTCACTACACTTCCCGTTGACACAAATTTCCGTTTACCAATGCTTCGATTACCACTCCGATGTCTTTTTCATCGCGTCGGAATAAACAACTGCAAAACGAATCACGACTTAACGCCGCTACACTGAGGTTAATTCCAAATTCATCGTCATCAACAGGCCTTTATGGAGCAGAAAAGATGTCTTAGATCTATGTTTAAACTTAATACAACAGACAGCTGTAAACCTTATTTCTTACAATATAAAATTCTAACACTTCCGTCAATATATATTTTAGAACTCGCACTATTTGTGAGAAACAACCCTCGGCTATTTCCAAGACTAGCAGACACTGTAGTTAGAAATCGCCGAGATAACACTAAGTTAAGGATGCACCCGGCTAAAACAACACTTATGAGAAAAAGTATTCTCTGCATGGGACCTACTATTTATAATAAAATACCAAATAGTTTAAAAAGTTTAACCATAACTTCTTTTAAGAAAAAGCTTAGGGATTTATTAGCTTCTAAGTGTTATTATAATTTAAAAGATTTTCTAACTGACTCCTTCTAAATATTTTGTTAAAATAGTATTATGCGTGCCTTTCTTTTTAACAATACTTGAAATTAATTATTTGTGCTTAATGATATTTATTTTAATTTTGATTATATTTTAATTTGATTATGATTTTAATTTGAATTTTACTGTCTTTATACGGTTTTACAATTTATATTTAATTAACCTTGCTTTTTAACAATACTTGATATTAATTATTTGTGCTTAATAATATTTTATTAAATTTTGATTATATTTTAATTTGATTTTTACTGTCTTTATACGATTTTACAATTTATATTTAATTAACTATATTTGAATAATATTCTAAATTTAATTATTATTTTATTTTTTATGTAACTTATATACTCATTTGTACACCTATTCAGGTAAAACATGCTGGACTTTCAAATTGTTTAACATCAATGCTGCAATGTATCACTCATGTTTAATGCAAATAAATATTTCATTTCATCGTAAAATTTATAAGGTTTTTTTAAACTTTGCTTAGACATGGTATGTATGCGCTATTACTACTTAATTAAGCAACCGACACTAAGTCAGTTCATTTAGTAAATACAAAAATAGCACTCGTAAAACAGTGGTTTAACTCACATTTTTAAGTGCGCTGAGGATTTGATCCCGATTGTTTGTATACAAGTGACACAGGCATTATAGGGATAAAATCTTCACCACGTGACACGATAGTTATACAGGCTGATTGGTAAAAGACTGGACATATTGAAGGAGGGTATCTAATACTCGATCCTAGACCGGAATATCAAAAAAAATTGGTACTTAAAATTTGACCTAGTTATCCAATAAAAACTTAATGCGCGGACACTCTTGCGCATATACCAAAGCTAAACAAAATCTCCGCCCCGACCCCCGCTATCGCACCCCGTACTCTCCCGAATTTGCACCCCCGCCCGTCCTTTTCTTATCAAAGGTCATTAGCCTCAGTAGCGCGGCGCGCTCGAGAGCTGTGTCAGCTGTGTGCGACCCGCGCAGTGTCCACATTTTATGGATATTTAATACGAATTTTCATAAAGGTTTTCTTTGCAGGTTACACAGTAATTTATTTATATTTATACGTTACGTCTGACCATAAATTATACCTTAAGTATGTACATTGTTTAACCAGTCACACTGTATATTCCTATTACTCCTCTGTTACGAGGCATAGATTTTCGTATGGGCAGCTTTCTCATATGGGTATAGTGCTGCCCATGAAAAATATTGCTCTACTTCTATCGCTCTATTATAACTGTCCATAATCAGTAAATCATACCTTCTAATTAAACAGTTAGCTGCTATGTAACCACGCGAATCTTCACCTGCTATCTGCACGATACTTTAGTTTTTTCGTAAACGGTCTTAATAGGTTATGTTGTTTTAGTTAGACTAAGATTGAAGAAATATATTTGTTGGTTAGTAAAAATTCTTGAAAACATCAGCTATTGATATGTGAGTAATTAGATAATATTTTTATGACAATTTATGGCATTCCTATGGCTTACTAATATGTAAAATATTTGTGCGAAGGTGATGTAATATCGATATATTTATTAAAACAGATAATATACTAAAACAAACAGTAATTTAAGTTTATCTACGAGTATTTGCATCACTGAAGTTCACTGATAAATAACCACGTTAAGTTTTCCTTTTTTTTAACGCTTTTACGTATATCTCTGCGGAAAAGGGAAACAGAGAGCTTATGTCGGACTCACCTGGGATAAGATGGAATGTCCCGGGTCCTACTGACAAAACCTACCACAGTGTACCTAATTGCTGCCTTGAATGGCGAGTTGGTAGCTGGAACTACATCAGCGACCACGTTAAGCTTGTCTGCCTCAATTTGAGTTTACAGGTTCATAATGAAATCGCTGTGTTGTCAGCAGAGATCAGTAATTCCTGTGCTGGTAGCGCAGTGACTCTGATAAAGCAAGCGAGCCTACGTTTCGCCTGATCACCGCGAAACGTAGTACCGTAACGAAAGAACACTACAGCGCTAGGTGTGAAATGTGCTGACATTACAAAATCCCCTTGAATGGTAGGATCTGCTGCTCTTTATTATTTGCCATGAATGAGCCGGCTTGCCTACAGAAGTACTATCTCTTTAGGTACAGCTAAATTGAGGTGAGAGGAAAAATAAGCTTATTGCGTTTCATACAGTAAGTATCGGCGGCTCCCAAATTCTTTCCGTTTTATCCTCTTTTTAATTATTGACACCTATGCTCGGCTACGCGTGAGTGAATCCACTGGTATTACTAGCACAACATGATAATCGCTTATCATTAGGCAGGAAATATGCTTATTGCTACCTCTGTTAAATAAAAAACAGGTATGCTATGTTGTCAGTGCCAGGAGCAGTGATTGAATTAGACTGTTGGCAGCAGTTCTTATATGGTGCTACGTAATCACCGTACAGCACAGTACATAATTATATTTACAAATATAATTTGTAGACATAACCGTATGTAAGCTAAATTAGCGATTAAAAAGAGTGGCCGTGAGGTTCTAGCCCGTTCTTCTCATTGGTTCTACGCCCTTGCTTTGCTGAACGTGGCAACAGGTAAATGTAAATTCATGTTATTGTTTAGTTAGTGTAACCTTGACGTTCATAAGTGTTACTTTGTGAACTAAAAGAATATATATTTATTTGGTTTGATTTGATTAGGAGCCTGATCCTCAATCTCGGCGTAAACCTGTATTTCAGGTCACTAGGGTAACTCTTGCTTTTCTTTTTTTACGTCAACAGTAGTATCTTAACTTTGCCTTCTAAGGGAGCCTGAAATCCCTCCTAAGATCTTCTGTACAACGAAGGTGTCCTACCTTCGTTATAGGAGTCGACCTGCTCCTGTTTGAAATGTAAAGTACATTGCCCAAAATTAAGTTTAATTACTTTGCCACGAGCAATAATAGTGATTGAAGTATGCTGTACAAATCAGAAAACATAGTAGTCCAATCTGTACAAGCTGTTATAAATGCAAAATCCAATCAAATGTAATGGCAAAAGCAAAATGATAGTTATTTCAAATTTTAAAATCCGATTGCTGTCGGCTCTATCGACGAAACTCTCGGGATTGTAGCCGATATGTAATTATTTTAAATGTAGTATAGGCATTTTGCAGCATATTTTCGTTTAGGCGTTAATTGATGTTGTGCAATATATTTTTAGAATACCTACCAAACTAGTAAAAACCGTTTCCTTTGTCTGACGATTCTTCTGTCTGTCTGTCTACCACAGATTCATTTATAAACCACTAATGCTAACAAATTAAATTTTAGACTTGTTTTAATAATTGCCCACTTTACTACAAATGAAAAATGGTAAAAAGAAATGTATTGTAAAAGGTGCCTAAAAAGGTTCATTTTTTATTATTGAGATATCTAGATCAAGTTAAGTACCTATGTACATAGAAAGTTCATTAAGTCAAATTATAAAATACTTATAGTTCGTTACGTACGTTACGTTCTTGTGCATGTGAAATTTGAGTTAAAAGTATAGATAGCAATAGATTGCCAAGAAAATATCTCTAAATTTTCTACGTGTAAGGAATAGCTAAAAATAACAAGAGGTTTTCTTCCTTAACGACACTGTTAGACGACGTAATAACAGGCGCATTTTTTTTCAAAATTTCCATGCCTGGGCAGAAGCGATAGCCTAGTGGAAAACCGTTGAACTGCCAAACAGAGGTCTCGATTCGATCCTAAAGCGCGCATCTCTAACTTTTCAAAGTTATGTGCGTATTAAACTAGGTAATTATCACTTGTTTTAACGGTTGAGGAAAACATCTTCAGGAAATATTGTCTTCTGTTTACGCGAATATTATTCATTGAAATTAAACTACTATATACGGATTTTATCGCGTTGTAAATAGAAACACCAATGATTAAATTATGTTCGGGTACTTTGAAATAACTACACTGGAACATTGAGACAACTACCATCTTAGTCTCCCCGTGACCATGGCTGCTGAAAAGCAACCGAAACGTCGGGGAAAGTGTAAAAATAAATTAAATCTAAATAGTTTTAATAGTTTTAATAGTAATTTAATTAGCTTAAAAATTAGTAATGTTTAAAAGTAAAAGTAGTGTAACAGTTTTCAAAATTATATAATAAAGTGTCAAATAAACAACGCGATAAAATCCGTATATAGTAGTTTAATTTCAATCTTCAGGACACCTGAATTTTAATCTATAAGGAATTAAAGGCTGGATTTTAAGATGCTGTGGAGGATACCAGCCTAAGAATGCGATGAGAGAAAATGAAGCAAGAAATAAATGCCAAGGATCATAACTCATAATAGGTAACATATCCAGACAATTCGTAATAAAAAGCCGTAATACCTGGAATGGGCATAAGTCGTTTACATTAATGTAAGGATCATACGCAGGTTCTTTACACATGACTAGTAAAGAAAAGGCAGCACTTAATGCAAACGTTGCGAAAGAGTCATTTCACGCGACACGCAACACGGGATCTCTCACCCGACAAAAAAGAACTTAAAAAAATTGCCAAGAAACTAATCCTTGGTTTATAGTGCTACTAGATTTTATCCGTGGCATCGCTCGGGTAAATGTAGATTAGGTTAGATTCAAATTAGTGTTTGTGTGATAGTTGTGTGGGACCCGCCACGTCCATCGGCGGGTCAAACCTTTGACGGGGTCGCGATTTAAATGCGAGAGCGATCCGCGCGATCCCGCCATAAAGGTGTGAGGAACATCGCGGTGGTTTTAATCGGTTCAGCCCAAATTTCCATCTTATGGGCTGGATCTCGACATATCCCCATTGCCTGCCCAAAAACCGGCACTGGGGAATGGGATTTGAAGATATCCCTGCGATAAAAAAATTAAAAAGATTCTGATTAGTAAAAGTTCTTTTTTTGGGTGAAGGGACCCTATGTCCTTTTCTGTTCCTCAGATAACGTGTATGCAAAATTTCATGTTGATCGGTCGAGTAGTTAAGGCGTGAAAGCATAACTAACAGATAAACTCACATTCGCATTTATTTGTTCGATTTACCTTTAACCTTTAAAGAAAATTTACCAATTGGCATAATTAAAAGTTTTCATAAAGAAAAATATTTTATGAAAATACGGTTTAAACTTCGTTAAAATACTCTAAAAATAAACAATAAACGATGTATACTTATTACCGCTTCAATAAATCTTCTCTAAAGAGGCTGAAATTGGAATCAAAAGGCTGTAATAAAAAAATATTATACGGTTTAATTAAGTACTGAATCTACGTGAAAATACTTCGAAATAAATACTGAATGGACGTTTCGTAGAGTTATAAAAAAGCTTGCGAGAAGCCAAATGCGTATCGTTTAATCTTAGAACTACCAAATACTCTTTAATTAGTTAATAATAATTATATGTAATATGCTGTTACAAAAATGATGGAATACATTTGTAACAGTTAATTTCATATAATTTAGTGTGGTATTTCCAATACAATCTATACTAATATTATAACGAGGAAAGATTTTATTTTTTGTTTGTAAAGATTTAACTCAAACTACTTAACCGATTTTATAGATTCTTTCTCCATTATGAAGCCATATTATCACCTTCTCGGTGGCTACATTTTATTTGGAAAAAACTGCTGTTACTAACATAACCCAGCCTACCTACGTACCTAACCTACTTTTACACGAGCAAGCCGCGGCAAAATGGCAGTCTTCAATAATATGCAGACGTGAATTTACGTATGTATGAAGAATTTGTAAAATGCTATTATTTTGAAGAACAACACTAGATAAATGGCGCTTCTATCTAATAACTAACATACTTTTCTCATTATATATTAACACAAACTCAGAGCAAAGCAGCCAGCAATTTAATATAAATAAATTGTGTTAAAAATTATTGCACTTTGTGGTTTTAAAATAGCAATCCCAGCGAGATTGAGTGTTGATTGAATTCTGCAAACTTATATTACATTCATACACGCCAAGTTCTCGCAACTTTTTACACATAATGCCCATTTTATGATATTATATTCTGAGATTATTCTATAGTAGATTATACCCGTGGCTTCACTCGCATTTACCGGTTATATCAATAACTTTCTATCCTTCAGGAGCAATAATAATATTAATAATAGTCTATCACATACACACAACACCATCTAGCCCAAACTAAGCAGAGCTTGTACTATGGGTACTAGACAATGGTTAAGCATACATTTTTTTTTTTCGGTATGAAAATTACCCTATGGTCTCCTCTGTAGGTACTCCTGACACAAACTTTCAAGACGATCGGTCAAGTCATGAAGGCGTGAAAGCGTGACAAACAAACACACTTTACTAATAATATTATTATTATTAATATTATTTTATCGCATTATTAATATTAATTATGATTTTATTTTAACATTGGCTAAGCTGCATGTTAATGGAAGTTCTAATTACGATTTTGTAAAAAGTAATACGTTCTTTGTCGTCACGCTTGTTATATGTACGTCTCATTAATTATTTTTAAGATAACATATAGAGCACAAGCTTTTGCCCGCGACTTCGTCCGCGTGGAATAGTTACTTTGAGCAGTATTTTTAATGTTTTGATCCAAATGAATAAACGATTTGTGATTTTGATCTTATTATATTAGATTATTTTATCCTTTTATCGTGTTAAAATTTCTATAAATAGGATAGAAAAAGAAATATTACAATTATTGAATATTTAAATTACGTCTACTGAAATACTTTTGTTACGTATTACATGTAATTATTACTAAGAAATGCAAGTAAATCTAGTACTTCTAAGATTAAACGATACGCACTTGACTTCACGCAAGCTTTTTACAACTCTACGAAACATCCATTACGTATTTATTTCGAAGTACTTTCACGTAGTTTCAAGTACTCAATTAAACCGTATAATATTTTTATTGCAGCCTTTTGATTCCAATTCCATACTCTTTAGAGAGAATTTATTGAAACGGTTATAAGTATATGTTGATGATTGTTTATTTTTAGAGAATGTCTACAATTTATTTCCGTATTTGTGTTTATATACATTTTCTTTGTACAAACTTTTAATTATACCAATTAGTAATTTTTCTTTAGAGGTTATTGGTACATAATTACGTATTTAGTATGACATAAAGGTCGACTTGTCAATCCCAGCGCCGGGCACGTCACAATCGTGGCGGTAAGACCCATACTTAGAGAGTGGCTGGAGAGGCGTCATGGCGCCCTCACGTTTCGTCTGATGCAGGTGCTGACCGACCACGGTTGTTTCGGTCGGTACCTGTGTCGAATAGGCAAACAGGAGACGCCCGGTTGTCATCACTGCGGCGACTGCCCCGTCGTTGTGGAAGACACGGCGTTGCATACATTGGTAGATTGCCCTGCTTGGGCCACGCAACGCCGTGTCATGCACGCGGCAGTCGGTAGGATCGTCTTCTCGCTCGAAGCTATAATTCTGTCCATGGTTTCGAGCGAGAGGTCTTGGAATGCCGTCTACTCCTTCTGTGAGGAGGTGATGTTAGTGAAGGAGGCGGCGGAGAGGGAGAAGGAACGTTCAATCCCTCTCCCTAACCGAAAAGCCGGGCGCAGGAGAGCGCGAGACGACCTCCAGCCATCCTAAATAGAAGCCTGCGGGCGGTGGACCCATTGGGGCCGTCCGTCGCCCGATCAGCGCAGGTCCGATTAGGCGGCGTTCGTGTTCCGCGCACGTTTCTTGATGTCGGAAGGGGGACTAGGTCCCCGCTTTGTCGTCGGGGACCAGGTCCCCCAATTGAGTGTTTTTTTTTTTTGTTTGTTAGTTTGTATAATCGTTGTGTGGGACCCGCCACGTCTATCGGCGGGTCAAACCTTTGACGGGGTCGCGATTTGAATGCGAGAGCGATCCGCGCGGCCCCGCCATAAAGGTGTGAGGAACACAGCGGTGGTTTTAGTCGGTTCAGCACAAATTTCGATCTTAGGGGCTGGATCCCGACATATCCCCATCGACCGCCCGAAAACCAGCGATAAGGAAAGTGCTTTACACATTTCCCAAGACAAAAAAAATGACATAAATGTGGGTTCATATTTGTGGGACTATAAATGTCACCGTTAATTTTAAGTAAAATTATTATTTTTGGGTGATCATCAAATTATTTTTATCATTATTTGATTTTTCAATGGAGATTCGCAGTTATTAACACAAAGATATAATGTTTGAATGTAATTAGTAACAGTACTTTATCCTGGATGAAAGGTGTATGTGGTATTGCATGGTGATCAGACGAGAAGTTTAAACAAGCAAACAAAACATTCGCATTTTCAAGAATATTATAGAAAAGTTTCAGATGTTTTCACAATATTCTTATCTTTATTATGACTTCGGCGTGTCAGAGGCGCGTATCATTAGAATTGACTTGAGACTACTAACATCAGCCAACGATTTCCCTGCTAGGTTATCACTCATCGATCATCAATACGCATTATCTCGGATAGTGCCGCAGTACTACAAGCTCTTAAGAGCAACTGCTTCAAGAGTGGACTCATCCTGGAGTGTCACCGTGAGCTGCAAAGTATTGCAACAAAAAATCGGGTAACGTTGCAGTGGATACGCGGTCACAGCAACTCTTATGGCAATGATGCTGCAGACCAACTGGCAAAGAGAGGATCGAACATCAAAATGGTAGGACCCGAAGCGATTGTCCCGATACCCTTCTGCCAACTCAAAACATGGTTATGCGACAGAACCACGAAACTACACGAAAAACAGTGGACAGAAACAAAAGAATATAGACAGACGAAGGAAGCCCTTCCATCCTTAGACAAACATCTGTCACGCAGACTGCTACGTTCCACAAGGAAAAACCTACGCCACCTAGTGGGTATAATAACGGGCCACTGCTCACTTAACAAACACCTATTCAACATCGACATCACTGACAGTCCTTTATGTAGAGGCTGCATGGAAACCGAGGAGACATCGACTCACGTGCTCCTACATTGTAAAAGCGTGAGCAACCAACGGGCGAAACTCCTAAACAGTCCAGAAACGATGAAAGAGGTACTGCGCGTCATCGGTCCCCTATTATCATTCTGGACGGAGCTGAGGTGGTATGAGTAACCGAACAATAGTTCGCGTCGGCTACTTACGCACAATGGCCCAATTATAGGGCTAAGTGCGGATAACACACGTCCAACTAACTAACTAACTAACTAACTATCACTCATCGATAACCAAATAAGTATTAAAAAATAATTGTATTAACTAAATATTCAGTAATATGGTGATTGTGAATATAACATGTACTTAGTATCGGGTAATCAAATAGCACTAAGCACCTATCTGTCATGAAAGCCGACTTAGTGTTCTCGACGTCATAGGCTCCAGAATTTAGGTTGCTAGTGGAAGCGCAAGCTTTGACGGGAATGACCGAAAGATATAATACAATATTCGTTTTTTATTCCCATGGGTCTCCGTTCACGTATTTCAGAAACCACCGGGCTGATTTTAGTGAGTAGAAATGTCCCATACCCTAGCCTTCTTCTTAGAAATACCCAGGATATATAGAAGATTTCTCTCTGATAAAAGGTAGATTGTTAGTGTACAATAAAAACAACTACAAAAATACCGTAAACAAACAAATATGATATTTATTCAAATACAAGTATGTCATTAGACGGCTGTTTGAAGGATCCAGTCGCTGTAAGCAGCAACGCTGGTGGCAACCACTGGGTAGTCGTCGAGGACTGGCAAGCCAATAGAAACGACGGCGACGACGATACCTTCGTAGAAGATAGGGCCACCACCATCCCTGACGTCATGGCTGATACCATTTTCCGGAGTAATGCCAGCGCACATCATGTCAGAGGTGATGGACACGGGTACTGGCAGCGAAGCGTACTTGGATACGCATTCTTCTTCACGAATAATGTGCATTTCAACGCTGTGTAAGCTTAAGTTGGGCCAGATCGTCTCTTGCTGCAAAAGAAATTGTCACAGTGTATCTCGAAGCTACTTGAGTAGGTATACGCGGCAGTCATCTAAGTAGGTAAATATTTGGAAAGATTTCAATGTAACATTTATGCAATCAAAGGTATACTAGTAAATATATACATTTGTGAGATACTAGTATATATATAGGTACACTAGCTGTCCCGACAGACGTTGGCCCGTACATACTAAAAAAAAAACCCAAATCTAAACCATCCTCGAATCCACATGAACACACACAAAAAAAATTATCAAAATCGGTCCAGCCGTTTAGGAGGAGTTCAGTGACATAGACACGTACAGTAGAATTATATATATAAAGATGTATTATATCATAAAACACATTTAATCGATTTCAAAAAAGGAGGCGGCCCAAAGCAGAGCTATCCTCCTGAGAAAGTACCACCGTTATATGTTACTGCGGTGAGCTGGCTAATTAGGCTCCTTAAAGAGACGGTGACTTTGCAACAGTAAAGCATTGTGTGATATTATCAAATGTGTAGAAGAATTTTTTGAAATAATGTAAATGTGATGTCAGGCGCATTGGCGCCTAAAGTCTATTAAGACTTTATTTGGCCACATGATTGGTTGCCACTTTTGTAGTCTAATGTGTGTTGCATTTTCCATAATGACTTTTATGATTATTTAACAAAATTTGTGGGTGGAGTATTATCAATGCTATATCTAACGTAAATTGCTGCTTAATAATAAAAAAGTTATAAACAGAACTTACAGCAGTGCGGCCCCATCCAGCATGAACCACAGGCAAGAAAGCAGGCAAGACTAAATCCTGAGCGATGATGGGTGCTCGATCGATGGTGGCGCCATAGACGACGTTGGACGCTAGGCGGACAATGCTGATGTCACCTTCGTGCTGGTTGGTGCCGAAAGTAGGATGGTTGGCGACGGACTCGATACGGTAAATGGTACCACCAAGACCACGGCGTGTGGCGCCTGCCCTCACATAACGAGTACGAGGGTTGAACAAACTGAAATATAAATAATGTTAAAGTTTAAAATACGTAAAAATGTAGATATGAGAAATGTTATAATAAGTTATGTTAATGGGAAAATAGTCTAGTAATAGATTATTGGACTTGCACACTGAGGTCACGAGCTGAGATCACCCACGCTTTAACGGTGGAGGAACGGTCTTTTGTCGCGGGCCCAGTGCGGGTTACCAGACTTCACATATCTTTAACACTCTGAAGAACTCTTAGATGCTATGCTCATGCAGGTTTCGTAATATTGTTTGGCTACTATATTCATGCAGGTTTCATAATATACAGGTATCTTCATGTTTTTCTTCACCGTTGTAGCAAGCGATAATCAAGTATTTAATACGCACATAACTTCAAAAATTCAGAGGTGGGGCCTTTGGGGTCGAACTCGAGACCTCCGTGTGGCAGTCTAACGCTCTCCCACTACGCTATCGCTGCTTAATTAATTAGTACAAAGTACCTATTATACAAACCAACCATTACCATAACGCTTAATACGTCGCAGGCATTTACTAAGGAAACTGAGGTATTGCCTGCGCGACGGACAAAGACTTCTACCAATTTTATGTATAGGAATGGAGCAAATCGGGGTCTTACATATTCTCATATATGGGACTATTTCTGACTCTGCACGACTAGAAAAGTACCTCCTCTTGAGAAAAGGTCATTGTCAAATAACGTTGTGATATATTGCAACGGCAGTAAGATTTCCAGGTTGCTTAAGGAGGCGATGTGCTTTAAGCGAGCGAATCAGTGTGGCTTTTACTTCCTTACGCTGATAATACAGCATTAAAATATATGTATAAGTCCAAAAACCTAATTAGCCTTATTCAAAGCGCTCAATACAGAATATAATAGTTTGATATTCCAGTACTTGCTTGTTCACTCCATTTTCTATTAAAAATGCATACTAAATAAGGCTCGCCATAGTCTAAAACCGTTAACACGTAAGTACGTGGACAAGTGCCCAATCAGTCCACTCCCAGATTAAAAACATTTTTACTGTACCTCTCTAAAACTGATCCAACAAAGATGTATCCATAATACTTACGGTCCAGAGAAGCATCGGGCAGCAGACAGTATGTGGCGATTAGTCACGATGACTCCAGAACAAATCTGTGCGCCAACCAGAACTCCGCCGAATTCCACTTGCACCACACTTGGATAGTCTTCGATAGTAGCGGGAGTACCACCGTACACGGTGCATAGACCTGAGCATAAATTTTTTTTTTTTAATTGAATTCTTTTCACTGGGTAAGATTTAAATTAAAAAAGTGTATTTAACTTTATTTTTTTTGTTTGAAAGGCAACCGAAACGATGGCGTTTCGGTTGCTTTCAAACAGAAAAAATAAAGTAATATACAATTTTTAAAATTTTTAATTCTTTTCAGGAGCCATATTCAAGGGGGGTCACAGTGCCAGTCTCCGCGTAAACATGGCTGCTGAAAATGCAACATAGGGGAAAGTGTAATAATTTTAAATATATAGAATAGTATTATAGATTAAGTAGTAGTATAATATTTTCAATATCCATACTAACATTATAAAGCTGAAGAGTTTGTTTGTTTGGTTGAACGCGCTAATCTCAGGAACTACTGGTTAGAATTGAAAAATTATTTTTGTGTTGGATAGTGTTGGATTTGGACTTTCAATGTATAACATTCGCGTAAACGTAAGACAATGTGAACAAGCACTTAAGGTCATAATATATATATTTTAAGAAGTATTTTAGAATTTGAATTACTAGGACACTCAGTTACAATCTATTTAGTATTGACGGCTATTTGGTAAACTTAGGTACTAGTATTTTGCTCTCTCACTCTTCTTTCTATCTCGCATGTGTAGGATTGTCATGCCTAGTCTCATGTCATTGCTTTTGTTGGCGACATGGATGGCCTTTCCTCCAATAGGGTAAAAAGGCCATCATAATCGTGCTTCTTCTGGTGGCTGGTAGTTTATTGGATTTAGGCAATATAATCGCATTGATTTTATCATTTTATATAGATACTAGCTTTTGCACGCGGCTTCACTGGCATAAAAGTAGGTTTGGTTAGGTTAAGTGTTTGACTTGGGGATGGTGGGCTACGTGGGCCTGCCCACCATCCGATCAGCAGCAGGTCCGAGAGACGACGTGAGTGTTCTCGCGCGCCTCTGTGTCGTGTCCGTCTCCCCTCAAGGGGGCAACAGTAGGGATTTTAAAAGTGAATAGTGCCTAAAAGGCAGGTCTTGTTGTGTAGTGGCCTGCCGTTTCATATGACGAGTCGAAACCTAGGCGGGGTCGCGACTGCATGTGAAAGTGATTCGTGCGGTACCGCCGGTTGCGGTTATGTCGAGGAACACCGTGATAGATTTAGTCGGTATTACCAAGAGGCCCATTTCTCCGGTGAGTCCGACATACCATCTCCAAGGGGCGGGTAAAAATTATTAAAAATAGTACTGTTGTATGTGTGTAGTGTAGCAAACCCGCGGGCAAAAGCGAGTAAACTATAAGGATAAGCTTGAGACATTATTCTTTCCGCTTTTATTGTACATCAATGGTTATATTAAATATGATTTCTTACTAAATTTCTACTTACCTGCCACCAACACAAAAGACAGCGTAAGGAATGACTCCATATTGCCTCGGTACCTCCGTTTGTGAATATATTGTATGAAGTCAACCTCACTGCAGTATTTATACTTCAGGTTCTCTAATCTCATTATCAATTATTAAGCCTTTGTATGGCACCACATTTTTGTGATAAAGTGCATTGGGGGTATTTTATTAATGATTCTGATTGCGAATATCTTCTAGATAACGTTTACAGCTTGAAACATTTGTACTAATTTCTGCCCTGGCTGCGCTCGCATGAATCACACAATCCAGGACATTGTATTCCTGTAACTAAAATTCATCCAAATTGGTTTAACCATTTACTAATGCTTGCTAAACATCTACGCAATCCCTAAAATCCTTAGATTCACAGAAGTACTTAAGTACATCTTATCTTATCTTATCTTATGTGGGGGCCAGTCAGTGCAGACCGGCGACACTTCGACCCAGTGGGATCTTTAGTATCGACACTCTCCCAATAACGACTGCCATAGATGTTCATGGCAGCCGGGACCAACGGCTTAACGTGCTCTCCGAGGCACGGAGCAGGCGACAATTGTCAATCAATACGCACATAATTTCGAAAAGTTATATTATAATTTCCGAAAGTCAGAGGTGCGTGACGTGCGTACATCTTACTGAAGTACATCTAATGTAGCCATAATTAAAGTAGCCAGTGTGGATAAAGGATATATACAAATTGAGTATGAAAACTGAGACAAACCGTCGCATCTTCAGTCTTATGAGGCGAGCGTCCCTTTCCCTTGGCGTCTTTTTCAAGTTCGACAACACGTGTCAGATTTTTTACAGCTGTTGCAGCATTTATTGCTTTAGTTTAACAGTATTAATGAGAACTAGACTTTACTAGTTATGTGTTTAGTGTATCGTATACTCTACGATGCAGATTGCAGTACATTATAAAAACTGTGGCTGCAGTCACGCTATGGCTCTAGTTCTTTCCCCAAGTTCACATCCTACTGATATTATTAGTGTGCTTTGTATTTGACTTTTGTTGCTCAAGATACCTACCTAATTTTAATTTAATATTATTATAATTATCCTTGTTATGCGTTCCCGTATACTGGTTCAACTGTAATGTTATTTATAAATGGCGCTGGCTAAAAACATCGCCTAAGGGTCAGCGCCGACGGACGGAGTGGCGGCGAAGAGACTTATTCAGTAACAATTTAAACTCAACCTAAAGTGCTTCAGAATACGACTGTATTTGGTACAACGAAATAAAATGACGGCGAGCGATTCAAAGCGCGGTTATTTTATTACGTTGTGGCTAAGTGGCGACGTTTTCTATTCAGTGGGTAAAAGCATTAGCTAATTCATAATATAAATAGTGTTTAAGAGTCGTATAGAGAAGACCATATGTAAGGACATAATCTATAGTAATTTAAAGATCATCTTTATATAATTATATAAATCTTCTGTGCGTGTGTTTGTAATTACACTCCTCCTAAACGGCTGCACCGATTTTGATGAAATTTTTTGTGTGTGTGTGCTTCAAGTGGATTCGAGAATAGTTTAGATTTGATTTTGTTTTAAATTTTATTTTCGCGTTTGCAGTACACCGTCTGTCGGGACAGCTAGTAATATTATATGGTTTAACATTTTACTAATATTGAAATTAAACTACTATATACGGATTTTTACTAATATGTACAAATGCTAGGGAACCCGATAAAAGCGCTGTCTTGCCCGCACGTAATAACGACAGCGCCACCAATCCAAACCAAGGGTCTAATTTTGAACCTTAACCATCCAAAGCGGGTCGCTCAGACACATATACTTAAAACAATTCATCAAATTCGGTCACGCCGTATAACAGGATTTCAGTGACATACCTAAATAACTTTACTAATTTTTTAAGCTGGGGATCCAGTAATACAAATAGTCAAACCCAAGAAGAAGCAAACCACAGCTAGACTTCACGATACTTTGAGCTCATTCTGCGTAAATAGAAACACCAATGATTAAATTATGTTCGGGTACTTTGAAATAACTACACTGGAACATTGAGACAACTACCATCTTAGTCTCCCCGTGACCATGGCTGCTGAAAAGCAACCGAAACGTCGGGGAATGTGTAAATCTAAATAGCTTTAATAGTTATAATATAATTCAATTAGCTTAAAAAATTAGTAAAGTTTAATAGTAGTAGTGTAACAATTTTCAAAATGATGTAATAAAGTGTCAAATAAACAACGCGATAAAATCCGTATATAGTAGTTTAATTTCAATGAATAATATTCGCGCAAACAGAAGACAATATTATAATTATTTTCTATTTCTTTCTTTATTTATTACGTTTTTACGTCTTAACTACTTGATCGATCATCATGAAATATTGTATACACGTTGTCTGGGGACAGAAAAATACATAAGCTACGTTTCATCCAGAACAAAGTACTGTTACTAATCTAACCTAAACTAAAATGTATTTTTTATTTTTTATTCATCTAAGTTGGAAACAAGCATACGTTGCCAACCCTTTAGGAAAGAAGTGGGAAGGAGAAGGAGCGGGAAGGGGGTAAGAGGGTGATTGGGACTCCGGCACTCTCACTCACCGAACGAAACACAGCAGTAGGAGTACTGCTATTTCACGTCGATATTCTGTGAGACGATAGTTTTAAAAATGCAAAAGTGAGTTTGTTTGTTGGTTACGCTTTCACGCCTTAACTACTTGACCGATCACCATGAATTTTTTTATACGTTGTCAGGAATACATAAAAGGAAATAAGGTACTTACTATTCTTTTACAAAACAAGTGAGACACGGTCATGAATTGCCGTAAATCTTAGAATTCTAAAATTTTTATTACTTGACCTTGACCTTGAGGTCAGAGGTCAAAGGTCATAGTCATTTCAGGGGTATATCAACTATGTTGAGTCGAATGGCGTTGCCCGCGAGTCTCTAGCTCTTACGGTTCTTGAGTTGAAAATTGTATAACAGACAGACGGACGGACGAACAAAGCTGTTGTATAAGAGTTTTTCGAACTCTAAAAGTTCAACCTAGATGTTGACAAAATCTACATTAACACGAGTGAAGCCGCAAGCAAAATCTAGTAATATGATAGACACAATAGAAAATCTATTAGTGTATCATTTGTGATATATGTATAAGATAGGGAATCTGTTAAGTATCTTAAAATAAATGTGATATACTTATGTTATACATAGCAGTTACATTTCAAAGTATTATGTAACCAAATTATCAATTTATCGCTTCCTCTTTAGTAACTATAATCAATGGTTGATCAGTGTAAACATCATAAAAGGATTTACCTGCAATATGGAATATTTCTTATCATATTATAACCGCAATATACATAATGACGCCACTAGCAATAATATCAGATGTGCATAAGGCCTTTAAATATTTTAGATACTATTTATGCAGTTCAAATAACGTAAGTTTAATTTTTATCCATCAAGCCGTTTATACGTCTAGAAATTTCTTTACGTGACTTCTTTTAAAAAGGCAGCTGTTGCTTCAGGTATACTCCCATGTCGCGCGGGATTTTACAAGCATTCAAACAACGGACAAACCGACTTGGAACAATTATTTGTGGATTAGTTTTTCTCACGTGTCTCTCAGACCCACAAAACTTACAGTGGTGAAGCGACCTCTAAATCGAAATGCATTGATGATATTGTATCTAGCATTAATTTCGATGCGGGTTGAAACTTCAACGATCCGATCAGAGTGTCAGAGTACTTGTACTTATATTTATCAAGTAATAGTGTGTATCTTATGTGGGGGCCAGTCAGCGCAGACCGGCGACACTTCGACCCAGTGGGATCTTTTGTGTCGACACTCTCCCAATAACGACTGCCATAGATGTTCATGGCAGCCGGGACCGACGGCTTAACGTGCTCTCCGAGGAACGGAGCAGGCGAAAATTGTCAATCAATACGCACATAATTTCGAAAAGTCATATAACTTCCGAAAGTCAGAGGTGCGCGACGTGGGTTCGAACTCGAGACCCTCCGCATTGTAGTGTGTTGGTCTCCCCACTGAGCTATCGCTGCTTACAAGTAATAGTAACTGCCCGCGGCTTTGATCGCTCGAAAACAGAACTTTAGTCGGGATGAATACTCTATCTCTTTTTCTGTCGGAATCGGTCGAGTAGTTAAGGCGTGAAAGCGTAACAAACAAACTCACATTTTAATTTTTAAAGATCCACTTTGGGTCGCTGAACCAGCGAAGTAAGTATGTATATCAATGGCTTAATTCCCAAGAACCCGACCACAACCAATTAGTATTGCCTCTTTTTTTAAAAGTCCACTTATAAGGGAAATCGTCGATAAGTTGCTTTGGTTCTTTCTGAGGAGCAATAGAACATTTGTACTCGAATAACTTAAACGAACTTCACGCATGAACAACCTTATTTTTATTAGCCATACTCTTTCAAGCCTTAAGTAAGTTCTAAATAATTTTAATTGGTAGCCACAAAATTGGAGAACACTCTACGTATAAAGTTTCAATAGCTTTTGTTTCCCGCAGGCATTAAATTTGGTAGAAACACTTACTCGAGTTACTTGGAAAATTACGCACAAGTTCTCTAAGCACTTTGATTTACCTACTTTTATTCAAATCATACTACCTTATAGGTACCTACTGAGTCTGGCGTGGTTTATTTAAAGGAAGGTATTTTATTTCTTATAAATAATTTCATATACGGCGTGTGATAGAAAGGTTCATATTTTAGGACCAAAAATAACCTATAAGCCGGATCAATTTTAAATTTTAGGACAATTAGAAACCAAATTTTTTTTATGCATCAAAATAAGTGCATAACATCACTATAAAAATTGCGCCGGGTCATTTTTGATTGTTCGGAGGTCGCCGACACAGCTATTAGTGTTGTTTAACTATCGACTTGAATATATTAATAAATCGATAAAAAGAAAATGCTATATCTTAGTAAATATATATATAACAATATACAGATTTATTTGTTGCTGTTTTCCATTTTAAAGGACCTATATTATGTGACTCTTAAATATGACCACACCTTTCTGTTATACGCTGTATAAAAAAGGTTCGTTGATGATTAGATACTATCTATATTTTGGGTAATTTTGTTTAGGTTATTTTTCGTATTTACATTTACATTATCATTTACTGTTATTTACGTTCCGAGCCTGAGTTTTTTTTTACGTGGGGAAATGGTTTGACGCGTACCTCTCTGCGGGGCGACGGAGAGGTTATGTCGGGCTCACCGGGGAAAAGATACCCCGGTAATACTGACTAAACCTACCACGGTGTTCCTCGACATAACTATAGACGGCGAGGCCGCGCGAATCCCTTTCACATGCAATCGCGACCCCGCCGTGGTTTCGGTCCGCCGTGTGAAACGGCAGGCCACTACACAAAAATACTTCTTCCACCTTCCTCCTGGAGGGAGAACAAAGACACGAGACAAAGGCGCACGTAGGAACACGCACACCGCCTCTCGGATTGGTGCTGATCGGGTGGTGAACAGGCCCATGCAGCCCACCACTCCCAGGTCAAACCTAAGAGTGGCTGGAGGTCATCTCGCGCCCTCCGGCGCCCGGTTCTGCGGTTGGGGAGAGGGTTTCAGCGGTCCCTCTCCCGGTCCACCGCCTCCTTGATAGAAATAATTACTTCCTCACAGACGGAGGCGACGGTGTTCCACGCTCTCTCACTCCGGATCATAGACTGATATGCGACACAGGAACTGGCCAAAACAACCGTGGCCAGTCATTACCTGTGTCAACCGGAAGGTGAGGGCGCCATGCCGCCTCTCCAGCCACCCCTCAAAAACGGGACTTACCGCCACGATCGTGGCATGCCCGGCACTGGGGTGCACAAGTTGATTTCTCCATTCTTCCACCAGGGCCTGGCGGAGTTCGGACCGTGCCGCTTCTAAAGCGGGGAGCCTGGGTATTTTTAGTGTTCGTTGTTTGAAAGTTTGTAAAGTCCACCGCGACACAAGAATTATACCTACCTAGTGCGCTAATAGAATTATTTATTCAAAACACACATTTTATTTAAAAAAATGTGTGGTCTTAGATTCAATTCCCAAGTCTGGCAGTGCTGTTGGAAATCAGATTGCAAGACTTTATCCTCTTTACAACATAAAGGCTCACAATGTCCAAGGTAGATGACCCACCCCCACTACATGGTACCAAAAAAATAGCCTCCATAGGCCTGCCTGTGTGATGTAGAGCTATATGACATTGTTTCATCTTTTTTATGAACCATCCCATTGCTGGACATGGAACTTCTCCTTTCAGAAAATTTAGGTACCAGTCTACCATGTACTCCGTTTGGGTTTGGCAGACTTAACATATTATCTTTCATTACCATGCAGCTATTGGTGTTTGCCGATCGAAAAGTCGTAGGATTGAACCCACTCCTGACCCAAGCTTTTTCTTGGTTTCAGTGATAATTAGAAATTTGCAACCCAACTGGAAAATTGGTTACCAAAAAGTAACCTTTGGAGTGCGCTTAGATATAAATATATACATATCAAAAAACCTTTTTTTCTAACCGCATTTGAAACAATTCATAATTAATTATTTATTAAATACGTAGAATGGAAAATCGGAAAATAGGTGTCATAGAATTAATGCTGTGATCTCTACGCAGTCGAATGTTACCTATAATACCTACATATAATCTGAAGTGAAACTGAAAAACACATCAATATCCGTTTAGTATTGCGTATAGATTCAACAATTAAACAAATAGAAATGAGCAAAAACTCATACTGAATATGTACCTATAATAAAACGGATTTTGCCCAAGGCTTCGCTTGCCTAAATGTAGGTTAGGTAAGATTAGTAACAATACTTTTTTCTGGATAAAAGGAAACCTACGTCCCTTTCTGTTCCTCTGACAATCGTGTAGGCTATTCAGTTTATATAAGCAAAGGTCTGTAGGTACATGAAAACAAATAAATAAAATGTAAATTTCTGTTTGTAATGTCAAAAAACAGCTTTTTACTAAATGCGTATGAAGTACATAAGGTCAAAATCAATTTATAATTTTTTTCTCTGTCTGTCTGTCTGTTTGTTCCGGCAAATCTGGAAACGACTGGACCGATTTTGACGAGACTGTCACTGGCAGGAGCAGCTAAGGAGTACCTTAGAACATCAGCTATCTGCCAGTGACAGTCTCAGTTACTACTGAGAATACTATTATTTAATAAAAAATTGGTATCCGCGAAAAAAATATTCCACTCGGACGAAGTCGCGGATAACAGCTAGTTACAGATAAAAATACTAACTCAGCACCACTTTATAAGACAAAAACACTCATAAATACCTATATATATATGTGTTAAACGTTAAAAATATCCAAGGAAAATAGTTAAGCAAAAATATTTTAGTGTCCCTAATAATAAGAAAAGTATTCCTTAGAAATGGCCTTTAAAAATGATTCAGCGCCTTATTTATCTCAGAAAGCCTAATGAAAACTTTCATAGCCTAGATATTCTCTGAAGATAGCTAAGGAGGATAAAAATAAATGGATATTTAGGGTCCTGCATATTTAATGTTGCTCTGACCAAGTCTCGTGTACGGAGGAGGCAAGCATTCTTAACGGTGATTTCACATCTGCCCATGGTATTTATAGCGCACAAATGTGTACACAAACATAATTGCTCTGTCTATTACCTAACTCTCATAGGCCGACTGCAAATCATCCAGAAAGTTCAAACAGAGATTAGGCGCAAGGTCAATGACATTAAGTGATTGTACTACTTGACCAACGGGTTTTTGAGGCATGGGGCCAAACACTTTCCTAATACCGCTGCTACTGAAATTTTATTATCATAAAACCTGATAACTGAAAACCCAACCTAGGTTTCCAACCTGAAACGTCAGATCCGTGGTCTTACGACGGCACTCATGACGGCATGCAACGGATAAGGCACGGAAGCAATTTAAATTATCCAAAAGAGGCGAAGATACTGTAAGGTGTGTCTTTATACAGTTCGATTTTGTTGCGATAACAGGTCTATTTCATAAGTATGTACATGTATATAGCAAGTGACTTGTCTCTTGCTTGCGCTTGCATCGCACCTGCAAGAGGCACGCGCAAGCAGTGATGCAATATGCCTAGCCGTGTATAGTTCACGACACGCTGCTTACATATCGTATGAAAAAGTTTTGAAGGTGCACCATGCCATTTATGCACCTTCGCCTTTTGTAATTTCTCTAAAATTTACGCCTAACGCAGTCAGATGTTGAAATGAAAACAGACTTTTCGAGATTTAGCTTCTGCAAAAGATATAGTAATACCTTGTTTAGAAACGAAATGCTCTATCATCATATCATATCATATGTTACATAATCATATATAGTTCTTACAGCTATGTAAAGTACGCTATGCCCTACCACATAATATGGTATACAAATTATAATATAATTTACAAATATCTTTAGTCTTGTACAGTCAATTTATATAATTACTAAAGAAAATGATTACTAAGTATACATCTAAATTTAATCTAATTAAATACATATATGTTGTAAGGCCTAAACAAAGAACTCTTCCGCTGACAGCACAGCCTCTTTAAAAAATTTAGGAAGCACTACACACCGCAGGCGAAGTTTTGGTAGCTCAACAAAAGAGTATAGGGCTCCGATCGTCTGTTATGTAGGTAAAACTTTATTTTTTATTCGACTGCAGTGACGACTTGTACACGAGCAGCCTGATGGTAAACTCTTGGCCAATGCTTAGACCTCGGGGACCAGACACAGTGGTTCTATTATTGCATCTAGATTCGTTTGAGACTGACGTTTTTTATCGAAGGAGTTTTTGCAACACCGCATCTCTGCATTTCCGAGTTCAAAAAAGTGATCGGCTGTTTGCCATGAAAAATTTGTAAGCCACACTTTAATTATTTACTATTCTAGTTTTCCAGTTTCTTTATTTGGTGCTTTCGCATAATATGGCTATAGTGAATAGTTTTTAATAGTGCACGGATGGCACTATGATTTACCTGGTCGCCACGCCACTACGAGTACGCTTAGGCCTGGTCGTTTAGCTACGGACAGTTAAATTTTATCACATATTTTATGAATATATCTCAAAATTTCACTGTTGGTAGCTACAACGTCTCGTTTCTTATAATAGGAATTGAGCCTAAGTGAGTTATTCACAAATTGTTTTGTATCTGAGTGTTTGTAGACTCCCCGCTACACGTGGATGTGGATACAATCACCTGTAATATTCCATGGATACCTTAAGGTCTAAAATCCTGTAAACACGTGAATTAGAATGAACTAGATGGCGTTGTTTTATAAATTACGGCTATATTAGGTATCGACGGTACACTTCTAGACAGATGCAATTCTTACTTACTTACTTATTTTTATTTCTAAATAAGTTATGTAATAACATTGAATAGAGATTAAAAAATTGTTTAAAGTAGACTTAATAAAATTTAGTTATTAAGAAATTTATTTTTTTATATGTTATTGCACCGCCATCTTTTACGATAAAACGAAACTATTTAGCAGTTCTTGTATCGATTTCCGTTAGATGGTGTCAAATGCGGGCTTATATCATTTTAGTTTTGACATGGGTATGCATTTTTGCATCTCACTGTACAAAAATAAATAATAATAAATAAATAGACTTAGCATGTACAACATGTAACATTAAAAATGTATGTGTAACATTTTTAATGTTACATGTTGACAAATAAATCAGAAACATAATATGATTTTACTGAAATGTTATTTTCTTTCTTTCTTTCTATATTTGTATAAACATATTTTAAGTGAGTAATATATTTTTATTACAAACAGCATATTTTATATTTTACCTTAAAGATATTATTTTAGGATGAGTTTCAGTTTTCTTCAAATAATATTAGAAATATTGATTATGGCAAGATATCGTAAAACACACATATTATTTTATTATGTTGACCAAATAGAGACAGAATGATTTCATTCTTTATTTTATTAAGGTTCGCTCGTACGAACTTTATCGGCTCATGTACATGACACAAGTTACATATTGACACTGTATATGTAAACAAGCGACGCAAGCTACTAACGCAAGTAGTCCGTGTGACTAAATTGAAACTGGTTCGGCGTTGTCATGTTTCCATTTGTGACGCAGAAAATAATCTTCATACACACTCATTTTTCGAATATTTTTATTTGTCCATGTACCGTACACACTACACTCACGGTATCCCTATTAAGTATGCTATCCGACCTATGATATATCTTTGCTTTACTTTAAATTGTGCATTTTATTATATCAATATAACGACACGTAAAATAACTATGTATTCGATCATAAACTATACCAAAGTATGGTAATTACTTACAATAAAATACAAGTTTCCAACAGGACTGTTCTGCCTGGTTCCTCCTTATACAAATAAAACAGAATTATTGACGATATCAGCTTTTTCTTTTAATAAATTATACATATATGGTTCAATTTTACACATGAATATATTAATGTAGATACTTTATATTCCCATGGCCATAAATTTAAAAACGTAGATATTTGTTGGAGAAACATGAATGCTTTATCTAATATTATATTTTTTAAAAGCAACTTATTAACAAGAAGCAGCCATTGTATCGCGGGTGACTTTACAAAGTTTCAATCGCTAGACACAAAGTACACTGGTATTTAGAAAATATATGTCGATGACACGATTTCTGTCCCGTGTACCTACTAAACCCTTAAACGTAGTGGATTAAAGAAAACCACTAGACTTAAGGGTGTAAAATAAATATAAATAAACAATATTTGGTCTTTTGTTCTTTTGACTACCATCCGTACATTCTTGAACAAAAGACCAACATTTTTTTAATTATATTTATTTTCATATATTTTGTCGTTTGCGGGGGTTTAATGACGTCTTTGTACTTCAAATGTACAAAATACTTGTAAGTTATTTTATATTTAAATAATACTTTATTTTAGATTTATATTACATCAACAAAATAAAAACTTTACGCTATAATTTTAACCTTAAAGGTCAAGCAAAATTTCAGCGACATATTTGCAGTCTCTCAAGCTGTATTATACCCATTTTTTATATATCTAATATGACAATCTTTTGTCAACCCCGTTGACGGCAAGCGGTTACTGTAGCCAATGATCGCTCAGAATTCCAGGAGTATCTCCGAGGATATCATATAGAGTACGCAAATAAAATCAATCCCGTCATCAAATAAAATATAGTTACACTTATTAATGTGAATTTACATTGACCTTTACCTGCTGCCATGTTCAGCAAAGCAAGGGTATAAACCAATGAGAAGAACTGACAGTAAACTCTCAATCGCGAAGTTTACAATATTGTTTATATTACAAATATAAAAAATGAAAATAATAAAATTAATGTATACCTTGTATCGGTATTGTGTATGTTCAGGTATCACTTTGTCATAAAAAAACAAGAGACAAAAAAAATTATTACAATATACAGCTAAGAAAACACACAGCCACAGTCAAATTAAAGCTGAAAGGCAGTTTCGATTAACCAGGAAGTGTAAGAACTAAGAGCTGTGGCGAGGACGAGAAACATCGCAGGCAGCGGTTATCGTAGTCTATAATCGCATACACTACCAGAGGTATCAACAAAGAGACCCCTGGTACTATATGAGACTCACCCGTATCTCCAGCATTGCGGGCAGAACGGCGTTAGGCGAACTGTATGCATGCCAGCTTAGTCATAAAATAACATAAGAAAATCCTCCAAGGAAAAAGATAAAGAGGAATCTAGGCTAGGAAAATATCACCTAGTTAAAAGATCCAGCTATCAGCGCACTGTTGGGTAAATTCTGAGACTCATGGTCAAATAGAATCCATATTATTTTCTCGCTAGCTTTTTTAAAATAAAATATAGCTTTCTAATTGTAAGATAATTTTCAATTCGGTTGAGTAGTTTTTAAATCATTACAAACAGACAAAAATCTAATCTTTCCTCTTTATAATATTAGTGTAGATAAAAATAGCAATTATGTATCAGAATAATTTATTACAATATTTAGCTAAGAAAACATACATCCGCAGTCAAATTAAATCTGAGAGGCAGTTTCGATGATCCAGGAAGTGTAAGAACTGAGGGCAGTGACGACAACGGGGAACGCATCGTCGCTACGGGATTTTCCGAAAGAAATGATACCAGTAGTGGTCTGCTGGTAGATGACAGGGCCACCAGCATCTCTAGAATCCCAGTCAAGGCCAGTGTTGCTAAGCTTGCGTACACAGAACATGTTCTCGGTGATGATTTTCTCGCCTATGTACGTTTCTAAGCAGGTATCCTCGTCCACCGTGTACACGTCCGACTCGTGCAAGTAATCATTGCCTACTAGACCACCCTCCTAGAAAATAATTTGATTGGATCAGGTTTTATCAAAGACTACTCTGGGAATCATTCTTGTATCTCACGACGTCACAAACTTTCGAACTACGGGTACAAAGAATATTCAGCCTCGGTACGATTATATGAGGATCATTTTGGTACTGTGTGGAGACCCCACAACACATAGCGAATGGCGAGGTGACCTCCTAAACCCTTTACGTAGCTACGACACATATTGAATTTAAAAAAAAAGTACAGTAATGTTTATCTTTTAATACGCCTGCTGCCTGGGTTTTCCTGTCCAGAAACTCTCAGTAGCAGGCCACAACTTGGAACTGTACCCGATAAACGGCATAAGATTACCCGATTAGGATGTAGTCCTATAAACAAACTCGGCGAAATATAGATATAATTATAACTAAAATACTAACCATAGTGGTACCCCATCCAACCAGGTTCATCCTTATACCCGAAGGGAAGTCAATACCCTGGCCTATGATAGCTGCTTGCCTGATGGTGTCGCTAAATGGCAGGGCTGCCGACAGTATGATCATAGCAAGGTCTCCATCATTATCCATCATACCATAGGTTGGGTGGTTGATAATTCTGGAAACTTCCATAACCAGACCGCCTATTCCACGGTTGGCAGCACCAGCGCGGATACGACGGATTTCTACATTTTGCCTGGAAAGAGAGTAAGCAATAGATGAAAAAACAATGGTGTGATCATATCTTAAGCTACCGTATTTAATAGCAGCACCAGCCTAGTTGGCGACCCTTATTATTTATCGCTTGCTTTAACGATGAAGCAAAAATTAAAAATCCTACATGCCTGTAAGTTATACGCAATTTTTTCGAAGATATGTAAAGTCTACTAGCCTTCAATGGAGCAACGTAGTAGGCTGGCCTAACATTTTTCGTACTGAAAGGGGGCACGTGTCCAGAAGTGAGACAGTTTATATTATATTTTAAGGTTTTAAAGTTACTACAACTACTAAAAAGTTGACTCTAAAACCTTTTTTAGCGCTGTTTAAGTAGGCGAGGCAGTGTCCCACCTCATAAGCAACGCTAAGTTTCCCTAGTAACCACTGAAGCCACTGCCTACTATAAACTACATAGGTACCAAAAATGCACACTGTCTACCTGATGTGATGTTTTTCTGGTAGCCTAAATGCACTAGCAACACCAGGGACATCGTGAGTTGACATCTAAGATTAAAGAGTCGAACGGAAGGGGGACGGAGAAGAAATGAGACAAAAGGGAAGACTGTTTATTTATTTTTGAATGACGTTGAGAAGAAGTAGCCTGTATACTCTGACCAACAGGTTATTCATATTTTGACAGCTCTAACTATCTTGTTGATATAACTTTGCACCAGCGCTTTTTTAACCTACATTTACGCGATCGAAGCCACGGTTAAAATCTAGTCGATAATAAAGTAAATACTTTATTTCTCATTGGTAATAAATACCTTCAAAATAATTAAAGTTAGACTGGGATCACGACATTTTGGCTATTCCAATTCGTAAATTTTTATTGCTTTGTATTTAATAATGATAAATAAAGTATAAAAAGCCTAGCAATTTTTTGAATTCAAACATTCGATAATCTTTCCTACATAATAACTGAATCAATAATCGAAATATCGTTGCAATCACGAGTACGTACTGTCAAAACTGGATAATATGCTGTCACGTGATAGCTACAATACAATAGAAAATCTATTGCTATTTAGACACTAATATGGAACTGAAGAGTATGTTTGCTTTTTGGTTTTACGCGCTATTCGCGAACTACCAGTCGGATATGGAAAAAAGCATTTGATAGCCTAATTCTTGAGGCATGTTATAGACTATATATCGCTGATGTAGTTTCGGTTCCAGCGACTCACGTGGCGACAGCGTGCTGGTTTTAGTCGGTAGGCCCGAACTCTCGGGAGAGCTCGACATAACCTTCTCGCTTCCCCTTATGGCGAGGTTGTATACAGCAGGAGCATTTCCCCGCGTAAAAAAAGGTTATACTATATAACATCATGCTGCCGGTCACGGGAGAGGAGCAGTAATTACAAATGTGGGTGAAACAATTAATGCATCATGTGACCCTGTTAAGCTGTTCAAAATGTGTTTACTAACTCTTTAAAGCAGCTGGCGGCAGACAAGACGTGGTAGTTTGTCAACACGTTGCCAATGCATTGCTGAAGCCAGACTACACCCACGCGGAATTCCACCTGGACGATGCTAGGGTACTGTTCTAAGGTGGTTTCAGTACCCTGACCGAGGGTGCAGGTTACACCTAGAAAGTATACCAAAAGTTGTTAATATATATTGCTTTAGAAGTTATATCTCCAAGCGGAACAAAAATTGGTGTGATCTACAAATACACCGGACCGCAAAGAAAAAGAGTCAAATAGAAAATCTTCAATATCTTCAAAAGTGCCTGACCTAGCTTTATGAAATAAAGTCTAAATTAAAGAATATTTAATGCCACATAATAATATATAAAGCCTTTTCATTTACTTTTGATAATTGTATAAAGAAACTGAAAATGTAAAATAATGGTAGTTTTTTAATTTAGTACTAAAAAATTTAAATCAATTGTATCGCGTTTGTTTTAGTTTTTCAATAAAAAAGTTATAAATATGGTGTCTCTGCCTTATAAATTTTATTATTCTGAATCATCATCATGTCGTTAACCTTTTAAAAATGTACCAGGATCCTGACAATGCTTGAAGATGGGCACAGTCAACGAAATACAGCGAGAACTGTTGGTGTGACTCTTTCTACAGTTCAGCGAATACTCCAGCGTTTCCATGAAACTGGATCCAATCTTCGAAGACCAGGAACAGGCCGAACAAGGTGCACGACGGCGCGGGAAGATCGCTATATGTTGTCAATAATTTTGAGAAATCCCTTTCTTACGGCTGTTGAAGTAAAGAGTCATCAATTACGAGCTGAAGGAAACAATCTGAGGCGTCTGGCTGAAGCAAATTTAAAGCCATTAAGGACTGCAAATGGCCCAAAACTAGAAAGACACCACAGAAACTTAAGGTTGAGAATACGAGAATTGGACTCTGAATGACTGGTCAAGAGTTATGTTTTCAGACGAGTCTAGATTCTGTTTATACAAGCATGACAGGAGGAAAAGAGTGTACAGAAGACCGAGAGAGCGCTATAACCAAGCCTGTATAGAACAAAAAGTATCATACGGTCCGCCGTATGGCTCTGTTCACGTGTAGGCTGGGATTTCTTCCGAAAGCCGCACTGAGCTAGTGGTGATAGAAAATGGAACCTTAACTGCAGAAAGATATGTCACTGAAATTCTGAATGACTACGTTGGTCCATTTTTAGTGGACATGGGCGAGAATGCCGGTTTTATGTAAGACAATGCCCGCCCGCATACAGCTCAAATAGTGTTTGCCTATTTTCAAGAAGTCCGTATCACACACATGTAGTGGCCAGCACACAGCCCCGACTTAAGCCCCATTGAGCATGCATGGGACGAACTGGGACGCCGTATACGTCAGCGGATTCCGCCGCCAATCACCCTACGTGAAATGAAAGAAGCTCTAATAGAGGAATGGCAGAATATTCCGCAGCATCGCCGCAAAAACCTAGTAGAAAGTATGCTAAATCGCATAACAGCAGTATTGCGAGCTCGCGGAGGCAACACAAAGTACTAAAATGCGTGAAAACGGCACATCTGTGTAACCAATCTACATTTACGAAAATATTTAGAAAACTGCGCATTTTTATTTATTTTACATTTATTAAAAATAAAACGCCTGAATTCATTTTTTTGAAGCACATTAAAATATTCTTTAATTTAGTCTTTATTTCATAAAGCTAGGTCAGATACTTTGGAAGATATTGAAGATTTTCTAACCGACCCTTTTTCTTTGTGGTCCAGTGTAGCTGCTTTGAGATTTGGTGTTCTTTTTGTCCTTTGTTTAAATATTTGTAAAGTGTCCTATGAAACAGGAATACGTTCAAACCGGGCGAGAGAGGTATATGTTAAAAAATGCTGGCGCAATAATTTTATATACAAAAAAGAATCAACTATGTTACAAGTGCATTAAAAATTAAGACTCAAGATCAACCCATTTGGGTCGATTTTCTATTAATTCCAGAACAAAATCGATTCAACAAAATCCCTTACATACAGTCAAAGTTCGAATTATAGGTATTTCTTTACGTAAGCTCTTATTAATCACTACGCTACTTATTTATCAAATTTTCAACTACAGTTATTAATAACAAAATTAAATGGATCATTTTTCAACGTCCATTACTATGAAACTTATAAATATAAGTATACAGTATCTAATATCATTGTGTTCACGTCTATATATTTCTGAAGGGTGGGCAGAGGTGTATAATAATAGGAAGTGACTCTATTGTTGCCTACTGGACATAGCTCCAGATTTCTATCGATCTTTGAGTAGACTTATTAACTAAAAAAATCCAATAACTTGTCCGACCTGGGAACGTAATCCGAGACTGTGTGCACATCAATCATATTCACTATCGCTGCGCTACCAAGAGGTTGTAATGTTTACATTGTCCTAGTTTTGCTGCAATATTTTAAACCATACAATCTTATCAGTTTACGGCTGTTTTGACCAAAACTGACGCATGTATTGATAGTAGTATCAATATTTAATGTTTTATAGGATTATAACATTACAATCATTAAACTAAAAGGCATATTTATTACTCTATAGATAAACATGACTACCAGTTATGATAAAATCGAAATATAGTTATGATAGCATTCTCTAATTCTTTAGAGATTCGGCTCGTAAAACTAGAATAAAATGCTTCGTCGAACCAATTTTTTTCTCCTTTCTCTTTTTTAAAGACACCTGCCGCACTAGGAACTGTTTCTGTATGATATATGTAAGTAATTATTCTAATTATATGAATGCAGTCTTGTTGGTGTTAATGTTATACAGTTTTTTAAGGCATCTGCCAAGCTAAATCCTATGTCACGGGGGACTACACAAACATTCAGATAATGGACAAAACACCAACCAGCTACACCCAGACTTGGAATAACTGTTTGTAGACCACACAATTTTTTGTACCGTGTGGGATTCGAATTCACCACATTCGCGTGGCGAGGCGACCGTGCAGCGCCTTCCATGCAGTCAAAATATTCAAATTTTGCAGCTTTTAACCAGATTTATTTGTTATATTTTGGAACCGTGACAACAAACAACTCAACCTAAATAAAACATTTGGTGTAATATATGTTAAAGGATTTTTCAAACACAAGACATAAAAAACAATTTGATTAAATATCCCACCTCACCACAGTATATTATAGTAAATACTCAAATGTTAAACTTTGTTAAATGTTTGTATGTTTCTTACTAAAACACGCGTAAACCATTGAACAGATTTGGATAAAATTTAGCACTCAGGTAGACCATATCTCACTATAAGTTTTTTTTTTACTACACTAGTGGCAATCAAGCATACGGTGGCATCAGGTGGGCCCCTGATGGTAAGTGGTCACCAAAGCCTATGGACGCCTGCAAACCAGAGGCATCACTTGCGCGTTGCTGACCTTGCAAAAACCTTTTAACGCCATTTTTGAAGAACCCCATACTGTAGTCTTGTGGGAAAACCTGGGCAGGGAGTTCATTTCACAACCTGAGCTTCCGGAGGAGAAAATTCCTTTGGAACCGCTTGGTGCGGCACCAATTAGGTTGTAAGGTGTGAGAATGAAATCCCTGCCGATGGCGAGCGGTATTAGGTATCCCCATGAGATTCACGAGAATAAGTCTAAAAGACCGACATTTTCTTTTTTTTTTTTTTTCGTGTGGTTGGTGGCCAACCTGTTGTCAAGAGTTATTCAAGCCACCCGTAGACCTCTGCAATGGCTTAACGACTGCTGTCAATTTGACAACAACCTGGACTGACTTTTTACGTGCCCTCCGAAGCACGGAAACGCTCAGATGAAATACCACTAAGCGGTCACCCATCTATAGACTGACCGCACCCAACGTTGCTTGCCCTCGCTAATCGTTTACCGATCAGTGAGTGCAACTGGCTATGAGCTCCTCAAACCGAACTGGTTAAATATTAATAAAACTACATCGTATTGAGCAATACTATTACACCCTAAGGTTAGCTGAACATTTGCTGGCTTTTATTTGTCTTAAAGCCTTTTTATATACGATTATCTGAGCTGCTAAACAAGCATATTATGGCCCACCAAGTAGTAAGCAGTGCCTTATACATTTTTCATTAACTTAAGTTTGTATTATTTTAATATATTACCAAAGCAGCGATAACTCAGTGGGGAGACCAACAGACTGCATTGCAGAGGGTCTCGGGTTCGAACCCACGTCACGTACCTTTGACTTTCGGAAGTTATATGACTTTTCGAAATTATGTGCCTATTGATTGACAATTATCGCCTGCTCCGTGCCTCGGAGAGCACGTTAATCCGTCGGTCCCGGCTGCCATGAACATCTATGGTAGTCGTTATTGGAAAGTCAGTGCCCTCTAATATCCTGACACTGGTCTAGCCTTAGGGTATCGTTAGCCTTCGGGTTGCGGAGGTCAGGTGGCAGCAGCCCCGTGTCAAAACTGATATCCAGTCAAATCCGGTTACACTAGAAAGCCGACCCTAAGTGACTTGGGAATAATAAAGGCTAGGGAGAAGATTTTAATATATTACCAGCAAACTGTAATCTTAACTAATATTATAAATGAGAATGTGAGTTTGTTTGTTACACTTTAACGCCTTAACTACTCAATCGATCACCATAAAATTTCGCATATATGTTATCAGATATGCACATATGTTTGTTATGTACATAATATATTATAAATGTAGAGTAAAAGAAACATTGAAATATTGATTTGTTAAAAATAAACTATTCTATTCGATATAAAGTATTTTACAATCAAAATAAAGTACTGTTCCCGGCGAGCTAAACCTAGGCAAAAGCTAGGTAAAAATTAACAAACAACGATCACGGAGTACCGGAATAACGTTAAATTGAGAAGAAGCGTTAGAGAAGTAACGTTAAATTGAGAAGTAATTTATAAGCAGTATTGATTTATATAGGGCGCTATGGTGCTCATTAGGGGAGGGCTATGTCCAGCAATGGACTATTATAGCCTGATGATGATGATGATTGATTTATATTATTGTAATAAATTACCTGCAAGCAGAACAACAGCCCAGGTGATCGCCGACATTGTAACAAACAATTGCTTCTAATCACGATTTTTGCTGTTTATATATCCATTTAATATATAACCTTTATCTTTATTATTCATACGTAAGTTTAATCTTTAATTGCCTAAAATGTTGATAAGTTAATATTATTATTTTGGGCCCCTTTGACAGTGGTAATTCCAGTAGTTTTATTACTATAACAACTTATCAAAGTGGATTATGGACACGCTTACACGTCGTTCTATAATTGACATGAACCCGGAGCGAGGAATACGTTAGCCTCCTATTAGAGATGCATTTGTCTCAGTTGCGATAAAAATATGGCCTTTTTAACTGTCACATATAGTATAAGCAGTGAATTTCCTATCCTAGGAGTCTACCAACCCCGACTGGGCCAGCGTCATAGACAATGGACTAACCCTTCTCACACGGAGAAGAGGTTGGTGCCTAGTGATTAACAGTACTTCTGGCTCATAACTTCTTCTTATATTACTACCACACAGAATTCTGCGCGTTGAGCTGTAGGAAGCTACCGTACTTTGTACTCTGATATGGATACTAAAGGATGAAACTTCAATAACAGCTAAATCTTACGGTTCTGGATCAGCCCCTCCTGGAAAATTCGTCCACCCTGCAGAAAAAGCAATATAGACACATTTTGTTGCGTTATAGCAATAACGAGCAACAGCAGGAGAGGAGGACTATTGGGTTCCATTCGAACCACTTCATGCATTTAAATAATATATAGAACAATATTTTTTTATTCTTTTATATTACCATGGTAACAAACAATCGTACCGTCTGTCCGATGGTAAGCGGTTAGCGTAGCCTATGATCACTTGCCAAGTATTAAATAGCAAGAAATTTACTTGCACGTTGTTATTTCTTGGTTAAAGATGGGATGAACGGAAAGAAATGCAGTAGGCAGGTATGAGCCTTCAGAGCTCTTACAGAACGGGCGAAATGCAAGACCTGAATTAGGTTCTGTTAGGTTAAGTTAAGTTTCCCGCTACGGGGTGAGGACCGTCGAGGCTGTCCGTCCGGAACTAAGACAGTGGACGGACAGACGGCGCGGACCGCTCACCTACCGGCTCGCTCAGGTGCTCTCCGGACACGGCTGTTTCGGAGAGTACCTCTGCAAGATAGCCGGTAGGGAGCCGACAACCAGGTGTAACCATTGTGAGGAGTGTGACCGGGACACGGCGCAGCACACGCTGGAGGAGTGTCCGGCGTGGGCCGCGGAGCGCTGCGCCCTGGTCGCTGTGATTGGCCCCGACCTCTCGTTGCCGACCGTCGTATCCAGAATGGTCTGCGACGACAAGTGCTGGGGCGCAATGAGGTCCTTCTGTGAAACTGTCATCTCGCAGAAGGAGGCGGTGGAACGGGGGCGTGAGGAAGATCCATACGCCCCAGAAGTCCGCCGCCGGAGGAGGGGGCGCAGGAGACCAGCTTTTGTCGCTCTCCTGCCCCCCACTTAAGGGTTCCGGGTGGCAAGGCCTCAGGGGACCCTGCCACCCGTAAATTAGGAACCCCGAGAGGGCGCGCGCGGTGTTCCTTCGCGCCTTCTTACGTTGAAAGGGGAGAGCGGTGAGGCTCTCCCCTGGGGACGAGAGGTGGTCGGGTCCGTTTGACCCGGCCCGCACCCACATGGGGGGGCCTGCTATGGATGAATCCTTCAAGAGCTCCCAACTGGCCCTCCCCCTATTGGATGAGAGAGGGAACACCCTAGGTTTTATAGTGGGTATACCAGCATGTCTTGCTGGGAGTCCCACGCTCCCCCGCCGGTGCCGTCCCCTAGCCGGCGGGCAGTGCATGAAGCATTTTTCCTGGGAAACAAAAAGAGAAAAAAAAAGTTTAATTTAAGTTACCAAATAATTAACGTCATGCTGCAGTGGTCTCCTTCTGTGAGGCTGTCATGGCGCAGAAGAAGACCGCGGAGAGGGTCACGGAGAACAACAAAACTCCACGAGGAGGGGGCGATTTGCCCGCCCTCTCGCTCCTGTATAGTGGGGTCACTGGTACAGAGTTGGGGGACTCTCTACCGGCTTGCACGGCCTCACACGTCTGGGGGGTGGCCTTGGTAACAAAAAGTTAACAAAAACTTGGCAAGGCCACCCCTCCACAGGTGCTAAGACCCAGTCACCATCAGCCGGGCCAACCGCCGGGGCGGGATGGTAATTGCTAACGCGATTTGTTTAACCATTCTGCCATTCATATTTGCCTTATATTTTCTAGTTATTTTTTGTGCGGAGCCCTAAAGACTTATAAACCTGATAAGGCCATGTTAGAAGTGATCACCTTTACATTTGATGATAATCATGTTTCTCCAATGCTGCACTGATACGACTAATACTTACAAAAATCGATTAAATGATTTATGGCTCGACCCACTAATTAATGAATGATTAGAGGCTGACCGTCACGTGACATACATAGACTCCCGCCTGTCCCAAAGGGGTAATCAGATGTCTACCACACCCACTTTTTTGCTTTGAATGTTTTAAGACCAACGTATATTATAACTATACATAGGACTGGGTATTGCCGTCTACCAATATGTAGAACAGACTAGACATCTTCTTCTCCTTTAGCCTTTATTATTCCCAAGTCACTTGGGGTCGACTTTTCTAGTCTAACCGGATTTGACTGGATATCAGTTTTTCCACGGAGCGGCTGCCACCTGACCTCCGCAACCCAAAGGCGATACCTTAAGGCTAGACCGAAACGATACCTTAAGGCTAGACCAGTGTCAGGATATTAGAGAGTACTGACTTTCCCAATAAGGACTGCCATAGATGTTCATGGCAGCTGGGACCGACGGCTTAACGTACTCTCCGAGGCACGGAGCAGGCGATAATTGTCAATCAATACGCACAAAATTTCGAAAAGTCATATAACTTCCGAAAGTCAGTGGTGCACGACATGGGTTCGAACCCGGACCCTCTGCATTGCAGTCTGTTGGTCTCCCCACTCAGCTATCGCTGCTAGAACAGACTAGACATAAAATCCCAAAATTTGTTGTCAGTTGCTCGACACGGTAATCCAATCTAGGATGTCTCGATCGCAGGTAAATGTAACCTTATTTCCCTTCGATCGCCTTCTTATGCCTTAAGAATATAAAACAATCATGGAATCTGTTTAACGGGAGCGAAATATAAGTACTTAATTGCTGATAACCAATACGATTTTCATTACACGCCGTAAATATACGTTCCAGATAATTTTTGTACTACCACCTCCAGATAACAATTATCTATAAGATAAAATAATATAATGTAATAATATCCTACCACATACACACAACACCATCTAGCCCAAACTAAGCAGAGCTTGTACTATGGGTACTAGACAATGGATAAACATACATATATACTTTTTTTTTTGTAAATACATACATATTATACATAGAAACACCCAGACCAAGACAAACATCCATGTTCATGCACACAAATGTTTGACTTGCGCGGGAATCGAACCCGCGACCTCAGGCGTGGCAGTCGGTTACACTAACCACTACGCCACCGAAGCCGACAAAAGTCTCGCCATCTCTCTTCTTTAACCTAATATGAGTGAGACAGCATGCGATTTATCTTCCGAATAACTTTTACTTGTTAGTTGTAGAGAATGGCCATAGTAAAACTAGGTGGTATATATACCACAGTATATAAAAGGTATTTCTAACTCAAATAAATTAATAATTTTGAATCCGTTAATATGTTTCTTTTTTATCTGTTTATTTGAGCTTCGCATAAATACGTCTGAATTCATTTTCATGTGATTTTTACATAATAAAATCTAAGGCATATTTTAGTGAATACCCATTGATACTGAATCCAATTAGGCGTTACTTGGGCAAAAATCTATACTAATATTATAAAGCTGAAGAGTTTGTTTGTTTGGTTAAACACGCTAATCTCAGGAACTACTGGTTCGAATTGAAAAATTATTTAATTGTTGGATAGCCTATTTATCGAGGAAAGCTATAAGCTATATTACATAACGCTACGACCCACGGGGGCGGCTCAGTAACGATAAATGCGGTTGAAACCGCGGGAACATCTAGTCTATTGTAATAAACTTATTGGGAAAGGAGAAATTTGATACGAACCCCAGATTGCCCACCCCAACTATTGCAATATTTCTCATATATCATATCTTCAAAACAGTTTGACTTATTCATTGCCAAACTGACTTGAATCTATGCCTCGCGCTTAGGCAAACCATAATATGTCGACGCATATTTTGTGTTCGAAACGGAATACTGCAAGTTAGATTACGCCCGGGTACCACAACGCGGCTGTTCTTAACCAGAGGAGTTCGGTATTGTTGACCTTTTCTTATTGCAATAATTGGGATGGGCAATCCGAGGGTGCGTGGTGGGTTCCTCTCATCCTAATTATTTTATTCCCATTGATATTATGAAGTAAAAAGGTTTTTAACAAATCGTTGTCACATGGCTGGAAGGATATATGTACGTAATTCGCTGGCTTGGAACGTGTGGATTTAACGGGAGAGAATCGAGCGGCCAAAAGACCTTATCTCGGCTAATCTCGGGCAACCGAGCATCGTGCCGTGAATAGATAACGCTGTAAAGACGAATTAGCCATAACCATATACTAGAGATGAATGTGCCCGATTGATCCAACTTGGCACAAAATAGATCACATTTTTCTGCTTTGTTATCGTTAATGGAAGAAACGATATATAATAGTCTCATGGGAGTTCGAAAACATGTGTGTATTAAATCATTATTTACCGTCTGCTTTACACACATTGGTTGGAGACCTGCGTGTTAGTGCATGAGAGTTTTCCATAATGTTCTCGAAGATATGTGAAGTCTGCCAACCAAGCGAGGGGCGACCATGCCCTAACACTTCTGACACTGAGAAGAGGCCCGTGCCCTGCAGTCGGACAGTTTAATATAGGGCTGATATTGTTGTTATATATAAATATAATAACAATATATCATAATATAGACTAATATTATATTTATTTCCTTTTGTAAACAATATCAATTTTAAATTACGCGCGGTTAATGCCAGTCGCCTGCGAGCATCACTGAGTGCCGCCGAACATAGCCGATCCCCACGCGCCACTGCTATATAATAAACCGTTTCGGAGGGCTGATAGGATCACACTCGCTCAAGACAAAGCATACACGGCTCGCGAAGCCACACAAAGTCGTCCGCGGTTTCGCCCTCGCCGCAGAGGTCGGAATACGCGTCGCGTTAATGTTAATCCCGTGGATCACCTTATATCCACGTTGCCGACAACGCCCCAAGCCGAGGTCCGTGGTAGTCCGCCCTTGGGGGCTAACGTTGTCTAGTGTATTTTATAACGGGTTGAGAGCCCTCTGCGCTCACCCGCAGTCCGCGTAAAGTTGTAAAAACCATCTGAGGCTAACAACAAAAACACATAAAAAAAGAGCTCTCTGCCCTCTGCTCTCACAAAACGGGTTGGGAGCCCTGACTCTGCGCTCACCCAGAGTCCGTCAAAGTTGTAGAGGCCATCTGAGGCAAACATCTAACAAGCAAAGACACAAAAAAAACCCTGCGCTCACCCACAGTCCGCGTAAAGTTGTAGAGGCCATCAGAGGCTAACAACAAATACACACAAACAAAAACCCTACGCTTCAGTCCTACGTGCGCGTGCGCTCAGGCCGCTTCCATTTCGTGGGCCGGTGCTGAACCACTCGAAACGCCAAGTGTACTTCACCTCGTGCATACACTTGCATACACATAATATTATTTCGGCGTTGAACTCTGTACAAAGTAAATAATAAAAGTGCCGCTATTTTGTATGTAAGGTGTTTCTTATTTCGCCATCCTCGGTATGTACAGACTATATTACAATTTTTTATCTTAATTACTTTTCTTTTATAAATGTTAAAGCTCAAATTTGTTAATTATATTAGTACCCGTCGTCGGTTCTTCTGAGGACTTGACGCGGTCAAAAACAATAGATTATATACTATTCGTATTAACCATTATGACGTTAATTTATTTACGATGCCTACGTCCAGTCGATAGAACTAAAACCCAAACGGCGAGTAATAATTGAATGCCGTTTATCCTGCTGCCTGATAGTGATGCATGACTAAACTTGAGAATTTATTCAACCGCCATACTGGTTATGCCTAATAGTATTGTTTATAGGAATAGCTAGCTACCTGGTGTTGCTTTGTTTGTTGGCTACGGTTCAAGCTATCTCTTATTCAGTTTTATATAAACCGTTTCGGTTCGGGTGCGGCTGAGTACTAAGACTGCGCCGAGCGAAATGTGCCAAAACAGGCGGTCACAGTTAAGTGAATAAAATCAACACTTTTTGTTTAATACAAATATAAAATATACATTTACCATAACAATGAATGTGTTTACAATAACTTCATGTAAAAAACTTAAAATAATTAATGTTTTCGCCTACAAAATTACGTAAATTTGCTCGAAACATGCAAAAACGTAAGCTCGTGTTACGTGATTTTTAGATTATAACAGTAGAAATCTATCCTATTTTAAAGCTTAAACGTAACATAAATAGTTATATTACAATTTGTCCGTCCCAAATATTTAAGTTATTACTAGTTATAAGATACATATTTATCAAAAAAGCATTTCAAATCCTCCATACAATTTTACTATGGCGGCCGAGCGCCGGATTTGAACATGCGCCGCACGAGCTCTGTCATTATCTGTCTTACGCTCGGCGCAGTCTTAAACAAAAAGTCTTCTAAGGTTCTAAATTTTGGCAACTGTTATGAATTTTTATCTCCTTTTATATTTATGATTTAAAACTATAAAATAACTAGTATTTTATATTTAAAGATAAGATGAAAATGAATTGTATATGCACTGACTTAATTTTAACATTAAAAGACTTAGGTCTACATATCCCAAAGTGCTAAGCACAGGATCACAACATCAATTTTACTAGCCATTTCTTAAGGGGACACCGCGAAAATTATCGTTTAGAATAGCTCCGCCCATATCCGCCCCAATGACAATCATTGTGTATCAATCCTTAAATAGCGGTCATAGCGCCCGCAATGATCGAGAACGCCTAGAAATTGTTAAAAAAAAACTTAAAGTATTATTTAAAAATGATTGGTTTTATTTATGGAAATAATGAGCTAGCAAATCACTAATATTGATGTTACGAATATATTTGAGTAATTCCTAAGCATAAAGATAGTGTAACTTCCTTGTAATTTCAAAAATAGTAATTTTTCAGAGGTGTTTTCGAAAATACTTTTGATCGAGCCAAAATCACAATATCGTGTTTTTGAGCTAGGAAATTCTAGTTAAAGACATCAATTTACCTATATCAAAATTCTAGATTAATTGGTCTTCTCATAGTCCTATACTATTCGATGAAAGTTAGTGCATTTTTTCAGTGTGTCCTCTTAAACGTCACGTGAATAGGCACACCTATTGCTGTCACTGGGCAAGTTACCACACTCCTTAAAAGTAAACTTCTTATCAAAGTAAAATATTATTATATTAAAGCATTTAAGTCACTAAGATAATAACTATGAACGTCAAAGAGGAGTGCGAGTGACAGACGTCAAAACAGTGTAGGTACTCAATCTTACCATCGCATCCCTTAAGTGTTAATATTTGTGATATTTTTGACAGATACACCTAGTGGTGTATCTGTCAAAAATATACACTGGGTCTTTAATGAGATTGGCTGTATAAGTCTATTTATTTATTTATTTATTTATTAAGATTCACCAACAGTTACTACAATATCGCATACACATAAGAGAAACATTTTGAGTCTAACCAATTGTATAACTAATTACAGGTGAATTCAGCATGCATTACATTTTAAACATTACATAAATAATATGACATAAGAAACAAAATAAATATTAAAAGTGACAAAATATAAATATTAAAGTTAAGTTTAACAATTAAATTATATCAAAATCCAGTAAATTTAATTTGTTTTACAGTCACATAAATTTGTATGAATTACTTTAAATAATAAATTCTAATTACATTAACAATCAAATAGAAATATAAAATTAATAATGTAAATATATTGTAAATGTTATATTACTAATAAATCAAATAAAATTAGGTACAGCAATTAAAAATCTATTACAATTAGAACTAATAATAAAGTGAGTAATTAAAGTTTGTCAATATTCACACGGAAATGACATCGTAGATTTTTTTTTAAATTTCATTAATTTGTCATCAAATATGTCTATGTCTACCGCGATTGTGGCCATGCTATTATATACCTCGACAATCTTGCAATGGGTGAGTATTTACCAAGATTCGTACGATGATGAGGAATATTGTAAAGAGAGCTAGGATGACGCGGGACTCTATAAGGTACGTTGATGGAGAATTTGCTCAGAAGATTAAGAAGTCTAGTGACTTATACAGCCAATCTCATTAAAATCCCATACAAGTTTCACGATAAACAGCATTCCCTAAATGTCATCAAAAGCCTAAAAATAATCTAGAGTACCTGATACCTAAATCTGCATGAATGCAGTGAAATATAAATTTCTATATTACACAACACTCGAAACAAAAAAGATATTTTAAAATAAATTGTCTGTCTGTATGTTTGTACGCGTATCACGCAAAAACTACTGCTAGAAGTTGAATGCAGGTTTCAGTGCTGTGTTGCTGAAGGTCTAATTTAAAATCGTGTTTTATTTTGAAACACTGCCTACGCCTTCTTACGTGCAATGAAAGAAAATGAAAATAGATTCCTGCTTCCAAAACCCATGCGTATGAAGTCGGGGGCAATAAAAGAAGACTATATAAAAATGTTTTTTATAAAACTATTACCATAGCTTATTATCGCTTGCAATGCCAGCGTTTTCGACCATTTGACAAATTAATCAAAGATTGGTTTTCAACCCATGCTTAGCTCTTTTTTTAATATAAATGTTGTAAGTAGACAACCACATCTTTTCAAATATTTATCAAAGTGACATCTGTTGAACAATGTCATGAACTTTCAAAGCATTGAGTGTGCGAGGTACATAGCTGACGAGTCATGAAGCTGTACTACTTCCTTAAATATTTCATAGATGTCGCTTACAGCAAATAGTCAAAGTGTATTATAATCCTATTAATTTTAATAAAAATGATATTTTAATATGTAAGTAATTATATGGATTTTCCAACTTTAAGGAAGGTTACGAGTCACGTAGGATATTTTTGTATTCTAGAAAAGCGCAAGGTTTCATTGGGAGAGTTCGTTAGCATTAAGCGAATGAAATCACAGGCGAAAGCTGGCAAATACTAGATATTTCTCAGTATGAGTCATCTTAATTGACAAAAAGTAGACTAAGTACCCCGTTAGTCGTGTGATATAAGGTTGCCCGTATGTTTGCAGTACAACAATAAGGGTTTGATTTTCGGTTCGAGCAAGGTGAGCTTGAGCTCAACTATGAGGTTGAGCTCATATACATATATAAGGCATTTCTGAAAGGCAACAAGGAGTTAAAAATGTAATAAGTAGACGACAATAGAATATTTATACTTGCTGTGGTGTAGGATTGCTTGGCAACATTTTATAAATGTTAAAACGGTTCTATTTATAAAAGATTGTAAAGATACATAGATTTCATATCAGCGGAAGTGACGAGTAAGTATTGTAAAATTAAATTACGCATTATGCCGATAAGTTCATAAAAATAACACATTTAAATTTTTTAAATAATCTACTATTATAAATGCGAATGTGAGTTTGTTTGTTTGTTTGTTTGTTACGCTTTCACGCCTTAACTACTCGACCGATCATCATAGAATTTCGCATGCACGTTATCTGGGGTACATAAAATAACATAGGGTTTTTCTTTTTTTTCGTTACACCATTAGTTTGTAACACAAACAAGGAAACAATAAATAAAAAAGAAAGACAAAAGGCAAAAACAAAAACAAAAGGCAAAACGGCAACGTCGCATTCTGTTATGCGACGTTGCCGTTTTGTTATGCAGGTAACTGCAGGTTAGTGTAAATGTTTATAAATGGTGCTTGCGTATTAAATAGATTTAATTTGTTTGAAAAAATGATTTTCTACTTCTATCTTTATCGAGTTTTTAACCGTTTCGAATTAACACTGAGCCCATATGAAATACTCTGTCCATTTTAATGTCCATGGATCATAGCAACCTTGTATATAATATAATAAACGTGAAGAGAGAAGAGAAACCTTTGTGCCCCTTTTGTAAGCCTATATATTGTGGTATTTGGCATAGTTACAGTTTATATAGAGAATAAGAGTAGAAAGCTCAAAAATTTTATTAATAAAAATGTATTACCGCCATAACTTGACCACTAGACGACGACTCAACTATGAATAGAATAGGAGAAAATAAAATATTAAACAATCACCAAAATAAATTATTTAATTTATCATTCCTTAGCAACTAGTAACAAAAGCAAGGTTGAAAAAGAACAACACCAAAGAAATTTAAATAGCGACAGATTGGATCCATTCAGTGTAAGAAGCAACGGCGGTGCTGACTCCAGGGAGAGTATCGTCAGAGCATCCATGACCCCAGGACACCACACCGATGATGATGTTGCCTAGTGTAGCATCTTTGAAGTATAGAGGACCACCGCCGTCGCCCTGGCAGGCGGCACGACCGCCAACGTCCGGTACTCCAGCACAGATCATGTTCTCGGTCACGACTTCAGGAATGCTCAGTTCTTGGTAGCGTTGAGCACAGAGGGCGTTGTTGATCGTGAAAATAGTTGTGTCCAAAAGCTCGGGCGAAGCTGCTCCTCCTTGCTGTTAAAGCATAAAATGACATAGAATTGGTTAATGTTTTGATAGTTTACTTGTACATTACGCATGATGTCTTCTGTAATTGAAGGACTCACGGTCCATAAAATGTTAAATTAGATGTGTACAGTCTACATACATAAATAAACGTACAAGAGGTGCGTCACCACATTTTGCCAGCTATAATTTTAGGTCCCAATTAATCGAAGAGGACCGTATTGTCTTTTACCGGGCACATTGCCAAATTCCATACAAAAAACCCAAACATTCTGACACCAACACAACAATCAAATTCGAGGTCGTACGCAATCAGAAGCATACTTATACCATGGAACCAACAAGGCAGTCATTGAGCGAGATTTTTGTAGCAATGGTGAATACTAGCTCAGATTGACTGCCTATCTTGTTTGGGGAGAAGGGTGCGTCTCACGCTGCATTTGCCTGTACGTCGTCGCCATTTGAGGATTTGTTATTCTCATCGATTACCGATTCGCCGGAATCTATCTTCGTTAAATCGTCTTTCGCATTAGCAAAGGAATACTAAGAAGGTTTGAGGCACGAAGAAAGAGTGTGCGAGAAATGCCATCGCCGAAAATCTTCTTTCTTTCATTCCTTGCTTTCCTTTTCTTTCTAAAACAAACTTACTACTTATTCTAAATCAAGTATAAGATAGTCTGAAGGGAAAGATTACGACTTACAAATCTGCAAGCTGATAGGAATAATGTGATGAATGTCAGTAAAGAAAAATATATCAATTTTAATAGCAAAGTGTATCTAAGATCGCAGATCCGATTTCTAAGTGTAACTGGGTTTTCTGATAGAAAATCTCATGAGCAGCACTTTCTTATCTAATTGTTGATGGCAGAAGGGCGAGCACCCCACCTAAAATAATATAATTTCCTCCGTCGATCTAGGCCATTCATGCATAAATTAGCAGAGCCTTGTTATCCATAAATAGCGAATAGCTGGCTAAATGTGAATGTGATACACTTCTGCTTTCCTCTCCAGGAAAAATAGGGTCTTTAACTTAAAATTTTACGTACCGTAGTGGCACCCCAACCAGCATGTATGACAGGCAGGTTATCAGGGATTACAGTTCCTGAAGCGATGACTATCGCCTGAGCTACTTCAGCGCTGTAAACCAGACGATCGATGAGCCTCACTACTGTGATGTCGCCATCATTGCCGTTAAGCCCATACGTTGGATGGTTGTTTTCAACTTGTACGTAGGACACAAGTCCGCCACTCTCGCGGTAAGTAGACCCAGCGCGGATACGACGGTTTCTGGTTTCGTAGATTCTGGAATTTATATTAATACATTAATAATATGCCACTGCCTCAGAGCAGCAGGAGCTAATGTAACTGCATAACATAATTTACATCCGAATCCCTGGTAAGGTAAAGCGATGTTGGGTTTTTGTTTCATGAAATTCTTAGTAGAAGCACGGATTACGCAACTTTGCGCAGAAGGCGGCAATAGGATCACGCATATTACGTGAAGAAATATGGGTGTGATATATCTCTACTTACCTTTTTAGGGATAAATAAGCGTTCTTTTTTATTTTACATGTATAATATCCACCGACGCACAGGGTAGTTAACCGATAAACCACTTTAGAGAAATGCCCCAGCGTCATCCAGATGGAATATGGCACGGATAGTCCAAAATAAGAGTAATACACCACTGCTCTTTGGGAATATATAGGCATGAGTTTATAACATTTATGATTCTCACATGTAATGTATAGTATAAATCTCTGGTCTACTTTAAAAGGCTGACGCCTAGCGGTAAAGGACGTTGATTACAAAGTAACACACAGACACATAAGTAGAACACAGCGATAATCTTGCTTCAATCTAGAATTGTACCCAATGTATTGCAGCCTGGGTGCTAGAATTTTAATTAAATTGTCCAGTTTAAGTTAAACTTAAGTAAGTTTTAGTAAAATTTACTCTTAATCTGTACAAAGCTCAATGTGCGAGCGGCAATGGTTTTGTCTCGCAGAAAATATGTTTTGATCGCTTTAAGAACCAAAACAATAACTTTTAGACCTCACTGATTCACAAAATGACCATAAAGAGACGAGATATCTGTCCAAAACTATGCTTACATTCCATGAAAGCAGTTGGCAGCAGACAGCACATAGTAGGAGTTAAGGATGGAAGCAGCGCAGGACTGACCCCAGATGCCAGTGTTAACACTCATGGACTCCACTTGCACTAGGGAAGGGTACTGGTCGATGGTGGTAGGCTCACCACCCAAGATGCGGAATACCGCCTGGGTGGACCCTGTAACAGACAAAATGACAGTGACATGATCATCATGATGATGCAGAGAAAGAGAGCCCTATCTATTAACTTCTTCTATCACATATTTTATGGGTGAAAGAGTCTCTCGATTTCGAGCTTTTATTTGGTGATGTTGGAACGTGCCTTTGTGATGTACCACTCTGTTACGAGAAACAGAAGTAAATGCAGTAGCCGATACTGAATTTCGACGGTCTGGTTCATTCTGAAGGTCACAATATCTACCACTCCCATTCCTTTCCTTCTTTCTTCGATTCTTTTTTCTAGGATCGGCATCAAAGGATTAACGGATGCAACTTCTGTCTTAATAGTAATTCGATTTATGCATGTAAATCTCTGATGTATTAATCGTCATTAACGAAATTTATGTATGCACTGCTTATAAGAAACTAGTGAACGAAAATAAGACATGTAAGTATACTCAGCGCTAAAATGGCACCACGAAATCTACAAGAAGTAGACGGGACTTAATAAATCTAAGGCGTGATGACGATGATCATCGCTATAGTAACTTATAATTATAACAATGGGTTTGAGTTCTTGACATTAATTGCACGTAAATAAACTGTAAAACAGAAGCTGATATTGACCCACGTTCACCAGTAACGTGCATTTTAAAAAGTATTTTGTGTAAGTAGCTGTGGTGTCAATAATAAACTGTAATTAGTATAACAGTACTGCTACCATATTCTATTTAAGTTCTCCACAGGGAACATATTTAAAATAAGAATTCTGCAACAAAACACTATTTACCAAACCATAATTTGATATAAATTTAATAGAAACACCGAAATTGCTAAAACATAATTTAAATACCTGCGAGGAGGGCTAGAGCAAAGAGAGATAGCGTCGCCATTTTTCTGATGTCGGTGTGAGGTGACACAAATTGTCGTCGAATATTTTATACCAAACAATAAATCCATTGTAAAATAATAAAGTTGAGATAAAGTTGGGGCTATAAAGCAAGCGGAACACCAAGCGAGAGCGGTCCAGACGTAAATAAAACTGGTTTTATTGGCCAATATACGATATAGAGTATATTACTTCAAGTATATTTTAACTCAAAAGTCAAGCGTAGAAAGACCTTTTTTTTAGCTTCTGAAGGACATTTGCGCTACGACCAAATTTCGGCCATAGTGAAAAATTTTTAGAGCTGAGTTTTGGATTGGACTGTTGAGTTTCCCTTTTTTTAACTTTAGGATTCTTATTTGGCGAGCTCTGTAGAGTTTTTGACAAGTAATCATAGAGATGAGAATTTCTATTTATAGACTGTGAACGGACACACTAATCGAAAACTTGTCTTTAGTCACCCAGAATTCAAAGTTGCCCAACAAGCTATTGACAAATTATGTTAAAACCAAACGTACAGTAGCTATTCTTTATTAAAGCATCGGTACAGATGTTACATTACAGATCACCATTGTGTGTCAATTTTAGTTTTCGGTATTGAATCTTCAAACGCTACTTATTCCGCCACAAACTCTCTCGCTCACCGCTCACTGTAAGGCCCGTCCTGACAACTCCGTTAGTAACTACTGTGTGGTCATAAATCAATGATATTATTTTATTGCTGAATATTTATAATATGAGAGCATAATTATGCCTTATACGGTATCTACTCGCTTTACAATATATATATCGTAAAACGAACAAAAACCGATAGGTTGCAAGAACACCCATGACGTAATAAAACTATTTTGAATAGGTACTGGCATAACACTACAGCGATAGCTTAGAGGGAGATTGTTAGACTGACATGTAGTGTGATGAGTTTTATTTGGAAGGACAGGTAGGTATCTTCTCATAGGCCTTTGCCTGAACATAATAACTGACTTAAATGTAGCTTCAGTAACTTAGTAAACTTACTAACCTATACATTTTGACGTTCATACTTCATACTTTGTGACCTGACTCTTCTCCATAATGTTTTAGAAGATGTGAAGTTTGCCAACCTGCAGTGGGCCTGCGTGCGGACTATGGCCTAACCCTTCTCACACTGAGAAGAGGTCCGTGCCCAGCGGTGGGGCAGTTTTGTTAGTACAGGGGTAATATTATTTATTTTTTATATTATTTAATAGCATTTTGAGATTTTCAATTTAACATTTTAATCGCAACGCAGTAGACACAATAGAAAATCTACTGTTTATGGATAACGAAGTGCCGATTTTTCTAATAAACTTCAAATGTGAACTGAAATGCATTTTATGATAACTACCTTTACGTTTACTTTAATTGAAAATACCATTTATGACTTACTTACTATATTTTGCCCATGGTCTCGCTCGCGTAAATGTAGTTTACTAACTACGAAACTATGTCTTTCAGTTCTAGCGACCCACCCACCATTCAAAGTAGCGAGCTGGCACACCGTGAAGGTTTTAGTCGGTAGGCTCGAAGTCTCAGGAGAGCCCGACATAACCCTCTCGCCTGCTCTTGTGGTGAGGGGGTACGTATCAGCAGCATTTCCCATGTAAAAATATTTATATTTGTAACAGAACTTTTTTCTGAACAAATTTTGTGACCGTATGACCTTTTCTGTACCTCTGACAACGTACATATATGCAACATCTGATGATGATCGGTTGAGTAGTTAAGGTGTGAAAGCGTAACAAACAAACTCACATTAGCATTTATAATATAAGTTAGGATAGGTTACTGAGGCGCCCATAGGCAGTAGACGCGCCCATAGCCAGTTGCACTCACTGATCGGTAAACGATTAGCGAGGTTAAGCAACGTTGGGTGCGGTCAGTCTATAGATGGGTGACCGCTTAGTGGTATTCCATCTGAGCGTCTCCGTGCTTCGGAGGGCACGTAAAAGGTCGGTTCCGGTTGTTGTTCAATTGACAGCAATCGTTAAGCCATGTCAGAGGCCTATGAGCGTCTTGAACAACTCTTGACAACAGGTTGGCCACTAACCACACGAAGAAAAAGAAGAAAGACAGACTTAGACTTAAATTGTAACTTTATTTTAACCAGTTTTTATAGCGATAATTGGTCCTCTAGTCCTAATGATGAATTAATATGCTATATACGCAAATCATACAACCAATTATAATATAATATGTATGTATTTACAAAAAAAAAGTATATATATATATGTATATTTATCCATTGTCTAGTACCCATAGTACAAGCTCTGCTTAGTTTGGGCTAGATGGTGTTGTGTGTATGTGGTAGAATATTATTATTATTATTATTAATTAATTAAAACGCAGGTACTGTTATTTCGTGCTTTTAGGAGAGGTCGGCAATTGCGTATATGGCGTTATTCTTTGAAATAATAGAATCTCTGCGATATTCAAGTCCTTTTTTTTGTTATTCCATGACGTAAAACTTTTAAATTTTAGGAATGTATTTTCCAAGTTGAGTTGTAACAACTTGAGAAAAGTCCTAGACGTGAGATCATACAAGCAAAACCTAAGCACGAGTGCCTCTCGAAGCGTAACCCGTTTTATGAATTTTGAGGATTTACAATAGTTTTAAAAATAAATGTATAGACAAAACGGTTAATTTTATTATCCAAAAATTATTTTAAGTCGTAAATGTTATTCATTCCCAAGTTGATATTGTCTTACATTTAGGTACGCTAATGTTAAAATTTATATTAAACTACTTTATACACTTAACACATAAAACTAATAGTACCTACATAATTTTAAAACTCTAAAGTTTCAAGTTTCAAAATTATGTAGTGTTTTACATAATATTGTCTTCTATTTACGCGAATATTATTCATTGAAATTAAACTGCTATATACGGATTTTATCGCTTTGTTTATTTGACACTTTATTACAAAATTTTGAAAATTGTTACGCTACTACTACTATTAAACTTTACAAATTTTTTTTTTATTTACTCGGGGAGACCGTTACCATGGCTGCTGAAAAACAACCGAAACGTCGGGGAAAGTGTAAAAATAAATTAAATCTAAATAGTTTAATAATAATTTAATTAGCTTAAAAATTTGTAAAGTTTAATAGTAGTAGTAGTGTAACAATTTTCAAAATTTTGTAATAAAGTGTCAAATAAACAACGCGATAACTTCCGTATATAGCAGTTTAATTTCAATGTAGTGTTTTATCAACAACGCGATATAATTCGTATAGAGCAGTTTGATTTTAATCTTAAATTAATGTTTGGGCGCACACGATGCCATTATATGTATATGGTTATATTGGCATTTAGTTAATTAACAATATGTATAAAACAGATTGTGACTGCGGACTATCATACATTGGTCAAACCAAGAGAAGCATAGGCACCCGCATGAAAGAACACATAGCTGATGTTAAACACCAACGCTCGTTGAAGTCTGCTGTGTGTGAACATGTGCAACAGGGGACCAACCACTACCTGAGATTTGATAAACCACAGATTCTCGCTAAAGAACACAGATTCCTACCAAGGATGCTTCGCGAGGCTATTGAAATCAAAAAACATCCTAATTTTAATAGAGAAGATGGTTGGAATGTACCACCAGCTTGGTATTTATATAGTCAAACCCAAGAAGAAGCAAACCACAGCTAGACTTCATGATACTCTGAGCTCATTCTGCGTAAATAGAAACACCAATGATTAAATTATGTTCGGGTACTTTGAAATAACGACACTGGAACATTAAGACAACTACCATCTTAGTCTACCCGTGACCATGGCTGCCGAAAAGCAACCGAAACGTCGGGGAAAGTGTAAACTTAAATATAAATAGTTTTAATAAATTAATTAGCTTAAAAATTAGTAAAGTTTAATAGTGTCTAGTAGAAGCGTGAGTTCCAAAATTTTGTAATAAAGTGTAAAATAAATAACGCGATAAAATCCGTATATAGTAGTTTAATTTCAATGAATAACATTCACGTAAACAGAAGACAATATTATAACAATATGTCATAGATGAACTATGAGTAAGTCCGTCCCATGTTACAGGTATTACACCTATAAAAATACCAATAGACGATCGAACATGATGCAGCCGATCCACGGCACGGTGCTACGGTGAGCTCTTCTCACCACACCACAACCCACCACAGACTGTCATATTATTTTCAAGCGATCGAACCACCCGCACCGGTATTAATAATTATAATATTCGGCGCACTGTGCGCCATACGATCGAATATGATCAGAAGGGTCGGCCTTCGGATCATATTCGATCGTGTGGCGCACAGTGTTCATGGTTCAGCCGCACAATGCTCGTTCGCCTATTTGCACTTTTACATGGGACTTTCTTATAGCTTATATTGCTGTATGCCGGGCACATTTCCAAAGTTCGTGCTACCATTGAGAATTTTATTTGCTTTTGTAAGATCTACTAGTTCAAATGATACCCCTGGCGTTAGAACAGTGCCCGGTGAACAGAAATAATGCCTACTGTTAAAAAATGCGAAATGTGGATGTAATCTACCACTGCGAAGATGAAGGCGTGGGACTAAGTTGAATAGTACGTAGTTTATTTCTTTAATTTTTTTATGTTATAGTAGGCAAACGAGCTGACGGATCGCCTGATGGTAAGCGATTACCGCCGCCCATGGACACCCGCAACACCAGAGGAGTCACAAGTGCGTTGCTGGCCTTTTAAATTTTCCTCCCCTCCTTCCTCAGAAGAGGGGCGGGGTTAGTTGGGCCTCCAGTACCCTCACTCACTCGACGAAACACAACGCAAGCGTTATTTCACGCCGATATTTTTAAGGCTGTGGTATCATTCCGCTCGAGCCGGCTCATTCGTACCGAAGCGTGGCTCTTCCCCGTTTTAAACATAGTCCGCTCAAGTGGAAAAGAACAACTCTTCAACTCTGAATCCACGAAACCACTATCAGAGCAATGTCACTGTTACTGCGTTTCGCCTGACCAATAAGAATGCCGAAAACTCGCATACTTACTCCGCCCACAACTTTCCTTTTTATCACACCTTAAATTCATTGTTTCTGGACACGAGTTATAACCCTGGTATTGCAAGAAATTGTAGGCTCTTTTTGTGTTTGAGGGTATGCCATTTACGTACACCGCTCCGCGAGGCAGCGGCGAGTTTATGTCGGGCTTACAATGGAAAATTCCGGGTCCAACTAACTAAACCTACCACGGTGATTCTCGACGTTACCTGAGCCAGCGAGGCCGAATTAATCTTTTTCTCGCGAAAACGATTCAAACGAACGAACCTCGGAGGAGCGATCCTCCTAGCCTAAGCAATTGTAGACTATAGTAGCAGCTTACAAACACTCGACGTATTCTTGTTAGCCACCTTTTTACTAAAAAAGAGCAAGAAGAACAGATTTAATTTAGCAAAAATAAAAATCAATAATGTAAGTCACAACCAAATCGACAATTTATTTTTCACTATCTTAAACAGAAGCAGCTGTATCGACGATCCAGTTAGTATAGGAAGCTACGGCAGTACTGACACCAGGGAAGGTCTCGTTTGCACAGCCATGGCCCCAGGAGACCACGCCGATAATGATGTCAGTGAAGTATAGGGGACCACCGGAGTCTCCCTGGCAGGCGTCCCGGCCGCCAACATCGAGGAGTCCAGCGCAAATCATGTTATCGGTGACGATACGGGGCTCTGGCAGGGTTAGGTACCTCGCGGCACAAAGCTCGCGGTTGACTATGTAGATGGTAGTCTCCAAAAGCACGGGAGAAGCGGCGCCACCTTGCTGAATACGAAAAAATTCTTACTTAATATTATAAATCCGAATGTAAGTTTGTTTGTTTGTTACGCTTTCACGCTTTAACTATGTGTATGCATAATTTCATGCTGATCGGTCTCGACCGATCGAAATTATGCAGTAGTCAGGGGAACAGAAAAAGACATAGGGTACCTTTTATCTAGAAAAACGTACTGTTACTAAACTAACCTAACCTTCATTTACACCGCGGGCAAAATCTCAATAAATTTGTATCCATCAGGAACTTTTCTTTTTTTGTTGATGAAAGATAACTTATGTCCTTGTCTGTACCCCTGACTACGTGTATGCGAAATTTCATGATGATCGACCAAGTAGTTAAGACTTGAAATCGTAACGGGTAATAATGCGATCATGTATAATGTTTACCTTTTTAAAAGAGTTAGCTTGTGACCACGGCCTATGTAACTTTAACGAAATGTAAAGTATAAAAAAATTTACATTATGCATGATCGCGTTAAAACCAATTACAATGTATATATAGATATATTATAAGATTAAACTTTCACAAAACTAACACTTCGCCATTTAAGAAAACATCGTGAGGAGACCTGCATGTCTGCATTGAAAGTTCTCCGTAATGTTCTCGATGATATGTAAAATCTATTTACTCGCACTGAGCCAGCGTGGTGGACTATGGCCCTTTTCACACTGAGAAGAGGCCCGTATCCAGCAGTGGGACCGTTTATATGCATGGCTAATATTATTAATATAAATATGCGTACCGTAACAGCACCCCAACCAGCGTGTTCAACGGGCAAACCATCAGGAATAACCGTATCCTGAGGAATAATAGCTCCCTGCTGTATCACTGGGCTGTATATCAATGTGTCAAGGAGCTTCACCACTGAGATGTCACCATCTACGTCCAAACTGCCGTAACTGGGGTGGTTATACTCCCTCTCTACGTAAACCAAAACGCCTCCAGTGTTACGGTAAGTGGAACCAGCACGGATACGACGGTTAACTGCTGCGTAGGTTCTGCAATGGAAGAAAACACATACGTATTGGTAATAGATAACACTTATCTAGACATAAGTCTTTTTACAATCAAAAGTTACGTACAGAAGTTCAAAACGAATTTCGTCAATTACGTTTCATGGTAAGCCTTCTACTCCGCTCCAAGTTTCAATCACGGCATCTAGTATTTAAGTAGATTACTAACAGCGCAGTAGATATTGTAGTGCTTAAACTTGTGCGCAAACACAAGAACACTTCTATTCCATCACTCTCATAATCCAATGGGATGGCAATCCACCTCACCAGAGAGTAATTAGGGGCTGGAGCTGGCTCAACCGCTTACATTCTTGTCGAAGTAAGGGAATTACGCATTTTTAAAATAATAACTCCTAGTTGTAATCTCTGTGTCGTGGTAAAGGTTACAACCATTAAAACAAGGGACACAAAGTAACCTCAGAGTCCAAAAACCGATATGTGAATCATAATTTTAATTCCCGCGCGGAGATCATATGTTTCACGTACTTAAAAAAATACGTCGTCTGTTTCGACTATGACATAACAGCTTAATTCACAGTCGCACCGTTCGAAGCAAGGGGAATTTCTCTGGCATCGCATTTTGGGTTTTATTGGTGATTGACCAACAAATATCTCCACAGACTTCCAGAATTATTATTAGGTTTTAAAAAATACTTACAATCCTGCGAAGCAGTGGGCGGCAGTTAGAATATGTGTGGAGGTGAGGATGTTGGCAGCACATGATTGGGACCAGATGCCACTGAACACGCCTCTATAGTCCACCTGGACGATAGAGGGGTATTTCTCAATGTTGGTCGGCCATCCACCCACTATCCTTGTTTCCAAGGACGCAGAGCAGGCTGAGCCTATAAAGAACCGTCAGTTTTGTGTTAAAACGTCTTATTATAAATCAGGGAAGTGTCTAGGTGACGCAGCAGTAGTAAAACAATTGCTCTGAGGTCTCGGTTCTGTCACCTAGGGTTTTTGTCAAAAAATTCTCTGTAGCGGTATGGATTCTGAAACTATGTCTGAGTTTATTGCCGTTTACTGAGTCAGTTCTAGACTATGGAGTCTAGAAGTGACTGGAATTGAAGAGCGAGAATTCTCGGTAACAGCTGTTACTGAAAATTTCTAGATAAAAACACAATATTTCTTTGTATGTCCCAAGAGTTAGACCCGAGACCTCATGCGTATGCCTCACGCGAGACGTATGCGTATACGACACAAAGGTACATATATACACTGTGTTTTACTCGTTCCGACTGTGTATGAAAACAAAAACGAATAAAACATGAAGTTATAATAAAACAGTACCTGCGAGAAGAGCGACGGCCAAAAGGGCAAAGTATGCCATGTTTGTACTGAACTAAATTTAAACCAATCGTCACACATTAATATATACTCCACCTTAAACCCATTGTAAAGATTAGTAAATCCTTTGATCAAGAACACGGTCTACCGATACCTATAAATTTATTGGTAGTTTCCGTTACAGCGATACGAGGTGTATCATATCTCGTATTTAATTTATTAAAAATAACATCTTGTTATTTTGTTAATTGTCCTTTTTAGATAATTTTACTTTAAGTAAAGCAACTAAATGCTTCTTTCTTCTTTTTCGTGTGGTTAGTGGCCAACCTGTTGTCAAGAGTTGTTCAAGCCGCCCGTAGGCCTCTGACATGGGGTGCGTCTCATAACGTGTAAACTCATTTGGTCTAATTTCATTTTATTATCGTTCATAAGATATAATCAACGTGAGATATACCAACTGTTAATATAATTTCTTTTCATATAACATTTATTTATTCTAAAACTTAATTAGTATAACGTTGTTTGATATAACGTTTATGTAATCGAAAATCATTTGGTCTAACGTTTAATATGTATATTGTTTATTTAATCAAAAATCATTAGGTCTAACGTTTAATTGATGTATATAAAAAACGTCATTATGGTTAACACCCCGACTCAGAGTACCCCGACTCGGATAGGTTAGGTTAGAGGTAGTCACTGATCGGTAAACGATTAGCGAGGTTAAGCAACGTTGGGTGCGGTCAGTCTATAGATGGGTGACCGCTTAGTGGTATTTCATCTGAGCGTCTCCGTGCTTCGGAGGGCACGTAGAACATCGGTCCCGGTTGTTGTTCAATTGACAGCAGTAGTTAAGCCATGTCAGAGGGAAGAGGACTTTTTTTTTTTTTTTTTTTTTTTTTTATTTACGTGGGGGAATGCATGACGCATACCCCTCCGCGGGGGTGGGCGGAGGGGTTATGTCGGACTCGCCGGGGTAAATGATAAAGTACCTCCCGGAATACCGACTAAACCTACCACGGTGTTCCTCGACAAAACCACTATCGACGGGGCCGCGCGAATCACTTTCGCATGCGGTCGCGACCCCGCCGAGGTTTCGGCCCGCCGTATGAAACGGCAGGCCACTACACGAAAGACCTACCCTAAAGGCACTTCTACCACTCCCTACTGTCCCCCCTAGAGGGGAGACGGACTCAACACAGAGGCGCGCGTGGGAACACGCACGCCGCCTCTCGGAATGTCAGAGGCCTACGGGCGGCTTGAACAACTCTTGATAACAGGTTGGCCACTAACCACACGAAAAGAAGAAGAAAAAAATTTGTTTTTATTTATTTATTTATTTATGTATTACTTACATAAATAAATAAATGAGTGTTCAAGTCTGGGTGTTCTTTATGTCCGTTGTTCGAATATTTGTAATCTCCGTAATATGGCAATGTGAGAGTTGTAATTTAAAAAATAAGATTTTGACATTAATAATGTTTAATTATCCGAAGTTACGTTTATATGATATATCAAGCGAGCAAAGTCAGAGGCGAACGCTAGTTAAAAACAAAACCAGTCAACCAAGCTAAGATCCCTATACCCTTTAATTTATTGGGTTAAATTAAGATTTTAAGAAGTTAGTACATTCAGTTAAATTTAATATTTTAGGGTTTAGGTTGCATTGATATACATATACATACATACTTTTATACATACGTTATATTTAAATATTGTTTTACACAACATGATTCTTCTGCCTAGTCTTTATTATTCCCAAGTTACTTGGGGTCGGCTTCTCTAGTCTAACCGGATTTGACTGGATATCAGTTTTTACACGGAGCGGCTGCCACCTGACCTCCACAACCCGAAGGCTAACGATACCCTAAGACTAGACCAGTGTCAGGATATTAGAGGGTACTGACTTGCCCAATAACGACTGCCATAGATGTTCATGGCAGCCGGGACCGACGGCTTAACGTGCTCTCCGAGGCACGGAGCAGGCGATAATTGTCAATCAATACGCACATAATTTCCAAAAGTCATATAACTTCCGAAAGTCAGAGGTGCGCGACGTGGATTCGAACCCGAGACTCTCTGCATTGCAGTCTGTTGGTCTCCCCACTGAGCTATCACTATATGAAATAAACAATATATCTAGTATCATTTTTAAACGGCTAATTTAAATGTTGAGTTTTAAAGTTTAGTTTAGTTGCTATAGTGTTAACTGGTATATAGTAGAAAATACTGCCCAATCATTATTAAGTAGTGTATAAGGAAGAAGTACGTATATAACAGGGTGACAGTGGCGGAAAATTTTAGCATCCCAGGCTGCACATAGGCTAATAGGTACATTACGGATACGGTACAAAAAAAACATGCAGGGCAGTCTTTGGGGACTGCCGATAGAAGTGAAAACTAAGTAACTTGTGAATTGTATCGTCGAGCTATTAGATTATTATTTTTGAATTTTGAATGCGTTCGGTGACGATGACGCGGGTTCCATGATTTTTGGTCACCCAAAAAGTGCTTAACGCGCCTAAAGAAGATTTCACTTCAAAAACCCTGAAATGGTTACGCATAGAGTTTTGATTGGGAAAATCCATTATTCTTTCAACAAATCTATATTATTTGTTCATTCGATCCGCACAAAAAAGGACACTACCTAATTAGGATAACTAGATACGGGGTGGTTAGAGCCTCGTTAGAACGTTGATACCTAATTTATTTTATTAACAAGAATTATTAACGTATTGATTAAATTATAGATAATAGTAAAATCTTTTAATCTACATATAATAGCTGTCAATAAATTATCTAGAGACTTAGTCCAAGTGTCGTCACATCCGCAACTACCATGAAATGATTAACATCCTTTAATTAACAGAATATATTACGTCTTTAGGTATGAAATTGGTGTCTGAACAAAATTCAAAGGCTATTTTAAACATTCATTTATATTTTGAGAGTAGACTATATATGTTATTGTTATTAATATTAAATATCAATAACCCTTTTTACAATTAGTATCTAAAGTTATATCGCTTAATGTATGCCCGTATTCGCTGGTTCAATTCGCCATAATTACATGATGATTAAAGATTTTGTTAATTTAAGAAAACTATAGTGGCCTAAATACAAGCAACTAAAAATGAAAAAAAAAAATAGAATTCAAATTGGGCATTCACAAAATATTAATTTAATGGAAGATACCGATTTTCATTATTTCATTTATTGTATTTGAATTTGGCATTACACATAACACAGAAATCGATCACACAATATGCCACTTAATGGAAGACCTAATTAACAATACTGTCTAAACATTATTCATAAATATTAATCGTTGAGATGTCAATAGAGTAAATTATATAATATTATAAAAAAAGATTATGTCAAAAGGAATAAATCATTTGCACATAACATATAAGTAAAAATATCTTCATACAAAGCAACAACTTTATATTTAAACCCCTGTTATCAATATAATATTGTCTTCTATTTACGCGAATATTATTCATTGAAATTAAACTGCTATATACGGATTTTATCGCGTTGTTTATTTGACACTTTATAACAAAATTTTGAAAATTGTTACACTACTACTACTATTAATTTTAATAGTAGTAGTAGTGTAACAATTTTCAAAATTTTGTAATAAAGTGTCAAATAAACAACGCGATAAAATCCGTATATAGCAGTTTAATTTCCCTGTTATCAATACCAATAGCAGCGTAATAGAACTCGTTTTGTGAATAGGTGTCTTTTTAAAAACTCAATTGTCGTGCACTGAACCTAACTCACGATCATATTAAATTTATATAGGGACCATGGATATAGGCTTTGCGTACACAACAAATGTAGCGCACAAGTTTACAGAGCTGTAAGCGAACAAGCGGATAAGCAGTTACTGCATAGATACTAATATGGCTTGCAATCCTAGAGGATATAATTTACTCGTTATCTTATCTTATCTTATGTGGGGGCCAGTCAGTGCAGACCGGCGACACTTCGATCCAGTGGGATCTTTTGTGTCGACACTCTCCCAATAACGACTGCAATAGATGTTCATGGCAGCCGGGACCGACGGCTTAACGTGCTCTCCGAGGCACGGAGCAGGCGATAATTGTCAATCAATACGCACATAATTTCGAAATATCATATAACTTCCGAAATTCAGAGGTACGCGACGTGGGTTCGAATCCGAGACCCTCTGCATTGCAGTCTGTTGGTCTCCCGACAGAGCTATCGCTGCTTTAATTTACTCGTTACTGGTTACTAAACTGGTAATAAGGATGGGATGAAAGGAGACGTTGGAGAGGTAAGTATGGGATTAGCCTTCGTAACTCTTCCTCACCGAGCGAAACACATTAACAATGTAACTACTCTTTCCCTGGTTTTCTGTCAGTGTTGGTTTCCCGAGAGATATCAGAACAAGAGATGACGCGTTAATAAGTAACGAACATCCAAACATCTTTACAATCATTAATATTAAAATATTAATAGAGCTGAGCGCTTCTAAGTTCTGCGGGATAACATTAAATAACACTATCAAATTGAAATTCTTAAATGATCATACATATGGATAACATACTGGAAAATATTTATTTATTTATTTATTGAATCAAACTTATACTATCTTTACAGGCAAAATCCTAATGCGACAGTACAGCCAAAAAAAACAATATCACATAAACACTTGGTAATATCAAGTACACTAATTTAATTTAATTACCATAGCAAATAACCGCTAGTGCTACTCTGTTAAATTCACTCAAAGTACCTACACATGAATAGGTCTGACTTGTTGTGTATGAGATTTAGAATGCGAAGTGCGCGCGTCAGAGGCGACTCCTTGAGCAGGTTTGTTCTCGCCCTTGGCACCGCCAGTAGTGGTGGCCTAAGTCGGCGCCAAACGTATCTGTTAGGAACACATAGCCACAACCACTCCAACAAAGCTGAATTATAAAGTTTTCCTCGTAGTACTTTAAAAATGTATAGCACCAGAGCAAGTTCCCTTCTAACCCCAAGTTCATTATAGCCCACCAGTAATAACCACCACCAGTAATAACCACCACCAGTAATAGTATACATTGACATAGAATCTCAATGTCAACATCTAATATTTTGCAATATATTAGCAATAACTTGGATCTTGTTTTGTAATCATGAGCATCTACATCAAGGCATCGATTATTAGTTAAATGCACAAAAGGTCACTTTTTCACAGCGTAACAGTATTCCCGCTCAAACTTTGTACTGAAGTAGTTTGTATTAGTCCTTGGGACGTTTTATTGTGTGCACTAGGATGAAAATGGTCTTTATGTTGCATTTCCAGTACGTGCAGCAATCCTTTTTGAAGTGTTGATGATACGTGGTTTATACCCTTGGAGTATGTACTATAGACTACCGTAACCGCCGACCATCAATCAGATAGAACTTACGATTCTTTAAAGAATTTAATTTTTTTATACTTAAGAGGTTAACCTCTTAAGTATAAAAAAATTAAAGAAATAAGTCACATTGTAAGCAATGTTTATTATCGTTTATTCGTTTAAAAACTGTTGCAGAAAATGCACATTTCGAAAATTCGATTAAGAAAAGACCAATTTTCACTCAACCCTAACGATACATGCAAAGAATAGGCGAAATAAATAGTGTTGTTTTAGCTACACTTTGTACATTTTGTCCCTTTCAAGCAACAAGCTGAGTTTAAAGAAAATTTTAATATGAACTGATCTGTTAAACTGTCATTACATCATTATAACGTCCATTATAGGATCTACGCGTAACTTAAAAATGTTCACAGTAGTGTATATACATAGCTAATGCAACTTAGTACTCTTTGCATTTGGTGGGAAAACGTGTTTTTTATTTTAGCAATAATCAAGCAACTCTACATCTGCATAATTTGCCATCAAAATCAAGCAATTTTATAATAACACGTCATCACAAAATATTTCAGGCTAATTTATAACAAAGTGTCCAGATTTCCTTTATTTATTAACACATTCACGGACACAAAACCATTCCCAATAATTTGTGATATGGCACACAAACTTTCTATACAAAGTGTCATCACGTCTGGGGACGTATTGCCACACTACACGGTTTTAAAAGTATATGTTGCGACAGTAACGGTCAGAGACGTAACCGACTGTAGGCGGACATTCATATCAAGTGAATTCTAAACCGTGTGTTACGGCAGGAATGTTTGCTGTGACTCTAGCGGTCTGTATTTTAGCCTAAAATGGCACAGAGTCATATCCTTCCTATAAATGCTATGGAAAATAGTCGGCCGAGGACGGAGTTTTACTTTTAGTGTATTTTAAATCGCCGCCTTCACGTCTCTCGACGTGCTGTCCGGGAATGTGTTAATTGTATGGATTTAAGCAATCTATATAATAAATGTCGGTCGTATAACATATAAAAGGTTCTTGAATAATATTTATTTAAACTCATTGATAATAACTTTACAGGATATCCTAAAATGTTATTACAAGGTAAGTATACATAATATAAATTTATACTAATATTATAAAGCTGAAGAGTTTGTCTGTTTGTTTGGTTGAACGCGCTAATGTCAGGAACTATCGGTTCAAATTGAAAAATTATTTCTTTGTTGGATAGCTTATTTATCGAGGAAGGTTATAGGCTATATAACATCACGCTACGTCTCATGGTGGCAGCGCAATAATCATAAACGCGGGTAAAACCGCGGGCACATCTAGTAAGACAATAAAAATAATTTTACAAAATCACATTAAAACCTATGGTTTTGATGTGTAAAATTCGTAAAATAAAAAATGCTTTCATTTTCCGCAACTTATATACAATCAAATATATACCTTTAGGTAGCAATAGGTATGTAGAGCGTAGACTATATACAAAACAATTATTCTTTATTGCATATGCAGTTATCGGATTATGCAGTCATAAACAAAACCAGAGCTACAGCTCACTGTAGCTCTGGTTTTGTTTGCTATGAGTCAGTTAAGGATCAAAATACTCATATCTTGATCCTTAACTGATCCATAGCGCTGTCAGTTAAGGATCAAGATACTCAGTAACAAATAATTATAGACAAAATTGTTTTTATTAATTTAATAGAAACTTAAACAGCGGTTGCAGTAACCCATTCAATATACGGCGAGATAGCTGTGTTGACTCCAGGAAAGGTATCGTTAGCACAACCTACTCCCCATGAGACAACTCCGACAATAATATCGCCTTGGGAACCGTCATTGTAGTACAAAGGTCCACCGGAGTCACCCTGGCATGCGTCACGACCACCTTGGTCGAGCAGACCAGCACAAATCATATTCTGTGTGACGATGTGAGATGGTGATAGTGATATGTAGCGCGCAGCACATAAGGCATTGTTGATTGTATAGATCATTGTCTCTAGAAGCTCGTGGGAAGGGCTTCCTGATTCCTGTTAATGAGAAAGATTAATCATAAATTATTACTGAGTAAAATTAGACGACATAAGATAAATCGAGATAAAGTATGGTGTCAACTCATTATGACTACAACCGATGCAATAAGTTAAAGAAGTTGAAGGAGTCCAGGAAATTAATATATATTTATATACATGTATGTATCTTATGTGGCTGCCAGTCAGTGCAGACCGGCGACACTTCGACCCAGTGGGATCTTTTGTGTCGACACTCTCCCAATAACGACTGCCATAGATGTTCATGGCAGCCGGGACCGACGGCTTAACGTGCTCTCCGAGGCACGGAGCAGGCGATAATTGTCAATCAATACGCACATAATTTTGAAAAGTCATATAGCTTCCGAAAGTCAGAGGTGCGCGACGTGGGTTCGAACCCGAGACCCTCTGCATAGCAGTCTGTTGGTCTCCCCACTAAGCTATCGCTGCTCAGTGGGGAGACCAACAGACTGCTATTTATATACATACATACCTTTATGTTTAAATACTTACGCCATTAAGACCCGTAATCTAAGGTAGAAGTCCTCCAATCTAAGATGATCTGTACCCTTATCAAGTTATGACTAAACCAACGAGCATTGATTAATAGCATGAGGTTCAATGAAGCAAGTGAGATGTGACAGAGCCAAAATTATAGCAAGCAAAATTACAATAAAAAGATCTCTGTCTCTCCATCCAAGTTTCATTAGTCTTATTACATGGTCTTACTTAGGAATAGTTGAATGTATGTACCTGAGTGTGACCCCAACCAGCATGCATAACCGGGAGGTTATCGGGCAGAGTTACTCTTGGTCCAATAAACACACCCTGTTTCATAACGGGACTCATCACTAGTCCGGTGGATAGCCTCACAACAGAAATATCGCCATCCCTACCCAGCAGACCGAATGAGGGATGATTGAATTCCCTTTCAACATAAGCGACAGTGCCACCTGTGTTACGGAATGTAGAACCAGCTCGAATACGACGGTCTTGCGCTCGGTATAACCTTAAAAAGACATTCATTTAAACTCAAGGATTTATAAATAAAAGTTGTGGTGTGGTTTCCAACGTATCCATCTCATTTAACACAGTATCAAATCGAGTAAGGAAGTATCGTTAGTCTACTGAAGATTTGCAACAAACTTTGTTTGTGCTCTCGGGATGGTTAGGGTTGCCAGGCTCGTTTAGGAAGAGTTATTGTCCTGTGTTGTTAGTAAGAAGAAACACTATGCCCTTTTATAATCAGTATGGCGATTTAAAAGGAAGGCGTCCAATTAAAGTTTTACTTGGATACCGTCACTCCCAAATTCATTGCTGATATCTAAAGTGGTCACTTAGAATATGAGCGGCGAATTTGCTAAACACTAACTTTCAAAATCTTAACTCTCTTAATGACGTTTACACATACTATATGAACACGTTTAGTTAACTGGCACGATGATTGATACGTATGCCAGGACAGGCAAACAAAAAGTTATTAGGTTTTCCTGTCAATAAAATGACAATGCACTTATTTCCCGCAAACTTGTGCACTATAATGTCTCCTGCATACTGCACAGGCCTTGGTATCAAACACGAGGCTTCTGCAGTACAGCGATTTCGAACAACGCTTTGGGTGACTTTTTTGTAATATATATACCATCCAGAAAAGCAATGAGCAGCAGTCAGCACATATCTGGAATTGAGGATGTTTGCAGCGCAAGACTGAGTCCACGCGCGGATCCACGGATCGTAGTAGTCAACCTGCACGATGGAGGGGTATCGTTCGATCGTAGTAGGCCAGCCACCGACGATTCTATGGTATGGCGAACTGTAGGCGGAACCTTGAAAAACAAAACACATGGCATTTTAGAGAATAGAATTGAAATAAAGGGCAAGCAGAGATGTGTTAACTACCTTTTGCTAGCAATGTTTTTGTTTCCTCATAATAGGGGGTCCATAGCCAACTTCTGGACACATTGCCAGATACCCGTATTGTTACTAAAAATATCTAACAGATACACACAGATTCGTTTGCACTACAAAAGAATCGAACCCGGCAGATTACCACGCCATGTGAACAATGAGGTAGGTAGTCAAGGTATCATATAAATATTAAATATTAGAAATATAATAACTTTAAAATTACATATCAAATTAATTTAAGAACTGAATCATCAAATTGTCTGCATTAATTTATATATTGTTTAATTTTAAAATGACGATATTTACAAATTTTTAAGCTAATTTATTATTATTAAAACTATTTAGATTAAATTTAATTTTACACTTTCCCCGATGTTTCGGTTGCTTTTCAGCAGCCATGGTCACGGGGAGACTAAGATGGTAGTTGTCTCAATGTTCTAGTGTAGTTATTTCAAAGTACCCGAACATAATTTAATCATTGGTGTTTCTATTTACTCAGAATGAGCTCAAAGTATCATGAAGTCTAGCTGTGGTTTGTTTCTTCTTGAAGAAGCAAACCACAGTAGTACTAAATAGATTTAATAATAATTTAATTAGCTTAAAAGAATTAGTAAAGTTTAATAGTAGTAGTAGTAGTAGTGTAAAAGTTTTCAAAATTATGTAATAAAGTGTTAAATAAACAACGCGATAAAATCCGTACATAGTAGTTTAATTTCAACGAATAATATTCGCGTAAACAGAAGACAATATTATATTTATTTACATTCTGTCAATTTCAATCACCAAGTAGATTAGTGCTCCTCTAAAGGGAAAATTAGCTGTTCACGTTATCTCTTCTTTACAGTAGACAGTGGCTTGGCGATGATAAGGATACGACATAGCCATGTCCAAGAGCATTGCTACTGCTTACCATCTGGGTCAAAAGGGCCGCTGGCGCGTTTGACATTAAAAAAAATATATTTTAACCTTTCTGTCTTGTTTGATAATAGAGATAATGTAGTGGCCCTGAACTTCTTAAGTTCCGTAACGACATGTCTTAAAATCTCAACCACATTATAACAGTTTTTATCTTAATTAATCTACTCAAACTGCACATTGATATCTTTACTGTGTTATAAATATCGTAAAAACTTTCCTATGCTGTTTATGAATCAGATTGTGTCTGTTCATAGAAGATCTTTAGAGAATAAAAGTTAACTATTTAGGGAGCTCTGATCTCAAAATAATGGCTTTTAGAATTGTTTCAGGTCTGTATACTTGTATCAGCATCACGGGCGAAACACTGACCAATATTGATGCCATATTTATAGTTTTATAGCATGAAGTTTGAATTGAAACCTTAACCACGTTGCCTCTAATTCCGACCAACAGAAGTGAAAATATGATGCGGTGAAAGACGAGAGCATATTTTTGAACATTACATACATTTTCAAAATATATATTGTGCAATGTTTAATATTGAATTCTGCTAGTTAATGGTTTAATCATAATTGACGGAGTTCCTGAGATGTTCTAAACTACTAAAAATACTCATAGTAAACAAAATAGAATGAAATTTTGCAGAACAAATATGTTACCAGAAAAATGAAAATACATTGTAGATGATGACCTTAAATCTGTATCGGTTACAACATGATTGATCAGAGACGTAAAATACTCACAATTCGTGGATATTTAACGTCAAACTAAACAAGTAATACTAAATGTTTCGTGTAATAAGGGCTCATCCTTACGACACGGAAGATTTTGTTGGTCTTGTTAAAATTGGCGAAAGGCTTACCTTTAGCTAATTTCTAAGCATACCATAGTTCTTATTACAATACAAACAATTACAATTCCTGAACAAAAAACAATTTCACACTTTGTGCAACCACGCGAACTAACTTTGAATATTATAATTGACGTCAAACATAAACGCAAATTTCTACTATTGATCCAGGTAGCCACTCAATTATAAGTTTTTCAGTCAGAGTATGAAGATGTATAAACACTTAAAAATCGCCGATAATATCATATCACAGTACCTGCAAAGAGCGCAAGAACTAGAACAGCCAAGGGTGACATGTTATGTTTTGCAAGTAAAGCTTCATCAAATCGTTACACATTATTATATAGTACCATAAACCTATTATAAATTTTAAAAGATAAATAAGTCATGCCCGCACTACTTTAGTCATAAATCGAAGATAACTTTTTCGAACTACTTATCGCCAATGCTATCAGTCGCATGCTAGATTAAATAAATTATTTATGCTTCCTCAACATAAATATTATCACAATAATGATCATAATATTTAAAACCTGATTATTATCTGTTTTCAGTAGCCCAGTTGATGCAGAAGCTTAACGAAAATTGCAGGCAAACAAATTTTCTCGAGATTCACCAGGTTTTCAAGAAGTATTTGTAATCTTAAGAGCAAGCCAGTAAATTTTTCAAAAGCATGCATTACTTTTCGGATTAAAGGCAACGCGTGAGTGGTCTCTGGTCACATATTAGTTACTAAGCAATCTCGGATTGGCATTGAGCATTATACTATGACTATGGTATCTATTTGCCATCAAGCAAACTGTTCGTTTGGAACTTTGACTGTATAAAAAATGTAATGTTGTATATATTTTAGTATCCTCTGTACATACAATTATCTTAAACAAAATCCTTTAAGAAAAATAAAGAATGCACTTTCTCAAGGTAGTGTTGGGGGTCCATTACACTACGAAGCAACCATTTTTTTTAAATCGATTTCTTTTGTTTATGCAAACCTTGCCCTTACATTCTTTTTTTTTGAGGAAATCGAGGTTTAGTCTAACAGTAAACAGATGCATTATGTCACTAATTTATTCTAGCCTAACCCAAAACAATCAAAATGTCTTGCAATTTACCATCATACACTTAAAATATTGCTTGCAATACAGACACAGGCTATTTCATCCTTTTCAGGGCAGGGTATCCATTACGCATTCTGAATGCTGGAAACTCTTGACTGATCACGTATAATTCGAAAAAATTTATATTGCTAGCTTCACTCTACAGTAAAAAGTATTAACAAATGAACAAACAATCATATTTTTTCAATTATTATATTAATCAAGGTTTGAAAAGCTACAAATAAATTTGAGATAGGCTGTCTCGTTTTCTACTGCGATAACGTTATTATTAATAGTAGGATAAATTATTATAATCAGTACGTGGGTAGCATAAACGTTATATCAACGTACATATGTAAATCATTAATAAATATTTTTACCAAGCTTTGTTTGATTTGGTCGTACTATTTTTTGTAAAACGAAATATACATATATGAAAAGAAATGAGCTACGTACCAGAGCTAAAGTAGTAAGTAATGTTTTTGGAAATTTAATAAACATAAGTCTAAGTCGTTTTACCTATTTTACTGTGTCAATTTAAATTTGCCAAATCAGAAAGTATAGAATAAGATAAGAAAAATCTGAACCGAACATTAGCATCAAAACCTAAATAATTGCATCTTCCGAATTATAAACGTATCGCCAATCGGTTACGTGTTAGGGACACTAAAATTGGCGCGTGAGTCGATGCGTACGCGCATCTATTTGTGCCCACTGATTCAGTACGCGGCGCAGTATAATTAGACGCACCGCATATGTACTGGCCGATTTATGATCACAACAGATTTGTAGTGTACTAATTAAGTAATCAACGTTGCAATGTTGTTCGAACATCTTATTACTGTCATCTATTTCGACTGTAATCCCCTAATTTTCGTTATTAGTCTTTATTTCTCAATGTCATTCGTCTTAATGGCGAGTTTAAATCTTTCTTTCACTTTTTTTTACATGCCGGATGAAATTAGGAATCGTTTAGTTGTCAGATGGGTAACAATTTATAAGATGTTTGGTGTAAAATATTGTAAATGTTAATAAAGACTATGAGTTGAAGAGCTTGCTTTTGGCAACTATGTGGAGACCGTATTAGGCAACTCGGTGTGGAAATACCACCGCCTTACTGACAACCGGGGTAAGAGTAGTAAAAGTGTTGCTACGATTTACTCGGTGAAAAAGAATGCCAGAGCCTCACATACCTACTTACTCTTTCAGCTCAAAGTATAGATTTTCCATTACAATTACTAAAATATGAATATAATTAACTAAAAATCAAAATATAACACGTCTTTAGTTAAGTTGGAAACAACCAAATTAAAAAGGCACTATGTGTTTTCTTCTTTTTTCCTGACTGCAGGTATGACGAAATGGTTTAAGTTGTCGCCAAAGAGTCTAACAATGTAGGTTCGATCCAAATACCATTAAAAAATTTGTATGATTCACAAATTGACGTTTTGAATCTTTCTGTTGTTTCTATGTTTGTAAAAATAACGATACCTAATTTAAGAGTTATATTTTTTTAGAGGAAGAATGTCATGTAATCGTTTCAACTTCATATCGAACTTAGTGGAGGACTGCAAACTTAAGTCGATAATATATGAGGGATTCGAGGCAAATATAGAAGCATACTGAGACTGTTACTGATAACAATAAAAATATTGGACGCATTCTGTAAACCAGTTAATTCCTCGGAAGTATTTTAATGATAAGCGTCAAAGGCTTTAACGTCAAACATTCCATTTTCCTTTACGTATATCAAAATTATTTTTCTTCCTTACCAACTTGCATAGTATACCAACGCTGGTTTTAGTAAAAATGAATCCGTTTGTACATGTGAAGCACTACCCTCTCACAAATATCGGTGTCAAGTCGTAAAAGCCCTATTACGACGTTTCGTCCAGTAAGTGACAGCGTTAGAGGAATATATTGGCCCCTAGGGCTATTGGTTAGGAGCTACCATAGGGAGTAGACCTATGATAGCTGCTAACCAATAGCCCTAAATATACTTGCATCACCAGCATCATCACTTGCGCTTTGTCATTTGAAAGGAAAGGAAAGCACCAGAATTATATCGTGTGTTTGCTTGCTATTTATGTGGTTTACGGTAAGCAGTGTTGCCTTTCTGTGATACCAAAAAACTTATATATGAGCAACGATTACCACTATTTATCATGTTGACTCGTCTGCCAACTACAGCACGAATCAATAATCCCTTTCAATAGTCGCTTTCTCAACATCAGTAGCTGAAAGACCAAGACAGCTGTACAAAAGCTGGATAATCTCGTAACACATTCATCAGCTATTCCTAGAGGCACGTAGTAATCCTAGCAAAAATAGCGAAACTAATCACTACCATATTTCTGTCTCGACGTCAATAACACATTCCGGACGAGCCACGTCGGGTATTTATGAACGAACTAACTAGACAGGTAACCCAACACGTAGCTGCTAAATACGCCGTGTATCATACTGGAATGTTTTTGAAGAGATTTGATGCATTCTGACTTGTCTAATAGACAGCACGTTGAGTGTTTGTCTGTGTGGAGAATGATACGTAAATCTGCACACGATGCTAGTAGGTAGCGTGATTTACTTGTGTCGGTAGCATGCACAAGATAATCATACAGGTTACTTGCGCCGGCTCGGATGCATCGATCCTGTACATAGGTAGTCGGCGTAGGTACGCAGAAGGTTTTAATTTGTGCTTGTTACGTAAGTCATGTATAAAAGCCGAAAGTATCTGTGAGCTCGTCATTTCATATTTTTAATACAATAGTAGATGTGTTTTTATGAAAACACATTATTTGTCATCTAGCTACCTAAGCTCTGTATCAATTTTTACCAATTTAAGTTGAATAAATTATTATTATTATTAGCTACTCTATCAGTTACTTGTACATACTAGGAGAGTCAGCCAAATATGACCCAATTTCTCGGATTCAAGTAAACTGACATCAATATTTATTTTATAATCCATTCTCATATTATAGTCGAAAGTATAATAGAAGTAGCTGTTAGTTCATAACCTTTTCACGACTAAACGACTAAATGGATCTTTATGAAACTTTGCAATCAAAATGGAACAGAACCGCCCTAGACCGGTAGTTGTAACCTAGGGTGGATAGATAGATTGCTATCTTCTTGCCATATAGGTACCACAATAAATGGAAGCCTTGGATATAAGCTACCTATAATCCTAGTATGTGTTCCCATGGGATCTATAAAGGAAAAGCTGAGCGCAGACACTAGTGTTATTTCATGTTTCTTATTTAATTTATTAAAGCATATAACCGAAATACTCACCATCATATTTTATACTAGTACTATTTCTCCCAAGTACAGTCAGGCACTGAACTACCTACCGGTGTCCCCCGCTATTACTTGACCTTGTATCTTGTATCTTATGTGGGGGCCAGTCAGTGCAGACCGGCGACACTTCGACCCAGTGGGATCTTTTGTGTCGATACTCTCCCAATAACGACTGCCCTAGATGTTCATGGCAGCCGGGACCGACGGCTTAACGTGCTCTCCGAGGCACGGAGCAGGCGATAATTGTCAATCAATACGCACATAATTTCGAAAAGTCATATAACTTCCGAAAGTCAGAGGTGCGCGACGTGGTTCGAACCCGATACCCTCTGCATTGCAGTCTGTTGGTCTCCCCACTGAGCTATCGCTGCTCTACTTGACCTTACTCAACGAGGCTCAAAAAGAGTACTACTATATTAGTAAGCAGCAGCTTGGCTATGAATACTTCTGACAGTGCTGAAGTCCAAGAGTGGCGGACACTACAGCCAATAAAAAATTAGCCATCATAATAGCACATTCCATAATGAATATGATATATCGCGACTGTTATATTTGAAAAGCCGCCGGTATTTAAGTCTGGCGCCGGATCTATTTCCAACCGATCCTTTGGCATGCGTATCAATCAGGTGTATGCTCGATTTAATTTTGCTGATGACTCCATAAAACATTATACGACCTGTATTCAGAGGATAAGCAATTGTTTTGATTTACCGATATTAATTTTGTTTATCTGAAGACTTGTCTGGTTAATCTAGTTGCATAGAAAAGAGAAAGCTATTACTTACTAATCATGAGAGCCTGAGTTGTTTATCAGAAAATTCTTTATAGCAGTACAGAGTCTGGAGCAGTAACCAACGAAGACAGTAGATTATTAACTACAAAGGTAGAAAGAACAGTGATTAAATAATTTGTCACCTCGCTTTGCCCACTACGCTGTAGCTTGTGCGATCCATATAATTCTTCTTTCGAGTATTGGAGGTCTTTGTTTCTTTTTAATACTAGTTCTCTCTAGCCTACAGTAATATTTTGTTATAAATAACGGAATTAATAATCCAGCATTCATTGGATAATTACTATGCTTTATATTGCAAAAAATACAACCAGTGTGCACAAGTGCCATCACTACATAGAAGATTTTCTTTTAACCTTTTGAGCGTCTCGGTCTTGTATAGAAGACAAACGTTTCCGTCCCCTGCACGCCACGTCTTTATTAGAAGACAATGTCTAATAATAACATTTATAAAAAAAATACATAAAACAAATATTTTCTTTTATTTTGTGTGTTATTTTACTATTGCCCAAAACTCATATTTTACATTTTTTTTAAAAACAGCAAAATTGAAGTGGCAAACATTTTTCTACTGTTATAGATTTATAACTTGGTGCTAGAGGACACATCACGTTCGGCATAGATTGACGCTCAAAAGGTTAAACAACGTTTCCACGCTTCCTAAGAAGCCCCTGTGCTGTCAATAAGAGATTAGTATTATCTGCTGCACGCTTACAGAATAGCGATGGAATTTCTGAAGGGTTGGCAATACACGAGTGATACCTTTGGTATTGCAAGCCTTCATAACCTTTTTCTTATAGGAGCTGTTACCTATGCCGCTATGTCGGGCTACTTGGGGGGAACTTGAAAATCTCCAGATCCTGCCGCCTAAAACTATCACGGTGGTATTGGTATTATATATGACCACATAAGCATTGATTAGATTGATTAGATATTGATTTCATTTGATGCCAAGTGACTGTCATAATATTTAACTTTTGACTTACCATCTAATCAGGTAATGGGCTCAAATCCCACCAACATTAATCCATTCTTGACACAAGCATATCAGTTTAGCTGATGGATTGACATAAATACCTACTGGTAAGTTGTAATCCAGTTCTAGCAATCCTCACAAAAAAAAAGAAAAGTAAATATCTACTTTATCCAAGGTATAAAAACTCATGAGTATCACCATGCCTGCAGATCACATACTTCCTAGTTTCATAATTAGACCTAGCTCTTTTCTAACCACTAGGTTGCAGCTAGTGGTTATTTATCAGCGTATAGGCGCACTAGTGGCGGTGCCTCTGATGTAGCTAATAAAAACATTTAGAATAATGGCCGGACTCTTTGTATGGCGAATGTTAAATGGTACAGTTGGGGACAACAATCGTGAAAATAAATGAAAATATTGCCGTTTCTCTTTTAAAACAAGTTTCAAACTCGATATTTTGCATTTATTTTAATAACTAACATTGTATGCCTTGTTAAATTGCCTCGTTAAACTAATTCTCATGAATGTATTCGAGTCCAAGACCCAGCTAAGTAAGCTATTTGGTGATGTTACGAATGAGCTAGCTGACTTGGAGTACCAACCTCTTACAGGAAAACCAGCGTAGCAGTAATATCACTGCTGTACTGTTACTTCGTTTTGCCCAGTAAGTAAGAGATCCAGAATTTCATATATTTTTACCTTTTTAATATTTTTACTTTTACACCAATATATTTTGTTTTTATGTTATAGGCGGCAAACGAGCTGATGGATCGCCTGATGGTAAGCGATTGACACCGCCCATGGACATCCGCAACACCAGAGGAGTCGCAAGTGCGTTGCCAGCCTTTTAAATTTCCCTGCTCCCCAGAGGGGGGAAGGGGAGTTGAGCTTCCGGTACCCTCACTCACTCGACGAAACACAACGCAAGCACTATTTCACGCCGGTTTTCTGTGAGGCCGTGATATCACTCCGATCGAGCCGGTCCATTCGTGCCGAAGCGTGGCTCCTATAAACTCTTTTAACTAAAAATGGCAACGCTTCAAAACCTGTACCGTACTGCCTATAGTTACGTGCATATTATAAATGATTATAGGTAGAATACACAGCAACCATTAACCTTCAAGCGTATGTTTGTTTGTCGCCTTGCTAGCATTAAAATCGTATTTGTATCCACAATAAAAATATATAGAGATATGTCTAGATACAGTATATATTCAAATATAACTACAGCACAGCGTCATTTCTACATTCTAATCAACTTTCTTTATAATAAAGTTAATAAGCTATGTGATATATACCATCTCACTAAATACAGATGTAAAACAGTAGTAGGTACATGACTGGCTTCACACATTAAATTATACAGAGACCGAAAACTTAATTGTTCTATCAACTCTAAAAGCTATTACATAAAAATCCACATACATGAACAAGAACAAACACACACGCCCGCACATCGTCACACACACGCGTACTCACGCTCACACGCACACGCGCGCGCGTTTTACAGTCACTCAAACACAAGCATGCTCTTTTTCTAATATTGCATGTAATAATCATAATTTTAATCACTTGTAACCACGCTCCATTTGACTGAACAATGTAACTCTAAATGTTAAATATGTGGTAGACCTGGTATCCATAACACAAGTTGAATCTTACTTTGGGTACCAGTGTCACAACACACTACTTACTATATAATATAAAAGACCAGCGATAGCTCAGTGGGGAGACCAACAGACTGCTATACAGAGGGTCTCGGGTTCGAACCCACTTCGCGCACCTCTGACTTTCGGAAGTTATATGACTTTTCGAAATTATGTGCGTATTGATTGACAATTATCGTCTGCTCCGTGCCTCGGAGAGCACGTTAAGCCGTCGGTCCCGGCTGCCTTGAACATCTATGGCAGTCGTTTATTGGGAGAGTGTCGACACAAAAGATCCCACTGGGTTGAAGTGCCGCCGGTCTGCACTGACTGGCATCAGATAAGATAAGATACTATATAATATTGTCAGTACTTCATTATATTTTGCTTTAGCTGTAAGTGGTTTACTTTTTTGTTAAACCACTAAGTTGGCAAATAGGCTTATGGCCCACCTGATGGTAAGTGGTCACCGTAGCCTATGGACGCCTGCTACACCAGAGGCATTACTTGCGCGTTGCCAACCCTTTAGGAAAAAATAGGAAGTGGAAAGGAGGAGCGGGAAGAGGGAAAGAGGGTGATTGGGCCTCCGGCACTCTCACTCACCAAACGAAACACAACAGTAGAAATACTGCTATTTCACGTCGATATTCTGTGAGGGTATTCTTCCCCGGTCGAGCTGGCCCGGCCATTCATGCTAAAATCAGCGAGGCTTTTTGAAAATATAGATATTATTATATTAGATGTAATACCTACAGTCACCTCTAAGCTTACTTACCGTAGCATGTGAACGCTTACTAAGCCAAACCGAACACTTCCTCCTTAGCGATCCTTTAAAAAATAAGTCACAATGCTGCCAGCGTCACCTTAAAGCCAGAATTATATCTGTTTAGTAAATAATAACTAGATTTTGCCCGTGGCTTTGTTTGCGTTAATGTAAATTTTCAATAACCTTTTATCCCTCAGGGACAGTATTTTTATCTGAATGAAAGGTGCCCTATATGATGCTATAATATCCTTTTCTGTACCCCTGACAATGTGTATGAAAAATTTCATGAAAGGTGGTCAAGTAGTTAAGGCGTGAAAGCTTAACAAACAAACTCACATTCGCATTAATAATATCCTACTAATATTATAAATGTGAAAGTTTGTGAGGATGGATGTCTGTTACTCTTTCACGCAAAAACTACTGAACGGATTTTGATGAAACTTTACAGTATTATTGTTTATACATCAGAATAACATGTAGGCTACTAAAACATCTATCTTAATATAAATCTACATTAATGCGAGCGATGCCGTGGGCAAAATCTAGTTAATAATAAAGTTAAGTTTAACAAGTTTGTTCCAAACATGCCAAAGTTGAATATAAGACTTCTGTGCTCAACAGTACTGCGCAGGCGCAAGGTCGTCAACGGCAGCTTAACTGCATTGCTTTTTAATTGTTATCGACTCAATGCGGCCCGGTTTACTTGCCGAGTAGGCAAGTATGCGAGTATAGAGTGCAAGTAACGAGTAATGTACAGATTCTTTGGATACTAGAAACCTTAAAAGGTGTCATTGGAAGGTTATTGGCTTACGAAAAGTAGAAACATTTCTGCAGAACATTTATGTACTGCATACCATGTCATAAGGTTGCCGATTGAAAATTATTGCTGCTTTAAGTTCGTATAGCTTGTGTTTAGTTTATAAGTTTTACTAGTTTTAACTGGCGGACTTTTTAATCCACAAAGACGCTGACGTTTTTCGGAGAAAACACTGTACGGTCCACAAATAGTAATTGTTTCCTATTTTCTTCTATGTAACTCTACCCGACAAGGTTATGTATTGTTCATATACATGTATACCCTTTGTTTTTTTTCCTACGAGAAAATTACTTTATATGAAATGTACAGATGGCCTTTTCTGTACCACTGACAACGAGTATGCGAAGTTTCATGATGATCGGTCGAGTATTAAGGCGTGAAAGCGTAACAAACAATAATATATAATATTAGGTTAGGATACTAAGTTAGTAACACTTATATGTAAATATGGAGTGCAATAAATGAAAGAAAATATAATCAATATAAGTCTGAGTATTGGTCTTGTTTCATTGTTTGTAAAATTCTAACGATACGAAAATGTTGGTAAAACGAAATTTGTCTTCTAAGTTAAACGGAAATCGCTGAGAAATTTTACTAATCTCTACTAATACAATAAATATGTATATAACTTTTCAAAATTATGTGTGTATTGATTGACAATTATCGCCTGCTCCGTGCCTCGGAGAGCACGTTAAGCCGTCGGTCCCGGCTGCCATGAACATCTATGGCAGTCGTATTTTGGGAGAGTGTCGACACAAAAAATCCCACTGGGTCGAAGTGTCACCGGTCTGCGCTGACTGGCCCCCACATAAGATACAATACAATAAAGCTGAAGAGTTTGTTAACATGGGTGAAACCATTAAGGTACATACCGTAGCAGACCGTTGGAGTGCCACGCAGAGGTCTCAAGTTCGATCCAAGGCACGCTCCTCTAACTTTTCGGCGCTATATGTGTATTAAATGAATAATTATCACTTGCTTTAATGGTGAAGAAAAACATATTGAGGAAACCTCATGCATGTTTCCTCGCGGTGTTTTACTTCACCATTGAGAGTTCTCTAGTTCTCGAAAATATGTGCAGTCTGCTAAACCGCACTAGGCCAGCGTGGTTGACTGTGACCTAACTCTACAAATACTGAGAAGAAGCCAGTGCCAAGCAGTCGTACAGTTCATATACAAGGCTGATATCATTACTTCTGACAAAATATTTTTCTCGCAAAGTTTGTTTGTTTGTGTGAACGCGCTAATCTCAGGGACTACTGATTCGATTTGAAAAAGTATTTTAGTTTGGATAGCCTATTTTTCGAGGAAGGCTATAGCCTATATAACATGACGCTACGATCCACGGGGGCCACGCAGTAACGATCAACGCGGGTGAAACCGCGAGAATATCTAGTTTTAAAGTCTCTTAATATAAATGTAAGTATTACAACACACATTGTATGTACAAGGCTACATGAAAGTAGCTTTATTTGTTTTTAATTAATATATATTGAGTGCCTTATAATTAGTTGCTTTGAGAACATAATATTAATAACTTATTTTTAAAGACCTGGCGTTGGTTTGACACGTTATATATGTCTTGAGGTCCTGTGTTTTTTACGTTTTGGTTCGATTTCCAGATCAGAGTGCCGAGTGCGAATTTGTTTTACGTTAACGCGATGACACGTTTATGACGTTCGGTGCTCTAATTGGCTCGCTCCATGCTCTTAACCAATCAGAGAGCCAAACGCGGTAACCGTTTCGATCACGTTAACGTAAAACAATTCGCGCTCGGCACCCTGGTAAAATGTTATTGGGTTTTCTATAACGTAATATAGGCGAAGTAGCAATGTACTCGGTAGTAGGTTGGCTCATAGATTTTCCAGTTATATTTTTACCAGCACATCATAACAGGGACCTAAAAAATAACGGGTGAATTGAATAAACTTTTCCTTAGCATATGTTTTATATTCTAATCGCCAGTTAAGCAATGCATGTTTCATTACAAATAATCACTTTCTTAAAGTGCCGAAAGAGACCGCTTAAGAATAATTGATTACTTAATTCATTGATAATAATCGAGAGACTCTGAAGGAATGACTGATTACTAAGTTCTTTAATCAATTATTCATAGGCAGTCTCCTAATCAGCACTGTGGCATTCTCTTAAGTGTGTTTTTGGGACCTACCTTATTCTAATCAAAGGCTAGCAATGTGCAAGTACCGATTATTTTCGAATGATTATTAATATTATTTATTCGATTATTTCAGAAATTCGGCTGTATTAGCATAGTATTAGAGGGTATTCAAATATACTGATTCCTATTAATTAATTGTGCGATAGTAAATACAATTACAGTTAAATGTCAATTCGAATCTTGGTCCAACGGGTTAGAGTAAGTTCAGTGTTACAAGTTTCGATGCTCTTCTAGTAAAAAGATGTCCCAGAATAAAACGAAAATCTTACGAATTCTATGTGTTATGATTCGAATAAGTATTCATTAGTTATTCGCATAGTAATTAGTCGATACTCCCTTTCTTCTACTAAAATTGTTTGTCCAGAAATCATTATCCATAACACGTTCGCTATAAATTTTAGTAATGATCAAAAATTCGAATTTTTTTTTCCGTAATTATCTTTACTTCAAAACTATTCTGTTATAAAATCAAGTACTATAATAATTGAATCTCCTAATTTCAGATAACATAAACTCATATGTCCTAAGAATTGTATTATATAATGTATATTATTCCGAATGCTCATTTATAATAAAATTGTTAGTCCTAAAAATTTGCTAGAAATTAGGTTTTAGTGACTAAAATGAATCGCTGTAAATCCAACTCCACGCAGTCTTGTCTGCTAGGGCAGACTATCCCTAGAGTGTAATTTAGAATTGTGTAGGTGCGTAGGGGCGAGGTGGCCCGTGGGCTGAGTAGCAGAAGCTAGCCAGCCGTCTGCGACGATTAGCACAGGTGGAACCGCCGGAGACCCGGAGCGCCGGCGCTGTGACAAAAGCCAAATTGCTTTTGGAAATATACTATTTATGTATTGTATCAGTTGGATTTGGTAAAATACTTTGTAATACAAATTTGTTTTAAAAACGTTATAATGATAAATAAACATATAATTTGAATGTTGGCTTTATAATTTTTATTGAAAACAGTTTTAAGCCTTTTGTATATTATTGATTGTAATATTTATGAAAAATAAATTTAGGGCATGTGATAGTATGTGACATTAAGTTCGGCCAAGTAATTATTTGGACAAATGACGATTAGGACAAAAAAATTATGGCACTTTAGATTATGCATAAAAAGTTAGGGAACACAATAGAGAACCTAATTATTCACATCAAGGAATCGAAACTGAAATGGAGAATTGTAATTTTTTTCGATCATTCGATATTTTTCCGGTGACAGTCTCGCATCTCTACACGAGGCAGTTGTCTGATTACTAATTAGTATTCTGTGTTGCAAATAATTACGTTTATTTGTTAACGGTATTTACACTTCTGAAGATTCACCGCGGCCATGTTAACTGTTGATCTAAGAAGCAATGGTGTCGTGGCCCGCATAGTGATCTTTAATGGCGGCTTCGATACCCGTATAAGGTATAAAAATGTAATAGCATTTAAGTTATACATTAAAAATTTAAACCGGTGGTTTTCTATTGTATTCGCTGTCGTTGTTTAAAACATAAATGTTCTAATAACTAATCTAATAAAGAAACCTAACAAGAATTTTATATAGATTACCATATCAATTTTGTAGTCTGTTTTATTGGTATTGAGAGCTTCCAGGTACTATTCAAGTTTCGAGTAAAAATCAATGAATTTCTGTGTCTAGCAATGTGCTCGGCAGAAAGGACCGGGCATCTCCTTTTTCCCCAAGATTGGATTTAAGGATGAGCAACCACACTGCTGGGTCCACCAAAAACGAACTCTTCTGAAGAGAGATCGATTTTGTGGAGGCCCGGGTCCCAGGTCTTTAAACGACAATTGTTGAACTAGGAATAGTTCCTGTGTTGCGGGGAACTTTACAAACACTGTTATAAGCGAAGAATTCTAGACTCAGCTCAACTATCTGTAGGTCATACGATTTTTTAACCGGCGTGGGGATGAAACCTACACAATTAAAAAATTATTTGCGCTCTCCACTTCGTAGTTTGTCGGAGCCTCCAGCTTTTGTTGCTTAGAACCTTCGAAACTTTAAAATACCTCTATGCACAGGTGCGTCTATGCGTGTATATATAAATATGACTAATTCCAGCAAGAAAAAGATTGCGATAATTATAGTCATATTATATTGCATTTTAGTATTTCTGTAAATGGATTACCTAACGTAATATTTGTAGTACTTATTTAAAGATAGCTCTTATTCCACAATTTGTTGATAATGACCATCTTGTCTGTTTGTTTATTACACTGGTACCATTCGTGAGGTCAGTCCGTTTTACTGTCAGGAAATTTACCGTAGCAGCACGCCGCCATCTGAAATACATTTGGTATACAGCAAAAGGTTCAATTTTTTATTAGTTTTCTCAATGCAACTGTCTTCATAAACTATATAGGTATAACATGCTTTGACATGTCAGCTAAATCATATCGAGACATAATATTAAAGCTTTGTTTCAATACATCAGCCTTCAAAGGCTAGTTATAATAACAGCCCTGTGTTAAACTGTCCCAGAGTGCTGTAGGTTCGATGTTTATACGGAATAAATAATATTTTGGTCCGCAGATAGCTGCCCTATGTTAGAGGATTATTTGTGACCATTATTTTAATATCTGTAATGTATGTATAAAAAAAAACAAGCAGCGATAGCTCAGTGGGGAGACCAACAGACTGCAATGCAGAGGGTCTCAAATTCGAACCCACGTCACGCACCTCTGACTTTCGGAAGTTATATGACTTTTCGAAATTATGTGCGTATTGATTGACAATTATCGCCTGCTCTGTGCCTCGGAGAGCACGTTAAGCCGTTGGTCCCGGCTGCCATTAACATCTATGGCGGTTGTTATTGGGAAAGTCAGTACCCTCTAATATCCTGACACTGGTCTAGCCTTAGGGTATCGTTAGCCTTCGAGTTGCGGAGGTCAGATGGCAGCCGCTCCGTGTAAAAACTGATATCCAATCAAATCCGGTTAGACCAGAAAAGCCGACCCCAAGTGACTTGGGAATAATAAAGGCTAAGAGAGAAGAAGATTTTAATATCTTTAATATCCCCCGCAAGAGCAAAAGTACAACTAAAGAGAGCAATGTATTTTTTTAAACGTATAAAATATCTGATTTTGCTTAAAATGCCACCGTAAATCTAATTATACCGTTAAACTAGTCTAATAAATATACGCTGATGTTTGTAGCGAACTGTGGGGACCTGGATTAGATTCCTAGTTGTGAATCAAATGTTACAGAGTCTATACCTAATTATTTTAGCATCAAGACGACTCAAATAATCTACACTCCTATAATATACAAAAGCTGCCCTGCTCTGTAAATATTAACGATAGCGTAATAATTGATTATATTACGATGTGACACGTGTGTCTAGACTCAAATGTTTGCGCAAACAGCAGATTCCTTGAAATGATATCATATTGTGCGTAGTATTGTCAAAACGTCAAACATGCAGGTTTCCATACAATGGTTTCCTTTGCTGTTAAATCAAGCTATGATTCCATTTAATTCACACATAACTTCGAAAAGTCAGTGATGCGCGCCTTAGGATCAAATTGTAAACCTCTGCTCGGCAGTCCAACAGTCTTTCCATTCCAACCTTTTTCTCTTATATGCCTGTATATCCTAAGAGAACAAAGAAAGACATATTACGCTGCCATTTCGCCAAATATGTTTTACGTCATCTGTTTAGTGGCGAGTAGGTACATAATCCTCTACCGTGAATATTTTTAAACTCCTAGCTGCTGAGAACTGTGATTCCTACTGTACATACAAAGGTTATTGAGAAATGACTATATATATCAACACATAAATGTCATTTTATAAATAAAAATAGATTTAATGTTTATACAATTTGTGCTCAAAGTTAAGTCGTTCTTCTCAGATTCTTTGGTTGCAGTTTTTGATAACTTAATATAAACCATATTTGACTTAAAGTAAGCAAGCAAACTACACATGTAAAATATTGCCGAATTCGGATTTGCTACGAATAATATAGAATAAATAGTTTGTACGAAAACACAATTTTATTTATATAGACGAAGACCCTATAATAAATTCATTAATCGCCAGATTCTGAGAGGCTGATCTACTCAAAAAATTGCAATTAACAGGTAATCAAACCGCGTGGCAACTGCTATGATTGGCTAACTCAGTGGAAGGCAACCCGCGGTTGCGGCTCGACTGCGGCTCTTCCACGAAATATTTAGTGCAAGCACGGAATATTACTTATCTTGCCTTATAAATATGATAGGTACCCAATTTTATTTTATTTACTGCTCGACATTACGACTTATTTGAGAAAGGCAAGCTTGAGAGTGTACTTTTAATCCTAATTTTCCCGTAATAATATACACTGCTAAAGAAAAGCATATGTTATAAAATGGCTCTTTTAATAAATTTCACTTGTGGATTGTCTATATTTGGCTCTTTTGGACGACAAGGTTGCCGACCACTGGGATAACTGAATGCGCAACAGCTAGTCAAAGCACTTGTCATGCATTTGAGTTTGACTTGGTCGTTGACAAACCTTTCAACAACTGATGTCTAGTAAATCAAACTGCAAACAGGCTATATGAAGCCATTTTAAAGCCCCATTTATACGGGGCAAATCCAAACAAGAGCCGTGCTATCTTTGTCTAACTTAGTAAAAAACAGGAAGAGTACGACAGTTGTTTCGAAACGCTTCGTATAAACGGGTCTTAACATTTTAAGGATTTAAAAAAGTAATGATATGTTATTCAAAATCGTAACACACACACACAGAGACACACACACAAACACACACATACACACATACATATTAATTAGGAAAAGGAAATACAAACAGAATAAAAAATAAAGCATTTATTTAATTAAATGCGATCACGACAGCATTTCGTGTGATGTTTATCATCGTAATACTTGTAGGTTTTCAAGGCTCTACACACATGGGCTTCTATTTGCCCACTGAAAATTCATTAAACTGTTCTTATCTGTGACAACGTAATATTGTACAAACATGTATCCAAGAGAATTAATTAGTATATAATATTATACATACGTAAACTCGCGCTTGTCTCCCAGAGGGGTGGGCAGAGACAAAGTACTTTACCTGCTACTATTCTGGCGTTTCTATAATTAATAATATATATATTTTAGGTTATACAATACAGTTTAACAGTTTCATATTTATAGTACTTAGGTGGTAAACAAACACACGGCCAGCCTGATAATATCATTTTATAGAACAACATAGATACATATATCCACAGGTGGAGGAACTAAGTATTATGTTCCTGTCTATCACAAAGGAAGGATCCGTTGACAAGACTGGGTGATTAATATCGGAAACTGACATAATTATGTAGTTACTCGTATTACAATCTTCGCACTATCTTTTGACCCTTGCTGGTGCTTCTTTGTTATGCGTATATGGAATCCATAAATCTCATTCCTTACTCACATATACACCTCCTTTATTTAATTATTAAATATAATTATCAATTGCTGTATCGTCGTACAATATCGAAAATGGTTTTGCCTTAAATGCCAAAATAATATCGTAATGCTTTCGTAGGTGCATGACCACCGTAGTGAGTCACAGCCGATCCTGACTCATGTTTCGAGGAGATGCAGATCCGAAAAATTGGGCTGTTTATAAACAGCGCTAGTCAATATGACTGTGTTACCGCTAAAAATAATATTTACAGGTTTTGTGCTCAATGCAGGTATGCTTAAGTTCAGACACTAGAGCAAATTGTATGTATCGTATATAAACGACGGATGCAAGCAGCAAGTGAACCACGAGATTTACTCGTGCAAGTAGCCCACGCCAGCTGCTTGCGTGGTAAAGAAGCATCTTTAGATTTTGCATAAATTTGTTATATGATAATAATAACAATAGTACAATGTTTAACTACAATATTTCCCCATGTAATCAACTGTACTGTACTGCATCGGCGAATTGAATATTTAAACCACACCACACGTTTTAATACGGCACTAATTTGACAATCGTCATAATTCATTCTTTAATTTTTGATTAACAACGCAGTTGGCACGATTACAATCTTTACAATAACTTATTAATAATTAACAATACAATAATACCCGATAAATAAATATTTTCGGTCATAAAGCTAGCCCATATGTTTAGTACTCATAATCCAAATATAATATTTGTCTTTCTCATCCTGCAATTTTTGTACCATTACAATATTGTATTACTTCAAACCAGAGAACACGAAATCAATACACATTAGTTTTTTACTAGATAGCTTGATATATTCTTTACAATCCAAGCATGCTTATGACAATTACACAGATAATACAAATATGACATTTTAATTGTCAAACTGAAGGTGTTGGCTGCACTTGGCCGCACTTGGCTCCGTTAATTCGTCGGTAAGAACATTATTATTATATTCGTCTCTCAGAAGCGAGACGATGCGTTGCGCATACTCCGTGATCTGCGATTTAAACTATTACATAGATCATTCAAGTATAGCAAATCAGCGAAAAAGAAGAAGAAATACAATCTATTTACACAGAGTAAAAACCGTGCTATTTACAAAAGGAATGACATTTTGTTACTTTAGATCCGGAATTGTGTAGTCATGAAGATATCACTTTCAACACCCAGGTAATTGCACATTTTCTTATGAACATCAGGTAACAGGTTACCTAACCTATGTTACCTGATGTTCATAAGAAAATGTGCAATTACTTAACACTGTATCCTACTGCATATTATCTGTAACGAAATATATTGTAGAAAAGCAGTATTAAATTTACTAAATCAGCAATGAAGTTGTATTTTAAATACTTTGATATAAAAACATATGCCACAATCGCCAGTGTGCAATTCGATAAAAACACATTTAACATGTATAAAACTAAGCAAATCTTTACTTAACAAATATATATTATCAAAATCATGTGTCTGACATTGCATTGAAAAGTCATCAAATCAACTTGATTTACTTATAACAATTATTGTAACAACTTAAGATAAAATTATAAGTAATAAATGTTTCTTTACAACAATTAAATTAAATATTATCACAATTATTATTATTAATTATTATTTATTTTTTATTCTAACATTATCCTAACTTTACACAAGAAAATTAAATCCATTTCAGGTTTTAAACGATATCTTTTGTAACAGATTTTGCAGAAGAAATTGTTGACTATTTTATTATTGAACAAAATGTATTAGTAGAAATAGTAAGACGTGGACCGGCAATCTTTTCTTTCCCACGTTATCCAAATGCTAAATTAACATCTCTATAAACATTAACAACAATACAACGACTCAAGAATTTTCACAATTTGGCATTATGCATTCACATATCCAAAACATCTTTCGACAGATTTCTATACACACCGTACGAAAAGAGTATGCAACTGTACTGCACAGGTTTTAATAACCTAGTGAATAATTCAGTATCTATTTAGTACTTTCCGAAGTATTGCTAGAAAAGAACACAGGTGATTCTATAGGATACATAGGCGTGGACACATGCGAAGACCTATAAGGCATGACCTCAGCGTACTTAAAGAAATTAAGAAGCAGACTCTGCTGATCACTTAATAATGTATTCAAATGCCTCATCTCCTGATCTATCTTCTTTAAATTGAAGGTTGCCTGGTCTATTTTCTCTTGCATCCCCTTTATCTCTAAGCTAAAGTTATGATCACTCGATTGGGGTTCATTCTTCAGCTTTGAGGAATACCTGTTCTTGAATAGAACCTCTTTTATTGATCTGCCAGCCTTCACTTTATTTAGTTGTGCCATCTCATATGCAGCCATCATGATGTCAGTTGGCAATCTTTTCTCTCGAGGATTCAAAGGTTTCACACTCAAGATTACTTTGCCAGCCTCAGGAGACACTAATGCGGTTCTGTACACGTATTTATGAAGACATTTAGGCAGCCAGGCGCTAAACATACCCATTTCCACAAACAAAATTAATTTCGTTTGTCGAACCAATTTTGAGAGACCGGCTGTTTTACGCAATCCCTGGATGTCATGGACAGCAATACCGACGAGCAAGTTCATCAGAATAATAGTCACAAACATAAGGAACAAAATAAATATGATCTGTGCGGACAGTTCGAATATTAATGGAGGGTCATCTTGCTGAGGATCATTAATTAGAATGTTCAGATTAAGTTCACCAACCATCATAGATAGCGTGCTGATAAAACCCATCAAAGGATTGGCAAACATCTCTTCATTTGGAAAGACAACACAAAAGCAAATTGAGAAACCGAGAAGTAAACATATGTATGCTAGTAACAGCTTCAGAAACTCTTTTAAGACTTTTTGGTACATGGCTACATAATCACCGAACATTGGAAGTTGGCCCATCATCAACATTAGATTGGTCCAGGCACCCAACACGGCATATCCTCCAACATGGTTTTGCCAACTGTAATCTTTATGTATGTTGTAGAGAGAAAATACAGATAACAATACGAACCACTCCATCAAATTTTCAAAGGTTGTAAAATACTGGTAAAAGCTCGAGTATCCAGTTATGCCCGTTAATTTACGAAGAATTTCAAATGCCGTGATTCCCATCAGAACCCATCTTTCGAACTCTATAGGATTTTCATTTAGCATAACACCTAACAATGACTGGTCCTGACAAAGTTCATTTAAAACGCCGTATTTTTTACTATATTTGCCTTTACATGTCTTGACAACGGTGGTTAAAACATATATTGACAAAAACGATACAAAAAGAAAACAAAATATAAGTCTTGCTAAGTAAAATTTTCTTATCTTCTTCCATTTCATAAATAGAAATGCTGAGCACAAGGGATGCAATAGTATGTCTTTTTGTCCTTCATCTATCAAACTGTTCAAATATGTGATCTCACGAGGATAAGAAAATTTCAGTAACCTACCAAAATCAAACTCAATTTGTACCTCCTCATTGCCTTCTGATGCTTGATTGAGTGATATACCACAGTCTAAATTGTATCTTAATATTGCCAAAGATTTAGGCATCTTTCTCGCAATAACGCTTAAGGCTGTGTGCCCTTTCTTCGTTTTAGATGTGACATCTGCCCCGAGGAAAATAAGAGTTTCTACACATTGAGTCAAACCATCCATTGCTGCCAAGTGTAGAGGTGAATAACCGTAATCATCCTTTTTATTTACTTGTGCGCCCCAACTGACAAGCATGTCGATTATGTCACAAGCTCTTTCTGAACGACATATCGCGGCGTGCAGTGCTGTTCTTTTATCAGAATCTTCAGCGTTGGCATCAGCATTACCATCCCTGAGTAGTACTTCCACGCATTCAATACTCGAACATCTTGCAGCTAGGTGTAGGGCTGTAAATCCTCTATAATTTTTCGTATTTGCTTTGGCACCTTCTGATAACAATAACTCCACACATTCAGCATAACCTCTGGCTGCTGCCAAATGTAATGCTGTACATTCCTTATCTCTTTGTTTGGTTACGCCGTTCACGCTTATCTTTGTTTCTCTTAGTAAATATGACAGGCACCTTTGCGCGCCAAGCTCCGCAGCGAGATGTAAAGCATTCAACCCACCTGAAGTGACATAGGCAGGGTCTACACCTCTTTCTATGAAAAGTTCCATACACTCAACTGCGTCAGCTCTTACTGAGCAATGTACCAGATTGTCTTCACAACCGGCTCTTTGTACAACAGCATGTAAGGAAGCACTGTTCGCTATTAAAATCTCAGCTGTTTCTAAGGAATTGCCAAATGCAGCGCAATGAAGAGGTGCAAAATATTTGGGTGCAAAATCAACATCTGCACCCCTAGAAAGTAGAAATATTACTGCCCTACCTGCTCCGCTGAACGCAGCTAGATGTAACGCCGTCAGTCCTGCTGGTTCGGAGTAGTGGATGTCAGCTCCTGCTTCCAGAATGGCCGGTAGTAATTCTTCACGAGCAAGAAACGCTGCCCATAACAGAGTCAAGTTCACAACCACTTCAGGTGCTGAGCTGATGTGTTCTTCAATATTATCTGCTATTATTAATCCACATTCTACGTCGTCGAAGAACCGTGCTGCGCCAAGGGTCAAAGCTCTTTCACACAAACTGAATCGGATGGACTCGTCGGTTAACCTGGCTTCAGGGTCTGGAGCCATGACGTCGAAGCTGTGGTACATATTTGGAGCATCTTCAGCTGGAGGTGATGGTCCCACGAACAAATACTCCTTTGTTTTGCCTGGTTCTCGAGCGGACTCCAAAAGATCAATATTTCGGACATGTTTAAAGTTGCTGTTCAGCGGAAATTCTTCTGGTTCTCTGGTTCGTGATCTTATGCTACTTGATAGGCGAGATCTGGTTGGAGTAGTGGCAGGAGTTTGAAGGGGTGACGGCCACCCCATTTCGCGGTAACCAAAGTTGTCCATAGTTGGAACGTGACTGACTACCGACGCCTGCTCTTATCTTATCTTTGTTGTGCGAGAGCTCAGACTCACTGCGATGTTTGACGTGATGATTTATAATAAGCTATTTTTATTACTGCGCGTAATTAAATTGAGATTAATTTCTTTGTGAGTTTTCACTATTACATGCATGTTATGTATTTAATCATTAATGTTACTCGATAGTTGTTTTTGTGTTATGCAAAAACGCAAGACCATATCTTGTTTCTTTAGCTTATTTTCAGGTTTATTTATTATGCAATTGTCTTATTTTTGTTTTACTTACATGGAATCGCTGTCATTCGATTGTAAATCCGGTACGTTCTGTAACCATTCTCATTTGATATATGACATATTTGTTCATTAAACATGTTAAATGGCTCAGAAATCAATGTTTGTCCAGATTTTGTTTATAAATGGGCTGAGTACTATCTCTTCATTGTAAATATATTAATGAACATTGTTTATCTTTATGTTTTATGTTTTCGACGTTGCTTGCGTAACTGACGTCAAACCTCAAACCTGTCTTCTTTAAATATTAAATTTAAAGCAGTTTTATCTGTAGTCAAATACTGTTAAGTGTTTATCTTATTTTACTAGGCTTTGTTCATATTTTTGTTTGTAACTCGCGTGACATTTTATATATTCAACACTCGAACCAAAATTTGTATCGTTAAATGAGCGCAAGTAATCAGTGACATAATAATTATGACGATGCCTTTAATGAAAGTTTAAAATAGATAAAATAAAATAAAATAGATTGACTTATCAACGTTATTAAATCTATTTTGATCTACGCATATTGTGACACACTCTTGATAAGACTGTCATACATTTGAGGATTACGTAGGAGTTTGTCGTCATTCGAATATGCATTTAATAATGTTGATGTTTAAGAAAGCAAAAGTACTGGAAATCATGCGAATATATTGCGATTTCACACCTAGTAGGTTAGCTGAAGACGGTTGTAGTTGAGTGTATAGGAACGTTTATTACTTTGCTAAGGAAATTGGGCTGTACCAGATTGGAGTAGAGTACGCATTCTACTCCAATCTGGGTCTATCGATATATTATATCTAGTCTAAACAATATTAAGTCCCATTTTAGTATTTGATTAGTGTTCATAGTATTCAGAGTTGTATAACTGTGAAGATTGGCTTAAAGAAATCTAAGACTTAAAATATGCCTCAATTATTATTTCGGTAAAAATCTTTAACCCATTTATAATCAGTCTGGTAAATCCAAAAGCTTTAACAGATTCATGAATCTCTCTTTCAAAATAGCGAGAATGCATAAGTTGGCCCATCTACATACATGTTCCAACTTTAATATACTTACAATATTTAGCGAACGTACATAGGTCTAACTGGCTCTGGGATTTTTAACTATAGATCTAGTTTTCTGAGACTACAGCAGATCGCCAGTGTTACACACTTGCGTACATGCTTATATTTATCTGTATTGCCTCGTTAGTGCCTACGATAGTAGATCATGAAGGCTCTAATTCAAATTCTGGGTCAAGCGAGGAACAAGACTTTTTTTTATAAGAGCCTCCTCCCCTCTAGGAATAATTTGTGTGTTGCGGTGAATTTTACGAACACAAAGAACACACAAACTCGGAACAACCATTTGTAGATCATATAAATTTTCGAACTGTTGTATTTTTCTGTTAATAAATAATAATTGCAGCCGTTGCCTACGTCGGATTTCTCACTGGAGTGCTGGTACTGATATTGGCGTGCCGTCCCAACAGACTATGAGAGTGAAGAAATAGCGAGTGCACTTGTGATTGTGCACACACTTACACTTGTGCATTATAATATCTAAAAAACAGTCTCCATAAAAATTGGTTGCCGTGAGCGAAACTTGGTATGTAAGACATTTTTAGCCAGATACACAAAGTATATGCTTTCGGAGAAAACTATAAGGAAAATCTAATGATCATTATTGCTAATAAACTGTTTATATCTTCTGATACTTAGAAGTGTGTGTAAAGTGACAGTACATCAACCTCGTTACTGCGCCTGCGCAAATATTAGAGCTGCAGACCATTCTTGTTTATTACCTTTGTGTTATCTCGAATGTTGGGGCGAGTTCATACTGCTAATAGTTCCGAAGGCCTACCTATCTTTTCTATTCTGTCCTTTTTATCCTATTTTAATTCATTTTACTCAGGTCAGCAGAGGACAGTTTTCCTAGTACTGCAAGCGATTATTGGCTACGGGAACCGATTACCATCAGGTGGATTGAACCCCAGATCCCATTCCTCGCATTCACGAACCGACCACCAACCACCTAAGCAGGTTCTTTTTGCCTTTACAATGTGATATGACAACAAGCATACGGAGTTTATTGTCCATTCTGAATGTAATTTTAATGATAATGTCCATTTGTTTAAATACCTATTTTTTTTTGTGGCATACGAGCAAGTGGTCCGCCTGATGGAAAGTGGTAACCGCTGCTCATGGACTTCAGCAATGGCAGGCCACAGCAAAGCCGCTGCCTACCGTGAAAGAAGAACTCTCTTTAAACCTCGTTTGAAGAAGGACATATCATAGTGCTCGGGAAACACCGAAGCAGGCAGTTCATTCCAGAGCTTGCATGTACGTGGGAGAAATGATCGCTGGAAGCGTACCGTCCTGGATTTGAACGCTTCCAGGTGATATGGATGAACCCTGCTTCGTTGTTGAGTGGTACGATGATAGAAAGGGGCCGCTGGTACCAAATCAAACAGTTCTTCAGAGCACTCTCCATGAAAGAGTCGGTAGAACACGCAGAGAGACCCAAAGTCACTCCGTTGCTCCAACGACTCCAATCTATCCGTGAGATTGGGATCATCGACGATTCGAACTGCCCGTCTTTGTAGGGAGTCAAGTGGGTCGAGCTGGTATTTGGGGGCCCCTGCCCAGAGATGTGAGCAGTACTCCACGTGCGGCCGGACCTGTGCTTTGTAAAGCATAAGACGTTGACCGGGTATGAAGTACCACCTCGCCCTGTTCAGTACACCCACCTTTTTGCTCGCTAGTTTAGCTTTGTCCTCTAAGTGACTCTCAAACTGGACTTTATTCGAGATTTCCGTGCCGAGGATCCTAATACTTTCGGAGATACGGAGAGTAACTCCTTGGAACTGTGGCGCCATGATAAAAGGGTCCTTCTTGGCAGTAAACGCGCACACTTGTGTCTTCGAGGGAATGCCTGTATCGCAAGAGACTAACATTATATACAAACAATGTTCCGTGCAGAATTATATTAGAAGCCAGAACAACCATCCAAGCAGCCTATTTTAAAATGTGCCTAGATAGCAAACTCATGTGGAAATACCTTAACAGTTTTCTCCGCGACACAAGTATAATGGCTGAATGCACATTGTAAACATACGATTGTATCAGATTGAATACTGTTTATTTATATTGTTGTCACTTTCTTCACTGAAAGGATATGATGTCAGCCTTTCTAAAACAAACAATAAGACGTCGGTATTTAAAAAGTAACCTGACTATTATTTGATACTATAATATCAAACATGTTTATATACTCTTTTTAAAAAGGGTTATATGTTGAATGAAATAAAACAAACTGTGTGTGAGGTATTAACCAAATTCTTTTTTATTTGAAAGGCTTATATATGCCAATTAGTGTGGAATATGATATCGTTCAAATGCCCTCCTCGGTTTCTTACAGTGACGCGGATCCGAGTAGTCCAATTTTCTATTACTCTTTCGTATAGATCCGGCTAAAATTGAGCGATGGCCTGTGTAAACGAAATTTAAAAAATTGTTAGTACCTCACACACATCTTATTTTATTTCGTTTCAACATCTACCCGCCCTTATTGTAAAACCCTTTATAAAAAGATTTAAACCATAATAGTCCACTACGCTGACCCAGCCAGGCTGGCAAGGCAGACTACACACATCTATCAAAACATTATTAGGAACTCTGACTTTGTGATTCCTCACAAAGACTTCCCTTTAATCTCTCAATTGTTAGAATGCCAAACGTAATTAAAAACCTATTGTGTCTGGCCGCCGGTGCACCGTTGCAACTCAATAGGTTAAGTATAGCAAGCTCTGAAGCAGTAGGTTGAGGTTGACAACCACATTTCACTAGCATTGGATTAAGGTTTCACTTTATTGGGTACACCTATTGAAGTTTACCGAGCACAGTTCTAGACCCTCAACTGTATCTGGAACTGTGTGAAATGTGGGAGTTATCATCCCAATCCCTCCATAAAAACCTTTTAATGTTTTTTTTTACCTTTCTTTTAATTATACAATGATATAATATATACAAATAATATAATAATGTAATAAAATTCTACTAAATTCAATACTTGCAAATGCTTTTAACATTTTTTACTTTTTACTTGAATATGTCATCATTTTTAAATATGTTTATTTAACTTTAAAGTTACCGTAATATCAGTGCTATCTCACTAAGTCATTATGCAGGTTGTGACACCTGAAATGTTGTGCATTTGTACCCTTTTCATAAAATATTTTTATATGTGCATGTATTAATGTAAAACTACTGGTTCTACTAATAAAAAAAATAATAACCATCAAGCCCTGTCCAACCCCTGCCTTTTTCCTAAAGGGTCGGCAACGCTCAAGTGATGCCTCTGGTGTTGCAGGCGACTATAGGCTACGGTTACCACTTACCATCAGGTGGACCGTATGCTTGTATGCCCATTAGGTTTAGAAAAAAAATAAAAAAACCCTTCGGAGAAACAGGCGTGAGAATAGTTATGAGTGAGCAATACCCTTGTGTTGTGTTTGTTAGACAACCAATGTTTGCAGGACAAAGAAATCTTAAAATCTAAGTACCCCACGTAACATAGCGTGAGAGTTATTATAATACCGTTAATTAAGCCTGTTTTTATTTAATAATTAGTAATTATTTTTAATATCATTATTTGTAATAAATAATTTGCAACTTTGTTCAATTTCGCCAACTGTATATATGTTTGTACTTTGCATGCTGTGGCCTACTGTAAGTGAGGGTGCACACTTAATCTATTGACCTAACAGTTTTGTATTTAGCTTTAAATTGTATCTTTGTAGATAGCCCAATAAAAAAAAGAATAAGGTACCTTATAGTAGATCTAACTTAATCCAGACGTCAAACCCAAGACTTCTCAATCGACAGCTTTCTATCCATAGAGCCACATCAATGCTAACTAATTCAATCTAATAAACGGACAATGCCACAGACTACAGTGTTGACCTAAACACGTCATTTTCTGCCAACCACCATAGACTCTCTGCCAAGATATTTGCTGTATCATTAGGTGTATTAAATGCTAGTTTATTTCGCTTTATTAAGCAATGTCAATAATCATAGCTGTACAGTACACGGGCCAGTAAGTTCAAACAAGTTTGTATATATTTTAGTGTTCACGATTTATTGTCTCGAGTCGTTGTCGTGTCGGACACGTCATGAATTTCTTTGCTATAGTAAGGCGAACGAAACGCGAAATTAAGTAAACATGTATACATGTATCATTTTACTAAGTTACGTTACGACAGCAAGCGATAATTATTATGTCTATCCTTTTCTATTACACGCAATGACCTGAGAGAATTAGCAATTAAGCTGACCGGCTTAAATCGACGGTTAATTAAACAGTTGAGTTACATACATATTTCAAGCCAGCTTGACTTGTTTAGGTTCCAATGAGCGTAATCGTAAATATAGTGATCTGCTGTAACTCATTTAGACGCGCCGTCTGCGACATGTTATAGACTTAGATTCCAGAGCCTCCAGATGAACATAAGTCACTTTAGCGTAGCTGATATTTTTACAGTAAATGTGTAACATATTACTTATATAATAAACGTATTACCTAATTTGAAAGTGGTCTAATTTTCTTTCTTTTGCTAGCAGTGGGCTTTTTAGATCGATCTGCCCGCTTACATACAAGCGAATACGCATACGTTGATTACTTTCATATTACATGTTTAATAATAATAATAGTAATAATAGTCTATCACATACACACAACACCATCTAGCCCAAACTAATCAGAGCTTGTACTATGGGTACTAGACAATGGATAAACATACATATATATTTTTTTGTAAATACATACATATTATACATAGAAACACCCAGACCAAGACAAACATCCATGTTCATGCACACAAATGTTTGACTTGTGCGGGAATCAACCCGCGACCTCAGGCGTAGCAGTCGGTTACACTAACCACTACGCCATCGAGTCGTTTGCTGTAAATAAATGTCTGTGCTGAAATTAGGTTCATATATCAACGGATAGGAGCATTTCACTCCACTCCAATGTGAAGTAGACCGACGAAGAAGCACTAAAATGGCAAGAGATCACGATTACCGACCGTGAAAACCCACATTCACCAATTTTTTTTATGTTTATCGTGAGACCAGTCACAATTATTATTTATATCCAATATAGATTAACAATTTATACACGCGACTAAAGCAAGTGACTTGGCAATTTGTTCGATCAGCGCTTTTAACATCTGTACTTAATAACATTATATTGACCGATATCCTGCGTAACATCCAAATTACTTCTAACTTATAATTATATCTAAGTGCGTTATTGTGTTTGTTTAAAAAGAAAATAAAATTATACTATTTTTGGAAAAAGTAACAGAGAACAGCAACAAAAAAAGCTTGAGCACATTTGATTTGATTTGATGGGTCCCGTGCGTGCCCATACTAGTGACGACGGTCGTGCAAAGCTTTCGGACTGGATATAAAAATGATGGTAGCAATAATTTAAATAAAATCGATTAAGATTACCTAGGTGATTACTTGCACAGGTGATCATCGGTCACCAAATTGTCGCCTATAATCACCCAGGTGATCAAAGTGGAAGTCAATTTTAATGAAAAATGAAATGAAATAGTTTATTTGTTCATATAAGGTTTTTTACAACGGATTATGTTTGGAGCCTCCTTTTAGACAAACAATGTCTGTATTAGGAGACACCGCTCTTTCATATCTTGTTTGAAAATATAATAAAACCATTCACATTTATTTAAGTATAATTAATGTGAATGGTTTTATTATATAATTTATAATTATATTAATTTCACAAAAAGTTCATAATGTCCCACAAAGCGTATTTTACCTTGACTTTAAATGTATATAACAACGTGTACTCGGGTGAAGCAGCGTACGTAGCTAATAATAATAAAGGCAAAATACATAGCCGACATTTATTACAATACCCATATTTATATCAAATAATAAACGTTTCAATACGATACAAGCAATCATGTAATTATTTATGAATATTCACTCGTAAAGCTTCGAACAGGGTGCCTAGAGCGAGTTCTTTTTACGTTAACGCGATCGAAACGTTTACCACGTTCGGCTCTCTGATTGGTTAAGAGCTTGGCGCGGGCCTATCAAAATGCCGAACGTCATAAACGTGTCGATAGCATTAACGTGAAACAAACTCGCACTAGGCACTCAGATAGATAAATAATATATATCGTGTAATAGTCGTAAACTGTAAACGGTCTGTCTTGACTTTCTACGTCGCAGTGATAGTGCGATAACGATGACAAGAATAGAACAGATGCGACGCACCTAGTTTGATGCCTATGTGTATATGCCGATAAATAATATGTATAATCTTCTCTCTTAGCCTTTATTATTCCTAAGTCACTTAGGGTCGGCTTTTTTCTGGTCTAACCGGATTTGACTGGATATCAGTTTTTACACGGAGCGGCTGCCACCTGACCTCCGCAACCCGAAGGCTAACGATACCCTAAGGCTAGACCAGTGTCAGGATATTAGAGGGTACTGACTTTCCCAATAACGACTGCCATAGATGTTCATGGCAGCCGGGACCAACGGCTTAACGTGCTCTCCGAGGCACGGAGCAGGCGATAATTGTCAATCAATACGCACATAATTTCGAAAAGTCATATAACTTCCGAAAGTCAGAGGTGCGCGACGTGGGTTTGAACTCGAGACCTTCTGCATTGCAGTCTGTTGGTCTCCCCACTGAGCTATCGCTGCTCAAATAATATGTATAATATGTACCTATAATAATACTGTTCTATTGTGTGCTACCCTATGTACCAAAATAACATCCAGCGTTTGTAAAACATACAAAAGAAGTTTGTAAGGAGGTTCTCAATAATGTCTGGTATACGACACTCGGTTAAGGATTACAGCGATTGACTTCACCATTTTAAAATGAGATCTCTATACTGGCGTAGAGTTTATCATGGTCTTTTATTTCTTTACAAAATAATGAACCAAAAGGTTGATTGCCCACAATTGTTATCGCAAATTAATATAAATGTGCCCAGGACATCCGCAAAGTTGGTCAATTATAAATCGTTTGTAATCAAGAAAAGTCGAAATAATTATGGTAGTAATACACCTCTCTCTAACATCCTCCGCAAGTGTAACTCAATTTTCTTCGAACTCGATATCGACATATTTGCAGCAAAAATTTACTCGTTAAAGAAAGCCTTGTATAATGAGACCATTTAAAAATGAAGTTTATATTGAAATTAAACTGCTATATACGGATTTTATCGCGTTGTTTATTTGACACTTCATTACAAGTGCATGCAAGTGTATTCCTAGAACATCTTAATTCCATTAATAATAACATCTAATTTACTATGGAATTAGAGGCAAATAATTCATTAGCTTTCTTAGATGTACTTGTCGAAGCGAGCTTCAATCAACACATACTTCAAGCCGCCAACGAAGATAAGTCAATTTTTACCATCCGTCAAGTGCCAACTACCTTTACAAGATGCAGGGGTCTATAAAATAGATTGTGACTGCGGACTCTCATACATTGGTCAAACCAAGAGAAACATAGGCACCCGCATAAAAGAACACATAGCTGATGTAAAACACCAACGCTCGTTGAAGTCTGCTGTGTGTTAACATGTGCAACAGGGGACCAACCACTACCTGAGATTTGACAAACCACAGATTCTCGCTAAAGAACACCGATTCCTACCAAGGATGCTTCGCGAGGCTATTGAAATCAAAAAACATCCTAATTTTAATAGAGAAGATGGTTGGAATGTACCACCCGCTTGGGATCCAGTAATAAAAATAGTCAAACTCAAGAAGAAGCAAACCACAGCTAGACTTCATGATACTTTGAGCTCATTCTGCGTAAATAGAAACACCAATGATTAAATTATGTTCGGGTACTTTGAAATAACTACACTGGAACATTGAGACAACTGCCATCTTAGTCTCCCCGTGACCATGGCTGCTGAAAAGCAACCGAAACGTCGGGGAAAGTGTAAAAATAAATTAAATCTAAATAGTTTAATAATAATTTAATTAGCTTAAAAATTAGTAAAGTTTAATAGTAGTAGTAATGTAACAATTTTCAAAATTTTGTAATGAAGTGTCAAATAAACAACGCGATAAAATCCGTATATAGCAGTTTAATTTCAATGAATAATATTCGCGTAAATAGAAGACAATATTATATAAAGTTTATACATTTACAACAATTAGATCGTTATAAGGTATTAATTAGTAAAATGATTATAAGGTCAAGGACATTTATTTCTTTTAGACTGCTTTTAATTAGTTTTACATTAATTTATTTAGTCTCATCGACTTATTAAAACTGTGTTAGAAGGAAAATTATAAAACTCACTTTCAATAACAATGCTGTGCTTACCTTTAATTCAAAAGCATACGATGATCTAATGTATTTTGTGTTATTTTAAGTCAATGTTCTGTATGTATTTTAGTTGGTGAGCCTAAACCTAAGTAAGTAAAATAAAAAAGAAAAGAAATTACACACATGGCAATAGCAATATGCATACTTTTGATGCTATGATATTAGTGGGACAAAGTAATTGTAATGAAGTTAACACAAAAAAGGCAGCAGCAGATATCGTTTTATTTTATTTTCATCATCATCATCATCATCATCATTTCAGCCTATTGCAGTCCACTGCTGGACATAAGCCTCCCCCAGGGTGCGCCACAAGGCCCGATCTCGCGTTTTCGCCATCCAGTCACCTCCAGCCACCTTTTTCAGGTCATCGGTCCATCTGGCCGGAGGGCGTCCTACACTACGCTTGCCGAGTCGTGGTCTCCACTCGAGAACCCGTCTGCTCCAACGATCATCGGTTCTGCGACAGATGTGACCAGCCCACTACCACTTCAGCCTGCTACACTTCTGAACTACGTCGGTGACTTTGATTTTTTGTCGGATAATCTCGTTCCGGACTTTGTCCCTTAACGAGATTCCGAGCATACACCTTTCCATAGCTCGCTGAGTGACATGCAATCGGTGGGCTAGTTTCACTGTAAGGTTCCACGTCTCGGCTCCGTATGTCATGACCGGCTATTTTATTTTAGCATATAAAAATTATTATAATAACTTTTTCCAGCAATCAACAACCAGAAAATAGAGTCATATATTCAATTTACTTGTAAAAGAATCGTGTGTATTGAATATTTCAAAAGTGGATAAGCGTTATTACGCTACGTTTAAAATGATACACTTTCGATTAAGTAACTTGTTCCATTTTAATTTTTTTTATAGTTACTCGGCAATGTGATTATAAAGGACCTGATGGAAAGCCCAATTACAGTCCAGAGACAGTGACGACGAGGAAAAGATAAATGTCTTCTAGCCGTCGTAAGTGTCAAGCCGGTCTGACCAGATACTTCTTCACACTACGTTTAAAGGACCCAATGTCATAGAAGGGAGGGAACACATGTACCGGAAGACCATTCCAAAGTTGTATGGTACGGCATAAGAAGGAATTGCTGAACCTTTTGGTGCGAGACGGGATTCTGCCTAACCTTCCATCCGTGATTACTAAGACCGGCACGTGGGGTTCTCAAAAGGAAGGGGGAAGGTGGAATGAGCTCAAATAACTCAAAGAACTCTTCGAACTCTAGAAACTCTCAAAACTCTCTTTGTTATTATCTAGTGAGAGAAAAACGGGATATATTGCAACTAGTTTATATTGATAATAATTACGCTTATTAATGCTTATTACAACACTAATTTAGTCGAGTTGGTGAACCTTTTAATTTTACTAGAACGCTATTGTTCAAGTGATCAAGTATTTTTGACGTGTATATTTTTGTGAATATAATTACGGTTTACAATCAAAATAACTGTTAGTCAACAAAGGTTTGTAACTCATTTGTTTAATAATAATAATTTAAACTTAAGTTTATGTCGAAAATAAAGTCAACGTTTTTAAAACATGTGTCTTATGTTGCTGTGTATCCATAATTGTACAAAATTAATATCACAAGTGTTGCTGTTAAAACCAATAAAACAAAAATGCCTTACTGAGGCTTCATTTAATTAGGCACAAATCTTTTTACACATTCGCATACTCTTTGGTAAACACTGTACAGCCACCTATCAATGTCAAGTTCAGTGTATTTGAGTCGCAATCTTTATCTAAGGATCGGAGATAATTAATTAGACAGGCCCACCCAACCGGGAACTGAACCGACGAACGAGGTGACGCCGGCCGTACCGTTAGGACATTGCTGGGGAAATTTAATACGATAATAGGTTATTAGAGTATAAAACGTTATTATTATAGCCCGTTTACTTTGTTCAACGGATTTAATATCGGTTTTGGAGTGTAGGGTAAAGCAAATTTAGTATAAACCAATACTGTGGTTCCTTGTTTTAGACCCTGACATAAATCACAATAGTAATTAGATTCCTCTGAAAATATTATTTATTATATCTTATAATATTGTCGACTCGATGGCGTAGTGAATAGTGTAACCGACTGCCACGCCTGAGGTCGCGGGTTCGGTTCCCGCATAAGTCAAACATTTGTGTGCATGAACTGGGATATTTGTCTTGGTCTGAGTGTTTCTATGTATAATATGTATTTACAATTAAGTATATATTTATGTTTATCCATTGTCTAGTACCCATAGTACAAGCTCTGCTTAGTTTGGGCTAGATGGTGTTTATTATTATTATCTGATCTTTAACCCAATAAAATAAAAGAGTTTTTTAAAGACATCTCTCGCACTAGAATTCAATTAAATTCAATATTTTTAATGGATTTACAAACATTCAAACAACGGACACAAGGAACACCCGGACTCGGAACAACTATTTATGGATCACGCAATGTTGCAACTAGACTCATGTTGAATTTATGTATAAACATAAGCGGGCTACAAGGGTTATACACCGTCAAATGCGATTCAGATTCGCCTATTAATGGTACCCAACAAAAAAAAACTTGCATTCCGAAATCTTATTCATATCATCGATTCGTACCGCTTCAATATCGATGGCATAACTAAGATCGCTTGTAATATATATAATTATTTGCTGTGTTCTTAAACAAGTGAGAAACGGCAATGAAATGCCGTAAATCTTAGAGTTCGAAAAAATGGTTCAAGTAATATGCAGAGGTCACGTGATACGTGACCGTGACGTCAGAGGTGAAAGGTCATAGTCATTTCGATTTCGTCTCTAGCTCTTAGGGTTCTTGAGTTAAAAGTTGTATAACAGACAGACAGGTGGACGGACGTTGTATAAGAGTTTTTTCAAACTATTTATTTATTTATTTGGCTTTGAAAACAAGTTACAATCAAAGAGAAACAGTATATACCAAATTGTAGCAATACGTAGTTACATACCTATATAATCGATGGTTTTTCCTGTCATGTTTACAAAAGCTTCTATTAACCTATATATAATGAGAGCAGCGATAGCTCAGTGGGGAGACCAACAGACTGCAATGCAGAGGGTCTCGGGTTCGAACCCACGTCACGCACATCTGACTTTCGGAAGTTATATGACTTTTCGAAATTATGTGCGCATTGATTGACAATTATCGCCTGCTCAGTGCCTCGGAGAGCACGTTAAGCCGTCGGTCCCGGCTGCCATGAACATCTATGGCAGTCGTTATTGGGAGAGTGTCGACACAAAATATCCCACTGGGTCAAAGTGTCGCCGGTCTGCACTGACTGGCCCGCACATAAGATAAGATAAGTAGGTATATATAATTATTTTAGATACCTATTCGACTTTACAAGAACACTTTCGAAGATAAATTATTTTTTCTTTGATTACACTATGTTTAAAAACATCTAGCCTAATTTTCTCAATAAATTATGTTTTGATGTATAATAAAATATGATCTATCTGTCTATCTATGCACGCAATCTAAGGCACGGTTTATCTCCATCATAATTAAGTTCAATTATTCTTATAATTGATGATTTCAAGTGGAGCAGGAAGCGATACTTATACAAGGTCTTTATGCAATTATGTATTCTTGACCACCTAGTTAGTCTAGTAGTAGAAGCCTGCTTTGGGTTTGAAAATATATATTTTTTCGGCTTTTGCCCTGGGTTAGGTACAGGTGTATCCACACCCAAATTGGGTTATTACTACTTGACAGCACGGATGGCGTAATGGTTTGAGTCCCGCGGAGGGGTATGCGTCAAGGCATTCGCCCAAGTAATTTAGTAGTTTTGCATCTTCTATCGCTTTTACTATGGGGAGTGCTCCGAGGAATTGTTCGGATTGATCCCTGCCGCCTCTTTTCACCATCGTCCTACGTGACAGAATTTTCATCCCCATCATTTAGATGGTTAGCAGTTCAATACTGTGCGTTTTTCAAGAAATTTTCTGCCTCGCACACCTAAACTGTGGAATGAACTGTCACCTGCGGTATTTTCGGACCAATACGTCCTACAAACCTTCAAGAAAAGAACGTATTCCTTTTTAAAGGGCCGGCAGCGCACTTGTAGCTCCTCTGGTGTTGCGGGTGTCCATGAGCGGCGGTAATCGCTTACCATCAGGCGATCCGTCTGCTCTTTTACCTCCTATCACATCAAAAAAGAAGTTAAAGAACAAAAATTCTTGAAGTGGTCGCCTCGCTGTTGCCACTGCGCCGAGTGTTGTGGGTTCGAAAATCAATCAAAATTTTGTGTGATGTACTATGCATTTGTATGTTTGTAAAGTTCCCCGCGACACAGAATTTATTCCTAATGCAGGAGTTGTATATATATTTACGAACGAAGCGATTTGCTTCCAATTTTATAATGCGTACCGCTAAGGAGTGGAATTCGCTACCTAAGTCTGTGTTTCCCGATAAGTACAATCCGGGTGTCTTCAAGTCGCGAGTGAATAGGTATCTTCTAGTCATGCGTGCTCCATCGTCGACTGCATCTTCACTTAAGATCAGGTGAGATTGCGGTCAAACGCAAGACTATAAGAGTATAAAAATAAAATGTCGTATGTCATAATATATCGTACCTAAGTAAAGTAACTACGATTAGAGCAAATAGTAATCAAAAGCTGAAAACAATATTATTTTGGCCTTTGCAAATAAAAAAAGTTATCAATATTTTAAATATCGCTATAAAAAAAATTTGAATGTATCGGTGACATCTCACTGACAGCAGCGATAGCTCAGTGGGGAGACCAACAGACTGCAATGCAGAGGGTCTCGGGTTCGAACCCACGTCGCGCACCTCTGACTTTCGGAAGTTATATGACTTTTCGAAATTATGTGCGTATTGATTGACAATTATCGCCTGCTCCGTGTATCGGAGAGCACGTTAAGCCGTCGGTCTCGGCTGCCATGAACATCTATAATGGCAGTCGTTATTGGGAAAGTCAGTCAACCCTCTAATATCCTGACACTGGTCTAGCCTTAGGGTATCGTAGCCTTCGGGTTGCGGTGGTCAGGTGGCAGCCGCTCCGTGTAAAAACTGATATCCAGTCAAATCCGGTTAGACCAGAAAAGCCGACCCCAAATGACTTTGGAATAATAAAGGCTAAGAGAGAAGAAGATTGCTGACATCTCACTATCACACTTACAAAGAGATATTTAGGGGGAGTTCCATGTATTCTCGGGATAGGCATGAAAGACTAAGCAGAAAATTCTGAAAAAATAGTTTTTCAATTTAGTCCTCCATCACCTTAATACACTTATTAGAGCGGGAAAGTAACTTATCAGTACCCCCTGAAAAATATTTTTCTTCCTTGTGTTTATCAATTGCCGCCTTCGTGGAATTTTATGATGCTCAATTTTTTTCAACATTGTCGCATCGTTCATCGTAATTGCCTTTTCGTAATGATATCTTGAATACTAATGGTGACAATTAAATTAAATGTTATATATATACCCTCAAAGAGTGTCTTTAACTAATAGGATCATTTAATTACCCTCATTAGTATATCACCCCGATACCGAGAATACATTGAACGCCCCTCGTAAATGGGGTTACGTCACAATTTGTACCTTTTATCGGTATTCTGTGAATTGACCGATTGACAAATTTGGAACGCTGGTATTTTATTCATTTGAAGTAGATTTCAAATTCTTTGTTTTTTAGAGTTTGGATAATGTAACTGTGCAGTTAAACCTGTTTTTCTTTTTTTTCTGAGATTACTAGCAATTTACATTACCCAAACTCTAAAGTACAAAGAATTTGTATCAGCTACGGTTGTAGAACCCAAGTGATAAGGACGAGCATATTGTCTACTCAAAAAGTCTTTACCTCAGAAAAAGATGTATTTTCTTCTTCTTCTTTTCGTGTGGTTAGTGGCCAACCTGTTGTCAAGAGTTTTTCAAACCGCCCGTAGGCCTCTGACATGGCTTATCGACCGCTGTCAATTTGGCAACAGCCGGGACCGACTTTTTACGTGCCCTCCGAAGCACGGAGACGCTCAGATGAAATACCACTAAGCGGTCACCCATCTATAGACTAAAAGCACCCAACGTTGCTAGACCTCGCTAATCGTTTACCGATTAGTGAGTGCAACTGGCTATGAGCGCCTCAAAAAAAGATGTATCGAATGTTGGTATATCCAACTATGAGCATATAAATTTATATCTATATGCTCTTATTTGAATAAACATATATTTAACAATAATATAAACTGACTCCATTAACACCGAAAACGTTGATGTGTTGTACATCAAGATCAAAATATAGATGGATGACCACGAGCATACCACTAATTACTGGTTTTATTAATATAATATACCAAAGATTCATTAACATAATTTGAGTGATAGTTACATCTGCTGAACTCTTTGGAAACTAGACAGGCGTCATATTTTGTATGCACAAATTCTTGCAATATGTAATTGACATTAACAAACGGTGAACGTTGAAGTTCCATTAATTATCACCGAAATTCATCATAATATGTTGACCAATTTAATACGGGCTTATACTGAAACCTTATTGAAGCTACCCAATATACTTATATAATGTAAGAAAGTTCTTTTTTAAAAAGACAAACTTTCAAACAACGGGCACAAAGAACACCCAGACTCGGAACAATCATTTGTGGATCACACAAAGTTTTGTCCTGTGTGGGATTCGAACCCACAACACTCGGCACAGGGGCAGTGGCGAGGCGACCACCTGAACCGACGACATCGACCTCCGCGAATTCAAAAAAGTTAGTACCTAATGGCAGTTCATGGTAGAATAGGCGCATCCACTTACGTGTACATAGAATAAAAACAACGCGAGACCATATTGCAATCAAAAGTGCAAGTCCAAGATTTCCGCTAAGTAACCTATGATTCGATTTAATATATCTCGCGCATGTAAACCGCACAAATAGCTTGCGCATGTAAACCGTACATGCATCTTGTGCATGTAAACCGTACAAATACCTTGCGCGAGTAAACAGCACAAATTGCTTGCGCATGTAAACCGCACATATAGCTTGCGCATGTAAACCTCACAAATAGCTTGCGCATGTACACCGCACAAATTGCTAACAGATGTAAACCGCATAAATAGCTTGCGCATGTAAACCGCGCACGTAGCTTGCGCATGGAAGCTGCGCAAGTACGAGTAGCTTGCGCAAATAATCCATGCCAGCTGCTAACCTCGTGTACAAACACCATAAGGAATGGCGCCTTTACAGTAAAACTTTTTAATAAGATAAGAGCTTAATTATTCGCATTTAAAGTATGTAGTTATTTTATCTATTTACCACTCCATATGCATGGATTTAAGATACGACTATTTAAATAATGGCGGAAGTGCTGACGATTGCAATAAAGTTCTGTGGTGATTGGAATTTTCATTTAGCTATTAATAGAAGTTAGATGCATTTATTTTCTTAAGGAATTTTCAATTAACGCAATTCTAATATCGCGGCAGACTTTACATGCATTTAAACAATGGACACAAAAATAGTTTAATATGGCACAAATATTAATAAATCACATGAATTGTCGTCCCGCGTGCAATCGAACCACTAGCCTTCAAAAAGGGATCCCTTCTTTTCGCATGATGTTATTTTCCTAATATTTTTTGTTATACTTAAGTAATAATTATTAATTGTATTTGCCATAAATTTTTCGGCACAGCAAATCTGGTGAGGTCCTCTTACCCAACCTTGCTTGCGAAGCGAGTAATTACAGACAACCCGACTAATAGGTTCGCTAGATTGCCGCGTTGTGATAATATATATACATATAATATAATATATAATATAATATTCTACCACATACACACAACACCATCTAGCCCAAACTAAGCAGAGCTTGTACTATGGGTACTAGACAATGGATAAACATACATATATACTTTTTTTTTGTAAATACATACATATTATACATAGAAACACCCAGACCAAGACAAACATCCATGTTCATGCACACAAATGTTTGACTTGTGCGGGGATCGAACCCGTGACCTCAGGCGTGGCAGTCGGTTACACTAACCACTACGCCATCGAGGCCGACTATAATGTCGTATGTATGTCGTAGCATTAAGAAAATTATCTTTAGAATGCTATTAATTTCTGTAATTGGAGTTGAATACAGCGCTATCTATTGGTTTGTTTCGAAACGTCAAGCGGAAGCTTGAGTAAGGTCGCCACAGAGCCAAAGTGTCAGTTGGAGTGACAGTTATGGCTGTCAGTGTCATATCGACGTTATATAAGGGCCAGAGACGCGTGCGCGGACTCATTCGGTGTGACAAACTCGCTGGGTTACCGATCAAATCAGAGATAATCACACTCAACCTTTACTGTTTTATTTCTCTTGTATTTGCTTATCATTAGTATACGTACGAAGTATAATACCACGCCTATATTTTCTTGCTTCATCATGTCAAAAGCGAGTTACCGTCCAACTTACCGACATATAAGTTAAAAATGATGCGTAAGCTGTTATGCGTAAATGTAATCAGGATAAACAAAAAAATATGCCATGTTATATTATGTCCGCAAATGGATATGGAACCCTTCAAAAACTATGTTATCCGTGTAAACTCTCATTAGGAAGCTTGTCGTCTATCTAGCGTTTTATCAGAATTTATATCGCTACTAAGTATTTCTGAACAGAAAAACTCATATCAACACATTATCCAAGCTCGAAAATCAAAGCCGAAACCTTATAATTGAGCGCAAACATAGAGAATAAAATTAAAATTTATATACAAATAATATCAATATAACTGTCACACTCGTAATACACGTCGTAATCACGTTAATATTTCAAAACATTTGAAATCAATACATCTGTTTGTCTGTATCTTCCGCTTTCACATAAAAACCACTGAACAGATGTAGACATGCTTTTCACAACTTAGAACCATGGCATTAAATTTTTAATATAAGCCGGGGGTCATCTAATGCCATTCAGTACAACCATGTCAACCAAAATGTGAATGTAATTTTATTTTTACATTACGCTTCGCGACTTAACTACTCGACCTTTGACACGTTGTCGGGGAAAAAGAAAAGTACTTTTAGTTTTTACTAATGTAACCTTCACTTACGCAGTCGCGAGCATAATCTGGTGATACATAAATTTAAAATGGGTAGTATTTAACTGCACAGCAGAAAAATACTAATTGCAAAGCAAAATATGCTTACCAAAAATACTAATTGCACAGCAAAATATGCTTACCAAAAATACTAATTGCACAGCAAAATATGCTTACCAAAAATACTAATTGCACAGCAAAATATGTTTACCAAAAATACTAATTGCACAGCAAAATATGCTTTGAAATTAAACTGCTATATACGGATTTTATCGCGTTGTTTATTTGACACTTTATTACAAAATTTTGAAAATTGTTACACTACTACTACTATTAAACTTTACTATTTTTTAAGCTAATTAAATTATTATTAAACTATTTAGATTTAATTTATTTTTACACTTAAAAAAAGTAAATATGCTTACCAAAAATACTAATTGCACAGCAAAATATAATTAAAGAGTTCAAACTAAGTCGACGGAGCCCCGCCTAGCGGGGCTCCTATTTTTGGGTGGATTTAATAAGAAACCTAACATAACTTACTAACTAAAAACTTTTATGATGTGTGTAGAAAGAGCTCAACGTTCTGTTCTCAAGACGATGCTCAAAAAGCCCTTCAGGTACTCCACTAATAAACTTTACAAAGAATGTAAAGTTCTAAATGTACGACAATTATATATAATGACGACGATCCTTAAAGTGCACAAATCAATAATAAATTCACAAAATCATCAGATTTTACTACAACAACGGACTTATAAAATTCCAGTTCCAAGGATTAACACGTCCTTTGCTAGGCGCTTTAGTCCATTCAAAGACTGTTATATTTATAATAAAGTGGCACGCTCTTGTGATATCAGGCAGAGTTCTATGAAGGAAGTAAAAGTAAAGGTATCAAAATGGCTTTCTTCTCTAAGCTATGACTCCACAGAACAGTTATTTGTACATATTTCTTAGCATTTAGAATTGTATATCTGCAGATACACACAGTATAAAGCTCTTCTAAGTAACAATATATCATATAATATATCTATTAGTATATATGTATGTTTATCCATTGTCTAGTACCCATAGTACAAGCTCTGCTTAGTTTGGGCTAGATGGTGTTGTGTGTATGTGATAGAATATTATTATTATTATATTATTGTTTGTATAATTATTTATCTTACTACTTATAGTATATACATATATTTATTATTTGTTATTATCCTTGTATTTATTTCCATTTTATTGTTTCTTTAAATGCATGTGTTATTTATTTTTATCATTTACTTATCCTGTATTACTAAGTAGTTAATAGAAAAGTTTAAATGTCTGCTTACTGACTTCAACCGAGCAAACTGTACTAAATTGTCAATTGTAAAAATCGCAAACGTTGGCATCCACAGGACAGGCTTGCCTAGTGTGGAGCCAATGGATACTATGTGTATGTATATGTACTGTTTTGGCAACAAATACATTCTTAATTTTTTAATAACCTAACCCTTCCGAGACGGAATGAAGTGATTTGAGGCGTATAGGTGCTCGTTATGATATATTTTAGTAAGCATATTTTGCTATGCAATTAGTATTTTTGATGGTCATTATATTTAATCCCATTTAAAATTAACTGACCAACTATACACCGCGCAGATGAAATCCCAGCCAAAGACTAGACTGACCATAAACCCCTCTACCGCCGCAATCACTGACATTCACATAAATGGGATAGATAATATTATCACAGATATTTTGTATCGACATGTCGATTCAGCTGTTTACGACGATCATAAAACAAAATGGCGATGATCACAGTTTCATGTTTCTACTTAAATATTATCTTTTACGTTAATAGATACACTGATAATATTTGCATATCTATACTAATAATATAAAGCTGAAGAGTTTGTTTGTTTATTGAACGCGCTAATCTCAGGAACTACTGGTTCGAATTGAAAAATTATTTAAGTGTTGGATAGCCCATTTATCGAGAAAGGCTGTAGGCTATATAAAATCACGATATGACCAATAGGAGCAGCGCATCAATGAAAAATGTGGCAAATACGAGGAAAATTCTCTTATATGAAGCAGACGAAGTTGCGCGGGTCAGCTAGTTAGAAATAGATATAACCGGTGGATTTAACTGTTGAAGTATTATTAGCCTGTGTTGTACGGTTGACCGCATCGATGGTGCCGTGGCGTAAGTTTGTTGCTAGCAGACGATCGCGTTATCCTGAGTTCGGTAAACATTTGTAACATTATAAATTCTTCTATCATTCAAATCTTACTCATATTTTTATATCGGTACTAGTTAAAGAATAGTTAGTTTAATTATAGTTACTAAATATGTTATTAAGTCAAATTCAAAGTCAGAAATAGTTCCACAAAAATGTGCAACTAATTCTTGGAAACGTTAATTAACTATATAAAATATATTAATAAAAAATATAATAATAATATATTAAAACTGTTGTAACTCATAAATTAATGTAACAAATTATTTCAATGTCTAATTACTTTTCCCTGACTGTACCAGCGCACGCTGTAAATAACTTACTTTGTTAAAAAACAGAATAGAAATTAAACTAGTATATACGGATTTTATCGCGTTGTTTATTTTACACTTTATTACATAATTTTGAAACTACACTACTACTAGATACTATTAAACTTCACTAATTTTTAAGCTAATTAAATTATTAAAACTATTAAAAATATTTATATTTATGTTTACACTTTACCCGACGTTTCGGTTGCTTTTCAGCAGCCATGGTCACGGGGAGACTAAGATGGTAGTTGTCTCAATGTTCCAGTGTAGTTATTTCAAAGTACCCGAACATAATTTAATCATTGGTGTTTCTATTTACGCAGAATGAGCTCAGAGTATCATGAAGTTTAGCTGTGGTTTGCTTCTTCTTGGGTTTGACTATTTGAATTACTGGATCCCAAGCTGGTGGTACATTCCAACCATCTTCTCTATTGAAATTAGGATGTTTTTTTATTTCAATAGCCTCGCGAAGCGTCCTTGGTAGGAATATATAGGTTTTGAAAATAGAACTGTTTCTCAATATAATATTGTCTTCTGTTTACACGAATGTTATTCATTGAAATTAAACTACTATATACGGATTTTATCGCGGTAAAATCCGTATATAGTAGTTTAATTTCAATGTTTCTCAATACCCACGTTCAAGGAAAATGACCATTCCTTTATTACAATATAGTCTGCCATTTCACAAATCTGTATAGCCAGAGATCTGTATAGATATGCAGAGATGAAATAAACCACATTTGGCTGGTTATTTATTTTCAAGAATCAACGGGATTACAATACAAAATTGTTATCCTAACTGATATTATAAATGCGAATGTGAGTTTATTTGTTACGCTTACACGGCTTAACTACTCGACCGATCATCATGAAATTTCACATACACGTTGTCAGGACAACAGAAAAGGACCTTTCATCCAGAAAAAGTACTGTTTCCGACGGATATAAATTTATTGACATACACCTACTCGTACATTAACGCAAGCAAAGCCGTGGGTTAAATTAGTTTACTATAGTTGTCACACAGCCAATCAAAGATCCTCACGAATAACCATTTGGATGTAACGAATAATGTGAACGTCGATTGTATTCTAGTCGATATGGTAACCAAATATTTATGTTTAGACAAATGTTACTACTAAATTAATTTAGGCAGTTTTAAAATTTGAATTAAGGTACGCATACAATAGACATAGTATATTATTGAGATGTAGTTTTAGGTCTAACGTGATAGGAGAGAGGCCTCATATCTTCTACCAGGCACAGTTCTACCGAAAATCTTGACGGAAAATTTCGTGAGAATCGAATCCGAGATCTTAGGCACAGCAGTCGCATTTATTACGCTGCGCCACCGAAACTAGCATAAAATGTGTAAAATAAAAATATAGTGTAAAAATTCACTGGCAAAAATACTCCAATTAACGTCGCCTGGCCTTGAAATCGATCCCAGTACCCTACAATCATAAACTACTTTTAGAACACTGGGTCAACGAGACAAACAAATTTCATTCATCCGTGATTCAGAACCATTCTTTAAACAACGTCGCGATATCTGACTCATTACAACCACATTTATTGTTGAGTTTACAGAAAAAATAAACAGTTAAAAATATGCGTTTATCCTGAAACTGCGCATGTAAACAAGACCAGACGAGCCATGTCAATTGGATACAGTTATTCTACAGTGAACCAAACAACGAATTAGTAAAAATAATATAAAAATAAAATTGAGTACGCATTTTATCGCGTTGTTTATTTGACACTTTATTACATACATAGCCATGGTCACGGGAAGACCAAGGCTGCTGAAAAGCAACTGAAACGTCGGGGAAAGTGTAAAATTAAATTAAATCTAAATAGTTTTATTAATAATTTAATTAGCTTAACAATTAGTAAAGTTTAATAGTAGTAGTAGTGTAACAATTTTCAAAATTATGTAATAAAGTGTCAAATAAACAACGCGATAAAATCCGTATATAGTAGTTTAATTTCAATGAATAATATTTGCGTAAACAGAAGACAATATTATAAAATTGAGTTTTGATTCTAAGCCCTCGCTTTGCTGAACGCGGTAAGAGGTAAATATAAATGTAAATTCATATTATTTTTAATTAGTGAAACCTTGACCTTCATAAGTGTTACATTGTGAACTAAATGAATAACGATATTCTGATTTTGAAGCAAAATATTAAATAATTATATGAATTATTGCAATAGGACAATAGCATTCACAGCACAATATCAAAAACATAAATCGGGTTCGAACCCACGTCGCGCACCTCTTGACTTTCGGAAGTTATATGACTTCGAAATTATGTGCGTATTGATTGACAATTATCGCCTGCTCCGTGCCTCGGAGAGCACGTTAAGTCGTCGGTCCCGGCTGCCGTGAACATCTATGGCATTCGTTATTGGGAGAGTGTCGACACAAAAGATCCCACTGGGTCGAAGTGTCGCCGGTCTGCACTGACTGGCTCCCACATAAGATACATACATACAAGATACATACCAGGAATACATCTGAAATCAAATTAGAATTATAACTTATTACCATAATATAGTCATATAAAATACAACATTGAGAAAAAAATTCAACAAATATGTAACAAAATCCCTATTATTGCGAATAAATATTATTTGTAAAAGGCATTTTTAGATAACAGATTTTTGGCGTTTTAGCCTAAAATCAAAGATAAGGGCTATAGTAATTGACATAAACAAAAATAGAACAATTACAAGCAAAACTTTAACGAGATTATCTCAAAATCAATATGGCGTACTTTGGCACATTTGACATAATTAGGTCCAATTGAAGACACGAATAACTCCAGATCGAGGGCAAGGAGGCAAGGACATCCTTTGTATTGGATATATTTTATTCAATAAACATTTTGGAACTGATATACAGGCCGCGATTGACTGGCAAATTCGAGGAAGGAAGAAAATGTTCACGACAACATTACTGTTGACAGTGAAAAGCGATGAGATGTTTATTCAATCAGGTCATTTGGGATTGGTATTTCATGTTTATTTTCAGTCTTCTTTATTTATTTATTTATTCATAGTTTCGCCTACAATTGTTACACATTTCGTACAAATAATACATGTGTAACAAATAAGTGCACAATATCTATTGGCATACACAAAATTTATGTAAAACATTTGTCTTTTAGTATTAACACATGTTACAATATTTCAGTGAAAAATGGTAATACATAAAAAATCACACCGCTATGAAACAGTAATATAGCCTACTGTCTATAAAACTTAATAAATAATTAACGTAGTTTTATTTAATTAGGTTACTTATAGTAATTAGTTCTGTTGTACCTGTACTAATACTTTGACAGTAAACTAACAGCCATTTTAATTCTCTACGTGCTTAGGACTGCGCCGAGCGTAAGACAGATAATGACAGACCTCGTGCGGCGCATATGCAAATCGGAGCGCGGCCGCCATAGTAAAATTGTATGGAGGATTTGAACTGCTTTTTTGATAAATATGTATGTTTATTGTCAACAAATAACTTAAATATTTGGGACGGACAAATTGTAATATAACTATTTATGTTTCGTTTAAGCTGTAAAATAGGATAGATTTCTACTGTTATAATCTAAAAATCACGTAACACGAGCTTACGTTTTCGCATTTTTGCAAATTTACCTAATTTTGTAGGCGAAAATATTAATTATTTTAAGTATTTTACACGGAGTAATTATAAACACATTCATTGTTATGGTAAATGTATATTTTATATTTGTATTAAACAAAAAGTGTTGATTTTATTCACTTAACTGTGGCCGCCTGTTTTGGCACATTTCGCTCGGCGCAGTCTTAAACGACAAACACGGCAGCAAACTACGGTTTGCCTTACAGTTAGCGGCTTTTGTAGCATGTAACCTATGATTGCTTAAAATACCAAATATGACATGCCATAACTCATGGGGTGAAAAAAAGAAACAGGAGATGTCGGTAAACGTCGTTACACAGGCCCGTTCCTTCCGAAAAAATTCTTAACTGCGCCGTAAGCTTCCGAAACTCTTTCTTATTAGGCGAAAAGCATCAACAGTGTCACTACTATATTGTCATGCGTTTACGCGACTAGATACTCATTGAAATGAAACTACTGCTTATGGATTGTATCGCGACTTTATAAATCGCGATAAAATCTGTAGCGAATCCGTAAAGAACACACAGCTGTAGTAAAACATCACCGTTCGATGAAGGAGGACCAACCACTACTTAAGATTTGACAAACCACATATGTACATATACTCGCAAGAATGCTTCGCGATGCTAATGAAATCAAGAAATGTCCAGATTCCAATAGAGAATTTGGTTGAATGTACCACTGGCCTGGGAGCCAGTGATTCAGTTTTCTAATATTGATTTGTGTATACCTACAAATCGCGACAGACTAAAAACTTTTTCAAAGTCGAAAGTTTATTATATACTATATAATAATCTCTACACATGATTTGGCGGCCTCGATAGTTTTGTGGTTAGTGTAACAGACTGCCACGCCTGAGGTCGCGGGTTCGATTCTCGCACACAAGTCAAACATTTGTGTGCATGGTCATCGATGTTTGTTTTGGTCTGGTTGTTTCTATGTATAATATGTATGTATGATAATACATTACATATTATAAGCTTAATAAACTTAAAATATGGATAAACATACATATATACTTCATTTTTGTTAAAATTAAAATATATATGTATGTTTATCCATTGTCTCGTACCCATAGTACAAGCTCTGCTCAGTTTGGGCTAGATGGTGTTGTGTATATGTGAAAGAATATTATAAATTATTTTTACGTTATTATTTAAAATATAACGTAAAAGACTATTTCTTTCTTTCATGGTTAAAATCGAACAGTCAAAAAACAAGCAAGGAGAGAACAGGCGGCATTTTCTGTTTATTTTATTCGAAAGTGTATACGTCCTAATCAATTGCAAACAAAATCAGGTTTGTGATTTTAATATTAGTTCAATCTACTTTTTATACCAAACGTAAGTTTTATTTCCGCAGACAGCCCATATGATCCTTGATTAACTGCACATAACTCCTTTGTGAAGCAGAATATTTCTTGAGAATACACACAATAAATCTTGACAGACTGACATACAAACGTTAAATATGCATGCACAGACGTAAACCATCAAAACTGATTAATAACAATATTAGTATAAAGCTCAATGTGGGTTATGAAAGCATTCATTTTTGATATGTTTAAGCTGCTTGATTTGTAATAAATTGATTTATGCCAAAAATATTTATTATTCTGAAATGATATAATTTTGCTTTCGAAAAACAATTAAGTATTGGAATAACAGTATGAATATTTTATCTTCTTTTTTAGGGTTCCGTTACTCAGATGGAAAAACGGAACCCTTATAGAATCACTTTGTTGTCCGTCCGTCCGTCCATCTGTCTGTCTGTCTGTTAAGAGCCTTTATCTCGGGAATGCGTGGAAATATCAAGTTGAAATTAAAACGATATACTCAAGTCTTCAGTCTCTTGAAGCTATGAAAAAATCAAACCTCTAAGTTAACTTTAAAAATAGATACGGCTGTTTAAGCCGCAATAAACGTATATTTCGACACTCTCAATGGAAACAAAATTTATAGGGCATTTTCCGTTGACCTAGAACTATGTAATTAGGCAAGTAACACCGTTTTATACTACAAGTATAGTGAAAAATCTGAAAACTATTCATTTGCATATAAATGATAAAAAAACAGGGTCTTTATGCAAGGAACGGCGGTCCAAATTTTGAAATGAGTTAACTGTGTCATATGGGGTATGGTATGAAAGGGCTTCATTGGCACAATCTTAAACAGATTTTTAATTATTTTTATGATGTATTGTTTTCTTTTTATGACGAATAATGAAAAAAATCCCTTTTCCTTTTTTATAAGTATAGGTAGGTACCTAATAATACCTACAAATTTGTACGGAACACTCGGTGGGCGAGTCCGACTCGCACTTGTTTTTGTATTTATCGGGTGTGTATGAATAACGATACAGAAAGCAATAATAAATAATGCTGCCATTCCGACTTTGTACTGAGACACCATATCTGGCAAACGCAGTATTTCATCTATAGTTTTCACTATCAAACATCCCATCCTCATAGCCCAGATTTACTAGCTTCCATATGTAGCAATGGTCTTCTACATATGCTGTGGCTAGTTCCTCGGTAGTCGCCCTACCACTCTTCCACTCTGGATTAAACTCTGCACATTTTACCCATTTCCCCGTGTAACCGGCCACAGGGCAGGTTATTTTAATAATTTACAGAATTATCTAGAGAAACGAATGAGAATAATTCATGTTAGAAGTTTGTTATTTAGTTACTGCTAAGTATGTAAAGTGTAGCAGCGAAAACTCAGTGGGGAGACCAACAGACTGCAATGCAGAGGGTCTCAGGTTCGAACCCACGTCGCGCACCTCTGACTTTCGGAAATTATATAACTTTTCGAAATTATGTGCGTATTGATTGACAATTATCGCCTGCTTCGTGCCTCGGAGAGCACGTTAAGTCGTCGGTCCCGGCTGCCATGAACATCTATGGCAGTCGTTATTGGGAAAGTGTTGACACAAAGATCCCACTGGGTCGAAGTGTCGCCGGTCTGCGGTGACTGGCCGCCATATAAGATACATACATACATGTGAAGTGTAGTGCCTTAATAAATTAAAAATTTTTATTACTGCAGACATGGTTCAAATCATGACCATATCTATAGGAACAATATTAGCGACCCTTGACATAATAAGGATCTCCGTAAAACGTCAGATATGCACTGTCTATGACCACATATCAATTACAAAATTTGACTTCGGTAATGTTTGAAAAAAGCAACGATAGCACAGTTGGAGACTGTTGAACTGACACGTAGAGGTCTTGAATTTTAGCTCAAGGCGCCCCTAACTTTTCGCATGAATATGCGTCGCTTTAACAGTGACGGAAAACATGAACCAACCTGCATGTCTGAGAGTTCTCCATAATGCTCTCGAAGTAACGTGAAGTCTGCCAGCTGCACTAAGCTAACGTGGTTGTCTATGGCTTTACCCTTCTCACACTAAGATGAAGCCCATGGCCAGCAGTGGGACAGTTATATAAGCAAGGCTGATATTATTATAATATTACGTTTTTAAAAGAAATATGCTTGTGTAGTTTGGCCGTGGTATAACGTTACCTATCTTTGAGTAGTACAGTCTTCAAATTTGACCTTACAGGTATTGCATAACGGCAGTAATTTATACAATGACTATTTATTTGGTGCAATTATAACGTTACATAAACTAACTAGACCAGGTCTTTAAAACATTCCAAACTTCAAATATTCAATATCAAGACACTGTTCCAAATAACTACTGATTAATATTATATCTATACTGCCTTAACTAATATTATAAATGCGAATGTAAGGCTGCGTTTCCACTAACGCGGAGCTGGTTGTAGTGGAGCGGAAAATAGCAGTGAAAAGTGCAGCAAGTGTTTCCATTGAAGCGGAGCGGAGCAAAGCGGAGCGAGGCGGAGTGGAGCTGAGCAGACCAGAGCTGCAATGATCTTGTAATCCGATGTCTTTCGCTATGATTTCTCACGCCATATCTTTGGTTTCATTGCATTTGTATGTTGTCAATCGTGTATCCCATAAAAATGGCAATTTTTTGACACTTTCAATTAGTTTCTCATCCATTTTGATTCACATACAATGTCGATGACGTATGAAGTGTATGACGTAACATCGCTAACTAAACTAAAATGCAGCGTACAAGTCCTTTCCTGACAAGTCTACACTACTCGCCGCGCCGCACCGTCCCGCTACCCTCCGCTTCGTGCGCTCCGCTCGGCACAACAGCCTGCTCGACTCCGTTCTGTCCGGCTCAGGGCCGCAAGTTCATATATTTTATTTAAAAGTCTGCTCAGTTCTGCTCCGCTTCACTTGCACTGTTTCCACTGATGCGGAATGGAGATATCGAGCACTGTGATTGGCCAGTTCACGGCCCGCTTCTCTGCACTCCGCCCAGCTCCGCGTCAATGGAAACACACCCTAAGTTTGCTCGTTTATTACGTTTTCACGCCTTAACTACTCGGCCGATTGTCATGAAACATACACGTTGTCAGGAGAACAGAACAGGACATAGGGCACCTTTCATCTAGAAAAATTACTGTTACTTATCTAATCTAACATAATCTACATTTACGCGAAGAAAGCCGCGGGCAAAATCCTGTAATGTAATAAAGCTAAGAGATTATATGTTTGTTTGAACTTGCTAGTCTCTGAAACTGCTAGTCCGATTTGAAACATTATTTTTGCATTAGGTAGTTTGTTTATTGTGGAAAGATAAGCATGTACAACTTCACGCTAAGTGCCTCGGGAGCGGCGTAGTAATTATAAACGTGTGTGACACCCTGGATCAGATAATAAATAGAATCCTTCTTTCTCCCTTAGCCTTTATTATTCCCAAGTCACTTGGGGTCGGCTTTTTAGTCTAACCGGATTTGACTGGATATCAGTTTTTACACGGAGCGGCTGCCACCTGACCTCCGCAACCCGAAGGCTAACGATACCCTAAGGCTAGACCAGTGTCAGGATATTAGAGGGAACTAACTTTCCCAATAACGACTGCCATAGATGTTCATGGCAGCCGGGACCGACGGCTTAACATGCTCTCCAAGGCACAGAGCAGGCGATAATTGTCAATCAATACGCACATAATTTCGAAACGTCATATATCTTTCGGAAGTCAGAGGTGCGCGACGTGGGTTCGAACCCGAGACCCTTTGCATTGCAGTCTCTTGGTCTCCCCACTGAGCTATCGCTGCTTAATAGTAAATAGATTGCTTGATAGTAAATAAAATATTTATAGAATTTAATGAAGCTATACTAAGTGACAGCAATAGCTTATTGGGAGACCGTTGGACTGGACGCAGAGGTCTCGAGTTCAATCCCAAAGCACAGACCTAGGTGGCTTTCCGAAATTGTGTGTATTAAGTAAATAGGTCACTATCGCTCGCTTTAACGGTTCGCCTCCCGTAGGTACCTTAAATGATAGATAGCAAAATTTGGGTGTTAATAAGTATGCATTTATTATACTTCTGTAATTACAGCGCAGCCTACCCCTTCAGGTATATAGGCATGAGTCTATGTATGTATGTATAAACTCTAAAAGACATCAAAATGAAAACGATTGTAGAATAAAAATAATATGCATAAAGATAACAAGTGAGAATCGGCAATGAATTGCCGTAAATCTTAGAGTTCGAAATAATGGTTCAAGTAATATGCAAAGGTCATAGTCATTTCGGGGTTATATCGACTATGCTGAGTCAAATGGCGTTGACCGCGAGTCTCTAGCTCTTACGGTTCTTGAGTTGAAAGTTGTATAACAGACAGACGGACGGACGGACGGACAAAGCTGTTGTATAAGAGTTTTTCCGAACTCTAAAAGTGCATATCAAAAGCATTAAAATTAATAGTATCGATATAAAATTATAAATAAATATAGTGACATTTACAAACCAGTTATTCGGTCATATTCAAATGAAGTGGGAGCCAGATTTGTAGCAATTTATGTCATAAAGGAATTTTAATGAAATGCTGTCTGGCCTTGTCTGAGAGTCGAAGTTATTATGACAGTCACTTAGTATTAATTGTTTTATATCAGAGAATAACATGCATAATTAAATAATAACGTATATATTTATATAAAATTCAGGTCCTCCAGACCTAATTTAGAGTACAGCGGCCTATGGATCAATGTTTACGAAGACTAGTCTGCGCAGGAGATATTATAGTGCACGTGTGTGTGCGCAAACACAAGTGTACTCTCTTTTCCTTCACTCTCAAAGTCTGATGAGATGGCAATCCTGCAAGACCGGGCAGATATCAAGCTAAAAACTGTGGTTGCCCTAATAGATTGCCTTGCTTTTTAAAGCAGGAAGTGTACTACACCGCCACATTTTTAAAACCATACTGCTATTAATAAAATTCTTGACATAAAACCCCAGAGCACTTAAATCGTGACGGCCAAAGTTGTCATAAACTGAAACCGGGATATCTGAGAGTTCTGCAAGATGTGAGAATTCTACTAACGTACTAGGGCAGCGAGGTGGACTTCACGGAGAGCTTAGTGCCTTAAATGATCGACTCGCTATGCAGTAGCGAGTCGATCAAGTGGTGTGGAACAAATCCTCACACGGGGCATAATATTGTGTGATCCCCAAATGGTTGTACCAAGTCTGTCTGTTTCTTATGTTCCTTTAATGTTTGTAAAGTCCTTCTCGTCACAGCAATAATTATTCCTATGGCGGGCGTTGCCTTTTTTAAATGTAAACGTAAACGACACGACAGACGAGATATAAGGCGCTGGGCCAACGGCTTCACGTGATTGCCGAGTTACGAGTATGAAACTCCAACTTCTTAACTCCAGGCTTCCAATGAGAATTCTTGACAGAAAACTGATGCGAACCCGAAAGCAAGTTCCGCAGCCATACATACTTATTAACCACTGATTTAACAAGTAATTCGAAACGAATACAATTAATCGATTACCTACCAATCGAGCGAACACAGGCGGTTTATTTTAGTCAAAACTGTAGAGTTATTTATACGACGCCTACTTAAACACAGCACACCGCATAACTGCGCTGTCGGTTAAGTTCAATGCTCCTGATGAAAGGTTAGGAATCTGACCGCTCGGAACACGAAACAGAAATAAACGTTGTTTATACTCATTCAGGATGTATGTATGTATGTATGTTTGTATGTTTTTGTATATATATTCGAAGTACAAAGAAGTAAATATATTGGAATACCGTGGATTGTGGCTTTTGTATTTTGGCTGGGCAATGACACTGGCAACTGTAGAATAGAATTTACAAGCCAAGTCAAAAAACGATTTAAAGTTTTTGGGATACGACAATTTAAAATAATATAATAATTTGGCTTTAAAAAAAGAGCTAGTATGAAGAGTTGAGCTCTCATGAGAAAAAGCTAACAAGAAACTCATGGCCACTCTTTTCAATCGCCAATGAATCATTACAATATTGCACTTAAACAATATGCATATAATTAATTAAAAAAAGAGCCGATCTTAGATATTGGGATAAAGGTTAAGAAGTCACAGTAGTGGTAAATGCGAGTGCTGTGTGGGTCGCCAGTTTGAGTCTCGGTTCGTACAAAAATATTTATTTTGTCTTTCTCAGTAAACAGCACGAAAACTAAAACTGAGCCGGTACAGTATAATAAACTCGCTCTCTGTTTACGTTTGACCTAAAGCCATAAGTGGCGCAATGTAGTTGCATGGCACTGCAAACAGTAAATGACAATAGGCTCGACCTCTGCTTCGTTGGACCTAAAATAATTGCTGGTGAAATGTAGGTATAATGCACTTCTATTTATCCCTTCGGCATATAAGCATACGGCTGACTTAAGCTAAAAACTTTAGCCTCGTAAAAATTTATATTACTAGATATATCCTGCGACTACGCTCGCATTAAATAGTAACAGTACGTTTTTTTTAATATAGCCGTGGTGATAATATATCTACCAAATGGCGAAAGAATTTTCAAAATCGGACGAGTAGTTTTTGGGTTAAAGCCTTACAGACAAACAAACCAAAAATCTAATTTTTCCTCTTTATAATATTAGTGTAGATTAGTATAGATATAGATTTACCAGCGTAACCAATTAGATGCCAAAAGATAGTCGACTGCGACGAGGAAGACATAAATGAAAATGGCGGGATGACTTGGACATCTTCTAAAGGAGAGGCTTTTGCCCAGCAGTAATAATAATAATAGTTTATTTATTTCTCTCTTTACAAACAGTATTGGAACAATTTTTTTTTTACAACTAATGTGTCAAGCAAGCTTACGGCCCACCTGATGGTAAGTGGTTACCGTAGCCTATGGACGCCTGCAACACCAGAGGCATCACTTGCGCGTTGCCGGCCCTTTAGGAAAGGAAGTGGGAAGAAGAAGGAGCGGGAAGGGGGAAAGAGGATGATTGGGCCTCCGGCACTCTCGGAACGAACAAAATACAACAGTAGGAATACTGGTATTACACGTCGATATTCTGTGAGAGGAAAGTCCTTCCCTGGTCGAGCCGACCCATTCATGCTGAAATCAGCGAGGCTGTTCTACTCTTAATTAGTTAATGCATTGTATTTAAATCATGCCTTGTCTTGATTATTAATGTACATGTAAGTGGATGCTCCTATATACCATACTGCTGCTTTCTAAAGAAAAAAAATATTAAATGCTTGAGTATGTTCAGTAATAGTTCATGGAGAAATGGTTGCAGCACCTTACAGCTCTTATGATTTGTAAACAAAAACTTGACGATTAAAAAGAGTGACCACGAGTTTCTTGCCCGTTCTTCTCATGAGCCCTACACCCTTGCTTTGCTGAACGTGGCAGTAAATGTAAATTCGCAGAAAAAATTAGTGTAAATTTGACATATACACATACACATACACACATAGTGTACAAGGTAACACTCATGAATGTCAAATTTACACTAATTTTTTCGTTAGGTTACAACCTAATCTGAATAAATTTATTTTGATTTTGATTTAAAAGCAATTTGGGTTTAAATTACTAATATTCTTGTTAACCCCTCCAGCTAAGCTAGAATGCTTGTATTAGGAGTGGGTTCACGTCGGTAGTGCAATGGGTGGGATTTGAACCCGCGACCTCTCGATGGCAAGTCCAATGCCTTATCCATTGGGCTACCACCGTTTTATCATTGCTTAAGGTACATTACTATTAGTTCATCCGTCTCCAAGATTATCATGTGCAGATACTTAAAAACCGTTGTTTATTTTTTTGTGAGATGCAAATAACCAACATTTATCTCGATACTAGTTTCCGTCCGCGTGAATCCCACGGGAACTTGTACTGGAATAAAAAAGTATCCTATGTGTTAATTCAGGACTGGGCTGTCTGTCAAAAAATCCATTAAATGTCTGCCACGTAATTAATAATAATATGTATGTATCTTATGTGGGGGCCAGTCAGTGCAGACCGGCGACACTTCGACCCAGTGGGATCTTTTGTGTCGACACTCTCCCAATAACGACTGCCATAGATGTTCATGGCAGCCGGGACCGACGGCTTGACGTGCTCTCCGAAGCACAGAGCAGGCGATAATTGTCAATCAATACGCACATAATTTCGAAAAGTCATGTAAATTTCGAAAGTCAGAGGTGCGCGACGTGGTTTCGAACCCGAGACCCTCTGCATTGCAGTCTGTTGGACTCACCACTGAGCTACCGCTGCTCATATAATAATATAATAATAATATAATAATATTCTACCACATACACACAACATCATTTAGCCCAAACCAAGCAGAGCTTGTACTATGGGTACTAGACAATGAATAAACATATATACTTATTTTTTATAACACATACAAACACCCAAACCAAGACAAGCATCCATGTCCATGCACACAAATGCTTGACTTGTGCGGGAATCAAACCTGCGACCTCAGGCGTGGCAGTCGGTTACACTAACCACTACGCCATCGAGGCCGCTATTGAGTAACACACGTCTTTCATAATTATAATATTAACTACTAATATATAGGTTTATATATTAGTAGTTTGAACAAAACTTCATCCGCGCCAAATTTAACAAGAAAACTTTGACAGCTGTCATACATATATATATATATATATTAGCTTTTAATTACTTTTTTATAGTCGATGTGTTGTTTTATGGCGATCGTTTTAGCCATTCGACGGTTAAATTCTACAGACATACAAACATAAAAATAAGGTTCAACGAGCAAATAACTATCTGAGCTTAATAACATTATATTAAAATACAGACAGACACTTCATAAATAATATACCTAAGATTAATAAAACTTAACAAACAAATAAATAATAATAATAATAATAATAATAATTGATACCACGTGATAAAATGTAAAATTGAAAATGTCGTCTGTAAAATATAATAAATATGTATATTTAAACACCTAAAAAAAATACATAATTCAAAGCTTTTCTTAAGAACTTTCTATACCTTATACAAGCAATTTTGACATTATTGAAATATCAGGTCTTATTTAAACAGGCGCCCCAATCCATAGATACGGCCACGCCTTTTTGTTACATTACCCGTCTATTACACAAATTCCTCTCACCTGTACTGAAGGTATATAAAGTAGTACGCAGCGTCAATCAGGGCCTATCTCAATGATGTATGGCCACAGCGAGCCATCTGCCCGTAGATTTTAATTAAACCGCATAGATAAACAACTTGTTCTAGTACTGCTTTAGACTAGAGTACACTGCAAGCTAGTATTTATAGCGTGAACATAGCATATTAAACATGTATAGTTATATCTAGTTTTCTATTATATGGCAGCATGCCTGATGGCAAACTGTAGCCTATGAAGACTTACAATATCTGGGGTATAACTTGCACGTAGCCATTCCTAGAGAAAGAAAATGAAAATAAAATAAGAGAAAATGAATCGAAGATATATAGGTATGTAACCCAAGGCGCGAGTGATATCACTTATAGACATGCGACATAAGGTGTACATTAATATAGACAACTATTATTAAATGATTTATTAGTTTATTTTAATGGCCAACCAACAATTGTTCACACATTTACAATTTCAAATATTTTAAGAATAGTGTTACGTGCTGGATTCGACGGATAAGAATGCAAACAATATTACCTACTAAAACACCTTTTATTCAAACACACAATTAAATTTAAAACACAACAAACACTATACTGCACTTTTCCACTGTAACTGCTTCAAACTCCGTAGTATTTCTGCTTCCGTTCGCTTCGATGAACACTTGATCGCTTACGATTGCAAACTAAACTCGGCGAGCGCTTTCCCTTTTTATACGCGGTTTAAGTGTTTCTAGAGTTTTCTAGTAACGCTATACCCGGTATGTAAACAGTACGATGATTCGAGAAAGTGCCAGCGTTCTCTCTATGCTTTGCGTACTCACACTACGTAGTTCTGTAAGATGTCAATAGATGGCGGTGTAATAAATTATTAGACGGAACTGCCGAGTGTTTCCCACAATGCCGAGAGATGTCACTGGGCGTAACAATAGCATACTTTTAGCGCGTGTGACAATCTTTAATAGGTAAGCACAGCATGCTCAACTTAACAATAAAAGTTCAGCAATCCTTAATAAAAACAATAGTAACAAACTTTGGATACAAAACTAAGTTAAAACAATTAATACTAGTATTGAGGTAACTACATTAATTAAATTAAATGAGATGAGATGTGAGTAAAGGAATGGTAGTGGTAGGTTTGTTAGCGGTCAGAACCCTGTTATAGTTTTAAACTCGGTGAATCTTACCCAATGAACAGCAATAACAGTGTTACAATTCTTACGCCGGTATCATGGCAGAAGGTGGATCTGACGCATTTGTACACGATTGCCAATTATTTGGTTGTCACCAATCGTGAGTTCTTCCATTCAGACTTCCGTTTTTAAGTAGTATTTACTCATGACGGTAAATCGTATATTAGCATCAGATTTATAATTTAATCTTAAGGCAATCCATAATCTACATTCGGCTACAACTTAATGATCAATTGGTGCAATCAGACATCATATAACACAAAACATTCTAAGTTTACAATAACGACTTACGCGACAACATTGGCTGTAATGAAGGTACATCAGACTTATACTAATATTATAAAGGAATGATTAGATTTATTGTTTGTTTGTTTGTAAGGATTTAAATCCAAAACTACTTAAACGATTTAAAAAAATACTGTTTCTCTCATAACCATACCTAACCTACTTCTACGTGAGCAAAGGGGCGAAACTAGTAAGAAATACAACAAATCGTGTGTCACGTCAGGTCGCATTGCTACATCGTAGCATTTAACGTTCAAGATAATGAAAGAGAAATCCTATACACACTTCTCATTGCGTATATTTACAGCTTGATCTTTCAGTGGATAGTTTGATCGCGAACTCGGGATGTGGTTTTTTGCATTAATTATAAACTTAACATTATGATGTATCCTATCGTAATTTAAATCTGAATGAATAACTATTAATAGGTACAATGTCACTATCTTGTTATATATTGACATTGTTTTTAAATAGAGAGTATTTATTTACTTTAACCTATGCTTGCCTGACAGAATCCATAATGAATACTTATTACATTGAACACACCAACAAAAAAAATCTTGAGAACTATTGATTGCAATCCTAACTAATATTATAAATTCGAATGTGAGTTTGTTTGTTTGATTTTTATGCTTTCACGCCTTAACTACTTGATCGATCATCATGAAATTTCATTTACACGTTGTCAGGTTTACAGAAAAGGATATAGAGTACCTTGCATCCTGAAAAAGTACTGTGTCTGAGGTATAGAAAATTGACATAACCTACATACATTAAAACCAGGCAAAATTTATTTTATTTAATTCTTGTGACTTTAAACAAAATATTGTATAATAGATACTGACTATTGAGCAGCGATAGCTCAGTGGGGAGACCAACAGACTGCAATGCAGAGGGTTGAACCCACATCGCGCACCTCTAACTTTCGGAAGTTATGACTTTCGAAATTATGTGCGTATTGATTGACAATTATCGCCTGCTCCGTGCTTCGGAGAGCACGTTAAGCCGTCGGTCCCGGCTGCCATGAACATCTATGGCAGTCGTTATTGGGAAAGTCAGTACCCTCTAATATCCTGACACTGGTTTAGCCTTAGGGTACCGTTAGCTTTCGGGTTGCGGAGGTCAGGTGGCAGCCGCTCCGTGTAAAAACTGATATCCAGTCAAATCCGGTGAGACCAGAAAAGCCGACCCCAAGTGACTTGGGAATAATAAAGGCTAGGGAGAAGAAGATTGTATAATATATACTATAGAAAGCAACAAAAAATTCAGAAATATTTATTACAATTATAAATAGATTTTCATTTTGAGTGCAAAATAATGATATCACTTGTGTCCACCAAGGTACAAAGAAAATCAATAATTTAAACTAGTGATAGACCTTTTATCCACCGTGACACAAAGACTATCACTCGTCCGGAATAGTGATAGCCCTTTTACCCATTGCAGCAGGATAATTATCACAAATTCAATGCATTATAAGTGACCGTGGTGTCCATCGGGTCATCAAGTATGAATTAGTCATAAGCCTTGTAACCAACGCGATACGAAAAAGACTTGCGCCGCCTAGTGATAGTTAACACTTGTGTCCATTGAATCACCAAGATTATCACAAGAACAGACTACGGATAGATACAAGTATATGTGGTCCTATAAATGACCCTTATGTTAACCGCTTTGTAAAGGCAATGCTGGCACAGAATTCTAAGTACTATGTCGCGACGCATTGATTCTCCTCCTGCAGTCATGTACAAACGAGTCGTTGTATAGACCTTGTTACCTAAAGTCGTACCAATTGTAATTTCTTTGAAATAATAAACCTTATATTTTGTGGACATTTGACCTCTCATTTATCTCCTGCACACAATAATCCAAACACGCATATCTACTACATTAGTACCAACTCTAAAGCTTTAAAACAATTATCATACTATATCGCTAACATAAAACCAAATAAACCAAAACAAAATACCTTAAACTAACAATCGATTTTGTAATTTAATACCTACCACATAGGTTTACGCAAGCCCTAAATAAGTACTTAATCAAAGTGCAAAACAATACTTGTAACAAGTGCGCCGAGGAAATGTTCACAAAACAAACAGTCAATTGTAAACCGAGTTGCAATCAAATCTTACATTCCTCATGCATTGTTCAAAATACACACTGTTCAAGTAACCAAGTAAACAAACTGCGAACGACAAATGAAATTGGTACATAAAATGTTTTCGTTAAATGAATTTGGAACGATAAATGTGTATTTCTGAGATCGTCGACTGATTTTGGGATGGCAACCGAACATACGGGTTTCTACCTTCCTGTCTTCACTGTATTATCCTGGTCCCAATTGCTTTGGAATACAACACTAGGTTTGGTACGCCACGTTCAGTCTATCGCAGTCAACAGTTTCGTACTTTACGATTACCAAATCGATGCATTTACTCCAGGTTGATTTTGTGTCGGGTACAAAATTCATAGTCTCATGGCTCTATCCTCGAACGGTTACGTAGGGGCGTATTACTATTTCACCTTACATCTCATGACTTTAGGACCCACGTAATAGCGAACCAGCATTTTGCCGCCTAAGAGTTCCAAACGTTGTGCTTTATTTTTTTTATAATAATAATAATGTCCTCCAGACCGAATTTCGGCCACGGCGGCCAGTCTTAACAGAGACTGGCCATCTGCGCAGGAGATATTATAGTGCACAAGTGTGTGCGCAAACACAAGTGCACTCTCTGTCCCCTAACTCTCGTGATCCGATGGGACGGCAATCCGACACGACCGGAGAGAGATCAGGCGCAGGACCAACGGCTTTACGTGCTTTCCGATGCACGGGGGTGTCTAACACCGCCAACTTCCTAACTCCGGGCTGCTATTGAGATTTCTATACAGAAAAACTCAATAACTTTTTGTTGGCCCGACCCAGGATTCGAACCCGAGACCTCATGCACAGCAGTCGCATTCATTACCGCTGCGCCATGGAGGCAGTTATTATATAATATATATATTTTTTTTTATACAATTAAGGTGGCAACCAAGCTTACGGCCCAACTGATGGTAAGTGGTCACTGTAGCCTATGGACGCCTGCAACACCAGAGGCATGACTTGCGCGTTGCCGACCTTTTAGAAAAGGAAGTGGGAAGGAGAAGGAGCAGGAAGGGGGAAAGAGGGTGATTGGGCCTTTGACACTCTGACTCACCGAACGAAATACAACAGTAGTAATACTGCTGTTTCACGTCGATATTCTGTGTGAGGGTCCTTTCCCGGTCGAGCCAGCCCATTCATGCTGAAATCAGTGAGGCTCTACTACTCACAATAAAGTGCGGCTACTAAGAATTTCTTAACATAACATCGCAATAATAGTTTGCCCCGTGACTGCACGTAATAGTCGCATTCACTACAGCTGTGCTAGCATAATTATGTCGGATATCCTCATACACAAAGTTGAAATTTCCATAGGCTGTTTGATTAAAACATTTACCTAACCCCTCAAAAATATACACTACATAAAAATACTAATATTTTAATTAATCTGTTATTTCCTGGCATGGCTGCGGATGTGGAATGACAGACGTGCATCGATATATCTCTCTTTAATTATTCTAAGACATTGTTCATCGCTGATGAAGCAATGAATTCCTGCTAAAGTCAGCTGTCAAAGGAAGTTACACACAACAACTACGTGGAAAATTAGATGAATCAAAATTTATTTGGAAACAACACGCGTCTTACTTAAGTACTTCATCAAAGGACATCATAATGCAACGAAACGACTTTCCGAGATGTTCAAAATAATTCATAAATGTTGTTCTTGTAAGGTCATTTTCGTCTTACTAATTAAAATAAAAGATTAAGTAATGGTCGTACGTAAAAAGTGAATTACTTCCTATAACAAAGAATTTAAACAGAAAGTAAAATATGCGTGTATTAAGCCTACTGTGTCTTATTCTTTAGGTAGATACTACGTATTTTTTACTTTATCGATATAGAAATAGGCAAAGACAAAACATTCAGTACTATTTTCTTATCTGTTTGTGAACGGATTTTCTATAAAGAGACAAAAAGTTTTGTTTTGTTTTGTATCAATCGACGAGCTGGTGTTACCAATAATAAAATTAGAATGAATTAGTAAGTAGTTTAGTCTTAAATTGTCCGTAATGATTATGCTCGAATTGCAACCACTGAGCGAATACTTGTTCTAATGATTATTTAATGTTATGAAACTGTATCGTTAGTGCCGTCACGTAAGTTTACACTCATCTATTATCTAACCTAACAATACCTGAGTGGGACTAAGTATTATAGTCTATTGTTAGAAATCAAATTCCGGCAATAGACTCCTATTACAAGGGACGTAAACCATAGCTAGTCAAATACGCCTTTGAAAATTAATGGGTTACGTAGTGTAGTATGTATACATACACGTAATGAGTACAAAAGTTCAATTTGTACCCACTTGACAGTTGTAGACGTTGAAGTACACTCGGATCCCACGAAGTGGCTGTCTTAATCCAGAGGAATTCGATATTGTCAACATTTTTCTATCGCAATAGTTGGTGGACAATCCGCGGGTGCGTGAAGGATTCCTTTCTTCCCAATAATTTTATTACTATGGATTTCCGCCAAGTAACGCCTAATTCGATGTAATATATAGAAAATAATAAAATCTATCTTGTTGTTGACTTACTGGGTTCTATTATATAATAGCGATTCAGTTATAATGCGAGTGGTTAGCTGGTATTGTGTCGGCACGTGCCCGCCGCAATAACATACTGACGTTTATATGACTTTTGAACTTTGCATTACGCTTGCGCACCGCTGTCACAATACCGTGTAAATATTGGCGTTTTGTTCAATGTGCCTGGATTCGTGTTGTGTTGTTAAGGTATTCGGATTATGTGGTCTTTTCTAGAAATGGTGGTGAATTTTCGTCACTACTTGAAACCCTCGAATTAGCTCGTGTGCTTCATTAAAATATTACCATTATAGGTTATGTAAGTCTCTAGCCAGTAGCTGTCTTTTAGTATAAGAAATTTTAGAATTAATTTATATCTTATTGTATGTTGTTTTTCTTTATTTGTTTTTACTATTTCTTTTTATTGTATTAATATACACATCGAGACAATAAAATGAAAAGATATATGTACATATAACCGCAATGCTAACCCGGGTATATATATTTATATGTAATGTAAAATTACATTACAATAAATGGATTTCTGTGTTCGAATTTCGAAAGGTTTTATACTGCAATTTGAAGTACAGTTATCGTAGGTAGTTTATTATTGTTGACATGGTTCTATTCTATTAGTTGGCAGTGACTTTTTCCAATCAGAATGTTAAGCCAATAATTAAGGATAAATATGCATTAAAACACTTTTGTTTAAGCAAGTTGTTTTAATATTTTAAGCTGCTACGGTTCACCAGCATCCAGACTCAATAGTTTTACAATTATAGACGGAGAACCCTCCTCAACCGTACATAAATTGATAGTCAAACAGCTATATGTGGTAATTCTGCAGTGAGTAGAGCCTCTAAGCTCCTTAAAAAGGACTGTACTGTAGGTGTAGGTACGGTGTAGGCACGGTAACAAAGTTCTTTGTCCCTTGCGCTATCAATACAGCGACTTCTTTTTTGGAGGTGGAATGGCTGGAGTAGACGGATCACGTGGTCGCCTCGCTTTGGCTACTGCGCCGAGTATTGATAGTTCGATCCCCGCACGGGACACAAAATTGTGTGATCCACAAATAATTGACCCGAGCCTAAATGTTCATTGTGTCCGTTGTTTGAATGTTTGTAAAGATTCCCGCGTCAGAGCATTTATATAGAAAGTAAGAAGAAAGAAAATTAATTTATATGACAAAATAAAAAATATAATAATAACAAGTTAAATAAAAAATTATAATAAAATTTGCCAAATAGGACCTAGTTCAGCATATGCCAGGCTAAGAAAGCCTGGCGCTGGTTTTCAACTAGATCCCTTTAGTGACTGCACGGGTGCTAATAACAATTCCCATGAATTATTAAAAATAAAAAATTACATTAGATTACTAACATAAATAATTAACAAAAAGAAATACAAATATACATAAATTCATAAAAATGGCAAAGCAAAAAAATAAAAGATAAATGTAATTAAAAAAAACATAATAACAACAACATAAGCAATATATTTTATAATTAATAATACAATGTGAAATGTGTGTTTCAATACAAATATGTAGACATAACGTATAAACACATCAGAGAAATAAAATTAGAATTAATAAGATAGATTGTCAAGCTTTTAACGCTACATTAAAATAGTAATTGTACCGGACGGGCGAACTCGGGGCTGAGGTTACTATGGCGATGGTTACGATAACAGCCGTCAAGTCGCTGACGTCCTATACACGGTGTGTGGACTGTACTATAGCGGTTACTGGTCTCGGTGTGGAGGCGCTGAAAGGCGTGTCATACGATGTGCGGGTCGGGACTTCGATAAATCATACACATGCTTCACTGTTCAGTTGTCTTGAGGTTTCTGGCTGGCTCCATTCGGTTCTTGAGGCTTGAAGATGAGGTTTCTTGAGCACCCAATATCGATCGATACGGTGTCGCTTAGGTACCCCAGATCTTTACCGTAACGAGAGCCGGCCAGAAACCACTGTTCAACAATTTTATTATATTTAAAAAATTACACATTTCTGCTTATAACTATGGAACTATGCTAGCTAGCGTGATGGTACAACCAGTGCCGCGTAGGGCACGAAAAGACCTAGCTAGCGTTATAACGTTTATCTTTCGGAAGTTAGGTCTAGGTATAGATAACTTAGGTTTTATGCTAAAAATCTAAGCTGCGGTCATATTTACAAAGAGAAAAAGTTTAATAACTTCATAACTATGATATATAGGAATATAATTCCTTCAACATCCTATAGCGCCTTTCTTAGCGCATAAATAAAACACAATAGGTAAAACGTTTTATTAAAGCCTTATGACCTAGGAACACTGATATACCTAACTTGAGATAAAAAATGTACATTTTATCAGTAATGTTTACATATTCACAAAATATTTCTATAAACTATAGGAGAAACACAATATTACGTTATTTACACTATTTAACTATATTAATTAGGTCTATATGTGACCCAATTCGACACTATTTCTGAACTATAAACTTTATGGGTACAGTATACTTAAATAACACGTATGAAATTTATAATCATAATATGAATCTTAAGTTACTGTTGACGTTGTCGCGAACATCTCTCCCGCCGTGCAGCGACGCGCAGACACGTCGGCTGGCTCGTAGCGCTGCTGCAGACAACCCGGTGAGCGATGTCATCTCGGCAAGGGCACCAACTTCTTTGAAGGACGTCTCAGGACTCCCGCCGCTGTTCGCACGTCCACCGTGCGCACCTGTCCGTCAGCACCGGGGTAAACGGCAATGACTCGGCCGCGCGGCCATGTGTTGCGCGGCAGCTGACCGTCAGCGATGAGTACGAGGTCGCCGACCGCGAAGTTGAGGCCCGTTCCGTGGGGCTCCCGCCGGTGTTGGAGTTCGGGCAGGTACTCGCGCACCCAGCGACGCCAGAACAGGTCCGCCAGGATCTGTGCTCGCCGCCAGTGCCTTTTGCTATCGATGTCGGCCTCGCTGAACTCGCCGAGGGAAGGGAGACGAGCAGATCCCCCGAATATGATGTGGTTCGGGGTGATAGCTTCGTCGTCGTCGATGCTCACGGAGACGTGTGTGAGCGGCCGACTGTTGACTGTGTATTCGGCCTCACACAGCAGCGTCGCCAGGACTTCCTCATGCGGGTGACGGTCGTGAAGAACGGTGTAGAGTGTGGTCTTCACGCATCTGACGAGACGCTCCCATGCGCCTCCCATGAAGGGCGCTGAGGGCGTGATGAAGCGCCATGCGACGCCACGACGACTCGCCTCTGCTCCTATGGCCTCTCTCATCTCTTTGTCGGCGCCATGCATGTTCGTACCGTTGTCCGAATATATTTCTGTGGGGCAGCCACGGCGTGCAGCAAACCTTCTCAGCGCTAAGATTGCGGAGTCAGCGCTGAGACTGGCGGCCACCTCTAGGTGTATTGCTCGGGAGGTGAGACACGTGAATAGCGCCACGTATCTCTTCTGATGCTGTCTTCCTACGGTCACGGAGAGCGGCCCGAAGTAGTCAAGGCCGGTGTAGGTGAAAGGCCTCTGATGGTGAGCCAGACGCGCCCTGGGCAGGTCCCCAGTGGCCGGCTCCGGAGGTCGCGCCTTTCTGATGCGACACTGTAAACATTGTTGTACTATTTTCTTCGTCGTAGGCCGCAGGCGAAGAACCCAATAGTGCTGGCGTATCTCATTGATCACCAACTCTGTTCCGCTGTGATGCAAGTTTCTGTGGGTCCAGTCTATATAGAGCTGCGTAATACGGTGATCGCCATCCAGGATCGGCGGTCTCTTTGTTTTCTCTGGAATGTTTTCTGTAGCTATTATACGACTGCGCAGAGTGATCATACCGTTGTTCATCTCTGCGGGCAACGAATATAGGCGGCTGTTTCGGTCGACACCCCTCCCGCGCCGCAGCTCCAGGAGGTCGGCGCCGAAGGAATCCTCTTGTACTGCCTTCACTAGAAGGTCCTCGGCGCCGTGGGTGTGTTCTGCGGACAGAAGCACGATGTTCCGGGAGCTGACAGCGGGGCGAGGTGCCGCGCTCCCCGACGTGGTTTTCGTGTTCGTCTTGCGCCAATCTGGATCCTTCTCTCGGGATTTTGCTGATCTCTTGTATAGAACCTGTCTCTTGGTTGTTCTACACAAGCCTATAAACTGTAGAACTCTCGCGGTAGCGCGCAATAGGCGCTCCCACCTTGAAAATCTGTTAGGGTCAGGAATAGCTTCTAATATCTTTATCTGTGCTCTCCGGGACTCTGTCACTGTTGTTGTTCGCTCTTCGCCTGTGTTCTCCGTGACGACAGGCTTTTCACTGGGCCAAAAAGACGAATCTTCTGACAGGAACGACGGTCCGTTGTACCACGGGTGATGAGAGTTGAAGTCTGCAGGGACGTCTCTGGTAGCAGCGTCGGCGATGTTCAACTTCGTAGGTACCCAGCGCCAGTCATCTATTTTGCTGTATTCTTCTATAGTGGCCAGTCGATGTGCGACGAACGGCTTGTAAGCTCGGGGGCCTTTTCTCCCAGGCGCCTCTTCTGCATATCCCTTTTCTATTAGCGAGTTCATCTGTTCTGTATATCTTGCTTTCAGCTCGATATTTCTATCTAATTTCTTCTCTATATACGCAAGCCTCTTTGTTGCGTTTTCATAACTATCGGGCATAACAATTTCTGTATTCTTCCAGAGAAGAGCCGTTTCTATATGCCCATCTTCTATCTGTTTCGTACTCTTCTCCAGAATTTCTTCGGCCTGCTTTGCCGGATCTGTCTTCGGACGACGTGGATTGATAATCAAAGATTCGAGCGCAAAATATTCTCTCAGCTGTGCCTCTAGGTTTTCTTCTGTGCTTGACACTTGATGAACAAAGTGAACGCTGTGTCCTAGCGTTCGTGAGCGCGCGCCGTGCAACACCCATCCAAGTGGTGTCAGCGATGCGACGGGTTGGTGACCAGGGCCTCTCTTCATATCACTCGCGATGAGAAGATGCCAGTTGTCTTGCCCGATGAGGATCTTCGGCACGCCAACGTCGTACACCAACTTGTCTTTGATGTCTTGCAGGTGTGTGCAGTCCCTGAGATCTTCCTCGGTGACCTTTTGCGGCGTCAGGTGCAGTCCTGGAACTGTGTGCGCGCACAGTGGCACTTCCTTGCCTTCAGTGGCTCTCATTGTAATGTCTATTCTTCTTGACTTCGGCATGTCTATAGAAGTGTCACCGATAGCACGTATCGTGAAAGGGTCCAGGCTTCCTTCTGCTCCGACCGCGTTGGCTATGTCTTCATCTATGAGGGAGATCGTGGAACCATCATCTAACAGCGCGAACGTCGATGCCTCTCCCGCCGGTCCGACAATCTGCACAGGAACTATCTTCAGGTAGGCTTGGGGTTTGGCTGTCATACTCGAACTTGCAACCACTTCACTTTTCTCACTGTCAGCTTCTGGTGTTCTGTTTTTCCTTTCGTAGTGCAGAAGCCGGTTGTGTGTTGCGGTGCATCCCCCTACGTCGCATTTCCTTGACTTGCATGTATGTCCCTGGCGGCGTGAGCGCAGACATCTGAAGCACAGGCCGTGCTTCTTGGCCAGATCCCATCTTCTGTCAGCGTCGCTTGCTAGAAACTTCTGGCAGCCAGACGGGTAGTGTCCCTCGCGTTCGCAGATCTTGCAGTACTGTGTGGTAACTGGGTACTTCTCGGTAGCTGTGTGGGTCCTCTGCACGACGCGACGCGTAGGCTGGCCGTCAGTGATGTTCTCTGCCGGCGCGAAGGCACTGCAGTAGCGAGCGTATTTGGTGACGAAGTCGCTGAATCGGCTGAGGTCCGGCTTCGAGTCGTATTTTTCTGTGTAGGTCCGGTACCACTGTACGCGTAGCGAGTTCGGCAGCTTCTCGGTCAGCACACGCAGGAGCTCCGCATTGATGAGGTAGTGTTCTTTCTTCAATGCTTGAAGTGTCACTACACCGCTTCTTATTTTGCTTGCGAACGTGCAGATGTCCTTCGGTGCTTCGCTACATCGTGGCAGCGTCCTCAGCTTGTCTGTCTCCGCTTGGGCAATGGAGTCTGGTCTTCCGAATTGTAGCTCCAATTCCTTCATGATGTCGTCCGGTTTCGCATGTCCAATCAGTTCCGAACTGACGGTTTCAAGTGCTCTTCCTTTGAGACTTTTTCTCAATCTTGCTGTATTTTCCACGTCGTTGAAATATCTTCTCGTGGTGTCGTATATCGCACGAAACGACAACCACTCGGTATGCGCCCCGCTGAACGTTGGTAGTGTCATGATGACCTTCGATACCGCTGGGTGTGGCGACGGACCAGCGGTGTCCAGCGGCTTCCTATCCACGAGCGCTGCTATGGCGGAGGTGAGTTCAGTGATAAACGGCTTCAGTGAATCTCCTCCCTGTTGACGAATGGCCTTTTTCTTCAAAGGGTCTTCATCCTGTTTGTTGACGTCTTCAGCGTCCTGTAAATTGTTGACAGTTTTCGTGTCACTATTGGCCCTGGGGGCCGGGGCCGGCAGATCGGTTCTTCTTCCGATGTCGGCTTCTATATTTTCTATCTGCGGTTCCGGAGCCTCTTCTAACCACGATCGCACGTAGTCGTCCTTCGAACGGCCATCTTCTTCGTAGTCATCCGATTCCGCAGCATCTTCAGCCTTCTGTAGCGCCAACTGCGCCAACTGTAATCTAATCTTCAAGATTTCTTCACGCGCTTTCAACACGTTTCTATTCGACCGGTTTGTCGTCACTGACCGCACCGTTCGACGTTCCTCTTGACTTTTCTGTATCTGTTCTGATCTATCTTCAATACTGCTCGGAGCCGCACGCGAACACAAACTTTCTGCAGGCCGCAATGTTCGATTCGAATCTTCTACCGTACGGTGAGCAGCCGCCCGTTCACTCGACGCAACGCGCAGTGTCGACTCGGCGGCGACCGGAACGCACGGCAGTGTACCGGCGCTTGTCGACGGAGACTGCGGCGCCATCTGGTGTCGAATGCACGGAGCTTCGGTGCGCGCGGGCGTCGGGACGCTCGTCGACGGTCCTGCTTCAGCGTCGATTGTCCATGCTTCAGGAGCTCTCCCTTTGGATCTTGTCACCGGCATACTTAAATAACACGTATGAAATTTATAATCATAATATGAATCTTAAGTTACTGTTGACGTTGTCGCGAACAGTAATGAAATAATATAATTAAGAAATTATATATCTACTACGTCTTTTTAGATCCACATTCAGATTTTGGATTACCTTGATTTTCTTAGCGCCCATAGACTGTGAAAACAGCTTACCTACATTCGGTCCGCTTCGCTTGTACCATGCTGATGTGTTCAGTTGTATAAAAAAAGGAATTTCTTTGGATTGCTTTGACGCCCACATAACCCAGGGTGGTCCATACTTTGCCAAAAATGCATGAAGCAATTTTGTATTAGACAGTAAAATTAATGATTCGTCTGCTAAAACAAGGATGCATGCATTATCATTGAGTCAAGGAAGTCATCGTGGGTGGATTTTGGAATGCACATCTTAGAGGTATTCGGTTGGTGTTTTTACGGAGATAAGATTTATTTAACCTTTTTGTAGTATAGTTGCTTTGCAACAGAACACTTAAAGTCATTCAAGCCTTTAAGCGATATGAAATACAAGGTCGTCAACTCATTATCTCTCTTAGTATCTTATTATTCCCAAGTCACTTGGGGTCGGCTTTTCTGGTCTAACCGGATTTGACTGGATATCAGTTTTTACACGGAGCGGCTGCCACCTGACCTCTGCAACCCGAAGGCTAACGATACCCTAAGGCTAGACCAGTGTCAGGATATTAGAGGGTACTGACTTTGACTTTTGACTTTAATAACGACTGCCATAGATGTTCATGGCAGCCGGGACCGACGGCTTAACGTGCTCTCCGAGGCACGGAGCAGGCGATAATTGTCAATCAATACGCACATAATTTCGAAAAGTCATATAACTTCCGAAAGTCAGTGGTGCGCGACGTGGGTTCGAACCCGAGACCCTCTGCATTGCAGTCTGTTGGTCTCCCCACTGAGCTATCGCTGCTTAAATACAAGGTCGTCAACTATTGTAGGAATATTTGCGATTGTTTTAGTTTTCGTATCCGGGGTTAGTGTAACTAGCATAGCCGTAAATAAAGCTTATTTTTACCACTGAACTGGCAAACAAGCATATTGCCTGTCTGATGCTAAGAGGTTGTGGCAGTTGAATCTAACTAAGGAGTATGAATGCACCTAAAGATCTATGATGCAACGCATGTATTACCAGAGAGAAAGTAAAGCCTAAAGAAAAGGAAATTAATATAGGATGAAAAGAAATGTATTGGAGAGGTAAGTGCTTTTATGATTCTCCTAGATCTTTCCTAACCGATTGTCGCTTTTATATTACCATTATTTTTTTGAGGTACCTTGCGTCGTTCATATTTTCCAGACGCCATTTCAGTCAATCTTCCTCAGTATTAATAAGCAAATGAGGACTTTAATTATTTATATAAAAGAGCAGCCATTTAAAATGGGACATGTAAAGACAAATCGTGAAGTGAGCTTGTCGTTGAGTCATGCTCACGTTTTAATACTTTTTGCATTCCAACCTTGGATGCTCGAATGTCAACAAGTTTTTTATAAAAGACAAAAGTGCACTTTGTAAGGGAAATTAGTATTTTCACGCAGTTGTGTAGTCGATAGTTTATCAGACATTGGTTTGTACCGACTCTTTATTAAACATATCTATATCACTAAATTAAATATTGTTTGAAATTTTACTAAGATCTAGTACCCTGAAATACAGTTTTTGTCTGTTATTGGCAACTCTACATTTGTTCCACATCAGTTAGATAAGGACTTCCTTAACTATACTACTCACGCTTCTTTGCAACCTTAAATGATAACAAAGATGTAATTAAGCACATCTTTATTCAATGTACAATATTTTATATAATTTCCAAATCAGGATGGAAATCTTCACCCCTAACATATTTGGATCCATGACTAAAGAGATTTTTATATATCTCTTCATTCTTTGAGCTGCCTCTCATTATCATTTCTATCAAAACAGATACTTCTTTTTTAGCATTCTTACTCAAATTGTATTCTAAGATTCGAATTATATTGCTAAAAAGTCTTGTTATAAGTGATTCGGGGAAAAGCCTTTCATCGGCAACCCACTTCCTAATAGCTTTGACGTTCGTATCGAATTCTATGGAAAAAAGATCATCGTGCTCGTACTCAAATGCCTTATTAATGATATCTATCAAAATCCTTACACCATTAGTTTTCATTTTCAGTTTCAAGTCCGGGCTGTGTATTATCTTAAATCTTTGAGTGAGCACTGCTCTTAGTACTGCTAGTGAATCATGTATACTGTATACATTATTAAATATTGGCGCCAATTGTTCAGAAATTTTCTCCATGTCTTCTTTTTCACAGATCGTTTTGAAGAAATCTGCATTAACTTTTATAAGTAATTGTATAATTTTGATAAATGTTTCGAGTTTGTAATTCGGCAATCTCCGTATTTCTACTATAAAGTCTGCAATATAATCAGTAAAAGCAGGATAAGACCTGCATATTTCAAATTTATTACAAACGTAACGCATTTCTTGTCGTTTAGTATTAACATTTTCTCTGAAAATATATTGATTTATCTTCTGAATTCTGGGTTCAAGCGAATTCTTAACAGGCGGTTTCATAGTCTGAACATTATTTGCGTTACTTACTAATGTAATAGCCCTGTTTAAAATCTTCTTTTGGTCACGGTAGATGACTCTACAGGCTGTCTCAACCATATCCAGAAACGCAAATTCTTCATCGATAACAAATTCTGTTTTCTTTCCAGCGATGTACTCGGAGTAATTTTGCATTGTCAACATGTATTCTTTGGTTACGTTGTTGATATGTGCAGTTAAGTTCTTTTGTAATTGTATGTCCTTCGTTATTTGCTTTTCTGTGTCTTTCAATATCTTTACTCCCTTCTTTTTAATGTGATCAACATATTTTAAAAGGTCATCAGTTCTATTATTGCCTGCTGAAGTCGCCCGCATGATAGAAGACCTGGAGAATTTTTTGGGTAGCTTTCCTTTGGTTCGTACATAGATATTGTTATTGGTTTTTTCGTTTTTAGGACCTTTGCCTAAGCCAGGATAGAAGTCGTCGCCCATTTTTAAGATTCCTTTCAGTTCTATGTCATATGATTGAGACATAGATAAAGCTGTAAATATAAAAAAAAAATATATATATAAACATAGTTAGTCAAATTTAGGATCAATCTAACTATAGTGAAGATAAAACATAGGATATAATAAACCAAGCAATGCAGTGATAGTGTTCCCAATTAAGAGTCATCTATCACAAAACTTATAGGCACTAAAGTCCGTCTCAAGGCAACGCATGGGATCAGATGCACTCACATAAAGCAAAGTGCTTAAAAAGATTTCGGATCAAGTCAATAGAATATAATGACTGATGATGCAATGACTGCAAGTGGTACATGTTTATAAGTGTGAATGCGTGTGTTTCCATGCGTCATATCAAGTCCGTCTCCAAATTGATATTTGGATAATAGTAAATTAGCTAAGTTACAAGATTTACAAGAATACTAGTTATAAGCAATACGTGTTCTTAACATTAGTAATTGTCTATATTTTGGATACAAGAGCAGAAGATCAAAGTTACGTAAGTAAAATTTGCCAATTATGGTTGTTTACGATACCGCAGATATTATTTGCGTGTTTGCGTGAATCTAGGATTGAATAAAAGGAATGGGACTTGTAGGGTAGATTTGTTAGCCTCCATAACATTTAATAACTAGTTTAAACATAGTATCAGTGCTACTACTCTTACGCCAGCACTCTGTAACAACGGGGCTCGCACAGTAGACCGGCTTATAGTAATCTTGTTACTGAGTAAGTAGGAAGTACATCTGAGAGGGGTGGCTCATTCGTACCGTTACCAAATAATTGCCAAGGAGAGTAGGTCTATCCAAGACCTATACAGGGTTAATTGAAGAATAAAAAAATACTATTAAGTGCGACTTTACAAAAAATATTATTAACTAGCTTTTGCCCGCTTCACTCGCTTTAGTGTAGATTTATGTTAAGATAGTTTGTTTAGTAGCCTCGGGCACGCTACGATCGTGGCGGTAAGTCCCGTGTTTGAGGAGTGGCTGAAGAGGCGACATGGCGCCCTCACCTTCCGGCTGACACAGGTAATGAAGCATATAATAATATGTATGTTTATCCATTGTCTAGAACCCATAGTACAAGCTCTGCTTAGTTTGGGCTAGATGGTGTTGTGTGTACGTGGTAGAATATTATTATTATTATTATTATTATTAATGACTGGCCACGGTTGTTTTGGCCAGTTCCTGTGTCGTATACGCCGGCAAGAGACGCCCGGTTATCACCACTGCGGCGACTGCCGCGACGTTGTTGAGGACACGGCGCTGCACACTTTGGCGGTTTGCCCCGCCTGGGCATCACAGCGCCGTGAGTTGATCGCGGCAGTCGGATTGATTGCCCTCTCGCTCCCGGCCGTAGTTCAGTCTGTGGTCCGGAGTGAGAGGTCGTGGAACGCCGTCGCCTTCTTTTGTGAGGAAGTCATTTCCATCAAGGAGGCGGCGGAGCGGGAGAGGGAGCGTTTAAACCCTCTTCCCAACCACAGAGCCGGGCGCCGGAGGGCGCGAGACGACTTCCAGCCACCCTTAGGATTGACCTGGGGGTGGTGGGCTTTGTGGGCCTGACCGCCATCCGTTCAGCACCAGGTCCGAGAGGCGGCGTGCGTGTTCCCACGCGCGCCTCTGTGTCGAGTCCGTCTCCCCTCTAGGGGGGACAGTAGGGATTATTTGTGAGAAGTGCCTATAGGGTAGGTCTTATCGGGTAGTGGCCTGCCGTTTCATACGTCGGGCCGAAACCTCGGCGGGGTCGCGACAGCATGTGAAAGTGATTCCCGCGGCCCCGTCGATAGTGGTTTTGTCGAGGAACATCGTGGTAGGTTTAGTCGGTATTCCGGGAGGTACATTGTCATCTTTACCATCTTACTTTTACCCCGGCGAGTCCGACATAACCCCTCCGCCCGCCCCCGCGGAAGGGTACGCGTCATGCATTCCACAACGTAAAAAAAATGTTTGTTGAGTAGCCTATATGTTATTCTGATGAATGAACAATAAAACTGTAAATTAATTTATTTAATTATAACGGTTGTACACCAATTACAATAATTAAAGATACATTAGACACAAATACAAAAATTAAAACAAAGGAATGATTATATGGGTAATCATTAAGGCAAACACAATCATGCTTTCTTCGCACAAAATCGCTGACACTCTAACAATATATTCTGCCATCCATCCGCAAACATATCACAGTCAAGATTGGCGTACAGGAGAGCGTTGAGAGCAGAAAGCAAGCGCGGTAAGGGTGACTTAGTGCGCGCTACGATGCGACATGATGGCACGGCAAACAACATGTGCTGTCGATTGCAACGGTACTTATCAGGAACAAAATATCGACACAGCTTGTCATAAAGGTCTAGTTGGCAAGTAGTTAGGTTAAGTTTCAACATCACATCAACAACATCCATCCATCCATCCGTCTTCACAATCTTTCACGTTTATAACATTAGAAGGATTATAATAACAGTAGGATGATGAAAAGTGACTGTTAAGTAAGGCTTTTTAAATCTTACTTAACAACTCTTTTTTACTACTTTTCATAATTTGTTTTTATATGGTTAATACATAAATAGATACATTGAAATTGTTGCGCTTATCGCATTAAAACTACAACACCACAAACAAACAAGACACCGTGGAAGGGCAGGTGTTCTGTGGAAGACGGAAAGCTTCGGAGTTTAACTTACAAAATTTGTTTAGTAAAGAAGAAATTGGTAAAAGATTATTAGTATTTTCCATTTAGTCCTGAATAATAAATAAAGAAATCTTACCTTGCAAAACAATTAGGAAGCTAAATAAAAACATCGTGATGCGTTGAAGTATCAACAGTAATACTTCATTACAAATTAAGTGCCGAACTTATTGTCATACAGTTTTAATCGTTGCGTTATCACACAATTTGTTAAGGCAATTTACATTTAAATTAAAATGATCGTTATTGTTTACAACATTTTTATGTAATACACTGATAAAAATGTATGTATGTAGCCTGTGTAATTAATTGTTCATTAACAATTTCCTTTATTTCTTGAATAGGGAAAGTTTCTTATTAATACCTTTTCTACTACATGATCGAAATCTATATTCATAAAGAATGGACTACTGAAATGACTTATAATAGAGCTATTGCCAACGCAACATGAAAAGCAACATATTTTTAAATTCTTGCAGTGAAGGTTTAGCGATTAATGTTACAAGCTTTCTCATTGATAATATCAGTTACGACAAATTATATAACTCACCAAATATTTTAGGGCCAAAAATTGCACAAACCTAAAAAGGTATTCCGACTGAGTTTAATCATTAGCCCTCCAAATAAATAGTTTGACGCAGCTGATTCTGCAAGCCTTTGTGGGAGAGCCACGTTTCGGCACGAATGGGTCGGTTCGACCGCAGTGATACCACAACCTCACTGAAAACCGGCGTGGAATAGCGCTTGCCTTGTGTTTCGTCGAGTGAGTGAGGGTGCCGGAGGCCCAAAGCCTCCCTCCCTATTCCTAGGAGAGGAGGGATAGGGGCAAATTTAAAAGGTTGGCAACGCACTTGTGACTCCTCTGGTGTTGCGGGTGTCCATGGGCGGCGGTAATCGCTTACCATCAGGCGATCCGTCTGCCCGTTTGCCTCCTACAACATAAAAAAAAAGTATCGGTTCTCATCCAATATCCAAAAGTCCGATGGATGCTTCCTTACGGTTCGTGCACGGAACGCGATAGCTCTCTAGGTTCTTTCTAGAGACACCACGAGTGTCATCGTAATTTAATATTATAAATGCGAATGTAAGTTTGTTTGGTCCGCTTTCACGCCTTAACTACTTCGACCGATAATCATGAAATTTTCCATACACGTTGTCAGGTCTACAGAAAAAGATATAGGGTACCTCTCATCCAGAAAAAAAGTACTATTTCGAGGGATAGACATTAATTAACAAAATCTATATTAACGAGCGGAGCCGCGGGCAAAAGCTAGTATTTCATACAGTCAAAGCTCGTCAGTGAGGACTACACATGTGATGCAAATATAACGCTTATGTTATTGATACGGCACCGAGAGCAGACAGCACGTCAGCACGCGTTACTAATAGCTCACGAAGAATCCTACTGCCATTTGATTTTCTAGGTTAGAGCGAAATCCGATATATCTTAACTAATATTATAAATGCGAATGTGAGCTTCAAGATACACATACACGTTGTTAGGGGAACACAAAAGGACATAGGGTACGTTTCACCCAGAAACAAGTGAGAAACGGCCATGAATTGCCGTAAATCTTAAAATTCGAAAATATTATATCAAAGGTCATAGTCATTTCGGGGCATATGGACTATGTTGAGTCGAATGGCGTTGACCGCGAGTCTCTAGCTCTTACGATTCTTGAGTTGAAAGATGGTATCACGTGACCTTGAGGTCAGAGGTCAAAGTCATAGTAATTTCAGGGGTATATCGACTATGCTGAGTCGAATGACATTGACCGCAAGTCTTACGGTTCTTGAGTTGAAATTTGTATAACAGACAGACGGACGGACGGACGAACAAAGCTGTTGTATAAGTGTTTTTTCAACTCTATAAAGTACTGTTACTAACCTGAGCTGAGCTAAATTACATTTACGCGAGCGAAGCCGTGGGCAAAATCTAGTATTATTATAAATGCGAATGTGAGTTTGTTAGTTATTATGCTTCACGCCTTAACCACTCGACCATTCGTCATGAAATTTCATAAACACGTTGTCATGGGAACGGAAAAGGGCATAATCTACATTTACAAGAGTCAAACCGCGATGCTCCGCTCAAACATTATAATATAACGTCTTTATTATTATTTTCTTTTATTATTTTCGTTTTTTATTATTTTTATATACTTTTAATTCTATAAATATAATATTGTCTTCTATTTACGCGAATATTATTCATTGAAATTAAACTGCTATATACGGATTTTATCGCGTTGTTTATTTTACACTTTATTACATAATTTTGAAACTATTACACTACTACTAGATACTATTTAACATTACTAATTTTTAAGCTAATTCAATTATTAAAACTATTAAAAACATTTATATTTATGTTTACACTTTCCCCGACGTTTCAGTTGCTTTTCAGCAGCCATGGTCACGGGGAGACTGGTCTCCCCGCGGTTTAGCGGGTAGCAGTTTAATTTCTATAAATATATTAATATTTAGTATAAAATTACTTTTGCCATGATCTATATTCTACCACATACATTCTACCACATATACCTACACAGCACTATCTAGCCCAAACTAAGCAGAGCTTATACTATGGGTGCTAGACAATGGATAAACATACATACCTATATAGATTTTTTTGTAAATATATTCTTATTATACATAGAAACACCCAGACCAAGATAAACATCCATGTTCATGCACTCAAATGTTTGATTTGTGCGGGAATCGTACCCGCGACCTCAGGCGTGGCAGTCAGTTACACTGACCACTACGCCATCGATGACCACCTTCTGCCTAATTTATTTAAATTGTTGTTTTGTTTTATTTTATTTTAATCGAGTTATGTATGTATGTTACTGCCTACATGCACCGAAATCATGCAGGCTCTGCGAGAATACCAGCGTTGTGGATATACTGACATTGCTGACGCAGGACCTTATTTGTTCTTATAATGATTGGTTGTGTTTCCTGTTACATTATGAACGTGGAACAAATAAAATTATTTTTCTTTTCTTTTCTTTCTTTTCTATGGAGATACCAGCTCAGCTTGTAAAACTAGTATAGTTGAGCAAGGAGATACTTGAAACTCCCTGAGGTTTGAACTGGGGGTGGTGGGCTGCGTGGGCCTGCTCGCCACCCGATCAGCACCAAGTCCGAGAGGCGGCGTGCGTGTTCCCACGTGCGCCTCTGTATCGTGTCTTTGTTCCTCCCAGAAGGACGGTGGAGGAAGTATTTCTGTGTAGTGGCCTGGCGTTGGCCACGGCAGGCCGAAACCACGGCGGGGTCGCGATTGCATGTGAAAGCGATTCGCGCGGCCTCGACGTCTATGGTTATGTCGAGGAACACCGTGGCAGGTTGAGTCGGTATTACCAGGGTATCTTTTCCTTGGTGAGTCCGACATAATCTCGTCGCCCCGCGGAGAGGTATGCGTCAAAGCTATACCCGAGGTAAAAAAAAAATGGCGATTATTGCTCGCTGATTGAAACTTAGATGATGTAATGAACTATATATTGTGTATACTACCGTTATACCTTTAATATTACTTTCATACCACACTATCTACCAGTTTACAGCTCGTGATCTGATCTGATCTGACGCGCACTTCTTTCTCTAAACCTACTTTTACCATGGGAGAGCCACGCTTCGGCACGAATGGGCCGGCTCGACCGGAGTGATACCACGGCCTCACAGAAAACCGGCGTGAAATAGCGCTTGCGTTGTGTTTCGTCGAATGAGTGAGGGTACCGGCGGAATTCTAAGGGAAGGGATCAAATTTAAAAGGCCGGCAACGCACTTGTGACTCCTCTTGTGTTGCGGGTGTCCGTGGTCGGCGGTAATCGCTTACCATCAGGCGATCCGTCAGATCGTTTGCCAACTATATCATAAACAAAAAAAGAACAAAACCAGTGATTTTATAGAATGTCTTTTCTAAAATGACATGATATTACAGGCGTAAGGGTTTTATTTTACAAGCAGTATAATCATTCACGTTAAAAAAATTACGTGATTTATAATTAAAGAAAATATAGAAATTTATGTTTTAATTGATATAATAAGTAACAGATAGACATACAGGATATAGCGGTACAAATTCAATATAATGTTATATCGAGATTGCGCTATAAATCTCTTACATGTAAACTCCCTTTGCGCCATCACTGAAAAAAGTATAATAAAATTTCTTGAGCGCAACGTCACCTCTTACAACCGCTTCAATCATAAGCCTTCTCATAGGGTTATCACTAAAGTTAATAGATTTAAATATATAGTTAACAAAATTCGATACACTTATTTGCATATGACAATCACTATTCAGAGCCGTAACGTTTCTAATGGCTTCGACAGTATTATCAAAATCAATAAAAAAATCATCATCATGTTTGCAATGAAATGCATTATCCAATATATCTAAAAGGTACCTGAACGCTTGTACCCTTACTTTGAACCCCATACTTCTACACTGTATTATTTTATATCTCTGATTCAAGATGTGTTTCACTAGCTTCAAAAACTCTCTTACACCAACTAGGTTTGCAAAAAACCTTTCCACGGTTCTAGAAGTTCTTAAGTTATCTCTAACCAATTCTTGGTAATCCTCGTCACTTATTACTAATGTAGCCAAATCTTCAAAAACCTGTTTAATTTCAATATCAGTTAATGACAATATTTCGCTTATAAAAAGTTCAAAATAAACAGCAAAAGCGGAATATGGTCTACAAATTCTGTAGTGATTACAAATGTAACGCATTTCTTCTTTCTTAAAATTGATTGTCTGTTTGTGAATGGTCTCGTTCAAGAGAAGATTGTTAGAAGAATTTACTTCCAAAGCAGTATCGTTAAGAAGATTTCTTTGTTCATGATTCAGAAACCTACTAGCAGTTTCTAAAATATCTAAGAACATATATTCATTATCAATACTGTACTGTATCTGTAGCTGCACGATATAATTAAAGTAGTTTTGTATCTTCGTCACGTAATTTATAGCCACAGCGTTAATTTTTCTGGTTATATTTTTTTCTACATCGCTTTGCCCTATTATTTCCTTCGTTAAATTTTTAATAACATTCTTTTCTACTTTTCTGGTATTCAATATTTGCATAACCATATTTTTTAAAGATTTGACACCTCGCTTCTCGATATGGTCTAGATATTCAATAAGTTCGTCTGTTGTATTTCCTTTTGAAGTTTCTATCAAAACGGGTATGCTCATAAATTTATTGCCAAATTTATTTATCGGTTCCTGCGAAGATTTATCTGTATATATGTCATTTACGTCAAGTAAGTCATCTGACACTGAAAAGTCAGCCAGTGTTTTTATTAAATCATTTCCCATGACATTTTCTTCATTTTCTATTTTAAATGGTAGTGTTCCAGAAAACACTGAAAATAATACAATAAGTTATTCTTGTTATATTATCGCTGTTTTATAGTTCTGAAACCCAAATCTCTTTTTTGAGAATAACATTAATTACTATGTGAGATAACTTACCTTGAAATAAAACGACAAATGAAATATATTTTATTCCTAGCATTATTTTTCAGTTAACATTAAAATTAGAAAATACGTTCAGTACTTAAACACTATGTTTGGTTTTATTGCCTCGTTCTCGGCAGTTCGTAATTAAGTTAGGCCCACGTTTCACTCAATAAATATGTTTAATAACTTGGCATGGTACTATAAGATAAGCGTTTTATTATTACCAAGCAAATCTGAATCATTTGTCTGAAAGATTTTCACACTAGATGCGATCTTTGTTACCATATTTGTAATTTTTCCTGCGATACGAATGAATGGAACCAGTAGGGACTCCATTAATTTTGTTTATATAAATATTTTATATACCCAACTAAGCCAGAATAATAAGGTTAGACAGAAATCTAGTTAAAATTTATTTTTTATCAACTGCTACCACAACTGTCATCTCACAAAGTCCCCCACTTTATAAAAATTCAAACTAATTACGATCGACTAATTCGAAGGCAGATAAGATTTAAAGTTTATTAAATTATGATTTAAAATATATTGGTTTACTAGTGTAGTTAAATGTTCCACAGGGTACCATTAGGTGTCATAATCTATAAAGATTTGGTCCTGACCAATTCATTCAATAGCTATTTCTAGGAAATTATGAAATTAAACTCAAACTCAAACTCATTTATTGCGAAAATGGGTAATTTAGATAACATACAAATAAATTGGTCTCTCCAAAATCCGCTTTAAGGCATGCAATTTTTTAGGTATTTTGTCTTTAATGATTGTACATTACTAATAATTAAATAAAATTAATAAATTAAATACAATAATAACTCTATTAAAAATAATAAATGTCAGGCAATGTTATTGTGGTACAAGTCAATTAAGAATATATTATATGTCAAACAATAATTAAAAATTAAAATATGTCAAGTCAATAAATAAATAATACCATGTGTTATTTCTCATTATTATTACGTTGCATGTCATTTATAAATTCATTTACACTATAATAGGCTTTTTCCACGAGTAATTGTTTGACTTTATGTTTAAATACATCGATGCTACTACTTTTTGATAACATTTTTGGTAGGCGATTATAAACTCGTGGCGCCATGCAGAATACACTATTTGTCATCAATACACTTTTGTGTTGAAATAGCAGCGATAGCTCAGTGGGGAGACCAACAGACTGCAATGCAGAGGGTCTCGGGTTCGAACCCACGTCACGCACCTCTGACTTTCGGAAGTTATGACTTTCGAAATGATGTGCATATTGATTGACAATTATCGCCTGCTCCGTGCCTCGGAGAGCACGTTAAGCCGTCGGTCCCGGCTGCCATGAACATCTATGGCAGTCGTTATTGGGAAAGTCAGTACCCTCTAATATCCTGACACTGGTCTAGCCTTAGGGTACCGTTAGCCTTTGGGTTGCGGAGGTCAGGTGGCAGCCGCTCCGTGTAAAAACTGATATCCAGTCAAATCCGGTTAGACCAGAAAAGCTGACCCCAAGTGACTTGGGAATAATAAAGGCTAAGAGAGAAGACACTTTTGTGTTGAGGACAATGAAGTTTCAAATTGTGGCGTTTGCTTTTATAATTTTCGTACATCGTTAAATTACAACCACAATAGCATATTAGTTGCAGGCGACTATGTCACAAAAGACAATTACTATAATTATTATTACTATGCTAACGCTATAGAGGCATTACAACATTTACTGATATGTGTCTATAGAATCCAACACTCTATATTTTAATAAACAAGTTAAATAAAATTTTAAATATATATAATGTTAGTTATAAAAAATTTAGTTCCATCTTAATGGAATACCTAGGAAAATTAAATTATACGGACACAGAAAAACAGCTAGAAGTCTTAAAATGATATTATGAATTATGAAAAGTAAATTTAAAGTTGTATATTACTTCTTAAACACATTTAATCGTAGATGTACTTGACTGTAAATATTTGTATTAATAATGCGCTAGTATAAATTAAAATTGTCAAGTGATGTCCTGAAACACAGGTTTATCCTAGTTCGGGCAGGCTTAAACATTACCTTTTGAACTTCATTTATTTTGTATACACTATAAATTAACATAGTGAAGAATAAATTTTAATTTAAGCTTAAATTATTTAAAGCAGTTATGCTTTAACACTGTTGATGTAATGTATGATATAGTATAAGGATGTATCTTATTTTTTCTGATAATAAATAAATATTATTATTTTATATATTATATTATATTATATTGACATTATCTTTACTGTATTTTCCAATGAACTCTGTATAATATCAGCCCTTTATATCAACTGACCCATGGCTTAACACGGGCCTTTTCTCAATGTGAGAAGGGTTAGGCCATCAGTTCCTGTGTCGTATACGCCGGCAAGAGACGCCCGGTTGTCACCACTGCGGCGACTGCCGCGACGTTGTTGAGGACACGGCGCTGCACACTTTGGCGGTTTGCCCCGCCTGGGCATCGCAGCGACGTGAGCTGATCGCGGCAGTCGGATTGGTTACCCTCTCGCTCCCGGCCGTAGTTCAGTCTATGGTCCGGAGTGAGAGGTCGTGGAACGCCGTCGCCTCCTTTTGTGAGGAAGTAATTTCCATCAAGGAGGCGGCGGAGCGGGAGAGGGAGCGTTTAAACCCTCTCCCCAACCGCAGAGCCGCGCGCCGGAGGGCGCGGGACGACCTCCAGCCACCCTGAGGTTTGACCTGGGGGTGGCGGGCTTTGTGGACCTGCCCGCCATCCGTTCAGCACCAGGTCCGAGAGGCGGCGTGCGTGTTCCCACGCGCGCCTCTGTTTCGAGTCCGTCTCCCCTCTAGGGGGGACAGTAGGGAGTGTTAGAAGTGCCTCTGTAGGTCTTTCGTGTAGTGGCCTGCCGTTTCATACGGCGGGCCGAAACCTCGGCGGGGTCTCGACCGCATGCGAAAGTGATTCGCGCGGCCCCGTCGATAGTGGTTTTGTCGAGGAACACCGTGGTAGGTTTAGTCGGTATTCTGGGAGGTACATTTTCTTCTTAACATCTTTCTTTTACCCCGGTGAGTCCGGGGTATGCGTCATGCATTCCCCCACGTAAAAAAAAATAAAAATAAAAGGGTTAGGCCATAGTTCACCACGCTCGCTCATTACGGGTTGACCGACTTCACATAACCTCGAAATCATTATGGAGAGCTCTCAGATGCAGGCTTCCTCACGATGTTTTCCTTCGCCGTCCAAGCGAGCAATAATTAACTAATAAATTAATACGCACATAACTTCGAAATGTCATTGGTTGCCTTAAGATCGATCTCGAGACCTTTGCGTGGCAGTACAACGGCTATCGCTGCTACATGAACCCTTTAATAATTATAAATGCAAACGATGCTTAAGAGACGGAACAAAGCCTGGTTTGGAACCATCACCGATCCCTAGCATACCTACGTAATTGTTTATTGGAAATAAAATGCCTTACTATAATTAACACCGTAATAATATGTCTAGAATAATAAAATAACAGTTGTCTACTGCCTCGTTGTCATAAGTTGGCACTCATGATTGCGTTAGATCGTAAGCCCTAGTCCGATATACGGGTCCAGCGAAGTGTAATTAAATTTTCATTAGAAAATCCTCAGATTGAAGTCTAGATGGTGCGATAGACAGGTATAGAGTCACCTTCTATTAAGTAGAATATAAAATCAGCTGGCGAAATGTTATCCATATTTTGTCTCTACCACACCTTGGCCTACTTTTTTCAGTAATCCTAATCCTAACTAATATTATAAATGCAAATATGAGTTTGTGTGTTTATTACGTTTTCTCGTCTTAATACAAGTTGTCAGAGGTATATAAAAGAACAACCTCGCCGCCTACACTGCTCCAAGTGTTGTGGGTTCGAATCCCAACCGGAACGAAAATTTGTGTGATCCACTAATAGTTGTTCCGAATCTGTGTCTTATTTATGTACGTAGTTTGAATGTTTGTAAAGTCCCCTGCGATACAGGAATTCTTCATAGAACGACAGATGTATTCTTAAAAAAACCAAAGAGAAATCTTTACGTTTATCTATTTCTTATAGTAAGACTAGAGCACAAAAATAATCCTCGGATAAGATTACATATACGACAATTTCATTGAGAATTGACACGGTAGATAGTCTGACTTGCATTTATAAGTAAAGCGTTGAGTTGATAAGGCCGCTATTGTCAATTATGTCGTGCCAGTACAAAAGAGCCGGCATGATTCGGTAAGTCCCACTTTTTTGCAGCAAACAGAAGCAACAGGAGAAACACTGTTACTGTGTTACACCCAAGACGTAGGAAGAGTTGCATTCAGAGGCTTACTGAAGTGATAGGTATACCTCTTCCAATACTCTTCTTTTATTTTTCTTGAGGCCAGCAATGCGTAACAGGTCGTTTCTTAATGGATGTGACGGCAGAAGATCTAATCCATCTACGTAAAACCACCGGTGGTAGGACTTTTATCAGATCTTCCAAATGTAAGTCATGATTTTCTGCTATTTTGAATAAACACTAAAAAGAAAATAATAAAAATAAAATAATATTTACAGGATTGTATTTTAATATGCTTCTTCTAATTACATCTTGTTTTGTCCGAGCCAACAATTTTGAGAATATTCTCTTTCTTGTTATGTTGCTACAATTATTCTACTGAATAATATTCTCAATCTGAATTCTTCGTTCCAATTATACCGTAGGTAGGTTATAATAGGGTATAATATATAAATAAAAAATTAATTAATGATTTATAGCATTTATTATGTAATAAGCAAACTACTGACAATCAATGAAAGGGACCAGAAAGACGCTTTAAAGACAATTTAAATATACATTTAGATGACAATAAAATATTAATACACGCCTTGGAAGCCCTTTACAAATAAAGCCTTAAACGATTGCATGGTTTCCTGTTTCAGACTACCTGTTAGTATTACACGAATCAACAAGCTGCATACAGGATGTTCACTCAAAGTCATGGCACCTAATATATGATGAATACTATTTTTTAACAATAATTTGCGCAACGTCGTCTCCCCAGTGCCAAACTTACTAATGGATTCAATTATATTATGATAGTCAATGAGAAATCTATTATTAAAATTACTCTCTAAAGCATCGTCTAAAACGTCTAAAAGGAGTCGTCCAGCTTGTGTTCTTATTTTCAATTCAGAATCGGAGCTTTGTAATATTTTAAATCTGTAATCTAGAAAATCACTAAATATTAACAAGCAACCTTTTGTGCTTATATTTTTACAGTGTGTTATCATTTCTTCAAATATTATCTCTTTATCGCGTACTTCAAATATTATCGAAACAACGTCAACATAAGTTGTCACAATTTGGGTTAGCATTTTAACAGTTTTATTTAACTTAAAATCTGACAATTTCAGCATTTCACTTACAATTTTCTCAAGATAATCTGTGAATGCTGGAAATGGTTTACAAACATCGTAATTGCTACAAATACGACTTCTTTCTTCAGATTTCATATCATAACTTTGGGTGTTAAGTGATTCACTAAGGTTTACAAGTTTGTCAATTGGTAAGATGTTTGTAGAATTTGCTTTTATAATTGCAGCATCCAGTAGTTTCTTTCGTTCTAAATTGAAACTTCTGCAGGCTGTCTCTAATAGATTAAGGAACATGAATGCCTTATCGATATGTAAGTCTACTTTGCTATAGACATATGTAGTATAGTACTTTGTATACATTGCATAGTAATTCTGTACTCTAACCGCGAAATGGTTGGCTACAGTACTGACTTTTTGGGTGAAATTCTTTTTTAGATCCAATTCCTTCATTACTTCTTTACCTGCACTTTTCAGTGCCTTCACGCCGCGTTTCTTGATATGTTGTACGTACTCTTCTAAGCCTATTGTTAAATTCTTTTCTTTTGTGATATGTTCGATACGATGATCACGTGTGTTTGGCATGAGTACGACGCTATTAAAAAAGTAAAACATATCCATATCTTCATCGTCCATTGTCACGTTAAACTTTTGTTTAATTCTTCCTAAAGAATCATTGTATTGTACCGGTTCAAATGATAGGGAAAGAGTAAGCGCTGGAAATGTTACAATACTAATTAGCATAAATACTTAATTCAGTATTTCTACTTGAGGAGATCCCTTTATTAAACTTGACTGCGATTTCATCCGAAGGTGTTGGATCGGTTAGGATAGTTACTCCTATCTCTAATATTATTATCATAATCTCTTTAAGTTATTTCAAGACCCAAGCATTCATAGGTCTTAAAAGTATGTTCGATAATACAGTTCAACACCAACACTTAGCTTTTAAAAGAGTTACTTATGTAATACATTTAATCCAATCGTATTGATTGCTCGCTTTACCACCTTTGCCAAAACACGAACAAACAGTGTTGAATAACTACTATCTGAAAGGCTGCAAATCACTTCTAGCTAGATTATGATAACACTACTTTTTATAACCCTACCAGATAGTCTTCTTCTCCTTAGCCTTTATTATTCCCAAGTCACTTGGGGTCGGCTTTTCTAGTCTAACCGGATTTGACTGGATATCAGTTTTTACACGGAGCGGCTGCCACCTGACCTCCGCAACCCGAAGGCTAACGATACCCTAAGGCTAGACTAGTGTCAGGAAATTAGAGGGTACTGACTTTCCCAATAACGACTGCCATAGATGTTCATGGCAGCCGGCGGCTTAACGTGCTCTCCGAGGCACGGAGCAGGCGATAATTATCAATCAATACGCACATAATTTCGAAAAGTCATATAACTTCCGAACGTCAGAGGTGCGCGACGTGGGTTCGAACCCGAGACCCTCTGCATTGCAGTCTGTTGGTCTCCCCACTGAGCTATCGCTACTATACCCTACCAGATAGTATCAACACATAAATGGAACATAAATTCACATATCTTATAATGTTGAACTCCCAATATAAGTACTTTTGCTTTACCCATAGATAATTTCATTCTCGCTATATAAATGTTTGAACTAGAAAAGGAAGAACAACACGAAACTCTTTACTGCCAGTTAGATGTTCCTATCGGAAAACCGAAAACCACTTTGAATCTAACAACATCCAAGTTATGAAGAAACTACAATGCCTACAAATTCATGACATTTTCTGCAAAATGTGTACGAATCTAATATTGAGACACCTCAAAATCGTAAGCAATGCCTTCTAGATTATTGTCTGTCTTACGCAAAAATTAGTGATCAGGTTTTGATGCGATTTTTCATATCGTAGTCTAGTTGTTCACAGCGTTTAATTGCTAGTAGTTCAAAATAAATTTTGGCCACGTTTTTCTCAGACGGGCAATGTAGTGCATCATGTAAAAAAATGACGTCACCGCAGAACTGTATTTTACATAGACGAAATCTTAGACAAAGTTTAATAAGATAAGATAATATAAGATATAATGCTATAATTACCTGGTAATATAATAAAGAAAACAAATAAACACAAAGTATCAGCATGTTTGAAACCCATTTCCTATATCTCAGCAGAAAATGAATTATGTACAACATCATATAATACAAAACAGAAGTGTTATATTAATAAGCCTGTTATTAAAAGGTAATTATTCGGTATGGCAATTTTATGTTACACCTGTGCTATGTAAAATTTCGTGATTACTAAATAATATTTCGCAAGTTTTATGAGTAATACTAGACTTCACCAGTGGGTTTCCTTGCGTAAAGTAGGTTAATATGTTAGGTTAATAACAGTTTCGGGGCGCAGGTGCTTCGGCAAGTACCTGTGTCGTATCGGAAGAGAAGAGACGTCCCGGTGGCATCACTGTGGGGACTGTCTCGAGAACACAGCGCAGCATATGCTGGATGAGTGCCCAGCCTGGGCGAAAGAGCGCCGTGATCTCATCGCGGCAGTCGGGGTGGAACGTCTCTCGCTACCGGCCATAGTAGAGTCTATGGTCGCGAGCGAGAGCGCGTGGGTAGCCGCCGCCTCCTACGAGGTAATAATGTTCGCTAAGGAGGTGGCGGAAAGGGAAAGGGAGGCGAACACCAGCCTCCCGGCCCGCAGTCGACGCACCGGGCGCCGAAGGGCGCTAAACGATCTCCGGATCCCATGGTCGCTAGTCCGGGCGACAGACTAAGGCAGTCTGACGTCCATGCAGAAGCAGGCTCGAGACGGCAGCGCGTAGTGTTCCGCGCACGCCTCTCAATGAAGTTTAACTAAAAATGTGACGAGGCCGTCACAACCAAGTGGCGGCCCAAATCTGCCGTAGATGCAGGATGAATGCGCGAGTGATCCCCGCGCAACAGATTGCGAGAAGGAACACCGTGGTAGGTTTAGTTGGTAAGACCAGGATTTCGCCATCTTTGCCCGGGTGAGCTTAACATAACCTTTCCGTCGCCCTTGCAGAGGGGTATGCGTCAAAGCATTCCCCTAAGTAAAAAAAAAAGGTTAATAACAGTTCTTTTTCCTGAACGAAGGCAATTTGTATCCAAAATTTCATGATGATCGGTCGAGTAGTTAAGGCGTGAAAGCATAACAAACAGACTCACTATCGCATTTATAATATTAGTTAAGATTAAGATAGTTAACATTAAGATTTTCAGATTTATAAATTTAACTTCACGGATAGCTTAGGAGTTTTAGTGGTCGCTTTTGCCAAATTATATGGAATCTATCTACAAACAACATTTTTGGGTCCATACAGTTATTCCGAATCTGCTACCATGTTTTATGCAAATAAATGATCATTATTATTATTATTATTAAAATGTTTGTGGAGGCCCCTGCGACATAGAAATTATAAAAATATCCTAACTTAATATTATAAATACTGTGTGTTTGTTTGTTACGCTTTCACGCCTTAACTACTCGACCGATCACCATGAAATTTCGCATACAAGTTGTTGTTGGCCTCGATGGCGTAGTGGTTAGTGTAACCGACTGCCACGCCTGAGGTCGCGGGTTCGATTCCCGCACAAGTCAAACATTAGTGTGCATGAACATAGATGTTTGTCTTGGTGTGGGTGTTTCTATGTATAATATGAACGTATTTACAAAAAAAGGTATATATGTGTGTTTATGCATTTTCTAGTACACATTGTACAAGCTCTGCTTAGTTTGGACGGGACAGTGTTGTCAAAGTCGTACTATAAGGGACAAGGTACCTTTCACCCAGAAATAGTTAGGTTTCCTAGGGATATAAATTTAAAAACATATATACATTAAAGCGAGCTAAGCCGCAGACAAAATCTAGTATATATATATCACTATATACGCAAAAATAAGAACAACTAGTAGTACTGTGTGTACAACGTTTGATAAATACAAGCAGTCAATAATTATGTGCATAGCGGCCATGACGCCTGCGCCTAAGGGCCCGTACATACTGTAAATCATTCACGGTTAAGTCCCGACACATTCGCGAGTAGTTTGTAAAGCCCTGTAATTCATATTAGGGTTGGCACTTTAAAGGACTTTTAGACAATAATCAAATAAAACTTGTTTCGACCGACTTCCATCGATCGTGGTCAACCCGTGACCAAGATCGATGCAAGTCGATCGAAACGTCGGGCAATCCATAGGTATTTATTACCTTTTAAATACTTTATCACGAGTAAGACCTTTTACCTAGCATTATATTAAGAACGTGTACAAATGGCGAATGACTAAAAACGTTTAATAAAACCTTTTTACTAACATACCTACATGGACCCTGAAGGGGTAGGCAAAGGTGTAATATAAGGACCCACATTTTGCCAATAATGTTTAAAGGATCCCACGTAATAGGGTACGATATTTATTTATTTATTAATTTTACTGTGCAAATTTCTATAGCCCGTTCTGCTACTAAAAAAATACTGACAGAATAACACAATAACACTTTGTCTGGCCTGAGAATCGAACTCGTCACCTATAACCTCGTATAACAGTCGCGAATACACATTTTTTTATAACAAATTTTAATAAAATCGTTAATGTTCTACAATTAAATAACAAACACTGTAAGGTTAAAATTAATGACTATATACAGAAATTAACTTATGAAGAAATTGAAAACTTATTTACAATAGTAAAGTAGCTCTCTCACTCACCCTCTCACACTCACTCATACATACTACATTCTACACACAGAGAGCTAGGTTGTATCTTGTATCTTATGTGGAGGTCAGTCAGTGCAGACCGGCGACACTTCGATCCAGTGGGGTCTTTTGTGTCGACACTCTCCCAATAACGACTGCCATAGATGTCCACGGCAGCCGGGACCGACGGCTTAACGTGCTCTCCGAGGCACGGAGCAGGCGATAATTGTCAATCAATACGCACATAATTTCGAAAAGTCATATAACTTCCGAAAGTCAGAGGTGCGCGACGTGGGTTCGAACCCGAGACCCTCTGCATTGCAGTCTCCCCACTGAGCTATCGCTGCTCTTTTAAGAGCTAGGTTACAACTCTACACAAATTTTAATATTATCATTATTTTCTTTTTAATTTTTATCTTTAATTAATTTATTATTTTTATGGTAGTGTTTGTAATCCCAAAGATTCATAAAGATTCATATTATTTGGGATGAACGCTGTCGTCCGAAGTATAGATAATTAATTTTATCTTTTTCGGACACAGATGACTTTTCACTAGAAAATAGAATAATTATAATTACTAATGTATTACTATTGATAACATCTTTGTATAATTAAGAATAAATAAATATTATTATTAATTATTAAAACTTGGAGGGGTAAAAACAGTCGTATACAGACAGTTTGCACCACCGGGGCAATAAAAATGTTTTTGGGCATGAAAACGACCGTTTCCAAAACATTCATAGCTTAATGCTTGTATATTGCCGAAGTGGTAGACAGGATCATGTTTTAGATTTTACGAGTGGCGATACTGTCGACGTATCGAAACTTAAAAGTACTCAAAGTCCATCTTAGTGGTTCGCAGAATCGTCTGTTGATTGACCGTCACTAATAGCAATATTATTGTAATCATACTTAAAAAGTAAAGTATTCCTTTTTTTACATACTACGATGTCAGCACTTAAATAATACTTATGAAATATTATGTTAAGCAATAGTTTAATTAAAGACTAATGTTTTAGCTGAAATCTATAGCGATTATTTGAATTATTGTAATATTACTTGACAACAATACAACTTGCACATTGTTAAAATATAAAGTATTCTTTCGTAAAATAGGATTACTCTAACACATGGTACAACCACTACACACTGGTCAAAAACATTCGCAAAAAAAATATTTAAAAAATGTATATTCAATGCTGCCAACCCTAACATTTAGCAACGGTAAGGGCGCGTGCGCATTGCGCAAGCGCACGCAAAGGGCACGCTATTGTTACATCAACTTATCTGCTAGTTACCCACAATAATTATTTGTCAAAGTAAATTATTTGTTTTGCAGCGTCTAACTACTCTGCTGTCGCCGTTTGTGGTAGTCTCGGCTAGGTGTGGTCATCGTGAGATGTCTGGTTTAATTATTTTATGACGTCTAGCTGTGCCTTGCGGTTTCACTCACGTTTATGGTCACTGCTCCGCTCCAGTGGCTCGTAGCGTAACCTTTTCCAAGAATTAGGAATCTCTGGATCTAGAGATTAGCGCGTTTTAATAAAAAGACAAATTCTTTCGCTTTATTATATTATACTAACCGACCCGATCGACGTTGTCGTACCCGTACGTTAGTTTGCCAGCACTACCCACCGGGTCTTATTGTGAATCTTAACCATCCAGGGCCCCACTCAAACACTTTCTTATTTTATAATTTTTTTATTAATATCGGTCTACTTTTAGCAGCGATAACCCAGTGAGAGACCTTTGGACTGCAACGCAGAGGTCTCGAGTTCGATGCCAAAGCGCGCATCTCAGATAATTCAAAGTGATGTGTATATTAATTAGTTAATTATCGCTCGCTATAATGATTAAGGAAAACATCGTGAGGAAACCAGCATGTTTGAGAGTTCTCCATAATTTTCTCGAAGATATGTTAAGTCTGCCAACCCGCACTGGGCCAGCGTGGTGGACTATGGCCTAACCCTTTTCACACAGAGAAGAGGCCCGTGCCCAGCAGTGGAACGGTTTAATGCAGGGCTGATATTATATTTAGAAGCTTTAAGAGGAGTTGAGAGACAAGTCTTAATTTTTTAAATTAAAAATGACCGCCTCGCAACTACTATGACTTAAATCTGCGCTTACATTAGCGTGCTATCATAAGGTCCCAATTACGATTAGCAGCCGAATGAAGTAATATTACGATTTACTGTCAGAAAGTTCACGGAGTCTCAAAACATAAAACATAAGGACGAATAAATCTAAAATTATCTTTAACGTTAATTTTGCAACGAATAAAAGAGGGTTGTTCCCGTCTCAGCGCATAACTTGTTAACTAAATTGACAGAACTGGGTCACCGCTGCTGGGCAATAGGGTCAGAAACATTTAACTTGTACACTATCTGTATTGTACCCTGACAGCTCATAATTGGCCACAGCATAAGCTTAACTTAAGAACGAACGCGCACTTGAACAACTTGTGATGCAAAATAATATAAGTAACAATGGTTATCCAGCCATTCAGCGAAGAATGCGAAGAATACTCTTCGCATACAGTTTCCCTGACGGCAAGGAAAGAGGTGTGATACTATACAACGATCCTAATAAAACTTAACCGGCCACAGAAATAGACTCAAAATCCTGCACAGTGCTCGTGTTTACTACAGCCTATATCTTCTTCTCTCTAACCTTTATTATTCCCAAGTCACTTGGGGTCGGCTTTTTCTGGTCTAACCGGATTTGACTGATATCAGTTTTTACACGGCACTGCCACCTGACCTTCGCAACCCGAAGGCTAACGATACTCTAAGGCTAGACCAGTGTCAGGATATTATAGGGCACTGACTTCCCAATAACGACTGTCATAGATGTTCATGGCAGCCGGGACCGACGGCTTAACGTGCTCTCCGAAGCACGGACCAGGCGATAATTGTCAATCACTAGTGGGTTTGAACCCGAGACACTCTGCATTGCAGTCTATTGGTCTCCCCACTGAGCTATCGCTGCCTATATATTGGTATAATATCAGCCCTGTATTGAACTGTGCCACTGCTGGGCACGGACCTCTTTTTATTATGAGAAGGGTTAGGCCATAGTCTACCACGTTGGCCCGGTGCGGGTTGGCAGACTCTAAATATCTTTAAGAGCACTATTAAAAACTCAGAGATTGCCTCACGATGTTGTCCTTCACCGTTAGAGCAAGCGGTAACTATTTAATACGCACATAACTTTGAAAAGTCAGAGATGATTTTGAAACTATTTTGTTTTGAATAACAATATCTGAGATCTTTGAGACCAATAGAAAACGTCTCATTTGGGATATTAAGAGTCTTCACATTGCGTGCGGTAATAATATATCGGTTTCTTTTCTGTATAAAATATATTTTTAAGTGATATCATTGGACTTATCATATTATGTGGTAACCAAAACATGTAAAACCAATTCTACTTCAAGGATTTGGACTGCACGGATCGCGTAGTGGTTTAAGTGGTCGCCTCGCCGCTGCCACTGCATCGAGTGTTGTGGGTTCGAATCCCATACGGGACAAAAATGTGTGTGATCCACAAATGTTTGTTCCTAGTCTGGCTGTTCTTTGTGTCCGTTGTTTGAATGTTTGTAAAATCCCCCGCGATACAGAAATTATTCCTAGTGTGGAAGTTGGCTTAATTAAAAGCAAAATAAAATTAAGGATAATTCTTTGTCTTCATTCCTTAAACATAATAAACTTCATACCAAGTAAATTAACTCTTATTTCATCTAACCAAACAGCTCATAAGTACATACCATCTTAGATAATAAAATCAAGAATAAATCATAGGGGCAGGCGTTAACATTAAAGTCGCAATAAACAGAATTAGCCTTCAACATTCCGCGCAATAAGAGTTGACTATACCTCCATCTAGCGGCATCAGTGTGCCTCATGACAGACGAACATATCGCGATAGCCGTAGGCTGGCTACACATGGTAGATTTACTTTATAATAATAATAATAAATAATAAAACATTTGTTTCAGACATAATCCATATGATATTGTCTTCTGTTTACGCGAATATTATTCATTGAAATTAAACTACTATATACGGATTTTATCGCGTTGTTTATTTGAAACTTTGTTATATAATTTTGAAAACTGTTACACTACTTTTACTTTTAAACTTTACTAATTTTTAAGCTAATTAAATACTATTCAAACTATTTAGATTTAATTTAATTTTACACTTTCTCCGACGTTTCGGTTGCTTTTCAGCAGCCATGGTCACGGGGAGACTAAGATGGTAGTTGTCTCAATGTTCCAGTGTAGTTATTTCAAAGTACCCGAACATAATTTAATCATTGGTGTTTCTATTTACGCAGAATGAGCTCAGAGTATCATGAAGTCTAGCTGAGGTTTGCTTCTTCTTGGGTTTGACTATTTGTATAACTGGATCCCAAGCTGTATAATCCATATGATTTAGTAACAATTTTCTTACAAACTATGTTAGTAAATAGAAATAAATTAAGCATACATTACAGTTTTCCCGTAACGATGCCTACCCAGTGTGGCTGTATAGGACAATCATTACGGGAGGCAATCATTTGCAGAATGCAGTTGGTGCTGCTAAGCAATCTCTAAAAATGTGACGCCGCTTTTGTCCGCATTATAGCGTGAAAACCGTCAACGCGCGCAACTGCAAATATCTGCGACGCACTGCTATAACGCGGTAGCCCCAACAACATTCTGAAAGCGTTATAGTATTGTATACGCAGGACATTGTAGGCTCGTTGCGTATACCGAATCCACAGGCCGCTCGACTAAAAAGATTGACAATATGCCCTAAAAAGACTTAGTTTAAAAGAGTTAATTTTACTTTAGACTGTAAATATTTGTATTAATAATGCGCTAGTGTAAAATAAAATTGTCAAGTGATGTCTTGAAACAAAGGTTTATCTTAGTTCATGCAGGCTTAAGACAGCGCCGAGCATAAGACAGATAATGACAGAGCTCGTGCGGCGCATATTCAAATCGGCGCGCGGCCGCCATAGTAAAATTGTATGGAGAATTAGAAGTGCTTTTTTGATAAATATGTATCTTTATTATCAACCAATAACTTAAATATTTGGGACGGACAATTTGTAATATAACTATTTATGTTTCGTTTAAGGTGTAAAATATGATTGATTTCTACTGCTATAATCTAAAAATCACGTAACACGAGCTTCCCTTTTTACTTTTTTATGTGCAAATTTACGTAATTTTGTAGGCGAATATATTAATTATTTTAAGTTTTTTACACGGAGTAATTGTAAACACATTCATTGTTATGATAAATTTATATTTTATATTTGTATTAAGCAAAAAGTGTTGATTTTATTCACTTAACTGTGACCGTCTGTTTTGGCACATTTCGCTCGGCGTAGTCTTAAACATAACCTTTTGAACTTCATTTATTTTGTATACACTATAAATTAACATAGATTAACAATTAATTGTAATTTAAGCTTGTATTATTTAAGGCAGGTATGTTTTTACACTGCTGATGTAGTATGTATTATGTAGTGTAAGGGTGTATCTTATTTTTCCTGTCAATAAATAAATATTATTATCCTTAAATGGGGTAATAAATATAATAATTGTGAAGTAACCTAGCATGCAACCTTTGGTTACTCCAACTATTGCAATAGAAAAATGTTCACAATAGCGAACTGCTCTGATGGTGGACAGCCGCGTCGTATGATTCGGGTGTGCTTCCGATTACAGTACTCCGCTTCGAACTCAATTTATGCTTTGATACGTGTTTTGCCGCGCAAGGTGTCCTGGGGCTATAAATAAGACAAAAAATGGACAGACAAAATAAGGACTACTTTTTTATGTGTCAATTATTAGAATTGTGACCTATACCATTATATTTCAGCAACAACTACAGGGATGATGACATTTATGGTCACATCGCCAATTCCAATACGCTAAAAGGTGTGTGTGTGCTTCACAAATATTTCCGAGTATGTACGGTCTTACAGTACTGTGCACAAAATTTTGACATCTATTCCTGATTATAAATTTTCATTTCTTTTATTAATAATATCTTATATATAAAATTCTCGTGTCACAATGTTAGTTACCATACTTCTCTGAAACGGCTTGACCGATTTTTATGAAACTTTATATGCATATTTAGTAGCTCTGAGAATCGGCTACTATCTATTTTTCATACCCCTTAGTGATAAAGTAAACATTAAAAAAAAGAAAAGTTACTTTTGACAGAACGAAGTTTGTCCGGGCAGCTAGTAATAATATAATATTCTATAACATACACACAACACGATCTAGCCCATACTAAGCAGAGCTTGTACTATGGGTATATATACACCATACACATACACCAAGACAAACATCCATGTTCATGCACACAAATGTTTGACTTGTGCGGGAATTGAACTCGCGACCTCAGGCGTGGCAGTCGGTTTTTTATTTCTTAATAGCAGCACCCTAGTACTATCTGGAATCTCAATCTGGTTCTATCTGGTAGACGGCTATAGTTTTGACCGATTGCATGGTACATACTTAAAACCACAGGCGAAGAAATGAGCTCCTTCGTTCGTTGTATTAGGCATGATACTACATATAAATGAGCTAATAAATTATAAAGTGCTCTATTAAATGATCAATCAAACCTAACTATGTAATATTATAAATGCGCATGTGAGTTTGTTTGTTTGTTACGCTTTCACACCTTAACTATTCGACCGATGATCATGAAATTTAGCTTTCGTTGTTAGGGGTACGGAAATGGACACAGGGTACCTTTCATCCAGAAAAAAGTACTATTACTAACCTAATCTACATAATTACGCGAGCTAGGCCGCAGGCAAAATGTAGTCGCTTATAAATATTGAAATGTCTTCTACTTTCAGATACTTGATGTATATAGAATACGAAACATGTCGAATATCAAACGAATCTTGTCTTGTCAACGTCAGTCGGTACTTGGACGCTGATAAGATAACCAAGATCTCAGTTTGATAATATACCGGTATCAATCTTATCTCATTAATTAAGATAATATGCTATAACTGCAGTTACTACTGCGCCTCGGTCGCAGTATGAGTGAAGGCGACTGCTGTGGAATTTCGAGTACGATGCCCAGGTTGTTAGGTTTATGGGGTTTGCTGTGAAGAAATTCTTAGTAGCCGCAAGGAGTTTGGAACTTAATCTATACTAATATTATAAAGCTGAAGAGTTTGTTTGTTTGAACGCGCTAATCTCAGGAACTACTTGTTCGAATTGAAAAATTATTTTAGTGTTGGATAGCTCATTTATCGAGGAAGGCTATAGGCTATATAACATCATGCTGCAACCAACAGGAGCGGAGCAGCAATGAAAAATGTTGCAAAAACGGAGAAATGAAAAATAATAAAGCAGACGAAGTTGTGCGGGTCAGCCAGTCTAGTATAAGATCAGACATGCACCCTGTAAAGGGGCCTTAAAGTAGCCATATGTGGATGTAATATTGTTCTGCATGCTCTATCTGTATAGGGCTATAGGCGTGAGACTGTCTAGGTATTTAGCACTTAACTTCTTATACATAAATGGAACAAATACAAAACAATTTGGCCGCTTCGATGGCGTAGTGGTTAGTGTAACCGACTGCCACGCCTGAGGTCGCGGGTTCGATTCCCGCACAAGTCAAACATTTGTGTGCATGAACATGGCTGTTTGTCTTGGTCTGGGTGTTTCTATGTATAATATGTACGTAATTACAAAAAAAAGTATATATGCATGTTTATCCATTTTCTAGTACCCATAGTACAAGCTCTGCTTAGTTTGGGCTAGATGTTGTGTGTATGTGGTAGAATATTATATTATATTATATTATGCGAATCTTTCTTATTATAACTGACTATTATTTATTGAAATTAAACTACTATATACGGCTTTTATCGCGTTGTTCATTTGACAGTTTATTACATAATTTTGAAAACTGTTACACTACTACTACTATTAAACTTTACCAATTTTTAAGCTAATTACATTATTATTAAAACTTTTAAAACTGTTTAGATTTAATTTAATTGTACACTTTCCCCGATGTTTCGGTTGCTTTTCAGCAGCCATGGTTGCGGGGAGACTAAGATGGTAGTTGTCTCAATGTTCCAGTCAAAATTATTTAATAAAGTGTCAAATAAACAACGCGATAAAAGCCGTATATAGTAGTTTAATTTCAATGAATAATATTCGCGTAAACAGAAGACAATATTATGACTAATATTTATTTTTAAATAAATCTTATATTTCCGCGATCACCGTTGCTTTAGTATATAAAGTGTACGTATAGAGACAGCGTTCTTATATTAGTTAAAAGACCGTATACAGTAATATAATTGCTCAAAGACCGCACATACTAAATGTTTACTCACATCAGTTACTATTGTGTATTCAATAAACGTTTTGAAACAATCGCTATTGAAGTATTGATGCACAATGATATACTGTTGTGTGTCAAAGTACCGACAGTACAAATATAAATAAAAATGACTTAGTGAGGTTAGTTACTGAAACCCGCACTTCGCAAAGGCGGCGCTAAACGCACACCACTAAACCTGTGACCACGATCAATGAAAGTATTTACCTTTCAATCATTATCAACGAGATTAACCTATTGTGTGGCAGAGGCACACCGGTGGGCAGACAAAATAGTTTATTTTTTATTTTTTTTTGTGTTATAGGACGCTAACTAGCGATACGCCTGATAGTAAGCGAATACCGCCGCCCATGGACACCCGCAACACCAGAGGAGTTACAAGTGCGTTGCGTTCTTTTTAAATTTGCCTTCACCAGAAGAGGGGGAGAGGGGGACGGTCGGGCCTCCGGTACCCTCACTCACTCGACACAACACAACTCAAGCGCTATTTCACGTCGGTTTTCTGTGAGGCCGTGGTATCACTCCAGTCGAGCCAGCCCATTCGTGCCGAAACGTGGCTCTCCCACGGTATAAATTAAGGTATTCAATTTTGTCGTGCATTCCAATAATTAACAGTTAATTCCCGTTGTCTCATATTATATTAAGTATATTGTGTATTCTTTGTTTTCAGTCATTCTTCGTCAGCTATGATGCGGCTGCTGACATTATAGTAATCCCTAAAATCCTGATTAGCCCAAGAAACACAAGTAATTATTTTAACCAATAATATATAACATTACCGTACTGCAAGCAGCCTAATCCAGGAGTTATCTGCAGCAGATCCGTGTCCTGTGCATCAATCTGCACATTCCTCGCGTATCTACATCCGAGACCGCAGTGTTGAGTAGATGATGCTTGGCTTACACCACGGTACACGGTATAAGATTTAGACTTTAGTTTTACAATCGCTTTGACTTAAATAAGTAAGAGATATCTTTTAGATATTTGGTCGTTACTTTACCTAACTATTATTAATAAATAATGTTTGGTTCTTTTAAAGAAGATAACTTGGTAGGAAAAAACTTAGCTCAATCCGGGCAGCGGATCAGAACAAGAAACAACAAGCGCGGTTCCCGCGGCTATATGCGAGCGAAGCCGCGGGAAAAAGCTAGTAAAAATATATGCAACTCACACCGATACCTGCTACTTAGTATATAAAAATTATAATTACGAGACTATTTAAAAATATGGAATATTAAATGTTATACACGTTAACTGTGGTCAACAAGCTTGTTGTGACAATTTCCCACACGTTTCCAACTCCATCAGAAATGGGGTTGGCAGCTTGTGAGATTTGTTAACTTCACTACTGTAAGCACAAAGGAGATTTGAAACCCCTACTGCAGGAGTACAACTCAATACATTTGTCTGGAATCTTCTGCAAAATTAAGACACTTTCTGCGGTGTGTTGCTTTAGATTAGAGCGAATATCTCCTTCAAAAAATATCCAATTCGGACGCAGTCCTTCGCTGCTATCGCCACACTGAGAGTTGTTAGCTCACATCATATTGCACGCAGTTATTTGTGTGTGGGTATCCACAAATAATTGTTCTACATAATGTATGTATGTATCTTATGTGGGTGCCAGTCAGTGCAGACTGGCGATACTTCGACCCAGTGGGATCTTTTGTTCTACATAATACTTTGTGTCTGTCAATTTGTAAAATTGCCCACGAGACAGGGATTGATACAAACGTTAGTTTTCTTTTTAAATGAAAGGCCTGACACGGGGGTGGGCTTTTAAATAAAAAAATCTCACCAAACATTTCGACACACAATGTTCTTTTACTTTATTCTTGTGCTAAAAATGTCACCTATACTAACCAGTACGTAGACAGCTGCACACAGCGCTAAAGAATTTTCTAAAGCAGTTGAAGGCAATTAATCTCGACATTCCTGCAGCTATGGCACTCAGCGAGTGACGCCGAGGTATTTACGAAGCTTCTCTTAATGATAACTCGCACGTTTTAGTCTCTACTGATGGACTGATGTAGTGCCTCATCACCTACTCTCCTGGTTTAGGACATGTGGTGCAAGTTGTAAGAACATAGCGTTGGTAAAATCGCCAGTAAATGAAACAAGATTTTTTAAAGGTTTCTTTTTTCTTTTTCTCTTTACTGATTCGCAGAATAAAAGACCTCATTGTTTAAAAAGGTGATGTTTGTCATTGTAGACAAAGTTAAAAATCATTTATGTATTATTAATATTAAGGTCACTAAGTAAGATTTATTAAGGTCAAAGTTTATCTGTTAGTGAGTTTAGTGACTTCACATATAAGTTCAATTCTTTCTTTCTTCTTTTTCGTGTGGTTAGTGGCCAACCTGTTATCAAGAGTTGTTCAAGCCTGCCGTAGGCCTCTGACATGGCTTAACGACTGCTTTAAATTTGACAACAACCGGGACCGACTTTTTACGTGCCCTCCGAAGCACGGAGACGCTCAGATGAAATACCACTAAGCGGCCACCCATCTATAGACTGACCGCACCCAACGTTGCTTAACCTCGCTAATCGTTTACCGATCAGTGAGTGCAACTGGCTATCAGCGCCTCTATATATTTCAATAACTTTATTGAACTTATATTTAGGTTAATTGCTGGGATCTGGCCTGCAAACAAAGTCTTAACCAATAGACTAATGATAAAAAGGAAATATATTTAATAATTTTCACATTAATATAACTATATTTTTACTACATAATTTAGGCTTTACATTGTGTTCAAATTTTATTTAAGGTATATTTCTTGGTCAATGCTCGGATCCCAGGGCCCAGACACAATGCCTTGTTCATTGTGTCTGGTTTCCAGATTTTAAGAGATAGAATTAACAACATTTTTGAAAGAGCCCATCTTGCCAAATCATATGTTGCAACCTCATTGAAAATATTTAATCGCCAAAGTTGCAAGTTAGACACAACAGTTGATCCTAAATATTCTTAAGGTAAGACATCTGCTGCACTGAGAATGATGTCTGTATCTAAGAGATCTTTATATACTTTAAAATAACGTACGTCTAAACAGCAAACTTTTTGTGGATCACTATTTCTGGCCTGTTTAAGATTAAACCATTTCCACTTTATGCAGTTCAAATACACAACGAGGCATTGAAATTCCTATTGTTAAAATTGCTTTATGTACCCGCTGACGCTTTCACCTTATATTCAACCGAATAAATATTATAAATCACACGTGAACACTATAAAACTCCTTTAAAACGACACATAGCCCCGCCGAGAACGTCTGCTAGCTGCTAATGGGTGTTAATGATTATTATTAGAGTCACCTGCATAACAAATTAGCGGAGCTTCAGTTATGTGACATTGTGGCGCTAGAGTGCTGTAATATCTGCCCTATATGCATATAACCTGTCTCTCAATGCTCAGCACGGAAATGGCAAAATTAAATTTTATATATTTTTTTTGTGACAACACTGTCGTGATGTCACAAATGTTGCCGCAAAATAAAAACTAAATTATTGTTTTTGTGGTAACACTCGAATTGTGCCAAAGATGTTGTCATCACCATGAGGTTCGATAACTAGTGATACGCATTAACAATACGCCAAATTGTATACGCATGAATCAATATTAAGTAATATTATTAATTCGAATGTGAGTTTATTAGTTTGTTTGTTATGCTTTCACGCCTTAATTACTTAACCAATCATAATAAAATTTCGCATACACGTTGTCAGGGGAACAGAAAATGGCATAAGCTACTTTTCATCCAGATAAAACTACTGTGTCCGAGGAATAGGAAATTAATATAACTTACATCTACGCGAGCAAAGCCGCGGGCAAAATCTAGTGAAACATTAACTCAATCAATCACATAAGCTTTTCCCAACGCCATTCGAAGGTTGTTCCAATCATTTGACTTTCATAACACCAATTTACCTTATAAGATATCTACTCATCTGGCCCAATAACCAAATCGTAACCGATCTGCTTGTAATCACGATATCTTAGGGCATGTAAACTGAGTAATAAACATCAAACACAGGTTATATATCATCATATATGGTAATAGATACATGGGAAATTATGTAGATATAATTTTGCAATGGTATTTAGGTCTAGAGTCAAAGCTAGGTAACCTAATCTGCCGTCCTTTAACTAAAATGCCGTTAACCCACAAGCGCGCGAATATGACTTTTTAATGGATAGTATAATAGTTTTCAATTGTCTATTTATAATTTTAATAGAATTTATAACTATTTATCTATATAATTATCTATCTATAATTATATTCTAGCATAGAATCCAAAACTAAATTACTTTTCATTAAAAAGTCATAATCGCGCGCTTGTGGACGGCAGTAATTGTTTAACGATCGAATGTTTTGTAGTAATTTGTGCTCAGTAATGTTATGCATGTTACGTTCAAATTTTGAATGTATGCTTTGTTTGTATGTTGAAGATGTTTTCGAAGAATAAATTCCTTTCCAATATATTTTTTTTTAAATCTCTATGGTTCGATAGATTTTTATAGGGTGCATCTGTAGCTAAAACAGATGCTTTCTTTTCTTTTAAATCTTTTCTATCTTCCGTGATCGAAAGGACAACAAAAGATAAACCAAATAATTATATAAGAGCAATTTACTACACGGATGGTGTAGTAATCTAAGTAGTCGCTACTGCCGCGCGCGCTGAGTGGGTTCGATTCCCACACGGGATAAAAATTTGTGTAATTAGCAAATAGTTTGATTCGAACCTGGGTGTTTTTTATGGTGTATGAATGTTTGTAAAGTCCCCCTCGATATTAATCCTAGTGTGGAACATGTATTTAAAAAGAAAAATAAATAACCGAAAAAGCACGACCTAGGCAAACGTTCGCTGACCCCATCGGAGACATTCTGAAGAAGCTAGATTTAAAAATAGCATCATAAACATCCCTTTTTATACTTCAATCAATCAATCAATCAGCCCACCGCAGTCCACTGCTGGACATAGGCCTGTCCCATTTTACGCCACAACATCCGGTCTTCTGCCTTCTGCATCCAGTCTGACTCAGCTACCTTTTTCAGGTCATTGGTCCACCTGGCCGGGAGGCGTCCTACCTTACGTTTACCAAGTCGCGGTCTCCACTCTAGGTCTCCAACAGCCATCGGTCCTTCTACAGATATGGCCAGCCCATTGCCACTTCAGATTGCTTATTCTGCGAGCTATTTCCGTAACCTTGGTTTTTTGATGGATAACCTCATTTTAAAATTTATCCCTTAAAGAAACTTCAAGCATAGCTCGCTCCATAGCCCATAGCCCGCTGGGTGAGTAAAAATTTTTGGACTACCCCTACCGTGAGTGTATACATTTCGGCACCGTAGGTCATAACAGGTAGGACACACTGGTCAAAGACTGCTCTTCAGCCGTCGAGCGTGCATGAAAAATATAATAAAAGAGAATAAAGCTAGCGATAAATGCTTAGTTCGAAGCAACTCGTAATCCATCTCTGACCCTCCCTCCCAATCTGGGCAACAGGCGGTAATCTATGTTTGTATATCTGTCTGTTTCACTATCAAGCAACAACCACTGAATATATACATATTTCACGTAATATTGTCTTCTGTTTACGCGAATGTTATTCATTGAAATTAAACTACTCTATAAAGAAAGAACTAAAGAACACAGATTCCTACCAAGGATGCTTCGCGAGGCTATTGAAATCAAAAACCATCCTAATTTTAATAGAGAAGATGATCGGAATGTACCACCAGCTTGGGATCCAGTAATACAAATAGTGAAACCCAAGAAGAAGCAAACCACAGCTAGACTTCATGACACTTTGAGCTCTTTCTGCGTAAATAGAAACACCAATGATTAAATTATGTTCGGGTACTTTAAAATAACTACACTGGAACATTGAGACAACTACCATCTTAGTCTCCCCGTGACCATGGCTGCTGAAAAGCAACCAAAACGTTGGGGAAAGTGTAAACTTAAATATAAATAGTTTTATAATATTAATAATTTAATTAGCTTAAAAATTAGAAAAGTTGATTGTAGTAGTTTCTAGATTATGTAAAAAAGTGTCAAATAAACAAAGCGATAAAATCCGTATATATACACAGTATACATATAGCTCATGGAAACCGTTCGGTGACGATGACGCGAGTCCTATGTTTTTTGTTCACCCAAAACTCAACGCTCAACGCGCCTAAAGAAGATTTCGCTTCCAAAAATAAAAATATTAAGATTCTTGTCTTCTTATGGAACTAAATTGCGCCATACAAAATTTCTTGTGCTGAGTCTCGAGACACAGGGGTGGCACAACTATTTTTGCATGTTTTCATTCCCAAGTACGAATATCTGACTCACTAACTTGATTGTACTGATGCTGTATGCTTTAAGTGGTAATCGCGTTACTGCTGCTCCCTCTTAAGGGGGTCCAAAAAATATCTGATTCATGAATAGTTGTTCCGTGTCTATGTGTTCTGTGTCCGTTCTTTGCATATAAGTAAAGGGCGGGCGTCATATTTTTCAAATTACTGGCAAACCCTTTATATTATACGAGATCATCACATATCGTTTTAATATCGTTACTCAGCATCAGGTGTCGCTTAATTCAGTACGATATTTTTGTTCATAATTTGCGTAAAAATTTACATACAAATATGATGGGCTACCGTATCATCCCAACGATTCGTCTCGCTGTACTCAAGTGATTATACCACCTCCTGCATACCGATTTAATCATGGGCTTAAAAGAAAAATAATTACTTTATTAAATTATTGAACCTTTCAATTTCATTTTTTATGTACACGCGGCATGTGTGTAAAGACATTAGTGTAATAAAGTTCAGAATAAATAATAATTTAATCAATTAAGGCTTCGCATAGCATCGTCTTTTTATCGTTGTTTTTTCGATACCGTTCGCTTATTTTGTTACATTGTAGCATTCAATAATAAGCAGCGATAGCTCAGTGGGGAGACCAACAGACTGCAATGCAGAGGGTCTCGGGTTCGAATCCACGTCGCGCACCTCTGACTTTCGGAAGTTATATGACTTTTCGAAATTATGTGCGTATTGATTGACAATTATCGCCTGCTCCGTGCCTCGGAGAGCACGTTAAGCCGTCGGTCCCGGCTGCCATGAACATCTATGGCAGTCGTTATTGGGAAAGTCAGTACCCTCTAATATCATGACACTGGTCTAGACTTAGGGTATCGTTAGCCTTCGGGTTACGGAGGTCAGGTGTCAGCCGCTCCGTGTAAAAACTGATATCCAGTCAAATCCGGTTAGACCAGAAAAGTCGACCCCGGGTGACTTGGGAATAATAAAGGCTAAGAGAGAAGAAGAAGTAGCATTAAATAATGAATATGATAAAAAATAGTACGATTGTGGGTTGTATTTCAAAAACGAAACAGCAGCCCACCTAATTGTTAACGGTAACCGCTGTTAACGGATATGTTTTCTTGGCATCACAGTAACGATTCCAAAGAAAAACGATCAAGACATTGCCATTAATCGCACAGGTGACAAATAAATACTCGGTCTGCTGCCTGTATGTAAGGAGTTACGGACAATGAGACAGAAGCAAGGGGGTAGGAGGAGAAAAGGAAGAAAGAGACCTAGGAAGTGATTGGGCTTCTGGCAGCTCAAAAACTGTTATAATATCTATTACCTTCTTATAATATTACAACTAGTAGATATACATATATTGAATTACACACACATGTTGTTACTCCAGTTTGAGCGAAACCCTAGAATTAATAAGAATATAATTGGGCGTATTTAAACGAGTAGATATAATATTTGAAACTCTTAAAGCAACAACACCTAAATACGTAGATATCTATATTCTATGTATAATATGTAAGTATTTACAAAAAAAAGTATATATGCATGTTTATCCATTGTCTAGTACCCATAGTACAAGCTCTGCTTAGCTTGGGCTAGATGGTGTGTGTATGTGTAGAATATTATGTTATATTATTAGTATATATTATACACCTATATGTATATTTAAATATGAGTCTATACTTATATTTAAATATACCCAAAGGGATAGGAGGTATATTATATCAGCAACCTTGCTTCTAGGGACTAGGCTGTAGCTAGTCACAGTGCATATTGCCAGATCTGGTGATGTACTTTCTCCGACTCTAAGTCTGATACACGCACTTTCACGATCGCACTTTAAACTAAAGCAAACTATAGGGCCATTCACAAAGGGCCAACGGAGCAGTCAATCAAGCCAAACATCTAAATAATATATGATATTATCAATAAACTTATCTATCCGAAAGGAAAACAAATTCATTAATCGCTGTATCCTATGACAATCAGCTGAAGGTTACATAGTTGTTTTTGATATCGGTTAAACCAACACCTTTTATTAAAACCAGCCTGATTAGAATGTCAAACCAAATAATACAACGCTTACAATTAATACTTGACACATTGACACACTGATTGCATTCAATCTCGTTATAATCACGTAACTGTCTCGGTTAAATATTGGTTTAATATCGGTAGTCCAAATGGGTGAATGTTTATCAGTTAGTATGTATGAATTTAATGTGTGATAAACTTTTAAATTGGATTTTCAATTTTAATACATTTTTAAACGTCAAGGGGAAATTACATTTATTTATTGAACATTTACTGTTCGATAAATAAATGTAACTTTTCGAGATATTTAGGCTAAATATTTTTAATTTAATAACGAGTCTGTGTCTTACTTACTTGCGTACGTGAAATAATTTTATACCTTTTATATGCCATAGCTTCGATCATGCAGTTATTGAGTCTGCATCTGCATCTTGCAGTTTTGATGTGCATCCAATTAATATGTTGCTTTCTTTTATTTTACTGTTTTAGGAAAACTTACAGCGAATAATGTATTACAATGAGTAACATAGTTAATACAGCTAATTAATAATAATAATAATAATATTCTACCACATACACACAACATCATCTAGCCCAAACTAAGTAGAGCTTGTACCATGGGTACTAGACAATGGATAAACATACATATAAATTTATTTTTTTGTAAACTCATACATATTGTACATATATAATTAAAAGGTTTCACAGACAGAAATAGAAATGAAGACAAATAAAAAAGTTAATATACAGCGTTATTGTTTTTATGTATAATATGTATGTATTTACAAAAAAGTATATATATGTATGTTTATCCATTGTCTAGTACCCATAGTACAAGCTCTGCTTAGTTTGGGCTAGATGGTGTTGTGTGTATGTGGTAGAATATTATTATTATTATCAGCTTTATTTATCACCAATCAATAAAAAATATTATTATTTAATCATAACAGACTTCATCTATGAATGAAAGAATTATGTAATTAACTAATCACATCAATCATTTCGAAAGTTTTCTGGAGTAGAATGGAGGGATGACGTTAAAAGTTTTCTGAATACACCCTTATCCATCATAGCTTGTACTTGGTTTTAACAATATACGATACATTTCTGTCTAGCTCTTCAAAATACAGGCGCAATGCTATATCAATATATAAAGACCTAGACTTACAATCACAATGCTACGCCACCCACTGTCATGGCAGATGACGTCACGCAAGGTCACTGTCGCACGTTCACTTCATGCGCCCGCGCATGGTATGTGCACTAAATGCACAGGTGCTATTGATTCGCTGTCTTGTTTTATTTACCCGAGAGGAAAGGAAACGAAAATACGACCGGTATTTTAGATGTGTGACCTTCAGAATGCCGAGACATAATAAGATTTAATTATTTTTATTGCTTCTAGAGGCAGCTAGAAACCCTAATGGCAAGTGGAACAGTCGCTCATGGACTGTTTCTAGCAATGTAAGGGTTATTTACCTATAGCTAAGCAGTTACGACCTGATAAGGGTCGCGGCAAGCGGTTGGAAGCGGGTGGCCCAAGACCAGTCTGTGTGGAAAACCTTGGGGGAGGCCTATGTCCAGCATTCGCTGTCTTTCGGCTGAGATGATGAAGCAGTTGTAGTTGCTTATAGTACTTCGATAGCACTACTCTCTTTAAAGCTTATTTAAAGAAGCGCATGTTAGAAAACTAGGAAAGGACACATACATAAGTACATTCCAAAATTTGTGCCTATGTGGGTAAAATAAAGGATAGACGAGAACCTAATTGGTTATGAGCTTATAAATAGATAGGCACATATTGTTGGTCTTTCAAGTGAAGTGATAACTTTCGTGCGACACTGCTACTGCCTAATACATACGTGTGTGAAATGACCGCTGAAAGCGTGCCATGATAGAACTAGAACATTTACAAGTAACAAGTGAGAAACAGCCATGAATTGCCGTAAATCTTAGAGTTCGAAAAATTGGTATCACGTGACCTTGAGGTCAGAGGTCAAAGGTCATAGTCATTTCAGGGGTATATCAACTATGCTGAGTCAAATAGCGTTGACCGCGAGTCTCTAGCTCTTACGGTTCTTGAGTTAAAAGATGGTATCACGTGACCTTGAGGTCAGAGGTCAAAGGTCATAGTCATTTAGGGGGTATATCTACTATGCTGAGTCGAATAGCGTTGACCGCGAGTCTTTAGCTTTTACGGTTCTTGAGTTGAAAGATGGTATCACGTGACCTTGAAGTCAGAGGTCAAAGGTCATAGTCATTTCGGGCGTATATCGACTATGCTGAGTCGAATGGCGTTGAACGCGAGTCTCTAGCTCTTACGGTTCTTGAGTTGAAAGTTGTATAACAGACAGACGGATGAAGAGTTTTTTCGAACTCTAAAAAGATGAATCTTCCTTCGGTATGGAGTGATACATAAAATAGCTACATGCTTTTATATACCTAAAGGTGTTATAGTTAAGTCCTTTTTGTTATATCTTAAGTCTTAAGTCTTAAGACATTGCCGCTCTAGGTATAAAGTCCCCTGTCCCGGGACAATTAACCGACAAGACTAACAAGGACAAAGAATCAGAAAAATATTTGTGGATAATATATAAATGTACTCTGTGGGATTCGAACCCCTTATACTCTGCGCGACGGCAGTGGCGAGGCGAACGCATACCTGCCATGAGTGCAGTCGATATTTAATTTATTGTTCTAAAAGCATTGGTACATTACAGATTGGATTGACTGGCAAAAGGACAGATAGACAAAATTCACATTTATCTATTTTACTATTAATCTCTTAAACCGATCAGATCATATATTTCAAATTATAATAGATAGTTAATTCAAATACTTTATAAAATTAAATACAAAAGCATCTAAATTTTGTGTTTTTAAAATCAGCCGCAATAAAATCCGGATAAAGTAAATTTCACATTTAATTTTTAAAATTTAACAATTTAAATTTAATTTCAGTAAATGTATGTTTAACATTAGCGTAAATGTAAGACAATATTTTAACACAAATAATTTATATTCTAACAATATTTCTATAAAACATTTCGCCATACATTTAAAGAATACCCCCTGCTGTCCGGAAGCACCTTGTTCGTTAATATACCCACATTAATATCATTCAAGCATAATCAAATTAACCATTAACTTTACTCACAGATATATGAGACCACACCATTTTATTTAAACACTAGCTTTTGCTCGCGGCTTCACTCGCCTAAAAGTAGGTAAGATTATGTGAGTAACTGTACTTTTTTAATAGAATATAGCCTATGTTACTCGCTGATAATATAGCTTTCCAATGGTGAAAGAATTTTTAAAATCGGTTGATTAGTTTTGGAGATAAACCCTTACAAACAAACGCGCATCTCTGACTTTTCGGAGTTAGGTGAGTATTAAATAGTTAATTATCGCTTGTGAGTAAACCTGCATCTGTAAGAGTTCTCAATGATGTTCTCAGAGATATGTGAAGTCTGCCAACCCGCGGTGGGCCAGCGTGGTGGACTATGACCTAACCCTTCCCACACTGAGACAGGGTTGATATTATTATATTACAAACAACCAAACAAAAACCTAATATTTCTCTGTTTATAATATTAGTGTAGATTTTTGTCATTCCCATACTAAAAGGCTTAGTAATATTAATTACTAATGACAAAAAACACAATTATTACTTAAGAATGGTTATCATTATGAAGATCATGGCATATTTGAAATATTCAAGTTTGAATCATAGATGCCGTATAATTAACCCGTGGGAGAATGTCTTGTAGATAATAACTTCGAAGCGTACGTAATTGTGACGTTATTTGGTATTACACAGTCCCGCGTAGCGATAGTAAATGTGGTGTGGAATGAGGTCTCAGGTTCGAAGCCTGGGTCGAGAAAAGTGTTATTGAGTTTTAGGCGTTTCGTACTGTTGAACCTAAAACAATATTTTCTGGCTTGTTGGTGTGACATACATACCTTTACTTACTCTGTCAAGGATTTAAACGGGAGCTATATAAGTATGCTATTTGTTATTATGAAGATTTCGAATTTCTAAGGATAACTTTTAGTTACGTGCTCGAGGAATAAGAAAATTAGACCAGTCTTGCATTAAAAGTGCTAATACATATATATGCGCTATGAAAGCTACGCGTGTCTGTAATGCTTATTACCTCTCAATACATGATCAATAATTTTTTATTTCTTCTTCATTATTTACATAAAAAAGCAGCGATAGCTCAGTGGGGAGACCAACAGACTGCAATGCAGAGGGTCTCGGGTTCGAACCCACGTCGCGCACCTCTGACTTACGGAAGTTATATGACTTATCGAAATTATGTGTGTATTGATTGACAATTATCGCCTGCTCCGTGCCTCGGAGAGCACGTTAAGCCGTTGGTCCCGGCTGCCATGAACATCTATGGCAATCGTTATTGGCAAAGTCAGTACCCTCTAATATCCTGACACTGGTCTAGCCTTAGGGTATCGTTAGCCTTCGGGTTGCGGAGGTCAGGTGGCAGCCGCTCCGTGTAAAAACTAATATCCAGTCAAAGCCGGTTAGACCTGAAATGCCGTCCCCAAGTGACTTGGGAATAATAAAGGCTAGGGAGAAGAAAATTATTTACATAAAGAAAGCAACAATCATAATTTACAACTTAACTAATATTAACAAAACTAACTACTTATAAATAGATCAAAATGAAGAGTAACAAAATATGGGACTGTAAAATTATAAAAAGAGATGGCTGGTTTAGGTAGCGACCTAAAATTCCTCAGCATCGCTGTCGACCGGAAATGTGCCCAGAAGACTAGCAGCATTGCCACGCTGAATGGCAATGCTGATTCTTTGAGCCAAAAAAGTCCAGCCCTCTGGTCACGCGAAGCGTCGATTAGCCGCTTAGTTATGTCTCTAAAAAGCGCACGAGCGCCTGGACCCCATGAACCTAGCGTCTCTACCCCAAACGGCTCGATAACGTAATTACCAATTAAAATACTGTATTTGCGCCGTTTGAGGTTTTCTGCTGCTACAGCAGCAGCACTGGCACAGCTCACCATGCTCGGAAGATGTGATGGCGCAAGGGTGTCGACGCATGTGGCGTCCCACACCAAAGGCCTACCCATTTTCCCAGGTAACAAAGACATACCATCGGGTCTCTTCCCATCGTCACGTACCAAGCCTATGGGTTCTAATACTGCTGGTACATTACAATGGGCAGATTTCAATACATGTAGTTGTAATGATTCACAGTTTTCTCCTGATGAATGACGGTGATATTTAGGTTATTTATTTTTTGTTTAAGAAGACAACTCTCACACTTGGGATAATTCCCATGTCGGGGGGACGTTACAAACATTCAAACAACGGACACAAATAACACCCAGACTCGGAACAAGCATTTTGTAGATCACACAAAGTTTTGTCCCGTGTGGGATTCGAACCCACAACACTCGGCGCAATAGCAGTGCCGAAGAGTCCATGTAACCCACTACGCCATCCGTGCAGACAAAATTTCTGAGTTCTACGCTACGATTTGAGTTACACAATTATATTCGAATGTATCGATATTACTACACACACATACATCTGTTCACTACTTTTCTCCCTAGTCTTTGTTATTCCCAAGTCACTTGGGGTCGGCTTTTCTAGTCTAACTGGATTTGACTGGATATCAGTTTTTACACGGAGCCGCTGCCACCTGACCTCCGCAACCCGAAGGCTAACGATACCCTAAGGCTAGACCAGTGTCAGGATATTAAAGAGTACTGACTTTCCCAATAACGACTGCCATAGATGTTCATGGGTTCGAACCTGAGACCCTCTGCATTGCAGTCTGTTGGTCTCCCCACTGAGCTATCGCTGCTATTATAAGATATGTAAGTAATGTTATAATAATAATAATAATGTCCTCCAGACCGAATTTCGGCCACGGCGGCCAGTCTTAACAGAGACTGGCCATCTGCGCAGGAGATATTATAGTGCAAGTATGTGCGCAAACACAAGTGCACTCTCCGTTCCCTAACTCTCATGATCCGATGGGACGGCAATCCGACACGACCGGAGAAAGATCAGGCGCAGGACCAACGGCTTGACGTGCTTTCCGAGGCACGGGGGTGTCTAACACCGCCAACTTCCTAACTCCGGGCTACTATTGAGATTTCTTTACAGAAAAACCCAATAATATTTTGTTGGCCCGACCCGGGATTCGAACCCGAGACCTCATGCACAGCAGTGGCATTCACTACCGCTGCGCCACGGAGGCAGTTAAGTAAGTAATGTTATAATAGTGTGTCAGTAAGGTGGAATTTGTCGCTATTAGCCTTAAACTCTGATACACGCCTTGTCGGTTTCACAGGCATGTTAGGCTCGAAGACCAGTATAACTAGATGCAACGGATGATGTCACGTCTAGTCAAGATTATTTTACTATCTATACTGTACTGTAATATCAGAATTGCTTATAAACCTTTGACAACCTCGATGGCGTAGTGGTCAGTGTAACCGACTGCCACGCCTGAGGTCGCGGGTTCGATTCCCGCACAAGTCAAACATTTGTATGCATGAACATTAACGTTTGTCTTGGTCTGGGTATTTCTATGTATAATATGTATGTATTTACAAAAAAATGTATATGCATATGTATGTTTATCCATTGTCTAGTGCCCATAGTACAAGCTCTGCTTAATTTGGGCTAGATGGTGTTGTTTGTATGTGATAGAATATTTTTTATTATTATTTAAACTTTCCAATTTATAGAAAAGTAAACATTCGGCGATCGAACATATAAAGCCCTGTATTAAACTGTCCCACTGCTAGGCACGGACCTCTTCTTAGTGTAAGAAGACTAAGGCCATAGTCCACCATGCTGGCCTAGTGCGAATTGGCAGATATCTCATATCTTCGAGAACATTATGGAGAACTCTCAAACATGCAGGATTCCTTATGATGTGTTCCTTCACCGTTAGCGAGCGATAAGTAACTATTTAATAGGCACATAGCTTCGAAAAGTCAAAGATGCGCGCCTTAGGATCGAACTCGAGACCTCTGCGTGGCAGTCCAACGGTCCACTAGAGTATCGCCTTGCCATCGAATATGGTGCGGCCGTACCTCGAACGCAGTCCGCTGTCAGACCACATCCGATCGTGTGGCACAAAGTGCGCTGAACATTCTGATACAGTGGTTCGACATCGAACTTGGTGCGGTACTGAAAATATGTGACGGTCTGTGGTGCGGTGCGGTGTTGTGGTGTGAAGAGCGCTCCGTAGTACTGTACCATGCCGTGGTTCGGCCGATCCATGTTCGATCGTCTATTAGCACTCTTAGTGGAGAACATTGTAAAAGACAATATCCCTGTAGGAGTGGCAAAGTTGTATTACATCCACATATTGCCAGCTATAGTTTCAGGACTTACGTAATAAGGGTCTAGTCTATAACCGTTTACCGGGCCGAGTTCCAGTATCTGGTGATAATAATAATATTATTACTGTCTGCCCATCCAATTTATGCTATTAGAGAATTCAGGGCAGACGTCGTTTTCATTCATAGTTACCAATATACCGGTCCATCAAACAGCCATACCCATAGCCCATATGTATTAGAATCCATACGTAGGAATGCCTGCCTGCGTAGCAATCGCCTGCTGCAGCTAGTGCCACTGTAGGTGTTCCTTTGATTTAAACTCTCGAAAGGCCTCTTCATGTTGGACCCATGTCTCCGTGTAAGCCTCCCAAAGGGCCAGGTATTTTACTAATATAATATGTTAGAAAATATCTGTGATAAGAGAGAGAAATATATTAATATACAATAGTATACTACTAAAGGACACAGTGATTCCTAAACTGAGAGTTGCTCGTATTTTAGAAATTGATGGCTCTCCTTTTTGTGTCATAATTCACCATCGCACTTCGTGGACTTGATGCACATTATAATACAAGTAATACAGGACTTCTATACTGGATAAAGACAACATACAAAAAATGTAAGTATATAACAAAATACATTTTTTTAAACATGTACACATTTGGGCTTACAATAATACACAGCGACTTGATACTAAGAATTCTCTGTCAGAAAGGCCCGATAACTTTTTGCTGGCCCGACTTGGGATTCAAACTCGAGACCCTATACACAACAGTCACGAACACTATGGCTAGGCCATTGGGCAGAAACTAGTCTCATACCTATTATACCTATTCTTTTGCTAATTTTAATTTTTTTTAACTTTAAACCATAACTATTAGACACAAAGTACACCCTGATTTAGTAAATAGCCATAGCTTAGTGGGAAACCGATGGACGCGGAGCTTTCGAGATCGGTACCAGAGATGCGCATCTCGAAACTTTTCGAAGTTATGTGCATATTAAAAAGTTAATCATTGTTCGCTTTAACGGTGAAGGAAAACATCGTGAGGAAACCTGCATGTCTGAGAGTTCTTTATAATGTTCTCGAAGATATGTGAAGTCTGCCAACCCGTACTGAGCCAGCGTAGTGGACCATAGCCCGACACTTCTCACACTGAGAAGAGGCCCGTGCCCAGCAGTGGGACAGTTTAATCCAGGGCTGATATTATTATACACCCTGATATAGAACAATTAATTATTTGTGCGCACAAATATTTTTTTTATAATTTTCCTATGTGGGATTTAAACCCTCAACGCGGCGGCAGCGGAGAAACGACCATTTAAAGCACAATGCCATTCGAGCAGTTAAATCCCTAGAATAACCTTTGTTTTAGTAGTAGAGCCTTGCTGATTTCAGCATGAATGGGCCGGCTCGACCAGGAAAGACTACCCTCTCACAGAATATCGACGGGAAATAGCAGTATGCCTACTGCTGTGTTTCGTTCGGTGAGTGAGAGTGCCGGAGGCCCAATCACCCTCTTCTCCGCTCCTTCTTCTTCCCACTTCCTTTCCTAAAGGGTCGGCAAAGCGCAAGTGATACCTCTAATGTTGCAGTCATCCATAGGCTACGGTGACCACTTACCATCAGGTGGCCCACCTGATGGTAAGTGGTCACCGTAGCCTATGGATGCTTGTTTGCCACCAGCTGCACAAAAAACAGAAATAACCTTATCAAACATTGCTTACCGTCACTTATAATTTACTTATAAATGAATCCATGTTATATGGCATAGTTCCCGTATTATACTTACCATGATCATTGCGTTTTAAGATCATACGAATGCCGTTAAGAAGCAATATCGGATGCGCTTAGATACTAGTATTAGTTAATATACTTGTCGCTGGGTGGCGCCACTCGATTAAAAGTAGTTCTTATGTTGTTGTTGTCCAATAAGTATTGTGTCGACTGTCGACATTACTGTTTAATAAATAAAACTGCATCGGCTTGTTGCTTGAGACATGTACACAATCGCAAGCGGTAAATACCGACCAGTTTGAAAAAGATTCAAGCCTTGGTGTCCCCGAAGAAAATGCACATTTTGCCAACTGTTTAGATCTAAGGAACTTAATATGTATGACCTAAGTACTGCAGATGGCAGTGAACAGCAATGGGTTTGCCCCTGGACATTTCCAAACTCCGTACTGTTGCTAAAATAAAATTATTTTCTTTCTTTCATTTTATTCTTGATGCTGGTAATCCAGTATTATTTCAAGATATACCTTAAGAAGGTATATCTTGAAATAATGCGTTATATTGTATAGCTATTGTAAGCACAAACAATTAATTAAAAAGCTATGCAGCTATGAAGCTATTATTCACAGTTTAAATACATAGCTTCTTATTTTATTTTTAAACATTTGCTAATAAAATCAATAACAAGACAGGACTATCTTACTCTAAACACGCTATCCGTGTCGAAATCACTGGAAAACACATTCCACAAGCATCACAAGCAAATCCCCATAATCTGCTGCGTCAAACGAATAAAGGAAATGACGTGTACACCAGATATCCGCCCGTCCGCCATATTAACTGTCACGATCGCAACTTTACCGTTGCGAGAGCCGCACAAACTAAACTGTAATGCGTTAATTAATATTGATATTATCTGTGATAAGTTTGATGGTGCTGATATATTATGCCCACAGATTATGCCAGCTGCTCGAATATGTTAATTAGAATGTTATTATGATAGTTTAATATTGGGATTAATTAATTAAACGTCCATTGAGAATATGTGTTGCTAGTTATTTTAGGACGGTGCGAATTAACTACTTAACTGTTTTTTTAATATTAAAACCTACTTAAATAGTATGACAGGTAAGAAATGGAAGAGGTAGTTATGTGAGGCAGTGTTAGGTCGTATTTTTAATAGAATGGTACTTACTTGAATTTATACTTACTTATTATTACTTATTTGTACTTACTTACTTACTTGCAGAGGGTCTCGGGTTCGAACCCACGTCGCGCACCTCTGACTTACGGAAGTTATATGACTTTTCGAAATTATGTGCGTATTGATTGACAATTATCGCCTGCTCCATGCCTCGGAGAGCACGTTAAGCCGTCGGTCCCGGCTGCCATGAACATCTATGGCAGTCGTTATTGGGAGAGTGTCGACACAAAAGATCCCACTGGGTTGAAGTGTCGCCGGTCTGCACTGACTGGCCCCCACATAAGATAGATACATACATACTTGAATTTAGCTATGAGTGCAAATCTGTCGTAGTGAATTAACTGGTCACAGTGGCAAAAATTTGTGTGATCCGCAAATGGCTGTTCTAAGTACAAGTATTCTTTGTGTCCGTTGTTTGAGTGTTTTGAAAGTCCCCCGCGACACAAGACGCGTGGTGCGGGAATTGTATTATTTTAAAACGACAAACATACATATATATACATATATTATACTATTTCGCGCAGCAAGCTGGCTAATACGTACTATTAATAATAACAGCCTCAAAGATTTCTGAACTATAATTCCTTTGTAGTCGTAAAGGTGGTATACATATAACAATAATATTAGCCCTATATATGAAGTGTCCCACTGCGTCTTATCAGTGTGAGAAGAGTTTGGCCACAGTCCACTTCGGTAGCCCAGTGCTGGTTAGCTTCACATATCTTTGAGAACATTATGGAGAACTCTCTGATAGGTTCCCTCATGATATTTTCCTTCGCCATTAAAGCGAGCGATAATTACCTACTTAATAGGTACACGTAACTTCGAAATGTCAGAGGTGAACCTTTTTTTTTCCATTGCCACTCCGCTCTAATATCAATTCCTGTGTCGCGGTGTCTTTACAAACATTCAAGCAATGGACATAAAGAACACCCAGACTCGGCACAACCATTTGTTTATCACACGAATTTTTGTCCCGTGTGGGATTCGAACCCACTGCGCCGAGTATCGGCGCAGTGGCAGCGGCGCGGCGACGACTTAAACCACTATGCCATGCGTGAAGTCTAAATAAGTGCATGACTTCGAAAAATTAGAAGCCTTAAGATGAAACTCGAGACCTCTGCGTAGCAGTCGGTCTCCCAATTGGCTATCGCTGCGTTATGCCATATACCTATATAGTATCTATAGTTATGTACGTATGTATGAACCTACACACAACACAACACACTTCTAAAATACTAGCACTGTGATGCGGGCTAGACGTAAACAGACCCATAAATCATATTAACGTATTTTTAATAGTGTATCGTAAAATGGAATTTATATTTTATGCTTCCTAGTGATCAGGGAACCATGGTATGTCAATCTTTTTACTTAGTTTTATACTTTTTAGTCCGGCTTTCGTCCGTGACTAAACTCACGTGGTACGGTTATAAAAACAGCCAAGATTATTCAACGTCAGTGCCTTAAACAGCGTTAGTAAAAAAGTAATGAAAATAAAAATAAAATTTACTACGATGCAAACAAGCATGTTGTCCGCCATTTTCATATAAGAAGTTAGAAGGTACTTCGCCGGGTGAATCAGATTACTCGTTTCTACTGACTATTATTTAGTGACAACCATTTAGTTGAAATTACTTATTTAATTTCAATTACTGAAATAATTTTTAGGGGTGGTTTAGTAGAAAGCGCAAGCGCCGCCCCCTTCGGACCAACTCAGTGTCCGACGGAGACTCAAGCGCGGTGCCAATTCCCAAGATAGGGACTGCACGAAGGGGCAGAGGCCGACCTAGCACATCGGGACCTCACGGCCCGGTTAAGGCAGCCGAGGTAGCCGCTGAAAAACGTGCAGCCACGGAGCTATGCGCAGAAGAGGAGGTGGCACTGCTAGCGCGGAAGATCCATCCGCAGGGGAACAGCTCTACCCCAATGTCGGTGGCGGACGCAGTGTAGACAGGTCCTTGACGGCTCCGAGATTGTGACGAAGGTGGCGTCCAAGTCTCGGAACCTCAAGGGGACCTTTAAGAAGCACCTCAATGAGGCGGCGTCTGCAACGAAAGAGTCGGCCGAGTTCTTGGCCGACAAATTCGCGCACCTGGAGGCGGAAGTGGCGGAGCTACGCCAGGAGGTGGCGCGGCTTAGAGCCGAGACCCGAGGTCGGGCACCTAAAGAGGCGCCTCAGTTGTCCGGCAGGGAGCTGGATCTGCAGGCGTCACTTTTAAAATACGTGGACGCTCGCATAGAGGGTCTCGGCGACCGGTTGCTGCCGGCGCCCAGTTACCGGTCACGACTGCAAGCCGCGCCATCTGTGGTTAAGCCGCACCATCTGTGGTTGCTACCGCTGCTACCTCTGCAGCTGCTAAGGCACCGCCAGCGCCATCGACGCCGGCACCGGGGGCCCGTGCAACGTCCCTAGCAGGCCGCAACGAGGCTGGGAAGAGTTGGCAGAAGTTTGGCAAGGACTCAGAGCTTCTCTGCCCCACAGCTTGCAGCGAGGCCCCACCCAACCCGCGCCCTCTGCACAGTCCACCTCCGCACCTACCATCTCTCAGGGTGAGGGTTGGCAGACGGTGCAGAATTTAGGGAAGACTCGCCGCAAGAAAGCCAAGAAGACCCAGGCTGCTTCTGCGGCGGCGTCTGCTGCTGTGGCTGCGGCTTCAGTAGTGGCTGTTAGACCTGGCCTCGTTTTTCAAGATCGATCGAAGAGAAGAAGATTTTCTCGATGACTCGGTGTCCGTGAAGGACGTCTCTGGCGCCATTAGCGCCAGAACTGGCTGTGTCGTGGACACCATAAAGATTGGCACCATCCGTCCTGGTCCTGGAGGGGTCGGAGCAGTGTGAGTGCAGTGCCCTGTCGCCGCGGCCAAGCTGCTAGCTGACGCCGGGTGCCTACTCGTGGGCTGGAGTTCGGCTAGGATCCATATCGGGTCACGCTCGCATTAAGTGTTCTAGCCCCGAGGACCGCAGCAGGCGCCTGTTATCGCTGCGGCCAGCCTGGGCACCTCGCTGGAGCGTGCAAAGCAACCCCGCACTGTCCGGCGTGCGCGGCAGCTGGTCATGCAGCTGCTCACTTCCGCGGCGACAAGGGATGCAAATCCTCGGCCACACAACCCAAAGAAGGGGTCAGCCCATCGGCCCTGGCTGCTTCCCCTTCCCTTGACGTAAGACCGCCCTCACCGGTGGAGAAGGAGATGTCGACCTAATCATGGACCAGGAACATAACTATCTCCTTCTCCAGGCGAACCTTAACCACTCCGCCCGAGCGCAGGACCTTTTCCTGCAGTTTATGACGGAGTGGTCGATTGGTATAGCCGTAGTCGCGGAGCCATACTACGTTCCTCCTTGCCCCAATTGGGTGGGTGACAGGGACAGCTCCGTGGCAGTCGTCAGCTCCACGGCACCTCATTTCCCCCCCTCTCAGTCAAAGAAAGGGGACCGGGATACGTTGCAGTCGCGTGGGGAGAGGTCACAGTCGTTGGTGTGTACTTCTCCCCCAACAGGAGTTTGGCAGATTTCAAGGCCTTCCTCAACAACTTGGAGGCCTCGATACGGCGGATGTCATCTAGCCGCATCCAACTCCGCCTTCCGCCTCGTTATGGTCTAAAAAATGCGCGGCCAGACCTAGGATTATTTCTAATAGCTAGTTCATATTAGGACCTACAAAAAAATATAAGAACTTAACCCTGTAACTGCACTTTCTGAGTCATTAAGTTTAGAAAAAAAATGATTTAAAATATGTCATATTGCATTTTAAATAAATAATAATACGAGTACGAAAACTATGGGGTCTTACTGGGAATGGGGTCGTACAGGGAATAGGGTCGTGTTGGTAATAGGGTCGTACTGGGAATGAGGTCGTACTGGAAATGGGGTTGTGCTGGGAATGGTGTCGTTCTAGGAACGGTGTCGTACTGGGAATGGGCTCATAATTCCTTCATTTTTCATGATTTTTTTTACTAGTCTGAAAACGTAATTTTCTTTATTTGTTTTGGGGTTTTTATTCTATACAGTTTAGCTACATATGTATACAAAAATGAACACGAATCCCTATTGGACGAATTCAAACTAAATAGGTTGGATGTAGGTTTAATTCAAGGCATTTTATTAAGACCAAAATCGGAAGAGGCTAAGAAATTATGCCATTTAGTAATAGTTGCTCAACAGTGATTCGTCTCATGTAAAATAGTTAATTTCTGAGTATTATTTTGATGTTCAAAATTATGTATTTACTTTGTGATAAGTTATGATGAAGTTGACATATCCGTATTGGATAAAACCCCAAAATTAAAAATAAATTTAAATAAAAATGTATACTAGTATCATTGTACCTATACATATATTTCGACCAGCTAGATATGTAAGGGCGCCGAGACAAAACAGTAAACATGTATGTCGGCCTCGATGGCGTAATGGTTAGTGTAACCGACTGCCACGCCTGAAGTCGCGGGTTCGATTCCCGCACAAGTCAAACATTTGTGTGCATGAACATGGCTGTTTGTCTTGGTCTGGGTGTTTCTATGTATAATATGTATATATTTACAAAAAAAAAGGTATACATGTATGATTATCCATTGTCTAGTACCCTGAGTACAAGCTCTGCTTAGTTTGGGCTAGATGGTGTTGTGTGTAGGTGGTAAAATATTATTATTATTATGTTATTTAACCTAAATGCCCAAAGAAAAGTTCAAGGGTATCAGTGTTCTTAAATGCTTTGTGTCCTAAGTTTGTTTAATTTCCTTTGTATGTAATAGCTGTATGGTTTTTGGAAATAAATACTGACTGACTGAGTCTTCTTCGAAGAGGTTAATGAAAGCACTTTGTATGTCTGTTAGTGATAGGCATAGCTCCGAAACCACTGGACCGATTGATTTGTAACTTGTTGTACAGACACCTTGGGGTCATACCTCAGTAGAGTTTGAATATGGGTCCTGTGGGTTAAAAGATCCCCGAGATATAGGGGTCACAAGGTCACATGTATTTTAAATGGCAAAATGGATTCATTGATATTCAAAGTGGTGGTGTGCTGATTCGAGTTGGTTGCTGCTGTTTGCTGTCGAGTTTTGTCTTGTGCTGCGTTTTGCAACACAACATGCCCAACAGGTCCACTGTTATAATGCGCAACAGTAGGCAAAATGCCTAACAGTTGGTATGACTCCTAATGAGGCCCAACTATGGGCATCATGCCCAGCAGTAGGTAGCAGTGGGCATGATGTTCAACGGCGGCAATGATTGAAAAGTACGTTAATTATTTATTAGTAAAACATGTACATTATACTATACAATTATATACAACATTAACCTAAGTAAATGTTTAAATATAATTGAAACAAGGTCACATGAAGACGAAGAATTTGAATCCTGGGTTTTTACACCCATCTCGTTATTATTATTATTAAGTTTTTTTGTGAGTTTGTATTATTAAAGGCCATATATAGAAAATACCTCCTATTTGTAATACAAGCCAGTTTATTAAGAAACTATATTAGGCTATATAACATCACCCTACGACTTAAAAAAGCAAAGCAGTATTCGTTAAATAACGTAGCCAAAACCACATGTGACAGCAAATGATTAAAATGGTACATACATATCAACGAAAAGTAAATGTATGTGCACCGGCTATCGGCGTAGTCTTCTGACTGTAGGTAAAATCTACCTAGATGTATTTGTATATTCATATTTTTGTATAACAAGTTTCACAACAAGTTCCGTCGTCCAGTGAAGCTTAAAACTAAAATGAGAAATAATGAATTTCACATGAGGAATTAGAGTAATTGCGTTTATGAAATATTGTCTACTGTATGCGCAATTACACTTGACAACAATAATGTTTTTCGTTAAACCAAGCTGACATAGAACATTTGTCACCAATGATATTTTGAACCAGATACTTCATAGTAACAAACGTTGATGTTCTAGTGCTCGGACATTTTTTTTTAATTTACTTTTTAATTGCTTTTGGGTTTTTATTCTATAGAATACGTAGACCCCATCGTGCCTTATTCTTAAATATAAACATTAAACACTCTTGATATAAAATGTTATAAAATAAAAACATAGTTATATAACACTTAGACTTATTTTCTAATCAATGAATGTAATTAAATTACACAATTACTTTGCTATATCAGACTTAGGATTCGCTAAAATTGTGTGGATAGGTCCAACATCAACCACATTTAGATCACATTCATATGATATTATTCATACCATATTAATTCACATTTGACGACTCGATGGCGTAGTGGTTAGTGTAACCGACTGCCACGCCTGAGGTCGCGGGTTCGATTCCCGCACAAGTCAAACATTTGTGTGCATGAACATGGATGTTTGTCTTAGTCTGGGTGTTTCTATGTATAATATGTATCTATTTACAAAAATAAAAGTATATATGCATGTTTGTCCATTGTCTAGTATCCATAGTACAAGCTCTGCTTAGTTTGGGCTAGATGATGTTGCGTGTATGTGAAAGAATATTATATTATTATATTAATTGATGAATGACTCTCTCTCTCGCTTGTTCTTGACACAATCCATCAGGAAACGTTGCTTGGACTATTTTGTTATTAATAACTGCACTTGTGTTGACAATGTTAAGTAATCATTAGTGCAATAGATTTAGAACGAGCTGTATCTTATCTTATGTGGGGGCCAGTCAGTGCAGACCGGCGACTCTTCGACCCAGTGGGATCTTTTGTGTACACTCTCCCAATAATGATTGCCATAGATGTTCATGGCAGCTGGGACCGACGGCTTAACGTGCTCTCCGAGGCACGGAGCAGGCGATAATTGTCAATCAATACGCACATAATTTGGAAAAGTCATATTATAACTTCCGAAAGTCAGAGGTGCGCGACGTGGGTTTGAACCCGAGACCCTCTGCATTGCAGTCTGTTGGTCTCCCCACTGAGCTATCGCTGCTCGTAGAAAGAGCTTACTGAACAAAGATATTATTTGAGCGATTCAGCTTTGAATATTTTGCAAGGCATTTTGTTACCGATATTGTTTTGAAACCAATAGAAAAACATCCTAACTAGGCCTCAAGATTTTTCATTTTTATTTTGTACGCGTTGTGTACATAACTAGTGTTTCCCCGCGACTTCATACGTCTGGAAGTTGGAAGTATTTAGGTCCTACCTATCTATATATTTCTTTCTTTGCATGTAAGTAGAAGCTTATCTACACATATGTATAATACTCGACTTCTAGGTGGCGTACCACGATGGAGCATCCAACAAATATTAACTAAGACGATCGAAAAAAAATTATAAAGAAAACCGCATTAATGATTGCGTTACTTAGTTTAGTACTCTAATTGCAAAAGGCCTATTATTCAGTAGATGATTATTTATACGATACATTATAATACAATATTCTGTTCTAGTTTAGTTATTTTATATAATTGTAAGTACCTATGTCACATGCCGCAAGGCTAAATGTAGTGATTCTAAAACATCTATGTATCAATAAGATCCCATGTACCTATATTTGTGACTCATATATAAATAAATAAATAAATAAATAAATAAATAAATAAATAAATTTCCTACTTTAATTTTTGTGTGATTCGCTTACAAACATGCAGACAGGCAAAAATTCGTTTTGGCTTCTATAGCTCTTATAAAGACCCCTCAAATAAATTTTCATAAATATCTCCTATCCTAATAATATTAGCCCTGTATTAAATTGTTCCACTGCTAGGCACGGGCCTCTGCTCACTGTGAGAAGGGTTAGGCCATAGTCCACCACGCTGGTCTAGTGCGGGTTGAAAAACTTCACATGTCTTCGAGAACATTATGGAGAACACTCAGACATGCAGGTTTCCTCACGATGTTTTTCTTCACCGTTAAAGCAAGCGATAATTAACTATTTAATACGCATATAACTTCGAAAAGTCAGAGATGCGCGCCTTGGGTTCGAACTCGAGACCTCTGCGTGGCAGTCTAACGGTTTCCCACTAGGCTATCGCTGCTCCTATCCTACTACTATAATAGTATTAAATGGTCCATGTTTGTAGGAGTATTCCTATTTCCATTTACAATTTTATAAGATTTTTTCCATTTACAATTTTATAAGATTTTTTCCATTTACAATTTTATAAGATTTATAGATACTTTGTCATTTAAAGTTAAAAGAGACCATATTACGTTGTAAACCGGCTACAAATATTCCGGAATGATATAATGGATTTAGAGCTTACATAATATTAAATATTCAACCCAGATTCTTAGCCGTAGTAAATTATTCCATAGCAATCTAGGTACTTGCAATATTTATAAAAGCGTAGGCATTACATTCGCTGCACAAGGTGACCCACGTATTTACATATTTTACATAGTCGTTGTTATTATTTAACATCGAAATCCCGTTGATGTTATGTATCTATGGTCCATTTGAAGGTAAAGTGTGCGTGTCTATGTTAGTTCGGCGGTTTGCCGCGGTGTGGCGCTGCTCTTTTATCTAGTTTCGTTTTTAGGTTGTAGATGGCGTTAAACCATTTTGTTGAATGAAGACTTTGAATGTCCTATAGCAGTAGTCTGCAATCTTATCGACCAAAAGAGCCAAATATAGATAATACACAATTAAAATTTATGTAGAGTCATTTTTTAACTTAAGCTTTACTTTAGCAGAAGACATAATTATGGAAATAAACAGGATTAAAAGAACACTCTCGAGTTTGCCAAATTGCCGAATATTCCGTGCCTGCACTAAACATCTTGTGGAAGAGCTGCATCCGAGGTGTCAAAGAGCCGCATGCGGTTCGCGAGCCGCGGTTTGCCGACCTGTCTGACTGTCCTATAAAATATTTTATCCGAAACCGATCCATGCAGCCGGGTTTTACAGCCCAGATATAAGAAACAATTAAAAGCTCTGAAAACTAGGGGGTTGCTTATGCATTTACAAGAGAAATTATAGCTTTAATAAAATCACAAAAGTCTAGCTTTGAGATCTCAATCTATCTACTCTATAAAATCAATATAAGTATTAAACTACAGAAAATAATTTATACTATCCAAGATAAGATTATTATTCCATGTATTAGTTAAGTATTAACGATATTACGAACCTTTTTGTACCACTGATTACCATTGGCGTAAATACGGTTATTTTCCAGGCGCCTGACCCCTAAACCGTAATTGACTAACTAAAGCCTAAAATGTTAAGTAGAAACTAACATTCTTGAAAGAGCTGTCAGACAATTCTGGCGTACGCAGGCCCCCTCAGAATCTTTATTTAATAACACCTTGGATAACTACCACATAAGAACTATATCGCTAAGTCCTGGATTAAATTCCAAGCCCGGCTTAATTATTATTATTAGATTATTTTATAAGAAAAGTCTTAATAGCGGCACGTAGTCCAGAATATATCCAGATTACATGCAGCTATGGCTAATTTGCTGGTTTGTTTTTAAGTTCTACTAAAAGACTGTATACAAAAGTACTCTAAATTGGTTTAGCTCTTTAACAGAGAAATGTAAAAGACAATCTGAGCAGATATTGAATTCGTAATATTAAAGACAAGCAGTTATCAAACACTGCATTCGTATTTCTTTGAAGCAGCCTTACGTTAATTATCTCAACTTATCTATACTAATATTATAAAGAGAAAACATTTGATTTTGTTTGTAAGAATTTAAATCAAAAACTAATCAAGCGATTTTAAAAATTCTTTCACGATTAGTAACATTTATTATCAGTTACAAAGACTATATTTTTTTAAAAGAACTGTTACTGACCGAATCTACTTTTACGTGAGCGTAGTCGCGTGCAAAACTTAGTTTGCAATACTCATACCTAGTAGTATAGGCACCACAATGCAACAGAGTTACATAAGATTATAACCATACTAAATTTTGCTCGCGGCTTCGGTCGCGGAAATGTAGGTTAGGTTAACTAAAAAAGTACTGTTATAAGTACTTTTTCTGGATAAAATAGGGTACATTTTATCCAGAAAAAAGTACTTATTCCTTTTCTAAGTCCTTTTCTGTTTTCCTGACAACGTGTTTGTGAAATTTCATAATGATCAGTTGGGTAGTTAAGGTGTGAAAGCGTGACAAACCAACTAATAAACAAAGTTACATTCGCATTAATAATATTAGTTAGGATTTGGATTCGAACGAATAATTAGACGTAAATAGATAAAGTATATAAAAGGTTTTTTCTCCCTAGCATTTTTGGTTTATTATTTGTATGGGAGTGCACCGCAACAGTGCTTCTTACGACAAGCCGCAGGAAGGTAGGCAGTTGTACATTATGATAACTAAATATCTAAGATTGACTGCAACGGTAGTAACGCGATATTATTTTACGTTTGCGTGGGATTTGAGATCTACGATTTGATTCCTATGTTGAATAAAATGTGACTAGGTTTTTTTGTTAGGTAAAGGCAGCACGGAATCTGATATAATGCCTAGTTTGTGCCAACATGCTCCTATAACGTGTCATCAAGATATTATGACAAAATATGGAAGTAATAAACCTGTACCTACCTTTTCAGGGTGTCTAAGGGTCTTATAAATATCGGATCTATTAGCGATAGTCCCAAATATTTATATTTCTACAAGAATCAAGCACTTATAGCCGCTATGTGTATGTGTATAAACGTGGTGTTCATTCAAATGATAATTATTTTTAGCATAAAGCCTGGACTTAAAGTCGTCTACGGCTGAACTTAGGTAGACCTTATAAATTCGAGTTGGTCCCATTCGCCACCCCCAGCATTGCCTCCTCCGGTGGCGAAAGGGATATTTTCCAAAACAAAAATCCCATTCGCTACCGGGGGTGACGCAGCGTTGCCTCCTCCGGTAGCGAATGGGATTTTTGTTTTGGAAAAGTCCCAGATCCAGTAATAAACCCAAAAACCGGTCACTGCTGGGCGTCAATAGTTACTTTATCATAATATTTAAAAAGGTTCTTTTCCTTTTTTATCATATGCTTGGTCGTTTTAGGGAAAAATAAAAGATGTTTTATTAATGTGATGGTTCAAATCAGATTAGTTATAAGGTATATATTATGAAGATTTATTTAAGTAGGTAGGTATCTACTAAAATATTAATGATTTTTGTAATAAAGATAAATTGGCGCAAAGTTATCTTAAATATTTATTATGACATCACAAAAAGTTAATAAATGTCATTCCAAATACAAGTACTTGTCTTATGTTTAAAGGTGGCAACTGAGAGTTTTCGTAAGCAACATCCCATTTGCTACCCGGGGTGGCGAATGGGATTATTTCTATTGAAAATATCCCTTTGGCCACCAGAGGAAGGAATGCTGGGGGTGGCGACTGGGATAAAACTCATCCCAGTTGCCACCCCCGATGGCGAATGGGATATTTTTTTTGGAAAATGTCCTATTTTTGCCTCCGTAGCGGGCAATGCCCCAGCATTGCCCGCTCCGGCAATGCTAATTTATGGGTTAGTACCATTCACGATCCCCAGATCGTGAATGGTACTAACCCATAAATTCTTGTAGTGATGAGTGTTGTGATTTCGAGCAACGCGGCATGGCTACAAATTGCGACAAAGGTAATTTAGACTAAATTGCGATTTATGATTATTGGTCTAATATTTCTCCTATAAACATATTGTATGAAACTGCACCATAAAATACTAATTAAACATGATAAATATTGCAGTGCATGCTAGTGCAAGACTAATTATTTATTAGTGCAATATGTCAATAGTTGTCACAGCGAAGAACTTGTCTTAATTACAATTAAAACATCCAGTGAGAGGTAATTAACGCAATACTTGCGTTTTATGCAAGATTATTTTATAATACCTAATTTGCGAATGTAAGTTTCTTATACTTTCGTTTTCTAGATTTACTTTCTTATTCCTCGCCTTGTTAGTTTTACGAGTATTATGCTAATTGTTTTGTTCCATCTAGTGCACGCGTCTATCTAATATTAAAACAAAACATAATTGTACTAAACATAAAAGAGTAAATACATATTGTACATTTGTATGATGGTGATGTGACACATTTCCCGAGGATAATATCTAAACAAAAATATTATGAAAAAAGAAAACATCTGACAACAATTCCGAATGTACTGGAGAGTGGGAGATCTCGCGCAATGATGACGTTCCATTTCGCTCACCAACAGTTCGCCGCGCTGCGTCGCGTCGTATTCACGTACGTAGGGCTATCGCCGCGCCTTGCCGGCCCAAACCGTAAACCACATATAGAACTCAGCTGTGAAATACATACAAATAACGCGTATTTATAACATAATAAAAACATTTTGTGCCCAATAACAGTGAACTGAACAATCTGTGTGTCATAAACAGTGTCTACAACGTTTAAAAACATAATCTTTCTAAGCATCTCCGAGTGCTGTCCTCAGTCGCGTGAGTATTTTAAAGTTATTTTAACTGTACTTTCCATGCTTTGCCGTGGCACACCGTATAGACAGATACAGGCATTCGCGGAAAAATATCTCCTAACCAGTGCTATTGTATAATCTGTATCAGTACTCGATGTAGGTCGTATTCCGATCTATTACCTGACCGAATTTAGACGACGACTGCTTTATAGATTAGCCGAAAAAAACATTACGTTCGCAAACCGGTCGGTTTCTGATTTGCATTTTAGTGGTCAAAGGCGTCAAGTTTTTTCGCTAATTATAGACATTTGGAGGTTTTTGTCCTCTTTTATGCCAGTTTTGTGGATGAGTTAAGACCGATTCAATGGCTACCGTATCTTCGTGGGTAAAAAAAATACCGGCTACCCTATTAAAGAGCGGAGATAAAAAAATATCATTACGTTTTTATAACAAGATAAGGTAGGTTGAAAGTTATCGGCATTCAGAGGTGAGGGATAATACCGTCATTACAATAGTCATATCAAAGGTATTGTACTGTGTAACAATAGTGTTGTACATTCCATAGGGAGCCAACATTGTTGCTTCTTCTCCATTGGGTTGGAATGCTGAAATTCGCATATTTTGTCATACAATTCCAAAACATTCACATTGATTGGCATGTATCTATGTATGACGAAAACCAATACGTTCCGGTGAGGCAGTGTGCTAATTTATCGTAAATAGTAAATATTTATTTGGATGTTGAAACGGCAAGTACGTTTATAAACTCTGTTTATAACCTGCTCGTCTAATTAATTGCGTGGCAGGTAGGCACACAATATTATGATACATAAATGCAAAATGGTACCATGTAAAAAGATATACCTACTTAGTCCATTCACTTTTTAAAACATTTCCTCTAAACATTTTTTTTTATTCAACTAAGGTGGCAAACATGCATACGGCCCACCTGATGGTATGTATATGTATCTAATGTGAGGGCCAGTCAGTGCAGACCGGCGACACTTTGACCCAGTGGGATCTTTTGTGTCGACACTCTCCCAATAACGACTGCCATAGATGTTCATGGCAGCCGGGACCGATGGCTTAACGTGATCTCCGAGGCACGGAGCAGGCGATAATTGTCAATCAATACGCACATAATTTCGAAAAGTCATATAACTTCCGAAAGTCAGAGGTGCGCGACGTGAGTACGAACCCGAGACCCTCTGCATTGCAGTCTGTTGGTCTCCCCACTGAGCTATCGCTGCTACTTAAGAATTCTACCATATCGAAAAATCTAAATAAGGAAATTGCTTGACAAGATAGTGTACCCTACTAGGTGCTTACCAATTGGTGCCAAGAATCTTAATGGTACTTATAATAATATTATGTACGATTTCCTGTAAAAATCTTGTATCTATTAGAGCATCGATTTATATTAATTTATCTATGGAAGGCAATAAAACAAGTAGCTATTTATAATATCGATATCTTGAGGTCAAGGAACCCAAATATCAACAGGCAGAGTCCATTGGCAGTTCACTTTCCTCGCACGATTGAACTTCCATATAATCATTTGGATTTTACGTTGTAAGCACAAATAGACTGTTCAATTTAGATAAAATGAAGCTAATCTTTTTACGTACGTCCTGGCACGAGTTAAATCGATTTGACCTTTGATTGAAAGTAAATAAAAATGACGAAAAGCTTACCTACAAGTCTTATGAGCAGAAGTCTTTATTTCCAACTTAATTTTACACACGTAACTGGATCTTTAATTCCGAACGAAAATACGTTTCTAAACGAAGTTATTTCAATAGAAATCTACAAAATGGCGCTGTTGGAAGCCATTAGTATTTCTTTAATTTACGAAATTCTTGCAATGCACAATAACTATTTTAAATTCGCCTTGACAGCGTTAACTATCCCGCTTAAATTGGCAGCGATTTTGCAATCATTTGAAATGTTAATTTCTGCTACCGTTTAGGATTTACCTAAATTGCTTTTAAATATATTCGTTTCACCTTTTGTGATGTAAGTTGTTATGTAAGTAGGTACCTATCATCTGTATATTATTTCCGGTCATTATTCGCATAATGCGGTAAATTATTGTTTTAAATAAATACCATTGAATGGTAATGCAAATACAGTAGAACGACAATATTTTGTCGGTGTTCTACGCTTGCAATAGAATGCAAAACAATAGCAAGCAGTATCAACAAACAACTAAATATACATGGAACTAATTATAAACATATTCTTCAAAATAAACCAATGAATAGGTACAGTCAACGACATTAGTAGCTATACATTTATAGAAAACGTCTAATTGTTGTTCTACATATAGTAATAAATTGTTATTAAAATAATCTTTCAAATAATTCTGCTGTAAAAGATTAAGCAATTCGAAATCTTACAAATTAATCCATTATTTGTCCCGTGATAGACACAATAGAAAATTTGTTAAGTATCACATGTGATTCAACGGACAGGGAACCTGTTAATAATCCTAACTAATATGATAAATGTGAATGAGTTTGTTTGTTACGCTTTCACACCTTAACTACTCGACCGATCATCATGAAATTTCGTAAACACGTTGGCAGAGGTACCGAAAAGGAGGGTGGATTCCTTTTCATAACTTTATGCGAGCATAGCCGCGGCTAAAATCTAGATTTATAAGACCATAACCATAATTTCGTTTAGTGCTAGTACTTACCTACACTTAGGTATCTCGATAAGTTTTGCATAACCTATCCAGATGCCTTCATGAGACATAATTATGACAACTAATAAATTTAAGTTTTTATCGATTAGTAAAAACGTAGGAATTTCCTTACAAATGGCAAGTGTGTTAGTTGCCCGAGCTACGGATGTTTAGTTACCGTTTACCGTCTATGAATAGAGCAAGCCGTCACATCCGTGGCTTGTGAGGTGACTATGGAGTTATATTGGAAGATGAGGCAACGGCCACCTGTGGAACAAACACTACTATAAATCTGCTATAAGAAGCAAATAGGAACAAATTGAATTGGGTACTGCTGCACACTCGGCGAATTACAAAGAAATCATGTGGATTCTTAAAAAATAATTAGGTATAAATTTTTGCTAAGTATAGAAATCTTGCCTTGATACTTAAATATCAAGTTATTATATAAGTAACTTCAGTAAAAAATGCAAGCAATATAAATTGCAACGGCTAGTTTCAATGCTTTTATGTAAAGTTCTCAATCAATCTTAAAAGTAGGTACATACCTATTGATAATTGAAATGTTTTTCCATCGTCAATATTGAGATAAAATACTTTTTTTGCTGACCTTGCCTAAAATACATTGGAGTCGGATTTTAGAGTAACCCGATACGCATTGGGATTGGCTTTTTAAAAACACTGCTTTGAAAGATTGCTATTAAACACCCACATACCAAAGGTATAACGATTTGTGGAGTGAATTAAAACCATATCAACACTACGAATGTATTGAGTATTTAGAGATTATTAACGCAAAGAACGTAAATTAAGTAAGTCAGATACGGTGGGATCGTACATAGCACATACGAATCTCTGGTCTCTACCGACCACATCGGAAAACAGACGTGAAGATGAAGATCTCCCTTGAACTCACGTTTCAATAAAAAATGAAACCTCTAAAAGGTTAGTCTACTTTAACAAAAACGCATCGAATCAAATACCAAAACCCATCCTTTTCTTGTCCGAGGTGTAAATACAAATGCAGTATGCATCTCCAAAAATAAACAGCGGTAAACAGACTGACAGCTACACAAGGTACAAAAATAAACCGATGCACATGTTGGATTTTAATGGCGCCTTTGATACCGTACTACGTAATTACCTATGTTATCATTGCCTTGAGTAAGCTGTATTAAAAGTAGGAAAACATCTAAGCTTGTACGCCATATTTTAAATAGATATTCACCGCGGCTTCAGTTTGCGTAAACATAGGTTAGGTTAATAAAAGTACTTTTTTCTGGATGGAAGGAAGGTACCCATGTCCTTTTTTGTTCTTCTAAAAACGTGTATGTAAAATTTCATGATGATCGGTCAAGCAGTTAAAGCGTAACAACCAAACTCTCATTCGCATTTAATATAATATTAAGTTAGGATATAAGTGTGAGTAGGTTTTTTGGACCTACCCGCGAATTGGTTTGTGGGAAGTGTTTTGTTTTAAAAGGACTACTCCGAACTAGATGTAATTCCTGTATTGCGAAGCACAACCTTTATAAACATTTAAACGGAAGATAGGACAAATATCCGACTTGGCACAATGATTAAAAGATCACGACAAAGATCATCTAGGATCAGAAGGATTATTTGTGGATCATATACATAAATGACCAGTGTGAAGATCGAGCTCGCAATGCTAGACGAGGTAAAAACGATCGCACTATCCGGAAATACGGTTGATTTCTTGTAGAATTCTATACAACTGTCGAGTATGAGAATTTTTATGCAGGTTTTCACAATTTTAATTGGGAATCAGCCCTACTAAACTCGCCAAGGTGATTCGCATTCAATATTTAATGTTAAATGTGCACAATATCTTTTTTATTTACTGTTTTATTTCTTTCGCTTCCGATATGTTCGTGACCGTGAATGTAATTGATCAGCTGTCACACACATATCTCATCTTGGGCTCAACATCTGCCATCTTTCAAGGTTCCCTTTCTCTCGCGATTGTATACCTGCGGTCATTATTTACTTAAATGGTGAAGACCAGTGATTTGGTTTTATTAATGAAAAACAAGAACATAACATTTTAACATACATAAAATAATATGAGCCCTGTATACTGTATATAACATGATGACTGCCTTCGCGATACCAACATAAGCACAAACATTATGTCACAAGACTATCAAGTTTATCTATATATATAAAACTTTTCCGTTACTGAGTGACTGACAGACAACACACAGCCGAAACTACTGAACGCAAGAAGCTGAAATTTAGCATGTATGTTCCTTGGAGAGTGTAGGGGAGCACTAAGAGAAGATTTTTGGAAATTCCACCCTGAAAGGGGTGAAAGGCGTGAAACCCGATATTCATACGGGAACGGGACTTACGCGGGTGAAACCGCGGGAAAACTACTAGTAATAATATATAATACCAGCTTTGTACTAAACTGTCTTTGCTGGACATGAGCCTCTTCTCAGTATAAGAAGTGTTAGGCCATAGCCCACCACGCTAGCTCAGTGCGAGATGGCAGACTTAACATATTTTAGAGAACTTTATGGAGAACCAACAGATATGCAGGTTCCCACAATGTTTTTCTTTCTCTCATTATCTTTTTAAATACATTGAAGAAGTTTAAAAATATTGCTTAGTTCCTACGGTATTAGTCTGCTTTCAAGTGTTTTGGTCGTGAGGTCCCAGACAAGACCGCGTTAAGTTTTATAAGCCCTTAATCGTAATACAGCGTCTGGCAATATGGCTGATAAACGGCAAAAGGGTCCTGTTACGTGGGATCTAAAACAAGGGCGAAATGTGGATCTGATACATATCTGCTTATCCTTTAAAAAATATACATGCGTAAGTATGTATGTAGCAATTATGTATCCAACTGAATCCGTTATGCATTAATGCAATAATATAATTAAACTTTTCGTATCTCTTGATTGCATTTTATAATTTGCATAAATTATTTCCATTTCGATAATTATTATTTACGTGTCTGGCTGCCGGATTAAGCTTTTTATACAAACTAGCGGTCGCCTAGTGCTCGAAATTCGACCAAAGTTTGCCTGTAAGATATTGCTGATATGTCATTATATATTGATATATGTAACCATAGTTACGCGCTTCGACTGCGTGTGTCAAATGCATGGTTGTGTGCGTGTAGTGTTTTTTCATTAATTTAATGTATTTCAAATGCATATTTTATATAAATATTAGGATTTGCCCCTCCTTCTCCATATAAACTATAACTGTGCCAAAGGTACCGTCTCGTCTAGCTCCGTCCGCGCAATTTTCGTAAAACGGGATACAATTTTTTTGCTTCACGTATTAATATATAGATAAGGTGACAGGCAAACAGGTGGTTTGATTGCTATATTCATTTCTTACGACATTATAGGTATCATTTCTGATTGTCAGACCCGCATATCAAAAGACTAATGGTTCCTGCTAACACGACCATGTATTGAAATTAAACTACTATATACGGATTTTATCGCGTTGTTTATTTGACACTATATTACATAATTTTGAAAATTTGTTACACTACTATTACTATTAAACTTTACTAATTTTTAAGCTAATTATATTGTTATTAAAACTATTTAGATTTGATTTAATTTTAGACTTTCCCCGACGTTTCGGTTGCTTTTCAGCAGCCATGGTCACGGGGAGACTGACAATATTACGACCATGTATATAGAAGGTGCTCCTACATACATAGTCGTCCATCCGCTGAGGAAGCAGGCAGTTATGTCTATACTAATCATATAAAAAGGAAAGATCCGATTTTTGTTAGGATTTAATTCAAAAACTACTCCATGATTTTGAAAATTCTTTCACCATTATCAAACAGCTGTCTACAGTTCACTGCTGGACCTAGGCCTCTCCCTATAGAGGCTTTGGCCAAATATACCACGCTGGCCAGACGGGTTGGCATAGAGTTTTATTTCGAGTTTCCCCTCTCTTTGCAGGGATAATCTTTGCCTTAGTCGCCTCATATGACACCCTTGGGACGAAATAGTGTGGTGACACTCTGTATTCTTAATCCGTCACCACACGGACGATCACCATGAGAAAGCTATATTATCACCGAGCAACATAAGCGATATTTTATAAAAAAAAATTGTTACTCTCATAATTTTACCAACTTTTACGCGAACGAAGCCGCGGCCAAAAGCTAGTATTACATATACACATTTTGCCAACTTCAATTTTAGGCTCCAAGTTATAGTGGGTGAGTATACCCTTGAAATGTCTTATAGCAGAACTGATGGCCGGTCAGAAAAAAAAAGAAATGTGCAATAGCTAGTCATACTTTTGACTGTCTATCTATTAGCATAATTCGTTTTTAATAATAAAACAACAAAAGCCGATGGAATTCATTCATTTATGGTCGTAGTGTACAAAAAGTTAAAAACGGTAATTAAAAAAATCATATCTCAAGTAGTAGTTTCCTAACTACTAGCTGAGAAACGTTTTTATTTTAATTAGATACTTTTTAATTTTTCTCTACGGCCATTAGTTTTTCTGTAAGACATTTCAAGGTTATCCATTAATTACTGGACACCCTGTATAAACGAATATAAGGAACACTTTTAGACGGCGTGCTAAAAAAATTCACTCGATAACTGCTCCACTCGGCTATCAAACCCCGGGCCTTGTTATCGATAAACACAAAGATATGCCACGGCGTGTTCCCGATAATCCTTAATAGCCATCAGTGGGCAGAGAATACGGATTTCCAATTATTATCGATTGATAACGAAAAACAAATCGATTTTAATACCTGATCCGGATATCGGTCTTGAAAGTAAACATTACTACTATAGAGAATGCTAAGTAAAGGATTGTATTGATATATTCAAGGTGAACACAATAATTTGTTGTTGAGTTTATTATCATTTAGTTTATGACTTTATGAGATACTAGCTGCGCCCCGTAGTTTCACCCGCGTAAGTCCCTACGCCGTTGGAATTTCGGGATAAAAAGTACAAAAGGTATTTGTGTTAATCCAGGTTGCCAGCTATCTACATGCCAAGTTTCATCGCAATCGGTTCAGCAGTTTATGCGTGGAAGAGTAACCAACATCTATCCATCCATCCTCACAAACTTTCACATTTATAATATTAATAGGATTGATGTTATATGCTGAAACACGGAAAATATGGCATAAATGCCACAGTGGTTAAAGTTTATGTTACCGATACGAGTGTTGTTGGTTCGAAACTTACATACTTTTTAACGCCTATTTGCTGACCAACTGGTCAGATTTCGTTAATAAACTGCTATCCTTCGGTCACAATACCTTATTTCTGGATGAAAGGTACAAAGAAAAATACGTGTCCAATAGTTTACTAATCTTAAAGACAGACAAATCTTTTTTTAGTCATCATGCCTATAAATCGCTTACGTGCGACCTACAACTGTAGTTATACTAATATACCTCTGACTAACCGTCAGATTTGTCTGTCTTATAGATTAACAAAAAATTTGGACATGTATTTTTCTTTGTCCCAGTGTCCCACAAACTAATAACAACAACGATACAACGCGTTGAACTGCGTGTTACGTCACTTGTAGGTTCAAATTAAAAAAATAGTGACGTTACTCTCAAAGTTCATTAGCACTCCCGAACTTTAATACGTGTTTTATCTAAGTAATTTTTTTTTTTTAAACTAAATATTGATGTACATTATTTTAAGGTAATCTAAAAAAATTTAGTAATAAGAATCACTTATTTTTAATCCTGTTATCATGCCTATTGCCGTCTTTCATGCCCCATTCCATTCTCCTAATAATTTCTTTACAGAGAACCCCAATATCACTTTGTCCGGGAGTCGAACCCGAGACGACAGCAATCGCATTCCCGAACGACATTAACATGTTTAATCCAAAGATATTTGTTTTAATGTTTTTATTCAATCAGCAACGCGCTATCTCTTTCTCTCATACGTGAATTGATTAATGCTTTATGAGATGGTGATACGGCCATGATCACTGTGATATAATGATTGTGAATAAGAAGTTCCACTGTGTATTACTAGATGGTGCTAGTAACACGAATAAAAAGTCTTAGTGGTGATGGCTGGCTTAGTATGTATTTGTTAAAATATTAAGTTACTTTGAGATATTCATTAATATGACTTCATTCTTTAGAGATACATTATTGATTTTTATTGTTAAATTACTCCATGTAAACATTTATTTTACAATATGACGGTCTTTTTTTAATTATCTTGCGTTGTGGAATAGAATCCTCATTAATATTAAAAATGCGAATGTGATTTGTTTGTTACGTTTTACGCCTCAATTACTTGACTACATTATGAAATTTCACTTACACGTTGTAAAGAAAAGAACAGGGTGTCTATCATCCAGAAAAAGGTACTGCTGCCGAAGGATAGCAATTTATTGACGAACGAAGCCGCAGGAAAATTCTAGTGAGTAGTAGGTGCCAAGTAACATCAGTTGAGAGGCAGTCTATCAAAATGTTGGAAACCAAATTAAATGCAAAAATACAACTAAAATTACCGCAACTTGCAGTCAAACTTACATTAACGCTTAATTTTCGGCAGGGTAGACAGAGACTAACATTTCCACTTCATAAATAGACTTGTTTGAGAAACAAGAACACGAAAAAGGAACCCGCACAATTATATGATACCGTTGCTGAATAAAAATAATGTCAATTTTAAAATAAGAGCTCTGTATGCATTTCTTAATGGTCACTTCAAGCCTTGCACCGAATTTTTATTCGGCCAGGTTAAGGCCGTTTATTTTTTAATCAACTCCGTTATTATTTTAACTGGCAACTGCATAAATCTGGCAGTTATCATTTTATTGAATGATTGTATCGATGCTTGAAAGATTTTTATGATACGTTAAGACGAATTATGTCAATTTTGGCAATTGTGGAGACGCTGCGTTATTGCAAATTTAAATTGAAAACCAGGGATGGTTTCATAAAAATTCTAAATTAATAATTCTAGAGAATTGTAATTTTTGAGTTCGAAAAATCTCTTATACAACATCTTTGTCCGTCCGTCTGTTATACAACTTTCAACTCAAGAACCGTAAGAGCTAGAGACTCGCGGTCAACGCCATTCGACTCAGCATAGTCCATTTACCCCGAAATGACTATGACCTTTGACCTCAGACTTCTTTTGGTTCGTTTGGTCACGTGATACCATTTTTTCAAACTCTGAGGTTTACGGCAATTCATTGCCGTTTCTCCCTTGTTTCTTTGTATATTGCCAGTGTGACCAAGCTGGCTGCAATCCCTCTGTGATGGTGAGGCACCGCTAAGAATAGATGAGGCAGGCTTTCTAGATACAGCTATATTAGATACTGCTACTTCTAAATCTATCTGTCCCACTTGATCTGTCGCATAGGTTACACATACATATGTATGTACACACACAGCGACACATCAACCTAGATTGTTTGGTCTTTGAACTATTAGAAGTTGAACACTGCGAATCGTGCCATGTCTTACCATTACATCGACACCACTATGCACTGTCCCTTTCCAACAATTCTCTATTTTGTATGTAGCATAGTTATGCGTATATAGGGTGTCTAACTTGATGTGTAGCCGTGTGTACGATCGCATGAAATCCCGGCTTTGATTTCTTTACTAAGCTAAGTGTGATTGCGTTACATTGATACCTTCTCTTGGAACCTTAAATTATGTATGCATACACTCGATGGCGTACACATGACGACTCGATGGCGAAGTGGTTAGTGTAACCGTCTGCCACGCCTGAAGACGCGGGTTCGATCCTCGCACAAGTCAAACATTTGTGTTCATGAACATGGATGTTTGTCTAGACAATGGATAAACATACATATTATTATAGACTTTTTTGTAAATACATACATATTATACATAGAACCACCCAGACCAAGACAAACATCCATGTTCATGAACACAAATGTTTGACTTGTGCGAGGATCGCATAGTACAAGCTCTGCTTAGTTTGGGCTAGATGGTGTTGTATGTGTGTGATAGAATATCATTAGCTCTACTCAGATAAAAGGGGATATACTCCTATGCATTTACTTCAGTTATTATAGGTCTAAAAGTCTCTCAGCTTTCTATGCATCATCTACATACGTAATAAGCGGTACTTCTGAAAGACTTCCATTTATAATAAAAAGCACTCACGTACAAATTACCAATTCAAAGTAATGCATTGTTCCTTTCCATCTCAATTGGTTATCTGTACCGATCTTGTTTTTGCGACATATACTTTTTTTACTCTGTCCACGACCTTGCATATTGACATTCCTATCGGTAACTACTTTAAAAGCAGGTTTGTTACGATTATGTCTTTAACAATAAGTAGGTACATGTTTTTAAACTGTAGGTTAGAGTGAGTAGGCGGTTTAAGGGCAAGTCTTGGCATTTGTGATTACCAGTATAAACTGAACTCTAAAGATTACAGACGTGCCTATTAGAAGTAGCTCATTGATTGTGGTTATGCTTATCTTGTAAGTAGTTTTGTTTCAATTTACATGATTGGGTGAGATAATACCTAATGATTCTTAGGCTGGGTAAAAAATATGTTGGGTTTTTCTGTTAGTGATCTGTATTGTTTACTATAATCGGCAATGTCGTCACAAGAGACTTAAATATAGGTAGCTAGTTTAACTAAATGTGGGTTTAATAGGAATTAGATATGTACATACAAGAGCGCTTACGACGTGTGCTATTAAATAACTGTTTTTTTTTAAATATATAATGCTAGGCTGGTCCTGTGTGTAAGTGCACACAGGACCAGTGTACTAATAGTATAATAGTATATGTTGAGTATCGAACCTAAGTAGGTTCTGTACTCACACAAACAAAGTTTTATTAGATTGTTCAGTTGAAACATCCTCAGGAGCCTGAAAATGTGGCTGGTAGACAGCAATCTACAGTAGCCTTCACAGCCATCTCTTAAGACTGCGCCGAGCGAAATGTGCCAAAACAGACGGTCACAGTTAAGTGAAGAAAATCAACAATCTTTGTTTAATACAAATATAAAATATACATTTACCATAACAATGAATGTGTTTACAATTACTCCATGTAAAAAACTTAAAATAATCAATATTTTCGCCTACAAAATTACGTAAATTTGCAAGAAAAATGCAAAAACGTAAGCTCGTGTTACGTGATTTTCAGATTATAACAGTAGAAATCTATCCTATTTTACAGCTTAAACGAAACATAAATAGTTATATTACAATTTGTCCGCCCCAAATATTTAAGTTATTGGTTGACAATAAAGATACATATTTATCAAAAAAGCACTTCAAATCCTCCATACAATTTTACTAAGGCGGCCACGCGCCGATTTGAATATGCGCCGTACGAGCTCTGTCATTATCTGTCTTGTTTTTAACAACTCACGAATTATGGGTTTCACAGTCAAATTAGGCAGACTTCTGACTATTCCTTTGATATAACAGCCGTGAATCTATGCAAGGTCCAATTTAAATGAAAGTAACGAACCTGCTCCATTGATAAAGGTCACTTTAAGGCATAAGTTCCCAAAGTAGTCCAGGTAGACCCCCAGGGAAAGCGGAGGTTTACAAAAATGTATTTGCTTTCGATACTGATGAACTAAAATGTTTTATTTTAAGAAGCTCAGCGACTGTTACTTTTAAAATAGCAGCGATAGCTCAGTGGGAAGACCAACAGACTGCAAAGCAGAGGGTCTCGGGTTCGAACCCACGTCGCGCACCTCTGAGTTTCGGAAGTTATATGGCTTTTCGAAATTATGTGTGTATTGATTGACAATTATAGCCTGCTCCGTTCCTCGGAGAGCACGTTAAGCCGTCGGTCCCGGCTGCCATGAACATCTATGGTTGTTGTTATTGGGAGAGTGTCGACACAAAAGATCCCACTGGGTCGAAGTGTCGCCGGTCTGCACTGACTGGCCCCCACATAAGATACATACATACGTGTAGGGATTTGGGACTAATTTATTTATATATTGCATTCTATCCTGATATTATAAATGTTTATGTGGTCTAAAAAATAGGTCAGTCCGTAGAGATTTGATCAAATATAAATACGAATGCCAAGGAATATATCTACAAAATTTTTAAAGTGGTCTATGAGAAATAAATGTCTGCGCAGCAACTTTGTGTTCTGATTAATATGTTACAAAATTAGTTTCTTTTACCAGATTTCCCAGCTACATGAAGTAGTTACATTGCATTTCCTGGTAGTATTAATGGATATCGTATATTAATATTACATTCCATACAACTTATATTGGAATTTCTACGTAGAAAACTTTATTTCGATGTAGTAATTTATTTGTAATTAACAGTGAGTAGTTTACAGTCTTTTAAAATATGCTAAAAAAATATTATTTTCTTGATACACTAGATTTCACCCGTGACATCGCCCGCGTAAAATAAAATTTTGTCAATAACTTTTTACTCTTCGGTAACAGTATTTTTCCTGGATGTACTTTTCTGTACCCCTGACAACGTATATGTTAAATTTCAGGATGAACGGTCGAGTAGTTAGGCGTGAAAGCGTAACAAACAAACTCACATTCGCATTTATTATATTTTGTTGACTACATGTACTAAAACATAGATATGTCCCAAAGATGTATGCACACTTGTGCACTTACTTACGTGAGACCTATGAACAGTTAGCGAAATGTGGGTCTAATACACTTGTATTAGACCCACATTTCGCTAACTGTTCATAGGTCTCACGTAAGTAAGGAGGGACGAGTCTCTTACTGTTTACTGGACACTTCTAGACCCCGTGACAATTATTTGTCAGAAATAAAAACAATACTTTTTCTCGACTCGGCAACCTAACACTGTCGCATTCACTACCGCTGCATCACTAAAGCAATTTACCAATTAACATTGACCTACGTCATAAATTGCAATCAACAATCAACCGATCACCACACGTTACAATTAAGAGAAAACAAAGAAATTTCCAAGTAAGTATTGTATGAAACATCTACATACACTGGGTGTGTCCATTCATGCTAGTGATGCGACTCGATTCCAATTTTACTCGAGTACTTAACTCGAGTTACAACGATAAAAGAATTCGAGTCAAAAAAAAACGATTCAAAGTCACTCGGACTCGCTCAAGCTGGAAACACAAACATAAACAAATAACAAACAATTTAAATATTTACGAGTGCGTTGCGGCAAGTTGAGCTACAAATAAAAACGACTGTGTTCTGTGATATCATTTCATAAGTTTGACATGACAAAAGATGACTTGAATTTACCGAGTTTTCTAGTCACATGAGAACGAGTGACTCGGCACTCGAGCAAAACCGTAAAATGGCTCCAGTTACACGAGCAGTAAAAGTGGACTCGAGATTCGAGTGAACTTGAGAGTGCCGGATGCCCAATCACCCTCTTTCCCCCTTCCAGCTCCTTCTTCCCACTTCCTTTTTCTCTTCCTCCTTTCCTAAAGGGGCGGCAACGCGCAAGTGATGCCTCTGCTGTTGCAGGCGTCCCTAGGCTACGGTGACCACTAACCATCAGGTGGGCCGTATGTTTGTTTGCCACCTTAGTTGTACAAAAAATATAAGTTCGCGTTATACCGTAAAATGACTCGAGTTACTCAAGTAGTAAAATTGTATTCGAGTCGCATCACTAACTCATACGTAGAAGTTAAAAGAATTTGCATTTAATTGTAGGCATGACATTTGCTGGGAGAAAGCAACGAAATATTTCATATACCTTGATATATGACTATTGTGTCTGCTGGCATTTATTCCATAGCATTACGCTAGTATATCCGTAGATATAGGCAGAAGTCTATCGTATAATGTAACAAGATGTAAATGATCTGCATATTATGTTAATACGCGATGAGAAAGCTTTGTATCCCTTTTTGATAATATTGCGCGCACGGGGCACTAGATTTGGCGTGGTTAAAAATTTATAGGAAGCAGTGCAGAAAGCTAAAATTAAAAAAGCCGAATTAATAAGGGTTGAATCGCGAATCCTGAACTACTAGTCTCAATTAATAAGTCATCATGGTTTGTATAATAAACTGCCAAACGATATTTTAGACCTAAGCTTTAAGTTGTAATTCTTTTCTTTATCGTGTGGTTAGTGGCCAACCTGTTGTCAAGAGTTGTTCAAGCCGCCTGTAGGCCTCTGACATGGCTTAACGGCTGTTGTCAATTTGACAAAAACCGGGACCGACTTTTCACGTGCCCTCCGAAGCACGGAGACGCTCAAATGAAAATGAAAACCACTAAGCGGTCACCCATCATTTTTTTTTTATTTTTTATCTAGTGTCAATGCTTTACCCATACCCCTCCGCGGGGGCGGGCGGAGGGGTTATGTCGGACTCGCCGGGGTAAAAGAAAGATGGAATAAGAATAATGTACCTCGCGTGGACTTAAATTTATTACCCAATACCTACTTTTAATTTGTTATCTAATTTTAATATATAAAACTACAACTAAAGAAATTAATAAGTCTAACTACACCTATATAGGTGTAGTTAGCTATATATTCAAAAAATACATATGGTATCGCGAACTTTTTGTAGATATTGATACGTTCTACAATACTGTAGAACATTTTTTTGTTCTATCATCAATAGTTGCCGCAGCGCGCGCGATGACAGATTTTTTATGACAAATTTTTTCACACCTTGGGTTATATTATTGCATTTTTATTAAGAATCCCTACTTTTTTTGAAAATGTAATATAGCCTATGTCCCTCAGTGAAGATGCAGCTTTCTAATGATGAAACAATTTTTGAAATTGGTCCATTGGTTTTTGTGTGAAAACATTACAAACATACATACAAAAACACAAATGTTTCCTCTTTATAATATTAGTTTAGAGAAGGAAAATAAATATTCTTGAGACTCCTCTTATCCTCAATCATTTCTAAACGTATTATTAAATGAAATGACAATTTGAGCTGTGATTGTTAGGTAATACCATAATTAATCTTGATTATTCTGCACATTCTTAGTCTAATGTTATCTTAGAGCTAATTAATTTGTAGTTGCAATTAGTTAGAAATATTGTAAACCATTTGATTATACATTTATATAGAAATATTGACTTTCAGTTTAGTTTAATTTTGCTTCTATGCCATAAGTTTATTATTAGTTTATGACCAATTGTGGGTATTTTATGTATGTGTTCTCTTTAGGATATTTTTTCGTAGGCTATAGCGAGATTCGACGCCAGATATTCGGACTAGAAAGACCGTTAATACATTATAGGCAGAGATTTTTAACTAAATGAACGTGCCACGTAATACAGACTACACAATAAAAAAATGCCTAACATATACCCATTGCTAAACGTGAAATTTGAATCCAAGAATTGAGGATCAGCATTCGTCTAAGCTTACTCCACTGTGCCAATAAGGCACTCTACACGTCAGTCCAGCTAAAATAAATTGTTCTACTTTATGAAAGATTCCGACAACCATTTTAAAAAATAATAAATATTTACGTTCAAACTTTCAAGCAACGCCACTTGTAATGAGACTGGTACATGTTTCTTAGTTTACGAAAACTATTAAAATTTTATTTCTAGCCAATAATTCTTCAATACCGCCAATAAGCTACTAAAAAGGCGTTAGAATTAATTATTTATTTATAAATCTTTATGCTCTTTACATACCTATATTTGTAAATACAACACCATGAGAATGAAAAAGTGGTCGTGAGTATCTTGCAGATCTTTTCATAGGCTTAATCCGAACCTAAACTTACCAAAACGTAGAAACTAAAGTGAATGTACGAAATGAATAAAGGATTTTCGGATTATCTAAACTAACTCATTTTGGATACTTCATACTATTTTCATAATTTTGACGTTAAGCCGTTGGTCCCGGCTGCCATGAACATCTATGGCAGTCGTTATTGGGAAAGTCAGTACCCTCTAATATCCTGACACTGGTCTAGCCTTAGGGTATCGTTAGCCTTTGGGTTGTGGAGGTCAGGTGGCAGCCGCTCCGTGTAAAAACTGATATCCAGTCAAATCCGGTTAGACCAGAAAAGCCGACCCCAAGTGACTTGGGAATAATAAAGGCTAAGAAAGAAGATACTATTTTGATATTATAAAAAATATATATGACATAACATTTCTCTTTGCATCTGAATCAGCCTGTATCTACGGATTAACCAAAGAAGTTTAAAATGTACTTACATTTTGCAACAAAACATTATAGCTAAAGCTATTGACGATCATCAGGCATTATTTCAAAGCGCCATACTTCTACTATCAGACAAAAAAGTCCTACACCGGAAACGAAACAAAGACCTGCGCAAGCGCACTTACGCCAAACAATACACTTAAAGAAATTAGACAACACGAATTCGTTGTAAAACAAGCAACCCTACCAGAAAATTACATCATTATGCTCGGTTCGTAATGATTTGTGCGGATTAAGTTATTTTACTCATTTATGAACTCAAACTACGTTTAACAGACTTTCTTTGAACAATAATAGCTCTCTCACTTAAACGGTAAATATCGGTTAAATTCGTCCGTTTCACCGGATGAGGTGCGGCGAATTGAGTTCTACACTATTACTGGGTTCAATAGGGTACTTCAATGGTTTTATGACACTATAAGCAACTAAAGACATTGGCGTATTTAGGGTTATTTTCTAGAGGCCCGGCCTGTAAGCTATGACCTACAGAAAGTTCAAGAATTTTGGCCTAATATGAACCATGCAAGGGTGGCCATAATTTTGGCTTGGAAGCTACCATCCAGGGTTCTCAACAATTCTGGAATGGTCGCGGTTCACCTGCTTCTCCTTATCCTAATCCTAACTTAATATTATAAATGCGAATGTGAGTTTGTTTGTTAAGCTTTCACGTCATAAATATCCGAACGATCCATCATCACGCCATTTCGCATACACTTTGTCAGATAAAGACATACGGTCTTTCATCCAGAAAAAACTTGGGCAATTTATTTAAAAATTCTAGTTTAACGCCAACTAAACTGCGTACAAATTCTATCTATACTTATATTATAAAGCTGAAGAGTTTGTTTGTTTGTTTGGTTGAACGCGCTAATCTCAGGAATTACTGGTCCGAATTGAAAAATAATTTTAGTGTTGGATAGCTTATTTATTGAGGAAGGCTATTGGCTACATCACATAACATCACGCTACGACCCACGGGGGCGTCGCAGTAATCATAAACGCGGGTGAAACCGCGGGCACATCTAGTTATACTATAAGTCCCACATTATAGACGACGAAGCTATTGCCGTCTTCTAGGCGAAGTTTTAGACTCCGTGTCTCTACTAAAAATTCTTTGACAGAAAAACGCAATAAAATTTTGCCTACCACAGTTTTATTATTTAAAGATTAGGTACTTCTTCTTCTTCTGCTTTTCGTGTGATTAGTGGCCAACCTGTTGTCAAGAGTTGTTCAAGCCGCCCGTAAACCTCTGACATGGCTTAACAGCTGCTATGCTGCTACTGATATTAGGTACCTACTAATAATTTGGACAACAAGTTACTAGTATTCTTGTCAAGCCTTCCTACTAAGCTTGAATGCTTGTATTAAAAGTGGGTTCACGTCAATAGTGCAATGGGTGGATTAGAACCCGCGACCTTTCGATCGCAAGTCCAATGCCTCATCCATTGGGCTATATCTGAGACCGTACGCTCAGCGGTCGTAATCTCATCCGCTGTGCAGTCAAGGCATTCTCTTGACGACAATGTGTCCTTAATACCAGCGATATTAATTATCCACTTCAATTAATATTAACCATACATACTCGATACTGTTACTAACCTGTCCAGGTATTTAGGACAATCTTTTCAAATTTCAATTATATGATACGCAAGAGAAAGGGGTTGCTAATTATGCCAAGCAATTATAAACCTTATGGTATTGTGATAATTAACATTTTTACTTGCATCATTGCTTTAGACGGTGCCATATGATATGGACGAAATTTATCTCTAAGTACTTTCATATGTTTAACTATTTTTGCATACAATATATACTTTCACTGCCACATTAATCATTTTAGCACTCTCTTTATAAACAGTTTTAGAATATTCTAGATTAATCTAGATTATCCGATAGCCTGTCTATTTATACGGTAGTCCGATAAATCACTTACGAATCTGTGTCGATTACTAATAAGTTCAAAGGAAACTACTTTCTATTGTATAGGTATTAAGGGGTATTGTTTTATGCATAGGTTTATTGAGGCCGCACTTAATGTGTAAGTAACTAGATGGCTTACTTTGTAATTCGTTCTTATTTACGAGTGATATGGATATTATACACTTTTATAAGTACTGGTTCGATAAGTACGGGTTCGATTCTCGGGTCGATTAGTGTTATTGTGTTTATCAGTCAAGAATTTCTCACAAGCAGGAGGGAGTCTAAATCTGCTCCGAAGACGACGTATGCCCATATTACGTAGAGCCTAAACATAGGTGTACCTAATACACCTCTGTCTAGCATTTCGGTGTTTACAACTATATTTCTATGTATCTTATTTAATACTAGAATTAAAAATATAAAGTTTACCTAAATAAATAAATAATAATGACAATTGGCGTTAATCAAGTATGACCATGAAACAGCATTATAAGCGAGACAAGAAAGAGGAAAGTACTAGCTGCTGCATTACTCGGTGCTTTCAGTCCTCTGTCAACGATCGTTGACAGTCGTTAACTGACTATAAACATTGTTAAGACATACACAGAAATATAATTACGTTAGCGCAATATCATTAAAAAAGGCGACTTCCTTACAAGGATTCACGATCGGTGCCGTGGCTGACTTACAAACAAACAATTAACAGATAAAATAAACCCAGGCTCAGAACAATAGTTTGTGCATCACACATAAAATAGTGCGGGATTCGAACACACGCCATACCCACTACGCCATCCGTACAGTCTGTCTATACAAAGAAATAATTATAATTCTGTCATCAATAGCTTTTTTATTGACATCCGTGAGAATACGGAGATAGAATAACAATACGTTTAATATTAAACAATGTAAGAGTGACGGGCCTTACCGGTAAATAACCGTATATGTAAAATGCACGTGAATGTTTTTACTCATATGTTTAAACATATAAATTAAAACATTCACGTGCTTTATTTTCATGTTTTAACATGAGCTTTGATTTTGCCGATAGATGTGTAAAGCACATGAGAATACTAGATAAACATCATGCATAATATGATGTTTTTATTCAATTAGTTTGCTGTCTGTAGTTTTGCTAACGTTGATATTTTATATTTGCATGTATTTTGATTAATTAGGTGTAATGAACTAGAAACATATGATGCAACTAGTAATAGGCGTTTTAGTGAAACTTTAGTTAGTTTGTTCGCCTTGAGCCGAGTATTGCGGGTTCGTTTCTTACTCGGGACAAAAAATTGTATAGAGCAAACAGCTGTTGTTCTGGGTGTTTGTGTCCGTAATTTAACGTTTGAAAGTCCACCACAACACAAGCCAGATCTATAGAACGGGAGTAGTTTTTAAAAGATGGAACAGACGAGAATATTATTATTCAAAAATATATTTTAGTTAATTCTAAGAGCTATCTAACAGACAGTATGCATGATTTCATTGGTTTATATTCGTTTTTTAAACAGTACATGCGCTATCTGTTCCAGCTTAGCGTGAAAACAACTGAACATTTATTGATGTGAATCTAAAATACATTGCAAATTATGATCTAATGTAAAGCGATAAGAAAAAAATAAACAAAAAAATAACAAAAAACATGTTGTATAAAATACATATGCAATAGTTACACTCTTTATAAACTCTCAAATGCCCAAATGGAACATGCATTGCAGAGAACTTTAAGGGCATGCGATCGTTTTCACAATATTTGCCATTACCGTTAAGGTTTTTATATATATACTAGCTTTCTGCCCGCGGCTTTGCCCGCGTGAAAATCCAAATTTTCAAGTCACTAACTTCAACGGTGTAGAACTTTCATATAAAAGTTTTTCACCCCTTTCACCCCCTTCTGGGTGGAATTTCCAAAAATCCTCTCTTAGTGCTCCCCTACACACTCCAAGGAACATACATGCCAAATTTCAGCTTCTTGCGTTCAGTAGTTTCGGCTGTGCGTTGTCTGTCAGTCATTCAGTAACGGAAGAGTTTTATATATATAGATATTACTTATATCTAATTAGACAATACCTCAGGTTCATGGGGTCCGAGCGCTCGTATTTTGTACAAGGAGATCGCAAAACGCCTGATCGACGTTTCGCGTGATAAGAAGGCTGGTCTTTTCTTAGCCCAAAGAATCAGCATTGTCTTCTGGGCACGTTACCAGTTGGCAGCGATGCTGAAGAATTCTACGTTGCCTAAACCATTTTTGTAAATATTTAGTATTATAATTATTTGTGTTTTGTAATTATGTTATATTTTGTAATATGTTTGTAAATATATTAGATTATCTCGTTTTAAAATTAATTATGTAAATATATTGTAAATAAAATTACTTATATTAGTCAATAGATATGTAGTAGCTCTACCAGCTTTAATAAGTTATAGATCCGACATTTATTTCAATTAGTATCGAGTATTAGTCTGTAATTTATTTTGTATAGTTTCCAAGCGTGTTAATTAGTTGTGCAATATAATATACAAGAAATATTTGTAAGTAACAAGTATTTCTTGTATATTATTGCAAAAGCGTTATTAAATTATTAAGAAATAATAATCAGTTGTAGCCTTGTGGCAATTAATAAACTGTCTAATCAGGATACTAGCTCTAAAGAAAATGACGCATGGAAAATTGTATGAACGAAATATTTCCACAGCCATTAGTCGTTAACTCGCTTTTGACCAAAACTATAATTACTTATCTTAATCATAGCATATTAATATTGTAGACCCTGCCATTGTGAATGAGCCGGCTCACCTAGAGAAGTAGGTACCGTCTTCTTACAAGAAGACTGGCATAAAAATAGTCACACAATTATTGCGCTTCGCCTGATAAATAAAACTTCCATAGACACACATTACCCACCTCTCCCATTTCTGTTATATCAATTTTACCTCCTCTTAACTAGGACAGGCATCGTGCACGACAACTGCTTACAATCAATCGGTCTTTATTGCTTTTATCCCAGACACAGTTATGGTAAGTTTGCAAATAGAGCTGATATATGACGGCATATGCTTCTTCGACCTGGTGTTTCGAGACTTCCAACAAAACTCTCGCCCCCATAGTTCAAATTATATACTTGGATAACTTCCATTTAGAACAAGAGCAATGCTCGTTCATGAATTGGAAGAGCTGTAATAAAAATAAAATCGATTTGGTTGCCCTCTTTAAACCCGTGTCAAGGCACCGCCCACGGGAGTGCCATAATATATTGGCTTGGACCAATTTCTCGCCATATTGCCCATATTGTCTTATACGGCACTGTTAGTCATCTGCACGGATTTTGGTGTCAGTCTGATTCAATGAATGAGTCATATGGATTTTGTATTAATAACTGGTAATGGGTTCTTGCCGGGATTAGAGTATGAAAAATATGGGTTAGACTTAAGCAATGCCATATTTTAGGAGCCGAAAATTTTATTATGGTTGATCAGCACCATCAGGTATTAGATTTTCTTATCCAATTAGACTATCATAATAGCCACGATTGACAACTTTGCAAACTTTCCAGAATTCTACAGGATTTACCTAAAGGAAAACATTGGTCATTGACAGAATGCAATGCAACGGGCATCCTGAATATTATATGAAAATTATCACCCATTTGATTTTAGATAATTATGTTGTCATAATATCCACCAGACTGAATTTCGGTCACGGAGGCAAATCTCAATGGATACGAGCCAACTACGCAGGCAATATCATAGTGCACAAGTGTGCGCGCAAACATAAGTTCACTTTGTATTTCCTCGTCCTCGTAGTCCAAAGGAACGGCAATCTGACACGTCCAGGGAAAGATCAAGCGTAGGACCGTGAACTTCCTAATTTGAATTGAACCCAAGTTAATTGAACGCAAAGCAGTCGCATTAACTGCCGCTATGACCCCAAGGCAGTTTTAACGCATCTAAACCACTGCTCTTCTGACGGTAACACTTAACTAAAAGATATATGGTAACATAAAAGACTATTTGTAGGTAACTAGATTTTGCTTGCTTGCGTAAATGTAGGTTAGATTAAATTAGTAACAGGTGGTACTTTTTTCTGGATGAAAGTTACCCTATGTCCTATTCTGTACCCCTGAAAACATGTATGCGGAATTATATGACCATCGGTCGAGTATTCGAGGCGTGAAATTGTAACAAACAAACTCACATTTGCATTTACCAAAACCAACCAAAACCAACCAAAATAAAAAATAATAAAACCAAAATAAACCAGCGTCGGGCACATATGCCCGGCAATATTGCTGAACTGGCCTCCTATTTTTGTACGGACGACGGGCGTGTACATTTATTATTAAGTAGTATAGTTTAATTATTTTTTTTCCTACATTGTTTATATCATGTCCTTCGTCTGTTATGAAATAAACGTCTTTATTATTATTATTATTATATTATTTATATTATTAGTCAGGATGTAATTAATTGTTCCTAACTTTTCTTGTTTCGTCTTGATCACAATTTCAGAAAGAGTTTGTAGTCAAGTGGTTTGAGCAGACCTTATTGACATCGATAATTCAACGTTAACTGCCAGAACAGTTTAGATTTGCAAAATTTTACCGATACAACTGTTTTCATTATTATTATTAACTCATAACTTTGGTTTTTTGTGTTAACGATCTTTCCGCTTTAACGTTTTATTTATTCGAAAAAAAATTCGAAATGTCGTATTTATGTTGTCTTGATTTGTGTATAACGGTACCGCGTCATTCATTCCCAGGAAATAACCGATGAGGGTAGGGTTGTCAGACATACTCTGAAATGACAATTTAAAAATCCATTTATAATTCCTGTTTTGCAGAACGCTTTACAAGCATTGAAACAATTAACACAAAGAACACCCCGATTCTGTGGAACCTTTTTGTTGATGGCATAACTTTTGACCCGTGTCAGGATAGATCAGCGCAGCGTAGTAAGTAGACAGGTAGGTAGTTCATGCATCATCAGTGCAATAAAAGTCAAATTACGATTGTCATAGTACCGACTGTCATACATATATGTACACACTTAGTAGTACATACGGTAATGATTATATCAATGGATCTTCTTAATTTTGTAGTGTATCTTGTCACCTCGCTTACTCGTCACTACGTGTGTACGACATGACAAACATTTGCTTTTACGATTGTTCCCGGTTTCGGTATTATTAAAATATTTGTAAGTTACCTAAATATAACAAATATAATTTTTGTTTTGATAAGTTATTTTTAGCTTCGATGAATTCTTTTGTCACCGACGTTTTGTAGGACGCCTTTATAATTTAATTGCACCTAAATTTTGTTAGCTTTTGCTGTCTATTGGACACAGTTCAAAACTTCGAGTTGCTAATGAGATTTTCAGAAGAATTGATTATCACATAGCCGAACCAGGGAACCGAACACGAGACCATCCACAGCAGTCTCATTCACTTCCGCTACACAACCAAGCCAGTCAACTTTACACAAAAACGTGACGGTGACAGCCCTTGGAAATGTCCAAGTTCTCGTAAAGATGAAGAAAATCAAATTGTTTTATTTAGTCTAAATTACTTGTTTCGTTTGTCTGAGGAAACAGATTACTTTTGTTGGTATTGTAAATTCATTTGCTACTGTTTCTAATTGGCTGGCGAATTCCGTTACATTTAGTTTTGTCTGTATTTTGTGGAATGAGGCATTGGATTTTGTATTAGCTCGCTGTATCTGTGCTAAGTCAAACTCTTTGTTTTGTTCTGGTAATTCATTTGGTGTAGTTTGAATTGAAATAGTTAAGTCGCTTTTTCACAGACAAAATGTTTTTTTTTTATTGTGTTAGGTCTGAACTTCGGGCACCAAGTGGTGGCCAATAGAATATGTAATGAAGAAACTGTCTCTTAATTGTTGCAGTAATTATTTCACGTCTGTTATATAAGAACTTAACTTAAATTAGAGAGCAAAAGTGCTGCACTAGCTTTTTCACTCGCGTTTTAATAAATGTAACTCTATGGTACCCCCTATGTCCTTTTCTGTAACCCTGACAACGTGTATGCGAAATTTGATGATCATCAGTCGAGTCGTTGAGGCGTGAAAGTGTAACAAACATACTCACATTCTCATTTATAATATTAGTTAGGATAGTGATATTCTATAAACAATTGCAATTTAATGTGTTATAACGTTATAAGGCATTGCTACAACTACGTTATTTACGTGACGTTACACACTTTATTACATAGTATTATATTAAACGTTAGTTGTCACCAACGTTATAAAATATAAAGAAATGGCTACATTCATTATAATTATAAGAAATTAAAATTATCTTTTATTACTCTCGCCTTTACGATCACTTCACGGCCGGATTATAATTTCAAGGTGCCACAATAAAAATCATTGCTGTCTCGTATTTTTTATAGTACGTCTGCATGTCATAAAGTGAAATTACTTATTTTACAGTATACCCTTAATTTATCGTTAACCACAATTGGTTGGCTACTGAGCTTCCAAATTTCTCCATGCTTATTTTAAAAAAGAAATATCCTGCTTTAGGATTAGTTTCTTTTTCGCGGGGCACTTTACAAACATTCGAAGAACAAACAATTATTTGTAGAACACATATTTTTTATTTTTGTTATTTTATATTTAGCATAGTATTGTGGCCGCCTCGTTACTGCCATTGCATCGAGTGTAGTGGTTTCGAGACACACACGAAATATAAAAATTGAGTAAATTATTTTGTTATTTTGTTTGGGTGCTCAAAAAAGAACAATATGAATCACTGATAGTTGTTCCGAGCCTGGATGTCATTTGTGTCAGCTGTTTAAATAAATGCAAAATCCCTGTCTCTCCGTCCCACAGACATTATTCCTAGAACGGGAGCTGTCTTTTTACTTCCTCCTCTTGTACACGAGAATGTCAGCTAACAGATTCATCTTACTTCATTGACGTCATCATATTCGAGGTAATAAAGGATCGTAATAACAAACAGTATATAACAGCGTACGATTACAGCAGCGGTGTCGAAACATGTAAGTTCTCACATCGCAACCAAACAATGGGGTTCCATGGAATATGTTACGTCAATGTTGATTTGCGATTTTAGAGCAGTTGTGTACCGCTGTAACGTAGCAGTGTACGACTGCTGTGCATGAGGTCTCGGGTTTGATTTGTAGAATGAAAATAATATTTTAATATATCTAGCAGCGATAACTTAGTGGTAGATCATTGCACTGCCACGCAGAGGTCTCAAATTCACGTATCCCAATGCGCGCATCTCTGACTTTGCTAAGTTATGTGCGTATCAAATAGTTTTTTTTTAACTCTTCATTTATGGGCTTTATCGCTTAGCGATAACGTTGCCCAGTTAGAAAATCATAATTATTTCATTATTTCACAGCTCTAAAATAAAAAATATTACAATTTATGAAGTCGTAACTTAGCGAGCTGATACAACATAACAGCCTTGTCGGATAGTGGCTGAGCTAAAATGCTATTACATAAACCGATGTCATATAATTTTTTCGACCCTACTACTGCTCTCCTTATACTCTTGTGCCGGACGTATTAAATAGTTAATTATCGCTTGCTTTAACAGTGAATGAAAGATATCGTGGGGAATTTTGCATGTCTGAGAGGTCTCCTGTTGTCGAAGATGTGTTAAGTCTGTTTCAGGAAAACCGTTTTAGAGGTGCAGGAACATAGCGATGGCGCATAGTTCGTCATGATATCTTGTTTTGTTTTATTAAACTTTGCTGTATTATTTCTTATAATTTTTTTTTTTTTTTTACTTTTTTATGTGTTAATGTACAACTAGGAACATATCGTTGTCTTAACGTGATTGCTGTGTATACCTGTAATAGACATGCATGTCAGAACTGACTCATTATTTTAAGAAGTATCTATTATGATGTAACATGTAATGCTGTTGGTGTACCAATGAATAAATAAATAAGTCTGCCAATTCGCAATAGGCTACCGTGCTGGCCCGTGCCTAGCGATGGGACAATTAAATACAGGCCTGATATTATTATATCAATTAGTCAGAATGCAGGCACAATGGAAAGATCGGGGTCCGAGCGTAGTGGTATGAAATCTCAGTAGCAAAACAGTGTTTATAACGAGACGAAAGTAGGCTTCTATTACGTGGGATATGATACCATTAGGCTGTCTGTCCATTGAAGCAGAGCGAGGCTGCGGAGCGAAGAAACAGAGAAATATTAACCGATAGGATTGCATAAAATCCGCTCTAGACAGCCTAAATGGCGTAATATAGGTGTATTGGACCTTTACCTTCCCCTTCGAGGTTATAATATAACACTATGTATGTATAGCATATAGTATACCAATACGACGAATGTGTTTACTGATAAGAATGCGGATTTATTTAAGACTAGCTGTGCCCTTGGTTTTGCTCGCTTTATGGTTACTGCGTCGCCCCTGTAAGTCGTGGCGTAATGTTATATAGCCTATAGCCTGCCTCGATGAATAGGCTAGCGTTCAAACAAACAAACTCTTGCTTTAAAATATTTTTTCCACATCATTGTGACCACTCTTCGTCTAATGGTAAGCAGTCGTGTGGTCTAAGAGCAGTGGCCTTCATACCGACTTCATAGCAGCCGAGGCGATGTTAAGGTCTCTACTTTGACGGCCTGAGAAGGTACTTTTTCACGCCCCGCGTAAAGGACCCAGGATTGAAGGAAGAATTAAACACGTACATATTATTGATTCAACTTTTTTTAAGCATATATAGTAACTACTTTAGTAGGATAATCCTTGATTCGCAAAAGCCATAAAAAAGATTAAAGCAATACCCAAACTGGGTGCTTTTTGTGGATCACTCAAATGATTGTCCCTTGTGGAGATTAAACCTACATTACTTGGTGTATTGGCAGTGAGCGACGAGTCATTAGACAACCGCGCCATTAATTCATTCATATATGTGCATCGTTGGTCCTGTGGTCACAAAATAGATACTCTGGCATAATTTGGTGCTTAAGTTAGAGACTGGGTCTCTGGTTTGATTTCAAGGTCATGACAAGTGTTCTTTGTTTTACTGTTTGGAAATTCTCAGTGGTAGCTTGAAGCCTTACTGTTCATGTTGTGAAGACCCAAGCAAAGTTATTATGATTTGTATGTCGTGTTCGAGCTAGTGATACTAAGCAAGAATGCACTCTATTTTGCAAAACATAAAGTTAATTTTCAATTGTACTGTGCTTAATGGAATTATTAAAATACTAGCTACCGCCCGCGGTTTCGCACATGACATGAAGACATGTAGCATCATTATTTACTGTCTTATAACATTTTTGATGTAAAATGTAAAGGAAAGAAATAATAAATTGGTTTGTTCCGCATTCGCCCCTACATTACGTACCACATTCCAAAATGATCCTCATTCGCCCCTCTTTTTCAATTATTCTTTTTTCGTCCTACATTTTTGAGCATATGGTTAGCAAAACAAAACATGTTTAAAAATTATTTTAAGTCTTTTCAATGTCGGGCTCGCGATGTCATGCAATCTTAAGCCCAAAGTGTCGCCGAGAGATCAAGGAGGTATTTTAAAATATTTTTCGGCTGTCGGTACATCAAAATCTGCTAAACAAAAAAAAACAGGGTTAAAAAAGGGACATAATTTAGGACGAAATTGGAATTATGTTAAGAAATGAATATTTATCAAAAATTTTGGGAGTAATGCGAATTTTAACAATCGCGACGAAACATCAGGGTCGATTGCGGAATAAACCAATAAATTAAGCAAAACATTTAAATGAGAAGTATGTATAATACTTGTGACTACAAGGATGGCGTAGTGGTTAAAGTGGACGCCTTACCATTGCCGCTGCGCCGAGTGTAGTGGGTTCGATTTCTAAACGGGACATATTTTTTTTAATTATTATTTGTAATATACAAATATGTAGTTATTCCGAGTCTGACGGCCACTCCTACCACTAATAAGTAAAAGTTATCAGAAAGATAAATCGCATGCTATCTCACTCATGTTAGGTTAAAGAAGAGAGATGGCTGGAGGTGGTAGTACAAGCCGTTGTTCTTTGTGCTCATTTTTGTGTTTAAATATTTGTTAATAGCAGCGATAGCTCAGTGGGGAGACCAACAGACTGCAGTGCAGAGGGTCTCGGGTTCGAACCCACGTCGCACACCTCTGGCTTTTGGAAGTTATATGACTTTTCGAAATTATGTGCGTATTGATTGACAATTATCGCCTGCTCCGTGCCTCGGAGAGCACGTTAAGCCGTTGGTCCCGGCTGCCATGAACATCTATGGCAGTCGTTATTGGTAAAGTCAGTACCCTCTAATATCCTGACACTGGTCTAGCCTTAGGGTATCGTTAGCCTTCGGGTTGCGGAGGTCAGGTGGCAGCCGCTCCGTGTAAAAACTGATATCCAGTCAAATCCGGTTAGACCAGAAAAGCCGACCCCAAGTGGCTTGGGAATAATAAAGGCTAAGAGAGAAGAAGTTTAAATGTCTGTTATGTATTTATATGTATTATTATGTGGGATTCAGAAAAACTAATTTGAAATAACGAGCTTTGTGGCTTGCCGATGTTTTTGAAAAACGATACTTCACGTTTGCATGTAAATCATATGTGATTTTCTTTTTTTCTTTTATGATGATTTATTTTTCGGACAACAATAGCTTAGTTTTCTATCTAGTACCAAACTGTGGGTCCATCACACCCACTGCTCAAACCATTGTTGACTTACAGTTTTGTGTAATAAGCAAACAGAAAAGTTATTGCTACACAATAAAGAATATTGCATTCCGTGATACGCCATCAATGTTTTATGAAGCATCGATATTTAAAGTGTAGGTGGCGCTTAAATCGCCTTAAAAGCAATAACAGTGCTTCTTCGAAATACGTGATCACACAATTCTGGTATTATGTACCAACATATGATATATTTTATGGCCTATAAAGAAACGATGGTTTTACGAACTTAAAAGGATTAAAGTGAACTCCGTGACGACTCGTATTAACAAACAAAGGTTTACTTTCACATATCTTGACAAATTAAATAATAAATGTTTATTAATATTAAATTGAGGTGTAAAATAAAATTTGTTGGTCGTTAAATTATGTACGGTGACGGTACCTACTTGCTTCTGTGGTATGGTTTGAAGGCAGGAAAATGAGGTGGCGTAATTTTTATGGTTGTACGGTTGCACATAGTATATTAGGAGATTGGTGGACTTTCATACAGAGGTCTAGAGTTCGATCTTTAAGCAAGTATCTCTGACTTTTAATATCAAAACTGTTTATAAACTATTGCCTTCCTGGGTTGGAAGGAGCCTACCTTCTCAGTATGTAAAAGGTAAGGCCATAGTCCGACATGCTGGCCCAGTGCAGGTTGCCAGACTTCATATTTACTAGAGAACATTATGGAGAACTCTCAGACATGCAGGTTTCCTAATTATTTTAATTTATTTATCAACACTGCCGACTAATTTAATAGATATAAGCAATAAACCAATGCAGTAAAGAAGAAATTATTATAATGATGGAAATGTATTCCAGTCACGTCAGGTTCCAAGTCTGAAAACATAACATAAAGTATTTCTATTATGAACTTTATAATAGTAGATCTGAGACCAGAAATAGATGGTGATAATCTCGTCTTTATTGTTTGCAAACTTAACATAGCTGACAAAAAGTGGGTGTGTTAACCTCTTATGGAAACTTTGGGGATATACAGGAACTGCCTATATCTATAAACATTGCGCTTAACAAAACAACTGTCTCTTTCATACCCTATCAAAAGTACAATAAACTTAAAAAGGTAATTACATAATTAGAATTCCAACGACCATATGCTCATAAACTATTTTTATCTGCCGACAATCGCGCCATAATGTCGTAATGGCTGCCCTGCGCAGGCGCACACAAAAAGCCGGAAGGGGTGGGCGCTTTGTTTGTCTGCCCGTCTGTTTGTTCCTCGTCAACTAGCTTAGCTCTAATTTTTGTGTGTCAATATCATTACAGAGTGATTGGTTCCCTTGAGACATTTCTAATCGGTGTTTATTTTAGTGTTTGGGTGCTGTCTTAGAGATAATCCGTATTAGGGTAATCTTCCAATTCCTTACAGAACACTTTCTAAAATTGTCAGTCTCGATGGCGTAGTAGTTAGTGTAACCGACTGCCACGCCTGAGGTTGCGGCTTCGATTCCCGCACGATTCAAACATTTGTGTGCATGAACATGAATTTTTGTCTTGGTCTGGGTGTTTCTATGTATCATAAGTACACATTTACAAAAAAAAAAGGATATATGTATGTTTATCCATTGTCTAGTATCCATAGTACAAGTTTTGCTTAGTTTGGGCAAGATGGTGTTGTGTGTATGTGGTAGAATATTATTATTATTATTATTTTTAGCCTGTTTCGACTCTTTTCTTAGGAACGAATAAAAATATGGGTGTCATAAACTAGGGCTTGTTTCCGGCTAAAAGGCAAAGGGCATTCTGATTAGCACCACGACATCTGGAGGTAAGCAGATGTGCCACAGCTAAATTTTGCTAGCTATGTTTGTAGACTCTGCCCTACTTTGTAGAAGCCCGATAGTTAAAAATAGGCTCGCTCATATCAGTGTGGCACATATCTAAATACAATGCTGTAACTCGTAATTTCTGAAAGAAACTTTGTCTGTTCCGGGAAACAAAATCGGTACTTCAAGATAGGACGCAATCAGCGCACAGGATACATGACCAATCCTTCTTGGTGAGTTACGTGTAGGGATGAACAGCGATAGCTCACGGGGGGACCAACAGACTGCAATGCAGAGGGTCTCGGATTCGAACCCACGTCACGCACTTCGACTTTCGGAAGTTATATGACTTTTCGAAATGATGTGCGTATTGATTGACAATTATCGCCTGCTTCGTGCCTCGGAGGGCACGTTAAGCCGTCGGTCCCGGCTGCCATGAATATCTATGGCAGTCGTTATTGGGAGAGTGTCGACACAAAAAATCCCACTGGGTCGAAGTGTCGCCGGTCTGCACTGACTGGCCCCCACATAAGATACATACATACGTGTAGGGATTTGGGACTAATTTATTTATATATTGCATTCTATCCTGATATTATAAATGTTTATGTGAGTTCGATTGTTTGTTACGCTTACACACTTAAACTACTCGACCGATCATCATGATATTTCGCATACACGTTGTTAGGAGTACAGAAAAAGACATAGTGTACCTTACATCCAGAAAAGGTACAGTGTTCCCAAACGAGCGATGCCGCGGTCAAAAGCTAGTCGGTATATGAATTAGTCTACACGTAACTTAAATATGAAGCTACATACTTATCTGCTGATCCCCCCTGATGTGAACGTCCTGAAATGACTTAACGCACGTAAAACTAGTAATAAAACTTTATATGCTCACGCGCAGGATGTTACCACGTGCACGAACTATATATAGATTTTTAACACTCGGTATAACGGGTGCATGTGTAATTATAAATTTGTATAAATATAATTTACTAATCACCATCGTAAATTTTATATGTGCTTAATACTAATATAATAAACTAGATATAATATTCTATCACATACACACAACACCATCTAGCCCAAACTAAGCAGAGCTTGTACTATGGGTACTAGACTAGATGTGCCCGCGGTTTCACCCGCGTCTATGACAACTGCGCCGCCCCCGTGGGTCGTAGCGTGATGTTATATAACCTATAGCCTTCCTCGATAAATAAGCTATCCAACAATAAAAGATTTTCAATTCTATCCAGTGGTTCCTGAGATTAGCCCGTTCAACAAACAAACAAACAAACTCTTCAGCCTTATAATATTAGTATAGATGCGAATGTGAGTTTGTTTGTAACGCTTTCACGCCTTAACTACTCGACCGATCACCATGAAATCTCGCATACACATTCTCAGGGGTACGGAAAAGGACATAGGGTACCTTTCATCCAGAAAAAGTACTTTTACAAATCTAACCTACAATTACGCAAGCGAATCTTGTTATTAATAAAGAATACATTAATAATAATAATATAATATTCTATTCTATCACATACACACAACACCATCTAGCCCAAACTAAGCAGAGCTTGTACTATGGGTACTAGACAATGGATAAACATACACATATACTTTTTTTTTTTGTAAATACATACATATTATACATAGAAACACCCAGACCAAGACAAACATCCATGTTCATGCACACAAATGTTTGACTTGTGCGGGAATCGAACCCGCGACCTCAGGCGTGGCAGTCGGTTATACTAACCACTACGCCACCGAGGCCGACGTTGATGCACAGTTTGCCTTTGGGATATATGCTTTTGTTAAATACACGAGACAAAGTCATTGAACTTCTAAATAATCTGATGCACTGATCAGCTGTTTACTAATACAAGGTTAACAAACATCAGTATGTAATGACAGCATACGTACATCATCGGTATTGTCACCTCTTTGTATGTGTGTGTTCTGTAAATATAGTCTTTGTATTGTGTTTGTTGTGTTGTGTATATTGTTGTTACGCACACATAGGAACAAGACTCACACTTATATGAGGTCGACAATTAAATATAATTTCAACCACATACCCTAACCTATTATCAAAGGTTATTATTCGTTATCCAGTTAATAATATTTTTTATAATTTTTATTCAATAATAATACATGGGTATACATTTTTGTTATTAGTCTAAAATAATATTATACTACAATAAATCATAATTATCCTTAATCTGGTACATGCTTTACTTATACTTTAACCGGCCGACATTGTGCATTCTAATTTAATTTCAAGCGCTAGGTTTCATAAAGTGGTTGCCTGAACTAGGTTTAGACCTGTGTTTCAGGCTATATCTCTACTTACAAAAAATATATGCCAAGTAATATTAGTTTAGGTCAATGTGCATAAACTTAAAATAAAATATGTATATTGATACAATAAAAATACTTAAATTACATATTATTAAAAATTACTGATGACTTAAGGCTATTTTACAACTGTAAGCAAATTCTCCGTATCGGAGTAGGTCAGTGTTTGCACGTGTTTGGTAACAATAACATTACATTGTGTATAACTTAGACTACATATATCTAAAATTCTATTTAATCTAATATATAAAAATGGTCCTAGGAATAAGAAGAATTTATTTACAAAGGCATGTTTGGCATGAAGCTTAGTACATACTAAATCTTTTCGTCTCTTGTCTGGAGGAAGTGGTCTGAATGGAAGTAGTGCATGTTGTTTAAGCACGGTGTGCAGAATAAGCAATTAATTAGTTGTTGCACTACTAACATAAAATTCTTTTAGTTCATAATTAGAGAAGAACTACATATTAAAAGCGACAGTATTCTAATGTATAAGCAATTGCGATCGAGAGAATCTCACCCGATGCACAACAGATATACATACATACATACAAGTACTTTGTCACCCCAATTGCTAATATCTAAAAGAAAATTAGACGTAATAATTTGAAATGCGTGTAGTAAGCATGAGAGATTGGTATGCGAAAATTTTAACATGTAGAAATCCATAGTTTCTGTCTACTCTGACGTGAAGCAGACGGTCGTATACACTTCTAATTTTAAATATGTATATCATAATATTGTCTTCTGTTTACGCGAATGGTATTAATTGAAATTAAACTACTATATACGGATTTTATCGCGTTGTTTATTTTACACTTTATTACATAATTTAGAAACTGTTACACTACTACTACTAGATACTATTAAACTTTACTAATTTTTAAGCTAATTAAATTATTAAAACTATTGAAACTTTTTATATTTAAGTTTACACTTTTCCCGACGTTTCGGTTGCTTTTCAGCAGCCATGGTCACGGGGAGACTAAGATGGTAGTTGTTTCAATGTTCCAGTGTAGTTATTTAAAAAAATACTGCCTTATGTAAGGGGTGTCACTGACAAGATTGGCTACATCTTGAAGCGAGCTTCAATCAACACATACTTCAAGCCGCCAATGAAGATAAGTAAATTTTTACCATCCGCTTAAAAATAGAAGGCAGAAGGGGAAGAGGAAGGCCATGGAAGACGTTCATAGATCAAGTGTAAGATAAGGTAAAAGTTACGTCGTATCAAGAAGTCAAAGGGCTGGCTGAAGATAGGGCATTATGGAAGAGACTCCACCGACAAGAGCATGGCTCTTAAATAAAAAAAAAATAAATTGTAAAGTTTAATAGTATCTAGTAGTAGTAGTGTAACAGTTTCTAAATTATGTAATAAATGTGTAAAATAAACAAGGCGATAAAATTCGTATATAGTAGTTTAATTTCAATATGTGTATAATAAAATATATTTACAAATTATCCTTAATTAGAGGCAAATCTATCACCAAACAAATTTTCTTAAAAACCATTGCTAGCGCTCAGACTTTGAACTACCTACATATACTCAAACGCAAACAAGGGTGGCAGTCCCTTACGACCGTAGTGGTTGAGCTTGTTTGAAGTAATATGAATAGAACTCTAGACTCTGGTTTTCTACTTGAAACTTTCATTTTGTAGCAGACTGTCGCAAAAGAGCTCTCACGTGAAGAACATGATCAATAGGATCTTTTCATTTCCTCTAACAAATTTTCGCTTTCATTTAAGCTTAGGGTTGTCATAGTCTGCTCTGGTGTTCAATGGTAACTTGTGTTTCATTTAGGATATTTTATGAAGTCGCAGGTGATAGCTGGTACATATTTTAAATGAGATATGTATACATTCATTTGAACCTGCAGGTGCTAGGATTCTGGTATATTTTTCGGGTGTGTTCAGAATGCATTTCAAATTACTACCTTTGATAATGATAATGATTGAAAAGATTAGGTTTTAGTTGTTTAGGTCGTTATTGGTTGTATACAAAAACTTTCTGATTTGTTTTTGAAAGGTTTTCTGATTCGTAATAAATGGTCAGTTGGCAGAGCGCAGACACGCTTTGTCAAGGCCGCAAGTTTAAGGCCTGCCTCATGGTTTGTCTTTTTCCTCTATAAGATTTTACATTCAATATTTGCATGGGAATGCTAATAAAATAAATTTAAATGTAACATATAACCTACCTTGGTAGTTTAGGTTACAAAGTATTAGCATTCTTCTTAAGCCCTCCAGCTAAGCTAAATACGAGTGAAGTCATCTTGGTAGTGCTATTGATGGAAGTCGAACCACGAATGCAAGTTCGCAGGCAAAAAAGTCCAGTAGTACATATTGAAAACCAGGGAATTATAGAAGCAATTCACGATAATATATAATATAATAATATAATATTCTACCACACACACAACAACATCTAGCCCAAACTAAGCAAAGCTTGTACTATGGGTTCTTGACAATGGATAAACATATATATGCTTTTTTTTGTAAAAACATACTTGTTATACATAGAAACACCCAGACCAAGACAAACATCCATGTTCATGCACGCAAATGTTTGACTTGTGCGGGAATCGAACCCGCGACCTCAGGCGTGGCAGTCGGTTACACTAACCACTACGCCATCGAGGCCGATATGTTTAATTATTGCATGTATGGAAGTTATAAATTTATAGAAACGGGAAATTTACTAAGAAAAAGTATGTGTTGATATATTTAGATAGTAGGAACAGCAACCAATACATACATATATGTATATAAAAACAGCTGTTTAGTGGAGCACATCGGCCACTAGACATTGTAGAATATGTATTACGAAGAAATATAGTGTTTACGTTCATGCGAATGTTACATAGATTTTTACTGTGACTTTACTTGTTTTTGACTCCATGGTGCAGTGGTTTAATGTTGCAAATGTCAGTCCGCTGAGTGTTGTGGGTTCGATTTAATGAGATGAAGATGTGTATCATACATAAATAGTTATTCCGAGTCTAGTGCCTTTTTCGTACGTTGTTTAAATTTTTCTGATGAGCCTCGTAATACAGCGATTGACCCTAAACTCCTTAGTGCGGATGTTAATTCTTTTTTATGTTTCGATTTATCTACCTTTTCGAGTGGATTAAGAATTATATAACACATAGTTTTCCCGCGGTTTCACCCGCATATGTCCCGTTCCCGTGTGAATATCGAGTTTCACCATTTTCACCCCCTTCAGGGTGGAATTTCCAAAACTCCTCTCTTAGTGCTCCCCTACACTCTCTAAGGAAAATACATGCCAAATTTCAGCTTCTTGCGTTCAGTAGTTTCGGCTGTGCGTTGTCTGTCAGTCACTCAGTAACGGAAGAGTTTTATATATATAGATAATACTTAAGGTACATTATTGTTCAAGTTGTGGGTAAACCACTTATTATGAATAAAAAAGAGAGTAAAAGGGGTCATTCATTAACTTATGTTATTGCATGAATCTATTTACTTTACTGTTGTCTATAAACACGACCTTTTCATCGGAAATTGTCTTTCAACGCAGTTATACTTTTTCATAACATAATATCTTGTAAACACACAAGCAGAGGAGTAACACATCTTGTTCATAACATACTAAAGTGGCCACTAAAATGATCATGCATTCAAGAATTTGACCGCGACACGAAGTTGTTTAACTTGATTAATAAATCGGACGGCGTTATTTTCAAAACATTAACGCCTTACTCGTAAATATTTCAATCATAATTTGCAATGATTCGACTAAAATGTCAATAGTAACAAGTGAATGTCTGCCTTTAACTATTAGCCCAGAATGTTAATGAGGAATCCGTCATTAACAGCGTTATAACCGCAATCTGGTTGTTACCAGCAAAACAGTCATAATACCTCTATAAACGATATCGTCTTATTGACGAGTGATTGACCTACTGTTGCTTGCTGCGCCTTGTACATGATTCTATGTTAAATCTGCTTACACTGTAGCAGAGTTCAGAAAAGAAGCAGAATAATGGTCATTTTTAATACGGGATGACGGGATTTTCCTTTTGTTTGTGAGCCGATTTTAATTATTCTTCTTCATGTGGCTTTTAAGGTATTAATGGAATCTAACCAATTTGGAGTCGGTGCCAAACGAACAGCCAAAAAAATCTTATTACTTAGCAATGACCCACATTGGTAAAGCTTTATTTTAATTTTAATTCGTAGCTTAGTTTTTGAAGTCGCTTTAAATATTTTTACAATAATATATAATATTAAATCTGCCAAGGAAGCATAAGCATAGTGATAGATTATAAGATAGAAGCATAATGATAATAAGCGGTTACCATAGGATACGTACTATGAATAATAATAACAAATATTACTAAGTGGATATACGCGCGTAGACTTCAAGGAATTATCGTTCGCTTATAATTTTTTTAATATCATCTTCTGCAATAGGTATATTCTCTTTGGCGTGGAAAATATACGAACAATCAATAACCGAACCTATATGACATCCAGAGTCAGAACATTAGCAAAGTAAACCCAAACTTAAAAACAATTGTAAATCTTGGATTTGGACCTTGTCCTTATTATGTGTAACCTAAAAAGGTGACATATTGGTGTAATACACCCCTGCATATATAGCCAGGAGTCAACCTATATCAAGTACACTAGTTCCTGCCCGCAGCTTCATCCACATAAATGCCACCGAAATTCATATCTTTATATCGCTCATCCAATAGAACAATGACGTAATTGCAAAATAGTCGAAAATGACTTTTAAATGTCATAAGTTCACGTTTCAAAAGTTCTATCTATGACAAAAACGACAGAATTATTCTTACGGTATTTTCAAAGTTTTCTTGAGTTATCTCATGAAGTTATTATAAATAATTATTGATAGTTAACTAACATACATAAATATTAAAAGATTTAATCAAAATGATTGGAAATATATTATATTATATTTATAAGTTTTAGAGTTTGAGTTTGAGTAATATAATATAATATATTTTATATTTATAATATATAAAATATATTATAAATTATATTTTCAATTTCAAACTTTTAAAACGTTCTTCTGAAAAATAGCCAAAACGTTATTACGTCATTGTTCTATTGGATGAGCGAGTATGTGTCAATCGAGGACATGATCTATCTATGTGCCAACTTAAATTCGTTCAGCGATTCACGTGTTATTAAGTTACAAACAGCTTTACAAACTTTCACATTATAATAACGGCAGGATTAACAAAACGAAACATAGCACGATATGACATCTATTTCCGATCCACATTTTATACAGCAGAGCCTGAGAAATTGATCGTTAAATTGTTAGTAAAATATGCATATATTTGTCACTTCATCGGATAAGTTTTGAAATGGCCGGTTATTATTTAGAACAGTAACCAGTTTTTAAAAGGAGTACCGCACGAATAGTAATAGAGTAATATATTTCTTTTTTACTTGTCTTTCTTGGTAAACAACCAAACACTGTATAAAATCATTAGGGTTTTGCCCGCGGCTTTGCTCGCGTTAAAGTAGGTTAGATTAGATTATGTTAGTAACAAAACTTTGGCGGATTGCCCCGCCTGGGCATCGCAGCGCCGTGAGTTGATCGCGGCAGTCGGATTGGTTGCCCTCTCGCTCCCGGCCGTAGTTCAGTCTGTGGTCCGGTGTGAGAGGTCGTGGAACGCCATCGCCTCCTTTTGTAAGGAAGTCATTTCCATCAAGGAGGCGGCGGAGCGGGAGAGGCGCCGGAGGGCGCGCGACGACCTCCAGCCACCCTGAGGTTTGACCTGGTGGGCTTTGTGGGCCTATCGTCACCCGTTCAGTACCAGGTCCGAGAGGCGGCGTGCGTGTTCCCACGCGCGCCTCTGTGTCGAGTCCGTCTCCCCTCTAGGGGGGACAGTAGGGATTATTAGCGAAGTGCCTATAGGGTAGGTCTTATCGGGTAGTGGCCTGCCGTTTCATACGGCGGGCCGAAACGTCGGCGGGGTCGCGACCGCATGCGCAAGTGTTTCGCGCGGCCCTGTCGATAGTGGTTTTGTCGAGGAACACCGTGGTAGGTTTAGTCGGTATTCCGGGAGGCCCTTTATCTTTTCAACATCTTTCTCTTACCCCGGCGACTCCAACATAACCCCTCCGCCCGCCCCCGCGGAGGGGTATGCGTCATGCATTGCCCCACGTTAAAAAAAAAAAACATTATATTAGTAACAGTAATTTTTTTAAATAAACTACACCCTATATTATTCTGTGATAATAGAGCTTACTAATAGTAAAAGAATTTTGAAAATGGGTTGATTAGTTTTTGAGTTAAATCCTTACAAACAAACATACATTTTTTTTTTTTTTTTTTTTTTACGTGGGGGAATGCTTTGACGCATACCTCTCGGCGGGGCGACGGAGAGGTTATGTCGGGCTCACCGGGGAAAAGATACCCCGGTAATACCGACTAAACCTACCACGGTGTTCCTCGACATAACCATAGACGGCGAGGCCGCGCGAATCGCTTTCACATGCAATCGCGACCCCGCCGTGGTTTCGGCCCGCCGTGTGAAACGGCAGGCCACTGCGCGAAGTATATTTCCTCCACCAAAACAAACATACATAACATAACCTTACCTAACCTTCTTTCACGCGGGCGACGCCGTAAGCAAAAGCTAGTCATTAACAAAGCATGATCGCATGAGTTCATAGATGGCGTAGTAGTTTAAGTGGTTACTTCGCCATTGCCTTTGCGGTAAGTACTGTGGGTTCAAACCGGGACAAAAAAATTACTACGAGCTCTTGACTTTCGCCCCTTTCATAGAAAGACGGAGCCTATTTTTGGAAGGATTTTAAGAATAAACCTAACAAATACCTACTACGGGGCAAACCTTGAGGAGCGAAGGGGCTCGTAACTAAAAAAAAATGTGATTTACAATTAATTGCACCGAGGCTAGTAGTAAGGGAGCCCAAGAGAGTAAATAGGGATTTACTCGAGCATCGTGGGAATCTATTGGATTGTGAAGATTAGATGCTAAAAAGAATAAAGTTTATCTGAAGTATATCCTTTCACTGGTGGGGAGAGCATGTACAGGTTTTTAAAAATGCAAAAAAAAAACAGTCTCAAAGAAATACTCTAGCGCTTCAGATGTTAATAGCGTATGCGCCCCACGTCTTTCTGATAGAGGAAAAATATTAATCTGCCGTTTTGAATTTTGGGGTGGCCGTACATAGGGGTAGAAAATAGGGGAAAAAAATTATTCGAGCGCGTCAGATATTGATAAGGGATGTTAAGTGAACCCTCCAGTAGCTCCTATTCAGAAGACTGATGATTTGGAGGCGGCCAAAAGTCATGGCCGATTTTTGAAAATGCAATAGTAAGCGTGACCTTGAAATTTATGTGGAGGAATTTACTTAATCTGGAGGTTAAAAATAAATTTTTTAATTAATATTTTCCAACCTTTTTTTTATAATTTTGGAACTATTGTCACTCATTGTTGTAACATATACCAAACTTACTGCACTGAATTCAATAAACATTTTTTAAAACACAATAAAAAACGAAAACTTTCATGCACGCGTTGTTATGATCAGTTGTGATGGCATCATGGCGGCGCAACGTACTATGGGGACGGTGCAAGAGAGTGAGATTTAGAGAAAGAATGAGAAGGGCAGAGTGGCGCGAAATGGGAAATACATACTTTTCAGCGACTGAATGCACCACACTTTATTGATTATTTATTTTATTAATGATCTTAGCTACTTCAGCTTGTGCAAATAGGCAGATGATATTATTTCCGTGATTCGTGACTAATACACTTCAAAATAAAAAAATAATAAACCGCGCTCGAGAATTTTCAGGTGACGTTTTTGTTTTGCAACTTTGTGTCTCTTCCATTTCCTTATGTCACGCTCAAATTGTCAGATTATTGAAATGCACACTCTTCTGCGTGTAACTAACTTACCTTACCTTAATCTGACACGCTCGAGTTTTTCTAATGATCGATTTTTTTTTACCAATCTGATCAGCTGCCCTAGACCTTTGACCCTATGTATAGGGCTCAGGTATGGTGGGAGTACTTCACAAGGTGCAAGGCTGCCTACCTTATATTATTCTGCCGTGCTCGAGTAAATCCCGAAATCCCCGTTTGGACTCCCCTACTAAGGTGTTATTTATATCTGTTGGTTGAATGTTTATAAAGGCCCTGTCTAGAGCGAGAGTAATCTCTTTATTAAAAACATAAAGAATTATACAGTATAGTCTTATTTTTCCTTACTGCCTGCAAAGAACGTGAGCAGCTGAGTGCACCAAAAAAACAACTGTTCATTTTGATACTTACTTAATTATCTTATATATAAAATTCTCGTGTCACAATGTTAGTTACCATACTCCTCCAAAACGGCTTGACCGATTTTTAAGAAATTTTATATGCATATTTAGTAGGTCTGAGAATCGGCTACTATCTATTTTTCATACCCCTTAGTAATAAGTAAACATAAAAAATAGAAAACCTACTTTGGACAGAACGAAGTCTGTCCGGGCAGCTAGTTAGCTATAAAATATCATAATCAACCAGGATAAGAAAACACAAAATCTTATATACCAACTACAAAGTAAATATTTTCGAGGCCGTCATGGCGTAGTCGTTAGTGTAACCGACTGCCACGCCTGAGGTCGCGGGTTCGATTCCCGCACAAGTCAAACATTTGTATGGATGAACATGGATGTTTGTCTTGGTCTGGGTGTTTATGTATAATATGTATGTATTTACAAAAAATAAAAAGTATATATGTATGTTTATCCATTGTCTAGTACCCATAGTACAAGCTCTGCTTAGTGTGGGCTAGATGGTGTTGTGTGTATGTGATAGACTATTATTATGTTTCTCTTATCACAGGTACTTTCTAACATATTATATTAGAAAATACCTGGCCCTTTGGGAGGCTTACACGGAGACATGGGTCCAACGTGAAGAGGCCCTTCGAGAGTTTTAATTAAAGGTGGGATGGAACACCTGCAGCGGCACTAGCCACAGCAGGCATAGGACTATTACTACGTATGGATTTTAATATATGGGCTATGGATATGGGTGTCTGGTGGACCGGTATATTGCTAACTATGGATAAAAATTATTATTATTATTATTTTTGATGGAAAATATGTTTTCATCGGAATCCGCTAGTATTGCAGTTAACCTACTAGGGATATCCCCAGTCTTACTATATAGACGACTCGATGGCGTAGTAGTTAGTGTAACCGACTATGTATTTACAAAAAAAAAGTATATATGTATGTTTATCCATTGTCTAGTACCCATAGTACAAGCTCTGCTTAGTTTGGGCTAGACGGTGTTGTGTGTATGTGATAGACTATTATTATTATTATTATTATTATATGTATGTATATCTTCGCTCTACTAAATATCGCACCCAAACAGCCTTGAGTACATAGATTCCCGACTCCTTGAGACAATCTACGATCAGTTATCGTTGCAAGAGACGAGATACAAATCGTCTTATAGTAAACTATACAAATAAATAAAATTGAAGGGTATGTTTGTAATATCAAAATAACAGCTTTTTACTAAATGCATATGATACTATATACTTACATGAGCAGCGATAGCTCAGTGGAGAGACCAACAGACTGCAATGCAGATGGTCTCGGGTTCGAACCCACGTCGCGCACCTCTGACTTTCGGAAGTTATTGTTTTTTTATAAAGTTTTATTTAGCGTGATAATGTCAGTATTGCCTTTATAAAAAAGTACAACAGGATGTGTTTAGTTGCGGAAGAGTACCTAACACACAGACACAGCTACTCATGGTCGATGTTTATAATAATATCAATATGGATTCTCGATACCACTATTCGAAACATATTATATCGAATATATTTATAGCACTACATGAGTGCATTCCTTGATTCCTTGATGTATGGTTTATTTGCCTAAAATGTAGGTACATAAAAGATGAAACATAGTTAAGTTAGTTGTCGTGATCATGCAAAGTAGGTATCGCGTTGTGCATTTATTTCATTTGATTTACTTATTGCATTTGCATTCGAATGATAATTGAATATGTTTGTCTGTATTCGAATATATCTTTCGAATGCAAAAATGCACTCTAAATACTAGTAACAGCGGTAAGGTTAGGATAGATTAGGCTAATAGCGGCAGGGCACGCCGCGATAGCGGCGGTAATACCCTTCATAGAGGAGTGGCTGGAGAGACGACATGGTGCCCTATCATATCGGCTGACACAGGTACTCTCGGAGCACAGGTGCTTCGGGAAGTACCTGTGTCTTATCGGAAGAGAAGAGATGTCCCGGTACCATCAATGTGGGGACTGCCTCGAGGACACAGCGTAGCATACGCTGGACGAGTGCCCAGCCTGGGCGGAAGAGCGCCGTGACCTCATCGCGGCAGTCGGGGTGGAACGTCTCTCACTACCGGCCATAGTAAAGTCTATGGTCGCAAGCGAGAGCGCATGGGTAGCCGCCGCCTCTTACTGCGAGGTAGTAATGTTCGCTAAGGAGGTGGTGGAAAGGGAAAGGGAGGCGAACACCAGCCTCTGGGCCCGCAGTCGACGCACCGGGCGCCGAAAGGCGCTAAACGATCTCCGGCCTCCATGAACGCTGGCCTGGGGCGACAGACTAGGGCAGTCTGTCGTCCGTGCAGAAGCAGGCCCGAGACGGTGGCGCGTAGTATTCCACGCGCGCCTTTTAATGAAGTCTAACCAAAAGTGTGACGAGACTGCCACGATCAAGTGGCGGACCAAATCTGCCGGGGCTGCAGGATGAATGCGCGAGTGATCCCTGCGCCCCGGCCACAGATTGCGAGAAGGAACACCGTGGTCGGTGGTAGAATAGGCCAATGCCTATGCTCCGGTAACACAAACAACTAACGACACAGTATAATGTACAGTAGGTACTTAAATAAAAAGCAAAACAAATTTTAAAATTATTGTTCATCTGTCTGCCTGTTTTTCTGGCTAATCTCTTACACAGATGGACCAATTTTAACGGGACTTTCACTGGCAGATAGCTGACGTTATAAGGAGTAACTTAGGCTACATTTATTTTAGATTTATTATGTTAAATTCCACGCGGACGAAGTCGCGGTTTATGGCTAAACATATTAGACAACTCCTTTGCATATTCGAGACTTGGTAGTATGAAAATAAACTTGCATAGATTACTAGCTGAACTCCTATAAGTCGTAGCGTGATATTAAGCTCAAAACCTTCCTCAATAAATCCTAACATATCATAAAAGTTTTCAAATCTGATTGATAGTTCTATAGATAACCGCGCTCAAACCAACAATAACTTCAGTGTGAACATAGTATCGACACTCATATTCACTTCTAATAGTTCTTAACACCCCTTGTTTGCTCAACACCGGAGTAAGACAAAGTGCATTAAACAACAATATTGTTTTAGTAACAAGTATATACGAAGTAGAATATCAGGTATTTATCACATACCAATGTATAATGGTATTGCAGTGAGAGGGACGCAAGGTCGGCATCTAAAGCCGAGAATACATAGAACAAACTTGTTTTCGTTCAAAGGTTTCCGGTACGTTTTCGTCACACCGGATTATCGTCAAAATATGAGCAGGTTGTCGTGTGACCAATGATTAGAACAAGATTGGTTGAGGTACAGCCGTTTTGGAGATGGGGGGATAGACATTTGACATTTGGCTGCAGGTACGGCGCTCTGGTTTTCGATGTCACCTATTTATTGACACTGTGCAGAGTTTCGAATGCTGAACTTGTGTGATGCACAGTTATTTGTGCTGACACTTGGTTAGTTTATATGGAATGTTTCACTGTGGTTCTCAATAAAAAATCTATCTGTAGATTATCGATTATCCAATTTGTACTAAAATTATGTAAAATCTCTTGTACGGATAACCACAGATCGAACTGTTATTGGGAAACGCCGTCAATCTTTGTATTGTAGTCAGTGCGAAATGTAAGTTTATTATTATTCGTTAATTACATCCAAAACTTAGTACAAAGTAGCAGCGATAGCTCAGTGGGGAGACCAACAGACTGCAATGCAGAGGAGACCCTCAGGATCACATATGATACATAACAATTATTACGTACATATGTAGATTTTCTGCAATGCAGAGGGTCTCGGGTTTGAACCCACGTCGCGCACCTCTGACTTCCGGAAGTTATATGACTTTTCGAAATTATGTGCGTATTGATTGACAATTATCGCCTGCTCCGTGCCTCGGTGAGCACGTTAAGCCGTTGGTCCCGGCTGCCATGAACATCTATGGCAGTCGTTATTAGGAAAGTCAGTACCCTTTAATATCCTGACACTGGTCTAGCTTTAGGGTATCGTTAGCCTTCAGGTTGCAGAGGTCAGATGGCAGTCGCTCCGTGTTAAAACTGATATCCAGTCAAATTCGGTTAGACCAGAAAAGCTGACTCCAAGTGCTTTAGGAATAATAAAGGATAAGAGAGAAGAAGAAGAATTACATCCAAAACTTATGAACTAATTCTAATAATTCTTCACAAATGAAAGCTACTTTATTCTGAAGTAGCAAAGGCTATATAACATCACGCTACGAGCCACGGGAGCCAAGCAGTGATCATAAACGTGGGCAAATCCGCGGTGGACAGCTGGTGCCCAATATACTAGGGTTTCCAAACTACACTCGGTGTTTGACTAACTATGCACAAATTGGAATTGAACCCACAATATAGCATTTCCCAACACTCCAATCTCAATCTTAGACCAGTTACAACATGTCACGCCTTAAACTTCGACAATCGTAATAAATATAATTACAAATAATTATCTAAACGTGAAATTCTTGCAACATGGGGTTGCCATGTTTGCATTGGCACTATAATTGCGGTGTATTTGGGTTATGGTACTTTTGACTAGTGCCAAATAGCCATATGGTGTTGAAATGGGATTATTATACCATTTTACGCGAGGTAACTGCTGTCATTGAGTGGCCACACCCTTAGACATTTGTACGTACAAAACCTCACGATTTTGTGTATGTGTGAGTGGATTTTAAGGCTGTGTGTGTGCTGTGAAGTGGCGACAGATGCTATGTTGACCATAGCTGGATACAATATTCCTGCGTTGGTAGCGCAGCAGTGGAGAATGCGAGTCCTGTGCATGAGGCAACGTAAGCAGTTGCAGGACACGAATCCCGGGTAGGGCAAATAAAAATATTAGTTAATTATGCTTAGAAGATTTCCATAAAAAGATCTCCCGCATTAGGAATAAATTGTCTCCGGCCCTGTCGAATCATCGTCCCGTCGGACTGTGAGGGTGATGCAATAGAGTGCACTTGTATTTGTGTTTATCACGGCTGTTAAAGATACGTATATCGCTTGCCTTATTCTGAGAAACTAGGCACGTCAGTGGCAGGCTCTAAGCTTGACTGACAACAATCGATCTTCCGCCTTCCGCATCCAGTCTAAACCCAGTCACATTTTAGTCCTTATTGCTGTTATAGTATGTTCCAAAATAGATTGTAGTTCATAATTTAGGTTATAGTATAGTTTTATATTAAGTCGCAAATCTTTCAATTACGTACAACAATAGTATTAGATGTTTTGTCATGGTAAATGTACTGTATCAGAATGTAATTTTATCTCCCAACAATACAGAATTTCCACTCCTAGCGAAAGTTGAACGATTCGTTTATAAACTTGCGTATACAGCTGCAGTGGCCTTTGGATTGGCTTATCAGATTCTGAATACAATCTTAGGCATATCTGTCTTCTCAAAGATTATCGACTTTTCTCTTCTTATTTTTTATACGTTCATGATACATACAAATAAAAAATGTAAGTGTCTGTTGTAATGTCAAAATAACAGCTTTTTACGAAATGCATATAAAAGTATATACGGTACTTATATCACAAAAACAAATCTTAAAATTTTTGAATAGCTGTCTGTCTATTTGTTTCGGCTAATCTCTGAAACGGCTAGACCGATTTTGACAGGATTTTCACTGGCATATAGCTGATGCTACAAGGAATAATGTTAGCTACTTTTATATCAGATTTTTTTGTTAAATTCCACGCGGACGAAGTCACGATTAACAGCTGAAAATATATATCTATAAAAAACCAGACTATATCCACATTTCGGGTTGTTCCGTATTCATCTTATGACGTCTCATCCTATTTCTTTACTCATCCTAAACTAGAATGCCTAACTGGTCCGATTACATTATTTTAATAAAGTTTCTTTATTCAACCGAAATGCGTTCCTTATTCTACCATGGCAAATATTACCGAAAAATAAATAATAGCTTAAAAAAACTAAAAAAACACGCTTTAAAAAGTAGAAAATAATTTAATAATTTTAATGTGAAAAAGCGTGAGGTACAATATCTTAGAAAGCACCCCACGCTTTTTTAAATTAAAATTATATAATAATAAATAATATCAGTCCTGTATTAAACTGTCCCACTGCTGGGCACGGACCTCTTCTCACTGTGAGAAGGGTTAGGCCATAGTCCACCACGCTGGCCTAGTGCGGGTTGGCAGACTCCACGTATCTTCGAGAACATTATGGAGAACTCTCAGACATGCAGGTTTCCTCACGATGTTTTCCTTCACCGTTAAAGCAAGCGATAATTAACTATTTAATACGCATATAACTTCGAAAAGTCAGAGATGCGCGCCTTGGGTTCGAACTCGAGACCTCTGCGTGGCAGTCTAACGGTTACCCGCTAGGATATCGCTGCTTTTTGCTTTAAATTAAAATTATTAACTATTATTTATTTTTAGTTTTTCAAACAATTATTTTGTTTTTCTAAATTATTATATTGTCATCGGTCCTCGATAAGTGTGCAAAGTTTCAAATCATCGCCACATATCGCACTCTTAATAAAACAGCGACTTAACTCGAAATTTTAAAGTAAGGCAATTTGAACTCTAATTGTATATGTTAAATTCAAATATTATATATGTGTTAAATCTTTGCAATAGAGTTCAAATTTGTTTAATCCAAAATACTGAGATAAGTCTCTGTTTTATTAAGGATGCGATATGTCTGTATTAAGCTTTCCTGTACACCTCTTGATACGACTCGACTACCACTTGTTCCTTTACTTGTTGGACAAAAGAACGTCTTGGTCTTCCCCTCCATCTCCTTCATTCTTTTCTTACTACATACTAAAAAAGAGCAGCGATAGCTCAGTGGGGAGACCAACAGACTGCAATGCAGAGGGTCTCGGGTTCGAACCCACGACGCGCACCTCTTATCTCTTATCTTAACCCTTTCGCTGTCCCGTGATAGACACAACAGAAAATCTACATCTTCTTCTCTCTTAGCCTTTATTATTCCCAAGTCACTTGGGATCGGCTTTTCTGGTCTAACCGGATTTGACTGGATATCAGTTTTTACACGGAGCGGCTGCCACCTGACCTCCGCAACCCGAAGGCTAACGATACCCTAAGGCTAGACCAGTGTCAGGATATTAGAGGGTACTGACTTTCCCAATAACGACTGCCATAGATGTTCATGGCAGCCGGGACCAACGGCTTAACGTGCTCTCCGAGGCACGGAGTAGGCGATAATTATCAATCAATACGCACATAATTTCGAAAAGTCATATAACTTCCAAAAGTCAGAGGTGCGCGACGTGGGTTCGAACCCGAGACCCTCTGCATTGCAGAAAATCTACATATGTACGTAATAATTGTTATGTATTATATATGATCCATCGGACAGAAAACCTGCTAACTAATATTATAAACGCTAATGTTTGTTTGTTTGTCACCTTTTCACGCCTTAACTACATGACCGATCATCATGAAATCTCGCATACACCTCATAGGTACAGTAAAGAACATATCAATATCATTCATTCCGAAAAAATACACCTTGTCAGCGGTACACAAAAGGACATAGGATAGAGGTATGGCAATATATTGACAAAATCTTGATTTACGAGTGAAGCCGCGGGCAAAATCTAGTATACAATACATGTCTCTTAAAACATAGATGGTGGAATGTGTAATACTACTTCTGCTTACCCCGTTTGGGATATATATGCGTGACTCTACCTGTCTACCCTTGGTTATTAAGGTTGTAGAACATTAAACACATCAATATACATACTTTTTAAATTACACAGTATGCTACATTTATAGTAGTTCCCATAGGTTAAAATGCAATCACACGCAAAGAAATCGTCGACTTGCGTGGCTCCACATCTACCAAACTACAAAGACCTCCCTCTCCCCTCTTCACCGAACCAATTCTAGAACAAATAGCGGTTGGTACACCACATAGTAAAGCTCTACATGAAATGGATACAACCGACCAGTTTGAAAGACCTCCGTACGCAATAAACGTTAGAACAATAGGGGCGTTTTAAAGGGTATAGTTATAGTGGTTTATAAAAACACCGGTCATTAGTCCGATGAGCCATGCCTTCCTGATTTTACTTGTATTGTTTTAGAATTCTCACATTATAGATGTTAGATTGACCCCTAGATAGCACACTGCTTGTGTAAGGAGCTTTGTTTTAAATGGTCTACTTGTGAAAGGGACAGTGGAATTAATTCAATTGATGTTGTTACGAACAAATTTTTATATCAGTAGCTTCAGTAGCGCAGTGGGAGTGAAGGCAATTGCTGTGTGTGAGGTCTCAAGTTCAATGGCCGAGCCAGCACTCTGTTTGGAGCATTGCTTGGTAGACTGCAATAAGTTCGATCCTTACTATATGGTATCTAAATGCATAGCTGTACATCGGTTTATCGCCACACTTAAGACTGCGCCGAGCGAAATGTGCCAAAACAGGCGGTCACAGTTAAGTGAATAAAATCAACACTTTTTGTTTAATAGAATTGTGAATAACTTAAAATAATAAATATATTCGCCTACAAAATTACGTAAATTTGCACGAAAATGCAAAAACGTAAGCTCGTGTTACGTGATTTTTAGATTATAACAGTAGAAATCTATCCTATGTTACAGCTTAAACGAAACATAAATAGTTATATTACAATTTGTCCGTCCCAAATATTTAAGTTATTGGTTGACAATAGAGATACATATTTATCAAAAAAGCACTTCAAATCCTCCATACAATTTTACTATGGCGGCCGCGCGCCGATTTGAATATCGAGCTCTGTCATTCAGTCCAACCGCGTCTTACGCTCGGCGCTGTCTTAACGCTCTCCTTGTGGACAACATTCAGTGTGATATATGTATTTGCGGATGAATGGAAGAAGATATTATCGGTGTGTAAGGAATTTTGTGAAAAGTTAGTATGATATTGCGTTCTTAATTACCATAAGATTGGCTGCCGGGACCGTAATTCGGTCTGGAGGATATTATCATGTTGTGAGTTATGCTAAAAACAATGAAATACGCAGTTGTATTATTTTTCTTATTTAAGAAACAGTACGGTAATAATTACCCGTCATGCTTCAAGTCTTCAGTTTAAATACCCAAAGGACGTTTAGAGGTATAAGGGTAACACACTCAGTAATTAATTGCGTTGATGTCACAAAAGTTTGAGTGGTCACCTCGTCATTGACAGTAAGTCAAGTGTTGTAGGTTCGATGACAAAATTCTGAGACTAGATGCCTAATTGTTCTTGTTGTAGTTATTATAATGTTTTTATAACTCCCTACGTAGCAGGTCTTTCCATCCCACCTTAGAAATACCTATAAAGTATATCTGTCCAGCTGCTGGAAGCAGTCACCATGTTTTTTTCGGCAGGGCTAACCTTGTGACATCGACGAAATATAGCAATATGATTTTTTAAGATTAGACAGACTAGTTGATTATTCCGTTGGTGACGTTTATGTTTACGACTGATCGCGATGTCTCGAGTCAAAATGTTATAAAATTTTCTGTTCGGCAATACTGAATATGGCAGCATCGAATTGCAGGTAAATGGCAGGGTTCAATCCTTAACGAAACAAAAATTAGTGTGATTAACAAACAGTTGATGGGAGTCTGGGAGTGCTTTGTGTATGTTGTTTAAATGTTTGCAATATCTGTATATTTGTGAGACAGGCTCTGGGTCCAAAGTAATTGAATGGAATACAGAAATAAACCCAAGAGCTTACGAGCCTTAAATCGCGGGTTATAACTTTATAAGGCACTCTCAGTTCTCATGTTCCTAAAACAATATTGTAACCCTTTCCTTCCATTACGCTCCTGAAAATACACCACAAGATTTTTCTTCTTGTTTAGTATACTCAAAGTCGTGTCATTGTTTCAAAGGGCCACAAAAGAGTCCTTTGTCCGTCCTTAGCGTCGACGAAAATTGTAAAACAAAAGAATAGTGGGAAACAGCTGTTAGGCACGTACTCATCACTATTATTTCTTACAAAGCATTAAGAACCTTATATCTTAAACGATAAGATTCATCATCGTGTACTCTGATCTCTATACTATGTGTTATAGGATATGAAGCTTTATTTTGATAGGGTAAAGTTTGGTTTTCATTGTAAAAGTTTGGTAGACACCCTTCCAGGAAGGATAGGTGTCTGGGCTTTGAATTAAAATGAGAATTGCCTCAGCAGACGGATTTGTCACTGTTGATGGCTATTACAAGTACTTTTACATAATACGTGATATAACACATCGTCTTAGAAGTGTTAGGCAGGTGTTTATTAAGCCTACATTTTACCAAATATACTTGAGACGTATTAGAAAGAAAGAGACAAGAATATTGTATTTGTATCTCCATAATCTTGAAAGATATAATAATAAATACAATTGAACAGAAGGCGGTACATGGAGATCAAATTAGGCAACTGCGTCAGCTATTGTTGCGGTATAGACAACAACGCTGGTATTCTCGTAGGCCTATGAATAATAATGTCCTCCAGACCGAATTTTGGTCACAGCGGCCAGTCTTAACGGAGACTGGCCATCTGCGCAGGAGATATTATAATGCACAAATGTGTGCGCAAACACAATTGCACTCTCTGTTCCTTAACTCTCATGATCCGATGGGACGGTAATCCGACACGACTGGAGAGAGATCAGGCGCAGGACCAACGGCTTTACGTGCTTTCCGAGGCACGGCGATGTCTAACACCGCCAACTTCCTAACTCCGGGCTGCTATTGAGATTTCTTAACAGAAAAACCCAATAACTTTTTGTTGGTCCGACCCGGGATTCGAACCAGAGACCTCATGCACAGCAGTCGCATTCACCACCTATGAATAATAATATTGTTACAAATACAGCAGAAAATGAAATATAAATAAAATGGGCAATGTAATAAATATAAACTTATAACAATATATTTGATATTTTATTCATACATATATTATGGGAAGTGTATTACCGTCTCTTACAGTTTGAGGTGCTAGTGAGAGTTTCGTAAAAACTTGGGGACTTTAGAAACATTTTAATAACTGACACAAAGAACACCCAGATTCGAAACAACTATTTATGCATCACCAATTTTTTTGCCCCTGTGGGTATTGAACCCACAACACATAGCTTATGTGGCGAGGCAACTCCTTACACCACTACGTCACTATCCTTGCAGACGTTACGCGATCGCTAATTGATTGAAAAGAGTGGTCATTAGTTCTTGCCTCATTGTTCATGTTAGATGACCTCAATTCATTGAACTGACAATATTATAGCTGACCCAATAAGAGAATTTCCCCGTTTTCACAACATTTTTCATTGCTGCTCCGCTCTTATTGGTCCTAGCGTGATGTTATGTAGCCTATAGCCTTCCTCGATAAATGGGCTATCCAGCACTGAAATAATTTTTCAATTCGAACCAGTAATTACTTTTTTTTTTTTTTTTTTTGACCCTGGAAAATCCTTTATGGATACCCCCTCCCCCGGGGGGGGGGGAGGGTGGTTATGTGAGACTCTCCGCCCCTGAAGGGGGTCGGTATACACACTAAAAACCTGGGGTGAGCAGTCCCTCCGCCGACGGAGTGGGGCGGGATGGGGTCGCGTTAGCAATCACCATCCCGCCCCGGCGGTTGGCCCGGCTGATGGTGACCGGGCCTCAGCACCTATGGAGGGAAGGCCTTGCTCACCAAGGCCATCCCTCAGACGTGTGGGGCCGTGCAAGCCGGTAGAGAGTCCCCCGACTCTGTACCAGTGACCCCACTATACAGGAGCGAAAAGGCGGGCAAATCGCCTCCTTCTCGCTCCCGTCCGTCTGCGCCGGAGAGGGTCAGCGAGGAGGTTGTTCTCCCTGACCCTCTCCGCGGTCTCGTTCTGCACCATGACAGCTTCGCAGAAGGAGACCACTGCCTGCCACGACCTCTCGCCGCCGAGCATGGCGTTGATCACGCTCGGCAGGGAGAGATCTCCGCCTATTATGGCCGAAAGCGTGTGCCGCTGCGGCCCCCACGCGGCACACGCCTCCAGCGTGTGGAGCGCCGTGTCTTCCGGCGCCCCACACTCGTGGCAAACCAGTAATTCCTGAGATAAGCGCGTTCAAACAAACAAACAAACAAACTCTTCAGCTTTATAATATTAGTATAGACTCCCCCCTTTTTAATTGCAATTTAATTACAAAAAATATTTGAAAATATATTATGGGCAATAAAAGGCCACTAGAAAGACGAAATAGCTAAAGACCTGAAAGAGATGAATCATTGAATGTGCCCGATTGGTCTGATTTGACACAACATAGAAAGGAATGGCGTCCTTTAATGTCAGAGGCCAAAATCCACTTTGGGTTGCTGAGCCAGCGAAGTAAGTAAATGACTTGAAAGGAAAATGCAAGCTACGTTTTATTGACTCTTGAAAGGTTGTAAACAAAACATTCGTGGTATTCTTGCCTGAAATGAATCACTTCTTATAGTCAACATAATATGAATACAAGTACTAAACAATTGTGATAAAATTACCCGTTATTATTTCTAACTTGTCATGCAGAATTGCCAGACACTTGGCCAGGACTTGGCAAGCTTACTGGAGAGATGAACACTCCAATATTAGACCTTATGTCGTTGTGTTAAGGTGTGTTAAAACTGCATTGTAAAGTTGGTGATGCGCAAGGACATTTTCAAAGCATGCGACGGTATTAGGGCTATCACAACATGAAAAATCTAGACAAGTCTGGATTTTGTTAATTCTTTTTGGGTTTGTGTTTGCTTGTCAATGCTCTGAAGAAATTGGCACGGATGCCATGGTTGACATGGTCTTTCGCTACAGCCAGGCTATACAGTGTATTTTTTAAAATTTTAGTCTAGTTTTCAGTAGCACCGAATGGTATAAGTTTGCAGCTCCAAATAGATTTGTCACTTGTGCAGTATGTAAAAATGGCGATTAAAAAGGTCGGCCGTGAGTTTCTTGTCCATTCCGCTCATTGGTTCTATTTTTCATTATTACTTATTGAGATGCCTACACTCCACCTTAGGGAAAGCAGTCGTGTAGTCCATTAGCAGAGCCCTCCACATTACGTCCTCACGTAAAGTGGTGCCGAGGTCTCTACTTAGACGGCAAAAGGAGGTGCATTTTCACATCCTTGCTATGCTGAACTTGGGAATAGGTGATGTAATTTTTGACGACTCGATGGCGTAGTGGTTATTGTAACCGACTGCCACGCCTGAGGTCGCGGGTTTGATTCCCGCTCAAGTCAAACATTTGTGTGCATGAACATGGATTTTTGTCTTGGTCTGGCTGTTTCTATGTATAATATGTATGTATTTACAAAAAAAAAGTATATATGTATGTTTATCCATTGTCTAGTACCCATAGTACAAGCTCTGTTTAGTTTGGTCTAGATGGTGTTGTGTGTATGTGATAGAATATTATTATTATAAATATTATTATTAAAAAAATAAAAAATAAAATTTAGACCTAAAATTGTTTTGAGTTAACTGGAAATGTTGAAAAGTGTAGTCTGATGACCCTAGCTCTTCGGAATGCATAATGATGGATTCGCATGCTGCATCGGTAATGGTGAACAAACGCGTCTTATTATATACCCTTTGTGTTGAGGTGGCGTACTGAATATTGAAGAGATGTTGCTGTCTCTTGTGAAATGATACTGCCTTTAGTTTAACTCCTATTGAACTTTCTCTCAAGTTTTTGTTAGGTACATCTCTTTTTGTTATGCGTGAAGCTGCGAGATGGAAAAAGATGGTTATATTTTACAGAGGATGTACTTGAGTCGGTCGTGACAAAAATATATTTTTGCACAATACGCTAATTATACTTAATGCACATACTAACTAATATTATAAATGGGAATGTGAGTTTGTTTGTTTGTAACGCTTTTACGCTTTAACTACTCGACCGATCATCATGAAATTATAGATGGATAGAAATTGAAAAAATTTCTACTAATGCAAGCAAAGTCGCTGGCTAAAATCTTTTCGTTTTTTAGAGTTCGAAAAAACTCTTATACAACAGCTTTGTCCGTCCGTCCGTCCGTCCAACTGTCTGTCTGTTATACAACTTTCAACTCAAGAACCGTAAGAGCTAGAGACTCGCAGTCAACGCCATTTGACTCAGCATAGTCGATATACCCCGAAATGACTATGACCTTCGACCTCTGACCTCAAAGTCACGTGGTATCACGTGCCCTTTGCATATTACTTGACCCATTTTTTCGAACTTTAAGATTTACGGCAATTCATTGCCGATTCTCACTTGTTTATTGTATACGAGTGTACATAATATATTATTGTAGCCATTAATAATTCCTAATAATTATAAATACATAATTATACGCCCTCGTCGTCACAGTGTCATAACTTTGTACAGAAATCTTTCTAAACAATCTTGTATCAATAATCAGATAACGAAACAGCTATTTGTATATAAACATTAAATAAATTCGGAAACATGACTGCCCTTTTCACGCAATAGAGATCATTACAGACTCAGAACACAAGTCTAGAATCTAGAATTCTAGATAACCACAAGGCTAGACTTGCTCAATTGCCATGTTACGACATTACTTTACATATTGTGGACTAGATACACTACAAATCTTTTCTAGCCTTCAACGAGTCTATATTTGGCATGTCTACCGAAATTTTCAGTTCTTGTGAAATTATTTACAAGAATTTGTGTGTTCTATTGTATTGAGAAAGTGGTTGTCTTGTAAACCCATATATGTATATTGCAGTGGTTTAAATATTCATATGGTGATTGCTAAGATGGTGATTAGTTTGTGTTCGAATCTGATTTATACTTTCTATATACATGATCCTTTTATCTAAGTTTTTTTTCATTATAATCATGTCGGTTACTCTCTTTGCAATGTTAGAGATATACATAGTATTACAGCTGTCTCTGAAGTGATAGTTATTTTACACCCGTATGCTCTCAAGTATGTTTTCAGGGTCCGGGTTCAGGTCCAGGTAATAGGATTTACAAACATAAATCAGTCCATGTATAAATGTGTATTCAATATTGTATATAATAAAAAATAAAATTTAATATGAAATAATAGTATATGTAATTAATTAACGTATTATAATGTAGTAATTCATATAGGTATACAATAATGTATATAAGTTTTATTTAAATTATTATCAATTTATAAATACATTTATTACTGTTACACACAAATTTTGTATTATAATAGTTTTGATTGTGTGTTGCAATGCTTCATTAAAATAAAATATTTCTTTCTTTCTTTCTTTCTTTTTCTTTCTAAGATTGACATAATGTATGATTCATCCTGGTTTTAATAAGGTTTAATTCAGCGCACCAATAATTATATTGTACCAACCTTATGTACCTGTATTATGCAAATTAAAAATGATTTGATTTGTTTTAAACAGTGGCCAATCCGTGTATAAACTTGAGGCATCACGATCGGCCGCAAACATGAGCCCGTGCTAACGAGACAATATGTAACATAAAAACGTGTAACTGAGCTATTAATATTAAATACAAAAGCAGTTGCATTTTAAAAACGACCCAACTCATTAACAAAAACCTTGAACAGATTTTCTTTTACAGCATCAAAACGACCGATTACGAAAACAGTTTTCACTTCACCGATATCACACATTTTATGTTAACCGACCACGCGAAACATCAATTCTTTCATTCATAAATCTAACGAACGGTCCGCATTCGAGTCCCGGTCGAGGCCGCAGTAAAAAACGCGCATTTTTACACATTAAACGATTACTCCATACGGCCTTCAACTCGTTCTTTTAGCGTACGCGCACGGAATTGGCAGATTTTCAAATTAATACCCGTTTCACACTGCTTGTACAGTATTTACTGAGAATAATACTGATTGGGAATGTAAATGCATGTTTTGTGGGGGCATTCCGTGTTATATATATGTAGCATGTGTCCAAAATGTGTGGTTATATTGAGGGCGTACGTTCTCCATTTACATAGATAAATGAAGAACGCAAATCAATCTTGTACTACATACAGGGAAACAGATATTGCTACTTTTCACGAGTAATATAAAAAACAATAATCACTGTACTGTTTTGTACTGTTCGGTAAACGATTAGTGAGGTTAAGCAATGTAGGGTGCGGTCAGACTATAGATGGGTGACCGCTTAGTGGTATTTCATCTGAGCGTCTCCGTGCTTCGGAGGGCACGTAAAAAGTCGGTCCAGGTTGTTGTCAAATTGACAGCAGTCGTTAAGCTATGTCAGAGGCCTACGGGCGGCTTGCACAACTCTTGACAACAGGTTGTCCACTAACCACACGAAAAGAAAGAAAGAAGAATTCCCGAACTAGGAATAATTGCCTGCATTGCGGAGGAATACAACATTTAAATAACATACACAAAGTACACTCGGACTTTGAACAGCCATTTGTGGATCACAATTTTTTTGTCCCGTGTGTGATTTGAACCCACAACACTCAGCGCAGAAGCAGTGGCGAGTAGACCACTTTACCCACTGCGCCATCCGTCCTACCAATCGAAATGCCATCGTTGTGTGACAATGACAGTTGACCAAGTTTACTTACATATGTGTAACATTTTAAATTAATTGGCCAAACGCTATCTCTTAAGATACAGGATATTCCTAATTTAAGAGGCAGAGTTTTATTATTGTACCCAGATTACTGTTCCAAATGTACCTATATATAATTCGCTGTCGTTCTAAATTTGTAAACTGTAAAGCTTTTGATAAATAAAAATATTTTTATTATTCTCTTTATTACTCTTTTTTTCTTATAATTACATTTTTAAATATAAATGTAAAAACTATACATATTTAAAAATATAAAAACTGGAATGACCCACCGGCATCGGGAACAGGGTCCAAGTTGCCGGTGGTTAGGGCCCTAGAGAGAGGAATCTCCTCACAATACCCGCCGTGTCGAGTGAATGCTTTATCCTAAAACGTTTTAATCATATTTTAATGTGTAATACATACGTATTACACATTAAAATATGATTATAATTGATTGATATGATTAATATTAAAACGTTTTAATCATATTTTGAGATATATATATACATTTACGAGGATATATCCTCGAAAGAAACTGAAAATTTGTACAATACCCACATTCTTCCAGTCTCTTTTTTAGATCCCACGTAGAGACAAGCTTAAGACCGTCAAACGGGCTAATTGCGACAGGTTTAGAAATTTGCTTACAGTAAAATTCTATAAATTTTTGCCCGACTTAGGAACCGAACCCAGGTCCTCACGATGGCACGCAAATATAAGTGGTCAAGCTATTTAGGTAATATACAGGGACTGTTACGTGTTACCTAAACAGCTTGTGAAATATGAGTGCAATCCGCTTGTGTATACATACATATATGCGTGAAGCAAGTTTAAAATAAAATCTATTATATTATTTAAAGCCCAATATTATTAAAAGCTGTCACGATCGTGTGTACAAGTCTGAAACTTCATGTGAATGTGTGATCGTACAACAAAAAGAATTATGCATTAGTGTTAGAGAATACATTATATTTATGTACTACATCATGTTATAAAAATAAATGGCTAAATGAAAATGTGAGTCCGTCTCACGTTTGGGTTCCGTACTATTTTTGCCTTAGTTTTTTGGTTTTCATATTCTTTTTTATTACAAAAGACAGATCCCGCGATAGGAATAATTCCTGTGTAGTGGAGGATTTTGCAAACATTCAAACACCGAACACAAAGAACACCTAGACTCGGAACAACCATATTTTGTTAGTCACACAAATTTTTGTCCCGTGTGGGATTTGAACCCACAACACACGGCGCAGTGCCAGCGGCGAGGCGACCACTTAAACCACTACGCCATCCGTGCAATAGTATATATGTTTTATTTTAGAGTTTACAAACACTTTAGCGTCATTCTAAAGCACAATGACGGATTTCATGTCTTTTGGGACCCAATCTTATAGATAACGTGCCTTAGATAACTCATTCATAGTTGTAAAACAATATAAGACTAACAAAAAAATCATATAGACACTATTTTGTAGAAGTTGGAAGAAAAAAGATACAATAGGCATATGATACAACCTAAAAATAATCATAATGATTGACAACTGACAGACAGTATTGCCAGCTAAACGTTCCGTTTTACGTTATACCATGAGTATAGTAATAGTTCATAATTAATTTTTTTTTGTAGACGTTTTACTCGTACAATACATATTTACATATGTAATATTCATGATTTTACTGTCGTAAGTGACTTTTATTTTTTATTATAAATAGAAATTCCCACAATTATTCAAGATCAAATCTTTAATAAAAACAAATATAAAGTATTGTAGATTGAAACGTAATCCCCCACAAGTTGCGTTTTGTAAGTGCAGAATTACTCATTTTTTAATAAATTAAAATCACTCATAACTTTTAATACCGAAGGTAGGTATTATAATGACACAATATTTTTTATATAAAAATCTTATAAACCTGTAGTTATAACTAACGTATATTTGAACTTGAACAGTACTTCATTTATTTTTATATTTTGTGGGTCCAACCTCGCCATCGTTCTTTGAAGCTACGATAATATAATATTTAGAAATAACACGATGATTTATATATGAAGATCTTAAATTTTCTTATTTTTAGGAACCAATCAGACGATTATAATGGCAAAGATGATGTGAAAATTTAAGCCGTTCTACCTATTACGGTAGAATGTAGGTACTGGTAAGCAAGGTGTTATTAAGGTTTTTCGCTGAGAATTTTTCTGTCATCTAAGTAAAACTGCCCGGTAGATGACTATAGGTTTACCCTGCGGCGCAAAGCCGTAGCTGGCGAAAGGTGGGTTTAATAAACCTGCTTATCCCCTTAGGGATAAAGGTGGGAAACGATGCATGTATATAAAGCTCTATGTATAGCCAGACAAAGAGCCCAGGCTTAGTATCCATTTGGCATCATTTGTGCACGAAACCCTAAAATTCCGATTGGCATTTCTACATGTGCTGTCCCCATACATAATTACAAGAATGAATCAGATATACCAACCGCGAATGTAAATGCACATTTTGCGGTGACATTTGGAATGTTTCCATTGCGGTTTTTATACGCAGTGTGGGATATGCTAATTCAGAAATGGCGCAACAGATTGTGAAATTATGTAATTCAAATATCGTATTACGTGCGTCTGCGCAATAATGTTGTGTTTACAATGAGACTACTGGTTGAATATAAAATGTGTTTATTTTTGGATATTGCTTCGGTTTTGCGTATGAAAATCCTGGTTTGGGTGCCGCTAAAATTACTGAAATTTCGCTCGTAAATCCTACTCATATCTATTTTCTTGCAAGAAATGTATAATATATTGTTATAACTGTTTCGGTGCGGCTGCGGTAATATTAACGATAGATGTGCATGAGGTCTTGCGTTCCCGCGTCGGTAAAAGTGTTATTGAATTTTACTATCAAGAAACTGTTTGTAGCAGAATGGAGTCTGGAACTGTGCTTGGTAGACGACCTTTGTGAGCTATTTAATTATTTCGATTTTAAGAAAAGTAATAATGGCCGCTGTTATCGTTTCAATAACACAGTATTATTTGACTCGATCTGGGATGCGATCTAAAGATATCATGCACAGCATTCACAACCGTTGGGCTATCGAAGGAGTCAAATAAAAATTAAAAGGCAACTCGGTATGAGTTGAGAGAAAAAAATCATTCCTCCATACAATTCATGTTATAAACCTTACTACCAAATCTTTCATCTACCATAATTGCGCAACAAAACAAAAGCTATTTCTTTAAACTGCTAATGTTCTATAGAATTACGGTTCGTATCAGTAAATCGAATTCTTTTATTGAATTAATATGTTTCGTAACAGTTCGGCACAGTTACAGACAATGGCTATTGGTGATTTGACACGACATGTCAATTGTGGCCTATTGACCGCCGCATTAACGGTTAAACTGCTAATGCGAGTTGTTATTCGGCATACTTTTTCCATTTTGAGTCTTCTCCCTAGCCTTTATTATTCCCAAGTTACTTGGGGTCAGCTTTTCTAGTCTAACCGGATTTGACTGGATATCAGTTTTTACACGGAGCGGCTGCCACCTGACCGCCGCAACCCGAAGGCTAACGATACCTTAATGCTAGACCAGTGTCAGGATATTAGAGGGTACTGACTTTCCCAATAACAACTGCCATAGATGTTCGTGGCAGCCTGGACCGACGGATTAACGTGCTCTCCGAGGCTTTTTGCTATTTTGACTATAAGTGTCAAAATGACTAAGCAGTTATAGCCTTATGGGAGATCGTTGGACTGCCACGCAGAAGTCTCAAATTCGATCCTCGGGCACGCACCTCTGACTTTTCGGAGTTATATGCGTATTAAATAATTAATTGTCGCTTTAACGGTTTCTCCATAATGTTCTCGTACATATGTGAATTCTGCCAACTCGCACTGGACCAGCGCGGTGGACTATTGCCTAACCCTTCTTACACTGACAAGAGGCCCGTGCCCAGCAGTGGGACAGTTTAATACAGGGCTGATATTATTATATATGTATATATTATTTTATTACACCTATATGACTATCTTAGTGGCGCAGCAGTAATAGATGTGACTGCTATACCGATTCAATGCGGGTCAGGCAAAGCGTCAAAAAACTTTTAGTAGCTGCACAGATTTTCATACACTCACTCGCCCCGTATTTCGAGGGACTTCGCAGTTGGCAAAATGTGTGTGTATAAAACCATGATTTCATTAAATTGTATATTATTTATTGTACTTGTAGTATCAGACTTTTGTGTAACGCTTTGATAATATAGGCTTGAAAATATGTCTATACACAAAACCAATAGGTAGGTACCTAAAGTAGACAACGTCAATACAAGGAGCGATACTCAAAGAATAGGACGAGGTCAAAATTATATCGTTTGTTTTCTTTTGTAATAAAGAATTCTCACACTAGAAATAATTCCTGTGTCGCGAAGGCCTTTATTATTCGAACGATAGACACAAAGAACATTCAGACTCGGAACGAATATTTATAGATCACATCAATTTTCAGCTTGTGTAGGGATAGAGATAGGGATATAGGGATTGAACCCACAAGACTATATGCCGTAGCAGTGGTAAGTCGACCACTTAAATCATTACGGCAGCCGTGCCGTTACTAGTAATTGTAATTAAGTCCATATTCATCTCTATTCTTCAACTAGATTGAGCTCGTGTTTTCGCCCCGCGTGTATCACACGGCAACCCATTAATTCAAGATAGAAATTATGCTATGGACATGGTTTATCCATGTGCGTAGTTTCATCTAAATCAGTTTAGCAGTTTACACGTGATTAAGTAATAAACATTACACACCCATATTTCAACAGCTACTTTTTAAATACCACGTTATTAAATTTCTAGACACTGTTTTACAATTGGCAATTTCTTAAGAAAAATAACTCCGTCTAAACCGGTAATTGAATACGAGACTTCGCGAAACCAACATAAACGCAAACGTATGTTACAAGACTATCTAGTTAATATAAATAACTAGATTTTGCCCGCGGCTTCATTCGCGTAAATTAAGGTTAGGTTAAGTTAGTAACAGTATCTTTTTCTGAATAAAAGGTCCTTTTCTGAACCCCTGACAGCGTGTATGCAAAATTTTATGATGATCGTTCGAGTAGTTAAGGCGTGTAAGCGTAACAAACTCACATTCGTATTTATAATATCAGTTAGGATTTCTATCTCTCGAAAACATTACTTTTCCTGAATGAAAGGTACCCTATGGTCTTTTCTGTACACCTGACAATGTATATGCGAAATTTTATGATGATCGGTCCAGTAGTTAAGGCGTACAAGCGTAACAAACAAACAAACTCACATTCGCATAATTATAATATTAGTTAGAATATACGGTTTTAATTCTACGATTTAGTTTTAAGACTTATCGAACAAAATATTGCTAAAATATCAGATTAAATGGCGTAAAAAGGTGTCGACGGGAAGTTATAAATATAAAGATGTTTATATTGACCCATTGGCTTCCACATTATGTAGGTATATATTTATATATAGCAGTGATAGCTCAATGGGGAGACCAACAGACTGCAATGCAGAGGGTCTCGGGTTCGAACCCACGTCACGCACCTCTGACTTTCGGAAGTTATATGATTTTTCGAAATTATGTGCGTATTGATTGACAATTATCGCCTGCTCCGTGCCTCGGAGAGCACGTTAAGCCGTCGGTCCCGGCTGCCATGAACATCTATGGCAGTCGTTATTGGGAGGGTGTCGACACAAAAGATCCCACTGGGTCGAAGTGTCGCCGATCTGCACTGACTGGCCCCCACATAAGATACACGCATATGTATATTTATAAATATATGACTATGTATATTGTCACTAGAAAGTGAGAAAGGTGAAGAAAATGTTACATTAGGCATATGGCACATTAGCTAATAATCGCGGTATCTCAGAACTGTATGTGGCAGCGATAGCCTAGTGGAGCACCGTTGGACTGACACGTATGTCTCGAGTTCGACCCCAAGGCGCGCATCTCTGACTTTTCGTAGTTATGTGCGTATTAAACAGTTAATTATCAGTCGCTTTAACGGTGAAGGAAAACATCGTGAGGAAACTTGCATGACAGAATTCTCCATAATGTTCTCAATGATATGTGAAGTCTGCCAACCAGCACTTGGCCAGCGTGTTGTACTATCCTAAGCCTTATCACACTGATAAGAGGCCCATGCCAATTAGTGGAATAGTTTAATACATGGCTGATAAGAGCTGTATGTAATAATATTCTACCACATACACACAACACCATCTAGCCCAAACTAAGCAGAGCTTGTACTATGGGTACTAGACAATGGATAAACATATATATATACTGTTTTTTTTGTAAATACATACATATTATACATAGAAACACCCAGACCAAGACAAACATCCATGTTCATGCACACAAATGTTTGACTTGTCCGGGAATCGAACCCGCGAACCCAGGCGTGGCAGTCGGTTACACTAACTACTACGCCATCGAATCGTCGCAATTCCGCGTAAATTGTAACAGTTATTAAAGGGATCTGAACGTTTACCTTTTGATGCTTGACATTATGACGTAACACCGGCCGAGGTCACAAGAAGACGTGGTCAACGGCCGGTGTAACCTGGTCAAAAATCAAGCATTTATAGGAAAACATTATGCATTATAAATAATATGTAACGGGTATTACCGCGATCATGCATAATGATTACCATTTTTATGCTTGAGGTTTCGACCAGGTTACACCGGCCGTGGTCATAAGCTGACTGGAGCTGCGATGTCATATCTCCGTTTGTGAGGCAGAAGAATCTTGATTCACCCTCACTATTGGCATTTTTTTTTTGTCCATGTATTATCACGTTAATACCCGTACTATGTCTCTCTATACACCAAAAACCAGATGTTGACACACGTATGATATTCAAAACTTGTACTACATGAGTTATATTTCTGCCGACCCTTCCAGTTCTGGTTGTACCGGCTCCAAGGTTTACACAATAGTAGACAATACAAGAAACTGGCTAGCCGGTTACCTAACTCATAGCGTTTTTCATTAAACAATCCGTTTTAGTACACGTAATGTTACATTTTTACCTTTAAAAGAATATATTATATCATTGGTTGGCTGCTTAGGATAGGTAGGGTTTAAAAAATGGCATTTATTTAAATCGTTCGTATAATGGCGACGGCGCATAAACAATTCTCGTCTTAAAACGGCTCAAATCCGGGTCAGGCATGATTTTGGAAATGCATCGGATAGACACCTAAATTATAAACATAGCAGGTAAAATATGAGTGTAATACATTTCTGCCTACCCCTTTAGGTCCATACAAGCGTGATGGTATGCAAGTATTTAACCATTCTTCATTTTATGACGCGTTGTGTGTTGTTTCATTGTCATTGCCGGCGTGCATGACACGCGCACAACTAAAATTAAACATAAGTATGTTTATGTTCAATTTTAGTACGTACTAACAACAATAAAATGTTTATTGATGTTATCACTGTTATTTGTATTGTGGGTTAGATGGTTATGTTACTTTTCTTTTTATACATCAAAATTCTCAAAAGTGGACTGATTGTCGGTTATCGTAGCATATGAATCTACTTTATTCAGGAGTAACATAGGGTATTTATTTATTTATTTATTTATTTATAACATACTCACATATACCATTACAGATTTACCAATACGGTATACGCAGACAATAATTTTATGCTTAAATGTACTAAACTAATTATTATAACTATTACTACCTATAACTAAGCACATGACAAGTAACCTTAGAGAGTTCGCTCAATGAACATGTAAATATGTCGACAACATCAGACACCGCGTTGAGCGCGCGGAACGCACGCGTGAGCGGCGCCCTTTGAAGCAGGTTGGTGCGCGCGCGAGGCACAGCAAGGAGCTCGGGCCTCCGTCGTCGTCGCACGTAATCATTAGGAACACATAGGTTAATCTGAGATAAAATAGGTGGATATTGTATCCCACCACGTAATACCTTAAACAAATAAATGACTAGTGCAGCTTCACGCCTTAATTCTAATTTATGATATCCTACCATACCGAGGACAAATAATGACGGATATAACAATGGATATAACATAACATCACGCTGCGAGCTACAGGAGCGGAGCAGTTATCATAAACATGGGTGAAACTGCGGAGGACATCCAGGTGACTGGTCGACCTTGGTATCGTGGAATTCGATGATTTACTTACTACATTTTTATTTAAACAGTTAGATTAAACTACGGACTACAATCATGCCTTGTCTTGATTATTAATGTACATGTAAGTGGATGCTCCTATTTACCATACTGCTGCTTTAGAGGCTACCATCAAATTTTATTAAATGCTTGAGTATGTTCAGTAGTAGTTCATGGAGAAATGGTTGCAGCACCTTCCAGCTCCTACAGAGTTTCTTGCCCGTTCTTCTCATGAGCCCTACACCCTTGCTTTGCTGAACGTGGCAGTATATGTAAATTCGTAGAAAAAATTAGTGTAACTTCGACATTCATAAGTGTTACCTTGTAACCTAATCTGAATAAATTTATTTCGAATTTGAATTTTAAAAAGTATAGTAGTTGTAAAAGAAAATGTAGCTTTATTTTCACATCTCTAGTCTTATACTCATTCTTTACGAAAAGCAGATCAATAGAGTGACATATTATTACGACGTGGCGTAAACTGTGTGAGCAGGTAACGAGGTTCAATGTCAGACAAGGCCGCCATTTTGGCAGCGCATGCGCATCCAATGTGGAGCGTTGACATGTTAATACGGTTTTATTTTCGTTTCTACACGAATGAAAGTTTGTATTGTGGGAAATTGTGCGGTTTCAAGGGAAAATTCATTATTAGGGTTTTTTATTGTGCCTTATATATGTAACGGGGCGGTATTAATTCGGTGGCAAGTTAATTAGCTTGTAAAGTGAGATCAAGTAAAAGGTGAAATACGTGGTATTAAAAATCAGTGCTACTTAGATTATTTTTAATTTCTTTTTATTTGTCGGCCTCGATGGCGTAGTGGTCAGTGTAACCGACTGACAGATTCATTTCAGATAAATTATAACAAATAATAATAAAAAAATAAAGAAGCATAAAGTAAGATGATATCATTAAATAATAACGCTAAGATTAATCATGAGAAATAAATCTTTATAATATTGGTACTAATAGAATTACGAAATCGGTATCTTCTGTGTCAGTATGTCTTTATATAAAGAAAGGAAGTATAGGCTCTTAAACCGTTTGATTATTTACCTACGTGCCACCAATATTTTATGTACAGGAAGGAAGCTCCCATTAAATTATGATAACCTGAATAATAAAACGTTAATAGGAGATTAAGGTGTAACCTGTAGACATTGAGACCGACAAAAATCAACATAAGTCTTCATATTATTCAAGTTCAATGTTCTACATAAAGCCTACTCGAAATCGGTAGTATTTCCTTTGATTATTTGTATACAACATGTCACAGATATAACGCACAACCTCAAACAACCCAATTAGATTATAAACTCGTAATAATAACATAATCATTAAAATGTCGGGTCAGTCTATAGATGGGTGACCGCTTAGTGGTATCTCATCTGAGCGTCTCCGTGCTTCGGAGGGCACGTTAAAGTCGGTCTCGGTTATTGTCTAATTGGCAGCAGTCGTTAAGCTATGTCAGAGGCCTACGGGCGGCTTGAACAACACTTGACAACAGGTTGGCCACTAACCACACGAAAAGAAGATTAAAATGTTACTTTTATATACTTGAATATTTTAATTTAACGATTTAGTTTTCCTTATTATGCGCGGATAGTATCGGTATATTACAATAAATCTAACATTATTGAATTTATCGCATCAAAAACCTTATTGCCTTGAATTATGATACATTTTCGTTTATTTCAGCTGTTTAATAAATGGATGACTATAATTCAATTTGTTTTAATTATTTTAGGGATAAAAAGTTACCTATATTAAAAATTGCTGGAATTGATTCAGTAGCCGATTTTGAACAAACTACTTTCAGGATGTGCGTTTATTATGTTACATGTCGTATGTGTGAACAATGAGAATCGTTTGAGTGTAGTGGTTTAAGTAGTTACTTCGCATACGGGATTCGAATTCCTACTTTGCATGGCGGCAGCTGCGAAGCGTCTGCGTAACCGCTACGCCAGTCTTCTTTTAAGCATATTGCGCACACGCAGAGTGTGTTATTTCGCATAGTTTCGACCAAAGGGACAACTCTTAGCAATTAATTTTAATTAACGATAATATGTTGGCAATTACAATGTTAAATTGACATGGCTGCGATGGCAATATAAAGTATAGTAAAAAAAGTAACTAACCATGATTTTCCCACAAAATGGCCGCCGTCACGGTCAGGTAGCCCATCGAGATTACTGTCAATGGAACACAGCGTGACGTCACCCAATCACATTGGAACCAATTTAGTACTATTCAGCATTTGACTAAACTAATCAATGGTTTGTGGATTAAGTCGTTGACCCAAAATATCTAAAAGGACAATTCAGCATTCATATAAAATACCATTATATGACATAGGTGATCATATAAGTAAAAACCCTAAATAAGAGTTTATTCAAATCGTTACAGTCGTACTATTTATTAGAAAAACGTCAAACCTTGACTTTATTGACGTAGTTTTTTAATTGGTCGCCTCGCCATTGCCAAAAATTGTGTGATCCCCCATATTATGCGTTCCGTGTCTGGATGTCCTCTGTGTCTCTTCTCCGCGATACAGAAAATATTTATAAAAGCAGGAGATGCCTTAACGAATAATTAAACATGAAGGTCTCGAACCCGTGACCTCGACTCACCGTGTGTGTGACACCACTAACGCAATTTATATAACTTATGCAAATAATTTTATTCGGACGCCATTTTTTTATTACTTGACTAACAAACTTTGGTTGACCTGTTCTTGGTTAGTTTGATGGACTATGACCTCACCATATTCATTCTAATGGAAGGCTTTTACACTTTCGCTTCCGTTGTCAAAGCACATCCAAGAGCAATAAATACTGATCATAGTTCTCTCCTAACCCTGGTCATAACTAACATTGGCTACTCGGTATTTTTTATACATGACTAGCTTTTGCCCGCGGCTTCGCTTGCGTTAAAGTAGATTAGGTTATGATAATAACAATTCTCTTTTTAAATAAAATATAGCCTCTGTACCTACTCGTTGATAATATAGCTTTCTAATGGGGACAGAATTTAAAAATGGATTGTGTAGTTTTTGAAACCCTTACAAACAAACAAACAAAAAATCTAATCTTTCCGCTTTATAATATTAGTATACCTTTGAAATTAAACTACTATATACGAATTTTATCGCGTTATTTATTTGACACTTTATTACATAATTTTGAAAACTGTTACACTACTACTACTAATAAACTTTACTAATTTTTAAGTTAACGAAACGTCAGAAACGTCGGGGAAAGTGTAAAATTAAATTAAATCTAAATAGTTTTAATAATAATTCAATTAGCTTAAAATTAGTAAAGTTTAATAGTAGTAGTAGTGTAACAGTTTTCAAAATTATGTAATTAAGTGTCAAATAAATAACGCGATAAAATCCGTATATAGTAGTTTAATTTCAATGAATAATATTCGCGTAAACAGAAGACAATATTAGTATACCTTTTTTTTATATAATAAGTTGGCATACAAGCATACGGCCTACCTGATGGTAAGTGGTCACCGTAGCTTATGGACGCCTTCAACACCAGAGGCATCACTTACGCGTTGCCGACCCTTTAGGAAAGGAGGAAGTGGGATGGAGAAGGAGCGGGAAGGGGGAAAGAGGGTAATTGCACCTCCGGCACTCTCACTCACCGAACGACAACAGTAAGAACACTGCTATTTCACTTCGATATTCTGTGAGAGGGTAGTCCTTTCCCGTTCGAGCCGGCCCATTCATGCTGAAATCAGCGAGGCTCTACTACACAAATATAGAAAACAATTGGCATTGAATATACAATCCGCTTAATAGTAAGCGGTTATCGTATATCTATGATCATTTGCAATACCAGTACGATTTCACATACATGCAATAATAAAAAACAACATTCACAAAATACGCGATCTTTTCCTTCACCGCAAAAGCGTGCGATATAAACTAATTAATAAATATCTACCACTAACTGTTGTTGAACGAAATCCGCATCGAAACACATCCTAAAGACATTAATTAATTAATGAAGTCTTCTTATGTATCGCATCGTAACGGCGAATTTATCTACAATAGGTATATTATAGATTGGTGTTAGCACCAATAAAAAACTCATAATTGTTTTGTATTAATAGGATAAGCTTCCGTTTAAAAGCACATATTTTATTTATTTTATTTTAATTTAAATAATAATGAATTTTTTTTTAAATTTTTTTAGTAATGGAAAATTTCCTACTCTTATAAAGCTCGCATTTGTGTATTTTCTTTTTATTGAATTAATGGAATACTATTTTCATGAACATAAGTATGAATCATAATTTACAACTTAACTAATATTACCAAACCTAACTACTTATAAGTAAATCAAAATGAAAAGTGTGTTAAAACATCTTGGAAGCCACGACGTATATAATAAGAAGTATACAGGGTGTCCGGTAATTAATGGATAACCTTGAAATGTCTTATAGAAGAACTGATAGCCGTTCAGAAAATGCTGCTTCCTAGAATGTGCTATCATAAAAATCCACCAACGTTTTGCCTAAGCCTAGAACCGAGCCCAAAAGCTTCAACACATACGTATACAAGACGTAGTTATTCTATAATACAGCTCATTAGGTACATACATACATACATAGATTCACGCCTGTTTCCCAGAGGGGTAGGCAGAGACTACGGATTTCCATTTGCTACGATCCTGACACACTTCTCTGGCTTCAATCACTTTCATCACATTCCTCATACACGCCCGTCGGTTCAAGGTGCTCTTAACCTGGCCTTTGTCCAGAACGCCTCCGATCTGATCAAGAAACGTTCGCCTAGGTCTTCCTCTTGCGGCTGTTCCATTCACACTAGCCTTATAAACTTTCTTAGTCAGTCTTTCCTCGTCCATTCTTTCTACATGCCCAAACCAGCTTAACATACCCTTTAGCTCATTAGGTTTTCACTCTAAATCGGCTCAACATTATGACGACCATAAAAATTTGTCACAGAAAACTGTATCTTTCTTAAGCGTTGTCAAAACAATTGGGTCAACGTGATTTATTACTAATTTAAAGCAACACGCAAGAACTAGCCAATTAATTTATATGTGCGTACAATTTCGTCATGTCACCTAAGAAATGATGCTTCAGAGATATGAATGAATTCGAATCTTGAAATAAAAGCGTAATTTATTTTAACTTGTCACATTAAAACTGTTTATGTTTTTTGGAAATGTGTAAAACGTACGAATGTTAACTGGGAACAAGTGTCCACTATAAAAACGACCTTAAAAAACTAGTGTTGGTTTCACGTGGCGAGTAGGTTTTCTAGCTTGACTTACGAAGATCCTGGGTTTGCCTTTTACGCTGGTAGCTTTGCGAATATTCTTAACTTTACGTTAACACAGAGCTGGCATATGTAGCCGTAATATTTATATTCCAAGGCGTACCTTGAATATGGTTACTGGTTGTCATCAGCCTGACCTAAAGACCCAGTTTAGTCTGCTTAGTTAGAAAAATTGTTCGAACTTCGTATAAGAAATATTGAGCAGTGCCTACCTACAGATAGGAAGTTGACTGGCGATGTTTATTACCTGTATCTCAAAAAGCATGTTTTTCTATTGCTCTGGCTTTAAATGCTTTTTGAGATACAGTTGAAATATCGCGCAAGCGATTGGTTTTTCTCCAGTCGTGTCCGATTGCCGTCCACACAGACTATGAAAGTGCATTTGCGCAAATGCACACATATGGGTACCATAATTTGCACTGTTAGCTAAAAAGCCGCAGTAACAAATTTTGGCCTGCGGGCTATCAATTAACATATGTTATTCTGAGAAATAGCTTAAAGCAAAGCCTTTGCCATATTTCTTTTAAAAAACCCTAACGTTTGCAAATCGCAATGCACTGCAAATTGCAATACCAATGTCACTCATCATTACTAATGCAAATATTTCTTTATCTTAAACTTTATAAGCACTCACTCGCAAAACCTTTAATATACTGACCTACATAACAAACCAGCTCACTATAGGATCACTCAGCAATGTCAAACTTATTAAGAACGACCACTTTCACTGTTCGGCGATACCATCGATCTGACGGTGATCTTGTGCGCTGTCAACGTGGTGACAGTTCTTGGGAAGTATCACAAATATTTAGACAAGCGTTGGTCATGAGAATGTTGGGTTAGTGTGAGTGATGTGACTTAAAAATCTTTTGCGAATAGAATATCTGATTGTGTTTTCTTTTTTGCTCGCTCTAGCGCCTTACCGATCACGTTGACTATGAATGAGCGATAACGACTGTTTGATTCCCAAATTAGCTAAAGTGTGATTGGGATTTATTTAGCATAATTTTGCTCAAATAAGAGCTGACAAAAGATTGCATAAGGTTTTAATGTGTTTCATTATAATTTGATAGAACTACTGGCTTAAGATTTGATAAAGTAGCAACTTAATGGTACGTAGTATATTACTAAGCAATTTCCCAATTTCAGATTTATGTTTATATTTTTTTATGATTTATACAAATCTAGATGTTTCGCGAAACTACATTCAAATTTTAAGTACATGTCTATAGTGTTCGATCATGGTACCCTACTATCAGCTGTGCGAAACGAATCAAATGAAAATACACTTTCGCATTTCTTATATTAGTATACATTATCATAATAAGTATCTATAAGAATCGCTATATATTACATTATATATAGCCGATAGGTCAAATACCAAATTAATTACAAAATATGTCTACGTTATAATTGTTTTTCTACATATATCTATAATAATATCAGCCCTGTATTAGACTGTCCCACTGCTGGGCACGGGCCTCTTCTCACTGTGAGAAGGGTTAGGCCATAGTCCACCACGCTGGCCTAGTGCGGGTTGGCAGACTTCACATATCTTCGAGAACATTATGGAGAACACTCAGACATGCAGGTTTCCTCACGATGTTTTTCTTCACCGTTAAAGCAAGCAATAATTAACTATTTAAGACGCATATAACTTCGAAAAGTCAGAAATGCGCGCCTTGGGTTCGAACTCGAGACCTCTGGTGGCAGACTAACGGTTTCCCACTAGGCTATCGCTGCTTTCTATATCTAAAAAATAAAATCTAATTGGATAATTCTTTGACGGTGCCGTACCTTGTATTACGAGGGTGCGTTTTTAAGTTCGCGGAATGGAGGGTATGGAAGGTGGTGGGGGTGCTTGTTTAGTCACTAACGTGTTTAGCAACTAATAATTAGTATATATACCGAGTATTATCATAATGAGGTCATTAGTCTTTGAACTATCGTCCCTCAAGCAACTCAATCTGGAAGAAATTGTGAAGTATGGAGAAAATCGAGTTCCGCGCCGTTATAAAGTTCCTTACCAAGCAAGGAAAAATGTTCAAACCATTTTGGAAGAGATGTCATCTGTATACGGGGACTCTTGTCCAGGAAAAACCATGGTATACAAGTGGCACAACCTCTTTAAGCAAGGCAGGGAATCAATTGAAGACGATTCCCGGCCTGGGCGGTCTGTTGAGGTCACCACTCCAGATCTTATCGAAAAAATCGAAAAATTAATATTGGAGGATGCACGTTTGAAGAAAAAACAAATCGCAGAGATGGTTGGAGTATCTGAAACGACCATTTTCAAGGTTCTCCATGATCATCTCGGCATGACAAAAGTCAGTGCAAGATGGGTGCCTAGAATGCTCACACCGCCTCAAAAACAGAAGCGCGTCGAGTGTTCGCGTGCGTTTTTGAGCCAGTGTAATGAAGACAAGGATGGTTTTTTGGAGCGAATTGTTACTGGGGATGAAACTTGGGTTCATCACTATGAACCTGAGTCTAAACAAGATTCCATGCAGTGGCATAAAAAGGGTACACCACCGCCTAAGAAATTCAAGGTGTCGCAATCGGCGGGAAAGCTCATGGCGACAGTTTTTTGGGACACAGAAGGAATTTTGTTGGTTGATTACAAAGAAAAAGGTATTTCCATAACCGGAGAACACTACGCTTCAATTTTAGAGCAGTTAAAAGAGGCAATCAGAGAAAAAAGAAGAGGAAAATTGACCAAAGGTGTCCTGCTCTTGCACGACAATGCTCCTGTTCACAAGAGTCGAGTTGCGTTGGCTGCTTTGCACAAGGTGGGCTTCGATATCATTGATCACCCACCTTATAGCCCAGACTTGGCTCCCAGCGACTATTATCTCTTTCCAAATCTGAAAAAAGAGCTTCGAGGAAAGAAATTTTCAACCGATGAAGAAGTGAAGGATGCAGTTTCGGCGTATTTTTCAGAGAAAGACAAAACATTTTTTTATGAAGGTATTCATAAGTTAATTCATAGATCTGAGAAATGTATTAGGGTTTCAGGTGAATATATTGAAAAGAAAAAATAATTTTGTAATATTATTTCATCCCCTTCTATTCCATTCCGCGAACTTAAAAACGCACCCTCGTATCAAGCGGAGTGCTTCTGTTTTCAGATTCTATTTAGATTAGATTTTTTACTATTTAATCATGTGTTTCACTAAGATTTATAGACTAATGGGCAGTACGCTATTCGGTTTGATAAATGCTGTCCACTTGTATTTTTATTTTGATTTTTGATGTAAAATACAGTCACCTATTCAATAATGCAATGCTGCTCAAATCGTAGTACTTATATTCTAAAAGCTAATTGGCTAAATCGCGCGTAAAAGTGATACTATTTTAATTTAATAATTTAGGTTCTTTACATAAATATTAACACAACTATACATGAATGCTGGTTAATCTATAGATGTTTCAGCCACCATATTTTCTTTGTAATCTATTTGAAGTCAATCTGTAAATATTTGCTGTTTATAAACTATAAAGATTTAAATTACCTTCATAGAACCCTAAAAACTACAGCCTGGATCGAAAACAGAGATTAATTAAACAAATATTTAATAAACAAGCTGTATAACAGGTTTTACCAATAACTTGACTAAACCCGTCAGAACGTCTAGATTAAATGTTTTGACTACGTTATTTATATCGGAATAATAGCAGCACATAATTGAATAGGGTGTAATATGGATGAGTTCCTTGGTAATTCGATTTTCCGCTAATATTTAAGGTATGTACCCACGGCGGTGTTTTATCGCTTTGACGCGCGGTTTTTGTTAGAGAGACACGCGGCAAATGTAATGCGTTTCTTTACTAATGTCCTTGCGTATTACATATAGTTAGGTTATGTAGTAATATTTCTTGTACTGCGAGTAACTTTATAAACATTCAAATATTGGGCACAAGAACATCCAGACTGAGAACTACTATATTCATAGAAATATGTATTCCTATTGGTGTTAGATCAAACCAACAGCAGTCGGTGCACTACCATTGCGCCAAGATTATGCAGTCAGTTAAGACACTATAGAACCTTTTCTCCTCTTAATCTTCTCTCTTAGCCTTTATTATTCCCAAGTCACTTGGGGTCGGCTTTTCTGGTCTAACCGGATTTGACTGGATATCAGTTTTTATACGGAGCGGCTGCCACCTGACCTCCGCAACCCGAAGGCTAACGATACCCTAAGGCTAGACCAGTGTCAGGATATTAGAGGGTACTGACTTTTCCAATAACGACTGCCATAGATGTTTATGGCAGCCGGGACCAACGGCTTAACGTGCTCTCCGAGGCACGGAGCAGGCGATATATGTCAATCAATACGCACATAATTTCGAAAAGTCATATAACTTCCGAAAGTCAGAGGTGCGCGATGTGGGTTTGAACCCGAGACCCTCTAAAGTCTTTATCCTGCTTTGCGTGTCATCGACAAGCAATTAAAACGCACGCCATAGTTCAATCGTGTTCAGAAAATAGAGACTTATTAATTAGAAGCCTTGATTTAGCAATAAGATAAGAGATGGTTGACCTACTAAGTGCAAATTAGTCTGTGAGAAACACAGAGGCAAAGAATTAATTTCTCATTAATATTATTTCAACGGGAAGCCTTTGAGATAATATAAATGAGATATTAATGTATATAAAAAAACGGACTTATCTAGACTAACGTGAGCAAAGGCTCACGTTAGTCTAGACTTTTTTTTTTTTGTGCTACTAATTTGGCAAACAAGCATACAGCCCGCCTGATGGTAAGTGGTCACCGTAGCCTATGGACGCATGCAACACCAGAGGCATCACTTGCGCGTTGCCAACCCTTTAGGAAAGAAAGTGGGAAGGAGAAGGAGCGGGAAGGGGGAAAGAGGGTGATTGAGCCACTCTCACTCACCGAACGAAACACAACAGTAGGAATACTGTCATTTCACGTCGATATTCAGTGAGAGGATAGTCCTTCCCCGGTTGAGCCGGCCCATTCATGCTGAAATCAGCGAGGTTAGATTTCGTCAATAAATTTCTTCTCTCGGCAGAGTATTTTTTCTGGCTAAAAGGTACCTTATGTCCTTGTCTGTGCCCCTGACAACGTGTATGCAAAATTTCATGATTATCGGTTCAGTAGTTCAGGCGTGAATGCGTAACAAACAGACTCAAATTCGCATTTATAATATTAGTTAGGATTATATATAGCACTAATTCCAATTAATTGTCGACAGTGTTCAACAGTGCGAACAAACACATGTATGGGCGTGAGATTGAAGCTCTCGTGTTAAGTAATGCTAATCTATTCTACAGTACAATTAGAGCGGAGATGATCGGACTGTGTGCCCGTTTCTCTTACTTAGTGCCTGGTTAATGTCATACGATGTGACAGAAAGAAATGGCCATATATAGTTTTATTTCTATTTAGTAACAATAAAGTTTACATTTATTAGCCTCTGAGTTTTCTTCGAAGAGGTTAATGAAAACACTATGTGGGTCTGCGTGTTAGTGACAGATTGGTGTTAATGACAGGCATAACTCCGGAACCACTAGACCGATTAACTTGTAACTTGGTGTGCAGACACCATGGGGTCATACCTCGGTCGAGTTTGAATATGAGCCCTGTAGGTCAAGAGACCCCTGAGATATAGGGGTCACAAGGTTACATGTATTTTAAATGCTTTTATATTTAAGACGAAGAGGTTGAATCCTGGGTGTTTTACACCCATCTCGTTGTATTACTAAATATGGCTCGCGGCTTTGCTTGCTTATATATCGTTCTATGATATAACCTTCTTTTACGCGAGCGAAGCCGCGGGTAAAAGCTATGTAGTAGAAAATAAATACGTGACGTATAGATAGATGGCTTTATATATCTGAAGTGTTGGTAACTACCCACATTTACCAAGCGACCTGTACTTCAAGCATATTTTTATTCAGGTGGATTCTGTGCTACTATCAACAATTTTTTAACAAAAAATAATCATAGCACTACCTGATTCAGCAATCGAACCCAAGACCTTCAGTTGCAAACACGAACACAAACTTATATCAAGAGACTTAGAGACGAGTCAAGAGACTGACTGTGTTCGAGCCATTAAGTACCACGTACTACAGAAAACATCTCATGAATATTTTTGTCAAACTTCTTAGAGAGCATGCTTTGTAACTCACTCAATCTGAGCCAAGAGAGGCGTTTGAGTGCAAAATTAATTAAGCAGTATGTATGTATGTATGTATGTATCTTATGTGGGGGCCAGTCAGTGCAGACCGGCGACACTTCGACCCAGTGGGATCTTTTGTGTCGACACTCTCCCAATAACGACTGCCATATATGTTCATGGCAGCCGGGACCGACGGCTTAACGTGCTCTCCGAGGCACGGAGCAGGCGATAATTGTCAATCAATACGCACATAATTTCAAAAAGTCATATAACTTCCGAAAGTCAGAGGTGCGCGACGTGGGTTCGAACCCGAGACCCTCTGCATTGCAGTCTGTTGGTCTCCCCACTGAGCTATCGCTGCTCTAATTAAGCAGTAACATAATACACATAATGCCATATTTTAAATAATAAAATTTTGCACTCTGACGTTATGTTGCGATAATCGGCTAAGTGAGCTTTAGAGTATGCATTCTAACTCGTATTACTTAAAACATAGGTTAGATTTTGCCCGCGGCCTCACTCGCGGCCTTGCTCGCGTAAATGCAAGTTAGATTAATAACAGTACTTTTCTCTGGAAGAAACAAGTATACTAAATTTCATGATGATTGGTGGAGTAGATAAGTCATGAAAGCATAACAAACAAACAAACTGACATTCACATTTGTTATATATAGATTTACTTAAGACGTCTCCTCTACTACGTAGTACACATTAACTCAATGGTTCTATCTGTAACAAACGCCACAAAAAGAACAGAAGTCCCAGAATATGACGCCATATTTCTATAATAAATGTTGGTAATACATCAGAAAATTTACTAAGGTGTGTTACATAACAATATTGGATATTTCTACAATGTCTTATACATGTTCCAATTTGGTTATATAATCTTACGTCATATTTTGTTGATATCAACCAATTTTATTTTACATGTGTCGTGCATTTATAAACAGGATACAATTTACGTAAAATGTTCGCCACAAAACTAAAAACCGACATATATTATTTAAAGAGACGTGTGATTTTTTGATCAAGCTGGCGTCGTGTCAATACTACAGATATATCTGAACAGTATAGGAATGATAGACTTATCCGTGCTCTAGATTGTGACGTTGCTTTAGCTAAGTAGTTGAACAGACTTTTATAAAATTAACTATGGAGATAGATTAAATAAAATTTTTGTTATGTCCCACTGCGTGGCCAAAGCATAACCCTCAAACTTCCAAATCGCTATAATTCTATGGCAGATCTGCCATTTGGACTTCTGACTCTGGGACTGGGACTATGTTTAGGCGCCATAGATAAGAATTATGCAATTATAAAATGCGAATGAATTTGCAGATAGAAGACTATAAAAATAGATCTCACTAATATAATATCAGCCCTGTTTAAGAACTCCCAATGCTACATACAGGTCTTTTTCCATTAAGATAAGGGTTAGGCGATAGCCTACGCTGGGTCAGCGTATAAGATTATCGTGTGACTATAGTGCGGATTAGCAGACTATAAATATAATAATAATATTCTACTACATACACACAACACCATCTAGCCCAAACTAAGCAGAGCTTGTCCTATGGGTTCTAGACAATGGATAAACATACATATATGCCTTTTTTGTAATTACATACATATTATACATAGAAACACCCAGACCAAGACAAACATCCATGTTCATGCACACAAATTTTTGACTTGTACGGGAATCGAACCCGCGACCTCAGGCGTGGCAGTCGGTTACACTAACCACTACGCCATCGAGGCCACCATAAATGTTCGAGAACAATTTGTGTCGGATGTGTAGGTTTAGGTCTTATTATGTTATCTTTCACCGTTAAAGTGAGCGATAGGCAACTATATTTTATTAGATACTAGCCTTTGCCCGCAGCTTCGCTCGCTCGGGAACTGCTTACAGAGGTACTCTATGACCTTTTCCGTACCTCTGACTGCATGTATGCGAAATTTCATGATGAAGGCTCTATTAGGCGCAGTAAGGCGTAAAAGCGTGACAAACATAAACGACACATTCGCATTTTTAATATTATAGTTAAGATACTTATCTATACTGTAACAATTTCCATTTAAACAAATATAGAAAGATATCCGCCAGAACTATGTTTATAATAAAAAGTCACAAAACATTACAAAACAAGGTTACTTTTCTTTAAAAAGTGTCGCATATAATTTTTTACTCTTTCAAACATGTCTTCTGCGTGATACGAAAATGTCAAACGCATTAACTTACTTTCCGTCAGATGGCAACACAAGTCACGATGATCATGAACTGTCATGGAGGCAAAAAATGGCGCCTTTCTTATTAATTAAATCAGTCGTGACTGTAAGTTAGCGAGATAAGGATGGCTAGCAAAAAATGGGAGTAACTACCTACTTTTTGAATGGATTGATTTTTATTAGTTATGTTGACTGCCTAGTAAAGCCTTCGTGATGTGCAGAATTAGATTTATTTTTCATAGTGTTGCTGACTTTTTCTGTTAGTTTTTTTCAGTAGTAGCTCGGAATCAAGTAATTGGCTTAATAGACGTCAATGGTTTGCCTGTTTTTATACAACATTTGTAATGGATTGGATTTGAAATCTGTTTGTAATCTTCACAAATATATTACTGACTAAGCGTAAGCGAATACACACGCGCAATTATGTATCACGTAAGTTAACGTACTTTACATTGTCATAGCTTTTTATATGTCTGCAGATATTTATCAAAACATACACTAAATGTTAGCCCAAATTTATAACAGTACATAAATGAAAATAATTTTCACAATGACACAGCCGCTGATAAGATTAAAGTACACACACTAACCAACAACAAAATAAATTTGTTCACTTTATCGAAAAGTATGCAGAATAAAAACTTAATTACACGCATTATAGGCATGATTGCTAAGTGCGGTACCTTTTTAGTAATGTTTAATATCGGGTACAATATCGACCAATATAGTTTTCACTTTTCAAACCGACCTTTGCAATATAAATAATAGATTTACACAAACTCAGCAATATCTCAAATCCAATACCGTAATCATTGCAACGTATCACCACCTTCGCATGAAATAAAAGTTGACGGGGACGGGTGGCAAAAAAGAAATGTAGAAATCTCGACATACTTAGTATAAAGCGGCCACACTATCCAAATCGTAATCATTATAATAATTATTTTACTAAGCACGTAAATCTACCAACTTGTGTGGTAGCAATTTACTGAGTATCAGAATCAAAGTCAATCTCACGTCGGATCTAAATAATAAAATTATAATTCTCAAGTCTAAGTCGAACTGGTTTCTAGCTGATACCAAATCTGGTCTAAATATTGTTAACACTAGTCTATATTGTGGTTCGTTACCTGTAGGCTGTTCTTGTTAATACATAGATAAGTAAGTAGGGCTTACCTTGGGGGTCTGGTGGAGTAAGCTATCGTTAAGTCATTTTATTTGCTGCTGGTTTGTATCTGCCGATTAGCTCAGTGATTGTAGGAAACAATAATAAATACATAAACACTGATTAAAAACAGCGAGCCTTAACTCTGTTGCTGCTTTAAAGGGGAAATATATTAAACACGCTGACATTTTAAAGACTCGATGGCGTAGTGGTTAGTGTAACTGACTGCCACGCCTGAGGTCGCGGGTTCGATTCCCGCACAAGTCAAACATTTGTGTGCATGAACATGGATGTTTGACTTGGTCTGGGTGTTTCTATGTATAATATGTATGTATTTACAAAAAAAAAGTATATATGTATGTTTATTCATTATCTAGCACCCATAGTACAAGCTCTGCTTAGTTTGGGCTAGATGGTGTTGTGTGTATGTGGTAGAATATTATTATGTTTAAATATGAACTAACTAGATTTTATCCACGGCTTTGCACGCTAAGGGGAGGTTATGTTAGTAACAATATTTTTTCTGGATGAAAGGAAATTCTATGTCCTGTTCTGTACCCCTGACAACGTGTATGCAAAATTTCATGATGATCGGTTGAGTAGTTAAGGCGTGAAAGCGTAACAAACAAACAAATAAACTCACATTCGCATTTATAATATTAAGTTAGGATTGTCCACGCGGTTTAACGTTTATGGTTTCTGCTGCAATCCCTTTGCTCGTAGGGTAATATTATACATCATGTATCCTTGCACAAGAAAAGCAAGAAACAGCGGAATCGAAAAGACATCACGCAGGTCAAATTACAGTTATATTTTTGCTCCAAACTTAATAGTTTCATTAAGGAACGAGACAGGTACAGTTTTGCAATAGAATTGCCTTCCTAATAGAACCTAGGTCTTATAGTTGATAAGTAAGTAGAACATCGCTTAACATAATATCTAGGGACTTCCTTTTGCCATATTTTGCAATTTACCTACATTAACCGGCAAGCATACCAGCGCAATTGATACAGCTATTGCAATCAAGTGCATGCTAGCTAACTTAATCATCATCTATTCTGTAATTGAAACGATTCGAGATTTAATCGAGTTCATTCATGTTACAATGTAACGCATATAAATGTTAAGAATTGCAATTCTATATTTGCGCTAGGGATGGCATTAATATAGAGCGAATCTAAGAGAGTCATCAGCTGCCGTACAGATCCAGTGATAAAATTTTGCTACAGCCTATGTCATCTCATAATTTATTTTTATGTATAGAGATGTGTTATATACATATATAGCAGCGATAGCTCAGTTGGGAGACCAACAGACTGCAATGCAGAGGGTCTCGGGTTCGAACCCACGTCGCGCACCTCTGACTATCGGAAGTTATATGACTTTTCGAAATTATGTGCGTATTGATTGACAATTATCGCCTGCTCCGTGCCTTGGAAAGCACGTTAAGCCGTCGGTCCCGGCTGCCATGAACATCTATGGCAGTTGTTATTGGGAAAGTCAGTACCCTCTAATATCCTGACACTGGTCTAGCCTTAGGGTATCGTTAGCCTTTGGGTTGCGGCGGTCAGGTGGCAGCCGCTTCATGTAAAAACTGATATCCAGTCAAATCCGGTTAGACTAGACAAGCCGACCCCAAGTGATTTGGGATTTTTATTTTTTTTATTTTTTTTATTTATTATAACATTGGAGTACAGTCTTTTACAAATATATAATGTCCCACAAAACCGGTTTAGCGGTTATAAATAATAATAATAACAATAATAATAAAGGCTAAGGGAGAAGAAGTGTAGAGATGTGTTGGTCAGTTGCTCAGTCGCGGTGTGAAAGAATAGCAAACAATCAGAAATACTTTTGCATTTACCAAAGTAGTAAGGATAAAGCTGATCAAGGAACCTTAGTCACGGATTTTAACAGTAGAAAATGTATAAGAAGACTGGTCCGTGACATGGTGGCTAAATAAATCCCGAAACGTCGGAGCAAGTGTACATTTAAATCAGTAATATTATAAATGCGAATGTGAGTTTGTTTGTTTGTTACACTTTCACGCCTTAACTACTCTTCTGATCATCACGAAATTTCGCATACATGTTATCAGGGCGGACAGAAGGTACCTTATATCCAGAAGAAAATTAATGTTTTCGAGGTATAGAAAAATAGATAATAATTTAAATGGCTTATTAATTTCAATAGTTTCAAAATGTTCATAGGTTTAAAATGATCTAACTATTTGTGTTTTTAAATACACTGCAATAAAAGCTGTTTAAAGTAGTTGGTTATGATAACCTTTACCACCAGCAGACCCTGTACTAGTTTGCCACGTTCTTGTATAAAATTAAAATGGCCCACCTGATGGTAAGTGCTATTAGAGACAATAAAAAAAACCTTAACCTCAGAACTCAAGACCTCACAACTCCAGCAGTGCCTTTTACATGTATTAACCTACAATACAACCTTTAAGTCATCCATAGCTGTTCTTTTACAACTAAACTACTGAGACGAAATCCGATTTTATCACTTTTATACGATATAATTGCACCAATCACCATTCTTTGAACAGTTATGTTATAATTCAATAAAATCCCACTAGGTATCGTGACACACGAACATATGTGTATGCAATGGTCGCATAACAGTTACGTGCATCAGTCATACGCAGTTAAAATTAATGGTGTATCAATTTGTATGAGATGTGGTGCAAGATTTGTGAAGTAGCGGGGTTCTTGTAATTCATAGTCTCTTTATTGGTTATAGTAGTGATAGTCTCCAAGTCAGAGTCTTGGCTCGAGCTATGTTAAGAAGGAGGTTTTCTGGTAAAATTCACAGTAGGCGCCCGGAGTATAAAACTGAGCTCGGTAGACGACAATAGACTTACTTATTATCTATAACTAATCTGTCATACAAGCATACGGCTCACCTGATGGTAAGTGGTTACCGTAACTTATGGACGCCTGCAACACCAAAGGCATCATTTACGCGTTGCCGACACTTTAGCAAAGGAAGAAGAGAAAAAGAAAGTGGGAAGGAGAAGGAGCGTGAAGGGGGAAAAAGGGTGATTGGGCCTCCGGCGCTCTCACTTACCGAACGAAACGCAATTGTAGGAACACTCCTATTTTACGTCGATATTCTGTGAGAGGGTAGTCCTTCCCCGGTCGAGTCGGCCCATTCATGCTGAAATCAGGGAGGCTCTACTACTTATAATTTATCAATATTACGTAGGGGCTAAAATTATAACTGGCGAAATGTGGATGTAATACATATACGTCTAACTATTCGCGAAACTAAGTATGCTGTATCTTTCTTTTAGCTGAACTGAATAACGTGTCGAAATCAACCAGTGAGAAATTAGAATACTTACCTACAATTTAAATATAAAACCAAAAGATCTTTGCTATAGATAGGCAAATGTTCAGTGTTTTATACTACTAAGGTGGCAAACAAGCATACGACCTGATGGTAAGTGGCCACCGTAGCCTATGGACGCATGCAACTCCAGAGGCATCACGTACACGTTGCCGACCCTTTCGGAAAGGAAGTGGGAAGGAGAAGGAGCGGGAAGGGGGAAAGAGGGTGATTGGGCCTCGGGTACCTCTCACTCACCGAACGAAACACAACAGTATTTCACGTCGATATTCTGTGAGAGGGTAATCCTTCCCCGGTCGAGCCGGCCCATACAAACGAATTGTCTTATTTAGTAAACAAGTAGGTACTGGTATCTAGGGATAATATACTGAGAGCCATATTTATTTATTATTTTTAGGACTTAACAAACATTCAAACAATCATAACAAAGAACATCCAGACTCGGTACAACAATTTGTGGATCACACAATTTTTGTCTTTGGATCGAACTTACACACTAGGCACATTGGCACTAACGAGACGACCACTAAACCACTACGCCATACGTTTAGTCAAATAAAAACATTTAATACACATTCCTGAACTGCTCCAAAACATTACCATACTGCCTCCATAGCTCCCGCCCATATAAAGACCTCAATATTTAGATAACCGGGCCTTTAGGCCACTCGTGTCTTATAATTCGTCACGCCGATTGACCCAGTGCGGCGCGTGCGCACATATTTTTTATTGATACTCTTAAACAGACAACGTTACCAATACTCTTCATGCTTGCAAAAATCCTTGTATAGTAGAATTTATCGATATAGCTAGGCATATCTAATTAGGAATGTTGCGATATTGATAGTTACGGTTAATATTTTTAAAGTTTTGTTTAATCAACTGCGCTGATAGATTAATCTGATTTACTAGCAGATGGCTCATTGAATTGGTTGATGAATGAAATTTATGTAGTCTGGCCATGAAATTAAGAATCTTGCTTTGTTATGTACTATAGTGTATTCTTTCTATTGTAGCTTGTTAGAGAGAGACGATCTATCAACGTGTGTGTTATGACTAATGTTTATTTTAGTAGATTAACGAAAGCAATGACCATTATAATTATAACAAATGAAAAGTCTGAATCTCTATTTATTACGTTTGTAACGCGATTTTATTAGTTACATAATTAATTAGGTATTGTAGTTGTATAGTGTAGCAAAGTATGAACATCAATATAAGTGAATTAATAAATCGCACTCTTAATAAAACAGCGACTTAACTCGAAATTTGGAAGTAAGGCAATTTGAACTCTAATTGTATATGTTAAATTCTAATATTATATTGGTGTTAAATCTTTGCAATAGAGTTCAAATTTGTTTAATCCAAATTACTGAAATAAGTCTCTGTTTTATTAAGGATGCGAAATGTTCGGATACTTTGAAATAACTACACTGGAACATTGAGACAACTACCATCTTAGTCTCCCCGTGACCATGGCTGCTGGAAAGCAACTAAAACGTCGGGGAAAGTGTAAACTTAAATATAAATAGATTTCATACCTTTAATAATTTAATTAGCTTAAAAATTAGTAAAGTTTGATAGTATCTAGTAGTAGTGTAACAGTTTCAAAATCATGTAAAATAAACAACGCGATAAAAGCCGTATATAGTAGTTTAATTTCAATGAATAACATTCGCGTAAACAGAAGACAATATTATGAATTAATAAAGATATGATCTTTATATAAGAGAAGATAATGCCTTCATCGCGTCTGATATATACTCGTCTTGGAACATTTTCTTTTCTATTTATTGTGCTTGCATACCTTTGTCACATACTAATTTGTGCCCGCGTGAATGCAACGGGTACGCATAATGAGATAAAAAAGATCCTTTATGTTTATCCAAACCATGATCTATCTGTATTTCAAGTTTTATACAAATCCGTCTAACATTTTTCAACATTTAATAAAATTCTTACTGATCGATTTCGGTACATAGGAGATATTTTCAATAGATGTAATTAATATGAGGTTGTTACTAGAGTCACAAAAGCAAATAATTACTTTTAGTATTTTTGTCGGTCTATCTATCTGTATGTCTATACGCGCAACACGCAAAAACTACTGAATGAAATTGAATGTGATTTTCACAGTTGTAATGCTGGAGAACTAAGAAGTCGTGAATCAAGAAAGGAAACGGCTACGAAATCGCTTGCAAAAGCTGGATCATAATAAGCAGAGACTACAATTATAAGACAGTTAATGTAACTACATAACATATCTTCAATCATTAGCGTTCTTTGACTAGAAGCTAACATATTCGTGGAATAATCCAAAGTAGAATTAGTTATAAGGATTAATTATACGGCGAACTGTTGAAGTACGCTCTTGGCTCCTAGAACCGTCACGTTTTTCCATCACTCTCGTCTTCACCCCAGTGGCTCATATCGACCGTGCGACTGGCAACTTTTTGTCGCATCTTCTAGTCGCGTAATTGGCTTAATAGTGGCGACGATTCGGAACACGACGCGTTTGTGGACCGAGTCCCGGATCTTAGTATTAATAATTACTAATTTACTGAATAGTGTTTATAGTTTGTATTTGCTACGGAATAAAAAATATAGGTACCTTATCGCTGTTACGCTTGCGTAAAAGTAGGTTCTGTCAATTTTCGACTCTCGGGAATACTACTTTTTTCAGTTTGTCAGGGGATTCCTGACAAACTGTATGTGAAATTACATGATGATCGGTCGAGTAGTTAAGTTGAAAAGCGTAAAAACAAACAAACTCACATTCGTATTTATAATATTAGTTAGGATTTTGAATGATAGCGGTTTTCGAATATACTTTAAAACATAAATCAAAATAAAACAGCACCAATGTTCTACAGCAACACTATACCTATATATGTATCTATATTATAGTTTGGCACTTATTCCACACTAGCTGACCTGCGCAACTTCGTCTGCTTCATATAAAAGAACTTAACCCGTTTTTGCAACATTTTTCATTGCTGCTCCGCTCGTATTGGTAGCGTGATGTTATATAGCCTATAGCCTTCCTCAATAAATGGGCTATCCAACACTAAGATAATTTTTCAATTCGAACCAGTAGTTCCTGAGATTAGCGCGTTCAAACAAACAAACTCTTCAGCTTTATAATATTAGTATAGATTGGTTTGATTGTACATACAGACACGGGACATAAAATTTCTTAGTGTGAATGTTCTTTGTGTCCGTTGTTTGGATGTCTGTAGTCTCCTGCGACACAAGAAATATTCCTAATGCGTGGATTGTCTTTTTTAAAGAGAAGAGAACAGAAGAGTAGTATTGTACTATTGCTAGTAGTAATAGCACAGAAATTATTCCTAGTGTTGTTACTGTGTTATGTTGTTTAAAACAGAAAAAACCTTAGATGTACCTACCGTTCACGCACATACACATATGTACATCTATATATTAATACGTGAAGCAAAAACGTTGTACCTGACGTTGTGACGGAGGAGTATATTTGGCACTGAGTTTATCTTATGGAGAAGAAGGGGCGAATCCTAATATTTATATAAAATATGCATTAGAAATACATTAAATTAATGAAAAAACACTACACGCACACAACCATGCATTCGACACACGCAGTCGAAGCGCGTAACTATGGTTACATACATCAATATATAATGATATATATCAGCAATATCTTACAGGCAAACTTTGGTCGAATTTCGAGCACTCGGCGACCGCTACTTTATATAATTTTACACAAATAATAGTTATCAGCCTTGTACGGAATCTTCTAGAAACACTAGAGGAATTCTCGCGTTTCAATTAATAATCAAAATCAATTGTAAAATCTTAGCAATAGATACACAGTTCGTTGTTCTGCTAATTAAGCGACTGTTACTGAAATAGCTTCGTCCCAACCATTAAAGACTGGCCACTTCAATCATAATTAAAAATCAGGACAATTGACACAAAAAATACTTAGACGTTTTTACTGTTATTCTCTTTAAGTTTATATAAATTTATTTCATTGTTAATTGTTACTAATAGTCAAGTGGTCAATAATTGTGACGTTCCACGGGAAAAGGGACCTTATGGCATTCCCCATAAAGTGCCTTTACTCGTGGAACGTCGCAATTGTGGATCTTAGGTCAATGAGCGTTTTAGTTTAGGCTGTTTTGGACAATTGCACGGATGGCGTGATGGTTTAAGTGATCGCCTAGCTACTGTTGCCGTGTTGTGGGTTCGATACCTGCACGGGACAAAAATGTGTGTGTACCACAAATAGTTGTGGTGAGTCTAGGTATTCTTTATGTCCGTTCTTTGAATGTTTGTAAAGTTTGTAAGCAGCGATAGCTCAGGGGGAGACCAACAGACTGCAATGCAGAGGGTCTCGGGTTTGAACCCACGTCGCGTACCTCTGACTTTCGGAAGTTATATGACTATTCAAAATTATGTGTGTATTGATTGACAATAATTATCGCCTGCTCCGGGCCTCGGCGAGCACGTTAATCCGTAGGTCCCGGCTGCCATGAACATCTATGGCAGTCGTTATTGGGAAAGTCAGTACCCTCTAATATCCTGACACTGGTCTATCCTTAGGGTATCGTTAAGTCTCCGTTAAGACTGGCCGCCGTGGCCGATATTGGTCTGGAGGATAGTGTTATTACCTAATACAAAGATTATTCTTTAAAAAAAACAAATTAAAATAAAACAATATATCATTTAAAATGCCTTTATACTAAGATCATAGCTAAATTTAGAGTCCACTTTCTGATTTCTTAGATCGTCGGATAATTACGCGAGTATCATTATTTTCGCATTAATTTCATATTTGTCGCGGGGTCATAGTAATCTTTTCTAGGAGTGTAACTCGACGAAATTCTGACTTTCATCCTTCATTGCTGATTTGCATTTTTCTATGATTACAAAATTGTTTTGATTCCGTTGTTGTTTGCGTGGACTGATTTGAGGGCATTGTTTGAGGTCGAGCCTTTTGATTGTTATTAATGGCATTATTAAAATTCTTGAGCCTTTGATTACACTGATCAACAATCTCGCAAAATGCGAGCGCTTAACAAAAACAAACAGATTCATAATTGAACATGTTCTACTTTTCTGTAGTGTAGGTAATACGTTGATTTTTAATTGCATTAAATCTAATTCATCATGTTTTATTTCACCTTATTATCGGCAGGCTAAGCAGCGATAGCTCATTGGAGAGACCAACAGACTGCAATGCAGAGGGTCTCGGGTTCGAACCCACGTCGCGCACCTCTGACTTTCGGAAGTTATATGACTTTTCGTAATTATGTGCGTATTGATTGACAATTATCGCCTGCTCCGTGCCTCGGAGAGCACGTTAAGCCGTCGGTCCCGGCTGCCATGAACAGATGTTCATGGCAGCCGGGACCGACGGCTTAACGTGCTCTGATGAATGCATGGAAGTAGTTATTGGGAAAGTCAGTACCCTCTAATATCCTGACACTGGTCTAGCCTTAGGGTATCGTTAGCTTTCGGGTTGCGGAGGTCAGGTGGCAGCCGCTCCGTGTAAAAACTGATATCCAGTCAAATCCGGTTAGACTAGAAAAGCCGACCCCAAGTGACGTGGGAATAATAAAGGCTAAGAGAGAAGAAGATCGGCAGGCTAAGCAGTGACTTCCTTGGCATGGCACTACTAGTATGTCTCACTTGCATCATTTACTTGCATTACATTGTTCATGCACCTTTGTGGGTTTGCGCACTAGTTAGTTGCTGGAAAGGGCTAGTATACTTTTTTTTTATACAACTAAGGTGGCAAATAAGTTTACGGCCCACCTGATGGTAATTGGTCACCGTAGCCTATGAACGCCTGCAACACCAGAGGTTCGATTCCCGCACAAGTCAAACATTTGTGTCCATGAACATGGATGTTTGTCTTGGTCTGGGTGTTTCTATGTATAATATGTAAGTATTAACAAAAAAAAAGTATATATGTATGTTTATCCATAGTCTAGTACCCATAGTACAAGCTTTGCTTAGTTTGGGCTAGATGATGTTGTGTGTATGTGGTAGAATATTAATATTATATTATCACTTGCGCGTTGCCGACCTTTTAGGATAAAAAGGAAGTGGGAAGGAGAAGGAGCGGGAGGGGGAAAGAGGGTGATTGGGCCTCCGGTACTCTCACTCATCGAACGAAACACAACAGTACGAATACTGCTATTTCACGTCGATATTCTGTGAGAGGGTAGTTCTTCCCCGGTCGAGCCGGCCCATTCATGCTGAAATCAGCGAGGCTCTACTACGCAAAGACTATTGACTAGGTTTTTTGTCAGTCTCCGATCTAAAATAATAGAGTTCTAGACTTAAAATATTCTTTCAAAAAGACATCGTAATAACAAATAGTGTATAGCGGGTGATTTACGGTAATAGATGGTTAACGATCAGGGAGCCGAAGATACAGACTACATCGAGTAGTTCTGGCAAAAAAACGTCTTTACTCTAAAGAAAATTTCAATTTACAGTACATTAAATCCCCGACCTTGTTCTTAAAAGTCAATGTCGAGAACATAAACAGTTTCAAAGCGAGAGTGATCTAATCCCGTTTTCTTTGATGCGTGTACATATACATATTTTAGTCGATCTTTCGTGTTTTTTAAACGTTCTGTTTTTTCTTCCGCAGGTGTGTCAGTCTATATTTTTGGAATTACAAGGATTACTAAACGGTGAGTGTAGATTTATTTGTATTTAGATCTGAAAGGAAGATCTTTCATCAAGCAGTGAGCCGCACGTATGGCGCAGAGTTTTGTAAAGAAAATAATAACATATTCAACGTTTATTTGAGTAACCATTATTCGATGTACAAGTATGAACACTGTCACCGAAACTTTATGTGGACACAGCACAACCTAATAATTTATTTTCTCACCATTAATAATTGTACAGTATTGATGCCTAATCTAATTTAAATAGATAATACATTTGAGAGAAACTGGTGGCCGAAACGCTATTACGGGTCACCAGGACCCTAAGACCCTACGACTTTCGAAACAATAAGACACAAAAGGCCAATTACAGGTCTTTAGGAATAAATAATGATATACATAATCAGATAATTACATCAAGTATAACCTAATGTGTGATGGGGATAATATTCCTTGAACTCTAATACATTGTAACACGAATGTATCCCCGAAAGGGTAGGCAGTATTACACCCAAATTGTACCAACTAACCACTGAAACAAAACATTGGTACAATATTAATCAGGAACAAATTAGGCCAAATACATTCATCTACATCACTCCTAAAACTCCACCAATACGATGCCCTACCCAATCATCTGGGTCAAACGACCCCACGCTGCGTCCATTCGCCTAATAAAAACGCCTAGCGTTCCGCTAAATTAGGCGTCGTCGTCTAGTTGTTTACTCATTAGTAAATGGAATATGTTGATGTGGTACAAGCGTTGCGTTGGCCGTGAAATTGCAATCTGCATATAAGTCTATTATTTGTACTGATTTCGTACTCAAACCGACGACCTCGATGGCGTAGTGGTTAGTGTAACCGACTGCCACGCCTGAGGTAGCGGGTTCGATTCCCGCACAAATCAAACATTTGTGTGCATGAACATGAATGTTTGTTTTGCTCTGGGTGTTTCTATATATAATATGAAGGTAATTTACAAAAAAGAAAGTATATATGTATGTTTATCCATTGTCTAGTACCCATAGTACAAGCTCTGCTTAGTTTGGGCTAGATGGTGTTGTGTGTAAGTGACAGAATATCATTATTGTAAAAAAAAACAAAACCTCTGAAGCTGTAAGCATAGATGTGTATGTTATAAAATAAATGTAATGTTGATAGTTACAGACCAAGGGATCATACAATAAGTTGTAATTTTTGAAATTTATAAGATTGTTATATATTATATTAAGACTTCTATCGATTACGGGGACCACGATCGATACACGTCGGTCGAAACGTCGTGCAAATGAATAGGAATTTATTATTTGAAATTAAACTACTATATACGGATTTTATCGCGTTGTTTATTTTACACTTTATTACATAATTTAGTAACTGTTACACTACTACTACTAGATACTATTAAACTTTACTATTTTTTAAGCTAATTAAATTATTAAAACTATTGAAACTATTTATTACACAAAGTTTACACTTTCCCCGACGTTTCGGTTGCTTTTCAGCAGCCATGGTCACGGGGAGACTAAGATGGTAGTTGTCTGAATGTTCCAGTGTAGTTATTTCAAATCAAAGTACCCAAACATAATTTATTCATTGGTGTTTCTTTTACGCAGAATGAGCTCAAAGTATCATGAAGTCTAGCTGTGGTTTGCTTGCTTGCTTACTATTTGTATTACTGGATCGCATCTGATTTCAATAGCCTCGCGAAGCATCCTTGCTAGGAATCGGTGTTCTTTAGCGTGAATCTGTGGTTTGTCAAATCTCAGGTAGTGGTTGGTTCCCTGTTGCACATGTTCACACATAGCAGACTTCAACGAGCGTTGGTCAGCTCAAGACCCCTGCATCTTGTAAAATAGATTGTGACTGCGGAGTCTCATACATTGGTCAAACCAAGAGAAGCATAGGCACCCGCATGAAAGAACACATAGCTGATGTAAAACACCAACGCTTCTTCTGAATATATTACATATATATGTTTACATGACGACAAGCACATTATACGGCATGTGTACTATAATTTTTATATTAGTATGCTTGTGATGACGCGAGCTTGGACGGACGTGTGTTTTTCATCATGACTATATGGTGAAGATTCAACATTTAACATAAAAGGTTCATATAACTTACTTTTAAATAGATAGTTGCGGAATAATGGTCACAGAGTGATCACATTATTTAAAATCGAATAGTTCTAACTAAAATACTATTTAATATTGTCTTCTGTTTACGCGAATATTATTCATTGAAATTAAACTACTATGTACGGATTTTATCGCGTTATTTATTTCACACTTTATTACATAATTTTGAAAACTGTTACACTACTACTACTATTAAACTTTATAAAATTTTTAAGCTAATTGAATTATTATTATAACTATTAAGATTTAATTTAATTTTACACTTTCCCCGACGTTTCGGTTGCTTTTCAGTAGCCATGGTCACGGGGAATCTCCCGGGGAGTAGTGTAACAGTTTTCAAAATTATCTAATAAAGTGTCAAATAAATAACCCGATAAAATCCGTATATAGTAGTTTAATTTCAATAATATATTATTTTTTCGATTGCACGGATGGCGCCGTGGTTTACGTGTTCGTTCCACCATTAACCGAGTATTATGGGTTCGATTCCACATTGAACATAAAAAGCTGTGATAAAATTGTTGTTTGATCTAAAACAAACTAACCATATAAGACTAGTTAGTGTTGTCAGAGGAGTACAGGTACATAAAAATTAAACTCCAGGTCACTATAAAATGGATATAATTATCTTTTTGTAAAAATATTTATTTCAGTAGGTATAAGAACTTACTTGTATTTGAAGAGCAGCGATAGCTCAGTGGGGAGACCAACAGACTGCAATGCAGAGGGTCTCGGGTTCGAACCCACGTCGCGCACCTCTGACTTTCGGAAGTTATATGACTTTTCGAAATTATGTGCGTATTGATTGACAATTATCGCCTGCTCCGTGTTTCGGAGAGCACGTTAAGCCGTCGGTCCCGGCTGCCGTGAACGTCTATGGCAATCGTTATTGGGAAAATCAGTACCCTCTAATATCCTGACACTGGTCTAGCCTTAGGGTATCGTTAGCCTTCGGGTTGCGGAGGTCAGGTGGCAGCCGCTCCGTGTAAAAACTGATATCCAGTCAAATCCGGTTAGACTAGAAAAGCCGACCCCAAGTGACTTGGGAATAATAAAGGCTAGGGAGAAGAAGAACTTACTTGTATTATGAAAATATGTTTTACTAGATTTGGCCCGCGGTTTTCGTCGCGTAAATGTAGCTCAGGTTAGTAATATTACTTTTGTCTGGATGAAAATAATTCTATCTTTTCTGTTCCCCTTACAACGTGTATGCGAAATTTCATGATGATCAGTCCAGTAGTTAAGGCGTGAAAGCGTAACAAACAAACAAATCACATTCGACTTTATAATATTCGTTAGGATACACAAATAAAGTTATAAACAATCCCGATTTTATAGATGTGCTAGCATACACAAATAAACATCCAAATTCGGTACTAAATTCAACAACCACACATGTGGGTATCAAACCTGCACTACCACTAACACCACCAAAACCAACACAATCCTAGCACAAACAAACACGAACACACACAAGGAAGCTGGTAAGTGTACGCAATGAGTCACCGATGACCATCGGCTGTCGTTAAGGCTATTGACAGTATCGACGTCGCACACAACGTGTTGTAAAATCGGTAACATTCCGTCACAAACCTAGACATGTCACGTACGTAATGCATAACATCCTAGATTACAGTTTTCTGTTAGGTTGCTCCAAGTTACGACATGATAGCGATTCCATTTTAAACCTGCAGCAAACCTACAATAAAAATATTAAAAAAAATAAAAGTGTTATATTTGAATCTCCATACATACATAATTTTAAAAGATATATACCAGTGTTCGCCAACCCGCGGCTCGCGAGCCTCATGCGGCTGTTTGACTCCTCGGCTGCGGCTCTTCCACAAGATGTTTAGTGCAGACACGGAATATTACTAATTAACCATAACACCAAATTTTATTTTATTTACTGTTAGTGAAATTAAGACTTTCTTAACAAAAGCAAGCTCATGAGGAAACTTGCATGTCTGAGAGTTGTCAATAATGTTCTCGAAGATAGTCTACCAAAAATTTGTACCAAATATTTAGGTGGCCTCGATGGCGTAGAGGTTAGTGTAACCGACTGACGCGCCTGAGGTCGCGGGTTCGATTCCAGCACAAGTCAAACATTTGTGCGCATGAACACGGATGTTTGTCTTAGTCTGGGTGTTTCTATGTATAATATGTAAATATTTACAAAAATAAAATTAATCCGTGTTCATTACTGTGCATATATCGCATTCTTAATAAAACAGCGACTTAACTCGAAATTTGAAAGTAAGCCAATTTGAACTCTAATTGTATATGTTAAATTCTAATATTATATTTGTATTAAATCTTTTCAATAGAGTTCAAATTTGTTTAATCAAAAATACTGAGATAAGTCTGTGTTTTATTAAGGATGCGATATATTCTATCACATAGACACAACACCATCTAGCCCAAACTAAGCAGAGCTTGTACTATGGGTACTAGACAATGGATAAACATACGTATATCCTTTTTTTTGGTAAATACATACATATTATAGATAGAAACACCCAGACCAAGACAAACATCCATGTTCATGCACACAAATATTTGACTTGTGCGGGAATCGAACCCGCGACCTCAGGCATGGCAGTTGGTTACACTAACCACTACGCCATCGAGGCCGACGAATAAATAATAATTGAAATAATGTGATTGCGTCGACGGCGCAGTGGTAATAAATGCGACCGTATGCATGAGGTTTCTGGTTCTATTCCCGAGTTGAGTAGATAAAGTGTTATAGGAATTCTGTCAAATTTTGCCACCTAAGATTCTAAATCCCACGTAATACAGATCAAGGCTATATAGCTGTTTATTGGTAGATACAGTGTCATGAACGTGCCGGTTTTTTTTATTTAATTTTTTATTTACTGCCTTTGGTGGCAGACTAGCTAGGGGTCCACCTGATGGGAAGTGGTAACCGCTGCTCATGGACTTCAGCAATGTCAGGACACAGCAAAGTCGCTGGGAGAGCACCGAGCCTTGGGGAACACCAGCGTTAATGATTTTGGTTTCGGAGCTGCAGCTATCAAGGACGACAGTAATGCTCCGACCATCCAGAAAGCTGGTAATCTATTTGCAGATTCCCTCGTGGATTCCATAGGATGGTAGCTTCTATAAATATGTTTGAGTAACTCATGATCATAATAACTAAAAAAACTGATATAAAATGCTCTTGTTTTCAAAAGACTATGCATTTAATTCAGTTAATAATATTGCTATAATAGACAATAAACGTTGCTACTGAAAATAAATTAAATACAACGCAATAAAATCAAGAATCCCACTTACTAAACTAAATCAATCGGAACTTGTTATGCAAGTTATATAAAGACGTAAAATGTGATCTAATATATATATTCAATCCATATAAGTCAAGGTCATCAGCAGAAATTACCGGATCAATGTCAAAATTTAATTACATTGAAAATTGATCTTACTAGAACAATATCAAAACTGGTATAGTCAGCAACATAAGACGATACACAGTTACGACATTTTAATTACATCTATATTTCAAAATCGTAAGAAATGTTACAATTTTATAACTGACTGTACAAAAATAACGATTGCGTTTATCTTTAAAAAAATGTTAGGAGTATTGAATTTTATCGCAGCAATATTTGAATGATAGTTAATTAAATCATTGTTAAAAAGACACTATGATGAGGCCACAACACTAAATGAAATGTGTACCAAGTCGGTACAAGCATTAGTGTGTGTCATCCACAATAGTTGTTAAAAGTTGTGTTGTTGTGAGAATGTTTGTAAAAGAGCCCGCAATAAAGGATTTATTCCTAGCGTAGGAGCAGCGCCTTAAAAAGAAAATCTTTACTTCTATATTAATATTATAAAGCTAAAGAGTTTGTTTGTTTGGTTGAACTCTCTAATCTCAGAAACTACTGGTTCGTATTGAAAAATTATTTTAGTGTTGGATAGCCCATTTATTGAGGAAGGCTATAGGCTATAGTGATGTACCTAACGAATATTCGCATTCGCGAATATTCGCATATATCTTGACATTCGTATTCGCATTCGCATTCGCAAATCTTATGCGAAAGTTTGCGAATATGAACGTTCGAAAAAATAAATAAATGTCAATAACAAATAATTTGACTTAAACAAAAAAGGAACCCGTGTCGCGCAGTTTGACATGCTGTTTTCATTTTATTTTGCCTTAGGATATATCGCACTCTTAATAAAACAGAGACTCATCTCAGTATATTGGATTAAACAAATTTGAACTCTATTGCAATGATTTAACACAAATATTATATTTGTGTTAAATCATTGCATTCAAATTGCCAAATTTCGAGTTAAGTCGCTGTATAATTAAGAGTGCGATATGTGCTATACATCGTTAGAAAGGTATTGTTTTCTACTTATAGAAACAATATACCTAATAGTAAATTGTATTATTTGTAGATATATAAAACGAAGAGAATAATATCCTATTTTCATAAAATTCCTTTTTAGATAAAATAATAAGCTGTATTTCTTTATTTATTTATTTGATTATCATAATTGAGTAGATTTCATACAATAAAAATCTAAAATTAACTATATAACGTAGGCGCCGGATCGGCTCGACAATGCTCGAAATGAGATGCAAACGATAACAAATGTGTGCGTGTGACTCGCACGCTGAGTAGGCTGTCAAAATAAAGTCATAGATAAATGGCGCCAAATTCAAAAGTGAATAATTCGCATTGGCATTTGCATTCGCGAATATCAATAGCAGATATTCGCATCCGCATTCGCGTTCGCGAATGCCTAAAAATTGACATTCGTTACATCACTAATAGGCTATATAACATTACGCTACGACCATAGGAGCGGCGCATCAATAAAGAAAAATGTTCCAAAAACGGAGAAAATTCTGTTATGTGAAGCAGACTAAGTTGCGCGGGTCAGCTAGTAGTTCATAAAATATTTTCACACATTTGTTATATATTCAGCTTACTTTATTGCTGACTGTACATTTATATGCTTATGTATGCAAAGTGCTGGATTAATGTCAGCAACAGCGAAGGTACTATTAATATAATGAATTCCAACAAGTTGCTTAATTTCCTGCATTAATTATACTATCGTGATTAATAACTAAAATTAGATTTACACGTGTATATCCCCGAAGCGTTATACAAAGGTGTTTCATACCTACTTTTCGACAGCTATATTTTTAACTAGATGTGCCCGCGGTTTCACCTTCGTTTATAGTTACTAAGCTGCTCCCGTGAGCCGTAGCGTGATGTTATATAGCGTATAGCCTTCCTCGATAAATAATCTTCCCAACTTTAAAAGAATTATTCAATTCGAACCAGTAGTTCCTGAGATTAGCGCGTTCAACCAAACAAACAAACTCTTCAGCTTTATAATATTAGTATAGATATTATTTATTAAATATATATGTATCTATCATGAAATCACAATCACTACATTATAAAAGAAAGTCCTCCGCCGCGTCCGTTCACAATAAACTTAAAAACTACTGAACAAATATTCATGTCGTTTTCACCAATAGAAAGAGTGATTCATGAGGAAGATTTAGGCGTATAATTTTTACTACTCGTGCGAAGCCGGGACGGGTCGCTAGTATGTTTATAAATCGCTATATCTCGTGCATTTGGCCGCGTCCACCGTGGCATACTGTAGCGGGCGCGCGCGCCGACCTAAATACCCGCATGTAACGGTGCGTGCGGCCACTGTGTGCGTCGACCTTTATAGCGCGGATCTACAACGTACGCTACACCTAACACTACCTACCGCCACTGAACACTCACTCCCCACACTCTAAACACTCTATCATTAACTAGCCAGCACTTCTAAATACTTTAATATTTCTTTAAACTGTCACCCACTCACTCTCCACACTCATAACACTGATAACACTTCAAACAACACTAACAGCTGATTCGGTGACCTTCGTGAACCCGAAAATGACCAGGCGTAGTTTTGAAAGGGATGTTATTCATTTATTTCAATGTTTAAAGAATAATTAAATAATGTTTGATACTGTCATAAAATTTAAAAGTATTATATTTTGATCCGGGGTCAGGCACGTATGATATTTTTCAGATATCTTCTCTCTAACCTTTATTATTCTCAAGTCACTTGGGGTCGGCTTTTTCAGGTCTTACCGGATTTGACTGATATCAGTTTTTATACGGAGCGGCTGCCACCTGACCTCCGCGACCCAAAGGCTAGACCAGTGTCAGGATATTATAGGGCACCGACTTCCCAATAACGACTGTCATAGATATTCATGGCAGCCGGGACCGACAGCTTAACGTGCTCTCCGAGGCACGGAGCAGACGATGATTGTCAATCAATACGCACATAATTTCGAAAAGTTATATAACTTCCGAAAGTCAGAGGTGCGCGACGTGGGTTCGAACCCGAGACCCTCTGCATTGCAGTCTATTGGTCTCCCCATTGAGCTATAAGGTCCCTGATCCCCACGTCAGGGGAATCAAGCATAACACACTGTGATAAAGGGTGCTTTCTTTAAAAAAATATATAATAAATTAAATATAGACGCCCGCATCCAGACACAATATTTTATCATTATGGCATGAAATGGTTAATCTGACAGGTTAAAGAAAGGCAAAGGTATTTAGAAAGAAAGAAAAATATTTTTATTTGTATCTCCTTTTCACAATATAATAAAATATAAACATACAAAACAGTATTAAGACAGCGCATTTATTATATTGTAAGGATGTAGAATTTGCAGACCAAATTATTTTTGTTAAAATGTCGTAGGCGCGGCTGCTCTGGGATCGTAGTCTGAATATTTTCTACAAATGCATAGCCTCCGTTATACTATGTATAGCCTCCAATTTTACGGATGTGTCGGGGATCAAAATGATAGATGGTATTGTCCAAATCACAAAATATATTTATTGTTCAAAATGGTACAAGTTATACTAGTGGGGGTGTTCTTGAGGAACTGCCTATGTGAAGGCGTTCGCAAGCGTCCTACCGTTTTGCTATGTCAACCCCCACAGAGATTTCAGCCCTTCATGCAACAAGAAATGAGTCAGCACATAGGACTTTACTAAAATTAATTCGGAGGTAGTCTTTATGTCCAGTTCAAAATAAATTTGGGGCCTCTACTTATTTGATGCCTAAACCTTGAAACCCAACTCTGGACTGCAGTTGATCCTCTGATTTCATGTGTTCCTATTTCGGTAACATTTATTCTTTGTTTAGTCTAAGATTGAAATAGACTAGACCGCACGTGGGTCGTAAAAGTTGACTAAAGGTTTTAATTAACTGAATGGGTAATAAATAACTTTGTAATCAAAATGTACTAGTCGTTTTTATAATAAACGTGCCCCATTACATGAGTGCTATTACTTGGCTGACGAAACGCAATGTTACATTCCTTCATATATACTTATATACATACTGCCTCGATGGCGCAGCAGTAGTAAATGCGAATGCTGTACGTGAGGTTCGAGTCCTGTGTCGGATCAACAATAGTTAATGGGTTTTTCTGCCAAGCGATTCTTTTCTGTCAAGGAAATTGGCTGTAACACATTCTCGTGCTTAAGACTGTGCCGAACGTAAGACAGATAATGACAGAGCTCGTGCGGCGCATATTCAAATCGGCGCGCGGCTGCCATAGTAAAATTGTATGGAGGATTTGAAGTGCTTTTTTGATAAATATGTATCTTTATTATCAACCAATAACTTAAGTATTTGGGACGGACAAATTGTATATAACTATTTGTGTTTCGTTTAAGCTGTAAAATATGGTAGATTTCTACTGTTATAATCTAAAAATCACGTAACACGAGCTTACGTTTTTATTTTGCATTGCAAATTTACGTAATTTTACACGGAGTAATTGTAAACACACTCATTGTTATGGTAAATGTATATTTTATAATTGTATTAAACAAAAAGTGTTGATTTTATTCACTTAACTGTGACCGCCTGTTTTGGCGTCAGTCTTAAGAAAGCGCGTAAAGCCGTTGGTCCTGGGCCCGATCTCTCGGCCTATCGTTCGAGTGATAGAACAAAAAGTGCCCTTATTCGCTCGTCGGATTAGGGTACTCTTAAACATGCTTTTCTTTATAACGTTTCTGATCTGTTCAGATAAGGTTCGCTTAGGTCTTTATTTTCAGACTGTTCTATTAAGGCCTAGGGCTCCTTTGATCCTGGTACTAAGTTGTGGTAATAAACAAGTGAGAAACGGTCATGAATTGCCGTGCCTCTTAGAGTTTGAAAAATGGTATCACATGACCATGGTTAAAGGTCAAAGGTCATAGTCATTTCGGGGGTATATCGACTATGCTGAGTCGAATGGCGTCGACATTGGCGATATGTTTGTTTATTTATCTATTTAGGCATATTTACAGGGTAAACAAAGACATTCACATACAAATAATAATTATTAAAGTACATGTGCTACTCCATTTACAAATGCACAGCACTAGAAGGTAGACAACATGCAACAAGTGAGAAACGGCAATGAATTGCCGTAAATCTCAGAGTTCGAAAAAAACAGTCTCAAGTAATGTAAAAAGGGTCACGTGATACCACGTGACCTTGACGTCAGAGTTGAAAGGTCATAGTCATTTCGGGGTATATCGACTATGCTGAGTCGAATAGCGTTGACCGCGAGTCTCTAGCTCTTACGGTTCTTGAGTTGAAAGTTGTATAACAGACAGACGGACGGACGGATAGACGGACAAAGCTGTTGTATAAGAGTTTTTTCGAACTCTAAATATAACTAAAATATAGGAATAGACTGCACTGTGCCTCGGAGAGCACATTAAGCCATCGGACCCGGCTGCCATGAACATCTATGGCAGTCGTTATCAGGAGAGCGTCGACACAAAAGATCCCACTGGGTCGAAGTGTCGCCGGTCTGCACTGACTGGCCCCCACATAAGATTCATACATACCTATAGCATTCTAATGTGTGACCTTAAATATGTAGACTTTGTAATAACTGTGTTACTAGAATTGGCTGAACATACATTGACTGACGGGCTTTGTGTAGTAGGTAAATGTGTAAGTAGAATTTGCTAAATTAACATTTAACAAATTCTATTAACCAACGAGCAATAATGTGGTTATGTTACTATATATATAATAATAATGTCCTCCAGACCGAATTTCGGCCACGGCGGCCAGTCTTAACAGAGACTGGCCATCTGCGCAGGATATATTATAATGCACAAGTGTGTGCGCAAACACAAGTGCACTCTCTGTTCCCTAACTCTCATGATCCGATGGAAGGGCAATCCGACACGACCGGATAGAGATCAGGCACAGGACCAACGGCTTTACGTGCTTTCCGAGGCACGGGGGTGTCTCACACCGCTAATTTCCTAACTCCGGGCTGCTATTGAGATTTATTTACAGAAAATCCCAATAACTTTTTGTTGGCCCGACCCGAGATTCGAACCCATATACATATATATATAAATAAAAAATAAAAATGTTTATTTCTTCACATACAGGGTTTTACATTAAATCGTCTTGGACCCCTTTTAAGCAATAATTTGCTTGTATTAGGGGGTACAGCTCTTTCTTTGACTTAGGTAACATTAGTAAATGAATGTTTATTTTTCCTAATATATTTGAAAAAGACATGAAAAAACGACTCAATCTCGATATTGAATGCTCTAAAAAGTGTGATCCACAAATAGTGGCTTCATCCAAGTCTGACTGTTGTTTGGGTCCGCTGTGTCAATGTTTGTAAAGGTCCCTGCGACGCAGAAAAAAGCTAGTACGCGAGTTGTCTTTTTAAAAATAAAATAAAATTTGTGGGTTTTGTACCCCCGATCTCTCGATCTAACGCTGTAATTACCCCCAGCTGTATGGCATGCAGTAACCTAGAATGCTGCTGGTGACACAAAGGGTTCTGACACATGGCATGCCACATAATACCGTATTCGTAGCGGTACATTTTGCACTTCTGTGTTATATTTCATTCGCAAGGTCGCGCTCTGTCCGTCACGCGTGCCTCTCTTATGGCTGTGGTGCGAAACATCGGCTAGAGCGAGTCGGAATATTATATAACAATTCTTAAGACTTCGGTGGTTCTCAATATCTGATCTATTCACTAAGAAATCTATTTATTTATTTATTTAAGGATTTCCAACAAAGGAATATACAACAACATACAAGTACATTATAAAGCAATAATTGAATTCTTAGCGTGTATAGTCCCTCAATTATAGGAAACCACAGCTTGCAAATTATTATTACAACTAAACTAACAACTTAATTAAAGAAATAAACATGGAAAACATAAAACATAAAAATTATAAACATCTATTATAATAAATTCTATTATAATATATTCTATTAATCTATTCTATTAATTCTATTCTATATATTCTATTAATCTATTCTATATATTTTAGAGCAGCGATACGCAGCGATACGCAGCGATACGCAGCGATAGCTCAGTGGGGAGACCAACAGACTGCAATACAGAGGGTCTCGGGTTCGAACCCACGTCGCGCACCTCTGACTATCGGAAGTTATATGACTTTTCGAAATTATGTGCGTATTGATTGACAATTATCGCCTGCTCCGTGCCTCGGAGAGCACGTTAAGTTCGTTATTGGGAGAGTGTCGACACAAAAGATCCCACTGGGTCGAAGTGTCGCCGGTCTGCACTGACTGGCCCCCACATAAGATAGATAGATAGATATATTCTATTAATCTATTATAATATATTCTATTAATCATCTAGAAAAACTACAGGTTTCCCTCACTAACAATAAGAATTTAACAACATTTTATGAAATACATGTCACACTATAAAGTCGATTAAAAAAAGTAATGGTGAAATTCTTCCCAATGTCTTAAGCCATTGACTGCAAGGATTTTGCAAAGAAAACAAATTCTTTGCAAACCATCGCAAATTAACTGTATGTTGCTTTAGTAAAATATATAAAACACTTTAACAAAATTTTGACGTTTATAAGTGTTACTTTGTGACCTCAAAGTATAAATAATTTTGGTTTTGATCTTCATTTTGATTATCTCCAGTACGTAAACCCAAAGATAAGCGGTTTATTTGTAACCAATCTCTGTTATTGCTTAAATGTTTGGTTATACTTAACATTATTTTATTTCATGTATAATATGTATGTATTTACAAAAAAAAAGTATATAAGTATGTTTATCCATTGTCTAGTGCCCATAGTACAAGCTCTGCTTAGTTTGGGCTAGACGGTGTTGTGTGTATGTGGTAGAATATTATTATTATATTATTAATATTATTATTATTATAAATGTCTCAATAGCATCAGAAAACAAAAAACTAGTCATAGTTATCGCTTTCGCTTTTAACTTGTACCACCCGGTTCCACAACATTATAACCGTGATAAATAGCTAAGAATAATGAATCGCAAACATAATACATACGTTTGTCAATATGTCATAAGCAGAGAAGGTGCGTCCAATCGATGTTCTGCGTAGACTCGTCAGCTCATGACTTTTTATAATTATTTACGTACTAAATTTTGCCCGCGGCTTCGCTTGCCTAAATTTAGGTTAGGTTAGAAACAGTAGTTTCAGTTCCACCGACTCACCCACCATACAAAGCATCGAGTTGGCACACCGTGGTGGTTAAAGTCGGTAGGCACGAAGTCTCGGGAGAGCCTGACTTAACCCTCTCGCCTTCCCTTGTGACGAGGGGTTATACATCAGAAGCATTTCTCCATGTTAAAAAAAATATTGGTAGCTGTCTCTTTCTGGATGAAAGGTACCCTATGTCCTTTTCTGTTCCACTGACAAAGTGTACGCGAAATATCATAATGATCGGCCGAGCAGTTAAGGCGTTAAAGCGTAATAAACAAACAAACTCACATTCGCATTTATAATATTAGTTAGGATATCCATAGCCTTACGTTTATATCCCCGAAAGGATGGCAGGGGATCACACCCAGATTTCACCACCTGGTTCCACGTTAAAGGGCGCGGGTTAGACTGGATGTGGAAGGCGAAAGACCGTATAGTGAGGCGCAAAATGGGAGAGGCCTTTGCCCAGTAGTGGCCTGCAATGGGCTGATTGATTGAATAGGGTGCGAGCTTATTGCCGTATAACGAGCACAATTCTATACTCCGCGCTTTAATTTAAAATTCCCGGGCAGAATACTCACAATAACACTTAATATGACAAAATCGAATCTGAGACCTGCGCCACCGATGCAGTCACGATAACGGGACGTCACATGATAGTCACGACAACTCGACCGCAGAATCGAACCAGCGACCTCAAACTTCTAACTCAACGAGGCATACTCTTTAATCACTGCGCAATCAGCTATAACCCAAAGCCTCATTCGCACTAGTGGGCGTTCGTCCACTACTGGGTCAGCGGCTAAGCTAATTGCATTACGGTTGCCCACTAATTGCCGCTCGCACTTGGCCGAATGTCCGTTACGGCGGGTCATTGTCATACTTCCAGGGTTTCAATTGAGTGCGTTGACGCATGCGCAGTGCGGTACTAATAGAGTGTGTGTTTAATAGAGTTAAATATATGTGTTACAATAAAGTTTAATTATGTTCTAAAGTTATGATAATAATGTATTTATTTCAGACTTTGTCAATTGTTGCGTTACAATTACGTACATTACATATTATGCGTAAAATAAAGACAGTACAAACAAAAATCAAATTTTAAATAAAGACATATAAAAATAAAAAATTGTGTCGATTAAAACTTGGATAACTTTTGTAAAGTCAATGTTTGTAAAAACCTTCGCAATATCTATATATTAATACGTGAAGCAAAAACTTTGTACTACATTTTACGAAAATTGCGCGGACGGAGGAGTATGAAATTTGGCACAGTTAAAGTTTATATGGTGAAGGAGGGACGAATCCTAATATTTATATAAAATATGCATTAGAAATACATTAAATTAATGAAAAAACACTACACGCACACAACCATGCATTTGACACACGCAGTCGAAGCGCGTAACTATGGTTACATTTTTTTTTTTTTTTTTTTTTTTTTTACGTGGGGGAATGCTTGATGCATACCCCTCCGCGGGGGCGGGCGGAGGGGTTATGTCGGACTCGCCGGGGTAAAAGAAGATGTTAAGAAGAAAATGTACCTCCCGGAATACCGACTAAACCTACCACGGTGTTCCTCGACAAAACCACTATCGACGGGGCCGTGCGAATCACTTTCGCATGCGGTCGCGACCCCGCCGAGGTTTCGGCCCGCGGTATGAAACGGCAGGCCACTACACGAAAGACCTACCCTATTGGCACTTCTACACTCCCTACTGTCCCCCCTAGAGGGGAGACGGACTCGACATAGAGGCGCGCGTGGGAACACGCACACCGCCTCTCGGACCTGGTGCTGAACGGATGGCGGGCAGGCCCACAAAGCCCGCCACCCCCAGGTCAAACCTCAGGGTGGCTGGAGGCCGCCCGGCTCTGCGGTTGGGGAGAGGGTTCAAACGCTCCCTCTCCCGCTCCGCCGCCTCCTTGATGGAAATGACTTCCTCACAGAAGGAGGCGACGGCGTTCCACGACCTCTCACTCCGGACCATAGACTGAACTACGGCCGGGAGCGAGAGGGCAACCAATCCGACTGCCGCGATCAACTCACGGCGCTGCGATGCCCAGACGGGGCAAACCGCCAAGGTGTGCAGCGCCGTGTCCCCAACTATGTCGCGGCAGTCGCCGCAGTGGTGACAACCGGGCGTCTCTTGCCGGCGTATACGACACAGGAACTGGCCAAAACAACCGTGGCCAGTCATTACCTGTGTCAGCCGGAAGGTGAGGGCGCCATGCCGCCTCTCCAGCCACTCCTCAAACACGGGACTTACCGCCACGATTGTGGCGTGCCCGAACTATGGTTACATACAACAATATATAATGACATATATCAGCAATATCTTACAGGCAAACTTTGGGCGGATTGGAATGATATATACTATTTATATTATTATATATTTATTATATATTTTTTATGTCCGTTGTTTGAATGTTAATAAAGTCCCCCGCGACACAGGCTCTATTCCAAGAGCGGGAATAGTCTTTAAATAAATCTATGTGTATCTGGGATTCCAACTCGACAATTTCATCACTACTGAAGCAGTATTATGTACAGAAATAAGCGTTAAAGAATGTGGAAACGGCCCATATCCGCAGTATCGATATTAAAACGAGATATCTTACGTAATATACATGTCGTATGTATGTTTACTAACGATATTTACATACGTATCGTTTTTATATCGTTCCTTCTTATCTGTTATCTTTATGGGGATAAAATCTGTGTTGATATCTCGATAAAATCTGTGTTGATATCCGGTACTGTTAGATATTGTTAGGAATATATTTGTGTTGGTGGAGATTTTGTATCAAATTCATGTTTTACATTAGGTATGTTAAAGACTAGTTTTTGCCCTCAGTTTTGCTCGCGTAAAAGTAGTTTACGTTATGTTAGAAACAGTACTTTTAAAATATAATATAGCCTATGTTATCCTGTAATAATATAGCTTCCTAATTGTTAAAATATGTTTAAAATCGGTAGCGAGGGTGCATGGGAGGCCGCCTTCACCTTCTGCGAGGCAGTGATGTCCGCGAAGGATACGGCGGAACGGGAGAGAGAGCTGGTCTCTCCCCACCCAAACCGCAGGAGACGTCCAGGGCGCCGCCGTAGGGCGCGCCCAGACCTCCAGCCACCCTAGGGGGCGGCTTGCACAGGCCCACAACACACACAACACACAACACAGGCCCAAAGGAAGGGCATAAGCGTTCCGCGCGCCCCCCTCAGTGGAGGGGAGGGCTGTACCAACTGGTCCTCCCTCAATCAGCTGGGCCCGCCTAGTCACGTGGCGAACCAATACCTGTCGGTGTCGCGGTGAATGCTAGCGCGAATCCCGTGGCACCGACACTAGGTACTGGAGGAACGTCGTCAGGGGTTTAATGGGTATGGGGCCGGCTTCTCTGGCTCGAGTCCCACACACCCGCGCTCTGCCCGGGCGCAGACGGTGCGTAAAGCCAATCCACTGACGATAAAAAAAGAAAAAAAAATTATATCGGTTGAGTCGTTTTTGAGTTTAATCGTTACAAACAAACGAACAAAAAATCTAATCTTTCATCTTTATAATATTAGTATAGACAATAAATTGCATGTAAGTACGCAATACTATAACAGTAAATAGTATTGCATGCTTGTATACAAAGTGCTACGCCTGTTCCCAAAGGAATGGCACTTTATTGACCAAATGAATCTAGACCTAGATCAATAAATTGACATTCCCAACGCGAGCAAAGCCGAGGACAAAATCTAGTAAGTAATATGGCGGCCTCAATGGCGTAGTGTTTAGTTTAACCGACTGCCACGCCTCAGGTCGATTCCCGCACAAGTCAAACATTTGTGTGCGTAAACATGGCTTTTTGTCTTGGTCTCGGTGTTTCTATGTACAATAAGATTGTATTCACAAAAAAAGCTCTGCTTAGTTTGGGCTAGATGGTGTTGTGTGTATGTGATAGAATATTATTTATTATTAATATTATTAGAATTGCATAAAACATCGTCATTCAAGTCAAACATCTCTATACTTCAAAATCGCATTGATAAGTAAATCTAAACGCCAGTAGCCACGTGTGTACCCCTGGCTGTGTATTGGAGCAGAGCCTTAAAACTGTCCGAGCTATTTTGTTAGCCATTAATCTACATAGATCCAATGATTTGTATAATGCAACCGCGGTTACGCTGCGGCCAGTAAGGCAGCGGACGCGTAAGCAAAGCGGGGATGTCTCGGTGAAAAAGAACAATAGAATTCTGCCTCTTCTTGCTTATTATTTAATTGATTAGTAAATACATAGCTTAATGGGCAATTCCACAAATATCAAGTAAAAGTTATCCCAAATATAAATCGCATGGTGTCTCACTCTAGTTAGGTTAAAGAAAAGAGATGGCGAGACTTTCATCAAAATTCTAAATCAAATTCAAAATAAATTTATTCAGATTAGGTTACAAGGTAACACTTATGAATGTCAAAGTTACACTAATTTTTCTGCGAATTTACATTTACTGCCACGTTCAGCAAAGCAGGGGTGTAGGGCTCATGAAAAGAACGGGCAAGAAACTGATGGTCACTCTTTTTAATCGCCAAGTTTTTGTTTACAAATCATAAGAGCTGTAAGGTGCTGCAACCATTTATCCATGAACTATTACTGAACATACTCAAAGCATTTAATAAAATTTGATGGTAGCCTCTAAAGCAGCAGTATGGTAAATAGGAGCATCCACTTACATGTACATTAATAATCAAGGCAAGGCATGATTGTAGTCCGTAGTTTAATCTAACTGTTTAACTAAAAATGTAGTAAGTAAATCATCGAATTCCACGATACCAAGGTTGACCAGTCACCACAGGTAGCACCCGTTCACGAGTAAGACGCATATCTTATAGATAAGTGCTATTTGGAGGTTGTGAAACAGATGCTACGAGTTAATACTCTTAGGGCCTGTTCCACAACCTCCAAGCGCTAATGCGCTTAGGTAGTGACAAATAGAAAAATAAATTTACATAAAGTGCTAAAGACAGAGATACATAATTATATGTATATAAATATACTGCTACGCGACATTATTTTGAAATAACTTTAATAATAAAAGTAGTAACAATTTAGAAATTTCAGTAAGAGTCGAACACTTAATACATTTGATTTTTTTTTGTTTTATTATCCAGTTCTGCGTATTTTGTCTCTAAAACGCACATACCTGCTTTTGACAAATTGAATAATTTATTATCATCATCATCATCATCATCAGGCTATAATAGTCCACTGCTGGACATAGCCCTCCCCTAATGAGCGCCATAGCGCCCTGTCTTCAGCTTGCCGCATCCAGCATCTGCCCGCAGTCTTAATTTATTATATTACACTTAAATTAATATTTCCAACTTAGCTATTATACAAAGTGAATGGAGCTCTACGCGCTTTTATGAACAGTCGAAATGTTTCCGAAAAGGCACGTTTGGCTGTTCATAGAGGACTATTAGTGCCCACACTTATGTATGGAAGTGAAAGTTGGGTATGGCAAAAGAAGCATGAGAGCAGAATAAATGCTGTAGAAATGAGAGCGCTGAGAAATATATGTGGTGTGACTTTGAAAGATAGAATAAGGAATAGTGTGATTAGAGAGAGATGCGGCATGAAAGTGGATATAGTGACAAGAATAGAAAAGGGTATGTTAAGCTGGTTTGGGCATGTCGAAAGAATGGACGAGGAAAGACTGACTAAGAAAGTTTATAAGGCTAGTGTGAATGGAACAGTCGCAAAAGGAAGACCTAGGCGAACGTTTCTTAATCAGATCGGAGGCGTTCTGGACAAAGGCCAGGTTAAGAGCACCTTGAACCGACGGGCGTGTATGAGGAATGTGATGAAAGTGAATGAAGCCAGAGAAGTGTGTCAGGATCGTAGCAAATGGAAATCCGTAGTCTCTGCCTACGTCTCTGGGAAACAGGCGTGAATCTATGTATATGTATGTATGTATTAAATATTTGTGAGGTCATAAGTCTGATTGTAGGGGAACGCACTGCAAAACTATTATTAAGCTTAGTATAAATACGTAATATGTCAGAAAGGGAAAATTAGCAATTACAATTAAAAAAGAAATCGATTATTGTCAAATCGCTTTTTATCTTTCAGTTACGTACATACTTTGTGGAGTCCGAACTCTGCTTCCCTGGCCCGTCAAGCCCCTGTGATAAACGAGTATCACAGTACACCAAGATTACAGTTTCCACAATCTGGGCTAAACTAGTCCTGATTAATGAAGATTTATAGTTGACTTTTATCATCAGCCAGTGATTGTGGCCGTCCAAGTTCATTATGCCCCGGGATAAAGCGATAAATGTGGATTCTATTGAATCAAACCGTGATTAATGTCAACCGTTCCGCCTTTTGGAATGCTAGAAATGTTTATAATAAGTTATGGTCTTGTTTAGTTGGGGTGGCAAGGTATGAAAATTGAATTACCTGATTTTGGTTGACATTTTAGCCTGATTGTTGGGTAATGAGGTCTGATGTTATTGATAACTTAATTTTGAAACTGTATATCTTCTTTTTAGCCTTTCTTATTTCCAAGTCACTTGGGGTCGGCTTTTCTGGTCTAACCGGATTTGACTGGATATCAGTTTTTACACGGAGCGGCTGCCACCTGACCTCCGCAACCCGAAGGCTAACGATACCCTAAGGCTAGACCAGTGTCAGGATATTAAAGGGTACTGACTTTCCCAATAACGACTGCCGTAGATGTTCATGGCAGCCGGGACCAACGGCTTAACGTGCTCTCTGAAGCACGGAGCAGGCGATAATTGTCAATCAATACGCACATAATTTCGAAAAGTCATATAAATTCCGAAAGTCAGAGGTGCGCGACGTGGGTTCGAACCCGAGACCCTCTGCATTGCAGTCTGTTGGTCTCCCCACTGAGCTATCGCTGCTCCAGTCATTGGTATAGTTTGATACGTTTGTATCTGTATTGATGTAATTATAAAATCATGCAAAGTAACTCAAATCATAGCTTAGACTCTATAGTAATCATTTTATTAAAATGCGCAGAACATGTATTTATTTTAATTACATGTTAAGACGAACTGCCTCGTTTGTTCCGCTTTATAAAGTACTCATGTTTTTGGTGCCCGTACTTCTATAACAAAATTTCAGTATTCGGTAATCTAACCGGTGAAAAGCAGTACTCTCGCCCTCTTAGGCCCAATTCCTATATCAAGAAATAAGGCGTTTTAGTTACGGACAGTTAAATTTTGACCTATTTTCCATAGAATATGTGCCAAAAATTAACTGGCTGTATGTAAAACAACTTGTTTCTTGATATAGGCACCCGGCTTTAGAGTATACATGTATAAACAGTATAATCCACACTAGGTATATTATAAAGGAAATATATATTGTATTTTTTTGTAATGAATATACTCGAAAACTACTGAAACGATTACAATAATTCCATTCTTCTTCTCTATTAGCCTTTTTTATTCCCAAGTCACTTGGGGTCGGCTTTTCTGGTCTAACCGGATTTGACTGGATATCAGTTTTTACACGGAGCGGCTGCCACCTGACCTCCGCAACCCGAAGGCTAACGATACACTAAGGCTAGACCAGCCTAGAGGGTACTGATTTTCACAATAACGACTGCCATAGATGTTCATGGCAGCCGGGACCAACGGCTTAACGTGCTCTCCGAAGCACGGAGCAGGCGATAATTGTCAATCAATACGCACATAATTTCGAAAAGTCATATAACTTCCGAAAGTCAGAGGTGCGCGACGTGGGTTCGAACCCGAGACCCTCTGCATTGCAGTCTGTTGGTCTCCCCACTGAGCTATCGCTGAGGACAGCTAACACATGTTTTAACAGAGAATTCCAACTTTTGATCGTGTATACAATATACAAACATAAACGTGTACAATAACGAAGTCAATCTCAGCGCTTGTGTTGACAAATTAGTACAGAGTACATATAACTCATAAAACTATTAATATGTCATTAAGCTCGGTGCAGTTGGCCAATACAATTTGTTATAGCAATATATTATTAGCTAAATTATTTAATTGACGGTTTTATATAGCAATTACTTGCATTCAGAGCTTAACTAAACGTATTTCTCGTATATAACTAATTTTGCAATTAAATAATACCTTGCCGTATGTTTTTTGGATGTAGGCAGATACGGGCTTATAACAGGGATTAAATAAAATGACCACCAAAAATAGTAATTGCGCAGCAAAATATGCTTACTAAAATATATCATAACGAGCACCTATACGCCTCAAATCACTGCATTCCGTCTCTGAAGAGTTAGGTTATGTTAGGTTCCTTCTTAAACCCACCTAAAAATAGGAGCGTCGACTTATTTTGAACTCTTTAAATATAACGCGGTTTTAATTTTGGTGATCATTTACTATTTTTGACTGTTATATTTTACTATATCTGGTGATAAGTTAAACATAAGCCTTATAATATACTAGAGGTCCTGAGCGGCTTTACTCACATTTATGATTACTGCTCCGTTCCTGTGGCTCGTAGCGTGATGTTATATATCCTGTATTACTTCTGGATAAAGTAGCTTGAAAGTGAAAGAATTTTTAAAATCGGTTTGGCTGTTTTTGGGTTTATTCATTACAAACATACAAAAATATATATCTATCCTCTTTAAAATTTTAGTATTGACATACGAGTAAGGGTTATTAGATACATAGACCTGGATATGCTCAATTAGGAGCGGTAGATTACACCAACATTTAGCCAGCCATGTCTAGATCTTATAACACAACAACATCAGTTATTGATATCTAGCTGACTCAGTTTATTCATAACAAAAGTAAAAAGGGAAACCTTTTTAAATACTGAGAGCTATGTATTTATAAATCACATATATAGTGTCTCTTGTACAAAGCAATGCAAAAAATTGGTGCTTACGTAACACTAGAACGAACCTTACCTGTCAGATGGTGCAATTTTCTTCGATGAGCTGGCTTATTCGTATCGTCAAATACCCTGGTACCAGCAGACTAAATGCGCAAGCGGCCATACACCATGTGAAGGAACACCGTGGTAAGTTTAGTCGGTAAGACCTGGGCCTTTCTATCCTTCCCCGGGTGAGCCCGACATTACCCCTCCGCCCGCCCCCGCGGAGGGGTTATGCACACGTCACAGCATTCCCCCAAGTAAAAAAAGGCTTTTCTAGTCTTAGAAAGTCGCCACATTTAACAGCTGAAGAGTACATTTGCGTAAACAACAAATCATTAGAAAACTACTCCATTTCAAATACAAACCCCTCATCAATCTCTGTCCAACCATCAATCATGGCAGCACTGATTAAGTTGGTAATGTTGCCAACGTTGGCCACATTGGCCAATGCGCAAAGGTCATAGTTTACTTCGTCTTTTTGTGAGGAATCAATCATTTGGCGTCAGGTAAGCGTCGGTAATGGGTTGGACTGTTGGCCGTTAATTACAGTACTGTTTATACTGCTGACAGTGCGGATAGTTTGTTGGTGACACTTGGTCCAATTATGTAAGCGTATACAGATCGTGAGAACCTACAAAATACGTATAGGAGGCTGGTTTAATAGAACACGCAAAAACATTTGAAAGGAACAGTTGCCTATTATTCTTAAACTAGCTGACCCGCGCAACTTCGTCTGCTTCATATAAGAGAATTTTTCCCCGTTTTTGCAACATTTTCCATTGTTGCTCCTCTCCTATTGGTCGTAGCGTGATGTTATATAGCTTATAGCCTTCCTCGATAAATGAGCTATCCAACACTAAAATAATTTTTTAATTCGAACCAGTAGTTCCTGAGATAAGCGCGTTCAAACAAACAAACAAACAAACTCTTCAGCTTTATAATATTAGATTAAATTACTGAAACGATACTTCCTGAATTTGGAATAAATACTGTGTCGTGGGGCACTTTCCAAATACCTAAACACCGGACACAAACAACACTTAGGCTCGGAACTACTCGATCGCACAATTTTATGTCCCGCGTGGGGTTCGGACATACAACTCTCGGCGTAGTGGCAATGGCTAGGCGATCTTTTAAACCACTACGCCATCCTAGCAATGGATTTGTAGTAAGTATATTCGCTTCACTTCAATGATAGAAAATGAAAGGCAGAGCTTGATATATCATCCACCGCCAATTTCAATTCAATTACCAGGCGAAACGCAGTAACAGCGTTAGTACTCTTCTAGCGGTTACTTGTAAGTACGAACATACTATAATAATTATGACTTTATTAAAATCCGGGTACTGCTTCCATTTCGATGTAAGTAAGATATTTTTGGAGCTCTTTGCAATTAAAAGTGAAAGGTAATGCTAAGTGAAATTGCAAATCAGAGTACTTTACTGCGTTTATCTTTATGTAAAACCGACCTTTAACTGAGTATTAAACTTGAGACCAGATCCGTATTTAAATAAGGAGTATAGTCGTCATAAATAATGTCCTCCAGGCGGAATTTCGACGCTTACAGTGGTGGTACGAAAATACCATCACCATCACCTGCGGTAAACTACTACTTGATAGTTATAATAGTATCAGTCCTATATTAAACTGTCCCACTGTTGGGCACGGGCGTTTTCCCAGTGTAAGGTTAGGCCATAAGCTACCATTCTGGGCTAGTGTGGTTTGGCAGACTTTGCATATGTTTAGAGAACATTGTAGAAAACTCTCAGACATGCTGACTGTCTCACAATGTTTTAATACGCACTTTACTTCTACAAGTCAAAATATGTGCGCCTTGAGATCAAACTCGAGACCTCTGCATGGCAGTCCAACGCTCTCCTACTAAATTATTACTGCTTTACTTGATAGTTAATAAAAGAAAACCGATTTGCAACATTACCTATTTCATTACATGCCTCCTAACTTTATATTATAAATGCGAATATGCGGTTGTTTGTTCGTTACGCTTTAACTGCTCGACCGATGATCAATTTGGCATACACGTCAGAGGTACAGAAAGGGCAATACCTTTCATCCAACATCTACATTAACGCGAACGAGGCCGAGGACAAATCAACTACATATATTATCTATTTTATTGAATATATTATAATTAATTATTTGGATATAATCAATATAGTATTTATACGTGTATCTATGACTACACCTTAAGACTGCGCCGAGCGAAATGTGCCAAAACAGGCAGTCACAGTTAAGTGAATAAAATCAACACTTTTTGTTTAATACAAATATAAAATATACATTTACCATAACAATGAATGTGTTTACAATTACTCCGTGTAAAAAAACTTAAAATGATTAATATTTTCGCCTACAAAAGTACGTAAATTTGCAAAATGCAAAAACGTAAGCTCGTGTTACGTGAATTTTAGATTATAACAGTAGAAACCTATCCTATTTTGCAGCTTAAACGAAACATAAATAGTTATATTACAATTTGTCCGTCCCAAATATTTAAGTTATTGGTTGACAATAAAGATACATATTTATTAAAAAAGCACTTCAAATCCTCCATACAATTTTACTATGGCGGCCGCGCGCCGATTTGTATATGCGCCACACGAGCTCTGTCATTATGTCTTACGCTCGGCGCAGTCTTAATAAAGCACGCTATTTACACATTAAAACATCCAAACTATAGTATATTTCCGGAGCCGATATGTAAACAACAGTTCACGTATGAAAAAGTTCTCTGTACCCAAATTAGCGCCCGCCTAGTGTTAATATTCCACAAGTTGACTGAACTCTTGTTTGGTACACTTTTTGTTAAATTAGAGTAAACTGGATAGCTATTTCTTCCGGTAACTTGTTAGTGATGTATGACTCATAATGGTAGTTGCCTTAGTCTGGTTTTGCGTGAGAAAAAACAGGAGTATGACAGGATTATTGCAAGTGGAAATCAGAAGACGCCTACTCATAAAGCATGTAGTTCACGGTTGTGTTGAGTGACGAATGACGCTGAACGCAAGCAATTTTCTTGTCAGATAAACCAAATAATACTGTCCGACTCGGGACTTAAAGCTAATTTAGTGCTCGCCCGGTGTTCGAAATTCGACAGACATTATTTTTAGTGGTTTTAGTATTTGAGTGGTAGTGCCACGCTGGTTACAGCATGAATGGGCCGGCTCGACCAGAGAAGTACCACCCTCTCACAGAAGATCGACGTAAAATAACAGTATCTGGTATATTTCGTTCGGAGGGTGAGAGCGCTGGAGGCCCAATCACCCTTCCCCTCCCAAAAGCTATCCTGCTCCATTTCCCTTTTCCTTCCGTTAGGCAGCGACTTGGTTGTGTTTTTTTGACATTGCTTCTGTAATGCTAAGAAAACACAGCTATGTGTATGAGCCACGGTTCTCGCTTACTATCAGGTGGGCCGCTGGCTCGTTTGTCACCGATGATAGAAAATAACTAAAAAAAATCTTATTATTTTTACTATACAATACCACACGCTCTTCGCCGCACAAAATGCCTGAAAAAGGTTTTAAATATTTCACACTATATTAATATAAGAGATACTTCTAAATGGCATATTGCTTACTTGCATGATTTTTAAGACAACATCATAGCGGTCGAACGGCTTCTGGCTTTCGCCTATATTTACTTAGCGCATACAACAAGTCAATTTCTTTTAATTAACATAAAATTCACAGTAAGTAAAAGTAATGGGAAATCGCGAGTGTTCCACGCGAGATGCGCAGAAGCATGTCTATGTAAAATTCATGACCATGCTGATTGATGCGCCTGCGCAGCCACACATCTCACAATCAGTTTCACCCAGCATTGTACCTACGTGACACGTATATTTGCGGTGTGCAGATACAAAACTGGGTGAAACTTTTTAGACAGCTAAAGAGGACATATAATAATATGCCGCATACCGAAGCAGCTTTGGGTATACGGTTTGGAGGTACAATACTGGGTGAAACCTTTTTAGACAGCTAAAGTGGTCACGATTCCCGCATACCGTAGGTAGCTTTAGGATAAAATCAGCACAGACTGGATCCCAAATGGTGCTAAACAACATAGTAGACCAAGACAACGATAGCAGGACGAAATAGATAGTTATAGGAGAAACTGGTGCAAACTAGCGCCTAACAAGGAGATGTGGTAAAGCGAGAGGCCTTTGTCTGTGTAGTGGAACAATACAGGCTGAATTAAAAAGCAATAAAGTGGCACGCAGAAAAGCTGCTCGTAAGTAAGCACTTGCCTTGGGCAGACGCTAGTGAAGCTTAAACTATTATCGATTTTAGTTGATGTTGCTAAGAAACTGACACTGCGCTGCTAATATCTATACTTCTATACTAATACTAGCTGCCCGGACAGACTTCGTTCTGTCAAAAGTAATTTTTCTTTTTTTTATGTTTACTTTATCACTAAGGAGTATGAAAAATAGATAGTATTCGATTCTCAGACATACTAAATATGCATATAAAATTTCATAAAAGTCGGTCAAGCCGTTTCGGAGGAGTATGGTAACTAACATTGTGACACGAGAATTTTATATATAAGATTATAAAGCTGAAGAGGTTGTTTGTTTGAACGCGCTAATCTCAGGAACTACTGGTCCGAATTTAAAAATTCTTTTAATGTTGGATAGCTCATTTATCGAGGAAGGCTATAGGCATATGGGCTATAACCATAAATGTGAGTAAAACTGCGGGGATACCTAGTGGATTATATTTATATTCTAAACGATCCAATAGGCATACTTATCCGTTATGCGCCATAAAATGATATAAAAAAAACGGACTACTTTAAACATTATAGTGACCCTTTTTAGAAAATTAGTCGTTCTGTCAGATCAGATTATTTCACCTTACTACCTACTACCTGACATTTTTAGAGTAGTAGAGCCTCGCTGATTTCAACATGAATTTGCCGGCTCGACCGGAGAAGTACTCTCTCACAGAATATCGACGTGAAATAGCAGTGTTCCTACTGTTGTGTTTCATTTGGTGAGTGAGAGTTCCGGAGGCCCAATCACCCCCTTTCCTCCGTTCCCGCTCCTTCTCCTTCCCACTTCCTATCCTTAAGGGTCGGCAACGCGCAAGTGATGCCTCTGGTGTTGCAGGCGTCCATAGGCTACGATGACCAATTACCATCAGCAGAGTTGAATAAAAAAAAATCTTATCGTCCCTGTCAAGGCCGCTACGGTAAAACTATATTCCTTAAAAAACAGCGCATTTCCCTTCATATGATTCTAATAGTTCATTCACCTACAATGTAGACAGACAAACAACCCGTAAGTATTTATATCGACATATTATTTTACATTCCCAAAAGCAGCCAGGAAACTTGGTACTAAAATTAAACAGAACAGAAATAATCCGCAAACAATTTAGCTTCACAGTAACCATTAAAATATCAAACTTATCGTACTGAACATTGAGCAGACGAAATTCACCAAGGGCAATGTACGGAGACTATATATAATTATCAAGTACGAGTATTTTTCCGCGGTTTCGCTCGCTTTTATGTAAATTTTGTCAATAACTTTCTATTCCACAGGAACAGTGCTGTTTTCTGGATGAAAGGTGCGTCCTTTTTTGTACCACTGACAAAGTGTATGCAAAATCTCATGATGATCGGTCGAGTAGTTAAGTCGTGATAGCGTAACAAACAAACTGACATTCCCATTTATAATACTAGGTTTTGACCGCGCCTTCGCTCGCTTAAATGTAGGCTGTCAATTTTCTATCCCTCAGGAACATGGATGAAAGGTATCCTATGCCCTTTTCTGTACCTCTGACAACGTGTATGCAAAATTTTGCGATGATCGGTCGAGTAGTGAAGACGTGATAGTGTAACAAACAAACTCACATGCACATTTATAATATTAGTAAGAATGGAGTAAGACTTGTGCGTTTGTTGGTTTGTTTGTGTATAAGATTTATATTGTAGGAATATTGGTCATCACAGCTATATAATTATGTTAACAGAAGCATGGGTTTGTATATTACACCTATATGTATGTATATGCCTATTTAGCTATGTTTAGTTTTAAAACTGGTGTAATGGAACTTTTAAGGCAATAATAGATTACTTGGCTGGCGTAGTGGATTAAACGCGACTACTCTGCATTCGATTTTGGGTTTGATTCCGGGATCGGACAACGAGTTACACCTTTGTTCCCCTTTGGCTATCATCATCATCATCATCTCAGCCGAAAGACATGTACTGCTGGACATAGGCCTACTCCAAGGTTTTCCACACAGACCGGTCTTGGGCCACCCGCTTCCAACCGCTTCCCGCGACCCTTACCAGGTCGTCGGTCCACCTTGTGGGGGGCCTACGCCTGCTGCGTGTTCCGGTGCGTGGCCGCCACTGTAGAACCTTTCCGCTCCAACGGCCATCGGTCCTGCGTGCTATGTGCCCTGCCCACTGCCACTTCATCTTGGCTATCCGGAGAGCAATTTCGGCAACTTTAGTTTGCCTGCGGATCTTCTCATTTCTGATTCGATGACCGTGACTGACCGTGACTGACGCGTGACCTTGAGCCTTCTGATAAGGCCCATAGTGAGCGACTACGTCTCTGAGTTTCACAGTCACTTCTCGCCTTTGGCTATATACACGTGATATTATGCAACTGTATATTTTGCAAATTACATGTACCCAAGTCAAGACAGAAGAGAAGTTAAGTCAAGACACTAAACGAAAAGCAATTAATTTACAACTTCTCCAGTTGAAATGACACACACCTCTGATTGTTTTAATTTGTATTCGTAGCTATACATATGTATGTACATACATAGTCTCACGCTTATTTTTTAGAAGGGGTAGGCAGAGGTGTAAGTGCCACAAACATTTTCAATTTTGTAAATTGTTATTACTTTAAGTATTTGCAATAATAAAGTAAAAGTATATACAATGTTTGTAGTATGTGAGCAGAATGTATTCTGTATGCCTTTTTGAAGAAACACTTCATCATAGTTAGGTCTAAGTTTTTGTTTAGAGCAGCGATAGCTCAATGGAGAGACCAACAGACTATAATGCAGAGGGTCTAGGGTTCGAACCCACGTCGCGCATCTCTGACTTTCGGAAGTTATATGACTTTTCGAAATTATGTGTGTATTGATTGACAATTATCGCCTGCTCTGTGCCTCGGAGAGCACGTTAAGCCGTCGGTCCCGGCTGCCATGAACATCTATAGCAGTCGTTATTGGGAGAGTGGATAGAAAAGATCCCATTGGGTCGAAGTGTCGCTGGTCTGCCCTGACTGGCCCCCACATAAGATAAGATAAATCTAAGTTTTAGTTTTTAGAGTTCAAAAAAACTCTTATACTACAGCTTTGTCCGTCCGTCCGTCTGTCTGTTAGACAACTTTCAACTCAAGAACCGTAAGAGCTTGAGACTCGCGATCGCCATTCGACTCAGCATAGTAGATATACCCCGAAATGACTATGACCTTTGACCTCTGACGTCAAGGTCACGTGGTATCACGTGACCTTTTCATATTACTTGAGACTTTTTTCGAACTTGCCGTTTCTCACTTGTTGCGTGTTGTCTACCTTCCAGTGCTGTGCATATTTGTAATTGGAGTAGCACATGTACTTTAATAATTGTTATTTATAATAATAATAATAATAATAATAATAATGTTTATTTCACCACAGTATAACACTTGTACATAATTATAAATTTTTTACGAGTACACAGTTATGATGACATAATAAATAAAATAAAATTGTATTATTGACACACATTAAGTGGTGACTGGCCCCTTTGCTAAGTTGTTATTAAACAACTTGTGTTAAAGAGGCCAGGCCCGAAATCCTGTCTAAATACGTACTTTTTGTGATACAATATTAAGAATATTGGTATATGGATATCAAAGTAAAATTTGTGTAACGTAACAAAGTAAAGTAGGGATGAATATAATCATGAACATGCTTAATAATAAGGTGTGTGCACACGCACGTGTGTGTGTGTGTGTGTGTGTGTGTGTGTGTGTGTATGTATGCGTGTGTGTGTGTGTGTGTGTGTGTGTGTGTGTGTGTGTGTGTGTGTGTGTGTGTGTGTGTGTGTGTGTGTGTGTGATTTATATTATGTGAATGTCTGTGTTTACCCTGTAAATATGGCTAAATAGATAAATAAATAAACATATCGCCAGCTATGCTCGTAAATACCACGTAATAGAGAGCGAGACCTACGTCTATCGGGCACAATTCGAGACTCCATGCTGCTAGGAAATTTTTAACACTGTCAGACTCCGGAACTCTCTGCAATCCCACATACACAGTAATCGTACTGACTACCGCTGCAGCTCAGCAGTTATAACATAAAACAGTGGTATGTAGTGTTTTTTTATGTAGGTAATAGGTGAAACTCAAGACAAATAGGAATATATATATATATACAGGATGTCCTAGAATATGTGAATCAAATTGTAACGGGTGATTCCTTAGGTAAGAAACATTAAAAAAACAAAGTTTTTAAAAAAGTACGACTTTTCAGACTTTCAACTACTGGTCCTTCGTTTACGGCTAATTTTAATTTCTTTTCCACTATTATTATTATTTGTGAAAGATAAATTCGTCAAATTAAAAACGTTTTTTTTTAAACTGACTTACTTTTGAAATCTCAGCATTATTTTGGTGTATTTTATTGCACCAAAACTTGGATATTTTTATTTTTACACAAATGCCATAATTTTTTTGTTTTGCACCTTTGAAAGGTCCTCACCTAAGGAATCTCCCGTTACAATTTGATTCGCATATTCTGGGACAACCTGATTATAGGAATGACTCGTCGCATTGGAAGCCGTACAGCCAAGGTCGAAATAGCTTTACGTAAACGCAAATCCGCTTTAGTAACGCTTATTACCGATGGAAACTGGGCCGGAGTACTGCGCGTTACTTCACGTGTGGTAAGGGCACCTGTTTAATTACTGGATGTGGGAATGATGAAGTTGCCGGCGTTGACAAATATTCGTGAGGCAATCAGATGCAATTTTTTTTGTTGAAGTGTCATAAATTGCTGTGTTTTTAATACGTAATTTAATGTAAAGTGGCGATAGCCCGACGGACGAGCATTAATATTGCGATCAAAAGGTCGTGGGTCGATCCCTATCTATTGCACTATCAACGTAAATTCACTCGTTACACAAACTTTAGCTTAGCCTGGGTGGTTAATAAGAAAACTAACTTTTGCAATGCAAAAATACTCTTAACTAAGAAAAAATCAGCTTAGCATTAAAGAGTTAAGAATCAAACTAGAAGCTGGCAACCCAAATTATTTATTAGTTGTCCCAAATTATTAAGCAAGTTACATGTAAAGTGATGCGGGTTTGATAGCCGATAGCCATTGTAGAAATCGAAATTTATTGTTTTAATTTTTACATTCATAACGTGTAGCAGCGATAGCTCAGTGGGGAGACCAACAGACTGCAATGCAGAGGGTCTCGGACTCAAACCCACGTCGCGCACCTCTGACTTTCGGAAGTTATAAGACTTTTCGAAATTATGTGCGTATTGATTGACAATTATCGCCTGCTCCGTGCCTCGGAGAGCACGTTAAGCCGTTGGTCCTGGCTGCCATGAACATCTATGGCAGTCGTTATTGGGAAAGTCAGTACCCTCTAATATCCTGACACTGGTCGAGCCTTAGGGTATCGTTAGCCTTCGGGTTGCGGAGGTCAGGTGGCAGCCGCTCCGTATAAAAACTGATATCCAGTCAAATCCGGTTAGACCAGAAAAGCCGACCCAAGTGACTTGGGAATAATAAAGGCTAAGAGAGAAGAAGAACGTGTTTATAACTGCTGAAAAGCAACCTTCAGGGAAGTGTAGGTAAATCTTAATCTTAATTATTTAAATAGCTTAAAATTACGTAATCATTGTGTTTTTAAAATAACGAGCGATAAAATCCACATAAAGTAGTTTCATTTCAATGTTTTTATTTAATTAAGCATAAGTCTTCCAAAACTTCAAGCCTACCTCGAAAAAATACTAAAATTATAATATTAATACCTAATATAATATATCCTTTACATAGATATCACGGCGAAACGGTAACGCCATTTCCGTTTTAGTTTAATATGTGAAAGCGTGTTCAAATTAATAATAATAATAATAATAATAATAATATTGCAGAACTTAAAGAAGAAGTAACTAGAATTTGGAGACCAGATAAAGTTTATATAGTACCCATAGTCGTTTCCACCACGGGTGTCATACCCAACCATCTCCACCATAGCCTCAAATTAATAGACTTGAAAGACTCAACTTATATTCTACTCCAAAAAGCCGCTATCTTAAATACATGTCGAATAGTAAGAAAGTTCATGCAATTAGATGAAAATGAAATAGCACCCCATAACACCCCACCTACATAAATACACAACACATGCTACATTTACTTGGCCTAGGCCCGTAGTAGCCCGTGTAGTCAAAACTAGCTTTTGTAAGCTAAGAAACAGAAATGTTCTTCCAAAATAATAATAATAATAATATTATTATTCTGTAAGAAAGTGAATATGGTGGACGATATGATCCGATGCTGTTTTATTTATTTATTAAGTACCTCTACTAAAGAATATACACAAAATAGCACAAACAAACGAACATACATAAGTTTTGTATAGTGTATTCCTTCAGTTATAGGAGTCCACAGCATGCACATACATATAACAACAAAGCATAAAATATAAAAATATAAATTAATTTATTTAAGTAAACTACTATATACGGATTTTATCGCGTTGTTTAATGACACTTTATTACATAATTTTGAAAACTGTTACACTACTACTACTATTAAACTTTACTAACTTTTTAGCTAATTAAATTATTATGCTTGGGCGATCGAACCCACAACACGCGGCGCGGCAGCGGTGACGAGGCGATTACTTATACCACTACGCCATTAGTGCAGTCTATGCTATATCTTTTAAAATATACAACTTATGTTAAAATAAACATTAGAATTGCAATCATCATATTATTGCCATGTGAGTTTCCAACGGCACTGACACATTTAGCTTCCAACGCTCCATTCACTAACCCCAGAACAATACACAATACGTTAAAACGCATCAATGTACTGTTAACTGTAACTTGCTAACTGTTATTCACGTATACTCAACAATACATTCCATGTAAATTGTTATGTTGTATTTATTTTCATAGTTTTCGGATGGGTGTGACTTGGTTAAAGTGAGGTTGGGTTCAGTTCCACTGAACTGATGTGCATTGAGCCTGAATCTATGTGTCTAGTATGTAATTATTTTTATTTTTGTATTGTCAACGTTACAAACTAACATATATGTGCCTGTTGGTAAGTGTCTTCGCCCGCTTAAGACTGCGCCGAGCGAAATGTGCCAAAACAGGCGGTCACAGTTAAGTGAATAAAATCAACACTTTTTGTTTAATACAAATATAAAATATACATTTACCATAACAATTAATGTGTTTACAATTACTCCGTGTAAAAACTGAAAATAATTAATATATTCGCCTACAAAATTACGTAAATCTGCACGAAAAATGCAAAAACGTAAGCTCGTGTTACTTGATTTTTAGATTATAACAGTAGAAATCTATCCTATTTTACAGCTTAAACGAAACATAAATAGTTATATTACAATTTGTCCGTCCCAAATATGTAAGTTATTGGTTGACAATAAAGATACATATTTAACAAAAAAGCACTTCAAATCCTCCATACAATTTGACTATGGCAGCCGCGCGCCGATTTGAATATGCGCCGCACGAGCTCTGTCATTATCTGTCTTACGCTCGGCGCAGTCTTAATGTTTACTGGGGACTTTATAATCATTAAAACAACAGACATAACGAACTACCAGACTCAGAACATTATTGTTTTATATAATAAACAACTCCCGGACTGCGAGTAATACCTGTATCACAAGTGACTTACTAAACATTCAAACACGAAGAATTCCTAGACTCGGATCAGAGAGATAAACATCTATAGGTATGTGGATTACAACAATATTTTTCACGTAAGGATAGAAGTAAAAGAAAAGTAAAAGAGTAGTAGAGCCTCGCTGATTTCAGCATGAATGGGCCGGCTCGACCGGAGAAAGACTACCCTCTCACAGAATATCGACGTGAAATAGCAGTGTTCCTACTGTTGTGTTTCGTTTAGTACGTGAGAGTGCCTGCGGCCCAATCACCCTCTTTCTCCCGTTCCCGCTCCTTCTCCTTCCCACTTCCTATCCTTAAGGGTTGGCAACGCGCAAGTGATGCCTCTGGTGTTGCAGGCGTCCATAGGCTACGATGACCACTTAGCGTGATGCGCCTGATGTACAGGCGTGTTGAATAAAAAAAAATCTTATCGTTCCTGTCAAGGCCGCTACGGTAAAACTAAATTCCTTAAAAAACAGCGCATTTCCCTTCATATGATTCTAATAGTTCATTCACCTACAATGTGGACAGACAAACAACCCGTAAGTATTTATATCCTTCTCCTTCCCACTTCCTTTTTTACCTAAAGGGTTGGCAACGCGCAACTGATGCCTCTGGTATTGCAGGCGTCCATAGGCTACGGTGACCACTTACCATCAGGTGGGCCATATGGCCCATGCATATAAGGATATGCTTGTTTGCCTACTAAGTTGTATAAAAAAAAGCATTTACAATACTCTTCACACCGCCATCAGTAAGGCTACCATTTTAACCACTACGCCATCCGTGCAATCAAACTATCACGCATCAATCCATATTTTCAAAATGAGTTCCTGTACGCAAGATACAAAGATTTCTACTTCTCTGGTAACAAAACAGCGCCTGGAGTCTGGAAACTTCTCAGCGCAGGAACACATAACAAGGTTGTTGGTTAATCTTCTGTAGTGCAGAGTTATCTTATCTTATCTTATGTGGCGGCCAGTCAGTGCAGACCGGCGACACTTCGACCCAGTGGGATCTTTTGTGTCGACACTCTCCCAATAACGACTGCCATTGATGTTCATGGCAGCCGGGACCTACGGCTTAACGTGCTCTCCGAGGCACGGAGCAGGCGATAATTGTCAATCAATACTTACATAATTTCGAAAAGTCATATAACTTCCGAAAGTCAGAGGTGCGTGACGTGGGTTCGAACCCGAGACCCTCTGCATTGCAGTCTGTTGGTCTCCCCACTCAGCTATCGCTGCTCTTAGAGCAGAGTTACTTTTCTAGTAAGATCGATCCAGCTTAGGCGAAATCCTAGCTGTGTGTTCAACTGAGTGTTAACTCTTGTATCAACCACCGAATACCGGAAGTGCGTATATTAACCCTCTACACTGTGACCTCGCACGAGGCTTCTCGCTTTACAACCAGATGGAAAGTTCTAGATAGAAAGTGGGCGATATCTGATACGTAATGATATCGTGTACCTATGTGACAATTTTCCTTACGGATTTCAAGTGAATGTTTATTACTACCTACACCCGCGATTTCATTCTCGCGCACATGTATAATCCATTTTGAAATTAACTAGCTTTCTCTCTCTCTCTGTTAAGAGGATAATGTGGTTGCCGGTAAAAGTCACAGCACTAGAAATCCTAACTAATATTATAAATGCGGATGTGAGTTTGTTTTCATTGTCAAGCAATTTACATACATATAGTCTAACGCTTATACCCTCAAAGTTGTAGGTAAAATTATATATTACCGTCTACCATGCACACACTAAGACTAAAAAACACAAAGAATAACCCAATATTTTGCCTGATTGGGGAATCGAACCCAAGACTTCATGTTAAGCATGAAGTCTTGGCGCTACTACTCCTTAAGCTGCATTCACAGCTTAAAGAGAAGTAGCCCCACTGATAAGACATTGGAATTGTCATAGAGAAATCGTAGTTTAAATCCCAAATATTCTACTACGGAAAAGAACCTCTTGACACAACCATTTAAGCTTAGCTGAAGTTACTAAGAACATAAACTTATAATCAAAATTAAACAAAAGAACAAAAATAAAGCGCGGAATGCGTATTAAAAAAATTGAAGCAAAGACCATATTCAATCGTCATTCATTCGCAATTTTATGACAGCCAGGCTGTATTCATAACCCACCATAGCCTGAAGTTTATTTTAAACAACACTTACCGCTTAAGAACCCTCAATTACCTTTTTACCGCGAACAGTAATAATTCCTATGTAACAGTCGTTTTGACATCTGTCTGTCATTAAAACTTAGATAATATGCTTACCCCGCGCTATTAAGTGTGGTAATATCATTACTTACTGAATATTGTCGGTTAAAAGTACAGTAAAATTACACCTACCGTCATAACTAACTATAGTTATGACGGTACTTGTTGTTTTCACACGGGATTGTGACAATGTTGACTGCGTGTGGTGTAGAGGTTGTGGATGGCTGCTATGCAATGGGGTACATAAAGCGTTGGATTCCCAGGTCGATTAAAAATGTTAATGCGTTTTACTTTGTCTTTAAATGTGTTCGGATGGAACCAGACTCGCCACCTATTACGAGAATTCTTAAACATAATTGACAAAATAGGGATGAAATACACTTTTGCCTGTCCCTTCGGGCGTTACGGCGTATTCTTGCTTACCTCACGTTATTAGCGTCAGCGCACACCAAGAGCAGAGCAGAGCAGAGCATTTTCTGAGACTACTGATAAATTAATCTTATGACAATTTTATACATTGCAGAATTAAATACACGTCCAAACTTGATGCTCGACCATGCGCGAGCGCACTTGAGCCGCTGCGCCCGCGCCGGCCGCCGCGCGCCGCCCCCGCGCTAACGCTCGGTGTCAGTATTGCCCCAGCGAGAAAACTATCTGGACGTGTGTTTACTACCTACATCTTTCCCACCACGTTTCTTCTACCCATACTGGTCTTCTCATTTTATTTACATATTCTTCATGTTCCTCGTCCTCTGCCAAAAATCTTACTAAAAAAAATATGTGAAATATATTTAATAAATTACTTAGTCCCAATCAACCATATTGATCACGTCTGCCAACGTCGAATTTTGGCTTCAAACTGGTCATGCATGCCCGCCTGGCAACCCAGAGCATGCCGACTGCATGGTCGAGCAGTCAAAATTATACTCGACCATGCGCGAGCATTTGGCAGTTCGGTGTGCGCTGACCCTTAAGTGTGATACTGATAATATTATTACTTACTTTATACTCTACTGTTCACCGAGAGTGAATAGTAGAGTAAAGGATCGATATGACGGAAGATGGTATTCCCACGGGATTGTGACAATGTTGACTGGGTTATGCGCGCAGCGGTTGAGTGCGACTGCTGTGCATGTGGGGCAAATTGTTATGGAGTTTTTATGTAACAGCACGAAGTCTCAAACTGTGCTTGGATTGTTAAAGATTCGTAATACACACGTGTAATACACCTTTGCCTTTAGCGCCGGGAATGGAGGCGTATACATATGTATATGTAGATATGCTAAGCTCGCGTTATTGAGTGTGATTGTAACTAATTTATACTGTCGATAAACAGTACAGTAGTGGTTCATTATAATTATCAACACAAGTGCAGTAGATGTTGTTTTTACACGGGATTATAACAATGCCGACCGACTGAAGGGCGCTGCGATTGTGATGTGTGAATGTGATGCTGTCTTTGCGGTCTCTTGTTTGAATCTCGGGTCAAAAATGTTACTGCGTTTTTCCGTCAAGAAACTCTGAGTTGGGGTCGTACCCCAACTGCGAGTTTCTGTTTCTGTGGACCGCAATATGGTCCCCTCTGCGAGGAATCTGAAGACATAACAAGTAAAATGTGGTTATAAGAAGTACACCTATGTTTATCCCATTGGGAATATTGAAGTAAAATTACCATTATAGACGGCAACAAGCCCGCACCTTAATACGGGGGACTTAAAATATATAATAATTGACGAAATGTAGTACACAATTCTTTATAACGGTAATCTCTTCTCTCTTAGCCTTTATTATTCCCAAGTCACTTGGGTCGGCTTTTCTGGTCTAACCGAATTTGACTGGATGTCAGTTTTTACACGGAGCGGCTGCCACCTGACCTCCGCAACCCGAAGGCTAACGATCCCCTAAGGCTAGACCAGTGTCAGAATATTAGAGGGTACTGACTTTCCAAATAACGACTGTCATAGATGTTCATGGCAGCCGGGACCAACGGCTTAACGTGCTCTCCGAGGCACGGAGCAGGCGATAATTGTCAATCAATACGCACATAATTTCGAAAAGTCAGAGGTGCGCGACGTGGGTTCGAACCCGAGACCCTCTGCATTGCAGTCTGTTGGTCTCCCCACTGAGCTATATAGGTTACAAAATAGACACATGTAGTTACATATGTTTCTTAACAAAAGTTTGCTAATTGCGACAGGCAATAGAGTTCTATTGCCTGTCGCAATTAGCAAACTTTTGTTAAGAAACCAAATAAAATACATATATAATTATGTTAATAAATATCCATACACATTACCGACCGACTATTATCAGTTTGGATTCCGCTAAACAATAAACATTGATGTTTACCTACTAAAATAAACAATAGGATCGATTTACACGCGTGGTTGTGCCGTGGGAACATTACGCATATCATTCAACACAAACAATGTCATATAAACATGACTGTATTTATTCGTTGAAAGGAATAGAATTAGGACTACAACTCTTCTTCTCCCTTTGCCTTTATTATTCCCAAGTCACTTGGGGTCGGCTTTTCTGGTCTAACCGGATTTGACTGGATATCAGTTTTTACACGAAGCGGCTGCCACCTGACCTCCGCAACCCGAAGGCTAACGATACCCTAAGGCTAGACCAGTGTCAGGATATTAGAGGGTACTGACTTTCCCAATAACGACTGCCGTAGATGTTCATGACAGCCGGGACCGACGGCTTAACGTGCTCTCCGAGGCACGGAGCAGACGATAATTGTCAATCAATACGCACATAATTTCGAAAAGTCATATAACTTCCGAAAGTCATTGGTGCGCGACGTGGGTTCGAACCCGAGACCTTCTGCATTGCAGTCTGTTGGTCTCCCCACTGAGCTATCGCTGTTCTTTATCTCTATATCTCAATTAGGACTACAAGTAAATAATCGATTATTGCATCAAAAATCTTAATAGGATAGTTGTTTGGATTTGTACATTATTTTGCACACGCAAGAGCAAATAAAAATCAAAAGTAATCTTGTTGTGCAAACAGTATCAAAATTGGTTGCAAAAAAGAGAGTTAGTAAAGCCGCAGGCAAATCTCTGTTTAAAGACCTTAAAATCTAGTATTATTAATTAAACTGTATTACCTACATAATGATGTGGAACAATTGTTTTCTTGTTACAGGTACGTTGACCTCTATTTGGGTGACGATAACGAACTTCAACTAGCTGCTTGTCTGCACACTGTAAATTGTGAGTCATGTGTTAATTAACATAGATGCACAGCATCTCGACTGTGTTCTCAGAGTTATAGGCAGATGTGTGGAACACTTATGCTTAAACATAGGTATGGGTAGTAACGGAATATTTATATATAACCCGAATTTGGACGAAGTAACATTCACTAATCATTTAATAAACCAAATATTTCAATAATTATACATGTGGTCTCATATGTAAGGAACTACGGTGATTACTTCGTTCGCACCAAAAAGTGTCTACACTACGAACAATCAGCTCACACATTAAATAGAGAATGATGGTGAACTATTTTCAATATAAGTGATAATACTACATTTATTATTGCGGTGTTATGTTGGCATTATCTGCCAGATGACAATTTAACGTTTAGAAAAGTTCACATATATGAACGTATCATTTTAATCAGCTATGAATTGAAATGTGGTTTAATTGAAAGATTTATTTATTTTAATAGTTACCCTTAATAACGAAATACATATATTCATCATCATCATTATCATCTCAGCCGAAAGACGTCCACTGCTGGACATAGGCCTCCCCCAAGGTTTTCCACACAGACCGGTTTTGGGCCACCCGCATCCAACCGCTTCCCACGACCATGAAATATATTAATATAACATAACTATCCCTCAACTCGCCGCATTTAGACCCATCTTCCACAAGCTAGATCTCGGTGGTTAAGCAATTGCGTTCTATAGAGTTAGTTATGAGACGCTGTGAGAACTAAGAATTTCCTAACAAAAAGACCTAATAAGAAGGCTCGATCCGGCAATCGAACATGGAAGACAACGATTGATGGTAAACTTACATTAGCTATCATATCTTCTTCTCTCTTAGCCTTTATTATTCCCAAGTCACTTGGGGTCGGCTTTTCTGGTCTAACCGGATTTGACTGGATATCAGTTTTTACACGGAGCGGCTGCCACCTGACCTCCGCAACCCAAAGGCTAACGATACCCTAAGGCTAGACCAGTGTCAGGATATTAGAGGGTACTGACTTTCCCAATAACGACTGCCATAGATGTTCATGGCAGCCGGGACCGACGGCTTAACGTGCTCTCCGAGGCACGGAGCAGGCGATAATTGTTAATCAATACGCATATAATTTCGAAAAGTCATATAACTTCCGAAAGTCAGAGGTGCGCGACGTGGGTTCGAACCCGAGACCCTCTGCATTGCAGTCTGTTGAGACCAACTGAGCTATCGCTGCTGCTGCATTTGCTATCATATAATTATAATAAATAATCAATTTCTCAGAACCTTAATTCAGTCTGTCCTTCATACCTATAAAGACATCGTCATTACATAGGCGGTGCTGCTCATACATAAAATTTATTTAATGTCGACTCAATGTTATAATATTATAATTAAAATAGTCGTGACTTCAATCGAGTTAGTAGATCTAGATAACTGCCTTATTCGCTTTTGTAATTGATTTTATTTAGGAGGTGTGTTTATGGGTACTTGTGGGTACAGTTAGTAATAGACTGCTTTATTAGTAAGGTCTCAGGTTGTAGTCACGTGTATGGTTACTAGGCCACTCCAATGGGTCGCAGCGTGATGTTAACTGATGTTTTAACGACACGCAAAAAATAATTTTGAAATCCTACTGGTAGTGACAATCAAACTCGTCAGCTAACTATATTGGTATCGATTATAACTATCACGACATATTATAAAACTAAGTCACCTGCGGGTCTGTCTGTACTTACGCGATAAACTCTAAAATTTGTAAACGGTATTTTATGCGATTTTCACCAATAGACCACCAATAGAGTGATTCATGAGGAAGGTTTAGGTGTATAATATATTAAGGTTTTGTACTACAAGTGTGAAGCCGGGGTGAGTCGCTGGTTAGGTATTAATATCTAAATTAATGCACAATAATAATAAAAATAATATTCTACCACATACACACAACACCATCTAGCCCAAACTAAGCAGAGCTTGTACTATGGGTACTAGACAATGGATAAATACACATATATACATTATTTGTAAATACATACATATTATACGTAGAAACACCCAGACCAAGACAAACATCCATGTTCATGCACACAAATGTTTGACTTGTGCGGGAATCGAACCCGCGACCTCAGGCGTGGCAGCTGGCTACACTAACCACTACGCCATCGAGGCCGTCATAATCCAATCACAATTCATTTTAGTCTTATTCTGGTGTCTACTAGAAGGTCTGGAATGGGCTTTCTCATTTGTATCCCATATAGGTATCGAATCTACAATACTTGGTCACACTGGCAGGGGTCAGGTGACCACGTAAACCTCTACGCCATCCGTTTTATTAGTCCTCTTGGCAGTTCTTCGTAGTAGCAACAAATCCGCCTTTTTTGTTAATGGGGTCCAAAATATAGCTGCTTATATATAAATGTAGTAGAGCCTCGCTGATTTCAGCATGAATGGCTCGACCGGGGAAGGACTACCCTCTCACAGAATATCGACGTGAAATACCAGTATTCCTACTGTTGTGTTTCGTTCGGTGAGTGAGAGTGCCGGCGGCCCAATCACCCTCTTTCCCCCTTCCCGCTCCTTCTCCTTTCCACTTCCTTTTTTACCTAAAGGGTTGGCAAAGCGCAACTGATGCCTCTGGTATTGCAGGCGTCTATAGGCTACGGTGACCACTTACCATCTGGTGGGCCATATGCTTGATTGCCAACAAAGTTGTATAAAAAAAAATCGTCGTCTAAATCGTTCGGTGAGTGAGAGTGCCGGCGGCCCAATCATCCTATTTCTCTCTTCCCGCTCCTTCTCCTTCCCACTTCCTTTTTCTCTTCTTCCTTTCCTAATTCCGTATGATAGTTTGCCATAATAGGAGTATAAAATTTATTTATATTCCTCTGCTTATTAGACGATATATGAGCGTGAATCTATGTACTTATATGGATGTATTTACAAAAGTCGCGCAACATAATCAAAACTAAACTTTCAATACTCATATAATTAACATATTAAATTTGATCATTAACTTTCGTAACAAATGTCATATTGCTTAACAGATTAACTATTTCATTGTTACATATTCAATAAATTACAGGCTAACCTACATTATATAATAAAAGAATGAAACTCTCCAAAGAAAATCTTAGCCTAGATACATTAAAATAGCTTTTAATTAAATACCTTTCTTATCTTTATGAGAAACTAACTGATACCCGCGACTTCGTCCGCGTGGAATTTAACAAAAAAGTGTTTGTTAGGTTCGAAGAGATTTTAACTAAAAAACAAAAAAGATAACAGTCGTATCGAGATCCTCTTTTTTTACAAGTTGGTTTATACAAGTAACTTAAGTAACTCCTTATAACATCAGCTATCTGCCAGTGAAAGTCCCTTCAAAATCGATCCTGCCGTTTCAGAGATTAGCCGGAACAAACAGACAGACAGACAAAAATTTTAACACCGATTTTTATTTAAGTATCTTATATACTATATACTTATGTATATATCGTATATATGTACTTGCTTATGCATTTTGTAAAAAACTGTTATTTCGACATTATAAACAGACACTTCAATTTCATTTATTTCTATAGATAGATGAATAGTAAATATTATTAACAAAGATTCTTGTTAAGAGTCCATTGATCCAGTTTGAACATACCTTTAGTAACATCCTTTGTTAACCAATATGGTTTAGAAATTGTTGAATATTTTGGCGACACTAATTCGGTGTGTCATGGCCTTATAGTAAGGTTTCCGGTAATCTGATAGTTATATGTTATCAATAGTTTTTGAGGTTAAAAACAACTAAGATTATTATGGTGAAAGTGAGTTTTGTTTACACAGTAATGTTGGGAATGGAAGTTATAACTAAACACAGGTTTTCAGTTTTACTTCTTCTAACTAATACCTAGGTGCTACTCACCTGATTAACTTTTAATCACTTTACTATTATTCAACTGACACTCAACGCTGACTTACGTTTAAATCTGAGATAAGTTGCTAGTTAATACTTAGCTTATTTATAAGGGACTTTAATATTTGAGAGTGGTTATAGTGTCACAGCAAATACGAGTATATTACTTTTAGTATTTGCAAATTCGCGACTGTGTGGCGTCTTTGCGAGGCTGTTAATTGTTCACTAACCTTTTCCCGAGACTGAATTCGTGTAGCACAGGTCATATGAGATGTCAGTACGCACTTTGTACCATATCTCCGGTTCTACGAACGGAGTAAGATTAAACGTGGATTTAATTTTAAGTTATACCACAAGTTTCCAAACTGTACAAACCGCTGTGAAATCTGTTCAGTACCTTTTACTTAATGTCGGCAAACCAAAATATTTTTTTTTATGACCTTTAAACCAGTGATCCGAATTAGTAAGATTTTCAAAGTACTTATACGTAATTAGTGCATTTATTTGTACTATTTGCCTTAAATGAAATGAATGAATGTAATTCTAGTAACGGGAATAAATTAAGCAATGTCATGTAATTTATAATACTTAATAGTGTTGGCAAAATATCAGAATATTTATACGCAATCAATAATTATGGAGGCAAGCAATTAAATACAGACAACACATCAACCGCTGAGGAAATTTTTGTAGGAGGTTACAGCAGTAAACGTCAAATAGCTGAGAGCATAATTAATGACTGCGCTAAATGTTGCGTGTCTTTATATCTGATAATCTGTATAAGAAGCTCCGAAGATCAGTTATACATATATAATTATTGTGTCAAATTTAAAAATGTTGACACTGACTGGCCGGTTGACGTCATAGTGCTCTCTGATTGGTGGATGCAGGCGCGGCGCAGCGAAAGTACAAACGGCCAGAGGTGTCCAACCATTGTTAACTGTCACGGTTTGTGATTTAACTAGCAACTGTGACGTGAATTTGATATGCCATTGTTGAAAGTGGAGGCCACTGGTTTTTGTCCCGTTTCGCATGTTGCTTGTGACAAAATATTTAAATTGAGACGTTAAATTTACATCAAAATATTTACGTCAATTTAACCTCATATTATTGCATGCTAGTTTTCTTTCCTTGATTGAAATTTCGCATGTTCCGCGCAAAAAGTAAATTTATTTCGCAGGTTTCTTGTTCATTAGATATGTTTCAATACAAAAAATCTATTGGCTTTTCTGTAAGTCATTTCTCAGTTGCAATAGCGGCTTTTGGCAATGTGCCTTATAGATGGTAGTTGAATTACCTATTATTTAAACAAAATTGCCTATCTATATGTCTGTACGTCTAGTACGTTAAATACGTAACCAATCTTAGTGCAGCTGTAAAGAAACTCGCTTAAATATTCCAAGAATTTTAATTGCAAACTAACCGCATCGTTTTAAGTTTAATATCGGAAACAAACCTATTAAGAACCTCGTTACTGGCACTTGACTTAGTCAATAATACACTAATTAAGTAAATTATGTTTATTTTAATTGCTTTTGAGATAGGCCTTATTAGGTAGATCGTTTTGTAGTTATCGGATTTGTAATATGTAATTGAGTAAATGTAATTTATTAGCGATGGCATATCCTGATTACTCTGGTGAGTTTTAGTATGGCGTCTTGCAGTTATCATTGAGTTACTTTTATGGGATGGAAGCATTTAGTTGACTGTTATTAGCCAGTTAGTATATCCAATAATATATATGAAATATTAGTTTTCGAAGGAAGTCACTTGCTTGGTTAGCTATTGCGTAGAACTCACTTGCGTGGTTTATAATAATATGTAGTTAACTTTAGTATAATTTCATGTCTGCTTGGATGATGCAACGGTACTGAATACGACTGCTGTGCGTGACGTTTCGGGTTCGGCCCAAGTAGAGTGTTTAGGAATGTTTAGGTTTCTTAACAAGTTATTCTGGCACGAAGTTTGGAACTGCCTTGTGTACGGCGACACCGCGTCCTTTTGCATAAGTCCTCAACCCAATTCTGGCGAAATGTAGATATAGTAAGAGGTGTACTACACCCAAATATTGTCAATTATGGTTAACCATACGCCACGAGATAATGCTTAAAAAAATTCTAGATATTTCCAGCGGTGTTCTCCGCTCGTATAAAAGTAGGTTATGTCAATTTTCTTTCCTTTGGGAACACTACATGTTTCCTGGATGAGAGGTCGACATGGAGTATGTTGTATATGCGAAATTTCATTATGACCGATCAAGTAGTTAAGACATGAAAGCACAATAAACAAACTCATGTTCGCATGTATAATATAAGTAAGAATTACTTCTTCTCCCTTAGCCTTTATTATTCCCAAGCCACTTGGGGTCGGCTTTTCTGGTCTAACCGGATTTGACTGGATATCAGTTCTTACACGGAGCGGCTGCCACCTAACCTCCGCAACCTGAAGGCTAACGATACCCTAAGGCTACACCAGTGTCAGGATATTAGAGGGTACTGACTTTCCGAATAACGACTGCCATAGATGTTCATGGCAGCCGGGACCGACGGCTTAACGTGCTCTCCGAGGCACGGAGCAGGCGATAATTGTCAATCAATACGCACATAATTTCGAAAAGTTATATAACTTCCGAAAGTCAGAGGTGCGCGACGTGGGTTCGAACGCGAGACCCTCTGCATTGCAGTCTGTTGGTCTCCCCACTGAGCTATCGCTGCTTGTTATCTATTAGTAAGAATTATATTGTCTTGAAATACAATCAGCTTTTAATCCTATACAGATCAATCAGGAAGTAAACGTTGCTTAAAATTAATTACATCTCAATAAAAACAGATTTGGACTAATTGTTCTACGCTTATCAGTTCTATAATCGATTAACAATAGATTTATGAACGATACAACCTTCTTGCATTGTCAGAACAAGTATCAAAGGTAATATTAGCCTATGGTAGTACTGTGGAAGCCGGAGGCACGGAAAATGTCAAGTCGATTGCGAGAATACCACACCCTGCTCTATCAGTATCAGGAATTACAATGAAATGTAAGTAAAAAAAACAATCATAAAGGCTATTGGCGCAATAGTTTAAGTGGTAATGGCTACGACGCGACTAGTGTTGTGGGTTCGAACCCCACACGAGACAAACGTCCCAGAAATTATTGCTAGTGCCTGAGATGTCTTTAACAAAAAAATAAGTAATATTTTGGCACAATAGTTTATGTGGTCATGGTTACCACGCGACTAGTGTTGTGGCTTGCCCGCATAGCCAAAATTACCAAAATCTGTGTTCTACAAGTAGTTGTGCCGCGTCTGGGTGTTCTTTGTGTCAGTTATAATAATAGTAACTATCGTCCCTATTTTTCTTTCTACTACTGAAGTCATACCCAAACAGCTACACCAACCAATCAAAACTTTAAAACTGCCACCTATGATCTACTGCCTGCTTCAAAAAGCAGTCATACTAAACATTTGCAGAATAGTAAGGAAATTTCTACAATGTGAATCGGACAACTCACACTCTGAAACACACACAGCCACTCTGTTCACATCTCAATCTCAACCTATTCCTTATGTTCACTTGGCTCTCACTTCACCCTCTGAGGTTAGCCTAGAAAATAAAAGCTTAACAAAAAAAAAGAAAGATTTATTTTTCTTTCCCGTCACAAAGATTCACAACAATATACATAAAACACAACTGACACAAGACAAGGATTTATTCAGAGAGAAGCGGTGGACTCAGAAAATTTTTGATCCTAATCTAGGGTGCGTTCGTTGAATGTTTGTTAATGCACCAACGACACAGGGTTTAATCCGGGAGCGGCAGTACACCGAAAAAACAAAGCTCAGCCTTTTCTTCAACATTCTTTTAAGTTTGTATTTTATAGGTAACTAAGGATTATATCCTGTATCGCGGGGAAATTTACAAACATACGATAATAAACGGGTGCAATGTACACCCATCTTATCTTATCTTATGTGGGGGTCAGTCAGTGCAGACCGGCGACTTCGACCCAGTGGGATCTTTTGTGTCGACACTCTCCCAATAACGACTGCCATAGATGTTCATGGCAGCCGGGACCGACGGCTTAACGTGCTCTCCGAGGCACGGAGCAGGCGATAATTGTCAATCAATTCGCACATAATTTCGAAAAGTCATATAACTTCCGAAAGTCAGAGGTGCGCGACGTGGGTTCGAACCCGAGACCCTCTGCATTGCAGTCTGTTGATCTCCCCACTGAGCTATCGCTGCTCTCAGTGTACACCCATACTCAGAACAATTATTTATGAATCACATAAATAATCGTCCCGTATGGCATTCGAACCTACGACATTTGGCAATGGCGAGGCGTCCACTTAAACCACACGAACTGTGAACTGTTTGTCAGAATTATTCAAACAAAATAATTACCTGTCACCGCAACCGGAACCAAGTCAACTCCTAAATCTACACTCATTTATTTAACAGCGCCTAAAGGAGTCATTACAGAAGTCGGTACACAATGATTCAAAAGCTTTTTACCACTACTTACGTCACAATGACAAAAGGCTTAATCGCACATGTCGTAGGTCAGTTGTGACGTAACTATTACGTCACTAATGAGTGAGTTTTGTTTTAAATTTCGCGGCAGTTATAGCGGTGTGCTGCTGTGTCCTTAATGCGGAAATGGATTACGCAATGTAATACTAGCTTTCGTAACATTAAGCTAAAATGGGCGGTTTGTTTTAAGAGAATATGTTTTTTATTAAAAAAAACGTTTGATGCCGTAAGCTTGTGTGGTTGAGGCTTTTCGAAGGGAAATATCAGCGAACGTAGTAGTTGATGTTGTCGCTTCGCCACTGAGCTCAGAGCTGAGTGTGTGGATTCAATGCCTACACTAGACAAACTGTTGTGCGTCTATAATTTCGTCAAATGCCATCTATAAGTAATGATATACGTACGCGAATGTTATACATATTGCGGTTTTTTTTTTTTTTATTTATTTTAGGAAACTAAAATTACATAATTTTGAAACTTTTAACTATTTTTGTTGTGCTTTCCAGCAGCTTGTCCACGGGGAAATGGCTGCTGAAAAGCAATCTAAACGTCGAGAAAAGTGTAAAATTTTAACTAAATAGATTTTACTAGCTGTTGCCCGCGACTTCGTCCGCGTGGACTTTAATTTATTACCCAATACCTACTTTTAATTTGTTATCTAATTTTAATATATAAAACTACAACTAAAGAAATTAATAAGTCTAACTACACTTATATAGGTGTACTTAGCTATATATTCAAAAAATACATATGGTATTGCGGACTTTTTTGTAGATATTGATACGTTCTATAATACTGTAGAACATTTTTTGTTCTATCATCAATAGTTTCCGCAGCGCACGCGATGACAGATTTTTTATGACTAATTTTTTCACACCTTGGGTTATATTATTGCATTTTTATTAAGGATCAATATTTAAAAAAAAAAATGTAATATAGCCTATGTCACTCAGTGTAGATGCAGCTTTCTGATTGGTGAAAGAATTTTTGAAATCGGTCCAGTAGTTTTTGTGTGAAAACATTACAAACATACATACAAAACACAAATGTTTTCTCTTTATAATATTAGTTTAGATAAATTGAATTGCTGAAATAGAAGTAAACAAAAACTAGTAATCTAGAGTCAATAATAGTAGTTTAACGTTTTAAAGGCTAGCTTTTTAGGCTATAAAAAAACAATGCGATATAATACGTACAAAAAAAAAAAAAAAAAAGCAGCGATAGCTCAGTGGGGAGACCAACAGACTGCAATGCAGAGGGTCTCGGGTTCGAACCCACGTCGCGCACCTCTGATTTTCGGAAGTTATATGACTTTTCGAGATTATGTACGTATTGATTGACAATTATCGCCTGCTCTTTGCCTCGGAGAGCACGTTAAGCCGTCGGTCCCGGCTGCCATGAACATCTATGGCAGTCGTTATTGGGAAAGTGTCGACACAAAAGATCCCACTGGGTCGAAGTGTGGCCGGTCTGCACTGACTGGCCCCCACATAAAATACATACATCCGTATAAAATAGTTAGATTTCAATACCGAAGTGTTTTTATTTTCGTTGTTTGAATGTTTTCTATATAAACAGCGATTACACAAACTAGTAATTAAGTAGTTGTCTTTATATTAGGGACGCATCTATACACAATACTTTCATCACAGTCTCGATGTGGTTAAGCTAAAAAAATAGAACAAAAAACAGAACGACCTTGAGTATTAATGTAATGGTGACAACTTAAGTTATTTATAAAAGATTGTCTAACTCCAAGACTCATTGACAAATTATCTTTATATACAGAGCTGTGTTTGTTGACCTAACCTCTGACCCGGTGTAATATTTACGTAAGTCTTAAAGGTTTCCATTTTTTGTTTAATTTTAATATAATATTGTCTTCTGTTTACGCGAATATTATTCATTGAAATTAAACTACTGTATACGGATTTTATCGCGTTGTTTATTGATTATTGATTTAATTTTTTGTTAACTTATAATTATAATCAAAGACCAAGGTGGCCTAAGTAGAAAACCTTGGGGGAGACCTATATCCAGCAGTGGTGGTCTTTCGGTTAAGAAGATGATAATGTATAACCTATTGGAATACAGTTACACACCTATACTCCGAAGGCAAGGCAGGAGTATGTTACACCCTCATTTTGTCAGCAATGGTTCCTCGTTATATAGCAATAGCGCATATAGCGAATTTTTACAATAGTACTTTGCCCTGCCTGTGATTCGCACCTGAGGCCGCCTACACGGCTGTCAGATGCACTACCGCTGCGACTCCGAGACAGCATTCTGTAATATACATATTATAAATGCAAAAACTGAGAATGAAACGCAATTTATCAACTCCATATTAGCAAACAAAATAAATACAGCGAAATTGTGATTAAAACGCAGTGAAATTAATTAATTAAATTCAAATGTCTGAACCAAACCATAGTTGTTTAATAAATCCTAATCTTAACTTATATTTTAAATGCGAAAGTAAGATTGTTTGTTTGTTACGCTTTCATCCCTTAACTACTTGACCGATCATCATCAAATTTCGCATACACGTTGTCAGGGAAACAAAAATGGATATAGGGCATCTTTCGTCCAGAAAAAAGTACTTTTACTAACCTGACCAACATTTATGCAAGCACAGCCGCGGCCAAATCGAGTTATTAATAGTTTTAATATATTAATATTAGTGAGCAGTAAATTATTAAGCAATAAATAGACAATGAATTACACCAAAGTCTCCATGTTTGGCGATTGAGGAAATGCTTGACAATTATTTATTTTGTCGTGATTTGCGTTCGACAGGTGATGTAGTGAGAGTTGTAGCGATAGTAAGTTTGTGTGAAACATGGATAGGTTTTTGGGGCTTTGTGTTCACCTTATCAATATTTATAAATGTAACTGGCGATTAAAAATCGAAAATTCTAACTGGCGATGTGTTAACATCTTAACTAATATTATAAATGTGAACATGAGTTTGATGGTATGTTACGTTGTCATGCCTGGACTAGTCGACCGATCATCATGAAATTTCGCATACACGGTGTCAGGGGTACAGATAAAGACATAGAGTAGCTTTCACCCAGAAAAAAGTACAGTTCCCGAGGTATAAATATCTCCTAATAGCAGGCGATATTTAACCTTTTGAACGCCAACGTCGTCTACACTCGACATGCGAAAGCTTGTCCTGTGCGCCAACGTCGTCTATACTCGACAAAACTGTTTTTTGTCGGTTCGCAGAAAAATACAAAATAAACATATTAAATCATTACTTTTCTGTGTTTTAGTGATACAACTTAAAAATTGAATCCCCAATTATTATTTAATTGTATACAGCAAACAAAATTGTTATTAGTTATTGAAATATTTGATCATAAAAAACAATATATAATATATCGATTTTCGGGCTTGGCGTACAGGACATGGAGGTGCCGTTATGGCGTGGCGTTCAAAAGGTTAAAAACAATCAATGTATGGGTTTTTGCATATGTACATATATAATTATACTTTAGAAGCCAAAACAATTATCTTTAGAATTTTTCAGGCTGCATTAGTGAGGCCCAAACATTTTTTTATCGTCTTTTGGCCTTTGACAGGGCTTTTAAAATATAATAAACTAACATATTTTAACAAAAGACGATAAAAGAAAAAGTGTTTTTTTTGGGCCATCTTAAGTATGTTTGTACCCTCATAATGCAATAACTACAGCATAAAATTGAATGCGGTTTTCACAGTTGTATTGCTGGACATTTAATTTAAAGTGTGGCAATAATACACGTAGGTATGTCAGCTCTTTCGAGGATATAGGCATTATAGTATGTATGTAAGTAAATTATTTTTCCGTGTCAAAATCGATCTACAACTCTCGACGCCGTGTTTTCATTGAGTCCCTCTTAATCTTTTCATTTTAATCTATTAGACATTTTGCAGCATATAATTATTCTATACAAGAATTCTATTAGCAGTTACTTTTGCATTCGTAGGCACTAATGACCGACCCAGTTATAACGTCTGCATTTCTCGCCTATCATTATTATACCGTATATCTTATCTTAAACATATTTGTAAGATAATACTAAACAAACTGTAGCTAATTAATTTAATCTAAGTAGTCTAGATTCTGCAATGTCCTTAATTATATATGATAAAATATTGTCAGTTATAGGATCGTTATTTTCCTGACCTATTCTCTGGGTATTTAGGGTCACAGTCTGTTATGAATACACAACAGATTGCATAGATGATTAATTAATTTACTAGCGACCCACTCCGGCTTCGCACGGGTGGAACAAAAACTTAAAAAATTATAGGTACTCCTAAACCTTCCTCATAAATCAAATCCGCATGAAATCTGTTCAGTAGTTTTTGAGTTTGACGCGAACAGACAGAAAGACGTGGCGGGGGACTTTGTTTTATAATTTAGGTAGTGATAGTGAAGTGGTAGCCTCGGCATGTCTCGCACTGCGTCAGGTCTTGTAGGTTCAATCCCCTAACAAGAAAAAAATACATCCACGATGAGTTTTTTATTTTTTTATACAACTAAGGGGCAAACTAGCTTACGGCCCACCTGATGGTAAGTGGTCACCATAGCCTATGGACGCCTGTTACACCAGAGGCATCACTTGCGCGTTGCCGTCCCTTTAGGAAAAAAGGAAGTGGGAAGGAGAAGTTTTTATAATAAAATGCCGACCAATATTCTAGAATTACCAGATAATACATATAAAGTTAAAATTAAAACTTTAAATGTATTATATATATAATATTGTCTTCTATTTACGCGAATATTATTCATTGAAATTAAACTGCTATATACGGATTTTACGGTTTGGTTTGATCGGATTGGTCACGGGGAGACAACCGAAACGTCGGGGAAAGTGTAAAAGTAAAAATAAATTAAATCTAAATAGTTTAATAATAATTTAATTAGCTTAAAAATTAGTAAAGTTTAATAGTAGTAGTAGTGAAACAATTTTCAAAATTTTGTAATAAAGTGTCAAATAAACAACGCGATAAAATCCGTATATAGCAGTTTAATTTCAATGTATTATATATATTTTTTTTTTTTTTTTTTTTTACGTGGGGGAATGCTTTGACGCATACCTCTCCGCGGGGCGACGGAGAGGTTATGTCGGGCTCACCGGGGAGAGATGCCCCGATAATACCGACTAAACCTACCACGGTGTTCCTCGACATAACCATAGACGGCGGGGTCGCGCGAATCGCTTTCACATGCAATCGCGACCCCGCCGAGGTTTCGGTCCGCCGTGTAAGTTAAAATTAAAACTTGCTTAACTTCTAAAGCATATTATAATATAGATGATTATTTGAATGACAAACATCCATGGCATGCGATGAGTTGCCGACCCTTTACAAAAGGAAGTGGGAAGGAGAAGGAGGGGAAAAGGGGGTGATTGGGCCTCCGGCACTCTCACTCATCGAACGAAACACAACAGTAGGAATACTGGTATTTCACGTCGATATTCTGTGAGAGGGCTAGGTATTGCAAGGACTACTCCTTCCCCGGTCGAGCCGGCCCATTCATGCTGAAATCAGCGAGGCTCTACTACGAGTTATTGTGAGTCTGAGTGTTCCTTGTTTCCGTCGTTTCAATGTTTTTAATTTTCCCCGTGACACTAGATTTATTCCTAGTGCCGTTTGAAAATTGTTGTTGATTTTTTTTGTAAGATATATCGAAGCAGGAAGACGGAAAACGCAGCAGGGGTATATGTAGGGGGTCCCCCATAAGGTGGACCGACGACCTGGTAAGGGTCGCGGGCAGCGGTTGAATGCGGGTGGCCTAAGACCGGTCTGTGTGGTAAGCCTTGGGAGAGGCCTATGTCCAGCAGTGGGCGTCTTTCGGTTTAGATTATGATATCGAAGCACTATTATTTTTGAAATTATACTATTCTTGTATACTAATAACCCTTTACAAACTGAGAAGAGGGTCATGTCCAGCAACGAGGCAGTTTTTATAGTGCTGATATTATATTATTATACTTGTAAGGCATACGCAATAAACAACACGTACATTCTGATCATTTTTATTCACGAACGCATTATCGAATAAATATTTGACAGTTGATCAGTTGCATCACATTTATCGCATTTATTTGATAACAGGTATCATTGATAATACAGTTTGGGAAATGGAATGTAGTTTCGATTCGTTTCAAGTGGCTTGGCTAAGTAATGAGTAGGTTTTTTGAGATTAAACTACTTTAAACGGATTTTAACGCGTTGTTTATTTTACACTTTATTACATAATTTAGAAACTGTTATACTACTACTACTAGATACTATTAAACTTTACAAATTTTTAAGCTAATTAAATTATTAAACCATTAAAACTATTTATATTTAAGTTTATACTTTCCCCGACGTTTCGGTTGCTTTTCAGCAACCATATATAGTATATATATGGTTATAGTATAGCCATATATAGTAGTTTAATTTCAATGAATAACATTCGCGTAAACAGAAGAAAATATTACGTAATGAGTAGGTTGTATTGTTGAAATGTTGAAAATGATAGTATATTTTAGTGTTTGATGCTTATAAAAAATATTTGTATTTAAATACAATGAATTCATTCATATTTTATACCTTCCTTTTTATTATAGTTAATGTATGTATATTATGTGGGGGCCAGTCAGTGCAGACCGGCGACACTTCGACCCAGCAGTGGGATCTTTTGTGTCGACACTTTCCCAATAAAGACTGCCATAGATGTTCATGGCAGCCGGGACCGACGGTTTAACGTGCTCTCCGAGGCACGGAGCAAGCGATAATTGTCAATCAATACGCACATAATTTCGAAAAGTCATATAATTTCCGAAAGTCATAGGTGCGCGATGTGGGTTCGAACCCGAGATCCTTTGCATTGCAGTCTGTTGGTCTCCCCACTGAGCTATCACTGCTCAAGTTAATGCATATAACATATAATAATATCAGTCCCACTATTGGGAACGGGTCTCTTCAGTGTGGGATGGATATGGTTGTAGTCTACCACGCTTGGTCCGTGCGGGTTGCCAGAGACTACACATATCTTCACATTATGGAGAACTCACACACATGCCAGATTTCTCACGATGATTTCCTTTGCTATTAAGTCAAGTAAGAATTAACTATTTTTATTCACACATAACTTCGAAAAGTCGGACATGCACGCCTTGAGAACTCGCAATCTCTGCGAGTGGACACTGGGACTTATGCATGTAAGTTTTAAGTCGTCGTGGGTTCGTTTAGTGCTTTAGTTCTCAAAGTGGTCCAGGTGGGCCCCAGGGGCCCACGGGAGACTCGACGGAGGTCTACATTGGCGTGACAAAAAAATGGAGTCCACAATTCGTAAGCGGGAGTTCACAAAAATTTTGTGAAGAACTAAAATGTTGGCTTGACTTCACCTATCAATGTAGGTAGATAATATTTTAAGAATCTCAGCGATTGTTACTTGTAATAACTTGCATATTCCATATTCAGCACCAGTGATCTCGAACCTATCGATTTCCAGGTATATAATTGAAAGAAAAAGTATAATACATTTAAAGAAAGTCAGCCCATAGAGATTTGATCAAATTTTTTAATTGCATGAACTCGTCTGCCAAGGTATATGGTAGAAATGTAGCTGCACTCCTGCAGCTACCAGAACGGAACGGAACGAAGTCCACCGGAATCTGCTAAATTTTGAAAGTGGTCTATGAGAAAAAGTCTCGGAACCTCTGGTTTAGTGGCTTGGGTAATGTTAATAATAAATTATAAGGAGGAGCATTTCATCTGTAAATGTGGACAAGTTTACGTTTTACGTAATAACGTGCAAAGAAAATGCCATCTACGGGTAGTTGGCATTTTGGCACCCTATTACATGAACTTAAACACGTAGCTAGCAATATGTAGAAGTAATACTCCTCTCTACCTACCCCTTCGGCGATACACAAGCATAAATCCACGTATATATTTACGATATTTTAGATAAATTACGATCCACGCATGCATGACGAATGCCATTACTTTCCCATACCCACATAAACGTAATCCAAATTAAGAATAACACATAAAGGCAGTACTTAACAAATCAGTTGCGCAATCAGCACACATTTTCTGAACAGATTGAATCTCAGTTGATATCAAAATATCACTTCATTACACTTTCGTCACGTCAACGGTGCAGTAATTGAACCACACACACACACACACATACATACACCAATGTCAATATGTGAGTATGTGTGTAAAAACAAACATACAAGCTCACATAATTATGCAAAATTTGAGTGTAAAACGGCTGTGGCTATGGTCACGTAAATGTACTGTAACAGTCCTTTTTAGGATGAAATATAGCCTATATCCTATTCTGTACCCCTGACAACGTGTATGCGAAATTTTATTATGATCGGTCAAGTACTTAAGGGGTGAAAGCTTAACAAACAAACAAAGTCACTTTCGCATTTATAATATGAGTTAGGATTAGTTATGACCTCTCTCTGGTCGTGTCGGATTACCACACATCGGATTACGAGAGTTAGGATGTAGGTGCACTTGTGTTTCTGCACACACTTGTGCACTATAATATATATGTGTGTATATATATATATATCTCCTGCGCAGATGGCCAGTCCCCGTTAAGATTGGCCGCCGTGACCGAAATTCGGTCTCGAGAACATTATGTTTCTATTATCACAGGTATTTTCTAACATATTATATTAGAAAATACCTAGCCCTTTGGGAGGCTTACACAGAGACATAGGTCCATCGTTCAGAGGCCCTTCGAGAGGTTTAATTAAAGGTGATGGAACACCTACAGCGGCACTAGCCGCAGCAGGCGTAGGACTATTGCTACGTATGGATTCTAATATATGGGCGATGCGTATGGGTGTTTGATGGACCGGTATATTGGTAACTATGAATGAAAAACGGCGTCTGCCTTGAATACTTTAATAGCATCAAGGACATTATTATTATTAGTAAGGATACATGAGGTGTCGGGTTTGATTCTCTGGGGCTAAGTGTTATTAGGATTGTCTGTCAGGAATTTCTCAGTAATGGTACAAAGCTCGATACTTTGTCCGGTAGATGGCATAAGGTTCGTTCTTTATTACGTGAGACCTAAAACTATAACTGGTTAAAAGTGAGTGTGATTCATCTCTGCTTACCCCTTTGAGGACACAGGCACGAGACTGTGTATAAATATTTGGATTATTTTAATTAAAACTGTACGCTACCCAAAATATGCAAAGCAAAGTTGTTATTAAATTCACTAAAATACGAATAAGATAGAAGCTTTTATGATAATGTCCGAATTTCGGTCTCGGTGGCCAATCTTAACGGACAGTGGCCATGTGCGCAGGATATATTATAGTGAATAAGTATGTGCACAAACACAAGTGCACTCTCATGATCCGATGAGATGGCAATCCTCAATAATCTCTAAGAGATATTTTAAAGATTAGGCGTAAGACCAACGGCTTTTCGAGGCACAGATAAATATCGATATTTTAACAGAAAACCCCAATACCCATTTTTTTATTCGACCCAGAATTCGAACCCGAGACCCCATGCACAGCAGTCGCATTCATTACCGCTGCGCCACAGCAATCAGGTAGGAAGAGGTGATTGTCAAATGACGGTGTAATTGAAAAATAATTGCAATACTATTATATTACGTAACTGCTATTTAAAAGCAAACGTGCGAGTGCAATAGCAAGACACACCTAACCGCCTCAACTTTTTCTCATACCGAATTAAAAATAATAATTGCCCCTTCATTTCGCAACCAATTTTAATGCTATTTGTACAAAAAGTTTACCTTATATAGATGGATATAATAGCATACAAAACCGAACATTGACGACTAGTCGGTATACGTAATTTAATAATCACCTATGAAATATAGGTACATACTTGTGTGTTTACGTGTGTGTGTTTACAAACACATATGCACTTTGCATAGTTATCTATACATGTGTGTGTGCGTGCAAATACACACACATACACACATGTATATGTGTATGTACAATCGAAGTAATACATATACAATCGTTAATAAGTTTGGCTCACACCACTGTTGCAGCATCCAGGGTTAGTCCAAATCATCAGCTTTTAATAAAGTTGATTTGGTTCTGTTATTTACGTTGCAAGATTTAATTATCGACTTGGGTAGTGTTTAACTGGAGTTTAGCACTACCATGACAAAACAGGAATATTAGACTACTGCCCTCCGTGGCGTAGCGGTAGTAAATGCGACAGCTGTGCATGAGGTCTCTGGTTCTAATCCCGGGTCATACCAACAAAAAGTTATTGAGTTTTTCTGTTAAGAAATCTCAATAGAAGCCCGGAGTTAGGAAGTTGGCGGTGTTAGACAACCCCGTGCCTTGGAAAGTACGTTAAAGCCGTTGGTCCTGCGCCTGATCGCACTATGAGAATATATGAGTCAGGGAACAGAGAGTTCGCACACACTTGTACACTATAATGTCTCCTGCGCAGATGGCCAGTCTCCGTTAAGACCGGCAGCCGTCCCCGAAATTCTGTCTGGAGGACATTTAGACTACACTTTAGGTCATGCTGAATGATCCATGTTTAGGATTGTGCTCTTTAAACCATAAAACCACGTATTTTTACTGCCTTAGGCGTTATTCCGTGTCCGATTGTGCTCCGGCTTGAATTCCATTATCAAACAAAGTGCAATAGTATATTCTGTTAAAATAATTGCAGTAACTGCCGTCTTATCTCTATGTGGAATCTAACCTATAACTAGATAAATCTATAAAAAAACTTATGAGTAACACACATTTCGCAAGCTATACACCCATGTCTACAGGGTGTCCGGTAATTAATGGATAACCTTAAAATGTTTTATAGCAGAACCGACGATTGCTCAAACAAAAAAGAAAAAAATGCAGTAGCTAGTCATACTTTTGACTGTCTATCTATTAGCATAGATGAAATTCGTTTATGGTCGTAGTGTACAAGAAAGTCAAATATAGTAATTAAAAAGAATCATATCTCAGGTGGTAGTTAGGATACACTATTTTTTTCTTAACGGTTATCAGTTCTACTATAAGACATTTCAAGGTTATCCATTAATTACCGGACACTCTGTATATGTCCAAGGGTGTACCTACACCGAAGTACACCTTTGCCTGCAGTGTGTCTATGTATGATTTATTAACTAACCCGTCACAAAGAGCAATACAAAAACGGGTGACTTAAATCCTTCGTCAGCTACTCGACGACACAGATAAAAGTAACTGCACGGATGCCTGAGCGGTCATCTCACCACTGTGCTGAGTGTTGTGGGTTCGATAGGACAAAAAACTGTGTGATCCACAAATTTTTATTATGAGTCTAGGTGTTTCTTGTGTCCGTCGCCGCGTCGTTTGAATGTTTGTAAAGTCCCCGAGACACAATATTTATTCCAAATCTATCACATACAAATCGCGACTATCTCCTACCTTGTACCACGCTGTAACCGTATTATGTCATGTGTAGTAATGAGAGTGTTCTTATAAAATGCACAGAGCACGGTTGTTACGTCACCGTGTCGAAACCGCGCTCGCAATACTACGCTCCTTTATCTACGAAAATCTTTACAGAGATCCAGGTACTTACCGAAACTTCTGACGAATGTATGAAGTTTGGGTACTGAGTGTCACGATTTGACTTATTTTCTTTATGGATTTAATGGCAACAGCACGATTGATTATGATTATTGAGATAGGCAGCTATGTATCATATCCAATTTAGGTTTAGGTCAAATTAACGAAGTCTGAAATGGTGCCTGGCAAAATGACAATGCGGTCAAGTCCTGTTATATGGGACCTAAAAAAATAGGCTTTGGAGGTATATCCAAAAATTTGGCATGACTGACTGTATCTGACTGTTTATTAAGATTGGTCACGTAAATCCAATGTATCTTACTGATGACGATCATTGTGGTCCCATGGGATTCAGTGAACCATTACCGTCGCCAAACATACATCGAACACTAAGATATGACAATAGATAAAGTTTACATAATTATTACAGATACAGTTGTCATGTAGACTTTCTCTTAAATCAGTAGCTACTTTTGAGCTTCGATGAGTACCAGTTTTTACTTTTATAGAAAGAAAGAAAGAAAGAAAGAAAAATAATTTTGTTTGTGCCACGCTCATGAGGTAACAGGAAACACAACCATTATGTATAAGAAGAACAAATAAGGTCCTGCGTCAGCAATGTCAGTATATCCACAACGCTGGTATTCTCGCAGAGCCTGCATGATTTCGGTGCATGTAGGCAGTAACATACATACGTAACTCGATTAAAATTTAAAATTAAAACAAATAACTATTTAAATAAATTAGGCAGAAGGTGGTCTTATATGGCAAAAGTAATTTTATACTAAATAATAATATTGGTATTTATATAATACTTATATGTACACATATTTATATAATTAAAAGTATATTGAAAATAATAAAATACAAAAATAATAAAAGAAAATAATAATAAAGACGTTATATTATAATGTTTGAGCGCATCATATTAATGTTGTGTGACATTTCTGAACGACCCCCGGCTCTTGTCAACAAACATGACACTGATTGTCATCAATGTCATCTAATAATTCTATTAACAAATTATCAATTACAAATTTATAAGCCCATTACATCCTTTTGTAAGCAGGACAAAGGCCTGCCAACTTTCCTTCCACCTGTATCCAAAGCCGCTAAGGACCAATCTGCCGTCGTATCGTACCTAGTGCCTAGTCTAACATCAAATTATTCGATTACTAGATTTTGCCGCGGCTTCGCTCGCTCAAAAGACCACGTCAATTTTGCTATCCCCGACAACAGTTTTTGTACCCTTAATAACGTGTACCTTTGCAAAATTTCATGATAGCTGTCAAGTAGTTAAGCTAAGAAAGCGTAACCGACCACCAAACAAACAAACTCACATTCGCATTTATAATATTATAGTTATTATATTAGGCGTTCTGGACAAAGGCCAGGTTAAGAGCACCTTGAACCGACGGGCGTGTATGAGGAATGTGATAAAAGTGAATGAAGCCAGAGAAGTGTGTCAGGATCGTAGCAAATGGAAATCCGTAGTCTCTGCCTACCCCTCTAGGAAACAGGCGTGAATCTATGTATGTAATATTATAGTTAGGATTGTACGATGTCTCATTGACCGTCATCATCACACATGTCCATCTTTTCGAATGCGGCATATAAACACGAATGTGCTTTCAAAGAGATCAACATTCAAGTGCGCGTTCCCAGAATTTTCAAATAATTCGACTTTGTCGAAAACAATCATGCATCGTGCATCGCTAATAGATAATTCCCAACAATAAACAAAGACACTCTATTAAGTATTATCAAATCCACCACGCGGATTCTCCACAGACGCGGATGCAAACACATCATACATAGAAAATTAGCAATGGAACCTACCATTAAATATGCATTTACTTGTCACAACAGCGATGGATAATAACCAAATGTCGAGTTATGAAACGTTGATGAGTTTGCGAGTACTCACTAGAGGAAAGTTGCTGGAAGTACTTCTAGTGGCAGAATAACCCGTAGTGGTTTCAGTGGTCGCTTCGCCACTGTCAGTGCGCCGAGTGTTGTGGATTCGAATCCCACACGGGACAAAAATTTGTGTGATTCACAAATAATAATAATAATAATAATAATAATAATATTCTACCACATACACACAACACCATCTAGCCCAAACTAAGCAGAGCTTGTACTATGGATATTAGACAATGGATAAACATACATATATACTTTTTTTTTTTTTTTGTAAATACATACATATTATACATAGAAACACCCAGACCAAGACAAACATCCATATTCATGCACACAAATGTTTGACTTGTGCGGGAATCGAACCCGCGACCTCAGGCGTGGCAGTCGGTTACACTACCCACTACGCCATCGAGGCCGACTAATATTTAAGCTATTTAAATTATTAAACCTAGGTATTTAGATTTATATCTACACTTTTCCTGACAATTCGGTTGTTTATTAGCAGCCATGGTCATGAGGAGACTAAAATAAATGTCACTTATACGGTACCTACAGCATCTGTAAACTGACTACTTCTTAAACTTTGTTGATCAGAACTCTATGTGAATTTATGATATGTGACTTAAAAAAAATAACAATCATACACGCAACTTATCCCAATTTTTACCCGCTCTGATAGTTGCAAGACGATTGCACATCCTCACTATATTGTTCAACTAAGTATGTCAGTCAAATCTATCTAGAAATTCTCTGTTGTAACAGATAAATGTGACGGACAATATCATTTATATCTATCAGCCACTTCACCGATGATAAATTAAACAATTGTGCAGTACACTGAACTTTAGAGTTACGTGAGCAACGCCGTAGGAAAACATGCTTGCGATTTATTTACGCTGTCACGTGATAAATGTCGCACTTATTTTTTTAATGATCATTCGGTGGTTATTGGATATAAGTGACATTCTAGTTAACATGATGACGTATCGCGTAATTATTCTTTTTGACACCTATTTGATGATAAGCATTTGTCGTAGTTCATTATCACCTGTAATACCAAGCTATCACTTACGCGTTGCCGAGCCAAAGAGAGGAAAACAAATGAGGTGCAACTCTCTCTCTTCTCTTAAATTGCTATACTGATCTATTCATCCATTGGGCAATGTTCAATGTTCTTCTTTTCATGGCCACCGACGTTTTAAACAATGATGGATCCTACAAATCATTGTGTCAAGCGGGGATAGAACCTACTCGCACTACGTGGCTCGTCATAGTAGCTTGTGAACTCTAAAACAATTTCTCCATCCTCGCAATCGTATTGCCAACAAGTCATACCCTGCCATTATGAATTAGCAATAAATGTTGCCATGTATCTGTCTTGCAAAACGTCAAAACTTATCATACAAATGGTCATTAGGATCGCATAAAAGTGTCATCGATATCGCTATGTAATGCATGATAACATAAATTTTGTTGACGGTTGAATATGCTGATAAATTATGATGATAGTTTAGTTAAAACATATTCGTTGTGATCATATATCATCTGATAGTATCCGAGGTTTAACTTTCAGCTTAACATAATACTCGGCAGATTGTTTGTTGATAAATAAATTAAAGAACCTATTCCTTGGTGTTCGATTTAGGATTGATGGTAAAATCTGAATCGATTCATTGAATATATATGGGTGTCCGTTAAATCAAACTGATTTATTTCACCGTATAGAAGCAAGATTGGATTGATTTTTTTTATTATTCTGAAATCTATAACAATGAAAAAACAAAACGTAAGATGTTTAGGGACTGACGATATTATTTTACGATCAATCTTTAATTTGCCAATACTCGATTTAGTCGTGGATCGATTTCTTTGTTATGAAACCGAAGCGAAGATCCATTATTTTAAAACTGGTAGCCGCTATTTGAGATTCGTTTTGAAATAGAATTGAACGAAGTATCTGACTACCTAATGGCTTAAAATTGCCTAAAGAATCTGACTAGTAGCTTGAAGTCTTATTGTCTGGTAGACAGCAATACGTCTTCTCCCTATTATTTATTACATTTCGATCAAAATTGTAAGTTTAAGCAATCATGATATTATTACAAAAAATAACGTAACGCCCGAACTTTCTATTTGTCACTGTGTCTTAAAAAGGCAACGTTTATAAAAAAGAACTGAGTGAAATTATAAAAATATCTGCATATGTGTGCGTGTATATTAACAAAAGGATGTTGCGTGAAACAAATGAATAAAAACTTAATTAATCGCGCGACAGTGGCGCAACGGACTCTTGCGCAAACATCGTCTCAAATGTTAATCCAATGTGGATGTGTGCCATTTATTGTGAAAGGACATTAACATGTGTTATTGAGACATTAGTTGTGTTGTTTATTTTGTATTAGTAGGATTAGTTATACCGCAATGTTGTGCAGCACTGGCAGGGTCGCCATGCAATGTTGGGTACTAGGAGGCCAAAATAAAAATTGTTGCTGTAACAGTAAACTATGTATAATGAATTTATGAACTATAATCTATAAACTATGTATAAAAAAGTAGGGAAGGCACGTCACACACTACAATACATAAACAGCTAAATGCTAAAATGCTTTCATTGTCTGACATGTAAATGAAACTGCGGCTTTGGGAAGCAAAATTAATTTTTTGAGTGAAACGAAATTCGCATTATATATGATAGTCGCAGAAAAAAAAAACAAAATCTGCTACTTAAGTTGTGTACAATAATAACTTCAATACTTGGACATAAATTGGGTAATAGTGATGCTATATATTAAGACAGCGCCGAGCGAAATGTGCCAAAACAGGCGGTTACAGTTTAGTGAATAAAATCGACACTTTTTGTTTAATACAAATATAAAATATACATTTACCTTAACAATGAATGTGTTTACAATTACTACGTGTAAAAATCTTAAAATAATTAACATTTTCGCCTACAAAATTACGTCAATTTGCACGGAAAATGCAAAAACGTAAGCTCGTGTTACGTGATATTTAGATTATAACGGTAGAAATCTATCCTATTTTACAGCTTAAACGAAACATAAATAGTTATATTACAATTTGTCCATTCCAAATATGTAAGTTATTGGTTGACAATAAAGATACATATTTATCAAAAAAGCACTTCAAATCCTCCATACAATTTTACTATGGTGGCCGCGCGCCGATCTGAATATGCGCCGTACAAGCGCTGTCATTATCTATCTTATGCTCGGCGCAGTCTTAATAGTATCACACTCAATTTCACCAGTACTTTCAGGTCTAAGAAGGAAATTAAAATTAGAATGAATTGACAAAGGGTACCGTCGCCGTAGGCCGTAATAAGGTTGCTAACCCCTAACCGAATGTCGCTTAGGCAATACTTTTTTATTAGTATATTTTCATGTCATTTACAAACAGTCATCACAATAGTGCCAAATGTTGATATCATTAATTGGTACCAGCAACCTTTGTAAAGATTTACAATAAGCAACGGAACTTACGCGTACAGTCGTCGCCGAAGCGACTGCAGTCGCCAAAGTGTAGCTCGTGTATACAACTCACAGCTTCACGTTAAAACAAAACTTTGTTATTAAATTTAAAGTTTATAGGTTAATAACCGAATTCACTGAACGAATCTCAATTAACAATATCAAAAGATATTCTGTGAAACCATTGAAACGTATTAATTAAATCTTTCCTTGTAGTAATATAAAATCGACTTTTAAAAGTGTGTTTATTAGTCTGTCATTCTCGAAAAAGGAATTGACGTGATAGTATACATACACAGCCAAAAGAGGTAGATAAAGGTGCTTTACACCCACATTTCCCCAGCTATTGTTTAAGTCCCACATAATAAAAAGCGAACCTGTAGCTGTCTATCGGACTCTGTTTAAATTTCGTGATACCACTGAGAATTTCTTGACAAGAAACCTAATAGCCACTTAGTCCGACCCAGGAATCGAACCAGAGACTTCAAGCTCAGTAGGCATTTACTACCGCTGCAGCACTGAGGCAGCATATTCATACATAGAAACAATTCATGAGCCGGTGAGTAACACGCGCAACAGTGTATCTCGGTAAAGTCCATTTTTGTTGTTAAGAAAATCTTTAAAACCAATGAGTTTTTAAAAGTTTGTGGCTAAAGTATTATCTTGGTTAGATGTGGTTCCTTGTAAGTAAATAAGCGCAAGGCATGTCTAAAAATTATTATTTAGATGTAAGAAATGTGTATCATTTGCTGGCGATCCAAATAAATAAATAAAGCGAAATTGTTGGTAAAACCTAGTATGAAAAGCCAGCTAAATTAAAATAATTGCATAAGAACGATATCATAAAACAGTAGCGCTTCTTGCCTATCTATATTAAAATCGATACATTTTACAATCAAATCGCTCCAAATAAGTTCAGATTGAGACATTTCTAATCATTCGGAGATATGTTAATATAAGCTAATGTATTCGACCTCTACTCTTTGGCACTCGTAATGATACAATAAAACAAGAAAAGTTACGAAACAACATCATGTATGCAGGAATGGAGATGTCGTAACGAAAACTGTCTCTAGTCTTACGCGAACATTGCTTTATAACGCAGCTAGCCAAGGATATTGAGAAAACTGGCTGACCATATTCATTTTAACATTAACTTTTACTTTATTACTCGTTCCAGTGTAGTTTGACTGCATTCAGACGGATTTTCTTGGTAAAATAATGTCGTGTTTACAAATATTAGGCGGTTTTAACTCTTGTATTTTTCATCATAGTTTAGGTGGAGGACTGTTAAACTGCCTCGCAGATAACTTAAACTCGATGCCTAAGCCTCTGATTTCGTAGTTATCTGCGTATTAAATAGTTAAATTAATCGCTCGCTTTACGGTGAAGGAAAAGATCGTGCTGAAACCTGCATGTCTGGTAGTTCTTCATAATGTTCTCGAAGGTATGTAAAGTCTGTCAACCAGCACTAGATCAACTTGTTGGACTATGACCTTACCCTTTTTACATCAGGAATCATTCCTTTCCGTGACGCAAGTGTGATATTGTTTCTGGTATTCCAAGCGCATAGTATAAACTGCAGTAACCGTTTAACATTAAATAACGCATGCGCTTGTTCGTCACTTTTATTATAATAAGAATTTGAGCCCTATGTATAAAATGTTCCGTTGCGGGGCCTTGCCAGAATGAGAGGGATTACATTCAATCAGTTAAACCAATCATCCAATAACCGAATCCTACAATTCATCTTTAAGCAAATAAGATATCTACGTCTGAACGATATCTTATCGTACCGAATCAAGAACTTATCTCAAAGATTTTGTCTTGAAATCGTACTCGGTTGTACTCATAGCTCTGTATCGACAAAATAGTACCTTTTAATGTCATAAAGTAAACAGTCGGATAGGAAGCATGGTGTAACGTTTAATGATACAGTATTATGGACGTATGGACGCGGTGTCTACTGAGGGAGGATGTGATATAAGTTTATTGCCTACAGTTTGTAGGCGGGGCTGGCTAGGGTTGTGCTATATTTCTATTTGATTCAATTCAATGAGCACGGCCCAAGTCGTAAATCGATTTAAAAAAATAAATCTTTATATAATATATAGTTTCGCAAAGCAAACTTAAAATAAATTGGTGCGATTAATCTATATCTAAATTTATTATATCATGTCCTCCAAGGCCGGATTTTTGGTCACGGTGGGCAATCTTAACGGAGACTAGAGATCTGCGCAAACACAGGCGTCAAGCCGACATAACCGGAGGGAGATGAAGCACAGCGTCAACGGCTTTACATGCTTGCCGAGGCACAAAGTTGTCTTAAACCACTAAACTCTGCGCTGCTATTGAGAATTCTAAGCAACAAAACCCAATAACTTTTTGTTAGCCCTACCCGGGATTTAAACCCGACGTACAGCAGTCAAGTGTCCGTGGCACAGCTTTTGTAAATGCACTACACGCCACGGAGGTGGACTATATAAACAAACATTTGAAAGACGATGCAATTTGATAGATGCTAGCATAGCATTTATAAAAGTTACTTTAAGCTCATAAAATATCATTCTGACAGTAAAACTTGCTACTATCGATAGAAAACTGTACTTGCAATGGCATTTCTAGATTATCATTATGATATTAGCAATACGGTTTCTAATATTATTCAATTAATAGGGTTTGAAAAATAGATTGATTATAAATCGACAATCTTTGGCAAAATCTTCTCGGCTTGGCACATCCCTATTTAGGGCATCCAAGTTGAAAGCGACATCAAAATCATTGCCTGTTTTTACGTAACATAAATGATAAACATCCGGATAAGGAATAGATATCTACATATTTAGGTATATATACATAAATATGTATAGATATACTTATTATAGAATAGCGATTGAATTGACAAAGTTGAATATTTTGTATTTCAAGCATTGTCAGCAGCGCTGAGAAATATATGTGGTGTGACTCTGAAAGATAAAATAAGGAATAGTGTGATTAGAGAGAGATGCGGCATGAAAGTGGATATAGTGACAAGAATAGAAAAGGGTATGTTAAGCTGGTTTGGGCATGTCGAAAGAATGGACAAGGAAAGACTGACTAAGAAAGTTTATAAGGCTAGTGTGAATGGAACAGTCGCAAGAGGAAGACCTAGGCGAACGTTTCTTGATCAGATCGGAGGCGTTCTGGACAAAGGCCAGGTTAAGAGCACCTTGAACCGACGGGCGTGTATGAGGAATGTGATGAAAGTGAATGAAGCCAGAGAAGTGTGTCAGGATCGTAGCAAATGGAAATCCGTAGCCTTTGCCTACCCCTCTGGGAAACAGGCGTGAATCTATGTATGTATGTCAGCTTGGTAATGCTTACAGTTGGCAAGCCATTTGTGGATTCGATTAATAAATGGTCCAAAAAAATTATAATTAAATAGTTGTTTCGTACGTGGGTGTTCTTTGTGTCTGTTGTTGCTAACATCTCCGCGTCACCGGGGTTAACAATTTATTTGCGGTCAGAACAGTCTTAGCAGCAAGTTAAGACACTTTTTTTCTCTAAACCAACATTTTATTATACTCCATGTGGAGGCCAGTCAGTGCAGACCGGCGACACTTCGACCCGGTGGGATCTTTTGTGTCGACACAAATATACCTAAACTTCATTTAGTTAGGTACTTAACTAAAGGTAAACAATCTTGATGTGACTTTTTACACAAACACATATTAAACAAATAAACTACTGCTCAATTGATTTAGTAATCGTTTTTGTTGTATTTACATTGATTTTTAGTAGCATTTTATTTTTAAACTAAGTTTTTAGATGAAAAGACACATCAAGATTGTTTACCTTTAGTTAAGTACCTAACCAAATGGAGTTTAGGTATATTTGTGTCCACACAAAAGATCCCACCGGGTCGAAGTGTCGCCGGTCTGCACTGACTGGCCTCCACATAAGATACATACATATATTTTGTAATTATCAGATTAATGTCTACCAAATGAAAACCCATATTATGAATAATAAATTAGAATGCTCTTACCAGACTTAGTTCCAAAGTATTTTCACATTTCGAAGGATTTTTCAACAAAATCATCTAATAACGTTTCACTGAATAAGAATCGATCCTGCACTATTCCAATCAGGAATTCAGGAGCAATACGAATGCTTACGCCACTGTACTAACACTTCAGTTTGTATTAACCATTGTATTTTATAAAGTTGCTCGTAACTGCGGTGAAGGTACTCTTTGCATAATAACCCTCTTATTGCGTAGTATTGTTCGGTTAACACCTAATATCGGCATGCATTAAATTTTTATTAAAAATGCACTAATTATATTAAAAACACATTGAAATTAAAATACTTTTCCGGATTGTATAGCCGTTTATTTTTACATTCCTTAAGAAAAGGTATTTGGGGAGTTTACTGGTAATAACGATCGAATTAGTACCTCACTTTTCTTGTCTTTAGAATCCACATAAAAATGTGTATGAATGGTCACGATAGCAGTATTTAAAAATATAAAAAGAATTTCTTGCACTGTAGCATTTAAATAAAACGAAAATCACAAGGCGTATCCTGCGGTATCCATATTAATATTATAAACGCGAAGGTAGCTCTGTCTGTCTTTTTTTTACAGTTTGTTACACTAAACCCGATTTGATGAAATTAGGTAAAGAGATAGATTGTATCCTGGGCAAGAACATAGGCTACCTTTTATCCCAGTATGTGATCCCGTAGGATTAATGTGGGCAAAACTAGTAACGTTATAACGTTTTATCATCACGTGGGTATTAGTATATACATAGATTCTGATCCTTGGTGTTGCTAGCGATCTTTAGCTACGATACCAAATGCTTGTTAGCCACCTTGCCAGAGTAAAAAACAATTTCATTCAAAGAAGGTCGTCTCGTAACAGAATGTTGTTTTCAAATGTTAAACGAAATGTATATACATATGTATATTGGCGTCCGTCCACACACAATGTTTTATTTATAAGCTGTCGAGATTGACTAAGCAATTGTCACCGGACGGGTCAACGAAGTCACCTTTTGACCGCCCATGTTAAATGTCAAACATTATTATGCATTGCGATGGTACCCCAACTTCTTATATTTTTCTTGTTTTATAAAGATATATTCCGGACTAGGAATAACTTCTATATCGCAGGGTACTTCACAAACAATCAAACAAAAAGCACCCAGACTTGGAACAAATATTTGAGGATCAGTTTTTTTTTTGTGGCGTGTAGATATACCCGTGTAACCTACAACATTTGGTCCAATGGCCGTGGTGCGTAGATTGAAGCCGCAACACTTGGCGTAATGAAATGAAATGAAAGTTTATTCGCATGAGACATGGTTACAGAGGATGTTACAAGGTTAAGGTACATCATATCTCGCCTTTAGTAGGCGTACGAATGTTGTTACATTGTACAAAAAATTATTTGTTAAACATAATATTCATTACATTAAACAAATGTCAATTATCAATAGTAAAAATAATGATAAAATGCGTAAGGAATAGATAATATCGTAACTGTAAAAATATTAAACAATGTCAATTTCCAGTTTAATAATTACGTAATAGATGTCAAAATAAATTAAATTAAATTACATTTAAAATTTATACAGTATTTATTATTTATATTGTTAATAGACACTTCGTTTTAAAGAATGTGAGAAATTACATTGTTTGCAATTAAAATATTCATTTAATGTATAAAAGCAATTCTCCAGTAGCCATTTTCTTAATTTTGTTTTAAATTGGATGATTGAGAGTTCTCTGATATTTACAGGGATGAGGTTATATACTTTTATAGTCATAACTAGGCTGTTTTTTTTATAAAACTACTTCTACGAGTTTCAAACTTTAGTTTTGTGGGATCTCTTGACTCGTATTTACGTTTTTTACTTACTTTTACAACTAACTGGCTTTGGTTCCTGACGAACATTCCTACTTCTAGTATATATATAGACACCAAAGTCAAGACCTGTATTTGCCTAAAGAGTGGCCTACATGTTTCAAGCGGTCCTACACCGCAAATTGCTCGTGTACATTTTTTTGCATTATGAACTCTCTCTCTATGTCAGTTGAATTACCCCACAACAATAGGCCATACCTTAGTATAGATCCGATGGCAGTAGTGAAGCCGCCATTTACCCCCATCGTCTTTAAGTTGGATTCTGCATTCACAGCCCATCTTGTCTGCTTACTACGAGAAAGGCCAAAGTATGTATCTGTATCTTATGTGGGGGCCAGTCAGTGCAGACCGACGACACTTCGACCCAGTGGGATCTTTTGTGTCGACACTCTCCCAATAACGACTGCCATAGATGTTCATGGCAGCCGGGACCGACGGCTTAACGTGCTCTCTGAGGCACGGAGCAGGCGATAATTGTCAATCAATACGCACATAATTTCGAAAAGTCATATAACTTCCGAAAGTCAGAGGTGCGCGACGTGGGTTCGAACTCGAGACCCTCTGCATTGCAGTCTGTTGGTCTCCCCACTGAGCTACCGCTGCTCAAGGCCAAAGTAACTAACTTTTTAGTAAAGGGTTGATCATTGCGTAACTGTTCAGAAATGACATCATATGTTGATATATTACAGCTCACGCTAAGTAATGACTTAAAACAAAATGGGTTCAAATAATAATTAGAAATGCAATTGTTCGAACAGCTATTACTCACGTAAGCTCTTCCTAGATTTATCACGTTATTTGATAGTTTAAATTGTCAAAACAGTGCATTTATATATCTATATATTAATATACCAATAGTAGCAGCGATAGCTCAGTGGGGAGACCAACAGACTGCAATGCAGAGGGTCTCGGGTTTGAACCCACGTCGCGCACCTCTGACTTTCGGAAGTTATATGACTTTTCGAAATTATGTGCGTATTGATTGACAATTATCGCCTGCTCCGTGCCTCGGAGAGCACGTTAAGCCGTTGGTCCCGGCTGCCATGAACATCTATGGCAGTCGTTATTGGGAAAGTCAGTACCCTCTAATATCCTGACACTGGTCTAGCCTTAGGGTATCGTTAGCCTTCGGGTTGCGGAGGTCAGGTGGCAGCCACTCCGTGTAAAACTGATATCCAGTCAAATCCGGTTAGACCAGAAAAGCCGACCCCAAGTGGCTTGGGAATAATAAAGGCTAAGAGAGAAGAAGATATTAATACCAATAGTCAGGGCACTCGATTTTCGACGACCATTACTATAAGAGAAACATCCTTACTAATATTATAAATGCGAATGTGAGTTTGTTTATTACGCTTTCAAGCCTTAACTACTCGACCGATCATCATGAAATTCCGCATACACGTTATCAGGGGTACAGAAAAGGAGGGTAGGTCCTATGGTCCTACAAAAAGTACTGTTATATTTGTTAACGTGGGAACATGCTCCTGATGCATACCTACTCGGCACAAGGGTAGGCGAGAGGCTTTTGTCGGTTTCTTTCGAAACTTCGGGTCTGTTGACTAAAACCAACACGCTTTGTATGATGGGTGGTTGGGTCGCTGGAACTGAAACTACACAACCAACCAGCAGTGCCCAACGCAGATATGGAATTTCTACCTTACCTACATTTACACGAGCAAAATCTAGTATATTAAAAAATACGACGAGAATAGAAAAGGGTTTGGGCATGTAGAAAGAATGGACGAGAAAAGACTGATTAAGAAAGTTTATAAGGCTAGTGTGAATGGAACAGTCGCAAGGGGAAGACCTAGGCGAACGTTTCTTGATCAGATCGGAGACGTTCTGGATAGAGGCCAGGTTACGAGAACCTTAAACCGGCGAGCATGAAAGAGGAATGTTATGAAAGTGAATGACCAGAGAAGTGTGTCAGGACCGTAGTAAATGGAAATCCGTAGTCTCTGCCTACCCCTTTGGGAAACAGGCGTGAATCTATGTATGTATGTATGTATTAAAAAATATCATTGGTGTTCAGATTGGCGAAGAATCTTTTCCACATGCAGTTTATTATGCCATAGCATGCGTGAAACCAATACTCTATTGTGATGCACGGCTTTAAACGATGCCAACGTGATGAAATGTGTGTATTCAAACACTTGCAATTCACTATTATATCGCGGTTTCGCTCGCGTAAATGTAGGTTAGGTTCGGGGCGTCGCCCAGGAGTTGTAGTCTGCTGGGTGGGTCGCTGAGGTAGTCTCTTTTCCAGCGGCCCATCCACTATACAAAAATTTTGTATCTCTAATTCTTTCTGGATGAAAAGTACAACGTGTATGCAAAATTTCATGTTGATCGGTCGAGTAGTTAAGGCGTGAAAGCGTAACAAACAAACTCACATTCGCATTTATAATATTAAGTAAGGATAATATTAGTGATATATTGAAGCATCGGTGGCCCAGTAACGACTGCGACTGCTATGCATGACTTCTCGATTTCTGGGAGAGGTTGTTATTGGGTTTTCCTGTTAAGACATTCTCAATAACAGTACGGAGACTGGAACTGTGCCCGGTACAGAGCAGTAGGGTCCTAAAACGTGGGAACTACGTAAATATGTATCTAGCGAAATGTGGGTGTCGTGCTTCCCTGCCTACCACTTCAAGGACATAGGCGTGAGACTATCTATGTAAAATTTCATAGAGCTTACTCACGCTTGTCTATTCCCAAGGACGCAAGCAAAAATCTGTTACGCTGACATTTGTCACATATGTTTTAACCCGTGACATAGGAAGCTAGTCTAATGCTATATTAGTATATTATTTTGTATATATGAGTTACAAACATGTATATAATCTAACGATAAAAGTCGCTTTCATACTGCGAATCACCAGCTACTACCAGACTATACCAGGTACCGGGTAGCCGACCACAGAGACAAGGAATCACAGATAGTATAGCAGGCTCCTGGACCTGTAACTCTTGGATAAATAACAGGAACTACTTTTAGGCCGGTTTCTGTTGAAGGGTGTCCTTGGTGCTTGAGTAAGCCTGCTTAGTATCACCACCAAGTAATTGACGAAGACAGGCTTTACCACTTTTTCGTTTCGCAGTCGGTAAATAACACTAAGATTTTTACCAAATAAACCAACATTACCCCACGACTCCATACCTGACCCTTATATCTATAAGCCATATTTCAAAACAAGCCGTGGGTGTTTGTATTAGCTGCAAAAGCTATGATAGGCAAATGAACTACCCACATCCTTTCATAACGCACAGCAATGAGCTCGTATATGTCACGTAATGGACTGTACTTGCGATCTTGTGCTCGATTAATTGATACACAATGGTTCTCAAATGTAGCTAAAATTTATATTCGAATATGATGAGATCTATGACCGGTCTGTGTGGCAAACCTTGGGGGAGGCCTATGCCCAGCAATGGACGTTTTGTATGTGGTTTACAATTTTTTTCTATGTGGGAAAAGAATCCACAGCACTCGGTGTAGCGGTGAAGTGACCACTAAGACCACTGTCACAACCGTTGTCCGAGCAGATAAACTATGAGACCCGGTCGATGTTGATGTAAGGATAACATACAACTCTAGAATGGAGTTGAAAGTCAATTCCATTCGTGTCGCGATATGTCCCACTTAAAAAATCTAAAATTATTAACACCTAAGGAGTAATTGAGTTTCAAATTTCTACCTGGGAAAACAATGATTTAAAATGGCTTTTAGACTCCATTGTTAGAATCCTGTGGCCAGTATTCTTCTGAATAATCGCATAGCCCTTTTAAATGCTGTTATTCTTGAGGAGGCTTACATTAGTCTAATATCGCTAGTAGAAACTATTTCAGGGATTAGAGCAATGATGCCTTTATTAACTTTTATTCTCGATAATCTTTGATCTTGGTTTGCAATACTACTCAAGCATATCTGGAAACAATGGGTATATCTTCATTCCCTTCGACAATTCCAAAAACACTTAGCTCTTTATTACTTAATTTGTTTTCCTATTAGTAAAGGTTGCTTCACACGTAATTGCAAGCACGCATGCACAAGAAAATTGTGCAGGCATGCTTGTGTAAGCTTGCAGTGGCGTGTGAAGTTGTCTTTAGTGCACCTACAAGATAGGAATCAGCTGCGGATGTAGATGTTTCAATCTATATTGATCTGCAATCTGTGTTCTATTGATTAAATTCAGTAAAATACTACGTAAAATAATACGTAATAAACGTAACAATTTGAAAAGAAAAATTGTTTTTGTCATATTGTGACTCATATTGTGTATATCGCTCGCTATAACGGTAAATTTCCGTGACCAGCAGTGGGACAGTTTAATACAGGGCTGGTATTAATATAATTATATATATATATCGATCAAAACATAACTCGATTTTTGTCATATTGTGTAACCCGAGAAACCCTAAGAACGGAGAGGCCGTTGCAGTCCAACGATCTTCTAATAAGCTATACATGTTACATACAAAGACAGACGCTTACTTTTTTATATCGCTATCTCACTTTCAGGCCTAAAATTAAATAGCAGTTACGTCACAACTAAGTACATGCGTCCTTTTTGTGTCATTTGACAATTACCCCAAACATCACAAATATTTTTCCTTATTTATTTTTGTGTGGCTTTAATAAATTTTGTATGTTCTTAGATAACGTAACTTCTAGAATAAAATAATAAAGTATATACAGATAGTTGAATACTTTTTATTTTTTATTTTGGTCGTCAACATGACCACACTCCTCCTGATGGTAAGCAGTCGTGTGGTCTAAGAGCAGTGGCGAAAGAACATAAAAGAATATCCATTTAAAAAATTGGCACCCATTATGAAACTAATTACATCCTTAAATAAAGGATATTGTAAACTTAAAATGTTGGAAACCATTCTCTCCGCCATAATGTCATAAGGCATTTCTTCATATGGTGTAGCAAATTATAATACATAAATCCATTAGGGCTATTGCGATTCGATCCTAGCATTTGTCTGTACGAGTCGTCGAGTAATGTATTTCTAAATAATCGTACAAGTTTAAATTCTGTTACTAAACCATAAATTATTTTGTTTAGTATATCTGGCATTATGACGAGCGTTTATATTTTAATGAAGAGATGTCGTTATTTCGCAATATTATTGCTGAATAAATGCATTCTGATCTTGATTCTGTGGTATAAATTTGGGCTTCGTTTTTGATATCGTGAGCTAAAATACTGCCTACTGTACTACTGTTGGTCCGTTGAGCTTCGAATTCGACATCATGAGCTATCGTATTCGATTCCATGGTCGGGTAAAGCGGGTAAAGAATCGTTGAGTTCTTCTGTTAAAAATGATCATCAAAATCATAAGTAGCAGCACGAAGGTTAGATGGGTAGATATCTATAGCCTCGCCCCTGTTACGTAGAACTTAGAAATATAGCTGGTTTATAGTTATACATCTCTTCTTAATCTTCCAAGCATATTGATGCATAAGGCTATGATTTGTAAATCGGTAAATATTGTTTATTTAGATAGGTAACCAGGAAAGCGTATATATAAATCCACACGTATCATTTATTAGGGCTTTATACAGGGTGATTTTGAAATCGTGTAATTCCTTTTAACCACCCATTCTACTGGTGATATAGAATAAGCCTGACTTTTTTTATTAGTTTTATGTTTTTGGAGAAATTAATGTAAGAATTTTTTCGTGAAATGATTTCAGATAGCCATATGTTATCCACCCGAGGCAAATTAAATATTTCTTTTTAATTAATAAAATATTCAAAACCATTTCACGAAAAAAAACCGTACATTAATTTCTCCAAAAACATAAATCTAATAAAAAAATATGGTCAGGGTTATTCTATACCACCAGTAGAATGCGTGGTTGAAAGGAATTATACGATTTCAAAATCATCCTGTATAAAGCACAATCCTTGCTTTAATTCTTGAATCACGATCAACTAATAAACTTTTAAACAACGGACACAAATAACACCCAGACCGACACAAAACTCACATAAATTTGTCCTATGTGGGGATAAAATTTACAACACTCGACGTACTTGCAATTGCATGGTGACCACTAAAACTACTGCACTTTCCTTCTCCCTTAGCCTTAATTATTCCCAAGTCACTTGGGGTCGGCTTTTCTAGTCTAACCGGATTTGACTGGATATCAGTTTTTACACGGAGCGGCTGCCACTTGACCTCCGCAACCCGAAGGCTAACGATACCCTAAGGCCAGTGTCAGGATATTAGAGGGTACTGACTTTCCCAATAACGACTGCCATAGATGTTCATGGCAGCCGGGACCGACGGCTTAACGTGCTCTCCGAGGCACGTAGCAGGCGATAATTGTCAAGCAATACGCACATAATTTCGAAAAGTCATATAACTTCCGAAAGTCAGAGGTGCGCGACGTGGGTTCGAACCCGAGACCCTCTGCATTTCAGTCTGTTGGTCTCCCCACTGAGCTATCGCTGCTTTTTGTTACTAAAACTACTGCACTACTAGTGTAATAATAAAATTGAGGTTCCGAAGTTATAAACGTAAATACTGATGAAAATAGCATAGTAATTGCAAAAGCGGTGGAGCGCAGTACAGTTACGTCTAATTTTGATTTATATCAGCCAGTTGATGTAAAATATGATGACCTAGTGAATTCATTAGATATGGTAAATGTTGTCGGTGTACTGAGGGGCTGTACTTCATATTATTACAGCATATTATATAGACACATTAAGTGTGTTTACTTGTTATATGTTCTTGAATGTTGCGCTGGTTCGCGGTTGTAAAGAGATATATTAAATTTGTATTAACTGACTCTCGTAACTTCGTCTGCGTCGCGTAAAATAATTTTCTCCCTTGGCAACATTTTGCATTGATGCTACGCTCCTATTGATCTTAGCGTGATGTTATATAGCCTATAGCCTCCGTCGATAAATGGGCTATCCAACACTAAAATTATTTTTAATTCCAACCAGTAGTTCTTGAGATTATCGCGTTCAACCAAACAAACATATTCTTCAGCTTTATAATATTATAGATTGTGGAGTACTTTTTCAATTGGATTTATTCTCGCGTCGTCGAGAGATTTTATAAACATTCAAGTACACAACGGACTCTGACTCAGGTGAATTGTTTGTAGAAACAAATGTTTGTCTCGTGTTGGAAGCGAAACTATATAACTTAGCCCAATGGCAATGGCGTGCACCTAACTCACTACAAACAACTACTTTCCAAAATAAATTTCCTTTTGTTTAAGAAGAACTTAAAATAAGTATTAAAACATACACGACTCGATGGCGTAGTGGTTAGTGTAACCGACTGCCACGCCTGAGGTCGCGGGTTCGATTCCCGCACAAGTCAATGACATTTATGTGCATGAACATGAATGTTTGTCTTGGTCTGGGTGTTCCTATGTATAATATGTATGTATTTACAAAAAATAAAGTATATATGTACGTTTATCCATCGTCTAGTACCCATAGTACAAGCTCTGCTTAGTTTGGGCTAGATGGTGTTGTGTGTATGTGGTAGAATATTATATTATTATATATATTATACACTTATGTAAAGATGTATTTAAAACGAGTAATATTTATATCAGTTCTTTCTTTTTTAAATCTCTCGCGCTAGGAATAATTCGTGTGTCGCGGTGACAGTCGGCCTCGGTAGCGTAGTGTTTAGTGTAACCGACTGCCACGCCTAAGGTGGCGGGTTCGATTCCCGCACAAGTCAATGGCATTTATGTGCATGAACATGAATGTTTGTCTTGGTCTTGGTGTTTCTATGTATAATATGTACGACATTACGAAAGAAAAATTTTATGTATGTTTATCCATTGTCTAGTACTCATAGTACAAGCTCTGCTTAGTTTGGGCTAGATGGTGTTGTGTGTATGTGGTAGAATATTATTATTATTATTATTATCACTTTTCAAACATTTAAACTAAAATATCTAACTTAATATTTACAATGCGAATGTAAGCTTATTTGTTTATTTCGACTTTACAGATTAATTACTCGATCGATCTTCATAAAATTTTGCATGTCCTTTATCAGGGGTTCAGAAAAGGACATAGGTTACTTATGATCTAGAAAACGAATGTTTCCAAGGGATAGAAAATGAAATTAAACTACTATATACGGATTTTATCGCGTTATTTATTTGACACTTTACTACATAATTTTGAAAACTCCGTCTACCCGTGACCATGGCTGCTGAAAAGCAACCGAAACGTCGGGGAAAGTGTAAAATTAAATTAAATCTAAATAGTTTTAATAATAATTTAATTAGCTTAAAAATTAGTAAAGTTTAATAGTAGTAGTAGTGTAACAGTTTTCAAAATTATGTAATAAAGTGTCAAATAAATAACGCGATAAAATCCGTATATAGTAGTTTAATTTCAATGAATAATATTCGCGTAAACAGAAGACAATATTATGGATAGAAAATGATTGACAAAATCTACATTTATGCCATAATTATTAAGTGAAGCCACGGTCTAGTTCAATTATAAATTTAAGTAAAGTTTACAGATAGGTCTCAAACATAGCCATAGGCCCACTCCTATATAGGTTTAGGTTGTTGGCCTTATAACACGTATAGTGTCTCTAAATAGCGTCTAACGCAGCTTTCTCATCTTAAACAAGGCGTGTATTTTATTAAAATAAATTACACTTTAATAGCCAAGCTTATAGGTCAACATTTTCATTAATATTGTTTTTTAATAAACAATTTTCCTTTACCTCGCTTGTCAATTTAATGCCTTCAACTACTGTTATTTTAAGTACCAATTATATACGTAAGTAGTATCTAATTGATACATAAAATAGTCTATTAAAGAAAGGCGGTAATAGCACTTCGTCGTAATTTTATTAATGAAAAGTGTGTTATTTTGCTTCTAAGTCATATTGGAATGCAGGAACATGTAATAAGGTTAAGGAAATGCCGATATACAGGCTGTCCCAGAAGTCTGAAGCCTGTTATCTGATTCCAGCTTGACGTCAAATTCTGCGACATCCTGTATATGTAGTCAAAGTTGTTATACACCCACATTTCGTTAGCTATAGTTTTAGGTTCTATGTAATATATTACTGTTTATTGCCGTCTACCGGGCAAACTCCGTACTTCTACTGTGATTTCTTGGCAATAAAATCACTTTACGGCCTTCTTCCGTATGAAGGCAAACATTTTAACTGTATCAATGAAACGATTCGGTCGAGAAAATCTACAGAATTTTAGCATATCGGTGTAAGAGTAATTACTCTGTTGCTATGTTTTGCCCGATGACTATGAATCTTGGGAAACTCGTACCTACGGAGAAGTAGATGAATATTATATTATATTATTTTCTTTATTAACCCCTATTAATTTCTTATTATTTTAATTCCTTAAGGTCGAATGATACCGTATCATTTGAATCACGTATAATATACGGTAACTTATTGTTATCAAGCAGGCCGTATGCTTATTGTTCACCATTATTGTATAATAAAATATCCTTCCTAATAGCATTTTATTGTTCAATATATCACGTAAGGTAAACCACTTGCTATAGGTAACTCCATTATAAAAGAATCATGACATCAATATATTCATCATTCCATTCTTCAATCAATCTAAAACAATTATAAAATTAACGTAATCTATTAAAGTTACATAAAATTCAATTGGCTTTGATAAAATTCGCTCGGGGCGTGCTTCAAGGTTCAATTCTGGGACCGGTTCTTGTGGTACAGTTAGATTGTAATAGTAGAGAAATTACTTTGACAGTATCGTCACGGGTTATCTAGAGGTCAGATGCCATTGATCTAATTTATAACAACCTTAGTGACATAACAGTAAGTATATTACCCGGCCACGCTTAGCAATGGCTCGGTCTCGTATTAATATTTAAGGAAGTAATTCCTGTTCCCATGGGATCTTCAGAATAAAAAGTATATAAAAACATTCTTATATAAAAGTGCAACATTGTGTAAAAATATCAAGTTCATCCATCATCCACTTTTCCAGTTTTGCAAACACAAACATAAGAAAACTATAGTTTACTTTTATGATATGAAGATATTTAAAAATAATTTACTGCTCTCATGTACCAATTTATACAACTTTAAATCCATGTTATAGGTACATAACCAGTAAATATTTAAAAACTGTTAATAAATTTGAATGCTAGGTAGATTTAATGACACTATTTAAAAAAATAATTTACTCAGTCTCTGATGAAATCTCAAATTTATTCATTTACCACTAATTAAAGTTGTCCTCATAATCAGTAAATATTAGTCCAGCTGGCTCTAAATGTCCATGTGCTCTACTACTCGCTATCTTCTTTATGATTTATCTTACGAAAAACATAATTAAATCGTATACACGTCTTTATCTATGCATTTGTGTACGTCGATCTCCACAATGACAGTATCAATTTAAATTTAGTTTTCACTGATGTACAATCGGTGAATAAATTACACATTATGACAATTAATAAAAATGTTAAGTTGCATAGATGATTCAAGTTTAACAGTTCGTGCATAATAAATTGTCGGTAAAGTTGGTTCGATACACAGGCTGTCCCAAAAGTCGAAGTCAAGCCGGAATCAGGTAACAGGCTAAGTTAAAATAGCTATCGGAAAAATATTTAGAAACTCTAAGTCATTTTTTTTTATAGTAGGCTTTATAAAATATATTTCAACAATCTACACCTTGTGACAGTCTTTTCACTCCTGTTGAGTATTTTTTTATATTTTTCTAATGGCTATTATAACTTAGCCCGATACCTGATTCGGGCTTGACTTCGACTTCTGGAACATCCTGTATAGATTTCCTCGCTTTACATAGTAATAGAAATGTTATGATTTATATAATGATAAGTAAAAAAATGTTATCGTACGTTACATAACTAATCTGAAATAGCTATTGCAACTAAACGTTTTACTATCTAACCACGTCATAATATTTGTTATTTAAATTCCCTTTACGTTGCTACATTTCAAAATATAACGAAACTTATCAAAGTGTCTATCAAGATATAAATCAAAACGATTGCGGTGCGACACAACCTTGTTCCAACGTGTTACTTCTTATAGAGTTTGTGTAGAAAAACGACAAAGTGTTATTGCGGTTAGCACTCTCGATAGTTACTTTAATACATATTTTGTAACAACACCATCAAATGCAATTACGTTGTTTAGTAATAACTTGTTAATAATAACAATCTATTCGAATCCATCATAATTATTTACCAATATGTAATTACCAGGTACTACTTTAAGTTATTCTACAACCTTCTATTGTGTTTCTAGTAAATTAGCACCAGTATTGTTTATAACTGAAGCTACTTGATTCATACTTAAAAAAACTTATGAATAGTGTGAAACAAGAAACTATGAATAAAGATCTACTGTATTCGTAAACAGTGAATCTTTAACAAACAGGAAGAATGATTTATTTATTTAGATATATTGTATGAGAAAAGAAAAAATAACATCACGCACGTACGTACCTACAAGGCAGCTAGAGTTATAACAGGCATTAATTTAGGTCGAATTTAATTCTAAACTGAATGATACTGCGTGAAGAGTAACGGGCCGCTAAACTAGAGGATTTTCAGTTGCTAATTTCGCACAGCTTTCAAAACCTGGATAGATTTATAAATATTTTAATGCAATCGTGTTATAATTTTTTACAGTGTCAGCACTAACGTTAATGACACTGTTACCATTTTAAGTAAACTGAACATTAAAACTGATTAACATAACACTAAAACACTAGACAACGTTGTAAAACTAAAAACAAAATCTGTTAATGCAAATCAAAAACCCGTTGATGCGTCACGAAACCGTGTAACGAACAAATAGGAGGCTTTTGTAATTTATGGTCATGCTCTGTTAACCGACAACACTACTCCATAGTCTATGGTCAAATATGGCCGGCGAAGGGCAACGAACTCTGCACAACCGTACACGGCGAAAATTAACATTCTGTAGTTATTTTAACATCATTAGCCAAGATCAAACATGAATGCGGAGCTACTAAATGTGCTTTATTATTTTTTGTTCCTTGTATGAGTTTGCTTTTTATATTGTTGTATCTATGTTCTTCTTAAGCAGCTATCATCTACTTGGGTAGGGTAATGCACCCTCGAATTGAACTGCTCATGTTAACATGATTCGGCATTGTTCAATAAGAGTGAAAATTGATTTAAAAAAAATTGCGTTCTCATATTATTAATGTAAAGCCTTACTAGTTATTAACTATCGTTATATAGTTATACATTATACTAATTACGTTTTTAAATTATCGGGTGCAATATTAATAATATTTATATTTATTATTTATTCGTCACATCTATAAACATTATTTCCCGGGCTATATTTTGATAGGGTCAAAACCCTACTTTAATATTTTTGGCAAGAATTTAATCTCTATAAGTTCGGACATTATACTTTATAATAATTATATCAATTTATAATAAATATATGTTAAGAAAGTCATAAGTTTAGCAGAGTTTTTTCATCGTTTACACATAAAATGTAAATTTATTTTATATGCATTTCAACATTCTAATAAATCGAGCGTCTAGTGGTTCTTTGATATGCGTATAACTGCTGCCATCATTGACAAATATTACTCTTGTAAAACAACTACGAAATGTTACAAATTCGGTAAGTTCAATAGATTTTAAGGAAACAACAATATAAAGAACTTCGGTATTCCCAACAATTTTTTTTATTGTAGTCTTTGACTTTTACACCACATGATACAATGCTCTTTACAGACATTATTTTACTTTTCAAACATGTATAATGAGCATCATTACCACATTTATTATTAGCAACTCGTTATAGCCTACTAATAAGGTAGCATTATCAAATTATGGACCTATTGTATTGATTTCTATTAATCTTTCGTTATTCATTGCGTAAAGTAGCTCCCAGTACATTCAATCATTTGATATAAATGACTTATTACCATGACCATTTCTCATCAGCTTCTGTACATTTGAATCATTTTGAAGCTGACAGGCTGTAATCACGGTGCAGTTCAATCGTAATCTTACAAAAAATCAACTTGACCGTTACGAAATGGTGTGTAGTGAAAAACTATCAGTTGTGCCGTAGCTTGGTCTATGTTGCAGTCAAATTTTATATTCTGCTATATAGTTAAATGTCTGAATAGCTTTTTGAATGCCCTTTCTTAATCAAAAGATTTACTATGACATTCATAATATCAGATATTAGGGGAAAATCCGTCTGTAATGGCTAAACTTCCAACGCAAAGCATAAAACCAAACGTTTTTATTCTTACAAACCTCCGGCAATCCTACTGACTGCAGTCACATAATATAACATGATGTGCCGTCGATTCTATGGAACGAAGAACTTGTCTAGATCAACTGCACTAGATTACATTCTCACATACATACATAGGAGATAATATTTAGCTGTCTATCCTTATAGTTGTGGTTTCGTAAAAACTGATGTATAATAATGATATCAGCTTTGTGTTAAACTGTTCCACGGCTGGGCACGAGCCTCTTCTCAGTGTGAGAAGTGCTAGGCCATAGTCCACCACACTGGCCTTTGCGGGTTGGCAGACTTCACATATCTTCGAAAACATGGAGAACTCACAGACATGCAGGTATTTTCTTATTTGTACTGTAATAGGCTTGCGTTCGACCGCGATCTCACCAGATCTTAGGTGAAGATGCAGTCGACGATGGAGCATGCTTGCCTAAAATATAGATTTCCTCGCGATGTTTTCCTTCATCGTTAAAGTGAGCGATAATTAACAATGCAATACGCACTCAACTTCGAAAAGTCTAAAGGGACCTCCACGTGGCAGTTCAACGGTCTTCCACTAGGCTATCGACGTATGTAGTTAATTTTTAATATTGTGAAATACCATAATCTATCTGTGACCATGCCATACCATGGCTCATGGTCAACCTTCATCCTTCATTCAATATTTCATACCTCGTGTAGTTATTTCACACCAATTTACGGTTCCTATTACGACGTTTATATATTGTTTTAGATTAGTTATTTTCTCATGGTATTGGTTCAAGGTTATATACATTGTTTATACAAGATATAAAACCAGAACTAGTGAGTATTGAACGTCTGATAATGTCCTCTAGAACGAATTTCGGTCACGGTGTTAATAGAGACTGGCCATCTGCGCAGAAGATATAATTGTGCACAAGTATATGTGCAAACACAAGTGCACTCTCAGATCCCTAACTCCCATGATCCGATGGGACGGCAATCCAAAACGACCGAAAAGATAACAGGCGCTGGACCAAGGACCAGAGCACGGGGGTCTAACACCGCCAACTTCCCACTCCGGGCTGGTACATATTGAGATTTCTTAACAGAAAAACCCAATGACTTTTGTTGGCCCGACCCAGGATTCGAACCCGAAACCTTATGCACAGCAGTCGCATTCACAACCGCGGCGCCACGGAGATAGTCTGAGGGTCTTCTTGTATCAGTCCATATAACTTAGTTTACGGTTTGATATCATACTATCTTTTTATTTAGGAAACTCGTATTTACGACAATCAATATTTTTTTTTTTTTACTTGGGGAATGCTTTGACGCATACCTCTCCGCGGGGCGACGGAGAGGTTATGTCGGGCTCACCGGAGGAAAGATACCCCGGTAATACCGACTAAACCTACCACGGTGTTCCTCGCCATAACCATAGGCGGCTGGGCCGCGCGAATCGCTTTCACATGCAATCGCGACCCTGCCGAGGCTCCGGCCTGCCGTGTGAAACGGCAGGCCACTTCACAAAAATACTTCCTCCACTGTCCCCCTGTGGGAGACAAAGACACGACACAGAGGCGCACGTGGGAACACGCACGCCGCCTCTCGGACCTGGTGCTGATCGGGTGGCGAGCAGGCCCACGCAGCCCACCACCCCCAGGTCAAACCTCAGGGTGGCTGGAGGTCATCTCGCGCCCTCCGGCGCCCGGTTCTGCGGTTGGGGAGAGGGTTTAAGCGCTCCCTCTCCCGCTCCGCCGCCTCCTTGATGGAAATTACTTCCTTACAAAAGGAGGCGACGGCGTTCCACGATCTCTCACTCCGGACCATAGACTGAACTACGGCCGGAAGTGAGAGGGCAATCAGTCCGACTGCCGACGACAGTCTACTTGGCTTAATAGGAAATTAACTAAAAAGAATTGAATACTTAATTGTTTTTAAAACACAGCACCTTATCGGATCAATTCAATAAGTTATCTAATTCTGTTACTACTAAATCACCCCAGGTCTACCACAGCTCATAATAATATGTAAGTAAGTTGGTTGCAATATAAAAAGATAATTTTATTTAATCCTTACTAATAATAATAATAATAATTCTATCACATACAACACCATCTAGCCCAAACTAAGCAGAACTTGTACTATGGGTGCTAGACAATGAATAAACATACATATAAACTTTTTTTTTGTAAATACATACATATTATACATAGAAACACCCAGACCAAGACAAACATCCATGTTCATGACTTGTGCGGGAATCGAACCCGCGACCTCAGGCGTGGCAGTCAGTTACACTAACCACTACGCCATCGGGGCCGACAAAATAATGTAAATGCGCATGTGAGTTTGTATGTTTATTACACTTGCACGACTTAACTACTCGACCGATCGTTATAAAATTTCACATACACGTTATCAGGAGAACAGAAAAGGACATAGCTTATCCAGAAAAAAAATCTAGTGTTATAAATCAATTGTTTTGTACGTAAAATGATACTCCGTGTATCGCTGCTGTACTCTATCTCTTGTTTGATCAGTTCTACTCTTCAACAGCTTCCTCAGCCTTAGCTTTGCTATCTGTTTTGTAGCATCTTCGTCATGGACATGTCTTATATGTCTTATATCTGCTTGACCATGAATATCGAACCACATCTATTTATGAGTCTCCTTCTGGATTCTTAGAAACAACCTGACCTTTCCCTGCTTTGCTATATATATATGTAGTTGAACAGTTTTTGTCTAACTGCTTATACTATCTTAGCGAATTCTACTTAACATATCAGCGATGACGACTGAACTGCCTCGTGTCCTCATTACCTATAGTTCCAAGACTCGTGACATATTCCGATACAATTACTTCAATAAAAATTATGCCAAGTCTTCATTGCGTTCTGTTATATCTATCCGACATTCCTAATTGTATAACAGCGATAACCTCGGAGCTATCAACTTCAATTACAAAATTAAATATTCAATCTACATCTGATTGGTTAATATTTGTTTTATGTATATTGTTTATAATTGCTACTAGAATTGAGAATTGAGAAACCGATTTATATAATTCGTAGTGGTTAATTTAGAAGCAATTATTTTGATGATGGCGAGTGATCTCAATGTTTCGATTGCGTAATGGTCGCTGGTATGAAACGGTAAACAATGGCGGACGTAGACGGTTTGGTTAGTATTCAGACTTCGTTTGTGTGTGAAGTAGGGTTGCCTGCTTTGAAGTAAATACTTCAAATGTTGTAGTGAAGACAATAAATTGTTATCTAACTATTATTTAAAAATATTTGTCTGTTTGTTTGTTACTCAATCACACGTAAGCAACGGCGGTTTTGCAAACCGATAAAATATTCATAGTAGGTAGGTATGCTTTTTCGTGGTATCTATGCAGGATAAGCCGCGGTCAAAATCTAGTGAATAATAGAACTTTATTTGCTGCTGTTTAAGACAGTTTCAAATAACAGAAACAGTAATTCTAGATAAATACCACTTTAAGGATATCCTAAGGTATCCTACCCTGAAGAATGGACATAAAAAATTTGACGAGAAAGAACAAGCCAAAATATTGTCAAGACCATAGCAACGGGAAGTCAACGAATGTATGTTTTCAATATACTTCGAGGCCCCATTTTAAATCAAATTAATGCTTGTAAGAAGATATTCTGACGGCGACATCAATATATGTATGACAAAGATCTCGCATTATATTACATGAAGATTTAGCATAGCAGACAATATGTTGGAGTAAAATATTCTATTTCACCATTCAGAAATTTACAACTCTGATTCTTACAATACCTACTTATAAAACATGGTATGTCTAAAGATTTTAATTTGTACATCGGCGTACGGACCCCTACGACTAAACACAATGCTTTCATCATTGTGTCGATATTGTTGAGCTGAGAGGTAAAATCATTTGAAGTATTATAAGTTCTCGAAAATAACATAAACCAGAAATAAACAAAGACATGTGTCAGCCCTAACATTAAGTGACGTAACGAAAGGCCTGGAAACAAGATGTTACAAAATTCTAGACCCTTTTAAAAAGATTTTATCTGGTCATGCAGTAACTAACCCGATTTTTTGCTCGAAGTGAGTTTAAAACGTTCTTCCACTTTCATTTTAATTTGACGTCGTATTTATATGAGACGTGCTATGTGGTCTTTGAGATATTGTCACATATAAAATATGAATATAATGTACCATTCAGTCACACAGGCCCGTCTATCCCACTGCGGGTCATGAGCATCTTCACATGTTAAGAAGATTTTTAAAAGAATGTTGATCTATATACTTAATACGAAATATGTTATCATTGTATCTCTAACATAAACAATAAGAAAATACTAATATTTTAAATTAATTAAAGCCTTAATGTTGACATAAAATAACAGAAGCCAATAAGGTAAATAAGCGGTTATATAACCTATCTTTCTCTAATGAGCACTATTAGAAAGAGATACAGTAAGATTTAACATAGTTTAGCACATAACAGCGGAATAGACGACATTATTTTGCTTAAAAGTCCACAAAAGGATTTAGAAACCCAGACCTCTTGATCTCCAGTCAACATTCTACCAGTAATTGATTGTATCAAAACTTCGATCGTTTGTGTAATAAAGTCCCCTTACTTATTATTCTATGTGAGTCGCTGGAAACTCTTGGGACGATTTATTATTACTAAAAGTCGCCTAGTGCTCGAAATTCGACCAAAGTTTGCCTCTAAGATATTGCTGATATATGTCATTATATGTTGATATGTAACCATAGTTACGCGCTTAGACTGCGTGTGTCAAATGCATGGTTGTGTGCGTGTAGTGTTTTTTCATTAGTTTAATGTATTTCTAATGCATATTTTATATAAATATTAGGATTCGCCCCTCCTTCTGCATATAAACTTTAACTGTGCCAAATTTCATACTCCTCCGTCCGCGCAATTTTCGTTAAAATGGGTACAAAGTTTTTGCTTCACGTATTAATATATTGATAGTTCTTATATGCCATGAGTTAATTATACTGCTTGAAAATACAATGACTGTTAGTCATTAGGGGTGTGTGTAATGTACGGGTATTGATAAGAACGATTTTATAACGTCTTTAACATGAGTGTGGCGCATCGGTAGTGAAGCGACTACTGTCCTTTAGGTCTCGTGTCCAAAGTTCTAGTCAGGTAAACTGTTATTGGATTTTTCATCAAGTAATTCTTAGTACTTAAATATTTTTTTTCTTTTTTATACATCTAACGTGGCAATCAAGCATACGGCCTGATGGTAAGTAGTCACCTAGCCTATGGACGCTTACAACATCAGAGGCATCACTTGCGCGTTGCCGACCCTTTAGGAAAGGAGGAAGAGAAAAAGGAAGTGGGAAGGAGTAGAAGTGGGAAGGGAGAAAGAGGGTGATTGGGCCTCCGGCACTCTTACTCACCGAACGTAGCACGATACTTTGTGAGAGTTTGAAACTGTATCCGGGAGATGGATTCGATTGCTATTACGTGGGACACTTAAACCATACTTGGTAAAGTGTGAGTGTAATACAACTCAGCCTACCCTTTCGGTGATACAGGCGTGATACTGTGTATGTTTGAGAATAATATTCTATCACATACACACAACACCATCTAGCCCAAAATAAGCAGAGCTTGTACTATGGGTAATAACTAGACTAAATACATACATATTATACATAGAAATACCCAGACCAAGACAAACATACATGTTTATGCACATAAATGTTTGACTTGTGCGTGAATTGAACCAGCGACCTCAGGCGTGGCAGTCAGTTACACTAACCACTACGCCATCGAGGCTGACAAATGAAAGAATTAATGTATTAAAAGAGATATGCCAGACTCTTAGAAGGAATATATCCCTAATCTCTTTCAATATGTGTAAATCTGTGTATGTAAATAAAATACTGTATATTCTCGAAGATAAGTGAACTCTGTCAACTCGCACTAGGCCAGCAACTTATATTGAGAAGAGGCCCGTCCTCAGCAGTGGGATGGTTCATAAACAGAACTAAACATATTCTAGGTATGTTATTAAACGTGTATTTTTCGTGTATTTTGCCGTCTACCGTGCAATGCTGGACTCAGCTTTGTTTCTAAGAATTACTCACTTAATAAGAATAAATATATTAGCGTTTAAACAAATACAGAGTGACTGTGGGTGGCGCGGCTCACGTATACTGCCATACATGCAAGTGCTACCAAATAAGGATGCTGTGCAAATTAGATAGAATTCATAGGAAATTGAAAGCGATAATCACCTTTTGAAATTCACAGAATTATATTTCTTTGTGTTTTGTTTTTAATGTAAAATAATTGATGTTGGAAATCTATTTAGTAATATTTAGGCACTTTAAATTTGTACAGTTTTATTTATTTATTTTATTAAGTATGTGATAATCGTAACTGTAATTTATAATTGTATTTCGGAATATTTGCACGCTATATGTATGTATATAGTAGAGGAAGAAAATATCTTCTTCTCCCTAGCCTTTATTATTCCCAAGTCACTTGGGGTCGGCTTTTCTAGTCTAGCCGGATTTGACTGGATATCAGTTTTTGCACGGAGCGGCTGCCACCTGACCTCCGCAACCCGAAGGCTAACGATACCCTAAGGCTAGACCAGTGTCAGGATATTAGAGGGTACTGACTTTCCCAATAACGACTGCCATAGACGTTCACGGCAGCCGGGACCGACGGCTTAACGTGCTCTCCGAGGCACGGAGCAGGCGATAATTGTCAATCAATACGCACATAATTTCGAAAAGTCATATAACTTCCGAAAGTCAGAGGTGCGCGACGTGGGTTCGAACCCGAGACCCTCTGCATTGCAGTCTGTTGGTCTCCCCACTGAGCTATCGCAGCTGAGGAAGAAAATATCTATGTATTATTAATATTGTATATATACCCAAATAAATAATCATTTGATTTGATTTAAAATTACGAACTTGTTTAAGTGGTTGTCTTGCACTGTGCCGATTGTTGTGGGTTTGGTGACTTCAAAAGTTGATGTGATCTTCAAATAATAGTACCGAGCTTGACTGATCTTTATTAGAATGATGACAACATTTTTAAAAACACAAATGTAACAGCACGGAGTCTGGGACTTTGACCGGAAATATGCTCGCCCCTATTACGTGGAGCCTCCCCTTTCTGGGATATAGGCTTCTATGCCCAGTTACTCAGCAAATACAAGCTTATAGGTACTCCTTAGTTATCTATCTATATATATTAAACTCTCCCGTTACTGAGTGACTGACAGACAACGCACAGCCGAAACTACTGAACGCAAGAAGCTGAAATTTGGCATGTATGTTCCTTGGAGAGTGTAGGGAGCACTCCAAGAGGATTTTTGGAAATTCCACCCTGAAGGGGGTGAAAGGGGTGAAAACTTTTATATGAAAGTTCTACACAGTTGAAGTTAGTGACTTGAAAATTTGTATTTTCACGCGGGCAAAGCCGTGGGCGGAAAGCTAGTCATAGATAAAAGCCTCATGCAATTACTTCGTATAAAATAATTAGAAATCTACTAAATTGTATAGACCTTATATAGTGATGACGTTATACTATGAGTTATTACATTGAACACAAGTTTTCATAGGTACGACCCTTTTAAGTATGCAATATCAGAAGTTTAATCTATCATCATATTTAAACTAAGCTCAATATTACAGAGCTAAGTACTCCACAGACCCAATCAAAACAACAAAAATATATCTATCAAACCAAACTTGACTACAATAGCATTATTTGACCATAGATATACATCAAAGCTTATAATCCACCACTGAATGTCAACTTTCATCAAACAATTTACGAATTAAAAGGCTTGAATACGACTAATGTGACTTGTATAATACAAAGCAAGTTTCTCTACATCAAATCGTTTTGTTTATAACATTGTTCGATACTGGTGGCTATATTGGAACTTAAGAGTTAAAGGTCTGCCGATAGGCTATTCTTGGAGTGAGAGAACTCGAGACCGCGTAAATGTAGGCTAGGTTAGATAGTTATGAAGTCACGTAAGGGGGAACATGCACGACAACAAAGTTCCAACAATTGACAGGGTGTCGACGTCGACAGACACGTCTGGGAGGACATCATCATCACTAGTTAGGATGATAACCCTTTAAATCACTGTATCAACCGTATACTCTCGTTTCATTTGTTTAAAACAAACCTGCCTTAAAAAGAAATTCTTTTCCAATAGGAGACATTACAAAAAATTGCGGAATAGGCACAGAAACATTTCTGGACTACCTGGTGTGGAGATCAAACCAACAACACTCCTTGCATTAGCGAGGTAACCACTTACACCATTCTACCATTCATAAAGTCAAAAGCAGTTAACCTTCAGAGGAAAGAATCTTCAAGATAACTTATCATTTTACATAATTATACTTCCGAACATAAAACATAGATGATCAAAGAATTATAATTCTTACATCTATACATCAGTAACGTCTCGCTCTAGTTATTATAATTGCTACAATTATACAATTTTCGGTGAACGTGGCCGATTCACGGTTATACGCGTTATGTCTGACCTGGCCGAATAGCTGTTTCGTGTAGAAAAAAAGATTAAAGTGAATTTTAAGAGGCTTAACGTATACTCGATGGGCCGTGACTTTTGCTGTACTTAGATTTGTATTACAGGCTATTAAGATAGTAAGAAAATAGTTACAACTAAGATAGTAGCAGCTTAAAATGCAAATCAAACGGTTTTGCTCAAAATCAAAATCAAAAGTAAATTTATTCAGATTTTGAGCCGTTTGGGGTGGAAACCCTAGGTTTATGGGGTCCGAGCGCTCGTATTTTGTACAGGGAGATCGCAAAATGCCTGATCGACGTTTCGCGTGATCAGAAGGCTGGTCTTTTCTTAGCCCAAAGAATCAGCATTGCCATTCAACGTGGCAATGATGCCAGTCTTCTGGGCACGTTACCAGTTGACAGCGATGCTGAAGAATTCTACGATGCCTAAACCATTTTTGTAAATATTTAGTATTATAATTATTTGTGTTTTTGTAATTATGTTATCTTTTTTAGTACGTTTGTAAATATAGGTTATTAGATTATTTCATTTTAAAATTAATTATGTAAAATTTAATTAAATTCGGATTAGGTTACAAGGTAACACTTATGAATGTCAAATTTACACAATTTTTTTCTGCGAATTTACATTGATTGCCACCTTCAGCAAAGCAAGGGTATAGGGCTCATGAGAAGAACGGGCAAGAAACGCACGGTCACTCTTTTTAATCGTCAAGTTTTTATTTACAAATCATAAGAGCTGTAAGGTGCTGCAACCATTTCTCCATTAACTATTACTGAACATACTCAAGCATTTAATAAAATTTGATGGTAGCCTCTAAAGCAGCAGTATGGTAAATAGGAGCATCCACTTACATGTACATTAATAATCAAGACAAGGCATGATTGTAGTCCGTAGTTTAATCTAACTGTTTAAATAAAAATGTAGTAAGTAAATCATCGAATTCCATGATACCAAGGTCGACCAGTCACCACAAGTAGCACCCGTTCACGAGTAAGACGCATGGGCCAGCCATCGTTCCCTTCGCCATATTGAAGGGAAGGGATCGACCCGGCCCATGACGACACCACGCTTGCGTGGATATTGCCGAAAAGCCTATAAAACACAAATTCAGTTTGTACTTTCGTGTTTGAAAGTTACTTTATAGAATGAAATAACAGTATTGCAAGCTTTCCATCGCTATGGTATCTTGTTATCTATTTATTAACAGTTACTACATTTTACTTCATTCAAATTTAGCCATTAATCTCCAAGCTACCTCAGGTGGAATATTATACAAATAAATCTAAAATGTATTTCACTTGTAGGAAACTATACCATTTCAGAGCAATAAAAGCTATGCTTTAAACAGTTTGAACAATATATCAAACAAGAGATGTCACTCACAGAAGCACGACCTATGTAGTATTTAAATCTTTATTCCATATAAAAACGAAGAACATAGAGTATATACAAAGACATAATATGCCACTAATAACCAAACAAAGTCATTACATACCAAAAAATCTTATCCCTATCTTACTTATCTCTCCATAAAGAACTGGTATCTCCATAACACAGTTTATAGTCAGTGGTTCTTTCTAAATACTGATGGTGCGCTTCATCAGGTTAGACGGGATGCTCTGTACAAGGTTTCGAAAAAGGCTAGAATTAAACATGCAAATTATGCAGTAAAGCTAGATTTTCTCGCAACTGTGCCAAAGAATTTTCTTGATATTCTAATTTAGCTATAAACACACGAATTGAATATAATTACGGCATAGCCTAGCTAAAGACTGCATGGATGGTGCAATGGTTTGATACTTACAAGGAATCAACTGCATAATCCACAAATAATTGTTACTAGTATTGTTCTTTGTGTCCGTTGTTTAAAAGTTTGTGTGGAAAAAGAATTTAAAAGAAAGAAAGCGCTAAAATCATACATAGCTCAATTGAATATACTAATGCATAGTAGCCGAGCAAGATGAGGTAAATACCGACGCACTGCTTCATTAGTTGGCACCTACGTCACTTAGCAACGATATATTTTAGCTGAACTGATATACGGTATATACAAAGATAATATCATGAAGATGCAGTATAGGTTATTAGTAACAAGTATAAGTATTTATTTAATTAGTCATTACATATTTTCTTCCTTCTTCTCCAAAACGCTGCAACGTAAAGAGATTATTATTCAATTACAGGGCAATGTCTTACTACATCAAATTTCGTTAATGGCTGACCTCCAAAACAGGTTTTTAAGATAACTTGTTGTCGTCACAAGTGAGCGCTATTAAAAAACCAACAATAAATTAGATTAGCCATTAAAACTTAATCAAACTCGCTTATGAAATTAGATACATTACCAAAAATAAAAAGCCGCCCACCAACCCGGAACTTTCACATGACATCTGCATCAATATTCAAAAAACATCAAAGAAAGTAAAAGTTAATAATTGCATAGATGCGCCCGCGCCGGTCCGGCCAAACTCGCCGGTACAGGGCCACAAGTGTGCCGATGATAAAACGAAAGTTTCCGGTGAAATAATCGATTTGGTCATTAAACAAATAATTGCTGGGAAGACAATAGATGTCAATGAGGATTCTTATGAAAGTGTGCACTTGACTTTTGTTTTTTTTTTTGCTAGGTTACAATAATGCTTAGATGTTTAACTTGACTAAATAGTAGCAAACGATGGAGTTTCGACTTTATACGCCTTGTAATAAGTGCGTGTTTTCTTCTCCAAATTTATAGCATATTAGTAGTTCATCTTTTTATATTATTTACAAATACCATAAGCGAAGCACGTAGAAAAATTGTCACATGTGAATGATAAGATCATTGTTGATATTTGATTGGAGGAAGAATAAAGACATATACATATGTATGTATATCATTATTCCTTAGTAAATGAAATGTTGTTGAACATTCTGCTGGTACAATAATGAATACATGATTTCAATAACCATTCTTTATGATATTCTTGCCTGCCTCACATGTATTTTTATTTTCTAAAACACCACGTCGGTACATAACACCTAATAATTCTTTATTAAGCTTTTTCCAAATTTCACGTGTACGATTCCTACTAAAAGAAACTTCAAATATTCTATAATTACTTAAAATGGTTGTGAAAGTATGTAACTAGAAATAACTACAATCTTAACTTTATCTTCAGTAACAGTATGTGTGGAGATATACACGCAAAATGTATTTAAAACTATCTCACAACAAATCCCAAACTCTACAACACTTAAAACCGAGCCCCTAAATAATCATCCATCAAACTCGACCCGAAAAGCGGTTCTACAAAAACAACTGGCTTGGCTCTTGGATCAACAGCCGGTCCGTGGCCTACAGTACCCCAAGGTCGTCTGAGTACCGCTTCACGATCCAACTCCTCATTTTTTGTACCACCTTTCTTCCTTACCATAAGCAAAACATCTTAAATCACAACATCGTCCTCTTTAATTTCAATTTTGTCTTTGGTGTCGTAAGGTTCATTTTCGGATGTGAGAATTTCTTCAATGGAATTTCAAAGGTCGTCCAGGCCATGTGTTGTGTTCGTTTTTGCAAAAGTTTTTTCGTTTCAACCAAATGATAGGTTGTGATGTCTGTACTTCGGTTTTGGATTCGTTTCGATTGGTATCTCCGATCGTATCTGTATTGGTTTTTAATATTCTGTACAGTTATTTCGCTTTTGAAACTTGTATTATTAGTGGGTAAAGCTTTCGACAATTATTAGTAATCTCTTAGTAATGTTACATTGCAAACTTAGTGTATTTTTGTCCGTTATTTTCGTCATTGAGACGAATCGAATAATGTATTTTGTTGAATCCATTTTATTTTGTTGGTTGGAACAGTATTGCTTTTGAAAGTACATGTAGCACTATTACAAATATAATTTTGAGCAAATCAAAGTCAAGTGACTTGTTTTACAATTAAACGGTAATTATAACGACCGTTCCATTTATTTATTACTAGTTAACTAAGTTAGTTAACTGCGTTTTGTTGTATGTAACCGCGTTTGAATCCTATACAAAATTTCATCAATATTAGTTCAGCTGGTAAGTCGTGAAGTATAAAAAGCCGATAAAGGTACTTTTCCATTTGTAATCATTCTTGTATTTTTATATTTAATGATCACGTAATAATGTTACCATTATACATTTAATTTATTTCGTAAGGAAAGGAGATCTGCATCCGAGTAAGACATCATTTTACATAGAGGTTGTATAATTAAACCAGGTATACATTTTTTTTACAAAATGAAAAGGGGCCTTTTCATTAAATAAAGATGGTAATTGTCATCCGTGATGAATAAAACAAAATCAATCAGTCAACATTTCCACAAGTTTCTCTGAGTAAATTTTGATTAAATTTATCATTACTTAAATCAACTATGTGCTTTCTAGTGTATTTTTTTATCTTTTTCTTTTTTAGGTTCACCAAGAATTGATTACACTGTTACAAGATATGATACATTCATAAAACTCATTTACTAGCATAACAATCTCTTACAGGTAAACACAACATAAAAAATGCTTTTTTTTTAAATCTAAAGATTACAATTACTAGTTTAAAGACAAATTAAACAATACAAGAAAAAAATGTAGACAAAATTAAAAATAAATAAAAACACAAACAAACTAATCAACCGACCTTAATATAGAGAGAGCATTAGGTCTTTTGATAGTTTGACATAATATTTTTGAACCTATTCAGTGAGTCAGCATGCACGTCGATTAGATCACTGTTTAACAATTTGCATAGTCGGGAATCGGAGAATTTGCGCCGAGGACGGTTCTCCGGAGTGGAGGATGTAAAGGCCTTGATGGAAGCATGAGGATTTCTGGCGGGGACACGAAGTTTAAAATATTTCAGCAATTGGGGACAATAAATTTTATACTGTATAATTTTAATTAAGAAAAGGGAATCAAGGATATCCCTTCCTTTCTGTAAAGACACCATTTTAAAATAAGAAAGCCTGTCATTATAGGACACCTTTATCTTTGAAATCCCAGAAGAATATGCCAAATTCCACAAAAACCATTTTTGAACAATTTCTAGCCTAAAGGCGTGTATTGCCTTTGACGCTATTATATTTAGATTAGTTATTTACTTAATAGTCAACAAAGTATATATATACGCTAGCTTCCCACTAAATACTGCTTATCATATTTCATAAAACCAAAGCGTTTCAGTGACAACTACACATGCTATACAAATATGACACTTATATTGTGGAACTGACGATACTGTCTGCGCTCAGCGCTGTTCATCGGTACGAATATTATTATTACCTTCATCTCTCTTAGAAGCGCAGCACGCAGCATTCCGCGCCTGTTAGATAGAGCTACATGTTTCTTTACAGCCTTGTTAAACAGTGTTTTTGTAATTAATGTTCTTGTCAACTAACCTGAGCAAAACATTAGTCATTGCTAGCGAATAAGATACAGTTATAATAAGTGGTTCAGTACAATTTGACTGTATCGTTAGACCAGTCGCCTAAGCGAGAATGTCAGTAAAATATGTTGAATTCGATCTCATGGGTCAGACAAGCCAAGTACCAGTACATACCCTAAATATTTATTCTTTAAAAGACAACTCCCACATCGGGAATAAAATGTAAATGATTATTGAAATTAAACTGCTATATACGGATTTTATCGCGTTGTTTATTTGACACTTTATTACAAAATTTTGAAAATTGTTACATTTCTACTACTATTAAACTTTACTAATTTTTAAGCTAATTAAATTATTATTAAACTATTTAGATTTAATTTATTTTTACACTTTCCCCGACGTTTCGGTTGCTTTTCAGCAGCCATGGTCACGGGGAGACTGGGGAAACGTCGGGGAAAGTGTAAAAATAAATTAAATCTAAATAGTTTAATAATAATTTAATTAGCTTAAAAATTAGTAAAGTTTAATAGTAGTAGAAATGTAACAATTTTCAAAATTTTGTAATAAAGTGTCAAATAAACAACGCGATAAAATCCGTATATAGCAGTTTAATTTCAATGAATAATATTCGCGTAAATAGAAGACAATATTATGTAAATGATTATTTATATTTTCATCACACATCATATTGGTCGAAGCTTAATAAGCCAGATCCTGTTGTGAATCTCCTCTGCCGAATCCTTTAAAGAAGTAAATTCATGTGTATGATGATTCTTCCTTTTTTTCCTGATAAATAATTATCTGTAGTATCGCGGCATCCAGCAATATGTCCAATAAACTGATTAAATATATAATAGGTGCGCCTCCAGGTAAAAATGTATGCCTATATCAATCATTACCTAATATCATAATACATAGGAAAATATGATTACGTCAACATAATTATGACAATTGCGATTCATACTACCAACACCAGTCGAATTCAGTAACTGGCAAACCACCAACATCGCAACACACATTTTTGGTTACAAAAGAAGCAATAACAAGATACTCGATATCCAAGTTCGTTTTCCTCATAGCTCACGGTTCGCTTGCTCGAGTTAAGTTACATTAGTTTGCGGACTTGTTATACAACGTAGCCATCTGTTGAGGCTCTAGTTTCGTCACATATGCTACCAGATACCAGATCCTGTATAAGGCAACCTCCACATCAGTCCACGCGGTTAGTGCGAGATTTAAAACAAGTTTACTGCAAAGATTTTCTATTGCGAGCTGTATAGCTCTTATTAAAACATGCGTTATGTCACTATATTACTGACGTTAAATTTTTATTATGCTATAAACCTGCAGGAGACGTACAGGTCTTTTTTCTTTTTCTTTTACGTGGGGTAATGCTTTGACGTAACCCCTCTGCGGGGGTGGGCGGAGGGGTTATGTTGGACTCACCGGGGTAAAAGAAAGATGTTAAAATTATAATGGACCTCCCGGAATACCGACTAAACCTACCACGGTGTTACCAGGGAGATGGACTCGACACCTCTGTGTTCCCACGCGCGCCTCTGCGCACGCTGTCTCTCGGACCTGGTGCTGAACGGATGGCGGGCAGACCCACAAAATCCACCACCCTACTTAAAGGGTTAGATATTAACATTTATGTTGAGGGCACAAGCGGCAACTGGAAATCTTTATAATGTTGTCAATACTATAATGTACAATTTGGTAGTAGGCTATCAATTGATTTGGTTTTCATTAGCACATTACGTTAATTAGATGACATATGAAACTAGACGCAATGGAAGTCATCAACAGACAGAGAAATTCGAAATAGAGACGTATTAAACTTATCCGTGCCGTGGTCAGAATTAGGAGCTAAGAGATAGATGATAAATGTCAACAGCGGATCTTTTAGTATTGTTTTCTTCTATTATACGTCTATTATACTTATATTATTCGCAGTTTGAAAAGCAGCACGACTTATCTCTATAATGACGCCCCGTCTTCACTTACACGACACACCGCGCAGATAAGTGAGGGAAGGACCTTACAGCACATGCGCCAATACCTTTTAAGGTGGAAATGCGACTCGTTTATTTAGCATGTCTCGGAATGTAGGCTGGGCTTGGTTTTTAGCCTGTCGCTATGATGGTAATGTGGATGCTTCTATTCAGTTTTGCAAGTACTAAGTACATACGTGTCTTGTACGCGTAATTATTTATTTTAAAAGGCAGCCATTTAGTCTGTAGTTGCATAGCTAACTACATATATTATGCTGTAAATGTGTTATGTTCGTAAATCTGTTTTACTTAAATGTGTGCAGAGAATTTGTGTTTAGATTTGTTTGTTTTACAGAGTTATACTGCTGTATATTTCTAACAGTAATATTTATATTTATAGCCCTTTTATAGTCAAATAAATTTCATGTAATTAAATTAGGCAAAGGTTGTTGTTTACCTGTTGACATTCTCGTGTTATTTTGCATAGAATAATAATTATTTTTGGTTCCACGAATGTTGCAGTGCAGTCATCTAAACAACCTTAAAGCCGCGTATAGGAATTTGAATTACCGCACAGGAAAAAAGGAGTCTTTGTGACGTTTGAGTTTGTTGTTTAAATGTTAGATAAACAAACTAGCTTAATTTTTTTAATTTATTGACATTGGTGATAGGCGATTTAGCAGCCCAGCTGGCTGTGTCCTTCGCATTGCTTCCACAGTACCTAGTAAAAACACACGTTGCCGTAGCATATATTCCACCGACAACTCTGACCTGCAGTGGAAACACAAATCAGATTGATGATTTATATAGGTAAAATGTGGTACCCGTCCGCTCGACACCAGGATTAATACATTTAATCTTGGTCTCCCAATTAATACAGGACATTACCACCAGTGAAAGTAAAACACGCGATATTTTCCAGAATCGGAAATCGTTTCATGATCGCATCGTTCTATAACTATTTAATAAATGACGGATATCATCGCTTTATATGTGAAACACAGAGACTAATTTCAATCCCTTTCCTTTCTTTCTTCTTTCTTGGCTAGTGGCCAACCTGTTATCAAGAGTTGTTCAAGCCGCCCATAGGCCTCTGACATGGCTTAACGACTGCTGTCAATTTGACAACAATCGGGACCGACTTTTTACGTGCCCTCCGAAGTACGGAAACGCACAGATGAAATACCACTAAAGTGTCACCCATCTATAGACTGACCGCACCCAACGCTGCTTAACCTCGCTAATCGTTTACCGATCAGTGAGTGCAACTAGCTATGAGCTTCAATCCCTGAAGAGGTACCAGGAATAGTTTAGTGGGTGAAGGTCGATTTGGCGAGGTGATAGACTCAAGTCCTGCTTTTCCTCGTTTATAACTAATGAATTTCTAGAAAGTTCCAATCTACATATATAAAACTCTTCCGTTACTGAGTGAATGACAGACAACGCACAGCCGAAACTACTGAACTCAAGAAGCTGAAATTTGGCATGTATGTTACTTGAAGAGTGTAGGGGAGCACTAAGAGAGGATTTTTGGAAATTCCACCCCGAAGGGAGTGAAAGGGGTGAAACCCGATATTCACACGGGAACGGGACTTACGCGGGTGAAACCGCGGGAAAACTACTTGTTACTTATAAAGTAATTATGCAAGTCTATTTGATGTCTTATCGTCTGTGTAATGAGGCAACTAGTTCGAGACCCGTCAGTTACGTGTCTGTAACAACTGAAAAGTGCTTCATTGCTGAAACACTGTGACTAATTGTGAGTGACGGAGTTTCAGATGGACCAATTTTAAATGTTGACTTAAATGACATTTAAGTAACGTTCTGCTAGTTTTGCAAGGCCAGTGTGTAGATGTGATATTTTTGCAACTATTCCTAACTAGATTATGCTCGCGGCTATGCTCGCGTTTATGTAGATTGAACAAGTTTTAATTCCTAGGGAGCAGTTTTTTTTTCTGAATGAAATTTACTTTATGTCTTTTTCTGTACCACTGATAACGTGTATGCGAAATTTCATGATAATCGGTCGTGTAGTTATGGCTTGGAAGCGCAACAAACAAACAAACACACATTCGCATTTATGAAATTAGTTAGAATTAGTAAGAAGATCATCCGTTGACTGGCAACGCGGGGACAGAAGTTTCTTTATAGTTATATATATTAGTTATAATCCGAACTTACATTTTATTTAGGAAAGGTGTTTCAAGAGGTGAAAAGAAACGTTAAATGTCACGTCTTATAACGCTTTCGTAATGATTAGTACGATAACCTATCCACGCCATTAAAAATAAGTTTGTAAATGAATTGACGATTCCGAATTCTGATTCTGAACATAACATGTAATATAAAATTGCAATTATATAAGTAATTTACAAGTTACTTAGTAAGATGAGCAGCGATAGCTCAGTGGGGAGACCAACAGACTGCAATGCAGAGGGTCTCGGGTTCGAACCCACGTCGCGCACCTCTGACTATCGGAAGTTATATAACTTTTCGAAATTATGTGCGTATTGATTGACAATTATCGCCTGCTCCGTGCCTCGGAGAGCACGTTAAGCCGTCGGTCCCGGCTGCCATGAACGTCTATGGCAGTCGTTATTGGGAGAGTGTCGACACAAAAGATCCCACTGGGTCGAAGTGTCGCCGGTCTGCACTGACTGGCCCCCACATAAGATACATACTTAGTAAGATTAGATATTTATTTTAAATTTAACATTTATGAATAAAACTTATTAAAGAATTTAAGAAGGTCTATTGAAAAAGAAAATTAAGTAATTACTTATAAAATAAAAGTATTAAAAGAAATTATATCGTATTACGTTTACGTGAATGTTTGACATTATAATTAAAATATGTACCTTGGCGTCTACCGCGTTTCATGACTTCGTATGCCAACTTGTGATTAACGTTAGCCGACCTGGGAATCAAAACCTCTCGACCGGTCGCAAACTTATACAACACATCCAACAAGACATTCTTGATAATATTCATAAACAGCCTATTTAATATAATATGAAAAGAAAACTCCACTCTAACATAATCCGGATAATCTCTAATATAAAAATATCTTCTAATTAATTTAAAGATGAAATTTCTTAAGTCATATTAATTAATGAATACATTGTTTATAATGTCTCATGGCCGTGTCGCCGAACTTTTTACATTATTCGGCGCATAGAGTAGAAAACTTGCTGGCTTCGAACAAGAGACTCCTTGCTTGTCGTATCTTCCAAGCATCAATGTGAAAACTACATACTTGATAAAAATATGACTCTTACCAGATTGTGCCCCCGACTTCACTCGCTAAACGTAGGTTAGAATAGAAACAGTACTTTTTCCTGGATGAATCGCCAATGACCTTTGCTGTATTACTGACAACGTGTATGAAATTTCATGATGATGAGTCGAGTAGTTAAGGCGTGAAAGCGTTACAAACAAACATGCGTGTTTATAAAATTAATTAGGATTACTTACGACTGTAGTAAAAATGTGACGTGCTGTATTCTATGCACTTTGGTTTGGTTAATTTGATGTTCTCATATGTATCAGATAAAGTTTATTGCTTTAACTGTTTTTATGGCTCAAGGTCAAATATTTATTGCTGTAGAAGTATCAAGTCTCTTAAATTCTTATATTTATGATGAAATTTAGTCTGTGTTGGTTTTTATGTGTCCCGTTGAAGGGCACGGGTCTTTTCTGAATATATAGTTGAACAGATTTTAAGTATAGGTCTCCATAGTCTTACGACTATATCCCCGAAGGGTGTATTACACCCACATTTCGTCAGTTATAGCTTTAGGTCGTACTAGAAGGTGAGCCTGTGGGCACTTTACTGGATACAGTTCAAGACTCCATTCCGCTTCCGAAAATTTGTTGTCAGAAAATCTGAATTAAACTTTTTCTATCCCGAGAATCGATTTCGAGACTATATACACAGCAGAAGCACTCACCACTGCTGCGCCACCGACACGGTGTTACATTTACCGATAACATCGCCTATACATTTTTGCATTTGCATTTTCACTGCAAAGAAAACTGTTCCATTACAACATAAGTTGCGTAACCCCGTGTTCAATCTTTCACTCTCTCCGTAGTTATTTAACAATTAATTAATAAAATTACCCACTTACGTGCGCAAAATTCACAAAAGTGTGTACTACTAACGTGGATTCGGAACAAAAGTTCTTTTTATCCTTACGCAATGGCGTTCCGTAGCGCATGATGGAGATAGAATGTAGTACGATTTGACGGTATGAATTTCAATTTGAACCTAAAAGCCTTTAGCCTGTATATCATTGGATACTTGTGTGAAATAACAATGAATTCATTAACATTTACCTCCTTTTGACTTCCGTACGTAATGTGAGATTGTAATTATTTTTACTTGTGATAAGTATCGATTTTAGTGATGATATTATCTGTACTAGCGGTTTTATTGCTTCGTTCTATTTTAAGGATATTCACTCTTGTGCATTTTGTTTATTGCAATAGTTCACGTCCATATCCCCGAAGATAGGCAGAGGTTAATTACGCCCTCATTTCGCTCAAGCTAGGTTTTAGGGCCCAAGTATTAGAATATTCTCTAATATGTGGTATTGATGACTTGAGCAGACGGGATCACGTAGCCTTGTTAGCCGTATTGCAAACGAGCATAACACCTTGACTATTTAAACAGTCTTGTTGTCGTAACGGACATACATACCCCCGATAGAATGGTATTTAAAATTAAACAAGATGGCGGATCAACTGTCAAAAGTACCGTACTACAAGTATATCAATGTGAGGTAATAAGGCAATGATGAAAAAATATCAACGAACTAACTTAACTTACGTTCCTTACAGCAATTTACCAAAAACGTTAGTGGTAATAACGTTTGGGTTTGATAGCCGGGTCGAGCAAAGAGCAATTGGGTTTTTAGAGTTCGAAAAAACTCTTATACAACAGCTTTGTCCGTCCGTCCGTCTGTCTCTTATACAACATTCAACTCAAGAACCGTAAGAGTTAGAGACTCGCGGTCAACGCCATTCGACACAGCATAGTCGATATACCCCGAAATTACTATGACTTTTGACCTCAAGGTCACGTGGTATCACGTGATCTTTGCATATTAGTTGAACGAATTTTTCGAACTCTAAGATTTACAGCAATTCATTGCCGATTCTCACTTGTGCTGTTATGAAATTCTTAGTAGAAGCACGTAGTCTGGAATTATGCCCGCTAAACAATAACAGGCTCACACCGCAACCTAAAACATAGTTATACACCTCTGCTAACCCCTTAACAGACATGAGTCTGTGTATACGCTTATTAGATTGTGCAAATCGAAGGGTCATCAGTACGATACTAATAAATTACATCTGTCATGATACAAAGTGAGTTATGCATAGTTGTAGCCTTTAACCCTACACGTACTATTGTGGATAGTCACTCGATGTCAACGCTCTGCCTTGATACCGTTCGCGTTTATTATCGAGCGCATTACGCAGTAGTCAAGGTGATCATGCGCATATATCCTTACCTCCTAACAAATATTATAAATGCCAATGTGGATTTGTTTGTGACACTTTCACGTCTTAACTACTCTACCGATCATCATGAAATTTCGCATACACGTTGTTAGAGGAACTGAAAAGAACATAGGGTAACTTTCATCCGGAAAAAGTAGGTACTGTTTGTATTGAGTCTGATAAAGAACTGCTATCTTACGGTCACTGCCAACTGCCTACTGGTTATGCGAAGAGATGATACGTATGTAGGTAGGCAAGTGATGAATATGAAGGTAGAGGGACGAAAAGGGAGAGGAAGGCCAAGGAAAAGATGGATGGATTGTGTGAGGATGGATATGAAAGGGAAATGGGTAAATGATCAGATGACGGGTGACAGAGAAGTATGGAAGCGAAGGACATACTGCGCCGACCCCAAATAAATTGGGAGCAGGGCAAGAGGATGATGATCTTACAGGCACTGCCAAACAATAGACTATTTTATGTAACTTTAATTGTTGAATTTAAACTATTTATTACGGATTTTACGTCCACGGTCACGGAAAAACTTAAGAAATGAATAAGAAATCTTCTTCTCTAGGGTTATCTCTCTACCATTTTACCAAAAAAAGGATTGCCTATTTAAAAAAAATAACTACATATATTTTCAGAAACATAGCTCGATTTTACCTGGGTAGTTATTTTCTCGTTAATAATATTAAAAGCTACGTAACACACCTCTGAATTGAATGTCATTTAACATATAGGAATGATCGTAAATTCTGAGGTATTTCTATTGCCTTTCCTTTACTCGCCTGGCCATAGTCCTCCCTAATATGATACATGTGACGCGCGACGGTGTGTTTGTTTGCGGTTACTACATAATAATATTTTTCTAAGAAATACGGCAGTGAAGCCGCATGTAAAAGCTAGCATTTAAAATACTTGTCAGTAACCACTTTTGTGTTACACGTTGTTTAACTTCAAGCATTTAACTACTGCAGTTACAGCCAATACATAACTAATTAACAAAATAAACTTTGTAGAGAAACTCTCGGTTTCGCTTTTAAAGTTACTTACACGTAAATGTATGTGTCTAAGATTATTTAGTCAGCATTAACCCGCTGTCGACAGCTTGCCAAAGTTCGTAATGCCTGCAAATTTTGCAAACTATGGTTCTCTATAGCTTGCCAAAACTCTATTTGTCAAACATCGCAAATTTTGCGAGTTTTGAATAATTTTCTACAAACACCCTTCGTTCCCGAAACTCAATTTGTCCAAGTTCACAAATTTCGCGAGCTATGAATAATTTTAGTACACCCTTCGTTACCAAAACTCAATATGTTTGCAAATTTTGCCAACGTGTTTATATTTTCCTATAACCCTTAGTTACAAAAACTTAATTTTGAAAACGTTTGAAAATTTACCCTCAGCCACCTATCGCATTTGCAATGCGTCTCATTATTTTTGAACGCCTATCATGTGAGCGCTAACCCCTAGTCTGCCAGGATCCCAGACACAATTAAAAGTATTTTCTCGTCAATACGACTTTCTCGTCAATACTAATTTACATTATACTGTGTCGTTAGTTGTTTGTGTTACCGGAGCATAGGCATTGGCCTATTCTACCACCGACCACGGTGTTCCTTCTCGCAATCTGTGGCCGAGGCGCAGGGATCACTCGCGCATTCATCCTGCAGCCCCGGCAGATTTGGTCCGCCACTTGATCGTGGCAGTCTCGTCACACTTTTGGTTAGACTTCATTAAAAGGCGCGCGCGGAATACTACGCGCCACCGTCTCGGGCCTGCTTCTGCACGGACGACAGACTGCCCTAGTCTGTCGCCCCAGGCCAGCGTTCATGGAGGCCGGAGATCGTTTAGCGCCTTTCGGCGCCCGGTGCGTCGACTGCGGGCCGGGAGGCTGGTGTTCGCCTCCCTTTCCCTTTCCACCACCTCCTTAGCGAACATTACTACCTCGCAGTAGGAGGCGGCGGCTACCCATGCGCTCTCGCTTGCGACCATAGACTTTACTATGGCCGGTAGTGAGAGACGTTCCACCCCGACTGCCGCGATGAGGTCACGGCGCTCTTCCGCCCAGGCTGGGCACTCGTCCAGCGTATGCTACGCTGTGTCCTCGAGGCAGTCCCCACATTGATGGTACCGGGACATCTCTTCTCTTCCGATAAGACACAGGTACTTGTGCTGTGTGTGTACTGTGCTCCGAGATTACCTGTGTCAGCCGATATGATAGGGCACCATGTCGTCTCTCCAGCCACTCCTCTATGAAGGGTATTACCGCCGCTATCGCGGCGTGCCCTGCCGCTATAAGCCTAATCTATCCTAACCTTACCGCTGTTACTAGTATTTAGAGTGCATTTTTGCATTCGAAAGATATATTCGAATACAGACAAACATATTCAATTATCATTCGAATGCAAATGCAATAAGTAAATCAAATGAAATAAATGCACAACGCGATACCTACTTTGCATGATCACGGCAACTAACTTAACTATGTTTCATCTTTTATGTACCTACATTTTAGGCAAATAAATCATACATCAAGGAATCAAGGAATGCACTCATGTAGTGCTATAAATATATTCGATATAATATGTTTCGAATAGTGGTATCGAGAATCCATATTGATATTATTATAAACATCAACCATGAGTAGCTGTGTCTGTGTGTTAGGTACTCTTCCGCAACTAAACACATCCTGTTGTACTTTTTTATAAAGGCAATACTGACATTATCACGCTAAATAAAACTTTATAAAAAAACAACGTTTTTATTCAAAAAACAACAACATTGTTTTATAAAAAAAAAAGAACTACGTTTTTATTCCAACAGCGCATTGACACTAACCGTAATAGAAAAACATGAAAAATTTAAATATGAAAATCATATTCTATATTCAAATTACAAAACCCATTGAGCATAAATCCTCGAACATTATAGTAATGTGAGGAAGCGAGACGGCATATAGCTGCCTTGATTGCAAAAACAGTAGCGTAACGGTGCGCGGGCGCATCGCGCTGTACCACGTGGTCTAGTGGTATATTGTGGTCAGCTTTAGAGGTCTGTACTCTTTGAGGTCCCGTCAGTAATATGGGTAGTAGCGTTTTATAATATTAAATAACAGTTACTTGCAGTTAAGAAAGAATTCATATACAGTATTGTATATAGAGTAACTGTATAGTTATATAGACGTGAAGAAAGTGATTTGGACTTGATACGGAAGGCAGAGAACAACATGTTGTATTGGACATTGGCAGAGGCGTCAAGGTGTTGCTGGGTTCGAGTCATTGGTCATGCAAAGTGTCATTGAGGTTTTCTGATAGGAAACTCGAAGTTCGGTGTGATCGTGTTTAGCAGTCGGTAAGAGGCTTATTACTTGCTTACATTATTACGTGAGTGTATTATATTTGTCCCAATATTACGTGAGATCTGAAACATACTTAGCTTCTTTTTTCTAAATGACATCTTCCGCACTAGTAATAATTCCTATGTCATCGACTTTATAAACATTCAAATATCGGACATAAATAACACTCACGACTCGGAACAACCATTAACGGATCACACAAATTTTTGTCCCGTGTGGTGTTCGAACCCACAACATTCGGCGCGGTGACAATATCGAGACGACAACAACGTCATCCTTGGAATCTGTTATATATATACATATATATATGTGTGTGTTATTAATGTTATTATGCATAATTTTAGGGAAGAGAGCGTAAATTCCGCATCCTTGTACGTAGGGAGAGTGTCGGTACGCCAGCGGTCGACCTCGACAGTCCTTCCTGCAGTGCCCAGATTCTTTTAAATGTCAACTAAATATTAATTGATCTGCCACACTGTATGATGCTGTAAGTCACACAGCTTATGTTATGATCGTATACAGAATTCTACGCACTCTATAATGGGGTTTAACTTTTAATTTATTAGTTCCTGCGAATACCACATTGGTGTGAATACCAAAATCAATAATATGTTTATTCATGTAGGTCACAAAGTAACACTTATGAACGTCAAGTAAGTGACATTTACTATACAGTTACATTAACCCGCTGCCACGATCAACAAAACAAGGGTTTAGAACTAAAAAAAAGAACTGGCTAAAAACTCACGGCCACTCTTTTTAATCACATAAGAAATGTATATATAATATTATAATATCAACCCTGTATATAAACTGCCCCACTGCTATAGTTTGACCGAAACTGCTGTACTACGCCTTAGGTATGTGCGCGGCGTGACAGGGAGGCGAACGCAGGCTAACAGGCCGCTGTCATTCGTCAACGCTCACGGCAATCCCCCCCGTCTCACCGCACACATACCTAAGGCGCGGTACAGCGGTTTTGGTTAAACTATTGTCATGTAGCCCTTTTCACACTGAGTAAGGCAAGAGAGTCTCACAAAAAGCTATAGACCACCACGCTGGCCGTGCGTATTGGCAGACTCCACATATCTTTGAGAACATTATGGAAAACTATCAGACATGCAAGTTGCCTAACGATATTTACCTTCGCCGTTAAAGAAACGATACCAAGATAATAATTATCACATGTATAAATGTAAGGCATGCGCCAAGTTTCATCTGTATCTGTTCAGTGGTTTATCCGTGATTGGTAACTACTCCACGTTACACGTATAACCAACTACTACACGTTACACGTATAAAGAACACGAGAATGCTGCTTGTTGTTCCCGTGGCAAGATGGCAGACGATTCTGAAGTCCTGAATTTGAGACTCGGATCGGGCAAAATGTTGTCAGGGTTCTCAGATCCGCAATTTTAATTAGCACGGGATACAAAAACATACCTGGTATATAACAAAGACTCACTCCCATTATGTGGGATATAAAACATAGTTATAGCAAACCATCTCTGCTTAACTTCAGGCATATACAAGCGTTATGTAGGACAAACAAACGCACACTCACATTTATAATATTACGCAGGTGGTTATGTTAGCAGGGTTAAATGTTAAATGGTGACATTCAACAGTGATTAACGCAGATAGAGAAATATTGTATGGAAATTATACATCTGATGTATTTAATAAAGGTCGGGGGTCGGAAATTTATGCATGGAGTGAAGCTGAATCGTTGTTGAAATGTGTAAAATTGTTTGTAGTGTGTAGTTAGTTGTTTAAATGTTGATATGTGTCTATCTAGTCTGTAAAAAATAGTTTAAACTATCTGAATAACCGAGTTTACGAGTATATAATTGAAATTAAAGCGTTTGTTAGGTAAACATTAAGTCGATATTCCCTAACATATATAAATAAAAAATAAAGAGACAACTCTTATCTCTTGCTCAACACTCAAGACTCAATGCTATTTCATTATCTTCCGACTAATTGATGAGATAGATTTCTAAATATTTAACTTTAGTCATATAAAAATAAATACTCACACTTTAGATTATTTTATGTATGCGAAATTTATTTATACTGATATTATAAAGAGGAAAGATTTTTGTAGTAATAAATAAAAAAAATGGCTGAACTGATTTTAAAAATTCTTTGACCGTTAGTAAGCTACTTTATCCAGGAGTAACATAGGCTAAATAGCATCACGCTACGAGCGACGGGAGCGGGACAGTAATAATAAACGTGAGTGAAATTATACAACTTACAATTTTGAATATTTTATTTATGAGACTTTTATTGATAATATATTTATTGTTATGTCGCTTGTATTTTTCATTTCTATATTTCTTTTATCATGTTTTATTGTTATTGCAGATTATATATCAGCTTTTTATCATCTCGTGAGAGTCATCTGTGTTGACTAATGCGGACAAACGGTTTCAATAATACCTATATATTATATTTATACAGAATCTATTTATTATTATATTATTTAAATAAGACAACACCTGAATCCCTGTATCGTGGATGACCATAAACAATTGTTTGTTCTTCTATAAAAGACAACTGCCACACTTGGAATAATTCCTGTTTCGCGGGGGACTTTATTAACATTAAGACAACTGACACAAAAACACCCAAGACTGAACTCATACCTTTTTGTCAGTCACGCAATTTTGCCGGTGTAGGGATCAAACCAGAAACACGCGACGCTTTGGTGAACATTTTACCCACTCTACCAGTAGTGCAGTCACTTGACAGATTTTTATTTGTTAACACTAATTCATGTGATTATATTTTCCTTTACACCACAGTACTATTTCTAATTAACTATATATTCTAATAATAATTACTCTTATCGCACTATTTCTAATTAACTATATATTAATACGTGAAGCAAAAACTTTGTACCCCATTTTTACGAAAATTGCGCGGACGGAGGAGTATGTAATTTGGCACAGTTAAAGTTTATATGAAGAAGGAGGGGCGAATCCTAATATTTTTTATAAAATATGCTTTAGAAATACATTAAATTAATGAAAAAACACTACACGCACACAACCATGCATTTGACACAAGCATTCGTATCGCGTTCGTAGTATTTCGGCATGGTTCGGTTGATGTCGTAGAATTCTTCGTAACTATGGTTAGGTACATATTATGTATGTGGAGTAGGTGACTAAATGAAATGTGTTTATAATGGTATAGTTATAGACAATTAAACCTTTAACGATCAAACTTAAAATTTAAATCAATTATGGTCGAATTTCGACCACTTGGCGACTGCTAGTATTTATAATTTCATCCAAATTAATTCAACGTACACACGTGAAGGAGTAAAGAGCATGCAAGCATATTTAAAAGCTTTTATATTTATTACATTATAGCTTCTTCCCGCGGCTTCGGTCGCATAAAAATATGTAGGTAAGGTTATGTTAGTAACAGTACATATTATATAGCTTGGAGAATTGCTTTTAGACATTAAATGAATATTTGAATTGCAAACAATGTTATTTCACACATTCTTTAAAACGAAGTCTCTATTAACAATATAAATAATAAATACTGTATAAAATTTTAAATGTAATTTAATTTATCTTGACATCTATTATGTAATTATTTAACTGGAAATTGACATTGTTTATAATATTTTTATACAGTTATGATATTATCTATTCCTTTCACATTTTATAATTATTTTACTATTGGTAATTGGCATTTGTTGATAATAATGAATATTATGTTTAATAAATACATTTTTGTACTATGTAACAACATTCGTACGCCTACTAAAGGCGAGATGTGATGTACCTTAACCTTGTAACATCCTCTGTAACCATGTCTCATGCGAATAAACTATCATTTCATTTCAATGAGTCAATGAATTTTTTAAATCGTTTGAGTGGTTTTGATTTAAATCCTTACAAACAAACAAACAAAAAATGTAGCTTTACTTATTATAATATTAGCATAGAAATTTGACTTTTGAATACACGATCGCATTATTAAAACCATTATAGAATATTTATGGTTAATAATGAATTTAATAAATAAATTAACCATTATATAATTGTAATGGGTTTAATCATTACCAAGGCTAAAATACCTTTAGCCAATTCTTTCTTTGATCATGGGTAGCGGAACTTAAACTGTGAAACTGTAATTTAATTAACCTTTTGAACGCCAATCACTTGTATACAAGTTCGAGATTTTCGTGCCCTCAGCGCCACTACTTGATTAGAAGTAATAATAGTATAAAATAAATTTACGACTTTTACAAGCGCCCTGTTATAAGCCATATTTATAACTTTGTCACAAATAATAAGTTCTTGTTTGTTTTATATTCAATAGAAACAAAAACGCCAGAAAATATTTTAATGCCCCCAACGCCAAGTACTTGATATAAACTAAGACAGTGATGGGACACGATGACGACCTCGCTATATTTCATCTCGTCGAAACGATCATAAATACTATTATTGCAAGAAAATGACGTGAATAAATAGTATTTTATAAATATTGTAAACTATAAACTACGTTTTATTCACCTTAATCAAGAATAAATAGGTTTTCTAATCATTATCGATAGTGAAACACTGTTTGAATGAATCGGAAGAATTTGATTCTGAGGTAAGTTTAAATACATTATATTATTATATCTTAATCTTGTACTCGATGTATCGATCTCTAAAGAAAAGTGTTAGGTATAGATATATTATGTCATTTAGTATTATATACTATTAGATAGGTTCTTCAGTACCTAATAGCTAGGTATCCTTTATCGATTTAATGTGTTTACATGTGATCCCAGTTTACAAAATGTTAACTGAATATTCAACGCGAAATCGTATTTAATACGATTTCGCGTTGAATATTCAGTTACGTACCTATCTGTAGATCTTCAGACTAGTAGGTACCTAGATTTGTCAGCAAAATTTTATATATACATATTTTTTTCTAAATATTAAGAAATCACGCTTCGAACTGGAATGACACGTAAACACATTCAATCGACAAACTTTAAGTGAAAATTGTGTCAATTTCGAGCGAGCAAAGAACGCGTCCTATTTTTCCAAATTATTAGTTTATTGAAAAGACACAGCGCAAAAAAGTTGTTGACAATAAATAACAATAACTCAGTTATTGTTATTTATCGCCGGCGCCGCGTAAGTAGGTATTAATAAATATTAATTTCAACTTATATTATTTGTCAATAGGACATTAATCCCATCCCCACGTTTTACTATAGATACGTTATACATTTGTAGCGTGGCGCTGGAGGACACATCGCGTATTATATAGATGGGCGTCGAAAAGGTTAAGCTGTCTTTGCTACCTATTTGTTATTGTTATATTTTCTTTTGTTTTGTTAGATTATTTTAGTTTTTTTATATTTTTTATTGCGTTGTTTTAATATTCATATGTGGAGGCTTGTTATTAACAACATGTGTAGCCATTAAATGTATACTTTATAGAATTATATTAGTCTGTAAGCCTTCCTAAACTTATATAAATAAATAAAATAAAATTTAGGTATCCAAAGGCTATAAGGTATCAAAACCATTGTAAGGTCGCCTGAAAAATCTTTAAAACTTTTAGCGTAGCCAAGTCTTTGCAAAAGTATTAATCTTTGAGAGGTTAATGAACTAGTTGGGTTTCGGGTTCAAATTCCGAGCCGGGCAAAGCCTTATTGGGTTAATCTGTGAAATTCTTAGTAACTAAAACAACGGTACGTAGTCTCGGCATGTTTCTATAGTCCATAGAGGTCGCTTAATTTTTTAGTTACGTACATATGTAATTTAATGTCATGTATATACATTAATGACATGATAGACATGATTTAAACAGCTTTCTTGTTAAAATATATAAATAGATAACTCACTAGGAATAATTGACGAACGGATACAAAAATACACCCAGACTCTAAACAACTGTGTGTTTATTACACAATTTTTTGTCCCATATGGGGATCGAACCCACTACAGGCGCAGTGACTGTCATTGCCGCCACTTCAGCTTCTACGCCATCCGTGCAGTAAAATTTAATTAGCCCTACCTTCAAAGCTTCAGGCAGACATAGGCGTCAAACTTATAACATTCTACAGTACTCTACTAATCCGAAACTCAAGACCCTCTCTCTTCAGCTAAAAAAAATAAATCACAATTCGCCCCATAGCCGTTATAGTATTGTACCCCCCTAAACACTCAAAGGCTAACAATATAATATTTCATAAGGTTTTGCTCCCATAACTCCTCTAATAAACCTCTATTACATAAATCTACGGCCCTTATTCGTATAAGGGCCGGCCCGATTTCTCTTGTTGGCTCTTTGTCTCTCCTTACAATGACCCACAGTGCCCTTTCATAGCAAAAATGAACCTTAAAGCTATGAAGATAAGGTGGTTGTATTCTATTGTATTCAGCGAGACAATTTCGCCCGTTATCTGTGCACGCGGTGTGTAAGCGTAGAAAGTGTCCCATTGACAGGGTGACCATGGGTTGTGTCTAGTAAAATATGAAAATTGGTGTTGTAATGTATTAGACTATTAAATCCTAACTAATATTATAAATGCGAATGTGAGTTTATTTGTTTGATATGCTTTTAAGCCTTAACTATTTGCCCGATAATCATTAAATTTCGCATACACGTTGTCAGGGCTCCAGAAAAGGACATAGGGTATCTTTCATCCAGAAAAAGAGTACCGTGCTCAAGCAAGCGAAAACACGGACAAAAGTTAGTGGTTTAATAATGTTTTCTATGTGCAATATTATGTTTTAATAGTTGAATACATCGCATGAATACAATGAATTATCAGAGATGCATATTATATAAAAATTGGGGCTTTGTGTTAAAAATCTCAAAGCCCGCACTATGAATAAACTCAAACTCAAACTCAAACTCAAATAAAAAAATAAAAAATAATTCTTAGGGTATGAGTAGCTTAATAAACATTGAAGCAACGTAAACAAAGAGCACCTTCAGTCACGGAACAACTGTTTTTGGATCGGAATTCCCAATACTCGGCAAAGCGTAGTAGCGAAGTGAATGCATAAACCATTGCATCAGATCTATAAACTTACTGTTTTAAAAATCTTTATCTCTTATACTAGGATATAAACTCTGTGTTGTTTATTAAGTTAAATGAGCTATACAAAGATCGATAATTCAGGTACAGACTACCTCCGAATTCGGTACAATTATCTGCGGGACACAAAGATGTTATTCCGAGTAGGAACCAAGACAGTACACCAAACGTAGAATAAAATGTTTACTTGGATAAGTCCCGGCAGGCATTAAATAGCAATTATTGTGGGTATAGATCCTGAGACAAATCTCGAGATATATCCCAGGGTTGCACTATGTTGGACTCCGAAGTTTCGCTAGACTTAAGCAATCTCCCCAACTGCAACATTTCTATATAAAACTAAACATGACTGTATATTTTATTAAATAATTCCGTTAAAGCTACATCTATTCTGGTTACTCGAATAAAAGACAAACTAAATGCTTGTTACTTACCTATACACTGAAAGAAGTCAACGTTTTTATTACTCAGTGAAACGAAATAGTTAATCTTAATGTTTTGTATCATGCTTCTATACACTTTATTATAAACGTCACGTTCATTGTGACACTAGAAAACGAGATAGCATAACATCATTGTGATTTTAAATTACAAAGAGATAAAATAATGTCTGGGAAGAGGAGGGAGCGCACTTTCGATTGCAGGATACGGCATTCGTAATTGGATAATGCTGGGCGTCCCATCCCGCTTCTGTTTTGATATTCCTTCCTCGTCTAGAGTTAGTTTTATATTGATGATCGTAATTAGAAGTGAGGTGCCTTACCCAATTGTTATTATACAAGAGACAATGTCATTGCCGCGCATCTCACTAAACTCTAGTTCTACTAAACGTAGATTTTAAGTAGTAATTACACCAATAGTACAATCCACATCGAAATTCATCAATCCTTTTGCGTAAAGCACAAAGAGACAAACAGTTAAGTTATAAATTCCGATATCTAGTAATTAATTGATGTAGCTCAGTATTTGAAATATAATTAGTGTCCAAATACAGCTTCCTTAAAGTGTTAATAGCATATACATATCGACTGAATAACACCTAATATAATACATCTATATCAAAAGTATTCAAATCATATTTTTTTATATAAAACGACTTCGTTAGCAGCAATAAAATTAATAATACAAATACAAAAAGCTGCATATCATCAAGTATCACACCTAAAAAGTCAACAAAATGCCAATGTTTTTAGTTTGCTCAGTTTTTTACCACAATGTCTTCACTTCCTAAGGTCAAGGTCACGGTTGGTATATCGGTACTGGCTAGCAGTACCTACTACCTACGGTGAATCACAAATGCTTCTTTGATGACGTAAGCTTACATGTCTTAATAACCGGATCAGCAATAACCATGTTTGGCTAAGATTGATGATAATTGCTCTTGTGACAGAGTTTGTGAAGATAAAACTGTATTTTTGTGAATTTGGAATAAAATTATATTTATTTTGTGGTTCAACATCAGTCTGGCAAATAAATATTTGAAAAGATGATAATATAGTGCTATTAATATGATCAGATCTGTTTATAGACTGTTCTACTGTTGAACGCTGTGTAAAACTTGACACACCATTAAGGACATTATGGAGATCTCCGATATTCAACTAAATGACTAATGCCGAGAGTGCAACAATTTAGGTGACCACTCGCTTTCAGAATCAATTCGTCGCAGTGCGGTGCAGTGGTTTTGATTTTAGGAATTCAATTTGTATTCTTTGTAGCAACGAACGCAAGACCTTCGAATAAAATCACCTCGGAATCATTTTTGGAAAATCGACTGAAGTAAAGTGATTAAAACTAAATCAAAAGTCTTAAGAACGTAGACAGTCTTGACTCTAAAGATCACATAAATAGTTGTTTAAACAAAGCATAATAGGAAACAATAATATTACTGTACGTATCGTAAAAACAGTACACAACAATTACAGAATGCAATGCCAAGAACAAATTAATTGCTACATGAACTCATATTTCTGCCACAACTAAATTATTGTCCATTCCCTCGACATAACTTAGATTCTGAACGTGACAATAAAAGGTCACAAGATTATGAAATTACGTCATTCACTCGTAATTATCTCAAAGAATCACTTAGTGCGATAATTATTTGCTAATGATGTAAAATACATGCAATCCCGACAATAATCTATTGTATTTGTAGTGCTATTTATTCTCAAGTACCTCAAAATAACCGAGTTTTTATAGGATTAAGGAAATGTTAATGAGGAACTAGTTATTGTTTGGGTACGCAAAAAATATAATGGATGTCTGGTCGTAGTCTGGCAAAGTGTAGTATCTCGAATTCTGGACTCATTAAGCTGCGGTTTTCCCGTTAACATTAAGTTAAAGTAGGATAAAAATGATACCTGTAGATGTTTTAAAGCATATTATTATTCTTTTAGCTTATTGTATGATCGGATGAAATATAGTCGGATGCCAACGTGTTTTTGCACCTAATGCCTTGGCATTTTATCGGTGACTTATCCTTAACATTTGAAATTATTAACAGTGCTAAATATGTAACTCTTGCATGTCGATATGCGCTAAAATATGCAATAATTATGCAATTTGAATCACCTAAATTGATTATACAGTTGACTATATTTATCACATTGTGATTCTTTTAAAATATCTGAACATATTACATTATTATTCAAAGTATAATCATACCACAGAGATAAAAGACACGAAGTATAAAGATTATTAATTTTGCATTAGTTTACGACTGGCTTACTATTTCTATTTATGAGGCACAGGTGTATACAATCCTTACTCAGTGGACGGGATAGTTCGACATGGAGTTAATTTAAAGTCATTGACAGAAAATTAAACGGCATAACTTGCACTAGAACAACTACAATGAACATAATAAAGAACCTTCATAAACAAAATTCGTTACACACCATAAAACTTCTATGCCAATGTTCTGTCATAAAAACTTACAACAATATAGGTATAGCTAGTAGTTATTATACGAGCAATATTCAAGGTCAATGGCTAAGGTCATAGTGTCAACAGTACAGGACTGTCCGAAACTCTCCGCGATCATACCGCGCCTACAAAGCACAATGACTCCCATTTCACTGCGCCCGCGCAGTTCGCGTGTCACGTGTTCCACGTTAGAATGGATAATTGATCGCGTGTTAACTAATAAGCTCACAGATCTGATCTGTCCAGTATTTGGGCCACATTGTACGGTCATTGCTTATATCTAGTTCAATTGGTTATACTCCGTGTCAGCACTTTCTTTGCAAGTATGTGTCACTGTGAGAGTGCTAAGTAATACTCACACATAATGATAAGTTCATATGATTAACACGGTGTAGCTTGACATCAATTTGGTTAATTATTAAGATAATTCTCTAAGCAGTTCCATTGCCTTAAGTGTATATACAGCTGATCATAAGGTTACCAATAACATTCTATGAATTCGCTTAATGTATTAAAGACTTAAGAATGGCTTTTCATTGCGGGTTATTGGAACTTAGCTATTACTGGTGAAATGTGGGTGTGATACAGGTTTGCGTCTGGTAAACCTGTATCGAGGATATTAGGCTGATGCAGTAGCATATTTTCTCTAAATAACGTGCTATATGAATGAACATGGATGTTTGTCTTGGTCTGGGTGTTTCTATGTATAATATGTTATTTACAACAAAAAAAAGTATATATGTATGTTTATCCATTGTCTAGTACCCATAGTACAAGCTCTGCTTAGTTTGGGCTAGATGATGTTGCGTGTATGTGAAAGAATATTATATTATTATTATATTATACTACTAAATTAGCAAACAAGCATACGGCCCACCTGATGGTAAGTGGTCACCGTAGACGCCTGCAACACCAGAGACATCACTTGCACATTGTCGACCCTTCAGGAATAAAAGTAAGGGGGAAAGAGAAGGAGCGGAAAGGGGGCAAGAGGGTTATTGGGCCTCCGGCACTCTCACTCACCGAACGAAACAACAATAGGAATACTGCTATTTTACGTCGATATTCTGTGAGAGGGTAGTCCTTTCCCAGTCAAGCCGGCCTGGCGGCTCTTTCTCATAGTTATTCATGCTGAAATCAGCAAGGCAATACTACGTTAAAAAAAATGTATAAAGGTCATTATTATATTACTAATAAGTAATAATATTATCTCGTCTGGTGAGATTCGTAAATAACATGGCAATAAGTGCTTGTCATATAAACAAGATCACACCAGGTGTGATCGACGATAGGTCATAGCTTTCACGGGTAGATCTAGTTATTACCAGTATGTCTGTGGAGTTGAGTCTTTCAAAATATTACTACATATTAGCAAATTTATTTAACTTAAAATACATATATATATATACTTAAAGCTTGATGGCGTTTTCTTTTTTCGTTAGAACGCTGTATTGCCTTTACGTATAATATAGGTATCTAAAAAACCATTAACTAGAAGATAGATTTGATTTGATCAGAAATCTGTAATATTATATACCAAAATTTTATCTAATCTTGATTTTTATGTAAAATATTGCAATATTTTATATTGCAGTTATATCCTTACTAATATCATAAACGCGAAAGTTTGTATGGATGTATGGATGTTTGTTACTCTTTCACGTAAAAACTACTGGACCGATTGCTGGAGACCTGGCTTCACACATTTTTATCCCGATACTCCCACGGGAACGGCACTTACGCGCGTGGTTTCACCACGGGGAAAAACTAGTAAAATATAAGTTTAGTAAAATCCAGATATTTCTCATAGTTATAATTTGGCCTTGAGATGCTCAAAAGAACTACTACTGTAGAACTGAATTCTAAAGGCTTTGTTGAAAGGAAAACATTGTCAGTAATACCAACACTCACTGGCCCCATTCAGCTCGTCCTATATTCTGTGAAAAGGCTGTACTAAATACTGCCAAAGGAGTCGGCCAGGACAGGCTATTCATCTCGCAAGAAATCTTAAAAAACCTCAAAAGAAACCATCTATTTCGCTTGCTTTACCTTGCAGCATCGCATCTTGCTGCAATTTTCGCCGAAAATGTAACATCTATCCACTTAAAATCGAACACACAAAATATTGGTCAATGACGACAATTGAATAATTTTGTAACACCCGCATTGTTGCTATTACATAAAGAATATAAAAGAACCTCAATTCTATAATACTTAATTGCATTATGCACTAATAACAGTTAATATAACAACAAAACTTAATAACGTTGTGCAAAATATTAAACATGAATAGTTTATAAAAACTGGTTATGGATTAAGAAATAATATTTATCGCGGCGGCGAGTATAGGGGCTCGGTGCGCGGCGCGGGGCAGTACCGTACGCGCCGCGCGACCGAGCAGACGTGTGTGACAACGACAGCTATTTACGAAATAACTGAGCGATTGTTAACACTGTTATTGTTGTGCTGTTTATAAATTCATTATTCCGAAATATCGTGTGAGTTTTCATCATAAATAATATAGTTTAAAACGTCCTATCTATTAATCTAACATATGTTTTGTCGCAACATTTCTTTTTATCTACAAAAATCTAAAAGTATTTTTTTTCTTCCGCAGGTAAACGGGACACGTAAAATGGACCGCGGAACCGACAGTGATGTGCTAGTGTTGTGAATAACGGTTAATAACGAGTTAATAGTGGTTGATAGCTATGATGTGAGACAGTTGTGGTGGTCAACATGCCTTCTGACTGTGGTTCGGCGTGGTCGCCGCCCGCCTCTAATAGCGAGAGGAGGTTGAGCAACTCATCAGATGGAAGTGCCGGCAGCGGTTATTCTAAAGCAGTAAGTTCTAAGTTTATTTTGATATAATTGTTTTTGCTCACGTGCGCCTTTGTTACCCAATCGCCTTTCGAAAATTTGTGTAACGTTATATCTGTAGTGCCTACTCAATCTCTAGTGTTATAAAACTCGACGGCAAATACTCGACCACTTTTACTCGTATTCACGTTGGTTTATATATTAGTTCTTTCAAAAACCGCTACAGTGAACGGTGTAGGGGACATATTAGCGCAGGAAATGATCGGAAGATGTTCGTAAAAGATCTGAAATGATCTCAGTGACATAAGAGCTTAACTTATTTGTGTTGTGACTAATATACGACCGTTTTCTTTTGTAGGAACGTTCTATTTTGACTGGTATTCGGTAGGTACGCGTTTTTAACAATGCGAGAATATTCGATTTTTTGGTAAAATATTTGTAGCTGTCTAGTGAATAGGATCGCTCGCTAGTTGTGAAGTCGAACGAAAATACTTATCGTAATTAAATCAAATAGAAAAATGTAAATAGTTTACATTCAAAGACGTTGGATATATGTGCTTGTTTAATCAATATTTTAATAATAAATGTGAATATAAAAATATTTTTATTAATATTTATTACCTATCATAAAACGAAACTAAAATATTCGATAAGCACTTTTTATTATACCTATGCTTGTGTGTCATACACAAGCATAGGTATTCGCCTAATAGTAAGCAATTACCGTAGGTACCTACCTTATGAATAGACTGAACTTACAGTTTATGCAGTCGATAGAAAGACAATGATCTATCTGTCTTCGATTGTAATATTTAAAGACAATCCGACCTTCAAAACTCGATATTCAATGAAATCGAGATCGAGAATCGTATTTCCGACTTAATATCAAAAAAATCTATCAATACATGTATATCGATATCGATAACGCCGTAACTGTTTTGAACGAGATGTGCTAGATTGTGTATCATAGACCCCAGACATGTAACAGTAATTCTATTGGCAATGTCATTTTAACGTTTTGATTTAAATTGCAATTGGAAATTTTCAATAGCACCACGAAATTTAATACTTTGTCTGACAGACGACAATTAGATCTTGCTTATTACATGATGGTGTGTACAAGACGACACGTGCAATAGTTCTCTTCCAAATCTCTTAGAAATAACCTAGCGTAATTTTATATTCTGTTTGTGAATTGCAATACTTAAAGGGTCTTTTATAACACCTACACTTCAGAGTTATGTTTATGCCTGGCCTTCTGTAACATAAGTAAGCCTATTGCCATTAGATTTGAACTGCAACCGAAAATATTTACAAAATTTTTTGGTCGAGTACAGTCAATCCCACAACATATTGTCCGATGAAATTAAGCTGAGGGCACAACGATCGCACGAAACGTTTTATGCTGCTAAACGAGTCACTTAAATAAAAGTGCTATATAAGTAAAAACAATTAGGTCATCTTGTGACTTTGAGGATTAATCACAAAAACATTATGTATTAGGTGTTTCTTTGTCAACAGAAGTTACATTGTCAGATAAGAAGCACCACACTGATAGTATATCAGTAAACAACTGTGCAATAAACATCGAGACTATTTTTGTGGAAACTTCTACGCTTTATATAAATAGGTTATATAAATAATGTAGTGAAGAAGGATGCGCGCCATGTTCCTGGTTAAAATTAGACTCAACCCTCATTGCCAGTCGATAAACACCGGAATTATTTATGAGTGACAGAACACATGCACCTTTACTACGTCTACTGTTTGAGTAATTTACAGCGAAGGGAAGATTAAAACAAAGAGTAAATCGCATTTATAAAATACTAGATGAGGCTTACTGATCTATACTTCTATACTAATATTATAAAGCTGAATAGTTTGTTTGGTTCGACGCGCTAATCTCAGAAAATACTGGTTTCAATTGAATAATTATTTTAGTGTTGGATAGCCCATTTATCGAGGAAAGCTATATAACATTACACTAACATAGAAGCGGAGCATCAAAACAAAATGTTTTAATTTCTCTTATGTGTTCTTTAATGTGCAGACAAAGTTGCGCGGGTCAGCTAGTACAAACATAAAAATTTCTAGATGTGCCCGCGGTTTCACCCGCGTTTCTAGTTACTGCGCCGCTCCCGTGGGTCGTAGCGTGATGTTATATAGCCTATAGCCTTCCTCGATAAATAGAGTATCCAACACTAAAATAAATTTTCAATTCGAACCAGTAGTTCCTGAGATTAGCGCGTTCAAACAAAAAAACAAACTCTTCAGCTTTATAATATTAGCATAGATTAATTATTATTTCAGAATTAAAGCTTTATAAATGGACACATGCCTATATATCCTGCCTATATATCCCCAAGAAGGTAGGCAGATGTGTACAAGCCCGTATTTCGCTAGCTATGTATTTCTATTCTACGCAATACTACCAGCCTCGGAGCCAGTCTTCGTGCAAATATTCTTATAATTTCTTAAAAATAAACGTAATAAAATTAACTAAGCTAAATAACAAACCAGTGAGCTCACGTAAAAAAATTAGTCAGCTCTAATACCACAGGACTAACGAACCAATGAAGCATTTGGCAATTACTATTTTAGTAAATTATTCTCTCATGTCATTACGAATTACCAACCAACTCATCTTAAAAAATAAAACAGTAACTACAAACAGGCTTATATACGCTTGACTCATAAGATTTGTCTTCTCAAAAGCTCATTATCTAATCCTATCCTAAATGAACCCGCACACGTCAGTAAACACACGGTCCATAAAATGTTGAAGTTCTCAAGTCTTACTTTGTTACTTGAACCATTTCTATGTTGCCTTTGAAATTAAACAGAAATAGAAATATAAATATTTATTTGCATAGAATGTAGGTTCACAAATTATGATGGTAACTTGTTTAGAGAAACAAATGTTCTTCTAAAGAAAACCCATAAACATATGTATGTTCTACGAATAGATTCCTATCCTGAACGCGTTTTGATATATCATTATATACTCAGTTCAACGGTGAATAATATCAGGACTTCCAAGAACGTGTGACTCCCATAATTCTTGTTATGTAGATGAAGCACCAGGAATGTACAATTACTCGCCAAGATCCTAGAAAAATGTCCTAACCCAACCAGTTTTCTCCAATTAGCGAACGTAAAAACCGTATTTTGTACAAAAAAAGTACATTAAAAACGTGATAACGACGCCCTGGTACAAGAATACTTATCTGGTCTAATTATGTGGTATTGGTTTTCTAATTAGGTATTGGTACTGTTAATGTAAGGCTTCACATTTACCTTGAAGTGGGTGAAACTGATACCAAAGGTGGGCAAAGTTATTTTTTATTTATAGACTTATTTCTGCCCGCGACTTCGTGTACGTGGATCCTACGGGATCAAAAATACTGTGGAGAAAATCAATCAAGGTTTATTTATATATGTATATCTTCACCAACTCTCTATGTGTAATATTAGTACCTAAGATTCTAGTTTTTTCTGACTGCCTCTATGGAAAGGCTTTTGGTCTCATGGTATAAGTACGCAATGATTTTGAGGGCCCGGGTTCATTGTACGAGTTCTGATAGTAAATTATCATTATATTAGCGCGGAATCCAGACATATGTATACTCTACGCTCCCCGCACATTCGTCTGCGTCACATAAGAGAATTTTCTCCGTTTTTGCAACATTTTTATGGTTGCTCCGCCCTATTGGCCGTAGCGTGATGTTATATAGGTTATATCCTTCCTTGATAAATGGGCTATCCAACACTAAAAGAATATTTCGATTCGAATCGGTAGTTCCTGAGATTAGCGCGTTCAACCAAACAAACAAACTCTTCAGCTTTATAATATTAGTATAGATAATAGAGGTATCAGGCTCGCCGTCCATTATGTAAAACCTAAAACACAACTAAGGAATATGGCTACAATAGATCTCTGCTTACCCCTTCGAGGGTATAGTGGCGTGAATCTACGTATGACCACTTCATATGTAAATTCGATCCTATACTTGCAAAACACCGAAACATTTTAGCATCCAGTTATTTTTATTGCTATTTGTAACCCTGCATCCCGTTCGCTTATCTGGTAGCAAGGCCGTACATTCTTTTCTCGAAGCAACTTGTAGCTTCTATATCTTTATTACGAATCACGGCAGCATCTTGTCGTTTATGCTACTGGTAGCGTTTAATATACTTGGTTTACTACCGAAATTGCAAGTTTCTGCCCATTATAATGTAATAATGGTTGCGAAATGGGACCAGCCATACTCCCCCGAATTGTCAAACAATTGCGTCCTAAGTAACACAACAATGCAATTTTTATATCATAGTATAAATATTGACTGCCTTCTTGGACTATTGGAGTAAGTTTGGGCAAGTGTTTGGATGCGTTCGTGGGTCCCGGGTTCAAATCTCGGATTGAGTAATCGAAAGTGTTATTGGATTTTAATGTTAGTGATTTCTCAGTAGCCAGTACGAAGCCTAGAAATATGGTAGGTGGCAATAAACTAGCTCTTATTATAGGACCTTGCGCTAAGTGTTTTTTTTTTTTGAGATTGACTACTTATCACTATGAATAACTCCTGTCTTATAAGGACTTTACAAACATTAAAATAATGGTCACAAAAAACACCCAGACTCGGAACAACTATTTGTGCACGTTGCAATGTTTGTTAAACTATTTTTATCCTGAACAACATTCGGCGCAGTGGCGATCGCTTAAACCACTTCGCTCATCCTACAGTCAAATAAGGAATTTCCTTCTTTTTGAGGATATATAAACTATTCATGGAAATTAAACTACTATATGTATGCATTTTATTTTATGGATGCTGTGTGTGAACATGTTCAACAACCAACCACTACCTGAGATTTGACAAACCACAGATTCTCGCTAAAGAAAACCGATTCCTACCAAGGATGTTTCGCGAGGCTATTGAAACCAACAAACATCCTAATTTCAATAGAGAAGATGGTTGGAATGTACCACCAGCTTGGTATCCAGTAATTCAATTAGTCAAACACAGGAATAAGCAAACAACAGCTAGACTTCATGGTACTTTGAGCTCATTCTGCGTAAATAGAAACACCAATGATTAAATTATGTTCGAGTACTTTGAAATAACTACACCGGAACATTGAGACAACTACCGTCTTAGTCTCCCCGTGACCATGGCTGCTGAAAAGCAACCGAAACGTCGCGTCGGTGAAAGTGTAAACTTAAATATAAATAGTTTAATAGTTTCAATAATTTCATTAGCCTAAACTTAGTAAAGTTTAATAGTATAGTGTAACAGTTTCTAAATTATGTAATAAAGTGTAAAATAAACAATGCGATAAAATCCGTATATAGTAGTTTATTTTCAATGAATAACATTCTCGTAAACAGAAGACTATATTATGATTAAAACTACATATGTACATATAAATTACATAGATATATGGTCTAAAAACTGACCCTAACATCTATGAATCTATATTCAAGTTTCTATTATATTATGTCTCGCAATCAATGGTCATTTACCTCCAGCCATAACATTATAAAAGTTAGAAATCGAAGGCGGACTTCGATAACCAATCATAACTTTTTATCATCACGCGATCCAAACAGGTGTCACAAAGTACACACTTCTTAAGTTTTACTTGAATAAACAAGTTTTTTAGATACGAATTGATTAGCCACAGCAGATGCAACTAAACTAATATTTAATTTTGAAATAACGTTTAGCAGACGGTAAATGAGCAGGCAGCGATGCGTTAAGAATAACTTTCACTGTCGTTATTCCGCGTAAATAGCAGTTATATTTTTTCGTTTTTTTATTTGTTTTATTTTAAATAATCCGTTATCCGTTCTCTTGTTACGCACTACGCTGTGGAATAATGTTTTTACAGTTGTGATTTTGCGGATTTATCTGTGAAGTTTTTCTATTGCCTTTTAAGTCTGCGCCGAGCGTAAGACGCGGTTGGACTGAATGACAGAGCTCGAAATTCAAATCAGCGCGCGGCCGCCATAGTAAAATTGTATGAAGGATATGATGTGCTTTTTTGATAAATTGTCAACCAAGAACTTAAATATTGGGACGGACTAATAATTGTAATATAACTATTTATGTTTCGTTTAAGCTGTAAAATAGGATAGATTTCTACTGTTATAATCTAAAATCACGTAACACGAGCTAACGTTTCTGCATTTTTCGTGCAAATTTACGTAATTTTGTAGGTGAAAATATTAATAATTTTAAGTTTTTTACACGGAGTAATTGTAAACACATTAATTGTTATGGTAAATGTATATTTTATATTAGTATTAAACAAAAAGTGTTGATGTCATCAACTTAACTGTGACCGCCTGTTTTGGCACATTTCGCTCGGCGCAGTCTTAATGGGTTCTGTTTCACAGCCTATACGTATTTGTATATTCATAGTATGTTTTACATAATAACCGTATCTACTCTTTTTTATGTATTACTAGATTTTGCTCGTGGTTTCTTGTATTCGCTGTAAAGAAGCTATTCCAAAGGCACCGTGTATTTATGCGGGACAAAGGCTCATGTCATACACTGCTCCATAAACTATACAAGTTAAATTACGCTTGGTGGCGTAGTAGCAGTGTATCCGACTGCTTGTGGTCTTGATTTTGATTCCCGAGTCGAACAGTCTTATGAGATTTACTGCCGAAAAATTCTCGGTGGCAGCACAGATTCTGGAAATGTGTCCAGTAAATGGCAATATGCTCGACCCTGCCCCCCTACCCTCTCCCCTATATCGTGGGACCTAAAAACCATAGCTAGCGATATGTGGATGTAGGAGGGTTCGATTTCAGAGTCAGGCAGTTCTGTTCCCGATTTTTTGCTTATTTCGTGTAGTTAGTGGTCAACCTGTTGTCAAGAGTTGTTCAAGCCGCCCGCAGGCCTCTGACATGGCTAAACGACTGCTGTCAATTTGACAACAACCGGGACCGACTTTTAACGTGCCCTCCGAAGCACGGAGACGCTCAGATGAAATACCATTAAGCGGTCACCCATCTATAGACTGACCACACCCAACGTTGCTTAACCTCGCTAATTGTTTACTGATACTGATCAGTGAGTGCAACTGGCTATGAGCTCCCGATAAAGGCCAATAGGCTCGTAATCTATTAGGTGGCTAAAAACCATAGCTGGTGCAATTTGTGTTATACAACTCTGCCCATCCCTTGGGAATATAATTGTGGGACTAGTACCTAAGTATTAAATCGCACGTTTTAGCAAAATCGTCAGTGGTTCAGACCCTGATCGACCACAAGTCGATTTGTCATGCGGCTGGTTGCCGCGCGGCCAAAGTCGGATGCTACCTGGGGCTTGCGATTTCAGTCACCTGCGACCTAGCCGAATTGCCATTTAGACAGTCGATTTTCGCCGCGCGGCAAAAATTAAGTAGTTTAGTAGTAGCCTTGCTGATTTCAGTATAAATGGGCCGGCTCGACCGGGAAGGACTTCCCTCTCATAGAATATCGACGTGAAATAGCAGTATTCCTACTGTTGTGTTTCGTTCGGTGAGTGAGAATGCCGGAGGCCCAATCACCCTCTTTACCCCTTACCGCTCCTTCTCCTTCCCACTTCCTTTCCTAAAGGGTCGGCAACGCGCAAGTGATGCCTCTGGTGTTGCAGGCATCTATAAGCTACGGTGACCACTTACCATCAGGTGAGCCGTATGCTTGTTTGCCAATATAGTCGTGAAAAAAGAAATCGTGCGGTTTTAGTCACTCGTGTAAACCCCTCATCAGTTATCAATTACGCAGCTGATTATCGTTTATATGCTGAGTGCAACTTTTGGTCTAAGCCTGTAGTTAATGAAAGCCAACTATTGGCGATTTCCAATTATAAATGTAGTATGCTAACTCCTAGATTTTAAAAGTGATAGTATTCAAACGCAACTACTTGACGCCATCTTCACTCTCTTTACTATGACACACATACATACACATCTACTATACCTACGTTTTACGTGTATACCTGCGAAGGGGTAAGCAGAGAACTATCTTGACTGCACGAAAGGCGTAGTGGTTTAAGTTGTCGCCTCGCAACTGCCACTACGCGGAGTGTAGTAAGTTCGAATACCACTCGGGACAAAAATGAGTTTTTTTCCTTATGGTATAGGACACAAACGAGCAGACGGATCGCCTGATGGTAAGCGATTACTGCCGCCCATGGACACCCGCAACACCAGAGAATTCACAAGTGCGTTGCGTTCCTTTTAAATTTGCCTCCACCAGATGGGAGAGTGGGGGAGGGGGGTGTAGGCCTCCGGTACCGGTACCCTCACTCACTCGACGAAATACAACGCAAATATGCGCTATTTCACGCCGGTTTTCTGTGAGGGCGTGGTGCCACTCTGGTCGAGCCGACCCATTCGTGCCGAAGCGTGGCGCGGTTGTGATCCACAAATAGTTGTTCCGAGTCTGGGCGTTCTTTGTGTCCGTTGTTTGAATGTTTGTAAAGTTCCCCGCGACACAGGAATAACTCCTAGTACGGGAGTTGTCAGCAGCGATAGCTCAGTGGGGAGACCAACAGCCTGCAGAGGGTCTCGGGTTCGAACCCACCACGTCGCGCACCTCTGACTTTCGGAAGTTATATGACTTCAAAATTATGTGCGTATTGATTGACAATAATCGCCTGCTCCGTGCCTCGGAGAGCACGTTAAGCTGACATGAACATCTATGGCAGTCGTTATTGGGAAGTCAATGCCCTATAATATCCTGACACTGGTCTAGCTTTAGGTTATCGTTAGCCTTCGGATTGCGGAGGTCAGGTGGCAGCCGCTCCGTGTAAAAACTGATATCCAGTAAATCCGGTTAGACTAGAAAAGCCGACCCCAAGTGACTTGGGAATAATAAAGGCTAGGGAGAAGACGGGAGTAGTAATTTTAAAAAACAAACAAAGGACTTTATTTCGCCCATTATGGTTTAAGATCCCTCGTAAGGCTCGTCCAGCTTATTACCATTTACTGGGCACAGTTTCAGACTGTTCCATACTACTGAGAATTTTTGGACAGGAACTCTCCATATAAATGCCCAACCAGGGTATCAAAGCTAAGACTTGAAACACAGCACCCACAAACCACCAAACAGGGTTGCCAGTCTCTCAGTTTTTTATCGGATACACGGAGAGTGTGCAGAGGAACTGCAAATTTTGATTCCTCCTTCCCCGTTCTACCATAGGACGACCAGACAAACAGATCAGCGACTCAGGTACATGGTGGATATACCACATTTACGCACGAAGCGCTTTGCTTCCACTTTTATAATGCGTACCGCAAAGGAGTGGAACTCACTTCCTAAGTCGACCAGATTGTACTCATCGGGTAATATGTTACCCGATGTACCGAGTACAATCTGGGTGTTTTCAAGTCGCGAGTGAATTGGTTTCTTCTAGGCAAGCGTGCTCCATCGTTGACTGCATCTTTACTTAATATCAGGTGAGATCGTGGTCAAACGCAAGCCTATTACAATGTAAAAATACCACTAACACTTCCACACTCAAAACGTGAGACTTAGTTCATGAACTAGTAATCTTGTAATACAATTAACTGTTAAGTAATATAATTATATTATTTAACTAAAGAAGTCTTATTAGTGTGCTGAACATTCACACACTACATGGCCTTCTTATTAAATTCACAACTTTTCTCGTCATAATTATGCACAAGATCTTTATATACAAAAGGCGCAAAAAATATTCGAGTGGGTTTCTTTTTCTTTACGTAATAATCATGATTATCACTCCGTACGTAGTAATATTATAAATGCGAAAGTGTTGGTTTGTCCATCGTAAACTCAGTAACTTAGCCACCGATTTGTGTGGATTTTTTTGTGTAAAAGTAGTTTATGCCCTGGTATGTATGTATCTTATGTGGGGGCCAGTCAGTGCAGACCGGCGACACTTCGACCCAGTGGGATCTTTTGTGTCGACACTCTCCCAATAACGACTGCCATAGATGTTCATGGCAGCCGGGACCGACGGCTTAACGTGCTCTCCGAGGCACGGAGCAGGTATCGCCTGCTCCGTGTCTATAATTGTCAATCAATACGCACATAATTTCGAAAAGTCATATAGCTTCCGAAAGTCAGAGGTGCGCGACGTTGGGTCGAACCCGAGACCCTCTGCATTGCAGTCTGCGGGTATATGCCTTGGTAAGTGGCATAGGTTTGTTATTTACTAGCTTATTCCTATGACTTCGCTTGCTGGAGAATATTACTTTTTCTGGATGAATGGTACCCCATGCTCTTATCTGTAGCCCTAACAACGTGTATGCGTTTTATATTAGGGCGTGAAAGCGTATAAAATAAGCTCACATTCTTATTTATAATATTAGTTACGACTAGCTTTTGACCGTGGCTTGGCTCGCTCGGAAACTGCCCTTTTCTGTGCCCCTGACAACGTGTACACATCATCAAATCCCGATCGTATACACGTTGTCAATCGGTCATCATGATCATTACTTACGGCGTGTAAGCGTATCAAACAAATTCCCATTTGCATTTATAATATTAATTAGGATAAATACGACCCTTTGCCATATGCGACTAAAGAGCAAATTGGCTTGTCACACCAAAAACGAAAAAGTAGAAAAGGACCTCGATATATAAAACTCTAGTTGCATTCTAAAACCAGTTATTATCGCTTTATTAATTAATTCACATACACGTAATCCCTTTCCATGTTCGTAATAGCCTTGAAAATTTATGACTAAGTAAAATGTCGATTGCGAAAACTTCCACGAACGAACAATTGTCACTGTAAAGTATTTTGCAAGATATACTGGCATTCCAATGGCTGGCTTGTCTTAAGTCCAGTTAGTTGTACTGGGCTAAAGTCTTAACTATCATAAGGTTAAGATATTAGTGAAACGATACTTACTACATAGTTTGTATGCAAATCATTAGTATACTTTTGACGACTCGATGGCGTAGTGGTTAGTGTAACCGACTGCCACGCCTGAGGTCGTGGGTTCGATTCCCGCACAAGTCATACATTTTTGTGCATGAACATGGATGTTTGTCTTGGTCTGGGTGTTTCTATGTATAATATGTACATATTTACAAAAAAAAAAAAGTATATATGTATGTTTATCCATTGTCTAGTACCCATAGTACAAGCTCTGCTTAGTTTGGGCTAGATTGTGTTGTGTGTATGTGATAGAATATTATTACTTTATTCTTCACTAACTTGTAGGTCAAAACTATCACTCCCATTTTCTGAAATTTTGAATTGACTAGTGTTGAGTTAGAAAATTGTCGTATTTCGTGATGTTAAAATCAGCGGCTAGTAAAAAAATCATTCGAGAAAGATTAAACCTGATTTAATATTCATAGTCATTTGTTTCGAGATAATAAATTAGTTGCCTATGTTTGATATGTACATTATTTTGCACACAAAAGCAATATCAGTCTATAGAAATAATTTCGTGCAATCGAAATTTGGTCTGAAAATAAGGGAGTAATTAATAAATCAATATAAGAAAATGGATGTACAGTTAGGAAGTCTCGCTTCTATTAGATTTGAAACGACTATTATTTGTTTTAAAAGATTTAAAACCTCATTGTATTTTAGAGTTCGGTCAAAACCTATATGACCTGAATAATAAAAAAATGTAAGGTACTAATCTAAACTCGGAAAAATTATCTCGGATTCCACTATGCCGTGTACAAATTTCTTCACCAATAACCGATAAAAATCAAAGTGCATAATTTGAACATTAGTAAGTAAACCATGTTTATAAGTTTTTGCAAAGAGAAAAAATGTGATTATACATTGTTATGAGGAGTACACACAGGAATGTGTGAAGTGTGTTTATTTGTGAATCACGTCGATAATAAGGCGATATCGCAAATAATGATGTAGTGCATGCACATCGTCATTTTATATACCTACTGTATTTGTGAGTGCTTCTGTTACGTATACTTTCATATTTCTAAAGTTAATGCGTATATAAATTGCGCATTACTTCGTCAAAGTGATCTCAGAATTAAGGCAAATTAAAATAACTGTCTACCCAGGGCCAGGTACAGTCACACAGAAGCTTCTAAGTACTGAGAAATATTTACTTATGTTATTGTTTTATTAATGTATTTATTTATAGGATCTGTAATTTAGTTACTTCTAATATAATAAACTAGATGTGCCCGCGGTTTCACCCGCGTTTATGATTACTGCGCCGCCCCCGTGGGTCGTAGCGTGATGTTGTGTAGCCTATAACCTTCCTCGATAAATAAGGGTTTATTCCGCATTCGACCCTCATGTTTCGTCCCGAATGTCAAAATACGCATTCGCCCCAAAAATTGTTCCTACTATGCTCCAACATTTAGATAAATATTAATTTCTTAACGTATTTCCTATTTCGTCCCAAATTATGTTCCTTTTTGACCCTGTATTTTTTTTGTATAGCAGATTTTGATGTACCGTCAGCCGAAAAATATTTTAAAATACCTCCTTGATCTCTCGGCGAAACTATGGGCTTATGATTGCATGACATCATGAGCCCGACATTGAAAAAGCTTAAAATAATTTTTAAACATGTTTTGTTTTGCTAACCATATGCTCAAACATGTAGGACGCAAAAGGAATAATTAAAAAAGAAGGGCGAATGAGGAACATTTTGGAATGTGGGACGTAACGTAGGGGCGAATGCGGAATAAACCTAAATAAATTACCAACAAAAGAGAATTTTTCAATTCGAACCAGTAGTTCCTGAGATTATCGCGTTCAACCAAACAAACAAACTCTTTAGCTTTATAATATTAGTATAAATACGGAAGTCTGTTTGCTGGTTTCTTTTACGCTGCAATGGATAGCCGTAATTGTTGTGATCGGCAGAGATAATGTATGCACCTGAGAATCGTATTAGGATTTGTTATTTATATACTGTTAGATTGTCGCCTTAGAATCATAACATCAAAGCAATGAGTGTAAGCGAGTATCTACTGCATAATATGGTTTTCTTTAAATGCAGGTTTACTATACATACATACATATATTTAGTTCCTTAACAACGTACATGCAGTGTCAATCGGCAGTTGATGCTTTTAAGTTAATCAGGCTCTCATGCACCTCTTGAAACATAGGCATATGTTCACTTACTTATATCTTAGGGCCGTTTTTCTTTTTTCTGTTATGCTATCTTTATTATCATATACTTTCTTATTAACGCGTAGAAATAACAAACGCACTTAACATTTATAATATTACTTGTGGCAAAAAGCGAAAGTATAAAACATTAATGTTTCATATAGTTTATGAACTTTGACGAAACGTAACGGCCTTCACCGTTTTCACTCTATGATATTATAAAATAATACAAAAGAGACTGTTTCATACGTTTTAACTTCAACATTCCTGATCCGATTTTGATACAATTCTGAGTGATTAACAGTTGCAAACTCTAGAGAAAGATGACAAATAGAAACAAGTCATAATTGTATTGATAATATAGTAACTAATTAGGTGTATTTATGTAGATCAAAGATATACACGGCAAAATCCACATTATAAATACCCACTGATACTACTTTGATGGTCTACAGCAGGGATGGGCAACCTATAGCAAATCATTGTGGCACGCCAGTAATTGACTATATCTTCTTCTCTCTTAGCCTTTATTATTCCCAAGTCACTTAGGGTCGGCTTTTCTGGTCTAACCGGATTTGACTGGATATCAGTTTTTACACGGAGCGGCTGCCACCTGACCTCCGCAACCCGAAGGCTAACGATACCCTAAGGCTAAACCAGTGTCAGGATATTAGAGGGTATTGACTTTCCCAATAACGACTATCATAGATGTTCATGGCAGCCGGGACCAACGGCTTAACGTGCTCTCCGAGGCACGGAGCAGGCGATAATTGTCAATCAATACGCACATAATTTCGAAAAGTCATATAACTTCCGAAAGTCAGAGGTGCGCGACATGCTTTTGATTCTTTGATGGCACACCACAGAAACATTTTATTTGTATTATAAATAATGGTACGTTAACCTATATAGTTTCATCCTCTCTGGTTTAGAGTCTTAATTATCAACTTATATTTTTCTGGTAATATAAGGTACAATGTGTTGTTATTCGTACTTATTATTATGATAAGGTCTTGCAACTATATGTCAAAAATAAAACCTCATAAAACTTTAATGATATTTATGAGCATGTTATCGTCATGTTTAAGTAATAGACATATTGTGTGAAAATATCAAATATGTAGAACTAATTTGGAGGTCGTATGCAAACGCAACAATTTCACACTGACACTAGTCTTTGGAATTCCATTTGATTGCTCAAGTACACAAAGCTAGACACAATTTTGAAATTCATTATCATATGTAGAATATTGTTAAATATCTATACTATTATTATATCGAGGAAAGATTTGACATGACGACTCGATGGCGTAGTGGTTAGTGTAACCGACTGCCACGCCTGAGGTCGCGGGTTCGATTCCCGCACAAGTCAAATATTTGTGTGCATGAACATGGATGTTTGTCTTCGTCTGGGTGTTTCTATGTATAATATGTAGGAATTTACAAAAATAAAATTTATATATGCACGTTTAACCATTGTCTAGCACCCATAGTACAAGCTCTGCTTAGTTTAGGCTAGATGGTGTTGTGTGTATGTGATAGAATATTATATTATATTATTATATTATTTGTTTGTTTGTAAGGATTTAACTCAAAAACTACTCAACCGATTTAGAAAATTCTTTCACCATTAGAAAACTATATCGGTTTTTAATGGTGAATTGGTTAAATATAATTATTATCACTGGAAAAGGCGCTCATAGCCAGTTGCAGTCACTGATCGGTAAACAATTAGCTAGGTTAAGCAACGTTGGGTGCGGTCAGTCTATAGATGGGTGACCGCTTAGTGCCATTTCATCTGAGCCTCTCCGTGCTTCGGAGGGCACGTAAAAAGTCGGTCCCGGTTGTTGTCAAATTGACAGCAGTCGTTAAGCTATGTCAGAGACCTACTTGCTTGAACAACTCTTGATAACAGGTTGGCCACTAACCACTCGAAAAGAAAGAAGAAGGATTATCACCGAGTAACATAGTCTATATTTTATTTTTAAAAAGTACTGTTACTAGCATAAACCATCCTACTTTTACGCGGGCGAAGCCGCAGGTAAAAGTCAGTAGTGTATATTTTTATGGTGACTGCATGATGCATCTTTACTCGGTACCAAAGAAGCATAAACAATCACATATGAATTGGCGTTTGATCGTGTGATCCCGCGTTCGATGTCTAAAATAGGCGAAGTGTGTTATGTTATTATATTCCTAGCTATTCCTCAAGAATAGTACTTTTCCTGGATGAAAGGTTCTCTATATCTTACATATGTTACAAAATGTTATAGAATGTAAGTTACCTTTGTGAAAGAAAATAAATAAACTTATTAAACTATGTCCTTGTCTGTACCCCTGACAACGTGTATGCGAAATTTCATGATGATGGGTCGAGTGGTTAAGGCGTGAAAGCTAACAAACAAACAAAGGAACAAACTCACATTTATATTATTAGTTAGGATTCAGATTTTCGCTTCTGTTTAAACCTAGACATTTGACATAGACAGATATAGACTTCCTATATGAAGTTCTTATAATCCACGTGATAACATGGGGCTTCAAAACATAGGTAGCAAAATGTATTTGTTATACATATACGAAACAGCAGCGCGATAGCTCAGTGGGGAGACCAATAGACTGCAATGCAGAGGGTCTCGGGTTCGAACCCACGTCGCGCACCTCTGACTTTCGGAAGTTACATGACTTTTCGGAATTATGTGCGTATTGATTGACAATTATCGCCTGCTCCGTGCCTCGGAGAGCACGTTAAGCCGTCGGTCCCGGCTGCCATGAACATCTATGGCAGTCGTTATTGGGAAAGTCAGTACCCTCTAATATCCTGACACTGGTCTAGCCTTAGGGTATCGTTAGCCTTCGGGTTGCGAAGGTCAGGTGGCAGCCGCTCCGTGTAAAAACTGATATCCAGTCAAAGCCGGTTAGACTAGAAAAGCCGACCCCAAGTGACTTGGGGATAATAAAGGCTAAGAGAGAAGAACACACATTCGAAACTGCATTCCTCTTAGGGTATATCCTACAGGCATCTGTGTGTCGTGTATGTGTATTAGTGGTGAGTGATTATGTCTGATTAGACGCCACTGTACCTCATTAATCTTAAGCTTATCAGTGTGAGAATTAAGACACGTTAACAATTCGGATTTTTGTCGGCCTCGATGGCGTAGTGGTTAGTGTAACCGACTGTCACGCCTGAGGTTGCGGGTTCGATTTCCGCACAAATCAAACATTTGTGTGCATGAACATGCTTGTCTTGGTCTGGATATTTCTATGTATATTATGTATGTATTTACTAAAAATAAAGTATTATATGTATGTTTATCCATTGTCTAGTAGCCATAGTACAAGCTCTGCTTAGTTTGGGTGATGGAGAAGGTGTTGTATGTGGAAGAATATTATTAAAAAAAAATCCACAACTAAAACTATCCTATACTAATGACTGCACGGATAGCGAATTGATTTAAGTGATCGCCTCGCTACTGCCACTGCGCCGAATGTTGTGGGTTCGAATCCCACACGAGACAAAACTTTGTGTGATCCACAAACGGTTGTTCCGAGCTTGAGTGTTCTTTGTGTCCGTTGTTTGAATGTTTGTAAAGTTCCCCTGCGACACATATTATTCCTAGTGCGAGAATTGTCTTTTTTAAAAAGAAAAGATAAAAGATAAAGGTACTATCCTATTAATATTATAAATGTGAAAGTTTGTGAGGATGGATGAATGTACGTTTGTTACTCTTTCACGCAAAAACTACCAAACCGATTGCGATGAAATTCGGTATGTAGATAGCTAGTGACCTGGAACAACTACTAACATAGGGTCCTTTTTATCCCGAATTGGGGGGGTGGTAATACCCCGGGGCGCAGCTAGTAATACAATATCTTTAAGGTAAACGTGACTTGTTGAAACTTAATACCGTTGATATATTTGAAGACATGGAGCACGTATGGTTTATGTGATCATCTTGCCACTTTGCCTGTCGAGTGATGATTAAATAGGACAAAAATATAATAAGAAGGAAGGGTAGTCAATAATGGTTAAGTATACAGCAAATAAATTTGTTATAAGTAGCTCCATATTTAAACATTTTGGCTCAACCTACTAGAGAAATATCTGATTTACTTTTGAAAATGTTTATTTATCAATGACTGCCGTTAGTTGTGTACAACTTAGTTTAAGGTACAATGGGGCTGGCATGCCATTGTGGATAAAAGCTTCGATAAATACAAGAAAAAAAAGGACACCATTTTGTGTGATCCACAAATATATTTCTGAATTGTTTCTGTTTGATTGCTAGTAAAGTTGTAGACTTAAGAAACAAACGGACACAAAGATAAGACGACACATTGTACATTGTCAATATATATTTTTTTCGGGTTTTAATGTATTAATTTTCCATTGCGAGATATGGCTTCCTGATATAAATTAATGTTCGCATTTGCTGCCAAAACCCCATAATTATAAAAGTACATCTTTATCTTAATAGTTCAACAAACCGACATTAATACAAGTTCGTTTCCAATCCAACATATGCGAAGAAAATGTAGCATTAATATACGTCTATCACATATTACTCGATAAATCGTATGATCGATTATACGGCATTCGATTGACATCGATAATTACCTATAATCGTTAAGAATCACCGGTTGCATCGACCATCAAGGATGCCTAGTTAAATCGCTATTAGTACCTATCCTTTTTCTCACGACATTATACTGTATAATTATGATTGTATAATTATATCTGTATTATACTCTTATTAAAAGACTCTATTCCTCACAGAATAAGGTATGAAATCGTTTAAAAAATGAGTAGTTATTGCTATTATGAACCGGGTTGATGATAGACTGTGTTAGGAAATTATCCTTGGCGATACGAAGATTGACTGTTGTTTGGTAGATGGCAATAGGTTTACACTCTTCGTGGAACCTATACATATGGATCTAATACAATATCTTTGACCTAAACAGTAAAGGCGGATTGTCTGTGCCTGTGACGTCGTGACGTGTTTTACTATTAAGACTGCGCCGAGCGTAAGACGCGGTTGGACTAAATGACAGAGCACGATATTCAAATCGGCGCGCGGCCGCCATAATAAAATTGTATGGAGGATTTAAAGTGCTCTTTTGAAAAATATGTATCTTTATTGTCAACCAATAACTTAATTATTTGGGACGGACAAATTGTAATATAACTATTTATGTTTCGTTTAAGCTGTAAAATAGGTTAGATTTCTACTGTTATAATCTAAAAATCGCGTAACACGAGCTTGCAAGTTTACGTAATTTTGTAGGCGAAAATATTAATTATTTTAAGTTTTTTACACGGAGTACACGGAGTAATTGTAAACACATTCATTGTTATGGTAAATGTATATTTTATATTTGTATTAAACAAAAAGTGTCGATTTTGTTCACGTAACTGTGACCGCCTGTTTTGGCACATTTCGCTCGGCGCAGTCTTAAACTTTTGAGCATAACTCTGCTGTGCTATGCTGTGAAAAATATAATCTTGAAATCTATAGCCACTTACAGCAAAACTTCAAATTAGAAATAAATAACAAAAAACATTTGTATGTTCACTGCCAAATCGAAAGTGAGTTTGATAGTGAGATTTTACATCAACGTGTAACTGCGTTTATGACATGCTTTTAACAATCCATAGTCCACACATCATTTACCATCTCGACTACACAATACATATTTTAACGCCTTTATCCTCAAAAAGGTAGACGGAGCTATATTACACCCACAATCTGCACGTTATGATATGTTAGCAAGGAAAGAGCATCTAACTCCGCGTTACTACTAAGAAAAAAAAGCAGCGATAGCTCAGTGGGGAGACCAACAGACTGCAATGCAGAGGGTCTCGGGTTCGAAACCACGTCGCGCACCTCTGACTTTCGGAAGTTATACGACTTTTCGAAATTATCTGCGTATTGATTGACAATTATCGCCTGCTCCGTGCCTCGGAGAGCACGTTAAGCCGTCGGTCCCGGCTGCCATGAACATCTATGGCAGTCGTTATTGGGAGAGTATCGACACAAAAGATCCCACTGGGTCGAAGTGTCGCCGGTCTGCACTGACTGGCTCCCACATAAGATACATACATACATACTACTAAGAAATTATTGACAGAATATCTCCACTTTGCTCGAGAAACGAATCGAAGATCTCATATGGCAGTTGCACTCAATACCAATCCGCTACAAATGCAGACCTTCTAGAACATGATGGAAATCGCATTAGTATTCTCATCACGACAGGATACATATATTACTTGTGGCAGTATCACAAGTATATTATTTTTATATATAAGGTAAATAATTATGTTGTAATGAATCCCATATAAGTGGAGAAGGCTGTAGTCATCACACTGTACATGGATGTTCAATTATATATTAATTTATACAATTTGACATTTCCGCCTTGTTTAAAAATAATATTCTTTAGCATAACGTCAAAATATTTGTAATCTTATTAAAAAGCAGTTGGATGACATTTGGTAGGTTGGATGATACTTCGCTATGGTTAGATATTAAAAGTTATCTAGTTTTAATAATACAATACTTTTACTTAAAATGTTATCGCAGGTGCTTATCTTATCTTATGTGGGGGCCAGTCAGTGCAGACCGGCGACATTTCGATCTAGTGGGATCTTTTGTGTCGACATTCTCCCAATAACGACTGCCATAGATGTTCATGGCAGCCGGGACCAATGGCTTAACGTGCTCTCCGAGGCACGGAGCAGGGGATAATTGTCAATCAAACCGCACATAATTTCGAAAAGTCATATAACTTCCGAAAGTTAGAGGTGCGCGCTGTGGGTTCGAACCCGAGACCCTCTGCATTGCAGTCTGTTAGTCTCCCCACTGAGCTATCGCTGTTCCCTTCGCAGGTGCTTAGTTTTGATATGTATTCTGTGTCCCAAGTTCGATGCCCAGATCAGCTTAATTTTCTGTCATTAATTTTTCGGTCCCTGCAGTCGAGCTGTCGTTAATGCCAGTTATATCGTCTTTTCGTCTATTACGTAGAACGTAAATCCATGAGGGGTTGCATGCTATATGCATGTATATATTTTAACCCTTAACTATAGAATATTTTAAAACTTGCTCCGTAGGCGCAATGTTAATGTATATATATGCGACTGCGGTGCTTAAAGTCTCGGTGTCAATTCCCAGTTCGGGAAAAGCGACGCTGGGATTTTTTTTTAAATGTACATTCACGGCACAGGATCTGATAAAATTCCGTCTGGACTACAACTCTCCGGCCCTCTCATATAACGTGGGACCTAAAAGCATAGCTGACCAAATGTGAGTGTAAAATACTTCTACCTACCCGTTCAGAAATATAGTCGTAATACTATATATTTTAATAAAACAAAACCTTTCAAACAGGAAAGAGGTATCTCCAGTATCTCTGTTTAAGCTGAAGGTCATGACGTCACAAGGCAGTACTTTCGCTCCGACATATGTGACATTATATACACAAGGGCGTACCGGCCACTCACAGTGTCATTATCACTGATCGTACTGATACAGTCTTTAAGTACAGTCAACGACATAAGTAACGCATATGCAAGTAGTATACACATATGCGAGATTGTGTCTTGCTCCATCTTTCAAAATTATAACAAATGTTAGTTTTTTGTAGCATTAATAATTTACCTCCGGCCCGAATGATAAAAAAAATCTTAGTACTCTATCGCAGAGTCACCGAGTCTAATTGTAAATCTAACAATCCAGAAACCCACACAATTTGTTTTATCGAAATCGGTCCAGCGGTGGCGGAGTTCAGTGACACACTTACAAGATTTAATTTAATCACAGTTCAAAAATACAGAATAATTAATAATTAGGATTAAAAATTATTTTTAAAACATCAATTATTTTCTTAAAATATTAACTTTCGCACTAGGATTCATTCCTGTTTTGTGGGAGCTTTATAAAGACTCTTACAACCGACACAAAGCCACCCATAAAAATACTTCTACTTTGTCAAATATTAAGCTTCTTATATTGCTGACTGTACCATACCGCGTAGATCTAGATCACAGTTACGTCTACTAATCTAAGAATCTTGTCATATCACACAAACGTTAATTCTCTTTGACATGTATATGATATTACGGCCAACTAAGTTTATGTCGTGATAATAGAAAGGCTTTAGCGGCAAGGCACATAGAAATGGCCCACTTAAACACATTGAGTTGATATACTTATATATACTGTTATGTAGTAGAAGAGACAAACAAACTCAATTAGATTTTTGCGATGCGGGTTAGAGTGTACGCTCTCTAACTAATTTAGTTTGAGCCTAGCGCTTAGTGTAACGACACGTTCGAATGCAACATTTTAATACACAAATATGCTTTCATGTGTATCGCGGTTCTACCAATTGATTTTAAAAAGAGATATTGACAGGTGTGACTTTAGACATCATACTTATGTTAAATACGAGTTTTTGTCGCGGCTTCTGCCGAGTGAATCGTTAGAAAACGCATTTCATAAACAGTAAATGGTCTATCTGTCTATCAAAATTTATCTAAATCCGTTTTACAGCTTATGCGCGATCAAATAACAAATCACCAAAAAATTTAACTTTTATAATAATCGTAGGATTCCATCCCTGTTTTTGAAGACAGATCGTAACCAAAATTATTCAGGAAATAGTCAAACGCGTTAAAAGTCTGGTTTAGCAATAACTAATCAAATCAATTTAAATTAGTTTATTTTTGACACATCCTTTATTAGACTTAAAAAACGGGTGTAAGTTTACGATATACAGTAATTAAAATCAAGCTTAACATAAATTGTACGTTACAATATTGCAAGTGGTTGTTATTTTACCCTTGCAGTTGCAGATTTTCAAAAATCTTACTCATATTATAAATGTTCCTTGACAAAGTATCAGTGTCAATAACCAAGTAAGAACATTACAAAATATATAATCTGCTGAACATATCACGAGTTAAATGTAAAGCACCAAGTGGTTCATAGATCGCGAGTCGTGCAACGCTGCCAATAACCAGCGTTAGATAAACTTGGCCTGTACCATGCGTGGGAAAGACCCGATTAATACGAGAATAGCACGCCCAAATATACCCCGTGGGTGCTGCTTCGTGATTATATTTGAGAAGGCCAGCTGTAACCACATTCATCATACTACAAGCCGTCTAGTAAGTCTTAGTATGCGTTTAGATAGCTCTTGGATACGATAACTGACATGTCGAACGATATCTTTCTATACCAGCGCCTCTAGCGGCAAATGTATGAAGACAAGTTAACGTTCATGGGAATAAAGTACATCTAGCCTCTATCCGTAGATCGCACAAATGTTGACCTCGGCTTGGTATTAATTTGTCTTTTACACAAAGGATCACAATTATAGGCCTATAATATCACTCACATATTGCTGATGATGCAAAAAGAAGTACTGTCTGTCTGGTCTGTCTGGTCTGCTGACATTACAACGCCTCTTTAAACTCTAGAAGTTACTTATAACCTGATAAAAACTTTTTTGCCGAGTTCTTTAGAATGGAAATGCTTACACCATTCGGTTGCTTCAACTTTGAGAAGAAGATTCTACTATTGCCTAAGCCTCTGATATAACTGCAGAAAGCCTCAAACAATGTCACAACATTCCGCACACAACATAACAAGTACTTTGACACCGTCACGGTATTCTGTACGTTCCAATTCATTTGATAACACTTCAGAGAAGTGCTACCGGGAAACTAGATAAAACTGACCAACTGACGAGATGTATAGCAGCGAGATATCGACTAAGGAAGAAGGTTATTCTTCTGGAAACTTCGACAGCTCATAGAACATTAAATAGGATGAAACAAGAAAACAGGCTTAGTTTAAAAATAAAAATGAATAAAACTACCTAAAGAAAACAAATTTATGTGGTACTAGTTTTTGCCCATGGCTTCGCTTGCGTAAATGTAGGTTAGGTTATGTTAGCAACAGTACTTTTTTCTGGATGAAAGGTATCCTATGTCCTTTACTGTTCTCCTGACAACGCGTATGCTAAATTTCATCAAGATCGGTCGAATAGTTAACGCGTTAATGCTTAACAAACAAACAAATTAAGTCACATTCGCATTTATAATATTAGTTGGAATATTATGACATAATAAGTATTTTATTTAAAATTAACTTTTTCTTAACCCATAATTTTTACGAAACCAAACTATTAGATCTTCTATGCATTATGGCATGCAATAAAGAATGAAACTGAATCAATTTCAAGCGTCTTCTGTAAGATTCCAAAGCAAAATATTTTCCTTATAAATTTTGCGATATCCCTAAATCTTGGCTTTATAAGACCGCGAATCTTTTGCCCTTTTTTTTTATTTATCTCCTGTTCTACGAAGCAGGTAGGTAGGGTAAATGTTACTGTTACCGGCCCACAGCTCCACGGCCAATCTCGGTCGCTACACAATGCATCTGTTATTTTTATGCACCTGTCGCCCGGACGACGATAGGGTTGCCTCCTACGTGAGAGGATGAAGATCATTGTTAGAATATATTGGTATAAATATTAAATGACTTGTTTATTATACCAAGCTTGATTGTTTTAAGGATGACAGTTGACTCGCCGTCTGTTACGTGGAGTCTACAATAAAGGTGGTGAAATATGGGGTAATATGCCTCTGCATACTGTGTAAGTCATGAACAAGCGCAATTCTATGTATGTTTGATCTTGGAGACAAGTTAGTTGAGTTTACTAATGATGGAGAAAGTCAACTGTTATAGTAAAGTTGAGAGTAATGCTCGCGTGGAAATACTAATAGGCAAAAACGTTTTAGTCTGCGTTAAAGTTGGATATGTAATATGTATGACCTCTAAGTTGGGGGCGTAATAGTCACGTGAAAATACCTATAGGTAAGAAAATTATAATCCAGCGTTAAGGTTGGGTATGTATGAGGTCTACGTTGGGATACATTTTACGACAGCAAATGGTTCGAATCTTAGTGAATGTCGAGTCGACAGCAAACGCGTGGAAGAAAAAGGTTACTAGTAAGCAGTCAATGAATTAGGAATGAAACCAATCATTACGTGAAATATAATTGGTTCCTCGTATTTATACTTATTACTATATTAGATAACGGGTCTTCCTCGCGATGGTTAAAAGGTAATATACACCTATTGATTGCCCCACGTTTCGACAAATTTGCATCTTCCATTCCTCGTCTCTCATTACTGGGCGTAGATCTAGACCTTTTATATACCACTAACATGGTAAATAACCATACGGTAAGCGTTAGTAAGCGATTACCATAACCTAAGGACGGTTACATTATTAGGGCTACCACCTGCTCAATGCCGAAAGCCAAAACCCTGTAAAAGCCTCTACAAACCACTTTAGTTATATACCACTATTTTTAATATATAATATACTAATATCAGCCCTGTATTAAACTATCCCACTGCTGGGCACGAGACGTTTCTTAGCGTGACAAGGGTCAGACCATTGTCCACCACGCTGGCCAAGTGCGGGCTGGAAGACTTCACTTTTCTTCGAGAACATTATGGAGAACTCTCAGACATACTGGTTTCCTCACCATGTTTTCCTTCACCGATAAAGCGAGCGATAATTAACTATTTAATACGCATATCACTTCGAAAAGTCAGAGATGCGCGCCTTGGGATTGATCTCGAGACCTCTGCGTGGCAGTCCAACGGTATCCCTCTACGCTGTCTCTACGGCTGTTTTTAATATTATCTAATAATAATAATAATAAATCATTTATTTACCAAACCATGATTCTTTTACATTTCCTTAAAAACTATTACACAAATTAATTAAATACTAGCTAATACATATATTGTTTGGAAACATAAATCTGTTTTACTTGTGGAATCCACACTAGGTCGAGCCTGTCTCGTGGAGTCCTTGATTGATGTTGCTAGTTAAAAAACAATCTGGGTCGATTCGTGTGTGTCGATTATATGATTACTGTGATTTAAAAGAATAACGAACAAACACACTTAATAAAATACAAAAGAACTATAAAACAACTTAGGAATAATAAAATGTGACATACGATATTATGTTCACATTAATATGTAGAAAACGAAATCAAAATAGTCTAATTAGTGCTAGACATGTTTACATCACCTAGCGCTTATCTAAATATCGATGCCATAGCAAATTATTATTTGGAATTTGGACTTTATGTCCAATTAACAGCTTATCTAAGTCACCTTACAATAAACCTTTATATATTTGACCCTAACGCAAAATATTCCATCCAAACTAATATTATAAATGCGAATGTGAGTTTGTTTGTTTATTTATTTGTTTGTTACGCTTTCACGCCTTAACTACTCGACCGATCATCACGAAATTTCGCATACGCTTTGTCAGGTGTATAGAACAGACATACGGTCATCTAGAAAAATTTACTGTTCGCGACGGATAATAATTCAATGATAAAATCTGGATTAATGCTAACGCAGCAACAGGCAAAAAGTAGTTTCAAAATAAACGAGTGGCAACCCTGCGTCATCTGACATTTCGCTGCGCAGGCGCACCGGTCGGCCTTCGAACATATCTGTAGTTTGATTCGTTCGGAAATGTTAAAAGTCATGACTTGGGAACCATCTGCTTGTTCTACCTTCAGTCAGATATTTGTGCCGGTTAGTGGAACAGATTTTAGTGTTTTATCACGACGTGATCTTTTGAGGGTACTTTCAATTTAAGGTTTAATATGTAGTTTATTGGCGATATAAATAAATCTTCCTGATATCAGCGGGGTAGATAATATATAATACATGCTGCACTGCACACATTACTGCACGGATGGCGTTGTGGTTTATGTGGTAGTGGTAGTAGCATGTTGTGGGTTCAAATCCCTACACGGGATAAAACTTTGTGTTATCTACAAATGGTTGTGCCGATCCTGGGTGTACTTTGTGCCCGTTGTTTGAATGTTTGTAAAGCACCAGCGACACAGGAATTATTCCTAGTGCTACAGTAGTCTTAAAAAAATACATGACGTCACAGAAGTATCTCAGAGACACTGCCGATTGCGTTTAGGGTCTAACATAATACAGAGCGAATTGACTGCCATCTATCGATTGCAGTGCTGAACTTTTAACAACATTTAGCACAACCCGGGAATAGTACCTGACCATCAAATGACTAGGTAACTAATAACTCCACTCGTCATTTAGCATATCATGGAACATAATCGTAAAAGTATGATGATTTTATAATTAAATAAATCAAACCGATCCACAATTGTAGCAGTTACATGTATGTAATACGAGATATTCGTGTTGTACTTATCATGCAATCGCATATTTAACGTTACAGCATTTTACGTTAGTCGGAAGGAAAGCGGTGTTACGTCACAAATATACAAACATTCGTGACATCGTTTTAGACTTATTTTAGGTTTTTCTATTTGCTTTTTTTGTAACTCATTTGCAATTATAATATAAATGAATGAAATAATTTAATATTCGATGAGTTTAGATAAAGTTTAATTAAAAAAGTAGCCGCCCCCTGTGGTTAGAACTGTTTGGTATATCGGAATTCATGTTTAAATTAATTTTAAGGAAAATTAAATAAATTGATTTAAAAATATATCTTGAACTTTGAGTATCATTAGGTTATGTGAATGTTTTTCTAATGATAATTTATAATTAAATTCCCTTGATTAAAAAATATACTACTTGATTTCCATTTATATAATATAAATTAAAAATCGAATGACGATGATTTTTAGAACGGCAACCGTTTTAAGAGCCAAGTTATTAAATTAAAAAAATTATATTATATTAAATCATAATTTTATTTTTTTTATTTTTAACTTTGCGACTGAATTGACGCTTTCCTCTCCACGGAAAAAGAGAGCGGAGAGGTTATGTCGGGCTCACCCGAGAAAAGATGGTAAGTCCAGGGTACTACCGACTAAACCTACCACGGTATGCCAACTCGCTGTCTTGGATGGTGAGTGAGTCGCTGTCATCAATCTGAGCTGAATCATCGAAGTAAAACCTAGGCGATCTTTTTCTAACTAGAGATATTCTAGAGACTATGAAAAAAACAGTAAAATTCCATCATAATGCACACCCAGACATCAAACCCATTATGTAAACACACACAAATAATATATTTGTCCGTATCTAAATGTTATTAGTGCAAATTCGTGCCTAACTATCTAGACTCAATTATTTTTATAATATTGGCTATCAAACCTGACCTCGGCAGGTGTAACCTTTAAGTGATATTACCTGTCAGTGATCCAATCATAACAGATATTAACCTAAATAGTTCACCGGTAAATATTGTATCCTAACTATTATTATAAATGCGAATGTGAGTTTGTTTGTTGCGCTTTTACGCCTTAACTACTCGACCGATTATCATGAAAGGGAACTGTCCACTTTGTATGGGGGTTTTGGCTTGGAATGGACAGTCACTGAGAATAACAATTATATATTAATTTAAAAGCATTAACCAGTAGGAATTAGAAAAATAACAAAAATTTGTGTCCAGATGTTCCTAATTCGTTTGTTGTGGTGGTTTATATAAAGGTATTTAAAATAAAAATAATTGATTTTATGTTATTTTTCATTATTATTCTGATTCATATGTTACTAAAATGTTATCTAGGAACTGGGCTGGTGGAATTAATTTGTTTTGATATCTTGCCCAACTCAAAAACCAAATAATTGTCAATATATGGGCGCAGCAACCTACTGTCCGTCGACCGTAGGATCGTCGTTAATTGTTTTTATGTATAAATTCTGTTCACGCTAAGCCAATAATGGACAGTTCCCTTTCCCATACTTATCAGGGGTACAGCAAAGGACATGGGTACTTTTTATCCAGAAAAAGAACCGTACCCGTGAAAACGTTTATAGACAAAATCTAGATTACCGCAAGCGAATCCGCGGGCATTGTTTAGTAGTTTATAAATATAACTGATATTACTAGTTATATGATGACAAAGAAAGACGCATTGGGAAATACAAAGCTTTAATTAAATTAGTCATTACACGCGGACCTGGTGCGGCATCGTTAATTGCAGTTGACGTTTTCTTTGGGTACATAAAATAATATAGGATACCTTTCATCTATGAAAAAGTTATGTTGCCATGGAATAAAAAATTACATAACCCACATTTACGCGAGCAAAACCGCGGAAAAAATCTAGTTAGCTTGTAATTCGTATTGAGATGGAAACAAAGATTTAAATCCTTAGTTCCCAAAGTGGTCCAGATGGACCCCCAGGGGTCCACGGGAGACTCGACGGGGGTCTACGTTGGCGTGACAAAAAATGGGGGTTCACAATTAATAAACGGGGATCCACGAGCTCAACGAATGTTACTTGTGAAAACTTGTATATTCCTTATTCAGTACCAGTGGTCTCGAAACTAGCAAATGTACGAAGAAAATTTCTAAAAATGCTAAGGAATATGGTAGAAATGTAGTTGCAAGAGGTCCACCAGAATCAGCTAAATTTTGAAAGTGGTCTACGAGAAAGAAATATTTGGGAATATCTGATTTAAATCATAGACGTGTCCTCATCGTACTAAGATTGCACAAAATGTATCCACACTAAGTTAAGTGAGCTCACTCATTAGATGGAGAACAATAATGTACAATTTTAAATATGGGTGAACGTGCTAATGTTTTATTGTGTGTCAGATGTCAATTAACAGTCAAGAAATATATTTTAATGTACTGCATCCATGATTTAGATTTTTGACGGTAAGTATCTAAATTTTTATCCTTGGTACTTGGCACCTAAAATCTGAGGGTTTTATAAACAATATATTAAAGTTCGGGCTAGCGGCAAATACATATGTATGTCAGTGACATTTGTTTGACCAGCGTTTTGGTTGAGCAAATGTCATTTTCATACATTTTGATCTGAGACTGGATTGCCCAGTCAGGCAAAGTGCTATTGGGTATTTCTGTCATAAAATGTTTAACAGCAGCTCGGAGTTAACCGCACCTGTTTTAATAGATAACCGTCATGGTTACACCTCTGCCTATCCTCAAGATAAACTTGAGACAATACATTAAAACAAACGATTTCCTGAACCATTGACTACAAGAAACAAATCACAATTTGCTTGCAATCATAACAGACATTTTAATTACACATTGTGAAAGCCTCCATAGTTAATTTACAATCATTTCCGTACCACTCTCCGATATACCGAAACCGGGTGACCGATACCGATACCGAATCAATCAGGAAGTACTATGCATTGTCGCACTTGGCCTTATTAGAAACCGGTTGTACCACGCCAGTGCGAAAACGGTATTCAATGTTCCATTGTCATAATCATTTTATCTATAAGTACTAATATCGTAAGTTTGTACGTTTGAACATATCTATCTTAGGAACTGCTTGTCCGATTTCAATGCTTTTGCATTTGTTTATGCGTTGGATATCCCTATTTTGTTAAGGAAGTAGTGGCTAAAGGAGTATACATAGCTGTAATCGTAAACGTCTTTCAAAGCGGGTGAAACTGTAAGGCAAAGATATATTAAAATTTAAAATAGAAAGGAACTACTTTTCTATTTTAAATTTTAATAATAAATATAAGGGATGGTAGAAATAAGCCTGAATAAAAAGTATAATTAACGAAGATGAAGGCCTAGAAAGAATTTAGGGTGAATGCGGTGGCAGAACAGTGGCCTATTGCTACTCTGACAGAGTAAAACATCAATTTAACGTATCATAAAAATACTTAAATTCAACTTTGCTTTTACAACTCTAGCATACGCGATAGATGGCGTTAACATAACACGTATGCGCTTGCGCATCACGTCGTTACTTTAATATTAATAACGAATAATACATTTTTAAATTTTAATTCGAATTTTGCATTAATTCTCAAAACGCTTCGGCTCGTGAAACATTACGCTAATACACACAAAGGCTAGTGATTTGAGTAATATTACACTGCGACACTTGTTCAATGCGACAGAATGCCTATTATTACAATCCTGACAGAATAAACCTAGTCTTTAACGTATAATAAAATATATTAATATAATATTGTCTTCTATTTACGCGAATATTATTCATTGAAATTAAACTGCTATATACGGATTTTATCGCGTTGTTTTAGTAAAATATATTAATTCAACTTACTTACAACTTTGACATACGGGATAGATGACGTTAACATCACACATATGCGCTTGCGCAACAACTCATTATCACTTCAATAACGAATAATAAATTCCATTTAAATTTTAATTTTGAATTAATTCTCGAAACGCTTCGTATTTTGAATTAATTCTCGAAACACTTCGGCCGGTGAAACATTACGATAATACACACAAAGGCTAGTGAATTGAGTAATATTACACTGCGACACCTGCTCAATGCGTGGGAGTGTATATTGTAGTCGCTTAATTACATAGCTTGGCCTCTAAGCCTCTAATTATGATGCCCAGTTGCCTTATACGGGCGTAATCATCTGTTGTTGTCGCAATGTTTAGCTTTATGAGTTTTAAAAAGGTTTTCTTGGATGAATTGACTTCTTGGCATGTTTGCGCTTCTGTTAATAGGCCTTGAAGTTTCGATTTCTGGATCGGGATTGATATTTGCTTTTTCTGTTTGAAAATGTTAAGTAACAACACTGAGTCTGAACGTGCATTGTAGACGTCAATGGTTTTATCCTTCAACGCGAAACCTAAAATATAGCTTGAAAATGTAAGTGTAATACGCCTTAGTCTACTTTTTACAAAATGACATATGAACTTTCGTTTGCTATTAAATGGACATAATTATTGACCCTGTGGTACTACTGTGGATCTACTTACAAAAAACTATTATAACTGTTTGTCTAGACTGGAAATCAAACCAAGGTCGTTGCGATCAGCCGCTAACATAAAATTATAACCACAAAACCAAGCAGGCAGTCTGTTTTATAGCTTACAACTAAATTATTTTAAAATTTTACCCGTAACCGTGTTTTCTTAACACCTACACTGAAATTATCACTTCAAACATTGCAATGAACATCCTATCAAGTTCGTGCAGTTTCAATTTGGTGGCTTTCACGATGTTTATTTGGATGACACAATTCGGTGTTGATACCTCCTGTCCTCAATCGAGTTCTTTACAAATTTAAGTGGACTGACAAAGTCGCGCCCTACTGACATCAAGATGGATTTAGATTTGCAAATTTGCTTTCCAGAGCAACAAGTGCTGGGCTAAGGTGTCACCTTTATACGGTAGAGCTGATTAGAGCGCGTACCAAGAAATTTGGCTCTTCATATCTTTGCCGAACTATTAAAGTTTGAACTGTCTGCCGAAACACGTGTTTTTTCTTCGAACCTGGGCCTTCCAAGCGGGGCTTGAAGAAGTATCTCCTTAGGTCCAAAGTAAATACCTAGGTACCACTTCAGTTGTAATGAAGACGTGGTTTTGAATTGGACTGCACGACTGCTTGCAGACGGTGCTTAGTGATTTTGACTGGCTATAACAAAAAACTGACTCCGTACAGGATATGACGATTCGAATTCGAAAATTGATGTTAGTAAACTGTTTGAATCAGTGTTACGTAGTAAAAATCTAATTCCATTTTTAAAGGCACTCACTATCCCCTTGAATTGCCCACGCTAACTATGCCAATAGACAATTTGAGTGACACAATACTATTATAATATCGTCAATAGGATTCCTAGATGACCCTAAGCCTGATTAGTTCTTGTTGGTAATTCGACGGAGCGTAGTGTGTGCCTAAAGAGGTACACACCACGCTCCCTTTGGACAAGCTCCATGATTGAATTATCTATAGCGGCTTAAAAGGTTCTTCTTCTAACACAATACGGGACAAAACCAAAAAGCTGCCAGAGTGTTACCACTCATAAAAAGTAGTAAGTAATAAATAACAAACAATTTCGATGTTACCAACATACTGTAGCATTTGAGGAATTACAAAACGAAGGTGAGTGCCGAATCCAATGCGTCTTCTCAATATTTTTTTACGATGCTATTACAGGCCATAAAAATGGTAGTTATGGTAAAACAATGATTCGAGTTTGTCAGACAAAAGAAATAATACTTATCTACCCACCAGCTCAACTGCTTTAAGTCCATCAATCCTTTAGGCCTAGGTTTCTACTCGATAACCGCAAGGCTACTAAGGAAAAAAGTACTCAAATGATTGGTATTCTACCACAATAGATACAGATAAAACGAACAAGGTCACGTAAAAAAAAATTAAGAAAAAAAGTTTCCGTGCGTGACTCTGATTGATACAGATTACAATTTCGTTTTGCGGTCAGCAACGATATCTGAATGATATCTGAATCTTATCTAGTTTTAGTTAGATTGTAGTGTTTAGTTAGAAATTGTGATGTGTTACCTCGGGTATGTAACAAAAGTGGTAGTACTCTTCGTTTAGCTATGCTACACTTGTAAGGAAAACCATTACATTAATGCTCACATACATTTACATAATATTAAAATTCAAAAACTGAGATTCATGCGGAGTATGTGTATGTATGTAATATTAGTAACGATTTTGATTTTCAACTCAGGATGTATGTTTTATACACAAGGTTAAAGGTAGTATAATTTTAACCTACTAAGTTTTTTTATATCTGTTTCCACGCATAATGTAATCTTATGTTTACACGAATGTTATACGTTTAAATTAAAATATAGTATAAAGCAGTTTAATTCAATGTTTCCATGCGGTTTCGCGCGGTACAAGACGCTTACAGGGCGCTTGTATATTAGAAAGAGGTAAAATTGTTCCAATACTTCCAACGTCCAGAGCGTATCTTCTTTATGAAGAAGTGCAACTTGTGGAAAAGACAAACAGATAGCAAATGCTCGTGACTCATTTACAAGTTGATACAGCTCTAATACTAAATAAGAATTTCAGTACAGGTTTACACTGAGATACGATAAGGACAAAATGACTACTAAATCCCTTTTTTTAGCAGCGATAGCTCAGTGGGGAGACCAACAGACTGCAATGCATAGGGGCTCTGGTTCGAACCCACGTCGCGCACCTCTGACTTTCAGAAGTTGTATGACTTTTCGAAATTATGTGCGAATTTGATTGACAATTATCGCCTGCTCCGTGCCTCGGAGAGCACGTTAAGCCGTCGGTCCCGGCTGCCACGAACATCTATGGCAGTCGTTATTGGGAAAGTCAGTACTCTCTAATATCCTGACACTGGTCTAGCCTTAGGGTATCGTTAGCCTTCGCGTTGCGGAGATCAGGTGGCAGCCGCTCCGTGTAAAAACTGATATCCAGTCAAATCCGGTTAGACTAGAATAGCCGACCTCAAGTGACTTGGGAATAATAAAGGCTAAGGGAGAAGAATTTTTTACTTGCACATCTATATATTAACTCTCAAACAAAATACAAAACGGAAGATCTATCTGTGATAGTATATACATCGATCATTCATCAACAAAAAACAGTCTACCTACAATCGTAAAGAATTCCGAGCAAGCAACACACAAGGCGCTAGACGCACGTTACTCATAGAACAAACAAACTAAATCTGTGGAACAAACAGAAGCCATAGTACATCGACCTGTAAACGGTACGGACGCCGTACAAACGCACAACTGGCACATGTGTAAGCCTCCGTGCTACTTCAACATTCATCAAAAATGTGTACACAAACATTAGCTAGAGTTGACTAGAGTGCGTACCAACAAGTTTGGGTCCTCATACCTCTGCCGAACGATCAAGGCATGGAATTCTCTGCCAAGGCACGTATTTACTTCTTCCTTCAATCCTGGGTCTTTTAAGCGGGGCGTGAAAAAGCATCTTGTCAGGCCGTCAAAGTAGAGACTTCAGCATCGCCTCGGCTGCTATGAGGACGGTGTGGAGGCCACTGCTCTTAGATCACACGACTGCTTACCATCAGACGGAGTGTGATCATTTTTACAAGCAAAACGAAAAAATTAAAAGAATTAGCCCTGAGAGCAAAAGCTTGTCGACAATCTGCTAGCTTTTGCTCGCTACTGTTCAGTACTTTATTTTCCAGATGCAAGGACCTATGTCCTTTTCTGTACCCCTGATTACATGTGTGTTACATTTCATGATGATCGGTGGAGTAGTTAAGGCGTGAAATTATATACAATTTCAATTTTTACTTGTTTTATTTGGCCCATAAATAGTTTATTATATAATCATTCAATTACTACCTTCAGACATCATTCATTTATATAGATACTTCGTGACATTTGGTTGCAAAATGAAGTAACAAATTTTATTTTGGGGTTTGATTTAAAATGTCGTGCCATCTCCCTCGCACACCTGCAATTAAATAGAGGATACGTGACGCCGCGCCGCTCCATCGTGCGCCCTTTTTGTCATTTGACAATTAACTTTATTACAAGATTTAAATAGGTTATTACAAGGATTTCTTATGTCTAATTAATGTATAATATTAATTACAGTTAGAAATGAGTCACACCTATTCATAATAATTGCAATTAAACCACTGTTTACAGTATGATAATCATGGAAAACTACCTTTCTAGAGCACTTGATAATTATCAATAATAATTAATAATTAAAACATGCATGTAACATAATTATAATTAATTATCAAGTAACTCAACAGTTCCGTTGCCATTAATTTACGACGCGTAATAACTGAAGCGATCAACACAGTCATAAAATATAATTATCTTGAGATAAATGTGACTTATTGTTTTAAATTAATTTCATCATGATAAACTAGATAGGTACGGCATATGTTGATGGTAATTCACTGTGACATATGACTAGAATGCTATGAGAAATATATTAAATGCATATGTATCTTGGTAAACTAGTTGGTGCCGCAGCGGAGAATAAACACATAGGTTTTTATTGGGCAATATAGATTTTAACGAGAAATCTTCCGTGCCTGTACAGAGCTTGCAGTGGTGCGGTAGATGGCGCTAGGCTTATCTTCTATTGGGCAGGACCTAAAAGCCACAGCTGGCAAAAAGTACAATATCGAGCACAGTTCTGGACATGACTGCTGACATGACAGTATACGTGCTGCTACTTAGAATTTCTGTACAGATAAAGTAAACAACATTTTCCCGAATCGAGAATTGATCGGACCTCATACATAGCATTTAAACAACTCGCTAACTAACAAAAAATACTATGTCGCGTGGGACCTTACGAACATTCACACAACGGACGCAAAGAACATCCAGACTTGGAACAAAAATTTTTGGATCACACATATTTTTGTCCCCTGTGGGATTCGAACCCAAAACACTAAGCGTAATGGCAGTGGCGAAGTGATCACTTAAACCACTGCATCATTGTGCTACTAAGGAATTTATCAGACCAATCGATCGATAGTAGAATGGATTAGTCGACGTCGTAGTTTCTACCAGACCAATCGACGTCGACAACTTCGATCGACGTCGACCGATGCTGTCGATCGACGATCGATTGATTGGTCTGGTAACACCCTAAGGCAGAACGAAAACATCACAAATATTTACAGGGAACAATCCATTATCAATAGCGATACCACATGAACCGCTGCGGCGCCGTTCCATAGGAAAAGTTATTACCAATATCACTCAAAGCAAGCAACATTTTCATTCAACCCGGGATTCGAATCCATTACCTGTCTCGTCTATCATTAAGCCTTAGAAAGTCAGACAGCTGTGTTGTCTGATCTATATTAAGGTGCCTAGAAATTTCCATTTGTGTCATGGCTGCCGATAAAATGACTCTAGTACTATATAGGTGTTATGTGAGTCACTACCGCCTAATTAGGTAAGTTTTATTAACTAAAACTTGTATTAGAAGATGGAGAAATTAGAAATTGTTTGATATGTTTCCTGTATCTTATTTGGAGTTAAAAGTTGTGATTAGATTTTTTTATTGTTCTACTAAGGTGGCAAACAAGCGTACGGCCCACCTGATGGTAAGTAATCACCGTAGCCTATGGACGCCTGCAACACTAAAGGAATCACTTGCACGTTGCCGACCATTTAGGAAAGGAAGTGGGAAGGTGAAGGAGCGGGAAGGGGAAAACCTCCGGCACTCTCACTCACCGAACGAAACACAACAGTAGAAATATTGCTATTTCACGTCGATATTCTGTGCGAGGGTAGTCCTTCCCCGGTCGAGCCGGCCCATTCATGCTGAAATAAGCGAGGCTCTATTACTCTGAGATTCCGAACAAATATTAAAATACAAGTTCGAATAAAACTATATAACACTGTTTCTATCCTATTTATATTTACACGACATTTTGCCCGCGGCTTCGCTTACATAAATGTAGGTTAGGTTACGTGAGGTTTTTTTTATTTCCTCCCAGGGGTAAAACTGCCCTGGGGGGGAGTTTATTGCGACGTAATGCGCTAATTCTGCTATTTGATACAGAAAAGATGGGTAAGTATTACTGTGTTATTAATATTAGGATTTTCTTAAGACTCATAGTTACGCTTATAGTTAACATATACATATATGTGGTATTTACAAATGAAAGAAAATATTTGTCGCAACAAATTAAAATCAATTGTTTAGGTGTGTGTGTGTGTGAGTGTGTGAGTGTGTGTGTGAGTGGATGTGATATGCATGTGAGTGGTGGTTGTGAAAATGTTATGTGTTGTTGAGTTTTTTAAGAGTGTTTACAATGAGAGTGAGGTTAGTAACAGTACTTTTTTCTAAATTTAAGGTCCTTTTCGGTACGCTTGACAACGCGTATGCGATATTTCATGTTAATCGGTAGAGTAGTTAACGCGTGAAAGCGTAAAAAATAAACAAACAAAGTCACATTCGCATTTATGATATTAATTAAGATTTTCCCGACGTTTTAATGTTTTTGAACAACCATGGTCACAGAGAGATTAAGATGTAAGTAATTTTATTGTTTGAAATTAAACTGCTATATACGGATTTTATCGCGTTGTTTATTTGACACTTTATTACAAAATTTTGAAAATTTTACACTGCTACTACTATTAAACTTTACTAATTTTTAAGCTAATTAAATTATTATTAAACTATTTAGATTTAATTTATTTTTACACTTTCCCTGACGTTTCGGTTGCTTTTCAGCAGCCATGGTCACGGGGAGACTAAGATGGCAGTTGTCTCAATGTTCCAGTGTAGTTATTTCAAAGTACCCGAACATAATTTAATCATTGGTGTTTCTATTTACGCAGAATGAGCTCAAAGTATCATGAAGTCTAGCTGTGGTTTGCTTCTTCTTGGGTTTGACTATTTTTATTACTGGATCCCAAGCTGGTGGTACATTCCAACCATCATCTCTATTAAAATTAGGATGTTTTTTGATTTCAATAGCCTCGCGAGTAATTTTATTGTCTTGAATTGTAATAGTTATTTCAAAGTACCTACCCGATAACTACGCTTGCATACGTACTTGATTCCTAACATATTATATTAATCCAAAACAGAGTCTATTAAAGAAGATTTCATGAAACAGAAATTCAGCCCGCGAACTCTTCAATATGCGAAGTTGTTTTGCCAACTAGTTAGGAATAAAATTGTAGTTGTTGCTGTGCTATGCTATACTATGAATTATATGTAATGCTATATCCTTATCCTTACTAATATTATAAACGCGGAAGTTTGTATAGATGTATGGATGTTTGTTACTCTTTCACGCAAAAACTACTGAACCGATTGCGATGAAACTTGGCATGTAGATAGCTGGAGATCTGTATTCACACATAGGCTATTCCTATGGGAATGGGACTAACGCGGGTGAAACCGTGAGGAAAAACTATTATTAAGGTTAGGCAGAGGTATATTATGCTAATAAGTATGTTTTAAGAACCACGTAATAGGAAGCATATCTATTACAATCTAAACTCCGTGCTGCTTCTGAAAATGTCTTCTGAAAGACAACCCAGTTACATTTCGACCGGCCGAGAATAGAACCCGCGACTTGCAGAGCAGTCATTGGCCACAGCATCTGTTGTAGATGTTTGTTGCAGCGGTTGTGGGTTTACGTGTTCCCACATCGCCGTTGATGGCTATGTAGCCGTATTGCAGTACGGCATTTCTTGCCGCAGCGAACACATATAAATCGTGAGTCTGTAGGAGATGGCAAAGCACAACGTAGTCTTTTTTGCTTGAGGTCATCCTGCCAGTCATCGTCATGCTTTGCCATTCCAACCTTTCTGTCATGGCGCCATTCAGGCCTTGTCACGGTGCGCTTTTTCTTCGCTTTAACTACCACCGGGTATTATATTATATTGAGCAGCGAAAGCTCAGTGGGGAGACCAACAGACTGCAATGCAGTGGGTCTCGGGTTCAAACCCACGTCGCGCACCTCTGACTTTCGGAAGTTATATGACTTTTCGAAATTATGTGTGTATTGATTGACAATTATCGCCTGCTCCGTGCCTCGGAGAGCACGTTAAGCCGTCGGTCCCGGCTGCCATGAACATCTATGGCAGTCGTTATTGGGAGAGTGTCGACACAAAAGATCCCACTGGGTCGAAGTGACGCCGGTCTGCACTGAATGGCCGCCACATAAGATACATACATACATTATATTATATTGCTTATCATAACATTACGAATGTAAAAACACAGTCTCGTTACTAGGCGGTACAAGATACTGGTTTAAACAAAACCGCAGACATAACCTAGTGTGACAGAACTGCAAGTTAATCAACAATAATAACACAATCGCACATACATTTTCTCGCAGTAAATAATTGTCATCGTTCAGACGTACACCACGTACACGGTGAGATAACGCAACACAAAGAACTTGCGTGCGTTGCGCAACCGTGAGATCATCACAGTCTTACATTTATGTACTTTATAAATATAACTTATGTCTCCCCAAAGGAGGTTGGCAGCGTTGTGAATGTATCACTGCTACTGTCCATGGGTGGATTGCAGTGATAAGCGTAATGCCATCTACCGCCGTAATGTAGACTAGTGTATGCGACTGCTGTGCAGAGATCTCGAGTTTAATTCCCAGGTAGTGCAAATTGTTACTGGGTTTTACTATCAAGAAACGGTGCGGCAGGAAGGTATAAAAGCGTAGCAAACAAAGTCACATTCGCATTCTAACTAATATTAGTTTGTTTGTTACATTTTTACGCTTTAACTACTCGACCGATCACCGTAATTGCGCGTACACGTTGTCAGAGGAACAGAGAAGGACATTTAGAGTACCTTTCCTTCAGAAAAAAACATTGTTTCTAACCTATAATATTAGTTAGGAGAATTATGAAAAACAATGTAGAAACATGGCAGTGCTATATAATATACTAGTAGTTTTCCCGCGGTTTCACCCGCGTAAGTCCCGTTCCCGTGTGAATATCGGGTTTCAACCCTTTCACCCCCTTCAGGGTGGAATTTCCAAAAATCCTCTCTTAGTGCTCCCCTACACTCTCCAAGGAACATACATGCCAAATTTCAGCTTCTTGCGTTCAGTAGTTTCGGCTGTGCGTTGTCTGTCAGTCACTCAGTAACGGAAGAGTTTTATATACATATATAGATTATCCTAAATTTTTGTTGCTCTAGTGTCATTCACGATGAAAACAGGGGGAATACGTTTGTATGGTCTAAAGGCTGGCTTCATTTCCTCTTACCGTCAACAAAGAAAGTACCTATTTAATTGCAAGCCCTCTTAACCCTGTTTAAATTTTTAATACCTTGATTCACTCATAAATAAGACAAATGAATCAAATTAAAGGACAAAGCGACCAACACAAAACAAATTAGTGCATTTAACAACAGTCACGAGAACACAGTTTGTGTTACAACTGCTTGCAATAACACTTTACTGACAAATTTGCAATAACGATGTATTTATGTAATAACTATTTATATTATGTAGCCGTTGTTAATCTAATATAATTGGTGGTGTATTGGCTTTTGACAGATTTAATAGACAAGTTGTTTATGATGTATCGGCTTGCAATTAAATTTGCAAGGTTGTAAAACATATAATGTTATGACAAGCCCCATTTGTCGTACATGACAGATTAGGCGTAATAGATTTCTCTTAAGACAAAAATAGCAACAAAATATTACGTTTGCAATTCAAGAACATAAAGGTATTTCCAGGTAAACAGGCCTTTGCAATTTTGATATTGAACTACGTTATACGGATTTTTGCGCGTTGTTTATTTTAACCGCCTGCATTTTCGCTGTCCCGTGATAGACACAATAGAAAATCCATTGTTATGTTTCATATGTGATTCATCGGACAGGTAACCTGTTAAAACACTATTATAAACAATTTTTTAAATAAACAACGTATTAAAATCCAATCAGTTGTTTAAATTCAGTGTAAAACAATCGGGTAAACATACTCGTAAGACAATATTATTGCTTGACAATATATTATGTATGTATATAATAGTCTGCCACAGTGGTGTAATGTATGCGACTGCTGTGTTAATAATAATAATGAGCAGCGATAGCTTAGTGGGGAGACCAACAGACTGCAATGCAGAGGGTCTCGGGTTCGATCCCACGTCGCGCGCACCTCTGGCTTTCGGAAGTTATATGACTTTTCGAAATTATGTGTGTATTGATTGACAATTATCGCCTGCTCCGTGCCTCGGAGAGCACGTTAAGGCGTCGGTCCCGGCTACCATGAACATCTATAGCAGTCGTTATTGGGAGAGTGTCGACACAAAAGATTCCACTGGGTCGAAGTGTCGCCGGTCTGCACTGACTGGCCCCCACATAAGATACATAATAATAATAATATTTCTTTATTACCAAAATATACAATGCAATTCACTTCAGGAACTACACCAGTGTACAATATTTTCTTATAAATTGCAAATCACAAGTAGTTCGACACTGTGGCAGTTGGCACCCAAGCTAAGATTAAACTTGTGTTACGGGTGCCAGGGCTCTCACTTTACAATATTCGATGGTAGATTGATGTTTCATTGCAAAACATTAGGTGTCGGGGGCTATTTCCGGATTGAACAAAGTGATATTAGAGTTTTCTATCTACATACTCCTAACAGCAGCATGAACTCTGGTACTTTGTCGGAATAGATGTCTATGGGCTTGTCTCTATTACGTGAACTAAATGTCATAGTTTGCGCAATGTCAGTGTAATACATATCTGGCCTCCGCGACTATGTATGCATTCTATACACTGCATTACTGAGATGTGAAATTAGGTATAGAATCCAAAGACACCTCGATCAAGTCCAATGCCTATACATTCGTATGCCGCCGCATTTTCATTCCGTCAGTTAGACTCATGTTCCAATCGTTAGCCAAGTCTAGCTTGTAATCTGTCGCATAAATTACGCAATCAACGCATGATGTATTCAGATTGCGTTACCTATGATCTTAGCTCGTCAATGTCGAACCGATTATCAAACCCACGATCTTAGTCATCTGTACGTGACGATTCCACCCTTCAACACTAAGACACTTGTCGTACGTGACCTGTCTTACTCGACAGACGTGTCGCAACTTGTCCGTTGTATTCATTAGGCGTTTTGCAGATGACGGACTTTTTGTTGGCGCTGTTCGTTGCCATCTGCGGCTGATCGCCACGGCGAGCAGCGGCATGCAACAACTGCCGCGGCAGTTTGATTTGTCGGTCGACGGCCGCCGCGCCGCGCGCCGGACCGATAGCTTACTGTCTTTATCATAATCATAACAATGTATTTACATGAGTTATACATAAGATAATAATTACACACGATAAAGTAAGAGATGGCCAATGGATCCTTTTGATTATTTTTAGGTATAGTTAAGATATATTATATTGTGCTGAGATCACTTATTAATTTTATCAAATAGTAACTTATCAATAAAATTTTTGTGTAAGAGTCAATCACAAAAATAATAAATATTTATCAAGCAATAGTAATATAAGTATTATTTTGAATATGAATAAAGATAGCTTTTGATACCGACTAACATCTTTACCCGTCGTGTACGTTGTTACTTAGGATTTCGTATGTTCTGGTTTGTCGTCTGTGGAATGCCTTATCGTAAGATATTTAAGAGATGCTTGTCGATCTATATCATTGTCTCACGCAGTATTGTCTCTAAGAATTTCTTTCTTTCTAGTGTTAATAAACATTTGTGGAATGATAATATTATTCTAATGATTGTTGTTATGATGCAATGGTTGCAGTCAGTAGCGTGACTAAGACTACTGAACAAGGCAAGTTAGAAAATCTTTTTAACCATAAATCAAGTGGAATCTTTGAAGTGCCCTGTTTATTCTTCAACTAGCTTTTGCGGGCAGAGGCTAGGAAACAGTACCTACTTTGTTAATGAAAGATACCCTTTGTCATTTTCTGTGTCCCTGATAACGTGTAAACTAAATTTCGTGATGATGGATCTAGTAGTCAAGGCGTAAAAGCTTAACAAACTCACATTAGAATTTATAATATTAGTTAGGATTGCATTTGAGTGTCATGGATAAGACTACCAAAACAAGCGAAAGACATGCCAAGGCTAGATGGCTTTTATGATTGCTTATTTTAGTCACAAATTCTGGGGTTTCGTACCCAAAGAGTGCCAACGAAACCTTTTTACTAAGTCTCCACTGTCCGTCCGTCTGTCTCTCTGTCAGCGGGCTGTATCCTATCTTATGTTATGTGGGGGCCAGTCAGCGCAGACCGGCGACACTTCGACCCACTGGGATCTTTTGTGTCGATACTCTCCCAATAACGACTGCCGTAGATGTTCATGGCAGCCGGGACCGACAGCTTAACGTGCTCTCCGAGACACGGAGCAGGCGATAATTGTCAATCAATACGCACATAATTTCGAAAAGTCATATAACTTCCGAAAGTCAGAGGTGCGCGACGTAGGTTCGGACCCGTGACCCTCTGCATTGCAGTCTGTTGGTCTCCCCACTGAGCTATCGCTGCTCTTGGGCTGTATCCTAACTGTAATAAGTAGAAATTAAAATTTTTCACAGAGTCTGTATATCTATTACCGCTATATATCTCGTATATTGATATGGATCCCTTCAAGTGCGATACCGACTCGCACTTGACCGGTTTTATGTCTTCTGTTATGTATTTCTATGATAATGTATATTTCTTCCATCTTTTTTCTTTCTGAATTAGCTGTTACTAATTCAGTTAGCCAATCACGACGCAATTTACATAGACGTTTGGCTGTCGTATGGATAATTCTGTCAATACATTTTGCACATCGCTAATGTACCTATCCGCATGTAAGATAGATAGACCTTTGAACTGTTACATCATATTAAGTCAGTGTTGAGACACGGCTGCGTATGCCGTAAGATGAGTAATCTGTCTTCGTGTCATACTATGACTATACATTTGCATTAGTTCAACAACGTGTCCGGTGGAAGTACATTTGAAAATATCGCACTCTTAATAAAACAGCGACTTAACTCGAAATTTGGAAGTAAGGCAATTTGAATTCTAATTGTATATGTTAAATTCTAATATTATATTTGTGTTAAATCTTTGCAATAGAGTTCAAATTTGTTTAATCCAAAATACTGAGATAAGTCTCTGTTTTATTAAGGGTGCGATATATGGAAACCCTTACACCCATATTTTTAAAACGTCAAAATGGTTATATAACGTCATTATATGTCAAAATTCTAAAAGGTAGTGTTCATAATAATGCATAAGAATACTAGATTGTCTAATAACGATACCGTATAATAATTAAGGATTATAATAATAATAATAATAAGCATACCTAAACAACTACACCAATCTCTCAATACAATAAAACTACCACCAAAAACCTACTGCCTGTTACAAAAGGCAGTCATACTTAACAATTGCAGAATAGTAAGAATATTTCTACAATGCGAATCAGACAACTCACATTCAGTAACACATACAGCTACTTTGTGTACAACCCACTTACAACCTATTTCTGATGTACACTTTGCCTAGGCCCGTGCCATCAGTTTCTTTCCGGTCAACGGAGGAAAAAAAACCAAAAAAAATTATAATAATAATAATAAAAATATGTTTATTTTCTCACCAATATATTTCAGGTATTTACAAATATTATGCTTAGTAAGTAATATAGTTTCTCAAGACAATATTGTGGAGGACTGGTGCCGAAGCCAGGTAGAAATCTGTGTTATAGGTCACCAGGTCTACACTCCGAATTACAGTTGTGGCTAATAGTTAAGTTTAATTTTATAAAGACTACAATGCATTTATTAGACGTCATAAGTATTTTAACTATCCATCGTATTAAGCCTTAAGCAGTAAGTTATTTTTTTATTTACGTTAGAATAAGCGCAATACACACCAAAGTCGCCGATCCGCCGACCTATGTCGGCAACTTTTTGTCGGCGGGCTTGTTGGCGGCTTCACTCATTGCAAGTCCGAAAACGCGGCTCGTCATGAGGAATTTATTTGTCAGTTAGTGATAGCCGCGTGTCAAAAAAGTTTGTGTCATATAATTTGTGTGCTATATCTCAAGGATAATTCAGTAAATAAATTATAAAACATGGATGATAAGTGATCTGCTGATAGCAGCTTGTGAAGTTATTATTGCTGGATCCGTCCAAACGGAATGAAGCTGTTGGATTAGACCGAGTTTAAGTACTAGCACGTCACTATTGCTCGAATGATGCCGGACAACTGAGCGTTAGCGTTCAGCGCTTGCGTACGTAGGCCGCCGAAATGCCGCCAGCATGTCGGCGGGCAACAAGCGCGGGCGCATGTTGCCGACATGATTCTTTTCGTATAGGCCGCCGCGCCGGGTTGTGTCGGCGGGTCGGCGACTTTGGTGTGTATTGCGTTTAAGAAGTATAGAGTCAGCCTATGGGAGTTAGTAAGTACAGTGAGTACGCAGGTGAACAACGTAGTCGGATCACGAACCCCGTATGCATACTTCGGCCGACTGCGATTCGAGTAACTTCTAATAAAGTAATAAAGGTGAATAGGTCTATGGTATACAACTACATAGTTGTACATACAACAGACGTACGTAAACGACGATATATGTACTTACAGTATACACATACCTAAGATAAAAGGAAATAATGAAATTATTTTTTATTATTATAATATACTAGCTGTGCCCGCGGTCTCACCTGCGTCAGTGATATTTATGGTTACTGCGCCGCTCCCGTGAGTCGTAGCGTGATGTTATATAGCCTATGTCCTTCCCAGGTTCTCAGGCTATCTCCATTCCTTACATCTAAATCGGTTAAGCGGATTGAGCGTAAAAAGGTAACAGACAGACAGACAGAGTTACTTTCGCATTTATAATATTAGTAAGCATTAATACGATATGCGTAAAACTTAAATTTCGCGCGCATGAGCAGCTTAGCGCATATATGATCTTTGTAAGCACTTAATAACTTATTAACCTCAGAATTAATTTATTTAATTTAAATTTGGTTCCAAGAGACAGGATTCTAAACATGCAGTATAATGAATCAAAAATAATGTTTGAAACTAAATAATAAAAAATAAATTGCTTCCTTTGATGTATTGTGACAAAGTCTGTTTACACTCGATGCAATAGTCCGCAACAGACTTTATGGTTTTGTATACTGAGACTATGTTAATATAAACTGATAAACTAATTGTGATTTTTTGTTTTCGCAGGTAAGCATCGGATCCATACATAAAGCTGATATGACTTAAGTATTTTAGCTATAAGTTTTTATATAATAATAGATCTTATCTTATCTTATGTGGGGGCCAGTCAGTGTAGACCGGCGACACTTCGACCAAGTGGGATCTTTTGTGTCGACATTTTCCCAATAACGACTGCCATAGATGTTCATGGCAGCCGGGACCGACGGCTTAACGTACTCTCCGAGGCACGGAGCAGGCGATAATTGTCAATCAATACGCACATAATTTCGAAAAGTCATATAACTTCCGAAAGTCAGAGGTGCGCGACGTGGGTTCGAACCCGAGACCCTCTGCATTGCAGTCTGTTGGTCTTGCCACTGAGCTATCGCTGCTCTAATAATAGATAATAATACTAGCGGTCGACTAGTGGTCAAAATTCGACCATAAACGATTTAATTTTTTTTGATAGTTATTAAGGTTTTATTGTCTATAACTTTACCCTTATTACACCCATTTCATTTAGATTTCGCCAAGGCTATACAGGTTAATTTACCTACCTTTTTAAACAAATTATTATTTACTTAACCATACTCTTTCATTGACGATATTCCTAAGCTTGTTACTTTGTTTTCTTTTTTCTTTATTACATATAAATAAGGTATAAGTAACCATAGCTACGAAGAATTGTACGACGTCAGACGAACAATCCCGAAATACTACGAACGCGCTTCGACTGCGTGTGTCAAATGCATGGTTGTGTGCGTGTAGTGTTTTTTCATTAATTTAATGTATTTCTCATGCATATTTTATAAAAATATTATGATTCGGCCCTCCTTCTCCATATAAACTTTAACTGTGCCAAATTTCATATTACTCCGCCTGCGCAATTTTCGTAAAAAGGGGTACAAAGTTTTTGCTTCACGTATTCATATATAGATTATATCACATACGCACACAAATATACAGCGGTTTATTACACCCACATTTTGACAGTTGTAATTCTATGTCTAACGTCATAAAGAGCGAGGCATTGCATCACACACACACAGTTAGACATAGTATTACTTAGAAGAATTTCGGACAGAACAACCCAATTAGTAGCTGGTTTATCTGTCAAGAAATTCCACATAACAACCCTCAGTGTTAAACTATCGATGCTTCACCGGAGAATCAAACCCGAGACATCATGCACAGCGTTGACTATCGCTGCGCCATCGAGGCGTTCTATGCACACTAACGAATCTATAACATAAAACGAATCTGTTGTTCTGCGAATCTGTCATTATGTCTGTCATTTTGCTTTTCTGAAGTTATACGCCCAAACCGGTACTCGACCGGAGAATCAAACACGTGACATTATGTAGGTACAGGTTCGTCTCGGATCACCGTCCTATCGGATCATGAGGGTTAGGGAATAGAGAGTGCACTTGTGTTTGCGCACATACTTGTGCACTATAATATCTCCTGCGCAGAGAGCCGGTCTCTGTTAAAATTGGCCGCCATGGCCAAAATTCTGTCTGGAGGACATTATTATTATTACAGCAGTCGCATTCACTCCCGCTAAGCCATTGCATAGGCATAATTTACTGTTAATTAACTTCAAATGAATCACAATTTGTGTTTGGCAGGGTTGCATGTTTACTTAATATTTACGTTTGTGTGTATTTAAATAGCTTATTAGTTGCGGTGAAGTGTTTCTGTATTAGGAAGTACTGATTTACTCATAATGCTAGGAAATTGTTGAAACATTATGATTATACTCTTCCTCGCTTTCTCCTTTAGGCTAGATCTTGCTATCTCTTTTTTGGATTAGTTTATGACGTAACTACGGGTCTATATTACCTTCTTTTGGGCTCATCTCGCTATGACCTGAAGATCCTAGTTCCTTTTACTTCCGCTATCCAGGATCTAGTCCATCGTTTTAAAGTTTATACTTTACTCATACATACATACACTTAGGCTCAAGACTCTGTATGTATGAGTATTTAAAAAACTTTGTGTATTCCTTCAGGGATCTATGTAGGAGGTTTAATACACTCAAAATCCGCCAGCTATAATTCTAGGTACGCAGTAGATAGCAAACCTATTACAGTCTACAGAACAAGAAATAATACTAAGGATATATATATATAAATAGTTCTCAAGTAAGAATTTCTAATTTATTTTATTTATAATAATAAAATTATGATATTCAATCTCATACACACAACACCATCTAGCCCAAACTAAGCAGAGCTTGTACTATGGGTACCAGAAAATTGATAAACATACATATATACTTTTTTGTTGTAAATACATACATATTACAACCAGACCAAGACAAACATCCATGTCTATGCACGCAAATGTTTGACTTGTGCGGGAATCGAACCCGCGACCTCAGGCGTGGCAGTCGGTTACACTAACCACTACGCCATCGAGGCCGCCAATTATATACTAAGAATTTCCTAACAGAAAATCCCAACAAAATTACCCGACTTGGAATATCTCGGATGTCACAGGTATGACCTGAGACATCATGTACAGCACTACCTAACCGCTGCGCCTATCGCTGTTAAAGTACTTCAAGGTCCGAAAATGTCAAGCGATTGTCAAAACGAAATACTAAAGCCTGTAACCATTTGACATGACCACAATAATTAAGTCTTCATTCTACCCTTTTGTGCAACTAATTAATCAATCAAAATGTTAATTATAATCTTTTGTAATGTTTTTAAAACGTTAACAATGTTTGTTTAAAGATCATCGCGCACTACCGCCGCAGGCTGTTGTGGTGTACACGATTAGTCGTGAAATGCTCGGTATTACTTAACGAGGCAGGGTAATTGGAATGTATGCTCTCAATCTCAAGGTTTAGGGTATCTATACCCGTGTCAGTATATTTTTACTGTAGGGATTTGTTGGTATAAGCATGTATTGATAATTGCGACCGTTAAGTCCCAGGTTCAATTAGTTAAATTTTGATTTGTTAGTAGCATAGTAATAATGTCCGCCAGACCGAATTTCGGCCACGGCAGCCAATCTTAACGGAGACTGGCCATCTGCGTAGGAGATATTATAATGCACAAGTATGTGCGCAAACACAAGTGCACTCTCTGTTCCCTAACCCTCATGATCCGATGGGAAGGTAATCCGACACGAGCGGAGCGAGATCAGGCGCAGGACCAACGGCTTTACGTCCTTTCCGAGACACGGGGGAGTCTAACACCACCAACTTCCTAACTCCAGGTTCGTATTGAGATTTCTAAATAGAAAAAAACAAATATCATTTTGTTGGCCCGACCCGGGATTCGAACCCGAGACCTTATGCACAGTGGTCGCATTCGCAATCGCTGCGCCTCGGAGGCAGTTATAGGCAGCATAGTATCTAGCTAAGCAGCGATAGCTCAGTGGGGAGACCAACAGACTGCAATGCAGACGGTCTCGGGTTCGAACCCACGTCGCGCACCTCTGACTTTCGGCGTTATATGACTTTTCGAAATGATGTGCGTATTGTTTGACAATTATCGCCTGCTCCGTGCCTCGGAGAGCACGTTAAGGCGTCGGTCCCGGCTGCCATGAACATCTATGGCAGTCGTTATTGGGAGAGTGTCGACACAAAAGATCCCACTGGGTCGAAGTGTCGCCGGTCTGCACTGATTGGCCCCCCACATAAGATACAAGATACAAGATCTAGCTAAGTCGGGCACTTACGTACTTACGTAGACGACTTGCTCCCTATTACATAGAATCTAAAATAGCGTCTTTGACAAAATGGCGAAAATGTCCAATTGTTGCAATAAAAACAAAGGCTTAGTATAAATGTTTATAGCACTGATAACTGCTGCGACTGCCTCTGTAGGCCTCAGATCTCAGGATAAATTTTTTTGGTTGTTGTGTTTTTCTATAAAGCACTCCTTCGAAGCAGCACTGAGTCTGGAAAAGGAGTCCGGTGCAATAAGGAGCCCCAATGTCGTGGGATCCACAATCATAATTGGCAAAATGTGGGTGTAATTCATCTCTGCCTATCTCTTTAGAAATAGAAGCGCGAAAATATGTATGATAAGTAGCTGGAATAGACAAAAAGACAGTATAAATAGTCTTTCGCTATCACCATAAGCGTTCCGTTTTAACCATTTTATAGAAATTAGCAAGAAATCCTAAAGCCTAATGTGTCACCGATGACCGCATAATCGTATATTAAACGCATTCTGTTACAAGAATCCATAAAGATAGTATTCTTTCATCACCGTTACTGATTGATGTTTGGTACTCGTAACTAGTTACGCAGGCGGTAACTACTGACCTCTAGCCGGATGTCATTAAACATACCTGCATTTAGCATACTAGTTAAGATAGTACTACGAACACAGGAAATTAAACTGCCAGGCTGACATAGCGGCGCTTGCGCAGCTGTCGATAGTAGGTAATGTCTTTTATTACCAGTTTGGAAAACTGTTAATAAATTTTCCTTAAGGAAATTTTCTGTAATGGTGGTGATTGAGTCAGTGGTCCCGTGATATGGTTTTTGATCGTGAGGGCCTCTATAGGTTATTATGTTTTTCTGTCAGGATATTCTTCTTAGCAGCACGGATTCTGTTAATTTGCTTGATGACAATAGGCTTCTGGACTTCATCTCTTACGTGGAATGTGAAGCTTCCTGGCGATATATAATCCTAAAACCCCTGCCTACCCTATTGGGAATATAGAGGCGTAAATCTATGTATGTATATATGTCAATATCTGTAATGCTGAGTGCCTCAAGAGGCACTAAAGAGAAGGACTAAAGAGTTCCGAGATAAGTTAGAACATGTTCTGGGCTTGGATCCCGAATCGTAGGATATTATTAAGTTTGGAAATTATTAGTTTTGTAATTTACCCTGTTGACTACAGAGCCTAATACTGTCCATCTGCCCGTATTGTTCCTTCATCTGTCGGACAAAAGTACGTATAGGTCTTCCTCTTCTTCTCCTTTCTTAAATTTTCCCTTCTAAGAGAGTATGAAAAATTCGTAGTTGCATATCAAATGACAATTACAACTAGGTCCCAGATACTTCTAACTCAAGTTTTTGGTGTAAGTTCTAATGTTGTTGTTGTTGACATGCCCGGTTCCTATGTCAAGAAATCAGTCGTTTTAGCTACGAGCAGTTGAATTCTGACATATTTTTCATAGAATATGTGTTTCGTGATGTAAGCATTAGGCCTTAAACTCTAGTGTGTGGTAGTGGCCATAGACGTGTCCTTCTCTATACTACAGCATCACATTTTGACATCCAGTCCGTTCTAACCGTTTTCTTCAGATCACCAGCCTACCTAATTGCAGCAAAATGTTAAATAATACAGCCATTTTCACAGACAATTACTTGCGTCCTCAACCATGCAATTGCAGAGGCTAATAAATTGCGCATTTTACGACAAAATGGCGTAATGAAGAGACATGTTTATGCGTCTTCTTGTCTATGTTACGTTTAAATCATAGTTTTTATATTCGTACGCCGCGTTTAGTATGTTAGTGGGTGTCTTCTGAGTCATATTTACATACGAGAATAAGGCGCTAGCATCCTTTTCTGACATTTATTGTCTTTCTACGCATATTAGCTTAGTTGTGTGTCAGTAGACATCATATTTTTTTTTTTTCATCTCATCTTTAATTGTGTGTGGAACGTGTGAGTAAATACTCTGGTATTGCAAGTGATCAGTTTCGAGTAATTGCTAACCATTCAGAATGTCCGTAAGATTGTTTGTCCGCTTCGAAGTATAAAATTCGTGCATGTAATATTTTTTTGTTGTCTTCAGGCCTGCTTTAATTTCTGTGTCACGGAGGACTATCTTTGTTTGTGTTTGTTTTTGTTTTGTGATTGTGATCCACAAATGGTTGTTGCGAGACTCCGTAACAACTATTTCTGGATCACATTTATTCCCGTGTGAGGATCGAACCCACAACACACAGCACAGTGCCAATGGCCAGGCGACCATCTAAATCACTACGCCATCCTTGCATATCAAACTTATAACAGTTCCACATTATTTTTCAATGTAATCGATGACTCGATGGGCTCGGTGTAACCATTGCTAGATTTCGTGTTGCCTCACAGAGAAACCCGAAATCGACGCCTGATAAAGCAAAACCTTTTGTTTAACCTTTATCATGCCTTTTAGACCTGAAAATCGACATATAGCGCAAACATTTAAAGAGGCGGGCGCCATTTAAAATTTATTACTCGCATGAAATTTCTTTAATTGAAAAAGTAAAATATCTTAAGTCTTTCCTTTAACATGAGACAAGTCTTGAAGAACATGATTAATGTTTACGAAGTTGTGTTGTTATTTTTGTGTATTGTGTCAAGGTGATGTTTTGGATGCATTACGTACTATGTACAGTAAATAGATTTACGTCCGAGATTCATATCTTGACAGCGTATATGAATCGTAAACTAAAGGTTAAGCTTGTTATTTTGAAATATTATTTGTTTTAATAGATGGTGTAATGAAACTGCGGTAGTGGCTCATCGGTTGTGATTGCGACTGCTGCGCTTGGGGTCTAAGGTTCGATTTGGGCAAATTGTTTTTGGGTATTATAACGTGGGGTCCTAAAAACATAGCTAGCGAAATTGGGGTGTAAGGCTAACACTTCAGGATATAAATCCTAAAGACTTCGAAGAGGTCTCATCGTGAGACTATAAAAACCGTAATTGAAATCTATCGTGTAGATATGTCATAATAAACCTGGTTTTATTGTTTTTTCAAATATATAAACAAAAAAATACATTATTTAATTTCTATTAATTTTAGAAGTGTATATCACTTTCACGTTTCCTTTAAGGTTTATCTAATTTGCGCAGCATCCTTATTTGGTAACACTTGCTTGTATTTATTGGTAGTATACGTGAGCCGCGCCACCCACAGTCAGTCTGTATTAGTTGAAACGCTTATATATTTATTATTATACTAAATGAGAGGTTTGTACTGTTTATAGACATATAGATATCACCAACTATTCAAGGCGCATATGTGAACCCCACTACACGCCACTTTTTCTTATATCCAAAAAGAATAAAATACTGGTTTCAAATGCAAAAACAAATATAGACAACTACTCTAAAATAATACTGTCAGACGTGTATAATAATAATAATAATAATAATAATATTCTGTCACATACACACAACACCATCTAGCCCAAACTAAGCAGAGCTTGTACTATGGGTACTAGACAATGGATAAACATACATATATACTTTTTTTTTTGTAAATACATACATATTATACATAGAAACAAACTCACATTCGCATTTATAATATTAGTTAGTATATCAGTTAGAATATTCAAAGCTATAACTAAGTATTGTTATAATCAGATCAGTATCACGCCGACATTGAAGCAAGGTCGTTAGCAGCCATTGTGAACAAAAAGGCTAATGTTATTTATTTAATAATGCTCTATGAGTACATTATTATAATATTTGTTCGGCTGCGCCGGCGCACCCACTTGTCTCTGAGGTCTATTGTTTCAAATACTTAGCGGGATCGTCTTTTTTGTGTATTTAAGTATATACTTATATTTGTATAAGATTTATTTTTATATATTGCTATTAATATAAGTACATTGGTTTAGAGACCTCGTGAATACATAGCCGTAGTTCATAAGTGTATGCATGTATGTATCTTATGTGGGGGCCAGTCAGTGCAGACCGGCGACACTTCGACCCAGTGGGATCTTTTGTGTCGACACTCTTCAATAACGACTGCCATAGATGTTCATGGCAGCCGGGACCGACGGCTTAACGTGCTCTCCGAGGCACAGAGCAGGCGATAATTGTCATCAATACGCACATAATTTCGAAAAGTCATACAACTTCCGAAAGTCAGCGGTGCGCGACGTGGGTTCGAACCCGATACCCTCTGCATTGCAGTCTGTTGGTCTCCCCACTGAGCTATCGCTGCTCTTATGTGTAACTTTGTGAAATTAAACTGCTATATACGGATTTTACCGCGTTGTTTATTTGACACTTTATTACAAAATTCACGGAGAGTCTCCCCGTGACCATGGCTGCTGAAAAGCAACCGAAACGTCGGGGAAAGTGTAAAAATAAATTAAATCTAAATAGTTTTAATAATAATTTAATTAGCTTAAAAATTAGTAAAGTTTAATAATAATATAATAATATTCTATCACATACACGCAACACTGTCCAGTCCAAACTAAGCAGAGCTTGTACTATGGGTACTAGACAATGGATAAACATACATATATACTTTTATTTTTGTAAATACATACATATTATACATAGAAACACCCAGACCAAGGCAAACATCCATGTTCATGCACACAAATGTTTGACTTGTGCGGGAATCGAACCCGCGACCTCAGGCGTGGCAGTCGGTTACACTAACCACTACGCCATATTGTAATATAGTGTCAAATAAACAACGCGATAAAATCCGTATATAGCAGTTTAATTTCAATTAATAATATTCGCGTAAATAGAAGACAATATTATGTAACTTTGTGACCTAAAATAATTAATGATATTTGACTTTGACTTAGCTAAAAAGAAGGTGGGTTACCTGGTTAGTTAAAAACATCTTATCTATTTAGTTATTTCGGATCTAGAGCCTTAGAACAGACTCTTAAGGCATTGTCATTGCATGTGAGTGAATAAGACAGCAAGTTATAATGCTTTGTTTACTTCCCACTCATGCAATGATAAAGGTTTAAAATATCGTGGTGAAGCCTCTGAATGTCATGTCTCAGGGAATATTCTTAGTGCCAGAAATCTGTTTTTACATAACAATAATCCTAACTGCTCTAACGTAAATTGCCGGAAATCTGATACACATGATAATAATAAATAATAATATCTACCTCATACACACAACACCATCTAGCCCAAACTAAGCAGAGTTTGTACTATGGGTACTAGATAATGGATAAACGTACATATATACGTTTTTTTTTTGTAAATACATAACATTATACATAGGGACACCATATAATATATTCCAAATATGCTTGTTCCAAGTCTCAGTGAACTTGTATGTACATACAATGAAAAATTTTTGAAGACTAATAACTTAGTATTATTACTACAATTAAATACTCATTTCCGTAATACAAAGATTTTCAACATACAAATATTTTAAAGACCCAACGTCACACAATCGACAGCGTAATTATCACCATTAAACAAATTGCAATTACAGCCTACAAATAGCGACCAACGTGCATCTCTTAAACGTTCTAAAGGAAACGCCACTGCAATTATCTGTGGTTCCAAGGGCGGTAATAAAATGGTAGTTAACGACAAAACATCTTGAATATGTATAGATTTGTGAACAATACAATCGTGATCTACGGCAGGTAATTGTGAGGTTTGTAGGTAGAACTTTGTTTCGCAGGTAAATTCTGTATTGCATACAAATACTACCTGGTCTGCGTCTTACTTTATGTATTTCTACCAGCTTTAACCCGCGGTATAGGACGGTTTTATTTAAGTTACCCTATGTCCTTTACCACAACATGTATGTGAAATTTCATGAAGTTGACTATTTACATGAAAGCGTGCATTTGTAGGAAACAATCAAATTCACGTTGGCATTTATAATATTAGTATGGATTAGGATGTTTAATGATATTATAAAAAAGCACCAAAAGTTAGAACCAAATTTTAACCAATTGGAGCTTTTAATTATCGTTCGTATAAAACAGGATCCTAAGAACAATTAAAGCGCTATAATTTTTCGATAGCGCACTCATCTACTCTCTTAATTTTATTATGTCTGGCTAGACCAATTGTGACGCCTAGTGTAACTAGCACAAAACATCACGCGTTACAAAAAGAAAGGTAATACCTATCATGATCAACATGTCCAAAATGTCACGCGTTCCAAAAGGTATGTTTATACCTAGCATGGTCGCGTTAATTCCTTGCAACCTCGGCCCGTGTAAACTGCCCGAAATGGCACGCATTCCAAAAAGGTAGGTTCATACCTAGCATAATCCCCTACGCATTACATACCCAATATTAAACTGTTTATTGACCTAAACATATCCCTACTTCTCTTAGTAAATTTTGACCTTAGATCTGTCTTCCTATTCAGATATTACTGTAGAACATCCCATCGACCTTAAGTCTTCCTTTTTTAACAATTAACTAGTTATTGCTCGGCCATCTGCCGTGTTAACCTAAGGAAGCGCTTAATTCATCCAATTGCTATCGGCGGCCATCATCTTACGAAGCGCAATTGACTTTCTTTACAATGTTAATTACTGTTGCGTGTGTAGTCATATTACTGTTTGTATTAGACGTTTTATTTTTGTATTGCCTTGTATAATATCTTGCTGCTAATATCTGTTAAGTAGGTAGAAGCCCTGACTTTAAGGAATTGCACGAATGATTGGTCATGTCGCTTCTAAACATGCGCCGTGTGACAGTTTGGGGTACACGAGACAAAAATTGGTTTTACCGGGTCCTAGTTTACCAAGTCTGTTCTTTGTATCTGTTCTTTTGATGTTTGGCAAGTGACTTCAATATCAAAACTATTCGAACTAGAAAAGTGTCGCTTATTTATTAATAAATGTATAATAAACTTTGTCTTTCGTTACAACAGTTACAGATATATCAATGATTTAAGTCTTCTTTCCTCTTTTTGTAACAAAAATGGCCTAGTCTAGGTAACGTTTGTTCAAATCTCATCCCATAAAATCTCTTACGTCACCTACTAAGTATTTTGTGGAAATACGAGTACATAAACAACTCCATAAGTATGATCGATACTTTTTTATGTTTGCCTCTTTATTATAATTACTAGCTGTTGCCCGCGACTTCGTCCGCGGGGACTTTAATTTATTACCCAATACCTACTTTTAATTTGTTATCTATTTTTAATATATAAAACTACAACTAAAGAAATTAATAAGTCTAACTACACCTATAGTAGTAGTAGTTAGCTATATATTAAAAAAATACATATGGTATCGCGGACTATTTTGTAGATATTGATACGTTCTATAATACTGTAGAACATTTTTTTTGTTCTATCATCAATAGTTTCCGCAGCGCACGCGATGACGGTTTTTTATGACTAACTTTTTACACCTTGGGTTATATTATTGCATTTTTATTAAGGATCTCTATTTTTTTTTTGATAGTGTAATATAGCCTGTGGCACTCAGTGAAGATGCAGCTTTCTAATGGTGAAAGAATTTTTGAAATCGGTCCTGTAGTTTTTGTGTGAAAACATTATAAACATACATACAAAAACACAAATGTTTCCTCTTTATAATACTAGTTTAGATATTAAAATAATTTACAATCTAATTATATCTTAGAAACATAGCTATTACCAGAATATGTTTGCAAAACATGTAGTATGTACAATCAAGTACTAGCGCTGTAAACCCCACCTGCTGCATAAATAGTTGAGTACAATCGATCTTGTTCTGTGTGCGCTCGTCACGACAAACAGGCATGACGTGTCCCTGTGACGAGCCTTCGCATTAAACGTGATGTACTAACATACCGACGTATAGCTATATATATATATGTTTTTTTATTGTAGGCAACTCCTGCACTATAAATAATTTCCGCGGAAAACAAACATTCTTACAACGGATATAAAGAATACCCGGAAGAATACTCGGAGTAACTGTTTTGTTGACTCGGAGTAACTTGTTTGTGGATCATACAAATTTTCTTCCCGTGTGGGGATCGGATTGACGAGTTGTCGGTTCGATCCCTACACAGTACAAAAATTAGGCGTAGGGGCTTTGGGGCCACAGTTGACATGACGTAGTGGTTTAGGTAAACGACTACGTCATCCTTTTTATTCAAAGTCAGAATGATATTAACAGTCGAGTTATTTTCTAGAGTTATAGAGTAGCTGTCCCCATGTTTATAATTACTGCTCCACTTCTGTGGCTCGTAGCGTGATGTTATGCCTATAACCTTAAAGCCTTCCTAGCGAGAGAAAATAGTTTTTTGAATGCACCTTGAAAGGCACCTGTTTGTTTAAGCGATTAGTACGTTCATACAAACAATACAAACTGTTCAGCATTATTATGTTAACCATGCTTCACATATATAATATTAGTACTATATATTCTACTAATATTATATATGTGAAATATGTAAAAAAATTTAGCTGTTTTGAACTCGATCACACGCACCCATCTAAACAGATTTAATTGCAACTTCAAATCGAATAGACCAAGAAGGTAATTAAATAAGGTTATTCCATATTTGGAAAATATAACCGACATAACATATGTTTATTGACATAAAAATATTACAAATGTATAGAATCCTCTGATTCCTGCGCTTGCTAAAACTGTGTTGCAGGAGTCAGTGTCAAATGAAATTCTAGTTTGTCTGCGAAAAGGCCGCGTGAATCCCTCGGCAGACAAATACCGGGATAAAAATTATCCTATGCGTTATCCAGGACACGTTCTATCTTAGTGCCAACTTTCATCCAAATCCGTTAAACTGTTCACGCGTGATTGAATAACAAACATTCAAAGATCTTCACCAACTTTCTCATTGATAATAGGTATGAGTAACATTTTTCACAGATATCAATACTCTCAATATTTTAAGCATCCAACTATTCAAGCAAACAATTTTAATAAACACTATTTTCTTCAGTAACGTCTTCACCCAATTATGTGTAACTTTCATCGAAATACCGATAACGTTGTCCAAATAGATGTATTGGTAGAAACCGTATTGAGAGTGAGTAACTGCTTCAGTTGGTGTTAGTTAGCGATAGTGAATGTGGCTTCAGTGCATGTCTCGGGTTTGACTCCCGTGTCGGATAGTTTTATTGGGATTTTTCTATCAAGTAGCACGGAATCCGGAATTGTGCCCAGTAAACAACAATAAACTTCCCTCTTGGAACTGAAATTATAACTGGTGATATTTGGGTGCGTACAACCTCTGTAGGTTTATTTAGGCTTAGAGAAGTGAGGTTATATTTTATGTATTAAAATGTAGCTTAAACGCAACTAATGTTGGTCTTTATATTTATTAATGGCATTTTATCAGCTATTAGAGAAATTTCAAAAATTAATATATTTCTCAAAGCTTAATCTTTATGAGATAGATCTACACCAGCACTAGCATGATAACTGATCTAATCTATATTAATATCCTCTTAGTAATAACTCTAGTGAAAGCCTGATAAGTAATTTATCGCACTGTGATAAACCTATTAATATTAAATGATTGGCTGAAAGTCAAGGTCAAAGTCAATCTACTTATATAGGGTGATATAGTTTTATAGGTAGAAACAGAACAACTACAACTACAAAAACATTGTCTCCGAAGGTCAAGGTCAATCGAATAATAAACTTTTACCGTAAGCAATTATAATTGTAATTTATTTACACAATGTAAAACAGAAGTACTTAATTTATTTTATAAAGAAATATTCACAATAAGGATTATTAATTCATTATGTTCAAAGGTCAAGGTCAACTGAATCATAAATAAAGTTGTGAACATAAGCAATGATGAGATGACATCTTTTAATTGTTCTGAACAATAAAGCAATAATTGCTATAATCAGTAGCCTCAATACTTAACGACTTAAAAGAAATTAATGGCCGGATATTATTGCCACTGAGAATTAAAAATAAATTATGGCCTATCCACACTTGTGGTTTGGTGTCATTCGGTCAAATAATTTTCGACCAGAAATCCCATAGGCCCAAGACCGGCCCGTGTGGAAAACCTTGCGGGATGTGTATGTCCAGTAGTAGACGTCTTTCGGCTGAGATGATGATGAATCCCATTAGAAAAACACGGCAGCAATATTTTTGTAATACAGAACAAATTTTTCCACCTTTTAAGCCATTGAATATTTAAACAATTTAGCTCGTATAGTCTTATAAATGCACGAATCATTTGAAGACTATATTCCGCCATAAGCATGTATCTGAGACCGCATACAATGGAATGAATTATTATTATGAATATAATTTATTTTGAAATTACATTTCCTTATAAGTATATCCTAACTAATATTATAAATGCGAATGTGAGTTTGTTCATTTGTTACGCTTTCACGCCTTAACTGCTCGATCAACCGTCATGAATTTTGCATACACGTTATCAGGGGTACAGAAATTTCAATTCATCAAAAAATTTCTCGCCCATTCTCGCACGAGCGAAGCCAAACGCTAGCTATGTATATCATGGAACGCGAAACTTTAAAAGTTATTATTATAATATTTGGCTATTCTACTTACGACATTTTACACAAAGCCTTTAATCTTGTCCAAGCTCGAATACACAATTAATCGTATTACAAACAATGTAAAGATATCGAATTTAAATGCTAAGGTCAACGGTTCTAAGTAATCGTACCGAATGATTTACAATTGTATTGTAATTTTTTGTTGATATGCATTAAGGTCTTTATGGTCACGGTGTACCATGGTGATACTTGACCTGATTTGTGGTAGACCATAGAATATGGAACAAACAACTATGGGTGTATTTATTTTTAAATTTGGTAGAATAATATTACTTGCACATTTTTTATTTAACAAAACGTCTCGGGGAGCGTCCATTAATTACGTGAGCTGTTTTTCTTTTAATTTTGACTCCTCCCTTCCCCTTGGTGAGATTTGGTGGGACCCCTCCTGTCCCCCTTACGTAAGATTTACGCTCTAATTGTTAAACTCTTCAGCTTTATAATATTAGTATAGATGTTCCGAGTCTGGTTGCACTATGCTGCCGTCGATTCAATGTTTATAAAGTCACTCGCGGGCAAAGACATACATATTATTGTGAGCAAGGCAGATGTTATTAAAAATAAAAATCGGCTGCAACTTCCTTTTTCTATCTCGCAAACTCACGACAGCAACTTTCTAAGAAGTCATTCACCGTATAAACGCCTTAGTTACGAATAATTATGTCATACAAATATAAGCCATTAATTTGATATCAAACACATATGTCATAATCAGCTGTTAATACAGCTGTTTTTACCACACACAACACACAGCTCGTACGGTGTATTGTACACAAGATTATAGGGTTGTTCCATACTATAATTTACTTCTTACTAGTACCCATATATATATATGTATGTAGTAGTATATATGTCCTTCTTCAGACGAGGTTTAAAGAGAGTTCTTCTTTCACGGTAGGCAGCGGCTTTGCTGTGTCCTGACGTTGCTGAAGTCCATGAGCAGCGGTTACCACTTTCCATCAGGTGGACCACTTGTTCGTATGCCACTGAAGGCAATAAAAAAAAAAAAAAAAAACCTGCCCGCGGCTTGGATTGCCTTAAACTGATATGAAATACTTATCGTAACTAGATTTGAATTTTGAAAGACAACTGCCGCATTAGGCTTTGCTCCTATGTCGCGGGGGCCTTACAAACATTCAAACAACAGATATAAACAACACCCAGACACGGCACAAGTATTTGTGGATTCCATAACTGTTTATCTTGTGTGAGGCTTGAACTCACTGCTCAATGGCGAGGGGACCATTAAAAGAATGTTAACCAACACGACATCCATTTCATCTATTAAGAGTATTAGTATCCTATAAATTCTATCACATTCTATCACATACACGCAACACCATCTAGCCCAAACTAAGCAGAGCTTGTACTATGGATACTAGACAATGGATAAACATACATATATACTTAAAACAAACATCCATGTTCATGCACACAAATGTTTGACTTGTGCGAGAATTGAACCCGCGACCTCAGGCGTGGCAGTCAGTTACACTAACCACTACGCCGTCGAGTCGTCAATGTCATCCTATGTGTTAAGAGCAGCGATAGCTCAGTGGGAAGACCAACAGACTGCAATGCAGCGGGTCTCGGGTTCCAACCTACGACGCGCACCTCTGACTTTCGGCAGTTATATGACTTTTCGAAATTATGTGCGTATTGATTGACAATTATCGCCTGCTCCGTGCCTCGGAGAGCACGTTAAGCCGTAGGTCCCGGCTGTCATGAACATCTATGGCAGTCGTTATTGGGAGAGTGTCGACACAAAAGATCCCACTGGGTCGAAGTGTCGCCGGTCTGTACTGACTGGCCCCCACATAAGATAAGATCCTATGTGTTAATCGGAGATTGAATTTGCCTGTATGCCAAGTTTCACCTAAATGCGTTGTACAGTTTACACATAATTGAGGCTTGGCTCCCGTTAAGGCTAACATTAACCGAGAATGCCAATTAATATTTAAACTTCCCATCTGTAATAGGAGAGGAATAGAAAGACCCTGCCCCCTGCCTAAAAGGATACCAATACGCTCATTGTTGCTGGGTGTGTCTACCAAATACTTCTGGAACTAGGATCGCATACTTTTAGCCACCTGTATTGCAACTGAACAAATAATCCTTCAGAGTGTGTATATAACGCCAGTATATCTCCGAAGGGCAGGCAGATATGTATCACTCTTACTTCTAACTAACTAAGTTAACAGGTTCTACTTAATAATAGCTGAGCCTATTGACATCACGCACATTGCCAGATTGCATCTTGCTACTGAGAATTTCTTATAAAAAAGCCAATAACACTTTGTCCTACATAGGAATCGAATTCATGACCTATCGATCAGATGCAAATAAAGAAATTATATGTCACATGACCAACGAAACACCTGACTGTTCCCACCAATATGGTTGGTAACCCTATAGTCACTGGCTGGTGTAATGTATGGTCGATGTAAATTAGATCATAGGGTCAAGGAAACACAGAGTTGTATTTAAACAGCTGCCACAATTGGAGCTCTCAATGTGGATTAAGTTTTGTGTAACGGTTGTTTGAAGTTCTACATACGTGTTCCAATTTATAGTATAACATAACACTTGTATTATTAAGAAGGTGTACAGGATTGTATAGATTGGTTGTGATCGCCTTGCCAATTGCCAATACATGCTGTGTTACATACATCAGATTACATCTACATTTAGACAACTTTAGGTTCCAAGTAATAGAAGGCGCTCCTAATGCCGTCTACCGGGCATAGGTCCAGTCTTCGTGCTAATACTGAGAATTAATTGCACAAACACCCAATAATACATTTTAGAGTTCGAAAAATCTCTTATACAACAGCTTTGTCCGTCCGTCCGCCTGTTATACAACTTTCAACTCAAGAACCGTAAGAGCTAGAGACTCGCGGTCAATGCCATTCGACTCGGCATAGTCGGAATACCCCCGAAATTACTATGACCTTTGACCTCTGACACTGCATATTACTGCACCTACTGACCACTGCGTCAAGAGTTCTGTCCCCACACGGAATAAAAAAAACATGCGGGGCAGTCTTTGGGGACTGCCGATAGAAGTGAAAACTAAGTAACTTGTGAATTGTATCGTCGAGCTATTAGATTATTATTTCTGAATTTTGAATTATGACGTTCGGTGACGAGTTTCGCGCTTTTTGTTCACCCAAAAAGTGCTCAACGCGTCCAAAGAAGTTTTCACTTCAAAAATTGCGGGCAGCAAATGGTTGTTCTGAGTCTGGTTGTCCTTTGTGTCCGTTGTTTTAATGTTTGTAAAATTCTCTGCGACACAGGAATTATTTTTAGTGCGGGAGTTCTCGATCAAATGGCTTGCTGTCGATGGAACTGTCAATAAGTGGATGCTATACCTAATAGCTCAGAAGCTCACGGTGCCCGCATCACACACTTTCTCCTGCCAAGGTCGTGCTCACTATGTCACCATTGTTCATTGTCCATTGTTACCATGAGAACTGCTCACCTCCATCAACACTTGATGGAGTGATTCTATCTCTGTCTGTTCACTATCTTTACTACGTTGTAGGGAAAATGCATTTTCTTTTGTAATATTGTTGCGCGCGCAGCGGAAGATGGCAAGGTTGAAGTTGTTATGGTATTTAAAACATAATTGCGGTAGATTGTCTCGTTGGTTCCGTGGTAAACCTTTATGTCTGCGTGCGATTATAAAGTCTCGAGTTCGATTCCCGGGCCGCGCAGAATGATTGTCGTTTTCTGTCATGGAAATTTTAAAAGCAGGAGGATTTTTGTAATTCGCCCGATACACGGCAATAGGCTAACTAAAATCAAAGTGCGTAACCCTTCAAATATACTCTAGAATGATGCTTAGTTTTTATGCTTGCCTTTTGTAGTTAATGACATATTTATGTAGTAAAATTATTATAGGTACAGTCTGCTTAAAAGAAAATAAGTAGACTTCAAAACAAGTAAGATTACAGTAAGCAACATAAGGCGAAAAACACGTACAAGATTTTATCATGTCGGATCTTTGAATCAATTATGATAATATTTGCATTTTATAAAGCAGTTATTTTAATCACAATATAACATTGTAGTTCGACCGAACTCATTCTCATTCGATTGTATGCATAAGTGCTTAGTATGACTGTCGATTATACTAAACACTCAGGTATACAGTTAAAACCAAAACCGTTGATTCACATCAAATTCAAAACCGAGATTCCAAAACCCCTTTTCACTTAATCCCAGAGAAAGTAACGCTATAAGCTTATTAATTTGATATCCTATAAATCGTCTAGGGATTAAAGCAATCCCTCGCGTCATAATCCCTAACGTGAAAGTCTGTGACGAGTTGTCAAGTAAAAGTATAGTCAAGTACAGAACTGGGTCGAAATAACTGTTAGTCAAATACAAAGTGACATTTCGTTCACGTTGTGAATTGTTACGCTGTCATTTTTTACCTTAAGTAGGTACGTGTATACACACATTTACGCACACATAAATCTATCATATATTATATATACACACTTTTACACGTTGGTCTATCCTACATGTGTGTGACTGTGTGTATGCGTGAGTATTCCCTTCAATGCGTGTTGAAATTTGAAGACACTTTTATTTGCGTGTGCTGAATGATGTGCGTATTTCAAAGTTTATTAAAGACAAAATGTTTACACAAGTCAGTCTTATATGGTTTAAGCATATGTGCTATGTGAATAGGAACTGTAAAGTGTATATACTTTAGATTACAACTATATACCAAGTCAGGCTCGCGTATCACGCTAACATTTTGAAGGCTATAAACATACACTAACTCTAAATGTCGTCATTGTCATTCTTCCGAAAATCAATTTTGCTTCTTATAGTTATAGAGACACATGCAGTTTCTTTTAAAAGTTTATATCTACTAGGTTTAAATCATGTTTCATGCAATATATTTCTAACCGCCGCCAACATTAGCTTGATGATAACGCTTTAGGAGATAAAACTATGATAGTATTATTTACATAACCATATAATACACTCATGGCTACATATTCCGAAGGGCAGCTAGGCAAAAAAGTATTACATCCATATTTTGCTATTTTAAGGTCTCACGATATAGGCGGCGCGCCTATTAGGATCTAGCAGATACATTTCAAAAATCCGTGCAGCCACTGTCAAATTCCTAATTAGAGAATTACTCTTACCTTGAGCCGGCAATCGATCTCAGGATCTGATTGCAAGCAACCTTATGCCACAGGAATATCAGACAATACCTACATAAACTTACTTACATAATCAATCCTTTATAACAGTAATAAAATCATAATTTAATGTATGTATTATGTTATAAGTTGCATAACACAGCTGCCTTGTTTCTCCATACAATAACACATTCTTTTCGTTCACACAAGTACAAAGAGTGCTTTGATAACGGCTGAGGTGGTTGCCAGTTCGTGTATGGACCATTCATTATACCCGAGGTGTGTTTGATAAGCCCTGTGATTAGTTATACCAGATGTATGAAGCACGGTAATCACTTGGGAATAGGGCTGACAGCTAAAGTTGTAAATATAATTATATGAAAATTCAACTGCCTTATGCTTGTGTCCGCAAAACTCAAAAAGAAGGCGATGAATTGACTTGAAACTTTTACACGAAGTTATATTTTTATACATGAGTGTTTTTGTATACTTTTTATTCTGAATATCCCATAGGAACGGTATATTAATATGAGTCACATTTAAGCGTAATCAGGGTTAGTTATGTATAAAAATTCATATGTTCGTGTCAGCAAAACTGCAAAAGTAATCTATTTACACATAGCTGCAGTCTAATATAAGATTATTTTTGTATTTGTTTTATCTTGAAGTTTTTACGAGACAGAAATAACATCTCTAATAATTAATATCAGACTGAGCCATAGCCAATTGGTGGAGTTTCGCTAGTTTATTATATAACTAACTATTAACGAGGCTGCAAGCTACCACTGGACGTAACTTACACGTAGCAATGCATACGTGTCCACTGCTTCAGGATGGTAGTATCCCGTTTATCCGCAAACACTATCAGCATACTGTTGGCACTTGCCCGAGTCCTCTGCATCAGGGACGTACCTAATGAAGGGTGGGAAACATTTAACAAAAACGAGCCTATTTGTGAAGGGAAGAGCCGCCGTTGTGATTTATTTAGTGATTGTATGAATGAATTATATGGGTCGTGGAAGTAACATTCTGTAGGAAACTGGCCTAAGAGAAGCAAACTTTTTACTACATCACCCAGTAAGCAAGGGTGCAGAAGGTTCATTCTATCTTTACCATTGCTTTCCTTTTGTTTCGTCTATACCTATTTACATCTCCCTGGGATCGCTAACGCACAAGTAACTTCGGTAACTGCTTACCATCAGGCGAACCACATAAATGATTGCCATCTTTATAGTGTAAAAAAACAAACGCAATAAGAATTATGCGTTAGTAATATATCAGACTCGAATATATATTGTAAAGTAAATTATTGTACATGTTAAAACTTTGTGTATGTATCTTTTTTGTGACAAAAAAATATTATTATTATTATAAAGGTAACTCAAACTTCAGAGATGCATATTTTAAAGCTGGAGAATTGGAATCAAAGTCTATACTATCTCTTAAAATATCGATATCACTTGACTGAGACAACACATTACAGAATGTATAACACTCTCTTTCTCATGCATTTCACCCTCGCCCCTAAAGGGCACAGCTCTACACGTAGTATATATGTGTGTGTCTGGATGCCTCATTACGAGTTCAGGGCATATTGATAGATCGCATATGGTACATTTCCTTGGTTTAATCTGGCGGTAAACTGGGAACATACTTATCGCTACTATCCGGTTTAGTAGGAAAGACTACCTTTCAAAGTTAACATGGCTAATGATAGCGATCGATTAGTACATTGTCCATTAAGCTCCACTTATATTTTTCGTGTATATCTCGCTTAATGTTGGCGAATAAATCCTTCATCGATAGGAGAACGTTTCTTATAGGGATTTACGTGTCGCATCAGTCGCCGACAGTCAATAAGTATTTTTATAATAAAAACTAAGTTTATTTCTCAAGAAAAATATAAGTTAATTTGTACACTTAAAGACTTACAGATTTGGACTACGGATTCTTAAAATATACAAAATCTCTGTCTGTATTTCAGACATCAGCGCTTTTCCCTAGTAATTTTTTAAAAGTACACTGTTTAAAAAAACAGTGCACATTATCATTACCAACATATTATATTTGTCCTGTTCGTTATAAGTATTCAGTCTGCCGTAAATATAACCTCATACAGGATAATAAATATACTCCCCACCGACACTCATTTCGAGTCTAGGTATACTCGACATTATTTGCTTCAATGTTTCTAAATTTACTTAAACATACATAGTCTCTTTTTTGTTTCGCAAATGGAATAGAAAATGCACGACACTCACTTTTTTTTTCGCTATAGTGCATACATACATAGATTCACGCCTGTTTCCCAGAGAGGTAGACAGAGACTACGGATTTCCATTTGCTACGATCCTGACACACTTCTCTGGCTTCATTGACAGTTTGTGGCGTTACGCACATTCCCTCCCTCCTACTAGGTTTTAAGCGTATCCTAATAGAAAAGGTCAAAAATATTTAACTGCACGGATGGCGCAGTGCTTTAAGTGCTCGCCTTGCCTCTTACACTGTGCCGAGTGTTCGATTCCCACCCAGGAAAAATATTTGTGTGATCCACACATACTTGTTCCGAGTCTCGCTGTTCTTTATTTCTGTTGTTTGAATGCTTGTAAAGTCACTGGAACTGATCTTAGTTATATTTATTAAAGAGGGGGAAGAACTTAGTCTAATCCATAAATCGAAGCTTTACGACTTACAATTACACATGGCACCATTTGATACATAAGTAATCTAGCACATATCTGTATAAACACATGTATGACACGGATTCCCACAGAGTAATCATTGAGAGACTGACTACGATTTCCATGCAGTTCTGTGAAACATACAACTATCGGTATCAGCGGTTCCATCGCACAAATTGTTGTTTAATTGTTAGAAATGAAGTATGATACGTTCGTATCTGCATTTTTTAATACTTATCCATTTATGTGTATAGTGCTGTTGTTTTTGCACGTAATACACGTGCACTCACGTTTGTATTGGGTAGGCAGAGATCTATAAGACTCAAATTTTGCCTGCTATGATTTTAAGTCCCACAAGATATTTTCACTTATTTTCAGACACAGTTTCAGACTCCGTGACGCTACTAAGAATTTATTGATAGAAAACCCAATAAACTCTGGATGGGAATCAAATTCGAGATCTCATGCATAATTGCATTCACTATTGATAGGGCGGACTGAGGCAGTCCTTTCATAGGTGTTATTTAAAACATAGTCAAACTCTCAAATTTTATTTCAACACTACAGGAGAGACTGGTGCTAACTAGCGCGTAGCAGGGATATGTGGTAAAGCGAGAGCGAGGCCTTTGCCCTGCAGTGGGACAATACAGGCTGAAATAAATAATGAATAAATTATTGTCTATATACCCTAAGGTCAAAATAAATTTATATCATAAAGTATTACTTACAAACCAGAACCGTTACAGCACGAACGCCATTTGCAATCAACAAAATAACTGGGACGTCAAAAGTAAAGAAGTCTAACTTACATAGCACAATGTAAATAAGTTTAACTTACATAGCACAATGTAAACAAATTTAACTTACATAGCACAATGTAAACATGAGAATGCAGTGTAAAATCTTACACGTTATCGCGGCAATCAAGTGTGTGCGCTGTCTGACCGATAGCGGGGGCGTTGACCCCTCCCACTGTTGAGAGCGACCGAGTGCAGAGGGATAGCTTTGATTTGTGTGTGAGATTTATTGCGATGAGTCAGCTAAATTGAGTACATGGCCGGCGCAGTGGTTGCTTCGCTGTTAACAATGCACTGAGTGTTGTGGTTTCAATACCGATGTTTGTGTGATCCAAGTCAAATTGTTGTGTTGTGTTGGTAAAATATATACTTTACTAACACAACAACTATGGTTGTATGTATGTATGATGTTATTGGACATTTAGTTTTAGTAGCAGCAGCACAGCAGCTCCTATAAGGATAAGAAGTAAATACATCTGTATTATTAAGAATCATATTGTAAACATATGGCGATCGATAAGAGTGCCAATAGATTTCTTGCGTCTTTCTCATGAGAACTCTGCTCCTCCAACAGGATTTTTCAATGCTCAATTGTTATTTCTTTTCTTTTTTATAATTATATTTTAGTTAATTGACGTGTCCAAGAAATGTTTACAAATTTTATGTTAATAAAATTTTTTACTTTGATAGTCTAGATATGTATCCATATGTTCGCTATTGCATGAGTTCTAAATAAACATGCCTATGATAGCACTGATTAAGTCTTTGTGGTGAACAGGCATGAAGCTATATATAACATGTATTTTCATTTACCGGTGAAGGCATTATAGCGAGAAATCTTGCATACTCTTCATAATGTTCGGTAAGCTATGTGAAGTCTGCCAACCCTCACTTCTGTAACCGCAATACTACCACAGATAGTATCTCACACAAACGATGACGTATCAAATAACACACTTTCCCAAGCATCGAACTCTGACACCCGAGGTAGCGGGGTCACGACGGGTAATATAGCACAGGCATGCGCAAGCGCAGCCTACGCGGTGACATCGTTACGTAATAGCCACACATAGACGTGTATTGATGTTAGTGACCCTGACTTTGGATGCTGTAAGAGATTTTGTTGTTCTTAGATGAGTTTGATTTGTATGGTATGTCAAGATTTTTTGTAGGGAAATGAATCTTTGATATCGGTATTGAAAATATTATATAATAACAATAATGAATATGATAATAATGTCCAACTGGTGAGCACAAGCCTCTCCTCAGTGTGTCAGGTAGAAAATATGATAGATTAAAATTTTTATTGACTTGATTGATTGTAAGAAAGACGTGCCAAAGTCGTCGCTAGTGGATCTATATAGTCTCTACTTACTCCTCCAGGAATCAAATATGTTTCTCTAATTACATAACCTGTTGACATCCTTTCAATTAATTACTTATTAATGACATAATTAAATAATTAACATAATATATACACAAATTATTTACAAGTAATATAAACTAAAGAGAAAATAAAACAACAAAATTAAAATGCGTCATAATATACCTCCGTCGTCAATTGGCAACGTGCCCAGAAGACTGGCATCATTGCCACGTTGAATGGCAATACTTACTCTTAGTGCAATGAAAATACCAGCCCTCTTGTCACGCGAAGCGTCGAAGAGCCGCTTAGCTAGGTCTCTATAAACAGACCTAGCGCTTGGACCCCATGGCCCCAGCGTTTCGATACCAAACGGCTCAAATATGCACTCACCAATAAGGTTTGATATTTACACCGTTTGAGCGTCTCCGCTGATGCAGCAACAGCGCCAGCACAACCCGCTGTGCTAGAAAGATGTGATGGCGTAAGGGTGTCGACACAAGTTGCGTCCCACACCAAAGGCCTACCTATTTTCCATAGCAGTAATAACATATCATCTGGCCTCTTGCCGTCGTCGCGTACCAAGCCGTGATGTTCGAACTGAGCCGGAATGCCAGCCGTGACAAGAGCCCGACGGAGTATGATATTCAGATTAGCGTGTCGTGATATACGACCAGCACTCCTGCTGCATGAAAGGCCATGATGACCAAGACTGTCGACGGCTTCTCCACAAAGACACCGATGCGGAGAAACACAAGGAGTACCTAAGCGCAAACAAGAAGCAATGCGGGGAAGGTCGTATTGTCCAACATGGTACCTATGTTGGACAACGGGAGCGCCTAAAGCCAAAGGCCCGACTCCAACTCCACCACAGCCAGCAAGCGGGCACGTTCAGCAGCACAGGACGATGTATGTATGAGATTTTCTCGAACTATGCTGCATAACGGCCCATCCTACTCTCTCTGAGAGAGTCGGTTTTCGGGTAAATCAGTGCTTGGGCAAGTAAGTCTCCAAGCGTACACGGCGTCGGTCATGCACAGCACTTCAGAATTAACCAGTGTAGGTGCCAAGATTTTCCTGGTCAATTCCTCCGTGCTATGGACCGAAGATAGGAACGCTGTAAACAACATCAGTAATTTTTCGAATGCCGAGTCCGACCAAGCGATCTGGCAAGCTCGCTTGTAGGCAGGCCCGGCCGTTATGACCACATTTAAAACTTTAATAAGAGTGTTCTGTATAATTTTATAAATTTTTGCTAGAGGTGTCAAATTATATTGAGTTTATCTTATCGTTGTTTTTGTAACACTCAAAAGTCGACTGGTAGAAAGTGTCTTAGGCATTAGGTTCGTCTCTGGATTCTCTCTTTCTTATGCAGAAAGTTTTTAAATAAATATACAGGGTGTTCACTTAGGCTGTATTAATATAAACTTGCTGTTGACAGCACAGCGCGTAATTTGAGATTCTTGAATCTCAGGTAGGGTTTCACAGAAAAAAGACACAAGATTATTTACCTGTCTCCTTCTTGTAATTTTCTACACTTCTTCAAAACTTTACTAGTCCTGCGAGCCAATATATTTTGAGCGAACATAGGACCTCTATTTTTTTTTTTTAAAGGTCCTCTCCCATAATTTGCTTTGAGTACTGCATTGCGATGGATTTTACTAACATACAATTGAAGCAAGCCAAGTACACCCAGACTCACAACAATTACCTATGAACTACACTATAATACTCCCGTCTGGGATTCGAACCCATAATACTCGACGCGACGGTTGCGGCGAGGTGATCGCATGCACGCTATAAGCTGTAACGTGTCCCTCGCATACTCACATGATAATACGTTATTACATATGTATATCTGGAGGCAGATTTTCAAAACTGTCAATAAATAATTATACTTCAAGGAAGCGTCAACTTGTCCCCTATTCCCCATTAAAATGGCGGCTTGTCCCACCCGTGGGCAAAACATAGTGATCAGCTGGTCTATTTTATTTATTTCCCATAGCGATCTAGTTGTGTAATTACTGGTATTATGAGCAGTGAGAGTTGTATGACAGAAGTTGTACCTAGTAGACGCGTGTGCGCACGTTTCTAACATAAAAGTGGTTTTGTCGGTGAGAGAGAAACGAATTGCATTTTTTATGATATAGGTATTTAAAAAATACTTGGGTACATTGAGTTATATGTAGCTGTATATCTTTGAAAATAGAGGGCGTTGTTTGAAATATAAAAAAAGGGCTACCTCAATGCTATCTATCACGTACAACTTCAGAGTACAACTTCAGAGTACAACTTCAGACTTCTTTTAGCTGCTGACCAGTTACGACTGCAGAGATATCGCAATGGTATAAGTGCTCCTCACTTCACTACGCTACGTAGATTTGATTAGCCACTCGAGACAAAATTTATGTGTAACACAAACAGTTGGTTCGAGCCTCGGTATATCTTTTGTCTGCTCTTTCAATGTTTATACTCCGCGGTACAGCCAGAAGTACTTGTCCGACTTTAGTACTTAAAACAAAAGAAATAAATATCTGATTAAAGACTGCAACAATACTAACTGTTCGTGTTATAACAGCCACTCACGATCAAACCCTACACAGTAACACTATTTAACATGCTACACTTACTTACATAAAAATGCTCCGTGCCTCGGAGTTAAGCCGTCGGTCCCGGCTGCCATGAACATCTATGGCAGTCGTTATTGGAAAAGTCAGTACCCTCTAATATCCTGACACTGGTCTAGCCTTAGGGTATCGTTAACCTTCAGCCGCTCCGTGTAAAAACTGATATCCAGTCAAATCCGGTTAGACCAGAAAAGCCGACCCCAAGTGACTTGGGAATAATAAAGGCTAAGGGAGAAGACTTACTTACATAAAAATACATTACTGTCTTCACTCCACCCAAAATAAAAAACAATTCAGTTCACACAGTGATCACACCTATTACGTAAAGAATAATCACAAATTCTTATTTCTTCCAAACATTAGCTACATAACCTTCATTAGGTATTAAAGCCACGTGCATACACACACACAGACATAAACACACACTCATAAACATTGCGTGATGAGCTTTAACAAAACGATCACGATTTATGTGAAAGTGCTTCACGGGTAGCGGGATCGTACCAGCTCAGTTATCAAGTGTACCGTGGCTTAGGACACCCGTTTGATTGCCAAGGACTATTTTATTTATTTTTCTGACAAAAGGCTTTAGGAAGCTAAGCTTTCTATCGGTAGATTCCAAAGTTATTTCTCAAGTCTTGTGGGCTGTCCTTGGTATATAGTTGTACGGTTTAGAAGTAAAGCTAGGTTTGAAAGATTCCGTTGAGTGGTTTTATACTGGCTGTTTTTGGTGAGTTTTATTTTATTTGATGTTTTTCTGTTCGCTTTCCAATTAAAGTATTAACATCGATTTTATTAATTAAAATAATGTGTATACGTTGTGACATCTAACACTATTAATGTTGGTCACGAATTTTAACAGTAAAAAAGTAAAGTATAAAATGGTTTTTGCAGAAATATACTTAAAATAGTACTTTTTTCACAGGATACATGTTAATACTATGATACAGGTACATCAGTATCAATACGTTCCTACCCTATGTATGACGGCCTCGATGGCGTAGTCGTCATTGTAACCGACTGCCACGCCTGAGGTCGCGGGTTCGATTCCCGCACAAGTCAAACATTTGTGTGCATGAATATAGATGTTTATCTTGGGCTGGGTATTTCTATGTATAATATGTATGTAGTTACAAAAAAATGTATATATGTATGTTTATCCATTGTCTGGTACCCATAGTACAAGCTCTGCTTAGTTTGGGCTAGATGGTGTTGTGTGTATGTGATAGAATATTATTATTATTACTATGTTACTGCATACAATTTGTATGAGCTTTATTTCATAAGTTTCTTTCGGTTTTCTCACAAGGCAAGCCTGTAAATTATGAGTATTAACTTTTTTAAAGGAATAGTAAAGAAAAGTACTATTTCAGAAATGTACTATTTCAGTCGGTAACTCACTTAATATAAATATATTTTCATATATTAATTTTATACTATATTTCCTGCATTAGGTAGCGTATAATTAACGGACAAAAATTCTTAAGAATAAGACTGACAATAGTTACTGGTGGCTCTCACAATTAATTGTCCTTGTAGGATTTAAATCCACAACATTCGCCGCGGTGGACAGCGAGGTACGTCTTGTAGTCAAACATTCAAGAACTACAATAGCTATTTCAATTTAAAGACACATCGTTTCCATGACTAATCTATACTTCTATACTAATATTATAAAGCTTAAGAGTTCGTTTGTTAGAACGCGCTAATCTCAGGAACTACTGGTCCGAAATGAAAAATTATTTTAGTGTTTGATAGCTCATTTATCGAGGAAGGCTATATAACGCTACGACCCACAGGAGCGGCGCAGTAATCATAAACGCGGCTGAAACTGCGAGCACATCGAGTGCGAATTATAAAACTAGATTCAATTCGCACGATGTATAAATGAATGGCATTAACCGTGTTTCCTTCATTGTGCAACATTCAAGGAATTATATAATGATTACCTACCTACGTGCTGATGAGGTTTTCCCTACTCTACATGAATCAAATAATACGTCAACTGCAATTAACGATGCCGTACCAGGTCCGCGTGTAATGACTAATTTAATTAAAGCTTTGTAGTTCCCAATGCGTCTTTCTTTGTCATCATATACATAGTAATAATTATAAACTACTAAATAATTCCCGCGGCTACGCTCGCTTTAATGTAAATTTTATCAATAAATTTTAATACTCGCGGGAATTACTGGATTTTTCTGGATCTAAGGTACCCTATGTCCCTTAACGTGTATGTGAAATTTTATGATGATCGGTCGAGTAGTAGGGGTAACAAATAAACAAACAAACTTACATTCGCTTTTAAAATATTAGTTAGGATATCAGTTATCCTTGTACACTATCTAACTACTAGGCAGTGTGCGGTGTGTTAACCTTTTTTTTTTTTTTTTTTTTTTTTTTTTTTTTTTTTTTTTTTTTAACGCGGGGAATGTGCTTGTCACATTCCCCATCGCCGGTTTTGGGGCGGGCGATGGGGATATGTCGGGATCCAGCCCATATGTTTGGGCTGAACCGACTAAAACCACCGCGGTGTTCCTCACACCTTTATGGCGGGGTCGCGCGGATCGCTCTCGCATTCGAATCGCGACCCCGCCAAAGGTTTGACCCGCCGATGGACGTGGCGGGTCCCACAAAACTTTATACACATAATTGGGGGACCTGGTCCCCGACAACATAGCGGGGGGACCTAGTCCCCTTTCCGATCGAGAGGCGTGCGTGGAACACGAACGCCGCCTACTCGGACCTGCGCTGATCGGGCGGTGGACGGCCCCAATAGGTCCACCGCCCGCAGGCTTCTACTCAGGGTGGCTGGAGGTCGTCTCGCGCCCTCCTGCGCCCGGCTCTGCGGTTAGGGAGAGGGATTGATCGTTCCCTCTCCCTCTCCGCCGACGGTGTGTTAACCTAAACATTTAAATTAACCCCAACGTTAGCTTTAAATAAATCTTTAACTGAGAAAAAAACAAGCTATGCTCCTAAAAAAATACAATAATATTTTTTTTTTTTAGAATCTCCCCGCCTATGTCAATATCCCCGAAAGGGTAGGCAGATGTGTATCTAGTGTCTACCAATATTCGGTAGCTTTCCTTTTAGGTTCAACGAACATATTGCCGTCTACAGGGTGTAGTTCAAAAACCTATATCTCGTTATCCGAATTCGGAATTGAACTCGATAGATATCATGCAGCAATCACATTGACTACAACCGCGCGATCGGCTTTTTTATTTAGTTTTTATATCTTACTATTTTATTTACAACTAGCTGACCCGCGCAACTTCGTCTGCTTTACATAAAGAATTTGCCCCGTATTTGCAACATTTTTCATTAATGCTTCGCTTCTATTGGTCCTAGCGTGATTTTATATAGCCGTGAGCGTGCGTGATTTTATATAGCGAGCCTTCCTTGATAAATGGGCTATCCAAAACTAAAATAATTTTTCAATTCGAACCAGTACTTCTTGAGATTAGCGCGTTCAACCAAACAAACAAACTCTTCATCTTTATAATATTAGTATAGATATTATCATAACTTACAATATATTTTATATATTTAATGTACGATATAATTACATAGGTATTCCAAGCTAGTTACACATACATTGCGTGGTAACTGGTACAAAAACTGGTACAATAACATATTTTCATGTGACACCGGTATTCGATTGTTTCGTATACCAATTGTAACTAACTTGATACTATTTATTGCACGGGAAGAATGTCGTTTGGGTCGCCTTTTTGTTATTAGGTAAAGCATGCGGGTTTGCTCGTGTAGGTATAATACTTGGAAGTTTCTAGGTCTCTATCTAGAGACTAACTAGAAGATTTTTTTTACTATTTTGAAATTAAACTAGGTACTTCATTCGGAATGTATTGTGATCTATTTTAATTGAAACCTTTTCATTGTCATTAAATAATTTATGATTAATTATGCCTAAATTATTTATGATTAATTATTCATAAATTATTTATGATTAATTAATTCATAAATTATTTATGATTAATTATTCATAAATAATTTATGATTAATTAATTCATAAATTCTTCACGAGATTTTGTTTGCTTTTATACCAATAAACCAAACTCTTTTGCTTTATAATACGAGTATTAGTATAGATTGCTCTCTTCCTATATCGAATATCGTATTTATAAGTTTAATCCGTAGAGAGTCACACACTCATCCCTGAGTGTTGCCAATGTTTCGGCGATTCCAACTAACTTGTCATCGGAAACAATGTCATCGACCGATGTTGCCATCATTACGCAACACACTTTCATTAGAATATGAGATAATAATATCTTATTCGGGGTATAAATACATGTATTTATTGGCTGCACGAATGCCGCAGGCAAACGCTCGCTGCGCCGATTCCGAGAATGTTGTGGGTTCGAATCTAACCTGAGACAATTATTGTATGATCTATAGATTGTTCAAAGTATTGGGTTAAGTACTTTTTGTCACATTACTTGAGGTATTTGTAAAACATTATTAATTATTTATTATCACTATTTACTTATTTAAGTTTTCATTAAGTTTTTTATTGTTCAGTACTCTTCTTAAAAACATGCCCAATGTGTAGCTCATTTTAATTAGGTTATTTAATTATTTTTATTCTGTTTTCATTTTAAGCTTTGTTTTTATATGCATATGCATGCTGTGGTCTCCTATAACTGATGGAGTACACTATACAAAACTATGTTTTTATGTTTGTGCAATTTTGTGTATTTCTTTGTCGGAGATCCTTAATAAATAAATAAATAAAATAAATAAATAAATAAATAAATAAAATAAATAAATAAACATACAAAAAACAGGCGCTAGGGATGAAACTTTGTGTACACCGAAACACAGGACTTAAACCGTAGTGCGTACATAGTTTCTCGCCCGTATAGCCTAGTGGACTGGGCAGGAACCATTACTCTCAGGTTTTGTCAGCTATGTTAGAAAGTCCCTTATAAAGGACAAGCCTATTGTGTCCATTTGACTCATTTGTAGACGCCGGGCAATAAATAATGCATTCGATTCTTATTTTCAACGAAAGCCAGGCGAAACCCGCACGCGATTATAGACTTAATTAAATCATGTTTAGTACATTTTTATTGTACGATAAATACAGTAATAACTTGCACCGTTAGCAATAAAATACCTAAAGTTATAGTAGCTATAAATGTATTCAATGCTTGTACAAATAAACCTATAACACGCATCTGAGATCAGTCAAAAACTACAAAACGTTATTAATACGAACACACGTGAAGCACGCAAACCACTCCACGTATCAATTATCCACTTGCTTCCACACTTAAAATAATGCATTAATTATCACAACACGTTACTTTCCCCTCTCTCGGGTGCTTGGAAAATCGCGAAAGTTAGTTCTGTGCCCAGGCGCAGTAACCGCGCAGACATCGCCGACCCGATACATGATACATAACGTATTTAAAAACGAATCAATTTTAAATTTCGATCGATAGTTTAAAAATAGAACGAGCGTGACAAACGACAGTGTCGAACAGTGAACTAAGTCTGGTTCTAAATTTAAACTGCATACCGAACCGAAATATAGAACGCCCAACGGATTGCATGTTCTAAATTTAAAACTCCGAATGCAGCTGCCAGAGTGAACTTTGTCACGGGATTCCGGCTTCTTTAGTAAGTTTAAGGTTTGGAAAGATTTGAAATGGTGATTATAGCATTACACAACTACCGTCGTGATTTGAAAAACAAAGTGCAGTATGTGCGTTGAAGTTCAAATGTTTTATGTACGTGTTTTTATTAAGTAATGCTATAGTCACGGTTTATTAGTATAAACTAAGCGATGTTTAGTTCGTGATCTTGCTCTGATCAATTGTTTAGTAATTGCCATTGATAGTGAAAGCTGTCAGCGGCTGTCGTCGGTTTGTTGGTAAATATTTTCTAATATTTATGCACTTTCACTGTCCGTAGTACGGGCAATACGTAGTGTGAGTATCAAGTTTTGTTTCATAAAATTGTTTCGTTACGTAATGTTCGTGTTTGCCGTCTGTTTGTCATTGAAGTATGAAACCACAAATTACTTGTAAAAGTCAATATTGATGTATTCATGTTAACTATCTCGTGATGGTCACTTACTCATCATCAAGTCGTACGATGACTTCAAGTGATTTTAATGTGCATACGATTTGTGACGTCACAACGTATTATATCACGTTAAAGGTTAATAACGCCATCTGTTGATGCATAGACTACACAAAGTATTTATATGACTTATTAGTTACAGAAACAGACTATTAAGAACGAAACATAAATATTTAGCTAAAACAACTAAACAAAAATAAGTAAACCATAACACAATCTTAATTGCCTTTTTGATCCTGTGGCGTAACAATTTGGCTACGAGCCCATACGCCCCTTGACTTTCGCCTCTTTCATAGAAAGACGGAGCCCCGCTTCGTGAGGCTCCTATTTTTGAGTGGATTTTAAGAAGAAACCTACCAAATATCTAGTAGGGGGCGAACCTTGAGGGGCGAACGGACTATGGTAGCTAGCTAGATCACCGTTATAACCAGTACTACGTCATGTGAAACTGTAGATAATATCTATAAAAAGACTAGAGCTTTTAAAATGCACGCTCCAATCTTCGCAATAAATGGACCGTGCAGAAAAATACGCCATGTAGGAAATCAAGCAAATCACTGTATACAGGGTGATGTTAAATCCACTTTCTTTTTATTTCTTTATACTATAAAATATTAAGAAAATAATTTTTATTGATATAGATAATAATTGCACAAACTTTCGTATTTTTTTTGTATTGATATCAGTTTAACCAGTTGTGTCGCAGCGGCACACCGTCTGCCAGACACAATAGGATTTTCAATTATAGCTGGCATTCCAACAATCAACAGGTTATTATGAATAAAAAGTTTCATAATTTTCAGCCATTTGGGCGTGGAGTGAAATGGATTGTATGATTTTATTTATAAATACAGGTCGTGTTATCTTAACACAGTATTTTCACGTAAGAAAGCTTTTTTGCATTACAGTATTTTGTTGGTGAAGAATCTCTTAAATATAAACAATTCTACAGCGTCCAATCCATGCTTCTATATGATTGACGAAACTTGCACACTGATATTAATTTATGTTATAAGGAAGTACATGCAACAATTTACATGTTGATTTCTATAATTAGCATTTTATCGCAATATTATAATGCCAGGATTATACAAAGTTGAGAAAAGGCAAGAGTAGATCGTAATAATGAGTTCGTACATTCAAACTTAACTCAGAAACTCATAGTCCTTTTGCAGAAGGAAACCCGTTTATATTTAAAGGGTTATATAGTATTGTGATACGAATCATAGGGCCGAAGTAGTAACTATAAACGTGATTAACGCGTTTTAAATGGATATATTCTTGTCAATTTTATAATTAAACTAGCTATCCCTAATAAAGAGTATTTTTTCTGAATGAATGCGAACCTACTTCCTTTTCTGTACCCTCGACATAGTGTATGCGAAATTTCATGATGATCGGTCGAGGTGTGAAATTATAACAAACACACACATTGACATTTATAATATTTGTTAGGATTATTAGTCCATTCGTTAAGCGTATTAAAACCAGAATTTGGTGTTTGCTAACGCGCGCTTTTATATCATTTATGCGAATTAACGCAAAATATATCATTATAAAAATTTTAAGTTATTTAAAAACAAAACATAATTTATCTTCTAAATCGAATACCGATAAATATTAATAACATAGCATAAGCATTATAATAACATTGAATGAACTCCACCTCAATTTTACAAGTTTAACACCTCTTTACTAAAAAGAAGCATGAGAGCAGAATAAATGCTGTAGAAATGAGAGCGCTGAGAAATATATGTGGTGTGACTCTGAAAGATAGAATAAGGAATAGTGTGATTAGAGAGAGATGTAGCATGAAAGTGGGTATAGTGACAAGAATAGAAAAGGGTATGTTAAGCTGGTTTGGGCATGTAGAAAGAATGGACGAGGAAAGACTGACTAAGAAAGTTTATAAGGCTAGTGTGAATGGAACAGTCGCAAGAGGAAGACCTAGGCGAACGTTTCTTGATCAGATCGGAGGCGTTCTGGACAAAGGCCAGCTTAAGAGCACCTTGAACCGACGGGCGTGTATGAGGAATGTGATGAAAGTGAATGAAGCCAGAGAAGTGTGTCAGGATCGTAGCAAATGGAAATCCGTAGTCTCTGCCTACCCCTCTGGGAAACAGGCGTGAGTCTGTGTATGTATGTGTACTACTTGACATACAAAATAGGTATATTAATTAGTGTTTGATTTGATTATAATATATAAACAATAAAAAATATGTTATTTTTTAATACAATATTGGACAACGGGTCTCTATCGCGACGGTATTTCAAGATAAAAATCTAATTTATCGAACGAAGTTGCTGTTGTTTTATAAATAGTGGATTTTATATGTATACAAATTGCGAAAGAAAATATGTTGAGGTATGTTCAGAATTAACAATTAATTTCACGGTTTAAGATAATGACAATAATAAAAATTACCTATATTCTGGCGAGTTCCATATGTCTCATACAATTATGAAGGCAAACAAGCATACAGCCTACCTAATAATACGTTGGTATCGTAGTCTATAGATCCTTGCAATACCAGAGGGTATGTTGCCAGCACAAGGGCTAAGATCTATGGTTCACACGTGACAGATTTCATTAAATTCTCTTATCACAAAAGGATGACATGCATAAGTGTTCTTTGTAACTTAATTCAATAATCTAATTTAATTTAAAATAACAGCTCCTGCAATTATCGAGTCTGCGTCGCCGGAGACATTACAAACACATTTTAGGGAGAAAATATACACTCAAACATACTTTTATATAACACTTCCTAAACCTGAAAACTCCTGATCCCAGAAACCTTGCAGAACAAAAGATCTACACCAGTGAGCGACATACTACTTTTAAGCGGAGATGATGAGCATCTTTTATCCTTTCGGCGATGAATGTAGACCCAATGTATGTACCTGGTAAATTGACAACACGGATGCCGTAATGGTTTTAGTCTTCCTCTCGCCACTGCGACTGCGCGCATTTCCGTGGTTTTGATCGGAGCAAAAAATTGTGTTATCCAAAAATAATTATTCGGAGTTCGTGTTTTGTGTCCGTTGTTTGTAAAGACTTCGGACACCCATAGTCAGACCTGACCTTTGCGGGACAATAATAGTACCTAGTGATAAAAACAATATTTATAGGTAGGTGACGTTTCAGCCTTAATGTACCTCGCAAATTTCATTAACCGGAATAACATACATATAAACATCATTTAATCTTACATAACTGTATTATGTAGTATTGTAACGGCTGAACACGATTAAACTAACTCACGTTACGACACTGCACTTAAAATGCAATAAGAGTTAGTTTCCGGCACTACGGAGATGTACTGGAATGATAATGGTTCAGGTAAATATAGAAACTAGGACCATTATAAGTCGATCTATTAGAATTAGGTGTGTATGCACGTATGAAAGGTCGAAAGGTTTGGTACATAGGACTAAGTAACCAAGATATTAGTGATAAATGATACGTTATTTGGTTCATATCATTTGGTTCAGGATACCTTATCAAACAGACGTTCGCGCTTCCTGGAAAGCTTTTGGTGAAGATTACGCTGTGCCCTCTCTGTCCGAAAATTCAGACGCCATTATGAAAACATTGCTGCCAAAACTTACTGTACGCACGTGCCAGTTATGTTCTAAATCCTTATTTATAAGGATAATATGTTGCCTATTTTCTCTTTTGCTATTTTCTCGATTGATAATAAACTTAAGCGCTAACTTATGCTACGAAATGAATGTAGGACGAAAGGAGCGATTATTGCTTCCATGCACCAAGCATCTTTAACTGTGATGAAATACAGATTGATTACTTAATAAATTGTTCAGAAGCAATTTTTATCGTAAGATGCCAATTTCGATTTCAAGCCTGCAGTAGTACCATCACTAAATCAGTACGCAGATTAAGGCTGCATATACTACAAACATATTCACATCGGAGTGCCATTCCTGGCGTTGAACAGCAACTTCAACAATTTGATCAAGGAGGCGTCACTTATAAACTCACTATCGCAGTTAGGCACGTTTAATAGTTACTTAAGTGACTCCTTAATATAAAAGTTTACCGTGTAAAATCTTAACTCAGCTGCTACTTAAATAATCATTAAACAACGAAGTGCGGAAGTAAATGTTACTCTATTAATAAACTTACGCAAATCCAAAAAGCCACAAAATCTTTTCCCTTTATTACTATGATGATCTATACAAATCGCAGTCGCTATTACGGAAGCAAAAATACTTATTATAATAGGAAAATACACGGTCCATGCAAAAACTAGTTCATTCGCCATTACTGAGCCAGTACTCATGATCTAAAGAACTCGAATGGCTGCGCAAGTAATTCTCGCGGGCTATGCGACGCCATGACAGTTGATTACAGCTACGTAATCGCAATCATGTTATGAGTTTGATTATGTGATTGGTTCGTAATCTGTAATATCAGATATAATATTAAATAATGGATTGCTGTCTTTATTTAGATGTGACTGGCGCCACAGCCGGAATTAGTCTCAAGCTTTAAAAAAGAGTCTTCACAGTTGATTTCATTAAAGTTACTAGTACTTTTTCGTCACGTTTCATCATTTCTTTGTTACCTTCGAACCTACAAATGCGGCTCTGACTGGGGCATTAGTTGCATAGTAGTAACTTTGCCTGTTCACCGAGCATATTCTTCCTTGGTCTTTCCGACAATGTACATATATGTCATTCTCAGTCAGTATAACTTGTTGATAACATCGATTTTTTAATTAGAATGTTGCCCGACCGGCTTGCATGAAAAAGTGCCTTATAGAATGTTAATAGGCTTTAAAATTCCAATAGTATATCGAAACGGTAAATTGCCCAATAGGTGCCAGTTATATCGCGAAAACTGCCATGTTTGTTAAAGAAAAATATCTTGATCTTATTTGCAAGACGTTTACCTTCTTCTTTTATAGTTATGGTGTTTTCGTGGGCTGTTCTATATTCGATGTTTTAGGAAGAAAATGGTTGATTTTTATAGTATACAATTTAACGCAGATTATGCGTATTTTAGTGTTACTGTTATTTCAACAATTTATTTACGGTACTGCCAGGGAAACTATATAAAAAGCGTCCTTTCTATTTTACTTACTAATTATTATTAATAGTCGAGTCAAAGCGAACATAGTATATGTAAAATATGTACTGTCTTAGGAAAGTTCAAAATAAAACACTTTTTATTTTGAACTTTTCTTAGACATGAAAGGAAATGCTCCATCACTATTTGACATTATATTTGCCAGTTCTTTTAAAGATTGTTTGAAATTTAGTTTGCTGGAGGGTTTGAACATAATATATTCGTTCAAACCCACGAACTTACTTGTTTTACAATTGGGCTAACGTAGATATTGTAATGGCTGGGGATGGAATCCACTACCTCTAAATTTAAGTCTAATGTCATTATTCATTGGGCTATCGCCGCTTGGTTAAGATTATCACTAAATATATTCTCATTTATACATTACCTTTTCTGTAACGCCAATTTTTTCCGCTGAAAATCTCAAAATATGGGTGATTTTACAAGATGATATGTATAGATTTTTATTAATCAGTTAGGTACATTGTTACTTTAATTATTCTTTTCATGTATTTTCCATATTTTTTCGAAGTTTAGATAATTGTTGATATTGGCATGGTTTGTCATGTGTTATTGTCGTCGGCGGTTATTTTCACTGGTATTGCCTTCACGACATCCAAACTAAAAAGTACGAGCAAACAGAACAAGGGAGAACGTAGGAGGACACACGCTGGGCAAAATTGATTTGGGTGTTATGCATTACCGTAGCTTGGATAGTCCAAGACCTCGAAATATCCGGACGATTAGCCATGGCATTCTGCCAAGTTTACTTTGGACTCTGACTCGAGGCTTGCCAATAACCCCTTGAATCAGAAGCCTCACTTTAGTGTCTAGTTTCATCATAAGTACTAACGTCGTCTTTAAGGCAAATGTTCATGCAAGAATCGAAGCAAGGACAACACGAAAAGAACGGGCTGCAAAGACAAGGCAGTAAAAAAACCAGCAGACATTCCATTGCTAACTTCTGTTTTCTATACAGCTGCTAAGTGTTAGCCCTTGTTTTTGAACTTGGCTCTTTCTTCTGAAGTCAATGAAGTCATCTTAATTGTAGATTGAGCTCCAAGCTGCCAGCTGAAAGCAGCTTGGCCAGAGGTAGAGATTCTGCAGTATCCAAGGTCATGCCAGAAACAGAGATAGTCGGTCAGCAAAGGAAACACCTAACACCGAAGATTATTTTGTTTACTTGTAAATTTTATTTAATTTTGAGTTTGACAGTTATGAATGACAGTTGTAGACTTTGACACTTTTTCTTAAATGCATAGTCCATGCCCATGGACACAATAGGTAATGTGTAAAGAAGATGTTATTATAAATTACTCAGGTTATTATAAATTATTCAGGGGATTTAGATATGCAAACTTTTACATGAAATGAAAGAAAATATTCCTATGATCTTTATTAGCCTTTAAGACCAGTTATATGTATATTTCGAAACGTCGGGGAAAGTGTAATTTTAATTTTTAATCCATTTATAAACTGTTTTAAGACTTAAACCAGTTTATAAATGGATTACAATTTGTAATAAAAATTAATAAACCGCGATGGCATCATAAAGTACCTAATTTAATTTAAATATGTATTATTCACAAAAAAGTTAGGCATTACTTTATCAGTCTCTTTTAGGTGTATGGTATTTTACAATATTAGCAAAATGACGTATTTAAAAAAAAATACTAAAATCTTGAGAAGGAGAAACTCTTACAAACATTTAAGTAAAGCATAAGACTGACAGACTAGAAATATCTCGAAATTACTAATAGTCCTAACACTGCGTACTAACCATCCACTACATCCGCAACCATTTAAATGCCAAGACGTTTAGTTTTAGACACATTATGATCACAATGATTCACATACGACTATTTTATCGGAAATAGCTCGCATTTCAGACTGAACATGCACATATTACTCAGAAAATCATCATTGTTAGCATATAATCTGTAGGGCGTGGTATGATGCCTATAATTACGTGCAATCAGCGATAGATTACAATTATTCCGTCTAGAAATATTTGACCGCACCTGTTGTTCTGATGTAGTCTGAGTAATTAGAATTATGTTATTTATAATGGGTGAAGTTACACCTTCGTATGCTGGTACTACTGAATACATAATACGTATATTGGATTAAATCATCGATGGAGGACCAGATAGATAAACAAAATAAAATCAATCGCATAATATATGTTCTGGACTATACTACTGGTATCTAAATAAGAAAATCAGCCCAGTTTACTTAGTACAGGCCAGGGTCAGTATGTGAGGGGGCTATGCTAGAGTCTCCACCATACTGAAGCAGTATAGGTTGACAGACTTCACACACCTTAAAGAGAACATGACAAAGAGCTCTTAGATGTGTGGGCTTCTTTACTAAGATTTTCTTTATTGTTAAAGCGAGTGATGGTTGAACATTGAATACGCAAAAATTTAGAAGTCAGAGGTGTCTAGGGATCGAAATATTCTTTTTCTATTCAATTAGTTATTAAATAGCTCCTTAACCTATTGAGTGCAATTATGTCTGACATTTCAACAATATAAATATTAAAATATCAACGAATTTACACTGCTGATATCACGGCTCACTTCTGCATCGTCCTATATTTATCCACTTTTGAGAGACCTAACGATGTTTTCCTTTTCCAGACAACAGACAGCGCAGACTTCCTGGCGACGCGGCCGCACACTGCCGCGGTGCTGCCTGGCAAGCCGGCTGGGAACCCGCTACAGTTCGTACGAGTGGGCCCCGCTGACCTTGGCAGCAGGGCCAGGGAACAGCTCCGTAGGGCTGAACTTGCCAAGCGCACAGACCCTGCACGTATAGAGCGCCAGGAGGACTGGCAGTCGGTATGTCTGTCTTTTCAACTTCTAGCCTTTTCATTGCCATACGACATGACTATCAGATTTATTGTGGTCTCGATCTACTGAGACGTGGTTATCACTTAATAATTCAGGTACCGTTTCATTCGATTAGATATCGTATGATACAATATCAGTACTAATCGATATTTTAAATCTCACATGTAAGTTAACGTGTTATCAATATATAAGCGTTTAAAATTTTATGGTTAATTGTTATGCATTACTCGAAATTTTACGTTTAATATTTTTACGTTTTTTACGTTTATCATACGATAATTTTATCATATAATATCGACATATTTAGATAACTGAATATTATTCGACCAATCATCGTATGTGCTGAAACGTTTCTTTCTAATTTATTTTAACTCTAACAACATTGGCTCCGCTCTCATGCTGTTCATGAATATTCGTAAATAAATAAATAAATCAAGATTCATGTTAGTTAACTTTAGTCCGCAAGTTCAAGGTCATGACTGGTTCATGACCTTACAGCAAAGGATGATGTGATTTGTTCCCCCTTTTCACACGAGCGTGTGAACACATTGATTAACAAGCAGAGTCGTCATCCTAATATCTCCGTCCAATTACAAACCCTAATGACATGAGATTTGTACTTATCACTCATATTAGAGCGATGTAATGTTTTTATGATATATTTTTATAAAAATTGGTGTTTTTCCTTCAACTACAATCGCCAAAATAGTTATAAGTCGCAAGGGCCTTAACAAAAATTAATACTTAATGTATTTGCTAATAAGTTCAGATCCGCAAGTTTACATTATAATTAAGTCCAGATTCGCCCATGTGTGGTCTTTCCCCGTGACGTTTTGAGGAGTGTATTTCTTCTTTTTTCCATTACTACAAGAATTGAAATAAATTTTAATATAATGAAGATTCGGCAATGGATCGAGATAGATGGAAATTGCTACACTGTCAAGTGCATAGCACTTACATTTTAGAAGGATGGACTTCTACTGCTAATAGATCTCTTATAGCAAATCTCTAAGAATCAAGAAGATGGCAAAATAAAATAAAGTTTACAAATGCAAAAGTATGCGTAGCTCTCGTGCATATAATTGTCTGTATAATATATTCTATTCTCACGACGTACAGTAGCTGCTTCGCATTTCAAACAATCTTGCTTAAACAATGCTACAAGCATCAGTTGATGATTTCAAATGTTCCGATGTAAATATGTAAAATTCTTCTCTTTATCGGTTCTTTTTTTCTTGATAAAATACTAACAATATGAGTTACAATTTCCATGACAAATTCATTATATTCAAAGTGTGGGAATACATTTATGATGCGTAGTTCGTATTCGCCATATCGGCCGATCTTTGGAGCATAACGTTCCACATAAAGATGCCACTATAGGTTTATTTCTGCTGCCACTTTTAGTCAACCAATAAGGAAACGGCTTGCTGGCGTCAATTTTAGGGCTGTCCTCGAAAATATGTTTGGCAATAAAATTGGAAACAGGATTTAAAAAATTCCAGACGTGCAAATAATAATATCAGCCCTGTATTAAACTGTCCCACTGCTGGGTACGGGCCTCTTCTCAGTGTGAGAAGGGTTAGGATATATTTCACCCAGCTGGCCCAATGCGTGTTCGCAGACTTCACATATCTTCCAGAATATTATAGAGAACTTCAATACACGCAGGTTTCCTCACGATGTTGTAAAGGACAACCAGCATGTCTTGCCATGCCTCAATTAAAGCGAGCGATAATTAACTATGTATTAATACAAACTTACTTCGAAAAGGATTGAAATCGAGACCTCCGCGGGGCAGTAAAATGGTCTTCCACTAACCTGCTTATCAAACAACCAAATACATGTAAATATATAAATCAAAGTAATTTTACAGAATTTTTTTTAACTTGCCTCTTATCAATTAAGTTTTACACAGCTTGTTATGTGTCTAATTACGTTAGATTAAGGTTGTGAACATACGTTAAAATTGACACTAAATGACTATTTACATTAATAATATTATATACTTAAAATTCGATGTATAAAGTCGATATATATTCGTAATTATTTGATTTAATAGTGTTAATTATCACTCGCGTGCTAAGTCTTTTCATTCATTGTTCAAATGTATTTTCCCGAAGTAACTACGCCATGTTTCTTTAATTGTCTTTGTTCCAAGAATCCAATCATTTCATTGTTCATACGACGTAAATCAAAGTCTAATCTCACGTTCTATTTACAGTTATAGATAAAACTTGATTGATTTTTTGATAATTTTTAAACATACGATTGTAAAGAAGTACACCATAAAAATGCAGCAATGATAATTATAATATTGTCTTACGTTTACGCGAATGTTATACATTGAGATTAAATTCTCTATACGGATTTTATCGCGTTGTATATTTTAAAACATTTATTGATCTTCGGCCTTTTATATGTCCCACTGCTGGGCAAAAGCCCCTAGGACTTCCAAATCACTGTTGGTGGATATCCCCTGCTAATCCCTATCAAATGAGTCTAGGTCGTTGTTATTATTACATATTTACATTTTTACAATATTATTACATATTTTTAAAACTATTACACTACCACTGTTAAACTTGACTAGTAAGAAAGAAAGAAAGAAAGAAATCATTCTTTATTGCCACAAAGAAACGTGACTACATATTTTTCTTACAAAATATAAACAAAATAATAAAAAAGACAATTAAATAAATAGTTCGTAAGTAAAAAATAGATACATATTATGCTATTGTGGCAATAAATGGTCTCCATTCAGCATTGATGTTGCGATAAAACTGACGTGATATCGCAACGCTGATTTTCAATGGAGACCATTTATGTTTAAATTTTTGCCGACGTTTCAATCGCTTTGCAGCAGCCATGTTCTTTGGGAGACTACTACTAATAACATTCGTATAAAGTAGTTTAATTTCAATGAACAGCAAAGATAACTAGAAACTGCACTTTGACCATAACATTCTAACATTTACAAACCTATAACACGTTACATAGAAACTAAATAATTACTCCGTCACCATTGAGAGCAATTTCAATGTCAGCTCCGTCTTGTGAGGCAGCCCTAAGCGCAAAGCTCGCAGTTAAAATATTTGAGTATTCCCGGCGGTAGGTGTTTTTATATTTTTCCTAATGGGCATTAATTACTCGGCTTCCGATGAAGGAAAGCGCAGAAACACGGTTAATACAATTATCAGCTACGTAATAAATAAGTAAGTGCACACGTGTTCTCTCTATATGGTATTAATTTATGTGGGTGAAGCTTTTACATGCCATCCAGTCGTATTGAAGCTGCATAGGCCTGCTTCCCGAGCCAGGGAAAGCGTTATTAGCGTTTCTTGTCAGGACTTTCTCAGTAGTAATATGATTACAAATCGGATACAGATGGACTTATTCTGCTTTGTGATTTAACTGTACGCTGTAGAAACGTAGAAGCTAATATTTTGATCAATAAAGTAAAAATATAATTGAGACATGTGGCAAAGGTATTTTTAGATGGACAAGTAATCATATGAAGCCGTAAATCATCGATACCTAAATAAGGTAAAGAATTGAACTCGATGGAGGAATAACAAGAATCCAAGTAATGATATCCCAGATATTAATAGTATCAAAAGAAGTATATGTGCAGCTTGCGTTAATTTTATATCAAAGATATCCCAATAATGTAGGTAGCCCAGTAAGCATCCTTTACAAACTTACTTAAGTTCCTAGTAGTAAGGCAGTTTTAATAAAATTGTATTACATGCACGTTCAATCATTATTACAAGGAACTCCTCACTTGAAATACACTGACAGTATTCCGCAACGCAATTCTATAAAATTCACTTGTAAATTCTGCAAGTTTTCACATAGATGCAATAATTTTCACTGAGTTAAATATTTACATGACTGCACGGTTGCTTAAAATCAATTTGTACTTTTATACAAATGGCGCAATTGTAATCAATTGTTATCATAAATTATATAGGTCCCTCTAAATTTGATCTAATCCTTTGCAATATAATTTGAGAGTAAGCGAATGTGAGATTGATTGTTTATTCCGACCGTGTTAACTACTCGACCGATCATCATGAAATTTCACAACACGTTGTCAGGGGTACAGAAAAAGACACTTACCAAGCGTACCGTTCACGCAGAAAAAAAGTACTGTACCCGAGGGATAGGCATTTATTGACAAAATCTACATTAACGCGAGCAAAGCCACGGGAAAGGTCTAGTAGAATATAATACTTATCTCTATGAAAAAGCCAATGACACGTGCATTTCGTAAGCCTTCGGTAAAGTGCCATAGCTTGTGTGGGATTGATTTATTATGTGTCGTAAACAGTGACTTACTGTTTTTGTTTCGTGTGTTCTATTCTGAGACTGTTCATGTCTAAAACAATCTGACTGGTTGCGTATGCACTGTGAGGTCAGGGATACAATATACTTTTTGGCAATCGCCAAAATAAATTTATTTTCCCACGTTTCGAACGTTTTCGAAGGATTTGCATCGGTCGTGGTCACTATTGTGGGCTTCGCGCCTAAAATACTTTTATTATATAAGGGTTCTTTAAGCAGACTAAAAAACCCTTAAATACAAGATACATTAAAAAAAAACTATAACTCGAGTACGTAAAAAAGGGGTCTAAAAAGAAAGAATTTAAAATGTATATAGCCTATATCACCCGGACCATTATTACGAATCTATTGATACCTCATTAATTAAAATCGGTTCAGTAGTTTAGGCGCTACGGTGGAACATACAAACCTACATACCCAGACTGCCAAAATCATTACCCTTCCTTTTGGCTTCGCCGTAGTCGAATAAAAATACCCTAAAATGAAAAATATCTTTTGATGATTTAGCAGGGACAATAAAATCAAAAGTAAAGGCGACTATCTTATCTTATGTGGGGGCCAGTCAGTGCAGACCGGCGACACTTCGACCCAGTGGGATCTTTTGTGTTGACCCTCTCCCAATAACAACTGCCATAGATGTTCATGGCAGCCGGGACCGACGGCTTAACGTGCTCTCCGAGGCACGGAGCAGGCGATAATTGTCAATCAATACGCACATAATTTCGAAAAGTCATATAACTCCCGAAAGTCAGAGGTGCGCGACGTGGATTCGAACCCGAGACCCTCTGTATTGCAGTCTGTTGGTCTCCCCACTGAGCTATAGCTGCTCGTAAAGGCGACCATACTAATGCAACTATTATAAATTGGCAGAATGAACGTCATCCAAAACGAATTTTAACGTAATGTCGTCATCTGTACAGGAGATATTATTATGCACAAGTGTACTCTTTATTCCCAAATTCTTATAGTTTGATAGGTCGGCAATCCGATACGACCGAAGAGGGATCAGGCGCAGAAGCAACGGCTTACGTGCTTCCCAAGGTTGCTGTTAAGAATTTCGTAACATAATAATTAAGTCACACTGCCCGATCCGTGAATTGAACCCGAGACTTCAATACTAAATATTATATTGCATTTCATATTCTATAATGTTATACAACAAGTGGATATAAAAACAAATTATTCGAACTTGAGACTTAATTACTCAATATTTTATTGTATTCCATACTGTTACCTATATTTGATCATAATGGAGCATGTCGGAGTCGTACAGACTAGAAGTATTAATTCGTTAAACTAAGCCATAAATGAGTTACTTTTCGATGTGTGAGTGTTTATAGACGGTCATCGCCTCATATTATTACACACACTTTAATGTTGGCGCTAACGCATACATAGCCGATTTTATACACTGTGTTTATTATACAGTAAGTTGGCTGGCAAATACCCACATAATAATTTGTCCCGATACCTTATGTACAACATGAGGTCTCAAATTCGATTCACGGGGCGTGCAAAGTTATTATCAGTTTTATTGTCAAAAAATATCAGAATCAGAATTCAAAAAATTCAAAATAAATTTATTCAGATTAGGTTACAAGGTAACACTTATGAATATCAAAGTTACACTATTATTTTCTGCAAATTTACATTTACTGCCACGTTCAGCAAAGCAAGGGTGCAGGGCTCATGAGAAGAACGGCCAAGAAGCTCGAAAATATCGTGAAACTTTAAATTATATTTGGCCCAATGTGATTGTAGACCTCTGTCTTACCCTTTGTGAATAAATACGCTAGACTATATAGTTAATTATGTATGTTATATAGTACCGTCCCATTTGGAAATATTTTTACATATTTGAATTTTATACGGATAATTGTGACAAATTTTTAAAGGTTACAAAATTATTTGTTATTATTACGATTACTTTCATGCAACATTGTGTATTTAAACCCATAAACACAAGTATTCCACAATCAAATTTAATTACATTAAAATACATCTGAGCTAAAAGATAATCCTTGTTAACGTTATTGTACAAAAACTGTAACCGGCTATGTTTCGCGTCTGTCGGCACAAAGGGCTGCGCCTGCGTCGCCGGAAGCAGCCGACAGAAGCACGCGCGTCACTTCCGGTCCCTACGGCGCGGGGGCCACATCGCCCGCTTTGTTATTGTTTTGTTACGTGCCGATTGAGGTAATTGGCTGCGAGTATTCAGGGAGGAATCCTTAGTAATGAGTTTAAATGGCCCTTTAGAGGAATGTTTACACTTGCTAATTATTAAATTGTTGTCGGTGATTGGATTTAAATGAACAACGCTTCTTGTTTTATATCACATGAAAGGGAAGAAGTTAATTTTAACCTATAGTTTAATTATAACTAGCGGTCTCTGGTTTTTCGGCCCAATGGTCGAAATACGACGGTAGTTTGGTAAGTCATTAGGTAATCCTGTAGTTTTATATATAAATACTGGCTTTCTGCACTCCTTTTCTATGTAAAGTTTAACTATGCCAAATCACATAGCTACGTGAGCTCAATGTGTTTAAAAAGGGGTACAAAGTTTTCTTTTCACATTTAATGATAATGATACTTAAATTAATAATTAATACCTCGGTTGATTTTGCCTGCTTTAGGCATCACACTTGAGGCCTCATGCTTAACAATCACATTCACTACCACTGCGCTTTAGACAAGGATAAAAAGCTGAATTTCGTCATAAACGCCAACCTGACGCTTTTAAAAAAACATACTAGTTTTTAGTGTGCTTTTTATACCGACAAGTGGGCATTCTAAGAAGAATGTAAAATGAAAAACATATTATACACATAAAGTAGTGTTTTAACATGTTCCATTACAGCGGTCATTGCGGAGATTAACCGAGATTAGCCATCGTTAAGCTGCCAAGACTTGCGCAATCGCACTGCGATTTAAAAATATATCTCTGTTTCCTACCGCTCAATAATAGGTCTATTAAGTTCTAGCGCAGAGGCTGTTGGGTCTAAGCTAGTAGCTTTTGCGATATGCTTATACTGTATTAAAGCAACTCCCGTCTGTGATTTCGGGGCGTTGTCAAGTGATTAAGCTATATTCTTATCACGATTAAAAATTTTAGATTTGAACCGCTTAGCACTTGAGTCTTTAATAAACAGGGGTAGTTACATTCGCATAGCTAATATTAGCATGGAAGTATATATAACGTCAGTAGGTTAAGTTACAGAAGTAACTGTTCGCCAGCTGTCTTTAAAGCCAATTATAATATACCTATTGCCGTCTACAGGGGTCTGTGCACAAAATTTCTTTACGCATACACAAAAACTCTTATTTCAATCTTAAATCAAGTCTCTAAAGTTGCCAGCCTTAAAAAAGATTAGCCATTTAGGACCGATCTTTTTTAAAGAAACTATTGGCTACCACAAAACCCTGAATTTTTAACATATACTTTATTAGGCGTCGTATCATTTTAAACTAAGACTTTTGATCAACATCGCATTACATAGCAGAATAGAATTGCAGTTGCCATTTTTACTTGCAGGCCCCTACACTTCGTACCACACAAAAAAGCAATGCTTAGCTCTTACCGGCGGTAAGCGAAATTGCAAAAAACCATCTTAGTCTGATGCACGCGACGTTTAACATAGTAGCCAGAAGCGCCTCTCAACAGTTCACCTGAACCGATATTATCGTCATTATTGTAATCTCAAGTATTACAATGAATCTAACTTCACGCCTGCTACATTAAAAAGGGTTATTAGTGGTCTAGCCACATTTTCTCTCTTCATAAAAGCAACTCCCGATCTAGGACTAGAAACATTCAAACTACGGACACAAAGAACAACCAGATATAAGAAACATATTTGCCAGATTTTAAAGGCTTCTTCCGCTCTACGAATACGACCTGTGTCGCGGGGGACTTTACAAACATTCTAACTACGGACGCAAAGAACACCCAGACTTGAAACAACTATTTGTGGATCACACAGATTGTTGTCCCAGGATCGAACCCACAACACTCGGCGCGGTAGTAGTGGTGAGACGAACACAGCTTATACGCCACACGTGCTGTCAAGTTTATGAATCACACAAATGTTTGTCACACACGGATTAGAATTCACAATACTAGGCACTTGGTGAGTGGCGAGTGGATCAATACGACCCGTGCTGTCTAGCCAAGTTTGCTTGCACATCCTTTGGGCATACTCTCCTCTAGACAGACTGTAAATATTTAATAAGTCGCATATTATGCCAAGTCGCATAAAAGTTTTAGATATTTGGAACGACTGATTGAAGCGGTGTTCTGCCTCGCTGGCAAGTGTAACATGCATAAATGTCAATTATATGGTCTGGATTTCCATGCCAAATTATCAAAGATTGGAATCTATAAATAATATATAGGTACACTTATAATCTATATCATCATAAAACTACACAACACTGTATCTATCAGTTATCATGTTAGGATAAATTTGATTTCTTTTTTGTGATCTCAAAACTGGCTATTTATTCCGTTAAGCTTGTGGCTGATCTTGATATCTTGAGGTCTATTCCCGTATCAGGTCATGTTATTGGGTTGTCTCGTTAAGAAATTTTTAGTAGCAGCACGGATCTTGGTGCCTCGTGGATAATCAGCCCATTTTTCATTACGGAAGGCTCAAAGATAACTGACATAATTTGAGTGTAAAACACTTCTGCTTATTTCTGGAATAAACAGACGTCTATAGATCCTAACTAATATTATAAATCCGAATGTGTGTTTGTTTGTTTGTAACGCTTTCACACCTTAACTACTCGACCGATCTTCATGAAATTTTGCATACACTTTACTAGGTGTACAAAGAAGCACATAGGGTATCTTTCATCCAGAAAAAAGTCTGCTCCCGAAAGATAAAATGTATGGACATAACCTAGATTACGCGAGCGAAACGGCGGGTAAAATCTAGTTCTATAATAAAGTGTTGTTGCTGTGACATTGTCCTCATTAAATAAGGTTTAATTATCATAATAATGTTCTCTATCAAGTAGGACATCAATGCGGTAAACTAACCTTTAAGGTGAAAGATCAACTCTGCATAAATACTTATTACATAATTTACAACGCACACTGCCATTTTGTTCAGTTGAGTTACTGCTTGTGAGATATTGGTAGTTAATATTAAATACAAGTTGTTTGTATATTTTTAAATAAAATATAATTGAATACGTAATCATGGAGAAAATATTAGAATTGCGTGACAGAATGCGAAAGGTCAGTTTCAATTTGTTTCTACTTGACACTTTAGTTCAGCATCCATATGATAAATTTATCTATAAGTAATTTAATGTATTATTTATTAGTTTTCATTTTTATTATCTTTGCCATCACAGTTCATCTCACTAAGATTCTTTATTATAAAAGATACAATCCTGTACATTGTTCGTCAACAATCACACGTAAACCACTGTGGATTATAATGGAATTTTACATATAGATAAGTCATGTTATGAATTAGCTCATAGGATTTATTTCACCAAAGTGATGATTAAAAACAAAGTAATTTGGAAATCCAAGAAAGAGGCTTTTGCCGAACAGTGAGACGGGCTAAATGGCTAACAAAAAAGGGCTAAGCAAAAGATGTAAACTATTGAAATTAAACAAATTTATACAGATTTTATCGCTTTGTTAATTTTTATAAAACCCTATTATTACATAATTTTGAAACTCTAAACTACTATTGTTAAACATTAGTAACCGTATAAAGTTGTTTATTTTCACTGTATACTTCACATTCGCGTAAACGTAAGACAATATTAGATGTACTAGTATCTTACCGCTTGTCGCAGCGACACTCCGATGTCCAGACACACACTTTTTACACTTACACACGTCTGGTCAACAATTGACAGGTAAATAAGTAGTTTGATTATTTAGTTCTCTTTTGTTGTAGAACCTGGATAATTGGAAGTCGTCGAGGCGGAAGCGTGTAGAGCATATCATCGAGCGGTGCGTGGAGGTGCGCCGCATGGAGCACGAGCCCTGCCAGCCGCGCGCCAAGTCCAAGACCTTCAACGAGATGCTTGAGGAACGGTCAGTACACTTACCTTCACTAATTACTTACTGTACTTAAGGTTGCTACCGTCGGTGTAAGAGGATGACCGGCTTTTTGTAGGCATTGTAAACTCGAACGGACGACCAGACACAGTATAATTCCAACATGTGTGTACATCTTCCTTCGATCCTGGGTTCTTAAACGGTACGGGAATATGCATCAATGAGGATTTGGTGTGGAGGGCTCTACTCGTGCTTACTATCAGACGGAGTGTAGTCATTTTTAACTTTGTGACTGATTGACTACAATAAAAAAGACCACAGGTACATGCTAGAAATGTTTGCTTTTGGTAACTTGATAACTAATCGAAAAAGTCAGCGTCAGAGGGTCTTGGTGGATATCATATGGATGAAGCATTATTCTTTCCTTTTTATAATGCGAACTGTCGAGGAGTGAGGAGACAACTCAACTAGTTGGTTTCGGACACGAGTTAGAGACGCTAGAGTGCATATTCACCAGCGCACTTAATGCGAGTCAGAAGCTTACTGCAACAACACGGTTAATATTTTGAATATAATTATCGGCCTATACTCGGATCGGATGGATAATATAATTTATCGGCCTCGATGGCGTAGTGGTTAGTGTAACCGACTGCCACGCCCGAGGTCGCGGGTTCGATTCCCGCACAAGTCAAACATTTGTGTGCATGAACATGGATGTTTGTCTTGGTCTGGGTGTTTCTATGTATAATATGTATGTATTTACAAAAAAAAAAAGTATATATGTATGTTTATCCATTGTCTAGAACCCATAGTACAAGCTCTGCTTAGTTTGGGCTAGATGGTGTTGTGTGTATGTGGTAGAATATTATTATTATTATTATTATTATAATGTAAATCGAGATATTGCTTAATTCATTTCGGACTAAAAGATGTTGTCGCCGTAAGCACATGAATAAGTAAGTATAGTTAGAGAGCATACACTCGAATTCACATTTCAAACAATCTAATTGAAGTGCCTCTTTAAATACATAGTACATTTAATAACATAATGTTTATTATTTTAAGTTTTCTACACAAGACTGTACCGCATTTCTGTTTCTACACATTCACTACACTGTGGCATCAAAGATTATCATCTAGGTACCCCTAGATTGTTCTCGAGTTAACTATTAGCAAACGGCTTACGCCTAGCCGCTTACTACGAGTTCAACTACCAGATAAATATGTATATGTGTCTTGGCGCGAAACGAAAGAGAAACACAACAATACATTAGGTCTAAATCTCGTGTGCAATTCTGATTACGTGCTTGGAAAAGTGGGAACAGCTCATAGAATACCTGACTACGCGTGGAACAGTGGTTGAGTGGTTATCTTTCTATTAGCAATACGTGAAGTGTAGCGAGTTTGATAATCGTTTTTTAGAATAGAATAGAATTCGTTTATTTGACCACCAATTTATGTTCTTAAGTCGATCGCTCGATAAGATCGCTATGTTTTTCCATCAAGGCATACAAGTTTTAATTAATACCGATATTAAAAATACAGCAAATTAATAAAAATATACATAAAATATATATGTATTTACAAAAAAAAAGGATATATGTATTAAAATTAAACTACTGTATACGGATTTTATCGCGTTGTTTATTTGACACTTTATTACATAATTTTGAAAAACTGTTACACTACTACTACTATTGAACTTTACAAATTTTTAAGCTAATTGAATTATTATTAAAGCTATTAAAACTATTTAGATTTAATTTAATTTTACACTTTCCCCGACGTTTCGGTTGCTTTTCAGCAGCCATGGTCACGGGGAGAGAGAAAGTTTAATAGAAGTAGAAGTAGTGTAACTATTTTCAAAATTATGTAATAAAGTGTCGAATAAACAACGCGATAAAATCCGTATATAGTAGTTTAATTACTTTGATATTTATATTATTAGTGTTTCAGTACGATGCTAAGTATTCAATTAACACAATATTTTCAGGTACAGTAGCATTCTTAACAAAACACCAAAACATTGAAGAATCTAAATTAGAAGTGCCTAGACTCAGCAGTACCATCACCAGCCAGACATATAGTTTTAATAATAATTTAATTCGCTTAAAAATTAGTAATGTTTAATAGTAGTAGTAGTGTAACAATTTTCAAAATTATGTAATAAAGTGTCAAATAAACAACGCGATAAAATCCGTATATAGTAGTTTAATTTCAATGAATAATATTCGCGTAAACAGAAGACAATATTATCAAAGTAATTGCCAAAGACACCATGTTTAGCCGATAACTAGAAATGTGTGTATGAGGCCTGGTTGCCTCCAAGTCTCAAATTCTCTCTCACAAATCTTGAGTGAAGATTTCTGCTTACGAGGAAATTAATAAAACTAATCTTAATCTCTTGAACACTATAAATGCACTAATGCGTAGATTATTCCTGATAGAAAGAGAGAAAACATGTTCTGTCGTGATATCTTATCGATGCATAGTTATTATAGTTTAGTTATAGCTCATTAATTTAGTACCGGGTACTAAATTAATTGCTTATAAGTATAAGCAATGACCTGAGACTTTTCTTTATTAGTGTATGACAACACTGACCTATCTAAGTTGCAATATATATACTAGTATACAAGCAACCCGCCCCAGCTTCGCACAGGTACTACAAAACCTTAACAAATTATACACTCAAACCTTCCTCAATCACTTCGTCTATGGATGAAAACCGCATGAAAATCCGTTCAGTACTTTTTGAGTTTATTGCAAACAGACAGATAGACAGACAGACGCGGCGGTGGACTTTACCGTATAATATGTAGTGATAACAACTCTGACCTGTCTAAGTTGCAATTTACATACGAGAATTCTAGCGACGCGCCCCGGCTTCACACTGGTAGGACAAAACCTTAACAAATTATACACCTAAACTATAAATCACTATGTCTATTGGTGAAAATCATATGAAGATTCGTTCAGTAGTTTTTGAGTTTATCGCGAACAGACAGACTTACGCGGCGGGGGATGTTTATTAATATGTAATGATATATATTTTAAAAGGCATTTTCCATTCTGCTAATAATTTTTGAACTCCAAGGATTTTACAATAATTTAAACAGCATATAAAAAGAACAACAAGATTCGGAAAAACATTTGTGGATTAGACATTGATCCATGTGGGATAAGGCCACTCAGCGTACTGGAAGCGGTCTGCCGACCACTTTCAAACCACTTCACTATCGGACCATCTTTGGCTACAAACGTGACTCTACGCCAACCTCAACAATTTGGTAAAAAGAAGGCACGGCTGGTGCAGCATTTTATGTTGTCATCCCTGCAGTGAGTGTTGTAGGTTCGATTAACGCATGGGACAAACAGTTTTGTATTTTTAGACAATTATCTATGACAGCACGGTGTTGGGTAATGAGTCCCATTGATGGAAAAAAGTTCGTCCCATATTACGTGGGCCTAAAAAGCTCATACAAGTGTAGTACAACCTCTGCCTACACCATTAAGTACATACAGAAGTGTCTATGCAATCCTAACTAATATTATAAATGTGAATGTGAGTTTGTTTGTGTGTTACGCTTTCACTTAACTAATCGACCGATCATCATGAAATTTAGCATACACGTTGTCAGGGATACACGTCCCCCCCTACCCCCCCCCCCTATACCCCTATGTCCTTTTTTAGGAATACCTAGTCTTGCCATACATTTAGTTACAAGGAAAAGTGTATTTTTTAGAGTTTTAAAAAACTCTTATACATACAACAACTTTGTGCGTCCGTCCGTTCGTCTGTCTGTTATACAACTTTCAACTCAGAACCGTAAGAGCTAGAGACTCGCGGTCAGCGCCGTTCGACTCAGCGTAGTCGATATACCCCCGAAATGACTATGACCTTTGACCTCTGACCTCCGACCTCAAGGTCACGTGGTATCTCGTGACCTTTGCATATATTGTTTTTCGAACTCTAAGATTTACGGCAATTCATTACCGTTTCTCACTTGTTTTCTATTGCATTAAGACGTTATCGCATACACATTGTCAAGGAAATAGGATATATCCTGTCATCCAAAATAAAGCACTGTTACTAATTTAACCTAACATAACCAACATTTACGTGAACGAAGTCACGGTAAATTCTAGTAAATAATATTACAAATTCATTACATTATATTTCATACTAGCTGACCCTGCTTCACATAAGAGAATTTTCCCCGTTTTTGCCATATTTCTTATTGATGCGCCGCTCCTATTAGTCGCAGCTTGATGTTATATAGCCTACAGCCTGCGCCGATAAATGTGCTATCCAACACTAAAATAAAGTTTCAATTCGAACCAGTAGTTCCCGAGATTAGCGCGTTCAACCAAACGAACAAACTCTTCAGCATTATAATATTAGTATAAATATGATAAAGGTCATATAAATTATAAAAATATGCAATCCAAAATCGACACATGAGATTCACACGGCAACTTCTAATAAATCATTCATCCTTACAAATAGGTGCTCAAATTATCCGTACTTATAATATTGCAACACCATTGCAAATCTCATTTAATAAAGCGATACATTATTTCTCAACGATATCGAGAATAATCTGCTATTACTGCAACTTAAATAATACCCTTGGTTCTTCAATATTGAATTATATTTCGCACTCTTAATAAAACAGCGACTTAACTCGAAATTTGAAAGTAAGGCAATTTGAACTCTAATTGTATAAGTTAAATTCTAATATTATATTTGTGTTAAATCTTTGCAATAGAGTTCAAATTTGTTTAATGCAAAATACTGAGATACGTCTCTGTTTTATTAAGGGTGCGATTTGTTACTTTGATTTGATATTGCAAAAGTATTGAGTCGCATCAGATACGGTCGTAATTAATTGTACTTATTATCTAAATTGGACTTAATAGTAATAGCAATTAGAGGTTATATTTAAACGTTTATATTCTCACAGAAGAAGACAAGACAGAAGAGTTATTATTACATCCATTTGCCTGTTTTTAGGAAGGAGGTATTGCCGTATACTGGGCACAGTTTGAGACTGCTGATTCTAAGAATTTCGTAAATGAAAACCCCCTATAACAGTGTGCCCGACCTAAGAAACTAGAGAAGCAGCAAAGAATAATAACTATTAATACATAAAGAAGACATTTATTCACGTAGCAGTAAGTCTGGCAGTACTGCAGAGCCAGTCTTATTGGGTTGTCACTGCTCGCGCGTGAAAAAAGAGTTTCTATAAGTTACATATAGCGTTGTCCTTGTCGGTGTCGATAAATTCAGTCGTACAATGATTAGCCCAATATTAGTAGATAATAAAATGAGTACATTTATATGAAGTATCAGAGGTATGATTTAATCAAGAATCATGCTTATACCCCATATACGGCACTGGCCTCAAATAACTAAATACAGGAATGGAAGAAGTAATATTGCAACATTCTTTCTAAACAAATTCACTAAGTACATTAAAAGATACATGTTTTTTTACGCTGTAAAACCTTTTTTTACTATCGACATTGTTTGCTAACATCAAACATCTTTGTTTTAACATATTTTTTTCTTAACACGGCTATTAAACGTAGTCGTAAAAGGCCAGCAACTCGCTCTATAAAAAAATACTACATATTTGGTAATAACACGTTCGCAAGTTAATTTCGGTTCTAAATCTGGAACATTAAAGTTGAATTTTAAAAAAAGATTCTGTGGTATTCATGTAAAAGTAACTTCTACATATTTGTATTGAAATTTAAACTTTGTTTTTGCAGAGTAAAGTCGCTTTTTTATTTTAATAGTTTATATTACAGTCATATCAATGATATTCTTAAAATTTATACCAACTTTACTTTTTTCGAAATTGGACGATATTTTAAAGTGTTAAGGTGTAGTTTCCTTTTTGAATTGTGGCTGCTAGAGTCATATGTGCTAGAGGTGGGTTGCGGTGGTAGTAAGCTTATCGATTCGCAATGCTTGTAATGTAATATCGATGTCATTGACTCGACACACGGTGTTGTATTGCTCGGGTTATGCTTAGCATTCACTGATTCTGATTTTATAGCGGTTAGTTGATATAAACTAGAATTTAAATATTGTTTTATAGAAATAACTTTCTTTTATAAGTTATTGATTTGCATGACCTAACTTTATGCGGAAACCGTCTATTTCCAACCGTCAATTTCCGGCTTGTTGCGGGTTCGATGCCCAGACAAATCAAAACAGCTATTAGTGACTTTCTGTTAAGATAGTCTTAGTGGTAGCACGCAGTCTAGGACACTTGGTAGTCATTAGGCTAGCCTTCTTATATGTATGCCTGTGGCACAGGTCTACCCTAGTACAGGCACCCCTTATATATTACCTTTACGGTGTAACCTAAGCTCTGTATCCATTTGTACCAGTTTAAGTTGAATAAATAATATTAGTATTATTATTTACGGTGAAATAATAATATACATACATAACTTCATATGTATATATGCTGTGGGGTTTCATCCACGTTTATATTTACTGCTCCGCTCCCGTGGCTCGTAGCGTGATGTTAAATAGCCTATATTACTTCTGGATAAAATAGCTTCCTAATGGTAAAATATTTTTTATAAAATCCACTAGATTTTGAGACAATTCATTACCAAAAAACATTTTATTATATTAGTATACAACTATAGAAATTACTACAATTTATTGCCTAAAATATCACATGCATAGCTTAAGTGCCTTGTTGCCACACTAGGATTCCTCTCGTTTTTAAGTTTAATAATTATAAACAAAAATACAACAAGCAAATATTTATAAAATACTATATATATAAAATAATGTATTGCCTAAATAATCACATACATACTTTAAATAGACCCCAATCTAGGCTTTCTCGTCTCGCGAAAGAAATTAGCCATCCGATGCTCGATTTAAAAGAGGGTAGATCATCCCTGACTACTGATATAAACGTGACTTTAGTATAATGTTACAATCTAGTGTAATAGCCCCTTTACAAGCATGGTAAGAACGTTATCGTCAGATATATTACATATATAACCAGGTCAAATACTGGTGGATTTTTTTCGGTGGTGTTGTGTTTCTTTATTTATTTAACAAGAGCTCTCCCACTGGTATTATTTCCTGTGCCGCGAAGGCCTTTTTGCGGCAGTGTTGAGGCCACCACTTTAATCACTAAGCCATCCGAGCAGTCAATCATGTTACGGTATAGTGGGATAGCACCTTTACAACCATGGGAAGAACGTTATCGTCAGATGTATTACAAGTATAACCAGGTCAAACACTAATGGATTGTTTTCGGTGGTGTTGCCAATCGATCGAGTTTTTACCGTGACAAATGTCTTTGCTTCTAATGGTGTTGGGATTAGTTTAGATTCTTTAGTTTAGTTTGTACTGTGGGAATTGTTGGTAAACGTATAGTTAACATTATATTGTTATAGTAAATAAGTAAGTAAGTAAGTAAGTATTTATTTTTCAAAACATAGGTACACGTTCTTATACAAATATTATAACACAGTAAACAAAAAAAGTACATATATAATGAAAAACGAGGTTACCACTCAGGTTTGTTGTTGGTTTGTGCAGAAGGTCACGGGTTCGAACCCACGTCGCGCACCTTTGACTATCGGAAGTTGTATGACTTTTCGCAATTATGTGCGTATTGATTGACAATTATCGCCTGCTCCGTGCCTCGGAGAGCACGTTAAGCCGTCGGTCCCGGCTGCCATGAACATCTATGGCAGTCGTTATTGGGAGAGTGTCGATACAAAAGATCCCACTGGGTCGAAGTGTCGCCGGTCTGCACTGACTGGCCGCCACATAAGATACATACATACATACTTATTTTTGTCAACTGGGAGAAATGAATAAATTCAAATTCAGACTAATATTACAAATGCTTGATTGTTAAGCTTTCACGCCATTACTACTCGACGGATCATCCTGCAATTTCGCATACACGTTGTCAGGGGTACAGAAAAGGACATAGTCCAGAAAAAGTACTGTTCCCAAGGAATAAAATTGACATAACCTACATTTACGCGAACAAAACCGCAGGCAAAATCTAGTTATCTATAATATATTATTTAGACTTGTACTACAAAACGAAAGGACGTAAAATTTCTTGCATATTTTCCATACAGCTTACATTGTAGTGCGTTATAACTTATAACATCATAAAAATAGTATTAAGATAGTCAATATCGGCTAAGTATCAGCTTAAAGTAGATAGGTCTATTTATGTTACAGCTGATGTTTGCAACTAAGTTATTACTGTCGATAATGCTGGCCAGCTTTATCGGTACGTTTCTAGAATATCGATGCTTTTATAGGTTAAGGCTAAAATATGGTTGATATCTTCATATAAGTTTACATCTTCGATAAAGTTGTTATTCGATTCTTGCTTGGAATGATGAGTGAAGTAAGTTATTAAAAACTAGCTTTAGTCTGCTATTTCGTTCGTAATTTATGACTGTAGATGGCGTAGTGGCCGAGTGTTGTGAGTTCGATCCCCACACGTGACAAAAATTTGTGTGTTTCACAAATAGTTGTTCCGAATCTGGGCGTGCTTTCTGTCCGTTGTTTGAATGTTTGCAAATTCCTCGGCGATACAGGAATTATACAAAGAGCGGGAGAAGTAATTTTAAAAAAGATGTCTATCTCCAATGCACAGACTGTGGAAACCGCGTTCAATTTGTGCAGACATTTTTGCGTGATGCGTGTACAAACATACAGACAGCCACACAAAAACCAAAAAAAATTTTTTTGCTTTCTGCAGCTCTTATATTGACACTATTTTTCTTAAATATCTCCTATGTACAGACACCGACCACTTACAATTTTATTATATTTTACCTCGTTGATCCCGTGGCGTGAGTTTACTATTTGAGGAATGTGTGAGGTGCTGAGTTATGTCGGGTTCGGCAGTTTTATGGCGTTTTCTTTCTAATTAATTCTCAGTGAAGACAAAGTATTAAATTTAAGGGACTTAAACAAAAATCATTTTGTAATATTAATGTGTTAAAATCCATAAAAGGCTGTTATATTTAAACGGAAATCTTATTCAAATTTCACTTGAAATCGAACACCTTAATTATAAATTCAATCTGTACTCTCCCCCAAAGGAAATCAGCGTTGGTGTGACGACAGATCGGTGTCGGTTACACGTCCGTCTCGGTCGGCGGACGCGGCAACACTGATCATGTTTCATGCGCACGCGCAACTGTGATGATTTGATGAGTTTCATGTTCTGAAATTGAAATATTAGTTTTGCTATTGGACTTTTTCTTATAAACTTTCCTTATATGGACCATTTTATAAAAATGAAAAAGAAATTTTACTTGCGTTTTATAGTTATTAGTGACTACCCTTTGCCGCGGTTTTGCTCGCGTAAAAGTAGATTAGGGTAGTAACAGCACCTTATGAAAATAAAATATGCATATGTTATTCGGTGATAATATAGCTTCCCAATGGTGAATGAATTTTTAAAATCGGTTTAGTAGTTTTTGAGTTATATCCGTACAAACACAAAGAAAAATCATATCTTTCATCTTTATAATATTGGTAGAGATGTTTATTTTATGTATAATATATGTGTCTATATTTTTGACACTTGTAAGAATTTTTTGATATTATGAGGTTTTTTCATTATGCTTGCCAAATTTTTTTATAAGTATATAATTAAAGATAACGAAATACTTTCATCGATATACGTCATTATGAAAGTAGTCTACATACTATTTTAATAGTGCACTTATATTGATATGCGTCCATATACATAATATGGCTGATTATAAATTAATAATTACTTCAAGTTATTTGTAGTCATCAAATTAAAGCGTCATTAGGTATTTCATAATATTGTTCAACAAATCATTAATAATAATTGCATCGGGTCAACTAATATTTCGGTGTCATTATCTCATCTAATGAAGTATTTAAAGAGGCACCCTAACGACCGTACCGGTGGCGTAGTGGTTTAAGTGATCGCCTCGCCACTGCCATTGCGCCGTATGTTGTGGGTTCGAACTATTTGCGGACGACTCTAATTACTAATCTCTCATTCAATATAAAAAAATGCCTGCCAATAACCGCCTCCGTACCGCAGCGGTAGTGAATGCGACTGCTGTGCATGAGGTCTCGGGTTCGAATTCCGGGTCGGGCCAACAAAAAGTTATTGGGTTTTCTGTTAAGAAATCTCAATAGCAGCCCAGAGTTAGAAAGTTGGCGATGTTAGACATCCCGGTGCCTCAGAAAGTACGTAAAGCCGTTGGTCCTGCGCCTGATCTCTCTCCGGTCGTGTCGGATTACCGTCCCATTCGATTATGAGAGTTAAGGAACAGATAGTGCAATTGTGTTTGCGCACACATTTGTGCACTATAATATCTCCTGCGTAGATGGCCAGTCTCCGTTAAGACTGGCCGGTATGACCGAAATTCGGTCTGGAGGACATTATAAAAAAATACTATGTCGCGGGGGACTTAGAAACATTCAAACAACTGCCAAAAAAAAGCACCTAGACTTGGAAGAACTATTAGTGGATCACACACATTTTTGTTTCGTGTAGTAATCGAATCAATGACACTCTGTGTAGGCAGTGGGAAGGCGACTTCTTAAATCATTAGCCCATACACCCATCCATACTATAAAGCCCTGTTTATAAACTGTTCCACTGCTGGGAATCTGACGTCTCACGCTGGCCGAGTGCGGGTTGGTAGACTTCACATATCTTTGAGAACAAAATAAAGAACTCTGAGACATGCAAATTACCGCACGATGTTTTTTTTTCACCATTAAAGCGAGCGAGAAATAACTATAAATCAAAATTTGGCCATATTGCTGATCGACGTATTGTATTTACAATTTCTGACTTGCTTATTTAACTGATCCATATCCAAGTCTATATGTCAAAAGAATTTGAGAAAAAGGTAAACAACTTTTAATGACTTTTATCATAAAATATTTATCTGTAAAATAAATGTATGGATATTTATCAAAAGATATTATATGGATATTATTCATAAACTATTTTTCAAAGACAGTTTGAATTTTCTAAATGACTTTATATTTAATTAGACATGAAACGATTGTTTACATAAAATATTAATTCTATTGGGTCAGAGTATACCTCCAATTTCCTATAGCGGTGTCAAAATACCAACCAATAATTAACTAGACGATAACCAAATAATTGTGTCAAATTACGCAATAATTGCATTACTTTTAAATCGTAAGACTCGTAATAAGAAAATCAATTATCTTTTAATCTACTTTCGAATGTACTGAGATGTTAATTCCTATTTCCGTTCGTTCTGAAACAATTTATATCGTTGACAGCATAATTATGATATGTAATTGAGTGTTTGTTTTTGTGATCACATATTTAAATTGAAGTAATAAGTAGTTTGGTGACCTGGTTTATTTTAGAACAAGGAAGTTGGCGACTTGGAATTCGGTGGCCGGTTACTTGTCCAGTATCTTGTTTCGATGCTTCTAGTTTCTGTTGATAACTGCCTTTGTGTAATATTGGTTGATAAGTGCATCGCCTTTTTGATTGGTGGTATACGCAAAAACTGTTAAACGCCTGGACTTGGCAAAGTTTGTTGTCATCTTATCATCATCATCATCATCTCAGCCGAAAGACGTCCACTGGTGGACATAGGCCTCCCCCAAGGTTTTCCACACAGACCGGTCTTGGGCCACCCGCATCCAACCGCTTCCCGCGACCCTTACCAGGTCGTCGGTCCACCTTGTGGGGATATACCCCTGCTGCGTGTTCCGGTGCGTGGCCGCCACTGTAGAACCTTTCCGCCCCAACGGCCATCGGTTCTGCGTGCTATGTGCCCTGCCCACTGCCACTTCATCTTGGCTATCCGGAGAGCTATGTCGGCAACTTTAGTTTTCCTGCGGATCTCCTCATTTCTGATTCGATCCCGCAGAGAAACCCGGAGCATAGCTCTCTCCATCGCCCTTTGCGTGACCTTGTGCCTTCTAATAAGGCCCATAGTGAGCGACCACTTTTCTGAGCTGTAAGTCATCACTGGCAACACACACTGGTCAAAGACTTTCGTCTTGAGACACTGCGGTATACTGGATTGCGGTATGCGGTGGACTGGATGAAATTTGTTGTGGATCACTCAAAATTTTGTTGCATATAGGTATTGAAACCACGTCACTTGATTCGCTGGCAGTAAGACTTTTGTTTTGATTGTCTGTTTTTGCATGTGGAATTATGTTTTTGGGTTTTATGGTGACTCCAAGAAGATATGAAGCCATCGGTCCTGTTTTTGATAAGTTAAGTGTGAAATTAACTTGTGGAAGGCTCAGTATAATGGATCACCATACCAACTCTTCGTTACTGCATGAATACGAAACAGCCCGTTACAGAGTGCATACTTTATCTTGTTCTAGCAAAACTATGCTTTGATGGTATTGCCCTTTAACTCCGTCATATATTAAGGTTAAACTACCCGTCGTATCAATGTAATAAATGTAAAAAAAACAGTCTAAAGGCGTTTTAAGGGCATATATTATTTCAACGTGAATTTCAACTGTATGACGGACATTTTATTAAATTCAACAGACTTGTTAAACTGCAATACAATGTATTTAAATAGCATTATGTGGTAGCATTATGAAGCAATCGGTATTAAATAGCAATCGTAATTAGCACAAAAATAACAGTAATAGTGTTTGTTTTGAATATAGTAGGATGTTTTCGTGCCGTTTCTACGTACTGAATAACGTGTTCATTCATCAAATTAATATTATACGTTACTCAATACTACTGTTTGTGTAACAGTATTTAGGCAACAATGTAACTATTTATTTTTATTATTATATATTATTACATAATAATGATATATTATATTATGTTTATAAACTTTCTTATAGCTTAAACTCAATGTTGGTATTCGTAAGAAAGGGTTAGGTATTTTTTTGACACCTATTGCACTTTTGTAGAATATTCGCCAACATTTGCGTAAATATAACAAGCTAAAGGTATACATTTATTTTATTTGCTGCATTTATGCGTGGTACCAAACTTACATTTGGATACTATAGATTATTTTGTTAAGATTATTACATACGTTTGTTACAGATAACATGAATGTTAAAAATACCTAAAATTATGAATACATAATATTAATATATCTATAAAGTCTCTCTTAGTCATTGTCAGTTGTCCCATATTCCAATAAAAGTAATTTTCAAACAAAAATGCCTTCGAATAATATAAATATATACAAATATTTGTGAAGATATTTTAGTATTTGTCACTCAATTACGCATGAACCGTTGAACGGATTTAGATGGAACTTATCACATAGATAGACCCGACCCATTTTAATCCTGCGTTCTCTAGATTCTCGTATGCGAAGCCATGGGCAGAAACTAGTAGAAAATATAGTTTTGTTTACACCAATGTCCTCGGCCCTGGCCTAGTTGTACCTTGTAGCCGCGTTACATCATTACATCGGTAATTGTGAACAACAGCCATTTGCAATTATACCTGCATGCATAATGTATGCCAATGAATGTTCGCTGTGTACTGTGACCAAATATTGGCAGACGATTAACTGATTTGCATTTATTTTATGTTCTACTAGCTGACCCGCGCAACTTTGTATGCTTCATATAAGATAATTTCCCCCGTTTTTGCAACATTTTTCATTGCTGCTCCGCTCCTATTGGTCGTAGCGTGATGTTATAGCCTATAGCCTTCCCTCATAAATGGGCTATCCAACACTAAAATATTTTTTCAATTCGAACCAGTAGTTCCAGAGATTAGCGCGTTCAATCAAACAAACTCTTCAGCATTATAATATTAGTATAGATGAGTACTTCGGTGGCAGCTGTAGTGAACGGTGTGGTTTCGAATTTGTTTCCTGGAATGAGATTTTTGATGAAGAAATTCTCAATATTACAACGGTGTTTGAAATTGTACCTAATATATGACAATATATTTGCGTGCTGTTACTTGGGATTGAAAAATATAACCGGCTAATTGTACGTGTAACACAACTCTGCCTACCCTTTCGGGAATAACGACGTGAATATGTAATGTATCTATAAAAGAAGTTGTTTAGGAATGCATGCGTGCTTTTTAGTATGCGTTTCTTCCATTATTGCAAATTACAAATAAATATTTTTCTTTACATGTAGGTACGTGTATTAATATTATGTAAATGTACATTATTTTAATTCAAATGTTTAATTTTATGGAGTCTATATAGGAGGTCATTTCCAGAACTACTGACCTCACTATATAATACTTCGACTACAAAACTATACTGTCGCTCAATATCAGACTATGTTTTAACAATATACCACGCTAGCTAACCTGCGGAAGCTAGCATATTATTAAAAGGAAAACTAATCAATACCACTTTCTATCACCTTATACACTCAACTCTCAGTACACATTACGTCAGAACAAATGTCAATAGCTGACACTCACTATAGTTAAGTGGGTATGTCCGTACGTGGTGTACTTAAATGGTTGGCGGTTCACTTCTCGTGAGAGGCCAGCATCACGTAATATGAGAGGCATTTCCCTTTTCATTCACACAATAACCACATCCTTTCGACGCTTAGTTTTATATTGCTTAGAATTTTTATGAGTGTCTTTTTGCTGGTAATGTTCTCGATTTCGTGCATGCAGCCGTATTAGAATATATGTATGATTCATTTATATATGTATTTTGATGCGGCTTAAAGTTGATATATTTGTCAAGCGATTTCTTGACAATGTTTAATGTTAGTCTAAATTTATTTAGATACATACCTTATTACAAACCTAATCCAAATTGGTTTAAGCATTAAGGAGATTAGTGAGCAGAAACGTACTAAAACTCTTTTTATATATCTGTAGCTCAAGTTTGTGTTTATATTTGCGATTAATCACAAGAACAAGAGGATTTGATACGGAAACCGGCATTAATATTTTTTTGTTGAAGAATTCTGAATAAGTATAACTCTGACGATCATAAGTGTTAATTTGTGACCTAAATCAACACATAAATTGCCAACTCACATTTCACATAAACTTATCCGCAAAACAGGGGCTTATGTTAGACCTAAAAATATATCTAGAGACACGTGGCTTTTATACATCTCTGCCTACCCGTTCAAGCACAAACAGGCGTGATTTTCTGATCTTCATACCTACAAACAGGTATAAATCAGTCTACGTATACTCGTGAGAAGACAATTTTAACCACATTTATCATATTCCATCAAAAATCACACATAATCAGTCCCACGCGGTGTAGGACTGTCCGTGGCTCGTCTCGGTCGGGTGGTCACCCTACAACGTGTGCCCACAATTGGGTCGAGCCCGCCTTTGTATCACTTACATACACTTATGTAATGCATAAAACGAGAACATTATTTTAGTAAACATTCGAAATATTATCCAAACTAAACGTGAAAGTTTAAGCGGCGTTAGTCCAATGTATTAGGCATTGGATTTGTGATCGAGAGGGTGCGGGTTCGAATCCCATCCATTGCACTACTGATGTGAACTCACTTCTTACACAAGTTTTCTAGCCTAACGCAGCTAGCTTAGTATGCAGGGTAACCAGGAATCTAGTAATCGAAATAGATAGTAAACTGTGTTAAAAAAAAAAAATTATGTTTACACGACTAAACCGGCTGTACTAATTTTGATGAAATTTGGGTAGCTCAAGTCTTGGGAACGGACATAGGACATCTTTAGTATGTTATCGAACCCATAACACTGAGCACCTTAGCAGTGCCAAAGTGACTTTTGATTTAATAAAAGATAACTCCCGTACTTGGAACAATTCCAATGCCGCGGGGGACTTTAGAAACATTTAAACAACTTACAAAATGAACACAAATCAATCCAAGTAATTGTGGATCAAACAATTTTCGTTTCGTATCGTTATTGAACACATATTATTTGCCAACCAGTGACCACTCAAATTACTGCACAGTCCAATTCAATTCATATTTATTCAATCAGAATTTCGGCCACAGTGGCTAATCTTAACGGAGACTGGCCATCTGCGCAGGAGATATTATAGTGCATAAGTATGTACGCAAAAACAAGCGCACTCTCTGTTCCCTAACCCTCATGATTCGATGGGATGGATAATTCGACACGACCGGAGAGAGATCTAGCGCTGGACCAACGGCTTTACGTGCTTTCCGAGGCACGGGGGTGTCTCACACCGCCAACTTCCTAACTCCGGGCTTGTATTGAGATTTCTTAACAGAAAAACCCAATTACTTTTTGTTGGCCTCATTCGGGATTCGAACCCGAGACCTCATGCACAGCTGGCGCATTCACTACCGCTGCGCCACGGAAGCAGTCAATTCAATATAACGAGTAAATAAATAGCACTTGTAAACAAAATCCTTTCTATTTCAGCAGATAATCATTACGAACACTTGCTTAACAAAATCGAGAGCATAGCATATCTGTCTATCAGTAATTCCACACTTTTTCAACGAACGATGAAACATTGTGAAATTATTGCTGTCGTGATTCCGATGACATGGATTATGCTATCATGATCTTTCAATCAGACAACTCCAGCATAACCAGACCTCTATCTTCAAACACGCTTTATTACATGCAGATCAAGATATAATGGCTCCATTCTATATAGATTGAGGGCTATGACACACGATTGCGATCTTTATATTGTTGTAATAGAGTCGATTTCGTAATGGAGATATAATAATTGGTTTAGTCAGACTTGCGACATTCGGGTATTCGCTTCAAACTGTGTTAGTGTTCATACTTAGTATTTACTTTAATATCCGTTTAGAATTGTAATTTCGTTGCTATTTATTACAGACTCGAATTTCATGCGACTTTAACTTGTATAGTATTTTTTTAAAAAGGCTACTGTCGATATGTATTTTCGGTCTGTCTGCCTTGATAGTGCCGTGGGAGTAAATGCGGTTATTTTGCATAAGGTGTTGGGTTTGATGCAGTGGTCGGGTAAAATGTTCTTGGTTATTTCTGACAAAGTATTCCCTGTAGCAGTACAGACTCTGGGCCCCATTTGGCCTAAACTATACTTGGCGAAATGAATCTTACTTGTCCACTCAGGGTACATGCTAGTCAATGTATTTATAAATCTAGCTCGTTGACATTATTGCAAAACTTTCAAAACGCCTACTTATACGTCTATGATTACTCTTCTATGCCCTTCACTCGTAACCTGATGTTATTTTAACAAGTATTGAAATTTGTATGTATAACATTCGCGTAAACGGAAGACAATATTATACATTTCTCGATTTAGTAACCGGAGATTAGTGTAATTAGGCATTTTGAGGTGCTCATAGCTAGTTGCACTCACTGATCGGTAAACGATTAGTGAGGTTAAGCAACGTTGGGTGCGGTCAGTCGTAAAAAGTCGGTCCCGGTTGTTGTCAAATTGACAGCAGCCGTAAAGCCATGGCAGAGGCCTACGGGCGGCTTGAACAACTCTTGACAACAGGTTGGCCACTAACCACACGAAAAGAAGAAGAAGAAAGAAGAACTTTAACAAGAAGAACAAGAAGTATATTTCTGAATAAAGTAGCTTTCTGATGGTGAGAAAAATTAAAATCAATTTAGAAGTTTCTGAGTTTATCGATAACAAACATTAAAACGAATCTTTTAACTTTATAATAGGTGTAGGAGCGATGTTAGGTGTAATAAATGATGGTCACATTGATATATACTTTCTTTACTGGTACCAGAAACTTATAATAGATATACTCAAATAAACTACATAATTGGGTACGCGACCTAGCTGAGCAGGTGTGGGGAGACGACTGCTGCGCTGCGCACACACTGCGCGCCTTGTATATAGAACTAGTAGTTTTCCCGCGGTTTTACCCCTTTCACCCCCTTCGGGCTGGAATTTCCAAAAATCCTCTCTTAGTGCTCCCCTACACTCTCCAAGCAACATACATGCCAAATTTCAGCTTCTTGCGTTCATTAGTTTCGGCTGTGCGTTATCTGTCAGTCACTCAGTAACGGAAGAGTTTTATATACATATATAGATTAATGCGTCAGCAGTCTGTCTCTACACAATATGTGTCTCTACAATAGGTATTAATATAGAGCCTATATTAATATTATATAGTAAAAAGATTTGTTCCAAGGGTATATTATATAAGTCTATATTAAAGACAGCTATATGACGATTGAAAATAGTCCCTTAGTAAGACGTTAGTTTAGTTAATTTTTGTAGTTAAGTTTACATATAACAAAATCCCACGGGCAAAGTAAAAGGTTATTGTGAACAAATAAATAGTTAATAGGTAAGTAGAAAGTTGAACTTGGGTGCACGATTGACAGACTAAAGACCATCCATCCGTCCGTCTGTCTGTTTGTGCGTCCGTCTCAAGTAAATGGGCTCGTTTCCTATGCTAATATTTACTGGCCATTCATTTGAATTTAACTTGGTTAAGATTTGCTGTGTTTATTCTGCTTACTAGTGTTTATTTGTGGGTTTGTTCGAAGAGAGTACTCTCTAAATAAGTAAATTTAGCTAATAAATGAAGCCTGCTATTATTTAGCTGATTTCTAAATTATGAAAGCTTATTAAACATCCTCCTTAGATTTATTTAAAAATGTCAGTATCCTTTTTGTATTATAAATGTGTATGTTTAGTTATTGGGATATCTCTCTAAAACTACTTAACTTATTTAGATATTTATTTATTTAGTTTATTTATTTTCTTTCACAAAGGTTAGGTACTTATACTAGGTATATGTTATTATGACATTAATTAACAAGATGTACCTTTGTGAGAGACTGGTATCTGAACTAGGAAAATCCTGTCAGACAGATTACCAGGCTCCCTACATACATCGAATCACAGATAGTGGAAACTATGTGAACTATAAAGAGATTGAACTAATACTAAGTAAAATAAATAAATGAAAGTGACGTTAAACAAATTTAAGTTACAAATAATGTTACTTCCAGATAAACTATGATATAAATTAATAAAAATAATATTTTATATATTATCAGTACCTATATGTTAGTTAGTTATTGTCTGCATCTCTCAAAAGTTAGTATAAAACAATTATGTCAATTTGCGATAAAATAATCTAATTAGAACTTTAATCCCTTGCTAGCCGCAATAATAGTGCCTATTTCTACCACTGAGTCATCCGTGCATACTAATTTACCATCACAAATAAAACTAGAAACCTACTGACACCGTAGTGCAGGGTTCATATAGCAACTGCTGTGCATGAGGCCTCTGATTCGATTCCTGGGTCAAACATTATTATTAAGTTTTACCGTCAAGAAATTTTTAGTAAGGCACTGTAACTGATATACGATGACACGTTTACTCTCTAATACGTAAGACCATAAGCGTAGTTGGCGAAATGAAGGTGTTACACACCTGTGCCTACCCCTTTTTGGATATACCTAATTGTATCTATAATATATTCAATTAAAACCAGAGCCCATAATCCGAGTTTAGTTTCACAACGCCCACAGCAACGCAGAATAATATTATGCAAAAATGTTATCAGCGAACTCGCGAACACTTTCTAAGTAAACACTATGATTACACGCGGCGCCGCTCGGGGGTACGTGCAGTAAGTGGCGGTACTTTCACAAGTGCAATACCCTTAATGCTGTTCAATGGTGTTTATTGTTAGAGGTCTGTGGCGCAGCGATTGTGAATGCGACTGCTGTGCGTTCGAATCCCGGGTCGGGCCAGCAAAAAGTTATTGGGTTTTTCTGTTAAGAAATCTCAATAACAGCCCGGTGTTAGACACCCCCGTGCCTCGGAAAGCATGTAAAGTCGTTGGGCCTCCGCCTGATTTCTCTCCGGTCGTGTCGGATTACCGTCCCATCGGATTATGAGAGTTAGGGAACAGAGAGTGCACTTGTTTGCGCACACACTTGTGCACTATAATATCTCCTGCGTAGATAGCCAGTCTCCGTTAAGACTCGCCGCCGTGGCCGAAATTCGGTCTGAAGTACATTATTGTTCACCTATAATAAATGTAACAAAGACCACAAAGACCACAAAATACTTACATTGAACAACAGCAATTTTAAAAATGTCTTACTGACTTGGCTGAAGGCAATGGACTATGAGGATGTTGAAAAAGTACCAAAGGTCTTATAGTATCTGGTAACATACACACTTCTGCAAGCATAAACAACACACACACACACACACAAACACACTCGTGTACATACGAACACACATCTATATGTACGCATGCATGCTTAGAATGTAATATTTTGTTTTAATTTTCTTTTCAAATCGTACAAATTGATATTATATTATATTATATTATATTATATTATATTATATTATATTATGTTGTCATTATTTTAAGGGGAAGGCACTGGTACCTGCAACACAGTTGTTACTAGCGCAGGTGCTAGAGAATTCCAAAAATGAATTGTACTCATTTATGTCAATAAACGATTATTATTATTATTATTGTTAGAGGTACGAGTTTCTTCTCCCATTGGTTTGGTTTAGTATGCAAAGTTTAGAGAGAACTAAAGTATTGACTATTTTCTCTGTTAAACTTTACAAATACAAATCGTTTATATGTTAAAATGTGGTTTATACAGATGATGTGATACAGGTACTTTAAATTCATACATTCTGCCTTATCATAATCAATGCTTTGGCTGAACACATGGTATAGCGGTTTAAGTGCTCGTCTCGCCGCTGCCACTGCACCGAGTGTTGTGGGTTCGAATCCCACACGGAACAAAAATTTGTGTAATCCAGTAATGGTTGTTCTGAGTAATGAGTGTTCTTTGTGTCCGTTGTTTGAATTTGTAAAGTCCCTCAATATACAGGAATTATTACTAGTGAGGAAGTTGGCTTAAAATAACTGTCTTGGTAGCGCAGTGGTAATTTATGCGACTGCTGTGCATGGGATCTCAGGATCGATGCCTACACGTTGCCGAACCGGCAGTCTGATCGGTATTTCTGGCAAGAAATTATCATTGGCATCACAGAGTTGAGAACTGTGGCTGGACAAAGGCCTTATGCTCTCACTCTTAGTGCTTGTTCACGTTGACTCGCGGGCGCGGTCACGAAATATCAAACATATGGACGTAATATTCAAGTGTTCACGTACGAAACGCACGCACGGTGTAAGTAGCGGGCAAAGTAGCGACCGACGCGTGCGGCGCTCTCTAGGCAATACCAAACGCGTGAGTTGTTTATGTGTGTTCACGTCGAACTAGCAGCGGAGCGCGCGATTCACTCGCGACGTCAGGTAACTTCAACCAATTTGAACTTGTCGCTAGAAACGATAGCACAAATTACTATATAAAGTATGAAATTCACCATACCGTTTCTTTCTTTATTAATTTCGTGCACACCAATTCTAATTTTCATCATCTCCTACTTAAGGTATGAATTTTCGATTAAAAATAATAGATCGTCGTCCATATTATCAACCTCTGACAACACGTCACATTCGCACAAACGTCTGGCGGTCAATGTGAACACGACTTGGCACGTCTACCGCGCCCGCACCCGCCACTACGCTCGCGCGTTTCTACGTGAACAAGCACTAAGTCTCACACAATAGAGAGCACTGCAGCTATTTTGTTGTGAATGTTAAGAAATTTCTAACAGGAAAACCCAACTACTCGACTTAAGAATCGAACTTGTTACCTTACGATCGACCGCTAACTTACACCTCTATACCACCGAAGCAAACATATAAAAACAACATAAGTTATCTATTTCATTGGCACTTCACGTCTCCATAACACGGGAATGTTCTCAACAAGTCCTCAGCTATTGGTCAGTTCTTACGCGCGGGCCAGTATAGAGCATGGGGTCTATGGCGTTATGATACCAGACCTTATAGGGCAAGCCTTATTTAGTATAAAATCTCAAGGGAAAGGAGACAGCGGGCTCACGATGTTATGTTATATGCGATATTCTACACAAAAGAAAAATTCACATATTAATAAAATAATATATAATATTATTTACTTAGTTACAAATCCATAGTTAATATTACGTCATAATAGTTATAGTATACTTATAGATATTGAGCCTTAGCTAAGTTAAAACTTTTAACAAGCATGAATTACCAACATTCAATTAATGAAAAATGATACAAATATCCCACAGCGAACAATTATTAGGGTGATTAGAAATGAGTATGCTGAGGGAATTTTTTGTGTACCCCGTATGTTTGTTAAGCACCCTTTGATACAGATAGTTCTGGCCAAGTGCCTTTATTAATTATCTTTTAAGTTCAGTCAATACGCAAGCCAAAAACATTGTATGCTTTTGGCTTGCTTTATATTTTATTCGGATGTTTCGTTTATCGAATATTTGTGAAGTAGCCTTCGACACGCTGTAATACTTTAAGTTAAACCTCAGATAATTAATTCCATATTAGTCGAACACAACAGGCTGTGTTCTTCATCGTGTACATGGGGTATACTTTTCCGTCATTTTTGCTACTACCCGCATTTTTGCTACCATCGAGCGCCATGACACCGCAATTCAATATAAAAGATGCATCTCTAAGCAATATATGGCTATTGGAGGAATCGTATGGGTTCTTTATAGTGAATTATCGCTGTTCCAGGTTTTATAAAGATGTTGTAGATGAATTGCTAAGTATGGTTCGGTTTTATAATAAGTGATGGAAGGTTTACGCCTTTTATAGGTTAGTTTTGTTTTGTTTTACTTGTAATTTGATGTAGTTATATTTAAATGATATTCGAATACAATTGGGTATTTGATTTAACATATTATATAAATATTGTAGTCATAAAGTTACGTTTGATAGAATGTTAATATTTTAATAAATGGATGCGTCTGAGAGAAATAGCGCTATACCGACCCCTTTCCACTTTTTCACATACAGAAAATATTATAAGTTCACTTTCATTTTACAAACAATATTGATTCTGTTTTCACAACAAGGTTATACCTCCGAAGGGTTAAGCAGAGTTGAATTAACCACCACATTTACGTTACTATAATTTACGTAGGTACCACATATTAAGACACCTTGCCAGATTCCTAGTAAGTTTTTTCTAAAGCAACCCAATAATACTTCGCGACACGGTTATCAAATTATGCCATAACATTTAGTCGGCAACATAATATACACTAACACCACGGGCCCAATGCAGCACTAACCGATAGTTCTACGAGAGACCACCAGTGCAAAAAAATTACCGTCATCGGAATGAAAGATATCATCATCATATCTCCAATTCCAATTTACGTAATCTCTTAAGTATGAGGTAGTGCGTGGTACATACGATTGCTGGACACGTAAGCACTACATTCCTAGGTAAATAACTAATACCTGCGTGCTAGGAAACTGACGTATAATAAGTTATAATGAGTATTCACTACCGATCGGTAGCAAATTCTTAAGTGCATCGCTCGAAGCTGGAAATTGTGCTCCGTACTTTCTTGCCTCTAAGTAAATAAAATCATTATAAACGTAATTTCCATAATGAGGAGTTGCTTGAGGAGTGAAAAAGGATGTTATTACAATAATTGAGAAAAGTGTACTATACAAATAATAATAAATAAAATCCTCCAGTATAAAAGCAGGGATAGCCTAGTGGGAAGTCGTTACACTGAGGTCTCAGTTTGATTTCAAGGCCCAACAGCTGACTTTTCGAGGTTATGTGCATATTAAATAGTTCAACAGTGCTCGCTTTAACAACACATGGAAACGTCGTCAAGAAATCAGCATGTCATGTTGGCAGATTTCACACATGTGTTACATAATGTTCTCGAAGATATGTAAAGCCTGCTAACCCGCTCTGGGCCAGGGTGACAGATTGGCCTAACTCTTCTAATACTGAGAAGAGGCCAGCAGTGGAACAGTTTATAAGTAGAACTTATCAGTCCTGTAATGACGATGAGTCCGACCGAATTTTGATCAGCGCAGGAAAAGTGCACCAGTATATGCGCAAACACAAAGGCACTTTCTATTTGAAAATCCTCAAAGTCCAAATCTCGGGAACATTATTTTTTCTGGATGAAAGGTATCTTCTGTACTTCTGATAACGTGTATGCGATATTTCATGATAATCGGTCTAAAGGCGTGAAAGCGTAACAAACAAACAAACTCACATTCGCATTTATAATATTAGTAAAAATATTGTATGATTGAGGATGTAACTACATAATATATGTATGTTCTGAAGCTATTGTGTCATGAACCGCAAACATAAGTGCCTTATACGTGATATTGCACACAATTTTCAAAACCAACGCTAAAATGTCTAACCTTCAACGAATTGCGACGAAAACTAAAATGCATGCGTGGGCGCATGTTTGTAGTTTGATTGATTACTCGACAATGGCGTCATGTTCCCGCTTGTTTTGTAATACGAACAGATTAACTTTGGTTAGTGTTTTTTTTGTCTTCCATTTTAGTGTATGCGTCAATGAATTGTCAATGGCAATACAGTTTTTGTATGAAGTAGATAAACATTTTTCGTAATTTATTTTATATAGAGTTTCTAATGTTCTTGATGCATCTCGGAATGACTTACAAAACATTCTACCTAGTTCATAACCGTTACCCCTAAAGGCATGTTTAGAAAATCGATGGCAACAGTATTTAGCAGGCTGCATCGGTGGCGCATCGGTGGCGCATCGGTGGTGAATGCGATTGATGTGAAAGTGGTCTCAGCGTCTATTCTTAGATGAGCAATGTGTTGTTGGCTTTTTTAGTTAGGAAATGTCAGTATCAGCACGAAGTCTGGAACCATGGAACTATGCCCGTTAGTCGGCAGTGGGCTGGCTACCTATATTAGTTAGGTGGGACTAACATAGCGAGCGAGGTGTGGGTGTTATACATTTCTGCCTTCCCCTTTGGGGATATAGTCGTGAGATGGTATATGTAGGCAACGGTAAAGACATAGCGATGACCAAAGGTGCCAAGGTGCGATAGTTATAATATAATTATAATATTCTACCACATACACACAACACCATCTAGCCCAAACTAAGCAGAGCTTGTACTGTGGGTACTAGACAATGGATAAACATACATATATATATTTTTTGTAAATACATACATATTATACATAGACACAACCAAACCAAAGACCTCTAGAGATAAAACGCGTGATGTCATGTGTTTAACTATGTACACATCTTATAATATCTCACTAAGATATCTTGTACATACGTTATCACTTATCATAGATATTGATATGTTATCTAAACTTGAAGAAAGATATGTATAAGAAATCACTAGTTCATATAAACAGGAAGTATATACATGTGTACGCATTTCTATGTATTTTTTTTCTAGCAATATGGTTGTAATCCAACCAGCGTACATGTAGGCCTACCATGAAATGTAATTACCGAGGTTTCGGAACAATCGGGATAGACATTTAACTGATTGTTTCAACTCTGAACGCGGTTTATTAATGTTAGCCTGTGCATATGTCCCACTGCTGGACAATCCCTAATCCACGACTAATCGTGTTCATGATATAGCGTCCCCTCAACACCAACCTCCAATATTGTCTTCTATTTACGCGAATATTATTCATTGAAATTAAACTGCTATATACGGATTTTATCGTGTCAAATAAACAACGCGATAAAATCCGTATATAGCAGTTTAATTTCAACCAACCTCCAAGTTTATAAAAGAGGGAGCTGCTGTGCCATCCAGTGCCCCAGAACACCTTACGGGACCACTACTGGGCAAATTACTCCCTTGGATTGAATCCCAAATCGCTCTAGTGTTAGCTATGCAAACCCTTTCACAGGCGTTCAAGTGCTCTTTACTACTTTGCTTGTATAAAAAGTCAGTTTGCCTTCACCATTGTATATACAGAAGGGCACCGAAATACTCATTAACTTTGTACCAACCTTGAGTACACATAAGTACAATACTTATAAAGTGCATTATTTGTGTGGGCTTTGATAAATGACTGATTCATAGTCCTTTATTGATGCTTAAGCACCTACTTTTGTAATGTCAAGCACTCTTAATTGTAATTATAGCACTTAAGACCTTTCAAAATACCTACTCACTTGATAGAGGATAATTTATATAGTCTTAGACCAGTGTAAACTTGGTAGGCAGAGAGTTACACGTACCTTGCTAACTCTAGGGCAAAGAAAATAAAGATAGGATGATAAAAATCGAAGCACAAAAAAATATGCTTATGCATGTTGGTCACAAAGTAACACTTATGAAACGTCGAAGTTACACTCACGCGAATTTACATTAACCTTTCGTCATGTTCAGCAATGTAAGGGCGTAAAACCATGAGAATACTGGCAAGAAACTCACGACCACTCTTTACTTTTTAATCGTCAAGTATATAATAGTCTTTACTAGATTTAGCCCGCGGCTTCGCTCACGTAATTGAAGAACGTTCGTAACAGTATTTTTTTCTGGATTAAAGTTACCCTATGCCCTTTTCTGTAACCCTGACAACGTATATATATTTCATGATGATCGCTCGAGTAGTTAAGGATTGAAAGCGTAACAAACAAACTCACATTCGCATTTATAATATTAGCTATGATTTTACAAATGAGTTTTATAAGGAGCTGCAGCCATTATGACATTAACCAGTTATAAACTTAAAACATTTACTTTTCACTTGGTGCTGACGATTCTATGTAGTAGGGATTTCAAAATATTTAACCAATATGTACATGTTATTCTATATATATTTTATTACCTATCCCAAACGGTGCTTACCCCACGCATGAGGAACGGCCGTCAGTATTGTACGTGGCCGTGGGCGAAGTTAACTGCTCACACGTTTGTTTTAAAGTCGTTAAGATATAAGTACAGTTTGTTGCGACATTTAACATTTTATTTTATTTACCTACGCAATACATTTAGTTTTTAACTACATACTTACATACCTCCCACTTCCCACTGGTGGGAGTATTCACGACTGTTTCATTAGGGGTAGGCAGAAATCACAGATTACCATTTACGACCTCGTCATCCTATCTTCACACAAATCTTTGTTCCGATAGGTATCGAACCCCTAGCCCTCGGCGCACTTGCAGTGTCAAAGTGACTACTTAGATCACTACGGCATCACTACATATTATAAAACAAAGTTCATCGCTTCTGTCTGTCTATCTGTTTGCGATAAACTTTAAAACTACTGACCGGATTGTTATGCGATTTTCACCAATTGACAGAGTGATTCATGATAAAGGTTTAGGTGTATAAATTGTAAAGATTTTGTACTACCCGTGCGAATCCGGGGCGCAACGCTAGTACTTAAATAATTATTTAATTTCATTCACCTCAACGACTAAAAGCCTCATTCGGTCTAATACAACGACATTTTATTCTAAAATTTACTTTATTTCAATATAATAAGGTCCAAATTAATTAGCTGTTGTGTTAACCTTACTGAACATATCATATGAACAGGTAACAGTTGCGAACGTTCAGGAGACAGGTGGTAACTCAATATCGTGGTGTATTATGGTCTGTGAGGTAATTTTAGAATGGGAGGGAAGCACGCTTTTGTATTATTATTATACTAGTCATTGTCCGTGGCTTCGCTTGAGAACAACTTCTTTTTCTGAATGATAGGTATATCATTCAGAAAAAGAAGCTGTTCTCAAGGGTACCCTCTATGATCGATCGAGTAGTTAGGCGTCAAAGCGTAAGAAACAAATAATTTCACATGTATTAATCTGTCCCCGTGGTTCCACTCACGTTTCTGATTACTGCTCCGCTCCCGTATCTAGTAAGGTGACGTTATATAGCCTATGTTACCTCTAGATAGATGTATGTATCTTATGCGGGGGCCAGTCAATGCAGACCGGCGACACTTCGACCCAGTGGGATCCTTTGTGTCAACACTCTCCCAATAACGACTGCCATAGATGTTCATGGCAGCCGGGACCGACGGCTTAACGTGCTCTCCGAGGCACGGAGCAGGCGACAATTGTCAATCAATACGCACATAATTTCGAAAAATCATATAACTTCCGAAAGTCAGAGGTGCGCGACGTGGGTTCGAACCCGAGACCCTCTGCATTGCAGTCTGTTGGTCTCCCCACTCAGCTATCGGTGCTTTACCTCTAGATAAAGTATCTTTAAAATCGGTTCACTAGCTTCTATGTTTATTGTTTAGAAACAAAACTTTCCTCTTTATAGAATTATTATATATATTTTTTAGGGGACCATTGATTAGATTATTTGAAAGTCCTATGAGAAAAGAAGGAAATAACTAATTAAAAATAGACCCTATTTCCGAACTAGCAACTGTGCACATATTGTTTACCAAGATTTTAAGTTTTGAGTTGTTCATACAGAATATACCGAATATCTATTGATCGATACTCCTTTTTTTAAACTGGACAACATATCCATAACCTTGGGGGAGGCCTATGTCCAGCAGTGGACGTCTTTCGGCTGATGATAATGATGAAACAACATACGTATTAGGCATATATTGCAAAACTGAACTAAGATTAGGATCTCATTCTATCAGTTAATATCACCAATTCAACATAACGATATCGATATTCAATCCCCCAGTCTCACCTACCAGCATTTACAATACTTTCTACTAACTATACCTTAGTCTGTTCATTTGATATTCAAACACTAACCGGCGTTGGAGGTATCTTGTCTACCACTTAGCTAGTTAATCCCCCCTTATCTGCCGGATAAGGACTGATAACATCGTGGTAAAATGTACGTCGAGAAAATAACTGTATTTCTTGCAAATGGGATTAAATAGAGACGCTGGTCGCTATCGTGTTGGTCTATTTTCTTGTGATTAGAATGAATGTACAAATTAGTTGGGTATTGTAATGATTTAGATTGTTCTAATTGCTTAAGTGCTTCGGTGTAAGGAGTGAAAGTTGATTGTTGCCCCGTTGGCGGCTATCAGGTATTGCAGGAAATAGTTAGCTACAGTATTGGAATTAGTTCGTCCTTTGTTAGATTGGTTTAAGACTGCGCCGAGCGAAATGTGCGAAAACAGGCGGTCACAGTTAAGTTAATAAAATCAACACTTTTTGTTTAATACAAATATAAAAAATACATTTAACATAACAATGAATGTGTTTACAATTACTCCGTGTAAAATCTTAAAATAATTAATATTTACGCCTACAGAATTATGTTAATTTGCACGAAAAATACAAAAACTTAAATTCGGGTTACGTGATTTTAAGATTATAATAGTAGAAATCTATCCTATTTTATAGCTTAAACGAAACATAAATAATTATATTACAATTTGTCCGTTCCAAATATTTAAGTTATTGATTGACAATATAGATACATATTAATCAAAAAAGCACTTCAAATCCTCCATGCAATTTTACTATGGCGGCCGCGCGCCGACTTGAATATCGAGCTCTGTCATTCAGTCCAACCGCGTCTTACGCTCGGCGCAGTCACATACTCTTAAACATAATGTATTAAATAGCGTTAGCATTTTGTTCTACGTCGGATCACACTATTTTTAATATAAATCATATTAAAAATAGTGTGAGCCACAAATTTAATAGTTGTACTATAAAGATTCCTGCAAAACTAAGAATACGCATAATCTAGTAGGGTAGATTAGAGACTAGAGTATTCTTCCATTTTAAAATAGAACAAAAGTCAGAGTTCTTTTACTCTGAATTTTGTTTTATTTTTGCTGTAGGTACATAATCAGTATTTCAGATGATTACTTTTATGTGTCTAAAATCCTTACATGTTACTTCATGTCATAATTTTATATTTAAATAATTATGGCTATCTCATACTTGAGTTATCAATATAATGTCTTGTTGTCTGTCGGCCATCATGTTTGTCGGCCTCGATGGTGTAGTGGTTAGTATAACCGACTGCCACGCCTGAGGTCGCGGGTTCGATTCCCGCACAAGTCAAACATTTGTGTGCATGAACATGGATGTTTGTCTTGGTCTGGGTGTTTCTATGTATAATTTGTATGTATTTACAAAAAAAAAAGTATATATGTATGTTTATCCATTGTCTAGTACCCATAGTACAAGCTCTGCTTAGTTTGGGCTAGATGGTGTTGTGTGTATGTGGTAGAATATTATATTATATTATTATTATATTATTATTGCCCTACAGACCCAAAAGCTTGTGTAATTGGGCTTCATACAAATATTAGTTTCTATCAAAAATCGAACATTAAGCATCCTAATGACAATGTGAACATTGAAATCGAACCGGTATTAGCTATTCAGTAGTCAGCGCACGGTGGTCGTCATTTCTCTTGGAGAAACACACTGTTAAATACATCTGTCCTATTACACGCGGGACTAAAAAAGTTATGAATAATGAAAGTGCCGTTAATGCGGAGTATAGACAAAACCAGTGGAAGACATTTGCGTTAAGGACTGCGCACATTAGACAGCTGACTCGCGACCGCCGCGGTTGGAGCACGGCACGCGGCCGGCAGGGTTGACTAACACCTTATTAATAAAAATAATTAGCGATAAATATGAGATGATAGTCTTTTGGGAAGAGCATCGGCCTGCAAGTTGAGGTCTCGGGTTTCCAAATTCGACTACGAAGCATAAGACATGAGACAATTAAATATTATGTGCACCTTTCCTTACCATCCGATGGCACCCTTTGAAAGGTGGATCGTATTATTTTTTATGAAATTTAATTTGTCTTGAACCATTACATAGTCGAATGGGCGACAAAAGAAAAGAAAATAAGCTTTTTATTCATGACTTGTTCTTCAAACACACTTTATAAGGTCAATATATTGGATCATTACCTTTAAAATGTGCGTTTAGTAAGTAACTTTTTTTGGCACAAATACGAAGATTTGATGATACATATATTGTAATCGTTCGGGCAATTATATAACACGATTTTTAGCTTTCACTATCTTACGTTAGATATACTGTAAGTGTATACCTAATAATACCGTATGACTAACCTTGAAATTTCGATAATCAGCTGATGCAGGCTGATGACGCAAGTAAGACGTCAATAGTATTTACTCTCTACACGCAGACATCGATATACTGCGTTCGATAAAATTCCCAATAGCCAGTCATCTCTTATATATAATATATTTATCAGTAGTTATAAGCATATTGGATTACATATATGATATGAAGAATTTACTTTCTTGCTAGAAATACATAATATATTTTCTTTTGTTGGTCTAGTGCTAGTTTCTATGATCCCGGAAACGGATCTCAGGAGTATTTTAGATTTTTAGCAAAACTAGATAATAACATAGAATTTACGAAAATCGCGATCATATAATCACAACATTTTTATAATAAAATACTAGATACAACTATAAATATATACTATTATAATTACAAGACATTGACAACCCTAACCGCCTAAGTCCTAGTCCAGCAGTGTCTTACTGGAATACGGTGACAAAAAACACCGGCTTCCCATAACTTCCCGAGGTACCGGTCTATGGCCAATTACAGGCTTAAGGCGCGGCTCGAAAGCCAATGTCTCCTCTGTTATGGACGCACATACATCACGCTCGCTACTCAACGGAGATGGCAAAAAAGTAGGACTTTGTGAAGATAAGATATTGATGGTATTATATTTGAGTGATTTGACTTCGACTCTTCTATATTATTATTTGAGAGGCTGCTTGTTACGGCCTTACTTCCTAATAAATGCTTACTCAAGGTTTATCACGCTCAGTAAGCGTATAAACGTACTATAAAATCATTATTCATAAACTTTCTGTCAACTTTCATTATCTGCAGTTTCCTATTATGCACGTTAGCTATTTTATGAATAATGCTTTGTTTTTATTTTATATAGTTTTTATAAGAAATTATAAATATTATAATTATAAATGTAAAATATATTTATAAATGAATAAATTTAACATTTTTATAATACACACCTAGATTCCTAGAGGTGATATATGGTTTTAATATCACCTCTGTAAATATTTTTATATTTAATAATAAATATTAATTAATAATAGTAATAATTTATTTGCATAAAACATGGTATTTGGTGGTGTTACAATATTATATAGTACAAGCATGTTTTGCTAGATTATATCATACAACATTTTAATTATGGGTACAAAACCATTACATTTTTTTAAACGAAATAAGCATAAGTAATTTTATTACTTGGTAAGTGTTAATTAATTTTAATTGAACGTGTAAGCTTGTACACTTAATTATTGAATGAGCAATATATTTTTTCCCTATAACGTGAGACTTTAATATACCAACCTCGTGAATTTTAGATTACACCTGCTGAGTAGCCTAACAATGCGCAGAGTTGCATTCGAATAAAATTCGAATATGACTACAATTCAAACTATGTATTATCATAAATGCGAAGGTGTTTGTTTGTGGCGTTTTCACGCCTTAACTACTCGACCGATCATCATGAAATTTCGCATACACCTTGTCAGGGGTACAGATAAGGTCATAGGGTACTTTCCATCTAGAAAAAAGTTTTGTTCTTGAGCGAGCGAAGCCACGGGCAAAAGTTAGTATTGCATAAAGGTAATATTGTGCGTTAGCCTAACCCTTCAGGGCGATACTAACGTAATGCTATGTTGCTTTAAAACTACAATCACGTAGTAGTGTCGTGGTATAAAAATTCTCACAGTGCGATATTGCGACACGATCAGCTATGTGTACATTGCGCACAATGGTCAGGTTTGAGATATTCTCACTGATGTGGTGCGGTCGCAGTGATGTATAACAGCGGGGATGCATCACAACAACGTCTACAGAAGGGATAGTCAGAGATGTAACGCATACATCTCGTATTCGAAGATTTCCGAACTTTTTCTTTTTTCAATGAAATGGTAAACAGGAATACATATGACTCGGGTAGTAATAAGCGGTAGTTTTATGCGGTGGTGATAGTAAGGTCACGATGGAGTTGACATGTATGTACAAATAAAAAACACAAAATAAAAAGATGAAAAAATAAATTGCGTTTGTCGTAGCCTCTCATCGATCTTACACTTTGTAGGTTTAATAACAAGTAATTGAACGTGGGGTGAAATGAAAGGAATAGAAGAAGTAGGTATGTGAATTTTCTTAATTCTTATTTAACGGATTAAACACGGTTCTTTACGAAAGAAGGTGGTAGATATTTTTCCACACAATCCGGCTCATTCGTACTGTCAATAAGTATTTGGCAACAGCAGATACTTTCCACATTTCCAGCAAATATAATATGATACACAGATCCTCATACCACAACAGCTAATTGAAAGACTTAAAACGCTCTGACACGAAGAATACTACACAAGGTTATATAAACAAAGACAAACAAACTTACTTTTGTATTCTTTAAATATGAGCGTTACGTTAAGTTCCCTTATCTATTCATAGCAGGTCGATCGCGCCGCCCACACTGCCGCCATTCAAACTTCAACATGCGCAAGAGTTTCGTGCAAAAATCCACGAGCATGGCGACTCGCGATCGTGCGGTCACGTGACTACGTGGTCGTAACGTTTTATAGACGACGTGTCCCACTGCTGGCTAATTGTCGGTATTTGCATACGATTTCTGTTATAACAAGCATTTTGTAAGGTTTTTGTAGGGAAACAATCGGCATTGTTTGGTTGGGAAAACTCGGTCTTCAGTAATTTGATATTTTTCTGGTAATCATGTAATTTTAAAGTATCGTAGTTGATTTGATTGCAACCCTCTTCACGATAAGAGGTATCCGAGTTTGAACTTTATCTTTACTATAAATAAAATGTAAAGTAATTAAAAACTTATAGTTAAGTTTATCAATTCTTATGGTACATACACCAGCATATCTATATCTCCGCTGAACAAATGGTAATTCTATTATATCCCTTAGGAAACAAATATAAATTTTAAGTGTCATATATGTGATATAAATAAATAAATAATTATATAATACGCTCTCATACAGTGTACAAAATTTTTAAAAAGCGGACTCCATAGCAACAATTCTTAAATACCAAACTTTATTTTATATAATTTTCTAGTTTCAATATCTTAAGTGAAAACTTAAGTTTGTTTTTTTTTAATATATAGGTATTATTTATCAAAACACATATTTAATTAATACAAACTAATGAATGTCATATTAAAGATCATCAATCTTTAATAACTTTCGTAATTCTAAAGTAAAATTATTTTCCTCAGAAAGAAACATCGGTCCGTATTCTCTAGATCGTGCCACTAATCTTAACTTCACGCTAAGAAATACATTTATATTAGTTAGCATCTAAATCTACGCATTCACACAAAACGCACGCCTTTTTTTTCACGTAATAGTTGAACTAAATCGATTCGTGATTCTGCGCACGCGCGGCGTGATGCGCAGGATTCGATCCCTGTGAAAATTACCCCCACGCGTTCCCATGTGTAGGAATGCTTTTGTGGAAACACTAGTAATAGACTCTCGGTGTTTTTGTTATTGGGCACTTTATAAAGGTTGGTATTTTGATGGGAGAGTCATGAATTTGAAGACCGGTATTGTGTGCCTTCCTGGTTTATCTCCTAAATAATGGGAGAGAACATGTTTGAAGCCTATGTATTTTGTTTTGAAATTACTGCTTATATTAGATTGAGATTGAATGCGTATTACTAATATAAACTATAGGCTTCAGACCGTACAGTTTCAAAGCAGGGTTAGTCGAATCTAGAATATGCAAGTATTAAAATATCTATTTATATAAAAATCAATTGCTGTTCGTTTGTCTCGCTAAAACTCGAGAATGGCTGGGCCGATTTCGCTGATTTTGGTTTTGAAATGTTTGTTGTAGTCCAGGGAAGGTTTAAACGATGAGAAAATATAGAAATATTCGTTAGGATAGGTGATACAAAGTACACCGGGTCATCTAGTTTTTTTTTATAAAAGATCGATTTAACATAGTTCTTAATTATTGTCCTCTAGGTTAAATAAGGATCAAACGTGAGCCAGTATTATAGTTATTTACTTTAATAATAATATAATATAATATTCTACCACAGACACACAACACCGTCTAGCCCAAACTAAGCAGAGCTTGTACTATGGGTGCCAGACAATGGATAAACATACATAGATACTTTATTTTTTTTGTAAATACATACATATTATACATAGAAACACCCAGACCAAGACAAACGTCCTTTGAAACAAACTTTGACTTTATTATTCTTTTAAATAAGTTTTGAATAACAAAATCAATCTAACACTATGATTATGTCATATGATATCGCTGTGCTGTACTTTTACGCAAATGTATCACATTTTATTCACCTACATTTTACGGATTGTATCGCGGGTTTCTTTAACTAAACGGTATTTGCTGTGCGTGAACATCGAACACTAGTCGAAACTTCGGTAAAATTGTAATACTAAAATCATTTATTCATTTGTGATTTTTCAAATAACCTTTTTATTTGATAGTCTTGTCTTATCTGCTACAAAATCATTGGGCATTCGCCGCGATTTTATAACAATATAATTATAAAATTCATTTCAACTTACACTACCTAAACATTAAAATATATCGCTGACACTTTTTTACACATGAACGTAATAATCCCTGTAACAGAAACGAAACAGCGCAATAATTAAGTGTTGTAACGTCAGCATTACTCGCTTGTATGTGAGTTCACACTCTGAGGTCATATAATTGCGAGTAGCCTGGTATATTTTTAGCCGCGGATTTCTTTGTTGACCGTACTTTAGTCGGTTTATATGTACTATAACGAAAGGTTTTTAAAGAAAGAATATGCGTCCATTGAGAAAGTTTGTCATATTTTTGATATGGTGGTTTAAACTTGAATCGTGATGTATTGGTGCAGACGTTTGACTAGTCACTTTGCTTGTGTTCAATTTCCACCCCTTGCTCTACCGACGCCGTCGTGAGTCCACTCCTAACTCAAGCATTTTAGCTCAGCTGGTGGGGTTAACAAAAATACTGGTAATATGTAACCAAAATTGCGAATAAATAAACAAGAAATATCAATAGGTATACAGTATGCTCACGCCTATTTCATGTTAAAATATTCTCTAAAGAGTAGCTAAGCTTGGTTACGAGCCCGTTCGCCCCTCAAAGTCAAAGTCAAAAGTCAAAAATCTTTATTTCCATAAAATGTGCAAACAATTCTTGGACACGTCAATACACTATTATATTAATAAAAAATAATAATAAAAATAAATAGAAAGAAATAAAAAATTTGCATTGAAAAAAGCCTGTTCGTGGAGTAGAGCTTTCATGAGAAAAAGCAGGCAAGAAACTCATGGCCACTCTTTTCAATCGCCAAATGTTGACATCAATACAATTTAATGTTATATTATGTTCCTTATATGAGCTGCTGTGTGTAGTTGTTACAGTTATTTATTTCAATAAGATTTAAAAAGTAAAAATTTGTTCAATCTCAGATACATACTAATAACAAATGAAATAATATTCACAGCAACACGTCATATGCACGTCAAGGTTCGCCCCCTAGTAGGTATTTGTTAGGTTTCTTCTTAAAATCCAACCAAGCCAATCCTCGTAGCCGTTATCTACTAAACACAGTTTTTACCCATAACTTCAGGTCGCTTATGGTTTTAAATTTCACGTATTTAGCAACGTGACTATTGTCTTTTATTGGACACAACACCGAATGACGCATTGCTGCTGAGAACTTTTTGACAACAAAATCCATGTTTTCCCATTAATCCAATATGTTAATGGTCTTGTGTTCGAGGCTCGTGTTAGGTGATATTCCCAACACGAGCCTCGAACTCAAGTCTATTAACATCTTAAGCTACAGCAACACGCTAGCAGCCAGACACTATTGATTTGCAATTATTATACATCTGTCATATCAATTGACAGAATAATTTAAAAGCGACTAGTATCAGTTTTGACTGGTTCAATATAAAATTATATCTGTTGGTCTGGTGAGCGCGTAATGGTCTGTAATTAAGATGGTACATTGGATAACAAGTGAGATCTGTCCACGGGCACGGTGGAGCGTGCAACACATTTAAAGTTCATTGTCGTATTACACTTTATACGCCCGCACACATACGTGACACGTTACACGTGACAGCTACATAAAAAAACGTAGCCAATAACATGTTGGATCTAAATCCAACATTTTGACGGCGAAGTGGTTTAAGGTACCTTACCCTGCCACTATGTCGAGTGCTGTAGGTTTGCATCCCACAAAGGGTAAAAATTGTGTAAGTAACGCAATATGGTTGAGAGTTTGGGTGTTCTTTGTGTCAATTGCTTTTTTTTATGGTAATCGATCATGTGGTCTAAGAGCAGTGGCCTCCACACCATCCTCATAGTAGCTGAGGCGATGTTGAGGTCCTTACCTTGACGGCCTAAGAAGATGCTTTTTCACGCCTCGCTTAAAGGACCCAGGATAGAAGGAAGAGGGAAACACGTGCCTTGGCAGAGAATTCCATGTCTTAATTGTTTGAATGCTTGTAAAGTCGACACAGAAATAATTCATAGAGCGGCAGTTGCTTTTTAAGAAAGTACAAATAAAAACCGGTTTAAGAAAAAGAAGGGAATTAACGTAGGTAAAGCATGTGTGTGGAAAACAATTCTGTAGTTATAAATATGCTGTTAATATTAGGGCTGAGAAATCAGTTCTAAATCTGGCTCTTAAGATATTAAAGTACCTACATAATTACTATCTACTTGCAGTCCAATTTACAGCATGCCTTATACGCTACACAAGTTACATAAGACTCCTCAATAATCTGCTTATAGGACTTAGAATGTAAACCATAATATGAATTGGAAACTCGACATCTATCGGCGGCACAAACCTTGCTATCTCATCATAACAGCACGCATCTGGCCCATTTTATGTTCCAAAGAACATAATTTACAATTCAAACAACATTGGAAAATAACAGTATGGCTACCAATAAAACAAAATACAACATAAAATTGGCTTATAAATAAGAAAAAGCAATAAAAAAGCATCGTTTTATCTCACGCAAATCAATAATAAATCATTAACATTATCAGTGCGGTGCGTTTTTAACTACTTTCTATTCAAATGTACGGGACCAGCGAAAGTGCTTCATCGAACAAGTTTTCACTTTTCATAGGTTATATCATTGGTGATAATGTGATTTGTGACTCGTGAGGTTTGCGTAAGAGACTCACCTTGACAACAACTGGTTTTGTCACGTTAGTTTTTCTTTTATATATGTTTTCGTATAATTAAATTGGAATTTGTTTACGGCATGGGAAGGTCAAGTTTTGGGAAATTGATTTGTTTTGACCGTGAAAGTGTGAATGTTGTGTGAAACGCCGATGGTTTGTCAACTAACTTCTCCGTTGTACTAACTTGGGACTATATGTTATGTAATGATCATATTATCTGTCTTGCTTATGAACTGCCTGTTGCTAGCCAAAATACCTCGCAGAATCAAAGAGCTAGGTCAGCAGTCACAATGCTGGTGTAGTACAGGTTTGTCAGGCTTTGTAAAACCTTTCTGGTCGCTATAAAGAACTATCAACCATGTAGATTTCTTTGTGACTTTTACTTTAGCGCGAGTCACAAAAATCGTCCAAAATATGATTATAAAACTACTACGCCTGACTACTACTGACGACCTCGATGGCGTAGTGGTTAGCGTAACCGACTGCCACGCCTGAGGTCGCGGGTTCGATTCCCGCACAAGTCAAACATTTGTGTGCATGAACATGGATGTTTGTCTTGGTCTGGGTGTTTCTATGTATAATATGTATGTATTTACAAAAAAGAAAGTATATAAGTATGTTAATCCATTGTCTAGTACCCATAGTACAAGCTCTGCTTAGTTTGGGCTAGATGGTGTTGTGTGTATGTGATAGATAGAATATTATTATTATTATTACTACTGACATGCAGGAGTCTAGGATTTTTATCCAGAAGCGGTTCCTACTCATAAGTCATTAAGCCTTGCAAAAATTCTCAATCCCCATAATTAATAATACATACTTATATTATTAATTGTTGGGATATATTAAGTAAGTATATTCAATTATTTAAATTATAATAATTTAAATGAAATATACTTAAAGTAAATTAAAGGTATGTTCATACATACATATAACATCACATAACCTTGTTCTAAAACACTATTTACTAAATTTTATCACAGCGAACAAACACAACCAACAAGTCCAAGGAACACCCAATTACAGTACATTTACTGACAAACTGTATAAACTGCAACGAGTGTTCAAACAGGACGCACCTGGTTATTATTCATAGAGAACCGACTGTTCCACATGACAGAGCAGCTTAAGAATCTGGGCTATCTGCTGCGAGCATGGTGACTAAACGATGTATAGTTTACTTTAGTACTTAGTCAGCTTGTAAACAAATAGGGAGAATGAGGTGTCTAATTATAAACACAAGTGTTTCCGTGGTCTTCTTAGAATGTTCTCGATATATACTTTGAAGAATTGGTTAGTAGGTTATTTTTCGTATGAATATATTACGTTACTCATTATTATATCAAAGATTTACACTGATATCCCGGAAGGGATAAACAGAAGTGCACTCCAACAAAATGTTAGCTATGGTCCACGTAATAGGACACAAACCCATTGCTGTATAATAATTTAATAATATTAGCCTTGTATTAAACTGTCCCACTGCTGGGCACGGGCCACTTCTCAGTGTGACAAGTGGTAGGCTATAGTCCGCCACGCTGGTCCAGTGCAGATTGACAGTCTCCATACCTTTGAGAACATTATGGAGAACCGTAAATATAAAAAGGAAAACCGTTTACTTTATCTTAATACTACCCTATTGCACTTCAGAACTCATATATATTCTATCTGCATCCCCGAAGGAGAAGGCAAATTTGTATTACACATACAGTTCGACAGGGGCACTTTCTAGGGGCGATCGCTGTGTACCAGTCACAGATCCGGACCAGTGCTGCTAATGGGAGTTTCCCAACAAAAAAACCCAATAAATAGCACGTTGCCTGACTCGGGTATCAAACATGTGATCTTAAGATCGCGCGCAAATATAACCGCAAATTTATGCTATGAGTCCAACAAGGAAGTTGCTAGTTAGTGACTCATAATCATAACTTAATTATAAAAACGACCTCATTGTAATTTAATTATCTAATTATATTTAAATGATTTCACCTCATCTATCTGATGACATCTGATACTAATTGAATAACTGTTGAATAAATAACTATTAAATACACACACATATTAGTAAAACTATGTATTAATCAAATTTTAAATATAAATTATAAATTAAATCACATTAGTTTCCAATCACTGATGAATATTATCAATAGTATTTAATTATATGCATATTCATGCTCTTAGGCGTATCAGCTAATTCGATGACTTTCGTAATATTCATGTTATTTTAAAGATAATCTAATTAATTAAATCGATATTTTGAATATCCGTAAGCTCAAGTTTCCATAACAAACAAGGTATCGATTTTAATTTCCAAACAACATTCTCAAACATTCACAAAAAGTAAAACAATAAGTCATATCGAGGTATATTAATGATTATTGTTTTGTAATAAAGGAAAGTGTTATAAATTATACCGAGTTTATAATTTATGATATGTAATAAAACAAAAGTGGCAAGCCCATAATAGCTTGCAGTATCAAAAGTATCACTCGTGCGTTGAAAACTCTAGGAAAAAGGGCATAAAGATGAATGGAAAATAATGGCAGAGTAGGTATGTAAGTCTCCCGAACAAGAGTTTAACGACAGTATTAAATCTCTTACACCGTTGCCCTGTACATATTATATATTACTCTATGGGAGCAGTGGTAGCTTAAATGTCGAGAGCGGCTAAGACTTACATCTCAGAGGCGAGCGACCTCGGGCGACAATATATATTACAAAATAATTAGGTAGGCGAGGACATGTCGTCCTTCGCACTCCTTGGCACATGCCTAGTTTACCTTAAGGATAATCTGTCACAGCATGAGAGTACATACCCGGCGTCAAACCAGGACATGTTCATCATTATTCACCCAGAAACTTTGATCTGTTTACAAATAATCAAATATCTGCACAAACTTTTTCGTCGTCTCTTGGCCCTCACCTTTCTATCAAAGCAAAATTTAGACGCCACAGCTCTTTCATTTGCATTCTGCTGTTATTAGAAAAGTTTTGTTTTGATCCCACCTAAAGCGACGTAAAACAAAAATAGCCCTTCATTAGAATTTACTGTAATTTGGTAAAGGTTTAAAGCTCCTCTCCTTTGCGGACGATATGTAAGTTTTCAAATCAGCCTCAACGCCTGCCGATTGTCTCGCTCTGCAATCAGAACTATCACGCTTAACAGATTACTGCATCCTGAATAAACTAGATTTGAAGCCTACCAAATGCGTAGTAGTTACCTATAGTAGGAAACCTGTCGTATTACCATCAGAATATCATCTAAACGACCATAAACTAATAAAACTCCGTAATGTTCAAGATCTTGGTATCATACACGATTTGGAGTTGCTTTTTGATGATCATATTGATAGTACAGTTACTAAAGCTTTGCGAGTGTTAGGGTTTGTGGTGCGAGCATCTAATTGTTTTAAGGAGGGTAAAACTTTTAAAATCTTGTATTGTACTTTTGTGCGTAGTAAGAATACGGAAGTCAGGTCTTGAACCCGAGATATAATACATACGCAACTCGAATTGAAAATATACAACGCAAATTTATAAAATTTCTATGTTAGAAGTTGAAAATAAAATATAAGTCTGATAATTACTTCAAACTATGTGCTAAATTTCATATCTTACCGTTAGCCAACCGCCATATGATAGCAGATGTCATGTATCTAATAAATTTGTTATCTGGCAAAATCGGTTGTCCAGGCCGACTTTCCAAAATAAATTTTAACGTATCTACGAAAAGCACGAGACGATATAAGCCTTTTCACCTGCCTTTAGTATCCACAAATTACAGACAGAATACATTTCTCTGGCGAGCGAGTGATACTTTAAACGAACAAGTAGGAAAGTTCGACATTGACGTTTTTAATACTCAACCGGATGCAGTGAAGCGCATGCTCAGTCTTGATTTTTTTAACAAGGTGTAATGCTGATTAATTTTACTTCATTTGTTATATTTAAGATATCATTTGTTATGTTTAAGTGATAAAATAATTACTGTCCACGCATTTTTATTTAAGAATTAGTCGTGGAGACCTATCATTGGCTCTCTGTTGCATATTTTTTACAGTACTATGTATTTCAAAGCTGTTGGTCTTCCTAATAAATAAATATGTGTGCAGTATACTGAATTCCACTGTTTCCTCTGTTACAGGGCGGGCCGCAGAAGGCGGAACCCACTCGCCTTATACACGGAGGATGACGGCCACGACCTGAGCGACCTCGGCATCGGCACCTCCAGCACCAAGAGCAGCCTCAGCGAGGACTGCGATACACATAGCTTGGCTGTAAGCATATAACTATTACTTACTAGTTTTTACCCCTGAGTTTTCCAGGCGATTCTAGGGAATCAAAGGTAGACCATATAAGTCCACGGCTCAAAAAGATTCTCTATGCAAAATGGCATGTCGATCTATATCTGCGTAAAAGATGACAAACCAACAAACACACTTTCAAATATAGGATATTAGTAAGGATTTTCGATCTTGTTAGATCACGGATTTGATTAACCTTACGTGAAGATAAAACTTAGCTGAAAAGTTTTACATTCATATTTTATAATTAGCAATCAAATTACTTTACAAAGTAACATTTATAGCCAAAGTGTTCTGGTTAGGCTTTATAACTGTTAGATCGGAATATAAGGCATTGGGTCAAACACTTCAATGGAGCACTTATAGAATACAGAATGTACACTTAGACGACTCGACTATTAATCAGTATTTTACTATATTGACTACAAACATAAGTGCCACTTAAAATTTATCCAGTCATTCTACTATTTTTATTATTATCCGAAGACTTAATATTTGCTTCTGTATTTCGCATGTACAAAGATACTATGTTTCAATTAGTTATAGAATTATGCGGTCAGCAAGTACGTATAACGAATGTCACAATTGCTGATCAAAATTAAAGCGATTTTATATCTAGTACATTAAGATTTATTTTATCAACATTTTTCATCCTAAGAAAGAATGTGTATATAAACGAAGAAAATGACAACCCATGACGCAAGACTTGAACCTGCAACCTCGGCAAACCGTTTTGCAGCTTTAATAACAAAGCTATTCATGGTCCTACGTGAAGGATAAAAAATTTACTTCGTATTTAGTATCTAAATTACTTAATAAAATGTATTATTTCTCTTTTCAGAGCGACGGTATCGACCTGGATAAAAACCATTCAGATGTCGACAACCTGTCGAATTGCGACACAAACCGCAAGCTTGGCTCTAGCGCTAACGAATACGACACTTGTACGACAACCACGATCAGCTCACCAGAGCCCGAGGAGTACACATACGAGGGTGCCATCGAGGGCTACAAATCCCGCATCATCTCGCAGACGAACAGTAACATCGTCAAAACAGCCGTCAACAACAACTTCAAAGAAAAGTCCCCAGAGAAGAATGGGGACCTCAACAGAATCAGAACGACTGTCAGTAACAAAATCGAAGAGAAAGTCTCCTCTTTCCAACAAGAAAGGGCTAATGATGCCAAAAATAATAACCAGAAAAAAGACTTGCCCAAGGTCAACATACATAAAAGGAGAGAACAGTTTGAAAGGGAAAATTCACAAGAGTTACAGACGAACAAACCGAAACTGCCCGAAATTGCGAATAAGAAATCTATTAAAGAAAGACTGTCTAGTTTAGAGAAGTTCACAGAGGAATCACTCGTTCAAAAGTCTACGAGCGACCTGTCCAAGTTACCTTCTGAAGTGAAGCCGTTGAAAGAACGCATGTCTTCACTCGCAAAAGTTAAATCCTCTGAGCCTGAGAAAGTCAAAAGAGTTTCAAACGGAGATCTAACCAATACCAGATCTCTGAAAGAACGACTCTCCAGTTTGAAGTCACAAACGTCTGAGGAAGACATTAAAATTACTAAGACCGAAGTCAAAGAAGTTTCTATGAGCCTCAAAGAGCGTTTATCTTGCCTTGATGCTGCGAAAAACAAAGAGATCCCAAAAATATCAGTGGGAGAAGAAATCGCTCACAACAAAGATGTTGAAAACAAGATTGAAGAAGCTAAAGAGCAATTGGACAACTCTCTGAAATCGAGCTTGTCAGGCATCGAAAGCCAAATGCAGAGCTTCTGCCGTTCTTTGGACAGTTTGGATATTAATGGACAATCGTCTCCTAATTCTTTTGAAAGAGTTCAATCTCTAGAAGATTTCGATTGCGCTGAAATGCAGAATAATACTGTACCAAGCGATATTGAAACCGAAGACAGTGGCATACACACAGCTAGAGATTCGTGCGTCCCTGCCGATGATATTGCTGATTTAACTCAAGTCGCTTCTCCAATTGGCGAACCTACGGTTGAAGTGTCTGAGTATGAATCGTCCAACGAAGACGGAAATCCAAAAGACGAAATCATATTGGAGACAAAGATCGAAGACATGGAGAAGCACTCCGAGCCTATCCAGATAATCCAAGACATTATTGTCGAGGAAAGTGAAGAACCAGATATCAAAACTGACGACGACAGCGCCAGCAATTATCTTCAAGCTGTCTCTCAACCTGAAGAATTAAGTGTCACAGAAGCAACTGAAATACTTCTCGACAAAGACGACGAAGACACTCTTAAAAGTTTGGAAAACCAGGACACCAGTGTAAGTTTGAATGAGCCCGTTTCTACCGCATCGGAAAGCGACACTGTGGTGTTCGAGGGGAAAATGACAATACACTTGAATCTAAGCGAAATTCGCAACAATATGAACGCCGGTGCTGGGAATACTAACACTACTAACTCCGCTAACAGCATGCCTATGGTAACTGTCTCTAATATCACAACTATTACTAATATATCACCTAAAAGTTCAGTAAGATCGCTCAAAAGTAATGATATAGCTGACTTGTCTTGCTCATCTGAATGTTCTCTTGTAAAAGTAGATAATGTAAGTAATAAAATACAAAATCCTGCTAAAATTACAGCTAACGGTGGAGAAGTAGCGGTAAGTAGCACGCAGGACGAAAACCCGTTCTGGGAGAAGCGGACTAAACGTAGGATAGAACCAAACCGACGGAAAACTATACTGTTTATTAACAATAAAGTCACAACGAAAACATTGCCTAATACCGTCACTCATGAAAAGGCCTAGCTTAAATATTGCGTCATCATTACGTCATCAGCCTTCAGAGGCATGCATGGGTAGATAATTACATCTATTATCTATTTCAGTTTAGCAAAAACACATAATGAATACTCGAGATTTGGATGGAAATTAATTTGTTGCGCTTTTCGTGCACATTAGTCAAACTCTGGCAAATTTGCCTTTGTCGCTTTGTTTTATTGACAAAGTTTTGATAATACTTGTAAAAATTTTACGTCAGCTGTAATAAATTGGAACCATTATGCAATTAACCCAGCCTGATTGTCACAATGCAGTAGCATTGACAAACAATGATATTGCATAAGGTTTGCAGTTTTTACTCAATAAATTACTAAATAAAAAATGTCTAATAACAAAGTCAATATCAGTAATGTACCAAAATCCACGTTGTCAATGTCTTCAACATTGTACCTCAATCATTATGACCTCTAATCAAGGTCATATCGTTTGGATTGAGTTGATCCGAACCTTTCATTATCAAGTTTGCGTTTGTCAATTGAATGTTTTTATTGAATTTATACACTAAGTATGTCAGTATAAGATAGCAAAGGAAAAATCCTTACTGTCCTTTTAAATTCAATATTGATCAAAATGTCCAAACTCTGAGATAATGCTGCAAACGGCCTCCTTTGAATATAAAGCCATGTCCATATATTAATATCAAGTATATTATTTCTAGATAAAGATGCCAAATTAGATTTCTTACGAAACTTTTGTTGTATTGACATAATAAATTAGTTTGGTGATAATAAATTTGAAAATAATTAAACTTTAATGTCAAATAAAGCTGGTGACTTGAGCATTATACGAATGTATGTGCAATATGTCAGACACTTCTTTGTTCACAACTTGAACTTACAGTTCACGACTGTATATGTTTGGCCTAGCATAGCCTCGACCTATGTATCGTAGAAGTTTATTCGCCATCCCTTCGCGGGCCTACAGGTGAAGAAACTAATTTGAACAGAATAGAATATTAATAGTAGACAAATATTAAAAGTAATAATATACAATTTAAGTTATAATAACCCAAAACTCATAATTCCAATACTGAAAGTCACGATGTCATCCCACCATCATAATTTGGACCGCGTGTCATATCCATATCATTCTCATGCATTGCATTGCAAGCTTAGATGAGAATCACCATGGATTTGTATAGTAAGTGATTTATATAACTTGGAGATGACTAGGCAATCATCTTACCGTATGTATAATTTCGAATAAATATATTTGTCATGTATTTGTTTAGTATTGTGACCAGAAAGCACTACGCGCATGTCTGTCATGACAGTTGATAATTATCAAAACTCGCGTAAGTTCTGATAATTATCAACTGTCTTTTAATATCGAAACGAATGGGTATATCGAGAAGTCAAGTCTCAGCCTAGGCTGAAAGTCTGAAAAGCTGAAGTCAAAGAAAAATGAAGCTTAAGAGACTAACGTCTTAAGCTTCATTTTTTTTTTATTTAGTGTTCGCTACTTCGGCAATGTCTGTAATATATAAAGCCATTGGCCATATGGAATGAATACGTAAAAAGTACTTATTAATACCATATAGCTAACGGGGTGACTGCGTGAGCGACGAACGCCATGCGACGCGACACGACACGATGCAATGCGACGTGATGCTACACGCGACAAATGTCCTAAGTGATTTTGGCCATTACTTCTCGAATCATGGGAAAGTAAATTGTAATTTTGTTTGAAAGTTTATACTTAAAGAAGAGACTTTTAAAAATATATAGTAAAATACACAGAAAGAAAAAAAATATAATATTTTTACAAAGATATATATTTGGCGAATTCCTTCATTGATATCTAAATTAAAATAAATATATAAAATATAAATAAATATAAAATTAAGAAATGATTATAAAATGTTTAAACAATATTGTGCCGTGTGTTACCGTCTACTTTCGATTACATTATTGCTGCTATTAAGTCTGAATTTGAGAACCAACCATTTCGTAGTTCGTGGTGTCGCGTCTGGTCGCCCATAAACCAAGTACGCGTTACGTCGCGTCTCGCCGCAGACTGCCATATAGGCCGCAAGATGGGTAGGCGTTTGTCGCGTTCGCAACGTCGCGTCACGTCGTATTCATCGCTCACGCTGGACACCCCGTAAGTCAGTAGTCCACTTGTCTGACACAAAATTAAATAATCTCTTGACAGGAGAAAGCATAACTGAGGGTACTAATAGATGGTTTACTGCAGTAATCAAACAAAACGATCTTTCGAACAGTTAACCTGTCGCAGTTCACTGCTGGACTTAGGCCCCGCCCAATTTGAGTCGGTATAATATGACAACTGACAATATGGATGCCTAATCATCTCTAAGATATTAAATCACTAAATAAATGATCAATTGATCTCACCCAGTCATCATTAACATCACTTGTGTTTAGTGTAGACCCATATTTTAATACCTAAAACTTGTCTATTGTGCTAAAACCAAATATTCCTAGCGCTCAGTCATACATAGACGTCCTGCACACGAAAGACGGGTCATCTTATTAGTAGCGGGTAGTAATCATTGTCGCGTTAAGTTATTACCTACTGTATATTTTTAACTTATAACAGAGTAGAAATCTGTTACATTATAAGATCTAGTATTTAATTTAATAACAATATATCAGATTTAATTACGTGTACCACTTAATTTAATCAAATTGATCAATTAATTTGATTAAATTAAGCGTGCCGCATAATTTAATCAAATTAATAATAATCTGTTTTATTTAACTAGGGGTTGTACTTAATCAAATAAATAAAATCAGTTCAGTAGACACTAAAAGTATACAATATTCAATGGTTTTTGTTAGGATACCATCCATCAGTAAAAATAGATTATGTATAAAGTAGTTCGTGTGCAAGAGCCCTTAGTCATACAGGGTTATGTAGTAATTTCATACAAATTTATGTATAGACCTTATTCATATACATGTAGAATAGAACCCAACTTATTTATCCATTTATTCAACGTGATAATGTAAAATTCATTATATCAAAATACATGTTACATTGTTTATGTGTATGAGTTTTATTTATGTACATTTATTATTAATAATATATCATTTAGATGCATTACACTTTCAAATATTTTTATATGTTTATGCAAATGCTATAAATTAAATTATAGCATTTTATAGCAGTTTATTATGTTTATAATGTAAATTTATTAAATAAAATAGTGCTGATAAAATAACACACAACATATTATTGTTATATCCTTGTCAATTAAATATTATTTATTATATTTATGCTGTAAAATAAGTAATGAAAATACACTTCAGAGCTATTTTTATTTGTTTATAACTACACTTATAATCGTTATATATAATCATTATCATAATTACAACGTTCATAATCAGAAATAATAGTTGTAAAATCAGTTTTATGTTATCTTTCGAAACTATCTCGAACAAAGCGCTTATCTGTTTGATCTGACGTCAGTCTGATACAGATGTTCTCGGAGAGTACGCGCAAAATAAGATTTAATTTAATTCTCTATGGTGATGGGTTTTTAAGGTAAGCAATTGGTTATATCGCTTCATTTTCATTTGCAACTAACTATTTCGCATGGCTTGCATTTTCGACACTCTTTCTTTGTTTTTGACACTTGCATCTTATTCTAGATTTTATGTTCCTATTTTAAATTATTGCGTCGTATCATTTTTAATGTTCAAATCAAAATAAAATTTGACAGTACAAGGTTAGATTAAATTTATTCAAAATTATGTTTTTGTTGTTCATTTAAACAAAGTTTATAGTGTTTTTTTTTTTTTATTATGTGTTGTCGTTTGATATAATTGGAAATAGCTTCTTTTTATTTGAAGTCTTTGTATTGTGTTAATTTTCTATTTATACTGTGGAAACTTTGCTGGTTTTAAATATAACAAACATTATTCTTATAATATTTACCTTACAAAGGTTTTATCAGACTCGTTTCTTGTTCTTGTGGTAAACGAACATTATTAAATATTGTCAATAGATTTTACTTACGCAAATATTACATGGAATATTGAATAATAATGAAAATATATTTTAAAGAATTTTATTGCGATTTACTTTTGTTTGTTACAACTAAAGATCATAAGCTAAAAAATGGACGTGGAAATTATCTTTAGTAATATATTCACTTTATAGTTACTATTAAAATTACTCTTATACAATTTTGTATATATTCTTATGATACAAATATTAAAATACAAGCGAAGCATCCACAGTCAAACTTTTAATTTTACCTTCGTGTCTCATCTTGTACCAACCAACACTCCAACCTATACAAAATCTTCAGGTGATCGATGCTCTAGAATTGGCATTCAAAGAACTGGACTCAGAAGACAGCGCTGCCATGGATGACACTCCTAAGAAGGTTCAAGAAGACTTCATGGACAAGAAGATAACTGTGGCACCGCTATATGAGAATATAGATATCTTCTATCAGAACACGGATGAGGCGTTCCCTCTGGATATGCCGGCCAACGTGTTGGAGCCTCCTAAGGAGAAACCGCCTCCACCACCAACTGACGATGGGCCAGAAGATGAATTGCTGGGGATTGTAAGTAGCTGTTTGATATCTGAAGTTATGACGTCATTGAAATAGAACTACTTTGTGGTTTTATCGCGTTATTTATTTGAAAACACTACCATGACGTAATTTTAAAACTATAAGAAAAGTGTTAGGGATAATAAATGCCTAGTAAAGTATTAAAATAATACATAGTAGAGGAGCAGGCATAGTAGTTAAATAGTTCTAAATTATGTAAGAGTAGTGTTTATAAATAAGCAACGCGAAGAAATTCGTATTAAATTGTTTGTTTTCATTGTATAACATTCGCGTAAACGTAAGACAATATATATGATGTCATTATTTACAGTTTAATTTTCTCATTTGTATGTAGTTAACTAGGTACCTATAAAGTACAATACTTACTAACTACTGGTTTAGGTGTAACTTTTATTCGTATTGGTATAATTATTGGTGTGATAATTACCCTACCGCTACATGAACTTCTTAGTCGTATCGTGTTTGTTGTTAATTGAGAATTGTTGAATATGATCCCCGCTTAAGATAGTGATCTAGTATCTTGCAGAATATTAATGTTAAGTAATAAATAAATAAATTTTAGCACACAATCTAACATAACAGAGAACGAAGCTTTGCACTTGTATGCATTAATAATATAAACCACATACACACAACACCATCTAGCCCATACTAAGCAGAGCTTGTACTATGGGCTCTAGACAATGGATAAACATACATATATACTTTTTTTTGTATATATATATATGTAAATAATACATATTATACATAGAAACACCCAGACCAAGACAAACATCCATGTTCATGTACACAAATGTTTGATTTGTGCGGGAATCCAACCCGCGACCTCAGGCGTGGCAGTCGGTTACACCGACCACTACGCTATCGAGGATAAATATAACACAAAACGATATACGCATATTGAAAGCAATTAATGTAAAATTACAGTGGTCATAGCACCGTATTATTATGTTATACTATTTACTTTTGACGGCTTTGCTCATGTCTAGCCTAAGGAAACGCATATAGGATTTAAAACCAATATCTGTTAAATCAGGTCATTCTTATGCCATGCCATCCATATCCGTTAATTTATCTACGCGTAATTGAGTAACTTTCACCTTAATACTTATACACACTTTCACATTGTAATATTAGTAGAATTTATCTTATTTAATATATTACCCATTTTTGCCATGAAGCAGCAAGAAGACCATCTTTCTTTTATTTCTATTTTATTCTCTATTAAAGATTTCATAAAATGTTATTAAATTCGGTTAAAAGCCTTTACTTACAATATATCTTCCACCAGGGTAACTTCAAACACACAAGCTCAGCGCGTCGCATCAAGAAGGAAATCCGGAATAAGCGCTCCAGTTTCCTTGGCATCGAGGGTCAGGTAGACGACTCTTACCTGGACGTTGACTTGAACCTCGTTCCAAGACCTGACATCACCTCCTTCTTACAAGAAGAGACCAAGATCGAGAAGCTACTGTATAAGAAGACTCTGTCTCATGACATGGATGCCAAGTTGAGAGAGAGCAGGGATTCTGGTGTGGATGTGGACAGGGGTCCTTCAGCTGAAGCCTGGTATAAGGGGCATTCGTCTCCAGAGACTTCGAATCCTCATAGCAGACAGAATAGTGAGGTATGTTATATAATATTTATGTTATAAAACTAAATATGCTATTGCGGGCTTAGGCCAAAACGGGAGATATTAATATTTATTAATATTTCGCCAGCCGTTTCTTGCCCATGAAATGCGAGCAAGTGCCGATATTACATGATTTATCTTTATTACAATCAAGGTGACAAGCAATAATTGCAAAGATGGCGTAACGGGTCACTACGCCTTTGCCACAGCTACACTACCTAAGTGTTGTGGGTGCGAATCTCACACGGGACAATGGCGAGCCGTGACGAATTTTGAGTTTAACAGACTTGCCTACTTCTCCGGCGTGAGACTAGTGTGTATATTTTAAGACACATATATATTATGTATTTATTAAGACACATATATATTATGTATATTTTAAGACACATATATGTATATAAATTTGTCATAGCCAGATCTTAGAATTAATCACTTCATGATGTTGCTGACCAGCTCATGAAATGATTGTATTTCATGATATGGTCAGTTAAAAATGACGATATCCTTTAAACGTCAACGTTTGATTGATATGTCAATCCACATTTAGCCATATCATTATGATTAATTCTAAGATCTGGCCACGACATATATTTTATTTTAAAAGGTCGGTCAAAATGAATATATCATAACTAATGAATGTAATGACTGGTTTTAATCGTTATCACCACAATAATTATATCGGGTGTAACCGCAGACAATGCTAATTATACATGCAATACGATAACGGTTACAAAATACATACAACTATCTCAGATAATCCATTGCGATTGTATAAATGTATTGGCCCGTATAGCATAGCGATATAATAACCGTATTTTTTTCTATACTGATTAATTATATCTTGTTGGTAGGCTAGTATAAGTTTATAAATATCTTTACGGCTAATCGTGATGGAGCGGTTGAGTACCGAATTGAGCATGTGTTCGGTAGCAACAGAATAGGAATAGAACCTGTGGGTGATATGTGTAGGGCTAAGACCTCAAAATAAAAATTAAATTTGGTAACCCTGGCTAATAGTCTATAACACTAAGAACACAAAAGGAATATTTGTCAATTTCCGTTTAAAATGATGTTTACCAAATCCCTGAATTTTTTTATGAAATCGATTTCGATCGCGTAGGTGGCAATAGAGTCCTATCCTATTGCGTGGCCTTTCAAAACTTATTTTCTTCAATGTTCTTTTCTTGGATTATACTTTATTTATTGTTAAAGAAACGCATTGGTATTGCCTTATAATACTAAAACTAAACTTAAATATCCTAGTCATACTAATCGAGACACTATCTCAATTCCAGCCGTACACCCACGTGACGGTGACATCAGACGAGGAGGAGCAGACCAAGAAGCAGCAGGAGACGTTTACCTCCGACTTGAACACCAAGCTCGTGGAGCTGACGGACCGCACAGATAACATCGATACCATCGACAAGAAACTACAGCAGACACAGGTACTGTCACTGTAATGGCGGAAAACTGATCGCGACGGTACAAAGTGCAAAATTAGATCAACATCATGCATAATGTTTACCTTTTTGATGCCTTATTTTGAACGTCAAGCATCAAAAGGTAAACATTATACATGATCGCGTTAATACCTACTACGAATTATTTATGTACATGAATATAATGCAACGCGAAAGTTTAAAAGTTAAATATCAACATAATTTATCAAGATTTTATGCCATCTAATTCACAATTTAGTAAACATTAATAGTCATATGTAGCAAATACTAATAGTAAACAATATTAAGTAGAGACATAAAAAAAAAAAATTGAAGTAATTGCCAAATTGTTAGTAGCTACCATTCCGACTGTCAAAAGCAATACTATATTCTTTTTAAATAAAAAACGAGCCTTCTTTTTTTATTTAGATGAAATTCATCAAGGCGTATGTAGTCAACATACAGTCCAATAAAAATACTCATTATTAGTCATTTATTAGAATATCAAAAAAAGAAGTTGCTTTTCTGTATACTTATAATGTCATTGGATAATCGACAAAGTGATCATACTTGTAACTAAAGAGACTCAACCATTCTAATTATGAAACTGTAACTGAAATAGTCTTTAGATTCGCTTTTACTGAAACAAATTTCAGTTATTACACGAACTATCTAAGTTAGGAAGATACAATTATTAACGGAAATTAGTTATATTTACCTAAACCGTTGTATAATCGGTCTAATTTTGCACTTTTTGTCTTATTATGTAACGAACTCTCTCAAAAATGCTTGATTTTTAAGGAACATTTTGAATATGTTAAGTACATATTCCAAATGTATGTATAAGTCAATCAAAATTATATTCTTAATACTTTCTTAATTATCGAGCAATGTTTTTGAGAAAGCACTTTCCTATATATATTGATTTGGCACTATATCATCAATTGCACAATATTGGAGTCTGCAATCTAGTACTATAAGTCTATATAAATTGTATATTATACAAATGTATAAGTGTATATAAATTATATGTACATATATTACTTGGTGATGGCAGACTCCAATACTCTATGATAACATGAGTGGTGGTGGAATTGATATCAGACTATATATACAGCATCAATGTATATTAAAAACATAAATGTAGTATATAAACCAAGTTTAGTGTCAAATTATATTTATCGCTATGGATTCTTCTTCGTTTCATACACAATGAAATGCTATTTAGAAGATATCTATTAGAATATTATATTATATACTGCAATTGTTTCTATTTCTATACGTAGCCAGCGATGATACATATTAAAATGACAATCGCAAAGATAAATCTACCTTATGCGTATACAAATAAGGCTGAAATTTCTTTTCGATGTATTTTTGTATGTAAAACTCGCAATGCACATTGTAGATCTCTTTTTAATATATTTTATAAGCTATATTATGTATGGGAAAGATTTCGGTTGTTTCTCGAATTGCCCGCTTTGGTGATTAAGAGTTAATTTATCGGTAAATTATCACGTTAGTCGCATTCGCTTGGTTTGTCAAAGTAAATTAATGATGTCATAATAAATGTCTCGTTTCATTAATAACTTTCATTTTCTTTTGATTAACCTTATGAATTACCGATACAAATCTTTGAAAATTACCTGTTTAATTTTATATACTTTGTATATTAAGCGAAAGTGACTATATATTGGATATATTATTATATATTAAGGCTATATATCACGCCTATGTCGGTAGGGGCTAGCACTGTACATGCTTTGAAAGCACTTAGCATTTAAGGTTGATTATAATATATATTATAATTATTATAAATGTGATTAATTTAATTTTTGTTTTAAATACCACCGTAGGGTACAAAGATAGTAAATTATGGAGAAGTATACTTTAGTTCTTGGGGTAAGAGTTGATTTTAGATTGCATATTTACTAGTTACAATAAATAATTATAAATAATAAGTTATGTGTATACCAGTTAGGTTGTTTGGATAGATGTAGATGAATATTATTTGAAGTAGCATATCATATAACAATGCTTTAATCATAATAAATTAACAGAATTATTTAGTACTGTAGCGAAGGGTTTCGTAATAATATGAAGTCCCCTCAGAATACAAACCTAAATATTTAAAATATATAGAATAATACATATATACATAATATAAATAACATTAAGAAAAGATTTATCTGTAGCTATATAGTATATTATATAATAGCTTTATTGCAATTTAAATAACATGCAATTTCTTCATTTCTAATGTAGCAAATAGTGCTCTTAAAATATGTGCAGATACATGGTATTTTGAGAGGATAATTAAAATAAAGATATTGTTTAATTATAATTATTAAATCCGTGGCTGTTTTGCAATTCATTATGTGGTATTTGAAATATATTTATATTATGCTGCCATATTAACAAATTCTGCTTATTAACGCTATTATTTAAACGATGTATAAATACGCCAAATTACAGTTATATTTGTTAAGATTATAGAACAATGCCTAAATTAGTCTGCAAAGTAGTTTTGATTAGCTATGTATATTACTTTATTCTTTAAATAAATGTTATTTATTTTAACTTTTTGCCTTTCATTTTTCGCACTTTTTATTTATACAGTAGAATGCACGATGCACTGGATATTATTTATTCTAGCCTATTTTGGGCATACACCTCTTTACTATATAAAAGAGGTAATTGCACGTATTTTATTGCATAATATATTAATGATATGTAGCTACTTGCATATTTAAATATTTGCTGAATGATCAAATGTTTAATGTCTTTATAAATCAACATTTTATGTTTTATAAGACCCAACATTAATATAGTCTCATTTAGGAACCATAATACTTACATAAACAAAAAAATATTATTCAATTACCTGTCTGATAAGAATCGAAACCTAGAAACAGAAGAAGAAAATTAATAATAACGCATATTAATAACTTTGACGTGTTCATATAAATTACTGCCATCTTTCGGTGCAATCCGGCAACACTGTTGTGTTTCTAGTTCAATAGTCGCTGCCTAGATGTCACTAGTTATAACATTAGCTATTATAATGATACAGATTAAAACCCAGTTTAAATATTAATTATAATTAAGGTACACATTGCTAACACTTACATATCGCTAATGAACGTTTCTAACATTCATTTAACAGTCACGCATTAAGTATTATGGTTCCCACTGGTGGGCATTGTGATGTAAATAACATTGTGTGGCGTGGCGTGTCTTGCAGGCGTGCACTAACGAGGACTGGCCCGACGGGGCTTTTGACGATGGCCACACCAAGGTGAATGACATTTTACACTACATACATACATTCGGAGAAGGGAATTTTCAGTTTAAATACTATTATACAAAGAAGTAGCATAAAATTGTCTAAGCACAAAGAAATGTAATTTTAATTTAGTACATATGTTTGGGCACTTTGTGTCTTCACGTAGTTTCAATGTTTATAAAACCGCAATACACTTCTGCCCTCGGATTATTTGCTTTTTCCTGGACGAAAGGACCTACACTATGTCCTTTTCTGTACCCCTGATAATGGGTATGCAAAATGTCATAATAATCGGTCGAGTACTTAAGGCGTGAATACGTCACAAACAAACTCACATACGCGTTTATAATATTAGTAAGGATATAACTACTACAGGCATATAGACTTTTAAGTAATGTGAACTGAAAATTCCCTTAATTTTAACGGAACTAATTGTTTAAATGTTCAGACCTTGTGATATAATACACGCTCGCTTCAATGGCGCACTTCATGCTATTGTCACTAAACTGTGTTAATTATTAACTAATTAATTAGTTTGTAAGGTCCTATATAACAATGGTTTAAATACTAACAATATTTGTAAAATATGTATAAATAATACGACATGTGTGGAATAAAAGTTATATGATTAAGAAAATAATTATAACCTGTTTTCTTTTAATATCTGCTCAGACTATAATAACAATATTTAAATAATTATATAAATTGGAATTTAGTAATTTTCAGTTGTCATCTAATAATAAATGCATTTCTGTTTGTTATATTATAAAGATGGCAATGAAGAATATGGCTAGCATGATGGTAAGTATTTTTGTTATATAAAAAATATAATACGGGATTGCACGTAACAAATGATTTGCTACTTATTTATCATTGACTGTGTAGTATTACATGACTAAGCGAACACAACTCACTGTCTTGTAACCTATGCAGATCCGATCTCTGCACAGAACAAAAAATATGTAATTCATCGGAAATGCCAATTATTGTAAGTCCTTGCTTTACGAGCATTATCTTAAGTCAAGAGCAATTATTTAGAGAAAATCGGATTCGTTCTATTAACAAACTCTTACTATAAATACATATATACATACATAGATTCACGCCTGTTTCCCAGAGGGGTAGGTAGAGACTACGGATTTCCATTTGCTACGATCCTGACACACTTCTCTGGCTTCATTCACTTTCATCACATTCCTCATACACGCCCGTCGGTTCAAGGTGCTCTTAACCTGGCCTTTGTCCAGAACGCCTCCGATCTGATCAAGAAACGTTCGCCTAGGTCTTCCTCTTGCGACTGTTCCATTCACACTAGCCTTATAAACTTTCTTAGTCAGTCTTTCCTCGTCCATTCTTTCGACATGCCCAAACCAGCTTAACATACCCTTTTCTATTCTTGTCACTATATCCACTTTCATACCGCATCTCTCTCTAATCACACTATTCCTTATTCTATCTTTCAGAGTCACACCACATATATTTCTCAGCGCTCTCATTTCTACAGCATTTATTCTGCTCTCATGCTTCTTTTGCTTACTATAAATAAAAACTACAATTCTAAATTACTAAGCAAAATAATTCTAGAATAAGTTCTTATTAATCAATATAGGACCTTACAAACTTATAAACATGTAGAACATTCCACTGACCTCAATTAATCCTAAATTAACGTAACAATAGGAGGTCCTTCGCTTCGAGAGAGAACTTCTACAACTAGAACAGGAAGAACTCCGCCGTCAGAGAGAGAATCTCATCAGAGATCAGAATCGCATCATACAGAAATCAGTCCAAGACATCTCGACTATACCTTCTACCCCAGAGAAACCTCCACTGCACACCAGACCGAAAATCACCAACCAGAACTACAGGCATTCGATGCCAAATTTGCTGTTAAACGAAAACTACGCGTCGATTCCACCTGCGGTGCCAGAGAGGCAGATGGAGGGAGAAAGAGTAGTAGATGAGAAGAGAAAGCCGTTCGTGTCGGAGGAGCATATGCAGAGGCACTTCGGCGTGGAGGAGAGTAGGAGAGTGCTATATGAGAGTAAGGATGTGAGGCGGCAGCCAATGAGAGTACCGCAGCCAGTCCTGCCACCTAAGCCGAAGAGTCGGGAGTCGATTGAGAGGGAGATTACTATGAGGTGAGTTGTCAACATATAAAAAAATTTGTTGAGCCCAAAATTCTGTCGTTAAAAACATGGCCAAAGATCTCAAATTGGTATAAATATTAAACATATTTGAGTACTAGTACATTATATTACATACTATCAAACAGCGAAATGTATTCTTAAACACGGCTACGTACGCTAATAATTTCAAGTTTTGTTGTACGTGTATGTTGTTATGAAATAATCCTTCATAAAACATATACAACAAAACGAACTGACAATAATAACAACAAAAATATTTCGCTACTGCCAACACGCTCTGTGTGATAATGATAACACACTTATTTTCTATTTAGCGTATGTTACCCAGATCTGGAATAGGCATTCAACAGTCTTGCAAGATTGATGAATATTTTTTATTAAATAGTTACAGTTCCTAAACTTTAAAATATAACACTCTAAAATTTTAGTTTAAATCTACATATAAATAAATTACAAGACGTGTTACAAATCTGTTACCTCTACGGATAAATGTCAAAATTACAAAAAAAGGATGCACGATAAAAACTGTGACGCAAATGCTATTTAAATACAGCTGTCTAAGGAATATAGCGAGATATCCTCACGACAATCTCACTTTTCTTATAATTATGCAAATTTGAAATATTAATTACTCCCTTAATTTGCAAGCAATTTTAATAAAATTTGCCCAAAAAGATTTCGTTCTTTTGCTATTTGTTCTTGTCGGAGCGTTTTACGTCAAACCAGTTGACTCTATACAAACCTACGAAACAGTCGTGTCCTTTTATTAAAAAATATTACATTTAGTACCTCAAACAATAATAACCCATAAGTCGTCACCAACTCTTGTGTGTAAAATACTGTAAAAATCAAACATGAGCAACCATCCTATTACTTTTGTAAAGAATAAAATAATTAGAAATTCCAATACTGATATGTTATCTTGGCATATGATTCCAGGAGCAGCCGTGTGCCTTCAGCGGTAGAGTATGTAAACGTGCAGCTGAGACAGAAGGCGGTCACCAACGGAAATGGCGCTCATTATCATCCTATGACCAGACACACGTTGCAGGTAATATATTTAATTATTTAGCTATCACGTTGACCTCGTGGCCGAAGTTTGACGATTATATTTGCGGAAGACCGTTTGGAAGTCTTAGGCGGAGAATGCACTGGTACGGTGACAGCGACGCATCGACGAAAACAATCTAGTATTAACTTATGTTTCGTCGTTGTGGTACTAGTATGGTTTCAGCCTTAAGTGTTAAAACTTTCTGTAAAGAAAATCTTAGTAGAAGCATCTAGTCAGCTAAGGGGCCGGTAGGGGCCCGTATGCTCGCCTCCTTTTATGTGTGTTCGAATACAACTCGCTGCTTTCTGGGTTTTAAATAGTATAAAAGTAGGGTTTTTAAAATAATACACGATAGTATCCGTGTAAAGTCGGATTATTTTAATGTATAAAATTCACACACATGATAACATTATAGATTTATATTTAAAACCATTCAATTGTCAGTACAGGAATTGTAGAACACGGGCTATATAAAATCAGTACTCCACAGATCTCTGTAACTTTTCTTCTTCTAATTCCTGGATCGCAGGGGACTTTACAAGCATTAAAAATGACACAAACACCTTGACTCGTAACAACCATTCTTTGGATGACACAAAATGTTTGTCCTGTGCGGACACATAACCCACAACATTTGTACAGCGCAGTGGCAGTGACAAGCTGACCACATAAACCAATACACCATCCATGTATTCAAATATACCATATATATACCATACCTACCTACCATACCTACTATACCATACCTTTGAACTTTGAAGTCCGTCGTGGGCACTCCTGGGCAACTGTCACGGCTACTCAACCATAGTTAATCTTCTAACTCCAGTTTTATTTATTTATTAATTTATTGGTAACAATATAAGCCCACAGTTTTTAGACTAAAGTGCTTACATGTTATAAGTACTAAATCTAGGTGTATAAGACAAACAATACAAATAGATTATTGAAACTTAAAAGTACATACTATAACATAATATATTATAAATAGGTACAAGAAAACAGTCAAGAATAAAAATTAAATTAAATTAGTGGGTACATGGTATGTCAATTAATAATTTTATTATTTTATATTAATAGGATAGTGATAGTGGCATTAAATTGTATTTAACCGGTCGTATACCGCCGGCTCGCATACCAGCCGGCAGATTTGTACCCGTCGTAGGCCGGTGGCTCGCATGCGAGCCACCGGCCTACGACGGGTACAAATCTGCCGGCTGGTATGCGAGCCGGCGGTATACGACCGGTTAAATGGATCATTTAAATACAATTTAAATTTATTTTCTTTACCAAGTTTTTTTCTTTCTTTTGTATTATTTTATTAAGCACATTGCGTATTATAACAGTAATCAATAATCATACAAATGACAGGCATGCATGACAAGAAACTTACAATCTAATTATACAGATACACAATTACATAGTGCAGATAAGTTATGCAAGTCGGTAGTTATTTATGACACAGGTGCAACATAAACATTAAAAAAACATATTAAAGAATAGTAATGCCCATTTCTAAAAAGCTTACCTATATGTTCCAGGCTCTATCGGCGGCTCCTACCCCGAAGCTGATTTCGAACACAGATTGGATGCAGGCGCGCCAGGCCACCAGAAAACCTGCCACCAACATGAATTACAACCAGCACTGGCTTATACAGGTACAGGTCTTTATAAACACTTGTTATATGAGTATATAGACTGCCCGAGTGGTATATTGGTAGTAAATGCAACTGCTGTGCATAAGGCCTAGGGTTGGATCCCTGAGGTAAGAGTTATTATAAATTTCTGTCAAGATATTCGCTGTAACAGCACGGAGTCTAAAACTGAGCCCTGTAGACAGGAATAGGTTGCTTTTCAATTGAGTGGGGCTGAAAAGGATACTTGGCGGTATGCGACTGTAGCACACCTCTGTCTATCCGTCTGTATCTGTCTATAAAGGATTAAATCTGTGTATGATAAACTGCCCAAAGTATAGATACAGTCCGCCAAAAATGTGGTCCACCACCCTACGATTGAGGGTCATTTGAACGTCATGAAACAACTAGGTCGATTTTCCCTTGTAATAATGTTATGACAGAGACCATTGCTCTCTTTATCATGTTTTACCTTTATTTAAGTCATGTCATGTGTCAAGTTTGAAAAGTCAACCTTAGCGATAATTAGATCTCGCAGAAACTTTTGTCAAAACTGGAAGACCACTTTGTTGGCCGACTGTATAGTACAGCTCTGTTGTCAGTTGGCAAAAGCACAAATATTATTTACATCCTTCTGCACACAGTTTTGCTTGTGTGTATCCTATAAGAACGAACACCGACATAAAAAGTATCCTATGTGTCAATCAAACGATGTCCAACTTGCGTCTCAAGTTTCATCGAAATCTGTATAGTGGTTTACGCGTGATTGAGTAACAAACACCTAAATATCTTCACAAAACTTTGATTTGTCTTTTAAGCCATACAGAGAATCTTATAAAAGTTTTATTTAGACATATTACGACAAATCTGATTGTTGCTGAGTAATTGGTAAGGAATTGGTTCCCAATTGACAGCACAATGCCTGCTGCAAAGTCTGAAAACCAGGTAGCCTAGTGAGAGTTGTTTTTACGTTAACGCGATCGTAACGTTTACCGCGTTTGGCTCTCTGATTGGCCCGCTCCGAGCTCTTGACCATGATTCTTTTTTTAAACGTCGAGTTGTGCCAGGACAGGTAAAATAAAATGCTTTTAGAAATCACATATCTAGCTTGCCTTTAAATGCTATTGACACGAGAGGGTTTCCAGCCTTAGTTAAATGACAGTCTAAGCACCGATCTTATTGAGCCCTATCACACTATTAACCAGTTGGTTACGCTTTGCAGGAGGCAGAACAGCGACGTATTGAGGAGGCGCGGAGGAACCGCGCGGCGCAGCGGCACTCGTACCACCACGACGCGCCCACTCACGCCACGCACGCCACACACGCCACGCACGCTACACACGCAGCCCACGCGCCCCACGCTACGCACGCCGCGCTACTTCACGATATGCACGCGCTCTCCAACAGGTATAATCAACTACTATAGCTAACTATTATATAGGTATAATCAACTAGTGGTTGTCTCGCCTTGGACAGTGTACCGAGTTTAGTGAGTTCGATCCTCACCACGTGTAAGAAACGGCAATGAATTGCCGTAAATCTTAGAGTTCGAAAAACAATATATGCAAAGGTCACGTGATGCCACGTGACCTTGAGGTCAGAGGTCATAGTAATTTCGGGGGTATATCGACTATGCTGAGTCGAATGGCGTTGAACGCGAGTCTCTAGCTCTTACGGTTCTCGAGTTGAAAGTTGTATAACAGACAGACGGACGAACAAAGCTGTTGTATTAGTTTTTTCGAACTCTAATAACCGAAAATATTTGTTTAGTTTACATTTGTTTTGAAAAAGACAACTCCCGCACTAGGAATAATTCCTGTGGCGCGCGGGCTTTACAAACATTCAAATACCCAGACTCGGGGTAAACATTTGTGGATCACACAAAGTTTTGTTCCGTGTGGGAGTCGAACCCACAACACTGGCGCAGCGGCAGTGGCGAGGCGACCACTTAAACGACTACGCTATCCGTTACGATGTATTATGTTTATGTTTATATATTCGAAAACTATAAAACGTTCAAATAATAGTTACTTTTTTACAAAACCATTAATCATATTCAACGTTTGCAAGGATAAAATTACAACCATAATGCAAAAACTAAACTGACAACACGTTGACGCAGCTCTGGTGTATAGGGCTGCTGAGCATGTAATTTTGGGTTCGATTACCGTATTGGCCAAGTATTGGGGTTTTGTCAAGTAATTTTCAGTATCAGCACATCTTAGCACTATTTATATTAACACTTAACGCTATCACATGAGATCTAATATAGTTATTCAAATGTTGAAGGAATACATCACTACTTCACCTACGCCTTTGAGTATATAGACATAAGAATATACAGGTTGAACCAGAATATGTGAATCAAATTTTAACGGGAGATTTCTTAGTAAGGACCTTACAAATGTGCAAAATAAAAAAGAAAAAAAATTATGGCATTTGTGTAAAATAAAAAAAACTAAGTTTTTAAAACGTACGACTTTTTCAGACCTTTAACTACAGGTGCTTCGTTTATGGCTAATTTTCATTTTTTCACTATTATTATTTGTGAAGAAGTGATTCGTCAAACTACAAACGATGTTTTTTTAAACTGATTTAGTTTTGAAATCGCAGTATTATTTTAGTGTTTTTTTGCACCAAAGAATATCTTGTAAGTTTAACCAAAAATATAACATAATTTTTTTTTTAGCTCATCTGAAATTTCCTTACCTACGGAATTCGTTACAATTTGATTCACATATTCTGGGACACCCTGTATGTATATGTATGAAGAAAATAATAAATATGCATTATACAAACAGTTAAGAAAATACGACATTTGCTTGGTGTAATTTGGTGTGCAGAAAGTTAAATACTGATTTATTAACTCACACGACAAAAATGTACTTTATAGTATTTCGCTTAATAATTGAAATTAATGCTTAATCAAGATTTCTATAAACACCGCACTAATTGCTTCTGAAGTATAGTTTAATTAATATTAAATGTATATGGTTTCAGCCAACAGCAGCTAAACTTGTCAGAGATAAAGCGCCCAGTCCGGACGGAACAACGTGAGGAAAAACTTCTTAGCGTCAGCGGACGTCGGAAGTGTTCACACTGTGGCGAAGAACTGGGTAATTATACAATTAATACTATGAACCAATGATATTGTTAGATAGAATATCAAAATGTAGTTCCTACTGTCATGTAGCATAAACTATGTGTACTATTGTCTTTGGTATTATCTATACTTGTAAAAATAAAACACTATAGGTTATGGGCCTTTTCTCATTTTTTGCTAAAGTATTATAGTATCTATTGAGAATTTTTTCGGTATATTTCGTATTGTGCAAGCAGAAAAATTAGTTCCAACTATATAACAAACGTTCCTAAGCTGAAAGGACGCGAATATTTTGATAATTCGTTCGCTGTTCGATAAGAACAATAAAGTTATTAAATGTTACCGGTGTAATGAATTCGGACATTATCGTAATCAATGCCCACTTTTGAACGAGAAAAGCGATAAAAAGAAACAGAGTAATGCTTTTAGTGTTGTATTTTTAAGGGGCAAATTTTGCAAAGATGATTTTTACGTTGACTCAGGTGCAAGTCAACACGTCATGTCGACGAATAAAAGTTGGCTGAAAAATCCATCATATTAGTCGTGTTTACCGGAGATTGTTGCCAATAAGATGAAAGTTCCCGTTCTGTGTTCTGGAGATGTGAATATCACGACAAGTTACAATTATGACATAACTGTTGTAACGTTGTGCTAGTCGGTCACGTTTTTAGAATCGTGCTGGACCAGAGAAGTTTTAGTAGCGGAGATAATTTAAACAATAAACTTCGCTATTAGAAGATCTATAATGCAGTTTTTACAAAATTGGCACGGTAAACACTATAGTTAGCAATTACACGTTCTTAACTTCTAGATTTACACAATTACGCGAATTATTTATTATACAAAGGTAACAGGGCGTGGTTCTAGAATATACCGCGCGCAGCCGCTGTAGCGGGACCGGTCCGCGTTACACTGTAAAAAATGTGTTGCGTGTACCTACTCTCACGACAAACCTATTATCGGTCAGTGAACCGATAAAGAATGGTATCAGCGTTGTATTTGGACCAAACAAATGTATAATAAGGAATAGACCAGGCGATTTGGTTGCAGATGCCGATTTAGTTAAAGGTGTATACAAACAAAATCTACAAACACAAAATTGTTTATTGACTTCAACTGTCAATGGAAAAACATGGCACCGTCGGCTTGGACATATTAATAGCAATGATATTGTTACATACGTGCTGCGTTCGAGGAATAAGAATGTAAACAATATTACCGACTAAAAAACGTTTTATTCTAACACACAATGTCGGTAAAAACATCTTTCGCGTTAACTATTATCAAGTCCCAAGGCCAAACCTTCGAATTAGTAGGGATCGACCTACGAAAAGAATGTTTTACTCATGGCCAACTGTATGTTGGCGTATCGCAGGTCGGAGCTCCTGAAAATCAATTTATTTTGCTGCCACAAAATAATTCAACATCAAATATTGTTTACAGGGAAGGTCTGACTTAATAAATTTAATGGCTTTTGTTTGTAGTTATGATCTTTTTACAAACATTAGAAATAAAAATAATATAATCGAACATTAGAAATATTAAAAAAAATTATGACAATAATAACAAGAAAAAAACATTAAAATAATAATATCCAACCTTTCTTTATAATGTACTCTTTTTTAGTAACACGACGCAAAAAGAAGGGTGCATGTGTGTGAGTGTATACGTGTCAAAATTTATATCTTTTGAAATTTTTGTTAAATACCCGTGCGAAGCCAAGACGTTCCGCTAGTGTTGTATATAATTATATAGTACGTACATGTTTTAATAATAAATAATTAACGTACTTTTCAATTATTGCCGCCGTTGAACATCATGCCCACTGCTACCTACTGCTGGGCATGATGCCCACAGTTGGGCCTCATGTCCACTTTTGGGCATCTTGCCCACTTTTAGGTGTTATACCAACTGTTAGGCATTATGGCCACTGTTGGGCATTATGGCCATTGTTGGGCATCATGTCCACTGTTGGGCATTTTGTATTGCAAAACGCAGCACAAGACAAAACTCGACAGCAAACAGCAGCAACCAACTCGAATCAGCACACCACTACTCTGTGTATAAATGAAGCCATTTTGCCATTTAAAATACATGTGACCTTGTGACTCCTGTATCTCGGGGGTCTTTTGACCTCCAGGGCCCATAATCAAACTCGACCGAGGGATGACCCCAAGGTGTCTGCTATCCAAGTTACAAGTCAATCGGTTCCGTGGTTCCGGAGCTATGCCTGTCCCTAACAAACTGTCACTAACAGACAGATACACAGAACCACAAAGTGTTTTCATTAACCTCTTCGAAAAAGACTCGGAGGTTAATAATGATCAAGTTAAAACTGAGTATTTGCCAACTGATAGTATACCCGCTGACTTATTGAGTAAAGGATTACCAGGAGTAAAGCATTATAAGTTTATGAAAACACTAGGCATTATACAAAAGTAAATTTATCGGATATTTTTATATAATGGGCGTGTTAGATAGAATATCAAAATGTAGTTCCGACTGTCGTGTAGCATAAACTATGTGCACTATTGTCTTTGGTATTATCTATACTTCTGAAAATAAAATACTATCGTTCATACCGTCATCGTGCGTTTCATTATAGATACAAAACAAAGAAACAAAACACAAGATATGTCACTTCCATAAAAATGGACATCGAAAATCTAGTCTAGATTATTTAATTATTAGTAATTTCATATGTGTTGACAATTTTAACTAATAAGTAGTGAAATCGATATTGTGGCGTTTCGCAAAGTAGAAGTTCCGCCTACATCTAACAGACGGCGCTATAGACAATAAAGCGCTGAAAATCATACAATGCTGAATCGTACAAGTGGAGTTTACAAAGCGACTAACTATATATACAAGTTGCTGATAATAACCGTCAGGGCCATGGCCCGCACGCCACGATCACCAAGCCTGGTCGGAGGATCTTCCCTTTGTGTAGGAGGGACATCAGACCACATTCCTCCATAATATGAAAGAAATTTACGTGAAAGAGTAATATTGACAAAATGTACATTATATTATTATGTTTTCCTAACTTTTAATAATGAGCATTATATTGATACTATCATTTAAGGATGATTTGATACACTTTCAGTTTGTAGGCACATACTGATTGAGTATTGGGTCATACTGGCTTTTGCAGTGCTGTCTGTATATGGAGAGGGTAGATGGCGTTATTTACATGTGCAAAGTACTCACTTGGACTATTTGCTCTAGTAGCTTGCGTTGGTCGTATCCTTGATACATACAGTCCGCATGAGTGAGTGCCTGCATCGAGAACACGTGTAATCACTTTTATAGATTTAAGACTTTCATTACACTTCTACTTAGTTTTATTTTAAATAAAACTAAGTAGAAGTGTAATAGTGTAATAAAAGCTGTCTGTATACTTTGTGTCGCTAGGGGGGAGACTTTAGAAACATTGAAACGACGGTAAAAAGTTATTTGTCCCGTGTGGGGAATCGAATATACCGTGCATTTATAGGTGGCTTGCAAATATCATTTGTGGTTAGTGTAATTTAAGTATGTGTACAAATCGCGATAGTCTAAAAACGTGTATTTCTTTAATTTCGATGATAAAATATTAATTATCATACGTGTCGTCCCCAGGTCGCGGCGCGGCGATGATCATCGAGTCCCTGTCCCTGTGCTACCACGTGTGGTGCTTCACGTGCGCGGTGTGCGGCGCGCGCCTCGGCGACGGGCGCGCCGGCGCCGACGTGCGCGTGCGCGCCGCCCGCCTGCACTGCCAGCACTGCTACTCCAGCGACGACGGCCGCAAGTACTCCGCCGTCTAGCGCACCACTTGCGTCGCACCACCGACATCTAGCGACAGGAAAATGCAGCTACCACTACTAAATTGGACGACGGACGCAAGAACTTCACCGTCTAGCGAACGCGCTGCACTACCGACATCTAGCGACAGGAAAACGCAGCTGCCACTACTAAATTGGACGACGAACGCCAGAAGTCCGCCGTCTAGCAAACGCACAGCACTACAGACATCTAGCGAAAAAAACACGCAGCTGCCACTACTAAAATATTGCCTATTTAGGTGTTCTTAAAACATTTTTTTGGATAAAATTAAGTGATTACTTTATTTTAATAAACAATTGTGAGTGTCAGTGAAAAGTTGTAATTGGTGTCTTGTTTTGAACTTATAATGAATTCAAAATTAATTTTGAATATGAACTAACGACACCTTCGAAAGTGTATTTCGTCTTGAGACGTGTTAATTGATCTTATAATTATATGAAGTACATCACACGGACTGGTCCAAAGAGAAAGGTATATAAAAGCTTATAATGATTTACTCTTAAATAGTGTCATTTTTTAATTAATCGTAAACTTAAAAACATATGTATATGTATCTCTTTGTGTACACCGTATTCGCATCATAAACTCTATATTCCCTAACCCCTCCTATGAACATATTATTGTGAATTTTGTAACATAAACTTAATCATAAGCTTGGTATATTATTCTTAAGTAATGAACTAAGAATAAAAGTGGCCAAATAATATATTTCAGTATAGTTTGAAGTGCTTTCGATACTTCTAGAATGTTGTAAAAATAATTTTAAGTGCGTTGCGTTGACATAGGCGCGATAGAGAGCTACCACGTCGATTGTCATCGCATACGCGTCTACAAGACGTCTAAGCGACTCAGCGCCGATCTGAGTCGGCTACTGCACGCTTTTGATTTATATTCACGCTATTACCTTTTAGTAATAGCACAGTAACGTTGCTATGATCAGTCAAACTGGGTCTCTTACTCAGTAAAATTGTATCAGTGTGCAAAAATGCGATTTTACGAGTCAGGTAACCTGTGATTGGTCACAGCAGTAATATGTTACGTATATTAATGATAGTTTCTCGACAATGTCACAGTATTATAAGTCAACTTATATTCTTTTCGGTCTATTTTGTGCCATGTCATGTTATCGTCTTGTCCCAACAAGTCCACAGAAAAATAATTAAGATGTACCATTGAATAAATATTTTGTACTAATAAATATAATTTCATATATGGAAATAAAAAGCCTTTTGTAATATTTTGTAAATAGTTTTTAATTTATCTTTTTATGATTTAATGGTTAGCTTTAATAGTTATTATTTTAGTTTAAAATGAGAAACATAATAATCCAAAAATGTTTATGGTTAAATTATTATTATCGTTTACTTGAATGCAAAATGGCTTAAATATTATAAAAGTAAAGTTAAATACAAATATATTTTAAATCATGAACTCTTAAATGAAAGAAAGCATTGTGAAAATAACATGACCAAAATATCCACAATAATTGAGTGCACTGATAGCGCATAAATTTTAGTGATCATTGTAAATGAACTGAATTTAGGTTCGATTGCGCTCGGGACAAAAATGTAAGTTATACCAAATATAACTCAAGTCTCCAGGACACTAGAGCTGCTCCGAAAAGTATCTAAGAACGAGAAAAAGAAGAGATTGCTTATTATTTCTTATTTCGTATAATATTTAAGCTATTGTGCTCATACTTAGCTGGCCACCGTCGCCCTAACGTAGTAACGATCAATACTTGTCTACACTTGATTAACACGCGTCGTGAATGCACTTACATGTTGTAATTATGTTAACTATATTCATACATAATATGTACATTATCTATGTGTATAAGCTGCAAATTGTATAACATTAAATATCTCAATTATCATTATTTTTGTTTTATTTCATAACATAACATAATATATTAACCTGTGGTATGCCGGAACGTGGATCTACGCGAGACACAATGCTTTTTCTATTATGTCTGGTATTCCGGCATACAAGAGGTTAATAATGATTTGGTCTTTCATGTATTAAATTTATAATAATATTATTATACCAGAATAGTCGACAGCTGTGTTTAAGGTCTCAAGTAATGGTCTCAAACCTATGGAACCTGTGATACAATGCTCGCATTAGTACAGGTGTCAACGACACATAATACTTGTCATGTTCTTGTATAATTGTGAAATAATCATTGTGAAAATATTTGGCAAGAACTTAAGTTAAATAAATAAATTATTATTAAAAAAATGGACATTCAGGGCACTCCAGCAGGTGGGACATGGTCTGATCCGCACCGCACACGCCCTGGTTTAGGAACGTGTCAATAAACCCCCACTTCGCCAAGTTATGTTTGCAGCGGCCTACCTGGGCACGCAAGCGATTCAGTGCTTTCCAAATAGGCCACTGCAGTTCGCGACCCGGTGGCAGAAATTCGCTTGCTTTCATGTAGACTGGTGGTGGTGAGTACATTTCATTGAATTGATGGACGCCACCGACACATTGCTGCGTATGATGATCATGATGGACAATTAGTGAAAAAAATTGTAATGAATATAACAGTAGAATTTTAGGTTATAATATTGTCTTACGTTAAAGCGAATGTTATACACATATATATTTCAAAATAATGAAATAAATGTGCTAATAAGCAACGCAAGAAATTTGTATAAATCCGTTTAATTTTAGGTTATAATTTGTACAAATTATTTAGTTTCTATATGTGTGCGTGTGTTGAGTGCGCGTGTGTTGCATCTAACAAAGCCTATAATATAGGCGAATGAAAGGGTAAGTTGTTTTATTTATACTTAGATACATCAGATTTTTTTGTCTAAACGGACAATCCATTTTGTGTATCTCTTTTATTTTATATGAAAGGACCTGTTATTTAAGGGTGTGCATACGTACCTTCGTGTATCTCAGGGTAATGAATTATGGATGGAAGCACAGTCTTTCAGTAACTATCTTGGAATAAACACATATTACACATAAAACTCTAAGTAAGATAACAAAACAATAAATAATGCTAAGACAAAAAATATCACGTCGCGTGTTACGCAGCTGGTAACGGGATTGGCGGGAAGATTCTATCGTATTTTGAATTTTCTTTTTAAGCTTGTTCGCCCTCTGGCGGCCGTCGGCGGAGGCGCGAGTGGTGCTTTTGCCGCGCTTTAGGGTGCGTTCGAACGCACGAGTTTATAAACTGTTAATAAATATCTTTGCGAAATTTGTATTACAGGGAATGGTTTTAAACAATGTGTCTTTTCTTCTTTTACTTGTTTTCGATTGCCCGTTTGACAGCTGGATGTGAATAATAATTGTGAGCATACATTTTCTTACGAAAGTGAATAGTTGACGAATCTTATATATATCTTATAGTTAGGGCTCCAATTTCTTGGTAGGTACAGTTTTAAGGTTGGTTACTAGCTTGGTTTAGATGTTCCTCTGTGTTTTTCTACTCATACCAGAGTTGATTTATGAATATCAGACTGATATATAGTAGGTGTCCCAATATGAATTGACATAATTACACATTATTTATTAATTTCATTATTAGTAGAGAAACTACCCATATTGTACAGGTATTTGGTTCTAGGAATCCATGCAATATGTTTATTCGTAAAAGCTGATCGTAAGGTCCCAGGTTCATATATAGAGTTGGACAAGATATTATACGCTGACTGTAAAAAAATATTTAATAGCAAGTCTGACAATGACAATCGTAAATTGGCGTCTGTTTAAGGAGGGATCTAAAACTTAGCTGGCGAAATTAACACATCTATGCTTTTATCTTTAGGGATACCTATACAGGCTAGTCTATGTACCTATGATACTGCTTCTTCTTTTTTTTTTTTTCTTTTCGTGTGGTTAGTGGCCAACCTGTTGTCAAGAGTTGTTCAAGCCGCCCGTAGGCCTCTGACATGGCTTAACGACTGCTGTCAATTTGACAACAACCGAGACCGATCTTTTACGTGCCCTCCGAAGCACGGAGACGCTCAGATGAAATACCACTAAGCGGTCAACCATCTATAGACTAACTCTGTTACAATCGATAATATAACTATAGATAACAATCGAATGAGCATTATGTTCCGTACCATAATAACACTTAATAATATCCCAGGTTCTCGTATTGTTATCGTATTTTTAACCTTTTTTAAAGATAAATCCTGGACTAAAAATATATTTTCCAATCAACAGACACAGAACATACTGACGTGGAACAACTGTTAGTGGAACGATGGCTTGAAAATCCAAATGCCATAGAGATATGTAAGATTACCACTTAAATCATTGCACCATTTCTTCAGTAAAATCAATGTCATATGAAAAATGCGATTAAGCTTTTTCCGGTGTTTTCTTTCGATCATATATTGTACTTTTCTTACATAACTCAAAATTTTCCAGAAGTCATAGTTATATCATAAAGTAAAAAATTGCATGCGCCCCGCAGTGTAATATTTGGTTACGCCGTTGATTCCTTTTGCGACCGCGTGTAGCCATAAGTCTGAGTCGTGCGATTAGAGAAACCAATTTCAGTATTTGTATTTCTGAACGCAATAGTAAAAAAATGAATTATGAAAAGTGGTAGAATAATATTTGTGAAATAAGTCAGGAGTAAAATATTACCTATTAGTATTTTTCAATCAACTCTGTATACAACCTCGTCCCCTTTTACGCAGTAGCTCAACAGAGCCAGGGAAATGTGGTTGTGAACCTGTATGACTGTGTGCCTGTAATCATAGAAGGAAGTATGCATAACATAGCTTCATATTTGTCATTCCCAAAAGGAATGTTATGCTATGTTGTGTGTATCTTTACCTGATATCCCATTAAGGTATTCAGTTCTATTGTTATTATTGTTTTTGTTGTGAATTACTTCTTTATAACTAAACAATCGAGATTTTATTACACCACTGACTATGAATGATGCGTAAGTTTACTGTCTTATTAGTCTCATAGACGAGATATACCAAGCTATGCCTAATGCGATTCGCGTTGCCGAGCACTGGGCTAAAATAATTTAAAAACTGTTGCCATCGACACGATAAGAAGTCTCATGTCATAGGTTTGCATACGATCTTGAGGTCCCATGTTCGATTGCCAGGTCGAGCATTTTATTGAGATTTTTGTTAGTAATATTTAAATACCAGCACGGAATCTAGGCTTGTTAGACGGTGTTAGGTGCTGTCCTATTATGTGGGATCTAAGAATATAGTTGGTGCAATACACCTTTGTATTACACATATTGGTTGTATACATACATTTGTACAGCAAGACTTAAGTCGCTCGCCAATCGCTTCCTCATCAACTATCAAACAAAAGCTTTATACTTACAAAGCAATGCGATAGCTAAACATTATTATTGTAGACTAGCTGACCCGACATACGTTGTCCTGTCATAGACAAAGTGTCAATATAGCCAGGTTAAAATAGACGATAAGTTTTCTAAAATTTCCAATTTTCTTAAAAAATGTTCCATAATAAACTTCTACAAAGTATTAGAAAACTTAAAGCTTAAACTTAAGCTAGAGCCTAGAACTAAAATAATAATGACAGAGCACGATGAGTAAATTAATAAAGAAACATAATATGCACCATCTTGAGCAGCGATAGCTCAGTGGGGAGACCAACAGACAGCAACGCAGAGGGTCTCGGGTTCGAACCCACGTCGCGCACCTCTGACTTTCAGAAGTTATATGACTTTTCGAAATTATGTGCGTATTGATTGACAATTATCGCCTGCTCCGTGCCTTGGAGAGCACGTTAAGCCGTCAGTCCCGGCTGTCATGAACATCTACGGCAGTCATTATTGGGAGAGTATCGACACAAAAGATCGCACTGGGTCAAAGTGTCGCCGGTCTGCACTGACTGGCCCCCACATAAGATAAGATTAGAAAACATAAAAAAAAGATGATTGAAATCGGTAGTCTTTCTCAAGTTATGGCGTGACCAAGGCAAACTGTGATTCATTTTTATATGTATAAATAGATAACGCTTAGTTGATTTATACATATCTATGGCTTAACATTACAACTATTTAGAACAATACGAATATTGTTCACATCTTAGAAATTTTATTATTTTACAATATATTCTTTACTGCGCAGCGGTTAGGCTATATAACATCGCGCTACGAGCCAACGGAGTGGAGCAGTATTCATAAACGTGGGTGAAACCGCGGGGGACAGCTAGTATTTTGTATAAGAATTTTATTTTAAACGTACCTTCTGTGTTTTTGTATGTAGGTCGATGTTTATATACAGCTACTAAACGTATATGAAAGAGACGCAGGTCTTTAGTCCCGTGGCATATAGGTTTATGTGCTATCGGGCGGTTACGGGAATGATTGCCGTATCGGGCAATGTTATGTGGATTTTCTGTTTGGAAATTCTTAGGATCAGACTGGCAATGACGCTTTCACGCGTCAACCATTCGACCGATCAGGATTGTCGGGAGTACAGAAAAGGACCTTTCATCCAGAAAAACGTAGACGAAACGGTTAATAACAATTGTTATACAGTATACTGGCGTGAGTTTATGCTATTGATATATCATTATGAACTTACTCATTGAACCTTCGGCATAAGTTTGCATGTACGACCGCTTTGGTCGTAATTTTGATTTCCCGATAGGGTAATGTTTGGTATTAGCCCTTTTTTAAGGTAATTGTACAAACACAGATACACTTATACACTTAATGCCTTTGTACAAATATATCTTTGGTTTAAAAACAATTATGCAATAAATGCAATCTTTCTTCAAAGATAAGATGTCTGTTCAACATTAAAATTAATGTAAATTTAATGAATTACGATTACAAGGATTATAATAATTATCAAGCTGTCTTCTAAAAACGTGTTCAGCATCAAAGTCATCGCAGTACTTATAACTTTATAGTGAAGTATCATGAATCATGCTGAGACGAACGCAAAAATACGACACAGTTCGTCAGAACTAACAATTGAATAATGTGTTTGTGTCTGCGAGTACTTGGCATATGACGTGTTTTTATCAGCCATTAAGAGATATTACTGACCGGTAGATTTTAAACATCATATAGCACGAGATGCCATTATTTCTACCAGCAATAACCTAGTGGGCGACTGTTAGATTGCTTCGCAGGGAACACGAGTTCGATGCCAAGACGCACCTCTGACTTTCCGAAGTTTTAAATATTATAGTTATTAAATATAATAATTAAGCAGCGCAAATATAGTGATTTAGTTGGAATTTACATTTTTGAGACGTTTGGGGTGGAAACCCTAGATTCATGGGGTCCGAGCGCTCGTATTTTGTACAGAAACATAAAACAAAACGCAAAACGCCTGATCGACGTTTCGCGTGATTAGAAGGCTGGTCTTTTCTTAGCCCAAAGAATCAGCATTGCCATTCAACGTGGCAATGCTGCCAGTCTTCTCGGCACGTTACCAGTTGACAGCGATGCTGAATAATTCTACGATTCCTAAACTATAGTATTATAATTATTTGTGTTTTTGTAATTATGTTATCTTTATTAATACGTTTGTAAATAAAGGTTATTAGATTATTTCGTTTTAAAATTAATTATGTAAATATGTTATTACTTAAATAGTAAATTATTGCTTGTTCTAATGGTAAAAGAAAACCTCTTAAGGTAACCTGCATGTTTGAGAGTTCTCCGTAGTGTTCTCGAAGATATGTGAAGTCTACCAACCCACACTGGACCAGCATAGTAGACTATGACATATCCTTTCTCACACTCAGAAAAGTCCCGTGCTAAGTAATGGCACAGTTTATATACAAGCTGATATATTTTCTTTTTGTTTTAATTGTTAAGCCTCATGGACATCCTCCATCTGAGGACATGCGAAGGGGTGTGCTGGACTTTTATCGGCTAAACCACCACTGTGTTCCTCTCTTTGCCTATGGCTGGTAGTGAAAGGTCGGTCCAGCAATCTAGCCTAATCTATCCTAGCGGTGATTGCTGGACCGGCAGATTATTTCTACCAATACGGGCAATTTTTGTAAAACATGGGTGGCAAACCATGATATGATAGCAAACGGTTACCGATGCTTAATAATAATATTAGTCATGTTAATAAAGTATAGGTATCACTTCTGGACACGGATTTCTTCTGAGTATCAGGAGGCTTAAGGCATAGTCGCGCTAGCCCAGTAAGTTTTGGCAGTCTTCTCATATCTCCGAGAACATTATGGAGAATTCTCAAACATGCAGACTACCGTACGAAGTCTTCCTTAATCGTTGAAGCAATTGATAAATAACTATTTAATAAGAATATCATTTTAGTTGGTTTAAACTGGGCTGATACTATTACGGATGGTATTAGACCCCCGTAGCACAAAAGGATATATCTATACTAATATTATAAAGCTGAAGAGTTTGTTTGTTTGTTTATTTGCTTGAACGCGCTAATCGCAGAAACTACTGGTCCGAATTGAAAAATCTTTTTAGTGTTGGTTAGCCCATTTATCGAGGAAGGCTATAGGCTATATAACATCACGCTACGACCAATAGGAGCGGAGCAGCAATGAAAAATGTTGCAAAAACGGGGAAAGTTAAACGGGGAAAGTTCTCTTAAGTGAAGCAGACAAAGTTGCTACACAGTTGCCACGGCTAGTTTAGTAGAACATTTGAGGGTATCGCAACCTACATCTGACTGCTTCGATGGCGATAGCTGTGTATGAGTTTTTGCGTCTACTGTGCTCGGTAGACAACGATAGGCTTGTCACCATTACGAGAGACTTAAAACTATACCTACGTGGCTATATTTAGCTGAGATTCACTGCTGTCTCATCATTTTCGAAAAAAGGCTTGAATCTTCAGAAACAATATTCTAGAAAGAGATTTCGACTAGTCCTTTACCAGTACTTATCGAATCGCATGCTATAAGCTGCGAACATTTGACGGAGTAACTACGGGCCAACGCGACATCAGATAGACAGCGGCCCTATACCGTAAGTAGGTACACTTATACCTCTAGACCGATGACGACGCCATTGGGAATTACGAAATAATTTGACGTAAATACCCAGCTAGTGATATAATTAAGTAATTACAATAGTTGGGTAGGTACTTAAAACGTTCACACGACGATATGGAAAGGTTCCTTTGTATTACAAGTTAAATTTATTTCCCACAGAGTATAAATGCAATCTGGAAAATGTCTGCGTAAATATTTTTTTAATGATTTAATGTTGTACATGTGTGCATTAGCGTATTAGAAGAAGGGAGGGGAGAAGGTTCGAACCTTTCCTTCTCCCCCCATTTACCCCGGTAAAAGGTAGATACGAGGATTCAACTCAAACTTATGGGGTGGTATGAAGGCTAACACTGTTTAAGAGTACGGGCTCCACCGAGCAAATTGCACGTATGTATGTATAGCGTGTAATAGTTATGTTTAGTCAAATTTCAAGTTCCTATAGTGACAACCACAAGCTGTTATGCCTATAACAGCTAATGGTCACTATAAAAACTATCCTAAAAACATTTGGAAGGTCATAGCCCTCCGAATGTATAATAGCATAGATTTTAAAGCGAAAGGAAGATTGTTTTACAAATTGTATAGGATTTCGGAGACATAAATTTAAGTTTTGAGTTATTTTTGCTTGGATACTTGGATAGTACTTCACTTCTAGATATTCTCTTGGCTTGGGTCTATCATACCGAAGGGATAGACGTATGAGTACTTCACCCGCTTTTGTCAGCAATGTCTCTGGTTAAACGTATTGCCGGTTCAGCCCGCGTAGCTGCAAAAAAAATCCTATCATGATTTTCCTGAATTCCTGATTCAGGAAAATCATGATAGAAATTTCTAGGATTTCCTGATTGATCCTGATTTTGTGATTTTCAGTAGTTAATGTTACTTATTGAATTTTTTATAATAAGCCCAACCAGGGGACCGAACTTCATGATCAGTCGTCAACATTAGCGTTTAAGTCCAATTAGGCAGCCTATACAGAAAAAAATCCATGTTCAACATGTATCTTTACAATTTGGTACCACGTGGACATATCCAATGTACTTTGAACACCATTGTAGTGTACCATGGGATCCTGGTCATCAATGATCACGCCCATCAGACACGCGCAGTAAGCCACAATGTCAGCCTTTGTGGTGGATCCGGTGTTGCGGAAATCCGGCTCTCAATTGGATTGTCACTGATTTACCGAGAAATAAACCATAATAAGGAATTACGTCATATATTATGTAGTTTTTCATTGATGATAGAAGCACGAGATCTTTCTATGGTTCTACCGTCCACGTTTTGGATAGGCATGTTATCTACACTAATATTATAAAGCTGAAGAGTTTGTTTGTTTGTTTGAACGCGCTAATGTCAGGATCTACTGGTTCGAATTGAAAAATTATCTTCGTGTTGGATAGCTTATTTATCGAGGAAGGCTATAGGCTATATAACATCATGCTACGACCCACGGGAGCGGCGCAGTAACTATAACCGTAGGCACGTCTAGTATATTTATAATACAAAACTGGGTGACAAGCATGCGACCTACTGTAGTTAGATCATGAGACTAACTCCTATCGTCTTTATATTATTAAGTAACTAGATTTTGCATGTGGCTTTGCTGGCGCAAATATAGGCGATGCAATTTTTATCCTTTCAGGCATTATACTTTTTTCTGGATTAACGGTAAAGCCTCCTTTACTGTTCCCCTGACAAAGCCAATTTTTATGATGATCGGTCGAGTAGTTAAGACGTAAAAGCGTAACAAACAAACAATCTTACATTCGCATTTATAATATTAGGTAGACTATGATTATTGTTATTCTTTTAAGATTTACATAATATAATGGCTGCAGTATCTTATTGATATGAGTTGTAACATACTGAAATTATATTTAATTGAAAAGAGTAGCCGTGTGTTTTTTGCATGTAAGTATTTCTTAAAGGCTCAACCCTTTGCCTATATCTAGCAACTAGCTTAAATGTAGTTTTAGTAACTTAGTAAACTCACTAACCAATAGAATTTGCCGTTCATAAGTGTTATTTTGTGACTTCAATTAATAAATGATTTTTGATATTGACTTTGATGTTTTTAAAAAGCTGATCAACAACTTGCCAAAACCAAACTCTCGACTCTCTAATTCAGTCAGCCAATCCCAGGAGTTGGACGTGTGTTTGACAGTATGTTTACAAATTTTAGTGTTGGTCTGCCTTGCAGAAACCGGGTACACAGTCTTCGCGCAGGGGAAACGCGTCGGCTTTAAAAATTACTAACTTTTGCTCACGGCTATACTCGCTCGGGAACAGTACTTTTTTCTAGATGAAAGGTACCCTCATTTATCCTACGTCCTTTCTTGTACCCGTGACAATTAGCATACGTTATTTCATTATTATCAAGCGAGAAGTTAAGGCGTGAAAGCGTACCAAACAAATTCACTTTCGTATTTATTTATTTATTATTATTATTTATTTATTTACGTAATAACAGCTTTAAAACAGTAAATTAGTCAAAAAGCTAGCTTAAAATAGGCTAGAGTTATATTGTAAACAAACTTTTACATAACTAGTCGGATTTTGTCGGGAACATGCATCTGAGAAAAGGCTGCAAATATAAATTTAGTTCATCTGACTGGAATGAAAAGTTCTTATTTCATTAAGCAAAGTCTGAATTTCTGTTCCGTGGTCAGAATTATGCCGCAAGCATCTCGAAAATATGGTTGACGGTCTTTATGCATAAAATAACCTATTCGAGCTCATTGCACAAATCACGAGTTACTGAATATATTTTGTTTAAAGTCCCTTTATATTGAAATTAAACTACTATATACGGATTTTATCACGTTGTTTATTTGACACTTTATTACATAATTTAGTAACTGTTACACTACTACTACTATTAAACTTTAAATTAAATTTTTAAGCGGTCACGGGGAGACAATGGGTGCTGAAAAGCAACCGAAACGTCGGGGAAAGTGTAAACTTAAACAAAAACATGTAAACAGAAGACAATAAGAAGTAAGAGGTCGCGGGTTCGATTCCCGCACAAGTCAAACATTTGTGTGCATAAACATGGATGTTTGTCTTGGTCTGGGTGTTTCTATGTATAATAGGTATGTATTTACAAAAAAAAAAAAAGTATTTATGTATGTTTATCCATTGTCTAGTACCCATAGTACAAGCTCTGCTTAGTTTGGGCTAGATGGTGTTGTGTGTATGTGGTAAAATATTATTATTATTATTATTATTAAATATTAAGTCCCTTTATAATTCATCCCTCAAAATAATAAAGTGAAAAGACAAAATAAAAATCGGTTCATCCGTTTTGGAGCTACGATGCCGCGAACAGGCTCACAGATACACACTTTAAGCTTATAACACCCCTCTGCGTCCGGCATTAAAAATATTGCAAAAATTGTTAGGAACGCTAGCTAAGTAAGAGTCATTCCCTTTTTCATTTTCACTAGGGGATAATTAGACATAGGATATAGTAGAGAAAGGGTTTAAGCTGATCCTAACTGTATATTTTGTCAATTCGTCCGTCGCCCATCGTAGTACGGACCCCGGTGACCAGACACAAAACATATGTTTCAATACGGTTAAGCTGAAAAGGTTATATCCCGCAATATGGTACGCACGGTTCGCACTTAAATGTATCGGTATTTTAAATAAGTAATATGCGTCTTAGTAAGAAATACGTTATTGCCTACATATAACTACTACCTAAAAACCTTGTACAAATGAAATACTATCTACTTATCAATTCTTTCTTAATTTTGTCACGTATATTGTACTAACATCAAAGCGTTATCGTATTGTTTCTTAAAACAGTCGTAGTATCGGAAAAATTATCAATACTGACTATATTACCTTATAAAGACATCAAGAGTAAAATTTGGTTACAATTGAGCATATAATAGCCTAATAAAGCAGCACATGATGCTAATGTACGTTGAAAGAAATGTTTCTTTTGAATGTTCAAAACGTCGCTGCCTGGCGAGCTCAACAGATAGCAACGAGTTAACTGGGTCGCAATTCGCAATATGTTTTGGTTCATAACGTTTGTCGTCAATGGCGGTCAAGCGAACTCCCCGCGATTGTTGCCTCACTCGTGGGAACGATGTATCGGGGACATTACCAACCGACTTTGTACTCTTAAGAAAGGTGAGATTTTAAACAACGATAGATACCTAGCCATTTGCTATGACTATCTCGGCACTCAATTCAAAATATTGTTGTTCACTCACGCCTGAATATCTAAATGGAATAGGCTGAGATTTATACTACCATATTTCATCAGAGATGGTACTAGGAGCAATGTGCATACGGTAAACAGTTTTGATACCAGCATAAAGACATTATTTATCATCGGGACATGACATTTTGCATCCCTCTTCGCGGGAAAAGTGGAGCGGAGAAAGTATGTCGGACTCAGACACAGAAAGTCCTGGATCCTACCTACTAATCGACAACGGCGTGCCTATTACGTCTTGAATGGTGGTGGTTCGCTAGAACTGATCCAGCATTAGAGTCTTATCTAACGCTAGCTTCTTAGGTCTTGGGGGCTAAGGTACCAGCTACCGACCTTTAATTACCTTGCTATCCACTTGCACAATTCCTCGATAAGTTTATAAAGTGGCAACTTCGATAACAAGAGTGCCAGACCCGATTGAAGGCTTTTATTTTATGTTATCTAAATGCATGAACTTGTTGAACAATTAAGTTTTCTAAATTCAGCTACTCTGCCGAAAAATACTGCATAATTAGTTTGTTATTTCAGCTACAGGAGTTCTAAATAAGATATGTAAAGACATGTGTGGATACTGGTATGTCACACGCACCTACACAGTAAACAGATTTCTGTCTTTAATATATTAACTAGATTTTGCCAGCAACAATTTTGACAATACATTTATATCCCTCAGGAACTGTACTAATTTTGAAAGGTACCCGTGGTATGACATTTTCTGTAGCCCTGCCATCGTGTATAGCTACGATTTCATTATGATTGGTTGGGTAGTTAAGGTGTGAAAGCTTTACAAACAAACAAACTGATATTCACATTTATAATATTAGTTACGATATTAATATTATCCCAGACGCACATGCATATTTCGGCACCATGCTCAAAATGTTGGTGCAATATTAGGAGAGCATGATAATTGCATCCAGCCAAAGCAAACTCTCTATGGCATGAGAATATGAGATAGAAGTTCTAGAAAGGGGAAATCCCTGAATCAAGTTTTGTTTTAACAAATGGCTAAATTGTTTGTTGGATAGTAAAAATATATCACTTTGATGGTCGTATAGAATAAAAAAGGCTGATTCTATCACCATGATGAATAATTACCCTGAAAAGGAGAGAGAGAATTGGTGATGGCCAAACAGCCTAATTTTATCATAAATTTGCTTCGCGGCTTAATATGCGTTAAATATCGTCCACAACTAGGTACATGGAGCAGTGGATTAAGTGGTCAAGCACAGAACATGTGCATTGTGGATGCGATCCCCGCATTTGATCTGAATCTGGATTTTCTTTGTGCCCGTTGTTTGTATGTTTATACATTTATGGGTTGTTAAAAACCGATCGAATAAGCAAAACGAGTATAACACATTTAGCGTCTATAGATTTTCATAAAAAATAAACCCTTCTATAAATATTATAAATGTGAAACTTTATACAAATATATTTGAATGTTTATACTTAATCACGAAGAAACCGTTAAAAGGAAGGATGGATAAAGTGGGATAGATACGAAGTATGCTATTTATCGCGTCAAACCATCTCATGCAGGCGAAACCGTGAGCAGAATCTAGTTCAAAATAATTTATTTGATTAAAATATGCAACTCTTCTTCGCATGTGCCTTTAGATTTGTGCGAAGTTTCAACATTCAATAGCCAAGGTTCACTATTTATTCTATTTGATGACGGTACGAAATACTTAGATCGCATAAAGCGTTTTCTATTCAATATCAAATAGAAATCGCGATTTTAAAAAATCTCATCTTTCCTACATCCATATGTGGAGGGTGGAAGTGATTACTACCAACCAAAGACAAACCAACAACAAGACGTGTTAGTCACAATGGTGTGTCATCCATGAACTATTGCATTTCTGTAAGAGAGCTAATGATGAGCGAGATCTTGCGAGATGTGCTGATATCAAACGGTGTCCACCGACAATGATATCACCGCGGAAAATGTTAGTAAATACATACATTTGTCAGGAGTATTGTTGAGGCGCTGCAGGCAGGTTGCACACTCAGCCATCGAAACACTTGTCGCCTAATGTTTGGGATACGTTGTAAATTCACGTTGGGGACTTACTGCCGCACTTCGGAACATTTAGTTAATTAAGTAACTTCCTAGTGAAGGTCCTAAAAAATACTATGTTGGGATTCTCAGTCGATCGATAACGTAAAAGTAAATTTTCTATAACAACGCTCATAATTTCGAATCGGATATGATAGTTTGTGGGGTTGCAGATCCGTGAGCTATTTAGTCGTAGGCTTTAAGACGTTATAATTATATTTTCTCTTGAATCGAACTCTAGATATCGTTATATCAGTATTTTATACACTATGTACAAAATTTATCGGAATTGATAAAAACGTGTGTGATCGGCGATCGAATGTCGGTGGATGTGTAAACAGCCTTATAACGAAAAGGTGCGCACGATTCATATGCGGTTACAATTGGCGCATAATAGCGTGGAGCGCTCAGTGCTCGGCCGCCGCCCGCATGCCCGCCACGCGCCGCCTGCTGTCCGCGCGCTGGTTCCGAGCGCGCCGCACCGCGCGGCACGACGACGATGAGCCGCCCGCCGCGCCGCGGCGCCCGCCCGCCCGCGGGCCTGCCGCCAGCCAGCCGCACCCTCCCCTGGACGAGGAGTCCTTGGAGCGCGCCTACCCTTCCATGGCCCACCTCGAGTACGTCAACGCGGGCTCCTCGCCGCCGGCTGAGAGCGCGCCCAACATGTACGACAGCTTCGAGGAGCCGCCGCTCGACCTAACTGCGCACATCTGCGCCGACTCGTTACGTCAGAGCGCGCACGAGCAGATGCGCGCCGTCGGCGGACGTCTGCGATTACTGGACGAGCTCGAGACTGGGGTCATTACCGCCGAAACTGCCACTACCACTTTCTCTGCGGCTTCAGAGGCTGAGAAGAACGTATGCTTGTTCTGGGCGGCGTTCCTGAAACTAGCCAACCTGCTGCCGCCTCTCATTGAGGTCGGTGCCGACCCTGTGTACTTTGATGCTCTCGGCCTGTCACCTCTCCACGTCGCAGCCTTCAGTGGCTCGGTAGAATGCGCCACGTATCTGCTATCCTGCGGCTGCGATCCTAATTATATGCCGCGATGTTTTGCGCCGCTCCATTGTGCCGCGTTCGGGAACTCAGTGCAAGTGGCTAATTTGCTAATCAGTCGCGGTGCATCCGTACACTCCGCTGTGAAGTATGTCAACTGTGAAGGTGGCCTCCTACATTGTGCCGTGCGCGCCAACTCCGTGGAATGCCTTAAATTGTTTATATCCCACGGCGTCGACGTCAATCAAATCGAGCCCGGCGGCACGAACGCGATACACCTCGCCGCCGATTTGGGAATGTTCCAGTGCCTCACTATATTACTGGAGACGCCCGGCGCAGATGCCAACGTCAGGACGCGGGTCGGCGACAGAGAATCTACTGCTTTGCATCTGGCTGCAGATGGCGGTTTTGTGGAATGCGTGGATTTACTGCTATCTAAAGGTGCTGATGCAAGTTTGAAAAACCATAGAGGTTTTACAGCCTTGCATCTAGCAGCTCGTTCCTCAAGCTTGGAATGCGTGGAATCTTTGCTAAGGAAAGGGAACGCAGAGCCGAATGCTAATGATTTCGATATGAGAACCCCGTTGCACGCTGCTATAGGCAAGTCTGATAGCGCGTGCGATATAATTGAGACGTTGATCAGTTGGGGAGCTAATGTAAACCAGAAGGATGAATATGGTTTTACGCCACTGCACCTGGCGGCCCTCGACGGTCTGTCGGCGTGCGTGGAGACATTAATCTACCACGGTGCTGACGTAACCACCAGATCTAAAAAAGGAAACTCGGCGCTTAATGTAATAGCTAGAAAAACGCCGGCGTCGCTTGCGATGGTAACTAGAAAATTGGACTGTGCGATTACACTACGACATTCGCAAACGAGCAACAGAGAGGTCGAATTGGAATTAGACTTTCGTAGCATACTTCACCACTGCTACCCACGTGAGATAAGTTATTTGAACACATTCGTCGATGAAGGACAAAAAGAGGTCCTCCTCCATCCGCTATGTTCTGCATTTCTATACATAAAATGGGAGAAAATACGTAAATATTACGTCGCCAGACTCTTCCTAAGTTTCATATTTGTTCTGTGCCTAACGTTGTACGTTCTGACCGCATTGGCGCATAATTGCTACAATGGAAGCAAAGATATGGAGGAAACTATACAAGAGCAGGAATTGTGTCAGAAACAGTCTATCCTTGGAGATTTGCTGAGGAAAAACCCGTTTGTTATCGAAATGCAGTGGTGGGTGCTAGCCGGTATTACGATATTTGAGATATTCAGAAAAGTGTACGGAATAGCGGGTTATTCCACGGTGAAGCAATATTTGATGCAGTCTGAGAATATAATAGAATGGTTCGTTATCGTGAGCGTGTTTCTGATATCGTATATTTACACCAACATCACGTACACATGGCAGAATCACGTTGGAGCGTTTGCAGTGCTTGCGGGCTGGACAAATCTGATGATGATGATTGGTCAGCTACCTGTTTTTGGCACGTACGTCGCAATGTATCAAAAAGTGCAAAAGGAATTCGCAAAATTGCTAATGGCCTACTCTTGCATATTAATCGGTTTTACTATAAGTTTCTGTGTAATATTTCCGGATTCTTCGTCCTTCGCAAACCCTTTCATGGGTTTCATCACTGTTCTTACTATGATGATCGGCGAACTAAATTTGGATTTGCTCCTCAACGAGCCAGATGGAAATGACCCTCCCGTCCTCTTAGAGTTCTCTGCACAAATCACTTATGTTCTATTTTTAATGTTTGTGACAGTAGTTCTAATGAATCTACTGGTAGGTATAGCTGTCCATGATATCCAGGGATTGAGAAAAACTGCTGGCTTGTCGAAACTTGTCCGACAAACAAAGTTGATATCATACATGGAATTGGCATTGTTTAATGGTTATCTACCGAAATGTTTGTTAAAAATCTTACATTCTTCAGCTTTGGTATCTCCACAAGCTTACAGAGTTGTATTGAGCGTAAAACCGTTAAACCCGAGCGAGAAACGGTTACCCCGAGATATAATGATGGCAGCTTACGACATTGCAAAAATGCGAAAACAATATGGGCACACTATTTCCTCTAGCGGATCCACGACAGGCGCATACTCCTGCTTCAAAAAGTATGAGAACAACAATGACTGTGGGTATCGAGAGTACGGATATACCTCGGGACTAGGAAGTCTGCAGGCAAGGTTAGACGAAACTTCGGAAAACGTGAGGCAGTTGACTCAGGAAGTGAGGGAATTAAAGAAGCTGATAAACGCCCAACAGCTTGTGTTACAGCAAGCGTTGTCCGGCGCGATGGACCGTTGATGATATAATGGCAGCCGTTTACTTTCAATGCCACTGTATACAAGTCAATAAACTACGGTGTGTATTGTACGTTATCGCTCGGTGTATTAGCGGACTTAAATTTCTGAGTGGTGATATTTTTTTTGCTTTTTTGTTTTACGTAGTAAACCCACTGTTACACCGTAATAATATTTTCGTAGAATAATTTAATATAATTAATTTTTGTTGTTATTTTCGGTGTAATAAGGGCATGTAGAATTAGGGTGTGGAGTTTAGAGCTCTATTCATACACAGTTGTAAATTTTAAGAGCTAATGCAAAATTATAGCGGCTGGTCCCGTAAAAATATAATTTAAATGTTTTTGATATAAAATATTTAGGTTGTACAACTTTAGGCCTACCTTTTATGTGATACTATTATGTGTCTAAATAATTGAATTGTATATCTACTGTTGATGAATGGAGTCTCTCAGTAATATTTTGTAACGTTTGACGCAGAAAGCACTGGACACTGTGATTGTAGGTATTACATTGTATTATAGTTTCTCTTGTGATATTAATCGTGTCAATAAAATTATTTTTCAATTAAAATGTTGTTTCTATGAATCTGTTAATATAAATGTTATAAACAGGAAAGCACAATTTTTCTGGCATAGATCTTTACTTGATTCCAGTAATATATTTATAATAACAAAAAAGGCACTTTAGTATTATTAATTTATAATATATTGACATTTTATTGCTATCAAATAAAAACAAAAGCAAATATTACATGTAAAATAAAATAAAACAATTATTGCCACTTGTAGCCTTTCGATATTCAAAATGCCGCGCCTAGTCTAATGTCAGAATTGTTGTTGTACGCCCGGAAGTATAATAGTCATATGATATACTTTGTATTATATTTATTCTTTAATCAATTATTAAGGTAATGAATAATTTCATATACTTACTTAAAACACTTGTAACTAGTTTTTTATTTGCTAAAATATACTATTATAACTTTATAAACCGGAACCTTCCGTGAAACAGAAATTCGAATGACGTTTGACATAACAATAACAGAGTTTGACGTTTCTTACCCATGCGCGGGCCGATCTCAAAATAAACAGCCCGATCGATCAATAGCCTGAAGAGAACAGGAAATCTAGATTCAGGTCTTATCTCTTTCGCCCGGGTCACAGTTACCGTCTTAAAACTACCTTTATTGATTGTGTATGTTATCGGCGAGTGAGATTCGGCGCTCAAATGCAGGGCAGTTTCAAGATCCAACTCATAAATATGGGGACGCGGGCGGCGGCATGTAAGTTTAAATGTAGTTTTTGAGGGCTTTTTGTCGATTTTAATTACTGTGAACGCTTGCATGGACATTAACGCATTTGTTTTTCAGAGTTGTATGAAGGGGGCGTCGTTGATTAGTGCTTTATATGTGTCCTAATGGCAGAGACCGCAGGGCGATAATGCAGATGGTACTATTCGACTCTCTGAGCTGGAAAGGTGAGCTCGTGCAAGCGAGCGGTGTTGATGTTCTTCGTTACGTTGTGGCACTGCCTGATCCTGGCACGTTTTGCTTGCCCCTTATCTTTGGGGTTGCCATCTTTATTATTTAGTCCTTTTTAATATTTCTAGTACTTTTCTAGGTTTCCATAGTCCTTAATATTTCAGTGCTGTGACCCTTAGTTGTGTAATTGATTACATCAGTTCTAAATTCAAACTAGAATTGGATATCTAATAGAGTTGATTTAGAAATTGCTTAGTTGAGTATTTTAGTGTTTAAAATAATACTTTATAATCAATAATTATTTCTAAATCCTGAATTACCTGTTCCTATTTATCAAATATAATTTATTCAGTGAAACTTTAATATAGAACGGCTGTTTTCAAACAACACAATAAAATTGGATTTTGTGTAACATATTTAAAACCCAATTAATGGGCATTAATTTTTGAAAGTTATTTAGATTTTATAGCTCTCTTTTTTATAATAATATCTCTCTATAAAAATAAGAATTAGAAGCACAATGTCACTTCTTATTCTTCTACACTTTCTCGCAGAATATTTGCAAACAAATTTCCAATTTATTAATCCATAAACAAGATGGTAACCCCGTCTCCTTCTAGGTATAATATGTGCAAATCCCTCCTAGGTCTCTTGTTGTTTGTCTCCTGACTGTATCCTGTAACTTATTGGATGTATCTATGCCTATGGTACCTGTTTAGATCCACGCAGATGTATTTCAAATGTAATCCAATGTTGTCTAACTGTTATATGTATTCCTGATTCTGGTGATTACGGTTGAACTGTATTTATTGCAGCTGATCTTTTTTTTTAAATTTTAAGCTTACATTTATTAAGTGTTTGTTTTAGTTTTGCATTTTAAGTGCCATTGCAGTTATTTCTGACCTCAAAAAGATAGTATAGTTATTGCCTGCCAAAATATTTACTTTTAACATTATATATTTTTTTAAAGAATACTAGTCTCATACTAATTTTCTTGTTTATACTTCTTAGCTGAATTCTTGTGTGATAGCCGGTTTACACTGCTAGAGCTTTGAGCTTAAGGTCAGATAAGAACCTCCAGCTTTCTAGATATATAATTAATCATAGATATATCTTGGAAGATAACTACAATTTATTTATAAATTTTTGTATGATTGTTTACTTTTTATATTAAAGTTATTACTAATACAAAACTAATACAAAACTTAAATAATACTATAATTTAAGTTTTGTGGTGACTAAATATATATTAAATAAGTTGATCAAAGATACAGTTCAACCTTGTTATAAATTATCAGAATCCGGCCCCTGTTTGTGTGGCTCACCTTTCTAAAGTTGGCTATACTATGTTTGTCCGTTTGTCCACTGCTTGTCCCAGCTGTGGACTTCTTTGTCTCCTTCATACCTGTTTCATGTTCCTGTTGTTTGTTTGTAAGTATTTATGTATGGTTACAGATGTGTTAGGAACATTTAATTAGCTCCTTTCCTTAAGCTAGCTGTGAGAAACAGTCATACCATTATACCGTTTTAGTCATTTTGAAATACAGTACATAAATATAAACTTGGTTTGGGGACCATTTAAATTATATTTTATCATTTCCTATTAAAATTTTAAAGGATGTTGTTTGTGAAATATATATTTACTAAGACTGTCTATACAATGTTAGCCAAACTGAATATAGGGAGAAGTAGTAACATAGTTGGGTCTACATATTGAAGATATTTTTGAGGAACAAATCGCACTCTTAATAAAACAGCCTCTCAACTCGAAATTTGAAAGTAAGGCAATTTGATCTCTAATTGTATATGTTAAATTGTAATATTATATTTGTGTTAAATCTTTGCAATAGAGTTCAAATTTGTTTAATCCAAAATACTGAGATAAGTCTCTGTTTTATTAAGGGTGCGAAATATAGTATATAAAAAACAAATTAGTAAGTACATATTATATAAATGTCTAGGTCTCACATCTATATACCTGAAGGGTTATTCGACAGTGAACCTAAAGCCGGGCACAGTTCAAGATTCGGATTGATGACAGAAAATCTACATAATAATATTCTGCCAGGTCCGAGAATCGAATAGAAGGCCTTAAAGACAAGATCTAAGTAGTGTAGTAGTGGATGCGCCACTGACGCAATTATTATGGATAAAAAATATGTGGCCTGAAAGCTTTTGAGTATTAATTACCTTTATTAGAGTTTCAAATAAAATGGTTTTTAAAATTTGATGAAGGAAGTGACTAGTTCTCATGGCCTTGCTGAAGGAGATCAGGAAACGAATTGGCAATAATAAAATACAAACATCTCTCTTAAAGCTCTTAGTAGGTACCATGTTAATTGGTCTAATTGATATTAGGTCTATACATAGATGTAGGATGTACAATCACTGTCAAACATACCTTATGTTTTAAAATGTATTGTCTACTTTTCTTATAAGACAACTAGATTTTGCCCGCGGCTTCGCTTGCGTAAATGTTAAAGGTTAGGTTAGATTAGAAACAGTACTTTTTTTTGGATGAAATACCTTTCATCCGAAAAAAAGTCCCTATGTCCTGTTCTGTTCCACTGAAAACGTGTATGCAAAGTGTCATGATGATCGGTCGAGTAGTTAATGTGTGAAAGCGTGCCAAAAAATCAAACAAACGCACAAACTCACATTTGCATTTATTATATTAGTTAGGATATTGCAGTTTGCCGAGTTTGGTACTGAATACTTCTCTGCTGTTTATGGTAAACTCCGTAAATAGTCTCTTAATAATAAGCCCTTAAGAAGCTTGCTTAGAAAATATTTTCTTTAACTATAACAGATTTATGATAAACATCTCCGAAGGGGTAGGCAGAGATGAAAATTTCTTGGTCCCACGTAATTTGTGGCGGCATTTACAGGTATATTTCTGGGCTGCGTGTTGTTAATTAGAATTTTATAATAGAAAAGCCACTTTGTCTGACCCTGATCGCACGCAAACAGAAGCACATTCTTATGCCACAGACCAGGGATGTTGCGTATGCAGATTTTCTGACATCAGCGGATGCAGATATGGATATTTGAAGACTCCCATCCGCGGATGCGGATACGGATGAGGATGTCCAAATCGACGCGGAAGCTCTGCAATTGCGGATGCGGATGTGAAATTGTTCATCTTATTTAATAAAAAGTATCTAATATCAATGCTTTCGCAGGTTCAAGCCTGTTTTGCAAAGGTTCATAAATTAAACACGTACTACTGAACAACTGATTCCTTTCTTATCGTAACCTGCGCTATATCTGGATCCGCATTAACATCCGCGTTGATTGTTGCGGATGTGGATGCGGATGCAGATGTCGAAATCGATGCGGAAGCTCCGCAATTGCGGATGCGGGTGGAAATATTCGTAACATCCCTGCCACAGACTACTGATCGACGATTTTTAAGAATTTGGTTATTCCTTTCAGTTGGCAAATAGTTATACAACCTACCTAAGGATTCTTCAGAATCTGTTTAGCATACCTTTTAGGTAGTTGTAACATTGGAAGAATCAACCAAGAATACTAATTTATTTCACTGCTACCGCAAGCGACTATGGTCAAAGGCGCAATATTTAATAGGACAGTTCATTATAAAAACAACGGTATCTTGGTAATTTTTCTTTCTTTGAACTCACACACGTTATTTGATTTTAGTTATTCTATTGCTGCTTTTTTTAAGGAGTAGCTGCCTTAGTTTAAGGAAGGATTTTACTGACGTCTACCACTCTTTAAAAATATCTGTACTTTTGATATTGATTGTACAACATAAGTAATTCCAAGTCTATGGTTTAAATAAGTACGTTATAGTGATTATACGAAAACCGTTATCGACATTTTCAAAATTTATAGAGCGTTTATGTATTATATAAGTATGTTCCTGACATGTTAAGTGCATGAAGTATGTACTATACAGAGACTTGTACGTTTATCCTTGGCGCTAATACTTCATTTGCCACAATGTCTTGAAATACTTGCACTTCTTGTAGGAGTTAGATTTGATCTAGTGGTGCAGAAATTATCTAGTGTTAATGAATCTTTCTGGTCCCTGTTCAGCACTCAAGAACGCGGTGGCCTGCCAAGAACTTAACTAGTTTAGAGTAAAAAATTAGCAAATATAAGGAAATAATGAAACTTAGTAAGTAGAGCACTTATTATGATTAAATATTACACTTTTATTAAGTATTAGTCGGAAAAGATAAGGCAACTGACATATTGGCTGTGATTCTGAGATTATACAGAGATGTAGTTCAAAATTATTAATTCTACAACTTTCTGACTTGTCTTTTCCATTTACTATTCTTTGGCTAGATAACTTTTCTAATAGAAGATTCAGTCACCTATTTCGGTATTTTAATAATAATTATAAAATACATAAGACTTAAACTGGTCTAAGAAGGCTCGAGACAATTGACCTCTCAGCTGACTGATTCTTATTTTCTTTTCATTGCCATAAAAACTTTCTTAGGTATTTGCTAGTTAAATAAATATACGATTATTTTGATCAAGGCCCAAAGCAGTCAGTATTATTAAAACGTATATAATTTATATAAATATGATTGATATAAACGTTTCGCCAGGTCTCAGACAAATCGGTCCCATATAAATTAATTTGTAAATTTGAATATTTAGTTACGAGTTTAGTGTGTAACTTACCCTGTACAATAACCGATGTCAGCCGAACATTTCCGAGTCAGTCCGAACGCATCCTTAGTACGCGACGCCGCTATTGCAAAATTTCACGATGGAAGTAATTTTGCTCTTTATACCGATGGGCTGCAATAGTCTGTTGTGATTTATTATTATGGGCCTACGTTGGGTTCCAATATCGTTTGTTAGTACGAAAATTCAGTGAGAATTGCATCTGTTAGCTAGCTTTTGTACGATTCAGTTATTTTTCTCGGTACATGGCAATCATTTCTTTGTGATAGCTTTATTTCTGTTACTTAATAATGACTACTTAGTAAAACGTATTTTAATCGGGGTTCAAATGACAATTTGTTGAGTGATATAGTTAATAATATGAAAAAGATATCGCGTTCGAGAACAGTCTCTAAATTTTTCTACCTTCCACCGGTTCTTAAAGTATTTCATGTCCGTTAAATATGATCTAATATACTAAATGTGGAACAAACTTCGATGGCTACATGAGACATGTACAGTTACAGCGAAGATTCGCAGCCTGTACGACTTCCAGCTTCGCCTGATGCACAACATACAACCGCTGCCATCGGGCGCTGAAGTCGCCAATACTGTCAAGTACTTCTCGCAGACTTTGCTCAGTAAGTATTACTTCAAACCATGCTTATATCACATAGGCTAGCTTTAGTACTATTTCATTTTTTAGTAACCAAGATAATATGTTTACACTAGCTATATACAATAAAAGGAGCAAACGAATATTAATAATAGTGTTGCAAACACCGTACCTGCATTTTATAGTGCGGAAATCAACATTCAGCATTAACAAAAGTGAATGAGAGAAAGCAATTATAAAAGTACGGATGTATGGATATATTATACGATTATTAAAATACTATTCAGGCAGCTGTTTGAGGAGTATTCACTGTAGCTATTAATTATTATAGTTAAATGCATATACAAGATACAAACTGGTGATTAATTTTATTTGAGAGCGTGTCATTATTTGGGTTTTATGTTCGTCAATTGGCCACTGCAGATATTATGAAATATCAACACTTTAATCTGTGTTAGCCAAAGTATAATAGGTGGCATAACACTCTGCTCTTATGGGGCTCTATCTGCGAGTAATAACTACAGTAGCTGTCATCAAATAGTATTCTGTAGTTAAGGTGGAGTGTTGCTTTTTCATAATAACAGACAATCGACTGCACTTGCCAGCGTAACGTGTGGATAAAGTGGACACAAAGACAGTTGAAGTACGCTACTGGTCTGATTTGAATGTCTGGTATTGGGAAGGTTTACACTAATACAATAAGTATAATATTACATTACAGTACATTATTTTTAGCAGCGCAAACGACAATTAAAATAAATTATTTTATGCAAACCGTATCAAAATTGGTTGCAAAATAAAGGAGTCATGAAAACTTAAACTTAGTCTTATGTAAAGTAGGGATATAGAGGAAATATCTCGCTATGGTCAGCTGCATTTATAAAGCGATTATGTCACAGTTTGTATCGCGCATCCCTTTTCTGTCTTTTGTCAATCACCCCTATTACCAGATTTGGAATGCTTGTCTCTTGTATTTTAGAGTCTGGGTGACGTAACTATTTTAAGTTAATATAAAAAGAAATAAGAAGAAGAAAGTAAGTCCTCTAACCTATTGTGCCATAGTGTTGCGGGGCAAGACTGGCGATGAAAGTACTTGCTAACTATGTGATCTGGATTTTGTAGTCCATTATCAGCGATCGTTGTCAGGATTCTAGTTCTAAAACCTCGTAACATTACTTAACCACTGGTCTTGTAGACAGGAGTAGCTGCAATAGGCAGTAATCGGAAGTACAATCTGTTTCTGCCCCAACAAAGAGGTTAAATCCAGAATGTAGTAAAAACATATATTTAAAGTAACTGTTCTTCAAAGGATTTGTGGTATGGTAGGTAGTATTGTATAGCAAGTTTAGTACTGTGAGTCTTGGCTGTACTCTATTTTTGTTGAATTTGACGACAACTTGGAATAAATCCAGTGCTGCAGGGGACTTTTTAAACATGCCAACAATTACACATTAGAACATGCTCTGGCTACTCTTTGAAGATGACACAAATTTTTGTCTCGTGTAGGTATCGAAACATACTACTTTGTTAATAGTATTCATTATACGTATCGCAAACGAATTTATATTCGTACAGAAACCGAACAACACAGAAACCGGTAAGGACTTATGTCCTTACCGGTTTCTGTGTGCCAGTTAGGTAAATTCGGACCATGTTTAAACATGCTCTTAAGGCTCAAGTGCCAAATAGCTTTCGGTTAGGCATGCTCTATGGTCGATCGCAATCAAACACACCGGTTAAATCCTTCTAGTCGTTTCTCACGACATGCAGGGTACAATATTGCCCAATACTACAAGGTTGCCTATGGCCGTCCACCGGGCACGTTTCCAGACGCCACCCGTGCTGCTACTGACAATAATTTCCTTTTCTTTCAAATAAACTTAAATGCATGTTGCCCGATCCCGAAATTAATAGCTTTGATCCTTTGATATATGTTTATCTGGTACGGGGATGATGTTTTGAAGCATCGAACAGGCAGGTACTTTAGCATTGGACATTTTCAGCTTCTAGTGATTTTTACTTTCTCCATGTCATTTACATTATATTGTCTGTTGCTTGCCTAATTGGTAAGCAGTTATTGTAGGTTATAAACGCTTTATGAAATGTCGCTGTAGTACAGGCGCATGAATCAAACTTAATGTGGTGTGTAACAGTGTTATATTACTGACAATACAACGTTTATTAGGAGACTGGGAACTCTACTTACTGCAGAAATACAGCACAAGTTTGATTTGCTGCGGATACAAGATTTATGGGCTTAGTCGAGCGTTATCATTCTAAGTCTCATGCCTATAGCCCTGATGGGCTAGGCTGAGCTGTATTACTTCCACTATTCGCCGGCTCTATTTTAGTTCCTATATTAAAGCTTTCGCCTTTCATACCTACCATTTATCGAGCAAATGGCTAAGTTTCATGCTGCTGAGAAAATATCCACACAGGAAAAGCATATAGCACTTTACTGGATCCGAGAATATATTTATTTTTATTTATTTAATACTTTATGCATAAAATAGTACATCGGCGGACTTAATGCCACATGTATTATCTACCAGTCAACCATTAGGTGATGCAGAAATACAAAGTAGTAGGCGCATACATTAGCATGAAATATAAATTCAAATTCAAATTCAATTCAAAATAAATTTATTCAGATTAGGTTACAAGGTAACACTTATGAATGTCAAAGTTACACAATTTTTTTCTGCGAATTTACATTTACTGCCACGTTCAGCAAAGCAAGGGTGTAGGGCTCTTGAGAAGAACGAAGAAACTCATGGTCACTCTTTTTAATCGCCAAGTTTTTGTTTACAAATCATAAGAGCTGTAAGGTGCTGCAACCATTTCTCCATGAACTATTACTGAACATACTCAAGCATTTAATAAAATTTGATGGTAGCCTCTAAAGCAGCAGTATGGTAAATAGGAGCATCCACTTACATGTACATTAATAATCAAGGCAAGGCATGATATATACACGTATATATACTAAACATGGATATAACTATTTGTCGGTCTCGATGGTATAGTGGTCAGTGTAACCGACTGCCACGCTTGAGGTTGCGGGTTCAATTCCCGCACAATTCAAACATTTGTGTGCATGAACATAGATGTTTGTCTTGGTCTGGGTGTTTCTATGTATAATATAAATGTATGTATTTACAGGGAAAAAAATATATGTATGTTTATCCATTGTCTAGTACCCATAGTACAAGCTCTGCTTAGTTTGGGCTAGATGGTGTTGTGTGTATGAGGTAGAATATTATTATTATTATTCTCTTTATTACTTTTTTTTCTAATTATTACATTTTTAAATATAAATATAAAAACTATACATATTTAAGAATATAAAAACTAAAATGACCCATCGAAATCGGGAACAGGGTCCAAGCTGCCGGTGGTTAAGGCCCCAGAGAGAGGAATCTCCTCACAATACGCGCCGTGTCGAGTATCTATCGAGTATATATCGTATATATATCGAGATCAAGTCCTTGATGCAAAAGGCAGTACTATTATTATTATTATTATTAGGTGATGCAGAGATAAAAAGTATTAGGTGCATACATTAGCTTGAAATATACACTTATATATACTAATGTTATCTTATGTGGGGGCCAGTCAGTGCAGACCGGCGACACTTCGACCCAGTGGGATCTTTTGTGTCGACACTCTCCCAATAACGACTGCCATAGATGTTCATGGCAGCCGGGACCGACGGCTTAACGTGCTCTCCGAGGCACGGAGCAGGCGATAATTGTCAATCAATACGCACATAATTTCGAAAAGTCTTATAACTTCCGAAAGTCAGAGGTGCGCGACGTGGGTTCGAACCCGAGACCCTCTGCATTGCAGTCTGTTGGTCTCCCCACTGAGCTATCGCTGCTCCAATAAAAAATATTCTTTAGTATATGTACGTTTAATATATATATATACTAAACGTATACTAAAGAATATCATAATAGTAACGATATATTACATAATAAATACATACCAATAAACATATACCCTGGGACTATAGAATCGCACACAAACGTATGATAAGGAACCAGCGAGAACAGTTCCTAATGCTGTGATACCCTGTTAGTTCTGTCGTAGACAAATTTCTACATCTATTTCTATTCTGTAGGTGTTCTGAAGGATGTTCCACGCTCACCGCTGGAAATGATGCGAGATGCCGACAGCGATGCGGACAGGATGGCGCTGTACCCGAACCTGGACTACAAGGGGCTCTTTACGTCGATATCACAGCTCGTCGACGCAGCTCCGCATCTGCAGTACGGCATACAATGTAAGTAATAGACTAGTTTATTCTTCTAGGAGCTGGCTCACAAACGATTTCTGAAGAGCTCATCACAAATTTCAATTTTCTTTTGTGACCGCTTTGTCTTATTTAATACTCAAATTTTTACATAATATTGTCTTACGTTTACGCGAACGCTTAAACTAATTTACACGAATTTTATCGCGGTTTGTATTATTACTTAATTTTTTTAATGATCTATTCTACTAATTGATTATATATATCTACAAATAACAGCTGTTTTTAACATGATAATGATGTTACCTCATAATTACGCATGTTGTGATACCTTAAAATTTTACTTAGTTACAAATAGTTAGTTAAAATAATGTTACAGGTACTGGTTGTACAAATAAATAAATAAATTGGCTTATTGAATTGGCAACAGCTAATCGAATTGCTTAATATACATGCGTTTGGTTATGACACTTCGTTAATTAGCCTTTTGGAAACAGTGTTTATCAAAGACGGGAAGGGGTAAAGCCAAAGATATGTAGTTAAGTTGATAAACCGCGGAGTAATCCAACTATGCGTGTTTTTGCGAAAGCTACCGTAATTTTTTTATGTTTTACATTCGTATAGATTTTGCTCGACTGATTGGAACAGATTTACGACGAAGCGTTTTAAGGCTTTCACGGCAAATGACTTGTGCATTTAACGCCAGTGCCTGTTTTTTCTATGCAGTAATCTGTGAAAGAAAACGTATTATTATGTGCTATGTTTACATTACAATTCTATTTTTCATTAATGTTTGAATAAAATGAATCAACATAAGAAAGGTACGATCTAAAAAATAACTATGAAGAGTTTCGTACAAAGTGTATTTGACACAGACAAAAATGTTTTAAAATCTTGATACATTAAGTAATAAAGAACTTAGAGTACAAACTATAACTTTAGACCCAACCAACCAATCGTTCAAAACATAATGTTACATACTTTTTTACAATATATTAACGACATTCATTACAAACCTCCACATGCTATATTTAGAAATTTGTATGAGACACTTTGTTTTGTATGTATTCTATTTCCTCATCGCTTTAGGTGCGCGTTTTGCTATCGCCCGTTTAACACTGTTAATCTGAAGATAGTCTTAATAAGGGAAATAAGTGTACCGCCAAATTGATGTAAATTATCAAATAATTGTGCGCTACATGGCTTTTAAACGAACATTTCGCACTCTTAATAAAACAGCGACTTAACTCGAAATTTGAAAGTAAGGTAATTTGAACTCTAATTGTATATGTTAAATTCTAATATTATATTTGTGTTAAATCTTTGCAATAGAGTTCAATTTTGTTTAATCCAAAATACTGAGATAAGTCTCTGTTTTATTAAAGATGCGATTGTTCTGCAATGTGTGTAATTATTATTAATAATTAAAAGTAATTTAGTGCGTATACATAGTTTCACGCTTATCTTCGAAACTTCCCCAGTTATGATTTTAGGTACATGCACGTACTGTCCACAGATTCAAATTTCGTGTTGATTCTAAGGATTTCTGGACAGGAAAACCTAATAACACGTTGTCGGGAATCATGCAGAACAATCGCATTTACTACCGCTGCGCTACCGTCGCATTTAGTGGTGATTACATATTTAAATTAATTGAAGAACCTAAATTACTAAGAATCATAATACAATATAAGCAAATAAGTGTTAATACAACAAAGATCTTGTACTATCTATGTTTATAGTATAGTTATCTGTGTATTTAAAACTATGTTGGCAAAGCGAAAATATTTTTATAAATTACGCGGGTGTTAGTGTCCTTTTAATAAACTGTCCCACTGCTGGGTATGGGTCTCATCTCAGTGTTAGAAGGATAAGGCATCGGTACACCACACTGACTCAATGCGAGTTGGTAGCCTTCACACATCTTTTACTTATTTTTCTAGAATTCGGGAATCTTATGGTACCTTGGGTTTTTGTTACATTTATTTTTAAGTCAAATGAATACTTTAAAAGATATCACCGATTCAGTATTACAAGCAACCAAATGGCACGCTTGGCCGTCGTTACCGTCGGGCGGCGTCACAGTATTGTTCTGATCTATGTTTCACGATACAATTACACTAAAGCCAATTTTGATACTTTGCCTATTTCTCATTTATTTATCCTAACTTATATTATAAATACGAATGTGAGTTTGTTTGCTACACTTTCACGCTTTAGCTAATCGACCGATTGTCATGTAATATCGCATACCAGTATTCAGAGGCACAAAAAAGAACACAGGGTTCATTATATCCAGAAAAATATTTTCGAAATGTTTATGTGCGTATTGATTGACAATTATCGCCACTTCGAAAAGTCATATAACTTCCGAAAGTCAGAGGTGCGCGACGTGGGTTCGAACCCGAGACCCTCTGCATTGCAGTCTGTTGGTCTCCCCATTGAGCTGTCGCTGCTCTTAATATATTATAGTTGTCACTCATCTCATATAAATTGATGTGTATATAATTCGTAACGGGTGTTAACGCGATCATGCATAATGTTTATCTTATTGATGCTTGATGTTTCGACCTGGTTACACCGACCGTGGTCACAAGCTGACTTAATTGATGTAACATAAAAGGGTCTATTAAGGCATGAGCGCATAGGCAAATGTATTACAACCATTTTTTCGTCAGCTAAGTTCTAGATCCCATATAATAGATGAGTCTATCCCCGGCCCATTTCAAACCCCACGCTGTTACTGGGAAATTCCTAATGGAAACCAGAATAGAACCCTAACGATCGCAAGTATATTTAGTCACAGACTGATGTATCGGAATTAAAGATTCAATCGATTCATGTCTGCTAAAATCAATATATAGCTTGCAGTGATCGTGTAACATAATTCTTATAATTGAAGAAATATTGTTTATACCACCCATAGGCAAACATGTATAAGAATTAAGACTGCGCCGAGCAAAATGTGCCAAAACAGGCGGTTACAGTTAAGTGAATAAAATCAATACTTTTTGTTTAATACAAATATAAAATATACATTTACCATAACAATGAATGTGTTTACAATTACTCTGTGTAAAAAACTTAAAATAATTAATATTTTCGCCACGAAAATTACGTAAATTTGCACGAAAAATGCCAAAAAAGGAAAGCTCGTGTTACGTTATTTTTAGATTATAACAGTATAAATCTATCCTATTTTACAGCTTAAACGAAACATAAATAGTTATATTACAATTTGTCCGTCCCAAATATTTAAGTTATTGGTTGACAATAAAGATACATATTTATCAAAAAAAACAATTCAAATCCTTCATACAATTTTACTATAGCGGCCGCGCGCCGATTTGAATATGCGCCGCACGAGTTCTGTCATTATGTCTTACGCTCGGCGCAGTCTTAAGGACGACGTGTTGGAAATTGTGGATAACACACAAGTTTTAGGCATTACGTAATTTTCAAAGCTGCAGGTGGAATTGATGTAGCTCTGCAGCGTACGCTATGAGAAAAATTCGCAATCTAACAGACATAGATACGGCTAGGCTAGTCTATCTTAGCTATTTTCATTGTGTAAAGTTGTATGGTATTCTATTGTGCGGAGATGCTACCGACGTTCGAACTATCTTCGTATTGTAGTCTTGGCTGGGCTATTCGAGCAATTTACAACATATAACCAAGAAGTTTATTAAAAAAATTAAAAGCTATTAATAAATCAAGAGCCAACCAATAAATAATAGGGGTTTAAATATAATGTTACCGATTCGTATGAAGAAAATGGGGTAACCTTATGGTTTTCATACTATTCATTAATATTTTTTGAATGGCCTAGTCATATTCTATATATTTTTATTATTTACTAGCTGACCCGCGCAACTTCGTCAGCTTCACATAAGATCAATAACCCCGTTATTGCAAAATTTTTCATTGATGCTCCGCTCCTGTTGGTCGCAGCGTGATGTTATGTAGCCTATAGCTTTCCGCGATAAATGGGCTATCCAACACTAAAATAATATTTCAATTCAAACCAGTAGTTTCTGAGATTAGCACGTTTAACCAAACAAACAAACCCTTTAGCTTTATAATATTAGTAAAGATAGTCGCTACTATTGAGATGACTATGGTTTGTCTTAAATTAACAAAAACTTCGACCATCATAAAATTATGACGAATTGAAACAATGAATACCGGTAGACACTAAGCGATATGACTTTAAATTCGAATTGCATGTAAGGTTATATATATTTATTATCAATAAAAAATGACATTAATAATATAAATATACAGTTTATTATCGAAATGTACATGTATTTCTAAAATAACCATTGAATTCTGTACATAAACCAAGAAATTAGATGTAGAAAATTAACGGCAGTTTTATATTTAAAGATGTAATATGGTCAAATTTAAATTATGTGTCTAAAACATTGATTTGACGACCTCGATGGCGTAGTGGTTAGTGTAACCGACTGCCACGCCTGAGGTCGCGGGTTCGATTCCCGCACAAGTCAAACATTTGTGTGCATGAACATGAATGTTTGTCTTGGTCTGAGTGTTTCTACGTATAATATGAATGTATTTACAAAAAAAAAGTATGTATGTATGTTTGTCTATAGTCTAGTACCCATAGTACAAGCTCTGCGTAGTTTGGGCTGGATGGTGTTGTGTGTATGTGATAGAATATTATTATATTATATTATATTTAACGAACAGGGATATACATACCTTCCACAGCTTTAAAATTTCAATTGATTCATTGAAATTTCAGTATGAAAATTAAGACTTGGCCTATAAGTAAAATAACATTATATTTTTGCGAGCTTTAAGGCGTTTCGCCAAAATTACCACCGGCAAGAATGGTCTAGCAGTATTGATTATTCATTATTAACAATGTTTTATTAAAACATACATGAAAGTCAACAAACAGACTTTAAAAAAAAGTAATGCTTGATACCTTTAAATTGGCCATCGGCCCATGTTAGCAGATATGGGTACAATCAAAGTACATACTAACTTCCTAACTAATATTATAAATGCGAATGTGACTTTGTTTGGTTGTTACGCTTGCACGCTTTAACTACACATCGGATCATCATGAAATTACAATAACAGAATAGAACATAAGATAACGAATCCAAATTATACTATTAAAGAAAATAAGGAGTGCTCTCAGCAATAACATATTAAATATATTAATTTTATAGACGGCTATATTAAGTGATTTATAAGTATGTCATAAATGAGAAGAATGAATAGTATCAATATTGGCGTGAGTTGTAATTGTATCATGAAACATAGACCAAAACAGTACTGAGGCGCCGACGACGACGCGCGACGGCAACGGCGCGGCGGCGAAGCGTGCCGTTAGGCCTCCCGTTTCGGTGCGAGCGATTATTTTGGTTGCGTGTAATACTGAATCGGTGATATCTTCTAAAGTATTAATTTGAATGATATAGTGCAAAAGACAATTTTAATCTCCAAGACACGGACAATATTTTAATTCGTAATTCCCACAGTTCTACTAAATAGTTATGTGACTATATTATGATGTAAAGAAATAATTCTATTACAAGCGTTTATTTATTCGTATAGGCCTTATTAAATGCGCAAGTGAGCTGACATAATTATCTGAATGAGGATAAATAATTAGTTGCAGAAATTGCTTCGCAAATAAACTATACCTAGATTTTTTAAATCTTCTCCCTTAGCCTTTATTATTCCCAAGTCACTTGGGGTCGGCTTTTCTAATCTAACCGGATTTGACTGGATATCAGTTTTTACACGGAGCGGCTGCCACCTGACCTCCGCAACCCGAAGGCTAACGATACCCTAAAGCTAGACCACTGTCAGGATATTAGAGGGAACTGACTTTCCCAATAACGACTGCCATAGATGTTCATGGCAGCTACCGACGGCTTAACGTGCTCTCCGAGGCACGGAGCAGGCGATAATTGTCAATCAATACGCACATAATTTCGAAAAGTCATATAACTTCCGAAAGTCAGAGGTGCGCGACGTGGGTTCGAACCCGAGACCCTCTGCATTGCAGTCAGTTGGTCTCCCCACTGAGCTATCGCTGCTTTATAATACAACATACAACCTAGTTTTTTTAAATACAGATGGATAATAAATACAATGTGTTTTACTAATCTGGAATAAATACACTGAGTGTTTCTTAGGAGATATAAACCATGCTATTGCGGACTTTTCTGTAGGCGTTATGAAGACTCTGTTTTTATGACAAAACTCTGTCAGAGTCAACTTGTACATAATATTTACTAATTATATACACAAACCTTCCTCATTCAGAAATTGGCTTTTTTTATACTATGTGGAGATAATCCTAATTAATTTTATAAATGTGAATGAGAGTTTGTTTCTTTATTACGCTTTCACGCCTGAACTACTCAACCGATCATTATGAAATTTTGCATACACGTTGTCACGGTTACAGAAAAGGATATAGGGTACCTTTCATTCAGATAAGGTTCTGTTCCCAAATGATAGAAGATTTTTGACAAAATGTAGTTATTTATTATTTGGTTATAATGTTATATGTACTGGGGGATATTCTGCCTTCATAAAAAAGACGTATCTGCCAAAGAAAATCATATTTTATATAAATATACTGGCAGATGCTTCTTTATTGACTGATTTCAAATAAGAGAAAAATTAATTTCGAAAAAAAAATTTGGTATATCTTTTCCCTTAACGGCAGTATTTATTAACATCGCTTAATACATATACATGCATACGTAGTTTCACGCCTGTATCCTTAAAGAGGTAGGGAGAGGTGTACCTATATATATACTCACATGCCTTTCGCCTTCTACAGGACACAGTTCCAGTGTCCACTGACTGTGCTGCTATCGAGAGTTTCTTGACATAAAAACCTAGTAATAACACTTCAGACCGGGAATCGAACCCTTGACCTACGTACAGTAGTCGCATTTATAATAAATATACGATAGATAACTTAAGACTTCTTACTAATCAAGTCTTCGGGCTGTTCGTAGTTTAGTTTTTCACAAACGTACATTCGACATTTGTGCTTCAAAAGAAATGCTGATGCATTATATACAACATGCAAAATACAGACACATTACGTAATACATTCAAAGACAAAGAGTTTCAAACACTGACGGGTATAACTGCAGCTCTGCCTATTTGTAAAATGTAATTGCCGATATTTTTAATTATAAGGCGGACACTAAATTATTTATTCACAATAAATATAAATACAATATTAACCTTTATTATAAACTATGATATTTATTATAAAACGCTTATATTACTGCTATACGTGTGTTTAATCATATCCCTGTATATGTTTAAAAATGCTCTATAAAAGTGGCTTATTGATAATGCCATAAATAGTCTACGGGAATTTTTTGATAATAAATAATATTTGTAGTTTTAACGTATTTTTTTGTATATACTAGAATTAACAAATGTAAAATTTCAATACCCGAATGGGTGGGTAACTGTTGATTCTAATATTATGCAACACCTTTGTACACACGGTAGGCAGCGGCTTTGCGGTGACCTGACATTGCTGAAGTCCATGAGCAGCGGTTACCACTTTCCATCAGGTGGACCACTTGCTCGTCTGCAGACGATGGCAATAAAAAAAAACATTGTTTTATGCAATAAATATACATATGTCTATGTCTTATGTTTATAAAAAGTGATATAGATTAGTTTCTCAGATCTTGCATATGCTAGGTCGTAAATTCAAATTACAAGGATTTATTCGAACGTGACAGTCGTTATACAATCATACATCTCATATGAATTGATGTGTATATAACTCGTGGGCGCATTAACGCGATCATGCATAATGTGTACCTTATTGACGCTTGGCGTTTCGACCGGGTTACACCGGCCGTGGTCACAAGCTAACTTAATTGATGTGACATTTTATGTCACATCCGCTGAGAGCGGATGCCAGGAGGGCGGGGGCAGACGCCACGCCGCCCACCCCGGGGTCTCAGCCGGTTGCCCCCAAGGCAGGCAAGAGGGGCAAGCAGGCCCCTAAAGCTGCCGCCGCTCCTGCAGCGGCACTGACCGCGGGTCCCTCTAGCTCTAAGGGGACCCAAAACGCCAGCGGGGTTGCTCTTGCCGCCGCCGTCCCTCTGAAAACATGGGTCTATTTAAAAGGCATGAGTGCATGCTATGTCTGTTTATGTTTGAAGGGGTACGCAGATATATATTATATAAAAACGTCATCTGTGCTCTAGGTCCCATATAATAGCGGACTAGACTATCATCCGCACATTTTCAAACACCTCACTGTTAATTGTTCCTAATAGAAATTCCGAGTGCTTGATCTCAGAATAGAACCATAACGATCGCAAGTAAATTTAGACGTAGACTGTATCGGATGTATCGGAATTAAAGATCAAGTCTATTCATGTCTTCTAAAATATCAGCAATCAATACATGGCTTATGGCATTAAGAACAAATCGTGAAAATAGTTTTAATTTAATAAGTTTTATAATAATTAATAAATTACTGTCATATCAATTTCCTTTTTTAATATAATTTATATGTAAACACTATGCATGCAATTTGTAATTATTATTATTAGTTTATTTTTTTATTTAAAAGCCATTTATTGTTTGTATTTAGTTTTATGTAAGTAAAGACACTTTATCGTAATTTCTCAAACAAGCATAAATATTTTTTTTTCATGCCACGGCAACCTGTAATTAAGGCAGCACTACGTAATGTATCCGTATTTATGTGTTATCGCAATGTTTTTAATGCGTGTATGCTTTGTTGGATGTCCATAAATAAATAAAATAATTCTTATAGTTGATAAAAGGCGAACATCTATAAAAATATAGACGTGTGGATATCACACATTTTTGGCATTACGCTGGATTTAAAGTTGCGGCGGGATTCACAAATAAGTAAATAGACTCAGCTCTGCTACTTACGCAGTCAGAAAAATTTGACAACTAACTGACATAGATACGGCCAGGCTTGTTTATCATAGTTATTTTTACAGTGTAAAGTCGTATGGTATTTGTGCGGGAATGCTGCCGATATTTAAATTATCTTCTAACTGCAGAAGAGGGCTATTCAAGCAATATACAATATGAAAACTAAAAACTCATTAAAATAAATTCGAAGATATAAATAAAGGTTTATGGTTTTCATACTAACTATTTTCTCAATGTTTTTTGAATGGCCAAGTTATATTCAAGTCTTTTTAGATAAATATTTTTCTAGTAAGCCCGCTATGGTTTGTTTTTGACTTAAATTAACAAAATCTTCAATCGGCAAACATACAACCAAATATAATCAACACTCACTTACTTAAAAAAAGTTGGCCTAAGCCAAGTATTATTAGTATGTACTTTTAACGTACGCATACTTAGTAAAGTATGCGTACGTTAAAAGTACATACTAATACTACTCTATCCCACACATATTGTTACTTAGATAATAAGTAACGTCTAGCGGACCTGGGCTTAGACTAGACTGCACTTAAATGAGGTCTATAATCCCTTGGAAAATTCAAGCTTCTAAGTCAATCTAACAATTGATACAGTCACCAAAATTGCGAATTTGGCGTAAAATAAACCAAAATGGCGTAGTCTTTCAACTGCAGAGTTAAGTTTGTTTCTAAATCCTAGTAAATTTTCATTAGAATAATATTGAGATACTTATAATTACAAATATACATACTTATAATTTATGTATGACTTTCAATACTTAATTATTTTCTTAGGTACGCACTTGACCGGTGATTTTGTAGGAGTCCGTATTAAGATTTAGACTGCACGGATGACGTAGTGGTTTAACTTCTCGCCTCGCCATTGTCATTACGCCGAGTTGTTGTACTTTGTTGTGGGTTCGAATCCCACACGGGACAAACATTTGTGTAATTCACAAATAGTTGTTCCGAGTCTGGGTGTTCTTTGTGTGCGGTGTTTCAATATTTGTAAAGTCCCCGGCGACACAGAAATTATTCCTAGTGTGGAAAATGTCATTATTTTTTAAAATCGATTAAGGATGAATTTAAAGGCGCTAAACATCAGTCTGCGAATTAAATAACCATTTGATTTCATCATAAACGCGTTGCCAGTAAGTTGGAATCTGTATTTCGCTTCATACGTAATAGACTGTTGCGCCTTGAGTTTGAGCGGAAGAACACGGGCCAGTACCAGCAAATCTTCGGTGCTTATATCCTTTTTCATTTATTGGTAATGTACAATTTATTGCTCGTGCAAATCTTATAGAGAGTCGCGTCTTATAACCTTTGCAGGATATGAATGCTAGATGTATAATTTGTAGGGTATCCCTGCAACGCTGATGATAGTTCTATCAGCCCATATAGGTGGGCCATACTTCATAAGACTTAAAAACAAAGCTTATTGTATTACTTTTAAAGTGTTCAATGAAATACCTTATTTGATATCCATGTCAAATCGTGAAATTTATTTTAAATTTTATCTTTATTTTATGTTCAACAAATGTAAGAATGAAGTAAAAGGAATAAAACGTTTGGTATTGTTATTTTTATTTTTTAATCGACTTTTGAAAATGCGGCGTTTCTCAATCCGTCTGTCAATTTATTCTATTTAGGGCATGACTTCTTTGTTTGTAATAGTAACCCGGAAGAAGTCCTTTCGTGGCTTGTATGAATTAAGTTGTAATCTCTTTGTTTGTGCTTTTCAATTTCTGGCACCGCGCGATAAACAAATCTGATTATGCAACAAGCAGGCCAACGATTTTGACGACTATATAAACGAATGGCAATATTGTTACACTATATTAACAAATGGCCCGTAATTTCAACTAGTTCTTTCTATGTGTTCGTGAGGTCTTAGTTATAAAATAATTGGAACGAGAGGAAGTTATCACGCACCCTCGGACTGACCACATTAACTAGTGCTATAGAAAATTGGTCGACAATACCGAACTCCTCTAGTTAGTGACTCCAACTTGCAGTATTTCGCTTGGAACTCAAAATATTTTAGTTGCAACAGCGGTGCGTTGTTTCTTACAGGCCACGGCAATAAGAGCGAATTCTATTCATTTAAGCTAGTTGATACATATAAAATATGTAGTGACCTACTTATCCCATTTGCGGGACAGTCGGAAGCACAATATCTATGCAAACGCTCTAGCTACATAATTAACTTGCTGTAGATTGATATGAAACTATTTATTACGGATAGATAATAAATAGTTTAATGTCAGCAGAAAAACGATTCCAAATAGATATTAAATATTTATTATTATAAAATATATAAAAATAGTCGGTTCTGGTAAACAGAAATGGGGTCATTTTTATCATGAAAACGCACGGACACACGCGTGGCAAATGTTAGTGCACACACTATACATAGGTACCTTCAGATATCCACTTGTTTGGGTCTGTTCACAATTGTTAGTAACTGTATTATTAACATCAACAAAGGACTGTCAAACTACTTATCGCAATTTTTTATAAATATTACGATATTCTACAACCGCAGAATCATATACTTAGAAATAAACAATCAATTGTAAAATAAAATATCATAAATTCATGTATTATCAATTAAGGTAACTAAACTATAAAAATACGTTTTATATTTGTGAAGGCAATGCAATGAAACTAATCCCTGACCTAATATTTGCCTTTCTTCGATTCTTTAATACTAGCACACCTTTCCGTTACACAGTGTATCGATCTAAAGTAACTGCAGTAGGCCAATGAATAAATAATGGAGAATTTAATATGCGAAACAACAGTTGCACCTACCCCTTTACGTTTTCTTGTAAAGTTCAGTTACTTTATTGATCGTAAAGGGTCAATATACTTTTGTAACGAGCTTTAGAAGTCTATAAAATAAGTGTTTCAACTTTAATGTCCAAATCAGGTATGTTGCGGATGCGGATTTTGATGAACATTGTCCATCTCATTTAATAAAAAGTATCTAATATGGTGATGAAGGCGGTGGCCTTCGCAGGTTCAAGCCTGTTTTGCAAAGGTTCATAAATTAAACACGTACTACTGAACAACTGATTTCTTTCTTATCGTAACCTACGCTATATCTGGATCCGGATTAACATCCGCGTTGATTATTGCTGATGCGGATGCGGATGCTCCGAAATTGCGGATGCGAATGCAAATATTTGCAACATCCCTGGTCCAAATAGACTGCACGGATGGCGTAGTGGTTTTTAAGTGGTCGCCTCGTCACTGCTACTGCGCCGTGTTGTGGGTTCGAATCCCTTGCAGGACAAAAGGTTGTGTGATCTTCAAATGTTTGTTCCAAGTCTGGATGTTTTTTGTGTCCGTTGTTTGAATGTTTGTAAAGTTCCCCGCGACACAGGAATTATTGCTAATGCGTGAGTTGCCTTTCTAAAACAAACATTGCTTTTACATGTTGCTTGTCTTATGAGAAAGGATTACACAAGTATGGTAGATTAGTATTCGTATGGTATGATACTCTGAAGCTTTGCTTATTTTTATAATAAGTTTATTGTACTAATGTCGCAGGTTAGTTGTTGTTATTTAAAGCCCTTTAAACATAACTTAATAAAAAAGCTAAAAAAGAAAATTATGGGAAAATCATTTTAAACGAAGGAGTCTAGCTGTATAACAAGCTTCCAAATGAAATAAAAGAGTGCAAAAATATACAAATATTTAAACAACAACTAAAGGATTTTGTACATACATACATACATAGATTCACGCCTGTTTCCCAGAGGGGTAGGCAGAGACTACGGATTTCCATTTGCTACGATCCTGACACACTTCTCTGGCTTCATTCACTTTCATCACATTCCTCATACACGCCCGTCGGTTCAAGGTGCTCTTAAACTGGCCTTTGTCCAGAACTCCTCCGATCTGATCGAGAAACGTTCGCCTAGGTCTGCCTCTTGCGACTGTTCCATTCACACTAGCCTTATAAACTTTCTTAGTCAGTCTTTCCTCGTCCATTCTTTCGACATGCCCAAACCAGCTTAACATACCCTTTTCTATTCTTGTCACTATATCAACTTTCATGCCGCATCTCTCTCTAATCACGGATAAATGAGAAAGAGAAGAAGAAGAAAGGATTTTGTTTTAGAAAAAATACCTCCTGCATAGATGTAGAATGAGTATTTTTTTATTTTATTTTATTTCTTTGGGATAACAAACAATAGTATAATAAAGCTTAATACTACTACATAGATCTTATAACAATTAAGGTAATTTTACAACCAGCACCATTATCCACAAAATAATGACAGCCTCGATGGCGTAGTGGTTAGTGTAACCGACTGCCACGCCTAAGGTCGAGGGTTCGATTCCCGCACAAGTCAAACATTTGTGTGCATGAACATGGATGTTTGTCTTGGTCTGGGTGTTTCTATGTATAATATGTATGTATTTACAAAAAAAAAGTATATAAGTATGTTTATCCAATGTCTAGTACCCATAGTACAAGCTCTGCTTAGTTTGGGCTAGATGGTGTTGTGTGTATGTGGTAGAATATTATTATTATTTAATAATTAATTACATTTATCATTAATAAAATATTGTCAAGTATTTTGATTAAGTGTTTGCTTCTTCTTATGATGACACTAAGTATATATTGTGTTCTGTTGATCTTATGTATGTATGTATCTTATGTGGGGGCCAGTCAGTGCAGACCGGCGACACTTCGACCCAGTGGGATCTTTTGTGTCGACACTCTCCCAATAACGACTGCCATAGATGTTCATGGCAGCCGGGACCGACGGCTTAACGTGCTCTCCGAGGCACGGAGCAGGCGATAATTGTCAATCAATACGCACATAATTTCGAAAAGTCATATAACTTCCGAAAGTCAGAGGTGCGCGACGACGTGGGTTCGAACCCGAGATCCTCTGCATTGTAGTCTGTTGGTCTCCCCACTGAGCTATCGCTGCTCTTTTGATCTTATGTAAGTGAATTATCTATTGTTCTTATGATAATAAATATTATTTAAATTTACAAGATAAAAGCAATAAATTAAATTTCTGAATTATAGATTAATACACATGCATATGTTTTCGAGGCGAACTTTATTCACGCTACATACAGAGATTTAAGTATACATTTAATGTATTTGATGATTTACTAATCATATTTTAAGACTATGCACTTCTTAATACTTTTTATTGTTAAACTTAACATAGATATAATTAATTTAACTCAAGCGAATTCACTTATGTTGCACATAAATCGAACTGTTTTAACAGAAACATTACTACACTCAATTCCCGGCGTTTATGGCCTAAACACTACGTGAAATGAAAATTTACGGCATTCATAAATTGGGGAGCTGCAGTTTATAACAATAATTACATACTTCGTACCCCAGTGACCCAAAGTGCGTCTAGGACAATGAAACATACATCTTATTCGGAATACGTCGATAGATACAATTTGAGACTTACAAGCGATTCTGACTAAAGGTTTTGTGAAGGAATATTCTAGAATTTATGTCATATGACGATATTGCTAATGAGAATGTTAGACATAACTTATTGATATAGTGATATCTAACGTCTGCAAAAAAATCTTTACTGCTATACTAATATTATAAAGAGGAAATTTTTTTGTTCGTTTGTTTGTTTGTGACTACTGTTTAGTTTAACTCAAGAACTACACAACCGATTTTAAACATTCTTTCACCATTAGAAAGTTGTATTATCACCGAGTAACAATTTTATTTAAAAAGAAAGTAATGAAGCTTTCATAACCTAACCTACTTTTACGCGAGCAAAGCCGCGAGCGAAAGCTAGTGTTTTATAAAATGAAAGTAATCTATCAAGAAATGAATTAGTTCAAGATAAATTAAATATATTTTTGGAATCTGGTTATGTTTTAAGTTCTCACTTAGGAATATAAATATTTTATTTGTAATAAACATGGAATCCATCAGTTACATAATTATATTGCCAAACAAAGTTAAATCTCATCCTATTCATCATACAAAATGCCATTAGACAATCTCATACTTAATCGTTTGCTTTGTACTTAAATTATTGTCAGTCAGATGAGGATATTCAAGATACCTATTCTCCTATTTAGGGTATTATCTGGTCCTAGTAACAATAAAAGCATAATACCTCATAATGGTTGCACAAATAGAGATTAAAATAAAACCTCTGTGCCATAAAATTGATCCATCATTAGTGTATGACCAATCAATTTCATGGCACTTTCATGGTTTAATGATTAGACTGATCAACGAGGGAGACGGGTTGCATGGTACTTCTAGTACTGACATCATTATTATATGCGAATGTTATGCATTAAAATGAAATAGGGTGTTACGAATTTTATCGCGAATTTTTTTTTCAAATTTGTTTTTACTTTGTGCTTTTAATTATCTCGCTATGTTTATAGGGAGAAAAATCATGAAAAAGAGTAAAACGCAAATTTTACCAAATATCCTTACGCTAGAATTGTGTTTCTGTTTACGAAGAATTATTTTGTATCTTGCTATATTTTGTTGGAAGGGTCATGTTTTTCAGATTCTTTTATTCAATACGAATCTGAAAACTGGAAAGGCTAATCCTAAGGTCAATCTAAAGATCACATTTTACTTAATTGAAATAAGAATAACCTTCTTTATGTAAATAGCCTCGTGGATTACCATTGATGGGAACTGGTGTGCTTTGCAAATATCTTTGATTCATACAATCTTTAGTATCTATTATTTGGTCCCCCGTTGCACGTGTTCACAGCATTTTAAGACGCATTTTGGACAAACTCACAGCTCCAATTATTGTCATAAGCAGTTGTATTAGGGAGGCAAATAACCTGAAATGAATAGCTTTAACGTCAATTCAGTATCATTCATCATTATCATAAATCTTTCTCATGGTGTTTGCATAAAACGTGTGTTAAACTTGACCATAACGTTAGGGTAAAGCATACGACCGAGATGACCTTGGTTTCCCTTCGAGACACCCCATCGTCTGCTCTCACCCCTTCATTACATTATATAATATCCCGTCACAAACAGATTGATGAATGGATACAGTACTTTGATACAGGGTTGTAGATGTCCGGTGTAATTTTGAACATCATAATCAAAATAAAAAATATGTACTACAGAAAAATCTTGCCTTATGATTTTATGATCCAGTATCTCTTATGAAATGTTAACCGTCGTCGTTACTGCTATGAATCTATTTGGTATGCTGTGCTGATCTTGTACAACCCTGTACCGTGTCTCAAGTAGCGCGGGCTGTAAACGGCCGACGCGAACCATCCGTGCTTATAACTATTACATGAACTTGTGTATGTAGCTAGCTTGCTTTAAATAGCTTGCGTACATGGGCTATTTGAGCTATTATACCCACACCAGCTACTTGCGTCGTGTGTAAGCATTTAGTTGATAGATTTGCAGAATAATATATGTCAGAAAAATGTAATGTAAACAACCATATTAGGGCAACAATGTGCTGGCTGATAATAAGATTTCTTTTTATTGTATATTATATATTGACACGCCATTTGATTATATTTATGTGTATAAAATATTAGAATTATATTTTAATGTTACATGGGGTAATGGTATAAGAGCATTTACTACACTTCCAAAACTTCTATTTACTAAATTTTGTTATTTTACAATGATAGCATTTTGTATAAGGCTACATGCGCTGATGGTTGTCAGATCACCTCAAACATTTCATAGCGCTCAATGACACACAATCAAATCTATCCAAAATGAATCACATGGCGTATTATTCATAATTAAAATAAACTTATTTAAAAATTATTAAAATAAACGCTAGATTTAGAATCATAATAAATTTGTTTTAACTGTTAAATCTATTAACTTGTAACATTGTCGAATTCAAGGGATTTTAAATATAATACAGTAATAAATTACTTTTAGGAAAAGTTGATGAACTTTTTACAGATACGTCCATCGACTGTTTATACTATAAATGTAAACGACAAAGAGCCTGCTGTTGCCAATTTACGGCGACAGTACAGATGACGCGATCGTTCCGGTATTTATCTCTTGCAGGAAAACGGCGTAAGAGCAGAAGCACAGTTACTGCGTTTCACCTCGTGAATAAATTTCGAAGGCTCACTTTTTTACGTCGCCCATATTTTTCTTGCATTACGTCTCTAGTTCCTTGCAAAGGTTCAACAACCCACGATGGATTTCCTTAGTATTGCAAGTGATCAAAAGCTACGGTAACCGCTTACCAGGCAGGCCGTGTGCTTGTTAGCCACATTTGAAAGACACAAAAATATATATCTTTAATCTTTGTTGATAGTTAAATGTAATAGTCTTCAGCAGTGGTCTTTTAATATTGCTACAAGATAATTTTTTGGAAAAAGCTTTGAATATGGTCTTATTACAAAGTGCTACAGGCAATCATTAAAATTGTGCTAACACCAGAGCTGTGTGATCCATTGAGAGTTCGTGCTTATGCATAAATAATGTCAGCTGCGAATGTACGATTAATTCTACGTAATAAAACTCGTAGAGGTTTGTAAAATGCTTAGATTTTTGTGTCCTATAAAGTAAAAGTATGTATTTATCATATTAGTTAGGATACAAAATAGTCATGATTTGTTGGATTGTTAAATTTGATAAGGTTAAAAGGCTTTTAACCTTATCTCTTATTTCGATGCTTGCACAACGGTACCTACTGAGTCCTTAGATAGTGCCGAGACTAAATGTTTTTTGTTTGGAATTCCCCCCAATATGACAATAATTGTTTAAAACCAGGTAATTAAAATTTGTTTCAATGTTTGTGTAGAATTTAAATAACCTGTTCTTTGTATTCCTAAACTATTGAGTTTTACTTTTTCACGGTCCACCTGTGTGAAGAAGATGAGGCTTATCTAATATTAAAATTGAATTAATTACCGTCTATATCACTTTTAAAAAATGAAGTTGATTAATCAAAAAATAGATATTATATTAAAAATAATTTACTATTAGATAAAAAGATACAAAAGATCCCACTGGGTCGAAGTGTCGCCGGTCTGCACTGACTGGCCCCCACATATGATGATGATACTATTAGATATAAAAGCTGACCTATGTTAATATTCGATTTTTAAGCTTTTACCGTAGGGAACATATGCCGCGGCTCCCTTTCGTCGCAAAAATTAACAAACGACGAGTTCCTATCTACAAATCGCTAGTCACACGGCAGCTTGATTGTAAATAGTAATTTATTGATGCTGTCCGCGCTGTACCCGGACATTAATCGGTGTGCTTATCACTTCTACCCTCGGGACTATTTAATATTCATCAACTTGTTGCTTTTAACTGCAGCTATCGCTGCTGTGACCTTGATAAATAATTTTACTCTAAATGGCTATACTTGGGATAATTTAAGGATCATCGACGACAACTCTTACAGTCATTTTTATCTTTAAAACTTCTGCGTTTGCCTGAATCCCTCAGGATGCAAATGTATTGCGCCTACCTTTGTAACACTTCAACCAACTTCTTTGCATTGTTTCTTCATTGGACAAGTTAAGTTAGCCTATAAGGATTCCAGAGATAAAGATAAAATATTTTGTTATTGGAATTGAATCTTTGCTTCAAGAAACTTTTGCTAACATGTTCATTGGTTGAGCTTAATCATTTATAGAAAAGCGATTGTATTATAAATTTTTTTTTGAGAAATCCTAATTTGCAATTACATTCCCGAATCTTCAAAATATATTTCGTTCGATTAAAATTTTATATTAATAATTATTAAATTTCACGTTCATATAAATAGTTAACGTCACTACTTTTACAATGTATCTTAATTGCAGTAAATTGGGTTGAAAGTAGGATCGACTTTTTGAAAATAAATTTATTTTTGTTTTTATAAGACCGAACAGGTATACTCGGCCTGCCTAAAATTGTTCGCGCAAGTGCATTACCAAGAAAAGAGCCTTTTTACTGCTTGCTTGTTAGCACACCATTTCCTCGAGCCACTCGCAGAAATACAAAATAGAATTTTTTGGTTATGCTCTTGCTACTTCTTAAGTAGGGCTGCCGAAGTTTGAGCTTAATCTTGAGTTAATGTGAAGTTTCTACTATGACTATGACACATCTCATAAAAAAATTGTAAAAGTATTAATGTTCGAAATATAAAATCACGTAAGCGGTATGAACAAAATGTTAAGCATTAAAAAGAAATATATTTCAAAAAATGTCGTAAAAAGTTTCCAAGGTTTCGAAAGTTCAGAAACCTTTGAAAAAATTACAAAGACTTACTGAAGACTTAATAATGTCATACAAAAGTTTCCTTTTCTTATCGTCTTTCTATTTTGGCCAGGACAAAATTTCATAATTATTGTGTATTTCAACCTAAATTTTGTAAACATCTAGTCGATGGAAATTTACCAGAGCTGCTATAAACTACTGCGTATTTCATACAGAGTAAATACAAAATGGCGGTGTAAAGATTTTATCTAGAATTTCACCACCCTGTTGTATAATTCGTATATAGATGCAATCTCGCCGGGCCACAGAAGGGCGACGTATGCTGAAGCGGGACGCGCAACAGGTAATTTAATATTTGCTTCCCGCTCCCTGTGGCGCCCAGGTACATCTAGCCTACCTAGATTTATATTTATTGGGGTGTCCAACGGATCAATACTGCATCCCAGCCCGGACGGTTGCTATGGGGATGCCCGCTCCCTACAACCCCCTCTCAGCTCTACCTAGGCTTTGAACATTTCGCGGGCCGGGTGCATCGAATGTTGTGCGTCATTTATCGGGAAGTCATAATTTAGTGAGGACGTATCATGATTGATATACCGCGCGCACCCTACTCCATTTTAGTTTAACATTTTGTTTGTTTAAATTAACTTGAATGTGATTGCATATAACGTTAATGCTTTTTGATTGCGCGCGAGTGTTTATTATTGAATGGAGCTGATAAGAAATAATTGTCAAGGTCTTCCGTCACTTCCTTCTAGATGTTTCTGGTAAGTTCTTTGTCTTTTTATTTTTTTAAGGAAGGCGTTTGGCGGATGTATTTCTATGCAGATTTGGATATTTTTAATACAATTTAGCATTGTTTGGAGACATTTTGGAGGGAATCTCCTACCAGGTGTTCGACTTCGGCGAAGATGGTTACATATTTTTTTTTATTACGTGAAGTAAATATTTCTTTACAGATCTTCAGCTACCAGACTGGCTTTTTGACCCGTTTTTAATTCTTGATATATTTATTTGTCTTTGTATTATAAATAGATATCGACCAATATATTCAAAATGGTGGCCGATATTTTGCGGGGTAGGCAAGAAGGGGGCAGGGTTCGGTGAGGAGAACGCAGGACCTCAGTCAAACCTGTGGACGCTTTGTTTGAATAATTAATAAGTTTTCGAGTAGTTTCTAGTCCTAGATTTACAAACAGGCTCACGTGACGCGACTGGTTGAGGATTTGGTTATTTTTATCACACAGGTACTTAGAGGGATAAAGAGGCGTAGCCGCGGCTTTTGTGCGCCTACGACGAATGTGTTTCTTAGATTTTAAAATCGATCCTAAAACTAAGAGGATGAAGATATTTTTTTAATTAACGCTTTGTGTGACATTTTCCTTGAAGCTTCTTCTTTGTTTTAGGGTAGTTCGTATTTATTTTGACTTTTAGGATGGTCATTTTCTGGTTCAAAATTTACATTTTATTGTTTTTTGTTCCTTGTTGCGCAATTCGATGTACCATGTTCTTCAAATAGACATCAATCAATAAAATCAAAATGGACACCGGCGCGGGTACGGGCGGGGGGAAAGGGCAGAGGGCAGATGTAGTCGCCATTTTGATTTGGTGTGTAACTACAGATAGTTTTTAATAGCTCTCAGGTGTTTTGCGAGGTGTGTTGGACAGAGATGCGAGCTGGCAGTTCTAATATATGCTTGGACTTAGGATAAAATATGTGAGTGTGTGGTTCGGGGAGTGGCTAGAGTGTAGGCGTAACTCCTCTGCGCTAACGCCGACGACGTTTAGGACCTTATATGGTGAGATTCCAACATACCATTTAAAACGCCCCATGGTTTTGTAGTAATGTATATGTGGAAGTTTTAAATAGGGTTGATTAACATCTTTATTCTGATCAACTTTTTGTTTGATAGCAGGAGAGTCTTTTTGTTTTATATGAATGGTTGTTTTTTTAGCAGTTGTTCTCGATTGTAGTATTTCTTAGTATTGTCTGTGATTTGAAGTGGCCTGTTCTATAAATAGCAGTCAATCGATAAAATTAAGATGGCCGATGATGATGGGTGGGTGAAGGGGTGAAGGGAAAAGGCGGCGGGGTAGGGCTTATAGCGCCATTTTGTTTTCAATATTTAGTTTGATTGCGCTGTTTCCTCATAGTGCTTTTGTTCTATTACGCATAGATGTAATTGGTCTTCGTCGTGATTGTTCTAGGTCTTTTTATTACACTCAACACCTAAGGGTTCAAAGAAGGAAGTATGTCTGCGGTGGTGATGCGTTGATTTAATTTGATGTATAGAATAGCAGCTATAGTAACCAAAATAGCTGAGTCCGCGGTTTCACACACTTTCCAAATATCTTTATATGTACCGCATTTTCTCCTCGAAAATTTTCCGACCGTTATTTTTGAAATTGATCGACATTTACTCTTTAATTTTATAATATTAGTTTTACCTGATGCAATGCATATTTTATAGACATTTATAGCGAATATTGATAATGATATGCAATTTCAGTTTCAGTTAGAAGTCTTCTTATAAATACTTGCGTGGGGTTGTAAAAATATTAACTTTATTTTATATTCAATTTAAAATATGCGCTATTAATAACTTTTCCGCTACGTATCGTATTTTTACAGACAATAATTATTTAACACGGACATTCTAATTCACATACATGGTTTGTTTTCTTTGTTTCTTTGTACCAATGATATTCGTATGAGTACCTAGATTATTCTCATTTATGATAACAAAATAATTAGCCCCTCATAATAATGAAATCCGATTCCGCGTCAGGGAAAATACGTTACGAAAAATCATGGAAAATTCCCTAAGTAGATACTCAGACAGCTTAAATATAATAATAGCGGCAATTTCCTTTGATGTGTTACTTATGACCGTGAAAATAAAGGTGGTAAATCAATAAATCTTGGTACAAGTTGTTATCAATGTTCCCACCTACGACTCTGTAATATATCAGTCGCTTTTCTATTGTGGCCGAGACAAGACGTCTTTTATTAGGTAAGGTACCTCGATTTCACTCTTTGGTACTAAATCCTTTTTAATATTTTTTTACGTTATCTTTTTTCGACGTTGGCGATTTTCTGATTTGGTGACGCGATCGTGGATTCGTGTTTCTTTTTCTCGGCTCTTAACGAACAATGGATTTGAGCGTCTGGGCTTTAGCTTTTCTTAATCCGGCTTTAGTAAACGGAGTTCCTTCTTATCCAAGTGTTACTTGTTTAAGTATTGGCGAAGTATTTGGATATAATTATAGTCCAAATATTTTACATATTTATATTTTATATCTATTGCGTATAAATTTCCTAAATTTTGAAATTAATTGCGATTTAAAGGTAGGTTACGTTAGTATCGGATCAGAAATGTTGTTCGCTAATACCGTTCTACGTATTAAAAACAGTGTAGATTGTATTAATTTCTCTAATCCGTTTAATTATTTATTTACCGCGCGATATTTTTATCTTTATGTTAATTTCATTAATAGCAAATTATTTCTTGTTCCTGTTTAGCCAGCGTCTAAATTTTACAGACGGGAATAATAGTAAAAGGTTTCAGAGATCGCTTCGGTTTTGTTCCATGAAATTATTGCGCGCTATTTCTCGGAAACGAGATCGGGCTCTCAATGCGCATGACAGGCTTCAAAATGGCGTGCGCGCCACCCACGCAAGTACGAGCTCGATCGATCGAGCTCTGGGCGGGGAATGCGGGGGGAGAGGGGTGCAGCCGCGCCCTGCCACGCCCTAGACACGCCCATGCCGGCTACGCCCTTTAATTAATTAGCTCCCTTTACCCTAGCCAGATTTCCCTTTGATGTTTTTTACTTCCTAAAAGTCTATAGTGTGTCTGCATCCTGCAAATTAGTGCTCTATTGCTGGATTCGAAAGGATTTCAAGATTAAACATTTTAATTAAAACACAGTTAAAATAATAACGTCAATGGCCATAGACGCAGGCGGAAAAGGAATAGGCTGACCGCCGTTTCTTCAAGTATAAAAAGACTTCTTAAGCAATTTCATATACTCCAATTTCATAAACAGCGCGCGAACTTTGAAAATTTTAGCAATCTCCTAATACTACTGCTGCCATTTTTATTCTAAATTGTATATTTTTTTATTTCAGCTTTCGGCCAGGCGATTCTTCAGTGTCTCGGCTGCCTGCTGCCATTCCTCGAGTATGATATGATCGACAACCTTCCGTATCTGGTGGCGTACTGCGTGGCCGTCTTCCCCGTGGCTCTTCACCAGGAGATCCTACATCTACTCTGCTACTATATTCTACCGTTTACTATCAGTGAGTATTTAAATGTTGGTTCGGTTTGGTTTAGGTTTGGTGCCGTCGCTGAGCTACAACTTGGAATTGGGACATGAGAAAGAAAATCACTCTTTTATAGGCCCGTTAGCTATATTGTGGCTCAAAAGCAGCATTTGTTTTGTCTTAAAGGTAATATTCGTACTAATCAGTTAAATATTTGGAGTGTTAAGTCCGCCTCTTATATTAGTCATAAGCCTTCACGACAATTCTTCACGACTCTACATTACATGAGCTTCTAAGTACTGGAACAGATGCTACTGAGAGAAGGTACGTGCTGCTACTGAGAGTTTCTTTATAGCATCTCCGATAACCACACTTTACTCAACGCAATACATAAATTTGGAACTTGACGATCGACGTTTGCGCTTAACTTGCTAGCGCTAAATCCACGAAATAACAATAAAATCGTTTTTAGTTATACGAATATAATTTGTTGGATGCTTAATGCAAAGAACAAAGAAACCCATAATTACAGATTTAAACAGGTCATATTTTTTGTTAAGAACATTAAGTGAAACCAATTTTACAGGAGAAGAAATTTACCTACGACGCACAAATTTATTCTTCCAATAGGTACTGCAAAATTCTAAATATTTTTGTAATTCACTTTAGGATAAATACAAAGAGGCACGCCTGTATCCCCGAAGGCTGCAAGCTTATTGTCGTCTACCTAACACAGAACAGATTCCATGCTGCTACTAAGAATTTCTTGACAGAAAAATCCAATAACAATTTGCCTCACCAAACTGAAACCGAGATTCACCAACACTGTGCCAAAAACACATCTACATGGATTACCGTATAACTTTACAGCTCGCAAGTATGCCGGGATGGAGGAAGAGAGCCAGGCGTCGCAGTCGGTGGCGGCCATCATAATGATGGTCTTCCAACACTCCAACAACCCAGGTCAGTGGATAGTTAAGTTTATATCTAGGGAGTTCTACAGGCCAATACTGCCGTCATAAGTAAAAAAAGGATGTGATTGCCAAAATATTGTTATTTTAGTCAACTTGTCTATGCGTCTTTTTTTACTAATTCCAAATAGGTATCTTAATATCGCCTTTTTTCCTTATGACGGCAGAATAGTTATTGCTGCAGTTGGACGTCGATTGGCAGAGACGGCGGACTTCAATCTAGTAGGACTTCTCTTTGTCTAGCTGAAGGGCGTGGTCCTTAGAGTATATATAAGCCCGAGCGCGCATATCACTCGCGGACTATTGCAGCGAGCTTGAGGAGCTTTTGCTATTGCTTGCTAGCTTTTAATGTAATACGGCGGGCACTCCATCAAACCGACTTTCGGTCGTGACGGCCAATCTTATTGAAAACTGGCCAATTGTGTAGTATATATGTGCACAATCACAACTGCACTTTTTATTCCCTAACTCTTAGGAACGTAGTAGTGTATATGAGTATAAATAATTATTCCTGTGTCCGATACGATACGGTCGGAGACAGATCAAGCGCATTCACATTTCCTACCGTTGTGCAAGGTACTTAAACCTTTGTTTCTTACACACTAATGGTTTTTATCATTAGATGTATACAAGTTTTACACTTGAGTAAGCGCGCTCTAAAGTTTACTTATGTATGCTCTAAGGCATGGTTATATTTAAGGATCGTAACCGAATCTTCTAAAAACATATCATACCCTGAATACCCAGACGGAATCACAATATGCAATAAAGCAGTGAACCATGTGTAAATAACAATACTAATATTATAAATAAAGATAAAAATGAAATATAAACATATATTTGAATTTTCATTAGACGGTATAACCGAGGATAACCTTAAATAACCGATTTAATAAAGTGATTGTGCTGAAATTGGGTATTTGGTGTTTATTATTTCAATATTTTTAAAAGAAATAATTTACATGAACAATCGGCGACATAACATGGTAAGCTTTTGTAAGATTTTGAGTAGCTCTATAGTATATAATAATGATAAATCGTATTTTTTTATAGTGGTAGTTAAATAATACTTAACTTTATCATATTTCATAACTAGATAATGCAATTAGAAAATTTTATTCATCATAACTTTTTATATTATTTTTCAATCTTAAGCTAGTTATGTCGTTGATTGTACATTTCGTCTTTATTTCTTTGGTATAACTAAAGATACTTGAATATGACTGCACGCGTTCAGCAAAAACATTGTATGTAGGGCTTTAAAGAATAGGCATTCTAGGTGCTGTTTACTACTAATGTGCAAAATTACAATCGATTGATATTCGAATTAAATTGTGAATTATGTGACATCTGCTTTCCTTGGTTAAGATTTTTGCGCATATACTTAATGTATAGTGCTGTCAACATATTCGAATACATTTCGAATGTGATTTTGCACATCGCTTGTCTACGAGATCCAGACGTCGTGTCGTCTTCAAGTTATCCGAATTCTGAAGGCTAATTCTCTTAAATAAATATTCAAATAAATTGTCGATATAGTTTTAAGTCTCATATATATCACAAATAGTAGTTATTCTTCTTAACTGAAATAAAATATCAAATAATAACTTTATGTGCAACAATAACAAAATGTATCGAAAATTTATTGGAGCTGAAACGGTATTCAACTAATATTTTGAACTGATACAAATATAAAAATGGTACAGTTTGAATTAATAAATCTCTATTTATATAATCAATCATACTCCAATACGATTTGACGGGTTTAAGTCATAACCAGTCAAAGCATTACCATTACATATCGACTATTGATCAAAAAATTTAGTTACATTGTCCAAACTCTAAAATTAAAAGAGTTATACAATCTTCTTCGTAATAAGGTAAAGGTGATTGTCAAATGCACCAAAAAGGATGCATGATACAAACTGTGACGTCACCGCTATTTTACATAGAAATTACTTCTTTATTTTGCAACCAATTGTGATACCGTTTACAGAAAAAGATTTTTCTATTTACTAGTTGCTCTTGTGTGGAAATAATGTACAAAATTGAACATAGGCAACTAACTTATTACCTGATTTTAATCTGTCACAGATGTGATCGGTTTGCGATCAACAGTAAATTCCACTTTTAATATAAAGGGACTACATTGAGATTTTATTGGAATCAGACTTAAATTTTAGAATCACAAAATAGTAATATAAAGTTTTATCTCAGTTCGATCAACTAGCAGTCGTTTTGTAAATGAAGTACGAGAATTGGCCTTCAGGCTTACGACAGCTGCTTAATATACCGCAAGAAATAAAATACCATTAAATTTGTGTGCCGTTTTATTTACCCTCGATTTTAAATTGTTGCTGTTTTTGTTGTGTACTTTCTAACAGGTCTGTATACTAGAACACTTGACAACATATCAACTTGCATAATTTCATTACGAGCTTACCTACGGTAAATTAAATGCGCTACGTAGTTCTAGCACAGGCATTATATCACAGATAAGCAGCTAAAAATATACGCTTTGGATTATACCAATTTAAATGCAGTTTTTTAATAGTTTTTTTTACATCAAGGTGGAAAGCCTTTGGGACGCTTGTAATACGATGGGCTACTAGACTCCGCATACACCTTTCTGAGAATGTATTTGTTTAGTTTCTAGTTGAACTCAACAGGTACCAACCGACTGAGGGCGAAAATACCATTATAATTTTAGGTATGCGACTGATTTAGTCTAAGTTTAAGTGTGGCTCGCACGTTGGTAAAAAGTAAGTGCCAGCATAACCTCTACTAAATATTTCGGAAAACTCAGCTTGTTGTAAAAGCATATACCAAATACACGAAGCTGAAATCTTTCTGATGCTGATTACTTAATCCTTTTTAGTATGGGGCCGGCTGATAACTCGGTAAATTTGTGGACATGCGACTTATGAAGAAATAGCAGAAGTTTCGAAGTGAAGTCCAATTTTATTCTATTAGTTACAGTCCTGGGCCTTTCAGGCGTTTTTTGTCTGACGGGGACAACGTTTTATCAAATAAATTACCAGATGTTCGATCAGTGCTTTGTTATCGTTTGGGAAAATAAGATCTTAATCGTAGCTGCACGGGTGCGGGAGTCATTATAGAACTAGCAATACTGAGCTTTATGTTTTAAGGTGTAGGGTTTAAATTAAATTGTAGACTTCTTTAGAAATTTCTACAAGAGTACATGTCCACCGTGGATATATTTTATCGAAAAGTTTGTACTACTTGTCTGTATAATGCTGGAGGCGTAGGCAGAGGATTATTTCATTAGGTATGCTTTAAGTCTTATGCCATAACGGGCTTGACTGTTGCCTTCTACCAGACACAGAAAATTGTGCTGCAAATGAGAATTTATAAGCATGCAATATGCATTACAATCGATTACGCGCTTGTATACCAATCCGACTTTTTAGTAAGATGATCATCAAGTTGACTGTGGTAGTGGTGGACAAGTAGAGACAATAGAAGACTGCAGCCAAAACTCTGTATTGTGTTGCTTTAGTGTCAAACTCTTCAGTTGGTGCTCTTTTGTTGTCAGGGGGACAAGTAGCGAATTGGATCTTGAAACCCGGCCCATTTATGTATTGAAATTTTCGGAATTTAATTTAACGAGCTCGGGTTTTTAGGAATCATATAGTGGTCTCTAAAACTGCAAAATTTAAAAGTAATCCAGTTATACCAAAATCCTTCGGTTGAACCACTAAAGAAAGATACGCCTATATCATCTATCATCTAAAAAAAAAACAAATCTATTGTGATTGTGTGGGATAAAAGATTTGCAATAAATTACTGCGGTGTAAGGACACACAAACAAGTTTATAAAAAACTAATATTGCATAAACTTTGTATATTTTTCTTGCTATCCTAAATCCGGGATGCTGTCTATGCACAATCCCGAAATCTCGAGTGGAAATAAGGGCCGGGATCGAATTCCCTAGGGACAGGTAGCCTTTGTTCCTTGCGCCGGATGTGCAGTGATTTCTTTTTGGTAGGGCAGACATCATACGAGTGTTACATCTAGTATTACAAGCTTCCACTCGCTTCCATAAATGCTAACCATTAGACCGGCCTGCTGCTTGCTTGGTACTATATTATTAAAGATATAAAGAAATATTGTAACAGTAATTTCCAAATAATTATTCAGTCTTGTGCTAGACCTACATGTAAATAACCAAGATTGACTATTACAGCTCACCATTGCCAACTGCTCGAATGTCTGATGTCGATGAAACAATCGGTGGTCAAAGACATTCTCTGTGTGATCGCATACGGCACTTGGGGCGCAAGATTATCTGCTGCCAAGTTGTTGTTCTACTACTGGCCTCCCTTCGATGCCAAGTTGTTTGATAGGAAGGGGCTCCTATGCAAATTTTCCAGTGAGTATCAGAAGCGACGACTTTTAGAGTCATACGTAGTTTTTTAAATAACTTTTCCAGTAGATCGCTTTATAATCAACTTCAAAGCGTTGATCAATCATTCTATTTTTAAGAAAGTGTGGTAAAAATTGGGTGTCATTAATATTCCTATGGATTAATATCCGTGTTAACATCAAGTCGTCAGTGTCAAGCTACTGCGGTATTTTATCTAAAAGATCACGTCTTAAGCATTCATCCATGGAGATAAAGCTTTACTTAAGAGGAACTTTAAAAAAAAATTGAGTTTGGTTGATTTTAAAATAAGGGTTAATGTAGATTTATAATTTGTCTAATATCTTAAAGATGATCATATTGTTCAATAATAATTGTGGTCGGTTCTTACACATTTGCAAAATTATTAATTTTTGTAAGTGATAATAAAATCTTGCTGAATAGTTAAATATAAGGATAAATCACATGACTGTCTATATTAAAAAGTGGAACCAAACATAGAAAGAACAATAGTTAACTAATTTATTTTGGCATCAAGTGAATTTAAGCCAATTGATTTCACAAGTAAAATGATTTACCAAGTGATTATAAAGGACATATAATTATTAAGACACGTTCTCATCTTTACGAAAAGTGCTTATGGTTAATGTACCTACATATATTATCCCCTAAATTAATGCGATTGGAGAAGATAATCAAATTCTACTTACAAATTGCTTCTGATACGTTACAAAATCAAGTGCAAACAATAAACATTTTATTTCTGAGGCTCCCTGCGATACAATATTAAATATTCCGTAACGAAATCCTGATATCTAAGACCAACAATCCTTATTTATAAGACGTGTGGTGGTGATATAGACATCTAATTGAGAATTCATGTTACTTACGTGTGTGGTGTTATATAAAATATAAAAGTGGCGTATATATCTGACAAAATGAGTAATGAGCGGGCTCGATTAAAAACTCTTACGTTACTGGATGGAAACTTCTTCCTTAGAATGATGTTCGTATAATATGTGCGTTCACATTCAGTTATTCAGAAACATTATGGTGATCTCTTGACATGCAGGCTAATTCACGATGATTTTGCAAAGTATAATTTATCGAACGCGAGCTATCGAAATTATAAAAGTTGGGTTGGGTTGTTAGGTGCCCTGGCTCTTATCCTGGGTCCTGGGTACTTCGAGATTTGGCAGAACAATAGTTTATTAGTTTTGGAGTTTAAATATAAAAAGCCTTATTTATAAATAATATCCTTCTTAACTACTAAATAATAATTTATAATTATTGCGCCTTAGTTGTAGTCAGCTTGCGCAACTCATTTCTGCCGCGCCTGCGCCTTAGTTAGCGTCTACTTCCGCGACCAACCGCGCAACTCAGTCCCTCTAGAAGCTTCTACTTGATCACACGTGCCAGTATAATCCACGAAGTGCTTCTTTTTTATTATGTGAACTGCAGAAGTGAGTGAGTCGCGTTAATGATCAGAGGTAGTACCGATATTCTTGCGGTGATGATGCGTTAACTACTGATTTTGGACACGAGAAAGCCTATCGAGGACCTGAACTAAGGAATATATAGCTATTTCAGTAATCGGAAAAATCGCTCGTGGATCAATACTTCTTCGCCGCGCATGCGCCTTAGTTGGTCGCCGCCTACCGTGACTAGCCCTACGCAAGTCAGTCTCTAATTATTGTCTTTTGCAAAAGTAAGTGAATGACACTAATCTTCAGTAGGTACCTACACAAAATACGAAGCAGTCTTGTTATTTTTTGTGGTGATAATGCGTTCTCGGCTGCTTTCTGTCCCAACTCAGCTTATAAGCGATCCGAACTATGAAATATTCAGATATTTCGCTGATCAGAAAAAAACTCTAGCGAATCAATACATCGTCACCGCGCCTGCGCATCAGCTAACTTAGTCTACCGCGACTAAACCCGGGCAAGTCAGTCTCTCTAGGAGCTTTTACTTGACTGCACGTGCCAGCCGAATCTGCTAAGTCCTTTTTTTAAATTAAGTGAACTGCTGAAGTGAGTAATACGCGTTATTGACCAGTACATAAAAAGGCGAAGGAGTATCTATATTTTTGTGGTGATAATACGTTCACGGTTGTTTTCTGTCCCATATCAGTATATGAGGGATCCGAGCAAAGAAAAATACAGCTATTTCGGTAATCTAAAAAATCCGTTGGATCAGTATTTCATCGCCGCGCATGCGCCTCAGTTGGTCGCCGCCTACCGTGACTAGCCCTACGCAAGTCAGTCTCTAATTATTGTCTTTTGCAAAAGTAAGTGAATGACACTAATCTTCAGTAGGTACCTACACAAAATACGAAGCAGTCTTGTTATTTTTTGTGGTGATAATGCGTTCACGGATGTTTTCTGTCCCGAATCAGCTTATAAGCGATCCGAACTAAGAAATATTCAGATATTTTGCTGATCAGACAAAAACTCTCGCGGATCAATACATCGTCGCCGCGCCTGCGCATTAGCTTACTTAGTCTACCGCGACTAAACCCGGGCAAGTCATTCTCTCTAGGAGCTTTTACTTGACTGCACGTGCCAGCCGAACCTGCGAAGTGCTTTTTTTAATTATGTGAACTGCTGAAGTGAGTATGGCGCATTATTGACCAGTACATAAAAAGGCGACGGAGTATCTATATTTTTGTGATGATAATACGTTCACGACTGTTTTCTGTCCCGTATCAGTATATGAGGGATCCGAGCAAAGAAAATACAGCTATTTCGGTAATCGGAAAAATCCGTTGGATCAATACTTCTTCGCCGCGCATGTGCCTCAGTTGCTCGTCGGCTACCGCGATTAGCCCCGCCCAAGTCAGTCCCTCTAGGAGTTTTTACTTGACCGCTTATGCCAGCCGAGATCGCAAAGTGCTTCTGTCCCGAGTCAGTTTATAGTCGATCCGAGCAAAGGAATATGCAGCTACCTTGCTATTCCAAGAAAATCTTTCGCGGATCAATACGTCTACGCCGCGCCTGCGTCAAAGTTAGCGTTGGCTACCGCGACTAGTCCCGCGCAAGTCAGTCGCTCGAAAAGCCTGCACTTAGCTGCATGTGCCAGCCGAATTCGCAAAGTGCTTTTTTATTATTAGTTGATCTGCTAAAGTGGTTACACTAATCATCAGTAAGTACACAAAAATATGAAGCATTCTTTTTTTTTGTGGTGATAATGCGTCCACGGCAATTATCATTCGCGAGTCTTGCGAACAAAGCGACGAATAATCGTTCATGATCCTTTTCTGAATTTGGTGTGATATCTCTGTGGTGTAATAGACGAAAGTAGTGGTGGGTTCATTGAACGTGTGACGCTATTCCGTGGTAGAGAATAGTTTCCGTCGGCTATAGAAAATCACTCGCAGATCAATACATCTCCGCCGCGCCTGCGTCTAAGTTACCGTCTGCTAGCACGACCAAACCCGGGCAAATCAGTCGCTCTAGGAGTTTCCACTTGACCGCTCGTGCCAGCCAAATACGCAGAGTGCTATTATTCATTATGGGAACTGAAGAAGTCAGTGAGTCGCATTAATGATCAGTACATAAAAAAGGGGACGAACTGTCGCTATATTATGTGGTGATAATGCTTTGAAGCTATCCAGCTAATGGGAGAATGTGTTCAAAGCTATTTTCTTCCCGAGTCAGCTTAAATGCGACCCAAACTAAGGAATATACAGTCTTTGCTATTCGGAGAAAATCTCTCGCGGATCAATACATCGTCACCGCATCTGCGCCTCAGTCACCTTCAGTAACTGCGACTAGCCCCGCGCAGGTCAGTCCCCCTAGGAGCCTGCACTTCAGTTTAAAAACTTTATTTCTCATTTAGATAATATATATCAATTACATGAGAACAATTTTTTTTATACAATTATAACTTGACTGCGAGTGCAGCTAAATCCGCTAACTGCTTCCTTTTTATTATGCGAACTGCACAAGTGAGTGAGCCTGACTTATCTGAGTGTATTAATGCTTCAACGTTCATATTACCAATTACTCTTTCGAGTACAAGTACATCTGATTGATCGTCAAGTTCGACCAGCTCAACGAAACTGGCTTACCTCGAGGCGACTGACCCCTTATATTTAGGTCATAGAAATAGGACGAAGTGTCACACATTTTATCGTAGTGGGTTATTTTGTTCTGTTGCGATTCTTGCGTACAAAAGCCTGAATAGTTGTTCATGTTCCTTTCTTGAATTTGAGTAACCAAAATTCGTTTTATGTGTATAAAATATGCAGTCCATCGCATAGCGGCAGGCCAAACAGAACAGCCTCTCACCTCTTGCTTCGTTCTTACTTCGGAAACCGTTTTCAATCCATGTCACCCATTTCCATTATGCCAAGTCTGAATTTCTGCGAATTCGCGTGGCCTTTCTTTTGTTAAGGACCGACCGTGCGTGTTCTACTGGTATCATGTTGTCATTAGATTCGGCAATGAAGTAAAAATGCTCTTCTCAATTCTACTTAATATCTTTGCAACTCATGTCCGCCACGCCTGCGTCTTAATTGTCGTCGGCTGGATAACTCATTTCTGTTGCATCTGCGCCTCATTTGTCGCCTAATTGTGCAACTTACCTTGCCGAGCCTAAGCCTCAGCTGTCATCGGCTTGTACAAATCATATAAGCCTCCGCAGTTTTATGGCTACGTTTAGATTTACCGGCATCTACGCATGTCTCTTCACTTCCCAATGATTCTTCGATGTCATTCGTGCTGATAGCTAGTTGAATTCTTTCACAACGTCAATACTGTTGTGAATCCTAATATTGCAGCTCGGGCATTAACACCCTCAGCTGAAAATTATTAAGAAAGACCGCATTCGATAATCTTTATTGCCACAGACTGAAAATCACCCGTTTTTATTGGAATAATTGCTGTATCGCAGGGGCATTTACAAGCACTCGAACAACGGACATAAAGAACACCCAAACTAGGAACAAACATTGTTGGATCACACACTTTTTTGTTTCGTGGGAGATTCGAACCCATAATCACATCGCCATCATTGCAATCAAAAATAGATTTACTCTAATTCTGTCTGTAATTGCAGATGACTTAGTCCCGTTCCTGTGTCAGCGTGATATGTGTCCCAATGCTGGTTCTGCAGAGGCAGCCAAAGTGTGCTACGACCACTGCATCAGTGTGACCTTCGCGTCTGACAGTCCACCACCACTGTACCTCTGTATAGAGTGCGCAAATGAGATCCACAGGTGAGCTTTACCCGATAACAGGTTTCATAATTCATAGTAAATCCTTTAGAATAGTAAGGTGGAAGATGGATAGCAAAATCTACTCCAATAACTAAAGCAGTTCCACTGGAAAAGTGCATCCATTCTACAACAGATAGCAGTCAAATGTCATTGAGATGTATTATTGCAGTGACTGAAGTTCCTAAAGCTCCTAAAGGCATGGGCTACACTATTGGCAGAAGGATCAGTAGTTTTTGGTCTCATTACATTAGAAACATAATCCTATGTTTTATCTCATTCGTCAATAGAATTGACAAACTGCTAATGTTGGTTTCTTTTTGTCTTCACCAATATTTACGTATTATTTTTAGTAGTTAGATTCTGCTCACTATGCTTTCCTTCCCCGTTCAGAGGACAATAGTAATACTCAAAACAAAGAATTCTCACAGTTTTTATTAGCCTTGGACCATACAGTTTTTGGATTTCAATTACATGTTACTCTTGTGTTCTCAGGGAGCATCCGAATCAACGTTTCTTCGACATCTTGCACCCACAACAGCAAGTTTCTATGGTGTGCGAAAATAAAGTAAGATTCTTTTTTAACTTATGATACATATGTATATGTATGTAAGCCTGTTTTAGAAGATCAACACAATAACAATTATTTAATAAACATGAATATTTGCTGTAAATCTCACAAAACTAATATCGTTTCAGAATTGCCGCTCATCGGACAAAGCCGCCTATTCGATATGTTTCTCGAACGAATGCGCAAGTTACAATGGAAACCATCCGATCAGGTAAGCATCTTTAACACGTTGAAGTTTGATATACATACATAGTCAGACCTGTATTACCAAAAGGGATAGGCAGAAATGTATAACATCAACTTTTCATCAAATGTACATATTTTTAGGACCAACGAAATAGGGGATCAAACTTCACAAAAGTTGTTGCGTAGCCGAAGTATCTGTATTAGCTAATACTGTCACTACAGACGCCGTAGCAGGTGGCGTAGGCGGCGTAGCAGTTAGGATTAGTAGCAGTTACAATGAATTGCTAAATCAATGTGATCGTTACAGATACTGCCAGCAATGTCACGGCAACCGCCACAACAGTCGTCGTGGTGGAGACCACGTGGTCCACACGCGCCTCCCGTTAGCCTGGCAGATGGACAGTGACATGCAGACTAATCTCGTCGAAGCCATTATCAGGTTTAAAAATAATTTCTCTCTTATTTTTATACAAGGTATAACTAAGGTATCCGTAGTCTCCTCTAGTGTATAGGGCGGCGATTCGGGTCGCTAACCTTCCGACTGGTGCAGGTGCTTTCCGGGCACGGATGCTTCGGAAAGTATTTGCAACAGATCGCGAGACGGGAGGCAACCCCGGCCTGCCACGAGTGTGGAGCGCTGTGTCTGGAGGCATGTGCCGCGTGGGGGCCGCAGTGGCACACGCTTTCGGCCATAATAGGCGGAGATCTCTCCCTGCCGAGCGTGATCAACGCCATGCTCGGCGGCGAGAGGTCGTGGCAGGCAGTGGTCTCCTTCTGCAAAGCTGTTATGACGCAGAAGGAGACCGCGGAGAGGGTCAGGGAGAACAACCTCCTCGCTAACACTCTCCGGCGCAGACGGACGGGAGCGAGAAGGAGGCGATTTGCCCGCCTTCTCGCTCCTGTATAGTGGGGTCACTGGTACAGAGTCGGGGGACTCTCTACCGGCTTGCACGGCCCCACACGTCTGGGGATGGCCTTGGTGAGCAACGCCTTCCCTCCTTAGGTGCTGAGGCCCGGTCACCATTAGCCGGGCCAACCGCCGGAGCGGGATGGTGATTGCTAACGCGACCCCATCCCGCCCCACTCCGTCGGCGGAGGGACTGCTCACCCCAGGTTTTTAGTGTGTATACCGACCCCCTTTAGGGGCGCAGAGTCTCACATAAGCTCACCCCCCCGGGGAGGGGGGTATCCATAAAAGATTTTCCGGGGTCAAAAAGCAAAAAAAGGTTTCCGTAGTCTATGGATGATGGCAATAGTCGGAGTGTCGCCTACATCTTGACGAATCGACATAGAGGCGTAACTGCGATTCCAGCGCAAGGGTCAGTGACAGAGATCTCAGGCCCTTGTGTGGGAATCACAGTGGGTCTACCTACTGCCAGCGCAGCATCTCCTTAACAAGTTCTAGAGGCCTCGTTCTTCAAGAAACACAAAACAAACTCTGGAAAGAGATCTTCTATAAAATGGAGAATTTTTCTGTTAGGCGGTTCCAGTGTCGAGCGGGGAGCATTCCCGTTGTAACGTCTCCTAAATCACCTGTAATGATACAGCCCTCTTGGTAGTATACGGTTGTCTACTAGCCTATGAACACTTTCGGCACCAGCTATATTATCTTGGTGTACATTTCAAAATGTACTTTTCGCATATCCGAGACAAAGACTACTGGTTTTTCTAGACCTACAATCTACATGACTTCTTTTATTAATAAGTCAACAAAAATCTTTTTTATTTCAGCCACAAATTGAAAATCTTATTATCTAAACTCTTTATAAATAATATAAGTATCTTATCGAGAGCTAGAAAAGTTACAGAAATAGTTATGTGGTCTTCACCTGGGCAAGCCTAGCCCTGTATTGTAACGACCCAATAAACAATTAGAAGGATATAAATTAAACATAATTGTTTTTGTGCAGCCTCTTAAAAGAAGCCAAGCCGATCAACATGGAGGATCCTGATAGCTCCACGGAACAGCTGAAGCCACCCTTAAGCGTCGATTTACCAGACCCGATATCTGTTGAGGATCGACAGCTTTTGGGCAGGTGAGTTCGATTTTTTTTAGTACCTTCTCTCTAAGAAAAAAATACTACATCAGGGATTGTTAATTCGGCAATCGAACCCAAGACTTGATGATTGGCAACGGTAATGAAAACATCCTGCGGACTGAATTTCGGTGAAAGTGGCCAATTTTAATGAGGACTAGCAGGAGTGCGCACCAGGTATTATAGTGAATTAATGTGTGGGCAAACACAAGTGCATTTTTTAGTCCACTCTCGTAGTCTGATGTCTTACCCCGGGTTGGCACACTAGCTATTGGACCAAAATGGATTTTTCTTTCTTAAAGTGAAAAACTCTTGCATTGAATAATTCCACTATCGCATGGGATTTTATATACATTCAAACATATACGAAATAACCGAATACATTACACAAATATTTGTCTCGTGGCTTTGTGGGTAAATCTCTCGGCGCAGTCGCAGTGGAAATGTGACGACTTAACTACGCCATCCGTGCAGTCGAGGCCATGGTATTAAGTATGTTATGTTTTGTCACAGATACGGAGTATGGTTGATGGTGGGGCTGTGTACTCCGAACCCAGACACCCCTGACGAGATCCTGGGCCGTCTGCTATCAGTGCTATTCCACTGGTTCCATGTCACCAGTTTCTCTTATACAGGTAATTTCATAGGTATTGTTTTGTTATATTTTTGGTAGAAGGCGAGATATTTGCACTAATTGGGAATACATGTTGCACGTTCATTTATTCCATCGCTGAAGACACACGACTGCTCCCGGAGTAGAGAGTGACTATATAGTAGAGAGACTGACTTTCTCCCCGTGACCATGGCTGCTGAAAAGCAACCGAAACGTCGGGGAAAGTGTATAGTTAAATTAAATCTAAATAGTTTTAATAATAATTTAATTAGCTTAATAATTAGTAAAGTTTAATAGTAGTAGTAGTAGTGTAATAATTTTCAAAATTATGTAATTAAGTGTCAAATAAACAACGCGATAAAATCCGCATATAGTAGTTTAATTTCATATGCCTATATTAAAAATAATTTACTACAAATTACAAATATATGTAATTTGTAGTGTATTGTTTTAAATTGTAATTCCGAGTACTCTTGTTAACCTTTTAAGCTAAGCTTATTTTCTTGTGGTAGAAATGGTTTCACGTCGATAGTGCAATCGGTCGGATTCGAACCCATGAGATCTCTTATTATTCATTTATCAGTAGGTAATCATAAACGTGGGTGATAATGGTTATTTAGATTAAGACTAGTAGGATTCTATCACCTTCGTCTAACCTGAATGTATTATTTGCTTAACAAGTTATACTTAATGATTTACTTCTTTAACAGGAGAAACAGCAAACGCCGTTGAGAAGCTGAAATGCGAGCACGTATGCGGTTGGCTTCGTAACATAGCGGAGACTCACCGGTCGGTGCTGGTATCCTGTCTGCTGCCTCACCCGCCACATTACACCAGGCAGGCTGGACACTGGGACAACTTAGCCAGCAAGACCCATCACCTGAAAGACGGACTCAACAGGTACGGAACTATTGCTGATGTGCGTGATTGCATTCGAATTTATTGTATTCGAATTTATTACATTCGAATTCATTGTATTCGAATTTATTGTATTCGAATTGATTATATTAGTATTTTTGAACGGTCTCCGTAGCGCAGCGGTAGTGAATGCGACTGCTGTGCATGAGGTCTCGTGTTCGAATCGTCAGAGCCAACAAAAAGTTATTGGGTTTTTCTGTTAATATTCGAATTCAATTTATTCTAATTTATTATTATCGAATTTAATGTATTCGAATTTATTATATTCGAATACCTATTCGAATTAACGAATAATAATCGAATACAGTTATGCGCATTACTAGATAATATAACACGCAGAATACAACTAGAGACTCTTCATCCCGGTGTCTTCGCCACTTGCAGCTGCCTTCTTCATATAATGCGTATGGGCAGATAGAACTTCCCTCGTGAAGTTATCATCTGAAAAGTCTCAAGTTAATTTGTGTGTGTTATAAAACTGATGTTGTATTTACGTGTGTATATTATAGGTACAGATTTCACAGTGAGAGTTGAATTGACTATTACTTTGTGTGTATTTCCTCGAAAGGCGAGGCTGCGTGTAATAGATCGACGTTCCACAAAGTAGTGTAGCACTTTCGAGCCTACGTTGGACCGATATTGTGCGATATGCTAATATTATTCTCGTCATAAGAACATCTTACGTACTTGTAAAGGTCTCCACGACACTATACAGTAAATAGGTAGGATAGGTAATTATGTTTACACAAGTCATTAGGAAACGAAATTAAAACGTTAGGTTCGGTAGTCGCATCAGCACATATACTTACGGTAGTTGAAGAAAAGCATCGCCTTGGACAGAGTTATAGCTTCGTATTTGATATAAGAGGGTGATTCAATGACCATAATCTAGGTTCACATCGGAAGGAAATAACTTTATATACAGCCAGAGGGTTATTCTGTTGATAACTTGTCCGGTTATTATACAGATAACTCGGGTACGCGACCCCGGCTTCTCGAGCCATCAATACCGCTGTCTCTGTCCTTCCCGCGGTATTGGTGTCCTTACCCTCTCTCCCTTCACTGGTGGTAGGGCGCAGTATTAATGGGATTGCTCATTAAATGCTGGGCTCGAGCGGGTAGGTACCACCGTCCGTCCTGTGTTTTCGGTTAAAGGGACAGGATAGCCGTTCTTGAAACTCCTTTCTGTTCCCATGTTGTGTGCACTATAAAGACTAAACCTGTCTTTGTGGTACACGCAACAAACAACGATTGCAGTTCTGGTGGGTACGTTAGGTGTTAGGGGCGTACCCACAAGACTAGCATAAGTACGGAAAACCTAAGGGATTGTTGTCTCATCGAAGTGAAAGACTGCAGTGGATTCCAGCCGTCGTAGTTGCACAGGTTCCTGGACTTATTTTACTAACCTTAACGCTTAAAACTGATTGTTATCGCCTACAAAGCCTTCACTGCATCATATCAGCTTCTCACATAACTCTTTCAATTTTCGAACGTAGTCTTAACGTATTAAAAGTACTCGTATCACCTGTATGCCGATCACTTGCAAATGTATCAGAGAAATGCGCCTATAGCGTTTTGTTACAATAGAGCATCTAAATAAGAACTTAGAATACATGAAGTGCTGTTCTGGAAGGTTTTATATCAAAGGTAAGTGTTAGCAGGAAGTCTCCTATGATAATCTAATAAGGACACAGTAACTCTCTCAGTTTTAGTTTTCGTTCTATTTCATATTATTTTCCACTGTATGATCATCGCAGTACACCGTACAATACAGTATCAATTTATTGCTTAAAATACGAAACAGATAGAAAACCATGTATTATAAAACATCTTAACAAAAGTAATCTAAACATAAATATAAAGTAATTTTGCTTCAGCTAGCATATTCCATCACCAAATATTAATAAAATATAATAAAAAATTATACATTAATATGTCTATACGTCTTAAGACTGCGCCGAGCGAAATGTGCCCAAACAGGCGGTCACAGTTAAATGAATATAATCAACACTTTTTGTTAAATACAAATATAAAATATACATTTACCATAACAATGAATGTGTTTACAATTACTCCGTGTAAAAAAATTAAGATAATTAATATTTTCGCCAACAAAATAATGTAAATTTGCACGCAAAATGCAAAAACGTAAGCTTGTGTTAAGTGATTTGTAGATTATAACAGTAGAAATCTATCCTATTTTACAGCTTAAACGAGACATAAATAGTTATATTACAATTTGTCCGTACCAAATATTTAAGTTATTGGTTCACAATGAAGATATATATTTATCAAAAAAGCACTTCAAATCCTCCATAAAATTTTACTATGGCGGCCGCGCGCCGATTTGAATATGCGCCGCACGAGCTCTGTTATTATCTGTCTTACGCTCGGCGCAGTCTTAAATTCTAGGGCCTACAATCAAAATGATAAAGATCTAAAATGATATGCTCACGTCAAATAAGTCACTAAGCGAATAAGCTCTGAGGCATATGTTTTAATTGAACTTGATCCAATTATAATCAAGCGCACTGCTAGTAGTACTGCTACATGGAGTAGTAGGGTCAGTTTTAAGATTAGGTATAAAGTGTACACAACAAACAGAAAAATTGTGTTCAAATTACAAAAATGAGTATTAGGTCAATGTTTGGACTCGAAATAAACAAAAAAAAATCAATTTTCAAACCTAATATATTGTGCACGTATTCTAGCGTTACAGATTTTTGAAGTAGCAGTTTTTGTAAATGAGATTGTAACAATTTTAGGATAAAACAAAATTTTAAACATGCGACAATTCATATACACATTAATTAACAAGAAAATTTCCTGCATGGCAGTATGTATCTACATATATAAAATTATTTTTATTTTCTGGATTATCATAAAATTTGGATAGTAGGTTTCTTTTATAACGTAGGCGCTCGCTAGAAGGGATTTTCAAGTTTCAGTTAGCTCACGTGCAGTCAGCGTGCAGTCTGCCTGACTTCAATCGGATTGCACGGTTGGTTTGCAGTTTTATTGTAATACTAAGGCTTTAGACAGATGAACCGCGCAGCCCAATTGCAGTCGGTGTGCAGTTTGCGTGCAGTTTAAACAACTGCACGCTGACTGAGAGCTAGCTGCACGGTCGATGTGCAGTTCAAATGCAGTTGGTCTATAGCAGTCTTAATGCAGTTGGTCCAACTGTACCAACTGCATTTGTACTGCACACCGACTGCAATCGGGCTGCTCGGTTGGTTTGCAGTTTTACTGCAGTTGTACTAACTGCATTCAAACTGCAAATTTGCAGTCGGAGTGCAGTTGAAATGCAGTTTGTCTGCCTAGAGCTTAACTTTAAACTGTAGATTTGCAGTCAGAGTGCAGTTGAAATGCAGTCCGTCTGCCTAGAGCCATAATCAACATAATATATACATACATACGTAATCTCACGCTCATTTCACCGCATGGGTTAGGCAGAAATATATTTTACTTACCCATGTTACCGCTGTATATAATTATCTTCCATCTTACATCTTTTCGGGTTACCAAGATAGCTAGCGGAATAATAGATACTATATTTACTTAAATATATTGATGTCGCCTTCTCGGCAGGTTAGGGTATATTATTTAAGTTATTATTTGTATACTTTTGTATAATAGGTATTTACATAAGTTCTGCAATACATATATTTTATAAACGAAGTAACTATATATTTTTTAGAAATTTCAGTCATTAATCCGTGGTTACACAACAAGTCAGCGTCAATTATTATTCGCTATTTCTTTTGTACAAATAAGTCTTTGTATAAAAGTACCGTCTTAATGCTTATTCGTCGTCTACCATGAGTGCTGTTAATATAAGCGCAGTTATAATAATCTGTTGGCTAGGATACGTAACTTCCTTTCATTTATATATTTCGTGTGCGTATTGGAAATGCTCTATTAGAACCTATCGTTATCTGTACCAGGTGTATCCCAGAAACTAAGATCTTGCGTTGTATAAATAAAGGAAGATATTACCTATTAGATACACCGTGGAGAAGGGGAACGGTCGATGGCTAAAATACCTTGGCTACTCCACACTGGACCCATGTCGACAGAGGTGTAGTCTCACAGAGACCTAAAAAGCACTGTGACATAGCTAGCATACACACTGAACGATGACAAGCATTCGCGAAGACATCCTTGGAAACTATGGCAATATTCTTCTAAGAAAATCCTAAGAAGCATTTTCTGCCCAAACGAATAGTGACAGCCTAAACAGATTTTCAGAAAATATTTTTACGTCTAACTCACTGAACTGCTTCATGCAGTAACTTTTAAGCTAGTGCAGTTTGTGCGTACCTTTAAATATCTAGTGGCTACTAACAAATAGTGAAAGTAAAAGTTAATTATCGATATGAAATATATATACAAGTGTTACGAAAATAGGACAGTCCTCGGAAGATGATGCATACGTTTGATTGAAGACGCTCCAGTTTGATGACATAAATATTGATATATACAAAAAGAAGTTTCGTTTCTAAAGAAACGAGTTCCACTGGAACAAATAATGTTGGATAATAAGAATTAATAGCTAGATAGGCTCAAAATTAAAAAAAGTGTGAGAAATTCGTCAAATACAACGATGATTATTTGGTATTTTCATCAGTATCCACAATCCAGCGGGCAAATTCATACAAAAGTGAATATTTGAAGATTGTTAGTGTTAAAGTACTGGAGCATTCTGTCTATAGTGTCCAAGCTGTAGATAGTATTCTCCAGACCTATAGCACCAGTGTTCCCACCGATTGCAGCTGTATCAAATCGAAGTTGGTGATTAATATTTTCTCACTACCAAATTGTACAAAATTCAAGTGCAGTGATTTAGTTTTTTGTGACAGTGTAAGATTAAATGTGTTCAGAGACCTAAAGAAAATAGTATTGTTTTGATAGCTGGTTTTTACGTATACATAAACGTGCAAAGTAAACAATTAAAAAAAGTGGCAGTAAATTACCAGCTAGTACTTTTAAAGGGCTCGGCGCTCTTGTTTTATTTTAAAAAGTATAGGTACAGTAGCTTAATTGGTACCATGACGTTTATAGGCGCTACTTTGTAACCCGAATGACTGAACTTATTTTGATTTGTATACGCTTTAATAGAAATTATTGTGAAATTCTAAGTATTATGGTTGCTACTAAAGTTCATCCATATGGTTGCATTGCAGAACTTATCAAGTAGTCGAGAATCTTGCATATATGTATATTTGTGACGTGTTCGAATTATTTGTAATGCAGGCTTATAACGGAGTATAGATAAGTGCTGCAATGCGCATATTTTATAACCAGAGTATAATTTTAGAAAGTTTAAGTCATAATAATTATGTCGTGGTTACACAATAAGTCAGCAATTATTAATAGGTATTTTTTTTTGTACAAATAAGTCTTTATAAAAAGTGCCGTCTCAGAGGTCGAAACACGCGTTATTATTCGTCGTCTACTATTAGTGCCGTAAATATAAGCACAGTTGGATATAATAACCTGTTAGCTTGGATAAATTGCTTTCCTTCAAATAGATATTCCGTGTGCATTTTGGCAAAGCTCCATCAGAACCTCGAAATGTAGCCTTTGGACTGGTATTGTTTATTTGTACCAGGCGGCTCCCAAAAGCTAAGATATTGTCCTATATATTAATATGGAAACTGAAGAGAAGGGACATCATAGAGACCCAAAAAGCACTATGACTTAGCTAGCATACACACAGAACGATGACAAGCATTTGTGAGGACATCCTTAAAACTATGGCAATATTTTTCCAAGAATATCCTATAAAGCATTTCTTGCCCGAACGTGTAGTGACAGCCTGAACAGACTTCCAGAAAAAATTGTTACTGCTATCTCAAAGAGCTGGGTCAGGGGCAGAGTTCATAAACTAGTCATGACTAAGCAGTCTGAAACACGTGACAGCTTATTAGCAAGTGCAGTTTGTACCTTAAAATATTAAGTGGTTACTAACGAATAGTGAAAGTAAAAGTTAATTGTAATTTTCACATATTTAATAGTGTTACGAAAATAGGATATCAGTAACATCGTGATAAGAGTACTAATTCAACACGTCCTCAAAAGATTAGGCATACGTTTGATTGAAGACGAGGTCATACCAGCTTGATGCCAAAAATATCGATATATTCTGAACTTGAAAATAAAATATACAGAAAACAGGTTTCGTTGTTAATTAAACGAGATACACTAGAACTAATTATTTTCGACACTAAAAAGTTATGGCTACGTATGCTCAAAATGCTTTAGAAACTGTGAGAAAGAACAGTGATGATTATTTAGTATTTTCATCACAACCACATTCCAGCGGGCAGCCTCATACAAAATTTGAATATTTGATAATGTTGGTGTTAAAGTACTGGATCATACTGTTTATAGTGTCCTAACTGTAAATGGAATTATCCAGGCCTAAAGCAGCAGTGGTCCCTGTGCCTGTATCAAATCGTAAAGAAGCAGTAAGAAGCCGGAAGATTGTGATTAATATTTTCTCAGTGTCAAATTAATTGCAGTGATTAAGTTATTTTGGGTGACAGTGTAGGATCAAACGTGTTCCGAATGGCTTAATGACAATAACAATACGATTGTTCTGATAGCTGGTTTTTATATACGAGTATCCGTAAATGTGGACTGAACATGATCGGGGTTCGGGGACTATGAACATGATCGGGGTCCGGGGACGAGAGATAAATAAATACGCCACATGGTTTTAAAACGTATATTCCTCCACTAGATGGCACTTTGACGAATTGTACACTTGAATAACTATCACAAAATTCGCACAGACAATAAAAAATTCCGACCCTTATATACCCCGCGTGTGAAAGAAACCATATCGTGATCTAACTCGATCCCTACGCCGTCTATCGAGCACAAAGACAGTTATATGGTTCCAACTTCCATTCACCGCCAATTGTATTTTATACAATTGTTGGTGGAAATGTTTTAAACTCGGGCAGGACAATCGCCTAACCTTTCTCAACACTGGGAATAGGCCGAACCCAGCAGTGGGACAGTTTAATACAGGACTGATATAATTATTGTATAAACGTGTAAAGTTTACGATTATAAAGAGTGATGTAAATTATTAGTTTTATCTTCTCATAGGCTGGACGCGCTTGTTTTGCTTTTAACAGGCTAGCTTTGGTGCTGTAATTTTAACGTTCATACATAATAATTTACTCATTCGTAGTAACAAAGTGTTCTACTTTGTAAATTATTTTGATTTGATTTGTTTACGATTTAATGAAAATTATTGTAAATCTAAGTAATATGGGTGATATTAAGATACAGCAATATGATTGCATTGCAGAACTTATTAAGTACTCGAACATCTTGCATATACATATATTTGTGACGTTTTAGAATTATTATGGTCTTAAAGATTTGGTCAGAGTATTACTACATATATTAAGAATAATTACTTGATCCTTTACTGTAATACATGCATTGGGCGTAGGTATGGGTATTTCTAAAGAGAATACACAAACCATTGCATTAAATGATAATTAAGTTACACAACGAAACGTTAGACTCTTACTTGGCACTTATTGTCTGCTCGGAATCTCGAAGGAAAGTGAGCGTTGGAACGCACAACCACTCCTCACGTCGATTCGTACGAACGTCGGACTAGATTCTGTCTAAGCACGATAACTTCACGCTTGCTTTCAGTTGCCAGTGACCTTCTGTTTTAATGACCTTTACGTTATGGCCTTTCTATAAAACCCAAGTCCGTGTGTGTTAATCTGTAACACACTTCACTTGTTCGTCATAGCCCGGTCAATCTGGACCTTAGTTAGATATAGGTAGTTCAGAATGAATTGAAGGATAAGTATAACCTTACATCTTTTTTAATTAATTTAGATGCATTTTACAACAAAAAAACTACTGTACATATAATTACGTAAACAATAGTTTTGTTTGTAATGGAGGCTTATAATGTATGTACTTCTAGACGCATATAAGTCGATTTAATTTCATCGAAAATGACATAAAAGAAATGTTTTACCGAAATCAGGATATATTTATTAAATATTTTTAAACTATTTTAACTTAAAGTAGAATCCCTTCCTGCTACCAGTAAATTCTTTATACCTAAATAGCCGTAGCCTATGTTGAATGTGTTATTTTTGTGGGTCACAGGCCTTACTGTCATCCACAATAATATTACATACAACTTGGCCTAGGTTACAAGAAAATAATTTTCAAAAATATATGTCAGGGTCTTTTGTGTCATATAGCTTTCATTATCTAAAGTCAGGAGCGTTTTAATCTTGAATATTAAAAAATATTAGAATAGCAACTTTTTGCGTGAAATTAAATACTGGACGCACATTTATAACATATACAATAGAAATAAAATGTGTCGAGACGGGGCTCATTAAATATTTTGTTAATAGAAATCGTCGGCCTCGATGGCGTAGTGGTTAGTGTAACCGACTGCCACGCCTGAGGTTGCGGGTTCGATCCCCGCACAAGTCAAACATTTGTGTGCATGAACATGGATGTTTGTCTTGGTCTGGGTGTTTCTATGTATAATATGTATGTATTTACAAAAAAAAAGTATATATGTATGTATAAACATACATATATACAATTATCCATTGTCTAGTACCCATAGTACAAGCTCTGCTTAGTTTGGGCTAGATGGTGTTGTGTGTATGTGGTAGAATATTATTATTATTATTATTATTATAGAAAAGTAAAAACAAGGTGTAATAAATAATATGAAAATCTGTATTCTATATCTAAAATATTGCCAGTAGATTTAAAAGTAAATTTTTTAATAGCTTTAGAATTATAATATACAAAGGAATAAAATTTAGGATAATAACCCATACATATATAACCCAAGCCGCTTAAACCAAAAATTCATTATTATTACGGAGAGAGAAAGACTGATATCTAGTACCTAAGCGACCTAGCGTACCTAACGAGATAGGACTGTTAAGAACAGAATCTAGAATAACTAAGAACTTGTCAATGGCGAAACTAAAGGGTCTACTGTCGGTAGTTTGTTTTCTGTGAAGCCCATTCCTGCGGTGCAGCTGATCCATAGAATTCGCTTTTATGTTAGTGCTTCTACGTAGCACATCATGTACTATATATAGCACATAATATGCTATATAGAAGCAGTTACATAATATTTAATTTTACAGATTTGAAATATATATAATTGTTAACGAGCGTATCTTGCCAACAAGCTATTGATTTTGCCCGCGGCTTCGCTCGCGAAAATGTAGGCTATGTTAATTTTACAATATACTACTATTATTTTATATACAATTTAACATTACTTTTTCTGGATAAAAGGTACCCTATCTCCTCCTCTGTTGCCCTGACAACGTGTTTGTAAAATTTCATAATGTTCGGTCAAGTAGTTAAAGCGTGAAAGCATAACAAACAAACTTAGTTAAGATTGATTTATTCAATTAGAATGGCTAAATACATTACCAACAAACTTTCACAATAAAAATACATACAGACATGACTATATCATAAGTAAAAAAAAAAAAAAAAAAAAGTTTTCAATGTAATATACTTAGTCTGGCCATAAATACTGTTACAATTAGAAAAACATAATATTACATTTAAATTTGGATTCTGTCATTCTTATATGAATATTCATTGTGTTTTCTCATTTTCGCGCCAATCGGTGTTAAATATTTTTGTGTCATTAAAATTGAGTGGGGTGATAAACAGAACCGAATTGCTGCGATAGCATTACACAAAGTAGGTATGGAGCCAAATGCAGTTTTAGAAATTCTCCATTCGCTTAGTATTAGTCGAATGTTTGTGTACCACGTATTAAAAGGTACGACTGAAACCTCATCTTTTTGTGACAGAAATAAATCTGGCTTTCCTCTTAGTATTCGTACGAAAAACGCGACCAAAGCAGTGAAGGAAAGAATTCGAAGAAATCCCGTCCGAAAGCAAAATATGTTATCTCGGGCAATGAATACAGCACCTAGAACCATGTCGCGTATTCTAAAAGATAAATAGGGATTTACTCGAGCGTCGTGGGGACTTATTGGATTGTGAAGGTTAGATGCTAAAAAGAAAATGTTTATGTGAAGTACACCCTTTCACCGGTGGGCAGAGCATGTACAGGTTTTCAAAAATGTAAAAAAGAACAGTCACTAATAAATACTCGAGCGCTTCAGATGTTAATAGCGTATGCACCCCACGATTTTCTGATAGAGGAAAAATATTAATCTGCTGGTTTGCATGGTGGGGGTGGCCGTACGAAGGAGTAGAAAATAGGGAAAAGATATTCGAGCGCGTCAGACATTGATAAGGGATGTTAACTAAATCCTCCAGTAGCTCTTATTCAGAAGACTGATGATTTGGACGCCACCAAAAGTAAAGGCCGATTTTAGAAAATGCAAAAACGTATCCTGACCTTGAATTACTCGGGCGCGTCAGATTATTATACAGACGCTTCATCTTGATGTCCTTGTCTTACTGACCCATAATCTGACAATTATGTGTAGAAATTTCCTTAATCTGACGGTTTGAAAATACATATTTTTTCCTCGACCCGTGTGCTTTAACGTGAATGGACGCGTATCGATTGCTCTCAAATATACTTCGTATAAATTTTTGTGATTGGATGAACATAGTGAAGTTGAAATTTTTGTTACTCTTGACACTTCGTTACCTGTTGGGTATTCCTACTGGGCGGTCCCTGAGTGAGATGCAAATATTTCTCTCATTAACATCAGAACTAAATCCAGAAAAGTAATTAGTGATTTGCTGAGGTTTGAACGCGTGCTACCGGACCGCCTTATCCTTTCGACATTAGATGCGGATCGCAAAACAGCTGTCTGCTACACGCAAGGACAAGTGACGTCACAAACGAGTACTACGACTGCTACGCGCACTATAGACCATCTACAAGCTCCGTACCAGCTACGCGTGTTTATTTACGGATTGTATGCGTACTGCGGCCTGGTGCTATATACAGGTATATAATATTTCCTTATTTCTCCGCAATTATGGCTAACGTTCAGCGTAATCCAACTAAATCAACAAAAACATCTAGAACACCTATAAAAATCCTTCAAACGCAGTCTGAGCCGGTTGTTAATGCCGCGGTATTGATGAGCCAAAGCGTCAATATAAATAGAAGCAAACGTCCACGGCAAGAAAACTCACCGCTGGGCCAGCGTCTAACACTTCAAGATTTACAGGACGTGCTTGATAGCTGGAAATCTGACCAAGATACCCGTATCTCAAAATTATTGGAAAATCACTCGGCTCTTATCAATAATCTGGTATCTGACTTAGGGGAAATAAAAGCCCAAAACACGCAAATTAAAAGCTTAAATGCTGAAATTTCTCAACTAAAGGCTGAATTATTTCAAACAATGTCTTTTTTAAATGATAAATTTGTAGAAATAAAAACTGAAATTGCAGAATTAAAAAAAGAGAGATTAGAACAAAATAATTACATACAAAAACTGGAGCAAAATATTCAAGATTTACAGTATAAATCACGTACTTCGTGTATTGAAATCCGTAACATCCCCCAGGCCGATAGTGAAACAAACTCGAATTTAATTACAACCGTATGCAGTATTGGAGAGGCAGTTGGTGTACGTATACCAGAAGCCGAACTCCGTGACACATATCGGCTATCAGGGAAACCCACAAATTCTCTCTGCTGTCCGATCGTATAACAAGAACAAGGAAAAAACATCCTAATTTTAATAGAGAAGATGGTTGGAATGTACCACCAGCTTGGGATCCAGTAATAAAAATAGTCAAACCCAAGAAGAAGCAAACCACAGCTAGACTTCATGATACTTTGAGCTCATTCTGCGTAAATAGAAACACCAATGATTAAATTATGTTCGGGTACTTTGAAATAACTACACTGGAACATTGAGACAACTGCCATCTTAGTCTCCCCGTGACCATGGCTGCTGAAAAGCAACCGAAACGTCGGGGAAAGTGTAAAAATAAATTAAATCTAAATAGTTTAATAATAATTTAATTAGCTTAAAAATTAGTAAAGTTTAATAGTAGTACTTAGTAGTGTAAAAATTTTCAAAATTTTGTAATAAAGTGTCAAATAAACAACGCGATAAAATCCGTATATAGCAGTTAATTTCAATGAAGAACAAGGAAGCAATCAAAGATAAGCTAAATACGGAAGCCATCTGCATAGTAGGTCAGCGTCGCTCCAGTCCGCGAAAGTTGTTTTTTCAAACGCGAGAATTTGCCAGGAACAATGGATTTATGTTCTGTTGGATTACCAACGGAAACATATTTCTTTGTAAGAAAGAGGGTGACAGTCGTGTACTAATAAACTCAGAAAAGCGTTTTCAAGAACTCGTTAATAAGTTGTGACTATCATATAACTAACTAATACTATAATAATAATAATAATAAAAATAACAAAAATAATTTATTTTCACACCACAATACAGTTGAAGTAGATACATTCGATATCAGACATAAATTTTGTTGACTTAGAAGTACTGTGGGAGACTGGTGCCTAAGGTAGACGGAGAGTCTGTATTTCAGATGTCTTTGTTACTATGTGTTGGCTATCTCGACCTACCGTGTATTTTTATCCTATTTGTATTCTCATTTGTTTACCTTGTATCTTATACACTACAACACCTTAATATTTTTTTATTGTTCAACATATTATACTTAGAAACTTATCAAATATACTCCAAACGTAACTCATACACATTATACACACAATCCAAGTTTATACTGTTCTTCAACATAATACAAAAACGCGATGTAAAAAATACTTATAATTATTACTCACCAACATACTACATCTTCTGTGCCTAGTTTAGTTATAACCCCGATTATAAATGGCTACTATAAACAGCATTAACCATGATTTAGACAATTTTACCGAAGGTTGTTAATTTTCTTGTTCTCCTAGCGAATGCATAAAGTATACAAATATATCAGACAGTGACACAAATATACTCCATTTAAATATACGCTAGGTAAACAACATTTTTAATAACTTACTTATGCTGATAACCCTTACTAAAATCAATTATGACATACTTATATTGACTGAATGTTGGTTAACAAAAGTCACTAATATACCGGGATATAATATATTTACAGGGATATCAGTCCTTTTATACCAGCAAAGTGTCGAATCAAAATGAGGGCATTATAATGTACATAAAACAAGGCTTACACTTTACTGTCATAGAACCGAACATAGCAAACGCAAACAGTCATGTACATGTAAAATAGATGACAAACTTTCAATTATAGCAGTTTATCGATCTCCATCATATAGCACAACTGAACAATTTGACAGCTTCTTGACAAGTTTAAATCACATATACGGTGAACTATCAACTTACCCACATATCGCCTTAATAGGAGATCTGAATGTAGACATAAAGCAAAGGAATAAAAACCAACACAGTCGATTACCCAATTCTTAATGCCACCTATGGATTACTGCCAACACACTTATCACCTACAAGAATTAATAATTGTCTGGACCATGTTTTCTTAAAGTCAAACCTACGTGCTTCTACCCTTGTCCTGGAATCATACATAACGGATCATAAGCCGATAATACTCAGTATTAATAACAAACCGTTTCAAAAAGCTCGTCAATTTACATCAAAATTAATCTACGAGGCGTTCAAAAAAGAAATAGAGGAAACAGACGTTACACGTATTTACAAGACTTTAAATGCAAATGAGTCTATGAACACACCCATCCAAATAATCTCGTCAATTTAATTAAAGCACACATCCATAATCAAAATTCCTAAAAAGCAAAGAACATTAAAACCTTGGATAACACCAGGTCTAATGAAGTGTATTACTAATCGAGATAAGATGCATATTGAAATGAAAAAATCACCAGACAATTTGGTTCTGAAAATTACATACTCCCGTTACCGAAACTTCTGCAATGATCTACGAAGAAAAACTAAAAAAACCTACGTTTGTAACGAAATAGAAAAAGCTAAGAATAACCCTAGGAACCTATGGAAGGTCATCAAAGATATAACACATATGCGCCAACTGCGAAACAGTTCAAATGACCTGCTAAAATTACGACAAAATCCCCAACGGTCTATTAACGAAGTTTGTGATTACTTTACTAACATTGGCATAAGCCTGGCACAAAAAATACCCTCGCAAACCCATGCAAATACTCCAGTTCATACGAATAGATGCCATTCTTCACCAGTAAACTCACTGGCCTTTCTCCCGATTGATGAGGCTGAAGTTGAATCCGCCATCCTACAACTCCACAATGACTGTTCTATTGGCTGTGACGGAATACCATCATCTATACTGAAGCAATGCCGGGTAACTTTGTTAACGCCTATGACATATATTTTTAACATTTGTCTTCAAAACGGTGTGGTCCCTGATGGCCTTAAAAAAGCGATTGTGCATCCCATCCAAAAAGCGGGGACAGAAGCTGTGTCAGTAATTATAGGCAAATATCAGTCTTATTCTCAATGTCCAAAGTCCTAGAAAAATACTTAATAAACAGTTAAGAGCATTCTTTAATAAATATAACATCATAGCTGAAAACCAATACGGTTTTCGACCGGGAGTTTCAACTGAGGATGCAATCCTGGACTTGACAGAATTTGTGGCTAAGAACTTGGACAACAGAGTAAAATGTTTGGGCATTTTCTTGGACCTATCTAAGGCTTTTGACACAGTTTCTGTCCCTAGGCTTGTTGAGAATTTGAAACACTTTGGAGTACGGGGTATGGCTTTAGATCTGTTCAAGGACTATCTGAATAACCGTAGTCAACGCGTTAAGATCGAAACATACCTGAGTGATGAACAATATATAACATACGGAATCCCTCAAGGAAGCATTTATATGTCAATGAACTTTGCCAATTACCCCTTCCCGGCAGTAACATCTATGCTTATGCTGACGACACTGCAATTCTCATTTGCGGACCAACTTAGCAGGACATAAAAATAAAGGTGGAATCAGTTCTGGAAGACCTCATGACATGGTTAAATGAGAACTTATTGACCTTAAATTTGACAAAAACTGTATACATACCTTTCGCACTACAAAATAACACTAAACCACCTGATACTTTCTCTGTAACGGTTCACTCGTGTAAAAACAAAGTAGCATCATGCTCATGTCCATTCAGCAAGCATCCATCTATTAAGCAGAACTAACTCGATAAAGTATCTGCGAGTGCATTTGGATGACGGATTGACATGGGACAAGCAAATCAATACACTTATATATAGAACGATGCGTCTCATCTGTACGTTCAAAGCACTCCGGGGCTCAACCGACCTTAGCACTCTTAAGATGGTATATTACGCACTGTGCCAGTCTATCATCGGATACTGCATCACTGTATGGGGCGGTGCTAATAAGACACTTTTTCTTGGAGTGGAGAGAGCGCAGCGAGCCGTGCTTAAGGTAATGACTAGGAGGCCGTTCAGGTACTCAACTTCCCAGCTCTATGCTGATTGTAAAGTACTTACCGTTCGGCAACTATTTGTGCTACGATGTACTCTAAGGAAACATACCAGTATTCCCATGCCACATAAAAACAAAAGAAGGAATTTACCGTTAGGCACACAACATAGGACTACTTTTGCAAAGCACCACTATTACGTATTAAGCACGCACATTTACAAAAAAATAGACAAAGTACTCAATATACTCGAAATAAACAGAGACACTTTTTTAGCTCGTCCTGATTGAATGGCTACTAAAACTAGATTACATCCGTAGAGAATCATTGCTAACTTACATTGTATAAAAACAACAAATTAAATACACATGCTTTCACTCACGAACAGACCCACATACACACAACACTCGACAGAAACACACACACACACATATACACACACAGAGGCGCATACACACACACTTCATAGTACACTTTAGGTATATTATTATTATTATTTTTTCTTTTAGTTTATTCATGAAAATTTTATTAATAATAATAATACACAAAGCAGCAACATATCCACTTGCACTAGGTACTTTCTTACATTGTATTTAATGTATAGCCGAACACTGTCTTTTAAGATACAGCGGGTCTACCGTGAAAATGTTTTTACGCAATGACGTGCCGAAACGAATTACTAACGAAATAATAAGCATATACCTACCATGAAAACACTTCGGATTTTTTAGCACGTACAAATGTCATACGACGATATTCGTGACGAATGTCGGCGCAAATGATGTTTCATGGTAAGAATAAGCACGAACGAACGTACGCAATTGCGTATAACGCGTTTCACGGTAGACCCCCCTGGTCTCACCTAGTTTAAAAGGCAGGGTTTGCCACTATTTGAGCATAGATATGTAAATCTTACCAACGACTAAATTTGTCCTATAATTATCGTATGTTTATTTGTAAAAATCTATGTATCTTTTTTTTGAGAAATAAACTTTATTATTATTATTATTATATTATTCATATTTTTTATATTCCAAAACCCTCTTGCATTTTTTAATGATTCCGATGTAAATTTTATTATTTTTCAAATGTTTTCACCACAAAATACACAATTCGAACTATTGGCACTCATTGTTGTAACATATACCAAACTTACTTACTTACTTCGGCTTGTGCAAATCGGCAGATTATATTATTTCCGTGATTCGTGACTAATATCCTTAAAAATAAAATAAAAGTTAACCGCGCTCGTGAATTTTCAGGTGACTTATTTTTTGCAACTTCGTGACTCTTCCATTTCCATATGTCACGTTCAAATTGTCAGATTATTGAAATGCACACTTTTCTGCATGTGACTAACTTACCTTACCTTATTCTGACGCGCTCGAGTTTTTCTAACGATCAATTTCTTTTTACTTATCTGATCGGCTGCCCTAGACGTTTGACCCTATGTACAAGGCTCAGGTATGGTGAGAGTAGTTCACAAGGTGCAAGGCTGCCCCCCCTTATGTTATTCTGCTGCGCTAGAGTAAATCCCGAAATCCCCGCTTGGGCTCCTCTACTATTAGGACTTGCGGCCTATAAGAGACGAACTGGTCATTAATTAACTGATTATAAAAATAAATAGTGTGGTAAAATCAATCAAGTGGTCACAGAAAATTTTTATTTAACGACGCGATTTTTTTTATTATTGAGCTATGTTTTAAGAAGTATAATGACCAAGTTATTGCACTAAGCTATATAGAAGCTTTCCAATTAGTCAGCAGAGTACAACACAAATAAAAGCAATAAATCAAAGGCTACAAAAGGATTTTTAAACCTTCGCAATTTTTACACATTCTTAATATAATTGGGATTGACTCAACTTGAAGTCAATCTGTGACCACAATATATGCAGTAAGTAAAAACACCTAACCCTAATAGATCATGTCTTGGATTATCACATAGGGTACTTTTTGGCCCAGTATGCGCTCCCGTTAGATTCACACGGCTAAAACCGAGGGTAGAATCTAATTTCGAATAAAAGACTTCCGCAGACGTAGAAAACAATTTAATTTTAAATTCTCTGTACTCTCTTTACTAATATGCCCTCGCTTGTATGTGGTAGTAAGGATATAATTTAAAAAAGAATTATAGATAGGCCAATGGGTCGAAAAAAAAATGTAAACAAACGGTCAGCGGTTCTTAACATATTTTATACAAGATTTTGCCAGCGGCTTCGCTTGCGTAAATGTAGGTTAGGATAGATTAGTAACAGTACTTTTTTTTGAATGAAAGGTAACCTATGTCCTTTTCTGTTCTCCTGACAACATGTATGCGAAATTTCATGATGATCAGTCGAGTAGTTAAAGCGTGAAAGCATAACAAACAAACTCACATTCGCATTAATAATATTATTTAGGATTGATTTATTCATTTAGAACGGTTATATACATTAACAACAAATTTTCACAATAAAATACATACATATATGACTATATCATAAGTATAAAATAAATGAAAAGTTTTATAATACTAAATACTGTTTCAATTTGAAAAACCTAATATTACATTTGAATTTGGATTCTGTCATTCTTATATGAATTTTCATTGTGTTTTCTCATTTTCGCGCCAATCGGTGTTAAATATTTTTGTGATAAAGACGACCGTATTGCTGTGATAGCATTACACAAAGTAGGTATGAAGTCAAATGCAATTTTCAAACTCTCCATCCGCTTGGTATTGATCGAATGTTTGGGTACCGGGCTATTGATAGGTACAATTAAAAACTCTTCTGTTTGTGTCAGAAATAAATCTGGCCGTTCACGTAGTATTCATACAAAGAAAGCGATTGTCCGAAAGCAAAAGATATTATCTCGGGAAATGAATATAGCACCTAGAACCATATCGTGTATTTTAAAAGATGACTTAGGACTTGCAGCCTATAAGAGACTCACTGATCATTATTCAACTGATAATTTAAAAATGATAAGGTTAATAAAATCAAAACAACTTCTTAAGCGGTATGCAAAGGAAAGAACAGAAACATTTTATTTACTGGCAAGATTTTTTTACTATTGATCAATGTTTTAATGAGCAGAATGAACGAATTTATGCTCAAAGCTCTATAGAAGGTTCCCAATTAGTCAACAGAGTACAACGTGGATATTATCTGAGTTCAGTGATGGTTTGATGGGGTGTTACCTATCAAGGAGTGACTGAACTATATTTTTGTAATAATGGTGTCTAAACATCGGCCCAAGTGTATCAAGATACGACTCTTTGGAAGGTGGTTAAGCCTCTTAACGACACTATGTTACATAACCAAGAACGGTCCTTTCAGCAAGACTCAAAAACGGGTCATAAAGTTCGATCCACTTAAGCGTGGTTGAAAACGTACGTTTCGGACTTCATCAGATCTAAAGACAAGCCCTCATCTACCCGATCCCGATCTTAATCCGCTGGATTATGATTTATGGTCAGTTGTAGAATGTGTATAATAAACTGCCAAAAGAAATTAAGCAACTAAATGTCTCATTTTTCAAAATACGTTTAAAGAAGTACCTAATTGATAAAACCTATTACAGTTTAGCGGAATATCTGAATGACTCGTAAATGTAACGTTCTATAGTAAAGAATAAAATAATTATTTCATATTATTATACCAATTCCACATTATGACATTTCATAATCTATTGACTATTGACATTTATATTATTATTGTTTTGTTTCTTGTTTAAAATTATTTTTATTATTACTTTTAATTCCTTTTTTCTTTTAACCTTTTTTCTATAATATTAATGTATAATGCTTATTGCAATTATTGAATTTTGTACGCCGTATGGTAAAACATGTAGAACTTATTATAACTCACCACCTTGCATGCAAGCTAATGTAACTTGTATTGTATACTCATGTTTCACAAAATAAATGATTATTATTATTATTATAGAGAGTATGGCATGCTTTAAACGCTATGATCATTTGAAGTCCCTAAAACAATCCATAAGATTGTCAGTGAAGAATTTTTCCATGGAGGGAGTGCGTGTTACTATTGATAACTGAACAACGTTTAAAGGAGTGTATTAAAGCCAATGGAGATCATTTTGAATGAGCTTCATACATTTTAATGTTATAATATCTAATCTAAACTAATATTATAAAGAGGAAACATTTGTGTTTTTGTATGTATGTTTGTAATGTTTACACACAAAAACTATTGGACCGATTTCAAAAATTCTTTCACCATTAGAAAGCTGCATCTTCACTGAGTGACATAAGCTATATTACATTTTCAAAAAAAATAGGGATCCTTAATAAAAATGCAATATAACCCAAGGTGTGAAAATTAGTCATAAAAAATCTGTCATCACGTGCGCTGCGGAAACTATTGATGATAGAACAAAAAAATGTTCTACAGTATTATAGAACGTATCAATATCTACATAAAAGTCCGTACTATATGTCCAACTACTGTAGTTATGCTACTATAACTACTTTTTTACATTTTAAAAGTTGATAAAAGTGCCGACAATAATCAAACCGTATTACTAAAATATCATTTAATGGGATAAGGATTAATACAGTAATCCTTATCCCATTAAATGATATTTTATTAAAGACCGTTTCAATACCCGTAAAATACTTTTTAAATTATTTAAATCGCACATTTCATTCAAAATATATAATTCTTTAGATATAGTAGGTAGTTTCTAAATATTAGTAGGTAGTTTTTAAGTATTAGCTATATATATAGCTAACTACACCTATATAGGTGTAGTTAGACTTATTAATTTCTTTAGTTGTAGTTTTATATATTAAAATTAGATAACAAATTAAAAGTAGGTATTGGGTAATAAATAAAAGTCCACGCGGACGAAGTCGCGGGCAACAGCTAGTTAATGTATAAACAAACACATATTACAGAAATAAATATTTAATGCAATTGAAAAAAAAAATATTTTGCCTTATAACAATATTTATGGCAAGACTAGGTATTAAGATTAGATATAAATAAATTGCAATTATATTTATAATAAAAAGAGAAATACTTGAAAATATTTACATTTGCTTACATTTTGAATAAATATACTAAAAAAAACAAGGGGTAAGTGATCAGATGATGGGTGACAGAGAAGTATGGAAGCGAAGGACATACTACAAACAGGATACAATTTTTTTTAGATCTCCTTGGTTTTGACGCGTAGGTACTTAATACTTGTATAATTAGGGTTGACTCAAACTGTAGTCAATCCGTGACCACGATGGATGCAGTCCGTCGAAACACTATAGCACTTATAGTTCAATTTTTAAATACTACTTAAGGGTACTTTTTCCCTAGTATGCTTTCTCGTCCGACTTACACGGTGAAGCCGAGGATAGAAACTAATTTTGGATGGAAAATATTTACGCAGACGTAGAAAACAAGTCCGTTCTAAACTCTGTACTTTCTTTAAGAATATGTCTTCGCTTGTATCTGGTAGCGAGAATATAATTTAAAACGAACTATGAGTCGAGAAAAAGAATGTTAGCAAACGGTCAGCGGTTCTTAGCATTTATATAAAAAGTTGTAGATATTTTTTAGGTTTAATTTCACTATTAAATACTTTGATTTTCAATATATTTTGTCAAAGTTTGCACTTGCATCTAAATAACTTAAACAAGTGATTAACAAGCATACAATATTAATGGTTTATTATGCTATTACAGACTCAATACTCAGCTACGGTCTTAGTGTATATAGTTGCACATTTATAACATACACATAAATAATAAAATTTATAGTCTTATTAAATTTTTAGTTAACAGAACAGTGAAAATGTTTCATAAAGAATATGAAAAATATTATCCTATATGTCAAATATTGCCAGTAGATTTAAAAGTAAATTTCTTAATAGCCATAGTATTTCAATGTACAGAGTAATACAAAATTACGATTAATAACCCATACTCATATAACTCAAGCCGCTTACACCACAAATTCATTATTATTATGGAGAGAGAATGACTGAATATCTAGTACCTAAGCGACCCAGTGTACCTAACATAATAGGACTGTTAATAACAGAACTTAGAATAACTAAAAACTAGTCAAAGGCAAAATTAAAGGGTCTATTGCTCGGAGGTGCAGCTGGTCCACAGAATTCGCCCTTCGAGTATCGGTATATTGGTAAAAACTTGTAAGTTTTTATACCCATACCCTACTTATATGAATACTTATTTTCTAAATTATGTAATAACATAATTTAGAAAATGTTACTCTACTACTAGATACTAATAAACTTTACAAATTTTTAAGCTAATTAAATTATTTAAACTATAAAAACTATTTATATTTAAGTTTACACTTTTTTTAAGTGAAGTGAAGTGAAAATTAGTAAAGCTTAATAGTATCTAGTAGTAGTGTAACAGTTTCTAAATTATGTAATAAAGTGTAAAATAAACAACGCTATAAAATCCGTATATAGTAGTTTAATTTCAATCAGATAATGGTTCAAAATTTGTAGGAACTAATTATGGCTTAATTAAGTTGACATTGCGTGGCAATATGTGAAAATTAAAAACAAATGACATGGTGTTGAAAATCGAATCAAACTTAGAAATATACTATAATAAAATTTCATGTTAAAACTGCGCGAAGAAACTTTAGAAATAAATATTGATCGAATATTCTATCGAGTATTGGATAGCAATAAACTTATACGCAGGCGTAACCGATGTAAAGACTGTTAGAAAGCGGTTAAACTCTTAATAACATTTAATAAAAGTATAATAGATGCAGAGTATCTACCCGAAAGAAAAACATAAAGACGTTGATTTATGTCGGTCACAAAGTAACACTTATGAACGCCAAAGTCACACTTATTAATATAAATTTACGTTAACATACCTGTTGCCACGTTCAGCAAAGCAAGGACGTAGATGAGAAGAACTGGTAAGAAACTCATGGCTACTTTTTTTTATCGCCAAGCTTACAGTTTTGTTTACTTAGAAAAAACCTGTATAAAGGAAAGGAGCTGCAACCATTAAACCACTGAGCATTCATGAAATACTCAATCAATTAGTAATATTGAATAATTAAGACTGCGCCGAGCGAAATGTGCCAAAACAGGCGGTCACATTCAAGTGAATAAAATCAACACTTTTTGTTTAATACAAATATAAAATATACATTTACCATAACAATGAATGTGTTTATAATTACTCCGTGTAAAATACTTAAAATAATAAATATTTTCGTCTTAAAAATTACGTAAATTTGCACGAAAAATGCAAAACGTAAGCTCGTGTTACGTGAATTTTAGATTATAACAGTAGAAATCTATCCTAACTTACAGCTTTAACGAAACATAAATAGTTATATTACAATTTGTCCGTCCCGAATATTTAAGTTATTGGTTGACAATAAAGATACATATTTATCAAAAAAGCATTTCAAATCCTCCATACAATTATTTTACTATGGCGGTCGCGCGCCGATTTGATTATGCGCCGTACGATCTCTGTCATTATCTGTCTTACGCTCGGCGCTGTCTTAACTTCTAATAGTAGTATACGGTAGAATAGAAGCATCCACTTACGTGTACGCACAACAAAAACAACGTGAGATCATATTGCAGTCCATACATGTACTTATTATGCGAGGACTTCCTAATAAGATAGCTTAGCATATAAAATGATTTAAAGCCAAGACCGTCTACTCACAATATCAATCAGTGTATTGACTTCATCTATGCCTGTATTGCTTAGAGTTTTAGGAAAAGACGAGCCTGATATGTGCCCTTTTCCTGTTGCGGATAGGCTCACATAATCATACTGAAGGTATACTAGCGACGAGTTGGACATAATGAGGTAATGTATATTCTGGCTCAAACATTTTATGGTAAGATAGATTTATTAGGTTATATGGAGTTGCTATTATATAGATGCAAGTAATCGACATATTGGTGGTGATATATACTCTGCTAATTAAACATTACTTCTATCAACGTGCAACTTTTATAATATCTACCGCGATGTTCTTCTAGTTATGACTTGTCCTTAAACGATGTTGAAGATAACGGTTCTCTCACGGTAGACAACGGATTGACTGCTGATGTTGACGAACAGCGGTTACCACTTACCTTCAAGTTTCCCGCTAGTTCGGCAGCCATCATAGGCTTTCTGCTTTTATTTGCTATATCAACATTGCTTTTTGCTGTCTTAACAGATGAAACTCATGACTTAAATTGCTTTGCTTGCGTTGCTGCATAGACGTTGCCTATCATGATAGCGGTAAAATAAGTAAAAACATAGCAATTACTATAAACCTAACTAACTTAACATTTAAATGAATCTGTCCAACCAGCGGTCAAAGTGAATCACCCTCTTGTCGTACTCTAGGCAATATATTCATTCGTGCTTATTGGTAAGTGATAACGCTATGTCAAGGTAGCTACAATACCAGCGATGACCACTATTATGATACGATTTGATAGTATATTTCAACTCTCACTGTTAAGTCTTTACTTATGGTAAGTAAGCTATGTGTACAACTGCATTGCACATTGCATTCGAATTGTTAACAATACTATACATAGGTACGTAAGTACGTGTGCGATCTTGATCACGCAAGGTACGAGTTGGTATCGCGTTCTGCATAACGGTATTCGAATATAATTCGATTGCGCATCACTAAAATTCTGTTCACATTTAAATTGGACATTGGTAAGTATCGTGATGCAAAGTCTATATACAGACCTCCTATTTTATGATAACGGCCTATATATGCCGCTAATCATCAATGTTTAATGTACTGGCAGGTAATGGTACGTGTACTTAATATTTATGTTACAAAGACCAAGGTCAAGAACAGATACCTACGTCGGTTCTAAAGATCGTCTGTTCCTTGCCTTTAACTAATTTCAATTTTGTACGCGATAGAACATGATGCAGAAGAATTGAAATTAGTTTTCTTTGTAGCATTAGGTAAGGTAACGGTTTTTGGTTTTGAGGTATTGGTTCTGAGGTATAAGGTTTCACGGTATTGATTATGTTTAGTTACGCAGCTGCAGCTTTTTTGTTTAGTTTTTCATTCAAGGTATTTTTATTTTTCAGGCTCTACTGCTTGATCCCATACGGCATCGTCACTCAGTCGATCTGGGATTACATCATGCCAGCCTGGATGGAAGCTATCTGCACTGACGTCCCAGAGAAGGTAAGATTTTGACACTACACATACAGGTCTTCTTCTCCCTAGCCTTTATTATTCCCAAGTCACTTGGGGTCGGCTTTTCTAGTCTTACCGGATTTGACTGGATATCACTTTTTACACGGAACTGCTGCCATCTGACCTCCGCAACCCGAAGGCTAACGATACCCTAAGGTTAGACCAGTGTCAGGATATTAGAGGGTACTGACTTTCCCAATAACGACTGCCATAGATGTTCATGGCAGCCGGGACCGACGGCTTAACGTGCTCTCCGAGGCACGGAGCAGGCGATAATTGTCAATCAATACGCACATAATTTCGAAAATCATATTACTTCCGAAAGTCAGAGGTGCGCGACGTGGGTTCGAACCCGAGACCCTCTGCATTGCAGTCTGTTGGTCTCCCCACTGAGCTATCGCTGCTTTTACACTACACATACAGGTATAATGTTTTTATTTTTATGTAATGCTATCGATTGCTTGGTGTGAAGTAAGTATATTAGTTGCATATAAATAGTGGTGTGATATGACATACTCACACACTGAATGTACTTCAAGCGCATATGCGCTATAGTTGCAGACTCCGTGCTGTTACAGAAAATTTCTTGACATAAAAATCTAATTACACTTTCCCGACCAGGGAATCGAGTCAGGGATCTCATGCACTGCATCCTAAATCAAGTAGGCAGTAATGATTAAATGACATGCGTTATGGACATATTATTTTACATTTTAGGAGCTGATGGAACTAAAGGTTCCCTTGGGCAAGATTTTGGAACCTGAAGGCTCCATGGTAGGAGTAGATGAGAAGAATCTATATAAGTTTGCAGTGATGAAGGTGACGGATACGCCTACGCCTGATACCGTTTTGCCCGTGCTGGAGTGGTTCCAGGTACCTAGTAACCATAACTAATGATAATTGTCTAATTGATTCTAAAATATCAACTTTACTTTTCATGGAACTTTGCTATAATGTTTAAAGTGGTTATTGATTATGGTACCCACCTAAAAACCCTTTGAAAAAACCGTGAATGATGAATTAATAAGTATTTTCTTCAGTTATGATGATTTTAACCTATGTTTTTATTGTTTCAGACTATATCAATGTTGGACGTCAAAATACCACTATCACAACTGTTTGATTTATTCAGCCACTGTGTCGTCAATCTGCCTGAAAAGATATTTAAACCACCTCCAGGTAAATATATTTTTATATGCATTATTTTATTATTAGCTATAATGTACCGAGTTGTTAAGTACTACATTTCTCTAAACATAATACTTGTTTGGGAGATATGTTCCTAAATCCAAATCAAACCAAATCTCTCAAGATTTGTGGCTTTTGCAATAGAATTCTGCCTTGTGTCTAATATGAATTCTGCTTTATGTAATCTTTATCAGATGGCATATTTCGCACAAACCGAATACGCAAGCACACCATGTATTTAGTACTATTACGACTGAAATATCAAGGTGAAATAAAAATATGCATTTGGAACTGTATTTTATTCCAATCCCTCATAATTATAACGCTTATACGTCTTCTCCTTACCTAGTATATTAATTTATATGTATTTTTCAGCCGATGGCACAAAACCGATCCCAAAAGAGGCGAAAGATTCCCCTAGCAGTGAGAAGGACAAGAATGGCAAAGATGAGATGAAGCCGCAGAATCTTACCTGCTGTATACTGATGCTTGACATATTGTTGAAACAAGTAAGTTACTAATTAAAATATTATTCCATCAGATTAAAAAAGAGAATTTTATAAATAAACTGTTTGAAATTATTTATGTAGTTTCATTTTAACACGTAAGATGGTGCATATGTTCCTTTATTAATTTACTCATCGAGCTCGTCATTATTATTTTAGTCATAATAATATATCCACTGTTATGATCACGCCTCTATCATAATATGTGGCTAGGACCTTGGCAAACGAAAATTTTAAGTTAATTAATGGACTCCGGCTAACTGACCTAAGAGTTTTCCCTTATCTTACCGTAGGTGGCAGGTTGAAGTAGCTGTGTTCTCTTGGCGTTATAGAATCGCCACAGTCATGTCCATGAGCTGGTTACAGCTTACCAGCATACAACTGCTCATCTACTACAAAAACGCCAAAAAAGGGTGGAAAGAAACTACGCGCTCTTTGTACCACTTGTCAATTTTCTCTCTTAGCCTTTATTATTCCCAAGTCACTTGGGGTTGGCTTTTCTGGTCTAACCGGATTTGACTGGATATCAGTTTTTACACGGAGCGGCTGCCACCTGACCTCCGCAACCCGAAGGCTAACGATACCCTATGGCTAGACCAGTGTCAGGATATTAGAGGGTACTGACTTTCCCAATAACGACTGCCATAGATGTTCATGGCAGCCAGGACCAACGGCTTAACGTGCTCTCCGAGGCACGGAGCAGGCGATAATTGTCAAACAATACGCACATAATTTCGAAAAGTCATATAACTTCCGAAAGTCAGAGGTGCGCGACGTGGGTTCGAACCCGAGACCTTCTGCATTGCAGTCTGTTGGTCTACCCACTGAGTTATCACTGCTATTTGTACCACTTGTCAATACTGGCAATTAATATTTTTATTTGTTCTCGCTAGATGGAGCTGCAACAACGTCGTATCAACAGCCAGAACGTCAGCAGCGAGGCTACAAAGCTTTTGCGTCTGATGCTCAAGTCTAACCAAACAAATACTATTGAACACGGTGACTAAATCTTATAGCATATAGCATTTATCTGGTTAAGAGTAATACCCTGAATTACGTTACCTCAATATACAGAGATTACAGATATTGTTGTTATCATTTGTAAAGGATCCAAGTATTTTAATACAGGCAGCTCCGTGGCCTCGTAAAGATATCAGTTGCGAATAGCGTTAAATTAAAAGTAACATATGGAATAACTTTACAAACACTGTCCATAAAGAGAATCGTCTATCTGTGTATCCAATATATAAAAAATATTGATTTAAAGTCTGAATAAAGATTATATTTTACATAAAATTTTAATCAAGAGCATATTAGCTCCCAGATTGCTTTAAGTGGAATGAATTTTCAACTGCTCCAGTCGAAAGACCTATAATTATAGGTCAGGTAAATAATCCCTGTTCCTGGTATCGTAATTTCAGGGTATCGCCATTTTATAAATGATGCATCAAACATCTGGGTGAGGACATTCATTCTGTGGCTACTAAAATCGTTGCTTTTCTTCTGATTACTACTGCACCTGCATTAACTCCAAAGCTATCAGTGCTGTTGTCTCATACACGTTGTTTGTTCTAGCGGTGTGTTTGGCGGAAGGTGCGTGTTCCTACTGCGAGGCGGCTGCACTGTGGCATCAATTAGCAGTGCTGCTTGTTAGAGCGCTCGTGCCTGACAAGCCTAAACCACAACCTGAGGTAAGTGGCTTAACACATATTTCATCACGATTAGTAGTTTCTTTATCTTCATATTGTTATATGTATGTCCCAATAAGCACAGCACTCGGCGCGGTTTTGGACTACTAGTTGACTTCGTGTTATGTTCCTTTTTAAGCTGCTCAGTGCCATTGTATTCCCAGAAACATTTATCTAGGTTACATAAATAGGAGAGCAGAGTACTTTAGCCTGTTGGAATATAATGGTATATAATGTTCTTCAAGTACATGTGCAAAAATGAATAGACTAAGAACGTTTATTTGTAACATAAAAATTAAAATATTTTACTCCAGTTGTCTTTCGGCTACCACGTGACTCCAACTTGTCCAGTCTAGTATCACTTGAATTCCAGAACTTTCGGTTCTACAAAGATGTTCTTTTTGAGTTTGTCAAATCACCTACAACAGCACTTGGTTATTAGTAGATAAACTAGCGCTGACATGCATTCGTCGCACAAAGATATCCAACATCTAGTAAATATTTATTTACAGTCGCCACTATCGCATTCCTTACAGCCATCCTTAGATGACATCTGGCCTGAAACCCAACGCGATAAAAAGGCCCAGTCGGAAGAAGAACGCAGCAAGTCCGGCGGTACCCCTGCGGCTTCAGTAGACGCATTGATGTCCATCGCTCATCCGTTGGGAATGGGAGGAGACAAGAGCTCGGTTGGAGGTGTTCTGGTCCACATGCCCCATGTACGTATGTCTGTGTGTAAGTTTCGGTGTTGTGTTGCGGCACGAATACGTTATGACACCAAAAAGAAACATATTGAGAAATATTCTTTTCGTTCGCGATTTGGTTGTGGTACTAAAATGTCATAAAATTGAGGTAATCTTTTTTTTGCGGCTTTAAGCCCACGTCCCAGATTCAGTTATCCTTTAAAGGAACTCTAGTGAAGGGCTACGACTATAATATAATTGTGCCCTATTTGCCTTTAACATCGGTGTGCTATATTTAAATAATGGTTTATATAAAAGAAAACTAAAAATTTATCTTAAAAATCATTGGACTAATTTCCACTCAACATGTATTTTCTATACTTTGTGCACCTGAAATACTTTACAGCTATCGTAGTACTAATAGCTATTTTATTAATCAATCAATTAAGATGTTACCATTATTTATTGATATATTTTCAAAAAGTGACGCAATTTGCTATAATTTTGATTTGACGATGTCAGACAAACGGTTTGTGGTAAAAAGTACATATTAAAAGCAGGCGATATTTTTTGTGTCATAGCGCATAAGGGCCCTGGTGTAACCGGTCTGGCACTAATGGTGGGCCCATGAGACCAGACCGCGGTCTGACGAAACCGTACTATGGTCTGACAAAACCGAAATTTGGTCTGACGACACCGTACTATGGTCTGACAAAACCGAAATTTGGTCTGACGACACTGGACTTTGTTATAAAACGGTCTGAGTCTATCAGTGGGTCTTTGTAGCTCTATGTTAAATTTTCTCAATAGTATTTAATGTTTAAACTATAAAAATCTTATTTAAAATTGCATGTTTAAACTTAGTAGTTACCATCCGGTAACTAATTTTTAATTCGTCATATTTTTATTAGCTGTTTCCATTTTTGTATTTCTTCTCTAATAGACATTTTCGTATATTTTTTTGTATAATAAGTTACCATCTTTTTAATCTAAAATATATAGTCTCTGTTTCACCATTAGCCAGTTTATATGTTTAAACGGCATGTTATCATGCTCTCTCTATCTATTAACAATAAAAGATAGAGATGACATCATATGACATGGTTTTGGTGTGAGTGGTGAAGCAGGCGTTTAATAAATTTCTTATAAATGTTGATTGTTACGCCCACCATTAGTGTCGTGTAAAGGCCGGTATCCACTAGTCTATTATCTGTGCTAGTTCTCTTTATTCGTATATTGTAACGTAGTTGTATAGTTTGTTCATTTCATGCAACTGTCACTCATAAGCGACGTTGGGTCGGACGCCACGATAACTAAATCGTCAGGCGATACGCAAGTATGTCACTTGATTTTAGCTTTGGGTGTGAGACGCTGCACAAATAATAAATTCTTAGAAGTAGCCATTCTGCCATTGTATAATAACAGTTCTGCACTAAATGGTATGTGGCAACACGTGCCTTGCATTTTACTTGAGCTAGAGGTGTCCACCAGATGTGCCTTTTAGTAGATTATTATTCAAACAGCTCTGACATTCACCGAGTAATCGACTAAAATAATCTGTTGATGCTCTATTATTGTGCTTAGTTTCACGTCTAAAAATGTATTCGTAATTCTGTTTATTTTTTATTGTAACAAATTGTAATTATGTATATATATTTGGTTTTTGCCTAAATACAAAATAATCATACTTTTGTGTTCATAAAGATTCAATCATATTTACGTTTCATTTTTCATCTGTAGTGAGCAATTTCCACGAAAAATAAAATCTGAGTAGCGACGAGATTTAAACTTTTGACATACCTAAATACCCCTTTTTGCTTACAATGTGACTATAGACCTTATATGACCTTGCAGAATTGTGTCCATTGTAATTAATGTTAGTAGTGAATGTTTTAGTAGTAGCTGTAGTTACTATCTTCGTGAGGCGTCTCGCTCCCAAAGCATCTGTCTCTTACTTTACTCTTGTGCTTTTTCATATGTGGACGTGTATTGTTTTATTGGTGTTAGATATTGTCGATTTTACTCTGTCAAATACCATGATGTCATTTTACAAAATTTGCAATAATTAGCCAAAACAATACCATTTATTGTAGACTAATATTGCTAATAATTGTTACATTAAGGGTTGGATCCCATTTAGCAGGTAACATTATCATGTGTGACACTACTCGCAAAAAGATAGATTTTGTCAAGCCCTTACGTTAAATTAAGTTATTGGTTTTTTAACGGTTATTCTATATAATGAAATAATATATTAGTAATGGTATAGAGATGTTTATTTATTTATTTCATAGAGTAGAATCGACAATTATGTAGGACTCCACTGGGTTACTATATAAATAGCTGATTGTAGTTTTAGAACAATATAAAACGTATACGTAGAAAATAAAACAGTGGGGTCAATATATTTAATGTTAAGTACTATATTGTAGTTGTTAATAAAAGTCTGTGATGATGAACAGATTATTCTAAAGAATAAAAAATTGATATATTGGCTAAGTTATTGGACTGCCGATCAAATGCTGTGACAATTCAAAGCACATTTATTACTATTGATTGTTATTGAGCTGGATTATAAGAAGGAAATGGAATACCAAAAAAAAATGAAAGAAGAATAAATTATAAATTAACCACATTTTCAAAAAGATTACTACTTATTACTAACTGATATAACCGAAACTGCTATATCTATATATAGCTGAAATATTATTAGTAGAAGTTTACTAAAACTTACATGAGGAATATGTTGGGCGTGTTTTACTTTTCTTGGGCACAGCACTGCCTATTGCATAATAGACAAGGACTTAATATAAGGATTGAGTCTAATAACTTATGGATATAATCATTACTATAACTTTGTGATATTAAATAATATCACGTCGCTTTGTCAATCCTATCTGACGAAACGAAAACACACGCACATTGTTTCTTGTATAATAACGCAGTCAAACAATTAAAAATAAAAATGATTTGTTTCATAAATGTACAACAGAATCGAAACCAGTATTTAGCAAGTAGTTTTCACGCGTAGCTGTAGATATCGCTTGGACTTCGCCAACGCTTTCGACCCATAATTTTCCAAGTCTATATTCCACGGTAACGCTGTCGTGTCCAGATAATGACGGCGACTGTGGAGACGATTACTGAACAGCTGGACATGGCTGTATCTCTGCCGCCCACCGATGCGCCGACCCTTGCCACTGCGCACACAGTCACGTTGACAGACACAGATGTCGCTACTGCAACGGCTGATGTAAGTGCTATTGATGACCGAATTCCTATTGAAATTTGCTATCTTTCTGACATATTTTGCCAGAAATTACGTTTATACTATAATGGTAACAGTAATTATGAATCATTATCTACAACTGCTTTTCGTCTCCTTTAACAAAAACGATAGGAAAGTTAATTCAAAATACGTAGCTTCCGGTTTCAAACATACTAGATTCAACTTCAAATTTCTGAACTGCTAAAGCAATGTGTCTGTTGGTGTCAGAATGATGAAAACGATATTTCATGGCTTAGGTGTCAACACCAAATCTCTTGGGCGACCACGAGGCTATGGCAGAGTCTGTAGAAGATGACATGACAAACTTCTGGCCCACGTCTGCGGGCAAGTTCCACTTCTGCATCGAAGAACTGCCCCAAGAGTTGCAGTACATTCATCAACTATTGCAGGTTCGTGCACAATTATATAATAATTGCCTACTTCTTGATTGTTTTTTTCAGTGTTTGCGTTTCGATTGGCTCTCCAACATTTTGCAGTAATTATGGCTAACGGCTTATGTTTTTATTTCTTAGGAACTTAAGAGCACATCCAGACCCGACGTGCTCTACCATTTACTCCAATGTCTCCAAGTGTTGGTGTTGAATACTGATGCCCTAGCTGATCATAGGGGATTTCTTATCTGGTGCCAGGAGAATCTGCTGATTGACAAGTAAGTTTGCTTATGACGACCCGTTGTTTGCTGTTTGTTTTCTAAAAATTCTTTGGTACCTGCGGGTAGTCATGCGTATAATTACATTCGAATACGGTTGTCTACAACGCGATACAGACTGAGCAAGTATTGTAATTCATTCAAATATGTGTCGAATCCAATTGTGCAGATCACTACCTTAGACTACAAGAATTTTCCTTAGTTTTCTGTATTGAATTAATCTTGTCGTATCTATGACATCCATAACTGATTATGCTATTTCCTTCTAGCCTCTGGAATGTGTGTAACGCATCTCATTCACACATTTGCTCCGTGGCAGTACCCGTACTGCTACACTGCGTAACCCTCGCTGGAGGAGCAGACGTGTTCTGCAATCTTATCCGTGACCAGTTCCACCACCACGACTATCATGTTCGGTTCACAGCTGTCGAGCGCGTTACTGTTATTATCAGGTAATATTTTTGAGTGATATATCTGTTAGTGTGTGTTGGGAGTATCTATTTTTTTGTTGACTTAAACGTAACGTGAGGATGTTGCCGGTTATGAGCCAGAAGATGGTTCATTGAAATTAAACTTTTTTTTATTTAAGTAATGATAAAACAAAATGAAACCAGAAGATGGTTTTCATTGTGTTTTAACATTACTTAAATAAAAAAACCTCACCAACAATTTGGTGTCAATATATTTTAGGTAGTACGGTATAATATTTATCTAACTACTTTTAAGCAGCAATCAGCTGAACAGGTTTACGTCAGAACTTTCAATATTTAGATTTGCCTATCCCATCAATTTGATATAGCCGGCGTCAGCGGTATTTTGCCTGCAGTAGCGGCTGTTGCTTCATATGGTAGTTGCTTCTACCATATGAATAACCGAGTTGGTCATTCAACAGATTCATGGATGGCTCTCCCGTAAAGACTAGCTTGCCGTTACAAACGGCTCTGGCTACCGCGTTCTGCTATTTGATCTCAAGCATGGACGACATCAACGTGTACGTCGCTCAACGCTCCACACTGTACATCGGCACCGTGCATGATAACGCCATTGATGTAAGTGTTTACTTCCTTTATTATCATTAAGCCCAGAGTTACTCATTCCACGGTGTTTCAAGCGAACAGCGTTAATGCTTTATATGGATGTATCGCCACTGCGACTGGGCCAAGTATTGTGGCTTCGATCGCCACACGGAAAAATTGTGCGATACACAAATAGTCGTTCGCAATCTAGATGTTATGTTGTGCGTTTGTAAAATTCTCTGCGATCCAAGGACGGTTACTAGAGCGTGAGTTGTTTTAAATAATAAAGGTATTAATCTTGTGATTCTAAGGTTATGGGTTGTATTCTCACCTATTACACTACCGATGTGAAACGACTATCCGTCTGTTTATGTGTATGTCTCTCTATCTGTCTGTGCGTGCGTGCATGCGACAGACAGACGGACAGACATACGCGAAAACAGACGGTTAGACAGTAAACAGAGAGACGGACGGTTAGATGCACAGTCAGGCAGAGAGACCTACGCACAGACAGACAGGCAGACAGATGGACTGGAAAAAGTACAGACATATGGACTGTTAGACAGGCAGACCGATAGGACTGCCAGACGCTCTGACAGACGGATAGAAACACGCACAAACAGTTGCACATAGAAACAAGCGGACAGATGCACAGACAGAGAGATCTACGTAAAGACAGATGGACAGACAGACAGGCAGACAGATGGACTGACAGAAGTACAGACAGATGCACAGACAATCGGACAGACAGACAGAAGTACAGATAGATGGACTGTCAGACAGGCAGACAGATAGGACTGACAGACACTCTGACAGACGGACAGACAGACAGACAGATAAACTGATAGAAGCTCAGACAGATATCCATCTGTCTGAGCTTCTATCAGTTTATCTGTCTGTCTGTTGACAGACGCACATACAGCTGGACTGATGGACGCATAGACATAGATAGATAGATGGCCTGACAGATGCACATACAGAGCGACTGACAGACAGATGGCCTGACAGATACACAGGCAGATGGGCTGACAGACACACAGACAGATGAACTGATAGACACACTGACAGGTGCACAGACAGATGGACTGACAGATGCACAGACAGAGCGACTGACAGACCGATGGACTGACAGACCCACCGTCAGACGACAGCAGTTTAGTAGTAGATGTAAACAGTGAACTACACATTAGTTCACTGCGTTTGCATTATTGCGTTGTTACAGCTTCTTCTCTACTGTTTGGAGACGCAGTTTGACCTGGTTATCGTGGACCGCCCCATGATCCTGCAGTCTATCTACCAGCTCCACAACACTCTGAGTGATCGCAAGATCCTTAGCTGGGAATTCTTCTTGAACAGATTTGAAGCTCTCTTCTTGGAGGCACAGATCAATTCCAACAAAACTATTGACTTTTCCAATTTGAGGGGTAAGTTTTTCGAACTCATATTTAATTTATTATAGATTTTCATATGAGGTAACAAGGGTACAGCAAAAATATTCGGCAAATATATACGTGAATGTACATGTACTAAAATTACATGTCTTCCTCTGGTGAAGAAAGCTGTCTAGATTTTTTGACTAAAGAGAAATAATAATCTAGTATTTTTAAAATTTTATCTTGTTGTATTAAATATAAAATGTTTTGTTGTTGGTATTATTCTATCATTGTTTTATTTGTTGCCTATAAAGCTTTGTAAAATGACACAGGAAAAAGGCTGAAATATTAATAAAATTCTTTGAATATTGGACTACAATATTAATTTTGCAATTGAGTCAGAAGGAATATGTCTATATGTGCATGATTTTTTATATTGAATATAAAAATACTGGCAAATGCGTCTTTTTTTCTGATACCAAATAAGGAAAACTAATTTTATAAAAAGAAATATAGTTTCATGTTTTACATTATGACGTCAGTATATTTATTTATTTATTTAATTATGGCACTCCAACGACTTATTCACTAATACACTCTGACATAATTGAATGTTAAACATAATTATACAGAGCGAATTTGCCACTTACAGGTGTGCACAGCACTTACAAATTCAAGGTCGTATATACAAGATTAAAATAAACCAAATTAATTAAAATAAGATAAAACTAGATAAAATTCAATCACAATGAATTAAATTAAAAATGTAAAATTTTGTAAAATTACACATTAATTAAATCTAAAATTAAATCATATTAACTAATAACCATCTATAATGAAAATAATAATTAAACTAGATACAACATTAATAATGATTAATTACACAATAATAAATCAATTCCTAGTCAAGAATAATAAAAATGTATATAAACCAGTTATTAAAATAAAATTCTATTCATTGGTTGCATTTTAACTTATAAAAGCCGAACATCGGCGTCAAGACACAATACTTTTATTATTATATTTTCACAGACATGTTAAACAGGATGTTTCGTTAAATATTGGCTTCAATGACCATTTGTTGTCCAGAGCTGGTGAGCAGCGACACGAGCTCGGAGTGGTTCCTGTACAAAGTGCGGCGAGCACACGAGGCGCTGAGCGTGTCGGCGCGCGACGCCAACGTCAACACGCTGAGCGCGTCCTTCGGCACCAAGTGGCCCTACAAGCGCACCATCTCCGCGCCCGCCACCATGCCGCCGCACCCCGACACCCGCCACGGTCAGTGCCACGCCCACGCCCACACTAACACCCACACCCAGCTCTATACGGACGTTATCAATATGAACTCGAGATAACAAGAGATAACAAGATTGGATGATGTTACCCGATATCGTCCCATCTCAATTTTATCTACATGTGGCAAAGTCTTAAAATCTATAGTAAATAATAAGTTTATCTCCCATTTTCATAACCTAATCGACTCACATCAACACGGTTTTTTACCTCGTAGGTCGACCACCTCCAATTTAATTACTTATACATGTGATATTGCAGATACAGTGGATAAAGGCGGTGAGGTAAATGCGGTATATACTGACTTTAGAAAAGCATTTGACCTGGTTCGCTATTGCTGTCTTTTAAACAAACTTGCATCTTGGGGGATACATGGCTCATTATTGAGGTGGTGCGAATCGTACATCCGCAATCGTTCACAATTAGTTTATCTTCGCGGATTTAAATCTATTAGAAGAGAAGTTCCCTCAGGAGTTCCGCATGGTTCTCACATCGGCCTGCTATTTTTCCTGCTATATATACATGATATTCAACAAGTAATTAATTCTAAATATACATTAAATGCTGATGACTGAAAAATTTACCGTTCTATCGAAAGTCAAAATGATATAGATATCCTTTAATCAGACTTAAATGCTGTACATACGTGCTGCACAGAGAACCATATGGTACTGAATTGTGAAAAATGCTACCACATTAAATTTACAAAAAAGAAAATTCCCTTCATCATTAATTATTCTATCAATAACGTCATGTTACCCGAAGTATATACAATACGCGACCTAAGCATTACTTTCGATAGTACCCTTAGTTTCAGACACCACATAGACAGTATTGTGAATAGAAGTTCTCGACTAGCTGGATTTATTAATAGGGAATTGAAAATTTTTAAAGAACCCACCCTTACCTTCCTTGTTTACAATTCTCTAGTACGCGGCATGGTAGAATATTGCAGCACAGTGTGGAATCCATGTTATTAAGTGCATATAGATCGCAACGAAAGAATTAAAAAATAATTCTTATACCATCTTGCATACTCAAATAATAATTGCCATATGTTGAAGTCCTACGAAGACCGCCTCTAATTCTTTAAAATGAAATACCTCCATAGTAGACGTAAAATTGGTGACATTGTATTTTTAAGCAAACTAACCCATGGTCTAATAGATGCCCCCGAAGTTCTAGCACGTGTATCGTTCTTGTAGCCGCGGGTAGGCAGTCGCCTTAACAACCGCAAAACTTTCCACTTACCTCACTGTAAGACGAACGTCGGCCAACATTCGCCTCTGTACCGTATGTGTTCCACCGCAAACGACGTCAGATCAGACATTGATTTATCTAAATGTAGTTCTATGACCTCAATAAAGAAAAGTCTTAATTGTCTATATTAATATAAATTTAATTTTGTCAATAATTTAGCTGAGCAAACAAAATATGCCATATACTTATAAGCATGTAGTGTTTGCATCTAGTAGGATACATCTTAATGTAAGTTTATTAAGCTAAGATAAATACCATTTTACTATCGTTAGCTTGTATCCAGTTTTGCGAATCAATAAAAAAAAAGAAAATGGTACCTGACGATTAGGGTTTTGGATAAAGACCAGTAGTGGAATGTGTGGGGACATTCGTCCAATATGGTGATTACGAGGGTGTCACAGTTTACCATAAGACGAGTGTTAACATGACTGCCACGTTTGGTGTCTAATAAATGGTTTAATATTATTTGCAAGCTACTGCTTATAAAAGATGGAATCAACACGCAGGGATAAGCTCAGACTACAGTTAAAGATGGCCCGGCAGTGCGATAACCTTTATTTTATTTACAAAATTATTATTCTGTCCTGTTTATTGAAGACTATAATGAATCTTTTGTCCACACAGAACGAGAAAAAGTATACTCGCGTCAGTACTCGGCCCCGTTGCTGAAGCGGAAGACTTCTCGCTTCGGGCTCGGTCAACTACTCGCAGCACCGCAACCGCTCGGCTCGGCGCAACGGTCCAACAACTCACATGGTAAGTTATTTATTTCTATTAATATTCTTATTAATAAAAATATTTGACTTATTACAAGTTGGGTTACATTCAGTCGACATTTTGCGATGGCAGATTCAGTAACTGTTATATACCTCGTTTTGTATCGTCATTTTACTATTATTCGACTAAAATTACTAATGTTTTAGTCGAATATCCACAAAAGAGCCAATCTTTATATATAAAAAACAACAATTATATTTAATAATAAATTATGAAATCGGGTAAACAAAACAAAAAAAAAACAATATGCGTCGGCATCAAACTGATTCACTAATTCTTAAGGCTTTTATAAGTAATACATTTAATAGTAAATGTCAATTTCAGCCAAAAAGAAATCAGTATGTTACACTTCGCGTAAACGTAAAACAATATTAATAAATTATTTTCGACGGGGAAAAACGGCGTCAATACAATCACCTTGTGCAAAATGAAATTAAGGATTTAAAGTATAAATATTAATCACTTCTTATTAAGTGTCCATAGGAATCACCACTAGATGTGATCAAAGATAATAATATACAGCGTGTAACAATAATGTGTAGAGATATGTTGTGAACTGTCCATTAAAAAAGAAGAGTTGAAATATTTAAAAAGAGAATTTTACAAGAATATATTTTACTGTAGGATAGAGACATGAAATGGTTATAGAGTGATGATAGGCTTGGAGATATCAGTATGTTACTAATGTCATATCATGAGCAGCGATAGCTCAGTGGGGAGACCAACAGACTGCAATGCATAGGGTCTCGGGTTCGAACCCACGTCGCGCACCTCTGACTTTCGGAAGTTATATGACTTTACGAAATTATGTGCGTATTGATTGACAATTATCGCCTGCTCTGTGCCTCGGAGAGCACGTTACGCCATCGGTAAGATAATGTCATATCATCACGACCATTTCGACTTGCTCATAGATTTTTTTCTTGATAATAATAATAATAATATATGATTATTACCTCCTCACAGACAGACTTTAATATAATTACAGATTTACCTATATCTATTTATGTACAGTTTATGCATAGTCTACAATATGTAAGGAGCTGGTGTCTGAGTTAGGCATAAAAATGCCTGTATTACAGATCACCAGGTCCTCACCCACGGCAAGCAAGAGCAATATAGTAATTAAACCATAAAGACAATACTGAGTAAAGAAGAAATAGGAGGGTGCCATGCCATCCTTGAATTTTTGTATGCTTGTTCGTGAGTGAGTGTGTTTGTGTGTGATCTTATAAAAAATATTTATTCAAAGATCAACATAAAAATAAATCCCATGGTGATATTTACCCTCAATACTTAACTCAATATATGACCACATTTTTATGTTACACGCTTTGTATTATATATATCATTGTACACTATTTTCATACGCACTTTTACCATTCGTTTTTACTACGGACTAGATAAACAGTCGGATATTTTTAAACTCACGTTTTTAATTTTTTAATTTTTTATTTCTTTTTGTACCTACCTCAGATCAGTCTTTGCTAGTATTTGGGATTAGGGGCCTAGCACTGTTGGTACGTTATTTAAAAGTTAATATCTAACTACAAGTGGGGTGTGATCCTATTAGCTATATCTCAGACCTAGTTAACTGCGGTGTGATTTTAGATGGCAGGTGCGTTATATCGGACTCTGATAACGTTTAGGATCAAGTTCTTAGTAATATAAAACGAAAGAAAGAAAGAAAACATTCTTTATTGACACAAATAACTACATAATTATCCAATAAAAAACAACAAAACAGTTAATGTGACATTGTGGCAACAAATGGTCTTCATTCACCTTTGTTATTGCAATAATACTGACATGTTACCACAACGCTGATTTTCAATGGAGACCATCGTTGCCTACGGATGTCAAGCCAACTGTTGTGTTGTACGTTATGTGATAGTATATAATAATAATTATATATTAAATAGTTCATCTATTTTATAAAAAGGTCTTAATCGCGTTGAAATGTTTGTTTGTTTGTTTGATTTTTACACTTTTATGCTTCAAATGAAATTTCGTATACAACGTGTATGCGAAATTTCATGATGATCAGGGGAATAGGAGAAAAGGACATAGGGTATCTTTTATCGGGAAAAAGTACTGTTAATAACCTACATTTATGCAAGTGAAGCTGCGGGCAAATTCTAGTTTACTATAAAGAAAACAAGTATGCGGCCTGCTTGATGGTCAGCGGTGACCGTAGCCCCTTATCGCTTGTAATTCCAAGGATATCATAATTCAAATTCAAATTCAGATTCAATTTATTGCATTCCGTAATGTACAACATTTACAGGTGGTAGGCTTAAAAATAAGTAACAAATTATGGATCCTGTCGGGCACAGCACTATTACGAGAGAGGAGGAGCTGTTTGGATGTGCTATTTTTAAAAGCTTAGTTTTGTCACAATTTTATCAGCTTTTGAATTAGTATTTAACAGAATCATGAGAAATTAAAAAGATGAATAAATAAATAAACCTTATATTTAAGGGGACACCGCGAAAATTATCGTTTAGAATAGCTCCGCCCATATCCGCCCCAATGACAAACATTGTGTATCAATCCTTAAATAGCGGTCATAAGGACTAAAATTGCGATGCGCCCGCAATGATCGAGAACGCTTAGAAATTGTTAAAAAAACTTAAAATATTATTTAATATTGATTGGTTTTAGTTATGGAAATAATGAGCTAGCAAATCACTAATATTGATGTTTCGAATATATTTGAGTAATTCCTAAGCATAATGATAGTGTAACTTCATTGTAATTTCAAAAATAGTAATTTTTCAGAGGTGTTTTTGAAAATAATTATGATCGAGCCAAAATCACAATATCGTGTTTTTGAGCTAGGAAATTCTAGTTAAAGACATCAATTTACCTATATCAAAATTCTAGACTAATTGGTCTTCTCATAGTCCTATACTATTCGATGAAAGTTAGTGCATGTTTTCAGTGTGTCCTCTTAAATTAAAATTGCAGGCTATATTATTTGGTGGTACTTACATATTTATAATTATATTTATTGATAATTTAGTCTATTGGCTTTATTATTGCACAATTTTATTACAAAATTTGTTTACTATTTATTATATATTATTTTATTACAAACTATATCGATAACTGTTTATTAATTACGTATATGGTAATATGAATAAGTGGAGGTAGACAAGTCAAGTGGATTCTACCTATGTCCTATAATTATATTAAATTTAAATACACGCTTTGTTAGAAATTAAAGAAATAGATGTAGAGCCCGGCAATTTCTAAAAGAATGAACCCAACCAGTGGTTATTTAACTAAGTAGTACTAACTTGCCTAAGTTAGTACTACTGAAGATGTTGTTGATTACAGCTACCCGCGTAGATAGATTTGAGACTCCTTTATTTTTGATTAGCTGGCAGTACGCGTGTATTATTCCTAAAGTTTCAAGTGTACTTAGATTACGGTTACCGTGAAACATGAAGCAGGCCTCATGCTTAAAAAGATAGAAATGTTTCTAATAGAGTATATAAAAATCTACATAAAACCCAGCTTTTAAAATTATAAACATTTTCGGCAATACATGTAGGTTATAATTAATAGTTCAAAGACAAAGACAGACACATTGACAAATATTCATTCTACAACTATATGCTTTTCTTCTTAAGTATTAACCTTTTCCCGCGAATCCTCGTTAGTGCGCGACGTTCTTTACGTGGATTGAGTGAAAGTGTAATTTATTTCAGTTTGTGAAAACCGTATTAAAGTATGTTCAGTTGTTTTCGATATATCAACGTAAATTAGACAAAAATATCTATAATATTAGGTTCGCCGTCGGTTTTGTTTTAGGTCGCGTATTTAACGTTACTTAAGATATGTCTGCCGCGCAGGCAATCAATCAATTTATTTATCTTTTGTTAAATCTTAATACGACACGTAGCTTACAATTTTTGGGGTTTTGAGGTGTGTAATTTATATATTTAAGATATGTTTAACTGATTTGACACTGAACGTAATATAATTGTTATTATTATATATGTCCAATGCCAAAATCAGTTCAACATATTATCTCATCAACAACGGTCTCACACTAGAGTTTTATTTAAAAAAAAAGCCAGCTAAACAGCAATCTACAAAATCAGATACGGTAAGCTAATATATGCATCGTTATTTAATCATTATTTCTAATGATATGCCGCGGTGTCTCGGTCGTGTTTGCATTGGAACTACCTTGGTTCACCACTTCAGCTACAAAGTAAGTCAAAGTATAAGTTCAAAATTTGATTCCTCTACGGTGGCACTAATTAATGGTATTTCTCTCAAATAGCTCGGCAACACTATCAAATTCTTTCACCATACGTTCTGTTATCATATCTTTATTAGCTCAATAAGTTGCCACACGAACAGCGCTTTCATTAACGTTAATGAGCACTTAGCACGTACAGGTGTCACACGTAGAGCATGCTACACGTGGTGCACCAACACAGAGACACGGTTCATCACGTGTCTATCAGTATCAGCCGAAATTATACATCTGAAGTTCTGATCAGGCGTTATACATTATTCTGGTTCGGTCAACTAAAGGTGACAATTAATTTATTTATATATTTATCTCTACACTCAGTACGTGGTAGATCGACAAGCACAACTTTCATCAAATAACTTGGTTAGTTCCATACAAGCGGCCCTTGCAAGTTGCTTAATTACTTAATTTTTATTAGTACTTGGTGTTCATCGGCGGAGAATGATGTAAGGTATCACTCCTTATTTATTTATACCGATTTGTTTGTTCATCAAAATGTCTTACTAGTTTTATTTCATTGAGAATGTCTAATGTAATTGTATATTATATGCTGTAGATAAACTTAATACAAATGAGATATAGTATTACAATATAAAACATAGGCTCATCCGTTTGCCTGTTATAGAACAATCACAAATGTGGTACATGGATATATAGAAGAGAAACAAGAACGGAATAGCTGACGATTAACATCAGACTTGGTAAACAATTTGATGCTCTTACGCTATCAAACTTGAATATTTTGCTGTTGTCTTATTTTAGATAAGCTTTTACTATTTTGCTTTTTTGGTTAATGACACAGTTGTTTCTGCGACAATCAAAGCGATTGTTGTAAGTAACCAACTGTGTAACGGTGTAAGTTATTAAATCAACAGCATCTTCGTGCTTCGGTTCTAACACTCTCCCGTCCTACATACGTCTGTCGTCGTCAACGTGAGTCCTATTGAATAGTATAAGAATAAAAGTTGTGCAATAAATATTTATAGAATCGAAAAACCGCGTATTTATAATTTTGCTCATTGGCAACCTCTACCCTAATCGACTTAGATATCGCGAATTTAATTTAATAATGAATACACTATGGTCATGATGCGTCCTCAAAAGGTTTTATGTGATGTTATTGTTAACTCCGCACATAAACCTGGTATTACTGTGTCGTGTACAACAACCCGAATAGTTGTACAATAGTTGTAGTAGTAGTTGTTAATAATGTTAATAAATTGCTCTGAAACAATTTATTAACAATATTTCGGTCGCGATAACGTATTATTAGGTTGCTATTTTGGAATCAGATAGACATCAAACTGTGATTTTCGCGATAGTCGACGGCATAGCCATCATAGGTAACTGTCTAGAATAGTTTAACTCATTCAAATGTACTTAGCCGGCAAGGATGTTAAGTTAGAGTTCATATCAGAGTATAATGTCCCATACATATACTCTGTTTACTGATTATAATATGGACTTTCGCTACATTCAGTTGGCTCAAAGTATTATGATGACGAGTTACTAGACAAGTTAATCGTATATTTACGCCTAATTGCATAGGAAACTAAAATATAACGAGATGAGATTCCTAGAAACGGATTTTCCTCTTTGCGTCAAGAAAACACACCCGCGTACTGTTATAACCCGAGATAGTTCCTTATTAACGCTAAAGCAGCATTTTACTTATTCTAGTACATTTCCATTGTGTTGTGTCTACGTGGTCAGCATTTTCATTTATTTTAATGATTTATTTCATACAAAAGATAGTCAGATTCTGTCTATCGCGCAACGCGGTTCGCTCTAGGAAGTTCGGAAATCGGTACTAGTAAAACTGTATCTGTAAAATAAGTTTAGTTTTTTTTTAAAAGCCAAGCAGGTTCGATCTCCTAACAATTTGGTGTCAGAAGTGGGATCTCGTAAATGGTATCTGTTGATGCTTAGAGATCCGAATCCCAGAGACCCCCAGTTTGTGTGATCCACGGTAAGACGAAACCCAAGGTTGTGCCCGCATCACTCTGCCAAGGTCAACGATAAGTCTCTGCGCAGCAGCGAGAGCCCGCATCATACTGATCGCCGCGAAACCTAGTTTGGTCGACAGTCAGCCTCCACCGTAACGTGTGAGCTTGCACCATCCCGGTAGCAGCAGATCTAACTCATCAACATCATCATAACGAGTAGACCAGTAGTAACGAGTAGTGTCACCAGAACGTGGACGCCAGCGCCGTACTAATCTATCGCCGAGCACGCGGTCGCCCTGCCGCGCTATCCGACCGTGTTAGATTACGTTCCCACCAATGATGAAAGTGTGTGCAGTGATCGTGTTTATGTGGGTTTTTTTAAGTATTTTACAATACCCACTATTTCTAAAATTTTCCATGGCCTTTTCTATTTCCACTGTTTCTAAAAATTTTCGTGTACTCTTATTTTCTATTCTATATCGTATATTTGTGTGTCGATTTTACAGTAATATTTTCTATAAATAAAATTACAATTGTATACATGTCACTTAAACCAGAACCAAAGGCGAAAAGCCTGAAATGGCTAAAAAAATTACATTCTCAGTCCTTACCAAATTGATCAAACCTTATAATGGGGACCGGGATTCCCTCCCCGCGTTCCTCACAAATGATGATAATGCTATGTTCTTAGCTACAACAGACCAACAGAATGTGCTCTGCAAATATATTATATCCCAACTTGAAGGTAAAGCCCAAATAGCTTGTAGTTTAAAATCATATTCCAAGTGAGACGATATAAAATAATTCTTAAAATCTTCATTTGGCGAGAAAAAGCATGCGACTCATTTATTAGTGGATTTGCAAAATTGTAAACAAATTTGTTGCGATGACGTCACAAAATATTCTTTACGAATCAAGCAAATTTTAACCCGATTATTATCTGATATTCACAACAGCTGTAAGGATGAAACCCAACTACCAGGCAGAATAGCCCTGAATACTTTTATGTTAGGGTTAAATCATTCAATTAGTAATGTTGTCAAGTATAGAAACCCCTCGACATTGAACGAGGCGGTTCAGCACGTAATCGAAGAGGAAAAGTTATATAATTTATCTAATTCTAATTCTAAATTCCAACGTATGTGCAGCACGTGCAATAAGCCTGGGCATAATGCTTCAGAGTGCTACAAAAATAAAAAGCCTCCAAGTTGAACATGGAGGTTTTTTTATTTTTTTGCGATATGTCGCAACGTTTTGTATCGATACATTCTAAATATATCGAATTTTTAAATAATAATAATAATAATAATCTACCACATACACACAACACCGTCTAGCCCAAACTAAGCAGAGCTTAAATAGTTTAAAATAAAAGAAAATATTAGTTCCAACAGTGAAAAGAATTTAATTTCTTAACAATTGTAAATATTAAAATCGAAACCATTAACAAATGAAAGTACAAGAATATCTATTACAATATTACTTACTTAAAACAAAGACGACTCGTCAATAAAGCAACTGAATTCACCCCTTACGAACTTTTATACGGTTACAAACCCACTATTCCTAATTCGTTATATTATACATCTAACAGCGCTACCTACAATGAATATATTCGCGCTTTGCAATATCGAATGGGGCTGAGCCGAGAAAAAGCTATGCAAAATATTATAAACAGCAAAGAACGTTCAAAACAATATTATGATTCTAGATCCCGCGATGTTACTTATAAATCAGGCTATATGGTATACCTTAAACATCACCACAGGCTAAGAAAAGCTTTTTCCCTATTTGAAAAGGCCTTTACAAAATAATTAAAGTACATAATAAATATACGAGATAACTTCGATAACTCATAGTCCCGGCATCTACTTCGAGCCTGTTACTAATATTCGGTTTTATAATGACTATTGGAATGTCGTAACTCATATTGATATTGTATCATTAGAACCCTATTTACGAGGGGCGTTCAATGTATTGTCGGTATCGGGATGACATACTAATGATGAGAGTAATTAAATTATCTCATTAGTTAAAGACACTCTTTGAGGGTATATATATAAAATTTTATTTAATTTTCACCATTAGTATTCAAGATATCATTACGAAAAGGCAACTACGATGACGGATGCCACAATGTTAAAAAAAAAACCAGCATCGCGTGTGTTAAAATTCCTTACAAAACAAGGAAAGACTCAAAAAGTTATTCACGAAGAAATGGTGATTGTTTACCAAGATTCTGCTCCTTCATTATCTACTATTTAAAAGTGGTCTAGTGAATTTAGACGGAGTAGAGAGAGTATTGAAGACGACCCACAGTGTTTTGGGATTCTAAGTGATTTTTACTGATTAAGTACACAAAAAAGCGTCAAATTATTACCGCCGCATCTTACGCCAACTCCTTACGTAATTCAAAGGAGGCAGTAAAAGAAAAAAGACTTGGAAAATTGACCGCAGGTGTCTTGCTTCTTCACGGCAACGCTCCGGTTCACACAGGGCGCGTTGCTAAGGCTGCTGTGCGGGAATGCGGATTTGAAGAAATCAATCATGTACCCTACAGCCCAGACCTGGTCCCTAGTGATTGCTTTCTGTTCCCAAACCTTAAGAAAGATGTTCGAGGTAAACGTTTTTCCGACGATGAAAGTTAAAGGCGGCAATTAATGAACATTTTTCAGACAAGGAAGAAAAATATTTTTAGGTTGTATTGAAAAGTTACTTCCTCGCTCTAATAAGTGCATTGAGGTGATGGTGGACTACATTAAAAATTTATTTTTTTCATAATTTTCTACTTATTCTTTCATGCCTGTACCGAGAATACATTGAACTCCCCTCGTAACTAATATAGAATCTTTATTACGTAAAACTCGAAAAATTTGTAGTAAATATTTCATCATGCAATGTAATGATTATTCTAGCGCTATTAAAATACTAATTCAGTCTAACCTTAAGATACAATCGTTATCTCATTTAACTATAAATCAAACACCAACCAGGGTCAAAAGGTCCTTAGAATTCGGAGGTGAAATTTTAAAATTCGTTTTCGGAACATTGGATGCCGACGACGCCAGAAAATACGACGCCGCCATAGAATCTTGCCAAAAGAGCGAGTCTGAACTATATCGGCCCATGAAAGATAATATACATATTGTTAAGTCGACAATAAATAATTTTAACTCTGCCATGTATAAATTAAACGAAAACGAGATTAAGTTAAACTCTCAAATAAACGTTATGAATGAGATCTTATCTCAAGTTACTAAGACGGGTAATTTGTTATACAATATTTCGCGTATAAATAGCTTGTTAAATATAATAGAAAGCTCTTTACTTACTATTTCTAACCTATTAGATACTACTTTTAATGCTATTATATTTTCTAAGGTAAATGTTCTACATCCTAGTGTTATAAGCCCTATCAGTCTCTACGATGAATTACAAAGACAGAGCGGTCACATCAATAAAAGGCTAGACTTCCCAGTGCAATTAAATATTAATAATATTCATTCTATTATCGATATTTCGCAATTAAGCTCTTATTACTATAATAATAAAATCGTTTTTGTGTTGCGAATCCCACTAATAAGTGACGACAAGTTCGTTATCTATAAGAACATACCATTACCAACTCCCCATAACGGATCTAATATCAAAACATTTGCACTAATTCAACCTTCAAATGCCTACACTGTTTTAAGTGACGATAGAATGCATTATACTATGTTTAATAATTTAGATAAGTGTAAAACAATTAACTACCAATATTCTATTTCTGAAATGCAAACAATATATTCTTGTATACTTAATCCTAATTGTGAATCTAGATTACTAACGGAAGTGACCTTGTCAGTACCCACTGAGTGTAACTCTAAATTATTGTTTGGAGATACTGATATTTGGCAAAAGTTGGGAAATAATGAATGGATTTTTGTCCAGTCCAATATTAATAAATTAACCTTAAAATGTGATGAAGATACTGTCGATTATTCTATCGGTGGTATAGGTTCGAGTAACCAACACAATTTTCAGTTAACTTTACAGTTAACTGAAAATTGTGTTGGTGTTGATTATTCATTATGTGTTGATTACTCTAAAACTATTCAGTTAACTACAATTAGTGTAAAATCTTTTCAAATAAAATCGCCTTTAGATATAACTTTTGATATTACATTAGATGATTGTTGCGACAGAGGAAAAATCAATAAAACCTGGCCGTATTTGTCTCCCATATCCTTGAGTAAAATTAACCTAGACGCATTAAAATATGCGTCTCCTCAGATGAATGATTTAGAAAAAGAGATTAATAATTTGGAAAGCAATCTCATTTTATTAAATACGGAACCTATTATTCTACTTTAACATATATTTTAGTTGTGTCTTTATTTATATTTTTATTTTATAAGTTATACATTTGCTTTAAGTATGGTAATTACGGTTCCGGATGTTGTATATAAATTTTCAATCAATGTCATAATCAGAAGTCAGTTACTCATAAATCCAAAGTTTCTAATCTATAGAGATGTCTGATATCTCTACGTTGGATGATGATAATAAATCTGTTAAATTATTGCCCGCTTTACAGCATCATACCTCTTATGACGCTATTCGTAAAGTTGATTTTTTCAATATAATATTGTCTTCTATTTACGCGAATATTATTCATTGAAATTAAACTGCTATATACGGATTTTATCGCGTTGTTTATTTGACACTTTATTACAAAATTTTGAAAATTTTTACACTACTAAGTACTACTATTAAACTTTACTAATTTTTAAGCTAATTAAATTATTATTAAACTATTTAGATTTAATTTATTTTTACACTTTCCCCGACGTTTCGGTTGCTTTTCAGCAGCCATGGTCACGGGGAGATAAAATCCGTATATAGCAGTTTAATTTCAATGATTTTTTCAATTCAAGTAAAAGGAACCTAAACTTTTAAGTTACGTTAAACTGCCTTCTATTTTACTATGCTATACTTAAGTCGTTAATATTATATCATTTACTATGTTGATTATCTTATATATTAATAAGATAAAGTATAAACAGTTGGCTGATTGCTAAATGTTAACTATTATGTTACTACGAGTACACTGTTAATCTTTAGTAGCTTACTTAAATGTTATTTTTATACTACCTTGTGTTAAACAAGATAATAATATCTTAACAATTTTGTACTCATGATGAGTTCAATTCTTATATAATTTTTGGGTATAAATTTAATATTTTACACGTTGTGCTCTTTTTATTTTCTATATTTTTGAAACTATGTTTTATTTAAATTTTAATGTAAACTGATTTCCAAGCTTCCATTCGTTTTCTATATTTTCTATTTTCTTTAATTACGCTTCATCTTATATGTATATGTTATAACCCGAGATAGTTCCTTATTAACGCTAAAGCAGCATTTTACTTATTCTAGTACATTTCCATTGTGTTGTGACTACTTGGTCAGCATTTTCATTTACTTTAATAATTTATTTCATACAAAAGTTAGATTCTGTCCATCGCGAAACGCGGTTCGCTCCTGGAAGTTCGAAATTCTGTACCAGTAGAACTGTATCTGTATAATAAGTGTTTTGACATTAAAGTGCAGTGCAGTGTAAAAAATTTTTTTAGAAAGAAACTTTGACGTCCTTCTAACCGTACGTATACTAGCGTTCCTAGCAAGGTACTAAAACGGTGTCGATGAGAAGAGTACGTATGGAAAATTTTAGTGCTACATCGCGTAACTACTAGCTACGTGCTGTCGGACGTCCTATGCGGATGAAATATCGGACAATTGCGTGTAACTTAGAAGAAAATGTGTAAAATGTTATTAATTAATTCGAATAACGCTTAAAACCAATCGCGTAATAAAATTCGGTGGAAATCGATATTTGCGGATTTCCTAAAAATTATGCTAGAGAGAGATCGATCGTTTTATATGTTTGTATTTTTTACATACATTTTAATCGATTCTAATTATTTTAGATTATTTGATTCGTACACTTCTGAGGTAATGGTACTTTTTGACGGTGATTTCATTGTCAATAAAACACTTTTCGTTTAATATTCGGTTTTCATTTTTATGTTATATTTAATTGCAAGCACTTATATATTTATGAGATACAGCCATATATTTTATTAATTATATATGTATATATACAAAATTATATATAAAGGGAGGAGCTCGTGCAACAGGGTTATAATCACCTTCTCCACATATCAATCCAATCCTCTTATCCCTTCAACATTATCCATCCCTGAGGCGGATTCCGTCACACTATACAGTGAAATTTCGATATTGAAACGAGGTTATATACAAAGTTACTGAATCGCCATCGCCAATTAGTCGACTGTTCGTAACTCCAACCTGTATCAAGGTTTTCAATCCACAGAGGGCTTCCACTCAATGTCTGGCCGTTCAGAAGATACGCTTAGCACTGTTCTTCCTAAAGCCGTAGACCTGGAGGAAGCTGACAGAGAGACCACTAACTTGTTGGTCTTCTTACTCATGCAGTTCTTATCCAGGTAAGATGTAATTTATGTATGTTATTTTTTTAGTGTTATTTTATTTTATTGATTTTGGAAGAAGACTTACAGACTTCTTCTTCTCCCTAGCCTTTATTATTCCCAAGTCACTTGGGGTCGGCTTTTCTAGTCTAAGCGGATTTGACTGGATATCAGTTTTTAGACGGAGCGGCTGCCACCTGACCTCCGCAACCCGAAGGCTAACGATATCCTAAGGCTAGACCAGTGTCAGGATATTATGGGGCACTGACTTCCTAATAACGACTGCCATAGATGTTCATGGCAGACTAATTACATTTATTAAATATTCATAAATTATATACATGTAACAATGTTGCTAATGACAAGCCTCCACAATTAGCTATCCAATTGGATCATTTAATACACAAATATATAAAAACAGGGGAAAAAACAAAAGAATCTTTACACATACAAACACATAGATAGTGTAACCTTTAGGGTTTACTTTAGGAGAAATGTAGAATAATTAGGAAGTACAATGAGAGAAGGTATAACAAATACACTTTTAATGTATTAAGATACAAATAAAAAAACAATCTTTACTTATAGAACTATAGTCAGGGCGTGGTTCGCTAAAGACTTGCTTCGTGGTCCTTGTATAATCAGGACACTTAACTGGGAGTGTGAAGCCTGGCCGCAAGGAGCTGCGACTGACGCCGTCCGTCCTTATATAGTCGCACCACCGGTCGCGAGAGGTGGCTAGTGACGTGCGCCCGCGTTCGCCGGGCGTCTAGGCGATTATCGTCACAATAGATACACACAGATACTAAGAAGTTTGTGTGCCGCTAACCGCTACCATTATTAGTTTTTAGTGTTGTGTATTAATGTTATATATTCTGGATATGCATGGGGACTTCGACTTAAAAATGCGATGGAATGATCTCTGGCCTTTACCATAGCGCGAAAGATTTACGCAAGTGAGGTTTTGGATTTGATACTGATATTAGACTACTATAAGAGGAGGCGTTGGAGTCTCTTCTTGAATATTTTATATTTTCAAGTCTCGTAATAGCAGACTTTTATATTAGAAGATCTTCATCTCATTGGTGCCAGATATGATGTCTATCAATAGCAAGGTATTAGTAACTTGGACACTGATCGAGGCATTAACCTATAACTTATTTAGTCGTAGCGGCACACCGGCGGACGTGAGGCTAAATCGTACAACTGTACAATGATAATTCTGGCTTATACTTACTCTATATTTTTTTGTACTTTAGTTTTAATATTATCAGAGAAGTTTATGTGTGCCTTCTCCCTCTCTTAGATCTGATCAAGCACACCCTACTGAAGATAAGGCATCGTCCAAAACTCAAGAACTGGTGCTCAAACATCTGTTCCTATTGCTTGGGTACAACTGCGTCGAGAAATACTTTCACATTTCGCCGTATACGCTCAGGTTGGTCATATCAAAAGGTTTTAGAATATTCTGTTCCGAGTTCAGCCATAAAGGGCTAGCTTTATACTGTTACTTTCAGACACGTCGGCATTTAGCTTCATATGAGAGATTTTGTACTGATATACAGGTTGTGGCGTAAATAATGGATAACCCTGAAACTGTCGACTGGCCAGATTATCATCTATCATTTACCCCACTTATATCACCATATGCCCATAAATGACCAAATTATTTATATTTTTCATATTTTAAATAAAATCGTACTTACTCATACAAAATCAGTTTTTTATGTCACTCTTGAATACTTGTATCATCAGACCAGTATCAAGTTTTTTTGTTACAATCTAAGACAAATTCGCAAAAAATACTTATTCTTAAATTTTAACATGCTTTCTAAGGAATTATACATTTTTGGGCCCCTGTATCGAAAAAAAATGTCTATGGTGATATAAGTGGGGTAAATGATAAATGATAATCTGGCCAGTCGACAGTTTCAGGGTTATACATTATTTACGCCACACGCTGTATATTTTTTTAATATATTAGTGTAAATTTTGTTTTTCAAAAATACCATATACCTTATCTCTTATGACAGTGGTATTGCTATTTGATGCACATGCACCTATAAAACTGTGAAACTCAATAAGTATTCAATTGAGAACATTTTATGCAAATAAAATTGTACTCTAGTGTCACAGTAAATAGGACAGATTTTGCGTGAACATGTCACAGGAAGCTTGTTGAAGTGGGGTTCAATTTGCAAGCAATTTATCTTTCAACAGACAATCGTCGATCTTCAACGCGTTCATGGCGAACTTACCGCAAGTGTTGGATCAGAATCATGTAATGGGTGCCAGTATTGCTGAACCTACGCTGCTGTTACTACAGGTATGTCCTTGTTAACTACAAATGTCTATTTGATTAATATGTTTCCAGATTTTCTTATTACTACAGTTGCTAGGAAGTATCATTCAGAAGCCCACTCAGAGATTTGTTATTTATTATTGCGTTTAGAAAAAAGAAGTTTCTTTTTGCGTGATATATCAATCATAGATACATTTCGAAGTAAGTTTAAACTCCTGTTTAAAAACCTTTTAAAATATTTATTCAAGTTAATTTCTATAATTTTTATTACTATTGATATTATTGTTCTTAAGGCATCATAATAAAAAAATATTCTTTTGAACTTTGTATGTATGGTTCAGATTGGCACCTAAAATCTGTATCCTATTTGGATTTTATCCTAGATTACCATAAATCTTATTCCAGCGTTTAATATTGATGTAAATGTGTCAATTGATTATAACATCTGTGCCATACTAACCTATGGTGGGTTACCTACAAGCTTAATTTAAAAATTAAATATTAAAATAAAAGTGCCTGTCAGTAATCTATAGCGGAGAATATCTATTCAGCTATTGCCAAGATTATTTAATGTCAGAATTCCTCTGCAAGTTGGCGAACGTGTTCCTGTGCGCTAGCTGTTTTTTTTTATTAATGTAGATAAGATTTCACCCGATCTAAATCTTAAATAATGTTAAGAGGTAGTGTAGTTGACAAAAGAGCAGACTTGTTTAGATAGCAGCTATCCGCTTGCGACTTTAAAGACTCCAGATTGTACTAGAAGGTACGGTGAGCAACGTAAGTCGATACACACTTGCGAGATTTCTATCGATTTGATCTTTCGAAAGTCTCGTCATCTCTCTTCTTTAACCTAACACAAGTGAGACAGCCTGCGATTTACCTTTCGGATAACTTTTACTTGTTAGTTGTAGGACTGGCTATAAGCGTTAGGTTGTTATAGCAGTATTAGTTAAAATATAGTTGATATAATAACAGTTAAAAATACAGACTAATAAAAAGGAACTCGAATAAAAATTAAAATATAAATTTGTTAAAAAAATTATATAAAATTATAAAGTTGTTATTTTCGTTTCTGATTCCTCACCGAACTGATTCTACTTATGATCGTCCAAGAGCAGTAGGTGCCTCAAACATTATAAAGCAAGTAAATGATGGTGTGAATATGTTCGTCAGTACTGCTGCGGCGCTGGTAACAGCGCGTGCGGCGCGGGCAGCACGCACTCGCTGGCCGCGCTCGAACCGCACGTGCGCCGCCACTGGCTCATGGCGCTGCTCGTCGTGCTCTATAAGGTAGGCCTGACATTTACTTAACAACTTCTTCTAGGCACACCACCCATGGATCTCCGAAGAACATCATCATCGGAAACAATTACCAGTAAAATTTATTTTCTGAATTGTTGTCCATGTCTCAATGCCCCACGCGAGTAAAGCTTGATAAGCACACAGCCAATCCGCTTTTTTATACCTTTTATAATGATGGCAGACATGCAGCCCATCAGATAGAAAGTGGTTACCGTAACCATGACCACTTGCCAAGGATGTTACTCGGACGTTTGCTGGTTACCGTAACCATGACCACTTGCCAAGGATGTTACTCGGACGTTTGCCGACCGGTTAGATACGACGTGGTTACGCTACCAGCGCCCGGTTCAAAGATAAAGTCGACCGTTCTGAGACGACTGGGTTATGCCACCGCCGTCCGGTTCAAAGATGAAGTCGACCATTCAGATATGACTTGGTTATGTTACCATCGTCCGGTTCAAAGATAAAGTCGACCGGTCAGATACGACATAGTTATGCTACCATTGCCCGGTTCAAAGATAAAGTCGACCGTTCAGATACGACATAGTTATGCTACCATTACCCGGTTTAATTATAAAGTCGACCGTTTAGACACGACGTGGTTATGCTACCGGCACCCGGTTCAAAGATAAAGTCGGCCGTTCAGATATGACGTGGTAATCCTACCAGCGCCCGGTTCAAAGATAAAATTGACCGTTCAGATACGACGTGGTTAGGCTACCAGCGCCCGGTTCAAAGATAAAATCGACCGTTCAGATACGACGTGGTTATGCTACCGCCGCCGCCGATATTTTTTTAGCTCTTCTTTTAGGACCTCAATGACTGTTTAGGAGTCCTACTCATCGTAAGGTTGTAGGAATTTGACCTTAGTCATAAAATTGCATAATCTGCCCTTGGTTGTAGTGCTCACCACTTAAGCTTTTCTGCCATAGCTGCAGTTGTAACACGCTTGTGATAGTCATACTTACTGCTTTCACTTTCGACTTTTCTACACTTCAAATCAATAAACGCCAAGGCGGACTATGAGTTGTCTTTTCTGGTGAGATATAATGATATTTCAAATATTACAGTATAGTGTTTTTGTCACCAGTATCACTATGGCAGCGGCAGCGTCTGCGCCATGGTGCAGTCGTTGGTGCGAGTGGTGCTGAATACAGTAGAGGCGCAGTACCATCAGTGCAAGCGCATACCGCCCATGATCGTTATGCCACACACCGCCAGGGCCAGAGGTAATATAACATTTTTTCTTTTCCGACTTTAACTATTGGTTACGTTTGTTACTGTGATAATTATCTCGATGATTGAGTTAAGCATTTGACTAATCTCTGTTCTGTGTTTGAATAATACAGCCAAGGTTTTTGTTTCTTAAACAAAGTGTTCTACGTGTCCATTTTTTTAATGTTTGTGTAGTCCCCTGTGACATTTCTAAAGCGGGCGCCGTCCTTTTAAGCAAAAATTAAATAAAAAGGATCCTGTTTAGCAGTCCTGAATTCCTATAGAAATTCAGAACAAGGCCGCCGAAAGCACGTCTTTCTGTTTACTGACAAGAGAGTGACATTATTCTTCAGAGTAATTTCAAATATTTTATTTTTAATAAGTATATCAAAATGTAATCCCCTTATGTATTATGTCATATAATATCACACAGTAAAAAAGAGTGATTGTATTTTTGTAAGTTTAGTCAGTGAGTCCTTTGTTTTCCTAGATCTAAGCCAGCCATCGCTAAAGACGGAACACGAGCCTGCCCCTCAGCCAAGCGTGGAGCGAACCGCGTCTAGCCCTCTACCACCGATAGACCGCACGAAGGCCAAGCTGCACCAGCACAAATCGCCTGCGCACATGATGCATACTCACTGGGAGGAGCCCGCGAAGTCTGCCAAGTAAGTCAAAATAACTAATTGATTTTGAATGTTTAGTATTTATTGTTGTATTGGTAATGTTACTAAGTGACAGCAGGTTGGGCAAAGCGGGTAACAACGTAAAACCTGGTATTTAGGAATTGTCAATAATAATCAATGTGATCCGGAAACAAAAATTGAGGTCGCTGTGTTTTTTTAATTTTTTAAAAAACTTGGTAGATTACTTATAGTTTAACCTCCTGTAGGTATCAGCAGTGGAGCTTGGAGCAGGAGTCGTCAGAAAGTGAGCTGATCGCCATCCCTGAGACCAGTGACAAGTCTGATACCACCGTGCATGGCAGTACCGCTCCGGTAAGTCAATATAGTCTAATCTCTATCCTATGCAGGCTTTTCAGTTTAGACAGATGGGTGAGCAAGTATTTAGAAATAGTGTGGGTTAAGTGCGGACTGTAGCGTCGTCGAAAAGCCTAATATTGAAAATACAATAAAGATGGCTTAAGATGCATCCAGATCCAGTGAAAGACAAATGTGTACCTATATAATTGTACAACTATTTTAACTACTGACAAAATGTGACCATATGACAAATTTTAAGGTCATACGCATAAACATTGTCTTCTTAGGATTGTCTACTTAAGATTTTGTGGGTGCTGGTCGCATCTTTGAGAATATCTCGGCTTGAACGGACTTCTTAGATAGCAAAAACCATCGATGGTAAAATATTTTGTTGGTGAAATATAATTATTACTGGCCGCTACCCCGTCACATAATGATCTGTAATAGGGAAGCTTGAATTGTTCTTAGAACGATTATAATAAAGCTATATGTACATACATAATTCGTTGCGACAGGGTTCATTTGACGAGCCATCACATTACGAAGATCCACCAAAGATAGACACGCCGGCGGCTACAACTCCGTACCCAACGCTCAGTAAAATAGTAAGTATCAATATACATACTGAGTCCATCTCCAGAACTAGTTCTAAAAAAGTATTACCAAAAATGATTCAGCGGTTTGACCGTGAAACTCAACAAATAGGCAGCGTTACTTTTGCATAAATATATTAAGTAGCATTAAAATGTTTACTAACATACGTAATCGTTTTAATTATTTATTATATAAATTAAGTACGATATTTTTGTTACCTATATTTATATAGGCTATCTGAAAATGCTTACTTAAATATTGCTTGGCATATGCAATATTGTATCTAATGTCAAATCTATTTTTATTACAATCAGGCGCCTATTGGGTCTCGGTCAGCTTACCAGTTGTCTACCAGCTCCTCTGTATCTATCGGCAGCGACTCTTCAAATCTGTGAGTATATATAAAATATGCTTATCTTTCAGAGTTCAATAATACTTACAAGACATTATTAATGATATTGACAGGGTTGGTTCTAATTTGTTTTCCATTAAAAATGTCTCATAAGTAATTAATTCCTAAGCTGACGTTCGGACGCCGACAATGCAATTTTTATTGTATTTAGATATGCCTATATAAACTCAATAAAATAACTTGCTATTCTACTAGCAAATCAACACCAATGAGCGGTCAGTCAGTAGAGATCTGGCCGGATCAGCTTCACGGCCAGCAGACTTCGCCTCGCGCCAAGATACTCGGCAAACAGAAAAGGATAATTGGTAAGCACTTAATTAATGACAAAAATGTAATAGTACAGGAATTATTTCCTAGATCGAGAGTTGTCTTAACGTAACTGTTTTGCGTTCAGTTGGCAGTAGCACTTCTCCAGACACGGCACCCTCTTCAAACGGCGACGGACAGTTTGGACAGTGGCCAAACGCTCGCTCTCCACCTCAACATCACATTAAAAGTCCCGGTAAATACCACAACTTTGAATGTTTCTCATAATAATTACTAAAAGTATAAAGGATATCTAATCATTGCTTGTGTATATTTGTTGTTGGTCTTTGTCATAGCAAATACTTTGCCATCTTGGATGGACTTCAACAAAGGAGAAGGGCCACGGCCCATATTAAAAAAATCCAGGCCCGGCGCAAAAGATTTATATCTCTGATTTTTTATTAAAGTTAATATAGTTATCGTCAGTTGTCATGATTGCAGAGTCCAGTGGCTAACATGTTTTTTTTTAAAGCATTCAGTAATTGACATTATTTGCTATGATTTCTATATTATAACGACTGTAGAAAGTGAAAAGTACATGTATTAGTACTAAAATATATAGGTACATAAAAAAATAAAAGTAATGTTGTTGATTATATTTGAAGGAATATTGAATATTGCGTGGTTGTGGTAATTAAACTTAATTTAATTATAAAATTAGTTTATTGTAGTTGAGAATGACATGACATGATTAGTTTAAAGAAGTTGCGACAACAACGCCAACGATACAAAAATAAAACTATTTTGGATGCGTTCCATTACACTAACAATATTTATTAAACTATTATTTACAAATAATAAAAACAGTTTAGTAGAGACAGACTGAACAAGAAAAGTGTCAAGTGAAGGGTTTTGTACAGACACCAATACATAGTCAAAATCTTCAGCAGGGTTATCAATATGTCCTTCGTTGTTCTGTCTTGTCCAACTCAGGTAATAAATAACGCTCATGACATGTGCACAACATCCTAGAGTTCTTTGTCCATGTATACATGAACAGTAGTATTCTTTTAGGGATTGTGTACCTTCAACGGCTGTATTATGCAGCAAATAAGAGTAATAGGTTTTATTTCGCACATGCCGTGAATTTATTCGGCAGCGAATAATTACATTGTTAGAATTTATCTGGGACCGACGGATTTCATTGTTTACGATTTCTATTTGTTCTGAATGTTGGTATACCTCAATTTCGTGTACGCCTGTTCTTTTCATATGCTCGCTGCAGTATGACCGTGCCATTTTAATATGATACGTTCCAACCGCAAATAATATAATTTCTTCATAATTATGTCAAACGGAGCAAAATCTGATACGTCAGGATTATTTGCCTCTAGTCGATAAAATGTCGTTCTTTGATGGTTTAAATTGTTATTTAAAACGTAAACAGCCAAAAGACAAGGTTTGTGTAAATCGCGGTTTATTGCTTGGATAAACTCCACGTCTTGCTAACTCACACGTTCAAATCATTTCTCTCGCTAGCATCGTCTAACTTACACCGTCTTGCGGCGTCACTACCTTTCTCGCTTACTCTCTTCCACCCTCTGTGCTCAATCATTGGCTTATTTTACTGGCATCAACAAATCACGAGAAAATATATATTAATATAGTTAATCAAACCTATATTTTTGGTAAAAACAATTCAAGCATTATTATCAGTGCTTGTTCGTGCTATGCTCTAAAACCGGTCTAAAAACATATACTATATTACTTTTTACATTTATGTACTTACTTTTATCTCTCTATATATTTACATGATACGATAATCATAAAATAATCGATAAATCGTTATACCTAATTGTCATTATTTCTTATGATTATCGAATCATAAGAAATAATGACAATTAGGTATTGATAATTTTTACTATAAAAACATAATTTGCCTTAAGAGTCAGCTAAGCAACTACAATGGGCAAATAAAATAGGTTAGCCACTGAATTCGGCAGTGATGACGACTGAGAATAACTATATTAATTATATTTAAAATTATTAACTATATCTAATCCTCACAAACACCTACTCACCTTCTTGGGTTTGGCCGTCAGGTATTGGATGGAAGGGTTTCCAGTCTGTGTTATTGCAGTGTATTTCAACACTTCAGGCGTCTTGAGGTCCTGCTTTGTATTTATATTATATTCCTTAGTCCTATAACAAAACAGGTTTGTTTTTGATTACCTACTTTTAACTTATCTTATATTGTTTTTCTTTGCTTTTTTAATTTCAATTCTTGCATTTTTATTACCCATATATATTATTCAATTGACAATTTAAATATGTACAAAGTTGTTAAGTGTTCAAATAAGATGACTGTACTGATTACCTTTCATTGTTGACATGCTCTGTGATCTGGTTGCTTATGTCACTGCGCATTAGTTTTGTTCACAATTCCTAGAATTGCTGGCATCGCGCGTACAATAGGGCGGATGCGACATAGGTACCTATATCACACTGACGCTTGTTTTAAAAAATACACTCAAATGTTTATATCTTATTATCTTACTCCACACTTTTTTATAATATTTAGTAATTATGTTTATATCCTATTTACACGTATATTTACTTATTTAAGTATGTTTTATTTTATATGTTTACACACTAGGCGCCGGCGTCACCAAATTGGATTTCGCAGAATACCAGTGTTGCGATTTTACAATCGCAACGTACGCTGAGCGATGTCCAAATTTTGGCACTGATGGGACACACATTTTTTCATTGTTTCAATTTGTGTTGAACTATAATTTTAATACTTTTATTTTATTATTGTTTTTATTTCATTATTGTTTGTATCGCTGCACACTGACGTGACCTTGAACTGAATGGAGGCAGTTTCCGTTTGGTTAAGCGGAAGGTGTGGTGTTGCCAGTGAGCAGTTTTTAATTTATAGTGTATATTTTTTTTTCTTTTTCTTTTTTCTCTTTTTATTTTTTTTTATTATTGTTTTATTTTATATACTTGTGTCCTTGTGTGCCAAAATAAATATTTTTTCTTTCTTTCTTTCTTTTCTTTCTAATTTAAATCTAAAATCTGAGATATAAAAATTTTACGCTTGGCCTGGGTTTTGTTTGGCCATTCTTTAAATTCCATTCAAATATTACTTCCAATAGGTTATTTATAAAAATTGTTAGACCCATACCTACTATTCAGATTTGTCTACCTATTTTCAAATGTAATCTAGTTTTCAGTCATAGGCCCTGGCTGGTGAAAATCAGATACCTTGCTAAAACACTTGTGTTGAAACTAGTTTAGGTAAATCTATCATCTGTATTGACAAAGTTTGGTAATTCATCAGCTAAAGCAGGCGTAGGCTACGCGTACGCCTCGCCCGAGTCGCCGCTGTCCAAGATGGAAGTAGCCTGGAATGCACCGCCTCCTTTACACCACCCACATCACCACCAGCCGTTCCACATCCCACCAACAGAAAGGTAATATATTTAATTTGCATCCTCACTAAATTGCCATTTCTGTAAGGTCAAGTTTGCGATTATATCGAGATTTTTCGAGAAATTTTAACGATGTCGCATTCGACATCATCACCAGCCGTTCCACATCCCACCAACAGAAAGGTAATATATTTCATTTGCATCCTCACTAAATTGCCATTTCTGTAAGGTAAAGTTTGCGATTATATCGAGATTTTTCGAGAAATTTTAACGATGTTGCATTCGAATTTTGATCGTCAGTAATTATTTATTCGTATTACAATCAAATATTATAAATATGATTTTATGACTTACGTTAAACTTTTTAGGTTTTTGTGATATTCGTGTTGACAAACCTTTTGTATTTATGTTTTTATTCGTGTATCAAATATTATAAAAATATTTCGTTTTACCACAATTTGTATCATATTTGTGTGTGTTTTGTCAACAGACTGCTTCCTATCGGCCCAAAGCCCAACAAGGAGCAGTATCCCGTATTCAATGCGTTGGTCGACCGTGTTAGAGAGGCATTGAGTCTACCACCAGGTACTATTATATTATATTTTCTCTATATCTTAGTTCTATGAATCTTTTTTTCTAATATACGTGCTTGGTTAGTAATAGCATAAGTAGGTCTATTCAATTTACAATTTATTTGCAGATGACTCGACAGATAAAACAGATTCGTCTCGCTCGGAGGCTGAACCTACTCCAACTCCGACACCGACTAATAGACCCCACGATTTGAATAAGAAACCTTCTACGGAGGGCACCAATAGGTAAGTGTTTAAAATTATTATTACTGTGCATCTATTTCTTTATAGGGAGCGGAAGTACTAGCTGATCATTTTCCAACCATATAACGGACTTGGTGAAGCAAGTCTAAGTCAAGCCTTAAGATACCCTAAATAAACAAGTGTGCATTGTGAATGAAGAAAGAGAGATATGACATCATTGTTAATGAACATTTGTTGTCTGTGTATATCCTTTTTGAAAACAAACTTTTGTGTGTAATATACTAAAATATATTATTTTATAGCTTATGTAAAGTTGTCGTGGTAGGCTATGTATGCTCATATATTATTCCTTCTATGAACAGTCCGGCAATTCCTTGAGGTATAATGAGTACGTATGCGTAGGTCTCCGCGGCGCCTGGCCCGGCAGGCGGCGCAGCAGGGCTCGCCGCCACACCAACACAACAGCGGTGAGTCCTATACCTACTTGTACCAAAATACAATTTCTGATAAAATATAATAATATTATTTCCTTATATATTTCAATAAATCAATAGAGATGATTTAGTTATTTATTGCACCTGTGTAGAATGCGGCGGCACCGGGGGCTGCGGCGTGTGGTGGGAGAGCGCGTCCCGCGCCGGCCGCCGCGCGGCGCACGCGCAACACGCCAAGGGCGACACCGTGCTGTGCTACCGATGTGAGTAATACTCCATACGACACAGTACAGATGTCATTCAAATTAACAAATTAATGAAGTTTACAATTTATGTAATTTATTTTTATTTTTTTATAATAATATTCTACCACATACACACAACACATCTAGCCCAAACTAAGCAGAGCTTGTACTATGGGTACTAGACAATGGATAAACATACACATTATATACTCTTTTTTTTTTTTTTTTTTTTTTAGATACATACATATTATACATAGAAACACCCAGACCAAGACAAACACCCATGTTCATGCACACAAATGTTTGACTTGTGCGGGAATCGAACCCGCGACCTCAGGCGTGGCAGTCAGTTACACTAACCACTACGCCATCGAGTCGTCGAAAATTTCCATTTAATCTGATAACATTTATAATTCTATATAATTGTTGGGTCGGTTCTGAATGTAGTTTAATACTATGACATTGTTTGCGCCAGGCGCGGAGTGTGGTACGGCAGCGGAGCAGTACAGCGACGAGGAGCTCGGCCTGTGCATCATCGTGCTGGCGACGTTCGTGCACAGGGAGCCGGCCGCCGCCGCCGGCATGCTACCCTCGCTGCTGCATAATGTTAGCAGGTAAAGATTACCATAATTATACTGCCTATAAAAATGTGCTAGTTACAGCCCGTGACTTCGCCCGCGTGAATCCCACCGCAATGCATATCAGAATAAAAGTATCCTATGTATTCTTGTCTCCAGAAAATGGTCTATGCTATGTAAAATGCGTTAAGTAGTAAACGTCCACAATCCACACCGCCAAATATTTTCAAATTGTCCCATTTCTCTGCATTCACCCATTTATTACTCTAAAAACATTACTAGCCTGATTGTAATATAGGTTAGTAATTCAGTCAATATGTGAATATTGTTACGTGCTGGGTTCGACGGATAAGAATATAAACAATATTACCGACTAAAACACTTTTATTCAAACACACAATTCAATTTAAAACACAATAAACACTATACCACACTTTTTCACTGTACTGCTTCAAACTCCGTAGTATTTCCGCTTCCGTTCGCTTCGATGAACACTTGATCGCTTACGATTGTAAACTCCCCCGGCGGTGCGCGTGCGCCCTATTTATACGCGGGTAAAGCGCTTCTAGAGCTTTCCAGCAACGCCGTATTCGGCGTGTAAACAGCACGATGATTCGAGAAAGTACCAGCATTCTCTCTAAGATTCTCGTACCGTACTACGCAGTTCCGTAAGATGACAATAGATGGCGGTGTAAACTATTAGACGGAACCGCCGAGTCCCTCCCACAATGCCGAGAGATGTCACTGGGCGTAACAATATCTTGAAAATTACTGAATATTTTATTTATTTATTCATTCTTACATTAACAAATAAACACACACACTACTAACTGCGTTCCCTCAAAACTTATTAATGATGGTAAAATAATAACAGCCGGTACAGACATTTATAATACATTTAACAACTACTTTGCAACTATTGGTTCTATATTAGCTTAAAAAATACAATCTAGAAATACACCCACTCCACTTACACAGCCAACCACACCAAGTAATTATTTTCACACTTTATCTGAACTGCAACCATGCACCACAAACGAAATTTTGAAGATCATTGATAACTTAGACAACAATACTAGTTCTGGCATAGATAGCATAACTACAAAAGTTATAAAATGTTTAAAAATTTCCCAGCGAGCCACCTCACAAAATGCATTAAATGTTTTAATTGTGGTTTATTCTCTGACAGCCTTAAAGTTGTCGAGGACTCCAATACATAAATCAGGAGCTAGAAGTGAACCCGGGCAATTACCGGCCCATATCCGTGCTGCCGGTAATAGCAAAATTTTTTGAAGAATTTATTTATATTCGCCAATTTCAATATTTCACTAAAATTGATTTACTTTACAAATATCAGTACGGATTTCGTCCGCATTCAAATACACTATCAGCCATAATAAATTTAGTCACTAAAATTAAAAATAGTATCGATAATAAACAACTAGCATTAGGAGTTTTTATAGACATGCAGAAAGCTTTCGACAGTATCAGTCATTCGATCTTATTACAAAAGCTAAAAGACATCGGTGTACCTTCTAAGGCTTACAAAGTATTAGAATCTTTTCTTACTAATATACATATATCAAGTGGCAAAATTAGAAAATTATGAAAGTACACCTGTCGCGTAGTCTATGGCATTCCTCAGGGTTCTGTGCTCGGACCATTATTTTTCTTAATCTACATTAATAATATAGATTCTATAGGTTTAACAGGTAACATCTCACTATTTGCGGATGATACAATATGACTTTTTTACTATGGTCATTCAATACACAGCGTAATCGATGAAGCTCAACATGATTTGTCTAAATTAGATAAGTGGTTAAAGCAACATTTAATAACAATTAATATTAAAAAAACTGCATACGTTATTTTTCAGCGAAAAACAAAAATATACCTTTTTCCACCACTAACTATAGACAACCAACAGCTACTAAGTACTACAATCAATCTAGGTCTGATTTTAGACAACAGAATGACATTCAAACCGCACATTGATACATAAGATCTAAGCTAATACCATTAACCCGAGCTTTGCGCAATAAAGCTAAATGCATGCCACCTAGAATACAGCACACGATTTATAATATTATACAAGCTTGAGGGCAACTTAAGGCCTACTAAACATATTTACAATAAAACTAAACTACTAAACTTACTAAACTTATATGTATACATACCATATATGCTTATTAATTAGAAAAATATTAACGAAATCAACTCATAGTAATATTACATTCAAACACAAATCACACAGATATCACACAAGAAATAGAAATAATATAGAACTACCTCGCCTAAGAAATTTGTATGGTAAAAAAATTTACAGTATGTGGGAGCTCAGTTATATAATAAGTTACCTAAAGAAGTAAAAGAATATTTATTTATTAATAGTTAAAAAGTAGATTAAAGATGTACTTATTAAACTAACTTAACTTGAACCTAAACTCGACTAATCGAATACAAAATCTTAATATGTACTTGTAATGTTGTAATTGTTTGAATTTTCTCATTTTTAAGTGAACTTTGTAATATTCTTTTGAGAAGTAAACTCTTTAAACCGAAATATGTGTACAAATAAGCAATATTGCAGCAACAAGAAATATGAATACCAGACACTCTTAAAACGTCGTCACTTTATTAAACCTGTACTTGCTGCACATATATTGGTAGCATTTCACAATTTTGTCATAATTCTGTTATGTCCCACTGCAGGACAAAGGTCTCTCTATCCAAAGCCGCTAAGGAGCAATATCTGTAACACAGGGTGGTGCAGCTCGGCAACTACTCGTGGCAGGCGGACACCAACACGCGCCTGCCGGGCAGCGCCGTGTTCGTGGCGCACCAGTTCCTGCGCTGCGTGCTCCACCAGCTCGCGCCCAACAACGTCTTCCTGCAGATATTCCTGCAGAGGACACCAGGTAACCTCACACCTAAGATAACATTTTTTGTACTTCTTAGAAAATCTTTTACCTTTGTTACAACTTAAAATTTTATTAAAATAATAATTAATAAAGTATATAAGAAAAAGAAAGACCTTATGATTGATAGCAAACTTATATATATATATATATAGTGTGTATATACTATATATAGATAGTGAACTTATCATTTTAAAAAGATCTTTTATATATGTTATATGTAGTTAAGTTATAATAGTTATATTTCATATAAATATTTTGTTTCAGAGAAACAACGTCAAATGTTCTTCAAGAGCATTGCTCAGGCTTTCGTAGACTTCAACGAGTTGTACCCCTGCGGTCCTCTACAACTTGTCGTCGAACATCTCAACTCAAAGAAGACCTTGCCAATTGATGTAAGTACCTGTTAATACACATATAATACTTACTAATATTTGCAACTTTGTCTGTTTGTGTGTTTGTTACGCTTTCACGCCTTTACTATGAAATATCGCATACTTGTTGTCAGGGGTACAGAAAAGGACATAGGGTACCTTCCATCCAGAAAAAAGTACTGTTTCTAGCTAAAGTGCGTGCAAAAGCAAGTATTACGAAAATATAACGTGGGTTGGTGGTTGTATTGATTCCGTGACGAAACACTGCGCCGAGTCACTTGTTCACCAAATGGGTCTACTGTAAATAACAACCTAGCATTTGCCCGCAACTTTGTTTATGTTGACTACAAGTCGTCTGCGATTTAATTTATGTAACTAACACAATATACTCTATTACTCTCTGCTTTGTTAGAGGATGCTTTGCGCCAGATATCTGAGGCGTGGTCTCCATTTACCATATGATATACATATATCATATAAGCTATCGATTTTATAGCAAACTAGATGTGCCCGCGGTTTCACCCGCGTTTATCGTTACTGCGCTGCTGCCCCCATGGGTCGTAGCGTGATGTTTTATAACCTATAGCCTTCCTCGATAAATAGGCTATCCAACACTAAAATAATTTTTCAATTCGGACCAGTATCCTGAGATTAGCCCGTTCAAACAAACAAACAAACAAACAAACTTTTCAGCTTTATAATATTAGTATAGATATGATATAAAAAAAATCTTGGCTATGCCGAAGCGTAGCTAAGCTTTTTCTGTCAGATTCGGTTCTCTTTTCAATTATTCCTTGTCAGAATCGATATTCCAGAATTCAACTATTTTTAATTTATGGACTAGTCGTACTGCAAGAGTCCATGTTATAGGTCGGTATAGGATGAATATTCTAAGTGCGCGTAGATAGCCATATTCGAAAATACGAAAGCTGTAGTAAAAAACGAGTCTCAGGCTTAATTTTAATTAGAACTAAACTCGATTTTAATAAATCTAATTTTTGTAGCCAGGGATTGTACTCGCTTATTTTAAAATTCCTACCGATGAGTGTCTGCTTACGAAAATACTAACTACGAAAATACTTGTGATAACTAATATTATTTTTTTGATAATCCAATCTGGTCTAAATTTAAATCTCGGTTAAATAATAATAATAATAATAATAATCTTTATTTGCCATTAGAGTTTACAAAATAAAACATATCGGTCCCCCACACTAGGCATGGCCTGTCCTGTGGGGAAATTAAACGATTTACATTTGAAAACAGCAAAGACAGAATACAAAACAACAGTACAAAATTAATGTGCAATAAATTTCTAAAACTTAAAGAATAAAAGTAAGGTTAACAAAAATTTTATTGTGGATAAGAAATGTGCATGCGTGTGTGTATGTGTGCGTGTTGTGTATGATTGTGTGTGTGTGTGTGTGTGTGTAAATGGTACGATACCGCATCCTCATTTAATGACCTTTAGCACGGCTTCAGTATCATAGTAACTCCACTTCAATAGGGTAGTCGTGACCAGCGCTTTGATTTCCTTGACAGAACGGTCTTTAAAGTTACAAATCTTAGAGATTTTGTTATAAATGAAAGGGTACAGAAAGCTTCCGAAACGGTGTGCAAAAGAAGTAGCAGTGCGAATTTTGGGTAATTTGGGTACACATTTTTTGGATAGTTCGTTGTATTCGTCGGAGTCTATCACAGTTTTATGGACAGCGGTCACTACCCTAACAATATACAATTTCCTGACGCTCAGCACGCCAGCCTCTTGATATAGAGTATCGGTACGATAACGACGGGGTTTTTTCAGTGCAGTTTTTAATACTCCCCTTTGTGCTCTTTCGAGAGGTAGGATGGACGTAGTACTCGATCCACCCCAAGCCAGTATACAGTAATTAATAAGGGACTGGCAGAGAGCCGTATACACCATTTTCAAGAGGCTACCGTGTAATACTTCACGTAAGTTTTTCATTACGTATATAACCTTCCTCACCCTCTTACACAAGTATACTACATAGTGTAAAATTAATAAAATTTTAGGGTCGTAAAGAATTAAAGAGGTAAAAAGAAATTGTAACAGGCGTGTATAATAAAAAACACAAACATACATAATTTTTTTAAATAGAATTTTTTATTTTGGCTACACGAGTACGAACAAAATATGACAAACATAGATTCACGATATTAAAAAGACAAATCAGTGACCATGCGCGACACGTGCCGAACCACTCAGTTATGGCGCGCCATTCTTGTTACCGCGAACGTGCGGCTAATCACGGCAAGTCGCTGTGCCGCCGCACGCGACTACGCGTCCTTTGGTCGTTATTATGATAGATTTGTAGTGATTAGTACGAAACGTTGCTAGCGTGACGAATAGTTGCCCGCGAATAGCAATCATTGGCGAAACGTTGAGGAGACTCCGACGGGACGCTATTACCGAAAGCCACGTGCAATATTTATTAAATTAGTATTTTTATATGGTTTTCTAATTTACGTATTCAATTTTATATTGTGCCTGCATGTCATAATTTTTACTTAGATCTTTATGGGCAAAGCCTAACATGCAAGTTTGCCTATCTGAAGCTACTCCAAGTTTTCCTAGAGATTATGAACTATTCTTCGGCTTAATATTCAAAATAATTTGAAAAGTTTGTTAAGGCGATAACCATTTTTTTTCTACAATCATATTCTTTCTGGATTTTTATAGTAGCTTTTTCTAGATTTTTCTGGTAGTAGTTAATACTTTTGATCATAGAATATGACCACACCGGATTGCTACACTATAAAATTACATAATATTGAGGGGTAATAAATTACATCGAATACTTTATACTTGGTTTGCTATTATTTTTGGCATATTTAATGAACCTCGCGTATGATGAGAATAAAACAAAGCGCTTGTTATTTAGCAAATCACGGTGATAGCGGGCAACATCGCGATGTACCTGGAGTGTCTGGCACCCGAAGCCCTGGGCCCATTGTCTGCGTGCGCCGCCCTGGTGCAGCAACTGGAAGCGCTCCTGCGCGCCGCCGCGCTGCTGCTGCACCAGCTCGACGACGTGCTGCCGCTGCTACGGGCCGCCACCGCCGCGCTCAGGATACCTGCCGCCGCCAACCATAAGGTACGTGCGCCGCCCTGGTGCAGCAACTGGAAGCGCTCCTGCGCGCCGTCTTGATTCAGCAGCAGTATAGCAGCGTGCAGGAGCGTGATCATGCAGGAGCTCTGGCGCAATTATTCGACGTAGACCGTTTGTTCCAAAGTGCTTAGTTCCTAGTACAATATCCTAAGCCAATTCATCTTTTGCCTGCAGAGTATTCTGGAACCGATATCTAAGATCATCAGCTACGGTATCCAGAACTTCGTGCTGAAGCTTTCCGTGATCTCAGAGCTAAGCGTGGTGTGCACTCGCGTGTTCGCGCGTGACAGGGACAAGCTCCTCGTGTGCCGCGTACTCGTGTACGAGCTTGTCCAGGCTCTGAGAACCAAAACAACGATTCCTGACGATAACCTCTTCATACTTATACAGTTTGTGCTGCAAGGTAAGTTATAGTATTTCATTCATCTATCATATTGGAAAAGACTTGGAAAAACAGTACTTACTTGCTTCTCTTACTATTTCTTTTATTCGAATGGTTACTTGTGTGTCTAGGTCACGGTTGCCGCCTGGTACTGCCTCCTCAGCTGTCGGGTGGAGACCTGGCGTCAGGCACCGACGCGCGTGACGTCGCTGCCGGTGCCGTAGACTGCATGCGTCCACATCTGCCGGACATGATTGAATTGTTGCAGGATCCGCATCTCTTAAACAAGATCAAAGTGAGATTATTATGCGTATAATTGCTTTGTTTCTCTATAGGTGATTCTGCATTGTTGATAATTGGAATATTTTTAAGCTGCTTATCTAGCAAACAAGTATAAGTCCTATTGGTTAGCAATTATTTTACCTTATGTAAGCTTGTGACACCATGTCTAACACTGACACCGCCGACACATCAATAAGACGCTATGCTGCAAGGGATACAAATCACTGGCACCGGAAGAAAATTGACCGAATGTCAAATTTAGAGATCCTGACTGAACACCTTAAATACCAAATGTCGCGTTGTATATGAAAGAAACGTATTTTAATACTTAAAATCTCGTTTTGCCTACAGGGCTCCGTATCAAAGTCTATCGTGAACCGAAACCTCATCTGCCTGAATGAAGATACGCTTGGAGCCATCGTGAAGGGCGGTATTGCTCAGTACGTAGCCATGGAGTTGGCTCTCGAACATTCCCGAGGTCGGACCGATCGCACGCAGTCTGCTAGACACATGACACCATGGCTTAGCGCGTCACTGCCTGGGTATGTAGATATACTATATTATAAATATAAGGATTTTTTCGGTGCTGTTTTAAATGTCAATATCTTGCAGTGTATTTATTTGCTAGATTCTGGATATTCCTCATCCACAGGTTTATTTTTTAAATTGTATCAAGATGATTTATTATTAGTAAGTTAAGGATTTCAACGGCGTTTAAAATCCTTTAGTGAATACCAAAATATTCTGACTTTCAGGATTTGTATAGAAATTGGATAGCATCTTTGTCATTGTATTATATTTCAAAATAATTCATGAAACAAATAATGTCGTGCTTGAGATTCCAAAAAGAGAAAAAGAGGATACACGAACAAAAATTGTGAACATGTAGACTCTTTACTTCATAGGGCAGTTTCAGATTTGCTACAGTGTAGACTCTTTACTTCTTGGGGTATCTTCAAGTTACCGCAAATAAGCAGCCTAACCTTGACATTCAGTCGCTTATTGAACAGTACTGTTGATGAGCCGCAATAAAGGGTGATCTGTACTGGGTGGTCAGGTCCCGCGAGGTGTGCGAGTGCGTGACGCGCGTGCGCCTCATCTCGTGGCTGGTGATGGGCGCGCTGTGCAACAGCCGCACGCAGCACGCGCCCGCGCACGCACACGCGCCCCTCCACCAGCCCGTACCTCAGGACGCCACGTGCCACATCACCGACTACATACAGGTACTTACACTCTTCATTCCTCACCTCATCTCGGTATTCTAGAACATTCGAAAACAGCTATATAGTACTTACACTTTTCATCCACACCTCTTTTAAACGTATACAGAATCTACCAGATACAAGTGCTTTAGACCAGAGAACTTCATAGTACTGCTGTGGACTAGATTAGTAGTTTCCGGAGTTGTGAGATCTTGCTTACGACTATAGAGTATGCTTCACGACCCGCAGTCATAGATCTATTGTGTTAAACATAACCGTGTTGTAAATTCAGACACCAGTAGTTAAACACGTTTTTGTTGTAATACAGTTCATCTGCGTTCATCAACGATAAAACTTACACGCGATTCATGATGCTCTATCATCAATCGCGTCATTATATGTTCTTGACGGTATATTATTGATACCGCGTTAGAGACAACACACTTGCTCCGTGTTTCAATAACGATGTCACAATCTATTTATTGAGATTTTTTTTAATGGCGTATTGTAGTTTAGTTGGTAGCCTTACGGAGTATTAATTGTTCGTAGACAATCATGTCATCATACGTGGAACAAACAAAAGCGGCTGCTCAGCGCATGAACGCATTGCTACACGCGTTCGTGCTATGCCAGCTGTGGACACTATACCTCGAGGAGCTGGCAGCCTCGGCGTTGCCCTCCAGCGAGCCACACAACACTACAGTGTGCATCCTGCTGGATTTCTGGTGCAAGCTAGTGCCGAGTATCCTTCAAGTCACAGTGCAGTCCAAAGTGGTGAGTATTCTGCAATACTACAATGTCTATGCTTTGTCATTATTTATTTTAATTCGACTGTTATGTGGCCAGCAAATTCTAGTTGAGGATCTGGAGTTCCAAATTTAAATTAAGTATGTCAAAAAAGGATTATGTTCTAAACTTTTTTCTAACGTTGATTTGGCTTTTTATCTGATTGGCTGCTCATCTTAAGATGTTATTCTTTATTTCTTTTAGTCTAAGCACCGTAGAGTAGATTTATTTTTTGAATTGCAGCATCATGTTTTGTAATATCTTTGATAGTGTCGCTGATACTGCAAAAATGTCATACATTGCAATCTGGCTGTAACCTAAACTTTGCCTTGTTTTGCCAATTTTCTCATGTAGTTCCTCTTTTCCAGTTGGCAGAGACGGTCAACCTTCACTTCCTGAGCTTGCTGGAGTCTCTGTTGGAATGCAATTCGACCGTCCTCAATAAGCTCTTGCCACTCTGGACGCCTATACTACATTCGCCGCTTTTCAATGTAAGTAAATGTTGTATTTAATTAGGTTTATTTCCTTTTTTTATTCAGTCAGCAATATAAGTCGATAAACACTAGAGAGATATTGGATTGCTTTATCATACACAATAATAATAGTAATTCCTGGTCTTTTACTGCTGATACAGGTAAGGATTAAAATTTCAATCAAAATTTGATTATTATGGAAGAAAAATAATAAATACTGTTACAAATTTGTTTTATGTTTAGCTATTTATATCGCTGACTGTCTGCTGTTATTTGTATTGATTTTATGTGTTTATAACTTCAGAATAGGTCTACAAAAGATTTTGGATTGACTAAAACAGAGGAGAAACTTATCTTCATCTGCTTTTTTTTTAAAGAAATAGTTGTGAGGAACTAACTGACTTTTCACCTTTTTACCTTTCTATTGTCGTGTTATTAAATAAAATAGCTGTGTGGTACGGTACGAAACACCTTTTGACTAATACGATGCTATTGAATGATACGAGGAGATAGATTAGAGAATATGTTTATTAATCGACGACCTCTATGGCGTATTGGTTAGTGTAACCGACTGCCACGCCTGAGGTCGCGGGTTCGATTCCCGCACAAGTCAAACATTTGTGTGCATGAACATGGATGTTTGTCTTAGTCTGGGTGTTTCTATGTATAATATGTATGTATTTACAAAGAAAAAAGTATATAAGTATGTTTATCCATTGTCTAGTACCCATAGTACAAGCTCTGCTTAGTTTGGGCTAGATGGTGTTGTGTGTATGTGATAGAATATTAGAATATATATTAAATGATAAAGTTCTAAGGCTAAGTACAAATAGATAGAAAATGCTAAATGATATAATAATAGTGTGTTACACGCGACGCGGTTGATGACCGGTAGTGAACTGATTTTTATATAAAACTAATGAATTACGATACCGTTGTGGCGAAAATACTGACATAATATAAAGAAAATTTTGCAATGTACGGTTGCACCGTACGACCAGATGAGGGATGGAGGAGGATGATAGTGCAGACGATTACTTACATCATAAAATAGAAAATGATTATCATTTTAAATGAAATATGATTAAAATAAACTTATTGTCCCTGATTGTCCATTTGAAACAATGATCTAAAGATTAGCGAGGTAGACGAGTCTTTTTTAAAGTTATTGTGGGATTGTGGTGGGAATTTCTTCACCATTACCGTCATTTAGATTTATATGTGAATAATGTACACTTTTACAACACTTATTGCACTGAACTGGGACACTAACACTGATGGCACTGGCTGCTGGTTTCAACACCGCAGGTTCCTCCGCCCTCGACGCGGCGGGAGCACCGTACAGTAGCAGAATTAGTTGTTCACTTTTGTTTGAAAACGAATTCTTTGACTGTCGGGGTAATTAATATAACTATGTGGATGTTCCCTGTTGTACTTATGATCGTTGACGAATTTTATTGCACATTTAATATTCTGTCATGGTCATGTCAAAATTCGATTAGTTCAGACAGACTCGAAATAGTTAGTTAGAAAAATAATTTATCTTCAATTTATTTGACATGACAGTCTAAGTCTAGTGAGACTTAGACTGTCATGTCAAATATATTGTCAAGAGATTTATGAGTGTACTATCTTATCTTATCTTATCTCGGGGGCCAATCAGTGTAGACCGGCGACACTTCGACCCAGTAGGATCTTTTGTGGCGGCCCCGAGATCTATCCCTGAGCTATCTCCCTATGAATATACTGCATCAGTCGTAGCGTACACTTCAGAGGGAGAAGCCTTCAGGGTTCGGATATGCCAATCCCATCAGATCCATCCTTAGTCCAGCCAACGCGTCACATTCACACAGAAGGTGTGGTATGGACTCGTCTTGTTTACCACAGGCTCTGCAGATTAAATTGTTTGCCAAACTCAATCTGCACAGGAAGTTGTTGGTGCCAAAATGACCAGTGAACGCTCCTGTCAGCAGGCGTATTTGGCCCTTGTTGTACCCGCAGAACTCCCGGGTGAAACCCGTGGCTCTGTTTGCAATGAATTTCTTGGAGTGTTCTAGACCCCTAAGGGCCATCCACTTTAGCCTGTGTTAATCATTGCCACGTGCATTCATAGCTGCCTTGACGGTACTCTCAGAGCGTCGTACGAATGGCTCGGGGCCAACAAATAGTTGCTCCGAGCCTTTCCTGGCTAATTCATCAGCTTCCTCATTACCCTGCACACCTGCATGCTCCGAAACCCACACCAGCCTGTTCAGGACCAGTCCGGAGTCCAGCCTACAGGAGTTCAGAGCCTTAAGAGCAGCTTGACTGTCACTGAGAATATAAACAGTCTTGCCAGTGACATTTTTGTTGATATTCACCTGCGCACAGGCAATTATAGCATAGGTTTCCGCCTGGAAGACCGTTGCATATTTGCCCATGCTTTGGCTCACCTTGCAGTCGTTGGCATAAATACCAGCATCTGATCCTGTTTCCATTTTGAAACTATCGGTGTACCGGATGAGACAACCCTTGTTAGGGGATTGTAGACCTTGTCTCCATCCTTTGTCGTCCGTGTTTTCTTTCTCGTCCCTTGTGGGGACCTTTATTATAAAATTATTTTTTAAATATGTGCATTGGTTGCATTTTGTCGTATTCCATGCTCATAATCTCTTTGAGATCCTTTGAAATCTCCAGTTTTGTGTGTCGAGTTACAGGCATGTTGACGCTCCACAGCCCATGCATAGATAGTCTATGTAGCGGCTTCATCGCCTCTAACTCCACAACAATGTGTAGCGGCGTTAGGTCCAGCAGGATCTCTAACGCAGCCGTTGGTGTAGTCAGGAACGCCCCTGTTATAGTCATGCAGGCTAATCGTTGCACCTTAGACAGCGCTTTCCTGCATGTCGCTAGTATAGTTCTTGGGCACCAGACAATGCTTCCATATGTGAGTATGGGTCTTATCATCATCGTGTATAGCCACTTGATGACCTTGGGCTTCAGGCCCCTGGTCTTCCTATAAGTAGAACGAATCATGCTGAAGACCCGCTGGGCCTTCACTATGGCTTTGTCTAGTCCATTATAGCTGTGTACCATACATGGATAGAGTTTCCAACCCTTTCAGATCCCTCTTCCTAGTATACGGCACAATAGTAGTTTTCCCTAGGTTGATCGATAAATGGTTACTACTGCACCATTTTTCCACCATAATCAGGGCCATCTGTATGAGACTGGATACTGTGCTCGATAATTTTCCGTTGACGAGTATCACCAAGTCATCCGCATATCCGACCGTTAAGTACGGACTTTTGTTGAGTTGTTCTAAGAGTGAATTAATCACCAAGCACCATAAGAGTGGTGAGAGTATTCCACCCTGAGGCCAGTCTTTGGAGGTCGTTGCAATCATTTCATGTCCTAACAATTCAGACCGTGAGTGTACTAAATAAAAGCTTTGTATATAGTCAAATCGACTCTCATTGGTAAAATTCTTATTTAAAATTTGGTTAGGTACACGATAATAATTATAGTACCAACTGTGACCATTTGGGCCATCTTACATGTTCTCATCAGCCCATATGGTGGTTGAAAATTTGTAGGCTTTGCTTAAAAGGCACGAATATGTGTATGTATCTGTCGTGTTGCTCAAAGTGCTTGTGGGTATGATAGGTGGCAATCTGTAGAGCCCGCCTAACAGGGTATGGTAGGTGGAAAGTGCATCCCTAGTAGGCACGAGGCTATACCGGTGTGTCGGCGGCAGATGCCGCGGCACGTGGCGGCGCGGCTGGCGCGGTGCCGCGCGCTGGGCCCGGCGCGCGCGGCCGGCGCGGCGCGCGGCGCGGCGCGGCGCCGCCTGCACCGCGCCCTCGCCAAGATGGCGCAGCTCGAACTGCAGCCGCACTCCTTCTACTTCATCTAGGCGCCGCGCACCACCCCGTGAGTACCTAGCCGTACGGACCGGGAATGGGAATATCTGTGGACATACTAGCCTTAAATGGAAACTAAGTGACGCACCGAGAATTCCAGTAATCTCGAAGAAAACACGCGATGATGCCAGTAAAATTTTGATCCTGCTCAAAATCTACATCCCCTATATTATGTAGTTGTGGTTTAGTAACAAGCCACAGAGCATAAACTCTAGTCATAGCAAACACGCGTAACAATTCAAAACAACGACGAAATTTTATCATATAAGTATACAGCTACTGGACGGGTATTTGGTTCACGAGTATGAACAAAAATTAGTAAAGTTTAATAGTAATAGTAGTGTAACAAATTTTCAAAATTATGTAATAAAGTGTCAAATAAACAACGCGATAAATTCCGTATATAGTAGTTTAATTTCAATTAACAGTAATACTAATCTTTCTAATCGTTACTTTAATACATAATAATATGTACCTAATAACACGTTACCTAACAAGTCCACCGATATTCCCAAAAACTAGTATTAATTTAGTTTTAAATGTACCTCGTATGGTACCTTCTGTATGTACCTTGTATGGTACCTTCTGTATACCTAAATGTTAGTGAGTGTACTTCTTTCTGTTTTAGTATATAAGATGTACATACACACATTGCGCCATGCATGTGCCAACGATTTACAATATGCCAAATAATAATTAGTTTTATATGGTATTTACCATATTAATTATATAACTAGTAATAAATACATTATGTATTACCATAATTTCAATTATATCGAAAGAGATACAATCGATTCCTACTATTTATTAAAAAAAAAACGTTTTGGACATAAAATTCATTTACAAACTATAAATACCTAATTTTCTATAATCAAAATTAGATGGGTTTGTTTTTTATAAATATGAACAGCCATTGGAATTGCATTTATAATTAAAAAAATTACACGTAATGTTACTATTATATACGTAGGGTAGTTAAGACAATATTCCAACCGAGTGATGATATTTTGAAATAATCAAAAATAATTTTAGTGTGAATAATTATTAATAAAATAATCTCCAAAAATACATAACATGGATAGCAGAACAATATTATAAAAATTGTTTCATTTTATCACATTAATGACAAGTAGAAAGCGTTCCTATAAACAGCTCCTACTACTGAATATCAAACAAACCGCCACTACTCATATCTGCGGATCATGCATAGTCAGACACGAGATTACCTACCCTATGTTCAAAAACACAGGTAACAACTAATTGGGATGGGTAATGAGTCATAGCAATGTTTTTGTTATCAGCATATTTAAAAAAGAGGTAACTCGAGAAAAATAAAGTGTTTTTATTATCTTCCTATCTCCAAAAATGAGAGATTTTAAACGTTAAAGTACGACCTTAGCGGCAAACCCGACTAAGCGACCGCGCTAACGTGTAACGTCACGCTGCGAGCTGCGAGTCAGGGCTTGCGTACACCTACATGCAGCGTGACTTCATCGCAGTAGCGGGCGAAGGAACGCAAATTTAATAAAGCGGTGAAACTACAACGCTTTTACTTTGGAAATCCTGGCCTGATTTCGATGAAACAAAAACTATTATTATTTACACGAGTACACGCATTAAATGCAGTAACTTGTATAGTAATATTTTAATGCGTTGGTGTGACTCATCGCCGACGATAATCTCTCGCAGTGAGAGAAAATAAGAACAAGCACGAAGCGTAAATATGGAACATATTCTTTAATAACTAACTCGAAATCTTAAGCATCACATCAACATTGTAAATACACACAATCAGTTGTATAATTAAGTATGTAAAAATAAATAATGTCTTATGAGCCGAGTCCTTTAAACAATAATTAGTACCTATATGTATATCTTCATAAATTATACAATTAAGCTGTACATTCCACAACAGTTACTAATGTAGTTATGTACCGAATTAAAGATATAAGGTTTATGTTACTATGTAAATACACGTAACATTATGTTCCTTTAAGAATAGATTAGATTAATTATAACTTGTACATTAATTAAGTCATTGAATTATATACATCTAGACGAGTCCGCCAGAACTAACAGACAGACAAAAAATGTAACTATTGTTAGGCATCAGACGTAAAACAGCCTAAAAAAAGAAAAACAAACGCACTTTTATTTCTAAATAATCATTGAATTATTCAAGATGGCTATAGTAACCGCTAATTAAAGAAATGCATTAACAAATAAAGTTAGAGATAATAATTAATATCACTCAACAACGATCATACAATACGTCGGCTCCATACGCCGCTCGATGCAAAAGTGACTTTATGCGCGCGGAACACGCTTTTATAAGCCGCTCGATTGGATGATCTGTGACGTCACTTGTTTACGACGCCTTCCATAACCAATACTATTATATAAGCGCCAGCGCATTAAAGCTATTAACTATTCAAACGCGTCTATTGCGAGCCCTGAAAAGAACTCGGGTGCTTAAAATTTCAGGCTAAAATGCTCCAGGCTTTTGGAGCACTAGGTATTGGTAATGCGCACCAAAAAAATTTTGCAACCATTTTTACACACTATACTGCATATATATGGTCCTTTGTCTCTAAGACACAAATAAAATAATATCAACCCTGTATTAACTGTCCCATTGCTGTGCACGGGCCTCTTCTCTGTCTGAGAAGGGTTAAGTCAGAGATGCGCGCCTTGGGACCGATTACACTGCGCAACATAATTGCAACTTTTGTCTGATGAATGACTTTTATCATATCATGTTTAATAATTCGACGTCGCTGATTCTACATATAACCAATTTTTTTTGTAGCAGCTCTTGTTACGATTTGTAGCTTCCACTAAATTTGCTGATATCTAGAACAAAATTAAGTTTTCTTAACATAATTTGATATGGCGTCGTCAAGACTTGTTTGTGTGAATAATCCGAATAATTTTTGTTTCATTTGCGGAGAGTATATAAATAATATAAATAATAATAATAAGCTCAGCTCTCTGCCTTCAGCTTCAGCAAGGAAGTCAAATGAAAGAAAGATTTTTTAACTTAACAACTAAATAAAATAAGATAATCTTTAAATATACTGTGTTTTATTATAAAAAGACTCATGTGTCATATTTTGTTAACTAGACCTGATAGAGAAATTTCAGTCACAGATTCGAAATTGTCATTAAAAGTTGGACTAATATCATGTAACATAACCCAATTATCAGACATGCTGTTGTGCAGTGTTATATACAATAGGGTTCTACAAGGTAGCGCAAAAGTAATGGTATACGGTGAATTGCCTACCAAATTGTTAGAAATTTAAAAAAAAACCCCTTTTTGTCATAAAAAGTTTATTTAAAGATGTAAAATTGATGAGATTAATATCAAGAAATGATATCGCTTAAATGACCATCTTCCGAGTTGAATAATTGTGTTCGTTTTACGACATTTTGAATAGTTGCTCGCAAAACAACTGGCTCCAAATTGGCAATTTCTCCTTCAATGTTAGCTTTCGAGACATGTAAGGCTTGGAGTTTCTTATGGTAAATGCGGTATTTCAAAAAACCTTGGAAGAAGTCTGGCACTGATAGATCTGGTGATCTGGATGGCCAGTTCAAATCTCCAAAATGGGAGATCACTCGGCTCGTAAATTGGTGTCTCAAAATTTAATTCGTTGCCCAACCTGTGTGAGCGATTATTCAGATTACTTGCGACAAAAAAAACTCGTTTTACATCTGCCTGTAATGTTCACCAGTTACGGTTACGGTGGTGCCATTGGCGTCCTCAAAAAATAAGGACCAATTACTTTTCACTGCAAATGCCACATCAAACAGTTACTTTGAGGATGCCATGCCTCTTGATGCATTTCACGTCGGTTTTCTGCACTACAATTGTTCGCGCACACAAAACACGATGACTAAGAAAACGACGACGAAATTCACGCTGCGTTAAAACAACAGACCGAAAATTGGTCAAATAAGCAGTAACAATAATTCCACGTTCTTCAGGTGTGTATCGCTTCATGGCTTGTTGTCAACTAATTCTTTATCTGACTACAAAATACATATCAAAGCACAATAAAATTTTACGCCGCTTGCTAAAATTAAGGCATATTAACATCATGACTTGATGATTGCTTTTGCGCCACCTTGTACAATGCTCTCACCTGCACTTAACTGCTCACGTCTCATATTACAGTACACTTATCTTTAATAACATACTGGGACTCTTAAACAACATATCAACATTGTAAATAAACATAAATAGTTGTAGTATTTTACATTAACTATACAATTAAGTTGTACATACAAAATCAGCGTAAGCTAATGCATGCGATAGTCGATACATAATAGCTATATATAAATTTAAAACTAGTAATATTTTGTAAGTTATACATTACAAAGAAGATAAAATTACACAAGCCGAGCGACACTATTATTAATATTTCACACACGATCTTGTACATAAATCCATCATGTTTTAGAATTAATATTAGATATATTACACTTATAAGTATATACCCCGTGGAGATGCGGTGTTCTTTACACGCCTACTATAATCAGCTGATTCATATATATTAACTGCGTGCATTTTCACCAGATTTCGATCGCGATTTTAGTTGCGCTGATGACACTACTCCATATTATCTTTGCTTCAGCAAAAAATAATAATATGCAATATGACTTACATTTTAGGTTAAACCCCAAGCTATCAAATTCGTGTCAAATTTAATTAAATGGTTTGTCCGTGACGCCAGTACGGACAGACAGACAAACCTATTTTAATGGTCGTCCAAAATAGTAGATGCCAAATATTATTATCATGCCCAATGTACAGACTGCTTCTCATTTATTTTTTGATAGTGCTTTATTTTATGTGTAGACAATTGCTAATAGTGTACAGTCAGCGACATACATTGCTAAACAACAAACAAATTCTAAATTTTGTTGCACGAATCAAAATTATTTAATGTTTATTTTAAGTTGCGATTTTTTTAAATAGAACTTCCTTTAGTACTGCTGTAAAAAAATAAGAATGATAACTACTTCATATGATGAAACGATTATTTTTTGGGAGTGGTTATTTTCTCGTCTCTTTAAATTATGATTACATTCCAATGGCTTTCAAGACCGTTTGATTTTCTTTAGAAATTTACGCAAGAAATAACTTGTTTTCTATAGTTACCATTATTGAACCTACACGAGTGTTACACAAGTAAAGATATTGGTGTGAGTACCGTGGTTGGTGTGCTAGTAAAATTAGTCCCAGTAAAGATAGAGTAAATCAAAATTTCAAAAATATATTTCTCTTATGTCGCTGACTGTACTATTTGTTAGTACCAACCTACTGTTATCTTTTGCAACTATAAATCAACCGTGGCGAAGCAGACACTGATCCAATTTAATTATATAAGCGCCAACTTTTAAGCGTGTACACAGCACCTACAGCTACTTAATATCGAATAAACCGTCGCGACACATGCGAGTCATATCTACCGAGATACCAAATGGAAATCGTATGAGTAACGTTATACCACATAAAACGAATTGGGGTGAAAATTGCTTGAGTAAGCAGGGGGTACTCTGCTGACATTTACCACCCGCAGTACAAGCAAGGCTGAACGGTATCGCGTAGGTAACTATCGAACGTAATCTCCAATAACATACCGGGGTTCTTAATTATCAGATAGTATTATAATTGTAATAATAAACCAAATGAGGCGAAGATTGGGATCCAATTAAACAATAATTAGGTATGTATATATTTAAATTAATAACGAAATTAAGATGTACATACATTCCGAAACAGAAAGAAAGCATTTTGTAATTACAGATAGCATGTAAATATTTACTATGTAAGTAGAAACATATATTTATTTTAGAATAGATTAGGTAATAACTCGTAAATTATAAAGTAACTCTGCACACATCACGCACTCCAAGTTACAAGTGTTCAACATCACACGAGCTTGTACATATAATGATCGTGTTTTAGGATAAATAATTTACTGATAAGTTGGCCCTCAAGTTACGAAACTGCTGAAACAGCATCCAAATCTATGCAACTATTTGACATGGAATAAATAAACATGCAAACATTCTAAAACTCTGCTTACGGTTAACACCCCAATAATATAGTCTAAATGTATGTAGTCAATATGTTTTATATAATATTAAAAAAATCACTGTGTTAGTATCAACACGGTCCTTGAAAATAGTATACATTTATTTATTGCTAAGCGTTTGTCAACGTCTCTGACGTGATCTATCTGTAGGCAACGTGTCGACGTTTGATACTGCAGTAACAAAACATCTAGGTAATTTTACTTACAGTGCTAAAACAGTGTGTTCCGAGTCATCTCTGGTATTAACAACACACCTGTTTGCGTTCTTGTACTTCACGCGGTTAATTCCAACTTAATGGAAGACCGTCTACGTCTACATTCAGTGTCAAAAACATAGATCCAACCTATGAATTATAGGCCCACCTAGGTCAAACATCTAGGCGGACTACCAACGCCACACCTTAATTCTAAAAACATCAATCAATAATTTCTATCTAGGATAAACCAGCGTATATTTAACTCGCAGCCCCTGAGATACCTTGAATATCGCGATCTTTTGAGTGACCTACAGTATGGTTACCGCCATGATTGCTTAACTGCTACCTCTCGTGTATCTCACACAACAGTGGCCTTAATCCTTGAGAGTTAAGGAAGCTCGCAGTCCACCTAGATATAACGAACGCATTTGATCTACTACGAAAAAAGTTGAAATACCTACAAAAATAATTTATATCTGCAGAACAATACAACCAACAGATAACGAATAAGTCAAATTTGTATTTGTCTAATACGCATACGCTACCGTAATGACTATACGTGACATTATTTGGCAACAGTCAGCGACACACGTCTTAAACATTTAAAATCGAGAAAAATTCTGCGTGATTCAACACTGTTTAGCATTCTGGGCACTTAACGAGAGAAAAATCTTGGAGCGGAAATATCTTGGAGCGTTCCATGGTCATAATTGCTGAAAAAGCTACACAAATGTAACAGTGGTGGAGTTCGGGTGGGATTAGTCACATTCAAGATGGAAAATTCTTACAATTGTTCATTAACTTTTGTCGCTGACTGTAGCATTAGTTAGTAACATCGTACTGACATGCTATTGCAGGTATATTATTTACATTAGCGTCAAGTAGTAAGCGTTCCTGTAAAATGTTCCTACCACTGAACATTAAACAAACCCGCAACTTACATCTGCCGGTCCCACACATTTTCTCACCCTGTGTAACATTATAGAGAGTGAGAAAATTCTGAAAAAGTGTGGGTCATTAAAAGCTCCTGTAAAAATTCGGGCTATAAATCACCTTTTGCTGGACGCTATATTTCCGCAATAAAAGGTATTAAGAACAAGATTAAAGCAAGCGCGAACAAGTATTGCTAATGTGCACTATAAGAAAGGTCGTTTTTCTTAATATTGCTACTAAAATCATTTTTGATAACCTATACTATGATTTCTTAGACACAAATAGGAATAAACACATTATGTGGTTACAATTGGATATAGAACAGTTCCCCAGAGTTCCCACTAAACTGCTTAAGTTTCATACTAGAGGCGTTGCACAAATATTGGATGTAATCTTCTCCTGAGCATCATATCAATATTGTAAACATACACAAACAGTGATTCGAATAGCAGAGGTGCAATTATTATATATTTAACATTAACTATAAAATTCAGTTGTACATAAAACTTCCGAGATGGAGACGCAAAAACAAGCGATTATTTAATAATAGATCAGTTAATAATAATTAATAAGTTGTATATATAAAGAAACTCGAGTCCACGATAAGTACCACAGCTGAGTAAAATAATATGTAAGTATTTCACACGACCTTGTACATAATCGATCGTGTTTTAGAATTAATAATAGATCATCAATTTATCACACTTCAAGCATAAAACCACGTGAAGGTGCGGTGTTCTCCACACGCGACTATTGTCATATAATACATCACACTGAACAGTATAATCTTTTGTTTTGCATAAGGGACTTTGAAGAAATGCGGCTTATATTTTAAGTTACAAAGCAAAAAAAACAAATTTGCTTAAAAAAAAAATCTGTTTTTTTCCATGACGTCAGAACTAACAGACAGACAAATCTTTTTAAATATTGTTTTAGCTAGCCCTCGAAATAGTACTTATTTTTATATCGTGCCTAACGTATAGGCAGCTGCTTGATTGTTTTTTATAGTACCATTTACTAATAGTGTACAGTCAGCGACATACATTGTTAAACATTAAATAAATTCAAAAACTTTGTATAGAATGAAACAATGTTAATTTTATACTTGCTATATTTCCACTAATACGGCTGTAAAAAATAAGAATCAAATTACTTCATATGATAGAACGATCTTATTTTAGAAAGTGGGATTTTCCAACCGCCTTGATATTTTTCGTCATTGCTGTAATCCGAAATGAATACATATAAACACTTTCACTGAGACAATTTGACACTTTTTACTTAAATCACCTTAGTTATAAATTGTCACTAGTTGAAAAATTAATATTTTCATTTAACAGTACAAAAATGATGACTAATAAACTGCAAAAAAAGAATATATTGTTTGATAACCGGCAAGTAGCTCATAAACATATCCGCCATTTTTTGCGCGTCTGTATTGGCGTCGGGCGTCCCTTCGTTTGTCATATCAGATAAATGAAGCGGAACGCAAATGACGTGCTAAAACATAAACGTGCTCAAGAATAATATTTTCAGAAAGTGCATTTTAATACTTAGTTTACCTTTTTTATGTTTATGATTTGATTCAAATTATTTTTGTTATTTATTATTAAACTTAAACTACATTCTTTTTAACTACATTTATTTTTGAAGTCGTCATATTTGTCCGTGGCTTCACACGGGGACATGTTAAAAAATCAACACAGCAACACTTCAATGTTGTAGCATAGACTAAGACAAGACCTCTTTTCGGTCTTACCTTGACACTATATTTTCTTTTGCGCCTTCACTATATTTGTTTCTTGTATTTTTATTACTTATTTTTGCCTTTTATTGTTTTTATTTTAATTTTAATATTGTATCGTGTCAACTATACAAATTATAAAAATAACGAAATAAATTCTTATTCTTCCTTTATTTAATTTAATTATTATTAGTTTATTTTAATTTTACTTATGATTAAAATCGCTGTTGCCAAGACTGTTGTTTTTGTTCTACACAGATGTTACAGTGATTGGGGTGCGGGTTGGAATTAGTCATAATAAAGATAGAAAATCAAGGTCTCAAAATTGTGTATTGACTTACGTCGCTGACTGTACTATTAGTTAGTACTACCTTACTATGACGTTTTTGCAAGTACGACTTAACAGTTTTTATCACATTATTGGCAAGTAATAAACGTTTCTGTTAACACTTACGACTTAATTTGTGTGCATGAACATGGATGTTTGTCTTGGTCTGGGTGTTTCTATGTATAATATGTATGTATTTACAAAAAAAAAGTATATAAGTATGTTTATCCATTGTCTAGTACCCATAGTACAAGCTCTGCTTAGTTTGGGCTAGACGGTGTTGTGTGTATGTGGTAGAATATTATTATTATTATTATTAATATCAAATACTCTCACCTTTCAATGGTCAGGCTTTCATTCTCTCATAATATTGTACATAGCAAAAAACTCGGATAAAGATTAGCCGAAATACGCAGTTATTAGTAAAAGGCATGCTCTGAAGCATATATAGAAAGTAAATAATGTAAGTAAGTACATGTAACTCTAGATTCATATGATAATAGGTAAGATTAATGATAACTTGTACATTACAAAGAATTGTAGTTCAAACGGACGAAACGGACGGATCAAAAACAAAACGGAGCTCCGTTTTGTTTTTGATACGATAATTTGAAATTACGCACACGATCTTGTATATATATCGATCGTTGTTTAGAATTAATAATAGATATATAACGTCAAGCATATAGCCCGCTATTATCAGCTTATTCGAGTAACTACTGTTTACATTTTCTACCAAAATTCAACCTCGATTTAATTTGCGCTGATCACACTGCACTGTATTATGGTTCGCTTTACTGAGATGAATAAGTTTGACTAATTTTTATGTTAAACACGTGAGTTAAACTGTAGACAAAAACAGACAGACAAAAAAAACTAGCCGAACACGTACAGACAATAAATTCACTGGTCAAACACAGATAGACCAAAAATGTGATAGTCAAACATAGACAGCCATAAAATTTACTAGTCAAACACAGATAAACTAAAAATTCGTTAGTAAAACACGACAATAAGACAGTCAAAAATTTTGCTGGCCAAACACAGACAATAAAAAAATTCGCTTGTCAAACGCAGGCAATCAAAAAATTCGCTAGTCAAACACAGACAGATAAAAAATCACGACATGTTCGGCACTAACGTATCTGTTTGCGCTCTCATACTACACGAGGCAAGTTTCGTCTTCATAAAAGACCGTCTGCGTGCATTTCATAGAAATTATCACTTCGAATAAGTAAAAGAATAAAAGCAAAATAATCAAAAATACACTTTCGCCGTTATTATATAATACTAGGTTTTACCAACGACTTTGCCTTTGGATTTATAGTTTCCGCGCTACAAAAAATTTACGTGATCTCATTATGCACCATATCTTCAGGTCCACTGAGATTCACATTTAGATGCAACAAGACGTAGATAATAACTCATAACAACAATGAAAATTGCATACAATCTGCTAAATGGCAAGTACGCGAGACCAGCACAAAAGGACTATAACAAACACCAAAAAAAATCAAAAGCGCAGTTTGCGTTCAGTTCGCCCAAACTAGTCAATCACAACTTATTGTCAGAATATATACGATGTGCAATTTTGTAAATAAAATATTAAAGAAATCGCAACTAAACACCTAAATATTTTTTTTATCCAAATCCGTTTATTTTATTTCGTTTCTTAGTTGTTTCGGGCTTATTATACCCAGCCCACGGGAGCAAAGTCGTGTGCATTAGTAAATATTGAAGATATAGGAAACCTAAATATTTGTTTAGCTTTAGAATTGCGAGAAAATCAACTCAAACCAAAAATAGTCACAGAGCAACAATTTTTAATAAAACATTTTACTTTGCCTTTTATTATTTTTTAGTTTGTGTTTAACTTTATAGTGCATATTTCGATATAGAGACAGTTTCTGATGCTGTTTAATTGTAGAAAAGCAAATGGCAGTCTGATTTGTTTGCCTAAGATTTATTTAGCTTACGATAGAATACAATTTTAGGCGAGTTAAGGTATTGGGTGTAAATACGTAACCAGATTCGTTCCCTGAATTTATGAAGTAGCAATGTGATAGAATAAACTACGGGTTTTAATATAGTTGATATTATAGTTAGGTAGTATACTCTAAGACGTAGGTATTATTTTGTCAGGTGTAGAATATAGACACTATATATAGGAATATATTTTTTATTCACATCAAATTTACTTAGTTGTACATACGGTAGAATTAAATAATAAATATACACCTAATAAAGCTAACTATTCATATATACTTACATTGGTAACAATATCAATACTAACTTGGTAATTGTTTAATTACAAATAAGTTAAATGCATGATCTTGTACATAATATGCTGATCGTGCTTAGTAATAATGAATTATAGATTTTTAGAATTACTTGTACATTCTGAAAAACGTCAAACAAAGAGTCGCTAACAATAGTTAAGTCATTAAGCGCGCGACTTTGTACATATATTGGTCGTGCTTTAGTTTTAATTATGAAAGTTTGGTGAAGAATGAACGATGTTAATCGTAGGGTGCATGACGGGTTCCTCTCTACCCAGTTATTTTATTACAATGGATTGCCGCCAAGTAACGCCTCATTCGGTCCAGTGAAACATAAACAAGTATTAAATATTGTTTGATTAATATGTTGCTATGCTGTTTCCTAAATTTGGCGAGACTGCTGATGGAATAAATTTTTGGTTATGAACTGGATATATTACTTTGTTATTAATGTTGCTTTCATAATATCTATTTTCACTATTACCTTTTGCCAAATCTTTTAACCGTTTACTTTCTTATTTAATTTCAACACATACTTTGCCAACATTTATCACTTTTTACTCCTTTAGTTATTAATTATTATTTACATTATATCTCCTCTTTTTTCTTAAATCACCCTTACTTTTCTTCTATTCTCACAATATGAGATTTTTCTCTTTTAATTATTATTTATATTCTATTCCTTCGTTCTTTTTTCTATATTATCTTTACTCTTCTTTTTTTTATCATTTTTAAAGCTATTATTCTTACTTCGTTCTCAGCTTCTTTTATGCTATAGTTACCGTTACGGTTTAACAAATGTCTCCTTAGACGATACTTTGCTATACCACAATTTATGCAACATTGAATCGCCGTAGATATTCAGATACACAGCTAAGGTTTGTTGTAAAGTATTACAAGAAAAAACAAAACACGAGTGGAGTCTCTCAAAAAAAAATATTATAAAGACATGGAAAATAAAAACGACTGTTAGAGAAAAAAATCAGAATTCAATAATTGAAAGATTTGCAAACGAAATCATTTTTAAATCGCTTTATTATTACAGTTTGGATATTATATTTGTATGAATCCTTCAGTACCTACTTATTTCGTTTTTGTATCAGTCATGATTGTAGGTTTCACTATATTGTTATTTGACCAAAATTAGGCAAGAGTGCAGATCAACATTTCAACAGTTCATGATAAATTTGATTGACTGCATTGATATTTTATGTTAAATTGACATTTTGAGTATTACTGTTAAATTATTATCTATTATTTTTATAATCATTTTCTTTTGTAATTTTAGTTATGAGAATTTAAATATGTTTCTATGTTAATAATTTGTATGTCAATATTGGCAAAGCATAGTGCACCAAATATTTTGTATCCAAGATCTTTATATGTAAATACCTATGTTTGACAAATAAATGATTATGATTATGATTATGAACATATTGCATATAAAGACAATAACTAATAATGCCGATTTTAACTAAAGCAACACAGTTTATTGCATAATATTTTTATATTTAAATGTTAAGATTAGAGTGCTAATAAATTATGCTCATAATTGTGCTCGTCAATATTGGATACTTCACCCTATGCGTATTTATATCATAAGAGTAACATATTGTACATAACAAACAGACAAGCAAGACAAACACGCCGTAACACATACCTATATTAATATATAATCTGCGCGATCTTGTACATATATCGATCGAGCCTTAGCATTAATAAACTAAATATAACGTAAGATAATCAGGTGTACATACTATTGTATCTATTTATTAGTTAGTTTTGTATGCTATTAGTGTGTGATACTAGAATAATTTAAAAATAATTTAGTCTATTCACTCGTATGCTTTGAAAAAAAAAACGTTCTTGCAATGAAGTTTCCTAATTATTATTAAGTATTAGTTACATGATCGTGCACATTTTTAGTGATCATGATATAGAATGACTACTATATTATTGTATATAAATTACTTGTACTAAATCCTAAGCATAATATTAGAATTAAAATAATTGTAAATAGTATATTTAAAATCTCAATACAAATTTTCCATCGTATACCAAACGCTTACTGAATGCATAGCTAATGGTCTTAATACGGCCGAGAGCTTTTTTTAAAACATAATTTTGTACCTTTCTAATTCAAACAGTATTGTAATAAGAATAGGCATTAACCCACCGGTTTGAGCATTTCAATGACAATAATAAATACATAGATATTCCAAAAAATTGATAATTTTACCCAACATAAACGTACTATCTTTGCGTAGGAGCTTAATAGCCATCTTCTTTATAAAGTCTGTAGCTGTTCCGTAATCAGACTAGGCTTACCATCCCAAGCCTAATAAAAATCAAAATCAAATAAACATCTGAAAAAAGATGGAATTATAGCCATCATAGTATAAAATCATAGTCAACATACCTATTATTCCCGTTCAGGCGTGGAAATGGTATTAAGCATAAAGTAAATCGGTCGAATAAAGGGCGATCTTGAAAACGGATAAACAGTATTATAAAAATACATAAACATCTAGATTATCACATCTTCTAGGAAAAAAAAAACCAACGATCGCATATATTTTGAGCAACGATGGCAGAGATAATTTGTTGTATTGAAAAAAAGAGTAAATATTAAAGTAATGCGTTTTTCAACAAGAACTTTGTTTTTCAATATGGTCACACCGAAACTACATGACAGTTTTGACATTTTGTTTTTTGACATATCTGTAGTAGAAGCTTGGGCAATTTGTTACAATGCATTCAATTTCACTCGAAAATCGCATTAAAATAATAAAACTTTACTATGAAAACGGTGGATCTGCAAAAGGTACATTTCCTAAAATTCGGGATATTTTCGGTCAACATAATCGTCCTTCTGAGACCGCTATTAAGAATTTGGTCAATAAATTTGAGTTGACAGGCTCGGTACATAATGTGCCAACACCAACGCGTGTTCGGATCGGGTCGTTCAAGTGAGAACATCGCAGCCGTGAGCCACAGTGTTGAAGAAGATCCGAATTTCTCAATTCCTCTACGTTCTCAACAATTGAGGCTATCCACAACAACCACATGGCGAATTCTGCAAAACGATTTGGCTTTAAAGCCTTAATAGGTGCAACTGGTGCAACAATTGAAGATCATTTAAATCGCCGTAAATTCGCTCAATTCATTCAAGAACAACCCGTTGGTGGACGAATCCCATTTTCATTTGTCAGGCTACGTCGTCAAGCAAAATTGTCGCATTTGAGCTTCTGAAAATCCAAGACAGATTGTTGAGAAGGCTTTTCATGCTGCACGTGGCACTGTATGATGCGCTATGTGGTCTGGAAGCGTGATTAGGCCGTTTTTTTCGAAACTTCGGCTGGAAATGCGGTTACGGTCAATGGATCACGCTATTGAGAGATTTTAACAACTCAATTTTGGCCTATTATTGATGATATGGATATCACTAACACGTGGTTTCAACAAGACATTGCCACAAGTCACCGAAACAATGAATTTATTGCAAACAAAATTTCCCGATCGCATAATTTCACGAAATTCAGCTGTAAAGTGGCCAGCTCCATCATGTTATTTAACAATACGTGATCATTTTTGTGGTGTTATAATAAATACAGAGTCTATAAGGAGCCAATCCAATCGATTGCAGCCTTAAAACTCAAAATTCGTGAAGTGATTAACGAAAAAGACCCACCACTTTGCCAAAAAGTAATTAAAAACTTTGATGAAAGAATCGACATCGGTAACCGTGGTCGTGGTGGACATTTATCAGATATCATTTTTCATTCATAATTGCAAAACTTTACTTTTTTTATTACAATAAATATTTGAATCATTGTTATCTAAATTTATTGTTTTATTTTAATTTACAAAACAAAGTTCTTGTTGGAAAACCCTGTATATACATATAAACGTGCTTGTAAACTCTATCCTTTAGAGGCCGTTCATTGTTTATGTAAGGGGTTCCGAGAGGATTGTAGTAGTTGGCTTTTAAGAATTTTATATTAATTATTGGTTTTGGTTTATTTAAATTATTATCTCTTTATATTTTTTGTGTATTGAGCATTTCAAAAATCTTAGTACTAGTACTATTTGTAGTACTACTGTAGAAGTAAAAATACACTAGGTACTCACTACGTTATCTAAATATTACAGTACAGAATAGCTAGCTTTTAGTAAAGATAATCCAAATGCTACACAATATATACCTCATTACTTGGGTGTATTACAATCCTGTATAATCTAGCAACGATTGTTGAAAGCCATACTTATGTAATATTATATTATGAAACTAAATTTAGTTAAACCGCGCTTCAGATACAGATTATATAGGTACCTTGTTTGATTTTTTTGTAGCTTCTTATCTTTAGTTGGATTATTTCAAATCTTACCTTTATTTATAATAAGCATTTTGTATAAAAACTGAATAATTACCTTTTTTATTTCGGTTCGTCAAATAATTACGTGTTTCATTTAATTTTAGTGTATCTGAATAATTTTGTGTCGATATTTAATTATTTAAAATTTTTTGAGACACCCTAAATCTTATGTAAGAATGCAATCTTGATATGCGTAGGAGGGTTAAAATGGCTTAACGTTCGGGCTCCCTTATGTAATTAATTAACGGCACCTCCTAATTGTATAAAGTGATCAAACCAAATTTGTCATAAGAAAAACATTTCCTTTTTATATTTCGGTTTCGTTAAACTTAACCGATTTTGCTGAACCGTATTACATTATTTTAATAAGATGCGCTTTTTTGAAGCACTTTTATGTAAATTATTATTTCAAAACGTAAGCTGTCCGCAATGAGACGCTGTGGTCATCATAAAACATATCACATTTCTCTTGTACAATGATAAGTCAAAGATGCATTTATCATGTTGTACATAATAAATTATTAGTAATTACATATATTATTACATTAGTTATAATTAACTACTAAGACATAAGATAATTAAAATAGGTAATTAATTGGATAAGTTGTATATTATCACACAAAACGTAAGCAGCGTGGTTTATGTAAATTAGTTTCAAGTCATCACACGACCCTTGTACTTATGTTAGTCATGTCTATATAAATAAGATATGCCACATTGAGTGCTAAACACAATAAAAGTGGATTCAGTGTCTAAATAACTATTTTTAAAGCACTTAAGAATAGTTACGAATGCCATCGAGTCATCACTAAGGGCTCTACCTCGCCGAGAAGCCATGGCAACGTCGCCGGCTACATATCATTCAATTTATATTATATCGTACGGCAGTTAACTCACTTGGCGCCGGTTTGGCAACGTAGCCACGACCAACAGCTCTCTGTTTGGAGTCTAGATACCTACTCTTTGGCCAATAAATTGTATACGAGGAAGCTGCGTCTCATTCGCCCAGTGCCCAACCGCCAAGGCATACGCCGTATACGTGTTATTGTGGAAAACTGAGAGAACTGGCTGGCAGATGGTAGCTAGCTGTCCTGGCTACTAAAGAAAGCCAAAGGTAACCATGCGTAGCCGTCTCCGGCGACGTCGCCACGGCTTCTCGGTGAGGTAGTGCAAATAGACGATTGAACATGGTGTAGCCGAATCACCGCATGGTACGGTGCTACAGAGTTACCACGTACGCTCTTGATACCACACCACTGCACAGCACCACAGACCGACATATATTTTCGTTACCGCACCAAGTTCGATATTGAACCATCGTACCGATATTATGAATAATTGTTTTATATATGTTATATGTTAGTTGTTCCCCGCGCTGTGCGCCTCTCAATCAGATATGGTCTGACAGCGGACCACGTTCGTGGTTTGGCCGCACCATATTCGATCTTTTTGCACTTTTATATACATACGATAAATGACCAGGGTTAAATGAAATATGCTGATAACCTATAAGTGTCTTCTTTAAAATTACTTAGCAACTTTTGTTCTGCTACTTTTAACGAAAACATATTTTAACAAATTTTAGAAGTGCCCGTTTCCGGCACTGTGCCTCACTCCTGGCGGTGTGGTTTGTTTTCTCCTGTCTTTTTTTTACAACCGCGTGTAGTCTTAATTCCAGTTAAGAAAACAATTACAAAATTTGTATGAAGAAATCCAATAAGGAATTATTACAAGTGATGGAACAAAAGTTGTTATGTCAGGTATGAATAAGTCTCAGGTAGATTATTAGTATTTTACAAGTAAGCCTTTGCCTAAATCTATCCTAGGCAATGCAAACCGATTTCACCGATAGCAGAATATCCGGTTATCGGTTATAATAAGGAACAAAAGAAACTGCTTTTTATTTACTAAACCGGTTTTTCGAGTTGTCGGTTACTTTCTTGCTCTGGCAACACATATTTTTACTAAACGCGACTTGAGGACTTGTTCACGGTTAAAAACATATTAGTTAAACAAAACATGTTTCACGAATTACTAAAAGATTTGACAGATTATTTTGAGTTAGAAGTTATACTTTTTTATTTTGAAATTATTATATTATTGTTACATAAACTGTTATAATAGAAGTATACCAAAGTAAGCAAATAAACTATCGCTCGCACTCGTGGTGACATACGGTACTGATTGATTAATTGATCAGTGAAGGAAAGCAACATTGTCAAAAACCTTTGAATGGGTGATCATTTATACCATAATAAATAATATTACTCCTGTGTACTAACTGGCTTAATGCTGGGCACAGCTTCTCAGCGTAAGAAGAGTTGGGCCAGAGTCCACCAGGCTGGCCCGGTGCGAGTAGGCAAAGAATTCTATGAAAACTTTTATACATGCAGACACGATGCATTCCTTCCTCATTAAAGCGAGCGATAATTCACAATTTAATATGCATATAACTTCGAAAAGGCAGAAGTACGCGCCTTGCGATCGGACACGAAACCTCTGCTTGGCAGCCCAACAATCTCTCACAAGGCTATCGCTGCCTTATATTATATATGTAATACCACATCTGTTGGTATAACACCGTGTTTGTTCCCTCGTATATTTCAATAATAATTAAAATTACCGTTAAATAAAAAAATATTTTGTATCTCCAAATGCTTCGTTAAAAGAAAAATAAACTGAAACTTTGGATCGAAAAGACGATTCGTTACTCTTTGCTGCCGATCAAAAATAAACAAAGTGACAAAAACTTAAGACCCTGCTCGCACTTGGTCACAGGGGCGGCCTGTGACCAATCGTGATATTTTAAAGACCCTGCCCTGAACGGGTCATGGTATGAGTACGTTCCCTTAGTTATTATGTTAAGCACTCAGTGTGGTTAAGTTAATTAGTATTAAGTTGTACATATATTGAAGAAGACGCACACAACGTGGAGTTTAATAATCGTAATATGCATATAGCAGTGAACGTGTTCACGTGTTCCTGTTGATTAATTACATAGATAGATGTTAAGATTAAAAATAAAGTTTTAAGGAACGCATTTAATTAATTATATATTTAATTAGGAACGGTAAGTTGTATATTGCGATAAACTTGGACTGAAGCGACGCAAAGTTTGGAATATGTAATTTAAATATATCAATTGCATAACCTTGTAAATATGTCGGCTGTGCTAGAAAAGTCAATAAGGACACAAAAACTTCTCATGTATTAGCACCTATTCGGTTGTTTTATTCACATAATTTAAAGCAAGTAGATATATTACAAATTTACTACCACAGTAGGCAAAGGCACCTACCATCAGGTGTGCAGCTAACTCTTCTGCCACTAAATGCAATTATAACTCGTCGCCTGTCAACATTGACAAATCAAACAGCAGGTAATTCTCGCTTACAAGAAGTTACGATCTCAATATATTAATATACGTTATTAAATGTTAGCATAATCTGCACATCAGAGCAACACAGACAAAAGCAGACCTATTACACAGACAATAAAACAATAGTTAAAACGTCACATTCTCATAATTATCATCATTCTCTTGCCCTGGTCCCAATTTATTTGGGGTCGGCGCAGTATGTCCTTCGCTTCCATACTTCTCTGTCATCTGTCATCTGATCATTTACCCCTTTTCCTTTCACATCCATCCTCATACAGTCCATCCATCTTTTCCTTGGCCTTCCTCTCCCTTTTCGTCCCTCTACCCTCATATCCATCACTTGCTTACCTACATACGTATCATCTCTTCGCATAACATGTCCATACCAAGCCAAACGACGACACCACTTTCAGACTACCTCTTACGTATTCATTCCTAATTCTGTCCATTCTCGTCACTCCACACATCCATCGTAACATTCTCATCTCTGCTACATGCAATCGTTTCTCATCCATCTTCTTATTCTCATAATTATAATCAATAGAAATAAAAATAAAACATTTTCCCAAAAGCATCGACGATATTACAAATTACATTATCTTAAATATTATATTAATTAAATAAGTGATTTGTACATAACGATGATATGAACACGTGGCAATGAAATAAATTTTGCCTGTCCATAAATAATAGGTATATTAATAACATAATTGGCGTATGTGATTCTAGGAATACCTAAGTATCGCCCAGTGAGTTAACTGTACTCAGTAAATAACATTACTTAAAAATAGCATTTAATACAAGTAATCTAATATATTATTGATACAGATAATTACAGCTATTTAAGTGAGTTACACATTTAGTCATAGACGTGTTACTATAGTAGATTTAATTGAAATAAGAGATAACAATAAAAATACAAAATAATAAAAAGCAAAATACATAAAAAAAATGCGAAAGTAAAAAAAATATAAAAACCAAAATACGAAAAAAATATATAAAACCGAAAATATAAAAAATATCGTTAGGTCGATAAGTATAGGATTATTTGTAAAAATAAAATAAGTCGGTACATAATAAATTATTAAACAAGTTTAGTCACGTATACTATTTATAATATAACATTTCTATAATGTTAACCTTACCTTATAAAAATATACCTACATGTACATTACTGTATATTTATATTCACGGCGTGTATGCTCGCCATTAGCAAACTTATAATGAGAATTTAAATTTAATAACTGTTGTTATAAGTTGTATATTACTGAGACAAACAAGTAGACGAAATCATTGTATACTGTAATATGTAAAATATTCTTTAAAATAGTATATAAATATAATAATAGTATATAATAATAATTCTAATATCTTTAAAATAGATATAAACACTAATGTTTTTGGTGTAAAACACCGCATACGGGTACGAAAGTCTTAAGATACATAGAATAAGTATTATTAACTTTGAGCATAGCTCTTAATACTCCTAGTAAACCACTCTATACTTTAAAAGTGCACATTTATCCTAATACATACATATAAGCTGTTACATACGTACATTACTAAAAAGATGTCGCCAAAGCTAGTACTATCTAATAAGCTTAGTAACATAATATTTAAACTAACATGCAAATAGGTTTAAAATGTACATTCATCAAATAATGCCTAGAGAATACTCATAGAATAGTATCGAATAATTTATATTAGTTTTACAAGTAAGTTGTAAATAATTATATTATTAAAAAGAGATTCTTACAACTTGATATTATCATGTAAAGAGAATATACGCTTACTTCTAAGCGACAATGTTTATTTAACTGACTAGTTAACTATTCGATCAATGACATTGACATGACCGTTATAAATACTCCTTTTTTCATCACATGTCAAATTCCGTGAATCAGCGACAAATTCAAAGGAAAAGTAAATGGGAAAACATGTTAACTGCAATAGACTATGTTAACTAGTACTCAAAAGGATTGAATTTTGTTTTTAATTTTATCTTTTTTTAAAAAAGATAATTCCCGCACTTGGAATATTTCTTGTGTCGCGGGCATCTTTACAAACGTTCAAACCACGGACACAGAACACCCAGACCCGAGACAATTATTTGTCGATTTAATGCTATTAAGATAACTTTTTGGAGCATGACTACTCCTTTTTTGTAAATTTTAACAGTGATAAATCACCTACTCTTAACCCTGCACAATTAACTTAAGAATAAGAATAAAGATTTAGCGTATTAAATATTACGATTGTCTAAACGGAGAACATACTGTTTCTTTCTTGATACGAATACCTAACATAATCGGAATGAGGTGACAGGAAAGGTATTTAATTTTTATATATAGCGACCTCGTATTTATATACGGTGTGTAACATTAGTGTGAGGTGTAAGCGTATTTAAGGTATATCAAGAAGGCATTCATCTAATTAATTAGCGATTTCTCTAATACATGTCTTTCTTTTCTTCTTTCTTTTTTCTTTCAATACGCTTATGTTAAGAGTGGGTTTGCATCAGTAGTGGGAGGGGAGTAGTGGATTCATACTCACAACCTCTCGATCGCAAGTCTGAAACCTTATCCAGTGGGCTACCGACGTAAAGTAAATTAAACTACATATATATATTATGGACTTAAACGCGATATATTGAAACTATTACAATCAAAACAATTTATATATAAATAATCGTTCCCCGACGTTTCGACTGCTTTTCAACTACCATGGTCACAGGGAGACTAAGACCTAAACATAGCAAGACTAGAGTTTATGCTCAAAGTATCTGGAAGTCTAATTTCTGCAGAATGATAATTCTGCAAATGCGTAAATAGAAACACCAATAATTAAATAATATTCGGGTACTTTGAGATAACTTTATACTTCAATACCTTCACTTCTCAATTTAGCGTCTCAACGCTTACTACCTCAGTGACTATGGCTGTTGAAAAGCAGTCGAAGCGTCGGGGAAACTGTAAATATAATTAGTTTAAAATTGTAATAATTTAAATAATTCGCAATTAAATTCGTAATCAATAAACCGTAACTGTTTATACGTGTGTTTCAATGTGTAACCTTCGTGTTAATGTAAGGTAATGCTACTTTAAAAAGTGTTCGAAATAATTTAAACCATTTTAACAGTGTTTAATTTTTAACACTTGTAAAAGTTCTTAATTAATTATAAACCTTCTAGCATGTCAAGTGTATGTGTGTGTTTAGTATGACCATACTACATATATCTTAATTCAAATAACCGCCTGACATACAAACAAGTAATAAACGCGTACTTCTAAGAAACAATGTATATATAATTACCTAATAAACCTCATTAACTATTCAATCAATAATATCGTCATGTGCTAAGTCTAACAATAACTATACTCCGTCAATAACAGTTTGGTTTAAATGACATAAATGACAAATGGCTTTAAAAATGGGACAAAGTTAGATTAAAGAAAATCCATGTAAAATATGTCAACTGTAACTGTCCATTACATATAGGTAGGTACTTACTGCCTTTTTATATTATACGATGCTGAGTTTAAAATTAACAGATAACAGTCAAAATACACAATATACTGTTACAAACTACGTAGTTCCGTAAGATGTCTATAGATGACGCTGTAATAAATTATTAGACGAAACTGCCGACTCTTCCTCACAATGCCGAGAGATGGCACTGGGTGTAACAATACATACATATGTGTATTATTATTGCTCAACAGCGAACCCTTGACCACGATATGACGTCAGTCAAAACGTTAGAAAACAATCAGCATAGAGACCCAGAAATTTAAATTTACTCATATGTATTTATACCTTTAAATACTTACTAACTCGATTAAAATTCAATACAATTAATACAAAAAGACCAATATCACATTTATCGCTCTAGCAATAATAATACAAATGAAAACTGTACCCGGTTCTGTAACTTATTGTATACCTCAAATTATAAGTTTTATATTATTATTATTACTACATTTATTGTATTATTATTTATTAATTTACAGATTTGTTTTCCCGTAATCAGTTTATTTTATTAGTATACCAACTACTTCATACAAATATTTCGATTGTAAACACACATGCCAGGTATGTAAAAATCTGATATGAATCTCGTTAGATGCTGTGTGGCCCACACAGCATCTAACAGATCTAACATCAGTAAAGTTTAATAGTATCTAGTAGTATTAAACAGTTTCAAAATTATGTAATAAAGTGTAAAATAAACAACGCTTTAAAATCCGTATATAGTAGTTTAATTTCAACAAGCTGTATTATACAGAGTATAATTATTGCTGTAGTCTGTTGACTAGCTACCTAATGAAAGTGTCAATCAGCAATATCTGAAGTCTGAACCATAGTGCGAGCACGTATTATGTAACATCTTTAACTTCAGCTCACTAAAACGCACAGCTCTTAGACTAGAAACTAATGTAGCAGTAGTGTGTAAGTAAATATAAGAAACCAGTGTCACAGTAATTCTAAACAAATTTGTAGACTGTATATAATTACTAATAGACATTGAATGTCAATTAATTAACTAATAACTTAATATTAAACTATAGTTAGGTACGTTGATACTTTTTAATTAATCCGTTATTATTTAAATCGTAATGTAAATATGTTACTTTTAATTAATTTCTTTATTATTTTGTTTGTATCTGTAAATACCTTTTTCTATCTGATAGTTACTTTTAGTTAAGCCAAAGTGTCGTCAACGTCAAACGCTATACAACTGGTAGCCTGTAAATACAGTTCATGTACTATTATTTAAAGAAAATATTATAGTAGAATAGGAACAAAGCCGTATATAAACGATGTTTAATAGGAATTAAATAGCAACTACTTAACACGCACAAGCTACGAGTTTGAATTAGAAGCCGCTCGCAATGCAGCCCAGCGATCTTTTTAATCTAATATCGGTACTTAAACACTAATATAGCACACCCAAAAAAATTATACTCATTTAATTTTAAAATTTAATGTATTGGTTAAAGACTATTCCCGTTGTAAATTTATTATTTGTCAATAATTTTTATTTTAACGTATAATTTCGTTTATTGATATTGCTATTAATCTACTATACGGGTTTTATTGCGGTTTATTTCTATTCGGTTGCCTATACTTTTTTTGGTTTGATCAATGTACTTGTTTCATATCGGAGTCCACGGGCACAATACATTTTATAGCCTCCTGCATCTTGTTAACAAAGAGAACAAGTAAAACACCAACGATATAATGCCGGTCTATAATACCGGACACTTTCTATATGCAATGTTCGAGCAATAATTGCAAGAAAATGTATGACCTCAAGTGTGTTAATATTAAACAAGATGTTTTTGATGCATTTACTAAAGAAGATAACCATAAGTGGGTATATCCCGAATGCGCCTGTGCAATCCCAAAACATTGTAATAGTGATATTCCGGTTCGAGCAAATGAACTGAACCAACCTATAACGCCTTTACCACTTCCAGTAATAACGTAAACAAAAAACGAGGTAGCCGTACGCAACTAACACCTGTAATGATAGATAACGATACATTACTGCTTGAGGAACTTAGAAAATTACGATCGGAAATGATTGCTCGTTTAGACAGCCAGGCTAATGCTATAACACATTTGCATAACGAATTTATTCAAACGAAAAGCGTGATAGGTAACATGGTTCAGGTAATGAGTGTACTCGAACAAAAAGTTAATGCTAAACAGATGTCAGCCAATACACCGACGGTATCCGAGAAGACTTCTCCCTCTTCTGCTGGAGATTTGATCCAACAAGATAAGCCTAATACAGCTCAAAACAATGCGAACACTAGTACTCAGAGAACTAGGAAAATAAAAGTAAATAAGGATGGGTCATGAAATCTGCGTCGGTATCAGCAATAAAGTCTAGATTTAGCTCAGTGGGGTCTAATAACCTCGGTATGCATGAAGAGACAAATAAGGATGCTAGCTGGATAACGGTGCAAAGCATAAAGCGAACAGACAGACAAATGAAGTCAGACGAGGACAAAATACGGGACTAACAGCTATAAATAAAAGGTCCGGAACGTATGAAGCATTTACATGTATGGCGGCTGAATCAGGAAACCACGGCTATGGCTAATCATATTAAAAACTAGCTGACCCGCGCGACGTCGTCTGCTTCATATAAGAGACTTTTCCCGTTTCTGCAACATTTTTCATTGCTGCACCGCTCCTATTGGTCGTAGCATGATGTTATATAGCCTATAGCCTTCCTCGATAAATATGCTATCCAACACTAAAATAATTTTTCAATTCGAACTAGTAGTTCCTGAGATTAGCGCGTTCAAACAAACAAACAAACAAATAAACAAACTATTCAGCTTTATAATATTAGTATAGATGTCTGTGGACAAGATGTTGTGGCTAAAATTGATAAAATCAAACATAAAACTTATGGATAGATAATTAATATACCTAATAAATAATACATTAGGTAGGTATTATTGTGAACTGTAAACTGTAAATATAATTTATAAATCAACGCAAGAGAGGCCAAATAAATTGTAGCTGTAAATATGCTAGTTGACATAAATTAATGGATAGATAATTAATTTTATATAATAAATAATAAATTAAGTAGGTATTATTGAGATAAAGCGCTCGTGTGCGAAGTTGAGCTTATTTTCTTATGTTGGTAAGGTTAGCTTTTTATTTCTTTATTATGTTTTACTTACTTCTGTTCGCGGCTTGGGCTTTTGCCATGTCCTGTGAAAATCCAGGACATGATCTATCTATCTGTCAAGTTTCATTCAAATCTGTTTAACGGTTTACTTGTGATTGATTAACAAACTTCCGAACATCAGCGCAAAATTGACATTTATCATGCACTTACTTTTTAATTCTAAAATTCGTTGAAATTGTATTATTTTAACTTATTTTGTTAGTAACATGGGTCAATATGTAAGCATTTAAGTGGTTAATTAAACAATATGTAAATATAGCTTTCAGATTTGACATCACGTCCAAGCTGCTTTGAGGAGATTATTAGCATGTAATACTAGCTGTAACCCGCGACTGCGTGGAATTGTTTCCAAGTGGTAACCGTGGTATTTTTTTCTAAAAAAGAATAGCTTTTGTTATTCCTTATAATATCAGCTATCTGCCAGTGAAAGTCCCGTCAAAATCGGTCCAGGCATTTTAGAGATAAGCTGGAACAAACAGATAGACAGACATACAAACATTAAAAACAAAAAATGATTTTTTTATATAAGTACGTATATTTTCATAGGTATTTAGTAAAAACCTGTTATTTTAAACTGTAAATTGTTTTTGTGCAAACAATGTCAAATTGGGTGCAATATTAGTAAATAATTAATATCTTAAATATGGATTTAATTTAAAGTGAAGTAAAGTAGGGATACCTCGCTATCTCTTTCGGACAGCTGCATTTATATAGCGGTTACGTCACAGTTTATATCGTTAAACCTTTTTCTATCATTTGTCAATTACCTACTAAATTTCAAACGCTTGCAGCTTATTTTTTTTATATACTTCAAAAATTATTTGTATTTCAGAGTTAGAGTAATTGAACTAATTGACTTAATAATAAAAAAAATAGATTTAATTAGTCTCTTATTAAAATATTCTTATAAATATTATTTAAACCTATATGACACAGAAGTATTGTAGGTGACTAAATCCTGTATATATTTAATGTACATATGTATATAACATTTGTATAAATAATATATATAATAAATAAAAAAGCAAAGCTAAATAGATGTAGACTTAGTTTGATTACATATTGTAGAGATAACTTTTAGTTAGATTAACGACTATACAGGCTTGTGTCGTAGATAGTCAATTGTAATTCAGGTGGGCAAAATTTTGTTACGTTATCTTTGTCGAAAATATAATTAAGAAATTAAAACGTGCAACAAGAATAAAATTGTCTAACTTGTTTTAAAATATACACAGATATTAACGACTAGAATTTCGAATTAATCGAATCTTTTAATAAATAAAATATTCGGCACTTTGATCTAATTATATTCGAATGTGCAAAATTATATTTGATGTTGATTGATTAGATCACATGCACCCCGAGGAAAATACGTAATCCGCTGTTCCTTTATTCACGCGCGGTACGACATACGCGTCATTTCCAGTCATCGAGCCAAGTTTCGAATATTCGATATTAATTCGAATTATAATCAGTGAACAAGAATTGATCAACATTTGGATGCAAATTTCCATTTTCATAGTAACTGCATAACGCTAACGGAGATTCAGAAATATCAACCACTCGGCTTTCAAACGACGTTCATATATTGTGAGCAAATAATGTTAGGCTAGATCATCTGTGGCAAGGTGCTGCTAGGTTATTTATATGGTTAACCCTTATCACATTGGTAACCTATAAGCACGCGACAAACTCCCATGTTCTAAAAATAGTTATATATACCTCCGAGTTTATTCGTCCATATGACCACATATGGCTAAGCTGAAAGGTCAAAACTATTGTTAGAGCAGGGGAATCGGTTCGGGAGAGGTGTATAAATATTTATTTAATAGAGTCGTATAGTATTGGTGATATGTAAGAAAGAATATTACCGTTGGGTGTTCAAATATAATTATCTTTATTATTTTTCACGATTCTCTTTGATAATTATAAAAGTAAGTTAAAATTTGTTTTTTAAATGTTTTACCAACTTTATCCGGAATTTGCTTTACTTACGTTACTTACGTAAATACAGAATTTGAAATACAGTTAAATGTTTGCATGTTAAAATCAGTAATTAAAGTGTTTATTTTTAAACAAGTCTTTTTTATTATTTTCTACCTACCTAATTTAGCTTTTTATTTGGGACATTTATATACAAATTTGAACATGTCACCACCAATGTCAACAGTCATTATCTACAGATAAATTAAATCAGCTCATCTAAGTGATGAAAAATCTTTTGCGGTTTATAATCCTGCAAGATTTTTCCGCGGCTTCTTATTTATCTAGATTTTGTCATACATACATACATACATACATAGATTCACGCCTGTTTGCAAGAGGGGTAGGCAGAGACTACGGATTTCCATTTGCTACGATCCTGACACACTTCTCTGGCTTCATTCGCTATTTGTCAATAAATTGCTATCGACCTTTTTTGTACCCCTGACAACGTGTATGCGAAATCACATGATGGTCGATCGAGTAGTTAAAACGTGAAAGCATAACAAACAAACTCACATTTGCATTTATAATATTAATTAGAATCCTCAAAATGAGGTTTATATTGATTAAATGAATTATAATTTAAATAATCTTACGTTAGGTATATTGTAAATCCTTATAACAATACCTGACCTTTATACATGGTATGAAAAAAAGGCCTCGTTTTACTTTTGAACACGTAAACCTAGTTTGTGTCAATTTAACCGCACCTCAGTGAACTGTAGGGCTAAATGCAAAATAAATCCTTGCCTTGCTGCCATTGCGACAATCTGGGCTCACAGACTTAATAAACTTACAGCCAAAAACAAAGATATTATCAGCAGTCGATTTACTTAGCACTGAACCCAAATAATTCGTAGCAATACATATGACTTTGAAACGTACAATACCAACAACTGAAGACCCAAAAGCCAAGATTACGATTGACTATTTATACCATAGCCTGTATGTACACATGAGCCACTTGATTGCCAATTATTGTATGTGTATATATGTACTTATAGTAGGTAGGTAGGTTAGATGTAAATATCTCAAGGAAGGAATCATTTACAATAGGTTAATTCCTGGAACCACAATGCAGTTTCTTTTGTATTATAGTGCACATTACAATTAAATATTTAAAATAATTAAACAATAATTTTAAGGACCTACCAGCTGACTTGCCCACAAGCACTGCCCTTTATGAAAGTTGAGATTAAATATGAATAGAATAATAATTTAGTTCGCATAATAATTATGTGTGCAGTATTTCGTGATAGAGCGTAATTTATTATAGCAAATAAAGTTTTATATAACAAAAAAAACCAAAAAAAAAATACCAAGTACGAATAAACCACAAAAAAAAACAAAAAATACGAAAAGCCTAAAAAGTACGACAAGAATAAAAAAGGGAAAAAAAAATTGAAAATATAAATCGTAAAAAAAAAACCAGTAGAATAAGATTAATACAATATAATAATAATATAATTTACCAACCAGTTAATAGCAAAAGATCAACTAGTTGTACCGTTCTGTTTATTGTTGTAAATACATTCATATAGTAGATGTAATATGTAATAAGATCGTAGTAGTTAGGTTTGTAAATATAAATACCAATATTGAAAGATATATAGGTAATCTGATCTTCGGTTCTGTAAAATGTTAGACAGTATTAAACTAGTATTTTTATTTTGTTATATAATTTGTGCGAACATATTACGCCGCAAATAATCAGAATACGCGATACACTTTAAAAGAATAGCGACTTTAAATTACAGCAAACATAATGACCTACTCGTGTAACAAAATAATGTAAACAGATTATTTGATGAATATAATGCATTATTTGATTGAATTATGAAGGCAAATCCTATCAAATTCCTATCTTCCCCACCATACAGACCATTCGTTCTGTCATTCGAGATGCTCGCGGGAGACATATCTCACACGATAGGCATTTTATTACAATATTTATATAAAGGTTTTTATTGCGTGTCAGTTTGTAATGGGTATTTATTTTGTTATTAACGTAAGATTGATATATTTCTTAAATATATCCCTGGTTTTACTAGTCACGCTATATATTAAATGCAATCATGACAAAATTAATGCTATTGTGTAGAACATTCAACCTTATGTACTTATTTGTTTTTAACAATAACCTAATCCTAACCAAAAGCCTATTATTCCAAATAAAATTAAGACGTTGAGCTTTGTATTTTCAGTATTATAAAATACTTTGAGTTTTTAGTTTTGAGTTAGAAAAAGCAGGTCTATTCTTTATTTGTAACGTTATGCCAAGTTAGGAACATCCCGAAGACGCAACGCTTTTGTTGGGATGTTGATTGAACAGTCTTGTACGGAATTTAATTCTACCAAATTTTCATAATTACATGCTTTTTGAATATACCGGCGTCGGGACGTGACGACCCCATCGCCCGCTGGCGGAATACTCCTCCAGTGCAGTCAGTCAACCGACAGATGGCGGTCAAACCATCTGAATCTAGGCGGAACGATATACGAAGATGCTAGGTGGGCAGTAGCGCCTAGTGTCAAAGACTCCCGCCACTGCGATCGCCAATCCGCAGCCAAGCGTGGCGATTATGGCAAAAAGACCCTGAGCCATATCTTTAAACTAGTTCATAATCACCGGTAGCCCCGCTATGCCTGACTTTACTAGCAATCATGTTAACGTTTGCATGAGGTGCAAAAAATCTTCACCAAAGACCGAGCCACTACCACCGACAGCAACTGGAACTAGCACCTTTTATTTTGATGCGAATTCAGTCACAGCCACCTCTTTAACTCCTTGAAAGTTACCATCGCATTAACTTTGTCTTGATTGCATAAACAATTAATATGTTATTTACTTTGCTTAACACTTTGTTATCTATGTATAGCAACAAATAGGTGCGTTCATATTTTAGGAGCGTAAATTATTTAATAGCATTTGTGATAAAGCAAAAGTTTATTTTAGTGAACTCTTCAAAAATATTGTCCATGTTTTCTTTCTCCCTAATAATAGTTGGTTCTAAACGCAATTTATTACGTTTGCATTTCAATATCAGAAATTTATCTTATGGTTTTTTTTCTCAGACATTACCGCTCAAAATGTGGCATGCCATAAGCGCCCTCTAAAAGGATTACATACATTTAATTCAAATCAACTCATCAATTTTAAGATTATTTCGCTATATCGTTGGTATTTTAAGTCAGTAATAATATTTTTAAATAATTTGGCCGCATTAAAAACACACTTTAATAAAAAGAGTCTTTTATGTTAGTCACATCTGCTTTACTACCTTGAAATATGAAACCATATTGTTTCACGCTGTAATAACACAATTATATTTATTTATAATTAACATATTTTAATCTATTATTTAAAGTCTTATATATCGAATACTAAATGTAAATTTAAGCCCGTCAGGGCTCTAATCACGATATGGCGCATCTAGATCTAGATATGTAACGCAAAGCAAGTGTGTATATGTCATATGTCAACACTGGACATTACAGTCTCATAAGTGCACATAGAAAGAGGAGTTGTCACAATATGACGCTCTAAATTGTAAAATATAATAATAATTATTATAAGCCTATTAATTAGCATTCCACATTTAATAATTGAACCGAACACGTTGGCACACAGCACCATACTGCCTACTTCAGTCGAAATAAACTGGCGATACGGCTGAAGGGCAGCGGCTTTGATTCGTTGCCTGGCATTTTACATTTAAACTACATTTGTACATGTCGGCCTCGGTGGCGTAGTGGTTAGTGTAACCGACTGCCACGCCTGAGGTCGCGGGTTCGATTCCCGCACAAGTCAAACATTTGTGTGCATGAACATGGATGTTTGTCTTGGTCTGGGTGTTTCTATGTATAATATGTATGTATTTACAAAAAAAAAAAGTATATATGTATGTTTATCCATTGTCTAGAACCCATAGTACAAGCTCTGCTTAGTTTGGGCTAGATGGTGTTGTGTGTGTGATAGAATATTATTATTATTATTATTATTATTATTATTATTATTTGTTTTTACTAACTAACTTTTTTCCGCAGCTGTTATGTGTCGCGGGACTTAAAAATATCCAAAAAACGGACACATTATTTGTGTCCGTTGACCCAGACTGGAAACAACTATTATGGGGCAAACACAATTTTCTATCCCGTGTGGGGATCGATCCCACTAAACTCGGAGCAGTGGCAATGCCGAGGCAACCACTTAAATCATTAAGCTACCCGAGCAGGCGAATAAAAGGGGCTGAGCGACTTAATCAGATTTTACATTTATTCATAAACGCAATGTAATAGATTATGTTATTTAAGATTGTAGATTTATTGAAATCAATATTCGCATAACATGAAAGTTAAATGTAGTTATAGTTAGACCAGGAGCTGGTTACACAGTGACATCCTGGTTTATATAAGTGAGTACAGTAATTAATGTGAATATAGTAAAGAGTTATTTGGATATTCTTAGCTTAAGTATATAGAAGAAATTTCGACAGTGGCAATCTCTCTCGGGAACGTAGTCTAGTTATGGAGCTTGTTACAAAGTGACGCTCTATTAATGATAGCTGTAGGTTTAGATAACATTTACTAAATATTTTAAGATTGTACATTCATTAAGTCATGGAACTCGTGAGCAAGTAATAGCTTGGCAAAAAAGTAGTGATAGCGTAGCTCATTGTTTTGTAGATATATTATTATATTAATAATATAATAATATATCTATCTTATCTATAAAGAGTTAAATTTTTTTCTGGGTGAAGGGTATACTATTTCCTTTTCTGTTCACCTGACAACGCGCAACGGGTACCTATGCGAAATTATATGAGGATCAGTCGAGTATTTAAATGAATTTGAAATAATAAGTGTCCATTTATATCTTTAAATTCGAGTAGTCAATACAATTATCAAAATCTATAAATAATTTATTGTTTTTAAAACATGTTTTTTTTAAAGAACTTTACTGTTGTACCTATGTTACAAAACAGTGGCGTTATGTAAAACATTTAGCGGTTTTGTCATAACTACTGAACTTTAGCACACAGAATTGCATCTATCAATGCAGCAAATCAACTATTAGAGGTTATGTAAAACAGCGTAAAATAAAACTAGATTTCAGTTCAAAATTTTTACTTTCTGGCTCTGTGTTATTACAATAATAGTGTCCAAAACAGAAAATCTTTCGTCAATGACTATATAGTTCCATATATTTGTACTTAACAGTAAGTTTTTTAATCATGTTCTTTCTACTGCATTAAGTCTAAACTTGATTCACAGTTTGATTAAACCTAGCGTAATGGCAATCCAGCTGAACATTGTTCAACAGTCTTACATAACGAAACTGTTTTGTAAAACGATTAATTCGGCAGTCCATCTACGAAATATATATATATATGTATATATATATATATATATATGTATATGTACATGTTTGTATATAATGCCTTAAACACAAGCATTTAAAAGGAATAAGTATAGGCTTATAAATGTTGAAGTCCGACAGCAGCTAGTCACAATTAGATTTAGATATATACAATGTACATATGTTTGTGTGTATCAAAACTGGACATTACAGCCACATAGATGTTATGTACAGTGACCTGTAATATTCCATGGATACCTTAAGGTCTAAAATTCTGTGAACACTTGAATTAGAATAAATATGAATGAACTAGATGGCGTTGCTTTATAAATTACGGCTATATTAGGTATCGACGGTACACTTCTAGACAAATGTAATTCTTACCTATTTACTTATTTTTATTTCTAAATAAATAATGTAATAACATTGAATAGAGATTAAAATAAAATTGAGTTATTAAGAAATTCACTTTTTTGTTTTATAGTAGTGCACCGTCATCTTTTATGATATTACTAGACTTTTTAACAGTTCTTGTATCGATTTCCGTTAGATGGTGTCGAATACCGGCTTATACCATTTTGGTTTTGACATGGGTATACATTTTTGCAGCTCACTGTACATCTATGTGGGCGTCATTTTGCAGTTTTGGACGACGAGGTGTAGTAGATTTATAATTATAATAAGCCTTTTAATCGGCATTCGTCATTATTAGAGTAGTAGAGCCTCGCTGATTTCAGCATGAATGGGCCGGCTCGACCGGGGAAGGACTCTGACTCTTCTAGTCTACTCTCACAGAATATCGACGTGAAATAGCAGTATTCCTACTATTGTGTTTCGTTCGGTGAGTGAGAGTGCCGGAGGCCTAATCACCCTCTTTCCCCCTTACCGCTCCTTCTCCTTCCCACTTCCTTTCTTAAAGGGTCGGCAACGCGCAAGTGATGCCTCTGGTGTTGCAGGTTTCTATAGGCTACGGTGACCACTTACCTTCAGGTGGGCCGTATGCTTTTTTGCCACCTTAGAGGTATAAAAAAAAGAATAATTTAATACTTGAATCTACTTCAGTCGAAATAAAAATGACGATACGACTGAAGGGCAGTGTCTTTGCGTTGTTGCCTGACTTTGAAGTATAGTTAACATCGTCAGTTAGATCCTAGCTCGTCTGCTACCAGTGTCAAAAGGGTTTCACATAGTATGAAAACCTAAAATTAAATATGTTGATGTTTATTAGTTTGAGGTACATTTATATGTGTGTGTTCATACATGTTTTTGTTCATCATAAGCAGTAAATTCCGTTTTGGCGAACTAATTAGATTTTTGTAACTATATGATATAATAGATTTCTTAAAAATACATAAATTACAGAATTTCTTATTATTGAAAACTTAATTGTATTTTAGAACACAATTAAAAATTAAAGATGAGCCGGTTAAAAATAAAGTTTGAAAGTAAGTTAATACAATTCAAAATAAATAATATTTTTATTGCGTCAAAACTATATTAGATTTTACGTATTTTCAAAATAATTTTATGGTCTTACTAATTTAATTACGTTTTTAAAAATACAACCCTAGAATAAATCCTTTGTTGGAGAAGTTTTTCCAAACATTAAAAAAACTGACAAAAAGCACCCACACTTGGAAAATAATTTCATCACACACACACACACACCCATGACACTCGGCGCAGTGGCAATGGCGAGGCAAGCACCTTAACCATTCTGCTATACGTGCAGCCGAATAAAGTATTTAAGTAGTTATAAATTAAGTTGTCTAAGATTGTACATTCATTGATATTCATACAGCATTGCTAAGTTAAACCAGGAGCTGGTCACGCAGTGACGCCCTGGTTCATATACATAATTGTGTACATTAATTAATTTTAAGATAGTAAAGAGCTAATAGGATACTCTTAGTTTAAGTATATACATTGAAGATAACTGAAGTACTTATGATGCAATCATAAAAGCGTAGAATAGGTAAGGCGCTTATTACAAAGTGACGCTCTTTTAATTACAACTGTAGGTTTAGGTAACATTAACTAAATATAATTTGTACATTAACAAAATAATTCAGTCACCTCTTTCATTTCCAGTTAGCTATTGTATATATAATCTGGTATTATATTATAGGTAAAGTGTAATATTTTAAGATTGTACATTAATTGATATTGGCTCTACATGCATTGCTTCAGTTAGTCCAGGAGCTGGTTACATAGTGACGCCCTGGTTTATATAAGTGTGTACATAAATTAATGTTAAGATAGTAGAGTTATTAGGACATTCTTAGCTTAAATATGTACAGTGAAGAAAACACGTTACATGCACTTCTAAAGCGTAGAATAGGTAAGGAGATTGTTACAAAGTGACGCTCTATTAATTATAACTGTAGGTCTAGGTAACATTAACTAAATATAATTTGTACATTAACAAAATAATTCAGGCATCAGTCTTTAATCACATCTCGTTCTAATTAGAAGCATTCAAGTAATTTAATAAACTCGGTAAACAAGTAACCGGTTTGTTATCGGCCGGAGCCCGCGTGAGTCGCTCGGTCGCCTATTGTGTTGCGTTATTCGCGTGTGTGTGATCGTATGCTATTAGTTATTATGAACTAATAGATATTTTTAGCTTAAGTATGTACATTGAAGAAAACACGTTACATGCTATTATAAATGCGTAGAATAGGTAAGGCGCTTGTTACAAAGTGACGCTCTATTAATTACAACTGTAGGTCTGGGTAACAGTAACTAAATATAATTTGTACATTAAACATAATAATATTATAATATTTTTATTGCGTCTAAACTATATTCGTTACTACGTATTTTCAAAATAATTTTCTATTCTTACTAACTTAATTACGTTTTCAAAAATACAACCCTGGAATAATTTCCTTTGATGGAGAAGTCTTTACAAACATTAAAAAAACCGACAAAAAGCACCCACACTTGGAAAATAAGTGCATCACACACACACCCATGACACTCGGCGCAGTGGCAATGGCGAGGTACGCACCTAAACCATTCTGCTATACGAGCAGCCGAATAAAGTATTTAAGTAGTTATAAATTAGGTTGTCTAAGATTGTACATTCATTGATATTGATACAGCGTTGCTTAAATTAAACCAGGAGCTGGTCACACAGTGACGCCCTGGTTTATGTACATAATTATGAACATTAATTAATTTTAAGATAGCAAGAAGCTATTAGGATACTCTTAGCTTAAGTATATACATTGAAGATAACTGAAGTACTTATGATGCAATCATAAAAGCGTAGAATAGGTAAGGCGCTTGTTACAAAGTGACGCTCTTTTAATTACAACTGTAGGTTTAGGTAACATTAACTAAATATCATTTGTACATTAACAAAATAATTCAGTCACCTCTTTCATTTCCAGTTAGCTATTGTATATGTCGGAGAAGTATTGTTGTCTATGACAATGTCATTAGTGGTTGCGGGTTTAGTGGGCGTCATCTGGGTAATATGCGAGCACAAAATATAACGATGCCGGTTTTACACTATTTTTATTTAGAATAAACAATATTATAGCTTTACAATAATGTCGAATGAAAAATAACAGTTAAGACCGAGCAGTGGGTTCAGGGCACTGATCTTACTTTTTGTACACAACTCACAACTCAACGTTCCGACTTGATCAGTCGCTACCGCTCAAATGTGTCTCAATAACTGACGGCCTTACTAATGTAAAGATGGCGCCTCGACCCCACTCAAGCACGCGCTCTGCTCTGATTGGTCGTTACGTGAATTACAATATTCATAACTTTTATTAGACTCATTAGGTTTTTGAGCTATAGAATAATTTAACAAATCAAAAAAAAATTCAATTAAGAATTTTAAAAGTAATTAAAATGTAGACAATTTATATTGTGAATTATACTTGCAAACAGCAATCTACCCGACTCATAGCTTCCTCCGACATATATATAATCTGGTATTATATTATAGGTAAAGTGTAATATTTTAAGATTGTACATTAATTGATATTGGCTCTACATGCATTGCTTCAGTTAGTCCAGGAGCTGGTTACATAGTGACGCCCTGGTTTATATAAGTGTGTACATAAATTAATGTTAAGATAGTAGAGTTATTAGGACATTCTTAGCTTAAGTATGTACATTGAAGAAAACACGTTATATGCACTTCTAAACCGTAGAATAGGTAAGGAGCTTGTTACAAAGTGACGCTCTATTAATTATAACTGTAGGTCTAGGTAACATTAACTAAATATAATTTGTACATTAACAAAATAATTCAGGCATCAGTCTTTAATCACATCTCGTTTTAATTAGACGCATTCAAGTAATTTAATAAACTCGGTAAACAAGTAACCGGTTTGTTATCGGCCGTAGCCGGCGTGACTCGCTCGGTCGCCTATTGTGTTGCGTTATTCGCGTGTGTGTGATCTTATGCTATTAGTTATTATGGAACCTTATACTGAATGGATAGTGATAGCTTTCAGAATAATATCAATTTACCTAATAATGATACTAATGTTTTGAATGATTATCAAGAATCTATAGATGACCCAACACATCGCACCCTTAATAAAACAGCGACTTAACTCGAAATTTGAAAGTAAGGTAATTTGAACTCTAATTGTATATGTTAAATTCTAATATTATATTTGTGTTAAATCTTTGCAATAGAATTCAAATTTGTTTAATCCAAAATACTGAGATAAGTCTCTGTTTTATTAAGGATGCGACATATAAATATGGAATTAGATGCAGAAAGTAACAATAAACGTACGCGAAATGAAGACACTGAATAGTGCTGGACAGAAGTCTCGAATAAGAGTAGAAGGCAATCCATAAGTCACGACAGTGTCAGAACCGAGGGACTTGCCATTCAAGTCTGCTATTCTAAAGAAAAGTTTACTAAATAATTTGCACTAGCAAAACTGCTAAACCAACACAAAATAAACGGTATTATATCCATTTAAAATGATAATCTCCGTTACCGATGAAAACCATGCTGAAAAGCTAATATCATGCCCTGCATTCGACGACCTCGGGTCGGTGGCAATGACAAAAAAGTTGGGAAGTCGGTTTCTTATACGGCATTATAAAAGACATTGACCTAGACCTCGCCGAGACCGATCCTTTAAAGCACATCAAATCAAAAAACAGTCGTGACCGTTAAACGCCTAAATAGAAAAAAATAAGACGGATGTAGTCCGAGTGAATCTGTCAGGATAGGATTTAAAGGTTCTTGTGTACCATCATACATTTATCTGTTAGATCTTAGAATTAGTGTGTCGCCAAACATATACCCAGTCAGTCAGTGCTCCAAGTGCTGGCAATTCGGTCTTTCTCACAAATCGTGTTCCGCGTCGAAACCATCTTGTGTGTCATGTGGTACGAAAGGACACGAAGACTGTAATGGAAATACTGTCAATTGTATCAACTGTACAGACAAACATAAAGCAGTTTTAAATGAGTACCCGATCTATCAGGTGATCTTGAGGGCCAAGGAATTACCCTTGCGTGAGTGTGTGAACAAAACCAGGCACTTGCGACCCTCGCATTATGAATTGAACAATTATCTTGAACAAGATCAAAGTGTGGCACTTCGTTTTCCGGGTAAACATTACGGACTGTCGGTAGCATTGCATTTTGAAGCACGTCGATATAATTTACAACCGTCGCTCGAGGAGGTAAAGAGCACAATTCTCCTACACTATCCGCACTCATCCAACCCCAAATATTTACGGGAATTCGACCTGATTCTCTATTTGGAATTACATGATCATCTCTATACCGTGTTGAATTATTTCGCCAAAGGTGTAGACGTCCATGCTGACTTGATTTAAACGGCTTTTCATTACAAAACACTGTATTAGACCAATCAAACTGTAAGTGCTCTCTGGCGAAGTTCAAACGAGCAAGTCTGAGCATCCGCCAAATATATTTTCTTGGCGTAATGCCTGTGGTGCAACCCCATGTAATGTAGATGATTCGTTATTGTTTGGGCACTCACATCGAACATCTCCGCAATATTATTTGTCGGTTTAAAACCATTGATTTCATATTCCCGTCTCATAAATTCTCTGTCGTTATTAGAGAGAGCAGGCCGGCGATCACTTCTTCTGTGATCTAACAAACTTACTTCCTCCTTCACGACGAATCCAAAACCGGCCACTATATATTTCTCGTCTCTTGTCTCGATATATTTAAATACCGCGATATCGTACTAATTCATCCCTCATTAAACTGGGCAATTATTTGTGCCCTTTCAGCAACGGTCAAGTTGGCAGGCATTGAAGATGATATTTATATGCAGTTGAGTAAAAAATAACACGAAATATATATCGATTTTCTGAGGAAAATAATAGAAATTACTAAAATATATTTGACAAAATACCAATTATCAGTTTTCTTTATCAAATAGAATTTGGATGTCTATTTAAATAGTTTTTATTACTTTTGTTTAGAAAAAAATAAATTTTCTTTGTAGAAATTAATATCTTATCCATTTATAATAAAGGTTAAAATGTCATGCACTTATAAGTGACCTATGACGTAGGAATACTTATCAATTAGGTTTAGATCATTATTATGCATCTCTTTCAGTAATATCTTTTTAGTACAAATCTTGTAGTAATTTTTGATGACTAGGAAACTAAATCAAAACTGGTACACCACTTTCTTGGCTGACCGTACCAAAAAGCCTTTTTTTTTTTTTTTTTTATATTTATTTATTATAACTTTGGAGTACAATCTTTTACAAATATACAATGTCCCACAAAACCGGTTTAGCGGTTTAACTGAGGGTGAGTTGCATTTTACATAACTAATTTCAGCCTAGGTTATACGTATAATTATATTAATACAATAATACTATTAATTGACAGCATATGTACCTCCTACGCCTTCGTGTCAATTCGATATTGTTAATAATACACATGTTTCTATGCCGGACAACAACATACCTCTGCCTGACACCACACCATCATACTCGGACATCTTGTCAAAAAATACACATTCAAGTGAAGTGAACATATTCCATACACGACAGATATATTTGTAACAAGTTCCGAAGATTCTGCTGATAGTCTGAAACCTGGCCCATCGGTACCACGTGATCTCAACTCCTGTAATATTACCAAGGAAGACGGCTATGAAAATCCCTCACTTTCGGACTTATATGACAAAATTAAAGAATTGATAAATAATGCAAAACATAATCTATTAACAAAGCTAAAACAATGGTTATAAATATTTTTAGATTGGTTATAAAAATTTTTGGTAACATTATACGTGACATGTCTTCGATCATAACTATATTTACAGTTAATGGATAGACACAGTAATAAGATCACAAATTTACACATTATACAATGGAACGCTCGCAGTATTAAGCCCAAATTAAAATTATTTGAACAGTTTTTGATCCAAGAACACGTACATTTAGTTGCGGTAAATGAAACATGGCTTGAACCAGATGGCCTTTTATATATTAATAACTATAATATTTTTCGTCAGGATAGGGATGTTCCATGTGGAGGGATTGCGATCATTGCTTACAAATCAATTCAGGTGAAACTTGTTGAAGTGAAAAATAATAACACAGGACTTGAACTAATTCATGTCAGATTGTATAACTGTAGTCAATTAGAGCACTTAATCGTAGTTTATTGTCTACCAGAGTTAATGACCAACACTTAAGTATGGGATTGCTTATTCTCTATTGAAAAAAGAAAATCCATGATTTTAAGCGACTTTAATGGACACCATTCAAACTGGTCCAACAAAACAGATAGAAGAGGCTCCCAAATTTTAGACTCCATATTAGATCACAATTATATGTATAATTTTGAACGATGGCAGCCCTACTCGCTTTAAACTACATAGTTGACGGTACTGTGAGATATTCGTCATCTGATCTGTCCATAATATCTTCGGATGTATCACTGGGATTCGACTGGACAGTTACTAATGAGTCACTCGGCAGTGATCATCTTATTATGAAAATGTTCGTCATTCGTATCAAATATTCGATTAAAAAATAAAAGAAACTTAAGGAAGGCTTATTGGACAAATTACAGGTCTCACCTGAATGAAAAATTTTATAATTATTATTATTCAATATTGGCAAGTCCGCAACTGGCTTATGATATGTTTATTTATCACATACATTCAGCTGCTAAAAAATACATGACGTATATAAAATTTAGTTGCAACCCTACTGGGTTTCATCCCAAAACATATTGGTGTCCAGATCTGTAGAGATCAGTAGCACTACGACGACTAGCTTTAGCTACCTTTAGGCGCAACCCTCCACCTGCAAACTATATTTTACTAAAGAATAAAATGTCTATTTATATTATTAATAATAAAATAATTAATAATATAAATAGACAGTACATATCCCAATTTTACCAGATTTTTACTGATGGATCTAAAGAAAATAATAAAGCTGATGCAGCCTTCTTTGATCTACAACCAGACACCTATATTTTGTTTAAAATAAGTCCAGTACAGCTGTCAATTATGTACATAGAACTACTAGCCATCATCATCGTATATCAACTCTATCGAGTCCAACGAGTTTGTTATCCTAACTGACTCCAAAAGTGCACTTTTACATATAACTCGCCGTACCTCGACTATTCGAGGAACACCGATAGCTTATACAATAATAAAACAAATTTTGAAGTTAGAACGAAACGGTAAAGTGGTTCGGTTACAATTGATTCCATCGCATATAGGCATAATCGGTAATGAAAGGGCAGATAGTCTTACTAAACGAGCTTATTGTCAGGGAATATGGAAATACTTTTCTGATTGTTTATATCTAGTTAGAGAATATAGTAACACAGCATGGAAGGAGTATTTCGATCAGAAATCAGTTGAAAAGGGTATCTGGTGTAAAACGATCCAACCTGAGCCGCTATTAATACCTTCGATCAATAAATGTCATCTTAGTAAACATGACGTTGTAACGGCTATGAGACTTCGCTCCAGCCATATACCATCCAAAAAATTTACTCATCTCATGGTCATATCTACAACACCTAACTGTGAAGTTTGCGGAAAAGTAGACGATGTACAACACATTTTAATTAAATGTGCCCGGAGCAAGCGATACAGAGCACATTTATTTGATAAATTGCAGTGTGATATTAGTAGATGCAATAGTGTACTATCTAAACCTCTTTCAAATCTAGCTAGATCTTTATATAATAAGTATAATAAAATCATGGAAAAGCTGTAATCATACATGCGGTGGCTATGATGGAGGGACATAGTCATATAGTGACAAAGCTCCTTAAATAAAGATTTGAAAAAATTAAAAATTATTCATTCGCAATGTACGTTTTCAGTTAGCTTTTATAAACATATATAATCAGGTTATTATATTGTAGTTAAATTATATTAAGATTGTACATTTATCACACTGAGAATCTCGTCTACAGAATGGAATAGTTAGGTAAAACATGATATGGACTCCTTATATTGTTGTTCGTATTATTATAGGTATCGTAGATATATTCTGTAGAGATTTCTTTACTTTTAACAGTTAAGCATGTCATGCCTACAAGGTATCTTACACCCTACATGTTAGGCCCCCTTAAAAACATTGAGAAGCAACACTTCCATCTATTATTACTCAATAATTTTTACACCTATATTTATATTATCCTTAGGTACTCTTCATATCAGTTCTGCTTTGAATTAAATATAAATTTTTGGTACATTTCGGGTTTTCGTGTTTAAATGATAACAGTTCCAAGCTTTGTCCATTACTCTTCTTCTTTCATGGTCTTACATGAATTCAATATAAGAAATGTCTACTTATTCTTTTGAATAAATAATTCATATTCAAGATTGCATGACCATACTTTAATAATGATTTCAAGAAACTAATAATAAATATTTCTAGCTTTTAATTGTATTTTTTTTTTAATTATATTTTTTTATAACTTTTTTTTTCTACTTGGGGCAATGCCTTGACGCATACCTCTCCGCGGGGCGATGGAGAGGTTATGTCGGGCTCACCAGGGAAGAGATACCCCGGTTATACCGACTAAACCTACCACGGTGTTCCTCGACATAATCATAGACGGCGAGGCCGCGCGAATCGCTTTCACATGGAACCGCGACCCCGCCGTGGTTTCGCCCCGCCGTATAAAACGGCAGGCCACTACACAGAAATACTTCCTGCACCGTCCCCCTGGGAGGGACAAAGACACGATACAGAGGCGCACGTGGGAACACGTACGCCGCCTCTCGCGGATCTGGTGCTGATCGGGTGGCGAGCAGGCCCACGTCCCTTCACCCCCAGGTCAAACCTCAGGGTGGCTGGAGGTCATCTCGCGCCCTCCGGCGCCCGGTTCTGCGGTTAGGGAGAGGGTTTAAGCGATCCCTCTCCTAGTTATAAAAAATATATATATGTTTTTTTATAACTAGCTTATGTTAATTTTCATTGTTTTTAATATAACATGATCGCATAAAATCTGAATTAAAAACGATTTCAGCTAAGGCTTCCATAAATAATAAACTATGAAGGTGTAAGAAGATGAGCATTAGCTAATCCGTAGTATTCAGGAGCTGGTCACATTATAACGCACTGAACTACATAGGTATTCATAAGGTATATAAGTAATGTATTATTACCGTGGGAGAGCCACGCTTCGGCACGAATGGGCCGGCTCGACCGGAGTGATACCACGGCCTCACGGAAAACCGGCGTGACATAGCGCTTGCGTTCTGTTTCGTCGAGTGAGTGAGGATACCGGAGGCCCAATCGCCCCTTCTCTCTCTCCGGAGTGGGTGGATCAAATTTAAAAGGCTGGCAACGCACTTGTGACTCCTCTTGTGTTGCAGGTGTCCATGGGCGGCGGTAATCGCTTACCATCAGGCGATCCGTCTGCTAGCTGGCCTCCTCAATCATAAAAAAAAAATTATATATTTTATATACAGACATGCTCTCAGAAATGCTTAATACACGTTTAGTAGTGTGTATATATATGTATAAGGTCTTAGCATTCGGTTGTACATATTGCTAAATATAATAATTTAATATTAATACATTAAGTAGTTAGTCATTATACGTACGCCGTCTTAGTGCTGTATCATGTAGTGTATTATATATACTGATTTTGTTATTAAATAATTTAAGTCCCATAATGAATCGCAATTACGTCTCCAACTTCCTCTGGGAACAAGGCGACAAACAATTCTATGAACAAGTAATTACCAGTAAGTAAGTGTCGTTTTGTGTTTTGCAAGGATTTCTATGACACGACCATTCTTTTCAGTTACACTGGTGTGTTGATTTAAATTAAAAATAACTAATTATATTTTCAATACCATCTGAAATATAATCTTCATAGTATTAAAATTCGTACTTTATTTATTTGCATTATTTTATTTTAATTATAATTATTGAAGTATCATGAAATAAAGTATAACGTTTTAAATCACTTTATGAACACAATATATTGTAATAAGGTTAATAGTTTAAGATTGTACATTGGAAAAAGTTTGTTCCCATTAAAACTGGTAATAAAATGGTTAGAAGTTCCCCTATATATGTAAAGTTCCTTATGCCATGATTCAGTTATATCTTACTACTAAATTTTATCCGCGGCCTCGCTCGCGTAAATGTAGGTTTTGTGGATTTCCTATATCTCGGGAACAGTATTTTTACCACCATATGTTTCTCTCCCCTAACATGTATGCGAAATTTAATTATGATCGGTCGAGTAGTTATGGCGAGAAAGCGTTACAAACATACGAACTCACATTCGCATTTTATAATATTAGTTAGGATTATTTTATTTACTTTTTTTTTATCTTATCTGAAAATAAACTAAGAGACGATGTATAATAATTGTGGTGTAAGGGACAACTAGTTTAACTTGTACATTGAAGAAAGCGAAAGTTATCTACCGAAAGCTCATTCATTATATAGGAGCTAGTCACAAAGTGACGGCCTGTCACTTATCCTGTATTAATATATACTCCTGTGTAGGTTTAGGTGACATTTTATCTGTAAATTGATTATTATTAAATATATATAAGCAGTATATATAAGCTATGGCTTAGAGCCAGTTACAAAGTAACACAGTAATCTATAGTAGGTTAGGTTATTATTTAAAGATTGTATATTGATAAAAACATCAGATCTCGTGCTAATGGCTTACTAGAATATGACGTACTTTATTATAGTATATATTATGCAATGCACATTCTATATTGATATCGGATCGTACACGTCAGCTGATGTCAACCAATCGGCCTTTCGCATTCCACTGCTGAAGATTAATTTTGTGCCTATTCTAATTTGTGTCCAAACATTTCTTTCACATCCAGTCTAACCTAGATGCCGTTGATCCACCTGACTAATATCCACCATTCTAGAACTCGCGGCCTCGGCCTTGAGCAACTAATATCGTCAACCCATCCTAATTTTTGCTGAGTGGTGTCGTTGGATTTAGTTCTTTGTCGTCTATATTTAAGTTATTTAGAGTTTAGTTTTTAAAACAATCAGTAAATTAAAGAACATTTTTTTTTTTTTTTTCTGATTTGTGTCTTGAAATATTTTGCTATTGTACTTATTTAGTATAATAATATTAATACCACAATTTATTAATATAAAGTAAATTACAAATAATACAAAATAGCGTTCAATCCAATATTTTGTTACAACATTGTGTTTTATTAACAAATTATATTGAATGAATGAAATTTTAGACTGAATCATCCACAATCCACCTTAAAAGATAAATGCAATGAAACTAAGATCAACATGTTTATGGAAAAGAGTAAAAGTTATATAAAATAATAATAACTTAATCTAATGGCCATAGGGCTGAGTAAGTTGAGTTAACTGAAGACGTGTGACTCTGATATGATATAGCATGTGACCTACTACTTAAGGATGTACATTTTCAAAAATAACAATTACAGACATGCACTAATTATTAATAATATGCTGTATTAATAACGCTTGGGAATATAGCCCGAACTAAATTAGATTAGATTTAAGATGAAAACATAATTTTAACGATTAAAGCGTAGTTCACTATTAGATGTTCATAGAGTTATTAATAACAAAACATAAAACGTTTCTAATTTAAACTGTTTATTATCTGTTGACGTGAATCAAAACAAAATATGGCTTTCCTAGTTTTAAAATAGAAAAGTGTCCATGTAAATAAGTATAGGCTGGGTTAAATTCTCTAATTTAAGAATGCAAAATGGCAGAGGCATAAAAGGAAATTGTAGACGTAGTTAACAATCTTTGATCATAAAGTAGGTAATTATGATCATATAATATAATACTTCAGTATGTGTATATTGACAAGTATAAAAGTGATCTTAATTTATTGCGGTAATAGTCGAGGAGCTATTTACAATGTGGCGACCAGATATCGCAATAAAGGTCAGGAAGAACGTTTTATTAAAAGTTATTCACATTTCCAATTTATTGTAACCTAAGACTAGGTTTACACAGCATTGTACTGCACGTTATTTGGCCGTGTATGTCTTATTAAAGAACGAATGGCGCATACATTGGACATAGAATGGATAACATGTTCTTACTACTGCAAAAAAAAACGAACACCGCTAAATAAGTGTAACGGTTACTCACCGGACTTATCAAACAAAATTAATGAACTAACGTTTGATGAACAAAACTACGTATTTGGTTTACAAGGTACATCTATTCAAGGTAATTGCGGCTGTCCAACTTTTAAGCAAAGGGAAATAAACATATTATCGTATGAAAATCTCGCGGCTTCAAATACTGTAAAAACATTCAGTGTACAGCCGTATTCACCCAGCCAATGTGTATTTGATTGCACCGTTACAAAAAAATCAGGAATTAATCCCGCCTATTGGCCGAATAAAGTTGTCAAGATGACAACTACCACCTTATATTCACGCAAAGAAACGTAATGCCCTATAATATAACATTATAACACTTAAATAGTCACAGAGCTGATTACAATCTAAATTCTATTATCGTAGAAAACGTTTACAATTCACAAATCTTGAATTATAGCCTCGCTGCTTCTACTTCCTTAAATAATTAACATTCGGAATATACTATCAAAATGATTCACGACGGTTGGAATATTGTATTTATGATATTAATAAGGATTAGCATAAAATGCATTGCTACCTAAATCCGGCTAGCCGGATTTTGACTAAGGATAATAAAAGAAAATACCACTAACATATTTGGTAAATAGTTAGTGTAATAAGTATCTAATCCTGTTCATTGACAAACACAACCCAAATAGAAAGAGCTGAATAGTTTTAGGTAGAGGTAAATCAATCTCTTGCGTAGACTTTAAAACTAATACGTCTCGTTGGCGACCGCAGTTGTGTATTTGTCTGAGTCATTCGTGGCTATCTGCTGTGCAATTCTATTAAATCTCACTACCAAACTCTCAATCGAGTCGGCTGTAATTCCATTATTTCTGCAGTAACTATGGCAATAACGGTTGGTTATTATGGTTACGGATATGGTAACAATCGAGTTCGAGAGGTTTTTAGCGGCATAACACGGCAGTTGTCAACTAGTCGTGATTTTGTTTTAGGTGGGCAGAGAATTTAATAATTAAGAAATATTTACACTGCGTAAAAGCTTGGAACCAATTATTGGACGTGGTTTACAATTGCGACACAGTATCCGTCTCGAACGTTTCGCCTTTACAGATTTTGGCGCTTGCGTTGTTACATCTTCGTCGGCAAAAATATCTTTTAACGTTGAAATGGTAGCAGCTGATACTTGTTGTCCACCGAAAAGAAAAAGTACTCTTTCATTCTATAACTTATTGTAAATGGGTAATATCTATTCGTGCCTCTTAACAGTTTCGATATTTTTTTAATTCGGTCTCTTTCCTGGACATAATACTTTATTGTGTCTAGATACTTTGACTAATTAAAGCTCTCTTGCTTCTCCGGCGACTGTCTGTCGCGCCAAAGCTTATGAACGGCCGTGCACATATCGACCAATGTGTCCGCAATTTATAAATACTTCACGGAAATTAAGACAATTGTCGGATCTCCGTGCACTTAAACATACGCCAACAACTTACTACTGACATATTAGCACATGTCGTCGTAATGTTATCGACCAGATACGGCATAAGTCGCGCCAATTAGCTGCGTTCAATACTTTGTTTCAAGCTTTAGATAATCTCACAAGTATTAAGAAGTTATATAAATGTTAATTGCATTTCAATTATTTATTTAGAGGCTCTGGTAAGGTTCTTGATGACGATGATGTAAATACTGTTCCGTCTGTGTAAATAGGGCCTAAAAATCTTTAATTAAAAACCGAATTTTGACTTAGCTACGTATACGTAAATATATTTAAGTATCTACTTAGAAATGTAAATATTGATGTTGTCAAATTGTACCTTCTGTTTGTGTAGTGATATTAGTAGACATACGGTGGGATCGTGTCATAACTATACCAGGCGACTCAATGTAGCCAGAATATAACAATATTCACATAATTATATAGTAGTAGTGAGAATATAAAATCTTCGGAAGTTTTATAAATGCAGTGCAAAAGGTATCCGTGCGTTATCCAAATTCTAAAATACATAGGATGCATAAATCAGCTCTATAATAAATTAGGATATAACCTCAGCGCCTGTTCCACCAACAATTTATAAGATAAAAGACTCGCCATCCCTCTTAACGGATACCGTTTACTTGATACTTGTTAAACTGGCCATTAGTATCGTACATCCTTTTTTTTATATTCATCATTATTTACCAATAACGATGAAATTGAAAAAAAGGATTGACATATCTTGTGACATAACTGCTATTTGAATGCAGATGTGCGATGAAAAGAGCGAGATACCCCAATTATTTGACTTCAGATATTTCAAATATGAATTACAAAATCAAACATAATTATGCAACTACCCTACTGTCGGAAAGGAAGGAAACATAAATATCTCAATAGCTGACGTCATGGTCTCGTAGTGACACGCTATCCCAACAAATATTAAATGTTATTAGATAAGTGTTAAGGTTTAAAGCGCTTAGTTCGTTTGTGCTTCATATGTGGTGCGTAAGACGCACGCAGCAAACGTACTCCGTTTGCGCGCTCAAGATAACAAACGTCTTAGTCTGCTATTGACGCTGCGTTCAAAGCAGAACCAAGGTGTAGAAATTGCTTTACAAGCAATAATAGTACGCGACAATGCGTTCACCGCGACGTATCGCGTATAAACGAAAGAAGAGCTTTAGACCGACTTAGTGGTAAGGCACACACATGTAAAATGGCCATAATTTGATATGCTGTCCTATTGATGACCCTATTTGTACATAGCGAACATAGTGTTTAAGGTACTATTTCAATTATAAGAACAATAAATTATAGTTATATATATTGATCAATATTCAAATGAATTATATGTCTTCAAATAAGTATATATAACAAGATTTATATTAATATATGTATTTTCTTGTAATATAAATCAGTATTAAATGTTGATGTGTGTCAATTAATTATTATTTGTGTCTGTAGTTTACTGATCTTTATTAACCATTGGATTGGCTATCTCATACAAATGACGGCATAAATGACGTGCCAATTTGAAGCGCTACGTGCGAGTGACTCTTTAACTAATATTGCAAATATCTGCAGTTTGAAAAATAATTCCTTGTTCACTCGCATCTGCAGTAGCATACAGCGCCAAAGTGACGTCTATCAAGGCACCATAGGGAAAGTACAGATGCCTCTGTAGTGTAGCATACAGCGCCAAAGTGACGTCTATCAAGGCACCATAGGGAAAGTACAGATGCCTCTGTAGTGTAGCATACAGCGCCAAAGTGACGTCTATCAAGGCACCATAGGGAAAGTACAGATGCCTCTGTAGTGTAGCATACAGCGCCAAAGTGACGTCTATCAAGGCACCATAGGGAAAGTACAGATGCCTCTGTAGTGTTTTTAATAGAGGTCAGTGTTGTAGATGTCTGCCTACGTCACATTCACAATATTTGTATTTAACGATGTTACCTCAAATCGTTAGAAATGTTTCTGAAAGGTTTAATATTTTGGGTGTGATAAGGCGTCAATATATTCTTTATTGACATTAGAATGATCTCTATGTCTAAGTCTTAAAAATGTTAATGTGAACAATTTAGGCCACAAAATCTGTTAAATGTCTATTTTTGGAATGTAAAACATATGTGTCTGTTAATAAACTTTATGTAGCGGCTATTGTTGTTTTATTTACTAAACCTTTTGTAGATGACACAAGCAAATCTTTGGACTAAGGCGATGCTGACCAGTCCTAAATCGTTAATACTACTGAACCCATGTCTGACAAGTTTAGCAAATCGTGAACGCTATGAAATCTCGTTGGTGCAGCAGTAAAGACTCCTATTTTGTTGTGTGTAGGTCTCGGGTTCGACTCCCGGGTAGAGCAATGTGTTATTTGAGTTTCTGCCAAGAAATTCTCCACACGGAGTTTGAAACTACATATGTCCGGTGGATAGCAATACGCTCGTCAAATATTACGTGTATTTAAATAAATAGTTAGTGAAATGTGGCTCTTATACGCCTCTGGCTAGCCATTCTTTCGCCTTCGCTATAGGGGTGGATCACACATTATTTGTCCAATGTGGGAATCGAATCCACGACACTCACCACTAGGCAACCACAAACCCCTACGCCATCCGTGCATTGTAAATGGGAAAGAGAAAGATTATACATTGATATGGATCCCTATGTGTTGTCTCTACTAGTACGTCATATTTACATACTAAGACAAGTAAAAATAATGGACTATATAAATTAAAGTGAAAAGGGTAAGGAAATAATTGATTACATCTAGCACAAGCAATCAGATAAGTTCCGATGGAAGACGTTACAGCGAGTAATCATTAATACAGGCATTTAATATCCAATACAGTAGATATGTACAGCGATGTAAACGTAATCATAAGCATAACTGCCGCCGAAAGGTGCTGGGTTTGATACTCATCTCGAGTATCATTGTTTATATTGTTAGACAAATATTAATTAAATAACAATACTGCATGTATTGTTATTTAATTAATATTTCTTTTATGAAATGTCAGACCTCGTGATGTATTTAGCTAAAAATGCGATTGCAGTGTATAAAGTCGCGGGTTCGACTCCCGGGTCATGTGTGAAAGTTTTATAGAGGTTCTTTTGAAAATAAATTCTCATCGTCGAAGAGTGTGGAACTGGCGCCAATAGATATCAAGAGATATAAACTTTTGTGGGCCAACATTAAAAAAATCTTTCTTTCTTACTCTATGACGTGATACCTATACTCATAGCTAGCAAAATGTGAGTGTACAGAGCTATTCCTTCAGGAATATAGGCGTGGGCCTATGTATGTATGCTAAAAAGCTAAAGAAACAATTAATCACTATGGTATGGTATGGTAAGACATTATATAATATTGTCTTCTGTTTACGCGAATGTCTTCATTGAAATTAAACTACTATATACAGATTTTATTGCGTTGTTTATTTGACACTTTTTTACATAATTTTCTTCTTAGAAGCAAACCACAACTAGACTTCATGGTACTTTGAGCTCATTCTGCGTAAATAGAAACACCAATGATTAAATTATGTTCGGGTACTTTGAAATAACCACACTGGAACATTTTGACAATTACCATCTTAGTCTCCCCGTGACCATGGCTGCTGAAAAGCAACCGAAACGTCGGGGAAAGTGTAAACTTAAATATAAATAGTTTTAATCATTTAATGAGCTTAAACATTAGTAATGTTTAATAGTAGTAGTTTCTAAATTATGTAATATAGTGTCAAATAAACAACGCGATAAAATCCGTATATAGTAGTTTAATTTCAATGAAGTCATTATAGTGAGTAGTCAGGAATAAAGGCATTTGATATCCAATACAGTAATTATGTCCGGCGGCTAAGCGATATCACAAGCCTGAGCAATATGACTGCTAATCGTAAGGTACCAGGTTTGACTCTTAATAAAGTATCGTTGTTTATTTGACTTATAAATCTTAATAACAACTCGGAGTCTGGTAAATATGCCTTATAGGGTCAATACACGCAAAATCTTTTAAAAAATCAGACTCTGTGATATGTATGTATTTAGATAAGAATGCGACTGCTATGCATGGAGTCTTGGGTTCGATTCCCTGGTCAAACAAACCGTTTATGAGTGCTACTCAAACAACAGTTTTTGTGGCACTACTAAACTGCTTTCTCTATCTGTTACTTCCAAAATGTAAAAACTGCCTCTTATCGCTGTGTCCCTGGTACGATTTCCGGTCGTGAAAAGTGTTATTAGGTTATATACGTAAAGGGAACTGTCCATTATTGGCTTAGCGTGAACAGAATTCATACATAAAAACAATTATACCAAAAAAAACTGCATGGTGGGTCGACGGACAGTAGGGTGCCATATAATGACAATTATTCGGTTTTTGAGTTGGGCAAGATATCAAAACAATTTAAATCCACCAGCCCAGTTCCTAGGTAACATTTTAGTAACATATGAATCAGAATAATAAAAAGAAATAACATAAAAACAATGATTTTTATTTTAATACCTTTATATAAACCACCACAACAAACGAATTAGGAACACCTGGATACAAAACTCTGTTATTTTTCTAATTCCTACTGGTTAATGCTTTTAAATTAATATATAATTATTACTCTCAGTGAATGTCCATTCCAAGCCCAAACCCCCATTCAAAGTGGACAGTTCCCAAAGCATAATCTGTGAAGAAATTCTTAGTATCAACACGAAGTATAGAACTGTGTCCAGGATGTGGTAGGTATTAGGCTTGCCCCCTATTTAGTGGGACCTAAAACTAGCTGCCACCGCCTATTCCTTCGGGAATAAAAATAACTTTGTGTGTTTTTAATATGTACATATAGTTGAAGGCACCATTTTAACGACAAGCAGATTGCCATGCGGCTAACGTAAGGCGCTTCGTACGAGTAATGGAAGTCTGTCTGATAGCTAAGGTTTGTAAAAACTATTCTCTCTGTTGTGGAATACTAGAAACCTGTCCAATACGAATAGCCGATGTTGTTTACAGTTATCTTGCTTCTAGCGAGATTTGCGGGTTCGATCCCCACATAAAATAAAGATTTGTATAGTCCACACATACATAAGTACACAGTTGTTCCAAGTCTGAGTATCCATTGTATACGTTCTCCTGCCACACAGGAGTTACCTCGAAAGTGAGAAGCAATTACTTTTCCATTAAGATATTTCCTGTAGCAGTATGCTAGTGGTATAATAACTCTCACACCACGCCTCTAATATAAATCTTATGAATGGAAATGGAAAATAGAGTTTAATTTATTAATAGGATCCACTATACCTACATCGCTACCAAAACTATGAATAATTTTCACGTAGTATAAATAAATAAAATATGTAGCAATTTTGCCGACGTTGAAAGCACTAAGGTGTAATATTGCTAAACATTGAAAAATATTTAATTTTTCATTTTTTTGTAACGTACGGCATACGTTTACCCGCGTCTTTCTGTTACAAGTTGAACTGAATAATATGGTGGTTGTCCGTGTGCGTTACGATTGCTCCGCCAAGTTATAAAAACAGGACAAAACATCGCCAAAAAATTTATAGAATTTGTCAAACTCTAAGGGAATCAACCGAAAATTTGTCAAAGTAGAAATAAAAAAGTTATAAGAGTCTAAAGTTGGCCCCGCGAACGTAACGTGGAGGATTGTGCGGCCATGAAGACCTCAGCAACTACTTGGGTTAGAGATCTAATTACGATAGCAAACTAGGCAGTTTTCGATTATAGTCAAACGCAATATGAAATCATTCTTAGTACACATACAATAGTACAGAACAGAGTACACAATCTTGGAAGGTGTCAAAGTCAAAAGTAATACTTACGAATGTCAAAGTTTGGCAAGTTTACCTAAGTTGCAGAAGTTACTATTATGTGCGTTGCTACGCTCAGGCAAAGGGTTGAGCCTATGAGTAGATACAAGAATCCAGTACTTACCCGTGGTACCGCCAGTCCCCCATGGGGTACCACGAGCAAATCTTGCCCGAGGAACCCCCTGAATAATAATCTTCTTATTTAATATGTTTATATTGACCGTAGTACCACATGGCAAACATTATAATCTATGATATAAAAAAATTTATTAAGTAACTGTTACTTGACTAATAAATTAATACAGATAAATTGTTTTGTCACTTCATGAGATTTCTACTAAAAACATAATGTTAACGCTGGAAGAGTATAGAGAGTAAAAACAGAGTTTGAAGAAATGGAGCGTAAACTTAAGTATAAAATACAATATAAAATTATTTATCTGGCGATTAGCGTGGGTACCACGGGCCAAATAATTTGCTCATAGTACTCCTTTGTCCTCCATGGAGGTACCTTGGGCAAGAAAATATGCTCGTGGTACCCCACGGGGGACTGGTCTGGGGGATCACGGGCAAGTACTGCAAGACTCTCACGGCCACTTTTTTTCTATCAAACTGCAATAATTCTAAATAAGGGCAATAAGCTCGCTAAACTTATTTGGAAACTTGTAAACAACTAGATTGCGATACAGCTCACGAAATGAGAATCTACCCAATTTACAATAAACCGTTTACTCTATTGTAAAATCTATGAATGCATTTCCGGAAACCTTACATCACGAAGCGTTTATTAAGAGAAAATGTCACAGAAACAATTTGGTTTATTAATTGCATCACGTTAATTGCCCGGCCCACGCGAGTCCCACCAATTGGTCCCGATCTGTAAACTCTTGACCTACGATTGTTTGTATCGAAAGTTGAGATGGGTTTGATAAGATGATGATGACATAGACTTTTCTATTTGGGAGCTATTGAAATCATGTTACTATTGAAGAGCTGTGAATGGGATCGGATTGGATGGTCCGGTCGCGTAGGTGTCTGTGATTACTGGCGCCAGTGAGCTTACAGATTGTATGACGTAAACGTTTTATGCCTTAATATTTGATGGATATATAAAAATATTTATTTCATAGATCTGCTCTCACCGTACTTAGATCGCACGAAAAAATGTCTACTCACTAAGAAGAGCGACATACATTAGATAGAGAATTAAAGTGTACAATTTTAAATATAAGTCAGCGTGGAAATACCTAATTACTATATATGTAATTCAGATATCACGTTGGTATTGTGAAGCAGATGACAACGTCCAGAAAGATGATCATTTTCCGACATATAGTACCGCGTATTTAAGATATAGATTTTCTAAAATAAAATTGTCCGTAAGCTTAGACTTATCTTTGTTTCCTGGACGTGCAGACAGAGAGACAACGAAGCTCCATTAGCTAAGATCCTAGTGTATTTCTTTGGATTCGTTCACTTTTCTTCTTAACGCAGGCTCGTCTATTTAGGAAACTGTTATACTGTGGACAATGACAAATAAAAGATATAACTCAACATTTAGGAGTTTGTAGAGATAGAAACTTGACTCCAAATGCACAAGCTCCTGCCGAAGTGATAATTCTGATACCTACTCTAAGTTATGCATGTGCAAAGCATTATAAAATGCATATGCAATCCTAACTAATCATCATAATCATCATCAGGCTATAATAGTCCACTGCTGGACATAGCCCTCCCCTAATGAGCGCCATAGCGCCCTGTCTTCAGCTTATTATTATATTATATTATTCTATCATATCCTTACTAATATGATATGATAAATACGAATGTGAATTTGTTTGTTGGTTACGCTTTCACGCCTTAACTACTCGACTGCTCATCATGAAATTTCGCATGTGTACACGTTTTTAGGGTAAAAATACTGTTACTACCCTAACCAACATTTTCACGAGCGAAGCACAATTAGTTTTGAATATTTTTCTACCCGTAGTATTATTATGATTGCTTAGTTCGATATGCATATAGCACAGTTCCAAAAAATACCATAGCAGCATGGTGTCTGGACAAGTTAGATAGCAAAGAAAGCCTCGCTTTCTATGCCATGGGTCTTGTACCTAGCTGAACAGTTTGCAAAAGAAGGATGTAATACCAATTCTACCTCAAATTCATAGGGTATAACTCTATAAGTAAGTTTCAGTAAAGAGCAGCGATAGCTCAGTGGGCAGACCAACAGACTGCAATGCAGAAGTTCTCGGGTTCGAACCCACGTCGCGCACCTCTGACTTTCGGAAGTTATATGACTTTTCGAAATTATGTGCGTATTGATTGGCAATTATCGCCTGCTCCATACCTTGGAGAGCACGTTAAGCTGTCGGTCCCACCTTCCATAAACATCTATGGCAGTCGTTATTGGGAGAGTGTCGACACAAAAGATCCCACTGGGTCGAAGTGTCGCCGGTCTGCACTGACTGGCCCCCACATAAGATAAGATAAGTTGCAGTATATTATAACATATCTATGTAATCTAAAAGGTTTTGGAAAGGTTTATCCTGCTCTTCATAAAACTAATTAAATGCAATGCAATAAAGTAAGTAGTTGCCACACCTCAGTATATAAGCCAAACGGTAAGTTGACACTTCTACAAAGTTCAAAAATAATTGTCTCCATACTGTACTACGTAACGAAACATTACGATATAGACTTAAACCGTAGAAAACTAAACAGCACGCAACGGTATCTACAAACAACAATGTTACCGAAATTCACCACCATCTTGTTAAAGTAAGTGGACCTGACAGCTTTAACTCAAGCACATCTTTGAATCAATCATGATGTAAATACAATTCAGGACGGTAGTAACAACAAAATGCAATTTTACCGTGAGAACGCAAAGTTCCCATCTTCAAAAGACCAATCGAAAGTTAAGCAAAATATCCATAATTTATCTACTGGCATACTTTCTTTGCTGCTACAACTAAAACTGTATTAATTTCCTGATCCTTTCTATCTTGTAATAGAACTCAATTTGCAATAAACTGATGACTGTTTTGGTTTTGCAGTAGTATTTCGAGCTGGTAAGTATAACAATCGGCAATTTCATGATGTAATCGATCGGACATTTCGTCGAGAAATAAAGAAATGTAAGTAACAATAGACTAAGAATTAATTACAAATGTATGAATGAATCGATCAAGAATTATTATTCGATAAGAATTGTGCTATCATACATGTGAGACAGATTAGGAAACATGTAAGACATCCTATTGTGTTGTATTGAATATTGTGTTGATTATTCGTGGACTGAGGCGCTTCGTTAAGTAGTAATATGTAATGCAATCATGTCAAAATATGTTCAGATGAATTTCCTACAATAGATGTGACTGACGTATTAGCAAACTAAGCAATGGGATATTTTGGCGAGACTCATTGCGATATTCTACCTCCATTATGTACCATCTCTTGACAGGAGGTAGCATGTACACAATGTACAACTACTGTTTCAGCCTCAGCATATTTCAGCATTCCTTGCATCGATACTAGATGGTAATGGATCCGGATCGAGCAAAGTCTTATTGTGTTGTTTTAATTCTTAAGAGAATTAATTATGGATAAATTATATTGATTATAAATTATAATTTTCACATGCAGTGCAGAGTGAAACTATGCTTGGTATTCGGTACCTATCACTCGGAAACAATAATAGTATGGCGAAATGTGAGCATTACTGCACTTCCGCATGCATGATATGTATGTCATATTGATGACTGCACGGATGGCGTAGCGGTTTAAGTGGTCGCCTCGCCGAGTGTTGTGGGTTCGAATCCCACACGGGACAAAACTTTGTGTGATCCACAAATGGTTTTTCTAGTCTAGGTGTTCTTTGTGTCCGCTGTTTGAATGTTTGTAAAGTCCCCAGCGACACAGAATTTATTGCGAGAGCGAAGTAAAATCTTTATAAAAAAAATCTTTGTCATTAATTTTTCGCTTGACGGTTTGTAATGATCACAAGGAATTACATTTGATTACTTTCAAAATTTTACATTAAGCTGTATCAAACAATATTAAAAATTTAAATCAAAGTTCCTTAGAAAATTTATAATTTGTTTAACTAAGCACGTATTAATTTGTACGGCTCTTATATGTAATAAATATGTATTATGATGTAGGTAAATAGAATATCAGACATAAAATACCAATCTCTTTTTAATATGGTTACACCTTATGAGTTGTAGATAATATGTACATCATCTATACAATAACCATTTGCCTGCGTGCCTACTGAAATAAAGCAGTCAACACCATCACGCCATACGATGCAACGATCGTAAGGCGCTTTGTGTTGTGAGGCAACAACTGTTGCCTACTGTTGCGTTTAAAAATACCATTGCTGACATTGTTTATCTTAAAATGGTTGCCAGTTAACATTTTTTAAATGTCACGTATGATTTTCAATGACATTTTATGACATAATTCGACGTTTTTGGTGATTACGTTGTCGTTGCGTTATAAATAAAATGATGACGATATTTTTTGCACGTTGCTACATTTGCATCATCATTACTATCAAACGAATTTTATTTTATCTTATTATGCTCTAGATTATCCTGAAGAAAACATTTATAAACGATACGGAGAGAGAATTGACTCAGAAACCTTGTGCATAGTATGTTAACACAACTGTGACAGTCAATATATTATAAATATTGGGTACATATACATATATGTACTTAATATTATTAATTAGAAAGATTTCTTTATAAAAACTGTGTTAACGGTTGGTGATGGGAACATCGCCGCTAAAGTATACTTTTTCAATAATCTGACAGAAGCTATCAATTAACTTAACTATACCTAGCATGTCTGAATATAGCAATCAAGAAAAGTAATTGAAATATTTTACTAATATGCTATCTTTTTAAATTTATCTTTTAATCTATGAATAACTTCACATAATTGCAACATCATTTTCAAATTATTAAATCGGTTACAGACTGGCAATCAATAGATCGCGGGTTCAGACTCAATTATTGCTAGCATGATTGATGGAAACTGAATTCTAGTCAATACAACCAAGTGCTTGTTTCATTTAAAGAGTTTGAACAATATTTTACTAACGATGTTAGAAATTATTTTTTGCATTTCGTATTGTCTACATTAAATACTGATTTATGCCGTCATTCGTTGCGTAGTTTGTGCTTTTATTTTACGTGTAATCGCGTGGTCACTGGTATTGATTGCCAGGTTAAATGTTCTTACATTTTTTAATTAAGATATTTTTAGATTACACAAATATGCCAATGGAGTATTGGAAACCACAACACTAGGTGTGGCAGCAGCTGTGAGGTGACTGCTGCTACTTCACCAGTGCAATTATATTTTACAGAAATCTGCGTTTAGTACTTTTGATACTGTATCAGATTAAATATCGCTTAAAATATCATTTTATATCTAAGAATATCAGATCATTGAAATTACCGAAAACGTCACTGAAACTATCCTAATAATTTTACTATTGTTATCTTTAATTTTCACTTTATGTGCATATTCACAAATGCGTCACTCCTACCTATCTCTTACGGGCTAGTCCAAGACGCAACTACCAGTCCGATATAACTACACATAATAAAAAAGTAATTGAGAAATATTCACAAATAATATGACGGCTATCGATGTTCATAATGTTTAACGGAGCACCTTTGACACACATCATCAATCTAGATCAGGTATCTGTGGCACCACTCATAGATATTTTTATCTTCTTGTTACGTAATAGTATCATCGTTACTGTAATCGACTTACAAGTAGTCTGAAGACCCGGCAGGCGTATAATTTGGTAACAAAGCTAGCTGGTGAAGATACTTTAGAAAGCTAGCTTCTGTCTGCAGCTTTTAATAGGTGATTCCCACGGGAACGCATATTGGGTTAAAAGTATGTCCTATGTATGTATCCAGAACGACGTGACATGTGTTCAAAGTTTAATCCAAATCCGTCTAACAGTTGACGTGATTGAATAACAAACTTCCGAACATATTTCTATATTCAAATTTATAATTGTAGTATTGGATTCGATGAAATTTGTGTTCCATTTGAGTAGCTATCTTGTTAGCTTTCAATTTTGTATTCTACTGTGGCATGTAATGGCATACAAGCATGCGGCCCGCCTGATGCTAAGCAGTTACCGTAGCTTATAGATCAATCGCGTGTTATGTACCAAAGAGAAAAAGGAATAGAAGATAAGGAAAGAAGCGGGATAGCTAAGTATGTGAGACTCTGGTACTCTTACTCAACAGATGAAACGCAGTGTTAACACTCTTACGCCAGTCTCCTATAAAAGGTGGTACTTTCTTAAGCGAGCATATCATCAATAAACTAGTTTAAAACTTAACTGGTAAACGCATACACGCGTGTTCCCTGCAATAAAGGACTGTTGCGTTGCTAGCGCAAGAGACCAATGATTATGTACTGACTACTTAAGAAGAATGCTTACTTAAGAAGCTCTGGATGTCGCCGTAGGATCAAAATGCAAAGCTTTTTGGCACTAGTTTTCTGTACGCTATATATTCGTCCCTAGTTAAGCTGTTCTGCCAAGTTTAAGCGTAATTGGTCCAGAAAAATTCTGATATAGTTCTGCAATAGGCACTTGTAAATGTAAGAATTCGATTCAGGTCACGCTAAGTGTTTTATTTAGCAGATTCTCTAAGGAGAGTCTGGCAGAAATTGTCAACTTCACAGCGCAATATTTTGCGACTATTTTCTGGCGGTGTGAATCTACATAATTGTTAAATTCATGAAAGAAATATGAATATAACGGATAATTAGCACCAGTTTAGCGCAAGCAAAATCAACACAATACATAATTGGCGTCATAATCACCTCTCACGCCGAAATCCCGCGTCGTATGTACACAAAAATATAATTAAAATGAATCAGATTATCGGCTAGTAAAAAACGTTAAACCGTCTTCCCGTAAAATGGCGGCGGTTGCATCACTGTGTCATAATAACGATGATTACGACGATCGGGATCCGTGTCACCCGCTGTGAAGTTTTCGTGTGTAGTGATGGAAATGTAGGTCGATAAGAATCATATCGATATCACTATTCCTTTCTATTCCGTATTATGCAACTACACTTAATAAATACATATTAATTTTATTCATAATTAAGTGAATATAAATAAAGATGGAACATCTTTTCATCCCATAAATACTTGGAATACAACAATAATTTAATGCAACATGAATTTGAAGGATTTAGTTATTAAAACAAGACAGAGCTCGTTAGTTAAGCTTTAATTGTTTTCTGTTGAAATTCTGCTTGAAATCTTACAGTTACAGAAAATATTTTATACAACTGGAAGGAAGGATAACAACATTAACGACATGCTCATGGTAATTAATAAGTATGTAGTTCTCATAGCCTATGGACTTTGCATCTCAGGAAATACACTCGTAGTTTACTTAATCTGTAGGAAATCACACATTGCACTGTCAGAGCAATGGAAAATCTACAAGTCTTATCTTATATTCTATAAACGGCACATCGCTACCTTCAGAAGAAATAAAAACATTGGAAAATTTAAAAGGCTGGCAACGCATTTGCGACTTCTCTGGTGTTGCGGGTGTCCATGGGCGGTGGTAATCGCTTACCATCAGGCGATCCATCTCCTCGTTTGCTGCCTATAAGATAAAAATTAAATAAAAAAATATATATCACAAAATACCTTGGCTTTTGCGATGTTTTCCACAATTCTTTATGAAATTGTGTGTCAAGTTTAAGCGCAGCATCCGCTAAGCTCGCTATGTAGCAGATTATGCATAACGTAACAAGGAAATAACGATGTGAGAAATTCCACCAGCTCGACGAAAAACAAATCTCATAAAATACACATCGATGACGATAAAAGGCACGCACATCACTAACACACAGTTCCCACATCTGAGCTGCGCGAGCGCAACAACGAACAGTTTTTGCGTCGTCGAAACGAGAGCATATTCTTTATATTATCATTTACATAGATCTTAGCACGCGAATCCTCGCATTACTATACATATAATAACATAGCTTCTTATATTAATTTGTGAACGACGGTTAAATTGACTCGGAAGTTTGCAGTACGTGAGAATTCTTTAGATATAAATGTCATCTTTGAATATTTATTCTTCGGTTTATTTCCTGTACTAGAACTCTATACTTTGCTTGCAATAACAATATATTTTCTCTATTTCAGTTTGCAGAAACGTCTTCGTCAAGGAGTATTTCGACTAGAATATTGGGATTGAAAAGTAATATTTAAGAGTTTTTTTTAATTGTATTTGGAGGGAGGGACGGAGAGTGTTAACCAAGGGCTCCAATCATCGCACATACATACGTGTATACAACACTATATGTGACGATTAACTTGCACGACATATATAGTGACAACAAAGAGCTCTAAGGGCGATCTGACATTAATACTATCACTAAAACTTGTGATTTTGCTATTGGAGTCGATGAAACGCAGAGAGTCAAGCAAATCGCGGTACAGTCGATACTGTATCGTATTTCGCACGATTTTCTGCGCTTGATTGTAGCTTCTAGATATGGACGACTTGTTTCTGCTTCAATGCAGGCACAAAACGTACATATCTATAAGTGTAATCCAGAAGATCATTGTTATCTGGAGATGGAATACGTGTGTGATTCTTTTACTACAGATTCATCGAGATTGCGATTTGAAAGAAATACTTCATAGCTAGCGGAAATAATAAGAATATTTGTAATGTCTTGTAGTGGTGGGTTTCTTAAAGAACCTTCATATTGTCAAAGGGCGGTCAGTGGTTAATGTCTTTGCGCTGGCTACATTGACTATGTTATTCAGGCTGACAATATGCACTGATATTCCCGGTGTTGCTAGTTTTTATAGACTACTGTAATGCTTGCCAGCAGTATGGCTGTTTGTGTTTGCCATCTTAGTTGTTAATCAAAATAGAATGCAGCACCGATATATACACATTATGCACTAAGGTAAAGTTTAATTAGATGATAATTAAATTTATAGTTTACTATTATGTAACTTAGCTCACTGATGTTGATAATGATATGCATAACTATAACTCAAAAATCCAATAACTGTAGTACAGAATCCAATGATATGGCAGTGGTTCGCAAGAGCAAAGCATCAAGTTCAATCCCCACACAACAATGAATAGTTGTATGCAGTCTGGGTATTCTTCACGTCAGTTTTCAATCTAAGGATTGGTAAAAATATGTTAAAGAATAGCCAAATTTACCAGACTTACTATCTATCCAGCTTACAGCTTGTAAATATATTTCGCCTTAAGACTGCGCCGAGCGTAAGACAGATAATGACAGAGGTCGTGCGGCGCATATTCAAATCGGCGCGCGGCCAACATAGTAAAATTGTATGAAGGATTTGAAGTGCTTTTTTTGTGATAAATATGTATCTTTATTGTCAATCAATAAGTTAAATATTTGGGACGGACAAATTGTAATATAACTATTTGTTTTGTTTAAGCTGTAAAATAGGATAGATTTCTACTGTTATAATCTAAAAATCACGTAACACGAGCTTACGTTTTTGCATTTTTCGTGCAAAGGTCATGGCCCATAATCCGACCCTGTTCAAAAATGTTTTTGTACAAAAACGAAAATGGTGGTAAATAATACAGGCATAACCCACTTTTCATTATATGTAAAAAGAAAAAATTAATTAAATGGAGAGATCTTGCAGTAGACCAATAAAAATTTGATAATAATTAGCTGCACCAGCGGTTTCACTCGTCTGTAAATTATTTTATCCCATGGAATAGGCAAAGAGTAGCCTTCGTGCCTATTGATGGTAATGATCCATCTTTCGGTGATTTCCCTCAACTTACATATGAGGAATTGACTTTGTTTACATTGGGGAGTTATCACTTGAGATTAGCCAGATCTTACTGCCACGAGCACATGCGTCCAAATGGTCTGTACACATACAGACACATATACAGACACGGCATGTTGGTTGACAACAAAATATTAATTAAAGGGAGAATACAATCTCGACATGTCAGGATATGTTTTGGTGAATCCAACACGACATGGTCGAGAGAGTATCGAGGGATACTACTATTTATGTATTCACGGCCGCCGCTCTATAGGAAGTTGTGCCCATATTGCAAGCGTAGTATACTTTTTATCCTGGGCCAGACATCAAGAAAATATTAATACACCTGCGGCTTTCTTGGACAATGTAATTTTAGATATTGATGAAGCTGAATAAATATTTAAAAAAAAGTATTTTATTTTCTCCTCCCTAAAACCACAAGTTATAAGTTAAGTGAGCATACTAGGTAGATTACATTTTTTTATTATTATTATTTCATGATCCCAATCAGCCACAGTAAATAATAATAAACTTACCATTGGAAAGTATAATCATTTGTCTTTGATTCCCGCCATATTTCATTTCCGTACGCCGTAGGTATATTTTTCACACTAAATGGGCCATTACCTTTACGTCAGTAGGTGAAAATATTAATTATTTTAAGTTTTTTACACGGAATAATTGTAAACACATTCATTGTTATGGTAAATGTATATTTTATATATGCATTAAACAAAAAGTGTTGATTTTATTCACTTAACTGTGACCGCCTGTTTTGGCACATTTCACTCGGCGCAGTCTTAAGCCATTTTGAGTGTTCTTTGAGTCAAAAAGAGAACTCCCGCACTGGGAATAATTCCTGTATCCAAACTTGGAACAACCATTTGTGGATCACACAAAGTTTTGTCTCGTGTGGGTTTCAAACCCACTACACTCGGCGCAATGACAGTGACGAGGCGACCAATTAAACCACTACGCCATCCTTGATGACAATTTATCATTAAATTATTGCAAATAATATAGAATATTAACCTAATTACAATAAACGGTATGGCGCAGAGATCGATATAGTTCCATCAATTCTAATGGTTTTTGTTACATAAGCTAATATTTTAACATAATAGAACATGTCATATTGAGCTTTAATACGGATATAAATGACATCGCTCTTGATTTGACGATCAATTTATCAATCGTATTAATCATTCAATCTTTCTAAGGTCATTATTTTCTGCAACGAGTATTAAGAGAATGGCCTGATGGTTAGACCCACGACAGAGAATGTATAACTATTTATAATGATCAATTTTGATATATTTTAGATATTGTAAGATGGCTTTACAGACTAAAGGAAAGTTGAATTACAAAAATACCACGACATTTGTTCAACATTTATGATAGCTTAGATAAAATTTCATCTGATATAGGTAACAGATCAGTTTAATAATAAAGTATAGCTGTGGATCACACCACTGTTTTACCATTAACCTATTGAGTCGCAGCGGCACACCGGCGACCAGATACCGGCGACCAGGTTTTCAATTATGTCTGGCATTACAAGAATTGAGAGGTTAAATGATTTACGAATTATACGAGGGGCGTTCAATGATGATGAGATCAAAAAATGTATTCTCGGTATCGGGATGATATACTAATGATGAGAGTAATTAAATTATCTCATTAGTTAAAGACACTCTTTGAGGGTATATATATAAAATTTTATTTAATTGTCACCATTAGTATTCAAGATATCATTACTAAAAGACAAATACGATGACCGATGCGATAATGTTGAAAAAAATCTAGCATCGCGCTGTGATAAAATTCCTTACAAAACAAGGAAAGACTCAAAAAGTTATTCACGAAGAAATGGTGATTGTTTACCAAGATTCTGCTCCTTCATTATCTACTATTCAAAAGTGGTCTAGTGAATTTAGACGGGTCGAGAGAGTATTGAAGACGACCCACAGTGTTTTGGAATTCTAAGGGTTTTTTACTGATTGAGTACACAAAAAAGCGTCAAAGTATTACCGCCGCATCTTACGCCAACTCCCTACGTAATTTAAAGGAGGCAGTAAAAGAAAAAAGACTTGTAAAATTGACCGCAGGTGTCTTGCTTCTTCACGGCAACGCGCCAGTTCACACAGGGCGCGTTGCTAAGGCTGCTGTGCGGGAATGCGGATTTGAAGAAATCAATCATCCACCCTACAGCCCAGACCTGGTCCCTAGTGATTACTTTCTGTTCCCAAACCTTAAGAAAGATGTTCGAGGTAAACGTTTTTCCGACGATGAAGAGTTAAAAGCGGCAATTGATGAACATTTTTCAGACAAGGAAGAAAAATATTTTTAGGTTGTATTGAAAAGTTACTTTCCCACTTTAATAAGTGCATTGAGGTGATGGTAGACGAAATCAAAAAAAAAAAAACCAGAATTTTCTACTTATTCTTTCATGCCTATACCGAGAATACATTGAACTCCCCTCGTATATTAATGGTATATTAAATGCAGTGCGAATGCAGTCAATGCCTCGTTGTATTTCTGTGCCATAAGTTTTTACCTATGTTTACGGTTGAGCTAGAGATCCAAGATTTGATGCCCGCGTCGAGCAAATTGTGATTGTGATTATATATTTGGCAATTGTAAAACCAGAAACAAAACTAAAAAAGGTCTAGAAGTACCCGGTACTCTTATACGTATACAATTATTATTGTGTTTGGGGAAGACATCTCTTTAAACAGAAAATATGTTTCAGTCTATTTTTTAGGCGATATACAGCTAGCTCTTTAGTATTAATAACACATACACAACATATTTGAGGAAAGTTCTAACAACCTTTAGAACTTGCCCGAATGGGCAGCTGGAGACTCAACATCTTGGCACGTAAGATTTGGTAGGGTATCTCACAAGAAAAATAGATACAGAAATATACACATACATAATACTTAAAAAGTGTTTTACTTTTGCATACATATGTATACTTTTGCATACTGTATTGATATTTTACTTTAAACTTTTATCTCTTTAAAACATATGATATCAGCATTACTTGTCTATCTATAGAAAATCGATATAATTTCGAGTAGCGCAGGCTAGATTGCAATCGTACTGAAGTCGACCCGGGCACGACTTTTCGCTAGAAAATAATGAGAATACATTTTATTTTTCTGTGTAAATTAAGTATGTATGTATGTATGTCTCTTATGTGGGGGCCAGTCAGTGCAGACCGGCGACACTTCGACCTAATGGAATCTTTTGTGTCGACACTCTCCCAATAACGACTGCCATAGATGTTCATGGTAGCCGAGACCGACGGCTTAACGTGCTCTCCGAGGCACGGAGCAGGCGATAATTGTCAATCAATACGCACATAATTTCGAAAAGTTATATAACTTCCGAGAGTCAGAGGTGCGCGACGTGGGTTCGAACCCGAGACCCTCTGCATTGCAGTCTATTGGTCTCCCCACTGAGCTATCGCTGCTCTGTAAATTAAGTAAGTGATAATATTGACTGTCATAGCACTGACCATCACTGGTAACTTTAAAGCTCGAATACGACAACTTTAAAGAAAAATTTCCATAGTAACTGAACTTCTAGGTGGAAAGTCTTGTATAAAAGAGGTACACAGCTTCGAAATAGACACATTTTTTGACTAGTGTTAGTGGTAACCGTGAATTTCGTATGACTGTATGGAAGGCGTAGTGGTTTAAATAATCGCCTCGCCGCTGCCACTGCGCCGAGCGAGTTCGATCCCCATACGGGACAAAAAATTGTGTGTTCCACAAATAGTTATACTTGGTATGTATCAATCAATCAATCAATCAGCCCACCGCCGTCCACTGCTGGACATAGGCCTCTCCCATTTTACGCCACAACATCCAGTCTTCCGTCTTCCGCATCCAGTCTGACTCAGCTACCTTTTTCAGGTCATCGGTCCACCTGGCCGGGGGGCGTCCTACCTTACATTTACCAAGTCGCGATCTCCACTCTAAGACTCGCTTGCTCCAACGGCCATCGGTCCTTCTACACATATGGCCAGCCCATTGCCACTTCAGCTTACTTATTCTGCAAGCTGAGTCGGTAACCTTAGTTCTTTGACGGATAACCTCATTTCTAAGTTTAACCCCTAAAGAAACTCCAAGCATAGCTCGCTCCATAGCCCGCTGGGTGACTTTAAACTTGGTGTGTATGTTTATAGTTTTTTTTTTTGTTATATAAGTATAATACTTCAACGGATGAGTCTAAACATTCTCATGGTCACCAAATAATTGTCTACGTGTTCTTGCACTCGTGGGACGAGCATAACATTCACATCACTAACACGAAATTCTTCCTATCAGATAAATGCAGTATCATTTTTCTTGACACGGTTATCAAAGCTTTACGAATAGCAATGACATAATCTCTATTCACGACAGCACGTACTAGACAAATATTTAACAAAAAGAAAGGTTGAAATACATATAAATATATTCCATGTCTTCTCCCTAGCTTTTATTATTCCCAAGTCACTTAGAGTCGACTTTTCTGGTCTAACCGGATTTGACTGGATATCAGTTTTTACACGGAGCGACTACCACCTGACCTCCGAAACCCGAAGGCTAACGATACCCTAAGGCTAGACCAGTGGCAGGATATTAGAGGGTACTGACTTTCCAATAACGATTGCCATAGATGTTCATGGCAGCCGGGACCGACGGCTTAACGTGCTCTCCGAGGCACGGAGCAGGCGATAATTGTCAATCAATACGCACATAATATCGAAAAGTCATATAACTGCCGAAAGTCAGAGGTGCGCGACGTGGGTTCGAACCCGAGACCCTCTGTATTGCAGTCTGTTGGTCTCCCCACTGAGCTAAGGAATATTGAAATACAGTATTCCATTCCATTAATATAATAATATTCTATCCCATACCTACACACAACACCATCTAGCCCAAACTAGGCAGACAGGCAGAGCTTGTACTATGGATACTAGCCAATGGATTAACATACATATATACTTTGTTTTGTAAATACATAAATATTATACATAGAAAACCCAGACCAAGACAAACATCCATGTCCATGCACACAAATGTTTGACTTGTGCGGGAATCAAACCCGTGACCTCAGGCTTGGCAGTCGGTTACACTAACCACTACGCCATCGAAGTCGTCTATATATGTACATAGTCACACGCCTTCGTTTTCGAAAGGGCAGACAGGGATGTACAGCACCCACATTTTGCCAGCTATGCTTTTCTAACGAACCTTAGGTACCGTCAACTGGGCACTGTACCACTTTTTGTGCTGTTACCCGCAATTTCTTGATAGCAAAACCCAGTAAGACTGCCCGACCCAGCAATTGATCCAGAGACCTCATGCATATCAATAGTATTTCCAACCGCTGTGTTATATATTTATTAAACAGTTTAGATACACTAGATTGCGTGGCGTGGCGTATTAGCGTGGCGGGTGTCGGGGTCGAAGTAGTCGTCTTACTATTAAACCGAGTTTTCTGACTTCGAATCCCATACGAGACAAAACAAAAAATATGAGTGTTCTGCAACTGGTTAATTAAAATCTGGCTGTATTTGTGTTCATTCTTTGAATATTCATAAAACCCATTGCAGACTACAGACATTATTCCTAGCCTTTCTATAAAATTCTCAGCAATATTTCTTGTACTATGCCCAGTCTGTTTATATACAAAGAAAGACATATTAAAGAGATTTCGCGAAATCAAGCACAAAGAAACGTCGTTCCAAGATCTCACGTCGCGAGACGTACGGTTGCGCAAACGCCTACCGTTTGATCAACGGACATGATACAGGAGGATCCAACGTCTGAGCCAAATTAACGACGCGCGTTCTCATTACATGGGAGAAATCACCGCGACTTTGTTACTTGTAGGTATTATGTACTAACATAACTTGATGTTTAATTTGTTGTGAGTGATAATAATCTGTAGATATGGCAGCGTAATTGTTAAACAGATTAAGACATGTTCATTATCTATGTTTGTTATGATTTTTTGGTATAACAAGTACTGAGTAGTAAACTGTAGTATAATAAAAAAGCGACCGTAACCTAATGGATAAGGATTTAGACATGCGATCAAGAGGTCGCGGGTTCGATTCCTAGCCATAATGACGTGACTCAAGAACTAGTTTTGTCATTTTAGAACGTTCCTAGTTCTTATATTAATTAATTCCTAATAAATATTATAAATGCGAATGTGAATTTTTTTGTTTGGTTCGCTTTTACTCCTGAACTACTTGATCGATCATCATGAAATTTCGCATAAACGTTGTCAGGTGTACAAAAAACGAGCTTATGGTACCTTTCATCCAGAAAAATAAGTGTTTCCGAGGTATAGAAATGTATTGACAAATTATATATCAACGCGATCAAAGTCGCGGGCAAAAATTTGTTAATAAATAATCTATATGACCTTTACTATAAACACAGGTACCTATATAGTAGAGGTCATTTAGATTACATCCAGATTGATTATTCCGCTGCGCGCATTTCTTCGAACAATAAGCATTACTCTATGAATACATACATACATGCAACCACAAAACTACAGATGGAGTTGTGTAGAAGCACTTTTGTTCATCGAAATTTCCAAATTATGTCTATTAAGGTATACAACTATATTCCTCGATCTTTCAGAGAGTTGCCAGGTTTCTAATATAAATCCAAATTAAGAAAATGGTTGACTGAAATGTGTTTTTATACGATTAAAGAATTTATCGACTATAAACATAATTCAAATTATTATTAACAATTTAAATGACATTTTATATTAATTGCATACCTATTATTATCTTTGGCTGCCCTATTTTATTTATTTTATTGTTTTGCTTTAATTTAGTATTACTATTATTTTAACATTGTATGACATTAATTATTTCCGTTATAACTACTAATGACATTGCCTCCATATAAATTTATGATATTAGTATTATAATCAAAATAATTGTATAATCATAGTATTTTCTCTAAAATGTATTTAATTTAGTTGTGATACTTATTATGTAAATTTTCGTGATGCATTTTCATGCCTGAAAATTGCGAGATGTGCAAAGAGCCTTAATATTATTTACCACCTAATTAATGTAAACCATATCTCTTGCGAAATAAATTTTTCATTTTCATTTCAATTATACAACTCATTTATTCAAGACGCTGAAATCACATAATGCAACACAAACTCAAACTATGAATAGAAGAATGAGGTTAATCAGCTTTAATTATTACATTTCACATGAAGGGAACATCTCTACATTAGCATTCAAAGTTATTACTTAGAGACTGCACTCGTCTTACAACACCCAGTAATAAAGGTAATAGGTGACCTACTCGGACTTTAAAGTATTCACACCTTTAAAATATTTAATAAAGATAATTGCTTTAACATAGTTGACAAATCGCGGCAATTATTTTCTGTTGTAATTTGAGAGGAAGATGAAACGTACTTGCTGCGGTCTACGCCGTGGCGTTACTACCAGACTACTGGAATGTTAATGGCGAAGTAGAATTACTGTAATAGAAATAGGAAATGTCTTGAAGTTGTGTTGCTATGTTGAGTTTAACAGAAAGATAGAAGACTTTCCTTCACTTGCTTTGGGACCAAACAAACAGTCTTCTGTGGGTGTGGATGTCACTGAATTACTTCAAAGTGGCTAGACCGATTTTGATGATTTTTGTGTGTATATTTGATTACGATGGTTGGATTAGATTTACTATTGGAACCGGTAGGTAGCGCTGGGATAAGGTTCTAGGCTTTGCTTCCTTTGGGCAAGACAACGTCTCTAAGTTCCGCTAGTTAGAGTTCGAAAAAACTCTTATACAACAGCTTTGTCCGTTCGTCCGTCCGTCCGTCTGTCTGTTATACAACTTTCAACTCAAGAACCGTAAGAGCTAGAGACTCGCGGTCAACGCCATTCGACTCAGCATACTCGATATACCCCGAAATGACTATGACCTTTGACCTCTGACCTCAAAGTCACGTGGTATCACGTGACCTTTGTATATTACTTAAACCATTTTTTCGAACTCTAAGATTTACGGCAATTCATTGCCGATTCTCACTTGTTGAAATATACATTGGCACATTAGACTGACTATGTGGCATAGCGATAGAGACTACGACTGATGTGCCTTAGGTTTCAGGTTCGTGCAGAGTTAATGAGTTTTCCGTCAAGAAATTCATAGTAGTAGCACACACTTTAGCACTTTACCTGGTAGAAGTCTATAGGATCTTCTCTTTAATGTGACACGTAAATCTTCGACAGGCGAGAATGTGGCTGTAATACGCCTCTATATATACCATTAGTTCCCAAAGTGGTCTAGGTGGACCTCAGGGGTCCACGGGAGACTCGATGGGGTCTACATTGGCGTAACAAAAAAATGGGGGTCCACAATTCGTAAGCGAGGGTCCACGAAAATTTATTAGCTTTCGATAGTGAAGAACTAAAATGTTGGCTTGACTTCACCTATCAATGCAGGCAGATAATATTTTAAGATCTCAGAAGCTCAGCAATTTTAGCTAGAGAATTTTAATAAAACGTCAGCCCGCCTACCGTAGTAGGTTCAGTCCCGTGAAATCCAAAAAAATAAGGTCAGCCCGTAGTTTGATCAAATTTATGGTGGTGTAGCTGTAGGGGGTCCACCGGAACCTGCTAAATTTTGAAAGTGGTCTATGAGAAAAATGTCTGGGTACCTCTGATCTATTATACCTTTTGAGATATAAGCGTGAGTCTATGTAAGTATGACCAATTATCTCGCTGCTTGATGGTAAGCAATGGTAAGGTTAGTAAAGTAATGGTAAGGTGATTAGTGTATTACGAATAACGAAGGTCAATGTTGGTGACTGCGACATGGCAGTACTCAAGTTGACTATGGTATGAGAAACGTTGTCACGTTCCATTTAAATGATCCAGGATTTAAAAAGAAAGGAAACGTTCTTTGGCACTGCGTTAACTTTAATATACTAAATCCTTTTAAATCTCGAAAAAGGGTACAAGTTTTCTTTACACGTATCTTAACTAATATTATGAATGCGAATGTGAGTTTGTTTGTTTGTTACGCATGCGCCTTACCCACTCGGCCAATCCTCATGAAATTTTGGATATGCGTTCTTAGGGGTACAGAAAGGGACAAAGATATTTTTTGATATATTTGGCCAGTGAAAGTACTGTTCATGAGTGCATGCACAGGAAAAAGCTAGTTAATATATATACTTATCCTTATTTACCCTTACAGGTAAGCTAAATGTTTGTATTAGAAGTGAGTTCATATAGGTAATGTCATACTTGAGAATCAAATTCTTGACCTCTTGTTTGAAAATTAAATTCCTTATATAGTTACAGCCGTTTTACATTAAACTGACACTGACGCGAGAGCCAAAATACAGGCTAATATGAACAAGATGTTTCAGCTCACAGACACACTAGTATACCAAACCACAGTTATTCCTAGTCCAAGGACAAACAGATAAGTAAGTCTCCCCGTGACCATGGCTGCTGAAAAGCAACCGAAACGTCGGGGAAAGTGTAAAAATAAATTAAATCTAAATAGTTTAATAATAATTTAATTAGCTTAAAAATTAGTAAAGTTTAATAGTAGCAGTAGTGTAACAATTTTCAAAATTTTGTAATAAAGTGTCAAATAAACAACGCGATAAAATCCGTATATAGCAGTTTAATTTCTTGAATAATATTTGCTTAAATAGAAGACAATATTATTACAAACAGATAATGCAATTGTAATATTATTTGTGTAATGACAGTTATTTTAACTATTTCGTCGACAGTACCGTTGACATTGAAGGTTGGTTAACACCGCAAATTAAAAGAATATAATGAAAGTACATTTAGCAACGTTCAGTTTAATTCTGTGGGTCTTAATAGGTTTTTATAAATAATATACAATTTAAATTTTAATATTCTATGCAATTATTATAATAAAAGTTGTTTCTTCACCTTTCGTCATTCTGTTTTCCGTCTTCCGCTTATAATCCGCAACGTTATATACAATTGTAATTAATAGTTGTCTGCAACTTTGCTTTTATGGTATAATAACATTATTTATTGAAGATTTAAGCTGTTATTGGCTGTCCAGCGAGCGGTACAACTCCTGTCTAGCGTTAGAATTTACGAATATTTATAGACCATACCATTTTTTGTACTATATGAGATCTTGAACCACTTGAATTACTATGTTTGCAAGTGAATATGCGCAAATATATTAGGTAATATGCATGATAACCTAAAATAAAAAACTTGGTTTGGCTACTCGTTGCACAGGAACACTAAACAAGCTTATTTAAATGCGATTTACCATTGCATAGATCTAGTTCCTAGATATACTATAAAATTCAGTAGAAATGTATGTATGGTACAAGTTGCCCACTTGCGTGCTGCACACTCACAAAATATTCTATGCCGTTGTCACTATACTGATAAATAAATAAAACTCTATGACGCTGCTGCTGCATATACGAATTCTCAAACAGCGCATATACAAAACCTGATGGGACATTATGATTTTGAGTCGTTTGTGTTCATGGGGCCTCAGTGCTCGTGCTCTAGGTATACAGAACGCTGAAGAGTTATTCCACCTTATCCCGCCCTCCCCTTTCCGATCCAGAACAACGCGTACTGGGCTCAGATGCCATCCTTACACGGTAGAGTCGACTAGAGTGCGTACCAACAAGTTTGGATCCTCATACCTCTGCCCAACGATCAAGGCGTGAAATTCTCTGCCAAGACACGTGTTTCCTTCTTCCTTCAATCCTGGGTCTTTTAAGCGGGGCGTGAAAAAGCACCTTCTCAGGCCGTCAAAGTAGAGACCTCAACATCGCCTCGGCTGCTATGAGGACGGTGTGGAGGCCACTGCTCTTAGAGCACACGACTGCTTACCATCAGGCGGAGTGTGGTCATAATGACGAGCAAAAAAAAACAAAAAAAAAATAGAGAAATAGCAAAAGTCTTTGATCGACGCTTTCCGGGACCAGAGGACTGCTGGTTTACATATATATGCATACATGTTTGTATTCTTGTAGATCGCCGCAATAGCTAATATTTATTCGTAGGCTTATGTCCTTTTACATAATATGTTAGTTGTGGATCCCACAAATGTTTGTACCCACAACACTCGGCGCGGCCGCAGTGGCGAGGTGACAACTACTTCATGCGTGCAGTCTTAGTCCTTCATTTGTTTGCAATATAATAATGTTCTGAATTATAGTGCATGGCTGATCATCGATCGATCAATAATAACTTAAAATGAGATTTAAATTATATCGTCAAGTACAAGTCAATTGACATATAAGTTGAAATTAATCAATGTCTTTACTGTACAAACGCAATGTTTACCTTCTTGTAGCAATTAATGTCATATTCTAATACATATTAACGATCGTAAACAAGCGGAATTTCAGTAATTCATTCATACTATATAAACTTAAATTACCTCTCACTCACTGACTTAGAGAAATAGAAGTCATACAAGGAGGAGTGGTAGGATAAAAGTAAATATAGCGTCGTATTGAAAATCGTTCAGAAGGCCCGGGAAAAATGCCGGACCTTCAGAAGGTCAGCTCTTGGTGGTGGTACCCCATCGTAATCGTTCTTTAACAAAATTCTCCTAAAACCCTGGGAACTTTTAGAGCGATCGAAAAAAACATGGCTTCCATACAAAAAAAACATGGCCGCCATACAAACTTTGACCTTTAATATCTCCGAAACGGTTAGAGATAGGCGGAGTGTGTTCCAACAAATGTCATAGTGGTTGACGAGATCTTTCCAGAAAAGGTCATTTTCAACGTCACCGGGGGTCATAATTTTTATTTTTGCTTCGGCTTTCTGTCTGACCTTTCCCCTTCATGGGCCGCTTGCGGGCCGCTCAACCACGCGAAATACTAGTTAATATTATAAGCGTGAAATTAGCTCTGTATATTTATTTAGGCTTCGCTCGCGTAAATGTAGAATAGGTTAGTAACAGTACTTTTTTCTAGATGAAAGGTACCCTTTACCCTTTTCTGTTCCCCTAACAACGAGTATGCGAAATTTCATAATGATCGGTCGAGTAGTTTATGTGAAAGCGTAACAAACAAACTCACATTCGCATTTATAATATTAGTTAGGATTCTAATTTAAATGGGATGTTACTGGATGTTACGCACTTATATAGAAAACATAAACAACACTGAGCCTTGCGGCATGCAATTTATATTTTCAAGACACATAATACTTAGAACTACTCAATCTGTTTATAACACTATAACTCACTTAAATTATAGTTAATCCCATAAATATTCACATACAGAGAAATCAAACTTCTCTAACCATAGTTTCTTACACTTATATTAAATACTTTAACATTTTGTTCTTCTAGAATTGGCTTTGAAATCTTATTTCATAAAAATTACCACGGGGTATGTCGCGGGGGACTTTGCAAAAATTCAAACAATGGACACAAAGAACACCCATATTCGGAACAACCATTTGTGGATCACAAAATTTTTGTCCCGTGTGGGATTCGAACCCACAACACTCGGCGCAGTGGTGGCGGCGAGGCGACCACTTTAACCACTACGCCATCCGTGCAGTCTAAATTATTGCGGTATCTAAAAATTTGACATAAATAGAAGAAAATACGGCATTTGGAAAAACGCGTTGCTTGTCCCTGGTAAACTAATATTATAAATGCGAATATGAGCTTGTTTCATCCAGAAAAACACTTTAACTAATCTAACCTAACCTATATTTATGCGATAGAAGCCGCGGGAAAATCGAGTAGTAGCATTTGGCGGCCTCGATGGCGTAATGGTTAGTGTAACCAACTGCCACGCCTGAGGTCGCGGGTTTTATTTACGCACAAGGCAAACATTTGTGTGCATGAACTTGGATGTTTGTCTTGGTCTGGGTGTTGGGGTCTGGGGTCTATTTAAAATATGTATGTATTTAGAATAAAAAACAGTATGTATAAGGTAAGATAAGATAAAACTTTATTCATAGATAAATTTAGCCTAAGTTTACAATGTTGTTCAGTTTTAATATATGTTCTAAATATGTGTACACAGCATGTTTAAAACAGACACAATACAGTACAGTTAAACATATTTACACTATTAAATATAATAACTTTGAACATAAGCAAATTAATGTATAAATAAGAGGAAATATTCAGTTTAACTTCAACATATAAAATTAGCGGTCAACCGATAAAGATTCTTTACCTTCCGTGCTAGTCAAATGACTGTGTTACGGCAATTTATATGTATGTTTATTCATTGTCTAGTACCCTATCTAATTATTTTTTATTTTATTTTTTTACGTTTGGGAATGCATGGCGCATTCCCCTCCGCGGGGGCGGGCGGAGGGGTTATGTCGGACTCGCCGGGGTAAAAGAAAGATGGTAAAGATGATAATGGACCTCCCGGAATACCGACTAAACCTACCACGGTGTTCCTCGACAAAACCACTATCGACGGGGCCGCGCAAATCACTTGCACATGCGGTCGCGACCCCGCCGAGGTTTCGGCCAGCTGTATGAAACGGCAGGCCATTACGCGAAGAGGCCTACCTATTAGACAAAACGCCCCCCAAACCCTACTGTCTCTCCCCTAGAGGGGAGACGGACTCGACACAGAGGCGCGCGTCGGAACACGCACGCCGCCTCTCCGACCTGGTGCTGAACGGATGGCGGGCAGGTCCAAAAGCCCAAACCTTAGGGTGGCTGGAGGTCGTCTCGCGCCCTCCGGCGCCCGGCTCTGCGGTTGGGAAGAGGGTTTAAACGCTCCCTCTCCCGCCCATAGTACAAGCTCTGCTTAGTTTAGGCTAGATGGTGTTGTGTGTATGTGATAGACTATAATATTATATGTAAACACACATTATTTTTTTATACTTATTATATTTATTCATACATTAGTAACGGTGTAATGTATATAGTACATGTTTAATACTAGCTCTACACCGTAGTTTCACTCGTTCACATTCTAAGGGCGTTATATTAAGCGCCCTATAAAGTTTCTCAAAATAGAGGCAAAAATATATCTTCGTATCTAATGAGTTGTCCCATATATTAGCGCATTAGATCAAAAAGCATACAACCTCTGCAGATGAGACTATACTACTATATATACTATACTACTAATTATATACTGAAATACTAAATATATACTATTATTATATACTAAAGTATATTTAATATATATTATTTACTAAATATACTAATAAAATTGTTGGTTCATTAGATCAAAATTCAAACGTCTTGCAAAGAAATAAATCATATCACACTATAACATTAGTAAAGATACGTTTTACTTACAAAATATTTACCTTTCGCCTCTAATAAACGCAATTCTCCACATAATTAAATTGCACACAAACTTTTAATCACTCTAATTGGTATAAATCCCAAACATAAAATTAACGTATACAATTGCTTTCATCACTCGAGACATCTTAAGCAACCCTTCATCATTAATGAGCCTCGGATAGTTCAAGGTTGGGCATCAAACCGACATGCATCCATCCGCCTGTCCGTCCAATCGGTCACGGAATCATGTGGGTGATTATTGGGCAACCTGCTCATCACAATGATGTATAATTTACTGATTACAATTAGTCATACTTAGTTTTGACTGACCTGTCAGGTGATGGAGTTGCAATAATTGATCGATAGATGACGTTAGGCAAACTGCATGTTACTGGAGATCGAAACAGGTTCAAATATACAGTACCATCATGTATTCTCTGTTTACATAACTTACTTTTTACCAGATACGAATTATGTTAGGTAAATACATAAACTCATCAACATCGGCTTAAAATAAAATAAAATTTCTAGTAACTCATCGCTGTATCACCAACTTATTCAATTGTGAATCTAAATCATCTAGGTTTTAATACTAGTCGTTTTGGAGAGGTTCAGTGACATATGCACGTAGGTACAAAAGAATGATGTACATATATAAATATTTTAAGTCATATGTTAGAAACGAACCGTTTAGTGGAGAACTGATACCATACCCTAGGGTCCTTTGCAACACAAGGATAACTCTCTTACTATAGCAGCATTCAATCACATGTGCGTTGCCGTTCTTTCAAATTAAAGCAGCTTTCAACGTAAAGAGCAAAGATTTGTGGCTGTTGACAATAATGACGGTAATACGCTTCCATAAGGAGTCTGGAAACCTTACTCACCGCAGCAACACCGGCTTATAATAGCCACGATTTTATACATGCTAATATTATAAAGCTGAAGAGTTTCTTTGTTTAGTTGAACGCGCTAATCTTAGGAACTACTAGTGCGAATTGAAAATTATTTTAGTGGTGGATAGCCCATTTATCGAGGAAGGCTATGGCTATATAAGATCACGCTGCGACCAATAAGAGCAGAGCATAAATGAAAAATGTTGCTAAAACGGGCAAACATCTCTTCTGTGAAGCAGACAAGTTGCGCGGGTCAGCTAGTTGTACGATAAATGGCCACAAATCCATCCACTATAGATTTTTCAAGGGCTACCTACTTGTAGGTACATACAGTCTCACGCCTAAGCCCCTGAAAGGATGGCAGTAGTACAGTTACACCCACATTTCACATTAATAATAATAATAATAAAAACCGTTTATTTCACACTAAAACCGAGATACACATACATATGTATGTAGGAACATAGATACAGAGTATCAATATAAAAACTTTAACAATAGTATTTCGGTAGAGGATCGCTGGTGCCTGTGGTAGGTATAACATTACTTGTATTACAGGTCACCAGTTCTCCGCACTGAGCCAGGTTATACAAACATAAACGAAACAAAACATAAAAATAGCACATTGCTATGCTTGTAGTTTTAGACAACAAACCTAATAACATTTTGTCCGCCTGGGAATATACTTCGAGATGTCGTACGCAACAGTTGCATTTACAACCACTGCGCAAACGGAGCAGTCTACGTGTCTATGAAATGCAAAAGAGTTAAATCTCACTGATAGGTTTTCAAAGTCTACTCCCCAAATAGGGTAATCCTAACTAATATTATAAATGTGAATGTGAGTTTAACTGTTATGCTTTCACACCTTAACTACTCAACCGATCATCATGAAATTTTGCATATACGTTGTCAGGGGTACAGAAAAGGACATAGGGTACCATTAATCCAGAATAAAAGTACAGTTCCAGAGAGATAGGATTGATTTTAAAGAAAAACAAAAACCGATTTTATCCCTATACCTATAAGTACCAATTTAAACTAAAAAGTAAAATGGGATTGAAGTCGGTATATTTTTTTTGTTTTTCAATTATATCGGACACATAAGTGTATTTCAATGTTTATTAATACTTATATATAATATGGATAGGCCTGCTAAACGTGCTGCTCAAATGACAGCGCCGTTTGCAAGAAAGTAGATCTGGATATGTATTTTGATTTTGTTGATTTTCTCATAAAGCGTTACATCAATTTCGATAAAATGTATATGGGACCACTTCTGAAGTATGATTTACCAAACAAAAAAAGAATCATCAAAACCGATTCATAATTGGCGGAATGATCGCGTAACATACATACAAAAAAAAACATACGGCTGAATTGAGAACCTTCTCCTTTTTTGATGTTGATTAAAAAATTACATTAACGTGAGTAAAACCGCGGGTAAAATCTAGTAACTCAAAAATGACAAATTTATAAATTATTTCTGAAACAATAGATGTGAAGAATCTTAGACTATGGCCAACTTTATAAACATCACTAAATATTTATATTATAACGAGATCTATAACAACAATACTTAACGCATTGACAAGTGACCACACCGGTAATAAATATTTATAAATCTAATATCAGCCCTGTATGAAAACATCCCACTGCTGGGCACCAGCCACTTCTCAGTGTGAGAGTGCAGGTTTCCTCACGATATTTTCCTTGACCGTTAAAGCGAGCGCTAATTAACTATTTAATACACTCATAACTTCGAAAAGTCAGAGATGTGCGCCTTGGGATGGAACTCGAAACCTGAGCATTGCGGTCCATCGTTATCTCACTAGGCTATCGTTGCTGACCTCATCGATGTGATATTAAAACATCTATAAATCTAAGTATTAAGCAGATTATTTGAATAAATCTGAAATCTTACATCTCTTTATGTCTTCATGCATTGTGGACGTTGATGATCGCAAGAATGCAAAATAATGTCACCAAATAAAATCGTTATACTTAATTTTATGAGTAGTAGAGCCTCGCTGATTTCAGCATGAATGGGGCCGGCTCGACCGGGGAAGGACTACCCTCTCACAGAATATCGACGTGAAATAGCAGTATTCCTACTGTTGTGTTTCTCTTGCCGCTCCTTCTCCTTCCCACTTCCTTTCCTAAAGGGTCGGCAACGCGCAAGTGATGCCTCTGGTGCTGCAGGCGTCCATAGGCTACGGTGACCACTTACCATCAGGTGGGCCGTACGCTTGTTTGCAACCTTAGTCGTATAAAAATAAATCATTACTAATACTATAAATGCGAATGAATTGAGTTTATTCATTTGTTACGCTTTCACGCCTTAGCTACTCGACTAATCATTATGAAATTTCATACAAGTTGTGATACAGAACATTGGGATACAGAAAAGGACATAGGGTGCCATCTATTAAGAAACAAGTGAGAAACGGCTATGAATTGCCGTAAATCTTAGAGTTCGAAAAAATGATATCACTTGTCAGAGGTCAAAGGTCATAGTCATTTCGGGATTATATCGACTATGTCGAGTCGAATGGCGTTGACTGCGAGTCTCTAGCTCTTACGGTTCTTGAGATGAAAGATGGTATCACGTGACCTTGAGGTCAGAGGTTAAAGGTCATAGTCATTTCGGGGGTATATCGACTATGCTGAGTCGAATGGCGTTGTCCGCGTTGTAGCTCTTGCGGTTCTTGAGTTGAAAGTTGTATGACGGACGGACAGACGGACGGAGAAAGCAGTTGTATAAGAGTTTTCTCGAACTCTAAAAAGTACTGTTACTAACCTAATTTAAGCTACATTTACGGGAGCGAAGCCTCGGGCAGTACAATTCAGATCATTCCAGAAAGCGAAGATATAATGAGATTAGGAGCCATATGCCCCGGGTCGGCTGGCCAACAAAATACGACCGTACAAACACAGCCCGCCGTAACTGACAACTTCATCCATGGTTACCCGTTCCAAAATAGAATTTCCATAAATAATCGATTGACAACTCTCGAATGTGAGAATTGATTATACACATATAATTCTCTAACAAATTAAATGATTATTAAATTATATATACAGCATGTAACAGAAAGATGTGGTCGTATTAAGACCGTAATGTATGTACATCTAAAAAGCCATGTGACATGTTTGAACCTGGTAAAGGGTCCCAAATTCAAAATTTATTATTTTTAATTGTATAAAAATTTTAATCATTTGATTTATTTATTATTTTAGCACTGAAACATACATATTACATTACTATCAAAATTGCACCTGGACATTTTCGGGTTCACCGAGTCTTCTGTAAGTGTTGTTTAAGTATCGACTAGAATGTGCCGATATTCAAGTTCATAAAAAAGCAAAAGTTATATCTTAGTGAATATAGTGTATACGGATTTATTTATCTCCGTTTTTCATTGTACAGCAGCTATATAACGTGATATTTAAATATTACTACTTCACCTTTCTGTGACACGCTGTATAATTAGACAAGGACAAAACAAGTCAGTAACTTTTTCTATTTGTCAACCGATATTGTTTTGGTTAATAGTATGTAATTAAAGAAACACTGAATATTATTTACTTAATTTTTCAATAATGTTTATGCTCTTATTTCAACCACTGACCAAACTGTAGTAGATTTAAATAGACACTCCGTCTTCACATTTAAACGTCTAAACCTCTAAGTCGTTTTTGATGAAATTTGAATCATAAACATAGAGATAGTTCAAACTCCAGCAAAGGTACACATTTAAAAACTAATAAAATAAAGACTAATTAACAAATATATTAAATAGAGCAAAAAAGTTGCCAGTCTAGTTACGTAGATAAAGTAACACAAACAAACTTACGAAGACAAGCGTTCTTTATAGCGAAGATATAACAATGGCGTGCTTTATGGTGTTCTAAGGTATCGTATAAATATAACGTGCAATCCAGTGTTACGTAAGATTGCACGACCCGGGAACTGAACCAGCGACCTCATAAATCAGACGCAGTTAGTGTAGTGAAGTGTAAGGCAGACGTGTTAACCGTTGGGCCATTGTTACCCAAGTTAAGGGAAGACCACACTAGAGGATTTTTTTTGTTATTTTTGCTGGACTATGTTTTTATTGAGTTTAATATGAACAATATACTTATTAATATATTAGGACGACCTCGTTGGTCACGTGGTATGAGTTTGCGCTTACGCTTGGAATCGTTCTTGAGATCTTGTATTCGATACCCGAGTCGAGGAGAATTATTGAAGGTGTAAAGAAAAAAAATTCGTAGCAGCACGTAGTGTAAATGTGCCTAAATGTGTGTGAGAAGAGTTACCGGCACATAGTGGCATTTAAAGGTCTCTTAATGACATGGAACCTAGAAAGATAGGTGATTAAATTTGGATGTTTAACATCTCTGCAAAAGGACTACAATAAAATATTTATTGTCCTATGTGCGAGATTTTTTTTTTTTCTACTATCAGTGATGGCAAGGCAACACACGTAAATTTCCTTACTAGTGATTTCAGACTAAAAAACAATCCTAATGACATTAGGATTGCTTTTTAGCCTGGGATCTTCTTAAAAAGAAAAAAAAAAAGGTAAGTATGTAGTAAGTCTGAGATCACTAGTAAAGAAGTTTACGTGTTTTTAGACAGAATACAGAGATTCTAGAAAATGGAACGGTATAGCCATTTCTGTTCTATTTTCTAGAATAGAACATAACAATAATATTGGCTTCTGTTTACGCGAATGTTATTCATTGAAATGAAACTACTATATACGGATTTTATAGCGTTATTTATTTTACACGTACAAAATTTTGAAACTGTCACACTACTACTAGATACTATTGAACTTTACTAATTTTAAGCTAATTAATTTATTAAAACTATTTATATTTAAGTTTACACTTTCCCCGACGTTTCGGTTGCTTTTCAGCAGCCATGGTCACGGGGAGACTCTTTTTTTTATTTATTTTGTAATAAAGTGTAAAATAAATAACGCGATAAAATCCGTATATAGTAGTTTAATTTCAAAGAACATAACAATATTAATTTTGGGCACAGCACTCTCAAAGTATGGGAAGGGTTATTCCATAGTTCACTGGGGAAGGGCAAGTTGCAAGACATCACACATGATGAGGTTAATTATAAGGTATTTGATGTGCAGTAAGCATAGTCTCACGCCTGAAGGGGTAAGTCGGGATGTATTATACCCACATTTTTATTGTTATGTTACGCAAAACTACAGTCAGAACGACGTCTTGGGATCTGCGTGGCAATCTAAAGGTCCTGTCATAGCTGTACCTACTACACGTTAAATCCTTTAAATAATATAAAAAGATGACTACATAGATGGCGTAGTATTTAAGTGGTCGCTTTGCCGCATGCTGTGGGTTAGATCGTTCGAATATTATTGACTTCTTTATTTTTAGAATTTAGTTTTATATGTACAGTGACATATGGCATAATGAATGCAACACCTGGTACATAAATGAGTTGTAAAATACTGAAATAATACGTTGATGACGATTTAGAAGAGTGGCCTTGAGTTTCTTGCAGGTATCTGGCTCAAGCTTTTGCCTGAACCTTGCAATTAACATAAATGTAAATTCAGTAAATGTAATAAACTCACTAACCCCTTTGACGTTCATAAGTGTTACTTTGTGACCTAAGTGATTAAATGATTTATGACCTTGACTTAGATCCCCAGACAGAAAAAAAATTGTGTATTAGCCAGATGGCTGTTGTTTAAAGTCTGTTTAAAAGACAAATGCCGTGCCAGGAATAAGTCCAATTAAATAATGTTTGTAAAATCCCACGCGATACAGGCATTATTTGAATGTTCACTTTTTTAAGTAAAAAGCCGACTGTTTGTACTATGCTAAAAATTATAGTATTGCAAACTTAGCCTTATCAAAAATGGAATCTATTCATACGTCAAGTGCTATCAGACTACATAGATTGAGTGAGCGGAGGCTCCAGCAAAACCTTATTCACTAACAATGAGCTGAAATCGAACTTCGACACGTGACGGAAGGCGATACATCGACGTCATTTAACGTGAGTTATTATGTTTAAATAGAGTCTTTTAACTAAAGTACTATACAGATACACGGTTGCGACGCAATACCTCCTTTATTTTTTGTGAAATGTGCAAGACGTTTTACTTGGCCAATTGCACATATTTTAATAAATATTTCCGGATACTATCCTGATAGCTGGAAAACTGCATACATCGTGGCCACCCAAAAACGTTGATCTAGGCTTGCTATTAAAAAACTAATGACCTAGAAAAGGTATTGGAGAAGGTTGTTTATAAATTTATCTATTTTACTATACCTAACATAATATCCTAACAACAACATAGTTTTATCAAAGAGCGAAGGAAGTGGTCCATGATATAGATGTTGGGAAACAGGATGTAGTAATCAATACCGATTTTGAAAAAGCTTTGGACTGTGTAGTTCACCTTATTATCTTGCGTAAACGTCAGGCATTCGGGATTCATAGTAACCTATTTAGATGTTTTGATTCTTATCTTAAAAACAGATCGCAATGTGAGAAGGTGAGGGGAGTATAGTCTAATTCCATAACTATACCATCCAGGGTTCTCCAGGGCTCGATCTTAGCGTCCTTATTATATTCCGCCATATTATACTACGCCAGCGAGGCCGTTCGGAACCTCGATGGCGTAGGGGTTAGTGTAACCGACTGCCACGCCTGAGGTCCCGGGTTCAATTCCCGCACAAGTCAAACATTTGTGTGCATGGATATGGATGTTTGTCTTGGTCTGGGTGTTTCTATGTATAATATGTACGTATTTACAAAAAACAAGTGAGAATCGGCAATAAATTGCCGTAAATCTTAGAGTTCGAAGAAATGGTTCAAGTAATTTGCAAAGGTCACGTGATACCTCGTGACCTTGAGGTCAGAGGTCAAAGTTCATACTCATTTCGGGGGTATATCGACTATGCTGAGTCGAATGGCGTTGACCGCGAGTCTCTAGCTCTTACTGTTCTTGAGTTGAAAGTTGTATAGCAGACGGACGGACGGACAGACAAAGCTGTTGTATAAGAGATTTTCGAACTCTAAAAAGTATTTATGTATGTTTATCCATTGTCTAGTACCCATAGTACAAGCTCTGCTTAGTTTGGGCTAGATGTTGTTGTGTGTATGTGATAGAACACTATTATATAACATTGGTAAGTGTGTCCGGAATACGACTGCACGGATGGCGTAATGGTGTAAGTGATCGCTATTGCTACCGCGCCGAGAGTTGTGAGTTCGAATGTCACACGGGACAAAAATTTGTGTGATCCACAAATGGTTGTTCCGAGTCTGCATGTTCTTTGTGTCCGTTGTTTGAATGTTTGTAGAGTCCCCCGCGATACAGGAATTAAACTTAATGAGAGGGTAGTCTTTAAAAAAATATTGTACGGGGATAAAACCAACATTTACACGACAATTAAAAAATATAAATGACTGTAAAATACTCCATTCAGATAGACCATTATATTATAAACATTCAGTCATCACTTTTACAAGTAAACAAAGCTTATTAGTATGCTTTAATCTTAACGAATCTGTCAGAGATTATGAGATGTTTTAAGATTTGAAACTACTATTTGCCGAGCATGACTCTACGTTAATAAAGCATATCGAAATGTTAGATTTATTATTCGGTCATGTCAACTTTTTACAGATATCACCGCTTTGAAAACTATTTACTGTGCATACGTGTGCAGTTTATTAGAGTATTGTAGTAATATTTTAGAATCCTAATTACATAACGACAAATTGAATCAATACAATTAATATGTTTAAAGCATTTAAATTATTGAGATAAATTTGAATCTGATGTTTACCTTTCATCTTGTAGACGTCATAATATGCTACCACTAAAGAATAGGTGGACGATCTTGGCCATGATTTTACGACATAAAATATGTAGTAGCGTCATAGATTTCACTAAACTTAACAATTTAGTCCTTCAATTTAAGGCACTTCCACTCCGAACCGGCACGCGGTACATAGCATAGCTATGTACCACATTTATACGAAATATGCACAAAAATTGTTGATTAGTAGAATCAAAAGATGCTATAATAAGAAATATAATATAATGAAATACATAATTATACTTGTATATAAACACACGCCTGTATTTTTTTGAAAGGAAGGGGACAGTAGCCGCAAAGAAATATGGTAGGTATGATGTTTCGGCTGTCCCTGTCCCTGTCCCTGTCCCTGTCCCTGTCCCTGTCCCTGTCCCTGTCCCTGTCCCTGTCCCTGTCCCTGTCCCTGTCCCTGTCCCTGTCCCTGTCCCTGTCCCTGTCCCTGTCCCTGTCCCTGTCCCTGTCCCTGTCCCTGTCCCTGTCCCTGTCCATGTCCCTGTCCCTGTTGCCTGCTGATAAATGGCCACACTGTGTGTCCATATTTACGGGTATGCCTCAGTTTATCCCTTTCGAGATATAGTATATTATGTATGTACGTATGACATTCGCTTCATTGAATAAATTATATACATTCATATCTGGTTAAATCAGATGTCGGTCCCATTGATATTGGACCGACATCTGAGGCTGATAGGCTGATGCCTAAAATGAAGAAACAACTATCTCTTTCATGTATAAATAATAAAAGTTATCGCGGAATAAGTTCTTCATAACCTTTACGGGTTAGACAGAGTTGTATTAAACACACATGGCGATTTCTTGCCCTATTTTCAGATACGATGTTTGCCTCCAAATTCTTTATAGCCCGAATGCAATACTTAGCGTAGTAGCAGTAGTGAGGCGAATACTTAAACGTCTACACCATCCGTGCAGTCAAACAAAACATACTAAAAAAAAAACTATATCATAAAGCAAACCTAAAAACTCTCAGTATAAATTATAACTCAAAATAATCATCGAAATAGCATTTTAAAATTAAAAATAATAATGATTATATGTATCTTCGAATCTATTCATGAATTTTTAAATAATGCGTATTACGTGACAGTTCCGGTAAAATATTTTATAACACAATTTGTGATTCAAATCTCCTTCAATTATTATTGAATTAATCAATGGCAAAATAATCAATTAATAGACTACTATAACTCACAGATACGAGTGGCATTTGTATCATTGATGGCATCGCAAATATTAATACATAATATTATGCAGGTACAAAGAACACAGACTTCCAAACATAAAACTATTTATTACACAATTTTCTTCCGTGAACTGAACCCGCTATACTCGACTCTTTACTAACAAAACGATCAATTAAAATAATATGTCATTCATATAATATTATATAATAAAATATTAAAATAGACGTAAAAATACAATCCTTTTTTTGGACTAACTATTATTGCGTGTAAATTCTTTAATAGTCTTATCATTGAAACAATATCTATCTCTATTCAATCTTCACTTTCATTTTTTCTCTTCTGTAACAGAAAAGTGAGAGTGAATCGGCTTGCCGCAAAACCTTCCTTCAAAACCTTTCCTTAATGTAAATCATCTTCGAGAATGGTTTTGTACAACTATTCGTTTTGGATTGGATTACCTTTACTCTCAATATTTTAAATGTAATGTAAAAATGTGTAATTTAATAAGCTTCATATTATGTATCCTTCATAAACGACAATTATATATAACATTCAATTAATATAATATATACATTCACAATATAAGACTACAAGTAGATAAAAAGGAAGACATTATTTTATAGACATTAATTATATATTTATCTTTCCATAACATAGATTTAAAAAACAACAGACCTATAATTAAGAGTCGGCCGAAGCCGGGTATAACCACTAGTTAAAAAGCTAACGTTTTGCAACATCATAAGCGTCGGATGCGGTGTGTTCTGTGTATAAAGTTTGAGTAATGGTTGAGTATGGCGGATGGTAGCCCCACTAGCGAGCTGAGCCTGCCTCGATCGCGCAGTCGACGACGACGGACGATCGTCGAAGCGCATCTTTACGCGAAGCAACCGACAACTCCCGGTATTTAAAAATATTATTTTTAAATATTGTTTTTCGAACTGCTTTTAATTTTTTGTTTTTAGAATTTGAATATTTTTCATTTTAATATTCTTATTTAATTTTTTCGTTCGATATTTGTTTTATTTTTGTATGGATTGTAAAGGGTTTTAAAAGTTATTTATTCATTCAGTGTATTTATGTTGTTTTGTTATGGTGAATATAATTGGTGATTTCTTTGAGTAAGAAAGCGAAAGTTTATATCCTCACAACACTAAAATTATACAAATTGTCAGACATATTACAGTTTAAAATAATATTGTCAATAAAAATCCAACAGAATTTATTTTTTACTAACTTTCAAAATACGTTATGCAAAAAAATATTTAGTTGTTGCGATTACTAAGTCAGTTAGAATTATGAATTGTTCGCATGTCTTACCCATTGTATTAGAAACATAATATCATTTTTAAAGATCTTGTATTTATACATTTGACCGACTTTTTACATAACCTTTAATCTAATCTTCTCACCGACTTGCTTTGACAATAGTTCAATGTTTAATTTTTTCACAAAGACGGCTAGCATTGCTTTGTCAAATATGTTAGACAATGTCCAAATGTTTTGATGTAAAAAAACGAACCTAATTATATGTTTGCGTAAGTGTAGGTCTCTTGCCGTGAGAAGCATTGTGTTAGATAGACTTCAGTTCTTGCTATACGCGTTATGAATCCGTTATACAATCTAGGAACTGTGCTATAATATCTATTAGGTGTCAGCCATTTACATATTATTGCCGTGAATTCGCACCCTCGATTTTAAATTAGACTTTTAGAACACATTTGAAATTAAATTGTTTTATTCATAAATTTTGTTATGTTCTATCAACATTCTAATTTTAGTTTTTAAAACATTCTAATTTGTATTTTGTAGACGTTCCAATTTTGTTTCTGATTTATTATTTGTTCTTTATTTGTTTTATTAATGTTCTAATTTTGTTTATTTCTATGTTGAATTCTAATGCTTCTGTAATTAAAAGCAGTTTGAAAGTGCAAGTGATTCGCAAGTGACAAGTGACATAATATTGCAGTGTGATATTTTCGTAACGTGTGAACATTTCGATTTGGGTGAGTGTTTGTTAAGCTTTAATTATAATAATTAGCACTATGTTTTAAAAAGGAAGTTGTCAATTGATTTTTGTGTATATTTCTCACGAAAATTTGACACTTCTGTTGTTTCTTTTTTAATGTTATTGTTAATTTTTGACTGTGTGCACATTCTCACGTGAAACCATTGGATTACCTATTTTTCTATACTCTTTGTGTATCTTGCAAAAAATGTTGTATTGGTCCTTAGAGAATTCAATGCTATGCCGTAACTCATATTATATACTTACTATCCATGAGCGACAGATAGTTAGATACATAGAGATTCGGTTTATAAATGCCTTTGCCTGTATATGTTATATCTAAACTATTATCAAATTCAATTTCATTAGGGTCAGTGCAGCAATTTAAATCTAAAAGCATTATAAACAGATAGACTCAATCTCGCGTTCATAACATGAGTAAGGATTAACTTAGTCCAGTGTTCAAGCATCTCTCTATTCGTAATGTTTCGAATTTGATTACCGGGTCAAATATATACCTCCTTGTATTTTTGTCAACACAAAATTTATACTAGCACAATCTTAATATAATATCCCTTTGCCTAATCTCTTTACGAAGATGTTTTATTTTATAGAATTATATGTAAGTATCTCGGCATATAGCCAATTGAACCAAGGCCGATTGGAGACATTCTCAATGGTAGAACGTGACTGATGCCACTAGTTGGACGGTACACCGCTAATACTAATAATATATTGATTTATTCACCTTTCTGTTAATTAATTCCAATTTGAAAGCAATCTTGACTTTGCACGCGATGTAATTGACTTACGTTTTATTAATTAATTAATACTCGCTGTGACCTCAGAGTTATTTACTTTGAGTGTTGAGCTTGTTTTTTTTTTAAATAAATCTTATTTATTGTAGACTACATTTTGCCCGCGGCTTGCCTTGCGTAAATGGTCATGTTATGTTAGTAACAGTACTTTTTTCTAAAGGTATCCTATTGCCTTTTCTGTACCCCTGATAACGCGTATGCGAAATTTCATGATGATCGGTCGAGTAGTTAAGGCGTGAAAACGTAACAAACAAACTCACATGCGCCTATATTAGTAAGGGTAATCCGTGTGTGTTTTAGTAAATATTCCTAAACGGAACACTTGAACTGTTTATATAACTAGCTTAGGCTTTGTCGGCTTCGTCAGCCTCGATGGCGTAGTGATTAGTATAACCGACTGTCACGCCTGAGGTCGCGGGTTCGGTTCCCGCACAAGTCAAACATTTTGTGTGCTTGAACAAGGATGTTTGACTTAGTTTGGGTGTTTCTATGTATAATATGTATGTATTTACAAAAAAAAAGTTTATCTTCTCCCTAGCCTTTATTATTCCCAAGTCACTTGGGGTCGGCTTTTGTAGTCTAACCGGATTTGACTGGATATCAGATTTTACACGGAGCGGCTGCCACCTGACCTCCGCAACCCGAAGGCTAACGATACCCTAAGGCTAGACCAGTGTCATTATATTATAGGGTACTGACTTCCCAATAACGACTGCCATAGATATTCATGGCAGCCGGGACCGACGGCTTAACGTGCTCTCCCAGGCACGGAGCAGGCGATAATTGTCAATCAATACGCACATAATTTCGAAAAGTCATATAACTTCCGAAAGTTAGAGGTGCGCGACGTGGGTTCGAACCCTCTGCATTGCAGTCTGTTGGTCTCCCCACTGAGCTATCGCTGCTGTATAAAAAATGTATGTACATAGGCTTATCCATTGTCTAGTACCCATAGTACAAGCTCTGCTTAGTTTGGGCTAGATGGTGTTGTGTGTATGTGATAGAATATTATTATTATTAGCATTAGGAGTGATTTTAAAATATAATTTTTATTTTTGATGTTCACTGCCGAGATCTAAAGATCGATGTCGTGGTTTTTATCAAGATGAACGTGAAATCAAAATATAAATCGCTCCTAATTAAATTATTATTAAAACTATTTAGATTTAATTTAATTTTACACTTTCCCCGACGTTTCGGTTGCTTTTCAGCAGCCATGGTCATGGGGAGATTCTCAAGTCTCCCAGATTAATTTCAAGAAAATATAATAAGTTTGTCCACATATATTTAAATATTTCTGATATAGTTATGCACTAAAGAAAGTAAAAAGAGACATGTAAAATATGTACATAACATTAAAGCGATCTAAAGAACAAAACTATGTCACCATTCCTTCCGTATTAGTCTGAATGTTCATTTTATATGCGACTGCTGTGCATGAGGTCGCGGGTTCAACATCCGGTCAAACAAATTTTATTGAGTTTATTTTTGCAAGAAATTTGATATAGCAGCACAAGGTCTGAAATTATATTTTTCTTTTTTATTAAAGACCACTCTCGCACTAGTACTAATGCTTGTGTCGCGGGGGACGTTACAAACATTCAAACAACGGACACAAAGAATACCTAGACTCGGAACAAACATTTGTGGACCACACAATTTTTTGTCTCGTGTGGGATTCGAACCCGTAACACTCGGTGCATACCACTACGCCATCTATGCAGTAAAATAAAATTGTACCCGGTAGACTGCAAGAGCCTCGCGTACTATTACATGAGACCTAAAAACATTACGGATAAAAAGAAGGTGTAAAACACTTCTACTTATCCTTTTGGGGATACAGGTGTGAGAATATGTCAGTACTCACATACTCATGTATTCCATACTCACTAGATTTTGCCCGCGGTTTCACTCGTCTAAATGCAGGTTAGTAACAGTACTTATTATGTATTATTTTTCTCTAGTTGCAGGGTTTATTAGGTATTCCTTATTAATTTAATTGTATTAGATTTAATTTGGGTATTATTTAATTATAGAATTATGGCCTATTATATAGGGTGTCCCAGAAGTCTACGTCAAGCCGGCATTAGGTAACAGGCTAAGTAATAATAGATCTCAGAAATATATTTTAAAAAATCTAATACAAGTATTTAAAAAAAATTAAGAGTGCTTCTTTAAGCTTTCGATTTTTTTCGATTATTCGAGATTACATAATAAAAAGATAATAATTCAAAAAGTAAATATCTGTAGTAACAGGAGTTAAAAGACCGTCACAAAATGCCTATTATTTTTAATATACGTAACTTAGATTCTTTTTATATTTTTCTGATAGCTATTTTAACTTAGCCTGTTACCTGATTCCGGCTTGATGTCGACTTCTGGGACACCTGTATACTCCTGACAGGATGTATGCTAAATTTATAATTTTATTTAACAAATTCGCTTTCACATTCGTAATATTCGCTAGGATGGCCACAGGGAAAGAAAACATTGACCTACATGTCTGAAATATCACTATGTACAAGTTAAAGCCTGCGGCCAGCAGTGCGTCTATGTGTAAACGTGGCTGATATTATTGCTAATTTTAGAGCAAGAAAATTACAGGCAGGCACGATTTGATCCTGTGACCTCCACAAATGGTGCCATCGATTTACTGAACACATAACACACGATAATTTATTATCACTATTACAAAAAGATGTGTGTGTTTTGTAAATCTCTTGGAACTTCTATTCGCCCAATCGTCGTAAATCGCCCATAATAATTATTGTTGATGTAAGGAAACAAAAATTTACATATTTCTATTCTAACATTTGTTTTTATTTTTTTCATTTGTTCATTGTCTGTATACGAAATATACACATTTACAATCAGAGGAAAATAACGTACTAAACTGTTTTGAATTTACGTATGTATAAATAAATATTTGGAAAATCGGTATGTGGATGAATGATGAATGAAATGAAAATGAATTTCTGATCCAATAGATTAGCTTATTGGAATGAACTGTAGGTATTTTATTATTTCTGGAGGGTACTGATGTCATTTACGAATTTAACCAGCTATGACGAGGTCAATAATTATTCAGCTGCTTTTTTTAATTCATGCAAATAAAATACTTTCTAACGTAATAAAATATGTTAAAAATTGTGTATCTCCATGGAATACAATTTAGGATTATAATATATTTTTGGCTAATTACCATGCAACATTTTATTTTCGTGGCAATTTATTTTCTATAATTTACAATTCCAATATATGACTGCATATTTTTGTTACACTCTAAACTATTTCCTTGGAAGTATAGCAGAGATATAACACCTAAATTCCGTTAGTTATGTGTAGATTTAATGCAAATATTAACAGTCAGAATAAAACTAAAACTTATTACTTCTAGCAAATGTTTTCATTTTTATTGAATTAACTTATAATCTTCAACACAGCATGCGTTTGAACTAATAAATAAATAAATGATTAAAAACCAAAATATCGTATAATATTAAATAAATGCTAGTTCCTTATGATATTTGTGAAGTATCCTTGGGCGAGCGATATTGTCGGCACAATCTCGCGAATACGCTCATGTCCTTAGCCTACGTATTTTGTATTTTATTTAACGTTGTAAACATATATACGATATAATTATAAACACTGTTTTGACATAAGGGACAGGGTTTCCTGTTATTGTCAGTTTTAATTAAAAGATTGTATCGTTTCCTTTCGATGATATTATACAGATATTTTAGTGTTTATTTTAATACTGAAATTAACACTTATATACATATTCTCATGCACATAACTACGAAGTAGTAGGTAGAGAAGTTTTGCACCTAAATTTCGCAAGCCAAAGTTTTAGGTCACACGTAATCGACGAGCTTCTTATCTAGCACAATTCCAAACACTGTGCTGTTACTAAGAACATTTTGTCAGAAATCCTAATAAAATTTGATAAGCCCAGGTATCGAACCCGGATCCTTATAGATAGCAGTCACATATACCCTGCTGCGTCACTCAATAATAAAATTTAAATACCGATATAATGTAATTTATGATGAGATAGCTAAATGAACGCGTTGATGTCTTTTGTACCACACTTATGTAGTACCTCTTTTTTAGCCAACAACGTGACATTACCTTTAAATTTCTTACAAAATGGGTTTATTACCATCAAATACGACAGCATTTTATAAAAACAGCCTTTTCTCTAAAGACTATCTCTATACCATTAACACTATAAATATATAATATCAGCCCTGTATTAAACTTGCTGGGCACGGGCCTCTTCTCGGTGTAAGAAGGGCTAGGCCATAGTCGAAAAGTGGCTCAGTGCGAATTGGCAGACTATACATATCTTTGAGAACATTATAAAGTACTCTCAAACATGTAGTTTTTCTCACGATAAAACATCTTGAGGAAAACTGCATGTTTGAGAGTTCTTTACCGATAAAGTGAGCCATAATTAAAGAGCCAAAAAGTCAGAGATGCGCGCCTTGGGATCGAACTCGAGACCTCTTTATGCATCCAACGGTCTTAAACTAGGCTATCGCTGCGTACACCATATACATATGTACAATAAATAAAGCCGTATATTACACATTCACAGCTAACTGCTGCATCGATAATAATACAATTCAGTTTCGAAACAGCTTGAACGGTAAACAGACTTCTTTTCGAACACTAAATCACAGGGAACTGCTATGTAAATACACATTACTTAGTTATGTTAGAACAACGGCCTACAGTACTTCATTCCAATCTAAAAAAAAGCGTTAACTGTGATACCTAACCAGTGATAGCATTACCAGTGATAGTGTTACCAGTTATAAATTTAAATGAGGTCCAGTTAAGTCATAGAGTTAACTCACGTGTGTCCATAGAACATAAACAACTGTACATTACGTATAGGTTTTAAAACTCACTCACAGATTATTAATTTGATTATGGATTGTGTAATATCGTTGATTATATTGCGATCATAAGAGTAGATGGTTTGATTCCCGTGCCAGAAAAATATAGGAGGATTTTTGGATAATGGAAAATGTTTGGTATCCTGCCAGGTTGACAAAAAATGATCATAATATAACTTTTAAATATGCCTGTCTAGACATAATCCATTATACATGGTGACAGAGACTTTACAAACATAGAAATATCAGTTACAAACATATCCTGACTTCGACTTTTGAATCAACTTACAACTATTTATGAATTACATCAATTTTATTTTCGTGTGGGGATTTCACCCTTTATATTCAACGCCTTGGAACTGGCAAGGTGACCATTTTAACCACTTTACTTATTGGGTAATTACGTTTTTTTCGAACATAGCAGGTTTTATATTTTCTTTAGCTATCTATATTATGTATATGACATTAATGTTAGCCTGTATGTCACTTATAAACTCGATCTATTGAGCTCGATTTTATGCGCAAGGCTTAGAAAGTAGTTTGAACATATGCAACATATGCATATTCTTACGCTTATATTCTCCCTGGGAATGGTAGAAGCGTAAAGCACCTTCATTTCGGTAGTTCTAGTTTTAGGGCCTAACCTACCAGGTACAGTTCGAATCTCCGTCCTGACACTTCAAATTTCTATTTTTATATTGCCTATTTTTTATTTCTATTACATATTTCTGTTAGTTATAATAAATAAGATAAGTATATCTATTATGTATGTGTTGTTCTCATCGGAAAGTTCAACAAAGGATATGAACCCGAGACCTTTGGTTCGCACGACCACGCCTTACCTACTCTAGTACATCGGTATTGTGTCGCAAATACGCACTTATGGCAATTAGGCTTATTTGAGAGACACATACACAATGAATATCTGCTTTGGTGTCACAGCAAGAGTAAGTGTAACTGTTGCATATAGTCTTAAGTTTGATTTCCGGGTCAGGCAAAGTGTTATTATTATTAAGTATATATAGATAGAGATTGGAACTGTGCCTACTAGATAGAGTGAACGGTGGTTGGCGAACACGGCGAGGTGGCTTAATTTTGGAAATATTATATAGGTTTTTTTTATATACATGTATGAACGCAGATTCTTGCCTATATCGTTGAAAAAGTAAGCATAGGTCACCGCATACTTTAAAAAAATAAATTGTCACAGTTTATGTATCGGGCGCGTTAATCGATATTTTTTTTAAACTCCAGATCAGTACTTTTTCTTAATAGAAAGATTTACATTATACTCTATATCTTTCTCTGTAACCCTGACAACGTTTATGTGAAATTTCATGATGATCGGTCGAGTAGTAAAGGCGTGAAAGCGCAACAAACAAACAAACTCACAATCGCATGTACAATATTAGTTAGGATTTTAAAAGACTTGAGCATCATGGCAAAGCTGTTAGAAAATCTATGACCTTTATAATCACTAGATTTCTCCCAAACACAATATGTCAAAGCACCAAATACATTCATTATCAAGCTAATGAACACGAAAACACATCATTCATCGATCATACACCAATCTCATTCACAATCGGTACGTACAAAGCAATACATCACAGTAGACATCATCAATAACATCATACAAAGAGCTGCGCGGTTAATGTATGGGTCATACACTGGTGAAGCATTGACGCATGGATTGTATGAGTGTATGGCAATAATATGACGACGGCAATTTCCCTAAAGGTCGCTACCGAGTAATGGCGCTAAATAAACATAATTATTGCAAAACATTGTAATGGTAGAAATGGCTTATTTTAAAAGCGGAAGCGATTTTAAGGAGCGTCGGTACAGCTTATGCGTGTTTATGTAACTGCCGTACTAGGCATTATTTCTATATATTAAATCGAAGTAGCAGTTACTTAGCGGCAGTTCATTGTAATAAATAATAACATTATTGGGAACAGACGACGAATCCTCCACGCACCCTCGGACGTCGATGCATATTTTGTGCTTGAAGCGGAATACTGCAAGTTGGAGTACGCCGGGATCCCACGTCTTGGCTGTCCCTATTCAGAGGAGTTCAGTATTGTCAACCATTTTCTATTGCAATGGTTGGGGTGGGCAATCCGTAGTGCGTGGCGAGTTCCTCACTTCCCAATAATTTTAATTATTTCTATGACACGGGAGGCTTACAAATATTCAAACAAACACACAAATAATAATCAGACTTACAACAACTATTTGTAGACCACACAAGCTTTTGTCTCGTATGAGGATCGATACTAAACAATCGGCGTAGTGACAGTGTTCACCATTTACACCACTAGTCATCCTAGTAGTTAAACTAAGACAAATATATAAGTAAACTAACTAGAAAAGAACTTAGTAGTCCGTTTAGTCAAGCGGAAAAATAATAAATTTCTTATTACAGTGTTACTAACTATTTGCTTTTATCTTTCTAGTTTTCATTATTATTCTGCTTTTCTTTTTGTTTTCTTTTCTTTTTCTGTCAAGTGTGCCTTTTTGTGTGCCAATTAAACCTTTTTCTTTCCTTTCTTTCTTCTTTCTATCTACAAAACGTTATCTTGTGTTGTATTCTAATGAAACCACTACACTATCTGTGCAGTCTACTTGATAATGGCTTTTAATCAAGTTGGCTCATATGCATGTTTGTCACATTAGTCGCATTAAAAAGAAAGCGTAAATTCATTGTAAGTGTTACAGTTATTTGACTGACCAGTAATCGGTTTATTAGGCGCATGGTAATTGACATTGAGGCTCATAGACAACAATAACTAAAAACTGCCTCAAAATAATAAAATACTTACAGATTATTCTCTTTTTTCTATTTTTAATGACTACTCTCGCATTAGGTATAATTCTTGTATTACGGGGCACTTTTGCCCATTCATACAGTGTAATATTCAATATGTTATATATTATATATGAATGATACATAATATCATTCATATATATATGTTATATATGAATGATATTATGTATCATGTACAAATATTCAAATAACGGACACAAAACACATCCAGACTCAGAACAACAATTTGAGGATCATACAAATTTTTGTCCTTTGTGGGATTCGAACCCGCAACTCAGCGTAGTGGCGAGGCGACCACTTAAGCTATTACGCCATATTTTACGCATTAAAATCACTAATAAACAATTATAAATGAATATATATACATAGCTTCACTTCAATATCCCTAAGGGGTAGTCAAAATTGTATTACACCCACATTTTTCGAGCAATATTATTTTATTTGGGTCACACCTAATGCATACTCACTCTAGCCTGTATGTATGTATATACTAGAGTCAGCTAGTTTTGTTATGCAACACCCTAACTTGTTTAAAAAAGCAAGAGACTTATACCCTCGTAACACCAGGCATCCCGACAGAATTGTATTGCAAAAAGTACTTAGAACGCCTATGTACTTAAAAAATAGTTTAGCAATGTGTGGACGCATTTTTAATGCGTTACCTAGTAGTTTCAAACAAACACCTACTCACAGATTTTGCAAGAAATTCAAAGACTGGCTAATTGATAAATCCTTTTACTCAATTAAAGATTAGTTTGAAGTTTGCCAAAAATGAAATATGTGCGTAATATGTGTGTATATAACAATTATTAGTCCAAGCAATAATTTACATTTTGAGAATTATTTAGGAAGTTAATGTGTTTTTGATTTTAATTGAAATTTGCTTGTCACAGTTTGACGAAATGTATATGGTTCAAATTATATAATATTCCAACTTATGTACCTACATTTTATGCAAAAAAAACTATTCTATTCTAATCTAATGGGGGGCAAATCTATTGCAGTCTAACAAGCAATGCATCGAACTTCGGGCTGCTACTTTTAATTAACAGAAGAAGCTACTAACACGTTTCCTAACCCGGGAATCGTATCTGAAACCTCATGTGCTTCAGTCGCATTTACTACCGAAACATCATGGTGATATTTTATTCAGTACTAGCTTTAGCCCGTGGCGTCACTCGCTTAAAAGTAGGACAGGTTAGGTTATGTAAGTAACAAATACGTTTTTTTAATAAAATATTGTCTATGATACTCGGTAATAATATAGCTTTGTAATGGTAAAATAATGTTTTTAAATCGGTTGAGTAGTTTTTAAGTTAAATCCTTTCCATCAAACAAACAAAAAAGTCTATCCTTTTTATAATATTAGTACAGAAGTATAGATATAAAATCAAAACATCGCATGTCATATAAAACAGCTTTGACCATGTTGCAATTCTTTTTGTTGATTTTTGTCGTCAGTTTTTTGTTTCCGCTGTCGCTTGTAAATCAAGCCGTCCCATCAGCGCTATCAAAAGTTATTGCAAACCATCTTAGTTCCCACATCGTATTGTGATCGGTACATTATCTCCCCTCCTCAACTCGAGGGTAGATACAAAATTATCATTATTGTTGCTAGATATGGGTTATAGAACTTACGCATTCATAACAGTTGTATTGTAGTTCTGATCTGTGTAAGATTTTATTGTGAGTGGTAGAGAGAGAGAACAGTGTGCTCAGATGTTTTGAGAATGGACAATAAAAGACTGACCAAGAAAATAAACGATGTTCCAAAAGAGAAGTTTCAATCCCAGTACCAGTAGGTATATAAATATAATTACAGTTATTTTATTACACGGATGGTAACAGGGGTACCTTGCTACTATCACAGCTGCCTCAGTGTATTTCAGTTGAATACAACTCAGGAAAAAAAAGAATATATAATATATTATGTTATTAATGACTAAAATAATAATAATGTCCTCCAGACCGAATTTCGGTAACGGCAGCCAGTCTTAACGTAGACTTGCCATCTGCGCAGGAGATATTATAATGCACAAGTGTGTGCGCAAACACAAGTGCCCTCTCTGTTCACTAACTCTCATGATCCGATGGGACGGTAGTCCGACACGACCGGAGAGAGATCAGGCGCAGGTCAACGGCTTTACTTGCACGGGGGTGTCTAACACTGCCAACTGTCTAACTCCGGGCTGCTATTGAAATTTCTTAACAGAAAAACCCAATATCTTTTTGTTGGCCCGACCCGGGATTTGAACCCGAGACCTTATATACAGCAGTCGCTTACAATACTGTTGCGCCACGTAGGCAGTTTAAAATGACTAAAATAAAAATTCATTAATTTACGACCTAGTAAAATTCATGTCTTTTGTTTGACAATGCATAACCATATTCAAATCCGCGAAAGCTGATAAAATCTCCTTTTACCAACAAATATTAGAGATACAAACACACACATACAAGTATACATTAATAACTTACAAGACGCATTCGAAGTAGCCATAATGTTCTCAACAAAACGCTAACAAACATTTCAAGACATTAAAATTCACTCACTAACACTAATAGAGTACAGTTAGCAACTTAAGTGGATACCTTACTCTACCTTTAAAATGGCTACGAGCCCGTACGCCCCTTGACTTTCGCCCCTTTCATATAAAGATTTTTGGGTGGATTTTAAGACTGCGCCGAGCGTAAGACAGATAATGACAGAGCTCGTGCGGCGCATATTCAAATCGGCGCGCGGCCGCCATAGTCAAATTGTATGGAGGATTTGAAGTGCTTTTTTGATAAATATGTTGTCAACCAATAACGTAAATATTTGGGACGGACAAATTGTAATATAACTATTTATGTTTCGTTTAAGCTGTAAAATAGGATAGATATCTACTGTTATAATCTAAAATCACGTAACACGAGCTTACGTTTTTGTATTTTTCGTGCAAATTTACGTAATTTTGTTATTAATTATTTAAAGATTTTTACACGGAGTAATTGTAAATACATTCATCGTTATGGTAAATGTATATTTTATATTTGTATTAAACAAAAAGTGTTTATTTTATTCACTTAACTGTGAGCGCCTGTTTGGGCACATTTCGCTCGGCGCAGTCTTAAGAAGAAACCTAACAAATACTTACTAGGGGCGAACCTTGCAGGCGAACGGTCTCGTAACTTTTAAAATTATATATAACTAGCTATCACTCCGGAACAGAACTTTTTTGTTAGGTAGTCTATGTCCTTGTATGTATCTCTAACAACGTGTATGCTAAATTTCACGATGATCGGTCAAGTAGTTAAGGCGTGAAAACGTAACAAATAAACTCACATTCACAAATATTATTAATATTTTATTTATTGCGATATTATTATTTTAAAGCCCTAATGGGAGACCATTGCAATGTCACGCAGAGATCTATAGTACGATCCCAAGGTACGCACTTTAGTCTTTTCGAAGTTATATGTGTTAAATTCATCATTATCGCTCATTTTAACTGTGAAAGAAAATAATAATAATAATAATAAAAAAAATTATTCACCAAATAAAAAAATACACATTCTCAACTGTTTGATGATTCTCAGATTAATTATATAACTAAGGAGAAGAATTTATTGTTTTGCCAAAGACTTCCTACACTAGGCTAGGCCTGTCCTGTAGTCTTTTTGTTCACATTTACCATTCATTATTCTTGACTCGACGTAAATAAATATATCATATAAAATGTTTATAATAATTAACAAGATCGTATTTTAAATTTATAGTAAATTATATAAATAAAAATTAACAATTAAATTACATATTTAGAGTTAAAAAATAAAATAATATAAAAATAAAAATGATATTATACATACTAATTTGAATATCAATAATTTCACAATTATACTATCAAACTCTTTTAAATTAAATGTTTCATAAAGGTCTCTGTATCATCATAAGTCCAGGTAAGTAATGTTTCATGTACAGTTAATTTAACTACGTGCATTGACATATATAATACGTATAGTGAGGAAACTAGCACGTAGCACGAGTTTTGAATAATGTTAATGACCAACCGTTCTAACGCTGAAAAGAGATCCTTACCCAGCAGTGGGACGGTTTATATACAGGTCTGATAGAATTATTAATAATTTTATAGCAGTAGAGGTTTTTTAAAACACTTTTCGCACCCTTGATATATATAATTCCTGTGTCGCGGAGCACTTTACAACGAATACAAAGAACACTCAGACTCAGAACAACTAAATGTCGACTACACAAATTTTTGCCCCGTATGTGTTTCGAACACATAACATTTGGCGTAAATTAATTGAACAAAATTGTTTAATGTTCAACTTATTATATTGCTGACTGCACCTGTGTTAAATGCGACTCAACGTTGTAAGAACAGCCGCGCCTAAACTGATAAATAAATGCGCTCATTACTCATCTAAATAAGTTATATAATAAGATTACTGTAATAGTGTAATAAGGAAGCAATGTAGGCGTTTTTTAATTCACTGCATCGTTGGATAAGTCGGGAAGGAGGTCTACTAATACTATTAGACTACTTCTGACTTTGACTTAATTATGTGGCTTGGTAGTAACTAGGCCATAATATATAATCAAGTCAAAGTCAAAAATCATTTATTCATTTAGGTCAGAAAGTTACATTTATGAACGGCAAAATGGTTACTGAGTTTACAATAATATCAGTCCTGAATTTAAACTGTCACACTGCTGGGTATTAGCCTTTTTTCAGTGTGAGAAGGACTAGGTTATAGTCCACCGCACTGATAAGTGCAGATTGGCGGATTTCATACATCTTTGAATACATTTAATTTTTTATCAACATACTTAAATGTTTCCAAATAATTTGAGAGCGTTATGTAGAAATCTCTGATAGGTATGCAAGTTTATGTTTTCCTTCGCCTTGAAAACAAGCGACATATATTCAAATTAAAAAAGGAATTAAGATTGGATGAAAAGAATAGATATCCTGGTGTTGCGACGATCAGAAAGGAATGGTAATCGCCATCATGAAGGCGTACAATTTTAGACTGCCTTAGTTGTAGTAGTGTGACTGCTGTGCATTAAGCATCGATTTTCCGATACGATTTAGTCGAGCTCAATGCTCATGTATCTGTCAAGAAATTCTACAAGTAGCACGAAGTTTGAAACTGTGCTCAGCCTATATTTTGTAAGATGTAAAAAACTTAGCTTACTTCAGGGTTATAAGTATGAAATTTAATTATGTACGACAACATTTTGCCCGCGGGTACGCTAGCTTTAATGTAGGTTACATCAATATATTTTTATTTGGTTTTCTGTACCCCTGAAATACCAACAATAACACCAACGATACCAATTTATATATTTAACATATTACTAATCCCGGGTCGGGCCAGCAAAATACAAGATATTGGGTTTTCCTGTTTAGAAATCTCAATACCAGTCCGGAGTTAGGAAGTTGGCGGTGTTAGACATCCCCGTGCCTCGGAAAGCACGTAAAGCTGTTGGTCCTGCGCCTGATCTCTTTCCAGTCGTGGCGGATTACCGTCTCATCGGATCATGAGGGTTAGGGAACAGAGAGTGCATTTGTGTTTGCGCATATACTTGTGCACTATAATATCTCCTGCGCAGATGGCAAGTCTACGTTAAGACTGGCCGCCGTGACCGAAATTCTGGAGGACATTATTACTAATTACTAGTATATTGTTAACCTCTCTAGTTGAATAGAATGTTTAAATGCTTCACTTCAATAGTCCATTGGGTGGTATCTTTACCTGTTTTACATTGCCTTAGAAGAAAAAAGACCTCTCTAACTCAAGCGCAGTCAAGACCACTTGCCCTTTTTACATTATAATGATGTTCGCATGTGTTAGTATATGTTAATATTAATATAATGGCATATACTAATATTTTATTATATTCTCATCATACTGCTAATGACATGCAACGTGTTTGCCCAACAGCACGGTAACGTGTATTTGTAATAAAGTTGATACTTTGTACGTCGGGCAACATGTTAAACTGTAGATTTTCTAGAAAGGAATTATATCGTATAAGTATCGTAACTAATGTGTAAAGTGATAAGGCCTGTCGTACTGTATGGAGCTGAGTGTTGGGCTACTAAGAAGATGGATGAGAAACGATTGCATGTAGCAGAGATGAGAATGTTACGATGGATGTGTGGAGTGACGAGAATGGACAGAATTAGGAATGAATACGTAAGAGGTAGTCTGAAAGTGGTGCTTGGTATGGACATGTTATGCGAAGAGATGATACGTATGTAGGTAAGCAAGTGATGGATATGAGGGTAGAGGGACGAAAAGGGAGAGGAAGGCCAAGGAAAAGATGGATGGACTGTGTGAGGATGGATATGAAAGGAAAAGGGGTAAATGATCAGATGACCGGTGACAGAGAAGTATGGAAGCGAAGGACATACTGCGCCGACCCCAAATAAATTGGGACCAGGGCAAGAGAATGATGATGAAGTATCGTAACTAATTGGCTTCACGACAAATTATAGAGAATTGGGTGTATTTACTTTACCAGTAAGTACTTAGTCTAATACTTTTTGATGCTGGTTGCCTAGCAAGAGTGCAGTGAGGGTTCTGGTGGTCGCTTCGCCTCTGTCTCTACACGAGTGTTGTGTGTTCAAATCACAGATGGAACAAACAATTGTGTTACCCACAAACCAGCAGCGATAGTTCAGTGGGGAGACCAACAGACTGCAATGCAGAGGGTCTCGGGTTCGAACCCACGTCACGCACCTCTGACTTTCGGAAGTTATATGACTTTTTGAAATTATGTGCGTATTGATTGACAATTATCGCCTGCTCCGTGCCTCGGAGAGCACGTTAAGCCGTCGGTCCCGGCTGCCATGCACATATATGGCAGTCGTTATTGGGAGAGTATCGACACAAAAGATCCCACTGGGTCGAAGTGTCGCCGGTCTGCACTGACTGGCCCCCACATAAGATACATACATACCCACATATTGCTGTTCTGAGTACCATATGTATGTATCTTATGTCCGCTGTTTAAATGTGTGTTATTTTTCACCGCGACACAGTATTTAGGTCAAGTATGTGAGTTCTCTATTTAAAAAAGTAAAAGCTTTTATATTTGACAAGTCATCCGTTGCCGTTTTTATTAAGCTGAGGTTTCAGAGCAAATTTTGATCATGGAGGCCAATCTTAACAAAGATTCGCCATCTGTGCAGATAAAATAATACACACAAGTACAAGTGCATTCTTAATTCTCTCACTCTACTGTTTTGGGTACAATGGGTTTGATATGCTTCACATGAAGGGAAATCCCTAAATAAAATAATAAATGAAAGAAAGAAAAAAAGAGCTCTCACTCATATGACGGTAATCCGATATAATCGGATAGTGCCTGATCTTTCTCCTAAATCAATTATTTGTAGATTACATAAATAGTTTTTCCATGTGGGATTGAAACCCACAGTAGGCATTCAGCGTAGAGAAGAAACCGCTTGCCTGCTGCGCAATCCATCCGAATGATGATGTAGATGTTTACAGAGGTGATTACTTAACGTAACTTTACAAAATATCGTAAAAGTTTCAACAAAACAACGTAAATCGTAACACATAATTACCGGCACGCACTAAGCACGGCCCAGGTCATAGTTCACTGTTGCACGTCCGTTGTGAACTATCGCGCAACGGTTGTTTAGTACATGTTATTTAAAATCGATTAGATCTAATTCATTTTTAAAGAAACACAAAGTTCAGACGTCTCTATTAAATCAGCCCCTTTGTTGCCTCGGTAAAGATCCCAAACGAGAGACAATTTAAAAAAAAATGTAGTGCCCGCAGATTCGAACGTGTGTTAATCTCATATGTCATGAACATGTATGTATTATGTATGCAAATTGGGTCTAACAGGATATCTTTAAATAATATGACAATAGGTTAGATCTAATGATATCATTATACCTACCTACCCTTATGGATTTATAGATTTCAATGCCTTATGGATTTGAATTTCACTCCCTTGAAAATATTTTATTCGGGGTCCTCAAATGTTTTTCTTTGAGACATTACTTAAACTTTTTAATGTTATCGTGTTTTTAACTAATTTTGAACCTTTCGCGCTGATCAAATTAGTGAGACAGGGAGACATTTTCAAAAATGAAGTTCCTTTTATTCTCATATTCTGGATATCATCTTCCTCACAATAAGTAGCAATTAAAGTATTACGATAAAGAAATAAGCTAATAAAACGATTACAATTTCAAATCATTATTATACAACAGTAAATTAATTTTACGAAATACAACAAAATATGCCAACAATTAAAACATAAATTCTTTTAACGCAAACGTTCAAACCGTTCAAAAAACAGTAATTTCAACGCACCCGAGTAATTTGTTGGTGATGTTAACGTACAATTTGAACATTTACTTACGTAACTCGGTGCATCTGAACGGAGACGTGGTGAGAGATGCTATGTTTTGTGGTGAATGTACGTACGTAATAGCATTCCTAACCTCTCATTTACTACATATAAGAATACCGGTCATAAACATCTTGGCTGTTATAAAACATTATTCCTTATTATCTCTATTTCTTAAGTTATGATGAAATTGTGTTTCGTTTTTGTCTCGTTGGCTTAATGTTTGGACTCACGCTGGTATGCTAATCTATTGATAATGTAAGATGTTTGTAACTGTTGAGTGTCCAATTCCTGTTTTTATTTAACTGCATAGATTGTGACTGTGTCCGATAGACATATAAAAAACGCTGCTCTGAAAATGTTTTTGTTGGCATTGCAGCGGCATGCCTATGCCGGTGGCTATTAATTTATTTTGACTTGAGGGAATTCCATTTACACGAGGAATGGGGAGTGGAGAGGGTATATGAGGTTCACCCAGGGAAAGATGGAAAGTCGCGGGTCCTATCGACTAAAGCTACCACGGTGTGCCTTCTCCTGCTTAAAGGGTGGATGGGCCGCTGACATATCGATGGCCAGACACAATAGGTTTTCAATTATGCCTAGCATTCTAAAAATCACAGGTTAATTCAACTAAATTAAAAAGGATTTATTTTAAACTATCTTAACTCAAAAAAGATGATTAAATTCTGAGTAATAGTAATAAATGTTATTATACGTATGTAGGTTGTGTACGATATGCAATTCAATCGCATTGAATTCAGGTGTTAATACAATATTTATCGCTTTCTACTCAGTTACCATATGATCCATAATGCATAATAGTCAAAAACCGTATACCTCGAGTACGTACTTAGTAAATCCTAACTAATATTATTATAAATGCGAATGTGAGTTAATAATAATAATAATAATATTCTACCACATACACACAACACCATCTAGCCCAAACTAAGCAGAGCTTGTACTATGGGTACTAGACAATGGATAAACATACATATATACGTTTTTTTTTTTGTAAATATATATATATTATACATAGAAACACCCAGACCAAGACAAACATCCATGTTCATGCACACAAATGTTTGACTTGTGCGGCAGTGGCAGTCGTGGCAGTGGCGTGGCGTGGCAGTCGGTTACACTAACCACTACGCCATCGAGGCCGACAAGATTGTTTATTTGTTATCATCGTACATAAATAATTTCGCATACACGTTATCAGGAGTACAGAAAAGGACAAAGTTCATCCAGGAAAAACTCTGTTTACATGGTATAATTTTGTAAACAAATAATTCAGCATTCACCGAAAGATGCACATCCAAACTCAAAGTAACAGATAACAACAACACAAAATATTTAGCAAGCAAATTACTGACGTTACCAAACGTGAGTTATTTATAATTTGACTGACAAAAGCCATTTGTAAAACTGAGATTCACGAAAGTAAGCTCCTCTAAAGGTCATGAAAAATTACTCTATAAACATTACTAAAACTAAAACAGACCATAAGGCTATAGTTTTAAGGTCGATTTCAAATTTGGTGTGGTTTTAAAACAAAAATATACCATATTCTGATGTTACATCTTAACTAATTTTATGTCACGATATTTCTTTCATTGAAAAAGTATGTACAATTTTTTATTACTATGAAATTAGTCTGCATTCTTGTTTTGTTTGTGCTATACTGATCGAAATATCTCGGGTTAAGAATTGCATCTGCGAAACTGTAATCTAGGTCTTTGGTCAGTTTTCAGTATTATCATTCTAACTTCGTCCTTTTTTAAAGTTAGATAAGTTGTCAGAATATATCGCACTCTTAATAAAACAGAGACCTATCTGAGATTTTCGGCTTAAACAAATTTAAACTCTATTGTAATTACTTAACACAAATGTACTGTTAGAATTATAGTCACGCAATTAGAGTTCAAATTATCTTACTTCCAAATTTTGAGTTAAGTTACTGTTTTATTAAGAGTGCGATATGTATAATGATATAGGTAAATATATTTGATTTTGCTTTAATATTGTCAAACAAAAACTAAAACGATAAAATATGTTTTATTATAACCAGCTACATGCAACCTGCATGTAGCTGGTTATAATAAAACATATATTCCTTCATTCTTGTAAACTTAACTAACGATTCAAATTTTGAATAATACGTCTGGGCAAGTGCCTTTATTCTACAGAGACAGCATTAAAATTACCTTATGTAGGAACAGAACTCGGTATTAGTCTGCTATCTTTCTGTGTCAACCGACTCAATGATTTCTATTCATTGCTTTAGCAAACCAGCAACCCTTTTTAGAAAGGTCAGCGCTTGGTAGACTTAATGTAGAAAGTTAAGCTAAAATTACTGTTTCCATTCAGGCGGGCTTCATCTTTATTTATCTACTATTTTCGTATTTTATTAGAGAACTAGGCATAATGTGTATTGCGGAGAACCTTACAAATATTAAAACTTCAGATACAATAGACACTTATATTAGTAACTATATGTAGAGCACACAATTTTTTATACCATGTAGCGATTGACCCCACATCACTCGGTATAGTGCCAAGGCGATTTTTAAGCCATACACGATATATTTTAAAAATAACCAATACATGGATCTGTGCCCTCTACTCAGAAGCTAAAAATAGAGTATAAAATAATAATGATTACACACACAGAAGGCTTTCACACAGTTCACAAGGTTGTTCGGAGCGAAGGCCTTACGTAACCGTGGTGGATTCAGAGCGATCGTTGTGTGACTACAACTATACAGCATCTATTTTAGTTAATTTTATAATGACGTATAAAGCAGTGATAACCTAGTGAGAGACCGATGGACTGCCACGCAGAGGTCTCAAGTTCGATTTTAGGGCACTTCTAACTTTTCAAAGTTATGTGTGTATTAATTAGTTAATTATCGCTTGCTTTTTGACGGCCTCGATGACGTAGTGGTTAGTGTAACCGACTGCGACGCCTGAGGTCGCGGGTTCGATTCCCACACAAGTCAAACATTTGTGTGCATGAACATGGATGTTTGTCTTGGTCTGGGTGTTTCTATATATAATAAGTATATATTTACAAAAAAGAAAGTATATATGTATGTTTATCCATTGTCTAGTACCCATAGTACAAGCTCTGCTTAGATTGGGCTGGATGGTGTTGTGTGTATGTGATAGAATATTATATTATTATTTAATGGTGACGGAAAACATCATGCGGAAACCTCCATGTCTGAGATTTCTCCATAATATTCTTGAAGACATTTGAAGTTTGCCAACCCACTCTGGGCCAGCGTGGTGCACTATGCCCTAAATCTTCTTACACTGAGAAGACACCTCCTTCTTACAGCAGTGGGACAGTTCATGTTCGGGGCTGATATTATGATCATAATGACGTAGAGTTGCCGTTTTGAATTGGCAAAGATTCTTTGACGCATGAATTGCAGATATTTAGATTGAGAGAGAAACATAGTCGTTGGTTTCGTGGCAAAGCTGCATGCTAGCATTCCAACGATTGACAGGTTGACATAACTGAAAACCAATTGTGTCTAGTCGCCGGTGTGCCGCTGCCACTCAAAAAGTTAAGATTTACTTTAAAATTTATATTTAAATCTAGTCTAATTCTTCAATTTACTTTAAACACGCTTGTTAATATTACTTATTATGTTTCAAGCCATCAATTTATAGGCACCACATTATAGGAAGCATGCATACGACAGAACATAAAATAATAAATACGCTTTCTTCTGGGTTTTCCAGAGATATTGTATTTAGCATAAAAGATTTACACTACTATTCAAACAGAGCAGGCAAATAAATAAAAAACGATTTGCACTCCAATTTAAACAACATGCAACCGCACGATCTATTATCACATACGTTTAGTTATATGCGCAGGCGCATGCGAGCGCGTCGAGTGCGTGCGATCGGTAAAAGTCATGGCCAGAACATCGAACTCAATAACACGTGGAAAGGATGCCGACATTGAACATTTTGGTTGTTTGGGAAGGAATTAAGAGAACTGGTATTTTGTGTCAACAATTAAAAGTAGACTGCCTTGTTTGTTTTAGTCTGTATGGCCCGACGTAAGTACGAATCCTGGATCAAATAAAGTTTTTCAGTATCACTGCCTTGTTTGCTGGCGTAGGTTTAAGGTTCATCGATTCCCGGATCTAACAGATCTAAGTTGTTTTTAGAATATTCCTTTAAGAATAAAACTTATTAGTAGCTTCTGGGACTTTGATAGGTTATGATAGGTAGGTAGGATAGGTTTGATCGGACATCTTTATGATAAGTGAAAATATGAGCGGGCCAAGTTATGTAACGAAACGTCGAGCAAAATATTTAAGGGACTTTTAGTTAGGCAATTCTCTGACGCAGCATTGAGTCTAGAAGTCTACGTCTATAAGAGCCTATTACGACAGCAGTCCTGAGTTCCTATGACGTGGTTTTGACGGCCTCGATGGCGTAGCTGTTAGTATAACTGACTGCCATGCCTGAGGTCGCGGGTTCGATTCCCGCGCATGTCAAATATTTATGTGCATGAACATGGATGTTTGACTGTACATGATAGGCATGTATGTATTTACAAAAAATAAGGTATATACATATATTTGTTTATACATTGTATAGTACAAGCTCTGCTTAGATTGGGCTAGATGGTGTTGTGTGTATGTGATAGAATATTATTATTATTATTACTTAAACATAGCTAGCGAAATGTGAGTGCTATATACTTCTGGCTACCCCTCCGGGGAGGTCAAGCATGAGTGTATTAAATAATAACAGCTGTAGAAAGTTGAAATACTGTGTTTCTTTCATACTAAACCTTGTATAACTTTCTATGTAAGTTTTGCGTGACGCTATGTTATTAAATTACCAACAACATCTCTGATAATAATTCAATACCAATATTTTCTTTAACAGCCAAACACAGTTAAGACTTACCTTGAGTGGGCAGAGAGAATTCCATTTGCTACACTACTGGCGTATTAATAAATCAAGAGACATTTAAATTTAAATATAGTTTGTAGCATATTTCATGTAGAGATTTTAATGACGAAACTTTCTTGCGTATGCGTCTTTTTGAGGATCATTGCATCTACATAGCCTTACGCCTTCGTCGTTAAGCTAAAGGTTATTATTATTATTTATTAAAAAAAGACAACTCCCGCTCTAGGAATCATTCCTGGGCCGCGGGGGACTTTACAAACATTCAAACAACGGACACAAAGAACAACCATTTGTGGATCACACAATTTTTTGTCCCGTGTGGGATTCGAACCCACAACACTTGGCGCACTGGCAGTGGCGAGGCGACCATTTGAACCACAACGCCATCCGTGCCGTTGATCAATATCTTTTGGAAACCATAGCTATAGTAATGAGTATTACACCCTCATTGCACCAGCTTTAATGTCCTGTATGTGACGTAATAGGTAAGCAGCGATAGTTCAGTGGGGAGACCAACAGACTGCAATGCAGAGGGTCTCTTTTAGGTTCCCACGTCGCGCACCAATGACTTTCGAAGGTTATATGAATTTTCAAAATTATGTGCGTATTGATTGACAGTTATCGCCTGCTTTGTGCCTCGGAGAGCACGTTAAGCCATCGGTCCCGGCTTCCATGAACATCTCTGGTAGTCGTTATTGGAAAAGTCAGTACCCTCTAATATCCTGACACGTGTCTAGCCTTAGGGTACCGTTAGCTTTCGGGTTGCGGAGGTCAGGTGGCAGCCACTCCGTGTAAAAACTGATATCCAGTCAAATCCAAAAAAAAAAAGCCAACCCCAAGTGACTTGGGAATAATAAAAGCCTAAGAGAGAAGAAGATGTGACGTAATAGGTAGCGGGCCTATTGTCACCTACCAGGTAAGCACCAGACTCAGTGCTGTTACGGAAAATTTCCAAGGACGAAAACTATCTAACATTGGCCTAAGTCAAGAATAAATAAGAATATGCCATCTGTTGCCAAGTGTTTGTTTTATTACTAAACTAGATCTGCCTCCATTTCACCCGCGTTTATAGTTACTGCGCCGCCTCCATGGGTCGTAACGTGATGTTATATAGCCTATAGCCTTCCTCGATAAACAGGATATCCAACACAAAAATAATTTTTAAATTCGAAGCTGTTGCTCCTGAGATTAGCGCGTTCAACCAAACAAACAAACTCTTCCGCTTTATAATATTAGTATAGATAATACTATTTAGTAACACACACTTATTAAATGGCGCCTGAATGTTGTTACTTGTGCGATTGCAGGAGGTTCTCAAGACTTAGATACTGGTAGTCCTGCCCAAGAACGGAATGCCCGGGATCTTAAAAGGAATTCCAAGATAACTTTGCCCGACAAAAGCATAGAAACCCAATTCTCTTATATGTAACAGTTGCATTGACTACCGCTGCGCCACTGAGTCAGATAAATCCGTGAATATTTTAATAGATTTATACAAGACTAGCTATGCCCGCGGTTTCAGCCGTGCGTGATGTTATATAGCCTTCTTCGATAAATAGGCTATTCAACACTAAAAGAATTTTTCAATTCGAACCAGTAGTTCCTGAGATTATCGCGTTGAACCAAACAAACAAACTCTTCAGCTTTATAATAGATATTAGTATAGATTGATCATGCAATTCTTTAAATTCTGCTATTTTGATGTCATTATTTTAAGTGAATACTATTATAAGTAAAATAAACAGTCAATATTTTACTACTATATTATGGCTGCCATATTTTAACTATAACCCGGCCTTCTCAATAACATTTAAAGTTATCGGCTATTCCAATCATAATTATTTGAATATCTGTATGTAATATATTGATGTGTATTCTATAAATAATACATCTGTTATTGTTCGAATTTATTGCAATAAAATATTGTGCATTTAGAAGCCCAATAAACCATGCGTTGTATCATCAATTCACCTTTTTTAAGACCTCAAGGCCAAGTTACAAATCGGTATCATCAATCAGTAAATGCGTTTTGCATCTTCATATTTTATTTGTTTTTCGTGACTTAGTTCATAGAGCTACACGATCTTTAATTATGGCTACCTCTAATAGTTACACATGGTATAATTGTTTTTTTATTACTAATATATGCATACATATATCGTGCAAGCAATGTATTAAAAAGTGGGCTTCAGTTATATTTTACAGTTTGATGAACAAATGTACCCAAAAAGATATGATGGCTTGCAAAATATCCGTAGCAGATGTCGATGATCGCTCGAAGTGGAAAAGAAAAATTGGGTAGGCTGACCTACCATCATGTCGGGATATTGGTCCGGAAAAGGGAGAGAGTACAGTAAAAATATATATTAAACTGAGAGCAAACGATCTAGGGACCTCAATCCTATAAAGGATTGCAGGCGAATAAATAAATTTCGATGGTTTTTAGTTCCTACAGTGCTTTAAACAGAAGGCGAGCTGTGGTCATTGTATCTTGAGGTGATAACTCAAGGCTTGAGTATTTTGCAGGCTCAGCAATGTTTTACAAGCATCCATTAGTTTGCCACCTCAGTACCTTGAAATCTTTGATGTTTTTTTTATTTCATATGTAATATCCGAATGCATTGAATGTATTTGGTAGCGTGTTTTAAATATTCGTTACACGACAACTATTCATTTGAAAATAGTTTTCGCATGGGGCAAGATTTATATGCAAAACACAGGGACAAACAAGGTGATCACTTTTCAAGTTAACACACACAACTACATATATTAATTTAACAAAAATTAAAAACACGGTAGATGAGTATCTTATTACATATCTTTATATACTTACTAGCTGTACCGACAGACGTTGCCGTGTAAAATGGAAAAAAATACCCAAATCTAAACCATCCTCGAATCCACATGAACACACACAATTTTTTTATCAAAATCGGTCCAGCCGTTCAGGACTTCAGCGACATACACACGTACAATAGAATTATATATATAAAGATATAAATCTTCTGTGCGCGTGTTTGTAATTAAACTCCTCCTAATCGGCTGGACCGATATTGATGATTTTTTTTATGTGTGTTCAACTGGATTCGAGAATGGTTTAGATTTTGATTTTCCTTGTGGACAGGACAACGTCTGTCGGGACAGCTAGTGTATTATAAAGTTTGAGTCATCATTAGAACCACAAAAATATTAATGTCTTTAATATTAATTTTAACATAATTTACTGTAGAAATGATAACTTAAACCCTATAACTGCTTAAGTTGCCATAACAATTGAAATTAAAACTACTTTATACGGATTTTGTCGCGTTGTTTATTTAAGAACACATTTATTACACTATTTTGAATTAATAGCAATTTAAATTAATTAAAACTATTTGTATTTAAGTTTATACTTTCTGCTGACGTTTCGGTTGCTTTACAGCAGCCATGCTAACAGGGAGACTCGTCATAACAATCATTATAATGACATATTATGAATTAAATAAAGAAAGTATAATAATGAAAACACTATTATAAACAATTACATTACGGTAGCTTAAAAAACCACAAGCTTCAACATGTACAACAGAAATTCTCCACAAACGGCTTCTACGAACACCCAAAGTATTTACCATGGTTGTATACGGTCTCGTATTACCTAACGCGACAATTATCCACACGTGAGTAGTCTATGGGACATGGTGCGCATAACTTCTGAGTTAATAACTCTGTAAGTAGTTAAGGAATGGTTGAGTAACTGGATTGTTTACCGTTTATTTAGCAGCTCTTGTGTTTGGATATTAGAGAGACTTATTGTAGAATAACGACGTATAAATGTGACGGCATTGTTTGTATTTTGTTTATTTTAGTGTTGTATCGAGTACTCAAAGAAAAATAATATATGTATATGATATTGTCAAATTCATTGATAAAATACATGATTATGGATTTTGTATTATTTTTATTTGTATCTTTGTATTCAAAATGCTAACTTAATATTATTATAAATGCAAATATGAGTTTGTTTGTTTGTTTCGCTTTCATGCTTTAATTACTCGACCAATCATCATGAAATTTCACATACATGTTGTCAGACGAACAGAAAAGGACATAGGGTACCATAGGGTCCAAAAAAATACTGTTACTAACATAACCTAACCTACATTTATGCAAGCGAAGTTGGGGGCAAAATTTAGTTATCTATATTTGATTTTGACTTGTCGTGCTAGTAAATTATTTTGATATTATTCAATTAAGTAGCATATAGTAACTTTGCTGAGACTGCGAATAGAACATTATTAATATGAAAAGATTTTTGTGAATCGATGTCATAAGAACAAGCGAATTTAATTAGAACACGTCCAAATATTACGACACATTTAATTAAGTTTTAATTGAAGAAGAATATTAATTTTATCAATATATTAATTAAAATTTAATTTATATTAGTCTAGCAAAATAAAGTTTAATACAATTACCATACATGTTATTAAATATTGACATATGTCAATAAAAACTCACCGCAAAACCACTGATGATATTATTTACTTAATAGCATAACTTTACATATACAAACCAAAACCTAACCTCTAAAATAAATCTATTAATCCAGCAATAAAACGTCAGAATTACATTTAAAATTCGCTTAAACGAGCCATTAGCGTCGCATTATGACTGCGAACACACATCAAATGTAATATTTCCGTTCATAATGAATTGTTACGAATGTAATCCATACTTTCATCTCTCGCATAGCCGCATGCGATTGCTTTCCCCCACATTACAGATGATAGGTGGCTATTAAATAACATTGTGTAAGTTTAACAAAATATTCATGTGTTCACTGAAGGGTGAGCGCCATTTTGGATTTATGATGCGTGACAGTTGGAGGTGTCTATTTTTTCTTTCGAGAATGTTTTGGAAAAGGTTGTTTGACATTGAAGATGACATGTGAATGGGTGGCGTTGTGGATTAAATATCTCGGTAATAACTTCGTAATATGTCTAAACTTGGGTAGTAAGTAATTTGGAACAAATATTTATGTGATCCACAAATTGTTGCTATGAATCCGGGTACTGTAATAATAGTACTGTTAGGAAAAAATAAATACTACGTCTAAGTAAGCGAAAGGTTAGGCATATGTCTACCCTTTTGTTTTATCAGACTCGCTGGTTGGTTGGTAAACACATTGAATCGCATACCAAGTTTATTTGCAAGTAGACTCGTCAGTGCTGCTTATGATTTTCTTTTGGCAATTATCGGTATAAGGCGCTCATAGTCAGTTGCACTCACTGATCGGTAAACGATTAGCGAGGTTAAGCAACGTTGGGTGCGGTCAGTCTAGCGATGGGTGACCGCTTAGTGGTATTTCATCTCCGTTTTACGTGCCCTCCGAAGCACGGAGACGCTCAGATGAAATACCGCTAAGCGGTCACCCATCTATAGACTGACCGCACCCAACGTTACTTAACCTCGCTAATCGTTTACCGATCAGTGAGTGCAACTGGCTATGAGCGCCTCTGAACACCGATGATTTGTTAAAGCATAGTTGCGCACTTACATTTGCGTGTGCTCAAAACCGCACGACAAGCTCCAATTTAATTATAATTTAAACATCAAACACTACAGTTACCATAAATAATAACTATGGAAGCACTAACAAAGTCATAAAACAAACTAGGGTTTACGAAACTCCACAACAATGTGTACTAGAATCGCATAAGGGAATGGCTATAAACTTGATCGGTAATGGTTTGTGAACATACCATAACCTACTGCGTTTCGGTTAAACAAACCATTGTTGGATTGTTGACCTAATATGCTTTGGGCATTTGTGCCTATAAGTTGTATATGCAGTTATTCTGCTTACCCAATTGCTTAAAAACATTTGAGATTGTCTTTGTGATCGTTTTTTTTTTTTTCAACTTATGTGGCAAACAATCCTACGGCCTACCTGATGGTAAGTGTTCACCGTAGCCTATGGACGCCTGCAACACCAGAGGCATCACTTGCGCGTTGCCGGCCCTTTAGGATAGGCAGTGGAAAAGAGAAGGAACAGGAATGGGAGAAAGGGGGTGATTGGGCCTCCGGAACTCTCACTAACCGAACGAAACAAAACAGTAGGAATACTGCTATTTCACGTCGATATTCTGTGAGAGGGTAGTCCTGCCCCGGTCGAGCCGGCCCATTCATGCTGAAATCAATGAGGCTCTACTACTCCGAGGAGGATTCTTCTAGTCTTAAAGACTGAATTAGAAATATATAATAACACTAGATATTGGCTGCGACAGCGCTTGCGTAAATGTAGGTTAGAAACAGTATTTTTATGGATAAATGGTACCCTATTTCCTTTTCTGTACACTTGACAACGTGTATGCGAAATTTCGTGATGATCGGTCGAGTAGTTAAGGCGTTAAAGCGCAACAAACAAACTCGTGATATAATATTACTAATAAGTAACGATACTCATTACAATTAACCAAATCTAAAATCCTTAGTGTTAAAATTTATAAGACTGCTTCGGTGGCGCAGCGGTACTACCTGTGAGGGCTGTTCATGAGGTGGCTCTTAGGTTCGATTTTCAGATCGGGCAAAGTGTTATTGGGTTTTCTCACAAAAATTTCTCAGTATCAGGATTGAGTCTAAACCTGTGCCCTGTTGACGACAGAATGAGGGCAGGGCCTCTATAACGTTATACTAAAAATCATAGCTAACTGTATGTGGGTGCTAAACAACTCTTTCACTTTCGAGAATATAAACGTAAGACTACCTATGTATATTAAAATTTATATATCTTCATTTCTCGGATATGTGATGATGATGATGATTTTGAATCAGGTTGATAAATCATTTCGATCCTTTGACGGCCTCGATGATTCCTTGGTAAAAGCTAACAAGATTTTATTTATGAGCCTATGATGTACCGAGCATCTTGCTAGACTAAATGTTGCTACGGAACATTACTTACACATAAACGTAATGGGATTGGGCAGGACACGTTAAATGCCGCATGCCGCATGAGCTTTAGGCTAAAACCAGCACAGACTAAGTCCCAGATGGTGCTAAGTGGCAGTTAGGTAGACCAAGGCGTCGATGGCGGGGCGAATTAGGTAGCTACAGGAGAGACTGGTGCAAACTAGCGCATAACAGGGATATGTGGAAAAGCGTGAGAGAGGCCTTTGCCCTGCAGTGGGACAATACAGGCTGAAATAAATAAACGTAACCACAAGACTTAATCTTTACTAATATTAGATAGAATGTATTTTTTTTGTGTAAAGTAATTTTTGTAATTAATGTTTTCATAATATTGTGTGTGCATGAATGTATGATGCAAATTCTTTGTGGCAAAGTGCACAAACAATGACATGCAACGTTATTCAAATATTATATATCGTATATTTCATTCAATCTTCTTGTCATCATTTTCAATAATTTCAATAATGTGTTCATCCTCAGTACGATTACATTTCAATTGACTCGGCAAGAATTCTTTATAACAAATAGCGTTGTCAGTATCAAATTACTTTATTTAACAGTTATCGACGATTTCACTTGGTGATGCGCCGGCGCAACGTTTAAGGCCAGCTTCATACCCGCGATAAATAATATTCTCTATTTTAACGCGTGGATAGAAAACTTCAAAATCCGGTTTTAGGAATTGCCTACACAGAGGATTGTGAGCTACAGCATAGTTTAAGTTTATATGCAGTAAGAGAGTCAGGGAACTAAAATACCATAAAAAATTATCGATAATAAAAAAACGGTTGATTTTCGACCAGCATCAATCGATTTTGAATATAAACAGTAAATAAAATATATTATATATTTTATTTATATTTAAATGTAGATACATTGTTATTATTTTTATTTGTTACTTATCATAAGTACACTGCAATTTTCAGTGCGATAATTTAGTTTTCTCTTTCACAGTGAACTATTACATGTATGTTTATTCATTGTAACATTCAAACATTATTCTTTTGTAATTTTTTGGGCCCTCGTTAGCTCTAGTATATGTTATACATTATTACTTGGTTCATAAATATATCTTGATCTAAAATGCAATTATAACAAGTGATTGTACCTAATTAGTATTTTTCCTGTCTATATGAATCTCCTTTATTATAATTATATAATTAGAACCCGTTTATAAACTACCCGATCGGTGGTAGATCTTCTAACAGTATAATAAAAGTTAGGCCATAGTCCACCAGTGTCGTATCAGTGTCCAGTCCAGTGTATATTTATTAGTGTCCATAGCCATGGTCAACTAATAAAGGGTAGTCCTTTATTAGTTGACAAACTTTGAAAGCATTATGAACAAGTTATCAAGAGATACAAATTTTCTCGCGTTCATATCGTCATTAAGGCGTTAAATTAACTATTTAAAATGCGAATAGTAAGCTAAGAAATGCGTACCGAGGAATCCAATACCAGATATTTACAGACATAATCTCACGCCTATTTCCTCGAAGGGGACCCACAATTTTTTTTCCCCTGTTAATAGCCAACTTTCGCACTTTCGCACTGTGTCGCGGGGATTTTACAAACATTCAACAACGGACACAAAGAATACCCAGACTCGGAACAACTATTTGTGGATCACACAAATTTTTATCCCGTGTGGGATTCGAAGCCACAACACTCGGTCTAGTGGCAGACCGGCCACTGAAACCACTACGCCATATAATACGCAATACCAATTACACATACATTTTATCAGCTATGGTTTTCAGTTCCACCTAATAGGAGGCGGTCTTATTGCCGTCTTTCAGGCACTGTTCAAGACTATGTAATACCACAGATACTTTATTCACAGAAAAATCCGATAACATTTTCGCCAACCCAAAAATCGAAATCTAGACCTCATGCACAGTATTCGCATCTACATAGTAATTACTGCATGGATGGTGTGGTGGTTTAAATAGGTGTGTAGCCGCTGCCACTGTGCCGTATGTTGTGGATTATAATCCCGTATGGGACAAAATTTTGTGTAATCCCCAAATGGTTGAAATTAAACTACTATATACGGATTTTATCGCGTTATTTATTTTACACTTTATTAAAACATTTTTAAACTGTTACACTACTACTAGATACTATTCAACTTTACTAATTTTTAAGCTAATTAAATTAATAAAACTATTAAAACTATTTATTTTTAAGTTTACACTATCCCCGACGTTTTGGTTGCTTTTCAGCAGCCATGGTCACGGGGAGACTAAGATCGTAGTTGTCTCAATGTTCCAGTGTCTTATTTCAAAGTACCCGAACATAATTTAATCATTGGTGTTTCTATTTACGCAGAATGAGCTCAGAGTATCATGAAGTCTAGCTGTGGTTTGCTTCTTCTTGGGTTTGGCTATTTGAATTACTGGATCCTAAGCTGGAGGGACATTCCCACCAACTTCTCTATTGAAATTAGGATGTTTTTTGATTTCATTAGCCTTGCAAAGCATCCTTAAATGGTTTTTATGAGTCTGGGTGATTTTTTTGTCCGTTGTTTAAATATATGTAAAATATGCATACAGTTTTCATTCCCAGTGCGAGCATTTTCGTTTTTAATAGTCAATAAATAAATGAAATCCAACCTTTATACAAAGTTGACCTCGCTAGTCGAATATAGACACTTTTAAACGATAGGACATCGAACGACTATTCATTAACAACGTTATAAAATATTTAAAAATTACATGGTGTCGTTTGTGTACAGCAAGCCTTATAATAAAATCAAAGCTATTATCATAACAAGGATCGCTAGTGTAAAGGTCACGTCGCACTATGCGATTACGTGTCATCCGACAAACGCAACCTAACATCTGGGATATAATCTGAGTGCACTTTGAACAATAGTGCAATAATTTTTACATTTAAAAGTCACAATTTAAATATTATTACAGATTTCAAATGTGACTTTTAAATGTAAAGATCTCGCAATGACATTGTCACGTTTTATAATTGACTGAGCAATATGATATTTATTACTATTCAAAGAAAGTATGATGCTTTTATATCTTTATAATAGGTCGACGTGTATCACCCGCTCATTTACTTCTATATACTAAGTTACTGTGATAAATTAAAAAACCTTTCATTACAGCGACTACATATGTTCAGATCTCACGTAATTAAAATAAACTATGCTTATTTACTGTAAATATTTTGAATAATGCGCTCTTACTATAAATATTCTATAACAAAAATCAAACCAACCATTTTTATCACATCGTAATTAGGCTAATACCGCTGACCCCATGAGGAATATAACTTATCATAAAGAGGTATAATAAAAATATACTGGAACAAAAACGTGCGAATTAACTGCGCCTGCGACTTCTGCTGCGTAAATCCTTAGATTTACTAACTTGATCTTTAGATTAATTCCTAAAAATCTTTATTAATTGTGGACGATATATAAAATAAATTTCGTAGTTCATTATTTTACATACATATATATAATATATACGTGTAGAATGCCTGTATATCCTCAAAGGTATTAGTAGAAATGTATTATATATCTACATCTTGGCAGTAATATACCTACCTGATTCGACGTAATAGGGTTTTTTAGGCACATTACCAATGTTCATACTTATGCAGATAAAACTTTAGGTATATCAGCAACACATTGTATAATACCTACTAAATTGTATAAACATGATACATGTACATAAATGTGCACTCACAACGTTATTCACTTCATACATTTATAATATAATTAATCAAGTAGTGAAAGTGACAATTTTTATTAATATTAATAAACAATTTGCAATCATAAAAACAAGATAAGTTTAGTGGGAATGATTTAAAACTATCAATATCTAATATCTACTTAATTTATAATAATTATAGAGTCCCTTCCCTACCACTCTTCTGGTTGTAAGACAGAAAGCCGCTGTACGGACCAGTGCTTAAAAGCACATTCAGAGACCAGCTGCAGACAGAGCTTGTCCCTTAATCTACGTATTCAGTAAGCTACTTTTAAATCTTCCAGCCAAACTATATATTATAAGCCGTCGAATTCGCGCTGCCAATTCATCCTTAGGGTATTAAAGCTACGACCTTTAAATCATACTATCCCATCAATGATACACTGATACCATTAATTTATTCAATACATATACATTTCAAGAAATATCGTCCGTTTAATGTATATAACCTTTAGGCAATATACTAACAAGATCGTGATCAATATTATTGCACATGTCAGATACATAACTACTTACACCACTTAACCATCCAATTATGATGATGGACATTGTCCAATTTATCTTAATGAGCGAATAAGTAGCTCTTTGAGGTCATTGAAATGTAATGTTATATTAATATGAACATGCCAAGCTTCCGCCATTTTGGAATTGTAAGAACTTTATTTGTAGTACCTAATGTGTAAAAAAAGCAGCGATAGCCTAGGGGAAAAACCAGTTGAGTTCCAACCCAAGGCGCGCATGTCTGACTTTTCGAAGTTAAGTGCGCATTAAATAGTTATTTATCACTCGCTTTAACGGTGAAGAAAAACATCGTGAGGAAACCTGCATGTCTGAGAGTTCTCCATAATGTTCTTGAAGATATGTGAAGTCTGCCAACCCGCACTGGGCCTGAGTGGTGGACTATGAACTAACCCTTCTCACACTGAGAAGAGGCACGTGCCCAACAGTGGGACAGTTTAATGCAAGGCTGATATTTTTATTATTATTATAATGTGTAACAAACCTAATTGCAAAATTAAATAAAATTAAATAGCTGTAAAACTCCAGAAATATTAAAATTATGGGTATGATTTGGATAGTTTAAAACTCGTTTAAAGAAAAGTTTAAAAGTTATTTTAAACTTTCGTAAATTTTCAAATTTGTTTTCTTGGAAGTGTTGTATTTTTGTTTGTAATTAGTAAGCTCAAAAACTACAGCACCGATTTAAAAATATATTCCACCAATAAAAAGCTGCTTTATCTAAAAGAAGCATACCATCGCTCTCGGCCATATACCATCACGATACAAGCGGGAGCGAAGCAGTAATCATAAACGTAGATGAAACTGCTGCGATATATTGAAATAGTTAAATTTCTCGCACATTCTTATAAAATTTGTTGCTTAAGATTGAAAAGCACTATTTAAGCCTGAAACTTGACAGTTTTATTTATGCAGTTAAAAATTCATTTATACGTGTAAATATTGTTAAACTTATTTGAATATGTCCATACTAACATAGCGTATGTACACATGCCTTACTTAGTAAGTTAGTTACTAATTAAGAATTATGATACTGTTATTGTTTCTCCTTGTATTGATGTTTTACGAAAATCTCGTGTTCCGGGGATTTTGACAAACATTGAAACGATTATCGAACCCTCACTAGCAGTAAAGGGCCAACCACATAAACCACAACGCCGTTCGTGCATTGACTGCTTTGACTTCAAAATACTAATTTCGATGTCCCAGATTGGATGGTTCTTCAATAGCCAAGTGTATACTATCCCGTTTGACTAAAATGCGTGCGGCTTCATTCTGCCTTGCCTATCGAGGATACACAGACTTATTCTATAGTTCAGTGTAGACCAACTATATGGTATCGATAAGTAACCTGAAATAATGTATTTTTTTTTATTTCTAGGTGCTTATACCCGATCCACTGACCGTTAATCCAGATAAATTGGTAAGTCATTATACAATTTATACATAATATGATCTTAATGTAATTTATAAAACGGTGAAACTTATGTTCCCGATTCGATTTTGCTTGACTGTTATCAAATCTCTAAGGGTTCTTTACCATGAGCACGATTTGACTCAATTACAACAACACAATTCAACCTAGTCAATTACTATAGGGTACTCAATTACAATACTGACTTCGTCGTGCCGGTATGATTGGGTTCGAAACCAGTAAGAGTAACCAATAACAAATGTGTATTAATCCACCACTTACAAAAGTTCCTATGATAATATGTATACGAGCTAGTATCAATGTGAAAAAGCACAATTTGTCTACCATAGTATACTTGTATACAGATTCGTGTTAAACATTCCCTAGGACTTGATGATGCAGAACTTTTTCACCATGGGTTCCATAAAATTATTTCTGTCTCCATTTTACTATAAGTAATCTGAGCATTTTCTATAGCCATTGTCCCAATTTTGCTTCAACTTAACTTATAGAGCCGCTAGCCTAATTGTTCAGGTATGGGCTTTTCTATCGTAAGGTCGTAGGTTCGATTACCACCTATTACACTTCCGATGTATACCCGCTCTTAACTCAAGCATTTAGCTTAACTGTAAGCACAAACATAGGCATTGTAATTTGGATCCCGAATTTACAGAAATCTTATCAAAAATATAAGGTACTAAACTTAGACCTCGTTATGACTTAGACCTCGTTATGACTACAAAATAATAAAACTTTTAAAATTAGTGGTGTTTAATTAATTTTCATTGATACTAGACCGTTGTAACAATGTTTTCTACAAAAATAAATAATTTGTATTTGAATTTGAATGTGCAGTATATTTAAGACACTATGAGAATTGCAATAAAAACAAATGTAGCTTGACAAACCTCTTAATAGTCGTTTGTCACACGAAACTTCTCAAAATCACACAAAAATATGACACAAGCTTCCCACTCCCACACGCTTCATTAACTTCAAAAAGAAATAATTACTAAAATGATTTAGTAACCGCATCTATTTAACAACATTTAGTAATAAATTCTACACTAATTACATCAGTAAGAATTCAAAACTATGAAATCTGCACGCGGTGACTTTGTACGAGCGCAATTCCAATTAAAATGTTATAGTAAATCGTACGTTTTCCTCTTTCTACGTTCTCATGATCCCATTGTTTAAGCCTTATGTAAATAATGACGATTAATGATGCCTCTGTTAAAACGAGGCTTCATTGTGTAAGATGTAACATAATTTGGAATCATGAAAGTACGTCAATAGCTGATTGTAGGAATGATATCTTATGTAGGGCATTCTTGTTGTTCTTACAGGAAATACATTATTCAATCTTAGATCGCTTTATTGATACTAGACGCATCACAAAAGTAATTTAGGTATACGATTATTTAAGTTTCCACTTCAGGTGATTTTTATCTGCTGCCTAGCTTGAGGAAATATACTGCACGCAAGTGAACTTACGAGCGCTTTCGGTATTAGATAATGTGTGTAACGAGGAGCAAACTGATGTATAACGTAATAGTTAAGAAACCATTTATCATGTACGAAGTACTCTATGTCTGATAAATGCTTTTTTAAAGTTTCTAGTACAATTAAGCCTTCGAATGTAATTTGTGGACGCAGATTTACGTGGGGCACAATGCTTTTGAATTGTCATTGTCTCTGAATTTCTAGCAGATGCGAGGTTGAGTTGTTTAATTTACTAATTATAATTATTTTTTAACTAGGCACATTTAAGAAATTCTTACTTTGTACATCTAAAGATTTATAATTAAATAATTTAGTTATTAATCAGTTTACAGTATGTTATGTATCTGGACATATAACACGGCATTTTTTTCTGAAGAGATAGTATTATCAAAATTATAAATCTGATGTTATATGTAATATCTAAAAACCCTAATAAAATCTTTTGTAGTCTTTATGTAAGAGCACTTACCGTTTTACCTGGATTAATTTTCAGTGGATCAAGGCCTGAAAAGATAGAAATACATTGCTCAGTTATTATAATATTACATATCGACACTGTATCATCCGTCTAGTAAGTATATAGTATAGAATTTAGCCTGTACGTTCAGTTTTAGTTTGATATAATTTATGGGAGCTATTATGCATTGCGATAATTTAGTTATCTGTATAAATATTCGTATTTTCACTTTCATTAGAAAAAGACACTAGATTTTGCCTGCGGTTTCGCTTGCGTTAATGTAAATTTTGTCATTAAATTTCTATGCCTCGGGACTTTTTCCCTTTCTTTAGCCCTGACAACGTGTATGTGAAATATCAAGATGATTTGTCGAGTAGTTAAGGCTTGAAAGCGTAACAAACAAACAAACTCTCATTCGCATATAATATTATTTAAGATACAAAGATGCGTAACTAATAACTTTACAAACATTATTTTATAAAACATTTTAAGCTTAATAACAAATCACTCTTACAATTGTAAGGTTACTAAATAAAAACTCTTACTGTCAACCACCAATCGCCAATCTATCACTTATTACTTTTAATATAGCGGTCAATACCACATTGCGCAAACACTCCTTCACATTTATTTTAAATGCTTTAAGATGCTGGCTGGGAATATTGAATGTCTAGACATAACATTAGAGTGTCTAGGTACACCATTTTATAAGTTCAAGCATTGACATTACACAAGACATAAAGTTGACCGATAAAAATGTCAATAAGTGATTTGTGACGTCGTGTCGTTACAAGATCACAACACGCAGAGATTTCGGGAGTGACCATTGGATTGATTTTAACCTTTGGTTTATTTCATTATAAAATATTTAAGATCTAATGTAGGTACACTTAGTTTGCATATAAATGTTTATTATTTATGATTTATTGCAACATAGTAAAATAACATATGCTTTTAAAAGAGAATTTATTTATGAAGACATAGGATTTTTATGTTTAACTCGCCTTTGTAGAGGTGTAAATTTACGAAAACGACTCTTGCTGTAACTTTTATTATTTTAATGGTATGTATTACATATTAAACTTATGTATACCTATATATCGATGTCGATATTTCGTTAAGTGCTGAGTTTAAAATTGAAATAAAATTACTGACATCCGAATCAAATAGCTAAAGCTAAGTTCTCGATTGCCTCAATTAGAAAATAAAATTTATCTAATAGAATATATTTAGTAGATTCCTCGAACACACTGTATCAGACAGTGTTACATAATATATAAGTATATTATGTAGACCATAACCCCGGGTATAAATTTATTTATTGGAGATTCACACATCTCTATTGCGGCCAGCGATGTGTTATTTTGGAAGTACTGAATTACGAGTACTTCACATGTTGACTATAGTGATGTACACAGTCGCGACCAATGTAACACAAAAACAGGTCGTACGCCTAAGGGCCTAAATTTCTCAAACAAAACAATGTTACTTACTGAACGAGAATATAAGCAGCTAACACTTATAAATAACAAAAATTCTAGTAATTTCCATTCTGCAACAGACAGTTAAAATGCACGCGGTATGTTTGTTGCCATAACTTGGCCATTGCAATAAATTCATCTCGCGCGATAACATCGTAAACTTAATATAATAATATACATGGAGTGCTAGGTAATGTGCACATGTGTCTGGCTGCGTGTGTGTGTGTGTGTGTGTGCGTGTGAGTGTGTGTGTGTGTTTGCCATTGTCTTTTTTATTGTCTGAGACAGTAAATGAGCAAGCGGTCAAGCTGAGTGTAAGTGGTAACTACCGCTCGTCGACATCAGTTGTACAGAAGGCATAGCAAAACGTCTGCCTATTTACCATATGAGTCGTAAAATACCTTCGCAGTCTCTTGTTATAGTTTATCTGTTGAACATGGTATTAAGTTTGTTTATCCAAAACTATCAGTTATAGATCAAAATAGGTTACTCTTTGAACATAAGACGGGAGATATTCCAAGCATTCCCATGTTAGAATTCCTCAAAATCTCGCTACATTACCATTATCTAGTCAAGTTTGCAGGAACAGCAATTGTTCTAATAACTAGCTTAATATGCTAGAACATATTATGTTCTACTTAATGTTAATCGGTTGCCACAGCCATGGAATCATTGGCGTGTTCACAATCCTGTACTCCGTGTTTTTTATATCCTTCGTGAAAAACCCAACAGTGTAGTCCTTTCGGAAAATCACTATAATTCCATAAACTATGTGTCCGTGAGAAGAAATCTCTTTAAAATCATTACCTGTCCAAAAGTTAATTACAATAATATGGTTGTGGTCAACTTCACCGCAATGTCATACAAATTCATTGTCAAAATGGTTACATCTTATTATTGTTCAAACCCTACAAACATGTGTATATGTGTTTAGGCCGAGTGCACAGTAAGTTGCCCAACACTAAAGGTCAAGGACGAATAACAGTTTTGAGCGTACAGTCGGCAAAACAATCGTGAATAATTGTCGGTCAAAATATTGTAAGCCTTTGTTTTATTGCCGTTAGGATATGAAATGATGCGTGATGTGAAATTGTTAAGTAAGCCGTTTGCAATTTTGTGACGAAAATGTTTAGTAACTATAAATGGGAGTCAGTTAATTTAGATGTTCATAGTAATAATAAATGTAGGTATCTGTCCAGGTGCTATAGCAGCTGCAGATGTGTATATAATTCATTTGTGCCGAAAATTCTTCATCACGGCAGAAAATTAAGTTGAAGTGGGTATATTATTATATTAATAAGTAAAAAGAAAACTTTGTACGCCTTTTAATCAAATTTTGCGCACGGAAGCGTGTGAGACTTGTCATAGTTAAACGTTTTATAGAAGAGGAATGCTGAAAGCATTAATTTATATAAAAATATATTAACACAGCAGAATTTTAACCACAGAACGACGCGTTGTGAAATAAATAAGTAAAATAATAATTTAAATAAGTGCGATTTCTTAATATTTTATTTATTTATTACGTTTAAAAACATTTATTGGCCTCCAACTCCAAAATAAACCTCTAAAATGCAGCATGTTTATTTTTTAGAACATATTAAAAATGCATGTTTAAATTCAATTTTAATCGCTATATTTTAGTGCACGCGTGTTTTTTAATAAGTGGTACAACTACTGGTCATGTTACATTTAATTTGCTGCCTGTACCTCGGTCGTTACTACGTATGCTAATGACGATAGAACGTAAAGGCCATCTTCCCATAGGCTCGGCGCCGTGGTCGTCCACTCGTTACGTCCTCTTAGAATGAAAGTCACCCGTGATGAGTCGTTCGGAAGGCTATATAGTACGCACTCGTTCTGTTACTACTGTTTCTCTTTTTAAGCTGCGGTCATAATAAAGGAGTTCAGGACTCTTAAAAGTAAAAAAAACCATCTTGACTGATAGTATGTATGTATCTTATGTGGGGGCCAGTCAGTACAGACCGGCGACACTTCGACCCAGTGGGATCTTTTGTGTCGACATTCTCCCAATAACAACTGCCATAGATATTCATGGCAGCCGGGACCGACGGCTTAACGTGCTCTCCGAGGCACGGAGCAGGCGATAATTGTCAATCAATACGCACATAATTTCGAAAAGTCATATAACTTCCGAAAGTCAGAGGTGCGCGACGTGGGTTCGAACCCGAGACCCTCTGCATTGCAGTCTGTTGACTGATAGTTTAGTGTAATCGTGTTATTTTTGATATATTTTCTTTTTTTGGCATTATAACATTGCAACTCACAAAAACATATAAACAACTACATTTCCATAGAAAGTGGAATATCACTTTGTACATGTCTTCAGATATATTATAAAAATATATCGTTTCTAACTCCTCACCTGGCTATTTGAAAAGAAACTTTGTATATTGGGATTCTGCTGACGTAGATCTATTTAGGTGGTGTTCTTATGTGACTATAATTCTAATACGATATATTAGTACGTCTTGCTCTCTTTCCATAACACAAGTATTTAAATAACAAGGTTTCCAATATCGTGTAATCTAAATTACTACATAATATTATCAATATTATCTAGTTAAATTTTATTGGTGTAATACTAATAATATAAAGATTAATTTAATTGTGTGACCAAAACTTTTTATCACCGCATGTCCCATACTACAAATTTCAACTTTAAGCATTAAATTATAAGGTTTATATTGAAACAGTGCAAGCCTTTTTTAAGTAAGATTTAAGCTTCAGGCATTTTTCGTGTGCGAATTTAGTATGAAGTCATTTGTATATACTTTTGAGGTATCTTGTAGTGAACTGAGAAAATATTTAAATTTACTTGGACATTATCATTAGCTTGAAGGATTGTCATCATCATTACGATTTTCTCAATTATGTTTGTATGTCATAGTTACATTGAAATATGCGAGATATAACTATGTTAAAATTGCATGTGATGGAAACATACTGTCAAATATGTTACTATCCTTTCAACAGCAGACTGAATTTATACTTTGCCCAACATTCGAATTGAGGAAGATTAATTTCAATACTAAACGAATGAGACAGCTGTGCATGAGGTCTCAAGTTCGATCCCCGTGTCGGTCTGAGTTGTGTGTCTGAGTCTAGAAATATGGTATGCGGCAAAAGGCTCGCCCGTCTTTACGAGGGATCTAAAATCAAAATTTGTGGAATGTTCGGGATAAAGCTTTTCATACGATTAAACTTTATTAACAATATTGTATTAAAATCAAACTACCAAATTCTATGTACCAAGTAGTATTTGAAAAATACTGTCAATCTATTTTAAGATAGCACTAGGTAAAAGTACATTTTCGTGATCAATTAAAAATGAACGAGTATTGCATTATCGCATTTTATTTATATTTGCAATCGGTTTTCTCTATTCTAAACTATAAAACTTAGGTGTTTGATAGAATAATCCACAACAAAGTTAAGAATTTACTTTAATAATAACATTGACTATATAGAAATAATCAGACATTTACGAGATCTTATTTATATCACCACACATGACGCATAATGAAACACCAAGAGACATAAAGTTAATTTTTTAAATATTATTCACATGTGTGATTATGTACAAATTATATTTATTAGTATTCATATCAGCACATACAACTGAGGTTTTCATTAAATATAAAATTATCAACTGTAAAAGCATTCAACATATGCACAGATATATACGGTTTTTCCTGACCGTTGATTAATTATATTATTTGCCATCACAAGTTACCTTTATTTTGTTATTGTTGTAATAATTGTAACGTGTATCATAGTATGAGTGTTCTTTCTTGCCGATGTTTTAAATGTCTGTAAAGTCTTCCAAGACACTTCTTCTTCTTCTTTTCGTGTGGTTAGTGGCCAACCTGTTGTCAAGATTTGTTCAAGCCGCCTGTAGGTCTCTGACATGGCTTAACGACTGCTGTCCATTTGACAACAACCGGGACCGACCTTTTACGTGCCCTCCGAAACACTGGATTTACCTAGAGGTAAATCAAGTGTTTCGGATCCAGTGTTTTGAATATAGATTTGATGTGTATGTTCACAAATAAAAAAATAAATATAGTTCGAAAAATACCATATTTAATTGGATACATATTCCATGTGCAATGGGCTAGACGATTAACTTTTAATTTTTTAAAATAAATATCATCCAAAGAAAACTTGGTCCTGATGACTCACGCGCCCTTGGCATTAAAATGTAACTGGTAGGCTTCCGGTATTACGTTGTACCCGTAAGTTGTTATGAAGTTATTTAAAGACTGACTTTTGATGTCTGTCATGTTAATGTCGCTGTCGCGTGAAGACTGGTTTCTGAGATGTATAAATATGACTGGACAGATGGCGTAGTGGCTTATTTGGTAACCCTGCCACTGCTAATGCGGTGAATGTTGTGGGTTCGAATCCCACATGCGACTACAATTTACGTGATCCACAAATATCCGTGCCGAATCTGGATCTAGTAAGGGTAATTTTTTGAATATTTGTTAAGTCTCAGTGATCCTGGGATTATTCCTGGTGAAACCCTAACATAACATTTGATTTCAAAGAAACATATCTGCAAGACTAAGATTAGTACATTCTGTGCCACGGGAAACTTTACAGACATTTAGACACCCAGATACATAGAACACCCATTTGGCACAACCATTTCTGGTTCACCAAAAAATTTGTCCCGCATGGTATTTGAACCCTAAAAACTCAACATAAGCATCCACCTAAGTCAACACTTCAATTAATTTGACACATCAACTCAACAATATTTTCAAGCTTGACACCAGTATGTCATCAAAGATGTATCTCAAAAAGATATTTTACAACAAAATAATAAATAAAACCAATAATTACCTCGTAAAAGTTTTACGTTGCTATTTACTCGCTGCTTTTACACCTGGTCGTAAAGATGGCCGGCCATTTGACGCCATTTCCACCTATTGTCTTTTACATTGTTAGTCAGAATTAATTGCTTGCCTCAGTGATACTACAGTCAACCACATAAGTAACTGAAAATTAAAAAAAAAATTCCCACATGTTTTTGACTGCACGGATGGTGTAGTGGTTTAAATTGTCACCTCGACACTGCCATTGTGCTGAGTGCTGTGGGTTTGAAACCTACACGGTACAAAACTTTGTGTGGTCCACAAATGGCTGTTCCGAGTTTGGGTGTTCTTAGTGTTAACTGTTGTCCTAGCTGTTTGAATGTTTGTAAAGTCCCCCGCGACACAGGATTTATTCCTAATACGGGAGTTGTCTTATATAAACAAAACAAAAACTTGTGTCGCAATAAGCTTATTAGTGGAAAAGCTGTTGTGAAGTTGTACGCATTTGTGCAAATCGATGGTCCCTATCCGTTGCGTCGGAGACATTGTTGGTTGGCAAAGTCTACGGCATCTGCCGTCAGTATACAAAGGGCATCAGTCCCTTAGAGTAAAAACAGTATTTTTCTTAAACTTAACTGCCCTATTGTTGGACAAAGGTCTCCTCTACATTTCTCCAACCACTCCTTCGGTCTGCCAGTCTAAGAGTATTTTAACGAAAATTTAATTATCTAAGTAATTGTGAAAAGCTCCAATAGCCTTGTGGGACATCGTTGGACTGCTATGCAGAGGTCTCGATTTTAATCACGAGTCAACCTCTGACTTTTCAAAGATATTTGCATATTAATTAGTTAATTTACTTCAGAAAGCGATTAATTAAAAGAAAAGATCTTTTAATTAATCGCTTTCTTCAACGGCAAAGAAAAACATCTCGAGGAGACCTATGTACATGCCTGAGAGTTTTCTATAATGTTCTCGAAGATACATATGTGCATTCTGCCAACCCGCACTGGACCAGCGTAATACACTATGGCCGAACTCTTCCCACACTGAGAAGTGGTCCGTGCCCAGTAGTGGGATAATTTATAGTTATATAGGGCTGATTTTACTTATTCGGCTATCCTTTATTTGTAACAGCTCCTGTAAAAGATGAGGATTTTTTATGATCGTGTTTGAAATAGCAATTCCGAATCTAATGTTAATCGACTCATGTCGCTGACTGTACGTGGTGTTATATATTGCTTAATATTGTTCTATCTTTGTGTCCTATAGTAATTTCGACACTAGTTAAATCTATGTATGTTTGTATTTTGAGTGGTAGAAATTGCTTTTGTGGTACTTGTTGACGGTACCAATTAGCCCGCTCGGTCAGGCAAGTTCCATCCACTTACATGAAGTTGACAAAGGAGTAGTATACCGTTTAACGATAAGCCAGTAAGCAATAACCTTAGCGAACGTTCCCTGACTTCTTTGCAAACATTCTAGAGAAATTCCAGATTAAGAATGCCTTAAACCGACGAGCGTACATCCTGACTATCCAAGCTAATAAGCAAATTTATAAGGATTTTTTATAATAATATTAGTTAAAAGTTTCAAAATTATGTAATAATAGTGTTTTATATGTGTATAAATTTGTTTAATTTCAATGTATAACATTCGCGTAAACGTAAGAGAATATTATGTGAGTTTGTTTGTTACGGTTTCATGCCTTAACTACTCGACCAATCATAACGAAATTTCACAGACACATTGTCAGTGTACAGAAAAGTACATATTATGGTACTTTCATCCGGATTTTTAGATTTTTGAATGGTAGAGCCACGCTGGTTACAGCATGAATGGGCCGGCTCGACCGGGGAAATACCACCCTCTCACAGAAGATCGACGTAAAATAACAGTTTCTGTTATGTTTCGTTCGGTGAGTGAGAGCGCCGGAGGCCCAATCACCCGTCCCTGCCCAAAACACCATCCTGCTCCATTCCCCTTCTCCTTGCGGTAGGCAGCGACTTGTTGTGTTTTTTTTTTGACATTGCTTCTGTAATGCTAAGAAAACACGGCCATGTGTATGAGCCACGGTTGTCGCTTACTATCAGGTGGGCCGCTGGCTCATCAGTCACCGAAGACCGCAATAAAAAAAAAATTGTTTCCTACCGAGCGAAGCTCTGGGCAAAAGCTAGTACCGATTACAATGAAAGTGGATGAAGCAGCAGACATATTATGTAGCAGTTCGTAGCAAGTGAAAGTCTGTACTGTCTGTTTATTTCTCCAAAACCTGACTATCTTTATGTATAATATATGTATTAAGAATAATAGACACAATGTCCATAAATTGTCAAGCCCCAAACTAGACTAAAAAAATTGGAAAGAATGACTTCTCCATAGCCATAAGCTCCCTAACCGGATTTGACTGGATATCAGTTTTTACACGGAACGGCTGCCACCTGACTTTCGCAACCCGAAGGCTAACGATACCCTAAGGCTAGACCAGTGTCAGGATATTATAAGGCACTGACTTGCCAATAACGACTGCCATAGATGTTCATGGCAGCCGGGACCGACGGCTTAACGTGCTCTCCGAGGCACGGCAAAAAATGGTAACAATGTGATTCTCAAATATGATCCTAACTATGAACCTAACTAATATAATAAATGCGATGTGAGTTGTTTGTTTGTTTGTTTCTTTCTTTGTTTGTTACACTTACACGCCTTAACTACTGTTACGTTACGTTGTCAGGAGTAGATAATTGGACATACATATGTACCGTACCTTTCATCCAGAAAGAAATACTGTTCTTGAGGGTTAGAAATAAAATCTAATGACCGTGGTCTTTGCAACATTTGTTAAATTCTTCTCGATACAAGAATCAGCATGCAGTACTTGTCTATTTGTAAAAACTAGAGGTCACCTAGTGCTCGAAATTCGACCAAAGCTTGCCTGTAGGATATTGCTGATATTATATGTCATTATATATAGATATATGTAACCACAGTTACGCGCATCGACTGCGTGTGTCAAATGCATGGTTGTGTGTGTGTAGTGTTTTTTCATTAATTTAATGTATTTCTAATGCATATTTTATAAAAATATAAGGATTCGCCCCTCCTTCTCCATATAAACTTTAACTGAGCCAAATTTCATACTCCTCTGTCCGCGCAATTTTCGTAAAAAGGGGTACAAAGTTTTTGCTTCATGTATTAATATATACATAACATAAAATAAAATGCATTGCATCACAACAAAATATTACATACAACATTTGCTTATTGTTAATATTATACTACAGCCGAGTCAGATTAATTAATCATAACATTAACAGATATCCAAGTCGTTTCCCATAACAAGCTTACATGACATGAACTTGCTACATCACCTTGTTTACCGAATACAAGCCTTACATTAGGTAATCCGAAGCATTTATCCATCTCACCTTTAGACATTATAATCATATTCCCATTTTGATATCACAGTAACAATAAAAAGTCAGATACGGTCAATTTCAATACAATCATTTGTAACCTCCCTGATTGAATAGCATGCTATGACAATTGTGTTTTACAAGATCATCTGTCGCCATATTTGGTGTGAAAGTAAATATTATGGTACGTTCAATATTGGCATCAAGAAGCTTTGAGAAGTATAGATAGGGATCTGTTTTGGGTATTGTCATTAGGATTCTTGTAATTGGACAAAGAATTGATTTTAATCGGAGATTGAGTTTGTATTGTATTATGTTGTAAGATAAATAGATGACACAGATTCATGTTCGATCAGAAATATACTTTCTATAATAGTATTATTACAGTTGCTAATGAATCTTACCAGAGGCTGAGATTTATCTATACATATATTAATACGTGAAGCAAAAACTTTGCACCGCTTTTTACTAAAATTACGCGGACGGAGGAGTATGAAATTTGGCACAGGTAAAGTTTATATGGAGAAGGAGTAGCGAATTCTAATATTTTTATAAAATATGCATTAGAAATACATTAAATTAATGAAAAAACATTACACGCACACAACCATGCATTTGACACACGCAGTCGAATCTCGTTCGTAATATTTCGGCATTGTTCGGCTAATGTCGTATAATTCTTCGTAACTATGGTTACCCTTAAGTACCTATTGCAATTGCGCGGTGTTGGCCATTAACAATAAAACCTTAATAACGATCAAACTTAAAATTTAAATCAATTATGGTCGAATTTCGACCACTTGGCGACCGCTAGTTCTAAGAAATACACGTGAATTTCAAATATGAATGTCATTGTAATGAATGCACGGATGGCATAGAAGTTTAAGTGGTCGCCTTCCCACTGCCACTGCGCTGAGTGTTGTGGGTTCGAATCCCACACGGGACAAAACTTTGTGTAATCCACAAATGGTTATTCCAAGTCTGGGTGTTCTTTGTGTCCGTTGCTTGAATGTTTGAAAGTCTTCCGCGACACAAAAAATCCTAGTGCGGAAGTTATATTTTTTAAAGATAAAGATAAAAAGATTAAGATTGGATAAATTTGATAAGACGGATAAATTTTTACAATACGCTTAACATTCTCAGTGTCTTTATGTTTAAATCATTTATTCTCAATAAGACAATAAAGTCACTTACAAGAGAATACAAAAAAATAACATTTTGTAATAAACTAAAGGTCGCCGAAGCAGACCAGACTTACGTGCTATAATTATTAAATATATAAAGTGGATCGTTCAACACTTTCATATACAACTGCATCAAAGGGGTTTCTGGTATGCATGATTTTCAATAATATATTTTGACAGCTGTGATTTGAAACCGCTGAACGAACTTACAAGTTTTATCTTAGATGGCAAATTGTTAAAAAGTTGTGCTCCCTCATAGGTAATATTTTTTTTTCCATAATTTGTACGAATCTTTGGCAATACAATTAGACTTGGTCGACGCATGCTGCGTTTAGATACTTCGGACATTTTGGTAAATGACAAATTAGTATGAATGGACTTATGAAAGATTTTCCAGATCAGAATACACGTATGATACATATGCAGTTGTTTAATATTCATCAGTTTGGTTTCCTCAAAAATTTTGTAAGTTGGAGTCAGATATGGATAGCGAAATAGTATTTTTATTATTTTGTTTTGCATTCTTTGTAATTCTAGTAATTTTGTTTTGCCTGAGTTGCCCCAGATTTCAATTAGGTATATTAAATGTGATTTGACAAGAGAATTGTAGATAGTAAAACGAACCTGTTTAGGTATACAGTGACTAATATTGTAGAGAGAACCTATAAGAGATGAGAGTTTATCTTTAATATGCTCAATTTGATCATTCCATTTTAGGTAGTTATCCATTCTAAGACCGAGATATTTTTCACAGTTTTTTTGTTCAATCGAGATGTTGTCAACGATTAATGGGTCATGAATAGGTATAGTTTTATTTTTAGCCTTAAATATAATGTAACATGTTTTAGAAATATTTATGGTGAGTAAATTATATTGGAACCATTCAAACAGTACATTAAGATCTTCTTGAGCTTGTGAGATAATAAGATGTATGGATGAGCCGAAATAAAATAAACACGTGTCATCCGCATACAAAGTTAAGTGCCCATGTAGTCCTAATTTGGCAATGTGATTTATATATATTAGGAATAATAAAGGTCCCAATATGGAACCTTGTGGGACTCCGTATGAGATAGATGAAGCAGTACTTTCAACGTCACCTATTTTTACTACCTGGTATCTGTTTGTTAAATAAGATTTAAGCATTTTGAGTGCATTGCCCCGGATTCCAGCGTTCTCGAGCTTTTCTAATAACAATTTATGACTAACGGTATCAAATGCCTTCTTTAAATCTATGAAAACACCCACGGCAATATTCTTTTTATCTATATTTTGCCTGACTTTTGTTGTTAGATCAATAATAGCTGCAGTAGTGTTATATTTAGGTCTAAATCCATACTGACGTTCCGATAAAAAATTAAATGATTCCAAGTAATTCACTAAACGACTATGTATTATTTTCTCTAATATTTTAGACATAATGGGAAGTACAGAAATTGGCCGGTAGTTGCCAGGATCCGTTTTAGGACCTGATTTCAATATTGGCGTAACCTTAGCAATTTTTAGAGAGTCAGGAAACTCCCCATCAATCATTAGTTTATTGAGACACTTTGCCAATACGTCCGGAATCAAGTTTTGTAAACATTTTATGACTTTAGTGCTAATCTTATCTATACCACAACTAGAATTTGGGTCGAGATCTTTGATAATTTTAATGATCTCTTCTGCATTACACGGATGAAATGTCAGAAGTGTGTGATTAGTTTTTGACTTTAATTCAAACTCAGATAATTTTGAACTGTCATGATATTTCTTAGGTATCTTGTCTGCAAGTATAGACCCTATTGTCGAGAAATATTTATTAAAAACTTCGCAAATTTCCTTCGTATCGGTTACTGGATTTGAGTTAATACAAAGCTTTGAAGGAGCACCACTTTGATTTATCTTGTTGTTTGCTAAACTGTTTATAATGTTCCACAACTTTTTTGGATTTTTAATATTGTTTGTAAATAGTTTGTAGAAATAGGCATTCTTTGTAGATTGAATTAATTTCGCAATTTTATCTCTCATCACTTTAAAACTCTTCTCTAATATCTCATTTTCTCGATTCTTCTTGTGTTGGGTATACAAATGATTTCTTTGGCTGATACCAGTAATAACGTCGTTATTGACCCAGTCTTCTTGCGGTGGGTTCAAAATTTTAGTTCTTGATACTTTATTTTCTTTTATGCACTGTTTTATTCTAGACTCTAGTTCTACGTAGTTATTTAAATCGTTTTCTAACCCATGTGATTCGATCGTAGCATATAGCTTACTGTAATTTATAGTTTCATAGTTAAAGCGTAGTTTTGTTGGTTTCCATTTATTTAATTGTAAATAGATTTGCTTGTGATCTGAGAGTGACGAGTTGATAATGGCGAAATTATACTGTTCGTTTTTTAAGTTTGTGCTGACGTGGTCTATAACAGATTTCTTGGTAGCTGAGTCTCTTGTGCAATAGATTTTACTAATTTTATTTAGTATTTTGTATCCCACTTGATGTATTCTTTGTCTGTATTTTTTTTGTGTTTTATTTCTTGTCGACAGGTCAATATTATAATCACCAAATACTATGGCTCTTTTTCGTTGTTGTAACTGTGTTTCGTATACATCGAAGAACCTTTCCAAGTTTGTATCACCAGGGTTGTAAACGACGCCAATATCTAGCGCGAATTTGTCTATATGTACCCATAAGTAGTTATTGCCATCCTGATATGTTGATTCAATTAGGTTATGTTTTAAATCATTATGTATATAAGCTGATACTCCGCCTCCCCTGACGTCCGTTCTGTAGTTGTAGTAGTGTGTATAGTTAGTTATCTGTAGTTGTAAAATTTGGTTTTCATTCTGTATCCAAGTTTCTGTAAGTAAAATGAAGTGCACAGTTGTTGGTATCGATCTTATGATACATTTGAGTTCGTCCAATTTTCCTTTCTTCCGTATACTGCGTGCATTTAGATAAAGAAAAGATAATCGTGATTTTTCAGTTTTCAGTTGTTGGTAATCATCGACAATTTGATAATTTATGATATTTGTTAGGTTTTTATCTAATATTGGTCTTTGGAGTTTTTTGGAGTTTGCTTAGTAATGGATGGGGCACCGTTGACGTATTTAATCGTGAGATCTGTTTCTCCATTTTTTGTTCGAGTTGTTAACTCGTCTTTTATTGTCTGGAAATATTTTTGTTGAGCTGGTGTTAGGTCAGAATATATTTTAATATTTTCCGGTAGCTTTCCCTTATTGCGGAGCAGTAGCATCGTTGGTTCTGGATTATCGTCTTTGGAAAGACTTATTGGAATAAAAACAGACCGCAAAATAAACTTTTGAGTACTAACTGCCGCGGTTATCGCTTGAAAGTTTAAAGTGCTTTAAAGTCATTACGATCAAATGAGATATTTAAAACAAGTAACCGCAATTTTTTTTTTTAAATATTTTACCACTTATTTTTTTTTTTAAATATTTTACCACATATTTTTTTTTTTAATATTCTACCACATACATATTTGTCGTGAGGTAATATAATGATAATAGTAATACTGCCTGACGCATACCCCTCCGCGGGGGTGGGCGGAGGGGTTAAGTCGGACTCGCCGGTGTAAAAGAAAGATGTTAAGATGATAATGTACCTCCCGGAATACCGACTAAACCTACCACGGTGTTCCTCGACAAAACCACTATTGACGGGGCCGCGCGAATCAATTGCACATGCGGTCGCGACCCCGCCGAGAATATTCTACCACATACACACAACACCATCTAGCCCAAACTAAGCAGAGCTTGTACTATGGTTACTAGACAATGGATAAACATACTTATATATCTTTATTTTTGTAAATACTTATATATTATACATAGAAACACCCAGACCAAGGCAAACATCCATGTTCATGCACACAAATGTTTGACTTGTGCGGGAATCGAACCCGCGACCTCTGGCGTGGCAGTCGGTTATACTAACCACTACGCCATCGAGGTTGACACAATTTGTGTTAATTCTTTTGTAAAATAAATAATTTCAGCCCTGTATACAGATTGTTCCACTGCACCCAGCAGGCTCTTCTCAGTGTGAGAAAGGTTAATGCATAATCCACCATGCTGGCCTAATACAGGTTGGCAAATTTCACAATTTCGAGAACATTATTAAAAACTCTTAGACATACAGGTTTCCGCGAGATGTTTTCTTTCTCCGTTAAAGCGAGCAAGGACATGTAATGTACTATTTTATATACATATAACTTTGAAAAGATGCATAGAGATTAACCTCGTACAGTGCGCATAGGTTGTTAAATATCCAAATTGAACACAATATGTTTAATATATCCCATAATTTCTGATTTTCTTGTACAATTAAAAGTTATCTATATGTGTGTAACCCTTTTTAATTTTATTTATAACATGGCTATAGACAAACATATCATAAAATTACTTAACACCCCAAATTAATTTTAACAAAGACCATAATCTAAACAAGTTGCACACACACATCAATATTCACACACATATAATTAAAACCAATTTACAAAATTTAAAACTTACACTGAACCCAATTTTGAAATACATACCATATTAGACTGAAATTTTCACACACGAAATTGACCCTTAGATTTATGAAAATAAGGAATGTTTTTGGGTAACATGTGCCCTCACTTGGTACTCGTCACGCGATCAGTTATATAAGCGTTACCATTATGTGTTAGCCGTGAGAACAGCCGTTGTGGTGATTAAATGATTGGCACACAAACTCTTGTTAAAAGTTCTCAAATAGGGTAACGAGATCTATCTTAAATATGAGGCTGTATAACAATAGGTTTTTATAAGATTCATAACATAACTGTACTGTTAAGTCCTCGAAAGGTTACATAGTCACAAGCCACTAAAACCCTGGAGGGGTAAGGTAGACTTGCTTTACAACCATACACCGTACACCGTAGGGTGCAAGATTTTGCACTATACCGAACAGGTAACAAGAATTCTTGATGACTGACAGTTTCCAAACAGTAAAAGCTAAGAAAACTTTACCCGTACCAGGAACCAAATCCAGGATTTCACGATTTTTAAACATATGCGTATACTTATAATGATAAAATGTTTATTTGCAAAAAAAATACACACACTCTTAAAGCTAAAATTAAATAAAGATGGCATACAATAAAAATATCCAGCTTAAAAATTAGGAAGCTCTGGTACTCAAGATAAGATTGTGGTTTCGGTAGCAGGGCTATATACTTGGCGTGAGTTTATGAACTATAAATGTATGTATTTATATACTAGATAATAATAATCAGACAAATTTTACAACCCTTACCAATTCAACAAACTTTGTAACAAGAATAGCACTATTGAAATATGTGCATCTGTTTTGAAATAAAGGCATCACATGTAAATAGACACCGCTAGTAGTCTCAGATTTCTTTTTATAAATACAAAAATGTTGCAGCGTCCGTGATAGTAAGCTGCTACCGTCATCGCCTACGATCAATTGCTGTACCAGAGGTATCATTCACTTATTGCCGGTCAATAAGGAAAAAGGAAGACAGAAATACGTGTATGTCCAGTATAATATTGAAATTACTACTTCGGTTTTAATGTCAGACTTATCTTAGCTCAGCAAAAGAAGAGTTATTTATCCTAATCATTACAACAAGAAACTTTAATCAAAAAGAAAGAAGAAAGAAAGAAAGAAAATAATTTTATTTATTCCACGCTCATTATATAAGGTAACAGGAAACACAACCAAAAGTACCTATAGAACAAATAAGGTCCTGCGTCAGCAATGTTGCAGTATATCCACAACGCTGGTATACTCGCAGAGCCTGAATGATTTCGGTGCATGTAGGCAGTAATATACAAACATACAACTCAATTAAAAACATAATATCAAAAAACAAAAAGGGTAATTTAAATAAATTAGGCAGAAGGTAGATGGCAGAAAGTAATTTCATACTAAATAATAATATTGGTATTTATATAATACTTATATGTATACATATATATAGAATTAAAAGTACCTTGAAAATAATAAAAAACATAGATAATATAAGATAAATAATACATAATAAAGACATTATATTAAAAAAAACGTTATATTACAACGCAGCATATAATGTTGTGTTACATTTCTGAACGACCCCCGGCTCTTGTCAACAAAAAAAGAGTAGGCGGTAATAATATGTCCATGTAAAATTGAGGCCACTAGACTATGTAGTGAACTAGGCACTGCGACTCTCCATAAAATATCATGCCATTTAATACTGGATCATTTCTATTAATGTTTTGATTGTAAGACAAGCGCATACGGAGTATCATGTAGGTACTATTTGCGATTGTAGCTCGGCGTCACTTGATGGCGTATCTCGAATAATCATTGCATACAAGTTGATTTATGAAGAGTACATGCGACATAAGGTTTGATATTTATTATTTATCAATATGAAAAAATAATCATGTTATACACTAAGTATAACATGTTAATATTGGTTTGTATTTTCTCGCAACTATCCTGGGCATCGTGCGACAAAACTGTTTTAATAACTTTTAAACTTTCGCGTTGCATGATACATATATATATATATATATATAATATGTAACGGGTAATATGTAATGTTTACCTTTTTTATGCTTGACGTTTCGACCAGGTTACACCGGCCGTGGTCACAAGCTGACTCAAAATATAATAGAATTTAAATATAAAATAACATAAAAAAGGTAAACATTATACATGATCGCGTTAATACCCGTTACATATTATATATAAAACTGTTTTAAGAGGGGATCTTAGGACACGTATCGATATTGTTGTCTTCTCCCTTAGCCTTTATTATTCCCAAGTCACTTGGGGTCGGCTTGTAATGTGATAAAATTGGTATTATTATACTTATACATATATAGAAGAACCACTATTTTACTTATATATATAGAGAAACCACTGAAAAATTATATTGTATATTACACCGACTTATACAAATAACGAACGAAGTTTATGTATTTTCATGTGCAAAATAAGCTGTAAAATGTAGAAGGCGGACCAACATTTTGTTTATCTGATTCGATTTAAGCATAAAACAAATCTACGGGCGCGATCTATAACCCCACATTATATTTCAATTAAAATAAAATTGAAATCCAAAAGATCCTTGATACAGGAGAGATCATATTTTATTGTTAAATATCAACAATTTTGCAATGAATCCCACAGTGCAGCCCGCGGCCTTTGACTCGCAGTTCTGAACAATGGCTTCGGTTAATTAGTTTTATGATACGGTAAATATTTTAATTCAGGCAATATTATTCGGTCAAGTACGTTAGCTTACGTAGGCGTGTGAAGTAATATGTAATACTGAAATAGTCGGTTCAAGCACTGTTTTTGTGTGCTTGATGTAAAATGTGATAACATCCGTGAATGTCACTTGCAAATATAATTATATATATTGTTATTTTTTGACAGTTAGAATGAATCAACTTGGTCTGGTAAGCACTTATAGTACGAGAGCCCAGAATTGCCAGACCTATTACGTTATATATATATACAGACTGATTGATAAAAGACTGGACATATTGAAGGAGGGTATTCAGTACTCGATTCTGGAGACGAATATAAAAAAAAATAGGTACTTAAAATTTGACCTGGTTATCAAATAAAAACTTAATGTGCTGACACTCTTGTGCATATACCAAAACTAAACAAAACCTTCTCCCCCGCCCCTCGCTACCGCACCCTGCACTCTACCGAATTTGCAGCCCTGCCCGTCCTTTTCTTATCAAAGGTCATTAGCCTCCGACAGCTGTGTGCGACGCGCGCAGTGTCCACATTTTATGGATAATTCTTACAAATTTTCATAAAGGTTTTCTTTGCAGGATACACAGTATTTTTTTTTTATACGTTACGTCTGACCATAAATTATCATGTTCCTAAGTATGTACAATGTTTAACCAGTCACTCTGTATATTATGTTAAGACTCAACACAAATTAGTAAGTTTGAAAGTGGGATAATTTATATAATATTGTCTTCTGTTTACGCGAATGTTATTTATTAAAATTAAACTACTATATACGGATTTTATCGCGTTGTTAAATTATGTTTGGGTACTTTGAAATAACTACACTCGAACATTGAGACAACTATCATCTTAGTCTCCCCGTGACCATGGCTGCTGAAAAGCAACCGAAACGTCGGGGAAACTGTAAACTTAAATATAAATAGTTTTAGTAGTTTAATAATTTAATTAGCTTAAAAATTAGTAAATTTTAATAGTATCTAGTAGTAGTAGTGTAACAGTTTCTAAATTATGTAATATAGTGTAAAATAAACAACGCGATAAAATCCGTATATAGTAGTTTAATTTCAATGGGATAATTTATATTTAGGTTTTTATTTTGGAGCTAATTGCATTATCGAATCGATCTGTCTGTCTACAAATAGTCATCCAAAGAATATGCGACGGATGGCGAAGTGGTTTTAATGGTCGTCTCTTCATTGCCACTGCGCCGTGTGTTGTAGGTTCGATCTACAACTATTTGTGGATCACAAAACCGACAATTTCAGCAAATATGGAACAATTTAAGTGATCGCCCCGCCACCGCTACTGCGCCGAGTAATGTGGGTTCGATCTCCTCGCGGGATAATTTGTTTAATTCACAAATTGTTGTGCCGAGCCTGTGTCTTCTTCACGACTGTTTTTTCAACCTACGCAAAGCCCTACGTGTCACGGGGACTACATTGCCCAACGGACTCTACACTAAGATCTGAATTAAGATATTAAAACATAAAGATAACTCGAACAAACTATAAATTAAGACATAAACAAACATACAATTGACAATAAAACAACATTTAACAGATAAACAAAACGTTTACATCTGATTCACCGAACCATTACCTCGGCAAGAGTCCTTGACTTCGACAAACTGACAATCGATCGAGCTTCGACATTTAAGTACATTATATCCTTTTTATTTAAAGGTTTTTATAAAGGTTGGATGCATCACGATGGTTTTTGAAAGGGTCATATTAGCTACTAGATGTGCCCGCGGTTTCACCCGCGTTTATCGTTACTGCGCCGCCCCCGTGGGTCGTAGCGTAATGTTATATAGCCTATAGCCTTCCTCGATAAATAGCCTATACAATACTAAAATAATTTTTCAATTCGAATCAGTAGTTCCTGAGATTAGCGCATCAACCAAACAAACAAACTTTTCAGCTTTATTATATATTATATATAATCGGTTCCTAATTGTATTTATTTTTATTTTTATTATTTACGAAGGTTTGCTTACGGCTTCGCTCGCGTAAATGAAGTTATATGTAAATTTTCGATCCCTATGGAACAGTACTAAAGGTAATTTAAGTCATTTTCTATTCTTCGAAATTTCATAATAGTTGGTCGAGTACTAGGCGTGAAACCGTAACAAACATACTCACATTCGCATTTATAAGTTAAGATTTGAGTTTATGTGACGTTTTATACGGCGAAACCGCTAAACCAATTTTATGAAAATTATATAGTAATACAGTTTTATTTTGATTTATAATGAAAAAGTAATAGGGTAGTCAAAAGGCGGTTTCTATAAAAAACGGTAAATTTTAATGTTGCTATACTATTTACGTCTAAATCACTGAACAGATTTGGTTCAAATTCAACTACAGCCGCAATACAATTTACTTTAAAACATTCTCGAGTGTAGTAGCGAACTGTGAAAAATATAAAGACAACATTTAAATAACGTGGGGTATATTGGGACTGTATGTAATAATCTATAGTCTCTGCCCATGTCTTCGGGAATCAGACTGATTCTGCTAGTAACAATTTCCATACAAAAGATAGGTAAATTTTCGGATACAACAATATAGTCGGCCTCGATGGCGTAGTGGTTAGTGTAACCAACTGCCACGCCTGAGGTCGCGGGTTCGATTCCCGCACAAGTCAAACATTTGTGTGCATGAACATGGATGTTTGTTTTGGTCTGGGTGTTTCTATGTATAATATGTTTGTATTTACAAAAAAAAAGTATATAATAAGTATATAATATGTTTATCCATTGTCTAGTACCCATAGTACAAGCTCTGCTTAGTTTGGGCTAGACGGTGTTGTGTGTATGTGGTAGAATATTATTATTTAAATACCATACAATAAAAACTTGTGACCTTTACAATTGCACATACGGCGACGTTTACGCCACTTTACAAAGCAATAAAACCTAAATCACACTAACATTAGTCAGAAGTCAGAAGTTTAGTATACATATAACAAATTGTTATGTTCCCATATCTTAACGTATACTTATCAAAATTGCCGCGCTCTTACATACATATATTTTAATACTATGCTTACATTGTTTTTCACACTAAAAGAGCTTTGGCAATATCTTTTTACTAAAATGTCTTTTGCGCAATAGCATTTTTACTGACTAGGCTTTGCTCGCAATATCGTCTAGACAATAGGCCTACCATGAAAAAATTTGTGCGATAGGAAGGGACGAATTAAAAAAAAAAGTTTGTATTAAAAATATACCTACCACGAAGTTTCTGCGGCAATTCCTATGAAAGTGACTACACCGTTGTGCAGAGTATTTAATGGTAACTATTGGGACGTTCAAAACTATACTTGAGATGTTGCATGCCGTTGCATTATGTTTTAGAGTTCGAAAAACTTTTTATATAACAGATTTGTCCGTCTGTCTGTTATACAACTTTCAACTCAAGAACCGTAAGAGCTAGAGACTTGTAGTTAACGCCATTCGACTTAGCATAGTCGATATACCCCGAAATGACTATGACCTTTGACCTCTGACCTCAAGATTACGTGATACCATATTTCAACTCATGAACCGTAATAGCTCGAGACTTGTAGTTAACGCCATTCGACTCAACATAGTCGATAAACCCCCGAAATGACTATGACCTTCGATCTCTGACCTCAAGGTCACGTGATACCATATTTCAACTCAAGAACCGTAAGAGCTAGAGACTCGCAGTCAACGACATTCGACTTAGCATAGTTGATATACTCCGAAATAACTATGACCTTTGACCTCTGACCTCAAGGTCACGTGATACCATTTATTCGAACTCTAACATGTAAATCTTAGAGATCTTCTTTAAGCGGCAATTCATGGCCGTTTCTCACTTGTTTTGTTTTAAAACAGTCGGTGTGGTGGCAGTGGCGAGGCATTCACTTAAACCACTACGCCTTCCGTGCAGGCCTGCCGTTTGGTGCATTACTCATTCATGATAGTGACGCTAACATGGTGAAGGGTGTTCGTTTGGCTGAGTATGATTCTGCTAGATGTTTCTTTTCTACATACGTTTCAAAGAGCTATAAATGAGTCGCTTAAAGTCCAAGCTGAAGTGACAACAATGATTGCTACTGGAAGATGACTTGTGGCGCACTTTAATCACTCAGGTTTAGCTTATGAAAATCTACTGACGATTCAAAAAGAACTAAATTTACCCGAGCAACAAAACTTTACAAAGTTTGCCAAAATCTATCTTTCAGCACCTTGCAGCAGTGTGTACAGCGAAAGACTTTTCCTGAAGCTTTAGGCCTTATTTACGAAAACACGGAAACACTTAGAAGAGAGCAGGTAGTCGTGTCATGTTTATTCATTCATCATAATTTTCCCTTAGTGCAGTATAAGTACTAATTCATTTTCTAAGTTGTAGAATTATCTTTTGATTACTAATTGTATTTCTTATGTGATACTAACTAAATAAAGCAATCAATTACCTAAAATATATATTTTTTTAAATCCGGTATTCGGCCGGATACACGCTAGTTATCCGGTATTCGGCCGGATAATATTTAGGCCGCCGGATAGGCCGGATACCGGATAGTTACCGGATATCCGTTTCATCTCTAGTAGTAACTCACCGTAACAACTCTAAGCTCGTGGAACATACTTAAACCTAAAATAAATATTTGTACTTACAAACTGTATCTCTCTTCTCTTGGATCTTTATACGTCGCATTGGTGGATCTATGTAACCGTTATTTATAATAATTAATTATATAAAATGGCGTTCAGACAATTCTTTCTAATTTTACAAGTTTCATAGACGGCTAGACTTTAGTTATGCGCAGATAAAAGATGGTATCATAATAGAAATGACAGAGATGTCTGTGATACGCCTGACTCAGCTGTCACTAGCTTTTAAGGCATAAGCGCTGAACGATTATATTATTTACTAGTTTCATTTCGCGGCTCAACCCAAATAAATCCTACAGATCGTTTATCGTTTTAAAAAGACAACTCTCGCTATATCGCTAAACGCTTAACAAACATTCAATTAGACAATATTTTACATGTGCAAGTGGAACCCACAACACAACTTAGTGACACTGGCAAATCGACCACTTAAACCACAATGCTATCTATATACTATCTGAATATATCCTACCTTTATGCAAAGTTTCATCTATATCTGTTCAACTATTTACGCATATTGAGTAACAAACATCTAATCATCTTCACAAGCTGTAATATTTATAATATTAGTAGGATGTCTTGACGATACTTTCTTAGTCGAATTGTTCCAGTCTGATAGAATTCGCAGTTATATGCGAGAATCCTTGTCTAATTGCTCTTAACAAAGAATCACGACAACTAATAATAATAAAATATTTTTATTATTTCTTAGTCACGGATAATCTTTGTGATATGCGAACATAAAACTTAACTACCGTATGTTTGTGTCCGCAATACTCGAAAATTAATTTGTGGTATATCTTTATTTTTCTATACAGCACTGCGTTTCTATATAAGTGTGTTTTTATATACTTTTTATTCGAAAGTAACTACGGAAACAGGATATTAAAATCATTATACTGGGCCATAGCACAGCGTAGCCGAGTTTAGCTAAATAATAATATCATGAAATAATGTGATAAATTGAACCATATAAGATGTACTAGTAACATATTCTATGTGTAGAACGTTAACATAAACATGTAATTAGACAAAATAACTCATAAACTGGTTTAAAACAACAAATAGACAGCGCAAGATAGAGCCAATCACGAAAAATTGACAGCATAATTAGATTATTAACTAGTAATTAATTAACCAGTACGTACTTTTTGCTTGTATTTTACTTTTGCATGACCAGTGATAATGACAGTTTACACAATGTAATTATCAGTTTCTACTAACGCTATTTCTTATAACTTGTACCACACAAAACAGTTAAACTGCGAAAGTGAGTGTATCGCTGTCAGAAAGAAGATGTCTGCGATTTTAATTGTAATTTGTTTCTAGCATTCTTGTTACTTTCAGACGATTGCTATAATTCTGTTAATTATACAACATACATACATGGTCTCAAGCTTATATACGCTTTCAGCGATCATTTCTCCCACGTACGAGCAATCTCTGGAATGAACTGCCTGCTGCAGTGTTTCTCTAGCGCTATTATATGTCCTTCTTCAAACGAGGTTTAAAGAGAGCTCTTCTTTAAGGGTAGGCAGCGGCTTTGCTGTGTCCTGGCATTGCTGAAGTCCATGAGCAGCGGTTACCACTTCCCATCAGGTGGACCACTTGCTCGTCTGCCATCAATAATAATAATTTTTTAAATTGTTTATTTCCAGGTAACATGTACATACAACAATTACATTTTGGATACATTATTTGGCTTAATCTCGATTGAGTAAGACATCTGTGTCTGAACTAGATAAAAATAAATAGCAATAAAAAATATATCCCCGGAGTGGTAGGCAGAGGTATATTGCACCCACATTTCACCAACTATGATTTAGGTGTGTGCCTTTTGATATGGATCGGGCACATACCCACACATCGTGCTGCTATTACGAACTTCCAAACAGAAAAAATAATTTTGAAATTAAAACTACTTTATATGGAATTTGTCGCGCTGTTTATTTTCAAACACTTTTATTACATAATTTTACCGCAGCCATTTACAGCACGTCAGTCACGGGGAGTCTCCCCGTGACCATGGCTGCTGTAAAGCAACCGAAACGTTGGGTAAAAGTGTAAACTTCAATATAAATAGTTCAATATAATTTCAAAGTATAACATTCGCGTAAACGTAAGACAGTACTACAGAAAAATTAAATAATGCATTTTGTAACAGCAATGAGCGTAGCGAAAATATTCTAAGTCTATGGACAGAATCTAACATGGGGCATCATGGATGGTCCTTAAAAATAAGCACAAAACTATGACGTGAAGAATTTATGTAACCCGCAATGACTATACACAAGAGTGTATAAAATTCCTATGAACTTTCTATTGTTTAAAAATTGTTAGATTTCTTTAAATTTCAAACTGTAGGTGCCGTGCGTGAAAGAATTCAAACTCTTTAATAACTTTAAGTTAAACTTAAATTGTAGACAGCGGATGCAGTGGTAGTATTTGCGACTGCTACGGTCTTGATACGGTCTTGTGTTTGATTCCCGGATTAGGCACTGTTATTGCGTGTTAACTATCTACAAATTCTCAGTAATAGAACGAAGTCTGGAACTGTGTCCTATTTCGTAGGACCTTAAAGTATACCTAAACAGTAAATATGGGTGGCAAAAGCCTATATCAAGCCCTTCGAGGAAAGATAAGTGAGATTATAGGTATACTAGATTTGGCCCGCAACTTCGCTCGCGTTGTATGTAGATTTCTTTAATAAAGTTTTAAGCCCCGTAGTTGAGTTTTATACTCGTGCTAACTTTTCCCGCGTTTTCGCTTAAGAATAGTACTTTTTCTGGATGAAAGTTACCTTTTGTCCTTTTCTATATATCCTTGACAAAGTGTATGCGAAATTTCATGATGATCAGCCGAGTAGTTAAGGCATGAAAGCGTAACAAACAAACAACCAATATATTATTTTAAACAACTCTTACACTAGAAATTATTCCTGTGTGTCACGGGGGACTTTATAAACAAAATTTTAAATTTTTCTTGTAATTTATCCTCTATCCTTCCTTTTCTTTATTTTTCTTTTAACTTATCCATAATGTAATAATTTCGTGCCTTCAAATGTTAGATTAACACAAAAGCCGCTCTACACCTCTAACTTATACCTCACACAGTTCTTGTACGGCGCATAATTCACTTGTACTTTCATCCATCGCACCAATTACGTGTATTTACAACAGTTAATTTCACTTAATAACAGTTCTACACAGCTAACAAGTTGTGAAGACCGGAGCAAATGGTTTATTCACGGTTTTTAAGATTTATGTACTATATGTATTGGCTTAAAGCAGATGGGAATTAAGGTCAATGTGTTTTCTAACAGTGTTTTTTAAACATGTCTCACGACTACATATCCGAAGAGGTAGGCACATTTCAGTACTTTAAGGAACCATGTTGACCATGGCGAGCGTATTGCCATCTATACGGCACAGTTCCAGGTGCCGTTTGTCGTGCATAAACTAAATAACATTATGTCCTACCCAGAAATCGACCTTGAGATCTTATGCCCAGACGCCACATTCATTACCGTTATGCCGCTTAGGCAGGTAATAATTTTGTCGCCTGTATTGTCGTCAAAAAATACCCTTGGATTCTATAGAATACTTGGTTTTGCCTGCGATTTCGCTCGGGAACACAAACCGGGATAAAAGGTGTAATATCGTATGTCAGGGACGCTGAACCAATGGCACGCGTGACAGTGCACACATGCATCAAAATAATTCACGAATCTATGTACAAATTGATTGAAAAAACGACGCGTGTTTTTTGTTTCATTGATGGCACATTCAATTATTATTTTTGTTCATAAATAATAGCACCAATACACGTTCGCTATCCCTGTCCTATGTGTTAATCCGGTCTATTCGTGTGCTAAATTGCAACTAAATCTTTTGTGACATGACATGTAAATTAGTAATAAGCACCCAAACATTCTCATAAACTTTTACATTCATAATATTTATAAGATAACAACCAGAGGTCTCTAATATGAAGCTAGCGTGTTACGTTGTGAACCAAACCCACAACCAAGCATCTGACTTTACACAATTATCTTGAATCTATATAATAACTTCATCAATACAAACGGTAAATGTTTAACTGTAAAATGTCCGTAATTAGAATAATGACTGAATTATTGAAAATTGCTTTGGAACAAGTCCCGCGCTTAAAACATTGAATGAACAGCCGTGGATTGTGATCATAAGTAGTAGAGAAAATCTTACTTATACTCCTGAATATGAAAGTTAGTGAAGATAATATTTGGATGATTTTTACACAATATTCAAGTATTTTATTTCTACTTTCGGCAGTTATATGACTTTTCGAAATTATGTGCGTATTGATTGACAATTATCGCCTGCTCCGTGCCTCGGAGAGCACGTTAAGCCGTCGGTCCCGGCTGCCATGAACTCTATGGCAGTCGTTATTGGGAGAGTGTCGACACAAAAGATCCCACTGGGTCGAAGTGTCGCCGGTCTGCACTGACTGGCCCCCACATAAGACACATACATACATACATTTTATTTCTAAGACAACTCCTGCTTTAGCTGTGTCGCGGGGGACTTGGAACAATGGACATGAAGAACACCTAATGTCGGGACGACTATTTATTGGTTACAAAGTATTTTGGCAGTGTCAGCCATCGTACTGCAGTTCCCGAAGTAAAAACCTAGACTACTGCGCCGTTATTGCCATATATTTATAGTTACAAAAATGTACCATTCATGTCAAAATTCCATAGCAAATAGAATAAATAATTTAATATTGAAAAGTAACTCAATCGCGCATAAGCCTTTGAGCGGATTTGGAAATCGCACATAGATAAAATACGACTTCGGTAAAGATATAGGATTTTTTCATGCAGGTGAAGCCACGGGCATTAGCTAATACTTATCATATTATACATTGAAACTATACACTGACAGAACAGCGCAGCGGTGCCTTTGTCTAAGGGTCTGTAAGCGCATACTGGTATTTGAAGCATTTATTTTCAGTATTTCAGAATTCTGAATTTAGCGCGTCAGATGACAGAGTGAGTATGCTTTTTGCCATATAGTAATATAAGAAAACAATCTACCGTATTTATTTCTATTATGCTAGCTCCAGACGTCATCTTACTGTATTAATTACCTTTTGGGAAAACCCATTTACAATTGAATTATACTCGACGTAACCTGCGCTACCAAAGACGAGGTCGAACCAAATTTCGTATCACAAAGTAAAAATAGTCTATTTTGCTCACCATGCAACCAAAACTATAACAAATAATATCCGCCTGGGAACCGAACTGGCGACCTTCTCTAGTAGACGTCGATTAAAGATACAGATGTTTCGCAATAGTAAGGTGAGACGATCTGTTTCTGAGATCGAAAGCAAGGACGAGCCGGTGTATTGATTGTTTAAACTCGAGGCAGTTGTTAATTGAATAAGAACAAGGTGTATCTAAAAAGTGTGGTCATAGAGCACACGCTGGTTTCTGACTAGAGATACTTCGTTCGTCATATTGTGTACAATTTGTCGTGTAAGTAACAAGTGTACAAGCGGTACAAATATGATATGCTTTTTCTTCTTCTATATACATAGCTTCCTACCAGAGATGCCCGCTTATCATATTCTATTTAATACAAGCGTGTCAGTGGCAACTATACTGGCAATACAAGTATCAGATGCTAGCTTCTTACTAACTGCTCCGTTTGTCACGTTGTATTCAATCCAAGCGTGTCAGTGACAACATGACTGGCGATACAGGTAAGACACGCTGGCTGACTACCATTATTGCCTGGTTTCGATACAACCCAAGCGTATAAGTGACAGTAATTATAAAGGCAGGCAGTAAGCCTACAAAATAACGCAAAATATACATGTGGGTGATTAAAGTATCCCTAGGGGTGTTCTACTTCTAGACTATCTGATGAGTTTATTCTTAGGATGGCCTGTATAAAAGATTGCCTAAAATATAACCAATCCACTTGTGAAAAAATTATCAAAATCTGTCCACTAGGTTTTAAGTATATCAAAAATGCTATCGCGTTAGAACTCCAGCTCTAATTATCTCAAGCAGAACAAATTAAGTACAGTCAACACAAGGTCGTTTTTTGCCTTTTTCTCCCTAATTACCAAATACAGTGCAGTGCAAATAAAACGTCACAGTCTATTTAGTTAAAATGTAAACAATATCGCCGGAGGATGTGCCTGATGCTATCTTTCAAACGAGCGTGAAACAGATAGAAAACTTCGGCCTTTCATTGTGTGTATACAATTATGTGCAATGCGGTGTACGAGTGAGGTCTTCCGCCCGCTCAGTGTAATGATCTTGTTAATGGAGATTTCTTCTAAATGTAGCATTGCGAAAAAAGTGTCGCGAGAATTCAAGCTGAAGAGAATCTCAAGGGCTCTCTTGGTTTGCATTCCCAACGAATGGAATAATAAAAACAAATATATTCAACGTCTTTTAGAACACTAATGTGCGAAACCGTTGGACGGCAACACAAGACTCGAGTTGAATCCTGAGGCGCGCACCTCTGACTTTATGTGCATATTGAATCGTTAATTATCGCTCGCTTTAACGGTGAAGTAAAAACATCGTGAGGAAACCTGCATATCTGAGAGTTTAACATAATTTTCTTAAATATATGCGATGTTTGCCAAAAGGCCACTAGGCCAGCGTGGTGGACTATAATCTAATCCTTCTCACACTGTAAAAGCTGGCCTTTTTTCACGGTACTACTGTATGACAGTTTATGTACAGGCATGATATTAATATCTTTAATTAGAAAGGATAAGTCTCTACGATGGTAAGTCATTTTCGTATCCTATCAACACTAAAAATATCTGTAAGACTGCTAAGACTGCGAGTCTCGAAGGTCATCAATAAACTATTTCAGGACAATTTTCCATCTGCATATGTAAATGCATAGTATGCAAGTCTAAGAGCTCATAAACTTTTATACCTGTTTATGCGATTTTAGTAATATTTTGTGTCTGATGCCTTATTACACTCATTTTTCATAATAATGTAGAGTTTACCCAGGTGTGTCAAAAGAACGATTCCGTTTTTTGGATGTTTGTATGTATGTCTGTTTCATTTACACGGTCTGTACCCTAATCGGCTTGTTCAATTTTAATTATTTTTGATGGCATTAAATTCTTCCTAATATCGAAGGTATTATTGCGTTTATTATATCATACATAGATTCACGTATATTTATTATCGCAAGGGTAAGCTGACCTTTGCTCACCCTTGCGAGAATAAAAAATACATACCCAAATAAAAATATTATTTTGAGGTGTGTCCATGATAATAGGGATAAATATATTGCTAAGTATAGTAGATGGACGTATATTTTGTCGAAGCAGCATTCAATCAAATATTTCTGCATTGCTTTGAGTTTTTTTAATCATTTATATCTTGTTAAAGTAAAAAATTCACGTTAACCGTGGTGTCCTCTGCGATAACTAGTATAATACTTATGTAAAATAAATTAATTCACTCACTTATCACTTATCGCGGAAAGGGAAGTCGGCAATATATATGAAATTCCTGCAAAAAGTTCACATTCTGAGCTAAAATTGGAATTCATAATTACGTAGATGTATTTATATATAAATGTCTGTAGATTATGTGAGCCTGTGATTATGATATATCTGTAATTATGCGACGCTTTAGATAAAGCTGTTTTATAATTAATGACTATTAAATATGACCGGTAAGTTACCTTACCACTTTACTTTCAAGTATAAAGAACTATATTAGGAAATATTATGTTTTACGTAAGTATTTTCTTTGTTAACATGTTTCCCTAAAGGTTAATGCTTCCATATAAGTTCGCACTGAAAATGCTTTACGAACGTGCACTCACTCCTCTAGTGTTATGAACTGTTATGATATGAAAGAAACATGAAAAGCTTAGAATGTATTTAGATCTAGATATGCCTCAGAAACTACTTTTTCTTGGATGAAATGCGCCTTATGTTCTTTTGTGTACCCCTGATAAGCGTTCGCAAAATTTTATGATAATGGGTCAAACAAACAAACTGACATTCGTATTTATAATATTATTTAGGATTACTAGTGTTCGCCCAGTGGCCGAAATTCGAGTGTAATTAATTCATCAAATATATTTTTTATAATATTCAGCTATCTACTTTCTTCTGAATCAGGCAGTCCTCCGTGCGCACACAATCCTTAAAAATGGGTAGAAATGTTTCTTCACATATTAGCGCTGATCCAGTAAGTAAAAGTTCTAAGTTTTATGTGCCGTCTCCATTCCTTTCGTTCCATCCACTCTTTAATTCCTGTCCCCTAGAGCTACAAACGCTCCAGTAATAATATATTATAAGTAATCATAGTCTACGACAACCGCCACTCTACCATACTACCTATCACCAAGCAAGTCGTATGCTTATTTACTATTTCTGTTTCGTATAAAAGTTGCCCTGTGCAATCATTTTATTTTGATCTTACTCTACCTTAGAAGTAATACATTTCTTTGAATGTGCGCTTTACATCAAGATGTTGCTCACAAGTTGCTCGCAACAAACACAGCGGCATATAAAATCCCTGTGTGCATAGGAACTATCAGAACGATCGTACACGTCCAATACAAACAGATACAACCGTTCACACGATGCGCCGGCGCAGATCCCATCTAAACACACATCGTTATGGCGATATGTAACCTATACTCTCGTTGTGTGGTACAAGTGAAAGGCTTTAGCGATACAGATCTTAAAGATCAGGTCTTGATCCCCATTGGATAAAAAGTCATCTACACGAATATGTTCTGTCCATAGCGGCAAAGCAACTTTAAATAACAATAAATGTTTAGGTTACGTGCATGTTAACCTTTAAAGTGAAAGCCTGGAAAACATGCAGTCAAGCTTAATAAATCCTGATGATTATCGTAGTCTATAGAAGGTGCTAAAACCAGTGTTTGGCTTATATGTTGAGGGCTAAACAAGAACATGTAATGACCTTTTTAACTGCATGCTGTTATCTCTAGGGTTTTCCCTAGGCCGGGAGGTTATTCTACTGTTGTAAACAATTAAAATTGTTTTTTTAACCAGTCGAGTAAACTTCGAAAATAGTGTAAATATAAATTATTTGAAAATCTTATATCTAATAATAGAAATAAATTGCGATACCCTACAATTAAGTTTAATTCCAATGTGTAAATTTAGCGGTACCTTAAGACATCATTCTTTTAAAAACACTTTATATTTGGTTCTACAATGACTTTTTTATAATTAAGATATTTACCTATAGTAAAACGATAGACGTGAAATATTTTTATGACTACTATTTAACTTGAATAACAAACCAGAAACAGACTTTCGCCCTTTAACATTCAAATTTCATATTCACCAAAATAAATCTTAAAAAAAGACTACAACTTTGCATACATGTACATTTCATACTTAAAACTAAAGTATCTCCATTAAAATTGCTTCTGTATTTGCCTCTGTATGTCGGAACTATATAGCTAACCGCATAAAGGTAATCCTTTACGCTATTAGCAATATAGTTCCGCATCTTCCGAACTATTTGCGACTGTATCTCAAGAGGTACATTAGCAAGAATTAAGGACACCCGACGTAATACTTGACGAGGCAATAATTCAAAGCTAATTGTTGTAGTAGACAGCACGTTGAAGTGTACGGGGAATGTCTGTCGTGCCGATGATGGTAATGATAAGTTCGATCGCAAATGATACGGAGAAGCACGTCATGACGCCGTGAGAAGATCTACATCACGCAAACCGCTCACGTTTTTAGGGGCTACAAGGAAACTCGGGGTTTTACTTATAACTTTCAATAAGTGAAATATGTTTAGGTTTAACGTTCATTACCGTTTACCGACAGGGTGGTAATGAGATTGTTGGACTGCCTTCACCTTCTCAGGCCGTCAAAGTAGAGACCTCAACATCGCCTCGGCTGCTATAAGGACGGTGTGGAGGCCACTGTTAGAACTTAGACCACACGACTGCTTACCATCAGGCGGAGTGTGATCATTTCACGAGGACAAAAAAAAGTTTGAATGGATTTAGACGAAATACGTGACGGCGATACACTATGTCCAAAATGAACTCATATGTGCATAGTCTCACACCTATATCTATCCACGAAGGGTAGACAGAGATGAGATGATAATAAACACATAAGATACTTTTTATCCCGATGTGTATTCCTATGTGATTTATAAATACTCAAGCCCTTCTTTTGCTTTGATCTATACCTTTAAAACGATTCTGCGACCTCGTATACATCACTTTGACATTCACAAGTCTGACCTTGTAACCTCATTGGATAAAGAACATCATAATTCAATTGATCCCCGTTCTCTGAATGAAACAGCTAACCATTACACAACGCGTACAAATACATCATTCACTACTCAACACTTAGTTGGTGAATTAATTATACATTAGAAAATTTTGCATAAAAACCAGACCTTGCTTCGGTACACAAATAATATGCTGATTATTTGATATACATCTCATGTGCATTGTTTGTTTTGATAAGTGTAAGTACAATAGAAGTTTCACTTATTTTTTTGATAACATAAGAAAGATAATGTTTTGTGTATAATTAAAAATAAATTAGTGAGTTATGGCTCATAGACTTTTCTCGCGGTTTATTAAAGTTATTTAGAAGGCACACTTTTGATCTTTTTTTCTTAGGTGATTTAATGCTAGTATTATTTAATAGATAGTTTTTGTAGCAATTTCCAAGCAGAAGACCATTGGACTGACAGTCTTGCATAGGTCTTGAATTTGCTACCAAAGCTTTTCGAAGTTATTTGCGTACTAAGCACTTTAACGATGTAGGAAAACATCGTGAGTAAACCTGCATGTCTGAGAGTTCCCCATAATGGTCTTAAAATGATGTGCAGTCTGCCAACCTGCAGAAAAATACCGTGAGGAAACCTGCATTCCTGAGAGTTCCCTATAATGGTCTCATAGATAAGTAACGTCTGCCCACCCGCATTGGGACAACGGATAGCATACGCTTTTATTTTCAACTTAGGCCACATGCCAAATAACTCTCACGCTCGTTCCAAACTGGCGCAAAACTTTTTATTTCACCAGCTCGTAAGTGTGATTCCTTAGGTTTTTCCATTTCTGTGTGATAGCTCATATCATTTCTATTATCTACACTAATATTATATAAAGATGTTTGTTTGTTTATAGGCAGAAAATAATCTCTGGAAATGCTAAGCAGATTCTAAAAATTTTATTTGTAGTGGCAAGCTACACTATTACTAAATAATATATTCTATACTAGCTTTTACTCGCGGCTTCGCTAGCATAAATGTAGGTTAGGTTATGTTTAACTGTAATTTTAAACATAAAATATAGCCTATGTTACTCGGTGATAATATAGCTTTCTAATGGAGAAATAATTTCTAAAATCGGTTAAGTAGTTTTTGAATTAAATCATTACAAACAAAACAAAAATACAAATCTTTCCTTTTTATAATATAAGTATAGCTTATTATAAAGTTATTAATCATATGCTTACGCTTGAGAAATGCCATTGTGAAGGGCTGCTTTAAACGTTTGAGACAGTAGCTAAGATATTTTTAAAGCGTTTACGATCAGAAAAATAAACCTTGCGGCTACAGGAAAAGGCAACATGAAACCTATAATTTCTAAATATCAATCTAGATAATTTACAACATCGAACAAAAGACAATTACATGTTATATCTATAGGTATGTTATATAAACAATACATGTATTAACAATTTCCTGTACAACACATTCAGCTATTGTGGATATTCATTATATTTTGCACTGCAACACATACGAGAATGTAAAATATAGATATGAATGACTATGTTAATTTAGCACAAGTTTATGCTTATAATTGCTTGTGGTCGAAAAAGACATTGGAATATTCGAATCTTATACCATCCTGCTTCCGAATGTTGATTAATTCGATTCACTAAACGTATTCCAATCGAATATTCTAAACTTGATTTGATAGGTTATGGTGAATTTGATTAACACGATGTTTCTATAGCCTCGGACGAATGATGAACTATTTTTAGATCTTCTGTGTATATTATACACAGCGATGTATTATGGTACATCGTATTTGTTATTTGCTAAGGAAATATAATACATCATTTGATATTGATTGTTTACCATTCGAATTTTTTGATATTTTTTCAAAGTTTCGGATATTTGGATTCGCTTGAATAATCGAATAATTCGAATTTTAATCGGTCATTTCCTAAATCTAGTCTTGATTTTATTAACAGAATGGACAATATTTTTACGTTATTCTATCATTAAAATCTCAATAACAGCACAAAGTCGACTGCCCCGTGGTGGAATTAAACTTGAAACCTCATGCAAAGCAGTCACATTCTCTACCGTTGTGCCAACGAGATAACAACCAACCAAAAGAAAAAAGTGAGAAACGGCAATGAATTGCCGTAAATCTCAGAGTTAGAGAAATGGTATCACATGACCTTGAGGTCAGAGGTCAAAGGTCACAATCATTTCGGGGATATATCGACTATGCCGAGTCGAATGGCACTGATCGCGAATCTCTAGCTCTTACGGTTCTTGAGTTGAAAGTTGTATAACAGACGGACAAAGCTGTTGTATAAGAGATTTTTCAAACTCTAAATGGCCCATGCATTTAAATCCAGTTCAACTTGATACAATATCATATAACTAAGAATTTTATAGCTCTAATAATGATGGATGCAGTTCTGTCTCATTTAACAAGCACTTAATCAAGTGACGTGTTCACGTAATACTCCGCACCGGTTAAATACCGTAAATCATTGTTGCTAATATCTGTTGTTACGTACTTTGATAGATTGATTGATATATGTCACTTCAGAAAAAAGTGTACAACTTTGAGTTAATATGTTATACGCAGAAAACTTAAGTACATTGTTTTTAAGTTTGGTAACACGCGTTACAGTGCATGCTCTCTATCTCATTTAGCCTGAACCATTTTATATTACGTGAGAAAATGCTCCTGATGCATACACCCTCGCCACAAGACGAGAGAGGGTTATGTCGGGCTCTCCCGAGACTTCGAGCCTACCGACTAAAACCACCACGGTGTGCCAACTAGCTGCTTTGTATGGTGGCTAGAACTGAAACTACATCAGTTACCCACCCAGCAGTGCCCAATGCAGAGATGGAATTTCTGCGGGTGACGTCTCCTGGGCGACGCCCCAGCACGACAGAGGACGTATTTAGCCTGAACCATGCGCAATGACACGTTTAAATGTTAGTTTAATAAGACATCTCTCTCACTAGGAATAAGTCCTGTGTTTCGGCATACCATACAAACATTCAGACAACGGTCTCGAAGAACACCCAACTCGAAACAAAAATTTTGTCATTCACAAATTTGCAGTGATGAACAACCACTTAAATCATTTCGCCATCTGCACAGTGAAATTTGAATAGTATAAATGTGTCTTCATGTGTATTGCAGTACCGCTTTATTAATTTTACAAGTATTTAACTACTGGTCGGACAAAATGTTATTAGATTTCTCTGCTAAAATGTTCTCAGTCACAGAACAATGCCCGATAAACGTCAAAAGCTGTCCCTGTATTACGTCAAACCAAAAACAGTGGCGAAATGTGGTTGTAATTCATCTTTGCCTACTTCTTCGGGGATGTAGGCCTTCATTAGACTATGTATGTATGTATGAACTGTAGGCACCCCACTAAGTAACTGTACCTTAACTGCAACTGCGGTAGAATATCAAAATTTTATTTTTGATCTACAACTCGCTACACACAAATGAAATCGAATGCAGATATCATTAATAAGCCTTAAGCCACGTCATGACCTTATAGGTAATAAACGGAATGGTTAAAGGTACAGTCAAACGCAGAGACACTTAACAACAGATTTGATAAGGAGCTTTAAGAAAGTGGCCGCGCTTTAAGAAAGTCCTCTGTGTGGATGCCATAGTGGTTAAGTGGTCGCCTCGCCACTGCCGCCGTGCCGAGAGCTGTGGGTTCAATCCCCGGGACAAAAGTTTGTGTGATTCACAAATAGTTGTTCTTTGTGTCCGTCGTTTGAATGTTTGTAATGTCCTCCACAATACAGGATTTATTCCGAAAGGTATCATTTTATAAAAAGCACCAACCAAAAAGTTGTGTGTCTCGCAAAAGTCGCGCGCGGTACAGATATGATTCCTAATGCCAGTGCTTACTATTGATAATATGATATGTAGGTAGCAGATATCATGTAAAAGGTTGTCAAAAAGGTCATACACGATTTGAGTGTAGTGCGTTAGATCTCTACGTGGGACAATAAATTAATAAGAAACAGAGTAAATGTTGTGTGGGTAATGGTGTTTTTTATGTGAGAAGTGACAGTCTTTTTATAATTCTCAGAGAGACGAGAAAGAAAGGGTTTTAGGTCCCATATAAAATGAGATCGCGCCAAATGATGTCAGTTCCAGAGTATCTTCACAGTAATAGGCAATATTATTTTTGGACCGGGGGTCGTTCCTTAAATCGTATGCACAACATTTACTACCGATGCCTCACCGTGGTCAATCATAAACACAACTACTTAAATCTTCTTTGTTTAAATATGTTAACATTTTGGACGTACATTTTTCATACGACACACACCAAACCCGACATTTGATTTAAATACATTAGTATTATCACGCTCACTTATATTGAGAGTGAGCTCACACATTACATATAAGGAGTGTGCCCACTACACCGTCTCATACCATGACCGTGCTAGGAACGTATCAGAAACGAAAAGCAACATGATACGCCCTGCTATAGGAACTGCTGGTCGGTGACGGAACGGTCTAGTGGGCATAGTTTTATACAGAATATTTTTTGCCTGACACGTTCCTAGCACGGTCATGGTATGAGACGGATAGTGGGCACACTCCTTATATGTAATATGTGAGCTCACTCTTCTTGGTGTGGACACTTTTCGGTGCGATCTAAGTACGAGCGAAATAAATTTTAATAAATAAATATGTTGTTAAACTCTCAACACACAAAAATATAAATTAAATTGGATTTAATATAAACTTTTGTAGTGTACTGTACGAGATAGGTTTGCTGAGACCACAAGTTGAAAGTGTGACCTCAGAGGTCAGAGAATGGCTTTTACTTGCTTACGTCCCTTTAAAGGGACATATTTTGCAACGATACTATTTTGTTTGCAAATCACTGATTGGAGAAAGTTTGGACGTATTGGGCATGTGTTCTTTGGAAAGCTGTAAATAGTAAACTTTTGCCTCCTATCTTGACGTGTGACTTATGCTTGTATATCACAGGTCTCTGACCTAGCTCAGAAAGTAATATACAATCAGGCATCATAAAAAATATTGTGTCCGGTATTTATACTGTAAATGTTTTCTTTTAGATTAAATATAGTTATAATGTAAATTTAATAATTGTATTAAATTAACTTTTTATCTTAATAATTGTATTATTTACAAGGCATATTAAAGGCTGCATATTGAAGTAGCTGTAATGTGCCTTGTAAAGACGTTTATATTTAATTAAATATAATATAATAATAATATAATATTCTATCACATACACACAACACCATCTAGCCCAAACTAAGCAGAGCTTGTACTATGGGTACTAGACAATGGATAAACATACATATATACTTTTTTTTTTGTAATTACATACATATTATACATAGAAGACCAAGACAAACATCCATGTTCATGCACACAAATGTTTGACTTGTGCGGGAATCGAACCCGCGACATCAGGCGTGGCAGTCGGTTACACTAACCACTACGCCATCGAGTCATCGTAACACTTTTAAAGCAACCGAAACGTCGGAAAAAGCATAAACTTAAATATAAATAGTTTTAATTAATTTAAATAGCTTAAATTGTAGTAGAGTTCAATAATAGTAGTGTTATAGTTTAAAATTATATAATAAAAGTGTTCTAAAATAAACAACTCGACAAAATGCGTATAAAATAGTTTTAATTTCAATGTATAACATTCGCGTAAAAGTAAGATCATCATCATCATCATCATCTCAGCCGAAAGACGTCCATTGCTGGACATAGGCCTCCCCCAAGGTTTTCCACACAGACCGGTCTTGGGCCATAAGTAAGATAATATTATAAAATTTATTATTATCATTACTATCTTCGAACGGGTGGGCAGAGTTGTACTACACCAACATTTCACAAGTTTCTAGGTTACTAATCGATTTTCATCTAATTTACTATATTACCTGCACATTTCGTCAATCATATTTTTAGGTACCACCAAGCTTATTTCCGTATACCGAGCCTAGATCCAGACTACGTTGCTATTGAAAATTCTCTAATAAGAAAACTGAATAACACTGCCCAACCCGACAATTAAGTCCGCGGCATCACGATCTTACGATCTCACGCAAACAAGCGCGAATTATTCAACAATGACACTAATATTTAAGCAAAGGAGCCTAAATATTCAAGTACATATAAAAAAAAATGACTTTAGAGAAAGTTTAGAACTAAATTAATTTCATACGGTGAAAAATATTGTCTAAGATCTTGGTAGTTTATATATTTTTCAAAAGTATTGCTTCAATCTATAAGTAACAGCAACTATTTGGTACCTACAGGCATAACTTCAATATACATATGTGTTACAAGATATAATTCGCACTCTTAATAAAACAGCGACTTAACTCGAAATTTAAAAGTAAGGCAATTTGGACTCTATTTGTATATGCTAAATTCTAATATTATATTTGTATTAAATCATTGCAATAGAGTTCAAATTTGTTTAATCCAAAATACTGAGATAAGTCTCTGTTTTATTAAGAGTGCGATATGTATTTATAAGCTTTACATGCTACATTCTCATCAGGAAATAAGTAGGAAATCTCCTCGATTTCCTAAACTCTTTTTTCCTAACCTTAATACCAATCAAAATGAATAAACCAACTGTACCAACCAAAGCAACCAAGATGGTACTTTCACAAGATAATCTGACAGATTTACGTGTAGATTAAACAAATACACTTTCAGTTTTAGCCAATTTTATAACCAGATTGTAGAGATCGCATCTCAATTTGTGAATCAATCTGCAATCAATCATAATTACAAATTGATTGTAATCGATTCGATTCGATCAATATGTTTATTTGATTTAGTTCAAAGTCGATCTAGAAAATCAATACTTCAATACGGAACCAGATTCGATTGAAATGTTACGAGTTGGAATCTATTATTTTACTCTTACTTTTGAGGCGAACTTTATCAATGTCAGCCATTTTGGAGAACTTTCGGAAGGAATACTGTCTTAAGTGATTGCGAACCACAGATGACCATGGCGTAATGCCATTGCGGGCAAGCGGCTGCTGTCGCCGTGCTAGCTAAGTGCTGTGGATATGGGATACTACTAGGAATACTTTACTTTTTATAGAAGCAACTTATGTATTAGTTTTAATTCCTGTGTCACGCTTCTTTACAAACGCCGAACACAAAGATCATCTAAACTTATGACAACTCGTTGTATCCCGTGTGCGATTCTAACTCACGCACAACTGCGTAAAGGCAGTGACAACATTTAAACCGCTTCGCCATCCATGCATCGACAAATATTTCAAAATATGGATGACCTTTTTTAGTTCACAATGCCTGCTTATGACTTCCAAGAAATCAAATATATAATCAAACAAAAACATCGTTTGTTGACGGTTATAGCTATTGAATCATATTACAACACGAACGGTAAGCTATTATATGTTTTCTGAATCGATTATTCGGTCGGCCGACTGCCGCGCATCCCACAAGAGTGCGAAGCGGTGAAAGCAACTGATAATGCGAGCTATAAATTGAAGCGATATTCAACTTGGTGGATTTGATGATTAAAACTAGTAACCGATTCTCAACTTAAATAGATTTAAAATGTCAATAGTATCGAACTCGATAAGCAGACATCACATCATCATAGATAAGCACACGCACATTAGGAACGCTAGCTACAGGCGCTAGAATAAAAAAAAACAATTACACTTTGCCCAACATAGCAATCAAATCTGAGACCTCATGCACAGCAATAGCATTCAGTACTGCTACGACACCGAGGCAGTTTTTAACACGCTTTTACTAGCTTCACTTGTATGTTTGTTTGTTTGTAGCCGACTCCTTTGGACTTGATTTTGACCCACTTCAAACAGTTAGATTTCATTTAAACGTTGTAGACTTATCGAGGACCGATGACAATACATTAATTTATTAAAAAAATCGGAACTAAAAACATGTTTTATTTAAAAAACCAAACTAAAATGTAGAAAACGTTTTTTTTAATAATTCAAAATAAGAATAAAGTGATTAATAAAAGAAATCATTTGCGGGTTATCAAAATATCTTAGAAAACACCCACGCTTTTTTAACATTAAAATGATTTATTTAATACATAACTATCTTAATCAAAATCTAGTCTGGTTTGATGTCAATCTATAACTTATGTAACGAAATTAAAGCGACGACGCTGGCCTATCACTAATATAATTCCAATATACAATTTACCTGAGTATATATTCTCACGTTTAGAGATACGAACAACAATTTATAAGGTGAAAAGGTTATGATGGTCAATAAAAACACAACATCTAAAGTTCACAATTTCTAATAATAAAACAATGCATGAAGTTTAGTAAAGCTGTTGGCTGGTCTAAGGTCATGAACTCTGGTCATAATAAGGTAAGATGCCGTGGTAAACCCTCATTACAAGCATATAATAAAGTTATATACAAGGTATAGTATTAAAAGGAAGTTTTCTAACATTATTTATAAAATAAGTAGCGTTACGTGTCTAATTATGGCGGCACAATGGGGTTTATTGTTGTAGCAACTTTTTATCGTCAATGTTTGTAGTAAGTTATGTTTTCTAGCGACCAAAATAAACATAGATACCTACTAATTTTAGTATTGGCCATAGATGATCTTGCGAGTATATCTACATTTTCCGACTGGAGGCTTCGCGTTACAAGTAATCTAATTATATTGACCTTTTCAAAACACTTGTTTAGGAGGAGTGGGGCATTTCAAAATCGAAGGTCATTAATTCAATTAGATCACAAAGTAACACTTATGGGTATCAAAGTTATGTAGATAGTTTCGTAAATTACTGAAAATAATCTAACTTCTAGAAAGCGAGTAAGTGCCCAATGCTTTTTATTTAGCAAATGGCAACGCAACAAGAACGTTTACGTGTACGTAGCAATAAACATATTTAAACATATGCCCTCACTGTCGAAGGACAATGATAAAAGACAGAGATACGTACTCGTTCTCGTATTCATGTACAGACTCACATGTTTAGGGCACCCTATCATTTTTATAACAAACGTCCGATGTAAAAAAGGCGTCGTGTACTCTACAGGGCAAGCCCTTTTTCGAGAGATATTTATCACATATACAGGGCCGGCCCAGCCATAAGGCGAAATGAGCAGCTGCTCCAGGCGTTAAGTGTGAAGGCCTGTGGTGCCTTGGTAGTAAAGAAATGGAATAGATGTATATATTAGAAGAAAGCAATAGAGTAATCTCGCGACATCCTAAAACTTGATCAGTCAGGAGCACAGAAATTTTCATCCCAGAACGCCATAGTACCAGAACCAGACTTACTAAAACGATATATTATAAAAAACATTATCTGTACCATAAAGCATACCAATCATAATTATTCAAAGTAATTTTAAAATCTAATTCACGCGTATAATGCGCGCACGCAACGCTTAAGTCAGTGCACGCTTTGGCACGCGCATGCGCGCCACACTTGCGTACAATTACACCCGTATTATCGACAGATGAGCCGTTACATAACCGTGAGAAACTCTCGTCTTCAGCCATAATTATAATTAGTATGTATCTCTGGTTATTTGATTATCAGTGTATGTTTTATTGGTACCACTTCTAGTTTTAACTACCGGTAATGTTACCTGCTTTAGATTGTGCCTAAGGCTCCGACTCTAAGCAGTGCGAAACACGAAAGTTTATATATATTTTTAAGATTACTATTAATTTGGATTACAAATTACTAATATTGTTCTAGTATAGTTTCGTTGTTTGAATATTTGTAAAGACCGCGACACAGGAAGGAATCCTAACGCGGGAGTTGTCTTTTAAAAAGAAAAAAGAACCACCGCGCCGCTTAGGACTCCGCCGCCGCTTTAGATTACAGGTTACAGGTACAGGTTTATTTATTTCTATACCTTAAGTTTTCTTTTAAATAAAATTAAACTCAAGGTACCAGCTAGATATTCACGTTCCCGAACCACTCCCTTCTATCCTCCATTTAGGAGTACTGGTTTAATGTCGCACTTTCTAATACCTCGTATAATTCAACTAGCCAATGAATATTCTGACTATTATATATACGATATTTTCAATGACACCACTCATTGTTTCCGAAGAGCTTTAAAATGTATAATCGTTAATTAATATGTAATTAATACATTTTTAGCAATTTTAATATATCACTAGGTTATTCAAATGATGACCTACCATGATTGTTTTAATGACCACATAGTCCACTGCTCCTTCACCACATTAGAATTTCTAATGCACATACCGAAGACGGTCAAGTGAAACCTCAAGGCCAACCACAAAACAATCGCGAGGGCACGGTTTCTTAAATAATACACCATTTTTAATATCCGGTCACATTTCCTGCGGCTGCCGACCTCACAGGCAGCAGGTTCTATGATGATCAGCTGATGGGAGTCAAGGCTACGTGTGCTATATTGTTTGTTTATCAAATACATGTTATTATTTTGGTTAAAGTTTCCGTCGAAGAAACTAAGTCTTTTTTAAGGTCATGTTGCCTAATATAGGTTTAAGAACAACTTTATTTCTCATAAAGAATTGTATAAATAATTCACTTACTGAGAAACAATGTTTAAAACCAAGATTAATATTTAGAGCGCACATGGGCACGTGCGTGAGCAGCGATAGCTCAGTGGGGAGACCAACAGACTGCAATGCAGAGGGTCTCGGGTTCGAACCCACGTCGCGCACCTCTGAGTTTCGGAAGTTAAATGACTTTTCGAAATTATGTGCGCATTGATTGACAATTATCGCCTGCTCCGTGCCTCGGAGAGCACGTTAAGCCGTCGGTCCCGGCTGCCATGAACATCTATGGCAGTCGTTATTGGGAAAGTCAGTACCCTCTAATATCCTGACACTGGTCTAGCCTTAGGGTATCGTTAGCCTTCGGGTTGCGGAAGTCAGGTGGCAGCCGCTCCGTGTAAAAACTGATATCCAGTCAAATCCGGTTAGACCAGAAAAGTCGACCCCAAGTGACTTGGGAATAATAAAGGCTAAGAGAGAAGAAGATGGGCACGTAAATAAAATAAAAACAAATCGAGAAAAATAATTACAACGATGTGGGGAATCTAATAACATAGACAGTATGACACTCGATCCTAGGTAAGCAGAACATGGATGCATGAATCGCTTTTTATCGATGCGGCATTGATGGCATAGTCTGTTATCATTAACAATTTTTGTAATATTTGGGTTTTATTATTATTAGACTATCCTATTTTTAGTCTTTTATTCTATTTATATGTTTTAAGTATATATGTGGTTTATAAACTATATTAAATATTGGTTTTATTTCTTTTATATGAGTAGATTCATTAGAAGATGAAAGAATATAAGTTATAGGGTAGTTGCCATATACGTAGCACAGTCAAGAGTAGAAGGAAGATCGAGTAATAGAATATAGCACTCTCAAGCATCTAACAAGGTGCTACAGTAGGGATAATGCTATTATAAAGCTGAAGAGTCTGTTTGTTTGTTTGTATAAACGCGCTAATCCCAGGAACGTCTGGTCTCCGAATTAAAAAAATATTTTAGTGTTGGATAACCTATTTATCGAGGAAGGCTATATAACATCACGCTACCACCAAAGCAGCACTACCACTGAAGCCAGAGAAGTGTGTCAGGATCGTAGCAAATGGAAATCCGTAGTCTCTGCCTACCCCTCTGGGAAACAGGCGTGAATCTATGAATGTATGTATGTACTACCAATGGGGCGGCGCAGTAACGATAAAGGCGGGTAAAACTGCAGGCACATCTAGTGTCTCATATGAGGATCGAACCAACAACTAACAACTAAAGGATGGCGTAGTCGTTTACGTGGTTGCCTCGCCACAGTGGCGAGTGTTGTGGGTTTGAATCCCACGCGGAACAAAACTTTGTGTAATCCACAAATGGTTTTTCCGAGTCTGAGTGTTCATTATGCGGACATACATACAACATATACATTCAAACAACGGATTGTTTGAATGTTTATAAAGACCCCGCGGTACAAGAATTACTACTAGTGCGAGAGTTGCCTTTTTAAATCAAAAGAGATAAAAATCCCATCAAGCAGCAGAAGATTCTTAAACCAATACTATATCCGTGAAATGAAATATAGCAGCGATAGCTCAGTGGGGAGACCAACAGACTGCAATGCAGAGGGTCTCGGGTTCGAACCCACGTCGCGCACCTCTGACTCTCGGAAGTTATATAACTTTTCGAAATTATGTGCGTATTGCTTGACAATTATCGCCTGCTCCGTGCCTCGGAAAGCACGTTAAGCCGTCGGTCCCGGCTGCCATGAACATCTATGGCAGTCGTTATTGGGAAAGTCAGTACCCTCTAATATCCTGACACTGGTCTAGCCTTAGGGTATCGTTAGCGTTATCGGGTCGGGCGGTCAGGTGGCAGCCGCTCCGTGTAAAAACTGATATCCAGTCAAATCCGGTTAGACTAGAAAAGCCGACCCCAAGTGACTTGGGAATAATAAAGGCTAAGAGAGAAGATATCTTTAAAGATTTAACTACGAGTATACGAATAGTGCAAAGAGTAAGCGGTCACGTCGTCGCTGCTACGCTAAGGGTCGTGCATCCGAATCCCACACAGGACAATTGAATGTACTGTGTAACGTAGGTGTATTTTGTGTGTATACATTCTACCAAGCGAGTGTTTCTTTGTTATTGTTCTAACAACCAAAGCCGAGTGAGTTTGTTTTGGTATTTTTGTCGATGTGACTAGCTATTGGAGATCATTCTCATCGGCAATGTCAACAGTCAGCTATTAACTATAAACATACGTAATGTATCTCTTTATTCACACAGAACCTGTGTGTGAGAGCAGCGACAGCCTAGTGTAGAGTGGATTGCCTCGCAAAGGTCTATTTTTTAATGTGTGTGGTACCATGATCTAACTGCTCGCTATGCTAAAAATAAAAGAGACACGTGCTCAGCAGTGGGACAGTTTATAAAACGGGATTGACACATAATTATAATATCATTTGAAAGTTCCTTAGGCGAAAAACCTTGATTGCCAATCGCCCTCACTGGAGGAAAAAGTTACTAGTCCCAGCGTATATGAACAAAGAATCTTAACATAGCTGAGAAAATGTAGGTGATATATATATATATACAGGCACTTCTGTAGCCTTTTTCACCAACTATGTTTTAAATTCTCACGTTATAAGGAGCGAGCCCATATTCGTCGATAAGGTCCAAAAGAAAAATTCATAACCCTTTGCTCGACCTAAGAATCGAAGACCTTATGCACAGCTGATAAATGCTTTATGTAATAATTAATGGTAATAAACTGTTTTTATTTTATTATTTTATTTTACAGCACCCACATTCACTACTACTGTCCGGGGCAGTAGAGAACCGATTTTAGTACTTGTTAATTTTAAAAAGCTATCTCTCGTACTAGCAGAAAATACTATACCACGGGGACTTCATAAACATCCAAACCACGAACTAAGAAAACCACCCAGAATCGAAACAACCAGTTAGTCTCTCTTGTCCCGTGCGGGACCGAGTTCACAACACATGTAGTGGAAAAGGCAAGGCGTCCACTTAAATTACTTCGCCACCCATGTAATCAGCAGGTGCGGTTATATCACCACATTTAATATGATAATATTACGAAGCCAGACCGGTAGCCAATTTCTACATTTTGTAATACACAGTTATCGTAACTATAGAAACAAATGGTGAACAATGAATAATAGGTGGTACAGGTAATTTGTGCGAACAATTTGCCTACATTGTGGGCCATTCATTGTGTTCGCTTTATAATAAATACTTACATGTTAGAATGTGGTAATCAATCATTTTTCAATAACCGATTATGATGCTATATTTGTACATAATGTTCGTGTAATCTTGGATATCGAAATAACTCGTGTATGAAATCTTATTTCATTATTGAATACAGCTGCTATAGGACTTCCTCATTGGTCTAGCAATACACAGATCCAATTTTTCCAGAGTAGGATATGCAAGTAAACCTATTGAATCACAGCGCTACACAGGCGGCTCAATAGGTTTTTAATTATGCCTGGCATTCCAACAATTGATAAGTTAATTGGTAGACCAATGGATGAGGCATTGGATTGATGATCGTCGGTCGGTCGAGGGTTGGAATCTTACCTATTGTACTACCGACGTGAACCCACTCCAAAAAAAAGGATTCCAGTTTATCTGGAGAACAAGAATACTAGTAAATTTTTAATCCAAATAACTCGTAATCTCTATAAATGAAAAAACGTTACCGGCGATGTAAAGCTATCCGATTTTTAAGGCACTAGGGCCTGATTTTTCAAAATCGAATAGTTTCCATCCTTTCAAGGGATTTTCCAAGGTATATTACACAACCATATCTTTCTTCCAAGCCATCTATTGGGCATTGTAGCCTTGCAATGCCCACTTTACTCGATTCAGGAATTGTAACCACACCTCACGTTAGGCCTCAGCATAAGCGCAAAACTTATGCCACGAAACTGGGAATTCTATCGTTAACTAGCTGTTCTCTGTGGTTTATGATTACTACACCGTTCTCAACAACCTTCTTCAAGAATTGGGTTATCAAATGCAAAATGAATTTCTAATCCGACTGGCAGGTATAGAGATAAGTATAGATTTGATGAACATTGCTTACTGATAACCATGTGGACTCTTTTCACTGAAGTAAACAACAGCAATAGATACTAAGCAAGCGGAATACTCTAATGGTATTAGAAACAGTGTTAGATGGAGACTCTGACAAGCCGCCAGCAATTTGTTAGCACAAATAAACGGTTGCAGCTCTATTATTCATTGTTCCGTCTGTCTGTGTGTTTGTTGCATATAGGCATGAAGTCCACTTACAGCTACTTATTGACTGCCATGCAGGAGACATAATATAAAATATAGGTTTGCAAGGAATTATGTTTATCTTTTTCCGTTTAAAAGGAAAATACATAAGGAGTGAGGATCTGTATCTGTATCTTATGTGGGGGCCAGTCAGTGCAGACCGGCGACACTTCGACCCAGTGGGATCTTTTGTGTCGACACTCTCCCAATAACGACTGCCATAGATGTTCATGGCAGCCGGGACCGACGGCTTAACGTGCTCTCCGAGGCACAGAGCAAACGATAATTGTCAATCAATACGCACATAATTTCGAAAAGTCATATAACTTCCGAAAGTCAGAGGTGCGCGACGTGGGTTCGAACCCGAGACCATCTGCATTGCAATCTGTTGGTCTCCCCACTGAGCTATCGCTGCTTTTAAGGAGTGAGGATAGTTGCATGTTGTGTTTACCTTTAATTATTTGTTACACTTATAACATTTTACTTACGTGTCTACAATGCATGTAAATCATCAATTATATATTTCCGGTTATATCCCTTTTAGCATCAAATAAATATATGATAAATATACATACAATTGCCAACCTTTTCTAGGATACAGTCGTGACATTATGTACGTATAAATAAAATTAAATACTAAGTTTATTGTTTAAGAAAACTAGCCAATGGCCAGCCAGAAGTGAATGATTTCATCGAACAAATAATGCCTTAAAGCTATATTTTATATCTTCACATATCAGTGCAACTCTACCTCACACATTGCGAAGGCGTGTACAATTTCACGCTTCTCTACCATTTTATTGGAGCGATCGCAAGTAGAGATCTTATAGTTTACTCTACTTGCGTGTTCCAAGCTATAGATTAAATATTTTGTAACTCTATGTCACACGGTAGAGTCGGTGATATAAGACTCTAGAGATCGTTGACTGCGGTTAAACAATGATCAGTGGTTGTTTATCACGCGTTCAGTTCGTTGACGTCAATCTTTTTCGTCTTATTCGTCAATCATTGATATAGAACCGGTATTTGTTGAATTGTTAATCATAATTTCATTGCTTTTTTAGATGATATAGAAATGTAATAATATTACGCCTACGTACAGGTTTTGAATAAGATGTTTTATACGCATTTGTTGGAAAATATAAAGGTACCAAGTTTGAAATTTGTCAATTGTTGAAATGCCAAACATAATTGAAAACTTATTGTGCTTGGCTACCAGTGTGCTGCTGCGATGCAATAGATTAAAAAAGATTCTTAATTTCTGAAAGAAGTGAAAGTGTGACAATTTTCAAACTTAGGATTCTAATCGGGTATTCACAATCGACAGTAAATATAATCAACTACCGAAGATAATTGTAAGCTTCTTTAATATCAATCCTAACTAATATTATTAATGCTAATGTTTATTTGTTTATCATTAAATTATGCATACATATTGCCAGGGCTACAAAAACGGACAAAGGATAACTTCCAACCTGAAAAAGGCACTATTCCCGAGGGACAGAAATTAATTGACGAAATCTAGATAATAAAATAGATATCAGCATAAACTGTCTTTAGTATTTAAACGCAGATGTGAAAGAAATTAAAGAATTGCCTCTTACAGGCGATACAAACACTAGTAAAAAAATGTTAACCGTCGATCGGGTTTGATGCCTGAAATACGCTATGGAGTTTCTTTATTAGAAAGCTGTTATGGGGTTTAGTATAAACACATCTTTGATCACACTCTGTGACTAAGAATTCGTTTTAAAACAAACTCTCAACAAACAAAAAAACACAGACTCGGAAAAACTTCTTAACAAAAGATAACCGCACTATGAATAAAAGGACGGGCACAAAGAATATTCAGACTTGGAACAATCATTTGGGGGTCACACTATTTTTATCGTGTGTGGGATTCAATTCCACAACACTAGGCGTAGTGGCAGTGGCGGAGCGAGCACTTAAACGGCTACGCCACCGGGCATTTTATTGGTGGACCTCATATCGTTTGTTTTAGGTGGTCGAACCTGTATTATTGTGCTTACAAGCTGTGACGATAACTTTAATCACTGCCCCATCCGTGCATATAATTCAATAATACTACGCGTTATAAAATAAAGATAAAACATAACATTATGTTCGCTAATAATGTTTAGTTACAACAATCGAGCGATTTCAAGCATCATTAGTTGGGCATCGGCGTGAAGCAACGACCTTCAGGCCATTACTGTATTGGCCAAACACGATAGCACTAGTTAATGCACACGTATTCACTTGTGTTTTACAGAGTTAGTGACGTAATTCACATTTAAATTAAATTACTACTAACTGATTATATCGCGGTTTATTAATTCTGATAATTGCTGGAATTCCAGATATAGACCCGGTACCTATATTCAATTTACAGTGAATTTTAGACTCATGTCGATGGAAAATACTTGAGATGATAACTGTCCGTAGCTAAAATTACTCGTTTTTGAATAGGTATAGGTCTTAATCGAAAACCGATTGTAACTAGCCACCGATAGGTCACTGCCGCTTAAGACGTTAAATACAAATGTTAAACTTATTAGATTGTAAATAGAATTATCACCATAAATGTTATACAATTACATCGTGTAGTATTCGCGTAAGCATAACGCAATATAATATTAATCGACACTATTAAATTGTTCGCCATTATATTCTCATGGATATTCCACAAAGGGTTGATAGAAGATAGGTAGATAAGATATATAGAAGTGTGAAACAACCACATGTCATCAATAAATGTATATGTTGTTTTAAATCTACGTAAAAGAAAGCAGGCTTTTGATGAATATTATACACTCGACTACAAACTGAAAATTTCTTTACAGTAATGCCCTATAACACTTTGTCTGACCCAGAAACAGAACTTGAGAGGGAACCAAACTCGGGACATTAAATCGGTCGGAAACTTATACCAAGCAGCACCAAGATAGTTAATATAATAATAATAATATTCTATCATATACACACAACACCATCTAGCCCAAACTAAGCAGAGCTTGTACTATGGGTAGGTACTAGACAATAGATAAACATACATATATACATTTTTTTGTAAATACGTACATATTATACATAGAAACACCCAGACCAAAACAAACATCCATGTCCATGCACACAAATGTTTGACTTGTGCCGGAACCGAACCCGCGACCTCAGGCGTGGCAGTCGGTTACACTAACCACTAAGCCATCCGGCCGGAGGCCGCCTAAGTTTATATATACAAGCAAATTATAAACATAAGGCAACATTATAGCCTAATCGGTGTCCCAGTAATAAGAGATCCGATAACGTCTTGCATCATTGCGAGATTATCGAATGTCTATTTACGTTTTAATTTCCTTGCTCATTTGGTCCAGAGAAAACTACAGAGGAAAGAACAAACTACGCATTAAACGGTAAATGGTCACGATTCACATTCTATTATGTGATTATTATTCAACTAGGTTTGAATAAAAAAGTTCTATGATCTATGACTGTTTTCTCAGTAACATAGGTTGGCGCTTATGATTGCTCAACATTTGATTCCCGGGTCAGCCAAAATGCTCCAAGATTTATTATTAGGAAATTCTCAATAGTAGGACATAATGAAAAATATATAAAATATTTGTTAACAAGGTAAGTTTCACACTTAAGACTATTTGTGTGGCAGTGCTCTTCATTTACATGTATTATTATATATTAATACGTGAAGAGATGAAATGGATCTCCTTCTTAAACATATTACAAGCACAGAGGAATATGATATTTGACATAGTTAAAATTGATATGGAAGAGGAACATAGAAAGCCTAAACATATAAAACAAGAAATGTATTTTAATTTAATCAACAACCGTCGAATGTCGACCACTGGACGGCCACAAGTTAAATATTAAAACAACATACACAAACACATCCAAACACCTAGAGTAATTACTGTGTCACACAAAAGAAACTGTCCACTTTGTATGATGGTTTTGGCTTGGAATGGACAGTCACTGAGAGTAATAATTATATATTAATTTAGAAGCATTAACCAGTAGAAATAAGAAAAATAACAAAGTTTTGTATCCAGGTGTTCCTAATTCGTTTGTTGTGGTGGTTTATATAAAGGTATTTAAAATAAAAATCATTGTTTTTATGTTATTTCTTTTTATTATTCCGATTCATATGTTACTAAAATGTTACCTAGGAACTGGGCTGGTGGATTTAAATTGTTTTGATATCTTGCCCAACTCAAAAACCAAATAATTATCATTATATGGTCGCAGCAACCTACTGTCTGTCAACCCACCATGCAGTTACAGCAATATAAAAGTTAAAGTTTTTATCAGTTTATATTGATACAACTGATAAAAACTTTTAGCAGCGATAGCTCAGTGGGGAGACAAACAGACTGCAATGCAGAGGGTCTCGGGTTCGAACCCACGTCGTGCACCGCTGACTTTCAGAAGTTATATGACTTTTCGAAATTATGTGCGTACTGATTGACAATTATCGCCTGCTCCGTGCCTCGGAGAAGCACGTTAAGCCGTCGGTCCCGGCTGCCATGAACATCTATGGCAGTCGTTATTGGGAAAGTCAGTACCCTCTAATATCCTGACACTGGTCTAGCCTTAGGGTATCGTTAGCCTTCGGGTTGCGGAGGTCAGGTGGCAGCCGCTCCGTGTAAAAACTGATATCCAGTCAAATCCGGTTAGACCAGAAAAAAGCCGACCCCAAGTGACTTGGGAATAATAAAGGCTAAGAGAGAAGAAGATATTGATACAACTGATAATCACGAATAATCATGATTTAATGTATGATCATTTTTGGTATAATTGTTTTTATGTATGAATTCTGTTCACGCTAAGCTAATAATGGACAGTTCCCTTTACGTCTTTTGTGGCAATCAAACTTACAACACATTTCTGTTTCTTTTTGCTGTGTCTTTCATATAAATCAAAAAAATAAATACACGTCTTCTTAACCATGAGGCAACCATATAAACCACATATAACTATCCCTTTCAACGTACAATCAAAAGGCCTAACGAATCTAATTATACCAATTACCAATCATAATTAAAAAACAAACAACATTGCCCCATAACACTTAACACTAGATCAGAGTGCAGAGGTCACTTTATAGACCCCGGGCATCACAGGCCTCCATTTTTGAACCCATACATCAAAATTACTGTGTTTCGTAAACCACGGCTTTGTAATTAAGTCTGCGACATTTAGTTCGCTATGTCCCATTTATTTTGTACTGCAGTGTAATTTAAGAAATGATGCAATCATATTTTAGTGATGCGTTTATTTCGCCTATTGCGTAAAATAAATTGTATATACTTGGGGCATACTCATTTGCGTTCCTTAAAGATAATTACTTAGTTCTGCGTGATTTAGTACGTGTGAATACCACTAGAACATACTGGGATAGAAACTATGTGAATAAAATTTATATTAATCTAAACATACAGACTAGTCTATCTGTGTGATATTTCATCCAAATTCGTTCAACAGTGATTGAGTAATTGAGTAATCAAAATCCATTCATATTCTAAAACTTTTAAATTTATAGGATTAGAAGTATGTATAATTAATTTATCAAAGGAGGGATTTTCATGTCACAAAGTGTAAGTGTACCTATGCATCCTCATGCCATACTACTGTCTATTACAAATGGCTACCTACTGATAAATATTATTTCAAACCTCAAATGCTTCTTACATAGTATTATTAACTTTTTCTTTATTTTTAGAATTTAGTTTCATATGGCCAGTGACATATGGCATAATGACTGCAACACCTGGTAGGTACATAAATGAGTTATAAAATACTGAAATAATAAGTTGACGGCAATTTAAAAGGGTGGCCTTGAGTTTCTTGCAGGTATCTTCTCATAGGCTCAACCTTTTGCCTGAACCTTACAACTAACATAAATGTAAATTCAGTAAATGTAATAAACTCACTAACTTTGACGTTCATAAGTGTTACTTTGTGACCTAAGCGAATAAATGATTTTTGACTTAGAGGTTTCTCCTAAGTGTGTACTTCTTAGAAAAGAACCCAATAACTTTTTGCTAACCCTACTCTGGATTCGAACCCTGCATGTATTATCAAATACAAATAATTAGTAACGGTGGTTTTTTAAGATTCCTAGCAATTTGGCTTTCAAATTACTAGTATTATTGTTAACCACTCCAGTTAAGCTAGAATGCTTGTGTAACGTCATTAGTGCAATGGGTAGGATTCGAACCCGCGACCTCTCGATCGCAAGTCCAATGCCTTATCCATTATCTACACAAATCTCTCTCACTTTAATAAGGGAACTACGTAATTTTACGATGGCCTCACAAAATCACTCTTAATGACACCGCGTAATGATCTACCAATCCAATATTCACTAAGACAAGACTATAAAAATAGCTCGCTTTGGACCTAGATTGATAGGTCAGATCGAATCGTGGTGAAATTGTAGCAATTGTTGCAAGCCTAGATACAGATCTGGACACGAGTTGTTCATATCGGGTCATCTTGGATGTGGAAATGCAATCAAAATGGTGTTAAAATTGAGTAAATTGCTTTACACTTTGTTATCGTTGTAGATAATATTTGTGTTATTGGCGAATATTGGTTTTATTGGCAAATATTGTACACAATATTGTTCGTGTGATAGATTTATTACAATTCAAATAAACTACAACCTTATATGTACGGTTTCGTACACTTGATAGTTGTGGTTTGGTGAGTGCGGAGAGAAGAGACAGAGACACAAGTTGCACTAAATAGTCACGTATAATCACGTATAGGTTACGATAACACGAGTTAGGTTTTGGCAATTCGTCTCTCTAATGTCTGTACGTCGCGACAGTAAAGTTAGCACTGAGTTGCTTTTATAATAATTTACATAATTTCTGATGATTAAGTAAATGACGCGCGACCGACAGGTCACGTTGTCAGCAAATTGCAATGTACAGTTTAATGAGACTGTACATTATATGTTGTTATATGCTTGTATCCCGACGTTCCAGTTAATAATAATAATAATAATAATAGATTTATTTATTTCTCTCAAAAGGTTACAAGTTTTTACAAAATGAGTACAGCTTAGGTAATTAGGAACCTTGTGAGAGCTGGAGTCCATAGTAGGTTCTACGACCTGTGTGACAGATCTCCAGGCTCTCTCCTTTATTGATTAGTATTTAAAGCTAATTAGTACATTTTGGAGCAATTTGAGGTTATAAATATTTAATATATGCATGCACAGTGTGTCTGTGTGTGTGGATGTACAGTGTGCGTGCATGTGTGTGCGTGTGTGTGTGTGTATGTGTGTGAATGTGTGTGTGTGTGTATGTGGTAGTAGTTATTTTAAAATAGTCAAAATATTTTCTGTTTCCATGTAATCTAGGGAAATAAGCCATTTTGTCACTGTTGTTTTGCATTTAAATGTGTTCAAAGGATAGATGTTTAATTTTTTGTTGACTTTGTTATATACGTAGCCACCTAAGAAATGGAAGCAGCGTTGCGCAGCGGTTGTTTTTAAGGGGTTTACTTGACAGAAATTGAATCTACGGCGGGAGGAGTAATATTTGGAAGGATCATGGGGGGATTGGGCGTGAGTATTTAGGATCAGTTTGAGAATAAACAATTTACGGACGGAGAGAACATCACAAATTTTATATAATTCGGTGGTGGGAAATTGATAAGGCAGCTGCCAACCAACTTTTAGTAGAGCTCTTTGGCCTCGCTCAAGTCAAATAAGTTAATTTGCATCTTAGGATTAAATATCAGGAACAAACAAGAATAAATGTTGTATCCTATATTTCAAATTCCTATATCTCTTGGTTTATGGTCTCTACACAAGAAGTTTAGATTTCGCTACTTAAATTGACGTTTAAGGGTTTAAGGCTTTATAATAGAAGACAGTTTTTTTTAAGAAATTTTCTGTGTATCTACTTAAATAACACTTAAATAACAGTACTGTAACGAATTCTATTGTGATAAAATGTCGCAAGTTTGGCAGCTCTGGGAACACGTACTTACGATTTCACTACATCTAGTAATCTCATTAATTTCAAACAATATATCCATACCATATAAGGCACTCAATAGAAAATTGTACATAATCATATCATAATCACTATACACAATTTTCTCTTTTTAAATAACTAGCTATAATATATGTTATTTACATGCCATATTTGGAACCTGACCTCTTTTGATAGATTATATACTGATATCATTAACCTTATATGGTTAATTAATATAGAGCTAACCAGACAATATTCTCACAGATATGTGATTTCTATCTACCCGCACTGGGCCAGCGTGGTAGATTATGGGCAAAATCTTTTAACACAAATTATGTGACGAAGAATATTCTTTTTTTTTTGTACAACTAATGTGGCAAACAAGCTTACGACCCACCTGATGCTAAGTGGTCACCGTAGCCTATGGACGCCTACAACACCAGAGGCATTTAAGGTTTACAGTTTGTTTATATAAAAGACTGCACAGATGGCGTTGTTGTTTAAGCAGCCTAGACACTACCAGTGCGCTGATATTGGGTTCAATCCCCACACAACTAGTTGTCCAGAGCCTAGATTTTCTTTGTGTCACTTGCTTGAATGTTGGTAAAGTTTTCCGCGATATAGAATATATTCCTTGTACCAGAGTTGTCTTTGTAAAACCAAAATTATACCCTGGTATTCCAAGCGATCATAACCAACGGTAGCTGCTTACCATTAGTCAAAACGTAAGCTTCTACGCTACCTTGGTTGTACAAAAAAGTGCAGGCAGCGAGAAAAGTGCATAAAATAGAAAAACTACCAGTTCATGCTTGGCATTCCTCTTGCTTTAAACAAGTCACCTAACTAGAATATTCAAATTATATCACTTATGTATGTATTTATTTCTGTATCGATCAGATGTAACACAACAGGAAATTATGGTCATATGTTAAGACGTAAGGCGTCTTATGAATGGTATTGGTACAGATTTGCGGATATGGTGTAGTGATTTTTGAGGTAATTTGTGTTTAGCGGCACACTGAAATTGTAAATGAGTATTGGAATAATGGACATAGAAAACGCTATGAGGTAAAGAAGGATAAGCACAGCGTTCATTTAAAAAAATCATGGCATAACCATCAGTCTTCTTTTTTAATGAGCGTAAGATCTACTTGTGCATAGCATTAAATTAAAGCCTATCGCGAAATTGCGGTTCAATTGCCCGAGCATTTAGCATATTACATAATATTCTATCACATACACACAACACCATCTAGCCCAAACTAAGCAGAGCTTGTACTCAGGGTACTAGACAATGGATAAACAAACATATGTATAATATGTGGCATTCCTGTAGTTTTTAGAGTTCGAAAAAACTCTTATACAACAGCTTTGTCCGTCCGTCTGTTATACAACTTTCAACTCAAGAACCGTAAGAGCTAGAGACTCGCGGTCCATGCCATTCGACTCAGCATAGTCGATATACCTCCGAAATGAATATGACCTTTGACTTCTAACCCCAAGGTCACGTGGTATCGCGTGACCTTTGCATATTACTTGAACCATTTTTTCGAACTTCTCACTTGTTTAATTTCAGAATGATGTATGACATCTAGGTATACATTAGCAATAAACCCATGCGAAGTAACACATAGCTGCAGAAATGTGCTCTGCTTACAACTTTGAAATATAGATAGAAAACGTTTTAAAAGTATCTTGTCTTACTTTTTGACACAACCAACAGCAGACACATAATCTTTCATACAGTGTGGTAACTGAATCCGCAACATTTAACATATTAACAGTAGCAAGATGTCTACTTGAACCACTGCACTACCTTATCTCATCTGGGGACCAGTCAGTGCAGACCGGCGACACTTCGACCCAGTGGGATCTTTTGTGTCGACACTCTCCCAATAACGACTGCCAATAGATGTTCATGGCAGCCGGGACCAACGGCTTAACGTGCTCTCCGAGGCACGGAGCAGGCGATAATTGTCAATCAATACGCATATAATTTCGAAAAGTCATATAACTTCCGAAAGTCAGAGGTGCGCGACGTGGGTTCGAACCCGAGACATTGCATTGCAGTCTGTTGGTCTCCCCACTGAGCTATCGCTGCTCAACCACTGCACTATGTACACACCGCTCCAACATACTTAAGCCTACACAAACAAACAAACACCTCAACTCACCCTATAAACTGTTACTACAATTAGCTACTCATAACGAGTCGTATTCGAAAGCAGTATCTTCGACCACGATCGCACGTAATCGCCGGCGATCGCCTACAATCGCGCGCAATCGCAACTCGTGACGTACAGGCCGAGCTAATGCATGGGAAGAGCCAACGAAAACGCCGCGTTTCGCAACCGATCGAGATAAGAAGTAGGAAGTGAATAAGCGATGAGGTATAGCGAAAGGCTTGGCTTGTTTCACGAAAAGTTTGTATAAGTAAGTTACTAACTTGATGAACCCATGGTCTTTTGGCTATTGTATCATGTCCCGTGCTCAATTCCCGTGTCAACTATTTTATAACTGTTACGAAATATGAAATTATTATTTTTATAACTAATTAGGAATGACAAAAAATATTAATGTAGTCGCGGGCAAAGATTATGTCCACGTGACGATTTTGAAAGCAAAAGGTTGTGCTAATTGATAATACTGAAGCTTAAGAAGAAACATCTCACATAATTTATGCTTGTATAATCTGATAACATATATAGTCTTACTTATAAAAATAATACTAACTAATACTTAGCTGGGTCTCAACTGAATAGCTCTCAAGTCAATAATCAGTTATTAACTTTTGATCAATGGCCTTCTGCAGTTTCTCTACTAACACTTACGGCTAAGATTTTCTTATTTTTTTTATTAGTCACTAACTATTATTTAGCTGACTTTTAAATAATTGAAAATCGTTTATTTAAGATTTTTAATTAACTAAAATATGATAAATATAGTCATCTACCATGTTTTAGTTAATTAAAAATCGTTTATTCGTTCACTCCGTGAAAAATAATAATAAAGTATCTTCCCTCAGTAAAATAAGTCTAGAGTCCCTATTCTTTATGGCCGCGTTCCGTCTATAATTTAAACCAAACACCAAGGTCCATTTGACCCGCAATTATCCAGTAGTGATTTTAGTTTTTACAATCCCAGGTCATCCATTCGCCCATAATACGGTAGTAGATCATTGTACCAGTTGCATAACCCTTCACTAACTCGCCGACATGAATAATATTTCCCTTAGACCTTATAATGGCAAATGAAAAAATAATCTTGTGATTGCCTCTGTTCAGTGGCGTAAGCGTGCATGCATGAGCTGTCGCGGTCGTTGGTTCGATTCCAATAAACGCATTTTTATTTTACAGTTCTGTCTTTGGTTATGTTATTGTTTATTTACAAGAAAATAGCTCTTACACCAAAGATAATTCTAGTTTAGGGAAACTGCAAATATTCTAACAACAAATACAATAAAAACGTACTCAAAATTGTGGACTACACAAGTTTTATAACTCGTGTGGGTATCGACACACGACACTCGACACACTGATATTATAATTTAGTATCAATATAGTGATCGTTTATGTGAGCGATAATTATAAGTTTTAATACACACATACATATGTATATAAAGTAGCAGCGATAGCTCAGTGGGGAGACCAACAGACTGCAATACAGAGGGTCTCGGGTTCGAACCCACGTCACGCACCTCTGAATTTCGGAAGTTATATGACTTTTCGAAATTATGTGCGTATTGATTGACAATTGTCGCCTGCTCCGTGCCTCGGAGAGCACGTTAAACCGTCGGTCCCGGCTGCCATGAACATCTATGGCAGTCGTTATTGGGAAAGTCAGTTCCCCTTTAATATCCTGACACTGGTCTAGCCTTAGGGTATCGTTAGCCTTCGGGTTGCGGAGGTCAGGTGGCAGCCGCTCCGTGTAAAAACTGATATCCAGTCAAATCCGGTTAGACCAGAAAAGCCGACCCCAAAAGACTTGGGAATAATAAAGGCTAAGAGAGAAGTTACATATGCATATAAATTCGAAAAATTCAGGGGTAGATCTCGGGGCCGACACAAAAGATCCCACTGGGTCGAAGTGTCGCCGATCTACACTGATTGGCCCCCGAAATAAGATAAGATAAGATAAGATAAGATAAATTCGAAAAGTCAGATCGATAGAACTCAATACTCTGCGTGTGTTGCCAAAATGTTGGATGTTAGTTCATCAATTGTGCGTAATCCGTTGAACGGTTTTGGATGAAAGGAGACTGACCATTTATCTATGGAAGTTTGCCCAAGTGCTGTCCAACACTGAGACATAGTGCATATTGTTCCTTAGATTAATACTAGTCTGTAATCCAAAGCACATCAAAATCTATCCGAGGAGTATCTAGAAAAAATATATCTTTGTACGGATTTTTAACTGAGCAAAAATCATAATTAACTGCTTATGGGACGGCAAACCGACACGATCGGGGATAGATGGGGCGCAGGACCCACTGCTTAACATGCCTTTCGAAGCACGGGACTAAAACACCGCCAACTTCCTGACTTTGGGCTGTTAATGGGAATTAGAAAAACCTAATAACACTTTTTGGCCCAACCCGGGATTGAAACCCAAGACCTCATGCACGGCAGTCGCACTTAATACCGCAGCGCCACCGAAGCCTGCGCTATTTATCAATCTTCATCATCGTCCTCGAGAAAAATTCTGTCGAGAATTAAAGCAGGGCGCCTAACAACGTCTTGGTGCCTAGCCTACCTTAAGACTGCGCCGAGCGTAAGATAGATAATGACTGAGCTCGTGCGGCGCATATTCAAATCGGCGCGTGGCCGCCATAATAAAATTGTATGGAGGATTTGAAATGCTTTTTTGATAAAAATGTATCTTTATTTTCAACCAATAACTTAAATATTTGGGACGGACAAATTGTAATATAACTATTTATGTTTTGTTTAAGCTGTAAAATAGGATAAATTTCTACTGTTATAATATAAAATCACGTAACACGAGTTTAGGTTTTTGCATTTTTCGTGCAAATTTACGTAATTTTGTACGCGCAAATATTCATTATTTTAAGTTTTTCACTCGGAGTAATTATAAACACATTCATTGTTATATTAAATGTATATTTTATATTTATATTAAACAAAAAGTGTTGATTTTATTCACTTAACTGTAAACGCCTGTTTTGGCACATTTCGTTGGGCGCAGTCTTAAATACCAAACTACACACATAACGTGGGCACAGCTGCCAGTTGTTCTTCGTCCATTAAAACAAGAAGAGCAGTAGTGTTTGATGCAATCGAGTCCATGATTATCCTCGTCAATTAAAATATAGCTATGGTAGATTTTAGGGTACGTTTGGCTTCTCTTTATGTGCGCTCATATAAGTTGGACATTATTGGAAGGCATTGAAGAATCTGAGAGGTCATTAAGCTGGCTATTATATTTTTGGATAATGAATGACACAGTGATGGATACATGTTCGCTGTTATAGCTTGGCGCCATTTATATTAAGGTCATATAAATACATCGCTAGCTACTTTTCTTTTAATAATGTAATGAGTAAAAAGTAAATATATAATTAGAGTTGATATATAATTAATCGGCTAGGTAGATACTATTTTCCTAAAGAGTATAATTTAAAAGTACATTATTTTTATAAATACTAAAACGGAAATTATTGCGTATTATATATATTTCAGTAGATCATTCAGTAGATATATTTCAGTAGAAATACTGAACTAATTATTTAGTGTATTTGTTAAACCGCAGTGTATGGTCAATCGCCAGGTATAGACACATTTAGATATGTTGTTGAGGCTAGCTAGAACCTAAAACCATAGCTGGCTAAATGTGGGTATAATACACTTTTATCCCTCCTTTCTGGGATTCAGTCGTTAGACTACATATACTGTAAAAATAAAAAGAAACTATAACAATCTAAAACATTGATTGTATGTATGTATCATATGTGGGGGCCAGTCAGTGCAGACCGGTGACACTTTGACCCAGTGGGATCTTTTGTGTCAACACTCTCCCAATAACGACTGCCATAGATGTTCATGGCAGCCGGGACCGACGGCTTAACGTGATTGTAAGTAAGATATGCAAACACCTATTGTATAGATTCTAAATAAACTATGTTACACTTGTAACAAGTATTCGCGACATGTAGTAGATTGTACATACACTACATGCTTTCATCGAAGGTTAAACCCGTCGGTATACTTAGCATCTGCAACTTTTACTTTACGTCGACTAGACGACTTAAGACGATTATATATAACATAAGCTTATAAGCCTGTGACCAACATCGTGTATAAAGTTTTGCTGGATTTTGCAAAACGTTTTAGTAATTTCTTTATAGATATTACTTAGCGATTTGATTTATATACTAATACTAGGTTTTTCCGCGGCTTCGCTAGCATTAACGTAGATTTTGTCAATAAATTTCCACCTTCGGGAATAGTATTTTTTCTAGATGAGCACTCCATGTCCTTATCCGTACCCCTAACAACGTGAATGCAAAATTTCATGATGATGATAGTGTTTGATAGGATTCTTATTAGACTCTCTATCAAAGCTAGAATCCATTTTCTAGGACCAGGTATACGTCGCTAGTAAAATGGGTGGGATATGAACTTACGAGCTTTCGATCACAAGATGCCTTATTTATGAGACAAAAATAATATACATATCTGTTAGACACATTGCTATCAAATACATATACACAAAAAGAATACAGGAGAATTAAAAATCTTAATTTCGACTGTCCCGGTAACACAGAGTTTGTAAATGTGACTTTAACTTTTACTGGGCACATACTGAAAGAATTCCTTAAGGAAAATGCTCAACATCCAAGAAATGAGAACTTCATGCATAACAGTCGGTTTACTATGCCACCGAGGCAGTAGAAAGCACATATAACAGGCTAACTGTTATGCTAGACATAATTAGAAACCTATTGTGTCTGGCCGCCGGTGATTCAGTACTGCATACCAAAGGGTACTCCATAATGTTATCAAAAGTATACGATGTCTGATGAAACCGATCTGCAGAGTGGACAAGACCTTGCCCTTCGCATAGTGAAAGGAGTTATATACCCAGCTGTGGGACAGTTTATAACAGGACTGACATACTTATCTTTTAACTTGACATTTCCTGCATATATATATATATATATATATATGCAATATTTGCACACATGTCCAAATATTGTTGATATAACTTTGGTTTTAAAGCAAATAAGCATTGCGTATGTGCCTGTAGTGATTGAGGTATATTATAATATAAGCATAGTATCAAGGCTTTGATCTATAAAAATTGTCACTTTTGTCTGAAACGATGTGTAAAACCTGTGAACATTTTGAAATATATATATATAATTATGTTACTAAGACAGTTAATCTTATTTTATTTTCAAGATGGAAAAATATATCGTCACTGCTTGATATATTGAATTTATGACACATGTCGGTGGACATATATTATACAAATTGTTATACAGATATTATTAACTAATCTATCAACTGTTTTATATAAAGATTACCTATGTCTCGGGAACAGTACTTTTTCTAGATACTTTTAAATTTCATGATTGATGATTATTTATAATATTAATAAGGATACGTAAATTGTAACAAACTTTTTTTATTTTTCTGGCGTTTTGGGACAAATTTGGTCATCCTAGCATCACCATACGAATAGTTCCCCTAATCTCCACTTTCTGAACTATTCATACTATACTAGATTTTGCCTACGGCTTCGATCGTTAAACTAGATTTTATCAATAAATTTAAATCCCACGGAAACAGTACTTTTTCTATATGAAAAGTACCCTATGTCCTCGCAAATGTCCTATGCAAAATTGCATGATGATCGGTCAAATAATCGGAACAAATAAAAAACTCACATTCTAATATTATATTTTATATTATCATCATTATAATATTAATTTTAGTTAGAATATATGTATACTATATATACATTTATTGCTTATACTTTTTATTAATTTCATTTGATTACTTGTACCTACAATCAAACTTTAACGTTACCCACATTCCTTTGTGTCAAAAAACTTTAAGACATTAAAATTCTAGCTTCACAAAAATGATTTCAATAGACAATACCCGATTACGTAACTTACAAGTCATGCCATACCATTCCCATAAACTGCTAGAAACAAAAGCTTTGTCTGCTATTCGAATATAAATACTCACAAAACAACAACAGTGACATAACTCGAGATAAATCGTCTATTACACCAGACACAGCTTCCAATACACTGTGAGCATAAAGTCAAAGTTCTCTTTCACTGATTCTATATACTGTTAATGTAAATCAGTGTTTCTTTGACCTGTCTTTATGACGAAATAGCATTAATATACTCTGAGAAAGAGGATTAGAAAGATATGGAACTAACTCCTCACATACACTTCGAATTTTAATCAAACAAGAGAATGACTTAAGTCGATCCCAAGGCCTTTGAATTTTTAAGTTATTAAAAAAGTAATTATTGAGTGATAAAAAATAAAAAGCGAAATATAAAAAGATAAAGTGAGCGCTTAAACGGTCAAAGAAAACATCGTGAGGAAACCTGCATATCTGTGAGTTCTCAATGATGCTCTCAAATATATGTGATGTCTGCTAACCCGGGCTAAATGGTGTAATATGGCCTTACCCATCTAACACTGAAAAAATATCCATGCCTGGCAGTGGGACAATTTAATACAGAGCTAATATTTTTATTATAGATGATTTATTACCGCATCTAGGTCACCTGCAAATGCGTTGAGTATTGTTGTTCTAGACTGTGGTGGACAGTGGTGGAATTGTATAAAAGTGTTTTATTGGAGGCTTGAGTGTCTCGGTTGCGCTGCTGTAGTGAATACGTCTTTTGTGCATGAGGTCTCAAGTTTGATTACCGGGACAAAGTGTTATTGAGTAGAGAAATAGGTAGATGGCAATATGCTCGCCGCTTATTACGTGAGATAAATACCCAGAGCTTACAAAATGTGGAAATAATACACCTGTGCCTAGCCTCTTAAGGATATAAGTGTGTTACTATAGATAGATATAAAATTTACTTTTCTATAATAACATTATAAAGAAATTTGATTTTTGCTTGTTTATTTGTAAGGATTTAACTCAAAAACTACTACTCAACCGATTTTTCTTTCACCATTAAAAATCTGTATTATCAGCAAGTAACATATGCCATATTTTTTTATTTTTATAAAGTGCTTTTACTTACATAATGCACTATATATACTTTTACGCAAGCGAAGCTGTAGCAAAAGCTAGTCATAAATAAAATTACTAAAAATCATTGTCTCTTTCCATAAATTCTACATAAGAAACAAACAACAACTTTATCTCTTTTAAATTACGTGCATGTTTAGCTAAGTAAGTTTTTACCTAGTCCAGTTATGCGTAACAGGAAAATATCCCAGTTCAAATGTCGTTGGAAAGTGACCTGTCGATTTTATTGGCTGAGCGACAATTGTGGCGGGAAGCGGCCATCTTGCGCGCGAGTTCCGCGTCGCGTGCGCAAGCGCAGTCTAGCGCAACTAGTCAGTAAATATAAAGCTTCCTCGTTGCTTCCATGCATGTGATTAAGCTTATGGCCGACCCTAAGGTCCCGGGTACGATAGGTCAGAGGTGTGACGAAGTATATAAATCATAGCCTGCATAATGACCGTATAGTTTACATATTAGGCAAATGTATGTTAAGCACAGGTATATAAAGTAAGAACGTTTGTTGACAGTAGTGGTTACATGGGTTTATTTTTTGTGTCTGTCTAATAGTAAGCAGATATTGTTGGCAATGAACGCTGGCAACACTAAAGGGGCCACTGACGCGTTACTGACCCTCAAAAATGGAATTCCCGTACTAGCAACGCATGGCCAAAAATTATAGATGTCCTTATGACCTTCGAAACCCTACTCACCATAGAAACACGTCATAAGACTATTTGACTTCATTATTCCAAGCCAGGGATCGCTCTATACCTGCCTCTAACAAAAACTACGTAGATAAAACACACTCACACAATTACTTGCAATTCACCATCATTCCTTTTTTTATTCATCCTTTCCACCTGGAAACGTTTTCGTCCTGCACAGTACGTTTTAGCGTACGCAATCATTGTTCCCAAGTACGCGCAGGCTCGGGAATAAAGTACCGCCCACGTTTCCTGAGTCCTATGCATTGTCCTATTTCAAACGAGGCTTTAAGAGGTACTAGGAATACTAAAGTACGCAACGACCAAACTGTGTAGATTCCTGACATTGTTAAAATCCATTGACAGCATTTACCACTTACCACTCTTTAGGCGGCTGGCTCTTTTGCCAATAGAGACAATAAAAAATCAAAACTTCAATAGTTGCACCCTATCTTTAATATTATAAATGCAAAGATGAGTTTGTTTTTTTGTTACACTTACACGCCTTAACTACTCAACCGATAATGATGAAATTGTTTATAGACGTCGCTAGGAACACAGAAAAGGACACAGGGTACTTTTTATCTAAAAATAGAACTGTTCCCGAGCGAAACCGCGGGCAAAAGCTGTTCTTAATAAACGTACAACACAGAAGATACAAGAGTCAATTAAACAATTTTAATACTGGCTTAACCTGGGGTTAGCTAAGTCTGACTCTGAGGAGCGACAAAGGTCGACTTGAAGGGAATGTTGTAAACCATTAACGTCTGCATATTGTGCAAAACACTGAAGTATAGGTGATTAAAATATCCTCACATACATGGTGAGTACATCAACGCAAATCTAAAATATTGATAATGTGTACACCATTTTTAAAAATTGTTTTATACATATATTACTAGGTTTTCACATAGCTTCTCTCGCGTTCCTGTAAATTTTGTCGATAACTATTTGTACAGGAGCAGTAATTTTTCTGGCAGAAAAGTACTTCATATAACGTGTATGCAAAATTTCGTGATAAATGCAAAAATACTAGAATTCTTATTAATTCTTCCAGTTAAGCTGAAAGCTTGTGACAGGAATGCAATCACGTTGACGTGCAAATCGTACGACATATTGACATAATATGATGTTTTAATTAATTTATCACATACCTACTTTTCAATTGATTTACTAACTTTAAGGTACATGCTAATAGTAATAATCACCCAAGAACACTCGTCAATCCAAAATCCAACCTGGTATAATACTTGACTTACGCGCATACTACAAGACATAACAAACCATAGCCTACGGTATAAATTCACAACTATCACTATTCCTCGGAATTGTTTGGTAGTTACCTTAGCCAAGAATCATTGAGTCATTAACCGTTTATCTCATAGAAACCTATCTCAAAGTTACACAGTCAGTTTACTTTGATTTGTGTCACATCATACTTTGTTCTACGAAAGTGTTGGTAGGTCTTACCCATTAATCATTTGCCCCAAAGAGACCTATCTCAAAAGACAGTCACAAAGTCAGCTTACTTAAATCCGAAGTCACATCAGCGTTTGTTCTTCTTAAATGTCAGTGGGTAGCCATTTTAACTTTCAACCATTGATTGATTAACCGTTTACTTAATAGAAACCGATCTAAAATTACAGACACACAGTCGATTAACTTTAATTTGTCACATGAGACTTTATTCTACGGATACATTTACCTTTAAGGAACCTATCTCAAATCTCAGTCACACAGTCAGCTCATTTTGATCTGAAAACACATTAGCCTTTGTTCTTCTACCATGTCAGTAAGTGGTCGTATTAAGCGTCTATCATTGATTGATTAATCATTCACCTCATAGAAACCTATCTCAAATCATAGTCACACAGTCAGCTTACTTTCATCTATAGTCACATAAGTCTTTGTTCTACGAACACGTTGATGGGTGGTCGTCTTAACCATCAATCATTGGTTGATTGACCGTTTACCTCACGGAAACCGGAACACATTATAAGAGTATATCATAACAAAGTTGCGCAAAATGTCATCAGGTGAGATAACAACTAATTAACTGCGCACTGTGGTACAGATCTCAATGTCATTGAGATTATGAAATGTAAATCTGTATGGGAACGTTGGATAACTTGAGATTATGGAACGTTAGGAAGTGTTTGTGTGGAATAATGAATAGAGTTCGATGGTCCAGTGGTTTAAGTATACACTTGCGCAACTCAACCACGTGTTCTTAGGTTTGTGTCTCGCTTCGGACAATATGGTTTTGAGATATTTCTTAGAAATTTCTGTGTTTAAGTACGACGTTCGGATTTATAAAAAAAACCTCCAAATCATTTTAATATATTAAATTTATTTGGAGGATAAGTAAATCTGTCTATGCTGGCTGGTAATAATAGTTTTACCGATTTTTGACATATTATTATATCTATATAAAACCGCAGTTACCTAATTGATTTGAGCATTTAATATCAAAATAAAAATAATAATAAAATACTCAAACACGCAGGTTTATTCACAATATTTTTATTTTACCGTCAAAGCGAACGATAATTAACTATTCGATACAGAACATAACTTCGAAAACTCAGAGCTTATAGTCTTGAGATCGAACTCGAAATCTCTGTCAGTTTAAGTCTCCCACCAGAGTGCTGCTATAAGGTGCTACAGAATAACAAAATATTTCAAGACCATTTTAACAAAATAGTGCAGTAACTTCCAACTTTCTCAGCCATATTCATATACCACCTGAATACCGTGAACTTGTAGATCACAGACGTCGTTTCGTGCGCATCGTGATGTCTGCGCACGCGCACCTTTGTGCACATGCACAGAAAGCTTGTTAGTCTTAAAGGATACAAGAGCTAAGAAAATTATTAAGCCTAGTAGATATTAATAACTTTTAAACTTTCGCGTTGCGTGATATATATAATACGTAACGGGTATGAACGCGATCATGCATCATGTTTACCTTTTAATGCTTGACGATTCGACCAGGTTGTCAGCTTGTGACCATGGCCGGATGTAATCTGGTCGAAATGTCAAGCATTTAAAGGGTAACATTAAACATAATCACTTTAAAACCCGTTACGTACTAATAGGTATTATTGTTTAACAACATACCTACATAATAATAGTTAAAGACCAACATAAACCATAAATGGCGAAATATAGATGTGTTAAATTTCACGTTATAGGCAGCGAGTTCATCGTGATCTATCAGGCACGATTCAAAGATGTGCTGCCTACAATTTCCTAGCAGAAAATCCCTTATTTGATACCTCTAGGTCACCCGAGGCCCCCAAGGGTCTTGGGGGCCTCGAGTGACTATTGAGGTATACTATCGAGGCATTTTCTTTCTCTATATAAACTTCAACGTTGCCAAATCTCGCACACCTAATGCGCGTAGTACCCATGCTTAAAAAGTGATACAATGGTTTCGCTTCACGTATTGTTATATAGATTTCTTACTTATTACTTTTGCCTATTTTAACCACCAAGCAGATTTTTGTACCGAATGAAGAACAATAAAGTGGTTCCTCTTTCTCCTTTTCTTTAAAGTAGATTATTACCTTATTACTATTTGGTTGTATAGCTGCAGTAATACTGAGAAAACACAGCTTGCTATAAGCTGTATCGACTTAATCGCTGGCTCGTCGTCAAACAGCAATATTCTTACTACAAAGTTTCAACTACAGCTCGTCTTAATTATATTTTAATGTACCGGCCATTTCAATCATAATTTTCTTTCTGACTCTCTGTGTTATGTGTAAGAAAGACAACTCTAGCACTAGTGGTAAATAAAATTTCACAAACATTTTAACAAGAGACACAAAGAATACCCAGAGTTGGAACAACTATATTATGTGGATAACACAGATTTTTTACGCGTTTTGCGAAGTCAGTGGCTAGACGACCACTTGAACCACTGCGCCATCTATTGATATCTGGATACACTAAATATTAAAGTGTAGCGTAATACAAGGCCTGCTATTACCGGCAAGGAAATCGCAGCCACACATTGCATTAAAAAAATCCAGTTAAGAAGATCCTATAAAGTAACAAAAGTAAGCATATAAAATTACATTTGCGGCGCCTCTTAATATTTATTTGTGAAGTTCTAAATAATAATACGAGCAAATTAAAGTAAACGAAAGACATGATCTCAAATCAAGAAAAACAGGTTAGATTATACGATTTACGAATTCATGAATTAACACCAAAGTGCTAACAACCGTGCCTCAAAGGGACAATAGGGACAATAGGGACAATAAAGGAACAAAAGGACAATACAGAGAACAAAACTAATCGTATTAGTGAAGGTTTCACATTTTCCTAAGCTTTTGTCTTCTGCCAACAATGAACTTTCCACGGCACCTATGAGATAAAGAAAGAATGAATGAAATATATTGTCTATGAAGCGTAGAATATTTGCTTTTGTGATATACTTAAAGTATTTATTATATAATTGGTCTGCGTCAGCGGCCCAGTGGCGTAAGGGTTAGGTTGCGTAACTAAGGTATTTGAGGTAAATTCTTAAGTAGGATATGGAGAGGCTTTAGGCGGGAAATCAGGTAATACATCCTATCCCTTATGTAGTTATGATTGCAACATTTGATGTCATTTTCATCAGTCATATTTATTGGTATACCTTATATAATTAGCTACACGAATGGTACATTTATTTAAGAGCAGCGATAGCTCAGTGGGGAGACCAACTGACTGCAATGCAGAGGGTCTCGGGTTCGAACCCACGTCGCGCACCTCTGACTTTCGGAAGTTATATGACTTTTCGAAATTACGTACGTACGTACGTGCGTATTGATTGACAATTATCGCCTGCTCCGTGCCTCGGAGAGCACGTTAAGCCGTCGGTCCCGGCTGCCATGAACATCTATGGCAGTCGTTATTGGGAGAGTGTCGACACAAAAGATCCCACTGGGTCGAAGTGTCGCCGGTCTGCACTGACTGGCTCCCACATAAGATAAGATAATATAAGATACTTACTTCGCTGGATCAGCGATCCAAAGTGGATCTTAGCCTCCGACTTTAAAGTGCGCCATCCTTTCCTATTGTCCCTTTTTAATATCCGTTGTTGCAATATTTTTAAAGTGCCTAGAACGATTGCCTTTTATTAATATTAATATTATAAATGCGAATGTAAGTTTGTTTATATCTTTGTTACGCTTAATACTCGACCGATCGTCATGAAATTTCGCATACACTTTGTCAGGGGTACAAAAAAGGACATAGGGTACCTTTTATTCAGAAAAGAAGTATTGTTTCCGAGGGATAACTATTTATTGACCTAACCTACATAAACGCGGGTGAAGCCGCGGGCAAAATATAGTTTTAAGTAATCACCAGATCTTGTCGGCTCAATTTCTCGGTTACTAAAGATTTGTAATTGATTTAAACTTGTTTTTGTTACAGATTGGAAATGCGGTGGAGAAGAAGTAATTTAGGCGTCGACATGATGAAGACGCTGACCGTGTTCACTGTGATGATGATATGTAAGTAATATTCGTTAAGACTAACTAAACCTAGGCACGCTTCCCTGTAGTGTAGTCTAATATTTTTAATATCCAGTTCCCGTGGAAACTTCGAGTCAAAAAGTATATAAAACAATCTTATTTAGAAATTCAATCGATTCAAATCAAATTTCAAGTCAATCCATTAAATATTTTATGAGTTTTGCGAACACAAACATACGGAGTATATTTTTATATTAAGTCAGCAGTAAAATAAAAAGAATAATGGAACATACTCCATTTAATATGAGAAGAAATAATTAAACCATAGATAGCTCTCCACGTTGGCCTAGTCTGATTTGGTAGACTTCACACTTAATATAATACGTATGTATTTTATAGCAGTATATTAATAATAATAATAATAATATTCTATCACATACACACAACACCATCTAGCCCAAACTAAGCAGAGCTTGTACTATGGGTACTAGACAATGGATAAACATACATATATACTTTTTTTTTTGTAAATACATACATATTATACATAGGAACACCCAGACCAAGACAAACATCCATGTTCACGCACACAAATGTTTGACTTGTGCGGGAATCGAACCCGCGACCTTAGGCGTGGCAATCGGTTACACTAACCACTACGCCATCGAGTCGTTAATAGTTAAAAACCAATATTAAAGTTCTATATTGAAATTAAACAAATTTATACGGATTTTGTCGCGTTGTTTATTTTTTACAAAACACTATTATTACATAATTTTGAAACATTCAATTACTATTGTTAAACACTTTTACTGGTAACTGTTTACTTCTATTTCCTTTATATTATTTTCTAATTTCAATGAATAACATTCGCGTAAACGTAAGACAATATTATTAAAGTACTTACTATATTTTTTAAACAAACCGCGGTTATATCCGTATATAGCCGTTTCAGTTCAATACTTTATACATGTTTCAAAACATTGCGACGACCTCTAAGATATGCAGGGTTTCCTTCACAGTAAAAGCGAGCGATACATACATACATAGATTCACGCCTGTTTCCCAGAGGGGTAGGCAGAGACTACGGATTTCCATTTGCTACGATCCTGACACACTTCTCTGGCTTCATTCACTTTCATCACATTCCTCATACACGCCCGTCGGCTCATGGTGCTCTTAACCTGGTCTTTGTCCAGAACGCCTCCGATCTGATCAAGAAACGTTCGCCTAGGTCTTCCTCTTGCAACTGTTCCATTCACACTAGCCTTATAAACTTTCTTAGTCAGTCTTTCCTCATCCATTCTTTCTACATGCCTAAACCAGCTTAACATACCCTTTTCTATTCTTGTCACTATATCCACTTTCATGCCACATCTCTCTAATCACACTATTCCTTATTCTATCTTTCAGAGTCACACCACATATATTTCTCAGCGCTCTCATTTCTACAGCATTTATTCTGCTCTCATGCTTCTTTTGCCATACCCAACTTTCACTTCCATACATAAGTGTGGGCACTAATAGTCCTCTATGAACAGCCAAACGTGCCTTTTCAGAAACATTTCGACTGTTCATAAAAACGCGTAGAGCTCCATTCACTTTGTTAGCGAGCGATAATACGCACGTAAATTAAAAAGTCAAAGGAATGTCCCTTGGGATCGAAGTCGAGACTTCTTCGCGGCAGCCCAGTCTTCCCACACGACTATCCCTGCTATAAATATATCTATAGCTATCTAGCTATCGTTAATCAAGAGAGCTTCGATATTAATCCCATCTGACACAAATAACAGTACTACGTTCTAGGAATCTATTATTATTTAAAGTTCGCTCTTATCTTAAATAGTTCAATCGTTTTGGATAATCGTTGTGATTGAGATCCGAAGACGCAGGCAATTCGTTGAGCAAGTTTCGCTTATGAAACGTCTCTATATTAAATATAGGCTTACAGCATTTCAACATCTTATTAAACTAGAATAAGTAGTGATTGTAGATTATTTTAAGATAAGTAAATAACCTATATTTTGATGTGATTTAAATATTGCAATAGGTTCTTCAAATTTATTTTATTGAAGGTAAAATCGTTTAAATTTGGATTTATTGTTATTTCGGGTTTTGATTTAGGCAATAAGCCTGCAATAACATTGCTCACCTCGGGAATCGAAACGAAAGACTAACGATCGGTTGTAAATATAAGACACGTGATAAAACGCGCAAAATATACATACGTATACTTCTCTCTCTCTCTTCTTCTTTTACCCTCTTCTCTTCTCACTCTTAGGTCCCACGTAATAGGGAATGAGTAAAGTGCCATTTAAATTCAAATTCAAATCTTTATTGCTTTTTTTTATAAATGCTTTTTATTTTAAATGCAAATGTGAGTTTGTTTGTTTGTTTGTTTGTTACGCTTCCACGCCTAAAATACTGGACTGATCATCATGAAATTTCACATACACGTTGTCAAGGGTACTGAAAAGGACATAGGGTACCTTTCATCTAGAAAAAAGTACTGTTACAAATTTAACCTAACCTACATTTACGCGAGCGAAACCGCGGGAAACATCTAGTGCAGTATGTCAAAGATGATAAACTTAAAACTATGTATCAATTATAGACCCTGTCGGGCAAAGCATTGGGTTGTTCCGGCGTCATCCGATGACGTTTCATCCTACATAGTTTTTATCCTAACCCACCTATTTACTATAATTTTTTTTTTTTACCTTTGTGTATGCATTGACGCTTGCCCTCCGCAGGGGCGGGTGGTGGGGTTATATCGGACTCACCGGGGTAAAAGAAAGATGTTGAAATGATGAAAATGGACCTCCCGGAATACCGACTAAACCTACCATGGTGTTCCTCGACGAAACCGCTATCGACGAGGCCGCGCGAATCACTTGGACATGCAGTCGCGACCCCGCCGAGGTTTCGGCCCGCCGTATAAAACGGCAGGCCACTACATAACGAGACCTACCGCATAGGCAATCACTCACACAACCCTACTGTCCCCCCTTAGAGGGGAGACGGACTCGACACAGAGGCGCGCGTGGGAACACGCACGTCGCCTCTCGGACCTGGTGCTGATCGGCACCTATTTACGTTCCTTACTCAACCGACGACAATTATTTCATTTTTAATTCTTTATTCATCCTATAAGTATTCCTAGCTCAACCGATGACGAAATTACCCAAAAACTCGAAGGTTTAGCTTAACGATCTGAACAAAAAATACTGTAGTAATCTATATCTATACTTATATTACAAAGAGGAAAGATTTGCATAACCGATTTTACAAAATGTTTCACCATTAGAAAACTTTACTATTACATGGGCTATATTTTTTTTTAATGTTCTGTTTCTGACCTAACCTAACCTACTTTTACGAAGCCAAACATTGTTTTGCTATCCATACTTTTTTCGGTAATATTTGTCAAGGGTAGAGTAAGGAACGCATTTCGGCTGAATAAAGAAACTTTATTAAAATAATGCAATCGGACCAGTTAGGCATTCTAGTTTAGGATGAGTAAAGAAATAGGATGAGACGTCATAGTATGAATACGGAGCAACCCAAATCATTACGTTTACCATGCATATTTCCAGACACCGTGCGGCTAATAAAAAATTCAGGTATCGAACCTGAGACACAACACAGCAGTCGCAAACAAAACCACTGTGCCGCCGAGGTAGTCGTATAAAATACAAATTACTTAATGTCACATTACTTATACAACACTACACGTAAGTCGTCAGTTTCTTCACAGCTTTCCTTCCTGATCGTAAACTGGTATAAATTCTATAATCATTATACATTAGCTTTATACTTCGGGGTACATAAGTTTTAGCCATCGACCTGTCCTGTCGACCTCTGCTGATACCCGTCGCGTACTGTCTTGATTATACACGCCACAACTTATTGTCAGTAATGACAGCCACTTACTTTGTAACAAGTCAAAGAAGTCAAGTGTCGGAAAGTGCAAGTCATTCAACACGAATGCTCAGAATGTAAATGAAGATGAAAAATGAAAATGAAAATGAAAAATTTATTTCACAAATGATATGGTTTACATTAATTAGGTGGTAAATAATAATATTAAAATATGATAAAATAAAAATATAAAAATAATAAAATAAAATGTGTGCGAGATTAGCAAATATTTTATATATATATAATAAAATATATAGATTATATTTATATAATATAATAAAATTAATAATGCTCTTTGCACATCTCGCACTTGTCAGGTATGCGAAAATTACATACATTTTAGTGAAATTACTATGATTATACAATTATTTTGATTATAATACGAATATCATAAATTTATATGGAAGCAATGTCATTAGTAGTTAAAAGGGAAATAATTAATGTCATACAATGTTAAAATAATAGTAATACTAAATTAAAGCAAAACAATAAAAATAAATAAGATAGGTATACCATTATTATATAATGTCATTAAAATTGTTAATAATAATTTAAATTATATTTCTAGTCGAAAAATTCTTTAATCGTATAAAAACACATTTCAATCAGCCATTTTCTTAATTTGGATTTAAATTGGAAAATTGGCAACTCTCTGAAAGATCGAGGAATATAGTTGTATACTTTAATAGACATAATTTGGCAATTTCGATGATGAAAAGTGCTTCTACACAACTCCGTCTGTAGTTTTGTGGGATTCCTTGTACTATATTTATAATTGCCACTGACTTTGACAAATAATTTTCGCTCCTTCTTAACAAACATGCCAATTTTCAGTATATACATACCTCGATGTATTAAGCTTTAGCGTATCATCCTTTTTTAATCACCAAAGTGTCAAATAATATGATTATGTGGAGTAGTGTTGATTGATTGCAGATGTCAAATAAGATTGAACAATTAATATGTTAAATACGTAAAATCTTCTAAAAATGTAAAGCTTATATTATGAATCGGAATGTGATTTTATTTGTTTGTTTGTTTGTAACGCTTTAAAGCCTTAACTACTCGACCCGATCATTATGACATTTCGCATCTTCTTGTCAGGGCTATAAAATAGGACATAGGTTAATCACTGTCCATAACGAAATAAATCTTCTTTCTTAGCCTTTATTATTCCCAAGTCACTTGTCTAGTCGGCTTTTCTAGTTTAACCAGATTTGACTGGATATCAGTTTTTACAGGGACCTGCTGTCACCTGACCTCTGCAACCCGAAGGCTAACGATACCCTAAGGCTAGACCAGTGTCGGGATATTAGAGGGTACTGACTTTCCCAATAACGACTGCCATAAATGTTCATGGCAGCCGGGACCAACGGCTTAACATGCTCTCCGAGGCACGGAGCAGGCGATAATTGTCAATCAATACGCACATAATTTCGAAAAGTCATATAACTTCCGAAAGTCAGAGGTGCGCGACTTTTGGTCTCTCCACTGAGCTATCGCTGCTTACTTTACGAAATAAATAATCAATGATAATGTAGATTAGAAAGATGTCTAGTATAGTGGTTAACGAGTTTACCAAGATACTGAAGTTATAATTAGATCAATTGCTACGTTGAGGCAAAGGGCCTATGATGAGGTGCCTGCAAAAAGCTCACGGTCACTTGTTTTCAATCACCATTGTATTTCTGTATTTTATAGAACATGCCAATATCAATATACTGTCAACATTAGGTGTAGGCTAAAAATAAACTATTTAGATCTGGTATTAACCTGTCAAGTCTTAGAGTGCCAAACATAACTAAAAACCTATTGTGTCTGGCCGTGTCTATACGTTAGTATGCATACCAAAAAAATAGCAACCATTTTTCAAGTTGACGCGATCGTGTACCAAAACCATAGATAAAAGACATAAAATTCCTTACGTATAAAATATCATAAAGTTTAGCAAATCCATAGACCAATTCTCTTTTTAAATTATCTTTCAATACTCTTTTAGAAAGTCGTCACTTTCTTTTTTTAGTTATCCTTCACATCCAAATTATACGTTGTAGAACGTCCCAGTAATTTCGTCGTCTCGCGAACCAAACGTTTTAAATATAATAACAGTTAAAAGTCAGTCATCGAGGCTTATGAAGGCACTATTAGATATTGATGATACTATTGTTACAATCAATATGGCCGCTATTAAGTATTATAGTATTATACTCGTTTAGAAATATAACCAGGCAAGGTATAATGTTATACAACTTTGATAATAAACGTCTACGTAATGTTTTAGGGTTGCCACAATATAAAATATTAATATCTTTGCTGCTTTGGCTTTGAACTCTGTTACTTGTTAATGAATCAATACGGTACTGTAGTTTATATCTACATTTTAGGGACGAGAATACTTTTCCCGGACACATTCTGCTGTAGATAATTTTTTTACAGTAACCCCAGTAAATCTTTGCCAGATCTACGTTCTATACGTCAAATACCTACGCTTACCCTCAGTTTCAAACTTATGCATGAAAACCAACGAAGAATATAGCCTAGCTTGTGGTCCTTTACCTTAAGCTTAATTTAAAATCAATATCGTTTCGCTGAAGCCATCGTAGTCTGCGTTTACCTAGCATCTGCAATTTAAAAAGGGCTGCATAATATTATTTAGAATTTTTTGAGCCACTACCTTATTCTTTTATTAGCCATACCTTTCAATCCCTTCAAAGGAACATGTCTAAATATTTTTATATCGTAGTCCTGCCAAGTTTTGGACACCATACTATTATCAGTATATTGTTTTAATTGCTTTTATTATTAAATTGGTATTAGTCACTTGCGCTGTCAATCCAGCAACTCTTTTTTGGAGTGACGGCCACACATAAAACATAGTTCTAATACCTATTTTAAACAAAAATCAAAGCCTTATCATGTGATTTTTGAAAATTACAATAAGCAAATGCACCTTTGACTTTTAGAAGTTACACACAGACAGTTCTGAAAGTCAACTTGTAACCTTTAGGGTTTACTTTAGGAGAACTGTAGAATACTTAGGAAGTACAATGAGAGAAGGTATAACAAATACACTTTTAATGAATTAAGATACAAATAAAAGACTTAATCTTTACTTATACAAATATAGTCAGGGCGTGGTTCGCTAAAGACTTGCTTCGTGGTCCTTGTATAATCAGGACACTTAGCTGGGAGTGTGAAGCCGGGCCGCAAGGAGCTGCGACTGACGCCGTCCGTCCTTATATAGTGTCGCACCACCGGTCGCGAGAGGTGGCTAGTGACGTGCGCCCGCGTTCGCCGGGCGTCTAGGCGATTATCGTCACAAACTCAACGAATAGATAGATTCAATTTAGCTTAACAATCCAACTCACAGCACGCCTAATGGTTAGCCGTTACCGTAGCTGGAGATTGCTTATAATATTCGCAATTAAATAAAAGATATTAAAAGAGAACAGTTGCATTCCAATCAACCAACATTTTTAAAGGAATTAAAAACATAAATACATATGTCGGAGAAGTATTGTTCTCTATGACAACGTCATTAGGTTGCGGGTTTAGTGGGCGTCATCTGAGTAATATGCGAGCACAAAACACAACGACGCCGGTTTTACACTATTTTTATTTAGAATAAACAACATTTTTACTTCACAATAATGTCGAATGAAAAATAAGTTAAAACCAAGCAGTGGGTTCAGGGCACTGATATTACTTTCACAATTTATACTGTCCGTAAGAAGGTGATTCTTCTCAACCGGCTTCGTATTTCGTATTCATACTATTGCCAGATAACAACTAACAGTGAAATCATCAGAAATTGTTCAGCTATGATTAATATTTTGACAACCCTATCAGTTTAAGACTGTCTAGTAAATATAGGAACTGTGACATTTTAGCGCGTGCGGTCTGCGGTCGTATTGTCGAGTTATGAGTATACGTGTAATATAAAGATTTGTCTGTATGTCTACTTGTAATGGAGTGAAGGGAGAATGTCGTAAAGTTTTGAATGTATAGAACAAGTGATGGTACTGTGCGATAGTGAATGAAGACAAACGATAATTGCGACGGTTTCTTTTATCTTTTGAATTAAAGTACTTTCGTGCTGAGAATATTCTCTCAGACCCATATTTTAAACAAAATTTGCATAGCAATAGAGGTTTCCTGCTTTGCTACAACTTTACAAACCCAATCACCATATTATCATTCCGGATCATTTTACTTGGAAGAGAAGTGTAACTCGGATGTTTTTGTAAATGAATTAGATGACTAGATGCTTCCCCTCTAATATATAGACTTAAAACATACATACATAGTCTGACACACACCTATACCCAGAGGTCTTCTTCTTTTCGTGTGGTTAGTGGCCAACCTGTTGTCAAGAGTTGTTCAAGCCACCCGTAGGCCTCTGACATGGCTTAGGGGTTCCACATCGTGGTGGGAGGCGTCCGCATCGGCGTCGAGAAATCGATGAGGTATCTGGGCCTCGTCCTCGACGGCTGATGGGCCTTCGGAGAACACTTCCGAAGGTTGGTCCCCAAATTGGTGGGTGCGGCCGCAGGGCTGTCGCGGCTGCTTCCCAATCTGGGGGGGCCAAACGCCTCCTGCAGGAGGCTCTTCATGGGGGTCGTGCGGGCGATGGCTCTATACGGGAGCCCCATTTGGGGTCATAACCTGACGGCCCGTAACGCCGCCCTGCTGCGGAGGCCGCAGAGGGTGCTGGCCGTCAGGGTCGCGAGAGGGTACCGCACGATCTCCTTTGAGGCGGCAAGCCTCCTGGCCGGATCACCGCCCTGGGACCTGGAGGCCAGACTTCTCGCGTCGCTCTACCAGTGGCGCGGGGAGGCTCTGGAGCGGGGCTTTCGGCCGTTGCCGAGAGAGGTGGAGGCGCGGCGGTCGGAGCTCCGCGACGTCCTAAGGGCGGACTGGGGTGAACGGCTTGCGCGACCGAGTGCAGGGCACGCCACAATAGCGGCGGTAAGTCCGATCTTGGAGGAGTGGCTGAAGCGGCGCCATGGCGCCCTGACCTTCCGACTGACGCAGGTTCTCACCGGGCATGGATGCTTCGGGAGGTACTTGTGTCGTATAGGCCGGGAGGAGAAGTCTTGTTGTCATCACTGCGGTGACGGCCCCGAGGATACGGCGCTGCACATACTCGTGGAGTGCCCAGCTTGGGAGGAGCAGCGCCGGTCGTTAACCGGGGCACTGGGTGTCCAAATCCTCTCGCTGCCGGCAATGGTACTGTCCATGGTCCGGAGCGAGGGTGCATGGGAGGCCGCCGTCACCTTCTGCGAGGCAGTGATGTCCGCGAAGGAGGCGGCGGAACGGGAGAGGGAGCTGGTCTCTCCCCACCCAAACCGCAGGAGACGTCCAGGGCGCCGCCGTAGGGCGCGCGCAGACCTCCCTAGACCTCCCTCCTACGGGCGGTGGACTTGGGCAGTCTGCCGCCCGAGCAGCACAGGCCCGAGAGAGGGGCATAGGCGTTCCGCGCGCCCCCCTCAGTGGAGGGGAGGGCTGTACCATCTGGCCAAGACCTGTCGGTGTCGCGGTGAATGCTAGCGCGAATCCCGTGGCACCGACACTAGGTACCGGAGAAACGTCGTCAGGGGTTTAGTGGGTATGGGGCCGGCTTTTCTGGCTCGAGTCCCACACACCCGCGCCCTGCCCGGGCGCAGACGGTGCGTAAAAGCATTCACTTGACGTTAACAAAAAAAAAAAAGGTCTCTGACATGGCTTGACGACTGCTGTCAATTTGACAACAACCGGGACCGACTTTTTACGTGCCCTCCGAACCACGGAGACGCTCAGATGAAACACCACTAAGCGGTCACCCATCTATAGACTGACCGCACCCAACGTTGCTTAACCCCGTTAATCGTTTACCTATCAGTGAGTGCAACTGGCTATGAGCGAGAATAGAAGCTGTACCCACATTTCGCTAGCTATTATATCAGGCACGTAATACATGGCGATTTTATTGCCGTCTTACGGGCACAGTTCCAGATGTTTGGCTGTTACTGAGGATTGCTTTACAGAAAAACCCAATAAAAATTAACCTGATGTGGGAATTGGTTCTGAGACCTCAGCCGCACAGCAGTCCGATTGGCAACCGCTGCGCTACTGAGGCAAAGTAGACAATAGACTTAAAAATCTAGCGAATAACGTGTGTGAGTGATATATTAGTATTATTATAATTATTATAGTGGTGGTTTAAGTGCTCGCCAAGGCCCTGCCGCCGCGCTGAGCGTTGTGGGTTCAATCCGTAAATGGTTGTCCCGAGTCTAGATGTTCTTTGTGCCCGTTGCATGAATGTTTGTAAAGTTCCCATGCGACACAGGAATTAATCCTAGTCCGGGAGTTGTCTTTTATTAAAAGAAAGAAAAAGAGCTTATGATGTATTTTCCCACGGTGCGATCGTGTTGCCCTCTACCGGACACTTGCAAACTATCAGGCAAATAAATATTCAGAAATAGAAGGTTCAGAAGCTCTTTCCAGAAACCAAAGAATAAACCTATAACATCACGACCGGTAATCTTACACCCAAACTGACCACGAGACAATATTTTATTTACAAATGAAGTTGATAGATGTTTAGACTGATAGCCAGTTAACCTTTTAGCTTGAGGTCAGGGTCCATAGCCCACACAGCAGAACGAACGACCCTCACGACATTAAACAATCGATATATAGCTTACGGCTCGAATTGTATTAGCAGAGTTTTATCTGATCGACGCTTCTTCTCACGATTGAGTTATAAGGCCTTGTCCAAATAGAAACTATTTTTTTTTCAGTGGAAATATTGCAGTAGTTTATTTATTTATTTATTGCACCATATGACCAACTAACTTTACAGGTAACTCTCCTAATACAATAGTGGTGTAGTGATTAAAAGAAAATATAAGTAGAACACAAAAATAAACTTAGAGAAAAATAATAAATACAATTACCCCAAATTAAATAAATTAAGACTATAATTAGGTATATGAGGTAATAAATAATATACACGTTGCGAGCTCACTTTTCTACGCACCAAATTTCTCGTGTACATTATTTAATAATAATAATAATAATAATAATAATATTTATTTTCAAAACAGATATACAATTTTACACACTTTTATACTTACAGTTAAAGAAAGAATATATTTGTTACAAATTGTGTGTTGACTCCAACACCTTTGCTAAGTTGTTACAGCAACTTGTATTAAAGGTGTTGGGCCCGACCCTTGGGAGAACTCTATTTTATATTACATTTCTTTTGTTGTTTGTACATTAATGATAAAAAAAAAATAAACAATGAAGCGTACAAGCAAAAAAATTTTTTTTTTTAGATAAGTGTGTGATTGTAATTTTGCAAGCAAACATTTATTTTTACGTTACTTATTTCATTCTGTGTGTGTGAGTGTGTGTGTGTGTGTGTGTGTGTGTGTCTGTGTGTGTGTGTGTGTCTGTGTGTTTGTGTGTGTATGTCAGCGTGTGTGTGTGTGTGTGTGTGTGTGTGTGTGTGTGTGTGCGTGTGTGTGTATGAGTAGTGCGTGATTGAGATTATGTAGTGAAAAGAGCGTCAAGTCTGTAATAATTTTTTCGTGTCGTTGTAGTTAATAGTCAGTAGCCAATTTTTTAATGTGTATTTTAGCGATGAATTCGGAAGTGAGTAAAAACTTAGTATTTTATTAAGTTTATTATAGAGATGAGGTCCTTGGAAACACAGTAGTCTTTGTGTAGTGGTGTACCGACTACAATAGGGTTGACATGCTTTATCCTTACGTCTTTTGGTAAGTGTTTGATACGGTGTTTTTTGATGTTGCAGAAGTACTGTATTTAAGATAAACAATTGTCTGACTGTTAGTACTTTGCAATTTTTATACAGATCTGTAGTAGGGAAGAGAATGGGTCGAAAAGTGGCGACTTTCAGAACCGCTCTTTGCGCTCGTTCGAGTTTTAACATGACCATTTTGGGTGCCCCACCTCAAACGGAAACACAATAACTTAATAGGGATTAACAACGTGCAAAATATGTATTTCTTATTATTTATTTAGAGTACTTATAGCACGCGTTAAGGGGGCTTTAACCAGCAAATTGGTTCTGGCTCTTGGCACTACGAGTAGTGGTGGGCGCCATCGTCTCCACACATAACGATCCGGTCCAGCTAAGTATAGTCTCTCTAGCACTCCCGGATTCGACTCTTCACCTCGGAAGTAGTGTTATTAAAGAAAATACTCGTAGTCATTCGTAGTGGGCTAACTACTGTGATTTTTTGGTGATGGTGTGATGGCACAGATGAATACTGCCATTACGTGAAGTATTGTGGGTTAAATCCCCACACAGGACAAAAACTTGTGTGATCCACAGATAGTTGTCCCGAATGTGGGTCTATTGAGAGTCGTAAATAATTACTGAACTATATTTTGCCCGCGGCTTCGCTCGCGTAAATGAAGGTTATGTCAAGTATACGTAACGGTTATGTAAGATACCCTATGTCCTTTTCTGTACCCCTGACAACGTATATGCGAAATTTCATGATGCTCGGTGAAGTAATTAAGGTTTGAAAGCGTAACAAACAAACAAACTTACATTCGTATTTATAAAATATTAGTTAGGATTACGCTCTATAGGTCATAGTTTCGGAGGCACCCATTCCTTTCTTTTCATGCTATCTTTAATACCTGCAGCCTTCAGTTGACAACACGCGATTGGTTCCTCTGGTATTATATTATACTGTTAACACAAAAAGCTTAAAATACTTTATAGTTTTAACTATTAATGATATAAGAACTATTAAGTTTTAACCACAGAAGTATTTTGAAACCTTCTATATGTTAAGATTGGCATATTTCAGATATGCGATGACAGTAGCTAAACTCTCTAGTTATCAAGATGTATATATTAAAAAGCACCGTATAATTCATATCTATCAATCTAGTGGATTACTACGCTATTGTGAACGAAGCTTTACCTAACATAGCGAAAGCTGCGCAGGCGCAGACAACGTAAATTGCGCATTATCTTTACCGGACAATGTCGGGAACATCCATAAACCATCAAGTCTTCAATCCCAATCTATTGCCAACATCAATCGGTATGTTAAGCAAATAATGAACAAATTATACTAGCATTTTATGTTAGGGTTGCTATAAACATATTGGTTCTACATACATACATACATAGATTCACGCCTGTTTCCCAGAGGGGTAGGTAGAAACCACGGATTTCCATTTGCTATGATCCTGACACACTTCTCTGGCTTCATTAACTTTCATCACATTCCTCATACACGCCCGTCGGTTCAAGGTGCTCTTAACCTGGCCTTTGTCCAACACGCCTCCGATCTGATCGAGAAACGTTCGCCTAGGTCTTCCTCTTGCGACTGTTCCATTCACACTAGCCTTATAAACGTTCTTAGTCAGTCTTTCCTCGTCCATTCTTTCGACATGCCCAAACCAGCTTAACATACCCTATTCTATTCTTGTCACTATATCCACTTTCATTCCGCATCTCTCTCTGAACATGTGTTCAGAGAATATGATATATGATATATGCAATGGCGGTCTTTTACAGTTATAGAACCAATACATATTGGTTACATATTGAGCCGCACTCAGTCTTCTCTCTTAGCCTTTATTATTCCCAAGTCACCTGGGGTCGGCCTTTTCTGGTCTAACCGGATTTGAATGGATATCAGTTTTTACATGGAGCGGCTGCCACCTGACCTCCGCAACCCGAAGGCTAACGATACCCTAAGGCTAGACCAGTGTCAGGATATTAGAGGGTACTGACTTTACCAATAACGACTGCCATAGATGTTCATGGCAGCCGGGACCGACGGCTTAACGTGCTCTCCGAGGCACGGAGCAGGCGATAATTGTCAATCAATACGCACATAATTTCGAAAAGTCATATAACTTCCGAAAGTCAGAGGTGCACGACGTGGGTTCGAACCTGAGACCCTCTGCATTGCAGTCTGTTGGTCTCCCCACTGAGCTATCGCTGCAACTTTTTTTTTTAAGCCGCACTCAGTAATCGAATGATTACAATCAATATTGTCCACTGTTCACATGAGATGAATTCGTATGGCTTTATTAACCCTATGTCTGCCAGTGTGAGAAGCAGCAATTGGCCCAAATGCCTGACGAACTTGCATTCGAAGGGTAGCGAGTTCAAATCGGATCACACAATTTTTGCGAATCTAGTTCTTGCGATAAGCGCTGTAGAGGATTTAATATGAATTTATACAGCTGTATTATTACATAATCATGCCTGTGTATCCTGGCAAGGATAGAAAGAGGTGTATTAGACTTACATTACACTAGTTTATTTTTAGATACCTACATGGAAAACAAATCAATTGACACCTATAGACTCCGTTATAGAATTTCCTAGGAAAAATCTAAATGATTTTGGCTCGACCCAGAATTAAACCTGTGCCCTCATGATGGCCATTGCAAGACTCCAAACTGCTATTGAGAATTTCCTTACATAAAAACCCAACTCGGGAATCAAACTCAGGACCTCACGATCGGATCACGACATAACATTCTCCACGATACAAGTAAGGTTTATTATGTGTATTCTTTTTTTCGTAGTTACTTAACCCGAGTAATATTTTTTATAAATTCGAACATATGTATTCGATAATTTTCCCACGATGTTCACTGTACTATTCAAATAGCTATACAAAATGAAGACATAGGAATATCTGACAGATAATATACAGATACTATCAACTTTCTTCTCTATTAGAGTAAAACAAACAGCCGCCCACGATAATTGGTCGCATTGTATCGATATAAAGGAGCATTACATATCGATAAACGGTACATCTCTATTCATGTATTGTTGTCGAGTCATTGATCACACAGATACTTTCACTAGTATTCGTGTTCATATTAGGTTGTGGACTTAAAAGGTTTAATAGCGGATTGAAATACGCTTAACGCTCGTAATCTAAACCGACCAGCGTCTATAAAAAATGCGATGAGAATTAAAGAAACAAAAGAGAGGTGCCTGGATTTTAGCAAATGGAATTTGTAGTGTCTATCTAATAGTACCGCAGTGAAACAAGTAGGTTTAAGACTGCGACGAGCGAAATGTGCCTAAACAGGCGGTCACAGTTAAGTGAATAAAATCAACACTTTTTATTTAATACAAATATAAAATATACATTTACCATAACAATGGATGTATTTACAATTACTTCATGTAAAAATCTTAAAATAATTAATATTTACGCGTACAAAATTACGTAAATTTGCACGAAAAATGCAAAAACGTAAGCTCGTTTACGTGATTTTAGATTATAACAGTAGAAATCTATCCTATTTTACAGCTTAAACGAAACATAAATAGTTATATTACAATTTGTCCGTCCCAAATATTTAAGCTATTGTTTGACAATAAAGATACATATTTATCATAAAAGCACTTCAAATCCTCAATACAATTTTACTATGGCGGCCGCGCGCCGATTGCAATATGCACCGCACAAGCTCTGTCATTATCTGTCTTACGCTCGGCGCAGTCTTAAGTAATATTGTCTTAGATTTACGCGATTTTTTACATTGATATTAAATTACTTTATATGGATTTTGTCTCGTTGTTTATTTTAAAACACTTTTATTACATTATTTTAAACTGTAACACTACTATTATTAAACTTTGCTACAATTTAAGCTATTATATATATAGCATTATGTGTAAATAGAGACACCAAAGGTTAAATTATGTTCGGGTACTTTGAAATAACTACACTTCAGAACATTGAGACAACTACCATATTAGTCTCACGTAAACATGGCTGCTGTAAAGCAACCGAAACGTCGGAGAAAAGTGTTAACCTAAATATAAATAAATTTTATTAATTTAAATAGCTTAAATTGTAGTGATGTTCAATAATATTAGTGTGAGAGTTCAAAATTATTTAATAAACGTGTTTTAAAATAAACAACGCGACAAAATCCGCACAAAGTAATTTAATTTCAAAGTAGGTTTAAGAATAATTTACTAAAAATATAAAAATACAAGTTTGTCAAAATATTTGGATATTCGTTCCTCAATCACTCGAAAGCCGTTGAACGGATTTATATGATACTTGGCAGACAGATAGTAAAATGTTCTTATATACGACCAATACGCAAGGGGTAAACTAATAAAATGCCCGATTTCGTCATAATTCATGTATCGCTAGACATTACAAATATTGTAACCACGGACACAGAACAAATTTGTTTGCCCTGCGAGGGAATCGAACCCACAACACTTGGCGCAGTGTCAGTCTAGCCGTAGCATAATGACAGTGTTCAGGCAAACACTTAAACCGTTACACCATCCACGCAGTCAAAACTACTATCGGAACTAGCCGCAAACTGTAAAAAACTTATTAGAATACATTCTAGCATTGCGGCATTATCATTCATTCTATCAGAAAAATAGCCTGCAGTATTTAAACAAAAGCGCTATACTGTCCCTCAGTAACAATACAGTTTTGTCAAGAAAATAGTGCCGTCAATATTGCAATATATAAGAAAATCGCAAAATTGAAGCTAAGTAAAATTATAGTTTTAAAATAAAAGCGCTATATTGAAGCTCAGTAAAATTATAGTTTTTAAATAAAAGAGCTATATTGTCGCTCAGTAACTATACAGTTTTGCCAAGAAAACGGTGCAGTCAATATTGCAATATATAAAAAAAATCGCAATATTCTACCTCAGTAAAATTATAGTTTTTAAATAAAAGCGCTATATTGTCGCTCAGTAACTACACATTTTTCCAAGAAAATAGTGCAGTCAATATTGCAATATATAAGAAAATCACAATATTGTAGCTCAATAAAATTATAGTTATTAAATAAAATCGCTATACCATCGCTACGTATAACCCGTATCTTACGTCAGTATAAATCGTGAATCAACGCGGAGTCCCCGGTCTGATATATACCACCATGTTCTACAACATGTATTAGAAAGCCGCAGGTTCCATTGTGTCTGCTGATTCATACATGAACGACTAGTATTCGTGAATATGGCTATGTAAAGCACTGAAATAGATACTTGTCTCTTGTATTAATCTCTCTATAGATTATAATGTTATGGTAATTATATTGATTTATTTGTCTCGCCTGCGTCAGTGGTGTAGCGGTGGTGAATGCGACTGCTGTGTATGCCGGCTCGGGTTCGATTTACGGGTCGCACAAAACGTCATTTGAAGAATTCGTCCCATTTTCAAAGAAATCACCTGCACTAATAATTACCGTATCGTACAGGACAATCATTCAAACGACGACCTCAAAGAATACCCAGATACGGGACAATAATTTGTGGATCAACAATTTTTCTCCTGTGCGGGATTTGAAATTACAACACTTGGTGCAGTGTCAGTGGCGAGGCGCCCACTAAGCCATCCGTGCTTATTATATCTCAGGCTAAAATAACGATTATTTTTGCAGTTGTTTGAAAGGTATTAGGTTCGATTATGGAGTTAGACAAAGTGTTATTTTTTGTCTATTAGACCCTGTCTGTAAAAATATATGAATAATTTATTATACTTTATTTCACTTTATACACCTTGGATCGTAGATATTTCACTTTGCTAGTCCAGAATCGAACCTCAAGTTTATAGTAAACGCCGCTAAACCAACAAGACAGCTTGTTTATATTAACTATTTTATTAATACCATTTAATTACACTGGATTAATGAAGAGGTCGGGATTGTAACCGCTTAACCTTTTTTAAAGGTCTCATGTAATGATGCTATTAAACCTAGGTAATTAAGAGGTATTTACCTAATCCTTTTACACAACACACGCATTCATAATAGATCCTCCAGGCAGAATTTCGGTCATGGCTACTAGTCTTAGCGGCGACTACCGTTGGCGCAGGAGATATTATAGAGTACAAGTGTTTGCGCAAACATAAGTACACTGTCTATTCCTCTAGTGTCAAACTTTGATGGGATATAAATTGACACGACTAGAAAGAGACCTTGTACTGGACAAGAGACCCGAAATGCTTTCTTTCACACGTAAGTGTCTAATGCAGCTAAATTTCTTTACAGAAATTCCAATTTGAACCTGGAATTCGAACCCAAGACGTCATGCACAACACTTACATTCACTACTAAGACGATTGAACCTCGACGTTGCGTAGGGATCAACGTACCACTTAGGCCAGTTGCCTATATTTAGACATACATACATAGATTCACGCCTGTTTTCCAGAGGGGTAGGCAGAGACTACGGATTTCCATTTGCTACGATGCTGACACACTTCTCTGGCTTCATTCACTTTCATCACATTCCTCATACACGCCCGTCAGTTCAAGGTGCTCTTAACCTGGCCCTTGTCCAGAACGCCTCCGATCTGATCGAGCAACGTTCGCCTAGGTCTTCCTCTTGCGACTGTTCCATTCTATATTTAGACTTGTGTCAGCTACACAGCTACAGTTACATATATGCAATTTCTTTTTCGTAAATCCCTTTTCTGTATATTGGAACTGGGCTCTAAACTATATCAACATCCCTGCATTCGCAAAATTAATAAAACTTGCTCTTTGTATTATTTCAGGCGCTTGCGACGGAGCTCGTCGGCCTACGCAACGACGACAGGTAAAGGAAACTCTAATTAACTTTGCATGTCGAAACTACTTCTATATACGACTACTATCATATTACCTAGATTTCCATGAACTCTTTCATGCAACAACCTGTCAGTGACACTACTATACTTTTCAGCTACCGAAATAAATATAACATCGATTTCTGCCTCCCTTTGGCAACTTGTCCCGCACATCAGTATGTTCTAAAACCACTTTCTATCTGTTTTCATATTCTTCGTCATATGAAATGACACAATAGTTACACGTCGGATGACTTAGGTTGTAGCCGTACTCTAATGTATTGAAAATACTACCAGTACCCTATTTTTTTAAATGGTTTTGATGTCTAACTCTATACGCAAGGGATTGTACAGTCAGCAAAATAAGTAGATGAACATTGAACAAATCTGTTAAAGTATTTTATTAATTAATAATCTTAATTATTATTCTGGGTTTTTAAACTGTGATTAAAATTAGCTATCTTTTATCTATAACTGTTATAAACATTTTGAACCTATGTTGCTGACTGTAGTAACATATTTAACGGACATAAAATATACCCAGTACATATTGTCCATATATATGATCAATCGACTCCAGCCCTCTTAAAACACTTACATATATTTGTTAAACTGATCGCTCATTTCTGCCCCTTATTGATCGTTCTCCAAGCTTAACCAAAGTTGCTATCATTATGCTTACAGAGGGATGAGACCATTTGAAAAGTCACACTCCTATAGAGGAGTGTTCGACGTTACATACGCCGTATGTAACGCCGTTGGTCTGAATATTGATAATAATGGGAGACCATACATTTAAATTATCAAATATCTGATTTAACCTTAGAACCATTATCCCAATGTGTGCTCATTGGAAAAACTGTTATTCAGATGCTAGAAAGAATAGAACCATGTCTTTCCTTTTTAAAAACTATTGTTATTCCTATGATTCTTATACACCAATCCCGCTAAATTCAACACTTATCTTACAACTGGGTTTACTTCGATATATAATATATTATGTGGGCGTCAATTCCATTTTTCGAGCGTGTATCCTATATCCTCCTCAGTAGGCTACCAATTTTCCAGTGGTTGTAATATTATCTTCACCGGCTGATCATACCAAGCAGATCTAGTCCTAATTATCTAGAAGACTACATCTAATTCTGTACCGATTCAATTATCTTTCTACCATGCTGGCAATTCTCTACACACATTCACTGTCACTATATTTCTAACTTTCTCCATTTTGGACCTCGAACCAAGAAATTCATTCTTGTTCGTAGGACTCGGAGCTGTACTCGCCCTCGCCAAGCGTTGAGAGTTTACAGGAGATAGCGGAGGCGATGGGAGCCGCTGGCTTCGAGGCTTACACCGAGGGTAAGGCGCTGGTGAAGAGACTCATCCCTGCGGACAGCCAGCCCGATCTGGATGTCGTTGAACATCAAGGTTTGTACTTTTGAAATAATAATAATAAACATTATTTACCCAAAAATAATTGTATTGTACTTACTTTTGAAATATTTGTTTTACCAAGAGAACATGGTAATGATGTCAGTTGCAGAAGACAAGTTGAAAACTGACAGTTATAAAACCTTGTTAGAATAACGATTCTTACAAGGTTTTAAAACTGTCGGACTAGGTAAAATCCCTATCCCTTTGGGTGAATGTATATAGCGTATCTATATACTTTCAATAACAAATACGTTCGTAAAGATACATTTATGTTTCTTAAAATTAGCTGCTGTAAAAGCTGCTTAAACATAGTTGGTTTAACGTGAAAAACTAGTTCAACGATAGCCGTATAGTCTTTATATAGCAAGTAATACTGCAAAATTTAAACATCCGACACAAAGAATACCCTAAAATTACCGTTGACTATTAAGAAATGACGCAATACCCGTAGGGGTATTCCAGACAAAATGTAAATACATTCCTGTTTCGGCACCCAATAATACAAATCTTTTAGAATAGCACCTATAATGGGTGCTCAAGTATTATCTTAGTTTGATCGCTTCTCAATGCTAGTAAAACTTGTACATTTTTTGCCGCCGCTTGTATATGATACACAATCTTAAACATATCTGTGTGCAGTATGTCCATTTACCATGATTGCTTTAAGATTAAAATCTTATACATATCCGAATTTTTTAAATAAAACATGTACTAAACTGTTTGCAGGAGTAATCGGGCGTGCTGGTGTGGACTTTCCGGCGTACCCTAACATCCCGTCAACAGGGTTCAACTGTAAGAATGTGCCCACAGGATACTACGCTGACTTGGAGACTGATTGCCAGGTAAAACTACACACAGTATATATATATAAAATATACATTAATAGATACCTGTGTATCCCTAAATCGATAAGCAAAGGTGTATAGCCGCTGCATCTATATTTCGCCAGCGGTATTACGCTCTAGTTTATTTCGGCATCCGTAAATATCTTAACAAAAATCCCTAATGATCCCTTTGCTCGATACAAAAATCGAAGCTGTGACTGCCGATTCCAGGCTTAAGCGCAAGCTAAAGCCACAAGAATATTTTAATTAATCTTATCAAAACATTTTCCAGGTATTCCACATATGCGACACATCTCGCAAGATCTCGTTCCTATGTCCCAACGGTACCATCTTCAGCCAGTCGCACCTCATATGTGATTGGTGGTTCAAGGTGGACTGCGCATCCGCCCCCGCTCTCTACGAGTCCAGTGCTGAATACTACTCCAACGAACAGAAGAAGAGCAAAAAGATCTCACAGAGTCTTAGCAAGAACCAGGATCTTCAGCAAATCGGCGCAGATACAAATGTCCGGGCGGAATCCAGGCGCACGCCAGTTAACATACCCAGCACTACCGAACGTCTCTTCAGGAGCAGACAAAGACAGCCCGAGATCCCTAAAGCAACGGCAAAGACCTTCCAGGCTTTGTTCACAGATAGTTTTAACCCTACACAGAGAACAGCTGCCACAACCGCTTTTGAAAATAGAAGAAAGAGCTTAGTACAACTGATTTCCACCAACTTTGGTAACTTACCAGCTAGGTCCACTCCCGCTACTTTCGCAGAAGGCCCAGTGTTCAGAACAACAGCTACTGCTCCAGATTTCCATGTTAAAGAAATGCAGGTCGCGGCAGAAACTGCGTCCTTTGCAAATAACAACAACAGACAATATCTCCAAGATTTCAACAATAAAAACTATCGTCCATATCCAGTTTACAATCCAACTATTACGACTAAACCTAAGCCAAAAAGCAACCCTAATTTGACTACGCTTTATGATTTCCGTGACAAACATTTGAGCCAAGCTACATCGACATCTGAATCTACAACGACCAAACGACCGACCTTAGTGCCATACACCAAGAGTTACAGCACAGTCATTGAAAAGCAGGAACCTTACACCAGACCTGGTGTGTCTTTATTAAAGAATTACCTCCAAAAAGAAAAGAATAAGACGTTGTCTACTACAACTGAGAAAATCGTACAACCGACAACGCGTCAAGATAGGAGCTATACTCAAAAGGAAAACAAAGTAACGATTGAAAGCAAAAATACTTTCGAATCGGTCACTAAGATACCCCACACAACTAGAGCTGGTGTTAATACAGAAACAGCATCTTCAGACAGATACGACGTTTTTTCCACCACTAACCATATTAGACAGCCTACTACAGAATCCTCGTACCAGGAACGTCGCGAAAGGCTTATGAGAAAATTGAACTTGGATAAATATGCACCCACAGAAGCAACCGTACTGACAACAGCCACAGACAGGTATTTCGGTGACCAGCCTAATAGACCTGGCTTAGTCGTTCCACCTTCTCTTACCCCAAAGACTTTACACAGCTTAGCAATTTACTACGCAACTGCTTTAGACAATTTGTCCACAACTACAAGTCCTGATGAAACTGAGACTGTTACACCATCGTTCGATGAATATGAAGCTATGGAAGAAGCGCTACCAGCTTTATTTAGCCGTCAAACTATTAATAAATACAGCAGCCTTTTCAGTCAACAAGCGCCTAGCGAAGAGTTATTAGAAGAAATCAGAGCTGATCCCAATGGAACTTACAATGAATTGGCTGAGGATCTTGCAGTTCAACAAAGTCAAAACCCAATTGCTACTTCACCACAAATTAGAGAACTTGCGCAAGTTTTCACTCACGCTTTATCTGCCTATCTCCAAGATCCAGTACAATTCAGAAAAGTTTTATCAGACATCAGACCTACACATCCATCATTTGGCGATCTTTTGACCACAACTGAGGAATCTATCAATACAGAACCGACTACCACAATCAATGAAGAAGACGATGAAATATTAGGATTCTCTGATGACAATAAGGTCCAACATGGTTTATCTTCACGGGAACCAAAAGCTTTAGGCGTTTCCACGGTTTACCCAGTTACTCATGAATCGTCTACAACTCCTAGCCCAGTAACAGAAGTTGTATCTGCTGCGTATGTCTCTTCTAGTACTGCCAGAAATCCATTCAGATGTTGTGGAAAGATTTCAGCGTCGTACACATCAGCATCCCCTACACCTTCAACACCTTTATACCAAAATACTGTAGCTATCAACGCTAATACTCTTTCGAACAACTACAGTGAAACAGTAGTTACTACAGAGAGTGACTACACTCTACATAAATATGGAGGATTCCAAAACAATGCGCTAAACCTTAACGATAACCCTTACGGCAGTAACGCAGTTTCTACTGAAGGTAAACCTTTAAGCGAGTACGTTGAAGCCACAAACCTACCTACAGCCTGGGGTATCGACGCTTCTGTATCCACAGTTAGTGGTTTCGAAAGCCAGAAGATTAGAACAACGACCGCAATTCCTACCACTACATCGGTTTACTTTACTGAAACGGAAAGCATCGAATTGGAAAACGAAGAGGAACTTCAAAGAGCGCACAGTCAGTCATTCGCTGCTCCTCAGGGCAACAGCATTCGTCATGGAAAACAGCTCACTTTTGAATCTGAAGCTATTAAGAAACCTGCTGAAGATTTGGAAGCGCCAACTTTACCTGATGAAGATCTTACCACAGTACTAACAACAACGCAAGAACCAACAACAGTCGCCAGGGTGACAGAAACAGAAACATTGTCTACAACATCAACCGTACCTGATTCAGTTTTCAGTTCTCCTGACAGCGACAAGACCACCAACCAATTTGCCTGGTCTAGCACGTACGGTAGCTGGCAGAGCACAGTTATTGACCCTATAACACTAAACGATGGCTTAAGCCCAACAGCACCAGACCAAAACCAAGGTTTATCAGAAAACACATACATTCCCAACACGGCTACCACTCCTACTGATTATCTGGCTACGGAACAAACAGCATCACCAACAACCAGCTTTGAAATTACCACACTAGACAGTAACAATGTAACTGCAAGACTGGGCAGACTTCTCAGAGATTCTTCAACAGAACCGGCTCAAGACTTAACAACTATAACAGACACAGTCGTCGAAAAGGCTAAAGAAATTATGAACGGCACCACAGCGGAAAAACTAATGAACGTCATGAAGAAGACCAAATCAAAAACTGTAAAGAGACTAATACTGCTTTTGATTCAAACTTGTGATGATGACCACAATACTACTGCTGAAGCTTCCAAGAAAGCCCTGCTTGAAGCTCTAATGGCTGTCTCTCAGAAGGATATGGAAGACATGGCGAAAGAAGAGGAAACTACTGAGTTACCTACAACAGAAATTGATAGATCTACCGCGTTTAGAAGAATAGAAAGGCCAAGGGGAGAGAGAAGAGGCAAAAGCTTGAACTTTGATGCTAGTGCTGTTAATTCTTTATCAAACCCCTCAACTACAGAAAGTGTAAAGACTACAGCAGAAGACTTAGAAACTACAGCGACGACGATCAGTCCGCTGAGAACGAATACCGCTAGTCGAAGAGGAGTTAAAAAGTTCCACACAAAACCGACGACAGTCGAACCAACTACTACTAAAGTTTCGTTCGTAGATGTTCCTAAAGCAGAAGCCAGGGTTTCACCACCCACTGACTTAAAGACAGCCTCAGATACAAGAGCCTTGGAGCTATTGAGATCACTCTACTCCATCGCGGCGAGATGGGGTTGAAAATACATTAGTTATATAAGGAATCTGATTTTATATTTAGGGGTTGAATCCGTGACTTTTTCGCCAAAAGATTCGACTTAGGTTAGTTTATGTAACCTTCCGATTTGTAATTGCTTTACATATTTGAATAAACAGCTTGTATATATTAGATCTCATTTCGAAAACAATTACTTTAAATATACATATATATACTAATTTGAAATCTAAATTAACAGATTTACTAAATATTCATATGCATTTGAAAATATAAATTTATCATAATTGCAATTGAATCAATGCTCAAAAATGGCTTTGAAACATAACGTTACAAGCAAATATTACAAACGGAGTTTTACAAATGAAGTACTTAATTTCAAGCCCTAAATATAAATTGTAAATGTGATTGTGTAGATAGAACTTCCATTAAAATTGACAACATCAGTATTTTCAGAGGTTTGGAAATTTTGCTCACTCTGATGTAGGAAGTAGTTACAATACGACAACATACACAGCATGTTACGCTACAGACAATAATAACAAATAACATAATAAAGAAAAATATATTTAGTTAACGTGAAAGGAAATGATTAATATATTTAAATATTATGAGTATATTATGTTATAGACAATATAAATTCATTTTACAGACTAATATTAAAATAATACATTTTTATAACGAGTCAATATAATCATGTATAGACACAATGAAGAAGCATTGTGTTTGGACCTTGGAGTCCGAAATTTGATATAGCCGCTATGCAGTATCAAATTAAAACTGTATTGCGCTAGTACCTTTGAAGCAAAACAATTGTATTCACAGAAATGTTGAACATTTATGCTCCATTTGGTTAGGTACTTAACTAAAGGTAAACAATCTTTATGTGACTTTTTACACAAACACATATTAAACAAATAAACTACTGCTTAAACTAACGGTGCAATTGATTTAGTAATCGTTATTGTTGTATTTACATTGATCTTCAGCAGCATTTTATTATTAAACTGAGTTTTTAGATATATAGACACATCAATATTGTTTACCTTTAGTTAAGTACCTAACCAAATGGAGCATAAATCGTTATTATGGGATAAGCAGAGACCTAATATTCTCATATTTTTCTACGAATAGTGACGTGTATGTTGTTCAAATGTAACTTAACTTAGATAATAACTTAGTTAACTTATTATTATTACTATTGTTGAAATCGACTTCATAGACTTACTGATAGTATTTTATTTATAGGTAAAAGATTTTATATTTTCCTATTTTTAGGAGAAATATTAGGCTATAGGTTACTGAGTTACCTAAATCTATGTTTAGTTTAGAGTTTACTGTACTTCGTTACACTGCCACAATGATACTGTAATATATTTTGAAGTGGACTATCTGTAGATATAATATATGTTAGATATTTTTTAGTAAATTTTTATATAAAATAATTTTGATTGTTTTATTTCTACTTAAAATATAAGAAACGGGATGTACGGGTTTGTATGATAAATGAAAGATAAACTGATAGAATAAAAGTAATTATATTGCATGAAAAGAATTAAGTAAACAGATTTACAACGGATTTGATAATGTGTCTTTATGTGTCCGTCTGTTAATATATTTCTGGTTACCATCTTTTCATTTAGCATCGTTAAACTCAATATAATATATAAAAATAGAGCCACTATCAAAAGGGTGGAAGACCACATTTATCGAGACTATGAAAGCTAAAAACTATAGCGGATTCCTACAAAATATTTTATGACCATCATAGGTATGTATGTATGTATCTATGTATCTTATGTAGGGGCCAGTCAGTACAGACCGGCGACACTTCGACCCAGTGGGATCTTTTGTGTCGACACTCTCCCAATAACGACTGCCATGGATGTTCATGGCAGCCGGGACCGACGGCTTAACGTGCTCTCCGAGGCACGGAGTAGGCGATAATTGTCAATCAATACGCACATAATTTCGAAAAGTCATATAACTTCCGAAAGTCAGAGGTGCGCGACGTGGATTCGAACCCGAGACGCTCTGCATTGCAGTCAGTGACCATCATAGGTAACTTAGCATTAGTTTGAAAGTGAGTAAAAGGGGACGAGGCGCTGACTCCATGGATGCTAGGGAACACCAGCAACCACGCAAGACAATATAGTGGTTGCGGTGCATCAATGGCAACAGTCATCAAAACTGATTATTCTGTAATCGATACATCCTCACACAACAGAGCAAGAACTACTTACGTATCGCGCACAGCTTTTATTTATCTAAAAAGATAACTCCTACATTAGGAATTCATCCTGTCGCGAGGACTTTACAAACATTCAGACAAGGAACACAAAGAAGTACCAAACTCGAAGTAACTATTGACGAATCACACAAATTTATGTCTAGTGTGGGCATCGAACCCGCAACACAAAGGCCAGTGGCAGTGGCTCAGCGTCCGTTTAATAAGAATAATATTTAAAACACTATGTTATCCGTGCAACAAGCTGAATGCCTAATAAATTTGATATTCTTTAGAAAACTTACAGCAAGTATACATGATAGTGAGATTATAATATATCAAACAAATGTTCAGTAACAAAATAATTCTCACTGAAATCTATATATACATATGTTACGGCTAATAGCCGAAGTACGGCTACACCTAGTTTTAGCCGGCTAAACTCAAGAGTAACCTAACATAACCTACCCGCATGTGGCCGGCTAAACCTAGTTGTAGCCGGCTAATCTTAAGTTTATGTTCACACCCACCTTTAGCCGTAACATACATATATAAAACTCTTCCGTTACTGAGTGACTGACAGACAACGCACAGCCGAACTACTGAACGCAAGAAGCTGAAATTTGGCATGTATGTTCCTTGAAGAGTTTACGGGAGCACTGAGAAGATTTTTGGAAATTCAACCCCGAAGGGGGGGAAAGGGGTGAAAAACTTTTATATGAAAGTTCTACACCGTTGAAGTTAGTGACTTGAAAATTTGGAATTTCACGAGGGCGAAGCCGCGGCCGTAAAGCTAGTCTTTTAATATAAAATGACCTTATATTTATAACTTATTTCATATGAAAAGAGCAAGTAAACAGTATACAGATAAGAAAGAGTAACATGTATTATGATATTTAGCTAAGTTTGATTCTAATCGTTACAAATCATACTGTGTTCGAAAAATTATTATATCTACATTATATTTTTCAATACTGTGGCATATAAGTCTAAATAAGCTCTTTGACATATAGAATTGTATGATATGCTAGGTTTTATCGTGAAAGACTTTTGGCGTTAAGTATATCTTACAGAAGAAATATCTACTATATGAAAAAAGCTTAAGATATTTGTATTTTATATGAACATTATTGGACTGACATAACGTTGTCTACCCGTGAACATGGTTGCTGAAAAGCAACCGAAACGTGGGGTATAGTGTACGTAAACTTAAATCTAAAAAGTTTTAATAGTTTAAATAGCTTATATAATAGTAAAGTTTAACAGTCGTAAAGTAAGAGTTTTAAAATGATTTAATAAAAGTGTTAAATAAACAACACGCTAAAATCCGTAGAGTAGTTTATAATTTCAATTAAATTTCAAGGGACTGACATAATCCATTACCCTCAAAGTCCCTTAATAAATAAGAAATATGTAGAAGTAAATATTTCATTAACAAAATACTTTGAAGACGTAATCTTATTTTGCTCGTCAGCTCGGGCAGTCGATCGGTAGCTATTTTCTCCTCTCAGGTAGAGGAAGAATATGAAATTTCTGGCAACGTCTAAAGTAGATAGGTTAATAAGTTTGCGACATAAAATGCGAGGACCTTAAGAAATATTTTTATGTTTTCAAACTGGTGCAGCAATATTTAACATGACTGATGATGATGAGGATGACAAATACACAATAAAGTATTTTAAATTCTTTTTTGCATGTAAAATTAGCTGGTGTTCTAAATATGAAGCATACTAGGCTTCATCTTTGGAAGCTTTTTTAAATTATATTAACAATATGTGTGTCATAAATAATGTCCCAATCGAAAGTCTACATAAATTGTTTTCGGTGTGCGAGTAAAAGTACAGGTGTGGCATAGCATTTCGACACATTAAAATCCAAGTTGTTTACGAAACTGTTATCCTAAAGCTTGTTGAGATCATGTTGTAAATGAACAACATCCTCATTAGTCCTTATGTAACTTCTAACTCTATTTTCATTTCGTCAGCAAACAATACTACGTTAGAATAAGAAAAGCACAGAGTCGTAATTATTATTATTAAGATGGTCCAGTCGAGAATTAATCACTCTTATACTTTCGTGTAGCATGATTCATATAACGAGAAACCGATATTAACGGGATAATGCTCGGTATTTATATAGCTTTTTGAAAAAAATTGTTTTCCATTGAACTTGTGGCGACTCCGCACAGACGAAGAAGTTCCGCCTACATTTAACAGATGGCTATACAATCGCGCTTAATATGACGTCATACTATTCTGCATCGCACAAGTGAAGTTTACACAGCGACTAAGTATATATACAAGCTCCCGACATCAACTGTTGGGCCGCGGCCCGCCAGGCACGATCAACCAGCCTGGTCGGCGGATCCTGCCTTTGTGTTGGAGGAACATCACACCCTATTCCTCCACAAGCTGCTTGTACCAGACAGGATTTCTATTAGGTGACTATACTCTTCTAATAGATAGATATACCTATATACATATAGCGTAAGCCGCTAAGAGAATTATAGAAAAAACGATACAGCATCCTCGATCTATCTATTATATAGTTCTTGGTGCCAATCTATTACGGTATAATCGGACAACTAGTATACAAAATTAATGCATGAAGATGTGTTCAACGAAATCAGCCGATATACGAAAATCCCTATGGTAGGAATCTTCTAGCATCACGCATCAGTGCAGCTTCAAACTGCAACCCAGTTATTTGAAAAGCTACCGTCTGATATTCTATTTTTAAATTTAGAATACGAGTTATAATGTGATAAGCTGCGAACGGTAAGATTCGAAGATCGTAACCGTGAATATTACGAGCATAAAGAGATCATCATCATCTATTTGCCAAGTTACGTTTGGCATATCAAAATCGCCCAGAACTATAAACTACGTGGAATATTTCTGGTCAATATAGGATATTTGAAAAATTAATCGACTAACCTACTTGCTGCTGCAGGCACCACCGGTATGCATTTCTCTATACCCGTAGCTTCTTCCTGAGGAGTCAGAGACACCCACAAATCCTCCACACACGAACCACTCACCACGAAAGTCACTTATAAGTTCGCGACGCACAATTATTAGTCACTTTGCCACCCAAATATTGCATTGCAAATACATTATAAAAAATCAATGTTCTACAAATAATAAAATGAGATTCAAATTACATATTTAAATATCAAACATAATATTAAATGTTTATTTTAATTAAACATATTTATGAACTTATGCTTTAAATCATATTTACTTTATAATATTATAATAAAAGCGATTTATTTTGTATTATACAAACAATAACAGATTTTTTTAAAAAGAAGTTTATTAAAGTCAAGGAAATATGCTTAATAATGGTCAACAACGAGCGAAAAACACAAAAAAGAGTATCGGCAAGTTCCTGTGTATAAAAATGGTTACTTGAATTTTTCAAACTATTCATGTAGTGAATCCAAAAATACAAATACAAGTATGATTCGGAGTGCCGATATAACATTTTTAATATCACCGGCGTCGCAACAGCACACCGGTGGCCAAACACGATATTTTTTTAAATATATCTGGTGTTATAAGAGTTGATAGACTACAAATACTAATAAAAACTACTATTATAAATTCTGCTCTGTACTGATGTGACGCGCTAATAAAGTAGCATTTTCTTAATATTGACTTACTTTGTCGCAAATGTTACCTATTCTTAAAATTAAACTAGGTACTTCATATGAATTTTAACGCTGTTCATTTGAAAAACACTATAAATAATATCAGCCCTGTATTAAACTGCGCCACTGCTGGGCAAGGGCCTCTTCTCAGTGTGAGAAGGGTTAGGCCATAGTCCACCACGCTAGCCCAGTGCGGGTTGGCAGACCTCACATATCTTTGAGAACTCTTAGACATGCAGGTTTCCTCACGATGTTTTCCTTCACCATTAAAGCGAGCGATAATTAACTATTCAATACTCACATAACTTCTTCTAAGTCAGCGATGCGTGCCTTGGGATCGAACTCGGGATCTCTGCATGGCAGTCCAACGGTTTCCCAGTAGGCTATCGCTTGTGCTACATTTACTTAAACTATTATGTACTGTTAAACTATTGCCTGCCATATGCTGCAACTTCATTGCAGCCTATGGCTAGGCACGGCAGTGCACAATGCGACTATGTAAACACATGAATCATCTAATTGGGTTGAGCACCCACGTGACTTGCAAAAAGCAGGCGCTATTGTAAGAGGGTATTTACTCCAATGCATGGTATATAAAAACTAGTTTAGTTATTTCCTCTAGTACGTTTTTTTCTTATGATAAACAGTCGTGAAATCCACAAGCAGAGCCTTACACACCACGTACTCATTACAACTGAAGTGGTGCCGAGGTCTATCCTTTGACGGTCCAAGAAGGTGCATTCTCACGCCCCGCTGAAGGACCCAGGACCGAAGGAAGAAGAAAAATGGTATTCCGGCAGGGAATTCCAAGTTTTAATAGTTCGGCAAAGGTAGTGCCAAACTTCCTGGTACGCTTTCTAATTGGATTTCCCTTGTAAACCACACCTAAGCCCAACCAGGTGTTATTCTGTATAGGAAGTATATTCGTAGTATGTGTAGAATTATTTTCTTAAATAAGACGACTCCCGCACTCGGAATATACCCTGTGTCGCGGAGGACAGACACAAAGAACACCTAGGCTCGGAACAATTAATTGTGAATCACACATAATTTTGTCCCGTGGATTGAACCCAAAACTCTCGACCATTTATACTATTACTCCTTTCGTGCAGTCTAAAATAATAATTTGACTGCACGGATAGTGTAGTGCTTTAAGTGGTAGCCTCGCCACTGCCACCGCGCCGAGTGTTGAGGGTTCGGTCCCTACACCGGACAAACATTTGAGTGATCCAGTGGCGTAGCGTAGTAGGGGCAGGGGCGGCCTGACCGGGTTAGCGATTTTAGAGGGAGGTATCTTTAGAGGGCGGCATTTTTAGGGAGTGGCATTTTTAGGGGGCGGCATTTTTAGGGAGCGGCGAAATTTCACAATAAATAATAATAATGTCTTGTAAATACTTGAATTGTACTGAACTATTCTTGCTGAAAAGCTCTTTAAAATTACTGTATGTCTTTTAAATTGAAATAACTAAAAGGCGGGAAAAATTTTCTTCTGGCGGCTGACACCCACGCTACGCCACTGGTCTGATCCACAAATGATTGTTCTTTGTGACCGTTGTTTGAATGTTTGTAAAGTCCACCGCGACACAGGAATTATTTCCAAGGCGTGAGTTGTCTTTTTAAATAAGTTTTTTAATAAAGAATGTTTTGATACACAGTTATTAGAAATTAAATCGTCTGCATACGTTAAATTACTTTAATAACGTACATTTTGTACAACATATATTATGTAGATTTTTCACAACATAATTATACACCTTATATCAACGACATAAGATCACTTTTTGCCGGCACTTCTCTTCATAAACTTGTCGATATCATTGTCAGTGACTTTGTGGCCGGCTTTGAAGTAGCTCTTAAGTTTGCGTTTCTTCTTCATCATGACCTTAGAGGCGGCGAGAGCTCCACGACGTTGTAAGGACTCGAAACGATCACGGAGGAGATTGGCTGTGAAAATAAATATCAACTGTTAAGAAAGCTTTTGCACATGGATTTTATATAATATGTAGGTACTACATAATGCAAATATTAATAAAAGGTAGCTAAGGTTACGATATCGGCGATCTAACGATAGTTGATCGTATCACAAAAAAATTCTGGATACATAATAGAGCCCGAAACCGACTTGACTTTTTTTTTACGTGGGGGAATGCTTTGACGCATACCTCTCCGCGGGGCGACGGGAAAGTTATGTCGGACTCACCGGGAGTCTTAGCTTAGGACTCCTAAGACCTAAACTAAGCTAAACTATGACAATCAAAGTACCCTATAAATATGAGACAAATTCATTCTAGCTAGCCATTCTGGCAGAGCTATACATTCCCTACATTTCTTGTTAAAAGGCATTCAGTAAACACTCACTATTAGACTTGATGTTTCTAAGGTCTCCGCTGAGTAGTGCGGGGTCTACGAAGTCCGGTTCAACTCGCGGCGTCTTGTGTGCGCTGAGCGCCGGCAGCGCGGCGGTAGCGGCGCTCGCTCGCTTCTCCGCGCGCAGCTTACGTTCTGCTGCTTGGTCTTGCTCGCTTTTGGATATCGTCGACTGGAGTTTACGTAATCTGTAAGAGATATTACATTACTGCAGGTTATTGCAGCTAAGAGGAAGAAAGAAGAAATAAAGAAAACATTCTTTATTGCCACAGAGACTTAATAATAACTATATAGGTTGTTATTATAATAATAATAATAATAATAATAATATTCTATTACATACACACAACACATCTAGCCCAAACTAAGCAGAGCTTGTACTATGGGTACTAAACAATGGATAAACATACATACCTATATACATTTTTTTTTGTAAATAAATACATATTATGATATAGTTGAAATAAAATTAGAAACACAATTAAATAGGTAGTTTACAAAGACTACATTAGGAAATGACATACAAGAAAGAAATTGTGGCAACAAATGGTCTCCGTTCAGCATTAATGTTGCGATAACACTGACATGATATCGCAACGCTGATTTTCAATGGAGACCACCGTTACGTTAGGACGTCAAGCCAGCTGCTTATGATATTTACTTTCTATATGTCCGTATGGCATATATGGCGAGCCAGCCAGGCAGCCCATTAGAAATTGCCTATTAGCAGTAACTAATGTGCCGAGTATCACTATGTAGACATTTTATACGAAGTGCTCATGCGTGTATATCTATACTAATGTTATAAAGCTGAAGAGTTTGTTTGTTTGTTACGGGATAATCTCAGGAACTACTGTTCCGAAATTAAAATTCTTTTAGTGTTGGATAACTCATTTATCGAGGACGGCTATAGGCTATATAACATCACGCTACGACCCACGGGTGCGGCGCAGTAATCATAAACGCGGAAGAAACCGCGGGCACATCTGGTACAAACATAAGCGCAAACTTAGACCAGGAGACAAATGTAGCAGTAATATAGGCATTACGCTGCCTATAATTCTCATATTATGTGGAAATAAGAAGTATTAATAATATATCTAAACTAACCTACAATCGTTTGTAAATAGAAGACTCCTAGAGACACTCATCCTAACTAATATTACACATGTGAATGTGAGTTTGTATGTTTGTTATGCTTTCACGCCTTAACTACTCAACCGATCATCATGACATTTCGCATGGCACGTTGACAAAGATACCGAGAAGGACATAGGTTATCTTTCATCCAGAAAAAAGTACTGTTAATAATCTAACCTCACCTACATTAACTTATGCAAAGCTGCGAACAAAATGTAGTAAAAAACGACACACTTACTTGTATAGATCAGTAATCTTCTTTTTATCAATCTTATTTCTTTTCAACCGTTCCTTTTCTTCAAGCTGCTCCTTCTGTTTCCTTCTAGCCTTGTGGTCTTTCTTCTTGTTCTTGACGGGAGGGTTGATGGCCTTATACTCATTGTCTGTCTCTGACTCAGGCTCTGGGTCGTTGGCAGGGTTGTGAGGCTGAGGAAGACCGGCAGACATCTCTTCTTTCCATTGATTCTGGAATATAATATCATAAGTGTTACTTTGTGACTTAAATTAATAAATGATTTTTGACTTTAACAATAAAAATTTATTTTAAAATGTGTAACCATAGACTTATTTATTATTATTTTAAATGTCAGCCTCTGTTGTAGGTAAAATTCTTATTATGGTGTACTACCATAATAAGAATTTTACAGACACACCCAAATTAGAAACCATTGAAATTTTAACCAATAAGGGCATTAAATGCATATGCAACTTAACTTCTCAAGCTACAGCAGCATCTGAGTAATTTTGATAAAATTGTTGCATATGAACACCTAATAGGTTATTGTTATTAAAATGTAATAAGTCCAAAACAAAAGTGGTTAACCATATATCGCCATCACAACAATGGCTTGATGCGCTTATACTGCCTTTGGCCCAAAGTCCGACAATAAACTCAGTTTATGAACACTAAATAAAATATAGGTTTATAAGAATCAAAAATATACAAGTACCTCTTTTTCTTGTTGTGTCACCCTTCTGAACATTCCAGTTGTGACCCTCTGAAGATGTGCTTCTTTTTTAATCATCTTCTGTTCATACTGACCCACTTCTTGGAGCAATTCTTGGTGTTCCTGAAACATTAATAATATTAATGTATGTAAATAGAGTGCAATTATTTAACACTGTCATATATTGGCATTTTCAAACAATTTATATTTTAAAGATTGCCTTCTGGTAACTTTGGAGACCTTACAATCAAATTAAACATTTAGACTCAGACCAGCTATATGCTGATCATAGAAATTTTCTTTGTCTGTGTATCAAACACACAACATTGACTCAATACAGAACCACTGTACCCTGTAAAGATGTCAAATTACTAAATCTATCATTGTTGAAAATAGCACTATCCTATATTGTATCCATATTAGTACTTATATCATTTCTAAGGTTCCCTATCCATTAGCATAAAATGTTAAGACCTAATATAACTTAGCATAATTTTGTTTGGCATAATTATATTTTCGCATAATATAATTACGCATAACAGCTTACGCATAATTTTTAAGCATAATTTCTCTAACCATAATAATGATTAAGCATAATATTCTAAAGCATAAATTTATTAAGCATAAAGTTCAAGCAAGCATGCAGCAGGCAGAGTTTCTGTCACGGCTCCGGCGCTGCGGGCCTCCGGCGGCCCCACGCGTCCTAATCGTCGCAGACGGCTTTCGCTTACCACCGCAGCTTCGGCTTGTTGCAGCCTCAGCCGCCTGCTCCTTAGCCCGCGGGCCGCCTCGCCCCTATGCTTCTACACGATTTTAAATTACACTCTAGGGGTAGGACAAACAAGACTACGTAGAGTCGGTTTTGCAGCAATTCGGTTCTGTCACTAACTTTTGTTGCACAGCATGTTAAATTTTTAACCAACAATATTATTTAATTGTTACAGAAACTCATCATTAGGCCTACTAACGTTATGCGAATCAAATTTATGCCAAAACAAATTAGTCTTTAAGATGACTATGCCAACATAAAATGTATGCCTAAAAAAATTATGCCGAAGTATTATTATGCCAAAACAAATTGTGCCAAAATCGTTATGCCGAAGTATATTAGGACAAAGAACATTATGCGAAAAGAAGGGATCCCCATTTCTAAGTTAGTTCACTTGCATAAGTTCTCTTAATAAAGAACACAAGCATTAAAAGAAGGAATACATCACCTACACATAGAACAACTATCTGCGATAATAAATCTATAATAAATTTTGTGATAATAAATCCTGTCATTTTCTAGTGATATATTTAAAGAAATCTATTTTGTTCCCTCATCAACCTCTCGTATTGTGAGATTAAATAAGCTCATCAAAACACACTTCGCCAGCAAGGCACTTACACCGTATTGTGATTTTCTAACAATGTACCAATTAGAATTCGAACGCATAATACTCTGCATAACGGTAGTGGCAGACCACATAAATCAATCATGATTAAATAAAACTTTTATGATATCCAGAAAAGATCTTACCTTAAATGATGGGTTATAACTGACACCTGGGTGCGGTACATCGATCGCAGCCCTAGTGGTCACAGTCTTGGCCAGTGGAGGCTTCGCCCTCAAACGCTGTGTAGTCAACACATTGTGGAGCTGCGCTTCAGTAGATATAAACTCATCACAAAGTGTTTCTGGTATGCCTTTAGCTTCTAGTGCTGGAAGAAACATTTTCACTATATTAATCTTATAATCAAATCAATCTCTTAATTAGTGAGCAATCCAATACAATTGTTCAGTTACCTGTAAAGATTTGCATGAAATAATATTTAATTTTTAAATCAGAACTTTACATTTTCCATTGCTAATTTGAACATCAAAACAATGAAACTAAAGAACATCTAGACTAGACTATACAAAAATAAATTATCCAGTGTGGGCAAGCCTACAAGACTCGGCCCAGAATAGAAGCAAGGTGACCACTAACAAATTATTGTATTATAAATATTTTACATAGATAGTTAACATTGAAATTTTAACTTTATGATAAATTTGATGATTTTCAATATTAGCAAACAAAACAAATTACATGTAATTAAAATCATAACACAAACTTCAAATGCAGTACGAGAAACATTTATTTATACTTACAATCCATTTCCCATAAATCTGAATTGAAGTTCTCCCTAACTTTCTTAGCCTTTCTCTTTTTATCTCTTGCCATCTTTCTATTCTTCTTTGCTTCTTCTAACTTCTTTGCAAATACCTTTTTCGCTGTTTTTCTCTTCTCAGTTAGTTTGCTTAGTGATGTTGGTTTAACACCTATGGGGTTCACAGTGTTACGTTTTGCATTTGGATCTTCCACCTATAACAGTGATGAAAACAAGTGAATGCAACTGATATGCATTAGGTGTTGGGGTTTGGTTCAGTTGTATTTGTCTGTTTGAGATTTATAGACCAAAATTATTTAATTAGTCCATCATATTTTACTCTATATTATATTTTAACTTCATATGCATATTGTAAATGAGATAAAATAAAAGAGAAGAGAATAAGAAAAATAACATTATGTATATTTTAACATGGCAGACATTGATAGTTCAAGTCAAAGTCAAAAATCTTTCATTCATTTAGGTCACAAAGTAACACTTTTGAACATTAAAATATATAAGAGACTTGTTTAAAACTCACTGTATTCAGGTACTATGTTCCTAACATGTTTATTGTGTGTTAGGAACATACTATATGGCTTTTGCTTACTCATATATGTATATTCAATAACAAGATTATTTCTAGATTTATTCTTAAGTTCAAATGTTTTATTGTTTCATAAATCATAATTTATAATTGTGTGCAATTGTAAGTATTGTATACACCTGCAAAGGCACCTCACTTCGAATCACATGATGTGTTGATGGTGTAACTTTTAATACACTCATGGCTTCTACAGTGGGACCTACCTATTATGAGCTATTGAGCTTATAAAACAAAATAACCCTTTGTTGAACAAACTCAAACTATATACTACTATCATCAATATTTTAAGCTTACTTTTGAGGTAGGCAGCAGTATCTCAAAGCATTTTGGCAGGTCCTTCAGCTTGGCTCTCTTCTGTAACTTAGCAGATAGTGGTTTTTTGTCTTCAACCTCTGTATCATCCTTATTTTCTCCTGCTGTGTCTATCACAAACAACTCACTGTCCGGTTTCACATCAAATTTACTGAAAATAATATTATAATTTTGTTACTCCGATGATATTGTTGTATCTCATACAGAGAAGAGGCCTGTGCGCAACAGTGGAGCAATTTTTATACATGGCTCATATTGTTATTTTTATTATAACATCATGCAAGGCTTTAATTGATCAAGTAATGCCCTTCTTTTAGGCTTCTTTCAATTTTCCAGACATGGGAAAAGGCAACAGATATTGCAAGAATGTTCACATTCTTCATCACTAATGATTCATACAAATATGTATAGTGGCGGTTGAGCGAGTGAGTTGGTACTTGCCAAAAGAGAATATGAGAAATATAATATTATTTTACTAAAATCGCTGTTGGAAGCCACTGTCGAGTCAAATAGCATTGTAACACGAGGAAGTATACAGCGTCTTTTAGACAGAATCCGTGCGTTTATTGAGTGCTTTTATTTTAGGAGACTTAATGACTCTTTGGGAAAATATCACAACTACATATTATATACAAACCTAGTGTATTTGTTTTATATTCAACGCAAGAAATAAAAAAAATAAACACGTAATGTTGAGCACATGATGTCAACATAACCTCACCCTAATCTTTCCTCCAATCGTTGATCCTCTAGGAAGTCCTCCACATCACGTATATCACAGTATTTTCCCCATGCTTTCTTGTTCTTCTTAGAAACACGCTTCTTTTTCTTTACGACCGACATTTCGTGTAAGTATTTATTTAATTTTCACTAACATGTGTATCGCGTTAAACATAGGTTTTGGAAGGGTGCGTTCCGTTTTAGTTTTCTGTGTTGGACTCGTGTTGACATTGTTGACAGTGGTAGCTAAAAAACTTTATCATGTGCTAGACGTTCTAGCTAAACAATCAAAATTTTGTTTTAGAAGTCTTAATTCTAATAGTAAACTGATATCAATAAAATGTTATAAATTCTTTATTTATTTTAGTGATTACTGACCAAGAATAATTGGGTATTAAGTTTAGACTAAAATGCTACATAAAAAGGAATGTTTGCGACTATTATGACATTGAATAGTACGTTCAAAAATGTACATTTCGATAACGAGTTTATCTGATGTTATTATTACAATAATTTAATATGAGCCCTATTACCCTGCTGGGCAGTCTTTGCATACATCTACAGGTGTGTGTGTAAACACTTCAGTTCTACGTAATAAGGAATTTTATTAAAAACCAAACATATTAACGGTAGGTAATCGAGCCCTGTACTACATTCGTTGTAAGTTGGTACTAATAATTGACTGCCGTTATTATTTATATATATACTATTTCACAAAAGTAGGTTAGTATTTTTAGATCCTCTGCTAAAGTAACAAGGAGCAAACTCACATCGTTTACTTTGAAAAATAGGATGTCTGCCCTACCTAGTTGCGTAATTCATGAGGCGTGGGGGACCTCGGAGATATCGAGTAATAAGCACGAACCACAACCAGTTTCTGATTATTTAGCGATCAACAAATAATTGTATAGGTACGTGGATCGCCAATTATTTTATCCCATGTGGGAATCGACCCTATAACTACTTGCCACTTAAACAAGGAAATCCCCATTTACGAATACTTTGAATAAATAATAAAGAAATAAATAAAGCCCATATATATTGTTTTGTACTTCTAATTTAATAAGTACTGAAATAAATACCAATTAAACATTATTCCTTTTATTAATTACCTACAGACCTTATAAATAAGTAACAAGATTACAAACTAAAATGAACTAAAAATGGCAATACTGTAGCTCTACTTCTTTTTCTCTTCTTCGCAATCTTCCTCTTCTTCTTCTTCTTCCTCCTCCTCGTATTCTTCAGCCTCCTTCTGTGGTGCCGCTTTGGCTGGCTCTAGAAATATTTCAGGACACGGTATTATAAAACAGCCTTTGCTATGAGAATAAAGCATGCCTAAATTCCAATGTAAGGCCAAAGGGCAATATTCAAAGGTTGTCCATTTTTTTACTGTTAGAGAATATTAGTAAATCCGTATGTTGTTCATATCCCGCTGTGAATAGGTAGATCAAATAGTGGTAGAGATGAGGCTGTGTGTAATCAGTATCACCCACAAATAAATTTACAATGACTTAATAAACTGGATTTGCACAAAGTAATAGGTACTACGTGTTTTACGTAGTTTTCGATTTATGGACAAATGTAAATACCGACATATGGTATCTAATCAAAAATAAGTAATTTAGAATATAATGTGTCGAAAGAAAACTCAAAAAAGACCTTGGTTATATATCTTTTAAAGGGCAATCGCGTACTACCTGTTTTTCTTATCGTGGGGATTATAATAAGCATGTAAGCAACTAAAACAAATTATTTTTGCGGATTACACAAACTTTTATCCCGTATAAAGTTCGAAATAGACTCTACAACACTCATTGTCATCCTTGCAGTAGAATTAGGTACTTTGGTTTTGGTAACAGATCGTCAAGATATAAATGAGACTACCTGCATAGTTGCAAAGTTGCATGATTATCAACTTAAAATTAGCAAAGATTAATATTTAGTTATTTATAATGACACGATTACACGCTGCCTGTGAGTATAATGAATATATAAATAACTAATAAAATAAATATTTGCATACATATTTATATAATATATAGATACTTATAATAAGATGCGCACAAACTAGACCATTAATTTGTAACATTTGACAAAATATAACAACATCTTAGTAAACAGTTTATATCAACAAAATGAAAAAACCTAATGTTATACGGAATATTTCATTAAACAAAAGGACAGTCTCGTTTCGTTTAATAAAATATTGGTTCATATGGGGCTGAAAAAAAACGATACAACGGATTGGTACACTGTTACAGGAACGTGTTCGCGCAACATGTACATTTCTATAAGTGCTAACTACATCAATTTGTTCAGCTAATACTTAGTCGAGATAATTTATAAAGACAATAAGTCTAATAAAAAAAAATCTAACATCCATGAGCATGCTGCTTTGTAACACCAAAGGGTCTGTGAAGTACCTTTCTATAGGTATAAAAATTTTTGCATTAATAGAAAACTCGCAGACGTACGCTTAAAATATATACAAATGTATTCTATAGATTTTCGCTGTAATATGTACGGTGCTTCGGTATTGAAGACCTGTCACAAAATGTATGGAAGACAACGTTCAATATACAGTGTTTCTTGCCTTTGTATGGCACCATCCACAATAATATGGCTACTACAATATGGTCAAGTTCGTGCGCATCTTAAAAGCGATGTAGGTATTACTTACAATATTAACTTGCTTCTACTGCCACCCGTAAAATCCAAAATGTTTAGCATAATTTTGGTTTTTGCCATTGTACAAGCTATCTAATAAGTTAACATAAGAGTCGGGATAAACTTTTTTATAAGTTTTAGCGTCAAGTAACTTTGCTGACTTAGCTACCAAAGGCTTTATATTAATTACAGAGGGCTTTATGGGCTTAAAAGGCTTTATTTGGACTGGCTGGTATTGACTAAAATTGGAATAGAAAGGCTGGAATCGGATTTTAGCGGGACTTTTAAGATTGATTTGCTTTGGTTTCGGTGTTAGTGGTTGTGACTGGATCAATATGGGTTGTGGTGGTGGCGTGATGATTTCAGGCTCTACATCTACAGTTTCAGGCTCTGTGTCAATGAGTTCAGGCCCTGTTTCAATGATATCGTGATATAGTTCGATGGCTTCATGAGAGTGCAAGGGTTCCGTCTCGCTGATCTGCTCGGAACGGACGGATTGCTCCTGGATGTAACCGTAGGGCTCTGAAATTAGGAAAGATCTCGCTTAACGAATCGTATGGATCCGTTGACGAGCTATGAAACAAAGCCATGGGTTAAGGAGAGGCACTATAAGCTTTTAATTTACGTTTTTATATTGTCATGTTACAATTGTATTAAATAGATAGATAGATGAAAAACAAGTATTGAGAATTATGTTAGAATAAATAAAATAGTGTGCTTGTAAAGTTAATAACGCTTAGGTACTTACCTATACTTTACAATAAGAAAGGTTCTAAATTAATTAAATATAGAAAGCATTTTTCTATGTAGTAGATAATTATTATTAGGTGCTGCTGGTTACTAATAAAAAAGAAAATTAAATAGAAAATTGTTGTGCAGCACTTACCAGAATACCTATATCCATAGTTAAAAAGAAACATGTCAACAAAAAACATTTTGATTATTATCAAAGTTACAAATGCTCTTTAAAAATCCATTATGAAGTTCGTGTGAAAGTAAACTCTCACATGAAATATTGGGCATGTATGATATATAAACGGAAATTTAAAATTAAATTTTAACCATGCACTTGTAAAATGTTTACGTAAAATTCGTTTAGGTCATAAAAAGCCAAGTTTGTTTTTGCCAGTTCAAGAATTCGTCTCATAAGAAATACTGGCAACACAAAAGCTCTCTTTTTATTTTGCCATAATTTATAAAGGCTCACAGGTAATACTATAACGGCAGCCTTTTAATTTTTGCGGAATACTAAGAAAATGCACCTTTGACGCATATTCAAATGAATTGTTTTCTGTATGACGAGCAATCTGTGTCGGCAATGTCAAATGCATTTGTGTAGGAGTACAAGTGAAGATAGCGAAAGGTTAGTCAAGTCAAACATTAAGTGAGATGTCAGTAACAGTCAGAAGATAGTCAAGTGTAGTCATAGTTAGTTCTTTAGTCAGTCATAGTCAAGATCACATTGAAAAAACAGAAGTAACAAAACAATATTTTATTTTTCACACTTTGTCGACACTATGGCTTTGAGACATCGCACTTAATTTTTTTTATGTTAGTTTTGTGGGGTGTTTCGTCTAACATGGAATGCAACACGTTATGCACAGTGCTACAACAATTTAGTTCGAGATCGGATGTTACTGTAATACAGTTTCGCGTTGCAACACTAGTGCGTGTTGTGTTACACGTTACACAATTAGTTCGCCACTAGGCGTTACCTTTTACATTTTGCTGAATAACTATAACTGTTACACATATACAAAACAGGAACCACTCGAAACTAAATATAAATAAGCTCTCGTTTTTATATAAAAAAGTATAAAAAATGTTTAAAACATAACATTTATCACATAATATACTCGAACTCTACAATTTTTTTTATATTTACACTGATATTTGAGTTAAGATTAGAATAGGATTCGTAGGTGAATAAATATTTTATACTAAAGTATCCTATCCTAACAATAACCTAATATATTTGTTCTGAGATTCTCAAACTTTTTTATTTATTGTTTTTTTTTTATATTAGATATTATTAGAGGAAATTGTTTTAAATGCGGCATACAAATGAATTTAATAAAGAAATATAAGACCAATCATAATATGCATTCTAGTAATGTATACTGTGATTGGATTTTCAACAGGCTGAATTTTAAAAGCCATGCAGTACTCATGAGTCATTAATAAATACTTAGACATACACATGAATAATAATTATAGATGCTGAAGGTAAAATTTAAAGACATGGAAATAGCTCATGTTGCGGAACATATACAAAAAGGAGAAGCTTAAACAGAAAAAGAATATACAAAAAAGCTTAACGAAACTCAGAACTTAAACACCTAAAACCTTATTGTTACTAGTGATGGTAGTCCGACTGGAGCGTGTAATATTCCTGGCTCTCCTGCTCTTGGCTTTGAGGGGCCGCCTGGTACTCCTGAGGAGCTGTACCTTCGTGAGACGCATCCTTGTGCTGGCCACCAAGACCTGCTGCCGCCGCCTTGGCTGCTGCTTCAGCTGCATTAGCCTGGGCCTGCTGAGCTGCCGCCTGGAAAATATGGATGAATACTTCAGATTTTGGTACTAAGTGGATAGGAAGTTTTAGAAAAATTTAATTGTTAACGGTTTAGCTAATATTTTGCTTGAAGAAGCTTTATAGCGTAATAGTAATTCTAACTAATTCTGCGTCTTACTCGCACCTTTACTAGGCATATACTTCTTAGGAAGTTGCGAAGTTGAACAAAAAGGTGAAGAATCTCAGAGATTGATAATAGAAAGAAGAAATAAAGAAAGAAGTGAAAACAAGAGGTTTATTTTGTTAAAACAGTAAAAAATAACAGTGTTAGCTCAATATTCTTCTCCATAAGCTCAGTAGATCATGGAAATGGTTATCTTCTCTAGAATGTACGCCATTGCGTTCCTCTGCTCTTCCTGTTCAGGAAAACGACTCTGATTATTTATGATTCTACTGCAAATCTAACTACGGCATGTAATATAACTTTTTCTTGTTAATAATAACTATTGAAAAAGCTCTCATAGCCATAAATTGCATTAAATATCAACGTAAACTTTAGCTATGTAATCTTGTACTAGATGTCGCCGTCATCTTAATAAGGTATCTATATACAGAGTACCACTTTTAAATAAAAGAGGTTAAACTCGTGTATCCTTACAGCTTGCAAAGTAAACGTAACTGATTTGATTCTTGAATTGCTATAACCTACTTACAGTTTGCTGTGCCTTCAATTAACTCTAGAGGTACACATACCAGCAATTGAGAAAAACTGATATAAATAATTGTGAAAACTACATTTTAAACTACTACTAACATAAGGTATAAACATAATATGAATTTTCTATTTTATCACGCGTCTCAAAAATATTTTTAGGCTGTTAAGAGTTACTGATTTAAATTTCAGACTAAATATTGTAACCTTCACCCCGGTTATCTCTTAATAAAACTAAATCATACCTGAGCCTTTCTTGCCGCCGCCTGCGTAGCCTCAAAGTCGATTCTGACGCCATGTAGCTGCTCCTGAAGGGCGTGGAGCCTCTGCCTGGCTGCTCCCACCATGGCAGTCTGAGCACCGAGCTCTCCGGCCGATTGGGAAGCAGCTTCGTTGGCGTTCTCTGAAGTCGCTTGAGCGGCGTTTAAGGCGGCTTGGATCACGTTCACCTAAATGAGCATAAGTTAGAATTAGATTATGTTTTAAACAGGGCTTGAAAACTTTTTGTTTGCATGCGAGATTTAACATAATACATAAATCACATTAAAGTCGATAAAGTATATAATGACTCGTAATGTTGTCCTGAGAACAAGCACTTCTTTTGGGAACACGTATCAAGCCCTGGTTCAAGAATGTGCCTAGAAATATTTTAATGTCCCTTTACCTAATTCTTGACTTTTATATTTTTCAAAAGTTCGTCCATTGCTGGACTTGATTTTCTCCTTTCGGAGATCATGGTCTCTATTGTCTGTAACTGTTACAAAGTTATATTTTGAGAGCGCTCTTTTGCAAGGTTTGAATTATTAACGTGTCGCACCTGCTTTTGCTTAAATAAATGTATGCCACATAAAGGTGCAAACAGTTAAATTAAATTTATAACAAGACAAGAACAAGCCATCTCTATAGCTAGGATTTAATGTTAAACACCATCTAACCTCGTGTCCACATATCAAACGTTTTTAAAACGGTCAAATTATATAATTCGATAAGTGCACTAAGCCAATTCAATCACGATTTCTAAAGTATTTTGTTGACTTAAAGTTACTTAGGTCATATTTTCTTACGAAACACAAGGTTTATGACAGTGAAAGTTTCCAGTTCAATGCGTTGTCTGTATAAGTACGTTAATGTAATGTAGGAAATAAATTGTTCACTGACTGCTAAGATCAAATGACATCATCGATAGGGTCTAGTTTCAGTATCACTTCCGAATAGTATGAAATGAATTACGGTTTGTACATAATCTAAGCGCTGGCTATATCAATAGGGTAAGTACGACACAAGCCGAAAATTCTCGTCCTAATAGAGGCCTCGAAATGACGCAACCCACTAGTTGGGTAATCAAAACAAGCTTAAAAACAATGCATTAAGACAATTGATGCCAAAAAAGCTGTTTGCATCTTTCATCGATTATACTATAAGCACACGCAACTTTACGAACTAAGTCAGTCCTATTTGAGTGCAATATTCGTATCTAATAAGTATCACCAATACACCATACTGACCAGTTGCAGATTACAAATATTACGAAGAACTAAGGCTTGCTGGCTGCTTAAAATTGAAATACCTTTATCATTAAAATATCCGTTAATTAATTCTTATAATACTTAGTCATTTATGCTTATAAAGTATTCATGATTTCTTTACGTATTATATAACTCCAAAAAGGCAAGAAAACATTTAGTTTGTCGATTTCTTTGGCAAATATTAAATCGATTCAATAGTTAATCTTTAAGAAATCAATTTAGTAAACCTTTCTTTGTAATGCCAGTACTGACTGATGACAGCTAGGCCTTTGACCGTTGCCTCACAAAACCGTTAATTTAAAAAGTAACAATCTGCAATGAACTTAGAGAAATAGAGCGAAACAATTGTGCTAAAATAAAATGTGTCGCAAATAAATAATGAATTTGCAAATAAGAACGATTCTTACAAGTTACACAACACGGCGGTTGACAACACCTATAACATTAGTTTGACGGTCAATTAGTTTAAGAAATCTGATTGTAATGGAGTTTTTATCTGTTGTGATTGTTATTTATAATGAGGTTAAATTATGTCCACTGTTGTATCCAAAACATTTTAAAATGAACCTTTTTGCATTTACAACCTATTAGTTTAAAAAGATAAAAATGAGATCGATTGCATAATGTTGCCATTTATTCTTTATTTTGTAACTATGATGGATGAGATGTTTTGGTATCAGTGGACTTCTATTCTTTTATTAATTTTTGAACTATGTGCTGTATGTTAAATGTGATTTAGGGAAATTGTCAAATTACCAATTGACGCGTCGTCACATTGCCATAGGCATGTGCTTTTTTATGTCTTATATCTGCTGTATTACATGTCTGACACGTAGTTATTTATTGTTGTGTATAGGGCAGACTTCTGTATATGAAAACTATGTATATATACAAATTTTCTCTGTCTAGAAGTTCTCTGTTTAGGGGGTACCTATGAGATTCGCAGATTTACGTCACCACCACATTTTGTGCCAGCTTTATTTATTTAAATTCTACGTTAAATTACAGGAAAATATTACCGACATATTATATAAACATCTTATTCATATATTATTCTGCAAATAAAACATGAATATGATGTTTAAATTTACTTGTTTAAGTTTACTCTCACCAAGTATAATATATACCGAAAAATGACTTCAGTTTATTCCTAACATTAATCGATTTGTTTATATTTACACTGATGCTACTGTACTAAGCGGGCAATCTTGTGAAGATGGCAAGCATCAAAGCATCATGACATACAATTTCATGGATTCAATTGAATGGAGAATTGTCGTGATTCTCACTGCAATGTAGATCTTAGACAATCGAAGGGGAACTACATTATCTAACAGTTACGATTGTGAATATAATAAATGTTATATAATCTCGGATATTTCATTAAGTTAATCATGGTATGGTTGACTAGATTTGTCAATGCGCTAACGCTGTAGTAATTTTGTAAACCTAATATTACAAATTATGCAAAAGTATGAAAGAATGGTTGGATTTTACTATAAGACTAGAGCTGGTAAGCTTTACGATTTCATGCATAGGGATGCATGAAATCGTAAGCAACTATCTAAACAATCACAAAAATACTAAATACTCTACTTTAAAAAGGATATAGATCTCTAGAGAGATAAGCACAGAAGTACAAGCTCATATTTCTCAATCTCTTTTATTTTAAGGTGTATTGCTGTTATTGGACACATATCAACACTACGTATTTCCTATCAGGAAAATCCATAATATTACTACCAAGTCCATAAACTAACCCAATGGGTAATGCAATATTGCCGATATGAATGACTGGACCAAAAAGACATTAGGTACTCCAATTCATACATACATACATAGATTCACGCCTGATTCCCAGAGGGGTAGGAAGAGACTACGGATTTCCATTTGCTACGATCCTGACACACTTCTCTGGCTTCATTCACTTTCATCACATTCCTGATACACGCCCGTCGGTTGAAGGTGCTCTTATCCTGGCCTTTGTCCAGAACACCTCCGATCTGATCAAGAAACGTTCGCCTAGGTCTTCCTCTTGCGACTGTTCCATACACACTAGCCTTATAAAGTTTATTAGTCAGTCTTTCCTCGTTCATTCTTTCTACATGCCCAAACCAACTTAACATACCCTTTTCTATTCTTGTCACTATATCCACTCATATATATACACACTTGTACTCCAATTCAATTGATGATAAAAAGTGACAATACAGGTTGAAAATCGCTGCTTCTAAAACTATATACAAATTAAAACGCTAACTTGAACAATTACTTGTTTGCAATTAACGCAATTATACAAAAAATATTCTCTTTGAATTGAGATATCGTCACTTCAAATAAAAATGCTCGATCACAATTTCAACAACATCATTAGGCACGGGTACGATCGGTTTCTTTCTTAAGAAATCTGTTGCAATTTCTATTTACTAAACTTTTAAAACGCCATAATGCGACAGAAAATTGATTTTGTAGTAGCAAAAGTACGAAATTATGCTTTTGTAAGTACACACTAAACGGTCACGTATTATTATAATAAAATGATTTATGTTATAATGGAACTGACTGACTTTTAAATAACTGATTTTGACTAATATGTGCTTTAATATATAAAAACTCATTTTAAAATTTAAAGTGACGTACACATTTTGTTTTATTTAAATTCTTTACTCACTGAATATGCTCCCGCGATTTTATTGTTAGCGATTTTGATTTCCTATTTAGCAATAACAACTTAAAATTATAGTCAGCATTACCTATGCACAAGTTGCCTTAATTTCGGTCAATTTAAAATTGATATAGGCATAACTCAATATTCAATCAATACCTGATTAATTTATACTAATATTATAAAGCTGAAGAGTTTGTTTATATGTTTGTTTATTCGTTTGTTTGGTCAAACGCGCTAATCTCAGGAACTACTGGTTCAAATTGAAAATTATTTCAGTGTTGGATAGCCCATTTATCGAGGAAGGCTATATGCTATATAAAATCACGCTGCGACCAATAGGAGCAGAGCATAAATGCAAAATATTGCCAAAACGGGGATAATTCTCTTTATGTGAAGCAGACGAAGTTGCGCGGGTCAGCTAGTTGTATATTTATTATAATTAATAAAAACAAAAAAGCTTTGACCACATAACAAATATTCCATTCAGAAATGTTGAGTAACACAGCCAGATAAAACGTAAACGTGCCAGTAGACGTAACTGCTCTATCAATAAACGTATAATGTAGTAAATATTATCAATACCAGCCAGTCAATATCACCAACATGCCATTATAATGCGAAGAAAAAACTAACCGATTGATTTTACGAAGTAAGTCGACCGAACACTTACGTAAGTAATTATAATTGACTTTCCGATATCTTTCTACAATCGAGCGATACTTTTTCTTATATTTTTCGTAAAACTCATTTGTAGCGTTTTGCACAACGAGGCTTTTTGTCGTTTTGTTTCTAGTCTTTTTTATATTAACTTAAGCCGACTTAGTGTTTAAAAGTTGCGTTATTTGGCAGTAAAAAGTCACTCTTGTGGCGCGGCCGGTTTTTTTTTAATTAGTTCATTGCCAAAATGTACGTAAATTGTATTGAGATTACACAATATTGTAATGAATAATTGCAGTTTTCGTGTAGGTAATTGTGTGACCATGGCCGTTGTGCGTTTCACGACTTTATGAGTTGTGACAATTGGTTTGTGGACAGTTTTATTACGATCGAAATTAAATGGTTATGCGGCATACCGTTGCGTGAATAATGCTTAGCACATTTTTATATTTGTTGTTTTATTAAATACACCGTTTAGCGCAATTAGTAATTAATTACGATTGTTACTTTATTATTATAATACTTAATGTATGATTTAACGTGTTAATTTTATGATGTAGTTATTAAATCAGTGTAAATTCTTTATATTTACTATTGGACTTCATTGTTATGATTAATTTAAACTTCATACAATTTACAGGTAAGCTGTACCATAGACATATACTATATACCAGCATCAGAGTGACATATTGAACGAGGGCAAAGAAATCGTTCATCTTTGCTCTACATCCATTACTGAGATACAATATTATCTCATATCATAGATATCTTAAACAAAATCTTCATCTATCTAAACAAATTTTAGATAAAATAAATTGCAATTAACATACCTGGTGCATAGCCTGTTGTGCGGCTTGAGCAGCAGATTGAGCGGCTCTCTTAGCCTGTTGCAGCTGCATCTCTTCACCTTGAAGCCCAACCTTAGCATCCCTGACTTGTTGTTCCAATCCAGATAGGATCACCTGTTTACCAGCTAACGCAGCCTGAGCAGTCGCACTAGCTTGCGCAGCCGACTGGGCAAGCGTATTCTTAGCTACATAAGCAGCCTGGTAACCAGCAGCCGCTTGGTTGCCTAACGCAGTCTTAGCTTGGTTGGCAGAACCAACAGCGATAGTCCTAAGTCCGGAACCCTGAGAGAAGCCCTTCTTGCCACCGTTGCCTCCACTAGCAGCGGCTTTCACGTCTTGGATATAAGCGTCGTAGTGGCTGGCGGATTCCTGGGGTTCCTGAGCTTGGGCAGAGACTTCTTGTGCGCCATGCTGGTCGTAATCATATTCATATCCGTGAGGTGCTTCTCGGTGAACTGGAGCTGCTACTGCCAAGGATAGAGTGCCTGCAAGATGAAAAGCGATTATTGGGAGTGTCTTAGTATATTTATAGGATATGGAGGAGAAAGGTTCACGATTATAATTCGTTGGTGCGAAAGGCGGTTACTAATATATAAGGTGTATTTTTTTTTAAAGCCTCCTCTTGTTCCGTGGTATAAGTTTGCAGGCAATCGTAAGGTCCCTGGTTCAATTCCATGGAAGTATCAATATGATTTTGTATTAGAAAATATTAGTAGTCGCGCTTAATCTAGTAATGTGCCCGGAGGCAACAAAAGACTTGCCTCATATTATACAAGACCTTAAACATAACATAACATAAGCTGGTAAACGTGGGTGTAATGTAACTCTGCTCTGAATGAATGGACTAACATATAATAATAATAATAATAATAATTTATTGGCATCAGGAAAAAGTACAATGCGGTGAATTTTACATTATATGACTTAATCAACTAGAGACATGAATTAATAACACAGTGATCAATGGCCCCCGAGCTAGGAAAATCCTGTGTTACGGGGGACATACATTGTCGTTATTTTTTTAACATGTACATTTAACGATGGCCCAATAAGGACTATTAAAATGACTGCTGTCACAAAGATAATAATTTGTAAATTAACGAAACATAATATTACAAATTTAAATGTTGAAACCCGTACTTAACAATCTTTTTTCATTACTTCACTTGCATTGCTAATTCCGTAAACAAGACTGATTTACGAAAAGACAATTTCGAGAGCAAAAAGCTGATAGTTGTCTTTAAACTGTTAAGAAACGCTGATCTTACTGAAACTCACTCAACATGAAGCAATGTTACATTCCGCATGCAAAAATATTACAATTTATTTTATTAATATTATCAACAAAATCTTATTTAATTGATACCGGTTTGTACAAATGTAAACATTTCTTGTTGACCATAGTTATTTCGTTACAGCATCTTTCAAAATTATGCATGTATTAAAGGTTGAATAAATCAAACAAATGTAATACATTCATACATAATATTATAGACGCTCGCTTGATAGGCCACTGCCTATCCCTCACGGTGTAATTACATCCACACTCCAAAAACTAAAACACAGGTTTTAAGTCCTTCATAATGAGAAGCGAACCTATTAACTTTTTGACCGCCACAGTCATGTATACATGACAAAGCAAAATGTGTCCAGCACGCCACAGTCACGACTACATGACAAATTAAAGGATGAAATCGTAGTTTGGCGCCGAGAGCACGCTTTTGCTTTTTTGACGTGGCAGACAAAGGCTACATCTGCGGAGCATATTTTCGTGCTTCGAGCTACAACTGAAAATTTCAATAGATTTCCAATTTTTTTACCAGAAACACAAACATTTTGCTCGACTTGGACATCGAATTCAGCAGCACAGGTTAATGAATGCCTGGTTTATAAACCGTTCGACTGCTGAGCTAGCACCTATTCTTAGTAAAACAAGGGTTTGGACCCTGTACGCTGGCCCAGTAGTGATTGGCAAACTTTAAACATCTTCAAGAATATTATGGAGAAAGACGTCTAGTCTTTCTCCATAATATTCTTGCTGCTTTTCTCACAATGTTTTACTACACCGTTTGAACTGATAAGAAGTATACATAACTTCTAAACGTCAGAGGTACACAGTTTGTTTTAAACTTGATACCTCACTAGGCTAGTGCACCATGTAGAATACTAATCAAGTATGTATTTAATAACTTAGTCAAAGAGTTAATTGTAGTCCTAAACTTTCGCATCCAAAAATCTCTAACAAAATATTTATGTTCTCCCAAAGATATTAAAATTCGTTATGTTTTAATTTCGTCATCGATTACTAAATATTATTACTAAAATAATAAGAGTATAAAAAATGGCAACATCTCCACATAACACTGGTTAACTAATAAACTATTACAAACTGGCCGTGCGTGAAACAAAAGCAATTTTTTCGCCATCTTGCGTGAGGAAGCGTTCACATCACTTCCTAACAAAATATACTAAAATGGCGAACGAATTCCGATCTTATATAAACTCGAGTGTATTAACGTAATGTAATAGCTTGTAATTAGAAGATTCACTGTACTCTAGTTGAACGGACATTATAATTATAGATACATACTAAATGTATGTAAGCAATCAGGTATACATTGTTTTATATGGATTCCAAGAAGAGTTATTTTAGCTGCGAACAAGGAATTAATGATATAATCTGAATAACCGTTTTTTACTCGTAGCAACACTTAATTGGGTCGACTTAAAAACAAAATTATAGGACGTAACGTCTTGCAATTTGCCTACATGTAATTTTGTAAATTCTATATTTAGGTAAACTGATTATATTGAAAATTCATTTCATTAACAAGATAAACATGTAAGTATAAGTAATTATTAATTATGTATTATTAATCCATTTACATTTGTTAATGTTCATGCAATTTGTATTCAACTGTAGATTGTTAAGTTTCCGCCCAGATTCGTTGCTTCAATTCACCGTAATTACATTATTGTCATCTATATTTATATTATAAAGCTGAAGAGTTTGTTTGTTTGGTTGGTTGAACGCGCTAAATTAAGGAACTACTGGTTCGAATTGAAATTTTTTTTGGTGTTGGATAGCTATATAACATGACGCTACGACCAATGGCAGCGGAGCATCAATGAACATGTTGCAAAAACGGGTAAAATTCGAACAAACAAAGTTGTGCAGGTCAGCTAGCTTGACATAAAGGCAAAAATACCATCAAACTTGTAGCCATCTTATTATACTATTAAAATAGCTAGTTTGTATGAAAAATACAACGTTAATCATACAAAAAAACGATGTTATAGAAAAAGATCTAAATAATATACATGACAGATAGGTTGAGAATACTGATTTTGACGTGGTATATATCCTGGAGCCTAACATATATATATATCTTGCTTCATTCAGTCTCATTACACTTAATATGTCTTCGGTTTATAGAATACTAGCTTTTACAAAAGTAGACGTGTCCTTTCCCAGGTTTTAAACTACCTCTATATCAAATTTCATCTAAATCGGTTGAGTGGTTTAGCCGTGAATAAGTAAAAGACAGACAGACAGAGTAACTTACGAATTTCTAATATTAGTAAGAATAAGGTGAACACTCTTGACCTTGCCCTTCTCCGATACTTATGATAATAAAATGTGTGATTGACGTAGGTAAGTAACTTTTTCAAATGCAGTGAGAAGTTTATTGTGTTGGTTATTTCAATGTTTGTACAGAACATGAGAAAAAGTAGTTTAAAAACAAATTTTATACTGTAAAAAATATTTAGCCAACAACATACAAGGATATACAACATGTATGAGGAATGTGATGAAAGTGAATGAAGCCAGAGAAGTGTGTCAGGATCGTAGCAAATGGAAATCCGTAGTCTCTGCCTACCCCTCTGGGAAACAGGCGTGAATCTATGTATGTATGTATGTACATACAAGCATATTTCGTCCGTACTGGGTCAGAAGCCTGTGTTGCAAGTAATCTTACCAACGTTAAAAAAATCCTGTGTTGGCAGGGATTTATTATTTTCTATTTGTGGATCGCACACAGTTTTGTCTTATGTGGGGTTCGAACCCAAAGCACTCAGCGCAGCGGCAATAGCGAGGCGATCACTTAAGCCAATACGTCATTCGTGCAGTCAAGTGCAGTCAATATTGTTTGTAGACAGTGCTTAGTGTAATTAATTTATACAGCTGTTAGACCGTGACAGAACACTCCAAAGCGTTAATGCAGTTCCACATCAGTGTCACTTCCATGCTAACTTGGAATCGCAAAAAACTGCCTCGATGGTTCAGTGGCATGAGTTTGCGCTTGTGTTTACGGGCTATCAGGGTTTAATGCCGAGATCAGGTAAATTGTTACACATACAACATTGCCGCCAGGAAATGTAATGCAGTAGTTTTCTGTAACAGCGTTTGAAAATGTGATACATGTCTGTCTATCTTGATCGATCGTTTTTTAAGCAAATTCCGCTACATTCTTCTTTCGATACTAAAATGCTAGATCGAAGTCGCGATGTTCATTTTTACACCTTTTTTTCGGAATGCACCATGACTTGTGATCAATCTGCTGCGATTTCGGTCCAATTCTGGTTATTAATTTTCGTCCTGTGGGTTCTATATGACGGTGTTTGGTAGAGGAGTAATACATCCACATTTTGTCCCAAGCAAAGACGTTTAACTTTAAACCTCTAGTACCAAGTAATTAATAGAACTCAGGCCTAGATCAGTCTATCAGACGTTTTAGGAGAATAAATCAATAACATTTCCCTCCCTATCTCAGTCAATGTACCCAGTATCTTGTCGGCAAACAAATATTAGTGAAATTGCGATATTTCACAGTAGTTTTCGTTTGTAAACGGAAATGGTTTTGCATATTGTACGCTGCGTGTAGTGCACATTTAAATTAGTATCAGTTTTATAACCACTGTTGTTCCTACTCAACTCTGCCAGTATGATTGTAATGAACAGGTTTATTACTAAAACTTTTACGTTTATTAACCGGCAATTACTAAAACGAATTCGTCACTAGGTAGCAATCTCTTTGTAATTTTCGTTGCCGAATATGTTAAATATTGGTCTAAATCCTAACTTCCTAATCCTAAGTAATATTATAAATGCGAATGTGAGTTTGTTTGTTTGTTACGCTTTCACGACTTAACTACTCGACCGACCATCACGGAATTACACAGAGAAGTACAGAAAAGAACATTGCGTACCAATCGATCTTATGTTACGGGAGACTGTACAAACATTCATACAGCAGACACAAATAACACTCAGAATTGCAAAAATTATTTGTAGATAGCACACGTTATGTCTCGTGTGGGATTCAAACCCACAGCACTCAGTGTAGTGGCTAAAGCACTTTAAACTACGCCATCAGTGCAGTCATCTATACTTATATTATAAAGCTGAAGAGTTTGTTTGTTTGAACGCGCTAATCTCAGGAAATACAGGTCCGAATTGAAAAATTATTTAGTGTTAGATAGCCCATTAACCGAGGAGGGCTATAGGCTATATAACATGACGCTACGACCAATAGGGAGCGGCGAAGCAATGCAAAATGTAGCAAAACGGGGAAAAATCTCTTATCTGAAGCCGACGAAGTTGCGCGGGTCAGCTAGTCTATAATAAAGATCTTATATTTTAAAAATATGTTGCGCGATAAAGGCATTAATGTATTAATTGAATACCGCAATAGTTAAAATAATCAATTCGCTATCGGTGCTATAAAGCGTAATCTGATATGGTAAGTGTGGCTGAAATAAAAGATGAAGTTATTTTTCTTTATGATCTTTTAATGCTTATGCGGGATGATAATTGTCCATCGATATGCAATTAAACATAGTTATTTAAAGTAATATCTAAAGTTAATATGATTGGTAGATGTCATTATTTTGTCTCTCTTTAAGGACAAAATTTAAATATTCCCATTGTTTGTCCTACCAGAGATGGATATTTAACTGAGTATCTCAAATATCCATCTCTCACCTTATAGAACTATTTAGTGGACAACCTTAATTATTATGGCAGTCAAAATGTGTTTTCTTAAAATTCAAATAATCTATTGATAGTTTATTAATGATGACGTTAAATGGTTGATATAAAAATTGAATAAATGTCTACTTTTAGTCACGGTTATGTGTTTTATCAGTGGAAACTTTTAATTGGCCATCACCTTATTAGTATTATATTAATTGTATTTCTAGCTGTAAGTTTTCCTAAAATGTTAATATAAAATAAAATTAATAAAATAATGTTATAAAACGGCAACGGCAATAAATTCAAAAACTTTAGTAAAAATTGTCACATTAATTTAACACGGTATATAAAATATTTTAAGAATCGATAGACTGAAATAATATAATTTGAAGAATGTAATATTAGAAATATTTTCTTGCAAAGATTATTTCAAAAATAATAACGTAGTAAGGTTTAAAGTTTCTGTTATACTCGACCTATCCGATTAAAACTGTACTTACAAAGATTTTTATACCTAACTAATGGCTTTTGTATATTAAGTGTATTATAAAATTAAATTGACTTACCCATACATAATAATACTGTAGTAAACGCCTTCATTTTCGCTACAGTCGAACTGAAAAAACCGTTTATATTTCAATTAACACTCCAAAACCCCAAAATCAAGCAAAATTCTAAAAGCATAAATCACAGAAAATACTTTGTCACTTCGAAAATTAAGCAGGAAAATTAAAAGCACGTCTAAATCACTGTCTTTTTTAATCTGTACCTTCCAATACTTTCACAAGAGTTTGGTATATTTCGGTTTAGGCTGGGGGTAGGTAGGCCCCTCGCTCTACGGTCTGTGAGGCAATGTATTGACAGACAAACCGTACTTGTATTTATAGTGAACGCAATACGGAGCGAAAGAACCGCTGACCTAAGAATATCGATATAGAGCTGTCACAAGATTAAAAATAAAAGTTTTATTGTATGGAAGCTAAAGAATATAAATGTGCAATAGGTATTGAGAAGTAAAAACGAAAGGAAGTGTGTTTAATTCAATATATAGATTACGCAAATACTGTTTAAAATAATTAACAAAAGTGATACAAATTTAAAATAAATTATAAAAGCAAATAAAAATTAAATGTGCTTTTGATTGTATAAATCGCATGGTGTAAAATACCATGGTAACTTATTTATATATTAATTTTAAATCTAAATCCATCCACCAGTTTACGTGTGATTAAATAAGAAATATCCAAATATCAAAACGATATCACAATAGAAAACTTTAACTGTTATAAACTCATATAGTAATTTATCTTGTGTTTATAAATATATCTATATATTTATGAGAAAAATAGTTTACTATTCGCCTATATTTTACACACATTATTACAAAATTAAAATAAATGATTAATGGAAGAATTTTTTTTATTTTATTAAATTATACGAGCCGTTATTTCTTCCTATACTTATTCGATTCAATATACTATAAATACTACCAATTTGAGATAATTATAATTTACCTTCAGCTTTGAATATCTCTGCTAAAACATTAGCTAAGCCTTTCATATATAATACATACATATATAGATTCTAGACCATTTTAAAATATTCATTTATAAATATACATCTTTTGTCAGTTATGAGCCCATACAAATATTAATTTGTATGGGCTCATAACTGATGACTAGGGATTACCCTAGTCCAATAAAACGACTCGTATATATTTAAAGTAATTAGCAGATTATAGTTACAAATTGTAACAACTCGCAGATATGAAATTCATACATAGACTCACGCCTATACAATATGTCTGGGTTCGGACTGTACAAATTCTAGGGGGTGATAGTTTGCTCTATTCTATCACTAAAATCATTCTACCGGTGGGGTCTAAACCGGCCTCTGAATGGCAGCCATTTTTGTATTTTGGTTGACTTTTTCATAGCATCCATACTAAAAGTTATGTAACTTTGGAATTTAATGTCCGATTATCGTAAAACAACAAACAGTTTATACCCAAAATAATAATAATATTTTAAATTGAACCAAATTATTATCAGCTACCTGCCTGTACTAGATAACACCTGTTTTTCTGGCGATTACTTGCCTATTTATAAAAGTCAAAAATATATGTATATAAAATAAGTAAACCCTTTGCATCTATCCACTCGCAATAAAACAATGTAAACGTTCCGTAGAACGCTGGCTGAAGACTCTAGACTATCATGCAACTGAAAATCTATTAAGGACATTACATTGAGTCATTTCATTACTATATACAAATATTTTTTTCTGTCAACTATGCGCATACGCATCATCATTCATTACTCCTTATCCTGACACATTCTACATAGACATACACATAACATCTCACTAATCCAAATTGACTAATTTAGTAAACAGATTTATTATGAACTATTAATGTTAATTTAACTAGTGTATTTTATCTATTGTATAATTTATTCAAGCCATATATGTATCTTATATCTTAGTTGGTGTACCCGCTTCTCTGTCCGAAAATGAAGTATTCAGCTGTCTCTTTGAGCAAAATATACCCGATAAGTTTTCATCGATGGATCTGAAATCATTCTTGTCTTCAATAAAATTAAGCCACAAATCGGGCAAGAAAGATGCTCAAACCTGCAACTACATCATTGAGGTTCCGGCTAACATAAGGAAAGCTTTAATCACACAGGCTAGACTTTTCATACATTGGACGTCCTGCCCCGTGAGAGATTTTACTCTAGTTACAAGATGTTACAAATGCCATCAGTATGGTCACGCAGCGAAATCTTGCAAAGAGGTTACATCGACGTGTGGACATTGTGCTGAAGCTGGACATTCGATGACCGAATGTACAAAGAAGGAAGATGTTTCTAAATATGCTTCATGCTCTCGTTTTAAGAAGCCTAGCAACCACAAGACGGGTGAAACTGATTGTCCAGCCAGAAAACAAGCTGAATATAGATATATAAACTCAGTAGATTATGAGGGAGCCTAGATCGCCGTTTATTTATATCTATATCACTTACACTAGTTAGCTTAGATTCCCATTATTAGACATATCCTATGTTTATTTCATAAACATTATATATGTCAACTAATATTTAAATACAAAATTATACAAATAAGTTATATTATTTTCATTGTAATAGTAACTTATTATAGAACAGTCTATATTTGTTAAATATTGTTAAGAATGCCCTTCCTATTACACTATAATAGCACATAATCATCGCCTGTGATACAGGTATAACCTAGTTCAGGCGACCAAAGTAATGTATCGTATTTTAAGTATTTTTAAGACCTATTGTTATTCATATTTGTGCTAACTTAAACTTAATAAACAATTATAATTATTATTATTATTATTATTATGTGGGGGCCAGTCAGTGCAGACCGGCGACACTTCGACCCAGTGGGATTTTTTGTGTCGACACTCTCCCAATAACGACTGCCATAGATGTTCATGGCAGCCAGGACCGACGGCTTAACGTGCTCTCCGAGGCACGGAGCAGGCGATAATTGTCAATTAATACGCACATAATTAAAACGCCATATAGCCATATATAATAAAATTAATATATTAAATTAATATAATAAACATTGTAATGTTATCGTATCCAATATTACCTATTAACTATTACTATTATCACACCCACACAGAATTTTCTATGCATAGTGGAAGGCGCTGGCACCTGTGATACAATTTATATGTTACGGCTAATAGCCGAAGTACGGCTACACCTAGTTTTAGCCGGCTAAACTCAAAAGTAACCTAACATAACCTAACCGCATGTGGCCGGCTGCACCTAGTTGTACCCGGCTAATCTTAAGTTTATGTTCACTTCCACCTTTAGCCGTAACATATACATACATTAGTATAGGTGCTAACGTTTCACGTTTTTATTGGTTTTATATATTTTCTATGATCTTTATCATAAAGTGATGATTTTTTTAAGCCATTTTTGTGTACAAATAAATTATTATTATTATAATTATAAACTAAAACTGGTTATTGCTATTTAAAATATAATTCCATAGTAAGTATATTTATTAATAAGAGGTATTATCATCTCCATAGCATTCCCGTTACATTTTGTGCCTGTAATCTCGGGGTACGAGTTGGAGAAAAATTATATCATTTAGTACAAAAGCGGCGCCTGCGCACGATCCATGTCATAATATTTGTCAATAATATGCACTTGGCAACTTCAGTTCACTTTACTTGCGTGATCTTTAGTTATATTTTGTCATAGGTACCAGCAAACAAAAGGCAATTTTTATTTTAATTATACATATTACTTAGTTTTGCACTCGTTTGGTAGCAGAACATCCATTATTCTGCCATTCTGTCAAAACATACATCTGATTCGAGATTTACATCTTAACCCCTGCTAGAAGAAGGGATCTACATCCTCTAAATTAAACGGCAGAACAAAAACTACACGGCAGAAAATCGGTTATACTGCCATTTTGTGAAAATGTACATCTGCTGCGAGAATTACGTCTTAACCGCTGCTAGGATTAGGGACCACATATCCTTCAAATTGAACAGTATAATAACCGCGCGTATGTCAAAACATACATCTGCTTCGAGATTTTCGTCATAACCCCTGCTCGAAGTAGGGATTGACATTCTTGAAATTGAACGGCAGAGTAAACGTGATTGCAACCCGCTAGCTACCACCACTGCACCACCAAGGTAATTGAACCACATAAATAAGTGAGAAACGGCAATAAATTGCCGTAGATCTTAGACTTCGAAAAAATTGTATCACTGGACGGAAGTCAAAGGTCATAGTCATTTCAGAGAATATATGAAAAAACGACTATGCTGAGTCGAATGGCGTTGACCGCGAGTCTCTAGCTCTTACGGTTCTTGAGTTGAAAGTTGTATAACAGACAGACGGAAGGACGGACAAAGTTGTTGTATAAGAGTTTTTTCGAACTCTAAAATGCTTTTGATATCTATGCATTAATTCATTGGTGAAGCGACCACTTTGAAGTGCCAGCCACGGAGGGCGGAGAGAGAGGACATAAATTATATAGTAATGTTGACTCTTCTACACTTATGGTGTACATATATGTATTGTTTTTGTCTAGGTGTCTGTACAGCAGATGAAAAGCCATAGAATTGACATCCCAGCTTTGATACTACTGGCATAATACTAAAGGCGCTTCGAAGCATCGAAACGAATACGACTTATCTCTTATATAATTACAATAAATCCACTTCTTCTTCTCTCTTAGCCTTTATTATTCCCAATTCACTTGGGGTCGGCTTTTCTAGTCTAACCGGATTTGACTGGATATCAGTTTTTACACGGAGCGGCTGCCAGCTAACCTCCGCAACCCAAAGGCTACCGATACCCTAAGGCTAGACCAGTGTCAGGATATTAGAGCGTACTGACTTTCCCAATAACGACTGCCATAGATGTTCATGGCAGCCGGGAGCGACGGCTTAACGTGCTCTCTGAGGCACGGAGCAGGCGATAATTATTGTCAATCAAGGCGCACATAATTTCGAAAAGTCATATAACTTCCGAAAGTCAGAGGTGCGCGACGTGGGTTCGAACCCGAGACCCTCTGCATTGCAGTCTGTTGGTGTCCCCACTGAGCTATCGCTGCTACAATAAATCCACTACACAAGGTAATACCGCGCTAGTAAAGTTGTATAAGTTTGGGCGTTTTTTTTTTTTTTTTTTTTCTTTTTTTAAGGGGTTTTATCCTGTTTTGGATAAGCCAACCCCATAGTATCCATCATACATTAAACTAAAAGATGTTAAACAAATCTTAGTTTGGGCGTTGTTTCAATATCAGAGACAAGGAAGTTATTGGATTTTCCTGATAGGTAATTTTCAGTACCAGCATACAGTTTGAAATCGTTGCCCATAGTTAATTAATGGACTATTAAGGGACTGTTGACTATTTAGTTATGATTATTTAGACTGATTTGTCGGCCTCGATGGCGTAGTGCTAACCACTACGTCCGCGTCATCGAGGCCGACAAATCAGTGTGTAAGTAGTCGCGAGTTTGATTCCCGCACAAGTCAAACATTTGTGTGTATGAACATGCATGTTTGTCTTGGTCTGGGTGTTTTTACAAAAAACAAGGTATGTATGTTTATCCATTGTCTAGTAGGTACCCATAGTACAAGCTCTGCTTAGTTTGGGCTAGATGGTGTTGTGTGTATGTGGTAGAATATTATATTCGGTGAAATGTACCACCTATACCTTGTATGCACGAATGGTGTAGTGGTTTAAGGGATCGCCCTGCCACTGCCACTGCGCCGAGTGTTGTGGGTTCGAATCCCACACGAGACAAAACTTTGTGTGAACCACAATTAATGTTGTTCCGAGTTCGGGTATACTCTGTGTCTGTTTTTTTAATGTTTTTAAAGGCCCCCGGTATTATTCCTAGTGCATGAGTTAACTTATAAAATGAATAAAATGACCGTGAAAGTAAAAATAAATAAAAACTGTATAATAATCTTGACTGCGATTGAATTAAATTGGCAACTATAATTGCATTAAACGCCTTTCAGGATTATATAAATTAATATACCAATAGAAAAAGAAAATATCTGACTGCAGTATCGTTTCGCATCGCCTGATAACTATCACAGACATAAATAGGATAAAAAATATAGTTATCTAGACCAGTTATTAGATTTCCTAGCTTGTTATTTCCTTTTTTGCGGAAACATTATAAGCTAAATTGTTGCGTTATTTTTTCTTAATAAACCCAATCAATCTTTGCTCAATCTGATATCTTTAATTGCCCATTTCTACGGGAACTGCGAAGTAAAAATTATATAAAACACTTATATATAAAAAAACAATATTGTGTATATATTTCAAATCAACGCATTGAGTCTTCATTCAAGTTTTACGGAATCAAACATACGAGATCTAAATGTTTATACAGGGTGTGCGGTAATTAATAGATAAACTTGACATGTATTATAGTAATAAAGTGTCAAATAAACAACGCGATAAAATCCGTATATAGCAGTTTAATTTCAATGTATTATAGTACAACTGGCAGTACAGAAAAAAATATTTAAAAAAATGTATCCTTTCTACTACCTGAGATATGTTTTTTTAAAGTCTAATATTTTTTACTGTATTTAACTTTCTTGTACACGGAGACTAAGCGCGTGCCTGGCAGCCTCGCTCAGATCTCCTCTCGATCGCTCTAATGGTATGTGGACAACCAAAATGTCATATCCTGGCCGCTCATTACCCGGGTAACACTTACAGTTTCCTCTTACGACAGACAGGGTATACACTTAAACTATTAAAGTATAAATTCCACTCCAGCCTCTAAGCACCATCGAAACGTAGATAAGTTCCGAGTTTAGATATTTGTTATGAGTTTATGAAGGTTTCTAAAGCACTTATTGGCCAATGAATCTAAACTCAGAACATATATTTTAAGATCATACAAATAATTGTGACACACAAACGTGTGGAATTCGAATTCATGACACTCAAGGCAACAACAGTGACTAAGCGACCGCTTGCCCATTAAAGTATACGTGCTGACAAGTAATCTTTCTTCTTCAGTAATCCAAGCTAATGCTTGGCTTATTTAAACAACAATTCATTATTATTATTATTATTAATATATTTAAACAACGTATTATATTTAATCCTTTAACATGCCTTCAGTGAGATTTTAATTAATCTCCGACATACAAATAACAGGAAAATACGATACGTTTCACTTCAATTGCTGATAAACTTATATATTAGATCTGCCTTCTTCTAAAATCCTTGGCACACCATTGAATGTAAGTAGAAAAAAGGAAGCGACAGAAATGAGAATCTCCGAAATTTTAAATTAACAGACGATAAGTAGTACCAACGGAAAACTTATTTGGACGAGATTGCTCATCCGTTGTGTCGCCAAGAAACTGGCAGTGGTGAACTCCTCTGCTCGCAAGAGCTACAATACGTATGTAAGAACGGGTTTATATTGAAGGGCGGTTGAATCCACACACACAATCCGATGCCTTTACGAATCAACTAAGTTTCTGTTTATAAACATGCAAACGCGTTTATGTCTTTTGTTCTAAAACAATCAAGAATAATACAGTACATGCTAAACAAGAAAATTAAATGTCTAGAATTATGGAATCATAATATTAGTGTGGCAAGGTACCATAGGTGTCTTCAAACAATCATACTTCAAACGAGCCATTAGATAAAATCGGTTGCAAACTAAATAAGAATTGGAGGCGGCACTAAAATTCATCAAAATACCATGTTTTTAATACCATACCAAGTTCACTAATAAGCATTTGGTGGGCCTGATAGTAAGCGGTTCCTGTTTCTATGATCGTTTGCATTACCAGGTATATCATAATATTGTTGCAGTAAAGTAAAACAAAATAAATAAGAGGAAAAGAAAGGGAGAGGAAATAACTGAAAAATAAACCATAGAAGATTGAAAAATAGAAGTAGCAAAGAATGTAAGCCACCGGCACTAATTTTTAGCAATCGCGTAGACCATATAAATAAAAATACTAAAATAATAAAATACTAAAAGCCAATTTAAAAATATATGAATGTGACCCAAAGGCTTTAAAGTTGTCCTTATTGATACGACACCATAGCATTAAAGGCCTCATTCTTTTTGTTTACTTTCAAAGATAACAAATCATTACCTTTCAAAAAAATAACTGTTGTTATCAGTTTTATATTAGTTTATAATTGACCTTAAACTATCGCTATTGTGCCAATGTCATTCGCAGACAAAAAGGTTCCACTTAATTTTTATTTATGCTAGTTGTGTTTTAAGACTGCGCCAAACGAAATGTGCCAAAATAGGCGGTCACAGTTAAGTGAATAAAATCAACACTTTTTCTTTAATACAAATATAAAATATACATTTACCGTAACAATGAATATTTACAATTACTCGGTGTAAAAACTTAAAATAATTATTATTCTCGCCTACAAAATTACGTAAATCTGCACGAAAAATGCAAAAGCGTAAGCTCGTGTTACGTGATTTTTAGATTATAACAGTAGAAATCTATCCTATTTTACAGCTTAAACGAAACATAAATAGTTATATTACAATTTGTCCGTCCCAAATACTTAAGTTATTGGTTGACAATAAAGATACATATTTATTAAAAAAAGCACCTCAAATCCTCCATACAATTTTACTATGGCGGCCACGCGCCGATTTGAATATGCGCCGCACGAGCTCTGTCATTATCTGTCTTACGCTCGGCGCAGTCTTAACATCTAGAACAAAACTCGCATCTACAGGGGCGCCATGCGCTAGCCTTCAGAAAACTTAACTTTTTCTTAATTCCATACCCGGAATAAGAGTAATTCCTATGCCGCGGAGGACTTAAACATTTAAACAGCAAAGAACACCTGGACTCAATACAACTATTCGTGGATCACATAATTTTCTGTCCTGTGTCATCGAACCCTCTGAATGTTTCGGTTATACTTACATAATCGCATTGTACAGTGAGCTGCAACAATGCATTATCCATGTCAAAACTAAAATGATATAAGCCGGTATTTGACACTATTTAACGGAAATCGATACAAGAACTGTTAAATAGTACATCATAAAAGATGGCGGTGCACTACTATAAAATAAAAAAAAGTATATTTCTTAATAACTCTATTTTGTTAAATTTAATTAAACAATTTTTGAAATTCTATTCAATATTATTACGTTACTTATTTAAATATAATAAATAAGTAAGTAGGTAAGAATTACATTTGACTAGAGTACCGTCTATACCAAATATAGTCGTAATTTATAAAGCAACGCCATCTAGTTCATTCATATTCTTTCTAATTTGAGTATTCACAGGATTTTAGACGATAAGGTATCCATGGAATATTACAGGTTACTGTACACTGCCGTGCGCAGCCAAACGCTGCTATTAAGTTTGGGCATAGAGATACGTATCTTATCTTATCTTGGGGCCAGTCAGTGCAGACCTGCAACACTTCGACCCAGTGGGATCTTTTGTGTCGACACTCTCCCAATAACGACTGCCATAGATGTTCATGGCAGCCGGGACCGACGGCTTAACGTGCTCTCCGAGACACGTAGCAGGCGATAATTGTCAATCAATACGCACATAATTTCGAAAAGTCATATAACTTCCGAAAGTCACAGGTGCGCGACGTGTGTTCGAACCCGAGACCCTCTGCATTGCAGTCTGTTGGTCTCCACACTGAGCTATCGCTGCTCTTATGGGGCTACGTAAGTAATAGACATTATACTTCGCGGGCGGGTGAACTTGTCTAGATATCGGTCAAAATTGATTAGTTAACACATTTAATGCCAAATACACGGCGCCGTGGAGATGTACGAGGCTGAGTACACGGCGCCGTGTCTCGCAACTCGTTTGTTTCTATGCATCAGTATGACTTCGGCCATTGTGATAGCGGTACGTGAAGCACGGAGCCATACACGTGACGTTTCGTTCTATATAAAACAAGTATTGGAATTGGATTCGCGCGATTAATTTACTTTTCACGTCGTAACTACTGAACCGATTGTGCTGAAATTTGATATGGAGATAGTCTAAAGCCTGGAGAAGGACATAGGCAATATACCGACATTTATGCGGATAAAATCGCAGATGTAAGCTAGTAATTTCATAAAATAAGAAATAAATCTAATTACACCGTGCCGTGTAATTGGCCACGAACATCTCTGTAGGCCAAGAATACGGCGCCGTGATCTTGTTTTTTTAAAGAAAAAAAGCTAGCTTCCTTATAATTATTATCGAAACTTAAGCATAATACTTCATTACAAATAATACAAACACACAAATTGTACGGCCACACTGATACGTTTCTTACCAAAAACCGCATTTGAGATAGATCTCACAGGGAAAGTGGAAAGTTCTGGTAATTAAAACACACCCACTATTTACCATTTGCCAGTGCTGTTGCCCCAACATCCTGCTCATCTATCAAATAGAATTTAAAATCATTGCGATCTTGGTGTGATTTTCCTAATGATAAAGTCATAAATATAAGAGAAAATTGCAAGATAGCGTTTTAATAATTTTCTATTGGTATTAATTTGCTCATAGCCAGTTGCACTCACTGATCGGTAAATTAGCGAGGTTAAGCAACGTTGGGTGCGGTCAGTCTACAGATGCATGACCGCTTAATGGTATTTCATCTGAGCGTCTCCGTGCTTCGGAGGACAAACTACGTAAAAAGTTGGTCCCGGTTGTTGTCAAATTGACAGCAGTCGTTAAGCCATGTCAGAGGCCTACGGGCGGCTTGAACAACTCTTGACAACAGGTTGGCCACGAACCACACGAAAAAGAAAAGAAGAAAGATTGTTATTACTGTTGCATATATAGGATCATGCCTATATCCTTGAACGGGAAGTCAGAGGTACATCACCACGATATTTCGCTGGATAGGGATTTAAGGTCCTATGATAACATAGGACCTTAAATCCCTATCCAGCCAGATCCAGCCAGAGGTACATCACCACGATATTTCGCTGGATAGGGATTTAAGGTCCTATGATAACATAGGACCTTAAATCCCTATCCAGCGAAATATCGTGGTGATGTACCTCTGACTTCCCGTTCAAGGATATAGAGATATAATATACAAGATATAAATCTGTACGACCTCTCGGTGCCGCTGGAGAAGTGAATGCGACTACTGTACTATGAGGTCTCGGGTACGATTTCCAAGTTGAGTAGAGAAAAACCTAAAGTTTATCTGGCAAAAAATCTCAGTAGCGGCACGGAGTCTAGAATTGTGTCGGTATACGGCAATAAGCCTTATAACGTGGGACCTTAAACCATATATAATAATAATAATAATAATATTCTATCACATACACACAACACCATCTAGCCCAAACTAAGCAGAGCTTGTACTATGGGTACTAGACAATGGACAATGGACTTATATACTTCTTTTTGTAAATACGTACATATTATACATAGATAAAATATGTATGTATAAAATATATATATAAATAAGATGTAAAATAATAAAAGAAAGACCCATACATGTTTTGCCTAGTACAGGCGTACAAAATATTTTATACAAATTAAATTGAAAACGTCATAAAATCAGGTATCGTTCAAGTACTCATTAATATTATAAAAACATTTGGCAACAAGAAATCTTTTAAATTGTAATCTAAACCTATTTAAGGGAAGCTGCTTTATTGATTTAGGTACTGTGTTGTACTGTGTTGTACTGTACCGACCTGAGAAAATTGAAATTTTTTTGAAATATAAGTTTAACTCGACCCAGTTCAAAACTCTTTTAAAATACTTGACCAATAACAAGATGAATAGTAGTTTATATAACAGAATTACACTCCTAATTTTATTGTATCTTTGCAAAACCACTAGAATGTAATTTTATTTGACAATAGTTAATCCAACTAAACGCAACTGGGTGCAAGGTGGCAGTACTGGCAATAGATAATGATGTCATCATCATTTATCGCTAGTGAAATTGCTTGTGAACTATTTTTGATCCGAATGAATATGAAATACGTTTACCAAAACGTTTAAAGAAATGGTTTTGAAAATCAATTGCTGTCGCGCTAGGACCGAATTAATGTCCGAAAGAAATAACTACAAAAAGGACTGCTCATATGTCAAGTCAATGTCTCGTAATCTGCGCCTCCCCCAAATCTAAGCCGACTTTAATCGTTTTTTTCATAATCAATATGAAAAGGATTTTGTCTATATCTGTATGTATTTATTTATTTCATTAGTTTTGATTGTTTAAATAAAGATTGGTGGATATCTGAAAACAGCAGATTTTGTAATTTAAGAACGTTCCTAGTACATAGCTTTCCTAGTACTTGCACTTTATGGCTTTCCCGAAGGCATTTAATGCGCGAATTGAAATATGGAATGCGAATAAAAGTTTGTAAACATAATTTTTTCGCATGTATAATGTTGTATAATTACAGCAGAGATAGCTCAGTGGGGAGACCAACAGACTACAATGCAGAGGGTCTCGGGTTCGAACCCACGTCGCGCACCTCTGGCTTTCGGAAGTTATATGACTTTTCGCAGTTATGTGCGTATTGATTGACAATTATCGCCTGCTCCGTGCCTCGGAGAGCACGTTAAACCGTCGGAGGTCAGGTGGCAGCCGCTCCGTGTAGAAACTGATGTGCAGTCAAATCCGGTTAGACTAAAAAAGCCGACCCCAAAGTGACTTGGAAATAATAAAGGCTAAGGAGAAAAATAAGAATGTTGTATAATTTTTGTCTTCTAAATTTATATAATTGTTAACCTAGCCAATGCCGAACAATTTAAATAAACCTTCCCCGTAACTCAAACTCGTTATCTTAGTAAAGTCGCACCTGTATCTATGCTTACGCCACTAGAAATAATGAGCCGTGATAGTTACGATATATACGTTCATAAACGTAACAGTTACGAGTAATTAACAATGTAACACCCGTCAAGAAACCGCACAAAATGGATGACTAGTGGCAAATTATGTGGCGATTAATTGTTACCTTACTAAAACATATAAGTTCGACTGATATTGTACTAATCCTTTCCGGCATGTTGCTGTGTATTGATCGGTAAGATTAAATCACGTCAGTGATGTGTAGCTTACTTCGGCAAAAAACAACAAATAAATTGAAAGTTATATTACGCATTCGAATAATTATTATCGATATATCAAATCAATCGATTCGATATTTTTATCGATCGTAAATCGTAACATCATTAGTCAAAATACATGGTTCGGTTTACAAAGATGCATGTACCATCACTACATATTATAAAAGAAAGTCCCCTGCCGCGTCTGTACGCGATAAACTCAAAAACTACTGAACGGATTTTCATGCGGTTTTCACAAATAGGCAGATTATTTCATGAGGAAGGTTCAGGCGTATAATTTGTTAAGGTTTTGTACTACCCATGTGAAGCAGAGGCGGATCGTTAGTATTCTTATATATGTGTTTTTATTGTAAAGCAGAGTTTATAAACCCTTCATGGAGAATCGACGCAGCTCTTAAACGCGTAATTTACATATCGCAAACGCATAATTGCGATTGAAACTTGAAACAGAGTAGAGAAGCGTGAATGCAAATAGCTAACATACACGGTTGAATGAACTGATGCCATAATGTGCAGTCACAAAATAGATGATCATCAATGTTAAAGATATGCTTGGTCCATACAAAATGATAAAATTGTTCAGGTTTAAAAATAAATACATAAATAGATCTTTATATGTACTTTAAGGATCGAAGAGGCATTTTGCGTCATAAATAGTACAACTTTACATTAGACACAAAAGTGGCCTGAGCTATACATTACAGACAACCATTTTGTCTTTAACGTTAGTGAATATTCATTAGTTCTTTAGGCTTTTCGCTACAAGCACTTATCGTAACTAATATTATAAATGCGAATATGAGTTTACTACGCTTTCACACCTTATACTCGACCGATCACCATGAAATTTCGTATACACATTGTCAGGGGAACAGAAAAGAACATAGGGTACCTCTCATCCAGAAAAAAGTAAGTAACCTAACCTAGCCAACATTTACGCGAGCGAAGCGAAGCCAAATCTAGTACAAAATTTATTTAAAGATTATTATGATTGTAAAATGTTTCGACGTGCATCGATTACTATGAAAACCCATTGGTTTTCATAGTAATCGCATGTGCAGACAGTCTAAAATTTTATTCTCGGAAATATTTTGATCTGCGAATAAACTATTTGATCCAGTAATGGAGTGTCAAAAGACTGCAGATTGGAAAGCACCTTTCTTTGTCACAATATCGTGATAACTAAAATAATCGCACCACTGAAAACGTGCGCTAAAATTATTGTTATTTTTTTTGTTCAGATTTGGAAGAAATTTGTTCAAGCTGCATAATTGCTTGTAGGAATACAATACCAGCAAGATACTGAAACAACTCTAAAGCCTGAAGTTGTAGCCGACTGCGTGAAAGGCGGAATGGTTTCAGTGGTCGCCTCGCTATCGCCACTGCGCTGAGTATCTTGGCTTTGATACCCATACGCAACGAATATTTTATTTTAATTTGTATGATCCACAAATTGATGTTACGGTTCCGTTTGTTTCAACTATTCCAATCCCTACTGTACTTTTCTATCCGTTGAAAAAAATCCCATCGTATATGGAATGCCTTAATCTCTTTGTCCCTTAGACTTATATAAATAAAGACACATTTATTACTATACAGTACACACTAGTGTTCGCTTGTGCGAAAAAATGTACAAGGAGTACTTGTACTTTTTTTAGTAAATGCGGAATCTCGAAATCGGGTTCCTCGCACGCTTTTTGTCCGTCAAAAGGACTCCTTTCCACTCAAAACCATGCAATAAATTCCAAAAATCCAAGGTCATTGTACTTATTGATTGAATTCGTATCATTGAAGCATATATTGTTCAATACCTTGATATTATTTATTGTAATTAACTACCTGCTTTCAACGACTGATCAATATAATTGAATGGGTTTCGAAACAGTTTAAAATAATTGTAACTATATTAAAGTAAAGTTGTTTGTTTATAAATCGGTATGTGACTTATGTGACAGAATAAATAGCGCATTAGTATATATGGACATGTCGCCATCGCTACCAAACCGAGCGTTCTGGATTCGATTCCAATGTGAAAAAAATCGTGTAATATACTACAAGTTATTTCCAGTCTGGCTGCTATTACATATATGATTTTAAAAGCCATGTTTAGAGCATATGTGTTAAACTGTCCCACGGCTGGGTGCGGATCTCTTTTCAATGTGAGAACGATTAGATATAGTCCACAGTGGCAGACTTCACATCACTTCGAGAACATTATGGAGAACTGTCAGACATGCAGACTTCCTTACAATGGTTTGCTTCTTCGTTAAAGATCACGATAATTAACTATATAATACGCAGATAACTTTAAAAGTCGGAGTCGCGCGCCTTGGGATCGAACTCGATGGAAATTTAAAAAAAGATTGGGATATAATTGTAATGATTTTAACGGACACAAAGAACATCCAAACACGGTAAAACTATTTGCGGAGTACACAAATGTTTGTCCTGTGTAATCAACCCACAACACCCGGCGTACGAGACGAGGCGGCCAATAAAACTACTCCGCCATCAATACAATATCGGCAATTCCAGTAATTCACCTCAACAAATACATTAACACGCCATGCTTTCGCAAGTTGCGGTGAAAAAACTGATTCAACTGTCGCCTAAACCAACAGGCCCTGACAATACTCCAGTTCTTACGTTAAAACATTGTCCAAAACGAGTGAAAGTAGTAAGGTATGCACGCCGGCAACCTTGACTGCAATATAATATCGCACAGGCAGGTATGTGCTTACCAAATATCTGTAAAATGGTTTATTTAATATAATAATAATAATATTCTTTCTATCACATACACACAACACCATCTAGCCCAAACTAAGCAGAGCTTGTACTATGGGTACTAGACAATGGATAAAAATTCTTATATACTTTTTTTGTAAATACGTACATATTATACATAGAAACACTCATGTTCATGCACACAAATGTTTGACTTGCGCGGGAATCGAACCCGCGTCCTCAGGCGTGGCAGTCGGTTACCCTAACCACTACGCCATTGAGGCCGACAAATAAATATAAAATATAAATTTAATCGATATTAAAATATAAAATATTTATTGTTTGTTTTTAAGCTTGCGGTTGTGGAAATAACGTGGATGTTTTATTTGCTATAAATTATATTAATACACACATACAGTATCTCTAGCCTAGGAGGAACTGTTAGACTGTCATGCAGGTCTCTTGCTCGAATCCAAAAGGTGCACCTATGGCTTTTCGATTGGTTAATTGTCGCTTACTTTAACGGTGAAAGAAACCTGCATGTCTGAGAGTCTTCGTACTGGGCCGGCGCACGGCGTGGTGGACTATGGCCTAACCCATTTCTCACTGAAGAGTGCGCCCGTGCCCAGCAGTGGGACAGCTTATATACAAGGCTGCTATTACAATTATATTATATAAATACTAGGTGACCCGTCAAACGTTGTTCTGCTGGATAGGGAGGCCCTAATCACCTAGCGGTATGAAATATACTTTACGATCTATTCCATACCTACCAAACATACATAAAAATTTCATAAAAATCAGACGAGCCGTTTCGGAGGAGTGCGACCACAAACAACGTGACACGAGATTTTTATATATATAGATTAACTATGTGTTAGCTTCAAAGTAGTTATATTCGTTCTGACGTGCGCTACACATGTTTTTGAATACATCGAAGTCACCTAATTGATTATATTACTAATATTTTCTAAGGCCAGGTCTGCCTATATCATGATGTCTTAATAAATTTTACATACACTATATTTTTATTTCTATACTAATATTATAAAGCTGAAGAGTTTGTTTGTTTGGTTGAACGCGCTAATCTCAAGAACTGCTGGTTCGAATTGAAAAATTATTATAGTGTTGGATAGCCTATTTATCGAAGGCTATAAGCTATACAACATCACGCTATGACCAATAGGAGCGGCGCATTAATGAAAAATATTGCAACAATGGGAAAAATTCTTTTACGTGACGCAGACGAAGTTGCGTGGGTGCTTGTTAATGACGAGCCAGCTATATACGCAGAGTTACGCCTGTTTGTCCACGAAAAGGTAAATAGAGATGCTTTACAACCAATACGTACACACGGCTACACATTAAGTTAGAGACCCTATATACGCATAACTACGCTACAAACAAAATAGAGAATTGTCGGAAAGGGACAGTGCATAGTGGCGTCGATGTAATGGTAAGGATAGAGCGTAACAAAAATATAACGCACTCTCTCACATGAATCGCAGCGTTAAACTTCTATTTCAAAGTCCAAACAGTCTAGGTTGATGTGTCGCTATGTGTAACTATAACTCCCGATGTTTACCTTCACCGTTAAAGCGAGATAAATTAATCATTTATTATATACATAACTTCTATACAATTTTTATAAACAAAATCGTACCCTGATCTCAATATTTCGACTTTGACTGACTAAAAACTATGATATCTATAACGTATTTTTTTGCAATCACGCTTTCTGAACCGAGGTGAAACTGTAAAAACTAAATATTCGGTGCACCACTAAAACTTCGAATCACTACTCATATAAATAAATTTAACAGTTTTATTGCATGCTAGCTTTTACCCGCAACATCTATTGCATTTCCCATAGCAAATTGCATCAAAATCAATTTAGCGGTTTATTGGTATAAAAGTAATAAAGAAACACTAAGTTTCGCATTTGTAATGCTAATTAAATGAGGTGCTTAAAAGTGTTGCCAGTTTGACTGCATTCAGTCATGATAGGTAAATTTTCTAATTTATGTAATATCCTTTAGATTTAACCTATCTCCATACTAAATGACGATAAAATATTATTAGTAGTTTAGTTTTGTAAACGTAACAACTATAGAAACTTATCTTCGCATTAATCATTTAATATATAATATGTGACATAAATTGACAAGACAACAACCACGCTTAACCAGAGTTTAAAACCTAAGACCTGCCGATTAGCATCTCGCTTTCGATCAATGAAACATTCAAACCTATTAAAAGATAATATAATTGTTACATTATGAATGAATTTCAGGTCAATTACATGGCCCAGTACATTTCTAAAAGTTACAAACAGAATTGTAATATAATATTTCTATTAAAAAATAACATCGTCAGCATAACGAATTTGTTGATCTTTAGCAGTATTTTATTATTTTCTCATTTGGTTTGGAAAAATATTTTATAAGTTAATTTAGGATATAGTCTCTCTATGTGCCAAGTTCCATCCAAAATCGATGTGGTTTTCATGTAAAACGGTTTGATTAACAAATATCTTTACCAACTTTTACATTCATAACATTAGTAGAATAGTAGGCTTTTACTTCTCTCTAATATATTCTTAAACATTTCTATTTTCTTTTTTATTATGTACTAGATTTTGCTCGCGGCTTCGTTCGTTAATTATAATTTGTCAAAAAATTGCTATTAATCAAGAACAATATTTTTCTGGATGAAAGATACTTGATGTCGTTTTTTGTACTCCTGACAACGTGCACGATGATCGGTCGTAGCGTATTAGTAAGAATTAGGATACCTATTTTTCTTAGAATTAATATTGAGAAGTAAGTGAGCAGCGATAGCTAAGTTGAGCAGTGATAGTTCAGTCGGCAGACCAACAGACTGCAATGCAAAGGGTTCGAACCCACGTCGCGCACCTCTGACTTTCGGAAGTTATATGACTTTTCGAAATTATGTGTGTATTGATTGACAATTATCGCCTGCTCCGTGCCTCGGAGAGCACATTAAGCCGTCGGTCCCGACTGCCATGAACATCTATGGCAGTCGTTATTGGGAAAGTCAGTACCCTCTAATATCCTGACACTAGTCTAGCCTTAGGGTATCGTTAGCCTTCGGGTTGCGGAGGTCAGGTGGCAGCCGCTCCGTGTAAAAATTGATATCCAGTCAAATCCGGTTAGACTAGAAAAGCCGACCCTAAGTGTCTTGGGAATAATAAAGGCTAGGGAGAAGGAATATTTAGAAAGTAAATTCGTGACATTATTGAATAAGGAAATAAGATTTGCCTAACAAACACAATTCCATAGAAAATTGTAACAATAAATCACTTTCGGAAGCGTGATAGATGGTTATGATCATCACAATGACAATGGAAGCACGGCTGATATTCCTGAACTCCATTTACTATATACTGAACAAATTACAACCTTATTCGCTTGTGTTAAGGTTGTAGTGGACAATAGCCGATTTGGCAATGTTCAGTCACGATGGCTGCAATCGTGGCGCCATCTTGGTCAATGGTTGATGAAACAGATGTTCCGCAAGTACCTCGTGATCTCTTAGTTATCAGGTCACTGGGACAAATGTAAGATGGGTTCTTATTTTGTACGATTAGTTACGATTTTCTTTTTAGCAACGTTATAATAATAATAATATTTATTTCACCAAAAATCTTTGTTTCAATATCTTAATACATTTTTACACAATGCATTTATTTCTGCATTGTCGATGAAGACCGGCCAAGCCAACCTATATATTCTTATATGTATATTTGTGATCTCTTCTGTCTGTTAACTTGATGTTTAATTGTTTCAATGTATGCACATGTGTTGAGTTGCAATCTAGAACTAAACATAAGCTTTGATTGTTTTTAATTTTCAATAAGATTGTAATTTGTTTTGTGCAATAAATAAATAAAAATAAAATAAAAATAAAGCGATGCTAAGCTGCTACTCAGCGAAGATGCAGATTTGTCTAAAACATTAACCCGGACTTCTAAACTAGGCGTATATGCCTATATGTTAGAAGTCAGTGTCTCTCCGTAAATATTACAATACAAGCCTTTATAAGTTATGTCATGATATAATTCAAATTTTAAATAAAAACGAGGGAAAAGTAGATCATAACAATATGCTAGTTTTATATAGGAAAGTTTACATCTATCTAGAATGTGTCTTCTTCTCTCTTAGCCTTTATTATTCCCAAGTCACTTGGCGTCGGCTTTTCTGGTCTAACCGGATTTGACTGGATATCAGTTTTTACACGGAGCGGCTGTCGCCTGACCTCCGCAACCCGAAGGCTAACGATACCCTAAGGCTAGACCAGTGTCAGGATATTAGAGGGCACTGACTTCCCAATAACGACTGCCATAGATGTTCATGGCAGCCGGGACCAACGGCTTAACGTGCTCTCCGAGGCACGGAGCAGACGATAATTGTCAATTAATACGCACATAATTTCGAAAAGTCATATAACTTCCGAAAGTCAGAGGTGCGCGACGTGGGTTCGAACCCGAGACCCTCTGCATTGCAGTCTGTTGGTCTCCCCACTGAGCTATCGCTGCTATATACGTGCACATACGTACACATTCTATCTAGAATGTGTACGAGTCAGAATTTATGTACGTTTATGTTATGCGCGCTCATACGCGCTCGTGTTGAGTGCGTGTTGTGCATGTGTTTGTTTATATGTGGTTTGTGTTATGTATGTGTCAACGCGTATGTAGATTATTTTGTCTATAAGTAATTGTAAACATTTGTTGGATATTGTTTCATTAATAACTGAGTTGGTAGAGAACCCGACTGCTGGGCATGTAAGTTCGATTCCTTGGCCTTCGAAAGTGTTATTATGATTTTCTGTCAAGTTATTCGCAGTAACAGCAAAAAGTCTAGAAACGGGTCCGGTAGACGCTTATAACGGTAATGATGGTTTGCCCTCTAATACGTGGTCCCTAACATAATACCCGACGAAATGTGAAATGTGTGCTGTATTAGTTAAGAAGAGCGGGGCCTCCTAGCACAGGTACTTAAATACTTAAAAAGAGACCATTGCGAAAGATATACTCTTGAAGTTGTATGTTTCTGATATAAAACTTTTTATTTAAAAAAATAATACTATCCTACCTCTTCAGGGATTCAGGCGTGATATAGTCTCACGCCCTAATCCCCATACAGTACATGTATGTAGGTCTCCCCGTGACCATGGCTGCTGAAAAGCAACCGAAACGTCGGGGAAAGTGTAAAAATAAATTAAATCTAAATAGTTTAATAATAATTTAATTAGCTTAAAAATTAGTAATGTTTAATAGTAGCAGTACGGTAACAATTTTCAAAATTTTGTAATAAATTGTCAAATAAACAACGCGATAAAATCCGTATATAGCAGTTTAATTTCAATGAATAATATTCGCGTAAATAGAAGACAATATTATGTAAGTAGGTAAGTTTGTGGCCAATGAGAACAACTCGGATTTGATTTCTTCTTAGATGATATCCCATACTGTTTTTAGGGAAATGTTAGTAGTAGTAAATGGCAAGTGGGTTTGAAAGAACCGATTTATTGCTAGATCTCACCTAGCAAGAAATCGGTCCTTTCAAACAGGCTTAATCATAGATCTCACCTAGCAAGAAATCGGTCCTTTCAAACAGGCTTAATCATAGATCTCACCTAGCAAGAAATCGGTCCTTTCAAACAGGCTTAACCCTAGAATACTAATCTGAGTCATTTTCTCTGCACCGCACACATTTCTTGCTATCTCTGTCCAACGAACGCGCGGATTCTCACGATTCTTTACGTCAACTCAGTCGCCGGTCAGACGTTCACGGTAGCGACAGCGTTGTGTAGGTAAGTGGCGCCATTTTGTAAATACGACGTCCCTCAGAGTCAAAATGACTCATGATTAGTCTTTGTGTAACTTTTTGTAATTATGCATACAATAACGTGTTGAGTTATTGACTGTATATATATGCTTTTTTATTCGTTTTTAGATTGAAAATGACTTCTTCACGTCCAAGCGGTGTTCGTAACTTCACGGATGCAGAATTGGCGAGATATTTAAACGACAATAGTGTGACTAGTGATAGCGATGGAGAGCTCGAGGCTAGTGAGACTGAGGACTATTTGGAGGTTGAGGATGCGGAACAAACTGATGAAGATGACGAGCCAATGGAGGTAATATCTACCAGTTCACCCAACGTAGAATCTTCAGTTAATTTCGAAGAATCGACGAGTAGGCAGAACTTAGATGTTTCAAGTGATGCCTGCATTATTCACTTGCCGCAAACGGTTTTGCGTGGGAAAAACAGGCATGTTTGGTCGACGAAAAGGCCTCAGTCATTGAGAACCCCTAGTTCGAATATTGTTCGAATTTCGAGAGGTCCAACTCCACAATGTCGCCGTGAATATAACCCTTTACAATGTTTTGAAATGTTTATTACTGATGAAATTATATGTGAAGTTGTTCAATGGACAAACGCTGAGATTCAAGTGAAGCAGCAAAATTATGCTGTTATAAGAAGGACTCAGCAAACTACCGACAAATGTGAAATTAGGGCTTTAATTGGACTTCTTGTTTTAACCGCTGCTTTCAAGGACAATCACTTATCATCTGATGAGTTGTTTGATGCATCTTTTTCGGGCTCAAGATATGTTACCACTATGAGTAAAGATAGGTTTGAGTTCTTGTTACAATGTCTAAGATTCGATGATAAGTCTCTAAGATTATCTCACCAAAATAGGGACAGATTTGTACCTATTCGCAAAGTATGGGATTTGTTTATCGAGAAATGTAAAACAAATTATGATGTTGGTATGTATGTGACTATTGATGAACAACTACTAGCTTTTAGAGGGCGATGCCCTTTCAGAATGTATATACCAAACAAACCGGCGAAGTACGGTATAAAAATTGTTATGATTTGTGATACCGGCACCAAATACATGGTGAATGCAACCCCTTATTTAGGCAAATCTACTGAAACTGGAGGACTGCCTCTCGGCGAATATTTTGTAAAACAGTTAACCCAACCTTTACATGGTTCAAATAGAAATATTACATCAGACAACTGGTTCACATCTATTCCACTCGCTAAATCTCTACTTTCTCAACCATACAAACTGACTTTAGTGGGTACTTTACGTGCGAATAAAAGAGAAATACCCAATGAATTGAAAAACTCAAGAACACGCCCGACTGGTACGTCAATTTTTTGTTATGACGGTCCTTTGACGTTGCTGTCATATAAGCCCAAAACTAATAAAGTGGTTCATTTATTATCATCGTGTTCTGAAGAAGGAACTATAAATGAACGAACAAAGAAGCCGAACATGGTAGAATTTTATAATCAGACGAAAGGTGGTGTCGACACTTTGGACCAAATGTGTTCAAATATGAGCTGTAGTCGAAAGACTAACAGATGGCCTATGTGCCTATTTTATGGAATGCTTAACATTGCCTTCGTAAACAGCTACGTCATATACTGTGAAAATAAACTCAATGCCAAAGAAAAGCCACTAAACAGAAAGAAATTTATGCGTGACTTGCATATGCAACTTGTGAATCCGTACCTGGAGAAACGGCTTTCTATTCCAACTTTGTCACAAAGACTTAGAGATAGTATCCAGGATTTAGTACCTACAAATACAGGGGAGGATACTAGCCAACGAGAAGAGGATCCTGATCCAAAAAAAAGAAAAAGATGTTCACTTTGCTCATACAAGAAGAACCGCATGACCAAAGTTAGATGCCTGAAGTGCCAAAAAAACATATGCGGTGAACATAAGGTAGAAATATGTGTTAATTGTGCCAAATTAGAATAATTTATGTTTTTATCGTTGATTACTTCTTATGCTATTATAATTAAGTTTAAAAGTAGAAGATATTTTCAGTTTATGTTTTTTTTTTCTTTATTATGTCAGACTGATGATTGTGATCTCAAGAAAAGTGATAAGAGAGTAAAGCTTTATTTTTGTAATAAATGTTTATTATATATAATCTTTGTTTCATTTAATACAAATATATACATAGTTTATATTCATATAAAATAAAAATATAGCCATAAAATAGCTTTTTATGTTCAATTTATGTACTTTTATTCGTGTGTAGTCAAACAGACTCATGATTAGTATATTCGTTTGTAAAATATGATTAGTATTCTAGGGTTAATCATAGATCTCACCTAGCAAGAAATCGGTCCTTTCAAACAGGCTTAATCATAGATCTCACCTAGCAAGAAATCGGTCCTTTCAAACAGGCTTAATCATAGATCTCACCTAGCAAGAAATCGGTCCTTTCAAACAGGCTTAATCATAGATCTCACCTAGCAAGAAATCGGTCCTTTCAAACAGGCTTAACCGGTCGTATACCGCCGGCTCGCATACCAGCCGGCAGATTTGTACCCGCCGTAGGCCGGTGGCTCGCATGCGAGCCACCAAATTGGCGCCAAAACGCTCTCGCTTGAGCGAAGGCGGCGCGCGGCGTTTTGGCGCCAATTTGGTGGCTCGCATGCGAGCCACCGGCCTACGACGGGTACAAATCTGCCGGCTGGTATGCGAGCCGGCGGTATACGACCGGTTAATCATAGATCTCACCTAGCAAGAAATCGGTCCTTTCAAACAGGCTTAATCATAGATCTCACCTAGCAAGAAATCGGTCCTTTCAAACAGGCTTAATCATAGGTGTCAAATGTTAGTAAAATAAACCTCTGCCTGCTTACATGTGGCACTCTAGTTCTTATCTATATATCGCACTCTTAATAAAACAGCGACTTAACTCGAAATTTGAAAGTAAGGCAATTTGAACTCTAATTGTATATGTTATATTCTAATATTATATTTGTGTTAAATCTTTGCAATAGAGTTCAAATTTGTTTAATCCAAAATACTGAGATAAGTCTCTGTTTTATTAAGGGTGCGATATGTACTTGGTATTAGCTACTACTTTTTGTTGAGTATATTTACACAAACGAGTTTACGACAAAGATGTATAGAACTTCGGCTTTCCACTGACTTTGATTCTGAGATATTGGTTTCGTTTTTACTCGTCTGTGCTTCACTAACCGGGTTGACTGCACAACTTGCAACCATTTGGACCACATTCGCATTCGCGTTTCGCAGAAGTTCTTTAGCTTCCCGCTAGATGTCACATACACCTCACTAGTTTATTTCCTCAACCTTTGCTGTCTATTATAAATATTATTTTTATCTATTCTAAAATAATGTTATACATAACATTTTTTTTTATATGTATTTTTATTTCAGTTCAATTGATATTACTCTAGCAATAGGTATCGTGATCCAAAATGGCAGTAAATGGCAATGTATTATCATTTTCCTCTTCTAATCCAAGATTAACAAGTATAAAAGCTATGTATGAAGTCTAATGATATCGTACCTATAGGAAACCAAAACCGATTTTTACACAATCTATTTTTGAAAAGGAGATCATAGAATATGTTCATTGCTTTCTTTGAGCATTTATTATGTACTTTATTAGAAAGTATTCTAAAGTATCAGCTTAAAACGACATTATGAAAATTAACTAACATGTAGTTTAATTTCAATAATAATTACACAAATATTTACATTATAAAACGTATTTATTGATAATTGGAGAACAAGAAAACATCAAAAATGGTTTGGAATAATAGAAAAGATGAAAATAACAAAATATTTTATATATACAAAACTTGTAATAACCCAGGATTTGATCATTCGTCACTGTGCGTAAATGAAACTAGGATTTCGCGAGTACATTCGACTGGGAGCGTGGCGCCTCCTGTAATCCGGCGACTCGGAGGTCGGGAACTGTGGACGGTTTGAGGTCGGGGGCTCTGTCGCCCAGTGGCCCACGTTGACTGGACGTCCGCACTAAGCCTGGTATCAATATGCATCCCTCCGAGGAGTCGAGGGGACGCAGGTTGGTTGAGGAGGGGCGAACCGGGCCAGGGGGGAGACCCAGCAGCCAAAAGTCCCCGTATCGGGCAGTAGTGGGATAGCGGCCGGGAGTGCGCGCTTCGTGACAGCCTGACCAATATAACCGGACCCTTTCCTTTTGCTACATTGAATCTTATTTACATTTCTTTAGGTCGAAAACACAAGAAACATAAAATTAAATGTTATGTGGTGGGAAGATTAAACTTGAATGCGAGTTAATCTTTGTAAGCTTCAACAAATTTTGTATTCTGTTAGGAACCTAAATCATGAAAACATTATTTAGGTAGATAAGTATTAGGTATTAAGTATCTAATGTAATTAAAGCAACAAATATATTTTATTTAATTAAAAACAGACTTAAATAATATTGTGTTCTGTTTACGCGAATGTTATTCATTGAAATGAAACTACTATATACGAATTTTATCGCGTTGTTTATTTTACACTTTATTGCATAATTTTGAATCTGTTACACTACAACTAGATACTATTAAACTTTACAATTTTTTATAAAGTTTATATTAAATATGTTTTATATTTAAGTTTACACTTTCCCCGACGTTTTAAGTGTAAAATAAACAACGCGATAAAATCCGTATATAGTAGTTTAATTTCAATAAACAGACTTAAGTTAACAAACTTATTAAAAAACCCATTCAGTTACTGCTTTCAGGTTATCACTGTAATTCGTTTCTGTTACTTGTCGTATTCGATAAGTAAGAAAAAAGAATTACTATACATATTAAGTTTGAAAAGGAAAACAATCTGCATGGAATACAATATACATATGTATAGGAAAGATGACAAAAGATAAAGCAATGATGGATTACAAGGAATTCGTCAAATTTATAACAATATTATAAAGCTTAGCTTTGGTTGAACGCGCTAATCTCAGGAACTACTGGACCCCACCTTAGGGGGCGGCCTGCGGGCGGTGGACTTGGGCAGTCTGCCGCCCGAGCAGCACAGGCCCGAGGGAGGGGCGTAAGCACCCCGCGCGCCCCCCTCTGTGGAGGGGAGGGCTGTACCATCTAGTCCTCTCCCAAACAGCTGGGGCTCGCCTCACTACGAGGCGGACCAAGACCTGTCGGTGTCACGGTGAATACTAGCGTGAATCCCGTGGCACCGACACCGGTACGTGGGGAACGTCGTCAGGGGTTTAGTGGGTATGGGGCCGGCCTCACTGGCTCGAGTCCCACACACCCGCGCCCTGCCCCGGCGCGGACAGTGCGTAAAAGCATTCCCGTGACGTAAAAAAAAAAAAAAGTAACTACTGGACCGAATTAAAAACTTTTTTTGGTGTATCTCGTTCATCGAGGAGGGCTATAGGCTATATAACATCACGCTACGACCCACGGGGGCGGTGCAGTAATCATAAAGGCGGGTGAAACCGCAGGCACATCTAGTTCATACATATGCATAGTCTGCTGCCATTTATCTCCGAAGGGATAGGCGAAGATTCATTACACCCAAGTTTCCCTACCCATGGTGTTAGGTCCCAAGTGATAGGAGTCAAAAATATTTCCGTCTACTGAACGCAATTCTTGACACTCTGCTGCAACTGAACATTTCTAAACAAGGAAGTCAATAATACTGCCTGATGTACGTCCGGGCGTTACTTAGGGTTACCACTTAATATCAGGGTTGGTTTGAGGTATCAACTGCAAACCAACAACAAACCTGAGTGGTAACCTCGTTTTTCATTACATATTCGCACTCTTAATAAAACAGCGACTTAACTCGAAATTTGAAAGTAAGGCAATTTGAACTCTAATTGTATATGTTAAATTCTAATATTATATTTGTATTAAATCTTTGCAACAGAGTTCAAATTTGTTTAATCCAAAATACTAAGATAAGTCTCTGTTTTATTAAGGGTGCGATATGTACTTTTTTTGTTTTCTGTGTTATTAATGTTATTATATTTGTATAAGAACGTGTAACTATGTGTTAAAAATAAATAAATACTTACTTACTTACTTGATAGCAGCGATAGCTCAGTGGGGAGACCAACAGACTGCAATGCAGAGGGTCTCGGATTCCAAACCACGTCGCGCACCTCTGACTTTCGGAAGTTACATGACTTTTCGAAATTATGTGCGTATTGATTGACAATAATTATCGCCTGCTCCGTGCCTCGGAGAGCATGTTAAGCCGTCGGTCCCGGCTGCCATGAACATCTGTGGCAGTCGTTATTGGGAGAGTGTCGACACAAAAGATCCCACTGGGTCGAAGTGTCGGCGGTCTGCACTGACTGGCCCCCACATAAGATACATACATACTTACTTACTTGGGATTCGAACATGACTCATGCTCAAGAGTCTCTTTTACTACGTGTGTTCCGTTCTGGCCCGGCCACGATTCCAAACAAGATCATGGCTATGGCAATAGACTATACGGATATGTAGCTTTTGATACTAGAAAGAGAAATAAGGGTACCACATTATTTCATGACTTATAGACAATTTTCAGTGGCCGTGCTACAGCGTATCCGTCCTAGCATGGCCACGCTTAGATAGGTTGAAATCCACAACTTTAATGGATGATTCCTATTTGAGATAAATGTACGTATTATCTACTATAAAACAGACCTACTTATATTTACTACCGCTTTGCGCCGAGGCAGAAAGCTTAAACAAGTGAGAATCGGCAATGAATTGCCGTAAATCTTAAGAATTCGAAAAAATGGTTCATGTAATATGCAAAGGTCACGTGATACCACGTGACCTTGAGGTCAAAAGTCATAGTCATTTCGGGGTACATCGACTATACTAAGTCGAATGGCGTTGACCGCGAGTCTCTAGCTCTCACGGTTCTTCAGTTGAAAGTTGTATAACAGACAGTCGGACGGACGGACGGACAAAGCTATTGTATAAGAGTTTTTTCGAACTCTAAAATGCAAACTAGATTAAGTCAACCTAAAAAAAGCCTTCTTTTAAACTTTGGTGCCCTTTTTCCAGAATCGTGATAAAATATGTCTATTATATTTTCTAACTAACAATACGATGAAAAAAAAACAACTATGCACGAGTTGAATTAACGTCTGCACGGATGGCTTAATGGTTTAAGTGGTCATCTCGCCACTGCCATTACTTCGAGTGCTGAGGATTCGAATCCCAGACGGGACAACCACTTGTGTGATCCACAAATGGTTGTATCTGGTCTGGTCATTTTAGTGTTCGTTGTTTGAATGTTTATAAAGTTCTTCACGACACAGGAATTATTTCTAGTGCGGGAGACGCCTTTTTTAAAAAAATCGTTTTAAGGAATATGGCTTGTCCATTCAGTCTTAAAAAATTAGCCAGGACAATAAAACACCTGCATTTTGCTAGCTACACTATGTTCGTACCCTATGGGAGTGTATAATATAAAAGGGTTCAAACCTATTGTTATATACCGGTCACATTTCATAACTCTGGGGTGCTACCGAGAATTATCATATTAAATAAAGGTACTCGAACCAGTAATTGTAATTCCACGATTAACAGTCATTTTAAGTATAAACTTACGCCGCTAAAACATTGTCACAATAGCTTAACATCCCGTAGAGGAATAAGCTTGAGAAATGTTAGCTACTAGATTAGGGAACAAAATGCAGGCTTGAAATAGGAACTTTGTTGTATAGGCAACAAATGTTGTGTTTATCGACGTCAAAGATGGCGCAATTATAATACCGCTACAAAACCAAGATAGCAGCAGACAAATCAGAAAATGGTGAAACGTAAAAAGGAAGGATTGTAATTCGGAGTATTTATCTCAGCTTAACATATACATGGCTTTTCTAAATGAGATTGTGATTTAATATTAAGCTGTAGATACCTAAATAAAAGTAGTATATTTAATCAAAGTTTGGTTATTCGTCAATAGAATGTATTAAGAAAACCTTACGAAAACACTAAATTAATTTCAATCAAAAGGTAATAATATATGAACAAATTTTAGTTAAATACAACAAAGAATACAAAATGAAATAAAATATACACAAGGATTTGATCCCTGTAAGCTTCGTACAAACTACACTAATAATTGACGAATACATTCGACCGGGAGCGTGGCGCCTCCTGTAATCCGGCGACTCGGAGGTCGGGAACTGCGGACGGTTTGAGGTCAGGGACTCTGTCGCCCAGTGGCCCACGTTGACTGGACGTCCGCACTAAGCCTGGTACCGATATGCATTCCTCCGAGGAGTCGGGGGGACGCAGGTTGGTTGAGGAGGGGCGAACCGGGCCAGGGGGGAAACCCAGCAGCCAAAAGTCTCCGTATCGGGCAGTAGTGGGATAGCGGCCGGGAGTGCGCGCTTAGTGGCAGCCTGACCGATATAACCGGACCCTTTCCTTTTTTAAAGAAACCTGTTTTCATTTGTAATAAGTCACAAAAATTCTTATAAACTTAAATATTTTAGTGTCTTTGCTTATAAATAACATTGATGTAATGTGGCAGATAGACTAAACAGCTCTTTAGTTAACTGATCCCGCTCGAACTTATCCCGCGGGATGAGTTAACCTAACGAATGTTTTGAATCGGGCAACTGATCCCATTGATACATTTTAGGATTTATACAGAGACGAAAAAAGTGAGACATTAAATAAAATTTAAATATTCATTTTTAAACTACTTATTTACATTTAGTTTTCTGTTCATTAATCAAACGACTGCGTTTTTATAATATATCAGTATAACCAAGCGATGATGTGTCATTTCTTTATCCAAACACTTTTGTTCACGTGTGTACATATTTATATTGTATATATTCTTCTTTTTAAAGTGGGATCAGTTGCCCGATTCAAAACATTCGTTAGGTCAACTTATTCCGCGGGATAAGTTCGAGCGGGATAAGTTCGAGCGGAATCAGTTGACTAAAGACGATTAAAATTTGTCAAGTTTAGTAGTAATACAAAATTAACAAGGGCTAGGCTTTGTTAATTTTGAGTCATAGCACGCATGAAACAGCTATAGTTCTCGCAATGCACAGCAATTTGCCATCGTAGAGTATACGATCTACAGTTGTACTCTTAACATATAAGTAATAAAGTTTATTGGTAATTTATACTCTAAATTCATTGAAATTAAACTTCTATATACGGATTTTATCGCGTTATTTATTTTAGACTTTATTACAAAATTTTGAAACTGTCGCACTACTACTAGATACCATTGAACTTTACTAGATTTTAAGCTAATTAATTTATTAAAACTATTTATATTTAAGTTTACACTTTCCCCGACGTTTCGGTTGCTTTTCAGCAGCCATGGTCACGGGGAGACACGCGTAAACAGAAGACAATATAATACTCTAAAATTATTACAATAACTGCCGCAATTATTGTTTCATAAGTCAAAATTAAACAATGAAATCTACGCGTGTTTAGCAAAGTTAAAATCCATCTAGCCGCTCATGAGGCAGAAGATGCGATATTTTGTGTCAGTGTTTTTACTGAGTTTGTATATAATATGTTATGGTAAGTGTGTTTAATTGAAAATTATTAATAATTATCTGTCATTATTAATAATTACCTCATGATTTGGTAAATGAGAATATAAAATTTAAATTCATCACTATTACCAGTTGTTATTAATAATTCACTCTTCTCGTCTGTAAAAGTAATAAAATAAGAGTCGAAGTTAGTTGTGCAATAGGTATTTATTTATAATACCATAGTTCTTATAAATACTAAATGAAATTAGCACGCAAATAGTTTTTTGGTTTTGCTTAAATCAAACAAAACAGATAAAATAAAAATTATACAATCATAGACTCTGTAAAATTGGTCTACTCCACTATGATCACCTGGATCATCAGAGGCGACTCTTTAGTGTTCTTTGATCACCCGCGAATATAATCACCCGGGTTTTCATAGGCGACCCCGATAAAATTATTATTTTGGTATCCTAAAATCACATTTAAATAAATACCACCGAAAGCAAACTTTTAAAAATACCTAAAATTGCTTCCATCGTTATGGTTAACACCCCAAATCAGAGCAATCCGACTCGGATAGGTTAGGTTAGAACGCTAAGCGCTCGTGGTTTTTTTTCATAACCGCTCTGTTACTTTTAAGTATGTATTGAAGTATTTACACATTTATAAAAGTTGTATTAGTGATATTTATTTGAAGGTGATTTTAGGATAAGTACTAAAATAATAATTTGTATCCTCTGATGCTCTATCGAACAGAAAGACGCTTAGCTTACGTTATTTTGAAGGTTAAATTATTAATAATCACTGATAAATGTGATTAATTTCTTACTTTTACCTCGCCTTTCGATAATTATTAATAATAATAACTAGACAATTATTAATAATTTTCAATTAATCACACTTACCGTAACTTAAACATATATTCTTACATTCCCTGCTATAATCATGGTTACATACGTCTAGAGGTATTCTAATTAAACACCAGACAGTGAAAACATCTTATTCAAATTATGACTATGGCAAATTTTCAATAAAATTATCATTATCGAGTTTACAATAATTAAAGCTAGTTTCACTCCTAGATTCACCTGCCACACATACGAGTCATGATCTTGTATCATTAATTAATTATTTGTAATTATTATCTCATATTACAGCTAGTACAACGGTCATCATTTTGAGACTACATAAACTAAAAAGCATACAGAATAATAGAATTATAAAAATAATACAAGTTGTTATACAAATATCTGACCATATTTAAACGAATAGCAAAAGGAAAGGGTTCGGTTATATCGGTCAGGCTGTCACGAAGTGCGCACTCCCGGCCGCTATCCCACTACTGCCCGATACGGGGACTTTTGGCTGCTGGGTCTCCCCCCTGGCCCGGTTCGCCCCTCCTCAACCAACCTGCGTCCCCCCGACTCCTCGGAGGGATGCATATTGATACCAGGCTTAGTGCGGACGTCCAGTCAACGTGGGCCACTGCGCGACAGAGCCCCCGACCTCAAACCGTCCGCAGTTCCCGACCTCCGAGTCGCCGGATTACAGGAGGCGCCACGCTCCCGGTCGAAAGTACTCGCGAATTACTTGTTTAGTTTATACACAGTGACGAGTGATCGAAATCTTATGTAAATATCCTTTTGTTTTTGTATTCTCTTTTGCATTTAATAATAGTCCTTATTTTATAATATAACTTTTTATTTTATACTAATTAAGTGTTGTGTGTTGTCGTAAGGTTTTTCTAATACATCAGCCAAACTTTTATTTATTAAACGACTTTTATTTAGATAAAGCCTAATATTAATTCACAAACGCGTTTAGTAAAACCGTGTAAAATGGTTAATCAGAGATAAACGCTCTAAATTACAATCCTTCCTTTTTAACGTTTTACCATTTTCTAAATTGTTCTGCTACTTTCTTGATTTTGTTGTTGATTTTATTATTGCGCCATCTATAACGTCGATAGAGACAACATGTGTTGCCTACACCACAAAGCTCCTATTCCAGGCACACATTTTGTTCCCTTCTCTTGAACTAAAATTTCTCAAGATTTTTCCTTTACGGGATGTTAAACTATTGTGACAATGTTCCATCGGCGTAAATTTATACTTAAAATGACAGGACAAGTAACCTTATTCCGGGATTTAATACGATCAGTTTCGGTAGCAGCCCGGAGTTATAGAATGTGTTCGGTATACAACTGCAGGTTTACACCCTTTTGGAATCACATCAAAAAAAGTCCGCGTTCACTTGGAAAAGTTGAGATAGGTATTTTTCTCGTGTCAAAATATAATTAATGAATGCATTACTTATTGCTTTAATATTTAAAAACACATCATTTAAATGTAGAAAACATAAAATCTAAAATCTTGTTTTGTTTTTTTATATAAAAACGAGGTGAATAATAAATGATTTTCCCCATCCTTGTTTCTTGCCTAAACGCTGTTTTAATCAATTTCTCTAAAATTGTTCATTTGAAAAATAGCAAGTGGCCTATCTGAAGTCTTGCAAGCAAGAAATGTGTTATTGCGTAAAGAAGGACATTCTACAAGGCAAATCGCAGCCAGAGTCTCCGTTTCTCAAACCTGCGTCGTTACTACCCTTCAGAAGTACTGGAGCCTTGGCAACCTGGCTGATCGACCTCGCAGTGGTCTCACAGCTGTCCTTAGTGATGTTCAGAAACCCTACATCAGACTTCTTGCCGCCCGTGATCCAGTAATTAACGCTACCAAACTGAAATTAGAGCTGCGAGCTGCTACTGGACTGGATATTAGCACTCAGACCATTCGTAATTGCTTACACCACTTTAGATTACGATAAAGAAGATCCTGGCGAGACCAAGCAGCGTCAAAACGATGAAGACAAAGAAGAAGATGTTTGGTGTAATTGTCTTTTCGTTGACGAAACACGAATTAGTACGAACCCTGATAACCGACGTGTCCGAGTTTGGAGAAGGCCTGGGAATTCCGAAAGGCAATTGCTACTGGAACCGTTCAGCAAGGTGGCAAATCGGTATATTTTTGGGGCGGAATAATGATTGGAGCTCGAACGCCTTTGATCCCGTACCAAGGCTCTATGATAGCTATTTGTACCAGACAGCTGTTATTCGTGGCATCACCAGACTATTCAGGATAAATTATGGTAACCATTTCGTGTTGGTCGACGATAATGCGCCGGGACATCGAGCTCAACGAGTGAGCGCTGCTCTCTGAGAGTACGAAATCACGCGGTAAGACTGGCCTGCAGGCTCTCTGAACTTGAAACTCAATCGAGCACGCATGGGACGCTCTCAAGCAAGCTGTTTGGAGTCGTCAGCCATCTCCAAGAACTTTGTCAGAGACCAAGGAAGCCGCCATTCAAGAATGGGACAGGCTACCACAAGAACTATTGGACAACTTGATCTACAGCATGCCCAGAAGGATTGCCGCATGTTTTCAAGCCAGGGGAGAAGTCATTAGGTATTAAATTTGTAAATAAGCATATAAAAATGATTAAAATTATTTACTTTAATCAAATCTTCGCATTTCTTTAAGTTACAAATTTCACAGTGATTGAAAAATCTTTTTTTATTAACGATAAACAAAAAGAATATAGAGTTTTTCATATTAAAATTGTGTGTTTTTGAATGTTATAGTAATAAATTTAATAATGCATTCATGGATTGTATTTTCAAAATAAATATCTCGACTTTTCCAAGTGAAAGCAGACTTTTTTATGTGTGTACACTATATAGGGTGCGAACCATTTAAAAAAGTAGCAAAATGCAGGTTTATTGCTCTAGCCAAGGTTTTAAGATTGAACGGATATGCAGCTCTGATGGAAGTTTACCACTTATCACGGGGTTGTTATAGTTCTGGCAAAATAGACTGAAATTAGAAAGATGTTCTTTTTTCGGCTTAGAGAACTTTATTACTCAAAGAACAAACCTTACAGTTCACTTAAATATTGAGCAATACATTTTATATATTAAGTAATCAGGAGGTAGTTCGATCTTAAAAACTATCTTACAAATTGCAAACTGACCCAAAGAAGAAATTAAATCTCAAGGAAATGTGTTATTATTTGTAAACTTTTTACTTATAAATGTCTTTAGTTTTGTTTTTAAATGAGACATACTTTTACAATATTTTATTTCGTTTGGTAAGATATTAAATATTTTTGTTCCAGCAAGTAAAATAATTTTTCCCATATTCTGTTCTAGGTAAGTATTGTGTCATTTTATTTAATATGTTCTTTTAGTTAAAGCCATTTGAGTGTGAATGAGTCCATGCTTTATGTTGAATATTCTTTTTTGTTTATATAGTATAGGTGTATGTGTGAATCTATCATATTGGAACAATACCTTAATTAGTATATTTTGAGCGGTTTGTAACACTATTAAACTAGTTTTAAGACTGCGCCGATCGTTAGACAGATAATGACAGAGCTCGTGCGGCGCATATTGAAATCGGCGCGCGGCCGCCATAGTAAAATTGTATGGAGGATTTGAAGTGCTTTTTTGATAAATATGTATCTTTATTGTCAACCAATAACTTAAATATTTGAAACGGACAAATTGTATAACTATTTATGTTTCGTTTAAGCTGTAAACTGATTTCTACTGTAATAAGTAATCTAAAAATCACGTAATGCAAATATACGTAATTTTGTAGGCGAAAATATTAATTATTTTAAGTTTTTTACACAGAGTAATTGTAAACACATTCATTGTTATGGTAAATGTATATTTTATATTTGTATTAAACAAAAAGTGTTGGTTTTATTCACTTAACTGTGACCGCCTGTTTTAGCAGATTTCGCTCGGCGCAGTCTGCGGAGTCTCATACTTCAATTAAATAATCTATTTTACCTTTGACGAGTGCATTGTAAATCATTTGTCTCGTTTCATGTGGAACACAGTTAAGACATTTTACGTAATAAATTAATAAGACAAATAATTTTGTTTTCAATTTATCTGTGTGGTTTTCACGTAAGCTTATCATCTAAAAGTAATCCTAAATATTTTTCCTGGTGAGATCTATTAACCTGTTGTATGCCAGAATACCAGACATAATAGAAAAAGCATTGTGTCTCGCGCAGATCCACGTTCCGGCATACCAGAGGTTAAGTACATTGTTATCAATTGTTATGTTATCAATGGCGTAAAGATAGAGATCCTTTTATTTTTTGCGCTGAATATATTGAAGCATGTTTTTTTTTGTATTAACTACATACTAACACGTTTACACCAGGTGTTATATTTAACTTAATCATTTTATGCTTGAGGATTTAAAGATTGTATGTCTTTTCCATAATAAAGGAGTGCTTTATCAATTTTGCAGGTAATTTTTCGTTTGATTTCTTCGCTTTCATGCCTCGGTAGCACAGTGGAAATGAGTGCGACTGCTGTACATGAGGTCTCGGGTTCGAAAGTTGAAACATACAAAGATTAGCATGCAATCAAGTGTACCTAATCAACTCAACTAATTTAATAAAATAGTATATTCCTTATTAGTATTTTTCGACTTAAACAAATGGAAATAATATTCAAAACTGCAAAAGGAAAGGGTTCGGTTATATCGGTCAGGCTGTCACGAAGCGCGCACTCCCGGCCGCTATCCCACTACTGCCCGATACGGGGACTTTTGGCTGCTGGGTCTCCCCCCTGGCCCGGTTCGCCCCTCCTCAACCAACCTGCGTCCCCCCGACTCCTCGGAGGGATGCATATTGATACTAGGCTTAGTGCGGACGTCCAGTCAACGTGGGTCACTGAGTGACAGAGCCCCCGACCTCAAACCGTCCGCAGTTCCCGACCTCCGAGTCGCCGGATTACAGGAGGCGCCACGCTCCCAGTCGAATGTACTACCAAATTCCAAGTTTCGTTTATACGCCGCTTATAGGGATCAAATCCTCGCTTATTATGTGACTTTTTTAATATTTGTATACTATCCATTGCTTTAGTTATTGTATCAACGTTTGTATTATTTATTCTGTTTTTGTCCTTCTATATTAGTCTTTAACTATGAAATTGCTGTTTATACACTAAATCCAATTTCGTGGCTCCTATAAAAAATATTTATATTTCGAGAAAAGACGAATATATATATTTATAATAACATGTATTATTAACAATAAATATCAAATACAATTTGTATAAAAATGCAATTTGTATTTGAAGTTACATCGCTTAGTGTCTGCCCGTAATTATTGTTTCAATTCTCCATAATAACAGAATCGTAATTTTTTAGTTAACTTACGAATTGTCTTAAAATAATACATGAAAAAAGTATATATGTATGTTTATCTATTGTCTAGTACCCATATATACAAGCTCTGCTTAGTTAGGGCTAGATAGTGTTGTGTGTATGTGATAGAATATTAGAATATATTATGTATGCTTTTATATTTCTCGGTTAATTTTCTATTAAAAGAATATATAAAGATAATGCCGCAAATTAGACGAACACTATCTAAAAAAGAATGAACGTTCGCCAATTTTTGCGGCGTTTTTATTCTGAAACGTGATGATTACACCGGCTGGTCTCTCTATTACTCACTGTTATCTAACTATTAGTGCAATGGATGAAAGTAACTATGCAGGGCCATAATAAGCGCGTGATAAAACTATTCGTTATAATTTGAATCAGTACTGCCAAGCCAAGGAAACACAGCTTTATGCCCAGAGAAAGACATAACTGTGATTACCACTTACCAACAAGTTGGCCACTGAGGTTTGGCCCTATATTCATGCAACAAATCGGTTTAGCTACGTACAGTTAAATTTTGACATATATTTTATAAAATATGTGTCAATAATTCACTGTCCGTAGAAAAAACTACTTCATTCTTGGATATAAAATATCAAATATTTATATCAATAATCAAATAGTTAATATTTTTTAAGATATTGTATTGTTGTTGTTGTGTTACGAAATTAAACCTATATATTCTTATATGTATATTTGTGATCTCTTCTGTCTGTTAACTTGATGTTTAATTGTTTCAATGTATGCACATGTGTTGAGTTGCAATCTAGAACTAAACATAAGCTTTGATTGTTTTTAATTTTTAATAAGATTGTAATTTGTTTTGTGCAATTAATATATAAAAATAAAAAATAAAATAAAATATAAGATCCGAGCTTTAATCATCTGCCTGCCACCAATAGCAAGAAGATAGGCAGAAAACAGAAACACAGGCATTTTTACATAAAACACAACAAACACAGTTAAGTATTTTGCGATGATGCGCCACCGAGGCCTACTTTATTAAGTAGATTTTGCCAGCAGCGTCGCTCGCATAAATGTTTTTGTTTTGTCAATAATTAATGTCTACACCTCGAAAGAAATATTTCTCCTGAATAAAGGGAACCTGTGTCCTTTTCTGTGAGAAGGTATCCCCAACAACGCGTTAAAAAAATTTCGTCAAGATCGGTTGAGTAGTTAATGCGTAAAAGTGCAACAAACAAACTCATTCGCATTCATAATATTAATTAGGGTTAGGAAGTTAGGATTAGTTAGGTATCTTATCTTATCTTATGTGGGGGGCAGTCAGTGCGATTGGCGCCACTTCGACCCAGTGGCATCTTTTGTGTCGACACTCTTCCAATAACGACTGCCATAGATGTTCATGGCAGCCGGTTTAGTTTTATTAGCCGGATTATTTAGGTAAAACAGTGTTAATGATTTTTAGACCGAAATCTCGGTGGGGTCGCGACTGCATATGAAAGTGATTCGCGCGGCCTCGCCGATTGCGGTTTTGTCGAGGAACACCGTGATATGTTTAGTTGGTATTACCGGGAAGTCCATTATTATCATCATTACCATCTTTCTTTTACCCCGGTGAGTGCGACATAACCCTCGCGGAGGGGTATGCGTCAATGCATTCCCCCACGTAAAAAATAAAAAAGCTACTTTTAATATATTCAGTGAAACGCATTATGTGAGCCGCCGCCCAAAGCCGCGCCTTTACTAGATATCTATGTATATCGTGCACCACCTCAATGCAAGAGACATAAACCAGAAAAAAGTTGTCATGAGATATTATTCTACGACGACAATACATTTAAATCGTACATGGCGTGTGCAAGAAGATTCCTAATAAAATTATCGCCCAATAGTAAAATTAATCGCCACTGCTAATAACAAATTATCAATATGTCAATCTATTTTACATCTAGGTAAAAACTGCCCAGGTAGAATTTGTGTGTTTTGTGTGTGAGGTCACCAGGGTTTTACTGAAATTAAAATTTTCAGTGACAACACGGAGTCTGAAACTATACCCGGTAAGCAGTAACTAATAGACCATCCCCTATTACGTGGACCCAAACCACAGCAACTGACGAAATATGGGTATAATATACTTACATAATTGAATACCTACAGGCTGTCCGGTAATTAATGGATAACCTTAAAATGGTAGAACTGAAAGCCATTAAGAAAAATAAATTAAAAATTAAAAAATTGTACGTAATAGCTAGTCATAGTTTTGACTGTCTATCTATTAGCATAATTAGTGTTTAAGAATAAAGCAACAAAAAACTGATGGAATTTATTAATTTATGGTTGTAGTGTACAAGAACGTTATGTATAGTAATTAAAAAAAAACATTTCTCAGGTAGTAGTTAGGGTAGAATTTTTTCATATTTTTTCTGAACAGCCATCAGTTCTACCTTAAGACATTTCAAGGTTATCCATTAATTACCAGATAGTGGCGGACACTCCGTATACTTCTGCGGTACTCCCTCGGAGAATGAAGATATAGGATATATGAGATATATATAACTATAGCTTTGCTCTGACAACTATGTATAAACCGGTAATTTTTTTTTTTTAACGTGGGGTAATTCATGACGCCTACCCCTCCGCGGGGGCGGGCGGAGGGGTTATGTCGGACTCGCCGGGGTAAAAGAAGATGTTAAGATGATAAAGTACCTCCCGGAATACCGACTAAACCTACCACGGTGTTCCTCGACAAAACCACTATCGACGGGGCCGCGCGAATCACTTTCGCATGCGGTCGCGACCCCGCCGAGGTTTCGGCCCGCCTCCACCTTGCGGCTCGGCTCCACATCTCGAGTTAAGTGCTCCTGACTACAAGGACACGCAGCAAGCCTTCTAACGAACCACGCCCTGACTATAATTGTATACTAAATATATTAAAAGTGTATTTGTTATACATTCTCTCATTGTACTTCCTAAATATATCTACATTTCACCTAAACTAAACCCTAAAGGTTACAATGGCGCCGTATGAAACGGCAGGCCACTACGCAAAAGACCTACCCAAAGGCACTTCACACGATTATCCCTACTGTCCCCCCTAGAGGGGAGACGGACTCGACACAGAGGCGCGCGTGGGAACACGCACGCCGCCTTTCGGACCTGGTGCTGAACGGATGGCGGGCAGGCCCACAAAGCTCGCCACCCCCAGGTCAATCCTCAGGGTGGCTGGAGGTCGTCTCGCGCCCTCCGGCGCCCGGCTCTGCGGTTGGAGAGAGGGTTTAAACGCTCCCTCTCCCGCTCCGCCGCCTCCTTGATGGAAATGACTTCCTCGCAAAAGGAGGCGACGGCGCTCCACGACCTCTCACTCCGGACCATAGACTGAACTACGGCCGGGAGCGAGAGGGCAACCAACCCGACTGCCGCGATCAACTCACGATATACCGGTCAATTGTGGCAACTTTACTTTCAACGAACAACTTGACCTAGTGTACCTCAACTTACATATTACTATTCTTTTTACTTTCATGAAATTTATTTTCATTTTCTTTTAATTTAAAGTGAAAACTTTGTTTTATTATCTTTGTAAAGTTTGTGCTAGCCCTGGCAAGATATGTCAATTTCTACGAATTTTCAAAAAAATTGTGACGTCTTTACCTGACGTTCAATATTTGTAGGATTTGTCCCGTAAATGCGTACCAGCGTACTCGTAAAATTGCTTATGTAAAGTTACCATATCTGTGTCAACTTTACCTGTGGCATATTTTTGAACACTGTTACGTGTTTATTTAACTTTTTGTAGATATAAACCATTGAGCATGTAGACTCATGACTTTGCTACAGATTAGATATATAGGTATGTATATTTTAAAGTAAGTACCATAGTTAATGAAAAAAACGGATAAAACGTCAAATAATACGGTAATGTTGCCACAGTTGTACAAATTTTGTACTCTTTTTAATGCATTATTGTCGAACTTTGACATTGAACGACCCCTATTATATACCTATTAATAAGTCGTTACTCCTATAAAACGTCCATATCAGCACCGCAGCCGCCGTAAGTACCTACCGATAACCAATTCGATCCACTACAATTTCGTTCGTTCTTAAGATCGCTTATCTTAGAATTAGATATCGACCTTGACTTCTGGTCATACGACCTACTTGTCTACGCTATTGTGCGTAAGATCCTTTCTTACGGCCCCAACCGCGGCCGTGGCAAATGAAAAAAGCCTAACTAATATTAGAAATATGAATGTGAGTTTGTTTGTTACGCTTTCACGTCTGAACTACTTGACCGATCATCATGAAATTTCGTATACACGTCGTCAGAGGTACCTAATGAATAGAATGTAGGGTACTTTTCATCCAGAAAAAGTTTTAGTCCCGAGGGATAAAATTTACTTAACCTACATTTGTGCGAGCTAAGCCGCGGGCAAAATCTAGTTTGTAACTTTAACTGTCGTTGTGATTGCATTCTCTTGTACTTTGTCACCAAGCGCTGTTGTTATGGCCTCGCCTACACTGCAAGTTGTTTCGTTACAACGTTAGATAAAATAAGTAAAACACCTGCAAATTCTGCAATAATTTGTGCAACGCGACGGTACGAGAATGGTCCGGCTCTGACCGATTTGCAGATTGTTACGAGTCTGTGAACTTCTCGCCGTTGTTTTAATACGCTTGGCAGGTGGGTTGGTGCAGTATTGGAAGATACAATGAAATGAGGTTTCTTTTGACTTTTGTGTCGAAATGTGTGAAATGTTTTTACTAGATAGAAGATTACATTTGAGATTAGGTAAAAAAGTAACACAGTAGGATGTAGGAACCTATACTTAAATAGAAATCTATCATCGCTTGCATTGCCAGGAGTATTAGGTAATGGTAGTTGCTGACTCAAGGTATAAAACATTAAAAGGCAATGAAAAGAAAATAATGGCTGAGGTAGGTAGGAATGAGCATAGGTAACCGTGATTAGTTTCTATATGCATTACGTATTAATATTTCTTTCTCAGTGCAATTTAGTGAACGTACCTACCTAATATTTTTGATTTTCTAAGTTTTGTTACAGTGCAGACCCAAGGCTTTCTTATGTGACAAGGGAATTACATAAAAAATGATTCGGGCACTTTCTTAATTAAAACACTATATTTTATTTAACCATTAGAATTACACTCACAATGTCCTCCTATGGTGGGAAGCCGCATTAGCAGTGGCAATGTGACTATCCGTATATTATATTGTAGTCTTTGAATGTGACCAATTCTAACACTGCGTTATACACATACCTAGTCAATGTGTAATCATAATGCACATGGATTACAGGTTTATTAACGATGAAAGCGATATCCACAGTGGCACAGTACATACATATACCTACAGTATTCTATCTTCATACAAACGCAACGCGCGACGGTCGGAACTCGAGTCATATCTACGCGCCTCGGCACCGCGGCGTTGGTATGCGCTTGATTCGCAAACAGTCGCGAATGCGCCACAGTGATGAACGGACGTTGTGATTGTTTTGTAAGCAGTAAGCGTACGATTTGATTTTATTGAACACTTTCTATTTCATTCATTACGAATTTCATTTTTTATAATGTAATATACATATAATATTTACAATTACTAAACTAGAAAGAAACTCAAGTAGGTAGATAAAATTAAAATACTGTAGGCGGGCAGCCCTAACGCGAGTCTACGAACCGCGCTGTTGTAAGTAATTGTTTCAAGGACAGGGCCGAGTTACAATACTGTATAATATGTATGTACTGTGACAGTAGGTTGGATAATATGAAGCATGTCCTATTATACTTCTAGGAATCGTAGGTATAACATTAGAAAAACGTTATGTGGATTTAATTTGTCTAATAATATAATTTCGATAAAGTATAACCTCCATGACGTTATCTTATCTTTTTTCCTTTAACAGCTATTCTTAATTTTTCTTATTAGGTATTATAGAAGCATGGCAAAGCCTCTTCTTATGGCAACTAGAGATCCACAAACATATAGATATACTCTAAGCGAAAACGCTCAGGGCGGTAAGGTTAAGCGTCAAGAATCACAAACGAACGATGCAACGCAACGCATATTCGCTTTATGCGTATATTGCGTGGCCTTCCTGTATGTATAGGAGAAACAGACAGTAAAAAGGGAAAATTACTAGAGGAATGCATTGATGTGATGATTTAATCTTTTCTCTGTATGAGAAATAGCTGGATTTTCTCCGCCGGGCGAGTGAAGAGGTTATATCCTAGTTCCTTAGAAACAAACGGGTGAAGCAACTGAAATCCCCAGGGTGTTTTCCCCACTAATCTATTTCAGGAGAGTAGGGAATCACTAGCGCATTTATGTTTTTATATCCCTCAGAAGACACAGATCGAGGTAGCCCTAGTTATTGATGGCCATATGTTATCGAGCGTATTAAACCGTTCATGCTTAAACAAGTCCCGTGTCGTAAAAATCTCGCACGTCTTTATCTATTTCTTAACGGGCGTCAGTCATCTCAATCAACGCTTATAGAGACCACAGATCGCTCTGCGCGTCTTTGCGTCCTATACGTCTACAAGTCGGCACTGATATGCCTTTACCCACCTCCTTAGCGTATATCAGTAATTCACAGGAGCCGACATCTTAACTTTACGCGCTATTTGACTATATATCGCACTCTTAATAAAACAGCGACTTAACTCGAAATTTGAAAGTAAGGGAATTTGAACTCTAATTGTATATGTTAAATTCTAATATTATATTTGTGTTAAATCATTGCAATAGAGTTCAAATTTGTTTAATCCAAAATACTGAGATAAGTCTTTATTTTATTAAGAGTGCGATATAGTTATATAAAAACACAAATTTTTAAATACTAAAGGTAAATTTTGAAAATGGGATATGTATAGGTAAATTTACGATTTATTATTTTTGACTATATAATTATTGACTTGTCATAAATAATATTAAACAAAATTTCACATTCTTCTTATTTAATACAGATTGGATCAGTACAGCTATTTTGCGAGTTGGTCTGTAACGAATGAATTACCTACTTAGAATTGGCATTAGACAACGCACGACGAAGCCTTTTTTTAAATTAGGCATTTTACGAATATTTTTTTTTTTTAAATTACGTAATTTTCGCTGCATTTGTCAACTAACCAATCCTGAAGACGTGAGGCTATCCATTTTAATAGTCGCAACGAGGTCAAGACTGATCCGACCAGAGAGGATACTCATTTATATATAATAATAGAAATATTTTTTGTATAGTACGTAGAAATTCTAATGTAAATAAAGCAACCAAATACACTTTTTTGTCTTTATTTCATACAAATTCACTTACATAATCATTGGACATTTACAATAGTATGAAAGTATTCAATAATACTGTAATTTAACACTATGACTAAACATTGAAAAATCTAATATTAACGTATGTAGGCCTTTAAAGTTACTTTTATGAGATAGTGAGGGTTACTTTGTCCCGAAACAAAGACAATATTATTCTATGCCTCGTGTGTAAAAACGCTTATACGGACGTTATTAATGTATATCAGATAAACACCAATATAGTTTTAAATGATTATACTACTTTTATTATGTTTTAGAACTGAGCACTTTAGGGCACTGTCCAAAAATGTGTATTTCTATAGACATTTAAAAACGTATTGATACCAAAACAGAGAGTTCACACTATTTAAACCAATCGGTCACTTTAAGCATTGTCTGATATTGGTTTCACTTCATTAATATGAGATACTTCTTCATTAGGCAACTCTACAATTGACAAGTTTTGGCTACTAGCATTACTCTTTGAATTCGCTTCTTCTACTTTCACTGTAGCTTTATTTACGACTGTCTCATCTTTAATTTCTTCAATTACTAAGTCGTTTTTGGCACCATTTTCGACAATAGGTTCAACTGGTGATACATTTGTTGAACTGTCTGTTTTTGCTTCTTCAACTACTTTATTTTCAATAACTTCTTGAATCTGAGGACTATCTTTCACAGTTTCGGCGATTTCATCACTAACGACTTCTAAGTCGCAAAGATTGATATTAGCGTTATTGATAGCCTGTATTAAGTTTTCTAGTGTTTCATCGTTAACTTTCTCTGTATTTTGATTCGTATTCTCATTGGCACTGAGTTGATTGTCGTCTGTCAATTCTTTCTCATCGCTTTCTTCTTTAGGCGCATTACTTTCTGCTTTCTTTTCTGCCTTGTTCTTCTTTGATTTAGACTTTTTCTTCTCTTGTTTTTCTGGTTTCGGTTCTGGTTTAGGCGACTCCTCTTTTTGTTTGTTTGTGAGTACGTTTAGCTGGGTCTGGAGGTGCGCGAGGCTTTGGCGTAGTTGTGCGCAGTTGGCTGCCATTGCGTCAACCTGGAGGACGATAAAATTTCATTTAGTAATAATGTTCCTGTATAAAATAATACAGTATTAATTATTTCTATTACGAAAAGATTTACTTCAAATAAAAAGATTTACTTCAAATAAAATTTCTCACTTTATTTTCTTTAGTGTCAAAACGAGTCATAATGTGCTGCTTTAATACACACATAACTTCGGAAACTTAAATATACTCCAAATAATGTTTCTATTGATGCTCAGAAGTACTACAGGTAACGTTAATTGGTTTGTCCTCTATAAGATGGATGTGAACATAGTTTTGCTAATAGATACTATGTGGTGCATTTCAGATTTTAAATAAGTGGTATAGAGCAAACTTCAGCTAACTAATTAAATAATAAGTGATAGCCTAGTGAGAGACTGTTGGAGTGCCACGCAAAAGATTCGAGTTCGAGGCTATGACTTTTAGCAAGTTATATACGGATTAAATAATTAATTATCGCTTGCTTCGAAAATATCGTGAGGAACCTGCATGTCTGAGAGTTCTCTATAATGTTTTTGAAGATACGTAAAGTGTGCCAATTCGCATCGGGCCAGCGTGGTGGACCATAGCCTAGCTTTTCTTACAGTGCGAAGAGGTAGTACGTGCCCAACAATGGTACAGTTTATATACAGGGCTGATATTATTATTGTTATTATATAACCAATTTGTAGAGCTTGTTCTTCGAAAGCGACATTTATTTGTCAGTGTTATTGATATACGATCAGCAGTCAATTCAAAATCTTTATTTCTATTAAATATGTAAACTCTTCTTGGACACAACAATTAACTAATATAATAATAAAAAAATAGAAAACATAATATTGTATTGAAAAAGCCTGTTTGCACATAAACTAAATTCAGTGGACTCTCATACATTGGTCAAACCAAGAGAAACATAGGCACCCGCATAAAAGAACACATAGCTGATGTAAAACACCAACGCTCGTTGAAGTCTGGTGTGTGTGAACATGTGCAACAGGGGACCATACACTACCTGAGATTTGACAAACCACAGATTCTCGCTAAAGAACACCGATTCCTACCAAGGATGCTTCGCGAGGCTATTGAAATCAAAAAACATCCCTAATTTTAATAGAGAAGATGGTTGCAATGTACCACCAGCTTGGGATCCAGTAACACAATTAGTCAAACCCAAGAAGAAGCAAACCACAGCTAGACTTCATGATACTTTGAGCTCATTCTGCGTAAATAGAAACACCAATGATTAAATTATGTTCGGGTACTTTGAAATAACTACACTGGAACATTGAGACAACTACCATCTTAGTCTCCCCGTGACCATGGCTGCTGAAAAGCAACCGAAATGTCAGAAAAAGTGTAAAATTAAATTAAATCTAAATAGTTTTAATAGTTTTAATATTAATTTAATTAGCTTAATAATTAGTAAAGTTTAATAGTAGTAGTAGTGTAACAGTTTTCAAAATTATGTAATAAAGTGTCAAATAAACAACGCGACAAAATCCGTATATAGTAGTTTAATTTCAAATAATTTCAATGGAATCAAGAATTTTGGTTGTAATATTAGGTTCGATAGAACACCTCTACTAGACTTCTACTAGTACTACTGGTACTTGAGCTGTAAGTAGAGCTCGTTACCTTGGCATTGCTGGCGGGGGCGGGCGGCGGCGCGGCGGGGAGCGGGGCGGGCGCGGGCAGTGGCGGCCGCTCGATGTTGTGCTCCTTGAGAGCGCCCAGCAGTACACTACGCTCCGCCTGTGAGACGAAGCCACCACGTTACTTGATATACAACATTCTATGCCGTACACAGTCTACCGACTTTATCTCTGAAGAGGTAGGCAGTGGTGTATACTACAACCACATTTCGCTAGCTATGACTTTTGAGTCCTACGTAATAGTGGGTGAACCTATTTCCGTTTACCAGGCATGGTTCTAAACGCCCAGTTTCTATTAAATTTTTTTTTAAATAAATGCTAGTAACAACACTGCCTAACCCAGGCATTAAGCGGATTCTGCGACTGCATTGCATAAGCATTGCAGCCAGTTCTATCGATACATGTTTACTTCTTAGTTACCTCATAACTGGAAAGCCAGAAAATTTTACAATACGTTCTTACTTAACATCTTAAATGTCTTCACAATATAGATTTTATTTTAAATAAAGTTATTATTATTACTTATATTATTATTTAATAAACAAATGTAGCATATTGGTAGCTAGAAACAAAACATAAAAACTCAAATTATCTTTCTCTTTTCATTATTTTTAAAGATATTTCCCACAACGCCATCCACGCAGTTATCACCTCTTGTACCCACGGCTACACATCAAGTTAGACACCCTATATACGCATAACTACGCTACATACAAAATAGAGAATTGTCGGAAAGGGACAGTGCATAGTGGTATCGATGTAATGGTAAGGATAGAGCGTAACAAAAATATAACGCACTCTCTCGCACGATTCGCAGAGTTCAACTTCTAATAGTTCAAAGTCCAAAAAGTGTAGGTTGATGTGTCGCTGTGTGTACCTATCGTCCTTCTATTTTGTCAGCTATTTTTATTAGCGAACAATTAATATAGTCTTCATATAGTAACTGAATGATTTATACAGCGTGTAACAGAAAGATGTGGTCATATTTAAGGATCGTAATCCAAAAATGTAAAGAAATTACTTTACATTTTATGACAAGTTCAAACATTTCATTGATTAACCGGTCGTATACCGCCGGCTCGCATACCAGCCGGCAGATTTGTACCCGTCGTAGGCCGGTGGCTCGCATGCGAGCCACCAAATTGGCGCCAAAACGCCGCGCGCCGCCTTCGCTTTAGCTTAAGCTAACGTAAAACCAATTTGGTGGCTCGCATGCGAGCCACCGGCCTACGACGGGTACAAATCTGCCGGCTGGTATGCGAGCCGGCGGTATACGACCGGTTAATGTACTAAAAAAGATAACATAATTACAAAAACACAAATAATTATAATACTAAATATTTACAAATTAATTAATTAATTATTTAAACATTGAAACCAACGCATTACATAATCATTAAAATTTCGACTGGTCATTTTCGGGTTCATGAAGACCACTCGACTCAGCTAGTAGAGTTGTTTATGTATGAAATAGAATATACTAATATTGATAAGTCGATAAAAAAGAAAATGCTATATCGTAGTGAAAATCTTATATATAAAATTCTCGTGTCACAATGTTAGTTACTATACTCCTCCGAAACGGCTTGACCGATTTTTATGAAATTTTATATGCATATTTAGTATGTCTGAGAATCGGCTACTATCTATTTTTCATACTCCTTAGTGATAAAGTAAACATAAAAAAAAGAAAAATTACTTTTGACAGAACGAAGTCTGTCCGGGCAGCTAGTAATGTATAAAAATTTTATTCATCCGGTTTTCCGCGACTTTTCTTTATGTGGCCCTCACATATTATGACCTTATGTTATACGCTGTATAATTAGTTTATTGCTTACCAAAAACAAATAAAAATAAATGGTCTCTAAACACTTCTATATCTCCAAATAGCATGCAAAGTAAATACAAATGTATGTGAACTGGAGATCCATAACTTTCACAGGAAAGTAAGGGGCAATCGTCACATTTAATCTGCCAATGTAATGGAAGTGATATACTCATAAGGAAAATATACCACTAATGAACATTGGGTAACAATTATACAGCGAACGGAAATAAAACATGGAAGCAGTACTTTCATACTATCAACGATTGACACGACAGCTACTTTAACCTTTTGACCACCAGAGTCATGTATACATGATAAAGCAAAATGTATTCAGCACGCCACAGTCACAACTACATGACAGACTTTTAAACGCTAATACATCTTATAAACAAGTGAGAAACGGCACTGAATTGCCGTAAATCTCAGAGTTCGAAAAAATGGTATCACGTGACCTTGAGGTCAGAGGTCAAAGTTCATAATCATTTCGGGGGTATATCGACTATGCTGAGTCGAATGGCGTTGTCCGCGAGTCTAGCTCTTACGGTTCTTGAGTTGAAAGTTGTATAACAGACGGACGGACGGACAAAGCTGTTGTATAAGAGATTTTTCGAACTCTAAATCGTATAAAGTGTCTTATTTGTGTTGTTAATTATGTAGTCAGACTCATCCCAATTAATATTATATGAACTGCTAACTATTTATTTCATCCATATTAACATAAGATCACAAAAACTATGAAGGTATTAAAGGATGAAATCGTAGCTTGGCGCCAAGAGCACGCATTTACTTTTTTGATGTTCAAAAGGTTTAATAAACACTACCACTAACTAAAAAATAGGAAGTTATTGCTAATGTGGCAAGATAGCTATAAGCTAGTCTGTTTAACACAAGCTTAGTTATTGGACGAGTGTGTAAAAAGATAAGTACCTTTTAAAACTTAATCTAAATACATATACAAACTCAAATCTAAAGAAAGCATCTTAGTTTTAAGAGTTATACATGTACATGCATGCTCTTTATATTTGATACATAAGGTAAATTTTTGGTGAAATAAAGAATTTTAATTTAAATTTTTACATTAGTTTTTTAATATTATTATTTTCTCACCTGCAGTGTTCGACACAGACTCTGCATATGCAGCAGTTGTCTGCTAGATGCCGAGGCTTTCTCTTCGCTGGCCTGCCTCTCTCCACACATGTCCAGTAACGCCGTCTGTGATGTCTCCCACCTGGTCTTCCAGGACAAAGATTCTTTCTCCAGCTTTTTGATCTTCTTTGACATCTGTAGGGTTAAATAATTAAATTTTAATATGTATTGTACCTACACTAGATACTACCAGCGACTTCTTTTTTTTTTTTACCCGCGTCTTCTCTTACATAAATATATGTAGATTATGTAAATTTTCTGTGTCACAGGTACAGTCGGCCAAGAAAGTGGTCCACCAGTTTTGACTAATGTTTCTGTGAGATCTTATTTCTAACTTGAGACATAGCATGACGTAAATATAATACGTGATAAAGAGATGTGACTGTCAATATTATTGCAAAGGGAAATCGACGAAAGGGAAATTGACGTTCAAATGAATTTCAACCGTAGGGTGATAGACCACATTTTTGGCTGACTTTACAGTAGGTACTATTTTTCTAGTCGAAAAGTGCCGTGTCCTTTCCTGTACCTCTGTCGTGTATGCGAAATTTCATGATGTTCGGTCGTGTAGTCAAGGCGTGCAAGCGTAACAAACAAACGGACTCACATTCGCATTTATAATATTAGGTATATACTGCGTCAGTGGTCCAGCAGTGTGTGTGTATGTGACTGCCATGAACGAAGTTTCGGTGTAGTGTGTGACGCGCCTTCCCTACTATATAATATAAGGATTCTATGTAAGCGTATGCATTGTACAATAGTTCACTGGTGAAATAACACCTTTTATTTTGAACACTCAACATTGCATCGGGTTTGATTCCCAGGCCAGGCAGTGTTATTGGATTTTTCTGTCAGTAGATTCTCAGCAGCTGAACGGTTTCTTATACTGGGCTCAGTAAACAGCTATATCGCTACCTATAAGGTTGAACCTAATACCATAGCTACGAATATGGGTGTAGTACACACAACGACACATCAACCTAGACTGTTTGGGCATTGAACTATTAGAAGTTGAACGCTGCGAATCGTGCGAGAGAGAATGCGTTATATTTTTGTTATTTTGTCTCATTCACGCTGAACGGGACGCGACGCTCTATCCTTACAATTACATCGACATCACTATGCATTGTCCCTTTCCGACGATAGGCATGATGACAGGGTTGAAAATAAGTGATTCTAATTAGTCCGTCTTTTAGATTAGCATAAAATATTGGACACCTATTTTGTTTTAACAAAACAATAAAAAAATTACCTTAGATATAACGCATTAAAGTTAGAGAGTGGAGGCATGTGACGTCCCAATTTTGTAAAATTTGTACCTTAATGTGACGTAACACAAAATGTAAACGCGTTGTATCTTCGATGTTATTAGTTTCTAAGACAAAAGAAAAATACGTGTCTAATATTAATTGCTACTCTAAAAGACGGACTAAAAATTTTTTTAAATCATCATGCCAATTTTCTATTTTGTATGTAGCGTAGTTATGCGTATATAGGATGTCTAACTTGATGTGCAGCCGTGTGTACACCCCTGCTTATTTCTTTAGCGATATAGCCGTGACACTATGTATTAGCGTATGTGCAAAGTATAATGTTCATTTGATCTTCTTAGAGCGAATTTAACCTCACGGATGACGTAGCAGTTAAGGTGGTCGCCTGGTGTGGCCACTACCACTGACCCGAATGTTGCGGAATTCTTCATTTAAAGGGGAAAAAATTGTGTGATCCACTAATACTTGTTCTGAGTCTGGATGTCCGTTGTTTAAATGTTTGTAGATTTCCCCGCGACACAGGAAACTTTCCAAGTGTTGGAGTTGTCTTTTAAAAGACAGGAAAGGAAGAAGCTGAGGGGCACTGTAAGTCTCAGTATTGCTTGTATACTTAGAAAATACAGAAACATAAAGCATGTACATCACTCGCGGTCTATAGAACGGAGTGTAAGAAGTTTTACATTTGTTCCAAGGCAAAAATAAAAATTTAATTATCTGATTATTTTACTTCTAAAAATCTATTTTGATACACTATAGTTACTGCATTTTTGGATCTTTGTCAAAAAAAAAACCTATTTATTTTGAATGTTGTTGATGTAATGTTAATAAAAATAAACAGATTTTGTGCTTTAATTAGAGTGTTTACAATGTTCATATCTTTGCTAATTTGCTCTTGGTGAGTTTAGTATAGTCTTTAAAGACATACTAAACTAAAAGCTTAGGTCACAAATATTTAAACAAATACAAAAGATCGGATGTCAGAGTCAGCATGAATATTTGTGGATCACATAATTTTTGGTATCACATGGGCTTGAACCCATAACAGTTGGCACGGCATACTGGGATGATCAGCAAAATGTACGCTATGGCGTAATCAGTACATCCTAACTAATATTCTGTCGTCATAAGGCAAAAAGACGTATCTGCCGGAAAAATCTATTTTATATAAATATACTGGCAGATGCGTCTTTCTTTACTGATTCCAAATACGTAAAAAAGACAATTTCAAAAAAGTTGTAGATACGTCTTTTCTCTTATGACGGCAGTATTATAAGAAATGCGAATGTTAATTTGTTTGTTTGTTACGCTTTCACGCCTTAACTACTAAACCGATTATCATGAAATTGCGCATACACGTTCGATACAGAGTAGGACATAAGGAACTTTTATCCAGAAAAAAGTAGTGTTCCCGAGGGATAGAAATTTATTGACAAAGTCTATAAAGCGAACGAAGCTGCGGACAAAATCTAGTCCTACGATAAAACTATTAGTGACAAGACATAGAACACTCCAAGTGCTTCAGAATGGACATCAAGCGGCAAAGATTTTGACTGGACGGGTGGCGTATTGATTTTAGTGATCACCTGGACACTGCCACTGCATATGAGTTCACATGAGACAAATATTTATGAGATCCACAAACAGTGAAGCTGAGTCTCGATGTTCTTTTCGTTCTTACAAGACATATTCCAAGTGGAAAGAGTCTTTAAAACACTAATAGACCAGAGCTTCATAATATTAATCGAAAGAATATCATTTACCTTATCCATCTGCTCCTTGAATCCGCCAAACATCTGGTTGCTCTTGACTAACGCGTTCTGGAACTCATCGTATTTGTCAGTGTAGACGGCCAGCTGACTTCGGAGATCTAAGGAAATTATACAAAGATTATGTTTATAAGCCATCTGTTATGACAAGACTCATCCATGTAACACTGACAATCCATGTAACAGTTTGACAAAGGCAACATAATGGCTGTACCAATTCTAATTAAACTTGGGGCTTAGGTAGAATATTGAGTCGCTTGATTTCAGGTAATCAGTTCAGCCATTCTGAAGAATAACTGTGTAGCGACACTGCTGACGCGTTAGTTTTGTGTAGTCAGGCGCAAGTATACCATAGCGCCGCGCGGCACAAGTCTCCCTGCAACCACTCAGTTAGGTCATAGCTCAATATGTATTTATATTAGTAATTGGTACCAGTGAATATACATCTATATTAACCAAGAAGTATTTGATTTGAACACCCATAATAATAACACATTCGTTCACCCCTACAAACCTCTGTATAGACAGACCACAATTTAAAAAGAGGCTTGTTTATTTTATTTGTTTTCCAGTCAAAACATTGTCTCAGCCTAATAAAAGAATATATACAAAGATTTATCACTATTGCATGCCCTCTGCAGTAACTCGCAACCAATTATTTCAGCGAATATTTAAATTTCACTTGCTATATAACTTTCTTGTATCATATGGACAAAGTGGTTTGAAAGTCCAAAGGAGAGGTTTTTGTCCAGCAGTGTGACATAACAAAGCAAAAGGCTAAGGAAAATGCCTTTTTTACCAGATCTAACTTGACCTAAGCTATACAAATGAAACATTCCTATTAACAGACATCACCTAATCCCTTTCACATATCTTTGGTGAAAAGGTGCCTAAGAAAGAAAAGCAGTACTTACTGGTCTCTGTGCTTTGCAACTCCATAACCTTAGCTCTGTACGTCGCCACTGTGACCTTGAGCTGTTCCATTTCAGCTAGAAGCCGTTCCTTATCCGCCTGGTGTTCCAGACTCGCTTTCTGCATCTTGGCTTCAGACAGCTGGTTTTCCAGAGCCATTTGTTTGGTCATTTTGTCCACCTGGAAGAGTTAAATGGAGTTTTAGATGTTTTTGTATTTTAATTATAGTCATAATACCAACCAACTGATAATTAATATTCTACATTGCAGTGATATAAGTTTGTGCTTATATTTTACTATGATCAAGAGATGACTGGTTAGATTTCTAGTTTGGGTGAAGAGGATTTCATTTTTCTTATAGGAAATTCTTGGTATCAGCAAGGACTCTAGAAGTCAGTCCAGTAGATGCAAACAGGCTGGCAAAAATAATATAATCTCTGTCTACCCCTTTGGGATATGCAACTATACATGTATGTGTATATGTATGAATTAATGTCTAAATATCAGCAGATTACAACACATCTACGAAAACCATTTGACAGTCTTTCTACTTGAGAATGAATTTATCTTTGGCTCAGATTATGTTTTTAAAAAGCAAAAATGTCCACAGTAGGAAAAGATAGAAAATTTTAGTTAATGAATCGTTTAATTGCAAAGCTAGCAGGACTATTACTACTATTACTGTTTGTATTACTGCTACCAGAACCGCCAAAAGATATATATTTCTTCTATATGTGTGTAGTTACTGAAAAGTTCTTTAGATGGGGAATCAGTTTTACAATCTGTTTATTTTGGTATGTAAGGGATGTAGATCTTAATAATATTTTATTTATAAACATTTAAAGTTGCATATTACTTGTGTTATTATTAAACCTCCTCCAGCTAAGCAAGAATTTGTTAGGTATTGATTCATGTCAGAAGGGCAACAATTAAACTCGATTAGCAGCTTTCAATCACTGGTTTAATGCCTGAACTATCAACTCTGTATTGTCTAAAATATAAAAGCACATGCCTGGTAATGCAACCTACACCTGCATATCAGTTATTACAAGCCAAAGAAAAAACCCAACAAACGTTAGATACCTGCTGTTCCCTCAACTGATACTGTGTAACAACACTCTTGAACTTCTCTGTCATGCTGATGTTATCGTCCCTCAACTTGGCATTCTTCTCATTGTTCTGCTGCAGCATGGCTGTGATCTCTGTCAGGGTGTTCTGGAATTTACTTTGTGTTTCCTTTCGACGCTCCTCTTCTTCACGTATTTTAAGAAGAGATTCTTCCTAAATGTAGATAACACTTTAAAATGCATACAAGTTTATATAAAAATAGAATTAATTTCACTTTAGGACTTATGTTGTCAGATGCTTATAGTCAGAAAAACACAATGGGAAGTTCCACATATCATCTTTTCTACCCAGCCTTATTACCATGCAACAGTAGGAACAATACTTGCATGCTGCCTTCATTTAAAAAAAGTTGTTGCAAAAGACTAACATTAATGGTTGTCTGCTGATAGAACAGCACCTCCTTAAGGAAACATAATACTGCCTTTTGACTTCATAGATGGCATAGTGGTTTAAGTGGTTGACTCACCACTGCCACCACTGCCCCGTGCTGAGTGTTGTGGGTTTGATTCCCATGTGGGACAAAATTGTGTGATCCTCAAATGGTAGTAAAGTAAAGCAAAGCGCAGCATTACTCTCCTTTTCACTTTTAGTCTGCATATACTAATTACACACTATCTTGGTTTATAAGCTTACATTATAAAGTACAGTTTCAGTTTAAGTTAAATTGGTAATGAGTTGTGATCTCACTCGTAAGTGCAATTTACAACAACTTTCAAATATATTTCAAATGTACTGGCTCTAGTCAGTGAATGCCATAGTATATTATGCATAAGTATGTATGTTGCATCCTTGACTATGCAAGTTGGGATCTTGTTGTGGATACAAGTATCGTCATTAGTGCTGTTGTAGGTACAACCAAACAGGATTGATCAATTTTCTAAATTAAAATGCTTCTTTGATTTCTTGTATTATGGAAATCATGTTATTAGGAAAACAGATAAAACGAAATCTATTACACAGTCCATTAGAGTTTAATTTTATTATAAAAGTACACCATTACCCTAAATCAGTGTACCATAACAATTTTTTTACATATGCACTCAAATATATGAAAAGAGGCTAATCATTGCTAACTAAACTCATATATAAGAATATGTAATAAAAACAACCATATTAATAACTCTTTCTAATAGAGAATACACAGCATTTACTAATTGGAAACCACTATTCTAAACCTTATACCAATTAATAAAATGTCTATCTTTCATAATGATTGTCAACTATAACCACCTATAACCCCATAACATGCAATAGTAAGTATTGCTTACCTTAATAGCTTTATTCTGCTTCTGCAACTCTCGACAAAGATTCTCCAGCTTAGATTTAACAAGGATTGTCTTATTGAACTCCAACTGAAGCTGTTCCTTCTCTTTCAAGAGCAATGCGTAACGCTTATCGGACTGCTTGATGTAAAACTGCATTTTTTTGTTATCATCTGCAGTCTGTACATATTTCTTACAAACAAGCGATAGTTTTTCTTCCAGAGTTGGTATAGAATTTAGCGATTTCATAAACTGTTCTATGTTTTTATCATCTTTCTTTGAACGGTCTTCTTTTTTACTTTTACGTGGCTCGGATAGTGGTGGTGCTGCTGTGACATTCTGAAATATAGTACAATTGCAAATAATTATTATAGTTTAGAGAAGTAACTTGAAGAGAGACAATGGTTCTTAATACCAATTGAAATGATTACCTATTTAGTATACTGACCTCATTAAAATATGAGTTCCTAATTTCAGCAACATAATTATTAGTGAAATTTTGCTTTTACGAGTTACTAATAAAATATAATAGTGCTCGATAACATATCAATACTAGTTTATTGATCAAATTCTCATAGCCATAGCTAATACAAGCTCCCTTGTACAACATAGCTACCAATACTACAACAATAGTTCACCCAGAAACTACAAAACACAGGTAGCAATAGTTCTATTTATAGAAATCCAAATTTGAACATATATTTGACCTAAATAAAACATTGATTCCCTTCAGCTGTTCTAGGGTAGTCTTTATTTAAATTTAGACGTCAAAATAATAAGAAATTTGACTCTGACAGATAAAAAAGTGTGGAAGATAGGTACTTATACGGTAAACAGACACTATTCTTGTTGCTCTTGGAAACAAATAATATTTTAACAAGATGTCGGGAAATTTAAGATTTCTGTTGTTGATTTGGCATCCTCTTGTCGTCAACCATAAAAGCACAAAGCACGTGAAACGTGCTTACGAACGAAAATATCAAAAACATTATGGGTTTTGGACGAGAGCCAAGTAACTTTTAGGTTAACAATTTCACCTCTTTACGACATTACTTCAATTTAATACTGTTTTTACTTAATCATATTGGCAACTCATATCCTGAAACAATCTGAAAATTACCAGCAATAATGCCAAACATAGTAAATATGCGTAAAAATAGGTAAATCTTTTACCGACATCCGATAGCATTCTATTTATAAACCGCTTAGAAATATATAAAAATACCTTTCTTACAGTAGAAGTACTGCTTGATTCTGCATTATCTGCACTTTCCTTCTGAGTATCTTCTGTTGCTGTTTCCATTTTAAAACAATTAAACTTCTCTGAAAATTTCTAAACAAAACGGAACAAGACGTTTCTTTTAGGGTTGTCCCAGATAATCTACTGACTAAATAGAAAATAGTATATCGACTAAGACTATACTAATTATTAGAAATGAAACCGATGTCCGGTAACTTTCCGGTATCCGGCCTATCCGGCGGTCTAAATAGTATACGACCGAATACCGGATAACTAGCGTCTACACGGCCGAATAGTGGATTAAAAAATATATATTTTCTGTAATTAATTGCTTTATTTAGTTAGTATCACTTAAGAAATACAATTAGTAATCAAAAGATAATTCTACAACTTAAAAAAATTAATTAGTACTCATACTGCAGTAAGGGCAAATTATGATGAATGAATACTAATTTATCTGCTCTCTTCTGAGCGGTTCCGCTTGTCTTCTTAAATAAGGCCTAAAGCTTCACAAAAGACTTTCGCTGTACACACTGCTGCAAGGTGCTGAAAGATAGATTATGGCAAACTTTGTTAAATTTTTTTGCTCGAGTAAATTTAGTTCTTTTTGAATAGTCAGCAAATGTTTTTTAGCTAAACCTGAGTGATTGAAGTGTGCCACAAGTCGTCTTCCAGTAGCAATCATTGTTATCACTTCAGCCTGGACTTTGAGCGACTCATTTATAGCTCTTTGAAGCGTATGTATGAAACATCTAGCAGAATCGTACTCAGCCAAACGAACACCCTTCACCATGTTAGCGCCACTTTTTTTATATAATGCCATTTATTTTACATATTATTAATTATTATATACAATATATTATATATTATTATTATTATTATATGAATACTATTAAGAATGAGTAATGCAACAAACGACAACATTCCGCCGGATATTCGGCGGTCAAATATCCGACTATCCGGCTACAAGGTTGGCCGAATATCCGGTATCCGGTATCCGGCTGAACTGCTATCCGTTTCATCTCTACTAATTATCAATTGTATTAGCTATTATGTTTTAAGCATGCAATTAATAAGTACTTACGTATGTACAACAGGAAAATTCACTATTACCGATAACGCGTGCTGAAAGGGAGGTCCTAGAGCTTAGGTATCTAATTTTATAAAAGAGTGTCTATACTATACTAGGCATTGGACCGTTGAGTCCCACTCTCTATAATTATATACCAATAGGACTATAATATTACCTCAAACTGTCTTGTGATTAGTAAACCGCAATAAATTAAAATGTAAAACAACTGCACGTATTCAAATATATATTAAAAGATTTAATAAATATATGTAGATTAATTTTATTTATAACGTAAACCGCCGTAAGTAGTGATAATACAAGGCTAATATAAATCTTCCCCGACATGTTTTCCCATTTATATAATAATATTATTTATTAATATCCTTGAGAACAGTACTTGTTGCTGTCGATTGATTAATACGCAAGTACTTATAACAGTTAAAGTTTTACGTAATGATCATGTTTAAAAAGGTACGAAAATGTCCGTGCTTGTTCGAATAAAGTGGCATCTCACTAATTCTATTAAAACATTTAATAAACTAATCTGACGAATACACTAGAATAGCTTACAAATTTACATGCCAGTTTGATACCTTAGTAAATAACAATAGTTAGGCTGCCACCACATTGGTGATAATTGAATCGATGATGGATACGTTGAAAAAAAGATAAGCACGTGCTTTTTATTTATAAGTGACGAAGAAAGAAATAAATTATAAAAATACAAGAAATTATTTGGCAAAAATATAAAACACTGCACGATTGACCTGTAAGAAATGTTAAAGAAATAATTTAATATAATGAAATATTACAAATCGATTTCAATCAATAAATCATACATTATAAAAGGTTGATATTAATTTTAGTGATTTTACAACACTATTAAATACGTTCAGAAATTAGATGAAAATTTTATAGAATGCACCAATATCGTATATTTCTGTGCTTTGCATTACAATATACTTCATTAATGTTTTCGCCCGCAAAGTTTTGTATATTTAATAATTGAGGAAGTTTTTATTTCGCAACGACGAAACCAGTGTAAACCAGATTTTTTCGGTTAATCCTTGCAGTGTTTCCATAAATAATTATTATGTACTAATTTGGAAGTAAAATAGCCACATTGATAAATATAACAATTTTATTAAATCAAAATAATGATTTAGTCTATTACTCTTTTGTCACTTTAACCATATTGCCACTTAATTCAAATATTATTATGGAATATAGGTCACAATTTGCCTATACTATTAGGTATTTGAGTCTATATTGTCCTACCACTGTGCAGGACAAGAACAAGGCGCTTCTCCACTTTTAACACATCATTGTATAATACGTTAGTGTAGGTCAACCAATTGTACTACATTACAACAGGTGACAGTTTCAGCTGGGTATGAGATGTATTTTGTTTCTAATTTAAATGTTGAAATCAAATTTGTTTTATCATAAATTCATAATAAAAATAATACATTTTCAAATAATATTATAATAACCGCTTGCGTTAGAGTAAGCAGCTTCAAACATTCAATTGGTAGATTATAGAAATGGTAGCTTACAACACCTCAACAATCTTGGTTTTCTTTCTCCCTCTCACGCATTCCGTCAAAAAGAAGGGAAGCGAGCAGTTGGTGAGTAATCTTTTCTTTGATAAAAATTGTGTTAGAGTCACTTCCAAACTTTGAAATAACGTCTCAGTATTGAAAACCAGTTCCAGTTAAAATCAAGTGCGCTATTTATTAGGTGAGTGCTTTAATTTTTTTCATACATTTTATGACAGCGGCCGCAGTCTAGTTGAACGCGAGCCGTTATTTTTCAAGATTTTTGTAAAGGTCAATGTGCCTTGATGCCGCAGGACGAGATATCCATTATCCAAGTTGCTGGGCATGAACGCGTGGATTACACCGCATATTTGCATACGAAACGCGTCTAAAATCGGATTTTACCGGATTATTTAACACGCTAGCGCGAAGCGATAGAACAAAAGAATCCACCGTTATATTTTGTTTGCCGCATGAATGGAGTGACCGCACTACATGTACATTAGATTCATTATTTTAACAGTTTCACCTCTGAAATAAGACGTAATTGTCGGGTTTCATGACTTAGTTTTTTTTGCCGTATCTAGGTGCATCACATTTGTGCCGTTATGGACTGAATGAGTTACAGTTTTGTTCGTTTTTCCTTGCGTGGAATGTTGCTAGAAGATGCATTCTAAAATTAAAACCTATTTGATCGTTACCTGCATAGAGGCTCTTTGTTTTTAACTTTTTGTATATGATAATGATAAGCTTGACTCATCATTTTTCCTTATTCAAAAGTTTAATCAACTTTTGACACTTTTGATTATGAAGATCACCAGTTTTAAAAATACCTTTAACATAACAGAATCTCACAGTAATATTATACAATACAATATTGTTAGTAAAAAATATTTATGAGATTTGTAATAACATTCTTTACATCATTCTCACACAATGTTTACAGATGGATCACAATGCAGATGTTAAAAAAATATTTATACCTGCATAGGATATTTACACATTAATTGATTTATTCTTTTATTGACTAGCAGGTGTATAAAAGTAGCCAGTTACACATATTTATACATATAATATTTAGGTACAGATTTATTTTCTTTCTCAGTAACAAAGAGGGACTTTTCGATTATTACTTGCACTTTTTAAAATGTCCCAATTTTATGTAAGTAATAGATCACCTATAATGTTTTTTTACAAATTAAGTACATAATAATCATTCAGTTTATAGTTAATTATTATAACAGTCATCCACTCCTGTGGTTAATATGACCGTCAATTATGTTAACACATTCTCACAATTTTCCCTGTAACATGTTTCAAGTGCAAATGTCAATAACCTACCTGTATTTCAAGCCCCTTATCTTTTATTTACGTGAAGGTAAATGTATAACCATCTATTAAATTTGGCAGTTAGAATGGAAGATGTGAAATGTTTTTTATCCATTATTATTTTAGTCATTGTTATCTCTTGCTTGGGTTATCTGAGTCATTTGGTAGCACTGATTTAATCATTAAACTTATCTATTTCTATTGACCTATTATCCAGAATAATTTATTGTTATCAAATGTTTCATAGTTTGATGAGTGAGTCATTTATGTACGAAGAAGTTTCTAGAAGCTTTAATGTTTTTATTAAAGGTCTTGTACATGACTTAACTATAGCAGATCTTTCTAGAAGCTTTGACACTTTCATTATAAGTCATGTCTTTACTGTAGGAACTTTATGCATCCCTTACATGCATATCAGCTAGTATTTCATATTTATTATATGTATTTATTTAATGTAAACACTAATATAACCTTTGTGTTAAACTGTGTTTCGGCCTCATAATTGATTTTGTCAACACAGAGAGTTCATTCTCACATAATGCAGTATAGTGAATGTTTGTGTTAGATTTTGGTTACTCATTGACATGTGAACTGTTAGACAGATTTTGATGATATTGAGCACACAAAAAGGTGGTCTGTCTATGTGCCGAATTTCACTTATTAGTATCTCCTGTATATTCAGTCAATATGCGTTTACACTGGCAAAGCCACAGGTAGTAACTAGTTCATAATAATAAGCTAAACACATTAGTCATAATATTAATTGTTTAGTAATTAAACAAACTCATTATCAGCAGGTTTCTAAAAGGTTAATTAACTACGTGTCAGAAGATCAAGTAATTTGATTGGCTGTTGCCGATTCAGTTAATCACCGCAGTTGACATGTATTTGAGACCTGTTTACCAATTTTGGGTTGATCTGATTTTCAGAAATCATATATTTTTATAGAACTAGTAAATTGTTACGGCCAGCATACATCTAAGTAATACTTTATTAAAGTAATGGCGTAATTTACTGCACGAATAGTATAGTGGTTAATGTGGTCGTCTCGCCAGTGCCAGTACGCCGAGTGTTGTAGGTTCGAATGCCACATGGGATTAAAATTTGTGTATTCCACATAGGGTATACATAGTTGTTTCGTTGTCTGGGTGCTATTTGTGTCCTTGCTTTAAGTGTTTGTAAAGTTACCCGCGATACAGGCTTTATTACTAGTTAGGGAGTAGCCTCTAAGGAAAAGAAATTGTATAGTTCGTTTTAACTGTGACAAAGCATTGTACCTAAAAATCGCCATACCTAAATTTTATTAAGATATATAAACAAGTGATGGAAATAGGGCCTATCCCAAGTTTTTGCACACTGGCCGATCTAGGGCCACCCGCATCCAACCGCTTCCATTCCCACTTATTATCATACCTGCTATTTATTTAGAAATAAATAGCTGTCATGATAATATGGCTAAATTGTGTAGTTTATGTCCTGGTCTAGTTTTCTTGATATCTCCATACGAAATTTTATTGAAATCGTTGCAGTAGTTTAGTTTTAGCAATGGAAACGCAACAAAAGCAATCCGACACGTGTTGTTTCTTGATACGGCATAGCGTTAAAAAACGTACTTACTTTAAAAAAACGCTATCACGATGTATGTATTGTAATATACCTAGGTATGTATTGTAAAAGTGCTGAATCGTAAGTATTATTTGTGTTATTTGAACCAAATTCTACGGTAACATAAGTATTAATATCTGGTCGTAAAAACGTCTTATCCTTTGCAGAGCGAGGACCTTTCAAGGTCCGTTTTATTATCCCGTCTTCCGCATTGCGTATGCTTCTTATTCGCTGTAGATTGATCGACATGACATGCATATTGACACACACTCACGCTTAGATCTCCGAAAGAGTAGGCAGAATTGTTAAACACACGTTTCGCCAGTCATGATTGCAAGTGCTATGGGTCTTTTGCCTTTTGCCGGGCACTGTTGTAGATTTCTTGCAATTACTGAAAGTTGTGACCCTCAATATTTGTCTGATCGGGGCAATACGGCACTACCGCTGGGCTACGGAGGCAGTCAAAATGACTACACGAATCACGCAGTTCGTTCATAGTTGCCTCACAACTGTCACTGTACCGAGTGCTGAGGGTTTTATCACACACACGAGACACATTATGATACACAAATAGTTGTATAGTCTGAATGCTATTTGTATCCTTTCTTTCACTGCTTTTAGAGTCACCCGCTATTCACGAATTAGTCAAAGCGCGGCAACGGCCTTCAAACGGCTGGTCGTGAGTGTATGGAACGCTTAGTATGAGGAATAGGATGAATGCTTTGTGGCGTGAAAGAAGACTTACAAGATTTACGAAAGTTGTACTAAGGTTTTGGCGTTACGACCAATATTGACTAAAGATAAAAAGAACGAGGAACGAGGTACGAATATTGTCTGACATTATTAAAGTCTTGCCAGCGATCCATAGACCAGGTTAAGAATATGATGAGAGTGAATGAAGCAAGAGATGTATTTTCTGAGCAAGAGCTCTGAACTGGAAACATGACACGGCGTTTTTTTAAATCTCTCTTTTAGTATGTTACTTTTTATATATTAACATATCAGGCGAGGCTTAGATATAATTAGCCTATCTCAGACATCAAAGTTGTAATTTTATTATTCTGCGGCGTACAGAAAAACATAAAATCGTACTAAAATTGAAATCCTCATTTGCCAGTTCACAATCGATATTCCAGGATCGTAACAGCTACATTCGTAGGTCTACCTACCCCAACGGTAAATTTGCGTGAGCCTGCACGTATATATAACCTAAAAACGGAATAAAATTAAGGGCATAGTATATATCGAACAAAAACAATGCACATTATGTTAGGAATGTTCGATTGTAGCACGCAATGTTGTGAGGAAACTGTAGGTACATGCTAATATGGCAATGGTTCACCATATGTGAAGGCAGGAACTGCTACAAATGGTCAGAAGCATGCAGCAGTAGGTATTGTTGCGCTTTGATCATAATGACGTAGGCAGATATACTTTATCGAAGCAATAAATTACGAAGCACGGCCTAATTTAGTGATTGGGTAATCGTTTATTGACTTGTCTTGATCCCTTGATCTTTATATTCTCGTTATAGTTAGGCGGAGATTATCATAGTTTGAGCTTGTATAACGTGAAGGGATCGGCAGAGATATATTAAACCCACATTTGAAGAGTAATATCTACTAAAGTCATCTACGCGTATGTTTCACGATGATCGGTCGAGTACTTAGGCGTGAAACGTAATAAATAAACAAACAAACAAACTCACATAAATGCATTTATAATATTAGTAAGGATGTTCGACGAATTAAATGCGTACATCCGTTTTAAGCACATCCATCACTTTGGGTGTTTTATATAGGTACATATACACTAACATAGGTATACCAACTTGCCGCGAAAGCAACAAACAGCCAAAAAATATAGGTAAACCACTTAGCTTAAAGATATAAAAAACCAAACAGCAGCCATTTTCTACCTACCGAACTAACTTTGTTTGGCACCAACTACGCATTAGCTAGTTTCGTTTGGAGGCTTAGCTAGGACTAAAAAGTAATTTGTTATTTCTTGCTTTTAAGCTGGTTTATATTTTTTGTATTTATTCTGTCAAAGGCATCGGCTCTTGTGGGAAAAAAGCAAGCACTAAATAATTTATTCTCGTCTTAAACGTTTTGGTACTTACGTGGATAGAAAAATAATGGACGTTAATGTTATTAAAGTACAAATCTAATATCGCACGTATACTACTATTGCTATCTCCAGAAGGCATTAAGTTATATTCTATAGTCTCATTAACATTAAGCGTTTTATTTAAGTCGTGTCATCTGGCTTGTAAGGACAAGCCACAGCTGCGAGCCTATATTATTATTCGGGACGAAGACATTTAATATAAGCCGGCGAAAAGTTTATCACATGTACGTACGACAAATATTTTTGGTTATACTTTAAGATGGCAAGTAAGCACTGTAGCCAATGATGTAATATAAATAGACGCGTCATGAATGGACATCACGGCACTCGAAAACAGCGTAAATACTATCGGTAGCTAGACACTTAAAGGCACGAAGAAAGGGAAAGAAAATAAAATGTCATCTACGGAATTCCTGTTGTTAGAGAGAGATAAATATATTTCCTTAATTACGTTGTCATTCTGTGGTGCACGCTCATTGGCCGAGCGCGAACAAAACGGCACGTGACTTACCTCAGGCGCCAGCCGCCATTAGATGGCATCGAAAAATAAAATTAAATCCATTTGTCTTGATACTTACGCATGAAATGATACTTTTTTATCTTTCAAAGTTGCTGTATAATTTTTACATTTCCTAAAAACACAGGACGGCATTCTTTTTGTTGTTGAGGAAGTTATTCACTCAAGTTATTTTAATGTCACGTACGTACGACCGCGGCACTCGTTGGTACGTGACTAAATGGACTTCTGGTAATTACCTTGCGTTCATGTTGCCACTACAGAGCGCGGGCAACGTATCTATAGTTTATATATCATTGACTGTAGCTTATAATCGCTTACAAGAACAGAGGCATCGTTCCTCGTATGTGACGTAAAAAATGGGTTGCTATGCTGCCTGCGGAAAGGCCTTAGATTTTTAGTCCATTGCACCTGCTTGCTTAAGCAGGTGTTGTGTTGCCAGCAATGCCATCTGCATTCTCTCGCCGCAAATACACGGTTATTCGGCTACGATCGCCTGTATGGTGAAGGCATTTCTCCAATAGGGCTCTTGTTTACTGACAGGAATTTAATTCCTAGTGGATGAGGTGCAATTAAAGAATGAAATGAATCGAAAATGTTTCGGATAGCTTTAGCAAATATCCCGTCATGGAACCATCGCAATTAGCTAGCCAATGTAATTTATCTATAGAGAAAATATGTAGTAGAATGCATTAATTACTGTATTCCCTAGAAACGAAAGCCGGCATAATTAGATTATTGTCAATGAAGGCAAATTGCAACGGTGAAAGGTGGTTTATCGCCATTGCTACTCTCTTGAGAGTTCCTTAATATGCTGATGAGTGATGACTGGTGACAGTATGATAAATAGTAGTCTCTAATTGGCATAAGAAACTCGTACATGAGACATAAATATGCGTTTATCCCCGAAGGGTTGGCACAGGTGTATCTCTTCTTGCCAGTAAGAGATATACTCATTGTCTCGCCGCGCTGTGTGAGTGCTGTCCGATCTTGTATATATATATGTATGTATATATGTACAAATGTGTTGACACTATACTTATGTATGTACACTACATCACCTTGAGTAAGAATCGCGGTGAAAATTTAATTCGAATAAAATATTGCGCATTACTAATCAGCAATATTCGTCTTTATCCCGTCGACAGCACATCGACTAGTCTTCTGGAGAGTCGACAGTCCACGACAAATTTTCTGGAGAATCGACAACGCGCTAGAGATAGTCGTAGTGTTATAAATGTTCCACTACAGTTACCACTAATCATTAGTCTAACCGAACGCTTGTGTGTCATCTTAATATAAAAAAGGAAGACAGTTTTCACGTCTTCCATAAATAAATGGAGTCTCCGAAAATACGTTTTCGGAAATGTTTCTCGCGCTAGGATTATTTTAGCTTTTCGTTTTGGTGTGATATTTCACTGAAGGGATAGTTGAAGGCCGTTCATCTAGAGCCGGCGCTGTTCTTGAATTCCAATGTGACATGGAACGTGTTTATAGCTGTTTATTGATACTTCGTCACAAAATAATCGAGATTGGAATCTCTTAATTATACACAAGTATTTTGTTAGGTGTACGGCAATGTTACACATTGATGACTTGAAATGTTAAGATGGTTTACAACTCTCCCTGCTGTTGTCGTCACCAGGTTTTTCTTAGACAGGTCAGCAGGGCACAAATGTTTCAAAGGTAAATCATTGTAATTTTTTTCATTACGACATTGCTTTTGAGCAGGGATGTTGCGAATATTCGTATCCTCATCAGTAATTGTGGAGCTTCGCATCGATTTGGACATCCGCATCCGCAATAATCATCGCGGATCTTTATGCGGATCTAGATATAGTGCAGGTTGCGACAAGAAACAAAATGGGTGGGCCGATGAATGGCGCAATTATTCTTCAAGTGAAGATGAGAACCTAAAAATACCAGAAAATGGTATAGCTATATTTTTATTAACATCCGCATCCACAATTACGGAACTTCCGCATCGATTTGGACATCCGTATTCGCAGATGTGAGCCTTTAAATATCTGTATCCGCATCCGCGGCTGTAAAAAACTCTGCATCTGCAACATCTCTGCTTTTGAGTACAATTGACTAAATTTGGATATTTTTATCGAGAATCAATTTGATCCGGTTGCTGTCTTGAGCGCTTAAAATTTACGTACATACATAAATTGACAACCAAAACCCCGAAGAGCCAAACATAGGTAGTGTATTTAACCCATATTTCGCCAACTATGGTTTTAAATCGTTACCGCTGCGGGACTGAGGAATTTTCAAACTTCATAATATAATTGTCGCGTTATGCTATTATGCTCGGTGTGATTAGCAATTAGCCTACGTTAATTCTTAAGATGCCAGCTACCTCTATAGCTAATCTAAATTTATAGTTGAAAATGTAACACACAGAGCTAGTCTCGCAATAATAACATATATATAATAGGGTTTGTTACGGTACCTACACTAACTACATCGATACGGCAAAGATGATAATGCCAAATTAAATCGCACTAATGCATATGAATCGTAATAGAACTGTCGATATCCATCGTTGTGCTCAGGCTCAACATCAAATAATAGCTTAGACAGAAAATTTCAAGCCGCTGTCGAACATCCAACCACACGAATCGATACATCAATAGTACTAAAGCTATTATGCCACAATACGCCTTCTACAGCATAAATCACAGTGCTAACGCGGCAAACAGCTGACATTCACAATAAACTCAACATAGTAACTGTCTGTCTGTACGTAAAGCACTTATGCTAAAACAAGCAGAGTGCAGGCGTAGATAAACGACTGAGATTGCATTAAACGCGCCTTTGATGGCCATACAACAAGATACTATTTGAATAATCGTATATGAACCATATTGGGCGAAGGTCGGCATGTTTCGACGAAATTTAACAGCAATAAAGCTGTAGATTGACCACCGATTTTCTCGATATGGGCACAGCTTTTAAGTAAAATAATTACATAATTAAGTTCGCTTCAAAGACAGTGACCAACGGTTTACATGGTTTTTAATAAGAATTAGTAGTAATGGCATTATTATACAATGATTACCGGATAGAAGCAGTCATTTGTACAAAAAGTATATGATCGAGACTGCGTCGCTGGCTCCGTGGCATAAATTGCGCTTATATGTTTGCGACCAGTCGTAAGATTCCGGGTCGAGCGGAGTGTTACTCTGCAGAGTATATCCTATTTGGGAAAAGCCATAGCAGCACGGAGTCTGAAGACTTGCTCGGTAGATAGTACTAGGCTCATACTACTTGGGTTCTATGAAAAATTTCTGGTTAAATGTGCATATATTACACATCAGTTAACCTCTCCAGGAATTATACACGCGGGTCTATGTAGGTCTTATGAATATTCTGGCAACATCCCAACCATCCTCCAGGCAGAATTTAAAATTGATGCAACTAAGATATAAATTCTTAGAGTAGGTAGGTGCCCGGACGTCCGAATTGGACAAATTCGGAGATTCCATTAAGAGCTTTACATGATGTGTAAAATTATTGACACTTATATTATTAAATTTTATGTAGGCTAATTGGACTTTACGTAGGCAAGATAGTTTTGCATGAGCATATCTAATTAATAAAATAGCATGTTAATTATTACCATCATGCATCAGAATTCTACACAGGGTTACACACAATAGGGTTGGCATGTCTATGTAGACAAAAACCCTTATAAAGCAATAAAGATATAAAAATTAAAAAAAAATTCTACACGGTTGAAAACCAAAATAAAAAAAACACATTGCATGTTAAATAGTCAGCCTAATGTTGGCTACTAAGATGACCTTTCCCACAGGGGTCACATTGATCAATCCGGCATTTGACCCGACAGTTTAAAACAGCCCTTAGTGTACTTATGATAGCAGACAGGGGTATTATAAACATTAAAACAAAAACACCACGTCTCGTAATAACTATCTATGGAATTATTTATGGTCGTGTTTTGTATAAAACCTGCTTCGCTAATGACGTCTATCGGTGAGCTTGCCGTTTTTCTACATACCTAATGCATTTTTTCATTCGTGCAACACCCTCAACATTCCAGACATTGATTCGCCAATTTTTAATATGATTAAAAGTCCAGACAGGCGCGCCTTGAGTGAGTCAGTCAGACGTTTATATTGATTCTAATGTAACCGTACCTTCGGTAGTTCGGCTTCCTAGATCAAATGACCGGTTGTTCACCACTCCATACTTAACTTGAATGGTACATAGCTATATATTGTTTTATGCAATAAATGATTGGGTATTTAGAATGAATCACCGAGTGGGTAAACCTATTCGTGTGGGCTGTCGATGGAACGTATGTTTGATGAAAGGGCTTTTGAAATAGAATAACTTTTACGGAATAAGGTTTGGTATTTCAATAGTTAAATAAATTCTTATTTTACATACGTGTATAGAATATCTGCCTTTATTTTTCTAGTAAGCTATCTAGGGTCTAAAATGAATACTTAATGGATCTTTAATCATAATTCATAACAGTTCTAAAATATTGATGTAACATTTGCGTGAATGTAACTTATTTCAACATTGGTTCAACATTCGTAAACCAATATTGAAATAGGTAACGTTTTCGGTACTTGAAATTCGAAATTAAATATATCTTAGATTTGCCAATATAGTTATTACAAATCCATAGCGGTGAGTAAATCAAATTTTGAAAAAATATTCTTATTTAAAAATCTAAGAAGTTATTGTATGGAACGGAAATTTTGGTTTTCTTGAATAATTGCTTGTCATCGAAAATGATACCTCAGAATAAGAAAAGAAATGCTATGTAGGTAATCTTCTACCGTGTTAGTCAAGTCAGTCTAGCTTATTTGCAAGTTACCTAACACTTATATTACTTAATAAGGTCATGCCTAAAGTATGTTATTTACGTCGTTCGTTATAAGTTAATCAAAAGTTTTCTCCAATTTCCTAAAGCATATTTGGCTGAGAGTCAAATTACTCGTAGCTTGTAGTAAAATATGGCTGTTATTATTGTTTCAGTCGCCTCGTATATTGTAACACTCGTTGACAATACATAAAACTGATTGGTAGGTTGTTAGCCTGAATGTGGTTGCGCAGAATGTTGCGGTTTTGAGATTTACTAGACGCAACTGTACGGTTTATTGTCCTTTAAAGTATTATATAATAGAAATGAATAGTATGTTGACTCTATGATATCTTTAGGCTAATAATAATGTCATGTCTTGATTTCGCTACAAGTATCTCAGACTACGTATTTATGGATTGAAGTATATTTCTTGATTAGCCTTCGCTTACATTTATGACTTATTATTTTAGCCTATCCTTAACAATATATTTATTTTGGATTTTTTGCTTCAGTATTACTTAGCGGATTAGCAGTGGTGGGTAGGGTCTCCTCAGTCCTTAATTAAACGCCGAGCTTAATGTAAATAGCAGACTTCACCGAACTCAATAATTTATTTATTTTCTTATGCAGAAATTAGCGTCTGCGTGCGGCTTCGCCTAAGTAAATCTCATGAGATCGCATACCGGGGTATAAAATATAGTATTTGTTTGTTAATATGCAATTGTTCATACAAAGCATATCTGTGATTCAAATACGTTAAACAGTAAGCATGATTTCAGCTTGAATGGGCTGGCTCGACCGAGGAAGGATTACCCTCTCACAGAATATCGACGTGAAATAGCAGTATTCCCACTGTTGTGTTTCGTTCGGTGAGTGAGAGTGCCGGAGGCCCAATCACCCCCTTTCTCCCATTCCCGCTCCTTCTTCTTCCCAATTCCATTCCTAAAGGGTCGGCAACGCGCAAGTGATGCCTCTGGTGTTGCAGGCGTCCATAGGCTACGGTGACCACTTACCATCAGGTGGGCCGTACGCTTGCTTGCCACCTTTGTTGAATAAGAAAAATAAGTGACTAACATCTTCACAATCTACCATATTAATTATATGATTCAGTTTACATATCATATAAAAGGTAGATATAGTGTACAAGACTTGAGTACAAACGGATGTAGTCTTTGAAAATGATACATATTATTTCCGACTAGATTTGGCCCGCTGTTTCACTCGCGTTAAATTTCTCCCCACGGGAACAACATACCTTTTTCTTAGATCACCCTTCCCCTTCCTAACATAGTGTATGCGAAATTGCATGATGATCCCTTGAAACACTCACGTTCGCATTTATAATATTAGTTAGGATATAAATTGTAGATTCACAATAACACAAGACCGAATTCTAAAGAAAGACAGAGAGATATACACAAACACTTTCCACATAAAGAAATTCTGTGCCTAAAAGCTTCCATGACGAAGGTGCCATGTGTCACCAAATCCTTATCACAAGTATAACACAAACATCTTTATTAACGACTGTGACCTAGAATTATCAGTCAGCCATTCATTATGGTATGATAACAATGTAGGCTGATGTTTATATCATACTTTGCCCGCGTCTTCGCTCGCTTTAATCTAGGTTTTGTCAATAAATTTATATCCCTACCTTTTGTATTTTGTGTTGGGTAGTATTTAACTGCACAGCAAAAAAATACTAAATGCATAGCAAAAAAATATGCTTACCAAAAATACTAATTGCACAGCAAAATATATTTAAAGAGATCAAAATAAGTCGACGGAGGTCAATTTTTGGGTGGGTTTAAGAAGAAAAAGGGTTAGGCCCTTCCGAAACGGAATGCAGTGATTTGAAGCGTATAGGTGCTCGTTATGCTGTGCAATTGGTATTTTTGATGGTCATTATATTTAATCCCTTTGTGTTTGCACAAGGCTTAGGGATTTCAGTGGTCGCCTCAGTATTACCACTTTCATAACTAACTTCGAATCCCACACAGGACAAAAATTTGTGTAATATACAAATAGTTGTGCCAAGTCTAATCATTCGTTGTGTCCGTTGTCTGAATGTTTGTCAAGGCAGGCAAGGCTTGGCAGGAGTTTTCGTTTTAAAACAAAGAATATACTAATATTATAAAGCTGAAGAGATAATTTGTTTGTTTGACTGCGCTAATAGCTGAAACTACCAGTTGTATTTGAAATATCCCTTTTTAATTTTATAGCCCACTAGTTGCGCCCCAAGGTTGCACCCGCGTTAATATCGGGATAAACAGCCTGTGTGTGAATCCAGGTCTCCAGCTATCTACATACCAGGTTTCACCACAATCAGCCCACTAGTTTTTGCGTGAAAGAGTAACAAACATCCATACATACAAACTTTTGCGTTTATAATATTAGTAAGAATTTATTGAGGACGGTTATGACATGACTCTTGGGAGCGGAGTGAGTAAAACCCCTTAATCATATTGTTTCTTTGTAATCATAATGTTTTCTATGTTGTTTGCATATTACTAGTAATCTTTCTTAACTCCTACAGCTAAGCTAAGTGGTTGTGTTAGGAATGGGTTCGCGTCGGTAGTCCAATGGATGGGATTGAGACCCATTACCTGATAGATGCTTATATCCAGTCGATTTGCCATTCAATGTTTAATCACATAAAAGAGAATTTATGTCTGAACTTCCATTAATTAGATTCGGGTATTATAGGCAAAGTTCCAACTCGTTATCAACAATCAGTAAACGAAAGTTGTTTTCTAGACTATTTATTTTGATTACACTGACTTGATGGCTCAGCAGTAGTGCATGTAACAGCTTTGTATGAGGTTCTTGAGTTAAGCAATTTATCTTTGGGTTTTCTGTCATGGAATTCTTAGTTAGGAGTTCTGGGAACTGGCTCGGTTAATAGCGGGAAGCCAGCCCTCAATAATGTGGCACCTCACCACAGCTGGTGAAATATTTATTTATTTTAAACACATTTATAATATCTTTACAGGATATCCTAAGACGATATTATAGGTATATGGATGTAATAAGTACCTCTGTATCCTTTTAGGATATAGGCGTGAGTCTATGTAGGTATGTTATGTATTTTGATAGCATTATGACCTTTAAGATCTCAATTATTTGCCTAAATAATTGAAATGGAATGTTTGGTGCGTAAATCACAAAGCAATTAGAAAATTATTAGCGTCCTACTAATATTTTAAATGTGAAAGTTTGTGTAGATTTTTGGGTGTTTGTTACTAAGTTACGCGTATACCGTTGAACTGATTTGGGTGAAACTTGGCACACAGACAGACTATATCCTAGATTTACATATAGGATACTTCAAATAGCAGGGAATTAACGCGATCATCTTCGGTATTTATGTAGGTAACTTGGCTTGTGTTAGGTACACATTTATCTATATATTTAAAACTCTTCCGTTACTAAGTGACTGACAGACAACGCACAGCCGAAACTACTGAACGCAAGAAGCTGAAATTTGGCATGTATGTTCCTTGGAGAGGGTAGGGGAGCACCAAGAGAGGATTTTTGGAAATTCCACCCTGAAGGGGGCGAACGGGGTGAAACCCGATATTCACACGGGAACGCGACTTACGCGGATGAAACCGCGGGAAAACTACTAGTGTTATATAAATCGAAAGTAAAATAGTAAATACTTAATATTTTTATCTATTTTCTCGATGATTTTCTCATTTATATAGTAGAAATAGTTATTGCCCGCGTCTTCGCTTGCTCGGAAACAGTGCTTTTTTCTGGATAAAATGTGGGTTCCCTATGCCACTTTCAGTACCCATGACTGCGTGTATGCGAAATTTCTTAATGATCGGTCGAGTAATTAGGGCTTGAAAGCGTAAAAACAAATTCACATTCGCATTTATAATATTAGTTATGATAATGAATTCCCTTCGTACTAATAAATGTAATTACTTATACAAAATTGTAGTTCCAGACTGAGGTTAGTGAACTAGACTGATATGAGGAATGGCATGACATGACGTGTTGTTGGTCAGTTTAAATAGGGCTGCCATGCTAATGGTTGTATTTTAGATAAGGTTTTGTTCGCGATTTTGTTCGTGTGGAATACCCGGATCAGGCAAAGTGATGTTGAGTTTTTCCGTCAAGAAATTCTGGACAGTAGCAAGGAACCTTTTTTTTTTACGTGGGGGCATTCATTGGCGCCTACCGCTTCGCGGGGGCGGGGCGGGCGTAGGAGTTATAACGGACTCGCCCGGGAAGAGATGGAGATATTCCGGTAATATTAGACTAAACCTACCACGGTGTCCCTTCTCACAATCTGGCCGGGGCGCAAAGTAGCAAGGACCCTGTCACTGCAGTAGGCGCCCCCAATTATGTGGGACCTAAAATCATACTTGACGAAATGTTTATATAATGTATTATATTTTTCAAAGTAAAGCAAAGGTCTCTGCTTACCTACCATTTCAAGAATATTTGCGTGAGTCAATGTTAGCACGATGTTTTGAACTGACTGTCAGAAAGTTGTGGATGAAAAACAGAAGATCGTCACACTGTTACGTAATCTGGCTTTTGGCACAAACATCTTATATACCGATGCAAGGTTTACATAACAACCTGCATTAAGATATAATACCTGCATTTCGAGATACTATACAATAGAAAATCAGATTCGTAGCTCTAAACTGGCCATGGGTGATGGTATGATATCGCATTTGAATGATTCATTCGTTGACACTGATTACTATTATAAGAATCTTAATTGAATATTCGAATCACGATTAGATCTTATATTGATAAGAGGTGATACATTTTAAGATTTGTAGTAGCTGATAATGACGATGACGATCGCATGATCGTCTTCTTAGACATCTTGAATTTTAAGTTTTTTGGCTAGATTTAGATTCGATTTTGTAATTACTTAATTAGGATGTGATTCGATTATATTAGGAAAATAAGACAAGTTGCTTCAACGGTGTCTACCAAAGAACATAACTATTTTATTTAGGATTAATTCATCCGTTATAGAACAAACAGTTTATAAATGCATTATACAGACAGATTATAAAAGACATATTATTAAATTGAGTGCTTACACACTTAGTTACATAATATTGTCAATAGATGGCGTTAATAATTTCATTCGATGTATTAAACTATTAATTTTAACAGATTCTTCTTTCTTTTCGTGTGGTTAGTGGCCAACCTGTTGTCAAGAGTTGTTCAAGCCGCCCGTAGGCCTCTGACATGGCTTAACGACTGCTGTCAATTTGGCAACAACCGGGACCGACGTTTTACGTGCCCTCTGAAGCACGGAGACACTCGAATGAAATACCACTAACAGGTCACCCATCTGTAGACTGTCCGCATCCAACGTAGCTTAACCTCCCTAATCGTTTACCGATCAGTGAGTGCAACTGGCTATGAGCGGCTCATTTTTTATTTAACAGATTATCATCATTAGATAACGAATAATTAATTTGAATCGTTATAAATTGAAATACATTCGAATCAATTGCATATTCAAATGATATATCGATTACTACACACTATTCAAAATTTGCTTTAATAATCTATCCTAACTCTTGTATCAATGACTGATTCACTTGAATGTTTGAATAATTCGAGGTATTTATTGAAAATTTTGATTAAACATCGCAATTCCTAACTTGGCATAACTATATAACCCTCACTCTTTCGTTAACGATCCTGTTCAAACCACTGCTGGAAAAACATTCTTAATATGAATTGCTGGGATGTCAGACATAATTGTAAAACAATTGTGTCTGGTCCTGGCGACCCGCTGCCACTCAAGACAGTAAAACCGTTAAAACCCAGTGACGTATCACTCAAATTTCCATTCTTAGTTATATACTCCGGCAGACCTATAATAATGGGTGGGCTATGTGACTTTTGCAACAATGTACCATCTGTGCAGCCTTGTCATTAGGCCCTCCGATATACTAGTTCTATAATTTAGTGCTAGCAACCCTGCGTATAATGGTTGTGCCGCACGCAAACATTTCGTGACATGTTTTAATAGTCATTTAATTGTTAGTTAGAGTACATTTTACCCTTAGGCCGTCCGCTGCGTTAAGCGGGTGCACAGAGCGGGCGCCCGCGCGGCGTGCTGTTTTCCATTATCATCGAGCAACGCACGCGGAATAATAGAAAACAGCACGTCGCACGGGCGGGGCGCCCGCTCCGTGCACACTGCACCCGCTTAACGCAGCGAACGACTTTATTGTGTAGTTTCTGTCCGTACGCCGCCTGTTCTGCACGGTTACTTGTACTGGAATAGAAGTCACATATGTGTTAATTCAGGACAAGATCTGTGTAACTAGTTTGATCAAATTTGTGCTACGGGTAACACGTGATTGAGTAACAACCATCAAAAAGTCTGCAGAAACTTCGAGCCCTTCGGAAACGTAAGGTACATTAGTATTCTGAAGATGTCAATTGCGATCCGACGGTATTGTGTTGATTTCTAAGAAGAGGGAATAGGCTATCTCTCTTTCTTGTCATAGGGCATATGATATGGTTTTTCTTTCTTTAATATACAGCAAAGATGGGCAGCAAACATACGTCTTGCCAAGCTATGGTAAGCTGTTACTGTTTACCGTGATCGCTTGTAATACGAAGGAATTTAGTGCGTTGCCAAACTGAATTATTGGGCGAAGTACTAAGTGTGCGTTTGAAATTCTTACCTACCAAGCGATTTGAAGTAATCCTGTTAGTGCGGTTTCTTTGGCCGGCTTATTACCGCCGAATATTGGCAACAGCGGGCTTATTCATTAATAGTAATATCTAGGTGTATAACTGAATTAAGCAGCCTAGTGGTAGACTGTTGCCACGCAGAGGTCTCGAACTTCCTCTGACTTTTTGAAGTCATGAATTACGTATTAAATAAGTAAAAACCACTCGCTTTACAGGCGAATAAAATATTACAAGGAACTCTGCATGTCTGAGAGTTCTCTATATTGTTCTCGACGGTATATAAAATCTGCCAAAACACACTGGGCCAGCGTGGTAGACTATGGTTCATGTAGACTTCTCACAATGTGAAAAGATCCGTGCTGATATTATCATTATATTGAATTAAATTTTGCATTAACATAATCCTAATCTTATCACTTTAGAATTATTGATTAGGTTCCAAAGATTTGTGACATTGGATTATTGAATTTATAAATTTGAATCATGATATTGCAAATTCAATACCGGTGCAATCAAAGTGCCAAATCGAGCGGTCACGTCTTACCGATTCGATGATTTACAAGTTTATATCAATTACCTACTTAATGGCGTTCTGCGATGGCTTCTTCTATAAATAGAACGGCAAACCAAAAAAACCGCAACGGTTACTGAACACCAGATGTTTTAATATCGACAGTTGTAAGACATAATGAATAAAAACAACAAGCCTTGTTTCTGAGTGATATATACTTTGTTAAGAGTCAGTTTCTTACTATAATAGGGTTTTGCGGACATAGGTAGTTTATTTTATACCTACTAGCTGTCTCCTGTGATTTTACTCACGTTTATGATTATTGATTACTGTTTCGGTCATGTGGCTCGTAGTGTGATGTTATATAGCCTATGTTACTTCTGGAAAGTAGCTTTCATATCGTGAAATAATTATTAAAATCGGTTTAGTAGTTTCAGAGTATATTCATTACAAACAAATACAAATCTTTAGTGTAGATTGATTTTTTATTTTGATTGATACGTTCTTTGTCCTACTAATGCTTAAGTATGACTGCTTGCGAAATTGTCAGTAGTAAAAACCCAGGTTCAATTTTTGTTTCGGTTGAGCTAGGTGTTATCTAAGACCGACGCCCTATGTAGTGCCGGGGCGTCGCCGAGGAGTTGTAGACTGCGGGGTGGGTCGCTGAGGTAGTAACTTTTGCCAGCGGCCCATCCACTATAAAAAGCAGCGAGCGTGCACACCGTGGGATTTTGGTCCGTAGGCCCGAAGAACGGGAGAGCCGGACATAGCCCTCTCACCTCCCCTTGTGGCGAGAGGGAAAGCATCAGGCGCATTTGCACACGTAAAAAAAAAAGTTGTTATCTAAGAGTATATGTCTGCATAAAACTGAATACTTTATGGTTATGTTGTTATCTGTTAGTAGTGAGTATACACATACTCACCCTATTACAGGAAACCGTCGTAGGAGTGTTTAGTAACACTGGTTACTCCGTTTCGGTGAGTCATCGGAACACTGACTCACCGAAACGTAAGTAAAATATCCACCATTTATGCAAAAGGTAATGAACCTTTCTTTTTATTTGAAGGAAAAAGAGTTAGTATGGATTTAACTCGTATTTCTCCGTATTAGCCACGCTCATGATATACTTTTGGTATTTCAAGCAATCATAGTTACTGAAGGCTCACCATCAGGCAGGCTTAGTATACATAGCATACAATAGTAGACAATGGTTCTTAATCGCTTTAATAAGTACTAAAACGTATAAGTCTCGACTAAACGTATACTACACGTATACCGGTTAACTTTTTTTTTTTTTTACGTTGGGGAATGCATGACGCATACCCCTCCGCGGGGGCGGGCGGAGGGGTTATGTCGGACTCGCCGGGGTAAAAGAAAGATGTTAAGAAGAAAATGTACCTCCCGGAATACCGACTAAACCTACAACGGTGTTCCTCGACAAAACCACTATCGACGGGGCCGCGCGAATCACTTTCGCATGCGGTCGCGACCCCGCCGAGGTTTCGGCCCGCCGTATGAAACGGCAGGCCACTACGCAAAAGACCTACCCAAAGGCACTTCTCCACAATAATATCCCTACTGTCCCCCCTAGAGGGGAGACGGACTCGAAACAACAGAGGCGCGCGTGGGAACACGCACGCCGCCTCTCGGACCTGGTGCTGAACGGATGGCGGGCAGGCCCACAAAGCCCGCCACCCCCAGGTCAAACCTCAGGGTGGCTGGAGGTCGTCTCGCGCCCTCCGGCGCCCGGCTCTGCGGTTGGGGAGAGGGTTCAAACGCTCCCTCTCCCGCTCCGCCGCCTCCTTGATGGAAATGACTTCCTCACAAAAGGAGGCGACGGCGTTCCACGACCTCTCGCTCCGGACCATAGACTGAACTACAGCCGGAAGTGAGAGGGCAACCAATCCGACTGCCGCGATCAATTCACGGCGCTGCGATGCCCAGGCGGTGCAAACCGCCAAAGTGTGCAGCGCCGTGTCCTCAACTAACGTATACCGGTCAACTACGGCAACTTTACTTTCAACGAGCAACTTGATCTAGTGTACCTCAACTTACATTTCACCATTTTTTTTTCATTCTCATTTAATTTATACGGTCTAGTAAATAAATAAAAAAAATTACTTGGTGAAAACTTTGTTTTATTATCTTTGTAAAGTTTATGTCAGCCCTGGTAAAATATGTCCATTTGAAAAAAATTTCAAAAAAAACTGTGGCGTCTTTACCTGACATACAATATTTGTAGGATTTGTCCCGTAAAACTGTGGGCTGTAGGGATCAATATTCTCTAGTAAAATTGCTTAGGTAAAGTTGCCATATCTGTGTCAACTTTACCTGTATCATATTTTTGAACACTGTAACGTGTTTATTTAACTTTTTGTAGATATAAACCGTTGAGCATGTAGACACAGATGTCTTTGCTACAGACTAGATATATATGTATATTTAAGTACCATAGTTAATGGCAAAAATGATAAAACGTCAAAAAATACGGTAATCTTGCCATTGTTGATGGTACACCTTTAAACACTTATCAATGCTTTTAACACACATTGTATAATATTGTATTAGACCATAGGCCTGTTTGTAACTTCGGTAGTATTAAAAACACGTATCGCTTGTATCTTTTATTTACTGTACTGATGCAAACTGATTCTAATGGCTGCCTTGCCGATGAGAGAAGCAAGTTTAATGCACGCATGCTCAAAATATTGTGTGGTCAGCAATTACCTACTTATTCCAAGTTTCTTTGTTTGTTTAATAATGTATATAAAAATGAAGCCAGAGAAGTGTGTCAGGATCGTAGCAAATGGAAATCCGTAGTCTCTGCCGACCCCTCTGGGAAACAGGCGTGAGTCTATGTATGTATGTATATCATTTTATATTATGAGCTGTTGCCTGCGACTTCTTCCGAGTGCAATTCGTGATACCGCAAACACCGTCTTACCAATTACGGTAATAATAAAAAATACGCTCCCTTATGTTGTAAAAGGAACTACTGTGCAAAATTTCAAGTCTCTAGACCCTGGGGAATTGGGCTGTGCATTGATATTACGTTTGTTTATCCTTTTATAGTTGTAAGTATGTATCTAGATAAAATCTAATTTGTTAAGGGTCATGACAGAATCCTCCTCTTCCTAGTATTAATGTTATAAAGAAAGATGATAAATACTAACTAATATTATACATGCGAATGTGAGTTAGTTTGTTTGTTACGCTTTCACGCCTAACCAATCGACCGATCATCATGATATTTCGCATACATTTTATCAGGGGTACAGAAAAGTGCATATTTCATCCAGGAAAAAAAAAAAGTGTTCCCGAAATATAGCTAGTTATAAAATATAGCAGAATATGACAATTCATTTAATTTACATTCTAAGATACACTCGGTCGTTTTCTAGGCGTAAGTTTTACCAATTGGATAATAACCGGAGGTCTATACTCCATGATCTTAATAATAGATGAGTGCGGCGTAGGTATTGTTTTCTATTGAGTTCCTTCGGCCTATAAAGTAACTACTATAAAATCACATCTTTCCTGTGTTCTCTTCCTGAGTGAAAGGAGGACAAATCAACAAATACTCTTCATCTGTATAAGTATATGACTGGACCTCATCCTCCTGTTATTTTTTGGATGTTTGAGTGGATCTCTGAATGGTTTAGATTTGCAATTGGCCCTGGTAAATAACGCTGCTAACGGTTTCTAGAAAATTTTCGTTCGGGTAGGACAGCGTTAGTCGGGTCCTCTAGTTACTTATATAAGTAACGTTCTCACAGTTATTGCAGACAATTAAAGATAAGAAATATCCCTCTGGGAACCCTAATTTGGACCCTGATTAATTGTTTTATTGATGCAAAACGGTGGTACGTGTCGATACAGACCATATGGTTACAATGGTCAATCTGCAGTCATGCGGTCAGTGTTTACGCAAATCGAGCTGCCCCGTTGGTTGTATCGATTTCTCTTAGTCTTGGAATTCCTATTACCGCAATATTAGGGTACTTGTACACTTTTATTATTTTCCTTACAATATTTTCCTTCACCGTTAGCGGCTGCTATTTCCAAGAAATCATATGCGAGATCTTATGCTTGTCAGGTGCTTGATTAATGAGAAAGTTCAATAATCCTCTATACTAGGAACGTGTACCTAATAAAAATAGGCATATGGTACTTAAAACTTAAACATCCGCTCCAGTCATCCATTTTTTTATAACAATACCGGGAAGCTGAAACTTAGTCACGATATAATAATGATTATTCATTAGACATTATTCAAAGTTAACAATAGGGCGGTGTGACGTCACATGTCTGTAAATAAAAGAAATGGGTTAGTCATAAACTTGCAACAGGAAGGTGTAATCTTATCTAAAGATTTTTTCCCTTAATAAATATCCTAAGTGTGTCATTAGTCCAATGGCATAACTAATACTTAGCTATCTCTTAACTGTGTAGGTCTCAAGTCCTTTATGAATTATTAACCTTTGATCAACGGCCTGACGCTGTTGCTTAACTATTATTTAACTTAACATTTAACGTAGTTTCTAGGATGTTTTTCTGATTAGTCGCTAGTTAATTATCAACTGTTGTGTTTCTATGTATAATATGTATGTATTTACAAAAAAAAGTATATATGTATGTACCCATAGTACAAGCTCTGCTTAATTTGGGCTAGATGGTGTTGTGTGTATGTGGTAGAATATTATAAAAAATAAAAAAAACTATCTCTTAAATACTTGAGATCGGTTTATAAATAAGGTATGTGTTATCCTAGGAAGAACATGACTGTAAGGTCAGTTACTACGACATTAACTGGTTCTGACCAAGCTTTATCCATATTATGATGACCATTTGACCAAGGCTTGATTCCATCTAGAATATCATAGTATCATCAGAGGGCTAATACTCGTAGAACGACGATACGATGTTTTATTAAGTGAATTGGCCGTCTGGTTATCTACAATATCTATTACGACTTCAAATTATTCTTCTCAATGTCTTGCACAATTTCCATTTAATCATAACAATTTCATTGTATTATGGCCATCATGTACTTAGCATCAATTGATAAACATCATTATTGTTTAGCATATCATGGATTGGTATAGGTATGTTATTATGATTCCCAGCGAACTTCTCGTGAAATACAATAAGTAGGCTAAATAGACCTGTCAATGATAAACTTGGACCTGCAAATGAAGGTTTATTCCATTAGTTCCCAAAGTGGTCCAGGTGGACCCCCAGGGGTCCACGGGAGACTCGACGGGGGTATACGTTGGCGACTGGCGTGACAAAAAAATGGAGATACACAATTCGTAAGCGGGGATCCACAAAAATTTATTTGCTTTTGATAGTGAAGAACTAAAATGTTGGCTTGACTTCACCTATCAATGTAGGCAGATAACATTTTAAAAAGCTCTGCGGCTGTTAATTGTAAAACTTGTATATTCCATATTTAGTACCAGTGGTCTCAAACCTACCGATTTATCGTTAGAAAATTACTAAAAAAAGAAAACATTGTATATAAAAAGTATTTAAATACGAATGCCAAGGAATATGGTAGAAATGTAGCTGCAGGAGGTCCACCGGAACATGTTAAATTTTGAAAGTGGTCTTGGAGAAAAAAAGTCTGGGAACCTCTGGTTTAGTCTATGATATCAAACTTATGGATTATTTGCCCTTTATTATTTATAAATGAATACCATATTTTATGGGATTACTAGTTTAACGAGAGAAAGAAACCAAGGAAAAGCTAAACTAGGGACTTACTAGCAGTAGCGTGTTACGCTTCAACAGAAGACAAGCTCAATGTATTATGTATAATATATCTTCAGTCTTAATTCTTTAATTTCGTGATTGAGTTTATCAAACCGCACTAAAAGCATGCCAATGCTACACTGAAATAGTTAGTTTGGTAAAACAAGCCGGGCTTTCAGGCCTATATGGATGAACTAGAGTCAAAACCATAGCATAGCAGCTACCAAGAAATAATCTAGACTATTTTTCGATATGTATGGTGATCTTCACGGCATGCATCATATCTCGCGACGACATTACTATGTCCTTTACCGCGTCGCTGCTGCTATTCTAACGATATTGATTTGATCTAGACAAAAGGTCACATTCAAAACTGCATCGTTGCATTTTATTGAATGAATATAAGTGGCATCATTATAGAGATGTCGAAAAGAGTATCGATAAATATGAAAATGTTTCTAAACATTTGCATTTTCTTAAACTGAAGTGCCTAAGTATTTATTTTACCTTTTATGTAAAAAGAATACTAGTTTTTGTCAAATGTTAAATAATATGGTTTTTAGGCAAGAGAGTATATTAATTATGTGTTTCGGCTTGGCATCTCAATTTTCTCATTTATATAAATGTCGTCGAAACAATAGGCGACGCAAATAAAAAACAATACACATTGGCTATGTAATGGAATATCTACATCTCAAATTTCGTTCTCCGGAATACATACACATACAACAGACAAAAAATTCCTTACACATTGAAAACCATGAGTCTTCGTTTTTAGTCAAAGCTGTGAAGTAGTTGCTTATATTTAATTATAAGGATCATCATTACCTTTATTATATACTAGAATATGCCCGCGGCTTCGCTTACATTAATCTAGATTTTGTCAATAAATATCTTTCCCTCGGAAACAGTTCTTATTTTGTGGATGAAAGGTATCCTATGTCCTTTTCTGTACCCTTGACAACGTGTATGCGAAGTTTGATGATGATCTGTCGAGAAGTTAGGGCTTGAAAGTATAACAAACAAACGCACATTCGCATTTATAATATTAATTAGGATATAGTTTTTTATTTTAAGTAGTTCAGATATTTGACGGCGTCCATTCGTCATCAGTACTAAACTACTGCACAATAAACGTATTGTCTGTAACATTAGGAGACTAATTTACGACATCGTGTATTGTTTTACTAGACAATGTCAACTTTAGTGTTGGGATATAAATAGTAGTGAATGGTTTTATCGATAAAATTTATTGCCAAAGCATTTACAGTTATGGATTATGGTTAATAAATAATATAATAAGATTTTAACTTTTAGCAGACGTAGTGCTTGCTAGCGTAGCGACAATTTTATTGCGAATTTGATAATACACAATTGGTACTCCTGGTGTTGCAAGCACGGATGGCGCAGTTTTTAAGTGGTCCCCTCGCCACTGCCACAGCGCTGCGCTGCCGAGTGTGGTGGGTTCGATCACCAGACCAAACAAAAATTGTGTGATCCATAAATAGTTGTTCCGAGTTTGGGTGTTGGTTGTTCGAATTTTTGTAAAGTTCCTTGCAGATAGATATACTGGAGTTGTTTATTTTAATATTAATCTGAAATATTGTCTTAATGCTACAGTCATAGTTTACCTGTCGCCATACTGACTATGGTTGCCTTGTAGGTATACCAACGTAAAGCCACAATAATGGTATAAAAAATCCTTTATCTACTCTAAAGTAAATTTAAAACTAATAGTAATAAAATACTATCGGGCCACAATATTATTATCTGAATATTGCACAATACTAACAATGACTACGTTATATTAAACAAGGTTTCGTTATCAACATTCATTAAAAAGTTCATTGTACATATTACATAAGTATGTCGATACACGGAATGACCAGCGATAGCGTGGTTGGGTGACCGTTGAATTGAATGAATGAATGAATGAATGAATGTCATTTATTTCTGAGTATATGGTACATGAAGTTCTTAAATCTTAGTTAAAAGTTTCACATATACTACCGATGCCGGTGTAGAAATATCCAATTTAAATTAAAATTTTTAATTACAATTCAAATACAAAGTCAAATCATATTAACCAACAAATAGATTAATTTAAAATTATTATAAAATCAACAATACACTATACATATCTATACTTATGTATAGAGCTCGATTGACATACTAATTCTGACCTTTCAAAAGCATCATGAGGAGACCTGCGTGTCTTATGAGGTTTCCTTTATGTTTTCGAAGATGTGTCAAGACCACGCGCTAGGTAAATAATGTTTTTTTTAATTTGGAAGTCGGAATCAGAATCTTTATTTGTAAATATAGGTTACAGTCGTGTGAGATGTTATATTTGATTTTGTTTCACTATATTTCACTAAAAAACGGCATACAAATATAATTATTGCATACTTATGTCTAAATAACATATCATTACAATTTTGAGATGCATTTATTACTAAACTTAAGCAAACGGTATCTTATTATAGTTACATAACGTTCACAAAACTTTAAATGAAATTAAATATTAACTATACTTGTTAGATTAGTAACAGTTCTTGTTTCTGGATAAAAGGTACCCTATGTAAGGACGTAGGGTAACGTTTATCCAGAAAATAAATTATTTTCGCATACACGTCATTAGGGGTCCAGAAAAGGTTCTGGATCCCTAATGATGTGTATGCAAAATTTCATGATGACCAGTCGAGTAGTTAAGGCATAAAAGCGTAACAAACAAACAAACTCACAATTAGAATATACATGATAAAGAACCAAAATATAAATAAGAAAACTTCCGCCATTAATATACATATTATGTATAAACAATACATGATACAGCGAATGAGCCGACTCAAACCACGGGTTAGACATAGTGAGCCTCGGATTTGATACACAAGTATAAATTGGTCAAGATCAGGATCATTAACCATTTTATTTAAGCTGCTTGCCACCCTTGGTTAAACGAACAGCATCTATAATTGGTGGTGCAGTGTGGAACTACTAAATATACGGGTATTCTTACCTTTCTATTAGAAACTCTTAACTGTATCTTAATTATTACCTACTAGATTTTGCTTACAGCTTTGCCCGCGTGAATCCAACGGCATAAAAGGCAGACCATGTCTGACTATGTATGTGTATACTTTCCTAGGATACAATATATCTCTGCTGAATTGCATCAAAACAGGTTCAGTAGTTTAGATGTGAAAATGTAACAGACAGAACTACTTCATTTTTAGATTATTTTGGATTAACGTAGAAGTAGCCCATGCTCACCAAAGGAATGATAACAAAAATGCCTTATTATTATACAAAGCACACGAAGACTATTTTGTAATTATATCGATAAGCCTACCGCCCAACACTACGGCAGTACATTGTTCAACGGATAAATGAATGCATAAATAATATTTGATATAATGAGCTTTCTATCCGTAGGTATAGGTGATTAGTCACTGATATGAAATGACTAATACACGGGGATATTAGTACCAATCTGAACAAGTAACAACTAGAGTTATGGCATGCTAAAATTAGTAATTACTCTAATGAGTATATTATGATTAACATAACTAGAAAATATTCCATTAATCTACCTCTTGCAGGCCACTGACGCGCCATTACAGTCTAAAAATAAATTACTATTTTATATCCAACCTTTTTGCAAGGACGGCGCTTAAATTTTCTACATGTCTCCTCGATACAGCCAATGATCCGAGTGCTGCAGACTCGTCGAAAAAAAAGGATGTGATAGATCTAGATCGACTGCATCGTTAGACGATATGAGGCTGTTATGGCGTATAGTATGTCAGTAAAGAAACTTTGGACTATAAAGTAATTGCATTATCAGCTGATGCATGTTACTAATACATATTTATATCTATTAATATTAAAGCGATTGATACTCTTTATCGAATGTAACATTTCTAGACGTTGTTTGCGATTACTACAATTTGTTCTCGGCTTCATTTACACGGTTGATGCCGTAGACGTCATTTTAGGCTGAATTGTGGCTCAGTTATTAAGTTACATCCTCAAGCTACCGACTGTGGAAACGGCACTGCACGTGTTCCGTAACAAACATACAAAAATTCAGCAGACACCTTCAAATAGCTGTCTGTCAAATAATTAAAAAGAAAGTGTTTTAAATAATCAGCATTGATATTGTTTTTAATACATATAGATGTATACAGATCGGTTTAGTCTAAAAACAGTTAAAGTAAATAAATGTGTAATTATACGCCTTCGACGAAACTTATCGAACATTCCAGACCACACATAAAACCAATACTACAGCCAATAAAATTAATGATAGGCCTCCAAATTCGGCACGAGCCTCTTAAATACGTATTTGGTTTGTCGATACGAAATCAAGTTAAATAAGTGGATAATTAATTATTCTGTTTAATATATTAATTCGTACTTACAACACATCTAAAACAAAACCAAATTTATGTTTTAGCTGTTTTTGTCATTGTCAGTGCTTACTAGCAATGTGGTAACGGTAAATGACCCATAAGGTAACCTATTCTAATATTCGATCTTGAACTATGGAATTGCCTTTTATGTCCTGCATCTAATTTCGTAGTTTCTGTACAAAATGCAGTGAAATATTTTGACAATTCATTTACATATATTTCGAGTACAGATTATATTATTAATAATAAATATCTTATACATATTGTATTTAAAGTTATATCGCTTAATTTCTGTCGGTATTTGTTGTTACAATTAAATTCGACATAATTACATGGTAGTTGATGTTTTTGTTAATTTAAGACTTACCTAAATACAAGCAAAGATACATAAAAAAACCAATTCGAATTGGGTAGGATAAAATATTGATGAAATAGCTAGTATGAAAACCACAACTTTCTTTTTTATACAAAGCGGCAACTTCGTATTTAAACCTCTATTATTAGTTATTACCCAATAGTTTTTGCTCTGCGTGAATCCCACAGGAGCATACACCAGATTAAGTGTTATAGCTGCCACGTTTCATCCAAATCCGTTCAACGGCTTACGCGTGACTAACAAAACTTTCACATTTATAATATTAGTAGGATGCCAAAAATGCGCGCCATTTTGTGAAATACAGCAGTTAGTAACAGTGATACTAGGTAGCATACTAGTGTTCGTGTCTACCCCTCCAACGAGGCATTGCTTGTGCAATCAACCCACACATATTGTGGGTTTGCGTGGGTGGTTTTCGTACGCGAGTTCATAAGGATTGTTAGATCAGGTTTAGTGTTCTAACTCCGAGTCTTAAATGTGATGAGAGTAAATAAAACCATTAAGATAGTGCTAGGATAGCAAGTGGATATCCAACATTTCAAGCTACCTCAGGGAAACAGGCGCGAATCTATGTATGTAGATAGTAATGTTTCTAAACTTCATGAGTGCGGTTGCCATTGTGGCCTAAAGTGTATTTTAACGTACCAAATTACTTTACCGTGGGTTTAACTTTATATTTAAAAAACAAATCTCACACAACCTGTCAAACCCTGTGTCACGTCACGGGTATAACAACAATTATTTCTCGATCATACAAATAATTGTTTCGTGTGAAATTCGAACTATAACACTCGCAAAAGCAACCTTGCTGCACCAATCGTGTAGTCAATAAATAAGCTATAGGGGTGAATGTCTTATATTCATGTGCTTTCCATCACCTATTCCAGAATGAAAATGACTTCGACTTCTTTCAACGTGGGTCTGACCGAGAATCCGCGCCTGTCCAGCCGGGTGCTTCGCCCCCCAGGCGGCGGTCACACTGACATCTTTGGTGGCGAAACGGAGCCCCAGCCGCAGACACCGAGACACCGTGGTGGGCCACCGCCCTCAGGAATTGCTGCTGTTGTCGGTGAGTTGAGGCTTCTACTAGACTATCAATGGTATCTGGTGACTTGGATGCGCCTTAAATGAGAAAAACATGTGGTATTCAGTAAATGGCATCCGGATTCTCTTTTTTTTACGCCCTCAATCTCTAGGCAATGAACCTCGCTAATTTCAGCATGAATGGGCTGGCTCGATTGGGGAAGAACTACCCTCTCACAGAATATCGACGTGAAATAGCAGTATTCCTACTGTTGTGTTTCGTTCGGTGAGTGAGAGTGCCGGAGGCCCAATCATCCTCTTTTCCCCATCCCGCTCCTTCTCCTTCCCACTTGCTTTCCTAAAGGGTCGGCAACGCGCAAGTGATGCCTCTGGTGTTGCAGGCGTCTATAGGCTACGGTGACCACTTACCATCAGGCGTATGCTTGTTTGCCACCGTTGAAGTATTAAAAAAAATGCTAGTTTCGGCAGCACATTAATTCACTGTAATTAACAATACAAGGTTTTTGGCTCACATGTTCTGCAGAATGGAATTACTTCAATTGTTGGCTGTTGCAGATTAAGCCCATGATGAAATCCCAGGTTACGAGTGCTATTCACTAGACACGCCTATCTCTTTTGTGAGGGATGTGTATGATAACCACCAATGGGCCATTTACATTTTATTTACTTAGCACAAGATACCTTAGGTAGAAAGAGCTTCAATAAAGCGAACTAATTTAAACACTGAAGGCTACTAGACATGACATCAGAACACTCCACTATACTAGATATTTTTGTGAAAAATTTTTGCAAATATCAGAGGCACTAAGGTACTAAAACCTTACAGGTTGCCTCTATGTCCTATCTCTGTGATAATCTCTGTTTATTATTATAAGGTTCACGGCTAATCAAATTGCTCCAGGTTTAGAGAACTGGGATTAGGCTAACCGTCCCATGTGTGCATATCTTAAAATTAACATTAACATCACACATGGATGTGTGATGCTATGTGCGTATATTACCCTGTCAATTATTGGAATGCCAAATATCATTGAAAATCTATTATGTCTGGCCGTCAGTGCGCCGTTGCCACCCAATAAGTTAATAACAGTAAAAACATTACCTACATATTTTATGTATGCCTGTGTCGATATATTTTCCTGTTTTTGGCACAAGTGAGGTCATCCCACTGAAACAATGGCCTAAATATTAAATTAGTACTAGTTTACCGTGCCCTGTTTTATCCGCTTAGTAATAATGTTATAACTAGGAGGAATAAATAGAGCAATCGTATTTAAACATCGTAAGGTAACGAATAACTGTACCACCATAAGCTCAAAAGGCTCCCTGTGCTATTATTACCTAAAAGCAGCACTTTATAAAAACAGCAACCAATCGAACCCTTTCAGAAGCTGGGTGTAATTAAACTAAACAAATAACTCTTCTGAATGAGTACTGCAGATGGCGGCCAAATATTTCTGTTCAAAACTTAGTGGTCTTAGGGAATCAGCGAAAGTCTACTAGATATCGTAATCAATTACACAGCAATAAGTTTTACCGGACATGATAATACTAACTAACTGTATCTATTAATTCATACATAATTATATGCATAGTTTCACGCCTATATCCCCAAAGACGTAGACTGGTGTATTACGCCCACGTTTCGCCAGCTAGGATTTCTGGTCCATGTGCCAACGGAATAGGAGGCAAGCCTATCCATACTCTGCTGGTACTGACGATTTATTGATAGAAAACCTAAATACTCTGCTGAATCCGAGACAACCCTGTGCTAAAGAAGCATTAATTGTATGCGAAAAATATAAATTTGAACATTTTCTTATTCCAGCTCAAGAAGAACTGAAGCCAACCATCCAACCAACAAACGGACAGGCTTCAGAGCCAAGGGAGTCACCCAACCAGAACGGCCAAAATGGCCAGGTGTCTCCACAAGCGTCGGCTCCCGCGCCATTCCCTGGGCCTGAACCTAAACAAGAAAGCCCTGTCAACCCTGAACCAGCTAGCCAGCCAGCTAGTCAACCAGCTAAGGTAGACGCGCCTAAACGCGTTCGCGTACCTCCAGGAGGTTTCTCCTCAGGGCTCTGGTAAGGCCGGACCAGATCTAAGCTTTGTTTCGTCGCGTCGAAGATCCCCGATGGGACCAGTGCGCTCGTTCACATTGGGCATTTTTCCGCATACGGTATTTAGGGTTAAGTTAGAAAAGTTTGACTGGATAATGGACTAGCTTTTTTCTAAGATAAACTGAAAAGGCCTAAAGATGACTGACAAACGTCGTGGGATATAATCCAGTATATTTGTGCATAATCTACTCCTGTTCACAGGAAAAAATCTTCCCGATAAGTCTAACTATTTTTGTAGAAGATAATTTAAGCCTACCTGTACCCCACGATGCGCATAGCGCCGGCCTGTATCACAATGTTCTAGAGTTATCCATTGGTCTAAAGCGGTATTCCGCTAGACTTGGTACCTATACCGTAAGAGCACCAAGACATTTTGAATGTATATATACGTCTCGAACCGAATTAGTTGCGGTAGGCAGATACACGCATGCAGAAAACAACTTTCTAACTGCCCAATGTGGACTTGTCGTTAGGTTTATTTTAGGGTATGCTGTGCCTTTGTTTTCAAAAATTCGTTGGTTGTAGATAGTTTTGTTTTTAAAATGTGATCGCTATCTGGTCCTCGGGTCATCTTAAGGGTTTCGCTTTATAAGAAAACGATGGTTCTTTTACAATCCTCGCAGAAAGGAATACTTTAAATATTTACTGAAACAGATACTTTTTTCAATGCTAGTATTATTTACCTTTATAGTTAGGAAATTATTTTCTTATATTTTAATCTTGCATTATATACAGCTTATGTGTAAAAGCGGAGCCAAACTCTCTATTAGGATTCTATGTCACAAAATTTCGATTAAGATATCTTCCAAGGCCAAAAGTGAAAACCTTTGACTGTTTTATTAACGTTTTACGCAAGTTTCAATTTAATGTTTGGCTATTTAGAGATTATTATCGTGTAAGGCTTGAAATTGTGACGTATCAATGGTATATATGTGTTGGCTTTAGGGCGTTTTAAACAGACTGATATGTGCCTGTCTATTTGATTGATTGTACTTAAATTATCTCAAGTTTCGCATTTCATCTTTTGCAATTAATGTGTTTTTTTATTGAAAGTAACTATTGTATGCCTTCGCTGGCAAATGCGATTATGTATATTGATAATGATAATTGTATTTTTATATGAATTACAAAATTAAATATAAAAAGTATCTAGTGTTTTATTTCTGATTTTCAGTATCTATAATGGCTTTATGCACGAGGCGAGATCTTCGAGTTAGGATAGCTATCCTAACAGTAAAAGTTGCTGCCTGCATAGTTTGACTTCATTTATAAAACTCAGTTTATAAGATAAGACAGTAACTTTAAAGTTACTATCACTTAACCCCTGAGTACTAGCTTCGTCTGGTATCTAGATCCGATCTATGCCAGTACGATCTGTTTTTCTAACTTTACGTAGTCATTATTACCGAGCTTAACACATTCGCATCCTTATAACTTTTAGACGATTCATATGCCATACATACATACATTCTACTAGTGAGCCCGCTAGCAGGGTCCACGGTATTATAGATGCGCTGGGATGAGTCTACGACGTGGGTCTGTGGTATACAGCAATTACTCGTAACACAAAATCCTCTCGTTAATAGGATTATGGTTATAGTTCTTCTAGATATAGTATTCCTGGAAGTTTTCTAGTGCCGTGTTCTAGTTAGAACGTAGGTAAGATATTAACTCAGTTTAAAATAAAATGCTGCTAAATATCAATGTAAATACAACAATAACGATTACTAAATCAATTGAACCGTTAGTTTAAGCAGTAGTTTATTTGTTTAATATGTGTTTGTGTAAAAAATCACATCTAAATTGTTACATTTAGTTAAGTACCTAACCAAATGGAGGTAAAGTAAACATCTTTTTTTATATTCGTCGTTATCATGAGACATATTCGTCAACCTTTTTAGAAAGATCATTTGAAATTGTTACCTTCTCAATGTTTTTCTAAACCTACATTTTCCACATCCTTTTATTTACTAATTATTTTTCACTTATTCTTTTTTCATCACAAGATTACCAAACGTGGTAATAACTTAATTAACGAAACGCAAAATGTTAATTCCGAATCTCAGAATATGTGTAAGGAATAGGAAACTGTGCTAAAGGAAACCAGGGTGTCAACAGACAGCCAGAAGACCTGTGTCTCACAAGATCAATTACCTGATTCTCAACCTTTTGATGATTTATTGTATTTTAGAGAAATTTATAATTTATTTATTCACAACGATTTGGTGGTACGACGAGAAGACAAATATACCACTATCGCAACAAGAGAAATTGGTATGACGGAAGACGAAGGTTTCAACATGAGTACAGGAAAGCAATTACAATGTAACGAATATTTTTAATAAAATTGGATCATTAGTATTCTATTTTTTTTAAGCTAATAACTAATAATAACACTTATTTTTTTATAGTTTACGCAGTTTGAATAAAAATTATTCGTATAACTTCAAATCATCGATGATACATTTGAATAAATATAAATTTCATTTGATTAATTAAAATGTCCTTAAATTAAGTTGATTTTGTGAATAATATTAAAGTTGTATGTATAATATTATTATTGTTGACCAGCTCTATTATACAACCCACGCAGAGGTTCCTTGTCATCTAGCAAGTAAAAATTAAACCTAATAAAAAATAAATTTAAACCATTGATGTATAAAAATCCTAGATACACAATCAGCGTGATAAAACGTCCTCATCAATTGAGCACCCACTTGAACATTTGGGTGCTCATTTAATTTAGTACCGTTCGATCGCTCCGAGAGTAAACACGTCGCAGAGGTCGTTTAAAACTTGTAAAATCACACTTCCAGGACAATAAAAAAGGATAGTGTTTCATACTTTCGGTAAGTAATAATGTTATTATTATAATTATATTATAACACTGATTATTGCGTCAAGGAATCAATTAAAATTTCATTTATTTTTATTTCGTAACAGAGCGACCATGCCCTTAATGCAGCAAAACATTAATAAAACGTCGTTTTGTTTAAATATCTATGTTTGCGTATATTGGAACGTTGATGAAAAATAAAATGAAATATCTATTTAAGTTATAGGTTTTTTAATGTCCCATAAAACGGACAGCACTGCTTGCTCAACAACTAAGTTCGAAAGTTAGTTTCTAAGTTAGAAAACAGACAATGCAAAATAGTGTATAAATTAGCAATATACTATGATACCATATTAATAAACAATAATTTATACAAATATACTTAAAATGTGGTTTTCATAAAACAATTACCTAGGTAAATTGGAAAAATGTTTATTAAAAATAATATGAGAAACACTTAAACATATTAGTTAATATGCTATTTCTGTGTATGGAATAATAGAAAACATTTTTTTTTTGAGTAAGACATAATCTTAAATTACATTATGTCGGCCTCGATGGCGTAGTGGTTAGTGTAACCAACTGCCACGCCTGAGGTCGCGGGTTCGATTCCCGCACAAGTCAAACATTTGTGTGCATGAACATGGATGTTTGTCTTGGTCTGGGTGTTTCTATGTATAATATGTATGTATTTACAAAAAAAAAAGGATATAAGTATGTTTATCCATTGTCTTGTACCCATAGTACAAGCTCTGCTTAGTTTGTGCTAGACGGTGTTGTGTGTATGTGGTAGAATATTATTATATTATTTTAAATATTAAATAATTGTTTTACCTTGAGTACAGAGACGGAAACGTCCTTGCGTAGTGAATTCGTTAGCAACTCTCAGAGTTCGCGAGTGGTGAGCGTCTTTATTACTTCGGCAACTATCTGGACAATAGGTAGTGACACTTGGTCACGAGGTAGCTCGCTTACGAGAACTGGAACCAATCAGGATTTGGGATTTTGAATTGGGGACAAGGTCTCAGGTTCTGTTTGGATTTGGGGACAATACCTGTCTATAACTGGACCCTGAAGGTGCTTTCGGGCACTGCAAGGTACAGCGACTCTCACTATATACGGGTTGAGGGGGAACGCTATATCATAAACTTGAGTAGCCGTAGAGGCAGGGTTTATACAGAATTTAGGGGTTATGAAAAACAAAATGAAACCAGTTCAATAACTTTCGATGGTTTACCAAAGGTTCTGCAATATATTTGGTTGGCATAGACAATAAGCAGCAAATATTGACAATCAGCTATGGAATTCATACAATGACACATGTACAATAATTCCATGAACACTAATACCTTAGATTTGTATCACCATGTTCTATTAAACGAAATAACTCAATAAGATAAATATTTTTATATAATTGTGGGTCAAAATGCACTAAAACTAAAATCTGAAATTAAACTATTTGTTACGAGTTTTATCGCAGTTTTTAAACTATTACAAAACTTAGAAGTCAAAAACATTAAATTATACTTAAATATCTTTGTTTGTAGTAGTAGTATAACCATAAACATATAAGAAGTAGACTACTAATGTGTAGAAGAACCATTGAGTAGAATAGTATAACTGCATGAACCCTCTAAAAAAACATTAATGAAACTTTTCCGTAAACAGTAGTAAAATATAGAAATAAAAAATAAATAAAAATGGCGGCTTAATTGTCAAACCTAAATAGGTACCTACTCGTCAAAAATGTTGAAGCGCTAAAAATTGATAAAATAATGAAAAACATGGCATTTACTGCAACAGATTGGCTTCAACCAACGTTACCTATTTCATTCTGATTAAATAATGTAAGTATTTTATAATAATCACTTTCTGCCCAAATGTGTATAAACTGTTGAGATAATGCACCAAACCCAAGACGGTTGTTAGGTTCTCAAAAGCAAGTAGCTATTGATTTCGAAATGCTAATATTATTGTCATATACCAGTCACTCTGACTGTCTACATTGCAATTCAAACCAGTAAACATTGGTTTATTATCGTTGGCGTAAGGCAATTAATTGCTGGGCGTAGGTCTTCTCCAGCGCACTACTTGGTTCGATCTCGTTCTTTTCTAACTATTACTAGGTACTTTATGTATATTGTTACTCCATCTAACCAACGGTGATGGTCACTACACGAGATAAGATCTCGTATATAAGTATTCCAACGGTTCTCGGTTCATTGGTGTATTTAACCAGACCAGTGATACTTCAAATACACACCCAATTTACGGCTGTTATCGATCAAGCTTTAAATATAGTTGATTCGAATGGATCAGTGTTTTTACTTTTCAGGCTATTGGCCGTAACGACCGTCTAAGAAATAAATATGACTATCGGAACGGACGACTTATTGCCCTGGTATGTATAATTTATTGGAATTAGGATTCCAAAGTTACATGTACATCATTAAACCCTTGACCGCCACGTCTAAGAAGCAAAAGCGTGCTCTCGGCGCCAAGCTACGATTTGATCCATTAATTTGTCATGTAGTGGTGAACGTGGCGTGCTGGACATATTTTCCTTTGTTATGTATACAATAGACAGTGGCGGTCAAAAGGTTAATTGTAAGACTGTCTCGGTGGAGCAGTTGTAGTAGGTAAATACGACTGCTGTGCATGAGGATTCCGGGTCGCGTATAGTTTTAGTGGGTTTTCTCTCTCTCTTTAACAGCACGGAATCTAGGACTGCTGTGCGCTAAAGACGGTAATTATAGGGCTCACTATTATGGGCGACCTAAAACCAGAGATGGCAAAATATAGACGTATGACTGTGTGCATGTTTATTACATAGTGAGCCCTATTTTTTATTATTATTATATAATAATATAAAATAGGGCTTACCAAATTCTATAATTGATCTGTATTATGCAAATATTTGATTGAAGTTTCAATGTTCATAACTTTATGATTCAATAGTCAATTCTATTGAATAGACAATTTTGCATAACTAAGTAAGCAGCAGGCAACACTTTTGTTTTGTGTAGGCTGCACATCTGACACATTCATCTGAATTATTCTTCCACTCTTCTGCTGCAGTGGTAGCAGCCAAACAGGCCAACAAAGCAGCCGACGCGGTTCGGAGGGAGGGGGGCGACAATCACGTTTGCTTGGCAGACTACTCGGCAAGCTCAGGGGTGACCACCATAAGCCTACTGTAAATAACATCACGTTGGAGAAGCGATACTCGTTTACGTCTTACGCGTGAGTGCTATTCACGTATACTGTGTAGAATCGAATTACACATTGGAAAATAACACAGTTTGACAACGTATCAAGAGTAGGTTCATTTGCTGCTAAATTGTTCTGTTGATGCCTTGCGCTCATTTGTTGCTAAATTGTTCTGTTGATGCCTTGCGCTGAGGCAAAGTACTTGCATAGGTATGGTGCAAATTCTGTGTTCGAATATTGCAAGTGGAAGTACTATCAGGTCATTATTGGAGGAGTTTGCTATTGCAATAGGGGTGGTGAAAGAAAAATGTGAGAGTGCGTGGTGGGTTTCTCTCTTCCCAGGAATTTTTACGTGTGCTATTTGACTACTTATGTAATGTAAATGTCTGAAAGGTGACACCTAGATATCTATAGATATCTTTATTTAACTTTGCATTCTGCAGGTCTATGAAGAGTTCTCATAGTTAGTAGATTTTCTTAAAATTGCCTGAATCGAAAATGTTGGCTGATAATTTTATAAGGTCGGGTGTCAGATAAATAGAAACATCACAAATATTGGTACAAGAATTTTAATTCTGTTATAACACTAATATAATTGATTACACACACACTCAAATAATAGGTACCTACTTACATACTACGTCACACCTCCCAAAACAGTAAAAAAAAGTAAGTACTTGTCTATATAAGGAAACGGTAGTTTTTTTGTTTGCACTGAATTTAAAACACAATTAAAATGTCATAAGAATATGAGAATACATTTGGAGATATTCATAGCTATAATAAATGATAAAAGAAAATAAAACATTATTGCTAAGGTTACATTTGATTCATTATAATATAAACAATGCTTACTATCTATTCGGTGCAACATGAGTGCACGTCAATGTACTGATCGCAATCGTAATGTAAATATTAAACAATGACATTGTAGTTATAATTAGGAGCAAAACAGCTTCGTTCTATTTTTATGAATTAAATCTACTTTTCCTTTAATATTGACCACTACATTGGGTGCTGATAAATCTCGGATAACAGTATAAGGGCCAGAGTAGAGATTCGTGAGCTTATTACCAGTCTCACTTTTTATCAAAATGTTGTCATTAGTCTTATATTTTATAGGTCTTATATATTGGTCGTTTTTCTTGTTACCTGTTTTCTTTCTAATTTAGATTCAATTAATTTTTTGCGTTTTATGCCTGTGGAACCTGCAATCGATATTTGAGCTCAAGGGGATAACTGTCGTAAAATAATTGTTAAGTGGACCTACTGTTCTTATAAGATTACTTGGCAAGTTACACTTCTTTCCATAAACAAGTTCGAAAGGCGTGAATTTAATAGATGAGTGCACTGTTGTATTGTACGCAAAAGCCCAAAACGGCAACCAAGAACTCCACGTATCTGGTTTATTATCGACGTGTATTTATCGAGTTATTGTATTGAGGCGCTCATAGCCAGTTGCACTCACTGATCGGTATACGATTTGGGAGGTTAAGCAACGTTGGGTGCGGTCAGTCTATAGATGGGTGACCGCTTAGTGGTATTACATCTGAGCGTCTCCGTGCTTCGGAGCATACGTAAAAAGTCGGTCCCGGTTGTTGTCAAATTGACAGCAGTCGTTAAGGCATGTCAGAGGCCTACGGGTGGCTTGAACAATTCTTGACAACAGATTGGCCACTAACCACACGAATAGAAGAAAAGAAGAAGAACCGACGTGTATTTTAAAAATGCCCCCAGAGCCCCCTTCTCATGATGGTACGCTGCTACTTCTCGCCATAAATCTCAAATAATAACTATAAAGCGTTTAAGGATAAAATAATGAACATGTTGACTGCATGGAAAAATTATCAAGATGTCCTGCTTAATAAAATAACTTTAGATATAAATGAGCTGAAATTGCAAACACAAGAAATTAAATCTAACACCGAAATTGAAAAATCTAATGAATTTATAAATCAGATTTACGAGAGTATGAGAAATTGTGTAGAAGAATTGGAAAAAGAACGTTTAGAACAGCGCACGTATATTACGGAATTGGAGAAGAAAATTATGGATCTACAACAAAGTTCCCGATCTTCGTGCCTCGAACTCAGAAATATTCCCTGTACAGAAAAGGAATCTACATCTGACCTTACATCCCTCATTGTGCAAACGTGTAACGCTCTTCAGGTGCTTGTGAAACCAATAGACTTGCGGGACATATATCGCAAACCGGGTAAAAAGGCGTCGATTCGGTTAATAGTCACAGAACTTGTAACTGTGCCACTCAAAAATCGTATTCTGGAAGCTACTCGGACGTTCAATAATGAACGCCCATCGAAGGAAAAATTAAATACTGTACACATTGGTATTAAGGGAGACCCGAAACCGGTTTATATTGCTGACCATCTTCCAAATAGCTTACGACAGTTATTTTATGAAGCACGAAAATATGCCAGTGAACACAATTACAAGTTCTGTTGGACACAGAATAGCAAAATTTTCTTATGAAACGCGAATGTATGGCTTCGACAATCGTCACATCTATGGCTTGTCTTAATAATCTACCTAAAGAGCAATGAGCTACTTGGTTATCTACAAAAATGTGATAGAAAGTAAGTACTTAGTCACATATGATGCTATGATTTACTCTGTAATTATTTGCTATATTTTTAATTATTGTTGCATGCATGCTACACACGTATTCTGTTACACAACATACACACTAATTATTATACAAATCAAACTCACACACAAACATTATGGTTTATGCGATTGATTTTTTACACACAGAAATCAACATATATTATTACGTATATATCTATGCTACACTAGGACTTATGACATAGTGACACATACTTTCGGATGTAGCCGGCACAGGCAGTGAATTGTTATGTAAAGTGATGGTCAATTTAATTTCTGTATTACTAGCTGTCCCGACAGACGTTGTATTAAAGAAGAAAAAAATAACAAATCCAAACCATTCTCGAATCCACTTGAACACACAAAAAAAATCATCAAAATCGGTCCAGTCGTTTAGGAGGAGTTTAATTACAAACACACGTACAGCAGATTTATATATATAAAGATTAAAGAGCTATTTCTGAAGTTAATAATTTAATTATATTAATTGTTCAAAAAGACTTGGCCATAAATGCCACTAGCCTTACAAAGTAACGATTCAAATAGGTAAAATTTATGATTTAGAATTTGATAACCTGCATATAATCAAGATAAACAAAACCCAGCGCTTCAACTGCGCCACCGATGCCATTCACCACTATTTTCTATTTGGATTGGTACATATATATATTGAACTCGAGAATATGTTTATGTTTTATGGCCGACAAAGAAGCACCCGTGTCAATCAACCATGTGTAAGAATGATTATTATGTTTAGAATTTAGTGTAACATGATATATGCTATTACATAACGTCATGACATTTTTATGCACGAAAAATCTTGTCTTGGATATCAATATTATTTTCTAATTGATTTTTCCGTGTCTGTTAAAACATGCATATGTTGCTGCTGACCCTCGTTATTACTAGACTGATTAAAAAAATCCTACCTCTTGATCCACATGACAAATTTGTCACTCCACGGCCACGAGATCTCCATCCACCGCGCCCCTGTTGCGATATTTGATCGTCCCTATGTTGTGACGATGTAGGCGCCTGTCCCCGTCCGCGTGAAATATACTGACCTCTGTAATTCCTATACTGGGAGTATGTATTATTACGACGCATAAATAAAATATCACCTGCTGTAGAAGGTGTAGAAATCTCTTCGTCTATGGCTGCTTGGACGGTATCACTTAAGGAAGATAATTTACTTGCAGCTATTATAGTGCTGATCCGACGATTGCACAATCCGTCGGCAAAACATTTTATAGCAAATTTTTCATTAATCGGTTTCAATAAACCATTAAGTTAAGTCGACAAACAAATCAGTTATCTGTTTACCGTACTCATCTATGGAAAGATCGTTTTGTTTAAAATTGTACAATTAATGTTGGCGAGCTGTTGGCAATTTTTTAGATAACAGGCATGCTTTCATAGTTTTAACTAACTCATCAACACTGTCATATTTAATTTTAAGTTTCAGTTTAGCGGACTGCGTCATAAATTTTTCAAAACGAAATTTACCTTGACTATCTGAATCGAGTTCTGGTTGATAGTATTCTATTGCATCAGTAAGTTGTTTTGTGTTTGTCCTTCGTCAGTAAGTACTGGTAATAAGCTCAAGGCAATTTTTAAATCAAATTTAGCCATATTGAGTTCTTGTACTGATTCTACTACTAATGCTGAATTATTACACAAATCTGAAATATTGTCATACAAGATCAGAAAGTCTATAGTTAATTTATCAAATTTATAACTGTCCTCCTCTTTTAACCTAGTTTTTAGTACTTTTAAATGTTCTAGGTAAATGATTGTTAAAATTACTCAGTAAAATTATCGGCTACCATCCCGGTAATACCGACTAAACCTACCACGGTGTTCCTCAGCATAACCGCAATCGGCGGGGCCGCGCGAATCGCTTTCACACCCCGCCGAGGTTTCGGCCCGCCGTATAAAACGGCACGCCACTTTATTAATAGACCTGCCCTTTGGGCACCACAAATTTTATCCCTACTGTACCGCTGAGGGGGAGACGGACACACGATACAGAGGCGCGCCTGGGAACACGCACGCTGCCTCTCAGGCCTGGCGCTGATCGGGTGGTGGGCTGGCCCACGAAGCCCACCACCCCCAGGTCAAACCTCAGGGTGGCTGGAGGTCATCTCGCGCCCTCCGGCGCCCGGCTCTGCGGTTGGGGAGAGGGTTAAGCGTTCCCTCTCCCGGTCCTCCGCCTTCTTGATGGAAATTACTTCCTCACAGAAGGAGGCGACGGCGTTCCACGACCTCTCACTCCGGACCATAGACTGAATTACGGCCGGGAGCGAGAGGGCAACCAATCCGACTGCCGCGATCAATTCACGGCGCTGCGATGCCCAGGCGGGGCAATCCGCCAAAGTGTGCAGCGCCGTGTCCACAACAACGTCGCGGCAGTCGCCGTAGTGGTGACAACCGGTCGTCTCTTGCCAGCCTATGCGACACAGGAACTGGCCAAAACAACCATGGCCAGTCATTACCTGTATCAGCCAGAAGGTGAGGGCGTCATGTCGCCTCGACAACGGGAAGTTGGAAGGTTCTTCGCCCCGAGCTAGCGCCTCCTGGCGCCAACGATATAGCGACGCCAGGAGCGCCGCTTCCAGGTCCCATGGCATCGATCCGGCGAGGAGGCTCGCAGCCTCGAATGAGATGACGAGAAGATGAATGAGAGAATGAGAACCTCTAATCAACCTAAAGGCCATGGCGCGCTGTGGCGCACGAAGCGCCGAAAAGTTTCGGACCGTCAGGTTGTCCGCCCAAACTGGGGCTCGTAGAGAGCCAGGGACTGCACGACCCCCTCGTAGAGCCGGCAGGAGGCCAGTTTGGCTCCCCAAGGTTGGACAGCAGGCGCGAGAGCGCGCCTGCAGCGCCCCGAAGAATGGGGTCCAAACGACGAAAATGGGCTGTAAAGTCCCATCGGCTGTCAAGCAAGAGACCTATATACTTTAGGGTTGACTCGACGCCGATGAGGACCCTTCCTACCATGATATGGGACCCTAGAAACCTAACCTAACCTTGGGACCCGTGAAAACAAACGGCCTCGGATTTAGGCAGGCCACCTCGAGGCCCAGCTGCCGGATACGATTAAGATTGGTTACTTTTGAATTACATATGATTGAAGCAGTGACTTTTCGATGAATTTACAACTGAACAGTAGTCGCACGGAACAAAGATCACATTAAAGGCGGACATGATTTAAGCCCTGTTCAGTGGCAGGGTCGCCACATAAGTCAGATGAATAGAAACATCACAAATAGGTACTGGTACAAGAATGCCTTTAATTCTGTTATAACATGAATATATATTGATTACACACACACTCAAATAATAGGTACTTACATAGGTACTACGTCACAATTTATACAAAATAAAAAGAAATGAGCTCGCTATAACCTAACCCTTCTTATCCTGAGAAGAGACTCGTGCGCAGCAGTGTGACAGTTTATGAAACAGGGCTGAAATTATTTATATTATAAATATAATAACATAGCGACAATCAAACACACATGACATGTTGTGTTTTGAGAGATATGATAATTATTAGTAACATTTGGTTAATATCATGTTGCTGGATTAATTACTTTGCTTAGAATGGTATTTCACCACCAAGGTATTCCCACTTTTATCATTCGATTAAGCTTTTATCTACCTACCATTATACAAGTTCTTTAAATAGTATTTACTCCAGACAAGCGTCTACCATTTTCCATTAAATTATCTAAGTATATACATATATACATGCAACGAAATTGGACGTCAAGTTTTAAGAATATTAAATTTATCAATGCTTTAGCATGAGTGAAAGCACGGGCTGCGGTAGCACGTTTGATGACGATGAATTGGAAACGCCGCCGGCCAGCCATACCAGAACATCTCCTAAGGCGTCACCTATGCCTTCATCTATCGCCTCGCCCAAGACCTCCAGTACTATTGACGATCACCAGTTCGCTGCTAACATTGATTTAAGGTTATTGTTTCTTATTCATTGGTGACGTACTTTTTAAGTGATGTGGCCTTCTAAACGACATACCTACGGTTTGTAAGCCGCATTCTTGCAAATTACCCTGCAGCATAGAAAGCAAATACTCCATTGCCATAAATTGGCAATACTCCATTGACACTTCATCAAAATAAAGTGATTTTTCTAAAGGTTCATTGGAACATATCGTCACTTGTATGGTAAAGCTGCGAAAGTGTACTTACAAATATTACAGAAGAGCAAAAAAACTCCTTTCCTTAATTTTTTAAATGGCTGCTTTATTAAACCGGTGTCTTTTTAGTTTTTATTTTATGAAATGTAAGCAGAATACTGCTGATTAATCAGTAAAGTATTATTAAAGTGAAATAACTTAATAAGCAACATTCGCAAATTTGATACCTCTAAGAAAAATTTAAGAACATTATTTTTGGCCCATAGTCCATTCACGTATGTGTCAATTTCGCAAGTATGCAATCCTAATTTCATGTGTGCAGTTCAGGTCTTACAAATTAAAGTTTCATGTTCCAATAAAGACTTATATAAAAAGTGTGTAGTTTATTCGGAGTTGTCAAAACATAATGAACAAACCGTCATACATAAAAGCTTCACAAAAATCATCTAAAACATAAGGATGACGCTTACTTGCGACGAAATGATGATAAAGAAGCCGTGAAAAGTGACATCAAGGTTTTGTCCTTTAACTTTTATCTACAAGCGCTTTTGCAAACTCCGAAAGGAACAGCTGACCCATATCTTTATGTCCGTAAACTTGCTGTATACAAATTAACGTTGTGTAATTTTGGAAACCAAAATGTAGACTGCTATACCTGGGATGAGACACAAGGAAAGCGACTATAGTCTATATTGACTATAGTCTACTTTTTAATTTGTTGACAGCAATGCTATAGTAAGTTCACGAATATAACATAAAGTCATATTATCCGTGGTCTGTTTCATATTTATTGCGAAAATGATTGCAAGGCAAATAAACAAATGTGGCACATAGGTAAATCAACCATGGTGTATTTGATAATTTACAAAGAGTGATAAACCATGGCAATTATGCGAATTGTGCACATAAGTAACGTGACCATGCGCCGTTAAACATTGTAAGCTTCAACAATACTTTAGTAAAGATACGAATTGAGTTAGCTGTGGTAAAATATATCATCTACACTTAGTTAATTCGCCATGGTGACTGATAACGAATGTTTGGAGTACGTAAATATGCTGTTATGATATCTCATACACTATTATAGATATACAGAGTTGATACTTTGCGACATTGTGTAACTATATTGGGATTACGTTAAACCAAAAATCAAATTTTCGCGAAAACTGCAGATTCGCAACTTTGCCATACAGGTGAGGATATATACTTTTAACATATAATAATATATCTGTTGTCCCGTTTGACCACCGTTTGATGTATAAAATGTTCAGTGAAAATTATGAAGAGCTACTGTTTTTTCTGTGTTCATTGCCATCCACCATTTGAGATTTTGAACGTACCTATAGACTCCAATAGACTCAACTGTTTTTATAAAAGATAACATAGCTATAGAATTACTAGTATAGTATTATATTATCTGTGCTATAGTTAAGTAACTTTCTACATAACAGGGAGTAAAGTATAATTCTATTAATTAGTTTTAGTTGCATCGGTATGTAATTATTTAATCGTAAGTTCTAGATGTGTTAAGTAGTAACTGTCGAGAGTGCAGCAGAAATATAGACAAAGTATATCTTCAGATACGGCGGCCAGTATCTAACTCCAGAGCAGCTGCCTGAATTCTGTAATCAGCTTCATCATTTGGTAGAGGTGATACGGAATATACAGTCGTATGCCAAAGTCACAGGAGAATACCCAAGGTAAATATGTAAGCAAAGTTTCTACGGATGCCAACATCAAAAGAAAGGGGAGGTATTGGTATTCATTCAAGCATTAAATAATAAACGGCATACGTCGCAAATAATTTTTAAAATATGACTGTTTTGTAATGGTCCACAGGAAAATCTAATCACTTATTGAACATTGTATGATCCTGTTTATTAGTTACAATTATTCTATATAACAATCGATGTTATTTGTTTTGAATCAGTTGAGCGTGCAAATAATTACTTGTATTCACTTGATAATAATAATAATTGATAAGCACATCACAAATTAGCACTTAGAAAAAATGTCTGCTTTAAATTGTACCTACTTAATTAGTTACATATGTATACCTACATAAGAAATCTGAATAGGTCTGATCAGTCAAGTGAGAGATGGTTGGCTTATTTCAGTAGGTATAAGGTATAAATAACGACTATAAAGCACGTCTTACAAGGTAGGAGGAATCCTCGCCGAGAACGTTAGGTACGCATTTGATACCAGCTTGCGAAGCTTGTAGGCTGACGCTGGATATATACCTCTGATGCCATTTCAAGCATTTCATTACTGAGAAGCTACGCGATGGGCTATATCCATAGATAGATATCTCTCGCGGTTATTTTACTATTGTTTGGGATGTCTGCAGATAAGAGGTTAATATGTGCGGTCCTCCCAAATTGTTAGCAGTTGAGGGCTTGAATATTCATACAGCATTAACTAATCAATGCGGTAGGTATGAAGATAAGGAATTTTTGAACTTCCTAATCCTAACTAATATTATAAATGCGAATGTGAGTTTGTTTGTTTGTTACGCTTTCACATCATAATTACTTAACCGATCATCATGAAATTTCGCATGCACGTTGTCAGGGGTACAGAATACGACATAGGATACGTTTTTTTTTTTTTTTTTTTTAAACCACAGCGGTGTTCCTCACCCCTTTATGGCGGGGTCGCGCGGATCGCTCTCGCATTCGAATCGCGACCCCGCCAAAGGTTTGACACAGTCCCACAAAACTTTATACACATAATTGGAGGACCTGGTCGAACGCCGCCTACTTGGACCTGCGCTGATCGGGCGGTGGACGGCCCCAATAGGTCCACCGCCCGCAGGCTTTTACTCAGGGGAGGATACCCTTCATCTGGTAAAAAGTACTGTTGCTAACCTAACTTAACCTACATTTATGCGAGCGAAGCCTCGGGCTAGGACTAGTAAATAATAAAGTACGCGTGCGGCAGAGATATGGAGCGTCGTCTGGAGCAGGAGGCGCGCGAGGTGTCCGCGCTGGCGGCGGAGGCGCGCAACGCGCGCGACGTGGTGGCACGCACGCGCGCTCAGCGCCGCGCCGTGCGCGCGCACAAGAAGCACCTCGTGTCGCACCTCGCCAGCCTCCGGGAATCTGGTATACGTCTCGATTCCTGTTTACTTGTACGAGAGACCTGGCTGATGGTAAGCTTAATAGTTACCGTTGCCTCCGATTGTTGGCAATACCTACCAGGAGTATTGCATGTCGACGTCCCGAAAAAAAAGCAATGGAAGATAAAATAAAAAGTAAAATGGGTGAGATTAATTTAGGAAGTTCCGATTATCTTACATTAACCAAATATTACACATCGATATTATACCACTTTAGCCTGTCAAGTCTGGGAATGCCAGACATAATTGGCATTCTAGGTATTGTGCCTGGCCTCCGGTGTGCCGCTGCAACTAATAAGTTAATGTACCCACGTCGTTTAGATTGACATTAAAATTAAACAAAATAATAGCCATAAATGTCGTAGGTATATAACTGGTAATTTTAACAAACTTGTGTAAAAAATCCAGGCAGCTATAGGTAGATTATGCTTCAACAACTGATTATTATGCATATACAAGCGAAAACTACTACTTACCATCAAGCGGGCCTTTAGCTGGTCTGACAATACAAGCATTCAATAATCTGGTTACTATGTTAAACTATTCTATAACCATATTCAATTTCTTAATATATTAGAGATCCGCGAACTAGAGAGCACAGTGCGCCTGTCAGACAGGAAACTTTTCAAGAACTGGGAGGTGCTGAAAGATGCTACGGATCCTGCAGCGTTTGAGTCATTACTTGACGAGATTAAGGTAACGTATTATTTATTAAATAGAAGTAGTCAAATAACTAAATAATAACTTTAAAAATTATCAATTCTATCGCCAAGAAACAAGAATCCCTAAATACGTAAACGCATTCGACGCAGGCGAAGTCAAAGTCAATGTCGTGCCCAAATCCATTGAGTCAGGGAAGTCAATGGATTTGGGCACGACACCTAGCAAGGTGTGGTAAGGACAGGTGGAGTAAGGTTGATATTGAATGGCAACAAAGGACAGAGTTACAGAATATCGGAATGCATGGCAAAATTGGTGGAACCATCTTGCGGATGACCGATATTCCTAATCTTAATCTGGTTTGACCTACGTTGTCAGTTATTGTTTCTGTCGTGGGACGTGGGTGAATCCAAAATAAGTAGGTATGATACAAAGAATGTGCTCTACTTCCAGGAATACAAAATTTTCCTCAATTTAAGTGCGAGTAAGGAGTTACGGAGCGTAGTCAATATTTCAATCCAATTTACTGATTATCTGCTTTGTTTTCATTTCGGGTATCAAAGCGAATCTGGATAATTTGATTCTGTTTACAAATATATTTATTTAGGTAATTATTGAAACAGAACAAGCAAGCAGCGCTGGAATGTCTGGTACGGCTAGTGGACAGTAAGCGTGCCGCACTGGCGCGTGCAGCACCCACGCCCACTCCACTACCGCCACCAGTGGACCGCGACCGAGATACTAACGATGGTAACTATATTAGTATACCAATAAATTATTAAAGTCAAGTGTGGCTAGCACCGTGCTGCTGCACTACTATACGTATTAGGATTTGAGAATCAATAGAGAATACAAAGTAGTAGGTACTATGATCATATCGATTAGTTTTCCAGAAACCAGCTTGTTCGGTAGCTGGCTTATTAAAAAGCAATGTTGGGTTTCATCATAGCCAGAAATCCGGGCTCAGATGGAAAGATTCTTCGTCGAAGAAGCATTGCATTTGGGCTCGGATTTTTTACTGTGTCAGAAAAAACATGTTATTACATAAGGCCATTGGTTTAAATAGTATTTTCAGAGCCATCTAGTCTTTTGATCAATCTTTACATCTTTCATAGATCTTAAAAAGTTGCCTCAAATGTATTATCCGAAATAAATCGTATTCTTGTTATAAACTTCTTACAGTATACAAACGTTAAGAATAATGCTATCGGTCATTATCGACTAAGGCAAAGCAGAGATAAATCAAAGTAAGTGCATTTAATAAAATGCATCTCCTTTGATATACCTCTATGAATAGGTATCAATGATTGGTTGGCGTCGCAGCGCAACGCACCGACCTTCTCGCTAGCTCGCCAGTTCCTCGCTCCCTCTCCGCTTTCAACACTCTCATCACTCTCTTGGAGCTCAACCCACAGTGTCATGTGATTGCCAATAGAAGACATTTTATCGGTGTGCCTGGACAGCTAACTCAAGAATGGTTTTGTATTTTTTATTAGTATTAATTTTCTGTCTTACAAATAGGTTGTCGACGTTAGAATTTAACTTTAACTTCAACTTTTCTCAGTGTGGAATGGCTCCATCGAACGTTAGAATTTGAAACGCGATTATGCTGTAACGGCAAAGCTTCAAAACGCAAATACATTAAGTTGGCATTTCTAAATGTTGCCAGGCTTGAAATTTTATCCCATATCAGCAGTGTTTTATCTTAACAATGAGGCCACTACATAAGACACTATTTCTAAAAAGGCAACTTTTATTGCTAGGTACTTTATTAAATAGTTAAAAAATTTGCCATTCCATATTTTTATTTTTAGAAATTTCACATTCTAGAAAATTCATACCAGATACCATCTAGGTTTCCGGATCCACGTGAATCTTTTGTTCACTAGTATGAACAGTGGTAGTACAATGAATGTGCTGCCTATGCACATGAAGAGTTCGTGTTTGTTCCAGAGTCGGGCGCGTCAGGGCGCAAGCGGCACGAAGCTCGGCGCTCGGGCGCCAAGCGGCGGCGCCGCGAGCCGCGCTCAGTGCCGCTCTCGGGGGAGCCCAGCCGACACGCGCCGCCGCCGCAGGTGATTCACGTCATCCTAACTATCCTTATAATCCTAACTTACAACTCGCTCCGTATTCCTTCACTCTACCTTATATCATCAGTGAAATCTGTGCTGTCAACAGAGAGAGCGAAAATATGTAACCATATGCAAGTTTACTGAAATACTTGATAACATAGTATTCATACAGCAGATGATAAATACAACCAGTAAATCATGAAATAGTGTCTCCTTCTTTAGTTTAAAAGCGTAGCTCTTGCCGGTGGAGTAATCGTCACAGATCTCTGTCTTCTGCTTTCTCATTAACCTCTTGATACGACTCTGCTACTATTTATGGTCGTCTCGGTCTTCCCTGACTCACCTGCCTTACATTTTTTACTTCTAAGATGATTTTAATAAATTCGTCGTTTTGTATCAAGTGGCCAATTAATTTTCATGTCCTGTTATCTATGGTTCTCAACACCTATCTTGTCTCATTAACCGTAGGTACGTAACATTCATTCAGTCCAGTTTATCTTTTCCATCCTTCCCTAGCTCTACATTTCAAATGCATGCAAACATGTTGCCTTTCAAGCAATTCATTAATCCTTTACTAACAAAAGGTGAATGAATTGCTTGAAAGTCAACAATAAACCTAGGTGGCATTGATGCCACTTAGGTTTATTGTTTGATTTATCTGTAGTATTCTAAAATACCAAATAAAAGCTGGAGGAGAATCTCTTGAAGCTATTGTCTACGTAAAATTTTGTGCAAGTTCCTCTACTAATAAAAACAGTTACCATAACACAACTGTGCGTAAGCCTGTTTTAATTACACGTACACGTGTTTTCATATTTTTATTCTTCTGTAACTACGCAAGTACCTTATCGTAAACCTAAACGTCCACTCGATGTTGTAACAGTAAACTTATATTTTATAGTTTACGATATTATTATAGTAGGTACCTATTCTAAATTGGTCGACTAGACGTTAGACCGCTCTCTAATAGTTGTCTTTAAAAGGCTACTTTCTGGTTGCCAACTACTTATTTGAATGTCCCATGACATGAAGTTGTTTACTTTTTTTTACTTCTGAAGTTGTTGAATGAATAGTTTCCTCTTAAGACCATCATCAGCCAGCCGCGGTGCACAATTGGACGTTATTTCTAATTCTAATGAATAACGGCACTCATGATCTTTTTAAAACGACAATAGTTTTATATAAATATAAATATCTTTGTACAGGTTGATCAATCCAATGAATGAAATATAGACTGTATTCTCATGACTCTTATTCCTATACATATAAATTTTAGATACAAAAACATTATTATAGTTGTTTCGTAAAAGGGTGCTTTAGGAAGATTCTCTAGGTCAGTCTCATGCCAGTGTAAGTTTTAGATTACCCAAAAAAGCAGCCACCGGCAAATTATCTGACTCTGGGTTGCTATTGAGGATTTATTGCTCAAAAAGGACCTTGTAGGGTTTGGGAGCACAAGATTAGCAGAGCAACTATACCAATGAAGCGAATTTTGATATTATTCATTCGCACTACGTGAAATAATTCCTAATGTTTATACCCAGGTAACTCTGTACATCCAAGGCACGGAGAGCACTTCGCGCTACCGCGTCAGCAGCGCAGGCGCCGTGGCTCTCACACCCCTCGAGCTACCCTCCGGAGGCAGCGTTAGAGACATATTGTTTTTTACTACCAATTAAATAACATGAAATAAATAATATTTTGAATTGTCTGCTAAGATGGTATTTTATTTGTGCCAGGTAAGAGCTGGTTGTGTTCTGCATCGCACTCTATTGTGAACTAGCTTTGGCTCACGGCTTTGCTCGCGCAAAAGTAGACTAGGTTATGTTACTAACAGTACTTTTTAAAATAAGCCAATAATACTCGGTGATAATATTGCTTTATAACGGTGAAAGAATTTTAAAAGTAAAATCGGTTTTATACTTTTTGAGTTAGGTATATATCCTTACAAACAAAAATCTTTCCTCTTTATAATATTAGTAGGTATATACATACTTAGATATAGATTAATGTCTGTTTACACCATTAGTTCCCAAAGTGGTCCAGGTGGGCCCCCAAGCGTCCACGGAAGACTCGACGGGGGTCTATGTTGGCGAGACAAAAAAATGGGGGTCCACAATTCGTAAGCGAGGTCCACGAAATTCAGTACCAGTGGCCTAAAAAAAAGTTCGGCCCGCCTACCTCGGTAAGCTCAAACCCCGGTATTAAAAAAAGAAGTCAGCCCGTACAGATTTGATCAAATATAAATACGAATGCCAAGGAATATGGTAGATGGTCTATATAAAATTGTTTATAGTATCTTTGATGAATGTATGCCCAAAAACGACGTAATAACACTGCAAGACGTCGCTATTCCGTTTGGTTTTCTAATGCCATTATTAGCGATATTAACTACAAATCTAAATTACATGCGTCTTGGTAACGAATAAAATGCAAAGAAACTAGGCATGGAAATGATTGCTACATTTTATTCATTTTCATTCAATGAAATGAATCTTTTTCACAGTTATTTCACAGGTGAAATTTCACAGTTAATGATTTTCATTCTGAGTCGCAGTAACTTCGCATTTGTTACAATTTTCTTCAGTATGAAATATAAATTATAGCATAAGACTACCTAATGAATTAAATATAATGAAAGCTTGTTTTACTTTCGTACCTACCTTACAGTGCAATGCTCGATTCTCTTAAGTAGTAGTTCCAAATCAATGCACTTATTTTTCTAATTTAAATAATATTTAAAGAATAATTATTACTACTAACTTATATACACTTAATACAATTTTAAACTAACATGAAGATTTATTTACACTAATAATAATCTCTTTTACGTACGAGTAACTAACAGTAATTCTAACTTCAATTAGAAAACCTAACGAACGTCGTGTTCAAGTAATAGTAATACGTACTGTGAAATTTAATTTCTTATAGAATCATAATGTAAACAAACACTGCGAAATTGCGACCTGCTACTTTTTACTGTAAAGAAAAGCGAGCCTTATAATGTTATGAGAGTAAGGAATATATTTGTATGTACTCTCGAACTAATCAAGGTCATAGTGCATCAATACGTCACCACGCGAGGCGATGCGATGAGCCGGTAATAGATACGAATTAACAAAATAATGTTTGTCTCTTTCTACCATGCACTGTCATCGTTCGCTAGGCGTCGCGCTTACTCGATGCAACTGTATTCCTCAAGTATAGGTAACCACTTTGGCATTCTGTGATTTCATATCGTGAGTGATTTTTAGCAGGCCTAATGAAGCGAAGTAGCAAATTTTACTGATGAAAAATCATTTCATACTATTTTTCACTGTTAAAAGTGAAATGTGCCATGCCTAAAAGAAACATATAAATTGTTTTCAGACCTTTGAGCATGCCTATACTTCTTATATGAACTGCATAGAAGGTAACATACAGCGTAACCTACGCGAGTTTTGGCGTCACATCCCGAGCCTGCGTACCAAAGGAGAATTTGAACCCAATGTTACTCACAATGGTTTGACCTATTCTGGTGTAGACGCAGCTGAGACTTTTGCTAGCTTCTTTGCTAGCGTATTTTTGCCCGACATACCTGTACTTAATACTGAATTAATAAATAGACAGGATAAATTTGCAATAGTGGCTACATAAATATTTTCAAATAACGCGCAGAGACGTGATGTGGGCGATAAATAAATTAAAACTGAGCAGCTTTACAGGTCCTGACAGTATTTCGTCTACTGTGGGAAAGCACACAAACAATATTATATTATGTGGTAGAATATTATTAATATTTTTTGCATACCCTTGTGTCATATTTTCAATCGGGCATTAAAAACTGGACATTACCCACCCCAATGGAAACTATCAAGGATTACCCCGATTACAAAGAGTTCCGACAAGTCCAAGGTTGAAGAATATAGACCGATCGCTGTTTTGTCGTTTTCAGCAAAGGTGTTAGAGAGAATCATCCATAAATACATACTCGCACAGGTGGACAAACTCCTTTGTAACGAACAGCACGGCTTTATGCCAAAACGATCAGTGAACTCTAATCTACTCACTCTCGCAGATTACATATCGGCTAGACTAGACCGCGGTTATCAAGTAGATGTGCTGTACTTTGACTTCCGGAAGACGTTTGATAGTGTTACGCCCAGTGACATCTCTCGGCATTGTGGGAGGGACTCGGCGGTTCCGTCTAATAGTTTACACCGCCATCTATTGACATCTTACGGAACTGCATAGTACGGTACGAGAATCTTAGAGAGAATGCTGGTACTTTCTCGAATCATCGTGCTGTTTACACGCCGAGTACCGCGTTGCTGGAAAGCTCTAGAAGCGCTTTAGCCGCGTATAAATAGGGCGCACGCGCACCGCCAGTCAGTTTACAATCGTAAGCGATCAAGTGTTCATCGAAGCGAACGGAAGCGGAAATACTACGGAGTTTGAAGCAGTACAGTGAAAAAGTGTGGTATAGTGTTTATTGTGTTTTAAATTGAATTGTGTGTTTGAATAAAAGTGTTTTAGTCGGTAATATTGTTTATATTCTTATCCGTCGAACCCAGCACGTAACAATTGGTGTCAGAAGTAAGGTAAGAATATGCCAGTACTACCGAAGGAGGAAGTGGAAGGGGTGCGTACCAGGAACCAGCGCCAGCAAGATGTGGACCAGAGGCGCTTTGGAGACGCCCCCTCGCCGACGTCAGGTGAATCACGTGACTCCGCGGCTGCAGCGGAACCATCTAGTGCAGCTCACTCGCCGGTGAACCCCGACCTCGCGACTCTGATGGCGTTTATGCAGGAGCAGGCACGCCGCCAGGAGGAGCAGGCACGCCGCCAGGAGGAGCAGGCACGCCGCCAGGAGGAGCAGGCACGCCGCCTCAAGGAACAGCTGCAACGCGATAAGGAAGAGGGCATGCGCCGCCAGGAGGAGCAGGCACGCCGCCTCGAGGAACAGCTGCAACGCGATAAGGAAGAGGGCATCCGCCGCCAGGAGGAGCAGGCACGCCGCCTCGAGGAACAGCTGCAACGCGATAAGGAAGAGGGCATGCGCCGCCAGGAGGAGCAGGCACGCCGCCTTGAGGAACAGCTGCAACGCGATAAGGAGGAGGGTATGCGCCGCCAGGAGGAGCAGCTGATGATGTTAAAAGACCTCAGCGCAACGGTTGGCAAGGAGGTGAAGGAGGTGAAAGAGCAAGTCCAACGCCACGAAAGTCGCATCGCCGAGGTGGAGAAAACGATACGTGGGCTCAAGGCTGGCGATGGGATCGTGACACCTGCGGTTGTTGCGTCTTCACCACGAGGCTTTAAAGTCCCACCATTCGACGGATCATCGTCATGGTCAGCCTACAAGATCCAGTTCGAGGCCGTCATGAAATCGAACGGGTGGACGCAAGAACAGGCTCTGACCGCTCTCACCTTGGGGCTTCGTGACCAGGCCTTGACCGTGTTAGAGGCGCTTGGTCAAGACATCACGTACGAGAAGCTGTTGGAGGCATTAGAAGCGAGATACGGCGACGCACATCTGGAACACGTGTTTCGCGCCCAGCTGAAAGACCGATCGCAACGTGTTAGTGAAACCCTGCAGCAGTGGGCCCTGGAGGTGGAGAAGCTGGTTCGAAAGGCGTACCAGTCCTCACCTGCACTCATCGACGGAAACCTCGTTCAAGCTTTCACCGACGGGATCCGAGACCTGGAGGTTAGGGCCGCAGTGAGACTCGGACATTTCAAAAACCTGAAGGACGCCCTAGCCCACGCTCTGGAAGTGGAAGCAGTACGACGGGATGATCGAGCTCACCGTATCAGGGAAGTGTCGACTTCGCCCCGGTGCTATAGCTGCGGTGAGAGAGGCCACATCAGGTTGAGCTGCCCGAAGCGAAGGAGTCCACGCAGCAGTAACCAGTCGCCGGTAGAAGGAACACCTGATGTGCCTGCCGGGCAACAACAGCAGGGAAACGAGTAGACGCCAGGACTACGGGGCGGGTGCTGGCTGGTGATAGGAGAGCCCCAAGGATCTCGATCTCACAATCGTGTGACGGAAACAGCCTGATTATCGAAGGCGAAATTAACAGAATGCCGTGCAAGATGACATTGGACACTGGAGCTTCTCGGACAGTCGTCAGTTTCCGACTAGCAAGACGGTTTCTTGGGGACTACTACGGGAACCATGAATGTATACATCTAAGAACAGCTACCGGTCAGCACATAACCGTCCGAGGTGAGAAGGGGGTGGATATGAAACTAGGTAATAAAATTTACCGCCACAACGTCATCGTGGCTGACATAGTGGACGACTGCATCCTGGGTTTAGACTTCTTACGGAAGCATCACTGTGAGATCGACGTTAGTCAAGGAGTATTGAAGTGTGGCTCAGAAGAAGTATTCATGGAGGGCGCATCATCAGGCAAAGTGTACTGCCTGAAGAAAGTAGTACTTCGTCCGAGGTCGGAAACAATCATACCGGTTTGTCTACCAAGGAATTCTGATCAGGAAAATCGATGTGTAATTATAGAAGGCTTGGACAACGATGCTTCATGGAAGATTGCACGCACTCTGACTAGAAATACCAACGTTACATCGGTACGTGCACTGAACCCAAGCGACAAAGAACTGGTACTCAAGAAGGGCACGATATTGGGCACCTGTGAAGGAGCAGTGTGGATGCGTAGATGCCATGAACAGCCTACCAACGCCAAAGTTCAAGGGGCAAGGTACGACGTATCTTCTCTCTTGAAGGACTGCCAGAGTAACCTGTCGAGAGAAGAAAAGAACAAGGCTGAGACGATGTTAAACCGGTTTGCCGACATCTTCTCGACAAGTGATGCTGACATAGGCAAGACTGCCCTAGTTCAACACAAAATAAACACAGGAAATGAGGTACCGATCCGCCAGCGACCAAGACGTGTACCAGTGGCACGGGAACATGAAGTTGACACTATGATCGAGGGTATGGTGAAAGAAGGTGTGATTGAGCCTTCGTCCAGTCCATGGTGTTCACCAGTGGTTTTGGTTAAGAAGAAGGATGGCAGCATGCGCTTCTGTGTGGACTATCGTCGGTTAAATGACATCACAAAGAAAGACAGTTACCCGTTGCCAAGGATTGACGACACTCTGGATACGCTAACGGGGATGAAGTGGTTTTCTACACTAGACCTAAAAAGTGGCTACTGGCAGGTCGAGATACATCCTCGAGATAAGGAGAAGACAGCATTCTCCACAGGCAAAGGATTGTGGCAATTTAAAGTCATGCCCTTTGGATTGTGTAATGCCCCTGCCACTTTTGAGAGATTGATGGAACGGGTACTTACTGGACTGATTGGAGACGCCTGCCTGGTCTACTTGGACGATATTATCATAGTAGGACGCACCTTCGAGGATCACCTTCGCAACCTGGAACGCGTTCTCTCGAAGATTCGAGGAGCCAACCTGAAGTTAAGTCCAAAGAAATGCGCGTTGTTCAGGTGGCAAGTGAACTTCTTAGGACATGTGGTCTCCGAAGAAGGCATCCAAACGGACCCGGATAAGATCATTGCTGTCAAGGACTGGCCAGTTCCGGAGAACAAGACACAAGTCAGGGCATTTCTTGGTTTGTGCTCCTACTATCGACGGTTTGTAAGGAACTTTGCTGACATCGCCCGGCCTCTGCATAAGCTCACCGAGGATAAGATAAAGTTCTGCTGGAATGAGAGCTGTGACGTCGCATTTCAGAAGCTAAAGGAACATCTGTGTAATTCACCAATTCTAGGCTATCCCGACAATGAACATGAATTTGTAGTAGATACAGATGCCAGTAACACCGGCATTGGTGGCGTGTTATCTCAACGTAAAGGAGAGCATGAAGTTGTAATAGCGTACTTCAGCAAGGCCCTATCTAAACCTGAAAGGAACTACTGTGTCACACGAAGGGAACTTCTAGCTGTCGTAAAGACATTGCAGCACTTCAGTAAATACTTGTTGGGACGGAAATTTCACCTGCGAACTGACCACGCTGCATTGAAATGGCTACTACAGTTTAAAGACCCGGAAGGACAGGTAGCAAGATGGATTGAACAACTACAGGAATTCGACTTCGTAATACAGCATCGTAGTGGCAAGTCACATGGTAATGCGGATGCCTTGTCACGTAGACCGTGTCCCGACCAGTGTAAGCACTGCGCCAGGCAAGAGGCTAAGCAGGAAGGACTAGTGAGGATGTTGAGGACGGATCTTAGCGAAGACTGGAAGGAAACTTTGCAGAGAACGCAACAAGAAGACAAAGACATAAGACCCATCCTCGAATAGAAGAAAACAGGTGTATCGAGACCTCACTGGAGTGAAGTTGCGGCAATGAGCCCTACCACCAAGAGTTATTGGGCACAGTGGGAAAGCTTGGTTATCCAGGATGGAGTTCTGTGCCGGAAATGGGAGAATGCTCGAGGTGACAAGTGTCATCTGCAAATGGTCGTGCCAAAGCTCAAGGTACCGGAAGTTTTACAACTCTATCATAATGGGAGTTCGGGAGGTCACATGGGAGTTAAAAGAACTCTGGTTAAGATCCGAGAACGATTTTATTGGATCCATTGTCGAGAAGACGTTGAGGAATGGTGCCGTAAATGCACGAGTTGTGCTGCCGTGAAGGGGCCACACACTCGCAGCAGGGGTGCATTGAAGGTGTACAATGTTGGAGCCCCGTGGGAACGTATAGCTTTAGATGTTGCCGGACCGTTTCCTGAAAGCCAAAGTGGGAACAAGTACTTCTTGGTGGTCATGGATTACTTCACAAAGTGGCCGGAAGTGTTTGCGATTCCCAATCAAGAGGCATCTACGGTCGCCGACAAGCTAGTCCACGAAGTCTTTTGTCGTTTCGGGGTGCCCTTAGAGATACACAGTGACCAAGGTCGGAACTTCGAGTCTGAAGTATTTAAGGAGACATGCCGGGTGATGGGTACCCACAAAACGAGAACGACCGCTTATCATCCGCAATCAGACGGCATGGTTGAACGATTTAACCAGTCTCTGGAAAGATATCTGGCAAAAGTTGTAGAAAGCAAACAAAGGGATTGGGACAAACACATTCAACCATTTCTCCTGTCATACCGTAGTGCCGTTCACGAAAGCACATCAGTAACACCTGCTTTCGCTAACTTCGGAAGGGAACTACGATTACCTGCAGACTTGATCACCGGCATCCCACCTGAATCTCCACGCAGCATAACAGATTATGCGAATGATTTGCGCAACAGGATGAATGACGTATACGAGCACATCAGACAGACCGGTCAGCAGATGTCTGAGAGGATGAAGACCCGTTACGACCGGAAGGCGAACAATAAAGGCTTCGAGGAAGGATCGCTGGTGTGGTTACATAATCCGGCACGCAGCAAAGGAAAATCTCCTAAGTTGCAGGCAAAATGGGATGGACCCTATCGCATAGTCACTAAGATGAATGACGTCACCTACCGGATCCAGAAAGGACCACGAGGTACACCAAAGATCGTTCATGTGGATCGATTGGCACGCTACTACGGATCCAACAATGTTCGGGACGAACATGTCTAAGAGGGGGGCAGTGTTACGCCCAGTGACATCTCTCGGCATTGTGGGAGGGACTCGGCGGTTCCGTCTAATAGTTTACACCGCCATCTATTGACATCTTACGGAACTGCATAGTACGGTACGAGAATCTTAGAGAGAATGCTGGTACTTTCTCGAATCATCGTGCTGTTTACACGCCGAGTACCGCGTTGCTGGAAAGCTCTAGAAGCGCTTTAGCCGCGTATAAATAGGGCGCACGCGCACCGCCAGTCAGTTTACAATCGTAAGCGATCAAGTGTTCATCGAAGCGAACGGAAGCGGAAATACTACGGAGTTTGAAGCAGTACAGTGAAAAAGTGTGGTATAGTGTTTATTGTGTTTTAAATTGAATTGTGTGTTTGAATAAAAGTGTTTTAGTCGGTAATATTGTTTATATTCTTATCCGTCGAACCCAGCACGTAACAATAGGGTTAACAATGACATACTGCTGTCAAAACTTTGCACCTTTGGCTTTGCCCCTGGACTTCTCCGGCTCCTTTCAGACTATCTCTACGATCGCCAACAGTTTGTCAGACTCGGTATATATGAGTCTAAATCCTATCACACGCGTTCTGGAGTGAGTCAGGGCTCAATACTTGGTCCTCTATTGTTTTTACTAATGGTTAACGACCTTCCAACCGTTCTTCGACACACCCGATGTTTGCTGTATGCTGACGATCTCAAACTCTTTACCGAGGTGGGGTCTGACACAGACTGCCTAGCTCTGCAGCATGACATTAATGCTGTATTTCAATGGTGCCAGGAAAACAGGATGGAATTCAACACTACTAAATGCTATGCTATGACATTCAGTCGCATGAGGCACCCCATAGCTTACATCTATAGAATAAATGGCAGCAGCGTAACTCGTCCAAACACCATGAAGGACTTGGGTGTTACATTCGACCCTAAATTAAGATTCCATGACCACATTACTGCGTTGGCGAAATAGTCTTATCAGCGTTTGGGTTTCATCCTTAGAAATTCTCGCGATTTCAGTAACCATCATGTTATTAGGTTACTTTTTGGGGCATTGGCTCGTTGCAAGCTTGAAAGCAGTGTGTGTGTGTGGAATCCACACGAGAGCACATACGCTCTTCTGCTTGAAAAGGTGCAAAAAGCCTTCCTAAGATACCGGTACAAGCGTGTCTATGGATATTATCCATACATGTATCCCACAAACGGACTGTAGACAATCGAGAGCAGCCCTACCGGCCATCTCACCACGTCTGACACACCGCCTGCTCAACCTACAAAGATTGGACCTTCGGACCATCGTGGGGATCCTAACAGGACACTGTCCCCTGAACAAACATCTTTACAACATCGGAGCAACAGACAGCCCACTCTGTAGGGGATGTCTGACCGAAGAAGAATCTGCTGCCCATGTAGTCCTGGAATGTGTGGGAGTAACAGCACAACGTAAGGAAATCCTCAACAACCCGAGGTCACTCCGCGAAGCCTGCGAAGACCCCAGGAAACTTCTGTGCTTCTGGGCGGAGTTGGGCTGGCTATCTCCGTAACCGGCCGACTCTCACGCATAATGGACCAACTTAGAGTTCAAATGCGGAAAAGGGAGTCCAATTACAATTGCAATTACAATTACAAATGTATCCCACAATGTTTCTTTTGAGTTGTCTAGGGTATAACTCATTGAAAGTCAGACGGAAGATGCACCAAGTTATAGCCATATGCAAAATTCTGAAGGGATAAATTGATGCACCAGACCTTCATGTCGAGCTATGTCGATTTTTTGTTCCTAATAACTACCGTCGCAACCGAAGGCACTTGTCGCACCCTTAATAAAACAGAGACTTATCTCAGTATATTGGATTAAACAAATTTGAACTCTATTGCAAAGATTTAACACAAATATAATATTAGAATTTAATATATACAATTAGAGTTCAAATTGCCTTACTTTCAAATTTCGAGTTAAGTCGCTGTTTTATTGAGTGCGATGTGTTTGCCGTGGCAACATGTCGCACCGTAGCGCGCGGTAAGTCACCCAAACCGCGCTCGCTTTCTGCTCTCAACGCTCTCCTGTTCGCCAATCCTGACTGTGACATGTTTGCGGATGGATGGCCAAATATATTATTAGTGTGTCAGCGATTTTGTGAGAGGAAGGATTGGTATCCATAAATTATATATATCCATATATAATTGTTTATTTGTTTTATATCTTTGTTTTAATTTTGTATTTGTTTCATGTTTTCCTATCTTTAAATATTGTACTTGATGTACAACCGTTATAAATAAATTAAATAAAATTTATTTGAAATTTTTTTGTCGTATAAATCTTTTCAACAATTAATACATGTAGTGGTTCTTATAAAACAGAGCAATTACTTTTGCTCTAGGATATCTGATGAAAAATGTTCATTTATGCTCTGATGTTTCTAGAACCTATTGTGAGCTTAGGCTTGCTGAGTAGGCGACAATATTTTGTAGCTACTATAAAGTTAAAATCTTTTTCTATTTCCTTTTGATTAGTGTTCCTACCTGCACGTGTAAGAGTATCGATCGAAATGAATTGCTGTTGTACTTTAGTATTTATGAATTTCATAGTATTGATGACGATGATGGTAGAAGAAGATATTAGTAAGGAGGTGAGTAATGAGAAGCAAAAGGAATACGTGTAAGCAAAAACTTTTCGAGTTAGAACTTCTAAGTATTTTTCTGGTTTTGTGTATGTGCATTTCACAACAGTGAATCATTGCATTTGTACCTAAACCTACAAAATCATATCTCTATAACTAAATGTAACTATATTGCGCTTTCATAAATGCGTAGTCCAGTTTATTGACTTCTAGGTAATGACACATGTTTTTTAATTAAATCTACGTCATAACAGAAGAATGAATATCCATCCTTTGTTGCACCATCTTTCTCTACGTAGCTCTTCATTTCCGTCGCTTACGTGTTAACATGTGAATTAAGAACAATGCCAAATCAATCCTACTCGATTTAGATTTATGTTGATGTATCGTATTAGAAGCTGGCTTAAGTTATTATCTATTGTATTTCATCCAAGCACTTTTAACCAGAGGCTATACCATAATCATTTTAATGCTTAGAGTATACATACCAATAGAGCGCGCGCATCGCATTTCGACCATTGTGGTAAACGTAAGCAGATGTTTTATAGATACTTACAATCATCGATCAAATATACCATAGACGCACGATCGTCGCTCGAAAAACGGCGCCAACAAAACTAACACACGGTGCATAAATCAGTAGTATGCACAGTTTCGCTCGCAGCCACTTTACGTTCGCGCTAGCAGTGTGACGTTTCACGATGCCAAAGTGTGTTACTTGAACTTTTTGATCTGACAGCAGTGTCTATTATTAAATAGAACACTGCAACTACTAGAAGGTTTAAATAAAACACAATCTGTAGGTGATCTAAATTCTACTTTTATTTGTACTTCGGTGACCTATATATAGTGGCGTTGTGAATGAAACCATATCGCGATTCAGCCGGTCGGCACAACGCCATCTATCGAGCAAAGTGACAACATGTGCAAACATTTTACATTTTATTTATTGCTAATATTGGTCTTGAACATGCCGCCCACCAAGGACATGTAGTGACGGAATGTCCTTACACTAAATGTATTGACACGATACAAAATATTACATAATATGCACTAACAAATTGGTCGTATGACCTGGTTTACTATATAAGAGACACTAGTACATTTTAAAAATATCAAAGAAATACTTAAATCTAAACACATGCGTAAATTTTTACTTAGAAACTAAACAATAAATATGTGACTTTTCACTGTTCTATAGGCAAGATAATCAATTTGTTAATTGGTCTTTTAATTGTGGATGACCTTGTCCGTAGAGTGACAACACGAGTGAGACCATCATTTCCGGGATGTTTGTCTAAAATACGACCCAACAACCAACGACTAGGAGGTAAATCATCCTCTTTAACTAGAACTACATCTCCTAACTTTGGCTCCGGTGTTTTAGATGACCACTTATACCGGTTCATCAGGTTGGCCAGATATTCCTGAGACCATCGACCCCAAAACGACTGCAACATTCTTTGTGCAAATTGCCATCGTGACAAACGACACACAGATGTACTATTATAGTCGTAGTCTGGCACAGAAACTATAGGTTCCCCGATTAAAAAGTGACCTGGAGTTAAGGGTTTTGGCTCCCCAGGGTCATCAAGGTTGATTAAACTTATTGGACGTGAATTTAAGCAGGCTTCAACTTGGCTAAGAAATGTACTAAGTTCCTCAAACGTCAACGTTGATTCGCCAATAACGCGTTTCAGGTGAAATTTCGTAGATTTCACCGCTGCCTCCCACAGACCGCCGAAATTAGGTGCGTGAGGAGGAATGAAATGCCATTCCGTACCGTTTGCCTCCAATTGTTCTGCGATACTGGATTGAATTTTTGTCAACTCTTGGAGTTCTCGCGCGGCGCCTACAAACGTGGTGCCATTATCACTCCACATCTTAGCGCAATGACCTCGCCTAGATACAAATCTCCTAAAGGCAGCTAAAAATGCCTGCGAACTCATATCACTAACGACTTCCAGGTGTAGCGCGCGTGTTGACATACATACGAATACGCATATGTATCCTTTATAGGCTTGATGACCTCGTCCTTTAGTTGTCCTTATGCTAATAGGCCCAGCGTAATCCACACCACTATGTAAGAATGGTCTAGCTGGGGTACATCTAATAGATGGGAGCGACCCCATCAGTTGACTGCTCACATTCGCCCTTTGCCTAGCGCATATCACACACCTCCTTACCCATTGCTTGGCTAAATTTCTGACACCGAGGATCCAATAACCCGTTCTCAAATAATTGATTATTGATTGGGGACCTCCGTGCAGTGTTTTGTGATGAGCGTCTGATACTAGGAGTTGCGTAAGATGCGCTGAGGATGGCAGCACTATTGGGTGCTTCATGTGTTCATCGAAGTTTGACCTATCGAGTCTGCCTTGAACCCTCATTATGCCAATATTGTCTAAATAAGGGCATAACGACTTCAGTTTACTCGATTTGATCTTAAGACAACCATAATCTCGCAACTGTGAAAACTCAGTCGGAAAAGTTTGTCTTTGGGTTATTTTAATGCAACATTCCAAGGCTTCTTTCAATTCACTGCTTTGTAGATATGTACATTTGGTTGTTCGGGGTTTGAATCGTCTGCAGTACGCTATCACCCTAAGTAACCTCCTTAAAGAAGAAAACCTTTCAAATATATCGAAGGTATCAGGTAAGACAGCTACATGCGCCTTGACGGATTGTTCTACATTAATTTGCAAATCCTTTGGCCTTTTGTATATTATTTTAGGTTGAACTAGAAATTGTGGACCGGAAAACCACGACGTGGTTTTAGTAAGCAAACTTGGCGTAACTCCTCTGGACGCGTAATCTGCGGGATTCTCCTTTGTGGATACATGAAACCACTGGTTGGATTCCATTGATGTCAGTATTTCTGACGTGCGATTTGCCACGAATGTCTTCCACCTACTAGGGTGGCTACTTATCCACGCCAACACTACCGTAGAGTCTGTCCAGGCTTTGATCTTCTCGTTTGGAATTTGTAAGACTGTACCTACCTCCAATAAAAGTCTTGATAGCAATACTGCTCCACACAACTCCAAACGTGGAATGCTAATTTGCTTTATTGGCGCTACTCGGGATTTTGCGGCTATCAACGATGTGCTTATCGTGCCAGCGTCATCTATTCTTCGCAAGTAGACTACAGCAGCGTATGCCGATTTGGAGGCATCGCAGAAACCATGAAGTTCGATATCATCACCGCGATTCGAGTTAAGCCAACGAGGAATGCGAACTTCAGAGAGCGACGGTAATTCTTCACGGTAAGTGATCCATTCTCGTATTAGTTCAATTGGTAATTCTTCATCCCAAGTTACACCAGCAAGCCATAATTTCTGTATAAACATTTTTGCCATAACCACACTGGGTGTCAACCAACCAAGTGGATCAAATAAACGAGCAATGTCTGATATGATAACCCTTTTAGTTACAGGTGCAGCGCTCAACGGCTGAAGATTCAACGAGTATTGAAAACAATCGTCCTTACGGTTCCAGGTTAGTCCTAAAATTTTCATAGTACTATCTATTTTAACATCTATGCCCTTACTATTGCTGTCCTCTTTCAATGTAGCTCCATTTTCATTTTCTTTTTGTTCTGTACAGCTGTCCTTAACTGATCCTATGTTATCTAATAACTCTTGATTGTTGCTGTTCCATTTTTGTAATGAAAATCCGCCTTTTCCTAATAATTCTGTTGTATCACTATATATATTAATACCTTCTTCAACAGTAGAACACCCAGTCATTAGATCATCCATATAAAAACAATTTAAGACTATATCTGCTACAAGTGGATACTTTTCGCCTTCATCATACGCGATTTGGTGGAGAGTCCTAACTGCCTGGTATGGTGCAGAAGCTGTCCCAAATGTAACGGTAAGTAATTCATAATCTTGAATGTCTTCTTCAGGATTATCGCGCCAAAGTATCCGTTGGTATATAGTGTCTTCAGGAGCAATTCTTACTTGCCGATACATTTTTTCAATGTCAGCCACCAGACCAATAGGATGCAACCTCCATTTCAGCACAGTGTGCCTCAAGTCTGCCTGCAGAGTTGGCCCAATCATGAGTGTATCATTTAAAGATATCCCTTTGTTGTTTTTCTCGGAAGCATTAAATACCACACGCACCTTTGTTGTGGTCTTGTCTTCGCGTATGACTGCATGATGAGGTAAGTATACTGCTACATGTTTATTCTTGTCATTTTCCTCTACAGGCTTCATATGGTCCAGATGTAGGTATTCCTTTATTACTTTACTGTACTGCTCTTTTAAAGGTTGATTTTTGTGTAGTCTTTTTTCTAAGGATCTGAATCTGCTTTCAGCTATACCTCGAGAATTTCCAGCCCTGCAAGGTGGATCCTCTTCGCGAAAAGGTAATCTGACTTCATATCTACCACCTTCCTGTCTTTTAGTAGTAGCGCTGTAAAATTCTTCACATCTTTGTTCTTCTGGGGTAAGTAACTTCTGTGAGTATAGTTGCTCTTCAATTTCCCAAAATCGTTTAAGGATATCATTGTCGTTGACCTTTGCATGCAATACATTGATATTCATGCTTGTGCTTTTTGTCCTTTTAATGTTTGCTCTGCTCACAGCACCGGACAGGACCCACCCTAACGATGTGCTCTGAGCTATCAGCGACGAAGATGGATTTCTCATCATCCCGTCTTTAAGGATTGCACTATAAACTTCTGCGCCTAATAAAATGTCTATTTTATTAGGCTGATTAAACTGAGGATCGGCTAGATCTTGAGGCTTGAGGTCAATCCATTCAAATACGCTGTCGCTTATGCTTCGTTCCGGTAAATATGACGTAATTTTACTAAGAACGTAAGCATTCAGTTTAAGTGTGAACTCAGGATCAAGCCGCGAACTAATTGTCAAGTTAACCATGTACTTGGCAATGGTTGATCTGTTGCCCAGACCTGATACGATTCCTTGAATAGGAAACTTTTTCAGTCTGAGGTACTGAACTGTGGACTCTGTGATTAAACATGCTTGAGAGCCTTGGTCGAGTAAAGCTCTGACCATATGAACTTCGCCCGATCTGGACTCGGCATTAACTAGCGCTGTGGCTAATAACACCTGTTTCGGTAAGGGCACCTTATCCGTGGCTAAACAAGACACTACAGCGTTCATAGCACCAGACGACGAACTAGTACTAGCTGTAGTCATGTCTGCGGAACCTTCAGGACATTTCTTAACAACCTCACTCTGTTCCAAGTGCAACAAAGAGTGATGACGCCGTTGACAAAGTTTGCAAGTTGTTTGCTTCTTACAATTGTAAACTGTATGATTACCGCCTAAACAGTTGAAACATATATTATGTTTGCTAACAAATTCTCGTCTAGAGACAATAGGTTGCTTAGCGAACCTTTTACAAAAGCAAAGTTTGTGTTGTTCTGAGCAAAATTCACAACGAATGTTGTGTGTTGTAGTGGAACTTACACCTACTAAAGTCTTTGGACCATGTGAACTGCTGACCTGTTGAGCCAATACCCTTTTCGGTTCTATACATTCTAGAGCGCGAAAACGATTTTCCAGAAAGCTACAAAATTGTTTAAATGTTGGCAAATCATTTGAGTTTTCTGTATTAACATTTAACTCCCACTGCTTTCTAGTCTCAGCATCCAGTTTAAATGTTAAAATGTGGATAACAATAACATCCCAAGTGCTTACATTAATGTCTAAATTGCTGAGCGCGCTGAGACAATCATTCGTGGTATCTACAAGTTCTTTTAGAGAATGCGCTGATTCGACCTGCATACGTTTTTGTGTAAAAAGACGCTTTAGGATACAATTTACTAGATATTTTTTATTATTATACCTCTTTTCTAATAAAGACCAACACTGCATATAGTTCGAATCTGTAATTGGTGTATGCCTAACCAACTGCTCGGCTTCACCGCAAAGATGGCTTTTTAAATAATGCAACTTTTGTACATTGTCTAAGTGATTATTGTTATGCACTAGCGACACAAAAAGATCACGAAAAGTGGTCCACTCAGAATACTTGCCACTAAAATTCGGTATTGAAATCTTTGGCAATTTAACAAATGTCGATTTAGATGCATGCCCGTCATTTGCAGACACTTTAGCATTACCAAACTTGTTCAACATAGTTTTAATTAAACATTTGTACATTATATACGTTTCTTCCGTACTTTCGTACATGTCGGTTAATTTTGAGCTATCTTGTACTTTATGAAGTTCGTGGATTTTAATGTAATTGTCCTTAAACAAATTCCAATCTTTTTCCAATAAATCTTGCTTGGTTTCGACATACTCAATAGTTAACCGATCTTTGGGACTCTTCTTAAAATTAGTTAAGCCTCTTTGGATAACCCCTTGAAGGTCTTTAATCACATTAAATAGGCCTTCCATTATGACAAAAAATTGCAAGTTAAAATACAACAGTAAAACCAAAACTTTCAAGATAAAATTCTCACGACAAAAATACAATTAAAATAAATAGTTGGCAATTTTCTATCTCCCAAAGAACACAAGAGACAAAATCTTAAAATTTTACAAGTGTTTGAGAATTACTTTTACTATCGGCGGAGTTTGGGCATGGATTCCCCGTTCCCCCGTTTTTTATAAAATTATTCTAAGTTCTAAACTAATACTTAACTAACAGGCACACGTAATAAACACTTAAAACAAGTAATAAGTCCTTTCTTTATAATTTTTCTAAGTCCAAAATATCTTGAAGTATTTAAAGTTAAAATCTTCTAAGCAATAGAGTCCAAATTTTCTGATTCACTCAAAATAAAAGTTATATTAAAATTTACTCACAGTTACACTTCACAAAGAAATCACACAATTCGTCTTACTGGTGGCGCCCTCTATCGGATGTGTGACGGCTGCCTGCCGCTTGCTCCTCCGACGCCTCGCTCTCTCCAGTACACCGACTGTCTCCAGATGACGGAACTCCGGGACAGCACCGTCGATTTGATTAGTGGCGCCCTCTGTTGTTCTTCAACTGTCAGCGGTCAGATGACACGCCCCACAGCGTTACAGCGGATGACTCGGACTCTTGCGCAGCGATCCACTGCGAGTACGAGATCACGGTCCAGTTGAACCGTTTGTACTCAAAAAATTGACCTTTTTAGCAGATCCGACTCGAAGGACCAATGTTTTTGACCTTTCGAACTTACTTGAACTTTTTGATCTGACAGCAGTGTCTATTATTAAATAGAACACTGCAACTACTAGAAGGTTTAAATAAAACACAATCTGTAGGTGATCTAAATTCTACTTTTATTTGTACTTCGGTGACCTATATATAGTGGCGTTGTGAATGAAACCATATCGCGATTCAGCCGGTCGGCACAACGCCATCTATCGAGCAAAGTGACAACATGTGCAAACATTTTACATTTTATTTATTGCTAATATTGGTCTTGAACAAAGTGTGTAGTGAAAAATGCAAAACTATACCACATTATACTAAGAACAGTAGTCTATCTAAGACCGCTCGGCGAGTTATTAGCCTACTTTTGTGTTGGCGCTTAATGTTGTCACTTTTATTTTTAGTTAAATATTATTAACGTATTATGAGCAGCACTATGTTTTCATTTTTATAATAAAACGAGTATTATATAATATAATGTCAGAGCAGGCAAACACGAGCGGGCGTGCAGCGTAGGTACTTGAATGCGTCCGATCACACGACACACTCACGGTACGGCCCACGCTGCCGCCACATTATTCCGCCTTATATTATGTTAATGTTTGCGTGGCAGCGCGTGCGTACATGGCGCCCGGCGCGCACGCACTCATTCAAACTGGCAACGGCACATTTCTATGAAGATGACTTACTGTTCTTAGTATACTGTGACTATACTCTAAAAGTGCAAAAAAAGGATGGAGTGTCGTACTTTCGGTAAGTATAGTTTTGTTATGAAATATTTATTATATTTTGGTGAAATAAATATTTTCGTTTAAATCTAAATGCATGTATTACGCACCTGTATCGAATAAACCTGTATGCGAATCGACACCACTACTTTGGAACAAAGTCCATAGGAAATGGCATGGAGTCGTTATAAGTTGTTTTGAATTATTAATATAATATTTGCTTTAAGTAATTTATTTTAGCTTTCCACATAATGAAATTCGAAGGGAGAAATGGAGACGTATTATAGCTCGAGATAGATATGACGAATTTTACCAACCAAATACTTCAAGCGTAATTTGTTCAGAGCATTTTAATGAAGAAGATTGTATATATGTAACTAATATACAGGTGAAATGCTTTGTCATTTAATTTTAAAATTATGTTAAGTTTTGTTACTTAATTTTATATACCCAATGATTTATTAATTATTGTTTTCGTTATTTTTATAGCAAGAAGAGTCAATAATGCAATCTGAAGTGAATGCAATAACATCCCATTTGACAGTAAAATCTTAATTGAAGAATATATGGACATACGTCTACACCACGCGGCAAAATTGAAAAATGCAGAAACGAATTGTTGAATAAGTTGATATTGTTTAAAGGTATATAAAAACATTATTTTAGTAAAGTTGTTAATTTTTTTAACCTAGTTCCTTCCTTGACGATAGAACAGTTAAAATTAATAGTTTTAGCATCTACATCAAGGAAATTATCCTGGTAAAATATATCTAGTTTTGTTAGCTAATTCGATCATCTATGAGTATATAGTTTTTTGGAACTACATAGAAAACACATATACAAATATTTTACATAACATATAATACAATATACGAAGGTGAGCATAATTATTAGTACTGTAAATTATTGGCCTACTTTAATAAAATGCTTGCTTGCTTGCTTTTTATAAAGTTATATAACATCTTCCTTACAGTTACCTACTATAATTTAATTATTAAAATTAAAGAATATAACAATAGCTTATTATCAAATTGTTCTTATTCGATAACGTAAATTTAGTTACACATCCAATCAAAGATTTAAAAATAAAAAAATAATAGAGTCGTTATTCATTTTAATATATTTTATATTAAAATTATTCCTTCTTTCTATGTTCCGAGCGGTAAGAATATCATATTATGCAGTCAAAATAATAACACGCGCATAATTGTTGCGACGAGTTTACGCTCAATTGTAATTACTAATTAGTAATTAATATAAGGTTCATTTCAGAATGTTTTGTTTACATAATATGATATTTTACCGTAGTGAGATATTGAAGAAAACATTTATGATACTTTGTCATAAGTATTACGACACTATCACTAAGTGTTAAGGTTTATATTAAGTTGAAATTATATTCACTTTAGAACTATTTTTAAATAGTCGAACGAGTTAACATAACTATAAGTACACTTCAATTCGGAGATGATTTAGTGCAAGAACGTGCATCTATGGTATATTTGATCGATGCTTAGGTACAATAGATGTAGCAGTCAAATAGTGATGCGCCACGGTTTTCGGGAACACTTTTATTCATTAGTAAATATGCTATTGGACTTTTAACTACGTGAATATAAGTTAAAAAAATAACACAATGATGTACTTATTAAAAAATATTTAATCATCAAAAACAACTCATCAACTAAATATCAAAAATAGAACATAACAATATAGAAGTAATTACCTATTACACCATGAAAAGGATAATTTAACTAAGAAACTCACATAAATACATACATACAAACATATATACATGAACTCTAAAAACATTACACTCCTGTTTTGGCAGTTGTGTAAAAAAATATCCTATAGAATTCTATACATAGAGTGTAGTAAAATATTAAAATATTAATATACATATAAATTACACTCCCACAGAAATAATCATACTTATCACACAAAGATTTGTCCTGGTTAGGCATCGAAACATATGTTTTTCAATTACGGTAATATCTCATTACTTTATACTAACTTATTATGAAATTATATTTTTACAAACAATCAAGTTCAGCGAGGCGCAACACTATTTCTATTGCGGGGGAAGTGTGAAGCGGGAGGTGCGGGAACACGTGCGAAGTTGACCCGCCCGCGCCTCTCACACGCCTCTCACGCGCCTTGTAATTTCTTTAAATCTGTGTTTTCTGTTAAAATAGTACTTACCTATGAAAATAAATTCCATTATTTCTTTTCGTTTGTTTCCTTGAGTCATTTTTACAACTTAACACTGCATATTTCACCATTTTATCATTAATTGAAATTAAACTACTATATATACGGATTTTATCGTGTTGTTTATTTGACACCTTATTACATAATTTTGAAAATTGTTACACTACTTCTATAAAACTTTACTAATTTTTTAAGCTAAATAAATTATTATTAAAATTATTAAAACTATATAGATTTAATTTAATTTTACACTTTCCCCGACGTTTCGGTTGCTTTTCAGCAGCCATGGTCACGGGGAGACTAAGATGGTAGTTGTCTCAATGTTCCAGTGTAGTTATTTCAAAGTACCCGAACATAATTTAATTATTATTTACGCAGCATGAGCTCAAAGTATCATGAAGTCTAGCTGTGGTTTGCTTCTTCTTGGGTTTGACAATTTGTATTACTGGATCTCAAGCTGGAGGTCCAGCCATCTTCTCTATTGAAATTAGGATGCTTTTTGATTTCAATAGCCTCGCGAAGCATCCTTGGTAGGAATCAGTGTTCTTTAGCGAGAATCTGTGGTTTGTCAAATCTCAGGTAGTGGTTGGTCCCCTGTTGCACATGTTCACAAATAATTTATCATTAATTTCAAATAAATACCAACGGAAGAAATATTCAACGCGCGTGCTTATTTGTGACTAATGAACGTCAAGTGTAATTTTTCGAACTGTTCATACCCATGCTTACAGTTCATACTCGGTTAGAAGTGCTCTATTGGTTATGTATACTCTAAGGTTTAATGATTGTAATTGCAAGCGCGAGACCTAGAGAAAAGTTTAAAGTATACTGTGAAAAGAGGATTCCACCACGCACCCTCGGATTGCCTAGTCCACCAACCTACCAGGCATAGGTACTCCAACTAGCAGTATTCTGTTTCAAACACAAAATATGCGTTGATACGTTTTGTCTCTGCGTGAGAATGCTTTAGAAGCATTGACATGTTTCCTCTGTCACTATTATATAGGTAGATTAGTAGATAGATATTCCAAGGTTGTCTAACCTTTGACTAAATCTCAATATTCTAGTTACCAACTGCCTCTTCTTATCAACCCATAGAAGCTTATGACGATAGCAATAGCTTTACGTTCTATTCGAGGCACGAATTCTGTCTATGAGTGACTATTGAAGAGGGTGCCCCATTTCATGTGTGATACTTCTTCATTTGTCTCCTACCTGTATTGTCCTATATTATAAGGAGGTAGCAAGCCATGAGTTAATTTATAAACCATTTTGTTTACCTCAGCCTTAACTTATAAACTAACTAGCTTTTCTCTCGCGGCTTTGCCCGCGTGAAAATCCAAATTTTCAAGTCACTAACTTCAACGGTGTAGAACTTTCATATAAAAGTTGTTCACCTCTTTCACTCCCTTCGGGGTGGAATTTCCAAAAATCCTCTCTTAGTGTTCCCCTACACTCTCCAAGGAACATACATGCCAAATTTCAGCTTCTTGCGTTCAGTAGTTTCGGCTGTATGTTGTCTGTCAGTCACTCAGTAACGGAAGAGTTTTATATATATAGATATACGCGCAAAATAATGTATTATGCACTTAATTATGTCCTACTGACTAATTAAAATTGTGATGAGCAATACCTTTTTCCACCTAAAACATTATAAAAACGATTAAATTTAGATTAATGTTCACATGCGTATATAATTTCAAATGATTTGAGACAAGCATGAATTCAATAATTAATTAAAGTTGATTGGATATTTAAGTTAATTACATGTAAATATAGGTAGGTAACGTTATCGTAATTGCAACATAGCAGTCTCTTGTAGCAGATAACGAATATAATTACAACATAGAAAATTTATATGAAACTAGGAAGTTCACAGTTAATGAAAAGAAAATATTACATCGATATGGTAGGTAGCTACGTCTGTTATAAATGGCGCGCAAAAAGCAGCCTCGCTGGATGTAACCTATGAAACTGCAATATATTTCGATATAACATGTATATGTATGTTATAAGGTGTAAAAAAATCTGAGAGAAAAGACATAGCGTTCTAAAAACTATTGCGTTTTAATTTCTAGACCTACGGTCCTGTTTCAACAAACTGATTAAAAGTTAAGGCGCGCGTAGGTATACCATATCAACGCCTTCTCAAGATTGCGAAGCGAAACCAATCGCCCAATTTAACTTAATCTTTTTACCGTTTACTCTTTCCATACTAGATATAGTAGAGTTTTCTCGTTTAGACTCACATTGTCATGACTCATGCTTCTTTATAAAATAACGACATTTCTCTACTATCTACCTTCCAAAAGAATTACTCTAAATTATATAAAAATCTATAGCGTGGGTACATAAAAACAACTAAACGGACACACAAACACGCTACTATAGAGAGATATCGAAATTTATCTATGGCGTTAGTTTTAACTGACGATCTTTTAGATGAACTCTGAACATGAAGTTGCCATCCCTTGGCACATGATTGGCAGAGAGAGGGAGCGCTTAAAACCTGTCCAAAACCGTAGAACCCAGCGCTGGAGGGCGCGAGATGACCTCCAGCCACCCTGAAGTTTGACCTGGGGGTGGTGAGCTGCGTGGGCCTGCTAGCTACCTGATCAGCACCAGTTCCGAGAGGCGGCGTGCGTGTTCCCACGTGCGCCTCTGTGTCATGTCTTTGTCCCTCCCTCCAAGGGGACGGTGGAGGAAGGATTTTTGTGTAGTGGCCTGCCGATTCACACAGCGAGCCGAAACCACGGCGGGGTTGCGATTGCATGTGAAAGCGATTCGTGTGGCCTCGCTGTCTATGGTTATGTCGAGGAACACCGTGGAAGGTTTAGTTGGTATTCCCGGAGTATCTTTTCCCCGGTGAGCCCGATATAACCTGGAGAGGTATGCGTCAAAGCATTACGCAGGAAAAAAAAAATATTGGCTGCCAATGTATATGAAAGTATACCAACGGCAATCTTAAGCGCACAATTGACACGTCTTTTTTGTTCCAAATGTTATTAAAACAAATAAGCAAATAAGCTGTCTCCAGAAAATATAACTTTGAACGGCTAATACTAGCACTAATTCTTGGCAGAATATAGTGTTCTAAGATCACCTAGCTGCTGACAAAGAATTCAAAATAAGATCCAATTTCAAAAAAGGTTAGACCACCTTGTCCATTGAATAATGGATCCTTGTGTACTTCTTCAGGAAAAAAAGCGTGAGACTGCAAGGTTGTAATAGTAGAACTTGCAAATAAAATACAACAGTTTAAAGATTAGTTCATTTTCGAAATACAAATACACTTTATTTCCAAGAGTTTATTTTACAAAGATCACAATACATTATAGTGCCAGACAGACATGTGTTTGTTACATATTAGTCGCCCCCGTGTTCGCTTTAAGTACTAATATAAATTAAGCTTTCTTCTCTTCGGCTGGTTTCGCGCTCTCCGTCGGCGCTGCCGCTGGTGCAGGTGTTTCTGCAGCTGGCTCGGCTGCTTTAGGCGCCTGTAAGACACACAAACAAGTATAAAACATGATAAGATTTAAAAAAAAAAGATTTATGACTGGACAGTCTACTTCTTCGCGGCGCGAATATAGTGCGTGGTGTATAATGACGTCAAATAGGAATTTAATTCGACGTTAAAACGCAAAGAATTTGTTTGAGCAGGTATCGTACATACCTACATTAAAACATACATTATCATGTATGTTTTAAATAATCCCAGATTGAAATTCTGAAATTTCAATCTGGGATTATTTGTAGAACATGACTTGTTGAGACTGGTGCATAGGTAATAGCGCATACCAGGGATATGTGGAAAAGCGCCAGGGACAATATAGCATTGTCCCTGCAGTGAGACAATACAAGCTGAAATAATAATTATGACTTGATTGCTGCTTCAACGCTAAGAGCCTTAACTAGACAAGGTAGTGCGTAGTTTTGCACCTGATTCTTTTAATGCGATGTGAAGCATAAGATTAATTATCATGCCAAAAAATACCAATATACTACAGTACTATTTAATTAAGGTACTACCGTGAAGAATAGGTAACGTATTCTAGCTTATACTACCTTTAAATTAATTTGAAAGCATTAACGTACCCTGTTCCAGATAAGATCTGGACATAGAAAAGACGAGACTTTTCTTTGATGGACAGTTGGCACTTTAGAGCAATCACTCAACCGTGCTCTACTTGGCTCCTGATACTAATTAATTAGTGGCCCCAATGTTTTCGATACGAGTACATATAGGTAACTCTAGTTATTTAGTCGTCTATATACATACTGACGTCATAAGGCTGAAAAAGACGTATCTAGATTTTTTATGAAATTGTGTTTGTTACGTATTTGGAATCAGTAAAAAAAGACGCGTCTGCCAATATATTTATATAAAATTGTTTTTTCCGGCAGGAACGTCTTTTTTCTTTATGACGGCAGCATACTACACGCTCAAATTATGCTCTAGATTTAACTGCAATGCACGCTATTACAGTATAATTGTCAGTAACAATATTCCCTTAGAGTAGATCAGACTTCTGGCATAGGTTCACGGTCTTTTTTATTAACGTCACTTTCGACCGACGTTTCTGTGACGCCCTCTGCTCTATCGAAAGTGTTAGAGCGGACGAACAGAAACAGCATCGGGACAAAAAGCTATAACTAAATCACTCATCATCAGAATAGATCAATAAAGAAATGAAGTATTCCAGAATACGGATTTGATATTAAAATCGAGGAACACTCAGTGACAGCGACACCACACTAGGGGTAGCGTTTTAGAGCGGTCACACAGGTGCACCATATTCTACATAAGATAACAACTCTTGGTTTGGACTTCAACTAACCTCAGGCGCTGGTGCTGCGGGTGCAGCCGGCGCGGCCGCTGCCGCTGGGGCTGGTTCAGCGGGTGCAGGAGACGAGGCAGGCGCGTCTGCTTTCTTTTCCTCCTCAGGAACGGGAGCGGCGTGGCTTAACTGGAAAGAAATGTAGTTAATTAGTAAAGAACTGACGGTATGGATGGTGTAATGGTTTTAGTGGTCGCCTCGCCACTGCCGCAGCGCCGAGTCTTGTGAAGTCGATCCCCACACGAGACAAATATTTGTGTGATCCACAAACAGTTGTTCCGAATCTGGGTGTTCTTTGTTTCCATTGTTGTTTGAATTTTTGTTAAGTCCCCCGCGATACAGTATTCATGCCTGGGGCGAAAGTTGTCTTTGAAAACAAAAAAAACTCTATTTCGTAGTGTTCAGAAGTGCACCTTATAGTCAGACAAATTTGTCCAATGGCAATAAAAGCAACGAGGGTATGTTCTTTTAAGTCAGCAATATACCGCAATCCTTGTTCCATTCATGAAATATGGGTCCTGTTTCTTCATCTTGCCTGCTTATGACTGGTGGTAGCTGGTAGGCTAAGATAATAACTGACCGCTTTACCGCTAAATTCCGCCTATTACGGGCGTTATTCGATTTTCGTCTCGATTTAAAGGCAAAAGAGCCGTTTATGTTTCCAATTTCTTTATACTTATGAGATAAGTTGTCAAACAGTCATGTCTATGAGTAGCGGTAAACTAAATTATTAGGTGGATCGCTGTTTCGCTTGCCACTTTACTTCTCACAGACAATAAAAAATCACCTCGGTCCGGTCAATTCCAAAACTCAACTTTAAAATGTTTTTTATTACTTTGTCGTTGGCAGAATTACCGACGAATTTACGAATTACTAAATATTAATTATTATCTATTTATCTAAAGCTATGAAACTTATCACAACAGAAAGCCAGAAATAATAAACAGCCAATATAACACTCTGATATCTGTAACAGTAACTACATTAAGTGTAGTTTTGAAAGGCATGTGTAATATGCTAGCTCGTAAAATGATTACGTAAGTTGTAATTAATTGTTCTCTCCGATGGCCATAAAATCGGTGGACGTAACCATGGTTCGCTCACAATAATATTGGTTTGGTTTGATTATGCTTACACGTGTTTCTTTAAACAATTACATTCCAGTTTTACCTGTAGATTTTACGTAGCTTATTAGAACCATTGTTAATGATGTAGGTTATCAAAGCACTACCTGCGAAGACATCAAAAATGATGATCGATGCCGCAATGATAGAAAAATCATATAGCAAGAGCTTGTCTAAATTTTACATGTTTTCTTTAAATAATGTCTTTCAGAACAAAGTGCAGTGACGGTGGCCAATCTTAATGGAGACTGACCATTTGCGCAGGCGATATTATAGTGCACAAGTGCACTCTCTGTTCCCTAACTCCCATGATCTAAATAGACAGCAATTCGACACGTCTCGAGAGAGATAAGGCGCAGGACTATCGGCTTTGTTTAACACAGCTGTTTTCTATAAATAAGCTGTCGACAAGCCATATGTATTGATAGTCCGCGTAGAGTTGTAAAGACCATCTGAGGCCAAAACTAACACACGTAAAAATACAAAAAATCGATTATGTATTAACTAATTAAAGTTTATCTGGAGGGTTGGAAGTTTATCCCTATCACTTGACAGACCTTAATTAGGTACCTACTTCAAAGTTGAAGTACCTAGTGAAATTCTATGAGAAGAATAATTATCGCCAATTTTTTCCAATTCTTAGTGCTTGTTTCTGTGCAGTTCTAGTATCAACTTGCTGCTTTCATTTATTGTCATAATGACGTATTTTTTTGGATTTTCTGTATCGTTAGAATAATTGGTAAAACAAAGTTTTGCATATACACTCATTCTCTATATTGAGCCGGACTTAAAGAAAGTTGATAAAATGTGTTTAATATAACTTGACTTAAAATTGACTGAAATAACTTAACTTGAGTGAAGTCACTCGAACGTAACTTCTTCACTTCAGACGAACTTGTTTGAAATATATTTTTATGGTCAAATAAGTTATTTAAAAAGAAAATATAATAGGTTAACATCGGGGTTTCAGTGGTAATTTAATTTAAGTAAAATGTATAGCAACGCTTCTGTGTCTTTGTTAACTGATCGATAAATTAAGCAATATTTGATTGCAAATCGTCACTTTTTCCAACGCTTTAAACTTTATGCAGGACAAGATTATTTTCACAATTGTAAAATTAAACCTTTTCCTAATATACACAGGAAGATCCACATTTATGATTTTATAAAGCATCCGGTTCCGTAGAAATCTTGTATTTTTTCTTATTAATTTAATCTTACTTTACGTTCCGTCTGCCTCAGAAATAAAATCGTGTATTTGTACCGTAAACCGCTATGTAGCAACCTACAAGTCCTTTTTTATAAAAAGATACTATCACATGAGAAAATGATCTGTTTTTTAAGGGAACACACTGAAAACAAAAAGGTATAAGACAGAATCTATCAAAATGATAATTTGGCTTTAGAGCGAGAAAAATGGGATTCATAAATGCTAAATAACTTAGCAATACTTAAATACCATTAAATATGGACTACAAAAGATTAATAATTAAAATCGTACCTTTATATAGCAAGAAATGCTCGATTTCATCCCGGATGTAAAAGCATAACAACAATGAATACTTACTAGGTCTTTCTTGTCGTTAGAAAACTCTTTATTAATTGCTTTTTAAATACTTCACATGAATAGTATTAATTGGTATTAAAGTACGATTTACTCACGTTTAGATTTACACCCAACGAGGGTCTTTAATTCCGTTTATGTAAAGCGTTATGCGGTATCCTTATTTTCGAATTTTGTAAATTAAAGTATTTTAATAAAATAGCCTACCTGTAAGGCCACGAAGGCGAAAAGAGCGACAGCCACGATAACCTTCATATTCACAAGCGTCCAACTTATTGACAATAAAAACTTTAAAGGTATCGGGTCTAATTTATAACAGTTGCCGCGTAACCCCCGTTCTGTTTATAACCAAAATAACTATTATGATTCGTTCAATAATGAGCTCTGTTTATAAAACAACGCTTGGCGGAACAATTAAAATTGTTATCGATCTCAAGTACTTGTTTCTAATTTCCCGCGCGTTCATATTCAATAATTCTACATCGCTGACGTCAGGCTGTAGAATCACCACGATTTCCTAAATTTTCAGAAGCTGCGTTCTTAAATACGTGGCGCACTATGTTTTTATTTATTTACAATAGTAGCTTTGCCTTTCTTTTGAAAGGCAAACTACTGTTCAGCTGTCATCATTCAATATATTAAAATTGGTAGAAGAAAAATTTAAGGCGAAGTGGGAATATGTCGCTATCTTCTTTGCATTCCCGCATCTAAATAGCAGTCAAGTTACAAGTTGCGCCGTGCATTATTTGGCTGACCTTTACAGACAAATCTGAAAGGCATTTATCATATTTAAGTGGAATAAAAACCTTTGTAGGTATTAACGTAGGTATTTTTGTCAATTGGTAAGTACTTTTTCAAAATTTAATTATTAAACATTGAGACAAGTCCTACTATCTAATATTGTACCTTTATGCCGTTTGCTGCTAGTTGGAAGATACTAGATACATGAAATTAACGATGAATCATTCTATATCTAAGGACTAAGCAAAAAATGGTCACCCTACTGAAACATAAGGATTTTCTATGCCTTGCATTGTGATTTAGATGCGTAAGATTCTATGACTTACACGTGTATAATTTTCCATTTATCAATTTCATGGCTATCTCGCTTAATAAATTTTTGATTAATTCATTACTTCTTCATACTGATGATTAAGAATAGTATAGTTTGTAACGACATGTGTAACGAAATTAAAATCTATACTTAAACTTACGTAATCTCTTTCATTTAGCCTTTTATCTTGTACAGGCTTTGTAGTTTAGCCATGTGTGTGCGGTCTACATAAAGGTTAAGGTCATGATTCATGTAAGTGTGCCAGCTAAGTAATAGATAAATTGGGGTGCCAGGCGTCAGTTTATTTTGACGAAAAACTATTATATCTTGTACTCTGGTGGGCGATGTCATAGTATTCGACAACAATAATCGTCATCGTCAGGCTGATATTTCGTAGTAGCGCCTCTACTAAGTCATATGGTCCTAATGCCGTCGCAATGTGACATAATCTGCATTTGTGGTTTGTAAAATCTAGTATTAAAGACACACATAGGGGAAAGTTTGAAGCTACAGAAAGCCTCAAGATGAAAGCCTATAACAACTGATGGGATGTACATTGGTAGATATGCATATTTCATTGCCCTAAAAGGCATCATATCTATAGGTACTACACGTTTTTTGCTCTGTGGTATCAGGCTCGTTGTTTGGTAATGATTCGGGCAACTCTCGCACTTGCAACTAGCCACCAGGCTAGGTACGTGCGCTGCTGAGAGCAGCTGCAGAGTTCTCCAGAACTTTCCTGGCATACAGACCATATCAGTCCAATCGAAAAGTTATTAGCTTAGATTGTATGTAGAAGTCCCTGGAAACTATATTCAGTTTTAGTGGTTGTATAGCTTTTCTACTAGACATACGTTCATACATATACAGCATATACTCACATATTCACTAATTCCCTGAACTGTACATATAATGCTTCAAATATTTTCATTGGTATCTTTTCAATGAAATATACATTCAATCAGCTGTATTGGCCGATTCCAACGTAAAGGAATAATTCTAAATTAATTCAGGTGCCTATTACGATTCATCAGTAACGTAGTTCCTAAAAAAACAGGTTACTTTTTTGGAAATATGGCGTGAAATCCGTAAAGACTTTATCGATATTTTAAAGTTTTTAATTTTTTTATTTTGCTCTTCACAATGACCACGCTCCGCTTGATAGTAAGCAGTCATGTGGTCCAAGAGCAGTGGCCTCCAAACCATCCTCATAGCAACTGAGGCGATGATGTTGTCCCTACTTTGATGGTATCAGAACTTTTCAGAAGGTGCTTTTTCACGCCCTGCTTAAAGGATCCAGGATTGAAGGAAGAAGGAAACACGTGCCATGGTAGAGAATTCCATATCTTGATCATTCGGTAGACGTATGAGGACCCAAACTTGTTGTTGCGTGCTCTAATCGACTCTACTGTGTAAGGATGGCATCTCAGCCCAGCACGCGTTGTTCTGTATAAGATAGGGTTCAGACACACTATAAAATCGAGGTAGTCCTTAAACCGTCCTCAATGTGTACAGAATGCGCAATCTACTACTAAGTATAATACGACCGCCAGCCTTAAAAGGTTAATTTTATTTAGTACGAACATAGTAAATAATATATAATAGGATAAATCTACAGGCATATTTCCTGTCTCGCTTACGCTCTAAGTTTATGTCTGCGTCATCATTAAAAGCCCCTATTACAACATGGCTTAGATATGTAAACCTAATCATCGAAAGCAGAGCTGCACCGTTAACCTGTCGTAGTCCGCCGGATCGCATGTGTGCATGATAAAGGTGAGAACTTCTTTTACAGCTTTAAAATTTACCTAATCACTTCTCTCTTCTTCTTACCGTGCCTCAGAGAGCACGTTAAGCCGTCGATCCCAGCTGCCATGAACATCTATGGCAGTAGTTATTGGGAAGTCAGTACCCTATAATATCCTGACACTGGTCTAGCCTTAGGGTATCGTTAGCCTTCGGGTTGCGGAGGTCAAGTGGCAGCCGTTCCGTGTAAAAACTGATATCCAGTCAAATCCAGTTGGACCAGAAAATCCGACTTGGGAATAATAAAGGCTAAGGGAGAAGAAGACTTCTCTCTTCTTAGGATGTATTATAATATTGTCTTATGTTTACGCGAATGTTATATATTGAAAGTAAACAAACTTATATTATATTATATTATATTATATTATTATTATATTATTACTTTATATCGCGTTGTTTATTTTTTATAGGTAGGTATAACACTATTGTTACATAATTTTGAAACTTTAAACTACTATTGTTAATAAACACTTTAACTAGTTGCTGTTTACTTCAATTTAAGCTATTTAAATTATAAAACTACATATTTAGATTTAATTTTACACTTTTCCCGAAGTTTCGTTTGCTTTTCAGCAGCCATGGTCACGGGGAGTCTTCCCGTGCAAAAATTAATATATTGTCAAAGCGCAATTGTAATTACTGTTTGCGAGGTCTGCGGTTAAATATTCGTGTACTTCTGATGACATTAAATGGATTAATGAAATAGTTAGCAAATTATCGGTAGTAGCTGATGCTTATAGCGTTTAGACTCCAAGCTATAAGCATCACATTCAGTCCGTGCCTTTCAAAGTGTGAAGAGCAATGAGTCTCTCTATCCCGAATATATTAATTTACGTCAGCATTTCTTTCTTGTTACAATCAAGATATTCTAGACAATTGATATGTATTAATAAGCACAATTTTAAAACAATTCTAAGTACTTACAAATAACACTCAGAAGAGAAGTAAGAGAGCTATTTATTTCTTTGCTTATGGGCAAAAATGTTATTTAGCAGCGAGTAGGCAGAAAAATGATAAGTAAATCACTCATGACTTATATAAGACATACATAATGATGGAGATATATTCTATTTTTATTTTGTACTAAAATAGCTCTGATTCTCCTACAATAAATTTTCTAATACGACGCTCCACTACATAACATTACCTTTTGTTCTATAGTATAAATAAAATCTGCTGTATAGCCTGTGTATCCGATTGTAAAACTAACGTCAAGTTTGCGTTTCGTTTTATTATACATTTTACTTCCTTGGTGAACTACTGTTGTACAGTCAGAAATAAATGTACTACAAGATCTATAAATAAAATATCAAGATTGTATCACACATTAAACAACGTAACAAATGGTATATATTATATCTATTTATTTGTCAATTTTATATAAATCATTCTATTAAAATCTTGCTCAAGGAAGAACGATTACTGCGTCACCGGGAACGTGTTTAAAAACCTTGAGACGTTGGCATTTTTGGCATTTCGTTGGCTCTCGTTTGGCAGATGGGAAAAATGAATTGAACGAAAAGAAAAATCTTTGCCAGGATTATCTGAATGATGTCATTTGAGTGAATTGAGATCGATAAAAAATAATTGTTTTCCTTGTTTATAACATAGTTTAGTTAGAAAAATGGCTTCCCGTGGTGGTGTTATGGTGACTGGTACAAACGGTGCCGATTTCGAGCACAGAGAGAAAATAGCAGCACAATATCAGATCAGGTGCGTAATTTGGCTTATTCACAAGTATTTAAGGCCGTACGGAAGAATTAAATCGCATGTCGAGTGTAAACTTGATGACCAGTTGATATATTTTTTCGACCAAGTTCCGTCAAATTATTTTTAGACAAAAGCAGTCTATAACGAATTATGTTTCGCGCCAATTATTTGAAAAAGTCGTCTCAATGAGAAATATAACGTTACCCGTTAATATATGCTTGTTCTTATTAAAAACAATACATCCATTTTGAAATTGAATTCCATCTGTATTATATGTTATGATTTCGTAATCCCTTCCAAAGTATCAGCTGAAGCATATGGTTACTATTATCGACATGTGGCAGTATTCTAAATAGTTAAAACAATACACAACCTTACCTAAAAACATAAACTGTTTACCTTTTATTATATTAAAAACAAATTAATCATAAGTATTTACCACAGATTTTTTTCATCACCAATAATATCATGGTGATTAATGTCACTAGGTTACAGGATATCATAACACAATCATGTTGACTAACAGGAATGGCTTCCCGGAAAACTGTATTCAATAAAATCATAATTATGTCTGTGACTTTTTACTTTACAGATTATTTGGCACATATCCCTGTTATAAAAATTTATACTTATAAACTTCCTCAATGAATTAGTTCACAAATTGGGTAATGCAACCACAAATGTTTATTTTTATTGCGCTACGGATTTAATTAGACAGTTTGGACTAAACTAGATAATGCTTTGATTAACTTAATATTATTGTCATCATTATTGTCAGTTTATACCAGTCCACTGCTGGACAGGCCACTGGCCACACATAAGGCCTGAATAAAATTATGGTAGTCTTGCATTATTCATATGTCTAAATAATTTAATGATAGACATACATATTAATATAAATAATTAAACTTAGTTTAATGGTTTGGCTGTGAAAATGCAATAATCACATTTATTACTTAGAATGGATGTCCTTAAGGATTATATTGTAGTGAAGGACTCTGTCAGTATTATAAATATTGCTTGTGATCCAATACCATATTAAATAGCTAATAATAATCAGTAAGGTTTTTACAATAAATTTATTATTTTTGACTGGCATTGGCCTGCCAGCCACCAGACACAAATTATATCTGGCATTCCAGCATTTAATGAAGTAAAGAATGTTTACCTTTACCTGTGACTTCATTCTATGTTAAAGAGCTATAGATATCAGCTGATAATGAATACACTGCTTCAAAACAATTGCAATAATAATTTTAGTAAATAGGTAGGCTATGAATATGTAATGGAACATATAACAAATGGTTCAATTGATTGATTGACTGTTTATCTTAATATGCATGTGACATGTGAGGTAAACATTATTATCTTTGGATAATGTTAAACCATATAAGAATAATTATCTCCAGTGTAATTATGATCTTGACTCATTAGGAATCTGTCATTCATATACAAACGGTTAATATTGGCCCTAATGTTTGCCAAATCTGTCAATATCAAGGTGGAGAAACACAAAACTACTGGTCATTGAATGTTTGTAAACAATAGTCAATGATCAGTGACATTGATAACATGTTCAAAGGTTGAAGTACTTATGAATTGAATTAGTTTTTTAAGATGTTTAAGGTTAATTAATTTTATTATAGGCAATTTGGACCAAATAAAATGACAGTGTACAATTTGACACTTAAGTTTCACATTGAAAATAAAATACTTTACATAGATTTTATCTTAAATTATTTAGTTTACAATTTAATCTGCCTGTGTGTGTGTGTAAAATCAGGATGTATTCCTTTATAGTACCTATTAAACTGTGTAATCTATACATGAAAATATGCATTTCAAAGCATTGCAGTTAAGAAGTAAATGCTTACTTTACTACAACAAGGTGTTTGATGTGAAAACTGTTTACACTCATTTAGTAAACAGTTTGGTTCTGGATCTTAGATCTCTAAATGTATATTGATCGAAATAATGGTTTTTAGTATTAGTAATTATTGTGCAATTGCTTTTAACGTATGTTGTATAAGTGTTTTTTTAAATGGATCTATAACTAGTTTAAGCCATTTATCTAGCTGATATGTCTGTGGCCTATATATATTTTAAGCTGGCATAGCATCTGAACATAATGCCTTGAGTTAAAATCTTGAATAGGCCAAAATATAAATCTTTTAGAAAATATTAGTATTGATGTTTTACTTGCACCAAGATCTGCTGCATTATTAATTAATATTGATAGTTGGTAGCCTGAAAATATCCTAATGACTAGAGATATACAGACTGCTGAAAAAGATCTGACATTAGGTGATTGGCTAATATCTTGTATCTTCCATCTCATGTGGTTATTGAATCTACAAGTGCATTGTTAATGACAAATTTCACCTAAATTACTGACCTGTTCTTTTAATCAAATATCAATAATAATTTAAACGCTGCATTCCGTTGGGTTTGGGTCTTCTTTCAGCATGAAACACCATACATAGTCTAAACGAAACAAAGAATTACTACAGTAATAATTAATTCTTCGCTTAATATACTTGTCTGTGAGGAAACCTTTAGGGGAGGCCTATGTCTAGCAGTGGATGTCTTCTGGCCGAGATGATGATGATGATGATATTAGTAAGATAAAGTTGTTTTAATTTCCAGTGCTCTGAACAAGTCTCGGTTGAAGTACAGCGTGTTCTTCCACCACATGCTGTTCTTGGCGATGATGGCCAAGCTCTCCGCCGACATACTCGACAAACTCGACATATTCATACTCGAGATTGAAGAGCTGCAGATACCACAAGTATAATACTTTAAGCCATATTTACATTTAGTTAGAAAGCCAAACTTGTTCATTTCACGTGTCTTGTCGAAAGCACGTTGTCTTTTTTAAGGTTCTGTACCTCAAAAGGGAAAAGGAACCCTTATATGATCACTTTATTGTCTTGTCAATAAAAACCCCCTTTTCTCAAGAATGCGTGTTACAAGTTGAAATTAATATGAAATAATCGCTTGAAGTTGTGAAAATACTTAACATTTTAAACTAGTAAAAACGATATTGTATGAGGTAGTTGCACAATAAATAACTCTCTGACATAATGCACGCCGACTCGCACTTTTATTTCTGCATAACTGCAATTATTTTGTAACAATATAATATACTAGATTTTGCCCGCGGCGTCCCTCGCGTTAATTTAGACTTGTCAATAAATTTCTAACTATTGGGAAAAGAACCTTTTTTTTGTACAACCTACGGCCCACCTGCTGGTAAGTGGTCACCGTAGCCTATGAACGCCTGCATCACCAAAGGCATCACTTGCGCGTTGCCGACCCTTTAGGAAAGGAAGAAGAGAAAAAGGAAATGTGAAAGGGGGAAAAAGGATGATTGGGCCTCTGGCACTCTCACTTACCGAATGAAATACAACAGTAGGAATACTGCTATTTCACGTCGATATTCTGTGAGAGGGTAGTCCTTCCTCGGTCGAGCCGGCCCATTCATGCTGAAATTATCGAGACTCTACTACACAAATCAAAATTTCTGAATAAAAGGTACCTTTCTGTACCTCTGACAACGTGAATGCGAAATTTTATGATTGCTCATATAGTTTGTGCGTGAAAGCGTAACAAACAAATAAATTCACATACACATTTATAATATTAGTTAGGATGTTATGTTCCTTCAGTACAATAAAACGTTAAAAAATACGCGTGTTTCTCTAAAAGTTGTACTCGCAATTAATTATCAATAAATGTTGGTTTTTGTTTGTTTGCACACTAATATACCTATATGCATTAGATGTCACTAGTGAAGACAAGTGTGAAGTCTTGTTTTAAAGACAGTATTGCCACAAGACAAAATATAATTTATTCGTTTTTCTTTCAGCCTCTCTGGTGGGAATACATCTGGTGCCTATCCCTGCTTCTATCCTTCCTGGGCCTATCAGCTATTAAACGGAACAACATCAAACAACTGAGGCGGTATATGTACGGCGTGGCTGCGCTGGGCTTTGGGCCCTTGTTGTACTGCGTCCTGTATTACTGCGGCGATGTCTGGCGGTATCTCTCCATGGATGAGGACGAGGATGACAGTTCGGAGGTCGAGATTGAACTGTGGCAGGTGTGTAAAGACTCCCTAAAGTGTAATCATAGGGTAGTACCTTTAAGCCTTTCAGTGCCCAGCATTCATCCTATTTTATTTTATTTTTTATCGTCATTATTTCAGCCGGTATTATTCCACTGCTGGGCAAAGGTCTAGTTTTCCACTTATCCCTGTTATGCGTTAGCTTCCACTAGTCTCTCCTGTAGCTATTTAATTCGTTCCGCCATCGATGCTTTGGTCTACTACGTTCACCACGTACCACGTACGTTCTACCATGTACCACTCATCATATTATAAGAACAAAAAAGCGTTCGTGTGCCCTGAACTCGTCGCACGAGAAGTTAAAATCACTCATCACATGACTCGGATGTGAGTTCTGGGCAAACAAACGATGGTTTGTCTGACTCATAGGGTGCGTTCCGGGCACTGAACGAGTTAAAAAGGATATATACGAAACAAAGTTCAACTAAAATATCTACATCCAATATGACAAAGCATTCATCTAGTACTAATATATTTACTTTGTTACTCAATAATAGTTGTGTACAATGCTTTGGATGAATAATTAAGGACATACAAACTTATGAAACATCCATGTTTACAAAGTTTTGGGACAGATGTTTACTGAGACAAGCTACATTAAATATTATGTTTTGCCACAATATTTTGGCTTATTAGATGTAGGCATTTTAATGGCTCTTTGTTCTATATACTCACATCTTATTGAGCTGTACTACAACCACATTCCCTAAGCAATATTTTCACACGTAATATGGACTACGCAGTTCTATTTCTCAAGGTTATTAACTGTGAGGTGGTTTGTAGAATAAAGACAGTTTACTACACTCACACATTGCTGACCTTGCCAATCAACAAAAAATTACCTGAGTTGTCAGCTCAAGAAGCAAAGATCACCCTGTTGCCTACTTTAGTATAGCGTCTTAGTAAGGAGCTTGAAACCTGCTCATTACAGTATAGCACAGATAACCTTGCGTATCCTTTAACTGTAGACTAGAGGTACATTTCCAGCTAGATTGTACCAGTTTAAATACAAATTCGGCTTTAAGCGAAAGTTCAGTTTTAAAATTCATCTTATACTTCTTAAATTTTGGTTGTTTGGTCAAAATTTTAACATTTAATGTTTAGAAACATTTTATATGTCTTCTCCCTTAGCCTTTATTATTCCCAAGTCACTTGAGGTAGGCTTCTCTGGTCTAACCGGATTTGACTGGGTATCAGTTTTTACACGGAGCGGCTGCCACCTGACCTCCGCAACCCGAAGGCTAACGGTACCCTAAGGCTAGACCAGTGTCAGGATATTAGAGGGTACTGGCTTTCCCAATGTCGACTGCCATGGATGTTCATGGCAGCCGGGATCGACGGCTTAACGTGCTCTCCGAGGCACGGAGCAGGCGATAATTGTCAATCAGTACGCACATAATTTCAAAAAGTCATATTACTTCCGAAAGTCAGAGGTGCGCGACGTGGGTTCTAACCCGTGACCCTCTGCATTGCAGTCTGTTGGTCTCCCCTCTGAGCTATCGCTTCTAAAACGTTTTATATGTATATTATATTAAATGTTTGAGTATAAAACGTGTTTTTATCATTCCAGGGCTATCCTTACGGTCTGCTGTGGTACGCGTTCGTGTTTCTAGCATCACAAATCCACTTCTACCAACTATACTTCTCATTCAATCTTCTCAAAGCGTGGCGTGCTAGAGGTGCGTTAAGGAAAACCGACTAAACCCACCTAGCAATACGACTCATATTTCATTAACACGTACACACTGCCAGTATGAATGCGACAAGTACTGGAGTGTATGAAAATAGGTTCAGAAAGCACATTATATAGACAAGTATCAAAGAAGGAAATACTCTTAAAACCTGACTGAAGACGGCCGCAAGTAATTCTAGTAAGTCTCTTTCTAATAAGCCTATTTAAAAAGAGACAATGATGCTTCCAACTTTCTGTTTGTAACTATCATCCGCCTCGGTCACTTTTATAGTGTCTATATTTTATGTTTGAAATAGGAACATAGCTGAGTGGCATTTGTTAAATTTGTTTTTTTATTGTACATATGCAAGTCATCTTACTCTAATTTTAAATTTTTCTAATTTTATATACTTTGTCTATTTTCATATACGTCTTGTATACTTTTGAAATTGGTTAAATGATGTAAAAAGACAATAGCCTATTCTTCATCTGAACTAAATGTGTAAATATTTTATTAATTAACATATAATATATCAAATACCAATGTATGGGTATAAAGGCCATTATTAACCATGTAAAGTATACTATGGATTTGTTTGCTATCCATTGCCATTTGACTGCGATAGAAATTCTAGAAACGCCGTATGAAGAACGCAATGGATTACAAATAAAGTTTTCAATCATCAGTAGATAAAAGTCAATATTATTATAGTAGAGGACAAGAAATGTAACCCAATGTCTATTTTAGATACATGTTTTAGTCGTTTTAGAAAAGTAAATGACTTGTAATTCTTTAGTCTGAGATAAAATAATTTTAATGCCATCTGCATAACTCATGCAAAATAAAATTATACCATACAGCGACTTAAATATCTTAATTGTAACAGACTATGCTGGCAATGGTGAAAATTTCGTGTAGAAACAAAGACATTACTAATCAAAATACTTTAAATTATTAAAACGCTTACTGTCTTCACAAAAATACTTGTATTTAAAATTATTTACAGCTCAGACTTATATTTTTCAATCTATTTATGTCTTTTTATGATATCTCTGTAAATAATTAAATGAATTGTACTTACATAATGTATATTGATGTTATAGTATATTAGAATGTTAAATTATTCAACAAAACACTTTAAACAATTTTTCAGAAATCCAACAATGTAACAATTTCGTTATTTTCGAAATGGCGGAGAGGTTAATTTTAAGTAAAAGGGTGTTGTAAACAAATTTGACTGAATAGTTGAATTTCAAATAATTATGCTAAGTTTTAAAGTAATATTATGAATTAATTTTTATATATTTAATCATGACAAAGATTTTTCTTTACTTCTAAACGAATAAGACGATATTTACAATCCTATTCACATCTCAAATGGTATGAGTGGTGGCTATAAAGCGAAAATCTTCCATAGACTGATTATGAAATTATGACCCAATGAATAATGATGAGTTAGATATCCAATACATTTACAGTCCGGGAAAATATCAGACATTAGAGTATAATATTATCTAGCAATAATAAATACAAATATTCACCTAAACAAACATAGAAATCAAGTTAAATTTAAAAGCCAATATATATCACACGGATTAAACAAATTCGCGTCAAAAATATTTTTAAACATCCCGCCAAAATAATTTATTGTAATTAAATTTCGAATCATACACGCCATGTATGATTCCAAATATAATCGCACTCTTCGTACGACTGAATTAAAACAAAAAACAATGTTCTATTTTTAAATAGATCTTACGAGAAAAAGAACAAGAACATCCTAAGCGGTAATGAATCTTATTGCATGCATGCTGCAACGTTTATTACAAAATTTTTTAAAAATTTCTATGTGGTGTTTATGTTGATATTTGTATTGTTTGATTATGTACCTTTGTGGCAGCTTATATAAGTGTACTTGAGTGAACAGTGTAAGCGTGCCGCCATTTTACATTCTCCTATAATATATTTGATTTCACCAGTACTTACCAAACCATGTGAGACTATATTCAGGCCTAAACCCGACACATTGTATAAGGGTAAGAATGTAAATAAACGATATAACGTTTCAGTCCAAACTGTTTAGTGTTAAGTGTTTGTTTGTTTTCAGTTTTTCCTCGGTCTATTTGTTTTTTATTAATAAAATATTTTATAAAATCATTGCGTATTATTGTTGTCATGTTTGTTGTTTATGTGTCATTTTTGTATTTTAATATGTATTATTGTAAGAAGTTAAATATATTCGAGCATGGTACAGAAAACGCGACTCGAAAGTAGTAAAGAACAATGGCAGAAACCCATACATTGTTTTAGCTGAGATAAAATTCCTGCGTCTTGAAATGAAAAATCTCTGGTTTAACTCAACGTCATCTTCTGAATTAGATTGCGCAAAAATTTTTGTTCGAGATGGCCGAGAATAATAGATATTCAGTCATGAATGATTAGGTTATGTCTGCAGATTACTTTCAATAACATGTTTAATATGTAATATTCAATTTCGAGGGATTACAGGGCAATATCGCATTAATATTTCCCTTGCTTAGTTATTTCAGGATAAAATAGCCTGTGGCACGCCACGATCGTGGCGGTAAGTCCCGTGTTTGAGGAGTGGCTGGAGAGGCGCCATGGCGCCCTCACCTTCCGGCTGACACAGGTAATGACTGGCCACGGTTGTTTTGGCCAGTTCCTGTGTCGTATACGCCGGCAAGAGACGCCCGGTTGTCACCACTGCGGCGACTGCCGCGACGTAGTTGAGGACACGGCGCTGCACACTTTGGCGGTTTGCCCCGCCTGGGCATCGCAGCGCCGTGAATTGATCGCGGCAGTCGGATTGGTTGCCCTCTCGCTCCCGGCCGTAGTTCAGTCTATGGTCCGGAGTGAGAGGTCGTGGAACGCCGTCGCCTCCTTTTGTGAGGAAGTCATTTCCATCAAGGAGGCGGCGGAGCGGGAGAGGGAGCGTTTGAACCCTCTCCCCAACCGCAGAGCCGGGCGCCGGAGGGCGCGGGACGACCTCCAGCCACCCTGAGGTTTGACCTGGGGGTGGCGGGCTTTGTGGGCCTGCCCGCCATCCGTTCAGCACCAGGTCCGAGAGGCGGCGTGCGTGTTCCCACGCGCGCCTCTGTGCTGAGTCCGTCTCCCCTCTAGGGGGGACAGTAGGGAGTGGTAGAAGTGCCTTTAGGGCAGGTCTTTCGTGTAGTGGCCTGCCGTTTCATACGGCGGGCCGAAACCTCGGCGGGGTCGCGACCGCATGCGAAAGTGATTCGCGCGGCCCCGTCGATAGTGGTTTTATCGAGGAACACCGTGGTAGGTTTAGTCGGTATTCCGGGAGGTACTTTATCATCTTAACATCTTATTTTACCCCGGCGAGTCCGACATAACCCCTCCGCCCGCCCCCGCGGAGGGGTATGCGTCATGCATTCCCCCACGTAAAAAAAAAAAAAAAAAAAAAGCCTGTAAAATATTCATTGAAATTAAACTACTATATACGGATTTTATCGCGTTGTTTATTTTACATAATTTAAAAACTGTTGCACTACTACTAGATACTATTAAACTTTACTAATTTAATTAGCTTAACAATTAGTAATGTTATTTCAAACGTAGACAATTAATGGAATTTCTTTCCTAAGTAATTCACTTTTAGACGCTCAAATTTACGTTAGCTAAGATCTCGCCATTGTTCTTTGTAATGGTATAAATAAAAACGAAAATGGATTCATAAACTGTTGGCCGGATTTGGATTCAAGTTGGTACACGTATTGATCATGTCCTGGATTACACAAGGTATACTTTTTTTAGGCTGCCTCGGTAGTGTGTTGATTTCTCGCTTTCGATTTCCAGATCGGGCAAAGTATAATTAGGCTTGTTAGTTAAGAAAGTTTCAGTAGCAATATGAGATAGATCAATGCACTTGATATGTTTGATTTTTGCATCTATATATATTTTGTGTTCCTAGTATCAATGTTTGTAAAATATCCAGCGATAACAAATGCAAAATCAAAATACTGTGACACAAAAATCCCCGGATTATAAATACCTAATCGTTATACAAGAATATCTGTAAAAAATTGTTCTATAAACTACTTAATATCATACTTAACCCATTTAATCTAGCCAGAATTTTATTACTAATCTGTAAATAATAAGGTATTTTAATAATACATCTAAAGGCGAAAACAGACATACATATTATTTTAGACTCGGCGGTCGAGGATAAAGTGCCTTTCCAGTATAGCAATTGGCATCAAAATTGTGCGATTTTGCGACTGTCATTTTGGTGATAATGTCTTGATTACCATATTAGATAGGCATTGTCAGGTGCAAGTCAAGTAGCAATTTTAAAAAGCGAACAAGTAGTGCTTACGACCTTTTTCAATAAAATCATTGTACACATACACATAAACCCGTCTCACTTATACTGTCGCCTGTTCTAATTATGATTGCAAGTATTAATTTCAAATAAACAAGTGAGTGCTGTTGTATCTACGTTGGTAATAGTGCGATCTAAAATGTAACGCTTGTTGGTTCGATCCCCAGCAAGTGATCTTTTGTATTTTTTCTTAAATTAGAAACATCGATGACTTGTTACTTTACTTTAAGACTTATTTAAACCGCAGTTATTCAAAAGATGAGGGTGGTTTGTGTCATTATTATTGCAATCATTTTAAAAATATTTTGATAGGTCTACATTTAAAATGCAAACTAATATAAATATTGAAGTCAGGGCAAATATATGGCATAATTATGGGCTTAATATATCTTAAATTGCCGACGAAAGTGGACTAAACTCTAAGAGTACCTAAGTTATTTTTTAAATATTATGTTATGGTATTGTGATTTACGATTTCGCTGTTAAGGAATTGCTATCTACGATTATGTCATAAGATTTTTGATTTTATTTCAGAGAAATTCTGTAAGTCGCTGGGTGAAACAATTTGAAGAAGGGAGCTTAAAAAGTCGGGCGGAAAGACAGCTTCTTATTAACCAAACTCAGCGAAGAATGAAAAATGAAGAATGAATGGTGAATGCTTATGAATCAAAGGGTATCATACCGACGAGACCGTTGCGAACTATGTGTGCTAATATTGTGACCTCCATGCATATATGTATCTTGAGCTGTATTAAGAACAATGGCGGTCACACTAAATATTAAACAAAGTTGTTTCAAATAGGGGACGTGCTGGTTGAAGATGTTAGAATTGAGGTTAAGTTTCAATCCTCTTTTCCTTGTGAAAATGAATAATTATACCTTGTCCATCCCTTTATTTTCTTTTTGACAGTTCGAGACAGTTCGAAATTGGTGACGCCCTCACACGTTAACGATTCGATTTGAAATAATAATCGATTTTATTAAAGATCTTTCAATCGATTTAATTCATCGACATATTTTAGTATACATATTAAATATTCGTTTATTCGTTTTTTAATATTATATATGAATTTAATAAATATATAAATAATAAATAATAAAAATAAAAATATTTATACTTATAAATAATGTAACGTATACGCGCATTAAATTCCAAAACTTAAATTCCAAGACTTCGACTTAATTCCTTGCAAATCATGCAGTCATAGTTACTATATTTATATTTTTTTTTTTATTAAATTGACAAAGTCAAATTATTATTATTAATTTTTTATACAACTAAGGTAGCAAACAAGTATACGCCCCACCTGATGGTAAGTGGTCACCGTAGCCTATGGACCCCTGAAATACCAGAGGCATCACTTGCGTGTTCCCGACCCTTTAGGAAAAAAGGAAGTGGGAAGAGAAGGAGCGGGAAAAGGCAAAGAGGGTGATTGGGCCTCCGGCACTCTCACTCACCAAACGAAACACAACAGTAGGAACACCGTTATTTTAAGTCAATATTCTGTGAGAGGGTAGTACTTCCCCGGTCGAGCCGGCCCATTCATGCTGAAATCAGCGGGGCTCTACTACTACTATTTTATACATTATTTTTTTCATATGGTCGATTGATCTTATTTCAAGACCTGTTTTATAGCCTGTGGTTGTTTGATATGCACATGGCACTTCACTAAGTGGGCGTTATCCGTCAATAAAGTACGACATACAAACATACTGACAAAAATCAAATTTTACCTCTTTATATTATAGAAGTATAGATTACTTGCTAGCGTGGGCTTATGTTTGCTTATGTTTTTTCTCGGACTGAAGAGTACATTATTCCGGGAAAAAAATTATATTTCATATGCAGCTCACAGTCAAAAAGAAAATAAATGAATGGACAAGATATAAGCTATAACCTCAATTGACATTATAATTCTAAAATAATTACTATTTGTAAGTGAAATGAATCTAAATAGTAAAGACTAAATATGTTTTTTATTATATAGTACCTACTCATTGAAACATCTACGGAAAATTTATTAGAAATAATATATAGTTCATTTTTGGTAATCATTTTTTTATAATGAAATGTTATTGTTATAAATTGAATAAAAATTTGTATTTCTTAATTTTAATTTGCATTATTTATTTATTTATTAATAATACAAAATGACATTTTTTAATAAATAAACTAATTCTGATATATAATAATTATACTATAAAATAATTAAATTTTTAGTTCAATTCCTAAAAACACTTTTGTGTTTCTTTATCACTAGCGTAATAAGTAGACAAAAATAACATTTATCTTTATTATTTGAAAATTTCAGTAATAAAAAAACAAAAACTGAAAGTAGAAGACCCCAGGATTTGAACCGCCGTCATTATATTTTAGTGATAAAGTGAGAAGACTCGTTGACCGCTCCGCTATCGCAACTTGCGATACAATAGGCTTAAGCATTAATTGTAAATGCAGACTAACAGAGACACTGTTGTTGAATATAAGGGATAGTAGTTATTATAGTTGTATATACAAGAACTCGCTTTTGTCTCGCCTTGCACATATGCGCATGACGAACTTCACCTACTATCATTACATTGAATAATCTTTCATTGTTTGCGTTAAAACATCACACACACAAAGATATTCGCTCGGATCATTATGCGAATGTGTACCTTACGATGCTACTCGACTTTTATTTTTGATCGTACATACATTAATTTCTTTACATGCAACTATAGAATAATAATTTAATTAAAAAGGCTCTTAGCTTTTAGGCTAAGAGGAAGCTCTTGGACACCACAGACGTACTTTTTCAGCAATGGCAATTTACTTGCTTTTGAATTATGGATGTAAATTTCTTTGGTAGCAACCTTAGAGGTAATACAGACCGACTGCTCCTCTCTGTACATATACTTACAGACAGCTATGGTTTCGACTGGAACTGCGCCGAGTGCTGTGAGTTCGATCTCCACACGGGACGAAACATTGTGTGATCCACAAATAGTTGTTCCAAATCTGGGGCGATAATTACCCAGATTTGAAACAACTCTCCGTTGTTTGAATGTACTCGTATGTTAAGAAAATGCAGTCGTTTATGTAGAGTCAAGTAATATAATTATTAAAGCACATCCAGATTATTGAAGCATTAAAACAGTCACAGAATGGCGCACCGATAGCAGATGCTAAAAATATCATGTCTGATTTAGTCCTAATTAGATGTCATATATTTATTAACCGATCATTTTTATAATTAATATCTTTAGATTACTAGATTAAATATAGCTTATTATATCGAATAACGATACTAAATATATTTGATGGAAAAATATTTATAATCCGTAATACGTTAATCTTTTTATGGATTATAGATTATATTATTGTAAATCGTAATAGGTACCTATTACCTACATATCACTATAAAATATTTATTGATGTTTGTTTTTGTCAAGTCATTTTATGGTTTAGTGCTTTAAAATAGGTGTATGGTTTCAATTGTCAGAAAGGTAAGGGCAGGTGGGGTTAGATGATCTTCACCAGACTATATATGCCAATTAACTTATATATTTGATAAAATAGAGGTGTGTTGTGGGCTCGATCCCAGCATGGGGCAAAATTTTTGTGGCCACAAACACAAGTGACAAATAGTTGTGCCGGGTCTAGGTTGTTCTGTGTCCATTGATTCAATGTTTGGAAGTGCCTTTCGTCACAGGAATTATTGTAGTGCAAGTGTTCTCATTAAAAATATAATGTGAAGTTTAGCCCCTTCTTCTTCTTCCCCTCCGAGTCGTGATAATAATACCTAATTATGGCATAATCTTGTTTCGTTGCTTAACTACATTTTGCTCTAACTAGAATATTGCATAGTTCGACTACGATGTATGTATATGCTAAGTGGTTCTTACCACCACGTGCCAGTTCTAAGTTTTCTCTTTGTTCCCACGTACCAGTTCTGGTAATGTAGTGGCTTCGTTTATATATTTAGTAATGGGGGAGTAAAGGCCAATGTTGCAAGCGTCCATAGTCAACGGGCACCGCTTACCATCAGTTAGCAAGCTTCCAAGCTGGTTTAGAACCACAGTGGTAAGAGACAAAATCCCAAAAACCTTCAATAAAACAATCAAATAGATTGAGTACTTTCAAAGACCGGGTGGAAATTTATTTGTCATCGTTTTGCCCATCACTTAACCTTTACACCGAGTACAGGTAAGTGATTAGAAGTCATTAGTCTTTAGAGAGCGTTACCCGTCGTCAGCTATATGTACTTCATCATCAGAACCTTCGTCTGCTGTGGGAGGGCTGCCTGCGTCTGCAGAATCAGGGGCAGTCCGACGCCACTTTGCGCGGCGATTCTGAAACCAGGTTTTGACCTGGAGAAGAAAGTGTGGGTTAGTAAGTTGCCCTACAAATTTAGGGTGCTGATGCGTTGTTAAACTGCAAGTTTTAAATAAGGGATAGCTTCATTAACCTGTCAATGGTTGAAATACCAGACATAATTGAAAAACTTCTGTGTCTGGCTGCCAGTGTGCTGCCACTGGCATTAGGTTAAGGTTGTTAATTAGATAATCCTAATGTATGTAACCCCTTTGGGAAATAGGCGTAAGTATGTGTGTCTTCTCATGCTCTTTTCGGAGTGGTAGGTAAAGTCCACGGCTTTCCACTATTTATGATCCTTGTAGGTATATCCTCTATTCCTTCATTTATTCCCATTAAATTCTTTGTGCATGCTCAATACCTATATATTACCTAGGTATATCAAGAAGTGGTGAAGCTGCGAATATATTTATTGTAGGTATCTAGAGTTGGGGGCGACAACAAATTTATTAGCGATTGGTACACTATCTGATAGCTTAATAAAAAAATATAAAATAAATAATAGTATAATAATAAAATAAATAATAAAATGCACGCTTTATTTAAAAAAAGCAAACTAAAAAGTAGAAAATAATATAATAAAATAATATAAAAAGCGTGAGGTCGTGAGTGTGCAAAGTTTCAAATCAATCCGTCGGTTTGAAAGGGGTGATCACGTTCAAAGATTCCGTTACATATATTCATAGATACATAGACACATTTATACATACATAGCAAGCTAATAAAAGCGTGTTAAAAAGGGCGAGAGTCTGCTATAGCTACGTTTTGCCATAGATAGTTGGGCATGTGTTTTCCAGCACTTTTCTTCTTATTTGGGATACATCCTCGAATCGAACTCACAAAGCAGTGGACAGGTGACCACTTAAACCACTGTGCCATCCGTGTAGTCAATTCATGTACGTCTGTATAAAAAAACGAAAGAATGTTCCTACCAACCTGTCGATCGCTAAGTCTCAACGTGCTCGCCAGGGCTCTTCGTTCATCAGGACTGAGATATTTGCTGGCGTTGAAGCGACGCTCCAGGGCGCCTGTCTGCGCCGCTGTGAACCGCACCTGTCCACCTTTCCTCCGTCCTCCTAACCCCCACCAAGGGTTGCAGCAGCCTGGCGGTACTGGAAATAAAGTTGATAAACGTTAATAATTGATATGAATACATATTTTCTTTTCAATTGCTGTATATTATATGTTTATAATAATATCAGCCCTGTACCTATATAAACTGTTCCACTGCTGGGTGACAGCTTATTCTGCGTAAATAGGAACATCAATAATTAAATAATGTTCGGCTACCTACTTTGAAATAACTAAGTACCTACACTTCAAGACATTGAGACAACTACCGTCTTAGTCTCCACGTGAACCTGTCTGCTGATAAGCAACCGAAACGTCGGAGAAAGTATAAATCTAAATTGTTCAATCATTTTAATAATTGAAAAGTTTAATAGTTGTACTAGTTTCTTAAATTATCTAAATGCAGTGTTTTAAATAAACCGCTTTAAAATCCTTATAAAGTTATATATTTTCAACATGTAGTATTCGCATTAACGTAAGACACTATTCTCTCTGTGCCGTTCATATGCATAAGGTTGCGGTTAACCATTTCAGGCATGTTTCCCGATTTGGCTAGTGTATTAACACTAGAGTTTTTTGTTAGGGAACTTTCACTGCGGGGAGTCTGGCAATTTGCCCAATAGACGGGTTTTCCTAACCCTCCTAGGATATCCAAATCAAATCGCTATTTGAATTATTTATAATAGGTATATCCAGAGCACTATACTCATAGGCGCGTGTCATTCAGTCAGTCAGTTTATTTTTGTATCTATTTCTTTTATTTTATACTTGTTATTATGTGTTTGTGGTATATGTCAAATAAATTAGTTTCCTTTCTTTCTTTCTTTCATAGACTCGAGATCTGATAAAAAATTCAAGTCCGTTAATACGCAATAAGCCGCTGTGTAGGACTAGGTATAGGCTACGCTAGTTGAACTATAGCCAATCTTTCTGACACTGAGAACAAGTCTGTGTAGGCACAGGCTTTACTAGGGTAAAGAAACAGCTTATAATTAATATGGCAGACATAAATTAAGACAGGTCATAACGGGAGCACCGCTCCGCGGGTCGATACAAACATTCAAACAACGGACATATACATATGTATATTGGAGCAGCAATTACGCGTGTTTATCGTTAGAAAATGCTAATTCAGTTCGTCAGAGGCGTACTGAAGTAGCTTTTTCTATATACGCGCCCGGGCAAGTGTCAGCAAAAACAGCCTTGTATATTTTAAAGATTTCTATCATAGTATTGTAAAACTAATTAAATAACTTTGTTTAATAACAACAACAAATAGTTCGATGGAAAACGTCTGGAATGCGTCGACATCCGATAATTAATATTTAAAGTCTACAAGCTGATACTGGTCCCTATCAGTATTGATAGATATTAGAATATGTAACAATTTTGATTAAAAATAATACTGATAAATGAAAGCTGAAGTCTTAGATATTGTTAGTATATAAAAGTATTAAATTGTAGTACATACATGCATCAAGGCTACATGCTCGAAAGGATAGGTACATGGGTATCAAACCCGCTATTCACTAAATATGATGTTAGGTCTCATCTAGATAACAGGAGGCGTGCTTATTGTGGCTTACAAGGCACAGTTACAGACTTGCTAGTGAGATTTTTTAACAGGATAACTAAAGTGTTATTTAATTTTCTTGTTGAGAAATTCTCACGCATTCTTAGGTTCGTTATGCAAGTTGGGTAATGACACAGGAATCGTATTCACTGCAGATGAATTATTGTGTGTTACCTACAGAATTTTTCTGTCGTGAAACTCTCAGTTGTAGCTATGGAAACTGCAACTGTGGCCATTAGATGGCAATAGACTCACGTAATTACGCGAATTTACGTGAGACTTAAACTGTATGATATTTATTATAATTTGATATTAGCAAAGAGCCAAAAAAAGGAAGATTTTGGAAAGTTTAGAAAAATACAAATAAAATGAATTCCAAGCCGAGTCTCCCAGTGAGTGTAGCAGGACAGTGTAACACTTCGGACATAGCAAATATGTTTATGAAACACATCAAAGTAGATTCACCTTTGCAGTCAGCTGTGACAGTGTTATCGTCGGTACCTGACGTTGATGGCATTCCCCTGGAGCTCATTGTAAAGTTTACTGCCAAAGACATTGCCGACGTGATCAAAAACATGACTAGTGGAAGGTCTCCAGGGCATGATCACCTAAGCGTTGAGTATCTGCGATATGCTGGAGAACATTTGCCGAGGTTATTGGCTTTGTTATTTACATTATGCTTGAGTCATACGTACCTGCCGGGTGATCTTATGAAAACAATTGTTGTACCCATTATAAAAAATAATACTGGTGATGCTGCGGACCTCTGTAATTACAGGCCAATCTCATTAGCCATTGTTATAGCTAAAGTGCTGGACTGTCTTCTTGATACATATATGGCGAGCCGTATTTCACTCCATGACGCTCAGTTAGAGTTCAGACCCGGCCATCGACAGAAAGAGCCATTCTGTGTCTCAAGGAGACCGTACAGTATGCAGCCAGGAGTACACCAGTTAATGTCTGTTTACTTGATTTGTCCAGAGCATTTGACTTGGTATCTTATAATACACTTTGGGAAAAGATGCGCAGGGAAATTACCGTAGACAACTCGGTGATCTCTCTCTTAATGTATTGGTATAACAACCAAACCAACTGTGTGTGATAGGTGGGAGCATTATCATCATTATCGGATATGTATGGGTTAGAGTGTGGTGTGAAACAGGGATAACCTTTCGACGCCTTTTCAATCTATATATCAATCGGCTAATCGTTGAACTCAGCAACACTAATGTCGGTTGTCATATTGACGGCATATGCATAAATAATATAAGTTATGCCTATGATATGGTGTTGCTAAGTCCATCGATCAATGGGCTCAGGCGGCTCCTAAGGATGTGTGAAGCTTATGCGGCTACTTAATACTCCGATAAAAGAGTCATTGAGTTTAAATACCTGGTTAACTGGGTCACAGATGACCTTAACGATAGCATGAATATTGAACGGGAGTGCAGGGCGCTGGCAGTCCGATGTAATATGTTGATCCATAGATTTGTATGGTGTACCAAAGATGTCAAAATACTCTTTTTAGAGCCTACTGTCAGAAATTCTACACGTGCAATCTGTGGGTTGATTGTACGCAGAGGGTTTACAGCGCTCTGGGTGTTCAATATAATAACGCGTTCAGGATGCTGGTTGGGCTGCTCCGTTATTGCAGCGCTTTTGTGATGTTTGCGGAGGCAAAGGTAGACGATTTCCATGCCATTATCCGCAAACGGTGTGCTTCCCTGCTACGCAGAATGCGTGGTAGCTCACACGGCATGTTGAGCACATTGTGTGATCAGTGGGATAGTCCGATTTTGGGACATTGGATACAACTACACACGACGTAGACAGTGTCCAGAAACCGGGTCTATCACATAATAATGTTAATAACATTTCAATTTCACGTGTGAAATTGAAATGTTATTAACACTAGGTTAAGAATTTTGTCTGTTACTAACTCTTTATGGACCCTGGTCTGCAATAAATATTTATTATTATTATTATTATGTTTCTCTTATCACAGGCATTTTCTAACATATTATATTAGCAAACCTGGCCCTTTGGGAGGCTAACACGGAGACATAGGTCCAATGTGAAGAGGCCCTTCGGGAGTTTTAATCAAAGGTGGGATGGAATACCTACAGCGGCACTGACCGCAGCAGGAGTAGGACTGTTTCTACGTATGGATTCTAATATATGAGTTATGGGTATGGGTGTTTAGTGGACCGGTATATTGGTAACTATGGATGGAAAACGGCGTCTGCCCTGAATACTGTAATAGCATCAATGCAATGGGCAGACGGTGACTCGCTAACTAGCGGCAGACGCCAACACCGGTGCGAGTGGCTACGGGTGTCGAGCGGTGCGGCGCCAGTTTCACCATCACGGGTCTCGTGACAACGGAAACCCGTAGCGGGTTTTCCCGTAGTTATGCCCTTGAAAAGGACACTTACACCCCAAGCATATAGCTCTAGCGGCCCCTTCTGACCGGCCGACCAAGGCAAGCCAGAGTTGAGAGTCCTACGGGCGCTCTTGAAGTTCCACCCTAGCCAGCCAGTAACGGCATCCGGGGACGAGGCCCTAACCGAATCTTTGAGGCATTTAGGACCGCAGTGTCGCCACTCACATTCAGCTCGCCACAAGCTGCCCTGCGGTTTGTGCGCCTTTATTTAACCTGATAATACATTTTTTGTTTACATCACAAGGCGAAGATGGTAGTTTAAAAGCTAGTGTACTGTGCCCTCCGATATCGCGTTAGTCTCATGATGAGATAACGACTGTCCCAGAGGGACATATAATAATTATAATATTATTATTATTATTAAACTCTGTCTAACCCTTCGACGATATGAGACTATGTAATTGATGTCATTGTAATTTACATAAATGAACTTTAATGGAGCATGTATTAGGTAATTTCCAAAAGAGATACCCAATTCTCATAGAATATATTTCCACAAACTTAAAATAATTGCCATTCCATCCAAATAATTCAGCTAATCTTTAGGCATGTATACTCACAAACAACTGTAAGTATACATACCTTATCTAAAATGATTAGAACAATTTTATAATCCGACAAATTGGAGCAATACGGCACAAATAAAAAACCTCATCGTACCTTGTTACAAAAAATAACAAATTCAAACAGTTAATATTAAAAGATAAAGATATAGATAAAGAAAAATATAACGTATATTGTTTTACTAATAACCAATACTGATATCTATTTAATAGGTACTTAATCGATAAGGAACCGTGTATTTTTTAATTGGGACAGATAAATTTTATCGAGATTGTATAATATAATCTGTATTTTTTGTGTTAATGGCATAGGAAGTACGCGTTCAGCCTGCCCTACCCAGTAAGCAGTAAGTATATATTGGTATCAGCCATAGATACCGCAATATCTGGTAGTAGAATATGAATAACAACATTTATGGCCAGTCCCACAACTAACAAGTAAAAGTTATCCGAAAGATAAAACGTGCTGCCTCACTCTTGTTAAGTTACAGAAGAGAGATGGCGAGACCTTTATCTTATAGATAAATGCTATTTGGAGGTGGTGGGACAAGCCCTTATTTATAGTTTTACGCCTTTATCTGCCTAGGGTACTACACCTAAAAACCAGCTAAGGTTTAAGGTCTCACTTTACACAGAACCTATCATTATGGAATGGTTTAGGCCATAGATCACCACGCGGGTTGGAATACTACACTTTTTGGAGCAGATCATGTAGAACTGCCAGATATGCGGGTTTCCTCACGAAATATTCTTGATCGTTAAAGTAAACTATTATTTATTATTTAATACGCACATAACATGAAAATGACAGAGGTGCGTGCGTTGGTTGGGATCAAAGTCTAAACCTCTGCATGGCAGTCCATCGGTCTTTCACTTATCATAATAAATATATATTATCTTCAAATCATACAGTGGGTTAAAAAGGTATGGTAAAAGAAAAAGAGTAAAAAATATTTGGTAAAGTACAAGTTGTAGTATCTTCTTTCTAGTTGAAAAAGGTAAAAACTAAATTTAACAAGTGGCAACATTTTACCAGTGCCGCCATCGATTTTGATTTGTATTCAGAATACGTTTGATCTAAAAATCGTGCAATAAAATTCCATTAGATAATATTTGTGATTAATTTACGTCATAATGTGTGTGTGTTGAAGTAACTGTGGTGTTTTATAAGAATTGTCAGTGTTTCGTTAATCATAACGATAAGCTAAAGAGATTTTATTGATGTTTTATTGGCATTGATAAAAGTTACCTATACTCCATTTGGTTAGGTACTTAACTAAAGGTAAACAATCTTGATGTGTCTTTGTATCTAAAAACTCAGTTTAAAAATAAAATGCTGCTAAAGATCAATGTAAATACAACAAATAACGATTACTAAATCAACTGAACCGTTAGTTTAAGCAGTAGTTTGTTTGTTTATTGTGTGTTTGTATAAAAAGTCACATCAAGATTGTTTACCTTTAGTTAAGTACCTACCAAATGGAGTATATGTAATATTATTAGAATATTCTGTGCGTATTTAGTTAATATTTTCTTTTTTTAGTTTATATTATCTACCTGAATAGTTACCAAAACCAGAAAGTTAACAAAATGTTAAATCATAAACAAGTGCGAGCAATTGCGAAAAATCGGGTTTATTTGCTACTGTGTCTATCTATCTACCCTAAGAATCGTAACAAGGCCCCACCACGTTTAATACTAAGAATGAAGTATCAAGGCAGCAGAAAGCTACGATGTGAGTGGATTTTGCTTTAACCGTGTGATCTTAATGATCTTTTTACCAGGAAAGCAGAGACGTTAAGAGATTATTATTAGTTTATTGAACTTTAGTTGAGATCGCGGTCAAACGCAAGCCTATTATAGTATTAAAAAAAAAGAAAAAAGGAAGCAGAAACAATGATAGTAAGTTTGTTTCTAAACTGAAATGTTTGAAAATGCCATAAAATTAAAAATAATTTGTTTTGGTCCAAAGATAGAGGGTATTTATTTCACATACCTAGGTTATTTATCAGCTATACATCACGACCCTACCATATATTACATATTACCACGTACCATTCTGTCATTACATTCTGCATGCCTAATGAAGACAAATTATGTCTAAGTATTATATAAACCAACGCACAATCTAGTTACACATGTACTCAAACCAAAACAACATTTATTATTAATACTTATAAGGTTTTATATGTAGCTGTGAAACATTGCTTCTAAATATATTGGATAAGAAGGGGACTGATCTTGTCCTAATCCTTTCCCATTATCTGGGATCGTCATTCCTTTTCTGTCTTCTCCATTTATTTCTGTTTTGGGCTGTCGCGAATGTCTACTTTTTTCCTTTCAGGTCCTTTTGGACTGTTGTCAGCCAGGTGGTGGGTGGTCTTTCACAGTGTCTCCGTGTCATTATTGCCAAGTCTAAGGCTACTTGTACCAGACCAATAGAGTTCCCTGTTGTCTCTTATATAGATGAAGCTATAAAATAGGTGGTAGCCTAAAGGGTAAAATATCCAAAGTACGGTAGAGAGGTCGTGGGTTTAATCCTCTCGAATACCCTACCGATTGAACCTAATCCTTACGCTAGCATGTAGCTTTGCTGGAGGATTAAACAAGAATCTCTTCTCCCTAGTCTTTATTATTCCCAAGTCACTTGGGGTCGGCTTTTCTAGTCTAACTGGATTTGACTGGATATCAGTTTTTACAAGGAGCGGCTGCCACCTGACCTCCGCAACCCAAAGGCGATATAAGACGATACCCTAAGGCTAGACCAGTGTCAGGATATTAGAGGGTACTGATTTTCCCAATAACGACCGCCATAGATATTCAGCCGGGACCGACGGCTCAACGTGCTCTCCGAAGCACGGAGCAGGCGATATTTGTCAATCAATACACACATAATTTCGGAAAGTCATATAACTTCCGAAAGTCAGAGGTGCGCGACGTGGGTTCGAATCCGAGACCCTCTGCATTGCAGTCTGTTGGTCTCCCCACTAAGCTATCGCTGTTACTTACGAGGATTAAACAAGAATACTAGATAAAAAATCTAAATTACAAACATTGTCTGCCACAGAGAAGATTTTCGTGTGATGATACCAAAATTGAATTTTAAAGATGTGCCATGTTTCGATAATGTTCTCACAATTGATAAAATATGTGCACGCAGGTTGCTATGGAACCAATTCGGTTAGTAGTATAAGGACGTTTTTAGTATTGAACTAAGTTTTGAACAAGTTAGTATATTAATTCATTGATATAAATATCCATAGAAAGACAAGCAGAGGTCAATCACACCTTTATTTAGCCAGTTATGTATAGTTCTTACGATATAGAGAGCCGTTGACCGAGTACACTTTTAGACTCCATGCTGGTACTGAGTGTCCTTATAGAAAACCTAATCCCGAGTTTTTTATTCTCCGACTTGAGAATGAAACTCGGGACCAACGGGACAGTTGTATTATTTTGAGTATTGCACATGGTCAATGTGGAGACGTATGTATACCTATATAACGAATAAAACAACGAGGAAGCGTATGTTTGTACCTAGTCTTGCCATAAATATTGTTACAAGAATTTTTCTTACTATTGCTTATAAAACATTTATTACTGTAATGTGTGTTAGTTTATTCATTGACATAATAACGTTAAAAATATATAAAGTTAAAAATATAACCATTTAAAATGATCTCCATTGGATTTAATACAGTCCTTGAAACGTTCAGCCCAGTGATCAATAGAAATACGCACTATCTCCATGGGAAAATTCTTAACTGCCAATCTTATGGATTGTTTTAGGGACTCATATCAAGGGAAAGTATCATCCAAAAGTAATATGAAGCATGCCATACTCTTTAAAGCTGACCATAAATCAGAATTTAGATCGGGACTAGACGACGGCCAGTCTTCAGCTGTGGTAAAATCCGAAACGTTCGTTTCCAACTATGTTTGGGTAGATCAAGCTTTATGACCCGGTGCTGAGTCTTGCTGAAAGGACCATTCCTGGTTATGGACCATGGTGTTGTTAAGAGGCTTAACTACCTTCTCAAGAATCGTATCTTGATACACTTGTGCCGATGTTTTGACACCTTTTTCCACATAAATATGGCTCTTCACTGCTTTGATCGCCTTTTTCGTAAGAATACTACGTGGACGGCCAGATCTTTTTCTGTTACAAACAGAGGAAGTTTCATTGTACCTATCAATAGCCCGGTACCCAAACATTCGATCAATACCAAGCGGATGGAGAGTCTGAAAAAATTGCATTTGGCACCATATCTACTTTGTGTAATGCTATAACAGCAATTCGGTTCTCTTTATCACCCCACTCCAATTTAATATCACAAAAATATTTAACACCGATTGGCGCGAAAATCATAAAACACAATGAATATTCATATAAGAATGACAGATTCCAAATTTAAATGTAATATTTTTTTTTTAATTGTAACATCATTTATGGCCAGACTAAGTATAGTGTTGTAAACAGATTTGAATATGTAGTATTGTCTTATGTTTGCGGCGTTTACGCGTATGTTGTACATTGAAACTATAAACAGATTTTGTCACGAATAATTAAAAAAAAGAACTTCTGTTCAGCTATTTACGATTAAATCAATTTACACGACTGTTCGGTTGCTCTTCAGCAGCCATGTATAGAAGTTTAATTTCGAATATTCGAATTTAATTCAAATGCAGTTGTGCATATTGCTGATATATTTTTAGTAAGAGTGTTGTCCAATTTGTGGCCGCATCAAATCGCATACTCGAGTTGACTTATCAATATTTATTGATGCTCGTCGACTCGAGTATGCGATTTCGACATTTATCGACACCGTTCATCCTGACTCTTTCACAGAGGTTCTACTTCTATATCACATATAATAATAAATAAAAATAAAGTATTTAGGTATTTACCAAATAAAGAACCGTTTTTAGATATCAATTAATAATATAACTAAAGAATATAATGTTTCGACATGTAGATATGGTTTGGCCTTTATTAAATCTGGAATTTAACTTAAAATCTAAGCCACGGTTTAGCGATTCAGAAGAAACAAATTAAATATTTTTTTAAAAGATCACCTTTGTTACGTGTCCTCCCGTGTCATAAAGTCGTGTTACTTTACAAATATGATGAACGTCCAGATTCAGAATAACTGCTTTTGTACACACAATTTTTATCCCGCGTGGCAAGCGAACCCACAACACTCGCCGCACTAGCAGTGGCGACGCAATCACTTTAACCAAGTCTGTTGATTTATCAAACTTCACTAAAAAATTATGGATGGATGAATGGGCCGGCTCGACCAGAGAAGTACTACCCTCTCACAGAATATTGACGTGAAGTAGCAGTATCCCTACTGTTGTGTTTCGTTTGGTGAGTGAGAGTACCGGAGGCTCAATCACCTCGCTCTTTCATGAGAAAGAGCGAGGTGATTGGGCCTCCGGTACTCTGGAATCTGTATTCTATCTGGTGGGAATGATCCCACATCCTTTCCTAAAGGGTCGGTAACGCATAAGTGATGCCTCTGGTGTTGCATGCGTCCCTAGGCTACGGTGACCACTTACCATCAGGTGGGCTATATGCTTGCTTGACAGATTAGTAGTATAAAAAAACACAGAGGCGCAAAGCGAGCGTAAAGCGGGTTTTGATGAAACCATAGATGTGATGTGCTACATTCCTGAATTAATACATAGGATATTTCCTTCCTGTTAGGCGAATGCAATGCCTGTAATTTTGCCTTTTTATTTGCCTGCAAGAATCCTACGGGAAACCGTAGGATTCTTGCAGGCACATAAAGAGTATATATGTGAGATAGTTGGTATCTGGCTTGTTAGTTGTATTGGTTTAAATACGAGAGGTTATGAACTACCTATCGCGAGGCACAGGGTTTGATTCCTGGGGAAATCAAAGTGTTAGTAGATATTATCGCTAGAAATTTTTTGGTGGCGATTTGACATCTGGGAAAGTACTTTGCTTTGGAAAGAACACAAAGCTTTTGGCTTTTCTGTAATTAGCACTTTTAGTTAATGCGAGTAGTTGATTATCTTCGTGATACAAAAAATAGTACTTTAAGATATCTACATGATTAGTCGGGCTCTTAATCCAAATTTGAGTTATGCGAATGGTTTCAAAATCACCAGGCAAGATACCAAACAAAAAATTAATTGATCCTAAAAAATCTAGATTGATTAAAATGTACATTAATGTTATCTATGATAAATAATATACATTTCGAGTCCCAAATAATGTTTAATTATAAGACAAAGTCCACAACGACCTACACATCTGAATCAAACAATAGCGAGCTTAAAAGATTACGATAAAATATTGTGTGACGTAAACAAATGATTCAATAGAAATAATTACATTAAATCGTACAATTTCTTATCGAATTTGTTAGATAATCGATATAATAATCGTTACTTATTTGTTTTTTTATTGATAAGCGTATTCATTGTATCACTATCGTCGTAAGATTTAAAAACGCGCGATGAAAATTTTGTAGGTTGCTATAGACGATTTGTTCTTAAATCCTTTGTGTTTAACTTTTAGTGCATTGGGTAGTTTTTTTATTAGAATTGCGTATAATATCTTACCTCTATCAAATCCGTATGCTTGTAGTATCGGGAAAGCATGAGGGACGAATCTATTAGCAGCTAATTGAGTCCTTAAAATCTGGTTATTCAGCATCGTGTCGCTGTAGTAACTGAATGGGGGTCTGTCCAAATATGCTGGCTCCTTCCCCCTATATGGCCACGGCACTGAAGATACATTCGCTTTAATAGGCATCGGGTACAAAGGGTAGGTATTCCTTCTCTGATCCAAGTGTGTCTTTGACGTTTCAAATTTTAATGTTTCTGATTTTAAAGCTGTGGGTGTTCTACAAGGCTCTCTTTCTCTAAATTCAATGATCTTGCTTTCAATCTTCTTTTCTTCGGTTTCTTTGACTCCATTGCACGTCAAAGGCTTCGTTGGCTCCTGACTCAAGTTTTTATAAGGTTTCTTTTTCACATCTTGCAGGATATCCTCAATGAGAAATGACCTTTTCTGTCTACACGCGCACATAGTGACGGCTTGGTGAACACTGCCGAATTTTATCACTTATCAGTCCTGTAAAATATTATCAGTATCATGTTGGTAATTGATAGCTACTTATTTAATGGACACGTATAATCTATTTCGATTAAAATGTATGAAGTCACTTTGGAATATTTTCCTAGGATGTCATGTGGGATTAGATCTGATAATGTTGATGGTGTGTAATCTATGACTTGTTGAAAGGTTGTAATTAGGCTAAAAGAGGAGTAGCTGTCAGAGTTGATAACAACACTAGGTGTGGATAATGGTTTATTGTTGTTTTTATGGGTGGGATACTGATTGTGAGTGCTTAATAATTTTTGCCGAAACAAGCACACAGATAAAATCTTGTGATCAATTTTCAAACAAGATTAGCAAACTTTTTATTTCTGTTAGGTTTAGATTATACTTGTTTCTGCCCGCGACTTTGTATGCATAGAATTTGGAAGTGTTACCTACATAGAAGCTACCTACCTACCTACATATATTTTTCATTTTGTGCACGTTATTTAATGTAATGTAATTGATCTACTCACATAATACTCGATTTCTATATCAACATTAATATGCACTAAATTTTAAGTAAGATCTCCATACAACTGTGAAAACCCCATTCATTTTCGTGCAGAAATTTTTGAATGATGCAAACATACAGACTGCTTTTATAAATACCCATTAGAATACTTTTTTAAGTATTTCGTATTTACAGACATCGAGCAGTTACAATTTATTATAATTATATGTATAGATTTCAGATTACTATCAAAAGGGCAAGGGGGAAAGAAAATACAGATAGTGCTTTGTGATATATACAAAATGTATTATTTTTTAATAAAGACAAATTCTGCACTATCTGTCGAACCGTGTCGCGTAAGACAATACAAACAAACAGTTAACGGAGATGAGGAATACCCAGGATATAGGACAATAAGTTGTTGATCAGGCAACATAAAGTTACTTGTGTGATTTGAACCCACAACAGTCGAATTTGGCGAGACGACAACGGCTTGCTCGCTAGGCTATTCGTGCGAACTTATGTATATTTATAACAAGAAATGTTTATACAGGGTGTCCAGTAATTAATGGATAACCTTGAAATGTCTTATAGTAAACCTGACAGCAGTTCAGAAAAAAAGGGAAGCAAATAAATTTAAAAAGTTCAATTATGCTAATAGATAGACAGTCAAAAATATGACTAATACTTTTGACTGTCTATCTATTAGCATAATTCGTGTTTAATAATAAAACTATGAATGGAATTCATTCATTTATGGTCGCAGTGTATGTATAAGAAAGTTAAATATGGTAATTAAAAAAAAACATATTTTAGGTAAGTAGTAGTTAGGATAAATTTATTTCAATTTTTTCCTAAACGGCCGTCTGTTCTACTATAAAACATTTCAAGGTTATCCATTAATTACCAGACATCCTGTATATTTATTGCTCGGCTCTGCTGTCTAAGTTTTATTTAATAGACCGGGGTTAGTTTTATTTAATATTTATACATCAATGAAATATACCAATGGACCTTTTTTTTTCTCTTTATTGGGTAAACTGACAACATCAAAATAACAAATTTTAAAATTGTATGGTTCTAAATATCGTAACTAATTGTGACATACACACCGTTTACAACGAGTAAAACAAATACATAATACATTATAATAAAATATTATATTATATTATATTATTATTATTATTATTATACAAGATAAGAGTGGTATACATAAAATTAAAAACTACAAACTACAAAATGGTGACAATGAGATACAGTGCTAAATTGTATGTTTAACAGTCAGTGTGCAATATTTAAATCGGACAGTTTTTGAATAACAAGAGTTTTTAAGCACCCACACTATTCGCGTACATATCAATGTTATGAAAGTGGCAGTTGTATGAGTCAAGTGTACGACGAATAGGAGCGCGCTTGCCTGCGTTAGTACTGTTACGTACTGGGTTCGACGGATAAGAATGTAAACAATATTACCGAATAAAACACGTTTTATTCAAACACACAATTAAATTTAAAACACTACAAACACTATACTGCACTTTTCTACTGAACTGCTGTTAAACTTCGTAGTATTTCCGCTTCCATTCGTTTCGATGAACACTAGACCGCTTACGATTGTAAACTGACTCGGCGATACGCGTGCGCTCTATTTATACGCGGGTAATGCGTTTCTAGAGTTTTCTAGTAACGCTATACCCGGTATATAAACAGTGCGATGATTCGAGAAAGTGCCAGCGTACTCTATACCCTTCGCGTACCTCACACTACGTAGTTCCGTAAGATGTCAATAGATGGCGGTGTAATAAATTATTAGACGGAACTGCCGAGTCTTTCCCACAATGCCGAGAAATGTCACTGGGTGTAACAGTACGTAATGTTGGTATGTCAAAGAACGGAGTTGTACGACATGCTCGCGTATGCAGTCTAGTGGGCACTCTATAATTGATGTTATTAACAATATCGATACAGTCATATTGGTTGTGGCAAATGTCGTATATAAACACTGCCTGCATTTGCGTTGTCCTAGATTTTATGTCTAACAAGTTGTACTTTTGTAACAGATTTTGGTACGATTTATAGGTGTGACACCATTTATAGTGAATACAACGCAAGATGTAAGTTATAAAATATTTTTTTCTTTAAACACATAATTCCCGCACAAGGTATACATCCTGTATCTCGAAGAATGTTACGTACATTGAAACAACGGACATAAAGAATACCCAGACTCGGAACAAAGTAAATACTTTATTCTGAGTCTGGGTATGTAACTACAAACCATTAATGATGTGTTGTGGGTGTGTATTACACACAAAACTATACACTGTGTATGGCATGCAGGTTTAGAAAGAGTTACTTGGTTACTTACACTCTCTGAGTAAAACAAATTAATTATCATAATTATCTTTTTAATACCATTGCCATTATTTTTTATAAACTGCTGTTTTGTGTTTAATCTATTTACTTTTAAGCTCTCTGTTGTACTGGTGATACCGGCAGGGTAGGTATTAGTGGCGGTAGCTTTATATAAACAGATATATGTACATAGGTTATGGATAGATTCACGCCTGTAATGCTGAAATTGTAGGTAGCTGTGAGACGGGAGGTGGCCCTTGCTACGTATCTCTTCAAAGTGTTGCGAGGGAAAATTCACCATCCGACAGTACTGGGTGAGCTTAGGTTTAGCGTTCCGGATGACTACGTGGGACGGCGGCGGCGACCGCGGCTGCTGGCGGTACCGACAGCGCGTACAAACTTACTGCAACAAGCGCCACTGACGCGAGCATTGCGCACACTTAACTACGTAGCTGAGCGCATTGACTTGTTTTCGTGTTCAGTAAACGAATTCACAAAGACCACTTACTGGATAGCTAGTTGTGATGGACATAATAATCTTTAGTTTTAGTATATTAAGTGGGTAATTGTATAACTTCTGTATCGCATTGGTATTTTTATTACTGTAAATTTAGATGTAAGTATGTACGTAAATAAATAAATAAATAAATTTTACTAGTTATGCTTGTAGGTTCCATGTAATGGGCTGCAAGCCTATTGCTGCTTATCGGACACATTAGTAGAATCCGTGCTGCTTCATAGAATGTCCTAACACAAGAACCCAGTCACTTTTGCCTGTTCTAGTAATCGAGCCCAAGACCCTACAATTACCAGATTCTTATGCCACACGACTAACGGGGCAGTCTGCTGCGGTGTCGAACTTTTATTAGTAAGAGCCGGTTTCTGAAAGGTCAAACAACGACATGTCAAAATCAAACTCATGTCAAGTAATTAGATTGACTGTTGCTAATTCAGTTAGCCAATCACACCAGTTGACATGCGTGTGACCGTCTGTTAACTGACGTTTGTGCATACGCAACATCGCTAATTTCTAACTTCTGAAAGCCATTAGGAATGCCCAATACTTATCAGAAGTCAAGAAAATTCTTACCAAAAAATCTCTAGAGCTTTTTGATAGCTCGATGCGGCAATCAAACCCGAGACCTCATGCACAGTCATCGCATTATCTAGCGCTACACGACCGACGCAGATACACGAAGAGACAAACTAATAGTTTGGCGGTATCGAAACTTAATATTATAAATGCGAATGTGAGTTTGTTTGTTACTCTTTCACACCTTACTTACTCAACTGATTATCATGCAATTCCGATGACCTTGTCAGACATACAGAAAGTATATATACACAGAATTTTTGCCGGATAAAAGGTACCCCTTTTATCTGGTAAAAGTTCTGTTAGATATTTGTTGACAAAATCTACATTACCGCGAGTAAAGCCGCGATCAAAATCTAGTAATCAATAAACATATACCTGTATAAAGCAAATTCTAAAAGGAATAATGAAAGCTAAAATCCATTATAGTAAACAGTTACAAAAATTAAACACCGCAGTAGAATGCCTGGTTGGATTCGTGTTATAAGTATGCATGTGATTGTAAGATCCTAGATTGGATAACCAGGTCGGGCAAAGTGATATTCTGTCACATAATTTAAAAAACAGCTTTTTATTTGTCCCTTTGACGATAGTAAGCTTAAACCTTTACTGACATCGATATACTACATCTTAATAAGCCGAGATTTAAAAGTAGCATGATTGAAATGTTAAAGGAACGGCAGTACGTCCAAGAGGCATATATTAGATAAGATTTTTATTAACTTTCATTTATATATTTTTTTATTACTTTATTCTAATAGGCATAATTATACTATTTGTAAAGCATGCACTTTATTAATTCTAGTTAACTTGCTTATGTTCCATAGCCCGTTATTATTATTTCTTACTTTTTTTTTCTCTTAATATATGTTACTAAGTTAACCTTTGCTACTATTGGTTAACTCGAGATGACGGCTGTTGTCTGCTTACAGTTTTAAATTTAAGTATTACAAGTAATCTGTGGAAAATGTAGTGGGTAGTATATTTGTTAAGTTTAGTGTTAAGTACTCAATGTATACTCCTAATATACTACTGTTTGTTTTCCCATGGTCAATAAATAAATAAACCCTATTGAATATTGAACTTAAAACATAATTGGCAAAATGAATCGCTGTCTACTCGTTACGTTACGTCGATATGTCTATATTATAACGTATGTATGTATCTATAAAGCTAGCCTCTGATAACTACTGTTTCGGTATTACCAATCAAGCGTGAGTTATTATGTATAATATGTATGTATATACAAAAGAAAAGTATACATGTATGTTTATCCATTGTCTAGTACCCATAGTACAAGCTCTGCTTAGTTTAGGCTAGATGGTGTTGTGTGTATGTGATAGAATATTATTATTATGTTTCTCTTATCACAGGTACTTTCTAACATATTATATTAGAAAATACCTGGCCCTTTGGGAGGCTTACACGGAGACATGGGTCCAACGTGAAGAGGCTCTTCGAGAGTTTTAATCAAAGGTAGGATGGATACCTAAAGCGGCACTAGCCACAGCAGGCATAGAACTATTACTACGCATGGATTTTAATATAATATATAATAATAATATATATAATATATGGGCTATGGGTATGGGTGTCTGGTGGACCGGTATATTGCTAACTATGGATGAAAAACGAGAAATTATTATTATTATATAAACGAGCTGTCCCGCGCGAGTATCCACTTTTATAAATACTGCTACGAACTATTGGAGTGACCCATGGTTCGTAGCGTGGTGTTATTAGCCATCTGATTTCTGCATAAAGCAGCTTATCAAAGGTGTATTCATTTTTAAAATCAGGCCGTTAGTTTTTGAGTTTATTCATTAGAAACTAAAATTCAAATATTTCTTTTTTATAATCCTAACCAATATTATGAATGCGAGTGTGTTTGTTACGGTTTTATATCTTAAGTACTCAACCGATCATAATGTAATTTCACATACATATTGTCAAGTGTACAGAAAAGGACAGACATCTTTCACCCAGAAAAAGTAATGTTACTAAGGATCTTCTTCTTCTTTTCGTGTGGTTAGTGGCCAACCTGTTGTCAAGAGTTGTTCAAGCCACCCGTAGGCCTCTGACATGGCTTAACGACTGCTGTCAATCTGACAACAACCGGGACCGACGTTTTACGTGCCCGCCGAAGCACGGAGACGCTCAGATGAAATACCACTAAGCAGTCACCCATCTACAGACTGATCGCACCCAACGTTACTTAACCTCGCTAATCGTTTACCTTTTAGTGATTGCAACTGGCTATGAGCTATGGTTACTAAGAATTAGCTAGATATATTTAAGGAAAACATTTTCTTTGTGAAAATAATCACCGAAATTCTATACGGAGTTGTAAACACTACTGTCTGACCCCACGTAAATACACAAGCGTGATGCTATATTACGTAACGCAATAGCAATAAAAGATGAAGCACTAGTTGCCATAAATCCACCGCTATCTATAACCACATCTCATAAATATAATCCCCGCAATCCCCATCTCTCCGCAACTCTACGTATCTGTCTCACAAATGGATTTCTCTTCAAAAACAAAGGGTAAATTCCTACCTTCCCGTTTCGCCTTTCGCCCTCTTTGCTTCGTAATTAATGAGAAGAGTTTTTCTACCTTTTGTTGCAGCAGGAAGGGCGGCTAATTGTCTCTAATTAATTGAGCCTGGGGTATTTTTAAACCTCTTTTATTCCCTTTGTCTGTTGTACTTGGTTCAAATACAGCGGTCGACAATTGGTGAGTTTACCCTGATTTTGAGTTTGGCCCGAGTTAATTGGTCGTTCATTGTTTTTGTTGTGCGTGTTTTGTTAAACGTTCGGTTTTTGAATTATGTACGTTGTTCGTTTTTGATAATTAGTCTATAAGAGGACTGTGAGTCGGTAGGTCTTGTTTGTGCTAAACTGTCCTAAAGATGCCTCACGCTGAGACGAAACACGTGTCAACGCACATTTTCTGTTCGAAGCGGAATTTGCAAGTTGCAAAAACGAAATCAATAATGCGGCTGTCCCTCACCAGAGGAGCTCGACATTGTCAATATTTCTATTGCAATAGCCAACTATTACAATACAATTTTGCCCACCATTTTTTTGTGGGCTATCCAATTGTACGTGGCGGGTTACTCTCTTCCAAATTATTTTATTACAATGGATTTCCATGGATTTCAATTAAATGGTTAAAATTAAAAAGACACCTTACGCACAAGCAATAATTTTTGTATCTGCGTTAGGAACATTCTAACAATAGAAATAAAGAATACTAAAATTCAAAACAACTTGACGGCCTCGATGGCGTAGTGGTTAGTGTAACCGACTGCGGCGAGGTCGCGGGTTCGATTCCCGCACAAGTCAAACATTTGTGTGCATGAACATGGATGTTTGTGTTGGTCTGGGTGTTTCCATGTATAATATGCAAGTATTTACAAAAGTATATACATAAGTATGTTTATCCATTGTCTAGTACCCATAGTACAAGCTCTGCTTAGTTTGGGCTAGATAGTGTTGTGTGTATTGGTAGAATATTATTATTATTCTCATTATTACTTTTTTTTCTAATAATTACGTTTTTAAATATAAATATAAAAACTATACATATTTAAAAATATAAAAACTGAAATGACCCACCGACATCGGGAACAGGGTCCAAGCTGCCGGTGGTTAGGGCCCCAGAGAGAGGAATCTCCTCACAATACGCGCCGTGTCGAGTAGTACTGCCTTATTATTATTATTATTAACTATTTATGTAACACACAATTTTTTGTCCCGTGTTGGGATCAAACAACACTTGGAATCACCCAGATTCGGTACAACAATTTGTGAATCACAACACACACTTGGCGTAGTGGTGATTTAAGTGGCGAGGCGACTACGCCATCACCGTCGCCATCATCACGCTACACACCTGTGCAGTCTACCCTTTTCTGCGGCATGCGATCGGAGTAGTAATAATATTTGCAGCGATATCTATTATAAGATACCACAGAGCATAAAACCCGTTCGTTTCTTATTAGAGACCCCTTTGTCGCATTCTATCCAATCCAGACAGTAAGAAATATACAGACTATAATGTTATTTATATTGAACCGACAGCTGTTAGCGCTCGACACCGTCAATTCACTCGGCAAGAATATTAAGATTAGATCTTTTGCTTTCCAAGCCCGGACTTAGAAAACTGGCGATGATGCAACACGGGTTTGCAGCACTGCTGGTTGATGACAGAAAACCTTGATTCTTTTTCGTTGGTCCGACACAGGAACAGAACCCGAGGTCTCATGCGCAGAAGTCGTCGACTATAGCCGCTGCGCAACAAATGCAAATAATAGAAAAAAACGATTGAAAATGGGCCATCCGTATGAAAATTTGTAAATCACACAATTTTTTGTCCCGTGTGGGATTCGACCCCACAAAATTCGGCGCAGTGGCACCGGCGAGGCGACTACTTCAACTGGGTGTTTCTTGTGCCCGTTGTTTGAATGTTTGTATAGTCCTCCGCGACACAGGAATAAAAACAGTGATTTAAAAATTATATAAAAAATAAGGATGTTTTGAAATTACCATATTATTTGCGTCACGGTTTCATCCCCTCTACTCCTAAGAGTCGTAGCGTGATGTTTCATGTATATGGACAGAACACAAAAGACTAGTCTTTTTACACCGTTTTTGCCACTTTTACTGCAGAACCAAATAATGCCTATACCTAACATATTAATAAATATATGTTTTTACAATATTCAATAATAAATACAAGGATTAAAAGATAATTAATTATTTCTTTAGGATAAGATTCCGTCCAAAAAGGTGATTATCCAATACTATCAGTTATTACGGTGATTACATATACTAATCAAGCCTATTTATTAAAGGTAGGCAGACAGGTAGATACTAAGACTTGCCACTTGCTCCTTTTTACATATATTTATTTTGAAATTAATCTACTTTGTACAGATTTTATACCGGTTTATTTAAAAACACTACATTTAGATAATTCTAAATAATAAACTGCTTTAGGAACCGTATAAAGTAGTTTAATTTAAATGTGTAATATTCGCGTATACGTAAGATACTCTACCACATTCTACCACATATACACAACACCATCTAGCCCAAACTAAGCAGAGCTTGTACTATGGGTACTAGACAATGGATAAACATACATATATACTTTTTTTATAAATACGTACATATTATATATAGAAACACCCATCTTATCTTGTCTTATGTGGGGGCCAGTCAGTGCAGACCGGCGACACTTTTGTGTCGACATTCTCCCAATAACGACTGCCATAGATGTTCATGGCAGCCGGGACCGACGGCTTAACGTGCTCTCCGAGGCACGGAGTAGGCGATAATTGTCAATCAATACGCACATAACCACTGTTGACCTCCCCACTGAGCTATCGCTAATATGTTTGTGTGTTTATGTTTATTTTATGACTTCTATTTTAAAAAGATTACAACCGGTTTACAAATAAATCCCGTGTCACAGAAGACTTAACAAACATTTAAACAATAAACACAAAGACCACCCAGTCTCGAAATAACTATCTGTGGATTACATTTATTTTTGTTCCGTGTGGGGATCGAACCTACAACACACAGCGCTGTAGCAATAGCGAGATAATCACTTAACCCACTACGCCATCTGTGCTGTTACATATCTCTTGCTTCATTCACTCTCATAATATTATTATAGCAGTTTATAGTGATGTCTTCAATCACATTTTTCATTTCATTCGAGACTCCTAACGTCTCGAGATTGAGCCCCCAACATGCGTCTCCTACATTTTGTAATCATGTCGATGGTAGTCCATAAAACCGGGTTGATTTTACACATTACCTTTTATACAATTAAAAATAGAATTTAGAACCTCTCAATTAACAAACGTTAGTTGAAACTTATACACCATAATAATGCACTCTAGACCAACTTTTCGGTTACGGCGGCCAATTTTAACGTAGACTGGCCATCTGCGCAGGAAATATTACAGTGCACAAGTGAGTACGCAAACACAAGCACACTCTCTGTTCCCTAACTCTCACTATCCAATGAGAAGGCAATCCGACACTATCAGAGAGAGATCAGGCGCAGGACCAACGGCTTTACGTACTTTCCAGGGCAAGAGGATGTCTCAAACCGCCGACTTCGTAACTCTAAGCTGCTTTTGAGATTTCTTGGCAGAAAAACCTAGTAACTTTTTGTTGGTCCGACACAAGATTTGAGCTCCATGCACACCAGTTGCATTTACTACCACTGCGCCACAGAGGTAGTTACCACATAATAACTTGGAATATCAAAATTATCATCACCAATTCATTTTACTTATCGTAAAAAGTAATTCAAAATCGTAATTAAAAACCAATCTCATAAAAACCGAAGCACTGATCTACTTATAAAATTCCATTCAACCCTAAAGACGATTTTACAATAAGCTTACAATAAAATAGGGACCATTTAAAAGACAGAATCAATTATAGCCGATCGCTTCATTAGTTCCTGTACTATGTTAAAATCAGTGTTAACATCTCACCAAATTACGCTTACAATTACCACTTTTCATATAAAAATAACCACCACTGATGCTTTTCCATGGAAGGCTTTAAAAATGGCAGTTGATAAGCGTCAATGGATGTTGAATGGAAGGAATATTCGTTATGAATAAGGTTGTGTAGTATGAGATGAATCGAGAATTGGTGGACAGTGGCGGGCTGAATCGATATAGATAATGGGCGATTACTTAGAGTGAGTTGACAACCCTACGGGATCGTAGAGGTGGGACACATTCTACTTAGTCGAGTTTTTTATTTACTTAATTGTTTTATATATTTAATAAGCTATCAACTGTGTTTCTTTGCTTTTCTTGAAAACGCTATGTTCTGCGTTGTGATTATAAAATATTTTAGAAGCGTACTGTGACTGCCTTGATGGCGATTTCGGGATCAATCCCTAGGTCAAGCAAAGTGTAATTGGTTTTCTCAGTCTAGATTTTTTTGGTAGCAGCACGGTGTCTTATATTGTGCTCGGTAAACTGTAATATAGCTATCTACTATGACGTCGGACTTGAACCAAAGCAGGCGATCGATATGTATGTATGTATGTACGTAGTCTGGCCATAGATACTGTAACAATTAAATAAAACCTGATTTTACACTTGAATTTGGAATCTTTCATTCTTATATGAATATTCATTATGTTTTCTGAGTTTCGCGCCAATAGGTGTTAAATATTTTTGTGATATTAAAAAAAGTGGGGTGATAAAGAGAACCGAATTGCTGTGATAGCATTACCAAGGTAGGTATGGAGACAAATGTAATTTTTGAAACTCGCTATCTGCTTGGTATTAGTCGAATGTTTGTGTACCGGGCTATTGATAGGTACAATGAAACTCCTCTGTTTGTGGCAGAAAAAGATCTGGCCGTCCACGTAGTATTCGTACGAAAATGGTGACCAAAGCAGTGAACGAAAGAATTCGAAAAAATCATATAAATCATAAAAGATTTATCTCGAGAAATAAATACATATATAGCACCTAGAATCATGTCGCGTATTTTAAAAGATGACTACAGTTTTGCAGCGTATAAAATAAGCACTGGTTATTATTTACGGATAATTTAAAAATTAATAGGGCGGTCAAATCAAAACATCTTGGATACTACTGATGAGATTTTTTTACTGTTAAGCAATGTTTTAACAAGCAGAATTACCGAGTTTATGCTCAAAGCTCTAAAGAAGCATCACAGTTAATCATCAGAGTACAACTTGGATATAATCCGACTTCAGTGATGGTTTGGTGTGTAAGCTATCAAGTAGTGACTGAGCCATATTTTTGTGAAAAAGGTATTAACATATCGGCACAAGTGTAACAAGATACCTACGATTCGTGAGAAGTTGGTTAAGCCCCTTAACAACACCATGTTCCATAACCAAGAATGGTTCTTTCCGCAAGACTCTGCACCGGGTCATAAAGCTCGATCCACCCAAGCGTGGTTAAAAACGAACGTTTCGGACTTCATCAGAGCTGAAGACTGGCCGTCATTCTACCCGATCTTACTCTGCTGGATTTATGGTCAGTTTTAGAGCGTATGGCATGCTCTAAACGCTGTGATAATTTGGAGTCCCTAATACAATCCATAAGATTGGCAGTGAAGAATTCGCCCATGGAGAGTGCGCGTGTTTCTATTGATAACTGGCCTCAACGTTTAACACGTTCCCTGCGGCTGCGCTAGATTAAGACTCACTTCCAGTGCTGTACAAGTCACATACTTCCCGTATCAAGAATGCCTGATATGCGTTACGACGTCTATTTTCCCGTACGTAGTCCTAACTTCAAACCTCTACAGAGACATGGAAAGTCCACAGCTGATTTTTTTTGTTGTACCAATCAATAGGTTACATCCTTGTGTATAAACAGCTGCAGTCGCACGGGGTTCTAAGGAATATCTTAAAAGGTACAGGTATTTTTGGAAATGGTTGATTTTACGGGAAAATACTTGTCGTGGCGCATACAACAGTCATATTGCTAGGGATGGGGTGTAATAAGTAAAATATTTCAGATTTATTATTGTTTATTCAGGTCGTACACAATCAACGGAAACTATTTTAAAACAAAAGTAATAATTAACATATTAACAAAAATAGTAACTTCTTATTTTATATTATTATTCATTTTACTTATGGTCGTACACAATCAGCGAAAACTATTTTTAACAAAAATAATAAATAATTAACTATGTTAATGTTAACTTTTTAACAAAAACAGTAAATTCTTATTTTATATTATTATTTATTTTAGGTACTTATAAAAGCTAAATTACAACAAAAAATCCCTGATTTATTGAGAGTCATTATTATTGAGGCTTCCAGTATCCTTTAAAATAGCGTTGTGCTCTTTGACAGTAGTTAGCATCGTAACAGGGCGTTTATCCATCCATTTGATTATTTTAACTCCTTTTTTGTTCATAGTCCCTACAACTTGGCCTTTCTTTAATTTTGTGCTCACTTACCTAGTCTGTCTTTACAACTTTTCCCATAATAAGTTTTTTACGTGAACGTTTCATTGTTTATGTACAATTTACCTACTTACGCGTGACGAATAAAATATCGCGTTCTGTATAAACGTATTAACTGGGCACAGCACTACGGCTAACTGAAGCACCGCGCGCGCGCGCACGTTCAGTGCGGTACGGGATTTAGGATACGGCCAAATAGTTCCCGTATCGCACTATTGTAAAAATAATTACCTTTCTGTGCGTTACGATAAAATAATTCCCGTACATTTTTATTCGTAAATTTCAATACACTTCAAGCAAGGACTCCGGCATTATAGGTGTTTCTTTTTTACTTGTACGAATACTTGAAAAAATTACCTCCGCACGGAGTGCAAAACAAGGACAACTAGCTGCAGCACAGAGTAAAATTCAATTACAACCAAATACTTCCCGTAACGCAGTGAATGTGTTAAAGGACTGTATTAAAGCCAATGGAGATAATTTTGAATGAGCTTCATATATTTTTCCTGTTATTATATTAATGTATAAACTAACACATATTACAGCAATAAATGTTATACTCAATAGATTTTTTTTTATCCTTGGTGCAATATTTATGGCAAGACTAGGTACGTATGTAGGTAAACAACCAATGGACCACTATAACGTGAAACCAAAATGAGCTTGCTAAACGTATTAAAATAAATGATTAAAAATAATACATTCTACTCATATCACTGTAGTTCAGCGTGATTCTAATCAACAAGTTATTCCCTTAATAAGGCCAATCCTTAGTAAGTATTATATTCAAAGCCAATCGTGTTATGAATACAGATTTTTAATAAGCTTGAAATGGTTCCGACCCTTTATTTAATGTAAAAGAAGTAAAATGAATTATAAACTAATAAATAATTGAGGGCTGCTTTTAATATTTAAGGCAGCAAATAACAACGCACAAGACGCAGTAGATTTATCCAAAAAGGTAAGTAACTTTGCCACTAAAGAAACTTCTTTAAAGTAATTTATATCGCTTAGAGCCTTCTCTACGATATGAATTTAGGCAGTACTAGCGTGTTGTCCACGCTTTGCCATCACATTGATACTGCGTTGCCATCACAAAGGAAATAGACCATTATTCCTCGCTGGTAATATTCCATATCTTTAAGATTTTGAGACCAATCTTGGTACTATCTTTATAGATGCGTGGTTCAAGGTTTACGAATCGATCACGAATTAATGAACTGAACTGCTGTCGTACTCTTCAAACACTTATATACAAATAATTAATTTATCAGCAAATGTTTTAAGTCCCACATAATATAGGACGTATCTATTATCATGATTCTCGCAAATAAATATTCCCATTCTTATTGCCGGCAAGGACATTTCCAGATTCCGGGATGCTACTGAGAATTTCTTCATAGAGAAGCTCGATAACACTTAGCCTGGCCCTTAATTCGTACCCGAGAACTCATGCATAGTAGTTGCAATTAATTATATATATTTCACGCAACTGACGTAATGAATTTGTACCGACAGTTCTGGTACTATAGCTACAGTCCCTATACTATACCTATTAATTGTAGTTTGATATTTTAGCCTTTCACGTTAAAAGGTTCTATAACAGACAGACAAACAACAAAAGCAACCTCTGTTGGCGTGTTTATGTGTGTAGTACGGAACGCTAAACCCATAGAATGTAGATAATTTTACTAATCTATATAAAATCCGGATTACAACGTATATGTGTTTTCAAATTGTATTATCTATTATCATTTATCATTATTAAGTACATTAAAAATATGTTTTATCGACTATCGATATCAATAAGACTTAATCCCCACCCTAACGCTATCTTACCGAGTATTGTATTGATTTTGAGTCTATTTTCGTTCGACCAGTCCACCTGTGTAACAACCGGCCGAATGAGAAAGTTCCGTGTTATTAACAAAGATGTTTCATGTTAAGTACTCCTTGAAACGGTTGGTTAGCAAATAGTTGACACGTCATTTCATATTGCCCTTTGATATACAGAACTTAGTAAAGTTTGGTAGTCTCTTATTTCTGTGTCATAAGGTTGAATTTTGTTTGATTTTTTGTTGATATTTTAGTCCTATTTTCTTGTTGTTATGGCTCGTAATCTTTTTATACGGCTTTGATGTGGGTGTCTATTATTTTGTTTGTTTAGTTAGAATTGCTTACTGTTTAGTTAATTGAGGGTATTTGTTTAAATACTTGGGTACTGTTAAATATCTTTTGTAGGTAGTTGTAGGTATTTTATGTATTATGTGACCCATTATAAATCATGTCAGGTGGTTCGAGCTATGAAAGCTTTTATAAAGCGGTGGAATGACGCTTACTCACCATAGGGGTCATATCAATGTTTAATACATAATATGTATTAAACATTCGTAGACTTCTTCAACTAAGCTAAGTACATGTTTATACTTATACAAAAAGATCTCAACACCCTATGTATTTTCCGCATGTATGTATATATATTTAAGAACGGTGTCGATGCTATATTAATGTGACTAATTACATTCGAAAGAATGTGATATTCGAATACAGTTTACGGTTTTAGATACGAATGTCTTTTGCATGATCGATGGTCAAACATGCACCGCATGTACCTATTTATGTTTTAAATGCATTCGAACTTTTAGTTTCGAATGAATGAAAAATATAGAGGTAGTTATCTCTGAGGAGTAATGGTAGCGAATACGACTGCTGTGCATGAGGTCCTGGATACGAATGCCAAGAAATCTCAATAGCTGCCCGGAGTTAGGAAGTTGGCGGTGTTAGACCTCCCCATGCCTCGGCAAGAAGGCTGATCGTTCGATCGTTTCGTATTGCTGCCCCATCGAATATGAATAGGGTTGCCAACCGTACTTTATAATAAAGCATTGTGTTATTTCGGGTAAACGTATTTTGTACTTTATTAGGACAATAAAGTACGTGAAGATACTTTATTTTATCTGCGTCACTTTTATAGGTTTTATTTCATTGTTTACTTAAAGGAACACTATAGAGATTCCTTAAATTAAACAAAACCAATTGTTTATTAGTTTTAATATAGATATATACAGACTGATTGGTAAAAGACTGGACATATTGAAGGAGGGTATTCAGTACTCGATTCTCGAACCAAAAATCTAAAAAAAAATAGGTACTTAAAATTGTACCTAGTTATCCAATAAAAACTTAATGTGCAGACACTCTTGCGCATATACCAAAGCTAAACAAAACTTCCGCCCACGTCCCCCGCTACCGCACCCCGCACTCTCCCGAATTTGCACCTCCGCCCGTCCTTTTCTTATCATAGGTCATAAGCCTCGGTAGCGCGGCGCGCACAGTGTGCGTCCCGTGTAGTGTCCACATTTTATGGATATTTCATACAAATTTTCACAAAGTTTTTCTTTGCAGGTTACACAAATTATATTATTTTTCTTTTTTATACGTTACTTCTGACCGGAAATTATCATGTCCTTAAGTATGTACAATGTTTAACCAGTCACATTGTATAGTAAATATTTGTTACATGATACTAGCATCAAGAAAAAAATGGTAGAAAAGGCAGGTTAAATTAATAATACTTTATTTCATATCTTGTACTATTTTTGCATCTAGGATAGTAAAAATACTTTATATGTTCAAAATAAAGGTGCCAACCCTATATATGAGAGTTAGAAAATAGAGAGTACATTTGTGTTGGCGCGTATAAACGATATTTGAGTGCACGGTTGGCGAAGTGGTTTAAGTTGTTGCCTCGCTACTACCCCTGTGCCTAGTGTCATGGGTTCGAATCCCAAACGGCACAAAAATTTGTGTGATCCGCAAATGGTTGTTCTGACTCTGGACGTTCTTTGTGTCCGTTATTTAAATATTAATGTTACTGCCTCCGTGGCGCAGCGGTAGTGAATGCGACTGCTGTGCATGAGGTCTCGGGTTCGAATCCCGGGTCGGGCCAACAAAAAGCTATTGGGTTTTTCTGTAAAGAAATCTCAATAGCAGCCCGGAGTTAGGAAGTTTGCGGTGTTAGACACCCCCGTGCCTCGGAAAGCACGTAAAGCCGTTGGTCCTGCGCCTGATCTCTCTCCGGTCGTGTCGGATTGCCGTCCCATCGGATCATGAGAGTTAGGGAACAGAGAGTGCACTTGTGTTTGCGCACACACTTGTGCACTATAATATCTCCTGCGCAGATGGCCAGTCTCTGTTAAGACTGTCCGCCGTGACCGAAATTCGGTCTGGAGGACATTATTATTAATGTGACACAGGAAATATTCCTAGTGCGGGAGTTGTTTTTTTTAAAACAAAACAAATAAACTTATTATTATTCTGTAATTCTTTATTATGTTTCTAAATAATATAGTGTTAGTTATTATGTTAAATCTTTGTTAGCCTTAAGTATTGTTAATAACATATTATCTGTAAGTGAATGTAATGCATATTTGTGATTGGCGTAAGCACACGACTTTACCTTAGATAATAATTACTAGCGACCTGCCCCAGCTACGCACGGGTAACCTTAACAAATTATTCATCTAAACCTACCTCATGAATCACTCTGTCTAGTTGTAAAAATCGCATAATCCATTCAGTAGTTTTTGAGTTTATCGCGAACAGACAGACAGACGCGGCAGGGTACTTTATTTTATAATATATAGTGATAGTGATGTAAATGTATGTGTTTATTCTGTTAATCTTCTCCCTTAGCCTTTATTATTCCCAAGTCACTTGAGGACACTTGTCACATTTGTTGGGTTTTCTAGTCTAACCGGATTTGACTGGATATCAGTTTTTACACGGAGTGGCTGCCATCTGACCTCTGCAACCCGAAGGCTAATGATACCCTAAGGCTAGACCAGTGTCAGGATATTAGAGAGTACTGACTTTCCCAATAACGACTGCCATAGATGTTCATGGCAGCCGGGACCGACGGCTTAACGTGCTCTACGAGGGGAGCAGGCGATAATTGTCGATCAGTACGCACATAATTCCGAAAAGTCATATAACTTCCGAAAGTCAGAGGTACGCGACGTGGGTTCGAACCCGAGACCCTCTGAATTGCAGTCTCTTGGTCTCCCCACTGAGCTATCGCTGCTGCCTTTTTGCCGTGTTTATTCTGTTAATAATAAATTAAAATATTTACTACACACGCGACGCTGCAGTCTAGCTAGTAGAATATCAGACCAATATTTTCCCTAATATTTTATTCTCGAAAGTTCTTATAGTATAACGTTACCGGGTTACCCATCTCTCCCTGGAGGGTAGGGGTGACGTCATCCTCTCCTGTTACTGAACCCGGGGGACGTCGTACAAATGTACCTTATAATATTTATATATTTTCTGTAGAGGGTTACAGATAACTTGACTGTTATAAAATAATGAGCTATTTTAAGCGGTGAGGATATATTATAGTCGTTGCCTCAGTGATGTGCGTTTTGTTTTCTTTTTGGCATGCATTCATAACACGAATCAATTAATATACAATCACTATTTAGAGTTCGGAAAAACTCTTATACAACAGCTTTGTCCGTCCGTCCGTCCGTCCATCCGTCTGTTATATAACTTTCAACTCAAGAATTGTAAGAGCTAGAGACTCGCGGTCAACGCCATTCGACTCAGCATAGTCGATATACCCCTAAATGACTATGTCTTTTGACCTCTGACCTCAAGGTCACGTGATACCATCATTCAACTCAAGAACCGTAAGAGCCACAGACTCGCGGTCAGCGCTATTCGACACAGCATAGTCGGTATATTCTGAAATAACTATGACCTTTGACCTCTGACCTCAAGGTCACGTGATACCATTAGTTCGAACTCTAAGATTTACGGCAATTCATAGCCGTTTTTCACTTGTTTTACCTTACCTTAACAATTGAAAGTGAAAGTACAGTCCTCTTTTTTAAATAAACATACGAACGAATAACGAAGTATGGTAAAAGCACATATATAATTTAAAACTTTACCAAGTAATATACCATGAAAGAGCCACCACAAATATATATTTAACGACATGTTTAAATGAACAAGACCGCACACTATTAGTGCATTAAAAGGTTCAATAATACTTTGATAACGACTTAATAAAACTTATAAGTCGTCACACGCGGACGACGCAATTAGCGGGACGCATAAACCACTTTTATTGTTATGGACTGATATTGTTTATAAATGTTATAGCTTACTAGCTTTTGCACTTGGCTTCACTTGAAAAAAGTACTTTTCTGTACTCCTGACAATGTGTACGCGAAATTTCGTGGTGATCGGTCGAGTGGTTAAAGAGTGAAAGCATAATAAACATACTTGAAATGCAGTTGTGATTTTCGCTAGCTTTACTATCGAGCTTATAGTTATATCATGGTCGTTTTGTATGAAGAAAATCGTTGTTTTGCATGCAAATTATTTTATAAATATTGTTTTAAGTAAAACAATATTTACCAGTCTTTGTGGAAAACCTTGGAGTAGGCCTCTGATCAGTTGACTTTTTTCGACTGAGATGATGATGATGAAATGTAAATAGAATTGTGATGATATTTTACATGACTCGCTAATCCAATAGAACAACGACGTAATTGCAAAATAGTCAAAAATGACTTTTAAATGTCATAAGTTCACGTTTCGAAAGTTCTATCTATGACAAAAACGACAGAATTATTCTTACGGTATTTTTAAAAGTTTTCTTGAGTTATCTCATGAAGTTATTATAAATAATTATTGATAGTAAAGTAACATACATAAATGTTAAAAGATTTTTATCAAAATGATTGGAAATATATTATATTATATTACCTATATTTATAATATAATATAATATATTTTATATTTATAATATATAAAATATATTATATTCACGGCCTCGATGGCGTAGTGGTTAGTGTAACCGACTGCCACGCCTAAAATCGCGGGTTCGATTCCCGCACAAGTCAAACATTTGTGTGCATGAACATGGATGTTTGTCTTAGTCTGGGTGTTTCTATGTATAATATGTATGTATTTACAAAAAAAAAAGTATATATGTATGTTTATCCATTGTCTAGTACCCATAGTACAAGCTCTGCTTAGTTTGGGCTAGATGGTGTTGTGTGTATGTGGTAGAATATATTATATTATTATAAATTATATTTTCAATTTCAAACTTTTAAAACGTTTTTGGAAAATTGCCAAAACGTAATTACGTCATAGTTTTACTGGATGAGCGATGTATAGTTCTCTCTTATCAGTCTTAAACTTACAAACAGAGCAACTATAATTTAATAGAGTGCAATGTATGGAGTTTGGAAAGCTGGTATATTGCAACTTTGTGACCTAAAACTAGAGCTGGGAAATATAATTTTAATACACCTAGGTGTATCTCTTCGGGGTTATGGGTGGCAAGTAAGGCGTCCTGTAAGAGAACGAATCTTGATTGATGTATATATCTAATAACTAGAAAATGATACTTATCACACAAGTTAAATACTTTAAAGTTTTGCTGTTTTGTAACATACTTCCTGCCCTAGGAATTATTCTTACAACAAAGAACATTCTTATGTTTTTACATAATCATCCTTAATAAAACAGAGACTTATCTCAGTATTTTGGATTAAACAAATTTGAACTCTATTGCAAAGATTTAACACAAATATAATATTAGAATTTAACATTTACAATTAGAGTTCAAATTGCCTTACTTTCAAATTTCGAGTTAAGTCGCTGTTTTATTAAGAGTGCGAATTATAACAAGCCATAACGACACCAGTGAAAATTTACTGAAATATCGAACTTGAGACCCGCCGATTATCAATCGGACTAGTCTAACCTAACCTAACAGACAGTCACGCATAAAAATCTTCAAAAATATAGCCAGCCATAACGAAACCAGTGAAAAGTTTTCGCACAAGCCACAGTTTGACTTGTGCGGGAATCGAACCCGCGACCTCAGGCGTGGCAGTCGGTTACACTAACCACTACGCCATCGAGGCCGTCTCACCTTCGAGGTCTTCGATTAAAGAATCGAACTCGAGACTTGACAATAATTATTTGTTTTTACACCAAAGAATCTAGCAGACAGTCACGCATATAGACTCAAAAAAAAAACAGCCTGGCATTTCAATAAAAGGATAAGACATCTATTGCTCTCAAGTGATTTAAACCACTAATGGCGGAACCCAACTTATATAAAGGGTTTCACTAATTTTTATTACCCACAGCTACCTGAGAAGCTCGTAAACCATAGACTCCATTCCACAATTATAATACCAACCTCTCAAAAATAACATAGCCTACCGATTTTGAACGTTAATACTATCAAAATAAGGTGCATACTTTTGTAATTTTGATTTTCTCGATAGCATACATAAATTTGTTTTGTTTTAATAATGATGTATTTTAGTGTTGCCACTGCTAAAATCTATATTTAATGAGGCTTTTTTCTAAGTCCATTATAACATTGTCAGTGATTTAAAGTTGTTTGTTAATAGGTTTACAATAAGTTATGGAATGTTGGGGACTCATATGTGACAGTCTACTATGTTAGTTTAGGTTGATGAAGAAAAAAGGTTTAGCCTGGATCGTATTAAATGGCAAATCGTGGTTTCTAGCTCCATAAAATAATCTGTTTATATGTTTGTACTTTTATAAACACTTTACCTATCGTAATACCTCATTAGTCACTCGGTTTACATGAGTAAATTACGATCTATCAGACAAATTTCTAAACTGCGTTCTACTTTTGGCAATTTTGTAACAATAAAACTAAAAATAATATGCTCTACTCGAGAATCAAATTTAATTAAGCTCGCCATAACGTATTGACAGTGAGGTGATCATGATCACTTAAACCACAGTATCATTCATGCATTGATGTAAGTATGTTACATATGTACCTACTTATATTATGTCAATGATCTATTAAGACTGCGCCGAGCGTAAGACAGATAATGACAGAGCTCGTGCGGCGCTTATTCAAATCGGCGCGCGACCGCCATAGTGAAATTTTATGGAGGATTTGAAGTGCTTTTTTGATAAATATGTATCTTTATTGTCAACCAATAACTTAAGTATTTGGGACGGACAAATTGTAATATAACTATTTATGTTTCGTTTAAGCTGTAAAATAGGAAAGATTTCTACTGGTATAATCTAAAAATCACGTAACACGAGCTTCCGTTTTTGCATTTTTCGTGCGAATTTACGTAATTTTGTAGGCGAAAATATTCATTATTTTATGTTTTTTACACGGAGTAATTGTAAACACATTCATTGTTATGGTAAATGTATATTTTATATTTGTATTAAACAATAAGTGTTGATTTTATTCACTTAGCTGTAACCGCCTGTTTTGGCACATTTCACTCGGCGCAGGCGTAAGAAGTTTCAGTTAACTTCTAGCTATATAAATATGGTCATTAATTTTGTCCTCAAGTGTTCGGTAAGGAACTAGAGTGACGTCACATCTTTACAAGTCAGGTAAAAATATTGACCCAGCGACCCGTCAATCAAATTCATTGCATTCCTCGTTGTCGTCTATAAAAAATGCGTTTAAACAATTAAAGGGAGCAATTAAGACAGCCGTTCCGTTAATCGCCCATACAAAAAGTCCTATAAAAGGTCTTTAATCGCTTTAGATGGCTCAATCACGTGTTCAGTTTTTGTGAGCGGTGTGGCACCCGCGTTTTAGGGCTAACACATATCAAAGGCATGCGGTGTCATATAAGGTAGCGATATACGAGCGATGTATTGCTCACTTTCTTCTTTTCGTGTGGTTCGTGGCCAACCTGTTGTCAAGAGTTGTTCAAGCCGCCCGTAGGCCTCTGACATGGCTTAACGACTGCTGTCAATTTGACAACAACCGGGACTGACTTTTTTCGTGCCCTCCGAAGCACGGAGACGCTCATATGAAATACTACTAAGCGGTCACCTATCTATAAACTGACCGCACCCAACGTTACTTAACCTCGCTAATCGTTTACCGATCAGAGAGTGCAACTAGCTATGAGCTGTGGCGTGACTAGTAAAACAGGGGGTGGCATGGTTACGTCAGCATGTTCTTCGTTTTTCTGTTTTCGGCTTCGTTCTCGTGTCTTGCGAAGCATTACCGAGATTAACAGTATCCTATATATTCATCCTAACTAATATTATAAATGCGAATGTGAGTTTGTTGCACGCCTTAACTACTCGATCTATTGTCATGACATTTCGCATACACGTTGTCGGGGGTACAGAAAAAGGGTACCTTTAATTCAGAAAAGAAGTACTTTTTTCGAGCAAGCAAAGCCGCGGGCAAAAGCTAATACACAATACAGACTCCCTGTGTGCCAAGTTGCATTCAAATCTATTTAGCGGTTTATGTGTATTGAATGACATACAACCAAACGTCTTTACAAACTTACACATTTACTATGTTAGTAGGATAATGATGGCAAATACGTTTATATATATCCTGCATGACTACAAAAAGGACGTATAAAGCTCCAAGTTATCAGTCTGCCAAACGTCTAAAACTGTCATTGTACAGCTGAAGTGACGGTGCAAGGGAATAACAGTGCTGTGCATAGGACACTACTCATTGCAAAAATATTACGATGCTGTTGTTCTTCTGAGAATCGAGAACGAGAGTATGATGGCAGTCGATACGAAGCGTTAACTTAGCTTAAGAACACTACAGACTTGTTGCATTACTTAGTTAAAAATCAGAAACCTTGAAAACAATTTGTGTGTTTTACAATTCGCCGCAATTTGTCTATATCATAAAGAGGAAAAATAGATTTTACGTTTAGATACGATTTTTTGAATTTTTACACTATTAGAAAGCTTCTTTATAAAAAGTAACATAGGCCATAGAGCCCCGGCAGTAAAGCAGCATTCATAATCGTGGGTGAAACCGCAGGGAAAAACAAGTATTTAAAAAAAAAACGAGAAATATATTTTTGTAACTTTTGTCAAATATACTTACCATACGAAAACACAAAAAAACAGTTAATGTCGTAAATTTTACGATGCGATATGGCCGTATCGCATATATGTGATGTGTGACAGACCTTAAATACCTTGGGTATATAAAATTAGGGATTTAACGTTCGTTCTTGTTGGTTTATTGCGGCGAGCACCATTCGTTTGGGTATAAGCAGAACTGTGAGTGATTTTGGGAATTCAGTTTTTGTATGTTGAACGTTAATAGTGGTGTTATTATAAAATAGGAATCGTACAAATCTATATAATGCTGACGTCTACGTTACAGGAGAATAAGCAAAAATAATCATTAAAAATAAAATTAATAAATATTTATTATATAATTTCTAGCTCTATATAATATTAGTAAGCTCTATATAATATGGAAGGCTATGAGGCCGAAGGCCAATTATTATACTAATGTGTTAGTGTGAGTAGAAAGCATTAGTCATCACAAGGCAATAACTACGACTTTTCTTAGTATGAAAAAACTCTTATACAACAGCTTTGTCCGTCCGTCCGTCCGTGTTATACAACTTTCAACTCAAGAACCGTAAGAGCTAAAGACTCGCGGTCAACGCCATTCGACTCAGTATAGTCGATGTACCCCCGAAATGAGTATGACCTTTGACCTTGACCTCAAGGTCATGTGATACCATCTTTCAACTCAAGAACCGTAAGAGCTAGAGACTCGCGGTCAACGCCATTCGACTCAGTATAGTCGATATACCCCCGAAATGGGTATGAACTTTGGCCTTTGACCTCAAGGTCACGTGATACCATCTTTCAACTCAAGAACCGTAGGAGCTAGAGACTCGCGGTCAAAGCCATTCGACTCAGCATAGTCGATATACCCTGAAATTACTATGACCTTTGACCTCTGACCTTGTGGTCACATGATAAAAATTTTCGGACTCTGAGATTTACGGCAGTTGGTTGCCGTTTCGTTCACCTATCTTACTTATTACCTCTTATTATAACCTAGGTTTTGCAGACGTAAATGTAGATTAGGTTAGGTTAGTAACAGTAGGTACTTTTTTCCTGAATGAAAGGCACCCTATGTCCTTACCTGTTCCACTAACAACGTGTATGCCAAATTTCATGATGATCGGTCGAGTAGTTAAGGCGTGAAAGCGTAACAAACAAACCCATATCGCACTTATAATATTAGTAAGGACAGTTAGGATGTAAATATATTTTTACGCTTGTATATACCTAAAGGGGTACGGCAGAGGTGTACTACAACCACATCTTAGCAGTAATTTTTTAGGTCCCATATGGGGAAGAGTCTATTGTCATGTACAATGCCAGACTACCAGCTGTTCTTGAGAATTCCTTATCAGAATTTCGAAAATACTTGCAGCTGTTAAAAATATTTGGTCAGAAAATCTATTAACACTGCTCAATCTAGCAATCGAACCTAAGAACTCAACGATCAAACGCTAACATAAGCACACATTTATGCTATGGGACTACGGAGGCGTAATTACGGATCTAATTTAATTAAACGATCTAGCGATGTTTTGTCTCTATCATTTCGCATTTGTGAAAAGGTGACAGAATGAAGATTGATTTAAAAAAAATTAAAGTCGTACTCCCGCTCTAGGAAACATTCCTGTATTGCGGGGGACTTTACAAACATTCAAACAGCGGACACAAAGAACATCCAGACTCAGAACAATCATTCACGGATCACAAAAATTTTAATCGCTTGTGGGATTCGAACCCACAACATTTAGTGTAGTGGCAGAGGCGAGGCCTCTTAAACCACTAAGCCATCCGTACAGCCAAGTTTAAATAAGATATACAATGGAATGGGCACCAAGGTGCTTGTCATTATATCTTTTTATAGGTATATAAATCTTCTGTGCATGTGTTTGTTAAACTCCTCCTAAACGGCTGGACCGATTTTGATGAAATTTTTTGTGTGTTTACGAGGATTCGAGAATGGCTTAGTTTTTTTTTCCTTTGTACTTGACAACGTCTGTCGGGACAGCTACCTAGTTATAATATAATTTTTAATGTGTTATGCGTAGTATTATGACATTTGCTCTAACAATATAAATGCTTTCCATTTAATATGGCTTATTTTATTGTCACTCAAGTATACAGGTTGATCAGAATAGTTATTTTTATTAACAAATAACCATAAAACCAGCTTCATGATATCAATTGATGCTAATATTTTAAGAGGAAATTTTTGTTTTTGTGAGTTGATAAATTTTGAAACGGCTTAAGGGATTTTAATATTTCTTTCGCCATTAAAAAGACTTTTGTCCAGAAGTAACATCATGCAAACCTAGGGAGTGGCGTAGTAATAATAAACGTGGCTGAAAACGCGGAACACAGCTAGTATTTAAATATAAGGCTTTATCTCCGAATTTCGGTCACGGCAGCCAAACATAAAGCCATCTGCGTTAGTGCATAACTTGAGCGCAAACACAAGTGCACTCTCTATTCCCTAACCTTCATTATTAACCGATGGAACGGCAATCCGACACGACTGTAAAAAGATCAGGACCGATAGTTTACGTTCTGTCCGAGACTAAGGAGTGTGCAACACCAAATTTCTAACGCCTGGCTGCTATTGACAATTCCTTAAAATAACCCAACATTTTTTTACTGACCTGTCTCGAGATTCGAACCTGAGACCTCATGTCCAGCAGTGGCATTCAATACCGCTGCACAACCAAGGTAGTCAACATTAGACGTGTGGTAACACTAAAATACAATACCGCAAACTGATCAACTACTAAAAAATACCATTTATTGTTTGTTGGCCCGGGATTCGAACACAAGACTTAACGCACAGCGATGTCATTCACAATCACTGCGCCACCGAGTTACTCAATTCACATACGTCCTGTATTAAGATTGACAATCACACATAACACGGGGGAACTTATCATCAGCCCCCTAAGCACAACTTATATTTTATGAGCACATTTTATTTGATCATTAAGTTATCGGCCCCTTACTTACAAACTTAGGAGCTTAGCTTAGTGACTTAGTGAGAACGAAGCAAGGTAACGGATTCAATTCTCAATTAATAAATTTACTAACTGTTAAAGATATAATTTTGTTTTAAATACTACTCCCGCGCTAGTAATAAATCCTGTGTTGTGAGGAGTTTCAAGTAACGGAAGCAAAGAACACAACATTTTTTTGTCACATGTGGAAATCGAACCCATTCTCACGCCCATATCCTTGAAGGGATAAGTAAATATATAATACATCCATTTTCGACAATAGTTATGATTTTAGTTCTCACTGAATACTCCTATTACCATCTGGATAAAGTTTAAGATTTCGTACTGCTACTGATAAATTACCTCATACATAACAGTCACATTAACTGCAGCTTTACTAGATCCAGCATAATGGAACATTCCAGGCTGTGCTGTTACTGAGATTGTCCTCTCAGAAAAATCTAACAACAGTTTGTTCCACACCCAGATCGAAACTTACGCAACATCATGGCACCAAGAAGGCAGTCAACATTTTATTATTTTCTCAAGTATTCCCAAACGCATACATGGATTCACCAACGGTTGATAATAATGTCTTTCTAAGCCATAATTTATGGCTTTTTCTGGAATTATATAGGGTTCGAGTCAACTGTGGGTGCATGTAAAAAAATTATGGTCTATTAAAGGCCCGGGTTCGATGTCTGACGGTAGTAAAATGACAAACGTGCGGTGATTATTGACAATTATCTTTTGTTGAAACTTAAGCCGAATGGTGTTTTAATTTTAGACGTTATATATGTATTTGGGCTGGGAAGATGGTTTAAGGGTATATTTGGTTTTATTTAAGATCTGGTGGTGGTGGTGGTGCAGTAGTCGTGAATGCGTTTGTGTCTTAATGTATCATGTCCTCTGTGCGTATGTGACTGGTTTTGGGTTTTATAATCACGAAATCCTCAGTGGTGAAAGTAGTGTATACATGGGTAGTATATTATTAATGTTTGTCCTCAATATTGTAATGCTTGAATAAGGCACTAAGTTATAAGCACTACACATATCATTGTGACACCTTATGTACATTTATTTGACATTAAATGATTTGTATTTGAATCTGGGACTGTGATGTTTCTAATTTTAATATGAAAATTGAATTCTTACCCATTGCCATTAATTTCTTAATTATATTATTTTATTACTATTTTAATATAGCGTTAAAAGCTTGACAATCTATCTTATTAATTTTAATTTTATTTCTCTGATGTGTTTATACGTTATGTCTACATATTTGTATTGAAACACACATTTCACATTGTATTATTAATTACAAAATATATTGCTTATGTTGTTGTTATTATGATTTTTTTCTACATTTCGTCGGCTTCGGTGCCGTAGTGGTTAGTGTAACCGACTGCCACGCCTGAGGTTGCGGGTTCGATTCCCGCACAAGTCAAACATTTGTGTGCATGAACATGGATGTTTGTCTTGGTCTGGGTGTTTCTATATATAATATGAACGTATTTACAAAAAAAAAAGTATATATGTATGTTTATCCGTTGTCTAGTACCCATAGTACAAGCTCTGCTTAGTTTGGGCTAGATGGTGTTGTGTGTATGTGATAGAATATTATTATTATTATTTATATTTTATTTTTTGTTTTGGCATTATTATGAATTTATGTATATTTTGTATTTGCTTTTGTTAATTATTTATGTTAGTAATCTAATGTTATTTTTTAATTATCATTATAATTTATGGGAATTGTTATTAGCATCCGTGCAGTCACTAAAGGGATCTAGTTGAAAACCAGAGCCAGGTTTTTTTTTTTTTCCCTTTGGGAATGCATGACGCATACCCCTCCGCGGGGGCGGGCGGAGGGGTTATGTCGGACTCGCCGGGGTAAAAGAAAGATAGAATAAGAATAATGTACCTCCTGGAATACCGACTAAACCTACCACGGTGTTCCTCGACAAAACCACTATCGACGGGGCCGCGCGAATCACTTGCACATGCGGTCGCGACCCCGCCGAGGTTTCGGCCCGCCGTATGAAACGGCAGGCCACTATACGAATAGACCTACCCAAAGGCACTGACTCACTTTAAACCCTACTGTCCCCTCCCTAGAGGGAAGACGGACTCGAAACAGAGGCGCGCGTGGGAACACGCACGCCGCCTCTCGGACCTGGTGCTGAACGGATGGCGGGCAGGCCCACAAAGCCCGCCACCCCCAGGTCAATCCTCAGGGTGGCTGGAGGTCGTCTCGCGCCCTCCGGCGCCCGGCTCTGCGGTTGGGGAGAGGGTTCAAACGCTCTATCTCCCGCTCCGCCGCCTCCTTGATGGAAATTACTTCCTCACAGAAGGAGGCGACAGCGTTCCACGACCTCTCACTCCGGACCATAGACTGAACTACGGCCGGGAGCGAGAGGGCAACCAATCCGACTGCCGCGATCAACTCACGGCGCTGCGATGCCCAGGCGGGGCAAACCACCAAAGTGTGCAGCGCCGTGTCCTCAACAACGTCGCGGCAGTCGCCGCAGTGGTGACAACAAGTGCCAGGCTTCCTTAGCCTGGCATATGCTTAACTAGATCCCATTTGGCAAAAATTATTATTATTTTTATTTGACTTGTTATTACTGTATTTTTTATTTTGTCAAATAAATAAATTTTAGTTTTTTTTTTTTTTCTTTCCAGACGGCCACTGGATTTTTTTTAAGACACTTTTTGCTCTATGGATAATTCCTGTGTCGCGGAGTACTCTACAAACATTGAAACAACAGACACAAAGAATAACCAGACTTGAAACTACTATTTGTAGATCACATACTATCAGAAGCGACTATTTAAAGAGATATAACGCAAAAATTTCAACATTTTTGTAACTGTATCTGCCTTCTGTTTACACGAATATTATTCATTGAAATTAAACTAATATATACGGATTTTATCACGTTATTTATTTGACACTTTATTACATAATTTTGAAAACTGTTACACTACTACTACTATTAAACTTTACAAATTTTTAAGCTAATTGAATTATTATTATTATTACAATTTATTTATCCATCTTCTTGTTAGTTGTATGTATCTTATGTGGGGGCCAGTCAGTGCAGACCGGCGACACTTCGACCCAGTGGGATCTTTTGTGTCGACACTCTCCCAATAACGACTGCCATAGATGTTCATGGCAGCCGGGACCGACGACTTAACGTGCTCTCCGAGGCACGGAGCAGGCGATAATTGTCAATCAATACACACATAATTTCGAAAAGTCATATAACTTCCGAAAGTCAGAGGTGCGCGACGTGGGTTCGAACCCGAGACCCTGTGCATTGCAGTCTGTTGGTCTCCCCACTGAGCTATCGCTGCTGTTTCTTGATAGTTACTCGTAATAGATTCATTATAAACTACTATATACGGATTCTCCTCGTGCCATGTCTGCTGAAAAGCTTTCGAAAGGTTGGGGAAAGTATATTGGAGGTCAAAGTTTAAAATATTTATTTCCATAAAATGGTTTAATCACATTGGACACGAGAATTAACTACCTACCTATATATTAATAATAAATTATTATAAAAACTAAAAATAAATACATAGATTAATAGTTTTATAAATAATATAATAATAAATATATAAATAATAAAAAAAAATAATATAGTGTTTTATTACAATAATCCGTGAGGCAAATTATTTTAGTTTTAATGTAGGTATAACATTCACGTAAACGTAAGGCGATATTATAGTGACATCTTAAATATGACCTCGACATTCTATCACACTTTAAACAGCTCTACATAAACCTACAATTCTGCTTACCACCTTTAAGAAAACATTAAACAATTTTGCACATAATAAACCTACAATCTACTTACCTACCTGTCAGTATAATAATTGCTCAAACATATCGAAACCGTAGCACGTAGACCAGCTACGCCGTAGACAGTAATACCATTTGACGTAGACAGGATTGTAAATACACCGTTGCATCGTGTTTACTATGTATGTGCGTGGGCGTGTGTGTGTTCGTTATGTGTGTGTGAGTGTGTGTTGTGTTAACAATTTAACTGATTAATGCAATGATTTATTGTGTTAATGTGTGATGTTTAGGATTAATAGAATGCAACGGCACTAGTTAGGTTATTTGAATTTAGATTAATGTTTATTGTGATTTGTTGGCATTTAGATTTGTTTTATAATTATATATTATAAAAGCTTTTTTTATAAAAATATTTATAAATATATTATTTCAAGCTTTCCAGCTAAGCCTGATGCTTATGTTAAGAGTAAGTTCACATCGATATTGCAATAGGTGGAATTCGAACTCACGACCTCTCGATCACAAATCCATTGTTCCTACGACCGCTGCTTGTAAGATGTCACAAAATGAATTTCATTAATAATAATCATTTATTTGCACAGAAAGTAGGTACATGAAATATTGATGATAAAATTATTTTTGTTGTTCCTTGTACAATCTGCCTTACGTTAGGCTTGCAAACATTAAGAAGTAAAATTTAAATAAATGTAAAACAAAAAAAAAAATATAAAAAACATACTGCCGACAAATACAATTTGAAAAATGATAACAAGTATTAATAAAAAATTAAATAAAGTATACATCAAAATTTATATATAATGTCATTGAAAATATTATCAACAATGTCAATTAAATATTATCATTTAAAAACTCATCAATAGAGTAATAGCATTTTGTAATTAAAAGTCCTGTTAGTTTATTTTTGAAAATTGGATTGTTTCATTTTTATATACTAGTAGTTTTCCCGTGGTTTCACCCGCGTAAGTCCCGTTCCCGTGTGAATATCGGGTTTCACCCCTTTCACCCCCTTCGGGGTGGAATTTCCAAAAATCCTCTCTTAGTGCTCCCCTACACTCTCTAAGGAACATACATGCCAAATTTCAGCTTCTTGCGTTCAGTAGTTTCGGCTGTGCGTTGTCTGTCAGTCACTCAGTAACGGAAGAGTTTTATATATATAGATAACTGGGCCAAATACATTTTTCGTAAGTAGTGCAGTATTATAGTATAACATATTTTTGTATTGGTTTCTGATAGAGCCTTTTCTAGTTTCATTTCATTGATACGAAGTAATGTATAATAAGCTTCACAAAAACTGACATTTGAAATATATACATTGATGGAAACGTTAACAATTTTGGGGAATTTAAACATAGGTACACAACTATAAACGGCATATTTGTACACATAGCTACGCTTTCGGATGTTCTGAAACGACATCACATCAGATTGAGTGGTTCGACTTGGGGTTTCGTGTGGTGTAATAATGTAACTTATGTACTCATGTTTAGTTTATAAGTACATACATATATAATCTAAGAGCAGCGATAGCTAAGCGGGGAGACCAACAGACTGCAATGCAGAGGGTCTCGGGTTCGAACCCACGTCGCGCACCTCTGAATTTCGGAAGTTATATGACTTTTCGAAATTATGTGCGTATTAATTGACAATTATCGCCTGCTCCGTGCCTCGGAGAGCACGTTAAGCCGTCAGTCCCGGCTGCCATGTACATCTATGGCAGTCATTATTGCGAGAGTGTCGACTCAACAGATCCCACTGGGTCGAAGTGTCGCCGGTCTGCACTGACTGGCCACCACATAAGAAACATACATATATAATCTCATATATTTGTTGAAATAACTTAGGTATCTTTTGATATCTATGCGTTTATACATCACACATGTTTTCCTTCTAATATTATAAATATAAAAGTATATTAAAATGTTTGTTATTACTGAATTATTTATGTTACTGTAAGACGCGTAAATCTTTGAAAAAGTTAGATAGAACTTAGAATGCAGATATGCCATATCCTTTCTTTTTTTTTTTACGTGGGGAATGCTTTGACGCGTGCCTCTCCGCGGGGCGACAGAGAGGTTATGTCGGGCTCACCCGGGAGAGATACCTGGTAATACCGACTAAACCTACCACGGTGTACCTCGACATAACCATAGACGGTGGGGCCTCGCGAATCGCTTTCACATGCAATCGCGACCCCGCCGAGGTTTCGGCTCGCCGTGTGAAACGGCAGGCCACTACATAAAAGACACTCTACTGTCCCCTTGTAGGGGGACAAAAACACGACTCAGAGGCGCGCGTGGGAACACGCACGCCGCCTCTCGGACCTGGTGCTGATCAGGTGGCGGGCAGGCCCACGCAGCCCACTACCCCCAGGTCAAACCTCAGGGTGGATATGCCATATCCTGGATTAACACACAATACTTTTTTATCCCGGTATGCGTACTTATAGGATATGGGCGGGCAATGCTGCCTCCAGAAATTAGTATTTAATAAATGTATATTTATCTTTAATTACTATAATGATATTAATTAAAGATATCGAGAATTGTATATTGGTATACATAGTACGAATATAAATATACAATTCTCGTACAAGCTATAAATATACAAATTTTTAGACTTTAAAATCATTAAAATAAAAAGTGTCTAGATTTGGTATAAATAGCAGAGCATTACATATTTACTCTTGATCGCGGATTAAACTCACAACACTTAACGTCATTAGTAGCAAAAAGAAGAAATAAGTTTATTGATGAAACTGGATTTGAACTTGCGTCCTAGACAAACCGTGTCAAGATCAAAACTTTAAGTAAATAATTAAGTTCAAGTTTATAATGATATTATTGTTAATGTTGAACCAAGAACCAATGGACGTCTACATTTATTAATAACAAAATTAATTTTACTGTTTTGTTGGAACAGATCTGTTTGATTGAGATTTGTGTGCACCTTGAGATATGTGCCACCAAAGCAGTTTTTTTTTGTTGCTTTGTAAGAGGTCTTGGCTATTCAAGCAAAGAGTTATTGTGTTTTCCTGTCAAGATATTTTCAGTAGTCTAATTAGTAATAGATCTGTATGGGGTAAAAGGTACTTGGTTCGTACACTATTATGTGGGACCTAAAACATTCTCGGATACGCATTTATAATTATATGACTCAATTACAAACCTTACCACTGTGGCCAAGACATCTTTAGCCATCCTTGATCAGTCGTGTGAGACTGCTCGACTAGCAGTTTTTTTTTTTTTTTTACTTGGGGAAATTCATGACGCATACCCCTCCGCGGGGGCGGGCGGAGGGGTTATGTCGGACTCGCCGGGGTAAAAGAAGATGTTAAGATGATAAAGTACCTCCCGGAATACCGACTAAACCTACCACGGTGTTCCTCGACAAAACCACTATCGACGGGGCCGCGCGAATCACTTTCGCATGCGGTCGCGATCCCGCCGAGGTTTCGGCCCGCCGTATGAAACGGCAGGCCACTACACGAAAGACCTACCCTATATGCACTTCTAGCACTCCCTACTGTCCCCCCTAGAGGGGAGACGGACTCGACACAGAGGCGCGCGTGGGAACACGCACGCCGCCTCTCGGACCTGGTGCTGAACGGATGGCGGGCAGGCCCACAAAGCCCGCCACCCCCAGGTCAAACCTCAGGGTGGCTGGAGGTCGTCCCGCGCCCTCCGGCGCCCGGCTCTGGCTCGACTAGCAGTGAGTTATCTATCCTTATCCTGGACATCCCATCTACTCTCCACCTGTTACCTTAGGACGCATAGTGCGGGCATCCCGAATTTATTTATCTATTTATTTATTTATCACATATTATATGTTAAACTAGGACCTTAGGGTTTTAGGGCTGATAAGGCTGTAGGCAGTTTCGGGTTCCGTAGGTTCTTGTCATATAATTGTGCGCATACAGTCCGTGACTACTAAGGTGACGACTGTACAGATACGCATTTATAATACTCATCAGCCTACCCCTTCGGGGATATAGGTGTGAGAGTTATATGTAATTAATTTTATTACGTCCAAAGTGAGTCACTAAGTTGGCAAGTGATGGAGGTCATAGGGATTATGGAAGAGTCTCGTCGTTCATTCACACTAATGTTGCATTATGACACGAAATACATCGCACCCTTAATAAAACAGCGACTTAACTCGAAATTTGAAAGTAAGGCAATTTGGACTCTAATTGTATACGTTACATTCTAAAATTATATTTGTGTTAAATCATTGCAATAGAGTTCAAATTTGTTTAATTCAAAATACTGAGATAAGTCTCTGTTTTATTAAGAGTGCGACATGTCAATCTGTTTGTTTTTGAAGTGGAATATTTGTAATTGTGTAAGACCAGGGTCCTTAACACTTATGGTCAACAGGTATATCTACATCAAAGTCCTCTATATTGGCTACATTTTATTAATAACAGGCTTCTTGCTATGGTTTCGTTTGCTATGGCAATAAAACGGATCTTATGTTACTGAGGGATATTGTTGCTTTCTGTTTATTTTCCTTTTATAACTAACTAGCTTTTTGCCTGCGGCTTCGCTGGCGTTTTTCTTATGAAAAGTAAACTCGACGTTATTTTTTGTACCTCTGACAACGTGTATCCGAAATGTTATGATAATCGGTCCAGAAGTTAAGGCGAAAACGCGTAACAAACAAACTCACATCTGCATTCACAAATATTAGTTAGAATGATAGCTTAGTATCACTATTGTAACAGAACACGTGTTTTAAGACAATATTGCAATATCACCACAAGGTGGTATTGCAATATTATCATGATGGATATAATTGCATTCTATATTTATATCATACATAATGACATATCGTTGCTTTGCAATCAAACTTTATCGCAATTGTGCTATAACACAATATCGCAGTACTGCAAAGCATCTGTGTGTCACGCCTGAAGGTATAATTCCATGCCATATCTTAAGAAATCTATAAAAACTAATTAATCAATCATCTATCAGTTATCATTAACATACAAAATTAATAACCCAAGACCGATTACCCGATTAACTAAACGAGTTTTAAAACGAAAGCCTCAAATCTCATGGTTTATTAATATTAATTAAAAACATTCAACCTCTTTAGACCGGTAAACTTAAATAAGTACTTCCGTTATTGAAGGAAATACGTCATTCATTAGTATTCTAACTATTAATAGTCAATAAAACAACATCGACTTTAGAAATTAAGTACGAATTAGATTGGTTGATGAGATAATGATAATTAGTTTATTAAATTTTTATTGGTTATTGAAGTAAACGTAATAGCGACTGTGGCTCGTGAGTTTGGATTCTAACGTTTTTTTTTCTTCCGTTGAGACAGATGAGGCAACGGCTCACCTGATCTACGGTTATTAATTGCCCATGGGTATGTATGTATCTTATGTGGGAGCCAGTCAGTGCAGACAGGCGACACTTCGACCCAGTGGGATCTTTTGTGTCGACACTCTTCCAATAACGACTGCCATAGATGTTCATGGCAGCCGGGACCGACGGCTTAACGTGCTCTCCGAGGCACGGAGCACGCGATAATTGTCAATCAATACGCACATAATTTCGAAAAGTCATATAGCTTCCGAAAGTCAGAGGTGCGCGACGTGGGTTCGAAAACGAGACCCTCTGCATTGCAGTCTGTTGGTCTCCCCACTGAGCTATCGCTGCTCATTGCCCATGGGTAAGTAGTAACTATGTTAAATGTAAATGTTTGTGGATTGTGCGTTGCAGAAATATAACAGGGCCTGTACCTACCGCAATCGAATGGGATATGTCACTGTTCTGCCCTACAGAGAGACAGAATTTGTTTAGCGACTGAAATAGGTAGAATGGTAATATTAACTGACACGGGGTCAGCCTGAGGATCAAATCTCGTAACAAAATCAATTAAAAATAGCATTCTAATCCCGTCTTAGTGTCTTAGTATCACAATACTTTAAGAAATATCATTTTTGATTAAAAAAACTGAAACCTTAATATAACTTGCATTTCAGTTCACATTTGATGTTTATTTGAGTAGATCCGAGCTTTATTTTGAATAACTTTTATTACTAAAATTGGCCCAATATATAAATATGCTTTTTAAATTAAAATACAGATTATTAGCAATGTAGGTTGCAAATTATTACAGTATTTTGTTAATTCCTTTAGCTATGCTTGTATGGAGAGGTTCGAGTTGATATTGCGATGGATAGGATTCGACCCTACAACCTCTCTATCGCAAGTGCGGTGCCTTAACCTTTGAGTAATTGATGACTTGATTCTGCCATCTGTAATAGGAGAGGAGCACTGCAGTTAGACACCCATACCGCGAGTAGATTAGAAAGTGCGACATCGAAGGCTAAATAAACTAGAGTCGTATACCTGAGGCATTCGTAATGCAAACGGAAAGTTATGAGCAGAATAACTCTCTGAGAAATAGATACATTTACGCGATCGTAACGCACTTAATCGATTATGACTATGAGAAACAGGATTATAATATTCATTTATCTTTAAATATATTTAAATGGAAAAAGATTAATTGTTACATGTGGTCTTTTGAAGATAGAGTGCTATTATAAACTGTGTGCTTACTGTTTCATGTGGGTTATTGGTTTCTTCTCTCCTCCGTACGACTGGTAGCAGAGATAAGTATGATCATGCATTTTACACTAAATGTCAAGTCCGAACGAGTTGTTAACGCTGGTCTGTAAGTTTCAGCCACCAAACTGATTTGAGTTCCGGCTGAGATGCAAGCCGTTCTTGTTCCTGCTTAGATTTTAAAGCTCTGATATGTGCCTCGTGCGATTTCAAATTGCACAAATGGCGTAGCGAGCAAGCGGTCGCCTCGCCGCTGCTGCTGTGCCCAATGTTGTGGGTTTGAATCCCACGCGACACGATTATTAGTGTGATCCACGAATCAATGTTTTGAATTTTGGGTGTACTTTGCGTTCGTAAATTATATCTTTGTTAAATATGCCTCGACACAGGGCAGGCAGCCTAATACCGGCCTAATAACGGGTTGTTAGTAGTGTTATTGGATGTTCTTTTGGAAACACACAGTCATGTCCAGATTTGCCAGACATGACCTTATGAAATTTTTTTTGAGTATCCTTTAATAATATACTCAACACAAAATTAAAAAACAAAACCTAGATACCTCGCAAAAAAAAATTACTACACGCCGTCAAAACTTCAACTACTAAAATTTCAATCCACAAACAGACTATCAATTTCCGTAAGGACATTAGCTTACAAACTCAACTTCAAACCAAAAGTTAACTGTTACGTTAATCAAATAATTTAAAGCACTAATTAAACTTTACATGACGATACAATATGCGTCACTTGTGCACACAACTCGGCTTAATTACTGTTATATTGTTATAGTTGTTATGTTTGTTATACTTGTTATATAACATGCGTGTAATATAACGTGTGTCGTTAATATTTCAAATGGATACACAGTAATAACAATGCGATGTGATGGCGGCCGCTCAATTAGGCGCTATAACACATTCGCTGATATTAGGTGCGCTCTTCACTACATATTATCAAACAAAGACTCTCGCTGCACGTACACGATAAACACAAAAACTACTGAACGGATTTTAATGTGGTTTTCACCAATAGACATAGTGATTCATGAGGAAGGTTTACGTGTATAATTTGTTAAGGTTTTGTACATACAGCGACACATCAACCTAGACTGTGTGGACTTTGAACTATTAGAAGTTGAATGCTGCGAATCGTGCGAGAGAGTGCGTTATATTTTTTGTTACGCTTTATCCTTGCCATTACATCGACACCACTATGCACTGTCCCATTTCGACAATTCTCTATTTTGTATGTTACGTAGTTATGCGTATATAGGGTGTCTAACTTGATGTGTAGCCGTGTGTACTACCCGAGTGAAGCCGGCTAGTTATGTATATTTCATGAAGCGGGTCGTTAGCTATGTATATATTTGGTACTGACTCTTACGAATTATTGCAAATAATATTAAACGCTATATTAATATTATTTGCAATAATTCGTAAGAGTCAGTACCAAATATACAGCGTGTAACAGTAAGGTGTGGTCATAATCAAGGGCCGTAATGTATATGACTGCACGGATGTCGTAGTGGATTCAGTGGTTGCCTCGCTACCGCCTCCCCATGTGTTGTGGTTCGATCCTCACACGGGACAAACATTTCTGTGATCCACAAGTAGTTGTTCCGAGTCTGGGTGTTCTTTATATCCATCGTCTGAATGTTTTCTGAGTCCCCCCCGACACAGGAAAGACGCTTAATGACGGAGCAGTCTTTTAAAAAAAATTCAATCTCAAATCTGGCAAATAGCCTATATTATCTCCAGAAAACAGATTATTTTTAATTTTATAAGTTTTACATTTTATATATTTATTATTTAGTACCGATAGATAGGGAAATCGTTGGACTGCCACATAGAGGTCTCGAGTTTGAACTCAAGGCGCGCATCTCTGACTTTTCAAAGTTGTATGCGTATTAAATAGTTAATTATCGCTTGCTTTAATGGTGAAGGAAAATATCATGAGGAAACCTGCATATCTAAGAGTTCTCCATAATGTTCTCGAAGATATGTGAAGTCTGCCGACCCGCACTAGGCCAGCTTGGTGGACTATGGCCTAACCCTTCTCACAGTGAGAAGAGGCCCGTGCCCAGCAGTGGGACAATTTAATACAGGGCTGATATTATTATTATTATTATTTAAACATCAAAACAAACGCATTGAATCACTATAAAAATTGGGGCTGGTCATTTTCGGCTTCACAGAGGTCACCGAGTCAGATATAAGTGTTGTTTAAGTATCGACTAGAATGTGCTGAAATTGATAAGTCGATAAAAAAGATAGTGCTATATCTTAGTGAAAATAATGTATACGGATTTATTAGTCGCGGTTTTCCATTGTGCAGAGGCTGTATAAAATTACACTTTTAACACGCTGTTTATTTAGGCGCTGCTCCAATGGCTCTAAGCATTTTCCGAGGCAAGCAGTACGCAACATAGTCAACTTCCTAACTTCGAGCGCCCAATGAGAATTTAGTGTAAAAAATCTAATAACGTTTTGTTGGCCTGACCCAGGAGTCGAAGCCAAGACCTCATACACTGTAGTCGAATTCACTCCCGTTGCCACCGAGACACCCAGTTTCTACTGAGTACCTTTTATTTCTAGTCCTCTTCTTTCTTCATTTTTTCGTGTGGTTAGTGGCCAACCTGTTGTCAAGAGTTGTTCAAGCCGCCCGTAGGCCTCTGACATGGCTTAACGACTGCTGTCAATTAGACAACAACCGGGACCAACTTTTTACGTGCCCTCCGAAGCACGGAGATGCTCAGATGAAATACCACTAAGCGGTCACCCATCTATGGACTGACCGCATCCAACGTTGCTTAACCTCGCTAATCGTTTACCGATCAGTGAGTGCAACTGGCTATGAGCCAGCTTTCTAGTAAAGGCAATCAACGCAACAACGACAGACATAGCAAATATTTTATAAACATTATTTACATTATATCTAAGTAGTATCTACAATCAGCAAAATAAGTTGCATAACATTTAACAAATTTGTAAAAGTATTTTATGAACTAGAATTCATAATTATTATTGTGTATTTTCGAACTCTGTTTATATTAACTGTCTTTTAAGTATAACTGCTGTACAAACTAACATTTCTCATTATTTTGATAGCTAGAAGCAATACAAATCTCGCAAGTGTTTATCGACCTTTGTGTTGCTGAATGTACTAAGTACTTTGTATTAAGATGTTATCATTAATATTATCACAGGATGTAGTGATAGTATTATTTTTATTACATGGAGTAGGTATATTGCTCTAGCAATATATCTGTTTTTATTGTGTAATCGTTTCAAGGATAACTAGTAATCGTCTGTATGTCAGTTTCTTACCATTTAAATTAGTATCTACCTGTTAAAAGTCTGAAGAGCACCGAATATTTTTCTTTATTGAAGAGTTGTAGGAATTTCTTTTCGAGAGCGGTTCTGGGGAAGCATCCAAGAACAGAGAAAACAGATCAAGGGGCTATTCCACAGCCTCCAAATAGCATTTATCTATAAGATAAGCGAGTGTTCCCACTACCACTTTTATTTTATAGATAAAAAAAGGAAAATTGTAAAAGTTTTCCTAAATATAAATGTCCCCAGCATGTGATTTATATTTCGGATAACTTTTACTTGATAGTTGTGAAACTGGCCATAAGAAAGATAGTGTCTCTATCCTATAGATGACACTGCACTACAGCATGTCTGATGATTGGGTTATGTTACATGATATTAGTCCAACTTTTAATGACAATTTCAAATCTGTGACTGAAATTTCTCTATCAGGTCTAGTTAACAAAATATGACACATGGGTCTTTTATAATAAAATACAGTATATTGAAAATTGAAAAACACATTCTTTTATTTAACTTCCTTGCTGAAGCTAAAGGTAGAGAGCTGTTCTGAATGCTCCAACAATAGACAGCAATCATGTGTGCGTTTCAGTAGTCTTGATAGTGTTGTTCCTCCATCATATGAAGGTCCTGCTGGAATCACTCGCCCTGTTCTTCACTTAGATCTCCAGGATTGGCGGGAAATTAATAGTCCAGGTGGTTGTGAAAAAGTGCAACTTGATGCTCATGTTACATCCAATCCTTTGAAAGTGACTTATTAGTTTTTCGACGTGTTGAGAATAGTCAGAACTTTTCTCATCTCCCAAAAAATTTTGAACAAGCCAAACAATCTCATTCCTTGCCTTTTTCTCAATCTTTGTCATAATATACGTAAAGTTTGAGTCTTTTATTAATGATCTGATCAGAGGCCCATCAAAAATGCCCACTTCTATCTTTTCTGCACACAGTATTAGAAAAAAGATTCGCCTCGAAATGCATAGGCTCCTCATGTGAAGCATCAGCTTGATGTTCAGTTGATATTTTAGGGCTCAAAACACGTCTATATGCCGACCGTATGCAAGGATATTCCCATTTGGCTCGATTTTTTCGGTTAATATCAATTATGTTAACCAAATAAAAAAACAGTCGTCGTTGTAATACAAAGGTTCATTCCAGATCATAGCAGTTTCGTACCTAAATCTATTCCTTTCCTTATTTGTCCACAAACGTAGAAACTCAACGCACGTTTTGTATACCTTTTGCGGAATCCAATGCTTATCTTTCATTTCCAGCGGGTGACTAAAGCAATTTATGTATGCCACTTTTACGAACGCTGTCACATTTAAACGGTATTTTCTAAACATATACTCTCAGCAGATGAAACAAAAATTATTCGGATTATTCACACAAACACGTCTTGTTGATGCCATATCAAATTCATTGCCATATCAATATTAAGAAAACTTAATATTGTTCTAGTTATCAGAAAATTAACACTGTAACACAGCGAATTTTAAGTATAAGCTACAAATCGTAAACAAGAACTGTTACAAAAAAAATGAGGGTATGTGTAGAATCAGCGACGTCGAATTAGTAAACATTATGTGATAAAAGTCATTCATTAGATAAAAGTTGCAATTTTGTTGTGTAAATTGTATTATGTTCTTCCATTGAGTACTAATATTACGCTCCATAAGAAGGCGTTATGTTATCAGCAGGAAGCCAGCGTTTGTCCATTGTGTGCATCTATTCAATCGTGGTGTGGAGGAACGGAGTGTGATGTCCCTCCAACACAAAGGGAGGATCCTCCGACCAGGCTGGTTGATCGTGCCCGGCGACGGCGACATCAAACACTGTTGCTCCATATTGGTGACCCCGACGTGATGATCCCGCACCTCTCCAGATGAGCAGTAATCAAGTCGCAGCCAGCTAGCATCTTCGGCCTCGATAGGGACCACCACACGCCTGCAGCGAACACGCAGCCTGGTCTTCCCTACGGCCTCACCAGCGTCAAGGCTCAACCCAATGCACACACGGTCCACGCAAGCAGGGCACTTCATTCGCCGTCAACGCAGCAGCCAGCCACGACGCAGCAACTACGCAGCATCAACCCCAACTCACTGTGGGACACACTGCAACGCAACAACCCCGACTCACTGGGGCACACGCACCGCTCACCGCGCTTCGATCCCGACTCACTGGGGCACACGCACCGCTCACCGCACTTCGACCCCGACTCACTAGGGCACACGCAACGCTCATCGCACTCAGACCCGACTCACTGAGGTCTAGCGACATACAGTTCCGACGCACTGGAACTAGCGGCATACAGTTCCGACTCACTGGAACTAGCGGCATACGGTTCCGACTCACTGGAACTAGCGGCATCTTTCACTGGCACTGGCAACGCTCTTCAGCAGCATCGACAGCTGTCTCATCAACCTGATCGACCTTCGGTCTTGGGGGGGAATACTGTGGCGACTCCGCACAGACGAAGAAGTTCCGCCTACATCTAACAGATGGCACTAAATACGCTCAAATTACGTCACAATCCTGCATCGCGCAAGCGGAGTTTACACAGCGACTAACTATATATACAAGCTCCCGACTTCAACAGTTGGGCCGCGGCCCGCCAGGCACGATCAACCAGCCTGGTCGGAGGATCCTCCCTTTGTGTTGGAGGGACATCATACTCCGTTCCTTCACAGTGGCGACAAATTCGTGGCGACACGAGATTCATAGCACTGACGACGCAAGCCAATGATATAACAAATTATACCATACATTTTTGTGATTCATACTTGTAAAATATGCATCACCATAATGTAAGATACGTATTAATACATTTAACATACTTGAGCTTTCTGTTACCATTTAAAATTAATTTTAAGCGTGTATAACAATTTTTCCATCCTCATTTATCCGATACCTGCTGCATTATTGAGTACATAGTAACATTACTAAAGTTTTTAAATTCTACTACTTACTAATTCCTGTACTAAGGGAAACCTTACAAACATTCAAACAGAGAACACTCAGACTCGGTACAATCGTTTGTTATTCATAACATTTTTTGTAGGTACTGTATGGTATTCGAATCTCACTTGGCGTAGTGGTAGTAGCGAGGCGACCGTTTAAACCACTACGCCATCTGTGATAATTATAATAATTATTTTAAGAGCCTTTCTTCCTTACCTAGAATTTAAATACCACGTAAAAAAGTAAAAAGTCTTTGTCTATTTTAACAGTTAGTCAGTCAGTCGAACATAAATTAAAATGCAACATCCTAAAGTCTAAATATTTTTTATTCTTTATATGAAAATGACAGCATTACTCCGAAAGTAGAAATGGAATAATAAAAGTAAACACCACCAATTAAATTCGCCACACTCTCTTGTCGAATACATTTCCCGCGCGTCCGAGACGCGTTTGCTTGTGTGAGTGTGTGTGGTTGTGTGCGTGCTGTAATAGAGCGATGACGTGATTTCCTGCGCTGAGTTATTGCTACTGTACCGGCGCTAAATGCTTTGAGCGGTGTGACCTTGTGTTGGGGTATTGCATTTTGAATTTCGAACTAAGTAACTTTGATAATAAATTACGTTTAGTATAATTTTGTTTGCTGTTTGAAATCTTATTAGTTTTAACTAGAATTAAAAAATGTGTAGATCATTGAAGACTCTACTGAAGATGTTGTACTGCTTAGCATTACATTTTCAGTCTATTATAGACTGGTTTGGGTTTAGGGTAAATTAAATTGTGCATTATCGTTTTTACTTAATAGTAAACACCTCCAATACAGATTTGGCATCATTTTGTTAGTTGACACGGCAATTTATAGAAAAACTGATACATTTTGCTTCTACGGGGTGTTTGTAGTATTTGTAAAAATGTAAAAGTCGATAATATAAGTTGGTAAATTGAATAAGGATTAAAGGGATTATTATCTTTAATAAAGATAATAATATCTGCTTCTTAATGAAATTGAGTGTTACAATAGCTTTGTAATTGGACCGTGCCATTTAAAAAATACATGGTTTTTGATAATAATATCAAATTTTCTTTTCTTTTATTGTAATTTAAATTTTTATTTGTGTAATTTTCCTTTATTTTAATTTTTGCGTTCGAAATAATGTAATGAAAACTGTGGATGGTGTGCACACCTTTAAGTGATATCTTTACTCTGCATCCCAGTTAATTAATGTGTAATATTAATTATTTTTTATAAATGTCGTAGGTGTACCTAGAATAAATAAATAAATGAATAAATAAATAAATGAATAAAAAATAAAAATATTATCATATAGTCATGTGATTATTTTACCTTGTGAGTTACGCCTATTTGTGGCATACTATTTTGATAATACAAGCAATCAAGCCCATTAATATTTATCATCGTAATTTAAAATATTAACGATAACAAAACGATTACTGGTAATCGTTGATATCAGTAATCGTAATATTAAATATGAATTATTTAATCAAAGGTTTTTACATGTTATTTATACTTATAAACTGGAAAAATATGTTATCTTTGATAGGTGAAATTAATGTTGTAGTAAAATAATTCCGCTATCTTTTGATAGATTTTAATTACTTGGAGACGCAATGCCTATTTATTATATCAATTTATTTAGTAGGTAAGACTCACACGTTTACATTCAATATATTTATTGAAATACATAGGTTATAATAATTAACATGAAAACTGACTCTCAATCAATGGATTGCAGTTACTTAGACTCAGTAGATCATACTTAAAAATTAAATAGTTATCATAATAGGGCCTTATATTAAATTGAGTATAAGAGAACTTGTATTAGATGCAGTATTCGCTAATTGCCATGGAAAACATGTGACAGGGATGGGTGCTCGTAAAACGTTAAACAAAGATAAGTCTAGAACAGTTATCAAATTTATAAAAAGCAGGGCCTTCGGATTAACATATGTACACTTGTGCAGACTATGTGTATGTGCGTCTGTTACGTTGTGAATACCGAAATGAGGTGAGTATTCAGTAATCGTCTTTATATAAGTCCTGGCTCTACATGCACATTAAAACATAGTATCATGTTGGCAACACAGTTAAAATATCGATATTAACTAAATAAATATAGCTCTTTATAACGAATGAAACTTGCATCTGAACTAAATACATATATATATATATATATAATTTACAATATTAAAGATTAAGACTAGCTTGGTCGCTGTCACGGTTTGTTTATATTTATTATTATATGATTATTATAGATATTTGATTGTAATTATGTTAAAATGTCTGCATAGTTACTGTCTATATAATTTCATATATATGTATTCATTCATACATTCATTTTATAGTTGAAAATTTATTCAAATGTTTACTGAAGAAGAACAACATCGAATATTTATCACTCATATAAATAAAATAATTATTTCAGATTAGTTTGTACTCCCAGACTGTCTTCCTAGATCTGTGTTTATTAAAATCAAATTAATTGCATCTGTAGACAGTCTCGAAATTGCATTCCTGCGAGACGCCGCTCCAAAGTCACAGCGTACGTCCCCAGCGAGGGGGTGGAGAAGGCAACAACTCATAAAATTAAGCGATTTGGATGTGAGTTAGTCTAACTGTGAGGATCGTCGAGTTAACAGTTCGCTAGCTATCTTCCTCGCACACACACACACAGAGACGCGTCGTGTTGGACACAGTTCGACGTCACACACACTGAGGTGCAGGCTTTGCGCGCCGTCAGTACAACGTCATATCGCCTGGAACACGTTTCGTTCTCGCGCTCGTTCCCGCCATAATGCTTTCGGAAGTGTAATTGACGTTTGACATTTATGATCTGTGACAATTTTTGTGTTTTTTTTTATTGACTGTGATGTTTTTGTGACACGGATCACTTGGATAAGGTGAGCTAATTTTTTAATAAATTATTTAATGTTTTTATTAATTATATTGTTTTGTTATTGTGTTGCGTGTTATCTATTTAATAAGTTGATTTATGGGTTATTATGATTATTACATTTTAATGGTTTTGGCGGCTGATCGTTAAGATATTAAGTTTCCGGAGTTAAAACATTTTTTTTTATTATTAAAGTTTAGTTAATTGTTTATCTCATAACAAGTTGTTATTTTATAAACAATGATGTAAATAATAATAATAAACAATGAATAGTTAGTACTTGAATGCTTTATTTAAAATATAATTTATTTCACCGCTATAACGGATAGCTATTAAGCAATATTTATGTTCGCGGTAACTTTTCCAACGCTTTGCCAGTTATTGGAACTTGTTGATATAATCCTGTGATCATAATAGAGGTTAATGATTATGAAATAAGCCTTTATTAACTACCTGGCTTCAAATTAAAACAGTTATCAACTAACTATGAACGCAAAGCATGTTTTACTGTTCTGTAATTAATGTATGTGCCTTTTGTGGGGTGAAAAGTTGTGATATCCTGATAAAAGCCCGTATTCTGCCCGTGGTTTCACCCACGTAATACCCTCGGGAATGCCTACCAGGATAAAAGTATCCTATATTTAATTTAGAACATGTTACATATGTGCATCCAAATTCGTTCAAAGATTTACGCATGATTGAGGAACAAATATAAAATATTGTTCCAAATTTGACATGGAAATTAAACTACTTTTATACAAATTTTATCGCGTTGTTGAGTTTCTATTTAAAATAATATTATTATAATAGTTTAGAAACTTTAAACTACTATTGTTAAACACGGTTGCTAGTTACTGTTTACATATATTTAAATGATAAAAACTATTTAGATTTAATTTTACGCTTTGCCCGACGTGTCGGTTGATTTTGCGCAGCCATGTTCACGGGAAGACTCGTGCTTCAGACAATATTAAACATTAATATTAATAAAATTTGTAGAATAAAGTTATTGTTGCTGTCTTTGCTTGTCAGAGATGTTCATGAGTTTTATAATCCATACTCAATAATTCAATAAGAAGTAGCTCTGTTTATTTGTTTTGCTTTTACTGCTAAATTGATAAGCAGATTCGAAATAGATGTGTTATAGCTTAAAAGCTAGGGAAATAAATTGCTTCCCAGGAACTTGATATAGATGATAAAGATACATAGGTATATATTGTAAGTATACATTGTAAGCCTAGCTTTCAAGCTATATAGCTTGCAAGCTAGGCATGCAATGTCGTTCTCAAGACGTCTAGGATGATGCAAGAAAGAAATATACCAGCATGTTGTAAATTCAATTTCTTTAAAGCAGTTCATCTCAGAATTTAATCTTAAACAAACTCCAATAAACTTTGAAGTACGTAATAGCTAACGTACTGCCTCGTATAAAGTTAATTTACGTGAAACTTTAAACTAATAACCAGCACATATGTTTTCTTCCTACAGTCATGAGTTTATTAAGTAATGTGTGAATAGATTTACTTTTAGCCGTCATAGTGAAGTCTGCCATGCCATTTTCGCTATTGGAATAGTTGAATATAAGTCTGGAATTTGCAAGGCCCATTTCCTAAATAAAGAAACCAGTCGTTTTATCTACGGACAGTTAATTCTTGACACATGTTCTATCTATACTAATCCATACTAATATTATAAACGCGAAAGTATCTCTGTTACCTCTTCACGCTTAAACCGCTGAACCGATCGTCATGAAATTTGGTAGAGATATAGCCTGAGATATGGAGAAGGACATAGGCTAATTTTTTTACGTAATAACCACGGTTAACACACACACGGGCGGAGCTGCGGGCAAAAGCTAGTATTATTATAATACTTAATACTAATATTATAAAGCTGAAGAGTTTGTTTGTTTGTGTGAACGCGCTAATCTCAGCAACTACTAGTTCGAATTCAGAAATTATTTTAGTGTTGGATAGCCCTTTATCGAGGATCGAGGAAGGCTATAAGCTATATAACTTCACGCTACGACTAATAAGAGCGGCGCATCAATGAAAATGTTTCAAAAACTGGGAAATTTATCTTATGTGATGCATACTAAGTTGCGCGGGTCAGCTAGTGAAATTATATCAACAATTTACTGTCTGTAGCTCAAAAGAGTCATTTATTTATATAGGAACCGTGCATAAAACGCTTATTAACAAGCGGACGATTCATACGACTTTTATTCAAATCTAAACTAATTTATATTATGAAGCAAAGTGATTGTTTGTTTACTTGTTTGAACGCGCTCATAATCTACAACTTTCATTAGATTTTTAATTTCATTATGCATTTTATAGCAACTAGATTTTGTCCGCGGTTTTAGTAGGTAAGGTTAGGTTTGTAACAGAACTTTTTCGGTATGAGAGGTACTCCACGTCCTTTTTTGTTGCCTTGACAACATGTATTCGAAATTTCATAATGTCCTCCAGACCGAATTTCGGTCACGGCGGCCAGTCTTAACGGAGACTGGTCATCTGCGCAGGAGATATTATAGTGCACAAGTGTGTGCGCAAACACAATTGCACTCTCTGTTCCTTAACTCTCATGATCCGATGGGACGGTAATCGGACACGACCGAAAAGAGATTAGGCGCAGGACCAACGGCTTTACGTGCTTTCCGAGGCACGGGGGTGTCTTACACCGCCAACTTCCTAACTCCGGGTTGCTATTGAGAAGAAACGAAAAGTCAATAACTTCTTGGCCCAACCCGGGATTCGAACTCAAGATCTCATGTACAACAGTCGCATTCACTACCGCTGCGCCACGGAGGCAGAGCAGTAGGCAGTGAAGGGAACTGTCCATTATTGGCTTAGCGTGAACCGAATTGATACATAAAAACAACGACCGGTCGACGGACAGTAGGTTGCTGCGCCCATATAATGACAATTATTTGGTTTTTGAGTTGGGCAAGATATCAAAACCATTTAAATTCACCAGCCCAGTTCTTAGATAAGATTTTAGTAACTTATGAATCAGAATAATAAAAAGAAAATAACATAGAAACAATGATTTTTTACTTCAAATACCTTTATATAAACCACCACAACAAACGAATTAGGAACACCTGGACACGAAACTTTGTTATTTTTCTAATTCCTACTGGTTAATGCTTCTAAATTAATATATAATTATTATTCTCAGTGACTGTCCATTCCAAGCCAAAACCCCCATACAAAGTGGACAGTTCCCTTTCATAATAATCAGTTGTCAGTCAGTTAAGGCGTGAAAGCACCACGAACAAATAAACAGACTTACATTCTCGCAACTCTCATTTATAATATTAGTTACGATTTATTAAGAACATTTATAGGCTATCTATCATTATGCTGCAATTCTTAGGAGCGGAGGAAACCGAGGGTATGGTTAGTCATAGAGTAATAATATTAACTTCGTTTATAAGGTATAAAGTTAGCTACTCTGCAGTTTTAGGAAACAGAGCGCAAAGATTTTGTTAAATTTTTAGCGTTTGTGATAAAACTTTATACTCGGTTTTTATGTACTATATTGTGTCAAAAGAAAGGTAAAAACATGCGGGGCAGTCTTTTGCGACTGCTGATAGAAGTGAAAACTAAGTAACTTGTGAGTTGTATTGTCGAGCTATTAGATTATTATTTTTGAATTTTGAATGCGTTCGGTGACGATGACGCGAGTTCCATAATTTTTGTTTACCCAGATTTACCCCCGGTTACCGAGATTTTTATGAAAAAAGAACCTTATATTTTTTCTAGCTAAATATATATAAGAAAACCATATTTCATTTAAAATGTTGCAGCGGTTTATCTATGAAAATTTAGGGTTAGGATCAGATGGATCAGATATCAAGCCATTTTGCTTATGCAGACTCTATGTCAATAATTTGCGCCTACCTCTACCTCTGCAACCCAGACTTTGTGCAACTAAGGTGTTTTATCTACATAGTCATACAACAATCTAGACTTTTTGAAACTTCGACATTTTGTCTACACGGACATTCTGCAATTCAATCTTTTAGCAACTTCACATTCTGCCTACCCAGTCATTCTGCAATCTAGTCATTTTGTTTACTCAGACTTTTTACTATCCAGACCAACTGGCCCTAATCCACCGTTAAAAAAAAAATAAGCCTTTTATTGCAAATCGGTAACAAATGTGTATGTGTGATCTTGTTAAATAGAGACGCTCTCTCTACATTCTTACTTATTATTTCATTTCTTTAAAACTAAGGCTTGCTAAACAGTGATGTAACTGGAATGCTTGTTTTCCTAATGTTATTGACTACATTAATTATTGCAATAACTTAACTTAGTTAGTTCTTAACATAAAGTTATTTACAATATTTTCGTACAACAAAAGTTTTAGGTTTGGCTTGTATAAAGTAAAGTTTATAAATGAAAGACAGATTCACACTAAAAGTCAATATTTTATACTATTAAAACATAGAGACACAAATAACAGACAGAATAAGTATACTATGTAATTGAAACTAAGAAAACTTTAACGTTCATAAGTACTACTTTTTAATTTAATATATAAATATATATTAAGTATAATTTAGTATATAAATATATATTAAATATATTTTAATATATAAATTTATGAAATAAATATTTAGTATTATAATTATTTGTGTTTTTATAATTGTTATCTTTTTTAATACGTTTGTAAATATAGGTTATTAGATTTCATTTTAAAATTAATTATGTAAATATAAGTTTATATATAAATATATATATAAATGAATGCACAGATGGCGTAGTGGGTTAAGTGGTCGCCTTCCCACTGCCACTGAGCCGAGTGTTGTGGGTTCAAATCCCACACGGGACAAAACTTTGTGTGATCCACAAATGGTTGTTCCGAGACTGGTCAAACTCCCCCGGGACACAGGAATTAAACCTAGTGCGGGAGTTGCCTTTTAAAAAAAATAAAAATGTCTTTTATAGCCTCCGGTTAGAAGCCTTTGGTTAAAGAACTTAAACATTAGTACCCCATGAATATCTTGTCGATATTATACTAATGTAATCTCAAAAGCGGTTAGATTTACTAAGTTTCAAACTCAACCGAGGTACTTGGTCATAATTGTGGCGGGTTGTGATAGAATCAGAAGAACATTGGATTCAAAACGCAGTAAAAAAAACAGTCTATCCTTAATTATTTGCTGATTGTGCACGATTTAAAAAAAAGGAAATATATCTTACGTAGTTTTGTGTTTGTAAATTATTACAAGAGTAGCTGATGTACGTCTGGGCATCACTTGGGGTTACCAAATAATATCAGGGTTGGTTTGAGGTATCAACCGCAAACCAACAATAAACCTGAGTGGTAACCTCATTTTTCATCATATATGTACTTTCTTTTGTTTTGTTTTCTGTGTTCTAATATTTGTACTAGATCGTGTACCTACATATATTTAAATAAATAAATTTTTACTTTACTTTACTTTACTTTTTATATCTTGGTAAGTATATATCGTCCATGGTACGGTCGCCGGCGTACTGACATAAACCTTTTTACATCGTCTGGTTATTATTAAACTGATAGGTTATATTGTTTAAGTCATTTTTATATTTACCTATAATACCTATGTATCTTATGTGGAGGTCAGTCAGTGCAGACCGGCGACACTTCGACCCAGTGGGACCTTTTGTGTCGACACTCTCCCAATAACGACCGCCATAGATGTTCATGGCAGCCGGGACCGACGGCTTAACGTGCTCTCCGAGGCACGGAGCAGGCGATAATTGTCAATCAATACGCACATAATTTCGAAAAGTCATATAACTTCCGAAAGTCAGAGGTGCGCGACGTGGGTTCGAACCCGAGACCCTCTGCATTGCAGGCTGTTGGTCTCCCCACTGAGCTATCTGCTGCTATAATACCTATACTTGAAAGAAAACTGCATCTGCTGATAAAATAATAAAAATAGCAGTAGCAGTTAAACTATAGTTATTTTTATCACAATTCTTTACTAGAGTACAATATAAAGACAATTTTTATTTACAGAATATTTAATAGTGTCTTACGTTTACGCGAATGTTGTACATTGAAATTAAACTTTATAAGGATTTTATCTGAGGGTAGAGGGACGAAAAGGGAGAGGAAGGCCAAGGAAATAATGGATGGACTGTGTGAAGATGGATATGAAAGGGAAAGGGGTAAATGATCAGATGACGGATAACAGAGAAGTATGGAAGCAAAGGACATACTGCGCCGACCCCAAATAAATTGGAAGCAGGGCAAGAGGATGATAATACGGATTTTATCCCGTTGTTTATTTTAAAAGACTTTTGTTACATAATTTTAAAAATATGACACTACTATTATTAAACTTTATTACTACTTAAGCTATTTAAATTATTAATTCTATATATATTTATGGTTACACTTTCCCTGACGTTTCGGTTGATTTTCAGTAGCCATTTTATTCTTCCTGTGAACAGTGTTAAATAAATAACGCGACAAAATTCGTATAATGTAGTTTAATTACAGAATACTGTTATACATTTGTATAATATTAAGGTACTTATGCCTCTGAATGTACCACCATATATTTTATTCCACGAGATCAGTAAGACAACCGGTAGAGCAACACAGTAGTCACATTTTTGCGACACAGCCGCCTTCGTGGAAATGTATCAGTTAGCAGAAACACCCTTTAAAAGCCATCCAATTGATTCAGAGTTAAAATTGTTCCACATTTTTCCTTGTGCCGGCTGAATTATTAAATAGAACTGGAAATAGTCAACAATGGCATCGTTTCAAAGGAAGGCTTTAAATATTTATAGTACCAGTCATCAACATCGCTATCGATTGATTATTCTTATAATACTCCGCTGACTATACTTATGGTTAAGCTCAGTGTGGTATAATCTAATTATATACCTATATAATAATTATATATACCGCTAGATTCAGTTAGAGGCTTTGCACATATTAATATAGATTTGGCAATAATTTGTATCCCTTGGAAACAGTCCTCTTTTTATGTGCTTTTCTGTACCCCTAACAACGTGCATGCAAAATTTCATGATGATCTTTCGAGTCGTAAAGGCTTGCAAGCGTTACGAACAACAAAAATAAAAAACAAACAAACCCACTCGCATTTGTAATATTATAATTCTTACTTAATTGAAATTAAACTACTATATACGGATTTATTTAGTAAGTAAGTTTAATAGTAGTAGTAGTGTAACAGTTTTCAAAATTATGTAATAAAGTGTCAAATAAACAACGCGATAAAATCCGTGTATAGTAGTTTAATTTCAATGAATAGTATTCGCGTAAACAGAAGACGATTCTTACTTAAGTCAACAAATAAAATCATTCGGGTACTGTTTTCAGTAATGATTTAAATCATAGATGTGCTATCTTAGATTGCACGATACATTTGAAAGAGAACGATAGAGTAATTTTCAATATGAGTGAATGTGATAATACTATATTTATAATTTAAAGACCATTTTGGCATTGTGTGTCAGATGCAATTTAAAATCCAGACGTATGACCATATTTAAACTCTGTAGGCTGTAACTATGATTTAAACAATGACTCTCAGACTATATTCACTGTCTAATAAATATTTACCCATCTCTCTGCACTTTCTTTTTTTTGTTATATATACCTATATATAACAAAAAAAAAGACAGTGCAGAGAGATGGGTCTCTATGTACTGTCTAACCATATAGCCATATTTGTTTACTAAATAAGACAAGAAAAAAAATTAATGCAATATACACATTTATATTACTATACTGATATTATAAAAAAGTAAGATTTGAATTTTTGTTGTTTGTTTGTAAAGATTTAACTCAAAAACTACATAACCGATTTTAAAGATCCTTTCACCATTAGGAAGCTAGAAAGCACAGGCGCTCATAGCCAATTGCACTCACTGATCGGTAAACGATTAGCGAGGTTAAGTAACGTTGGGTGCGGTCAGTCTATAGATGGGTGACCGCTTAATGGTATTTCATCTGAGCGTCTCCGTGCTTCGGAGGGCACGTAAAAAGTCGGTCCCGGTTGTTGTCAAATTGACAGCAGGCTTGAACAACTCTTGACAACAGGATGGCCACTAACCACACGAAAAGAAAGAAGAAGATTAGGAAGCTATTTTATCACCGAGTAGGCTATATTTTGTTTAAAAGGTACTGTTGCATCTAACCTACTTTTGTGAGTGCGAGTCGCGCGCAAAAGCTATTCAAGTTATAAACCCAAACTTGTAGTTGTCAAGTCAACACAAAGTCAATATATAGTAAACTAACAAATGATTATAGTTAATATTAATAATATTCTAATAATATTCTAACCACATACACACAACACCATCTAGCCCAAACTAAGCAGAGCTTGTACTATGGTACTAGACAATGGATAAACATACATATATACATTTTTTTTTTGTAAATACATACATATTATACATAGAAACACCCAGACCAAGACAAACATCCATGTTCATGCACACAAATGTTTGACTTGTGCGGGAATCGAACCCGCGACCTCAGGCGTGGCAGTCGGTTATACTAACCACTACACCATCGAGGCCGACAATAGTTGTTATTAATATCCTGAAAGATTAGGCAGTGGAGCATTACCCCACATTCAGCCAAGTTTATTTAGGTCCCATGTAATAAGTAACTTTGTAGCTTAACGGAAATAGCTTTATATTTGATCCTACTATTGATAATTAATTATTAAAAAATTTTTAATTAAAATTCACCCTGTCTGTTAGTGACAGATTGTTAGTGACAGGCATATCTCCGGAACCAATAGACCGATTGACTTGTAACTTGGTGTGCAGACACCTTGGGATCCCTCAGTCGAGTTTGAATATGGGCCCTGTGAGTCAAAAGACTGCCGAGATATAGGGGTCATAAGGTCAGGGGATATCCCCCAACAGAGTGATTTGGATGTCAAAGAGAGAGGTTTTTGCCCAACAGTCGGACACTACAAAACTGAAGAAAACATACATACATACATACATAGATTTACGCCTGTTTCCCAGAGGGGTAGGCAGAGGCTACGGATTTCCATTTGCTACGATCCTGACACACTTCGAAGAAAACAATAAAATAAAATAAAGTCTCTTGAAGACGAAGAGGGTTTTTACACCCATTTCGTTTTTCTCCGACGTTTCGGCTGCTTTTCAGTAGTCATGATAACGGGGAGACTAAATAGCTTAATAATTTAAATACCTTGAAATAGTAGTAAAGTTTAACAGTAGTAGTTTAATAGTTTCGAAATTATGTAAAAGTAGTGTTTTTCGAATAAATCTTTATATATATAATTCTACTGTACGTGTGTATGTCACTGAACTCCTCCTAAATGGCTGGACCGATTTTGATATTTTTTTTTGTGTGTTGTCATGTGGATTTGAGGATGGTTTAGACTTGGGTTTTTTTTTGTCGTTTGTACAGGACAACGTCTGTCGGGACAGCTAGTAACGCTATAAAATCGGTATAAAGTAGTTTAATTCGAATGAATAACATTCGCGTTAATTTAAAATCTAACTAATACTTTACTCTACTCGAGAATCAATCCTTATGTCCATTGTTACTACAGTATAAGTACAGTGTATCGATAGCATTAAAAACAAATAATTACATAGGATTAAGCAGCTAACTCTAATAGGATTAAGTCTCGAGGCATTTGTATGCTTTCCGACGATTGTAAAGTCACAAATTCAGTTCCTGGATAGGATAAAGTCCTATTGAGATTATCTGATATGCGGTATCCAGGAGAAGAACATAATTTAGGAATGTGCATAGGAGACGGCATAAAACTTGTCCTCTATAACATAAGAGCTGAAAACATAGCAGACCAAATGACTGCACGGATAGTTTAGCGGGTTAAGTGGTCGCCTCGCCAGTGTCACTCCGCCGAGTGTTGTGGGTTCGAATCCGAAACGGGACAAAATATTGTGTGATACACAAATAGTTGTTCCGAGTCTGGGTGTTCTTTGAGGCCGTTGTTTGACTGTCAGTAAAGTCAGGACACAGGGTTTATTCCTAATGCGGTAGTATAGTTGTATTTTAAAAATATATATTTTTGTGTGGTAGAGCCTCGCTGATTTCAGCATGAATCGCTCGACCGGAGGAGGACTACCCTCTCACAAAATATCCACGTGAAATAGCAGTATTCCTACTGTTGTGTTTCGTTCGGTGAGTGAGAGTGCCGGTGGCCCCATCACCCTCTTTCCCCCTTCCCGCTTCTTTTCCTTCCCACTTCCTATCCTAAAGGGTCGGCAACGCGTAAGTGATGCCTATGGTGTTGCAGGCGTCCATAGGCTACGGTGACCACTTACCGGCAGGTAGGCCGTATGTATGTTTGCCAATTTAGTTGTATAAAAAAAAATGGAATGTGGGTGTAATATTACATCATGGCCAACCACTTCAGGGATAGGGCGTGAGACTATGCATGTAGATACATACTGGACATCAATAAAAACGAGTACTTATTCAATAGTTGTTTCGTGGTGAGATGTTGAAGCGCTAACTATTTCAAACTTTGTAAAGTCCACAAAGACAGTACGAAAGATACTATTGTGGCAAAATATATATTGTACTAGATTTTTCCTGCGGCTTTGTTTGCACCAATGTAGGTTAAGACTGCGCCGAGCATAAGACAGATAATGACAGAGCTCGTGCGGCGCATATTCAAATCGGCGCGCGGCCGCCATAGTAAAATTGTATGGAGGATTTGAAGTGCTTTTTTGAAAAATATGTATCTTTATTGTCAACCAATAACTTAAATATTTGGGACGAACAAATTGTAATAGAACTATTGATGTTTCGTTTAAGCTGTAAAATAGGATAGATTTCTACTGTTATAATCTAAAGATCACGTAACACGAGCTTTTTGCAAATTTACGTTATTTTGTAGGCGAAAATATCAATTATTTTAAGTTTTTTACACGGAGTAATTGTAAACACATGCATTGTTATGGTGAATGTATATTTTATATTTGTATTAAACAAAAAGTGTTGATTTTATTCACTTAATTGTGACCGTCTGTTTTAGCACATTTCGCTCGGCGAAGTCTTAAGTTAATAACAGAACTTGTTTTTGGATGAAACATACCATAATTATGTCCTTATGTGTTACCCTGACAACGTGTATGCGAAATTTCATAACGATTGGTTGAGTAGTTAACGCGTCAAACCGTAACAAACAAACAAACTCACATTCGCATTTATAATATTAGTGAGAATAATCCCAGTAGATTTTATAATTTGTAGTAAGTTTACTCCAAACAGATGAGCTAATCTAAGTAACAAGTTCTTAATTTTTTTCTTTCTTTTCTTTTCTAATTCTCTTTTCGTGTTCCTGCTAGATATCCAAGTGCCCCTATTACACCCCTGCATCCTCCTCTACGTAGAACAGTGTTCGGTGCTAGCTCAGTAGTTCCCCGCCTGTGTAGACTGCTAAATAGTTACAGTGATCTTGTTGATGTGCACTCTGACACGCTTGGTAGGTTCCGCAGAATAGTATCTGATAATGTTTAAAATTTATTTATAGTCATGTATTCACATTTTTTTTGGCCTATGTACATTTAATTTTAAAGAATATAATGTGTTTAATAATGTACTTAGTTTACTCAATATTAGTATTAATTGTTTTAATTTTGTTGTATTTAAAGTTTGTTCCTATTGTTGTTATTTATGTTTGCTGAACATTTATTGTTAAGTTGTGCATGCTGTGCTAACCTATAAAAGATTGTCACACTCGCTCAGTCTGCTAATCTTAAGTTTTTTTTTTAAATTGTATTTGTGTGAACAATTGTTGGTTAGCCATTCAAATAAATAAATAAATAAATAAATAATTGTTACTTAGATTCTCTGTTACTTTGATTTCTCTTAACTGTTCTTTTTACATAATATTGTCTCATGTTTTTATGATGCCTTATGATGATTTAAAAACATAAAATATCATGACACATGCCACGGAGGCAATATAATATAAATAAGACAATAAACATAATTTACATCAGATAAATTGTTGGCCTCGATGGCGTAGTGGTTAGTGTAACCGACTGCCACGCCTGAGGTCGCGGGTTCGATTCCCGCACAAGTCAAACATTTGTGTGCATGAATATGGATGTTTGTCTTGGTCTGGGTGTTTCTATGTATAATATGTAGGTATTTACAAAAATAAAAGAAGTCTATATGTATGTTTATCCATTATCTAGTACCCATAGTACAAGCTCTGCTTAGTTTGGGCTAGATGGTGTTGTGTGTATGTGGTAGAATATTATTATTATCAGATAAATAACAATTATTATTGTGAAATAGAGAAAGTACTAACTCGACTGATTTGAGAAGAGATACACAAACGCTGAGCTTATTAAGTTATTAAAGTGGTAATCAATATAATTGTGACGGCATGGTTGGCGTAGTGGCTTAAGTGGATGCCTCGCTGCTGCCACCGCGCCGAGTGTTGTGGGTTCGATCAACACAACGGACAAAAATTGTGTGTTCCGATTCTGAGTGTTCTTTGTGAACATTCTGAATGTTTGTAAAATCCTAGTATCCCGCAACACACGAATTATTCAACCACAAGAAACGAGATGTCTTTATTGAAATTAAACTACTATATACGGATTTTATCGCGTTGTTTATTTGACACTTTATTACATAATTTTGAAAATTGTTACATTACTACTACTATTAAACTTTACTCATTTTTAAGCTAATAAAATTATTATTAAAACTATTTAGATTTAATTTAATTTCACACTTTCCCCGACGTTTCGGTTGCTTTTCAGCAGTCATGGTCACGGGGAGACTAAGATGGTAGTTGTCTCAATGTTCCAGTGTAGTTATTTCAAAGTACCCGAACATAATTTAATCATTGGTGTTTCTATTTGCGCAGAATTTTCAAAATGATGTAATAAATTGTCAAATAAACAACGCGATAAAATCCGTATATAGTAGTTTAATTCCAATGAATAATATTCGCGTAAACAGAAGACAATATTATGAGATGTCTTTAAAAAAAATATGAGGTTTGATAAGCCTATAATTGAAAAACCCAAATAAAAGTAATATTTTAACATCATTATTTTTAGGCTCAAGCTATCTCTATACCAAATTTTATCGTAATCGGCTCGGCAGTTAGCCGTGGAAATGTAACAAATAAAGTGGCATTAAAATTTACAACATTAACATCTATAATAGAGAAATAGGCTATAAATCAACCATACACGGATTTAGGAAACATTACAACTCAGGCATTTCCTGACCCGAATGTCTTTTCCAAGGCCTTTTAAAGATATACATTCAATTAAATCCTTTTTATACGATTGAATAGTCATTTAAATATAAAACGTATTGCTTGTTCTAGATAACGGTAATCTCGTCCAATTGATGCATTTATCGATTATTACTGATATTATGGTTTATATAACAAACAAGACATTTGGCTTTTATAGATAAATATATCATAGCGGGCATATTTGGGGACTGACTTACCTAAGACCTAACGAACCCACGTCGCACAACTCCGACTTTCTAAAATTATATGACATTTCGAAATTATGTGCGTTTTAATTGACAATTATCGCCTGCTCCGTGCCTTGGAGAGCACGTTAAGCCGTCAGTCCCGGCTGCCATGAACATCTATGGCAGTCGTTATTGGGAGAGTGTCGACACAAAAGATCCCACTGGATCGAAGTGTCGCCGGTTTGCACTGACTGGCCCCCACATAAGATACATACATACCTAACACCTAACCTTTAAAGCCTTGGTGGCCCCGGGCATGGAAGAAATGAAGGTCCCAAATAATTATTCTATGAAACTAGACTAAAAAATAATCAAGCTAGCGCAAAAAATTCAATAAAATCCATCGTGAAAGTCCTGGACTGAATATCTATCTATATATTCTATAACTGACCTCTAAATCTGGCCCTGCCTCATTCACAAGATACCATATATTCGTTTATTTTAAAGATTTACGTTCCCTAAAATGCTTTCTGTTACTGGTGAATTAACAAAATACACAATCAACAATACAAACATCGTGTGGGCTACAAATATCTGTTCTGAGTCTTGGCTGTCTTGATATAAGATTTTGTGGATCACGCAATTTTTATCTCGTGCGAAGATTGGACCCATAACTGTACAGTTCCGCAAAAGGAAACAAGAAACCTTTTTAAGTGTGGACGACACTCGAATAGATTCTCGATAGCTAATGTTTTACAATCGACAGCGACCATTAATCGCTTACCTCGTCATAGTTATAATGATGATAAAATGTCATATTGAGCCAACTGCCAAGTTATTGCTCTGTTTTGCGTATTCCAATAGCTGTAAAATACTTAAACAATGAGCATGACTCACAGTCATGCCCGGTGCTGTTTTTTAAATGTCTAATCTTTTTTTAATAATAATGTCTCTTGCCAGAAAACTACAAATATTAAAACAATTGGTATAAACAATGATATATAAACTATAGATACGTTGCCCTCGCTCTGTAGTGGCAACATGAATGCAAGGTAATTACCAGAAGTCCATTTAGTCACGTACCAACCAGTGCCGCGGTCGTACGTGACATTAAAATAACTTGAGAAAATAACTTCCTCAACAACAAAAAAAAATGCCGTCCTGTGTTTTTAGGAAATGTAAAAATTATACTGCAACTGTGAAAGATAAAAAAGTATCATTTCGATGTGTTCTAATGGCGGCTGGCGCCTAAGATAAGTCACCTGCCGTTTTGTTCGCGCTCGGCCAATGAGCATGCACCACAGAATTACAACGTAATTAAAGAAATAAATTTATCTCTCTCTAACAACAGGAAAACCGTAGATGACATTAAATTTTCTTTAACTTTCTTCGTGCGTCTAAGTAGCTATCTAGCGACCGATAGTATAATTGCGCTGTTTTCGAGTACCGTGATGTTTATGCATGACGCGTCTATTTATATTACGTCATTGGGTATAAATAATAACCAAACACACCTGACACACAGGTCTAACCTAGTTTAGGCAAGTAGCTTATAATAATGCAAAGGTGTTAAAGTACCCTTTCTTGCCATAACTATGACTATTATTTTGGTTTTTAACTAATTTCTTAAGGCATTAAGTCATTGTTAGATATTAAGATTTAATTTAAAGTTGATTTAAGTCCACTATTGTACTTTTTTAGCCGAATAAATTTTATTATTATGTGTAATTATTTGTGAATTATATAAGCTTCTGTCCCGCATGGAAATCGAGATCCACTCCAATCATTGCACCATCCGTTCAGTTTTATGATGTCATGCTGGGTAATGTTCACAAACTCCTTGGCGCACCTCATCGTGTTGCCAAGCATGACATCGTCGTCATGTTTAAAAACGTGCTAATATAGTTCGGTGTTGAAGTAGGTAAATTTAGAAAAACTAAATATCTTGCATAGCAAAATGATAAGAGTGAAATTGGATTAATCGAAAGTGCTAATCTCTTTATTATATTGTCATGATAATTATGAATGATATGCGTTTGCGATATAATACATGAATAAGTACATTGAGTTGGATCATAAAAAATTGTCGATTATATATCGACAATTGCGTGTTTTGAAATGTCAGTTGTAATTTACGATGGAGTTGAAGCCATTTATTGAGTTGTTATTAAGTATAGGTGCATAATATGATTGGAATAATTAATTGGTACTAATGATAGATTGGATTGCAATTTAATTTAATAATTGTCTTGAAAGGAAATCTATATTAATATAATCAAGCTGAAGAGTTTATTTGCTTTTATCTTATTTTATATATTATTATTATTATTTTCGTTTATTTTGCCTTTTTCTTAGTAGGGATTGCATTTGATAGCCATTTCCTTAAGGAATATTACAGGCTATATAATATCACGCTATGAGCGACGGAAGTGAAGCAGTAATCATAAAAGTAGGTACAGGGTACAGTAAACAATAATATAATTTTTATTTACAATGACAACTGCCTTAACAACAACGCTACTATAGTTTGACCAAAACCGCTGTACCGCACCTTAGGTATGTGCGCGGGGAGACGGGAGGGATTGCCGTGAGTGTTGACGAATGACAGCGGTCTGTCAGCCTGCGTTTTCCCCCCCCATATCGCCGCGCACATACCTAAGGCGCGGTGCAGCGGTTTTGGTCAAACTATACTAGTTTTAACCCACGGATTTGCACCTGTAGCTATACGGGACTATTCCAATGAAAAACGCCACATAAAAATCTGACTAACAATTAATCAATCCTAACTAATATTATAAAAGCAACTGTCTGTTTTTTACGCTGTCACGCCTTAAATTCTCGGCCAAACATCATGAAATTTTGCATAAACGTTGTCAGGAGTACAAAAGAGAACACAAGGTACCTTTCATCCAGAAAGAAGTATTGTTCCCGCGATAGCTAGTTAATAATAATATTATAAGTCCTGTTTTTAACCTACTTGATACGGACCTCTTCTAATATACATAGATATGAAGGACGTAAAGAAGGGCTAGGCCATAGTCCACCTCGCTACCCCGGTGCAAAAGTACCCACGGCATGTCACTAGTTTAACGTGCATATACAATACGTAATATTTGCAAATCATCGTCGAAGCTTTAATACACGATGTATTAAATCCAACATCGATTACTTTGCTAATGCATTGTGAATGGCCGTGGTAATATCACAGTTTCATAACGCTATGTAGAGATCAGCGGTAGAGACGTTATTAACAGCTAACGGCCGTGGTAGAGCTTAATACTAGTGTCGTGTTGAGGCTTGGTTCGTAGTTTGCAATAATGTATGAGTAACATGTAGTTGACTGCACGGATGTCGTAGTGGCTTATGTGGTTGCCTCGCCGCTGCCACTGCGCCGAGTGTTGTGGGTTCGAATCCCACACGAAACAAAAATTTATGTTATCCACAAATGGTTCTTCCGAGTCTGGATGTTCTTTGTGTCCGTTGTGAAGTCTGCGACAGCTGTAATTAATACGTTAGGCTAAGGGGATATAGGCTATGTATGTGTGTAAGCATTTATAAATAAAAAATTAAGTATTTTAATTATTATTATATTGGTGCCACCAAATACAAAGATAATATATTTTAAAAGTAATTGCGACTCTTTTTAGAGACAATAAAGCAACGAATATAGAGAATATTACCACGATCAACACAAATGTCTACAAACAAATCATGCTTAAGCTGAAAATACGCCATTTACAGGTAATAATCATAGCAATTGCTTTGCGAAGAAGCATATCTTGCGCAGGAGTAATGTACTCAGCTTACAACTAGCATCACTTGTAGTTAACAATATTACTACTAGACTAGCTGTACCCGTAAGTAACTACACACGAGCAAATATAAAAAATCCTCTACGTATTTTAAAATTGACATACATTTTTATATGTGAACCATTTTAAACGAAACAAACAGTAATGGCTCTTGTAGGCGACGTGGGTGACATGCGCAAGTTGAGGCACTTACGCAGATTGTATGGATAGCGTAAACGACATACGATGTGAGGCAACCGCGTAAGCAACCTGTAGGTTTATTTTTGAATAAAGTTCACAATATAGGTGACTTTCTCGGTAGCGTAGTGGCAATGAATGCGACTGCTGTGCATGAGGTCTTAGCTTCGATTCCCGAATCAGGCAAAGTGGTATTGTAGGAATTGCCGTCAAGACATTCTCAGTAGTAGCTCGCAGCCATGAACTGTGCCAAATAAACCAGGCAAGCCGGAAATAGGCTATTGCGTTGGACCTAAAACAGATGAAATGTGGATGTAATTTACCTCTGCAGATCCTTCGGGCATAGAGGCGTGAGCTTCATTATGTATGTTTGTAAGATGCCTGCCTTCGTGGCGCAGCGGTAGTGAATGCGACTGCTGTGCATGTGGTCTCGGGTTCGAATCCTGTGTCGGGCCAACAAAAAGCTATTGAGTTTTTATGTTAAGAAATCTCAATACGAGCCCGGAGTTAGGAAGTTAGAAATTGCACCAGATCTCTCTCCGGTCGTGTCGGATTATCTGTCCCATCGGATCATGAGAGTTAAGGAACAGAGAGTGCACTTGTGTTTGCGCACACACTTGTACACTATAATATCTCCTGCGCAGATGGCCAGTCTCCGTTAAGATTGGCTGCCATGACCGAAATTCGGTCTGCAGGACATTATTATTTATGTAAGATTACTAGCAATTCGGGTTACATGTCATTGGTATTCTTCTTAACTCAGCCCAGGTAGAAGGCTTGTGTTGCTTTGCACACACGACTACACCGATCCAAATCCAATACCTTATCTTTTGGAGTACCACTTAAAAACCTGCCAGCAACCCACCAAGTTAATGTACTATACACCTTAGATAACATAACATTGTATCAATACATCAAACCACATCCAAATAACTTCAATAATCGCAGAGGTTAGCGTGCTCAAACGCACAAACATAAAAAAATGTAATGTGCTTCTGTTTAATTATATATGTATATATGTTACGGCTAATACCCGAAGTGCGGCTACACCTAGTTTTAGCCGGCTACAACTCAAAAGTAACCTAACATAACTTAACCGCATGTGGCCGGCTGCACCTAGTTGTAGCCGGCTAAAACTAGGTGTAGCCGCACTTCGGCTATTAGCCGTAACATATACATGAATTGAAAGTTGTTTACTTTCGTTAAAGTTTTCTAGAAAGTTCTTGAAAGGTGTGAAGTCAATTAACTGGTACTTAGTCGTATTAAAGACATGTTCGTAAATGATTTTAGAATCATGCTCGGGAACTGATCTATAGGTCATGCTCGTAAAAGTTTCATTTAAGTAGTCGGATTTGTATCATAAAACTTAGAATAGATAATTATATTATTTTCACTGTAACTGTTTCATTTGCGTGTGGACCATAATTTTGTTGTCTTGTATTTACGTTTATAAGTAAACGTTAGTTAATGCACCCATTATACTATGTATAACATTTAAAAAGTTATTAGGTATTCTATTTGAAGTTCCTCTCCACATTGGTGTCTCTCCATGAATAGGACAATATTTTAGACTGAAATATATTTTTTTATTGCACACTATTCTGTGGTTTTGTAGTCGTTAGGTATATATATTTTTATTTATACCTAGTTAAAAAAAAATACTGATTTTATATCTAATATAAAATCTTACTTAATAAGTATCTCTGTAGGTATGTTTATCATGCTTTCATTGCTAAACAGTACAACTGATTTTGATGTTTGCTATCAAGATAGTATTATCACTAAAGAAGGACATACGCTCCTTTAAATCATACACCAGGCTTGGCTTACAAGTTAATTAGTAATTGGTAATAATACATTTTAAAACATTATCCCTTTGTCCTAACAGGAGCTATCTGACCTAAAGGAAACTGGCCTGCCTGGTGTTTTCTTTCCGGCTGGCTCGATAATATAACTTTTGTCTTTTAATCTGTCAAGTCTTAGATTACCAGACATAAATAAAAACCTATTGTGTCTGGCCACCGGTGTGCCACTGCGACTCAATACGTTAAAAAACTATTGCCGCACCAGGAATAATTTCTGTTTCGCGGGAGAATTTACAAACGTTTAAATAACAGACACAAGGAACACTTAAGCTTGCAGCAATTCTTTGTGGATCACACACATTTTTGTCTGGATCGAACCCACAATACTCGGCGCAGTGGCAGATGCGAAACGACCACTTAAACACCATACCACAGTATCTATGCACAGGTATAACACCAAGGTAAAGCATAGGTATATGTATGTATGACGCATTAATTAATTGATTGGTTTGAAACTGTATCAGATTGTGATATTATTACAATTAATGGTTTGATTAATGTAATTGATTGTATGTACTTTTAAGATTGTATAAATTGATGTGCTTAATAGGTCATTAGTAAGTGTTTTGAAACATTACAAAATCAATGCTCAATCAAATTTTATCATAATTTTAAATAAAAATAAAATTGTTATTTATTATGAAATTATGACAAATCAATGTAATCAATTTGTAATCAACGAAAACTTCATCCTACTTTTTAATTTAATTTAAATTAAATTAAATTTTAATTTTATAATCTGACATGAAATCTTTAATTTAAATTAATATTTTTATTATTTAATTTCATTCAATGAACCTATTAAAACTTTAATATATTTGTACAAATGAAAATGTATAAAATGCAACTACTTAAATGTAATGGAATCAAACAATATTTAAGATTAACTAGACATTAACGATGTATGTAATATGTACTGAATTTGTGTTAAATTTTGATAATGTGAGTGGTGTGTACATCTTTAAGTGATATATTTACACTGTATTTAGGATTAAGGGTATTAAATGTAACACATTGTTTGTAAATATATAGTTGGTGTGCCTTAAATAAATAAATAAATGTATTTTCAATTTACGGAATTTGCCGTTAGCTTCACTCGCGAAAATGAAGGTTAGGTTAATAAAACTACTTTTTCTTGGATTAAAGCTACCCTATGTCCTTTTCTGTACCCCTGACAACGTGTATGCAAAATTTTGTGGTGATCGGTTAATGTCTATCGGTTAATTCTTACTATTATCAGTTAGAATTTTTTGGTGCAAAACTTAAACCTATTAAAGATCTATCTTTTCTACTTACAGAACCGTATCGAACTCATTGAGTCAATATATACATTAAATTACACTAAATGGGACATCTTAATTAGATTTTTTGGAACATGCGTTGCAGTGCATTTTCTCTAATTGGCTCATTCTGAGCTTTGCGCTTATAGCAACCAAAAGTATGACTTTTAAAAACTTTAATATTCAATATTATTATCATTCTTATATAGTGCAGTACTGATACAAAATTTGCTTTACGTGTTGTTGCTGCGAGCGCATGGCTTAAACTAAGTGAATTAGAGAGTATGCACTCTAACGGGTGTTACTAGTAACCTAGTTATCTCCTCTAGTACGTTAATGATCGAACTTAGCATCAGATATATGCCTAACTTTTTATTTTTATCGAAAGTAGATCCTTAATATAAATGCCACAACAAAATAAAAAAAACAAAGCGTTGACATTCCATATTCAAAATATGACATTTCTGTATCTATATCGCTGTGATCTTTAAAAATCGAACAACAAGATGGCGTTCTGTTCCGGCCAATTAGAAGTAAGGATTATGACATTAATTGGTAACGAGGCGCGGACGCGCAGGACTGCGTCGGACGCTCAGAGTCGCGGATGTCGACGTGTGTGGCCAAAGCTTTGATGTCACCGCTTTTATTATAATACAGGCTTATAGTATTAATATACATGCCGATATAATACTATTGGTGGACGTTGATTCCGTCGGTTATGGATGTCGTGAGCTATTAGAGAGTTTTTTGAAGTTTTAATCCTGGTTAGAGGAAATAGGTTATGTGTAGTTTTTTGGGTGGCCCATGATGGTGGCAAAGTGTTAGTGAATAGGTAATGAGTCATTTTCGATGTAGCATGTATTGGTGGTACAGCTGTAGGCAATACGACTGCTATGCTTTCGTTAGGTTTCGTGTTCGATTTCCGAACAAAGTGTGATTGGATTTTTCTAAGAAGAATAATTCAGTTGCAGTACGAAAAGGCAAGTCTTAGCTTGCGAAATGTAAGTGTAACGCAGAGATGTATCTCTGCCTAACACTTCGGGGCTATTGGCCTGAAACTATTCATGTATATAATACAAATACCTAGTTCTCTTTATAGAAAAATCTCGAGTAAAATCATCCAACAAGATATAAAACGCGATTTCGTTTAATAAGTTTGAATACCGCCCTCGCCCGTCATTATCCACTTATCAAATTAACGTTCAACGGGAATATCAAAAGAAACCATCTGGCTGTTTTTATTAAAAACAAATTCACATAAGCTTTCATCAAATACATATGAAAAAGATTATAAATTAATTGTGGAAATCAAAGGCGAACGTTGTAAGCGCAGGAAATGTTCAAAATTCGTGGTTTGATATCTCTGGCGTATTCATTCGATGTTTTGCGACAACATCCGATGGATTTCATTAACCTATCTACTAAATATATTAAAATGATATCAGTTGCTGTCTATTATCTATAAACTGTCCCGTTGATGGCCATTGGTTGTTTAATAAAGAGTGGGATTTTATGTACGCTATTAGGTAAAGAATTAAATCATAGACGTGTCCGCATCGTACTGAGACCGTACGAAGAAGTGTCCACGCTAAGAGTGAGCTCACACAATAGATAGAAAACGATACTTTATTAATTGAATGTAATTGAATAATTATTATAAGTCACTCATATTAAAAATTGTACATTTTTAATATGAGTGACTTATAATAATTATTCAATTAAGAAACGATTTCGGATCCAACGTATAATAGAACCATGTGAAGTATGTTTGTATATCTGTCTTTAACTTAAAAACGGCTAGACCATTTAAAATAAAATTTTGCCTGAAAAATCCTTTTTCCTTACTTATATTATAAATGCGAACGTGAGTTTGTTTGTTTGTTACGCTTACACGCTTTAACTAGTCGATCGATCATCATGAAATTTTGCATACACGTTGTCGGGTATACAGAAACGGACATGGGGTACCTTTTTTCCAATAAAAAAAGAACTGCGCCCGAGACATAGACATATATTGAAAATCTACATAAATGTGAGCGAAGCCGCGTGCAAAATCTAGTAATACTTTATTTATAACTTAGATGTCATGCTGGCGTTTTATATCAGATGACAACTTTAAATCCATAAATATGAATATATTCAACCAGTTTCGAATGGCAACGTCGGTCACATAACTATCACATTCTAAGTTTTAAATGGTATTCATTTAATTCGGCTTAATTTTAATTTTTTTTAAAACACTCAACATGTTTCGGTAAAAGTATATCATATATGGGATGTTTTTTTTTTGTTCTTCTGAGGTGACAAATAAGCATACATTCCACCTGATGGTAAGTGGTCACCGTAGCCTATGGACGACTGCAACACCAGAGGCATCACTTGCGCGTTGCTGATTCTTTAGGAATAAAAGGACGTGGGATGGAGAAGGAGCGGGAAGGGGGAAAGAGGGTAATTGGGCCTCCGGCACTCTCACTCACTGAACGAAACACAACAGTAGGAATACTGCTATTTCTTGTTGATATTCTGTGAGAGGGTAGTCCTTCTCCGGTGGCGCCGGCCCATTTATGCTGAAATCAGCGGGGCAAAATTAAATTTGAAATGTTACGAGCCCATTAGCTCCTCAAGGTTTGCCCTCTATAGGTATTTATTAGGTTTCTTCTTAAAATTCACTCAAAAATAGGAGCTTCGCGAAGCGGGGCTCCGTCTTTCTATGAAAGGGGCAAAAGTCAAGGGGCGTACGGGCTCGTAGCCTTTTTAAATTATATTTGTGGTCATTTTACTATGCTATTGATTGACAATTATCGCCTGCTCCGTGCCTCAGAGAGCACGTTAAGCCGTCGGTCCCGGCTGCCGTGAACATCTATGGCAGTCGTTATTAGGAAAGTCAGTACCCTCTAATTTCCTGACACTGGTCTAGCCTTAGGGTATCGTTAGCCTTCGGGTTGTGGAGGTCAGGTGGCAGCCGCTCCGTGTAAAAACTGATATCCAGTCAAATCCGGTTAGACTAGAAAAGCTGACCCCGAGTGACTTGGGAATAATAAAGGCTAAGGAGAAAAGAGTCATTTTACTATGCACATTACGCATCAAAACTTTTGATCCATTATTTACATGTATGTGTTCTGAGTTTTAGAGCCTGTTGCCAATATTTTAGTAATGGTACTACTGATTCGGCTTGCTTGTAGAAGAACAGTAGGTCAAGAAAATGGTCTAGGAGTTTTGATAAAAGTTTATGTGAGATCTAATTTTTTTTTTTTTTTTTTTTTTACACAACACCATCTAGCCCAAACTAAGCAGAGCTTGTACTATGGGTACTAGACAATGGATAAACATACATATATACTATTTTTTTTTGTAAATACATACATAGTATACATAGAAACACCCAGACCAAGACAAATATCCATGTTCATGCACACAAATGTTTGACTTGTGCGGGAATCGAACCCGCGACCTCAGCGTGACAGTCGGTTACACTAACCACTACGCCATCGAGTCGTCAAAATTATCGCTAAGGTTAACGTTAACTTCTTTAACGGGGTGTAAGAGATCTTAGATAAGGAGGTGAGATGTTGCTAGCTGTGATAATTCAAACTTTACACATGGCATGATGTAAATGTAATACATGATAGAGAGAGCAATTGTCACAGTCATAATATTATTGTAAGGGAAAATCGACCTTGTTGTTTCATGACGTTCAAATAAAACTCAACCGTGGGGTGGTAGACAACATTTTTGGTCGAATGTACCATCGTATTGTAGGAAACGTGCGTAAAAGAAGTAACGTTGTTAAGTACAATATTTTGGTCGCTAAGTCTGGCCACTAATGCCATGTCCGAGTCGACTGTCAGTCGACTATGACCATTATAACAGTCGGTTTTTATGGATACGAGCCAGGCAGGAAAAAATTTATTGAAAGTGGTTGTGCCGTTTGGCTGGAGCTCAGTGACATATAAACATGCAGAAGAATTATATTTACAATAATATCGCCATAGAGCTATTCTGCCGTTGGCTCCATACTGTAAGTCCGCGTTATGACTGTCGTCGATCACGGGCTGCAGGTGCCACTACTGAGTCGATTTCAGTTTTGTTGAGTTTTCCTTATGAACCTGAACAGCTAAGTAATCTTAGAAACACAACACATGGTTGATTGATTACTATCTACTATACAGCCTGTAATAGATAATTGTGGTAATATTTTAGGGCCGTAATGTATATCTGAAATATAACCTACTAGCTTTTGCGCATGGCGCCGCCCGCATGGTACCTACATCAATAAAAAGTAGAATACGTCCTTCCCCAGGTTTTAAACTATCTTTGTACCAAATTTTAGTCTGTGAGTGGTTTAGCCGTGAACAGACAGACAGGTAGACAAATAGAGTTACATTCGATTATTAATTTTATGACAATTATTTACTAATTTTAAACATTTTATTTATTTAATATTTAAACATTGAAACAAATTCATTACAAGTCTATCAAACTTGTGCCTGGTAATTTTCGAGTTATGACCTCCAGCCACCCTGAGGACTGACCTGGGGGTGGTGGGCTTTGTGGGCCTGCCCGCCATCCGTTCAGCACCAGGTCCGAGAGGCGGCGTACGTGTTCCCACGCGCGCCACTGTGTCGAGTCCGTCTCCCCTCTAGGGGGGGACAGTAGGGATTATTTTTGTGAAGTGCCCATAGGGTAGGTCTTATCGGGTAGTGGCCTGCCGTTTCATACGGCGGGCCGAAACCTCGGCGGGGTCGCGACTGCATGCGCATGTGTTTCGCGCGGCCCCGTCGATAGTGGTTTTGTCGAGGAACACCGTGGTAGGTTTAGTCGGTATTCCGGGAGGTACATTATTCTAATTACATCTTTCTTTTACCCCGGCGAGTCCGACATAACCCCTCCGCCCGCCCCCGCGGAGGGGCATGCGTCATGCATACACCCACGTTAAAAAAAAAAATGGTAATTTTCGGGTCACCCGAGTCAGCTGTTAGTGTTATTTAAGTATCGACTAGAATGTATTATATTAATTAATTCATAAAAAAGAGAATGTTATATTTTGTACAGTTTATACAGTTCATACTATGTGTCACTTAAATATGACCACACCTTTCTGTTACACGCTATATAGAGGTACCTACTATATTAGCCTGGCTTTAAGTGAAAGTCCAGGTTTAAGCAAGAACCTCAAAATTGTGTTAATTTCTTCTAATCTCATCTTAAATACAGTTTTGACGAAAATATGTATTGTTTTCTTTCATAACTATAGTCCACCATTATACCGATAGTCTAAACCTGAAAGTAACGATGTCTGTTTATAACGATTTTACAGTAAACTATCAAAACGATTTCGATATAATTATCTATGCTATAGATTCCATGGTGATAGGACCTCGGAGAATAAGGGAAGAGAGCAAATCCATTGTACGCGACTTGCCCTTTTGCCAAGTTAGTCCCTTATAAAGAAGTATAGATGGCTACTACATATTATATTACAAATTAACTTGAATTTCGTTCTTTTAATATTCATCATAATATCTCAAACTTATTAGCCAACATTTTAAAATATAAAATCTCACATAAACAATTTCTACAAATACAACTAATTACATTTACCTACTTGAAATCCTACACGCATTCTTAATAAAACCTTCCACTGTCACCTCAAGCAATAACCTCATCTATTCTTTTATAAATAAAAGCTATTATCCGTTGGTAACATCTTAGTTTAAACAAGTATGTTTATATAGAACGATGGAGTTATTGACGTCAATCAAAGCGTAAATGTAAGCATTATATTATAATTAAATCGACGTGCATTAACTCATATAGACAGAATCTTGGGCATACACATTGGCTTACAAAAACGCTGCGGGAAAGGCCAGAACTAGGAACGTTTTAAAACTTTTTTTCAGTAGACTGGCTATTAGTACTTACCTATTGATTGTTCGAATGCAATATATAATTGAAAACCTATTGTGTTTGGCTGCTGACGTGCCGCTGCCACTCATTACTAAATAGACTATTAATTTCTTTTCTATGCCTCAAATATCATCGGTAAAATTTATAATACCTATATTTATATAGTAAATTTGTATTATATATAAAATAATTTTCTTTCGTTTTATTTTGTTCGTCCTTTTTATCTACAGCCTTACTGATGTAGAAGTTCTAAGAACTTCTTCAACTGCAATGTATTGTTTGCATTGCCCAGATTTAGTCTACTGAATACATTTTAGAATAGTAAAAAGTGTATCAAAATGAGACAATTCAAGCTGTGATGATAATATATCAAGAATTAATATGGTAAATGTTATTTTGTAAGTCAAATGTTTACTATATTTGATCATATGTCTATACTAATATTATAAAGCTGAAAAGTTTGTTTGTTTGTGTGGTTGAACGCGCTAATCTGAGAACCGACTGGTTCGAATTGAAAAAAATATTTTAGTGTTGGATAATCCATTTATCGAGGAACGCTATAGGCTATATAACATCACGCTACGACCCACGAGGGCGGCGCAGTAATAATAAACGCTGGTGAAACCGCGGGCACATCTAGTGTAGCAATAAAAAAGTTTAACTAACCAAACTGTATGGCACCATGGGTTAATTGGCCTCCTGGTTGCCAGTACGTCGATTCGATTCCCATTTGGGACCATATTTATGGGATCCATAAATAGTAAATTATCACATTTGTAGTAAGATTTTTTCTTGTTCGTAATAATAAATAAATAATAATAATAAGGAGAATACTTTTATAATTAAGAATTAAACGTTTAGTAAAACTGCTGCGTCTTCTTAGCCAGTGTATCAGGTCCCTTAAAAACTTGTTAATAGATTGATGAATACACTCCGTGTTGGTATTTTATCGATACAGTTCCTAGATCTAGCTGATAATTAAGTTTAGTTGAGTCTTGTGTAATTTTATTGATGATGTTAAATTAAATTACGTCTATCTATTCCAAAGTCAATTTACTAGCTTACTAATAGAATCGATATGTGACTTTCACTATGATCGAATTATACATATATGCCTCTTACATAGTCTTGTAAAGTGTCAGTTAAAGCATTAGGCCACATGGAGGCTGGCCTTATGCCATAGGTAACACTACATTAGTGATGGACAATAGCTATGAAAATTGAATAAGATATTTCTGGCGTCTGGCTAACAGTACAGAGGTTTCTTAAAAAATTACTGCACGAATGGCGTAATAGTTTAAGTGGTTGTGAGTTCTATCCCCACACGGGACAAAAATTGTGTTTCAAGTAGTCAAGTAGTTTTTCCGAGTCTGCATGTTCTTTGTGTCCGCTGTTGGAATGTTTGTATACTCCCCCGTGACTCAGAAATTAGGAAAATGTCGAAAGTAGTCGCCTAAAAATAAAAAATATTATGCTTCGTAAGCATTTACTGAAGAAACAAAATACGAGGTGGTTTGGCTGCCTTATTCTTTACAAAGGAGTTACTTCGCCAGTCAAGTTGCTTAAATTTGAACAAGATCACAATTTAAACAAGGTAAACGTTGAAACACAGTTCTGTATTCTCTATAGCGATATTGCCATGGATCAGAAATAAGAACTATTCACAAAAGAAAAATTACGTAGAGGATGCGATGTTTGAGTAAGGCAAACGCCTTACGGCGCCATTCCGGGGGTGCGGGGGCTGTATCCTGTACGAATAACTCAGAAGTTCTAGCGGTCCACAACGCCACACCGAGTGTTGCGGGTTCGACTACCACACGAGACAAACATTGTGTTTCTCTACTAACGTTCAATTATCGGTTACAAAGTACTCCCAGAGACCAAGTAGTAATTTGTGAATCACGTAAATTATTGTCCTATATGATATTTGAATCCTTAACACCCGGCACGCGTTCGAGAAAACTGCTGGCCGCTATGCCATCCATTCAATCAATGATCCAATGAAACTTGTCAAAATTTGGTTGTTCTTTGAATATTTTTACACGATACAGGAGTACTCCTAGCACGGGAGTTATCATTTAAAAGAAAGATAAAACATCTCTGCCCACCTTCTTATAAATATATAAACATAATACTACAACTATTAACAGTATTATCAGTAACGCGTATGTCGAATATACTATGGTAATAATTAGTCACAGTGTAGTAACAACATTTGCGCCGGTAATGGAGACTCTATCTAGAATTCTATCCCACGTCGGTTGATTAATTGTATCAGCGATCTCATCTCTGTATTCAAACTTCGATATCCATTAGTACCGAACTGGCAATGGAGACTTTTGTACTGTCATCGGATTCGGATTAAGAGTAGTGGAGTGAGGATATCGATAAATTCGATTCATTCGAATTACTAAATAAAATTCATTCGAATTAGTAAAGTGATTCATTTGCATTTTAAAGCGATTCATTCGATTTTCTAAAGTTACTCATTTAAATGTCTAAATCCGATTATTTCGAATTATAAAGTGATTAAAATAATTTAATAATTACTTGAATGATTTTTTAAAGTATCTATTAGCAATACGTTAACACGAATAACAGTTAAGTCGTTTCGAATCACGAAATATTGGCTCGAATTAATAATTAATAAATTTTATTGTTTGTGTATTTATTTTAAACAAGTGAGAAACGGCAATAAATTGCCGTAAATCTCAGAGTTCGAAAAAATGGTATCACGTGACCTTGGGTCAGAGGTCAAAGCTCATAGTCATTTCGGGGGTATTTCGACTATGTTGAGTCAAATGGCGTTGACCGCGATTCTCTAGCTCTTACGGTTCTTGCGTTGAAAGTTGTATAACAGTCGGACGGACAAAGCTGTTGTATGAGTTTTTTCAAACTCTAAAACAAGATTATTATTCTACTGTGTTACAAATTACTTTCTATATACATATATATGTATGTCTGTTACGCTTTCACGCCTTAACTACTCGACTGATCATCATAACATTTCGCATTCACGTGGTTACTGGTAAATAAAAGGACATAGAGTACCTATCGTCCAGGAAAAATTACTGTTCTCTTTAAAGTATTAGCATATGTTTGTGCAATAGCCTCATTGACACTATTTCTACTATATACGTTTTGTCACTTAATGAGCAAGTCACTCATAGGCAGACCCAGCACAGGTTATGCTGCGACAAGATAGTAACAAAATAACCTGTGCTAGGTCTCCCTATTTTATTATGATGATGCAACTAGTTTGCTTATCAATAAGTGTTTAATCGAATAATAAAAGCGTACAGTGCACTTTATTACGTACATGCAAACGCAATCACAATTACTTGCAAATTATCTGCACATAAATAACATGTTACCTCATCCGTTATCGATCACGTTTTAACAGTAACAGTTTATTTCATCACGTGAAATAGCACTAGCTATAATCTAAGACTCCGCTTGAAAAATATGCTTGTTCGCAACATGTCGTTGTTTCAGGAATCTATATATTAATACGTGAAGCAAAAACTTTGTACCCCTTTTTACGAAAATTGCGCGGTCGGAGGAGTATAAAATTTGACACACTTAAAGTTTATATGGAGATGGAGGGGCGAATCCTAATATTTATATAAAATATGCATTAGAGATACATTAAATTAATGAAAATACACTACACGCACACAACCATGCATTTGACACACACAGTCGAAGCGCGTAACTATGGTTACATACATCTAATGACATATATCAGCAATATCTTCAGCAAAATGGTCGAATTTCGAGCACTCGGCGACCGCTAGTGTGTATTATATCGGGATATAAAGTACTCTTTATGTAATTGACATATTTATAGCCTTCAAAATTTTGCTCACTATTTCGTTTGCGTAAATGTAGGTTAGGTTAGTAACAATACTTTTTTCTGGATGAAAGGTACCCTATGTCCTATTCTGTACCACTGACAACGTGTATGCGAAATTTCATGATGATCGGTCTGGTATTTAAGGCGTGAAAGCGTAACAAACAAACTTACTTTTGCAATTATAATATAAGTAAGGAAGTAAGGACAAGTAAAGATAAAGATTTCCAAGCAATTTTAAATTTAATTGAAAATGGTAAAGCCATTTATAAGTTAATCGTTGATACACAAACATACTTCACATGGTTCTATTATTAGTCGGATCCGAAATCGTTTCGTAATTTTATAATTATTATTTAATAGTTTGTTCGATATTAAATTGCTTGATTCGTTATTGAGTGATCAGTATAATGGTTGATTAATTTGTTATTGCATTCGTTTAAATATACAGTGGATTTTGAAACAATGATTTAAAGAGTTTGTTTGGTGTAGTGTATATTTGTGACAATAGGGTTGTAACAGTTTCTCTATGATGTTTGTATAGGTATGTAACATAAGAAGAACATTTTTTTTTTTATTGCCTTCAGTGGCAGACGAGCAAGTGGTCCACCTGATGGAAAGTGGTAGCCGCTGCTCATGGACTTCAGCAATGCCAGCACACAGCAAAGCCGCTGCCTACCGTGAAAGAAGAACTCTCTTTAAACCTCGTTTGAAGAAGGACATATCATAGCGCTCTATTCTTTTCTTACTTTTAAAAAGGCAACTCCCGTAGTAGGAATAAATCCTTTGCCGCGGGAGACTATACAAACATTAAAACAATGGATACAAACATCCAGACTTGGAATAACCATTTGTGGTTCACACAAATATTTGTTCCTTGTGGGATTCGAACCACTTAAACTATTATATCATCCGTTATTTTTAAGTAAGTTTATTCCAATGTTACAACAACAAATATGTTTAGCTGACATTTTGTTACAGTCAACAGATTTTGACGTTAATCCGTTCTTATAGAGCTGTTAACCTTTAATACTAGTAGCTTGTATCTGCCTTAGTGGCTCAGCAGATAGTTTATGGGACCTCTGAACGTGAGGGGGTCGGCTTCGGTTCCTAGGTCGTGGACAGTGTTATCGAGTTTTGATGTTAGGAGCAGAACGGTCTGTAAATATACCTGCTACACGGGTGGCCTAAAATGATATCATGCGAAATGTGGGTCTAATACACCTCTGTCTACGGTTTCGTGGGTTTAGGCATGAGTATATGTATGGAGGATTTAAAAGTATTTATTTTATATACCTATTTGATAACCAAACCCGCTTTAAAAGTAATAAAATAATAATAATAATATTCTATCATATGCACACAACACCATCTAGCCCAAACTAAGCAGAGCTTGTACTATGGGTACTAGACAATGGATAAACATACATATATGCTTTCTATTTTTTTGTAAATAGATACATATTATACATATAAACACACAGACCAAGACAAACATCCATGTTCATGCACACAAATGTTTGACTTGTGCGGGAATTGAACCCGCGACCTCAGGCGTGGCAGTCGGTTATACTAACCACTACGCCATCGAGGTCGTCAAAACATCGGCAAAGGCAATTTTAAATAAGTATATCTTTATTTTAAAGAAGCCATTGAAACCGGAATTGTATATAGATTACATTTATTTCAGATATATAATATAATTCTTTTGTACGTGTATGTCACAGAAATGCAACTTTGTTTTTATTTTGATGAAATGTTGTGTGTATTTAAGTGGTTCCCTGGATGGTTCAAATTTACAAATAGACCCGGTAGTTGGTGCTACAAGCCAACATTCAGACAAGAAAATGTTGGTTGAGTCCGCCAGTAGTTATATTATAAACTGTTGTGCTAAAATAAACCATAACAAAGGCCGTATAAAGTATATTTGATTTCAATATAATACAGTTTTATTTGTGGAGATTGGTTATATAAGTATGTGTTATATTGTACAAATAACATAGTATGTTGTGTGCGAATCATTCAGTAGCGCCATGTTGTATCGTGTTTTGCACTGGGGCTTTGTTTCAATTTCGACGGGCTAGGGGTGGCAGGCGTATTTTAATTTTAAATATAATTTTTGACAAAGAAAGTTTAGTCAATAAAAAATTGAGACACTTTGGGTGAGGCCTATGTCCAGCAGCAGACGTCTTTCGACTGAGATGATGGTGATGATGATGAAGTTGTGTCATTAAAATGTATTATAAAAGTTTGGTTTGTGCAGTGAGTCAAGCAGTGAAGCAAGCAGTGATAGCTAAGTGGGGAGACCAACAGACTGCAATGCAGAGGGTCTCGGGTTCGAACCCACGTCGCGCACCTCTGACTTTCGGAAGTTATATGACTTTTCGAAATTATGTGCGTCTTGATTCACAATTATCGCCTGCTCCGTGCCTCGGAGAGCACTTTAAGCCGTCGGTCCCGGCTGCCATGAACATCTATGGCAGTCGTTATTGGGAAAGTCAGTACCCGCTAATATCCTGACACTGGTCTAGCCTTAGGGTATCGTTAGCCTTCGGGTTGCGGAGGTCAGGTTGGCAGCCGCTCCGTGTAAAAACTGATATCCAGTCAAATTCGGTTAGACTAGAAAAGCCGACCCCAAGTGACTTGGGAATAATAAAGGCTGAGAGAGAAGAAGAAGAGTTTGGTTTGTCGTTGCTTGTTAGATAATAATTGGCTTTATAAAGACTATTGCTTCAGTGGCGCAGCGGTAGTGAATGCGATTACTGTGTATAAGGTCTTGAGGTAGATGTCCAGGTCAGGCATTGTTTTTGGGATTCTCCGTCAAGAAATTTTTAGTAGCCACAGGGGTCTGGAACTGTACGTGATGGTGGGATATAGAGTTATGTCCTATTACATGGGATAATATTGTCTTCTATTTACGCGAATATTATTCATTGAAATTAAACTGCTATATACGGATTACTACACTGGAACATTGAGACAACTGCCATCTTAGTCTCCCCGTGACCATGGCAAAGTGTAAAAATAAATTAAATCTAAATACTTTAATAATAATTTAATCAGCTTAAAAATTAGTAAAGTTTAATAGTAGTAGTAGTGTAACAATTTTCAAAATTTTGTAATAAAGAACTATTACATGGGATTTAATACTTGGTTCAGAGTGCGCTTTATAACATATACCATGTTATAAAGCGAATTCTAAATCCAGTATTAATTAGTATTACTTATAGCAGTGGTTTAGGACGTACCAGAAAGTGAGTGTAGTCCCAGTAAATAATAAAAAATATGGGTAGAATACGTCTCTACCTAATAATCGGGTTATAATTAAATAACTTGACTTATTTAGCCCAATTATTATAAACATTAGCTTTAAAAATAATAGTGATTACAACACATAATATTTAGATTCTCTTAATACTTATACTTTTAATGTATTTGTGTATCATTTTTAATAATGGTATTTCGCCTATAAAATTTTAAAGGAATATTTTTTATCCGTGTTTCTCGTACACTAAACCTTCCTGAATAATAATAATAATAATAATATTCTATCACATACACACAACACCATCTAGCCCAAACTAAGCAGAGCTTGTACTATGGGTACTAGACAATGGATAAACATACATATATACATTTTTTTTTATATATAATGTAATAATAATTATAATAAACTAAGCAGAGCTTGTATGTATACTATATACTATATAGTATGGATACTAGACAATGGATAAACATTTAACTTTTTTTTTTGTTAATACTTACATATTATACATAGAAACACCCAGACCAAGACAAACATCCATGTTCATGCACACAAATGTTTGACTTGTGCGGGAATCGAACCCGCGACCTCAGGCGTGGCAGTCGGTTACACTAACCACTACGCCATCGAGTCGTTAAATACGAATACGATTGCCAACTTTCTCCATCATATTTTTAACAAATATATAGCCGTTAATAAAATAGGTTACAGCGCCATCCCTGATATGTGATTCCAATAAAAATCAATCAGCGTTTACCGATCACTTGATCCCGTGTGCCGGTGTGCGTGGGCTAAAGCGGTGGTGTGGGGTAAGGTGGCTAAATGGGGTGGGCTGGCTTATGGGGTGGCGTGGCTGTATGGGAACAGGGGCTGCTACAAGATAGAGCACGCAGGTTTATTGGGCTGTTAGAGTATCGGTTAATTCGTTTGTGGTGTATATTTTGTTAGTGGGATTTTTCGGATTGTAGTTGATTCAGTGTTTTGTTTATGATCGAGTCACGGCTTTCTATATAGTGTAAACGATATGTCTAGGCTTTATATGTTACTTAATATCATAAATAATATGATGATATTAATATGATAATGATACTTAATATCATGACGCTTTAACGATTCGATCTAGTACATTAATAATAATTTGGTACGTGACGATGGGAAGAGACCGGACGGAATGTCATTGTTGCCTTGGAAGATGGGCAGGCCTTTGGTGTGGGACGCAACATGCGTTGACACCCTTGCGCCATCACATCTTCCAAGTACTGCGGGATGTGCCGGCGCTGCTGCTGCAACCGCGGAAACCCTCAAACGGCGCAAATATAGTAATTTAGTTGGAAATTACATGTTTGAGCCGTTTGGGGTGGAAACCCTAAGTTCATGGGGTCCGAGCGCTCGTATTTTGTACAGGGAGATCGCAAAACGCCTGATCGACGTTTCGCGTGATCAGAAGGCTGGTCTTTTCTTAGCCCAAAGAATCAGCATTGCCATTCAACGTGGCAATGCTGCCAGTCTTCTGGGCACGTTACCAGTTGACAGCAATGCTGAAGAATTCTACGATGCCTAAACCATTTTTGTAAATATTTATTATTATAATTATTTGTGTTTTTGCAATTATGTTATCTTGTTTAATACGTACATAAATTAGTTGTAAAATACCGAAATTATAATTTGATGGCTATTTAAAAGAGCGGCCTTGTGTTTCTTGATGGTATATTCTCATATGCTCAACCTTTTGCCTGAACCTAGCAACTAACATAGATGTAAACTCAGTAAATGTGATTAAACTCACTAACCCCTTTGACGTTCATAAGTGTTACTTTGTGACTTAAATCAATAAATGATTTTTGACTTTTGACTTTGACTATCATTGAAAATTTTTATCGACGGGGAACAGGGGAACAGAAAAGGACATAGAGTAGGCTTTTATCCAGAAAAGTACTATTACAAATTAAACCTACATTTACGAGCAAAGCCGCGGACGAAATCTAGTATCTTTAGAAATATGATTCTTCTGTATATGTGTGTAGATATGTGACTGAACTCCACCTAAACAGCTAGACCGACTTTTAAGAAATTTTAGTGTGTGTTTATGAGTTTGGTTTAAATTAAGAATTGGATTTCGGGTAGGTGGCACTGCGATCGGGTTGCTGACAACGTTCGGGTAGGACAACGTCTGTAGCGGCCAATATTTTATATTGTTTTACACAAGAAGTGGTCCACCTAAACATAAGATCAATCTGATAGTAAGCGGTTACAGTCATCCAATACACAAAGTCAACATGATCTCAATTATAAATATAGTATTATCATACTTACTCTAATTAAGAATTAAACACTATAATTCTCTATCTAAAGCAAACAGCGATAGCTCAGTGGGGAGACCAACAGACTGCAATGCAGAGGGTCTCGGGTTCGAACCTACGTCGCGCACCTCTGACTTTCGGAAGTTATATGACTTTTCGAAATTATGTGCGTATTGATTGACAATTATCGCCTGCTCCGTGCCTCGGAGAGCACGTTAAGCTGTCGGTCCCGGCTGCCATGAACATCTATGGCAGTCGTTATTGGGAAAGTCAGTACCCTCTAATATCCTGACACTGGTCTAGCCTTAGGGTATCGTTAGCCTTCGGGTTGCGGAGGTCAGGTGGCAGCCGCTCCGTGTAAAAACTGATATCCAGTCAAATCCGGTTAGACCAGAAAAGCCGAACCCAAGTGACTTGGGAATAATAAAGGCTACGAGAGAAGAATTCTCTATCTAATGTGTGGGTTCGCTCTTCTAAGTGCGGACACTGTTTGACACGTGTGATCTAAACATGATGAGGGCACATCGAGTGCACTGATAAACATATGACTGCACGAATGGCTCGGTGGCTTCAATGGTCACCTTGAATTAAGTGTTGTAGGTTCGACTTTAACAGGCAATAAATGTTATCCTTTGTGCATCGTTTTAATCGTTTATGAAGGCTACCGTGATCAGACATTATTATTTCAAGAGCGCGAATATTTTTTATATAATATACCTTTGTCTTACACTGGTCGTTATGTGGTACAAATGATCTCATTAAACTAATAACGACCATATATTGCTGATCCGTTAATTCTCAATGTGCAAGGAAGAAAAAATATTTCCGTTCTTTCGAAGAATGATTTCTTATACCTAAAAATAGCCTGCATAGGATTTTATGAAAAAGACACTGAACCAACTAGGTAGATGACTTTACATAGCATAATAATATGTCAGCCTTGATGGCGTAGTGGTTAGTGTAACCGACTGCCACGCCTGAGGTCGCGGGTTCGATTCCCGCACAAGTCAAACATTTGTGTGCATGAACATGAATGTTTGTCTTGGTCTGTGTGTTACTATGTATAATACGTAGATATTTACAAAAAAAAAGTATATGTCGCACCCTTAATAAAACAGAGACTTATCTCAGTATTTTGGATTAAACAAATTTGAACTCTATTGCAAAGATTTAACACAAATATAATATTAGAATTTAAAATATACAATTAGAGTTCAAATTGCCTTACTTTCAAATTACGAGTTAAGTCGCTGTTTTATTAAGAGTGCGATGTGTATGTTTATCCATTGTCTAGTACCCATAGTACAAGCTCTGCTTAGTTTGGGCTAGATGGGATTGTGTGTATGTGGTAGAATATAATATAAAATAAAAAAATTAGCAAAGCTGTTAAGAAACCCCAAAATATTCTAATAATTGGCAACATTAACACAAGACAAACAACATTTTATACTCTCTTCTCCATCTTGTTTAGTCAAGTTAAAAGTAGCACTCAATAACTCGAACACTGTACCTATTAATATTTTCAAAACAAAATGTCACACAGCTCATTTCAATCACAAAACACTAAATAATATTCAAAACTGTGTGTTTGTTGCAGGAAACGAACGAAAACATCAAGTTGACATCAAAGTGCCACATCAAACGACGCCCGCGCACCAATCAAACACTAATACATACATAAAAACAAACATGTCTTATTTCCGCACGAATTAACAAGATTTAACACATGAACGACAAAACTAAAGAAAAAGAAATGCAAACAGTAGTATCAAATTATACTCCACAGCAAGAAGATAATACTCTAATAGATGTACAGTTTAGTAATGACAATTTTTACGAAGGTCGACTCAGTCCGAACGAGAAAATCAATGTTGATGACGATAAAGAAGAGCTAGTTATAGATGAATCTCGAGATGAAGACCTTAACATCGATGGCAATGAAAGCAGAGATGATGAAATCAAAGTCGATGATGAAAAGAAAGAGGAATCATTCGATGCTTCGTGGCATCCTCACGTTTACGGCAAACCACCCAAGAAACCGACACCACATACGATAGATTATATATTAGGCCTTTCAAATGTAGATAAGAGTGAGAAGAAATCTACCGTCTCTCAGTTAATGAATGTAAAAATAAACTTTGATGTTAAGAAGTCTTTCAGTTATCAAGAGAAAAGTATTCAAGTGTCAGAAGGTGATAGAAACTTAATAAATGTGCATAAGAATAAACTACAAGAACAGTTACTGCAGAAAGGTGTTAGAACTAGTGATAGTGAGTTTGATAAAGTGTATTACAAGTGTGAGGAGCCCCTCAATTTGTCTGTGCCAAAGTCCAAAGACCCGACGCGGTGGGTCGACGATGACAGAATTGGGAAAGGTGAGTGTACTTTCGTCATTATGTTGATGTAGCTTCGAGGTTTCGATTTAGTTCACGTAAAATATATATTTATTTCGTTTGAATCATCAGTATTTACTCGTGCCCTATTAGACGCATTGAAAATACACTTTTACGTAAAATAGAAAATAAAATATAAAGACACATTATATTTGCCAAGTTTTATCAATAGAGCCGATAAAAAGATAGGTTTATATTTCTTTATATTATGATGGAATAGTATGTAATACTAAGCAAATATCGTTAGATTAATATTCATAACAGACACTTGAGATAAGTAAATCTATTTTGCTCACACCGAGAAGAGGCCCGTGCCCTGCTGAGACAGTTTAATACAGGGCTGATGTTATTATATTATTATTGTATTCTATGTTCTTTGACAAATTATGTATGTAGTACATTCGTATCGAAATTATCGAACTATTGCGGGCCTAAAAATCACCCTTATTAAAAGAGGTTAACGTTATTTAAATACTACAACAGATTAGTATACAAACAGTCTCTGTACTGCCTATTTGCGTTATAAATTTTCAATATGTATCTCATGGGCCAGTCAGTGCAGACCGGCGACACTTCGATCCAGTGGGATCTTTTGTGTCGACACTCTCCCAATAACGACTGCCATAGATGTTCATGGCAGCCGGGACCGACGGAAAAAGTAAATTTTCAATATACTAATGCATTTAGAAAACTGTTTAAACAACTACCTACATTTGCAAAATGTATCCGCTATTTTACAAAGTATTGCTGCACCACATTATATTTTTATCGATATGATTATAAATAACATGTTAACTACTTATAATAAAAGCATAGCAAACAAATATATACGAGAGAATGTGTAATACGCAGAAATTAATAGTCGTATGCGACGCCAAAATTTATTACGAGAATGACGGTGTAGTATAATTGCTCAGGATAAATTGACTCAATTACAAGTCCGCGTAGGTGTCGACAGTACATGTGGTGAATTTCATTTGCCATTTTAACGACCGGTCTTACAAGCTTGCCGCGGCCCAGTGGCATAAAGCTTAATTCACACTAGAATAGTAGCGAAGTGGTGAATAGTTGCAATTCTGCTTGTAAAATTTCCTTTCGAAGCAGAAAATAACCACAGAATATACATAGTTAAGAATTGAGTTCTTAGTCTTAACCTTGATCTAAGGTTCGCTTGCGAGATATTCCAGGAACGCATTATTGGTATTAAATTATATTTTTATTATAATACTAGCTTATGCCTGCGGCTTCGCTCGCGTTAAAGTACGTTAGGTTAGGTTATGTTAGTAACAGAGCTTTTTTAACGAAAATATAAACTACGGTAAAAAAAAAATTTAAATCATTTGAATAGTTATTAATTTAAATCCCTACAAACGAACAAACTAACAAAATATCGAATCGGTTCTTTTTGTAATATTAGTATAGATTATTAAATTAATTATTTGTGTAAATATAGGACGTGGTCTATCTGTGTGCCAAGTTTAGTGTAAACCGTGCAATAGTTCACACGTGATTAATTAAGAAACACGAAATATTTTAAGTCTTTTACATATAGGTACTATTGGTGGAATATATTTTAATTATAGTACGTAATTTCAAAGATTTTAGTACCGTTTTTCCACACACTGTGTTACACATCCACTTTGTTCGGTGTGAATTAACCCTAAGTGTAAAAGCATGGTCTTTCTGTAAGGAAATTTTCAGAGGCAACATACAATTTATGTCTGTGTTCGGTAGCATTGTTCTTTGTGTACAAGAGTGTAGACTGTATGATATATGGTGCAATCGCTGAATTAGTCACAATTTTACTAGTAATATGCTGCGTGTTGTGGATTTAATATTTATAGGTACGAGATTACGACCAAAAGCCCAATTTTTTAAATCTGTATGTGTATGTGTCTATATTATTTACATTCGCAGTTTCTTTTTATTATTTAAGCTGTATGGCAAATAAGCACACGGCCTGCCTGATGGTAAGTGATTATCGTAGCATATAATTACTTGCAATACCAGCTTGCAGTGTATGTTGTCAACTCCATGAAAAAAGAATTGAATAAAGATCGAAAGGAAAGCAATGGGAGAGAGAGAAGTGTTCTGAAAGGTCACATACCTAACTTATATGACCTTCTGGAACTCTTACCGATAATTTCGGTACCTTATTGCTCTTTTGTAGATTACGATACGGAAGTATAGAAATTGTTGCAAGAATTGTCTTTTAATAATTTAATAATTTTTAATAATAATAATTTATTTATTGAAATTAAACTGCTATATACGGATTTTGCAATAATTTATTTATTGATTACAATAGTAAAACATGAATACAGTCCATAAAATACTTAATGTAGGTAATTTAATATGGGTGCCTGTACTAGGACCAAACCTGTGCCACAGGCGTTAAGAAACTTACAATATTCTACTAGAAACTAAGTTATATACAATTAACTATAATTATTGTATAAATAAATGCAAAAATAGGCCAAGATTGTAATTATTATCAAAGAACTTGTTATTGCTTATTTAACAACAATCAACAAATCGTCAGTATCCTCATAATTTAAAGTTTGTAGGTACCAACAGACTATCCGTTTAGATCTTACATAACTTAGGTCATATATAGCTGTTTGTTTAATTAACTTGTTATAAAGAAAAGGCCCTAGGAATGCGAAAAATCTATTTGTAAAAACAAACTTTGATTCAGAAAGTGTGGTACAGACAATATCTTTTCGTCTTTTAGTGTTAGTAAGGTTGATGTTATATGTAAGCGTTGCGTGCTGTTTAAGTACGGTGTACATTATAAAAAGCTGTCGGACAGTTAATACTTTACAATTTTCATACAAAAGATGTGTGGAAAAGCGGTAGGGTCGGCGGGTTGCTACCTTTAGAAGCACTCTTTGTGCCCGCTCAATATTTAACATGAAGGATTTTCCGCTACCGCCTCATGAAGTGATGCAATTTTGAATGAAAGACTGAAACTGACTTTTAAATTCAAACTAATATTATAAATGCGAATGAGAGTTTGTTTGTTACGCTTTCACGCCTAAACTAATGACCATCATAAAATATTGCATACACATGTTCAGGGGTACAGAAAAGGGAGTATGGTACCATTCATCCAGAGAAAAGTTTTGTTGTTAACCTAAGCTAATCTACATTTACGCGAATGAAGCCGCGGGCGGAAACTAGTACAATTTTAATGCGAACATAGACTGATATTACAGACTCACCATACTATTATTGAAGCTGATTTTATTTACAGTTAATGTTTAACATGTAGGCAAACAACATCTGCATACTCACTACATTGAAAGTGGAGCTATTATTGTTTTGGAACTAATAGGCCTTTCGAATCGACCTGTCCGCTTACCAATACGTTTAAAATAGTGACCCAAAAATATATTCGATATTCAGGCTACCAACTGTAACGCTGGCTAAGTTATTTTAGTAGTACGATTGAAATTTATTCTGCCCGCGATTTCGCTTGCGTAAATGTAGATTATGTCAATTTCTAGCAGTGTCTATGTCCTGAACTGTGCCCTTGACAACGTGTATGTGAAATTTGATGATTGTGTTGTTAAGGCGTGAAAGCGTAACAAATAAACTTACATTCACTTTAAGAGCAGTGATAGCTCAGTGGGGAGACCAACAGACTGCAATGCAGAGGGTCTCGGGTTCGAACCCACGTCGCGCACCTCTTGACTTTCGGAAGTTATATGACTTTTCGAAATTATGTGCGTATTGATTGACAATTATCGCCTGCTCGTTCCTCGGAGAGCACGTTAAGCCGTCGGTCCCGGCTGCCATGAACTCTATGGCAGTCGTTATTGGGAGAGTGTCGACACAAAAGATCCCACTGGGTCGAAGTGTCGCCGGTCTGCACTGACTGGCCCCCACATAAGATACATACATACATACATTCACTTTTATAATGTAACCAGATTTTGCCTGTACTTCGCTTGTGTGAATGTAGGTTATGTAAATTTTCTATCCTTCAGAAACAGTACTTTTTCTGGATGATGTCCTTTTCTGTACCCTTTATACCGTGAATGCGAAATGCATGATAATCGGTCGAGTAGTTAAGGCGTGAAAGCGTAAAAAACAAACAGCATTTATAATATTAGTAAGGATATCTCACTGTTATCGTAGCATGCCCGTAAAAACTAAGTAATTCAAAAATACTATATTTACCTGTTGGAGTCCCAAAATAAAATCCGTGAAATAAGTTTCCCAGAAACTAGAAAAGGCTGACTGGTCTTTAAAATATTCGCCAAGTTTTGCTTTCTTGTATGCCATGGCTACAAGTGAAAGAAAATCATAAAAATATAGTTAAATACTCATTTTTATATACAGGTTTCTAAATGATATAATACAATATTTTACATCGTCTCTGAACACAAGGTTATTACTATGAATATGCAGATGTAAATTTTATATTCATTATTATTAACCTGGGAAATATTATTTACTTCATTTTAGTTACCCAAACTCTAACATAAGGTGTTTTAGGATAACCAATTCTTTACATTTTTAGGTTTCGAGTTCAATCCCAAGGCACGCATATCTAGCTTTACGAAGTAATGTGCGTATTAAATAGTTAATTATCGTTTGCTTCAACGGCGAAGGGTAACATCATGAGGAAAACTGCATGTCTAAGAATTTTCTAGAATGTTCTCGAAGATATGTGAAGTCTGCCAAACCGCACTGGGCTAGCGTGGTTGACTATGACGTAACCCTTCTCACACTGAGAAGAGGCTCGTGCCCAGCATGGGGACAGTTTCATTTATAATCTTTATGGAACATCATGTATATTATTTATGCGATTATTTTAAGCCTACGCAGCTTCAAAATTACTTCATTTTCAAACTAGCAAGTATGCATACGTTATTTATTAAAATATTAGTTATAAGCTGTTCCTCGTGGTTTGTCCCACGATTTGATTACTGCTCCGCTCCAATGGCGTGATGTTATATAGCTCATGTTTCTTTTGGGTAAAGCTGAAAGAGTTATGCAAATCGGTTAAGTGATTTTTGAGTATTTATAATCATTACAAATAAAAATACAAATAGTTTCTCATTAATAATAATATTCTATCACATACACACAACATCATCTAGCCTAAAATAACAGAGCTTGTACTATGGGTTCTAGACAATGGATAAACATACATATATATTTGTTTTTTTGTAAATACATACGTATTATACACAGAAACACCCAGACCAAGACAAACATCCATGTTCATGCACACAATTGTTTGACTTGTGCGGCAATCGAACCCGCGTCCTCAGGCGTGGCAGTCGGTTACACTAACCACTACGCCATCGAGGCCGACTAAAAATATAAGTGTAGAATATAGACTTACTGTAAAAAACTGCTGTGCTAAAATGCCATTGGTCTAGCCAGTCTGTGATCTTGAACAGCAAGCGACATGAATCACAAATAAATGCAAGATTTTAAATTTTCACTCCAAATAACCATCCATATCCATAAAAGTTGATGGATAGTTAATTGAATCATAGTTAATAAATACGTTATTATTAGAAAGTTTTAATTTATAAACCAACAATAATATCAGCCCTGTAAATAGGTTGTGTAGGATGGCAGATTTCTCATGTGACTTCTCTTTAATGGACTTCATAGATATCTATGAAGAACATTCAGGAGAAGTCACAGTCATACAGGTGACCCCACGATTTTATGTTTCACTGTTAAAGATAAATAATATTGTCTTCTGTTTACGCGAATATTATTCATTGAAATTAAACTACTAGATACGGATTTTATCGCGAGTGTCAAATGAACAACGCGATAAAATCCGTACATAGTAGTTTAATTTAAAAAGAAAGATATATAACTATTGATTTCGCAAAGAACTTTGAAAAGGTCAGAGGTGCACTCCTCAGGATTGAACTCGAGACCGCTGCGTGGTAGTCATACAGCCTTCACTAGCGCTATAATAACTAATATTAGAAATTAATATAATGTTTAACTACTTATTTTTCACTGGCTGTCGTCACGTAAATCTCACTACGGGCAGTTTTATTTTTTACTATTCCATTACCAAACCCTAAAAAGCAATATGCGTGATCTAATAAAGGATACATTTTCACACCCTCACGAATTAAATGCAATGAAAATGCGTTTTTAGCGTGTTGATGTTCGCTAGGGGTTAATATATTATTTAGATAGAGCATGATTGAGACTGCCTAGTTGACAAAGGATTGCGCTGGCGTGCGATCTAAAGTTTCGGGTTCGATTTCCGAAATAGGCAAAGTCTGTTGGGTTTTCCTGCTAGGAAGTTCTTCTTTGGCATTATTGTAATAGGTAAGGCATCAAATTTGCAATCGGTATTAGTTCAAATCCCAACCATTGCACTTATGACCTGAATCTTCTCTTAATACAAGCAGATTAACTTAGTTTGAAGAGCTAACAAGAATATTATATTAATAATTTTTACCGAAATAGACATTTTATCCTAACTAATATTATAAATGCAAATGTGAGTTTATTTTATTGTTTATTACATTTTCACGTCTTAATTACTCGACCGATCATCACGAAATTTCGCATACTCGTTGTCAGTGGCACAGAAAAGGATAAAGAGTAATTTCCATCCAGCACAAAACACTTTTCACTGAAGTCGTAGGCAAAATTTAGTAATTTTTATAAGACGAAATTAATGTGCCTGGTAAACAGGAATGGGGCCACCCTCTAATACATGGGGCCTTATATTATTGGTGAAATATAAGTGTAGTAAACTTCTGCCTATCTCTTAGAGAATATATCGCACTCTTAATAAAACAGACTTATCTCAGTATTTTGGATTAAACAAATTTGAACTCTATTGCAATGATTTAACACAAACATAATATTAGAATTTAGCATATACAATTAGAGTCAAATTGCCTTACTTTCAAATTTCGAGTTAAGTCGCTGTTTTATTAAGAGTGCGATATATACGCGTAAAACGGCTCTGTATGTATAATAATCGAAAGGAACTCACAGTTAGGGTTACCAACCGTACTTTATAATAAAGTATTGTGTTATTTCGGGTAAACGTACTTCATACTTTATTAGGAAAAAAAAGGTACGTGCAATTACTTTATTTTATTTTACCTATGTCGACATTTACAAGTTTTATTTAATTGTTTACTTAAAGCAACGCTATAGAGATGCCCTAAATTGAATAAAAGCAGTTGTTAACCTATCTTAATATAGACATAATATATTCGGTTAAGACGTTCCTTGATGCACACTGATCACTTTTATTGTCTTTACAATAAATTAACACGAATGTCTTGCATGAAACGAATGACAGTTCCTAGCGAGGAGATCCGCACTCGCCGACGGTAAAATGATTCCCCGTCGAATATAGGGCACCTCCATTTAAGTAGGCTCCATCGTAGCACGCGAAGTTGGCTGCGTGTTGACGTCATCGCAACAGTGCTGCCACATCTTCACTAACGTGCCGCGTTTCGTAACCGTACTAACGACTGTCTCCGACATATATGTATATATATATATAATATGTAACGGGTATTAACGCGATCATGCATGATGTTTACCTTTTTTATGCTTGACGTTTCGACCAGGTTACACCGGCCGTGGTCACAAACTGACTCTTATTTATGCATGATCGCGTTAATACCCGTATATTATACATATTATATATATAAAAATTTGTTAGATGTTACTAGAAGCATGCAAGCATAGGGTGGTAAACAGGTTAAATAAATAATACTTTATTTTCAGATCTTGTACTTAATTTATTTAACTTAAAAATACTCTATTCGTTAAAAATAAAGTTGGCAACCCTACCCACAGTCAACAATCCGACGAATATAATGTCGTAACGATGTATAAATATCAAATTACTTAGTACATTCTATTTTTATTCTAATTATTATATTAGTCACGTACATAAAATATATTATCTAAATAAAAACAAGGTCAAGTACTAATTTGATAGTTTTAAAATCTGTTAACCTGCTTTTATTGTAATTGTTAGAAAGAGATGTTCATAGAGAAGTTAAAATTGGATTAGCTTGTAACAACGGAATCAAGACTTTTGTTTGTTTTTATTAATACTCTCTTGATTCTTAATTATTTTGCTATTTTTACATATTTAGACGCCCGCCTATATTATATTTTCAAAGGGTAAGCAGAGTTGGCAGGATTTGTCTACTACACTTTTAGTTTCAAATTTCCTGTCAAGAAATTCTGTTAAAAGAAAGGTCACTCAATTCTTTAATAGACCCTTCTTTTAAAAGATTTTCCTCATCTGGGTAGGAAGCCAGAGACAATACAAAGAGACCCGTATCTATATATTGTCTTTTCCTGTTATCTCTATTTGTTAGAGGCTTATTAATCTGAAAGCAGTAACACAATGAATTGTTTGTTTGCCAAACGAGACAAGAAAGTAAAACGGACTAAAGTAAAATTATGCGAGTTTATTAGAAATAATAATTGACACAACGATTAACCCGTTGGAAGACAATCACCATAAACTCCGTAAAAACTGTTCGATCGTAACTCTTCACACTAAACTCAATAGCATCCATTAGTGTCCCACACACGTTGCCAAATAAACAAACTGTACCCTTCCCCGAACTTCACGAGGTTACACGCCCGAGTTGTAAATCACACGCAATTAGTACAATACTCACCATTTAGTGGCCTTCTCTTTTTGGTAGCATTATAATTTTTAGTACAAGCCAGTGTGCGCAGATGGAGTGAATTGTTTTTGTAAGGGCATGCGCACGTTGTTTGAATATGGCATTTTTTTTATATGTGTTCGTTTTTATAATTGCCTCATTGAGTGGTTTAAGTGAGGCTGTGGGTCATGAGGTTTCGCTTGCCGGGTTGGATAAAGTGTTGATTAATTTTTATGTAAAGCAATTTGCAGTGCTAACTGGGGCTGGCACAACGGTAGCGTTGTGCATCTGGTCTTGGATTCAAACCGCCATTGTGATTTTCTACCAAGTTATTTCTCGGAAATCTGTAACTATACTCACTAGAAGCCTAAAGGCTCGTCTCTTATTACGGTAGACCTAAAACCATAGCTGAAGAAATGACAATGTAATACTTAGATATAGGTACACAGTTACACACAGCGACACATGAACCTAGACTGTTTGGACATTGAACTATTTGAAGTTAAACGCTGCGAATCGTGCGAGAAAGTGCTTAAATTTTTGTTATGCTCTATCCTTACCATTACATCGACACCACTATGCACTGTCTTTTCTGACAATTCTCTATTTTATATGTAGCGTAGTTATGCGTATATAGGGTGTCTAACTTGATGTGTAGCCGTGTTTATACCATTTTTTCTGCAGCTATGATTTTAAATGATATTTGTATGACTGGCAGATGATTATCCCTTGTAATATAAAGGCATGTGACTATGTATTTGGTATCACTGATATTTATATTTAAATATGCTTGTCTTGAATCCTATTAAGAGAATTCTATTTATTTAATCGGTTACGTATAGATGAGAAAAGGAAATGCCAATGTAATTTTGAAATCACCACTATGCCAATAAATTTAATAACGAATATACAATATCACGTTTATTAAAGTGATAACTAAATATATATGTACATATTAAATATTTAGCGTTAATGTATTCCAGTATTTTTATCTCTTTTCGTCTTTAAATAACGTTACCCTTGCCATCCATAGAATAAAAAGGAAATTTATAGTTTAAAATTAGTATCTTGTTTATCTTTATTATCAATCGGCACGAATTTTTTTTTATCAATTTATATTTTGTATTTTAATATCAGCTCAAATCTTTTGTCGCTTATGTACAATATTATTATTTTATGAGGTAAATTAGTGCTTATTAGAGACATCAGTGACTCAATTATACCGCCTGTATCTATTCTCGATGATATGGTAAGTTTATTCAATTTAATATTTAGCTACTTATTATATGAAGCAAGTATAAATAGCTTCATCTTAATAGTTCTATATTATTTTGTACTCGTAATCTTTCTTAAGTTCAGTATATATTGAATTATCGTTGGTTCTCATACGTAATTAGATAATAATGGTGTAAGAAAATGCGATTGGTAGGCTTCATGATAGTTATTTTAACATAGAGATTATTTTCGAATCGCCCAGTTTTGGTAATTGCCAATATGCGATTGCTCCACAATTATATCGTATGATTAGAAAATTATATAATTTCCCATTCGAATGTGTCGATCGATTCTTTGCAAGTGATTGATGCGAATTATGATCGAATATCTGAATCACTATACAATGATTTTAATGTTAAGTTTTTGTTGTCATTGATACTGTGGTCGATCATATTACAAACACATTTAGAATCTTCTGTTTTCTATGCTTCTAATGATATTTGAGTACAGTCTGTTAAAATTCGAATATGATTAGTTATATTCGAATACATTAAATAATATTCGCAATAGTTTTCAATAACAGATATTAATTCGATAATTTGACCCGTCCAACAAAACCAAATGCTTGTACTAGGAGTTGAATACCATTCTATTTAAAATCGAAATCCTCCAACCAATTTTAATTAATTCAATTTAAAAAAATACATGTTTTAACTAATGTATAGTAATTTAGAAGTTGTCTACCAATCCATCAGAAATTTGATACCCTAATAATTAAGCCAACGACCCTTAATTTTTTCATGACAATACAATCGCACAATCGCTTAATATGCGCTGGTCCTTACTCGTTAGTCATCGTATTGTCTTTATGTTATTGTCTTTTTATCGCGCCGTATATTGTGCGCTTTTTCTTTCCTTTATCGTCGCTAACTGTTGCACTGTAGTTTTATGGTAGGCTTATGGCGTTTTTAATTTGATGCGTTTAATATGTTGGTGGGCTTACTTTTAAAAGGCTGGAAGGTCTATAGGAAATATTTTTTTTTATTCATATAAATTTGTATGTATGTATGTATCTTATGTGGGGGCCAGTCACTGCAGACCGGCGACACTTCGACCCAGTGGGATCTTTTGTGTTGACACTCTCACAATAACGACTGCCATAGATGTTCATGGCAGCCGGGACCGACGGCTTAACGTGCTCCCCGAGGCACGGAGCAGGCGATAATTGTCGATCAATACGCACATAATTTTGAAAAGTCATATAACTTCCGAAAGTCATAGGTGCGCGACGTGGGTTCGAAACGGAGACCCTTTGCATTGCAGTCTGTTGGTCTGCCTACTGAGGTATCGCTTTTTTTTTAAATATATATTATAATAATAATAATAATATTATTATTATATAATATATATATATATTTAAAATATATATATATATATATATTTATATATATATATATTTTAAATATATATATATATATATATATATTTTAAATATATATATATATATATATTATATATTATTTTGTAATGTTACATCTTGTTTAAGCTAGAATTTACATTGTTGTTACACTCAGTCGTATTTTAATCAAGAATAATGTGCAATGAAGGCAACTCGTGATCATGGACAGTTTCGTAAAGTTTTCTTTTTGAGACTTATTCTGAATTCGCATGCCAAGTACCGTCATGCTCACTCAAATGTCATTGCTTGTGGTGTCGTCATGGGCCGGGTCGATCTCTCCCCTTCAATATGGCGAAGGGGGCGATGGCTGGCCCATGCGTCTTATTCGTGAACGGGTGCTACTTGTGGTGACTGGTCGACCTTGGTATCGTGGAATTCGATGATTTACTTACTACATTTTTATTTAAACAGTTAGATTAAACTACGGACTACAATCATGCCTTATCTTGATTATTAATGTACATGTAAGTGGATGCTCCTATTTACCATACTGCTGCTTTAGAGGCTACCATCAAATTTTATTAAATGCTTGAGTATGTTTAGTAGTAGTTCATGGAGAAATGGTTGCAGCACCTTACAGCTCTTAAGATTTGTAAACAAAAACTTGGCGATTAAAAAGAGTGACCATGAGTTTCTTGCCCGTTCTTCTCATGAGCCCTACACCCTTGCTTTGCTGAACGTGGCGGTAAACGTAAATTCGCAGAAAAAAATTGTGTAACTTTGACATTCATAAGTGTTACCTTGTAACCTAATCTGAATAAATTTATTTTGAATTTTTACCGGTGTTCCCGCTGTGATTCAATAGGTTAATAATATATCTTGCTGTAACTTGTGTTTGTTGAAACTACGTATAAAATCAATATACCGCCTATGGTAAAGATCAAGACTTTATTTATATACTAAGTCTTAGACCTAAGTTTAGATCCGTTCACGGATCATATATTTGATAAATACAGAACAATTAGCAAAGATCATCTTAGTTTATAAATTGTTATTACTTGTCATATGTACTAGGCTGCCAGATTCTCTAAGAGCTTATTCTCAATTTGTCAATCGGCATCATCGCGTATTCTTAGCATTCAGAAACAGCCCGTTCACTATAACTAATATCGAATTGCTTTTGCATTTCTATCGTTTTAATCGAGACGAATACTTTCACAACAACATTTGCTTTAAATTAAATAATTTTCAAGCAAAACTGTACTTTATTACATAGTGTTAGATCTTGTTTTGTATTTGATGGAGTGTATTAATAAGTTTGCAAGATGTAATTCAAACGTGGAACGTCCAAGCAATAAGCTATTGGCCGTTGCAGCTGCGCTTAGGGTTGCCAATTTATTTTTAGCATTTAAATTTATATGGATTAATGGTGGCAATACTAACGTGGGCTTATTGCGTCAATCGCGAGTTTGTCGCTGCTACGATTTGTCTATGTTAATGTGGTTTAGGGCTGTCACGCCGTAGGTTATGTTTATGGATTTTATTTTTGGACTTGAGAATAGAAAATGATGTGTACATACTTTATTTCAATATTCATTGCGAAATATTTGATTTTTTTTGTACATTTATTTGGATGAGTAGTCATCCTTCGGGTTATACAAAGATTAACTCAATGGTTAAAAAGTACTAAAGAACTTTTTGCTTTGCAACTGCAGCTTTGTTACGTATTTCGGCGTTTTCTCTAGTGCTCTATGGGTCAGCCTATAGGCATGGTGCAGTTCTTATCTAACGTATATTATTTTATGCAGAAGGCACTATATCCGTATTTTAATGAAGAATGAGGTATAGGGTTTGAAGGACTTAAACACAAAAATGCAGGATATATGAAGATTTAAGAGATTAAATTGACATTTTTTTAATGACACACAGACGAATTAAATTCCCTTGTGTGAGTTCCAAGGCAGTCAATTTTACCACTAAATGTAACATAATCATATTATCAATATTTAACATAATTAATACACAATCTCATGATTATAGCCCCGAAGAGGCACGTAGAAGTATATTACACGGTACACCCACATTTTATCAACGTTTTAGGTGCAACGTAATAGAGGGCGTATCGTCTGAATCAAAACGCAGTAATATAAAACGTTCATTGAATGTAACTATGTAGTATCGTTAAAGTTATACATTTACTTCAAAAGCATTAGTAGACCTAAGAATAAGCCTTAAGGAATACCGCAAGTAATTACTGCTTACCTTTGATATACATACATTTATTCACATAAAAGAATTCTGCCAAATAAGATGTGTTTTGTATGCAACATCATTAATACGAATTGCTTTACCCAGTTTTCTTAGAAGTATTAAATCAATGAGTTGAAGGCCTCTTTCAAATCTATAACTTAGCCCAAGCTCTAACTTGTCTATATTCGTTCAATCAATAGTAGTTTAATAGTCATTCATTCTAGCTGTAGCGCATCGAAGTAATTTATATATACTAAATATTTATGGCAACGAGTATAACATATAGTTCTCAGAACGGAAATTATAATATTTTTATGTGTAGTATTCAATAGTTATATTATAATAACTAGCTGTTGCCCGCGACTTCGTCCGCGTGGACTTTAATTTATTACCCAATACCTACTTTAAATTTGTAATCTAATTTTAATATATAAAATTACAACTAAAGAAATTAATAAGTCTAACTACACCTATATAGGTGTAGTTAGCTATATAAGTCACATAAAAATGCGATCATACTATTCTTAAATTTATTTGATGCACAGGACATTAAATTCATGACCAGTGTATCATGTGTGCAAGCTTAGTCTGCGTCCCATATCCTCGAAGAAATAGTGAGATTTAACCTAACCTTAGCTAGCGAAATATTCGCTAGTTATAGTTTAGGTCCAAATAATAGAAGCGAGCCTATAACTTTTTAAATACCACTCCCACCTTCGGAATAATGCCTTTGTCTGATTTGTTCTGTCTTATTTGCAAACATTCGAACAACGGACACAAAGATGACCCAGATTCGGCACAACTATTTGTGGATAACACCAATATTTGTCCCGTGTGGTGAATTTATAACACTCGGCGTAATTGCAACGTCGAGGAAACCATTTTATTTATTTATTACATAAATTGCAAATACAGGTAATATGCGGTGTTATGTTAATATGTATACAATTAGGCAACACTGTACTTAGCCTTGCGGCATGCAATCATTAATATTAAACTAATCTGATATATAATATGTATTACATTTTATTTAGTAAAAAATCTTCAACAGTGTAATAGCATTTTTGCAGCAAGATTTGCTTTAAGTTTTTCTACATAATCTTTACGTTTTGTTCTTCAAGAAGTGACTTAGGCAAGTGAATATAGATTCTGAGCGCCATACAAAATATACTTTTATTGAAATACGCCGTTGTGTTAGGCGGAACAGTTATTTATAAATTATGTCTTTTACTTTTAAATTTTTTAACATACATAAATTCTTTTAACAAACTATACAGTTTCCAATCCAATTTCAATTCCAATACAGTTTTAAACCACTACGCCATCCGTATGCAGACTATTTTTCAAATAACTGCTTGACGAATAGGTAATTCGAACCCAAAAATGTATGGTTCGTAGTCGCATTTACTATCATAGTGACACTACACCAGACGCAAATTAAGCAAAATGAAAGCTTTTTGAGACATCCTTGACAGACAGTTAGTTGCGCGAGCGGCTGAGCTCGCAATGGTTCAATTTGTAACTCGTCTGCCCCCTTGTTTAGACTAGCACACTCGATACTGCATTAAAGATGCGTGTCCACTGTCACCGATTGCTATGCTAATTTATGCAGCTTGGCGCATCTTGCTCAGAGAACGTAATTGAGGCGAGTTTGTGCTTGCCGATATGACGTCGGTAGTTTAGTGAATGCATACGCAAAAAGGTATAGTTTAATAACGCATGCCCATTGTAGTTAATATAATGCATGTGTTGTTTTGCAATAATATTTGTCTATCACATCTCGTTATTTATATCGTGAGTATATTATATGCTTATAAAATATTTTGATTATGTACTAATATTTACAAAAAAATAATTGAAAACATCTACAATTTCAAAACAATTGCCTTATCCCATCTGGCTAGCGAGCCTAACTATTTAAAAGTTATCAGAATTTCCCACAATTAATTAATTGCACATCATAACAACCCCTAACTAATTCAAAATATTAGCAGATTTTTACCACCAATTTAAGTGACGGAATAATTTTTGAAAGAAAATATGTCTCCCTCACTAACAAAAACTCCTGTGTAGCCAGGCATTTTTCAAACGACTGACACAAAAAGTACTCAGAAATGCATTTTGTGTTTGAATACTTTAGTCCTGTTTGAAGATCGAATCTCCAACATTAGGCGCAGTGACAAGATAACCACATAGGCCCGGTTTCTATAAAAACAGGAGGCGTTTTACCAACGGACAATTTATTTTGACACATATTCTATCAAAAATATTTGAATTTTAATTTTACTGTTCGCAGCTAAAACGTTTCGTTTCTTATTACATTAACTGGGCGAACCACTACACTAATAAAGTCAAAAGCAAAATCACAACCCTACAGATATATGTATTTGCAAACTGCTCTCTGAAACTAAGACATTCAGACACTTTATTATATCCATAAAATCGCAAGCATATCTTCGGAGTCACATCGCTTTTAATACTTGCAAGCCTAACAAATGCCCATCGATAATGAAAGCGTGTCAAAATAAACGCATGACTATCGTTTTGCCCCGGCGTGGCCCGCAAATAGAACAACGTCGTTGATAGGGCCATTAGGGCTTTATTTTGTCTTTTAGGAGTCTGTAACATCGATATATGGTATAATAAGATTGTAGAGGAATTTGCAATTGCTTTGCGTCCAATTTTAGTGATACGCTAATTATTTTTGTTGGGTTACGGTATGTGTTAATTTAGGAATGTTTTGGGTAGTGATGCTGAATTGATAGTAGTACTTACCAAATTAATTGAATATCAAGTGATAATGGTCTATCGTCTGGTTTATATGTTATATAGTATAACAATTTTCACTAGATTCTGCCCGCGGCTTCACTCGCGTCAATGTACGGTAGGATAGATTAGTAGCTGACCTTTTTTTTTTAGATGAAAGGACATTTCCTTTTCTGGTCACCTGATAACATGTATGCGAAATTTCATGATGATTGGTTGAATAGTTAACGCGTGAAAACGTAACAAACAAACTTACATTAATACATATATTCTATCACATACACACAACACCATCTAGCCCAAACTAAGCAGAGCTTGTACTATGGGTACTAGACAATGGATAAACAAACATATATACCTTTTTTTGTAAATACGTACAAATTATACATAGAAACACCCAGACCAAGACAAGCATCTATGTTCATGCACACAAATGTTTAACTCGTGCGGTAATCGAACCCGCGACCTTTAGGCGTGGCAATCGGTTACACTAACCACTACGCCATCGAGGCCGACAGAACACATTCACATTTATAATATTAGGTAGGATATATAGCTGCTATATTTTTAACTATAGTTCGAGTTGAACCTGAAAATATACTCATATCAGTCTGGGTTTTAGTAGATAAGTCAGTCCTGTGCTTCGAACAGCAAGTTCAATCTGAACTGATCTCTCTTCGCTCGTATCGGACAGCTGTCCCATCAGATTATCAGACTGAGGTAATAATAATAATGTATTGTATTTAATAAAATATTTATAAAACACATTACAGGCTACTTATTGTATTTAATTCACATTAAAACTATATTTAATCTAAATGAAAACATTTAAAATATAAACAACAAAAATTTGTTTATGAAGTCTGCTTTTTACATGATATTGCCTGATGTGGGCCCGCCTGCCTAGGTCAGAGACCTGTTTCAGGCTGTTTCTAATAGTACAGAGTGCATTTGTATTGTCGCATATACTTATTTTTTTTAATGTTTTATATATTAATATTAAAACAAACATCACCCAGGGATACAATGATTCGTCAATCACACAATTTTTTTGTTTCGTGTTGTGATCGAACCCAGCGCGGTGGTAGCAGCAAGACGATCTCTTAAGCGACTGTTCTTTTTCTGTAGTCAGACTTGTGCACTATGGTCCGGTTCCTATATCAACAAACAAACCGTTTTATTTTTTTTATTTATTATCTCATACAAGAAATACAACGTTTTAATTAATACATCTTGATAAATAAAATAAGGTCACATGTTTTCTCAATTATAAAAGATGCTATAAAAGAAAATACAAGCAATTAGATAAAAGTAAGTAATATTATATCATATATGAGTAATTTATAAGGTGTATAAAAATGATATTTCTAAAATTAAAATAAGTTTGAAACGTAATGCTAAGATAGAAGTTGACTTACTCTTGATAGTAATAAAATTTACGCCTTTTGCTTGTGACATACAATATTATGAATAATGTTACAATTTTTTTTTTTTTTTAACGTGTGAACAATATAATTCATAGTAGTGAAAGCAACAATCATAATTTACAACTTAACTAATATTAACAGCCAGTGCTGCTGCTGTAGCGGCGGAAAACCTCAAATGGCGTAAATACAGTAATTTAATTGGTAATTACGTTTTCAAGCCGTTTGGGGTAGAGACGCTGGGTTCATGGGGTCCGGGCGCTCGTGCGCTTTTTAGAGATATATCTAAGCGGCTAATCGACGCTTCGCGTGACCAGAAGGCTGGACTTCTTTTGGCTCAAAGAATCAGCATTGCCATTCAGCGTGGCAATGCTGCCAGTCTTCTGGGCACACTCCCGGTCGACAGCGATGCTGAGGAATTTTACGACGCTGCCTAAACCGGCCATCCTTTTTTATTAATTTTTACAGTGCCATATTTTGTTACTCTTCATTTTGTTCTATTTATAAGTGGTTAGTTTTGTTAATCTTACAAATATAAAATAATAATAAATACAATGTAACAAAAAATTTAAAATTATAAAATATGTGTCAAGATCAGAGTCCGTAGGTAGAACGACTGGTTTCTTGAACAAAGGATCCGGGCCTATAAGGTCTTCTGCGCAGATTGCTAGTCTTAAAGATTGGCCTGAACAGAACTGTCTAAGGGACATTAGTACAAAAAACGATAATTATAAAATCATTTTATAATTAATTAATCCGTAATTGTCCCTATTGAAAGCATTTGCAAGTCGAGCATTTGACACAATTAGCTTATAACGTGACTTAGGTGATTGACAGCTAAACTCATTGTAATACTGACGAAGAATAATGAAGTCATTGTAGTGCAAATTACAGATTACGAGATAATTAAAGACTTGATTGCAAGGATAGAATAAGGAATAGTGTGATTAGAGAGATATGCGGCATGAAAGTGGATATAGTGACGAGAATAGAAAAGGGTATGTTAAGCTGGTTTGGGCATGTAGAAAGAATGGACGAGAAAAGACTGACTAAGAAAGTTTATAAGGCTAGTGTATATGGAACAGTCGCAAGGGGAAGACCTAGTCGAACGTTTCTTGATCAGATCGGAGACGTTCTGGATAAAGGCCAGGTTAAGAGCATCTTAAACCGGCGAGCGTGTATGAGAAATGTTATGAAAGTGAATGAACCAAAGAAGTGGGTCAGGATCGTAGCAAATGGAAATCCGTAGTCTCTGCCTACCTCTCTGGGAAACAGGTGTGAATCTATGTATGTTGATTGCAAGGATGGCGTGGTGGTTTAAGTGATCGCCTCGTCAATGCCACTGCGCTGAGTGTGTTCGATCCCCACACAAGACAAAAAGTTATGTGTTCCAGAAACAGTTGTTTCGAGACAGGGTGTTCTTTGTGTCTGTTGTTGAAATGTTTTTAAAGTCCCCCGAGGTACAGGAATTAACCATATCACGGGAGTTGTTTGTTTCAAAACAAACAATTGTTAATAAGCAGAATATTTGTACGAATATAGAATCACGTCAGTTTATTTTGGAAGCGGTAAGCACTAGGCAGTTGAGTAAAAGAGTCCGCCATTATCCATCATTTGTTTTAAATGAGTTTCAAGACTTTCAAGTCCTTGATCAATGATTAATAATTGAACAGCAGCCTGCCACTGTTACTTAACTATTATTTAACTATAGCTCACCATTGAGTAATATGTATAGGTAATATTTTATCTAATTAGCGGCTAGTAAATCCTTAACTATCTCTTATATTTCGCCAATTATGATTTTAGGTTTATAAGCCTAACATTATACCGTGAACAGCCTAACATTATACTACGAAATGTGGCTGTAATACATAAACCTTCGGGGATACAGTAGTATCTTCTAAGAGCACATCAAAGCTGAAACTAAACTTGAAGCAGACCTACTAATAAACAGAGCGTACACGTATATAATCGTAACAAAGACGAATTAACTAATAACGTAGATCGCAGCTGCGACTGGTGTAGTGATTTACGATGTCTGCCGACGCCGCGGTGACAAGCCGTGAAGATTAAAGGCGCGTCACCCCCCCTGGGACAGACACAAGCGTACTGTATTAAATTTAGATGATTATAGACGTATTTTTAAGTTTGTGTGCTTGTGTTTTTGGGATATTCAAAATGGGGGTATTCATGTAGATTTCTTTTTGTAAAAGGATGATTAGCAGTTTGAATTATATAGATACTTAGACCTTCGCTTTTATGTACGGAGAGGTTCTATATTTTTAATTCAACGTTATAGACATCTAATAATACATTGTACGACCCAGGCAATGAATGGAAATGAAAACTTCGTGAGATTTTGCACTTTTTTTAATGTTCTCGTAGTGCAAGAACTGTAAATTATGCGAAAACTGTCTTTAAAAAAACCTTGTGTAAGGCCTGTATGTTTCTCAAAGGGTAGGCTGTGTTTTTAAGTTCTACGTTACATAAAGTCGAATATCAGACACATTTGTAGACCTCGTGCTATTACTAAGAGTTTAGTTAATTCATTACATCATTATCAACAAAAATATAAAGCTTTATAATATTAGTAAAGACAAATAACTTCTAACGAAATTGTCTTTAAAGGAGAGACGATTGCTTACTCAGCTTTTAACACCCTATAAGCAACGTAAGATAGAATCAAAGTCCCCCACCCCATCTTGAAAGAACGAGATTTAAACGCAATCCGGAATCACCTATTCATCATAATAAAACGCCAGCAAACGGAACGTAAACGCAAACCAATATCACAAAACACTGCTTAAAACCAAACGTATTCATAACCTATATTAACATAATTGTGTATTAGAATCGATGCGCCTCACTTGCAAAACCGCTACCTAATTTATCGATTTAATTTAACGATAATTTTATATCGATTACTCGTTATTGGATAACGATATTTATTAACATCATTATGGTTCATCATTTTGATTGCTATTCTTCATTTGAAAAGCAACTGTAAAGCTTCGTTATAAGGTTGACTTTCGAATGTATTTCTCTGGCTAGTGATCTTTAGAATATAATCGTATATTACAAATGGTATTAGGTTGTCGTGACAATGTAGTGGATGCTTATTAGAGTCTACTGTATGTTATTGCTGTGCGATGTGCGATGTTAATGTGTTGGCAATAGAGTGATTACTACTGGAAATAGTATTAGCTAGCTATTCTATTTGACTGGATATCAGTTTTTACACGGAGCGGCTGCCACCTGACCTCCGCAACCCGAAGGCTAACGATACCCTAAGGCTAGACCAGTATCAGGATATTAGAGGGTACTGACTTTCCCAATAACGACTGCCATAGATGTTCATGGCAGCCGGGACCGACAGCTTAACGTGCTCTCCGAGGCACGGAGCAGGCGATAATTGTCAATCAATACGCACATAATTTCGAAAAGTCATATAACTTCCGAAAGTCAGAGGTGCGCGACATGGGTTCGAACCCAAGACCCTCTGCATTGCTGTCTGTTGGTCTCCCCACTGAGCTATCGCTGCTATCTAGGCTTCGTGCTGCTACTATGAATGTCTTAAATGCAACTGCCGTACCCTCTCGGGTTTGATTGCCAGCAATGTGTTATTAAGTTTATTTCTCAAGGAATCGTGAGTACAAGGATGAAGTCTGGAACTGTGCTCGATAAATAAAGCGCAAATGATATGATTTTGATTGAATTTATTGTTCGCATGGAAATCAAATTTACAAACTACGGTGCCTTGCTAAGTGACTATTTAGACTATTCCACTATTTGTACGATTAACTTGTCTTAGCGATGAAAGATTATCGCATTATTGAATGTAGAGCGCAGGCAATTCATTCTAGGTCCACTTTTCATTGACTTGACAATAGGTTAAAGTAATAAATTGTGCCGAAATACATTAATGGTGCTTGAGTTGGTGACGCGGGCTACTTGCGATGGATATATGCGCGAGGTACATACACAAGCTACTGGCACGGAATTTATGCACAAGCTACTTTCGCAGGCTACAAGTGCAAGCTATTTACTAAAGCTACTCGCTCAGGCTACATGCGCACGTTAATCTTACGGCTTATCACATACATAGGTGGCTCGCGTCGGTCGTTTGCAAAACGCAAAATTTCTATCACACTTGTATTGCTTTTATCTCTTTATAATAATACTAGTAGTTTTCCCGCGGTTTCACCCGCGTAAGTCCCGTTCCCGTGAGAATATCGGGTTTCACCCCTTTCACCCCCTTCAGGGTGGAATTTCCAAAAATCCTCTCTTATTGCTACCCTACACTCTCCAAGGAACATACATGCCAAATTTCAGCTTCTTGCGTTCAGTAGTTTCGGCTGTGCGTTGTCTGTCAGTCACTCAGTAACGGGAGAGTTTTATATATATAGATAATGTTACATAGCAACATTATTATTGTGTTACTGTGTACTTTACGCTGGTTTCCAGTAAGAATATGATACTAGGAAGCATCAATCGTTTACAGGAACTGTCAATAAAATAACCGACATGATTGACCTCTTCCACTAGTAATTTACCATCTTTGTGGCATAATAAATAAGTATCCATTCATCACATGTTAGCAAAAGCCTATCACGGGTCGTTGCCATACATAATAACACCAAGATCTAAGCAACTAAATAAAATGTAACCCATCCATCAGATCGTAGACGAGCATCCGGCAGTGTGCCAACCACATTGTCAAACAAAAACAATAAAAATAATAACTGACGGGCTCATAAAGTACCATAGTCGCTCATTCCGTGTAAATTACTCTTAACTTCAAAAGAGCTAGCGGTTTACTGCCGGTCGCTGGTTCGAGACCCGATTTATTGCTCATAACGCAATCCCAGTTGGATTCTAAGTGGTTCATTGATTGTTCTTAATTATGTGTATTATATCCTGTTGTTTACTTAATATAATACTTATTAGACTAAGGATCGTGATCACAGGTCTACTCATGATACGAAATAAAAGTAAGTAAAAATAAGTTTTTTCGTTTTCTTATGTCAGTCAAGCAGCTAGAAGGTTTTTGACTAGAAGTTTCTGGACAGGCCAGTTGCAGAATTCTATTTAATGATTCACTTCATTCCATTTGAATTTTATTCGAATACTGTAGTGCACAACGTGATGTTTACTTTATACACGCATGTTTATGGAATTGTCTATAATTGTTGTGTGCGTATTATTTACTAAACTGTCGCTCGCTTTATCGTTAAGGGAAAAACATCATGAGGAAACCTGCATGTCTGAGAGTTCTCTATAATATTCTCGAACATATGCGAAGTCTGCCAATCCGCACTGGGCTGCGTCGTGGGCTATACGAAATCCTGCTCACACAGCGGGGAGGCCTGTGCCTATCAGAAGATCGGCTATAACAGGGCTAGGATGACCTAGCTAAGCGGCTGATCGACGCTTCGCGTGACCAGAGGGCTAGTATTTTCTTTGCACAAAGATGCTTACTTTATTTACATTCATCGTGGCAATGCTGCGAGTCTTCTGGACGTTGCCAATTGACAACAATGCGGTGGAATATTGTGACGCTTTTTAATTTTGATGTTTTATTTTTCTTTTTAGTTAACAGGGTTGTTATTATTATCATATCAATACATCCAAATATTATTGGAATTCAATTTCTAGCACCAAAAGTCTTCGTGAGATAGGATTCTTAAAACAAATAATGCACCTCTTCTGTATTACGAAACTTTTCTTAAAATACCGTGGCCAAGTTAATTTACTTCTAAAACTATACATCCTGTGCGGTGGAGTGATTTACAACAACCTATATTACGTTGGCTACTGATTCATTGCAATACTTTTCTACGTTTAGTGGGAAAACACATCAATTTAAGGATACAGTGTTTCGCCATCAGAATGGTAGTGTTCTTCTCATCGAATTTCGGTCACGGTGGCCAATCTTAGTGGAGCCACCTGCGAAGTATATGCACAATCAAAATAGTAACAAATATTGTGTCTAAGGGACACACAAGGGACATCCACATGGGAGTGGAGGAGTGGAAAGGGCTGCACTAAATGGGCGTACCTGGAAAACTGCTATTGGAACGTTGTCGCCGCGCTGAGTTCTGTGTGTTCGAATCCCACAGGACAATTATTTGTGAGATCCACAAATGATTGTTCTGAGTCTAGGTGTACTGTATTTGTTAATTATATGTTTGTCCACACAGGGGTTCATTGCTAAGGCGTGAGTTGTCCGTTAAATAAAATAAAATAAAGCTAGTTCCTTATCTGGATACTTTATATCCGTTGTTACAATGTTTATTTTGCGATAATTGGATCAATGAAAGTATCTATGTATATATTTTAACTACAGATGTTTGTAAAGTTTATTACTTTAGACTAACACTACGTTGTTGATTACTTTGGGTTAGAAATTACTACTAGTAACAAATTTTCGCTAAGCAAACGTGCTTGTTTTAGGAGTGGATTGACATCGGTAGTCCAATAGGTCGGATTCGAACCCACAACTTCTCGATCGCAAGTATCTTAGCCATTGAGTTACCGCCACTTCAAAGCTATGCGAGAACTAAACCCGTCTACCAAGCTAGCGGTTGACTCATAAATCTACTGCACATATGGCATCCGCACAGGTGTGCTTCGTCCCACTAATCTGACTCAATATTTACTGAGTATATGTAATTTACACTTTCCTGTGTTTATTTAAACGCAGTTTTATTGTACCGCAGCCACCGACATCTTTTATAATGACAGTCTATTTTTCTTCCTTAAGTTTATTGATAGTATATTAGGCAGTTAATATTTGTTTTAAACAGAGGGAATGATTGCAGTATTGTTGCAAGACATTTTGAGATGATATTGACTTATTTTGAATTGTAAATATATATTTTTTGCTGTTCGTCTGGTGGGAAAGTGATCGCCTCGTCGATTCATACGAGACGTAAAGTGTGATTCATAAATGGCTGTTCTGAGTCTAGATTTACTTTGTGGCTGTTATTGTATATTTAAAGTTCATTGCTATATTGGGCGATACATAGCGCAGGAGATGTTTTTTTAAGAAAGGAGAATAAAGAGAAAATATGTATTTGGTTCCGCCTGTATAGTTGATCCCGTATCAAAGTTATCGCTAACAGAGGTAAGTAAAAGTAATATCAGCCCTATATATAAACTGTACCACTGCTGGGCATGGCCCTCTTCTCATTGAGAGAAGGCCATAGTCCACCACGCTGGCCCAATGCGGGTTGGTAGACTTCACATATATTCGAGAATATTATGGAAATCTCTCAGACATGTGACAATATTTTCTTTCGCCGTTACAGCGAGCGATCATTAACTATTTGATATGCTCATAATGCCTTGGGATCGTACACAAGTCCTCGGCGTAGCAGTCCTCTAGTCTTCTACTAGGCAATCGTTGCTACTACAAACAGAAGTTAAGATTATTTTATAAATTCATATTTACTATTATCTATATATTAATACGTGAAGCAAAAACTTTGTGCCTATTTTTACGAAAATTGCGCGGTCGGAGGAGTATGAAATTTGTCACAGTTTATATGGAGAAGGAATCCTAATATTTTTATAAAATATGCATTAGAAATACATTAAATTAATGAAAAAACACCACACGCACACAACCATGCATTTGACACACGCAGGCGAATCGCGTTCGTAGTATTTCGGCAATATTCGGCTGATGTCGTAGAATTCTTTGTAACTATCGTTACATATCTTAAGTTCTGTGCAATGTGATTATAAGGCTACAGTTATAAACAACAAAACCTTAATAGCGAGCAAAACTTAAAATTTAAAACAGTTATGGTCGAATTTCGACCACTTGGCGACCGCTAGTATTTATTAATTACTTAGGCAGTGCTACCTATTGATAAGTTCAAATTCATGTTTAGTTTTAACAACATTGAAGTTGATAAGTAAACATGACAGATTGAAAATACATTTGACTGATTGCAACACAATTAGGCGAATACCGTTAAACAGATTTGGATTAAACTTTGCACATAGATGGAACTTTTGTTTTTTGTACGTCTTATAGGGCAAACAAGCTTACGGCCCACCTGATGGTGAGTGGTCACCGTAGCCTATGGACGCCTGCAACGCCAGAGGCATCACTTGCGCGTTGCCGACCCTTTAGGAAAGGAAGTGGGAAGGACAAGGAGCGGGATGAGGAAAAGAGAGTGATTGGGCTTCCGGCACTCTCACTCACCGAACGAAACACAACAGTGGGAATACTGCTATTTCACGTCGATATTCTGTGAGAGGGTAGTCCTTCCTCGGTCGAGCCGGCCCATTCATGCTGAAATCAGCGAGGCTCTACTAATCATGTGCTAGTTCATTGATAGTTTTATCCCGATAATGAGGCTTACGCAAGTAAAGCTACTACAGTGCGAAACCAGTATCTAATAATATTATATCATTGTAATTATATCATGTATCTTTGCAGAGGCTTACATTAAACTAGAACGTTAACTGGACATGATTGATAACATCGACATAATCTTCGTATATTTGCATAACATAGAGTGCACTCCACTTTATATAATAACCTCTATATTATTAACTATTTTGTTATTATTATTAATAATAACCAGTTGTGAGTAATCGCCCACCCACCTCCTGCCATTACGTGAGAAAAGTTTATCATGGCGATGTTCTTGCGAATTTCATAGCTGTAAGGGTGATCACACAGTAGAAATAGCGATTTTGTTGTTGTAGAAAATTCTATTTGATCGTTGATGTAACTGCTAATTATAAGATCTGGGGTCGGACTGTGGAAATAACTTCCTTTCCCTATAGAAGGTTGCAGCAAAATAATATTGTGTTATGTTCTTAGGATGATTAAAACTCCCTGAGAAGACGGTGTGCTAATAGCAGGGTAGACAGTTAGATGCTTGATAAGGGCATAGGCATGTTATTTTATCTATTACATACCAATTCGCGTTCGTCGAGCAAAAAGGATAGGAAAGTAGAATGGCGATGTTGGCGTGCCTCGGAAAGCACGTAAAGCCGACAGTCCGGCGCCCCATCGCCGCCTAGTCTTGTCGGTTAGCCGGCTTATCGAAATATGAGAGTAAGGGTACGCTAGTGTTTGCAACCCCTTACACTATAATTGGCCTTGAGACTAAGCTACCTTCATGACAGAAATTTTGATATGAAGGACATTATTACTATATATCAAAATTATTATTTATGTCAATGTATTCGAATAGATTACGTCACACACAAATATTAAAATCAAAATGACTAATTCAGAATCGTTTTAACGATAAAATAAAACACCATGAGGAAACCTGCATAATTTTCTTAGAGATATGTGAATCCTACCAACTCGTGGTTAACAATGCAAGCTTACTCAGACTATAAAGTCCGTGGCCCAGCATTGAGACAGTAAATAAACAAGGCTCAATTTTATTTTCTTAATCTTAACGCCCGCATGAGGTTTATTTCCTGAATCGCGAATTAGCGGAATCGCTGACACAAAACAACCAGACTCGGAACAACTATTTGTGGTTTACACAATTTTTTGTCCCGTACTGTGGGGTACCCGCTACACGCTTGTCGCTCCTCTCGTCACCTTACCCGCTCCCTAAGCTAAGATTGCTGACGCACCCCTGACTCACACGTCACATATCAGTTACAACACTACCTGGAACCGCCGCCGTATTGTATTTGTATTGTATACCATTATTGTGTTGTGTTTCTGATAACTTTTCGGTGAGGTAACTACTTAATTGTTGTCGCTTATGACTTGAGGCATACACATCTCTCAAACTTTCAATATGTACCATACTGTAAGTTTAAGAACTCTGATGTTCACTAAATCATAGCTATAAATATACACTTTTTGTTGCGGGTTCGATATTCATATGTGACAAAAATTTGTGATATTACTGTCTTGTTATCTGTGCCTATGTTTACGCCTGATCTTGAGTTCTTAGATACGATTCCTGAGTTGGTATTTTAGTTAGGAAATTTTTATTAGTAATATGGAATATAGCATTGCGGCTCGTAATTTCAGTCTCTGCTATCACCTACATACATGACTATGTAGTATTACGTCTTTATGTGATTATAAGTATATTTATGAAGGACAAGTTCACCCCTCGGGAACTGTACTTTAAAGAGTTCGAAAAAACTCTTATACAACAGCTTTGTCTGTCCGTCTGTCTGTTATACAACTTTCAACTCAAGAACCGTAAGAGCTAGAGGCTCGCGGTCAACGGCATTCGACTCAGCATAGTCGATATACCCCGAAATGACTATGACGTGACATCACGTGACCTTTGCATATTACTTGAACTATTTTTTCGAACTCTAAGATTTACGGCAATTCATTGCCGATTCTCACTTGTTTCTGGATAAAACCTATACTCCATTTGGTTAGGTACTTAACTAAAGGTAAACAATCTTGATGTGACGTTTTACACAAACACATATTAAACAAATAAACTACTGCTTAAACTAACGGTTCAATTGATTTAGTAATCGCTATTATTGTATTGATCTTTAGCAGTATTTTATTATAAATTGAGTTTTTAGGCGAAAAGACACATCAAGATTGTTTACCTTTAGTTAAGTACCTAACCAAATGGAGTATAGGTCCTTTTCTGGACCCTTGACAACGTGTATGCGAAATTATATGATGATCGGTCGAGTAGTGAAGGTGTGAATGCATACCAAACAACTCATATTCGCATTTATAATATAGGTAAGTTAGGAGTATAAAAGATAAAAGAAAGCTAGCTCCTAAATCGAAATCCTACCTATTAAATCAGCACTGAAACCAAGTCAGCTAAACAAATATAGAAACATAAATTCCTTTCGGGTACTCATAAGTTAAAGGTATTTGTGTATAAATAAGCAGTAGCAGTGTTTAACAGTAGTAGTGTAAAAGTTTCAAAATAATGTAATAAATAAATAAAAAATAAACAACGTGATAAAATTCGTATAAAGTAGGTTAATTTTAATGAACCCGAGACTTCACGGACAGCAGTACTGCACACTATTGCGCCACCAAGTCAGCCGATATACAGGCATCTATTTAAGTATCTTATCTTATCTTATGTGGGGGCCAGTCAGTGCAGACCGGCGACACTTCGACCCAGTGGGATCTTTTGTGTCGACACTCTCCCAATAACGACTGCCACAGATGTTTATGGCAGCCGGGACCGACGGCTTAACGTGCTCTCCGAGGCACGGAGCAGGCGATAATTGTCAATCAATACACACATAATTTTGAAAAGTCATATAACTTCCGAAAGTCAGAGGTACGCGACGTGGGTTCGAACCCGAGACCCTCTGCATTGCAGTCTGTTGGTCTCCCCACTGAGCTATCGCTGCTCATCTATTTAAGTATATCATCAAATGAAAATGCACAGAAAATAAACCTACAAGCAGCCAATCATAACTTAACCGTGTACATGCTGAAACTGAAATCCGGAACATATTTCAGCCGTTTAAACTTTAATATCATAATAATTTTCTTTGAAATATTGGTCTAACTAATATTGTAAATGTCAGTATGTTTATTTGTCTTTCGTGGCTTCATTAATGGTTTGTATCAAAATGATCACGTAAAAGTAATTCGAGATATTAATCATGCTGTCCTCCTCTTGTTAGGTGAAATGAAAGGGATGGCTTATTTTGGTAGATAACTAGCTATTGCCGGCGACGCCGTCCGCGTTGACTTAGCTGTTTAGCTGTGCTATGGAAGCACAATGTTTATATATAAAGGTTATATTAATTGATGATTGCAACCTGGCCTAAATTAAAAGCACAGTATACACCTTTCTCCCACTGAGAAGAGGCCCGTGCCCAACAGTGGGACAAATAATATACAGAAACTACGTAACAAAACACATAATCAGCAGTAGTATTCTGTAAATAAGTGAGAAACGGCAATGTATTGCCATAAATCTCAGAGTTCGAAAAAAAATGTATAACGTGACGTGAGGTCAGAGGTCAGAGGTCAGAGGTCATAGGTCATAGTAATTTCGGGGGTATATCGACTATGCTGATTCGAATGGCATTGATCGCGAGTCTCTTACGGTTCTTGACTTGAAAGTTGTATAGCAGACGGACGGACAAAGCTGTTGTATAATTGTTTTTCGAACTCTAAAAACAACATCTCTTATTCCTATGTTACTTTGACAGTTGCTAGCGTAACCAAATATTCTTGCCATGGTTATCAAACCTTCTAATACTCACTGTCGATTCACAAGTGAGTTTCTAACTCCGGAAAAAATCCCTGTAGGTAATTATATACCTGCATTCTATTATAAGTAACCCCAAAACACACCTGTCGACCCACGATCGTTATACGCAGCCATTTTGGCTACGAAAACACATAAATCAGATACAAAGTGTACTGAAAATACCTGTTGTTATACCACAATTGTTAATAGACACTTAATAAGCAACAAATAGCCGTTTAAAATAGATACTTTAGTATTTCATTACTAAGTATGAAGTGTTATTGAGCGAAATATCGATGTTTACATTGTTGTTACTGTTAATCCAGCGATTTATCGCGGCTGGACTTATTCTTGGTGCAAACGGGACGAGTATGGTACATGTGTGCCATTAAATCAGATGATTTAGGGTTAATCTTTGTTTCCGATTGTCAAATAAAGTTTTGATCGCGTGCTGTGGAAATATTAAGTGATTCAGAGGAGCTTTGATGAGCACAGTGGGCAAATTTTTAGGTGTTTCTTGTTAGGGAATATGCGTTTTTACAGAAAGTAATATTATATACTAAATTTTGCAAGCGGCTTCGCTCGCGATAATGTAGATTTTGTCCATCAATTCAATTCTTTCAATCCCTTGGGAACAGTAGAGTTAGTGTAGTAGAGCCTCGCTGATTTCAGCATGAATGGGCCGGCTCGACCGGGGAAAGACTACCCTCTTACAAAATATCGACGTAAAATAGCAGTGTCCTACTGTTGTGTTTCGTTCGGTGAGTGAGGGTGCCGGAGGCTCAATCACCCTTTTAACTCCTTCCCGCTCCTTCTCCTTCCCAGTTCCTTTTATTCCTAAAGGGTCGGCAACGCACAAGTGATGCCTCTGGTGTTGCAGGCGTCTATAGGCTACGGTGACCGCTTACCATCAGGCCGTATGCTTGTTGGCCACGTGAGGGGTATAAAAACAAAACAATACTTTTTTCAAGGATGAAAGATATCCATGTCCTTTTTAAACCCCTGACAACATGCACATATGCAATATTTCATGATGATCGTTTGAGTAGTTACGGCGTGAAAGCGTAACATATAATTAAACAAACTCACATTTGCTTTAATATTCGTTAGGATAGGCAGAGATATATTGTAGCCACATTTCACAGGCTGTTTGTTTGGGTCTTCTAATAGCGGGCGAGCCAATTCCTGTGTACCAAGGATATAACAAGACATTTATTTATTTATTTACCTATTTATGATCAACTGCTTATTGCACTTTAAGTGTTAACCAACGCATGCAGCAAGACATCGTTCTGTTGGAGAGATTTTTAAAACGGAAACTCCATAACGGTTTACCTAATTCGGAAAATTTACCCAGGACTTCAAGATCGCATGTAAGCACAAGTGTAACTCGGCCACAGGACCAAAGAAACGGTGCAATATGTGCAATTAAAGAGGATAATTTAGAGCTTGTCTTTGTTTTCGATTGTCAAATAAAATTTTAACTGCATGCTGTGTAAATTATAAGCATATGATTCAGAGGTTAAACATTCAAAGCTATAATGGATACAATGTACAGATGTCAGTTCGTATTTTGATTTGCTGTTAACATCAGTGCAAATTTGAAAAACACTAACACATTTGGGTCAAGAATACTTTAAGCTTTCCACTTTTCTGAAAATGGTTAAATAGAGAATTGGGATTTATAAGAGCGTCCACATTAAAGTTTAAGTATTTACTTTGCCACTGCGCGAAGTATTGTGGGTTCGAATCTAAAGCGGGAACAACGTTTTGTAACTAAATATCTCTCAAGTTTTTATTTAATAATTAATTATTAATCAACAACCTATCGCTGTTATTTAAATATTAGTCAACTTACACTCAACACTGAGTAGCGTTTATAGGGGCAATTTTTCTGATTAGTCGCTAATTAATATATAACTACCTCGTAGTTTATAAGTTAGGCTATTAGAATTCAAGATTGAAGTATTTAAAATAAGCGATTTATATTTAACAAAGTTTTGAAGTTTGAAGTTCAAAGTTTCCCAGAGGGGTCTCTGGGAAACAGGCGTGAATCTATGTATGTATGTATGTAAAGATTTCGTATTAATATTCTTACGTATAGGCTGCGGTGACCCCTTATTATCAAGAAAGCCAAAAATGTTCACCTGTCTTTTATAAACGAACCTTTTTATTTTATAAGCCACGATGCTTATTCGATCCCCAAGTATAGCCATACTATTTAGTTCCGCCTCATAGTTAAAAAAATAAAATTGTTCTTTGCATTCTCAACAGTCCCTTCAGCAATTAAATTTTGATAAGTGTTGGCAGTCGTCTGAGTCGATCGCTTGTGGACCAGTTAACTACTGCAGCACGCGATGAGCCAGCTTTATTCAATTAATCGATGTTGTACCTGCGAAGGAATATTCAGAGGCAAAGATAATTGAATCAATTTGACCGATATATATCACTAGCAAGTTGTGATTTTAGCCATGTTTACAAACTTTCCCTAGAGCACAATTTTGCTGATGAAAGGAATTATATTTTGTTACATGGAATTTTTTTATAATCTATTATGTTATGTTTTACAAAGATTTTCCAGTAAAATAGTGAGAGGCCAGGTTAAAAAAAAATTGTTAAGAGTTGACTTTTTGACTTTGTATAAAGCCGTATTAGTATTTTAATACTATATTTCTGTAACTCATACGCAAGATTACCCGATAATGTTCCATTTACATTTACCTTCATGCATTTAATTCTTGCTATTTGTTCTTTCGAAAAGCCAACTCACGCGCTAAGGTCAATCCTTTTGACGCAGCGTATTTCGTAAATATACAATTAAACGTCAAAAAGAGTAAATCCAAGAATAATTATTTATAGATCACATTAATAATAATTGGCTCGCATGGAATTTAAACTCACCACATTTAGTGTGGCTGCTTCCTCGCTTCCAGCCGTCCACAGCTTTACTTTAGAAACTACATCTAACTAAACCCGCAATATCGAGAATTTTCAAAATGTATCTACGCGATAATCTTCTTTATGTATTATAATACCAGCTGTCCCCCGTGATCAAATCCACTTTAATGTTTACTGCGCAACTACTGTGGCTCATAGCGTGATATATAATTATATTGATGCATAATTATTAAAATCGTCTTTGCATTTTTGAGTTTATTAATCGCAAATTGAAATACAAATATTTTCTCTTATAATATTAGTATAGACTAGTATAGTAACCCTAGAAAAAGGAATTATAGATGGAATGAAAGGCAAGAAATGGTAGAGGTAGGCATCTGAATCTCCGGCTCTTTTACAAGCGGATGAAACATAAACAATACTACTCCACTTACATAGTTTCGCGGATAATCCGGCCAAGTCTTAAAGACAGCAAGCGGCGGAATTTTCCACTGAAACTAAACTGATAACCTAGGAATCAAACTGACCACCTGTCGATAAATCATCCAACCAACTATACAATTAAACCGTATCTACAAATAGCTCACACATAATTGCTAACACATCAATTAGCCAGTTACATAAATTAAACGGTCAGGCATTAATAGTTCATTGTAAATCTGCCAGTCGTTTATTGCTGGTTTAGAAATTTCGATTTATATTGCTTCTTGTGGGAGGCGTGTAAACATAATCTTATGTTTTAACTAGACAACGATGGGTTGTATCATACTTATTAGTATTGAAGAAAGCATCTTAAAGAGTCTGCGTGGGATTCTTCTTTGTAGGAAGTTTATTTTTTCTTCTTGATAAATCGACGCCGGCCTTAGGTAAGCAGTAGGTAATGTGGTCAACCCCGAAGTACTATGTTAAACCTCCGTTTTAGAATGATTGAATTCAGAATTAGATTATTATGATAGTGATGGATGTGCCAAGCTGTTTCACCCTAAGTTGGGCTCACCCGACATAACCTTTAATCATCAAACGCCAGCAACGCACCCAGCAGTAAGCATAGCTGTCATAAGCCAACAAAAACTAACTAAATAATTTCTTGCAGACCCATCAAAACTCATCAAACGCAAGAAATCTACAGAAGACGTCCGTTCTCCTCTCGGAGGCGAGGGTTCCTTAACTAGTGAAGAGGGTGAGGAACCAGGGGTTGGGCGACGAAAGAAAGCCAGAACCACCTTCACTGGGAGACAGATCTTTGAGTTGGAGAAGTTGTTTGAGGTGAAGAAGTACCTCTCATCGGGCGAAAGAGCAGATATGGCGAAGCTACTCAATGTCACCGAGACACAGGTTGGTTTTTGTTTTAATACTTCTAAACTTTTAATCTTATCTAATAGACATATATGGCGTACTGGTAGCAAGAGATAATATATGGAGATTTTTAATTTTTTGTGTTTTTATTGTTCTACATAGTAGAAAATAAATATAGTCTGAAAGCAGTAATGGAATTATATTATAATGAGCTTATTTATCAATGAGATAAGTAAGAACATTTACTATAGCTTTGAGCATATTAAAGCTTGTCATAATATGTGCTCAATTCTATTAGATACAAAGTTACTTAAACTTAAGAACGAACTTTACAAAAGTGCTTCTATAATTATTGAAATACCTAGAATAAACATAAGTCGGTTTATAGAAATGAAACATCATTTACATTTCCAAAAATACGAACGTATACGTATAACGTATACGAACGATATCTACGAAAGCTGTTTGTCAATTAAGTAATAATTATTATTGTACAAATCACTTAATGCGGCCGCTGTCACGCGTTCCCCGAAATCTCTGAAATTAAACGTTTTCGAATGTAACCCACACGTTGTCGCTTGAGTTCATGTGGGATATAAGCCATAGGACGAAGCGGGGACGTTAAGCGATAGCATTGACTTATTATTTTCCTTTAAGTGTGACAAAGTTTATCTAGCAGATTTTTCGCCCACTAGAATAATTCATGTATCGTGGCCGACTTAACAAAGATTCAAATCACGAACATAAATGACCTCCAAACTCAGAACAACCATTTGTGGTGCACACAAATTTTTGTCTCTTGTGGGATTTGGATCCTTGGCGTAATGGCGAGGCGAGTCATGATAACTTTAAAGTCTGTAGCTGAATGTTATAAATAAAAATAAATAAATAAAAATATTTATTTACCAAATAAAGAAATACACATTCTCAGATGTTAATTAATAATATTACTAAGGAAAAGAATTAATTGTTTTGCCAAAGACTTCCTACACTAGGCTAGGCCTGTCCTGTAGGTAGTCTTTTAATTCACATTTACCATTCATTATTTTTGACTCGACGTAAATAAATATATCATATAAAATGTTTACAATAATTAACAAGATCGTATTTAAAATTTACAGTAAATTATATAAATAAAAATTAACAATTACTTAAATTACATATTTAAAGTAATGAAAAAATAAAATAAAATTTAAATTTAAATTATATTATACATACCTACTAATTTGAATATTAATAATTTCACAATTATATTATTAAACACTTTTAAATTAAATGTTTTATAAAGGTCTCTGTATCATCATAAGACCAGGTAATTAATGTTTCATGTACAGTTAATTTAACTTCGTGCATTGTCATATTGGCCAGGCTACATATTTTGTTAATTCTGTTATACACAAAGGGCTTCATATAGGTACAAAAACGTTGTGCAAATCTGGTATTAACTTTAACGAGAGGAACTCTGTAGACCCGTCTCTTGATCAAGTCTCCATAACCGCTAGAATTGATTATTTCCTCGTGTATCATAAGAGTAATTTTAAAAATATATAGTCTTCTGACACTCAGCACCTTTGTTTCACTGTACAGTGAGCTGGTTGGAAACCTGTAAGGTTTTTTTAGCATAGCTTTCAGCACTGCACGCTGAGCCCTTTCCAAACCTATGAGGTGAGTAATGGCAGCTCCTCCCCAAGCTGCAATGCAGTACGATAAAATAGATTCGCAAAGAGTTAGATAAACACTCTTTAGCAAGCTCATCGGAGCCACGTCCCGTAGTGTTTTCATAATATAGATGACTTTCCGGACTCTTGCAGACGTGGCAACGATATGCTCGCCAAAGGTGATATTCTTACTATTCGTTATAGATTTTGCTCTATTTAATCGCATGCAATTACAGCTTGTTGATGTATTAATATGGATGTCAGTGCTGCAAGCGTGAGCTATGATTTCAAAGCCTGTTGGAGGAGCCGATGCGGCTGTTTTGTGAAAACATATAAAGCTTGTCTTGTTGACGTTTAGTGACAAAAGATTTTTATTCAGCCAGTTAACCACACTATTGAACCCGGTCTGTGCAGTCTGGAAAACTCTGTCCCAGGTCCTTTCATTAAATAAAATGACGGTGTCATCGGCATAGTTAATAATTTCTGCATTGCCTATTTGTTCCTTTGCTGACAGATCGTTTATATAGACTAGAAAGAGTGTTGGGCCCAGAATACTACCTTGTGGTATTCCATAGTTAACCTCTTGCGTATTACTGACGTAACCATCAGCCTTTAAATACTGGCGCCGAGAGGTGAGATAACTTTGAAAGAAATTCAGATTAATTCCTCTTATCCCAATGCTTTCTAATTTTTTCAACAAAATCGGGACAGACACCGTGTCGAAAGCCTTAGCTAGATCAAGGAATATCGCCATGCAGGCTCGTCCTTCATCAAGATGTTTACTAACCATATCGGTCAATAAGACGACAGCTTGTTCAGTTGATCGCTTTTGGCGGAAACCATATTGGTGTGTAAATAGCAAATTCTGTGATTCTAAAAAATTTACTAATTGTTTGTTTATTATTTTTTCCATTAGTTTAGAGATAACACTAAGAAGTGCGATTGGCCTATAGTTACTAGGATTCCCTGTTGCACCGCATTTGTAAATTGGAGTTACAGTTGCTATTTTCCATATGTTAGGGAATTCTCCAGAAGAAATGGCCAAGTTAAATATGTATGATAATGGCTTAATAATGTAGTCTTTAAGTAGTTTAACAAGTTGATTTGTAATTTTATCTAGACCAGGAGCACTATTATTACTTAGTTGGAGTATGATATTTTCAATTTCAGACGGGGAAGCTGGATGAAGAAACATAGAGTTTGAAGGTTTATCGGCTATTTTAGTTTATGAGGCTAGTGAGATTTGTGATTCATCCAACCGTTCGAGTATTTGGGCGGCCAGGCGTTGTCCTACAGTAGCGAAGAAGTTGTTACAGAAATTTAATGAATTTATGGCAGTGTCTTTTATCTTGCAGAGTTCGTGGGCATTTGTTATATTTCGAACGCAATGTGTGATGCGTTTTATAGCACCCCACAGCTTGCGTGAATTATTTAAATTTTGTTCCAATTCATGCTTGTCATGTTCATTTTTCAGCTTACGAATAAGGTCTCGATAGAAATTTCTATATCTCTTATAGATGTGTAATTTGACAGGATCATCTGATGATTTGCGCGCCTCTGTATGAAGTTTATCTTTATTTAATGAGCATCTTATAAGTCCAGGAGTCATCCAGGGCTTAAAAGTCAATTTCGAGCGGCTAACCGCCATAATTCGTGTATGGCTTTCTATAATAGACGTTAAGGCTGACATAAAAACTTGCGTGGCATCTGTTGGGCGTGATTCGCTATAAACTGGTCGCCAGTCAATTTTTCGCACTTCCTGCTCTATTGCTATCAAATCTAGTTTTGTATGGGTTCTTTTACGTGTTGGTTTTGGGGCCTTTAAACCTATACCTGCCATAACTAAGTCATGATCCGTAACCGACGATGAACAAACTATTGATTCTAAATTATGTTTGGTTCGGGTGAAGACATGATCAAGACACGCATCGCCTCTGGTTGGTTTATCAACAGCTGCTTGGTAACCTAGTTGTGCCATTAGACTTAAGTATTCCGTACATGCCTCAGGGTTACTTATATCAATATTAATGTCACCAGCAATTACATGACAGGGACTTCTTGTCATTAGGTTTGCCACGATTTCCAGAGAATTAATAAAATTATCCGTGTTTCTAAAAGACGGTGATCTATATATCCCCAAAAATGTAATACAACCAGGAATACAAATCAGGAGGCAATTTGCATCAAGTATATTTGGTTCGCTTACAATCGGGGTCCAACATTTCCTAATGTAAGCTACTACACCTCCTGATTGGTTGATACATTTAGTGGAAGAAAAGTGGTAACAGCCATCGATCGGAGGTATTACTGAATTATTATCGATCCAACATTCGGTAAGAAGGATTATGTCAAAATCTAAGCTTAATCTTTTTATTGTAACCAAGAAGTTATTCAAATTGTGCGATATGCTTCTTATATTAAATGTTAATATTTTGAAATCATATTTTGATATGAAGCCTCTACAATGTTCAGCAATTTCTGTCTTGTGGCATGTGATATTGAGAGAATTATCAATATCTTCTAATAAATCGTTAAAATCCATGAATTCGAATAATCAATATATTTTACTGAACAAGTGGCCACAAGGTAGATAATGCTGAACATGAGGTGTTTATTACTTAGTTTGCAATTGAGATGGTTACTCGATTCATATCCCGCAGTTGAAAGTTGAAGTATAAGCTTCCTTAAAGAGTACACATAATTTATTTTGATACCGATTGCACAGACTACAAGTATGTCGTTACAATAACAGAAACACGATAGAATCACTGAGATAATGTTATGATAATAAGGTACAAAAACAAACATGAAGCAAAAACAAAAATATAGAACAACAAGAAATATTTGTGCATGCAAACAATGGGTGCAATGAAGACAAAAAAGGGGTGGGTTATTAATTAAGGTCGCGAAATGTATCATCATTCGATTCTTGACCTGCGGCGCCAATGTGCTTATCGATGTCTTCCCTGGACCGGATAGCGATGGCTGGGTGTTTAGTGTCTGCTGTACTTGAAGCTTTGCGCACGTAAATTTGTCCGTTGCGCACCCAACAATAACGAAAATTATGTAGCTTTGCGCAACGTCTGGCCTCTCCAAATAATTTCCTGTTAGATGCATTCAGCCTTTCGTTAAAATAAAGTACCGTGGATGTGCCGCTGACGATGTCACTAGATGTAAGTGCACGCCTTTTAGTAGCAGCTAACAGTAGCTCATCACGTTTAGACTTACGTAAGAGCTTTACAACTACTGGTCTAGAGCTCCTGGGAAGAAATAATTTTGACTGTGTTTTGTTTGAGTAAAATACAAGGTTCTTAAAGTGGCTTTGCTGCTCACATTACTTATTATACAAAAAGCTCTGTGCTTTAGGACACTTTTGATATACCAAGTTGATATTACATGCGTCTATTATACACTAATGTCTATAAATAAATAGAAAGTAATTTTTTTATATCGAAGCTACACATACTTAAAATCGGTCCATGACCTACACTCTTTTAAACTAAGCATTTTATTAAATTTTCTTTTTCTTATTAATTTATAATTTATAGCTTTAGAACCTAACCTAACATACAACTTGTTTTAGTATAGAAATAATAAATGATGATAAAGGTTATAAAAAATAAACGCTACCGGTTTTGCCTCATACCAGCAGATTAAACGTTCTAAGATAATTATACTATCACCAAGGTGGCAGATGGATGGGGGGCGGGGCGGCCCCCGCGACGTGAGCCGACACATATGGCGGCACTAATTAAAACTATGGGCTGCTTTGTGTAAGCGATTAGTCGGGTCGGCTACTGCTGCAGCCGACTAGTTGGATTTTGTATTTAAAGATGCTAAGATTTTGGAAAGTTTTATAGAAAATTTTAGACGTTAGAGAAAATTTTAGAGCATATTATTTAGTAAATATTTTGAAAGTTTGTGATTCGTAAGGTGTATTTCGTGCGTTGTCGTATTCAAGTCTAAATCTAGTTGACTGTATAAAATAGAAATTAAGTAGTCAAACTATTTGCGCGTCCATAATTGCTCCGAATTTAATTAATGTATCGCTACGGTAATACCCATTTTTGTGGTAACATTGCGATATGTGCTTTTCAAACCCTCTCTTAGTTTGAGTAAATTGTAGCTTTGTGAACATGGAAATAAATCACTATAGACTGTCAATTTGGAATTGGCCAGCTGGTTATCATAATTTATCTTCTCCAAAAGGCAAGCACCTGTCTTAAGGTCGAATAGAAAAATATTTGAAAGTGAAAATGTTAAGATAAAATCTCTTGTTTTTCTCACGTATTAAAATAGGATCCCAAATACATAAAAAATATAATTAATTCATGTTGGGACCTTCATCATTACGACGGCCCCACGTGTCACCGATAGGAAGTCTATTATCCCCTAATGTCGTCGTTAACGAGATGGCGATGTAAAAACGAGTCAAAAAAGCCGATGAAAAACTCCGGGCTTCGCTGTCTTGATGACACTGGTTCCAATGGCACGCGAATTTGTCGACAGACATTTTGGAATATTTAGTTTTATGAGTAGGTTCTTTACTTAAAAGATATGAAGTGTAAAATTTTCTTGCTAGTTGTGAAAAGAGTTTGTTTGAAATGAAACTATGCGACTAATATTTGAATGTACTTTAACTATGATTCATGTGTTAGACTTTCGAAAGTAATTTCTTAATAATAGACTCTGGCATAAATTCCCGAAGGGGTTGGCAGAGCTTTATTACACCCACAATTCACTTGCTATGGTGAGATGGGTGAAGGTTCGGGTGTAGAAATAAAGAACTACTGCTCGGGTCCCATGTTCAAAATGTAATCATTATATTATAATTTATAAAACACATAGGTTGTAGCATAAAGCAACGTAGACAATAACTTGAGACTTTCTGTTAAGGAGCATACTTATTTGTTAATATAAGGGAGCATCTATACATTACACTACAATGGTTTAATGTCACTGTAATAGGGCGCGAAACTTGTACTTACGCCCACAGCTTCAAACTCTGAGCGGCTACTAAGAATTACTAGCTAGAACAAGTGAGAAACGGCAATGAAATGCCGTAAATCTTAGACTTCGAAAAAATGGTTCAAATATAAGGTCAGAGGTCAAAGGTCATAGTCATTTCGGAGATATATCGACTATGCTGAGTCGAGTGGCGTTGACCGCGAGTCTCTAGCTCTTACGGGTCTTGAGTTGAAAGTTGTAAAACAGTCAGACGGACGAACGGACAAAGCTGTTGTATGTGTTTTTTGGAACTTTAAAAAGTCATAAGCAGTTTGATCGACCTGTGAACATAAGACCTTTAGCATTCGCATTCAGTACCGCTGCGCCGCAGAGGCAGTTAAAGACAGTGAAATAGTAAACTTACTATTTATGCAAATCGTTATATAAATTAACTTAGGTACATGTAAATCAGTGAATTGTGAATATATATGTAAATTAGGACAATGCTTAAAGCGATCATTAGAATAGCACTTTTAATTCTAATTTATTAAAATGCGAAAGCATGTTTTTCTATGTTCGTTTCAAAAAGGTGCAATGAGCAGAGCTTCATGAGTTTCTGCAGGTGGGACGGACAAAGAAGCATAGGCTATATTTTATACCGACTAAAAAGATAAAAAGATACACGATAATAAATAATGAGGACGCCATGCTTGTTTAACATCTTATAAATCTATTTTCTACATAATATATGGCTGCTATGCTAATATTGATAATTAATTAATTATCCATTAGCAGCGATAGCTCAGTGGGGAGACCAACAGATTGCAATGCAGAGGGTCTCGGGTTCGAATCCACGTCGCGCACCTCTGACTTTCGGAAGTTATATGACTTTTCGAAATTATGTGCGTATTGATTGACAATTATCGCCTGCTCCGTGCCTCGGAGAGCACGTTAAACCGTTGGTCCCGGCTGCCATGAACATCTATGGCAGTCGTTATTGGGAAAGTCAGTAATATGTATCCTCTAATATCCTGACACTGGTCTAGCCTTAGGGTATCGTTAGCCTTCGGGTTGCGGAGGTCAGGTGGCAGCCGCTCCGTGTAAAAAATAATATCCAGTCAAATCCGGTTAGACTAGAAAAGCCCCAAGTGACTTGGGAATAATAAAGGCTAAGAGAGAAGAAGAATTAATTATCCATAGGACTAGACACAAAAAAATGCTTTGATAGACTGCTTTAGTGAAGCAGCGGCAGTAAATTCGGCTGCTGTACATTACGTCACGGGCTCGAATTCCTTTCGGGGAAAATGGTGCTGGGATTTTATGTCAAAAAATTCTCATCGGTACGGCGTCTGAAACACTGGTCGGTGGACGGCTATATTCTCGCTCAATATTACGCAGGATCTAAAATTATAGTTGCCGAAATGTAGGTATAATACACCTCCTTTCCCTTCAGCCGTAAGACCATGTATGCACGTATGCGCCTATATCATTTAATTAAATAGAACAAGGATATAAACAGCGATGTCGCTTATTCACCATTTCTACAATACCTAGGAAATTCATTACAATAGATAGAAAAAACGTGCACATTTTCAAACAATAGTTTAGCAAAACAGTCATTCATTATAATAATATTGTTTCAACAAATTGCAGAGCGGGACACGTGTTCTGCTATAACAAGAGTGGCTCTTAAACATCCACAATAATTGACGATCCAGTTTTCTCACTAAATTACTCTAAATTAAGCTGAAATATACCTTGTCACAATAGAAATTAAATTGGCTTTGCTTTGAGCGTGCTACTGTACTATTGATCTATGCAGTCCGCAGGGATTCCAGTAAGTATACAGGGCGATTTAAAAGCTTTATTTTTTATTTTGTTTAATTTCTTTGTTTTTTTATAGTTGTCACATATGTGTTGTTAGTTTTTATCATTAGCGTCATGATAATGATAATGAGAATTACTGTTGAACCTAAGTTTTACTTACAACTAAATTAGCGGTCTTATAATTACAAGGTATGAAAGAGCATTTTCCAGCCGATTTAAAAAGCCAGCAGTCTTAAAATATCTTGACAGATATTTCGCTCACTAAACGTCTAATTTTACACTATTCTACAAATGCAAGCTAAATTTTTTACAGCTAACTTAACCGTTTGTTCTATTTTTAAATAGATTTTTCAAATATTTGAATTTTGTAGGTTTAATAGGTGTATTGGTGTATTGTAATTCTCATTAGTGACCAACAAAAGCTTTCGGAGCGTTTGTTAATAAAAAGTAACTGTAGTTAAAATAGGAATCACTTGCGTGTCGAAGGCTCTTTCAAAAAAGGAATTTGTTATTTTATTTTGAATAACAACATGAATATTTCCTGTATTTCAGAGGAATTTACAAACATTCATACAACAAACACAAAGAACACCCAGACTCCACACAATATTTTGTCCCCTGTGGTTATTGTTAAGTCAAAACTTTTTCTGTAACCAGCATTGGTTTCCGAGGTAACAGTCTAAACACAACCAAGCCATTATACAACATAACAAGCACACGCTGTATAAATTAATCATTAAATAATTATTTTTACTATAAATTACAAACTTCATAATTAATAGCTTGCATTATAACCATATCGGGCTGGTTATAGTTTTCACTTTAAATTTACTGCTTTTAACATAAAATCTATTTAAGGCACTTTAAAATTAATAGATTCCGTGATAAAATCGTGTAACAACGTGTTTTTACTGTAGAATTAATATATTAACTTGAACATTTATTTGAATAATACATTTTAATTATTGTTTTGTTATGAAGAAATTTTATATAGTTTTCTTTGTTGTAAGTTTACATTTGATGACATGTTTTACTAATATTTATTGCTTACAATTAATTTAATTTTAATAGTTTGATGATTTTAAATGTATTTTGTTAAAATATTATGTCATATATTATGGATGGGTAGTTGGCTATCTATCCTTTCTTTATAAATGTAAAACATGTTAAAAGGTTTGTATGTTTTTTAAGCGCAAACTGTAAGACGGATTTCGATTAAATTTGACACACAGTTGAAGACCATATACCATTACCATAAAGAGGTGGGAAACTTTTTATTTCTTTAAGCGTGCCCGCGGATTCACTCAAAGCCACAGGAAGAAACTAGTACTTAATTATTGAAAAATGGTTTTTTGAATATAAGTGCACTAAAATCACAGCAATAAAAAGAAATACTACTGGACCGATTTAGTAAGTTTTCACTCATGGGAAGCAACTCTTTATCTAACATAGGGTAAGTTTTAATGACATAACTTGCGAGAAAAGCTGCGGCAGGAAGCTAGTTATTAATGTCATAAATTTTGAATAATAATATATCTGGTACATAGAAATGTAGTCAGTTAAGAATAAGAAAAAAAAAAAAATATATCCATAAAATTTTTAACAATAATTTTTGCAAAAAATATTCTTTTTAAGGAAATGTATAAGACTATGCCCACTAGACCGTTCCATCACCGACCAGCAGTTCCTATAGCAGGGCGTATCGTGTTGCTTTTCGTGTCTGATACGTTCCTAGCACGGTCATGGTATGAGAAGGTTTAGTGGGCAGACGCCTTAAATCTGGTTGTCAATGGTATCGACACTAGGCTCAAAGTTCTTTTTGTATCTAATAATAGCATAGCACTTCAGTAGTCAATTAAGCTAGAAACAAATACTGAAATATATAACTGTATGTCTACAATTTAATCAGCTTGAATTTATATTTGGCTAGGCCGCCGGCCGTAGCTTGACACTCGCCAAGAGCGAGTTGGCAATCTTCATAGATCTTTAATATAATTATGAATAATTACGATATGAGACATGTGTATATATATATCCTTCACCTTAAAAGGCGTTTATAGCTAGTTGCACTCACTGATCGGTAAACGATTAGCGAGGTTAAGCAACGTTGGGTGCGGTCAGTCTATAAATGGGTGACCGCTTAGTGGTATTTCATCAGAGCGTCTCCGTGCTTCGGAGGGCATGAAAAAAGTCGGTCCCGGTTGTTGTCAAATTGACAGCAGTCGTTAAGCCATGTCAGAGGCCTACGGGTGGCTTTAACAACTCTTGACAACAGGTTGGCCACTAACCACACGAAAAAGAAAATAAGACCGTATAAGAAATTGATATTCTGAAATAAATCGGTAGGCAGAAGAGACTGTTTCACCACCACATTGGCAACCACATTTCACAACCTATGAGTTTAGGTCCCTATTGTCATTTTCTTTTCATGAAAATAGAAGTCTTAGTTAAAAAGCAGTGATTGCTCAGTGGGGAGACCAACAGACTGCAATGCAGAGGGTCTCGGGTTCGAACTCACGTCGCGCACCTCTGACTTTCGGAAGTTATATGACTTTTCGAAATTATGTGCGTATTGATTGACAATATCGCTTGCTCCGTGCCTCGGAGAACACGTTAAGCCGTCGGTCCCGGCTACCATGAACATCTGTGGCGATCGTTATTGTGAAAGTCAGTACCCTCTAATATCCTGACACTGGTCTAGCCTTAGGTTATCGTTAGCCTTCGGGTTGCGGAGGTCAGGTGGCAGCCGCTCCGTGTAAAAACTGATATCCTGTCAAATCTGGTTAGACCCGAAAAGCCAACCCCAAGTGACTTGGGAATAATAAAGGCTAGGGAGAAGAAGAAAAGACAAAGCCCACATTAAAATAATTCCTGTGTCACGGTGGACCACCTTACAAATACTCGAAGAACGCAAACACACAAATAACACCAAGGTCCAGTACAACTACATATTTGTGCGTACACAAATTTTTATTCCAGTGGGGATTGAACACATAATACTCGAAGCAACAGCAGTGGCGAGGTGACCGCTTAATTAATCCACTATGCTATCGGTTCATCATGGCTCCATTCTTTACATGATGTTACTACTAAATAAAACTGTGTTGTTTTTTAAACATCGTCATCCTATATATAAACTCATTGACACCATATGTCATGGGTTGATTGCGGCGCTTTTTTGTAGTCTCCCGGCTCGTTCGGGGCACTCCTGCGCATCACGTGCTAAACGTTCACGAATTGACGCTTAAGTGTTCCTTAATTATATGATATATTGTGTGTGTATGTGTTTGTGTATGTATGTGTGTGTGTGTGTGATGACTTGCTCAGTATACATGTGTTTTTGTTTATCTAGGTCGCATCATATTTTTTGCACGAAAACAAGTCATTTGGGAATTGAATTCTTGTGGCTCTGAGGAATTGCTGGCAGGTTTATAAATATAATATTAGTCTTATTTATAAATTGTACCACTGCTGGAGCCTCTTCTCAATGGGAAGTGTTAGGTCATAGTCAGCCACGCTGTTGGTTGGCAGACTTCACATATCTTCGAGGACATTATATTGTCTTCTGTTTACGCGAATGTTATTCATTGAAATTAAACTACTATTTACGGATTTTATCGCGTTGTTTATTTTACACTTTATTACATAATTTAGAAACTGTTACACTACTACTACTAGATACTATAAAACTTTACTAATTTTTAAGCTAATTTAATTATTAAACCTATTAAAACTATTTATATTTAAGTTTACAGTTTCCCCGATGTTTCGGTTGCTTTTCAGCAGCCATGGTCACGGAGAGACTAAGATGGTAGTTGTCTCAATGTTCCAGTGTAGTTATTTCAAAGTACCCGAACATAATTTAATCAATGGTGTTTCTATTTACGCAGAATGAGCTCAGAGTATCATGAAGTCTAGCTGTGGTTTGCTTCTCCTTGGGTTTGGCTATTTGTATTACTGGATCCCAAGCTAGTGGTACATTCGAACCATCTTCTCTATTGAAATTAGGATGTTTTTGATTTCAATAGCCTAGCGAAGCATCCTTGGTAGGAATCGGTGTTCTTTAGCGAGAATCTGTGGTTTGTCAAATCTCAGGTAGTGGTTGGTCCCCTGTTGCACATGTTCACACACAGCAGACTTCAATTTAAAAAATAAAAAATTGTGTAACAGTTTCTAAATTATATAATAAAGTGTAAAATAAACACGTTTACTTTTTTTTTGTGATATGATATATATTATACATAGAAACATTCAGACCAAGACAAACATCCATCTTCATGCACACAAATGTTTGACTTGTGCGGGAATGGAACCCGCGACCTCAGGCTTGATAGTCGGTTACATTAACCACTACGCCATTGATGCAGCCAAAAAGAATTGATTTTTTGTTTGTTTGGAAGGATAACAAAAAACTACACAACCGATTTAAAAAATTCTTGTCTTTGCACCATTAGAAAGCCATATTATCACCGAGTAATATTCTTATTTAAAAATAATAGTTTAATAAACTAAAAAACGCTTTAAAGAGCAGTAAATAATTTAATAATTTTAATGTAAAAAAGCGTGGGGTGCTTTCTACGATATTTTGATAACCACCCCACGCTTTTTTACATTAGTTAGTTTAATAATTTTTTTATCTGAGTTGTTGTCTTGTTATCGGTTCTCGATAAGTGTGCAAAGTTTTAAATTAATCCGTCGGTTTGAAAGGGGTGAATATCACTTTCAAAGATTCTGTTACATACATTCATAGATACATACATACCAAGCTAATAAAAGCGTGTTACAAGTCACGGGCAAAAGCTAGTATTAAATTATTTTAATATGAATTTCAATATATGAGGCACCCATTAATTTAAAAGGTCTTCATTTAGACCCAATAACTTGAATCGATTCTTAGAAACAGGATCCTGACCGTCGATAATATTTTATTTTTAAATATCGGCGGAAATCTACAAGGAATAACAACCAGAAATACATCTTAAGTTCCTTCGTTTATAAAAGGAAGGCGTATTATTTTCTTTACAAAGTTAGAACAGAACCATTAAATCATAACTTAATCCAAATGTCATTGAAAAAGAAACCACTCGTTCCACTCGCATAGCTCCACACTTTGTTTCACAAAATAATCTTCTGAAAACACACACACTTCCTCTTTTGAAAGCGGCTAATCCTTCGTTAGGGGTGTCAGTTAAATAAACACTACTAATTGGTGACAACCCTATTAACTCGACGTAAAGACAACAGCCTGTACTTTATGATTCATAAACATGATGATGCTTTTTTTAAGGGGAAGGTTTCAGGCAGCCTCATGTATTAGGTTTAGATGTTATATTTGTAATGTTAAAATAAAATTTGCAGTGGCCTTATCACAGCTTTATTTGTGTTTTGAACCTGTGTAATATAACGTTAATATAGATACACCCTAGTAGTCTGTTAAATATTATATTGACTGATTAATAACAAACGTATGTATTATAAATAAGTGAAGAGAATTTTACAAATATAATTTTTATTCATGCATATGCTAAAGTAAAACAACAATAAAAAGAGACATTCATCCTTTCATTTATTGAAATACCAACATTCCAACATGTCTAGCCGATATTGCAATGTACCGGTAATACATATCGGTATCCATCCCGACATGGAAAATTCTTATTCCGTCAATATTTCACATATTGTATGTTCTGAACTTCGCTACAAACACACCACTCAAAATAACGATAACTTACCTGTTGCAACGCCCATTGTAAAATCAACCTTAATACATTGTTATAAGGTGTAATTTTGTGTTTATGGTTGATATTCAAATAGTATTCATAATTCGAAAGCCAGGGTTGCTAAGTTACGGGAAATTGGAAGATGTTTTACGATATTCATTTGAACGTATGTAACAAATCAAATTTATATGAATTTCAACACTGTGCTTATTCAATTAAGGTTTTATTTGGCTTAAGGGATTCGCAGAATATTGTATCATAATTTTTGATACGTATGTATATTCGTTGAGTACTCAAATTTTCGTACATACAAAAAGCTTAGTGACGGAAATAATTTAATTGTGAATTGTTGGAAGTAATCATTTTTGTTTATATTAAATTAATTTTGTATTTATGCACATGGGTGTCCGTAATAAATTGATTTTAATATAATTTTTGTATTGTTATACTTGATCGAATTTAACAGCAAGATTTCACTAGAATCATAAATAGTTTGTTTGATCGTAAATCAGGAGTTGGAAGCTTTGTCCGTTATACTTTAAAGGGTTACCTCTATTACATATATGGCGAAACGTGACTTTAATATAACTCTGTTGACGGCATCGAGTTTTTATAAGCGTGATGTTATATAAAATGTATAAACTAACAAATACGATAAGTAACCTAAATAAGATAATTTTAAATCACTACCAATTAAAATATCTATACAATCCTCCATTATCGGCAAAGGGTGTTTATTACCCATAAACAATACTCTACTTATTTCTGTCATACATTATAAAGTTATAAATAAATATCACTCAAACCTATAAAACAAAAACATAACGAAAATGTTACACATACAAAACCGTATCTAATTAAGTAAACCTAATAAAAATAAATGACGTTTTAAAAATCAATATCAATAAAAGTCTGAATGTAAGAATGGCGTTTGTCCATGGGGCGCCTTCGTATGCCATTAAAATTTGATGGATGGCGCGGTAATCGTGGCGCGACAGCCCTACTCTTCAAACGCTTGCCGCCGCCTCATTAGCCCACAAAACGATGAGCTAGGGTTGCCAGTTAGCATCAGATTTTATTTTTATTTGTGTCGTGATTGAAATCATTCCGCTGGGGTATTATTTCTTGCAGTTTACGAGTGTTATAAAGAAGCACTTGTATTGGTAATGATCGTAAAGTCTGCTAAGAGTTTGCTTTAGTATTTAATTTGGGTAAGCAAGCCAACAAAAGCTAATTAATAAGAAATTTGCTTACCACTGAGGATCGGCTATTAGTCGTATAATTACAATTATACCAGACTCGTACCTAAATGAATCGTAAAAAATGAAGATTTTACTCGAGTGACGCAAAAGTAAATGCATTTGTTTGTGTATGGCAATTATAAAATCCATATTTAACACTCTTGAGTGCTATTAAGTACTTGTATATTTTAGAAAATAATAACACAGCTAGTACAATGTGAAGTTATAGACTTTACAAGAAGATAAACAGAAGAGTAATATTTAGGCGAACGTTTCCTGACTTGGTCGGAAGTATTCAGGCAAAACACTAGGTTATGAAGAATTTGATGAAAGTGAATGAATCGAGAAAGATATGCCAGGATCATAGGAAGTGAAAATGCCTGTACTAATATCTCATTACCTTTCCAAAAAGTAAGCGTAGGTCTATATATGTCATTGTACGTGTTTCTATGTTCATCCTATGTTACACATATGCAGACATGACGCAAAGTCGTTTGTCAAGATTTTATATCTAACATCCAAAACCTGACCTTATCGGATGTGGCACTTGTTTTTATGTTAACGACCAATAACGACTCCATTTATATAGTAGAAACAATATTAAGAAGCCACAGCGAACATATTTACAGAACTTTTATTACACCTTTACGAGTTCCATCTAAAAGAATATCTCACATAAATCACGAATAAAATATGACGAAACGGGAACTTCCCGAAGTGGGCACAGACCGGCTGCGCGCGCGCCGCTTCAGTCCGCCTATTAACCAAACATAATTAATTTATATCAACGTCTTTGAGACGACGGCAAAAAAACAAATGGACGTTTTAATTTCGGGAAGCCTCTGTTTTGTTCGAGTGAATAAATCCTTCCAGCTATTATTACAGCGGTCGACATAAGTACGTGATTTAGATGTTTTAATGTCCATGATTTGTTATTGCCCGGATAAAAAGAGATGGCGCTTTGTAGTTTAAAAATATTGTTCTAATGTTCTCCTTGGTTTGTTGCATATTTTTTGATTGGTTTGTGTGCACTTTGTCAAGTGGTATAAAGATATTAAACTGCTTTGATATTGTTGTGTTTATGATAGTTTTTATTTTTCCATTAGTTCATTTAGTGCACTATGCCGTGCGATGTGGTTTCAGAGTTTACAATGCATTTTATTGTAGTGCAGTGTGCAATGCTGCGGTGACGAAAATATGTTTTGTTGTTCTTAATTGTTAGCTCGTATTATTTCAATGTTGGAATGTTTTTGATTACATAAACCGTGGCCTATAATGTGAGATTACATTATTTTGAATGCCCGCGTCAGAGATAGTCTGTGCACCAGGTGAATATACAAACATTTAAATAACCAACCAGAAAAAGTACTGAAACTCAAGGTACACATTTTGTATCTTATTTTTTTCGCGCCACTGGTTAGTCGGATCCACAATATTCGGCACAATGTTACGGTCGGAGGTGACTGGTTTTAGTTTGGGTAGGTTACTACCATGCTGTGCCGTTAAAATACGATGGCCGTTTGAAAGGCTGTTATTTATTTTTAAGTTGTAACAGTAGGCATGATTTTCAAAGCTGTTATACCATTATATTACAATCGATATGAAAGTACTATTTCCACTGCAAACTGTTGAATAGATTGGAATGCAATTTATTAGGGATAGCTTGAACATCAGGTACGGAAGCAGGCTACTACAAAAGAAGTCGTGGGTTATGTAATTAACTATTTAGCAAATCGTAACAAATTTTCAAATATTAGGTATTCTATAATAGTTTTGCTTTTTGTCATAATACCGATGTGGTTGATCATGTATGGACTTTCTGTATACAGAGTATACAAAGTTATTTATAATTAAAATTACATTGTGCAATGTAATGTAACCTGTTTTCATGCCATTTATATATTATAATATTACCACACCTTTTTCACATATAACATACTTTAATTTTACTCTTAGTGTGGGAGTAGATCCTACTGTTCATTGTACTGAATCGAACCTTTTATCGCCGTCCTTTGTAACGCCCACAAATTGATATATTCTCGTCGAAACCACAACGAACCGTTGCCTAATTTTACTTCCTTTAAACAGATGCCTTGATTACAAGCTTCATTACCCGCGGCCTTAAATATTTATAAAACCTTTATGCCTGTTGAAGTAATAATTATAACATTTATTGTTCATAGCCCGGCGGTCCGTGACTTATCGCGTTAAGCATGTCCCTTTGTTGACATTTAGAAATGCTATTAAAATATCCAGTCCGTGCCTAAGGACTTAGGCACACTGGTTTATATCCTGTTAGATCCAGATAGTAGTGGATGTAGCGGTAGTATATATTATTATTTTTTATAGATAGCAACTTGGGTTTCAAATTACTAGTATCCTTATTAACACCTCCAGCTAAGCTTGTATTAGGAGTGGGTTCACGTCAGTAGTGCAATGGGTGGGATTCGAACCCGAGACCTCTCGATCGCAAGTCCAATGCCTTATCCATTGGGCTACCGTTGCGCCGGTTCAATAAAATGTGTTCTAGACTGTTCATCGTAGTCGGGCAAAGTGTTTTTAGGTTTTTCTATCAAGAAGTTCTTAGTGGCAGCACGGAGGCAGCACTTTCACTCCTAAGGTACTCCAAGGAACATCATAAAATTTTGCATGCACATTATCAAGGTTACAGAAAAGGACATAAGGTACCTTTCATTCAGGCAAAGTACTATTCCCGAGAGAAATAAATTTAGTAGAGTATAATTATTATACTTCGGTTGCCTCCTTGACATGGGACATAAAAACATACAAAATGTGGGTGTTTTACTTACCTATGCATGTACCCGTTCAGGGACATAGGCGAGAGACTATGGATGTATGTAGATGTAAATGCTCCGATATTCAGATATAATCTTATCTTATCTTATGTGGGGACCATTCAGTGCAGACCGGTGACACTTCGACCCAGTGGGATCTTTTGTGTCGACCCTCTCCCAATAACGACTGCCATAGATGTTCATGGCAGTCGGGACCGACGTCTTAACGTGCTCTCCGAGGCACGGAGCAGGCGATAATGTCAATCAATACGCACATAATTTCGAAAAGTCATATATCTGCCGAAAGTCAGAGGTGCGCGACGTGGGTTAGAACCCGAGACCCTCTGCATTGCAGTCTGTTGGTCTCCCCACTGAGCTAACGCTGCTCTTTTGGAATTCAGATATAATAGTTGTGAGTGGTTGTTACTCTTGCGCTGTGTGTTGAGGTTTTGATCAACATATGGGCTAAAAATGTGAATACCAGAATGGATATCTGAGTGAATGGAATTGTTTTAGTCTTTCCAAATATCTAGTGACACATAGCCTCGCCGCATACGAGCTACTGGTGATAGACAAACGCCGCCACCGAGCTTCGGATTACAGTTATCATACATTTTATATAAACTCGCCGTACACGGCTATCCCTGGCCACCTCACGAATGTAGTTTCAGGTGAGAGCGTTTTTGGTTATCGCCTATCTGTTTAAAGAACATATTATGTTTTGACGCAAATTTGATAGTAAGTTTCGTTTTGGAATATACTTTTGTGAGAAAATGTAGAAGTAATTTGTGAGTTATTTAAGCTAAATTAATTATAGATATATAGATTATCATCTGATGTTTGTTGTACCTATAGAATATTTAATGATGCTTTTTATCCTATTTTTATTTTGCATAAATTCGCCATGTAGAATATTGTAGACAGTATTTCAAGATATGTGAGTTACATAATTTAAAAATAAAATGAATGTTAGGACTGTAAGCACTACAACTTAATGCCTCTCGTTGATAGACGCAAGATGCTAGATATGTTGCTCTTGCATGATATTGTACGAGGTACCCTAAGCAGCCCTTATTTATTGTCCAGTCTCCAATTCAATACACCCAAAACACGAACTAGACACACTGCACTATTCTCAGTGACTCATCATCGCACAAATTACGCTCGTAATTCAGTTATGGCACGTTTACCCCGTGTATATAATAGTAAATTTGAGACATTGGACCTATTCTTACTGTCTAAGAACCAGTTTAGGTCCAATGTTCTAAAAATGTTAATTAATTAATATGTCTTGTATTGTCAACAGTTGTTATCTTTATTTTTAAATTCAAAGATTATATTGGAATTTGCTTTCTTAGATGTAAACCTACATATTCAAATATTTCCGAATCTTATATTGTGTAATATTATATTAAGTTATTGTTGATTGGGATAAGATCTACGTTTAGATTAATCTGCAACTCAAGATAAGTATTTACGATTGCTTTTATATGTATAAACAATTTTTGTAAATCGTTTACCTCTTAAAAATTGTCGTGGAACTCTGTTACTGGCTTAAGAGTTTGTAAACAACCAGTCAAAGCTGGTTGTATTAGCATTAATTGTAAGTTTCCTTATAAACAAGCTGTTGAGTTTCCTTATAATAAATAAATAAATAAATAAATGTTTGAAAATAGTGATTTGTAGATACTCTGTTATCTAAAAAAGAGATCGATGCTCAAAATATAGATTAAACATTATGTACATATATGTATGTATGTCCAAGCTTTACGCAATAATTACTGTTGCATCTGCATCAGCATCTAGACTAAAACCATCATGCTGCCTATCAATATAGTATTGAAATTAAATTCATTATGATAAAAATATGGTTTTGACCGGAATTCACAGAATTGTGTGAACAAGGCCTTACAATCTACCGCGCTGTAAGCATTATTATATTTTACAATGTTTACCAAATTATATTTTTTGCGAAGCGGGAACAAACCGACATTAATATGACAGGTCGTTCGTCACTCGTGATCTAGTGTTAAATTTTTATGAAGGATTATGGGATGTCGCTTTGGTATTATTTTTGTTATAGACTACTAAACGGATCTTTATTTTATCATCTTGCTTGCCTCGTGGTACGCTTATAGCTAAGCATGTGGTCCCACACAGGTATTGGGTTATAGTGGGCAAATCTAACTAATACCTATTATAAATGTCAGTTTGTTTGTTACGCTTTCATGCCTTAACTACTCGACCAATTTTCATTAAATTCCACCTTGTCGGGGGTACACAAAAAGACATAGGACTGCTAGACTTTAACCCAGAATAAGTTAAAGCGTGATGACTTTAATCTAGGAAATAAAATGATGTACCCGAGGGATACAAAATATTGTCAAAATCTACATTAACGCGAGCGGAGCCGCGGACAAAAACTAGTTTTTCAATAAAGTCTAGCAAGTGTGTCCGTTATCGGTACGGTAACGTACACGGATATAATCCCTAAGGCCAACTTCCCTTTTCCCCCAGAGGGCGACTACAGACTCCAATAGTAGGACTTATTCCTACGGTTGTGGTCTATATATTTCTTATTTTTTGCCCTATTAGTAAAAGATATACTATTGAAAAAAAGAGATACTGTTACATAATAGGATTGAATTCGCTACACGATATCGTATAAAGTTTTCTAAGAACAGAAAACTTAATACTCGTGGACAACTTATTATCAAAACAATTAAAGCATAAAACATTACGTTGCACTTATCAACCATATTTACTTATAATTTGAAAACTACCTCCTTGATCCCGCTAGCTTAAGTTTTCACGTTTATTGCTGTGTTAGATTCATTTCCTGGGTCACAAATATTAGATACTATTAAGTTATACCGTTTAGTAGCAACATGGAATCTGACCAATCAGACACATTCATCTCTTTCAGGTTTTAAGCTATTTCGTCTTTCCAACAGTATCACAGACAAACTTGACTAGATCAGACTTCGTACAAAATAGGAAGGAATGGCGTACTTTAACGGGTTCTCTGTCCGATGAATCACATATGATACATAACAACAACATTGTGTCCATCATGATGTCGGGGACCAAGATCCACTTTGGGTCGCTGAGCCAGCGAAGTAAGTTAGTATCCATGCTTACTTACTTAATTCGCTTCGCTTTCGCTATCTATTGTACACACGGCTACACATCAAGTTAGACACCCTATATACGCATAACTACGCTACATACAAAATAGAGAATTGTCGGCAAGGGACAGTGTATAGTGGTGTCGATGTAATGGTAAGGATAGAGCGTCGCGTCCCGTTCAGCGTGAATGAGACAAAATAACAAAAATATAACACACTCTCTCGCACGATTCGCAGCGTTCAACCTCTAATAGTTCAAAGTCCAAACAGTCTAGGTTGAATTGTCGCTGTGTGTACTACACATAAGTAATTTAATAATGCAATATATTTTAAGTCTGTCTCTCAGTAACCTGTGCATGTGGTGTTAACCTCTAATTAATTGTTACGCTAGCTAATGTTTCCATTGATTTTATTTTATGTTGGCTATGTATAAGTATGAACAGTTGTTGATTAACCAAATAAATAAATACACAGCTGATTAGTGAACAGATAATTAGTGTAATATATCTCCAAGATGTTCGAACTTACCCAGCACTCTACTACAGAGTTATACAGCTTCAAAACTCCATAACGGTTAATTTCGCGTCAGTCTCCATCGAATTGTTTTGTTAGTTCATCCGCCATAATCATTTAACTCGCTCTTGACGTCAACAAGCTGGGGTGCATTTAAATTTGCATAACAAGCAGACAGCACCGCGGGGCATAGTATAGCTGTGTATCATTAGATACAGTTTATATCCTGCTAATATTTATGAGGAAGTTCGTAAAGATGTTGGCATTTTTGTTATTCACTCACGCCTAAACTGCTATACGGATTTGGATGAAACTTGGCTCACGGATAGGCCATCTACTAGATTAACATACAGGATACTTTATGTCCTGATTAATCCTGTAAGATTCAGATTCGGATTAAGAGGAAAGTTGTGAATAGAATCTGGTAACGTAATAAGCTTATGTGCTTTTGCTATACACATTATAATATTATAAATACGAATGTGAGTTTATTTGTTTGTTACGCTTTAATAAATTTCGCATACAGGTTGGCAGGAGAATAAAAACGGACATCCTTTCATCCAGAAAAAAGTTTAGTTATTAACCTAACCTTACTACTAATTACGAGTATTCCTCGTATATTCCTGAATGAGCAGTCAATGTTACACTCACACGACTATGTTTTTAGCCCCCGTAATAGAGGGCGATCGTATTCCCATCTCACCGAACCCTTTTACAGACTCCATACTGTTACCGAGAATTTCCTATCCGTTTGATTCCAAAACTTATTTTGTGTTAGATTTTGCATTGTCCCAAGAAGAGGCATGGTAAGTATAACCATCTCGAGTAAAATATCTAGACAAATACATCAAACTAAGTCAAGATCTATAAACACTAGCAACTCTATTTACTCAACTCTAAATCGCTCAATCGTAACAACTCTGAGCAATAAAATAACTCACAGCTAGAATAATCGTGCAAACACTAACCCATCATAAAAATAACTGCAGTCAGTGCATAGCCTCGAGGAATGTGCTCCCAGCTTTACCCAAAGAAAGGGAGGGACAGATCACACGAATAAACAATCAAATAAAATCACGACGACTATTCATCGACCACTTATGTGAATTACCAACTTAAAATACGCATCTTATAAATCGCCATTAGCACTTATTGCAAGGTGATAAGGTACATACTTAAATAGCAAATGTTTGACGAATGGTAAATGTAACTTGGTTGATGCGCTAGGGTTGTGCGAATGCTATTTATCGAGGTTTGTGTAAAGTAATTTAGTATATTATGTTTAAAATATGGTATACAAGATTTTGCCCGCGACTTCGCTTGCGTTAGTGTAGGTTAGATTAGATTGGTTACACGTTGGTTTCGGACACGCCACGATCGTGGCGTTAAATCCTATTTTTGAGGAGTGGCTGGACAGGCGACATGGCGCCCTCACCTTCCGGCTGCCACAGGTAATAATAATAATAATATAATATTCTACCACATACACACAACACCATCTAGCCCAAACTAAGCAGAGCTTGTACTATGGGTTCTAGACAACGGATAAACATACATATTATATACTTTTTTTTTTTGTAAATACATACATATTATACATAGAAATACCCAGACCAAGACAAACATCCAAGTTCATGCACACAAATGTTTGACTTGTGCGGGAATCGAACCCGCGACCTCAGGCGTTGCAGTCGGTTACACTAACCACTACGCCATCGAGGCCGACTAATGACTGGCCACAGTTGTTTTGGCCAGTGCCTGTGTCGTATAGGCCGGCAGGCGACGCCCGGATGTCATCACTGCGGCGACTGCCGCGATGTTGTTGTGGACATGGCGCTGCACACTTTAGCGGATTGCCCCGCCTGGGCATCGCAGCGCCGTAAGTTGATCGCGGCAGTCGGACTGGTTGCCCTCTCACTCCCGGCCGTAGTTCAGTCTATGGTCCGGAGTGACAGTAGGGTTTATAAGTGAGTGATTGCCTTTGAGTAGGTCTCTTCGTGTAGTGGCCTGCCGTTTCATGCGGTGGGCCGGAATCCCGGCAGGGTCGCGACCGCATGTGCTAGTGATTCGCGCGGCCCCGTCGATAGTAGTTTTGTCGAGGAACACCATGGTAGGTTTAGTCGGTATTCCGAGGGGTCCATTATCATCATTTTAACTTCTTTATTTTACCCCGGTGAGTTCGACATAACCCTTCCACCCGCCCCCGCGGAGGGGTATGTGTCAAGGCATACCCCACGATAAAAAATAAAAATATAAAAAAGTTTGGTAATAGTCATTTTTTTAAAAGGTTATGTCATATACTGTACCCCGGACAACGTGTATGCGAAATTTTATGATGTATGTCAAGTAGTTAATGCATGAAAGCATAACAAACAAATTATATATAATCCTAACTGATATTATAGTTTTAATATTAGTTAGGATTACATGTTTATCTGAACTTTATTTCACTAGTTACTTAGATTCTAGCTAGTAAAAAGCAGGCTTTTCGTCGTTCTTCTTCTTCTTTTCTTCTTTTCGTGTGGTTAGTGGCCAACCTCTTATCAAGAGTTGTTCAAGCCGCCCGTAGGCCTCTGACATGGCTTAACGACTGCTGTTAATTTGACAACAACGGAGACCGACTTTTTTACGTGCCCTCCGAAACACGGAGATGCTCAGATGAAATAGCACTAAGCGGTCACCCATCTATAGACTGTCCGCACCCAACGTTGCTTAACCTCGCTAATCGTTTACATCGGTAAACAAAAACCGTGAGTGTAATTGGCTATGAGCGCCATCGTTAAAATATATTTAACAACATTGGTAATAATAACGTTTTATTAGAACTTAGTAGATGGCTGCAACTTTGTAAGAACTCATAAGAAGACCTCTATGCTATGTCTGTAACTATTAAAGAGAGCTTAGTTCATTTGTTGCCTTTTGCAGATTGAATTGAAGAGCCCTTTTAATGATTTAGATCACCTTGGAGTTAATAACAGATTTTATTTGCGTTTTAAAAGTATGTAATTACATGCGTATCTAGTTAGATACTAGAGAATGGAAATAAAACTGTACCACCGGCGAAGAAGTCGATACTATAAACAAAAAGTTACTCGTTCTGCATAATGACTATAGCAGACTGCCAAGATTTTGCATAGACATAATATATAGCTTATGTCCATCTGGAATATTGTATCATTCAAAAAGGTGCTGGTTCCGGCCGATACCGTCCAAATACAAAAAATAAAAATGAAATTTGCTCTCTCTTATTTAATTATTAGTATAGACTTGCTTTACGTATGAACAAGTACCTTTTCCCACTTTCAATGTGACATATAATTTATTAAATATGAACCGATTTAAATGAAACAAAATTACTGATATACTTAATTAAATGCTGTTTAAAATTCAATTGTGATAAGTCTACCTGGCATAATTAAATGCTGTTAAAGAATGTAAGAAGTACAAACCACTTTAGAATTCGTTTAGTCCTTGTAGCGAATAGCACAAATAAAATACTTTTTGTTTGGCACATACAAAAACAAAAAAAATATGCTAACGAAACTAAACGTTCGCACATATCCTCACACCTGTATAAACCGTAAGGCATAAACAGAGGGCTAAACCGCTCACATTTTGCGAGTTATATATTAGGTGTCACCATCACCTGAGTGCATTGCCAGATTCCGACCTGCTACGGAGAAAATCCTTACAGAAAAATTCAATACTTTGCAGTCGCACGAAAATAATTGCATTCGTGCCCAACGGCGATGTAGCATGATAAAAGCGGTCATCGTAAGCAGCTACTTATAAACACACCTTATAAGTTAAAACGTTTTTTCCATACAAGGAGGTAAAACGGTAGCCGTAAATCGAAAATAATTTTATCTTTACTTAGTAATGACCACTTACCTTATCTCCAACACCGCAACACCTAAAATCCAATTCGTTTTAAATTAAAACATAAATCACTATCGACAACTGATACCACCCATCCCTATCAATTTCAAAAATACTCCTTCTCAATTCGGAATCCCGTAAAGCATACTCGGCATCTTCGACAGAGAGAAACATACGCAAAATGTACTAGTGCGAGCGGGACAACAACAAAACAGGATGATGTACGCTTTTATGAACACTATAATGGTTTAAATTGGTCCTTTAATAAGCAACGGGCGATGTCATAAAGTACTTCAAATAAAACTGTCAGTTCTCAAGCAATTGTTTACGGCCAAATGTTAAAACGCCCATTATTGTTTGATCTCTCTTTGTCGAACATTAACCCCTTTGTCGCGAGATTTGTTAGGTGTGAGAGAAGGGGTAGAGCTCGCGTTACACTGGTTATGGAGTTATAATAATGTAATGGTCTCAAGACGATTTGGGATTCAATGGAGCGCTGATACGTTTAAGTATTTGTTTTTGGTTTGTTCGTGAACAAATATGTGGATTGTTTTATTAATTTCTGGGTGATGTCCTATATTCAATTAAGTTTTTTCATGTGTTGTTTTGGAAATGGATAGAGTTAGATGTTGCTTGGCAACTAGTTTAACATCTCTATGTTGAGATACAGAAGTTTGCTGCCTTGCAACCATGTGATATCTTTCTGTGAGTAAGCCTTCTATGTGTCTTGGGAACACAGTGTACAATCTCCTGTCAGTAGAGGAGCTAATATAATCTTTGCCTTTCATGCTGTCAACTGTCAAGGTTTTTTCGCTATAAAACATAAATTAAGTAAATAAGGTCTTCTAGATCGAATTTCGCCAACGGCAGCCAATTTTAAAGAAGTTTGGCCATCTGCGTGGGAGATATTTTAGAACCAACAGCTTTACATGCTGACCGAGGCATGGAGTGTAAAATACCAGCAACGCCGGGTCCGAATAAAAAATTTCTTAGCAGAAGAATCATTTCTTCTCTCTCTCTTCTTTTGGGGAGTCTTCACCTAGTCCTTCTTGACAAAGTTCACTGCTATTGCGTACTGAGACAGTGAAATGACAAACATGTGTGATCCATAGGTGTTACGGTTTTTGATGTTCTATTATATGGTCGTATTTATCCCCTCGTCTGCTCCAATCTCAGACACAGTAAAACATAATTAATCTTGGGTATATGGTTAAAATTTGGGTGAAGGTATCACCCAACATTTAAGTGCTATGCACTGGCCGATGCAGCAATTTACATATTCTCGATCCGTTGCCAAATTATTTAATTCTTTATTTGTATCTACTTTGCTTTTTCTCTCAGTTGATCTGTATACTTTCTTTTTGGTCATCCTCTCTTTCTCTTTGTCTCTACTTTCCTTCCATAATATTGACAATAATTTTTTCATATCTGAGTAAGCGATTAATTTATGTTTGTAAAGTCACCCTAGATTCCATTCCTATCTGCTACTTAAAACAAAGAACCTTTTAACAATTATAAGGTTATTGATATACATTTTTTAAATAATCGTCGTTGATCCTATTTTATACCATGTTATTGAAATTTCTATCAAAATAAACATTAAAAAGTATGTCCAGTATGCGTATGCAAACTAATAACAACGAGTTTAGAGTGTAATAAGAAAATTTACTAACACACGTATGCAAACTAACATTCAACACGTAGGTATTATACAAAATACCAATCATATTTCTTCGCCTATCGGTATTAATGATCACTTGAAGAGGTTATCATATTTTCGATTTCGTTTTGCAATAGGGTTCGTTTGACAATTTAGATACAACAATAGACACGTTTGACAATTTTGATGAAATATATTTTGTTGCTTTTTTTAAAGACAATTCTCGCACTATGTAGCCTTTTAACATCAACCCCTGTGTCAAGATAGACTTTACAAATATACAATAAAAGGCCAACAAATACACATAGTTCCAGTACAATCATCCGTGGATTACACAAATAATTATTGATCAAAAAATAGTTGAATACAATACGGCACAGCAAAGTGACGCTGCGCCATTGCAGTAATTCTGATCATGTCTTATCTTTGTCGTGACAGGTTGTAAAAGTAGTTGTAATTAGTATTTTATAGTGGAAATGGCTCCAAAAAAGAGTAATTAATGTTTGTATTTTGGTTACTATCTTTTTTCTCATGGCATAATGAATAAATACATAGACCTTGGCGAAAGTCCTCTGACTAGTTTAGATTCATTATAAGCAACCCCAAAACCGATATGCGTGCATAAAAAATTAATAAAAGTCAATAAACCAAGAGATACCTGAATAGTAAGTGAAAATCCTTAGTTTCTACCTATCACTCCGGGAAAAGGCAATGAAAGCGTGTTTTTTTTTCGTTATCTTTTATTTAAGGTCCCACGTAAAAGACAGGGAAACTATTAAGTACTGTTTACCAGGCACAGTTGACAGTAGACTCCGTTTTGCAGAGAATTTCTTGACAGAAAATCCCAATTAAATTTGATCGAACCTGGTGTCGAACCCGAGACTTCATGCACAGCAATCGCATGTATTGCTATTGTACCAATGAGGCAGACACAGTAGGTACTATTATACTCTCACATGCTGTATGTCATACTAATAGTTCAAGTTCATGCAACACCTATAGATTATCGCATTTCATACTATTATAGAGCCTTGCTACCAATGCCTGAAAAGCAGATTACATAAATTAAACAGGGGTGACGTGAAACATCCCCTATTTGCTTATTATCCCAGTTCCGTCCGCGCGGACGACTTCTGATGCCTCCGGCAGGGTCAATTGCCCCTGTTACGATCTATTATTTTCTACTATTCACTGTTCAAGAGTTAAAAGTACAGGGTAAGACCTCATTAAAACGTTTTCTATAATCCTATCAAGGTGTTCGACGCAATATTATATTTATTGTACTATGTTTTGCAATAATTAATGAATGCATATAAAGCATATCTTTCTACGGATTTGTATTAAGAATCTGAAAAAAGAGTTTGTAAAGTTGTAATATATTCTCTTTTTGTCATGTAGTATTTAGTATCTAGCTAAATAGTACATGACAAAAAGAGTTGGTTGGTTACGATATTACCGAAATGTTACATTTTAAAAAAGAAGATGCGTTATAAAGTCTTCGAACCCCCATTTTTCATTTGCTTTTCTATCTACGAGAATGAGTGCTTCTGACTCAGTACATTGTAACATTTACGAATGTAAAGCAGTGCGAGTGAAACTGAAAGTAGCACAAAATTGGATCAAACGTATTAAATTCGAAAATTTTAGAATACCTATAGGAATGACTTTTTAGAATGTTTATGTTATTTTAAAATTTATGCGTAAAGCTTCATTACTAATATTGAAACGCATACATAATAGGAAACGCTGAAAACATACTTAGGTACACCCAAAAAATAATGTTCGTTACCTCACGGCACTGTTTATCACCAATATTATCTATATAATAATAATATCAATATCATACGTAATTAAACAGCCCTACACCCAATAATATCGCAACAAACATTTTTGCCTCATCCGTTTATATTTCCAGCCGATTCAACATTAATTATAGCGGGTACATCACTAATCTTTCACCGTTCACCCCAACACGATCCCAAATCTGTATGCCGTCTTTACTCCTTCCCAACCGGGGACTGCACGAGTAAGTGAGACGGATAATATAAGCAATTAATATTAAAACGTGCTAACGAGTGGCCGAGGGTAACTCGGTAATCAGGTACGATCAAATTCCTTCTGAATCGGTTATTTGATCAAAATAGCTAAATTGGTACGATAAGGGTCTCTATCTACTGGAAGGGCTTAAGGATTTGGCGTTTTGTTTTCGTATTTGACTGTATGTAAATTAATTATGTGCGTTTATAATCAATCATTTAAATCATTTGAATGTATAATATCAGGCCTGTTTATAAATTCCGGATCTCTTCTCTGTATGAGTAGGGTAAGTGCATAGTCCAGCATGTTAGTGACTTGGCAGACTTGCTTTTCTTTTTTTATCAATCTTTATTTAAAGGAGTCTTAGTTAGCATAGACGATGTCGCTCTGTAACTCTAAATACAATGTTCATACCCTAAAGACAGCAGCGATTAACCTTGTGATTGTATATCCTTGATGTGACCAAGTTTTTCAGAGTTCAATTTTCCTTTGCAGCCAAAAGAAAGCTCTATGTCCAGCATCGTGTAAGTTTATATTAGGGCTCAATTTGCATTAATTACTGTCCTGATTACTATTTCAAGGCAATATTCCTCTTTTGAGATCATCTTGATAATAAACTAGCTGTGCCCACCTCGTGGAGCGTAGAGTGATGTTTTATAGCCTAATAGACTTTCTCGATAAATATGCTATCCAACACTAAAATATTTTTTCAATTTGAACTAGTTGTTCCTGATATTAGCGTGTTAAACAAAACAAACAAACAAACTCTGCAGCTTTATAATGTTAGTACTTATAAATGTACCTAGTCTAAGCAACCTAGTCGTGTTGCTTTTCATCAGATGGTTCATAACCTAGCTACAAAAAGATTTTAGAGGTCTAGTAGACAATAGAGTACGTCACTATCTCAATCTTTTTCTTTTGCATTAATTGTTGCAACCTTTACGCCTATATCTATTCATTACGCAGAAAGACAGTCTCTACATCTAATACCACAACACCAATAAAACAAGCTAGTGAGACTATATTTTATATTTTATCTCTTCAACGTCCTATTTACACAAAGGACAAAATGAGACAACTAGCTAATTGAAAGTCTCAATTCACAGACAGTTCCATCCATTATTTAGTAGTTCCGTATCTAAATCATACCTTAATCTTCAGCTTTCGTTTGTTCTATTAGCGTAGACAGGCTGGACAATACGTTGCGTAACAAAATCAAAAACGAACAAATCTTTTAACGTTCCGTCGTTACGGCTTAATGTACGGGCACCTTAAAACAACAGTTTATAAAGGGAGAGAGCGGCCCATTTCGCGCCAATTATACGTATGTCAAACACAGTCGGTCTTTCTCGTCTACTAAAGTTGCCAATGGAAAATAAACCTTCAGGACTGCATTTATTCTGCTGCCGATCTGATTGACTGCTCGGGTGGCAACTGCCAACCGCTAGGTTTATGTGGTTAACTCTCTAGGGACTGCTGTGGTTTTGATCCTTGCACAGGGTGAGCGCAATTTCGGCACAAATACAAAAAATAATCCACCATACGGGTGTATTTACATACATCAAAATCTTAGAGGTTTTAGACTTTGATTATATTTGAATTACTCAGTGATTCACCAAGTGCGAGCCAAAATCATATCAGCGTACATTTCTTACGAAACTAGGTGTTTTTGTTTTATTCGGTTTAATATCTTTAATTTATACAGTATAAATTATTCCTAGAAAGACACTGTCACTAGCACTGTCTTAAAAAAGTTAAATATAATCCCCGCTATACAAGGATTATTCCAAAAGACAAGATACCTTTAAATTCAATCGGGACGATCCAATCCCGACGGATTCCTTCGAGTTGACATTGCCAACTTGTTTATCCCGGTCCCGACCGATCGGGAACACAGTGTTGCTTCCAAAGCAAGCACACAAAGTCCAAACTCCCAAAGCGCTTACCAGTTAAAATGGTAATGATAGAGTCAGTGTATAAATCTCTTGCCGATTGAATTTGTGCTGTATCGAGTACATTTAAGAATGATAGTCGCTTGTGATGCAGATCAAAGAGTAGTGAGCCGTCGTTGTATGACGTACGCGACAATAATACTGCGATGTTCGAAAATGGCGGTTAAGGGGCAGACTGTTGCGGATTATTTATACTATTGTGTGTTTGTATTTAAATGGAAATTTGGTGGAATTAGCTTCAGGAGTTATTGTGTGGTTTTCTCTGTTGTACTGGTAGATCCATGTCGTTTGTTAGAGTTGTTAAGGTTGTTTTAATGCCTTTGACATGCTTTCACTGGATAGGCATGTAAACTATTTGTATAGGTGTGTAAGCGGCTCCGAACGTACACTCAATATTTATTCCAAATTAAGATGATATTGGTAGTATGAATCCGTGTAATATATTTTTTGAGTTTCTCTGATGATTGTCTGAGGTGATTATACTTTGTTTTCGTTGTTAAAATGAGTCATCCCCAATAATTATCACCTCTATTGAAAATCTTTTCTTTGATCTAATGAAGTTTTTGGCACTAGTTTACATTTGTTGGAGAAGAACTAAACTTAGAGTCAATCAACTTTTCTGTTTTCGTACGTAATATGTTTGTACATCTCCAAAAGAGTAGGCATAAGCTTACTCTATCCATATAATGCCTTAATAAGGGGTATAATTACTGTTAACATTGAAACCACGGTCATACGAATATTTGCATAACTAACACTCTATAACACTGTTACTGACATGGCAATCAAACATAGTACTCAATCGACTGCAAACTAAAGCCACGAAACTAATAAGACACCAAAACAAAAAATCTATCAAAAATTTCAGATTCGAATAAAAATAGTTGTAAGATGTTCAAACTCTGCCTTAAACTCAACAAACTATTCACCTAGGAGCTACGATTTACAGCAGGACATTTTACACTACGTTATGGAGAGCGCAATTTGGCGCGCACACGCATCAACATCATAGGTTTCGTAGCTCGACGACCGGATAATGCGTTTGATGGACAGCTCTGATTCACTGATGCTATTTCTGTGTGTCGTTGCGATTATTACTTGAGTTTTCAATGCTTGTACAAAATGTGTTTCAATAAGTAGTTTGACTATTTTCATTTTGTGCGAATCGCGATAGTATCGTATATGGATGGTAACATACTAATTAACGAACTTACTTATTGCAAATTGAAATAATCGCGCTATTGTATAGCGCAGCAGTATACGTAGTAGCTAAAGTAATCGTCACTGCCACTACGCCGAGTGGAGTTCGATACCCAACCAGAACAAAAAAATAGTAATCCACAAATAGTTGTTCCGTGTCTGGATGTTCTTAATTTATTATTTTTAAAGAAAATCATGGTTCATTACTTATATGTCGATCTTGCTCAATTTTTTCACAAAAGCAAATTTTATATTTAAGACTGCGCCGAGCGAAATGTTCCCAAATAGGCGGTCACAATTCAGTGAATAAAATCAACACTTTTTGTTTAATAAAAATATAAAATATACATTTACCATAACAATTAATGTGTTTACAATTACTCCGTGTAAAAAATTTAAAATAATTCATATTTTCGCCCACAAAATAACGAAAATTTGTATTTTTTACAATTTCATATTGAAATAATGCATTAGCTCAATAAAAATTACATTTTCATCTTTATTCACAGAAGATGCAGAAGAAGCAAGCCTTGCCTTTAAAAAATAGAACCAAGATACCAACAAGGCATCCATTTCTAAAATACAACATAACAAAAACACATATAAATTACCCTTAAACCGCGATAATTGTAACGATTACAAACGTCGCGATATTAACCGTAACCCTTTCCATCTTTATGCTCGATACAGTCGACAGGGGTTAATTAGTACCCCCACACCCTACTCCCAAAGGAATGGGGTGACAATGACGATTGTGAACGTAGATTATGGAGCGGTGTTCCTCGTTTTTGTTATTTGAGTGTTTTTGTAGGGTTGGTTAGCACGTTCTAAGCTAACATTAACATACTTAATGACTTTTCTTTTTCTTTCTTCATAAAATTTGTATACATACAAAGTCTTACAGCTTTATTCCTGAAAGTTTAGACAGATTGAGATGAGGTCCCATTATGCTACCTAATTAATCTGTCAATTGTTCAAATGCCAGATATAATTGAAAACTGATTGCGTCTGAACGCCGGTGTGTCTTTGTGATAAAAGGTTAAAGACTCACGTAATAGGAGATGTGCTTTTTGTCTCCTATCCGGTACAGTCCCACACTTTGTACTGCTACTAAGAATTTCGTGACAATAAAAATCCCAATAAATGTTTACCCGACTCGAGAATCGTAGCGAAACCAGGGTAGCTAGTGTGAGTTTGGGTCACGTTAACGCGATCGACACGCTTATGACGTTCGGCGCTCCGATTGGCCCGCTCCAAGCTCTAAACCAATCAGAGAGCCAAACGCGGTAAATGTTTCGATCGCGGTAACGTGAAACAAACTCACTAACGCTGCGTCACCAAAGCATTAAGTTTAATAAATACAGTATGCGCCGGCCTTTTATAAGTCCCATGCAATAAATTACGTAGTTGTCGATTCGTGGCTGCAGAATGCGAGACGAACGAACAAACACGTTTTCTCATTTACATATACATATTATATTGATGCCTGCCTGTATATACCTGATTGCCAAATAGACTGTAAAATTACACAATATCTGCCATATTTTTATATGAAGCTTTCTGCCGTTAACAAGCACATACCCAGCATCTATGCTAGTACTGTACATTGCCAGCAGAAAACAACGATATCACACCTACCCGGAAATCGCACCCGAAAATACATGATTTACCTATGAATATCTTGCCCAACGCAAGGACACCGGGGCCCAATTTCAATACTATTGTCATTATGACAGAATTTTAGCTATCCTTACTATAATATTATAAATTCAAAAGTAACTCTGTCTCTCTGTTACTTATTGACGGCTAAACCACTCAACCGATTTAGATGAAATTTGATATAGAGGTAGTCTAAAACCTGGGAAAGGTCATAGGCTACTTTTTATTGATGTACGTACCATGCCGGCGGAGGCTCTCGCAATATCTAGTTAAGACAAATTGTTGAAATCTTAGACATAATTAGACATTTTTTTGTCGGACCACCGGTGTGCCACTGTGACTCAATAGGTTAATATATATTGCAGACGATCTTAAGCGTAAAATTATGCCATTTGAGGAGGCCAAGAAAATAGTATTGATTTCAGTCATAGCCTATTTTATTATTTCGTTCTTTAGTTCCCTCGTACGTGCTTGATACCCGTGATGAACAAAAATAACCTACTCTATATCTTTCACAAGCACTTAAAGAGATGTTAACCCTAAAAAGTGGACAGTATTGGTGAGCAGATCTCCTTGTGGCGACCGCGTGCGCCCGCGCACCCGTCACGATAATTGTGCGCTTCCCGTCATCGGGTTACAAGACTTAGGGTTGCTACTATATTTAGGTATTTTTGTGTGTTGTTTTGAGCGGACGACTGTTGGTCAAATTAAATGGCCTAACTGTGACCCTGGCTACTGACCTCATAGGTTCATGTAATTATAGATAAATATATTTTAATAAATTTAACTTATACTGTCCCATTGTTAGGCAAAGGTCTCCCCGATATATCTCTATCTAGCGCTAACTAATTAAGCCGTAATTATTTAAATTCGCGTGTAAATCTGTTTGATGTGTCGTTGATAAATTATTAATATAATAATAATAATATACCACCTACCAATAATATACCTCTAGATAAACCAAAAATTGCTTGCCCGCATCGCAAGCAATTTTTGGTTTATTTGGAGGTTTAGATTATTTGATTGATTGACAATTATCGCCTGCGCCGTGCCTCGGAGAGCACGTTAAGCCGTTGGTCCCGGCTGCAATGAACATCTATGGCAGTCGTTATTGGGAAAGTCAGTTTCCTCTAATATCCTGACACCGGTCTAGCCTTAAGGTATCGTTAGCCTTCGGGTTGCGGAGGTCAGGTGGCAGCCGCTCCGTGTAAAAACTGATATCCAGTCAAATCCGGTTAGACCAGAAAAGCCGACCCCAAGTGAAGTGAGAGAAGAAGAAGAGATTATTTCCCCCTTATATAATACGTAGGTAGGTACAGTTATATATACAATAAAGAAGTGTTATATTTTTAGGATTTTTTATTATTAGCATTGCGTCTAGAAATTTTATCTGTAGTAAAAGGAAATAAGCTCGCTTCTTATGTGAAGCTAAAAAGCTGGTTTATTACATCTTTGATTATCTTTAACAATTTTAATGAATAATGAATAAGTAGGTAAATACTTTATTAATTGCTTTTACCTTAATTATATAACTCACGATAGTAAGAGGAATGAATAATAGTACAATTATTTAAAAATTGAGCATGAATATTAAAGTTGATATTTTAAGTGAGGAATGGCAACCCTGCATTTATAAGTGAGCACAACTGCGCTTGCGTCGCACGACGGATACGCAACGTTTTGATCTCTCGCATTTGCCATCAGGCCATCCAACCGTTATACCCTTCTTAGAAATCAATTCCACTAAAATCAAAAACATATCATGTTCGCTCCAATACGGAATGTTTGGGAATATGTCTAGACCAATTATACGTTTCCTGAATAGTAGATTAATGGTTTGGACAAATATTGTTTAATGCTTTGGTGTCTCTATTTTCTTTATGAATGTATATAGATCTCCTTTGAAGGCTGATACTTACTTATGACGAATTAAAATGGCGGATGACCATTAAACTTTTTTTATAAAAATGTGTAAGAAATCGCACGCGATCAAATGCCTCATGCGATTTATTTTTATTTGTTTCTTTATCTAGCTCATGTTAGCTGTTAAAACATTTGGTATTGATTATTTGCTGCCTCGGACATGCCATGAGTTTAAATTTGTTACGTTTGCTCGTCGGCATTTGTTTCCATACATTTTCTATAAGAGTCTCAAACGGTAACGTCATAGAATTGATCAAAATGTATGAAAAAATGAACTGCATTTAGGTGTTTGAAGAACTATGAACATTTATGGCATCTGCTTCATAGTTCTTGACATTTTATAAACAGTGTTTCTACACTGCTTATAAAGTCTCATAGCTGGGCATAAACCTCCTTTCTGTATGAGAAGGGTTAGACTACAGACCACCACGCTTACGGAATACTCGAATATGTGAAAGAAAAGAATATACCTATGAATGATTAGCACGCTAATCCTCACTGGGTAATCGCTTTATAAAAGAGATTTAAAAATACTTTTAAATATGTAGTATTTCATATATTCGAAAATACTCTTTAAAGCTCTCAAACGTAGCATACTTATACTATAAAAAAGATATGTTTCTTCACCGCCGTGCTAGGCCTAAAGCATAGTGTACAATAACTTGAACCTTAAGATGGTCACTGCCTGTCAGTGGAACAGTTTATGACAAGGCTGATATCATAAAGTGTTATTTAGTTCTTCAATTAAGATATATTTAGCTGCAGCACAGAGTCTAATATTGTGCCCGGTAGACAGCAATTATATGCACGCTTTCTATAATGTGAGACTACAACCAGAGCTGGCAAAGAGTGAAATATAGGTCTAACTTTGCCGTTGTAGGCGGGAGACTACATATAGGTATTAAAACATTACAAACATGAAGTAACTGCATGACTTTCCATTTTAATTGGTACTAGATTTTGTACGCTCGCGTAAAAGTTAAACCTACTGGTTAGGTTAGATTATATTAGTAACAGTAATTTAAAAAAGTATAGCCTATGTTACTGCGTGATAATATAGCTTTCTAATGGCGAAAGATTTTTTTTAAATCGGTTGATTTGTTTTTGATTTCAATCATTACAAACAAACAAATATCAAATCTTTCCTCTTAAACTTTCGCGTTGCATGATATATATATATAATACGTAACGGGTATTAACGCGATTATGTATAAAGTTAACCTTTTTTATGCTTGACGTTTTGATTAGGTTACACCGGCCGTGGTCACATACACACATAAATAAATGGGCTATCCAACACTATACTTCTGCCTATTCCTTCAAGGAGACTACGCATGTAGTTGATACGAGATGTACTTAATGATTTTCAAAATTAAAAGTCTAAGAGTTCGAATTCAAGATTAAAAGTTCCCTACTACGGTACTATTACCACTTTCCTAGTACGGGAGTTTTCTTTTAAAAGAAAAGTTTCACGAAGGAATCGCTGGTGATTGTTTACTTGCCATAAATAAGTAACAACGTGCTTCTCGAATGCTTCTACGTACGATCGATTGCTGTTTAATTCCAAGTCTATAAACGATACCGATTCCCAGAACAGTTAGACAATTAAACTGTTATTGGAAAATGCCGGTATAGCCCGTAGCATCGCAAACCATTTTAAACTATGACATTATAAGTATAAGATTGAATTTTGAGTGGCATTTATGAAGTGTCAAGCAACGTTGTCACGGTTATAATTTAGATGGATAACCATTTATTATTTCGTCTCTTAAAATTACAAGAATATGATTACTCTTAAAAGAAACTCCATGCCTCAGAGAGCTTTGTAAGCATTGTAACAATAGACCTAGCTATCTGTAGATCGAGCGCGCAATACTTGGTGTATTTGTGACGTCACCATTAAACTCATTCGCTATTAGTCATTTATAAAATGGCATATTACTGCGAGGAAATGCCGTACACAATTTGTTAATCCATATTGTTAGGTGAGTTAGTCTTTTGTTTTTTAAAGACAACACTCGCTCTGGATATTATTTATACGGAGTTTAAAGATATTCAAATAACGAACACAAAGAGTATGTATGGAGATAAAAAAAAAACATTTTCTTTCTTTTGAAGAACGAACAGACTCGGTTCAACTATTTGGTAATTTGCATCAATAACATCCAGCGTAGAGGCAGTGTCCAAGCGGCCATTTAAGCTGTTATGCTATAGTCATTTTATGTATACTGATATATTTAATAAATAATAATAATATAATAATAATATTCTATCACATACACACAACACCATCTAGCCCAAACTAAGCAGAGCTTGTACTATGGGTACTAGACAATGGATAAACATACATATATACTATTTTTTTGTTGTAAATACATACATATTATACATAGAAACACCCAGACCAAGACAAACATCCATGTTCATGCACACAAATGTTTGACTTGTGCGGGAATCGAACCCGCGACCTCAGGCGTGGCAGTCGGTTACACTAACCACTACGCCATCGAGTCGTCAATAAATAAACGGTTAATATTTAGATCAGAGGATCCCAGACTTTTTTCTCATAGACCACTTTCAAAATTTTACTGGTTCCGGTGGACCCCCTACAGGTACTATAGACTTGAGCGACGGTTGATCATATCAGAAAAAAATTTGCTTGCTCATGTACGGATTGCACGTACTGCACGGGTACGTACCAAGTGTTGGCCTGCTATGCGATTTTAAGCTTAGGAGTGGTCGTCCGTCGCTCAAGTCGATAGTACATTATTACCATATTACGTGGCTAAAATTTAAAAAAAAAGATAGCTTATTCCTCCAAATATCCGTCCGATTGACGTTTACAGGTGAAGTCAAGCCAACATTTTAGTTCTTCACTATCGAAAGCAAATAAATTTTCGTGTACCCCGCTTACGAGTTGTGCACGCCCAGTTTTTTGTCACGCCAACGTAGACTCCCGTCGAGTCTCCCGTGGACCCCTAGTCCACCTGCACCACTTTGGGAACTATTTATCTAGATTAATGATGATTAGGTTCGTAGTATTTTTAGACTGCGTTCTGCTACTGACATAAGACAGTTATAACAGTAAAATCCAATAACTTTATTTATTTGGACATCCAGTAGTTGTTTCATTATTACTACGTAACAAAATAAAACTGTAAAAAAATGGCTAAATGCAAAAACATGCATTATAATGATGTAACATCAGTATCACAATATATAAAAGAAGAGAACAAAAACACTGTAATAATTATTTGTGAGAAAAGTTGAGAAATAACAATAAGTAAATATTGACAAACTAAAAAAACAATAATTATTATTAGTAGTAAAAAAGTTAACAACAATAAAAAACAATATCTTAGAGATTTTATCTATAGATCTTATCTGATCTTGTCTTGTAAAGATCTTACCGACCCTAGAACAACTTTTTAAATGTGTGTAGCTTATCGACAAACATCCACTTCACGACAAAAAGCATTATATGCTTTGGACATGCGGGATATAGGAGAAAATCGTTTTAAATTTCATTACAAACTTTAAGTCTGATCAGAAAATAAAATTAACGTTCTTATGATACCAATGCGGCAAAGACCGACCGTGTTTACCGTAATAGCTAAAATGTTATTTTTCCTGGTACCCCTTACACAGATTCCACTGGGATAATGTTACGAAAGGTCTTTTCTTGAAACTTTGCTTTTAGACCTCGAAAAACTCTTATACATCAGCTTTGTCCGTCCGTCTGTTATACAACTTTCAACTCAAAAACCGTAAGAGCTAGAGACTCACGGTCAACGCCATTCGACTCAGCATAGTCGATATACCCCAAAATGACTATGACATTTGACCTCTAACCTCAAGGTCACGTGACCTTTGCATATTACTTGAACCATTTTTTCGAACTTTAAGATTTACGGCAATTGATTGCCGATTCTCACTTGTGTCATTCTATTATAAGTAAAATAAACATTATACCAAGAAAATTCCAAATATAAAGTACAAGCTTCAGTATTTTATATTTGGAATTTTCTTTACGTAAAAGGTTTATTTCTTGGAATAATACAAGATGCATTTTAGTGAGCGAAATTGCGGGAATAAGCAAGTTTTTTATATAAATACTTAATTAATCCCTGTAACATCCACTATTTCTTATAAACATCTCAGACATTAATCTACTTGGATTCCATGTTGATCTAAATATTAAAGAAACTAATCTTCAGATATGTTTATAGACTTCTGTGAAGTTTTATTTTTTAATCGGCAACGACACGAGGCGATGACAGCCAAAGCTATGTTCTTCACTAAAAAATGAGTTTACAGGAATTTCAGAAGCTTACTAGAAAGTTTATTTGACGTGACGGTTTTAGGCCGGTCGTGTAGTGTACGGCGGGTGCTATAATATATAATATAGCTCTTCATTTCCTATTTTATTTATTTTGAATTTATTTAGATTAGGGTTATACTTCCTATTTGACGTACTTACATCTGTCTTTTAGAGATTTTATTAGGTAAATGGAACGTTAATAATTCAGGAAAGCATTTCGGGTTCATTCTTAAATTAGTATTTGTAATTGTAACTAAAATTAAATGATAGTAAATATTACACAAATCTTCTTCTCGCTTAGCCTTTATTATTCCCAAGTCACTTGGGGTCAGCTTTTCTAGTCTAACCGGATTTGACTGGATATCAGTTTTTACACGAAGCGGCTGCCACCTGACCTCTGCAACCCAAAGGCTAACGATACCCTAAGGCTAGACCAGTGTCAGGATATTAGAGGGTACTGACTTTCCCAATAACGACTGCCATAGATGTTCATGGCAGCCGGGACCAACGGCTTAACGTGCTCTCTGAGGCACGGAGCAGGCGATAATTGTCAATCAATACGCACATAATTTCGAAAAGTCATATAATTTCCGAAAGTCAGAGGTGCGCGACGTGGGTTCGAACCCGAGACCCTCTGCATTGCAGTCTGTTGGTCTCCCCACTGAGCTATCACAAATATTTACAAAAAATATATATATTGGAATCGTACATCTAGTGCAAGCAAGAGGTGTGTCTCATTAGCATTTCTATATGGAGTACCTAACACAGTACTGTCGCTATTTATTTGTCTAATATTTAAAAACAGCTATATTTGTTTGTTGAACAAACTTTGAAAATACAAAACTTAATATATATCACGTCTGTCACCTTAGATTTGTTTAATAATTTCTCTAGTCTCTGGTACACCACCTGGGTCACTTTGAGCTTAGACATAATCTTTATCCACTGTGTATTTCTAGTTTATTCAGAAATTAAGATCCTTTTCCCCCACCACTTGATTTCTTATATGTCTTTCAAATCACTTACGGATAAGTATCGCCATCGCGTCCCCTCACTGCATTAGCACCCTAACGATGCGCAGTACACAAGCGATCGCAGAATGACAACTATCAGCTGACACACCGCGCAGCTACGCTTCGATTCTTCGAAGCACAAATCGAACGAGTTCCGCTTATACTGAATGTTTCATAACACAGGCTTGTTAGTCCGCTACCGGGAACATGGCCTATTTGTACGTAAGATGGATTTACGCTGGTGTTCTTTGACTCCGTTTGTCTGTCATTTGTGTTTACTTTGAAAAATAAATGCAAGTGGTAAATGAATGCTGAGCAATCTATACAAAATAATATCAGCCCTCAGTGTGAGAAAGATTAGACCTCAGTCCACCACGCTGGCCTAATGCGGACAGACTTCACATATCGTCGAGAACATTATGGAGAACTCTCAGACATGCAGGTTTGCAAACAATGATTTCCTCCGACGTTAAAGCAAGCGATAATTATATAATTAATAACACATAACTTAAAAAGTCAGCGCTTTAGGGTCGAACTCGAAATCCTGCGTGACAGTCTAAGGGTTTACCTCTAGGCCACCGCACTAATATTATAAATAGAAAATATTTAAAAACTTGTAATAAAAAGATGAAACACTTGAATGCCAAGCTTCAATATGTCAAACAAGTACTGCAAGACAAGCTCTAACAGCCACAATCAAGTACCATACTGTCATATATAAGGAGTGTTAAGATTGGCTAAGTTTTGATGCAAGCCTCAATGTACAATACTTCAAGCCACGAAGAAAAGGCAATTTTCCATTTGTCCAGTTTCAACTACTTTCACAAGATGGGTCAGTGGGCAGGGGTCTAAACCAACAGAAGCATAGGCAACCTGTAAATTACTAACGGTCGATGTAGTCTGCTGTGTGTGAATACGTGCGATATATAAACCACTACCTTAGATTTGACAAACCACACATACTTGCCTAAGAACACCGATTTCTACCAGGGATGCTTCGCGAAATGCCTAACCCTCTGGAAAACAGGCGTAGATCTATGTATGTATGCTTTGCGAAGCTATTGATATTAAGAAACAACCAAATTCCAATACAAAAAGATTAGATAAAGAAGATAAAAAACTTTGAAAGTAATAATAATAATGTCCTCCAGACCGAAAATTTCCGGCACGGCGGCTTGTCCTAACGGAGACTGGCCATCTGCGCAGGAGATATTGTAGTGCACAAGTATGTTGGCAAACATAAGCGCACTCCCTGTTCCCTAACTCTCATGATCCGATGGGACGATAATCCGACACGAACGGAGAGAGATCAGGCGCAGGACCAACGGCTTTACGTGCTTTCCAAGGCACGGGGGTGTCTAACACCGCCAACTTCCTAACTCTGGGCTACTATTGAATATCAAATCAAATCAATAACTATTTGTTGGCCCGACCTGGGATTCAAACCCGAGACCTCATGCACAGTAGTCGCATTCACTACCGCTGCGGCACGGAAAGTAGCTCAAAAACCAATGATAAAATTTGTCAAAACCAAGAAGAAGCAAAACACAGCTAGACTTTATGATACTTTGAGCTATATGAACATCAATAATTAAATGATGTTCGGGTACTTTAAAATAACTATACTTCAAGACAGTGAAACGACCACGATCTTAGTCACAACGTGAAAACCGCTACATTACGGCTGCTGAAAAGCAACCGAAACGTCGGCGAAAATGTAAATATAAAATATCCATAAATATAGCTTTTAAAATAAACCTCGATATAATCCGTATAAAGAAATTATATGTAACACATGTACACGTAAAACATGACATAAACTCGATACAAATTATATCAGATTTCTATAGATAATAAGAAAACCTACAGACATATCACTTATTGTGACCGCTGTAGAACATCATGGTTGTATATTATCCTTTCTAAGTTGACCAAAGTAAATTTTGAAACCAACATTATATTGTTATTCCAATAAATCAGAGAGAAGACTAATGTGCACTGTAACGCACTCATCTTTACAAAGTGCGTGCCAAATCCGCGGCGCGCGGACGTGCGTTATCACCCTACGATCACTACAGCCGCACCCTCGATCAACCCCCGACGTTTAGGGGTTGTTAATGACGTGCAATCGTTCCTTTTTTGTTTCGGGAATATGATGAGTCGAGCTTTTTGTTAATTGGTTTATTAAAAACGTGTTTAATTGTAGCCTGCTCGATTTGAGAGGCAATTTGTGATTGTCTCGTTAATTTTTGCGCTTAGGTTTTGCGGAATGGGTTAGTTATTTATTTGTTAAGGAAATTTATGCTATGACCCGGGTATTACAAAGATTTAAATGATCGCATTACGACTAAGCCGAGACTAGTGTGCTGGCTTCAATCGCCGAACATGACACTCCACGCTGAGCGTTGGAAGTTCCCTATGCGCACATAGATTTATTTGAGTCAGTAATAGACGTGAGTCTAGGTGTTCATTATATTCGTGGTTTTAATGCCTGTAAAGTCCGACGTATACAATACCTATTGCGAAAGTTGTTTTGTATAATAAATCTTTAGGCCTGCGTTAAGGTTTCGGGAATTGAGTACCTACATAACTTATTAAGCTGACGCGATCTGCCGGCAGCCACACGCATTGTTTTTTTTAATTGCGGCTGGGATTACAGCAATTGACAGATTCATATGTATTTTTGTAGGGATACTCATCGTAATAGCACGTAGTTTGAAACAGAGGTGGGTACACAATAGGCTACAATTACAGTAGGCTTACATCCTACCCTATTATAGCTAGAAAAATATCAAAATTAAGAGTGATTTTTGTGTTCACATGCTCTTAGCACATCGTTGTTAATAATTACTCACCAACGAGAATATCGGTGATAACATTGATGAATTTTACAAATTGATTGATCCACGAGGTCTCTTTTATGGGCCACTCCTAACTACAGCTAACAAATCATCTTGCCGACAAACAATAAAAAAATAGAAACAGCTCCTGCATAAAGTCGTCTTTCATTATTGATTAAAATAACATTACGCATTTTATTATAGCTATTATCTTTAAGAGCTATTCTTTTAAAACATAAAGTTATTAACACCCCATTACCCATACTACCGACCGACACAATAAAATCAAAATTAATAACAACATACATATCATATTCACAACTAAAACACATTAAATGATTCGCGCTATAAAATTCTCATTTTCTCATCAATATTTTACAATTCAACTATTTATTATTATGCCTGGAACAAACCCAATGCTCGTTAAGGATCGGTTCACACTGTACTTATTATAATTCGTTCACTCTGCTTACTATTAACGGCTAACTCATAGTATGATTAAGCAGTCATATTCTTAAGTTTCGGTGTTAATATGAAGTCTGAATTATTGCAGGTTACAACTCGCCTGCAATAATAGCAGCAATATTATGCAAACAAAAACACTAGTCTATATAAAGAGTGTAGATAGCAATGTATATGTAAGTTGACGGTATTATATTATTCTATGTGCCGTGTATCAGCTCGAATCCAAACTAATATCAACGCATATCACGTTTGACTATTTTTACATTTATGATTTTAATAGAGGTTAACAGGCAGTCTACAGCTTTAATAAATTTGAGTTTAAATATTGTGTGTCAATAGATAACAATTGCTGAGGTTATTAATCAGAAAATTTTGAATGCACAGGCATTATTCCAATAAGCCACTAATTGTTTTTTTAACATGGTGGAATGCATTGACGCATACCTCTCCGCGGGGCAACGGAGAGGTTATGTCGGACTCACCCGGGGAAAGATGGAACGTCAGGACGACAGTCTTACTGACTAAACTTACCACGGTTCCTAGACGATACCAGAGTAATAAGCAGTTATAGAAATTCAGCGTTTACGTATCGTGTATACGCTCAATTAAACGTAATAATAAAAATGTATTTTCCTGTTACATTCGGCGATAAATTGTATGCGATCATTTCGCGATTAGTGCGCGGTGAGCAGACATTACGTTTGGTGTGAACCGTACCTTATAAAAAGCTTTTTAAATGCGCACGTCATACGTTAGTCATCAAAGCGATGAAATAATATTAATATTGCATAATAAATCATACAAATGTGCGCTGTAATAGGGAGTATGGAATGGCGGTTATGACATAATGGTGCATAGGATTAACTGATGAAACGCCGTGTTTAATCTGTGGGGATTGTCGTTTGTGTCGTGTTATGCAGTGATAGTATTATGGGCGGCATTCCTGTGTTGAATCAAAGGTCTTTGGTTTGAATTAAACTCCTATTCCTGACTGTCTGGGCTTGAATTATTTTGTAGTAACGTTTTGAGAGTGTGAGGATTATCAAATTTTTGATGTTTGTATGTTAGTCGCGACGCAATATTTAAATTAAGATTAATTGTTATTAATTGCAATTTATTTATTAGGATAGATTTTAACTAGTATTGATGAATTAGCTGAATAGTACAATCATAAGTCATAAGTCATAAGTCATTTATTTCAGAACAAATTACATTTGTGTTGAAAATAATTTCGCATTTAGTAAAAAAACCAAAACAATTACAATTATGACAAAGTTAAATACAATTGAATATAATATAATAAGGTCAACAATAATAAAAAAAAAAAAAGAAAAAACCAAACCCATTCATTTCACGTCAAAAATAAAATAATATAATATAAAAACAAGTCAGAACAATGTAAAAAAAAAACAACATTAATAAATAAACGCTAGAATACAATACAATTAGCAATGTCAAAAGAAATAAATGGATTTAGATGTCAATATAAATTCAAAAATATCAATATTATAGTATAACCTTATAATTACTATTTGAAAAGATAAAAATAAATTAATATAAAATAGAAATTACTACAATATATGGTCTTTATCATTTAAAAATTCATTTATACTATAATAGCATTTTTTTAGTAAATATGTTTTTAATTTATTTTAAAATATAATTGAATTTTGTATAACTTTTAGTTCTATTGGTAATTTGTTGAACAGCAATACAGCTTGATAACGAGTGCTATGATGAACTATATTTAGTTTAGGTTGTATTATTGTAGGAAGGTCTTTTCTGCGAGTTATTAATCTATTTTCTCTCTGTGTTTCTGTTTCAAAACTATGAAGGTGTTTGATAAAATTCCCCATTAACACTAAAATATAGAGACTGGGTGCCGTTAAGATTCCCAGTTTCAAAAAGTGGGTTTTACATGACTCGGTTTGTTCTAATCGTAACATCGTTCTTATAGCCCGTTTTTGTAAAATAAATGCTGCGCTTATGTTATACTTGTAGCTATTGCCCCAAAACTGGATACTATACCTAAGCTTGGATTCTACTAAAGCGTAGTATAGCATCTTATTAAATCATTTGGTAGTTTTACCTTATGAACTACCACATTCGTTTCTCGGTGGAGCAAGGTGTTATTGGATTTATCTGTTAGCAAAATTTTTGATAGCAGCATAATTATGGGAATTTGCTCAGAGGACGAGATATAATTGACTCGCACTCTGTTATGAGAAACTTTAATGGAATCTGCCGAAATCTAGGTGTAATGCATATCTATCTCCCTTTAGAGGATATCATTATCATCATCATCATCGGGCTATAATAGTCCACTGCTGGACATAGCCCTCCCCTAATGAGCGCCATAGCGCCCTGTCTTCGGCTTGCCGCATCCAGCATCTGCCTGCAGTCTTTCGCAGATCGTCATCCCATCTGGTCGGAGGGCGTCCTACACTACGTTTGCCGAGTCGCGGTTTCCACTCAAGAACACGTTTACCCCAGCGGTTGTCGGTTCTTCGCGCGATATGGCCAGCCCACTGCCACTTCAGCTTGCTAATTCTCTGCTTAGAGGATATACTGACATGATTTTATGTAAGTATATGTTGTTTGCATACAAGTAGCGATAGCTCAGTGGGGAGACCAACAGACTGCAATGCAGAGGGTCACGGATTCGAACCCATGTCACGCACCTCTGACTTTCGGAAGTTATATAACTTTTAGGAATTATGTGCGTATTGATTGACAATTATCGCCTGCTTCGTGCTTCGGAGAGCACGTTAAGCCGTCGGTCCCGGCTGCCATGAACATCTATGGCAGTCGTTATTGGGAAAGTCAGTACTCTCTAATATCCTGACACTGGTCTAGCCTTCGGGTTGCGGCGGTCAGGTGGCAGCCGCTCCGTATAAAAACTGATATCCAGTCAAATCCAGTCAGACTAGAAAAGCCGACCCCAAGTGACTTGGGAATAATAAAGGCTAAGAGAGAAGATGTTGTTTGCATGTCGAAATCGAATTAAATAGTCACGGCTAGTCCAAAACCGCAATACTTAATTAAAATCAATGATTATTTTTACTGGTCGCTTTGTTTGTATTATAAGCAAGGCAGTTATTCTGATCTCACTTTCGGCGTCATTGCGGTATGTTAAGTGTAAATATTATAATACCCCTTCATTCCATATATTTAATTTTATATTTTTTTTAAACCGAACCTATTTTCTAGGCTTTATATTTAATCAGACCAACACTTTATCACTTCGTCAACAAAACAATATTGTCTGCTATTTGTAGTAAATAAACAACTTATGATTGGTATGTATGGTGAACAAAATATGCGACGTCCAATAACGCGGGCGATGTGAGCAATGTTACGGTCCCCCTGCAAATGTGTTGGCATTTTTGTTACGGTACGAGATCTATGATAGCATATACATCATAACAGACATAGAGACAACATTATAAATTATAGAGACAAGCGTAATGATTTGAGTAGTCATCTCGCTACTGCCACTACGCTAAGTGTGGTGGATTCGAATCCCACACGAAAGAAACATTTATAATAATAATAATAATATTTTATCACATACACACAACATTTTTTTTTTGACCCAGGAAAATCCTTTATTGATACCCTCTCCCCCGAGGGGGGGGGAGGAAGGGTGGTTATATGAGACTCTCGGCCCCTGAAGGGGGTCGGTATACACACTAAAAACCTGTGGTGAGCAGTCCCTCCGCCGACGGAGTGGGGCGGGATGGGGTCGCGTTAGCAATCACCATCCCGCCCCGGCGGTTGGCCCGGCTGATGGTGACCGGGCCTCAGCACCTGTGGAGGGAAGGCCTTGCTCACCAAGGCCATCCCCCAGACGTGTGGGGCTGTGCAAGCCGGTAGAGAGTCCCCCGACTCTGTACCAGTGACCCCACTATACAGGAGCGAGAAGGCGGGCAAATCGCCTCCTTCTCGCTCCCGTCCGTCTGCGCCGGAAAGGGTCAGCGAGAAGGTTGTTCTCCCTGACCCTCTCCGCGATACACACAACATCATCTAGCCCAAACTAAGCAGAGCTTGTACTATGGGTACTAGACAATGGATAAACATACATACATACATTTTTTTTTGTAAATACATACATATTATACATAGAAACACCCAGACGAAGACAAACATCCATGAACAACCATTTATGTGATTCATAAATTGTTGTTCTGAGTCTGGATGTTTCTTGTATCCGTTATTTGTAAAGCAGTGATAGATTAGTAGGAAATTGTTGGACTGCCATGTCAAGGTTGCCAGTTCGATCCCAAGGTCATCTCTGACTTTTCGAAGTTATGTGCGTATTAAATAGTTAATTATCGCTCGCATTAACGGTGAAGGAAAACATCGTGAGAAAACCTGCATGGCTTCTTAGCCATGCAGGTTTCCTCTCGATAAATAAAATTTACACACAGGCAGAAACTTGTTCTAGATTAATACATGGAATACCTACTTTTTATTTCAATATGTATCCCTGTGGGATTCATGTCGGAGAAGCCGTGATTAAAAACTAATATAATATGAGAAAGTTACTGAAATAGGATACCTACTTTTTATCCAGAATTATGTGTTAACCCAGATCTTGGCCAAGTTTCCTATAAATACTTAGTAACTTATATACACCTCTGACTTTCGGAAGTTATATGACTTTTCGAAATGATGTGCGTGTTTATTGACAATTATCGCCTGCTCCGTGCCTCGGAGAGCACGTTAAGCCGTCGGTCCCGGCTGCCATGAACATCTGTGGCAGTCGTTATTGGGAGAGTGTCGACACAAAAGATCCCACTGGGTCGAAGTGTCGCCGGTCTGCACAGACTGGCTCCCACATAAGATACAGATACAGATAGTAACTTATATTCAAATATCTTAAGCAAACATCTTTATCGCAGCTATACCTATATTGAAATCTGGCCAACAGGACACAATCTCCCTTCTTGTTAAAATGCATCACTTCATTATATTATTAAATAGTGTAATTGCCGCAAGTCGTTCTATTGGATGTAAATAAATAAATCAATCACGAACCGTTTAGCTGGTTCATCGCGAAAGTTAACAAACAAACCGAGTTACTTTCGCATGTACAATATCAGTATGGAATTATGGATTACTAGGATTTACATTAACACGTACCAACTGTAGGTAATTACCGAAACTATGTTCAAACAGCTACATACGTATAGGTGTCACCGCATGCCGTCTGACCGCGGCATTGTGATTGACTTGTGGTCACTTTGTACATGCCGATTGACGTGTATTGTACATGGATACGTTGTAATGTGTAAACGTAACATGTATGTGTATGTTATACGTGTTATGGATTCATTGGATAGGTGTAGGGGAATTGACGTTTAGTTATAACAACGATATCAAACTTGGGGTGAAAAGGCGCAATTCCATTAAGGCGCGATTCCACTAGGCAACTCTTGCATGCAAATATGACGTCACATTTGCGTACGAGTTGCTTGCATTGGAAACATGTTTTCGAGATAGTGCAAATTGCATGCAGGTTTTACTTGCATACAAGTGGAGATGTTCAACAATTGAGTAGGCCATTATGGGTGGAAGACGTGCTCCTCAATAAAAAATATTAATTTCTCGTGCGCCCATCTAACATTATGTTTCGATAATTTGCATAACGATAGATATCAGGTATGTGCGTACACGTCACTCGTTCGAAATTCGAAACGTGCAACTAACGATTGCGCGTTCTGTGTCACTTGAATAAAAATATCTACAAGTTATAGCCCATACAAGTTGTAACTTGTGTGGAGGTTTGTACAAGTTCTATGCAATTTGCAACTTGCATGCAAGTAACTTACCAGTGGGGCTTGGAAAGGACTGCACCGGTGGCGTAGTGGTTTAAGAGCCTCGTCACCGCTACTGAGCTGAGTGTTTGTAAGTTCGATCTCCAAACAGGAGAAAAATGTATGTGATCCACAAATAGTTGTTTCAAGGCTGGGTGTTCATTGCATTCGTTATTTGAATGGTCATTACAAAAAAGGAAGAAGGAGGTAATATTAAAGGCGGGTATTTCTTTGTTATTGGAGATTATTTTCAGCTTTATTCTAATAATTCCTTAACTACAAGAAACGTCACAAATATTTAAACAACACAATGAACATCTAGTCTAGCTACGATCATTTGTGCATCACACAAGTTTTTGTTCCGCGTAAGGATCGAACTCAACAGTCGGCGTACTGGCATTACGGAGGTAACTTAAACCACTGATAAAGTTAGATGTAGATAATGGGAAAAGTAAAACTAAAAACAATTTCTCTAGCTAAGCGCAGTTTTAGAAATCAGTAAGAACCTTTTACGAGCTAACTTAATTAACATATTGAGTCGTAGGGGTACACCAGTGGCCTGACACAATAAGATTTCAAATATGTCTAGCATTCCAACTATTAACTAGTTAAGCAGCTACGTTCAAATAGTTTCCTATTTAAACACTATCACGTTTAAAATAGCAATTTTTAGTAGTGAATACTTAAAATAAATAACTAAATTAAACAAAATAAAAGAACGTTGGAATTAAACTGCCTAGATAAATCAGTTTGAATCGCGGTTAATTTTATTAACAACTTTTTAGAGCTAGGTATAGTATAGGTATACGGGCCACTGCTCACTTAACAAACACCTGTTCAACATCGGCATCACTGACAGTCCTTTATGTAGAGGCTGCATGGAAACCGAGGAGACATCGGCTCACGTGCTCCTACATTGCAAAAGCGTGAGCAACCAACGGGCGAAACTCCTAAACAGTCCAGAAACGATGAAAGAGGTACTGCGCGACATCGGTCCCCTATTATCATTCTGGACGGAGCTGAGGTGGTATGAGTAACCGAACAATACTTCGCGTCGGTTACTTACGCACAATGGCCCAATTGTAGGGCTAAGTGCGGATAACACACGTCCAACTAACTAACTAACTAACTAAAGTATAGGTATACAAATGTTTGTCGTAGACGTTAGTGTAACCGACTGCCACGCCGAGGTCGCGGGTTCGATTCCCGCATAAGTCAAACATTTGTGTGCATAAACAAGGATGTTTGTCTTGGTCCGGGTGCATCTATGTATAATATGTATGTATTTACAATATAAAAGCATATATGTATGTTTATCCATTGTCTAGTACCCATAGTACAAGCTCTGCTTAGTTTAGGTTAGATGGTGCTGTGTGTATGTGGTAGAATATTATTATAATATTATTCTTTGTTAGATATCCTAAATAAATATTAATAAATGACTACGTTGGTGTTCATATTGTTGTATTAAAGTGCAACAGCATCTAATCCCACACTCACAGCTGCATGTAATGTGTTTTTGTACACTCATGCGCAAATTCAGGCACATGCCCGAGTTGTAGATATTTTGTAAACAAATGATAGGCACCACCCGTGCGAGTTACCTGTATTAGGACACCACCTTAGTTTTCCGGAGTTTGGAACTGCACCTAATAACTGTATAAATTGACACACTCATGCGCAAGTTGAGGCGCTTGTGCTGGTTGTGCATCGAGTATACGAACAACGCGTAACACCTGTGCAAGTAGCCCTTATGATTTACTCACGTGTGTAGCTTAAACTTGTAGCTTGCATATGCTATTCCTAGCTCGTGCCAATACTTGCGTCATGTCCAAGCACAATTAAACTATAAAACAGAATGTATAAGTACAGAATAGAGAATAGTACGGAACATTTAAATGGCACCTCGGCGTTGCACGTAATTGTACCGCCGCTACACCGCTCAACAGATTTATGTACTGGCGAGCTCATAATGCTCGCAGTCCACTCGTGGACTACTTGTGTAATACGTATAGAGATAGGATAGACGCACACTTGTATATACCTACCAGATGGGGTAAGCAGAAGTGTTTTACAACTACATTTCTTTAGATATAGTTTAGTTCTCATGGAATAAGCGGCGATCCTATCGCCGTCTATCGTCACATGCCAGATCCTGGGTTGCTATGGAAAATCTACTAATTAAAAGTTTTAATAATACATTGCTCTATCTCGGAATCGAAACCGGGTGTACGTATTCCGCAGGTACAACGACGCATAAGGTCGTTTCTAGTTAAATGGAATTAAAAAAAAATTCGCGCATAATAATTATGCCTAATCCTTTTGTTGCAGTTCAAGCGAAATCTGAAATTATAAGAAATAGAAAGAAATACTCAAAGGAGTAACGAGACCTATTTTGATAAAACTGTAATGGTATCATTGGTTTTTAAAACCATTTTCTTAGATTTATAACACTCTTTGATTACCAGCCAATAGCATCGGTTATAAGGATCAAAGCGTATGAAATGTCAAGCAAGAACATCTGTTTGTCTGTATAATCCTAACTAATATTATAATGTGAATGTAAGTTTGTTTCTTTGTTATGCTTTCACGTCCCTTATCTTATCTTATCTTATACGCCCTTACTACTCGAACTATGAAATTTGGCATACAAGTTGTAAGGGGTAGGTACAGAAAAGAACATAGGACCTATCATCCAGAAAATATACTGTTCACGAGGGATAGAAATTTATTGTTAAAATGTACTCTAACGCAAGCGAAACTGCGAGCAAAATCTAGTACATATACAAGAAACATCAAACATTGTTCAACTAAGAAAAAAGACAAGAATTACTGCAGAAACCACTTAAAATCTATTATTTAAACAGAACGAGATTAAGTACATATACTAATTTAATTCTCCCACTTGAGTGGCTGATTCTACTTAAGGGTTTACACACAATCAATTAAGGCTCGTGTCCGGGCATTTTTATGCTAATGTCGCCTCGCCGGTGGTCCGGTGCCGCGGTGGATAGGGCGGACGCAGCGCTCTCCCGGACGCGCAAAGAATACGAGCGCTATGCAATACGCCAATCTTTGGATATTGGTTTAATCGCAACTTAGTCTTTTAGGGGAATAAAATAATAAAGAACAGTTACAAGTAAACGTTTTTAGACTATCGCGATTTGTATAATACAATATTAGATAAAGGGTTTTAATGTCTTTGGTAATTATTTTAAGGTAACACATATCTTCATAATGTTCTTAAAGACACAGCCAGCGTGGTGGACTTAGGCCTAACCCTTTTCACAATGACAATAGGCCCGTGTCCAGCAGGAGGACGGTTTATGTACCTACAGGGCTGATACAATAAATAGTTATGTATTTCCCGACGTTTCAACCAACTCGCATCGATTGTGGTCACGGGTTGAGTAGGTAACTTTTAAATAATTACCAACGCGATTCAGAATTGTTGTAAAATCTTTAAATATAACTTTGGTTGTAAGAGTTTCAGAAGCTCCTATATCTTCCATTCCTTTTGCTTTCATCCCATCTTTAATGTCTTTCCTGACTATAGTAGTATAGTAGGTACCTCTGCAAGCAATAATAATGATGAAGTTTAAAACGTAGGTGATTTTAAATTTTAGCAGCCAGTCGGAAACCAGATACAAATGTTTTCAATTATGTCTGGCCTTCTAGTAATAATAATAATAATTATTATTATTAAATAATAGGTACAACAATTTATAATAAATGACTCATTAATTTATAAAATACATTTGTTATTGTTTGCCTGAACTAGATTGAACTTATGGCTCGGGCAACCTAACGGAAAAATGTAACGAGGTGATATTTTTATGGATATATGGGTATTTGTATAAAAATGTATTATGCCTGGTTTTCACAAAAGTAAGTAGAATGCCACGATTAACATTAATTAAAGCTATTATTTTGTCGTTTGTTCATCAAACTCACTATTGCATAAAAAGGGAAGATACCTGTATATCTCAGAGTTCTCCATATTGATCTCAAAGATAAGTGATGTCGACCCGCACAAGGCGAACGTGGTAGACTGTGGATTAACATTTCTCACATAGAAAACAGCTTGGTGCTTAATGGGAAAGTTTTTAAATAGGGCTGATATTTTAACTACTATAATATTTTAATGCAAACATATTTCGCTAGCAATTTTGTTAGACCTTACATAAGGGAAATTTATTCCGTGTATAAAAAGTCCAAAAAGATGTTGTTTGCTCTGAAAATGTACTAAATATAATAATAGCACTTCACCCGCTCTGGGAATCCAAACAGCACTTTATAATATAATATTCCATCACATACACACAACGCCATCTAGCCCAAACTAAGCAGAGCTTGTACTATGGGTACCTACTAGAGAATGGATAAACGTAAATATATGCTTTTTTTTTGTAATTGCATTCATATTATACATAGAAACACCCAGATAAAGACAAACATCCTTGTTCATGCACACAAATGTTTGACTTGTGCGGTAATCGAACCCGCGACCTCGGTGTGGCAGTTGGCTACACTAACCAGTACGCCATCGAGGTCGTCTTTACGATCAGCCTTACTAAACCTGCGGTATCACCAGTACACTAGCTCTATTAAATTTATCCTAGCTACCTGCGTACGATCGTTTACAGATAAAACATCATCATGTTAAAAGATGTTTATCTTTTATAGATAAAGGTAGCTTTAACATAACTTTGATTATCGATTTCATTGAATGCGCATAGATATGTAGTTAAATAATGGGAAAAGTGGTTACAAAGATGCTTAGAGACAGTTTCATTCCCACACGAAGCAAATGTTTGTGTAGGTAATCTACAGATCGGTGTATGGGGATTGGGTATCCTACGTAATTGCACACGTACATAATCTCACGCCTTTATCCTCGAATGGGTAGGCAGAGATGCCTAACATCCACATTTGGCCAACTATGTTTTTAGGTCCCACGTAGTAAGAGGCAAGCCTATTGCAGTTTACCCTCCATAGTTGCAGATTTCATTCCGTTATTGAGATTTTATTGATAGAATAATCTGATAACACTTTATCTGCCTCGGGCATCGAACCCAAGACCTCAAGTAGGTACCTACAGCAGTTATATGTTTTGCCACCGCTACTTAAATGGCTACTACTAATAGGCACACAAGCAAACAGCAATTTTTTTTTGCTCTTCGAAATGACCAGACTGTACCTGATAGTAAGCAGTCATGTGGTCTAAGAGCAGTGGCCTCCACACCGTCCTCGTAGCAACCGAGGCGATGTTGAGGTCTCTACTTTTACGGCCTGAGAAGGTCCTTTTTCACGTCCCGCTTAAAGGACCCAGGATTGAAGGAAGAAGGAAACACGTGCCTTGGCAGAGAATTCCATGCCTTGATCGTTCGGTAGAGGTATGAGGACCCAAACTTGTTAGTACGCGCTCTAGTCGACTCTACCGTGTAAAGATGGCATCTGAGCTCAGCACGCGTTGTTCTGGATAGGAAAGGGGAGGGCAGGATAAGGTGGAATAACTCTTCAGAGCACTCTCCGTGGTATATTCTGTAGGAACATGCTAATGAAGCAATGTCCCTACGGAGTCGTCTGATGGTAAGCAATCATTCTAGAATATAGACGGTTGCAGCAACAAGGGAATATAATATAAACCGCTTGTAGCCAGCCTTTTGTGAAACAAGTTTCTGTGCTACCTTACCATATCTCTAAAGACCATACTGGTATTCTGTTTACCATAAAACACCGCGCACCATCTGTGAAATCCTTTAAACTTCATCTTCTTTACTTCGCTACAGTGCAGCAATTCCCGTTTCGTTTGTAAAAGACATTGTCTACATCTCCTTTTATTTAAGAGCATAGCTCTTGTCGATGGAGTAATCGTCACATATGTCAATCATCTGCTTTTTTTTTAACCTCTTGGTACGACTCGACTCGTCGAGTAAAATATATATGCTAAGATAAATAGATAATACTCGTAGTGCGACACACTTTACAAAGAACAGACCTCAAACCCAGCCTAATTCAATACATCTATTTGTACATCTCGCCAATTGCTTCACCGTATTTAATCCTGCAATAGGAATAATCCGTGTTTACAAACAACGGGCACAAAGAACAATCAGAAATATGAAAAAAATAGTCTATTTAGGAAACTGTCGTCTTTTTACATTTACATGTAATTTATTATTTTACAGTTTCTACACGTAGCTAGGTTGTTTAATGTATTCCTGAATTCCTTGCTTTAACTGGTCATAATTAGGTATTGATTTGATATTTTAAAACAAACTATACTGGGCTTTAGAATCAGGCAACTATACTTTTAAAATGTCAATAAATTTTGATCTACCACTACAAAGATATTTATGTGATATGTTGTATGAAACACACAACATTATCGACTTTCCTTAAACAAAACATAAATTTCAGGTCAACGCCTTATATTTATGAACCTACAAAATATTTTTCTATCTTTCATACGACGCATATAAAATGACAAAGTGGCTACAGCACCATCTGTGCAGCCAACATGTTTTGCCAAGTCCATCGAGAACGCCAAGAACTTAAACCCACAACCGCCGGCGCATTGTCAATAACGCTCAATAAAACCACCAACACCATGCGTGCTTTCACATGTACGCAAAGGACATTAAACTACAAGATACCCTATCTCATGGGTGCCTACATACCCCGTCTAAACCCATCTTTATCTTCACAATCTTATCTCCATAAGGCGGGCGCACACGCGTTCCCGATTAGGCTTAATTAGCACCATGGTCGCTAGTTATTTTAAGAGCTCCGATAAATGCAAGATTCGAGTCTCAGGTGAGTTGTTTTATTTGTTTGTATAATGAGAACTTATTGAATGCCGTTTAAATTGTACGATACAGTGTAGAGAGATTATTTTAGTTTATTTGTGTTATATTGACTGCGATTGGACTCGTGGAAAGATTGCGATTGCGTTAAATACGATCTGTAGGTCCTTGGCTTGAACCCCGATCAGGCTGTGTTATTGTTAAAAAGTTCTTCATGGCAGATACAAATTTGGCAATATTCTCGATGAATAGCAATAATGTCGCCCGCTATTGTTTATTGTTACTTGTACATAGTTAGTAAAATTTGGGTGTAAAACGCTTCTGCCTTTCCGTTCGAAAATATACAGACGTGAATTTATGTTTGTGTAATAATGACTACCTCATCGAAACTTTCGTCGTTTTCCTTCACCGTTTAAACGAGCGATAATTACGTATTCTATTTAGCTCATAACTTCTACCAATCTGAACTCGAAACCTTTGCGTGGCAGTACAACAATTTTCCACTAGGCTATTGTCGCTTTTTTTGTACGTTTTATTCAACACTGACATTTCATGAACCGCCAGTCTTTTTCAAATAGTTGCTTTCCACATCAATATTTCTTATATCAAATAAAAATAATTCAAAACGAAATTATATATTAACTAAATTGCTTCACTCACGAGCCAATTAAAGAAAGCAAAACATATTCGCGCGAAAATTATAAAAAGCGCAATCATATGCTTTCAACATACGATTAAAGTCACCAACATCAATAAACACTTTCGAAATCACTTAGCGCGGGCTATTTACTGGCTCATTACGAAAACTGTCATCTATAATAGACAAACTATACATCTGTCATCTATTTACGTCTAGCTGTCACCTGTCATAAATAAACGACGAAAGAATTGTAGATAAGTATATCTGTCACCAAAACTGATTTGAATTTAGAATTATTTTTCTACTAAGCCCCGCCTGCTTGAAAGCTTGCCAAATTGTTGGCTTCGACCAATCGGGGGAGGAGACGCAACGGCCCAGTTTTCGTCAGCCAATGGGCGAGAGGCGCGGTTGCGCGGGCGCATATATTTCGTTTTGCAATTCAATGAGTTGGCTAAACTATGTTTTGTTTGGCATTGATTCGGTCATTGATGAGTTTTGCTTTAATGAGTTGTTAGTTTTGTTTTCTGAGTGATGGTAGGCAGTTTGATGACCGTGTCGTGGAAATGTATCGGGTGTCAGCTGATATTATTGTATCTTAATGTATCTTCCCGCCTATAGAGATCAGCAGAGTATACTGCATCTATACCATGTCGTTTAAGCTAGAGACCAATACAATACAGAGCTATTAATAATATAAAATATCACTAAAGTTCCAAGCTCCTAAGAATGTTTAAACAAAAATTCTCATTCCCTCATTTTGTAAGGAATTTAATGTTGGTGTTTTTACATTTAGATTTTGGTTGTTATGTTTATGGAAGGCGTCTTTATCGCCATTTCCATATTATTGATTACTTATATAGGCACCTATATCTACCATTAAAAATGTGAAGAATTTGTATCTGTATATTAAATTATTAAAACTCATATTAGTAGTAAAAAAAAGTTTTAAAAAGTATACCATTATCCAAATTAATAAATAAAGTGTGTTAATTTTCATTCTTTATGTATGTTTTTCGACTAAAAAATCTACACTCATTTTTGATGCAGTTCTTAGGATTTAATTGTTTGGGGTGCAACTTAACATGTACACTATGATTCATCTAATTCTGATAATAAGAATTGGAGCTAAGGCTGATAGTGTGATCCACGTAAATCATTATTTAATATTATTTTAAATTTTGTACCTGACCTGAGTGACCTAGAAGCAGTTATAACCTGGTGTGGATTTAGTTAGACTGTCACGCTGAGCTCTAAAGTTACCTCTAATCCTACCGATTCAAACGCAAATACCAAAGAGATGGCAAAATCTCCGCATTTCGATTTTTCAGGTCCTGTGTTATGCTGGGCAAGGGCTTGTCTATTGCCGCCTATTGAGGCTCAGTACCAGACACCGCTAATAAGGATTTCTTGACAGAAAAATCTAATAACTATAATATAAAAGCGAACTCGAAATCTTATGCGCAGTCAAATACACTACCGCTGCGCCACCGATAAATCTCTAAAAAAGTACATCTTGACCCGCCAATCGAACCTGTTTATAATACTGAATCCAAAACGCAGCCACTAAATAGTTTGTTGGCTCTATCCAAACTATTAATGTAAGCACTACAACATTAGAAAACGACACAAATCATAAGACTCTACATACAATTAAAATTCCAACAAAATGAATAACGCTAAAACGTTCAACAAATCTCTACATTTGATAGAGCACTTTACTCGTACGTACTCTATGTAGAGTCACATAAAATATATGAGAAGCATGTTAGTACAAAGTGGCATTTTATTTAATAGAGTTTAAATATAAATTGGTAGAGTGCCAAGTGCCAAGAGTCCAGTGGTGCAAGTCGGCAAGGCGGTGCCAAAATCTGTGGCACACACTTGCAGATATTGCGATAGAGACGAGCTTGTAGATACTTATGTAGAGACGCTGGATGTGATAAAGTAATGTAGAGCGCTATGTAAGTTTTGTGTTACGCTTTCACGTCTTTATACCTTGTCAGGTGTACAGAAAAGTACATAGATTACTTAATCCAGAAAAAAATACCACTCTCGAGCGAGTGAAGCCGCAGGCAAAAGTTTGTCCTAACTAATATTATAAATTGTCACGTCGCGTGATAGATGCGCGCGCGTCGAGTGGGGCGCTGTGCCTCCTCCTTCACACCTAGGCCGGCCGTAGACACGACTATATAAGGAGGACGGCACTTGACTCGGGGGCTCGGTTAGCGGCAGACATCACTCCTGGCGAGTATCTTCCCAACTTCTACCTGGATCACCGACACACATCTACTCTGCAGTGGACCACGCCCTGAGGACTTTTCTTCTTCAACTTCGCGGGTGTAACAATATTATTGTACTTTTGTGTTCAAGTGGAAAATATAAGTGTACTTGTAAACGGTCCTTGTTTTCTTTCACCACCCGTGGAGAATAACACCCCTAAGGTGACGATAAGGTGACAAAATGAGAAAGTGACTTTGTTGGTATATATATAATGTATGTGTGGTGTTGAGCTTTTATGTCTTAACTATTAGACCGATTGTCATAAAATCGCATACACGTTGTCAGAGGTACAAAAAAGGGCATAGGGGATTTCTGTCAAGAAATTTTATGTAGTACCTACTTGTAGTTTAGAATTGTACTTGTAACACGGCTTCAGGCTGGGCTGCTATCACATGGGGCTTTAAACCGTAGTTGGCGAAATATGGGTGTAATACATCTGACTGATCTCTTTAGGTATATCTATAGGCGTAAGGCCTAAATAAAATATAAAAACAAATAAAATAAAATATACACGTGTCATCTGCATACAAGGTTATATGACCAACCAAGGTTATAGTTCTAATTTTGCAATATTATTTACGTAGATTCCTAATCTACTCAATTTCAATTTACGTAGATTAGGAATAGGAGCGGTCCCAATATGGATCCCTGCGGTACGCCATGTGTGATAGGTAAGCGACTAGTTTGACACTCACCCAACTTACAACCCTCACAAAGATGTATAGGTACACACAGCGACACATCTACCTAGACTGTTTGGACTTCGAACTATTAGAAGTTGAACGCTGCGAATCGTGCGAGAGAATGCGTTATATTTTTGTTACGCTCCATCCTTACCATTACATCGACACCACTATGCACTGTCCCTTTCCAACAATTCTCTATTTTGTATGTAGCGTAGTTATGCGTATATAGGGTGTCTAACTTGATGTGTAACCGTGTGTACGGAACAAAGTTCTATTAAAATATTTAGATCTACATGCCAAAATATTGTATAAATCTTTATTCCGCATACCTACATCTTATTGCGAGTGACTGTACATATGTATGTATTTTATTTTCCTTATCATAACAAACGACTTTACTGACTTACAAATAACGGACATAAAGAACATCATGACTCGAAACAACCATTAATTTGGTCCACAAATTATCACAAATGTTTGTTCTGTGTGGGATTCGAATTCACAATACTTGACACAGTGGCAGTGGCAAGACGCACGCTATCCATCGGCATCCATACGGTGCCTATAGAGTGACCAAGAAGATCTTGAAAATCTCCATCAAGCGGGCCAAGGATCAGCCCCGGCAAGAGCTGCTGGGGACTCTCAACCGTAATCCCTCAGGGCGTCCATACCTTATAGTAAGGGGCAAGCTTAGCCCCTGGGCGCCCCCTTGTCCCAGAGTCTCCAGCCACAGTTGGTGGAGGAGGTGGTGGCCGCTCTGTTTCCCTCACGGGCGGAGCGCACTCGTCCGCCGATGGTTCCGCCTTCCATGGCGTCCAGCGCGGAGTTTGACGACGCCGTGGTTCCAGAAGTGACCCAGGTAGAGTTGCGAGCGGCATCTCTTGACATGGATAGCGTGGTAGCTGCTTGCAGCAAGCACGGCATTCACTTTAATAATAAAAATCTTTAATCTAAATAAAGTTAATACTACGTTAGCCACATCCAGCATCTTAATGACAGAGCAACTGATCTGTGTATCTCGTATTGAGACTGCATCCGCAGTGCATTTGTATCAACGTTTCTCGAGTGCGCTTTGATCTCGCCGATCGCTTTGTACGCCGCGTCATCTCAGCAGAATTCATATCTTGCCACTAGTTCGTAATAGCAATCACTTTGTGCAGAGCTAAACTTGGGGTACTTAAAACTATATGACCTAACCGCAAGTGTATTCTTTGAGGGGTAGGCAGAGAAGTATTACGTTCCCATTTTGTTTAAATAATTTCAGGCCTACTTATAAATTGTCGCATTTTTGGGCTTGGGATTCGTCTGCTTTACTATAATAGCTCTGGTCTAGGCAGCAGGTAGACTTTAAACTTCTTAAAAAGGTTATGCAATACCTATTCTCACGTACAGTTACCTGTCAAAGTGCATGGATACCTAAAGGTCCAAAATCCCGTTAACACTCGAATTAGAATGAATATGAATGAACTAGATGTCGAATTTATAAGAAATTATTATATCCGAAAAGGCACTAGAACACAGGGACAGAATAATGTTTACGTACCTACGAACAGAATAGCGAGTCATCAAAAGTATCTATAGAATAAACTACCCACTATAAATTTATAAATTCATTTGTAATTCGTTGCTTCCAGTTTCACTCTAAAATGTGTTCTTTTTTTAAATAAACTATTGAGAATAGAGATTAAAAAATTGTTTAAATTCATCAACATTGAGTTATTAAGAAATCTACTTCTTTTTATTGTATAGTAGTGCACCGCCATCTATTACGATATAAATAAACTACTTAACAGTTCTTGTATCGATTTCCGTTAGATGGCGTCAATTACCGACTTATACCATTTTAGTTTTGAAATGGGTATTTATTTTCGCAGCTCAACCCATGCCACTCTAAGAATTCAGTCTGTAACATTAAAGGCTATATAAGCATCCAAACATCGGACACAAACGATAGCTAGACTCGGTATGACTATTGGAGCACACAATATTTTGTCCCGTTTGTAGATCGAACCATTGCGTCGTCCGTGACTTCATATATTATCCACATAACTTCAAAAGTCAGAGATGCATGTCAAACTTGAGAACAATGCGTACTTTTAATGGCCTCTAGACCTAACCTAATAAACCTAGCAAATAACCTAAATGTATTTGCTATTTATAAATTTTACTTCGTGAAAATGTATTAAATAATTTTTGGCTTTGTCTTTGATCGAACCCGAAGTAAGCAGTTACATTCGCCACTTTATTTATTTTTTATTTTATTTATTCATAACAAAAAATATTGTGTGCCGTATTTGTTTAAATTAATAATTTTTAAAATCAATTGCATTTAAGTACTAAATTAATATAAATTTGTGGATTCTCAATCTATTAAGTCTATTAAGAATTATATATTATTACAAACATATCATATCTTTGAGGTATTCATCAACACTGTAGTAACATTTTTGCAATAACAAATATTAATTTATTTTTAAGCTATAATAACAAATTATGGTTTTTAATTCTGTCGGCAGCTTGTTGTATAGAACAATAGATTGTACCCGTGAACAGTGTTTGACTACATTTAGTTTGTGCCGTATTGTACTAAATAAATCTTTCCTACGCGTTGCTAGCCTTTTATCTCAAACTTATTGAGATTCTTAACCAGGTGGCCTAATAAGACTAGAATATAAAGACATGACGTTGTGAGAATTTTTAGTTGTACGAAGTGATCCCAGCATGACTCCACTTGTTTTATTTAAAGCATAGTCCTTATTGCTCGCCCTCTTTTGCATGACAAATGCTACACTTATGTTATATTTAAAACTACTTCAGTACCAAAGCTAATCCATATAAATATAATTTAATCTACTATTTATGTTGGTTATTCAGGTGAATGATCAGGCACTTATATAAACAAAGTGATGTGTTAATTTGAGCGGTATTCAAGTGTAACGGATGCAGTAAATGAGTTGAAATAATATGAGCCAAATGAGCCCCAGGATATACGGCGCGAGAATATAACTCTAGTGGAATGATCACGGATTAAATTATTTACAATTAGTTTTTACTAGCTCTTTTTAGAGTTCGCAAAACCTCTTATACAACAGCTTTGTCCGTTCGTCCGTCCGTCTGTCTGTTATACAACTTTCAACTCAAGAACCATAAGAGCTAGAGACTCGTGGTCAACGTCATTCCACTCATCATAGTCAATATACCGCCGAAATCACTATGACCTTTGACCTCAAGGTCACGTAATACCACCTTTAACTCAAGAACCGTAAGAGATAGAGACTCGCGGTCAACGCCATTCGACTCGGCATAGTCGATATACCGACGAAATGTCTATGACCTTTGACCTCTGACCTCAAGGTAACGTGATACCATTTTTTCGAACTCTAAGATTTATGGCAATTCATTGCCGTTCCTCACTTGTTCATGTATAATTCGTAAAAGTACGCTTACTACTAAATTTGATAATGTCACGGTCGCCAATCTTAACGGTGGTTAGCCATATGCACCAGAGATATTGTAGAGCACATTTGCACGAGTGTGTGCGCAAACACAAGTACTCTCTATTCATTCACTCTCATAGTCCGATGAAATGGCAATCCGATAGGACCAGAAAGATATAAGACCAACGGCTATATGTGCTTAGGGAGGCACGAGGATATGCAACTAGCATCAATTTCCTAACTCTGGAATACTACTGAGAATTTCAAAGCAGAAACCCTAAGAAGGTTATACTTGCCTTTACTGTGATTTAGACTCCAATTCTCACAGCAGTCGCATTCACTATCGTTACGCCATCGACGCCATCGGGGTTGTCAAAAAGCTGCTCTTGATAACTATTAGGGTTATTGTTGAAGCCGCTTCCACTAATACCAGTTATCATGGTAAGCTTTTGATCGCTCACTCGGCTGATACAGTACGTACAACATGGCGTCGATATCTACACTCAATTATAAACGGATCGTCACACGACACGACACGCGCAATTTCACTCTGTTTACACAGCCTTTGTTGTGTAGAGATCGCTGTGGCAGATTGGCTGAGGATTACAAGGTATTTCTAATAGAAAGAAATAATAAATACATACTTCGTGAGTTGTACCACTTGTTAGAAGAAGACTGCTATTTTCTATCTCCGTCTTGATTTATTTATCTGTGCCTTGTAATTTTTGTATAATGGTAAAATTCTTTTCAAAGAAGAAGAAAACAATGCGATGCTCATAGAAGTATTCTAAAACTGTGATGCTAAACAGCGAATTTTAGACCCAAGGTCACGAGTGAGGAAATTCTGTACCCAACCTTCGTGTTGGTAAATGTAGTTCTCTTCTCTCTGCGTAACTTTGACACTGTCCTGTGCCAGAATAATATATTGCTCAAATATCATAATTCGCTCAAGCAAAGCTGCTGTATATTTTGCCAAGTACCTCGAAGTAGTATTTATTTTCGTTGACGGATAACCTTGCATTGTGTTTTTACGGTGGATAAATTTTCCAGGCTATATGAAGAGGCCTAAAGGCTTTACTGAAGGAGGCTAATGTCATTCTTGCGCCTTGCGTCAGCAGCAACTCTATACCTTTTTAGAGTTCGAAAAAACTCTTATACAACAGCTTTGTCCGTCCGTCCGTCTGTCCGCCTGTCCGTCCGTGTGTCTGTTATATAACTTTCGACTCAAGAACCGTTAAGAGCTAGAGATTCGCGATCAACGCCATTCGATTCAGCATAGTCGATATACACTCGAAATTACTATGACCTTTGACCTCTGACCTTAAGGTCACGTGGTATCATGTGACTTTTGCATATTACTTGAACCATTTTTCGAACTCTAAGATTTACGGCAATTCATTGCCGATTCTCACTTGTTATAGGATACTGCTGATGTAACAAGCGTCGATAGATGACACTAACAGCTGAACACTAGGCAAGCAAGGTTTGCGTTGCAGTATAAGACAATATTTAAAAAATATCAGTAACAGTATAGTTGCAGATGCAGAGATTTAAAATACTGAGAATTGCCGAGGGCCTCGAAGAAAATCGCGAAGGTATTACCTTTCCTCGTTTTATTTGGAACGTCAGTTTTGTAGTCCACAGGTAATTTAAAAAATAACATATAAATAGCAGCAAAATGCAACCTGCTAAAGTCACTTGCATAATAACCTATCAAGCCGGAATCAAACACAGCTTTATTATAATTAAAAGTTAATTGAGCGTGAAATGTGCCCGTGCGGAATTATCACAATACTCACAATAATGTTTTAATTGAATATGTAACGGCACGGTTAAACCGTGGCTATCTATTAATTATAATTATAATACGGATTAACTATATCGGATAAATAGTTTAATTGATTTGGTTTTATGGTGACTTTCACTGCTTGTTGATCACGTGGCAACGATTTGGAGGTTTGGGTCGATTGGATTCAGCTAAATAATATTCTATTTTAATAATATTCTACCACATACACACAACACCATCTAGCCCAAACTAAGCAGAGCTTGTACTATGGGTACTAGACAATGGATAAACATACATATATACTTTATATACATAGATATTAAACATAGACACCCAGACCAAGACAAATATTCATGTTCATGCACACAAATGTTTGACTTGTGCGGAAATCGAACCCGCGACCTCAAGCGTGGCGGTCGGTTACACTAACCACTACGCCATCGAGGTCTTTTTTTTGAGGTATATTTAATAGTAACTCAAAGTCTGGAAATGTAACTGGTTGATAACATTAGGCTCGTCTCTGTTAATATAGAATTTATTTGTGATCAACTTTAGGGTTGGCTTGAAAAAAAAAGCCTTAGCATTCTGCATTTTTAACTGTTTGTTCCGGCGTCATGCAAAAAGATTTAGAAGTGACTTTCACAATTAGGTAACATTGAATTCTACTTGCAATGTATGCCACTTTTAAACAAAATTAATTTGTTCCTTTATGTACTATTTGTCAGCCTCGATGGCGTAGTGGTTAGTGTAACCGAAAGCCACGCTTGAGGTCGCGGGTTCGATTCCCGCACAAGTCAAATATTTGTGTGCATGAACATGGATGTTTGTCTTGGTCTGGGTGTTTCTATGTATAATAAGTATGTATTTACAAAAAAAAAGTATATAAGTATGTTTATCCATTGTCTAGTACCCATAGTACAAGCTCTGCTTAGTTTGGGCTAGATTATATTGTGTGTATGTGGTAGAATATTATTATTATTATATTATTATTTATTTAAAGAAAGTATTGTGCTATACAAAAAGCTTTGTACTTTTATTTACTCTTGTTTATAATATAACGCAGGTTTCATGTTGATTTTTCCTACTTACCTTTACTCGAGACACTGGTAGGTATAACTAAGTTCAACGAGAGGCTTTTAGTTTTAAAACTAGAGCCTTTTAAATTGAACTTTGCTGTAGTATGTCTGGTTTCTGGGTAATCTATTTGCCGGTGTATTCCGAGTATTAGCGTAAAAGCTTTAATTTGTTTACTGAATGAGTTCTAGCCCGCGACTTATATTTTCCTGAAGAAGAACCTGATCTACACATATAATACTCGACTTTTAAGCGATGTATCAAAATAAAACAGCCTTCAGATTTTAAGTTAGACTTTAGCAATACAACTATAAAAACAACATTCAATTACGTGCAATAAAATTTGCGTGATGAGCGTACATATAGACAGTTTTTTTTTGCTTTATATAGCTCTTACAGAGACACTTCATATTACCTTTGCTCAAATATCTCTTACACTCTTACTTAAGAGCAGCGATAGCTCAGTGGGGAGACCAACAGACTGCAATGCAGAGGGTCTCGGGTTCGAACCCATGTCGCGCACCTCTGACTTTCGGAAGTTATATGATAGACAATTATCGCCTGCTCTGTGCCTCGGAGAGCACGTTAAGCCGTCGGTCCCGGCTGCCATGAACATCTATGGCAGTCGTTATTGGGAGAGTGTCGAAACAAAAGATCCCACTGGGTCGAAGTGTCGCCCGTCTGCACTGACTGGCCGGTCTCAATACTGTCTCTTATGTACATTGACCAGTTACATTTTTATTATATGTATAGATATATCTAGATATTTTATGTGTCCGTTATTTTTTGCAATATTAGTGAAGTATCCCGCGATACGGAAAATATACTTAATTCGGTATGTATATAAAGTACAACCCTAGCAAAGAGTTCATCTTATACTGGTACATTCCCCTCCTCAGAATCGATGACGCAAACTCAAATAAAAGGTATACTCAATCGTTCTATATTTAAATTTAATAAAAATGGAACGAGCTGAAATTTAAAAAGAAATGCGCGAGTTACTTCCGGCGGATCTCTTTTTTCGGGTCCGTTTCGATCCGGTATAAAAAATGTATGTGGCGCAATTACAGAAAAGGTGAGGGTGGTTGCAGTGACACAAGCTGGCATGAACGTGGCAATATGCTGGACATATGAACTACTTTTACGGATATGACGTAATCGAACTAAGTTTAAATATTGAATGTTTAAATCACTATCTTGTTCTAATAGCATAAGTTTGCGCTTATGTTTGGTTGATCGTGAGATCTCTAATTCTATCTAAAGGCTCGCAGGTTTAACTCCTTAAAGTTACATGTCTATCAAGTAGTTATTTATGAGTGTAGATTTTGTCAATAACTTCTATCCCTCGAAACAGTACTTTTTCTAGATGACAGGTACCTCTGACAACGTGTATGCGAAATTTCATGACGGTCGTTTGACTAGTAGGAAGTGAAAGCGTAACAAAGAAACTCACATTCGCAATTATAATATTAATCAAGATATGAACAATAAACTTTAAATAGCAATATATGATTTAAAATAAATCTTAAAAAGATGCTCTTTTTCTCCCTTAGCCTTTATTATTTCCAAGTCACTTGGGGTCGGCTTTTCTGGTCTAACCGGATTTGACTGGATATTAATTTTTACACGGAGCGGCTGCCACCTGACCTCCGCAACCCGGAGGCTAACGATACCCTAAGGCTAGACTAGTGTCAGGATATTAGAGGGTACTGACTTTCCCAATAACGACTGCCATAGATGTTCATGGCAACCGGGACCAACTGCTTAACGTGCTCTCCGAGGCACGGAGCAGGCGATAATTGTCAATCAATACGCACATAATTTCGAAAAGTCATATAACTTCCGAAAGTCAGAGGTGCGCGACATGGGTTCGGATCCGAGACCCTCTGCATTGCAGTCTGTTGGTCTCCCCACTGAGCTATCGCTGCTATCATAATAGTATATATATCATAATCTTAAAAAGTTACTATTTACAATTATAATGTTATGGTTCTATTATCTAAATATTCCTTACTATTATTATTTTTATACTAGTTTCCAGTAATATTTACACTTTATTTACACTAGTTTCCATAATGGCACATGCCGTATCTGTCGTATTTTCATGACTACTCCGTGGTCGCAAGTATGTGTCGCCTATTTGAAATTAAATTAAGTACAGTTTAAATCATTGCATTTTAATTAAATAAGAAATTTTCTACGCTTAACAATAATGAATACGTATTACGACTGAAACAGTAATTAAAACAATAAATGCGTTCGCATTTGATATTGTTAGAATCGTTTGATACTGTTAGAATTATTTATAAATAAATATTATAATCAAAGAAAGAAGCAACGATAGCTTAGTGTGAGACCACGTGAAGGTTTTCAGTTAGATATCAAGGCGCGACTTTTACTCATCGAAGTTATATGCGTAGGTACTAAATAATACATTATCACTAGCTTTGGCGATAATAATATCGCGAGGTAAAATCCTTCCTAACTTTGGGTGACACTTTATAGTTGCGGTAATAATACTTCAAACGAAGCCTCTATGGCACAGCGGTAGTGCATGCGGCTGCTGTACTTAATGTTCAGGTTTAATACTCCGGTCAGATAAAGTTTTAGCTTTTCTGAAAATAAATTCTCAATAGCAGCACGGAACCTGAATCTGTTTCCAGTAAGCGGCATAACAACGCCTGATTTTGTACTATCATTTCTATTTGCTTTTTAATAAGGCATTTTCCGCACCAGGAATAATAGTAATATAGTTTATTTCAATGAGATTTAAAAAAGTTAAGGGTTGGTAAATCTTAAATATATAATAATTATCGATTGATGCTATTAGAGTACTCAGAGCAGACGCCGGCTTGTCATCCATAGAATAGAATAGAATAGAATAGAAGTTTATTGGTTTCAGTATTACAGCAATTTTGTATTAATTACAGAATAAACTATAATACCGAAAGCAAAAGATTTAAGCGTCAGTTTATGCTTAGATCCCGGAGAATTACCAAGTGCTGGTTTTCAGCTTAAACCTTTGACTCCCGTTTACAAAAAATATTAAAAGCGAAACGAAACGAGTAACCTGTTTGAAATTGAAAGAAACAATACATAACCAATAGCAGTTAAAAACTAATGTTACGATTGTGATTAATTGGCAGCATATGCGGCTATTTGATTCTTAAATCTAAGACTTAAATCACTTTAATAGTACATAGTCCATAAATGTAACACTTAGATCACTTTTTTTACCAATATACCAGTCCATCAAACACCCATACACATAGGCCATATATTAGAATCCATACGTAGCAATAGTCCTACGCCTGCTGCGGCTAGTGCCGCTGTAGATGTTCCATCCCACCTTTGATTAATACTCTCGAACGGTCCATTCACGTTGGTACCATGTCTCCGTGTATGCCTCCCAAAGGGCCGCGTAGTTTCCTAACGTATTAGGGAAATACTCGTGAAAGAGAAATAAATAATAATACATATAATATTCTATCACATAAACAAAACACCATCTAGCCCAAACTAAGCAGATCTTGTGTACTATGGGTACTAGACAATGGATAAACATACACACATACTTTTTTTTTGTAAATTTCTGCGTATTATACATAGAAACATACATCTCTTCTACCTAGCCTTTATTATTCCCAAGTAATTTCGGATCGGCTTTTCTAGTCTAACCGGATTTGACTGGATATCAGTTTTACACGGAGCGGCTGCCACCTGACCGCCGCAACCTGAAAGCTAACGATACCCTAAGGTTAGACCCGTGACCAGACCAGGATATTAGAGGGTACTGACTTTCCCAATAACGACTGCCATAGATGTTCATGGCAGCCGGGACTGATGGCTTAAGGTGCTCTCTGAGGCACGGAACAGGCGATAATTGTCAATCAATACACACATAATTTCGAAAAGTCATATAACTTCTGAAAGTCAGAGTTGCGCCATGTGGTTTTGAACCCGAGACCCTCTGCATTGCAGTCTGTTGGTCTCCCCACTGAGCACATATTATATATAATTTCTATGTCGCGGAGGACTTTACGAACATTCAAACAACGGACACAAAGAACATTCAGACTCGGAACGTGGATCACAAAGATTGCTGTCGCATGTGGGGATAATATACAAGAGAAGACATCTTCAGCTTAGCTGACGAATCATGGGTCACCACTGCCTTTTCCAGGCTATGCCCCTTCGAGACCACATTTAAAACGAAGCATAAGTGCAAGCACAATTCGTGATTCATCCATTAAACCGATGAGACAAACAATAATTCTAATATCAATTAATTATAAACAGCTAATGGATCACATAAACCAGTTACGGACTTTCTCTGCTTTAGTAATTATTATATAACAACATCGTGATCGCAATTTACGACTATAGTTTATTGACTAAATAGACTATTAGTCCTTGTATATGTTATTGGATATTATAGATATAATTATATCAGTTAAAGGCACATTAGACTCGCTTCTATTTAATAGGTAATAGTTTGTATGGGTAATTATATCTTACATATTGGGTATTATTTTACGATTTAAGTACGTAAATAGCACTTTAGTGGAATGAGGTCTCGAGTTCGAATGCGGGGCAGGTATTGTACTTCCTGTAAACAAATTAGCAGCGACACGGTTTTTGGTGTATGCAATTTAGTGCTCACATTGAAGTGCTTTTGGTAAAATGCACTTTTTTGTTATGCAGTTTTAGTTAGCTGCATGGTATCTGGAAATGTACCCAAAAGAAAAGAGCTGAAGTAGTGACTCTATCTCTTTTCTTTTTACACTTGTAAAGTGAGTTCTGAAAATATAACTGTGCGAAATGTGGTTGTATTACTCCAGTATAGGGCAGCTTATACTTCGGGAAAACTATATTGTTGCACGTAAAACCATTGCTGTGCAAAATGTAGTTACGATACATCTCTGCTTACCCTTCCGGGGCTCAACAGGCATGAATCTATGTGAGTGTGATCTAAGTATTTTTACTTAACTTACTATACAAGTAACGAATACGCACGGTCGTTAGTTCGGGGTATTCTTAACCATACTTTTAATAGAATACCACTGGTTATGATAAAATAACTTCGTGAAAATATTTTGATTTTTAAAAAGACACCGCTCGCGTTACTAATTATTTCTGTATTGCGGGAGTTTTACAAACATTTAAACAAAAACCCAGACTCAGAAGAATTATTTATAGCTCACACAATTTGCCCCGCGTAATGGCAATGGAGAGATGACTACTTAAACCCCTACGTCAACAAGTCAAAGCGAAAGGTTTAAGACATTCATTAGCAAAAGAAACCTCAAAGTTGCACCAAATAAGTCATCTGATATAAAAAGAGCGAAAATTCGACCACATCAATCTCCACAATCGGATATTCGGGAACAAAGAAGGGATGAAACAATTGATTGTAGGCACGTCCCTGGGGTTCCGAGGTAGGGCTCCTGAGGGGTAGTTGCAGGGCAGGAGGGGGGAGTGACTATCTTCAATGAATAATTGTTCGATTAACGGAGCTTAGTCATTGGCCTCGATCGCCGCTAGCTTAGATAAGCTTAGTGATGCACCACGGTGATCGATAAATTACAATACAATTGTTCAATCTTTTAGATCTTAATGCAGTGCCTACAAAAGGTATGATCCCTAGGTTGGCTTTAGAAATTTTAAACTCGTGACAGTAAATGTGAATTCTTGTGATTAATATTAAAGTCTAATACTAGGTGTTATAACAAAAATGAGAAATATTAGTTTCTGCCAGCTACATTCTCGTCATAATCCTGGTTTTCAGATTATATTATCAAATAGAATATCCAAATTTGCTTCAGCGCTTACGGGTGATAACTAAACCATCCGTAGGCCAACAAACATCTTAACAAACTTTCAAAATCAAAATATTAGTATGCAATGTCGTAGCAATTCAAAAGTGCAGCGCTAGAATCACTGTTTGATAATATTGTTACTTAGGTATGTAATTTGAATTGCAATAATTATTTTTTATGTTATATACGATACCGTAATCGGATAAATGTGCTATTTAAATATAATGTTTGTAAGTGTAGTGAGTAAATATCAATTATCAATTAACTCAATATATTATCAATTAACAATTGTATCGCTCAGTCAGAAATGTATTATACACTTGATCTAATTGTAATGAAATGTGTAAAGCATATCCAATACTGTGACAATTTTATATCGAATATTCTTTTTTAGCTATATATACAGATAAAGACGTGTGTCTATATCCGCAAAGTGGTACGCAGAGGTGGATTATACTAACATTTCATCAGTTAAGCTATTAGTATGCCATGTAGCAGTCACAGTTATATATTACTCCCGCTGCGCCATGAAAGCAATATTTTTACTAACGAAAATAATTAAAATAGTTATTGTTTAGACGGAGCAAAATATAACAAAATCTCACTATCATTTTATGTTTTCTAAATCCAATTACATAACTGAAAGCGTTCAACAAAATACGTGTACCATTAATCTCCTAATAAATCCATCGATAAATGTGTATCGACAGTATCCCCTCCCTATTTGAAAGCCGTCACTAATAGGGTCGTGTACAGTGATCTCGCGAACAAGCCGGCTGCGACACACTGAGCTCTCGACTGCTCATACTGTGTACTGTACACCTATTATAATACTTGTGTTATGTTGTTGCGTTGCTCACAGGTTACAATACTTTGTGCCTACAATGTAGCGAATATGAATTTTCATTTTAATAGATGAAAGGTTTAGAGATTACTATTGAGTAGGTTGCAGATGAAAATAATCTATGTTCTATTTATCATTGTTTGATGTTTGTATGTATGTATGTATATATAATACGGCATTGTGAATGGAACAGTCGCAAGAGGAAGACCTAGGCGAACGTTTGTTGATCAGATCGGAGGCGTTCTGGACAAAGGCCAGGTTAAGAGCACCTTGAACCGACGGGCGTGTATGAGGAATGTGATGAAAGTGAGTGAAGCCAGAGAAGTGTGTCAGGATCGTAGCAAATGGAAATCCGTAGTCTCAGGCAGAGACCCCTCTGGGAAACAGGCGTAAATCTATGTATGTATGATGTTTGTAATTTTGTTATGAACGACTTGACTGATTTAGGTGATATTCAAATGTACTTTTGTAAAAGCAATAATTTATTACAATGCTAGAATTCGAAATAGATAATCCAGAAATAAAATAAATGGCGGTGCTGTAGTTAAGTTATTAACAATGTACTATTTTATAAAACATGATTTAAGTTGCGGTTAATAGCTAGTTTCATATTTAAAATAGTTATAAAAATAAGATCTTTTAACATTAGTAACTAAGATTATTTCGGTCTCCCAGCAACTGTATTTCACTTGGCTTGCATTAAACGTATTTCGTACTTCAAGGTTAACTTTTAAACACTATAAGTTTGGCTAAAGACACATTGTTTTTTATGGAGTACTGCATTATTTTCCTAGTGAAGTGCGGAGGTGCAATTATGGATGGGGTGGTTCTAGTACCGTTTTAGTGTCACGACGGTAATTAAGCCTATACCCAGTTGTGTATGATAAATCTGTATATGTGTTATTTATTTTATATAACACTGGTGTTATTTTAAGCTGTGGTTATTATAAAAATAAAAAGCTTAGAACATGATTTTATCCTGCAGAAGATATTTGATTCCTCCTTAAAATATTTTCTTATAATAAAAATAAAGACTCTAGCAAAGCAATACACTCTATTTCATTAAGTGGTTTTTCTTTTTAATTTATGGCGTTTGGGTTGAATTTGACCAGTACTCTTGTGAGTTCACGTCAATATTTAACGAGATTAAATTCTTCTTTGGTTGATCGCCAGACCCATGATCTACTAGCCGATTAGCCGCTTATAATTTAATGATATTATCCCAATACACTTACTTTATAATAATAAAACAATATGGCTATCTAAATAATAAAATCCATATCGCCTGTTCTTATTGTAGTGTGTTAATATAATCCGCTCATTATGTCTAAATAGCTGTGTATAACCGTAACGTAATTGCACTGAAACTATGTGCATTAACTACCTGGTTGCGACGTGACCTAATTAATATTACAGTATGGAGAGTAGATTATGCTGAGATCTTTGCAACGTGTAGGATGCTTTATATACCTGCCTGTTTTTGAAGAGAAATTGTATTAATGTTTATAATGTCTATAAAATAGATTAGTATATAGAATCAACATCGTTGCGAATATTATAGCAAGCTCACACCAGTGGCGTTACCGTATACTGTTGAATGTATAGTCAGCGACATAAGTAGCTGAATATTTAACAACTTTATAACAGAATTATATGAATTTACTCATTATTGTATAAATTTAGTTTGTATTTAATTGTGATTTAATTAACTATCCTTACAATCGTTACTGCAGTCAAAGAAAGCAAATTAACATTGTTGTGTATCATGAAGAATTTTAAAATCTAGCGAATGTTTATGGCCTTATGTTGTTGACTGCACCATACTTAATCTCATCAAAAGCAAACTTTCATATTTGTTATGTTGGTCTGCGTCGATGGTCCTGTGCCATAAATTTCTACCGTTTGTTTTACTAGAGATAACTATTTAGGTTGTTGTTAAGCTAGGCAGCTTAGATATTTAGTTAAAATTTTAAGTCTGATTTAAAAATGTGTCTGTGTTCTCGTTTATAAATAAAAGTGGTATTTACTTAGCTTTTTAAGCATTGTAAAGAGACTGACTTCCGGCCACATCTTGCAAAAGTCCAAGCCAATTCCAACGTACTTAGAAATAAAAAGATGGAAAACACTTAAATTACAAAACTTTTGACATTACAAAATTAATACATTACATAATTTAGTAATGTCGAAAGTTGGATATCAATACTTAAACATTTTTCATATAAGTGTAAATATTACACTAAATATTATCGATACTTTTAACAATAAACTATTAACTGAACCTCCTCACTAAATCACGTCACTAATAGGGTTGTGTACACTGATCGCGCGAACAAAGCGACGCGCTAATATTGATTGCCATTGTGTACTGCGCCTTAGCTCTCAGATAACATACCTATTTCAAACGATTGCTATTGATGCTGCATCTGCTATTAAGCACTTCAGATTAAGCTTGTGCAGCATCTTGTTACATCTCTTAACCTATAAAGGAGTGGTCGTGGGTTTCTTGCAGGTATCTTCTCATAGGCTCAACCTTTTGGCTGACCCTAGCAACTAACATAAATGTAAATTCAGTAAATTTTGTAAAGTCGGTAACACCTTTGATGTTAATGAGTGTATGTATGTATGTATGTATCTTATCTGGGGGCCAGTCAGTGTAGACCGGCGACACTTCGACCCAGTCGGATCTTTTGTGTCGACACTCCCCCAATAACGACTGCCATAGATGTTCATGGCAGCCGGGACCGACGGCGTGCTCTCCGAGGCACGGAGCAGGCGATAATTGTCAATCAATACGCACATAATTTCGAAAAGTCATATAACTTCCGAAAGTCAGAGGTGCGCGACGTGGGTTCGAACCCGAGACCCTCTGCATTGCAGTCTGTTGGTCTCCCCACTGAGCTATCTCTGCTCATGAGTGTAACTTTAACATCGTTGTTTTTTGGAATAAGCCAACTCATTTACTTCCGAGTCCTGTATTGCGGAAGACTTAATATTGAAATTAATTAAAAATTAAATTTAAAAAATATTGAAACAACGGACACAAAGAACACTCAGGTTCGGCACAACTATATGTGTATCACATAATTTTTTGACATGTGGCGATCATTTAGACCAATATATATGTATAACATGCCATCTATGCAGTCATACGTACCGTAAAGGCAAAAAAAGCACCGGTGGCTCAATAGGAGAGCCCACGGACATGCAATTGAAAGTTCGTAGGTTCCATCCTCAGCCATGTAAATAATAATGTATTTGGTTTGCCCGTAATAAAAAGTAATAATATAATAATATCAGCCCTGTATTGAATTGTCCCACTGCTGGGCACGGGCCTCTCAGTGTGAGAAACGTAAGACTATAGTACATATGGCCATGCAAAAAAATACACAGCGTTTATTAAAAAACACACACAAACAAACAACAACAAATAAGCCCTTTTAATTACCCTATCAAAATTTACCCCAACATTATTTTACCCTAACCGCAGACGGAACTAAATCATAACCGGTGATATATCCGGGCCGCGGTCTGACCACCCCTGACACACGATCGCAGCGGCCCATCGCGCCATCGTGCAATTAGCGCGCTTTGACATGTAACACATCGCACTATCAATCCATCTCGAACATCTGACCTCTCATTTCCACCCACTGCTAACACATTACCTGTTTCTATCGCACACACTAATGCGCAATCAATAATAATTATCTTCATGTTTGCAAGCAAGTGGATTGCATTGTGATGTTAGGGTGTAGGCACACTGGGCGTCAAATTAATATCACTATAATATATTAAGTTTTTTGTTTTGTCCAGTGTAAATTATTATTTTTTTATTATTAAAATAGCAATCCTTGTGTTATTTTCGTCAACAATTTGAGTTCTAATGGTCTATTTTAGGTTTTCATAGTTTTCTATACACGTCCAGGTTTTGATGGTCTGCATGTTTTTCGGTTGATAATATAGCGCAAATAACGGTGAAGTAATCAAAACTACGTCTGTTTTCGTTACCTCACATCACTTTGTTCATGCATGCTCACCGATTTCGGTGACCCTTTATCTGGGTTTTATCAAAAACATCTCGATTCTGATCAGAGAACGTTTACCCAAGTCTTCCACTACCAACTGTCTGAATCAGATTTTCCTTGTATATTATCTGCTCAATCTTTTTGCGTTGATTCCTGCCGCATACCTATGATAAAACTAACTTCATTAAGTGACTCTTTATAATAGTCCAATATTGGACAACAGGTCTTTATTGCGATGGTAAAAATTTGAAGGTATAAATACCTATTTATTGCCCGACGTTTCGGCCAACTTGCATCCATTGTGGTCAAGGCGGGTCTACCTATCAGAGTACAAATCGTTTTTGGTTCCTTTAAAAGACTTAAGCCGTGTTTCTAGCAAGTGCTTTAATTATTTTCTAACGTCCCTCACTTAGAATGCAATCTATTTGTACACCATACAAAAATCGATTAATTAGTTTAGTCGCAACATACAGACAAAATCTCACATTTACAACGTTAGCATAGATTTAATCGACTCACACAATTGCCTAGTAATCCCCTAAAGTCACCCAGTGGGTCACAACCTAACATTAAGGTGTAGCGATACTACGCTAGGTGTACACCCGAGTCAAATGTCACATGTTAGCCAGATTAATTTGTGAGCCAATTACACAAGCACGCATTGTGTGTACTGTGTATGCGCGTATGTGTTGTACGTGTATGTGTGTGCGTATGTTTGTGTTGTGTGTAATGGACTGCGGATAAATCATGAGCGTTTAACATTGTCTATTAAGATGATGTTCTAGACTTAATAAAGGATGTCTTATTTTTGTTGGTTATTATGTTTATACTTAATATTATAAAGGATAAATTCCTTTGTGATTCAGTGGTAGTACATACAACTACTGTGTAAGGCCTCAGGTTCGATTAAAATGTTTGTGGTTTTTCTGTCAAGAAATTCTAATAGCATGCAGTCTGGAACTGTGCCCTACGGCAATAGACTCCGGTCCTTATGTGCGATCAAATATATATCTGGAAAAAATGGTAGGTGTTATAAATAGGAGGTGTACTTGATTAATTCGAAGCAACATGCAGACTAAAATTGTGCCCGATTCATCCAATAGACTATATTACGTGGACCCTGAATCATAGTTGCCGCAATGTAGATATAACACACTTAAGCCTTCCTCTTCGAGGATATAGACAGACCCACTCCTCAACGACTACTCAAGTTCATAATATAGCGTTCCTACTCTCCAACTTTTCGGTTATATAGTGAGAGCCGCTGTATCTTCTAGTGCCCGATATCACCTTCAGGGACCAGTTATAGACAGGTCTTGTCCCCAAGTCCAGATATCTGGTTCTCGTTATAGCGAGCTACCTCTTGCCCAAGTGGCACTACCTACTGTCCAGATAGGTGCTAGAACAATAAAGCCGCTCACCACTCGCAACTCTGAGAGTTGTTAACGATAACTTCGCTGAAGCCGACATACATATAGACAATATAATAACAAATCTAGGGTAATATATAAGTGTTGATAATGTCTTAAGTACAAAGGGGTGTTGGAGAGTCGCAACAAGTGCCACGCGGTGCTACCTTTATGAAGTTTACGATTATTTTACGAGCTCATCTCTCCTAAGCACTGGTACTGCATTTACCACAAAGCACTTCAACTTACGTGAGGGTTTGGTTGATTAGGTTTCCGTGTTTGATACTCCGATCTATAAATTGTGACCCTTCAACGCCTTCGCGATCATCAGTGACCAATGATGTATTATTTATTGTCTGATGCGCGGCAGTTAATATGTTGTAGGTAATTAGGCATACTGCTTTTTTTTATTTTTGTAAAATAATACAATAATAAAACATAAATTATAAAGCCCCGTTACAAAAAGACTATAAATTAAGTTTGCTATGTTGTTGTAATATTATTGAAGTATAAGGATATCAAATTTAGAATCGATCAGACCTATGAAAGACGCTCATATTCGTTGAACTAGAAAATTATGAATTACAATTCATAAAACACTCAATAGAGCCACCCGTCAACCAGAAAACTAAAACATAATATGGTTATTCGTTTCGTATGGTGGTGGATGCTGCGATGTTAAGGACAGATAGACAAACACACACGTTCAACTTATGACTTACTTCAGTTTGCGTTGCGGGTTACAATTGAGGTTAAATTTTATCAACTTTATACTTAAGAAAATGAAGATATCTATAGCTAAATACCTGCATGTCTATGAGTTTTCCATAATGTTTTCAAATACATGTGAAGTCTGCCAACCCGCACTGGGCCAGTTTGGTAGACTATGGCGTAATCCTTCTCGCAATGAGATGAGGCCTGTGCCCAGCAGTGGGATAAATTATGGCTGATATTATTATACGTTAAAACGTGTGACCATAATATGTACCATAGTTGATAAATTGTGAGTTTTTTACAACTCTGCTTACCTCCCCAGGACTAAAGGCGAGAGAGTATGTATGTATGGTATATATTTATGATATTAGATACACAGAACCCGGAACAAATAACAACGAATCAAATATTTATTTTGCTTTTTCCGTGAATTGAATACGCATCGGATAGAAATTGTTTTTGCTATGGAATTAAAATATAACGGTGATCGCTGGAAATATAAAATAGAATTTCAAAGGGTAAAGCCGCAATGGGATGTGAAGCTGCTAGCCTGTGTTTTTATTGATTTAAATGGTTGTGTATCGGGTTGCGTATCATATTTATTCGCCGACCTGGTATAAAAGCAAAGTAACTATCACATAAGAATCGTGTATTTAATTTTGGAGCTTATAAACTATTTCTATGTAAAACGTCATGTCGATTTGTTGCGCCTTTACTGCGTGAAAGAAAGACAAACTAACAAACATACTGTTGCATTTTTAATATTAGTAGGTAGTAAGGATAAGCAATAGTATGGAGAAGCATTTCTGTTACTTAGGAGTTCACACGCGTTTTTATTTAAGATATAATGTGTGTTCTACACATTATATCTTTTACTATTTCATACTATATTGATATTAATTATAGTTACGAGCCCGTTCGCCGCTCAAGGTTCGCCAATGAGTAGATATTTCTTAGGTTTCTTCTTAAAATCCACCCATAAATAGTCTTTCTATGTAAGGGGCGAAAGTCAAGGGGCGTATGGGCTCGTAGCCTTATTTATACCTACAAATTAATTATACAAAGGAATCACAATACAAATACCTAACTATTGTATTTGTTGTTATTATATAATTTTGGATATCGCATTGGCTTTTTGTTGCGATGTGCGGTTATCGGGAAAATATCTAAAACAATCGGACAGTAATACAAGTATTGCAGCATGACTAGCAATTTGGCTACGTGGATATCGCATCAGTTTAATGCTGCGCAATCATGATCGAGAAAATAGCAGGAAAAATCGGCAATACGATCGTCGTATTTCCATAGATTTTTTACAGCGCATCTAGCAAAAACGTGGATGCACTAAATAAGATTTGATCACATATCTACACGTTCGATTGTCTCTGTCTAGATATACCAATCGACCATTTAACGTATTGAGACGAGATAATTGAGTATTGGAAACTTATTTTAGATTTTCATTAAGGAATTAGACGACTCTAATTCCTTAATGACCGTAATATGTAGCTGAAAGTCAACATATTTGTCTACATATTATGTTAGTTGCATAATCACCCATCAATTAATCTATTCGAATTACGAACCAAATAATTCGAACAATTTTAATATTAAGTACCTAAATAATTCAAAACTTTTATCGATAACCGTACATCACTACAGCTTCTCTCGCAATTCATTGAATCTAGAAAATCTTCACTAGATGCGCGGCGTCTGGAAATGTACGTCGTTACTTTAGATCTAAAGGTATTCAGACCAAATGTAACATATCTCTACCATACACAAGGCTTGAGTCGTGTAAGCTTACAAGCTATAAAACCGAGTATCTATCAAAATCGACATCGCAAACCATCGACACTGACCCCCGCCTTGTTAGCCCTCGGGGCCGGGATCGATCAGCGAGTAATTAACTGTTTGTTAACCGATACACTCGCAATGTCATACACACACACATAAACACCATACACATACACATACACACGTACGTGGTAATAGATACACGTCCCATGGTAACGGTTGGTCTTTGATTATGCAGCTGTTGGTTTATCTCTTCTGAAAATGGCTGAAAGATGAAAGGTTTTGAATTGCTTAGGTCGTCGTGGGTTGCAGAATAAAGCAAGTCGTATATAATAATATTTTATTCTAACTACCTATTTATATTATAAATGAGAATGTAAGTTTGTTACGCTTCAAGCCTTAACTACTCGACCAATCATCATGCAATTTTGCATACAAGTTGCTATGGGTACGGGTACAAAATGACATAGGGTACTTTTTATTTAGAAAAAAGTATTGTTGCCGAACGAGCAAAGCCGTGGGTAAAAGCTTATCCTAACTTCCTAACTCATATTATAAATGTGAGTTTGTTTATTTATTTGTTTGTTTGTTACGCTTTCACGCCTTAACTACTGGACCGATCATCATAAAATTTCACATACACATTTTAAGGGTACAGAATAGGACTTAAAATACCTTTCATTCAGAAATAAAATGTTTTTTGTTCGTTACGCAAGCCTTAACTACTAGACCGATCATCAAAACATTCAAAACGCATACACTTTTTAAGGGTACACAAAAGGATATGGAATAGCTTTTAATCGAAAAAAGTATTGTTCTCGAGCGAAGCCGCGGGCAAAAACTAGTTAGCATATAATATATAATTCCATCTTGTTGCGTTTTTATTCTATATATTGTATGTCGCAGGCATATCGTAATTGAGCTTAACAAATCACATTTAAGGCATGCCTAATGTTATTTTGCAGTGACTTGCTAGGCTTTTGGATTGATGTATACGCTACAGTATGGGGTTACTATGAAGGTACATGCGCAACGGAAGTGAATGCGATTGCTGTGCATAAGGTCTCAGGTTTGATTTTCAGGCCGGGCAAAGTCTAAAGTTTCACACTGAGTGCAAGATTTAAAACAAAATACACAATAATAAATAATGAAGACGCTGTGCTTTTAGTCTTATAAATCTATTTTATAATAGAGGTGTAGAGATAGAGAGATAGAGAGAGAGAGTAGTAGAGATGTATTTTATAATGGAGCCGGATATTTCTTTCATCTTCACTTTAGAGTATAATCATTCATTCATTTATTCATCTCGCATGTTAAAAATTACACGGAAACTGTATTCTGTAATAGCCTAGCACATACTTGTCTAGAGTTAGGAGCGGCTGGTCATCAGTCATATAGGTATCTCTATCTAGTACAGAAACCAGTCTCTCACACAGATTATCACTTCCTGAGTTGTATATCTAAGTTATAACCGATTTCTGTAACTATTTTCTGTGTGACAGAAGAAATAAATGATTTATTATATTATTCTGCACAATAATCGGCCTAATACATAATTATCTGTAATAGATAGATCATCAAAAACTCGCCCTCTTATTTATGGAGCCTGAAAGTAAAGAACATTACTAATTACTTTCCAATTTATTAACATACTATCTTTCTCAATTCCAGGTCAAAATCTGGTTCCAAAACAGAAGAACGAAATGGAAGAAAAAAGACAACGTGTCGAACGCAGAAGTAGCAGAACTAAAGCAACAGAACAAGCCTTTGGAAGAGAAAAAAGAAGAACCGAAAGAAGATCCGTTAGCCTTAGATATGTCACGAAAGAACTGCAACAAAATTCTCAGCGAAAAACTGAGAAATAGTCCGAAAATCAACCAAGTATTACCGAAACCTAGAAAAGTAGAAAAGGGTGTTATATTAGAGACAATTTGTGACTCGAATGATATAGAAAGTCGCATTTCCATAACAAAAATTACTAATAAACTGTCGAGTACTGATTTGGCAGGTGACGGAAAAGTTTCCGTCAAAAGTTTTAATCCAGAGGAAGTGAAAGAGATGAAGTTTGACAGTCTGAGTAATGTTGAAATGTAAATTGTAGTTTAGGGATCGTTTGTGGGTCAGTTACTGATATCTTATATTTGCATAGTTCAGCAAATTACTTTTGTTATTGGATTTGAATACGCAGAAATGATAATGTGGTGTTAATCGCTGGGGTTTTGGTGTTGCGCACGTGCGTGGACTAGGATTATAAAGATTTGAGTCGCAGCATAAAGTTAGCGTTGTGATCCGATGTAGTTAGACTTCTGTCTACTCTCCGTAACTGCAGGATCCCTAGCAGCAGGCTGCATACTGAACTGTCCTCTATGCTGATGTACAGCTTGCCTCTCCTGTTCGTTTCGTTCGAGGTGTGTCTCTGACGTCAGGTACGCATAGGTTCATTTTATCTAGGAATGCGCTGTATGCAGCACTTTCTTGGTCTTCAGAGGATGATTTGCCACCAGTGGTTTCTGAGGATACTTTGCCACCAGTATTCTAAGGGTTCGTAACTTGTTGATGTTGAGCTAGATATTTTGGTATTCCTCGAAGCCGGCTGATATTAGTATAAGTTGTAAACTGTTTGACTTGATTGACACTGCTATTTCCAACTCGGTGACGAGCTAGAAGTTGTAGGCTATCTGCAGCTAGAAGTCAAACATGATGACTTGTTTCTACCTAAGTCTTACCAGATATTTTGGAAGATATTTTTTAGGATGGTTGTGATGCTTGTATTGTCTATTTTTTGCTCTTATTGCCGCTATATACTGATAATGATAGTTCAACTAGATTGACTATATCAACGACGGTTTGGTTGGAGACATTATTTGAAATGTACAGTAATAGGTATGTCAGATGACAAACTTGTAAAGAACTAAGGAAACTCGTGGTAGAAACTCCGATCAAGTTTTCCGGCGGCTGCATAGGTAGATGCGTCTATGGTATGGTACATATCATTTGTACAAAATAAAATTCAGTAACTGATCTGGAACTAAAGACTCTATTTTCTTTTCTTTTAGCTGTTTTGTAGTTTTTGATCAATTATTTTAAACCATAGTAATTTGAAGGCGTTATCTTGGTTAACCATTTTCTGTCGTGCTATTCTGTAAAAAACTTATCTTAAATGTAATTGTTCAAGATTAGTACATATCGGCAGTAACCATAGTCTCATCTATAACTGCCATTTTACGATGTTGAATACTTTTAATGCTCACAGCCGACTAGGAAGTTAGATATTACAGAATTGCACAGCAGATCGCTGGGTAGGAGTTGAAGGAGATTAATAAAAATTTATAACGCTCAGATTTTGTCAGCAATGTTTGTGTCCCACGTAAATAACGATAATTATTAAGTTCAAGCGGAGCAGACTTGCATTATTTATATCAATTAAAATATGTATTGACCAGATTCTCAAACATATTATATCGCATGGTAATAAAATGGAGTCTTAAATTGTAAATATTAATTTTGAGTTTGTGTGGGTAAAGTTTTTATGTTTTGGTACAACATTACTTTGTGTATGTAGTGTAGATATAAAATAACGTTTTATTTCGGTTTGATGTTCGCTAATAACTTAGGAAATACAACGCCATCTGTTGGACAAATCTCAAAACTGTATACGAGTGTTGTCAAATTAAATATTAAAATTATGAAAAAAGAGGTAATTTTAAAAAAGATTTTATAAAGTACAATGTCTATTATTGATTTTTTTTGGACTTGGCTGCACTGATAGGACTTAGTTTACCGTTTTTTGCAGTTTTTTATACAGTGATTGTAATGAACTACATTTTTTTTGTGTTTATTAATTTCGTGCAATAATCGTGTAGTATTAGATATAAGTACTTATTTTTAAATAAAATCATAGAACAGGAGCTTGAAATAATGATTATGCTGATTTTAATGATATTCATTTCATGTAAGGTACATTATAGCAGCTTAACATAGTACATTATATTTATCTGAAGTAATAGTTGAAACATTTTTATTGTCTTTACATAGATATTTTGCCAGAAGTTATTGCAAGTATTATTAAGTATAACTAATTTGAAGCTCATGAATTTTAACTTCCTGAGATATAATTCTGCAAGATCATATAAACGTCTCTAAAATAATGCAAATAGATTCAACGTCATAACATCTATGAAACATGTAAAAAAATTACGTCAGCGCCAACTAGTGTCGAAAAATGGAACTTATATCTACAGGGCCGAAATAATGGCTAATACAAATGGATTTATTAATCGAAACTTTATATTATCGAGCTTTGTATCGATTGTCGTCACAAATCATCTTTATAAATCAATAACTATGTTAATATCAAATGTATACGAAATTGACAATTTAAATGTACATAGAAATAAATAATCTATTTTGTATGTGCTTGGTCTTCCTTACAACACGCTCAAACTTTAATATCTATTTGTAATGCTTATCATATTTTACCTTAAAGTATTTGCATAATGTTTATCGCAGGTTTTTGCATTAAGCATACCCACTCATACTTACCTATTTATCATTTACAAAAGCCTGATGAATTTCAGAATATAATTACAATAATCACTCAGACTAATATCACTTGATTCAAAATATTGAAAGCCCTAACAAAATCTTACACTTAATAAATGGACATTGAATTTAAAAAAACACAGCATGTCTTCGATTTTTCATAATAATAATGTAAATATAAAATTGAACAGTGCAAATCGTGTTCAAGTTGAAAAATACAACCTAGAAGTTAAATGCACCGAAAAATACAAACATTTTACTATATTCAATGATAAATGAAGACATTGTATACAAATTAATACTGAGACGGAGTGTATTGACTTTAGACATCATTTTATGTTCATGACACAAAGCGCCATATTTGATTGTCGGCCATATTTTGCCATACATTTTAACTAATTGAAAAAATAATGTTGTTACATTTCCGCCAGTGGCGTTTTTAGAAAATGTATGTTAAGATATGCTGAAAGAACTATTGAATAGTACACACACTCTCTTTATACTTATTTTATGCAACGAGAACTTGATATATAGTAAAGGCTTGTAGTAAATACGGATCTTAAATTAATTAAATTGAATACATACTCATTCATATATACAGCGTGTAATATTTAGTTGTAGTATCTAAAGATTATACCATTTTTACTTATTATGTGAACATTGTTTGACAAATCTGTATATTTAAACAATATTGCCAGTCTTATAGCAATGGGCTTAATTAATAGTTGATGTTGTTTCTGACTAGGCATCTACAGTATTGACAAATTGTTATTTCATTTATTATCGACTAGTAAAAGAGTTTTCTACTGGAGTACATCTTAATTATTATGATTTTATTTACGTTACCGAGCTTAACTTATTCAAGAATACTTCTATACAACCCTTCAATATGACCACACCATAATATTACATACTGTATATAAACAATTATACATGTTATCCATACTTGGGCAGAACTAATTTCGTAAAATTATTAATTATTTATACGTTTTAATAAAAGCTTGGTAATATTTGTATATGGTCAGACCCCCTCCCTGTATGTAAAAAAAAAACCAATTAAAATAAAACATTGTAAATTGATATCATTAGAATACAAACCTTAGTGTTAGTGACCCGGAGAGCGCTGTATTCATAATGAAGTAGCACTAGTTTACGTATAGTCAGAATGAGAAATAAATAGTTTTCGATAACATTACTTTGTTTTATTACCTCTGATAAGCTTTCGACACGATTGTGATGATCATTTTTATATTAACAAAGTGAAATATAAGCATATGACTCATAGTATTTTAAGCCACTTGCAAACCGTTCGATATGGGTAACAAGTGTTGCCATTCCTTTAAAGTAGAAACCACTATGCTTGTTTTGCAATATTACTTTGCTCAGGCTAGGAATCTAGCCTGACACCTCATTCACAGCGTACGTATTCCCAGTCGCTTAGGAAAGCCTAAGATGAAATAAAATATTGGTACCTGGTGGCACTTTGTTAAGTAATCATATTAATACCAAACCCTGGAAATCATACTCATCGTAGATGGACAGTGTTTTCGTGCAATATTCTGAACTTCTCTAACCGGCTTGCTCTAAATTTTTCAACATCTCAATTTTATGCAAGGTTCTCACTGTAGCCTATATTTGTTAAATAATATACTGACACTAAACTAAACAGTTTTATAGATTGCGTTTCCTATCCACATGGAGTTCCACAAGGTGGCATCTTAGAGCCATGTTCTTTGCCTATCTATGATCTACCAGTGCAGCAATGAATTAGAATTGTATCTTGTTTGGTTATGATACCACGATTATCATAAACTGTATGATGGAAAACACGAATCAGATGTTAAAATATTTAAAACTAAATTATAAGGTATGTTATTACAACGTAATAAATGAAACAGATATACTAAATAACAATTTTATACATGACAGAAAGAAGTGTTAGAGGCGATACCTCTTAATAACGACAAACTGTGATAATAATCGACTATGCCCATAATTGTTCTATCATCTGGTACCTATAGTATTATTGTTTGGGGAAATTTATTTGAGTAGAAAAGTTTTAAAATACCACCTAAAATGTATATGCTTAAATTTCAACATGGACTGGATAGAATCTTGCGCTTATTACTTTATTTATTTACACACAATCTTTTTACTGTGCCGCCTATTTATACCTTTTATCAGTTTTATGTTACCCTAACTACTAAAGCCAAAAAATTATCACATTTTTAAAAACGCCATCTAGCGCTTATCCCTAATACTACTGAATCAAATTCTTCCAGTTTTCATGTGGACATACCGACATCTTGCAATTTTTCTAAAGTAGCGCCATCTGTGTCATCGCACACTAACTTCTTTAAATTCAGGTTTATTTGTAACAAATATTTGGTAACATGTTAAACAATATAGAATATTTATGTCTGTATTTAACTATTGATAATAATATTTTGTCTGAGTAATTGTCATGAGTAATGTTATTGAAGTTTATCCAGAACATTTGAGTTATTAGTTTCTGATAGAATGTACAGATGTCGCTACACGTATCCGCTCTATGACTTCAGTGTTAATTTTTTATTCTTATAGTAAGTAGCTTCAATAAATGCCGTTTTGATACTGATATGTTCTGAAGAGCGACTGTTATTGTTGACTGGGGAGCGAGATAACATGCAAAAATATCAATACATTTTCAAACATGATAACTTGAAAATAAACCTAGCGAAAGAAATACTAGGGAGCCTTTGCATTTAGTAGCCTTAGATTGTTGACCAATAATTCTCTACGTTCAGTGAAAAGTGATATAAATTGAAAATCATGATATTGAGATATTTAAAGTTAAAATTTAAAAAAAATCTTACTCTTTTTCTGTTTCACTAAAGTAGAAACTGAATAATTTCAGTGATAAACATTATCTTTGATTCATATGTTACAATGTAAGAAAAATGCATTAGTTTATATAGTTTCTTTATTATTTAAAAATAAATCAAGTTGTATCAGTTAACACAACGAATATTGACGTCGCTTTAAGTGTCAATTAATTTAAAATTACATGACCTTACAGGTCGTATATTGGTTTGGTGTTAAAAGATCTATAATTCGTATTTTTGGAGGTTTATACTTTAAGGTCTTGATAAAACAAAAAGATGTAAGATAAATATACTTCATTTGTATATTAATAATTCAAATTTAAATTAGAACCAGAAACTGAGCTAAATTGAATTTTTATCTTTATACACTTGTAACGTATTTAAGATAAAATGTGAGTAATGATACAAACTGTTGTGTAATTTGGTACATTTTGAAAATACTAATGCGTTAGATACAAAGTTCCGTACAGATACAATAAAATTGTGAGAATTTTGTTAACTAGAAGTTTGTTACTGGATTTTCATTTGAAAAGATAAAACAACATTTTATTGTTTATAAATAATCGTCATAATAAATTGAACTATTCAAATTAAACTTTTCTTAAAACATAATGGGAATCTTATAAAATCAGTATTCTTTTTTGTATATACGTAATAAAGAAGCATATTCTATAAACTAATCAATCAGGTCCTATTGACAATTCAGTTGCAGACGCTGTACTGCTTATTATGCTTAAATTTTGTTTACCTTGATCCTCTTTTTCTATTGCCCTTAATTTCACTGCCATCCTCTGTCTATTCTGATCCTCTTTCTCTATCATGCTTACTTTCCATTCTACTTAATCTAATTTCTGCAGCACGCTTGTTTTTTTTTCATTAGCTGCCCAAACTGATCGTCTTCTTTCATCACGCTTATTATTTTGTTCATTTTCTCTTCATCTTGATTCTCTTCCTTTATTATGGTTATTTTCTTCTATTTCATTATGATATTCTTCCTCTGTAACAATAATTAATTCTTCCATCCAGATCATATCATTTTAATCTTATCGATTTAATTTCATCACATTACATTCGTGCTCTTTTTTCGAAATTCTTCATAATTTTATTAATGCGATATTTCATTATTGTCTAAAGAATAAACGATAATTAAATTATTAGTAAACGAAATCATATAAATGATACCGGTAATTAAAACTAAACTACTTTATACGGATTCTATCGAGTTGTTTATTTAACATTTACTATTAAAGTTAACTACATTTTAAGTTTTATTTATATTTGAGTTTACGCTTTCCCCGACGTTTCGGTTGCTTTTCAGCAGCCATGGTCACGGGGTGGCTAGGATGGTAGTCGTTTCAATGTTCTGAAGTGTAGTTTGTTCAAAGTACCTGAACACAATTTTATCATTAGTGTTTCTATTTACGCAGAACGAGCGCAAAGTATCATGAAGTCTAGCTGTGTTTTGCTTCTTCTTGGGTTAGACTATTTGAATTACTGCATTCCAAGCTGGTACATTCCTACCATCGTAACTATTCTTCTACTAACTATCCTAATTATAATTCTATTTTTCATTTCAATAGCCTAGTGTTCTTTTGAAAAATGTTCTTATCTTCGTTGATGGCTTGAAGTATGTGTTGGTTAAAGCTCTCTTCGTTGGTGTTTATTCAAATTATTTTAATTTGTTAAACACAGGCATATAAAAAATTCTTACAAAAACAAACGAAAGTATAGTGCATAACTGTGTCTTCTCAATACAATAGGTGTACAAAAATAAAAATTAAAAAAAAAACACTAATAAAACAAATCTAAGCCTAAATTACATTTATAACACCAAAACTAAAGCATAACTTAAAGAATTAACAAAACGTGTCATTTAGAAATTCCTTGACAGAGAAGTAGCATTTTTCATACAATATATTATTTAGCCTTTTTTGTTTACCATCCGTCAAGTGCCAATTACCTTTACAAGATGCAGGGGCCTATAAAAGAGATGATGACTCTCATACGTTGGTCAAACCAAAAGAAGCATAAACCCGTATAAAAGAACAGCAATTATTTGAAAGCAATAGAAAATAAATTAACGGAATATGTTTTTTATTAAATAAGAATATCTTTCAAGTTTTAAAGATAGTCTTATGTATGTTTTAAAAATACAAGGACATAATTATTTAATTTATAGTTAGTTAAAAATAAAGCCTGGTATTGTTTTAAATATTAAATACGAATTTGCCACTGACGAATGTATAACAAGAACGCTATCGCCGCAATTCATTGTTTAGGGTGCAGAAAGCTAAAGCAGATACTAAAGTTAAATAATCTACATGGTAGCATCATCTCAACCGAATCACGTCCACTGCTACACCTAGGCCTCCCCGAAAGTCTGCCACATAGTCTGGTTTTGGGTCACCCACATTCAACCGCTTCCCGCGACCTTTATCAGGTCGTTAGTCTGCCTTGTGAAGGCGCAAACACCTTCTGCGTCTTCCGGAGCGCGGCCGCCACTCTAGAACCTATCTGCCCCAACGACCATCGGTTCTGCGCGCTGTGCCGTGCTCAGTGGCACTTCAGCTTAGCTATCTGGAGTACGATATACCTACCTGCATATATTCTGGTTAATCTCAAAAATGTTCTTATCAGTATAAGATGGACTTGCACACCATTCATTGCACTTGACAAATAAACTAAGAAAATGAAAATCTATGAGAGTTCTTTTGCACATACATCATCATAAAACTCAGCCAGTACTTAGGCACTTTCTCCCTATACGTATTGATGCATTTTATAGAAAATTTAATAACAATTACAATTAGAGCTAACTCTGACATTGGCCTTGAGATGTAGAAAGTGATCCATTTGTCTTTGTTGATTGATAAACTTATATTCAATTAGTGGATAAGTAATTAATAAGAAACAGTTGTGTTTTGCTTAATGATGACAACTCAAGGTCACTCAAAGTCTGATGATCCTGATTTGATTGCGAGATTAGGTACGAAATTGCAGACACTCAGTTACCAGGGTAACAGAAATATGTAGAGGTTTTGGTCATAGACGAATAGTACCTACTGAAAGCCTATTATTTCACTTTGTTGTCCGAACACCTCGAAACGTTTGCTATTAGGCATATTAACAAGGGCTGCAACATATTGCTGATACGAGTTATTAAATAAACGTAATTGCAATACCATAGAAATTCTGTTTAAAAAAGTAGTCGTGACTCTGTTGTATGTTTTTGTAGGTTCGGTTGTTGCCTAATTCTAGCAACTAAGCCTCTCGTCTATAGTATGATTGGGATTGAACCCGTAAACTAATGATCGCGAGTCTGGTACTATGATATGTCGTAGTGCCTACTAATAATAATGTATTCTTAATACCTATTTAAGAATATAGTTGGTGGAAAGTGGATGTAATAAATACTCATCTGTCTACTCTGTTAAAGTTGTAGAGGCGAGGCGTAAATTCGATTTAATCATATCGATTGATATAAAAAAATAAGGCAATGCATTTGCCTTCGTCATTCTATCATTTTTCAGTAACCAGAATCTAACTCAACAGCCTGTTATTACTTTGACCTTTTTACATCGAAATAGGCGAAATAAGCCGGCCTGCCATCAAGTACGGATTATGTTTGTTATTCGTTATTTTTTTAGAGAAAGAGGCAACGCGATAATCATGTTTAGGTGTGACAGAGACTGACAATGAGTGATGCATTCATTTGTTGCCGAGCTGATATAATCTATTTTTTCTAAGAAATTATTTTCATTATATTAAAATAATGCTTTAATTATCTATAAGAACATATATAGTTAACTTAGGCGACTGTTAGATCGCCATGCAGAGGTCTTCAGTTTACATAAAGCTCCTTTAATAATCCCACGCTCTAATGAAATTAAATGTCGTAAGGGGAAATGTATAATTATGTAAAAAAACACGTTTGAAGTCTACTATTGTAGTACTGTTTCAGACAGCGTGTTTTCCTTATCACATTTAAGAACAATACGAACTCTCAGATGCGCATTTCTCGCAAAGCTTTTCTTCATTGTCAAAATAAGTAATTACTAAGTATTTAAAACGCAAATAATTTGCCTAAATCAAAAGTGCGTCTCGCGGGATTAGGCTAAAGAACTCTACGTGGTCGTCTAACAGTCCCTATAGGCCTGTCGCTACTTCACCAAAGGTAGCTCTTAAGCAATTATATCTATTCGGTTCTTCAAGTGTTCTAAATCTTTCCTGCCAATAGTACAAACCCAAAGAAAATTCAAAATAAACCCCACTTAAAATAAAATCCCACCTGTCAAAGCTTGCCACATGGACAAACTGCCGCACAAATGCGAGCCCCGAAGAGCGATCACCAGCGATTACTTTGGGCTCGAGATTAGCCCCAATTTTAAATTGTTGATTACTTTCCTCCCCTACACCCTCGCGCCCCTACGCCCGCGCGCCCCATGCCGAAGAGCCCCAATGACAGCCTGTTAAATTTTTGAAAAATCTGTCCTCAGTAGCGTTTGCATATTTAGATTTTCTGTAAAATAAAAGTTTTTATCGTATTTGTAAAGAATTATTACCAATTTATTTTTCAAATGATCTAGATCTGCTTCATTGATCTCGAAGTAATCATTTTGAGTTTTGCGGTTGAACGTAAAGTCTGATTACCAGATCGGGCAAAGTATTATTAGGATTTTCTGTTTAGCTACTTTGAGTAGCCGCCATGACATGTGTTTCAAGATTTCTTAAGTTTGGAAATCCTTTTCTGTTTCGGAGTCAGTAGCGCTTTCTTGTTTGCTTAAAATGTGTGGGTGAATCCGCGTAATTTGGTACTAAATGCATGCCTCATTTATTATATAAGATTTTTTGTAATACAGCTCCCGCACTAGTAATAATTCCTGTGTCGGAGGGGATTTTACATACATTTAAACTACAGATACAACGAACACCCAGACTCTGAACAACCATTTGTGTATCACACAAAGATTTGTCCCGTGTTGGATTCGAATCCACAACACTCGACGCAATGACACTGGCGAGGCGACTTAAACGACAACGCTATCCTTGTTTGACTGCACGTTAAACAAGATGCTGATGGATTCTCGTGATATATGCAGAAGTTATTTTGAATACTGCTTATTCTGCACATGAATCAATAACGAAAACTTAGCTTAACTTATTTCTTCGAGTTATAGAGCCTCGCTGATTTTACCATGAATGGGCCGGCTCGACCGGGGAAGAACTACCCTCTCACAGAATATTGACGTGAAATAGCAGTATTCCTACTGTTGTGTTTCGTTCGGTGAGTGAGAGTGCCGGAGGCCCAATCACCCGCTTTCCCCTTGCCCGCTCCTTCTCCTTCCCACTTCCTTTTCTAAAGGGTCGGCAACGCGCAAGTCATGCCTCTGGTGTTGCAGGCGTCCATAGGCTACGGTGACCACTTACTATCAGGTGGGTCGTATAGTTGTGAGCCAAATACGTAGCATTAAAAAAAAACTACAACTGCGCTAGAAAAACCCACCTGACATAAAATCAACTAGTTAAAGCACGCCGACAGGCGTCAGCCAGTTACAATAGGAAGGAGTGCAACGTTCTGCGCAAGCGCAGAATTATTCTAACTATCTCTAAAAAAATTTACTATTTACCTTCGTTCGCAGGTTACATAAAAAAAGAAACCTCTTGTCTATATTTTTTATTTTGCAATCTGTACAAGCTTTCTTTCAGTTGATGCGATAATATTAAGGTTCCGTCTTGCTGAAACACTTTTATTAGTTTTTGAATTTAAATTCTTTCGGCTATATGTTTCATGGCTATTTCTATAAATTCGGGGGAAATTTTATATGATTGCTTGATTGATATCTTGTTGGTTTGAGTGAATAATAGAGAGTTTCGAGTTGTCTGTATAGAACTGTTACAAATGAGATTATGTTGAATTATGGGTTATATTCGACTGCACGGATAGCTTTGTGTTTTAAGTGGTCGCCTTGCCACTGTAGTGTTATGGGTTCGCCACTGCCAAGTTTTGTGGGTTCGAACCCCACAAGGGACAAAAGTATATCTTCCTTAGATAGTAGTTTGGAGTCTGGGTGTTCTTTGTGTCCGTTGTTTGAATGTTTCAGTGTAAAAAAAGTAAATGAAGAAATATTTACTATATGGATTTTCCCTCACTGCTATGATGGCAAATATATCTTAGCACACGCCAGTTGATTGGTGACGCTTACAACTCAAGGAGTATTGGAATGTTTCGGAGTTTAGATTATTCATGAGGTTGGTGGAAGACGCGTTAACGGCCCACCTGATGGTAAGTGCTAATCACCGCTAATATTTATAGCTGTGTGCTCTCAGCACTGTAGAAGTAATTCTATAAAAAAGACATTCTAGCAGTTACCTACTTTATCTACTACTTTTGGAGTATATATGAAAATGCTGCCCTTCAATCGGTATGCGAATCTGCTTGGCTATTGAAACAGTTAAAATGATAATTATAATAATAAGATTCTACCACATACACACAACACCATCTAGCCCAAACTAAGCAGAGCTTGTACTATGGGTACTAGACAATGGATAAACATACATATTAACGTTTCTTTTTTTTAATTTTCATATATATTATACATAGAAACATCCAGACCAAGACAAACATCCAAGTTCACGCATACAAATGTTTGACCTGTGCGGGAATCGAACCCGCGACCTTAGGCGTGGCAGTCGGTTACACTAACCACTCCGCCATCGAGTCGTCAAAATGGTACCATCAACCCCGTTACGACATTAGCATTTAGTGACAGGCTTTGCTAGTAAAATCTACCGACAGGTCTTAATCTGTTTGTATTTGGACTGTACTGTACTTAGTAGTCATCTAACCACTTCAATTGCGTCTAGTTTTGTTGGCTCAATCCTCACAAGGGACAAAACATCTGTGAACCATTAATTGTTGTTCGCGTCTGAATGTCCATTGCGTATGTTGTTTAAGTTCTTGTAAAGTCCTCCGCAACTAAGGTATTATTCCTAATACAAGAGTTGTCGTTTTAAAGAAATCATTAACCCATCAAGTGTTAGAATGCCAGACATCATTAAAAACCTATTATCGACTCAACAAGTTAAAAGTATAGATGACAATTCCAGCATTGCCTATACACACATGCTTTAACGAAACAAATTGACAGCACAATCCGCTAATGACCGCCAGTAAAGTACACAAGTTACCGTATCGGAGGTCCAGGTCGAAGAGGGCTGTAAATCTCACCGACCACAATGTACGTATAGCCAGTTTAGTGGCAAAACAAAGGGTAGATACCCTAGCCTTTTTACAATAGATAGGGGTGGAAAACCCTTTAAGTTGGTTGCAGTGGTTGATAGATTGAATAGGTTGGCGGTATTGATATATTTGTAGTTTGAAGATTGAATGTGATGTTATTTACAAACATGTTGGCGATTTTGAAATGTGTTTTATTTTATTATGTTTATGAAAGAAAAGTAGAAAAAAGAGCAGCGATAGCTCAGTGGGGAGACCAACAGACTGCAATGCAGAGGGTCTCGGGTTCGAACCCACGTCGCGCACTGCTGACTTTCGGAAGTTATATGACTTTTCGAAATTATGTGCGTATTGATTGACAATTATCGCCTGCTCCGTGCCTCGGAGAGCACGTTAAGCCGTTGGTCCCGCCTGCCATGAACATCTATGGCAGTCGTTATTGGGAAAGTCAGTACGCTCTAATATCCTGACACTGGTCTAGCTTTAGGGTATCGTTAACCTTCGGGTTGCGGAGTTCAGGTGGCAGCCGCTCCGTGTAAAAACTGATATCCAGTCAAATCCGGTTAGACCAGAAAATCCGACCCCAAGTGACTTGGGAATAATAAAGGCTAAGAGAGAAGAAAGATTTATGAAAGAAAAGTCCACTGTGCTGGAATGAAACCTTTGTCGCAAGGGGCTTTCCACACATTTATACAACGGTTATGCAGAACAGCCGGACTTGAAACAACATGTAGACCACACAAATTTTTGTCCCGTGTGGGGTTCGAACCTACAACATTGGACGCAGTGGCAATAGCGAGGTGACCACCAAATCACTATGCCATACCTAAAGTATAATAAAAAGAAAACAATATTGTTTGTAATTATAAGATACAATAATAGTGGACGAGGAAAGACTGACTAAGAAAGTTTATAAGGCTAGTGTGAATGGAACAGTCGCAAGAGGAAGACCTAGGCGAACGTTTCTTGATCAGATCGGAGGCGTTCTGGACAAAGGCCAGGTTAAGAGCACCTTGAGCCGACGGGCGTGTATGAGGAATGTGATGAAAGTGAATGAAGCCAGAGAAGTGTGTCAGGATCGTAGCAAATGGAAATCCGTTGTCTCTGCCTACCCCTCTGGGAAACAGGCGTGAATCTATGTATGTATGTATGTATAATAATAGTCTTAATTGTAATAAAATTAGGTTTCTGTGCTAATAAACACAAATTAAATCTATTAATTATGGGTATAGGTAGAAAAAGGTACACCTACTTATATAAACATAGTTGTCAGTGTGTGGGTAGGCATACAACAATAACAACATTTGGATATTAGGACTAAAAAAATTACAGTAAAGTAAAAAGAAATCATGCTCATTTTATATAGTTAACAAATATTAATAATAATTAATGTTCTCATTTATGAAGGATCGTGATCGATGGATCTTGGATCGTATAAACATACTTTGTCAATCAGCCAGTGATGTAATTTGTTTTTAAATATTCCTAATACACTGAACGTACAAGTAAATAAATTTACATATCCAAAGGAAACTATATTTTTATTTGATTGGACTAAAGTGACGTTATACAATGGTATCTTTTATACCTAGACTTTGCCCGCGGCTTCGTTCTCATTAATCTAGATTTTGCCAATAACTTTCTATCCCTCGGGAATAATACTATTTTCCTGGATAAAAGGTACCCTATATCCTACTCTGTACCAATGATAACGTGTATGCGAAATTTCACAATTATCGTTACAGTAGTAAAGGCATGACAGCATAAACAAACTCACATTCAACGATCAATTGAACGATCAAGGGGGGCGTGAAAAAGCACCTTCTCAGGCCGTCAAAGTAGAGACCTCAACATCGCCTCAGCTGCTATGGGGATAGTGTGGAGGACTCTGCTCTTTGGCCACATGATCGCTTCTCATCAGGCGGAGTGTGGTCATTTTGAAGAGCAAAAAAAATAAACATTCGCATTTATAATATTAGTTACAATAGTATTTATAATTTCCGGTATCAGTTTAACAGTTTTTTTATAAAACTTGTAAGTACAGTGGTTTATTAGGAAGGGGTTTTCTCATCAAGACGTCGGATGTTACAGATGTGATTTAATTTACGGAATTTGAGGTGAAATTCTATAACCCTTGTAGTATTATCATGTTCAAAGCAATAGAGCCATCTTGTACCCCATTATAATACACAGTCGACAGCAATCATTCAATCTAAAGCATCGCCACTTCATTTAATTTTAAGGGCAATTAATTTACTGCGAACTGTTGCAATATTTTGCGCATAAAGTCGCCTATTCAAATGACTTCCGAACCAATAAACATCGAGCATAATTCAATAGTAACACCTTTGGAGCATATGTCTGAATACCACCTTTAAAGCGTGCTATTCACAGCACGACTCTGCGATTGTCGCGCGACTGTATTGTCGCACCTTTGTGATAGCAGTCAATTGTTTCTTATTATAAAAAGCGTGCAATATTTAACAGGATTTCCTGACCGGACGTGACTTTTGTTGGACGTTATAGTTTGTTAATGTTGTCCAACAATGGGCATCTTACGTTTTTTGAGTATGTTTTTGATGTTTAAGGTTTGTGGCTACCGTGGGCACTAATGTTATAACTATCTTAAATACTTGTATAGAGTTCTAGCTTAGTTTTAGTTTAGTTATTAAGAAAAACATAATATAAATAGACAATAATTATAATTTAAATATAATTAAAAATATGACTTAGAAAAAGAATATTTACTCACCAAATAGAAAGAGTTTAATTTTTTACGTTTATTCATTCATTTTTACGTTATTCGCTATACAAGAATATAATTTATATGAGCCAGGTAATTTTTATCCCACGCGGGGAAAGACTCGACTTAAAATTATGTTTAAATGATCACTGCCATATGAAAAGCTGTAGGTATAGCTGATTGATGACTTCTAATTTGATTATAGACGTTTAATTTTTTACTAAATTATAAATTTATGCTAATAATGTCTGCACGTTTTGTTCTACCTTTAACTAAAAAATAAGCTATATTAAATTAGAACCTGTGGTCATTTATATCGGTAAAGCTGTTTGCATTATATATAATTTTGGTTTTATAAAATGACTACTCCTGCACTAATATTAATCCTTGTATAGAGACACAATGATTTTCAAATATTCAAATAACGGACATAGAGAACAGACGCGAAACAACAATTTTTTGAACACAGTATTTTAATCCGTGTTAGGATGCAATGGCAGTAGCGGCGCCGGTGCAACTTCTAAAGTCTCTACGCCAACCAAGCAGTCATTTTTGGAATTCTCAATAATATACTAAGGACAGCTGCGTTACCAAGACTTCCCTGTAATATTTATATTAGGTGTGTAATGTTTGTCAGTCTTAAGATAGCCATAGTACATTGTAAGCCATCACGTTGATGGCTTATGATCTTATCTCATCATTATCAAGGGTAAGGTCCTCAGTCGAACAAAACAGCAAACAAGCCTATTAAAAAATGTAATTAATTTATTAACACGATTAAATAACGTATCTTTAAAACTCAGTCGATTGGTGAATGACCTTCCTTTAACGGCAAAATCATGCGTGCCATTACACACATTCATTGGCCAACAATTTGTCTCAACGACAACAATCGGCACGAGAATCGAACCCGCTATAGCAGATGTGTTTATTGACAAATTGTTGACAAAAAAGTATTTAACGTTTATTACGTGACTTTAGTATTGTGAGTTTATTTTATGGAAAGCACGTTGATGTAGTTTTGGTTTTGTTCGAAAGATAGCGTTAGGTATAACGTTGGCTTAATCATGACCTATTTCTATAATGTCATAATATTATTATCAGTCTGTTTATAAAGTGTCTTACTCCTTGCAGTATGTGAATGGTTAGATAACTATAGCCTATAGCTAATATATCATAGACCTTCACGCCAGCCCAATGTGAGTTGTCAGACTTCACACATCTTCGAGAACAATATAAAAATATCTGAAATATGCAGATTTTCAAATTTAAGCTGCGATTGCCTGAGGAATACTGTTGGACTAACATGCAGAGGTCTCAAGTTCGATTCCAGGGTGCGCATCTCTAACTTTTCATAGATATGTGCGTATTAAATAGTTAATTATCACTCGCTTTAACGGTGAAGGTAAACATCGTGAGGAAACGTGCATGTCTAAGAGGTTTCATAATGTTATTGAAGATATGCGAAGTCTGCCAACCTGCTCTGGTCCAGCGTGGTGGTCGCGTAAATTTTCTCACACTGACAAGATTTGCAAGATTGAGGGCTTTTATTATAATAAGAAGATGCTGATGCAGAGTTTCATCAAGATATTTTCGTTTACTTTTAAATTGAACAATAAACAAATATTTAATTATCTTAATGCCGCAGCAGTACTGGATATGACTGCTATGCTCATGCACCCGAGACCTTATGGTCTCGGGTTCGATTCCCAGGTACTAGACGAAGTATTATTGAGTTTGTATCTAAAAAATCTCGGTAGGAGCTTGTACTCCTAGTTAACTAGAGGCATAGTTCCAGACTTTGTAGTCTGGAACTATGCCCGATAGACGGCAGTAGGCACGTTTCTTTTCCATGGGTTCTAAAATTATAGTTGGCCAAATGTGGTGTGTCGGAAATCCTTCGAGTATAATAGATGCGTATGACCATATATGTATATAATTTCGGCAAGCCAGAGGTGCGCGTTGTGGAATCGAACTGAAGACTTCTGCATAGCAGTCGAATAATCTATCCGTAGGCTATCGCAGTTTTTTCTTATTTCATGTTAATCGTTTCTTGATTCCAGCAATGATGCTGTGGTAAAATTAGTTAAAATATGTAATAGATATTTATATATAACTTACTGTCATTGAGAATCGCTAAATGACTAACAACCTTATGCCAGAGTCAGGAATTAAAATCTACTGGACCAGCAAGGCAGTCCGTACTATACCCATTTGTGTTAAGTATAAATAAATAAGCGATTCCTTTATGTAAAAATACATGTGTTTTTCCTTATACCTAAAGAAGTTAATTGACCAGCTATCTCGCGGTAGTGAATACGACAGCTTTGTAAGCGCTGTCAGGTTCTATCCCCAGGTCGTGCAAAGTGTTATTAGATTTTTCTGTCAAGAAATTCTTAGTAGTAACACGGATTCTGGAATTTTGCACAGTTGACGGCAAAATGCTTGCCTCCTATAAGGTACGTGGGACCTAATACCATAGTTGGTGAAATGTTGGTGTACTATCTTATCTACCAATATTAACGAGATGGGTGTAAAAACCCAGGATTCAACCACTTCGTCTTCATGTGACTTTTTTTGTTTTATAATCTTTTTGTAATGTCCCACTGCTGGGCAAAAGCCTTTCCCTTGGACTTCCAAATCACTCTGTTGGTGGATATCTCCTGATCTTATGATCTTGTGACCCCCATATCTCGGGGGTCTTTTGACCCACAGGGCTCCTCGACCGAGGTATAACCCCAAGGTATCTGCACACCAAGTTACAAGTCAATCGGTCCAGTGGTTCCGGAGTTATTCCTGACACTAACAGATAGACACACAGACCCACATAGTGTTTTCATTAACCTCTTTGAAGAAGACTCAATAAACCAACTATGGTAATACATCTTTGCGTACCCTTTCTGGGTATATATTTTTTGCAACTTAAATTTCAAACTTCATTGCATTCCATAATGTACCTCTAGAAGATCTTATAGTTAGGTTTGGTATCAATCATGGGCCCTGTTGGGCACAGTAATAATAGGGGAGAGAAAGAGCACTTTTAAATGAGGTACTTAATACATTGTAACACGGATGGCGTAAGGGTTTAAGTCGTCTCGTTGTCACTGCCACTGCGCCGAGTGTTGTGGGTTCGAATCCAACACGAGACAAGACTTTGTGTGATTCACAATTGGTTGTTCCGAGTCTAGATGTTCTTTGTATCCGTTATTTGAATGTTTGTCAAGTCCCCCGCGTACAGAAATTATACCTAGTGCGGCAGTTGTCTTTTTAAAGAAAACCAAAAGACAATATAGGAATGAGTATTTATATATGTATGATCACAAAACCAGTACACTTAAACGCTCAGTACATTTCGCAAAATAGTCGTAAATAACAGAAAGCGTTTACGCACTGCTATAGAACATAATCCTATTGAATTCTCACGTCCAACTAAGCCGATTACCCATAATAGATCGGCACCACTTTTCGCACCGTTCGCCTCTAAATATTCAATATCCTACAATAAACCAACATACATATACACCTATTTAAACCCTTATTCCAAAGTAATAGAAGCTATTTTCGTCTGAATTTTAAGTCAGTTATGTTTGTAATGTAATGTTAAACCTACACAAAGATATTGATACTGAGTAGGATATAGAACGTACACATAGACTATAATATTTGATTGACAGCTTTTAAATAAGCGACATCTGTTGGTTTTGGGTGGAAATATGTGATTTTTTTGGATGCAATTGTATGGTTAATTGGATTTTTGACATGCAATTTAGGGAGAAGTAAGTATGTTTAACGGATTTTGTTTAACAATGCGCAATTTTCTGTTTTTGTGTGATTTACGACTGCTAAGCTATTTCATGTTCGGAATAGAGTTACATAATCAGATCGTTTAGTTTAATGACTTAGAAATATGCACATAATATGTCATTATATAGACGTGCACTTGTTTTTGTTGTTGTTATAAGACATAGACACAGAAATGATATCTATACTCTGTCCATTCGTTTATTTTCTTTTTGACAGCTCACGCCTATGAGTTACCGTTTTTTTTTTCGGAATAATGTACTACAGTAATGTCGTACTTTATTGACGGGTAACGTCCACTTAGTGAAGTACCCTGTGCATAACAAACAACCACAGACTATAAAACAGGTCTTGAAATAAGATAAATGGATCATATGAAAAAAAATTGACTTTATGTAAGTATTGTTTCTGTAAATTTAATAAAGAAAAGAAAATAAAAATAGTAACTATAACTCCATGATTAATTATTTGCAAGGAATTAGGTACAAATCTTGAAATTTAAGTTCAAACCAAGAGTAAAGAACAATAAGTCTGTACATTAATTTTTTTTTTGACAGCTGCTTTAGAATGTAACTATGCACGCGTTTGTGAAATTTAACTTTAAAACGCATAATTAATAAATAAAGTCTATATCAAGTTTATATCAAGAGCAAATATACTTGGAAAATCACATACCTACCTAAATATTTATTTAACAAATTAGATAGGTAATTGGGTAAGTATACAAATGAAACAAGTAAAATTATTACAATGATGCATCAGACTCTTCTTCATAATTTACACTAGACTCGTCAGTTGAGTCTTCGGTTACATGAATAATCGACACAAAAGATCCCACTGGGTCGAAGTGTCGCCGGTCTGCACTGACTGGCCCCACATAAGATACATGAATAATCATGCATCTTGAAGGCGTCTCACAAACTCCCTCGATTGTCCTTTTAACACAGTTCCTTTTGGCATATTGAGAGCTTACTTATGCTCAACTGAAGAATTTACGTATCGATAAATGTAAAAGAATTATCAACGAACCGAAAAACAGTGAATGTCATATAAGCGTCGCGTGACAAGCAAAGGTAGGTAGCATGGTAGTTATGGTATTGCTAGTGATTACCTGTTTATAATGCGGGTATACGTTATATTATTCATAAGTATAAATATTTTTGTTTTAATGATTTATTATTTATATATTTATTTTAAAAATACATATACTTAATTTAAAAAAACTTATAAACGAATACTGAATATTTATACTAAAAATATGTAGATGCATTAAATCGATTGAAAGTTCTTCTTAAATAAAATCGATTATTATTTCAAATCAAATCGGTAACGTGTGAGGTCGTCACTAATTTTCAACTGTCTCGAACTGTCAATAAGAAAATAAACGGATGGACAGAGTATAGTGTCCCGCACTAGATATCATTTCTGTGTCGCGGTAGACTTTTATAAACATCTAAACAGCGGACATGAAGAACACCCATACCAAAATAACGGTTTGTAGATCACACAAACTTGTCTTCCGTGTGGCGATCGAACCCATAACAATCGGCGCAGTAGAAGTGGTGAAGTGCCACTTAAACCACTATGCCAATCGTGCAGTCTATTAGTCACTTTATATTCGGAATAAAGTCATATACTCAAGTCATTTAACATACAGAATTATTTTATTCGAATATTATTCGAGTTGTGTACTACGTGATAACTACTTTACATGGTCGAGGCCGAATCGTAAGTATAGTAGTATAAGTTTACATGAAGAATGAGATAACAATGAACGACAAAAGAGGTATATGCCTAGATCGGCTATTCATTTTTTATTATTGCTTAAAATACTGTACTACCTACTCCATCCAGAAACAGTTATTGTCAATGTACATGTATGTAAGTCATTAATTAAAGATAAGGCCTAAAATGATTTTTGTAGTAGTAGTTGTTAATTTATATCACTTTTATCAAAGTAATATGAATAAAAAAACTAAATAAAGCTAGCAAAACTATATACGATTTAACACACACAAAAACAGCACAGTCCTTAAAACTTTTAATTCATGCAAAATGTAGTACAAAGCAAGCAAATACCCAGCCGGGCAGTGCATATGAACCTCGGGGCTTATGAAGGTGCATTAAAATAAAAGAAAACGTTCATTGTGGGTATCAAGTGGAGGTATAGCCGCTGAGCTGCTTATCAACGTAAATTATGTCCAGATTATCGCAATAAAAACTTATTAAATGTATATATTTGTTTACCGACCACTGTGTTGCGCGGTTACAGGCCTTAGATATGGTTTACATGACTCATAAAAATGCTGTTTATTTATTCATAAAGAAAGTAACACTTTTAAATCAAATTATGAAGGTGCCGCCAGATTTGCAATATATATTATTATAATTTATCATTATTATATAATGATAATATATAGTAATATATATATATATATATATATATATATAGCTCAGTGGGGAGACCAACAAACTGCAATGCAGAGGGTTTCGGGTTCGAACCCACGTCGCGCACCTATGACTTTCGGAAGTTATATGACTTTTTGAAATTATGTGCGTATTGATTGACAATTATCGCCTGCTCCGTGCCTCGGTGAGCACGTTAAGCCGTCGGTCCCGGCTGCCATGAACATCTATGGCAGTCATTATTGGGAAAGTCAGTACCCTCTAATATCCTGACACTGCTCTAGCCTTAGGGTATCGTTAGTCTTCGGGTTGCGGAGGTCAGGTGGCAGCCGCTCTGTGTAAAAACCGATATCAAGTCAAATCCGGTTAGACCAGAAAAGCCGACCCCAAGTGACTTGGAAATAATAAAGGCTAAGGAAGAAGGATATATATGATTGCATATATTTATATATAATAATATATATGAATATTTATTATACCTCTCACTTGGGATGGGCAAACAATCTGATCTGCAGAGGCTGTGGTGAACAGGACGAGTCCATATTGCACCTACTGTGTGAATGTGACGCGTTGGCTGGATTGAGATTAGGTCTGATGGGATTGGCATATCCAAACCCCGAAGACTTCAGGCTTCTTCCTGTGTACACTGCGGTTGATGCAGTACATTCATAAGGAGATAGCTAAAGGATAGATCTTGGGGCCGACACAAAGATCCCACTGGGTCGAAGTGTCGCCGGTCTGCACTGACTGGCCCCCGTATTTAAGATAAGAGATAAGATACCTCTCACTAGACTAAATATATTCTATAAACTAAGATACCTTTTAAACTAGGTATGTAAACTTGCGCAGAAAGAGTTATAGAGTTTTTTGTCAAGGAATTCTCAGTCACAGTACGGGCTCTGAAACTGTGCACGGTAGAAGGCAATAGGCTCGCCCCCATTAAGAGAGAGCTGTAAACACAGCCTTGTATCATAATGAAAAGGCAAAACATTAATGAGTTACAATGTACAAGAATAAATATCGTAAAGCACTGCAGTGGAGGTCATCCATACCACTAGAAAACGTTGCCGTTTATTACGGATCGTTTGCGACGTGCGTTTCTTTCACGTACTTGCCGCGATGCTCCCTTATCGCTCTGGCTTGTACTTCTTCAAAAAAGGTTTAAGCAGAGAATCCTAATGGTCAGTGGCAAAGCAGTGAAGACTCCTGACAAAGCTAAGATTCATGAGCGGCAGTTACCACTTACCACCCGGTGGTGTGTCGTTTTATTTTATCAAACAATTCCGAATTGTGTCAACTCTGCGTAGACCCTTAGATCCCAGAGAAATATAAAAATGGGATGACAAGCAAAAGACATATCCGATGTTCGCAAAAAGTAGTCATGTGCAGACCTCATCTACTTCTTCGGGGTTTTGGAGTGCGTCTAAGTATGTTTGTTTGCCGAGTAGCGTTTGAAGAGACTAAATTATGCAGCTGTGCTAATAAATAGTATATAATGATGTGCAAAATACAAGCGTCTACTTAATATTTTTTTCAATTATAAATGTAATTTACACATTTAGTAACACAGTCCGAACGGTAAAGATCTTACACATAAATACATAGTCAAATGCATAGTAGGGTTTCGCGAATTATGGTTTAGATCCAGACAATACAAGACAATGTACTCACTAGATGAGCATATTGGTGTGCCGGGTATCGAATTTAGGACTTATTTTCCAGCAGTCGTTGTCATGCCCGCTGCGCCACAAATGCTACTAGTTATAATAAAACTACAGAAACATACGTGAGGAAACCTGCATATCTGGGAGTTCTCCATAATATTCTCGAAGATATGTGATGCCTGCCAACCCGCACTAGGCCAGCGTGGTGAACTATGGCCTAACCCTTCTCACAGTGAGAAGAGGCCCGTGCCCAGCAGTGGGACAGACATACAGGGCTGATATTATTATTATTATAGCATGTATAAAATAACGGTTTTATCAACGGAATTATTATAAAAAAATAGTATACTTACTGTACCTATACGACACATCATCGTGTTTTCTTAATTTTTGTATTAGTTGCTAAATAAATATATTATAGCAAAAGGAATAAATTCTCGGCAATACTAAACATTAATATTCATTATCAAATAATACGGTAATCACGTATTTTTAATAGTACAGCAGATGTGTTATTGAACTCATTTAAACACCTGTTTTAGTCAGTACTTGCTTGAATGAGGCTCAAAATGTGTGTGTAGTTTAGTTGTATTACTTTCCACTTTATGGAATGAGAGACGGAGAAGAGCGAAGGCCGTAGTGTCTTTTCGAATAATTCATCCTGGTAGAACTACAGATACCGCCAAACAATTTTATGTTGGAACCAACATAAAATTGTTTGGCGGTATCTTAGCCTTTCAAAAGACAGCAACTATTCGTGATTATTTTTTACACGAGTTCTATTTTTAAATGCACCTAATTAGGACACAGACCTATATTTAAAATATAATTAGTGCAGAATGCACCTTCTTATAGAAATTGTATCTATGTCAAATCATAGAAAATACAATACAATTTTATTTTGCGTTAATTTTTGAGTTAAAATGTCAAACAAATAATATTATTGATTGATTGTAGTAGGAGCTCCAAGCCGCGGTCACGGCGCGTGTTTTACCAGAAGCTAACCTGCGTGAGATAATAGCGCACAAGTGTATGTGCAAATAAAAATGCAAGTGCACTGTCTATTCTGCACCCGGATGCTTTTGGATCTATCCAAAAGCATCCGGTTCCATCCATTACATACTTCCATTACATCCATACAATCCATTACATTACATCCAGACCTCTAGGTCAGGCGTATGTCCAATAGCTTTAAGTGTTCTCCAAGGCACGGGAATGAAACACCGCTAGCTTACTAACTCTGGGGTTCTACTCAAAATTTATATACAGAAAAGCTCAATTACCTTTTTTATTTATAGTGATGAGCGCCGACTTATTCTGAGTCTAAGAAGGATTTGGCCACTAGGCCATAGGTAACCGTAGTAGTCACACATTTTTACTAATATAATGGACAACTTTTGAACATAAACTTTTCTTCATGGATGTTACCCTTCTTCGTTACAGCGAGCGATTGTTAATATTAATTTAATACGCGCAACAGAACTGCGTCTTGTGGGCTTAAATCTGAGACTGGCCTCCCCATTATGCTATAGAAAGAAACAAGAAAGAAAGAAATCTTCTATATTCTATAGCTGTTTGTAATAATTTATTGTACCTACAAAAAAATCTCGTTATCAATATTATTGTGTTATGATGATATATTGCATGTAAAAAGTTCCTAATCAATATTTTTGGAACTTAATCGAAGATTCGCATCATATAAACCCACCCTTTACCATCAAGACTCTAAAACGTACTCCTTACTTATAACGGCTTAGTTTCACATAAGTACTGTATAATATACACAGTATATATTATTATTCGAGTTAAATTATAATATAATGGTCGTGCTTGTCTTATTATAAGACAAAAGTACTGCTTGTCGAAGTTTACGGCATTGGAATGAACCTGCAACTTTAAGTAGAGTATCTTTAAATCATATCTTAGCCTATAGATATAGGATATGGCATTATTAAAAAAAATGTATTACTCTGTAAATAAATAAAATCCAGATATCCAGAATTCTTCTTAGGTCAAGCATTTAATCAAATAATAATAATAATAATATTCTATCACATACATACAACACCATCTAGCCCAAACTAAGCAGAGCTTGTACTATGGGTACTAGACAATGGATAAACATACATATATACTTTTTTTTTGTAAATACGTACGTATTATACATAGAAACACCCAGACCAAGGCAAACATCCATGTTCATGCACACAAATGTTCGACTTGTGCGTGAATCGAACCCGCGACCTTAGGCGTGGCAGTCGGTTACACTAACCACTACACCATCGAGTCGTCGTCCCTGCAAATGCTTATAAATAGCATGAGCAGGGAACCTTACGAGCTCTTATCACTTTTATCACCATGCACGAATCAAGTAATCCCAGACAACGTTCACAGTACACACTTCACATATCTCTTACCCGTATATGTATTATTACATACATACATAGATTCACGCCTGTTTCCCAGAGGGGTAGGCAGAGACTACGGATTTCCATTTGCTACGATCCTGACACACTTCTCTGGCTTCATTCACTTTCATCACATTCCTCATACACGCCCGTCGGTTCAAGTTGCTCTTAACCTGGCCTTTGTCCAGAACGCCTCCGATATGATCGAGAAACTTTCGCCTAGGTCTTTCTCTTGCGACTGTTCCATTCACACTAGCCTTATAAACTTTCTTAGTCAGTCTTTCCTCGTCCATTCTTTCTACATGCCCAAACCAGCTTAACATACCCTTTTCTATTCTTGTCACTATATCCACTTTCATGCCGCATCTCTCTCTAATTACACTATTCTTTATTCTATCTTTCAGAGTCTCACCACATATATTTCTCAGCGCTCTCATTTCTACAGCATTTATTCTGCTCTCATGCTTCTTTTGCCATACCCAACTTTCACTTCCATACATAAGTGTGGGCACTAATAGTCCTCTATGAACAGCGAAACGTGCATTTTCAGAAACATTTCGACTGTTCATAAAAGCGCGTATGTATCTGCATTTTAAAGAAATAAATATATTGTGCCAGAAACATCTTTTCAGACATGAGGCCATCTTATGTTGCTCATTACGTCATGAGCGTCGTTGATACACAATTACATACATATTCATAACTAATATTTAGTTACTTTATACTTACCTATTACTTTTTCAATGTATTCTTTTAATAAAATAGTATTTGTTGTCACATTTTCTTTCATGGCTATCTATTTATTTATTGCTTATGTATTATTTATTTCTTTATTATGAGTGCACTATTGGCGGACCAAACGTCAATAATTGTGGTGTTCGCTGAAAATCAGCGCTGTGTAGTACTTGCAGCAATGCAAGTGCCACAGTATTGTGCTCAGCGCATCACCATTGTTTTTGTGTCGTCAGGTGGGACGTGCATCTGCACATAAACAATATTTTAATTGTTTTTAAAGTTTCTTTATTTACTTAATTACTTTTTGTTGTATCCACATTTTAATAATTATATGATGCATGTCATGATGGTGCTAAAATAAAAATCATTTCATTTTTATTTTCATTCAATTTTATTTTATACGCTTCAGAAAAATCAATACTGGTCTAAATTCTCTGTTATTAAGAACGAACTGTCTCTCGGTAACAATATTTTCTGGATGAAACTTATGTCCTTTTCTGTATCTCTGACAATGTGTATGCGAAATTTCATGTCGAGTAGGCGTGAAAGAGTAACAAACAAATAAACAAACAAACAAACAAACAAACTCACATTCATATTTATAATATTAATTGAGATATGCTGAGAATATAATAACGTATGTTTATTTCATAGGTTTATAAATTGTTGATGTTTCATTCATTCATTCATTCCAGCCTATTGCAGTCCACTGCTGGACATAAGCCTCTCCCAGGGTGCGCCACAAGGCCCAATCTCCCGTTTTCGCCATCCAGTCACCTCCAGCCACCTTTTTTAGGTCATCGGTCCATCTGGCCGGAGGGCGTCCTACACTACGCTTGCCGAGATTGTTGATGTGCTAAATGTAAATAGTTTGACCAAATAAAATTTTAATATAATGTTTGCAGGCTGTCACTGTAGATATCCAAACTGTCTACTCAGTCGCTACAGGTAAATTATCTTCAGATTACAATCACAATATAAAGAAAACAAAATCAACATCTAAATATCTTTATTGATTTAGGTCACAAAATAGTATGAACGTCAAGGTTCCACTAAACTGTTATTTACATATACATTTACTTGTACCTTCAGCAAAACAAGATCAATCAACCGAAAGAACAGGCCAGAAACTGAATTTTTCATTTGCTTATTATTTATTTTTAATCTTCTCTAAACTCGCGTTAAGTTAACATTTGTGTAATTATTATAATTTTCCTTAGTATTCAATGAATAACAAGAAAAATCTGAATTTATTTTTGTAAATAGTCTAGGGCATGAAAAGCGTTACAGCTCGCCAGGTATAGTGATGTTTTTGTGTTTACTTATTCGATCATTGACAGTATATTATTGTTCGTTATATACATAATGCAGTTCTAATGACGAACATTACTTAAGCAAATAGTTGCAACACATGTCGCAGTTTTATAGAATTATATTGTTATTCCTGTCTTCGGACGTCAATCATTCGTCATTACTTGTAGAAAGGACGAACACAAAACTTCCATTCAACCATTTCATATAAAAAGTATTCATAAATTTGCATAAATTAATGAACGTTTAAATAGTGGCTTCTTCAGGACATTTCATTTACCAAACACTTGTGGTATCGAGTGCGGTGGCGTCACACATGTTTTGAAATATTTTAATGAAATGTTTAAAATCTTCGTTTTTATACTGGTAAGTGTTGGTTATATGTTTTCTTTTGTTTGATTGCTTTAAGAGAAGTGTTATCGTTTATAAATGTTTTCTTTTGTTTGATTGCTTTAAGAGAAGTGTTATCGTTTATAAATGTTTGTGTTGTACGGAAGTCTATTTTTGGCATGCTCTGTTGTTGCCACAGCGGCTATGTCATCAAGTATTCATTTACTTAACATTATTGAGATTTTCATTAATTTTGTTTTATGTGTTTATATTTGTATAAATTATGTATTAAAAGTAACTAGGGAGTTTCTTTACTGCATCCAATCTATTACAGTTGTCTAACTATCTTGTCTCAGTCCGAAACAACATGCTATTGGTAATTTCGTAATAGTATGCAGGTTACGGCAATTGCTTACAGTCTTGATAATTCAAAGATAGTGTGGTAGCTTGTAACCACACCTAAAATATTCTATAATATGTTAAAAGATGTGCATTGGATAGACAGTCAATATTGGTGAGTTGCGCAAAGGTCAATATTGGTTTTATTCTTTGTTTGAAGGCTGCGCTCAACAATAACAGAGTTCACCTACAGAACTGCGACTTTAATTAGTTGCACTTCAAATAGTTTACTTCTAAAATGTTTCTCGTTTTGTGACATAACATGATGTAGACGTCCCTATATCTTCGAAGAGATATTAGAGATATATTTCATCCACATTTTGGAACCACGTATTGTGCACGATAGACGGCAATAAACTGGCTCTTTATGCTTGTCTATTGCCAGTTGCCGGGCATCTTGCCAGACTCTGTGCTGCAACTGATAATTTCCTAGCAGAAACCACAATTATACTTATGATACCTAATATCTCCATATTAGCAACAAAAAATCTTAAAATCCACATCACTTTAGCTTTGTCAGTAACACTGCAAATAATGTTCTTATTTCTCTAATCTTATTTCAGGTGCTAAACATCACCTTAAGCTTGGCCAGGCTTCACGACGACCGTGAACACTATAGCCATGAAAAACCACCAAGCCCTGACAACGACCACCACATCCAACCACATGGCGAAAAAGATTTAGACCCCAACACCAGCGCTAGGCAACCAGAATATGCACCAGAGAGCCGTCATCACCACCACCGCTCTCATAGGCCTCCTATATTTCATCGCAAGATAAGACTACACCACAAGAGAAGACCACATCATGAGAAAAGACCACATTATAAGAAAAGACCACATCACAAGAAACGACCGCATCACCGCAGACGTCATCGCCGTCCAACAACCACAACTTTGCCACCACCATGCAATTCAACTACACCACAAATGTCACCACCACTGAATTCGACTAATCCACAAGTACCTCTACCACTAAATTCGACCAATCTGGAAATTCCGTCACCATCGAATTCGACCATACCACAAACGCCACCATTATCGAATTCAACCATTCCAGTAGTGCCATCATCACGGGATTGGAGAACAGCACAAAATAAAACTTTGGATGGGATTCCTCGGAGGAGGAGACGACGTAGTCAAAGACCTCGTCACCATAACCATAAAAGGGGTAGAAGACCCAGGCACAATCGTCGCAAGCGCAGACGTCACCACAGACAAAACAGAGAACCTGTATTCGTCCATTCAGACTAGACAACTTATTTTGTCGTCAAAAGGATACAATGGTCAACGAATCATTTTTCCTTTTTAGAGTTCGAATAACTCTTATACAACAGCTTTGTCCGTCCGTCCATCCGTCCGTCTGTTATACAACTTTCAACTCAAAAACCGTAAGAGCTAGAGACTCGCGGTCAACGCCATTCGACTCAGCATAGTCGATTTACCCTCGAAATGACTATGACCTTTAACCTCTGACCTCATATTACTATATATATTACTTTGCATATTACTTGAACCATTTTTTTTAACATATTTACGACAATTCATTGCCGATTCTCACTTGTTTCTTATTTAATATTTCTGTCTTGCCTATTTGCATTTTTTTTTTGTATTCGGTTCTGTTGATAATCCTTTTTGGATTGATTATGTTACATGTGATACGATTGGAAATTGAAGTAATAATCAACCGAAAAATACGCGTTCGAATATCGAATAGTTTTTGAGTCGACGATTGTGTCAGTTAATCATTCGAATAATCGAGTTCTATCTTTCAAATAAAATCGCACATCTCTTCTACAGGTACTAATTACATACACAGTTACTTTTATGCGAAAATTTTGCTTTTAATTAACCTAATTGCGTATAAGTAAGGACCTATAGAAAATGTTTATATTAGCTTAACTGGAAAGGTTACTAGGTCGGCCTCAATGGCGTAGTGGTTAGTGTAACCGACTGCCACGCCTGAGGTCGCAGGTTTGATTCCCGCACAAGTCAAATATTAGTGTGCATGAACATGGATGTTTGTCTTGGTCTGGTTGTTTTTATGTATAATATGAACGAATTTACAAAAAAAGTTTATTATATGTATGTTTATTCATTGTCTAGTACCCATAGTACAAGCTCTGCTTAGTTTGGGCTAGATGGTGTTGGGTGTATCTGGTAGAATATATTATATTATTTGTAATCTTGAAGAAAAATTATATCTAACACAAGTTCTGTCTCATAAAATTGTATTTAGTTCAGTAACATTTTCTTAAAATATATTGGTTTCTTTTCTGTTTAAATATACTTATATTATTTATTATTTTTATATAGATATTTTATAATAAAATATATATATACACACATTATTGAAATGGTTATTTAATCGTGGTTCCAAAGATACACACTTATGTATGGAAGTGAAAGTTGGGTATGGCAAAAGAAGCATGAGAGCAGAATAAATGCTATAGAAATGAGAGCGCTGAGAAATATATGTGGTGTGACTCTGAAAGATAGAATAAGGAATAGTGTGATTAGAGAGAGATGCGGCATGAAAGTGGATATAGTGACAAGAATAGAAAAGGGTATGTTAAGTTGGTTTGGGCACGTAGAAAGAATGGACGAGGAAAGACTGACTAAGAAAGTTTATAAGGCTAGTGTGAATGGAACAGTCGCAAGAGGAAGACCTAGGCGAACGTTTCCCGATCAGATCGGAGGCGTTCTGGACAAAGGCCAGGTTAAGAACACCTTGAACCGACGGGCGTGTATGAGGAATGTGATGAAAGTGAATGAAGCCAGAGAAGTGTGTCAGGATCGTAGCAAATGGAAATCCGTAGTCTCTGCTAACCCCTCTGGGAAACAGGCGTGAATCTATGTATGTATGTATGGTTCCAAAGAGGAAAATACTAATTTGCCGCTTTGGAATCTTACGAACATTAAATCTGCTTGTGGAACATATAGTTTTTTGTCCAGGATGGGAATCAAACCCAGAACTCGGCGCACTGGCATTGGCGAGGTGATATCTTAAACTTCAGCCCAAACTACATTAATTAATATTTTTTCTAGACTAATAAGAATATGTATATATTAGAAATAAAATACACGTTGATGGAACCCCTGTCCCCACAATCTGCAGTTGCACAAGCTCCACACTAACACTATTGAACCAAGGAGATAGACGACACCGTTAGTTCGACTAATATATATTCAAAACCGTAATCAAATTATTTCCTCTTATAATAACTACCACCCATCATATCCCCGACCTTATCATATAGTGCTTACCAACACTAAGCCTACGCGGTCATTAATTCGAGCATAAGTAGCGGTGGTCAGGTTGCGAGTTCGACGCCGGACGATGTAAAAAGAGTAAAAGGCTAAGCCGAGCCTGATAAATGATTGGCTATTGTCAGCTACTGGTATTGACGGTAGCCTTAGACGACGGCAAGATTATAGTTCCGTATGTATTATTTAAAAGATAATATTTAGACTAGTTTTAATTTTAATGGATTATATTTTATTTATTTATGTATTTCAGCCTGTATTCTCCCACTGCACAGCAAAGGCATATTGTAGATAGCAGCGATAACCTAGTGCGAGATCGTTGGACTGCCATGCAGAGGTCTCTAGATCGATCCCAAGGCGCGCATCTCTGACTTTTCGAAGTTATGTGTGTATTAAATGATTAATTATCGCTCGCTTTAACGGTGAAGGAAAACATCGCGAGGAAACCTGCATGTCTGAAAGTTCTCCATAATGTTCTTAAAGATATGTGAAGTCTGCCAACCCTCACTGGGCCAGCGTGGTGGACTATGGCCTTACCCTTCTCACACTGAGAAGAGGCCCGTGCCCAGCAGTGGAACAGTTCAATACAAGGCTGGTATTTTTTTTTTTCAGCGAAGTCATCCGTCTCGCTTTTCCACATACGCCTGTTATATACCTGTTTCCACCAGTCTCTCCTGTAGCTAGCTAATTCGCCCCACCATCGACGCCTTTGTCTACCACGTCTTAGTCTAAAAGGTACATAGTTATATATATTTTGATTGATTTGCCTCTTGAATCGTAGTCTATTTGCAGTCTGTCTTAAGGTCAGGTTTGGTTCTTCGGCTATATTTAATTTGCTTTTTCTATTGAGTAGTTCAGGTAGGAACACGGCGTTTGGAAATGTGTTTGGTGGACGTCCATAGGCTCGTTCCCTATTACGTGCAACGTACAACAAAGCTGGTGAAATGTGTGACATTCTTCTACTTTAAAAAGGATATACTGGTGTTAGGATACGTTATGTAATGTTTTGGTTGAAGTAAAAATACAATAATATATGATAATATACTTGCAAGTTACGATCCGTATTATCTGACAATATACTTATTATCTTTGGAAAACTCATTAGACTCATTTCTTCGCATATATTAGGCGCACGCCTAAGCTTATTCTCTTGAGGGGTATGTATGTACACACGCTTACGCCTGCGGCTTCAGCCTAACATGGTCTGGGATGTACAATCAATAGGCCTGCGAAATACGTCTTGTACAATATTACTTTTTGCACACATTTTATCTTTCGATACAGATATCTAAGCCTTAACCAAAACCTTTTCAGTGCATCCATCCTGGATACACAGAATTTTTTTTGATTTAAAACATTTTACGAGATTTTTAATTATTAGAACCACTCTACATTTTTCTGCATACAAGCTTAGAGCTCCAACCCACTCAGATAAACGATGTTTAATAACCCTTCTTTACTGAATGCCTACGCTATATACATAGAGGAACAATTGAGCAAAATTTAAATATTTTAAAATTTCAAATTCTTCAGTTTGAGCTTTGCGTTGATAGTTGTATTTTAATACCAAAAAGGAATTAACGATATATGGCAGAGTATCATATCTATATCTCCAGACAGAGAGCTATACACCCACAGTTTACCACCTCTGTTTGGATCCCACGTAAGGTAATATTCCGAATAAAGTCAATCAAATATTGTTATGACTGACAAGTCATCCGAACTTAGGACGTCTTGATTATTCGTCGGTGTAATGGCGACCGTGGTTCGAGATGAGATTTAAGCAAAATTGCAAATAGAATAGAACATTTCTTGCACCAACAGCACGTAAAACGTGATTCATGAGACAGTACTGAAGAAAATAAATAAACATAAAAACATTCAAAACTTTAAACCAAAATTATTGCCATGCACATTTCTCCCCTAGCCCAAGTATTTTCATCCAACTAACCATCACAAAATTCTCTAATCGTCCATAAAATGCCAACTGAACCCTAAATATATGAAAAAGAAACGGGTTCCGCGGCCGGCTTTGTCGGCCGGTGTATTAATGCAGGGAGAGAGTTTATTGACACTCTCGTACAAAAGGCCCAGCTCCTCACCACGGTTGAACTTTATATCCACTGTGAGATATGACAACGTAAGATTAGTATTTTAGTCAATTTGCTAAATTATTTTCTAGACTTTCTTAAAGGTATAAAGTGGATATATAAAGTCTAGCTTAAACCAAAATGATGACAAGCATGTTGTTTATTATTTATAAAAAAGGGCTACATTCGAATTTTATTTCAAATTTATGATTCTTTATTCGAATATTGATTTCTATGCATTGCCATTTTATTATTTGAGGGTTGTTAACATATCAAAAGATATTTTGTTCGATCGAAGCCAAATTTGTTAATAGCCTTGTTTTAGTTAGTTACACTTTATTCCTAGTAGCAGCGATAGCTCAGTGGGGAGACCAATAGACTGCAATGCAGAGGGTCTCGGGTTCAAACCCACGTCGCGCACCTCTGACTTTCGGAAGTTATATGACTTTTCAAAATGATGTGCGTATTGATTGACAATTATCGCCTGCTTCGTGCCTCGGAGAGCACGTTAAGCCGTTGGTCCCGGCTGCCATGAACATCTATGGCAGCCGTTATTGGGAAAGTCAGTACCCTCTAATATCCTGACACTGGTTTAGCCTTAGGGTATCGTTAGCCTTCGGGTTGCGGAGGTCAGGTGGCAGCCGCTCCGTGTAAAAACTGATATCCAGTCAAATCCGGTTAGACCAGAAAAGCCGACCCAAGTGACTTGGGAATAATAAAGGCTAAGAGAGAAGAGAGAAGAAAGACACTTTATTCCTAGTACATAAAATATCGATTTTATCTCTGTCTTAAATAAATCGAGATACGGTCACTCTGTCTTAAATAAATCGAGATACCTGGCTTTAAGTGCCCTGCACGGAGTCTTTTGTACACATGGTCATTCTATAAACAAGAAGAGGATATGATTTAAAAAAATTATATAAGGCAGATAGACGCCAAAGCAATCATATTTAGAATTTGTATGTTTGTATGTTTGTATCTTTGTACACGCATCACGCAAAATCAAAATCTACAGCACGAAATTGGATGCGGGTTATATAGTTATACTGCTGGCGGGCTAACTTAATTGGTGCATAGTTCATCTTGATACGTCTCGAAGTAGAAAATCATAGATACCTACTTCCGAAGCCCAAGCATACGAAGACGCTGGCAAAAGCTACTTAAATTTAAATACTACTTATATTGTGTCCACAGCTTCCAAAGCGTTAATATATGTATATTTTGGCAATAAACTTCTATCACTCTGAAACAGTACTTCTTTTTCTGGATGAATATCCCCCTATGTCCTCCCCTGTACCCAAATAACAATAGATACCGTGTAAGCGAAATTTCATGACGTTCGGACGACTAGTTAAGACATAAATAACGAACAAACAAACTCACATTCGCATTTATAATATTACTAGCTTTTGCGCGCGGCTTCGCCCGCGTGGTACCTACATCAATAAATAGTATGTGCCTAAGTCCTTCCTCAGGTTTTAAACTATATCTGTACCAGATTTTATCTAAATCGGTTGAGCAGTTAAGCCGTGAAAAGGTAACAGACAGACGCACAGAGTTGCTTTCGAATTTATAATATTAATAAGGAATAGTAAGGATTTAGGATGTATAGCAATGAAATATATTTAGTAAATCCACCATAATGTTGTTACCAAAGTTGTTATAACAAAAACAGCAAGTGTCATTAGGTGAGGTGCCTGTCATTGCATCCTTGTTATGTTAGGATCCAATGTCAACATGCTGTCAGTATCAGGTGATGTCACTGACATACTCGCTCGACTTCCTCGATCACATGCTAATTGTGTTTGTGATGATGGTTTGCTTGTCTTTTTTAAGTCCCACACTTGTGATAATTTCTCTGTTACAAACAGAAATAAGTGATAAAAAACGTAGCAGCATTTTTTTTTGTGGTGTTATTGTCCGCTGTCAATACGAATCGTTTGGTAAGTATTCTATAAGTTTATCTAGGGGTATGGTCTCTTTGTGTTCTAAGTTTCATCCTAATCGGTTGAATAGTACACGCGTGAATGGGTAACAAACATTCAAACATCTTCACAAACTTTCACATTTAATTATATAAGTCGAATTACAACATTTAATGGTGATTGACTGTAAAAGCAGCGATAGCTCAGTGGGGAGACCAACAGACTGCAATGCCTCGGTCTCGGTTTCGAACCCACGTCGCGCACCTCTGACTTTCGGAAGTTATATGACTTTTCGTAATTATGTGCGTATTGATTGACAATTATCGCCTGCTCCGTGCCTCGGAGAGCACGTTAACCCGTTGGTCCCGGTTGCCATGAACATCTATGGCAGTCGTTATTGGGAAAGTCAGTACCCTCTAATATCCTGACACTGGTCTAGCCTTAGGGTATCGTTAGCCTTCGGGTTGCGGAGGTTAGGTGGCAGCCGCTCCGTGTAAAAACTGATATCCAGTCAAATCCGGTTAGACCAGAAAAGCCGACCCCGAGTGACTTGGGAATAATAAAGGCTAAGGGAGAAGAAGGACATACACACAACACCATCTAGCCCAAACTAAGCAGAGCTTGTACTATGGGTACTAGACAATGGATAAACATACATATATACTTTTTTTGTAAATACATATACATATATTATACATATAAACACCCAGAGCAAGACAAACATTCATTTTCATGCACACAAATTTTGACTTGTGCGCGAATCGAACACGCGACCTCAGGCGTGGCAGTCGGTTACACTAACCACTACGCTATCGAGGTCGTCAAAATGGTGATTGACTGTAAGAATAGCGTATTGGCTTAAGTTGTCACCTCGCTACTAGACTCGCCTATACGTCGAGTGGTATAGGTTTCATCTCAATACGGGCAATAAGTTGTGTAATCCACATATAGTTATTCCGAGTCTATGTGTCTGTGGAGGAACGGAGTGTGATGTCCCTCCAACACAAAGGGAGGATCCTCCGACCAGGCTGGTTGATCGTGCCTGGCGGGCCGCGGCCCGACGGTTGATGTCGGGTGCTTATATATATAGTTAGTCGCTGTGTAAACTCTGCTTGCGTGATGCAGGATTGTGACGTCATTTAGCGTATTTAGCGCTATCTGTTAGATGTAGGCGGAACTTACTTCTTCGTCTGTGCGGAGTCGCCACATGTCCTTTGTGTCCGTTGTTTAAATGTTTGTAACCTCCCCCGCGACACAGGAATCATTCCTAAAGTAGAAGTGAGTAGAAGTTGTCTATTTAAAAAGAACAATATGAAAATATATTAAGACTGTTATCCATATTGTTCTAAAACTTCGTGGGTTTACAGGCATGCCTATTTTTGACACCTACCAGTATAGTATAATTGGCACATCCTTAGAGATACTGTTATATCATCCAACAGTATTAAAACAACATTTCACACAATAATAGTAGGTACTAGCTGAGCAAAGTCATATTTGCAAGTATCAACAATCTAAAGTCAAACTGCCTTTGCAAGTACCAGATGAGAATAGACCCTACTAATCTTATTGCAGTCAACAAGGTATCATACATTCTGCTCAAATTAATCCTAACAGCTTTTTTTGCCCTCAAATATAACATACATTGAAGCAACATAATGCACATTCACAAAATTATCCAAAATCCCAGTTTCATACAAAAAACGTGTCAATAATTTTACGCGACATTTAAGTAGTAAGAATGGACTCTCATGCCATTGATCAGGGGGTGGGCAGAGTGAAAAAATTGACTCTTTGATGACGTATTGTGTGACGTATTTCCGCTCCGGTTGCTTTGTTCCGTATGAAACTGTTGGGATGTTGTAGTTTCAAAGGGAATTTGGATGTTTGGTTGAAAGGCTGAATTGTTGGCAATTTATTTTAAACTTTCGTTAGAAATAGCAGTTATAATTGATATTTATGTGATAATATTATAGTAGTAACACTTACCTTTGTGCTTTTACCTACAGATGAACAAGAGGTTAAAACAATGATTCTCGGGTTACGTACAGATGCATCTGTTGGCTGGGATGGCATCTCTCCTAAAATATTAAAATCTTGTGAGTCAGTTCTCGTGCCTGTTATTACTCATATCTGTAACATTTCTATTTCTTCGGGTTGCTTTCCATATGTACTTAAAAGAGCTATCGTACACCCAATTTTCAAGAGTGGGGACAGACACAGTGTCAATAATTATAGACCTATATCGGTTCTACCTGTGATCTCCAAAATCCTAGAAAAAATAATTAACAATCGCTTGGTTAATTATTTGGAATCTTTTAGTCTCTTAGCACCAAACCAATATGGCTTTAGAAGAGGTAAGTCTACTGAAGATGCGGTTGCTGCACTTGTAGATCATGTTGTATCTAAACTGGACGAGAAATCAAAGTGCTTAGCTATCTTCTTAGACCTTTATAAGGCATTTGACACTGTGTCTGTACCTCATCTCCTACAAAAATTAGAAGATGCAGGAATTCGCGGCCTTGCGCTTAAACTCTTTAAGGATTATCTCACTGATCGTACTCAGTGCGTTAAAATCGACGATTTGGTTAGTGACACTGAAGCGTTGAGTTTTGGTGTGCCCCAGGGCTCAATTTTAGGCCCAACATTATTCTTAATCTATATAAATCCTCTCTGTACCTTACCAGTTAAAAACTGTTCCATTATCACTTACGCAGATGACACGGCGCTGTTGATACACGGTAATGATTGGCACGAAACTTTGACAATAGCGGAAGAGACTTTAAGATTAATTATGTGTTGGTTATCTAATAACCTTTTAACCATTAATCTCTCTAAAACTGTATACCTACCCTTCTATCTACAACCTCCTGCATTAAATGTTTTGAATTCCTTTATTATTAAAGCCCATACCTGTAGTTCTAGTAATAATATCTCACCATCATTTTGTAGCTGTCCTCAACTTCTCAGATGTCAATCAGCCAAATATCTTGGCGTTTTAGTTGATAACTCATTAACTTGGAAGCCTCAACTTGCAAGTCTTACATCGCGGGTGCGTAAACTCATCTTTGTATTTAAAAAATTGAGGGACTCGGCAGATTCGCAACTCTTAAAATGCGTATATTATGCATTGTGTCAGTCCCTGATCACATATTGTATTACAGTATGGGGCGGGGCCCAAAAGACGAATCTTCTACCAGTCGAACGGGCACAGAGAGCTGTCTTAAAAGTCATGACATCTAAGTCACTCAGATATTGTTCTGAGGACCTTTACGCCGACTGTGATGTCCTCACTGTGAGGCAGCTCTTTGTGCTGCAGACTATACTAAGAAAGCATACGTCACTAACATACGACAAAAAACCTAGTCAAAAACGAAGATACTACAGAATCTGTCCCGTTTTCAAATCCAAAACAGCTGTTGCTCAACGTCATTATCGTATTATCGGTAGTCACTTGTATAATAAAATAAACTATGAATGCAACATTTACTCTCTCCTTAAACAAGAATGCAAAGAGAAGGTTTGCAAATGGTTAAAGTCCCTAAACTACGCATCTACAGAAAACCTCCTAAAAGTATCCGTTCTTTAACATAATGCAAACACACACACACACAAACACACACACACACAAACACACACACACACACACACACACAGACACACACACACACACACACACACACACACTCACTCACTCACTCGCTCACTCACTCACTCACTGGCTGTAACTTACAAATAATTCAAGTATTTGCATGACGACTATTTGTATAATGTAACATCTGTGCATTAGCTGAGAGAGCACTGGTACCCATAACACAAGTTAGATCTTACCATGGGTACCAGAGTTCTGTAACACTTGACTTATTACTGTTACAATTTTTTCTCATGTGCATTGTTTTATTTAAGTGTGTTTTAATGTACAACCTTTACTGAAATAAATATTATTATTATTATTATTATTATTATTAAGCAGCACTTTGACCTGGCTCGCCTGAAGAAGTGCTACACTGTTGCAAACAGCTTGGTAAATAAAAATGCCGCAGCACATACCTATATTCTCTATTGCTTTCCTTCTTAAATTCCTTTTTCACATACAGATACACGGACATATGCGGATAGTATTGCAAGCGATGATAGGTTATAGTAACCGCTTCCCATTTGGCGGGCCGTATGTTATTCTGCCATTTTATTATATATGCTACGAGAAAGAAAGACAACGCAACAAGCATTAATTATAATATTAGCAAAAATCAATAATACGTACACAGAATATTATTTATATAATATGTAACGGGTATTAACGCGATCATGCATAATGTTTACCTTTTTTATGCTTGACGTTTCGACCAGGTTACAGCGGCCGTGGTCACAAGCTGTAACCTGATCAAAACGTCAAGCATAAAAACTAAAATATGTATTATATATATATCACGCAACGCGAAAGTTTAAAAGTTATGAGAATATTATTTGACTTGAACATATATAATTTAATTTTAACTTTGCTGTCACCAAACAGCTTTAGCCGACCCGGACGTTTCTAAAATAGTCAGAATTTTTATCCAAACTGCAACATGTGTAGGAAATAGCGCATTTCTGCAACAATGTGACTTCTTTTGTACGTATTCTGTTGTTGAGTTTATTGGACAGTTACATAATAGTACTTCTAATGTTTATTGGATTTAAGAGATTAATTTATTAGATGTCTCAGATGTGCGATGGCTAATTTTTGGGAATGATTGTTACACACGATTATTTATACATTTGTAGGCAACATAGAATTAGATATTAAATTCGATTGGATGTTAAAAAGATTATTTTAGTTGAAATTCGTGCCTTAAATGTGACGTTGATGACGGTTAGCTGTCAAAATCGTATCTCTTCTGACAATTAAGCAGAGAACGACAACCATTCGAATAGTTGATTATTATACGTTTACGTTTTGTTACATTCATATAAAGTTTCTCGCCTATAGTCCTGAGTAGATAGGCTGAGATGTAGGTGGAACCGAGGTTATATAATTTCACCAGGTATGTTTTAGGTCCACGTTATATTGGACAAGCTGATTGTCAACCAGGCGAGTTACAGGCAACGTACCTACTACTGAGAACTTTTAAATTTTTTATCTATGAATCCGTACTTCTCCATTAATTATTGCTGGGCGTTTTTTAATACAAATCTCCAATAAAACTTTATAGGTATGGGTCACAGGATATCAATAAATGTCCGTCTAGTGTCTATCGAATGGTTATTGTAAATAATATGTTTCCATACAATATTATCCAGACAAACGTCTAGAAAATGGTTCGTCTTAGCAGTTTATCTCCAAGCGCTTTAATTACGAAGTCACCCAGTGGCATACATCGACCGTATCCATATTTTTCGACGATGTATGCCACATCGACCGTAATCCATATTTTTAATTATTTATATATTTTAGCTTCCTGCCGTTCTTCTCCATATGAATTTTAACTATGCCATGACTCACACTCCTCCGTGCGCACAATATGCTTAATAAGGGCCCAAAGTATTTTCTTCCCTTTTTAAAATATAGACGGTTATGACTTTCTTACCTCTCTCTAAGTGAATACTGTCACATCTAACTTAATATTTATTTTAACAAAACAAACAAAACATCAGTCACTTATTTCTCTCATCTACTACCATTAAGTACGTCATATATTTCCGTCATAATTAGTTGACACGTCGCGCGTCGTCAAGTATCATTAGACGGGACCAACAAAAACCTCATGGAAATTTGAATTTCTTACAAAAACAAGTTTCGGCAGACAGTCTGGCACCGCTCACAATGCGCAGGAGTTTACGGCGGCCGCCGTACGTATCGTTTACGCGCGCTAGGAAAAATATACAACCTATTTACCATTTTGAATTGCCAAAGTTAACCGAATTTAGACTTTATTAGTATCTGAATAACACTTACATGTGACCTTTTTGAGGTGCATCTGTAAATTTGCTTGGTTTTCAATTGAAGCTTTTGTCTGCAAGCGAAATTTAACTTTATTGCCTGTGTGAAAGGTTGAGTTTTAAATGAGATAGAGTAATGTATCGCGTTATAAGTGTCACGGTATCCATTTAACTGTCAAGCGGTGGAATGTCATTCATAGTAATGGATCGCTATAGGAAGGAAGTTGCAGGTAAACGCAGAAAAAATAACTTGAATGAATGCGTGCGCGCACCATTATATACGGGGTGGATTTTGTGGGATCTATGGGCCATTCATTGGGTATTTATGGCGTTTTATTGGTGCAGTTAATAACTTTATGTTTATAAAAAAATGAATCAGCTTTTGAGTAAATTTGGTGGTTTAAACCAGTTTAGGCACGTTTATGGTTTTAATAAGATGCTGTATGCTATATTCCCATCGGTGTTAGAGTTTAGGGTTTTCGTAATTAGTGTTGTGATAAATGCCTCTGCCTGTAAAATCAATATGCATGCGCTTTATAAATCTCAGACGATCATTAATCCAAGAACATAACAGCCATTTTAATTTTTTTGTGTTTCGGTCTGTCTGTACAGCGTAATCTAAGAAATGGTAAAACTGATCGTAATAAAATTTGGCATACAAGTAAGTAAAAGTTCATAAGACAAGTGAATTGTTTTATTGTTAATTGAACTTAAACTTTACTTTTGTATTCAAATTCTACACATAATCTTTGATTGCCTTGATAAGTGATGCTACTTTTGTTCTTTATATCAATATTGTTGGTCATAATTGAAATCCTAGGTAAAGGAATGTTATTTCATTATTTTGTATGGCAAAGTGTTCAGAACTATGCCTGGTAAACAACAAGTAATATGCGTATGCACATCTGCTTAACCGTCCAGGAATATAAGGTCGTAAAGGTACTAAATAATGGGTGGATATTTATACTACTAAAGTGTCTAATAAAGATTCAAATCACTTAATATTAAGCAGTACATAATTATATTATTTTATGTCCTTTTTATTTTTGTTTAAGTAATAGAATTAAGAGCGCATTTCGCGGTTAAACGATTACGTTTGGCAAGATTAAAACCTGTAATACTTCTAATTACCATTGTAAAGGAAATAAATAATAAACCATAATAATAATTTAATATCAGGGGTCCTTTCACGTATCACTTACTTAAAGTAAGAGTATTATAACGCCGACGCAAGAAACTAGTACTTTTCCTGGTAAGCTGGTTTATTCATACCATTCACCAAATGGTAAGCAACAGCTCAACCATTTGTATAATGAGCTGTATTGATATCTACTGGGTACAATGCCCCTCTCTGTAGTGCTAATAGTAACATTGTTCCCGATTCAGGAACCCGCGTCACAGTATACTAAGAACAGTAGTTTATCTAAGACCGCTCGGCGAGTTATTAGCCTACTCTTGCGTTGGCGCTTATGGATGTCACTTTTATTTTTAGTTAAATATTATTTGCGTATTATGAGCAGCACTATGTTATTATTTATATAATATAACGTGAGAGCAGGTGAACACGAGCGGGCGTGAAGCGTAGGTACTTGAACGCGCCCGATCACACGACACACTCACGGTACGGCCCACCCTGCCGCCACACTATTACGCCGTATATTATGCTAATGTGTGCGTGGCAGCGCGTGCGTACACGGCGCCCGGCGCGTACGCACACATTCAAACCGGCAGCGGCACATTTCTATGAAGATGACTTACTGTTCTTAGTATACTGTGCCCGCGTCTTTACAATCGGCAGTTGCGTAAACACTTCAACTTACGTCACAGGTCCAAAGGCTTTTATTTTATGAGTTACTTTTATAAGATTACTATAATTTCGCCGCGGCTTCGCTCGCTTACGCGCGCATGTATGACGTAGGTTAGGTTGGTACCAGTGTTTTTTTCTAGATGAAATGTACTCTATATCCTTTGCTGGATCCCTGATAACGTATATATAAAATTTCATGATGATCGGTCGAGTAGTTAAGGCATGAAAGCGTAACAAACAAACAAACTCACATTTAGATTTACAATATTAGTTAGGATTGTATGTTTAACTTTGAGGTCTACATTATTTCTATATACAGGTTGTCCCAGAATATATGAATCAAATTGTAACGGTAGATTCCTTAAGTAAGGACCTTTAAGCTGCGCAAAATAAAAAATATAATAAATTATAGCATTTGTGTAAAAATAAAAATATCTAAGATTTATAGCAAAAAATATTCTTAAAAAAACGTTGTTTTTTTTTTATTTTTACACGAACGTGATAATTTTTTATTTTAGCACATTTGAAAGTTCCTTACATAAGGAATCTCCCGTTACAATTTGATTCACATATTCTGGAACAGCCTGTACATAGACCTCAAATCCTCCTTCAAATCCTCGAAGAGGTAGTCAGAATTGCATCACATCTATCTTTTCATAACTATTTTTTACCTATTAGGTAAATAGGTAGTGAGCATATTTACGGGTATATTTGTTGACCCAATTACATCCAATAAACCCAATAATACTTTGTCCGAACAAGATTCGACACGTGGACCTCGCAATCGATAGAATGACATACTTACATACTTAGTTGATACATGATCATTATGAGATTGAGTGTGATTTAAATGATGTTATTGTTTAAATGGTATATAAGGTAAAGTTTGAGTTTTTGATAGATTTTATATACTACTAATATTTATTCATTCAATCTACTCTTCTTCAAAGCGTTACACAACTGCGCCTGTTGCGTGACTTCACGGCAACAGGGTTCTAGCAGGTCCTAGTTCTTCAAGTGCAAAAATTTCGAGGATGTTTGGATATTTGGAATTTTGGTTGTTACTGAATCTCGATAAACCGGTCAACCAATTACGATGCAACTTGTCACATACTTAGATCGCGACCATCTTATATAACAGTACCAACAATACTTTATACGACGCGCCACGGGCAACAAGCAATAGCTACTATACATACCTTATTTGTGGTCATTTGACCACTTCATGGATTGTTTTTATAAGATTTTCGATCGATTGCCGAGACTGTGATTTTACTGATAACATATCTCTATCCCTTTACGCTATAATATTTCTAGGTAATGTTTGTTTGTGACGCTTTCACGCATTTACTACTCGACCGATCATCATGAAATTTTGCATATATAGAAAAAAACATAGGACGCCATTCATCCAGAGATGTTTTTTTTTATTTTACTTTGCTCGTCAAAATGATCGCTCTCCGCCTGATGGTAAGCAGTCGTGTGGTCTAAGAGCAGTAGCCTCCATACCGTCCTCATATCAGCTGAGGCGATGTTGAGGTCCCTACCTTGACGGTATAGGAAGGTGCTTTTTCACACCCCGCTTAAAGGACCCAGGATTGAAGGAAGAAGGAAACACGTGCCTTGGCAGAGAATTCCATGCCTTGATCGTTCGTAAAACTTATATATTATATTACTTATTACTCCCGAGCGAACAAAGCCGGGGGCAAAAGCTAAATGTAAGTGTCTCTGTGTATTTCTAAATAATAATAACAGTCCTGTGTTAGTTCTGGGTATAAGTCTCTTCCCAACATGAAAAAGGTTAGCCTAGACTCTACTAAACAATGTTGATTTTTTTGACGAAATCTTTGGACCTGACGTCAATAAAGAATTTAGAATAGATGCGAATGTGAAATATCAGTATTTTTTTTATTTATATTAATATTAATTAATATATTAATATTCTATCACATACACACAGCACCATCTAGCCCAAACTAAGCAGAGCTTGTACTATGGGTACTAGACAATGGATAAACATACATATATATACTTCTTTTTTTGTAAATGCATACATATTATACATAGAAACAAAGAGACCAAGACAAACATCCATGTTCATGCACACAAATGTTTGACTTGTGCGGGAATCGAACCCGCGACCTCAGGCGTGGCAGTCGGTTACACTAACCACTATACCATCGACTGTATTTCACTAATTGAGGACGAAAATAATACATTTTCACGCGTATGTATTATCCTCAAACTATTAACACTAATAGACCATATAATTGGAGATTTAAATATTTAAAATATCTTATTTCAAATAGATACAATGGAAAGTCATCAAATTGTTTGACAGGAATCTTGATATTGACTCACTGGGGCAAAGAAAGATGGTAATGAAGATAATGGACATCCCGGTAATACTGACTAAACCTACCACGGTGTTCCTCGACATAACTGCATTTGGCGGGGCCGCGAATCACTTTTACATGCAATCGCGACCCCGCCGAGGTTTCGGCCCACCGTATGAGACGGCAGGCCACGAAAAGACCTATCCTTTAAGTACTTCTACATTTTAACCCTACTGTCCCCTTGAGTGAGGACGGACATACGACACAGGGGCAGTGCAGGTTGGCAGACGTCAAATATCTTCGAGAACATTATGGAAAACTCTCAGACATGCAGGTTTCCTCTCGATGTTTTCCTTCACTGATAAAGCGAGCGATAATTAACTATTGAAATTGTTTTATAGCAGCCATGTTTATGGGGTGACTGCTGAGCTATGGCTGCTGTAAAGCAACCGAAACATCGGAGAAAAGTGTAAGCTTGAATATAAAAAGTTTAATTTAATTTAAATAGCTTAAACTGTAGTCAATTTCAATAATAGTAGTGTTATAGTTAAAAACAACGCGACAAAATCCGTATAAAGTGTTTTAATTTCAAAGTATAACATTCGCGTAAACGTAAGACAATATTAGATAATTAAATTTAAATACGCACATACGAGTACCTTCGAAAAGTCAGAGATACGCGCCTTAGGATCAAACTCGAGACCCGTGCGTGGCAGTCCAACGCGACGGTCTCCCACTAGGCTTTTGCTGCCTAAGTAGATATTATAACAGTTTAAAATAGTTTACAGTAGCTTTAAAAACACCTTGACAGTTAAAATGGCACACCCGACTGTAGATTTAAGACAGCCTGTATTGAGTGGGCCAAAATTACACAAATCTCGGGTCTCAGTTTCTCACGTTACAATAAACAAGGTATCAAATGTTGCATTAGTGCGAGCGAGTGGCAACATGTGCGAGGGAGTCGGAAATATTCTTTGTATCGTCCGAGATCTTTCCCGAGCGCTAATGACGCCTGAATCATTTATAATTAATATTACTCTATAGGGATGTTACTGTGTCGATAATATATTAATTTCCAAAATACAATACCATTTTAGAAGAAGAATAATGTTTATAAATAAATCTGCACTATATTATTCAACAGGCTTTTTATTAAATACTAGATGTGCCCGCGGTTTCACCCGCTTCAGTAGTATTTATGGTTACTGCGCCGCTCCCGTGAGCCCTAGCGTGATGTTATATAGTCTATGTCCTAACCAGGGTCTCAGGCTATCTCCATTCCAAATTTCGTCTAAATCAGGTAACAGACAGACAGACAGCGTTACTTTCGTATTTATAATATTAGTAAGGATTCATTACACACAATGCGTGTTTCAGATAAATTTTCAGCAAAAGTTGTAATTTAAGGAAGAGCATATATTTATTATACAATATATTTTGGTATATCATAAATAGACTCGAATAGACAATAGAACGGGTAGATGGAGACGCCAGCTATATTTTTGGGTCCTATGTAATAAGAGGGCGAGCCTATTGCCGCCTACCACGCACATTATCAAATCACGTGCTGGTACATAATACCCAGCAACCCTTTGTCCGACTTGGAAACTAAATTGGGGACCTCGTTTTCTAATAAGAAACTCTTTATTTGAGGTACTCACTCTCGTATTGACAGTAACAGATGTTTAAAAAAATGCAGACATACGCTTTAATTCCTCATCCTTTTTGTTATAAACGCCCAATATTTCAAACAAATAATATTTCAAAATAATTACATTCAACACTTAATTTAAAATTCAAAAGAGTTAACTCAAATTATCGACAAAAACCTAATGACACATCCCAACCCTAAAATCAACCCGTCAGCGTTACTTTGATACAAAACCTATAGGTAATCCTGTTGGCTACCGTTTTATACCACAGTTTTTTATTATAGAGGATTAAAATACCCTTCACATCACAACTGAAACTAAACCTTAACCCCTCAAACATAAAGTTGATTTCAGATATGATACCAAAGTAGCACAACAAACGAATAGAGTTATTAATGTTAGATTTATTGGATCTCTGATGTCGGTTGAATTATTATGAGTTTGGGTATTGTGCGACCGGATGTGGACCAACACTTAATGAGCACGGCATCAACTGATTTAATAGATTATTGGTGGAACAATCCGCTGTGGACCGCTTGCTTTTTGATTGGAACATCGTATTGAAACTTCTTGGTTAGTTGGTCGATTATAATACTAGTATTGGTTAAGAAGGGATATGATTTGATCCAATATTTGTCTCTTGGTTATCAAGTAGAAATTAAAACTCTTATAATTATTAAAGACTAGAGGCCTAAGTCCACACGGGCTTAAAACGATGTTCACCTAGAAAGCCTTCCAGGTGGACGTAGTTTTAAACCTTCCTAGTCAGGAATACCTTTAAAATAGTGAATCAATTCTTCAAACAGGGGCAGTACTTTCAGATATTACCCTCCATTTACATACACACTCACAAACACTCTTATATGAAAAAGAAAGGACGTCTGATTTATAATATTCTTTCTCAGTATTCTTATTTCTCTCTCAATATTCTTAATTTCTCTTTGCGTATTTGTCTTTACAAGCTCTTCCTCTCTTGAGGACTCTTCCTCCGCGACATATGAATTATTTCTAGAGTCTAATTTGAAAAAAGCAGACGTTATATTCAATTTTTTTTGTTCATAAACGTATATATTTCAATCGTTTTTATTAGCAAACAAGCCAGTGGCTCATATCATAAGTGGTAACCACCGCTCATGAACTTCAGCAATGATAAAGGATATCCAAGCCTTCGCCTATTGGGTTAGAAATACTCTCTTTAAAACTCGTTTGAAGTAGTCAGTGCCATAGCGCGTGAAATAGCTTAAAGAAAACAAGACTGTATTATTAAAGTTCGATGAATTTTTCACATTTTCATTTTTTTTTAAATTAAATTTGGCGACATTTAATGCCATTCTTTTGTATTATTATTATTTTTTGATTATTGATATTGTTATGTTTTATTGTTTCTTAAATATAATATCTCCAGCGAGAGCGCTGTTGTCTGAAATACAGATATTAATTTATCTAGTTTAGACACAGATGCCATAAAGATATTTAATATTATTGATAATTTGAAAATATAAACTTGTTTTATAATGTATCTGTGCTTTTTATGAAATAAATTATTATTTTTCTCATATCACAGGTATTTTCTAACATATTATATTAGAAAAATACCTGGCCCTTTGGCAAGCTTACACGAAGACATTGGTCCAACATGAAGAGGCCCTTCGAGAGTTTTAATCAAAGGTGGGATGGAACACCAACCGAAATTATTAGTATTATTATTAAAATGAAAAGTAATTAGAAATATCGAAAATACTCGAATCAATGTGATCGTTGACTGATAATATTATTATGTAAGCTTCTTTTGTAATAATCATGCGTCACTAGCCTGAATATTCCCGAAGGGGTAGCTATCATTGAACTACATCCACATTTATTCAACTATGCTTAGATCATACGTAGCTGGTGTGACTATAGCCACATGCTACTGAGAAAAACTCACACGAGAACCTAATAACAACATGTTCGGATTCGTAGGTTCGACCTAATGTCCAAGCGGTACGCTATTCTATTAAAAAACATGAGTTTAATATTAAAAAGCCCCAGATATCGGTAGCAGCATGACATTTCTCGGCCCTGCATAATTAGGTGTTAAAAGATTTATCAAAAGACAAAATACTAGAAATGTTTTGTTTGGTACAGATGTCGTGCTCACCTTAATATCCTTATTAGCTTGACGATAACTTGATTGCTCAAAAAACACCAAACAGCTTTAAAGAATGGAAACAATAACATTCTATGGTTATTTTTACGCTTTCACTTCCTTCAGGATACAATTAATACAAAAGAAAAACAATCTTCTTGATAAATGCAATTTTAAAATAACTGTCTAACTGCCTCGTTTTTATTTGCGGCGTCGCAGGTTCATGTCCTGCTTGATAAAAAGTGTTCCCGTTTTAAAGATTGTGTTATGGATGACTACACCGATACTAAAACAATAGACACAAAACAACTACTATTTTTTAAACACATTTTTTTTGAGCAGGAATCGATCCCACAGCTCTCGGCGCACTGGCATTGGCGAGACGACTAATTAAAGTACTGCGCCGTCTATGCATTCAGTTATTCATCTGTTCATGGATGTAAATGGACAAAAACTTTCTAAATACATCTTGAGCATATGATATACATATCTAAACCTTATGATATAGGTATGGCGGCCTCGATGGCGTGGTGGTTAGTGTAACCGACTGCCACGTCTGAGGTCGCGGGTTCGATTCCCGCACAAGTCAAACATTTGTGTGCATGAATATGGATGTTTGTCTTGGTCTGGGTGTTTCTATGTATAATGTGTATGTATTTACAAAAAAAGGTATACATATATCTATGTATGTTTATCCATTGTCTAGTACCCATAGTACAAGCTCTGTTATTAAGCATTCAGTCTCTTATTAAGCATACATCATGTCTGTATCACCAAAGGGACAGGCACAAGTGTATTTAAAAAAACCGACCACTATATTTCAAGACCCACGTAATAAAGAACAAATATTTACTTTAACAGACCACAATTCTAGACTACGTGCTGATACTGAGGATTTTACTAAAAAACTCAGCAACACTGCCAAACCTGGGTATCAAACTTGAGTCACAATAAGCCTCAAAGGTAAACGGACACTTAAATAACAAAACAAAAAAAAAACAGACGTAAAAATATAAACTTTGTAAAAGACGATCCTCGAACCCGTGACCTCTGCCTGAACAATCTACTATCACTGCTCTCAAAGAATACAATGAATTTAATTTATTTTCAAAAACACACAATTAAAAATATATATATTCCATCGTTTTATTTCAAAACAAATATGTTTACACAAATTAAAACTTAAATTTTAATACCTGCGCATAGTTAAGATAATAAACTTTTTACCATAGACACGAACGGGAATAAAATAAAAATAAAATCTATAAACCCAAGTACAGACGAGCGGCAATAAATAAATAACACATAAATAAATAAATATAGGAATAAATCCCGAGTTATTTATGTCATTGGGAGGAGATGGCGGTTTAATGACGGACAGACGGACGGTTTGTTAGTGATATTAGTAATAAAGGTACGGCTGTGTGCACCGAGCTTTATGTTCTAAGGTCGTTTACATCTCGTTGATGTGGACTAAAGAGTTTTAGATTAATATTCTCGCTTCGTCTCGCATAGCCTACTGGAATGATAATAGATTGCCTCCTCAGAAGTCTTGGGTTTCTAAGCCATGTACCTATAACTTCAAAGTTGTATACAGTCTGTAATTACCACTAGAACGGTAAAGAAAAATGTCATGAGGAAACTAGCTCTTCAGAGAGTTCTCTATAATATGTATACTCGAAGATCTCAAAAATTATCTTACTAGTACTTGGCTGGCTATCCTCTAAATCTTCTTATATCGAGATGAACTCGTGCTTAATATTAAAAAAATATTTATTAACTCCATAAAGCGATATACATATTTTCCCAAGGTAGAGGTATTTTACTAACATTTCACCAACTATGATAAATTATTCGTGCGAGCCTACTGGCATTTGAAACAAACGGTAATTAAGCAGCACAAAACTTGGAAATGCGTCCATTTCTAAGTTTCGTGCTTAAGATTTGTACATAAATCTATTTTTTATATATCACTAACACTTGGTCAACCCAGAAGTCGAACCCGATAACTTACGATTGCACGCAAATTTGTGTCATAAGACCAACAAGGTAGTTAATTTTTGTAGGGTAATATTTTTACAAGTATTACCTGGTCTTTAACGCTGATGACTTACTAACATAAAATTAACGGACACAAAGAACAAAGCTTTTGAACAGCCGTACTTTGAGACTATCAATAAGCTCAAACGAAAAGCTTTTTGTTTTTTATACTTGGGGAAATGCTTTGACGCATACCTCTCCGAGGAGCGACGGAGAGGTTATGTCGGGCTCACTGGGGAAAAGATACCCCGGTAATACCGACTAAACTTACCACGGTGTTCCTTGACATAACCATAGACGGCGAGGCCGCGCGAATCGCTTTCACATGCAATCGCGACCCCGCCGTGGTTTCGGCCCGCCATGTGAAACGGCAAGCCACTGCACAAAAAATATTTCCTCCACCGTCCCCCTGAGAGGGGGGGGGGGGGGAGAGACAAAAACACGATACAGAGGCGCACGTGGGAACACGCACGCCGCCTCTCGGACCTGGTGCTGATCGGGTGGCGAGCAGGCCCACGCAGCCCACCACCCCCAGGTGGCTGGAGGTCATCTCGCGCCCTCCGGCGCCCGGTTTCGATCGAAAAGCTAGATTAACTCTCTTCTAAGTTATCCGGATTGTAGCCTATTTTGTTATTATGCAGAAGACTCGGCTATGCAATGCTTCTCGAGTCATCGGTGCTGCACACTCTGTCTCACTTGCGGTACTCGTACCCTATTTCTAGTTTTTGAAAAGACAAGTTCCGCACTACTGTTCTCGCTTATATGTAGCGGGGGACGTTACAAACGTTCAAACAACGGACAGAAAAAGCATCCAGATCGGAACAACTATTTGTGGATCACACAAATTCCTGTCTCTTGTGGGAATCGAACCCATAACACTTGACGCGGCGGCAGTGGTGAGGCGACGACTTAAACCACTACACCATCCGTGCAATCAAATTGTCCTCCTCTGCTATCAGTGATGGCTCTCTATCCTCTGTTATGTCTAATCGCAAGCTGGTCAATAATGCTTCTTTAATATTATTTCCGCAATGCTTAGGGATTTAAAAGAGTGGCTGTGAATTTCTTACAGGTATCTTCTCATAGGCTCAACCTTTTACCTGAACCTAGCGACTAACATAAATGTAAATTCAGTAAATTGAGTAAACTCAATAAACCCTTTGATACTTTGTGACCTAAATGAATAAATGATTTTTGACTTTTGTATGAAACAGTTACGTCTATGAACGACAGCCCGCTTACCATCAGCTGTGCAACAGCAATAAAAATAACCTAGAATATCACAGTCCACACGTAGCTGGTACCTGCATCACAGCTCAGCACTCATTTACATGTAATAAAAAGTAAATTTAAGTGATCACATGATTAATGTCCCTTCGCATGAGAGTCGTTAAGTCGTCTTATTTATTGCATTTTAAAATGTTTTAATGTCGGACGGGTGAAGCGGGCTTTATCGGACGATGCAACATCTTTACGTTTGATCGATGTTTACACTGTAGGTACGATTAAAGAACCCACATAATAAATTTATGGCAACTCCCATACTTTAAAATCTAGCCATCAATATATACTACTATGCCTACCTACAAGAGCTCTTTTTACCAACAATGATTAAATACAAATACAAATACAAATTATTTATTTGCTTTAAACAGGGTGATACATAAGGTGGTTTGTAACAATTCAAGAGAACAAGCCTATTTAGCTATAAATACAGCATGCAAATATTAACAAATGTTAAAGCGGAAAAGCATAATATTTTAAGTACATCATTACAATATTTTTACTGGTTTCTGTGTATGGATTACTTCGGATAAGCGTTTCTAGGTACTGTTTTGATTTAAAAACTCTTGAACCGAGTAAAACGCATTTCCTATCAGCCATTTTTTCAACACTTGATTAAATTTATTTATAGGCAATGTTTTGAAACAATCCGGAATTTTGTTAAAAACTTTAACGCACATCGAAAGACTATTTTTCTGTAGCCGGCTTGTTCTAGGTATTAAGCCCAACACTAATCTATTCGGATTTCTGATGTTATTTCTGTTAGTAACGTCTTTTGCTTGTTTAAATGTGTTGGGGTTTTGCTTTACAAATTTACAAACCTCTAGGATGTACAAACTCGGCAAAGTGAGTATATTTAACTTTTTAAAGTATGGACTGCATGATACATCCGGGGCAATGTCGCATATTATTGAATTACTAAACTATCATATTAAATGAATACTATAGAATTTAAGCTTAAATTTAGTACAAACTTAAGTTTAAAATAGGATTATTGACTATAGGTGTCGTCATGTTTTAGGCTCACTTAATGGAGGCAATGACTATTGTCATTTTCCTAAAATAAATTAAAATATTGCAGATCCATTAATATTTTGTAGAGCAAACATTTGACATCTGAATCAGATGATTAACAGTGAAGATGCTTTTTGTTTTATTAGTTGTGCCCATTCGCGGTGGCCTTTACAAACATTTAAACAACGGATACAAAAAAAACGTAGACCATGTTTTTTGAGTCCATTTTTTTACGCCTTGTGGCAGAGAGACTTGCGATGGTAGGTGAAGTATCAATCGCCGCTCATGGATTTTGGCAATATTAAGATTACTCTCTTTATATTTTAAAGTATTTAAAGTTAACAATGTTTTAGGCCGATATGCCTATTTTTTATGAGCACATTATAATCCTAACATATCACCATACTTTTCCGTTTCAATTTGTACTGTGGGTACATAATTTATCTTGCAGTGTAATCTTTTATTCGTGTCGATAAAGTGATCTGGTCGACAATAACTCGGTTATCGTTGCACAGCTATCGAAGTTCGGAGATCGTCACTACAGCGTTACTCAATTGTACGTCACATCGCCAGTCACATTGTCTGTGGTAGGTATTCTTTATATGTAGAAGAAGACAAATATTGTGATCAAAGTTTTACATACAGCCAAAGAACTTGATTTATCATAAGGTGAATATAGACCTGGTATTCTTCCTTGCAGTAGAAGGAGACTTAACTACATACATACATAGATTCACGCCTGTTTCCCAGAGGGGTAGGCAGAGACTAAGGATTTCCATTTGCTACGATCCTGACACACTTCTCTGGCTTCATTCACTTTCATCACATTCCTCATACACGCCCGTCGGTTCAAGGTGCTTTTAACCTAGCCTTTGTCCAGAACGCCTCCGATCTGATCAAGAAACGTTCACCTAGGTCTTCCTCTTGCGACTGTTCCATTCACACTAGCCTTATAAACTCTCTTAGTCAGTCTTTCCTCGTTCATTCTTTCTACATGCCCAAACCAGCTTAACATACCCTTTTCTATTCTTGTCACTATATCCACTTTCATGCCGCATCTCTCTCTAATCACACTATTCCTTATTCTAACTTTCAGAGACTTAACTGTGGAAACTAAATAACTAAACTATTCTAAATAATATTGTATCTGGTCGTGTATGTCTGCATACAGGAGAAATGTGAGGAGTCTTTATAAGAGCTATAGGAACACAAAATTAAACGTGGTTTTCACAATTATATTGCTGGAGATCCAACTTAAATTCGAAATCGGGTAACTAATAATATATGTATTGATCAGGTTCTTTTTACACGCAAAGCAAGAAACATAGATAGGGGTACATATCTATATGTGTCTTTTTTGCATTACCAAATTCCACGCGTACAATGTCACGGGCGATTAATAGCTCTCTAACCTCTAGCCTCTGAAGCTAGAAACGTCTCGTTATGGCTTATTTTCCAACTAATCTGTCAATAGTTGGAATGTTAGACATCATTGAAAATCAATTGTGACTGGTCTTCAGTCTACCGCTGCCAGTTAATAGGCTCGTAATCTAAAAACAGCTGACAACATTTCGCTGTAATACAGGTGTAGACAGAGGTTGTCTAACCCTTCAAGATTAGACTTGTATGAATGACTATCACGGATCGATTTATGTACTCGTATACTACAAGTCGGTGAACGTTACAGATTATTAGCTTTGATAAATAATTTTGGCCATACAGCATTAGTTTCTCGTTATATTGTATTGTTATCGTCCTAAGTTTTGCTTTTTGAGCAGAATATATTTAATAGCGACCTTCCAAAAATCCATAAAATTTAACCGCCTTTAACTTATTAATCTTCCAGAAAGTATTTCAGAGTAACACTAAAATATACCTTTAGAAATAATAACTATACTTATTATGATATTTTATTCGTTCTGTAAATATTATGCAGATATGATGATAGTAAAGATGATACAGCAAATTTTAATCCTAATATAAATGAGAACGTGAGTTTGTTTGATTGTTACGCTTACACGTCTTAACTACTCGACCGATCCTCATGAAATTTCGCATACACGTTGTTAGAGGTACAGAACACGAAAAAGGGTACCTTTCATCTAGAAAAACGTGAGTGGAACCGCAGGCAAAAACCAGTGATAATTAAAATGATTGTAGAATGTAATTTTCATTTAACTTTTAACAGGATTAGACTTCGAGTGTGATTACTAACAAAGCAAATTATCTGAGAAGACAAACAAAAATATAATTAAATCACAAATTAATTGCTAATTTGAAATTGTAATTGAATTTTCTTAATAAATTACAAATCCACGCGTCCACCTTCGACTTATTTCAAATATGTAGGCATTAAATAGTTAATTATCGCTTTAACTGTCAAGGTAAACATCGTGAGGACACATCTTATATGTCTGAGAGTTCAGCATAGTGTTCTAGAAGATATGTGATGTCTGCCAACCCGCACTGGGTCAGCATAGTGGACTATGGCCCAATCCTTCTCACACTGAGAAAAGGCCCGTGCCCAATGGTAGAACAGGTTATATACAGGGCTAATTTATATTATATATTATATTTGTATGTATTGTAATAACAGCGATAGCTCAGTGGGGAGACCAACAGACTGCAATGCAGAGGGTCTCGGGTTTGAACCCACGTCGCGCACCTCTGACTTTCAAAAGTTATATGAGTTTTCGAAATTGTGTGCGTATTGATTGACAATTATCGTCTGCTCCGTGCCTCGGAGAGCACGTTAAACCGTCGGTCTCGGCTGCCATGAACATCTATGGCAGTCGTTATTGGGAAAGTCAGAACCCTCTAATATCCTGACACTGGTCTAGCCAAAGGGTATCGTTAGCCTTTGGGTTGCGGAGGTCAGGTGGCAGCCGCTCCGTGTAAAAACTGATATCCAGTCAAATCTGGCTAGACTAAAAAAAAAAAGGCTAATGGAAAAGGAGAAAATTATATTTGTATGAAACTTTTAACAGTGTTTCCCGTTAATTCGTTAATCGTTCCGTTAATCGTCATTACTCTTCTTCAACTGACTCATACTAATCAAAAACTGCATAATTTTCATTAAATTAATTCTCAGTAATTCAGGCGAATTCTTTAATGATACTAATAACTTAATACAGTGGCCATATAATGAAGTGCGGGTTGCTTGTTAGCCTCGACAGCACTTGGCATGTTCGCTCAAATTGTTAATTACAATATGGGATTGTATGGCACCATTAAATCCCAACGCCTCACTTTTATTATGGAGCTGTATAATGTAAACTAGCTTTAGTGCTGGGATTTGCGTGTATGGATGATTCAGGATTTTTGCACTATTGCATATGAAAGAGATTTCAACGCAAAATTTGTTCGTCGTTTTCTAAGAGTTTTACTTCCAGTCTATTAGGGCATAGCTTTTTAATCTTAAAAGATACAGAGAACTGCCTTTAAAATGACAAAAAGGAAATGAAAATATACATTATAGTTACGATTTTTTTAAGTGTCTTCTAGCTATGGGAATAGTGTCAGCTTTGCGGATCATAAGTATTCAAACACGAAGACATACTCAGAACAATGTTTATAGATGACACAAATTTTTGGCCGGATTCGAATACATAACATCTCGTGCAGTGGCGAGGTGATCACTAAACCACTGTGAGATCCGTGTTATCAATATTTAATGAAGCCTGTTACAACAGTAATTTAAGTACAAGGCCATACGAAAAATCTGCCATAATACTGCACAGTTGTAGCATGTCACTGCCAGGTTGCCAAATATTGCTAAGTTCGATTCACGCACGGAATAAAAATGTGTAAGATTCACAAATATTTTTCCGGATCTGAGTAGAGTTTATTGTAGTGCTCGTAGGCGTTTAAAAGTTCCCTCGCAGAATGTCATTAAAAAAAGTAAAATAAATGAACAATTGCAGCCGATAGCCGACATACAGGATTCATAATCCAGTCGTCAAGCAAATTGTATAATACAAGAGAACAAACATACGAACCGACATTTCTTTATATACAAACCAATCCTATTGCCATTTATTAGCTACGGCCAGAGTTATTAATTTTAATAAAATCGCGAATCGTGGCTCATATCGCTATAGCGCGGCGATTGATGCTATTCGGTGATTGTTGCGATTGCTGTTGATTGATTGAACCCAATCCTTATATAATGATCTCCGTTAATTGGAACCTGCAATATATACTTTATGGACCATGAGTTTTTGTAATCATTACCTACAAAACACCTGCTGTATAATGACTAATAATGCTCAACCTATTTAGCGAAAGCGGTCCACCGGCAGACGGATAGAATAGATTTTCAATTATGTCTGGTGCATAACAGATGACGTAGTGGTTTAGTCGGCACCTCACCGCTGCCGCTGTTCCGAGTGTTGTGAAATCAATCCTCAACAAAAATTTGTGTAATCCACAAAATATAGTAGCTACAAATCTGGGTGTTCCTTATGTCTGCTGTTTCAATGTTTGTAAAGTACGGGGTACTTTAGAAAACTACTAAAACTTTACTTTAAAGAAAATAAAACCAGGTCTTTAAAAACCGTTAACCTATTAAGAGATAGCGAGTCGCCGTTGGCCAGATAAAATAGGTAGAGATAATTATGTCTGTCACTCCAACAACTGACTGGTTACTCATTATTTAAGCTTTAAGTTATAGCATACCTATCTCGATACATATAGTGACACTTGTATCCCAGAGGGGTGGGCAGAGACTACACTTACACTGACTTGGAGCCTGCTGTATAGCTTGTTCTTTAATCGGTAGCATGCTTCGCATCATACACGCTCGTCGGTTGTCTGATCCCGACTTTGTCGAGATTTTCCAATCTGATCAAAGAACCTTATATTGATATTCATTCTAATATTTATATCGCCAACGATATCCTATAGTATAGATGTTTGCTACACTCTCGCATTGCTGACTCTTTTGGAAAGGAGACACTGTCCCTTTTGGCCAGCTTCTACTAAAGCCCAGCCAGGCCAACCAATAAGCCACAAATTTCTTCTCCTTTCTTCTCAGCTTTAGTGGAATCCAGACCTTTTCCTTTTCTCTCTGAAAACTGTATCATACTGGTATAAGGAGCCTGGCAACCATGTAATTGCACGAACACAAACCACGCTTTTCATTGTTATCTTCTATAAAGTCACTATTTGTATGTTGCACTTCGAAAATGTCCTCTTTAAAAGATGAGAGCTTCATCATGCCAATTAAAAAATCATATCATAACCCTTGGGCGTCCTCTGGTCTCACAGATCGGAGCTAATTATACAAATTCCTGGGATACGAGTGAATGAACTGCAGACCATTTATGAGGCACATAAAACGTTTAGTGAGAGACACTTTATACCCCTAGTGGTCAATTGACGGTTTGAATTATCACTCAGCATACGCAGGGTTGGTATAAAAAATCAATTTGCAGGATTTTAATGAGGGTAAGTGATATTAAGTGTTTGAGTGTCAATCATTGTGACAGGTTGTTGGGTTTTCTTTATTTTTGGTCATTAATATGATTTTATGTTTCCTTGAAGTGTTTATGAGCAAAATTTATATACATTTTAGTATAAATACAATACACATATACACAGTCTTAACCCTCATATAACCGAAGGGCTATTTGGAGATTTATTACACCGACATTTAGCCAGCCTAATTTATAGGATCTGAGTAATAGAAAGCAAGCTACTGCAGTATACTGGATTCGGTACTCGACTCTGGACTGCTACTGAGAATTCTTGACAGAAAAACCTCCAGAACATTTTGTGCTACTCGTAAATCAATCTTGAGACTGAATGCACAACACTCACTTTACTGCCCGCGCCATCAGTTATTGACTTTATAATATTTACATATAATATAGGCCCGTGTATATATTTGAAATTTTGGGCTTGGAGCTCTTTTAATAGGGTTAGAAGATAGTTCACAACACTGGTCGAGTATCGGTCAGATTTCACCTCAGAGTTTTATCGATAAAAGCACAACACTATTACGAATATGATTGCTATAAAACTGAAATGGCAAAACAATTATAAAATAATAATATAAGCCTTCATAATTATATTGATTGTTCGAGGAAGTATATTCTTCAGACCTTTAATTAACCTATGTTGATTGGATTTATAGCAGTACTTTTACTGAAAGAATACATATTTTAATTAGTGGAGTATAAAATGTCTATTAATTAAGAAAACTATAATTTTAGCATTACGTCACCTTCCGTATCATAGAGTAGTACAGTACAAGTATACAATTCGTGGGCACCAAGTGAGAGCAGCTTCAGTTATTCACAATAAAATAAACTTTCCTGTTTACCTATTATGCTTCCTAAATAATTTTAAATATATTACACTGCATGTTTAGCCTTATCTCTTACTTGTAAATACAACTAGAAATAAGTTTACCTTGTGGCTATATTTCTAACTAACATTTGAGGCCAATGTACTTAAAAGTTGTCTCGCATTTTTATTGCATCGCATCTTTTCTAATATTATAAATGCGAATGTGAGTTTATTTGTTACGTTTTTATGTCTCAACTACTCGACCAATTATCATGAAACTTCGCATACACGTTGTCAGGGCTACAGAACATGACAAAGGATACCTTTCATTTAGGATAAGTACAGTTTCTGAGTGAATCCGCGACCAAAAACTAGTTAGATAAATTATAGTGCTTAGGTACATGTTCATACCTGCTGCTAACGGTGCATATTTAAATAAGCGCTCTCACTAGATTATTTATTTAGTTTTAAGGTTAATGGTCAATGCACTATAACCAAAGCGCTAACACCCTATAGCTAAAAGCCCTTCAGAAGTTCGCGTTATATATGGTAGTTTGATTTTGAAAGTCAAATATATGTCAAATAATTTGAATGGCTATTGTCAATTTAGTTTGCTAAATCAGTCAGCCATGGAGCCTGGAACTGTATTCAATAGACGGCAATAGGCACAGACTACTATGTAAGACTAAAAACCTTATCTATATCCTTAATTATTATTATTATTATTATTATTAAATGTAAACACACACCTTTGCTTACCTCTTCGGGGATATAGGCGTGAAACTATGCATGTATGTAGATGAGAGTCGTATCTAAACATGCGATATAGTGTTAAAAACAAAATTAAAGGAAAAATTAGGTTCTTTTTTCTGCACAGTCACAAAAGTTCCTTACGCTTAGCGCCTAAGTCTACGAGAGGTGTGCGCACTCCAAGCTTAAATGCACTTTAGGTATGTACCTATCTTAAAAGTATTCTTTTATTGTGACTGACAGATACACGATTCGTATAAACACGTAAATCGAAGACGTAGTTTCTGTGTTTAAATCGAATTCTACAGTCATTATTTTACTTTTACAACAACAATTATACACAGACACTTGATACGTTTGACATGATTTGCGTTTACAGCCGCCCTGCGTGACATGCGCCGCTCAACTCTTGATTAGTGACATCTTCTTTATAGCACTGCTTTATATTTATACTATTAAAATTTTATGTCACGGCTTTGGGAGGTATGGGTTAACGATAGTAGAATGTGATCTTGATGAATGATAACAAGGATACGATTGTTTTTGTTATAAATCGTGTATAGAAAACTGTGGTCGTATAGAAAAGCGCCGCGTAGGCAAATCATGCTCGCCACAGAAGCGTCTGTAGCGAGTGATTTCTCTAAAGGAAGCGTGATTTTTTATAGGGAGCATGATCTCCTTGTCTGTTAGCGTTATGGACGAATTGGATTTTCTGCTACATCGAGCACAATTGCCTCTACAGGCAGTATGATCCCTTTTTAAGCAGTGATAGATCAATGGAGAGACCGACAGACTGCAATGCAGAGGGTCTCGGGATAAAACCCACGTCGCGCACCTCTGGCTTTCGGAAAATATATGACTTTTCGATATTATGTGCATATTGATTGACAATTATCACCTGCTCCATGCCTCGGAGAGCACGTTAAGCCGTCGGTTCCGGCTGCCATGAACATCTATGGCAGTCGTTATTGGGAGAGTGTCGACACAAAAGATCCCACAAGTAAGTAAATTCTATTGTGAGCATTATTTCTTCTCTTCAGTCTCGGTGTATTTTTACACAACTTAGTATTATAGTAGATTAGATTTTGCTCACAATTTTGCTCATCTAATCTAAAGCTTACTCGCATCGTTCGATTTCCGCTACTACCGAATGAAATTAACAAAAATAGTCTAGGTTTTAAATTTATTCTCAAGCTGCTCATTATACTTTCACTTATCACATTTTAAAATAGTCAACCCCCGCACTAGGTTGAGTTCCTGTGTCGCGAGGTTTAACAAATATTCAAACAACGGACACAAAGAACACCCAGACTCGGTCAACAACCATTTGTGGATCACACAAAGTTTTGTCCCGGAGATTAACCCACAACACTCAGCGCGGCGGCAGAGGCAAGGCGACCACGTAAGGCACTACACCATTCGTACACTCAAGGCGTAATTTAAAGAGATCGCCATCATCAAATCAGAAATGTCAAGAAAATCCTCCATCCCCCAATAAATGCGTATAGTCTATCCCAATAGAATTTAAGAAAAAGGTAAACAACATTTAGCTACTTTTATCATAAAATATTTTCCTGTAAAATAATTTATGGATGTTTATCAAAAGAAGGACTTCCGAACGGTTTATTGTATTTATTAACTACTTTTTAAAGATAGTTTGAATTTTCTAAATGACTTTATATTTAATTAGGCATGAAACGATTGTTTACATAAAATATTAATTCTATTGGGATAGAGTATAGTTTACTTAACGACTACTATTTGGAACTGTAATAATATGGTATTATTTAATTGACGGTCGCGTGGGTGCAGCGCTCGTCACGGGGTGTAAATCACACATGATCAGAGAAGATGAATCACTCGTGTGTGGACGTATGTCTGAGTTATTTCACAATGTGTACGTATTCTGGGGACTCGAAACGTTTGGAGTTACGTTAACTATGGCAGTAAATTGAAAGGTTTTAAAGTTTTTATATCTGTACTGATTGAGTAGTGCGTTAAGGTGTCGCTTAGTGAAAATACGCTAGTAAAAAAAATTAACATACTGATATACGCTTAAAAAAACTAACATGAATGTAAATATCGAATCAAGTGCAAAACTAGATATATGTATATAGGTTGCCAATTCTCGTTTGACTCTTGCATGAGAAGCGAGCTTATAATTAAATCTAAGAAGACGTGTAATAACATGTGTTTTGAATATTCAATCGCCAGTCGAATTTTATCAGCGACAACTTATAAATCAGCATCTTGAATTCGAGTGCGGTGCTGTATAATTTTCGAATCATCAATACTTTTCCGTAACAATCCCACATGAACATCACAATCCTTTAATACGCGCATATTATTTTTATTGTTATAGGCAACTTCTTCAATAGGTATAATTCCTATATTACGGGCGACTTTGCAAATATCAAATAAAGAACACATGTATACCAACTAGATTTGGAACAACCATTTCGAACACGCAAATTATTGTCCCCTGTGGGATCCGAATGTCATTTGACATAGTGGCAGTAACGAGGCAGCCAAACGAGGTAACCTAAACCAGTACGTCATCAGTGTAGGTACTCAGTTTGGTAACACATTTTCATTTTTTTTTGCCTTTGTATGTCTCACTGGGCAGAAGTCTCTCCCTTAGACTTCCAAATCACTATGTTAGTGGATATATATAGGATATAGTGCATGCCAATCCCTATCAAATGCGTCTAGGTCGTCCCGCCATCTCCGTTTAAGTCTGCCCCGTCGCCGTCGACTGTCTTGTGGTACCCAATTGGTGACGATTGGTGCCCACCTCTCTGGGTGCATGCGGCAGACGTGTCCGGCCCAGTCCCACTTCAATCTGGCGGATTTCACACCTACATCGGCTATGCGTGTCTTGGAGCGCAGAGTAGTGTTTCGGACGTGGTTCGTCCTTTTCACTCCGAGAATATGCATTCTAGGTATGTATTACGTTTGTAGGTAGGTATGTATGCACATACCTACCTACAAACGTAATACATATCTAAAAATTTTTCTATAGGCACCTCATGTGTCACGATACATTATCCAAAAACTCTGTACAAATACGTAGTAATGCCTCTCGACACTCGCTACCGACCACGTAATCCAGAATACTCTTCTAAACGCAGTGTGTGGCCACTAGATACACGTTTTTATACCATCGTGTAGGACTTTATAGTACCGCCTGTTCTACATACTGAGGACTTTTGTTTCCACATTAACCTGAATAAAATGGCTTTATTTAACATTATTGTCGTGTAGGTGTACATGATATAAGGTTTTGTGTTTTGGCGTAAAAATGACGTAATAAAAGATTGTTTTGATTAGGTGTAACATGTCAATTTATGAATAGAGGCTTGAATTTTTTAGGTGTGATATGCTTGACTTAAAATTATATGTTCGTATAGTACCTAATGTAAGATACTTTACGTTTTGACTTGTTGATCCCCTATAATTAGTTTGTGTTTACGTTTACATGCAACCGTGTGAGGTTTCGGGTTTGATGCCTGGGTAAGGCAAAATGTTCACATTCTCAGTAGCAGCACGAGTTCAGGAATGTGAGAATAGGCCCGCTGAACTTATAACAAGGTACATAGGTACACTTTCTATCTGTTTATTCCGACGATACAATTTATTCTGCATGCAGTTTTTACTAATTGGTAGTTTAGTGCTTAATTTAAAATCTAAGCTACGTTGCATCCCATTTCATTAATTAAAACCGAAGATATGCTGTGTATAATAGGTATATATGGATCACAATCCACATATATTATGTCGTAGGCGAATTATCTATGAATAGAATACGTGAAAACAGTCACGAACAAAGCTCATTAATTATATTATTTTAGTAATAATAGTAATAATATAAAATAACATCAGCTTTATATAAACTGTCCCACTGCTGGGCACGGGTCTCGTATCAGTGTGAGAAAATTGACGCCATAGTATACCACGCTGGCCTAGTGCGGGTTGGCAGACTGCCCATAACTTCGAGAACATTATGGAGATCTCTCAGAAATGCAGGTTTCCTCACGATCTTTTCCTTTACCATTAAAGCGAACGATATTTAACTAATTAATACGCACATAACTTCGAAAGGTCAGACGTGTGCCTTGGGATCGAACTCGAGACCTCAGCTTACTAATCTAACGGTCTTCCACTAGGCTATCATTGTTTATAATTAGCATATGAAATGGCTTAATATAAAAAATCGTTAAATAATGTTTTCCTCCACAGTTAAAGCAACCTATAGTTAAATATTTCGTTTTATTTCAGTGAGAGCAGAAAATTAAGACTTGTTACCGCCATATAGTTGTGACCAAAAACAGAACTTGTAGGTGTACAACGTGATATTAGATTCTTTAAAAGACAATATCAAGTTGCAATCTTTGTTTTAGATTTGTCATAAATTTTATTTCTGTAGAATATTTATTACTGTTTAGACATCTTATGATTGATATATGGAGTTCTATTTACTTTTGTAGTAAATAATACGTCAGTCATTTGATATTTAGTTATTTAATATATAATCACCTAGAATCCTGTCTATTCCCTGAAGTAGCTTATCAGCTACTTTGCTTAAAGTCTACATTACATGTCATCACGTGTAATTAAAAAGATTTTACCTAAATTTAATAATTTCATACAAAGCTAATGGATATTTTCTTAAGAAATTGCCGTTTTGTATAAAGGAAATCAATAAGTTTGTGTTTTCCATACAATTTATTTTAATAATATAATATTTTAATTGGCCACTTGATACGACATAACAACTTCTTTAAAACAATGTTAGAAAGAAAAAACATACGAAAGCAAAACAGGAAACAGAGAGATGTGGCGTTTACTTTAATGCCAAGAGCTGCGCTCTTAAATTATAGAAGTTATTCTTTTTGACAATTCTGAATGCTTTAATATTTTACTCGTATAGATTTTTGTTAAAAGACAGCTCCTACCCTAGAAGTAATTCTTGTAACGCAGAAGTCTTTACAAATATTTCAACAACAAACACAAAGAACACTCTACTCGTAAATAACCATATGTGGACCACACAATTTTTTGTCTAGTGTTGAAATCGAACCCACTTCACCGAGTGGCAGCGAGGAAGCGATCCTTTAAATCACTATGCCATCCATGCAGACAAAAGTCTTGGCTTTGGGCCCAATATAGATTTCCCTTAAATATTAAAATCGGCAACCAGTACGTAATTATGGCGAGTTAAAGCAACGAATCCGGGAGGACACTAGATGTCTGAACGTTGCATACGAATTGTATACAAATTACCTCATGCAGGTTATTAATAATGCATCATATTAATAAAAAGTATAGAACGACATCCAGATAAAAAAAAGACTATTGCGTTTGAAATCTCCATTTGTGGCACATGAACAGTAAATATGACCATTTTAAATCACACAACTGATACTTTAAGTGTAAATAAGTATTGGATATTTTTAAATCCGATATTTCATGTTTGTCAATTCTCTTCTTAAACAGAAATTAAACCCGACATAGAAACTGTCATAACAGCAAAGTGCTACAGAACTTCACTGTTTGCGAACACCATTTTTTTACATGTTGGTATAGGTATGTAATCTTACCTCCAAGTGTCCGAAATGGTAAACGTACGTGGCGAATTACGCCAAAATTTTGCCAAGGTTGGTTTAAGGTTACATGTAATAGAAGATGAGCATTTTGCCGTCTACCAGGAATAGTTCTGAAAAGTGAGAATTTCTATACAGAAAATCCCAAGAACACTTTGTTCGAACCTGAAATGGAATCCGAGACCACATGCATAGCAGTTGCATTCAATAGCCGTGCGACAACGAGGTGATCATTTTAATGGATCCATACCTATATATTTATATTAAGCAGGTGTGAGTTACCTGTTTCCTAAAGAATTAGAGAGGGAGAGTAAGACAGCGTATCTCTCTGTCTTTATTCATTCTGGTATGACGTTCTTCATACATGTTTGTTAGTGTATTCTTAACCAGGCCCCTTCAAATCGTTTCCGACCTGTTCAGAGAACATTTGCCTCGGTCGTCTCTTGCAACTGTACCACATTCACATTTATCGCTTTTATCGTCAATAATTTATTCATCCATTCTTTCCACGTACCCAAACCAACTTAGTACACTTTACCTAATCCTTGTCACTGTAACTTCCTTCACGCTACAGGACTCTATTACTAAACTTTTTCTCATTCTATCCTTCAGTGATATAATATCATACAAAAAACACAATGGTTTTTATTACTAACTGAATAAAAAGGTGTCTTCTCATCAACATATCAAGCTTAAGAAGCAACAACTACATCATTATAACGACATCTAACGTTTACCATTTAAATTCTATCAACCAGTACACCATTACTGTCGTCAAATTCACAAGCCATAAAGACGAAACATGTGTACACCCATGTTTAGTGAATCCGTTACACGTACAGTCTCCCCCACGACTTCCTAAAGAAGTGCTATCAACAGAATCAGTACCAACATTAGCTGCCAACCCCGGCGAATCACAGGATTGCGTAACAGCCCCCGTTTTAAAATGGAGTAATAAATAAAAGGTAGACAAGGCACCTTATCGCTTCGGAGCCACAACAAATGAAAGAATACCCCCTACTGCCTCCCTCAAACACCCCTCCGATCTCTCGCTCGCACCCACTAAACGCTGTTTTACATTTATAACTACAAGTCGTGTTCGCGACTGTACAAGTAGTACAACATGCTGCCTTCCCACTGAAAAATACGCCCTACTTCTTGCGAAATAAAGTTTGGAATTATTTGCGTAGGCGTTGGACGTCTTGGTCGGTTGTCATGACAACGGGCGGCGTCGCGATTTTTGCCAGAGCCTCCTTCGATTACCTAAAGGTTCGGTACATAGGTATCGGTTCGATAACGTACCGACCGATGCGTACAATGTTTTATTGACAGATTTGAAACGGTTCAAAATGGAGGGTATCTGGATATTTCTTTGTTTGAGGAGGGGATTGTGGCGGCTATCTGTGTTTGTGGATGTGTGATATCTTTTCAATGATTTTATTAAAAGAGTTTCACAAGAAATTTATGCGCAGCATTGTCTTTTTTATTTTTGGCAATCGTCTGCCGTCTGTTTTTTGGTAAATACAATCACGATCGTATCATAATTATGTTGTTTATTTACGTTCAATTGTGGTTATAAATATTGTTTGATAAGTTCGCCATATTGAATTATGACAACAAACTCTAGTAAACTAATTGTATCTAAATGATAATGATGAAGTATTCAGATACAGTTAATTGTAAATATTTATTTAATGAGTAATAGTTTGATAATAACAATGATATATTAATTAACATAATAATAATGTTAACCATGTTTTGAAATTCGTATTACAGCTGAGCAAAGACTTTCAATCAAAGTGAAGGTCAAGCTATAGACACCTGTTAAACAGAAACCACAATCAAATATCTATTAAATGAATATGATACATAGAATGTATATTATTTATAAGCAAAACCTGTAAGGACCTTTCTTCTCGAGAAAAGGAATTTGATTCGATATGATATGCATCGGTGGCGCAGCGGTAGTGAATGTGCTGCTGTGTATAAAGTCTCGGATTCGATTCCCAGTTCGGGGAAATCATTTCTGTCTCTCAGTAGCAGTATGGAGCACTAGAACTCACCACCTAATTTGAATGTATTATACTTGTAATATAGCGGATGTTGTGGCGTAAAATGTGAGAGGCCTATGTCCAGCAGTGGACTGCAGTGGGCTAATTAATACTTGTAATATAATAGTCTACCCCGATGCTTTCGTTAGTTAATAGAAGTAAAGACGCAGCGATAGCCTAGTGGGAAACCGTTGGATTACTATGCAGAGGTAATGAGTTTAATCCCGATCCTCTGACTTTTAAAAGTGTCGTGCGTAATTTATAGTTTACTAAGGCTCGCTTTGACGGAGAAGGAAAACATCGTGAAGAAACTTGCATGTCTGAGAGTTATAGAAGACGAAGTTATAAGAGTTATAGAAGTGAAATCTGCCTAATCACACCGGGTTAGCGTGGTGAACTATGGCCTAATCCTTCTCATATTCAGAAGAGGCCTGTGTCCAGCAATGAGATAATGTTTATCCACCAAAATCCTGACTAATATTATAATTGGGAAAGCGAGTTTGTTTGTTTGTTAATTGTTAGATTGCTTATTATACTTTCGAACCATAACTACTCGACCGATTATCATGAAATTTCACACACATGTTGTTAGGGGTACAGAAAAGGACATTAGTTTAGGTAATTTTCATCCAGAAAATTACTGTTCGCGAGGGATAGTAATTTAACGCGGGAAATATTTAGTAAGCCTAATAAAATAGTCAAATATATTAGTACATGTACATTACAAGCTTAAAACTATGATATATTCACTAAAATTGCTTCTATATATTACTTTAGGCTATACAACATAAAGATATTATCGTAATCCTAACTAAAATTTTAACGCGAATCTTAGTTTGTTTGATACGTTTTCCCACCTTAACTACTAGATCGATCATCATGAAATTTCGCAAACACCTTGTCAGGGATACAGAAAACCACTTAGGGAACCTGTCATCCAGGAAAAGTACTGTTAGTTTTGACATAGTCTACATTTATGTGAGCAGAGCCGCGGCCAACATCTAGTACAATATAAGTATAGTTGTTAAAACAGTTCTATCAATAAAATTAATCATATCTTGTCATAATTCTTGTCTTAAAAAGAGAACTCTCGCACTAGGAAAAATGCCTGTGTCGCGGGAGACTATACAAACATTCAAACAACGGACACAAAGATCACCCAGACTTGGTACAACCATTTATAGATCACGTCATTTTGTCCCGTGTGGGATTCGAACCCACATCACTCGGCGCGATGGCATTGGCGAGACGACCACTTAAACTACTGCGCCATACATGCAGTTACTAAACATTACCGCCTATAATTAAAGCCTCCAACAGTACAACAACTCTATTTTTACCTAAAATAAAGTCTTCGGTTTCAATAGAGCGATTTACATGAATATAGAGTGGAAATAACCTTAAACCTGAAGTGCTCTATATCCAATGTTCCTGCGAATTGACTGCACCATTTACAATATCAGATTGTAGAGATATAACTCTATTTATAGAATAAGTAAGGTTTGCTATGATTTTAATTATGAGTAGGTCAGGTTAATGCAATACGGTTTCTAGACTTCTTTAAGATAGCTTATAGTGTATCTTCTTAGATTTGTAGTTTTGAATAGTCAGATAAGTGCTTTTTAGGCAGAAGTTAATATTGTGTATTAACTATACTTACTTAATCGCAAGCCTGACGGCGTTACCTGAAGGCTATGATTTCAGATTCTACATACTCGGGAGCGAGCTTATTGTCATCTATCGGGCACAGTTGCAGACTTCGTACTGTTACTGAAAACCACACAGCCACACCCGGCTTGTAGGCCTATGTGGGTAGGCGTATGGATGTACGTCGGGAAGTGAGCGAGCCTTACACAGCTCCGGTACCATACTGGAGATATGAGAGGCGGCTTCTCCGTCGGCTTCAGCGAGGTTTTCGTTAGCGTCTCCTAAAGTTGCGAGTGGTGAGCGGCTTTATTACTCCTGTACCTATCTGGAGAATAGGTAGTGTCACTTGGGTACGAGGTAGCTCGCTTACGAGAACCGGATCTCTGAGGTTAGGGTGGAGAGTCGAGATTTGGGGACAAGACCTGTCTATAACTGGTCCCGGAAGGTACTCTTGGGCACTGGAAAGTACAGCGGCTCCACCTCATATAACCTTACGGTTGGTGTAGGCGGAACGCTATATCATAAACTGGACTAGTCGTAGAGAGAAGGGATGTTACTGAAAATAAATTTTCAGTGAAACTCAGCATCAATTATTCCGATCCGGGAATTGAATCCTAGACTTAATTTGCATTCAGTACTGTTCCGGTACCGATGTATTTAGCAAGTATACTTTGCTTCTTTAAGGTTACGTCCGCGTCGTTGTATCACGTCAATAACATATCAGTTAACTACAGCTTACGTAAAAGGGAGTAAACCTGAATTTACAAGGTAGTTTTAAACTTTTAAGAAATATAAAACAGCGAAAGCTAAGTAGGATGTCGTTGGAATCACTGTCGCGCAAGTCTCGGATTCGATATCAAAGCACGCACTTTAGTTTTTTTAAGGTTATGTGCGTATTAAATCCTCTGCAGGGATGGCGTAGTGGTTTAAGTGGTCGTCTTGCCACTGCCACTGAGCCTAGTGTTGTAAGTTCAAATGCCACACGGGACGAAATTTTTTGTGATCCACAAATGGTTGTTTCGAGTCTGGATGTTCTTTGTGTCCGTTGTTTGAATATTTGTCAAGTCCCCCGCGACACAAGATTTATTCCTAGTGCGAGCGTAGACATTTAAAAAACAATATATATATATTTAACTTATCAATTGTTAGAATGCCACACATATAAACCTATTGTGTCTGGCCGCCGGTATGCAGCTGCACAATAGGTTTATAGTTAATTATCGCTTGCTTTTAACAGTGAAAGTCATCTTGAAGAAACCTTCTTTTCTGAGGGTTTTCTATATTCTTGAATATATGTAAAGGCCATAGTGCAAAGTTTGCACTATGGCCTAACTCTTCTCATACTAGGAAGAGGCCCAGCAGTGGGACAGTTTATATACAGAGCTGATTATTTCCATTCGGTTCTTATCTGTGTAACACCTTACCTTGTCTGATATTACCAATTAACGGTAATATGATACTTGAGTGTGAACGGAACACATGCTACGCTAATCGACCAAAAATAGAGGTTTGTATATATTTCGCTATATATTAAGACATGTTCTGCTATTGGTTTAATTCCTGATTAAAAAAGGTACAAAGGGTAACCAAATAAAATTGCAAACTTATTTTTTACTAACTGTTTATTTCAACCACATTACGCAGAACTTCCACGCTTATTATGATCTAAACATGTTATTTAAAATGTTTTCTGTTATCACTGCTGCTAACACATGCTATAAATAGCAAAAGTATATTTTTTTCAAGTAAATGCTACTTTTAATATTCAATTACCATGGTGACAAAGGTTATGTAAAGCAAATGAACGTGCTATATATATACATTGATACACGCGCATTTCTCAGAACTATAAATAAAGACTACGGATTTCCATTTTCTCCTGTTCTGTCATATATTTCTTGCCATATTCACTGTCAGAACATAGAAAATGGTACCTGATAGCAAATAATATATGTAGCTTATTAAATAGCATGTGTATAGCAGTTTGTGTTCAATTTAATCTGGTGGGTTTATAGTTACAAGCGTTTAACACTGACAATTATATTATTTTGTGCATTTATAAGCGAATTATTTTGTTACACAAGCTCATTTTCTATTTAAACTTATAGTAGTTGTGTTACAGGTGTATTTAAATGTAAATGTGAACTATTTTGTAACGTTACCAATTCATTTTTAGGTGTCAATAACGCTTTTATTAACATGAATGCAAATGCAAATTATTTTACGAATATTCAAATGGATTTATGTGCAAAAGATTTAATAGTAGATAATTCTCTCCATATGTTTGTAGCATATATGCTGACGTGGATTGTATTAATATGATTACATAGATACAAAAACAGGTAAGAAATAATGCTACATAATCACCATTAGTTTGTGAAAAGTACAACTAAGAACATAGTTGATATGATCAATATTAGAACAATATTGTTAAAGAAATAGTTATAATGTTTTGAAAGTTAATATTGCTTATTCGTTTGCATGCGTTTCTTTTATAAACTTTTATTTATCGGTATAGTCAAAACAAGCAGTTAATTTTTAGCATTATCGGTATCAATAGAAACTCAACTAATATTAAGCCACAAGAAATAACTTGTGTCTAAGTATTAGTGAGTGTAAGTCCAAATAAGACAGCGTGGTTTAATTTCTAAATGGACGTCCGGACACCGATGTCCAGACACAATGCTTTTTGATTTTATCTAGTGTTTCATGTTTGTCATAGCAAAATTAAGGTTATATCAAAAGTACTAGAATGGAATACGAAATTATAATTTTCTCTTAACTGTAGTTAGGAGAAAATGGGTATATTGGCCAGTATAGGATGATCATTTCACTTAAAAGCTATCAATAAACAACAAAACGTTTCTATAGATGGTAATTACGGCAGTTTTTTTTATATTTTTATTGTATACCTTTCCTGTACAATTGACTTAATGATATAAAATGAATGGTTGTGAAATGATTTCACAGAAAAATATAAAGTGTCCATACTCTGATTGATCTATAAATATATAAAAAGGTGCATTGCACTGGCTAAAAGATGAAAGAAATTACTTATATTAAATGCGACCAATCACTGATATAAAACTACGCTAAGAAAATCATTTGATAGCTTAACATGCTATAGAAGTGAAATTATTTTATACGTTCCGCTATGAAATCATAAGATAACAGTACTATTATAATGTATCTGTTATAGTGTGTCAAATATATGCATATTAGTTAATATTTTGTCAATTATTTTTATTGTAATCAAATCTCTCATGTTAAAAATGCTACCTAATAACACTAAGCGATTTTGAAATAGTAACTTTATGATAATGATTTAAAAATAACGTTACAAATAGCGCACATTTGATGTATCACATAATACTGTTGCGTGGTCATCACTACTCGTAATCATAGTTACAATAGTTAAATTCGTTTAAATATCTATTTACAATTTTATAGTTAAAATGTACAATATATTGCAATGTCATAGCGACATAATAATTGTTACAATTATAATTATTATTTACAATTAACTGGAGGAATCTGTACATATTCTATGAATATGAAAATAACATGACATGGAAACAGTTTAATATGACTATGGAATTTCTAGTCCAAAATAAATGCATTTATTCATAAAATATTATGAAAAGAAAACACTGGTGAAATAAATTTCATAAACTACGTACTTATTTACCCAATATTGCTAAATAAATTTTATTCTTTGAAATTATCATAGTCAATTGCACCTTCATTTTGCCGTCGGGTGACGATGTCGGCGGTATGTAACGATTAAATCAGTTTATTTTCTTTATAAAAGCGTGTATTTTAATAAATTGTATTCTACTGCTAATATATGAAAGCATTCTAATATTGATCAGGTTAAACAAAATTTAAAACATCAATACCTATTTCAGAAGCATGACCGATTTTAATAGTTATTAAATTAAGTTTATGTATTGTTTTTGGGCTGCTCTTGAGGTTTTCAGTGTATATTTTGTTGATATTGTTTCATTACTACATAGCAGTTTAATACTCCGTGGCAAATATGATTTAGTATATAAATTTCAGTTAATTAAATGTCGGTAAAGAAAATATATCAACATAATTAACTGCAAAGAAATGCTGCCTCTGTACAAAAATATTTCATCAACGTACAAAAAATGACTTAGTTAACATTTTTCAATACAGTGTGAAATGTATTGGAATAAGTTCTTCAGCAAGATCAACTTACATTGAGAGCTTATTACTTGAATTTTAACATTTAGGTTTTATAAAATTTTTAAACTAAGTTTTACTAGAATTTGGAAATGTTCCTATGTTAAAATATGTTGTAATGTTTATAAAGGTCCAACTTAATATTTGCTTTTGCATAAAAGTTATTTTTCTTACTGCGTAGATATTTGATTAAAATATTGCTCATGAATTCATAAATTGACCAATAGATGTGTTATTATGAATTTGAAGTTACAATATTGCTCATAATAATATATGTGATATACACGTTTAGTCATTGCTTTAAAACCGATTTAAACAAATATATTGGAGACGTATGCAGCTATACAATACATATTTTATAAGTACCTCAGATAAAAAAAAACTAAATAGAAATAACAGCTACTTTTTATACTCGAATAAGACTACAGATAGGAAATTGGCACCGGTAAGATCAATACAATTTACAGATTGAATACACGAAATACATGTAAAATCTAAATTTATCAATAAATTACTTAATTTATCACATGACTACTTATAATATAAATATTTACAATATAAAACTAATTTAATATAATAGTTTTTACATAGCTTATCATATCCATTGACGTGTGAACTTATTAATATAGAAAGATATCAACTGCGAAAGAGTTCATACCAATTTTGATTGATTGAAAGTATATATTGACATAACAATTGATAGACTTACCACCGTTATAAAAATGGCGGATTTCTAATTCAAATTGAAATGTAACATTTTTCAAACGCACGCTATTTTAATTTCACGTGATTATAAAATAATGTGCTATTAGGTATAGAGTATAGTCCATATGACTCCACTTATGTTAAACTTGACACTAAACCTTAAAAGTGATAATACGCGAAGTTGATTGGTTGTTCATCATCTACACTGACGCTATCACTGTTCAGTTCACTATCACCGGGGGTGACATCACCTCTCAGCTGCCAGTTGGACAAGTCGCAGGGGGTTTCATCCTCTCTATACTTATATTCTTGATAATAGTAGTCTTTAACACTTTGGTCACTACGGGCGGGTTCGCCCGACTGTGATCACTGCCTGTGGGGCAGCTGGTGGTGGATGTGTTGGTGAATGTCAAGCCTGGGCCTCTTGGCCTCGTCTTCATCGCTGCAGTCATTATCATGAGGCTCCTGGTCATCGCATTCCTCGCCAAGTTCTTCCTGCTTGCGTTTGGCGGTCGCCATTTCGGCCGCGTGCTTTTTCCGCCATTTCGTTCTTCTGTTTTGGAACCAGACCTGTTAACAAAAATGTATGTCGTTGTTATATTGAAATATACTATGGTTGCTTTTGAGAGGTGGAATAGACATCTAACATAAGGGATACCTAAAGTGTAGTGCCTCCAAGATCCGTAAATAACCTTCGTCTAAAGTCAACAAAACGATATAGTAAATTTGGGAATCATATTTTATAACTCCACACTGAGTATCGCAATGTATGTAGTGATCATGATCAAACCAATGTAAGCCTCGTCCTATATACGGCAACAGTATCAACTTTAGATTTTAACTACATGTTACCTAAACCGTAGTTGCTGAAATGTGGATATACTACATGTCTGCCAGCCCCTTCAGGGTATAGGCGTGAGACTATGAATGTAGGTATATAGCTAATTGCTATTGACATGCTTCATGATACTAATCAGAATACGTGACATGATTGACAGGCAGCAGGAGACACAAATTTATTTTCTTTATATCCTTAACAATTATGGTGTACTGATAGCTAGAGGTAACACATAGAGACCCGTCTCTAAATAATATCTTTTTATCTTCTATATTTATTTCAAAACAAATATAATGGTTTGTTTATTTAACAAATTAGACAAGGAAAAAACAAGGTAAAACATTTTCAGTTAGTTATTCATGACAGCTGACTATAGCTGTCAATGAACGTAAGAAATACTTTGGCATTATGGCATAAGTGTAGATATAACTAAAGGAAATACAAGAAGTTCAAATTAGTGAACGTACAAACTAACCGTAAGTTTAAATACCTCTTATTAAGTAAAGTGAAAGTCAAACACAGACCGGTCTTTCGTATTAAATCTGTACGTTCACTAAATTGCCATGTTTGCCCGCCAGCTCGGCAGGCAAGCCAAATATAAAGAGAACACCAAACAATTTTCATCTCCATGTGGACCTAATCTCCGCGGTCGACATCATAATGCCTCATTAAATACCGCCTTTGAAGTCGCATCACGAACTTGCCGCTCATCCCACTCGCTCTCGCGCAAACACTCCAAGAACGACAAAGATGGCAATAGTAGCCGTGTTCTACGGTAATTAAGGGTCGTTTTGCAAATTACACGATACTTAACCAGCCATATACCGATCATTAATCACTGGGACGGGGAGAATGGCGTCTCTTTCGGTGTTGTAGGTTGGGGTATGCGGTGTCCTTGTCGCTTGGGCCCAGAGGCAAGAGACACGAGTTTAATTAGGTCATAAATACGTTTTCATGATTAGGCTGTAGGATGGTTGTCGATCGGACTCAAGGTTCGGTTGTTCGGAGCAGATGTCGATGTCATTATAAGGGTATCATGGACGTACAAATTAGCTCTCGCTTTATGTTAACAACGATACTAAATTGGATAAATTTTTAGTTGATTTCTTTATACATTCACTTGGAGATTTTTATGTTGGGGACTTTATAAATATTAGTACAACGGACATAAAGGACTCCAAACCTTCAATATAAGTCTCTGTAGGTATAAGAAATAAGTTTTCGCCCCATCAAACATAACCAATAACAAAGTTTAGTGGTTAGTGATAATACATTTTAAACTTTCAAAGTACATAATACATATGAAATTCGTAAAGGGCATTAAGGCCGTCATGGTTGCGTGAGAGCGTAGTTACAAGCATTTAACTACCTCTGATATAACCTGGTCAAAACGGTTACAGGTAAACCATGTACATACATACATACATACATACATAGATTCACGCCTGTTTCCCAGAGGGGTAGGCAGAGACTACGGATTTCCATTTGCTACGATCCTGACACACTTCTCTGGCTTCATTCACTTTCATCACATTCCTCATACACGCCCGTCGGTTCAAGGTGCTCTTAACCTGGCCTTTGTCCAGAACGCCTTCGATCTGATCGAGAAACGTTCGCCTATATACATAAGCGTGTTAATAACCTTTACGAATTATATACTTGCTAGTTTTTGCCCGCGACTTCACTCTCAAAGGTATCCTATCTCTTTTTGTGTACCCCTGAAAACAATTCTGCAAAATTTCATGATCATTGGTCGAGTAGTTAACCCTTTGAGCGCCAACGCGGTCAGTGTTAACCGCGAACAATGGATTTTCTACTGTGTCTGCTCCATGGCAGTGAATGTGTTAAGGCGTGAAACGGTAACAAACAAACTCACACTTGTATTTATAATATTAGTTAGGATATTTGCAGTGCTTATTGAGTATACGCAAGTTACTAAAGTTATATTTAAGTATTCAGCTAATGAGAAGATACCTGCAGAAAACTGTCTATAACTATCACATATCACTATAGACGACCTCGATGGCGTAGTGGTTAGTGTAACCGACTGCCACGCCTGAGGTCGCGGGTTCGATTCCCACACAAGTCAATCATTTGTGTGCATGAACATGAATGTTTGTCTTGGTCTGGGTGTTTCTATATATAATATGTACGTATTTACAAAAAAAAAGTATATATGTATGTTTATCAATTGTCTAGTACCCATAGTACAAGCTCTGCTTAGTTTGGGCTAGATGGTGTTGTGTGTATGTGATACAATATTATTATTATTATATTATCACTACGACAACCTCTTCTCTCTTAGCCTTTATTATTCCCAAGTCACTTGGGGTTGGCTTTTCTGGTCTAACCGAATCCGGTTAGACCAGAAAAGCCAACCCTTTTCTAAAAACTAAAAACAGCTAAAAACTGATAGCCAGTCAAATCTGACTGGCTATCAGTTTTTACACGGAGCGGCTGCCACCTGACCTCCGCAACCCGAAGGCTAACGATACCCTAAGGCTAGACCAGTGTCAGAATATTATAGGGTACTGACTTTCCCAATAACGACTGCCATAGATGTTCATGGCAGCCGGGACCGACGGCTTAACGTGCTCTCCGAGGCAAGGAGCAGGCGATAATTGTTAATCAATACGCACATAATTTCGAAAAGTCATATAACTCCCGAAAGTCAGAGGTGCGCGACGTGGGTTCGAACCCGAGACCCTCTGCATTGCAGTCTGTTGGTCTCCCCACTGAGCTATCGCTGCTCTTATTATGTGATACAATATTATTATTATTATATTATCACTACGACAACCATGAAAGCAAAAATGTTATATCTTTATTTTAAATGATGACTAACAATTTAAGATACAAATTTCAAGTTTTCTTGTATATCCCCCCAGCTATGCGTGTGCGTATGTTAGGAGTGAGTTGACGTCGGTATTGCAATGGGTGGCAATCTGCCTAACCTCTCGATAGCAAGCTCAATGTCTTATCCATTTCATCTTTAAAAAGGCAATTGAAAATAAAAGCAGTGTATCTTTAGGTGTTAAGACACATCCTTAAGTCATCATAGCGTTTGGTACTATTTTATAGACACCATAATTTACTCCCCACAGGTTGTTTGACGGTTGTACAACCATGTAACTAAGTGTTGTGGTTATGTAGAGTGGTTTTATTGTAAAGATAGCGCGAAGTGTTCAGCGAAACTGTTGTTTAACTGCACATTGTAAATAATGAGTTATTAAAATGTAGAGCTGTTTGAGTTATAAGCGGTAGCGGTTGTCATAGTAAGCGTACGTGATTTATTTTCAGATGTCTTTTTATCTCCTCCTCCATGGCGGTTGCTCCACGCCTGCGGTCGCAGGTTCGATTCCCGCACAAGTCAAACATTTGTGTGCATGAACATGGATGTTTGTCTTGGTCTGGGTGTTTCTATGCATAATATGAACGTATTTACAAAAAGAAAGTATTTAAGTATGTTTATCCATTGTCTAGTACCCATAGTACAAGCTATGCTTAGTTTGGGCTAGATGGTGCTGTGTGTATGTGGTAGAATATTATTATTATTATATTATTATTATTATAAGCTGAATCACTTTTATGCTTGAATTCGCCAATTTGACTGAACACGTGGCGTAGTGCATAAAATTTACACGCGATAAAGGATTGTGTGATCTGCAAATGGTTGTTGCGAATCTGGTTGTGTTTTGTGTCGGTCGTTTAAATGTTTGTAAAGTTTTCCACGATACAGTACCTATTCCTAGTGCAGGAGTCTTTTATAAAAACAAAAACAGCGAATTAATTATTTAACTTGATATTAGTATAACCTTTTGAGTTAATTAAGTTTATACTTTTATTTTCTATTAGTGAGTCCTTTATCCTTATTTAATCGCTTTATTAAAAGTTAGACAGACGATGATATCGAACAAATTAAGCGAAAGGCTATGAAGTCTAATATTTAAAGCATCATAGATATAATTTAGAAAGTCACAATTATGCCAATCACATGCAACAATTAATCAGACTACATAATGCCGAAAATTTCCATATCAGCAAATCTCCATAACACACTTTCCAGCTAGAAATCGGCACTCTAGGCCTCTCAAGCGCATACAAACATAAACGCAAACTTACAGACGCAAAATACCGCTACTCACTTCCCGCTATACGCTTTCAACCAAAACCCCACCCTACCCAAGGATTAGTGTTGTATACTGTGTAACGACATTTTGATGGCGCGCTACTTGCGTTCATTAGCGCGGGCGACGCCGCGCGACACAACTACTGCACTCGTAAATATCGCAACACTATATCGTTAAGAACACAAGATTTATAGAACAAACTTTAATTTGAGTTGTAACTATAACGTGGGGGCTATCGGCAGCTCATAATTAGTAATAAAGATTACATTTTTGCAGTAGGTTGGGAGATAAGCTGCTTTCGAGTCTTTTATAGAGCTTAGTTTAGAGGAACAGCGGCAGTTTCGGTTAACCTATTGAATCACAGCGGCACACCGGTGGCCACACCCAATTGGTTTTTAATTAAGTATGAAATTCTAAGAATTGACTGGTTAAGATGAAATGCGGGCTTCAAAAAGCAATTAAAGAAAAGGTTTTTAACAGATCTGTTTTTGCCACGCTGGGCTCGAACGAAATAATAATGTGTGAAAGAGCTAACTATCTATATTTCGGACTACGTAAAATTTATATGATTATCATCTTGTATTCACCAGTTAACTCCTCCAAAACCGTACAATGAGATAAAAAAGATTTTGGATTTTATGTATATTCCTATGTAATATATATTTTATTAATTTTGATTGCCGGATGTCGTAAAAAAATATGTAAAAAGTTAAATATAGGAACATGTATAATATATATGAATTTACAAAAAAAAAAGTATATATGTATGTTTATCCATTGTCTAGTACCCATAGTACAAGCTCTGCTTAGTTTGGGCTAGATGGTGTTGTGTGTATGTGATAGAATATTATTAGAATATTATTTATTATTAGAATAGCATAGTGCATTATATCTTTAGATTGTTTGCTCTAGTGACATTGTTCAGGGAGAAAACTGAGGATAACGTTTGTATATTTTGCTTCTAATACCTAAATATTATGTTTATTGATATATTTTAATTAACATATTATGTTGATAGTATTGTCTTTCTGAAAACGGTGGTAAGTCTTAATGGACATTGCCACTTGGTACGCGCGAATTATCAAGCCAAATATTCAACAAGTACAACACAAATTATGGCTCTTAACCGTACCAACTTTCAAACCAAAACCCTATCATCCTCTTGTATGTATCTTATGTGGGGGCCAGTCAGTGCAGACCGGCGACACTTCGACCCAGTGGGATCTTTTGTGTCGACACTCTCCCAATAACGACTGCCATAGATGTTCATGGCAGCCGGGACCGACGGCTTAACGTGCTCTCCGAGGCACGGAGCAGGCGATAATTGTCAATCAATACGCACATAATTTCGAAAAGTCATATAACTTCCGAAAGTCAGAGGTGCGCGACGTGGGTTCGAACCCGAGACCCTCTGCATGGCAGTCTGTTGGTCTCCCCACTGAGCTATCGCTGCTTACTATCATCCCCTTACTTTATACCCTAGATTTCTTCATTCACAAGATTCTTCATTACATTACCATAATTATGTATTTACTACAAACCGAATAAACACCTAACTTTTCCACAAACTCTCGACTCAAAACAGCCTATAACCAGTGTGCTATTTATACTATAAATAAGTTCCGTTCCACATTTTACGACAATGCGACATAAAGTTGTAAAAATAAATCGGCCAACTCGATACAGAGTCGCTGTAATAAAAAATATGCGACGACAAAACAAGACAATGGTAATATGTACGGATTATCGCTGGACCATTTGGTTTTATATCAGAACGGTTGACGACGTTCTTGCTTTATGACATCGCTTCAAGCGTTGTTTCAAACAGAATATGTTGTAAATTCTGGCAGGCCTGTTCATTACATGGATTGAATATACGCTCATGTACGCTGATTTGATGGAGACGGAGTGAAATGAGTATTTTTTATGGAAAACCTATTGGAATATTGCTACATAATCCTATAAAAGAAAACGTACTCTATCAAACTGGGTTTCACCTTTCTTTTTTAGTTGCAATGGGTTAGTAGTTTCGTGTTATAGGATACTTAATATCCTATACCTAATCCTAACATCTCTTTATTTTCATTTTAATGCTGTTTTAACCAAAACTACGAAATACGAAAATGATATTTCTAATATAATGCTAACTACTGAGCTGTATCCTAATAAAACTTCTTTAATACCTCAATTTTTTTTGTATATGTAGAAGACCATAGATGCGGTGCGAGAATATTCAAAATGTACTTTAAAGTTATTCATTTATGCAATAGCTAAATCATTTGGATGCATTTGTATTTGATTAATTACTACTGTTAGCGACAACGAAAAACTTTTGATCCTAAAAATTACTGCAGATTCAGAATGGTCACACCTCTTTGTGTTTAATTAAAAATTATTTGAATAGTATACATTGACGACGAATAACGTAATATTCGAATACGCGATCGTACAATTAACGAATTATTCGAATTTATTTAGTGACAATTACATATTGTTAGATATTTAACAGCATTGAAAATAGTTGAGATGTGTCAAGTATATGCAGAATACTAATTAGCTTTCACGGTAAAGAAAACACCGTGATAAACCTACTTAAAGATATTTTTCTTCACCGTAAGAATAACTGAGAATAGCCTGAGGTCGGCACCCGAGACCTTTGACTCGTCAGTCCAACGGCCTCTCATTCCTCACAATATACTTACATAATACGACATCAAACAAACTGTATTAAACTAAACTAGATCAAACATTCGCCGTCTGTTTCATCAGCTTAACTAGAATTTTATTCTGCTTCAGCAATGTTCGTATCAAAAGACTTATCAAAGTCAGTCATCACTCAAGATAATACTTTTACTACAAGATATAAAAAACTTCACTCTTATCGAAACAATGTTTTCTATGTACCATATACTGGATTCGTTTTAGTAACTAGTAGGTATAAATATGTCATCTACGTAAGTGTATATTTTAGTGCTTATGGGTGCCTATGTGTAAACACCTCGGGAGCACATACTCCCGACTTTACGAGCAATCCGCTCTCAACTACTATCACGACCCCTTCACAAGGCACCATCTTTACTTATAATATTATTTTCCATTTTTCGTTTATACCCATCTTACCCTCTGTACCATTCAATTACTTAAGTGTTTGACGACGAACCGCGAGCTGTACTTACGTCTCTTTCACACATATGGATTTGTTACATCTGTCTCGCTTACACAGGGATGGGTCGGGTAATTATGTGAATAACTATTATTTTTCACAAGAGAGCTCTGTAATGGCTTGATAGGGATAATAGCGTTTCAGTAGCGACGTCGAATAAACAGTCGCCATGTTGTTACAGGTAATTAATTTGAATGAATTGATGTTTTTGTTCGTAAAGTTACCGGTTTTTGTTACATCCACTTCATGATTTGGTAATTAACTTGTGCTTTTATGTTGGTAAGTTGATTATTAATTGTTTGTGATCATGTATGGCGTCATTTTGTATACAGGTTATAGAGCTAAGTTTTAGATGATATAGAAAGTAGTTGAAAGGTGAATGTGTTACCACTATACGGACTATACGACGATTTGGCACAGATTTTACTAGATAAGTAGGGATTGGGGCGATGAAACCTTTGATTTTATTGCTTTATACAAGATATTAAGACTGCGCCGAGCGAAATGTGCCAAAACAGGCGGTCACAGTTAAGTGAATAAAATCAACACTGTTTGTTTAATACAAATATAAAATATACATTTACCATAACAATGAATGTGCTTACAATTACTCTGTGTAAAAAACTTAAAATAATTAATATTTTCGCCTACAAAATTACGTACATTTGCACGAAAAATTAAAATATTTAAGCTCGTGTTACGTGATTTTTAAATTATAACAGTGGAAATCTATCCTATTTTACAGCTTAAATGAAACATAAATAGTTTTATTACAATTTGTCCATCCCAAATATTTAAGTTATTGGTTGACAATAAAGTTACATATTCATCAAAAAAGCACTTTACTATGGCGGTCGCGCGCCGATTTGAATATGCGCCGTACGAGCTCTGTCATTATCTGTCTTACGCTCCACGCAGTCTTAAGTTATTGGTGAAGACGGACCACTCATAATCACAGCCAAGTAAGGATTTGTCACATTCGAGATCGTATCTTTTTATATAGGTTGGTTGGTTTAATTCTTTTTAATAAAGCAATTAGCCGACATACTGACAATGAAAAAAGTATCTATTGTACCTGGACTTCGTAGTCCGAGCTTTGACCAAGAGATTAATATTATATCTGCAGAATTGCCACGACGTTTTATTTGTGACTATTTGTTTTATTTATGACTTAAATATAACATTTTGAAGAAGACTCAGGCGAACATGTCCTGGCTTGAATAGAGACATTCTAGGAAAGGTTAAGTTAAGAGAACCGACAATGGAAGAACATTTTGATGATAGTGTTTGAACACGAATGACACTTTACACACTTTTTTTTTCTACACTACACAGTGTAGAAAAATAATATATTTGCCGCCAACTATAGTTGTTCTGAGTTTTGGTGTTCTTTGTGTCCTTTGTTTAAATGTTTGTGAAGTTACCTACGAAACAGCTAATATTCCTGGAGCAAGAGTTGTCTCTTCAAATAAAAATGTTAGTAAAGAAGACATATATCTTAGCTATGTTCCGAAACTGGGCTTGCTTTGTAGCTGTTGTTTAAAAGTTCTCCACTATACAGCAAATATTCCTAGTGCTATCGTAGCTATTGGCATTTTTTAAAGTCTTCTTACCTCTCCAGGTAATAAGCGTGAGTATGTATGTAGCTAGGTTTTAAAGACTTGTAGCCCTGCTTTGTAGCTGTTGTTTAAAAGTTCTCCACTATACAGCAAATATTCCTAGTGCTATCGTAGGTTTTGGCATTCTTTAAAGTCTTCCTACCTCTCCAGTTAATAAGCGTGTGTATGTATGTAGCTAGCATTTAAAGACTTGTAGCACTTTTTAAAGCTCAAAATAAGGCTATACTCTATTCTATTCTTCAGCTTAAACTTTAAAACCTTACGTTCATCCCAGCAAACATTTCTAAAGTATTCATTACACTATACTTGCTAGCCGAGTCACGTTTTACACCGAACTTGGCTCAACGTACCGAATGTGTGATTTATGACGCAGTATTGACAGCCAACGTGTTTATTGTTACACTTTGTTATGTTATATTATACCCTGTTATGTTATTATACTTTGTTATATTAAGTAGTATTGTAAATAGAAAATGGTATTTGTTTAGTTTGTATATTTTGAAATTAAGTGATGAGTAATAGAACTTTTTTGAAAGAGATAAAGTGTAAGTATTTTATGCTACGTTAATTTGTTGTGAACTGCGTTTGCTTTAAGTGGTGAATTCGCGAAGGCACTATGTATAGCAAATTTGAACCCCATACGACGCACACATTCACGTTGTATACTTCATAAATCGTTTTTAAGGGTATGGTTATCTATAATAAACATTGTAATTTGACCACCTAATCAAAAAAAAAATTGCCTTATATCCCCAAAGCTATTTCTGATGAGCTGTCTTAAAAAAGACTTGCAGATTACACTTTTCTTTGAGCCAATTAAAATTGATGTAGACAATTGTGTACCTAGTATGATATCCAGGTATTGACAAAGGTGTTTAAGTTACCCCACTATCCCCGTTTAAGACAACCAAGATGTCTGATTGATTTGGCACCTAATTATTTACATTTTGCAAATATTATAAAATAATTTGAACAATCATTTATATTTCTAATACATTCGAATAAATTCAGCAGTTGAATCGTTGATTGTACATTAATACTTTACGATATCTTTCTTTTTAGACTTTTCACATTTTAGATTTTAAATATGAAAAGACTTAAAGTTCAATAATAAGTACAACAATATACTGCATTATACTATGTATGCAACTATAGATATATCCGGGGTTTCAGTATTTCGAAACAGTTAAAATATTGAGCTATTACATATCTTTCAAAGAAAACATCTTTCATGTTTTGCCTTTAACTGTATTTTAAGTGAGATCTTCATTCCATTACACATAACGTCTACTTAAACCCCTCACACCGTAAGACAAAACGCTACATACATATTCCTAACAATATTCACGTATTCAAGTAAAACAGATGTAATCAAATCCGACCGCGGTGCGACTAAATCCCCGACATCATTAGGGCGTTCCGACGGCAAGCGTCATTTGTCACGCGCGACTTATCTCACCCTTTGCTTCAGTTAATAGTCGCTGCGATTTGTCGCGTCGGCTAATGTGTGTCGAATCTTAATCACTGGTTTTTTCACACGTCATTCGTGTAATTAGTTGTTGTTGAATAAGAGTATCTAATTGTATTCACGCAACTGTAAATTCCTGAAGGGGTAGAAAGAGGTCGCATCTCTTGTCAATATCTCTTAATATAGGACTAGTTCTATATTAAGAGGCGAGGCTATTGCCTGTATTTAAATTGTGATATAAGCCAGTGAAACCAAGTTTAGACTAACCAACATTCATCATGCGGGTATAGCTTGTTAAGTAGAATTTATCAAAAGAAGGATTCATTTCACTTTTCTGAAACGCGAATCAAATCTTGACCTTTGAATTTGATATTGGCAATAACTTCCACAATTTCATAGTCTGACGGTTTTTCCGAAACTGTCTTTTCAATATTTTGATCCCTCATCAAACGTAGGACCTCTACTACTGCGCCACCAAATGATTCATTCGGTACATAACCTTGCATTCTACTCTTTTTTTCTTTTCCTTTATGACTGGCAATAGCTTGGTTATGTTTCCTTGACATTGCTTACGTAATATCAAGAAACCACAACTGACCTTCAGTCATGGTTACAGCTTACCAGCAGGTGGTTCGCTGGCTCATCTATCATCAAGGATATAAAAAGAATCACCAGCTACCGGACTAACGACGCACTATAATTAAGCTTTTGCAATCACGGCTCAAAGACTCTTTTATATATTATTAATATTATCTATTCATTGTCTATAGATATATTTTTTGTGATTCGCATACACATTTTTTACACGCGTGGGAAAATACATCCGTTATTCGATGTAGGTACGTGAGATGAAAAGATTTAATTAGATAGGTTTTGTTTCTATAGCACTGTATAAAAATTACTTATTTTTTTTTATTAAGCCGGATATGGAACATTCGGCCGCACACCGATCTGTTATCGTAGCCCAGACACATTTACAAGAACCATTTTCGCATTTTTAGGTTTGTACTTATAATAATATCAGCTCTGTTTAGTGTATATAAACTGTCCCAGTTCCACTAGACCTCTTCTCACTGTGGCAAGGGTCAGCCTATTAGACCATAGTCCACCACGCTGGCCCAGTACGGCTTTGCAGACTTCACATATCTTAGAGAACATATGGAGAACTATCAGACAGTAAATTCTCTCACTATCTTTTCCTTGACCATTAAGACTACGCCTAGCGTAAGACAGATACTGACAGACCTCGTGCGGCGCATATTCAAATCGGCGCGCGGCCGCCATAGTAAAATTGTATGGAGAATTTGAAGTGCTTTTTTGATAAATATGTATCTTTACTGTCAACCAATAACTTAAATATTTGGGACGGACAAATTGTAATATAACTATTTAGGTTTTGTTTAAGCTGTAAAATAGGATAGGTTTCTACTGTTATAATCTAAAAATCACGTAACACGAGCAAATTGCAAGTTTACGTAATTTTGTAGGCGAAATTATTAATTATTTTAAGTTTTTTACACGGAGTAATTGTAAACACATTAATTGTTATGGGAAATGTATATTTTATATTTGTATTAAACAAAAAGTGTTAATTTTATTCACTTAACTGTGACCGCCTGTTTTGGCACATTTCGCTCGGCGCAGTCTTAAAGCGAACAACAATTAACTTTTTAATTGATACAAACATAACGTCGAAAAGTCAGAGGTGCATGCCTTAGGATCGAATTCGAGACCGCTGTATGACAGTCCAACGGTATCATACAAGTCAATCGCTGCTGTTTACTTATTAGCTAGTGAATTGTGTGTGATATGCATTTCATCCACAATTGGCTAACTATGATTTTTAGATACGTACCTACACATGTAATAGGAGGCGAGCATATTTCCATCTATCAAGCTCATTTTAAGACTTTGTGCTTCTACTGAGAAATGCCTACCAGAACAACACAAAAATAACCGACCCGGCAATCGGACCCAGAACCTCACGATCGCAAGCGACCATAAGTCGCGGAGCAAGCAAACATAATATGACCGGCAATACAAAGACATGTAAATAAATATTTTTTCTGCCATTAAAGAGTTTTTGCTAAGCCAATCAATTTCTATTACTATAGCCACCAGTTCAAACAGGCTTATACAAATATCTATCTATAAAACAAACTACAGATACTTTGTGTATGAGAGCATAACCTATCAATATTAGATTGAGGCTAATCTCTCAGCTAATATATAATTAATAATTATTAATAAGTTGTTTGCTTCATTTGGCTACTGAGTCTATTGGACACCGTAATTACTGTGGGAAAATGGCGGTGTTGTCATGTGAAAATAGTTTCACAGCCTTTTTGACACTCTTCTTCTTTCTTCTTTTCGTGTGGTTAGTGGCCAACCTCTTGTCAAGAGTTGTTCAAGCCGCCCGTAGGCCTCTGACGTGGCTTAACGACTGCTGTAAATTTGACTACAACCGGGACCGACTTTTTACGTGCCCTCCGAAGCACGGAGACGCTCAGATGAAATACCACTAAGCGGTCACCCATTTATAGACTGACCGCGTCCAACGTTGCTTAACCTCGCTAATTTTTTACCGATCAGTGAGTGCAACTAGCTATGAGCGCCTCCTTTTTGACACCGTCAAAGTGACATACAAGCATAAGGGCTTATGATAAACTATTGCCGTATTCTGTAATCGCTTACAATTTTATTTACCTAGTAGTCATTTTTGTGTCGCCCCGGACTACAAATATTCAAACATCGGACTTATAGAATACCCATACTTGGAAGTTGAGCGGAGTTGTTATGTCGTCGCCTGTCCACATAATATAGTTAATGTGGACAGGCTACTAGACCATCCAAAGGTGACAAATATTATGATTTTCGGCATATTCTACACTTCTAAAATAACATGTCATTAAAAGGCTTTTATCTTGTATCTTATGTGGGGGCCAGTCAGTGCAGATCGGCGACACTTCGACCCAGTGGGATCTTTTGTGTCGATACTCTCCCAATAACGACTGCCATAGATGTTCATGACAGCCGGGACCGACGACTTAACGTGCTCTCCGAGGCACGGAGCAGGCGATAATTGTCAATCAATACGCACATAATTTCGAAAAGTCATATAACTTCCGAAAGTCAGAGGTGCGTGTCGTGGGTTCGAACCCGAGACAATCTACATTGCAGTCTGTTGGTCTCCCCACTGAGCTATCGCTGCTCAGAAAAAAAAGGCTTACAATAATAACTTACATATTATATAATTTATGTTATTGTTGTTGAGGATTTCTTTTCGAAGCTATGTGTGTATTATATAATACGTCATCGCTAATTCATGAACGAATATATCTAGAGGAAAAATGCATACATAATAGTCTTCAAGATATGTGAAGTCTGCCAATCTGCACTATAATATAACCTATTAAGAAGAGGTCCGCGGTCTCTTCCATGTAATATACTTTAAATTATCTAATATGTACATTTTTCTGTGAGCAAGTCACTCCGAATTAAAAGAGCATTTTTTTTATGGACTTCTGAGTATTTTTGTTTTTTGAAAGATTAATCTAGCGATTAACAAATATTAATAAAATGTTTTCACACGACTAATAACGCTGCGTCTAATCACTTGTAACCTTAAAGCTATTAGTACTTATAGATAAATTATTTCTTCATAATATCGGCTTATGTCGTGCGCTTGCGCAACTGCACAATGTCCGTGTCATTTAGATCATTACAACCGCTTGGCATTTGATTTGACATGTGATTGGGATAATTAATTTATGTTATGTCTTATTTGTAGTATTTTAATTATATTTATTTGATATTGCTGTAAAACTGTTGTGAGGTAACCGATAGACCGATTAGGTAAAGGTTTTGAGTTTGTATCTACATTTAACTTTTAGAGGTAATATTGTAAATTATGAATGTATAATTGTAGTTGGCTGCGTCGGTGGAGTAAAGGTTAGTAAATGTGACTGCCGTGCATGAGGTCTCAGGCTTAGATCCTAGGTCGGGAAAAGTGTTATTGGATTCTACAGTTACTTTCAATAGCAGCACAGAGCTTAATACTGTACCCGGTAGGCGGCAATGGTTTCGCCTCATATTGTGTGGAACCTTAAACTATAAATGGCGAAGTATGTGTTATATACCATTACCTACCTCGTCGAGATTCGCGCTTCAAGGATGTAACCAAATATCGCGTGAGAACATCCTGAGAAATTGCTCCATAATAAAGTTTACAGAATTTGTTGTCAGAAAAACCCAACAACACTTTGCTTGTCCCGGAAATCGAATCCGTGACCTTAAACACAGCAGTCGTATTCACTACCGTTGCGCCACCGAGGCGGTGACCGAACATATATAAAGGGTATACAACTACCAATCGCCAAAAATAATCTACAATGCAATACTTCTATGTACACATATCACATAGAGCTGGCAAAACCACCACGCAGTTTGTACGCCAATTTATTTTTTATCTTTATTTGCGAGATCGGACAGTCGTTTTGAAGAATTTGTGGCCGATGGGTAAATTGGAATTGTGCTTTTGATCGATGGCTTGCCACTAATGGATGGGGAAAAAAGCAAACGTATCCGTACTCCGATGCATTCTATTGATATGCAAACAGTGTTTTTTGAATTGTTATTGGCCATGTTTTTATTGCTTCACTTTTTATATGGACGTTCTGTTTTATCAGCACTGTATCCAGCTATAAAAATAATTTCATGTCGAAATAAAATACTACAGGGATTACAAATTAAAACAATTTTAAAGACAGACAATTCATTCACAGTATCAGCCATTTCTTTCAAGATCTTCCTGCCGATTAAAAAATAAAGGGTTAAATCTAATAAACAAAACAAAACAACATAAAGCAGAAAGTTCATTATCCAAGTATCTATCCGCATGACGGCTATAAATCATAAAAGGATTAGAGGAGGCCCTTCCCGCTACAAATTTGGCGTTATTAAAAAAACTCATTTGCAAATTTTGAAAGACAAAGAGATATTAAAGCGATAAAGTGAATTATCTTCAATTTGGCCGGTCCCCGGTGGGCGATGAGAAAAAATACACCCCTTTTTGTACAAACTTGAAGTGAAAATAAAAATTTTAATGCGGCGCGTTTAGCGTCGGCTCGGCCGTAAAGTCGCGGGGGTGTCATCCACTCTATACAGATAATGCTCTCCATGATATTGCCTTTTGTAAGAAAGCTTGGAATTGCTAAGTTGCGTTTAAGTGATCCTACAAGATACTGTCTGTTTTATTTTCTCAGAAACCGCAAGTACCCTACAAACAAAAAGGCTAATGTTGATCATATAATACTCGCTTTGGACACTAGTCGAAAGAAAATATTTTATTTATATTGCTCACTTTAGGATTCCTAAGCCGTATCTTCCTATATAATATTATAAATGCGAATTTTAGTTAGTTACGCTTTATGCGTGCCTTAACTATTCAACCGATCATCACGATATTCTGCATGTGTATGTGTATGCGGAATATGATGATAATCCGTTGTCAGGGAATCAGAAAAGGACATCGGATACTTTCATCCTTGTTTTTTTTTTTAACTTGGTCGAATGCTTAGGCGCGCGTGCGAGTGGAGAGGTTATGTCGGACTCATCATCATTATCATCAGGCTATAATAGTCCACTGCTGGACATAACCTTACCCTAATGAGCGCCATAGCACCCTGTTTTCAGCTTGCCGCATCCAGTATCTGCCTGCAGTCTTTCGCAGATCGTCATCCCACCTGGTCGGAGGGCGTCCTACACTACGTTTGCCGAGTCGCGGCTTCCACTCAACAACACGTTTATCCCAGCGGTTGTCGGTTCTTCGCGCGATATGGCCAGCCCACTGCCACTTCAGCTTGCTAATTCTCTGAGCTATGTCGATGACTTTGGTTCTCTGTCGGACTTACAGGGGTAAAATAAAAATGTTGCAATGATGATAATGGACCTCCCGGAATACTAAACCTACCACAGTGTTCCTCGACAAAACCGCTATCGACGGGGCCGCGAAAATCACTTGCACATGCGGTCGCAACCCCCCCGAGGTTACGGCCCGACGTGTGAAACGGCAGGCCACTAAACGACAAGACCTACCCTATAGACACTACTAACTTAAAAGCTCTACTGTCCCCTCTCTAAAGGGGAGACGGACATGACACAGAGGCACGCGTGGGAACACGCACGCCGCCTCTCGGACCTAGTGCTGATCGGATGGTGGGCTGGCCCACGAAGCCCACCACCAGGTCAAACCTCAGGGTGGCTGCAGGTCATCTCGCGCCCTCCGGCGCTCGTTTCTGCGGTTGGGGAGAGGGTTTAAACGTACCCTCTTCCGCTCCGCCGCCTCCTTAATGGAAATCACTTCCTCACAGAAGGAGGCGACTCACTCCGGACCATAGACTGAACTACGGCCTGGAGCAAGAGGGCAACCAATCCGACTGCCACGATCAACTCACGGCGCTGCGATGCCTAGGCGGGGCAATCCGCTAAAGTGTGCAGCGCCGTGTCCTCAACAATGTTGCGGCAGTCACCGCGGTGGTGACAACCGGGCGTCTCTTGCCGGCCTATACGACACAGGAACCGGCCAAAACAACAATAGCCAGTCATTACCTGTGTCAGCCAGAAGGTGAGGGCGCCATGCCGCCTCTCCAGCCACTCCTCAAACACGGTTCTTACCGCCACGATCGTGGCGTGCCCGGAGGATACTTTTCATCCTGAAAAAAGTACTAATACTAATCTAACCTACCGAACATTTACGTGGGTAAAGCCGCGGGCAAAATCTATTATTCGAGAATTTAGTAATTCACTTCCAACATACACACATAACATCCGAGAAAGTACACCGCTAAAATAGACTCATGCTTCACGTTCAAGCCCTTGTAGAGCTTCAGACAGCTGGTCCTTCAGACATCCAAAACGAAAATCAAATCGGCACAGGACACGAAAAAATCAAACAATGGCACACAATGCCAAGTCAGAAACTTTGCAAATTAAGAAAATGTAATTAGTGTTGAGACCGGCGAGTGGCGCCCCCTGCCGACATAATTAAGGCGAATCTTGTTGTAATTTTGACATTTAATTTTTTCCCTCACTCACCTCACCCTTATTAATTAATTTAGAAAAACTGCCTTTAAAATTTAATCTGTGCTCTTTCGGTGACAGTATTTTTTGTCCTTTTCTTTTCAGCTTAATGAAAGAAGACAGAGATTTTTTTTGATAGCAGCGACTAATGAATTCTGCCTACCTTTAATATTAATTTGTGAGTTTCTTTTGTAATTACTTTCTTGTTTTATAATTAGAAACTTAGATTATCAGTTTAGGCAAGTTAGAAAATGGTAACAGTTTGGTTTATGAAAATTGAATTAGTTATGATTCTTGCTATGAGGCCAAACTTTGAGTTTATGTATATCTGCCTTATATTATTCAGTAATTATTGTTATAAGTTTTAGATTTGTATAGTCAGTAATATATGGCTGCAACACTTTCTTGATATGAGTTGTAAAATACTGAAATTATATTTAATTGGCGATTTAAGAGTGGCCGTGTGTTTCTTACAGGTTTCTTCTCATAGGCTCAACCCTTTGTCTAAACCTAGCAACTAACTTAAGTGTAGCTTCAGTAACTTAGTAAACTCACTAACCTATACATTTTGACGTTTCATAAGTGTTACTTTGGGACCTAAATTAATAAATGATTTTTGACTTTGACTATAGGAAGCGGTATAAATACCTCCATTTTTACCAGTCAGATAATTATCCTGATTGTAAACTGTTCATTTACAATATCCATGGTTTTCACTCACGTTGTTAAGTTCCCATAAGAGTCTAAAATGGTAACATTTCACCAGCCATGTTTTTAGGACCCATATAATAGAAAGCGACCCTATTATTACCTACAAGGCAAATTCCCAAACTCTGTGCTGCTGTTTAGAGTTTTGTATTTAAGTAATATTATAAATGCGAATTTGAGTTTGTTTGTTTGTTACGTTTTCACTCCTTAACTACTCAACCGATCGTCATGACATTTCGCATACACGTTATTAGGAGAACAGAAAAGGGCATAGGGTGCCTTTCATCCTGAAAGAGTATCGTTGCTAACCAAACCTAAGCTACATTTACGCGAGTGAAGCCGCGGGCAAAATCTAGTAAAATAATTAATTTGAACCCAGCAATCAAATCTTATGCCACGGAACTTTTAGTATTTATATAGCCCTAAACATAAAATACGTTATTTTTACTATAATTTCACTACGTATTATAAAACAAAGTCCCCTGCCGCATCTGTCTGTCTGTTCGCAATCAACTCAAAAACTACGAACGGATTTGCATGCGGTTTTCATCAATAGACGGAATGGTTCATGAGGAAGATTTAGGTGTATAATTTGTTAAGGTTTTGTACTACCCGTGTGAAGCCAGAACGGGTCGCTAGTTATCCTATATTAACAGTGGCAGCATACATAAGTCGAAAAGTCCCAACAGTTTGCAATTAGAGGAGAAAATAACAAAACAATAAATATAAACAACTTTCTTTTCAAGATATGGATGTCAACGTCCTAACTAAGTAATCGCGCATGTACTTGCTTATCAACAAACATATCTTGAAAGTTTAAAATAAGGGTGCGTGCACACTCCCCCTAATCCCGCTTATCGGCTCAGCGGCTTATCGGCGTGTAAGCCACTCATCAAGCGTGTTAGCCGCGCTGTAAAACTGTTTCACGCAATTACATGGGGGAATAAATTGTTAAGATAATTTAGTTTTGGTTAAAAATATAGTGTGACTAATTATGAAATGGTTCTACTTTTAATCATTTCCTTTTTAGAATGGTTTTCAGTGTATTTGGACGTTGTAAGCTGCTTTTATTTTTCCTTTAATTCGTACATTATTATTTAAATAACATTTTAAAGTAAAAATGCGCTTGCATATATAAAGTGACGTACAACTTATTCAATATCAAAGTTCACTTAAAATAAAATAAAGTTTATTTCTACGAAAATGATTTCACTGTAACTTACACTAATAAATGATACTCAATTTGAATTGTAGCAAAATTTGATAATAATAATAATAATAATAATTTTATTAAAATTAATTAAAATAAGATTATCCATTCTCGATTTGAAAATGCCACAGATATGTCACAACATCATGAAAAGCTACAGCAGTCGCCATTATTTTCCTATGTCATAAAAAAAACTACCCTAAAAATAAAATGTGCCTGCACACAAAATACTATTACATCACAAAATACATCAAAACAATCATTCCGATAAGTCATCGGCAATCGGCGGCACTACCCCCTCATCCGTGCCGCATGAGCCAACACTATGACGCGATCAAGCCGATACAATCGACCGAGGCTTAGATGTCATTTAAATTTAAATTAAGGTATTACACCAATGTTATGAGCCGACGCCGGATTGTGAACGCGCATTCGTTTGTCTTATCGGTGAAGCCGCTCGTGCCGGGTGAATTTTAAATTGTGTGAAACCGCCCTTATAACGGTTTAAGTGCTTTGTTTAGGCTGCAATGTAGTTAAAGTTAAATTGTAGTTAATGTGTATTTAGTTAGATGCTGTTTTATGTTTTTATTTATTGGCGTTCTCATCATCAGTCTGTATTTGGGTAGGTACATTGTAATTGGTTTTCGTAGCCAAATGAGAATTCGATAAAATCATTTATGGAATATGTGATATAACAATATTTATAAACAACCAGGCACAGTATTAAAAGTCCTAACGGCCATCATAGTATATGCTTATTGTAGTCTTTAGCAGCTTGAACATCAGAAGTATGATCTACAATAACTTTCAAAGAAGGAATAACTGTTCAACAATACAAAGTAATTAAAATCATACTACTCCCTTGCTGACATCACAGTGCCTGAGAATCCAACCCACAACAAATGATATAAGCATATTTTTCTCATATTAAATTTGTATCTGGTGATCGCTACATTACCTGGCCATCTACTGAGTACAGTTTAGGACTACGTACGAAGAATCATCAGACACAAAATCCTTCTCTAACTGAAGTGTTTTGTGTCCAAAGATTCTTGGCGTAAAATTCGACCTCTTATGTGCCGCACCCGTAGGAACTAGCCGGTACACTAACAACGCCGTCACTCTGATGGACTAACTGAACAACACAGGCATTAAACAAAAGCATTAGGTACCTCACAAGTAGACTAAGCAAGACTTTATACATCAATCTATAACATACCAAAAGAGCACATACAGAACAAAAACATAATAAAAACTATCCAAACATATCTATAAATAGTTTACGCGAAAACATTCGGGACCCTATCTTAACTGGGGAACAAACACTGCGATCACTCATTTGCCATCCAATAACGTGTTCAGATCCCGCAAAAACATCCTCCGCGATCCCTCAATCCCCCGGGAACGGGATCCCGATAAAATGGGATCAAGGCGGTACAAATTGAAAATCTCCCACACATATGCATGTAAAATATCGAAGGCTTGTTTGCGAGGATAAGTGCTTGGTTTATGTATTATTCTTTTGTGAACAGCACTTATGTTTCTAGGGATTTGATTTAATATAGGATAAGGGGCATTTGCTACTTCTGTGAATAGAAATGCGCTATTATTTGTCTTGTACCTTTAGTTATGTTGGATCTCTTTATGTGAGAGCTAGTTTTAATTAAACATGCGTGTTTTATCGCTGATAGTTTGGCCAAGGAATACCACGTACGACTGAGTAGGAATGAACGTAGTAAAAAAGATGGCTCAATATCGTAGCAAGTTCAAATATGAAGTGTATATAAATATTAATATCAGCCATGTATATAAGGTTCCACTGCTAAGCAAAGGCCTCTTCTAAGTGTCAGAAGGGTTAGGCCATAGTCTACCACGCTGGCACAGTGCGACTTGGCAGATTCTACATATCTTTGAGATCACGGTGGAGAGCTCTCGTGCATGTTTCCTCACGATATTTTTCTTTATCGTTTAGACTGCACCGAGCAAAATGTGCCAAAACAGGCGGTCACAGTTAAGTGAATAAAATCAACACTTTTTGTTTAATACAAATATAAAATATACATTTACCATAACAATGAATGTGTTTACAATTACTCCGTGTAAAAAACTTAAAATAGTTAATATTTTCGTCCACAAAATTACGTAAATTTGATATAAATATCAAATGTAAATTTGATATAAGAATAAAAAGATGCAAAAACGTAAGCTCGTGTTACGTGATTTTTAGATTATAACAGTAAAAATCTATCCTATTTTATAGCTTAAATGAAACATAAATAGTTATATTACAATTTGTCCGTCCCAAATATTTAAGTTATTGGTTGACAATAAAGATACATATTTATCAAAAAAGCCATTCAAATCCTCCATACAATTTTACTATGGCGGCCGCGCGCCGATTTGAATATGCGCCGCACGAGCTCTGTCATTATCTGTCTTACGCTCGGCGCAGTCTTAAAGCAAGCAATAACTATTATTAACTATTTAATATGCACATAACTTCAAAAAGTCAGTGGTGCGTGCATTGGGTTCGAGCTCGAGACCTGGCAATCTAACGGTCTCCCATTAGATTATCGCTGCTTTTTACTACCAGTAGTCTCCGTCTACAACTTTGGAAACAAGTTTCTCTCTGTGTATGTTAAGCTACAATATAAGTATCGTTCTTTGCAAAACGTGACGTCATCTTTTATACAGGTTGAAGGGGTGCCTTATTATAGTTATATGAAAAACAATAACTACCGGTGAAAAGAGTAATACGTGTATATTTTTCATCCATGACGATAGAAGAACAATTTAATTTTTAATAATAATAATATAATATAATATTCTATCACATACACACAACACCATCTAGCCCAAACTAAGCAGAGCTTATGCTATGGGTACTAGACAATGGATAAACATACATATATACTTTTTTTTTGTAAATACATACATATTATACATAGAAACACCCAGACCAAGACAAACATCCATGTTCATGCACACAAATGTTTGACTTGTGCTGGAATCGAACCCGCGACCTCAGGCGTTGCAGTCAGTTACACTAACCACTACGCCATCGAGGCCGACAATTAATGTTTCTGAAATTATATTTATGAAGAAATGTATCTGAAATCTGTTGCGATAAAAGATGTAAACGTAATAAATCACAATATTATTAACAAAAAGTAGTTTAATTTCAATTCTTTTCCATATCATTTCACTCGTTTTGGCAACGATACGAACTCGAGCAACAATACCAAAATAATCAACAAGCAATAACAAAACGTCGACTGTTTTATTATTTACCCGCGCTTTTAATCCGCGCAATAAATCTGCACAGATACCAATATGGCGTCGTTTTTTTTTGGCGCGAAAAAGAATCGGCCGCGGAAAGCAATGAGAGGCAGATTAGACCGGGATAAGTCCCTATTATTAATGGACCTGCGATACACACGACGCGATGGATAATAAATGGATGTGACCTTAACTTTTTTTAGCTAACAAATTCGTTAAGCTTGACAGTTGTGTCCGATACCGCCATGCACGATCCGATAAGCCATTTTTTAAATTGTCTTTGTTTCATAAAACATGTTCTACGTTTGAAATTAATGCTAAACTGTTTTATTTTTGTATATCCAATTTAACCTGCCAGTTAATGTTTTAGAATAAAACGATAGATTTTATCGTGTTAATGCTCAAAACATGCTTTATATATTTTTTTATATATTCATACATAAATTTACACCTGTGTATCCTCGAAAGTGTAAACAAAGTTATTATTACGATCACTATCAAATTTCACCAGCATTTAAACCATCACACACATTACCTGCCTTACAGAAAATCCCAATAAATCTGGCTGACCCAGGATTTGAGTCTCGGTCTCAAAGTTTCGGGGCTATTGCTGTTACTCTCAGTACCACGAAACATAAAACAGCTTTGATCATCCTAAACCTTAAAGTGAGGTAGTCCGAACAACGGAGTGATGCCACTTTGAAAGAAAGAAAGCTAGAGTTCTTAAAACAATACTTTGCCATTTAATAAAAAGATCTGTAAGCCATATTATTACCAAAGATTAAAACACTTCCTATAATCATACTCCATAAATAGTTGATCACCAAAACAAACTATAGCCATACGGGGTTGTATGAACCTGTAACCAGTCGTAACAGAAGGGAAATATCACATAACACGTATCGCCAACTCAGCGCGGTTTTACGAGCTATTCACGCGCAAACGCGCGATTCGGCGACTTGCTTACCGTACCTATCTGTTGTGTTTTATTACATGTTACGATTTTGTCAAAGGTGGTCAAAGATTATAGAGGTAGCGATTTAGTTTGTATGGATGTTTTTGGTTGGTTTTGATGAAATGAAATGTGGATCTGGAATTGTTTTGGTGATTGATATTTTATACTTCATTATATTAGCGCCGTATAAAAACTGTCCTACTGCTGGGCACGGGTCACCTCGCAGTGTGAGTAGGGTTAGGCCATTGTTCACCAGGGTGGAACGGTGCGGATTGGCAGAGTTCACATGTTCACGAACTTTGTGGAGAACTCTTAGACAAGCAGGTTTCCTCATGATTATTTCTCTTCACCGTTAAAGCAAATTATAATTAACTATTTCACTTTTTAATACGCACATAACTTTAAAAAGTCAGAGTCGAGACCTCTGCGTAGCAATCCAACGGTTGCCTACTGCGCAGGATTCAAGTTTATATGAAAATCGGTACATCAGTTTATAAAGACAAAACAGAACATTCGTTCATTCTTAGTATAACAATGCTTCGTCTTTTCCCTCAAAACTATTCTCAAATAACAATAAAACATCAAATAAAAATCGCTTACATTAACATAGAAGGAACTTCGGAACAATGTCCAAGCGATATAAGCGTATTAAGCGAAATTATTTGAGCGGTAAGCGAAGTGAGCGACCTGATCAAGCTGAGGTACATAGTAATGCGCCAAGTTTTCCAATAACATTGCAGTACACTCGCAGACAAAAGTGCAACATTTTATATTATATTTTTTGTTGTCTAGTCTACTCCAACTTTGTTGGGATATAATTTAGTGTAAGGAGTGTATAATATATAATAGTACTGGTATTGTTCTTACAATAAGTTTAGGTCTTAAATTTAATTATCAAATACAAATGCGACTAGACGAATGGCGTGATGGTAATTGATCGCTTCGACTGAGTATTTTGTCTCGTGTGAAGTCGTGTGGGATTTGAACCGCCGAATGTGTAAGGGGTACTCCTCTTCTTCTTCCTAGCCTTTATTATTCCCAAGTCACTTGGGGTCGGCTTTTCTACTCTAACCGGATTTGACTGGATATCAGTTTTTACACGGAGCGGCTGCCACCTGATCTGCGCAACCCGAAGGTTGACGATACCCTAAGGCTAGACCAGTATCGGGATATTATAGGGTACTGACTTCCCAATAACGACTGCCATAAATGTTCATAGCATATGTGTAAGGGTACAAATGCCAAAATAATAAGAACGCTCAACAATAATTAATTATTTTAACTGGTCTAGGGATCATTATTGTGTTTATTCTTCAGGAAATTCTGGGTAGCTCGGAGTCTGGAAATGTATCCAGAAGATAGCAATGTATTCCTTTAAATTAAACTACTATATACGGATTTTATCGCGTTGTTTATTTGACACTTTATTACATAATTTTGAAAACTTTTACACTACTACTACTATTACACTTTACTAATTTTTAAGCTAATTAAATTTCGATGTTTCGCTTGCTTTTTAGCAGCTATGATCACGAGGAGACTAAGATGGTAGTTGTTTCAATGTTCTAGTGTAGTTATTTCAAAGTACCATCAACATAATTTAATCATTGGTATTTCTATTTACGCAGAATGAGCTCAAAGTATCATGAAGTCTAGCTGTGGTTTGCTTCTTCTTGGGGTTGACTATTTATATTACTGGATCCCAACCTTCTATACCGTAGAACCTAAAAATTGCCATTTAAATGCCGATGTAAAACATACCTGCCTACCCACTTTTGGGTACAGACCTCGTCTTAATATCAAAAGGGTTGAGCTATAGGCGGCCCAGTGCGAGTTGGCAGACTTCACATATCTTCGAGGACATTATGTAGAACTCTAAGACATGCAGATGTATCCACGATGTTTTTCTTCACATTTAAGTCGAGTGATCATTAAATATTTACGTACATAACTTCGAGAAGTCTCTTTTTCGAGAACTTCGAGAAAGAAGTCTGAGGTGCCTTGGGATAGAACTCTAGACCTCTGCGTGGCAGTCGGTTTCCCACAAGTCTATTGTCGTTTATATTATATGATTATACGTTATAAAAAAGCTTCATACAAACAAAACCCAGTTATATATCCTTTTAATAATATTGGCAACGACTGTGTTCGAGAGCCACCCGTATTATTATCATAAAGCAATATTTCATACATATACGCCCCATAGAAACCGGATAAAAATATATGAATTCGCCATCATTTGCAATTGTATCAGAGAAACTACATAATATGAATATGTCATATCAATATAGCGAAACTGGACTTACAGATAATATTATTATAAGCATTTTCTCAATGTTTAATTTATTCGATTGTATTATGAAGGCATTCTGAATCGAATAAGCCGCGTAAACTTAATTTCTTTTTTAGAAAAGATGGTTTATTTCAGGCACTAAAATATATCGGTACCTAACTAAGAGCTTGAAGGTATTGTAAAAATATTATTTATTTCTCGGTACTTTATTATAATTAGTATGAGGCCGAGGCCGCATGCATAGCAGCATTATTCGCTATAACAACGCCACCGAATCATCAATACGTGAAGTGTCCTGCAATTTTTATATTCTTAACATATTGTTATATTTACGGGACATCCTTGCTAATGGATAATAATAGATGATACTATTATTGTTAACAGAGCAGCGATAGCTCAGTGGGGAGACCAACAGACTGCAATGCAGAGGGTCTCGGGTTCGAACCCACGTCGCGCACCTCTGACTTTCGGAAGTTATATGACTTTTCGAAATTATGTTCGTATTGATTGACAATTATCGCCTGCTCCGTGCCTCGGGGAGCACGTTAAGCCATCGGTCCCGGTTGCCACGAACATCTATGGCAGTCGTTATTGGGAGAGTGTCGACACAAAAGATCCCACTGGGTCGAAGTGTCGCCGGTCTGCACTGACTGGCCCCCACATAAGATACATACATACATACATCATTGTTAACATATCGCTATATTCAGATATTGATTCTTGCCAATGGATCAAGATAGAAGACACTAATATATACATCTTACAGCAGCGATAGCTCAGTGGGGAGACTAACAGACTGCAATGCAGAGGGTCTCGGGTTCGAACCGACGTCGCGCATCTCGGACTTTCAGAAGTTATATGACTTTTCGAAATTATGTGCGTATGATTGACAATTATCGCCTGCTCCGTGCCTCGGAGAGCACGTTAAGAAGAACGCACGTTGGGAAGTACCCTCTAATATACTGACACTGGTCTAGTCTTAGGGTATCGTTAGCCTTCGGGTTGTGGCGGTCAGGTGGCAGCCGCTCCGTGTAAAAACTGATATCCTATCAAATCCGGTTAGACTAGAAAAGCCGACCCAAGTGACTTGGCAATAATAAAGGCTAGGGCGAAGAAGACACTAATATTTTAGTTTAGTAGTAAGATGTTTTATATTTAACAAGAATAAAACAGCTTCCTCAGTTATTTCTCAAACATGTTTCAAGTTACGAGTACATACAGAAAAGTCGCCTCGTATCCATATCGTAATCCTTTATCAATTTTTCGTGATGAAACCTTTGAGGAAAATGGCACAGGAATCCGTAACACGGAATACCGAATGTGATGCGCCATCATATCGATATTACGTTCCAATATGATTATTTGATAGATATTCATACAACATATAATGAATATTTTGTTACTGATTCCGTGTGTTGTTTGACTTGGATGTTTTTGTAGGCTAAGTTCACATGAAGCCTTCAAAAACATCCTATTTTATAGCTTTGGAGGCAAAATAAATTCATATGGACTACAATACTATAATAATATAATTTCGGTCACGGCGGCCAATTTTACGGAGACTAGCCATCTGTGCTTAAGGTATTATAGTGCACAAGTGTGTACGCAAATACCAGCGCTCTCTAATTCCTAACTATCATAATCCGATAGGACGGCAATCCGGTACAACGGTAGGGAGGTCAAACGCAGGACCAACGGCTTTACATGCTTTTAGAGACAAGAGAGTATGCAATACCGTCAACTTTCTAACTACGGGCTGCTATTTAGTATAATAATAATAATATTCTACCACATAAACACAACACCATCTAGTCTAAACTAAGCAGAGCTTGTACTATGGGTACTAGACAATGGATAAACATATATATATATACTTTTTTTGTAAATACATACATATCATACATAGAAACACCTAGACCAAGACAAACATCTACAGATGTTTGACTTATGCGGGAATCGAACCCGCGACCTCAGGCGTAGCAGTCGGTTACACTAACCGCTACGCCATCGAGGCCGACAAATTTCTTCATAGTAAGTAATAAAATCCAAAAACTTTTTGTTAGCCCGACCTAAGATTCAAACCCAAGACTTCACATGGTTGCCATATCATTAAAATACACCTAATTACAGTGTAGTGTCTAATAGAGAGATATTTTTTAATTGATTCTATATTTGCAGGATTACCTTCTAACCAAACAAATGTTATCCCTCGAAAACATTAATTCAGAAGACTAGATCAAACTAGAAATAAAGTATTTCTGCTAAACTATCTGAAAAATCTATAAAGCTAAACCCATTCCATATAGTACATACTAGAAGCTACTTATTACAACAAATATCTGTTCGGTTACTACACGAAACACCGATAATACTTGTGTAACATATCGATATATATGCGGCCAGCGTTCTCTTTTATTATTATTTCCACATATTGACTATCTCTCGTCTATGCTCCCCTGGTACTCGGATCGATCGTTAATGCGTTTAAGATTGCCAACGTGTGTGCTTGTTTGGGCTAATGTTACAATATGTAGATGGTGATGTGATAGTAGTTTGAACTTTACGAAGATGTTGAGGAATTGACTTGGTTTCATGAATGTAAAAAAATGTCTCAGAGTTTTCTTTTTTGGTAGTTTGGTGTTGGCGTTTTTAAGGGATGAAAGTGTCACATAGCGGTGTTTGATTATTATCGATAAATATATCGAATTATTAGAATGTCTACGTGTATTCGAATGAAAATTAATCGTTATTTGAATGCAAGCATGTTGATAGTTTATGTATTTACCTATAAAAAGATAGATAAAAGTTTTAGAGTAAGTAGTCTTACTAGATTCGATAGATAAGTCAAATCGACTAAAAAAATCTAATGGCAGCTTAAGAATTTTTACGAAACATAGACATGAGTGCAAATTCCCCGTAACTGGATTTAGCCTCAGGCGTCGCTCTCTTCAATAAGGTCATCAACATGATTGGTTAATGCTTCGATGATATGTAACTAGTTATTAGCCGTTACGAAGCACGAGATAATTTGGCAGGATATACCACTTACCAAGAATTCATGCTGCTACTAAATTTTTTACGTATATTCATAGATGTACATTCTCACACCTATATATATAGAAAAGGGTAGGCAGAGATGTATTACACTCACATTTCTCCAATTATATTTTTCAGTCCCACGCTACTGCTGCCCGTACCAGCAATTAAGCTCCAAAAATCTCATGCACAGCAGTCACATACGCTCCACCATTTACATCTTAAAATTGACCCATATAAGTAGGTATAATAATAATATAATAATAATATTCTACCACATACACACAACACCATCTAGCCCAAACTAAGCAGAGCTTGTACTATGGGTACTAGACAATGAATAAACATACATACAAACAATTATTTATTTATTTTGTAAATACATACATATTATATGTACATAGAAACACTCAGACCAAGACAAACATCCATATTCATGCACACAAATGTTTGACTTGTGCGGGAATCGAACTCGCGACCTCAGGCGTGGCAGTCGGTTACACTAACCACTACACCATCGAGGCCGACAATATATGATGTGATTAGTAAGAACCTAGTGCGGAAACCAGTGGACTACTACGCTGAGCTTCAAGTTAGATTTAACAGCACACACCTCAGATGTTTCATGCTATTTGGGTATTGAATACATAATTTAAGTAAACATCGAGATAAAACCTGAATATCTTCACCAAGAGTTCACCATAATGGTTTCTCAGACTTGTAAATTCTATCAATCCGCATTGGGTCAGTGGCCAACTTTGGCTTTTCCTTTTTCATGCTAAGCATAGGCCATACCCAGCAGTGGGATACTTAATAAACAGGACTTCTAATATTAATAGTACAAGATCATATGTAAGTGTCGATACAGCGACATATTGAGACAGAAGATACAATATCGTGAGGCGTTACCATCTTCAGAGCATAACAGGGAATGAATAGAGACGATGTTATACTGTTAATAATAGCGGTTGCAACAAATTGATATAATGGATATTATATGAAAGAATCTGGTGCCTCCATTTGATTTACTAGTCCTGTGGTATAATGCGATTATATCGGCAATAGATATTTTCAGAAAGATCAAAGAGTCAGGTTTGTTTTATGTTTGTTTTTTTTTATTCTACAGAAATAAAAACAAATTCTATGGCCCACCTAATGCTTAGTAGCCTATTATCGCTTTCATTGCCAAGGTTATCACTCGTTCGTCGCCTATGTACTACAGCCAGAAAAACTAAAGGTGAAGCTAGGATAAGGAATATATCGGCGCTTGCGAATCTATTATTTATTACTCCTTACAATCAGAAAATAGTTGGCTCGTTCACTCAAAAAGAAAAATATGAGGGTAATACATCTCTGCCTACCCCTTCTTGGGTATATAGACACAAGTCTAGTATGCATATTAATGTTAAAGCAGTAGCAATGTTAGCAGTAACTTACGACAATATTCTGCGAGAAATTGGTACTGCCGCAGTAGAGAAAACTCATTCGTACAGTTACCAAATAATTGGCTCGTTCACTCATAAAGAAAAATGTGAGAGTAATATATCTCTACCTCTTCAGAGATTCACAGGCTAGTATGTCAGTTCAAAAATATCAAAGCTTAGTCGTCTCTACAGCTCTCGTGAGCATGCACTTGCCGCTCCGTCGATTCCATGAATAATGTTCTATCGATTGCGTCGCGAGCACCGCAAGCTACTTCTCATATTATTGTTATCTTTCCTTTTTGTTATTGTATGGTGGGGAGAGGGATAGAAATAGTTACGATCTCTCTTTCACTGTGCAATGTGTCGCTCATGTGAGTCAATTTGTTTTGGCTCAGTTGTCTTGTGTTTCACAAGTCATTAGCACTGTCTAGCTCTTTAATAATGTGTCACTGAAAAATGTGCTCGTATTGGATCGTACGTGTAGAATAATATCTGAGATCACAAAATAAAATCACTCAATCTAGAAACACTTTGGTAAGGTCCCTAGGGAGTGGATACTGGGATCTCAAGATTACACGCAACAAAATTTCGATATCTATCTATCAAGGTTTGACTAAGATTGCAGCTTACTTCTGTAACACGGTCTAAACCAGTAGTTCCTAAAGTGGTCCAGGTGGACCCCTAGGAGTCCACGGGAGACTTGACGGGGGTCTACATTGGCGAGACAAAAAAATGGGAGTTCACAATTCATAAGCGGGGGTCACGAAAATTTATTTGCTTTCGATAGTGAAGAACTAAAACATTGGCTTGACTTCAGTGATCTATGAGAAAAAAGTCTGGGAACCTCTGTTCTAAACGATTCAAAGCTGTGATATTACTTACAACAACGCAACAAATACAGACAATCTCACGTCTACCATATTTTGACAGGTATAATTTTTGGTTCCACTTCAGAGAAGGCGCACCAATTACCATCTACCAGGCACAAATCAAAACTCAGTGCCGCTACTAAGAACTTTTTGACAAAATATTACATATTACTTGACCGAGGAATTGAACCTGAGAACTAGCACTGCATTCACATTCACTGTCTCTGCGCTACCAAGACATAACACACATTTAATTTTATATGGTCTCAATAGCATCTCATGAACTCTCGAGAGTAAAGCTTATCTAAATCAAATGCTTATGCCATGTACCACAGCTCACTGGCCTTACAGCTAAATGTCTCATAGCTGTGTCTAATGTCTCATTATTGAAATCGTCAGCCGCTACCGAACGATGTTCCGCCCTGTCGCGCAACATCATTACCATTCTGACACGACAATCGAACAAGACCGTGTGCACCTAACCTAAAAACCAACAAAACCACAAAGCAAAGTCAACCTTAAACTTTTAATTATAGAGTCGAAATTAGAATGCCTTGTAAAAAGAAATTTGTTAAACATTTAAGTCTTTTTAAATCACGTGAGACGATCCATTTTAATCCTTTCACACCACGATTTAAGGTTTAATTTGGATCGCAGATGTTGGAGATAATTATCGGAGTTTCGATGAGGCGGCTGCTTTCATTTGTCAGTCGGACGGACGGACAGACAGATTGGCCGTGTTATTAGTGATATATTAGATCGGAGATAGACGGCTACTTATTGGCACTGAGTTAATTTCGTCCGTTTAGACATAGACGTTTAGGTAATTGTCTTAATGGAAGCGAGCAGCGTTTGTAAAAATGTTTATAGCATAAACACTTTTTTTAAACCTATGACAATTCTAAGACGCAATCAGAATCCTAATGTTATAAATGCGAATGTGAGTTTGTTTGTTATGCTTTGACGCCTTAACTACTCGACGAATCATCATAAAATTTCGCATTACACGAATTGAAAATTGATATAACCTTACCTTACTTATAAACCAATCTCAAATATCTAAAAAGTAGCCAAGTATTAACGAGCGACATCAGAAAAAAACATCTATAAACATAACGCAATAATGAGTGTTAGTTCAATAATAGTTAAGTAACAGCGACAGACTGTTGGTTAAAGATTAATCATTGATTAAGGATTTGAGAGCTAATTATTTTTCTGATGTCATTGTACAGATATAAAACTATATAAAACAAGTGTTTTAACACTGTCTTAGCCTACATAGATGTAATTTGGTAAGTAATAAGTTTTATGAACCACCAATGAACATTTTTGAGCGAGCGATCAACGGCGTCTCATATAAACGTTTACAGTGACACAAATTCTCTAGACATGTATTTTAATTGATTTGTTTGTCGCATTTTTTGTGATAATCATCTCAGTTGATGTGATGTGAGCTGATAATATCGGAGTTATTTAAGCCTATCGGAATGTAATATTCAAATTAAAATACCGATCGATATCTGTAAGTCTTTGTTTGGAATCATATGATCGGGGCATTTGGTACTTAATCAACAGGTCAATGGTTAAAGAAAGAGTGAAAAAAAATGTTTCTAGAGAAGCAATGGCACACCGGTGGCCATACACATTAGGTTTCCAATGATGTCTGGCATTCCAACAATTGACAGGTTTAAGGCAAGGCGATGATAAAAGGCAAACAAAAAAACGAATTGATATTAACCTATTTAGTTGCAGCGGCACACAGGCAGCTAGACACAATAGTTCTTTAATTATATATGGTTTTCTAAGACTTAACGTTAAATACAAACAATACAGAATATATATCTATACCCACAAATCTTTATAGACAGAGGAATGTTAGCAATCTTTTTAGGTTCCACACAGAACGGCATTAACTCCACGCTAGCTTATTGTCATCATATATAGTGAGTACATTACCAGACGCAGTGCTTTTAAAGAGAACTTTGGTAATTTAACATTCAATAACAATTTCTTTTAAATTTCCTTGGCCATCTAGGATCTCTAGGACTTACTTTTGCAACTCGGAGTATATCTACACGGCATTGCAGTTAAAAGCAATGCGTTTTTGGAACTAACAGTATTTATAAAGCCTATTTAGGAGGTGCTATGCTGTCATCGGAGTAACACAACACAAGATCATTTAGCTGAAATTTTCTGTAGAATGCAGATATTTGTCTAGTCGGAATATTATTAAGTCTATGCGTATTTTTCGCAGTGATAATCATTGACGCATAAATATATATATTATAAACGATGGGACAGTTTCTACATTAAGGTTTTACTGTGGGTTGTCATAGTTATCGTCACACCATGCGTTAGATCGTTAGCATCTCTTTCCATGTGAGTTTGTTTTTACATTTTCACGCCTTAACTACTCGATCGATCATCATGATACATATGATCATATACATTGTCAAGGGTACATAAACAGATATCGGATACCCTTTATCCAGAAACAAAGGACTGTTTCCGAGGTATAAAAAAATTATCGACAAATCTACATATACGAAACCGCGGGCAAAATCTAATCATGCATAGTTTATCTAAGTTTCTGTTAGGAGCGCTTTTACTAGATGTATTCAGATACATATGAACGATGCTATGAAAACTTAAATTAGACTCTCAGAACTAAGTGATAGTACAATTTAAAATCACTTCTTGAGCAAGAATTATCACCCTTTCCCCGTCAATCTACCAATTAAATAGAGTGCGACATTCTAAAAACATCGTAATGAACCCAAGCTCGAGTTAGAGGGGGTGAAGCAGGACGCTCGCGGGAGGAGGGGGGAGGGATTAATGGCGTGCCGCGGTTTCAGTTATTGCAACATTAATTATAATATTAATTATTAGCTAACTCGTGTACCCTACCCTTTGGGACGTGCCCGCAATGTAATGGCAGCAGGACAATTCGGTAATATTAATTAATATTATAACTTTATTTGTGTCTTAATTCTTTATGCTCATTATATAAATTAATGTGGAACATGGCTTGTAAAACCAATAATATGTTCTATTGTATATAATTCAGATTTAGTATATTTTCTTATAACATAAAAAATATCTAAACTTTGATTTGATTATTTGTTATAGATTAAAGAATAACAAAAATGAAAAGTGTAATCTTTTCTAATTATTTCTTTTGATTTATTGGTATTGGGTTATGTGTGTGCAAAATACCAAATGATTAGTTATACTATTTGGAAATTCATAGACTAAATTGGGTTAAAAAAAAAAATTCTTACTTTTAACCTAGTGAGTGGTAGCGGCACACCGAAGATTGGCCAGATATATAAAGTTTTCATTTATGTCTGGCATTCCAAAAATTTACAGGTTAAGTTATTAAAGCGTATTAGGAAGGTCACGTTACGTGATGTACCTAAGATAATTTATTTTTAATTTGAAACACTGATTGGAAATGATGAAGTTCATTGCCAGAAGTTAGTAATGGTTGGATAAATACTAGACTTGTATATTTCATGAAACGGAAACATGTGCTAATTAATTAGAATTTACTTTGTGGATAATGAAAGAAATTATTATTATTGATTATTATTATCTTGTAAATTACGTAAATCCTAATATCCACGTTTTGATAATACCTACCTACTACAATTTTTGTAATAAAACAGAATGCCTAATTTAATATATATTGAGAGTGTTAATGAATAACTGCCTAATACACAACTCACATGTATATATCCTCGAAGTGGAGAAGAGGGCATATACCCAAGAATCAGAAAAAGCACTCTTAAGGACATACTTGTGTCACTAGACTTACGACCTAATTCACGAATTATTTATATAGAGCTATAAAACAAATGAAAAATATAAATTTGCAAAATAAGATTGATCTTGGCTTAATTCATACGAGTGCAAAAATAAAAATAAAACTAGATAACTTGTTTTAGCACTGACATGTGTATTTCTTAAGTATCTATACCACATATCGTATGTAAATCCGAGCTCTGAGATATACATAGGATCTCAGCGCTCAAGCTTCATTTAAATAGCGACTAAACCTATATTAATGAAATAATAAAACAAAGCTGCCTCTAAAATATTAAAATAAATTAATTTAAGTCCAAGATAAGCCCACGCTTTATTCATTTTAAATGTTCCATCACGGTTCATTCGACAGAAAAATTGAACGTCTTGCCGACTCAGACTAAAATATACCAATAACAAATAAATTACATTACGAAATCAATGAAAATTTAATTATATTCACGGACCAATAAAAGCCAACAAAATCTCGTCCGATCAACAGTAATTGCTATGCGGACTGTACTTTAAACTGGCACATAAGCTCGAAGACGCAGGCGACATCTGTCGACGTAATTGAAGGATTAGGCAGATAATTGAAACTGTGCGAGCGGGAGAGCGATGCGACTTCACACACGTGGGAGAGAGATAGCCAGAGCCACTCAACACCGTCTCAAAACGGAACGGTTAACAACGTGTCTTCTTGTATATTGTATTATCTTACGTTTTATGCCCTATTAATCTTGCTCGACTGTGGATCTGGGGCGTATCATCCGACTTTGTACTTTAGAGTGTTGTGTTAGAGTCGTATTTCGTTCATCGGGGGTGTATGTATAGGGTGTTCGGAGCAATAAATAATTGTTTGTTCGCGTAAAACTGTAGTGCCGTTTGTACGGGGGGTTTCATCGTTTTATTTGGCGACATTTAAGGTAATCTGGGATAACAAGGCGCCCGCGACTCTTGGATCAGCTCGTAAACACGTTGTCAAAACTGACTGATTGTCTGTTTGTGCGAGCTAAGTGTTTGAGCAACGCGAGCACTTCAGTCGCGGCCCCGCCGAACATTTGTTACCGAGCTTAGTATGATTGAGAACGAAATTACGCGAAAAATTCAAAGCCTTCGTTAACTGTTCCATTTTAGGCTTACTATGTTGTTTTGTGGATAATTTGAACTGATTATTTACATTAGAATACCGCAAGAAGCGATGATTATTAATGACTGCAAATAGCGTTATTTTATAATTTTATTAATAGATGTTGTGCTTTGAAGGCTGCTCACAGTAAAATATGTTTAATAGAGTTGCGCTTTAGTTCAATAAACGGAAAATGTGAACTAAAAAGCTATATTGTACATTTATATTTAAAAGAAAACTATTAGACTATTTGTGAAAATTAAACTATTTATGAAAACTGAGACAAGATCGAAACTCTATCTATACTAATATTATAAAGCTAAAGAGCTAAAGAGTTTGTTTGTTTGATTGTTTGTTTGTTTGGTTGAACGCGCTAATCTCAGAAACTACTGGTTCGAATTGAAAAATTACTTTAGTGTTGGATAGCCCATTTATCGAGAAAGGCTATAGGCTATATAATATCACGCTACAAGCAATACGAGCAATACATCAATAAAAAATTTTGCAAAAACGGGTAAAATTTCATGAAGCAGACGAAGTTGCGCGGGTCCGTTACTTTTTAATATGAAAATTTGACGTCGAATGTACCTATAGAAATAATGTCAGTATGTAAGGCTCAAAATAATTTACCGTTCTTCGTTATATATATTAATGTCTACACCTACTATAATGTTTCAAGAATAAGTAAGCGTACTTTAATATACATATCTATTTTATTAAATTTACATATTATGGTAGATGGGCACAGTGGTTAGAATTCCCAGGTTGACCATACTATTATTATATATAATTTAACCTAAAATCGATTTAGTAATAAGACGCTTAAGAGATCATTGACATAATTTTCATTCTGTCAATCTCTTTCATTCTCGTCGTCATCAAAATTAATCCAATTAAATAACTAAACTGACCATAATCGAATGTAAAGTCGATTGATCAATAAGCGAGTCACATCACTACGTCTCGGTTATGTCTAATCGAGTGTATCGATTAAGCCGGAAGCGGATCCCGTTCACGGCACACGTTAATTATAAATTATAATAATCTACTGTGGTTTCTTTTTATGAAAAAAATAATTGAATATCTTATACCTATGTACACTGCCTTACTCATCCACAAATGTAAAGCTCTGGATTCACTGCAAAGACATAGCCGAGTGGAACAGAGTCCAACTAGTTATGAGTAAGTTATCTTCCACTAAACGCTCTTATATAAGGGACAATTTTTACTACATTATGTGCCTGTACCGTTTTCAACTATAGCCTAGCTCAAAAACATTTGAATGCATTGCAAACATAAGTCATTTACAAAATCTTGTCGCGTATAACATGGCTGTTATTGCTGACTAGTATATTGCAGCAACTCAGTAAAGAGTTTAGATAGTTTTTACGAGTTGCCTTGTAATTTAAATAGAAATGTAATTTTTTTTGTGGAACAGTTTCGTGTATAACTATTTTAAACGTATGGACCTTTCCGCTAGACTCCTTGCTGGTGCACTTCTATGAAGCTTCATGTTGCGAGGCGCTAGCAATGGAAGTCCGGCTCAAGGGTATTTACACATTAGTTTTTAGATGGTAGGATATATTTTTGTCCAAAAGGCATCTCCCGCACTACCAACAGTACTAGTTAAAATAGACGCAAGGATATCCAGACGCGGAATAACTACAGGTAATTCTCTTTTTTGGACCCGTGTGTTGATCAAACACTTAGCGCATAAGTAGTGGTGAAATTGCTGCTTAACTTTCTTTATATATATATAGGATATATACAACACCTTTATTGTCTTTGTTGGTTTTATGATTTGTCGGCTTCGATGGCGTAGCGGTTAGTGTAACCGACTACCACGCCTGCGGTCGCTGGTTCGATTCCCGCACAAGTCAAACATCTGTGTGCATGAACATGGATGTCTGTCTTGGTCTGGGTGTTTCTATATATAATATGTAACTATTTACAAAAAAAATAATTATATATGTATGTTTATCCATTGTCTAGTACCCATAGTACAAGCTCTGCTTAGTTTGGGCTAGATGGTGTTGCGTGTATGTGATAGAATATTATTATTATCATTGTTATTGTTCAACAAAACTGTTGTGTATATACCCAGTGAAATGTGGAGATCTTTGAGGATATACCTCTAAGATCTCCACATTTCACTGGGTATTTTCAAGATCTTACATAATATATTTAACGATATCCGTGCTTTTCTTTTGAGTAAGTCTATGCTAGTACTACTAAATTCGCTAAGGAAAATGCCGAGATCTCGATTTATGTCAAGAATATCTCAGTAGTAGCACGATCTCTGAATTTGTATACATACCATAGCTGGCAAAATATTAGTACTTATGTACACTTGTGCCTACCGTTTCGAAGATAGGCATGATACTGTGTATGTATGTAAAATACCAATTATTCTGATCTGGTAATCGAACCTCACAGTCACACATGCAATCTTACATCACAAATCTAATGAGGCTGATAATTAAAAATTACACAGAAGTTAATGACATAATCATGTATTAAATATTTGGTTTAATATTCCATGTTAGAGAAGCTGAGATGACAGCTACTAAATTAACTGCTTCTGTAGACATTACGAGCTTAAATTAAAAAATAAGTTGTCAATGTTATAACGACGTGTGTGGGTGGGTCGTGGGTCGAAGTGACAGGTGACTAAGGTACGTCGCACACGGGCCACTTACAACAGCTACAAAACGTCGCTATTTAGCAGTGGACTATAGTTTCCAATATTTTTTAAACTACGACTACGTTGCGAGCAAATGCTTAGTGTATATAAGTAATAATTAAATGCTCTTTATTTGTAAGCTCATCATTTAAGAACCGCTGGAACAATACGATAGTTTACATTTTAAAAGTATATATTATCTGGCAGTTTTCTAAAACAATACGACAGTTTACATTTTAAAAGTATATATTATCTGGCAGTTTTCTTTTTTAAATGTCTGTAGAATACCGACAACAATCTCAAGGAACGATAACTAAGAAAAAAAAAATATGCGTCAAACTGAGAGTTTTTATCCATAGCATTTATACAAAACAATCTCTGTCGGGCCAGCTAGTCTATACTAATATTATAAAATGGAAAGATTTGATTTGATGTTTGTTTGTATGGATTTAGCTCAAAAACTACAGACCTGGCTTTAAAAAATTATTTTACGATTAAAAAGCTGTATTATCACCAAGTAACATAGACTACATTTTATTTAAATAAAAGGACTGTTAGTAACATAACATAACCTAACCTATTTTACGCCAACGAGTTGCGGGCAAAATTTAGAAATGTATACAAAAGACCATCTGTGCATCACAAATATTTTCATCACTTGGCTTCAAACCCGTACCACTACATTCGCTTACACTAAAAATAAAACAATAACACTCAATATACAGATGTATGTGTACGATCCCACAATAATAAGGAGCAGTGATTGATACAAGGGTTTCTGTCGACACGCCATTTGCATTTTTATGGGCGCCGCCCAACATCCGCCCGCCCTACACTACACGCTCTACGTACAGACATAGACGATGCGCTTTTATTTTCACTTATATTTAGAACTGTATTTTTGTATGATAGTGTTGAAGTAATTTATATTCTATCACATACACACAACACCATCTAGCCCAAACTAAGCAGAGCTTGTACCTGCTATGGGTACTAGACAATGGATAAACATACCTACATATATACGTAAATACGTACATATCATAGAAACACCCAGACCAAGACAAACATCCATGTTCATGCACACAAATGTTTGACTTGTGCGGGAATCGAACCCGCGACCTCAGGAGTGGCAGTCGGTTACTTTAACCACTTCGCCATCAAGGCCGACAAATAGTTTATATAGTCTATTTTATTTTAAGACTTTTAAAATGGATCTTTGGTGATTTGGATCACCTCGTGCTTTGTTTAAAATAAGTTTGCGAAGGATCGGTTGGCCTGTGTGTTTTCAATATTATGTTTTTATAAAAGTATGTATTGCTTTAAAAAATAACACATGTACTTATAATCTCTACCAATCTCTTTGAGGATATATTTTGTAATGTGTGATCGGTTTTTATTCCTCTATAACAACCAAAATCCAATGAATAACTAGTTAGTCATTGTAATTAGGTTGTTACATTTTGACTTCATGGACAGTAAAAAATAAACTAGGCAAAAGTGTGTAATATCACTGTAATACCAATTTTCTGTCAACTAACTCAATCTACCAATATTTAAAATAACAAACTACATTACTCTCTTAAATAAAACATTGCAACAATAACAAATTACACAATTAAAAACAAATAAAGCCGAATATTGGCGGAGCACGCGCGACCGATCGCATCGGGTGATTCATCATGCGACAAATAAGTCGCCGTCTGCAGCGGCGCTTGCGCATTGTCATGTTAATCTCAATAACTGTGGTGTTTTCATTGTGAGGAAGCCACAACTGTGGCAGACACGCCCACATAACGTGGTCAATACAAAAATAATGTTGTTTTAATACAGTTTTTTTTGTTGTAGTATGGTTCGGTGGCGCAATGGTGGCGAATATGACTGCTGTGTATGCTGCTTTGGGTTCGATTCCCGGGTGGAGCAAAGTGTTATTGGGTTTTACTGTCAAGATTTTCGGAGTAGTAACACAGAGTAAAATACTTGGTCCGGTAGACTGCAACTGGTTCGACACCTATTATATGGGCTTTTAAATCGTAGCTGGTGAAATGGGTGCTTATTTATTTATTAATTTATTTTAAACTTTATGTATTAAACAATACTTTGGCGGACTTAATGCCAAGGGCATTCTCTACCAGTCAACAGTAGGGTGATGCAGAGATAAATTGAAGTAGATGCATACAGTAGCAGAACATACTTGTACATAATATATACATACCAATAAACATATTATATAATCTAAATAAAATATATACTCATATATATATACATATGTATTCATATAGATATAGATACATGCATGCTACATACATATATACGTACGTATTATATTAATGATGAGAAGAATCTGATAAACTGTCGAGGAGGACAGCACGAACTTTTACCTTGAAAGTGTAACGGTTTGTGGACATCCTGACTTCATGAGGGAGCGCATTCTACAGTATAACAGACTGGACGAAGAAAAAAGAATGAACAAAATCAGAAGTATGAGAGACACAAAGTAATAGGAGGTTATTGGAAGAACGAAGATTTCTGTCATGATTAGAACATAGGTATTGGAAATGGCAGGTTAAATAAGTGGCATTTGGTGAGGTTATAATAGAAAATAATACTGTAAGGGCACGCAAACTACGGCATTGACGAATGGGTAAACATTTTAAAGTGGATCTATGAGATGAAATATGGTCATATTTACGAAGATTATAGATTAATCGAATCTTTATCTCTAAAAAATGTAGACATGAGCCTGTATGTCATGTTTTGAAAAGTTAATCTAGATATAAAATATTAAAATTGGGTCAAAAAGTCTAAGGTTCGATTCCCGGGCAAGGTTTTATTGGGTTTTATAATCACGAAATTTTTTGTAATAATATTTAGACCTTAAACAATAGCTGGCTAATTATGGTCGTAATGAGCATCTAAACGCCTTTCCCTTCAAGGATTCAGGCGTGAGACTATGAATCTATCTATTACGAAAACTGAATCTTAATACAGAAAAGAAGAACTTTTATTATTAGAGAAACTCAACAGTATTCAAACAATAAATCCCCGCGTATCCCCTGTCTGCTTGTCAAATCCTCTAATCATTGCTCAGCTGCGCCCACGCTTATAATTGATTCCACCGCAACCATTCACTAACAGCTTTTTTGTCCAGCTGTGGGATTTAACGACATTTGACATTGGATTTTTAAATAAAGAAAGTTTTATTACGTTTGTAGGTATTTTGTTTACCATTCCTTACAGATAATAGTATAACATTCGCGTAAACGTATGACAATGTTAAGAAATATCATTATTTAAATAATGATTACAAAATGAGCGTTAAAGCAGCGATAGCTCAGTGGGGAGACCAACAGACTGCAATGCAGAGAGTCTCGGGTTCGAACCCACGTCGCGCACCTCTTACCACTTTAGGAAGTTATATGACTTTTCGAAATTATGTGCATATTGATTGACAATTATCGCCTGCTCCGTGCCTCGGAGAGCACGTTAAGTCGTCAGTCCCGGCTGCCATGAACATCTATGGCAGTCGTTATTGGGAAAGTCAGTACCCTCTAATATCCTGACACTAGTCTAGCCTTAGGGTATCGTTAGCCTTTGATCAGAGAAGTATAGAAGGAACTAGAGGATGCCTATTTCGCAGACGCGCCTGACTATCAAGAACCAGGTTACTGATATAATATATGCATGCGTATATGTATTTATATATACATACGTAGCATTTATAAATGCGTGCGTAGCGAAAATATTATATATTATATAAGTATATATAATATTATATTATATAAGTCTATAATACGTATATGTATTTTAATTATTCTTTTGTTATTTTAATGGTAAATGTTCATTAGATCAGCACAGACTTTTAAGCAAATCATTTTTTTGTCATCACTTGGAACTTTCAGTAATTATATTTTTTATATAATTTTTTTAGCAACTTGACGGTCATACGAAACATTTGACATAATCAACATTCATATGAATGAAAAAAACGATTTACCTCCACCTTTGTCAAATGGTGCGGCCATGTTTTTGGCTTTCATCGATGTCATTGTTTTAACAGAATTGCTGACACGAGATTTGTCTGTATTTTAATAACACCTGTAAGCCTTTTTAATATTAGCTTTTGGATCTTTATTATGAAATAAACCTGTTCCTTAGAATGTATACTACCGCATACATAATATACTCATGTCCGTTGCCCGCTAAATTAGGCATCGATTACGGATTTCCACTTGCTATGATCTTCTTATATCTCTCTTACTTGAATTGCTCTTATTACATTTTTAATGCATGCTCATGTATTTAGAGTAGCCTTAACCTGGAATTCTGCTAGTCTCTGATTTAAATTATTGACATATCAGTTATATTAATGCTTTTCTATAAAAATAGCCGAAATTGTATTTATGTCATAATTACATGAATAAGTGGCATACAAAATAATTAAATCTCTATAGTTTCACTTAACCCATGACTTAACCTCTTCTCTACCTACCTTTCACTTATATAAAATTAATAACATAAAATACCACCTCCCTATCTTTGGTAGGTAGTCTAGTCTAGGTACCAAAGATACAAAACTCACATTCCACAACTACCTACCTACATAATAGAGAAAAACATAACACCATCTGCAGCCCACAGCTACAGATCCGACTTTACTGATATATTTTGACCATAAGACCTATGACTGAGCCGGACAGCCAGCTCCTTTTTTCTATTCCTTCTGCTTATTGTGAGGGCTTTAGGTATCAATAGCTATGCGCTAGGCAGCGGAGAACCAACCCCTGAATTAACAAATCAATGACACTTCCAAGTTTACCACACCAGTAATCACCTAACGGTCAATAGATATAAAAACTAAGCACCAATCAAACTATCTATATAACTTATCGTCAATAAACAAGTGTATAGCGTTACAGTGAGTAAGGATCTCTAAAAACTCGTCGTTAGCGGAGCAATCAATTAGGGTTCCGCACGCCGCACGTGTGGGCTCGTGTAATGACCTCATTGATAACTACATAACTCAAGTATGTACAAGTATTGCGCGAGTGAGAGAAGGCAGGATATTATATATAATATTATTTTTACTTATAATATCTATTAAAATAAGACCGTGGAATAGGCTTGTAAAGGTACTTTTGTAAGAATATATATGTATATACCAAATTTTGCCCGCGGCTTCGCACGCATAAACGTAGGTTGGGTTAGGTTAGTAACAGTACCTTTTTCTGGATGAAAGGTACCCTATGTCCTTTTCTGATCCCCTGACAATGTGTATGTGAAATTTCATAATGATTGGTCGAGTAGTTAAGGTGTGAAAGCGTAACAAACAAACTCATATTAGCATTTATAATATAAATTAGGATAATATGTATTGTCTTTTTAAATATAATAAGAGAAATGTTGACGTCCCTAAGACTTTGAGTCTAGGTAGACTCATCTCTCTACCCCAAACGATCGGCAGACGTATATTACTACCATATTTCACTAACCAAGTTTTCAGGTTACACGTAATAGAGGGAAAGCCTATTGCCGTCTGCCGGACACAGAAACAGATTTCGTTCTGATACTGACAATATCTTGCCAGAAAAACGTAGAAACACGTGGATATATCCAGGGACCAACCAAGCAATCCAACCCAAGATCCCATCTACAGTAAACGTATTCACTCCTGACACATATACACCGTAGCAGTCAGTAAGAATGAAAAGTCTCGTTTTGACTAAGTGAATTCCGTGCTTCGGAGGGCACGTAAAAAGTCGGTCCCGGTTGTTGTCAAATTGACAGCAGTCGTTAAGCCATGTCAGAGGCCTACGGGCGGCTTGAACAACTCTTGACAACAGGTTGGCCACTGACCACACGCAAAGAAGACTAAGTGGATGAGATGATAAATTAAGAGACTGTGTGTACTTTTGTAAAGTTTATCCCTTTTCGTCACCGCAGGAACATCATACAAGGCTGTTTGTTCGATCTTCAGTGAAGCTGAGGTACTTTCCTGATCTTGAAAAGGAGAAGAGAAATCCTAGGTTAAAGATTTCACTGAATCGAAGCTTGGCATAAGATTGTATTTATTTGCAGACGGATTCCACCACACATAGACTTCTTCCGAAAGTAATTCTTGTGAAATAAGTTTTTAATTTATGGAAGCAATCTCGCAATTTACACCTTATAGAAATATCATCTCTTAACGTCGTTTTTGTAGTTACAAACTCAGAAGAAACAAGTCGCTTCCTAGCAGTAACCAAACCAATCTCCACATTCCAATCTCTATCCCATATTTAAATTTTTAGCTCATCACTCGTTGAAACTAAATAGAAAACAGATATTCACTAAAAATGTGTATCACAGATTATTCACCAAAACGCAGATGTCACTCAACCGATTCACTGCGAGTCACATTCGACTAATGAGCAGCGATTATCGTCCGCTCCCGCCTGTCATCGGTGCAATCGATTGATCACTTCACTACTAAACTGATAGCAAACAATTTTCGACCTTACTTCTATCAACTTACGTTTTAATTTTCAATGTGGAGTCAGCATATGTATGGCCGTCTGTCCGATAGATTTGACTGGGAATTTAGGCAGATATACGTCATCAAGTGTCGCGTCAAAGCACAAACAAATCGTTCGGAAACAAAGCTTGACAGTTGTTTTGACAAATAACAGCGCGGTATTTGGATAGCCAGTCGCTTTGAACACTGATATGTATAATTTAATTTGTATCAATATTGTATTTGGACATTGAAAACTTTTCCATATTTCAATCAATTTCTACTTCGTAAAAAATAGATGTAGGTAGATATTAGAGGTGTCAGGTCAAAACTACAAATGTAGTTTTTGTCACATTTAGTGCCGAAGCATAAAGCACAGAGTATAGAAGCTATACAGGACAGAGTATACCCAGCTTAACAAATACAACAAAAGACCACAAACGCACTGACACTTATGCGTCCATACTTACGACAATTTTAATTTAAATCACAGAAATTTCGAGGGATACAAATATATGCCAAGGCGTTAGACTATGACTAACACTTAAATTTTCCATCCGAATGGACTGTGGTGTAATACGAAGGTTTTATGTACCGTGCCAACCTACAACACAATTTTACTTTATTTATTTTAATACCACACCCGCATACAAATAATTTCTGTGTCGCGAGGTACTTTACAAACATTCAGACAGTGGACACAAAGAACACCCAGACTCGGAACAACTATTAGTGAATCACACAATTTTTTAACCGAACTCACAACACTTGTCGCTTATTCACACACACGCCGTGCTACTTATAAGGATTTCCTATCTGGCAACCTAATAACACTTTGCCCGTCCACAGTATTGAACTCGTTCGGTCAGAGGCTAACAAGCTATACGATTCTTCTTCATAATGTTCATCATTAATATGTGCAGTTATGCACGATTACGGCTGCATATGCTAATCTTATAATGACGTGGGCAACTGATTGCATGCTAATCTTGTAATACTAGAGCCCAATCTATTTATTTGTAGCTCTATCGTATTTTAGTGTCTCCGCCTGTCTATTTGAGTTCTAAATCAGATATATGCCTTACTGAAGGGCAGCCATTTCTAAGGCTTTACTTCCAAAAGCTGTATTGTTACATGTGTGAAAAGGAGATGGCGCATTACAGGATGCATAGTTTGTTTGGGTATGCGATAACCATGCTTTAAGAGATGGTGGTAAGGACACCATTCCCGCTTACTATATGAAAGGCAAACGTTTGACTATGTTTTCTGGCAATGAAGTAGTCTATGAGGAGTAATTACTATTTACCATCAGGTGAGCCGCTAGCTTGTCTGCTACAAAATGGAAACAAGAACAGTAGAGAATTCCGGTTTAACAAATATTAACATTAATTCTAAAAAGAAACTAACTTTAAGTTATTTTGGCACTACCAAAGCTTTGTGAACTCGATCCTCATGCATGACGATAAATTCTGTCATCTGGCATGTTTATGTCATCAATATACGCGCGGTGGTTTTATAATAATCAGCAAACCGCCAAATTTTGTTGAATTAAATCACCCGCAATAAACTAATGGATGATAATTATATCCAAGTCTGAAAACATTCAAACTTAAAACAATTATCTTGATGTCTAATCTTTAGAACACTTAGGTTTGATCAATTATCTTAGTCTCAATCTTTGTTAAGCCCATATAGGAATTATAACTAGCACAAGATACCTAGAGATCTACTCTAGATCTAAACTTTGTCATTGCCATTTATTTTGATCAAGATTGTTGAATAACAGACTCGTTAAGTACTTGGAGAAATTTAATATACTCTCTTCAAGGCAATATGGCTTCCGTACAGGTATATCTACCAGTAATGCTGTGCTGGATCTGACTAATGAATTGGTTACAAAACTAGATCAGAAGCAAAAGGTCGTTGGTATTTTTCTAGACTTAGCTAAGGCCTTCGACACAGTCTCTGTCCCCATACTTTTGGATAGACTTGAGGGCATCGGCATTAGAGGTTTACAGCTCGCTCTCTTTAGAAGCTATCTTGGCGGTAGACGACAATGTCTTAAAATTGGTAACCTCACTAGTGATGAACTCCCTATAACCTACGGCGTGCCCCAAGGAAGCATAATTGGCCCAACTTTGTTCATTATCTACATTAATGAACTTTGCCGCTTGCACCTTTCTAATGGCATCATCTTTACCTACGCTGATGATACCGCTCTGGTATTTCATGGCACCACTTGGGATTCAGTTTTTAAACTCGCTCAAACGGGTTTTAACACTGTTTCTAATTGGCTGGCTCTAAATCAACTAACATTAAATATCGAAAAAACTAAATATGTCACATTTTCTTTATCACCAAGAGGTAGTTGTTTGTCCGCCTTTAATAAGCTAATAGCTCACTCATGCAATTCGATATCTAATGAAACTTGCGACTGTCCCGATATTAAAAGCACAGATTGTGTAAAGTATCTCGGTGTTGAAATTGATGATAGCCTCTCGTACCATCGACACATAAACTCACTCACTTCTAGACTAAGAAAGATGATTTATATCTTCTCCAAACTTAGACATGTCGCAAATGACGTTGTGCTAAGGCTTGTATATCTCGCTCTCTGTCAATCGCTTACTCAATATTGCGTTGTAGTTTGGGGAGGCTCGTCTAAAACCCACTTTTTAAAACTTGAGCGTGCCCAAAGGGCGCTCTTAAAAGTAGGTTGGAAACTTCCTTATCGATTTCCCACAGCGGCACTTTATAAAAACTGCGGTATTCTATCTGTCCGGGCTTTATTCATTCGCACTGTCATATTAACAACCCATGCGCAAACACATTACAATCCGGTGCGATACGCAAATACCAGACGTCGGCACGCTATTTACCCCCCTACACAGGTACACACTAGCCTGGCCCAAAGAAGTTTTTGCTTCTTAAGCAGCCATCTATATAACAAAATTAACAGTTTAATATATGTATATCCGCTGACGCGTCATGAATGCAAAAAGATTATCACTGATTGGCTTTTTGGGTTGAGTTATGATGACACAGAAAATTTCTTACAAATAGTTTCGTAATTTGGTGTAATTAAGAATCCATTTCATTTACACTCTACAGTCGACTACTTGCACCATACGCTCACACACACATTGACAGTTCCCTCGCACTGTGCGAATGCGATTCTCTACTACTACTCACGCACACACACACACACACACACACACACACACACATACACACACACACACACACACACATACTCTTACACTCATTTACCCATTCATACAAAATCACATTCCGATACTAACGTTCTCATATACAATTTTTATTACTACCCACCTTTTAGTTTTCATTTATTAGTTTTTAAAGTGCATAATTTTAAATATTGTAATATTAAATGGTAGATTCAATTGTAGGGCCATGGGGAGGGCCTGGAGATTTGTCATACAGGTTTCGAGCCTAGTACAGACTCCAGCTCTCACTAAGGAACTTTAATATACTTACTTATAAGTTACATGTAAGAACATATTATGTACATGACTGTGCCTTATTGAGAGAAATAAACGTATATTATTATTATTATTATTATTATTATTTAGTGATAGCATGTACAGTATATACCTAGTATTATCTATACTAATATTATAAAGCTGAAGAGTTTGTTTGTTTGTTTGGTTGAACGCGCTAATCTCAGGCTATCCAACTCTAAAAGAATTTTTCAATTGGAATATTGATTCCAATTGAAAAATTATTTTAGTGTTGGATAGCCCATTTATCGACGATGGCTATAGGCTATATAACATCACGCTACGAGCAATAGGAACAGAGCATCGATGAAATTTTTTCCAAAAACGGGGCAACTTCTCTTATGACCAGAAGACGAAGTTGCGCAGGTCAGCTAGGGTATAAATAAACATATTAATAAAAATATTTCGTCAATAAGTAAACCCGTATATGACACTAGTGTAGAAACACGACGAGTATGCTAATTACTCACTAAACTTGTGTTCTCGCAACAATATGTCGTACTATACAGGGTGTTTAATCACGTACGTACTGGCTGATACAGGGTGTTGCTTAATCACGTACTACAGATGCTTTAGTTGTTGAAGTATGGTTTTAACATGTCAGATTAGACTGCTTCGTTCGGATTGACGTACAGATTAATGCATGATTTTGTAAATCTATATAATCCATAAAACACTATCTATAGCTAGTGATAGCTACACTCACAGAAAAATAATTAAAGGACTAACCATTAAGTTTTTAGGGGGTTGCAAGTACCCCATAAGAACTCATAACTATTATAACAAATAAAGCAACCAAATTTCTAAGCTTCTTATTTATTTTTAAAATCTTTGTTATATCATACTGAACATGCAGCAATGTTTATATCGTGTGTGTACTCTGACACAAGACAGTCAAACTCAAAATAACGACAAATAGAAACATAAGTTTTTATTTCTCACAAATATCATAAAATACACTGATAGTGTTAGCTAAAGATATTACTTCCCCAATGCAGTAATTCGAACTTTCAGTACACATTAACCGCGTCATCAATTCACGCATACAAAATAATTTAAATGCGCCATCACAACAATTTAAAACAACAATAGCTCAAAAAAACGCTTCGTCAATCTACAATTAACGCAAAAAATGCACTTTAGAAGGGAACATTTTATCAAAACACATTAAAATTAAATTATACTGTGATCCATCAAAATAATTTAATATGCGCAATGGACCCCGGGGTCGTTATGGACCCCGATATACAGGGTGTGTGATGATCTGCATCGGTTTAAAGTGTCGTTTGTCTTATCTGTGACGTCATTAGGCATGTCGTAAACTGAATAGCTTTTATTATGTGGGGTAATACTGGATATTATGTGTTTTGTAGGGTCGTTGTTGACCCAAGTTTTAGTTAGATTTTGCTGTGATTATAAGTAATTGGGTTAAAGAACGCTCTTATTTAATTATAGCATAAAACATCATAACAGCTTTATAAATATTTTAGCTTTTATGCAAGCAATATTTATGTTTCTTTTTCTCTCATATTTCATTATATTCTAATATTGGATATGGAGACCAACAGATTGCAATGCAGAGGGTCTCGGATTCGAACCCACGTCGCGCACCACACCACAACACACTTTCGGAAGTTATATGACTTTTCGAAATTATGTGTGTATTGACTGACAATTATCGCCTGCTCCGTGCCCCGGAGAGCACGTCAAGCCGTCGGTCCCGGCTGCCATGAACATCTATGGCAGTCGTTATTGAGAAAGTCAGTACCCTCTAATATCCTGACACTGGTCTAGCCTTAGGGTATCGTTAGCCTTCGGGTTGCGGAGGTCAGGTGGTAGCCGCTCCGTGTAAAAACTGATATCCAGTCAAATCCGGTAAGACTAGAAAAGCCGACCCCAAGTGACTTGGGAATAATAAAGACTAAGGGAGAAGATTTGTGGTAATAAACCAGAGTCTGATCTGTCACGCATATTTTTTTCAGGAGTGGCTTTGTTCGATTCAAGAATCTAATCCGATATCTTTCGGATCGGCAATCATACAAGCACCCATATTTATGCCAGTAACAAACAATTAAGTCATGTCTGTTGGTATTAGTTAGCTATAACAAATATCTTAAAATTTAACAAATCAGAATTAGAATAGATTTATTTATATTAACTCTTTCTTTAAAAGTATCTGCGCTCCTTTATAAACTAGATATGTATATCCATTGTGTAACGTCTATATAATATGTCACCTACAATTATATTTTACCAAAGTAAAATAAAATCGCGACGTCCTTAGTAACCTAAATCCCACCTAAATAAAAACATCAAAGCAGATAACATGCAATAAACTTATGTAAACGCATCTATCTTTGTGGGAAGTATCCATTGCTGGCACACAACTAATTCAACGCTACTTTACTACAGCAATAAAAGCAATGGATAACGAATAACGACACACTGTCATTTGCATTTTGAACGACTAAAGGGCAACTTACGACTCTGTATGTTGTTATGCCGTGTCCATACTGACGTCCGCAAAACGTACGATGATTAGAATATAGAATTAAATGGTTCGCGAACAATTTGTATGTAATGCACTAATATACAAATACCTTTATCTTATTCGACCACATCTTGTAAATATATTTATTAAGGTGAATATTATAAAGGTAAATTATAGTGAAATGTTTTTTATAATTTACGATTTAAGATAATTTAGTTACATTATGGTTCTTAATAAAGCATTTAAATTACATTAAATAATTATTAAATAGGAGAAACCTGCGTGTAGAACTAATAGATAATGGTTAAAAATACCAGTTAACTAACTGCTAGGGTTTATCAAAAACAAAGGCACAATTTAAGAGTCACTGACTGCAGAGCCCTTCCTTGACGCTTAGTAAGTATACCTACATATGGAAGAAGAGCACTCATCCTCTCACATTTTTAACAAGTAATTCATACACACGTACGTACTAGAGTCACGTCTGTTTCCTGCAAAGGAGGCAGCGACTACGGATTGCTATTTATTACTATCCAGACATGTTTCTTGCTTCATAAACTTTCAGGATATTATATACACTCTCAACCTGGCTAAGTTATTTATCGTTAAATATAGGGCGTTCTGCTTATGCTGCACTGTTTGCACATATAACAGTGTCAATGTTAGCTATTTATTTAGTTTGTGCGCATGCATTCGATTCTATAATAACTGGCGTGATTTCTTTTGCACGATCGGTGTAACCGCTCAGTTGTAGACGCAACCTAAGGGTTACGATGCCGTATATCCTCTTGGAATCAGTGGTTGTATATCATATTGTAAAGTTTACTAGTTCGAGGCGCGGATTATAAGATTAGCTGCTTTATTACGGCTGTATAGTTTTAGTAGAAATATAAAAATATGGAAGGTTCTGTGTGTCGATTAATAAGTTAAGGTTCTTGGAATTTTAGGATTCGATACGATTTATTTATTACGATACAGGTTGTTAAATGTAAGTGATTCATTTGAATGTATGTCGTTAGTCAAAGTTTTATGTCGGATAGTTTGTTTACTAAACTTTGATTCAACGTCAACTAGAGACCTCCCATGTGAAATGTTAATAAGTACCTGATAGCGAAGAAAGCAAAGTATTATTCATTACAAGAATGTATTTCTGAAAATACTCTCTATACTATAACAAACAGATCAACATTTTTTTTTGCATCGTCTTTTGCTGAACCTACAAAATTTGTATCTACAACCAGCTTTGAGCAGTCAATATATGTACATCTTGTCATATGTATGGATTTCATTTCAATGTATTTCGTTAAGGTAATTGTATTTATATTTTGGTTTAAGTTAATCTGGTGTAGACTAGGCATTATTTAAGCAATACATTGCGTAGTAGTCTAACCTAAAACCTAATTTTATAGTAACTCTTATACAGAATACCAAGAGCTCTAGAATCTACAGTAACTGATGCCGTACTCACTGCTTTTTAACAACAATTCCAACTCAAATTCGCCATTAAATGATTACAGAAACAAATTCAATAAACGATACAATTAAGTGACATTAAAACTATGAAATATAGTTATTGAATAAACATTCGTGAGTCAGGAATTAATTGCATTATGCATTCGGGGTCCTGCAGGGCCCCCGCACTGGGCCCCGGTGCTACACACATGTGTAAACACCCTGCCCTAGTGATAATCTTCCCTATGGATTAATTTTATCGAATGCCAAATGAGCTATGACACCCATGTAGGGGAATTGAAACTCAACAAAAACAAACACGAATCTGCGCTCGCAGACACTCTTGTTACATCTTACTAAGGTTTAAAATAAAGTGAAAGTATGCCAAGTGAGAATGGTATTTGTTCCCTTTGCGCATTGGCTTTTGAGTCCAATTTGTGAATACGCTTTTGTGATGCGTTTAGTATAAAGGATTGTTGCTCTGTATTGATACCATTAGCTCGCTTATGAGCTTAAAACCTTTGATATAGTGCAGAGATTGTGTAGAATAACAAGTTTTGTGCGGACGACAATTGTGACTTTTACCTTACTTATATTACTTTGGGGTCCTTTTACTGTGAGTAGAACTGTTGAACTTTTGTGATGTATAATAGTAATGATTAAATTGAGTGTAAATATAGCGTGTTGGTGATTAACATAACAAATTAAGTTAAGTTAAAATGCGGTACTGGGTTTGAAGATTGTCTAAGGTTGTCTAATTCATATATACCTTTGTATATGATGCCAAAAAATAATGTCAGGAGTAACATTTTAAATTAGGCATAGGTCAGGTTATATACGACTACTAAAAAGATATTTATTCTGCAATAAATATATTAATATAATAATTAAATATTTCGGAAGTCACTTTTCTAGTGAAGTATGTTTTGAAATAAAAATTAAACATAATCGTTTATTTCATGCAAAGCTTTTAAATTCATTTGTCACCAAAATATTAAAAGTCATCGTATTTATGGCGCACATTAAGCAACATTGCATCGCGCAACAGTTTGCGACGTGTCGTCCATTAATCTCATTGTGTTCGCTTCATTTCACTCGCTTGCTCACTCTTGTCGAGAATTGTGTGCAGTGGTGCATCGAGTGTTAGGCCGGCTGCACACCGACATGCAATATTGTTGCTTTAAATATGTGCTTTATTTGTTGACAAATGTTTTTGGCAACTGTTTAACGGTTACTTGTATGAAATACTGCGCAATTGCAGGATTATATTCTTGCATGTGGTAAAAATACCATAATAATGTAAGTAATAACCTTGCAGGTTATATATTATGTTAAAAGTGCCACGAAAAGTTAATTCACCTATAGAAAATGAAACTATAAAGCCGTCATTATACGAGAATTAACAAGATGGACACATCTAGTTATACTGCACATATTAGTGATATATATTTAGTTTTAATTCCTAAGTCAACGTTCAAATGACGTCGTCAAGACACAGTGTTTATTTCATTGTATCTAGATACGCATTCCATAACGTTTTGCAATATACTATTTCTCATTTAAATAAATGATTACTTTTATTATATTATATCTTTACGTTCTAGATAAGTATCTATAAATACTTAAATTATGATCGCTGATAAGTATCAGCGATCATAATTTTGTAGGAAGTCACTTCGATTGTTTTAATACCTATATATTTTAATGACACTAATATTTCTTTCATTGGAAATCAATCATAAGATTATCATATATTTATAAACACATCATTATTCGGTTATCAACTTATTTCAAAGTGCATAGTCGTCTTTATCTATATAACATTATACTTTATCCTTTCAGCTATTAATCGTCGGTACATTTCGCGCAGTATCGCGATGTATGCAAGCGGCCTACAGCCTCCCCTAATAGCGCGTATCACTTAGTATAATATGATCAGAGCCCCACATTAAACGGCAACAAGGGAAGATGCTGAGGCGCATCATCACTCTACAAGTAAAACTAAGAGATATTATTACGACAATATCGATCTTTTGTATATTTTTATGACGCGCTCCTGTGGAGAAGCGCTGGGGGATTTTTTATTTGTCCTTTTTATTGTTTTCTTTTTATTAGAAATATTAATTTCTGGTTCTGCTACTTAAAAAGGTTTAGCACTATATAATGTTAGACTTAATGTATCTTTCCTATAACAGCGTTAGCCTAGTGAGAGACCGTTGGACTGCCACGCCAAATCTTAAATTCCATCCCTTGGCACGCAGTTATGACTTTTTGTAATGATGTACATATTAAATAGTTAATTATTGCTCGCCTGAAAGGTAAAGGAAAACATCTATGACGAAACCTGCATGTCTGATAGTTCTACATAATGTTCTCGATACGATATGATATGTAAATTCTACCCCGCACGGGGCCAACATAATGAATTACATCCTAACACTTCTCACAGTGAGAAGAGGCCCGTGCCCAGCAGTTGGACAGATTACATAGAGAGCTGATATTATTATCATCGTACCTACTTGCAGGTACTTTAGTGTAATATACTGACATACATAGATTGGTGTATGTATGTATCTTATGTGGGAGCCAGTCAGTGCAGACCGGAAACACTTCGACCCAGTGGGATCTTTTGTGTCGACACTCTCCCAATAACGACTGCCATAGATGTTCATGGCAGCCGGGACCGACGGCTTAACGTGCTCTCCGAGGCACGGAGCAGGCGATAATTGTCAATCAATACGCACATAATTTCGAAAAGTCATATAACTTCCGAAAGTCAGAGGTGCGCGACGTGGGTTCGAACCCGAGACCCTCTGCATTGCAGTCTGTTGGTCTCCCCACTGAGCTATTGCTGCTAGATTGGTGTATATGACTGCAAGAATAGCGTACTGGTTTTAATGGTCGCACGGGACAAAAATTTATGTGATCCTCAATTATTTGTGCCAAGTTTAGGTGTTTTTTATGCTTGTTCTTTCAATGTTTGTAAACTCCCCCGCAACGCAGAAATTACTCCTAGTGCAGGAGCTGCATATTAATAAAAATCAATAACGTATGAGAAAATAAATGGACTGTTACAACCCCTCGTTTTAAACACACAGGCAAACCTTCAGAGTATTTATAGCTGTGTTCTTTTTAATCCTTCAAGCTGAGCCTACATTGTTGCATTGGTGTCTCGTCAATAGGGCAACACCGCAACCTTTCGGACACTAATCTACAGCCTGTCTTTATAACCCTGCAGTTTGGTACCAGTACCTGACGTTAAATATACAAGAATATAATCCTTTATATACCGGTATAGTTATCCGGCAAAGTAAAGAAGAACTGTACCTACAGCTAAAGAAGTTGAATAGACAGTAGTACCATCCATACTTGTGCCGTTGTAGTTAATCGGCCAAATCAAGAAGAACCGTACTGTTAAAGATGTTGAATACACAGAATACGATCCATACTTGTGGCAGTGTAGTTATCCGAAAAAATCAAGATGGAACGTAAAGTTAAAGACTTTGAATACACAGGAGTACCATCCAAACTTGTGGCAGTGTTATTATCCGGCAAAATAAAGAAGTAACATGCTGTTAAATGATATGAACGTAACAATGTAAACAACAGTAGACATTGCAATTCAATAAAGTTTCAGTTAGAATCGCGCAACACCCGTGACCGCATCGCGGCAGGGTGAGCGCCGCAGTTGTCGTCCCCTCGCTTTGGCCGTTTATCCCCGTTTAGCCCCACTCGCCCTACTCGCCCCATACACCCATCCTGCCCCACGTCACACCCCAATTAGTTCCATATAACTGCGCCTTTTTACGCCTATTTTATGTGTTTGGTTTAATTGAAAGATCCTTTTGCATGATGTGTTTAGTAGCACGGTAGGGATGTTTCGTTTAAGAAGGCAATTTGTTCGTCGTAAAACTGTTTGGTGATAGGCCATGATATTGAATAAGAATTAATTTTATGATTCTCGAGACGAGGATTTTTTTGATTTAACATATTATTTTATGTATTTACATGTGTTTATCTGCGACGTGAGCGTTTAATGGTTATTAAACTTTGTATGATAATTATGTATTAATACTTTCTAATACGTAATATATGTTTTTAACTATCAAACAAATCCGCGATAACAATATATTATGATTAAAATAGATTTTACCACGGATTTGTATGATTACAAATACCATTCAATGTTGTATGGCCGACATATGATAGCCGCTATTGATTCGATTTCGATTTACTTAGTTACAGAGCTAACCAACTACAGAAATTTACTACAGTCTCCATTCTATCAGAAAGACGTATGTTTTCTCGTCCTATGCCAATCACAAACTTTACTACAGACTCCAGTTTATCAGAGAGACATACAGTTTCCCGTCCTATGAGAATCATGTTAAGCCGTATGTCCCCGTTGCTACATGCACTTATTAGAGTATTTGACGTAGTACTTACCATAAAAATAGCATGACGACTTAGGTACACATCAGGCCATTTGTCAGAAGCCTTTATTTGATAGCAACATTAAATCATACAAACGCAAAACTCCAAACTAATTCACAGAACAGTGAATCACAGTATAAAATAACGGCGTCCACAATAAAACAAAACAAAGTCCGTCCACATGTCGCCGTGTTTAATCCCCAGTTATAGAGCGTAGCGTTTGATTGCGCCGCGTATCGCCATCAGCTAAGTGATTGACTTTTCAATCTGTGTAATCGGATTACGGAGGGCCGACTATTGGTACTTTTACCCTACTCGTCACTGTCGAGAGCTAGGTTACCGATATTAATTTATTTTGTTCCACCAGATTACTACTGTATTGATTGATCAAATCTTTGGGGAGTACATTGGTATGCGGTTCGTGACCTTAGATAGTTAAAACGTGGTGTATATTTATATATAATATTATCAATCCTGTATATAAAAGGTTAGGCCATAGTCCACCACGCTAGCCCAGTGCAGATTGGTAGATTTCACATATCTTCGTGTCCATTTTGTAGAACTATCTGCAGATTTTCCTCTCAGACCTGCAGGTTTCCTCGCGATGTTTTTCTTCACCGTTAAAACAAGCAATAATTTAATATGGAATATGCACTTCGAAAAGTAAGAGGTGCATGCTTTGCGGTCATGTTCAAGACTTCTGTGAAGCAGTCCAACAGTCTCCAACTAAATTATCACTATATATAAGTCACGGCTAATAACCGAAGTGCGCTTAGACATAGGATTCGTTTTATCTGAATAAACTCCAGCTTTAAAGGCATATTATATGTATATCAGATCAAATATTGTACAGATCAGTACTTTTATATTGTTATGTCATTTGAGCAACCAGAACTATGTGATGAAACAGTTAGGCGTTAGGTAGCTAAACATGGACAGTGGCGGCTTGGTAAATTTTCCTGCGATGACAGAATGTCACCTTCAAGTTTTCATGGCAATCGGACAACATTGGTATAAGCGGTTCTTCCAAAAAGGCCGTTTGTCCAACACCTTCTAAGCCGTATACAGGGTGTCCCAGACCTCAACGTCAAGCCGAAATGGGATGACAGGATTGATTGTAATCATCATGAGAAAAATCAGTAAAAAAAACTATCCCATGCAGTTTGAAAATTATGGGCATTTAAGAAAAACCTAGAAATTTGGTCAAACTGTAACCATTTTTCGGTTATTGTGATTAATTTTTATTATTTTTGTTCATTTGAACTTTGGAACCGTAACCCTAAATAAAATTTCTAGAATCACAGTCAAAAATAATGACACAATTGCCCCAAGTTTCCTAGAATTAAGACAATTTGTTTAACTATGAATTTAAAATTTTCAAAATTAGTCGACATTGTAAGGCCCTCCTTTAAAAAAAATGTACTAGAGTGCCTTGGCAACTACCATTAAAAATAGGCGCATTTAATCAGGATTGTAAAATGGTACAATACTTGTTAGTTTCATACTAACAAAAACGATATTTATCTCTTCTAAAACTCAATATCTCATGCCCTTAAAATGTTAAACTGGCTAGTTTAATCATATCATTATAGTTAAATATAAATTATGTGCACATGACGCGACCTACGTGACTTTAGCATCCATGTCGGCTTCTTACAGTACACAATCTTCATATAAGACGTAGTTTTGTTAAAAAAGAAGTTAGTCTATCAGAGACCCTTTCTTTTTATACCTCATCGACGTTAGTGAACAAGTACGAAATGTTTTGTCTCTATCATATAGTAGTTTTTAAAAAGAGAAGTAGAAAAATGGCGGGTACTGACCTTCACTTGGCTTTCAGTCATTCCGAGCGCGTACGCTAGCTTCGCTCTCTCCGGCCCCGCTAAGTACTTGGTCTGCTCGAAGGTCTTCTCTAGCGCGAAGATCTGCTGCCCAGAGAAGGTGGGCCTTGTGTGTTTCTTCTTGCCATCTTTGTCCATGCCACCAGCTTGCGCTGCGCATGCGCTTAAGGCGCCGTTGCTCACTGAAACAAAAATATTTTGTTAAGAAGAGATAATGAAAGAAAAGAAAAATAATTTACTTTATTAAAGATATCAGCCTCATAGATCAACCTGGTAAAAATCCTAACTAGTAATATTATAAATGCAAATGTAAGCGTGTTAGTTCGTTTTTTACGCTTTCATGCATTAACTACTCGATCGATCATCATGGAATTTCACATACACGTGAACATAGGATACCTATTATCTATAAAAAACTACTGTTCTCGTGGCATAGTAAATTGATGGAACCTACATTGACGCGAGCAAAACCTAATAATAATATAATATTAAAGTATAATATTGGTCTGAGCAGCGATAGCTCAGTGGAGAGACCAACAGACTGCAATGCAGAGGGTCTCGGGTTCGAACCCACGTCGCGCACCTCTGACTTTCGGAAGCTATATGACTTTTCGAAATTATGTGCGTATTGATTGACAATTATCGCCTGCTCCGTGCCTCGGAGAGCACGTTAAGCCGACGGTCCCGGCTGCCATGAACATCTATGGCAGTCGTTATTAAGAGAGTGTCGACACAAAAGATCCCACTGGGTCGAAGTGTCGCCGGTCTGCACTGACTGGCACCCACATAAGATACAAGATAATATTAAATAAATTAATGGTGTCTATTTTGGCAAATGGGTACTAGTTCATTACATATTATGACAGGATAAGGAAGCCGGTGCTTTTTGAGGAATTTCGAAGCTATTAGTATCATATTTATTAAACCTGTTAAGTAGGTAACTACAGCTCAAAGAAATGTATGCCTTTATATCTTAGCAATATATACGGAGGTGTAAAAATTACACTTACACTTTGCGACCTATGTTTATGTATCACAGTTTACAGTATTGCTACGTCAGTGGTGCAGCAGTAGTGTATGCCACTGGCATGCACGAGGTGCTAGGTTTGATTTTCGGTTAGAACAAAGTATTATTGGGTTTATCTGTTAATTCTCTATTGCACCACGAAATCTGAAAGTGTGCTCGATATACAGCAATAGGCTCGACCGCTATTACGTCGGACCTAAAACATAGCTAGCAAAATGTGGATTTACACCTCTGCCTACATGTGCATTTAATTATTATTTATATTTATATTTTTCATTTGAAGTTTTATATGTACAAATTGGTTATATCTAGATAGATTCAGGCAACTTTATACAGCTGTTAAATATGTATAAAGATTGTAAGTGTTTATCTATGAACCTGATATGTACATAATAGGTAGATACCTATGTGAGTAAGGCGGGTTTCTCACTGACGTCATTCGGCACGCCCTTCTCTTCACAGTACACGTACAATGAGTATTCAATCTTGTTGTACATTATATTTCTAATAATATAGATGCGGCATAAACTGTACAACAACAACAACAACAACAACAACAACCGACAACCGCTGGGGTAAACGTGTTCTTGAGTGGAAACCGCGACTCGGCAAACGTAGTGTAGGACGCCCTCCGACCAGATGGGATGACGATCTGCGAAAGACTGCAGGCAGATGCTGGATGCGGCAAGCCGAAGACAGGGCGCTATGGCGCTCATTAGGGGAGGGCTATGTCCAGCAGTGGACTATTATAGCCCGATGATGATGATGATAAACTGTACATATTATAAAAAAACAATATTCCAGTTAGTTATTCTTCAAATGTTGATTTCCTTATAAATATAATATGTAACCACTACGCAATGCGTCAAGTGTTGTCGGTTCGATCGCCATGCGGGACGAAAAATGATTTGATCCATAAATACACAGTTGTCCAAGTTTGAATGCTCTTTTTATCCATTGTTACAATGTTTGTAAAGACTAATTGACTTTATAATATTAGAGTTGGCAATACTTAATAAAAGACATTGCTTTTCTTTATGTACTTCAACAGCAATACCAATAACTTTTCCTGATATAGATACTGAACCTAAAACCACACGATCACACGCGAATGCACAAACGTATGCTATAGGACCATAGACGCAAATAAATACACATCCGTTGAAATAAAACTACTGTTTATGTACTTTGAAATGTCACTATCCCCGCCGTTTCGGTTGTTATCATCTTAAAATGTAGTTATTTCAAAGTACCCGAACATAATGTCATTTTTAGTGTCTTATATATGCAAAATCATCTTAAAGTATCATGAACTCACAATTCCATATATATATTATTAACTTGACCAATTCAACAAACAATCGAACTAGACTCCTAAATCATAACAAAAGCTTCAGTGAAATCAATTTGCGTACGTTCCAGATCGAACCGGCTCCCCTGACACGGTGTCGACGTTTTTATCATTATTTTCATTTCATTTTTTTATCCCCCTCCCCGTTTCACCCCGTGTCCCCAAAGGGGTGGGGCCGTCGCTTCATCAAAACAATTTTATTCGCGATGAAACAGCGCTGCGGTCTCGATGTTTTGCTTTTATATGCCTTTTATTTTGATGTACTGTTATGTAGCTATTGGTATTTTAACGATTCGGTAGACGGTATATAAATTAAGAGTCGTGTTTGTGCGTCTACAGTTATTACTGTGATAAATAATACATATTTATTGTACATATATCTAGCTTCTGGTCGCGATTTTGCCCGCGCGGAATAAGTTTAGTTGAAATATTTTATAATATCAGTCCTATATAATAGGGAGTTGCCGTTGGTTTTATTTTTTTTGGATTTCATAATTTATTTATGAATGGCCAATTCGTATTCTATGTTCTTTTTTTCATGAATAGTTGCTTGTATTGCTAGGCTAAAGAATTGAAACAACTAATATGGACAAACTCTAAACGATATCTAAAGGGTTTTTCAATAAGTGTGGGTAGATGTTGAAATGAAATAAAATAATCTGTGTGTAAGGTATTAATACAATTATTGTTTTATTTGAAAGGCCCATACATGCCATTTAGTGTGGTATATGACATTGTTCAAATGCCCGCCTCGACTTCTTACAATGGCACGAATCCGAGTGGTCCAATTTTCAATGACTCTTCCGCATTGATCCGACTGCATTTAAGCGATGGTATGTGTTAGGTTCACCTTTAGGGCATGGGTAGATTGTGGTTTATTCGCATTTTAAATTCCTCTTTAAAATAAAAAAGATTTTTGTTAATACTTCACACACAGCTTGTTTTATTTCATTTCAACATCTACCCGCCCTTATTGAAAAACCCTTTATAACATTAAGTACAAATCGTATAAAAGGTTATTGATATTTATTATTAATAATACATGTTATTAATAATATATATAGTCCACTCGCTAAACATAAATATTTTTTTAAATACACTTTGCATTTTATACAAAAACCAGGCAATAAGGTGGAGGACATAACGGCAATTTCATAGTTAAAGACCTAATTAATATAAACTGTCCCACTGCTGGGCACGGGCCACTTCTCAGTATAAAAAGGGTAAGACCAAATCAAATGTGGGCTGGCTAACTTTACACATCTTCGAGAACATTATGGAGGACTTGAAACTTTTTACACGATGCTTTCAACGTGAGCGATAATAAGATAATTATTTAATACCCACATTACTTCTAAAAATCAAAGGTCAGTCCAATGGTCTCCAATTACCACTGCTGTATATATCTTTTATTTTCATTTATGGCTACAGTTAAGGATATATCTCTTTCATCCTCTTAATACATTAGCGAAACAAGGAGTACACCTAGACACAAGTGACCATAACTCAAATATTAAATATAATATGTAGCAGCGAGGCATACTGTAATAAGTTATAAATATTTATTTATTTGTACCGGTTATATTTATGACAAAACTCGCGAGTACCAGTTGAGTTATTACATTTTGTTATGTGCATTTTTATTGAATTATTTATAATATTTATTGTTTTTCGCGTAATATCTAGCAGAGAAATAGTTTATTTTTGGTAGCTTTTTGCTAACGAGTATACAGGTTGACCTATGGTTAAGGGTTACATGAACCTATGATTGCTTGCCAAAGATTTCACTCGCGTTGAAAATTGGGTGAGAAAGGTTAGGTATCCAGGCTCTGCAGGATGAATGCGCGAGCGATCCCTGCGCCCCGGCCATAGACCGTATGAAGGAACACCGTGGTAGATTTAGTCAGTAGGACTCGGGACTGCCTATCTTTCCCCGGGTAAGCCTGACATAACCCCTCCACTCGCCCCCGCGGAGGGTTATGAGTCACAGCATTCCACCACGTAAAAAAAGAAAAATTACCAGGCTACTTATTAAAACCTCCAAGAGGCCTAGCTACTCTGCTCAATGCAGTAACATAGCACAAAGTAGTTTCTCAAATCTGGTAAAAAAATCTAGGATCTGATATTGGACTGCAATGCAATAAAATTATAAAACTCATATCATCATCATTCATTATAGTCGTTATATAAACGTAGATCATTATAGTCATCCTCCAAGATCAAAACGAGAAGATAGAAAATACATAAACATATAAGACCGAAATGGGAATCTCTCACTTTTTAAAGTCGGTTAAAAAGAGATATTGTGCAGCTCTACGCGTCCGCCTCCGTGATTCTATGTTCATAACATAAGCAAAAATCTATTAGATACTATAACAACAAATAAAATTAAAACAAAATAACTGTCAGCCCAGCAGTGGACAACAAAGTTAATAGTCTACTTTCTGCCAAACGTTTAGTCCACGATGAACACGGACAAACAACATTACTGAAAGCCAATACCAACCGAACCTTATCAAAACACCCCTCGACAAACCAAAATCAACCTTACTACAACAACATTAAAGTCCATAATAACTTTATCCTAACTGTATATAAAAGTATCTCTTGCCATTCCAATGTAGTCTTTATTACCAGCGATTAAAGTGTAAATTCGGTTGTTAATGCTGTGTACATGTACAGTATGTAGCTTTTAATTCGTCGTATTTGTAGCAATGTCTGTATTTGTAGGTAATTGATTCGGTTTTGTGCGAATAAAGGAGTTGATATTATGTTGCTTTTGGATGAGTGGCTTTACTTTATAAGTAGTATATATAAAAGTTATATTAACAATAAATAATTATAATAATTATAAAACTATTTAATAATGGTTTTGTCTGGTGTAAAAGATGCAAGATCTACCTAGTTTGGGTGCCAGTGGCTTAAGCAATTGAGTCGCTGCGGCACATCAGACACAATAGGTTATTATTAACTCTGAAATTAACAGGTTAATATCCACTTTTACACGCACCACATCTTATTTTTGTTTAACTTATTATGTTACAAGTCTAATTAATTTAGAACCAACTTTTTACTTTATTAAAAGCCTGTTTTTTATACATCAAATTTTGCACATATGTATGTACATATGTACCCTTTAACGTGGAAAATTAAAGATAAGATAACAAGGTAAGAATGTGAGCTTCTGGAACTCTTACTAACCAGACGAAACGCACAAAACCCTTACTTACCAGCCAAAATGCAGTAACAGTGCTTACACTGGTTTGCTGTATGAGTGTAGTACTTCGCCGGACGAGTCAACTCATTATTACTGTTATCAGATAAATAATTAGCAACGGCGCGGTACTAGTATAGTATTATATTATTTATGGTGCGAGCTCTTTGATTAGTTTGGTCGTTACCACCAATCATTTATTTTAGACCGTCCGCAAACTCAACACTTTTTAAAATTTATCGCAGCATACGTGATTAATTTGTAAACCTTTAAAAGATGGTCATGAACAAGATTGCAAACTCGGCATTACTATACGTTACCTAATTATTAATATATAGGTACAATAATCGGTGACATACAATTCAAGCCAAAAAATAAATGAAAATTCTTAAAAAGTCATAATCATAATAGGCTTTGTTTTTCAATTATGTCATCTCTAAAGGTAGGTACTTAATAAATTGCTGTCCATATTACAAAAAAAAGAAGTACCGTCAACACACAAAGACAAAAAACGGCATCAAACAAGTGTAAACTAGTGCCAATATCAACGGCATTAGTTTTTGCCGCATGCCGCATGAGTCGCGTCATATTGCCGCACGCCATGCATTATGCAGCCGCACTTTGTTAATATCGCGCCGCGCGGGACTTTCTGAATAACTTACTGGACATTTTGATTTTGTGCCGTCACATTTTGTATAGAATTTAAATATGATTACGTATATACAAATGCTGTGTTTTTGAAATTGTTTGTTCTAGATTTGTTCTAGAACAAACAATCTGTTGTTGTTTGAGATATAGGACGTATAGGATTTGTCATTTACACTTAGGGCATCTTGATCTGGAAAATAGTTTCAGTTTTCAGAAAATCACAGTGTAGAGTGCATATATTGAAGTTGGTTGAGCCTATTAATACATTTATTTTAAAAAAGGACTTCGCCTGCTCATGGAAAATCCCATACCACGGGCAAAATAACAGACACGAAGAAGGCCCAGAATCAGAACAACTATTTGTGGATTATACAAATTTTTGACCCGTGTGGGGATCGAAGCCACAACCCTTGGTGCAGTAAACGCCAAATGAATTACTTAATAACTATGGCATCCGTGTAGTTCAATAAGTGTTATGTTGCGGGCTGAGCAATGGTCTTCGTTCCTTGAGTTGGCAAGAAGCAGTAATTTTACAGTCATCCATTGGCGATGGCATTAACTTGAAATCAGGTGGACTTTTTTGTCATCTCAAAATAAAGTATAGGCAAGTGTCGCAAGAAGTCCTGAATGTTGTTTTAGATTACGTGTGGCTTTATTGTAAACGTTTGTGTGATCAAGTATATATGCAAGAGGCTATAGGTTGGAGTTTCCATGCTTTGTCCGTCCGACATGTAGTTTTGCGGCCAGTTTTTGCAGACAAACTACTTCGACAGTCTTGATAATATTTCTGAAATAGGAGTGTGTGATGATAAACTCCTCTTTACTATGCAACATAATAATATATTTCTATTCAAACAACTGAAAGCTAACAAACATGTTGATCAAACAAAGCGACGAGCTATCTTTCGCACCCCATCACACAGACGTATAAAACGTACCGTGAAAACAACGTGAAACAATTATATGAAAATATACAATTACGTTCAAATCCGTGCCGACCAGGGGCGAGGGGTGGGCTGTGCGGGGTAGCGGGACGGGGGACCAGACCACAGCCGCAACCCCTTGTGGGACCACCCACTAGGGTTGATAGGAAGAAGGCACTTGACTTTTATTCGCGGGGAATAAGGGATTCAGGTCATGAAGGCTTGAGGATGTACGAAATAATTGTCAGAAAAGTTGGTAGGTATGAATTTTTCGTTTGGAGTTCATGCGAATATGTGTTTGTTGACTCTTTGAGTGTTATGTGATAATATAAATATGTTGGTATGGACAGCATTCAAAAACATACAGTTAAGGTTAGCATTTTAGATCGTGTCTCTTTTAAAGACATTTTTATTTTTATCCTGGTACCAGATCTATTCGTCTATATTTCATCTTTCACACTGTCATCTTTTATATCTTAACCTTTTTGTTAATGACATTTAAAGAGCAATTAATTTTCATTTCTCAGATGTTGTATAAACCTGTTATTCGTTGACCTATAGCCAATATTTCTTGCACACGTAGAAATTGTTCTCAATAAATAAATTAACTTACATAAGAAATAAACAAAAAACTATAATTTACCATGAAATGTTTATTCAACTTTAAATAATTCGAGTAGTCCTCTCAGTAGCGGAGATCATTTAGCTAAGATATTGCAGATATTATAATAACATTGCACACACAAAGCGCACAAGTCAAACATTTGTGTGCATGAACATGGATGTTTGTCTTGGTCTGGGTGTTTCTATGTATAATATGTATGTATTTACAAAAAAAAAGTATATATTATGTTTATCCATTGTCTAGAACCCATAGTACAAGCTCTGCTTAGTTTGGGCTAGATAGTGTTGTGTGTAGGTGGTAGAATATCATTATTATTATTATTGACGAGCAAAAATATTTGCTTGTAGTTTTAATTTTCCCCTATTATATATAACTAGCTCTTGCACACGACTCCGCTCACTTGAGATCAGTGCTTTTTGAGGATGAAGTTACATGATGATCAGTCGAGTAGTTAAGGCTTGAAAGCGTTACAAACAAACAAACTTACATACCTACGCATTTATAACATTAGTTAGGATAAGGGTAATTCAAGCAGGTCTATAATACTATACTAATAATAATAATAATAATTTATTCAATAATAATACATGGGTATACATTTTTGTCATTAGTCTAAAATTATATTATACTTCAATAAATTATAATTATTCTTAATCTGGCGCAGCGACACATCAACCTAGACTGTTAGGATTTTGGACTATTAGAATTTGAACACTGCGAATCGTGCGAGAAAGTGCTTTATATTTTTGTTACACTCTATCCTTACCATTACCTAGACACCACTATGCACTGTCCCTTTCTGAAAATTCTCTATTTTGTATGTAGCGTAGTTATGCATATATAAGGTGCCTAACCTGACGTGTAGCCGTGTGTACATGTTTTACTTATAAATACTTTAATCGGCCGACATTGTGCATTCTCATTTAATTTGAAGCTCTAGGTTTTATTAAGTGATTGCCTGAACTAGGTTTAGACCTGTGTTTCTATGAGTAATGGACGTCATATAACTAAGGTATTCAAGATATACATATAATAATATTTTCTCGAGTTACTTAAATATGATGTTCACCTATTATATACCTACAATGTGCATTACTATTTGTTTGGCACTAAAGTACCGCTACTACACCCTAACATTTTTAAAGCATGTACATTTAGACTCACCCCTATCCCGCCCCCGTGTCTCGTCGGGGAGTAACGATGAGCGAACGTTACAACCCCTGTTAACGTGAACGCATCAGAGCCTTCCGCACGACCTTAGGAGACACTTGATATTTTCGTTATACAGCCAGGCTTTGATGGTACTTGTTTGCTTTAAATTATGTTCTTCGGATTTCAGTAACTCAAATATGTTAGGTATGAAATCAATTAAGTGTTTATGTATTGGTCGATTTTTAGGGTAGTCTGGATCGTTCTATATCTTTGAAAGAGCAATGGGAAACGTGAAATTATTGATATACATCTGGTGTATTAAGTCTGGTTTCTACATAAGAAGGTACATAATGAAATTTCTCGACAATTGTGTTCTTATGTATTTTACAATATATATTTGTGTTTAAAGTATCACATGTCAATCAATAATTTTATGCAACAGATCAGAGGCATAAGCAATGAATATTAGGTTTAATCACTTTTCTAGTGCTGAGTATATTAAAAATAATTATTGTAGAAACTATTCCTTTCATACTTTTTACAGATAATTGACCAAAATTAATGGCTAATTATAAACAGAGCTCAGCTGAAACCCAGTTTGCCCGATTATAAACAATTTAGCGTAATAAAAAAGCGTTTTAATATTTTGGCCTAAGCTTCATTGTATCTGCTTTTTGCCAAATTGATGAATCAAACAAGAGAAACTCAAAAAGATAATATAGGTATATAAATGACGACAAGTAAGGACTTGTATAAATTTGTGTATATTTTTATCGACGCACGCCACTCTAACCACTTTAAATCAAGATCAGTCAAAATCAAAGACAAAGTTAAAATAATTTATTTATTAAGGTCGCAAAGTAACACGTATGAATGCCAAAGGGGTTAGTAAGTTACTACATTTAGTCACACAAACAACTATATATTATGTAGTAATTAAAAACGGCGTCTGGACTCTACATTACACCTTATCATTCCAACATCCATACATACTCAACTTAGAGCCAAACAGACACAAAATCTGTGCTCTATCATCTAAATACCCCCAACCCCTCCAAGGGTGTTTGCCGCGGTTTACTCCGAAGCGGTAAGGGTGTAAAAGTTACCCCGAAGCTTTTAATTGTACCTTGTTAGGGACTTTCAGGAGGGTAGTTAGCAGTTTATGTTTGTCACAGTTATTTGGTGAATGTCTCTTTATGAGTTAACCACGGCTTTGATTATACAGGAGATATTCATTATAACTTCTACTTGTGTCACTTATGTTGGGTTGTAGGCGGGAACTTGTGTTATTCTCAGAAGAATACGTTGTAGGGTAAGAAGTTCATAGTTTGTTGGCGTCGTGAATAATCTTGCCACAGTTTTTGAAAAATTGTTATTACCTTTTATTGTATATTATTTATGCCGCAGTATGAGTTAGTGATATCAGGCTTCGATCCCTATGTCGGACAAAATGTTATTTTATTGCGATATATTATCAGTAGTAGCTCTGTGCTTAATTTAAATGTATAAAATCTAATTACTGTTTGTTTTTTTCAAACCTGTTTTGTTTATAAACATATAGAGTAGTAGACCGTAAAGTTAAATCTTTTTTTTACTTAAGTTATCTTTCTATTCTTAATAGAAATCAAAAGCTTAGATCGTTTTTAATTACACGGTCTCATTGGTCATACATGTGGCTAATATAAATTCTACCTATTCCATATTCGTATTTTATACAGAAATAAACGAAGATTCAACACGACCCAAATTTCTATCAAAAACCATAAATCTCGACAAAAATCTTGTCATAATAAAATAAAAAGAGCCAAGAACGCAATACAATAACTCCGTCTTCCTTAAAACTAACAAAAATCACAAAAGTCCAATGATAATAAAAAGCAACGTCATCGCTTCCTTATAAAAGATAAGGCTTGGTATTCATGGCACGGGTTTTCATAAGGAGGGCAATAATCGCGCGACAGGCAATACGCGTGTCGTACAAGCGATCGCGTAATAAAGCGATGCTCGCGCCCGCCGCCGCGCCGTGTGGCGCCGACATGAGACACACCTGCGCTATAGATAACGTTAGGCTATCTGCAACTGTGCGACACATGTGTTGCAATTGCGATTGAATATTTTTGGCAGACATTTTGATTTATAACTCGATATTTGCGAAAGGAAACTATAGTTTACCAGTACATTTTCTAGATTTGACTTCACAAAATATGTTTTAAAATGTTGACATAAAAGTTTATTTAGCGAGATTTTGTTAGTTTGAAGAGTAGAGCAATAACAACAAATTTATATAAGCGCTTTATTCACTTTTTAAAGTTAAATGTCGTATTATTAAAAGTTTTTTTAGTTTTTATTTAGTTGTGTGTTGTGTTGTTGTGTTTTACATTCTATTATATCTCTATTTACTTAATTAAAATGGTATTAAGGCGACATCTGTATCACTCATCAAAAGTCACTGTTATCATGTAATTATTTATACTTACTGAAAGACTCTGAATACTTACATAAATTCGATTACAGTTACGAAAACTGCCATATTTGAAATATTATTATAACATTTTCTATCTAACAATTTTTTACTAAAATAACTTACGCTAGTAATAATTATTTTTGTAGCAAGTGTGTAGCAAGCTTTAAGGCATTGCCGACGTAACACAGAGCGACATTTGTTCGTAGCGTCGTAGCGGAGGATCAAAGCTTCGTAGCACATTATTAAACTGCTACGCGTTTTGTATCATGTCATGTATAATATGTGTATCTTGATAACACAAGTGTATTATTACTGGAAATGTTTTGATTGTGACGTGTTTATACGTCAAATTGATATGAAGTCTTGTCTAGATAGTAGATAGGTTTATCACCAGATGGTCATATTGCATGTCAGTCAACCGAATCAAATCTTTAGTGTTAATTCTGTATTTATTACTTGTAAATTTATAGTGATGTAATGTTCAAATATAATACTATACTTCAACATTATTGTGAAAGAAATTGTTAATGTCAAGAAAGAAATCATCTTTGATGGTGTCTTAAGAAGCTTCTCACTATTCAAGTACTTATAAATTATAAGTTAGTCACTGGATCACAAATCAGTGTAATATTTCGATCATCCTCTCTATTTAACCTAAATATTTTTCACAAAAACCACGGCAATGCATGTTAGAAATCCATATCTACTGTATTGTAGGTGTCACTAAAAATTGCTCAACTTCACTGGAGCAGTATACAGGTATATTAGGACTGGCAATTTTTATTTCATTTTCAAAAATAAATTTGGCATATTTTGGCTGTGGACTAAAACAGACTAAATTGTCTAAGGGTATATTTAGCTCTTCTGTCAGCACATAAATATCTGCTACTGCAATAGACAGGCAAGGTGCTAATGATATGGCAATACATTCACGGCAGTCTCAAGTCGATATGAGTGCAGATAAATTAAGCAAAAAAGAAATCTGTTGTGCGTCCAGTGCCTTACCAATCTATCAATATTTAACCTTTATTCCGACAAAAATGTCTTCAATACAGATAGGCTGGAGCTCCTTAAAAAGCGAAGTATCGTAACTTAAACTACATATCGATCGATGTCATGTGGTGCGGGATGTGTTTTTACGTCCACCGCCGACGTCGCGCTGATACGAGTTTAATAAGTCTTGTGCTGCCCTCAACACAAGTTGTGTTCGTAATAATATTGTGTATTGGTGTATTAAAGATGTTTTATTTTAGTTGTTGTGGCTGTTCTCTGCTTATGGTTTGGTGAATGTCTTCGGCGATATTGTTATTATATTGCCTTTAATATTTTGAAATGTAACAACATGCCTGTGTATTTAGTTACATTTTAAAATACCTAACTCTTCGGTGATAGTCCAACGCCTGTCTAAGTGGTAGGTATACGTTATTTATATCTACATTTCACCAGCTGTGTTTATATAAGGTTAGGTCCTAGAAGTTACCGTTGTAGCTTCTAGGTTTTAGGTCTTAATACGTTTATTAATAGGCGAGTTCCTCCATGAACCACTCGGTGCGGCTACTGAAAATTTCTGAGACAGAAAAGGCATCGAACCCAAAACCTCATGCAAAGCATTAATTACCCCAACGCCATTTTTCAAATCGTTGTTTAATAGATGCATGTTGTCATATGTCACCTTCGTGAAACTACATATGTATGTACGTCGATCTGCAAATTTTCATTAGTTCAACTTTAACCATCCCATCGACATTTGAACACAACATCCCTACACCTCATGAAGTTCATTATTAATTATTTATATTCATCGATGATACGTTGACCAGAATCCATGTAACATACTCGAAGTATCCTCAAAACAAACTACTCAATATCAATACAGATACGTAGATACCAGTGTCTGAAACTATTCACGTCCATTATATAGCGAGAAAAACAACATAATACATCGGCACTGCTATAATAACCGTCACCTCATTGCGAAAAACAAAGATGGAGCCGGAGGGGGACACCCCTACTTATACCCAACGGTAGGGCTGTCACGCGCATATTTTCAGTCAACTCGAAAACACTTTGATCTGTGTCATGCTTAACCGTGACAAAATATTTGTGATGTGACCACGTTTCATTTGTTAGGCGCAAATTGTGCTGTCTCGATTTCCATTTACAGTCAAACAAAGTGTTATTGAGATTTGTTCTTAGGAGGCACCCAATAGCTTGTAAAATTTATAAGCGTAGTCATTTAGAGGCTAAAATGCTATAGAACTTTAATACTTAGTTTGGTAATCATATGGCTTTTTGACTGATTGATAACTTGGATACTAAAATAGACTGTTACTTATTCGAGTAGTAAGCTTCAGGCCCATTAAAAACATTTAGATTTTATACTATTTATAGGCAATATTTGGCAGACTTCTTATACTTCATATATCTTTTTTAGCACTTACTATTTAGTCACAACAATATTGAGCATTATTTTCCGAAAAAAAATGTAATGATATTGTTTTATTAATATACTCTTTTCGACAACCCTACCACTAGGGGTGTACATGAAAATGTGCGGTATGCGGGCGGCGCAGCGGGCGGAATTATGTTATTTCTTAATTTAATTTCATTAGGCCGACCGAAGCCGACTCGGCAGAGATTGTTCCGTTTTATGCCCGGCGTGTAATTGCTGAGAGAGGCGATTACGCCTCTATAGGCAAGCGGCCAAGTACACTTTTTGAGTGTTGTAAATTGTACCATGAATTGATTGGTTTAACTTGACGAGAGGATTTTGGAGTTTTAATGATTTGACAGATAAACTTATAATACTGCTTTTGGTAATTAATCTTAAGAGTACATACACAACATAACTGTAGGATCATTATATGTTTGAACCTAGAAAATCATAGACATTATTCATTATCACGAGGTATCTTGGAGAAGACATAGAATCGAAATTGCCACTTTAAAACTGATATTATGTTTACATGAAAAGATTCCTGAAGTACATCAGGGAGGTTTCATAGAAGTCTCAATTTCTGTCCTCTGCACGGATACTACTGCTACTATCCAAGTATTGTGGGTTCGAATCTAACACGGGGCTAAACTGATCCACATAGGTGTTTTTTTTTAGTCCATTGTTGAAATATTTATTGCAATACATGAATAATACTAAGTGCGGGAGTTTACTTTTCAAAATATTTTCTCTTTTTTTAAAGCAGGAAATGGTTATTAAGAACGGCAATTATATTAAGTGTGAAATCCAACATACGCAGATGCAAGATATCTTTTTTACAACGAAGATAGCGGTTAGCAAAATATTTTTGTATAATGTTAGGATAGCGGTAGCCGTCTACCAGGCACTGTTGCTTTCGTGGTTCCACTGAGAATTTCTTAACAGGAAAATCTAATGACACTTTGCCGCACCCGGCAGTCAAACCCAGCGCATCCACTGGCACGAAGGTAGTCTTTTTTATGAGCCTGTTAGGTTCCACTGCGCGGCAAAGGCCTCCCCACTCTCCTTTCATCTCTCTATCCAAAGCCGCTAAGGACCAGTTTCTTTATTAATCTAGTTCATCTTACCAGCCGAAGACCGTCTGTGCCTGCCGCGATGCCGTTTGGCGTCTTGAGGTAGTTAATAACTAATTAAGTAACATTACGTAGGTAGCTATGTACATATAAATGTCAAATTAATTTGCAATCTTTTGTAATAGTATTAATAAGATTGACAGGTAAATACGCTGTGATAACCTAGTGGGAAGAGCATTAAAAGGTCTTACAAAGGTCTCGAGGTCGATCCCAAGCACCTCTGACTTTTGATATGTGTAAATAGCTAATTATCGCTCGCTTTAACGGTGAAGAAAACCTATTTGTCTGACAGTTGTATAATCTTTTCTTAAAGTCTCCCAATTCACTTTAGGCTGGTGATGTGGACAATCAGCTAACTATTTTTATATTGAATACTATCGTGTCCAGTAGTGGGATAATCTCTTAATACAGCCACTATAGCTAATGCATTAGTAACAGTAGGCATGAGATAACTCGCCGAAGCTAGTAAAACACTTCTTACAGGGAATCGGTGTAAGAGTCGTTTCACAGTTATTGGGTTTCAGTAACACTCTCATTCATTTACTTTCATTCTATCTTTAATTCCTTTTCGCTTTGGTTGCCAACGCATTTGATTCTAGCATTGCAAGTGACCAGAAGCTGATCAATCCGCTTATGATTACTTGCAATTTTAATATACAAAGATAAATGTACCTAGAGTGAAGTCTCCAGACTCAAGAATCGACCGCGGAACTTCAAGATGGACTGCAAACACACACACGATGTACCTTGCTATATAAAAAACATCATATTTCCGTACATTTTGCGTCCATGTCATACAGGACTTCACAAAAACTGACATAACAATAAAAAGTAGTAACTCAATTGCGGTTCGGACGCCATAAGCCATACTGCAACACCCGACTAACTATAACTGCAAAAAGCTAATTTTTTTGGGCAAAAAACGCTTCATTTAACTTTACCCACTATCGAATGACCGGACACAATTGAATGTTGCATCACAAAACGTGAATTTTAATTCCGTGCGACATATGCTCGAGGGAGGGAGGCACCCCACAGCTGGGGGTGGGACACAGTGTAATTAAAAAAATGTGTGGCACTTCATTCGAGCGCGCCCAGTGCGACCGCAGCCTAACGCCCGTTGTGCCCCCGCCCTAACTAATTAATAATTTTCCGAAAGGTTTTGGGATTTTAATAATAATCTCCTAATGTTTTTTGTTTGAATAGATAATTGGTGAGTCGAGTGATACGGAGTACTGTTTCGTATGGAAAAGTAGGATACTTTTTGATAGCTTTATTCAAAGGATTTATTTTTAGAGAGTTGATTAGGACGATATTTTATGAATACTTCCTTGGCTAAGAGTGCGTTTACTTACGAAGTTTATTGGTTTTGTGGTCTTGGTATTGATTATCGAGTGTAGTAGAGTATTACTGGAATTTTATGATAATCATTTTCTATATAGAATTTTACTAATATCTAGAATTTTCTTTGATAGACGATGCGGTGTCTCGTATCTTGTCTATTTTAACTTATCTTTATTAGAACCTACCTAATACTGAAAACTACTTATTTAAGGTGTTATATTGCGGGTTTTAGATATAATAAAATATTAATTCCGTTGCAGTGGTCAACTTCCAATTATTATTTTCATAAGCTTGCTTCTACTGGCGCATGTTTTTTGTGTAACCTTCATAAGTTATTTTATTGATGTAATTGTCATATATGCTCAAAGTACGACAACAAAACATAATCAACATATGTCTCTATTAGACATTCAGAGCACAGACCAAGTCAAAAGCTTCTTAAGCGAACAAACTCTCACAAAAATTGTGATGAGATTAAACCAATCAAAAGAGTTATGTATCAAAGTAAGTTTAATCTGTAATCACAGCCCACCCCTTCATCAAAACTGACATGATTGCACATTTTAATTATTTATTCTAGTGTAATATCAGGTAATGAAACTAATAACCTAAGCGTCACAATGACAGCCCAAACTCGCCGCCGCTTTGACCCGATAATAACATCCACGTGGAACTAATAAGCAAGCATAATATCTATCAATTAAATTGACACACTCAACAAAATACCCTTCGATATCATATCACTTTTATTAAAAACACACAAAATATAATAAGCCATAATGGCGGCACGTCACGGATCGCGACAGATTTTAATAAAAAAACTCCACAATCTACTCAGATAGTTACATTACAAGTTATTAAATGACAACAGTGATAACATATTACTCTTATCAGTTGATAAGTGATCAACTAATAATGTATAATGTGGAGGATATGACATTTGACAGCGACAATTACTTTGTAACTGACACTTGCTATCATTAAGGGGCAATATCTATTGCTATTGACATCCATGTCAGTGGACAATGTAATTAAATTGTACGTCATTGTGTTTGTATTGGATGACAGTACTTTTTTTTATTAAAATAGGCTTGTGTTGATTCTTGTAAGTGTGTTTAGTTACCGCGAGCGACGTGGCGCCAAACTTTGTAAGCTTACCTATGTATGTCTAAATATTTTATTAATTTTACTAATAACGTTGAGATTATTTAGTCATATAGTTAAAGCTAGAAAACTATTATTTATTGCAGTTCTAAAATGCAAGCTATTAGTGATCTTCAAAGGCGAATAATTGCATAATGATATGTTGCCAAAATGATTGGAAAAGGTTTCTATACAAACGACGACAATGAGATTATTTTCGTTTGGTAACACTTATTTATACTTCATGACAATATTGTTGGTACTTTAATTAATATTTATCATGTGAGAATTCAATCGAAATAAACATCTATATATCATACACGTATAATTAAATTCATAATATAAGTTTTCTGTTTACCTGCGCGTTTGCGCATGTTAAACTCCATAATAGCTGAACCTATTGTGATTATTTTTCGGTGACGTATAGAGCTACACTTGGTTTAACATTTAGTTACTGTTCCATTTAAATTGGTTGATGATTATAATATTATATATAATTGAAAATGTAACATTTTAAAATTGTAGTCGTTACATAAATAATTCTTGTTCGCGTTGGTTAAAATCACTAAAAGCGTTCATATTGTTTCATGCTGATCGTACTCTAATTACCCAATCAGATACCAAATTAATATAACTTACAAATTATGCGTTTTTGAGAATATCCTAGTTCTGATTAAATCAAATACATTAATCAAATCGTTATGACGGACACTGACTAATTTTGCCTTTTTCGATTAAAATATACCCATTCACAGGAAAAATCCTTTTAAAAAGATGATTAACATGCCTACTCAGCCGCTTAAAACGCAGTATCATATTATAAGTTTATAAGCGACAATATTCATAAACGTCATTATGCGACAAAATTACTGATACCGATAGTCAGCGACGCGCGACATGCGGTTATCTCGAGTGCCGAGATTATTACGTTACATCGTAACGATCTGTTCTGTATTGTATCGATTTGTAGCATCAACGCCCTGTGTGATGTTAGCATTTGTTCATAGACTTACATTACAAATTCAGTACGTAAAATATATACATAGGTTGTGTACACTTGAAACTAGTCTAATTTACGTATACGTGTATATTTTTATATACTATATCCAAAATAATATTATAAATGCGAATGTGAGTTTGTTTGTTGCACTTTTACGCCTTAACTACTCGACCGATCATAATAGAATTTCGTATACACGTCGTCAGTTATACGAAAAAAGGGGAAGGTTATTGTTACAAAAACCTATGATACTTGCTTTTATTACGGTAAGTTTAACTTTTACAGTTGTTTAATTTAAGCAAAGCAAGTGAATATGCCTATAAGATGGACATACTTCCATGCATGCCCTTTGCTTCATGGTCCTAAGACAAAGATTATAACTTGCAGTGGCATATCACAGCTAAAGCGATGCGTCATCTATTGTATAGTTGACGCATATTTCCTCGCAATTGCCACTGCGCCGATTGTTGTGAGTTGATGCGCACACGGGACAAACATTGGTGTGATCCACAAATTGGTCCAAGTCTAGGTGCACATTGTGTCCATTGTTTGTATGTTTGTAAAATCCCTCGCAGACATAGACATTATTCCTAATGCGATAGACGCCATTTTCTTTCTTTTTTTGTAATTTCTTTCATCGGTGACCGGCGAGCCAGCGGCCCACCTGATAGTAAGCGAGAACCGTGGCTCATACATGCTGTACATGGCTGTGTTTTCTTAGCATTACAGAAGCAATGTCAAAAAAACACAACCAAGTCGCTGCCTACCGGAAGGAAAAGGGAAATGGAGCAGGATGGGGTTTGGGAAGGGAAAGGTGATTGGGCCTCCGGCGCTATCAGTCACCGAACGAAACATAACAGATACTGTTATTTTACGTCGATCTTCTGTGAGAGGGTGGTACTTCCTGGTCGAGCCGGCCCATTCATGCTGTAACCAGCGTGGGCCTACAACTCAAAAACATTTTGAAGTGTAAGGCTAAAGATAGAGATTTAGAACTATGAAATCAGTATGTTCTTGTTTCATAGATAATTTTTTTAAACGACTTCAATAAAAGCAGGATGTCCTCAATTAGAAAGATTTTTTTTATGTATGTTATCTCAGTCCTTTTCTAAGTACTTTGACAGCTGGTGGTTCTTATGCGGCAAGAGCAGCGATAGCTCAGTGGGGAGACCAATAGACTGCAATGCAGAGGGTCTCGGGTTCGAACCCACGTCGCGCACCTCTGACTTTCGGAAGTTATATGCCTTTCGAAATTAGTGCGTATTGATTGACAATTATCGCCTGCTCCGTGCCTCGGAGAACACGTTAAGCCGTTGGTCCCGGCTGCCATGAACATCTATGGCAGTCGTTATTGGGAAAGTCAGTACCCTCTAATATCCTGACACTGGTCTAGCCTTAGGGTATCGTTAGCCTTCGGGTTGCGGAGGTCAGGTGGCAGCCGCTCCGTGTAAAAACTGATATCCAGTCAAATCCGGTTAGACCAGAAAAGCCGACCCCAAGTGACTTGGGAATAATAAAGGCTAAGAGAGCAGAGTAGTTCTTATGTGGTCCCATTTATATTTGATCAAGATCTGAGTTATAGTTTCTGAGTTATCCTTAATAATACGTTTTGGTTGATTTCGGTTACATTGATGATTTTGTCCTTTTATTACTTGTCTTGTTGAAGTCGGTTTTCTTTTTAGTTAAAATTTTTCATTGAAATTAAACTACTATATACGGATTTTATCGCGTTGTTTATTTGACACTTTATTACGAAATTTTGAAAACTGTTACACTATACTACTATTAAACTTTACTAACTTTTAAGCTAATTAAATTAATATTAAAACTATTTAGATTTAATTTAATTTTACACTTTCCCCAACGTTTCGGTTGCTTTTCAGCAGCCATGGTCACCGGGAGAGTCTCCCCGGAAAAGTTAGTAAAGTTTAATAGTAGTATAGAGTAACAGTTTTCAAAATTTTGTAATAAAGCGTCAAATAAACAACGCGATAAAATCCGTATATAGTAGTTTAATTTCAATGAATAATATTCGCGTAAATAGAAGACAATAATATATAAAAAATTTCATTAATATATACATAAAACCCAATCTCGAAGCGAATAAGCTTTAAAATTGTGTTCCACGTTAATTTCCTAAAAGCTATAATTTGTCAATGGTGTATATTTAATGTGTCAATAAGTGGCAGTTTATTTTAACACCTTTCGGGCTTTAAGTTATATCTGGGCGTGGTCGCCATTTTTTATGATAGTTCTCATTCTTTACTAGATTATAACCCGACTTCGTTCGCTAGGACTTCAGTTCACTTGGAACGTTAACTTAGAGCACATTATCGTAATCGTACACATGCGAATGTGAGTTTGTTTGTTTATTAGGCTTTCACGTCTTAACAACTCGACCAATTTCAAAATGTTGTCTACATTCATTATACCGGTTCTACCTAAACGGAATTAGGTGATACCTGGATTAGATGTCAAACGCCAAGCAACAGAGCCGCATCAAATTCAGTTCCGTTGTTTTAACGATAAGTCAAACAAACTTACTAACACGTATTTAGAATAATAGGGTTACCAATTTTCAAAAAGTTGATGTAAGTATATTTAAAACTATATTCTAAAGGCAGTGCATTCGACTGAACGAGGATTCGATATTCGAGTCGGACAAAGTGCTATTACGTTATCCTGTAAGAAAACCCTGAGTAGAAGCCCGGAGTCCAAAACTAGCCTGGTAGATCCTCAGTTCCCTATTACGCTGAACGTAAAATAATATAGCTATTGGAATGTGGAGGTAACACTCCTCTGCCTTCCTCTTCTTTAATATACCTACAGGTATGTCGACGAATGATAAAAAGTGTGATCCGCAAATAATTAATATTCATAGTCATCAACAAATAAATGGCCGTTAGCTAATTTGTTCCGAGAATTAATAAAATTGCCCGCTCGATTGATTTGTAAGCAATATTTATGTAGGCATCGGGGATTAATTATAAAGTAATAAATATTGTCGACTTTGTGTCGCCTAGATTGTACCTCAGTAGACTAGTGGCTGCGTAGGCGCAGTACTTCCGGACGTGATGCGGTTTGATACCCGGGTGAGACCTTATTGAGATTTCTTGAGTTCAGCCGTAGTAATACGGAGTCTTGAACAGTGGATGGCTATATATATGGTTATAGATCTTCTTCTCCCTAGCCTTTATTATTCCCAAGTCACTTGGGGTCGGCTTTTCTGGTATAACCGGATGTGACCGGATATCAGTTTTTACACAGAGCGGCTGCTGCCTGACCTCCGCAACCAGAAGGCTAACGATACCCTAAGGCTAGACCAGTATCAGGATATTATAGGGCACTGACTTCCCAATAGCGACTGCCATAGATGTTCATGGCAGCCGGGACCGACGGCTTAACGTGCTCTCTGAGGCACGGAGTAGGCGATAATTGTCAATCAAAACGCACACAATTTCAAAAAGTCATATAACTTCCGAAAGTCAGAGGTGCGCGACGTAGGTTCGAACCCAAAACCCTCCGCATTGCAGTCTGTTGATCTCCCCACTAAGCTATCGCTGCCTTATATATATGGCTATAGATATATGTATATAACTAAAAATGGTGAATATATTTATGCAGTTTTAATCCTATTTTATAGTTCTACATTGTTGGTTCGATCTCAATACGGGTCAAAAATTATTTGATTCAAAAATAGTACTTCCGGGTCCGGTTGATCTTTGTACCCGTTGTTTAAATGTTTATATCGATTGATTAATATCGACTATATCGATAGCATACTAATAGTTTAATTGGTTGCCTAGCCACTGACACAACCCTGAGTGTTGTGGGTTTGAACACCACTCAAGACAAACATTTATATGTGATCCAGAAATTGTTGTTCCAAGTCTGGCTGTTCTTTGTGACCGCTGTTTGTATATTTGCAAAGACCCCCGCGTCATAGGTATTGTGCCTAGTGCGGGATTTGTCTGTTTAAAGACAAAATATAAATTTATGTAAAAAATATAATTACAATAAATGAAGCAAAATAAATATGTAAAGATAACTAATAAAAACCTATTTTCTCTGTTTACGTCTATGGGTGTCAAGCGTTAATTTATTTACGAATATTTTATTTTTGAAGAATGCACCTACAAACGTTTTGTTGCAAAAGGCTATATAAACATTGAAACATCGGACGCAAAACACAAAACCAGTATTGGTATTATGCACGAAAATTTAACTATCGGGTTAAATTTCGGGTCGAGCTCGATGGCGTAGTGGTTAGTGCAACCGACTGCCACGCCTGTTGTCGCGGGTTCGATTTCCGCACAAATCAAACAATTGTGTGCATGAACATGGATGTTTGTCTTGGTCTAGGTGTTTCTATGTATAATATGTATGTGTATCCAAAAAAAAAGGATATATGTATGTTTATGCATTGTCTAGTACCCATAGTACAAGCTCTGCTTAGTTTGAGCTAGATGGTGTTGTGTTTATCTGGTAGAATATTATTAATATTATTATTAATACTTCGTACTTCGTTAGTACACTTTATTCGTGCAAATATAAACAGATTTTCTAAATTCAAATGTTACATACAACTAAAGCCTTACAAGTAACAAGTAAATCAGTGAATATTAACAGTTTACGGCCCAAGCTGTATAGAACAAGCCGTAACGTGCCGCAATAGGCCACAAACGGCCGTAGGGCTATAACGCGGGGAGGCACCGACGGAACATAACCGACGCGCGACGGTACAGGGTTAAGATACGGTTAGTTCAGGGTTGATTCTGATATTAGTAAGTGATGAATACTGTTACTATAAGATACGATTAAATTGCACGGATGGCCTAGTGCATTGGTCGCTTCAGCACTGCCGCTGAACCGTTCGATTACCACACGGGACAAAATGCCACAAATAGTTGTGCCGGGTCTAGATGTATAATGTGTTTGTTGTTTTTCACATAGGAATTATTTTTAAATTATTCTTAGTGTCAAAATTGTCTTAATTAACAAAAAGTTAGTAAAGCCTTGGTGAAATTGTAAAATCATGATTCTATATCGCGAGAGACTAGGTAAAAATATATTGTCTACATTTACTTGTTACCTATTACCGATACAGTGGTGCCTATTTAGAAAATATCTAGAATGCATACGGCTACTAATAATTACATTATTGGACACGCGATAACAGTGACCAATTCCGATATTGAAACCGGTATTTAATCGGTATTGGGTCACAGTATTTTCATCTATATTAATCGCCAATTCAATTTGAAATTACTAATTTAACTAACTTATATTTGTAGTATATAGAATGTATTACATTCTAGATTTAAAACAATATGAAATAATTATTTATTAAAAAAGTAAAGTAGAACATTAATTTAAGCAAAAGCAAAACGTAGCAATTACACTAAAATCCGTAAAAGTGATTTAAATTTAAATTGACTATTAAACCATATATGTTATCTATACTAATATTAGAAAGAGGAAAGATTCGATTTTTTGATTGTTTGTAAAGATTTAAGTCAAAAACTGCTCAACCGATTTAAAAAATATTTTACCTTTGGAAAGTTGTATTATTAGATTATCACCGAGTAATATAGGCTAAATTTTATTTAAAAATGACAAATACTGTTACTTATATAACCTAACCTACTTTTACTCGATCAATCGGCAAAAGCTAGTGTAAGATAAAAGACAAATTAAAACATCCGACTGATCAAATACAAAATGTTAGTAGCTGTTATGTTATAATTGTTTTAACTTACTCATCTCCCAAGTAAGCTATGTAAAGGTCTTTGTAAGAAATAAAAATTCTTATTTGGCAAATTGTGACATTGTGCCGTCTTTCAAAAACATTGAAATTAAACTACTATATACGGATTTTATCGCGTTGTTTATTTGGCACTTTATTACATAATTTAGAAACTACTACTATTAAAGTTTACTAATTTTTAAGCTAATTAAATTCTTCTTCTCTCTTAGCCTTTATTATTCCCAAGTCACTTGGGGTCGGCTTTTCTGGTCTAACCGGATTTGACTGGATATCAGTTTTTACACGGAGCGGCTGCCACCTGACCTTCGCAACCCGAAGGCTAACGATACCCTAAGGCTAGACCAGTGTCAGGATATTAGAGGGTACTGACTTTGCCAATAACGACTGCCATAGATGTTCATGGCAGCCGGGACCAACGGCTTAACGTGCACTCCGAGGTACGGAGCAGGCGATAATTGTCAATCAATACGCACATAATTCCGAAAAGTCATATAACTTCCGAAAGTCAGAGGTGCGCGACGTGGGTTCGAACCCGAGACCCTCTGCATTGCAGTCCTTTGGTCTCCCCACTGAGCTATCGCTGCTAATTAAATTATTAATTTATTTATTTTTAAGTTTTCACTTTCCCCGACGTTTCAGTTGCTTTTCAGCAGCCATGGTCACGGGCTCTTCTTCAAAAACATGTTCTCATAAAAATGTAAACTTACATGTATGTACTGTATATTGCAAATGTTGTGTACAAATGTAACTGGATGTCAGATTTACTCATTGTGTACTATTAAGACTATTATTTGTAATATGCTAACTGTTATCTGTTTTTGTACCAACTGATTAAAATAAAATAAAATATTATCAGCTCTCTGATGCCTACGGGTCTCTTCGCATTATGAGAAGGCTTAGGTTATAGTCCACTTAGCTGGCCCAATTCGTGTTGGAAGACTTCACAAAGCTTCAAGAATATCATAACGAAGTCTGATATGCTAATTTTCTTACGACCTTTTCTTTTCCTGCTTAAAGCAAGCATATTAGGTAATACATGCTCTTGCTTGCAGAATTTCTTTTCTGTTCATTTATTTATTAAAATATTTTTGAAATTAAAATCTATGAAATTAAAATACTTTCGTATAATAATAGTTTCTAAAATAAATAGCAATTAAAAATGGTAATTCATAAACTTTGTCAGTAAGATCACATTTATCATTAAAATGAATATTTTAATAAATTACCGTTCTTATTAATTTAAGATTTGTTTATAGAATTGAGCATATTTTTATTTTTATAAACATATTAATTTATCGATTTTACATGATAACATAAATTAATATAGCATAATCAAAGTAAGATAAACTTGTTTAAAGCTTAAAAGCGTATTGTTAATAGATTTTTATTATTAGCTAATTATTTACATTTCAATATGAAATACGTCCTTCTAAATTAAATTTAAAATGCCTTTTTTATTTTGCATTAATTGCTACCGCAATCTTTCTTCCTTAATAAATAAGAAACTTTTGCTAATATAAAATGGATAACTTACACTATAAGTTGAATTTAGTGTACCTATGTAATTTATTTATAACAATACCTATACATACTTGCTGCTCTACAAGTTATTCATTAGATCACAATTATAATATTGGCATAATATGCCAATGTTGCATGGAATGCCTATTACACAAAATATATTGATCGAATAGTAGTACAGCTTAAATACCTCCGTGCCGTCAATTGTAGATGTTTTCGCAAAAGAAGCTCATACCATGACACATTGGTTAAATTCTCTCTGATGACACTCAAAAAGAGACGATGGCTAATGGACTTATCTGCGATATATAACATTTGTCGTAATAAATATAACTGCAATAACCTAATGAATCAAATACATATAAGAATCCCTAGCAGCTCGCATCGTATACGCGCTGCACATAACTGGGGCCTTTTTGCACCAAGGATGTGCAGAACGAATGCGGCCGAGCAAGCGCCACTTTGCCGCATCACAAAAATTGTAATAAATAATTTACAGATATCGATTTGTTTATACTATCTCCTGTGCAATTCATGAGATGCGTGGTTGAAAAACTCAACGAAATAGTTAATAAACATAGTTGATAACGAATTTCATTTGTAATAAATTTAATTATTGTTTTGTCATGCCAGAACTAATACTTGTAAAACATTACTACTCTTTTTTGTAATAATATTAATTTTGCGGGCAACGATGTTGGTTGTTCATATATTTAAGTAACTTTAGTAATAATTTGTTTGATTTAGCATAGTGTACAATAATAATTGTTTGTTGTCCTGAATAAATAAAATAAAATAAATTCATAATAATCTTAAAGTATAATTTACTAACCGAAAATAATTGATTATATCGATTAATATATGCCTATAAACATATTTATAATCTTATTATACTTACATTCTTATTGAAATATATAACAAGATTATTTATATGTTTATACGAAAATAATTACTTACAATTTATTTTATGTTTTATCGTAATTGATATTTGAACGCGACGCGTTGAAGTCTTTTATTCGACCGCAAATATTATTAACATCAAAACTTAATTATATTACTTCAATCAACCATCAAATTAATAACACGCTACATAAAATTATCAAAATTGTGTCAGAAGGCTAACGAAACTAGAAACTTTAACGGCAGGTTATTCAAAACATTTCATTTTGAATCATTAGTTTTGAATAAATTATTCGGTGATGGCTTTTTAATTATATTGTAGGAAAACATTATGCTAGCACTACCCTAGCTGTCTGAAACCGTCTGACTTGTGTGACACACATAAATATGAGGACAAAACTAATAAAAATGTCAGCTAAAAAAACATTACTTACTGGATTGTAGCCGTTCTCTCCAAGCCATAGGGTTTGAGACAAGCCCTTGGAAGCCGGGCCAGTACAACGGTTTGTGTTGAAGGTAGTGTGCCATGCCAGCCGCCGCCGCCGCCAACGACAATCTTGGAGCCAACAACCCAGCACCAACATTGGAGCCAACCGACGGACGAGACAATATATGATCGATTCCATGAGGGTTGGGAGCCGGTGGCGGCGCTTCCGCCAAGGAACTCAAAGCAGCAAGCGGCGCTCCAAAACCATTCTCCAAACCTCTAGATAGAGGCGGCGATCCTCTCAACTCAGACATTTTAGTAAAGTTCACTGCATATATAAACACTAGAGTCCGAAAGTTACGTCCGTCACTCGGTCATTGCCACTCTACGGTAGAGTCGATAGAGTCGGTAGAGTCCAGCGTGCGTCCGCCCGCGACCGCGACCCGACACCAAATGAAAAGCTCTCCAAGCTTTTGCTCCGCGCAAACAGAAAAAAACCTTGAATAGAGAACGCCGCCCAGTCAATCTAAACCTTATATCGCAACGCCGCCCCTTAACCGAGCTGTCACAGTGGAACTATGTCTGTCTCTCTCTGTATTGTATCAGTGTGAGTGGGATGGAGCATGTGTGGTGTTAACACTCGCGCGTAGATTTAACGAATCGCTATTTAATGGCGCTTCTTGTCTCTTTATAATTAAGTCGGGAGCAGTTTTTGCGTCCCCCTGCGCCCCGCGCCCGCCGCTCGGTCCCCCTTCAGTCCGGCCGCCGCTAAAAACTATTGTGCTGCGAATAATAAGCTAGAATGGAGTTTATGTGGATAATAGCGGAAGGATCTTTGGTTATTTATGTGACAAATATTGTATTAATAGACAGAGTACTCGATTTGTTCATGAAATAAAACACCCATAGAATTAAAAAGACATCTGCTTGGCTGTCCGGGCTAATGTTATAAATTCGTCTGTCTGTATGTTTGTATTTTTTTGGCAAGTTTGATTGATTTTTAAGGTACTATGAACCGTCTGTAACTTTATAGGGTAGGTATAAGAAATAAAAATAAATAGACTGCTCTAGTCCCGTGGTAAACGAATGAGTTTATATTTGCGGTCTATCGTGCGGTCCCAAGTTTTGTTCCTGGGTCGGGTACAGTCCTATGGGGTTATTCCGATTTTAATGACACTAACAGGATATAATACAAAGCCGTGGTCATATAAAGTTTGGTAATTATTTACTGTACTAATTGATGTTCAACATGCGAGTGAAAAGTTAGTAAAATAATATAACTGTATTTGATAAGAGAAGATTTTTGTACACGGAAGTCTACTTTGCTAAAAACTAATGCTGTACAACCTTCTTGGACCACTAAGCATACGCTGATGCTAATATTTTTGTTTCAGTATCATACTGAAAGCACTTTTGTATTACTTTTACTAATTGCTGTTATACTGAAACTTCTATTCTATTCTATTCTAAATATAACACCTGTTCCCCGAAGGGGTAAAGAGAGACCATGAAATTCCAAATTCTAATATCCTGTCATATTATCTCTCTTAAGTTATTCACTCTCATATTATGGCTCATGCATGCTCGTCGATTTAGGATACCTACTCTTAAACTGACTTATCTCCAGAATTTCTTTAATCTGGTCCTAGAATATTTGCCTAAATTTACCCCTAGACTGGGAATATAAATTGACATTCATCTTATAATTACCTATATTTGCCTGATATATATTTTATAATAAAAATATTTTGAAAAAGGTGGTAATTTATCGACGCCTATTTTTGTTTTATGCAAGATAATAATGCTTAGGACTGAATTGCTTCAAGCCACATATCATTTCTAAACATACCTATGAAGTGAAATATTGTAATGATAATTATTATTGGCGATTGAAAAGAGTGGCCATAAATTTCTTGACAGCTTCTTGTCATAATTACTGTGCTCCTCTAACTGGGTTAATTTATTTTTAATTGAAATATTTTATATATCCTTTTTATTCTATAAAAAATAAAATTTAAAATAGACGTGTCTAAGCATTTTATAATATTGTCTTTTGTTTACGCGAATATTATTCATTGAAATTAAACTACTATATACGGATTTTATCGCGTTGTTTATTTGACACTTTATTACATAATTTTGAAAATCTGTTACACTACTACTACTATTAAACTTTACTAATTTTTAAGCTAATTGAATTATTTTTAAAACTATTTAAAATATTTAGATTTTATTTAATTTTACATTTTCCCCCACGTTTCGGTTGCTTTTCAGCAGCCATGGTCACGGGGAGACTAAGTCTTATATAGTTTAAACAGTTTTAATAATAATTCAATTAGCTTAAAAATTAGTAAAGTTGAATAGTAGAAGTAGTGTAACAGTCTTTCAAAATTATGCAATAAAGTGTCAAATAAACAACGCGCTAAAATCCGTATATAGTAGTTTAATTTCAATGAGCATTTTATCTAAATAAAGTTTCAAGACTATGACTTCCCTGCGCTCCTTTGGTAATGAGATCTGATACAAATTTACGTGACGTTAACAAATAGTTTTTAATTGATTACATAGCCTAGCATCACTACTATATATCTACAGAGAGAGACAGAAGTGTCACACATATATGTCACCAGTAAAATCTAGGTCCTACATAAACGTTAAATGTTATCTACCTATCCAAACTCTCATCTACAGGTAAGAATTTTTTGGCAATACACCTAATAAATCTGCTTGACTCGGGAATCTTATTCAGAATCTCGTGATCGACATTTGCGTAGGCGCTCTCGTGTACAAAACTACATCCTCGGAGCAGTCCGTAATTTTCATTTTATTTCCCAGGATTTTTCATACTTTTCCACTGCTAGCCATGTACCATCTTTTAATATTATAGGGCTTCGGCCACAGCTCCACTATACCAGGCGAAAAGCGGGATCCCAAATTACACGCGTCTTATAAAATATCCTTACTAATAATAATAATAATAAATTTTATTGATAATAAAAGTACAGTACATAAACAAAATTAAAACCCTGACTCCTGAGCTAGGCCGAGGCCTGTGTTACAGGAGACAGTTTCTTCCCCAGGAAAAATATAATTACGTAATTATCAATAAAATAATATATTAGTGCAGGCTGTTGTACGTGTATGTGTATGTGTATGTTGTTGTGTGCGTGTATGTGTGGTGTGTGCATGTATGTGTGGTGTGTGCATGTGTATGTTAACGTATAAGCGTCTGAGTGTGTATGTGGTTTAAGTAACATGTGTGCCCTGTCAATCTTAAATGTTGAGTAAATGACTGTTAATAATAATTTAAAGTAAAATATTTTCTGCTTGTGTGTAATTTAGTGATAAAAGCCATTTATATTATAAGTGCAAAAGTATATTTGTTTGAGAGTTCACGAAGATTTGTGAAATCTGCTAACCCGCATTGGACTACATGGTGGACTATGACCTAACCCTTCTGACACTGAAAAGAGGACGCTGCCCTACAGTGGGATAATACAGACTGAAATAGTTATAATACTAAATAAACTAGCCGTTGTATCGTACATCAGTGTCAGTTTGTAGATATTTAAGAAGATTAATCGTTTCGTTTAAGAATTTATATACTCGCGAAGTTCATTTTAATGGCAAAATTAATGGAATGGGCGCAAATGGTCACAACTTTTCACATTACACCGGCTCGCGCTTGAATGCTTATTCCTTTTTAGATAAAAAGGAGTAACCAGAAGTGTATCAGTCACATTTTGCCAGTTAGGATTCTTTTCGTAACTAATCAATTACCATCTATTCATAGTCCTTAGTGTGTAACTAATGAGAAATCCCTAATAAATAAAAAATATAAATAAACTAATGTTCTCTTTGTTTTTATTTTATACAACTAAGGTGGCAATCAAGCATACGGTCCACCTGATGGTAAGTGGTCACCGTAGCCTATGAACGCCTGCAGCACCAGAGGCACTTGCGCGTTGTCGACCGTTTAGGAAAGAAAGAAGAGAAGAAGGAAGTAGGGAGGAGAGGGAGTGGGATGGGTGATTGGGGCCTGCAGCAGTCTCACTCACCGAACAAAACACAACAGTAGGATTACTGCTATTTCTGCTAAATAAAATCCTACTTGTCACCAAGTTATTGCTTGTATCCAATAGTTTAACGCTGATAGAAAGAAGAAGAAAAGAAAATTCCACCTACATTTTCATACTATTGAAATGGAAAGTAAATATATAGCCTACCAGATAATAAGTGGTTAAGCCGGTGTGTGAAAATTTCAATAAAAGATTCACCATACTGCCAACGCATCATAGGAAGAACCTGGGGGTGCAAGCTCTTTCAGTTTTGGAAACTACCCATCAGAAATCTGCCTCGATTGCCCAACCTCGTTTTCTTTTACTTAACACGCTCAGTGCCACTTGTCTATGTCATTAAATACTCTAGTGCAACTTCTTCAGGCCAGTGGATATCTGGTTATACATCCTGAGTAGTCAACTTCGGAGGCCAGTGTATCAGTGACATACGTCGTACCGAACATTTTGTTACAGTCTTTGCAGCGCTGGCCCTCACAAATCGTACAGTGTAATGATATATACACGTGGCGCTGAACTTGTTGAAAGATGTAAGAGTGCTCATACTCATATTTCAGCATATTATCTGGTTCATGTTAGTCACGACAGTGTACAGCACGCCGCGCCGTTGCCATTTATTTGATTACTTATATGGGGTTCTACTAATTTATATAACTGAAAATGGATATTAAGGCTATCATGCTGGATACATACATTTATTTTTAAAAGGCTTTACGTTTAGGCTAGGTTGCACTGACTAACAGAGGCTGTATGTAAAGACCGAGTAGAACCGCGTCAATATCATACAACATGAAAATAAAGTAATGGATCAAGAAAAATACATCTCTCATCTCATCATCTAGGCTCTGCGAGAATACCAGCGTTGTGGATATACTGCAACATTGCTGACGCAGGACCTTATTTGTTCTTATACATATTGGTTATGTTTCCTGATTCCTCATGAGCGTGGAACAAATAAAATTATATTTCTTTCTTTCTTTCTTTCTCTTACTGATTAAATAAGAACACCTATAAATTAAATAATGTTCAGGTACTTCAAAATAACTAAAATTCAAGACAGAGAGACGACTATCACCTAAGACTCCCAATAATAATGGCTGCTGAAAAGCAACCGAAATGTCGAAGCAAGGATAAATTTAAATAGTATACTAGTATAATACTTTAAATAATCTAAAAGTGGGGCTGTTTTTTTTTAAATTTTATCATTTTAAAATTTGTGCATTTTTGTATAATTTTAATAAAAAGTGAGTATTAAATTATCATCTTCCAACAGGAATTCAGCGTAAGAGTAGTGACTTTGTAGACTGTAACGACTACATGTCATTCCTTTCTGCCTATATATATACCCTATTTGTCGCCTGTCATCCCAGAACAGTATCAACTTATCATTAAACTTGCCTGGCCTGAAACGTTCTTAGCTACGATACAGAGTATTATGGCATCAAAATTTTAAGCAATATCTAATTTAGAATTAATTTCAAAGACAAAATCATATAATCGAGCGACAAGATAAGTGTTTTAAGGTACCATACCTAATTCCATCTACTGCCTTACAAGTACTTAAAAGTAGAGTTCATCTCTTCGAGCAGAGAAGATTTCCGTTGGGCATAGTATTAAATCAAAGGGAGCACTATTTGATGCTATTACTAAAAAAATTGAGATTGCATCCTAAATACAATATTATAACTGCGAATGTGAGTTTATTTGTTTGTTACGCTTTCACGCCTTAAGTACTCGAGCGATCATCACGTAATTATACACGTTGTCAAGGGTACAGAGAAGCACAGCAGTATCTTTCATACAAAAGATAAGTTTTGTTCCAGAAAGATAGCGAACACAGTTTATTGAAGTCTCAAAATAAATATTATAGCTAGTGATAATATGCAATTAAATTTTCATTTTCTCTTGAGATATGGATTAAGAAAATGTATTTCGGAAATCAATAATTGTTCGCAAGATGGTAGAGAATAGAGGCACTGGTCTAAACAGTTCCTCTTGCATATATTCTCAGAGCGTATCCCTATATTTTTATATATCATTCAAGGGTTCTCATCTCAGCAGCAAACAGGAAAACGGCCTTACAAATAACAAAAATAACAATTAAGTATATATTTAACTTATCGATCTTATCTAACAATAACAACAATCACACACTCACACACACACACACACACACACTTTAGAACAAATCACAAAGCCGCATTTTATAATTCATTTTTAAATCCCCAATCCCCAATAATAAGGTACCATTACCCTATTAATGAGGGTACGTCAATAAAGATGGCGGAATAATAAGCGGCTTTAGACTATTAATGTATGAATGCGTATGCGCATCCTGTTACTAAGCGTTGGGTTCCTTTTGACTCGACGTGAGTTCCGTCCAAACAGGATGTGAATTGTGGATGGTTTTTATTGCTACTATTAGACTAATTAATTGGTTATATTTTAAGTCATAAAACGATATATAATTTTATATAAGTAGGTATTTTATTTATGAAATTAGTAGTTGTAGTTGATTTAGAAATACGTCATAATTTGGTTATTATTGCAAAAGATGTTTGCTCAAGGTGTTCGCTGATATTTACGGTTATGGAACCTTTTTAAATTACAGGTTTATTATCATGCTATTTACAAATATTTGCGAGGAAATCGAAGGGGCTTTACGCAGGCAGTTTTAACGCATATTACAACAGCATTTGTAGTGTATCTAGCAAAATATTTAAGCTTATGAAAAAGAGCTTAGAAGTTGTCTTCATGTTTTGGTTGGTTTTGCAAGTATGGGCTACGGAATGCCAGAAAAATATGTCTGCTGCCTTCGCTATATAAAAATATACTCAGGCAATCAACATATTGACTTAAGTCGAATAATAGCAGTCTTGCCAAATAATGAGAGGTTTTGTAATCTCACTAGATTCGACTGACAATCAGTCTTTGCACGACACAACTTCCATTTTACCGCAATCTTAGGAGATAGTAAAATACTAAAGTTATCCTAAATGTCAGAATATTTATGGATACTTTCTTCTTCTTTAGACTGATATCTTCTCCCTAGCCTTTATTATTCCCAAGTCACTTGGGGTCGACTTTTTCTAGTCTAACCGGATTTAACTGGATATCAAATTTTACACGGAGCGGCTGCCACCTGACCTCCGTAACCCGAAGGCTAACGATACCCTAAAGCTAAACTAGTGTCAGGATATTAGAGGATACTGACTTGCCCAATAACGACTGCCATAGATGTTCATGGCAGCCCTGCCCGATGGCTTAACGTACTCTCCGAGGCACGGAGCAGGCGATAACTGTCAATCAATACGCACATAATTTCTAAAAGTCATATAACTTCCGAAAGTCAGAGGTGTGCGACGTGGGTTCGAACCCGAGACCATCTGCATTGCAGTCTGTTGGTCTTCCCACTAAGCTATCGCTGCTCTTTATATTTATGGATACTGGTTTCTTCTATAGACTGATATACAGTATGTTAATTAAAAAGTCGTCCCCTTGAACCTGTTAATCTACTTCATTTACGGATCAAAAAATAACATGTCAGTAATGAGGATAAAAAACCAAACACGAAAAATAAATTAAATGTAATGAAATCGGAATGACAGAACACAGAAACTAACAGTCTAACCACATTTAGTCTTCCTGAAGTGGTTCCTGGTTTGATGTTTTGTAAACATAATCAACTAATCTTAAATAATAACTAAATTAAAAATTAACAAGCGATTATATACTCTCTCGTGTAGTTTTTTTCGCATCTTCATCCATTCATCTTGTAGACCTTGGTGTGCGCAGGAGTATTTTTTTTACTTCCATTTCAAGGATCGACAAACACGCAAGCGGTAAAGCATTCACAAGCTAAGTTAACCGCTCACCAACAGCTGGATACTATACTTGTTTGTCACTCAGTCTTCCCAGAAAAATACATCAATATAAATAACTAAGATTGTATATATATAATAAATAAATGCCAAGGACATCGGTACTCTAAATACAATATTAATAAAAATGAGCTACAATTATAATTGTTCATCACAACATCGGTTACGTTTATGGGATGGGGACAATAGCGACACCGTGGTACAATGGAGCCCGACCCCAGACTCTGTGCTCCACCGGATATGAGACAACACAGGACGTTTGAGATGGGGTGCTAGTGAGAGCGATATCGTTGTAGATTTAATCTTGATTATACGAGTTTCTTTTAAAATTAAAACATCCTCAGTTTAACATTAATAAGTTATTTCAGGATAAAAAGAAGGGATAGAGACTTTGCGGCGTCGAGCGAATAAAAGCAGCTCAACTTCGCTAAAATAAAAACAATAATATAAGTTAAAAAAATAGTGAACTTTGGCCATAACGACATAATAAAGAGTAATACAATTTTATAGCAATATCATTATTTACACTAGTGACTAGTAACTCTTCTAGAGCAAGCATGCTACACTTTTTTACACTTATGTATGTACGTATACATGGTGTAATTTACCAGCTAACAATATGTATATTAGACCTTTGTAAAGGATTAATATTATGAATAATTAATATATTAACATTATTCAGAAAAAGGGGTTATGTTAAAAATCAAACATATATGTTAGTTTTCCTTGGATCCAGATCCAGAGCCAGCCTAGACCTGAATCGTTTATCTCTTATTAGTTTTATTGCCTTACTTTTATTGTATGCCACGCGCAAGAAACTTGCATCATGTAAAAACCTTTAATGGTAGGTACGTTCATATAAACCTTAAAACCTGCCTCCACTCTAGAATTTTATTATATTTAATCGCAAATCAAACTTCACGAATTGCTTGCGTAAACGAATGAAAGTGTTATTCAAGAATAAAGGGAATATAGATGTATAGTGTCCACTTTATTTACTGATTACAGTTTATAGATTATTCAAACACATCAAGCTTGTCTATTACGAAACCACAAAGAGTCATACAACATATTTAATAACACTATTAATTCGCTCCGCTATCCTCTCAGCTACCTTTACCGCTAACACTGGAACCACGCCCACCATCACCGGTATCAATTTCCAACGTCAATTAGCCAACACCTTTTCTTTGTCGGCCTTTTATCATACACCTATTATACACACTACATTCAAAACATCAAATTTAAACCTTAAAACTTGCACAATAAAGTCGAAATTACTTTGTAGAGAGGAAAGTTTTTATAGAGATCAACTTAAATCGTTCCGACATTTATTTTGTGAAATATTTATAATGGCGTTGCTAATGTGCAATTCATATTAATATTAATTTTTGTGTAAGCATTTGTTAATATGTTTTCTTTTTATAATTAGCTGCTCATTGGTGCTGTAGTCAAGAACGGTATCACCGTAGGGTGTAAGGTATATTTCCAATAACGTAATTAGGTTTTATATGTAGGACTTTATAATGCGAACGTTTGGTTGAAAGGTTGTATATAGAAATATTCTTGCCCTGTCTCATATATGTACACATAAGGTTGATCTTATAGTGGTTGTTGAATCTTTGGTTGAAAGTCTAGTTGCTATTTAATAAGTTTGGGCTAATGTTATCGTGTATTGCTGTATTGCCTGCCTGTTGGATATACTTACTGAGTTTTTAGTAGTAGGAAATTTGCCCATTACATTGCAATAGACTTATCCCTTGAAATGTGAGGTCAAAAACTGCTGGCAAATATTAATGTGATACTAAGGCAAAGTGAATTTTATAAAAACACTAGTAGTTTTCCGCGGTTTCATCCGCGTAAGTCCTGTTCCCGAGTGAATATCGGGTTTCACCCCTTTCACCCCCTTCGGGATGGAATTTCCAAAAATCCTCTCTTAGTGCTCCCCTACACTCTCCAAGGAACATACATGCCAAATTTCAGCTTCTTGCGTTCAGCGGTTTCGGCTGTGCGTTGACTGTCAGTCACTCAGTAACGGAAGAGTTTTATATATATATGTAGATATTTAATTAGTACTTCTTCTTTTCGTGTGGTTAGTGGCTAACCTGTTATCAAGAGTTGTTCAAGCCGCCCGTAGGCCTCTGGCATGGCTCAACGACTGCTGTCAATTTGACAACAACCGGGACCGACTTTTTACGTGCCCTCCAAAGCACGGAGATGCTCAGATAAAATATCACTAAGCGGTCACCCATCTATTTATTTATTTTTTTTTTTTTTATCTTGGGGGAATGCTTGATGCATACCCCTCCGCGGGGGCGGGCGGAGGGGTTATGTCGGACTCGCTGGGGTAAAAGAAAGATGTTAAGAAGAAAGTGTACCTCCCGGAATACCGACTAAACCTACCACGGTGTTCCTCGACAAAACCACTATCGACGGGGCCGCGCGAATCACTTTCGCATGCGGTCGCGACCCCGCCGAGGTTTCGGCCCGCCGTATGAAACGGCAGGCCACTACACAAAAGACCTACCCAAAGGCACTCCTCACAAATTATCCCTACTGTCCCCCCTAGAGGGGAGACGGACTCGAAACAGAGGCGCGCGTGGAAACACGCACGCCGCCTCTCGGACCTGGTGCTGAACGGATGGCGGGCAGGCCCACAAAGCCCGCCACCCCCAGGTCAAACCTCAGGGTGGCTGGAGGTCGTCTCGCGCCCTCCGGCGCCCGGCTCTGTGGTTGAGGAGAGGGTTCAAACGCTCCCTCTCCCGCTCCGCCGCCTCCTTGATGGAAATGACTTCCTCACAAAAGGAGGCGACGGCGTTCCACGACCTCTCACTCCGGACCATAGACTGAACTACGGCCGGGAGCGAGAGGGCAACCAATCCGACTGCCGCGATCAATTTACGGCGCTGCGATGCCCAGGCGGGGCAAACCGCCAAAGTGTGCAGCGCCGTGTCCTCAACTACGTCGCGGCAGTCGCCGCAGTGGTGACAACCGGGCGTCTCTTGCCGGCGTATATGACACAGGAACTGGCCAAAACAACCGTGGCCAGTCATTACCTGTGTCAGCCGGAAGGTGAGGGCGCCATGGCGCCTCTCCAGCCACTCCTCAAACACGGGACTTACCGCCACGATCGTGGCGTGCCCGAAGCGGTCACCCATCTATAGCCTGACCGCACCCAACGTTGTTTAACCTCGCTAATCGTTTACCGATTAATGAGTGCAACTGGTTATGAGCGCCTCTAAATTATTATAAATTATAAATTAGTACTTAAAGAAGAATTGTTCATCTGTTAGACAAATATGTGTTTGAGACACTTTTGAGTTTACAAATTTGCCTGTGCAATAGACGGGTTCTCCATACTGAATATCAGTCACGATGGCGAATCTTAACGGTGACTGGCCATCTCTCCAGTGTACTGCCATTTCCCTAACTCTTGTGGTCCGGTGAGATGACAAGTCGACAGGCGCAGGACCGACGGCTTTACGTGCTTTACTGCCACTCGATTCGAACCAAAATGTGCAACAGCGCCAACTAACTTCAGGCTGCTGTTAAGAATTTCTTTAAAATAGAACCTAATAATAATTACTTTTGTTGGTTGATCCGAAAGTCAAACCTGATCCGTCATGTACAACACAGTCTTTGTCACAACTGCGGATTTATTTATTTATACAGCAATATATACAAATGTTACAAATTTTAGCACTTACACTATGGGTATAACAGTAGGTATATATGTTTGCCTATTAAAAGTGTACACAGCATTCACATTATATAGGCAACATTAAAAGTAAACTTAAACTAAATGATAATATGAAAAAGAAATGTTATATAAAAGTAATAGAAGTAATGAAAGTGAACAATAGTAATAATACTTAAGAATGCGCCGAGCGAAATGTGCCAAAACACGCGGTCACAGTTAAATAAATAAAATCAACACTTTTTGTTTAATACAAATATAAAATATACATTTACCATAACAATGAATGTGTTTACAATTACTCCGTGTAAAAAACTTAAAATAATTATTATTTTCGCCTACAAAATTACGTAAATTTGCACGAAAAATGCAAAAACGTAAGTTCGTGTTACGTGAAATTTAGATTATAACAGTAGAAATCTATCCTATTTTACAGCTTAAAGAAAACATAAATAGTTATATTACAATTTGTCTGTCCCAAATATTTAAGTTATTGGTTGACAGTAAAGATACAAATTTATCAAAAAGGGCACTTCAAATCCTCCATTCAAGTTTACTATGGCGGCCGCGCGCCGGTTTGAATAAGCGCCGCACGAGCTCTGTCATTATCTGTCATACGCTCGGCGCAGTCTTAACAATCGAACAGTTTCAGCAAATCAGTTCTAAATTTATTTTCTGACATGTTAAATACATCCAAGTTAAACTTCGCGTTAAAAAAATTGTACGTTCTGCATATTCTAGCCAGGGGATAATGAAAACCAAGATTGATTGCTTGATAGACAATCTTGATAGACACATGACACACTTTTATCTATCCCGTTCTGGAAAAATAGGCATGAGTATACAAGTAGCTACAACAAATCACATCCGCTTTATTTTATTAATTACATTTCTTACCTCGTCAAGAATTCAGGTTAATTTATGTAAATCAAAAAACGTGTCGAAGACTTTTTGTAAAAGAACCAAAAGATTTATAACGTCCAGTAATGGGATTCCTTTTGTAATAGTGCACCGATCTTATTAGCTGTTTACAACTCTATCAAAGAGTTATATTTATCATCAATACTAGTTTTCCCCATCGCTTGGCTTGCCTTAATGTAGGTTATGTCAATTTTATATCCCTAAGAAGGAGCAGTATTTTTTCTGGATGAAAATTACCCTATGTCCTTTTCTATACCCCTGACAACGTTTATGGAAAATTTCATGATGATCGGTCGAGTAGTTAAAGCGTAAAAGCGTTAGAAAACAAACAAACTCACATTAGCATTTAGAATATATGTAGTTAGAATTAGGATATTAATTCATTAAAATAAATTAATATCTTGATTTATATGTAAGAATGATATACCTATAACCAAAGATTTAAATCATAAGTAGATGGGCGCCACTACGTTTCAATATGGTTACCGTTCTGAACGTTAAGTTGTCATCTGACACACAATGCTAACATGACATCAAAAGTATCTTATCTTATCTTGTCACGGGGCCTATCCCTTAGCTATCTCCCTATGAATGTACTGCATCAGTCGCAGCGTACACTTCAGAGGGAAAAGCCTGAAGTCTTCAGGGTTCGGATAAGCCAACCCCATCAGATCCATCCTTAGTCCAGCCAACGCGTCACATTCACACAGTAGGTGTAATATGGACTCGTCCCGTTCACCACAGGCTCTGCAGATCAAATTGTTTGCCAAACTCAATCTGCACAGGAAGTCATTGGTGCCAAAGTGTAAGTAAACGCTCCTGTGAGCAGGCGTATTTGGCCCTTGTTGTACCCGACATCAAAAGTAACCGACTGCCACGCCTGCGGTCGCGAGTTCGATTCCCGCACAAGTCAAACATTTGTATGCATGAACATGGATGTTTGTCTTAGTCTGGGTGCTTCTATGTATAATATGTATATATTTACAAAATTAAAAGTATATATGAATGTTTATCATAGTACAAGCTCTGCTTAGTTTGGGCTAAATGGTGTTGTGTGTATGTGATAGAATATAGTATTATCAAGCTCACATATGTATATTGAAAATTTTAACTATCGTTCTCTACCTAATGAGTGAGCTCACTCTTCTTAATGTGGACACTTTTTCGTACGATCTAAGTACAGTGACGCACATTTATGATTTAAATCTTGGCCTATAATTATCGGACGTGTTGCTCTCTTCTATTAATTGTTTTTAGCTACCACCATGGTGCAGTGATATTGAAAGCTAATTTTATACATGAGGTTTCATGTTCGGGTCAAAGTATAAAGCTATAAATTTTCTCTTGAGAAAATTCGCTATATCAGGTGACAATAGGACGGCTCTTTTAATTAGTGGGACCATAGAAATCATAGCTGGAATATTATTATACCTCTGCCTTTCATTTCGGGGCGTAGAACTATGTTTGTATATTCTAAAACAACTTAACATTAAACATTAAAACAAAGATGTAGCTCCATATTCTTATATAAAAAAAATCTTCATCATATTTTCTTATAAGAAATCAAACTAATACCACAAACGATATAAAATCTTGCAACAATAATTCACTAGCTAACTAAACGCCTTCCATTAAAACTTAGCTCATAAGAAGCTGTTAAATACACACACTTACATACAATTTGGCTACATTTAAACACAACTGGAGACTCCATTACATTTGCTAACTTTAAAATGGCAATAAAAAATCATACTTCAGATATGAAGGATCGAGTACGGATAGAAAGAAGACAGCTATACATTAGAGCGAGGCGATATACAATCCCTCGATTTTGATTGGTATATTCTAGTTGTAAGCTCCGCCTCCTCTAGTAGAGATCCCCACGTGTTTTTGTAGCGCTCAGACGATGTCGAGACGTGAGCGAGACTAGCCGCTATGATAGCGATGTGAAAGTTTCAGGAATTACGCTCATGTATGCATAATGTTTTGGTAGCAAATTTTCCGATATTCTCTCTCAACAAAAAGGTATGCTGCAATTATTTCATACATATTTTAACAGACGTAAATGCCTCGATGGCGCAGTGGTTGTGAATTCGACTCCTATGCTTGAAGTTTCAGGTTCGATTCCAGGTTCACGTAAAGTGTTATTGGGGTTTTTGACAGACATTATCAATAGCACAATAGTTTGAAACAGTCCGGTAAATGACAATACGCTAGTCCTATATACTAATACTTAAATAGGAAAACATTTTTTATTTGTAATCTATTAACTTTGAAACGAATGAACCAATTTTAATTATTCTTTCATAATTAGAAAACATCTTTATCCAGAAGTAACATAGGCTTTATATAGCATCTCACTACGAGCTACGGTTCGGAGCAGTAATTATAAACGTGGGTGAAGACGCGGGGAACAGCCAGTTTATTATAAATACCTGACGAACTGGAAAATACATAGGTGAGAGACCATGTATGTTTAAAACAAGTATGTTGTATATATTGATTGCACGGACGGTGCAGTTGTTTGTATAATCACAGTGTAACATGGAAAAAAAACAAACAATATTTTGAGTATTTTTCATAGTATTCATGTATGTGTGCACATCGCGATACATGGATTATTTCATCAGATATATAAAATACATATTTAGCTTATGTTCAGAACTTATTTAAATAGTACACAGTAATTATTTATAATGAACCATTGAGACACAAATATCTGTTTATATTTAAAAATGATCGGCGGATACACGATGAAAATACTTATTTACTCATGTAAGTATTTTGATCGCGGTTCGATCTCCATGGGGGACAAAAAATTTTGTGTTTTGTTCGGTTATTCTAAGCCAGGGTGTTCTTTGATTTACAACCTGAGTCTTTAAAAAAACACAATAATATTATTGAATGAATTTAAAGTTGTTTCTTAATTTTTCTTACTTGGCATGGAGATGGGTGTCAGTGTATTGTCTTCTATAAGACAAGTGAGAAAACGCGACTATGGGAACGCTATACGACGACCCACGTCGCGCACCTGTGACTTTCGGAAGTTATATGACTTTTCGAAATTATGTGCGTATTGATTGACAATTATCGCCTGCTCCGTGCCTCGGAGAGCACGTTAAGCCGTCGGTCCCGGCTGCCATGAACATCTATGGCAGTCGTTATTGGGAGAGTGTCGACACAAAAGATCCGACTGGGTCGAAGTGTCGCCGGTCTGTACTGACTGGCCCCCACATAAGATACATACATGGGGACGCTATTGTAAATTGCTTACCTTCATATTGTCCATTTAGGCCCAGTTGCAATATCAAGTAATAAGTCGTTTTAACTACAAACAGTTAAATTTGACGTATTTTTCATAGAATATGTGATAAAATTAACTAGCAGTAGATAAAACCCCTCGTTTCTTGAATAAAGGAACCGGGACTTATGTAGATATAACAGAAATATTACCTTATTATCTAGTATTATCTGTATTTAATGACATATTATCCATCACATTTTTTTCAACCTTTGTAATATAATGTAGATAGCTTTGGGATGTCAAAGTATACTAACGAATTGAATGTACTATCGATATATTATCAACCGAATGTCACAACCATTCCGTATAACTCATACAATTACCATTCTCAGGCCACCAAAGTAGGGACCTCACCATCGCCTCAGCTGCTATGAGGATGGTGTGGAGGCCACTGCTCTTAGACCACATGGCTGCTTACCATCAGGCGGACTGTGGTCATTTTGAAAAGCAAAATTAAAAACAAAGCTTGCGTTTATTCTTAAACAGCTGGTATTTAGGCCACTTACTTCTCTGTCACTTTAGTATTAAAAATACTTACACTATTTCTAGAAATTTGAACTTAACTAATTAGATATGAGATTCATCCAGTCTATCCTATCGTATCCAAAGACAGAATTAGCAAAAAGATTGTGAATTTCTGACAAACATTTGATCAAAATGAAGTACGTTCTATTAGTAAGTGATCCACAAATCACATCTCTCAATCATCCAATATTTGCTCAAATATTAGACAAACCCAACCCCAGTCCAAACTACAACATCCTCCACACATCCAATATTAAAATAGAACGAAATCTGCACCGTTATTATAAAATCAATCGCATACAGCTTCACTAAACATAGTAACATTAAATCACCAGAGGGTTCTCTAATCACATTATTTAGGGGTTCAGAACCCTCTTGTATTAAAACTTAATGCCTATTGTCGTTAAATATAATTATAACACACGATTTAACTTCAGTTTTGTAAACATCAGCTTAATGAAAAGGATAATTCAATTATCTGGTGTGTTTCTGTTGAGAGACATTTAATTTCAATCGTTTTAATTGTGATTTCTTAATGAAAGTGAGTGGTGATATGAAAATTAAGGTGTTAAATAATTCTTACTTTTATCCAACCTGTTAAAAGGAGGGTATTGGTTTTTGGATGTGTTTATTTTATTGTTACGCTTTCGCTACTTGACGGATGATCATGAAATTTCGCATACTTACACGTTGTCAGGGGTACAGAAAAGGACATAGGGTACCTTTCACCTAGAAAAGGTAGTGTTCCCAAGCGAGCGAAGCCACAGGAAAAATCTGGTGAATAATAAAAATTAATATGGTCGCTAGTACACCACAGTATTTTCGTCGCTGCAGACTATTTTTATCGACCGTGTCAAATGTGACCGTGTGTGGATCAAGTGTTTGGCAATATTTGCAAGTGTTTAATCGGATTGTTTATATCTAACTTGTTAATATTTTGTTTGATCGCATGATTGGCACACGAATTTAATTAGCTGTTTTTCACTACCACTAAAACTTGATCTCGTGGTAAAATTGAACTACTTTTTACGGATTATAACATATTTTAAAACTATTTATATTAACACTATCACCGGCCTTACCGACGCGTAAACAATATTGTAATAATCTTAAGGTTATCAAATCGAATAAATCGAAATGAATACATGTTATAACGTAACACTTCCGGCCTCACATATACTGCTAGTTCGGTTACATCTTAACCACTATATGTACATTAAAACCTATTATCGTTTTATAATTTAATTAATAATTTTGTAATCAATAATCTAAATAGTTATTTCATATTTCTTTATACTTAATTATATTTATTAGCTTGGCGACTTCCGCTTGTCAGCTTCCGGCGCGATTAATAAATAGTACGTATTGTTAGGTACTGATCGCTATACTTTTTTTACACTATGTAGAATAATCAATCCTATAATCATTTTGTTTTACTGTGTATAATATAATGATAAAGCTATTAGATTCTTACTGATTTTGTCACACCTGCGCATCTGCTTCCGGTGTAATAAATCCTTAATGTTACATAATCCTGTATTATTAAACAATAATTGTATGTAAATAATCATCAGAATAATTAAGATAAAAAATGTTTAATATTATCTATTGAGTTTGTAAATTTAGTATTAAATTAGGTCAAATGTTTGTATAAATAGCGGTTAGAATGTTTTGGGGGCATTCATATTCTAACCGTTGAAACGTGCATTCAAGATAATATAAGTGCTTTTCTGTACAACTTGTGTCTTCATTGTCGCCGCCACCCTGACTATTCACCTTTTTACATACAACAGTTTTGAGAACAACAACATGCTATATATAATATTTTTTTACCGTCACGTGTTTTAATTCACGTTGTGTGTACATGCACCCTGTTCTATTTCTACCATGTACGGTTCATTTTCTATCGATACCGGTGCATTGCAAAGGTTGTTAAATTGATACCACCAGAATTTTACTATCATAAAAACAGATAATTTCTATGTATAATATGTATGTATTTACAAAAAAAAAGTATATAAGTATGTTTATCCATTGTCTAGTAGCCATAGTATAAGCTCTGCTTAGTTTGGCCTAGATGGTGTTGTGTGTATGTGATAGAATATTATTATTAATAGATTAACATTATGTTAGGCTGACAAACGAATGGAATATAGATATTCTCAACTACTAATAACTCGTTTATTCACTTTGAGCATGAAATTAGTTTACTAAATTTACTGAATTTATATTTAGGTTTGTTGTTGGGTTCTAGCAAAGGGTTGACGGCATGAAAAGAGCACCTACAAGAAACTCACGGCCACTCTTTTTTTAATTGACACTATATATGGTATTTTACAACTCATATCTGCAAGGTGTTGCAGCTATTAGGTAATATGTTATACCTATATGGTATATTAGGTACTGACTATACAATACAGAAATCAAAAAGTCATTCTAACTTTAATTATATTTATTGAGATACAGGCACTTTCATACCACATGAGGGCGCAAACACGATTTCACTTACATTAATTACAATAGATTGTTTTGACGCCTAATGAATTTAAAGAATATCGAATAACCTTGAGTATCAACTAAATAATATGTATCAAAACTTACTTATAACATACCAAGGGTTCGTATTCGTACTGATCGTGAGCGGTTGTCGGTAAGGAATTAGCAGTTGTTAATGAATCTAGTAATCGAGCACACAATAAACATGGCGCGCAGGTGCTGCCACCTATTGGAAAACTTGCCCAGTTAACGAACGGTGCTCGAGAGGCTAGGGATGGGATTAGTTGGTTGTGGCTTATCGATTATATTAGTAGTTTAAATTATACGACAATTTTTAAAAATCAAATATAGCCTATATTTCTCAGTGATAATATAGTTTCCTAATGAAAAAAATTTTAAAATCGGTTAGTTGTTTTTGCGTTAAATCCTTACATACAAACGAACAAAAAATCTAACCTTTCTTTTTTATAATATTAGTATAGACAAAAGAGAAAAATGTTTTGTACATTGAACCGTCGATTAATTTTAATCACGGTTACACAGTGCAGACTACATTGGAAATACAGAAGGAAGGGAATTTTTAGTTAGTCGCTCAGACTAATAAATACGTGTTACTTTAAATTATATTATTTAATTGGTAGGACTTTAGTAACCGTGTGCTGCATGTATACCTAGCTTGGGTAACAAGTGAACTGTAAAATTATTTGTTTACTTTTATGTGTTCAAATGACTGTATCTTTTTAATGCCAATAAACGTTATTATTATTATTATTATACCTAAAACTTGTATTAAAAAGTTAATTCATGCGTGGCGTTAAAATTAATATCACCGAAATAAAGTACACCAACAGGGCCACAGTCATAGAACTGTAATGTTTGTGTTCTGTGTGAGGTATATGAGCATGGTTTAGTGTGTGCAAAATAAATTTGAGCATCAGTTTAATTTCCTCTGCAAATAGCTAAAGGTAAAAATTGATAATGTACCTAAACCAAAATCTTTAAATTTAAAGTTGTGTGGCAAAGTTTTTAATATTGCTTCATCTTGGTAGACATATAATGTATATCTATATTTTGCATAACAATACCATACTTAGTCTAAAGCTTATTTATAGATTTCTTACGATTACAATAAAATTGCCGTGAGAGCTTATGAAACAAAACGGGCAAAAAAAGTATCGATTAACCGTTTGATTAGGCGGTTTCTATGAGAATGCTTACCTGGACTGTTACAATACAAACTTCATCGATGTCTATAATACCGAACATCCCATCTCTAGCCCCCAGTGCAATAGCTAAACATTTATTTGATGGCGTATCGAGTGATTGTGCCTCCGTATCCAGCCACCTGAATTAAAAACAATAAATTGTCGACAACAAACCCCGCTCCCCCTACCTCCCTCACATACACCCTCGCACTGGCAAATGAAACTTAAGAACCCCAACTTTCTATTAAAAAAGTTTGTAAAAAATTGTTTATATTTATTGATTTCTAAAATATAGCGGCTAATTTCGTTTTGTTTATAAATAAATGGTGTTTTATACGTACCGGCTGGCGTTTCCGATTGGAATGTAACTAAGTTTTGTTTTCGGTATTTAATACTTATATTTGTACTGATTTCTTTGATATTAGTCGTTTACTTTGATTTGTATAGGCCTAATAATATTTTAAAACTTAAAGTTAGTAGACATTGTTAGTGTCTTACTTAATGACGCGTAAAGCGATGAACGGATTTGCTTGAAACTAAGTACATAGATAGTCCATGTACAGCACTAACACACAATATAATTTTTATCCCAGCGTGCATTCTTGTCAAATGACACAGGCAAAAAGTAGTTAATGAAAAGGCAAGTAGTGGAACATCAACCCGATTGCTCTTGTGGCATAATTTTCGCTTATGTTTTTTGATGATCTTTGGGTCCCAGGATCAAATAATAATTGAGTCTAGTAGAATTGTAATAGGTAGATCAAAGTAATATTGGGCTTTGCCGTTAGAAAATATTCAGATGCAACATGAAGTTTGGAATTATACGCCCGGTAGACAGCAATCGACCTCTGTGTTTTATAACAAGGAACCTGAAAACGTAGCTGGTAAAATGTAGGTGTAATACATTCCTGCCTACTCCTTCAGCGTTATATAAGCGTGAGATTTGTATGTATGTATGTAAACCAATAAGCACACAAGTAAAATAATATGAGCAGAGCAAATAAAGTATATAAGATATATTTGCATATCTACCTCTCCAAGAAACCAGCTTCACTATAATGTATGTATACTTTCTAACCAATATAATGAACGTCAGAATTTATCAAAGTCCACAATGTCTGGTCCACTAACATTAAATCAGTGCTAAGCGAGGAAGTTTGACCGGACCTCGCTAATGACTGCGACTGGCGCTAATTGTCTGTTGTTCGCTAATGCCGACGTTAACTATAAACTGTTATTATCGTGAAGGAGGTTATAGAGATGGGCTTATCGATAATATTTTGTTAATCGATTTAATATCAATATCGATATCGTAGTCGATTTTGATAAGCTACTTGAACGTGATAGGCGTTTTATAGATGACAAGTTGACTCGCGCAACTTCGTCTGCTTCACATAAGATAAATTTTCCCGTTCTTGCAACATTTTTAATTTATGCTCTGCTCCTATCGGTCGCAGTGTGATGTTTTATAACCTATAGCTTTCATCGATAAATGGGCTATCCAACACTGAAATAATTTTTCAATTCGAACCAGTAGTTCCTGAGATTAGCGCGTTCAACTAAACAAACAAACAAATAAACAAAATCTTCAGCTTTATAATATTAATATAGATATAGAGTTCTTATTATTCTGTCAAACCTTAGTATACCAGAAATAATTAAAATCTATTGTGTATGGCCGTTGGAGTGCCACTGCGACTCAATTGGATAAAAGACGGTTTCTCTGGTACTTACTGGCCAAATATTTAGTTCAGTTAGTGCGCGTTATCATGTTTCATAATACGTTAAATGTCGGCCTGTGACATTTCAATCTACCTTTGGTTGGAATATATATTTTATATAAGACCAATGAGAGATCTAAACTGGATTTAAAAAATAATATTATTATGCCACAATATTACCTACCCTATATATAAATCCTATATCCACATCATATAAATATCTATGCCTCGTCTCTCTGATATATCAAGACCAATGTCTTTTTGCAGCTCATATAATTATTTGTATGGTATCACAATCACTGTTACAAAAAATATAAGCAATCACTTTTCAAATCTTTGTTTGTCTTGCTGTCAGTCTGTCTTGGGCAATAACTTCGTAATAGCTAAACTGCGGTCTAATGATACTTCGTATACAGAAACACACAGAAAGTCTACTGAGAAACAATGATAACTTGTTAAGGTTCATTTGAATTTTCACGAAAAGGATGTTTGTTATTCTTCTGTTATTTTAAACTAGTTTTTGTCAGTGGCATCCGCATCCACGTGATTCTAATAGAAAAGCATAATGTTACAAACATAATCCTATACATGCCACATGTATAAGACTTATATAGATAAGTCTTAGACATGTGGCATGTTCGAAGTTCATCCAACGTTCAACGGCTTAAACGCAAACGTCAAAACATCATGACAAACATTTCAAAAAAGATTTTATCAGAATTAAAGATTTCACCAAAGGCAGGTAGCTTGCTATACCTACGCAATTGTACTAAATAAGTATAGTAGGTATATTTAGCTCTAACAATTGTAGTCGATTTTCATTCACCACTCTAATTCGGCCATAAATTAGTGGGCAGTGACCGCGTCCAGTGAACTCCGGGCATTATGTCCACTCGCCCTGTAATTGCCCTGTAATGTCCCGTCGCCTTGTTATTTACAGGGCTCGCTGTTACATTAAGAGCCTGTTATACCACCGTTTGGTAAATGTCTTTCGTTTTGACACAAAGTTAATTGTGGATGATTGAGATTTAATTGAGGTAATTTTTTATAAGCTGTTAGATTAAAATTAATTAACAAAGGTCTTTTTTTTAAGAGGATGCTTTTAAATTTGTTGTATTAATTCCTAGTAAATAATTTGTGCATATATTATATTAATTGTTTAATTATGTAATTATTAATTTGAAATAAAAGATAACAGATAGTAAAGATGATTATCCAGATTGCATATTACTAGTAAGCTAATTCTTAAGACAATACTGTAATAGATAAGATTGAGATAATCTCTCAATCGCTCTTTGAAATTGACTTTTTTACTGCGGTATGATGAAAAATAAATAATATTTAAAATATCACCCAAAATAACCGAGGTCTCTAAATAAATGATATGCGTATAAATCTTAAAAGTAATGTGTAGGCCAATATCTCCACTAAACTTTTTATTAATTATACATATTTTAAAGTATTTATACGGTATAATTTTTCAAAACGCCTTATTCTATGATTTATTTTTCTACTTAGACACTCCCATTCTAGAAATAATTGATGTATCGCTGTAGAGTTTACATACAATCAAATATACTTACTATATACTATTTGTGGATCACACAAATCTTTGCCTGGTGTGAAGAGTTCCTTTAAGTTTCTATTCATATTGTGAAAATATGACTTTTACCTAAAACAAATGCTTTTGCTCCTCTCTATATCTACATCAACGTCATCGTCATTTGAAGAGATGAAAACTTTCATCAAGACGCTAGGGATTCCATTGCCTAACTCACATTCTCCCACACTGTATTCTAATCAGCGTTATTCGTTGAACAGTGCGGATCTTGATAAAAGTAAGCTCTCCTCTTGGTGCTAAGGAATTTTTATTTTATTTTCTTATAATCGGAAAACAAACAGTATTAACAACTTAAAGATAAAAACACATAATATAACTATCTACCAATTACATGTTTTCGCATTTAGATAACAATAATAATAATAATAATATTCTATCACATACACACAACACCATCTAGCCCAAACTAAGCAGAGCTTGTAGTATGGGTACTAGACAATGAGAGAACACTTGTTTAAAAAAAAAGATAAAGAGAGAATTGATTACAATTATGATACACACTATAACAGTAATAAAACATCACATAGTAATACGTCGTGAAGTGCAATATAAACAGTTATTGAACCAATTCGTACCAATTAAATGTCTATGAAAGTATTTTATCCAAACAGGTACCTATCCTTAACACTGTATCTGTACTAAAGAATCGCGACTCTGGACAAATTTTTTAGTTGTATATATTAGTTGTATGCAACCTAATTTACAATAGTAAATATTAATGCAATAAAATCAGTGTTTATTAAACAATCAACTCGGTCGGTTTTATTTATCTATCCCAATAGAATCAACCGTCATCATATCAACAGAAGTGTAGGAAACTCCTACACAGTGATGGAAAATCTATCTTTTTTAAAGAAAAACTATTTAATACAGATATTTTCATATTAAAATTTTGAAGCAATAAATAATGCAATCATTTATTATATTTTGACACGAGAAAAAATATCTCAACTTTTCCAAGTGTACGCAGACTTTTTTTGATGTGTGTAGGACACATCAAAAACGTCTACGCTCAGAGTAATAAGGTTTATTATAATGTTATAATAAACCTTATTACTCTAAGCGTGCGTAGGTTATAGGTTGAAAATCTCCTCCATGTAACAATGTCCAAATGTAACTTATCAAAGCGATAAGTATTCAATCACTTCTTGATCTTGCAAAAATCTATCTTTTAACCAAAAACAAGTGCTTTCCTTCTACTCTGTTTACACAACAGCATCATTCGTTCAACGAGAACACGAGAATCTTGACAGAAATAAGCTTCTATCAAACTTGCAGAGGATACAATCACCAAATATCTTACAAAAATCTATCTTTTACCCAAAAACAAGTGCTTTTCCTCCACACTGTGTCTACATCAGCGTCAGTCGTCCGACCGCGGCACTAAATCTGTCGTGTGAAACTGGGTGCGAATATATATGTGTTAGTTAGAACCACCCTTAATGTCGCCACGTTTGTACGTAATTAACGGGTGCTTGAGGGTGCGGAGACACATTAAGAGTATTGTCTTGGTGAGGTTAACAGTTCTATGAATGAAGATATACTTATATAGATTCTGATGGTGTAGCGGTAGTAAATGCAGCTGCTGTTGCGGTCTCGGGTTTGATTATCAGGCCAAAAAAAGTGTTATTGGTTTTTCTATAAAGATATTTTCAGTAGTAGCATGGTATCTGGAACTGTGTCCAGTAGATAACCAACAATGTGATAATGAAATATAGGTGAAAATCTCCTCTGCCCACCGCTTTGGGATATATAAATTTGGAAATATGTATTTACACATATTCACGCCTGTTTTTTTGGAGGAATAGGCCAAGAGTTCAGTTCTTCTTACTACGATCCTGGTATACCTCTCTCTTTATTTATTCGTATTATATTCATCACGCACGCTCGTCGACGTGAAATACTGTTTGTATTTAGAAAATGCATGCATTTATATTTTCATACGAACTTTTTCAACCCAATCCCATAATATATTTATCTATGGTTAAGGTCAACTAGTATTAACGAAAAAAAGGCAGCAAACATTTTGCTATTAATAATAAATAATCTGTGTGTGTGTGTGTGTGTGTGTGTGTGTGTGTGTGTGATAATGAGTTATTAAAATCATATAATTAAAGGACAGATTCAGAAAGTAGATTAGAAAATATCACCATTTTCTATAATACATTAGTATTATATGATCATTATTGAACAATTAAGGAAAATATAGGTACATATTGTATGTATTTAGAATTTCCAACATATTTACTACTCTTTTTACATTCAGTCTTCATGTATCTGAAATTATACACTTTTATATACATGATTACGTAAAATAATCCTGAAACACCTTATAGTTAAACCCTTGGAGGGTAAAATAAAAGCAGAAAATATATATTAAAAAAGGAGAAAATGTACTGAACTGTTTTGTTTGTATATATATAGATAATAAAGTAACTTACATTCGATTTAGACACAATAAACTAGAATAAACTAAAGGGGCACATAAATAAATCCGTATTGAAGTCCCATTACCGTATGTGGAGAGATACCGTGTGCCAAAAATACACTTATGGTGTTCTACCCATGTTCAAGAGGAGTAAGGGGGGAGGGCAGGGTGAGGTGGAGCGGGGGGTCAAATTAGCAAATATTGTAACACTCGGAGACAACGGAAGTGTACGGTGTGTTAAAAGCCAATAGCATAGAGTTAGAAATGTATAGAATAAGTAATTTTTGGGGTATAGTACTCCATCACATTACAGCAAGTGTAGCTTAACAATACTTAGATATATTGAAAATGACAGAAGGTCGATCTTAAATTAATGAATGCCTACTATAAAATCTCTTAAATTGGCCACTGGTTCCAAAATTAAACCGTTATATTAACGGTTTTGCTGCACATTTAGGTTTACTTATGGCTAGGTTGATATTTAAGCTAAAAGCTAAAAATTATTACATATGTAAGGACTGTGACTATAGATAACAATCGGTAATGATATAAGAAGATATCGTTTTGTCCTTCGTTTGTCGATATAAGAAGATCATCGATCCGTAACAAAATCAAGTTGCATTTAGTTAAACCCTAAGGCGATATTAGCACACTTGAAAAACTTGAAAGAAGAAATATGTAAGTATAAAGAAAATACAAGAAGTAGAAAGAGCAAGAAGATAGTTGTTATGACCCTAGCTGTTTATAGCATTAATACTGTAAAACCTGCGCCATACGCAAGAAATTGTTTTAAAAGTCATCTAGGTTTTAAACAGGTGGCTCTAACACATTATTAGATCTGCGTTTTCAGGAGTGCGTCGATAGAACTCGCGACAAATTACGATTTACGAGAGGCGCGTTCTAGCCGCGCGTCTCGGCGGCGCCGCGCCGCGGTCGCACGCCGCGGTTTCGTTTAGGACACGTCCACGTATATAACCCTTATCCCAATTTCTAAATTGAAAACAGCAGCAAATTTCAACTGAATGTTCTAAATTTTTTTTACAGAATCGAATTTCGTGGACTCTTACAACTGACCATTTACTATGTATATGTATATGTATGTATATTACTATGTATATAACTGCACGGATGACAGTGGTAAGTGGTTGTCTCGCCACTACCATTACTTGGAGTGTTGTGGTTCGAATACCACACGGGACAAAAATTGTGTAATCCGCCAATGGTTGTTCCGAGTCTAGGTGCTCTTTGTGTCCGTTGTTTGAATGTTTGTAAAGTCCCCCGCGACACAGGAATGATTCCTAGAGCGGCAATTGTCATTTCCAAAAAAAAACACTTATTAACTTAATAAATGTTTAAATACGTATTACAGTTTAAGGCAAATTAAGAGCAGCGATAGCTCAGTGGGGAGACCAACAGACTGCAATGCAGAGGGTCTCGGGTTCGAACCCACGTCGCGCACCTCTGACTTTCGGGAGTTATATGACTTTTCGAAATTATGTGCGTATTGATTGACAATTATCGCCTGCTCCGTGCCTCGGAGAGCACGTTAAGCCGTCGGTCCCGGCTGCCATGAACATCTATGGCAGTCGTTATTGGGCAAGTCAGTACCCTCTAATATTCTGACACTGGTCTAGCCTTAGGGTATCGTTAGCCTTCGGGTTGCGGAGGTCAGGTGGCAGCCGCTCCGTGTAAAAACTGATATCCAGTCAAATCCGGTTAGACCAGAAAAGCCGACCCCCAGTGACTTGGGAATAATAAAGGCTAAGAGAGAAGAAGAAGTTTAAGGCAAATTGATATAGAAGCAAAAATATGTTTGAGTAACACTTAAGTAGAGTTTAGTTCATTCTCAACATGTAATTCTCAATTCCGTGAGTCTACCATGGGAGAGCCACGCTTGGCCACGAATGGGCGGGCTCGACCAGAGTAATACCACGGCCGCACAGAAAACCGGCGTGAAATAGCGCGTGGGTTGTGTTTCGTCGACTGAGTGAGGGTACCAGAGGACTTCGGGAAGGTAGCCGAATTTAAAAGGCCGGCAACGTACTTGGAACTCCTCTGGTGTTGCGGGTGTCCATGGGCGGCGGTAAACGTTTACCATCAGGCAATCAGCCTCCTAAATAAATAAAAAAATTCAGAAATCAGAGGTTAGGCTTCTAAACGCATTTTCATACACTTTACTGCGTCAACGATCCGATACGAGACGATTCGATGCGATGCATTAAGACATTTTTGTCACCATACGCCGTGACAAAATGTTATTTTTGACTCAAACATGGTGTTACTGGGTAAGCTTACATACACTTTTAATTACCAAAACAAAAAGTCACACTATATATGAGTGATAAAGCCTACCGATGTCAATTACTTTGTGTAGGTCCTGTATACCAGATCGCTTGGGAAAATGTCAGTCTCTTACATGCATTCTAGTTCTTAATATCTACTAACATATACCAGCTGAAATTATATAATATAATATATAGATTTTACCCGCGACTTCGCTCTCGTAAATGTAGGTTTTTATCCCGCGGAAACACTACTTTGCCTGAACGAAAGGTTTCTGTACCCCTGACATTTATGCGAATGTCATGTATACGAAATTTCATGATGATTGGTCATGTAGTTAAGGCGTGAAAGCGTAACAAACAAACAAATCAACTTTCGCGTTTATAATATAAGTTAGGATGTATAATATACAAATCCCGCGCTAGAAGTAATTCATGTGTCGTGGGACTTTACAAACATTCAAACAACGGTGATCACACATTTTTTGTTCCATGAGAATCATGAGATCGAACTCGATTTAATGGTTGTTAATGTGTTAATCCGAAGTGCTGTACTTCGGATTAACACATTAACAACCATTAAATCAATGTATACGTAGCCTAACACTTCTTTGGACTGTTTCCACGCTAAGTGTACGAAGTACATTACCGTACGTTACTGCTCGCCTAATTGGCTGATTGAAATTGAGGGAGCTGTTAAGCTGAACCGTTTTATATATAGTTCGGTGGACGATTGAAAATTATAGTTTATGTGTGCCAAAAATGTGGCCACGGAACCTAAGTGTTCTGTAAATTTATGACGACAGATTGGTGCTTCTCGTTGGTGATATTTATTGTGTCGTAAGTCCGTGAGCTTGGTATTTAATTAGTTCATCAAATAAAATCTAATGTATTTGCGAACTAAGTTTCCTTATTATAATATCAGCCTTGTATTAAAGTGTATCACTGCTGGACACAGGCTTCTTCTCAATGTGGGAAGGGTTAGACTATTTTCCACCACGCTGGCTCAGTACGGGTTCGCGAGCCACCCTGAGGTTTGACCTGGGGGTGGTGGGCTGCGTGGGCCTGCTCGCCACCCGATCAGCACTAGGTCCAAGAGGCGGTGTGCGTGATCCCACGTGCGCCTCTGTATCGTGTCTTTATCCCTCCCAAGGGGACGATGGAGGAAGTATTTTTGTGTAGTGGGCTGCCATTTTACACGGCGGGCCGAAATCACGGCGGGGTCGCGATTGCATGTGAAAGCGATTCGCGCAGCCTCGCCGTCTATGGTTATGGCGAGGAACACCGTGGTAGGTTTAGTCGGTATTACCGGGGTATCTTTTTCCTGGTGAGCCCGACATAACCTCTCCGTCGCCCCGCGGAAAGGTATGCAAAAAGCATTCCGCCACATAAAAAAAAATTACGGTTTGGCAGACTTCACATATCTTCGAAATCATTATGGAGAACTCTCAGACATACACACCGTTAAAGTGAGCGATGATGAACTATTTATTATTAAATACGAATGATAACTTCGAAAGTCAGGTAGTCTCGAGTTCGAACCCAAGGTGTTTACCATGGGTTCGAACTCGAGACTAGCATAAATAGTTATGTATTTTTATATATAACTATTTGTGCGAAGTATGTAGCGCTCTACATTAGCGACAAGAATTAAATGTCTAGTGGAATTTTTCTTATTTTAATTTGGAATGGCATAGTCGTCATAACATATGACGAAATGGCTACAACACGTCGCAAATATAAGATGCAAAATATCATAGTCAAAGTCAAAGTCAAAAATCATTTATTCATTTACGTCACAAAGTTACACTTATGAACGTCAAAATATATAGGTTACTGAGTTTACTAAGTTACTGAAGCTACATTTAGGTTAGTTGCTAGGTTCAGGCAAAGGATTGAGCCTATGAGAAGAATCCTGCAAAAAACTCTCGACCAAAACTAGATGACAATTAAAAAACAGTGATCGTGAGTTTCTAGCAGGTCTACCACATGTTTGCTATACTTAATTAAAAACCTACTGTGTCTGACCCGCCGCGCCAGTGCGCCGTTACGACTCAGTAGGTTAATATCTCTTGAAAAACTTGACACGTTTGTTCCTCAACATTTTGTATACATTTTGATTAGTTCATTGGCGTTTTCGGTAATGGTGCTAAAAGAACATGTACTGAGAAATATATTTTCGAACAAACGTTAAGAGCCACGAAAACTCACGGTTCTGTTATGTACCTGTAGACATTGTTTTTAACTGGTCTTATTTAGTAACTGCTTTCAGATATATTCGCTGTGTAATTATAAAATATAAAAATTGCAATTTAAAAAGTGGTCGTTAGTTTCCTGTAGGTATTTTCTCATATATATCATATGCAGGTGTGTTTTTTTTGCCTAAACATAGAGCTCCAGCAACTTTTTACAGCTACAATTTTGACTTTCATGGGTGTTACTTTGTAACCTAAATTAATAAATGAATCTTGACTCTACTTTAACAAATAGATATGACAATAAAATGGAAAGTATTAATCTAAATAGTTAACATATTTAATACCAAAAACACGGCGCCGTGGAGATGTATGTGGCTGAGTACACGGTGCCGTGTGGTGGTGGGGAGCCGCATACGCGGAGCCGTGACCCCGACTCGTTTGTTTCTAGGCATCAGTATAACCATATAATGACTTATCTATGAGTATGACTTCAGCCATTGCGATAGCGGTACGTGAAGCACGCAGCCATATACGTGACGTTTCGTTCTTTATAAAACAAGTGTAGGATTTGGAACCGCGCGATTAATGTACGAAAAATATCTTTACAAATAATACAAACACTCAAATTGTACGGCCACACTAATACGTTTCTTACCAAAAACCGCATTTGAGATAGATCTCACAGGGAAGGTGGCATTGAATGTGTTAAATATTTAAACAACTTACACGGTAGTGGAACAATAATTTCAAAATTATTCAAAATAATGTTTTACAATAAACAACACGATAAAATTCGTATTTTAATTTCTTAGAAAGACAATACTTAAATATGCATTGTCTCTAGCTACCAGTACGCTATATTTGCTTAATAAATAAGTTAACTAAGAAAAATTACTATGCCTACTATATTTTATTATTGAAAGCGTGTCCAATTAAACTAATTATCGAGAATCATGGAGCACTTCACAAAAACGCCAGCAAAAGAAAGTCATTACCAAAATGAAAACACGAGAAAAAGCTCTAATCCTTTTTCATTAGTACATTTTGAAAACAAGCAAAAAACCGGTGTCCACTAAGTGAATGCTAAATCTCGTTCACCAACCGTAACTCATCGACGAAAAAACAGCTCATCTACAAAATGGAATTGGAATAAGTTCCAATTCTTCGAATCCAATTCCAGAACGAATCCATTCCGATATTTATTGGATATTCCGATTAATCTTTAATCTGGCCTCTTGTGATCCGTTTTAAAGCGCGCTTATGAGTTTATTCCACAACCTGTTTTAGACTCTATTTTGTATAAAATAAGGTTGTTTTTTATATGGTGTGTTGTGGATGAAGGTAGTAAAAGTGGGAAATATTTATGAGCTTTCGAAGGAAATTCTTTTTGAATGTTTGCATTTATGAAAATATGCTCGAATGAAAGAGGGCGCCGATTTATACAGGAGGTTTGAAGTTATGTCATTAAATAACGACATGTAATCATTATTTTATCGCATATTAGTTTCTAATTTGACTGCACAGATGGAATACTGCGTTTGCCTCGCCTCTGCCACTGCACCAAATGTTATGGGTTCGATCCCAACACGGGATACAAATATGGTCCACAAAAAGTTGTGCCCGGGTCTGGTATTTCTTTTTGTTCGTTGTTTGAATGTTTGTAAAGTCCGGGAGACTTTGCAAAGAGACGTCACAGGAATTACTAGTCGCGTAAGTTCTATTTAAAAGATAATTCAGACAATTGATATTTTATATGAATTTAAATATCAAACTACTTTTACTACAACTAAGTAAAAGTAGTTTGATAATAATTATTAAAATAATGACGTGATCATTCATTATTTTTCAAAGAGAGGTTATTTGCTTTATAAAACATTGTATATACCAGGAAAACATGTGTGCTCCATTATCCCACAAAAATCAATAGTTACCTTTGTTGGCATCCACTTTGAACATGATGATTTAATGAGTTCAAATACTATCTCAAAAATATTTTTCTTGCTACGTAACTGGTTACGTAGTGTTGGTTTCGTAAGCGGCCGAAGGGTTTTCAGAATATATGAAGAAGATATCTACACATTTAGAATAATATAATAATAATATAATAATATTCTACCACATACACACAACACCATCTAGCCCAAACTAAGCAGAGCTTGTACTATGGGTACTAGACAATGGATAATCATACATATATACTTTTTTTTTTTGTAAATACATACATATTATACATAGAAACACCCAGACCAAGACAAACATCCATGTTCGCGCACACAAATGTTTGACTTGTGCGGGAATCGAACCCGCGACCTTAGGCGTGGCAGTCGGTTACACTAACCACTACGCCATCGAGTCGTTCCCATCATGCTTGAAGCATTTCCCCTTCGCTAATAAAACCTTGAGATTTATGCAGGTATCTTATCTATTAACTTAGTAAATTCACTAATGAATCGATTGTGCTAGGTTAGTTAGGTCCGGTGTTAAGGAAATCCATAACATAATTGTATCGATATTATATCAATAAAGAATATTATATTATTATTCTGATGTGCATAAGTAACTTTGTGACTTATATTAATAAATGGTTTTTTACTTTGACTAGTATTTACTCTTGTACGCTTTTCATTAAGTGTACAGTGCATTTCACCTGTGACTACTATCAATGTAAAATATCTTCGTGAATAACGACAAGAAAATAATCTCATTTATCATATTATTTACCTATTTAAATCTTATTTATATAAGCAATTTGTTTTTGGGCTTTCAATTACTATGTAAATTTTACATATCTGATTCTTCCACAACACAGCCATTTCAGAAAGTTGAGGAGTTACTAAGCATGCAATATCTTTAGTGCAATACATATGGATACAATAGCCCGGCCAGTTCAAACACAATTGAATGCATCGGACATTGCAACTTTATTCTTTGGATATCCATATGGAAAATATTGATGTGTGTTCTATAATAAGGCTGTTATTGCCGGCCACACATTGCAGTGAAAACAAAGTCTCTTTAGAAGCTTAAAATATACCTTCTTCAATATCCTAAATAAAATTGAGCTTAATTTTAAGGACACTCTGTAACGTCGCAGTATCGTATCGGTACGCAATTTGTAGGATTTGACGGGGGCTAATAACACAGCGCACTTGTGACTCGTATCCCACATCCATTATAATCAGTACTCAAGTAAACACCACTATTTTGCAACTAGACAAAGTTTTTTAAGTGTTTTGTATCTCTAGTAGCTTAGCTGTTTTAAGCGAATTAGATCTACAAAGCATTTTGTCGTTATTTGGTTTAATTTGATTACTAACAATTCGTTTGTACTGTGGCACATGTTCGTCAATTCGATTTTTTTAAAACCATCTTGTAAGGCAAGCTTTCAGAAAGGAAAGGAAGATATAAACCGTAGCATACATGTGAATAAAGTTACAAGTGAAGAGCAGTGTAAGTTGAGTAGAATCAAGAAACAACAACAAAAATCAGAAGGCAGACATATGTGGCAATTACATCGGCAAGAAGAGCTGCACTCTTAAATTTTTTAAATTTATTTTTACTTTTTCTTAATAAAAATTAGATCTACAAAGCAGCGATAGCTCAGTGGGGAGACCAACAGACTGCAATGCAGAGGGTCTCAGGTTCGAACCCACGTCGCGCACCTCTGACTTTCGGAAGTTATATGACTTTTCGAAATTATGTGCGTATTGATTGACAATTATCGCCTGCTCCGTGCCTCGGAGGACACGTTAAGCCGTCGTTTTCGGCTGCCATGAACATCTATGGCTGTCTTTATTGGGAAAGTCAGTACCCTCTAATATCCTGACACTGGTCTAGCCTTAGGGTATCGTTAGCCTTCGGGTTGCGGAGGTCATGTGGCAGCCGCTCCGTGTAAACACTGATATCCAGTAAAATCCGGTTAGACTAGAAAAGCCGACCCCAAGTGACTCGGGAATAATAAAGGCTAAGAGAGAAGAGAAGAAGATTTTTAATTTCTATCAAAAAGACAACTCCCGCACTAGGAATAATTCCTATGTCGCGGGGGACTTTACAAACATTCAAACAGCGGACACAAAGAACACTCGGACTCGGAACAACAATTTGTGGGTCCCACAACTGTTTGTTCCGTGTGGGATTCGAACCCACAACACGTGGCGCAGTAGCAGCGGCGAGGCGACCGCTTAAATCACTACACCATCCGTGCAGTCGAAATTAAAAACGAAAACAATATCACTACCGGATATAGAAGCTTTTTACTGGTGACAGAATCTTTAAAATCAATCTGGTAGAGTTTGTGTATATTTATTACAAACAAATATTTCACACATTATTTTTAACGACTTTGACGAAAATATTTACTGTGCCGCGGGGTTCTTTACGAAGATTCTAATATAAAGATCCGGACTCGGAACAACAATGTTGATCTCATAAATTTCTGTCCCATGTGGGAATTGAACCATCGTAGCGATTGCGAGGCGACCACTTCAACACTATGCCATCCGTGCTGTATCTTTGTGCATTATTCAGTATGTTAACCTTTTTTCTTTATAATTTTATGGTAGATTCGTAACGGCAATAATAAAACATTCGTATCTTCGTATCCACAAAATTATACAACACAAAAAACCTTTTATAATTAAACAAAACCAATACAAAACACCGCAAAAGCTTCTCAAAGATTATGATACCGTATCTCCCCATAACCTTAAAAACCCCTATAATCAAAAACGCATTCCGTACCTAAAATCTGCATCAAACCTCCTCGTGCTAATTACCGTCGGTGACAATCACCGTCGTACGAAGGTGTTCGCGAATTTTTTCCTTCCCTAATTAAGTGAAGCCAGGGGGCGCGCCAAGTGCGCTTGGCATCGCGTAAATCATCCCGACTTATTAAAAGAATTCTCTTCGAATCGAACCTCTTTAAGATTTCAGCTCAAGCTTCCGTAACTCCAATGGAAATTAAACCTTAATCTTGGCTGCTTTGGTTTGATTTTCGCTTGGTTGTGTTACAGTACAATCATCGTGTATGTTCCTGTATATAAGATTTGCCATTGGAAAAGTAATGCTTTTTAATATCAGCGCTCAGGTCGCGACTGCGAATGATTTTCTCTGTATTAAATATCGGATCGGATTTATGACTTATTTTTAGGGCCGTAGAAATACGAAAATTTAATTTTTTCGTTGGCAATGTCGTAAATTTTTATGTCAATAGCTGTTGGAATGAATTTGAATTAGTGAGGTTTAAAAGTTTGAATTGTATTAGAGTTTATATTAAAATGTTTTTATTAAGAACTCCATCTTTAATTTCGCGATCATTGATGACTATAAATTGTGATATCTATTAACTTATTATTAGCTTTTATAAAAGTAGAAAGCGTATTGAATCTTCTGTTAACAAATTGTCAGTAACAGTACTGAGCCATATTATGTACCCAGTAAACGACAAAAATCTTGCTTCATATAACCTAAAACGAAAACCAAAGCTGACAAAATATGCATGTACGTCTCTACACCATGTTTATTAACATGGTGTACACTAGCTGACCCACGCATCTTCGTCTGCTTCACATAAGATAATTGTCCCCGTTTTTGCAACATTTTTTATTTATACTATGCTCCTATTGGTCTTATCGTGATGTGATATAGCCTATAGCCTTCCTCGATAAATGGGCTATCCAACATTAAAATAATTTTTCAATTCGAATCAGTAGATTCTGAGATTAGCGCGTTTAACCAAAAAAAAAACTCTTGAGCTTTATAATATTAGTATAGATTTCTGATCACACAACCACAATCAGAGTTCCGAAGGCCCAATCACCACCTTTTCCCGATTTCAGCTCCTTCTCCTTCTCACTTTCTTTCCTAAATGGTCGGCAACGCGCAAGTAATGCCTCTGGTATTGCAGGCGTCCATAGGCTACGGTGACTACATATCATCATGTGGGCCTAAAATTCTTAAAATACGTAACACAGATATTTTTATATTTTTTTGGTAGCTTTTATAACTTGGCCTGTTACCTGATTCCGGCTTGACGTCGACTTCTGGGACATCCTGTATAGTCTCAGGCCAAATTCCCCAAGGGATGGGCAGAGATGTATTACGCCTACATTGGGCCAGCTTTTGTTTTACGTCACACTTAATAGGGACTAATCTATTGGCGTTTACCAGACTCCGTGCTGCAACTCAGAATTTTTTGACAGGAATATGCTTTACAGTTTAAAATACCTATTACATCTGTATTTATTATTATTGTAGTTAATAGTATCGCGTCGAGTCCGATCCACTACCTTCGGTCGGACATGGCGGAAAATAATATATACACGTATCTATTGCATAAATAATTATCGCCAGCTTCCGTCAACGATAATATAGTTAGGCAACTAGTCCGAGGATTCAAGATGCGTGAACTAGTGAAGTCTGCGAACCTAAATTGAACTAAGGAGGACTGGCATGTTCTAACCATTTTTAGATGACGAACTTTTGACGGGGCTGATATTCAATAATAAGTCATTAACTTCATATTTTACTCTATGTGGAAGTTTATCTTAAGCTGGGACAAAGTAACCCGACGTAATATGTTAGGTAATTTGGATAAAACGAAACAGCTAAATCAAAGTACAATGCCATTTACATATAAGTGTATTGTTTCCATTACAACATTTTCGTTCGCCACCAGGTGAAACAAACACCTAAACCATTTCTATACATATTATATTTTTATTCCTCTTTATGTTATTTTGTTTCTTTTATAGCGCGCGCGAGTGTTGCCATATTTAAATTTTATTCGCCTTAATGTTGCCACACACGCGACTCCTTGCAATCTCATACCTATAACGCGGCAATTTTTATACTACACTTAATTTTTATATTTTGAATCTTATTTTGTAGGTGATAAGGTTGCTTGGTGTGTATTCAGATGCAAATTTAATGTGGTTTCAGATACAGATGCTGGGAAATAGAAGCGATTTGGGAGCAATGTTTTTATTTAGAACGAGGCCGTTTGGATGTAGGAGGTGCAGTGGCCAGGAACTGAGATATTTTGTGTCCAATTGAGATGTAATTGTAAGCTATATATTAAAACAGACAACAGAATGCACCTGCTGGGCTAGGATACAGGCCAAGTAATATTGGGACTTTCTATTCAGAAATTCTTAGTACTAGCATGAAGTCTAGCACTGATCCTGATAGAAGGCAAACCGGATTGTTGCCTACATAGGAACTAAGACCGTATCTTGCGAAATATGGATGTAAAACAACACTGCCCACCTCTCGAGGACATAAGCGTGATACTATGGATTATAACAGACGATCACTAAGAATATATACATTTTTTAAAATTATTCGTTAATTTTCATGTTTACGAGATTTGTAGTTAGGTTACACAAGTTAAAAAAATCTTTGTTTGCCTTCTACTATAGAAGCGATGCCGATCATCAAAATAATCGAGAAACGTCGTGAGCTTAAAATACTCAATTTAAACCCTCAAGTAAGCGAGTTTCAAAACCATGGCCACCCTACATAAGGGGATGTTTGATATATTCTTACCTGTATGTTTTGATTTCACTGCTCACGAAATCAAACGCAAGACCACGTATTATCATTCGCTAACAACCAACAACTGCTCCAAGCATGATTCGCATTAGTGTTTTGTTGGTATTGAGAATGGAGACTCTTTGAAGTTATAATGTGAGGTATAATTTTCATTTGATGTTTGTAGAAGTTCTTTGTTATTCATAGGGTCGCTTTTATTGTTAATTCGAGTGTGTTTTCTTGTGATATTAATGTTACTTTATTGGTTTAGATGTGATATTATGTTTTTGTATACATACATATTATATTCATTTACGAAAATTACTTAGAATGCCTGTTTTAAAAATATGGACATTATTTTGCCTTGTGTTACCAATAATACAGTGTGTTTTTACATCAGCAGGTCCGCCCTAACTATTTTCGTCGTTGGTCTGAACTGCTGTTTTAGGAAAGAAAGAAAGAAAGAAAATCGTTTTCAAAATACACTAATTTATCAATCAAAATTTGATATTTTTAGTTGGTTTATATCTATTCCGGTTTTACCTTAACACAGGTATTTAAATACCTATCACAGGGATCAGTCTCTCACAAAACATTGTGAAAAATAATTGTATTATGAAATAAAATATAGTCGGCTTCGATGGCGTAGTGATTAGTGTAACCGACTGCCACGCCTGAGGTCGCGGGTTCGATTCCTGCACAAGTCAAACATTTGTGTGCATGAACATGGATGTTTGTCTTGGTCTGGGTGTTTCTATGTATAATATGTAGGTATTTACAAAAAAAAAAATGTATATATGTATGTTTATCCATTGTCTAGTATCCATAGTACAAGCTCTGCTTAGTTTGGGCTAGATGATGTTGTGTGTATGTGGTATAATATTATATTATATATTATATTATTTGTATGTAAATTTTGTGAAGAGAAAATAAATAAATTCCCTAAACGAGAAACAAATAATAATTATTAATAACAATAATCTTCTCCCCTAGCCTTTATTATTCCCAAGACACTTGGGGTCGGCTTTTCTAGTCTAACCGGATTTGACTGGATATCAGTTTTTACACGGAGCGTAAAAACTGATAACTCCGCCACCGCAACCCGAAGGCTTACGATACCCTAAGGCTAGACCAATGTCAGGATATTAGAGGGTACTGACTTTCCCAATAATGACTGCCATAGATGTTCATAGCAGCCGTGACCCACGACTTAACGTGCTCTCCGAGGCACGGAGCAGGCGATAATTGACAATCAATACGCACATAATTTCGAAAAGTCATATAACTTCAGAAAGTCAGAGGTGCGCGACGTGGGTTCGAACCCGAGACCCTCTGCATCGCAGTCTGTTGGTCTCCCCAAGGAACTATCGCTGCTATTAATAATAATAATAATGGGTTTATTTGTGTGTTTTTAGTAAATTAACGCATGCAATACGAAACAAATTTTGAGCAAATTTCATAAAGACATTATAGACATTTTGAAGAAGTGTGAGCGACGTTGCGGTTTACAACTAGTTGCAAATGATATATGATCATCAAATACTTACTGCCTATCATAAATCTTGTGGTTTTCTCCCTTCTTTTATTAACCTAGTTTTTATATAATATATGTCAACGGAATTTCTACACTTCTATACTAATATTATAAAGCTGAAGATTTTGTTTGTTTAATTAATCGCGCTTATCTCTAGAACTAATGGTTCGAAATGAAAAATTGTTTTAGATTTGGATAGCTTATTTATCGAGAAAGGTTATACGCTATATAACATCACGCTATGACTAACCATAAACGCGGGTGAAACCGCGGGCACAGCTAGTTATATAATATAACTAGTCAGTTTATAAAGTGACGAAAATGTGAACGGGCTATATCAATTCACAATATACTTAATTGTCGTAAGATTATAATCATACGGCGTCTATTCTTTTAATTATGAAAAAAAACGAACTCTATAGGTATATAATGTATCACTTTTTTTAAATAACAACTTTCTCTTTATAAATACAGCCTGTATCACGAATATTTTTCATACAATTAAATAAAGGACTCAAAAAGCACTCAGACATGTAATAACCAATTGTGGAACTCGTAAATTGTTGTCTTTATTTTTGGACCCCAAACACTCGACGAAAGAAAACCACGGCTAAGACGGTGGTCGGTCGGTCACTTAAACAATCTTACGAGTAAGACGTAGTGTACAGTTATACAATCTCACGATTGACTGCAGTGCTATGTCAACCGTTGAATTATGAACTTTCCCCAGATTGGTCAGTGTTGCCAGTGGTTAGTATTATAAAAATAAAGGTCGATAGAAATATGAAACACTAACTAACCACCGCGGATTAAGCCACGTTTATGAATACAACTCCGCGCCCGTTGCTCCTAGCGTGATGTATATAACTTATGTTACTTCCGGATAAAGTAGCTTTCTAATGGTAATATCACCAATCATTAAAATCAGTACATTAATTTCAGTGTGTGTAAGTGAAACATTACTAACATAGTTAATAAGTTATATAAATACTAACACAAATTGAATGTATGTTAGTCTATAAGGTATTTATCTATGCGTCTATGCCACGCGAAATAAAATCGTTATTATTATTATTATTATTACAAATAAAATACAAATCTTTTCTCTATATAATACTTGCTTTTACCCGCGGCTTCACTCGAGAACAGTTCTTTTTTTCTGGATCAAAGATACCCTCTATCCTTCTCTATACCCTTGACAATATCTATACGAAAATTTATAATGATCAATCGAATAATTAAGGCGTGAAAGCGTAACAAATAACACTCATATTCGTTTTAATATTATTAGTTAGAATTAGAATAGATAGTATAGAAATAGAATTGAACTTTTGTGTCCGTTTGTGTCACATGCTCTTTCATTCTCTATGCTCCCGCGTTACATGAACAGATTCCACATAAGCAATCAAACTAAATAAATCATAAACGTACAATATGTTTGTCCAAACATACATATAAAGATGAAGTAAATATTTTTGCGCGTTACAAGCAACATTCGGCGGTGGTCGTATATTCAAATGTGCACCAATAAGAGCATTTACGGCCGCACATAAAACTACAATCGAACCGTACGAATAAATATCAGACCTCTGTAACTTATAACCTTCGGGACAACGAACTACTAGACGCACTGGAAGAGACAGAGTACCTACTTTATTAATTCGATTAATAAAAGGTGTACGATAGGTACACGTTTTTTAATCGAATTTAAAAAGGCATTGGGACGGGCAAACTTTCTTTAAGCTTTCAAAAATATACAGTCGTAACGCTGTTTAATGTTATCTATGCTATTCATTTAACGTGTTTATTAGCTAATAAAAGAGCTTATCGTTTTTAAATAATCTTATTTTGACAACCTTAAACATTCTTTTCACCTCCTCGAAATGAATAGATAACTTATATTTTGTATTTACGCGCCTAGCAAGACACAATTGTTTTTGCATTATATCTAGGATTGCAGCAATTGATTGATTACGTATGCTATCTAGAAGATTATTAAAATATAAATAAATATATTAATATATATATTCACCAAAGCGTGTTACAAAAAAAACTATTGTTTCGAAAATCAAATTTTAATCACAATGTGAACAAACTTAAATAAACACGATCCATATAATTTATTGTTGTCGATTATGATGATGATGAGTTTTATCTTCTAGATGGAAATTAAAGGTCTAATCCAAGATAAAAAAAGGCTACAGCTTTTTCGCATTTTCTGTTCATTTCTATATCTTGTTAGACTAGATTCGAGTCAAGAAACTCTACTTTAGTATTCATATTTTGAATACATCACCAATCAACGATTAACACTTCCAAGTAACAAATATAATTAAATCAATTGCATTCGAATCAGTAATAATTCGAATGTGTATGAAATGTTGCGGCGATATCACAAAACAGTTGTTCCCTATCTACCTACGTCACGAAAGCGCGTTGAACGCTGTCTTGTGCCTCGTGATAAATCAACATTTGCTCAAAGGCACTACAATTATTTATTAGTTCCTCATACGTATAATAAATGTAACAAATCTATTAAAAGTGTAATGAATTTTGCAGTCACGCACACACTAACACAACACACACAGAGACACACACGCACGCGCGCGCGCGCGCGCGCTCGCGAGCACACACACACACACATACACACACATATACACACACACACACACACACACACACACACACAGAGACACGTACGCACACACGCACACAGACACACACACACGCACGCACTTACCAAGAAATAATTTTAAGATATTTTCTTTTATTTTTAATATATAAATATTATTTTGTTTTTTAAATTAATAACCTAGTATTCTATTTGATATAAAACTATTGTGAACATAAGGGGAAAACACTGATACCTGCAACACAGTGTTTACTAGCGCGGGTGTTAGGCAATTCTATAACATAATTGTATCCATTTTATGTCAATAAAGAATATTATTATTATTCAATAGTTCTATCAATGATTACTGCATACCGCTTCCCTAAACACACAATTATACACACAGCTGAGTTCGCTACGCCTGTCTCCTTCCAGCAAAACATATTCGATGTAAAAGTTATAATAATACAAGTCATAACGCGGGGTTATGCGTTAGCTCGTAACAGCGAAACAACCGGGCCGAGGTTAATTCCGCACCTGTACTTGGTACCTACACCTACCAACACATGCCTCTTAATCGGGGACTATCATTGTTCGTATATGACTATATATGTACCAGTAGTATTCCTTGTCTACATCTACACTAATATCAGAGATAATTGTATTTTTTGTATGTAATAAATAAACTCAAAATTTACTGGACCACCAGCGATAGCATAGTGAGACGTTTTGCCTTTAGAGTGCCACGCAGAGGTCTCGAGTTATGTACGTATTGAATAGTTAATTATCGCTTGCTTTAACGGTGAACGAAAACATCGGGAGGAATCCTCCAACTCTGAGAGTTCTCCATGATTTTCTCGAAGAAGAAAATTCTTGTGAAGTCTGCCAATCCGCACTGGGCTAGCGTGGTGGACTATGGCCTAAACCTTCTTACACAAAGAAGAGGCCCACGCCTAGCAGTGGGACAGTTTAATACAGGGCTGATATTATCTACTGGACTGATTTTAATCATTCTTTCACTAATAGAAAGCTAATTTCTCCAGATGTAATATAAGCCGTAGCCTACGTATAACAGCACGCTACGAGCGACGGGTGCGGTGCAGTAATTATAAACGTAGATTAAAACACTAGGGGCACTAGTTTCAAACAATCTTACGTTCTGTCTATCCGTATTATCTGAACAATAATAAGATTCTTTCGTGATTTGTGATTTTTCGTTTCTTTTTATTTGCATGACGCTTTTCTGATTTGTTGGTTATTTATTTATACATATATATGTATACGTCCAACTGCAAAATAAACAATAATAAGTTTCTTACAACTAACTTGTCGGTCGAATCGATCTTTAATTTATAGTCACTGCAATATTTATAAATTTTGTAATTTAAGAAAGAAATAATAATATGTTTATTTTACTCATTTTGTACTTAAAAGTTTACACACATACATACATAGATTCACGCCTGTTTCCCAGAGGGGTAGGCAGAGACTACGGATTTCCATTTGCTACGATTCTGACACACTTCTCTGGCTTCATTCACTTTTATCACATTCCTCATACACGCCCGTCGGTTCAAGGTGCTCTTAACCTGGCCTTTGTCCAGAACGCCTCTGATCTGATCAAGAAACGTTCACCTAGGTTTTCCTCTTGCGACTGTTCCATTCACACTAGCCTTATAAACTTTTTTAGTCAGTGTTTCCTCGTCCATTTTTTCTACATGCCCAGACCAGCTTAACATACCCTTTTCTATTCTTGTCACTATATCCACTTTCATGCCACATCTCTCTCTAATCACACTATTACTTATTCAATTTTTCAGAGTCACACCACATAAAAGTTTCAAAATAGCCAAAAAATAAAAGCAGCAGAAGATTGCGTAGTTAGATATAACAATAGACCTTATACAGAGTATTTCTGTTCTATCTTTTTTATAATTTAAATTTATGTGATTTGGTGATTATATTAGCAATCAGTAATGCCTAACGAAACGAAATAAATATATGTAGTTACTATGTTGCAAAATTTGGTAAAATAGTGAACTCTCAAATGTGAATTTATTGCAGTTACTTTTTTTAATTCAGTTAAAATTGTTTGCTTTTATGCATGTGGTATTACTAAAGAAAAAAAAACAATTACGACTGAAATGGGTATTTTAATTTCAATCCATATAAAACATTATAAAATTATGACAGTAGCATCCATTTTTTATCACGACACAGCGTAATGGTTTAAGTGATCCATCCCACTGCCCTTATGCCAAGTGTACCTACAGGGTTCGAATCTCACACGTAACAAAAAAGTTCGTGAACCGAATAGTGTTTTTATTTGAATGTATGGAAAGATTTTCACGAGACAGTTATTTCAAGTTCGGGAGAAGCCTTAAACCTGTTAATTGTTGGAATACAACTCTCATTAGGGTAGAATTTTAAGGAAAATCATTGGATTTATATATATCAGGCACATTGGTGCCTGATATGACTTGATAGCCCAAGCCTTACACTTACCATACACTGAGCCTATAAAATCCTGGTCTCAGTACGTCCTTAGCGAATAGACAAACAATGAGTACTTGTAATAAATTACTTATTCACTTAAGACCACTTAATGCTTCGCACAAGACCATGTTACAACTTGTTACTTGTTCCTCACAAGTTTTTGCTAGTACCATCCCCTCATGTACCCTCTCGGAGGAGGAAAGGGGGGTAAGGGGGTCACTATTGCTAGTTCATTATCTATTGAGTATACTCTGACATACATACATAGTTTTAAACCATATCCCCGTAGAGATAGGCAAAGATACATCCCATGTTTAGTTAGCTTTGTTCATATGTCATGTCTTGTGTCAATTTAGTTTATTAGTTTATTTAGTTTTTGTCAATGTCTAAACAAAAACTAAATAATATTTTGTCATCTTGAGGATCGACTCCAAGTCCTCAAGCAAAGCAATCGTATTTACTAACGCTGCGCCGGAAGTATATTTTTTTTTATAAATTACAAATTATGGATTTTAAAATAATGATTGATTATTTCGATATTTCCAACTAAACACGTTTCTAAATGCATGGTAGAGTAGCGATAGCCTCATAGTAGACAGTTGGACTGCCACGCTGATGTCTCGAGTTCAAGCCTGAGGTACGCCTTTGAGCTGTCGAAGCTATGTGCGTAAGTCATCCATTAGCGTAAGGTCGCCGACGTCCAGACTGAACTCTTTTGTCATTACGACTCGATATGGTTAAGCTAGTACCTTAAATAGTTAGTTATCGCTTGTTTTAACGGTAAAGGAAAAATCGTGGGGGAAAACTGCATCACTAACTCGTCTGTAATCTAGACTAATATAAAGCTAAAGAGTTTGTTTGTTTGTGTATTTGTTTGTTTGGTTGAACGCGCTCATCTAACGGTTCGCATTCAAAAATTATTTTAGTATTGGATAGCCCATTTATCAAGGAAGGCTATAGACTATATAACATCACGCTACGACCAATAGGAGAGGAGCATCAATGGAAAATGTAGCAAAAGCGGAAAAATTCTCTTATAAGCAGACGAAGTTGCGTGGATCAGATAGTATTCTCATAGATATGTGAATTCTGCCAATTTACACTGGGCTAGCGAGGTGCACCTAACTAACCTCTTTATACTGAGAATAGGCCCGTGCCCAACAGTGGAACAGTTTATAAGCAGGACTGTACTTATTATTATATTATTCTTTAGTTCGTTGAGATGTTAGTCCCGAAGCATAAACTTGTGTTCATGTTTGTAGCCCATTTAAATCTTAAAACATTTTGACCCGCCACTGAACTATAGAATCAAGTCTAAGTCAAAAATCTTTATTTCCAAAAAATTTAATAAACGATTCTTGGACAGGTCAATGAAATGATATAAAATTTAATAATATAAATAAATAAAAGGAAATAAAAATTTTGCATTGAAAAAAGCCTGTTCGAGGAAGCAGGCAAGAAACTCATAGCCACTCTTTTCAATCGCCAAATCGCACTCTTAATAAAACAGCGACTTATCTCTAAATTTGGAAGTAAGGCAATTTGAACTCCAATTGTGTATGTTAAATTCTAATATTATATTTGTGTTAAATTATTGCAATAGAGTTTAAATTTGTTTAAACCAAAGTACTGAGATAAGTCTCTGTTTGATTAAGAGTGCGAAATGTTTATTAACAATGCAATTCAATTTTATATTATTTTTCTTATATGAGCTCCTGTGTGTAATTGTTATTATAGTTTATTTCAATATTGTTAAAAAGTAAAGGTTTAGTATATCTAAAATACATCTTAATATGTAATAAATGAAGTATACAACACAGCAACTCATATTTACAATTAACTTAATGATCTGAATAGAAATAGCCTGTGAGTTAAAGCAACTGAATCTCAAGTATTTTTATCTTCTATATATTCTGTGACTGAGTAATATATATCACTGAAGGAATTGGTAGTAGGTAGTGTAGGTTTCCAATCTCCCATTTTGCTAAGAGTAATTTGCATTTTGTAAGATAAATGTTTCTAAATCCACTTATATCCACAATAGCTTTTTGTCTCGAAACGTGAAGCATTCGTAAAATATGTATAATATACATATAAACAGCATGATCGTAATCATTTCCGTTATTTGTTACAAATAGACTATGACTTCGGTTAACACATAAGATACTTTTAAACTCAGTATGCGTTCCAGTGGCATTCCCGCAATCAAATCCACAACCAGAAACTAGTTAATAGAAAAATAATGACTAGAGACGTGAAGAGTACCTCCTACATCCTCCATATAGGGGGTTAGGGAGGGAGGTATCTCCTGTACTGCCCTCATAAGCTTCCAATGAATCGAAGTACATTTGTTAAATAACTTGTCTTATGTTATAAAGCAAGTTTGGATCGGCCCTAAGTAAAAGCCTTCTTCAAGTGAGTGGAAGAGTTATTAGTATATGTATGAGGGGCTCGCATAAGTAATTGTTTAGTTCGACGTACTTTACTTGGAAGTTGTATGTACTGCTGATGGGTACATGTTTTGTTGTAGTGTGCTTTTAGCCGTGGGTTTGCTTCCATGTTTATAGGGAAAATAACTACCTATTCCCACAGAACCGTTTATTTTGGTCTAAGGCTTAAAAAATCTCTCTCGAGGTCCACCTTCGGCCTCGATGGTGCAATGGTTAGTGTAACCGTTTGCCACGCCTGAGGTCGCAGGTTCGATTCCCACACAAGTCAAACATTTGTGTGCATGAACATGGATGTTTGTCTTGGTCTGGGTGTTTCTATGTATAATATGGATGTATTTACAAAAAAATGTATATATGTATGTATATTTATCCGTTGTCTAGAACCCATAGTACAAGCTCTGCTTAGTTTGGGCTAGATGGTGTTGTGTGTATGTGGTAGAACATTATATTATATTATTATTATTACCTTAGTAATTCGATAAACGGTTTGGTCGCAACGATTCGTTGCTCAGTAAAAGAAGAACGAACTTCGGTCTGGAGGACATTATTATTATTATATTAATAGTATGGCTGCAAACGACTGTCAGCAATCATTGATCGAGATACCAATTATAGAAGATAGACTTACAAGCGAATTTTTCTTTAGCAGATTGTTTCAATTGGCATTCGTTTTGGCTAGTCTGTTATATTTATAAAACTATACCGAAATACTTGATAAAATGTGTCGTATAATAATTATTATTGTATACTGTTGTCTGACTGGTGTGCAGCGATAGCTCAGTGGGGAGACCAACAGACTGCAATGCAGAGGGTCTCGGGTTCGAACCCACGTCGCGCACCTCTGACTTTCGGAAGTTATATGAGTTTTTGAAATTATGTGCGTATTGATTGACAATTATCGCCTGCTCCGTGCCTCGGAGAGCACGTTAAGCCGTCGGTCCCGGCTGCCATGAACATCTATGGCAGTCGTTATTGGGAAAGTCAGTACCCTCTAATATCCTGACACTGGTCTAGCCTTAGGGTACCGTTAGCCTTCGGTTTGCGGAGGTCAGGTGGCAGCCGCCCCGTGTAAAAACTGATATCCAGTCAAATCCGGTTAGAACAGAAAAGCCGACCCCAAGTGACTTGGGAATAATAAAGGCTAAGAGAGAAGACTGTTGTCTGTCTGGTACCGTTATGTAAGTATCATCATCATTGGCCACAACATCTGTTGTAGATGTTTGTTGCAGCGCTTGTGGGTTACGGGTTGCCACATCGCCGTTAATGGCTATGTAGTCCTATTGCAGCACGGCATTGAATGAGGTCTAGATTCGTACAGTGTTGTTGAATTTTTCTGTTAAGATATTCTCACAAGTAGCATGACAATATGCTCAGCACCCTCTAAAACAAATATATTTGTGTAACATAAATATATTTTAGTATAGAGAAATGTGGAATCGGTCATATTTCAGTTGTTCCCCCGGTTTCTAAGAGGCAGATTAGTAGAATAATAATTATTTTTAATGATCAAATGAATGTACCCGACAAACCAAATAACATCACAGATTAACCTTTCGAAAACTGGATGTTAGTATAACACCTCTCTACCTACAACTTCGTAGATACAGTACAGCCGTAAGTTTATCGGTATATTTCAATAAACGGTATCTATAATAACTAAACACAAACATTAGAACGACACAACCTACACAAAATAATTAAATTCCAAAACCGTAATGGAAATTTACCAGCGGGAAACATAATGAAATACGTTTGAAATTTAATCCGTATTTATTCTGCATCACTCGCTATAGATACTTATTATCCCTAATCAAAAGCCCTTACTTTAATATCACAAACATGGTGTATACAAACACTGTTTTAACCCTTCGGGGTTCATTGAGCTTCGCCGCCGACGCACGCCCGACATGCGGCCGCACGCGTTTAGCACGCGACCTGCATGCATGCGAGCCGCATGCCACACGGCCGCACGCAATTGCGTGGCGTGAACATGCAACACTTGTTATTATGTTACGGATTACACGCATGATTGATGTTAACAAATTTATTAGACGATATCAACTGCTTTAATCCCGTTACGAAGTTATTCTGCCATTATTGTCGTTGGTTGACGTATGTTGTCATGAGTTTATTAGATAAAATGCACTAATGCATTCCAATGCTTGCTATTGCTCTTACTTTTTGGTGAAGTCCTAGGTGTAGCAATAACTATAATTGCGATTTTCTGTCTTTGAATTTTCAGTAGTAGATAGTAATAATGTCCTCAAAATCGCGTTTAGGTCACGGCGGCCAATCTTAACGAAGACTACTGTTATAGTGCACAAATATGTGTGCGAATACAAATGCTCTCTCTGTTGCCTAACTTTCATAATTTGATGGGACGGCAATCCGTCACGACTGGAGATAAATCAGAAAGACAGTAGTAGAAGGTGCACTGAGTCCAAAAATGTGCTCCAGTGTAGATGATAATAGATTTGCTTTCTATTTTGTACGACCATCAATCATATGTTTCATTTATAATCAAATTCATAGATGGCGAAACATGGATGTAATCAATCTGTTCACCGCTGGCAATCTTGCTTGCTATACAGGCGTTTAAGTTATGTTTGTAAATTTCTTGCATTTTAGACGTACATCAACAGGGTAGGGTCTCAAAGATCGATTCACCTGTATTACGATTATTTGATTTATTCAGTAACTCATGATTTCGTAATTGTTAATGATGGTCTTCGGTCCACTTTATCCTAAATCGCTTATGTGTCGAGGGCCGGTCTTCTGTATATATGTAGTATATACCTAATATCATACTTTCACTGACAGAAGGAACACATCTGTGTTTCTTCTGCCGATGACCTATGCAGCAGACAATATATTATTCACACGAAGCACCACGTCATGTCTGTGGCAGAATGGCAGATTTCAAATATATTTTGTAACGTGTATGCTACGCTGAAATATTCGATTTTTATTCATGTAATTAAAATCGATTCAGAAAGAAATATTGCTTAGAAACATGCAAATGTTACCTGCTTATAATATTAAAATAGTTACGTTCAACATAACACGCTTACCTACATTAAAATACAATTTTTAAGATTTCTCTTATTAGACCCCAAGCTTGATCTCTGTGTAAACAGACTAAGTATTCAGTAGATCGAATCACATTCCATTAAAACAATACAAACTCATGAATTTGACATTTGATTTTCTTATTTCGTCGTATTAGCAAAAAAATCAAAGTATAAAATAACATAAGTGGAAACATAAACTCCCCGGGGTGACAGGCCGATGGCGGGACTGGCCGCGTTCGGAAACGCGCGACAAACGAACAGGCCACGGCGACACTTCAAGAACTTCGCCCTTTTACAATTTCTGAACGTATATTTACGCTGACCGTTAGTTTTATGCGTCAGTAGAGTGGATGCGACGGCAAGAACTATTTTTACAGGTAACAGCATTGGGCAATTGCTACGAAAAAGGATATTCGAATATTCGAAAATAGTGTGTCCTCGTTTTCGAATATTGATCAGTTTATTAGCATTCACTTTAAATCGAATCGTTATCAAATCGAAATTTAATTTAATGGAAACATTTGCACTTGGTGCTGTCGTACGTCATTGATTAAATCATTTGAATAATTATTAATGTTTTAAATGATTCGTATGTTTCATCGATAAGCGCACATATCTTTAGAAAACGCATATTTCACTAAAGCCACTCCGGTGGTCATATTCTAAGCGCAAATGAGTGATTTCATTTCTCTTTTCTGTGGTGATATCCATATAGACCTTCCACGACTTCAGCCTTGCTTAGAGTAGCTATCCTGCTACATAACACTATTTTGACATGATATTAGATGACCACAAATCTGGCCACACTATATCTTACTACTGATGTATGAACGATTAGAACTCACGCCTCTAGCAAAACAGACTAGCCTTTTAAATTGCTTCGATTGAAGGACTACAGGCTTAACTTCCAAAAAGATTTGGATATCTAGACTTGAGTTTTACTAGTTCGTTCATCGATTAACAATTGTAAAAGCTATTGTTCGATTCGGATTCACCCGAAACAAAGTAATGATGTCTGTGGTGGGTAATACTGTGACTTTCTGCAAGGTAGGTACTTAAATATTTCGCTGGCGAAATGTTAGTCTAATACATATCTGCTTAACACTTTTCGGTATACGCAAGTAGAAGAATAAGAAAATAGAATAATTATATTATGTTATTAAATAGTCCGAAAATAATTATGCCTATGTATTTAGTGTTGTATTGTGTTGGTGTTTATGAGTGTGCGTTTATGATTTCTGCACTAGATCTTGAGGACCCCTGTTCGATTCCCGGACTCTCCACAATAAGTAAAGTGGTCCCTTCCGAAAACCCTTTATTGATATACAAGCTTGTGTGTTTGTAAAATAAATTAAAATAAATTTAACGTCAAAGCTAACGTCGATTTTATACGATGCAAAAGTTCTTACGGCCTCTACAAGTTATAGTGAGATTAAAATTATTTAATTTAAAGCAGAATACTCAAAAATAAATAAAACTACAACAAAAATAACGTGAATACAATACTCCAGATACAATCAATCAACGAACAATCATCGAGAATAATCAAAAACAATATAACACGCGGTCATGTCCACAACATCGTTCGTCAATATTCTATTGATATTCAATTCGGAATCGCGCGGAGAAAGATCGCCCCGGGACACCGGCCAATTGAATTTGAAAACAGAACATCGAACGAGCCCGCTCACCCATCCCCCTCGGCGCCGCCGCCCGCGTATCTCCCGCCACCCTACAATCGCGATGCCCCGCTATATACACCATGATGTTTTCAATAATTGAGACACCTTACATGTGTCTACTTGAAGGCCGATTCAAATATCTTGTCATATTACTGATCGGATGGCGTAACGGTTTAAAAGAATAGAAAGTGCGATTATGTTGTCGTTTGTGCTGCACAAGGGTCCAAATACATAGATTGACCGCCGCGCGCCGTGCTTCAAATTGGGTTTGGAGACACTGGAGACATTAGAATGAGACGTACAATGCTCGTTTTGACAATTGGCCCTTAAATGAAAATATAAATGAGTTGGTATTATGCTAATATCAATTACTTTCACTATTTTCTTTCTAATTTAATTAGTTTCCATTGCGATATGAGATATTTTTACAAATCTGGGCTTCTTAATACATTTGTATATGTATTACAATACTATAAAGGACTTTCTAATCGAAAATTTTAATTTTATTTATTTTACTGCGTTATGCTTTATGCGTGTATTGTACGAGTACCAATATGCATTCTGAATTATGTAATTAAGAAAATTAACATAACTATAAAGCATACAAAGTTACTAATAAAAAAATCGTATGTGCATTCAGTAATGATGGTCGCCCTACCCGCCGTGTGCCCAGCGCGGCCATTTCCCCGCCGATAGACAACAGTTTTATTGTTTTTATATTTATTTATCAGACGCCCTTTTTGTACTGCGTAGTCGTAGCCACGTAGCACGTAGCTAGCGGCGTAGTCGCGTAGCGTTATGACGTAGCAAAGGGCAATGAGGTGAGCTACCGATGACTTTGTGAAGATATGACGTCATTACTAAGATGTTTTATTTAAAAAAAAATCTAACTTTATATAAATCAGCGGTTTAATTTGTTACTATGACTGTTTCAAAGTGCGTACAATGGAGAATCGCACAAAAATGTGCGAATCAAAAATGTTTTACATAAATCCCAGGAATACGCATTAAAAATCCTCGCTAAACATCTTATACGCATTGTAATCATATTATGCATTTAATTATTGCATTTATATGAATGTTAGTATGCATTTTAGTGTCGCAGGGAAGTTACGGACATACAGTTAACGAACAGAAGGTACACCCAGAATAATTGTTGCTAGATCACATAAACAGCGTTCCTTCTAGGAATCTAACTCTAAAATAATAGATAATTATAATTTAGATGCTTTATTAGCTTCTGTATATATAATATACAAACTGTAACTTGTAGAGAAATTAATGTTTCTCTTTTATTATTATTTGTTATTCATTTTACTGGTTTCTAAATTGAATTATTGTTATCAGACTGACTGTTCAAAATACCGATCTAGGCACAGTGCCACAAATATCACAAATTATATTCTCATCAAATCAAAGTCTTTGACCAGTGTGTCCTACCTGTTATGACCTACGGTGCCGAAACGTGGACCCACACGGTAGGGCTAATCCAAAAATTGTAAGTCACCCAGCAGGCTATGGAGCGAGCTTTGCTTGGAGTTTCTTTGAGGGATAAACTTAGAAATGAGGTTATCCGTCAAAGAACCAAGGTTACCGACATAGCTTGCAGAATAAGCAAGCTGAAGTGGCAATGGGCTGGCCATATCTGTAGAAGCACTGATAGCCGTTGGAGCAAGCGAGTCCTAGAGTGGATATCGCGACAGGCCAGATGGACGTATGACCTGAAAAAGGTAGCTGGGTCAGACTGGATTCGGAAGGCGGAAGACCGAATGTTGTTGCGTAAAACGGGCGAGGCTTATATCCAGCAGTGGACTTCGGTAGGCTGATTGATTGATTTATATTCTCATAAATTAAAATAAACGAAAAATGTGAACATAAAATTAAATAAAATAAAACATAGGTTAGATTTCAGTTCACATTTTTCAATCAGATATAAAATAAATCGGAACTCTACATCAAACATATCTTATTTAGGCCCGGTTTCTATGTCAAAAAATAATTACGAGCTTTCATTTTGACATATTTTTTATACAATGTGTGTCAAAACTAACTGTCCATAGGTAAAACTACTCGTTTCATAAATATATGAACTGGGCCTTAGATAATTGTACATTACTACTACTAGCACTAAGTAATATAAAGGAATTTTTTTATAATTAATTGCGAAAATTAAAAACTGATTTCTCAAAAAAATAAACAATGCATTCACTCCTAAACTATAAACAGAATAAGACCTTTGTTATCAATAATGCTAAGTACCTTTTCCCCTTAACTTCACATTAGTGGTGGTTAATATAGCATATAACGTCATAACATAGCACGCTATATTTACTCAAAGCATAGCGCGTGCTACATCGTTTCAATCTCAGCGCTAGAAATAGCGTCACGCTATAATATGCCTAGTCTATTATGCACAGCGTGGTATAACGACCAGCCAACAAGCCTGCGCAAGCGGCGAGCGACGTCTAGCGCGCTAGATAGTAGATACGCTAGTCAGTCGCCGCGTGCTACTGCTCGCTGTATGACGTATTATCGTTGTTTACGTTACTATGCTATTCCAGCCGGCTCATGCGAGTTACGTATTAATGAACTTTTATATACGACTATAATTACTTAATTATTATAGAACCTATCATTATTATTATTTTGTAGTCACAGTCAATCAATAATAGACAGTCAAACTCAGTCACACTCAAAAGTATGAATGGAGGGTACATTGAATTTATTTTGCCTATTACTTATTAGATTATATATATATACTTAATAGCAGCGATAGCTCAGTGGGGAGACCAACAGACTGCAATGCAGAGGGTCTCGGGTTCGAACCCACGTCGCGCATCTCTGACTTTCGGAAGTTATATGACTTTTTGAAATTATGTGCGTGTTGATTGACAATTATCGCCTGCTCCGTGCCTCGGAGAGCACGTTAAGCCGTCGGTCCCGGCTGCCATGAACATCTATGGCAGTCATTATTGGGAAGTCAGTGCCCTATAATATCCTGACACTGGTCTAGCCTTAGGGTATCGTAAGCCTTCGGGTTGCGGAGATCAGGTGGTAACCGCTCCGTGTAAAAACTGATATCCAGTCAAATCCGGTTAGACCAGAAAACCCGTCCCCAAGTGACTTGGGAATAATAAAGGCTAGAGAGAAGAGACTTATTAGATTATATATTTTTACACGCCCCACAGTTAAAGTAGCGCATTTTAAGGTTTTCCACCACGGCTCCACTCTACCATATTCTGTGACACTACTAGCGTTCCCGCGCAGCGCGTTATTACATATAGTTATAAAAATATAGTTTCTAGTCCGTAGCGTAGTATCTTAATATAGCGGATTTGAACACTACTACTTCACATGTCAAACAAGCATACGTAGAATTCGCGTAATGATAAGCGGTTAGCGTAAATTCGATCGCTTCCTACACCAAGAATATCACTTACGTTTTCCTTACCACCGGTGAAAACGCAGGTAGTGAGAAAGATGGTAAGAAATTAAAGGAGAGCGAAAGGAAGTTATGTAAGTCTTGGCAACTGTTACTTATTGAGCTAAACACAGTAACAGTGATACTACTGTAACGCTGAGTCACGGTAAGACTGATAGGTAGTGCCCGAGTAAGTCGGATTATTGATACTGTCGCCGAATCATTGACAACCATTCCAAACTAATATTATAAATGCGAATGTGAGTTTGTTTGTTACGCTTCCACGCTTAACTACTCGACCGATCATCATGACATTTTGCATACACGTTGTCAGGGACACAAAAAAGGACATAGGGTTCCTTTCACCCAGCAAATGTACAGTTCCTGTTCCAAATAAATTTTCTTTGAGAAATGCGTGACAAATAATATAACCTAATAGAGAATCTTGTTTAGAAGATGGCATATCCTTGTTTGACTAAAGGTCATATCCTCGCTACACCAACAGTGTCAGGTGAACAAAGGTCCGACTATGATACGTCAGCGCGATTTAGAATGGCCACCCTCTTTTATCGTACATCTTTACCAACACAAACAAAACCACTATACAAACAAAAAACAACCTTATTACCTACAACATAAGAGTGAACACAAACGCTAAAGTAACTTTGTGATATGTATGACGTTTTTATTACACCAACAATTTTGATTTTGAACTTTATTCCTTTGTGTTAAGGTTGATTATAGTGGTGTTTAGATGTTTGTCCCGTGATGTCCGATGTCCCGTCGTGGAATCAATTCAATATCACAGGCGTTTGATCGCGTCGTTCCGTTGATATTACTCAAACAATGTTCGAGTGCTTTTAATACGTATATTGTTATTGTTTAAGCTTTTTGACGCTTTCTATTATTATTGTGAGAGTTTGAAATGTACCTACGGATTATTATACATTGTAATTTTATATGCAAGATTCATTTTATAGCAACACTGTCGGACAGAGGTTCTCTTGACCGTACCTACGTTGCCTTGCCTGCAGCGCTACCTTCCGGATTCAATTGGAAATCTAAAATATCCAAGGAACTTCAACACTTACAAAAATTTCATCAAATTTGGTCGAGCCGTTTAGGAGGTAATCAGTAACATACACACATACATAAAATACAGTAGAGTTATATTTAGGTATATAATATAAAGATATCTATACCTTTAATTAATAGTTATTATATGTCGAGGTTCGAGGTCGGCTTTTGTATATTTCGAAAATTATTTTTTTAAGATATTAAATAGGTATGTATCTATCCATTAGAGTTATTTTTGAATATCTCAATTTTAGTAGATCTATATTCAAAATAATTTATAGTAGGTATTTTTCTGTGTTTAGCCGTGTTTGCGTGGCTGCGAGCCCGTACGCCCCTTGACTTTCGCCCCTTTCACAGAAAGACGGACTCCTATTTTTGGGTGGATTTAATAAGAAACCTAACAAATACCTACTAGGGGGCGAACCTTGAGGGGCAAACGGGCTCGTAACTGTTTGCGTGACGCTGGAACAAACATACTTGTACCGGTGTAAAGGAAACACCGCTGAACGTAGTGCTAAAGGTTCAATTATTTTTCATCTAATTATGTTTAGTAGACCTCAGGATACGGTACCTACATAGTATCAACAAGTTCATAACATATATTCATAAAATATTTTTAACAGCAAACTTAGTGCAATTCGTTTTGTTGTCCCGGTTTTCTTCTATTTTAAGTGTATATCGTCAATCATTGTTCCCCTAGGATATTGTAAGTAAGCTAGTGCTAGACTTATCATAAAAAGCTTTTTAATCTGCAAATCTGGATTTTGGGCTTATATGTATATAATATGAATGCAAATATTGAATTTAATCTATAAAAATGACGCAATTCACACCGATGAAGACGCAGTCAAAAACATAACTGCAAAGATTTAGTTTGGAGTAGATGGACTGCCATGCAGAGGTTTCAAACTCGACATTACGAATCTCTTAATTTTGAAATTGTTTATGTGTGTATTAAATAAATAATTAATTATTATCGCAGGTTTCCCTCGAAGAAAATCTATGTCGGGCACCGATATCTGCGAATTCTTCAAAAAGTGTGAACAGACAGCGTAGCCCAGTCGAAGTGTGCATACTTTCAGTAGGTATGGCCTATTTCATACTAATTAGAATCGCGTACAGTAAACAAACAGAGCTTATATTATTGTATGGAATCAAAGTAAAAATAGATTTACATTAATTCATCTCCTTTTAGACTGTTGGTTCCATTGGAAAGTTCCACTGATGGGTCCAACGGGATTTTCGAATCCTTTTGTCTTCACTACTTAGTGTAAGTGGGTCCAACAGGATTTTGGCGGCACACATACTATAGCTACGGAAATCTTTCAGGAGACCTGCCTAACGACTAGCAATAAAGTTATATTGCTGAAATGATGATGTAATACGTACATAAGCAAAAGTACCAACTACAAACAAGAACAAAGATATTTTTATACAACCAAGATGGCAAACAATCGTGAGTCACTTGATGACTAGACCAGACCGTATTTCGGTCATTATGGCCAATTTTACCGGGGATTGGTTATGTGCGTAGGATATAATATAGTGCAGAAGTGTGTGCACAAACACAAGTGCACTCTCATAACCCGCTGGGTCAGCAATCCGACATGTACAGCGAGAGATCAGGTGCAGGGCCAACAACTTTACGTGTTCAAGGCACAAGGATGTGCAACATGACAGAAAATTGAGCCCAGCCTCGAAAGAACTATTTGTGACCACACAATGTTTTGTCTCGTATCAAGATTGGACCCACAACACTCGGCTAGTGAGAATTGCCAATAAAAATACCCTTTAGGTATAGATCACACTTTGACTAGCCCGGATATCAAATCCAAGACCCCACGACGCCAGCCAGCCAGCAAGAATCGAGTTAATACAAATTTAATATTTTTATGACTAACTAAAATACGTTTTTACCATACAAAAATGTATGGTAGGTAATAACGTATTTTAGTTTGTCATCCATCAAACACAGGAATCTATTACAAATAATTTATATATTTAGTTTTATTTGCCTTGCTAGATAAGTATGTGTATTTATTATTAATATTTAATGTGCTGTGTATCGGCAATGGACACCAGACGTTCAGCCAACATGGTGGCTCCCTTGTTTTTGTTCAACTAACTTAGCTCATTTAGTTTTTACATCGGTGTCGCCTAGCCACGAACTACCATATTTTGCCAAAGTAACTTAATATTCCTTCAAGCTTTATCACATTAAAATCTCGTATTATAATTCAAATCAAAATTAATATAAAAAGGTAGATAAGTATGTTGATTCAAGAATGAAAAAGAATTTTAAAATAGTATGGTAACGAAACATTTAGCTGATTACCACATATAATGAAGATTCTGTTCATCTTTTGAGAAACAGGCTTGTCTTGTAGGTACAGATATAAGAAAGATTAATTAATTTCTTTCACAATGAGCTAAATTTTTTAATTCGTTTTAAGATCTTAAAATAATACCAACCTACATATTACATAATAATATATTACCTACTTACTGCTTATCTGTATACTGTTTTGGTACCTATTTATTGTAAATTGTAAGCATGATTAAAAAATATAGAGACATCTATTTAATTGACACAGCACTACTGGATAACTGTTGTTAGTTATTGATGATAGATGTCGCTACATGCAATACTTATAAGATTTATTTTAGAAATCAAAAATTATGTTACAGTCCCTTTTTACTTTATGCAATAGAATTAAATAATTATTAATAGGCATAAAAACATAAAATTAATATACGTAGCATGATTTAGTTCAATAACCGATTGTGAAATAAGTTGACAACTATAATACTTGTTGTCAATCCAACTGTCACTCATTGAATCCGGCGGCGGGCAAGCGACCGGACGTGAACAACGTGGTTATTTACTTTCTAAAAATCCAGTGATAATAATAATTCCAAGATGAAAGGCGACAAAAATGTGGACATTCAGGCCCTTAAGGACATCGCCAACAAGCTGAGAATCGACAGCATCGTCGCCACAAATGCATCCAAATCGGGGTGAGTGCATAACCTTACTAAAATGCAATAGACGCTTCATTGAAGGTCTAATGAAGGTTATTAATATTATTCCTAACTTATTAGAATCTTATAATACATTTTTCTAGTATAATGTGTCTATAAAACATAGGTACAAACTTATCAGATTGAGCCAATTGTGAAGCGTTGTAAATATAATTATTTAGTATGTACATTTTTGGCATGTAAATCACATAATTAGCCGGCGTTTTGCCGGCCGGATCCTCAGTTGAGCTTATAGGTCAAGTATTTAGCATATTAATTGGACTTTGTAAGCCTTTAATAATGTTTGTTTGCGGGGGCCGCCTATTTTCCATAGATAGTTGATAGGTTATGGCGTTACCACGTGATCGTCTACGACCGGCGAAGTTGATATCACGCCATGACACCAAGGTTATCAGCCTCTAATTACATCAGAGTTACTAATCGATTGTTATATAGTAAAGAATTGTGTTACTAGGCAGGTACACAAACATTTTTATTTGTAGATTTCCATTGCATCACATCGAGATTATTCAATTTGTATTTGCTATAGATTAATCTCGAAAGACCGGGTGTCATATTGTAGCAAGCTTTTGGATTGATATTAAAGCAAAAATATAAAAAGAAATAGAATAATTTGTAGTGATCTTATTAATTAAATTAAACTGTAAAAAATAAAACATCCTCTCCATCATCCTGTCAGAATATTGAATTAATTTACTACATAGTTTTTACTATGTCATGAAAATACTTTGGACCTGCAGATAATGCCTACATTTAACATTTATGAAAAATTAAAGATAGGATATAAGGAAAGGGATGAGCAAGATATATGAACATTGGTGACCCACAACTTCACACAAGCCTTCTTTAACTAGCATTGCAGCCCTTACTATGCCACTTTTTACAACCAGAATACAATAATTATGTTACCAACAGGGTAACTAAACGCTCACCTGATGGTAAATGGTTACCTTAGCCTTTGATCACTGGCAATACCAGATGAGTGACTTGTGCCTCACTGACTATAGGAAAAATAAATTAAAGATAATGAAGGAAAGGAATGAGCAAGTTATGTGAACATTGGTGACTCTATCGGTAACATTAGTTTACTATAAGAGAGTAGTATTTCCTTAGGCCAACTTATCATAATGCAATTGGCAGGCAGGCATTAACTTAGAAACACATTGACATTTATAACATTAATATGGATCAATATTTAAATATGTAATGAATGGCTGTTATCAATAGCAATCTCAGGTCAACCAATAATGACCGACTGTGATAATACTGAAGTCAAGGTAGAATGTTAATGTCACTTAAAGGTTGTGCCTAAGAATAGATTATTATCGTAACTGTGAAATGTAAGCCTGAATTACCCATTCTACAAATATTGAAAATATTATGTGAAAGTGAATAGTCAAAACTAGATAGATAACATGAATGATTCTTTTGAAAGTCATATGGAGGAAGACTTTCTAATCTAACAGCAGTCATCACAGTGGTACATTCTTGACACTTCATTATGGAAGCATCTAAAACTATGACAGAAGCGAACTGGTACCACCAATATCTCTTTTAGTTTAAGTCCAAATAGATTTGCATTCTGTCTGTAAGTTAGATCCTTTATGTTAGATTCCTGATTTCAATCCTTATGTTAGACAGTTATCTTTTTTGGCAATTTCTCTATTGTTTAACAGTTGTCGATTGCCATTAAGCGAGCCGCTCGTTCTTCGACCGCCAAAGCCCAACACTGAAACTTCATACCATTGAACTAAATGCATTACCTATTACTATGATGGAATCACCGGCCTAACATTGTAGGGCTGAGCTCGTCAGGCGGGACAGGGACAACGCTGTACGTAGGCAACCGCTATAGGTAGCGGTTACAACCGAATCACGCGGGCACTACAGTACTGCTAGCCATACTGCTACGCGAGGGAGTGTCGATTCTTTACATCAATTATTATTATTGTTGGATCACTAAATAATTACTTTTAAAAAGAATCAAGTTATTATGAGATTATTTTATTAACTAAAATAAAATGAACCGTACATAAGTCTAAGATTTCGACACAAACTCCGCCTAGATGTTTATCAGCTATCGCGACAAAAAGTATTTATAACATAACGTCGCTTACGAATGACACTACGATTCAGATATATAACTAAAGCTTTAACTAAATAGGACAGTTAATTTACAGATTGCATTAACCTTTCAACCGCCGACGTGGCTTGATAGCCCGAGCGACTATCTATGTATTTTTTTACTTGGGGAATGGTTTGACGCGACCCTCTCCGCGGGGCGACGGAGAGGTTATGTCGGGCTCACCAGGGAAAATATACTCCGGTAATACTGACTAAACCTACCACGGTGTTCCTCGACAAAACCATAGACGGCGAGGCCGCGCGAATCGCTTTCACATGCAATCGCAACCCCGCCGTGGTTTCGGCCCGCCGCACTGTGGGCTGAAAATCGACCTCCATAGACATAGAAATGAAAGTTGCTAGATGTTCGTTTTGTTGACAGATATGGCTTCTATTAGCTATTATACACATAACAATGTCGTCTGAGCTAACTCCGCACAGAAATGAATTTATTATAAGGTTTTTTCGAAAAAAATGTATGGAGCTAGCATGAAAAATCTGAATATCTCTGAACTTGTAAGGAAAACCGTAATATCCTCAGAGATGGTTATAGGACTAATTATTTGTGATTTTTTGACATACTTCATATAACGGTACCTGCTGCAGAATTTTTTTTAAAAATCATCTAATTTTTAATTAATTTTTTTTAACATTAAACGATTTGTTTTATTGTAAAAGTAAAGAAACAACACGTTATATGCATATAATACTAAATCTTTGCCAGTTATTTGTTAAAATATCAAGAAAATTATTTTTGCCTTACATAGTATATATGTTAAAACAGGTAATTGGATACCATTACTAAACTTTGCATACAGGTAAACTACTGAATAATAAATTAGCCTTCTAATGAGTTCTGAATAAGAGATTAAGTGATTTGCAATATCGCACAATGGTAACTACGGATTACACTAATTAAATTCTTACAGGTAAGTACATAAGTAAACTAATTAGTTAATTAGACATGTTACGAGTTCTAAGAAATATTTTCGACAACTGTCTAATTATTTTATTATTATGTCTAAATGAAGGTATTTTTTTAAATCATTAAATTCTACTAATGTCAAAGTAAAGATCAATCGATAAGTTAGTTATTTTATTAACGCTAATAATAGGCATTAAATAAAAAGAAAAATAAATTAAAAAGGTATTTTTTAATAGTTGATAAAATTTATATAAAACAAAACATAGGTACAAAAGTATGCAAAAATATAAATAGGTACAAGAATTGTAATATAAAATATTTAAAAATAAATCAATTGCAAAACATAGTTACGTACCAAAGCTAAATAACGAAAGATCATGAAAAAATTACATTGAATAGAATTATAATTAAAAGTTTCTAGTTTTCCTTATCACTCTCGTCGATTTCTGAATCAGAATCTAGATTGCCTACAAACTCAAAGTCAGTTTCTTGAAACTTTTCAGGAAATAAATCCTCCTTTTTCTTGGCATCTAACTTGGGCCTTTGTACATTTATAAAAGGATCCGAAGAAACAACTAACATATCAAGGATATCATGATTCGAATCTTGCCTGCTCTTTTTCTGCGAATGATGTTCCCGAAACCTCCTAAAATCTTTATTGCGAGACTCGGATGCTTCTTCCGAGAGACTTCCTATGGATACAACATCATTCTTCTCGATTATGTCTGCCCCGTGTATAAGTAATTTGTGGACGGTTGATGACATATAGTACCAGTCATATAATTCCACGTACCTCTCTGCTGTTTTGAAGGCATAATCTTTAAATTTAATTATATCTACTTTTTCCCCGGAAGTTATTGCCTGTAAAATCACAGCAAATCTTCTTATTAGTTCTTCGTCCAACCCAGTAATGGCTGCAGTTTTATGGGGAAATTTGAAAAACTTTCTTGCAGTGTTGCCGTCATTAGTAGTTCCGGAACCTTGTTTAACAATGTCAATCAATAGATTTAATTCGTCTTTAAATTTGTCTTGAATAATCTTTTTTCTCTTACTTAGCATTTCTTTGTGCTCGTTACCTCTCGCAGCCCACTCTTTAAAATCTAGTCTATACGAAATATGTAGTAAACATTCCATACAATTTATACGGGCGTGTAGAGATGACAATCCAAACTCGTATATGTCAGAAGATACGGTCTTTGCTGTTACTACACCCAAACGGTTCATTTCTGTCGGTTTTGCCAAACACAAATACCATGATGAACTTGATCTGGCTTGAGACAAATACGTGCAGACTTTACCATCGATCATTGTCATCATTAGGTGATGATTCACCCTGTTTCTATTATTGCACTCTGTAGGAATGAGAGCCTTAATTTCTTCATCCATTTGTCGTTTGTGTTCGATGACTACTGCTTCGCTTTCCTTCACAAAAGTAAATTGAACTGGACGACAATACATTGCTGAGCATGGTTTTGGGTTCATCCACAAAGTATTGTCTCCATCAGTCAGTTTTAGTGGCATCAAGGAAGTCATGAAAATACTTGAATCGTCTTGATCGCTATCCATTTTCTGCTTGTATCGGCTTTGGTTTGACGCACCATCGAAACCCCATTTAGATATCAATTTTAAATCCTTATTTTGCACATCATCTTTAGGAAAACTTTGGAGGATTCTTTTCCGTAATGTCGAGTAAAGCTTGAAGGGTTATTCTTGCCGATGAATCGGTCACTAACACTGATTGCTTCGGAGGATAGCATGCCAGCTTGGTTTGTTGCACTTTATAGTAGGATGGATAAATATCCTTTCTACCTTCCCGAATAGCTGACTCTCGTAAAGTGATGTATTGCCACTTTGATAATTTTAATGAAAGGAGTAATCCAAGTGCTTTTTCTGGTGTAAATAAGATAGTTTTCACCGGTTGCTTAAGCGTTTCCTTAATTTTAGAGGCTGCTTCAGGATGTTTCAGCATATATTCGATTACAGATGCGATATCCTCACAACCTTCTTCCTTAAAACGCGCTGCTGCTGTATGTGCCAATTCACTGGGATTGTCAGTTTTATGCTCATCAGATTTTCTCTTCTTCTGTTTGCTTCCCAGATCTTCGAATGGTTTTCGTGACCTCTTTGTCATTGTACCAACAGAGTATGATGTTGAGGGTTCTGGAGAGATTGATCTTGATCCCTCAGCAACAGTTGGTTCTTGAGCGACTAAATTTATACAACTTGGCCAATCGATAGTTGCTTGCAGCCAAATTTCGTATTGTTTTCTAAAAGTATCAAGAATTCGGTGAGATTTTTGCCACCTTTGTGATGCAGCTCGTACAAATCTCTGACAAAATTCTTTTAGAGTCACTTGATCTTCAACGGAAAGACAAACGTCTAGGCGGGATATAACTTCACTAAACAATACCTCATGATCAAATGAAGTACTCTTATATTTTAGAAGAACGAATAGGTCTAAATTGGTATTTAAACTTTCCATTATAAAATTTCACAGTGGTATGTTAGGGGTAACAAAGCTTAGAATAAACTAAATTATGATGCAAAATATTAACCCTTTTATATTTCAGTCCAACATTAGTTAACGACCTCATTAGACAGTTGTCGAAAATATTTCTTAGAACTCGTAACATGTCTAATTAACTATTTAAGTTACTTATGTACTTACCTGTAAGATTTTAATTAGTGTAATCCGTAGTTACCATTGTGCGACATTGCAAATCACTTAATCTCTTATTCAGAACTCATTAGAAGGCTAATTTATTATTTAGTAGTTTACCTGTATGCAAAGTTCAGTAATGGTATCCAATTAACTGTTTTAAAACATATGTACTATGTTAGGCAAAAATAATTTTCTTGATATTTTAACAAATAACTGGCGAAGATTTAGTATTATATGCATATAACGTGTTGTTTCTTAACTTATACACCAAAACAAATCGTTTAATGTTAAAAAAAATTAATTAAAAATTCGATGATTTTTAAAAAAAATTCTGCAGCAGGTACCGTTATATGAAGTATGTCAAAAAATCACAAATAATTAGTCCTATAACCATCTCTGAGGATATTACGGTTTTCCTTGCAAGTTCAGAGATATTCAGATTTTTCATGCTAGCTCCATACATTTTTTTCGAAAAAACCTTATAATAAATACATTTTTGTGCGGAGTTAGCTCAGATGACATTGTTATGTGTATAATAGCTAATAGAAGCCATATCCGTCAACAAAACGAACATCTAGCAACTTTCATTTCTATGTCTATGGAGGTCGATTTTCAGCCCACAGTGCGCCGCCGCTATGTAAAACGGCAGGCCACTACACAAAAATACTTCGTCCACCGTCCCCCTGGGAGGGACAAACACACGACACAGAGGCGCACGTGGGAACACGCAAGCCGCCTCTCGGACCTGGTGTGGTGCTGATCGGATGGCGAGCAGGCCCACGCAGCCCACCACCCCAGGTCAAACCTCAGGGTTGCTGGAGGTCATCTCGCGAGCCCGAGTGACCATCTTGCCGCAACAATGGCGCGATTATACTGTGCAGTAGAGAGTTCGGATTTTAATCAATATTTTCAAGTAATTGTTGGTCTGTCATATACTTAGCGATTTTATTTAATAGATAGATAACCAATGTACCTTATCATACTATATTTTATTGATAAAGCACGTTATATTTTAAAAAAGAGTAATAAATCGTAGCTGTCTTTAAATAATTGACTAAATATTCTATAAAGTTAATCATATTTCTCGTTAATTAAGTTCTTATCTTAAGATAAAACACTAACTTAATTGCCTTCCTTTTTAATTACTTATCTTTTAATTAGGTAAATATTACTAGGTAATAATAAATAAGATGTTGATACTGATTTATAGGTAAGATAAAGTTTAATTAATTACCTATAATGAAGACCAACCAAGATAATAGAAAAGACATTTTATTCTGAAAGGTGTGTAATTCTGTATAAATACTTACTACCACAGTAAACAACTTTTTCTGCAAGAAAACATCTAATATAAGTTATACCAAAAAGCCTATCTCGAGAATCAAACTCGTGTTCCGTAATAGCCTGAAAGTATGATCACAAACTAATATCAATAGAGGCCAAGGCAATCTACATTAATCTGTTTCACTGCTAAAATCGCAATAGATAAAATATAATAACTTTATCTTTTACTGCTCATTTCGCAGCTCATTATCTATGTGATAGTACTCAACAGATATCATATAATATTGTCTAGTAATCATTATCTTTGGTATAATTAATATATCAGCCAAATTATGTTTTATCATCCTGTCATCCTCAACGTATGTATGCAAATATTAGCGAGTTAGAATGTATCATAGAAATTCTATACGGGGCACAAGTTGTGAAATTTGGTAAAACGGCAGCCATTTTATTTGCAGAACAATATCGTGAAACAGTCTATATAACGGCCACAAGTAGGCCGTCATATAGATTGTGGTAAAGGTGTTGTTTACTAACTTGCTGTTTGTAATTCTAAACACAAGCCAGGGTAGGTGCCGATAACCCATACACCGCCATGTTATCACGTTGCAAAAGTAGATTGGAACAATATTTAGACTTAGTATTTTGCAGCCGTTTCTTACCGTTTCAATTGCCAAGTTTTATTGAAATTTAACAAAACGTATACGGATTTTGTCGAGTAGTTTATTTTTAAATAATTTTATTACATAATTTTGAACTATAGCACTACTATTATTGAACTTCACTACAATTTAAATTATTAATATGTAATAAAAGTGTTTTACAGTAAACAACGCGACAAAATCCGATTGAAGTTGTTTAATTTTAATGTATAACATTCGCGTAAACGTAAGACAATATTATGCCAAGCTTTAATCAATAATGTTTACGTTTGGGGTGATGGTAGCACAATGGCTAAGAAATTGCATTTGCGATCTAGAGGTATTAAAGTCGATCTTTACCCATAGCACTATCGATGTGAGTTCACTCGTAACACAAGCATTTAGCTCGAAATGTTTAAGTATACATTAGTAAAGCGCGCATTCGAATGTGAAAAAGCTGCACATACTTAGGTGTAGCTTTTCACATTCTAATGCATTTTTTATATTTATTTATTTAAAGGAATCTATACATTTTTTACAAAGATACATTACAAATTTCCTTAAGACTAACTCTAAGCCAATTACAGATTTCCACGACAATGGAATATGAGATAGAAAATTGTGATTTGTAAGGCTAAAGTTCATTAAGTAAATTTATGAGCTTTGTATAATAAAAGTACTTATCATAAGACAATTATTATCAGCAACAGGACTACGGTCAGGTCATGAATAATACTATTTCAAATCTATTTTAGACATGCATTATGACTATGCCATAAGTATAATATTTTAATTACACTGCACTACAGCATGTCTGATGATTGGGTTATGTTACATGATATTAGTCCAACTTTTAATGACAATTTCAAATCTGTGACTGAAATTTCTCTATCAGGTCTAGTTAAAAAAACATGACACATACATATATAGATTCACGCCTGTTTCCCAGAAGGGTAAGCAGAGACTACGGATTTCCATTTGCTACGATCCTGACACACTTCTCTGGCTTCATTCACTTTAGTATAGTCGGCCTCGATGGCGTAGTGGTTAGTGTAACCGACTGCCGAGCTCGAGGTCGCGGGTTCGATTCCCGCACAAGTCAAACATTTGTGTGCATGAACATGGATGTTTATCTTGGTCTGGGTGTTTCTATGTATAATATGTATGTATTTACAAAAAAAAAACGTATATATGTATGTTTATCCATTGTCTAGAACCCATAGTACAAGCTCTGCTTAGTTTGGGCTAGATGGTGTTGTGTGTATGTGGTAGAATATTATTACTTTCATCACATTCCACAAATATGATTTCAAATATGACACATAGGGTCTTTTTATAATAAAATACGGTATATTTAAAGATTACATTATTATATTTAGTTCATCATTGAAAAAAACTTTCTTTTATTTGACTTCCATGCTGAAGCTGAAGGTAGAGAGCTGTTCTGAATGCTCGAACAACAGTCAGCCATCATGTGTGTGCCTTCCAGTAACCTAGTTATTGCTGATAACTAAATTAACACTGTAACATAGCAAATTTTTTGTGGAAGCTACAACTCGTAAACAAGAACTGTTACAAAACAAAAATGAGGGTATATGTAGAATCAACGACGTCGAATTAAATTAATTTAAAACATCATGTGATAAAAGTCATTCATCAGCAGACAAAAGTTGCAATTTTGTTGTGCAGTGTTATTTAATAAAGTTATGACTATGCAAAGTAAATGTCGCGTTGTGCACATCTATACTCGAATATCGTTCGAATGTATTAGTAATTCGGATTATCAAATAGATATTTTGTAATAATACCTGAATATTCTCATTTATTGGGAAAGTCGGTACCCTCTAATATCCTGACACTGGTCTAGCCTTAGGGTATCGTTAGCCTTCGGGTTGTGGAGGTCAGGTGGCAGCCGCTCCGTGTAAAAACTGATATTCAGTCAAATCCGGTTAGACCAGAAAAGCCGACCCCAAGAGACTTGGGAATAATAAAGGCTAAGGGAGAAGAAGGACCTAAATATTCTCATTTGGTAATTTTTGCAACTGAACTAACAAACACTTATGCGTACCGCCTCATAGTAAGCGGCTACCGTAGCCTAAAAATGGTTGCAACACCGGGAATTACTCTTGTATTGACCCAATAATAATATCTACTATAATCTTTATACATAAGAATCTCGTGTCACGGTGTTTGTAGTCGCACTCCTTCGAAACGGCTCGACCGATTATTATGAAACTTCTTATGTATATTTTGTAGGTATGAGAATTATAGGTCTGAAAGTATATTTCATACCGCTAAGTAATAATTTATATGGCAAAACAACGTTTGCCGGGACTGTTAGTAATAAATAAAAATCACTATGCTGTCAGCACACAAAACAGCAGCAAAGGTTATTGTGTCCCTGGAGTGATCAGCACCTCTTTGAAGAGCCCCGTGCCGAAGGAACATGACACTAAGTTGTTTGGTTTGACCTAACAAGTAAAGTCGGGAACTAAGGTAAAGGTATCCAATCCTAATCCTAACTAAAATTATAAATGCGAATGCGAGTTTGTTTGTTTGTTACGCTTTCACGCCTTAAGACTGCGCCGAGCGAAATGTGCCAAAACAGGCGGTCACAGTTAAGTGAATAAAATCAACACTTTTTGTTTAATACAAAAATAAAATATATATTTACCATAATAATGAATATGTTTACAATTACTCCGTGTTAAAAAATTAAAATAATTATTATTTTCGCCTAAACGTATGCTCGTGTTACGTGATTTTTAGACTAGCTGTAGAAATCTATCCTATTTTACAACTTAAACGAAACATAAATAGTTATATTACAATTTGTCCGTCCCAAATATTTAAGTTATTGGTTGACAATAAAGATAAATATTTATCAAAAAGCACTTCAAATCCTTCACACAATTTTACTATGGCAGCCGCGCGTCGATTTGACTATGCACCACACGAGCCCTGTCATTATGTCTTACGCTCGGCGCAGTCTTAACTACTCGACTGATCATGAAAGCCACGGGCAAAATCTAGTGATAAATAAAACCTGACACTACTGTACTTCATAAGTGTCTGTCACACTCAAGACCATCAGACCCGGTTTCTACATGAAAAATGAGCCGTTTTATCTATGTATAGGCAGTTTATTTTCGACACGTATTCTATGAAAAATATGTTAAAATACTACTGCCCGTGGCTGAAACGACTCGTGTCTTGATATAAGAACTGAGCCCTAATAGCTGTTATAATGAGTCATTTATTATAAACTAGCTGTGCCCGCGGTCTCATATGCATCAGTGGTATTTGTGGTTGAGCCGGAGCGTGATGTTATATAGCCTATGTCCTTCCCAGGGTCGCAGGCTATCTCCATTCCAAATTTCATATAAATCGGTTCCGCGGATTGAGCGTGAAAAGGTAACACAGACAGTTACTTTCATATTTATAATATTAGTAAGGAAGTAAGGATTATTGTTCCTATTATTTAAATAAATATAATTAATATTATAGTTACTTAAGTGACTTACCCCTAGTAACTGAAAAGTTCATTAACCACGTGTCAGAATCAATTTCATTTGAAGTTGTTTAATTGGCTGTGGTTAATTGACACTTTCAGTGCCTAGCACTCGATCAGAACAAACAAATGCGAGTTCCGGGCATACGAACGATTTTTGTTCGACTCATAGGCTGAGTTCTAGGCACTGAACGGGGTAACTCAGTCAGCCAACCACAATAGTTGATGTAGTATGTTACAAATTCTGTTGACCTGCCTTACAGAAACCGAAGTTTTGTATATATTTTCATAGTAAATGTTTACTATAGACACATTTTAATAATCGTTCAATCTATGTCAATACGACAGATAGTACACACCTACCAACCGAAGTTACATAATGACCATACAACATGCACAAAGATTTTACTCACACATACACATAATAATGCGCATGTGTGTTGTCGATGTGCTACATCAAGTCAAGTGTTTGTCGTACTCATGGCGATAATACTATCGTACGTGGGCAGTAACATTCACACACTTATTAATAGCTTTAACTCCATGGCGCAACGTGCATGCGGTCTACGCAGTCTAAGGTACTAATCCTGCGTCAACCAACAAAAAGGTTTTCTGTCATGAAATCTCAATCAAAGCAGCCCAGAGTTACAAAGTTGGCGGTGTTACACACCCCGGTGCCTCGGAAAGCACGTAAACTTGGGTCCTGCGCCTGATTAGTCTCCGGTCTTGTCGGATTGCCGTTCCTTCAGATCATGATAGGGAATACAGAGTGCACTTGTGTTTGCGCACATACTTGTGCACTATAATATCACCTGCGCAGGTGACTAATTGCCGTTAAGATTGGCAACTGTGACAGAATTTCGGTCTGGAGGACATTATTATTATTATTTATTACTTACTATCTTTAATAAGACACAATTATGTTAAGGATGGAAGAGGTATAGAAATAGTGTAGTATATATATGGCGCAGCTATGAATGTGACTTTATGCATTAGGTCTCGTATTCAATTCTTCGGTCGGTCCAACACAGAGCTATTTTCCCATTTTGGTACGATACTCTAATGAAAACTGGTTCAGTAATTTTATTTAACAAAAACCAAGTCGCTTAAGCCGCAGCATCTTATCCTTGAAAACGTTACAAACTGGATTAGTTTCGCATTTATATGCTGTATTCGTCTAATAGTTATACATATTGTTTTGGATGTGTGCATAATTAATAATTATTTTTACTTTGCGAAAGACTAGTTATAATAAACAGTTATTTAATTTTGAATAGAACTAATTTAAATAATCTCTTGTAATTGTTTCGTAAAGCCAATTTCATGGTAGTAAAGTATAATTATTTTAAATATTGTTAGTTTATCTTGTATAAAATGTTATGAATGGTTCATTCATAAGGGTCGTAGCGAGATTTCGTAGAATCTACCTTCCCCTCCAGGAATTAGGCGTGATTTTAGGCATTCATATGGACTAATAGCTTCTACATGCAGCATTGCCGATGTGAATCCGACAGTTACGAAATACCGTATACAGTAATAAAAGCTAGCAGAACCAAAACCGTACAGGAATAATCCCATGTGTCATTTTAGGACATGGTCTATCCGTCTGCCAAGTTTCATATACTAAAAACTACCATCTTACTCTCCCCGTGACCATGGCTACTGAAAAGCAACCGAAACGTCGGGGAAAGTGTAAAATTAAATTAAATCTAAATAGTTTTAATAATAATTCAATTAGCTTAAAAATTAGTAAAGTTTAATAGTAGTAGTAGTGTAACAGTTTTTCAAAATTATGTAATAAAGTGTCAAATAAACAACGCGATAAAATCCGTATATAGTAGTTTAATTTCAATGAATAATATTCGCGTAAACAGAAGACAATATTAAGTTTCATATAAGTCTGTTCAATGGTTTTTACAGTTGTAATATTAGTAGGATATTAGAACTTTAAGGGACTCTTTGAGAACACAATAATACTGAACTTTAATTATGTTTCCAAGCCAATGATTTTTTTAAAGTGTAAATCTGAAATAGTATATCACAGACTATGTCTGAGAATGCATGGCGACTTTCCGTAGACATGCCATAGACATACTATTTTAATATGTCTAATTAAAAATTTAACCAGATGTGAACCGTCTACGATAATTAATTTTAGATCTGGCTACTTTTTTATCTCTTGTAAGTCTCGCTTCAGGTAATCATGGCACGGATGAGGAGATTTGCGTAAAAGTTACGTAAAAAAATAAATAAGTACCTAAATTACTATTTCTATGCTCTAAATATTGCGTGTCGTAATCCTGAAAGTTACTTGAAATGTAATTAATATTCTTTTTTTTTTTATTTAAAATGTTGAGCAAAATATGTGCTGTTCTTTTATTATGTGTTGGATGGCGAATGTCTATACGAAGAGTAGTATCTATAAACTAACCTTAACAAGCTCGTAAACGCGAATTGGACAAGAGTCTTTGAATTAATTATACAACCGTTAGCCAAAGAATAACAATTACTGCATAAATAAACTGCATTACCTCACGTAGCAGTACGACTGGTAGTACTTTAGTGCCGACTTCATTAGATTGTTACCGATTGCGCGCGAAAAAATGAAGTACTACGTTGTTTAGGTTTAGCGTTATCTTTTTCGCGCTTGATGACTTCTGCTCTACCATGATTGCTTTTATAATAGTAGTAGGCAATTAAATCAGTTTACTTGTATGAAGTGTCGTGTGCATTTGCGCTTAAAGAACTATCTGCTCGGTATGCGATAACCGCTGTTCACAGACATGCTATTCCCCTGGCAAAAAGATAGTAACGCCAAGGAAGTATAACCAAGTCGCTGCCATCCGTTAAGATGGGTGGATAAGAACAGCTATTCCATCTTTTTCTCTGAACGCATTTCTGCTTGGATACTGAAAGAGCAAGCATATATCAACTCGTTCGAAGCTAGCATTAAGTGGCATATTCAAACAATCCACTTTCTTTTTAAAGACTTTCGCACTAGGAATAATTCCTGTGTCGCGGGGCACAAACATTCAAATAACGGGCACAAAGAACACCGAGACTCGGAAACAAATTTTGTCTCGTGTGGGGATCGAACACTCGGCGCAGTGTCAGTGGCAGCTAAAACCACTACGCCATCCGTGCAGTCATGATATACATACCTCCAATGATATGCATACATGCTTGGGTCTATATATAAGCATATACTTATTAGCGTTTGAAGATATGTAATATCTGTTTATCAAATCAGAAGTTTAAATGTCGCGGTCTTGCCTTTAAATAAACTTGTAAGAGTCATTGGTTACCTAATCCGTTATTGATTATAAACCTGCCGTGTCTTCAGTGACCTTGTGACTAAAGCTATAATATGCTATCTATAATAATATGTAGGAATTTCGATTTTAAACTAGCTCCACATCTACCAATTGATATTCATATCACATTATTTCAATAATGTGTGTTAAAAGTAGTAGTTTTAGTTAAAATTTCAGAATTCTGGCAACCACATAATCTCTACCAAACTAGCCAATATCTAAAATAGAATATTAAATACTACATCTTACTATATTGGAACCTAAATGGCACACAGGAATTTCCACCCATAAACGCTTCGATCATGGAATAGAGTTCCTCAGAAGAGTGAAGTAGAAGAATTAGGGTCGGCAATGAGCATATTATAATGTTCCTGATGTTGCAATTGTCCATAGACAGCGGACATAGCACACGGTTCATAAGCTTGTGTGCCATCATCGTGGTATGATAAATAGTATTTAACATATTGATGTCGGTATTTAATAAACACTGACATCAATATTCTTCCATCGAAGCCTCGCCTCGCAAAATGCACCTTATCTACTGTTATTTAACATTCTATGTTTGTTTGCAGACACCCGACATCATGCGCGTCGATGGCAGAAATCCTCTCGGTGCTATTCTTCAACACCATGCGGTACAAGATCTCCGCGCCCAAGGACGCCTCCGCCGACCGGTTCATTCTCTCCAAGGTACGTCACCTCAACACCTCAACGAATGCACTGTTACTATGTCTAATAACTACGTACAACTTAGGCTTTTGACTTGACATGCTGGAGCATGTACGCTTTTAATATGCTGTGACTGCATGGAGGACGTAATGTGTAAGTGGTCCAGTTGCTACTGCTATTGCGCCGAGTATAGTAACTTGGATCTCCATAAGGGACAAAATTTGAAATGTACTGTGTTCTGTGGGTCTATTGTTGAAATGTACTGTGTTCTGTGGGTCTATTGTTGAAATGTATGTAAATTGTAAAATTCCTCATGACACAGAAATGAAGAAACTAAATAATAATAATGAAGACGAATAAGAAACCAATTAAGTAGGTAAATAAGGCAGGGTTAAATTGGGACACTTGGATAGATAAGACCCCGTAGAAGATTCTCTGACCAAATCGAAGATATTCCCAGGGACGATTAGGTCATCTACTCGTCGGAATCTACATCCGAGAGATACGTATAACGAATATATTAAGACCGAATCAAAATTTAAAAAAAAATATTTTAGTTACTTTTGGCTGGATACACTTTCACTTTCTCTTTTGAAATACATATGATGCGAAATAAATGATTTTCTAATGCAGTATATCCCCAATGTCATCATGACTACAATTATTTGTCGCGATGGTACTGAAAGGCACCGATATCTGTTCAAACGTTGCTGTCAAATATCAGTTTACCTTTTATAAGTTTGTTGTATCCTTGTACGATATTACAACTTGGTTAAACCTTTCACGTTCAATCTTTTCGTAATGTTTTCCTTGCATACTACAGAAAACGAATATATTAGATACCGATCTGATTGACAATGTCGTAAGTATATTGCAAACTTTTATTGAGTGCAGTCAATAAAAGATGGCGAAGTGATTTAAGTGGTCGCCTTGCTACTGCCGCCGCCGTCTTGTGGGTTCAATCCCCACACGGGACAAAAATTTGCGTGATGCACAAATAATTGTTCCGAGAAACAACGGACAAAGAACACCCAGATGTTCTTTGTGTCCACTGTTTGAATGTTTTTAAAGTACCCCGCGATACAGGAATTGTTCCTACTGCGGTAGTTGTCTTTTTTACAGAAATATCTTGACTTGAATGCACGGATAGCGTCGTTTTTAAAGTCCCTACGAAGGGAGTTGTAGGTTTGGATCCCACACGAACAACAATATGCGTGATTCACTTACCTATGTTTATATCGCATTCTTTAAGTTAGTTCTAAAGTCGAAAATGTTTTCATCGTAATTTAGGTTTTAATTTAGATTTAATTGATTTCAACTTTTTAATATTAAATCCAAAACTTAATCTAAGTGTCTCCTTGCCTATAGGGTCACGCTGCCCCCATCCTATACGCAGCATGGGCTGAGGCCGGTCTCTTCCCAGTGGAAGACCTAAAGAACCTGCGCAAGCTGGACTCAGACCTTGAGGGTCACCCCACCCCCAGACTGAACTTCATCGACGTGGGCACCGGCTCCCTGGGACAGGGTCTGGCTGTAGCCGCCGGTATGGCGTACGTCGGCAAATACTTCGACCAGACACCCTACAGGTAAAATACTATACAAATATATACTTATATAAAGCTGAAGAGTTTGTTTGTTTGTTTGGTTGAACGCGCTAATCTCAGGAACTACTGGTTCGAATTGAAAAATTCTTTCAGTGTTGGATAGCCCATTTATCGAGGAAGGCTATAGGCTATATAACATCACGCTACGACTAATAGGAGCGGAGAAGCACTGGCAAATGTTGCTAAAACGGGGGAAATTCTCTTATATGAAGCAGACGAAGTTGCGCGGGTCAGCTAATAGATAATATAAATGTATTTTTGAAGTATTTTAATACTTCTTGTGTGAACAATAATAATATATATAATATTCTATCACATACACACAACACCATCTAGCCCAAACTAAGCAGAGCTTGTACTATGGGTACTAGACAATGGATAAACATACATATATACTTTTTTCTTTTTGTATATACATACATATTATACATAGATATAGATTAACAAGATCTCATAATACCCATTATGAAATTGGTTTTACAGATAGCACTTATTAATAATGATATCCTGCTATTTACCGTTGATGAGCGTTAGAAAAACCATCATATTATATTCAGGCGATAACTATTACTACAGGCGATATCATATTTTTAGAAATTATACCGCAAGACCAACTTTTAAAATGCATGTGCTATGTTTGAAGCTCAATCTAAACGTATGTTTCTCTTGAACACAGGGTATACTGCTTGGTAGGCGACGGCGAGGCGGCCGAGGGTAGCGTCTGGGAGTCCCTGCACTTCGCCAGCCACTACAAGCTAGACAACCTGGTGGTCATCTTCGACGTGAACCGTCTTGGACAGTCCGAACCCACCTCTCTCCAACACAAGGTACTTCAAATTTTCTAAATCTGCAACTTACACGACTTGTTTGGTATCCATAACTTAGACCTTCAGGCTGCCAGTCTATATAAGAATTTATTTTTATTATATACATACTACAAAGGTGAGCAAGAAGCTAATAGCCTGCGTAATGGTAAACGCTTAATGTATCGCCTGCAATATGATGGGTATAGTTCGACGTTGCCGTTCCCAGAAAAAAGATGGGAAGAAGGCAATGGAACAGCAGAGTTAGGTTATGTGAGCCTCCGATACTCTTTCTTATTGGACGAATAGCAAGAATAGTGTTACAATACTTCGGCCTGACTTCTGTAACCAAATACTTGGTAACGACGGGCTTTTCTAATGAAGACTCAATTTTCATTTACAGCATCGGTCTACCAGATCTTGTGGCTGATCTCGATAACATCTATTTACTAAGTTCTGAGGCTCCATAATATTTCTTCCCGAGGAATAATTAATCCAGTGTGACCAGTTTCTTTTCAATAAAATGAAGTAGCAATGGTCATCACTTGCTACGCCTATATAAATATGGGTCAGTGTTGCTATTTCAAAGTCGAAGAGCACAGGATTTTCAATAGGAACCTGGCGACCCTACACACCACGTGCATACAAAAGGCAAAAGATTGTTACGCGATACAATCTTCTAGATTGCAGGTCGTGTGTATTCGTAGATCTTTCCACCGGCCCACATACTGGTTTGCCCAGCTCCTGAATCCCTTTCAAACTTATATGTACTATTAGCACAATATAAAAGCGACGATACACATACTCTAATATGTATATGTTCGTAGACAAATTGTGCCAGATCATAATAGCTGATAGTTCTGATAAGATAAGACAGCCGATCATGTGCATGTACATATGTATAATGTATGTATGTGTGTGTATGTGGTTAGTGATACAATGATTCAATTAAACTTCATGAACAAACAATGCACTTGGTTTACTACAGTATTAATTAACCTTAAGTGTTTGTAGTAACTAGTTTGCTTGGCCAGTGGCATTTCAGACTATGCACTTTTGATACCGGTTCCAGTTTCGATTCCTGGAACGAGCAGTGTTAATCCGATTTTCCTGATAGGGAATTCTCAGTACGACGCGACGTCTAGACCTCAATGATGAAATGGGCTTTGTAAACGGCAGTATGGTTAAACAGTGGATAATTTTATTATTTTACTACTTATAATTTGTTATAATAATTAAAGTTTTTATAATAATTACAAAGGTTTTACAATAATTACAAAGGCTTTACAATAATTACAGAGGTTTCACAATAAATAAAAAGGTTTCACAATATTTACAAATATTTCACAATAATTACACATACATTATCAATTTCACAATCATTATATCATATGACAATCATTATTGATTTCACATTCATTATCTGGTGATTATGAAAGATTGATGAGATCAATATCAGTTATTTCATCAATATCAATTTATTGTTTTACTACTTACAATTTGTAACAATGAGTAAAATTTTTACAATATTACGAAGATTACACAATAATTACAAAGGTTTTACAATAAATAAAAAGGTTTCACAATTATTACAAATGTTTTACATGATTTAAATGAGTAAGTACCTTATATATCGGTAACAAAATTTTCCTACCCACTAAAGCAAAGAACGGAACAGTTAAATTAGTAAGTAGCATCCAAGGATCCATCCTTGGTTTTTAGACCTTAGAGAAATTATTTTATCTCATTAGTCCGTTATAGCAACTTGGTATATAATTATTTACTTATCTATATCTGTACTAATATTATAACGAAACAATATTAGACTTTTTGTTTGTTTAAACAAAAAGTCTGCCCACGTCGATACACATCTGCTTATCCCTTTTGAGATATACACGCGTCTATATATTGTCTTTCACCAATTTATACGTCTTATAACAGTTCATATGTGAGTTGCAAAATACAAAAATTCAATGTCGATTGAAAAATAGTATAGCCGTGAGTCCTTCTCATTACGTTACTCAAACTTTTATTCTTTTAGGGTGGGGAATTATGAAATGATTCCCTTGGTTTCGCTCAAAGCGAAGTGGGAAAATTAGATGATTCCTCATGAATGTCTTACTTCTACTGACAAAAACCACAACCGCGTTTCTTCCCTTGCCCTTTACATACTGAGACCGCCATTCCTTCAGATGCCAGTACGACCCAATTTTAGCAAACCTTTTACGTTCATAAGTGTTACTCTGTGACATACATATATAGGTATAATATCAGCCCTGTATTAAACTGTCCCATTGCTGGGACTTTTGAACATATATTTTTACTGAATTTTTCTCTTTATTATTTCATAGGTGGAAGTATATGACGCTCGTCTGAAGGCTTTTGGTCTCCACTCTCTAGTGGTAGACGGTCATGACGTATCAGAGTTGGTGAAGGCCTTCGACGAGGCATCCTCCGTGTCTGGCAAGCCCACCGCCCTGGTAGCCAAGACCTTCAAGGGCAAGAACTTCCCCGGCATCGAGGATATGGAGAACTGGCACGGCAAAGCCCTGGGAGCTGATGGAGAGAAGATTATTAAGGTATGTTTATTATATATATATATAATTAAGTTAATTTTACTTGTATTTTTTTCTATTGCCAATGTTTGTATACTAAAAAAACTACCTGAAATGAGAAAAAGATAAATTGACACTATCGTTGTTCTGTCTAAGTTATCCGTCTAATATCTCCCATTTTGTAGGTAGCAGGTGATCTACAATTTTAGGGTTCCTTACCCGAAGAGTGCCAATGGAACCGCTGACAGACAAACGGATCCCATCTGTCTGTCTGTTAGCAGGCTGTATCTCATGAACCGTAATGGGTAGACATCGAGTATTTATATCCGTTGTCGCTATAACAAAATTAGTTCAACGAAATTCAAAATATTTCTTTCTTTTATATCCGATACTTTTGCCCTATCGCGGCGACTCTCTCCATGCTACCTATGAAGCAATTCCAGTGCGTGACAAAAAAAATTAATCCATATGCATTTAATGGCAATGTTTAATATACACAATTATAAGATATAACACAAGCCTTTTCGTAATCGGTAGTATTTTTTTGTAAAAACATTAAGCAATAACATGTGCGCATCTTGTGAATTTTGCATGACTTGCGCGACTTACGCAGACACGCTTAGGTTGCTAACACTTGCTTAAATCCATCCATTATTTTTATTAATATTAAGTTCTTTAATAAAAGCACGGCCATACATATTGCAATAATGCATACAATTGTGCATTGTTAGTAGTGTTGTGCAATATAAACTGTTTGTCGTACTTACGCGACCGTTATTGGTCGATGTGGGCAGTAGCATTCATACAAAGAAATTACTGATGATTATATACATGTCAGCAAAAGAATATGTATTCCTTTGCTAATGTGCATTTTGACTTATTGGTTAAAACTGCATTTGTCGGCTTTCAGCCATACGTTTGCCACCGATCGTAAATTCACGGGATCGATTCCCGGGTTAGGCAGTGGTGTTGTTTTTATGTCTCTCATGCCCCTGAGACATAGATACATTACAAACATTGTGTCAAGCAGACAGGCTCGAAACAGCACTACTCTAAAATTCAACTGTTGGTACCAATTAGTACTGATTTCTTTATTTATGAAACATCTTATGGAAACCTAAGTAAAACGTTAAGTATATACATCTTTTTATTATAGTCAACTCTTGCAACTAAATCCTGTGTCATAGAGATCTTTACAAACAATTAAACAACGGACACAAAGAACATTCAGACTCGGTACAACTATTTGTGGAGCACATAAATTTTGCCCCGTGTGAGGATCGAACCACTACACCATGACTGCACGTCAATATATATAACACTTTATAACTATTTCAGCACTTGCAAAGCCTGATCAAGAACAACACCATCACCCTGAAGCCCAAGGCTCCCCTGGCGGAGGCCCCCAAGGTCCACATCGGCGACATTACGCTGTCGTCCCCGCCCGCGTACAAGGCAGGCGAGCAGGTGGCCACCCGCCTGGCGTACGGTACCGCCTTGAAGAAGATCGCTGACACCAACATGCGGTCAGTACCTTTATCAGATTTAGATCATATCAAACTTTTCATGAAACAGAGACTTATCTGATTATCTTGTTTTCTTTCTGAGCCATTTGTTATGTTCTACTGCTGGACAAATTGCTCTTCTAAACCACTCTGTTCGAGAATATTCCCTGCAAGTCGCTTTCGAAGACGTACAAGTCATCCACCATCTCGAAGAAACGAGTAGTGTTAGCTACGGACAGCTACATTTTGCCATATTTTTCAGATTATCTGTTTAAAATTAACTGTCAGTAGGTAAAACGATTCGTTTGTTGAATGTACCGCAATAAAAAATTTACAATGTACCGCAATAATTTTCGTCAGATTGTAATCTTACGTCGTCGAATCTTAAATTGTGAACTGTATGCACTGTCTACATATTAAATAATGCATATTAAAACAATTGTGCATTGTTTGTAGTATTGTGCAATATAAAATGTTTGTCGTACTCACGCGACCGCTGTCGGTCGATGGGGGCAGTAGCATTCATACATGGAAATATTTTAATCACAATAGTATATAAATAAACATTATTATTATAAATTTACCAGGAGCACCACACGATATAAAAAAATATATAGGATGAAAGGATAGGAATGGGAGAGGTATATGAGCCTCCAAAGCTCTAATGTACTGAACATACATAGTAACAGTGATACGGCGAATAGTGCTTGAGTCAGCTAATTTTTAAACCATCAAATCAGCGTATGAGGCCTCTCCCGGTTCGGAAGAGGTCCGTAGACGCATACTTCTAAGAATCTTTTCCTCTCATCTCTAATAAAATTTTTGGAGTTGCTGGTATTTCAAGCAATCTTATAATGTAATGTATGCAGCTAGTCTACAATATATTGTGGCAAAGAAATTTGTTAAGATACACGTTATATTGTTAATCTATATATAAACAGCAATAGAAAATATATGATATTTGTGTTTTGTCCGCAGTGTGATCGCGTTGGATGGTGACACGAAGAACTCTACCTTCAGTGACAAACTGCGCAACGCTTACCCAGACAGGTAACACTTTAAAATTTTAATTTTACTTATTTATGTAGTAGGGGAGATGGAGGTAAGACGGGATAGCGGGTAAGACGGGGTACCCAGCGAAACACACAGTTCAAATTGACCAATCACGCTCGTTCATTCATCGTTCGACGCGCCGCCATGATAGTTGTCAGTCGCCCGGTAGTTAGTGGTTCACAAGTGCACAGTGTCGAAAAAATTCAAAAAAAGTATTTTACTGCAATTTGTTTATCATATTTTCTTCTGGTTTGACACGTGACTGTAGTTTGTTAAATAACGTGAGCTGGTGAGGTGTTGCTGTGATTGACGCTTGAACTAACCTATAATAAGGTAGGCATTGTGATTCCTTAAGATTGTTGGCTGCTTTTTTTTTGTATTTTTTTATTTATAAAATGGCTCTGCAGGCAAGATGGGGTATCAGGGTACCCCATCTTGCCCCCAATGAGAATAATTTTGTTCTTGTTTGTTTTGCGTAAAAATGAGTTTGTTTTTTGTGAGCTTATTATAGTTTGCCTTTTCAGAATGGTTCGTGACTACAAACGCACGACTAACAGAGGGTCGTGGTCCGAAGAATCCATGCGGGAAGCAGTTCAAGCGGTTTTTAATGGAAAAATGGGTTATTATAAAGCAGCTAAACAATTTGATGTACCACAGACGACATTAGAGAGAAAAGTTAAGGCTGCTCGCCAAGTATTGAACGAAACATCTGATGAAAATTTACCCATACCAATTAAAGTACCATTGGGTCCTAGGCTGCCTGTTTTTTCTGTGTCTGAAGAAAATGAGCTTTGTGCCTATTTATTAGAAATGGAAGAAAGGTTATATGGACTTACGGTTAAAGATCTAAAGGCATTAGTATACCAGTTAGCAATTAAAAATAATAAGCCTAATCCATTCAACGCTGAGAAAAAAGAAGCTGGTAGAGAGTGGATAAATGGCTTCCTAAAACGACACCCAGAGCTTTCAATTAGAAAACCTGAAAATACTTCTGCTGCCAGAGCATCTGATTTTAACAAAATTGCAGTCGAAAAATTCTTCAATTTCCTCGGCAACGTGTACGATGAGCACCAACTAACTCCTGACCGTATATATAACTGTGACGAAACGGGGGTTTCTGTTGTGCCAAAGACAAATTCAAAGATAATCGCTAAAAGAGGACGGAAACAGGTTGGGGTCATAGTTTCAGCAGAACGAGGACAGACGGTAACGGTCGAGATATGCTTCAGTGCAGCTGGAAACTACATGCCACCGATGCTTATCTTCCCAAGAAAAAGGATGAATCCAGAGCTGATGGTGAATTCACAAGCTGGTGCTTGGGGCACATGCAGTGATTCGGGCTGGATTACTTCCGAGCTATTCCTCCAATGGTTTAAGAGATTTGTGATTTTCAGTGGAGCATCTAAAGAGAGACCTGTGCTTCTTTTACTGGATGGGCACAGCACCCACACTCAGAATATTGACCTGATCAATGAAGCCAGAGCTCATGGTGTTATAATCTTGTGTTTTCCTCCACACACGACACACCGCTTACAAGTAGCGGATGTTGCGTTCATGCGACCATTGAGCGTTTATTATGAACAAGCCGTTACAGCCTGGCTGCGTTCTAACCCTGGACTAGTCGTTACTATCCGCCAAGTCGCTGAAGTATTTGGAAATGCTTTTGTACAAGCAGCCACTATGTCTACAGCAGTAAATGGATTTCGTAAATGTGGGATTTGGCCCTATAATCCAAACGTGTTTTCCGAAACAGATTTTGCCCCTTCTTTGACAACCGAAATCCAGTTAAATGAGGGTCAAACTTCCACAAACCGAGAAGTATTTCAAGATATAAGCAATGTCACTACTGCCCAAACTTCAGACACAGTAGCTGCACAAACAGCTGATAATGCTGCGACTTTTAGCAGAGACGTTGTTGATGACACTTTGCCAGGGTGTTCCCACTGGAGCCCCAGGCTAGTTAATCAGGAATCAGCACCGTATCAAACTAAAGACCAACCGGAGACATCACAAGCAGAACAAAATCAATCCGACCAGCAGACGCACTCACTAGAACCAGCTGAAAACCCTGTTTGTCAGAAACCAGAGACATCACAACCAGCTAATGTGCCAATATGCGATAAAAGCGACAGTAGCTTTGTTTTGACTTCTCCAAAACAACTTTTTCCACTTCCGCTTACTAAAAAATCCTCTCGTGTCACTAAAAAGCGTGGAAAAACAGCAATTATTACGTCGTCTCCCTACAAACAAGAATTAGAAGTCATCGCCCAGAAAAAAAAAGATGCTGAACAGAAAAAACTAGAGAAAATAGAAACAAAAAAGGCAAAAGATGAATTAAAGAAACAGAAGAAAACTACTACAAAGGCTCAAAATAAAAAATCAAAGAAGAATAACCGATCAGCCAAAACAGCAAAACGACGAAGAGTCTCATCATCTGGAGATGAAAGTGAAGAAGAGGAGGACACACCATGTATGTATTGTGAGGAAGTATATTCCGTTTCCATTGAAGGGTGGATATCATGCTCATTGTGTGGAATATGGGCTCATAATAGCTGCGCAGGAATAGATGATGATGATGACGAAGCCACCCATGTCTGTGAGTTCTGCCAGCTCAAATAATAATCTTTCTCTGTGATCATTCTCATCACCCCATCTTACCAGCACTATGGGGCAAGACGGGGCAAAACACGTTTTTTTTATTTCAACTTTTTTCTTTTAAATGTGTTACCAAAAGTTCCTAATGACACCAAATATTAGAATAATAATAATTAGTTGTTAGTTAAAAAATAAATATGATTGTTTCACTATGTATTTTTTGTATTATTGACCTTTAAAGCTTAAGTACCCCATCTTGCCACCCTATCCCCTATTTTCTACATGGTTGTGTTGAATTAATATAGCGTGAGGCTGTAAGTACGTTCATGTGTAGATGTTGACTATTTGTATAGTCTCACACTTATATTCGCTACAGAGCATCCACTTTTTGCCAAGTTTTATATTATCAGACTAAGTTGAACCAATTTATAATTCGAGCCTTCGAGCAATAGGCTCGCCTCTCTAATTAGCAAATAACAGCTTAGACTCGGGATATACAGGGTTACTGGTAACTCGACCTATTCTTTTTTTTTTATTATGTCGTAAGGGCAAAATACGGATATTTAAAAAAAATATAGTTAAAATCAGCATATCTCGAAAACGGTTAACTTTCCACCATATACATATATGGGGGGTTACGTTTATTGCATTTTAGCTCCTATATCTATTATTGCCGGGAATACGTCGAGTTACCAGAAACCCGGTATATCCAGAGTCTATGCCACTATTCAGATTTTCTTGACAGTAAAACCGAATATCCGGTGGACCCGACACCTCACGCACGGCAGTCGCAAAATCTACGGATGCGCCACTGAGTCACGCCACTATGATAAATATATTTAATGTTTGTAACACTAACTTTGTGGTACAGATACATCGAGTGCTTCATCGCGGAACAGAACCTGGTGGGAGTGGCGACAGGCGCCGCGTGTCGCGACCGAGCCGTCGTGTTCGCCTCAACTTTCGCCGCCTTCTTCACCAGGACCTTCGACCAGGTAACCACTCTTATATGACCTTTCTTATTACCATTGTTTCTATAGGAAAACAGTTCTAGTGCTTTAAACAAGAGCCATCTATCTGGATATCGAACCATTCTTTATACTAGGATAAAGGTCACATACTAACTTGACTAATGGTAAACGGTTACTGGATTACTGTAATCTGTAAATGTCTGCAATGGCAGTAAAACTTTACGAAAGGTATTGTTGCGAATTATCGACGTTAAAAATAATATAGACAGGGGAAAAGAGTGAGAGATTTTCACCTCATGAGACTAAAGCACTGAGAAGAGAATCATTGACTCATTTTGCACAATAGTAAGTTTTTATTTCTAGGTGAGAAGTATCTCTGAGAATAGATATACTATGTGCTAATAACAATTATGTCCTGATTTAAAAATACTTTATTTCGGCAAGTTTCGGCTTTCTTTTTAGTATGCTTAATTACAGTATACCTTACGTGTGACCTTAGCTGCTGGCAGTTATCACAAACAAAGCAAGAATACACAACAAATTATTGTCGAGTCTGTAAAAGTAGCTTCTCTCCCTTTACGTAAAGTATTCTACGATAATTTCTACAATTTCAGATCCGTATGGGTGCGATCAGTCAGTCCAACATGAACCTGGTCGGCTCCCACTGCGGAGTGAGCATCGGAGAGGACGGCCCCTCACAGATGGGCCTGGAGGACATCGCGCTCTTCAGAGCCGTGCCCACCGCTACTGTGTTCTATCCCTCGTAAGTACTTTAATATTATTAGCAATAATAACTTTTACATAATGTTGACTTACGTTTGCAAAAGTTATAGATTGAAATTAAATTACTACTATGACGCGCGCATTGCGCACCATTAACGCGGTAGCTTTGCGCAATGACTTATTTTCTCGTTGAACGACTTCACAAATGTACTTATTGGTTTTTTTGTTATGGACCTTTAGGGCCTAAGTGAAGTATCTACATTGATATGTGAAATATTTTGTCTTAGATATAAGCTTGTCTAACGCATTAGGTTTCTACCTGTAATGTCAGTAAGTTGGTTAAATAGAAAATTTAAGAATAGTAATAGTAGTCATAAAGTTTAACAGTAAAAGACTTACTTTTTTAAATTACGTAATTATAGTGGTTTTGAACTAAACAACGTGATAAAAACGTATAATTTAGTACAATTTCAATGATAACTTTGCTACAAAGAAGGTAATTCTTTGTGTGTGTTTGAATTTGATTTCCATACAAAGCCAATACTTATATGATCACTTGGTAACTATTTCGTATCCTGTATGTATCTATAATTTGTAAAGCCCTAAACCAAAAATTGTCGTTGAAAATAAATAAATCGTGGGTATCGAATTCTTCACAACTATATATCAAATACATTTATATGTATTGTTAATTCACTGTAAATTGTGTTATCTAATTAGTTATATTTATAATAAGTTTAGTTATATTTATAATTAGTTAGTTAGTGACGCAATACTAACATGTGCCTTACGGTACAGTGACGCGGTGTCGTGCGAGCGCGCGGTGGAGCTGGCCGCCAACACGAAGGGCATCTGCTACATCAGGACCTCCCGCCCCAACACCACCATGTTGTACCCTAACGATGAGGTGTTCAAGGTAAAGAGATCAAAGTTTCCTTAAATTTAAGCATCATTTAATATCTCACTGCCGCCTTGCCTTTATAATTGAATTGTATGATTATAAGCTATAATTAAACTGATTTAAAATTTACCTTTGGATATTAATCCAAAGGTAAATTTAAAGCATATTTCGTCATCCCATGTTATGGAGATGAATCTATCGCTTTAGTCCGACCTAAGGCTTCGTCACATCAAAGAAATGCATACTTACGCCACAGGATCAACTAGCCAATATTTTAACATAATTAAATATTAGTGTAATATTATTTCAAGATAATTCAGGCAAGAAATATTTAATAGGCTAATACCTCAATTACAAGAAGACTAATTATAATTGTGTTCTATATATAACGTAAACGTTTAAACAAGTATATTGCATAGTTATAATTATATGAATCGGGCACTGACGCCGCGGTCGAATTATTATTAACCAATATGTTACTTGAACAGGTGGGACAAGCCAAGATCATTCGCCAGTCTCCCAAGGACCGCGTGCTCCTGATCGGTGCCGGCATCACTCTGCACGAGGCCGTCACCGCCGCAGACAAACTTAAGGCTGAAGGTATGTAGAAGAGTTATTTTGTTCGGAGTAGTACAGACATAAATGAAAAAATTTATAGATTTGAAAGTATAATAAAGACCTGCAGAACAAGGCACCTATCCTTGTTTTGCTGAAATAAAGTTTTGAACGAAATATGTTCGGTTCGGCATCGTATTAGCATGTGAGAATGATTCGCGCGGCCCCGTCGGCTCTGGTAACGGTGATCGTTGGAACGCCGTGGTAGGTTTAGTTAGTAGGTCCCGGTCCTATTCATCGTATCTATATCGTCGTTATCGTATATTCATCGTATATCGTCATCTTTACCCGGATGAGTCCGACATAACCTCTTCACCGCCCTGCGAAAGCGGGGCTTTTGTTTTGAAAACATTGCTTTATATTCTAAAATAAAGTTCTTCCAAAGGTGGGCAGTAATTACATTGATGTTTTTGGGTTCGGGAGGCGTCAGACGTAAATACAAAAAAATGTAATTGTTTGAGCAATTCTGAAATTACCTTTTGTCTATTTATTTGTCATATTATGTCGTCATAACTGCCCAGAATCGATTTTTTATTAACAACACTAACGAATGCTGCTTAGTACTATTTCTTCTTTCAAATTTAGCGTATTTCTTGTCAATATTTTGTCATTCATTCTATCATTTAGATCGTTTGTGTCATTGTTTATTATACATATCTCTATTCTTGTTACTTTAGCTTCCTTTACCAGCTTTTATCTCCTTACATTACAACTGCCAAACCGCACATGCTACGTAGTGTTTATAACAACGATATTGTATTGTCACAGGTGTGGACGCTCGTGTCCTGGACCCGTTCACCGTGAAGCCCCTGGACGAGGCCGCCATTGTCCAACACGCCAAGGCCGTCGGCGGCAGGATCGTCGTCGTAGAAGACCACTACCAAGCCGGTTAGTAAGACCTATTACTCTCTCAAACCTTTTGGAACCCTTAGTTACTTATGTAGATTATACTTACTCTTAAAAACATATTGTTTTCTGGTGCAAACAAAAGTCCTTTCAATGTTGATACAGATTGTTGTTTGTATATAGATTGTTTGAATCTGATTAACATTTCATTTGTTGACATGCCAGACATAATTGGAAACTTATTGTGTCTGGTCGCCGGTATGCTGCTGCGACACAATAGGTTGTTTCTTGAAATGTCTAATAAATAAATGTAAAAAGAAATTAATAGCAGCTTTTGAGTCATCTGAATTTTGTTTAGGTGGGCGGTGAGGGCAAACGTGTTGCCGAAAGCTATTGTACTACTAAAACTATAAATGATGTATTTATATCACTAATTATATAGTTATCAAGTTAATCTTGCACACACATCTTCCTATCCACCAGATAAAGAATCGAAAAGGATATATTCGAATACAAATTGTTATTTACATTCTTTCGAATAATTTGAATGTATTATATCATTACAATTAATCACGCATTGCGTATTCCAGGCGGTCTCGGCGAAGCCGTCATCTCCGCGGTGGCCATGCAGCGCGATGTCGTCGTGAAGCACGTGTGTGTGCGCGAGCTGCCGCGCTCCGGCCCACCGGCGGCTCTCATCGAGAAGTACGGCATCTCCGCCAACCACATCTACGCAGCCGTCGGACAGGTGCTCAAGGCGTAGTCACACCCTACTGCAGAGGCGAACGGCACATCAACTACACTATCATATCTATACAAAATAGTTCTCTAAGATATCCCCATACTGTTAAATTTTGTATCGTTGTTGTTTAAAGCCAGTTTCGAGTTTAAATTCCTGGGATTATGTGATATGTTATGACCACTGATACTTGCTAGGAAAAGCGGTCTTATTTGTTGTTAACTACTACTAGCTATGAAACTAAAAGCAATCTTCTAGGATCTCGAGACAAAAACATCACATACATGTCCCGTCTAAATTAGTTTATAATGCTTAAAACTCAGATGTGATAAATTATCTATTTTATTAGTGCCGTTCGCCTCACCATTGTTTATATAATTATGTAGTCGTATGTCGTTGATAACTTGTTTTCTTACAAATATTGATGTTCATACGAAATCAAAAGTCAGTGATAAGATTATGAATTTGTATTGAAACCATAGCTGCAGCCTAAAAATATCAAAATTTCACATTCCTAAAGAGACATTCCGGCGGAAGCGGTTTTATATGGTCCAATTTGAGCTAGCTGCTTAAAACCTTAATTATCTAGTTCCTAAACATAGCGTTATATTAAGGATACCTATCGCACAAAACGGGAATCCCTCTCATAGTTGTGACATATATATTACACGGTTGTTTGTTATAATAGATCTTTTTCTATACGTTTTTTTATATGATGTTGAATTATAACAATATACGAGTGCCTTTATATGTGACGCACAAGGTGAACGAAGGCTGTTGATGTGTTTTTAGATGGATTTTTGAACGTTAGCTGATAAGAATTTATATTTAGAGTTAACTTTTTTTATCTGCATTTGGGAATCGGTTTGTTAGTAGTAAGAAAATGTAATACTTTTAAACTACGGCGATAGTTTAGCTGAGGCCTATGCACACGAAGAGTATTACAAGAGATTGTCTTTGCGTGTTTTAACGCCGTTGATAATTCGATTTTAAGTCCTCGTGTGCATGAGATCCTGTTTGCTATATTTTTACTAGTAATAGAATATTTGCAGATTCTAATACACCCATTATATTAATATAATACAATCCTGCATGCTTTTACTTGGTAGGACTGGCGTACGATACCACCGCTAATCCGTCTATAGTCAAGTTTTAAAAGTATTATGTTTCTCTGTGTTGACTATTGGGATGTAAAAGGTACATATTTTACAGTGAAGTTATATCAAATATGTTTTCATAAGGGCTTCCTCAACTTACTGTGTAAGAATCAAACACAATATTGATTTGGTTAAATGTTTAATTGGTATATTACATTCCTGTTGATTGCATTATTTTCTTTATATTATAATCACGGAATCGATGTTTTTTTTGTAATAAAGATTTATTGTATACAAATATGTGTTTCTTTTTATATAAAATTAGTAAAACTTTTAAAATATAATCATTATATTAAATATCTGTACAGAATTATTAACAAGGATGTATAAACTTAACATTAATGACTAGAATGCCTCTTGTTTCATGTATATTTACAGATTGCCGATTTCTCCTAAGTATATAATAATATAATTAATAAGTAACTCATTAGAGGTGTCACGTGACTAGTTTTGTTAGTGATCTTATGTTTACAGTAGTTAACAATATTAACTTATAGCGCTTTCTAGTTTGCACAGTATTGGCTCGAAGCATAATGTAGGTAGATATAATACTGTAGGCAAGAGAACATGTGGCTGAATACAAAATAAGCAATGGTGCCTCTATCGAATTTTAGCAGCGATAGCGGTTAGCGACGGTAACAGAGTACTCGGTCACAAATTATATAATTACAGATACAACATGCGATATCTGATGCACGCATAGACGTGTTACAGCCATTTAGCATCGCGTCTGACGTATGTCAATATTAGCCCAACTTTCTCTGAAAGCACACACGCGTTTGTGAGTGCTTTCACTGTTAGTATAATACGTGTCAGTTATATTGATAAGGCCATTTGTAGCTATGTAATCTGTGATTCGATCGTCGATTTTGTGATCATGATCCATAGTTGAGATTCAATAGAGGGCTCGAAGCAGTGACTTACAATTTCAACATCTTTTAGTTTAAGCAATGTTCATAGATGGCAATTTCAACCTTGTAGTGAACCCTACATCATTATTCTTAATTGTACTCTCATAATACCAGTACATACTAATCATTTGTACTATTTTGACAATTCAGTAGGCTAATATGAACTTTAATACTACCATGTTAGGTGAGCTTCAGAATAGCGCTTTAGTGTCAGTATATTAAATTAAAATAGGTACAGTACTTTCAATAAAACTTGAACAAAATTATAGGCGATTTGTACATATTCGAGATTTTCAGCTGGCGCAGAATATAAATATATTAAGTTATAATTAAGAACACACAAGTCATTTACATCAAAGCGAAGGCACTGTTAATAACGACAATTACAATAATTCTTATTATAATATTAATATTAACCATTCGTGGACGGAGTGGCGATCAGAACAAAACAACAGAAATTAATAGTTTTTAAGTTAAATCTCACTAGAAACGAATATTAAATGCATTATTCGACCAGAGGGTCTGTTAATACTCCAAACACTTCACAATCTTAGAGTCTATTAGACCTAAAGTTACTAAAGTCCTCAACACTGCAAAATCCCAATTTTGCCGACAATATATTATCCTTTATTTCACTTGTCACTCCACTCAAGGTTAGCCTATAGGCAATTCAAGATATTCTTTGGACTATTTTACTAAGCTATCACCCCCATTCACCAGCGGTCGTACCATCGTTTGAAGGTGAAGGTTGCTTTTGCTCAGCGTTCTCTGGATTATTCTGGTTTTCCTCCAGTTCTCCAGGCAGGTAATCCTTCCAGCTCCTAAACAGATATCTTGTAAACTTTCTTAGCTGCCGAAACTTGCAATACGTGGCCCCCTCAGCCGATTGCAGCTGCTGCGTTTGAATCAAAAATCCTTTCTCCTTGAAAGTCTGTTCTAGTTTCTCTCTCTGCAGACTTTTTCTGGACTTTCTTTTCTTCTTACTTAAGTCCTCTTTACTCAAAGCTGAACTCTGAGTTTCAATTTTTGGCACAGACGCGGATGATTCACCACTAGTCTCCGTACCCTGATTAGAATTCCTCTGCAAGTAATCGTATCCCTTGTTTCCTTTATTCCCTGTGCCGCTGTAGTACCTAAAGTTGCCACCAGAATCAACGGATAGCATCTTCTTTTCCTGTAAAGATGGTTTGGATCCTCCCGTAAATTTAAACTTGCAAATACTGACTTCTGTAGTTGGAGTCGTGGAATTGGTCTTAGTAGGAATAGGAGGTATGAATATCGCCGATCTTTTCCTCTTCACGGGTCCCTGCACTGGGTTAGGCGATGCCCTCTTCATTTTAGTTTGATCAGGACTTCGCTTTGCCTCTTCGACTTGTTTAATCACTTTAGGGTCAAGCAGTTCTGAGATTTGTTTGAGCACCAATTTGTTCTTATTATCGTCTAACGTGGAGGAATTTTCTGATACCTCGCTAACGCTGTTTGGTGTTGACGGACCACGATTGGGATCGTCAGGCGATACGGGTAACTGTCCCGCAGCTGCTAGCCTTTGGTAGTATAGTAGCTGAGTCTGTAAAGCTAAGGGGTGCATATAGATACCGGCATTGGGCCAGTACACAAGCGGAAACTTGCCATCTCCTTCCTGACCTCCAGTACCTTGTGCTGGCTCTGACAGTGCAGGTGAAACTGGACGGTTTATCCGTGACAGGTCAGGGGAACTACTCGCTGTCGCAGGTACTAAGTTCGTGTTCCTTTGTATCACAGAAATTGCGTTGGGAGGTTGATCAGCCTTTACACCATCTTGCTCTGATTCAGCATCAACTTCAGTCTTAACTTCGGGCAGAGACGTGTAGATGTTGCCGAATTTTTTTTGTATCTGTATCTTAAGATCGTGAAGATCTCTGATACATAAGTTCAAAGGTTCGTCATCACTGTGCAGAGGCCCTGCGATGGTCACAGGAGCTTCTGGCATGGGTTCATCAGGACTATTGAACTTTGGAGGTGTCATTGATTCTAGTCGCTTTTTGTTCTCCTGGGATAGTTTCCTTTCTAGTAGACTTGAAATAATTTTATTCTGTAAGTCAGTCTTAGGACTGCTTTGGGGTGGATGATCGCCACTCCTGAAAGGTGGACACATGTTAAGAGGGTTCATCTTTTCTTGAGCGGGAGGCGGCTGTCCGGGCACCACCGTTCCGTAGTTCTCATATATTAGGTGGCAGATATCTGCTTTCTTAGGCTTTCTTCCTCTCCTTGGTTTGGAATTGTTAAGAGTCATTTCTCCCATATAAGGTAGATCATCGTACGTAACAATTTTGCTCGGAGCAATAGCAGGATTTTTCTTCTTCTTCTCATCAGCTTTTGCGGGAGGTTTAGCTGCCATATTGAGCATCGACGATACTTGTGGTACAGTCAATGTTCCAGTCTCATTCTGTATACCAGCGAGTCTTTGGGCCCAGATCTTAAATGTTTCATTGGTGAAGTTGTTGATGTCGAAGTTTGGTTCAGCTTTGGGTTTTTCTGGCGGTTTCTGCTGCTTCTGCTGAGCTTGCTTTGCGTTAGCCTTTTGTAAGCTCTGCTCGTAATGGTCCAGGTACTCTTGAGGCAAAGCTTGGTGATGGAACTTTAGCTTCCATCGATTCTTCTGACGGTTGCGTGCGTGCTTCGGCTTTGGGGACTCCTGTTTCTCCAATCGCTCCTTACTCGCTGATAGCAGTTGTTGACGCAGCAACTCTTTGTTTTCTGACGTCCTGAAAATAAATAAATAGTCCTTGTCAATACTTCACTTGTTTGCCATTATCTATATACATACATTATTTATTATTAAACTGCAACACACCAAAAACTATAACCTATACATTATGTTATATGAAACCTATATGTTATTAGATATCGACTATTAAAGGAAAAAGAAGCCTCTATGCCCAAAACAACGTGTCGGATTACCGTTCCATCGGATCTTGAAAGTTAGAGTCTGCCCACTACCCCGTCGCATACCATGACCGTGCTAGGAACGTGTCAGGCAAAAAATATTCTTTATAAGGAAATGTATAAGACTATGCCCACTAGACCGTTCCGTCACCGACCAGCAGTTCCTATAGCAGGGCGTATCGTGTTGCTTTTCGTATCTGATACGTTCCTAGCACGGTCATGGTATGAGAGGGTGTAGTGGGCAGACTCCTTTAGGGAACAGAGAATGCACTTGTGTTTGCGCACACGCTTGTTGTACACTATAACATCTCCTGCGCAAATGGCCAGTCTCCGTTAAGATTGGCCGCCGCGCCGTGACGTTACGAATAGTTTCTTAAATTTTTGTCTGTCCTTTTGTTTTGGTATCATGCAATGAACAGTAAAGGGATTTTGCAGATTTCACAATGCAGTAGCTTAGTGTTAATTTTAAACGCCGCGCCATGTTTCATCTGATTCCAAATGAAATTAAGGGCGAACACACAAACGAAATCGCGAGTATATGATAGTGATAAATTATGTTATCTATAAACAATATACATATATAAACTGGTCTTGAATAATATTCTATTTTGCTAAACATGACTAAAACTTAGAGGTAATGGAGCGATGGTATTTGGCAAGTGTCTCGACGCAAATTTAATAAATACGCTGTCAACTTATGATCGAAATTAATAAACAAATTTTATCCATAACCAGAACGCTGTCTATTTCTACAATGCCAGACATCATTTATAAATAATTATGTATGGCGGCACAAAAGAGTTAATCTTTTGTGACTTTGATCTTGATGGTAAATGGAAATTAATCAACTGTTACAAAATACCTTCAGACTTATGTACGAAGGTAAATAAGGAAGAATTAAGAGCTAACGTATGAAAAAAGTGAAATCTGCTCGATCATAATTATCACGATCAAGGTAGATAATTTGACTATTCATTCGACCGATAGCGGTGGTAAATGCGACTACTGGGCATGCGGTCCTAGGTTCGATTCTTAGATCAAACACTGTTATTGGGTTTTCCTGCCAAAAAATACTAAATAGCAGCACGGAATCAGAAATTGCACTCAAGACGGCAAAAGGGTCGCCTTCTGTTCCGTGGGATCTAAAACTATGGTTTGCGAAACATAGGTGTAGTACGCCTCTGCCTGTCCTCACAAAGACATAAGCGTGTCACTATATATGTTAAATAAATGCTCAAGATCTCTACTCGATTTCTGATCTGTCCACGATCATTGTAGATTATTTGATCGGATTGAAAGTTACCTGTTAGTTGTAGTGGTGGTGTGGTTGTGCGGCGGATGCGCGGGCGGCGGCGCGGGGCACACGTCGCCGCACGCCACGCGCCGCATCACTTCTGCAACAATCATAAATAATACCATCAGTCACCGAACACTAAAAACCTAAGTTTCCAATGAATAAGGCATTAGACTTGTGATTAAGAGGTCGTGGGTCCAAATCACATTCATAGCACTGCCGATGTGAACCCACTCCCAACACATAAGCGTATGTTAAAAGAAAAATGGATACTTTCACAATTAAATTAGCCTGAAGAACGAACCTACTGAGAGCTTCGCACCGTTCAAACAATTAGATTAGCTGAACGGAACTAGTAACGACCAGTAGGTAATCTGTAAAAACAGACCATTCAATGAAACAACACATTGTTTAGATCACTAATCATTATTTCACACAGCAATTTCACACCCCTTTATAGGGTCAACCTAGTCATTGGGTCAAGAACCTACACTTACCGCTTACGATTACCTAAGCCGTCTGCCAGTAATAAAAAACTATAGCAAATCATATGATTTATCTATTCTAAACACTACGTAGGCGTATTGCATTCAACACAGATCCAATTCGACTAAAACAAACGTGTCTGTAAAATTGATGGCAGGTGAAACGAGCTTACTAGCCGTCAGTTGTACCGTAAATCATTTGTGTTTACTACGCGAACAATCATTACCGTTATCATCATCAAGAAACTGACACCGACTATTTTATTGACCTTTTTATAAATCAATAATAATAAATTTACCCACGCATTTTACTGGCGAAATGTAAACATTTTCTATTTGGTAACACTGAATATAAAAAGAGTTACCAGCCTAAGATAGTTTACAGATTGCCATAACTGTTTGATAGTATTATAAAATATTTACACATAAAACTGCACAAAATTAATATTTATTTTAATATTATACTATATTACATCATTATTGGTAATTAGACTTTATTGGATCGAAGTTAAATAAAAATGTCTGTACTGACTTATGACGTAAAAATGTAGTAACATCGTAAGTCGCTGTATTTAGTTCGTTCAAATTTTTCTAACAAAATATAAACAAGCATACATAAATCTTATAGAAAGTAAGAAAGCTAATAATTTCCTAAGTACAACCTACTTATTGAGAGATTTATGCTTAAAGAAACTTAGTAGAAAATACAGTGTTCTGAACGAACAACAATTATTTGGAATGTATGAATGCTACTGCCCCCATCGACCGACAGCGGTCGCGTGAGTACGACAAACATTTTATATTGCACATTAAGTACAAACAATGCACAATTGTATGCATTATTTTAACATTTAATGTGCTTTCTCTGGACTACTATACCTATACTATAGAATTGATTATTGGTCATTCGAAATTAGATGCTATAAGTGCCATCGCTAAGCAAAAGATGTGCGCTCTTGCCTTACGATCAGCTTTCTTCATTATAAACTTAACAAGTTTTATGAAGGTCCTCCAACAGGTTTCACTTAATCGCACCACTATTGTAACATAATAGGTATTCATGCTGCGTTTCTATACATTTTTATTAGTTCATCACTTTGCCGCTAGAGGCGCATTTTAGAAATTGTTTAAAATACATGACGACTGTTATTTTTGACGGCTTGTAGAACCGTGTTGATTATATTATTCGTACCAATTGCATTCTATACAAAAAACTTATTATTAAAAACATGCATGTGTGAGTGCTACAATACTAAGTATATTTAATATTAACACCCATATAATTATCTCAGTGGTTGAACAGGGATCATAGTACTATCACATATATATAGCGTTGTTATTGCTTGTGCGAGAACGAGAAGAAACTATACACTCTGTATCTCACTATCTTATTTTCTCGCACGCAATAATAATGCTAAAATAAATAGCCGTAAGGCCCTAGGTCTACCGGAAAACCGAAATAGATCATACCACACATCTCATACCCCGAAAATCTATGTGGATATAGCTACACTAAAAAAAATGATAGGTATTATTGGACATGTAATATAGACCAAATTACTTTGTACGTTTTCACAGGCGTGTATGTTCTATAAAAGAAATAAGGGCATATAAAACTTGTGGTGCTATGTATAAATGCACGGTGTCAGTGGGTTTGTATGGTCAGGTCTGAAACCCGAGCGTGAGAGGCGCCCGAAATACCCGCGCCGCGAAAGGCGACGGCATGCGCCCGCGCAGCGTAGACAGTGAAACACGGTACCATTTCGCAACGCACGAGTATTTGGATGTGCCTAATGTAATAGTCGTTCTGAGAAACAAAGACTGTTCAGTCTTATCGAGGAGTCTTTGCCTATTATTAGATTGTAGAGCTACAAATCTGTACTATCTGGATGAGAATTATCTAGGAAAGATATTCTTAGAGAATTTCTAAAGATACAATAAGCCCCTGCTTGTTCTTGCTACCTGAGAAAAAATATAAGTGAATTTTATTTCGTGTTTTCTTTCATTACGCAATCTGATGTTGACATCTATTAGAATACTATTAGATAACTGAAGTTTATCCTATGTACGTAGGTAAGTATATTTTATCGTAATTGTCTCTTTATATTAGAAAAAGAAATTTTATATAGCGTTATTACATTTCACCATTTAAAATATACCAGGTCATGCTTTCCAGGTGGTCACATATGAAACTAGGACTACCCAAAACCATCACAAAGTAAAAGTAGATGTAGATATATTTGCTCTAAGTACAATTTTATTTGTTGTGTGTGAAAGCTAGACAAAAGCAAAACATCACGTGCTTCTAAAGGATTAGGTAACTACGCTAATCCTAAATGATCATACAGCATGAGTAAATTATGTAGGTACTAGGTATAATTAGTTCTGTGAAGCCTTTATTAGATACCTACTAACAAATGAAATATACGTATTATTATTGTTCCATGAGTGTTGTATTAAAGTGTGTTGCGAAATAATGAATCAGTCATATGTTACGGCACGTTCTATAACGATAGATGATGACACTTTCAGCAGGACAAGACTCAACTAACATATTTGTGTTTATAGCTCGAAATAACTGTTAATTGCTCAGAACATGTAAAACTAACCAAAATTATCTACTATAACGGTTATAGCTGTAATGAGATACAATATCAGCCCTGTATTAAACTGCCCGGTGCCCCACTGCTGGCCATGGGCCTCTTCTCAGTGTGAGTTAGGCCATAGTGAAACACGTAGGGTTTGCACAACAAAACAACAGGTGGCGAAAATAACGTGTAAACTTTGGTAAGTTACTTATAGTGTTTATTGCAATCAAGCGATAACAAAAGTGAGCCCGATTTGACTGTTACACTCCGTTTTATATCAATATTAGTAGTGACGTCACAATATGATCAAATAACAGTCTATTACAACCAAAATACATCCTAATAGCATAAAGTATTGACATCAGCTCAAGGTTAATTAAATAAACAAATAAATAATTAATTTTATATCCTATCTTATATTATATTTATATGCTATGTATATGACGTGTTAGTGGAATGAGCCGGTGCTTGTAACACTAGTCCACCATGCTCGCCCAGTGCGGGTTGCCAAACTTCACATATCTACCAGAACATTTTGAAGAACTATTAGTCATGGAGGATTCCTTATTATTTTTTATTCACCTTTAAAGTAAGCGATAGTTTTTTATGTAACACAACATTATCCCTACTATATTGTAAACTACATTATGTCTGAGGATTCGCTTTTTTCTAGATTAAACGTACGCCATTTCCTTTTCTGTACCGCTGACAACGCGTATGGCAAATTTCATGATGATCGGTCGAGTAGTTAGGGCGTGAAACCGTAGCAAACAAACTCACGTTCGCATTTATAATCCCTATTAGCTAGTCGGTTTTTCTAGCTTTTTCACAGGAATGAAGATACTGATCACAATTAGATATATTTGGCTTAAAGATAGTTTATAGACCGGATAGTGAGATGGCCTACTTTTTATCCCTGTTCCTGTGGTATAGCTATTCTCATTAGAACCACGCAACCAAAGCAGCACGTAAAAGTTAGGCATAATAATTACCGATTTCATTAAAATTGTATAGGTACAGGTATCGCATATTCGTATGTCGTTGTGGTTTACATAGTCACCATGACAATACCAATACCTAATGCGACATTTGCGGTTACGAATACTCATAAAAAAATATGCGGGGCAGTCTTTGGGGACTGCCGATAGAAGTGAAAACTAAGTAACTTGTAAATTGTAGCGTGGAGCTATTAGATTATTATTGTCGAATTTTGAATTATGACGTTCGGTGACGATGACGCGAGTTTCACGCTTTTTGTTCACCCAAAAAGTAGGTACACATATATACACAGTATACATATAGCTCATGGAAAGCGTTCGGTGACGATGACGCGAGTTCCATGATTTTTGTTCACCCAAAGAAGTTTTCACTTCAAAAATTGTATGTATGTAAGTATGAGAACGTACTTAACACGATCCCGCGTAATATGGGTACCAACTTGACCATAATATAAACATCTTTGTAATACAAGCATTGCAGCAGTTCGGTCGTTCTTACATTTCCGTGGCCGTGTGGTATCTAGGTCCTTTAAATACCATAATGTTGTTTGTATTGTAATTATGTATCGAATATGGTACCGGCCTTAATTGAACTTAAATAAATTTGCATACCGTCAGCGGTATAACCAGCACCTAATCAAATGACTTCCACATTATGTAACCTATGTTATGCAATTAAATTTATAGATGACAACCCATAGTGCTTAGGTTGGCGTTTAGATGTAAGACAGATACAATTAAAGAATTGCTATTTTATTTTATTCTCTACCGTCCCATTGTTGGTAAGTAAATAGTCTTCTCTACAAGTCGCTATAGATCTCTATTCCCAGCATTACTCTATCACAGATTCAAAAATAACACGCTTGCGCTTTACGACCTACTGCGACGACAGGTTTCCCTCTGGCATTCCCACTAGGGCCGAGTGAATCCCTCGGGAACGCACACTGGGATAAAATATTTTCTCTCCAGTACTTAGTCTTTCTGTCCACCAAATTTTATCCAAATCCGTTTAATGGTTTACGCATGATTAACTAACAGATATCTTTACAAACTTTTGCATCTAAAACATTAGTATGGACTTACAAGAATAGGTACCGCTACTATTAAACCAACCTACGTATTAAACCAATCAACGATTAAAACATTTTAAATTAGAACTAAGTAAATACATTAAGCTTACGAATAAACTGCATTTTATAACCCTTCCTCTTTACCTTAATAAGTATTCGTGTCGCAATAAAATACCCCAAATAAATAAATAAGGTTATTGTTTCTCGAAAAGTGGTCTTGAAATAAAATGTTCGATCACATTGTATGGGACATTTTTCTCGATACCACCCATCGTGATACGGTGGGCGTGGCATTCGCGAGATAATTAACATTCTGGCAATAACGAGCCGTGAGCGGCCAGGTAATTAATAAAGACGGGTAATTCGGTAGCTATAGTTGACGCTATACTGATATATAATTGCTAGTTTCGTTGTTTTTTCGATGTTTGTTATTAATGTTTATTGAAGCACCATTTTGTTACACGAAGAAAAACGTTGCCTTCGAATAGGTTTTCTTAGGTCGCGAATTGTGACTTAATTTAAAATTCTAGTTAGTAAATAAAATATTATATATTTATTTGCTAAGAACAGTAGGTACCTATCATGCAATTATCGTATGAGAGCAGTAATTATATAATTTCAATATTTTCGTACCTATCTACTATTTGTTAGGATGAAGAATGATGAGAATCTTATTTTTTATTAGTCTAGGTTTATAAAAAAGAAGGTTTTTGTATAAGTATATGTTTATTATGGCAGCAGTGAATATCTAATATTGTTCGTAAGTCTAACATCTATCTATTGCAAATGCTGTACGCGTTCGTGTATTAATTGCCGTGACGTACGCTTGTTTACATTACACTTTCGCTATTTCGTGTTGGTTTAGAAATAGACGTTTTACTGGTATGTAATATAAAGAGGCATGTTTAGAGCACGTGGTAAATGTGTGTATTTTCCTTATATTGTTGTTCTTAATAATTAAATATTTCTTTATTAAAGCGAATTAAACTATATACCTATTATATCCGTTGTATAATTTATTAATTAATGTTAAAAAATATAGGTACAATATGGAAATCTTAATATTTGATTTTATTACCCGTTTGATGTATATTTTCTAACGTATTATTGTGATGAGCTCTAAGTCCGATAAACCGAAGGAAATGTTACCTAGTGATGTAATTAGTATGTATATGTAGTATATATGTATGTTTATCCACTGTCTAGTACCCATAGTACAAGCTCTGCTTAGTTTGGGCTAGATGGTGTTGTGTGTATGTGATAGAATATTATTATTATTATTATTAATTATATCTGTCTATACCTAGTTACTTTAAGGATTTAATTTAAACATTTTATTTAAAGGTTCTATATGATTAACGTATTCATATTATTATAGCGAATAAAATCACTCCTAAATAAAAATGTATTATTAAAAATTATAATTTACTGTATACTCAAAAGTGAATAATTACTAAATTTATAATCTTTTTAGACTAGGTACTAGTGGAATCCGACGCCTATTTTCGAATACACGAATCACGTTTCTAACCACACAGGCAAGACATCCAGTGATTTGCAACACGAGGTATATTACCCTATATTCGAGTACATCGAGATCCAACCAAAAAAACAAATAAACCAATACTATCTCTTTATCTATCAGACAGTGAATCTCCGGCCCGTGAATCACTGCAACGGTGTTCGCATTCCCAGTGGCAGTTCGCCAATAAGCCATAAGGAAAGAATCAGCTCACGCAACACTAAAAAATTGGCTCGTATCAGCACTCGAAGTATAAATAAATACGGTGTTACTATCAGCATGTGAAATAGTTTTTCTGAAGACGTATTCACGGGGAAATCATCAAAGTATTAATAATAATTCATGATATCTATATACGTAAAGAGAAAACTTTGTACTACCTACGCATTTTAAGGCATATTGGTGTGAACAATATGCCTAAAAATGAGTACAAAGATTTAAAAGGAGTGTGAAACTTGCAATAGTTAAAGTTTATCTGGCGAAGAAGTGTAGAAGGCTAAAACTTAAAATAAAGAAAATATATTTTGACCACTGGTCCACCACATGTCTTTTTGCCTGTCAGAAAAATTCCACTACGCCCTATGGTAAAGTAGTTAGCAGATTTCTGGACAGCATTAGCTGCTTACTATTACCGACGCCGAGTGTATAGGCTTCTGTACAAATTGCTATCAATACTTTAATAATTTCACGAGGGACACTTCCATGAGAAGCCTGATTTTCAGTTTACTTTGTGCTTATCATTCTTTAAAACAGCGCTACACTTCAAAATAAAGTAAAACGAATTTGAATGCGATTTTATATGTATAAAAATCTTCACTGCCATCCTATACATATAAGGTTAAGTCTGAACGCTGACTCATTTTTAAAGCCTAATCGGCACACATATTTCTAAGGATACCTAACTAACTTTTAGCGCACCAATTTTGATTAGGTATGTAGGTACTCTGCGATGCTCACTACCAAGAGTATTGATTCAATTAAAACGATTTAATGAACTAAAATGTTGAATTTTTGTTAAATTTAACATTGTTAATATATTATTATACCTAGTAATAAAGACCGCTCCAGACATGTGAAACGTTTTATCACTTGAGATTTATTCGAGACCAAATCACAACAATACTGACGCATGCTTAAGTCTGATATAGACCGAACCCTTCACTTTTAAGGCATATTTATGGTATAAGAGCTAAATTTTGTTAGATTATCGTTAAATATCGCCGAACGAAACTTATTTTTCAGTTATCTGAGACTAATACGTTTTTGTTTTTTAAGAATTAAGAGTTATAGTAATAAAATATAAGTCTTTCAAAACAAATAAGTATTTATTTATTTGATGGTTCTTTTTAATTTGATTCTTGATTCTCAAATGATGACGAACCTCTGCAATGCATGCAAGCTTATCAACAATATAGTTCCTTTGCTGCCATTAAATTACTTTGTTTGCTTTTTGGTAAGTTTCATAATAATTATTTTTGACAATATAAACAATGTTCATATAAACTGTGTTTATTAAGAGGCTGCACAGTAACATTTATCATTTTACATTATAATAATATGTCCAAAACAAAGACACATATCTAAATGATTCAACTTCAAACGCTGAACCAGATCCTTGCCAACCAATCAGTTGAGAGCAGGGAAAACCACAAGATTTTCCGAATCCACTAGCTCGTAGTTTATTTCCTGCAAACTATTTTGATAAACAGCAAAAGCAAAACAATTACTCAGAGCATTGTGCGTATTTCTAGTTTATTTTTTACCGTATAAGCAGTGAAGGATACTACATCATCACTATAAATAAGTTCGTGATTTATAGACATCGCTGCCGGTTAGCTGTAAGCACCCAAAATACTCCGAATTCGTCGATACGAAATACGGTAGCAATAACACAATTATTCATTCTTAGCAGGCTTAGATTATATCCATATGCGCGTTCAAAACCCTCACGTATTTAGTAAATTATTAATAACAAGTAAGTTATTTACATTGCCGTTGTGGAGAACCTACGCCTATAAAATGTTAACCTACATACAATGCACTTCTTTTTATGGTTTTCGGAAATGTCCTAGTACGTTTTGATATCTATTTGGGAACATCTGATATAATGTATTGTCTTGACAAAAATGATTATTTTGTAGGCTTGTGACTGTAATAGTCAGTGAAAATCTGATACACGATATTTTAAGATCTGTCTTTTATTTAAATAGGAGACAGCTTTTTGATACATATTTTTGCAATGTATTGTGATATTTGATAGAACAAAGGAAATACATATCAAGAGGTTGAAAAGATAGAGGACATTAAGGTGGAAATATTTATTAACTGAATATAATGAATCAATGATTCGGTAAGTTATAAAAGATACCGAAAACTTTCTATTTATTTTGTATAAATTCATTAATTTAGCTTACACATTAACAAAAGCACCAAAAATATCTTATGCATACTACCCTCTCTCTAAAATAATGTGTTGAGTGTGAAAATCTGTAGTTTTACGCCAATACGCCGGCAAACAGATTAGGCCATGTTTATACCTATATATGCACGTATATTTTAAATCTATTTCCATCGTGAGTGAATTTACCGTAGGTATTATGTACATGAGTCATTACTGAACATCGACCCATATAAATATTTATACCTATTACAGCTATATTCAATGGTTCAAAGTTCTCCGGCTATCGTAATCGAAATGCCCTCTATACAGTACCTATTCTACATAATGAACCACGTCTTCGATTTATTCACGTAGTTAAGAAACAGTAACGAGTTCATTGTAAACATACACATACAGAACAGAATGTAGTTATAATATGGAGCTGCGTTCTGACATAAGCTTTTAATATTTTATCAAATGTCAGCTGCTGTAAAATGCCTTTTCTCAAATGCCCAAGCTTTCGATAATCTACTCGTTTCATCCACTGGTCCTTTATTTTTTTGACTAGTTCGTCTATCCATTAAACATTTTGTCTGTAGAATTCTCAGACATAAAAAAATTTGCTACTCAGCAAATCTGTGTTCTAGCATACAAGGGTTAAGTAACGTCCCATGACATGTTTGCCTATCTCTGACCAGTGAAAAAATAAACGTAACATATTCCTTGAAAATTTTTTGAGGTAGTTCTTTCAACAGTGGACGTTGATAAAAATAGGTCGCTGAATTCGATTAATGACCAAGAATCCATTGTTACGAATCCGTGTTATATGATAATCAAAAATTCCAACCAAACACTGACCACTTTTTATTCCCCCGATGAATGTGACTGTTTGTGTACTCGTTGGGACAAAAAGTTGCAGTACTTCATTAAAGACTTGTATTTTCCGTTACTATCCTCTTATCCAGTAACAGACTCTATATAAATAAGCATCTGTATGATTGACTTGAAATTATTACATTACACCTCGTTTCCCGTAACCTGACTCATACTTAGTTACAAACACATCGGTGCGGAGCGTAAGACGTTACGTTGTTCGAGTTACATTGGCGCTTGGCAGACGTCCAGGTACACGTCACCTTCTTCTTATAGGCTAGTAGATCACACGGATTCACACGTTCAGGACTCAGAGTTCGTTGTCCATAACATCATGTTTTTTCGAATATAATAAGCTATAGGTAGGTCTTTTCGTATGAATGGTAAGTGGCGCTTCTTATATGAGTGCCAAGTAGTGTCTGGCAAGGAGACAAATTGCTGCTGTTTATTTATCCCTTAAGGGCTCAGACGTACGAGAGAGTTTGAATGAGTATGTAGATGGGGAAAATGATAGGCGTCGACGAAATATGCATAAATGCATGAGATTTACATATGTTAAAAGATTGCCATATTTCATTGGGCGCGCAAATGTATTAATAATAAGATTTTTTATATTAAGGTTAAAAATAATTTAAACATCTATATTTTTCTTCACATGTGGTTCGTAACCAAAAAGCGATTGACTGGGCTTAACGCCGTGATCAATCGAAAAGATTTATTACACCTAGTGCAATTTGACTACAGGGATCTTTATAGCAATGGAGACAACTTTGATTAGTCTCTGATTCCCGTGAAAGATGTTTTACTCCTTGCCAGATACCTACATGCTATTAAGAATTACTTGGAAAGCTAAAACAAGACCGATTCGGACATATGACCAGAGAGCCAACGCTCGTAATAAAACTGTTAAAAACAGAGCTCCGATTTATCTTAATCTCAAAATTGTCACATACAGTATTCTCCTCTATTTAAATAAATCAAATGTGAAGATGTGATATGTGTTATGTCAAATGTGAATCTAAATTGCATTTCAGGTCATATTTGACGTTTATTAACTTTAATCAAAAGTCTATTTGGAACATTTTTTATTACGAGAATAGGTCCTCAGATCTCCATAGCAGTTGCATAAGCACCTATGTCTTCTACTGCGCCAATGTGGCCATCAATTCTGTTAATAATATGGTGGCCATTTTTTAATATACCTGGTATATTTTCTCTGATAAATAATGATATAGATAAAATCATCAAATTTATGAATCATGTATTGGGTGCGAGTAAAACAATGTGAGAAATCGGATGTTTCGAATCCTTGAGTTACGAATATAGCCTTGTTTACAATGTGCGTGACTTTGATTTTAACTGTTATACAAATATTGTACTTTATGTGATTCACTCGTATACTTACTTCATCAGAACAAACAAAATTTTTTAACTGTGTTATTCGTATTGCGACCACATAAGTACTTACTTATGTGGTCGCAATACCACTAAAACGTATTGTACCTATATTGTCTGTACTGATCTTGTATAGCCCCATATCCACGTTTCCATAATTATGTATATCTAGAGGTGTCTATAGCAGAATTAACAGCAAGCCAATTTTTAAACAATGTAATATCAGTTTAAGTTTATCTACACATGAGACCTGTATGCATTCAAACATCGTTTTGTCCAGTAGTCTCACTTAACTGAATGCAATGCGCAACCGTGCATACCATCTCGCCACGTGGTCGGCAGGAACAAAAACAAACTGATCCAAAGAAAATTGTTTAGAGTCTTCGTGTGTCGGTAGTATTGATAAAAAATCTCGCGATACACTAAAATTTATAAGAACATCAATATATTTATTTAAACGATAAAATTAATTTCCTGGACGAAACCTTAATAACAAGAGCAAAGTTTCCCCAAACGAATTACATCACCAATTACAAGAACGTCCGATTTGAAGCGACATATAAATTTTAACGTATCGGGAGTATTTTATTATTTTAACTTTCCAAAAGTCGAGGCAAACTCGCGGGTTTACAACTACCTATTAATTTGAGATCGGCATAAAGGGAATGCTAATAGCATCCATATTGGGCATGTGCCTTGTGGGCATGAATCATAACATGAGAAGCGTAGGAGATCGCCACAACCGACATATTTATTACCGTTTTTGAACGAAACGATTGACCAAAGACAACTAGCTATGGACATATTGTTTTACATAACTATCTGGTGTCACTTTTATGGCTAACATTTAGTTTTGGACATAAGTTAGTGATGATCGGAGCTGTTAAGCTTTGCTTGCTATTTTAAGTGGTCGTTATAATTCCTGTTTAATCGATTTATTTATAAGTTTGTGTCATCACAACGTGTGTTGATAAACAACGCACCAGCTTTTGTTAATGTTATTGTTATTCGACTTATTGTATGTTATATATGCTTTAAATTATTTTCTTTACATAAATTCGTCATGTCTTTTGAGACGAAATAACTTATTACGTATACATATTAAATATACACATAATATAGTCACATGTAAAGAACGGTCATATAAAGGGTCGTACATATATTATAGTATAAAAGATATGTATGTTTGTATCGTTTGTATTGTAGCGCACATGCGAAAGTCTTTAACGAAAAATACTGAAAACTAAAAGAATATTGCGTATGCTAAACTTTACCTAGTAGGTAACTGATTAATAACTATGTCCGACATTATTATAATATAATTTTATAATAGCATATATTTTATATATCAGTCAGCTTGTGACCACGGCCGGTGTAACCTGGTCGAAACGTCAAGCATAAAAAAGGTAAACATTATGCATGATCGCGTTAATACCCGTTACGTATTATATATACATATATTTATAACAGCAGTCTATACAAAGATAATAGATACACATAATATTAGTTTACATAATTCTCTTACTCATATGTCCGCTATTTAAAACTCAAAACAAAGTATGAATAATTCAAGCTAGCTTTACTTTTTGAACGTATAGTTATTCAGTATACCAACTAAATATCAACCCAATATTACTAATTTCTTAATTCTATTCATTTTTTTATTTACGAAGTTACCAATATTAAGTTGACTCATTTCTATTACACATAGTAAATATTAACCAAGCAAAATTAAATAAACTTTCTTAACCTGTTGAGCGACAACAGGTCAACGTCGGCCAGACACAATTAGGTTTAAAATGATGTGGGACATTCCAACAACAACAATTGGCAGGTTAATGTGACTAGACAATTTGTCAACATTACAAATCCTTCGACCACCTTAGTCAAATTTGCCTCACCGTCACATCTATAATAGTAAGTGATAACCGAAAGCACCTCGATATATTTGTTCAACGGTAACTTCGAATAGACGCATACTTACTTATTTTGCTGTACTGCTAGTTGACACTACCCATATAAGGGATATGCCGAAGCTTTCTGCTGTAATTGCATGTGCAAATACACTGATTGGATGCGTCAATATGACATACTTATTGACTAACGCGGTTTGGTAAAGGATATTCTGACGATAGGTATATATTGATGTGTTAGCAACAAATAAGGGACAATGCAGTCTTATAGTATTGTTGTTGTAATCTTGCTTTGGAGCTCTTACGGCTTCTAGCTTATAGCAGTGCTTTTGTAATCTTACTTTGGTCAGTGCTCTGTCTTACTCTTGCTTATATAAGGCTACAGCTATATTGCTATCGGTTATGTTGGTTTATACCTCGGGTAACAGTGTGTTTTCTACTAGGCACAAAGTGCTTGATTTATTATTTAATTATGCCTTTCAGTGGGTCTAGTGATAAGATCAGTCTTGATTGCAAATAAGATAAAAGATTTACAATGTTGATTTTGATTCACCTGTTCGATATTATTCATTGTTTTCAATGAATCATTGAACAAGTGATAATTGTTATTTTATTGTTGTAAGTAGACTATTTTGTTGGATAGAGCATAGCCATACATATTATATTTTGCAACTTACATTCAATGTATATTTCACGTTTACGTTTTGAAATTTAACGTATTCTATAGGTTAGTTATGTTACTACATATAGGTATGTATAGTGTCCTGAAACATAAAATCGTAGTCATTCAGAAAAAGAACAGGTACAGTATTTCGAACGATTACGATATCATGAAATGTCAATCTAATTTAAAATATGAATCTAGCTGTTTTACGTTACGATAGTCAACGGATAAAAAACAAGTAGTGATAGGTATGGGTGGAAGCTTGTGTATGTTTTGATAATTGCAAATTGCAATGATCAAATATAAAATTTAAATTATTTATATTATTATTTATAAAATATAAAGGTTCATTGCAATTTGCAATGCACCTTTATACGTATCGATTTCAGATCTTTTCATTTACATATAGAGGCGGTCTTTACATAATTGATTCACATAAAGAGTTTTACAACCGAGGGCTGTTGTACAACATACTTGAGTCGTAATTTCTAAGATTTTACAGCTAGTAGCAAAATGTTCGCACAGTCAGATAGCATTTATATTCCTGTATTACGTTTTGTGACATAGCAGCATGCTTCATTCTCAATTGGTCCAACAGAGACCTAGGACACTTCATTTCGCATGTTATAAATAAAATACGATGCAGAAACAATGAAAGCCAAAAAGGAAAAATAAATCCAACAACACATGAAATTTAATACTCGCACCATTACTATTAAGAGTGTTAAGTCATCAGATTCAGGAACGAAATTCGACAACAACAAAATTGTAAAGAGAGTCGGAGAACATCGATAACATTTGTAAGTTTGTAACAAATCAATACGAGAGTATCGCAGCGATAAACTCGCGGTTGATAACATGCCGGTTATTTGTACGAACCTCGGTGTGCAACAGATGATAGTGACACCGGTTATATCAACACGGACACATGTGATACCACATATTAGGTATCTTTTTTAATTATTATTTGTTTATCGGTGCGTATCAAATGGTTAGACATCAGACGCTGCCAGGTTAAATGTTAGTAATTGGTAATATTTATATAGATCCTCCACTTTAACACTGTCAGCAACAATTCGATAAACACCGGCAAACTTTACACACAGAAAACAAAAGAATTGTCCATAATCACCTCCGCCTTCAGGCAACATTTGTGACATCCAAATCCGTTTAATTGAACACTTATTGTAACACGAAACTTTTCATTGATAAACTGTTTAATCCGTGAATGCGTTAGCGAGAGAGCGTGCGCATATTGTACGTGTTCGGGTCGCGACAATCGGCGGTGCAGCGGTAGTGCGCGCGCGCAGCGATGCGCGTTATCAGTGCGGGCCGGCGGCGCGAGGTCGCTCGGCGCAGGAGTCGGCGGCGGCGCTCCCGAGTCGCGAGTCGCGAGTCGCGCCCACTGCGCGGCGCTGCGCCCGCGCCGCTCTAATCTAAATACAGACAACGCGGCCCCAACCAAAATCGCTCGTATTACTTTCGGTTTCCATACGGCCTAAATTTAGAGGCCGCTCGCTACAGAAATAAAAACGTTTTTACGTGTTTTTAGACGGGAACAGTGAGCGTTTTTGCAGTGGCTGGTGGTGTGCCAGCGACGCGCGCGCGCCTCGCGAAACCCGAGATTCGTGCCATATTTGGCAACCGCTCGCGCGATCACAAACGCTTTTGGGTATTTAGTTTCGGCGGCGCGGCTGCCAGCGCACTGGCCCCGTCCGCACGATGCGCGCGGCTAATTTCAGCCGCTTCCGTTGCGTTATAATCGCTCACTGATCAGGGATGCATTACCTGCCCGCCATGCGCCACTACCGTGCCATATATGGTATTCTCTTACAGGAATGTTGCCCCCGCCGGCTCCGTATCTACCAATCCGAGGACATCTCGAACATCGTGATACTATGCAAGTTTGCATATTCTGTAGTACATAAATCTTGTCGCACCACCGTTACCATTCCTATTAACTTGGACCGAATGTTTACGTACAAATGAGGTAATTAGAACACGTCAGTTATTTTCGCGTTCTCAACCTCAATTCCTACAGATCTTTAACGAGAATCAGATTAACACACGGATTCATACGCAACAGGCCACTTTTTGGCGTGCCTTACACGGTAAAATTATCATTTTATTACGTTTATGTGAAACTGTTGCGTAAGCTGGCACAACGATGGAATATTCAAATTTGATGGATATCAGGTTCTGCTCGTCTTTATCTAAACTAAAACGTAAAAAAAGAAACTATGATATCGCATAATGAGAAAATGTTTAAGATATGCGATTAATTACCGTAGAAAATACCGTGAGACTACGACGTACAAAAATGTGTCGAAGGAAAAATTTCTTAATTAAGAAACGCCACACGAAAACAAGTCTCTATTTTACTTCTTTTTGTCATAATTACGTCAAATGTGCGTCATCTCTACAATTTACATGAGAAATAGTGTACGCGGTGAAATATTGATGTCGTTGTCAGTATTAACTGACGCAGAATAGTAGCACGGCTCGCCGGCTTTATTTTGTCATACGATCATAAATTATAAATCACAACCCGATTAAACAATTAAATTGATAATAATTTTATAATTGAAGTCTGTATACAATATAATGGCTCATCCACAAATTATGTAATAGGCACTAAGTAATGGAAAATAACCTGCATACTTTATGAAAAATAAAACATCAAAATGGCGAATAAAATTTGCTTTTACGTATAGAAACGTGTTGTTATTTTCTAAGAGAATAAGAATCTAGTGACTGCGTTGATTGGCAACATTTCAAAAGCCGAACTATCTGTTCGTCGTACACAGTCCACGGATTCCACCAAAATACTACATAAATATTTTTTTTATCGTGAGAAATATCCGAATTGAGCTCTCATGCTCGTTTACACGTGCCTTTATTTTCCGTTGATTAATATTCAGTGGCGAACTCGTAATGTACGCGACAGAATACTAAATGACAAATGTGTAGATTTGCACCCGAGGAAATTTTATTTTGACTTACTCTGAATTATGTTATCATAAAAATTACACAGTTTTTGATTATTTTGTAAACTCTGTTCAGAGAGAGATATTGAAGAAAATATTCAAACACCTGAATAATAATTTATTTTTTGTTAAAAAGTAATTAATTACCGAATAGCCAAAATAATTGTGCAAATCCTAGATACATAACTCAAATCTTAGTCAGATTCTTTATGTTTAAAACAAGCATAAATCAACGTAAATAGCACTCAGGCAAACTTTCGCTTTTATAATTAATTGATGTTACAATTAAATGAGCACTTATTACTTTAATTTACTATGATAGAGTATTTAATAAGATTAGAACTACAAATATAAACTTAATTGAACAATGAAATAATACAAATTCTAAGGAGTCATATGTTGTCTTACATAGCCATGAAGTAAACGCAAAATGGGGGTAAGAACATACCATAATTTTACCTAATAAAAGGCACCAAAAAAAACACATTTGATCAGACACATATTTATTAAACGTGAAATTTATATGTTAACATTATTTAATATTGTCTTCTGTTTACACGAATGTTATTCATTGAAATTAAACTACTATATATGGATCTACCCGTGACCATGGCTACTGAAAAGCAACCGAAACGTCGGGGAAAGTGTAAACTTAAATAAAAATAGTTTTAATAATTTAATTAGCTTAAAAATTAGTAAAGTTTTATAGTAGTAGTTTCTAAATTATGTAATAAAGTGTCAAATAAACAACATTATAAAATCCGTATATAGTAGTTTAATTTCAATTAACATTATTAATATTACACTCTGATTACACTACATACTTACTTTAAACATTTTTATTACGATTTATAGAAATCTATTTGAAGAAAAAAGCAGCCGCGAGACTGATGGACTGCCATGCAGAGGGCTCGAGTTCGATCCGAAGGCATGTAGACTTGTCGAGGTTAATTATGTATTAAATATTAAATTATAACTCGTTTTAACGCAAAAAGAAAACATCTTCAGGTAGCCTGTTCGTCTTTGAGTTCTCTATAACGTTTTTAGGATGTCTAAAGACTGCCAACTAGAACTGGTACAGTGTGGTGGACTATAACCTAAGCCTTCACATACCGAGAAGAGGCCCGTGGCCCATTGTTGTGAGAGAGTTTGTACTCAGGGCTGATATATGATATGATGTATATTTGTAAATATTAACAAATTTCCCGACGTTTTGGTGGCTTTTTAGTAGCCATGGTCACGAGAAGATTCAGTGACCATGTGACCAATGATTAAGTGTATTTACGAAAGCTATTCTGTGCCAAGCAAATAACATTCCTACATTTAAAAAGAAGTTCTTGAATAGTCTATATGTAGAAACAAATAATATTCTTACAGTAATCATAATCATACCTTATATATTGTACTCTTTACCTTTATTACTGCTATAGGTGCTTGCAGTAGATGTGATATATCCTAATTAATATTATAAAAATGCGAATATGAGATTGTTTGTTCCGTTTCACTCCTTAACTTCGAGTAGTTCAAATCCAATCATTAGGTAAAACATTTCGCATACACATTGTCAGGGGTAGATGAAAGAAATAACTTTCATCCAATAAATAAGTATTGTTCCCGAGTTAGAATATAAAATAAACAAAAATATATGAAGCCGTATAATATATTATTATTATGTTTATTTAGCGATAGCTCAGTGGGGAGACCAAAAGACTGCAATGCAGAGGGTCTCGGGTTCGAACCCACGTCGCGCACCTCTGACTTTCGGAAGTTATATGACTTTTCGAAATTATGTGCGTATTTATTAACAATTATCGCCTGCTCCGCGCCTCGGAGAGCACGTTAAGCCGTCGGTCCCGGCTGCCATGAACATCTATGGCAGTCGTTATTGGGAAATCAGTACCCTATAATATCCTGACACTGGTCTAGCCTTAGGGTATCGTTAGCCTTCGGGTTGCGGAGGACAGGTGGCAGCCGCTCCGTGTAAAAACTGATATCCAGTCAAATCCGGTTAGACCAGAAAAGCCGACCCCAAGTGACTTGGGAATAATAAAGGCTAAGAGAGAAGATAGCCTATTTATCGAGGAAAGCTGTAGGATATAATTATCGCGTTACGAACAATAGAAGCTATAGCAATAGGGGCATCCATGAATAATGTTGCAAAAACAGGGAAATCTCTTATGTGAAGCAGATGAAGTTGCGCGGATCAGCTAGAAATAAAATATGGAGAGAAAACTTTGTACTCTTTTTTAATCATATTCCGCGCATGTAAAGCTGTATGCGAGTGTAAAATTTGTCATAGTTAGTTTATATAGAGAAGGACTGCAAATAAACTGAAATTTATACAAAAATAAATAATATTTTTATTAAAATCATAATAAATTTTTGTTAATTTTCACTACTCGGAGATGACTGGGTAATATAAATACTAATCGACACATATATTAAATTCTGAGTGATACAGTAATATTTAATCGCGTATCTAATAAGTAATCTAAAAGAGAGAAGATTATGTTTATTTATTGTATATTTTGAACTACATGGATATCGCAGCGGTTTATGTGTTCGCATTGTTACTGTTAGTGCGCCGAGAGTTGGGGATGCCTACATAAGATAAAAAATGAGTAATAGTTATCACAAGTTGTTTTACCAAGCCTGCATGTTCTTTGTGTCCGTTGTTGTAAAGATTGTTAAGTTCGAGGTATAGGTCATAGATCAGAAGATGTCTTGCTAAAAAGAAATATATTTAACTATTTACTCATTACCTTTATATGCTGTTTGTAATAATTATGTAGATGGGACTTATCGCAAATCTACATTACAATATCAGCACTATTTATGGTCGGGCTGTGGTCACAGCTGGTATTCGCCCACATTCCCACCAACTGACCCAAATCCATCTAGGTAGGAGGAGGCTTAGGCGTCAATTATTTTAATTAGGCATAAATATTATTAAATTATGAATAATAAATCATTTTGATTATAGATTTTTGTAAGGATACTGTTGACATTAGAAACATCTAATAACAATAGTACATAGTTAAGCCTCTTCTTAATATTATCTCAAATGGTATACATAGAAATAATAGATACTACTTTATGTGGATTCAATCGCTGTTTATTATTAAGAAGTAATTTAATTATTTATCTTTATGTTTATACTTACCCCGACGTTTCAGTTACTTTTCAGTAGCGATGGTCACAGAGAAAACGTTTTATTTAAATCCATAGACAGATGTTTAATTTCAACGAAGTTCTTCTTTTCAATAACAACGTAGATAAATAAGGTAAATGTAAAAAGTAAAATTGTTATAATAACCATAGCCTACTAGGCTATGGTTATTATAAGATTGCCTCGGTGGCACAGAGTTAAAGAATGCGACTGCTAGCCCTTTCGGGTTAGAAACTGGATATGGTTAAAATGTTATTGCGTTTTCCAGCCAAGAAAAAACGCAATAAGATTTTAACCAAAACCAAAAGCGTATTACTTGGGACCTAAAACCATAGCTAGCAAATTATGGATATAAAGAGGTTATGTCTAAATAGTCTCACTTACTTTATTGATAATAATAACAAAACTAAAATAAGTTTACATATACCAGAAACGTAACCAATATGATTACCCAATAATCCGTAACAACTACAGACAGCATACTGAACCATAAAAATCGTATAAAATAAACACTCAACCAAAACAACTAAACGTATTCCTTGCAAATAATCTTGTATGTTATAAATCTCATTACGTTATAGCGGCATAAAAATTGTAAACAGATACGTAATATAGCGAGTAGGCCTTTCACTGCGCGCGCGCATGCAATAGGCGTGTTACGCCCCCGCAACTGATTTCACTCGAGACTCGAACCCACTTCACTTGCACAAATAGCTTTTGTAATAAGTATCATAATGTTTAATCAAATAGATCGCACCCATTTAGTAAGAATTCATTGCTGGATGACAGATGTTATTCTAACTCTTCTTCAATATAAATAAAATCCATTACCACATGTATGACGGAGCTTTTTGTTGTGTTTGTGATTGTACGATTGCACGAAAATTTGCGAAAAATCCACGGGAAATGCTGAAAATTTAAAAGGTAATTTTATATGAAAAAAATTAATTGACGTTTTGGTACTGAATTTAATTACGTGAAATGTATGTTTGTATAGATTGACAGGACAACAACTGTCAAAATCAAAGTCAAAAACTTTTTTTTATCTATCTAAGGTTGCAAACGATCATACGGCCAACTGATGGTAAGTGGTCACCGTAGCCTATGGACGCCTGCAACACCAGAGGCATCACTTTCGCGTTGCCGACCCTGTAGGAAAGGAAGTGGGAAGGAGAAGGAGCGGGAAATGGGAAAGAGGGTGATTGGGCCGCCGGCACTCTCATTCACCGAACAAAACACAACAGTAGGAATGCTGCTATTTCACGTCGATATTCTGTGAAAGGGTAGTCCTTTCCCGATCGAGCCGGCCCATTCATGCTAAATTCAGAGAGGCTTTATTTGTTTAGTTCACAAAGTAACACTTATGAATATCAAAATATAAAGGTTAGTGAGTTTACTAAGTTACTGAAGCTAAATTTAGGTTAGTTGCTAGGTTCAGGCAAAAGGTTGAGCCTATGAGAAGAAACCTGCAAGAAACTCACGACCACTCTTTTAAATCGCCAATCTTTACTAATATTATAAAGCTGAAGAGTTTGTTTGTTTGTTTGTTTGGACGCGCTAATCTTAAGAACTACTGCACCGAATTAAAAAAATATTTTTGTGTTGGATACCCTATTTATCGAGAAAGGCTATAGGCTATATACCATTACGCTACCACGCACGGGGTCGATGCAGTAACGATAAACGCCGCCGCCGCGGTGAAGCCGCGGGCACATCTAGTTGAATATAATTTTAGTATTTTACAACTCATATCGACAAGTAATATATGGTATAATGGCTGCAACACAGCCATTATATCATATATGCTCGGTTTCAAACAAGCGTAAAATGATGTTTCGGGATCGATACAACCCTAACTTTCTTACTTATATTATAAATGCGTAGCGCAGCAGTAGTGAATGCGACTGCTATACATAAGGTAAAGGGTTCGAATTCCGAGTCGGACCAAAAAAAATTATAGGGGTTTTCTGTTAAGAAATCTCAATAGCAGCCCGGAGTTAGGAAGTTGGTGGTTGTAGACACCCCGTACCTCGGAAAGCACGTAAAGCCGTTGGTCCTGCGCCTGATCTCTCTCCGGTCGTGTCGGATTGCCGTCCCATCGGATCACGAGAGTTAGGGAAGAGAGAGTGCACTTGTGTTTGCGCACACATATGTGTACTATAATATCTCCTGCGCAGATGGCCTGTCCCCGTTAAGACTGGCCGCCGTGACCGAAATTCGGTCTGGAGGACATTATTATACTTTAACTACTCAACCGACCATATACGTTGTCAGGGGTACAGAGAAGTATGTACAAAGGTTGCGTTTGTCCAAAAAAGTACTGTTCCCGAGGGGTAGTTTATTGACCATATTTATATTAATACGAGCTAAGCCGCAAGCAAAATCTAGTCACTAGATAAAGTATAAACAACTGATGTAAAGCGTGTTTCATTGTAAGCCAGCCATTAATTTTATTTGTAAATTTTTGACTATTGGTTGATCAACTAGTCATTACCATTTTAACATACGCATAAATTAAACGCATTAATTTTATTCTACAATGATAATGACTGGTTGTTGTCTATGATTTAGCAATCAACCTCCATCCAACACCTTAGTATAAAAAAAATATATTCTTTATAAATAGCTAAAATAAATAAAGGTAACAGAGTAATATATTTAGTAGCAAGACAGTTTAATTTTGGCATAGGTTACGTACATGTTTGTAACTCATATTATTTAGCTGTTTTCTTCTATTCTATTTAAAGACCTGGCGCCTAATGATACTCCGTGTCACGGACTCTGTTTTTTTCAATTTATCTTCGGAAAATCTTGGAAATATAGCTATCGAGAATTTAGTTTCTATTTATTTTTATAATGATGTTGAAATTAATCCAAAATGTCAAAGGTGGCAGATATAAATTTTACTGTTAAATTTGTTTTGATAATATTTATTTATATATTGACTCACTGCTGAACTTGGGTATTGACGTAGAGTGAAAGGCCATAGTCCATAAATATTACAATCAAAGTGTGGATTGGCAAGCATCACACATCTTCGAGATCGTTATAGCAAAATCTCGTTGCTTTCTTCGTCAAAGTAACAATAATATAGAAAATAACAAGTTAACGTTAGTGATGTGGGTGTAAACCTAAGACCTTTGACTTGGCAACTTGACTTTCTCCACGCTAGACTATGGCTAACAAATTATAGACACACCTTAATAACTTAAGGCTAGGATTGTAACAATAACTAATATTATACATAAATGCGAATATGAGTTTGTTTGTTTGTTACGCTTTCACGCCTTAACTGCATTTTGACATGAAATTTTACGAATATCTTAAGTACCTACGTACTTAAGATGAATGGTATCGTATATCCTTTTCTCTCCTCCTGACAATGTGTATGCGAAAATTAAAAATTTCACGATGAATCAGTCAAGTAGTTAAAGCGTGAAAGCGTAACAAACAAACTCACATTCGTATTTAATAATAATAATTTCTTTATTGATACCAAATAGATGACAATACATACAACTTCTTAACCTATTATACAATAAATGGATGTATACAATATTCAATGAACCCTAACATCTCTGAACTAGACCGAGCCTGTGTCTTAGATGTTAGTTTCATTCCGTTAAATTATACATTGAACATACATGTGTACTATTAATATTAAAACTAAATATACAGAATAAAAATGAGGGTAAACTATATAATATAAAGTAAATTAGGTAGGTAACTCATATGTTTTGAAATAAGCTTAGAAAATAGAATCATTAGTGTCGTACCTACAACAACATTGATGAAATGTATAATATTAGTTAGGATTAAATTGTTAAACCGTTAATAACATAGCAATACTTTTATCCTCTAGACATATTAATAAATCATTTCTCCTATATCGTATATATAAATACGAAATAAAAAGTTTATATATCATTTCAAGAATAATTGCAAAAACACGTGGGTAAATTAGCCGCAGGGTTTTATAAAGCGTAACAATTCAATAGTGAAAGGTGATATGAGCCAATGATGTGAATGCTGAATGGCTTAAAGTGCAGAGTGTAGAGTTAAAACAAGCTAAGACAATTGAGCTATGTTTAGTCACCTACACTGAGCACGACAGTGTCTGAAACCAAAACTCGAAAATGATCAGAACTAAAATTATAAACGCGAAAGTAGCTCTGTCTATCTGCTTGTTACAATTTCACCTCTAAACTAATGTACCGATTTAGCTAAATTCTGCTGTACTATACTTGTTTACATCAGTCACTATAAAGGCATTTTTTCAGACAGAGGAAGTTTCAGATAATATTTGATTCTACTAATATTATAAATGTGAACAAAGAATGTGTGTGTCACTCAATCGTGCGTGAACCGTTAAACGAATTTTATTGAAATTTGGCACATCACCGGACCATATTCTGAATTAGGTATCCCATATAATACTTTCTATCCTGGTATTCGGACAAAGCCGCGAGTAGAAACAATTTAATTATATATATCTACCAAATAACAATAAAAGCATAAAAAGGGTCGCTTTATTCGTATAATACATAGGTACATTATATCTATACTAATATTATAAAGCTGAAGAGTTTGTTTGTTTGTTTGAACGTTAATCTCAGAAACTACTAGGTCGAATTGAAAAATTCTTTTAGTGTTGGATAGTCTATTTATCGAGGAAGGCTATAGGCTATAAAACATCACGCTACGACTCACGGGGGCGGCGCAGTAATGATAAACGCGGATAAAACCACGGGCACATCTAGTAGTTTATAAATTGACCACGAGAATGTTAGGATGAAGCAGCAATAACATGGAATTAATGACTTAAAATATGTTTCATATTAATATTACGGGATTACATTATTTAAGCCACAAATTTCTTTATTTTCTTTATACTTGCTCATTGCATTTTCATTAATGTTCTATATATTATTATACATTTAAAATCCTAACTAATATTATGATTACGAAAATCTTTTATTTTAATAGTCCAGGAAGAGACATAAATATTAATGGCAAATATAAAAGAAATAGGTTTTTAGTAAGACAGCTCCAAAATACTTACAAGCAGTAACAACTGAAAGATAACATAACACCTCTGAATTTATTTTAATGACAAATTATCTGAGATCATGACAGAAGCTACTCTTCAACACATCAATACTAAATAACACAAAAATCCTAATGGGTGCACCCAAACTTTTCACACACACAAAATCGGAAATATACACAAAAACCAAATTATTCCATCCCACATAAAATAATGAGGTGTCGCGTCACGACATACCAACAAACTTCATTGAATGGTTCCAATTATAGGCATCGTATTGATCGAGTGTCAAAGGCTGCCCACGCGGGGGACAATAGCCGGCCGGTAACCGAACCAACTCCCCCGCGGTGACAAATGAAGCTAATGTCTAATGCAACCTGACTGATCATCGGCGATTATATTAATTGGAATATTGGACCGGTTCTTGATATATTGTTTATTATATCGCGTTTATATTGCCTGGTATTTCTACTCGTAATGTGAAAGGAGAAGGTATTTCTAAGACACAGTGTTAATACAATTGATTGGACACTAATTTCATTAGGTATCTACCCGATGTTTTAGTTTTATTAACAGTAGATCTGCGAGTCAGTGGCTGAGCCTGCAGCCCACCCAAACGCAAGCAATCACTGTCGCTGTATTTTCTTGTCATTGAGAAGTACTAACAACAATTAAATCCAAGTTTCTGAACGACACAACACTACTGTAATTGGCTGACTGAATTGAGCAATCAAATAACTTGTGTAATCTAATCAATTGATATGAGTTTAATTAAGATACGACATTGATTAGCCTTTCAGAAACTTGGTTTTAGTAGGTAAGTTATAGTTGAATAATTTATTTTTTGTGTTTTAATAGACCAATCCTACTCCAGGTGAAGTCTGTCTTGCGGAGACTTGGAACGCAGAGTAGTTGCGGGCACAAAGAATACCCAGACTTGAAAACAAACAGTCTATGTATGGATCACTTGGCAAAAAAACTCATTACGCTTTGCCTAATTCGGGAGGCGAATACCTCCCAACACCAATACAGTCTCAATTATAGCTGTAAATGCTATAATATACCTCTGTCCTACCCACTGAGGATATATACCTTCACCTAATGTTATATTATTACACAGCTATTAGCTTTTACTCGTGTTATTATGTGTTCGTAGAATTATCGCAACAAAAATAGCAAGTCACCGCCCACGCGGGAAAACTAATGCATTGTTTTCAACTACCCACACAATGGTATCCGTGCTTCGATCTCAAAACTTGAGTACCTACCCACAAGAAATTGATACCCTGCTCCTATAAAACGTATTAAGAAACTGTCATATTTATTACTTCTCATAGTATTGTACCATGTTAGGTGCTTAGCTGACCACTTGAATCGCCTCAGGCGGCTTGATTCATTGGGCAAGTATATTTTGTGCGATCCATAGCCGTGCCGGTTGTAAGTGCTTTCTTTTGTATGACAAATATGAATACGGCTAGGCATTTGCATCTAGCATAGTCTTTCGACAGATTCATAACAAGGTACGGGATTAACTTGCCAATTTTGCAAAAAGAACGAGGTACCGACTGCCTCGGACACGCAACGGTTGTGAATGCCTTGAAAATAAGATCTCGAATGCGATGGGTCGGGCAATGAAATAACGCATGGTTATTTGGTCAAGACATTTTCAGTATTCCCGGAATAGGCTTACATCCTATTATGTGGGATTTTAAATCATATTTGGCTAAATATGAGTGTATTACCTATATATCTACCTACCGACTCCGCATACCCCATAGGCATGTGATTATGTATGCAATACGTATATCAATAAGATGAGATGAAACTCTCTCCAAATTAAGAAATCAACATTATTTGGCTATTATTATTTTATAGATGTAAGTTAATTTTATTTGCTATCAGCTGTTTAATCCTGCCATCCGAGTTGGCTATTACGATTTGACTATTTTTTCTACAGTAGTTGTGAGTATAACAGTAGGTTGCTGTTGATATTGGCGAGACAACAATTGAGTTTGAGACAAATTTTTAGTTTCTCAAAGCGTCAATTGCGAAAATGTCCATGAAATAAACATAATATACGAAAGCTTGAAATTACATGACAAAGTCAAATGTGTACAGCTGCATCGAGTATAAAAAGTTATCAATAAACCACTGACATAAGAATCTAGTCCAGAAGTTGCTCCTTATGATCAGAACTAGATTACCCGGTGTCATGCGATAAGAACGAAGAATAACATTAGAAGTGTCATTCGAATCTGGGAGACGTCCAGTCATCACTCAAAAGCAGACAGTGATGAAGATTGTTTAATCTCGTTCATCTAATACTCACACTGTGTTCAAATACGATACAAGGCAGCGACTCGATCTCCTTGCTCCCTGTAAACTGAAGCGGTGGTGGTCTAATACATAGAGAATTGGTCTTACGATTAAATGGTCGAGGCTTCAAATCCTACTAGTTGCACTACCGACGTGAACCCATTCCTAACACAAGTATTCTAGCTTAGCTGGAGGGGTTAACAACAATTTGTGTTACAAATTATTGGTAATTTATTTAAAGAATAACCACACTTCTACATTTATACATAGTCGCCACGCCGATATCCCCGAATGGTTGGTAGAGGCATATTACTAACATTTAGCCAGCTATGATTTTAGAGAATTTCTTTACAGAAAAACCCAATATCACTTTGCCCAGGAATCAAACATTTCATCATTCATCATTATTCATACGGCAGCCGTATTCACTATTGCGCCACCGAGACCAGTCTAGGCAGATATAATATTCTAATTGTACATAAAAAATGTTTGTTGACACGGGACTTTTTGGCGGAAGAAGCCAATACTACTGCCAAACATTTCGAATATTGCGTGGCGTCATGTCAGGCATTGGACTGTGACAGGCTTATATCTACCAATTAATACAATTTTTTTCTATATCTACCAATGACAGAACAAATGATATGAATCTTTTGTCTATTTATAAAATGATTGTGAAAATTGCTCTTGAGATGGAAAACTTCAGTTTGATTGCTATTGTTACTATAAGGACACCTTTAAATTAGCGGTTTCAGAAGTGCAGAGGCAGTTCCGTAACCATTAATATCTAAAATTATATATAAATACTAGATTTTGCACGCGGCATCGCTCGCTTAATTGTAGGTTAAGTTAGGTTTGATTAGTAACAGTACTTTTTTCTGGTTAATAGGTAACGTATGTCCTTTTCTGTTCCCCTAGCAACGTGTATGCAAAATTTCATGTCCGTATTGTGTGATCGGTTGAGTAGTTAGGGCGTGAAAACGTAAAAAACAAAAAAAATAAACTCGCATTTGCATTTATAATATAAGTTGGGATTTGTTGTGGCACCTAATTGAAGCCACAAGCTCACCAGTGCAGTACACCTAAAAACGCGATTTCAGCACCATGATTAAAAGGCGCACTATAGAACGTTGCAATTGCATTTATACAATTGTGAAAATCTAATGTCCTGCAAAAGCCCGATTCAAAGCAGTAAAGGTACCTGTAATAGGTATTATAATCGAACATCTCTCGTCGCTGGTTCTCGCTTTTAAGTGTAACGTAAACTTAAATACACACAGAAGAGTAAGACAAAGCAAAATTTATCCTTAAGCCTGCGATTTTGCATAAGCAAGGGCAAACTAACTAAACCAGGAGTCGTCGCCAGCAGACCTTCCTTGCCTGCATTGGGCACTGCTGGGTGGGTCGCTGTTTTAGTTTCAGTTTCAGCAACTCAACCACCACACAAAGCAGCGAGTTGGCACACCGTGGTAGTTTTAGTCAGTAGACCCGAAGTATTTGGAGAGACTGATATAACCATTTTCGTCTCCCCTTTTGGCGAGGGAGGATGCATCAGGAGCACAAAATGAAAAGTAAAAAAAACAAAACGAGCAGACTAATTGGAGAAGTAACCTAGCGTCTGTGCGACCCTCGCAGCTAGCAATTTGTTGTGTTATGTTCTTACGATAAATAGAGATTCTATGTTCATCAATGGAATGTTTTATTCTCAGTAGATAGCTACTTTGTTGCTTGCGCAAGTAGCACAGTCATTCCCTTTTAGAAGAGTAGACATCGCGCAATTGATGTTAACAAACTTATCAGACATCAGCATATTTATTAACCGCTTTGGTTGTACAAATAATCAGGCAACCACAATCTATATATCTATGACTGCGCTTACACGTAACATACATAGTGTTGTGCCTATATCCCAGAAGGGCTAGGCAGAGATTCACCTGTCTACCTACAACCATAGCTAAATGTGTAATTAGTTCTATAATTACACATTTTGCCAGCTATGGTTCTAGGTTCCACTTAATAAAGAGCAGGCCTATTGCCGTTAACCGATTCCAAACTCCTTGTCGCTACTGTGAATTTTTTGTTAGTAAAACCCTGTAACACTTTATTTGACCCGAGATCTCATATACCGCAGTTGCACCGAGGTACCATTGTTGTCCACTGAGGAAAGTTACAGTAGGTCCAACAGCCTTTATCGCTCCTTGCATCTTACTGCTGCTTCCCAAAAGCAGTAAGTATATCAAATTACTCGTTCCTCTCCACAAGTCTATATTAGTCGTTAGTACGTGGTATATAATATGATGCCTACGTAACCTTCTGACGTTTCTGTCCATCATTAATGATGGGTAACATCGCCGAAACTCGAACCCACGCCCAGGTACCACCGGCAAAAACTCATGCCATATTTGTGAATATTATAACTAAGTAGGCATGTCATGTGGGCTATGCTTTGTCTTACATTTTTGTTACTTTGTTAATGTTTGTTTGTGGGAGGGACTTACGTTTAGCCTAGTTTGGAGAAGAATGAGAAGGTTCTAAGACCGATGAACTGTTCTTTTAAATAGGTATTTATATTGCTTAGTACGGCTTAAAGTGCACATCAATGATATGATTCTTTCTTTAGCTTACAACTGCATATTCTTGAAATTTTTAACAGATTGTAGAACGCTTACATTTTACTATGCTTATCTTAGCGGCTAGCATTTATGTAGTCTGCTGGCCAGTGACAGGTCCAGACACCATGTTGCTACAGAAAACTTACTAACTCAAATAACACTAGACCCCATGTGGGTATCGCATCTATCCTAAGGTTCACTGTATTTCATAAACAATAAAGGCACATGCCATCGAATCAATGGGATGAAACGTCTACAATTTTGTTAATTTCTCTGTTTCCTCTTCTCTCTTCTCTTTGTGAAATAAAGAACATTATAATTAAGTATGACATAGCTATTACACCGTTGTACTTTTGACTGGCCTTGTTGGTCCTTAAGTGTAACGGAAAAGGTTACGAATAAATTACTGACATTGCCTATCATGAACCTAGGAAAATACTTATTTGAGAGTTTGCAAAAATAAAATTAATTTCCTTTATTAATTTTCGTTAACAACACAAATTTCAATACACGCACTAGTCGCCATCTATTACATAATTAATTTTATAGCTGGGAGAAAATAGGAAATACAGTTTTGTCTAACTCTTTAAAAATGCATATATTAACATGATGTGAAATAGATGTACGTATAAATAAGAATTTGGCTACGTCCTATTATAATCCTATTATAATATGGGTGTAAAATATTACTCATCTATTTTTGGCATCAACACTCTTTTAGAAAATTATAAAAAGTCGTAACATCCGTAAGCAAAGTAAGAAATAGAGAGTTGGCACGGCATCTGTACAAACATTATCGGAAGAATTTTCATCAAATTGATAATAATAATATTTTCCTACTCTGTTATTACAATGTAAAATAGCTATAAAAAAATATTTCTTGTAATATTAGTGTATTCTTAGAACCACCTTTTGAAGTGGAAACATTTGTACGTAGCTGTAATTTAGGACATATTGGACATTGTTATTACTGAAGATGACTCCGCACGGAAGCAAATCGCCGACACAAATCCAAAATGAAAACAAAATGAAAATAACCTCAGAAGTGGAGCGAATAAAGACATGAAATAACGACACATGTCGACATACGCACGGAGAATATATTCCAAACAATTTCATAAAGACATACCGTGTTAATAAGCTATAATTTATTTAAATAACTTCGCATCGGTATCGAAGATCGATGAAAACGCCATATTGGCTCGAGTCGGCGCGTACGCAGCGCGCCAAAACCAGGAACCAATAAATATAAATACATTTTAGTTGTTGCCCGAAATGGCCCATCGGCCTCGCCGCTGTTTCCTTATGGACCAGGGCTGCTGACACTTTTCCGAAGCGTATCTTTAGAGCTTAACGAGCACTGACCTGCCTGTATATGGTGAAGTGAAGATAGGTATGCTGTTTCGGTTGTTATTTTTTTGTTCCATGGGTTATTGTTATACACGTGTATCACTGGATGGGAATAATCAATCAAGAATAAAATATATTTTAATATCGTTTTGGTTTTTTAATAATCTGGTTATTACAGGGTAAGAAGCAGATCTTAATAAAAATAATTAGGGCAGAGTTCAACCAAACTAACCAAGTATGGTTTAGAAGATTCAATATATCTTTGTAAACATAATAGAGGACTGCGCCTACCCCAGTAACAACCGGTGTCCACCCAAGGACGTTAGGCTCCAATTCAAACTTCTAGGGTTGTTTATAATTTATTTATTTACCATTGCTGCTGTCTAAATTTCCTTGGTTCACCTATTTATAGGCATGTGATTTCAAAGAGTCAAATGTGAGTACCCTGCGTCTGAACTCGAGACCTTACGAGCCATACAGTATCTACTGTTAATAGACTTTCGTCCGATATTAATATCAATTTAGTTAATCTTTAACCTTGTCACTCCGTTAACAATTGTAAACAAAAATTAAAACGTTTCACAACTGTTTTTTTAAACGTGGTGTACCAGTAAAAATAACTGCATGTAATAGTCGATCAGCACTGAATGTATACGCTACCTGTTGCAAGAAGCGACAAAATGGGTTAGAGAGGTCGCGGATAGCTGAAATTAGGAATTCTGGTCGTCTAAAGTACCAATAGCCCGACCGAAAAGTAGGCGTTTGTAATGCTTTACGGTTGTCATATTAAAATATTTATAATAATAATATTTATTCCGAAACGTTTGATACAAGGCAAGTTATTACTTTGCTTCTAAACTAGATTATGCCTGTATCTTGGGCACCATAACAAGTAGTATACAGTCGAGTATTTTATAATTGCTGTAAAATAGCTTGAGGTTTCCTCTAAACAAGGCTGCCAGGTGTGACGATTCTATCGTTTCTTAGGATATCTATTGGGGTATCCCAATGGCAGACCGGGGATAGAGACAAGTATCACCAGTTTGGTCATTCAGACTACGCTAGATGAGTATACAAGGTTAATTTAAAAATACTAATAATCTTTTATCTATAACTTATTTATACTTTACTTGAAAACTTTTCACTTTTCATAATTCATTATTTTAATTTTCATACCAAAGTACAAATATTGAGACTGGTTGCTCCAATCGCACAACTTAAACATAAGACTAGACGCGGTTGCAAAAGAAAGCAACGGCGTAACCAAACAGCACACCCCGGGGAAAGGAAAGGCGTCATGCAGGCGGAGCGCATACAATTTTAAACTTGACAAAATGTTTTTCGGAAAATGTATGGAGTTTTGTAAAAAGAGATACAACAAAAGTTGTTAAGTATGTAAACAAGACACGAACAAAAGTTTTTATGTTTTTTAACCCTATCGTACACAGGGTTAAAAAAAAATGAAATCACTAAATTTAGGAGCGCCAGTCCAATTTAAATATAATGCTTTCATTAAATAAGGTATTAAGTAAAGGTACAAATGTCTATTAAGTAACAGTGTAGGTTGTGTACCACTGCTACGAACCAAACGAGACGGGCAACAATATAAAAGTTATTTAACCAACTGCAACCGCGACGCATAGCTAGATGTATATTATTATATTATATTATATCTTCAATGAAATTTTTACTTGGATATCAGGTTTATCGCAATATCTGTGCTGAGTAAGCACTTTCCAGTTGTTTTAGCTCCATAACAACCTCACGGCAGCCCTATGATGATACAGGGCACCGATACCATTGTCCTACCAGTTACCTGTTATGGTGAGTGACGCGCCAGTAGCAAGGGCCTTATTAGCAACGCTTGTGTCCTGTAGTACAGGACCTAGAGGGTCAAACGATGAAAGAAACCTATTTTTAGTGACTGTAAAACAGAAAACTTATTGATAGCCTTATACAGTTTGGAAGTTACTTACTGATGATGGATAGTGATAACCTAATTGGCTGCCTCGGTGTCGCAGTGGTGGTAAATACGATTGACATTCCAGTCCGTTCAACTATTGCGAAGATAGGCTCATAAAAACAGATGAGCGACCAACGGACCAAAAATGGTTAGGGACAGTAGGGATGTGCGTGGAAGCTAATCAGTGAGCGAAAGCGAGCCTAAATTACTAAGCTATGTAGCCGAAGCTAAACGCTTTAGTGGAAGGGATAGATACGCATACGCTGCATCACATGCTTCACCGGCTCGTACGTATACTTCGAATCTTTAAGTCATGGAGTATATTTATTTTACATTTTGCTCATCAAAATGACCACACTCCGCCTGATGGTAAGCATTCGTGTGGTATAAGAGTATAGAAATATGGCTTTATTTCATTATTTTTACCAATTCTTTAAGAGATGGTGTTATTGCTCCCCTTATCCCATTCTTTACCGTAGGCAACGCCTTTTTTTTTGGTATTGCTTCTACCAGAGCTTTGTACCTAGATGCATTTGCTCTGAGTGGCGGCAGTTACTGCTCACCATCAGATAAACCCACGAACAGAAAACCTTATTTCCCTATTTTGTGCAAGGGCCGTTGGCCGTTAAAGAATAGTTCTAATAAATTTCTACTAGAAGGTAGACTGATATTCCACTAATTTGGCAACTGTGACTCAATGTATCTATTATTATCTCAAACGTTTCTGCTTGTAAACATAGTACATAATGTCTAGTTGATATTTATTGGTGTTTCATTCAAATGAGCTATTTCAGAGTTATTATAATGGATGCATTAGCAAATAGAATGCGCCGGGCGTCTGTCTACCCGTATCTTGGACCATTGAATAACATGATAAACTGGACGATAAGGAGATGTCATACATTTATAATGACTTGTCTCGGTGTTATTATAAAGGTTGATTCACGATATAGCAACGATTAAAATAACTATGCGTTTAATAAACGTGGACTATTCAGGTTATAATCTAAATCTATACTATCTATACTAATATTATAAAGCTGAAGAGTTTGTTTGTTTGTTTGGTTGAACACGCTAATCTCAGAAACTACAGGTTCGAATTCAAAAATTATTTTATTGTTAGATAGCCTATTTAGCATTTATATAAAGCAGCGATAGCTCAGTGGGGAGACCAACAGACTGCAATGCAGAGGGTCTTGGGTTCGAACCCACGTCGCGCACATCTGACTTTCGGAAGTTATATGACTTTTCGAAATTATGTGCGTATTGATTGACAATTATCGCCTGCTCCGTGACTCGGAGAGCACGTTAAGCCGTTGGTCCCGGCTGCCATGATCAGCTATGGCAGTCGTTATTGGGAAAGTCAGTACCCTCTTATATCCTGACACTGGTCTAGCCTTAGAGTATCGTTAGCCTTCGGGTTGCGGAGGTCAGATAGCAGCCGCTCCGTGTAAAAACTGATATTCAGTCAAATCCGGCTAGACCAAAAAAGCCGACCCCAAGTGACTCGGGAATAATAAAGGCTAAGAGAGAAGATAGCCTATTTATCGAGGAAAGCTGTAGGATATAATTATCGCGCTACGAACAATAGAAGCTATAGCAATAGGGGCATCCATGAATAATGTTGCAAAAACAGGGAAAATCTCTTATGTGAAGCAGATGAAGTTGCGCGGATCAGCTAGAAATAAAATATGAAGAGAAAACTTTGTACTCTTTTTTAATCATATTCCGCGCATGTAAAGCTGTATGCGAGTGTAAAATTTGTCATAGTTAGTTTATATAGAGAAGGACTGCAAATAAACTGAAATTTATACAAAAATAAATAATATTTTTATTAAAATCATAAATTTTTGTCAATTTTCACTACTAGGAGATGACTGGGTAATATAAATACTAATCGACACACATATTAAATTCTGAGTGATACAGTAATATTTAATCGCGTAAGCGTAAACAGTAGCTAATGTGGTCAATTGTCTATGTTTTGAATTGCAGTTAGAAAATACAACGTGGTGTCGTAAGTCTCTAATCGTCATTCTGAGCCAACCGTGAAGCGTCATGAACATCTACAACAGACAAATCAGTCACCAATAATTTATTTGTTTGAATAAGATACAAACAGTAAAATAATAATAAAATATACGGATAGCTCTAACTTTACATAAAAAGGGTAACTTTGGGATGTCTACAGTATAAATAAATTAATGGTTTCTGTTGTTAAATTATTTAACCGAAACGATCATTAATCGAGTAGCACTGTGCAGCGCTACAGTGTGGCTTCATCGTTACGTAGTCATAGTTGCAAGCGTGGGTCGTTGTATCTGGGGCTCATAACACCAATTATGCGTTGAATATCTAAGTGACTAAGTAAGGAAACTAATTCCGATGTAAATCCAGAAATGAGAGCGCATTGACAGCTTCTTTGAATACCTGTAAGGGCTTACACTGATGGAAATGTTAAATTAAATCCTACTACTGTAATATTATGAATTTGAAAGTTTGTAAAGATGTTTGGATGCTTAGCTCTACACTAAAATTAAATGGTAAACGTAGATTTCAGTCTATTTCTTTTATTTTCAAATGCAACTCCCGCTCTAGGTGTTGTCCCTGTGTCGCGGGGGACCGGACGTACCAAAGATTCAAACAATAAACACACAGAACACTCGACTCGGAACAACCATATGTGGATCACACAAATTGTTGTCCTGTGAGGAACTTGAACCCTTTTCACTCGTAGCAGTAACAGCGGCAAGGCGATCACTTAAACCACTACACCATCCGTGCAGTTATTGTTTATATCAGTTACTATAAAAGCATTAATTTCGACGCAGAAGATTACTAATATCATAAATGCGAATGAAAAATTTCTGACGGTTTGAATGCTTGTGACTCAACCAAGCTTAAACTGTTAAACAAATTTGGATGAAACTTTACACTCAGATAGACCATGTTCAGGAGTAGCACATAAAAACTGTATCCTAATAACACGTATGTAATAATAAATTATGTTGTTTATAATTAGGTACGTTCGTTCTAAACTTTTCAATAAATGGCGCTGCACAACCATTCTCATGCGGGAAATGCCGCAGCGAATAGTTTGTATATTATTTTATAAGATACTGTAGTATCGCAATCGTTTTTAGATTCGTGTATTACTAATAATCAACATCTTTTAAAAGTTGTAACTTACTGCCAAGTTTTATTTTAAAGTTATTTAGACATAGAGCTTGTCTACGTCGTGAGGGACTTTACAAACATGTAATTGATGGATATAAAGTTCTCAGAACAATAAAATTAATGCAAAAACCCGCAATGCGCGCATGGACAGCGACGAGATGACCGTTTGCCCACTGTGACATCGATACCCAGAGCAGTGTAGATAATTCAATTTAATGCGATTTGACGTTAGTTCCCTTTATCTTTTTATAGTTTTATCCCATTGCCTAATATAACATGAACCTAGGAACTGACCTTAAAAGGAAAACTTACTATAATAACTACAAACTTTGACGTTTACAAAATAACCTTTTTGACCTATATGACTTCATTTTAATATAAAATAGAGTATCTATAAAAGATAATCGAGTCCTTGTTTGGTTAGCATAATCACAGGGTAACACGGGAGTCCAATTAAGCCTTGCGGACATGATCAGTACTGCATATCCGATTAGCAAGAATCGATAAAATAAATCGATTCAGAAGGAAAATAGTCTGTGTTTTCCATCTCCAAAAGATACAAATTAATATTCTATCACATAGACACAACACCATCAAGCCCAAACTAAGCAAAATTTGTACTATGGGTACTAGACAATGGATAAACATACATTTACACTTTTTTTTGTAAATTCATACATATTATACATATCCATGCACACAAATGTTTGACTTGTGCGGTAATCGAACCCGCGATCTCAGGTGTGGCAGTCAGTTACACTAACCACTATGCCATCGAGGCCGCCATAATATAAATTGTTATTGTCACATTTATACAAATACATACATACATAGTCTAACACCTAACTCCCTGAAAAGGTAAACAGAGGTTGTACTACCCTCACATTTCGCAAGCTATGGTTTCACGTAATATAGCAGGCCTTTTGCCATAAAGCAAAGACAGTTCTAACTCCACGCTGCCACTAAGAATGTTTGGGCAGAAGAACCCAACAATACTTTCTCCGACCTGGGAGCACAACTGAGATCTTATACATAGCAGTCGCATATACTATCGATGCGCCACCATGACAGTTTACATACAAACTTAAAACGATAACTTATCACTTAATTACAGGTTACCAACATAAATTATAACTACTCCATAATCCATCACATAGCCTATCATTGTTCACCATTAAGTCGAAAAAAAAAACAATTTGTGTTTGAGCGCGAGGCAAATTGTTCGCTATATAGAGTCATAATGCTTTGTCCTCACTAACATTATAGACCGATATGCGTGTTTTTATTGTATTATTGTAATAATTATTAACTGAGTGTGGGAGGCACCCACAGTAGAATGAATCACGAACGAATATGGGTATCAAATAAATAATATTGAGCAAAAACAACAGATTGATTAGCCGATAATCTGTTGCAATAAAATGTGCTAATGTTTAATAATGAGGTACTGTCTACACTGTGTTTAAAGTGACATGAGAACAGACATATAACTGTTATTGTTGAGGAATTATAAACTGGTAGATAAATATATGTCAAATTGGAATATTTTTAGCTGTTTGTGGGCGAGTTTTTTTGACTCCCTCGTTGTTTCTATGGTATAGGTTTGCATGTTATTGTGAGGTATTGGATTCAAATATTGAGTGAGGTAACCCGGTACACCCGCAGTATAAATTTGCGGGTGATTCTGCGTTATAATTAACGGTTTGGGTTCGATCCCGAATCCGGTATGTTGTTTTAAAGTTGTTTTGTTCGGCAATTCGTAGTAGCAATGCGTAATCTGGCAAGATCTGTCCGGTGAACCGTAAAAGATTTGGCTCTTATTTGTGCATGGCAAGAGACTTGGCCCTTATTAGTGCACGGCAAGAGACTTGGGGCATATTAGTATATGCACAGCAAAAGAATATATTATGTTAATAACATAGGTGACGAAATTTGGTTATAATACATTATTGCCTACACTTTCGGGGTATACAGGCCTAAGTCTATGCATATTATGAGAGAGTAAAAATGTTACAAATGCTTTGAAAAGGTGAAGTTTTGCACAAACGCAATGATGTCAAAATCTTCTTTGTGATTACGACACACACATATACACATAATAATAAAGAGAGATTTTAATTCTTTTCACACGTACTATAAAGATCACAAGACATTTTGCTTATATAGGTTATAATTTCATAACATGCCTCTACGAATGTAGAACTGCTAAGCATAGATTTCTCATGGCTTTTATATCTTCTCTTTTATTAGTCTTTTAAACACTCAAAGCCCCTGAAAGCTAGATATAATTTTTTTGTTAATATGCCAATCGTTCCTAAGATTGAAATATTTCAGGCCGCAGTACATTGTATCATACCAGAACTACCACGAGATACCTGTTTTGAACAATTGACATAGTTTCATGGTAAATAAATATATATCTACTGTTTAATTGCGTTCTAGTTAAAGTCTGTTCGCTAAGTTTGCTTTTTGTATTCAAATTCAAGTATTCAAAATCATATATCGTACGTTCCTCAACACAGGATACGGCTTTCTATCGCTACCCAGAGGATTGTAATAGTTAATTACATAATATTTTATTTGAAACATTATCTTATCTTGACAAAATTTACGGAATAGTTATTTTCATTAAATTGCAGGAATGCAGCCACGAGTAAAACCTAGTTGTGAATATTTGGCACGTTATTCCAATTCTTCTATCGCTAATTCGCTATAATTTTATTACTATGCAAATATCTAGAAAGACCAAAAATGTATGTAAATAAGTTATAATTTACTCAATTAAAATACCTGAGCGTGCATTCCTTACAAAATAATGCCATAAAAACAGTAATAATTCTGTGACTGTTATGAGTATGACTTTTGAGTTTGAAGTGCGTATGTGCATGGGGAACGCCTACTATCCCAATTATTATATTAAGCTTTTCTGTTGCCAGCTACAATCAATTTAGATTACGGTAAGTCTTATTAACAAAGATGGGCTTTTGTAATTAACAGTAATGTGCTATGAAGCATTCAAGTTACACTTGTCTCTGTGTACATTTTGTACCTACTAATGCGTTTTCCTTTTGCAAGTTTGTTGCAGATTAAAGACTTATTTTCTTAGGCCTGCTGTTACATAGGAGTATGTATGTAATAAATGTAAGTAATTGTCATTCAACTATTAAATTCTTCCTTGTCAAATTGACACCCTTCTGAATGATGGTGAGCAGTTAAGAACACTAATAATGGAGACTTGTTTCTATATTGGTATTATCGACACTTCGTAGGCTTACATGCTGTGAAAGATATAAGTTATTGACCAAAAACTGCAAGTTATGATCTATTAATCATATAATAATCGGTAAATTTGATCAAATCTCAATTAAACAAATCGGATTGGTCTCCTACGCGTCCAGAGCCGCGTGCAAAACTCAATAAATGGTACATTTTTATCACATTATTTCCAAAGGCGATGTTGCCGGCTGTCAATATTTACATACTATTACATCGATGTGACCGAATATGGGTTTGAATGCGTGTGGCTGTGTATCTAAATGATATCATAAATCTACAAAAGATACGTTTGGTTGAAACTTTCCCGAGCTCTTTATGGCCAAACGTTTAGAACAAATTAGCGATGAATTAACGCGTAATAATTAAATAAATAAATGAGAATGTATTTTAAGCTATCTCATGACTTATTCAAAGGCATTTTATTAGATCGCAAAATAACATTGGTCGTCAAAGTTCAAAGTTCACTTCGTGATATACTGAAGTTACGTTTAGCTTGGGCACTAGGTTTAGTCAAAAACTTATAATAAAAGGCTTAGGGTCCTCAAAGAAATTCTATTTGACGGAGATAACAAGAATTCTTTGTATCATGCGAATAGACTTAGTAATTAAAAGCCGTCAGAGTTGAGAGTTATAAACACGTAAAGTATCCGTTATCATCACTTAATTAAATAGTTCCAAAATGTTGCTCTATATTATGTGCAAACTAATTAACATAAATATGTATTTATGTGTTTTATTAGGTTAAACCTATAAAATTGCTGTCAATTTTGCCTAAGCATAGGTAAAATATAACGCAGTATAGCTGCTTATATATCATACAGCCTGCTACCGATTCCACTAAAATGATTATGTTATAAGGAGGTTCGTAAGCTGCTTTTATTGGGTTCACTATATTTTATAAAAATTGACTGCATCAATGCACCGTCGTGTTGTAAAATATGTGTAGCCCCGCTGTTGACGCAGTAATGGTGAATACAATTGCTGTGTATGAGGTCCTGGGTTCGATTACCGATTATTAGTAAATTATTATTGGATTTTAAGTTGCAGCAGGAAGTCTGCTGTTCTGCTCGGTCGACGGCTATTACGACGGTAGCAGTCCGGTGTAACATAGGTACCTTTGTCTGCCCTTTGTCTCCCTTCGGGTTTATAGGCGCAGGAGTATGTATGTATTAAACAGGCCAGCGGCATTAATTTAATTTATGTCGATATATTGCGATATGACTTCTATGCACACACAACATACTGTTGTGAAAACATTGTACCCATAGAACAAAGAAATAAACAAATATACTCAGTTCTTTAACTGCACCTTTATCAAAAAATAAAAACCATGTAGAGCTTAATTTTTATTGTTTCATAAACAATTTTTGTACATTTTACATGTAACAAATGAAATAAATAAAACAGTTTTGGCCTTTTCCCGAAATCTGATGATAGCATTGTTGATAAAAAATAATATAGTTTCTTACTATTTGGTCATACTGGTTAATAAACATGTATCACTAAAGTATGGACATACATAAAGTACCTACGTAAATGATAAAGTTATAAGCAGATTTTTACATGTGCCGAATTTTGAGAATAATATTTTAGTTTATAGCCACATATTAAATAAGGCAGTGATATATATAGCTCTCCAATACAATGCGCGAAATGGTTGTATTTAAATGCAATATTAAACCAAAGACCTTGAAGACCTTGGTTTCTAGAAGCTACTGAGATTTGCTGATTGAAATTTGAGTTAGCAAAAGCCAAATGACAGCCAAAGACACGTCGTTGTTTAGTATTTCAGATAACTGCTGTAAATACTATTAATAAATTATAGGCACATATTAGCCCCGAATTTCAGTGTCGAGACGATTTTTACTTATATGGTCTGCCTGATTGATAATGCGGGTATTTCATGATTTCCATCTGTATCTTTTGTTTGTGATATAGTACTGGATAATAACATAATATCACAATTTGTACATCAGATCGATAGACAGCGTTGCACCGTAAAATTAAAAGTCACAAGAGTATGTTTTACCTACAAGGGCAATTTTTAATAATTTTTTTATCGTTTGCATTTTACTCAAAGTTTGAACTCAGTTGCGCACCATACTAATTAGTATCAATGAATACAAATTATTTAGTACTAGATTCTGTCATCGGCTTTGCTCGTATGAATGTAGGTTAGGTTAGATTAAAAACTGAACTATTTTCTGAATCAAAGGTACCCTATGTCCTTTTCTGTTTCCCTGACAACTTGTCTGCGAAATTTCATTATGACCGGTCGAGTAGTTAAGGCGTGAAAGTGTAACAAACAATCAAACAAACAAACTCACTTTCGCGTTTATAATATAAGTTAGGATAAAGTATTGTGACTATAGGTAAGATATATCAGTAAAAATCAGCACTTGTGCCTACGAATTTCAGCCCTTGCTAAGTTTAAATTTCAGACGGAATCTTGTGTTTTTGAAACACCTCTGCTTACCCAACTACGATTATATAGAGACGTATGTAAATATAAATGTATGTTAAGAATGCGTAGATTGGAGTCAGTTTTATTTAGCTTTGTGGAACTACAAGCGTCGAGTTAGGTATGCAAATGTTTTAATCCATCGTAGTGCATTTACGATTATTGCATTTGAAGGTTGCTTGTTATTTGCCGTGTTCGTGTACCTACATATATATACTATGTGCATGTTTGCAGAGCTATCGTCATTAAAATATAGCATCTAGGGCTGACTCTATCTATCTTTTTTTTTTATTTACTGTCTCGGTACAACTCTGTTTATTTTAGGAATGGAGTATTTGGTGACGGTACGAATTAGTTGGCTCGCCCGAGGGAGTACCAAATTCCCTTACAGACTCTTGACTCTTACTTGACTGCGCGGATGGTTTAAGTGGTCGCTTCGCCTCCTCTATTGCGCAGAGTGTAGTGTGTTCGATCCCCACACGAGACAAACATTTTGTGTGATCCACAAATGGTTGTGCCGAGTCTCGGTGTGCCTACCTACTTTGTACATTTTTGCTTGAATATTTGTGAAATTCTCTGCGATACAGAAATGATTTCTAGTACGGTATTTAAAAATATAAACATATACCGAGGCACAGCTATCTAACTAGATAAATAAATACTCGACATATCTATAGTTTAGGGTGAATTATAAGCTTAACAATACGACATGCTTGTATTGAACATATTTACTGCTTACTTACAAGCCTATGTCATAGGATTTGTAACAGGAAAACACCGAACCATGTATCAAAAGACGGAGGTTTAGCGGACGTGCCTATGATCATGAGAAACCGTTTTCAAGTAGTAAAACTGACTCATTGTCAGGTTTACGACTTGAAAACGGTTTTGAATAATAGTACATCTGCATATTATTATATTACTCATTTGTTATTATTTAGAAGACCATAGTCACACCGGGAATAATCTTAATTACTCATGTCTCCTGTCTTTACCCAATCTATACTTCTATAATACTAATATTATATAGATTTTTATTTTTGTATAATATCTATACTAATATTATAAAGCTGAAGAGTTTGTTTGTTTGTTTGTTTATTTGTTTGTTTGTTAATTTGAACGTGCTAATCTCCGGAACTACTGGTTCGAATTGAAAAATTATTTTAGTGTTGGATAGCCTATTTATCCAGGAAGGCTATAGGCTATATAAAATCACGCTACGACCCACGGGGGTGGCGCAGTAACCATAAACACAGGTGAAACTGCGGGTACAGCTATATTTATATATAACTGTAGCAAGTGAGACATATAAAAATAAAATAATCCCCGAATGTCTGTTGTCTTTTAACGAGTTAATTATTATTGAAATTACGAATAAAAAGAACTCTACACGTCGTTACTTTGAACAACTATTCGGAGTTTAACTATTTTTGCTAATAGCAATAGAATCGAACTACATTTCTAAAACAGAAAGAGTAGAGAGTAGCCTAGAGGGAAGAACGTTGGACTGCCGCGCAAAGCTGTTGAGTGCAACGCCACTGCATGCATATAATTTTCGTAGTTAGCTCGGGTAAAATAGCATAACTAGAGTCCTCCATAATATCTTCGAAGATGTGTCAAGTGAATTACCTAGCGTGGTAGGTTTTGGCTGAACCCTACTAATACAGACCCATGGCAAGCAACGTAACAGACAAAATATGTTTTATCTTTAAGAACATATATATTACAAAACTGACTGACGGATAAGACCAAAGATATTGTATAACTAGGATAAGACTGCTTGCTAAAAGTAAATTCAAAGACACAATATAAGATTTAACAAATAGGGAAGCAACTAGGGAAATATAAGATCACACAAATACATGTATGATCTTTCCTTTTACACTATTTGCAATAAAATAAAATTATTACGACAGTTTCGAGCGGTAGAGTCGATTGTGCCAGCCGTTTGATGTTTGGTAAAGATTTGTATAAGTCCACTCTCTCCGGAAAGAAACGCGCATTCCTTTTCTTTCATCCCTTATTTAATTTAATTTCTTTGGTAATTTGCGGTGACCGATGACAAAAATCTTTTACTAGACTGCAGTTGAACTGATACCACTGAACTAACGAATAAATAATTAAGTATTTCTTCATTTCTTGAATCTTGAGACAATTCGCGCCCTAGGAATAACGCCTATATCACGGGTTACTTTACAAACATTCTTTTCTTTTTCACGACGGGCACAAAACCCGAAACAAAAATTTATGAAATTAAACTACTATATACGGATTTTATCGCGTTGTTTATTTAATACTTTATTACATGGGCGGCGGCCATACTGGCGACTGCTGGGGTCGCACAAGTCGTTGGTCGTATCCGGCGGTTGGGCCTTGAGGTGGCCCTGTCCAAGTCTGAGGCCGTTTGTTTTCACATCATGGTAAGAGTCAAGAGTCCGCATCGCTGTCGAGCCAACCGTTGCGTAACTGGGTCTCTTGCTCGACAGCTGATGGGACTTTGTAGCCCATTTTTGTCGTCTGGTCCCCAGGCTTCTGGGCGCTACAGGTGCGCTCGCACGTCTGCTGCCCAACCTAAGGGGGCCAGGCACCTCCTGCCGGAGGCTATACAAAGGGGTCGTGCGGTCCATGGCCTTTTATGGGGCACCAGTTTGGGGAAATAACCTGACGGCCCGTTATATATCGGCGATCCGTGCGCCACAACGTGCAATGGCCGTCAGGTTAATTAGAGGCTACCGCACGATCTCGTTCGAGGCAGCGAGTCTCCTCGCCGGATCGATGCCCTAGGACCTGAAAGCGGCGCTTCTGGCATCTCTCTACCGTTGGCACCAGGAAGCGCTAGCTCAGGGCGAAGGACCAGGTCTTCCCGCTTTAGAGGCGGCATGGTCTGAATTCCGACAGGTCCTGGTGGAAGAATGGAGAAATCGACTTGTGCACCCCAGTGCCGGGCACGCCACGATCGTGGCGGTAAGCCCCGGTTTTGAGAAGTGGGTGGAAAGGCGGCATGGCGTCCTCACCTTCCGGCTGACACAGGTAATGACTGGCCACTGTTGTTTTGGCTAGTTCCTGTGCCGCATAGGCCGGCAGGAGACGCCCGGATGTCATCACTGCGGCGACTGCCGCGATGTTGTTGTGAACATGGCGCTGCATACTTTGGCAGAATGCCCCGCTTGGGCATCGCAGCGCCGTGAGTTGATCGTGGCAGTCGGACTGGTTCTCACTCCCGGCCGTGGTTCAGTCTATGGTCCGGAGTGAGAGATCGTGGAACGCCGTCGCCTACTTTTGTGAGAAAGTAATTTCCAGCAAGCGGCGGAGCGGGAGAGGGAACGCTTAAACCCTTTCCTAAACCGCAAAAACCGGGCGCCGGAGGGCGCGAGATGACCTCCAGCCACCCTGAGTTTTGACCTGGTGGTGGTGGGCTGTGTGGGTCTGCTCGTCACCCGATCAGCACCAGGTCCGAGAGGCGGCGTGCGTGTTCCCACGTGCGCCTCTGCATCGTGTCTTTGTCCCTCCCAGGGGGACGGTGGAGGAAGTATTTTTGTGTAGTGGGCTGCCGTTTTACACGGCGGGCCGAAACCACGGCGGGGTCGCGATTGCATGTGAAAGCGATTCGCGCGGCCTCGCCGTCTATGGTTATGTCGAGGAACACCGTGGTAAGTTTAGTCGGTATGGTGAGCCCGACATAACCTCTCCGTCACCCCGCGGAGAGGTATAAGTAAAGCATAACACCAAGTTAAAAAAAAATTACATAATTTATAAACTACTACTATTAAACTTTGCTAATTTTTAAGCTAATTAATTATTAAAACTATTTACATTTAATATGTTTGGGTACTTTGAAATAACTACACTGGAACATTGAGACAACTACCATCTTAGTCTACCCGTGACCATGGCTGCTAAAAAGCAACCGAAACGTCGGGGAAAGTGTAAACTTAAATATAAATAGTTTTAATAGTTTTAGTAATTGAATTAGCTTAAAAATATGTAAAGTTTAATAGTAGTAGTTTCTAAATTATGTAATTAAGTGTCAAATAAACAACGCGATAAAAATTCGTATATAGGTAGTAGTTTAATTTCAATGAATAACATCCGCGTAAACAGAAGACAATATTACAGAAATGTATAGTTTATATAAATTTTTGACCCGTGCGGGATTCGAACCAGCAACACTCTGCCTAGTAGTAATAGCAAGGAGACCACTTAAACCATTACAGTCAGTATCCATTGTAGGTACGAGCCATAGGTGCCAGCCCTATTAGCCCCCGTAGGCTAACATTAAGTACAGATATTAACTCGCGGGTATCAAGTGGGTGGACGGCAGAAATGTATAAATATGTAAGTATTTATAATAGAAATATCTGCGTCTTACTTTTGATGTTAGACAAATTTAAATACAATAATTACTTTTACGTGGTTTTACGGGCCAAAGTAAGTTTATTATTCTAAACGATGTTGTTAAGGTTTACCTATAACGTTTTGAACACGGGTGGACCATGGATTTTAGGCCTATATGGGACAAAAATATAATAATAATAATATCAGCTGCTGTAGCTGTATTAAACTGTCCCACTGCTGGGCACCAGCCTCTTCTTCGTGTGCCAAACATATTATTATGTATCATTGTTTCGATCTTATTAAGTGTACTTACCTGCTGTTCGTTATTTCTATATTTGTAAAGTTCGGGCCTAGAAAAAAGCGATGCAAAGAAATTTTCAGAACTGCTAAAGGAAAATTATAAAGTGATCAACCTATTTGTCACCAGATCTTACCAGATATAGTATAATCCAAACCATAGCATCCATTATTTTATTACTTACAATAAGAAATTATTTTTATCTCATCTTCGTTAAATATTATAAAATAGATGCTAATTCCAATGTATTAAAATTATAATAACAAATAAATCAAATATAGACATTCTACCAATTTACCAATAATTTATTTTCAATGTTTCGTTAGTGTATTTTATAATTAATTAAAGATGTGGATAGGAAACTTACTCTTAAAAACGCTCTCTTCAATACTCCTCCTTAGTCCACACATTAGATTCCACACAGCATCCAACTATCAATAAAATACACACAACACAGAAATAATACAATAATATCAGTAAAACGACACTTAATCACTTTTAAACTATTCAATAATTACGAAAAACAAGAATATAAAACAACATCTTATTCAAAAAAGCGCGCGAAGCGGCCAGAGACAATGCGGCGCTGTCGAAAGCACAAGGCAGGCAAAGGCGCACATTCATACTGCCAGAGTCGCAGAGGCTGCGTTGCTCTCGCTTGTGGGTCACCGCCCACAGGCGCAATGAGATCATAAAGTCGTTTCGAATATCATTTACACTTAACTCGGTGCATACAGCCTCCCTCGCGGTGTATTTACATAATTTAATACGTTGGAACTTAGTAAGTACGCAACTTCATTATGGTAATGTTTCCTTTCGTAATAGCTAGCTCCTTATTAAATCAGTACCTAGGTATTGGTGTTCCTGTCAATAATTATTGATGACTGATGAATGATGATTGTATACACTGTTTAATTGTACGTCATATATTGCTTTTGCTAGTTTTATTGCCGTGTTGGTTCTGCGGCATATGTTTATATATGCTGATGATTGTGAGATCATACCAACAACAGACAACAACACTTTACCGACATATAAGAAGTAGCCTGCGCATATAATGTAGGTGTTATCCTCGTATATGTTAGGTTAGAATATTAACATACCATAATATAGAATATTACCTACATTCGCGTAACAGCGGTAGTACATGCGAATACTGTGCTTTCAGTCTCGGGTTCTATTCCTTTGTTAGGGCAATAAAATTTTATTACTATTTTCTGCCAATAAATTTTCTATGGCAGCCCGCAGTAAGGAAATAGATGGAAAGGTAGAAATCAGGTATAGCCGTTGGTTCTTCGCCTGGTCTATCTGCGATAAGGTCGGATTGCTGTGCCGTCAGTCTACGAGAGTGAGGGAATAGAGAATGTATCAGTGTTTGCGCACATACTTGTGTATTATTATATCGCCTGCGCAGACTGCTAGTCTCTGTTACTATTAGTCGCCGTGAATAAATAACGGTACGGACCGTATATGTATTATTCTAATATGTAAGGTAGTGAAAAGAAACAATTCAGGTAAAAACCTAGCGTACCTACTTATTGGTTATTTGTAATATAGGTACCAAAATTAATATAATTTATGTGGTACTGCTATAAATATTCCAAAACATTACTCATTTTCATGTAGTTGCACGGATGGCGTACTGGTTTAAGTGATCATCTTGCCGCTGCCTCTGCGCCGAGTGTAGTGGGTTCGATCACCACAAAAATTTGTGTGATCCTTAAGTAATTGTTCTGAGTTTGGGTCTGTATTCTGCCCGCTGTTCGAATGTTTGAAAGACTCTCGCGAAGTAGGTTTTCTCGTAGCGTAGGAATTGTTATTTCAAAAGAAGTATAGTAATATTACTCCTGTGAGAAGCAATGGTTCAGGCAAAATGTTATTGGATGCGTTCTCTGTTAAGCATTTCTTAGTAGGGTCCGAAATTTCCAGTCCTACTTAAAACATTACATAACATTACATAACAAATGTGGCTTAGATTTAATTAAACCCTAAGTTATCACGTTATAAAAGCGAAAATAAGTTCAGTTGATTTTACGTGATGGCACATAAAAAAGACAGACTGAAATCTAAAGTCCATTGTTTTGTGCTAAGAACCAATAAAATCAAAACCAGTTAGATTAAAAATTATACATACAGACTTTTTAGTATTCAAACGCAACCTTATTACAGTTTTATAATTACTTAGGCCCGATTCCTGTATCAAGAAAATATGAGTCGATTTAGCTGCATTCAGTTAAAAATTGACACATATTCTATGGATTGAGGAGCCATCTCAGATTTTAAAAGAAAGCTCGCTCACTTATTAAGTAGAAACTGTTTATTTTGTTAGCCAAATTCTAGAATTTATCTTAAAATATATCAAAAGTTATATCAATGTGAAAGTGGCTCATCAATCCAAACATCTGTATTGAGAAGCCACCTGGAACAATAAAAGTAGATGAAAATATTTGTAAAAAAATTATATCAGAACAAAATTTTACTGTCTGCAGCTAAAACGACTCGTTGGATGCTTGATGAACCAGGCTCTATATTTTGGTTGAGAGCTAAACTCACACTCATTATCATCGTTCGATGACTTCATTTGCGCTGTTCAATGACCATCACTAACAAATACTTTACATCAATCTGCATAGCTTTAACTTAGTCACTAAAAATCAGCAAGACATTACAGCTCTTATGTTAAGAGAGCTAAAGGCGAAAATAGCATGATAGAGATATATTTTTGTGGCCAATAAATTGGTATGTAGACTTGATGTATGGGATCCTGTTGACCTTCCGAGAATGCGTCAATAATTTGAGGTTTACGCCCTATGACGTCATAATTAGCCAGCACTAATGAATGTTACGAATTTCCGTAAATTCTTTTTTCCTATACCTTTACCCATTACCGGACAAAGTATAATGGCATAGGACAATCATTTGTGGATCACACGAATTTATTCCTGACCTTGACCGCGTAAATCTTACAGGTAAATATAATTTATTTCCTTGCAAAATTTCATCGTAATGCGTTCAATTTAGCCGTGAATGAATATGTAACAGACAGACAGACAAAGCTAAAATATTAGTAAGTATCAAATATATTCTTTTTTAATGAGTATAGATTAGCTAATTGTAAAACTATATTATCCACAGGTCATAAATGCATTTTTTAATGTTTTCTGTACCACCGATAGGTAAGTAATGAATGCATTTTTTTATGTACCGACTCTCGTTATTCTCGACCACGTATACTTATTATCTATCTTATCTTATGTGGGCCAGTCAGTGCAGACCGGCGACACTTCGACCCAGTGGGATTTTTTATGTCGACACTCTCCCAATAACGACTGCCACAGATGTTCATGGCAGCCGGGACCGACGGCTTAACGTGCTCTCCGAGGCACGGAGCAGGCGATAATTGTTAATCAATACGCACATAATTTCGAAAAGTCATATAACTTCCGAAAGTCAGAGGTGCGCGACGTGGGTTCGAACCAGAGACGACAACTGGTAGAGACTAGTGGAACAGACAGAATTCGAACCTTAAAACAACTCGGATGCATTGTCCACTGTGTCACTAGTGTTTGATTCAATGGAATTACGTACAGAACATAAATTATCTTTTTATTGTCCCTTCTGTTATAAACCTCTCTAAACAATAACATAATTGTAGTACATTATTTTTTATAAATGCTTCAGAATGCATATAAATTACAACAGTTACAAATATTTTTCTTGATAATAATTAATCTGTAATTTTCCACAGGGAATATTAAAGTAGTATATAATTAAAATGTGCCGACTGCCGAGTGTTGAAGGTTCGATGCGCACACAGGACAAAATATTGTATGATCCACGTGGTACGACGAGGAGTAAACCACAAATACTTGTGTGTTCTTTGTGTCCATTGTGTGAAAATCTATGAATTCAAGATTTATTCTTAGTGCCTAAAAATGATAAATGAGAATCTATTATTGTAAAAGCGCCATATATTATTTTCTCTAGTGTGACATAATTGCAATGGGACTTTATATTATTTGAAGTATTATGAGTTTATGACACGTGGTTTCATAAAGAAAAATCATTATTTATGTGAGTGAATAGTGATGGGCATCTATTGACTTAAAAAAACGAAGTATTCGCTACTTTGATGAATATTTGAATGAAACTATAATATTGATTATTTCATAACGAATTGGCTCTACGACAATACGAATTCGATACCGCCATTTAAATATAGGTACACGTGGCGTGGGGCATGGGATAGAGGATACGACGTGAGAGGATACTAAAATATTTTGGCCTACCCGGCACCCAAACTTAGGAACCTGTTAAACGACAGTTAGCAGACTGTGTTAGTCACTCATAAGGTCCTAAAACTGTCGGTGTATCCCACTTTTTCCATGGAAATACAAAATGGAAAATGTGGGACAATTTTTCCTAATTATATCTCATTATTTCGAAAATCACAAATAGTAAAAGCGTTTTCGCAATACATAATATGGTGCGCTTAAAGTGGGATAGATGTTAATCTTTTTTTTTCTTTCCTTTTTAAATTAATTACCCATAAACAAACAAATTTATATTTGTTATTCCTTGGTTATTCCTTTTTTAGCTGTCTATAAATTTTAGTCATAAACAGGATATATTAATTAGCAAAGTATTTATTAATTAATTTGCTTTTATATTTTTTTTTTTTTTTACAGAAAACTTACAGACTAATATTCTTATATGCAAATACAATAATTAACTTCTATTGCTAATAACAAGCTCTCACATATATGTATATGACAACATACAATTGAAGTTTGCATAGTACTTGCATCTAAGGTGATAGATAATATTATAATACGTAGTTACAGAGTTATGAACATAAAAAGGTTAGTTGGAATACATACATTACAAAAGAAAAAAATTGGTATAAAAGAAAAACAAAACAAAAGCATACTTCAGAAAAATCGGTGCCAGAAATTAAAGGTCACTTTAATTTTTTTTTATTAAATATTCACTTTACTGTGCGTGCATTGGTACAACCGTACAAAATAGATCTATATCCATGTGCGCCGGCAGATTGTTAAATGCTTTGGCGCTAATTAAACTTAAACAGAAAGAGTTTTTCTGTAGTTTGTATAAACATGGGATGTGTCTAATGATGATGTCGTTTTCTTAAACCATGTACAGTGACCTGTAAAAATGCATACCTATTTCGAAATTAAAATGGTATAAGCCAGTAATTGATGCCATCTAACGGAATCGATACAAGAACTGTTAAGTAGTTTATTTATATCGTAATAGATGGCGGTGCATTACTACAAAATAAAAAGGAGTAGATTTCTTAATAACTCAATTTTGAGATATTTACATTAAAAAATTTATAAATATCTATTCACAATAAAATTTATTTAAAAAAAGAGGACATCTCAGTGTAAAACAAGAATCAAAGAATTACAAATGAATTTATAAATTTATAGTGGGTAGTTTATTTTATAGATACTTTCGATGAATCGCTTTTGTTCGTAGGCAAACATTATTCTGTCCCTGTGTTCAAGTGCCTTTTCGTTTGAGATTATAATTACTTATAAATTTTACCTATTTGCTAAAATGAGTACGCGTTGCAATATTTCTAAAACAACGCCATCTAGTTCATTCATATTTATTCTAATTCGAGTGTTCATAGGATTTTGGACCTTAAGATATCCATGCACTATTACAGGTGACTGTACATTAGTACGTAAAGATATTTTGCTTAGTAGATCTGGGCAATCAATGGAATTGTTTGCAATATTTGCTAGGAAGCAGATATATCATTTACGTTTCAGTGGCAAGAAATGATATCTCTTAAAGCGATGTTCGTAGTTAACTGAGACTTGCTGCGCTCGAGAGTCTAGGTATCGAAGAAACTGCCTCTGTAGAGACTCAATACGAGATTTATAGATCTCGTATTGAGGATTCCACACTTGGGATGCGTACTCAAGTTGACTTCGCACTAGGGAACAATATAGTACCTTAATAGGTAAGTTTTAGTGTACAGAAACAAGAACTGTTTCTAATTATGAACCCTAGAGTCTGTGATGCTTTATTTACTATAGTGTCGATGTGTTTGTCGTATAAAAACTTAGAATCGTGTATAACGCCGAGGTCTCATAAGTTATTGACTTTACTTATAAATTCATTATCTAACTTAAACTTAGATAATCAATTTATAAGTAAAGTCAATACACTTAAGAGCTTGCTTAAAAACTTAAGAGGTACTTAACGATTTTTGTCTACTATAGGTTACGTGGTAGCATTTTGAGATATTCAATTGGAGCTTATTGTTTTCACAATATGTTGAAAATATATCCAAGCCCGCTTGTAGGTTTTCTAAGTCTAAAGGAGTTTTGCCAATTTTTATGATCTTCATATCATCTGCGTGTAATAATATATTTGAATTATGGAAACAGTTCATTACGTCAGAAATAAAAAAGTTAAATAAAAAAGAAGCTAAAAATGAACCTTGCGCTAGTCCTGATGGGACCTGAATCCATTTAGAGATAAAACTATTAAGTACAATAGCTTGTGCTCGATTGCTTATATACGAGGAGAGCCACCTGAATAAGTTACCGTGCAGTTAGTAGTTTCTCTAAAAGTACATTATGATCTATACGGTCGAAGCATTTGTTATAGTCGGTATAAATTACTTCAACCTGATGTTGTCTTTCTATACCATCTGATATGATGTCATTACATATAAGCAGGTTAAAAGTAGTGCTCATTACCGAATGATCGGTTTAGTGCTGGGTAAACGTCTGTAAAGACTACTCGCTCCAGAACTTTGGAGAACAGACACAACTTAGATATAGGGCGGTAGTTCTCAACTTCGTCTTTGTCCCTTTTTAAAGATTGGTGAAATATATGCCGACTTCCATATATTTGGCATAATTCCCTGTTTCAGAGATCTTTCAAATAAATATACATGGGAGCTACTAAGCTTTCAGCACAATTAATGATAAATATAAGAGGAATTATGTCTGGCCTGCCCGATTTAGACGGATCAAGACCTTGAAGTCGTAGTATACTATCCGGTGTCGCGGTAATAGCGCTTAAAATTGTTGAATGCGTATAATTAGTACTTGCAAGAACATTACTGTTATGTGCAACCATGTGCAAAAAAATTAATATATCCTCTATACAACATGTCATAGATATATCGCACAACCTCAAACACCCCAGTAGCAGTTTTGCAAGTAGTAGAGCCTCGCTGATTTCAGCATGAATGGGCCGGCTCGACCGGCAAAGGACTACTCTCTCACTGAATATCGACGTGAAATAGCAGTATTCCTACTGTTGTGTTTCCTTCGGTGAGTGAGAGTGCTGGACGCCCAATCACCCTCTTCTCCACTTCTCGCTCCTTCTCCTTCCCACTTCCTTTCTTAAGGGGTCGGCAACGCGCAAGTGATGCTTCTGGTGGTGACTACATACCATCAGATGAGCCATATGAATGATAGACAAACAAGATGTAAAAAAGAAATTGGATTATTAAATTGTAATAATAATATAATCATTAAAATGTTACTTTTATGTACCTACTTAAATATTTTAATTTAACGAATTAGTTCTCCTTATCGTGCGCGGATAGTATCGGTATATTACAATAAATCTAACATTATTGTCTTTATTGCATCAAAAACCTTGCCTTAAATTATGATACATTTTCGTTTATTTCAGCTGTTTAATAAATGGGTGACTATAATGTAATTCGTTTTAATTTTAGGGATACAAAATTATCTATATAAAAAATTGCTGGCATTGATTCAGTAAGTAGATGATTTTGAACCTACTTTCAGGATGTGCGTTCATTATGTTACATTTTGTACTATATCCTAATATATCCTTCTTTAAAGTGATATCATTTAAAGAGGAACTAATACATATCCTGTGTGCACGTCGATGAGAACAAAGGGACAAAATAAGCGCGCGTCAAACGCTTGCGAAACCACAATGGAAATAGTGGAATATTGCCATCAAATGGAAATACAAAATATAATATTTCAGTAGGTATAGATAAATATAGTATTTCAGTAGATACAAAGGCTGTAAAATACAATTGGAGATAAACTGTGCTCTATTTAATTAATAGGTATAGGTAAATAAAACAATTTCTTTATCAGTATATATGAATATATTATTATAATATGGCCTCCAAAAGTAGATATAGTAGTATCAATACGATATATATTATTGCTATTTTACAGAGATAGCACATAGTAGCGAAATTTTTATTTGTAGTACTGAACAATTTATGAAACTGTGTGTAAGAAAGAGTAGGCCAAACTGACGCAAACCCTTTGCAGAGTCATCCTAAGTTCTTCCAACATTGATATTATCTGTATATTATCTACCTATATATTGTCAGTTTGGCTATTGCTCCCGTGAAACGACAGAGAAGAACATAGACAAGCGCCCTCTACGAACGACAAAAAAAGCTATACGGCAGTGATGTAAATTGATGAAAGCGCCATCTCTTAGTGACACGCTGAACTAGTTGGTATTGTCAGTGTCACCGGAGCCAGTGTTGGAATTGGTGGGCATGTATTTGAAGAGCAGAGCCTTTTTGTCGTAGCCACATCGGAATAGATTCCATGCTAGGTATTCGGGCGTGTCTCCAGATTGTTCAGCACAGCTCTCCAGCACCTATAACCATTAATTAATATTAAGCATACCTGTCTAATCTAATGAAAAGCATTCACTGTATAGAACATTTTGCTTGCTTGTCTTATTTAGTAAACAAACAAACCACTATAAAATAATTCAGTTACTGTTTTCAGACTATATTCGTTATTGAAGTAATAAAGATGGCAACAAAGAAATAACACATCAAAATGGCTTTCTATGTGTTTTCTCTAGCTACCAATACGCTACGTTTGTTTACTAAATAAGACAATGAAAATGGACTTTAGCTTATAAATGTTTGCAACACTAGTGTATCACAGGTGCATTGCCAGTCCTTCAATGGAAATTCATACGTCACCAAGTTAATTAAAAAAACTAAATGGTCTACATGCTTCAGCTACACTGCACAGATGACGTAGTGGTTTTCGAACCACCTCGCCACTGCGCCGACTGTTGTGGTTCGAATCCCACACGGTACAAAACTGTCCGTTGTTTGAATGTTTGTAGAGTCCCCCGCAAAAAAGAATTAGTCCTAGAGCGGGTGCATTTTTAAAGACAACTGTCTTTAATAATAAAAAGCTCACTTATCATAATTGGAGCAATGGAACTTATGGTCAGGCTACACCGCATTTCAATAAGTATGCTTGGAAATAGTCAAAAGCAAAAACAGGAATTGACTAGAACTGGGAGTAAACAAGAAGTGTTGAAATACAAAATTATCATTATCATGTAATTAGAAGGAAATATTTTAAGAATTTGTCACGGTCCATGTAGTCTTTTGTATTGTTACTATCTCACCTTGGTGGCATTCTCGGCATCAGGCCTGGTGGATAGTTCACCATGCTGACAGCGTAGTTACAGATAATACAATATTTTATTAACAGTTTTGTAGACCATTTTAAAAATACATAATAACAATTTTCGTATTTTGAATATATAATATCAGCTCTGTATTAAAATGTCCCAATGCTGATCCACGGGCCTTTTCTCAGTGTTAAAATGGGTAGGTCATATATCAGTCCACCACACTGGCCTAGTGCAGGTTGGCACACTGCACATATTTTCAAGAACATTATGGAGAACTCTTGGACATGCAGGTCTCCTCACGTCCCTCACGATGACGAGGTTTTGCTTTACTGTTGAAGCGAGCGATAATTAACTTTTTAATACGCACATAACTTCGAAAACTTAGAGATGCGCGCCTTGTGATCAAACTCGAGACCTTTGCGTGACAGTGCAACATTCACCCACTAGGCTTCTCCCTACTTTTTATTTTGAATACGTAATAAATAAATAAAAATAATACTAGGTACCCTTATCTTAATCTCGTATTGTAGCATTGGTTATCCCGGGTTTAAACAAGTATGCTGTTGTCAGTGGCGTTGGCGTAGCGTAGTGGGGGCGGCAGGGGCGGCCCGCCTAGGGCGCCACTTTTAGAGGGCGGCAAAATTTCACAATAAATAATAATAATATCTTGTAAATATTTGAACCATTTCATGACAAACGGGACAAATAGGCAGATGTACAAAACAGTATTATGATGACTGTTCTTGCCGAAAGTTCTTAAGAATTTCTGTATAGTCTTTTATATTGTTGTTGTATATTCCTTTGTTGGAATTCCTTAAATAAATAAATTGAAATAGACAAATTTTCTTTCGCCCCGTGCGGCTGACACCCACGCTACGCCACTGGCTGTTGTGACGTGTCTATCTCACCTTGGTGGCATTCTTGGCATCAGGCCTGGCGGCCATCTTGCCAAGCACTGCGTTCTTCAGCAGCTTGCCGTCCTTACTGATGAGCTTACACTTGAGCAGGACGCAGTATACGTGCTTACGGAGTTGGGGCTCGTCGATTAGTTCACCAGCCAACATGGCATCTACGAGGCGCTGGTCCACGTGCGAGACAGGAAGGCAGGCGTCCGAGTGAGCTCGGAACATCGCCTTCTCTTCCTTCCCTAGGATCTGTGCAGAAAGAGTAGTCATTTATCACACGCATTAGTGCAGATACTCAAAAGCTGACGACGGCACGGATGGCGTTGTAGTTTAGGTGATCACCTCATCACTGCTTCAGCGTCGAGTATTATGGGTTCGATCCCCAAACGTGATAAAAATGTGTGTGGGCCACAAATCGTTCCGTTTAAAGTAAATATTCATAGAGCGGATATCTATCGACTTAAAAAAAAAGAGTATGGTTGTCGACATTTGATTCACACCTATCTAATCTATTTACTTGTCGCACATACAGCGGAAAATGCGAATCAAGTTCAAGCGATATATCACGATGTAAAGATTCTTATTTATAGAAACAGATAAAAAGGTTCCGATAATGATGAGATCTGCAATGATAAAAATAATTATATGAACCCTGTTTATAAACTGTCCCATTGCTGGGCAAAAGCCTCTTCTCAGTATGAGAAGTTAGGCCACAGCCTACAACGCTGGCCCAGTGCCGGTTGATAGACTTCACACCTCTTTGAGAACAATTTGTAGAACTCTCAGAAATGTAGGTTCCTGATGCTTTCCTTTACCGATAAAGCGAGTGATATATTTAATATGCACATAACTTCGAAAAAGTCAGAGGTTGACCTTGGGATCTAACTCGAGACCACTGGGTAGCAGTCTAAAGGCAAAAAATATAATGAATATATTCAAACTCGATACTTACAATGCAGTTCTTGCATCCCATCGTCGCCTACAACAAAACAAAACATGCAGTAAAACATAAGAATACATTACATTTTAAAAAATATTTTTATATGAGGTCACAGCTCAGAGTTTAATACCAGTTTTTTGAAAAGACTGTTAAAATCAGAACTTAAGTCTTATTTTCACCAGGTGGCAAAGGAGAATACGGCATACGTAGAAAACGCACGGTTGACATAGACACATTTTTTTAAAGGAGTCGCTTGACTGTTTGGTCTGGTGTCGCAAGCGTTCATAAGCTACGGCCTATGGTATGGCTTACTACTAGGCAAGCCAAATAGCTGTTTTCAACCAATTGTGATTACTGAAAATAGAGCTTAAGTAGCGTTTCGAAGTGACGCTGTGCATATCTTCTATACTAGTATCAGCGGACGAGATATTACCCACCGACCATAGGAGTAGGTATATCAAAAAGGGACACATTTATTCTATGTATGTATGAAATTATTCTATATGCTGAAATGTTAACAATTTTAATATAGTCTATATAAAGAAATTTTGCAATTGGCAAAATTATGCTCGACTCGACCCTAGTTAAAAATATTGAAGCATATCTTGGCCCTTTCACAAACGATATTTATCTCATATTATTTAATCGTTTATTAAACCCGTTAACCGTCGTTAGTCAGCCATTTTCCCAGCCGTCTTTGTAATATGTAGATGTTTTGCATATCGACTGCGGGTTGGGCCTATTATAATATTATATACAGTACGAGTTGTCATCTTTTCACCTAGTTCATGAGTCCAGGGAAAGAAAATCTGCACATAGTTTTGCCATTATATATTGAATCATGTAAATGCTTTTAATATAAGTATTAGGATCCCTGGAACCTCCAAACGACCATATATTTGTTTAAATGCAGGTGGGTTTAATACATTTATGTTAAATATCACAAATAATTGTACGTACGTAAGTACGTAGGTACTATGAAATGGCACAACTCCTGTAATGTGCCGTATTTTACAAAAATAATTTTAATATTACGAAAACAGAAGTAGCTAATCAAACAGACTATTTCAAATATTTTACATAATTTACCGTATCTATATATGTATATACGTATCGATTAATACAATTTTACGAGAATAAGATATAGTTACCTTTATCCATAAACAGTCAGCAGACACTTTAGACGGTTATTTGAAGTAAAGCCCGATTTACACGTATTAAGTTGTCAAGTAGTTAACTAAATTTTAACTTAATTTTAAGTCACTTAATGCATGTAAGCAATGAATTTAGTAATAAGTAGCAAGTTAAAATTTAGCGTGCAACCAAACAGGCAGATTAGAAATGTTTCTAAATTTTCGGTTAATTTGGTTGGCTGGCTACTGCTTTACGTTTGGACAGGTATGATTTAGTTTAAATTTAGTTAAACGAACAATTTGGTGGAGCGGTCCAGTTCAGTTTGTTTATTTATCTGTACCTTTTTTATCCAATTTCTCACTCACAGTCTTTTAGGTATCAACATTTCTCTCATTATTTCGTCTTTAACTTCATCTAGAATCTCCCTGAGTACAAAACGAATAATATCCGATCATTGTTGATCGTCCATCTTGACAGAACTAAAGAACTTAACTATTATGTGTTCGTGTGGACACTTAATAAAAATTAAGTGACTTAAAATTAAGTTAAAATTTTGTTACTACTGAACAACTTAAACTTAACCAGTCGTATTCCGCCGGCTCGCATACCAGCCGGCAGATTTGTACCCGTCGTAGGCCGGTGGCTCGCATGCGAGCCACCAAATTGGCGCCAAAACGCCGCGCGCCGCCTTCGCTTAAAACCGTATATTACCAACCTTACCGATCAAAACTGATTGCCTATTGGCTACGAATAGCCGTACAAATCTGCCGGCTGGTATGCGAGCCGGCGGAATACGACCGGTTAATACGTGTAAATCAGCCTTAAAAAAATCTTACAATATATCATATTGTTTAAGCTAAAACGATTGATTTCTAGTCCTATTATGTATATTTCGAAACTATAAAACATATCTCACCAATAATATTATTCATTAGGTACCGATTACTAAAACAGTAAAAGAGAAATCTTCATTTTTTAAATGGGATGCTGCATTTTAACCTATCTTCCCACAAAACAAAGTAGACGGAGACTTTCGTTTTTATCGAAATCTAACAATAAATCGTAAATTAATTATTACGTCACTTACATGTTAGGCATGTGACTACAACCTTTTACATGTTCGATCTATTCAACTTTAATAGTACTTTTATATTGCGTAAACATGCGTCAAATAGCTCAGCAGATATGGCCAACAAGATATTACGCTAAAGATAAAATAAGAACATCTCACGGCAAATTCAAAAACATTAAAATATTAAGACAACTTGTACCCAACGCAGTTTTCAAATATACAAATAAATAGAACATTGCTAAAGCCTACAACTACAACTGCTTCTAAAGATGCCTTGTGTAACATACCTGTAGCGTGACTGCGACGTGCGTTAACACCGGCACAACTAATCAGACCTTTGGCTGGACTTTTCATTTGTGACTTTCGGACATTCACAAGTGCAGGTTATGCAGCACGTCAACCATTTGCACAAACCACAGCAACGCTTGCAACTGCAAACCTTACCCTTAGCCTTCGCCCCGTGGTTAATGCGCGCACGCATTTTCCAGGTTCCAAATGCAAATTTTGAACAGCTCTTTACACTATTATTATTTTATTGGATAACGTTTTCGCATTCGCAATTCGCTTTGTTGAGCCTAAAAATTATGGAGATCAGCTTAGTGATTACTTAGGTGATGAGAGCTAATACAGAGTGTCCGTAAAAAATGGTCCAGACGTAAGACAATGATTCTTTGCCTAATTATCTACAACTAATTTGGATGTTTTTTTTATATCTTGGCAACCCTGCGGTTTTAAAAAAAAGCATTCAAATTAGTTGTAGATAATTAGGCAAAGAATCATTGTTTTACGTTTGGACCATTTTTTTTTACGGGGGGGCCTGTACGCTAAAATAACCAAGAAGTACTTAGAGATACGTTATTCATAAAGCTGATCTTTAATGATTTGGTATGCCATAACAATATGGAGATTTTGAGATCTGTCAAGAATTATTTTATTGTTAAAATGGAGATATGTTTAGTAAATATGCTTCATTTGGTCTTATTTCTTTGTTTGATATAGAATATAATAGCCATAAAGGCTTCCTAGTATGTAATAATAATAATAATAATAATAATATTCTACCACATACACACAACACCATCTAGCCCAAACTAAGCAGAGCTTGTACTATGGATACTAGACAATGGATAAACATACATATATAGTTTTTTTTTTTTTTGTAAATACATACATATTATACATAGAAACACCCAGACCAAGACAAACATCCATGTTCATGCACACAAATGTTTGACTTGTGCGGGAATCGAACCCGCGACCTCAGTCGTGGCAGTCGGTTACACTAACCACTACGCCATCGAGGCCGATGATATACCTATTAACAATAATTGGAAACGGAGCATGGTCACAGATTGCCCACTTTGGCTAAGAGGGGCTGACGCATAACTGTACTGGTACTACAACAGTACTAATAGTCTATCCCAATAGAATTTCAGAATAAGGTAAAACACTTTTAGTGACTTTTATCATAAAATATTTTTCTGTAAAATAAAGGACCATGGGCGGAATCGTCCCCACCCATCAACAAAAATGAAATATAGCTCAATTGAGATATCTTGGCAAGATTATATTTTTATACTATGGGGACGTTGCCCAAACGCGTGAGGTTCTCATAGTATCTAACGTTTATACAAATATTTACGTACTAGCTCCGTTCCGCGGTTTCACCCTCGTTGCCGTGGGAATATCGGGATAAAAAGTAGCCTATGTGTGAATCCAGGTCTCCTAGCTATCTACATACCAAGTTTCATCGCAATCGGTTCAGTAGATTTTACGTGAAAGATTAACAAACATCCATACATCCATACTCAGAAACTTTCACATTTATAATATTAGTAAGATTATTTTTATTTCGTTTACGTATTATCGACAAGTAATTGTAAAATATCTACTTATTTATCAATTTATTAGTGCACAACGGTGGCGTGCGTGCGCACATAAAAATAAGCGGATACCAGGCTTGCCTCAGAAATACTTAATATCAAATAAGTTGAAATCAACACGCCTAATCTATTACGTGATTACGTAGAAATGAAAAACCTTAACCGACAAAGAGTGACTTTCACGGTCATGGAAGCACAAATGCCTAATTTTGATGAGTTGCCACGATTAAACGAAGATGACATCATTTTAATTGCATTAGGAAGTTATCATTTAAAGTCGCACTGTGCAGAACATTTTCAAAATGGATTGTACATTATAGAATTATATCGCGAAAATGCATTGAGTGATTTGTCAAGATGCAATATTATGATAAATAATGCGTGGCTATAAGAGCTCGAATACAATCCAGATATGTAAGATCCCGCATATATTATTCGTATATGCTAATTGATGGGCATACTACTAACAGACATGCTATTGCACACTATTAGGGACCTACTTGACGGACAGTCGCACTATAGGAAGTTATGCCCACCATCATATCAATTATATGGTACCGTCAAAGGACGACCATCCTTTGTCAACTTTACCACATCCAAATTACGTTATTCATATGCCATTTTTAAAAAAACGGCAATGCTTACACTGACTTTGATATGGTAAAATTTTAAAATGAATGGAGGCCACGTCAAAGTTTTTTCATGCCGGTAACATTGATAAGGATAACTATCTCAATATGGCGTCATTCGTCAAAGCGCAGAAAAAGCGTCGCTCCGTTTTACTGAAAAATTTTCACTGTTTCGCCTAAACCACTTGCCTAAGCTAAGTAAAATTTGAATATATTATACATAACTTCATTGGGAATATGCTAAGATAGTTTTGATTTTTTTTATGCGTTTATTTTTGATTATATGTCAAAAACTAGATTTAGGATTTGATAAAGTTGCCACAGTGACCAAAATGGCATCTTTACCACTGCTTAGGGCCGTTACATTTTAATATTTTTTTTCAACCTCTGGCCCAAAAGTTTTGTCTTATAAGTTTGACGTGTTATCTGTCTGCGGCCCTATACACTTTACAGGCTAACCCTAACCATTAAAAAGAAAGTACGGAAATATAGCATGCCCGTGACAACTTTATCAATTCCCTGGTATTGCCATTTTAGGCCGTAGTTTTCTTCCAAGTTCGTATATAAACAATGTCATTGAGTGGATCGGATTAGTATATTAACCCAATACCCAAGGCTATATATACCTTTTCTACAAAATCTGACGATATGGTCAAGTTGCCACAAGTGTGTCTACTTTACCATCCCAATATAAATGGCTATAAAAGTTGTATCTTAGGAGATTTTTGATCTAAAACCTATATAAAACAAACACCAAGCCACATCGAACATGATGATGTCCGTAATTTTTATGAGAGTTAATAATTTTTTATCTTATTCTAATTATCGTCCAAATAAGCGGTAAAGTTGCCGCCTTTGACATGGGAATAGGTCGTCATACAGATTTTAATTTGTCAGCGCAGCTGTTAAACGGTGTTATAATAAACAAGCAATAATAATACACTTACTATTTTTATTTGCCTAATAATGTCCTTTAGACCGAATTTCGGTCACGGCGGCCAATCTTAACGGAGACTGGCCATCTGCGCAGGAGATATTATAGTGCACAAGCGTGTGTGAAAACAAGTGCACTCTCTGTTCCCTCACTCTCAAGATCCGAGGGGACGGTAATCCGACATGACCGGAGAGAGATTAGGCCCAGGACCAACGGCTTTACGTGCTTTCCGAGGCACGGGGTTGTCTAACACCGCCAACTTCCTAACTCCTGGCTGAAATTGAGATTTTTTAACAGAAAAATCCAATAACTTTTTGTGGGCTCGACCCGGGATTCGAACCCGAGACCTCATGCACAGCAGTCTCATTCAGTACCGCTGCGCCACGGAGGCAGTTTATTTGCCTAGCAATGATACATGACCATTGTAAGAATATGAATCATTTATATTCATTGTCTTCTATAGTTTTACTACCAGTTGAAAATACATTTAATATGTTTTGTGTAATTACTAAATCATATTTTTGTACTGTAATATAACCGTAAAGTTAAAATAACTCACATGTGTAAAATGAAAATATACGCTGCAAATTGTTTTTATTGATATTATCCCACTGATTTATGTAAAAAACAAGATTTTAATACTTTAGGAACACATTGGCATCACTTCCATTTGTGTTGGTAGGTGGGGACGAAGCTCATACATTTTTGCCCATGGTCCTTTATGGATATTTATCAAAAGAAGTACTCTCATACGGCTTATTGTATTCATTAACTACTTTTCAAAGAGAGTTTGTATTTTCTAAATGACTTTATATTTAATTAGGCATGAAACGATTGTTTACATAAAATATTAATTCTATTGGGACACAGTGTACAGTACAGGTATGCGTCAACCCCTCTTTGCCAAAGTGAGCAATCTGAGACTATGCTCACATTTCAATGTTTGAATATGATGTAGTTACCACACCTATCTCTCGTATTTAAGAACCGAAATAGCTCCCTGAGGTTATGCAGATAAGGCCAAAAAGATATTGCGCTTATGCTTAAATAAGAATATTGCACGCTGAAATAAAGACAACAAATAAATATCTTGGGGACTCGCTAGTACTACACGGCGTGCTATAGATAGATACCTACATCCGACCCAATTCTACATCATCGTTGCAAATATCCATTCTAGTCACGGCACACCAATTAGAGCACGAAGTATAGATTTTCTTTATCAGCATCGACTACGATGAGAACAGTCTCGTGATTAGTTATAACAAAGGATAAAAAGCACGTTTTGAGTCTGGCCTATGAGACTGCGAAATTATATAACGATAATTCGACAAACAAAAGGTAAATAACCCAAATTAATTTAAACCCGGTACGGGCAACAAAAGGGTTAAAGAAAAATTGAGCCTATTTCGTATGTAATGTAAATACATCAATTATGAAATTAACAAAGTTACTTTCCACAATCAGCGCCAAACCAAGCAACTGTATAGTGTCTGAAAACGATTAAGCTCAGGTTTTTTTTGATATTTTTACCAGCGTATGCAGTCATAGTTCAGTTTAAGTTTTTACAGGTTTATCTGGTTCAGATTTAAAATTTAAACTCAACATATTAAGTCATAATACATATATCAAGGTACTCAGATATTCATATTGGATATTCCTGTCCTGAGTTAATAAAACAGTTTTAAAACAATCGCCTTAATTAATTATTTTGACTTGCGGGTGAGTTTACCTACATTAGGTATATTAAGTTAATATTTATTCTAAAGAAACCTCTAACCTGCTCTCTTACCTTGTATACAAAACTAGCGATCAATCCCGCACCGATTTCCTTTCAATTAAGCAAACCAAACGATATGTTAAGAAAGTCCTAAGTACAAATGTGTAATTATCGTTATGTTTCCATTGAAAAACGATTAGCTATAGAAATAATATTAAATTTTATCTGGATCGCATAGATAGTAACGTTTAAGTTAATGTTATTAAATCTCCTTTTGTCTGGACTCATGATAGGTATCCTGAATATTGGAGTTCCTGTACTGATCATAACCCAAAATACGCATAAAACTAATTTAAGATCAGCTTCCTTAAAATTCTGATTTAAATGAGTCAATCTTTTGGACCACACTTCACGTTACGTTTTACATTTTCTTATTGGAATATTATTCTAAGATATATAAAACATATACGACTCCACATTTTTTCCTATGTCTTAAAATGGTTTCCGTGGGAAATACTGCATTTTCTTTAACATCACAGTTATTTCAATCAATATTCTAAAGCAGGAGACATACCTGCTGTGTTACGGCGACTAGCGCCAAAACCGCCACAACTATCCACGTCATTTGATCCTTACGCCGTTTTCGGTCTTGATGCAAGCACAGCGACAGAAGAAGCAGCACGTAAACCAGCGGCAGCAGTTGCTGCACCACCGGCACTCGCGCGCCCGACCCTTCGCCCCGTGATTTATGCGTGCGCGCATTACACACCGCCGCTACCATGACATCGACTGTCGACCATATAGTTGCGAGTTGCGATCGAGATTTTAAAAGTGAAATATGGCTCATGTGTATTGTTCTATTATGGATAGCTATTGCATAATTTTGCGGAATTTGATTTCTCATTGTGGGTCATTTTGGTGGTGCGGGCCTGGAAATTATGAAGAAGAACTTAGTGCATGTTCGTAACGCTTACTTTTGTAGACTGACTTCAGGAGTTGTTTTATAAGTTCATAGACTAAACGTCATTACAAGAGAACTGCGTGATAGGGATATCTTATACCAGTATCATAGGTTTTTATGAATATTGACGTGACTAAGATTTTCCCACGAAAAGTGTCGCGATATCGTAGTAGGGTGAAATAATAATGAAATGAACAATACGGAGACGTGTTTGGTAAACAGGCGGATGCGGTCTCACAACACGACTCCTCACTCGCCAAATATTCCCTGCTATTGTCTCACAGTCTCATAGTAATAACAATAATCGTTCCATCACTTTTGGGATACATGGTAGTACCTACCTAGTAGTCTCTTCTTTGAGCTTCTCTTCACTAGGTTGTATATACGATGTGAGATGTAACAACGCTCGTACCTTGTACGAAGCAGTACTACGAAGCTGCAGGTAACGGTCTGGTCAAAATTATACATATCGCAAGAAGACTAACATGACAATTGTAGGAAATGTATTGCAGAGTCTCATTAAGGTGAGAAAATTTATTGGGCTCTAAATATTGTAACTTTTTTATATCGCTAAGTTAGTGATTTTGCGACCCATTTATTAGTGGTCTTTGTAGCTAATGGATATGCTTGACTAGGATTATAACTCACGCGGCTAAAGCAAGTCATTGCTGAATTGCCAGCGAACAAAGACCTGTGGGCTCAATAGGCAGCTTCTGTTAATGATCGTGGATAGTCTTTGCAACATAGAGTATCGATTTATTTATTTATTAGAAACTCAACAGCTTGTTTTCCTTATACATAGATAAGAGAGCAGATAGCACAAACAATATTAACACATTCAACGCCATGCCGGTCATAAATTACCGCGAACAATAATTTTCTATTGTGTCTGCTAAATGGCATTAAATGTGTTAAACAACACGTTAAAGACTAGGGTTATCGGAGTATTCTTTGCTAGTACAACCTATAACAAAAAGTTATACGTATCCAATTACTGAGTTTCCTGGCATGTTTAGCGGTAAGTGTAACACAGAAACAAACAACCATAATGATCACACTGAGTCTAATAATGACTAGAGCCAAGCAATTCTCAATAATGTGACATGCTGCGCTGACATATGTATGCTATAAGTTAACAACCAACAATATTAATTTGTATTGGTAAGCATACAGAATATTTTCAAAAAGAACTTTTATACGAACCCGTCGGTGCAAACGAACACTCAATTCAATTTTTAACCAAAATTTTTGCATGGAACTAGTTTAGCAAGGTAGACAGATAGTAATTACAGTACCAAGAGTAGATAATTAGTAAGCATCCCTATTTCTCTACAAAGTAAACAAACATGTCGCCACAGGTTCATCGGAACCGTGCTTCCTAAAAGCCAAAATACTTTTAAAACGTACAATTAGCACGAAGGTTTAACGGCAAGACTGTTGCTTATATCTCAACTGCTGTTTGTTTTTTTATTGGCCACAGTAACCATGCAACATTGTCGTAAGTTTAAAGAAGTGAGAAAGTATTAAAAAGATTCAATGTATGAAATCTGGAGAAACTGGCGCATTGTACTATTTCATAGGAGACGAATGACCGAAAGCCCATGTAAATCATGACGCATGGTTCTTAAAACAAGATCACGTTATTTGTTTTATTTTTCAAGTAAAACATTACGAGTAGGTTACACCTGCTAGAAACTATTGTCGTTTAAATAAGGCATATTTAAACATTGTCATCTGCGACATAATATGCGGTACCTATTTAAGTAAAATTAATGGAATTTCAGGATGATGTAACTAGGTTCATCATAATTTATAACAGTTATGCAGTCTAAGAGCCTTATACGGTCCTAAAACTTCATTTGTGTAACTTTAATCAAATTAACCAAATGAAACCTATAGACGTTAACATCGGTGTAGTATTCTACGTTTCTAAAATCATCCATAAGAATAAACCATTTGGTGCATTGTGTGGGTATAGGGATGTAGGCAGAGAGATGAAATGACACGCCGATATATGATCGCTCAAGTGACATATAATCTCAAAAACTCCAAATTTCGTTTAGACACAGAAGAAGAAACTTCCCACCTCTAAGTGCTAAGTGCAGTGCTCGGTATCTTAAATAAAAGTTACTTTGCTTTTGAGTCGGATGTTACAGTTGTTGGTCACCGACTTTGATAAAACTATTTTGCGCCACCATTCTTTAATCAGACCAAAGTTGCCACCATCGTTGGTTATTTGGTCGTTGACCATTTTGTTTAAAGCCATACTCCTCCGTAACTCAACGAGCACGTAAAGCCCTCGGCCATGGTTACAATGAACATTTATGAGTTATGACTGTCAATGGAGGTATACAGTACTCATTACGAATTTGACAACTGAGGCAAACGTTGGATAACTTAACACGAAAACGTAACACTGAGTTACGGAGTGCTGATAGCAGTCCCACCGTGGAACTGATATTCAGCCAAATCTGGTTAGATTCTAATAATTCTAACTGTATGAAATTGAGTATTAAAGTAGCAACTTACCAATTTGGACATTTACTACTCCTTTCTATTGCCTTTCACTAAAATTTAGATGGACTACTGTTTTTCAATTTTCTATCGAATTCGTCGAACAAAATCTGGAAGGAAACGTATCAATTAGGTAGGATATAGTTTGTTTATCACTAAAGGTGCATCACACCAATATTTCGCCAGTTATCGGTCCCACATAGTAGAGGGCAAGCCTATTACGGTCTTCTGGGCGAGCCTATCATAGGTTTATCTTAAGGCTAACACATATTCAATCACAAGGATGCCAAACCGATGGTTCTTTCAGCACGGTATCATTTTGCAGACGTTATTTAACTAATTGAGAGAAAAGACATCATTTGTTATAAGCAACTGAAGCAATGAAGGTATGCCATCCAATTTGCAGCAAGAATGTTATTCTTGGCTTATATCTAGGATATGTATGTAACCAACAACAGTACCCGAATCCTGAGTTTAAAAAATATAATCGCTATGACTTCTAGTAGAAGTGGAACCTGATGCCATTAATGCGCATAGATAATTATTTAGGTTGTTTCATAAATTATCTTTGCATAAATTATTTCCATAAATGATCTTCCATTTTGATAAATTAATATTATAATATTGTTGTATATTTGTACTGTCAAGCTACGTAGTTCAGTAAGACGTAAATAGGTGGCGCTGTAATAAATTATTTGAAGGCCGAGCGCTTCCCCACAGTGCCGATAAATGGCACTAACTGTAACAATATGAACCCTGAGGCCTCATTTACGGAGACACGGGGCGTCGCGCGTCGCATTTGGCGGCGCGACCCGCACTGAATTCAAACATATGGCGTTGTATTAGTGCGTTTACGGAGAAGCGATTTTACGCGCGTTTGTTTGAAATGAAACGGTTTTTTGCGGCGGAGCTCGCGTATGTCAACGCCGCGTCGCACGCGGCGTTTATCGCAGCGGCGCACGCAACGACGCACGTGGCGACAATTCTCGATGAAAGATGACCGCGGCGAAATCTTCTGCCAGTGTTATTTGGAAATCGCACAACGCAGACGTAAGTCATTGTGGCAGTGGAGTACGATATAATCGACTTTTTTTTAATAAGTAAATTCTATGTTAAAAGGTGAACTATATAATATAATAAATGCGCCGCAGAGATGCCCGCCGCATACGACGCAGCGATAGTCGCCGCGTGCTTCGCTACACGCTTGGCGATTCGCCGCGTGTGAAGCGGCGGGCACCGCCACGCTGCCCGCTCTGCATATCTGTAAACAACATCGTATATTGCCCTGTTTGTGTTTACGCGTGCGATGATGCGTGCCGATGCATACGCCGCCGCTCCCTAATCGGAAAAAACGTCCGACGTGCCGCGAGACGCCACGCCGCACGCGACGCGCAACAGCCCGCGTTTTCGTAAATGAGGCCTCAGGCACCAATCACACACCGCGGTAACAGCGGCCAGCATTCGAAACGGCAGATTAGCAATGCGCGCGGTAACATGGGCAGTAGGTAAGTTACATTGTAATAGGTTGTATAGTAAGTTTCTATAGCCGAAGCAAAGGTGGAGGAAAGGCCTGACAGTTACTTTTGTTGTATCTAACATTTCGTAATCGGTTGGATGCTAGCTGTGGTCGCACATTCCTCAAATTATAGAATGTCTAAAATAAGATAGTTAACACTTATTTCTTATTATTTATGTTAAATAGTTACGTTAACCAAACTAAAACAAGTGAGAAACGTCAATGAATTGCCGTAAATCTTAAGAGTTCGAAAAAATGGTTCAAGTACCTAATATGCAAAGGTCACGTAATACCACGTGACCTTGAGGTCAAAGGTCATAGTCATTCCTTGGGTATATCGACTATGCTGAGTCGAATGGCGTTGACCGCGAGTCTCTAGCTCTTACGGTTCTCGAGTTGAAAGTTGTATAACAGACAGACGGACGGACAAAGATGTTGTACCTATAAGAGTTTTTTGCGAACTCTAAAACAGAGAATTTTTAAAATCGATGTGTGCTGTCAAGTCTTAGAATACCAGGCGTAATTAAAATCTATTGTGTCTGGAAACCAGTGTGCTGCTGCGATTCAAAAGATTAAAAATAAATATAATTCAAGCATTTCAAATCTGGTAGAAGTATTTATATGATCGAAAAGGGATGCACGATACAAACTATGACGTAGCCGCTATAGTCCGAGGGAGATAGTCATATATCCCCAGTGCATCCCACTATTTCTTATATTCAAATATAAAATATGAATTTGTCATTTTCATTCCGGATCGTCAGAGCCGGGTGGGTACCTAGCGCAGCTAGCGAGGACCAGCTCGCACGAGTCCCCGCGGGCAAACAGCGTGCCATCAGTGCAGCGGTCATGTCCGATGGGTCACTCCTGCGCTTGGCGAGGCCCATCTTACCCGTGGTACTACCGGTGGTGCTACTATGGTGCCGGTAGTAGAGGGGATTTATTTTTGCCCATAGTACTACTATCCTGTCTGGTAGTACTACGGGAGATATTACATTACCCCTGGTGCTACTTACAATTTAATATATAAAAATTAACATTATGCTAAAAAAATCTCGCCGTCATTAAAAGAAGAAAACACAAGTCACAAGAGCAAAAAAATATTTTGTGATATAAATAGCTATACCTGCGGCATCTTGCTACGAAATCGAAACAATTTAGGGAAATAACCTAGGGTACCATACTGCTGTCGTGGGTCTTTAGGTACCTTTCAATGCGCGTCACTTTATGCATGCACACGGTGGAGGGAGGTCGGCGGCGCCGAGCGGGGCAGGCGCGCTGTAGCACGCACGGCGCCAACCCTGCTGCGAGCGCCGCCGTCACCAGCAGCTGCATCAGCATTGTGACACACACCCTGCAGGTCAACAACCAGTAAGCAGACCAGCCAAGTAGTGGCGAAGTGTAGTGGGCAGGGGCGGCAAAATTTTACAATAAATAACAATATCTTGTAATTTCATGACGAGAGAACGAGACGAATAGGCAGATGTACAATACACTATAGTGACTGTTCTTGCCGAAAAGTTCTTTAGAATTTCTGTATAGTCTTTTAAATTAAAATATGTACCTACCTAAATAAGAGGGCGACAAATTTTTCTTTCGCTCCGTGCGGTTGACAACCACGCTATGCCACTGGCTGTTGTGTCGTGTCTATCTCACCTTGGTGGCATTCTTGTCAATATTTCAACTCTACAATGCACAATAATGATGACGCCGAAAAGTTCTTGAGAATTACTGTATATTTTAAATTGAAATACCTAAATAAGCGGACGGCAAAATTTTCTTCCGCCCCGGGCTGACACACTCACGCTACGCCACTGCAGCCAGTAAGTAGAGGTTAGGCTTTGGAACGTCACGGTAGGGATTATCCGACAAACGAAAACTTGGCCATCACGCCACCGTCGGCATGAGCCGACAAATAATGACATGCTTTTAAGAACAAAATAAAATTAGTTTTATGTTTCGTTTTCCTATAAAACTACATTAATCAACAAAAAATCAGTGACGAATGATGAAAAAAAAATCTGTATTATTGTTTATACATCGGCATAATATAAAGGCTACTAAAAATCTATCTTGACATAAATAAATACAAATATATGTAAGTTTATTTGTTTGTTACACTTTCACGCCTTAACTACTCGACCTATCATCATGAAACTTCGCATACACTTTGTCAGGGGTACAGAAAAGAACATAGGACTTACATTCAGAAAATGTACTATTACTAACCTAACCTACATTTAGGCGAGCAAAACTGTAGGCAACACCTAGTTGGATAATAAAATAAAATGTTGTTAGTAAGCAAATAGAAAGGAACATTAGACAGCTCATCGTTGCAGTGGCGCAAACCCGGTCACTCACAAATATTCACAAATACACACGACGAAAGGACGATACATGACTCAAGTCAACTTAAAAAATTACGCGTATCTGTGTCACGTCTAAACAACCGATGGTATGAAATCAACCTACTGCTTCTCTATCAATGTACTGTGCTAGAACCTTCTCTATTACCAATCTGAAGCTACAGACCTCCACTTCTAAATATTATGCAGATGGATCCTTACTGTAATTGCAATTATTTCTCCAACAGCGCGCTCTGAAACTGCTTGAACTCATAGTAATTGTTGATGCTGATGGGATTGGCCAGCCAGAACATGGTCTTTACGGCAAACGACAAACATACAATTTTCAACCACGCGCGTTGATGACTGTCAGATTTTCTTCTCTCTTGTGTGTGTTTTCTTCTGTCTTGTGATTTTACTAGCGTCTTATGTTTTCAAAATTGACATATTTTGCAGCCAGTATGAAAAAAGGTAATTCATTCGGCAATATCCTCTTTTGAATATGAAATCTAAAGCTCATTTACATTTCCTTGTAGCAAGTTTATCTCGTTTCGTTCCACATTAGGAATAATTCACGTGTCGTATAAATATTTAAACAACAGACACAAGGTATAGCCAGAGTCGAAATAACCATTGGACCCGATAATTTTTTGTGCCGTGTGAACATCGAACCCACAACATTTGGCACGCTGTAGTGGCGAGGCGACTACTGTAACCACTAAGCCAGCCATGCAATCATACTATCTCTGTTGATTTGCCAAGTTGGCAAAGACAAAACACTGCGTTTTTCCCGTGAAAATTGACCTTAATGCCAAGTATAGCATAGTGTATTACTACTTAGTAACATCTACTCGTTTTACCCAGTTCGCCCCCAACTCCTTTCATGTGGATACCTACATTAAAACTCCGTTTCCATCAACGGAATGTTGCTTAGGTATTAAAGCGTTCGAGGTGCTGCTCTAACAGAAAAAAGATCTTGTATATAAGTAGGTATACGTAGTCGTTGTGTAAACTTTACCTGCGTAATTCAGGTTTGTATGGCGGAGCGCGTATTGTGTAAAGTGCCATCTCTTGCCAATCTTCAAAACTTCTTCATCTGTGTGTCTGTTGCTACAGTAAAATAAAGTATAAAAAAATATATATAAATTACTATAAATTCAATTAACCTTCCCGTGCTTGCTCGCCGGGTACTGGATCCATTTTCTGGAATTGAGTTATGGTAGTAATAGTGTTACTGGTGTTCTATTCATACCATGAAACACGTGAAATATCGTTTTGATCGTCTTAAATCCTACCACAAATCTGAACATCGGAATATTGTCACTTTGCATTAAAGAAAGCCGAGAAATTTTCATGGTATGATGTTCCTATAGACTTATTCATAATATTTCATTTGTCTCAATGTTTCGGATAGACATGTACAGCCTTATTGATAAAAACCCTTCCTTTAAATTGTGGACGTTGTTACCTACTGAAGGTTTAAGGAACGTTTTATCACTAATATGCGACTGAGAATATGACTTTTTATAAATTTTCTTAAATTTGCCTATTGTAAGTTTTTATTACTAAGACCGTGACCCTACAGTTTATATCAGCTGTCTTCATTAGTCTGTATGGAATTTATTTAAAACTGGCAACCCGCCGCGGATTGATTATGTTCATTATTGTAAATCGTTGAGAACTTATATTCTTAGTTGAGAACTTATTGCCGAAACCCATCATCAAAACATGGTCAAATTTATATGGGACCTTGGAGCTATACCGAATCCACATAAAAATTAATAAAATTCGTTCATAAGTAGCAATTATGCCCCAACATCCATAAAGTCGGTTAATGACAAAAAATATTTTTATATTCCGTAGTGTTTTTTCTTATAAAACTGTTTCATGAATTGGTTCAGCATCAGCATTTCCTTTCCATATTAAATTAAGGTTAATTATGTTTTTATTGAATGAATCAATAAATATAGAATGATGCAAAATGCGCAATTTTTTTTTGTCTGCGCTACTGCAACAATTTTTATTTTAAAGATATACAGATTCAATACATTCTTCCATACGTCAATATGTACACGGCTATCAGTCAACGGAACCTATGTAAAAAATTAAGACTAAATTTCTTTTTTCAGAAGCAACGACTAATTCTGGCAGTATGTGACTAATGTCGACCAATTAACAACTAATTATTGGTGCAATGAGATTATCGCTAGGCATTGTGGTTCCCGAGACTTTGAAGTGTCTGTGCCAAGGTGAGCCCTCATCGTGGCACAGCCACCAATATCCCCATATATCTTTTAAACGGTCGATCAATGCTGATATTTTGTGATCAATGTCGACTAATTATTGCTATAGTTATATCTTCGTTCGGTGCTGTGGTTTTGGAAATACAAGGTGTCTGTGCCAAGATGGGCGCTCACATTGGTACAGTCACCAATACCTCCTTGTATCTTTTAACGGTGGACCGACCAATTCTGCTACTTTACGAACCAATTTAGACTAATTGTCGACCAATGCGCTACCTACGTAAACAGATTTCCAGTTTGCGATGGTCGCTGTGCCAAGATGAGCCATACTTGTAGCAACGAGGTTTTGAACGGATGTTCGGTCTCTTCTTCCTTTCATAATTCCCTTCTGAATTAAAGTTGAAGCAGGGATATCCTCGAAAGGTTAGGCAGAGCTGAATTACACATACATAGGTACATATTTTCAGGACTATGTAAATACAGTCAGCGATGTATCTAAACATACAAGTACCTATTTATTAAAAAATCAAAACTTCCTAATTATTAAACATACATATTTATTTTAACTATCCTTCAACTGTTACTGTTATGTTATAAACATGAGAACAATGGTTATTTTGTGTGAGAGAAGAATTCAAAATCTTACAAATGTCTAGTGTTGCTGACTATACCATAACTGTCTATAGTTCATTCTGTAGTCAGCCAAAAATGTGATCTACCACCCTACGGCTGAGATTCATTTGAACGTCATGAAACAAGGTAAATTTCCCCTTGTAATAATAATACCAATGACCATTTGCTCTCTTAACATGTATTATTTTTACGTTATGTAATGTGTCAAATTAGAAAAGTCAACCTTAGCGATAATCCGATCTCACAGAAACTTTTGTCAAAACTGGTAGACCACTTTCTTGGCCAACTGTACCTATTATTGTAATATATCAATGTACTTACCTTTTTGCGATAGCTCAGTGGGGAGACCAACAGACTGCAATGCAGAGGGTCTCGGGTTCAAACCCACGTCGCGCACCTCTGACTTTCGGAAGTTATATGACTTTTCGAAATTATGTGCGTATCGATTGACAATTATCGCCTGCTCTGTGCCTCGGAGAGCACGTTAAGCCGTTGGTCCCGGCTGCCATGAACATCTATGGCAGTCGTTATTGGGAAAGTCAGTACCGTCTAATATCCTGACACTGGTCTAGCCTTAGGGTATCGTTAGACTTCGGGTTGCGGAGGTCAGGTGGCAGCCGCTCCGTGTAAAAACTGATATCCAGTCAAATCCGGTTAGACCAGAAAAGCCGACCCCAAGTGACTTGGGAATAATAAAGGCTAAGAGAGAAGAAGACTTACCTTTTTGAGATAAATAAACAATATTATTATAATTAAGTATAAAATAAAACACACAATGTTTTCATAGTTTTATTTACTTAACTATCTCATAACACAATGTCTTTATCTTCAGACGTATCTCCAGTATGATCATACGCGTACATTAGGATCACAACTTTGATTTATTTTATTTCTTCATCTCACAATGGCGGCCAATTAAATATAAACTTAACAATTGATTTACAACTGTATAGTATCGCAACCCCAGAGCAACAAAGGTGTAAGTACAATTACGTCGCCATTTTTTATTGCAGTTTCAAATAGTACAAGTAAAGATACATAAGCATAATTATTTTCGTTGTGATTTGACAAAAAAAGGCTTAATACCAAAAAAAACTTTTTTCGCTTCATAATAAGTTTGATATTTTTTAATAATAAAAGACTATAAACCACCTAAAATACTTAAAATTTTATTAAAAACTCTTAATCTTACGTTACGTCTTTGTTTCAACAAATTGAACAAAATATTATAAAAGTACCTACTTTCTATAATATATCAGACCAAGCAGTTTTTTTGCTCGCCTCTAAAGTTAGCATATTCTTCTTACGCATTTATTCCACTGGAGGTGCGAATATGTCATGTTTATACAGAGATACCTGCTACCAAACTACAAACCGTTCAAGTATTAGGTACGTGAGCATCATTTTAGTCCTTTTAGGTAAGTACCTACCCTTTTTTCCTTATTAGCAAAAGTAAGCATAATATATCCTCCAAAATAAGCATAGCAAAGACTCCCTAACCCTTATACCAGTAAAGGTTACGTAATACATGAACAACTACGCGTTTTCTTTTAAACTTTTGAGCGCCACAGTCTTGTATAGAAGACAAACGTTCCCGTGCCCTCCACGCCACGACTTTACGATAAGACAATGTCTAATCGTAATATAACAACAAAAAAATAATTATTGTTTGTTTTTGTACGTAATTTTAATATTGCCTAAAGCCCTTTTTTACATTTTTATTTCAATAGTTAGTTAGTTTAGTTTAAAAACACGAAAAATTAATGTTGTCGAAATTTTTCAACTGTTACAGATTTATAGCTTGGCGCTGGAGGACACATCGCGTTCAGCATAGGTTGGCGCTAAAAAGTTAAAGACACCACTTCTGCTAAAAACTTCGTTCACGGTGATCTTTACAAATGGAACACTCGGTATATTGAATCGAATTAGGCATGACTTGGCAGAAATCTATTGTAATAAAATAATTGGGATGAGAGGAACCCACCACGCAAGCTCGGATTTTCCACCCATCTATTGCAATAGAAAAAGGTTGGCAATACCGAACTCCTCTGGATAGGGACAATGAGCGTCGAAAAGTTATCGAAGAATTACGCTCTATGCTTTTTAAAAAGACCACTTCCTCACTAGGTATTTATCCTGTGTCGCGGGGGGACTTTACAAACATTCCAACAACGGACACAAAGAAACTCAGTTCAACTATTTGTGGATCACACAATTTTTTGTCCCGTCTGGGGATCGTACCAAAAACAATCGGGGCGGTAGCCGTGGCGAGGCGACCACTTAAAACACTACGCCATCGGAGCAGTAAAAAAAAAATATTATTGCCTGTAGAATTGTCATTGACACGCATATATTGTAGAACAATTATGACAAACTTAGTTTCTAGTATGAAGCTAGCGTGCTCCATGCTCTGTAGATTTGTAGCAAAAGAAATTAACTAGAAATTGTTTTATTATATGTAGGTAGTTGTCATTAAAAGTGAATATAATGCAAGTAAAATATTTTACTAACACAGTTGCCGTTTTTGGACCGCCAATGCACTTTATAAAATCGTGTTCACATGGGATAATATATCAACTATGTAATGGTTGATCGTTTATTATTTATTTTAAAATACCACACCTGCAATAAGTTTAAATCTTTGTGCCCGCAGCACTGGGCTCTACAAATAGACAATTAACGGACACAAATTCACCCAGGCTCTAAACAACTATTTGTGGATCACACAAAATATCTTCAGTGCGATTCGAAACCACAACACTAGACGCGGTGGTCCATGCAGTCAAAGTCGATGTTAATTAAACTGTTGAATCTCCAATAAGCGTGGTAACCAATAAATCATAGCAATCATTGTAAGATTTTGATAAACGCAGACCATTGTGCGTTGTGCACAAAGCGATAGCCCCGCCCCAATCCGTTGCCGAGAGCAAGCTTCCAACTTCAAGAATTTAGTCCCGACTCTAGTCTTTTCTACAAACGTTTGTATTGATAGCACCCAAAACTGTAGCAGATATTGTACTTAGCTACTCGAAACTCATGACAATTGCAAACTAAACAATAAAAAAAAACTTGGTTTCTTATTAGAACCGAAATTCAAAATCTTTTATTTTTAAATTATAAAATTCTCTAATAAATAACACAAGACTGAAATCTTGCAGCACTTCGTCAGCACCTTAATCCATTGATATTTTTATTGTATCTATATTATAGACAAAAATATGTTTTACCTAAGATTAATTAAATGCGCGTATACCATTTTTTATCTGACGTCAGCTAAGTCACGATGGCCTAATATAACCACATATATACAGATATATATAGATATATATTATCCCACAATGAACAACCGATCAATGACAAAGTACCTATAATATTTTCACTCAACATAACTTCTAGTTTTGATAAAACATTTCATCTATTTTTCCTCTACTTAGTATCTATATATCACTATATACATTATATATTACAACCTTCGCGTACATTACACAACAGTAATGTTCTAAAGACTATTACTATATAATTATTTCAAATATTTTTCGTAAATAAATATTATATAAATTATAATTGGGAATTTGATATTTTTATTGTTATACGAAATCTATAAAAATAATTATTTATATCCAATCAAAACTAAATAAAACGTTGTTATATTTAGAAAAGGGTATTAGTAAAATGAGAGAAATATGACGCACGACAGTATCCTCTGACGTAACCACCATTTAAGTGTAGGCGTGTGAAGGAGATAGCGAGACACCACTTTGCCTATTTATTTTCAACCAATTTTGAAGGTGTTTTTGAAACCAATTTACTGTTGCGTGAAAAATTAACATAGCTTAACTGCATTCAGTGTATTACTAGGTATTTTGTTTCTACTTAACGCCAAACGTTATACAATCAATACGGTCTCCACACAAAAGTTTCGTATTTAACGTCATTTCTAATAAATTATATAAATAATAAAAAAATTGTTGTATTTTTTTAATACATACAAAATAATTGCACCAGTATTAGTACATAAATTATAATACAATAGAGGAGGGTTATTAAGGCCAGAGTACACTTTTGTATTCCATCCCAAATTAGTAAACAACTTATAGATATATACGACACACATCATACATGGAGTAGTATTCGAATCTGCGACTAGTACATAACGCATATACTAATTCGAATGATTTTTTAATAGTTGTACACGAAACCTGGTTTGCGTAGTCAAAGGCAAAGCTCATCGAGTACTTAGCATTTGCATAGGTATGTTCCCTAAAGTCTCTTCTCTTTTAATAACGATTTTAGAACAATAGGGCATAACAAATCGTTCTCTTGATCAAACAAAGACTTATTTCGAAATTTGGAAGTTGGGCAATTTGAATTCTAATAGTGTGTTAGTTAAAGTGATAATTGCCTTACTGCCGAATTTCGAGTTAAGTGTCTGTTTTATGAAGAGAACAAAATATGATTTTAATAAATAAATTTACAGTGCATCGCAATAATAAAAGGGTAAGTCACATAGGTTATTTTTCAGGTATATATTACTACCACACTTTTCTGTTACACGCTGTATATTATTGAAGCCATAATACATACTGAAGAATTGTAGGTTATTAAATTGACACTATTTATAATATTACAATTTATTTAAATGGCCAGATGCTACACTTAATTCTCGTTCATCGCTAATCTTCGCTGTCGAGACAAGTGCCCTAGTAAAAAATAATTTTCCTGAACGCTTGTGGTACCGACGCTTCGTCTTGGGAGATGCTTGCAACAAATTGGTCAATATGGCGGTCTACTATCTATACTAATATTATAAAGCTGAAGAGTTTATTTGTTTGATTGAATGCACCAAACTCAGGAACTAATGGTTCAAATTAAAAAAAAAATTTAAGTGTTGGATAGCCCATTTATCTAGGAAGGCTTATAGGCTAACATCACGCTACGACCAATAGGAACGGAGTATCAATGTTAAATGTTGCAATGAAAATGTTTCATGTGAAGCAGACAAAGTTGCGCGAGTCGCGAGTCTTTAATAAGATGAGAAAACTCCAAACGATTGACGTTTAACGCCCTATTACATACTACTCAACGAAATAAGAATAAAAAAGTGTAGTCTGGTCTATTACCACGTCTATAAATTAAATAATCTGCTGGATAATTGCATGTTTAGAGCATTGAACACATTTTGTGCTAATAGTCCATACGTATCATATACTTCATAAGTAGATATTTAGAAGAGAGAAATAATTCACACAACACTTGTGATATGAACGTACGCATTTACAACCTGTGACGTCACAATACGTACCCGCGAGAAGTGGCAGTCCACAATACGTAACCATGTGACGTCACAGTCTACAATATGTTAACGTGTTACGCCATAGTTCACCATACGTAAAGGCGCGATGTCACAGCGAACAATACGTACATATATATATTATTGATTTTTTTTGCACAATAGATTTAATACATTTCGTAGACAATAATGTTCTTTTCTTCGTTTTATAGTTATTATACAGGTACAGATTTTTAGAGTTGATTGTATAATAAAGTTAATTTGATACTCTAATCTTTGCTCTTTTATTCGTCACACGTGAGAGAAAGCTGAAAATCTAAATTGAAAATGTTTGGATACTGCAAATGCATATGTACGTAAATACTGTATAACTATGCGTGAAGAAAAAATTTATACACCTATATTTTATATGAAGCTTAAAAAAGCTAATAGTCTAAGATCTCTCTATTATACAATCGACTCATGAAAATCAATTTACTAATTACAATTCATAATATCGATAAAACTAAGAGAAGACACTTTTATAACTGGTAGAAAGATTGAAACGGTACACACTTATATAATCTAGTACTGCCGTCATATAGAAAAGATGTATCTGCCAGTATTATTAAAATTTTATTTAAGAAATAGTTTTTCTTATGACAGCGGAGTAGTGACGTGCATAATTGCATTCAAACGATAATCGAATACAATTATACGCATCGCGGTATCTACATTGCACGATCGAAAACGCGCAAGTATGTATAGAAAATCGTCGATTTATTTAAAAGTTATTTGAATGTAATAATGTATATTTAAAAATAATTCAAATGTAATTATGCACATCATTATTGTCCAATAATGTCCAACTACAAGAATCATCGGACAATTCCGTATAAAAGTAGTGTGTACCTTTAAGATGAATACTAGAATATTCGCAATGTCCATTAATGTCCAAGTACTAGAATAATTTCGAACAAAAGTAGTGTGTACCTATATGAAATAGTAGTAGTAGTAGAATATTCTTAATGTCCAGTAATGTCCAGAAATGTCCAAGTACAATAATAATTGGACAATTCCTATATGAAGAAGTAGTATTCGAGGAGGCTACAGAAGGCGTGTCCAGCGCCGGGCTAGCCCGCGTTGAGGCGGCGGCGGCTGCGGCGCTGGCGGCAGTACAGGCGCAGCAGCACGGCGCCCAGCACCAGCGCCACGCCCAGCGCGCCGCCCGCCGACACGCGGTGCCCGTACACCGCGCACGACAGCAGGATCGACACCGCCTGCGCCACAAACAGTTACCGCGCGCAAAGGTAGTAGACGATCGATGTTGCACAGTAAAGCCACAACTCATAGCCATTTATATTTTTAAATTTATTTATGTTTGAATTCATATGATTACATTCTACTGTGTAATTAAGGAAATGGAGCACGCATTTTTGTTTTTACGATGTTGTTGACACATTCGCATTCAGGGCATGATCTCACTGGCGTCGTTTGCTTGTTAAACGCCGTTCTCGGGTCGCATAAATGCAGCGCAACCTCTCAATCGATGAATGAGAATCACACATTAATAATATGGCACTGCACAGAATATTTTCCGTAAAGATAATTTATAATATATGTGATATAATAGCGAGTATAATAAATAAATATTTCATACCTGTCTAAGTGTCATGATGATTGTGAAAACTACAGCGCCGAATCGTTCAATGGTTCTATATATGAGCAGCTGTCCCACAGCTGAGCTCACTGACAGCACGATACAATCAGCCGCGAACACTGGGTGCTGGAATAAGAATGCATATAATTTAGCGCAGTAAAATAATGTGAGTGAGTGAGTGTGACTGAATCTGAGTGTGTATGACTGTAACACGTACGTATAACAAGACGAGCGGTGACACATGGTACGCGTGTGTAGTTGAATAGGAGTGAGTGTGATTGAATGTGAGTGAGTGTGATTGAATGTGAGTGAGCGTGTCTGAATGAGTGAGTGTGAGTAAATGTGAGTGGTGTGCATGTAACACGAACATGTAACAAGGCGAGCGGCGGCGCGTGGTGCGCGTGCGCGGCGGCGGTGAAGGCGCACGAGAACGCGTTGACGGCGCACAGCATATGCAGCGCCCCCACCCCGTACTTCGTGAACACGGCGCCTTGCCATGACGACGTGAAACTGTCGCACACCATGTATAGCGCCAGTAGTGATACTCCCGACATAGTTGTCACGCTTGAACCTGCGGAAACGATATCCAGTCATCGTACAATACAATAGGTTAAGGATGTCGTGGTTCGGTGTGGTTAGTTTGTGATAGCTATGGATATTAGTTTGATAGCAGTCGTTAAATATATCGAGACACCATCGGCGGATGCAAGACTAAGAAAAGGGCGACTTAGCAAATGCAGAGTTATTATCGATTGATGACGAATGGATGATTTTCAAATATTTTTTTTGATCTAGTTGGATGATGTTCTAAGTTCTGAAAGCACGACATACAAAATGTAAGGATTGTCGCAATATTGAAAAAGCGGATCTCCGTTATAGTAACTTATAATTATTTTATTTGGTTTGAGCCACAGGGTAAGGGTCGCGGGAAGCGGTTGGATGCGGGTGGCCCAAGACCGGTCTGAGTGGAAAACCTTGGGGGAGGCCTTTGTCCAACAGTGGACGTCTTTCGGCTGAAAAGATGATGATGATGGGTTTGAGTTTTTGACATTGACAGCAAGTAAGTAAACTGCAAAACAGAACAGCTAATAGCTATCTAAGAGTAACATCAACTTTTAAGTAAGTTCTAGCAGTGGTGTCAATGGTGTCAATGATAAACTGTGGTTGGTATTGGTTAGCGTGAAAGTACTACTTCAATATTTTATTACCGATCTCTGACCACGAGTGATGTACACGCTATATATATCGATATATGTATACTGTAAGAGAAACTTACCCATATTATCGTCGTGACTGCCGAACATAAAGAGCACCATTCCTACGGAGATGACAACGGCCACCACATACTCGTACAGTTCATACTTGTTTCGCGAGACTAGCTTGCCCATCAGCATTACTGGTATCACCTTACATGACTTCGATAAGACCTGCATATAAATTTTATTTATGTAATTTTAACTTCTGCTCTGGGCTTAGCTCGCTAGGGAACAGTGCTTTTTCCTATATGAAAGATATACGCTTTTACGCTTAAATAATAAACCTTGCCAAACTTTTTTTTAAATTACTAAATTGATAATCATGATATCTACCATATACTTTGTCAAGAGTACAGAATACGTCTTAGGGTACCTTTAATTCCGAAAAACGTACTGTTCTTGGACCATGGAAATTTATTGACGAAATCTAGATTTACGCGAGCGAAGCCGCGGGCAAAATTTTGTACTAACTAAACATAAGGATATAAAAATATTAACAACAATGAAAAGAAACGACAAAACCGATCATAAATGTTTCTCACATTAAGGGGCAGCAGGGATTATGCTTATGGATTATCTACCACGTATTCATGACGTCTCAAGACGAAAGTCTTTGACCAGTGCGTGTTGCCAGTGTTGTCATACGTATCCGAGACGTGGTCGCTCATTATGGGCCTTATCAGAAGGCTCAAAGTCAATCAGCGGGCGATAGAGAGAGCTATGCTCAGGGTTTCCCTGTGAGATCGCAACAGAAATGAGGAGATCCGCAGGAAAACGAAAGTTGCCGACATAGCTCTTCTGATAGCCAAGCTGACGTGGCAGTGGCCAGGGCACATAGCGCGCAGAACCGATGGCCGTTGTGACAGAAAAGTTCTGGAGTGACAGCCATGGACCGGAAGACGCAGCAGGGGTGGCCCTCTAAAGTAGACCGACGACCTGGTAAGGGTCGCGGGAAGCGGTTGAATGCGGGTGGACCAAGACCGGTATGTGTGAAAGACCGTGGGAAATGCCCATGTCCAGCAGTGGACGTGATTCATGACTGACAAGTTTCTGGTAAGAGACACATTGGTTAAAGAAAACTCGCGAGATAAGAACCCTGTAAAACTTCCTAACACCCTTTGCCAGTCAGAGACAGAACCAAACAAACAAGCAAACATATTCCTTACCTGTGTGGGAAAGCTGACGTACTTCAAAGCCTCATACTGGCACCACGCACTAAGCACGTTGGTGAGCGAACAGTAGGAGAACTTGTAGAGAGGCGCGGGTGCAAGAGGGGTGCGCGAGCAAGCTAGCCGCGCACCTGCCACCACCAGCGCCGTCAGACGGTTCACGAACACCAGAAACTGGGAATCGTTGAACTTCATCAAGCTACCGTCTGACATCACGTAGTTCTGTAAGAAAAAAATGTTAAGAAGTATTTGTATTAGATGAGTGACTGCGCGAGTTACGCGAAAACGCATACCGAGATAAACAAGTGAGAAACGGCCATGCATTGCCGTAAATCTTAGAGCTCGAAAAAATGGTATCACGTGACCTTGAGGTCAGAGGCCAAAGGGCATAGTCATTTCCGGTGTATATCGACTATGCTGAGTCGAATGGCGTTGACCGCGAGACTCTAGCTCTTACGGTTTTTGAGTTACAAGTTGTATAACAGACAGACAGACAGACAGACTGACAGACAGACAGACAGACAGACAGACAAACAGACAGACAGACGGACGGACGGAAAGACGGACAAGGCTGTTGTATAAGAGTTTTTTCGAACTCTAAAAGGCAGTGGCGTAGCATGGAAGTCAGCCGCCCGGGGCGGCAGAAAATTTTGCCGCCCTCTTAATTAGGTATTTCAATTAAAAAGACTATAAATATACAGTAATTCTAAAGAACTTTTTGACTAGAACTGACAACATTATTATGTAATATACATCTGCACATTCCTCTCGTTCGTCATGAAATTGTTGAAATATTTACTGGATATTATTATTATTTATTGTGAAATTTTGCCGCCCCCTAAAGTGCCGCCCGGACGGGTTGCCTCTGCCGCCTCTACTACGCTACGTCACTGAACCTTGGACGAAGACATTTAGTAAATGGAAAACTGTGACACCTTATACTATGCTCGGTAACGAAACCATACCGCGATTCAGCCGTATTGGACAACGTCATCTAGTTATAAACTTTGATTGCAATTAAACTACTTTATACGGATTTATCGCGTTGTTTACTTTAAAAACACAATTATTACAAAACTATCAAACTAACTACTGTTAAACTTACTACTCAAATAATTTGATTTAGATATATATTCCCCAACATTTCGGTTGCTTTTCAGCAGCCATTTAGTTTATTTGCAAGCAGCAAACCTGCGCTTATACTTAAATCTGAAGTAACGATACACAGTATAACGCTCGACTACAAATTTAAAAAAATCTTACTTAGAATTTTTCTGTAAAGAATTTTACATTCTGTAATGTAAAATTCTTTTTATCACGTATGCGGTGGTGCGGGTGAAGCTGCTAGCAGGAGCTTGCGGTTCGTAAAACCGTTTCTCGCAATAAATCCATTGTCGCGAGGATCTTTACAAACATTCGAACGGATTTGGCGCACAATGCTTGTCATTTCATAGTGTGGCATTTTGCTAGTGTGGCATTATGCCAGTGTGGCATTTTGTTAGTGTGGCATTTTGCTAGTGTGGCATTATGCCAGTGTGGCATTTTGCCAGTGTGGCATTTTGCTAGTGTGGCATTATGCCAGTGTGGCATTTTGCTAGTGTGGCATTTTGCTAATGTGGCATATCGAGAAATGACATTTTGCGAATGTCGCATTGTGCGCCTAATCCATTCGAACAGCGGACACAAAGAGCACTCAGACTCAGGACAACTATTAATAGAATACCTACACAAAAATTTTAATCGAACCCACAATGCCATTCAGCATAATGGCAATGGCGAGACGACCACTTAAACCACTACGTTATCCGGGAATTACGAAAGATATATTCACGTAGTGAACAAACCTGTGTCATGATCTTCTCTTGCAGCAAACCCCACACGAGGTAGGAAGCCATGAGCCCCGTGAAGCAGAATGCTAGTTCGGCGCCTTCCCTCGCAGTTCCCTCTTCCTTACGGGGCTTCGCACTGTCAGGGAGTTTCTCTCCCGGCTCACCGAAGCACATGAATAGCACGCGCCATGTATAACCAGTGTTGCCTGGAACATACCAATATCAAAACTAAAGTATTTTCATTATTTTATTTTACACTTTTTGTAAATCTTACGGCTAACTTGATTGCAAATAACAATTTTACAAAAAAATTAAGGCTATTTACAAGTTTTCTTAAATATTTACAAATACATTTAGTAGTCGGCAGACAATTTAACAAATAAAAAGGAAATAGATAGATTATACAAATTTATATTAAAATAGATATTCTATATTCCATTAATATTAATGGACGCTCAGTGGTCAAAATTCGACCGTAATTTGGAAGATTATTTATTTTCAAAACGTTTCTATCTGCGCTCCATATCTGGACTAGGTATTATCATAAAGAGAAATTTATATTTTTGTTTGTCTATAGTAATATTATAAAGAGGAAAGATTAGATTGTTTTGTTTGTATGTTTGTAAGAAATTAACTCAAAAACTACTCAATCGATATTAAAAATTATTTCTCCATCAGAAAGCTATATTATCACCGAGTAACATAGGCTATTATATTATTTTAAAAAGTACTGTTTTAAAATAATATCATAGCCTAAACCTACCTTTACGCGAGCGAAGCAGCGGGTAAAATCTAATATAAAAATATATAACAAAAAGAACTGTTCCCGCCTGGCATCGAACCGGGGACCTTGTGCGTGTGAAGCACACGTGATAACCTTGTGTAGTGTAAAGTGTATGTAAGTGTAGCACTACGGAAACCACACGAAATCTTCACGATATAGGAAGATCTATCTACTAACTAGATTAAAATTAAAACTAAACAGTTTTATAATTTAAATAATAATAATATTAATAGTAAACAGAAACTAGTACTTCAAAGTGTTTAACAATAGTAGTTTAAATTTTCAAATTATGTAATAATAGTTTTCGATAAATAATAAATAACGCGATAAAATCCGTATAAAATTGTTTAATTTCAATGTACATATAACATTCGCGTAAAAGTAAAACAATATTAGATTAAAAATTCTTAACGGGAGCCTTGAGTTAGAAAGTTGGCGGTGTTGTATACCTCCATGCCTCAGACAACATGCTAAGACGTTGGTTCTGCATCTGATCTCATCTCTGTCCAGTGTTGAACTGCCGGTCCATTGGACCATGAGAGTGAAGGAATATAGTGCACTTGTGTTTGCGTACATACTTGTGCATTATATTATCAGCTACGTAGTTCACTGCTCTCCGTTAAAATTGGCGGTCGTGACCAAAACTCTAACTGAAGGATATTATTATCGTTACCATTTTATATAAGTAATTTAACGCAAATAATTGGCATATGTTTTAAAATAATACTAGCTGTTAACCGCGACTTTGTCCGCGTGGAATTTTGGTCCCACATAAAAGTAGAGAAGCCTATGTCGTCTGTCAGGTATAGTTCCAAACGCCTTGATGCTATTAAGAATATCTAGTCAGAAAAATCCAGTAAATTTTTTCCGACCTGGGAATGGAACTCGAGACCTCATGCATACAAGTCGCATAGGGTACCATTGCGCCACTGAGGCAAGTGGACAGTGTTATGGTTAAGTGACTACACCGGGTACAGTTGTAAGCTTCGTAATGCTAGCAAGATATATTACTGTAAGGTAAACAAGTGAGAAACGGCAATGAATTGCCGTAAATTTTAAAGTTCTAAAAAATGGTTCAAGTAATATGCAACGGTCACGGATACCACGTAACCTTGAGGTCAGAGGTCAAAGGTCAAAGGTCATAGTCATTTTCGGGGTATACTGACTATGCTGAGTCGAATAGCGTTGACCGCGAGTCTCTAGCTTTTACGGTTCTTGAGTTGAAAATTGTATAACAGACAGACATACAAAGCTGCTGTATATTAGTTTTTTCGAACTCTAAAAGTAACAAAACCACAAGTGCACTCTCTGTGCCCTAACTCTTATGATCCGATGGGACGGTAATCCAACACGACCGGAAAAATCAGGCGCAGGACCAACGGCTTTACGTGCTTTCCAAGTCAGGGAGGGTGTCCGCCAACTTCTAACTATTGAGATTTCTTAACAGAAAAGGTTTATCACTTTTTGTTGGCCCGATCCGAGATTCGGACCCAAGACCTCATGCACAGCAGCTGCATTCATTACCGCTGCGCAACGGAGGCAGTTGTTGTTGATAACTAATAGGTGGCACAATTGATATGAAAAATGCTTACGTGAAAGAGATGGCTACCATTTGAACAATTGCGCTATTTATTTATTCAATAGCACAACCACATCAATCATATTGTTACGTGCTGGGTTCGACGGATAAGAATGCAAACAATATTACCGACTAAAACACGTTTTATTCAAACACACAATTAAATTTAAAACACAACAAACACTATATTACACTTTTTCACTGTAACTGCTTCAAACTCCGTAGTATTTTCGCTTTTGTTCTCTTCGATGAACACTTGACCGCTTACGATTGTAAACTAACTTGGCGGTGCGCGTGCGCTCTATTTATACGCGGGTAAAGCGTTTCTAGAGTTTTCTAGTGACACTATACCCGGTATGTAAACAGTACGATGATTCGAGAAAGTGCCAGCGTTTTCTCTACCCTTCGTGTACTCACACTACGTAGTTCCGTAAGATGTCAATAGATGGCGGTGTAATAAATTATTAGACCGAACTGCCGAGTCTTTCCCACAATGCCGAGAGATGTCACTGGGCGTAACAATATTAATATAATATTGAATTTCGTTAAATAGTATTTTATCTGATATGTAGACACTTACGGTGTACATAACATTGGCTGGTTATAGCGAAGTTAGGTGTTTACATTTTTATATAACTACTAGCCGATCCGAAAGTCGTTATCTTGTCATTCTATACAAAATTACTTTATGTAATTAAATTCAATATCAAAACGTGAAACATTTTTTCATATAAAAATACCATTTAAATAATATTGTCTTCTGTTTACGCGAAAATTTATCGCGTTGTGTATTTGACACTTTATTACATAATTTAGAAACTTTTACACTACTACTACTATTGAACTTCACTTCTTCTTTTCTTCTTCTTCTAAAATGTTCTGTTCGCCCCTTCACAGGGAGCGAACGGCACATTAATATTTAACTATTTATTTTGGTGTAGCTGATCGCCCCGTACAAGATTTTATAGAAATTTGAAGTATCTAAGTACAGTCAGCCGAAATAAAATAATGTAATACTGAATATACTGATAAAGTATTATTTAAATACTTAATTTGTAATCGTTTTACTCGCGTTATTTGTGAGTAAAGAGTACCTCGTTTACCTGTTTAAAAAATATTAAAGTGAAAAAAAGGTTAACATATAAAAAAATAAAAAAATACATGTATAAAAAGATTAAAAATAAATTATAATAAAATAATTATTTATAATTTATATAATTATTTTATTTTAAAATATATTGGTTTTATTAATTAGGTACCTAATTATTAAAGTTATCATATTCACGCTTGCTGTTCGACAAACTATTAAAGACGATCGTGTGGATGCTTGCACGATGATCGTGCCGATTATAGACGATCACACGATCAAAGATCATCGCCGTTAATGTAGAGGAGCCTTCACATATATGTGAAATAGACGCCCGACATACAAAAAAACTAATACCATCATGCTGATCGCTAACATTACAGATCGCGCAATCTATGATGGCCGGACTGAACATAGCGTCTCCGAATTGTTGCACATGAACAGTCTGTCAGTCAGTACGAATTACATCCCGCCCCCGCCCCCTGTCACCAAAGAGACCTAAAACTTTACAACTGCAACGCCACTCGCGCAATGTTCAGACCGACCATCATACAGTGCGCGATCTATACTGACTGAGTATCTAAAATCGCACGGGGCAAACGGGTACACTTAGCTAATCAGGGGAAACAAAACTCAAGGGGCGTAAAGAGCCGAAACCTTTAATTTCAATCAATACCATTTAAAATTTCACAATTACGAACACAACAAATAAAATCAGCTAAATCGGTCGAGCCGTTCTTGAGTCATGCTCCGTCATACATGTGACAATAGATTTTTATTTATATAGATTTATTACTTAATCTAATTAAAGTAGCAGCGATAGCTCAGTGGGGAGACCAACAGACTGCAATGCAGAGGGTCTCGGGTTCGAACCCACGTCGCGCACCTCTGACTTTCGGAAGTTATATGACTTTTCGAAATTATGTGCGTATTGATTGACAATTATCGCCTGCTCCGTGCCTCGGAGAGCACGTTAAGCCGTCGGTCCCGGCTGCCGTGAACATCTATGGCAGTCGTTATTGGGAAAGTCAGTACCCTTTAATATCCTGACACTGGTCTAGCCTTAGGGTTTCGTTAGCCTTCGGGTTTCGGAGGTCAGGTGGCAGCCGCTCCGTGTAAAAACTGATATCCAGTCAAATCCGGTTAGACCAGAAAAGCCGAACCCAAGTGACTTGGGAATAATAAAGGCTAAAAGAGAAGACAATATAATTATAATTTATCTTAAAATGGTTGTATATTATTAGAGTTTGAATAAAATAGTTAGTTTTAGCAATTGAGCTTTGAATTTGCTAAACGAATCACCAAAAATGTCAATGCCTGGATTGCTTGTTTGGATAATATTGCACTGATTAAGAACTCTATGTATAGGTGATTGTCGACCCAAATTAGTTCTACAAAATGGTATATGAAATGTATTATATAAATTTTTTGCAAGGGATTTTGATAAATTAGTTTTATTTAACACCAATATAAAAACGTCTCAATTTGATAGTTCTGAAGTCTTCACTTTGAGTGCGCTAGTAAAATGTTGCCTTATTTTCGGTATAAAGCGTGTAACAAAAAGGTGTGGTCTAACCTAGCCGCGGGCAAAATCTAGTCATTCATACATATGTTAAAATATAATATTATAAAGCTGAAGAGTTTGTTTGTTTGTTTGTTTGAACGCGCTAAACTCAGGAACTACTGGTTCGAATAGAAAAATGTTTTAGTGTTGGTTAGCCTATTTATCGAGGAAGGCTATAGGCTAACATTACGCTACGACCCACGGGGTCGGCGCAGTAAGGATAATCGCGGGTGAAACCGCGGGCACATCTAGTGTTAAAATGAAGTAATTATAATTTATCTTTATTATAAGTAAATACATAATAATTATTATCACACATTTATTTGTTCATTTTAGAAGCATATAAAAATAAATAAGTGATTATTTAACCATTGTTTTCAAATTAGACTCGCATACATAGCATTGTATAATTGTTATTTCATACGCCAGGTATATTAAATCAACAAACTCATTAAAACAATAATAATATGTTCTTTTAAAAATGTGTGTAAATATACCTAAAGATGATTAAATAGTATTACGCCGGTATGGTGGCATAGGACTTGGCAGATGTCATGGTAAATTGTGTGGCATTTTCCAGGCATCGAACTTGGAACTTCGCTAAGTATAAACGCAACTTTGTCATTGGATCTACTAGACAACCGACTGTCGCAAAGAAAAGTTACTATCCAGGAATCGAATCCGCTACTATCCAGATTCGACGACCGGCAGTTGGTGAAAACGCACACTTATATCGCTGCACCTGCGAGTAAACTGTCTAAAATATCACTTTGTTGAAACCGGAAATCAAATCCGGTACTCGTTAATCAGCAGTAAGCAAGAGTACACTTACATCACTAGATCTATGAAGCGATTAATAAAGACAAAAGAAAAATTACACGGTCGGGTATCGAATTCCGTATCTCACTTTGGCACCTAGTCAGTGACAGCGTGCACTTATGCGACTAGACCAGAGGTTCCCAGACTTTTTCTTTCCACTTTCAAAATGTAGCAGGTTCCGGTGGACCCAGCTACTTTATACCATATTCCTTGGCATTCGTGAAGCTACCGTTACCTTTTTTTTTTTAAATTTTTCGTCTCAGTGAATATGGAATATGCAAGTTTTCACAAGTAACAGTCGCTGAGCTGCTTAAAATATTATCTGCCTATATTAATAGGTGAAGTCAAGCCAACATTTTACTTCTTCATTATCGAAAGCAAATAAATTTTCGTGGACCCCCGCTTACGAATTCTGGACCCCATTTTTTGTCACGCCAACGTAGACTTCCGTCGAGTCTCCCGTGGACCCCTGGGGGTCCACCTGGACCACTTTAGGAACTACTGCACAAGACCAACACAACAAACGCGAGATTAATTTAATTAACGACTGTTAATATAAATATGTATAATTAATAATAAATCGGTTACTCACATATCTTATCGAAATAATTGACTTTTTGTAGATATTTGTACAGCATGAACATTGGTATCAGCACCGTTGAATAACCAACGAGATTCAGTAGGAGCCGGAAAAACCTGAAACAGAAAAATACATACACGCACTCATATTTAGGCAGTTATGGTTTTAAGGTCTTACGTAAAACTGGGCGAGCTTATTGTCTTCATCAGGGCACATTCAAAAACCCTGCTGCTTTTAAAAATATCTTTTAGTTTGCCCGAGTCACTTTGCCCCATCCGTAATTGCACCGGAAACCTCATGCATAGTTGTCAAGTATTCTACTAATATTATACATTTAAAATTTATGACGATGGATGGATATTTGTTAATCTTTCACGCAAAAACTCCTGAACGGATTTTCATGAAACTTTACAGTATTATTATTTACTAGCTGTTACCCGACTTCGACCGCCTGGAATTTTTTTCGGAACCCTATTTTATCTAATATTTAAGTAAACTAAGTTACTCCTTGTAACATCATTGTTATCTGCCAGTGAAAGTCCCTGCAGAATCGGGCCAGCCGTTTCGAAGATTAGTCGGAACAGACAGACAGACAGACAGATAAAACCATATATTCTATACCGTATATACTTTCATATGCATTTAGTAAAAAGCTGTTATTTTGACATTACAAACAGACACTAAAATTTTATTTATTTGTGTAGATTATTTGACGAATGGTCTAATGCATGTCAATTGCTGTGATTAGCTGACTAAATTAACAACCATCGATTAAATTACTTGACATGCAATTCTTGTTGACACTGTACTTTGTTAATTGTTTCTGCCGTGCTTATCATAAACAACGCAATCGACATTTTTGACGAAATTGAGTTAAAAGTATATTCGGTATCACCGAAACGAGTTCTACCAGGATCAATAACTTAATTTTAACATCTTTATAATTTTAATTTTTTTATTTATAAACAGCGTATTTGATCCATTCCAAACTTATTACTAGTCATAAACATCGTAATGAACGTTGCAGTGATAAATCATAACTTAATATTCTATTTATACTAGTAATAAGTATCGTAAACATACATACGTTTTTTATGACTATTTTACTCAGAATTTAGATCTATGAAAATACTAAACATAAGTAACGCATTTGGTACTGGTGACGTTTATAATTAGCAACGTAAAATATGTCTTAGTAATGTGAACAACTCATAAGGATTACAAAATCACATACGATGTTTATACTAATATATTTCATTCTAATCTATATTTTATTTCACAAAAACATTTTAACTGCCACTTTTGTTATTTATGACTAGTATTTCATACGAATTTAAACTAGATACCAATAAGAAAAGTAACGTAAGTGTTACATTTGCGATTATTATGATTAGTAAAGGGACTCAGTATAAGCAAGTACGGGGTGAAGAGACGTGAGAGGTTTGGCTTGCATTATTGTGTCACAGCTCGCCTGTCGTGGTTAGAGCGTGTAGACGTGTCACGTCGCGTTAAAGATATGAACATCTCTTTTGTACGATTAGGTCATGAAGAATGTGAACAATGTGCGTTGTTCTATAATCACAACCCGAATCATAATGATGAAAACTTGGACGAAGCTTGCAATGAGCGCATTAGTTATTAAGTACATAAACTGAAATATACTGAAACTCAAATAGAATACAAAAAAGACCCAGATTTAGCAGTCTAAATTCCAGATGATGTATTGTATCCAGTAGATTTGCAAAAGGTAATAATGCTCCCCAGAATAGAGTAATACAAATCGGCTATTTTCTGCCCTAGAATAATAGCTTTTAATGAAATTTTCGTTAAATCGGTAGGTTCGAGACCATTGGTGCCTACCGACTACACGCGCGTAGGTTTGACTCGCGTTCCGACCGTTTGTATGAAGATAGAATACTGTTAGATAACATTACCGTAGTAATATTTGTGAAGAGACTGGTGCCCACAATAGGTATAGGAATACCTGTGTTACAGGTCACCAGGCCTCCAAGACTTAATAGTACTTAGACATACCTATTATAAGATTAAGTATAAACCTAATGTATGATGAGGAACAAATACTAACAATCCTAAAATTCCTTTAATTCTATTGGAGTGTATTCGTTGGATATTGGGTATACATTTAAGGTGTAAGTGTAAATGTCCGACGTGAGGTCAGTTATTCACCAATCACACTACCACAGCTCTGACTAGAAAGATAATACCTAAGGATTCGATATTGCACAGAATGTACTTTACCTCTTTTATCGACAGCTTTACTCTTACAGCTATACCCCTAAATAAGCAGAGACGTTTTACACGCAGATTTCGCCAGCTAAAGTTATAAATCCCATGTAGCAAACGACTAGCTGGGATATATGTATATAAAGCTAGAAATTTTTCTTACCATGAATACTCAATATCGCTGAGTGTTGCAGACTGTTCATATGCATCGAGAAGCTGATGGTAGATATGTGAGATGAGCATCATCATCACCAGACACAAGAAGGTCACCAACCTATGTACAATAAGAATAACAGCATTAGAAAGAATAACAACATCAAAAAGAATAACAATATTAGAATAACAACATTAGTTAGACTATTTGAAATGAAAAAGAGTTTTATGGAGTTTATTGTTGTTCATTTAAACTACAATTTGTGACTATTACTTCAAAACCAATTATGTTTACATTCTCCCCAACATTTTCACTGCAGTAGAGAACATAAAAAGGAGTTAAATTTAAATATGTAATGTTGTGTTAGCTGATTTGTTATTTTTTGTTTTCAATTGACAACTACCCCACTAGGAATAAACCAGTATTGTGTGGGAATTTACTAAAATTAGAACAAGAGACACAAAAAAGACCCAGACTCCTAACAACTAATGTGGATCACACAAATTTTTGACCCATGTGGTATTTAAACCGACAACACATTGGGTAGTCGCAGTGGTGATCACTCAAACCAGTAAATGATTTGTACAGTCAACTTGGTTTGGGTTTGAATTTTGTTATTATTTCTATGTAAAGTTCCAAGACTATTGTGCAGGCAAACAGGCCACTATACACTGTGGTCCTATTCAAACACCCACATGGGGAAAACTTGTTTCTTTTGGGATTTTGCCCAGTTGCATTTCCAAACATCTGTGTAACCAGGTTAAGCAGTGGTGATTATCAATATCAAAGAGTTTCGACACTAATAAGTACAGTTGAAATATATAGAGTTGTGATAAAATTCTACTTTTCCCAACTTGTCCCATACTGTTTAATATTCTTGTTATTCAATTTACTTACTACTGAAATCCAATAAGAAAAAATTGTGTCACAACCTTCATGGTATATATTTTTTGTCTTGACCTGTTGTACACTGTGGCTAAATATTTATAAAGTTAATTTGAGGATGTGATGAGCACCTATCTTCATTTTATTCATTCATTTATTCTCGTTTATGGGCCACCAATTTACTTTACTTTATTATTGAAAAGAGGCGTGACCTTGTGGCCCACAGCAGGTTAAAAAGGCACCCAATCTAGGAATAGTTCCTGTATTGTAGGCAGCATTAGAAACATTTAAAAAAACGGATGCAAAGAACATCCAGACGCAGAACAACCATTTGTGGAACACACAAATTTTTGTCCCATGTTGGATTCAAAGCCTCAACACTCAGCGCAGTGGCAGTGGCGAGTCGACCACTTTATCTACTAGGCCATTCATGTAGTCATTTCATCATCCTTTCCCTTAAACATTTTATTGAGTCTTCAGAAATATGTATATTACACTTTCTATAAACACTTACATAGCAATAAGCATTGTAAAAACATGTTAGAAAATGGAATCTGTTTAAATTTGTACCGATTTGAAATGTTGTCTATCTGAATAATAAAGATGTGTAGCTTTATCTTATCATGAAGAGATTAGAGAGGGATAATTAAACCAAGCTATAAAAGAATTCAACTCCGTTTAAATCCATTTAAACAAACCATTAATTAATCCATGATAGGCATTGATACAATGGAGTTTAAACTTTCAAAATACAGAGGCATGTATGTAAAACACATACTTAGCTATAATTCCATTTAGTGGATTTTGTCCAAGAGTTTTAAAGTACAGAATATACTTTTCTTTTAACTACTAACCATATGGGCTAATCAAGATTATTGATAACACATTAGTACATTGCTACGTGATTATTTATGAGAAATTATTACTGTTCTGAAAATATTAATCATGTAAGTATAATGGTTACGGAAGTAACCCAAATAAGGAAGTTAAATATTTAACTACTAATTAGAAATGTTAGTATGTGATACAGTTAACTATAATGCCTATGTGGCAGTCAACTATGTTGAAAACTAATAGAGAACTATGCTACCTAACTCCATAATATAGATTTGACCTTATTCTACATGTAACAACAAAAATTATTCGCTCATTCTTTATTTTAATTCAAAAACAGTTCATGCATCATATTAGTGACGGTCACCTAATCATGCGTAAATAATATCTTGGCGACATAATAATATATCACGCAGGCATTTTACCGAACGCGTGTTTCCCGGCTTTTATGCAACTATAATTTCTTGTCATTTACCATAAATTGTTTATAATACAGTACTTACCAAACCCCCATAGATGCCATCGTAGCGGTTTCACTGCACACTGACTCACAAAAATAATACTTAACACATTAAAAAATACTATCTGATATGTAAGTGAATGCGTTTCGGTTTGTGTAAGTTATTTCACTATATTAAAATAAATATTTCAGTTATTTGTCTATAACTCCGGCACATCCCCGCCCGACCCATATTTATGAAACTGCGAGTTTGACAGATCTTATGACTTTGACATATAGAATGTTGCAAGCAGTTGTAAGCTGTATGGTGTGATTCAAATATTGCTAGAAATAGAAATCGTGTACACTGACACGTGATAGTTAAGATAATGTCTCAAAGATATTACAACTGTATGGAATTATTAATAAATATTTAAAGAAAGTAAGAAAAATAAATATAGAAATTTAAATATTTATAAAACAATTACATAAGTGAGACAAGTTAATTAAACAGGTGGTGCGGTTGTGAATTCGATCTCCACACGAAACAAAAATTGTGTAACACAAAGAGTTTAATCCGAATCTGGTTTTAATTTATGTCCGTTGTTTGAATGTTTGTAGAGATCCCCGTGACACAAGATTTATCCCTAAAGTTGGTATTTTAATAAAACCAAGATCAAAACAAAAAGCTTTCGTATAACATTATGTATAAGAACCTAATTCTATCAGTTTATCCCCCACTCTCCATACTCATGTTGTTGAAAATAGTACATAAAGGGTGCAACCCTCTTAACCACTTTCTCACTCTCTAAACCTCGCACTACTCTGTTCCCACAGTCCCATTCGCCCACTGTTGACTTACGGCAATTAAAAGCATTATGCGTCGCTGGGCTCCATGCATCCACGTCGGGACAACGACACTCCAAATGTTCCCCTGAATGAGCCTCGGAATATACGTTGCATTGCCACGTGTGACATATGTCTATGAAATGGATGGACATCAGACTGTGATATCGAGCTGTGACAATACAAATAAGTAGAAACGTCTTGTATAGCAAATCCTCGCACATATCACACAAGGCTATGGCATAATGTTTATTTTCTCTCAAGACCATTGTAATATAATTAAACATACAATACTATTTCATTTATGACAAAGAATAGAACAGACATATATTATGAACCACATATTTTGCAGTAGTGTAAGTCTAGTCAATAAAATATCATTCTAAAAATATTTTATGGTTAAACATAGATCCATAATTATTTTTTCAAATCTTTTACTCAAATCTATTCTTATTCTGCAGTAAGTACAAATCAAAGATATTGGTACAAAGTGTATACAAAGACATTCTAATAGAAAGTAGGAGTATTAAAGTAGTAGTATGTCATTTTTTTAATAATGTAATCTCAAATAACAGTCCTATTAATCGCAACCACAAATCAAAGTAATAAACATTGTTAACTAAGTAAAATAAATTAAGTTTTGACGAGTTATGGTTTACAAAATTATTGTCAGTTAACTTTGACACTCCATGTTGGAAAAAAGTACCACACTACCCTTGGCAAGTTATTCCAAAAGATGGCCCATTTAGTCTAGATTTCAACACTTGCCACTTTTCTTGCCAATGAAAGTGCTACTTCGTATTTTTTGCAAAATAAGACAATCAATTATCGTAACACTTTAATATCTTCCTAAAACTAAAGTAGATGCTCAAATTGTTTAGATGTTAGATGGGTGTGAATAATATTGATTCCGTATTGCCTACACATTCACTATAATTATTGTTTTTGTTTCAACACGATTAACTACGTTGTCCAAAAGTTACAAAGTTTTTTTGGCACCTACAAGATCCATTACTACAAACAAAAATGTAAACAGGTATAAATCGAAGAATATTTTATTACATATTTTTTATTATTTTTCCTACCGATATAATGATGTCTAGTTTCACTCGTTTTAATATGTGCACTTTATGAAGATTCACACTGTATGTCTGTGGGTCAAACCCACGGGTCAAACCGCTAACTAACTGTTGACATATAATTGATACCTCACATCTTACTCTAAAAAGAGGACAGACATTTATACAAAAAAAAAGGAAAATATGACGTTGTCAATTTAATAACCTGTATATTTTTGCTATAATTTTAAATTAATATATTTTAGCTATCTATGTTTATCATTCAATAGTTAGTAGTGCAGGGCTTTATAATTATATATAATAATCATAAAACAATATACTTTTATAATCTAATGGAAAAAGAAATGCGTCGTCGCTACAATCATGATGTGGTATGAGGCTGTGATGTTTATGCTCGAATTCTTAGCAGCAATGTGTGCAGTAGCAGTTTGCGGTCCGTGCCTACTGGCTTGTGCCAGAAGGTTGATAATTGGGGACGAAACGCTGCAGAGGGGCGGGCAAGTGGTTCGCGAAGCTGACGTCCTCGGCTGCGACGAACCAGCTTGCCCGTATTACAAGAAGAACGTCAAATACCTAATGATACCAGCCGTTAGAAGACGATATGGTTCACCAACTCGACAGAGTTCATAACTCTGAGAATTGTTTTATAATTTTGTTAGTAGTACTTATACAAATATATTTTGGTATAATTATATTTTGGTATAATTAGTTTTTTATGTTCTCCATTTATTTTAATTGTGTGCCCGTTATATTCAGATGTCACGTAGAAATACGAATTCATCAATAAATAATTACAAAGACGTTTTTTGTTGCAGTATTTATTGTCATTTTGTAATGTTAGACGAAACAATCACTGTAGGCTACTGATTGGTCTGGTGTTGCCATGCTCAATAAACATAATCGTGAGGATTGTGTTGGCCTATGTCTTCATTGTCAACGGTGATATCTGGGTCTCGTTTGTACTTTGGCAGTGCGAGGCCGAGGGCCTGCTGGTAGATGCTAGCTGCGCGGGTGCACAGGTAGCAATCGTCGGACGCCGCCCGTACATGAATGTTGGGGAAGGAAGTGTCGCCGCATGCTGGACAGATGGGTTCACGTTTCATCTATGAACAAACATTATAGTGATAGCAGGCATGACTAAGCGATGAGCAAAGCTTCGCAATTGTTTTATTTATTTATTAAATGCAGAAAGACGGTAAAGAATGTTCTTTAAAGTAGGGAAGTGAGCTTGCCCACTTACCGAAGCATTCGACTTCTTTGCCCTATCTATTACACCCTACAGATTGGACAATCTATAATTATATTTACGAAATAATTTAAAATAATTATGCAAGTAAGTATAGCTTGTAGAGTATGGCAAGGAAATTTGTATTAAGTTCCGGTGGGGGCCTAGAGTCACTCAGTGCCAGTTAACTCTTTAGCCATCGCTCGAACGCCGGCGTGCAGACATAATGCTGTTATCTTTATGTGTTGATATGGTTAAGCTGACAGGAGGCTTATGGAGATTAAAGGCCGTATTACTATGTCATAAAGCATTTTTAATATGTTAAAGAACGTAATAGACGTCACATAGACACTAGATTTGATTATTGTTTTTCCTAATGTGATAATGAAAATGTAGTGTCTATTTAAATATTGTTTTCAAAACCTGTCTTTCTCTTTACGGTTTTCCGGCCTAAAAGCTCCCATTCTTGTGGAACTAATCTCATCATATATTACTGCAACAGCAATGTACAATTTTTGTTGAGTAGATTAATAGACTGACTAGATTATTACTTATACATTTATAAGTTAGTATTATCAAAGACGAGCATCAATATGGTTTAAACAGTCAAAACAATAGTAGGTCTACGAGTGAAACCATTCAGCAAGTACCAGCTAATCAAACGTTTAGCCGGTACTTGCCTAGCTTACGTTCTGACCTGTCAAATTCTTTGACAGTTAAAAGAGGAAGAAAAGGAGAACATCCATTAGCCAACTTATGGTACAAAAAACTAATAGCGACCTCATGAGCCGAGTATGTAAACGAGGTTTATACCGAAAACAAGGTCGAATACTGACCGGTGGTACTCCATTGAGGAGGTATTTTTTGCGCACAAGGAAAAGCAGTGCGGTGAGGACCACGATCAGTGCGTGCAGTAGCTTCATAGTCATTTTGTGCTGTGCAGCTTGCGTCCCACTTCAAACGTCTGTTTTCTTGACGTATTTATTTACATTTTCAAAGTAAGATTATTAGGATAGAACAGGGGAGATTGTGGATTGAGATTTAGACATTTGATAATTAATTTTGACAGCGGTTTTAGTTTTTCTTGTATAGATTGTAAATTTTGACCATGAATTGAGGTTTTATGTGGTAATAGTAATCTTAAGTTGTAGATACCTCAGAATTTACTTATGTACTTGTCGGCCTCGATGGCGTAGTGGTTAGTGTAACCAACTGCCACACCTGAGGTCGCGGGTTCGATTCCCGCACAAGTCAAACATTTGTGTGCATGAACATGGATGTTTGTCTTGGTCTGGGTGTTTCTATGTATAATATGTAGGCATTTACAAAAAAATAAAGTATATATGTATGTTTATCCATTGTCTAGAACCCATAGTACAAGCTCTGCTTAGCTTGGGCTAGATGGTGTTGTGTGTATGTGGTAGAATATTATTATTATTACTTATACGGAGTATTATAGCATGTGCCCTTCACTAAGTAAATAGTTGACACGCGCCGTCGCATCACGGTGTGAGGCAGGCGTGTGCGCTTAGTGCTCAACATATGGTGGTCAACCACTATATGTTACTTCCTACTTTTATTAATATATGTAGCTAGTCATAACTATTGATAATAAATATCAATAGTTATGACTAGCTGTATTAATAAAAGTAATGTCTTTCGCATTCGTATATTGATCGAAATCTACGAGGTATTTTTATCATGCGACAGTTAAAATTTCAATCAAATTAAAAAATTGTAGCGGATGTATGTGTGTGTATCCGAACGTCGACAACTCCCTAGTCGTACCAACCGTATGACCAGCCGTGGCAAGGTGCCTACGCGTTACTCGCCAACTCGCGAGTGTGTATCCAAACGTACTCCCGCGCATGCGCCCTGCATCGACCAATAAGGTCACCGTGTGCGAGCGCCGGCCATAGGGACCAATAGTATTTAAGATAGAGTAAGGGGATTATTACTCAAGTATGGCGGACGATATAAGTTTTCTTTTGTAATATGTTATGTGTGTGTCTTAAATATACAAGTTTATAGTATGAAACATAGCTCTTATCATTGTACTGACCCAGCCCGATTATAAAATTAAATTTTGCAGTCAGTTTCATAATTTGGGCTTTGTTTTTATACGTATTCGCTAAAAACGACTTCGTTTTTATTCACGCTTATTCGGTACTTCGATATAAACTCATTATTACATATTTTACTCTATAATACTTTATCTATGTTTACACTATTTGATGTTACGAATATTCGCATATCCGCATCGATTTCGACATCTGCACCCGCATCCACAATAATCAACACTGATGTTCATGCCGATCCAGATATAGCGCAGGGTGCGACAAGAAAGAAAATGGGTGGACCGATGATTAGCGCGCTGATTCTTCAAATGGAGATGACAATCAAGAAAAACCAGAAAATGGTAAAGCTAAGTACCTATCTCAAGAAGAAAGAATTTGCCATTATACCTCAAACAAAATAAACGTCAACATGCGCAGTGTTCCTAGTAAAGAGTAGTTCAGTAGTGCGTCTTTAATTTATGAACGTTTGCAAAACGGGCTTTAATTTGCAAAGGCGGTGATATTACTTTTTATTAAATAAGTTGCACAATTTTTTATCCTTACATGCAAAATATACTATCTATTTATTATACTCTGCCACCTATACAAAGTTCCTTGAAATAATACTTAAGAATCGCATCCGCGGATGTCATAAAATCTGCATCCGCAACATCCCTTTTACCCATTTTTACTGCCTACATTTAAAACGACATTATTGATGAAGTTTAAGAGACATATTATTAGCTCCTACTAACAACAATAATAAAACAAGTGACAATAAGTTCGCCCACCAAGGATTACTAAAAAAGATTTTGAATTGAAAATTAGTTGTAACCTCTAGAGTTAAGCCAAATACTTGTATTACGAGTGGATTCGCTTCAATAGTGCAATAGGTGAAGATCGATCTATCGATCGCGAGTCCAGTGCTGCCGTGGTAATCGAGAGGGCAGTAAGGGTAAAGGTCAAAGGTGGCCATTTTTTTAATTACTGATTTGAAATGTACGATAAACAAGCTTTCTTCCTATCTAGCTTTCATACATCTACGTAAATTAGAAATGCATTTTCTTGTTAGATAAAAAGCAGTAACAACCGTAAGATAATCTAGTTAACTACGTACAAGAGCAGTATTTTATTGTCATACTACCATTTTCATTTGTATTTTCAAATTTCTTAACAAAAGAGCAGTAAATCTCTGGTGTTTTTAAGTTAGTTTGAACCAATGTACTAAATTAAGAATTGCACTGCACTGCACTTTTAAGATGAGGAATAATTATAATAAATGTCACATAAATACGCAAATATAAACACAGTATATTTTCTCACTGCTTTTATACCATGGCATAAGATACAAAATAATCTTATAGTTTTGCTAATCAGTAGATTGACACAAAAAAAAAAACTTCTTTATTGACACAAAAATACAAGTAGGTACATAGTAGTAGAAAACTTAATCTAGGTACAGAATTCTTAATTATAATGTTCTGCTGGTACTTAAAATAGGATATATCCTGTGCTATAAGTAAGTGATTGATACTGCGCTACTAGGTAGGTTCATATTAATGATCAAAGTAATTGGTCATAATGCGGCAGTGATGGTTGTTTGTTTGAATTTAGTGTCGTAGGTTTGGCGCCAAGTATGAGGTATGTAATTACTGTTTTTTTTTTGTAAATATTATAAGAAGCCTTTATATATGCTTTGTTGTGTGAAATAAATGAAAACATAGTTGTTGTAGTTATTGTTGAAAGACAAAGTTGTTGTACAAGTTATCGGAGGGAGTTTTGATCTTCATTACAAGATTTGCCATAAAGATGAAACATTCCGATCGCTAAGCTTTTTACAGGTAAAAATCACTAAAGAAAAGAAATACCTAATCCTGATCCAAGAATGACTGGAAGAGGGATTGCTGACGAAAAGAAAAAGCAGATACTTCAAAACCTGTGTCCATTAATGCCAGTTGAATGTGCTTTTTTGTAGGAAAATTTGTTTGTTGAAATAATGTTGAAAATTTGACAAGCGAGGAAGAAGTCGGAGGAAATGAAATACAGTAAATGATAAAGTGATGGATAATATTTGTTAAGGATCGTTCAAAACTAGAACAGGGCGTATTTTAAATTATAATTATAATAGGTAGGTACATGTTTACGTGTCTTAATTCTTGTATTTTTTATTTTATAGAAATTTTATTGAAATTGTTTTATGATACAAAGCTCTTTGAAATTAGCTACTTTTGTTTAAGTAAGTAGTAGGGGAGAGAGAGTAATTTTGTGCCAACAAAATACCAAATGTTTATATGTGATCTGATTGAGTCTAAAGCTTTGATAATAGGTAAATTTTGAAGAAATTTTCTTTTTTTAATTAATTCTATAAGTGTTATGCCAAATAATTAGAACTAAGATTGCTGATCTCATTGATTATTTTTATAATTATAGCAGCAGTTACTTGTAAGTTAGATTGTAAGAATAATTTTGTGCGTAGAAACCAGTACCAATATCTTCTTCTCCCTAGCCTTTATCATTCCCAAGTCACTTGGGGTCGGCTTTTCTTGTCAACCGGATTTGACTGGATATCAGTTTTTACACGGAGCGGCTGCCACCTAACCTCCGCAACCCGAAGGCTAACGATACCCTAAGGCTAGACCAGTGTCAGGATATTTAGGCCACTGACTTCCCAATAACGACTGCCACAGATGTTCATGGCAGCCAGGACCGACGGCTTAACGTGCTATCCGAGGCACGGATCAGGCGATAATTGTCATTTAATACGCACATAATTTCGAAAAGTCATATAACTTCCTAAAGTCAGAGGTGCGCGACGTGGGTTCGAACCCGAGACCATTGCATTGCAGTCTGTTGGTCTCCCCACTGAGCCATAGTATTTGATCTGTCTGATTTAGTCTTAAGCTTTGCTAAATAATTATATTTTTAAAAGAAGTTGTCTTATTTCATTTCGCATAACGTTGTATTAATGTATAGCGTTATGCCAAATAACAAGAACTAAGATTATTAGTTTCTTTAATAATATTTAACAAATAGAACGAGTTTTGATGTTATTTCTATGATTTTTGTTTTTCCCGACTATTTATAGACATATAGGTACTCATGAAATTCTGATAATACCTAACAGAATACTATCTAAAAAGCAGTAACGTTATTTACTCCATATTGAAATTGCCTAAATTATTCTCAAGATCTAAGGTAACGGACAGTATGATGCTTCCTTACTGCTGTTTTAAGTAGTCATTTAAATTTATTATTTTGAATTACGTATGCAATATGGCGTTATGAAAAAATACTAACAAAGAGTGCAGTATCTATGGCGGTTACTGTCCTCTTACCAAAATATTAATTGAAATTAGTTAAGAATACAGAAATGAAGACACGATTTGTTATGTTTTAGGACAATCCTAATAAAAATGTTAAGACAATGCTATTCTACTGTAAACAGCATATTTATCCCTTTCTTTTGACATATAGAACATAAAAATCGAGTATATAGCTCTATCACAAACGCTAAAATTGTAACAAAATCTTTGCGCGCTGTGTTCTTTAAACTGGCTTTTCTGACTTACTGCTATATCCGATTACCAGGGCCTCATCCACGAAAATACTTAAGGTTTCCAAGGCTACCTTTTAAGTCATATTCAACAATACGTTAAGTTTTTAGTGTCTTTTACATTTGTCTGTATAGAGAGCCCATTGCTCCAAATAGTCATTCGTCTATTTCAAACATAGCACGTGTACTCCTAGTACCTCCCTCCCTCACCCTCATAGTGCCTAACTGAACTGAAAAAGATACACGTTGCTTTAATTAGTGAAAGCTATTCAAACTAATACGCAGATAACGAGACTTCATGTCTACGAAACATTCAGCCCTAGCCTTTCGAAGGCAAATTGGCTTCCATTATTATTATGATGTCAGCTATTATGTACTTAATAATAAACTTGCATCATATAGCGACAGTCTACATAATTATGTTTTTGTTATGTGATTATTTTATTGTTACATTTCATGTTTTATAAAAAGACAACACTAGGATTAAATTCTTTGTCGTGGAGGACTTTATAAACATTCAAACAACGGACACAAATACCATTTAGACTCGGTACAAACGTTTGTGGATCACAATGATTTGTCCCGTGTGGGATTTGAACCCACAGCACTCGGCGCAGTGGCAGCGGCGAGACGACCATTTAAACCACTACGCCATCCGAGCAGTCACTCTGCCTAGCCATATCGGGTAAAAGACTGATAGCTTTTATACAATTTAATTTGCAGTAGTAACACGTCTGAAAGTTCTGGAACTGTGCCCAGTGAACTACAATAGGCTCGGTTATTGCCCATCAAAAGTCAATCCAGACTACGTGTGACTATTACACATGTCTTTACCAATCCCTTTGGGTACATACGAGATTGATGTTATGTTTTATTTATTTATATTTACTAAAATACGAGGTGTCGCTCCTAGCTTCACTTTGTTCAATTTCTATAATCCTTTTAAACTTTTACTGTGTTATCTTTTTAAAAGAAACCATCGTCCCTAGATGTAATGCCTGTGTTGGAGAGGAGCGTACGGACATTGAAATAACAAATACAGAGAACACAAAAGCAGCGAAGCAACTGTTTGTGGATCACACATTTTTTTGTTTTCGTGTCAATCTAACCAACCACACTCGGCGTAACGGCAATGACCGAAGAACCAATTCAATTTAATTCCCTACGCCGTCCTTACAATCAATAACACGATGCAGCCTTTTCATCAGACATTTGAGCAAGAGATGCTTGTGATACACACCAATTGTATATAGCGTAAATCAAGTTAGATTCTGTGTAATCCTGTTAAAAATTCCATCTTAAACTCTGTTTATTTTAGCAGAAACCGGTACCATTTATTTTTGTCATGGTTACCGTGATCTTTAATACCAACTCGGTACAGAATTCTGTAGTAAGATTTACAGAGCTGCACAGTATTTCTGTAAATAAGTTTATGTATCTCGATAGCTAACTGGCGGTATCAAATTCGATTCAATATTTCGAATGCGCTTGTGGCGCCTCATTTTCAAACGCGGTAGTAAGTAGTACATCGACGTATGAGCGAATATTGATATTTAGGCTCCCTATTACGTGGGGCCTAATACCATAGCTAAGGTAAGGTCTCGAGTTCAATTTGTGGTAAAGTGTTGTTGAGATTTTTTTGTCAAGAATTTCACGGCAGCAGCTTGACATTAGGAACTGAAATCTGGCTGTAATACACTTTTGGTACACCCCTATCTCTTCCAGTAAATAAGCGTTAAATTATGTATAACTTAAACTATTATTAACTTCTTTTTCTTTTCATGTGGTTAATGGCCAACCTGTTGTCAAGAGTTGTTCAAGCCGCCCGTAGGCCTCTGACATGGCTTAACGACTGCTGTCAATAAGCTCCGAAGCACGGAGACGCTCAGATGAAATACCACAAATCTATTTTTTTTTTTTTTTTTTTTTTTTTTTTTTTTTTTTTTTTACGTGGGGGAATGCTTGATGCATACCCCTCCGCGGGGGCGGGCGGAGGGGTTATGTCGGACTCGCCGGGGTAAAAGAAAGATGGTAAAGTACCTCCCGGAATACCGACTAAACCTACCACGGTGTTCCTCGACAAAACCACTATCGACGGGGCCGCGCGAATCACTTTCGCATGCGGTCGCGACCCCGCCGAGGTTTCGGCCCGCCGTATGAAACGGCAGGCCACTACACGAAAGACCTACCCTATTGGCACTTCTATCACTCCCTACTGTCCCCCCTAGATGGGAGACGGACTCGAAACAACAGAGGCGCGCGTGGGAACACGCACGCCGCCTCTCGGACCTGGTGCTGAACGGATGGCGGGCAGGCCCACAAAGCCCGCCACCCCCAGGTCAAACCTCAGGGTGGCTGGAGGTCGTCTCGCGCCCTCCGGCGCCCGGCTCTGCGGTTGGGGAGAGGGTTCAAACGCTCCCTCTCCCGCTCCGCCGCCTCCTTGATGGAAATGACTTCCTCACAAAAGGAGGCGACGGCGTTCCACGACCTCTCGCTCCGGACCATAGACTGAACTACAGCCGGAAGCGAGAGGGCAACCAATCCGACTGCCGCGATCAACTCACGGCGCTGCGATGCCCAGGCGGGGCAAACCGCCAAAGTGTGCAGCGCCGTGTCCTCAACAACGTCGCGGCAGTCGCCGCAGTGGTGACAACCGGGCGTCTCTTGCCGGCGTATACGACACAGGAACTGGCCAAAACAACCGTGGCCAGTCATTACCTGTGTCAGCCGGAAGGTGAGGGCGCCATGGCGCCTCTCCAGCCACTCCTCAAACACGGGACTTACCGCCACGATCGTGGCGTGCCCGAAATACCACTAATCTATAGACTGACCGCACACAACGTTGCTTAACCTCGCTAAAAGTTTACCGATCAGTGAGTGCAATTGGCTATGAGCGCCTATTATTAACTATAAATTATTATATTTCTCTTACAGGTACTTTTTAACATATTATATTAGAAAAAAAAAAAAAAAAAAAAAAAAAAAAAAAATACCTGGCCCTTTGGGAGGCTTACACGGAGATATGGAACCAACGTGAAAAAGCGCTTCGAGAATTTTAATCAAAGGTGAGATGGAACACCTACTGGGGCACTAGCCGCAGCAGGCGTAGGACTATTCCTACGTATGGATTCTAATATATGGGTATGGGTGTTTCGTGAACCGGTATTGCTAACTATGGATGAAAAACGGCATTTGCCCTGAATACTCTAATAGCATCAATGCAAATCAGACGGCGACTCGCCAACTCACTAGATAGGCCTCCTGAATAGCCACCATATGCATATAAGCCAGCAGCAGCGAGCAACACCGGTGCGAGTGGCTAGTTAGGTTAGTGTTGACCGGTGCGGCGCCAGTTTCACCATCACGGGTCTCGTGACAACGGAGACCTGGAGCGGGTTTCACTGTAATAATGCCCTTGAAAATGACACTTCCACCCCCAAGGATATAGCTCTAGCGGCCTCTCTCTCTCCGGCTGACCAAAGCAAGCCAGAGTTGATAGTCCTACGGGCGCTCTTGAAGTTCCACCCCAGCCAACCAGTAACGGCAAGCCGGGGACGGAGCCCTAACCGACTCTCTGAGGCATTCAGGACCGCAGTGTCGCCACTCACATTCAGCTCGCCACAAGCTGCCCTGCGGTTTGTGCGCTTTTATTTAACCTGCATTTTTATTTATATCACAAGGCAAAGGAGATAGTTTAAAAGCTAGTGTACTGTGCCCTCCCATATCGCGTTAGTTTCATGAGATAACGACTGTCCCAGAGAGGTATTATTATTATTACTTCATGACGTGCTATTGAGGATATTTGTTCCTAATAATTACGGCCACGGCAGAAAGCACAAACTGTTTGCCTTACCAGCTTTTCGCACAGTAGCACGTGCTAATACCCGCCTATACCTCGGTCTCTCGCCACACTCAACGCTCTTCTTGTGGGCAACACTCAGTGTGATATGTTTGCGGATGAATGGAAAAAGATACTGTCAGTGTGTAGAGAATATTGTGAAAAGTTTGTATGATAGTTGCGTCCTTAATTAGTATAAGTGGCCTGCGGCCGTTCTAATTAAGTAAATAAATATCTTTATCAAAGTACGCAAGTACATAACGTTAATCAAAATACATACAAACAATTGTCTCCTAACATTATGTATTCTAATGGCGATACAATAACAATTGCTCATACATATATTGAACGTTAAGAGGTACAAGTTGTATAAGTGCTCAACATAAACATTAACAGTTCAAGCTCATGGCCGCATTTAAGCTGTTATGGAAACAATTGCAAATAGCATCGGTGGCGCAGCGGTAGTGAAACGGCGTGAGATCTCGGGATCGATTCCTGGGAGACGAAATAATTTTAAATATGACTGACAAGAAATTCGTAGGAGCAGCATGGAATCTAGAAATGTTTGGATGGTTAAGAACGGTTGTAAGGTGGTCGGCTATAGGCTCGGTTGGCTATACGAGGACAGTAGGTTATGTTCCTGCGTGACTAGATACTCTGTAGCTCTCTAATTAAAGGATTACTTAAAAAGACAACTGCCGAATCAGGAATAATTTCTGTGTAGCAGAAAAATAGTAGAACACCCAGATTCAGAACGAGTTTTTGTGGACCACACAATTTTTTGGTAGGTTTCAAACCCACAGCATTCGGCGCGTCGGCAGTGACGAGGTGGTCACTTAAACCACTAAGTAATCCGTGCAGTAATTTTAGTAGACAGATTAGTTCACTATCAAACTGTAGTCCCTTGCGGTCCCAACATGTAACCCTAAATGATAGTTCTGTTATTGGAAGCGTCCTTACCTATTGGACCATATCATAGAACGAACAGACGGATGCGCCAGCAGCACCGCAGTAGAGAGAATATAAATAATTCCTGGTTTTTAATCCTTAAAGCTGCTATCACAGCGCAGCTGTTGCAGCGAATCCTGCAGACAAAATACCAGTTTCATGCAGCGGTATTGGTTTGAACAGTTCTTCTTTGATTTTTCGCCGACTATCTAGACGTGCCTTCTGATGGGTTAGTATAAATGCCTTGAAAGACAGCAGAGTGCAACACCGTAAGAGCAGCTAGAGCTGTTGAGCGAGTCAAAGAGCTCGCGAAATCGGACACTTGTAGTGGATTTTAGTGTCGTTACACCTGTAAAATTGTTACTATCACTCCGAGCATATAGTTCTGGTCACCCCGCGTTGCAGATTTTAGAGTAAATCTTACAGTTTTACTCCAGCCAGCCAATTAAGGCTTGTCAGCATTCTACGAGGCATTTGATTTAGGTCCAGCACTTCTCGTCGCCATAAGAGATGATATTTATAGTAGCAACAGAACAAGTTGTTATATCTGTAAGGGCTTAGTAGAATTTATAACGGTTATTTATGTCTAATATTTGTCGTCCAACGTAGGTTCTGATTGATGGCGATAACATCCTAAATGTTCTTATTTCTGAAGTCAAATATTTGTTGCCCATATCAATGGGCGCCGTTATTGATAATCTTTGACACTAAGGTACCGATTCATAAAATTCCTTATTTAAATCAGAGATTTATATTCTCACGCAGACATATCACTTGAGCGATACATAGAATCTTCTTCTTCCTAGCTTTTATTACTCCCAAGTCACTTGGGGTCGGCTTTTCTGGTCTAACTGGATTTGACTGGATATCAGTTTTTACATGGAGCGGCTGCCACCTGACCTCCGCAACCCGAAGGCTAGACCAGTTTCAGGATATTATAGGCCACTGACTTCCCAATAACGACTGCCATAGATGTTCATGGCAGCCAGGACCGACGGCTTAACGTGCTCTCCGAGGCACGGAGCAGGCGATAATTGTCAATCAATACGCATATAATTTCGAAAAGTCATATAACTTTTGAAAGTCAGAGGGGCGCGACGTGGGTTCAAACCTGAGGCCCTCTGCATTGCAATCTGTTGATCTCCCCACTGAGCTATCGCTGCTATTGAGCGGTACATAGAATATGCTATTTTAATATTATAAAGAGAGTAGGTACGAATTTGATAAGTTTGTGTATATGTGACTGGTAATCTCCGAAACCATTGCACCTCTTTCACAATTTAAACGTTACATTATTTAAGATGGACACACTATATATTATGTTCAAACCAAGCAAATTCAGGCAGCAGGTATAAAATTTAAAACATAAATACACAGACAGACATATTATCATATTATCCTTATTATCATAATAACATCGGTTATATTCTGCACATATAATCTTTACTCATGTCTGTCAATAGCCCATCGTTATGTGCTCATTGTGGCGCCAGTACTAAATGGCAGGCGACGCCGGAGCTTCGCACTAGTCTACCATTGTTTGTTATCCTGAACAACCTTTTTATCATGAAGGTAGTACTATCAGCAACATAAATAGCTGAACAATAAACAGTTTTAGCTGCACGGATGGCCGTTTAGGTGGTCGTCTCGCTATTGTCACTGCGCCGAGTGTAGTGGGTTCGATCCCCACGCAAGACAAAAATTTGTGTCATCCACAAATATATAGTTGCTCCAAGTTTGGGTGTACCCTGTGTTCGCTTTTTGAATGATTGTAAAGATCCTCGTAGGGTACACAGATTTAAAGAATATTTTGTGCAAAAGTTGTCTTTTAAAAAGGAAAGTAACAATATAAATAAAAATTAACTTATTTTTGTTCTATAGTAATAAACTGTGATTCAAATACCTATAAAAAATAAGGCCTTACCATTACTGTGTATTATAAAGTTCAATATCTCACAGACGATTGTTTATCAACTTATGTCGCTGATTGTATTTTGAATTGGTTTGGTAAAGCCGAGCCGGGGTGGCGAGCTGTCTAAATATACAGCTGGCCGTTTCAAAATTATATGGTAACTTAGTTGCCCCATTCGTTATCAATAAATTCTTACTAATGTAATATGTTTCAATTTGCTCGACCGGAGACTTGAATACAAGGCCTTGTGCAAAGCCGCATTCACCACTGTTGCTCCAGCGAGGCTGCAGCTTTATAGGTTACGAGCCCGTTCGCCCCTCAAGGTTCGCCTCCTAGAAGGTATTTGTTAGGTTTCCTCTTAAAATCCACTCAAAAATAGCTTTGCGGGGCTCCGTCTTTCTATGAAAGGGGCGAAATTCAAGGGGCTCGGGCTCGTAGCCGCTTTATAAATATTCATAGTATTGTATTTCGTATGTATTATCCAAAGATTAAAATTTTATAATCTATTATTCTCTGACTACAAAATAGACACTGCATAAGTACCGCCATTTCGGTTGGATCAAAAAGATATGTAAAATAAAGGACAATTATTAAAATGATGGCGTGTAAAACTATTGCTAAAATGGATGCGAAATTATTATACTTTGTGGAAGATTACGGTCATAATTCGACTGCAAACAAAAGCGGTTACACTGGTATGAATGAATATTAGAACCTACTCTCTTTATAATATTAAAATAGCATATTCTATGTACCGCTCAATAGCAGCGATAGCTCAGTGGGGAGACCAACAGACTGCAATGCAGAGAGTCTCGGGTTCGAACCCACGTCACGCACCTCTGACTTTCGCAAGTTATATGACTTTTCGAAAATAATTTCGGAAAGTGTACGCACATAAGTGCGTATTGATTGACAATTATCGCCTGCTCCGTGCCTCGGAGAGCACGTTAAGCCGTCGGTCCCGGCTGCCACGAACATCTATGGCAGTCGTTATTGAGAAATTCATTACCCTCTAATATCCTGACACAGGTCTAGCCTTAGGGTATCGTTAGCCTTCGGGTTGCGGAGGTCAGGTGGCAGCCGCTCCGTGTAAAAACTGATATCCAGTTAAATCCGGTTAGACTAGAAAAGCCGATCCCAAGTAACTTGGGAATAATAAAGGCTAGGGAGAAGAAGATATTATAATAATACTACCTGACCCACGCAACTTCGTCTGCTTCACATAAGAGAATTTTCTCCGTTATTGCAACATTTTTCATTGCTGCTCCGCTCCTATTGATCGTAGCTTGATGTTGTTAAAATAATTTTTCAATTCAGACCAGTAGTTACTGAGATTAGCGCATTCAAACAAACTTTTTAGCTTTATAATATTAGTATAGATAATATAATATTCTATCACATACACACAACACCATCAAGCCTAAACTAAGCAGAGCTTGTACTGTGGGTACTAGACAATGGATAAACATACATATATACTTTCTTTTTGTAAATACATACATATTATACATAGAAACACCCAGACCAAGACAAACATCCATGTTCATGCACACAAAATATGTTAAACTTGTGCGGGAATCGAACCCGCGACGTCAGGCGTGGCAGTCGGTTACACTAACCACTACGCCATCGAGGCCGTATTATTTATCACCAATACTTTAACATATGACCACACATTACTGTTTCACCCCCTAGTAAGAAAGTAAACGATAGTAAGATTATCATTATCTCAGCCGAAAGACGTCCACTGCTTGACATAGGTCTCCCCCAAGGATTGCCACACTGGCCGGTCTTGGGCCACCCGCACGCATCCAACCGCATCCCGCGACCCTTACCAGCTCATCGGTCCACCTTGTGGGGGGATTATAAATATTACGTATCAGGTATGTACTGTACTGACGTTAAGTGATTCCCTGGGTATTTATGGATGGCTTATCTAATTCGCGGTTATGCGCGTGCGCCGGTTTGCGGTTGTGGTTTTACATTCATACAAAAAGTAAAAATGGCGCTTATGAATGAAATGCGTCCACGTGGTTAAATATTTCAAATGATATTATGTTACGCAAATGTTATACATTGAAATTAAAAACATTAAACGAATTTTATCGCATTGTATATTTTTTGATGATGATTTTAAAACATTAAACTACTTGTACTATTGTTAAACACTTTTACTACTAGAACTTTATCTAAAATTATGTTATGAATTATGATAGTGTTTAAAAAATAAACATTGTTACAAAATCCGTACACCTACAGTTGTTTAATTCCAATGATATCATGTTAGGTTACGAAAAAAATTGCAGAATTATCTTTTATCTTCTTTTGTAAGCGTATAACGGCTACATATCACCGTAGTGATTTATTGAAAACCCACAAAATAGATAAGCGCCTGCCTGAAACAATATCTGCCAGATTTTTTGATTATTTCAGATACATACTTTTAGTGGCATACATATACATATGTATATAGTATTATATATAGTTACAGGTAGTGAACATCTATACCTCCGAAAGGGAGCAGTAATGTTTTACGCCCACATTTTGTAATTTAGATTGTAGGTCCAACGTGATAAGTTGCACAGTTTCAGAATCTGCGAAATTTTAACAGGACAACCTAAAAACACTTCGCTCGAGTTGGGATTCGATCCTGAAACCTCATGCATAGCAGTCGCATTCACTATTGCTGAGTCACCAAGGAAAAAAGATAAATAAAGTAGTTATCAAACTTCATGAAAAGTCCTGCAATCACAATACAGTGACGAAATATCGCAAAAGAGACTTCAGAAATGACTCGACGTCGAATATATATTGAGATTTTAAAATGCTCTATCCAATGTTAGGGATAAAATGATGTTATCTTATATCCGTTTATATATGTGACCACACTTCGGATAATCAGCATAATTATACTATACTCTAAATAAATTTAATTATTGTTTATGTCCCATCAAATAATCTGTTAACACCTATTTTGACCTATATTGGCATTAAACTAAAAAGTCTTTCAAAAACGTATTGGTATTCCTTTTTTTTAAGGCCGCTTGCAGAATATATAGCGGGGGTCTTTATAAACATACTGAAGCGACTCAGTTGATATCCGTGGCCGCTTCTAAATAATAGTTCACGACGCAGGAATCGAACCTTGATATGCCCGATATGTTAGGTACTTTATTATAAGCGGAAAAGCAAACTAAGGCAGAAGGCACTAATTAATTTATTTGTAAATATAAACAAGAATATACAAGCGTAGCTAATATATAATATAGCGAGCGAAAGCAAATACGGAATGTACATTACAAATACGAGACACGGTATTTATAGGTGAACATTATTAATAATAATTATGGTTCGCGCTTGACACTTTTGCTAATGAGTTTGACGCCCACAATATGGTCTCCGACCGCAATACAATAGAATATCGGCGGACATCTTGCTGCGCCCGCGCCGCCGGCTCAGGAAAGCAATAGCTATGTTGAAAGGGGTGGCGTCTACGGTCGGATCACAACAACATCACGCCATATGACGTAGGGTGGCGTGATTTCTTGGTTGGGCCTCAGTTCATAAACGCGGGAGCGGTTACGGTAGCGGATATTGCTCGCTACAAACAAAATAACTTAAAATAGACGCCTAACCAGAAAAATAATTTGTGGCTTCGAACCTGCAACACTCAGCGCGGCAGCCAGGCAACAGCTTGCAAAATGCGCCATCCTTGTATTATTATTTAAAATTTGACAAATCTGTCTAAGTCTCCTAGCATAAGCTTGCGCTAATTTCATTGGCCATTTGCCGAGTTCGTTGTGTTACATTAGAAAAAATATTGGGTTGTTGGTAAAACTTGTTTTAGCAGCACGGAGTGATACAGTGCCTGGTGAACGACAATAGTCGTCCACTACGTAATAATAATAATGTACTCCAGACCGAATTTCGGCCACGGCGGCCAGTCTTAACGGAGACTGGCCATCTGCGCAGGAGATATTATAGTGCACAAGTGTATGCGCAAACACAAGAGCATTCTCTGTTCTCTGACTCTCATGACCCGATGGGACGGTAATCCGACACGACCGGAGAGAGATTAGGCCAGGACGCAGGCCCAACGGCTTTACGTGCTTTTCGAGGCACGGGGGTGTCTAACACCGCCAACTGCCTAACTCCGGGCTGCTATTGAGATTTATTTACAGAAAAACGCAATAACTTTTTGTTGACCCGATCCGGGATTCGAACCGGAGACCTCATGCACAGCAGTCGCATTCGCTACCGCTGCGCCATGGAGGCAATTATACTGTACCTATTGGAAGGCAAAAGGCTCACCCACTATTACGTGGCGATTAAAACATAGTTTCGTGCTGTCTCAAAGCGTTACTTGGGTCTAACTATACATATGTATATATAAAACTCTTCCGTTAGTGAGTGACTGACAGACAACGCACAGCCGAAACTACTGAACGCAAGAAGCTGAAATTTGGCATGTATGTTCCTTGGAGAGTGTAGGGGAGCACTAAGAGAGGATTTTTGGAAATTCCAGCCTTAAGGGGGTGAAAGGGGTGAAACCCGATATTCACACGGGAACGGGACTTACGCGGGTGAAACCGCGGGAAAACTACTAGTTTATTATAATAAGAAGAAATCGATTGGCAACTATTCATTAGAATCAACTTAGTCGTTTAGCCTTTATGGTGGAGGAGTCATACCCATAGAACATGCAGCGATGTATTACCATAAATATAATACTATATTATTATGCTTCCACTTCTAAAATATAATAAATAGCGCCAGCAATAAGAACGCAGTTCATCGACCACCATTCCCGAGTCGGTATAAAATGGCGAGATCATATGCACAGCAGTTGTATTGGATGCCTCTTTTTTTATATGCAATTTAGGTGGCAAACAAGCATACGGCCCACCTGATGGTAAGTGGTCACCGTAGCCTATAGACGCCTGTAACAGCAAAGACATCACTTGCGCGTTGCCGACCCTTTAGGAAAGGAAGAAGAGAAAAAGGAAGTGGGATAGAAAAGGAGTGGGAAGAGGCAAAAGCGGTTATTGGGCCTCCGGCACTCTCACTCACCAAACGAAACACAACAGTAGGAATACTGCTATTTCACGTCGATATTCTGTGAGAGGGTAGTCCTTCCCCAGTCGAGCCAGCCCATTCATGCTGAAATCAGCGAGGCTCTACTACTCAATATCTGCCGCCTCTGCGCTATTGACGCGGTATCTATACTATATTCCGATATACTTAAATCAAAAGTATGGTCACACTACATGACGTAGATAATATACATACTATGTAGTCCTCTGAATAAAGCGAACTAAAGCACTTATCACCAGTATTTTATCCCGAGTGCTTCTACAAACATTGTTTATTAAAATGCTAACATATAATATAATATTTCTTCTGTGTATTACGTGTGTTGTTACAGAGAAAACAAAAGTGTGTTTTAAAAATGAATGGTAAGGTAATGAAGAGTCACTGAAGGGAGAAGGGTAAAGCATTCAGCCCCAATTTCAATCATCATTTCACCAACACGGCGTTTGCAACTTTGCCTTTTCACAAAGGCAATAGACTCGTCTTATGATCACCACATCTAGCGAAATGTTATCTTAGGCTATCATCGAGAATCTCTTGACAGGAATCCCAATCCCTATTTCTTATTTTTCTGTAATATAACTCCGTATAGAGATAAATATATTGATGTGGGGAATTTTAGAACCACCATGTGTGGATTGAAAGTAAACTACTTTATACGAATTTTATCGCGTTGTTTAGTTTAAAACACTATTAAGTATTACATAATTTTGAAAGTCGGGGAAAGCGTAAACTTAAGTATGTATGTATCTTATGTGGGGGCCAGTCAGTGCAGACCGGCGACACTTCGACCCAGTGGGATCTTTTGTGTTGACACTCGCCCAATAACGACTGCCATAGATGTTCATGGCAGCCAGGACCGACGGCTTAACGTGCTGTCCGAGGCACGGAGCAGGCGATAATTGTCAATCAATACGCACATAATTTTGAAAAGTCATATAACTTCCTAAAGTCAGAGGTGCGCAACGTGGGTTCGAACCTGAGACCCTCTGCTTTGCAGTCTGTTGGTCTCCCCACTGAGCTATCGCTGCTTGTATAAACTTAAGTAAATGTAAATACAGTGGACCCCCGGTAATTCGACAAACGTTTTGTAGGATGGTGTCGGACCTCCTATAGGCCTTTTTGAAAATGAGTGCTTTGCTACGAGACTATTTAATAATCTAAGTCATAACTTTCTATTTCAACTACAACACGTCAAACACAATCGTGGTGGAGTAAGCAAATTACAATCTGTTTAATCATATATTATACTAGATGTGACCGCGGTTTCACCCGCGTTTATGATTACTACGCCGCCCCCGTGGGTCGTAGCATGATGTTATATAGCCTATAGCCTCCTCCTCGACAAATGAGCTACTCAACACTAAAAGAATTTTTCAATTCGGACCGGTAGTTCCTGAGATTAGTGTGTTCAAACAAACAAACTCTTCAGCTTTATAATATTAGAATAGGTTAGTGAACACTCGCTGAAATAAATAAACTCAGTGATAGGCTTGTCGGATTACAGGGGGCGCCGGATTAGACAGGGACCGGATTACCGGCAGCCTACTGTAGTTTAATAATTTAAATAGTAGATTGTATGTAGGTCATTAACGGCAGTTTAATAGTTAAAGACCTAATATTATCACGAGAAAAGATTAGTATTTTAGTTTGTAATGAAAAACGTAAAAACTACTGGACTGATTTTAATCATTCTTACACAATATAAAGCTACTTTATCTAGAAGAAACAGGCTATGTAACATCACGGCTAGTAAGTTACAGAAGGAGAGCAGTAATTATAAACGTGGATAAAACCGCGATTGGCAGCTACTAAAATAACTTTTTTTACAGGTACATGAGAACTAGCATGTCGTCATATTTAGATCTGAAAGATCACATTATAAAAAACCGCATAGTATCGGTAGGTAAATGCCTGTGTGTAAAGTTTATTACTTTGCCACTGTGACACAGTTGTTTTTGTCGGTCTCAGTTCGATTCCAGAGTCGGCAAAATTAGTGTCAATGGGTTTCTCTCTCAAGAAATTGTCAGCACGAGGTCCAGAATTGTGAACGGCAATAGGCCTTAAACAATAGCTGATGATTTGTGAACGTATCTAATACACTTCATACACTTTAGATGTGTTTGTTATTGTTTTCTTTTGAACTTTTAATTATAAATTTTTCATACTTAATATTTAATTTTGTATCACAACTTAATAATATTCTATCAATAATATTCTATCACATACACACAACACCATCTAGCCCAAACTAAGCAGAGCTTGTACTATGGGTTCTAGACAATGGATAAACATACATACATACGTTTTTTTTTAGTAATACATACATATTATACATAGAAACACCCAGACCAAGACAAACATCCATGTTCATGCACACAAATGTTTCACTTGTGCGGGAATCGAACCCGCGACCTCAGGCGTGGCAGTCAGTTACCCTAACCACTACGCCATCGAGTCGTCTTGTTTTATGTAATGACCAAATATATGTATTAGACTTAAGTAGTGGGGAAGGCACTGTTTCCTGGGATACAGGCTACAACCTAGTCCAGGAGGCAGAGCTCACTTTATTTTGTTACTTATTTGGTGGCTAATAAATCTATTATTATTATTATTATTTCGGTCTATTTTGCTTGTCCTGTCTATCGTCTGCGGAGCGCTTTATTATAGTTATGTTTCCTGCCTAAACAAAATGATGTCTCATTTCAGAACTGGAAGACAAGGAATGTATATACATGCTGTGCAGGATACCGAAAAGTCTTAAATGATTCCGAATGGAGCAGTTAGTAAGTACTTTATTGTTTTCAATAGAACATTTTGATTAATAGCGCTATCCGCGCTCAAACTTTTAACAATAGGAGGTCCGTCGTTGACTGTTATTGGGTAACGGTCTGAATAAGTCGGCTTGCCTTGTAAGCACCACCCTCTTACAGACAGTCCGCGTACGAGTATTACTGTTATTACAGTTCAACAGGTCAGTAAGAGCTCTGTTTATAATATAACATCAGCCCTGTATTAAACTGTTCTATTTCTAGGCATGGCCATAGTCCACTACACTGGCCCAGTGTGTGTTGGCAGACTTCACATATCTTTGAGAACATTATGGAGAACTCTCAGACATGCAGGTTTCCTCACGATGATTTCCTTTACCGTTAAAGCGAGTGATAATTATTTATTTAATACGCACAAACTTCGAAAAGTCAGAGATGTGCGCCTTGGGATTAAATTCGAGACATCTGCATCTGCAATCCGAACACCGAAAATGTACACCCTGTTTGGACTAGTGGAGCGTTCGGATTACTGCGCAGAGAATCATTAGGGTATGTTTTGTGAAATAAAATCGGGCGTAAAAATTTTGGGAGATCATGACAGTCTTCTTATGGACGTCCGATACAGGGCATACAGAATCATGCTGTGCAAAAACGTGCAGCTAAACAAATGCGCGCGTTATATGTACTTGACATTCGGTAACCAAATGGCGTGAACTAGCAGCAAGGGAAGAAGCGCGGGCAGGGCATAGGCATAGGCGTCCGAATCAGCGGTGATTCGGATTATAGAGGTCCTGCTGTAGTGCACTCTCTGTTCCCTTACTCTCAATCCGAAGTGATGGAAATCCGCTACGATCGGAGCGACATCAGGCATAGGCCAAACAGATATATTATAATACAAGCTTTATGCAATTAAACTTATAAAGTTTAATTCGCTATAATAATTGGTAACTGGAACTAACGCGATCATGCATATTACTTACCTGGTGGGGGTGGACTGACTATGCAACGTGAAGGTTATTAGTTACAATCATGTGTTTGCTACATAGGCGATTTGGGATATTGCTCATAACCTTGTACAAAAGTATCAAAAAGTAGAAAGGTACCCAATGTCGTTTTCTGTTCCCCTGATAACGTGTATGTGAAATTGCAGGATGATCGGTTGAGTAGTTAAGGCATGAAAACGAAACAAACAAACTTACATTCGCATTTATAATATTAGTTGGGAGAGTTAAGATATTAGTTAGGATTGTTAACATAGATAGTGACTTTTATTTCCAAGCGGTGAATATGCACTAACATGATTGCTCTCATTCCCTCAGAAGTCCACAGTCGATACAGGCGACTTGTAAGTTCAGTTTTAAGACTTTATTTACTAATATAATATACAACATATAACCGCATTTGCTCTGGTTTTCCAGCAGTTTTGGGTGCGAACCTGTCTGTGAGCCAGTCTGTCCGCTACACCAATATTGTGAGAGTCCTGGAATATGCTCATGCTTGCCAGGCTATTTAGAAGACCTATCCAGTAAGGAGGATTTATGCAGACCTATATGCACAGAATGTGGTTACCAACATTGCATAGCTCCGGACGTTTGCGCACGAGACCTGAATGAAACGGAACCGAAAATCGAATGTGTGGGACTCTGCGAAAATGGAGAATGCGTGCTTCCAGGCAAATGTGTATGTAATAAAGGCTATTGGTTAGACAAAAATAATACCTGTAAGCCTTACTGCTCCAAGGATTGCGGGAATGGGTACTGCGCTTCGACGGAAATTTGCCAATGCCGTTCAGGATGGCACGAGGTCAATCCCAAAGATCTTGCTTTCCTGTGTGGTCCAACTTGTGATTACTGTGAAGGAAATTGCGTTGCCCCAAATGAATGTATTACCACTTTGACTAAAGTGCCTATAATTGATAATAATTCATTTAAAGAACTCAAATTGACTTCTATCTCAATGACGACGCACTTTGAAACTAAAACAACTGCCTCGGGAATATTGCAACCAGATGGTTTAAACTTAACCCAGAGTAAAAAAGAAGCAAGAGAAACATCTTGGTAAGTTTGCTATAGGTTTCTTCTTCTCCCAAGCCTATAATATTTCGAAGTCACTTAGGATCGGCTTTTCTGGTCTAACCGGATTTGACAGGATATCAGTTTTTTATTACTACTGGATTTAAGTTTGCTATAGGCAATATTACTTAATAGCACTTAAGGTTCTTCGCCGCTACGCTGAATGTTGTAGATTCAATTCCCACACGGGGCAAAAATTTACAAAAGTCGTTCGTCGTCGTCTAGTCTTTTATCCGTTGTTGCAATGTTTGTAGAACCATAAGAATTATTTCTAGTGCAGGACATAAGATTTTAATAAAATTAAATTTTTTTTCCTCCCCATTTTGCTCACATTTACGATTAGTAACAAATTGTTTTAAAAGATGAAAATGTATAAATAATAATATATGTATTTATTATTCCTTAGCTTCACTACTACTACTGTTTTTAATTGAAATTGCTCATTATCTTTCATGATAAATATTATCAAATGAAAATCTCAATAATGTTTATCGACTTATTTCACTAACAGTAAGTATATCAAAAATGCATCATAACCCTTTATTACTAAATCTCTTAGACTTCTAGCAAAGCAAAATTCGAGCCATTCTAGTTTACAGGCACAGTCCCTAATACTGGGGAATATTCTGTCAGAATACCCTATTGACGTTTTGGTGAACCCGTAGAAGGCTTGTCACACATGCAAATCATGCAAATTATTTGTGCTGCTAGTCATGTTTCAACATTTATTGTCAGCAAGCATTTTGTCGTAAACAACCTAAAATATAAACGGGGTAAAAGTTAAACCACGGCGCAGGGCTGCTCTACTATTTTTGGTTTAATCCTCATTCTTCATTTATAATTGCCTACAATAACAATAACATTTATGTTTCAGGGTGGAGAAGCACGGTGTGTCAATCTTAATACCAGTTGTCGTAGTATTAATTGCTACGCTAGTAATGGTATTGTTATTATTATGGCATCGGACATCCATCATGGTATACTTCAGAGCAAGATATTACGTCATCGATGGTACGTAACGATTATTTTTTTGTATTATTGAGCACTGCGGTCTGGAAAGAATTGGCTACTGTAACGTATGCACACAACACCAGAGGTCAATAATAGACGAATTTTCAATAAAGTGTTCAAGAGCTGACAGACTCTATAATCTTTTCGAAGATATGTAAAGTCTGCCAACCCTCACTGGATCAGCGTGGTGGACTACATAATGTCGTAAACCTTCTCAAACTAAGAGGGCCACGGCCCGTATCCAGAAGTGAGACAATTAATATACAGAACCTATATTATTATAGGCAAAATATATTATCCAAAAAATTACATTCTGGATTGTTTCATTCTTGTTTATGTATAAATGGAAGAACTAATTTATATCTGTTATATTTCAGGTCATCTCCCGGTGGACACAAAGACTTCCCCGCAAGTTTACTATGCAAAGAACAGTGAACATACCGATTGGACAAATATAGAGCTTAATACTACTTAAAGATTTAAAAAAAGTTTACTCAGGTTTTGCATTACAGTGTACTAAAAGTACGTTTTTTAACACAGGCATAATAAGTACAACGGTAATGGTGTGTTTTGCTACGACATAACGTCATTCTTGGTTGTAAATAAGTATCTCTTGAATAAACATTTTAAAACCTACGATTTGTATACTCAATAGACATATTATGTAACTTAAAATTAGTATATATAAAATCATAACGAGTCTTAATTACGTTAAAAAGTTGAATGATGCACGGCCGAAGCAAAATGATCAAAACGTTGGTAAATAAATTGAAATATTTATTTGCATGAAACATGGTACATGGTTAATAAAAACTCCACTCCGTGTCATGTCACAACTCCAAAATGGGAGCGTAAAATGCGTTGTATATGGGTTTCTTTTAAGGTTTTATTAATTATTTTGATTAAATAGACCTTTTAGACCTGTATGCTATATTTTGTACAATTTTGACATGGTTACGTATCAATATATTTTACAATTTTCAAGGTTGATCTCACTGGCCATTTTTTTTAACACTCCATGGACACTACTATTCCGAATATTTCTACCACATTTAACCATTTTAGTAATGATGAGTATGGTAGGCTTTATTTTTAATCAACAACACATATTAAAATATTCTATCACATACACACAACACCATAGAGCCCAAAATAAGCAGAGCTTGTACTATATACATTATTTACATGCATACCTGTACATGACTGTATTGAAATAACTAAAATGAAGCTAATAGAATACAATATGCCTGAGGAATATGCAGAACTACTTAAGCATTGCTTAACAGCTGGCTATTTGATGTGGGACAATAAATTCTACATACAAGTCGATGGTGTCGCAATGGGTTCCCCAGTATCGCCTGTTGTTGCCGACACATATGTATATGTAGGACTTCGAGGCTCGAGCTTTACAGACTGCCCCATCACACCCAGGATTTATAAGAGGTTTGTAGATGATACTTTTACAATATTACCAACAGATTAGATAAGATGACGAGAAGATAGTGTAAGTGTATTCCTAGAAAATCTTAATGCCATTAATAGCAACATCCAATTTACTATGGAATTAGAGGCAAATAATTCACTAGCTTTCTTAGATGTACTTGTCATCAAGAATCCTGATCATACTTTGAGCCACACTGTGTATAGAAAAAAAAACCCATACAAATAGGTACTTAAACGGTGAATCTCACCACCATCGTAAACAGTTAGCTACCGTGGGAATGTCATTGTTTCAGAGAGCCCACGGGATCTGTGACAAGAAACACCTGGTCGCCGAGCTTTAACATGTCAAGCAAGTACTGCAAGACAACAAGCTCCAACAGCCGCACCGCTGTCACAGATCCCGAGAAAAGCCGACCACAGTCGAGCGCCAGCCTGCTATACTGCCTTATGTAAGGGGTGTCACTGACAAGATTGGCTACATCTTGAAGCGAGCTTCAATCAACGGACGTATAAAACTTCCTTGTGTCAAAGTATAAAATAAATAGTTAAAGTGTTTGTACAGTGTCTTATTAATCCATAACCTCTAATATCTAGCTCTTACGGTTCTTGAGTTGAAAGTTGTATAACACACGGACGGACAAAGCTGTTGTATAAGAGATTTTTCGGACTCTAAAAGTCACAAACTGAAAAAGGGATTATTATTATTCAAAACAAAAGTTTCGAATTTGCAAAGGATTTTATAATAATATTCTATCACATACACACAACACCATCTAGCCGAGCCAAGCAGAGCTTGAAACACCCTGATCAAGACAAACATCCACGTCCATGCACACAAATGTTTGACTTGTGCGAGAATCGAACCCGCGTCCTCAGGCTTGGCAGTCAGTTACATTTACCACTAGGCCATTGCCATATGTATGAATAATAGACATAGAAGCATTGAACTCGAGACAATTATTAATTACAAACAAAGTTGCAATAATAACTATGAAGATAACATAAATTCAAGTATAACCAATGATAATTAGAGAACAAACCACAATAGACCGTGATAGCACCATTACCTGCCCAATACGGGGGCCGTGCCATATCGGGAAAGGAAGCGAGCAATGGACATCGTTCCCGAAAAGGAATCGCCTTTGTGTTTATGCAAAATACGAGTAAAATAAAGAGGTTCATAAGTTTGGTTGTGAAGTGACACAAGCTGTGTACAATGGGTTTGGCCAGCGATATGAATTAGTTAGTGTTGCAGTACAGTTGGCTTTATTAAGCGCTTAATTCATTTATCTATACTCATATTATAAAGTTGCAGTATATTTTTGTTTGAAGTAATCTGTTGAATATAAAAAATATTTTTGTATTTCATAGCTCAATTCTCGAGGAAGGTTATAGTCTATATAACATCACGCTACGAGCTACGGGACCCGATTAGTAATCCTAAATGTAAGTGAGACCGCAGGGGACAGCTAGCGCGTTATACGGTGCGGTGCACACACCGTTCTGTTTGCTTGCTCGAGATGACACGCGACTCACACTGCTTTTAACGCAAAAACTGAACCGTAGAAATCTATACATGTAATTAAATTGTTACTGGTCGATTTCTGTACATAATTAGAAAGAAATATGTCCTATGTACTAAAATCGCACAGTAACAAATTTATATAAAAGGTATGGATGCCAAAACCAATATTTTAAGCATTTATGTCTGTCTATACATTTTTACGCGAATTACGCAAAATCTATAGCACTAAATTGAATGTGTTTTATTGTATTGCTGGTAGTCTAACTTAAAAGCTGGTCCATGTTTTATCTTGATACGCCGCCTTCAAGTCAAGTATTAAGTGTGTAGATCAATTTCTTCTTACATGCAAATAAAGAAAAATATAGACACGTAGTCCACACGTACAAAGTCGCGGGGAAAAGCCTTTGTAATAAAATAGGACGCGGCAATCGCAATGCGTTATCCGCAGCGTGTGATGAATAGACGAACCTAGCTCTTAAAGGTTATAACCGTGATAAGCGGCATTACACTGTGCACTGTAACAAAGCGACCGAAGGCGACGTTAGGCATATCAGTCTAATATCGATTATTTGCAAAATCGATTTTATGATCGACTATGAATCGATTCAAAAACCCGCTAATTCGAAACGATGTACCAAGATGCGTATTATCTTCGAATAAATTAACCTTAAACTTATTACGAATTAAATCGAAAACCTATTGTTTGTTGTTGATTATAATCAGGGATGAAGCTTTTTGAATATTTAAGCTTGACTACATTAACTTGCAAACACTAGGTTTTGACTTAATTGAGCTACAATTAGGACTTGCTAAGATTTAGCGATAGAACTTGTGTACTGAGCTTATATTGAGCTATACAATAACAATGTTTGTTCATTCAGCTATTCAATTATTTTCGCGGTTAACCGCAATAATAATTTTACTTAAAATTTCCAAACTTACTTCTTAAAATTCTTAAGTTGTGATTTTTCCTTAAGCCAAATTGGGTTTGACTTAAAACTAAGTTCAAATAAAAAATACATTACGAATCCAAAATTAAGCTAATGCAGCCTGTCCGAATTGTTGGCATGAATATTAGAAACAATATATTAAAAGTATTAATTGCCCAAGTTTTAATTGTCAAATTTCTTTCGATTTCGAGGTGTTTTCTAAAATAATAAGTAATTAATTCTTGAGAGTTTCGAACTCTTTGGTTGTGCAATGATCTTTCATAATTTTCCTAGAGATTACATCATGCAGCTGTTCAGCAAAAGCGTAAGTTCGCAAAGAAAGAAAGAAAGTTATTTATTCGCCAAGAATATGGTACATTAGATGGTGACATCAAGTAACAGTCTGACATATTCGTCTATAACAGGCATGCGAATATTTGCTTAAGACTAGACTTAGACTACTTATATATACTTATAATACATGCATTATTATATTACATTTTATAAGGTATTAACAATTTTCGACCTGTATTGAAAAACAAACTACAATATTAATAATAATTAAATTAGAAAAGAAAAACAAGTTAAAAACGATTTAACAAAACATTCATTTAGAGTGTAAAAGCACTTTTAAGGTAACCAAAATTTTAATTTTGATTTGAATTGCTTCACATGTTCTTCTGTTATTACTTGAGGGATATGGTTATAAACTTTTATTGACATTATGTAGCTATTTCTATAACGAAGAGTACTTTTACACTATTCATGTCTTAGTTTAGTTGCGTCCCATTTTAAGAATTTACTATCTTCATTAACCTTTGTAAATAATCTTTTATTATTTTTAACAAACATGCCAATATCCATAATATATAATGATAGGTCAGCACACATAACTTCTTAAAAATAGGTCTACAGCTTGTTAGAGAAGATACGTCAGTTACGGCCCTTAAACATTTCTTTTGTACAATAAAAGTTCTCGTTATATGTGTAGAATTACCCACAGCATCATGCCATATCTCAGAACCAACCCTACGTAACCATGATAGGCGTTGAAAGCTGCTTCTTGATTAGCTGTATTTTGTAACTGTTTTAAAGCGTACACAAATTTATTTAGTTTGTTACACTGTATTAATATGTGCTTTCTAATTACAATTACTATCCAACTCTAATCCTAAGAATGTAATATTATTATGTTTCATGATTTCTTCGCCTTGGTAAACAATGTAAATTTTTTGGGGAATTTGTTTATAATTTGAAAATTGCAGGAATTTCGTTTTTGTAATATTGATTTTAAGTTTATTAAAATCTTCATTGTGCTTATTTTTTTTATTTTCTGGTATTATTACTGATACATGATCAGCAAATAGTACGCACTTATGGTTTGTATCTTTAGGTAAGTCAATTACATACAAAAGGAATAAAAGAGGCCCCAGGATACTCCCTTGAGGCACCCCAGATGGGTTATGTCAGAACGCGGATCTATGTGTAGCGGCAACTAGATTTTCATTAAGGTGGGCGATTTCTACACACAGAGTGTTCTTGTGGTTAGCCAAATTAAATATTTCGTTATAAATACATTCAGGTAATATGTGCTACCGAATTTTGGCCAATCTTAACGGAGACCAGCTTTCTGCGGAGATATTGTGCACAGTGCACAAATGTATGCACAAACACAAATGCAATTATTGTTACTAGCGGTCGCCTAGTGCTCGAAATCGACCAAAGTTTGCCTGTAAGATATTGCTGATATAAATATCAATAATTGATATGTGTAACCATAGTTACGCGCTTCGACTGCGTGTGTTGAATGCATGGTTGTGTGCGTGTAGTATTTTTTCGTTAATTTATGTATTTCTAATGTATATTTTATAAAAATATTAGGATTCGTCCCTTAAACTTCTCCATATATACTTTAACTGTGCCAAATTTCATACTCGTCCGTCCGCGCAATTTTCATAAAATGGGGTACAAAGTTTTTGCTTCACGTATTAATACATAGATTCCGTAAGTTTCACAATTGACGGCAATCGACAAACCTAGAGAAGTCAGGTATGGGGGTGTGTAACACTGCCAACTTACTAACTACGAGCTGCTATAGAAATTTTTTGGCAGAAAACCCAATACCCAATAATTTATTAATCTGCGATATTTGAAAGATAACATTTTTTTTTCTGTACCGTCTGTGTTTCTATTTGTGTAAGTAAAGTCCAAAATCTATCACGAATTTTGATGTGATTTTCGAAGTTTGGAAGCTTATAAGCTTAGAATAGCTTTATTCGCACAAATAAATTAGCAGGCGAATTATTTCAAGCAACAAAATTCATCGAGAGAAGAAAAGATCCATGGTTGATTGTGTTATATCATTGTTATATTTTTACAATGAAAGTGCTATTATACACAAATAAAAATAACAATTATTTATAGGTCAACATTATCGCTCTTCTAAACTTGTGTACTCATTGCACAGAGATAAGATACCAGCATGCACACAGAACATTTATTGTACAGTAGAAACAGGACACTGGACGCATACAAGTGAAATTTATGGCGTTTCGTCTCAAGAGATACATGTTGCAGTCAAACTGCATAAATAAGTACAGGTTTTTATGATGTTAAAGATAGAAACAAATATACATCTTTTGGCGTTTTAGTAAATATTATATATATAAGAAAAAGACTTCTCTCGGTTTTTTAATAATTCATGTGTCGTTACAAACATTCAAACAACGCACACAAAGAACATCTAGACTCGGAACAACCAATTTTAATATTTATTTCATAAACAATATGACCAGGATTTTGGCTAGGTATATCTTTAAGATTTTATTTTATTTTATTAGTATCGTTAAATTCGTTTGCTGGATGATTGAAAACAACAGCTTATAACAATTAAATTATGACAAAAATCAATACATAAACTCATCTCTCATTAGCTTGTTGATATGTCCCACTGCTGGGCAAAAGCCTCTGCCTTGGACTTCAAATAGCGGTAGATATAGATTGTCTTAATATGTTTCGTCCTAGTTTCTTTTTGCAGGGCGAAGATGGGAGAATAATGCTTACCGCCTTTCCTATTAAAGAAACTAACAAAAAAATTTGGTAATATCGTAGCCTATTGAAGAGCCGAAGCGAACAGGTACTTAAGGTCAAAGTAAAACAAAAAAGAAGGTTTTAAAGCAACACATATGAACGTCAAAATGTATGAGTAAGTTTATTAAAGTCAGAGATTGTAGTCATAGAATTGCCCTCATCATATATTACAGGAACAAACGTCCACATTAAAAAGAGTAAGCTCACATTACATTTACATTATAGGGAACGATAGTGTAGGTACCTAGAATTATCTATATGATATTATAAACAAAACCCCCACTTATTTTGTTGAACTACCTAAGAATGACTATAAAAGGAAGTGTAGTTTTATATCGAGCCTATTTTTAAGTTATTTCCACTTCTAACCTAAAAATATAATAATACTTTATTTATTATTCAGATTGTGTGCTAGATGCAGGGCCAGATGACAACGTAACATTAAAAAAGTAACCATAATTTAATATTAAAATCTATACTCAATACGAAAGTATCCTAAGTTATAAATCTGTATTCACGGTTAATCGAGCCAGTATCATATCCAGATTCGTATATTTGATTATGATTCGAATTATAATCAGTGACAACGAAATAATGAACATTCGAATGCGCAGGTATACGATTACCGAATATTCGAATAACATTTTTCGTTGGCGTTATGCTTTGTCAATATGGACGTATGGAACGGTAGCAGACGGCAGTCAAATGCTTTGCTTTAAACGAGCTGATTTCGAGACACCATAGTCAGCAATCACCTTGGATTGAAGTCTTTGGCGTGCCGAAGTTCGCATTGACCCTTGTCAATAGCTTATTTACGCCACTGTCCCACCCCTGTAACACGTATGTAGCCAGGTTCAGTGCAGCAGTGGTGACCATAGAAACCTCCAAGTTTGTACACTCGTGAAATTGCGGGCAAAATTAAGCTGTCGTGGGACCCACAACGAATTTAATTAGAAGTATAATAGGAATTGGAAAAAGAATTCCTCTTCTCGCCTTAGCAAAGCGAAACACAAAATAAAGAATATTTATGAATACTGGAAAAGATATAGAGCATCACGGAAAGGAACATTAAGCGGCTTGTATGTAAATGTGAGCATGACTCCAGTAAAATGTATGGCAGAAACGACTAAGTTCATGGAAATGCGTACTAATTAAGATAAGATAAGATAAGATAATTTATTTGTGTAAACATGTGTATACATGCAGAAATATAAATGCATGGAAAGATGTTACATGAATTTTGTCCCAACATATTGTATGACGTACAAATATTTATGAAGTTAAATGTCAAAATTAGCATATACATAGTAAAATATAATATAAAATATCACTATTCATAGCTTTAACTGAAAATTGTCAAAAGAATAATTATATTTGTAATAATGATAAAATATAAACAAAACTTCGCCTTTTCTCTTCGCCAATTTCAAAATAGTCAATATTTTGAGACAATAGTCTTAATAGTCAAATAAAATTACAAAATAATAAAAACAATAAATAATTCAATTTGAAATAAAATCGAAGAAATATTTAAACATTGGGATTATATAATTAATTAGTATTTAATTTAATTTATTATATTATGAGCTAAATAATATATCAATATGACACAAGATCCGCATAGTATACAATTCTAGGAGTGATTTGTAAATTATTTAACGTACGTTACGTTCAACAGCAGCAAACTACACTGCCACAGAATATGATGGGCAGATTGTTTACAATTCATTTGTGTTGAGCATTGGCACAACGGTGAGTCCACTAGCTTAAACAAATACATTTTTTTTATTAACATCTCCTGCTCTAGTAATAATTCCTCATCGCGGGTGACTTTACAAACATTTAAACAACGCACACAAAGAATACTCAGACTCGGAACAACTACACATATTTGTGGATTACACAAGTTTTTGTCCCGTATGGGGATCGAACCCACAACACTCGTCACGGCGGCAATGGCGAGACGGCCACTGAAATCACTACGACATCCATTAAATGTCGTGATCTATAAGAAATTGGGCAACACAGTAATTCACTTCCAAACTGGAACACACCAAGCGCTAACAAAATAACCCTAAATCCTAACTAATACATATGTATTATAAATACTAATGTGAGTTTGTTTGTTCCGCTTTCACGCCTTAACTACTCAACCAATCATCATGAAATTTCGCAAACACGTTGTCAGGGAAACAGAAAAGGACATAGGGCACCTTTCATCCAGAAAAAAGTACTGTTACTAACCTGACCCAATCTACATTTACGTGAGCGAAAACACAGTCAAAATTGGGGTATCAAAATATTTAGTTCCCACACTATACAATTTGCGCTTTAGCGGCAACTACAGTATGACTATCTACTATCTACTATGACTCATCCATTAATACTAGCAGTCGCCTAGTGGTCAAAATTCGACTAAAATTCTTAAGCTTGCTACTTTGTTTTCTGTTTTTCTTTATTACATATAAATAAGGTATAGGTAACTATAGTTACAAAGAATTGTACGACGTCAGACGAACAATGCCGAAATACTACGAACGCGATTCGATTGCGTGTGTCAAATCCATGGATGTGTGCGTGTAGTGTTTTTTCACTATTTTAATGTATTTCTAAAGCATATTTTATATTAACCACCATATAAACTTTAACTGTGCCAAATTTCATACTCCTCCGTCCGCGCAATTTTCCTAAAAAGGGGTACAAAATTTTTGCTTCACGTATTAATATATAGATATTTACCTACCTACTTATTACACAAGTTTCATCTAATAATATTGACGGATCGTTTTGCTATCGTACATACATACTAACTTCGTTTTCAATGAGATCACAACTGTGATGTGTTTACTGCTAATACGTAATACAGTACTAGTACATCAGAGATAACTTATCTAGGGTAAAGTTAAACGATTGGATTCTCCCATTAAGGATTATATCTAGTGTTAAGGTCAAGGTCATTTTAATTTAGCGGCACCAAACAGATAACTTAGTCCAAGTTAGGCGTTACGCGGACATCGGTCTTTTTTCCAACGGACTGAAGGGTCTGGTTCTGTCTATTGTCGTCCACGGCTGTACGGTGGACACGGAGGGTAGTCGCAGTTAGTTCTGTTGGTCGACGTCCACTGGACTCAGGCGGACCAATGGATTTTCTGACTTTATCCTTCGGGTGTAATGCCGGTCAAATTGTTAGGTTCGCGGCTGTCCGTCGTCCGCCAGAACGCCTTAGGAGGCATACCATGCAAATAGTAAACAGTCAATGTAATTGTATATTCCTAAAAGAGTCAGCAGAGATGTATGTATTACAACCAAATTTTACCTATGATTGCCGTTAATCAGCCATTTTTGCAGAACAGTACTGTTACTAAGAATTTTATGACAGGAAATCACGTTCACATCCCTGGAATCAGGTTTTTATTTTTTAATTCAGGTTTCAGGTTATATATTTGCGATCATGGGGTCCGGAGATCAGCCGCGTATCTCATACTTACTAGCAAAACATACTTATGTCACAGGTCACTGAAAAATTTAATAGAGAAAAGGACATTTTAATTATATAATTGCTGATGCAAAAACATACCAATACTAATTAATAAATTACATTCCTTATCCTTAAATTGAAAAATGCTGTTTAAATAGATTTTTATATCATTTAAGCAATATAAAATATTTTAGTGGATATAGTGACAAGAATAGAAAAGGGTATCTTAAGCAGGTTTGGGCATGTAGAAAGAGTGGACGAGGAAAGACTGACTAAGAAAGTTTATAAGGCTAGTGTGAATGGAACAGTCGCAAGAGGAAGACCTAGGCGAACGTTTCTTGATCAGATCGGAGGCGTTCTGGACAAAGGCCAGGTTAAGAGCACCTTGAACCGACGAGCGTGTAAAGTGAATGAAGCCAGAGAAGTGTGTCAGGATCGTAGCAAATGGAAATCCGTAGTCTCTGCCTACCCCTCTGGGAAACAGGCGTGAATCTATGTATGTATGTAAAATATTTAAAGAAATAAACGAAGGAGGTTTTTTAGGCATATCATGTATGCTATATCAATTAACGTACTTTTCGAAGCATTTTGTCTTTTTGCTTATAAGCTACTAAATAAGTTACTAAAATAGGTACTACAAAGCATTTTTCTCTTTTTGCTAACAACTAAATAAGCTATTCATGTTTATATTCATCATGCATAAGTCATAAAACTCGAAGTATAATAATATTCTACCACATACACAAAACACCATCTAGCCCAAACTAAGCAAAGCTTGTACTATGGGTTTTAGACAATGGATAAACATATATAGATACTTTTTTTTTGTAAATACATACATATTATACATAGAAACACCCAGACCAAGACAAACATCCATGTTCATGCACACAAATGTTTGACTTGCGCGGGAATCGAACCCGCGACCTCAGGCGTGGCAGTCAGTTACACTAACCACTACGCCATCGAGGCCGACAAAACAAAATTAGTTTATAAGTCATTGTATTTTCTTTCTATATTTAATTTTAACCTAATTTTAATTTTAACTTATTTTTTGTAAACATTGGTCTCAATATTGTTAATAATTAAGGGAAAGAGCGAGATAGCCCCAACACAAGAATTATCAATTACTTACTGGGGATGTCTCATTTATAATTAATGTAATTGTTTTGAGACAAATAAAGATTTTTCATTTTCATTTTCATACAAAAAAATATAATTTGCAGGATCATAATAAGTTCGATATTTTTCTATCATAAGTTAACAGTTACTAAAATACTTAAAATCAAATACACTAATCTTACGTTATGTCTTTGTTTCACTATATTAAACAAACGATTATAAAAGTATTTTCTATGATAAATATATCAGACCAAGCAGTTTTTTGCTCTTCTCTAAAGTTAGCATATTCTTCTTACGCATTTATTCCGCTGTCGGTGCGATAATATGCTAACGTCTGACGCGTAGTTGTAATAGTATGCCACACAACGAACGAGGTATCACAAAGAATAATGTCTTTGTTAACTTATTCACATTAAAAGGAAATTTGCGGTATATAGGTAGCTTTCCTTAAAGGCAAACATCGCGGTCTGCGGTCTCAGCTAGCTACCTATGAACCGGCACTTACACAGCCAGATACACAGTCAGTTCAGTAGTATTCGCGGAGTTGCGTGGAGTGCGCGCGTCGTGTGCGTAGCCGCTCGTAGCATTCGCGTACTCGATATCGTTTACGAGAACATTTAAAAATAATATTTTGTTAGTTTTTCGTAGCGGCCGCGTAGCCCATATTGTGAACGAAGAATTTTTTATTAAATTTAGAACTTTTTTCGTAACGATTTCGTAGTCGACACGAAAAGTTTTTGTCAAAAGTTTGAACTTTTAAAGTTTTTGTTGAGTGCAGTGATATTCATGATTTGAATGGTTTTTATACATGTAAGTATATGTTTTTATAATATCATTTAATTTTATATATTATAGTCTACCTATTTTATAAGACTCGTTGAACACATTGTATATCAAAATTTTATTTATAACGTCCTAAGTTATTACCAGGAGTCATTAATTTGAACAGTAATCGTAAATCATGCGGCGTTTATAAAATTTTCTGATGTCTAATAAAATACATACAGAAAAAGGTTTCATTCACAAGACATGTTTACATATAGTTGTTATATTTTACACAACAAACTCACAAATAAATAACTATTTACTTTTTGCTTTCATAGACAATACTAACTATAAATATATTCACAATTATTTATTGCCCGTTTCCCGTTCAGTATTATTTCTAATTATATTTAATACAAAATATTAATTCAAAATCAATCAGTTTATTTGCAATTCAGGTAAAAAATGTTATTTTACAAAATGAGGCGATCATCCTGTTTTTGTATATTTTAATTGTAATTATTATAAATACAATAATATAAGTTATCTTACAAATCAGATAGGTACTCGTAGTAAATAATCTTACAAGAAGTAATATAAGTATTGAATTAATCTAATTATCTCCTGAAGTGGATTGCTACTTGAATTTCTTTGTAACAGTTAAGATTAGATAATAAAGATTGATAATTTTATTGAGATTATTTTATTATATATATACTCGTGTCTTTCTTCACACACTAAAATATGTTCGAAATTGAGTTCCGAAATAGTCTTACAAATCTCAAATGTAAACATACTTTACATTTCTGATCGCGTTTGACGTTTATATACAATAATATATTAGCAGTCCTGTACATATAAATTGTCCCACTACTGGGCTTCTCAGTGTTAGGTACGCCAAACTGGCACAACGAAAAATAGTTTTTTTTCTTCATAACACAAGGCAGGTTGTCTGTATCTTTTCTGGAATATTATAAAATAACAAGACTACGATATTACAAACGTTTAATTACAATCTCATTGTGTTTATCTAAACACGATGAGATTGTTTTTAAACGTTGTGGGTCTGAACACAAGATAATAGTTTTAAGAATTTTTGTAATGTCATGTCAAATACACATACAAAAATTGCACCACAAAATAAAAAATAAAAAGTTGATTCTGATAGTTAACAATTAATTTATGCTGTTATTTAAACTCATAAAACCTGAATAAAGATCATAGTAATCATCAAGAAAGGAAAAATTATCATTAAAACAAAATTGTTTCTAGCCTCCTGCCTAGATTTTACCTGTATTTCAGGCAATCGCCCATATATTTTGAAAGAGGGCTTTAATATATTAGAATTTTAACTAAATCTTAACTACAAGGTATTCACAATATATATATACAAGCAAATATAGTACACTTTCTTTTTCTCAAAAGTTATCGCCCCACTACCAGTAATTCCTGTATCGATTGGGACTTTTCGATTCAAATTTGAGATCCATTAGAGAAAACCAGTTGAGTATCACACAAATGTTTGTCCCGTGAAGGATTTGAAAGACTGATAGCGGTGATGCGACCACTGAAACCACTAAGTCATCCGTGTTCATTACAATATGCGTACAATATACCTATGATGTTTATTATATTTATTTACACAATAGAGATATCGTATTATATATAATACTAAATATATATATATAGTGTTTGCGGTAATTTCGATTTTTGTAAGCGTAAATCTATGTAGGTATATATTTAACATTTTACTTAAACCTGTGTATGTATGTTAAAGTAAAATGTTAAGTATACACCTCGAATATATCCTCTTATACATCCTCAAATGGGGTTGGCAGAGTGTATTGAATACATTTATTTTCACACAGCTATATCGATACTTAAGGTACTTTAGACCAAACTTTGGTTATGATTATTAATTTTAACGGAGACTGGCCATCTGCGCAGAAAATATTATAGTGCACAAGTGCACGAACTTTTTCCAATTTTTATAATCCGATGGGACGGCAATCCGACAGGATCGGAGAGAGATCAGGCACGAGTGTGTGGCAAACACAAATGCGCTCCCTATTTCCTAATTCTATTAATGGCACGGCAATCCAGGTTCGACCAGAGACAGAGATCAGACACAGGACCAACGGCTTAAGGATTAACGTGCTTGCCGAGGCACGGGGGTGTGCACTACCGCCAATTTCCTAATACTGGACTGCTATTGAGATCTTCTTGCCAGAAACACCCAATAAGATTGTGTTGGCCCGGTCCGGAATTCCATCCTAAGTAGTCGCATTAATTACCGCTGCGCGTAATACACTTGTACCTACCTCCAATCATACTAATCGTATTAGATTGTTATCTGATATTAATCGATCAACACACAAGCTAAAATTTTCAAAATATATTTTGTTTCGTTTTGACCTCATGGCATTGTTTTGCAGTTGATCGTAAAAAAGTTCGATTACCAGGTTAAACAAATAATAATTTAATATTTTTATTTCTAACCACAATATCACAGCAATTACAATGAATAAAACAGTTACTAATGCTTTATTACACGGAGCTTTGGTACAAATATGAACCCGGTATGCGGCAAGGAGCTCACCCGCTTTTACGTGGAGCCGATCCAAACTATAGATGTTTTTTTTTTGTTTCAACAAAATTGAATTTGTATAATATTTTTACAGGAGCCCAATGGCTATCAATATTTTTCTAATTGAAATAAGAATTGTCTTGGTTGATTTATATAGCATCACGCTACGTACCACGGGAGCGGCGCACAATCATAAACATGGCTGGAACAGTTAGAGACAGCTAGCCTTATAATACCTACGTATATATAACTGTACTATTGTATAGTTATTGCAAAACCAAAAACTGTCATTTTCATTCAATGCGAGTAAGATGCGCCGTTGCGTGGGAGTACGTACGTTCGTTTGTTGTATTTACGTTGCGCGTGCGCACGAGACACGCGCGTGCATTTCACGACGCACGACTTCGCTCATCCGAAATATCTTACACATTAATATTAAGCAATTTATTTAAACTTTACCAACTATTTTAGCCATTTACCGAGCAAATTTCCATACACCGTGTTGCTTCTAACAATTTCCTACTGGAAAAGTTCAATAACAAAATTCAAAAACCGGAAATCGAACCCATACATAAGCGCATATTTATGCCACGAAACCACGGAGTCGTTCATCATTTGTACTTATTAGTTACATGCATATAGTAATCGCACCATTTAAGCGAAAATATTGCCTAATAAGGACAAACCACTACATATAAATTGATTGTATTTAATTAAAAATATTACATAAAGTTGGCCACTGATTGCGTCATTAGATTTTCCGTCCATTATTTATTGAATGACAGGATAATAGTAGGAAAGGTACTTATTAATTAAAGATATGACGCATAATAGTTTTATCGAATAGGTAACATACTTAAACTAATTTCAACCGAATACAGGTTTCTTTTTTGTTGCACTTTCAGTACCTACTAAACGGCTGAACTGATTGTGATGTGTTTGAAAGGTCCCCTGCACACAATTAACTGGATGGATCAGGTTAATTTGAGACCCAGTTTTCTAAGCTCAAACCCACGTATTCAAATACGAAGCGTGAGCAGTTAATTCTGTAAAACTTTATTAAATCTAATTATTTGCCACAAAATGAATTTATATTGATTTTTCATAGAGACTAGAGTAGTAACATACATAATAGTCTATCAGAATCTAGTTTTATTAAGAACTAGCTGACTTGCGCAACTTTGTCTGCTTCACATAAGAGATTTTTTTCCGTTCTTGCAACATTTTTCATCGATACTCCGCTCCTATTGGTTGTAGCGTGATGTTATATATCCTATAGCATCACGATTGCCCTTCGATAAAAGGGTTATCCAAAACTAAAAAAAAATTCAATTCAAACCAGTAGTTCCAGAGATTAGCGCGTTGAACCAAATAAACAAACAAACTCTTCAGATTTATAATATTAGTATTGATAACACCCTTACAGCGCACTAGTACTAATTCCTGTGTCTTGATTACTTAACAAACATTCAAAGAACGGATACAAAGAACACACAAATGTTTGTCCCTTATGGGGTTCAAATCCACAACTCTCGGCCCAGCTGCAGTGGCGAAGGGACTGTTCTAACTACTACGCCAACCACACAGTTAAAAATGAACTTTAACTACAGAGCACTATAAATTACTTTCCTTAAATTTAATCCTACTTTTGATATTGCATGAAAAGAAAGTTATTAGAGTTCGAAAAACTCTTATACAACAGCTTTGTCCGTCCGTCCGTCCGTCTGTCTGTTATACAACTTTCAACTCAAGAACCGTAAGAGCTAGAGACTCGAGGTCAACGCCATTCGACTCAGCATAGTCGATATACCCCGAAATGACTAAGACCTTTGCCCTCTGATCTCAAGGTCACGTGGTATCACGTGACCTTTGCATATTACTTGAACCATTTTTTTGAACTCTAAGGTTTACGGGAATATAATGCCGATTCTCACTTGTTTTTTAAATTTTTTTTAATATTTAACGAGTGATGAGCGCCCTCTATGTCTTTGAGTGCTTAAAATTACAAGCTCATTAAAGATATTCACAGCAAAAATCATGGCTTTGTGCTTTGATATCTCTGGTGTGGTGTGTCTAATGGCTACGCTTACCATCAGACCGGCCATACGCTTGTTTACCACCATGGTGGTTTTGGTAATATAAACGTAGCTGACTGACCCGTTGGTTTAGTAGCATAAGTTATATTCCACATTTATTGCCAATCGTAAAGTCAATCGTAATCGTAAAGTTTGAGCAGATTTCAGAGCCTTTACCACCATCTCTTAACCTGTCAAGACTTAGAATACCAGTTTTTTTTTGCTCGTCTATATGGCTCCTCTCCGCCTGATGGTAAACGATCATGTGGTCTAAAAGCAGTGGCCTCCACACCATCCTCATATCAGCTGAGGCGATGTTGAGGTCCCTACCTTGACGGTATAGGAAGGTGCTTTTTCACACCCCGCTTAAAGGACCCAGGATTGAAGGAAGAAGGAAACACGTGCCTTGGCAGAGAATTCCATGCCTTGATCGTTCGGTAGAGTTAAAGAGAGGTACATAAATAAATCTTTTTTTTTTGTCTGGCCACTGGTGTTCCGCTGCGATTCAATTGGTTAAAGCATTGTCATTGCATGCGCGAGAACGAGACAACACTATACCCTATAAAGCGCTGTCGCGTTCTTGCATATACAATGACGATTCTTTAAGACACAAACACACATACTTACTTTTTAAAAAATGTGACGTCATTATTACTGCCAGCTAATCTTGAATAGGTTTTTAACCAGTTCAACGAACTTGAGGTTTAGTTATAAACATTTTCAGGATATTAGTAAGGATAGTAATTAGTATTCAAGCTGGTACACAGCTAAGGAGCACTGTGCTGAATTAAACAAGACTTTGGTTGTATAAACACTAATGTTGTCTGAATTGCGGTGAGTTGACACAATATTAGATTACAAGTGGACTACCATTTTAATAAAGCATGCGTTTAATATATACTTACTATAGCAAGTATATGTTACATACATATATACTCGCAAGCATAAATAACACTAGTTTTTGTTCGCGGCTTCGCTTGCGTAATAGATTAGGTTAGTTTATGTTGGTAGTGGTCTGAGAGGCGGCGTACGTGTTCCCACGCGCGCCTCTGTGTCGTGTGTCCATCCACCGTCAAGGGCAGTAGGGCTAAAGTGTAAAAGAAAAATATGTTCGTAACAGTACGTTTTGTTTAAATAAAATAAAACCTATGTTATTCGGTGATAATATAGCTTTCTAACGGTAAAAGAATGTTTAAAATCGATTGTGTAGTTTTCGAGTTAAATCGTTACAAACAAACGAACAAACGTAAAAATAAAATCTTTCCCCTTTATAATATAATAATAATATTCTACAAGACCATCCAGCCCAAACTAAGCAGAGCTTGTACTATGAGTACTACACAATGGATAAACATACCTATATACTTTATTTTTTGTAAATATATACATATTATACATAGAAACACCCAGACCAAGACAAACATCCATGTTCATGCACAAAAATGTTTGACTTGTGCGGGAATCGAACCCACAAACTCAGGCGTGGCATTCGGTTACACTGACCACGAGGCCGCCATATTAGTATAGATAGCAATTTTCTGCAAAAACATCTCAATAGCAGCACAGAGAAAGCAACAGGCAGATGGCAATACGAGAGATCAGCCATTCCTAAAGTAGGTTCCGCGGAACCTAGGGTTTCCATAGAAAAGTCACCAAGGTGCCGGAACATTATTATTTATTTCTGGCTGTTAAATAATACTGCAGTTAAGTACAAATATTACTTTGTAATAGCGCAAAATATGTGATAAGAAGTAAAGTTTTTAATCTTATTTAAATTACAGTGTCTTTAATTTGTAATCATTTGATAAGGGATTACATAAAATAAAAGGTATTTGGTGAGTGTTCCGTTATCTTAAAAGTTTTAGAACCTCTGCGATAGACCTTGGGGTCTATTTTTTGAAGACACCTTCTGCTCCGAGAATAATACCTGTGTCGCGGGGAATACAACAAACATTCAAACAACGACCTAACGGGCCATCCATAAATTACATCACCCGTTATTTAGAGGGAGAGGTCGATGAAGTGTAACATTGTGTGACAAGGGGTGGGAGTGGTCTTGAATTTTGTGACGTCACATTTCAGAATCTAATATATCTAAGAAGAACAGTAATACCCCGCTTTACGCGACGGAAAATGGATATAAAACTAATTTTGGAACTGCTGTTTTATAAATTAAAACTAAAATTGCAAAATATGTGATTGCACAATATTGAGGGAGGAGTCTCAGAAATGTGACCAGCTGTGCCAAGGACGGGGGCGAGGTCAAAAAGTATTGAAATTGGTGTGTCGTATTTTATATAATATAATAATATATTATATAACTAGACGACCCGCGCAACTTCGTCTGCTTCAAATAAAAGAATTTCCCCCTTTTTGCAACATTTTTCATTGCTGCTCCGCTCTTATTGGTCGTAGCGTGATGTATTGCGTATAGCGTTAGCCTATAGCCTTCCTCGATAAATGGCCTATCCAACACTAAAAGAATTTTTAAATTAGAACCAGTATTCCTGAGATTAGCGCGACAAACAAACAAACTCTTCAGCTTTATAATATTAATATAAATAATATTCTATCACATACACGCAACACCATCTAGCCCAAACTAAGCAGAGATTGTACTATGGTTACTAGACAATGGATAAACATACATATATACTTTCTTTTTTGTAAATACGTACATATTATACATAGAAACACCCAGACCAAGACAAACATCCATGTTCAAACAAACATGCACACTAATGTGTGACTTGTGTGGGAATTGAACCCGCGACCTCAGGCGTGGCAGTCGGTTACACAAACCACTACGCCATCGAGGCCGTATTATTTATCACCAATACTTTAACATATGACTACACATTACTGTTTCACCCCCCTAGTAAGAAAGTAAACGATTGTAAGATTATCATTATAAAGAGCCTTAAAGAGCACCCAGACTCTGAAAAACTGTTTGTGTATCTGACATTACACAATCGACACAATGGCAGTGGCCAGGCGATCACATAAACCTCTACGACATCCGTACAGTCAGTCAGATTCATTAGGTAACGAGATCCGTTCTCTTAATGTACAGAAATAATTATAACAACATTGAGAGCAGTGCCGTGAAGCGAATAAAATACGTAATACTAAAGTCATTAATTTGTGCTCACTCTTCAGTAATTAGCTAATGGCATCTGAAATAGAACTTTAGCATTCGTGCGACGACTTGCATTTGAAACAGTCAAGTTCACCGTCTGTGAATTAAATAAACATGGTACTAATTTAATCATTGTAATACTTCAGTATCGTGTAATATAGGTTTCAATTATAATAGTCGACTCTCGATAATTTGAGACTCGTTAATTTGAATCTCTTGATTATTTGTTTTTTTCCCCGGTCCCCTGAAAAATACTCGATAAATTGAATAAAATCAATGTTATTTGGTCCCCTCGGTAATTTGAAGTTGAAGGAATAGTATCTTGCTCGCCAACATGCGATAATTTAAAGTCCGGGCTTCCCTACTCTCTATAATTTGAAGCATGTATCATGCACAGACCTGTCGATTGTTTACATAATGACGATTACTTCGCAGCTCTCACCACTATCGAAATTTTTTTGGACAACGATAGACTGAAGTCGCTCACTCAAAAAAAGATTACGAACGTTTTTCGTAATAAAATTTTATGAATTTATTGTATGTATTATTGTCTTTAATTGTTAATACATAATAATAATATAGAAATAATAAATCACGAATATTGATCAAACTCTTATTTACTTAAGTCCCCCTTCCCCCTCTTGGTTATTTAAACGCTTGTTATTTTGAACACTTGGTAATTTGAAATTTACCTTTGGTCCCTTGAGTTTCAAATTATCGTGAGTCGACTGTATTAGTCCTGTTAAACTGTTTCACTGCAGGGCCCGGTATTTGCAGTGTGAGAAGGGTTAGGCCATAGGCGGCCACCACGCTGGCTACTGGGCCAGCGTGGCCCAGTAGCAGTACAAGTTGGCAGACTTCACATATCTTCAAGAGCATTACGGAGAACTCTCAGACAGGTTTTGCTTAAGATGTTTTCCTTCAACGATAGAGCCAGTGATAATTAATTATACATTATTATAAATAAGATACGAATACATACACACATACACGTAACTTCAGTTCAAAAGTCAGAGGTGCGTCCCTTGCCATCGAACTCAAGACCTCTTCGTGGCAATCCAACAGTCTCCCACCAGGTTATAGCTGATCTTAATAATAATATCTATATATATAAAACTCTTCCGTTACTGAGAGACTGACTGACAACGCACAGCCGAAACTACTGAACGCAAGAAGCTGAAATTTGGCATGTATGTTTTTGGAGAGTGTAGGGGAGCACCAAGAGAGGATTTTTGGAAATTCCACCCTGAAGGGGGTGAAAGGGGTGAAACCCGATATTCACACGGGAACGAGACTTACGCGGGTGAAACCGCGAGAAAACTACTAGTTATGTATAAAATTATTTTCATAACTGTATCGATAAAAACTCGAGATATTTTAATTAGTATTAATTTTAAATGGACGCTGATAACGTACCTGTGCCCCTAACCGCACGCAAGCTGTTATATGATCGGCGCGGATCGCCCGCGGATTATCGAGATTGACTGCGTATAAAAATAAAAAGGATAATTTGATTTGAGTTAGGTTTTTCTTGCTGATGCCGATGCAAGAAAAATTTACTCATAAATACATCGTAATACCCACGTAAGACCGCACTAGTATTAACTCTTGTCTCGCGGGGAACAACAAACATTCAAACAACGGACACAAAGAACACCCACACTCGGTACGACTATTTGTGAATTACACAATGTATAATTTCTTGTGGGGATCGAACCCACAGCAGCAGCAGCGACAGTAGCGAGGCGACCAATTAAACCACTACGGCATCTGTGCAATTAAGTCTTAATACTGTTTACTTAATACGCTGCTGGCATCGAGAAACTATAAGACCCTATCATTTGCGTTTACCACTGAACTAATTTAAATCTATCAATCGCCCCCTCTCAGTCCCTTGCTTCTCCCCTACCGCTTTCCACCCGTCCCCTTCACATTGGGAAATCAAAAATAAAACACCTTCAAATAAACCTTGTCTGTTTTTTTTTATAAAACAGGTTTGGCAAACAGGCATACGGCCCACCTGATGATAAGTGGTCACCGTAGCCTATGGACGCCTGCGACACCAGAGGCACCACTTGCGCATTGCCAAACCTGAAGGAAAAAAAAAGGAAGTGGGAAGGCGAAGTAGCGGGAAGGGGTAAAGAGGGTGATTGGGCCTCCGGCACTCTCACTCACCGAACGAAACACAACAGTAGGAATACTGCTATTTCACGTCGATATTCTGTAAGAGGGTAGTTCTTCCCCGGTCGAGCCGGTCCATTCATGCTGAAATCAGCGAGGCTCTACTACTCAAAGACATTTACGACATTTACGACTCTGTTCACCTCTACTCTACAGGGATATATATCTAGACTAGCATTTGCTCGCGGCTTCGCTCGCGAAAAGTAGGTTAGGTGTAATACTACGTTTTTTAAAATAAAATATAGCTTATGTTACTCGGTGACAATATAGCTAATGGTGAAAGAATTATTAAAATCGGTTGAGAAGTTTTTGAGTTAAATAATTACAAACAAAAAATCTAATCTTTCCTCTTTATAATATTAGTATAGATATATCGCATTCTTAATAAAACAGCGACTTAACTCGAAATTTGAAAGTAAGCCAATTTGAACTCTAATTGTATATGTTAAATTCTAATATTATATTTGTGTTAAATCTTTTCAATAGAGTTCAAATTTATTTAATCAAAAATACTGAGATAAGTCTCTGTTTTATTAAGGATGCGATATATGTATACAGCAGCGATAGCCTACTGGGTAACCGTTGGACTGCCACGCAGAGGTCTCGAGTTCAATCCTAAGGCGCGCATCTCTAACTTTTCGAAGTTATGTGCATATTAAATAATAAATTATATACATCATGAGGATACCTGCATGTCTGAGAGTTCTTAATAATGTTCTCAAAGATATGTGAAGTCTGCCAACCCGCACTGGGCCAGTGTGGTGGACTATGGCCTAACCCTTCTCACACTGAGATGAGGCCCATGCCCAGCAGTGGGACAGTTTAATAGGGGGCTGATATTATTATTTTATTATATATATTATTGGTTTCCTCCTAAAGAAGCAATACAAAAATATGAAATAAAAAGTTATTTCATATTTTTGTATTGCTTCTTTAGGCAGACCTGCTAACGGCAATGTAAGCCGTCAAAACAAACAAAAAAATAATTACACGAACAAATTCGCGGGCTACAACATCTATAATATATAATTATATTATATATATATATTATAAATTATATATAATTTTATACATATGTATGTATCTTATGTGGGGGCCAGTCAGTGCAGACTGACGACACTTCGACCCAGTGGGATCTTTTGTGTCGACACTCTCCCAATAACGACTGCCATAGATGTTCATGGCAGCCGGGACCGACGGCTTAACGTGCTCTCCGAGGCACGGAGCAGGCGATAATTGTCAATCAAAACGCACTTCATTTCGAAAAGTCATATAACTTCCAAAAGTCAGAGGTGCGCGACGAGGGTTCGAAACCGAGACCCTCTGCATTGCAGTCTGTTGGTCTCCCCACTGAGCTATCGCTGCTATCTATGCTATCTCTAGGTAACAAATAGCGCTCTTACAATGGAGCAAATAAAAACGTAACGATAATAATTCCCCTGTGCTCTGTGTTAGTCTTCTCTCGTTGTCACCAAAGACAGGTCAACAGCCTTGTTGACGATGCATTGTCATACTATTTGTACAATACGCTAGCTCGCCCTGATTTTGCTCACGTAAACTTCTTCGTAGTCTAATAAAATGATTGATAAATAATAATATTTTTAAGCGAACAAGCATTGATTTGATGGTTTCGTAACAGTGTAATCTAATAAATAAGTAGGTAATAAAAGCATTTCGATAAAAATATAAGTGCTGTGTACAAGTGGGTGAAAGACCCATCTTTCTCGATCCATTCTCAAATTAATTCACTACATATCTTCGTCTGCTTCACATAAAAGAATTTTCCCCGTTGTTGCAACATTTTTCATTAATGCTCCGCTCCTTTTAATTGTAGCGTGATGTTGTATAGCCATCTTCGATAAATGGGCTATCCAACACTAAAATAATTGTAAATAACCAGTTGTTCCTGATATTAGCGCGTTCAACAAAACAAACAAACAAACTCTTCAGCTTTTATATATATATAATTCTTCTGTACGGGTGTATGTCACTGAATTCCTCCTAAAGGGCTGGACCGATTTTGATAAAAAAAATGGTGTGTTTTCATGTGGATTTGAGGATGGTTTAGATTTGGGTATTTTTTTTTTTTTTTTTTCGTTTGTACAGGACGACGTCTGTCGGGACAGCTAGTATTAGTATAGATTTAATTTTTCTTTCAATAGATCTGCTGTCTTCGTGGTCTTCCTTTCTTACTCTTTGCTTCTATTTTCTCTTTATAATCCTAACTAAACTAAATGCGAATGTGAGTTTGTTGATTTGTTTCGCTTGAACACCTTGTCTACTCAACCGATCATCATGAAATTTAGCATACTAATTATCAGACGTACAGCAAACGACATATTTCATCCAGGAGCGAAGCCGCAGGCAATAAGTAGTAAATCAAAACATAAAAATGACTTGATTTTCTTTTACCTTAATCCGTACCTTTTGCAGAATGTTATTACCTTATTTATTTATCTTACATATGTTTATTTAATTTTTTTCATTTATTACAATTGCAAATACAGGTGCATGGGTTGTTAAGTACTTAATAGTTAGGCAACACTGTATTTTGCCTTGCGGCATGCAATTACACATAATACTTAAAACTAATTAATCTAATAATAACAAACAAACTGTATTCTATTAAATTACCTATTCTAAATTATAATTACAGTTTATCACATAAATATTCACTTACAGCGTAATTACATTTTTCTAGCAATAGCTTTTTAACTTATTTATATATATTTTAACCAGTAATACTCATCTTTATTTATATATATAAAACTCTTCCGTTACTGAGTGACTGACAGACAACGCACAGCCGAAACTATTAAACGCAAGAAGCTGAAATTTGGCATATATGTTCCTTGGAGAGTGTAGGGGAGCACTAAGAGAGCATTTTTGGAAATTCCACCCTGAAGGGAATGAAACACACGGGAACGGGACTTACGCGGGTGAAACCGCGGGAAAACTACTAGTATATTATATAGCAGGAAAAACATAGGACTTACAAATAAACTTGCGATAACCTTTAATATGGCGTTGCAGCTAAATTGCACTTTAAAATTAACCGATTTAAACGAAACAAGCTTAATTTATCATTCTATAAATGACTAAAATGACATCCAAATTGATTCTGTTATTATGGAGATTATCATGCACATACTCTCAGACAAGTCTGGTCAAGATTTATTATATGTATAGACCTGTATGTAGAAGTACGTTTACAATAACTATGGCTTATACGAAACAGTCATAATACACAACAGCGGCTGTTCCGAAGTATAAAAAAGAAAGTATCTTTGATCAGTAAAAGATAGACGTTATCTTTGAAGTAGTTTATTAAAAGGATTCTTTTATCTTTGACCTTTATCTTGGGTAACAGATTATCTTACACTGAGAAATACATTATTTAAAACTCGTTATCGCTTGTGATGCTGTAGCGACTACTCTTATCCATCGATTTGCAAGGTTAAGCAACGTTACTTACCACTATCATGCGTTTAGGTAAGTGCACATCTTTTTTCTAAAAAGACAATGTCCGCACTAGGAATAAATCCTGTGTCGCGAGAGACTTTACAAACATTCAAACAACGGACACAAAGAACACGCAGACCCAGAACAACTATTTGTTGATCAGACAAATTTTTGTCCTGTGTAGGATTCTAAACCACAACACTCGGCGCAGTGGCAGTGTAGAGACAGACTGCTGACGCATTAATTCTATATACAAGGCGCGCAGTGTGTGCGCAGCGCAGCACTCGTCTCCCCACACCTGCTCAGCTAGGTCGCGTACCTAATTATGTAGTTTATTTGAGTATATCTATTATAAGTTTCTGGTACCAGTAAAGAAAGTATATATCAATGTGACCATCATTTCTTATACATCATACCCCTACAGGCAGCGACGAGGCTTAAACTTTTAAAGGGAGTCAGTATTCAAATAGGATTGCAGAGCTATCCGTGCGTTGCCTCGCCACTGATCGTGTGGTGAGTGTCGTGGGTTTGATTCCAACCCGTGAAGAAAATTTGTATGATCTACAAATACTTGATTTGAGTGAAAGAGAAATAATAATGATAAACTAAAACTGCATTGTATTATGTAAACCTTGTGTAGGTTTTACATCGATATTAAAAAATAAACTTATCTCTAATTTCAGAACGATTCTTTCGTTAAGAGCTAATTATATTCTTTGTGAGATTCAAATTCAAATTCAAATCATTTATTTGCAAACTAAGTAAACATACATTAGGTCTTAAATATTTTATAATAGTTACTTAAAACTTAGCGGGCTTTAACAGCCACCATGATGGTATCGACATCGCCTTTAAAATTACCAACATAAAGCTTTTTGTTTGACACTATAAGAATAAGATATTAAAATTGTTGGTGTTGACTTTTCATTCGATAATTATTCATACTAATAACCCGGAAAAGCATAATTAAATATCGTTTACGACTAACCACAGAGTTGATCTTGATTAAATTTAGTGAGGAGATAGATTGTATCCTGCGGATTTCGTGCGGAAGGCAATTAGTACAATTGAAATATAAATAGGATGACTTAAAGAAATTCTCATCAAATCATACGTCATTCAAATTATAACTAAATATTCGAATGTGGAATAATCAAATCTTCGATTCAAACTGTTTTGTGGCGATAATCGCACACCGCTAATTTACTCCTGTACCTTAAACAATTATATGTAATGACCACTGAAACTGCGCATATAGTTCGAAATTACAACAGCTTGCGACAGTTATACTTAAACGATATTTATAGTAAGACGTTTTCTAAGTTCGTTGACCAAGCAAATTATTGTAGAATCGCTGGGGAACAATTTCGCTCATTGCAAAGTGGAAATAAAATGAGTACCTACAATTTAAATTCATTGCCCATATAAATTTATATTCGTGACACGATTTCAGTATAATTTGTAAATATAATCAAAATACGGAGAGAACTAGGCATCTGCTATTAAAATGACTCTCATTAATAAGTGGAGTTTATTAAAACAGTAGGTATATTATCATTGTCAATTCCTAAAAAGTCAGATATATCCATATTAAACTAACATAACAACAGTTATTGACCTTTAGTTTGTGTGTCTCTTTTACACCTACGCGAGTGAGAGAGAACTTTGCTCAAGATCAGCGTTCAGCAACATGAAACCGTTTATTAAATTACATAATGGTTTGTTGAATTATGATCCTGCACGTAATCTCTCTCCAGTCAAGTCGTATTGCCCTCCGATCGGATTATGAGAGGGAACAGAGAGTGCACTTGTATTAGCACGCAAACATAATATGCACTTTAATATCTACAGCATAGGTGGCTCCGTTAAAGTGGGTCGCCACGACCGAAAGTCGGTCTAGAAGAAGTTATTATTATTATACTATTAATCAACACACAGAGTAGGAACACACCTTGTGTTCATGTTCTAAGGTTCCATAATGACTCAGCTAATTTGGGAATATAAAAGGAGAGAAAGCTAATAAAGAAGCATGAGAGCAGAATAAATGCTGTAGAAATGAGAGCGCTGAGAAATATATGTGGTGTGACTCTGAAAGATAGAATAAGGAATAGTGTGATTAGAGAGAGATGCGGCATGAAAGTGGATATAGTGACAAGAATAGAAAAGGGTATGTTAAGCTAGTTTGGGCATGTAGAAAGAATGGACGAGGAAAGGCTAACTAAGAAAGTTTATAAGGCTAGTGTGAATGGAATAGTCGCAACAGGAAGACCTAGGCGAACGTTTCTTGATCAGATCGGAGGCGTTCTGGACAAAGGCCAGGTTAAGAGCACCTTGAACCGACGGGCGTGATGAAAATGTGATGAAAGTGAATGAAGCCAGAGAAGTGTGTCTGGATCGTAGCAAATGGAAATCCATAGTCTCTGCCTACCCCTCTGGGAAACAGGCGTGAATCTATGTATGTATGTAATTTAGGAATAATTTTCAATACCGTATTAAGATAAGTTAGGACTGAATTTTGTGTTAGTTGCTTATAAATCGGATGACACATCGATTAGTAAGTATGTTATTTATTATATTATATTATTATTATCGGTCTACACTGACTGGCGTAACAAGATAAGATAAGTATGTTATTTTAAATTATTTTCGGGTATTATGGGGTTGATATACATACATATATTTTACAATTAATTTAACTTTATACTTTACTATATAATTGGATACGTACAGTCGTGTCTGATTGCGGTTACCTCGGGCTATAATAGTAAGAGAAAATAAATATTGAACTGCATTAAGTGTTCTTTGGATGTTTGTTAAGCCCCCGCGACGCAGGACTTAAACCTATAGCGGGAGTTGTAATTTTTTTTTGTTACTTAACAGCGTGTTTGTTAATTATAATATAACAGGGTAATCTACTTACAAAAAGTATAAGTATGGCAGCATTTAAGTTACTGTAATCAAACAACATACACATCAACCACAAATAAAAATTTATAACTGCTTTACGTCCGCAGCTTTATAGGCGAAAGGAAAAATATGACCACCAATACAAAAGGCCATACTGGGCAGACATAAACTACGACAGACGAGGTATAGTTACGACATCTCGACATAAAATACTTAACGACAGCGCTCTACAAAAAGTGTCCTAGCTTAGAGAATACTATTCCTTAGAAACGTTTTTAAAGGTAGGTAAATAATATAATATAATAATAATATAATATATAATTATTTGGTCTCCTCTCCTCCTCCTCTGTATCCTTAAAAGGTAGACAGAGGTACTCTTCACCCACTTTTTTTTATTATCGTAAGGTTTGCCAACAGGTTTTACATTTACGCACGAAGCGCTTTGCTTCCAATTTTATAATGCGTACCGAGTGGAATTCGCTACCTAAGTCTGTGTTTCCCGTTGAGTACAATCTGGGTGTCTTCAAGTCGCGAGTGAATAGGTATCTTCTAGGTAAGCGTGCTCCATCGTCGACGGCATCTTCACTTAAGATCAGGTGAGATCGCGGTCAAACGAAAGCCTATTAGAGTATAAAAAAATAACATCTTAAACTTATGAACTAACGTAGGCAAATATATTCCCCGTGGACTACAATTAGGCTGCTCGCTCCTTTAAGTGGATACTAAATGCAATGATAGAAAATAATTCATGTAATGTCTACGTACGTTTTACTGAGCGGAGAAAACGAACTGTGTCATCATTTTTAAATGGAATCCTAAGTTACCAAACTAAGAAAACTGCATCAAAATGCGTTTTGTTACTAAGTATAAAATGTATTAATTTACAAAAAAATGTATATATGTATGTTTATCCATTGTCTAGTAGCCATAGTACAAGCTCTGCTTAGCTTGAGCTAGATGGTGTTGTGTGTATGTGATAGAATATTATTATAATTATTAAATAAAATACGTAATGGCAAACAGACAGACAACAATTTTAAGGTAATAATTAAATGATTGATCGACTTACAAATGAGAAAACTTACATATTTAAGGCTTGAACATAATGTTCTCAAAGATATGTGAAGTCTGCACCCGCACTAGGTCTGCGTACTGGACTATTAGCCTAATACAACTCACACTACGAACAGCCCAATGCCCACAAGTGAGCCAGTTCATAAACAGGGCTATATAATAAAAACATCCACATCTAAGTAAATATTACGCTCATCAGTAATGGAGATGGACAGTGATGAAGCACAATTAAATAACTCATTTGACACTGCAAACATCATTAATCAAATGCATTCGTTGACACTACGATGTATAGCATTAGATAGACATCGCATCAGCCGATGGTACATTAACACTGGTCCATAATGGAACGCTTTTATAAGAATTGTTAGATATGTAGCGATAAGTAACAGCTTCTTAGGCTCGTTATATTCGGCGGAGGCCGGGAAGCTGTGTGCATTCTTCATGTGTCGGTCAAGAACCGGATACATTCTCCAACATCAGTTGGACGATACTTCATCAACTAGTCCCTAGTTCAAAAAGGTAATGTACAGTGTATTTAGAATCACGGGGAGGCATCGTCAATGCTGACTAAGGTCCTTTTAAATGATGATAAAATAAATAAAGATCCAGAAAAAAATTGCGCGTCGTGATGGAAAGTAGACAAAACAAGAATATTATTCATGGTTTTCGACAGTAAATAAAATAAAGTAAAATTTTAAACATAACTCTTGAATTTCAACGTTACATATTTGTGTGTAGAATTGGGATTACTCAAAGGCAAAAAAAATGGGATTACTTAAAAAAAAGCAGCAATAGCTCAGTGGGGAGACCAACAGACTGCAATGCAGAGGGTCTTGGGTTCGAACCTACGTCGCGCACCTCTGACTTTCAGAAGTTATATGACTTTTCGAAATTATGTGCGTATTGATTGACAATTATCGCCTGCTCTGTGCCTCGGAGAGCACCTTAGGCCGTCGGTCCCGGCTGCCATGAACATCTATGGCAGTCGTTATTGCGAAAGTCAGTACCCTCTAATATCCTGACAGTGGTCTAGCCTTAGGGTATCGTTAGCCTTCGGGTTGCGGAGGTCAGGTGGTAGCCGCTCCGTGTAAAAACTGATATCCAGTCAAATCCGGTTAGACCAGAAAAGCCGACCCCAAGTGACTTGGGAATAATAAAGGCTAAGAGAAAAGAAGAATTGGGATTACTCATAGACTAAACAAAATTTAAATATTTTCTAGTTTTGACAAAATAATTTTTAATGCAGTTTTCCTCCAATAAGAAAGAAAACAAATGGGAAAAGAATATGTTTAGTCATAACTAATAAAATTAAACTACATCATACGGTTTAATCGCGTTGTTTATTTTAAAACACTATTATTACATAATTTTGAAACTATTCAACTACTACTAAAAAACTTTAATATTATTTAAATTATTAAAACTGTTCAGATTTAAGTTTACGCATTCCCCGACGTTTCGGTTGCTTTTCGCCAGCCATGGTCACGGGGTGACTTAGAAGTCTCCCCGTGACCATTTAGGAATCAAAGAAATCTTTGGTGAAAATGTTGAACGTAATTGTACGAATTCAATAACATAATACATAGTACTCAGGCATGTATATTTAAAGAGATATACGGAATGCGTCACACAGGTATTAGGTAGGCCATGTGTATACAGCTATTATCGAATACCCACTTCATAGGGCAAGGTTGTAACTGCCGATATAACACTTACACGCTATCATAATTATGCGCAAACTTAAACCACAGGATTAAAGTGGTCGTCTATAAGAAATAAAATACATAATAAATGATGTTGTTTCATATTTATAAGCGTATCATCGGCTGTCCTTGACATCCGCGAAGAATCCATCAAACTTGTAATAAAAATAATAACTGTAACAAAAAACAATGCTTCTTATTATTTTTAGATACACAAGTCATTTTGGCTTGGTTAATGTGTACTATGTAGTTTTTTAGACTTCGAAAAACTCTTTACAACAGCTTTGTCCATCCATCTATCTGTTATACAACTTTCAACTCAAGAACCGTAAGAGCTAGAAATTCGCAGTCAACGCCATTTGACTCAGCATAGTCGATATACCCCTGAAATGACTATAACCTTTGATCTCTGACCACGGTCACGTGGTACCACGTGACCTTTGCATATTACTTGAACTATTTTTTCAAACTCTAAGATTTACGGCAATTCATTGCCGTTTCTCACTTGTATTGTACAGTGTTTAAGCGTAGGTATGTTCTATCCAAAAATTTACACCTAGTAACTTAGTGCCAAAGTTAATAACCTATCTTTCGATTGTTTGACTGGAAATAGAAATTTGAGAGAATCTACATAATAGTTACGTCTTCTTATCTCTGGTAGTACCAAACAATCGAAAGATAGATTATTAATTAATCAATTTATTTTCTCACCACAATATAAACATGATTTACAGATGTAACTGTTACACCCAGATGGGTTTAACATAATTTAACAATTTAGTTATTGTGGGGAGACTGGTACCTACTAATGTTGGTCTTTGAACTTTAATTGGGACCAAACATTATCGCAAGCAAAAAGACCAAAATATATATAATTAACATATTCTTGACAGAAACGTTTGTCAACCAAATGTCATTTTCATACATTTTACATTGCCGCTTATGTTAAAATTTACATATCATAGGTTTTCGAAATATTAATAGATACTAGCGGTCACCTAGTGCTCGAAATTCGACCAAAGTTTGCCTGTAAGATATTGCTGATATATGTCATTATATATTCATATATGTAACCATAGTTACGCGCTTCGACTGCGTGTGTCAAACACATGGTTGTGTGCGTGTAGTGCTTTTTCATTAATTTAATGTATATATTATGCATATTTTATATAAATATTAGGATTCGCCCCTCCTTCACCATATAAACTTTAACTGTGCCAAATTTCATACTCCTCCGTCTGCGCAATTTTCGTAAAAAGGGGTACAGTTTTTGCTTCACGTATTAATATATAGATTTATTACTTTGAAGTACTTACCAACGCGATTAAGAGCCGTTTTCTAATATTAAATTAAGCATGAGTACAAATTGCGAAAGCCCAGAAACGTTTATATTGAACTAGATTTTGCTCGCGTCTTTGCTTGCATAAATCTAGGTCAGGTTAGCATAGATTAGAAACAGTACTTTATCTGGATGAAAGGTGCCCTATGTCCTTGTCTGTTCTCCTGATAACGTGTATATGAAATTATATGATGATCAGTCGAGTAGTTAAGGCGTTAAACCAATTTATAATAGTTAATTTCTGCTTACCCCTCCGGAAAAAAGGCATATTATGTCTATAATAATCCTAACTAAAATTATAAATTGAAATGTGAGTTTGTTTTGTTACGCTTTCATGCCTCATCTACTTGACCGATCATCATGAAATTTCGCATACATGTTGTCAAGGGAACAGAAAAGGACATATGGTATGTTTCAACTAGAAGAAAAGTACTGATCCCGAGCGAAACCGCTGTTAAACCTGGTATATAATAAACGCGAAAAAGGGGACTGGTTTGGATAGAATGTGGCAAACAGGGTGGTATGGCATAAAATGAGAGAGATTGATTGATTCATAACGCGATAATTATAGTAGAAAGAAATGTCTAGAAAATTTTGAATTTCTGAATTGAGAATTACACGATGACAACGACTCAAACTTTACTTAAGTAGTACTTAAATAGTGTTTTTGTTTATATATCAACTTTCATAACCTGTTATCATTTTGAGTAGGTATTTAAACATCATATACTTAAGTAAATGCTCAGTTGATAACAGTTCGTTGAAATTTGATTCTGTAAAAAATATTACAGGACGCTCAGTTACGACTTGCTACTTTTTTCAATTCAAATATCGGGTATTACCATTTGTAATGGTGCCCAAGACATTGATCTGGCCTAGTTTGGGACCTGACTTTAAAATGTGCCTAAATAAATATTATTATTATTGCATTAATATTTTTTTATTATTTGAATCATATAGTTACTTTACCCAAACTATAAGATACAAAGAAACATTGCGATGTTCTCAAAAATTAATAAAGTACTAACGTTTCAAATCTGTTTATAAGAAGTAATTTTAAATGACAAAAAAAGGATGCATGATGCAGTTATGACGTAACTGCTATTTAACCGCAGCTGTACGAGGGAGATGGCGAGACATCCGCACTACGACCTACTTTCTCTTATAACCAAATTTCAAAGATAAAATAATCCTTTATTTTATAACCAATTGTGATACTTGACAACACGGATGGCGTAGTGGTTTAAGCAGCCTCGCCACTGCCACTGCGCCGAATGTTGTGGGTTCGAATCCCACACAAAAAATTTGTGTGATCCACTAATGGTTGTACCTGGATGTACTTTGTGTCCGTTGTTTCATTGTTTGCCCTCGCGATACAGGAATTATTACAAGAGAGGCAATATCATTTAAAAAAATAAAACAATTAAACTGTTTTCACAAACATTTATATTTGCTTTTGATTTTTTGACATTTCTAATTCATTATTTTTGTAATTGCATGCAATATTAAAATTTAATCTGAAATTGAATATTATCTCTATAACATATTATATTTTAATGTTGCCATCTAATATTTTGTATGCCTATCGGCGGGACATGGAGCGCACTATATAAACGATTGTATAACATCTTGTAAACCTGTGTTCACAAAATAAAATTATTTGAATTTGAATTTGATTCTTATTTGTTCTTGTGTGTAAAATACATACATACATAGATTCACACTTGTTTCCTAGAGGGGTATGCAGAGACTACGGAGCGCCGTTCACTTTATTACCAGCAATCGTTCTCCTATCAATATCTCCGTCATGTTTACCATCCCTTGTAAACAAAGTACCCAAATGTACAAACTCTTTCACTTGCTCCACTTGTTTTCCATCAATCATAATATTACACATCGTCATGCAGTCCTTCTTTTCAAATACCATTACTTTCGTCTTGCTTACATTCATTTTCATTATTTTACTGTTAAAAGCACCATGTGTAATAGTTACCATCGCCTGCAACTCTTCCGCCGATGACGCAAGTATTACTTGGTCGTCGGCATAAAAAAGACATGTGACAAGTAACTCATTCATTATTAATACCCCATTCACAGTCTTTTAAATCTTTCAAAGAATTGTCCATGTATAGGTTAAACAGCCAGGGTGACGCTACACATCCTTGTTTAACACCTTTTTCGATATTAAACCATTCTGTGTAGGTCCCATTTATCCTAACACAAGCTCTGGAATCGTCATAAAGAGATTTCAGAGCTCGCGTGAGTTTGCTATTCACTCCATACATGGGCAATACCGACCAAACTTCGTTCCTCACCACGTTATCGTAAGCCTTTTCCAGATCCACGAATGCGCAGAAGACCTTATGACCTTTGGCCAAAACTTTCTCGGCTATGCTCCGTAAGACCTGATCCGTACATCCTATACCCTTTCCTACCCTATATAATCTCGTTTGTGCATCCTATATTTTCTCGTCGGTTACTTTCACAATCCTTTCAATTAACACTTTCGCATACAATTTACCGACGACGCTGAGCAAGCTCTATAGCTTTTGCAATTTTGCTGTGAATCTCTACCTTTGTATAAAGGTACTATGACGGCCTTGCACCAATCACTTGGTACACGGCCGGTATTCCAGCACAAGTTAAAAAGGCAGCACAACTGAGTTACTATGAGACCTTGTCCAGCTGTCAGCATTTCAACTGTAATCCTATCATAACCACCAGCCTTTGCTAATTTCATGCTTTCCAATGGTTTCATTATTTCATCCATACTAATCATATCAATCTTTAAAAAACTTTCATCATTACAATTAAAATACCAAAAATAAAATTAAAATTACTATCATTATCATTCATTTCGAAACGTTGCCCTTTCCATTCCTATCTTTCAAATAAACTGTTAAATGAAATATTTTAAAAGATTATTTGAAAGATAGGAATTTAATTTGTAATATTGAAATTCCATCGCTTCAGTACCTACGCTCTTTTCTTCATTCAGTAAACTTCCATTCTTATCTCTGATCGATTTCAGCTCTGTTGTTACGGTTTTACCTCGAACCGAGCGAATAGATGTGTGTAAAATAATGCCCAAAATCTAACATAAGCAACTACCTTATTCATATAACGGGCCTTAGATAGACATTCCATAAAAGTAAACATACATATCTATAAAACAAAGTCCGGTAGCAATAGCCCTGGTTCTTTTTCTATCAAATAGTTGAGATAATAAGGCCTTTTATCAGTACATTTCTACGGAACTGCGAGGCGCCATTGATTACAGCTGGCTGTCTGCGCCCGCGGACGTTGTCGCGGCAATTAGTTTACTTAACGATAGTCGGTGTATCCTGGACATTTGCCATCGTATGACAAAGTATAGGGCCTTGTTAGTCCTGTAAAAATGAGGTTTGAATCCCGGGTCGAGCCAACAAAAAGCTATTGGGTTTTTCTGTAGAGAAATCTCAATAGCAGCACGGAGTTAGGAAGTTGGCGGTGTTAGACACCCCCGTGCCTCAGAAAGCACGTAAAGCCGTTGGTCCTGCGCCTGATCTCTCTCCGGTCGTGTCGGATTGCCGTCCCATCGGATCATGAGAGTTAGGGAACAGAGAGTGCACTTGTGTTTGCGCACACACTTGTGCACTATAATATCTCCTGCGCAGATGGCCAGTCTCTGTTAAGACTGGCCGCCGTGGCCGAAATTCGGTCTGGAGCACATTATTTATTTATTTTATTTTAGCCTGTACCGTCCCACTGCAGGGCAAAAGCCTCCCTTCGATCTTTCCACTCTTTTCTGTCCATCGCCAATTGTCTTGAACCCCGGTTGAACGCATCCAATTCATCCCGCTATCTCATTCTGGGCCTTCCGCGGAGCCGTTTGTTATTTAGTGCCCAGTCTGTGGTGATAGATATATGTACATATACAAAATTAAAGCTTTAATAAAAAAATGTGTAAATCGCTTGGAAATTCGATAGTATAATCAACTGGAATCAAAGAAAATGGCAAATTAAACCTAACGAATATTTTTCATATTTCGTTGGGTTTATATCGTCATCGTCATCCTTTAAACATGCACCTTCATTCAGTAATATTATATTTTGACAATCACTACATTTTCGGTATATTGACTCTACATATAATTATAGGAATTATTTTAAATAATAAAAATAATAACGAACAAATATATGTATATAAACATTTTAACATTGAATAACAGTGATTAATTAAAAAGAAAGCTTGCATATATAAATAGGCAAAGACAAACCAGTTCAGTAGGTACCTCTTTCGACTGTGTGTTGTCAAACGATTTTCTTTTGTATTGTTTTGAGATTAAGGGTTATATTTAAAGAAAATTGAAAGCAGATTATAAATTTATATTGCCTCAACGTTTCAATAAGATTATTGTTGAATTTCATCACTATGTTAAAATTGAACATATTACTATTTTATATTTTACTAGCTGACTCAACAGTCGTTGTCCTGTCAATCTATACAAAAATACATTTCACGTAATTAAATTCAACATCAAAACTTGAAAAAAATTTTTTCAAATAATAATAATCAAAATAATAATATATACAACAAAGCAAAAAGTAGCCAAATCGGTCGAGCCGTTCGTAAGTAATGCTCCGTCATACATGTGACAATTGGTTTTTATTTGTACATCTCAAATAATATGATTTGTTTATATTTTGTCTCACGTCAAGTTATAAACTATTTCTATAAACAAGAAATTGACATTCCATCACTGATGACTTAACAATTTCACTGTAAATTCCACGTTGTAGGAATTTCTCTCGTTCTCAATTAACGCAGTCTCGTAATTTGATTCTGAGGACCGTGTGCTAATCGACACAGCACATGCCATTTTTTTTATGTGAGAAAATAAGGCACTCGTCCATGCCACGTAGGCCACGTGAGTGATTTAAAAAAATTATAAGGTCATAATTATATCAAACTAGCTTTTGTCCGCGGCTTCGTTTGGCAACAATACTTTTTTCTGGATACTCTATGTCCTTATCTGTAGTCCTGATATGTATGCGAATTTTTATGATAATCGGTCGAGTAGTTAGGGCGTTAAAGCGTAACAAACAAACAAAGACATATTCACATTTATAATGTTAGTTAGGATTAAAACAACATAGCCCTATTATTTAGCGAGCCGTACCCAAAAGGTGGCAATAGGGATCACTACAATTGACTGTTTATTTAAAAAAGTATTCCGCGCCAGGAGTAGTTTATGTCTCGCGACGGACTTCACAAACAAACAACGGAAACGAACAACACTCAGACACGAAACAACTATTTGTGAATCACACAATCTTTTTGTCTTGTGTGGGAATGGATCCCGCGACACCCGGCGCAGTCGCAATTGCGAGGCGACCACTTAAACCATTACGCCATCAATGCAATCTGTACCGTATGTCTGTCTGTCTAACTTTAATAGGACAATCGAACCACAATAGGCAGCCGGCTGAAATATTCACAGAAAATGACGTGTTATTATTCTAACTAATAATACATTACATAGATTCACGCCTGTTTCCCAGGGGGGTAGGCAGAGACTACGGATTTCCATTTGCTACGATCCTGACACACTTCTCTGGCTTCATTCACTTTCATCACATTCCTCATACACGCCCGTCGGTTCAAGGTGCTCTTAACCTGGCCTTTGTCCAGAACGCCTCCGATCTGATCAAGAAACGTTCGCCTAGGTAACTAATAATAATTTTATAAAATACAAAATGGATAATTATTCATTTATTATTTACCTAATAAAAACGGCCACAGCACGGTAATGTTATCTGACAGTATTGTAACTCGGCTCTGTCCTTAAAATAATTACCTACAGCCGCACGGTCCGCAAATACGCGAGAGAGCTACCTACCTACAGTATTTTAATTGCATCTACCTACTTGAGTTTCTTCCTAGTTTAGTGATTGTAAATATTATACATATTATATGAAAAATGTAATTTGTTGTGAATGAAATAGGAAATGTTCAATGTTTATTTAAAATGCCATGTTATATTTTTTGATTAGTAGTTTTAATAAAAAAACAATCTTATTTGCGCCTCGACTGAGACATACGAAAAGCTTTATTGTTAAATTTAATAGTATAAAAACATCCGCATTCGGATAAAACCTTAATTAAAAATACTTTTGTTAATAATTGTACTTTGCCATAATAATTATGTACGTACTTGTACTTATTTCAGTCAAATATTAACAAGTCGCACGTTTACTGCTTACAAAACCATCACACCGTGCGTTCATCGCTGCGGCGTATTCGCGACTGGTTGCGAACCAAGTGCCTACCGACCTCAAGGCGCGTAGGTATGACTCGCGTTCCGACCGATTGTATGAAGATAGACTACTGTTAGATTACATTACCGTGGCCGCAGGCAGTTGCACTAATTAAGGACGCAACTAGCGCATCGTCTCACATATACTATCCATTTCTTCAACGATAGTTTGTTACTGCTCTCTATTTAATCCTTGAAACGCCACCGCGGTCACCGGTGACGAGCAATAAAATTTCATATGGTCACCAGTGACCGCAAACAATGGAATGACTATTGTGCTTATTGCACGGCAGTCAATGAATGAAAACGTTTCAACATACAAGTTAAAATTGGAGCTTCAAATTAAGACAATCTATAATATTACTACGAGAGCTTTATATTATTTGTGTGTATGTGAAAGGGAAATCTTCGCAACCACTGCGTCTACTTGAAAAAACCTTTGACACCTTTGAAATCATTTGATAGATTAATTATTCTTGAAAGACATAGACTATAAAAATTATATAAGAATGCTGTATTCTAGTTCAAACAAAACTGCACAAACAACTTATTTATATAGTCGTAAAAGGCAGTTTATCTTTAGATTTGTTAGCATTAATATGCATAGCTGTCGTTAAGGCGTCTATTAGCGATGCGATTAATAGTCGCAGCGACAAATCGTGACGTTTACAGGGCTATCGCATTCTTTTAACAGTTTATTGACACAGGATGTTCTGCTATTGAGAAATGCAAAAATATCCATAGTAATATAAATCTTTGGTTTTATGGCAGCTCAGTGAAGTATATTTTGTGGAATATTATTTCATAAATAAATTTAACATGGCACGAGTTTTATAAAAGTTTATTTCAAAACAGCTTTTAGAAAAACAACCAGATGTTTACAAAAATATATTCACTCAAACAAATACTAGAAAAGCGACAATCCTATTAAAATGTAATAATGTTTATAGAAACTTGATTATATGTTAAATAGAATTAGTTTTTTTTTCTAGTTTTTGTTTCAGGAATTCTTCGTAAACAGAATATATTCTGTCAGGCCTATTTATAAACTGACCGACTGCTGGTCAAAAGCCTCTTCTAATTGCGAGAAACGTCGGGCCCCAGTGCAATACGCTGGCCCAGTGCGAGTTGGCAGACTTCACATAATTATAATAACTTTAATTACATAATTTTCAAAATTATGTAATAAAAGTGTAGTTTAATTTCAATTTTAAAAAGAACTTTGTTTAATAAAAGACAACGTAATAAATGAAATAATGTAACTATTAAAATTATTTTTTAAATATAATTCACATAATTTCGCCGTATTTCTAAATACCCTATATTGTAGGTACATTAGTGGTAATCCACAGTTTCTGTCTATCCCTTCGTGAAATATGTGGGGCTTTTTTCTATAACAATAATATCTGAAAATTGTTTCATGGTTCTTAGTATGACAAGGCTTATAGCATTGCCACCACGCTGAGGACATCCAAGTTGGAAAATTTCACTCATTTTTGAGAACATGTAGTTAGTTTGACAATGTCAAGGCTCCTATAATAATAAATTAATAATAATACCAGCCCTGTATTAAACTGTCCCACTGCTGGGCACGGGCCTCTTCTCAATGTGAGAGGGGTTAGGCCATAGACTACCACGCTGGCCCAGTGCGGGTTGGCAGACTTCACATATCTTCAAGAATATTATGGAGAACTTTGAGACATGCAGGTTTCCTGACGATGTTTTCCTTCACCGTTAAAGCGAGCGATAATTAACTATTCAATATACACATAACTTCGAAAAGTCAGAGATGCGCGCCTTGGGACCGAACTCGAGACCTCTGCGTGGCAGTCCAACGGTTTCCCACTAGGCTATCGCTCCTATACATATGTAAAATAAATAAGTACATTGATGTTATTCTCGGTTAGTTGATTACTAGTTAGGCAAAGAAGAAGCAACCCTACTTACATATCAAGTTATAATCATAACAGCTCGTGTATTACAACAGTTATTAGCGCATAAATATTCAACTACCCACATGTGGTTGATAGCCCATCGCGATGACAACCTGTGCAGCTTGTATGCAAACCTGCACAACATCTTGTCAACAAAATGATAAATTTCATACAAGGATCTTTTTATGGCCAATCACATTTCTTGTTTATGTTTCTTTTTGTTGTTTTATATCTTAGAATACTGTTATTAATATAGTAAAATGGTAACTAGCTGTAAGTAGTTGTAGGTTAAATATTTCGCACTCTTAATAAAACAGCGACTTAACTCGAAATTCGAAAGTAAGGCAATTTGAACTCTAATTGTATATGTTAAATTCTAATATTATATTTGTATTAAATCTTTGCAATAGAGTTTAAATTTGTTTAATCCAAAATACTGAGATAAGTCTCTGTTTTATTAAGGATGCGATTTGTACACCAGATATGGTAGAATATAAGAGACGTATTATGAATATTCTAATAACACCGTTATTGTAACTATATTCTTACAAATAAACAATTCTTTCTTTCTTTCTTTCTTATTATTAAGGTACCGTTTCAATCTCCCAGATAATTAGCCTGCGCAGCCGTTTATTCATTCCACAGGTTTAATATATTGCTATTTACCTTAGTTTATCCTATATTTACAGAGCTCTGGTTATTTTATCGTAAAAAGTAGCCGGCTGAAATTCTGCAAAACATATATTTTACACCTAGTAGTGAATATCGTGACAAATAATAAAACCTGTAAAAAATTTAATGAGGTCCGCATAAACATAATGTATCTAAAGAATTTTCAAATTTTCCTCTGTTTTAAAACCGGTAGATTGATTATAATGTAGCTAAACTTAAAAGTAAAACATTAAAGAATAAACTGGGTCAAATGTGACTTTACTACACTCCAATTTGCGGTGGTATGGCAAGTTAAAACCAAACAAACTAGCGTTGTGTTTCAGTAGAAATTCACTTAAAACTACTATAAATCTCTGCCCCAACCAGGAATTGAACCTAAAATCTCAAGCACAGCAGTCTCATTAATTAATTTTTGTTACATATACATATTTACACTTTCGAATTTCAACATACCTGATGCAAAAAAACTAATAATGAGAATTAGCCCTTTAATCCGACGCAGTTGTGACTTTTATGAAAACAACCTTTTTAATTGTTGCAGTGTGAACTCAACATCGAATCTGCGATGCGTCATTCAACAACATTAACAAACTTCGAAAACATACCGACAAACGAATAAAACCTTGAAAGCATAAACAAAATCTTTCAAGATGGACGTCAACTCAACGACAGCTGCAATGGCGACACTTATTCAAAACGCGTCAGATTTTGTGAACACAACAGCAGACGTTATGTTTAGCCCAGGGAACACGACGGGTGCTCCAATTGTCCCTCCCAGCAGCAAGATGTTCAGTGTGGTGGTCAAGATTGTGTACGCCATTGGCATTGTGGGGAACGCTGCCGCCATTATCGCGTTAAGAAGAGGCGAGAGAAGAGTGAGGAATAGAAAGCATTTGTTGCTGTTGACGTCACTAGCTGCTAATGATCTAGTTGCACTTGTAAGTATATTTTTAACATCCTAATCCTAACTAATCCTATCCTACTAATATTATAAATGTGCAAGTTTGTAAGGATGGATGAATGGATAATTTTTATTCTTTCACGCAAAAACTACTGATACGATTTATTGGTATGTAGATAGCTATACAGCTAACACATATTCTACTTTTTATACCGATATGCCCACGACATCGCGACTTACGCGGGTGAAACCGCGAGGCGCAGCTAGTATTATAAATGCGATAGCTCAGTGGGGAGACTACAGACTGCAATGCAGAGGGTCTCGGATTCGAACCCACGTCGCTCACCTCTGAATTTCGCAAGCTATATGATGACTTTTCGAAATTATGTGCGTATTGGTTGACAATTATCGCCTGCTCCGTGCCTCGGCGAGCACGTTAAGCCGTCGGTCTCGGCTAGTGTTGTAAAAGAACTTAGTCTTTATAGTCCTAATATTGAGACTCGAGTTTTTTTTAGAAAACTCAAGTCATAAGAGAATAACTAAGAGCTTGAAGCCTTTCTGAGTTTTTAGTCTTCTTAAAATAGACTCCAGTCTTACCAAAGAGAACTCAAGACTGAGTCTTTTAAAACAGCTCAGTCTTTACAATAAGAACTCAAGACTAAGTCCTTTAAAAAGGACTCAGTCTTAAGAAAAGAACTCGCGGCTGAGTCATTTCTCCATTCTTAAGGTATTTGTATGAGCTTAATTAATTTTACTACCTTAACGTAAAAGTCGATGACTAGGAAGAAGCAGAATATCACCTCCTGTACAAGAGAAGGAAAACTCGAAACAAAACCCGGTACCAACCCGTCTGGCCAGCGTGGTACAGTAGGCCATATACCTCCCACGTCATAACCGAGTCTTGCGGCGTGAATTCATGAATTGGGAGAGGTCTGTGTCCAGCAGTGGACGACAATAGTGTGTCATTTTGATTGGACTACAGTCCTAATTTACGACTTCTAAGACTTAAAAGAACTTAAAAGACTCAAAGAACTGAAAGAAAAGAAGAGACTTAAAATTTATCTAACGACTCAAGAACTTTTAAGACTGAAAGAACTGAAAAGACTCAAAAGAACTCAAGACTCAAGACTCAGAAGACTAAATTAGTCGCGAGTTCTGCATAAAGGACTCATAGCTGCAAAATTAGGACTAAAAGACTCAGTTCTTTTACAACACTAGTCTCGGCTGCCATGAACATCTATGGCAGTCGTTATTGGGAAAGTGTCGACACAAAAGATCCCACTGGGTCGAAGTGTCGCCGGTCTGCACTGACTGGCACCCACATAAGATACATACATACATTATAAATGCGAATGTACTTTTTTTGTATGTTACTTTTTCAACCTTAAACTACTCGACCGATCGTCTTGAAATGTTGCACTGTCATACCACGTTGTCAGAGGTACAGAAAAGGACATACAGTAAGTTATACAGTTCGTCTAAGAAAAAAGAACTGTTTCTGAGTAAAGCCGCGGGCAAAATATAGTACATACATAGTCTCACGTTTATATTATTCTGTAATTATATACCTAAAATTATTTTTATAAGCTTAAGTTTTATATGTATGTATGTATCTTATGTGGGGGCCAGTCAGTACAGACCGGCGACACTTCGACCCAGTGGGGTCTTTTGTGTCGACACTCTCCCAATAACGACTGCCATAGATGTTCATGGCAGCCGGGACCGACGGCTTAACGTGCTGTCCGAGGCACGGAGCAGGCGATAATTGTCAATCAATACGCACATAATTTCGAAAAGTCATATAATTTCCGAAAGTCAGAGGTGCGCGACGTGGGTTCGAACCCGAGACCCTCTGCATTACAGTCTGTTGGTCTCCCCACTGAGCTATCGCTGCTTATATACCCCTATTAGGCGGGATCAAAAACCATAAATGGCGAAATGTAATAAATGCGTACTCCTTCCACAAGAATACGCAATTATTTTTTAACTTTATAGTGCATATTTTGTTTTAGAATATTCCTAATTGAAGTCGGTTTTCTTTTATGTTAAAATTTTTGTTTTACTGTGGAGTATTATTGAAGTAGCTAACCAATCTATACATATAAAAATCAATGGCTGTTCGTTTGTCTCGCTAAAACTCGAGAACGGCTGGGCTGATTTAGCTGATTTTTGTTTTGAAATGTTTGTCGTAGTCCAGGGAAGGTTTAAACGGTGAGAAAATGTAGAAAAATTCGTTAGAATAGGTGATACGAAATACACGGGGTCATCTAGTAGCTTGATAAAAAAGGCTTGTGATTGATAATAATGCCATAGTTTGCATGTGATTGCGAGGTGCTGGGCTAAATCTTGGATCGATTAAATTGTTATTAAGTTTCTTGCTCAAGAATTCAGGCAAAGTCTCTTAAAGATGGTTATAGGCTCACCCCCTAATACATAACATCTGAAAAATGCTGACGATTATTTTTTAATACCAATCGCGCTCTAGGCTTCTTTTTCTGATTTGATTCTGACACGTATGAGTAAGCGAAAAATTACAAAGGGTTTAGTGAGCTTAATCCCTAAAGCGCGAATTGTCCTTCCTTAGAAAAAATAAGTAATTGTTACGTATGGAATTCGAATCTACAACACTCGGGCTGTAGCTTGTAAATTGCAGTAAAAATAATGCTCTTTACTTAGTCAATGTCAAAGAACAAATGTGGCTAAGGGCACAACTAGTTTCAATCACAGTAAGTAACGGTGCATGAGAGAATACCTGTTCGTTGTCGTGTCTTGGTGATGGCTGGTGTCCGACCGGCTTCATTCCACAGAAAATATGTCACCACAGAACATCTTGTTCCCACTTCGACGAGAACACTGCATAACTATGAATATAATACATACATACATACATAGATTCACGCCTGTTTTCCAGAGGGGTACATTTGCTACGATCCTGACACACTTCTCTGGCTTCATTCACTTTCATTACATTCCTCATACACGTCCGTCGGTTCAAGGTGCTCTTAACCTGGCCTTTGTCCCGAACGCCTCCGATCTGATCGAGAAACGTTCGCCTAGGTCTTCCTCTTGCGACTGTTCCATGAATAGCACAGCTGGTAAGCGATCATTTCGCCACTACCGACGCGAGTATTGTGAGTTCAAATACCACATTAAGTCTTTCGTGACACACGAACTTATAACAAGAGCGAGAGATAGCTTAAAAATCTTTATACAGAAAAGCGTAATTTTTTTAACATTGTTATTACATAATTTTGAAATTGTTAAACACTAGTTATGGATACTGTTTACCTCTATTTAAGCTATTAAAACTATTTAGATTGAATTTTACATTGAGATTAAAAGCAACCGAAACGTCGGGGAAAGTGTAAAATTAAATTAAATCTAAATAGTTTTAATAGTTTTAATAATAATTTAATTAGCTTAAAAATTAGTAAAGTTTAAACGTAAAAGTAGTGTAACAGTTTTCAAAATTATGTAATAAAGTGTCAAATAAACAACGCGATAAAATCCGTAGGTATATAGTAGTTTAATTTCAATGAATAATATTCGCGTAAACAGAAGACAATATTATTGACTTTTACACTTTCGCCGACATTTCGGTTGCTTTTCAGCTTTTGTTTAATTAACGCGTTTCAGCGTTGCACAAACAACGCAATAAAATCCGTATGAAGTATTTTAATTTCAATGTATAACATTCGGATAAACGTAACACAATATAAATAAAAATTAATAATAATATTAAGTTTAATATTATTATTTATTTTTTTTATATTGTCGCCGATGCTATTTCGAAATAAACTTGCGCTTATACATATATCCCTAAAGAAATATGCAAAGGTCTATTATGCTCACATGACGCCAGCTATGTTTAAGATCCCACGTAATAAATGGCTTGCCGTATGGCCGGCAAACTTTAAAGTATATACTGCTATACTATGTATATAAGCGTAAGGGCAAAGTGCAAACCTATGCCGCGAGACCCATAGCATAAGTTTTGTAACGCGGACCGGTCGTTGCTGAGCGGCCGTGTTTGCGGCGCCCCTCCATCGGCTTCTCCTCCCCAGCGGCAGCCCTATAATATAGGGCTCGATAACGAGTTGCCAATATATTATATTGGCAACTCGTTCTGGTGCCGGCCTCCTTCCGCTGCGCTGCCTACCGAAGGTAAGTGGTCCATTTCTACCCGGGACCACGTAACAAGCCTTCATCTTGAACCACGCCCTGAAATACCACTCAATACCTAGTTGAATATAATTATAGTTCTGTTTATTCTCATACACCTTTTTTAAGTGCAAATATATGCTAGTACCTGGGGCCCGTTGGGGATTGTAGAGCGGTCCCCTATTTGTCTTATTTGTCTTATTGTCTTATTACATGTGTTTGCACAACTGTTATTTTTTCACCACCATATGTAACTTTTCTATGTGAGAGAAAAACAATAAACTCTTATTATTATTATTATTATTATTATGCTTATTGATCGCGTTGTTCATCTTTAATTTCTATTAAAATCGTAAGTCAACCACGCCTCTAAAGCTGGTCGACTACCATAACGTTACAGTTTAAACTGAATTCGGATTTGACTAAGTTATGATTGGTCACAAACACTACATAGTATATCCAAAGCATAAACTAAGTATTTTAAAATTAAACTACTTTATATGGATATAAATACCTAATTGATTTTTTATTTAAATAATTTTATATTTTTGGACGAGGAGACTCCCGTTAACATGGCTGCTGAAAAGCAACCGAAACGTAGAGGAAAGTGTAAAATGACATCTTAATAGATTTTTAATAGCTTTAAATTGCTTAAATAATAGTAGGTAAAGTTTAGTAGTAATCTAAACTAATATTAATTATAAAGATTAAATATAAATTTTAAAGAGGAAACATTTGTGTTTTTGTATGTATGTTTGTAATGTTTTCACACAAAAACTAATGGACCGATTTCAAAAATTCTTTCACTATTAGAAAGCTGCATCTTCACTGAGTGACATAGGCTTTATTACATTTTAAAAAAAAATAGGGATCCTTAATAAAAATGCAATAATATAACCCAAGGTGTGAAAAAATTTGTCATAAAAATTCTGTCATCACGTGCCCTGCGGAAACTATTGAGGATAGAATAAAAAAATATTCTACAGTATTATAGAACGTATCAATATCTACATAAAAGTCCGCAACACCATATGTCCAACTACTGTAGTTATGCTACTATAACTACTTTTTTAAAGTGCCGACAATAATGAAACCATATTATTCATACCTCTGTATTAATCCTTATCCCATTAAATGATATTTTATTAATAACAATTTCAATACCCGTAAAATACTTTTAAATTATTAAAATCGGACATTTCATTCAAAAGATATAATTCTTTAGATATAGTAGGTAGTTTCTAAATATTAGTAGGTAGTTTTTAAGTATTAGCTAACTACACCTATATAGGTGTAGTTAGACTTATTAATTTCTTTAGTTGTAGTTTTATATATTAAAATTAGATAACAAATTAAAAGTAGGTATTGGGTAATAAATTAAAGTCCACGCGGACGAAGTCGCGGGCAACAGCTAGTAGCTTGATTGAAAGACAAAATTTTGCAATAATAGTGTTTTAAAATAAACAACGCGGTAAAAACCGAATAAAGTAGTTTAATATCAAAGTAGGTTTCACATTCGCGTAAATGTATGACAATATTAACTATACTCCATTTGGTTAGGTACTTAACTAAAGGTAAACAATCTTGATGTGACTTTTTACACAAACACATATTAAACAAATAAACTACTGCTTAAATGATTCAACTGATTTAGTAATCGTTATTGTTGTATTTACATTGATCTTTAGCAGCATTTTATTTATAAACTGAGTTTTAAATAGTGTAGTACCTTTGTATTTCTGGCCATTGATTTGATTAAACTACAAACGCAGTTACGATAGTATGAAAAATTAAAAAATGCTCACCGTCTCGTGTAAGTTCCATAAAATGTTACCAAGGTCGCACGGCCAATCGGCTCATCGTTAAATACAGCTGTGGTATATGCGCAAGAGTGTCCACACATTAAGTTTTATTGGATAACTAGGTAAAATTTTAAGTACCTAGTTTTTTTAGATATTCGCTTCCAGAATCGAGTATTGAATATCCTCCTTCAATATGTTCAGTCTTTTACCAATCACCCTGTATACTGCTATAAGATTATCCTATATGTATCCAGTACATGGTCTATTTAGGAGCCAAGTTTTATCCAACTCCGTTCAATGGCTTCCACGCAGTTAAGTAACAGACATCTAATCTACTAAAAAATCCTTCACTTTTATAATATATTCTATAATTACACACAACACCATATATCCCAAGCTAAGCAGAGCTTGTACTATGGGTACTAGACAATGGTTAAACATATATACTTGTTTTAGTAAATACATACATATTATACATAGAAACACCCAGACTAAGACAAACATCCATGTCCATGCACACAAATGTTTGACTTGAGCGGGAATCGAACCCGCGACCTCAGGCGTGGCAGTCTGAGGTCGCGGGTCATTACGTTATTAACTATATTATGATCACCTTATTAACCAATAGGTTAGGTAGGTTTAACGACTGAATACAGTCGCAGCACCAGACACAATAGGTTTTCGACTATGTCTAGCAATCTAACAATTGACAGCTGAACATTATAAATATGAAAGTTCGTTAGCTTGTGTCTTAGTTTCTACCAAAAAAGATGTCGTTTATTACGACAAGAAGTACAACAACGCTATACTGTTGCACTTTTTGCAACGAACCATAGCATTAATGGATTTCCAGAAAAATAAACGACTATCGGGAAAGGCATATGCTAATTCAAGTCCACTTGGTCATATGCTTTTCCGTCTACTGGTTTAGCCATAAAAGAGTAGTCGTCTGTGTTTAATTTTGTATATTATATGACACACAAGGGCAAACAGCAACCAAAATAAATCTTTTTGTGAAAACAGTGTCAAAATTGGTTCAAAAATAAGGGAGTAATTAGTAATTTAAATTTGGGTATAGAAAACGGTGGGGTCGTAATTGGGATGTCTCGCTATCTCCCTCGCACAGCAGCGGTGAAATAGCGCTTACGTCACAGTAACTTAACTTATAACTGCATCCTTTTTCTGTCATAGAATAATTACCCCTACTACCGGATTCGAAATGCTTGTATTTTTTTTATTAATACTCGATTTTGCACGCGACTTCTCTATCGTAAATTTCTTCTCTAGGTTACGATAGTTACAGTACTTTTTTCTGAATGAAAGGTACGCTATGTCCTTTTTTATTTCTCTGACAACGTGTATGCCAAATTTCATGATGATCGATCGAGTAGTTAAGGCACACACATATTCTCATTTATAATATTAGTTAGGATTGAGCCAGTGGCGTAGCGTAGCGGGGCCAGCAGGGGTCCGCCCAGGGCGGCACTTTTAGGGGTCGGCAAAATTTCATAATTAATAATAATAATATCTTGAAACTATTTGAACTTTATACACAATAATGATGACTGTTCTTGGCGAAAAATTCTTTAGAATTACCGTTTATTACCTATATTCTTATAAATTGAAATACCTAAATAAGAGGGCGGCAAAATTTTCTGCTGTCCCGGGCGGCTGACACCCACATCACGCCACTGGATTGAGTAAATTTAAACATTTCTTTTTATGTTAAAGTTTGGGAAATCTAACTCTTTGACTTAAATAAAAAAAAATGTAAATCAAATAGGTACTATATTGATTAAGAAACATTATTTCTTTTTTATCCTCTGCTTTCAGAATAAGTATTCATTTATTCCGAACGCCTTGAAAGTATTGATATATTTCAATTGTCTAAAGAGTCATATCGAAAACAAGTCGCAAATGTGCTCACTAGTAAATAAATGAATAAATAAGACATATTTTTTTAAATTATGGTATCATTTTATTTCATGTTGTAATACTCTGTTTTACTAGTTTCATATAGGTACCTATACGAATGTCGTGAAACTGTAATTAGCTAAAGAATTTAATGTCATTGCTATAATTCCATGTAGGTATACTGTACAAAAGCTGTTAAGTTTTCTATTAATAAATTAATTAATAATATAAATTGGATGGTACGTGTCACGCATTAAAGCTCAAAGTAACAAGTAAAGTGACCTTGTTGAGGTTAAGATCATAAAGTTCCATTGTTACGATACCTGCCGCCTTGCAATGTGCAACGCGACTCACTTAGACCATTACTTAATGAAAAATACTTGTATATACGTACTAATACTACGGTTATTTTCTTGATCTTGTTTTGTTATTAAACTGGGTACAATGCAATTGTCCCACAGTGTATCTACTTTTGCTATTGATTTTTATATGGCATAGTGCCTGCCTTATAATATAATTTTTTATTTTTCATAAGTTCTGTCACACAATATAAACTTTTGAATTTAAACTGCTGGCCACAAAAAAGTTTATTGAATTCGAATTTCGAATTTTTCATGAATATAAAAATCTGTACCTTTTAGAATATTACTCATTTTTATAAATATGTAGTGGACACTTAAAGAAGACCGTGTTGCGGTTATTGCGTTGCATCGTTGCGGTTATGCGCCAATTTAGATTTTTGACACATTGAAAAATTTTAATATAACCAAAAGATTCGTTTGTACCATCAAACGATACAATGAACACTAGTGTAGATGACAGGTCAAGAAGTGGTCGCCTTCGCTCTGTTAGGACTCCAGCAGTGATAAAAGCTGTGAAAGCGCGAATTCAAAGAAATCCCATACGTGAGCAAAAACTTTTGGCCCTTCAGATGGGTTTAAGCAGAACCACGGTGAAAAGGGTGTTAAATGAAGACTTAGGGCTTCGGGCATATCGAAGAAAAACAGGACATCGTTTGGGCGCTCGTTTAATGGACCTGAGGTTGAAGAGATGTCGTGCTTTGTTGAAGCAGTACGCGGGAAACAAGCATCGGGAAAGTCTTTTTTCGGATGAAAATATGTTTAATGTGGAAGAGAACTACAACAAACAAAATGATAAAGTGTGAAGAAGCGAGCAACCGTGTCTAGCGTGTCCAACGAGGCCATTTTCCATCCTCACTCATGGTTTGGTTGGGAGTCTCTTATTGGGGCTTAACTGAGGTACATTTTTGTGAGAAAGGCGTAAAAACGAATGCAGTTGTGTATCAAAATACAGTCGTCACGAACCTTGTGGAACCTGTTTCTCATACCATGTTCAATAACAGGCGCTGGGTATTCCAACAAGATTCTGCGCCAGCTCATAGAGCGAAAAGCACTCAAGACTAGCTGAAAAATAAACTCATTTTCGTATTTATAATACTAGATGCGCCCCATGGTTGCACCCGCGTAAGTCCCGATGCCGTGGGAATATCAGGATTAAAAGTCTATGTGTAATCCAGGTCTCCAGCTATCTACATACCAAGTTTCATCGCCATCGGTTCAGTAGTTTTTGCGTGAAAGATAAACAAACATCCATCCCTCCTCACAAACGTTCACATTTATAATATTAGTAGAATTAGTTAGAATTATCCTCTTTCACAAATACCAATGACTCCAATGGCTCTCTTAGATATTCGTATCAATGTGCGACCAGTTTTATCGACAAAGGCTGACTGTGACATAGACCACTCTGGTTTTTATCTAAGTAATGATTATAGACAGTAAACTCCGCTAATAATTTCTAGAGATTTCTCAAAGTACCTACATGTATGTTACAGATACTAAATGAAATTCTAAAAAAAATTAATACTGTGTTTGTATACCCACTTAAGTTGTTTCATAGTATAAATTATTTGTAGAAATATTTTCTTAGCTATATTGGATTAATTAAGTAATTACTACAACTAACAGGCTTTTATGATAATAAAACTATTTGTTTGTAACAACTTTGTAAATATAAACTGGCGTAGTTGTTGAAGTGATCATCTGGCCATATAGCGCCGAGTATAACGCGTTCGATCACCACCAGAAAAAAATAAATTGTGTTATCTACAAATATGTATTTTTAAATTTGGTTGGTCTTTCTGTCTGCTTGTAAAGTCCCCGCGATACAGGAATCAAAAATCCTAGAGCGAAAGTTGACCTTATAAAAGAAAATAATAAAATCATAAGTCTTGAACAAGAAAGTGGATTTCATTTTTCTCCGTTATCTCCTATTGATAAAAGCGTACGTATTGTGTATATCATATAGGTACACAATATGTAACGGGTATTAAGACTGCGCCGAGCGAAATGTGCCAAAACAGGCAGTCACAGTTAAGTGAATAAAATCAACACTGTTTGTTTAATACAAATATAAAATATACATATACCGTAACAATAAATGTGTTTACAATTACTCCGTGTAAAAATCTTAACATAATTAATATTTTCGCTTACAAAATTACGTAAATTTGCACGAAAAATGCAAATACTTAAGCTCGTGTTACATGATTTTTAGATTATAACAGTATAAATATATTCTATTTTACAGCTTAAACGAAACATAAATAGTTATATTACAATTTGCCCGTCCCAAATATTTAAGTTATTGGTATCAACCAATAACTTAAATATTTGGGACGGACAAATAAAGATACATATTTATCAAAAAAGCACTTCAAATCCTCCATACAATTATACTACGGCGGCCGCGCGCCGATTTGAATATGCGCCGCACGAGCTCTGTCATTATCTGACTTACGCTCGGCGCAGTCTTAACGCGATCATGCATAATGTTTACCTTTTAATGCTTGACGTTTCGACCAGGCTACACTGGCCGGACCGTGGTCAGTTTTAGAGTGACGTTGTTTAGCTTAACAACGTCACTTATTAATGCGTAATATAATGAATGTTAACAGGTTTATCTCTGACTCTTATAGACAAACGCGTAATTGTATGTATCAACGGTAACTAACTATTAGCGATTTTCACTTTATTGCTTATTTTATGTACATTTATATCCCTAACCGAAAATATTTCATTAAAATCACTATAATCACCACAAGTGTTTTTAAACATTTTTTAAATGTAAGTAACTTTTTGATTCAAATTTTCAAAAATAGAATTGAACCTTTTATCGTGTCGTGAGATACTTGATTTTCGCTCGTTTAAATGTAGGTTAAATTAGTAACCGTCATTTGTCTGGATGAAACCCTATGACCTATTCTGTACCCATGACAACGTGCATGCGAAATTTCATCATATCATCATCATAGTTAAGGCGTAAAAGCATAACAAACAAACAAACTCACTTTCGCATTTATAATATTAGTTAGGATTAGCATTGATACTAAACCGTCGATATAATATTTATAATATACCTAATATTCTATCACATATACACAACACCATCTAGTCCAAACTAAGCAGAGCTTGTACTATGGGTACTAGACAATGGATAAACTATACAATTTTGTATATATATTCATATTATACATAGAAACACCCAGACCAAGACAAACATCCATATCCATACACACAAATGTTTGACTTGTGTGGGAATCGAAACCCGCGACCTCAGGCATGGCAGTCGGTTACACTAACGACTACGCCATCGAGGCCGATATCACTGCCTATCTCCTATGACAAACCCGTAATGTTATTTGTGTTTGCAGGTGGGTATGATGTGCGCGATGGTGCTGGCGCAGCACGTGCCGGGCGTGAGCGACACGCGCGCGTACTGCGTGACGCGCGTCGTGCTGCGTGTGTTCGGAATCGGCAGTGTGTGCATCGCCGTCACCATGGCGCTGGAGCGGTACCTAGCGCTCACCAGACCCTTCCTCTACCAAAAGGTCAGTATTTATTAGATATAAATGCTTTTAAGAGCCACTATAAGGACATAATTGAACTTTAATGATGTTTGCAATTCTATGAGTAAGTATTCAATGTTGTCGTATGTTACTCACGACTTCCTCCGCGTGGATTTTGTTTTTGCTCAAACACAAATATTTTTCAAAAAATGTAGCCTAAGTTATGCCTTATAACATCAGCTATATGCCTGTGAAAGTCCCGTCAAAATCGGTCTAGCCGTTTCGGAGATTAGCCGGAACAAGCAGAAAGACAGACAGACAAAAAGATTAAAATTGACTTTTTTATATAAGTACCGTATATATTTCCATATGCATTAAGTAAAAAGGTGTTATTTGACGTAGCAATGACACTTCGATTTTATTTATTTGGATAGATAATATTAAACTATACTACTGCTGCCCACGGCTGCTGCTACTTTGCGTGAGAAAGGTTAGGCCATAGTGCACCACGCTGGCCCAGTACGGGTTGGCAGACTTCACATATCGTCGAGAACATTATGGCGAACTCTCAGACATGCAAGTTGCCTTACGATATTTTCCTTTACCGAATCGGACCCGAGACCTCAAGTACAATCGCATACACAACCGCTGCGCAGCAATGGCAGTAAATTACAAATTAACACATCATTAATAGCAGGAGAGCAGCAGATATTGTAATGTGACCATTATGAGTTCATGTTAATATAAGAGAATTCTACTGTATATGCAATAGCTAGGAATGATTTTTCCAAGAGTAGATTCATATTTTTGTATTTACTGCACGGGTGACGTAGAGGTTTAGTGGTCGCCTCGCCGCTGTCACTGTGCCGAGTGTTGTGGGTTCGAATCCCACACGGGACAAAAATTTGTGAGATGCACAGATGGTTGTTCCGGGTCTGGGTGTTCTATGTGTCCTTTGTTTTAATGTTTGTAAAGACCCCCACGACACAGGAATTATTCAAAATGCGGGAGATGTATTTTAAAAATATTTTCTACGGCAATACATAATATTCTATACCTAATATCAATCACTCTGTAATTCTGTATCTTCAGACACGGTGTATACAATATGTGTACATATAATTTATCTACCTGTCAACTTCGAAGCGAGCATTATCAACCCTTTCAATAGCGCTATTCTTTGTGGTCTGTAAAAAAAAGTTTTTTTGTTACGACTCCCAAAATATATCTTTTTATAACGCACAGTTTTGGTATTTTTTTAATAGAAGGCAAGTATTTTATATTCCTTAACGTGACAATTTATAACTTACAAAGCACTGAATAAAATAAACAACGAGAACGTTCTATTTCATGACGCAAATGTGTTCATTATCTCGCCAGTACTACTAAAATCAGCGCTAGAAGAAGGTACTCCTGAATAATTTGTAAAGGGAATTAATTTGAAAGATGATCTAAATTGTACCTGTGTTTATAATTAATCTCAAAGAGGTTATAATCATATATACATATATATTTAATATCAGCCCTGTATATAATTTGTCCCACTGCTGGGTATGGACCTCTTCTCATTGTGAGAAGGGTTAAGCCATGGTTCACCACGTTCTGGGTGGGCCGCTGATGTTGTATCAGGTTCCAACGGCTCACCCGTCAAGGAGACGAATTGACGGTGCACAGTTGGGTTTTAGTCGGTATGCCGGCCGTGTTGTAGGCCGGTGAGCCCGACATAACCGTCCCACCACCCCAAGTGGGGCGGTATGCATAAGGAGAATTTACCCCCTCAAAAAAAAAAAAAAAAAAAAAAATGGTTCGCCACTTTGGCCCAGTGCCGATTTTCAGACTTCAAATATCTTCGAAAACATTATGGAGAACTCTCAATTACCAGGTTTCCGCACGATGTTATACTTTAGCGTTAAAGTGAATGATAATGTAATGCTCACATAACTTCGAAAAGACAGTGGTGCGTGCCTCAGTATTGAACTCGAGACCTTTGCGTGGCAGCCAAACGCTCTCTTACTAGGCTAGAGAGCTAATATAACCTTTTTTTATACGACAGAATAGATAAATAAGCATACCTTGCCTGATGGTAGGCGATTATAACTGCTTAAGGAAACTAAAGAAAGAGCTGGTAGTATGTGAACCTCTACTACTTTTACTAACTAAGCGAAACGCAGTAAGTGTTATTACTTTTAGGCCGGTTTCTCTAAGTGGGTAGCACTTCTACCGGCGAGTAAGCTCACCGGATAATAGACTTGGATTTACAAAGTGTTAATCGTTAATCATTTAAGGCACCGTCTGACACGTTAAAATACCATTATGTTCACAAAAGTGTGTGAAGTTTTTGTGCTTCTTATCTTAGAGCATACTCCCGCCATTCTGACCCTTATCAAGCGACGGTATAATAAACCTAAGTACTAATATAAATCATGTTAGCATCACATTTCACAATTAGTATTTTTTCTGTTACAAACATATAAAATATGTTTACTTGCCTTGGTGGTGCAGGAATAATGAAAACGGCTATTGTGCTCATGCACATCCAAGACCTCTTGGTCTCGGGTTCAATCCATACGTCGGGTAATCGCTTTGATTTTTCCTGTCAAGAAATTTTCAGAATTAGAAGTCTCAAACCCTGTGCGGTTAAAGCCAATTTGCTCGCCATCGATATGTTTACTAAACAATTGCAATCAAATTTTACGTGCAAGCTTAAACATAACTGCAGTGATATGATACTGCGTTTGCAAACTAAATAATAATTATTATAAAATTATGTCAGCTCTGAGAGCTGAGCATGAGAAAATTAAAGCTTCAGTGACTATTCTAACCACAGCTCTGACCAAGACCAGGTTTTACATATATTCCAAAATATTATAGAGAACTCTAAGATATGCAGGTTTCTTCATGGTGTTTTGTTTTACCATGGAAAGTCGTCATATTTAATATGAATAACTGTAGATTATTTCGCAAAGACAGTAATGCACGCGGAGGATTGAACTCGAGAGGTTTGCATGACAGTCCAACAGGCTTCCGACTACCGCTACTTTTGATGAGCATTTAGGTTTCCTCGTGATATTTTCCTTAACCCAGAAAATAAGCCATTTTTAAAACTCAGATAGTTTCCAAAAGTCTGAGGTGCGTGCCATGGGATTGAAACAAGACCTCTACGTCGCTGTCCATTTCGACTATCGCTACTCTTCAATATCATAACAGGAAAATTCAAAAGAACTATTCCAAAACAACGACTTGAATACATATTTTTGTCTACGCAAGTTCAACTGAAACATTTTCATAAAGTGACGTCAGAGACCAATAAAAATTCTATCAGTAGTAACCGCTGTAGTGTTCGTGTTATATTTTTGTGACCTAAATGACCAGACCAATACAAGACTGGCCTCTTTCTATTCAGACGTCATAGTGCACAATGAAAGTGCCCGTGGTGAGTGTTATGCCAACTATTTAGTTTCCATTTTAGGGTTATCCTCAACGCCGACCTTGAAATGCTTGACCTAAAATTTTGTAGCTGGTTGTTTTTAAGGTAATATTTTTCAATTAAGAACTTTTATAGTAACGTATTTTTTAAAATATATGTATGTTCTCCACTATGTATTATTTACAAATAGTCTAACATCAGAGGTACAAAGAGTATGTAGTCTCGGAACAACGTATTACGGATTACAGAAATGTTTGTCCTGTATCGAACCCACAACACTCGTGGCATTGGCAACTTGTATGCGAAATGTCATGATGTTTGGTCAAGTAAGAAACGCACGAAAGCGTACATAACAAACTTATTAGCATTAATACTATTGGTTAGGATAACAGTAGAATTGTATCGATCAAGAGACAGCGAAATCAACGAGCGTGCGAAGAGAATGACAGAATAGTCTCAAGCAGGGGTTCCTAAACTTTTAAAATAACGGAACACCTTTACTTTTATTTAATGGAACCCCTTATCAAATGATTACAAATTAAAGACACTGTAATTTAAATAGGAACAAAAACTTTACTTCTCATCACATTTTCTGCGCTATTACAAAATAATATTTGTACTTAACTGTAGTATTATTTAACAGCCAGAAATAAATATAAATAAATAAATAATATTTCGGCACCTCGGTGACTTTTCCATGGAACCCCTAGGTACCGCGGAACATAATTTAGGAATAGCTGGTCTGAAGTAAAATTAAAGTAAATAATGAAAGTCTCTTATGATTCTGTGTATATCGCGAGTTAATTAGAACTATAAAGCTCAAACTTAAATGAATAAAACTATAAACTTAGCTAAAGAGGAGTCTGAATCTGCAGGCTAGAGTTTCAAGTGAACATGTAGATTTAATCTAAGTTTTACGAGTGCTCATATAAGGCCTAAGCGTTTGTTAAGTACTGCGTAATAAAACCATATTAACTTAGGCACAAGCGAATAAGCCGACAGAACGTATATCGCGTTACACGTAAACCCTTTATTATTATAGCGCTTGTTATAAATGAGAATGCGTATTTGTCCAGTTAGCATAGGGGAGAGATGGCCAACGCAAATATTTTAAAAGTTCTTCGTTAGATGGACCCATTTTTCGCTTTAGTTCGCTTTCAGCAGTGCGCGGGAAATAGTCTGGTAGAATGCAAAAGTAAAAAGTAGTGGTAAAAAGAAAAAATTTAAATAATTTATTCTGCCAAAAAAAAAAACTGGAGGTTTCCTTAAACAATATACCTTATAATGTACACATATTATTAAAATTACCAATACATAATTTGTATTATTATTATTGTCAACCAATAACTTAAATATTTGGGACGGACAAATTGTAATACAACTATTTAAGCTTTTAAGCTGTAAAATGGGATAGATTTCTACTGTTATAAACTAAAAATCACGTAACACGTTGCATTTTTCGTGCAATTGTACGTAATTTTGCAGGCGAAAATATTAATTATTTTAAGGTTTTTACACTGAGTAATTGTAAACACATTCATTGTTATGGTAAATGTATATTTTACATTTGTATTAAACAAAACGTCTTCTCCCTTAGCCTTTATTATTCCCAAGTCACTTGAGGTCGGCTTTTCTAGTCTAACCGGATTTGACTGGATATCAGTTTTTACACGAAGCGGCTGCCACCTGACCTCCGCAACCCGAAGGCTAACGATACCCTAAGGCTCGACCAGTGTCAGGATATTAGAGGGTACTGACTTTCCTAATAACGACTGCCATAGATGTTCATGGCAGCCGGGACCGACGGCTTAACGTGCTCTCCGAGGCACGGAGCAGGCGATAATTGTCAATCAATACGCACATAATTTCGAAAAGTCATATAACTTCCCAAAGTCAGAGGTGCGCGACGTGGGTTCGAACCCGAGACCCTCTGCATTGCAGTCTGTTGGTCTCCCCACTGAGCTATCGCTATATTAAACAAAACGTGTTGATTTTAATCTCTTAACTGTGACTGTCTGTTTTGGTACATTTCGCTCGGCGCAGTCATAAGAGTTTAAAATGCTATTTAAACCATAATGTTTAAAATAAACAAAACTTCGCATCAATGAATTAGAAAAGGGAAACCCAAACACAAAAAAATACCTACCACTTTATGGTCATGAACAAAAAAGAAAACTAAAAGAAATATAAACCACAATTCGACAGGAACAACCTTACAACGCAGACAGCAAATACGTCCTCTTTACAACTTCCAAAACAAGGAGTAACATTTTACCATCGATATAGAGTTACTCGATTCGTAATCGATACCTGATAACCTGTACATCTTATATAGCTTATTGATTACTACCGTCCGTTACCGAGATTCGTGAATCCTCACTATAATATTAGAAATGCGAATGTGAGTTTGTTTGTATATCACGCCTTGACTGCTCGACAGAGCATAATAAAATTTCACATATACGTTATCAGGAGTACAGCAAAAGCAACAGGATAGGGACCTGAAAGAAACAGGATACCGGAGTTTTCTACTAGAGGCATTATTTGCTTAAAAGAAGATTCCTAACACAACTTTCTGTAAACGAATTATTTAACACAATCAATTTTATTTTATAATTATTATATATCGACGTGAAATAGCAGTATTCCTACTATTGTTTTTCGTTCGGCGAGTGAGAGTTCCGGAGGCCCAATCACCCTCTTTCCCACTTCCCGCTCCTTCTCCTTCCCACTTCCTTTCTTAAAGGGTCGGCAACACGCAAGTGATGCCTCTGGTGTTGCAGGCGTCCATAGGCTACGGTGACCACTTACCATCAGGTGGGCCGTAAGCTTGTTTGCCACCTTAGTTGTATATAAATAAAAAAATATTGACATAACCTACGCGAGCGAAACGGCTTGCAAAATTTAGTACTAGATAAGGCATGGCATCGGTATCACTTAGATTTAGTGATCATCAAAGCACCGCCCACTAAATTGCAATATTATCTTTAATAAAGCTCTAGAACTACTGGCCTTTCAATGGGTTTATCTCACAGTGTAAGGCCTTAAGATCAATCGCATCGATTCGCATTTAGCTGGATGATGAGGATGAGAGGATATAATTGTAGGTACCTAGGTACAAGTCTAAGTCTATCTAGTTTATATTTTATACCATAACCCGGTTGTTATAATAGCATAATTTGTAATGCTATTATATATTCTTTTATATGCTTATATATTACGCATCGTCATACAAGATACCTAGATATTATTAATACATAGATGTGCCGCAGTTTCACCCGCGTTTATGATTACTGTGCCGCCCCCGTGGGGCGTAGCGTGATGTTATATAGCCTATAGCCTTCTTCGATAAACGAGCTATCCAACAGTAAAAGATTTTTCAATTCGGACCAGTAGTTTCTGAGATTAGCGCGTTCAAACAAACAAACTCTTTAGCTTTATAATATTAGTATAGATAAGATACGAATCGACGATGTGATATGATTTAGGCCTAATTTCACCAGCTATATATAAACTATTCCTGTCTTACGCGCACATTTTCACACTCAATGCAGTTACTAAGAACGCCTATCGGAGAAACTCAATAATAATTTGTCTCGCCCAAATATCGAACTCACTGCACTATTAAAGTTAGCGTATATTTACTCCGCGAAAAGACATAGGCAAACGTATAATTATAATTCAGTGTGTAGTTAAAAGAGCGACCATGAGTTTCTTCCTGATTGCTAGTATCAGGTAAGGGGTCAAACGTGTTACTTTGTAAGTAACACTTATAAAAAAAGTTAAATAAATGAGTTTTTGACGTTCATAATCGTAATTGCCCTAGGTAAGTGACAAATGCGACATCGCAAACGCAGCAAGTTACGTAAATAACGATAGGATTTTACGTAAACGCAAATCACATGTATATTTGTTATGTTATATATCAATGTAGGTATATTACAATATGTCAATCACTATGTCGTATATGACGTCATTTGACGTCAAAATTTAAATAGGACACGCATCAGGTGTAATATTGTGTAGCTATAGTTTAATGGTAGACCGTTGGACTGACATGCCGAGGTCTCAAATTCGATCCCAAGGCTGACTTTTGGATGTTATGGCTTATTATCGCTTAACATAGTAAGGAAACCGGCATGTCTGAAAGCTTTTTATAATGTTCTCGAAGATTTGTATACTCGGCCAACACACACTAGGCCACGACGCAGCGTGGTAGACTATGCTCTAATATCCACGACTGGCCTCATCACACAATGTGAAAATGCCAGCAGTGGGACAGTTTACAGATAGTATATATAGAGCTGATATTATAAAATATCGCATCGTTGCGTCAGCGGTATAACATTGCGCTTATCTTTTGCTATCGTAAGGTCTTAGGTTAGATATCTGGTACAGGCAAACTGTTATTTAGATTTTTTGTAAGAGTATTTTAGTAACCGTACAGTGTCTGACAATATACAAAAAAGACAGCTATAAGCTCTTGTCTTTACATTAATAAATCAAAAGGTCTAAAAAAATGTATGTATGTGTTATGTATAACACACACACATACATATATATGTTTTCACCTCTAGTTATTTTTGTTGAAAATATATATTTAAAATATAGGCTATATTTTAAATCTATAAACAAACATTTAATTCTTAAATCGCGATATCCTTCGAATCCGACAGTTAATTTAAAAGGAGGAATGCTTGAATTTTCCCTCTCGATCGAATTCATTCAATAAATGATCGACATCCGAACGCATCTAACATATCCCGCGGTCAGATCGCTCGTCAGCTTATTGACACGTACTCAAAGAGCTGATCAAATAAATCCCATTTATTTTTAGCTCTGCAATGTGTAGTGCGAAGCGTGTGGATATCCTCGTCAATGCATCTTAGGACTGGTATACACGATCACTTTAGATGTCGATTTTGACATTTATACTAGTGGACTTCAAAAGTTTGAAGAGTTCTGTGTCAGTGTCACTCACAAAAAAGTTAACTAACAAAGCTTTTTTTATAAATGGCGTCCAAAGCGTTTGTGACATAGACACACGAGTGTCTATCTGCGAAAATATAAGAAGATTCACATATGAAGTATAACCAATGGGCTGTAAGCAAAAAGGCTTGTGCCACAGGACCAACCGGCGTAATAGTCAACTACCTATTATTAATTACTAAATTTTGCCCGCGGCTTCTGTCGCATAAATGTAGGCTAGAAACAGTACTTTTATCTGGATTAAAGGTAGGTACCTACCCAGTGTCCTTATCTATTTCCCTAGCCACGTGTATGTGAAATTTTATAATAATCAATATAATTTAGCCCTGCACTAAAAAAATGCCTGATTGAATAAAGTTTTATTAAGGCGATGAATTTCTAAAAAAAAATTGTATCCACCACATTTTATGCATATAAATTTATTAAAAGAAGTGAAAGCGTAACAAACTAATAATATTAGTTAGGATTGCTTAAAACATTTTTAGTTCTGAAAGGTATGCTCTCAATATGTCTCTCTATATCTCTATATTCACCCAATTATTCGATTGGCTCTATATTCGATTGCCGCTGCAAATTGTTTTTATTGCCTGTTAAATTGTTAACGTGATCAATAAATGACAGTAAAAAAACCGTCTGTAACGACCCTTATACTGAGGTGTTTGTTTACAAACTGACACGTATCATAACATCAATTATATTTTTATGATGAGTACTAATATTTTCTTTCTTGTGTGAGTATTTTATTTGTTTTGATCTCTAAATAATTGGGATATAAAGTATTTTTAATTTTACCTAATAAAAATAAAAACAATTTGAACAGTATACAAACTTAAGAGAAATAAATCGAACACATAAAAAACATTGATCAATCTTCGATTGCGTTATCAATTGTAAGAGTTCTCTGAACAAGAAAAGGAGCATTTAGAGTTTTTCTGGATGTCTTTTCACGTTTTCACAGTCTACAATGTATTCCTTGAAATTCAAGGCAATTAATGCGATGTCTTATGATCGTAATCGTTGCTCGCGCGACATGATCTTTAAAATCCTAAAAAGTCAAATCGGAATTAGGATTGTTTTGCGACTTTACAAGTCGAAGATATAAACACAAATTTTTAATTCAACTCGTTCAACATTCAACATTTCTACAAACCAATTACGATTCAATGGTGGACAATTTGCAAAAACACTTTCGCGCCATTTTAATTTGCGAGAACTCAATGGAAGTAATGAATTTACGTTGATGTTACTTGTAATAAGTAATAGGCAGTTTTTTATGTAACCAAATGAGGACAGTGTAGGCGTGTAGGTACAATACCATTATGCCTTAATGGTGTCTATCATTAGTGTTTTATCTGTGGTGTGCGATCTGTTACAGATATTGCATATTGTTCGCGACCACCTGCCGAGCGTTGTGACGTCAAAGTCCACAAACATGGCGGCAATGTTCCTCGTTTAGTGATGTTACAAAACATGTTATGTTTGTGTTGTTTTTAGCTATGCGTTAACTGTTATCGTTGTGTATGAAAATAAGGATATTTAATATACTTGTTTTTGCTATCTTTCGTGTTGAAAGGTTGTATTAAAAGTAATGTTTATGGTTTGTTTATGGTGCTATAAAGCTGAAGACAATATTTCTTTGTTTGAACGCGTTGTCTGGAACTAACTATCAGACATGAAAAACTTTTTTTGCATTAATAGGTTATTTATAGATATCAACTTTACGCTACGACTTGTAGGAGCGAAGTGGGTGAAACCACGGGATATAACCAATATTATAAAGGATAACTTAATTTGTTTGCATGCGCTGGAGTTACTCTCAGCCTGACATGGCAAATTCTTTTTGGGTAAGATGTGTAATGATGTGTCAAGGTTTATCAAGGCTATATAACATCACAGCCAGTTGCACTCACTGATCGGTAAACGGTTAGCGAGGTTAAGCAACGTTGGGTGCGGTCAGTCTATAGATGGGTGACCGCTTAGTGGTATTTCATCTGTGCGTCTCCGTGCTTTGAAGGGCACGTAAAAAGTCAGTCTCGGTTGTTGTCAAATTGACAGCAGTCGTTAAGCCATGTCAGAGGCCTACAAGTGGCTTGAACAACTCTTGACAACAGGTTGGCCACTAACCACACGAAAAGAAGAAGAAAAGAAGAATAATATAAAATCACGATGAAATATATAGAATCGGATATTGGCAAAAGCTAAAAATATTAAACGCTGAGATTTCGAGGAACAACTGGCTCTACCTATGTATATTATTATCACAAAACGTGAAAGTATAGTAAACGCTTTTTAAATATATATGGTTATTATATTTTGACTAGTTAAAGAAATAAAGCTAAAGAAATGCAGCTTATAGCTGTCATTTTACTTTTTTTTAAAGATATCTCTTGCCTTAAGCCTAATTTTTATGCCGTGTGTCGTGACTCGTGACACACTCCGTGTACCGTGATATACTTTACAAACAGACAATAATTACGGATACCAACTACAATAAGTGAATATAATAAACAAATGTATTTTGTGTGTCTGTGTGTGTGCGTGCGTGTTTGCGTGCGTGCGTGCGGGCGTGCATGCGTGCGTGTGTGCGTACGTGCGTGCGTGCGGGCGGGCGTGCGTGCGTGTGTGTGTTTGTGAGTGTATGTAAGTTAAATTTTACTTGCTTTTATATTATTTAACAATTTTTCAAATGTTTTCTGCGTCATAATATGATATTTTTAAGAGCCATCATCTGACCTTATTTATTTCTGTCATTTTGATGTATGAGTATACAGTTTTATCAGGCGATAATTGATTCAATTGAACCCGAAACCTTGCACAACTGTCACATACCCTTCCGCTGCGCCACCGAGACAAGAATGTAAATAGTTATTACGTACCCGTAACATCTTATTCTCGACTATTAATACAAATACCTCTATACATCAAAGCTTACGGCTATCCGATGCAAATACTGTTTGCACAAGCGCATTACATAGACCGAAGATGATTTATCTGGTTAAATAATAGCCCAGTGATCGTGCATTGCGCTACATGCTTCGAGCTATTATGTATAATCAACCTGTGTCTATTATTACTGAATAAGGAATATGTTTCATGTGGTATAAAACTGACATACAAGTGCTTTAATTCTGTTCAACTACCACATCTATTAATGTACCCTGTTTATAGTAAATAAATACTTCTTATTCTTATTATTCTGAGCAAGAGTAAGGTAAATAGTATTATACAAGTCAAATAGTTACTTTATCCAAATTCTAAAAAAGAAATAAAAAAATTTTTTTTTAAATCTTTTCAAAAGTAAACAACTTACAAGCGTATCAAACCTGGCAGTACGTTTTCATATATCACAAATCTCTGATCGTATCTTAAAATATGTTTATTTTTAACTTCCATGAGAAGAAAGAATAAGTGCTTCTGATACATCAATGACAATAAAACTGTTTACAATAAAAATATATTAATGTATTTTGTCAAAATAACAGCATTTTACTAAATGCATATAAAAGTATATACGGTACCTACTTATATAAAAAACATATTTTTAAATTTTTGTTTGTCTATCTGTTTGTTTGTTCCGGCTTATCTCTGATGAAACGGCTGGACCGATTTTGACAGAACTTTATTTTATATAGCTGATGTTATAAGGAGTAACTTAGGTTACTTTTATTTAGAAAACGTCTTTGCGACCCAAATAATCCCTATTTTGTTAAATTCCACGCGGACGAAATCGCGGGGTACAGCTAGTTTAGAATAAAGTTTATTTTTATTAAAGCCTAAGATCTATCAAACCATAGTGTGTTATGATACCATCCGAACCGATTCGTTGCGTACACGCCCGTTGTGATACAATCCAAACCGATCCGATGAGTACCGCGTGAAACTAAGCAATATTTTTTTATAAATTACAACTCGCGCTTTTGGGCTCAAGCTCAGTGATTTGGAGGACTTTACAAACAAAAAAATAATACACACAAAGTAAATCCAGACTCAGGACAATATTGGGTTAGACTAGACGCAGAAGGCAGAAAACCATAAGTTGTGACCTAAAATGGGAGATTTATGTCCAGCAGTGGACTGTGTTAGGCTGATTGATTGGTTTGGTCAATAACCTCTAAGACGACGTTTACACAATATTCCATCGTTTACTCGTAGACGAACACAATTCATTACTTGGCGAAATTGCTTTAGTACCTATATTGTACCATCTGTAAATATAATTGAACAGTGTTTCAATAAAACGTGCAAGCACATCGGATAAACATATCCTAACTATAATATTATAAATTGCGAATATGAGTTGGTTTGTTACGTTTTCACGCCTTAACTACTCGAGGTCTAGTGTTCGAATTCCGGGTCGGGCTAACAAAAAAGTAGGGTTGGGTTTTCTGTTATAAAATTCCCAATACCACCCCGGAGTTAGGAAGTTGGCGGTGTTAGACACCCCCGTGCCGTGGAGAGCACGTAAAACCGTTGGTCCTGCGCCTGATCTCTCTCCGGTCGTGTCAAATTACCGTCCCATCGGATCATGAGAGTTAGAGAAGAGAGAGTGCACTTGTGTTTGCGCACACGCTTGTGCACTGTAATATCTCCTGTGCAGATGGCTAATCTCCATTAAGATTGGCCGCAGTGTCCAAAATTCGGTCTGGAGGATATTATTATTACTCGACGTTAACTACTCGATCATAAAATTTTGCATACACGTTGTCAGTGATACAGAGCAACAAAATGTAATTGGATAAAACCACTCACGTATAAGGACACGGAGACACTGCTGCAACACTAATACAGCCACGACTGCGCATATATCTATGCACAAGCACACACACGCTCACACACACACATACACATACACGCGCACACACACGCACACTCACGCACACACACGCACACACACGCACACACACACGCACACACACGCACACACACGCACACACACGCACACACGCGCACACACACACACACACACACACACACACATACACGCACACACACACACTTTCACACAAATTATGTATGATTATTGTTTTAGTTTTAAGGAAACACTGTTTTATTTTTATTAGGTACTTAACTTCATATATATATTTATAAATCAAATTTAATCAACTTAAAATGCACAAACTTTTCTTTCAATACTACAGGCATGTCATGCTTAAAAAGGGGTTTCTATACACAAACTCATATATGTACCAAATATTTATTGAGACAATAAAGTTATTTATTATTTATTAAAAAAAATCTAGTATAACATAAGGGGCAGCGATAGCCCAGTAGGAGACCGTAACACTACCACGCAGAGGTCTCGAGTTCGATCCTAAGGTATGCATTTTCATTTAATTATATCAGGTATTGTAAGACTTGACATAATAATAGATTGCCTGTACTAAACTCACTGACTCAATAAGTTTTCCTACTAAAGGATGCAACTTATCTAAATTGTTAGCAACACGCGATATTTTTAAATATGCCTCCACGTGTATTGCAGTAGTACTTAATTAAAATTGTATTCAAAGGTGTTGTCACAGTACATACATATACAGTATTCTATCTAATATTGTCTTCTGTTTACGCGAATATTATTTATCGAAATTAAACTACTATATACGGATTTTATCGCGTTGTTTATTTGACACTTTATTACAAAATTTTGAAAATTTGTTACTCTATTACTACTATTAAACTTTACTAATTTTTAAGCTAATTGTATTATTATTAAAACTATTTAGATTTAATTTAATTTTACACTTTCCCCGACGTTTCGGTTGCTTTTCAGCAGCCATGGTCACGGGGAGACTAAGATAGTAGTTGTCTCAATGTTCCAGTGTAGTTATTTCAATATTCTATCTTCATACAAAGATAGGGTACCTTTCATACAGGAAAAAGTACTGTTCTCAAGGGATAGAAAATTGACAAAATCTACATTGACGCGAGCAAAGCCGTGGGCAAAATTTAGTATTCAATAAAGCACTAACATGCCTTCAGTGTGATCAGCTCATCCACGATTTACAAGTTAGCAAAGGGAGAATCTCGATTGAAAGTTCGAATTATTCGTTTCTCTATAAAGTTTTGAGATTAAGCGCTTAGGTAGGTATGGAGCTATTTTAAGTCCCAAAGAAATAGTGATAATACGCTACCCGGCTGTTAACAGCAAGACACTATAAATGTATAATTATGCAATAGTGTATATACATATATAACATTAACCCTGAATCGCAGCGGCACAACGTGGGCTAGACACAAAAAACATGCGGGGCAGTCTATGGGAACTGCCGATAGTAATGAAAACTAAGTAACTTGTGAATTATATCGTCGAGCTATTAGATTATTATTATTGAATTTTGAATTATGACGTCAGTAACGATGACGCGAGTTCCATGATTTTTGTTCACCCAAAAAGTGCTTAACACGCCTAAAGAAGTTTTGACACCACCAAGTTTTTTTAGGACATCAAAAAAGGTGGACCTTTTTGATGTCCTATCTAAATTATCATTATTATTATTATAAAATCCTATCTAAATTCTATCTGGCAATTGACAGAAAACCAAATAGCCGTTACTACGCGCACTTACTGCGTTTAACAATCTCCTGGGTTCAGACCCAACTATTGACCTGTTTGTGGATGAATTACGATTTCGATAGCATGTTTGAAAATTTGTGATAAAGATTTATGGTCGTACTTTTGTTTTATTGTTGTAAATGGTTTTTATATCCTTACGTTTATTTAATATTATTGGCATTTCGCCATTCTAATTTAACTAAAAATTTAATAAATAGCAGACGACATATGTATTTGCGTAAAATATCTCTGCTTATCTCGTCATGGATACATAGACGTTAGTGTGTATATATTTATTTCAATTGTTATAGTTTTCTTCGACTTTCTATAGTACTATAAACTTTCTATGAAACATAACTACATTCACACCATAAACATATCATAAGTGTTATTTTTATTTTAACATCTCAGTCGACAACAGAGCGATATTTTTATCGATCGTAAATCCAAATTTCCAGGTCATAGACTTGATCTAACCGAAGTAATTCCGTTACAAGGAAAACAAACAGAGAATATCGTAACTAAAACGTGAACAACAATTCAAATATTTGACTTTGTGCATGTTGAAAGTCGAGGTGGGCTGGAAAGATTATAAAGTTGTATATAGACTAGCTACGGGTTCGGCAATGTGGAAAGGTTGATACATTCTTTGACACCATCTATTATTAAGTTTATTTTTAGGTTCTACGTATTGGCATACACAAATATCTATCTCTGACACCTATACACTTAGCCGCGTATGTTACTTTAATTAAGTCAAATTGTACGAAAAGAATCTGGAGATTTGCCATACAGGCCTCGGAGGCATGCCGTGTAGCGCAACAGTTTGAAGCGCACCACCCGCTTGGTGAGCAAACATTACCTAAATGAAAAATGTATTAAATTTTTGTTCCACTTGGCGCACCAGGAGTCATGAGCTATGTAATTAGGGGTATTAGTTATTAAAATATCGACATAATTTTTTATAAATATTTATTAAACACGGCTGGGACTCTTGGTGCGCTTCGAACGGGTGCGGTCAAGCCAGTGCGCCACATGGCATACCTTAGTCCTCCAACCTATTATAGTTTCCAGCTCTTGAAAGGCTTTGTAATTCATATAGTTTAAGTGTATACACAGGGTACTATTATTAGAAGTAATAAATAACATTTATTATTATTATTGTTTGCTTTAGTATTATTATTTATACGTACGACCTACATTAGTAGTAGTAGGGCGAACCTATTGCGGTGTACCGAGCTCATTTCCAGTGTTGTTACTGAGAATTGCCAGAAAAAGCGAACTCTCAGTTTACAACGTCTGGCAAGGTATCAAGTAGCCGGTCTATTGCCTAAACCCGACAAAATCGCGGGCAATACCTAGATTTAACACGTTGTCTACTACTGCATAGTTTTAAACCATGCAGTTTTCTAACAGGGAAAATCGTTACCTATTTTCGTACGGATTATAAATGCGCGGTTTGTGACGCGGGTGCAAAATTAAGTATGAAAACTTCATTTGAGACCGTTTAATGATATTTTGAGAAGTATTACAGAAATAGCCACAAAGTCATTAAAATATTACTAGCATAGTCACATGACTGTATATTCCTGAAGGGGATAAAGGTATTGTAGACCATACCCTATCCCCTTCAGGAATATACTCTACATATGTATATATCATTAATAATATTAATCATTAAACTACTAAATATTCATTAATCATTAAACGGTCTCAAATTAAGTTTTTATACTTACTTAATTTCGCATCCGCGTCACAAACCGCGCGCTTATAATCCGTACGAAAATAGGTTACGTTTTTCGCTGTTAGAAACTCGTTTCTAGAACATCACTTTAATCGTAAAGATAGAAGTACTGTATCTTGTATCTTATGTGGGGGCCAGTCAGTGCAGACCGGCGACACTTCGACCAAGTGGGATCTTTTGTGTCGACACTCTCACAATAACGACTGCCATAGATGTTCATGGCAGCCGGAACCGACGGCTTAACGTGCTCTCCGAGGCACGGAGCAGGCGATAATTGTCAATCAATACGCACATAATTTCAAGAAAGTCATATAACTTCCGAAAGTCAGAGGTGCGCGACATGGGTTCGAACCCGAGACCCTCTGCATTGCAGTCTGTTGGTCTCCCCACTGAGCTATCGCTGCTCTGCTGATATACTGTAACTTACTAAACAAACCCATAATATCATACACTACTCTGTAGGTTCAAACGAATATAAAACATTGCTCTAAGAAAGGTTCCTTAACCCTCGTGCCACATTTCGTGATACTTGAGACACGCCGTCTCTGAAAACAACATTGCATTGTTCGTTTCATCCTTGTTGATTTACTGGAGAGACGCGTTATAATGTGTTTAAGTATATCAAATTAAACCGCTATTATTTTGGATACAATTTTTAGAAAAAAAATTTGTTTGTCATCGACAAAAAGAATAGCTCAGCTTCGCCTTTAAAAATATATTTCACAAACATTCCAACAACGGACACAAAGAACATCCCAACTCGAAACAATTATTAGTGAATCACACAAAAGTTTGTGTCGTGTGGGAATCGAACCCACAACACTCGACGCAGTGGCATCGGCAAGCGACCACATAAACCACTACGCCATTCGTGAATTCATGTTATGTACTATCAATAAGTAAAATAATCAATTTCAGTAGTCACCTGACCCTTCTTCTTACATTTGAATATCTGCACGTAACCGTTCAACCGGCGCGTGCGCATCGATGCGGTTTGTTTGGGCATTGTTATCGCGCACTCTGCGGCGCATGCGCACTATTGCTCACGCTTCCGCCAAATAATTACGTTGAGTGTGGCACTTCCGCACTATTCAGAGCACGTACACATCCAAAACTAACTCTGCAGGATACTACACCAATAATATAGCGAGTTTTTATTAAACTATGTTGAATGGAATTCCTCAAGGGTCGTATACACACTGAATAACTAAATAATTGAGTAAGCAACATATGGGTAACTGACTCACTCGTAACTAAAATTTCAAGATGTTTTGTCTTTTTTATGAGTTTGTTTGTTTTATAATATAGCTGTCGGCCGCGTTTTTCTCTATAGTAATAATTACTGCTTTACATTCATAACTAGCGTGACGTGATATAGTCTATTTTACTTTTGGATAAAATAGCTTACTAATAGTGAAATATTTTTTTATATCTGCTGTTTAGTCGTCACCTCATATACTACATATGACAAGAACCTACGAAACCCTAAAGTACCTACAGCCCTATTATTCCTAATACCCTAAGGCCCTAGCCTACCATATACTATGTGATGAATAAGTAAATAGATAGATAAATTCGGGATATCTGCACCATGCGTCCTAAGGTAACAGGCGGAGAGTAGACGGGATGTCCAGGATGAGGATAGATTACTCACTGCCAGTCGAGCATATTCACATGGCTGATCAACGATGGCTAAAGGTGTCTTGGCCACAGTGAGGGTTGGTAAGGTATTCAAGTCATCTGCCTTGTTGTTTTGAGTTTATTCATTACAAACAAAAATACAAAACATTCCTCTTTTAAATATTAGTAGAGGCATAAATACCTATTAAGGTATGTTATGCTATTTAGATATACGCCTAAAACCCCGAAGGGGTAGGCAGAGTTAAGTAACACTCACATTTTGCCTGCTATGAATTTTGATTGGTTTACTTATGGGATAGGAGGCAAACGGGCCTGAGTGTAAGCTCTTACCGCCGCCCATGGACACCCGTAACACTAGAGGAGTTACAAGTGCGTTGCCGGCCTTTTAAGATGAAGTACGCTCTTTTCTTGAAGGTTTGTAAGTCATATTGGTCCGGAAATACCGCAGGCGACAGTTCATTCCACAGTTTAGTTGTGCGAGGCAGAACATTTCTCGTTGTTTGACTACTCGTTACAGTTTCTGGCTCAATACGCTCGTTAATAATCATTGGCTTTGGAAAATAAGAATCGTCGGTTGGTATAATGCGTGAAGTTAAATAAGAACTATGTAATGAATAATTAATAATATCTTTTCAGTAATAAAAATATATTATTACTTTCATTACTACATAGTTGTAATTTAGAAAAGAGAATTAAAAATAAAAATGAAATTTTACGAACCATCAGTGATATAAAGAATCGTAGTATGTGAAAATCCGTACCTGTATCCGTTTTCTAACCCTTCCTGAAAACAGACGTGAAACTTTGAACGATAGTCTATTATTATATTTATGAATGAAGTCATCAATTATTGTTGACAATATTATAATTTACTAATTAGGAAAATGATATCTTTATAAATGTTTATAAATTATACCTAAACTTTACCTTAACTATAGATACTGGAATTAGGGCAGTGCCAAGGTGCTCCTTAACATTAATACCAGTATCTAATTCTAGTCTCTGTCTGTTCTTATTTAAAAATTAGATAGTAACTAAAGATGTCAGGATCTTCCAAGTTATGGCCTTGCATGCACAAATAACATAAAATAGAATCAAGAAAACTCGTAATTGAAACTCGCTACATCCTAAAACTCGCCTCGGGCTGGTTTATGGCGTTCCTAGTTTACATAGTCGTTATTTGTCAACCAGTCGTTCTGATCAATATTTTACAGAATGTACGTGCAAGAACATCTTCCTACGATTACCATAACCTGGTTGCATACATTCCCTTTATGAATGACATCTCACTCGCACGCACGAACATTACAATTGTTAATGACTTAAGGAAGCCATTTTGTTAGACACCTCTGTATCTTATGTATTTTAAAATGAACTACTGATAAACTAAAAGGCGTGGTGTGTTTAAAGTAATTATGCATAGATGTATATCGCTACCGCATTATTGTTATATCACATAATGTTTTGAATTTAAAAAGTTTTGTTGCACATGTTTAATATACCCTCAATACATAATTTAATATCAAACTTAAATAACGTCGCTCCGGTACTTGTCTAGTTGGAAACATTCCAATTATGTTAATCTTGTGTTTCTCAAACAAACGAATGTATATTCTTATGAGAAATAAATGTCTTAAACCTAAAGCTGTAAGTAGGGAGTTGACAGCGGTATGTTAAATCTTTATCTTTAAAACAGAAACCTCCCGGAATACTTCTAACACATCCAGCACCGCAGGGGATTTTACAAACATTCAAACAACCTACACAAAGAGTGCACAACTATTTGTGGTTTATTAAAATGTTGCGCATACCGTGGATAGCAAAACGCACCAATAAGTCCATTCTCGACTAACTGAAGATAAGAACCAGGCTCTTCACAGTATGCTTCCAACGAGTCCTGGATTACTTTGGCCATGACGCCCGAAGGCAACCAGATAGCCTTGACAAACTGGTTGTAGTAGGGAAATTCAACGGTAAAAGACCACGTGGGCGATCACCTACCCGCTGGTCTGATCAGATCAAGACAATAATGGGACTTACAGTTGACACTGCCCTTAGAAAAGCCGAAGATCGGGTGGTGTGGAAACAGCTGGTCTACGACTTCGTGTAAGAATTTCAGGACGGACACGACCTTTAGTAATGAAGAAAACGACGAAGAAAAAGAAAATGTGTGTCTTATGTGGGATTCGAACCCGCAACACTCGCGTGCTACTACGCCAAATGTTGCGGTTTCGAATCCCACAGTGTGTGGACAGTGTCCACAATCCCAGAGTGGCAAGGCCGTCACTTAAATCACTACGCCAATCATGTCATATAAGATCCACAAATTATTGTGCCAAGTCCATGTGCTCTTTGTGTCCGTTTTTTAAATGTTTGTACAGTCCCCGTGAACAGGCATTATCACTAGTGTAGAAGATAGTATCAAATTATTTATTTTTCATTTAAATTATGGCCGTGTGTTACTTGCAGGTCCTGTATCTTCTTATTGGCTTCTTAGTAAACTCACTAATAACTTGATTTTAAAATAATAAATAAAATAAAAAATTGTTAATTACCAAAAATATTTACAATGTTAAAAGTCATATCCTGTGGCCCCACACTAGCCTTTTCTTTTTTTTTTTTTTGCGTGGGGGAATGCATGACGCATACCCCTCCGCGGGGGCGGGCGGAGGGATTATGTCGGACTCGCCGGGGTAAAATAAGATGTTAAGATGATAAAGTACCTCCCGGAATACCGACTAAACCTACCACGGTGTTCCTCGATAAAACCACTATCGACGGGGCCGCGCGAATCACTTTCGCATGCGGTCGCGACCCCGCCGAGGTTTCGGCCCGCCGTATGAAACGGCAGGCCACTACACGAAAGACCTACCCTAAAGGCACTTCTACCACTCCCTACTGTCCCCCCTAGAGGGGAGACGGACTCAACACAGAGGCGCGCGTGGGAACACGCACGCCGCCTCTCGGACCTGGTGCTGAACGGATGGCGGGCAGGCCCACAAAGCCCGCCACCCCCAGGTCAAGCCTCAGGGTGGCTGGAGGTCGTCCCGCGCCCTCCGGCGCCCGGCTCTGCGGTTGGGGAGAGGGTTCAAACGCTCCCTCTCCCGCTCCGCCGCCTCCTTGATGGAAATGACTTCCTCACAAAAGGAGGCGACGGCGTTCCACGACCTCTCACTCCGGACCATAGACTGAACTACGGCCGGGAGCGAGAGGGCAACCAATCCGACTGCCGCGATCAATTCACGGCGCTGCGATGCCCAGGCGGGCAAACCGCCAAAGTGTGCAGCGCCGTGTCCTCAACTACGTCGCGGCAGTCGCCGCAGTGGTGACAACCGGGCGTCTCTTGCCGGCGTATACGACACAGGAACTGGCCAAAACAACCGTGGCCAGTCATTACCTGTGTCAGCCGGAAGGTGAGGGCGCCATGGCGCCTCTCCAGCCACTCCTCAAACACGGGACTTACCGCCACGATCGTGGCGTGCCCGACACTAGGCAAGCCTGTCCTGTGGGTACCTGACGCGATTAATTCTTCGTACATACATTGGTAGCTCGGACAGCATCATATACAGTATAACTTTAGCCTATAATTAACTACAACAAACCTATAATTATTACAACATGCAAAGATTATAATACTAAAATAAGTGCATTGGTCTCGACACAAATAACACAAAAAAGTATGAAGGTAGTTAATGTAAATATTATGTAATTAAATATTTTATAAGTGTATATAAAGGAATACATATATATAATGTGTTATGTAAATATTATATATTATTGTTATATATAATATATATATATATATATATATATATATATATATATGCGTGTGTGTGTGTGTGAAATTTTGACACATAAGTTTTACTTTGATTTTCGACTTTGACTTAAGACTGCGCCGAGCGTAAGTCAGTTAATGACAGAGCTCGTGCGGCGCATGTTCAAATCGGCGCGCGGCCGCTATAGTAAAATTGTATGGAGGATTTTAATTGCTTTTTTGATAAATATATATCTTTATGGTTAACCAATAACTTAAATATTTGGGACGGACAAATTGTAATATAACTATTTATGTTTCGTTTAAGCTGTAAAATAGGATAATATATAGATAGATTTCTACTGTTATAATCTAAAAATCACATAACACGAGCTTACGTTTTTGCATTTTTCGTGCAAATTTATGTAATTTTGTAGGCGTAAATATTAATTATTTTAAGTTTTTAATACGAATTAATTGTAAACACATTTATTGTAATGGTAAATGTATATTTTATATTTGTATTAAACTAAAAGTGTTGATTTTATTCACTTAACTATGACCACCTGTTTTGGCACATTTCGCTCGGCGCAGTCTTAATATCTCGTATAATATTTACCTAGGTATATAACATAGGTAGTTAATAAATAGAGTAAAATAAACCTAGGGTCGAAGACCTCCTTACCGAATGACGCACAAGATTAGCCACCTCCTTTTAATAATAAGTTCATAAGGCAATTACTTGATGAACTTCCAAGAACTTATATTTTTATTATCACTATGCCCTGTACAAAGCTAATACAATATGGCCGCTAGCTATATGTTAACCGTGTTACCTTTTTCATGTAGGTGTACATTTATTTCTTAGCTAAAATATTATCTTCTAATTATTATTAACTAGTGCAAGCCCACGTCACCACTTATACATTGCTTGGTATGAAAATACTTTATGTACTAAGTGAATAAGCTATATGTCCTTGTAACACGTTGTATCATTCTAGTCTCTAGTGGTCGAAATTCGACCATAATTGATTAAACTTTTAAGTTTGATAGATCTTATAATTTTATAGTCTAGGCTAGGACTTCACATTTAATTTAGATTTCGATCTATACAGGTTAATTTACCTATATATTCAAACAAATTATTATTTACTTAACTTTTCTTTTTTCTTTATTGCATATAAATACATAAATATATTATAATATAAATAGTATATTATATCATTCCAATCCGCCCAAAGTTTGCCTGTGAGATATTGCTGATATATGTCATTATATATTGATATATGTCACCATAGTTACGAAGTATAGTACTATATCAACCGAACAATGCCGAAATGCTACGAACGCGATTCGACTGCGTGTGTCAAATGCATGGTTGTGTGCATCTAGTGATTTTCCATTAATTTAATGTATTTCTAATGCATATTTTATATAAATATTAGAATTCGCCCCTTCTTCTCCATGTAAACTAACTGTGCCAAATTTCATACACCTCCAGCTGCGCGATTTTCGTAAAAAGGGGTACGAAGTTTTTGCTTTACGTATTAATATATAGATTATATAGGCTTTAGGTGTATAGGTATATATGGTCGCAGCATCGCTCGCGCATGAATTGCCTAGGATAAAAGTACTCTTAGTCATAACTAGAAGTATAAGAAACTCCTGATCAAATAACAATTTTACTTCACTATAAAAAAAACATCTGCCGCTGTGGTGCAACGGCCATGAATGCCGCTGTCGAGAATGATGTCTCAGTTTTTATCCCCGAGACGGGCAGTGCTAAATACAAACACAACATACCACTATAAAATCTATATTAGTTTCTATAAGCAGATAAAGAGTCATACTATACAATGTTTTTAATGTTTATGCAACAGCAAAACAATGATCTAATGTATGCAAATAAAATGTTTAAACATTACCTTATAGTAGCTTATGCCCACAGCTCTGCGCGTATAAATCCAACAAAAACGTGTACCGAGATATACAGTACTAGATACGATCCTGGGCTTTTTTACGCGCGAAAATGTAGGTTATTTCTAGGTTATGTCAGTATTCTATACCTACCTCGGCAGCAGTAATTTTTTTATGTCAGGTATCCTATGTCCCTTTCTGTAGGTACCCTTGACAACGTGTATGCGATTTTTTGATGATTCATCGAGTAAGTAGTTACGGTTTGAAATCGTAAACAAACAAAAGACCTCACATTCGCATGTATACCGGGTGTTCCAGAATATGTGAATCAAATTGTAACGGGAGATTCCTTAGATAAGGACCACTCAAATGTGCTAAAAAAATATGACGTTTGTCTAAAAATAAAAAAACGTAAGTTTTTAAAAAAGTACGACGTTTTGCAGACTTTCAACTACAGGTACTTCGTTTATGGCTAATATTTTTTTTTTTAATATTATTATTTGTGAAGGATTAATTCGTCAAACTAAAATCGAATTTTTTTTAAAAGTGACTTCGTTTTGAAATGGCAGCATTATTTTGGTGTATTTTTTTGCACCAACACTTAGATTTTTTTTTTTTACACAAAGGTCATAATATTTTATTATTTTATTTAGCACATTTGAAAGGACCTTACCTAAGGAATCTCCCCTTACAATTTGATTCACATATTCTGGGACACCCTGTATGTATGTAATATTATAAGTCAGGGTCCTAAGTAGACGCCTTGCTTTTGCCACTGCGCTTAGTGGGGATACGATCGCCTACAAGGGACAAAAATTTGTACGATTCACATACATATATGTATTTATACAGAAGCTGGCAGTGGCGTAACGTACGTGGGGCGGCAGGGGCGGCCCACCCCGGGCGTCACTATAAGGGGGCGGCAAAAATTTACAATATACATATAATAATAATATCTTTTAAATATTTCAATCATTTCATGACGAACAAGAGACATGGGTAGATGTACAATACACAATAATGATGAATGTTCTTGCCGAAAAGTTCTTCAGAATTACTGCATAGTATAGTCTTTTAAATAATAAAAATACCTAAATAAGAGGGCGGCAAAATTTTCTTCCGTCCCGGGCGGCTGACACCCACGCTATGCCACTGGAAGCTGGGCATTCCTTATGTCCGTTGTTGTTTGCATATTCGTAAAGTTCCCCGCAACCCAGAATTAATTCCCAATGCGACAATTGTCATTTTATTAAAAATAAAATTGTGCAAACTTTCACCCAAATCTGTTCAACGGTTTACGGTGATTGAATAACAAATATCCAAACATCATCAAAAGTTTTAAATGTATAATATCTACTAGGATATGTCAACAGATTGTGCAACGCGAAATGGGTCGTTGGGCGACCATTTGACATTACAAAGTCTAATAGAAAGGTGAGGTAAGTATTAATCTGTGCTCTGAAACATTTAGGAAAACAGGAAGCCTACCATAAAACGTAAACGTAAAGTTTCGGGCTGAATTTTCGTGGATTCTCGATTTTGTTATTATTATTAAGTAATTAGATTTTGCATGCGGCTTAGCTCACGTTAATCTAGTCTCTAAATTTTACCCTTACTTAAGGTTCCCTATTCTGTACCCCTAACATAGTGTATGGAAAATTTCACGATGATCGGTCGAGTAGTTTAGGCGTTAAAGCGTTACAAAAAACACACATTCGCATTTATAATATTTGTTAGGATTATTATCTTTATTATTTTATAGTCAGGAAAATATGTTGTCTAGTTGATATGAGTTGCGAAATACTGAAATTATATTTAATTGGAGATTTAAAAGAGTGGTCGTGAGTTTCTTTCAGGTTTGTACTCATATCAACCCCCTTGCCAGAACCTAGCAACTAACCTAAATGTAGCTTCAGTAACTTAATAAACTCACTAACCTGCATATCTTGACGTTAATAAGTCTTATTTTGCGACCTAAATGAATTTATGATTTTTTACTTCAACTACACAATTAAACTTTGAAATATTCGTCTCGAATTTTCAAACGTACAGGTTGTTCTAAACACCAACGGAGTATAGTCACTTTAAAAATAAAGATGTCCATAAAACTTAATTGTAAATTACCTTTGTTCGGTCCGAAGTTTCTCATAGACATATTTATGGTAGACCCACAGATAATTTACATACATAACGCCTATCTCCAAATTCAAAAGAGTGCATTCGCTTTAATAATATCTGTCGTCATGACGTTCAAACGAGTGAATTATTGTAACTGCAGATCTATTTTTGTGAACGAGCCGTGTTTATTTTTAGTACATTTATGGTGAGGATAATGGATGGAATTGGAGCTGGAAACTCAATTATTGGGTTTGGTGGACTGCAAGGAGGACTATAATAGGGTAGCTGTAGTAGTAAGTCTGATTTTATATAAAGCAGTTACATTTCTATGTATAATATGTTTGTGCCTATTTCCAAAAAAAAAGTATATACGTACCTATGTTTATCCATTGTCTAGTACCCATAGTACAAGCTCTGCTTAGTTTGGGCTAGATGGTGTTGTGTGTATGTGGTAGAATATTATATTATTATTATTATTTAAAATCTAACTTTATTTGAAATCTGGATGCATAATAAAGGAGCAATTTATATATGAAATTTTGGCATAATAATGGAAATTGGAATCAATATGGAACGTTGCCTTTTCGCGAAAGTGCGATTAAAAAATATGTATTTAAATTGTGTATCACATACCTAGTATATTAAAATAATTTTAATAATCAATCAAGTGCACTATTTTAATGGAATGATATTCGAATAAGTGGTCAGTATCATAACTAATATAACAAATGCGAATGTGAGTTATGTTTATATGTTTGTCCGTTACACTTATATGCCGTAACTACTCGACAGATCATCATGAAATTTCGCATGCACGTTGTCAGGGTAAAGAAAATGACGTAGGGTTTTAACTACAAAAAGTACTGTTGCCGAGTGAGCAAAGCCGCGGACAAAAGTTAGTGTATGTATATTTCTTTAGATAACTTACAGCAGAAACTTATTATATCATATTATGTAACATGAGCAACCTCCGATAATACGGTCAATATTACAAACAGATCGATAAAAAATGTGATTGAACATTGAACTTCCAAGGTAACTGTAAAAAACCCGCCTTAGTCCATTTACTCTTGTAAAAAATACTTAAACTAAATACATTATATACGGTCAAAGTTGTGTATTAATAAATGGCCTGAAAGAGATTTATGTTTAAATCAAGACCTTATACATAAATGGACCGCGTCGCTTTATTGATTTTGATTCGACATTTAATTACTTCGTAAATAGATTTACTTGACAATACTAGGCGAGCACAGCTTCGAAGCAATACAGATATAGACATAATGTACTGCAGTTTTAATTGCACGGATGGAGTATAGTTAAATGCAAACTTAATGGCGGCTCGGAATTTAGCTGCGAGTGCAGGTGTGCGCAGGTAGGTAGGTGTAGGCAATATACGGATATAACTCACACACTAAATACAAGACGCGAAGGGAAAGTGCGGGTGAAAAAAAAGGCGGGCGGGGAGGTGCCCTGCCGCCCCGTGCCGCTACGTCCCGCTGACACCTAATATTGGGTTCTGCGCAATGACTCGTACGATGTTCAGAGGCGCCATTAAGTTTGCATCGGACTATAGCACTGCAGATAACGGCGGTTCTACACCATCGCGTGGTTGGAAACAACTTCAGTTTAAACGTGAGCGGCGAGCAATACGCACGTTGATGGCACCCTTTTCAAATACGCAAAACAGTACCCATACCGTCTACTTTACAATATTACAAACAAATATTAAATTTAAGGAATTAATAAAGCGGAATTTGAGAATAATACAAATAGATTCTGCTTGTCTCTTTACTATTGCTATTATCAATTTGCCAGGCGCTTAATAATTTCTAAATATTTTTCCTTAATTCCGCTTTATTCATTCCTTAAATTTATATATTTGTTTGTAGTATTGTAAGGTAGTATACAGGTAGATATCTACTACCAAAATAATCACGTAAACATACAAAAGAAACGTACGATCGAATTGAGAACTTATTTTAGAAGTCTAACAGACTTCTAAAGAGATTTTGATGCAAAATGTGGTACAGAGCTACATTTCGCTAGCTATGTTTTAGACCTTATGTAATATTGGGAGAGTATAAAAATATAAACATGCTGCTTTATTCCTAGCCTTTACTCATAGAAAACCGAATAAAGTTTTGCTCGGCCCAGGAATCCAACAACAATTTCGACATTATACGTATAGAATCGCAACATAAGCACAAACTTTTGCCATTAGACTATCAGCACAGTTTAAAATAAACATTGCATATGTTTATATTTATTATGTTTATTAACAATCAATATCACAAGCATAATGATTAATTCAAATATTTACGTATAGAATTAAATACATTATACGTATAGAATCGCAACATAAGCACAAACTTATGCCATTAGACTATCAGCACAGTTTAAAATAAAAATATACAATCAATATCACAAGCATATCACTTAAACATTCGAATGATTAATTCAATGATTAGGTACGTACATCAGAGAAAATATTCTCGTAATAAAAATTGTTCAAAATAGAGTGCCGATCTGATCGCAGTGTCGTAAATGTAATCAAAAATTGCATTTTGGTTCATATTTTACATTTATGACAAAACCTGGCCTCTATTTTGAACATTTTTACTAAGAATATTATTAGCCCTCAGGTTTAAAACATGTCAAGTATAAAATTGCTAACTTTATAATGAGAACCGTAATGGAATGCAAGATAAATTAAAATGTAAATAAGATATCGATAAATTTGTCAGCTATACCCTATAACTTGCGTATGTTCATGAGATATTATTATGAGAGAGTTGCTTGTATATGAATATTTGTTTGGATATGGATGCCACCTCTTCGCAATGACGTAGCTTTTAGTTTTCATGTCGCCTGAAGATTACTATTATAATATTGAACTTTGCGTCACGACGAGTCAGGATATTACTCGAGTCAGGATATTACTAAAAGTTGTGGTTACTGGCTGGTTCTTCTTACTAAGATAATGCTCGCAATAATTATAGTATCAAACCCCTTTGATACTATAATTATTGCGAGGTTACTACGAACATTTGAACTACGAAAACGGGAATCAACCGAAATCAAAACAATTATTTGTATATCACACTAAATGGCGCAGCGGTCACGCTGACTATTAAACTACCTATGTTTAGGATTGAATATTATAATACGCAAACTGAACAGACAACATAATCGCACCCTTAATAAAACAGAGACTTATCTCAGTATTTTGGATTAAACAAATTTGAACTCTATTGCAAAGATTTAACACAAATATAATATTAGAATTTAACATATACAATTAGAGTTCAAATTGCCTTACTTTCAAATTTCGAGTTAAGTCGCTGTTTTATTAAGAGTGCGATATATAAAATCGAATTAGGCTTTGGTTACTAAGCAGAAATTCTATTTATTATATTTATTTTCTATTTATTCTATTCTAATGTAAAAAGTAAATATTGCAACGAGAGGCACGACCACCACGTACCATCGGATTGCCCACCCTAACTATTGCAACAGAAAAAGTTTGGCAATACCGAACTCCTCTCATGATGGATGCTGTATAGAATCCGGGCGTACGTCAACTTGCAATATTCCAGTTCGCACACAAAATATACTTCGATACATATCGCTCATCCAATAGAACAACGACGTAATTGCCAAATAGTCGAAAATGACTTTTAAATGTCATAAGTTCACGTTCCGAAAGTTCTATCTATGACAAAAACGACAGAATTATTCTTACGGTATTTTTAAAAGTTTTCTTGAGTTAACTCATGAAGTTATTATAAATAATTATTGATTGTAAAGTAACATACATAAATATTAAAAGATCTCATCAAAATGATTGGAAATATATTATATTATATTATATTTATAATATAATAATATATTTTATATTTATAATATATAAAATATATTTTCAATTTTAAACTTAAAATGTTCTCTTGAAAAATAGCCAAAACGTAATTACGTCATTGTTCTATTGGATGAGCGATATGTATATCGTCTTACCGCAAGGCACCCTCGGGGCAGTTTGCAAAATTATAAAATGCTTCCAAGTTTAAAACATCGTAATATAATATTTTTGAGCATACTATGCTTAATCACCAATACTTTTCTGAACCTGTACTTAACTTATCCTGATACGACCAGACCTTATTACATACTGCATATTTAAGTTGATAGCCCTAGTAACACAAGCCGCTACAACATCGATATAAACAACATATATTATATGTCCAATATGGCAACCAGCTGTTAAGGGATTTCCACGCAAACAGCAGCGGCCGAAGAGGAAAACTGTGAGCTAACACCATTACATATTGATCTGCCGATACTTCAACAAAATGAGTAAAGTTAGACAATATTGTTTTGACAAGTGACGAAAGCTCGTCAACTTTCCTGTTATTTGATTCGTTGGTCTGTTCGTTGATTTCTTCAAAAGTACTACTAGCCTCCTCCGATACATAATCCGAACATAATATCATAAGTGCGAATTTGAGTTTGTTAGTCTGTTTGTTTGTTACGCTTTCAAGCCTTAACTACTTGACCGATCATCATGAAATGTCGCATACACGTAGTCAGTGAAACAGAAAAGGATATATTTCATAAAGAAACAAGTGAGAAACGGCAAGAAATTGCCGTAAACCTCAGAGTAAAAAAATGGTATCACGTGACCTTGACGTCAGAGGTCAAAGGTCATAGTCATTTCGGGGTATACCGACTATGCTGAGTCGAATGGCGTTGACCGCGAGTCTCTAGCTCTTACGGTTCTTGAGTTAAAAGTTGTATAACTGCCGGACGGATGTATGGACGGACAAAGCTATTGTATAAGAGCTTTTTCGTACTCTAAAAGTACAGTACAGTAAAGCCGCAGGCAAAAACATAACATAAAACGACACGAAACAGATGTTATTACAATACTTAATATTGATTTCTTCTCCCCAGCAAGTGACATACTACGTGATCCGCACGGCGCTGCTCGTGTCCTGGTTCTGGGCGGCGTTCCTCACGTGCGCACCCATCCTCGGCCTGGGCCTGTACTACGACGAGAACACAAACAAGTGCGTGCGCTACAGGAACGCAGAGACGCCCACGGACCTCGCATATGCCATCTTTTACGTTACCTTCGGTAAGTTAGATTCATGACAAATAAAAAAATAATTTTGGCAGATAGAAATTAATTTATTTGAGAACAATACAATATTAACTAAATATTTGGGGACTGCCGATAGAAGTGAAACCTAAGTAACTTGTGAATTGTATTGTCGAGCAATTAGATTATTATTTTTGAATTTTGAATGTTTTCGGTGACGATGACGCGAGTTCCATGATTTTTGTTCACCCAAAAAGTGCTCAACGTGACTAAAGAAGTTTTCACTTAAAACAAATTATAAAAGTTGCCAAATGTTAATAAGAATAGGAAGTCTTTTAAACATGAAAGACAAGACTTTGCCCGCGGCTTTGCTTGCGTTAGTGTCAATTTTGACAATAATGTTCTATAGAACATTATATATGCATACCTCGGGAACAGTACCATTTCCTGAGTGAAAGACACCCTATACCTTTTTTGTACTCCTGACATCGTGTATACAATATTTTATGATAAGCACTAGAGTACACGGCTGCACATCAAGTTAAACACCCTATATACGCATAACTACGCTACGTATAAAATAAAGAATTGTCGGAAATAGACTGTGCATAGTGATGTCGATATAATGGTAAGGATAGAGCGTCGCGTCGCGTCCCGTTCAACGTGAATGAGACAAAATAACAAAAATATAACGCACTCTCTTGTACGATTCGCAACGTTCAACTTATTATAGTTCAACGTCCAAACAGTTTAGGTTGATGTGTCGCTGTGTGTACCTAGTTAAGGTGTAAAAGAGTAACAACACGAGGCGTACTGATAGTGGCGAAGCAGCCACTTAACCCATTACGCTATCCATGCAGTCATAATAAATTAATACTGTTTCTGCGCTTTATGCGCAAGTCAGAGTGCCGAAGACTCACAAACGTCCCATCTTTGATTCCTTGTACTAAAGGCGCGATTCCGCGATTCAACTCTTGCAAGTATGACATCACATTTGCGTATAAGTTGCTTGCATTGAAAACATGCAAATTGCATGCAAGTTTCACTTGCATACAAGTGGAGATGTTCAACAATTGAGTAGGCCATCATGGTTGGAAGAGGTCGATGGAATCGCGATTCCATTACGCAAATTACTTGCATGCAAGTTGCAAATTGCATACAACTTGTACAAACCTGCATACAAGTTACAACTTGTATGGGATAGTTTGAGCTTGTACATATTTTTATTCAAGTGACCTGCAAATTGAACGCGCAAACATCAGTTGCACATTTCGAATTTCGAACGAGTGACGTGTACGCACATGATATCTATCGTTGTGCAAATTATATCGAAACATAATGTCTGTTGGGTGGGCCCACGAGAAAATAATAATTTTAATTGAGGACCACGTCTTCCACCCATGATGGCCTACTCAATTGTTGAAAATCTCCACTTGTATGCAAATAAAACCTGCATGCGATTTGCACACATGTTTCCGTTGCTCGACCGAGCATAATAAAATTTCACATATACGTTATCAGGAGTACAGAAAAAGCAACAGGATAGGGACCTGAAAGAAACAGGATACCGGAGTTTTCTACTAGAGGCATTATTTGCTTAAAAAAGATTCCTAACACAACTTTCTGTAAACGAATTATTTAACACAATAAATTTTATTTTATATCGAAGTGAAATAGCAGTATTCCTACTATTGTGTTTCGTTCGGCGAGTGAGAGTTCCGGAGGCCCAATCACCCCCTTTTTCCCCATTCCCGCTCCTTCTCCTTCCCACTTCCTTTCCTAAAGGGTCGGCAACGCGCAAGTGATGACTCTGGTGTTGCAGGCGTCCATCGGCTACGGTGACCACTTACCATCAGGTGGGCCGTAAGCTGTTTGCCACCTTAGTTGAATAAAAAAAACTGATTTTCATGCGGCTTTCACTAATAGACAGAGTGATTCATGAAGAAGATTAAGGTGTATAATTTGTTAAGGTTTTGTACTATCCGTGCGAAGCCGGAACGGGTCGCTAGTATATGATATAGATAACATGAATATATGAAAAGAAAGAAAGGAAAAATAGAAAGAATATCAAACATAATTGTATCACACATAAAAGTTTCCTTAAAACAATTACCTAATATTGATTCATTACTAGAAAACTGTTCATTAAATTAACTTTATATCATATATGGCGCGCATATTAGTGGTTAAATGACGTCATACATTAAGTCTGATGTTTCAGTTAATATAAGTATCACTCTGTATAGGTCAATATAATCATTAATTATGTTTAAAATGAGCTATCCTAATAGATGATAAAGGGATGTGGTAGATTAATAAGGCTTAACGGTAAAACCAATGAAAACCACAATCATTGCGTAATATGTATGAAATGTTGGCACATGTATGCGATGATTCGTTTTTCAAAAAGGGTTTTTAAGAAATGGAAAGTTTATATTATAATGTCATATAAAATAGTTGGAATCAGATGGACAGAAAAGAAAAGCAACGTGGAAGTAGGTACTGAGCCTTGTCCAAGAAGAACGCAATATTTTGACGACAATTGAGAACAGAAGAAGAAAGGTGTTTGACCACCTTATGAGACATGACGACTTTATAAAAAACATGATAGAAGGCAAAGTGGAAGAAAAGAGGAAGGGGCAGACCCAGAAGGGCATTCACAGATCAATTAAAAGAAAAGGCGAAGGTCATGTCTTCTAAGGAGGTCAAGGTATTGGCCAAAAATTGAGAAAGATGGCGTATGCTCCGACGACAGGAGCAAAGCTCTTAAGTATAAAGAAGAAAAGAATAAAATAGTTTCCAATCTCAGTTTCTTCGTAAAGATTTATAAAATAAATAGTTACCGCCTGATGCTTCGCTAGCTTTAATCCCTCGAGAACATATACCGAGATACGTATCATAAGTTTGAATCCAGTGATCTTGGTTTAACTGTGTGCCATCTTTATCCAAATTCATTAAACAGTTTACGCGTATTTGTATAAAATATGCAAATCTCCAACATCTGCAAACTTCAACAATTATAGGTAATATTAGTAGGATCAGGAACTTTAGGTATTCTAAATAGACTAGCTTGTGACTAGGATTCAGTGCCAGCTCTACCATAGAGCAAACGGAGCGACTGCTTCAGGCACCAATTCCCAGAGCAGAGCCGCTTCGAGGCAGACTTTAGGAAGGAGCCAGAACCAAATAGAGCGCCCTTCTTATTCGCTTCTAATAAAAAAAAAACAAAGCAAAGCTCCTCTTGAGGTTTCATGCCAAGAGCGGTCACTCCGTTCGTTCTATGGAGGGTTCCCAAAGAAGATGACATTTATTTATTAGGGCCACCATATATATAATATTAGTGTTAGTATTAGTAGCAGCGATAGCTCAGTGGGGAGACCAACAGACTGCAATGGTCTCGGGCTCGAACCAACGTCGCGCACCTCTGACTTTCGGAAGTTATATGACTTTTCGAAATTATGTGCGTATTAATTGACAATTATCGCCTGCTCCGTGCCTCGGAGAGCACGTTAAGCCGTTGGTCCCGGCTGCCATGAACATCTATGGCAGTCGTTATTGGGAAAGTCAGTACCCTCTAATATTCTGACACTGGTCTAACCTTAGGGTATCGTTAGCCTTCGGGTTGCGAAGGTCAGGTGGTAGCCGCTCCGTGTAAAAACTGATATCCAGTAAAATCCGGTTAGACCAGAAAAGCCGACCCCAAGTGACTTGGGAATAATAAAGGTTAAGAGAGAAGTGTTAGTTTTTAAAAATTATGTAATAAAAGTGTTTTAAAATAAAATAAACAACGCGACAAAATCCGTATAAAGTGTTTAATTTCAATTAACTTAAATATACACAAAGTACTTAGGCGTAATGCTCGACCAACGTTTATCATGGCATGTACATATAGACATGGTTATGACTCGCACCAGAAAACTCATTTGGTTATTTAAAACACTGAGACATGTTGCTTCGAAGTTTTTATTACGCCAAATATATATTGCACTAGCTCAATCAGTCATAATATACTGTATACCGGTGTGGGGTAGCGCTACCAAAATTAAATTCTTAGAACTCGAAAGAGCACAGAGGGCTTTACTAAAGGTGATGTATTTCAAGCCATATAGATTCTCAACAGAAAACCTTTATTCTCAAAGCGGTCTCCTCACAATCAGGAAACTATATGTTCTCCATATCATCCTGAAAATACATAAGAAGCTTCCGTTTACACCCAGTGCTCGCAAACCCAGAAGAATACTAAACGTAGTACCACGTACCTTAACGCATACAGCTTACGCACAGAGACAGTATAAATGTCAATCAGCCTTCCTGTATAATAAAACCAATAAAATTCTTAATCTATATCCTCTAACAAGTTACGAATGTAAAAAGCGCTTAACAGAATGGCTAAAAGTTAGGACTTATGATGAGATAGAAGCCCTGCTACACATCACAACGTAACACAACACTCACACACGCACACACACACACACACAAACACTCACACACACACACACATACACACACACACACACACACACACACACACACACACACACACACACACACACAAACACACACAAACACACACACACACACACACACATACACACATCGAAACAAACACGGTTTAAAATTCTATATTTCCCTAAACAAATTATATTCAGTTTTCATTTATTTGTCAGCATTTAACTTTGTATAAAATTTGATTATAAATTTATGTCTGTAATGTAATACACACTTCTACATTTGAATGATCTATGAAGAGCGGAGCCTCCTGGCACAAGTATTTCAAAATACTTAATAGGAGACTCCTATGTAAGATAAACTGTAGTAGTTGTTTAAGTTACTGAAATAAACATTTTTATATTTATATTTATATATTGTTAATCACACACATTTTTACGCCATGTGTTCGAACTCACAACACTTGGCGCAGTGGGAGTGGCGAAGCGACCACTAAACCACTACGCCCGTTCAGTCAAATTCACAATCATATTAGTCAATTTGCACATTTTATATAGCATGCATCCTCATTCATAGCACTTGTTCAATGCGAATAAGTCCGATGGTACAGTCAGCGTCATAAGTAGCTGAACATTAAACAAATTTATAACAGTTTTCATGAATAAAAAAAAAAAACACGCTATAGTAGAAAACCAAACTAAAAAATAAAAATAATCGTCTAATAAGTTTAGAATAGAAATAAGAGTGAAATTCAAATTCAAATTCAAATTCAAATTCAAAATAAATTTATTCAGGTTAGGTTACAAGGTAATACTTATGAATGTCAAAGTTACACAATTTCTTTCTGTGAATTTACATTTACTGCCACGTTCAGCAAAGCAAGGGTGTAGGGCAATTTAGGCTGAGAAGAACGGGCAAAAAACTCATGGCCACTCTTTTTAATCGCCAAGTTTATGTTTACAAACCATAACAGCTGTAAGGTGCTGCAACCATTTCTCCATGAACTATTACTGAACATACTCAAGCATTTAATAAAATTTGATGGTAGCCTCTAAAGCAGCAGTATGGTAAATAGGAGCATCCACTTACATGTACATAAATAATCAAGACAAGTGATTAAAAAAATAATTAATTTTATTCTAAAAAAGCGTAGTACTTTTTATTGTATCTTTATAAATAGTTTACTTGTACCAATGTCTGTCAATAAAATATTTATAACAATTGATATAAAGCACCCCACGCTTTTTTTACAATAATATAATCTATTGTACATTATTTTCCTTTTTTTGTGATCCTGGCCAGATTTCTAAGAAAAACTTACTAAATTATTGTGTGGTCATCGGTCCTTGATAAGTAATATTCGATAATATTCTATCTATCACATACACACATCACCATCTAGCCCAAACTAAGTAAAGCTTGTACTATGGGTTCTAGACAATGGATAAACATACATATATACTTATTTTTTTGTAAATACATTCCTACATAATTATCATACATAGAAACACCTAGACCAAGACAAACATCCATGTTCATGCACACAAATGTTTGACTTGTGAGGAAATCGAACCCGCGACCTACCATTATTGTCTTTCCGCTTTCCGCAATTAGCTACACATTCTGTATCGCATCACAAAGAACTTCCAGACTCAGAACAACCATTTTTGCATCACACAAATGTTTGTCCGTTGTGGGATTTGAACCCACAACAGTCGTAGTAGCAGTGGCGAGGCAACCAATTTAACCACAACGCCATGCGTGCAGTCAGAAAATACAAATATTGTGTATGATAAAACAATTCAAAATCACACAAATATTTAACTACTTATGTCGTTGACTATACTAGTATAAGTGGCCATCTAATGGAGTTTATCCTCTCGCTCACAATCACAATCAGGTTATTGACATAAGTGCACATAAAGATCTTATAAAAGAAGGTGTCATGATGATATGATTTTTTTTTACGGATTCTTATTAAGTTTTTATTATACAGAGGTCCAATCTACTTATCTAAGAACACCAAAATATATACACAAATTATTTACAAGAAATATAAAATAAAGAGAAAATTTAACTTAAAAATTAAAAAGCGTCATAATATTCCCCGCATCGTCGTCAATTGGCAACGTGCCCAGAAAACTGGCAGCATTGCCACGTTGAATGGCAATACTTATTCTTTGTCCAAAGAAAATACCAGCCCTCTGGTCACGCGAAGCGTCGATGAGCCGCTTAACTAAGTCTCTATAAACAGACCTAGCACTTGGACCCCATGGCCCCAGCGTTTCGACACCAAACGGCTCAAATATGTTGCGTTTAAGTACGTTTAAGACTGCGGCGAGCGTAAGACAAATAATTTCAGAGCTCGTGCGGCGCATATTTAAATCGGTGCGCGGCCGCCATAGTAAAATTGTATAGAGGATTTGAAGTGCTTTTTTGATAAATATGTATCTTTATTGTCAACCAATAACTTAAATATTTGGGACGGACAAATATTTAAGTTATTGGTGTAAAATAGTGTAGGTTTCTACTGTTATAATCTAAAAATCACGTAAAACGAGCTTTTTGTAGGAGAAAATATTAATTATTTTAAGTTTTTACACGGAGTAATTGTAAACACATTCATTGTTATGGTAAATATATATTTTAAATTTGTATTAAACAAAAAGTGGTGATTTTATTCACTTAACTGTGACCGCCTGTTTTGGCACATTTCGCTCGGCGCAGTCTGGGATCAATCGTATACAGATATACTCACGCCAATATCCCTGAATAAGTAGTTAATGATGAAAAGATGGCGTAGAGGTTTATGTGGTTGGCTCGCCACTGCCACTGCAGACCCCACACGGGCTAAAAAATAGTGCGATTCACACATAGTTGCTCCGAGTCTGGATGCTTTTTGTGTCCGTTCTTTTAATGTTTGCAAAATAGGATGTATCAAGAGCGGAGCCATCAATTTTTCAAATACAATCTCATTTCACCAGCTTTTCTCTTTAATCTCAGATAATAGATCGCGAGCCCTCCACCGAGCACAGACTTCGCGGAAATCGAATAAGACTTTGCTAAATTGTGTGTTACGCAGTATGGAAGACTTAGGCTACAGTCCATGACGCTGGTCCAGGGAAGATTGGCAGACTTCACTTATCGTATGGAGAACTGTGAAACATGCAGGTTTCCTTGCGTTGTTTTCCTTCATAATAAGACATGACAAATGTTTATCGACTAGAAGTAAAATAAAAAGTAAATATACATACTGAATACTACGCATAATTTTAATAACTATCCCACATATTGTTACTACACTTACCTACATTGAATTGAATACCGGCTTTTTCCGACTACATTGCGGTTGCATTCAACCTATGACATTGCTAACACAGACTGACCTGTATTTAATTTACCTATGTTTGCCGCAGGTACCATGCTATGCATGATCCTGGTATACTGCAACTTGGCAGTGATCAGGGCGCTGTATGCCATCACGGCTCCTCGGGGCAGTCAGACGGTGGTACGTCGCGTCTCCAAGAGTAGCTGCCGGCAGCGACAGCGGACCCTGAATGGTGACCCACCAGCCCCGCACCATAATGCTGCCACGGCTGAAGAGGTGGCATTCAGCAGACTCATGGCTACACTCTCCGTGCTATTCATGATATGCTGGTTGCCGCAAATGGTAAGTGGAGAACATATTTTTAAGACAAAGCGTATAATATTAATAATAATGTGCTTCAGACCGAATTTCGGTCACGGTAGCCAATCTTAAATAGACAGACAGGCCATCTGCGCAGGCGATATCTGCACAAGTGCACTATTTATTCCCTCACTCTTATAATCTGATGCGACAGCAATCTGACGCGAACGGAGTAGAGAATAAGGCAAAAGAACAACAGCTTTACATGCTTTCCGAGGCATAGGGATATGTGACCCCTAACCGCTTGGCCACGGGACATTCTCTGCAGCGAGAATTCGCGCGGTGCAAACGGCGAGACGTATTGCGACTAAAACAAATGTGTAGCAAAGTACTAGGCATGCCACGCGTAGCGGCGATCGGCGGGACGACCGGCGAAACTTGCCGAGCGTATCGACCGAGCGGCAGGTGACAGAAACAAATGTATGAAACCGTACGGCGCATGCCACGGTGCGAGCGGCAGACGCGGCGAATAGTGTGAGAATCAAAATAGTTTAATTGTATTCGCCGCGAAATAATAAACACCAAAGCTTTTATTGCAGAAATATTAGCTAAACTAGAATATTAGCTAGACTTTGGAAGTTTTCTGGATATAGTCTGTATTGTTCGTATTTCTTGTGGAATTCGCCGTCTATACACCGATTTTATTCAAATCATGAACTCCACAATCTCTTCCAAACATTATATCTTGAATAAAAAAACTACTACTCTCCAAACAATGTCGAGACAATCTTGATAAAGACATCTCGCTCTCGGTCTATACTGGTCGCGGCAACAAACGCAACTGCCCGTGGCGTGCAAACTGTGCCGCGTGGATTGCCGCCTCGCCCGCTGCACCGCCGCGCGCCGTTCGCTACGCCCGTTCCCGTGGCCAAGCCGTAAATCCTTACTCCGAGCTGCTATTATAACTTTTTTGGCCCGACCCGAGATTCAAACCAGGCACCTCATGCGCAGCAGTCGCGTGTCAGTCAATGATATCAATGCAATGATGCGCTGTCACATAATGTCTGTGGAAGGGTTCAGTTTTAGTAGGCGCAAATAGATCTTATAATTCATACTTTGCGTTACTTTTCGAAACAAATGGACCAACATAGTAACTATAATAATAACTATGCAGAGTTTGTTACTATATTTGACACACCTATAGATAATATGTGTAAGATTTTTCATATATTTAAATTAGATTTGAGTACAAACTACAACTGCAAAGGCATTTGGAGGATACAGATAAGTATAAATATAGAATGTATTACAAGAAAAGTATTATCGCCAGAGATCGGGTATAAAATACCCCGTCTTTATGTCTTTGATTGAATGTCGGTAACAGCGGCCATTCTTAATGGAGACTAGACATATTCTGTGTAGTGCGCAAAGATAAGTGGATTCTGTCGTCCCTATTTTTCTCATAGTGCCATGGGACGGCAATCCAACACTTTGAAACACACAACACAACAATTGGAAAGAAAAGCGCAGGATCAACGAATCGAACCCGTGATATCGTGTACAGTAGCCGTATTCACTACCGGTGCGCCACGAAGGTAGTCATATAATAGAAAAGTATCTATAAAACTTAGAAATACACCAATGTGCCCTGCCAGAGTAAAGCCTAGCACCTGTTTTCAGTGCTGTATCACACTTTTATTACCCGTAGTGGCGTTGGACGTAGCTAAAATAAATCAATTGCGACATGAAATAGAGAAAATAGAAATGTCTGTTACTATAATAACTTTTATGTTTTTGCATTGCATGATTTATTTAATAGGTAATACATGTCTGGATCTATTGGATCTTAAATGGGTTATCGGGTATATCTATTTCTTGATTTTAATTGAATATATTTTTATATGTTCTAGCTCCACGTTTATGATTACCCCTCCGCTTTTGCGGCTCGTAGCGTAATGTTATATAGCCTATTTCACTTTTAGATAAATCGGTCCAGTAGTTTTTGAGTTTAATAATTACAAACATAAATGTCAAAGACACAAATCTTTCCTCTTTATATAAATATAGACTATAAAAGTTGTTGATCTGTATTTTTGCCATATTTATAGAACTGACAATACTGCTTACTCTCTTCTTCTCCCTAGCCTTTATTATTCCCAAGTCACTTGGGGTCGGCTTTTCTAGTCTAACCGGATTTGACTGGATATCAGTTTTTACAAAGAGCGGCTGCCAACTGACCTGCGCAACCGGAAGGCTAACGATACCCTAAGGCTAGACTAGTGTCAGGATATTAGAGGGTACTGACTTTGCCAACAACGACTGCCATAAATGTTCATGGTAGCCGGGACCGACGGTTTAACGTGCTCTCCGAGACACGGAGCAGGCGATAATTGTCAATCAATACGCACATAATTTCGAAAAGTCATATAACTTCCGAAAGTCAGAGGTGCGCGACGTGGGTTCGAATCCGAGACCCTCTGCATTGCAGTCTGTTGGTCTCCCCAGTGAGCTATCGCTGCTAGTTACAATACTGCTTATTCAAAACACGTATAAATGTAAGAACACATTCCCTAAAAACATATGACTATGCTGGCTCAGGTTGGTAGACTTTACATAACTGCAAGATCATTATGAAGAACTCTCAGGCATGCACGTGTCCTCACTATGTTTTTCTTCACAGTTAAAGCAAGCGATAATTAACAATTTAATGCGCGCATGACTTCGAAATGTCAGAAATTGCCCGCCTTGGGATCGACCACGAGACCTCTGCAAGGCAGTTTAATGGTCTCACACTAGGCTACCGCTGCTTATATGCCTGTTACTGTATAATTCTATAATTTGGGAATATACAGGTGTCCCAAAACATGTGAATCAAATTGTAACGGGAGATTCCTTAGGTAAGGACCTTTCAAATAGGCTAAATAAAAAAATTTAAATATTATGACCGTTGTGTAAAATAAAAATTCAAAGTTTTTAAAATTATGCCATTTTCAGACTTTTAACTACAGGTGCTTCGTTTATGGCTAATTTTAATATTTTTCACTATTATTATTTGTCAATTCTTTTTTTCAACTAGCGTTCTTTTGAAATTGCTGCATTATTTTGGTGTATTTTCTTTGCACTAAAGAAAATCTTGTTTGTTTGTTTTTTTATTTTTACACAATGGTCACAATTTTTATTTTTTTATTTAACACTTTTGAAATGTCCTTACCTAAGGAATCTCCCGTTACAATTTGATTCTCATAGTCTGGGACAACCTGTATAAGCAGAATGACGCTGACGTTGTATAAAACATATATATAGCTACATCGGTTTATCGATATAATACTTAGACTAGATATTTTAATAAAGTATTTTAAGCTATTGGTTAGCTATTTATAGTACTGCCAACCTAAACTTATAGCTATAGTGCAACAGTGTTTCCGTCATAGTGTTTCAATCATACCAGTTAAGTTCATTCGGTTAGTCAAACGACCCACAGTATGGTCGGTCCGATGTGTTCGTTTAAATGATGGGCTACTCAAACAAATCGTAAAAAGGTGAATAATTGCTTTATCAGCTTTTGGTCCGTGTCTACATAATTGCGTTTTTGTCATTAAATACCAATGTGGCTATCCGATAGTAAGCAGTTACCTTAACCTATGATCTCCTACAATAGGGTAATAGCCTATGCTCGTTTTTTTTTATTTCCTTCATTATTTTACTCACAAGATAAATCTTTTTGTGCAAACAGTAGGTATCAAAATTGGTTGTAAAATAAGATAGTAATTAATATTTTAAAGTTGGATATAAGAAAGAGTGGGGTGCAGTGGGGAAATCTCGCTACCTCCTGCGGACAGCTGCATTTAATTAGTGGTCACGTCACATTTTGTTTCGTTCAACCTTTTTCTGTCATTTGACATTTACCCTTACTACTACCAGCTTAGAAACACTTGTATCTTATTTATTTTTGAGTAGATTTCAACAATTGTTTATTTATTAGAGTTTGTCTAATGTTACTAATTTATTTCAATAATAACTAAAATGTGAGGCTTCTACCCTATTTTAGCATTATTTCGCAGTATCGCGCAAATGAAGACGGATGTACATATGTTGTGCATACGGCGCACCTGATGGTAAGTGGTCACCGTAGCCTATGGACGCCTGCAACACCAGAGGCATCACTTGCGCGTTGCCGACCCTTTAGGAAAGGACGTGGGAAAGAGAAAGAGCGGGAAGGGGGAAAGGGGGTGATTGGGCCTCCGGCACTCTCACCGCCGGACGAAACACAGCAGTAGGAATACCTACTGCTATTTTACGTCGATATTCTGTGAGAGGGTAGTTTTTCCCCGGTCGAGCCGGCCCATTCAAGCTGAAATCAGCGAGGCTCTACTACTCTAATGATACTACATATATGAAAGGTAATTCCGAATTCAAATAATCGGCGCACTAAGTCTTCTTCTTACAAATATTAGTTGTCATTTTACCATTGAATCCTTTTTCTATAATATCATTCCGCACATACCACATCCTTCTTTCTTTGGCCTTCCTCTACCTTTTCTGTCCATAATTTATTTACCAGCAATGACATAATGAGCAAAAACTACCGGCGTGATATATTATAACTGTCATATTAAGTATGGTCCTGACAATACGCCGAATTTAATTGTCTTATTACAGACATGACAATAGGTGTCATGTGACAAGTATAATTAAGAGCACTCGCCGATCCGTCGCCTGCGCCGCGCCGGTTAGTACTCGAACCACGTCGTACAATCGATCGGAATCATCGCCGATTTCATCGACACGACATTTGTATTCAGCCGTATACCCATAGTAATGATACGATGGGAATACAAAGCCCAGTTCCTTATGCTTGACGACCTTGGCCATCCATACTTCACGTTCCAAGATAACAATGATTCATCATAATTCTTCAAAGGCGCATTAAATTTTATTTGCAACTTTGTGTTTTCATATTTGGCAAATCGATTTCATAACAGACGCAGGAAATAATGATGTGTTACGTATGTACGCTGTTAAAATAAACTTACTAAATAATTTAAAACAATAATACAATGTTGTTGCTTGCTGTGTATTCAATTGAAACTAATTTGGCTTGTGAAATAGTGCATGTAATTTAAAATAATGAGTTTTTGGAGTAGGTATAAATATAATGTATTTAGGCATCAATCCATTTGAATGTAATAACTGCGAAGGAAAGGGATCGCCATGCACTCTTGGATAGCCTGCTTTTTTAACGAGGGAGAATGCCACATACGCCTCACTCTTTGCGGGTAAAGGGGAGCAGAAAGGGTATGTCGGGCTCACCCGGGGAAAGACCCAGGTCCAAAAACCTACCACGGACTGCCAACTTACTTTCTGAATGGCGGATGAGTCGCTAAAACTGGAACTATATCAGCGACTCATCCAGCAGTGTCTGATCCATGAACTGTCATCGAGCTTACCCCAACTATTGCATTAAAAAGATTGATCATACCGAACGTGTACTCGCGTGCGCAGATTAGTTACAGGGGACAATTAAATAACGGTAAGTGTTTCTTCTCTACGTAGTAATATTTATTATTCATTGCTTTAACTACCTCTATCTTCCTACAATCTACTTCATATTATCGACAATACAACTCCTTAACAAACTTACTTACCGCATAAACACAACATGAAATTATTTTGTGGTCTGTGGTTGATAATGAGTACCTGCACCCTAAAGATGGTTTTCTTCACACACTGACGGCACTAGCGATCGACTCGTGGCTATTTAGTGCGGACCTGTCTGCTCCAGTAACGAATTACGTAGATGAACCAACATAAACCACTACGAGGTGGTGGGAGTCAGATTTTCTTATTTCTCCTCTCCACTCCGCTCTATCTTCTACATCAGTGTCAAACAGCTGACACTCCCTCATGTTCGTTAACACTACATTTCTTCAAGACTAACCATCTGCGCAAGAGATATTATAGTGCACAAGTGTGTGCGCAAACACAAGTGAACTCTATTCCCTGACTCTCATGATCCGATGGGACGGTTATCCGACACGACCGGAGAGAGATCGGGCGCAGGACCAACGGCTTTATGTGCTTTCCGAGGCACGGGAGTGTCTAACAACGCCAACTTCCTAACTCCTGGCTGCTATTGGGTTTCTTAACAGAAAAACCCAATAACTATTTATTGGCCCGACCCGGGATTCGAACCCGAGACCTCATGCACAGCAGTCGTATTCACTATCGCTGCACCACGGAGGCTCTGGACTAGCAAGCTGTACCCAAACGTGGTCCTATTCTAAACTATGCATGGTCAAGGACGTAGCGCACGTGTTTATGTGTTGTGCTGTCAATACATTTGAATATAAATCAAACGCAATCCTCCACGTTGCAACTGTATCTTTGACCGGGGATGGTACGTGCCTGGTGGTGGTGGTCCCAATTACGTGGAACATATAGCGATAGCTGGCGGAATATGGATATAATACATCTTTACCTTCGGGATGCATCCCGAACGGGTTTGGTAAAGATGTATTATTAGACTGTAATATAGGTAAAAACATTAACAGCTTTGATTGACTAAATATATGGCGCAGCGAGCTAGCGGTCGCCTTGCCTCTGCTGCCGTGCTGAGTGTCGTAGGTTCGAATCCCACACAGGACGATTATTGTTGTAAATCTGAGTGTACTTTGTGTCCCTTGATTGTATGTTTTTAATGTATCTCACACTACAAGGCTTGCAACTTAGAGTGGCATTTGTCATAATAAACAATTAGTTAGTTACTCCCTGCTTTTCATTCGTAAATAAACAAACCTCCCTGTGTTTCATTCGGGAATACACAAATCCAACTAAAATAATGATTCCATTTTGTAGAACAACCTCAAATAAAAATAATGTTAATCATATGTGCATATCAGTTTTTAATAAACTGCCTAGGAGTCTAATAGAACATCTATTTAAATATTTTAAACTTCAGTTAAGAAAATGGCTAGTGGATAAGTGCTTTTACACAATAGAAGAGTTCATGCAACATATTATGTAAAAACAATGAATCTGATTATTTGTAAATTTTAATATAATGTAATATAATAATGATAAATATGCTAAATAATAATAATAATATAGCTCGATATTTTGTTTGTAGTATTTTAATTGATTTATATAATTATTAATATTTGCATGCCTAATACAGGCAGAACTGCCTGTCATCACCATTAATAAATCTGGTACTACCTGTATTCCATGGGCGACAGTAGCAGGGTGCAAGGGGGTGCACTTTCACCCCCCTGTCAGGAAAGAAAATACACAGAAAAATTACATTTATTTTTTCGATGACCAAAATATATTTAATAAAATATACGTCGTATCATTGAATTTGACATTACATTTATCTACATAATATACATGTACTTATAAATCTATAGGTATATTGTATCAGATAATAGTATGATGTGTAGATGCAGATGCACCACCCTGAAAGTAATTCTAGCGGCACCCATGCTGTATTCTGTGCAAATAAATGTTTCTTTCAAACACCTAATCTAATTAACGATTCCCTTGCAAACAAATAAAAAGGATGATAAAGACCGCGTGTGTATAATAAGGCACATGACTGTAGATATCTGTCATGGCTGCATCACTATTCAGTTCGATGCGCGCTGAATTGAGCATTGTAAGCTAACTCGCGCTATTTATATTGTTTGGCGCTGGCATGCCGGTGTAAGGACACGTTTGTACTTGCTGAATTTATAAGTGACGAATGAGTGTACCTTCTTTAATATTTAACAGGATATTCGTTATAATAGATAATAATCTCAGCCATTTTCTTTATAAACTGTCCCTACGGAGCACCGGTTTTTTTTTATCAGTATTATACGAGTTAGGCCGTAGTCCACCACCCTTGCCCAGGTGTTAAAAAATCTTTAAGAACTCTATGACAAACTATCGGACATTCAGTTTCCTCACGATGTTTTCCTTCGCCGTGAAAGTGAGCGATAATTATAATTAATTAATTACTTTACTACATTCCATCCAAAATTTAAGTGGTACTAGGTAGGCACTTGTCGATGCAGTAATTGATTATCATTCTCGATCCATTATAATAATAGCGAGCAAAAGAAAGGAAAATAAAGAACTTAGTTCATAAAATAAATAACAAAAATCATAGAACACGCTACGTTTCAACAAGCTAGCGTCTTCAGTGCTCTGTGCAAGCTATGGTTGTAGGTTCCAATTTTACCGTGCATGGTTTCAGACTCCGTGCTGCTATTGAAAATTTCATGACTAAAAAACCCAAGAATACTTTGCCCAATAGTGAGCAACCGCATTCACTACCGCAACACCACTGAGGTAATCAGTATTCTTTTGCTGCTGTCATTTCACGTACATATTTTCATTTGCGATAGTCCTTACCTAATTGGTGGTGTGACAATTTTATCAATCCTTAGAATTAAAATCGTTACAAAGAAAAATCTGGCCAAAGGTATTAGAGATATATCTTTATCAAGTATCTTTATAGAAAATGACATACCAGCAGTACATAATATACTTGTGTTCGCAGTAGACGATTATCGCAGCATTAGACGTGAGATTTATTCGTCTATTGAGAACACAAAGATATACACAAAAACTTTAGACTTTTAACATAACTATGCGTTTGCATTCTACACGTTTGAAGTTAAGACGGAGATAATATAGCAGCCAAAACTATCAACAATTGTATTTTATTGGTATATATCAGAAGGCTTGCGTGTTGCCATTGGAATTTTAACAGAAATGTTATTTTGTCTATGCAATTTAAACTTAAAACAAATTATCCCACAGAAAAAACTAAAAATAACTAAAGTGTCCATTTATATTCAATGCTCGGTTTTCGAACAACGATAAAATGTTAGTAATCGTGGTTTCTTGGAATCTGTCGAAGTAGTAAGGACTACCGACTACCTTGGTGACTGGGCTTTACAATATTTATTGTTGTCCGTCTGTACATCGACATCTATATCGACGAAGGCATCTGTATGCGAAGCAGCTGCCACCGTTGGCGAAAATATTTCATTGTTTCATTAATGGCGGCGATCTAACTACAATTTTATTCATATGAGCCTCGTGAGCCAATGTCCGCGTCAAATACTTGGGTCGCAAACTGGTGATTTGCAAATTAATATGTTAGGTGATTGGTGTTCCGTATTTAGACTTGTTTAACCTCTCAACCAATCCAGTTATTAAATATACGAAAATACAAAAAAAGTTATTTTAACAAAAGTAGACTATCATAACAAAATTTACGTTTTAAATAGTCTACCTAGTTAAGCACAGATTGTGTGTGATTGGTGTCCCAGCGTTGGTTGAGTGGTTAAAAGAAAAGTGAGAAGTTTTGTAAAGATAACATGATACGATGATGATATAACGATAGGATGACGACGATAGAAGTATAACAAACAAACTCACATTTGGCTTTATGATATTAGATAAGATTTTCCTTCACCAGCCGCGCAGAAATCTCTATCAGACCCTCAAAACAGGCTTATTGACAATGTATCTATGTGTGGTACTATATATTTACGTTATAGAACGGATAATATCAAATTGTCTACAGAAAGAGGTATAACATTTGTTAGAGAAGTTTACTGAATAAATGTACGTGACTAAGAATATTGAAGTCGATGCAATAGGTAATTAAATAAATGATTGAGTTCAAAACAACAAATGGTTGTTGATATTGAGGATAAAAGCCAATTATACGGATTGGTGTTTATTAGTCTCGTGCGGCGTTTCGTGCTATAAAAGAGAAATATAATCCCTCTATACGGGTAGACCCGTGGCTTTCGCTGTTAGTCTTTCGTACATTAAACTATGCGTGTGAAAGTTTTAAATCAAAAATAGCTCTTTTAACAAACGAAAATGCACATCTATATTTTAATTATAAACTATCACACTGTCGTAAAAAAATTTCGAAAATTGTCTGTTAACTACTGGAATACCAAACATACCTAAATGAAAAATAATTGTGTCTAGCTGCCCAGCCCATAAAGATAACTCGTTTTTTTCGCTTGGGAGAAAACTCTACAGTCAGTAGCAAGTCTGAGTGTGGTTTGTTTTTATCTGTCTGTAAAGTCCTATAACGAAACTGGAATACCTTTCTTTCTAAAAGAGAAAGTTAGTAGTGATTTTATGATAATGCCTGTGGCGTAGTCTGTGGCGTAAGTTTTTGATATCTATCTTGTAACTTCGATTCGGGCAATTGTATCGTCCCGCATTTAATTTACGTATCCAACGAGATATACCTATTATAATATCATAATCTCGCCGTATTGGACAACGGTTTTTTTACGTGAGCGAAATTCTTTTTCCAACTCCTCTTATTTACCTACTTCTGATTAGATTTGTTGCGGGTGCCAAGACAGTTTTCACAAGTGAGAAAATTCGGTGGATTCGACTGTCACCACTGCTAAACTTGGCTCCTACCATTATTGTAATACCCGCGTATTGCAATAATGGGGGCGTGGGTGGAATTACCCCTAAATTGCCAATAGGATATTTTGTCATCAAATGATGCATATATAAATAATACATTGAAAAATAAAAATAATAAATTGTATTCTCTTAGATAATTATTTAAATAAGAGAATTTCTTTCTGTTGAACTTATAATATATATAGTTTAGAATTATTATTTTGCTATATTTAAGTATAGTATCTTTTAGATTTTATATTTTTTTATTGCCATTGGTGGCAGACGAGCAATTGGTCCACCTGATGCAAAGTGGTAACCGCTGCTCATGGACTTTAGCAATGTCAGGACACAGCAAAGCCGCTGCCTACCGTGAAAGAAGAACTCTCTTTAAACCTCGTTTGAAGAAGGACATATCATAGCGCTCGGGAAACACCGAAGCAGGCAGTTCATTCCAGAGCTTGCACGTACGTGGGAGAAATGATCGCTGAAAGCGTACCGTCTTGGACTTGAACGCTTCCAGGTGATATGGATGAACCCTGCTTCGTTGTCGAGTGGTACGGTGATAGAAAGGGGCCGCTGGTACCAAATCAAACAGTTCTTTAGAGCACTCTCCGTGAAAGAGTCGGTAGAAAACGCAGAGAGACCCAAAGTCTCTCCGTTGCTCCAGCGACTCCAATCTATCCGTGAGATTGGGATCATCGACGATTCGAACTGCCCGTCTTTGTAGGGAGTCAAGTGGGTCGAGCTGGTATTTGGGGGCCTCTGCCCAGAGATGTGAGCAGTACTCCACGTGCGGCCGGACATGTGCTTTGTAAAGCATAAGACGTTGACCTGGTGTGAAGTTCCGCCTCGCCCTGTTCAGTACACCCACCTTTTTGCTCGCTAATTTAGCTTTGTCCTCTAAGTCTCCCAAAGTGGACTTTCGAGATTTCCACGCCGGGGAAAATCGAAAATCTGTTTCTAACTGTAGAATATGAATGCCGTGGCAACCTACCACTAAACACTAGTAATCAGTAGGTACTAGCCATAAGAACATAGCGTACCTATACTTTCTTGGTTGCCCCAATTAAATAATTAAAAAATAAATGCATCATTTGTATTGCACTACATGACGTGTATTTATATGGTCGGTAAATGACAAGCTCGCTCTTATATACTAACATAACAGCTAACGAAATAGGCATATATAATAAGTACATATCTACGTAGACATACATGTGTACTTGAAATATTTGTAAATGTTTGCATAAACTATACCATAGAAAATTACGGTTCCTAACTTATGTTTATATTAAGCACCCCTAATATTTTCATAAAGTTGACGCCCGTATACGAGTCTATGTATGTATGAATAGAGCTCCAGTTTATTGCGATTAATAAAGATTGTATCAATAAAGGTTTTTGCCCTCGTATTCGTTTTAATTGTTTATGGCAATAACGACAATGCTGGTTAGTTTGGATGCTACTCGAATGAACTTTTTGATAAATAGACTTCGAGTTGTGGCGTTTCCGACCAAGCAATCTAATATTCTTGTAACGATAGCTACCAATCCCTTCAATTGCACTTAATTCAATATGGTAGCCTAATTATTTTATTCAATACATTTCTTCACGCTAAATTCCAAGGATTTCTTACATCTACTCAGAAACAAATGCTCTAATAGTTGCTAGCCTAGAAGCCTTCTAAATCGTTTCATCGTCTCAGCCAAAAGACGTCCACTGCTGGACATAGGCCTTCCCCAAGGTTTCCACACTAACCGGTCTTGGGACACCCGCATCGGACTGCTTCCTGCTACTCTTACCAGGTCGTCAGTCCACCTTGCGAGGAGCCTACCTCTGCTGCGTCTCTCGTTGCGTGGCTGCCTCTCCAGAACCTTTCTGCCCTTAACCTTACTGTCCTTACAGCAGTAAAGGAAATTTAATATAGGCAACTTGTTTGAGAAACCGGGACGGTGAACCGGTGAATGCGACATTAGGTCATTGGGACTGTGAGAAGTGGTGGAAGGAATAGAGAAACGCCTATCGATACTAATCTATACTAATATTATAAAGAGGAAAGATGATTTTTTGTTTGTTTGTTTCTAAGGATTTAACTCAAAAACAACTCAACTGATTTTACAAATTTACCATTAGAAAGCTACATTATCACCAAGTAACACATTTTATTTGAAAACGTAATGTAATTAACTTAACTCAACCTTTTACTTTTACGCAAGTGAAGCCATAGGCTAAAAAGCTAGTAAAAGATATACTGCTATAGGTACCGCTTGCAAGTCACACATTGGTAGATGCATCACTTTTTTACTGTGATGGAATGGCAAAATGTTGATAAAATTCACTTATGCACACTTCGGCATATTATTACTATAGGCGCTATGTCATTCGTACGCGTTTACAATACCTATAATACCTACATACATTAAACCTGTTACTATTTTACTGCACTTATGGCCAGTCCCACACCTAACAAGTAAAAGTTATCCGAAAGATAAATCGCATGCTGTCTCACTCTTGTTAGGTTAAGGAAGAGAGATGGCGAGATTTTAATCTTATAGATAATTAATGCTATTTGCAAGTAGTGGGACAAGCCCTTAATCTCACTAACTTTTATCCGAGTATCTATACTAATAGTCTAATAGGAAATATTTGATATTTTGTTTGTAAAGATTTAAATCAGATAGCGATATTATCACCGAGTAAGATAGGTCTTTTTTTTTGACCCAGGAAAATCCTGTATGGATACCCCCTGCCCCAGGGGGGGAAGGGTGGTTATGTGAGACTCTCCACCCCTGAATGGGGTCGGTATACACACTAAAAACCTGGGGTGAGCAGTCCTTCCGCCGACGGAGTGGGGCGGGATGGGGTCGCGTTAGCAATCACCATCCCGCCCCGGCGGTTGGCCCGGCTGATGGTGACCGGGCCTCAGCACCTATGGAGGGAAGGCCTTGCTCACCAAGGCCATCCCCCAGACGTGTGGGGCCGTGCAAGCCGGTAGAGAGTCCCCCGACTCTGTACAAGTGACCCCACTATACAGGAGCGAAAAGGCGGGCAAATCGCCTCCTTGTCGCTCCCGTCCGACTGCGCCGGAGAGGGTCAGCGAGGAGGTTGTTCTCCCTGACCCTCTCCGCGGTCTCCTTCTGCGCCATGACAGCTTCGCAGAAGGAGACCACTGCCTGCCACAACCTCTCGCCGCCGAGCATGGCGTTGATCACGCTCGGCAGGGAGAGATCTCCGCCTATTATGGCCGAAAGCGTGTGCCGCTGCGGCCCCCACGCGGCACACGCCTCCAGCGTGTGGAGCGCCGTGTCTTCCGGCGCCCCACACTCGTGGCAGGCCGGGGTCGCCTCCCGTCTCGCGATCTGGTGCAAATACTTTCCGAAGCATCCGTGCCCGGAAAGCACCTGCACCAGTCGGAAGGTCAGCGACCCGAATCGCCGCCCTATCCACCCCCGGAGGACCGGGCGAATGGCCTCCACCGTCCACTGGCCCGGGGCCGGTGGAGCCAGGTCCTTCGTCCACCGCCTCAATAGGGCGGCCCGCGCCTGTCGCCGCATGCGTGCGACCTCCTCCCACCCCGGGGGCTCCCCGCGGGATCTCCTCGCGGCCACGAAGTGGTAAACTTCGGCGAGGATCTCCGCTTGTAGCTCCCAGAGGGGGTCACTGGCCAGCACGCACGCCGCCGTCCAGGACACCGTCCGGTAACCGCGTATGGCCCTCGTCGCGACGACCCGCTGCGGACGTCGCAGCAGGGTCTTATTGTCGCGACTGAGGGCGTCCACCCAGACCGGTGCCCCGTAAAGGGCCATACTCCGGATCACTCCGGAGTACAGTCGGCGACAGGTGGCACTCGGGCCAGAGTAAGATAGGTCTAACCTAACCTCCTTTTACGCGAGCGAATCCGCGGACTAAACATAGTCTATTATATAATTATGTGTACTGCAAAAATATTGTATTATACAATATCTATGGTATATTTAGTACGAGTTGGCTGTTATAATATGAATATTTATACAATAACCAATGTAATAACAATTAGTTACCATGGTTACTGACGAGGCGAAATTCGTGTTTGAATGTGTGTCTATGTGGAATATTCAACAAGTAGGTACTTACTAGATATCCGGTTCGGTAGCTATTTCTGTACCATCCATAATTTTTATTAGGTTAACTTTTATTGCGCGAATGCGGTATTGTGCTGCGTGCATATTAGATGCCCGCGTAACATGTTGATCAGCTTGCAATACAGAAATATCCTATGCAAGTGAATATATTAATGTATGACTTATTTAGTAGAGTAGTATTCCTACAGCATTTTAAATTAATTATTTAAGATCGACTATTTAGAAGGGCCAGAAGCTAGAACAATGGTATGTAGTCTTTTTGTCAGTGTATTTCTCCAGACGGCTAACTCTCCCTCAAGGAAAATCTTCTCGATACTCAGAGAGATAACAAGGGTTGTGGGTTCGAATCCCATACGGGACAAAAATTTGTGTGCTCCACAAATGATCGTTCCGAGTTTGGGAGTTATTTGTGTCCGTTGTTTAAATGTTTGTACAGTCCTCTGCGACACAGGAATTCTTCCTAGTGTAAGAGTTGTATTAAAAAACCTAAAGTTTCACTACCAATAGGAATGCGGATGGTAAACAAGATATAGCCGAGGAAGCTATGACTAGGCAATAAGTACTCCTTAATTAGGTGGAACTAAAAAAAATGCTTGATGTCCATTTATTATAGAGCTATTGACCCTGTCTTTGTCCACAGGTAACGTCAGCACTATATTTGGGGCTGGGCAAGAGCGCATGGCAGCGACTCACGCCGATAGCCAAGCTGTCAGATGTTCTGATGCTGCTGAACTACGTGCTGAACCCGATACTGTATGTCCTCATGCGTCAGCGCCGACGGCTCTCACTGACCAACCTCTGTCATAACATCGCGCATTGTTTTAAACGGGTAAGCAGATGACATTCTTTAATATTGTCGACTAATCTATTTTTAATGTCTTGATACCTTATCGCCATTTATTAAATCAATGTTATAGCATGTTCCACTGTCGAGAAATCTATTTTTCATGATTTGGGATCATACCACCATCTCCTAAAACATTGTCACTGGATGCGCGAGAGCGAGAACTCTATAACATGCTGTCTTATTTATATATTTGTAATGACTTATTCTTTTAATGCTTATTTAATTAAAAGTATCCGATGGCAACAGGTTCGCCACCTGATTCGTTCTAAAGACGATGCAATAGCTTGGCACCCTCGTAGGACGTAAAGACAGCAATAAGCTTGAAGTCGACTAAATACGGCTACCTACGTTACTCCATTCCCCTGTACGAATGAAAAATATACGATAGAAGTATATACATATATATCCCAGTTCTATTTGATTGATTGGCTGGGAGCGGCGCTTTGATATGCTGCTACATATTTCAGTCCTGCATATACAATTGCCCACTGCTGGGCGCAAACCTCTTCTCAGTGTAAGAAAGAATAATTGTAGATCTTATCATTTTCATGTTTCAGAGTCACAAAACATCGACTGAGTCAATGTCAATGAAGACATCCTGTTGTCCCGAAACCCTGATGGTGAGCGACAGTTCAGGCGCTGAGATGCGGCCCCTACGACCACTTCCGCACTCACACCCCTCCGCACAGACCCTCAAGATCGACGACTGACACACAACCCATCGTAAACATTACCGCAAACACATATGTCAATGTAAAACTACCGTCAAAACTTTCAGACAATGTAGACAAACGTTTTAACTATGGACATTTTAATGCTTTTGTAATTGGCTAGCAAATTTTTATTTCAAGATAGTCTATTAGCCATGTGTCAGCATGTGATCCCGAAATTTCATTGGTATACGCTAAATCAGTTACATTTGACTATGATTTCTCGTAACAGGCGAAATCTCCGTTGAAATATGAACAGGACAAATGAAGTAGGTACTTACATTCTAAAGAAAATCGAAGATATAAAGCCAAATAATTGGTGGATTTCTACGGAGATGAGTTCATGTTTAAACAAATAAAAGTATCTTTACCTTTATCTTTATTGAGTACAGCTTTGGGAACTCGTTAAGAAGACGTCATTTCGTCTTGTGCTCGAAATAGATACTTGGAGCAAATCCTTTCTTCAAGCTATGATAATGCACGAATGCTTTTTTACCAACGTTGATTTATAGATAAACCAATGAATCGACGAACAAGGAATAAGTTTGCTATTAGTTTTGGGGATGAATGGCATCTATAGATATTAAGACTAACTAATATCAGATCATATCGTTTTGTGTTGCTTTGTTATTAGGTGTAAAAATTTACATCTAGTTCTTTGCTGTGGCGCGCAACGTAGGCTCAAACTAACGACGATATTTTAAACGTTACGTCGCATTGTCTGAAAGTTTTAGGTTAGGTTTTTCTAATTCATACTTAAATGTAGGTACGTCGCGTTTCTAAGACCAAAGATAGATTGTTTTCTCTATTACTCGTACATATATGCGCGTTTACGTACCTACAAAGATATAAAATAATCTTGTCTATGATCAGAGCTTCATAGTTGATATTTTTTGCAACGCAGTGAACTGAAAACTAGATATTACAAAGGCCTTATCCAGATCTAAGAGTGACATAGCAAGTGTACTACTCAAAATATCTGTGTATGCACAATAAAGATCTCTTACAAATGATATTAGTGGTGCCGATTCATTAAGTGTTGAGTCACAAATGAAACAATTCTAGGGTATGTTGTAGAATAAGATTTGTGTCATATGTACTTATTAGAACTTATTTGTACGTATATCATCACAAGATGCAGAACAAATATTTCATTATTTAAACATTAATATATGTGAAAGACTAGTCCACAATATCTAGTTACCCTATATTATAAATATTTTAAACGAAATGAACAACGATGGCATATGGAATATTTTAAACCCAACGAATTATAAGTATTTTACTAATAGTGTTAATTAAGTGGCAGAATAATATCATTATTTGAGAACCAATTCTGACAGCCAGAAAAAGTAGTTCAACCATAAATTATTTCCAGAAAAGTTTTAAAAAGTACAATAATTAGAATGGAAGTAAACAAAAACACGATTTATCTATGTCTTAAGAAGTAAATAAGTTATGATAATTATATAAGTTAAGATTAGATTAGTGATTAAGAGATTTATGTACATTTTTGTGAAATGTTATTATTATTATTATTATAGCTGAATATATTATTCTTTTAGTTATGATTTATATAGGTACAAAAGTACAACAAACAATAAATTATATACGTATCATGACATACTAGTAATACTCAGAATCACAACAAAATAATAATCTGTTGTATTTAACTTTACCAAAATATTTTCGCGCCTTTTACAACGCTAACTATTGAGATTTATTTATTATGGTACATAATTTTTTTATTATTTTAGTTAAATACTGACATTGCAAGATACAAGCGATTCAATTTGGTGGATACACAACTTTGTAATCAAACTATAAAAAAAGTATAAGAATCTTATAGGTACTTAGATCTATAGTCTGCAACAGTGGACTATCTATGTCTACGATAAAATAAAATATATGCCGACCGACAATTACACTTTACGAATGGAGCAGATATCCATAGAGTAGTGTCTTGCTATACCTGTTTTATTTGCTAAATAAGACAAAGGTGTTATCTTCGTCTACTGGTACTAGGCAATTTTATTCAAACATCATTTTAGGTGATAGAAAAAGACAAGATAATATTATTGAGATAAGTTTCAGTTGTTAGTGGTGAAAAAGTAAGTGAATTTTAACCTTGACTGTTCTATGTTAGTAGATGCACATAGCTTTAATGGACAATTATGCTTTATATATCGGACCGATGATTAAATAAATAATTATGACTGTGCGTTTATTTTTATTTATTCAATTCTAGCAGCGTCCCACGGTTCTCCGCGACAAAAGATGAAAATAATATGATTTCTGCGCCGCCCTTCCTTAAAACATTAAAACAACGAATACAAAAAATCTCCAGCCAACTTTAGGTTCTTCACACAATTATGGCTCATATAATATCATATAAACCGTTGGACTGCCACTGCACTGCAGAGGTCTCGAGTTCGAACCCAAGGCGCGTATCTCTAACATTTCGAAGTTACATGCACATTATCGCATGCTTTAACGGTGAAGGAAAACATCGTGAGGAAATCTGCATGTCTGAGAGTTCTTCATAATGTTCTCGAAGATATGTGAAGTCTGCCAACCAGCACTAGGCCAGCGTGGTGGACTATGGCCTAACCCTTCTCACGCTGAGAAGAGGTGCGGCTGATATTATAATGATTATTATTTATAGTCTTAGTCTTATTTAGTAATCAAATATGGCGTATTAGTAGCTAGACGCAATACATAAAGACTCACCTTCATGATCTTTTTCTTTTCTTTGTCATCTCTATTTATTTATATGAATATAGACTTAAGATAGCTGAATGACAACAGACAAGTCTGTATACCAAATAGTTAACCTTTTGAACGCCACGCCATAACGGCACCTCCATGTCCTGTACGCCAAGCCCGAAAATCGATATATTATATATTGTTTTTTATGATCAAATATTTCAATAACTAATAACAATTTTGTTTGCTGTATACAATTAAGTAATAATTGGGGATTCAATTTTTAAGTTGTATCACTCAAACACAGAAAACTAATGATTTAATATGTTTATTTTGTATTTTTCTGTGAACCGACAAATAACAGTTTTGTCGAGTATAGACGACGTTGGCGCACAGGGCACGCTTGCGCATGTCGAGTATAGACGACGTTGGCATTCAAAAGGTTAAGACGAATAAATAGGCTATCAATTGTCGGTACTTGCCCTTGGTCCTCCAGGCCAGTACCCAGTGGGGTACCAACCACGACAAAATTGTCCCAAGGGGGACAAAGGGGTACTATGAGCAAATTATTTGGCCCGTGGTACCTCCGCTAATCGCCAGATAAAGAAAATGCAAAAACAATGTGGTACCACGGGCAATAAAAGATATTAAATAAGAAGATTATTACTCAGGGGGCTCTTCGGGCAAGAAAATTTGCTCGTGGTACCCCACGGGGAACTGGCCTGGGGTGGGACGGGTAAATACCATCAATTGTTACTTGGTTGACAGGTCGACTTCGACTATTACTAATATCCTAATATTACTACTATTACTACTATTACAATTACTACTACTACTGCTATCCTACTATATACTCCAGTAATAGTGAGCCTCATTGAAGCTCAATCCGTCCACTGGTTCGTAGAAAGCAACGTTCAATTCGACCTATCGACCAAGTAACTGAGCCATTGGCTTTGCGATGATCAAACTAGTAGCACTCCACGCCCTGGTACCCATGATACAATTTTGAGGATACAAATAATAAAACAGCCAAAAAGTCGCAAGTGATCTATTTTACACTCCTTAAAAAATATGATAAACACATTGTCATCTTACATTCATAATAATAGTGTATAATTTGATCTCTAAAATAATAATTAATATTTTAAATAAGTCACGTTGATACATATACGGAACAAGAACATTTTTGACTAGCTAGTGTCGCTACGATCGTCTGATATTCGAGCTGACACTGTTATATTGTCATACTTGAGATAACACTCACACAGGCTAGTGTAAAGGTAGTTTACACAGGGCCACAGAATATCCCAATAGTGGACTTAGGTTCGATTTCCATTCACTGCACTTCCGATGCAAAACACAGGCAATTTGCTTTGCTAGAAGTTTTAACATAATTGTTAGACTAAGGGCTTGTCCCACCACCATAAAACTCTCGCCATCTCTCTTCTTTAACCTAACAAGAGTGAGACAGCATGAGATTTATTTTATTTATTTATTTAATTATTTATTTTATTAATTAATTAAATTAATTATTTATTTAATCAATTAATTAAATTAATTATTTATTTAATTAATTTAATTAATTATTTATTTTATTAATTAATTTAATTAATTATTTATTTTAATTTATTTATTTTATTAATTATTTATTTATTTGCTAGAAGCACGGTACAAAAATGTTACATTTATTTCGGATATCTTTTACTTGTTAGTTATGGGACTGACCATTAATTTCTAGTAAATAAAAATGATTTTTGTACGTCAATACATTGTGTAAAGACAGATTCACAGATATATGTATACATATTTGTATATAGTTGGATCCTATATATAATAGGGTTACTATGATCAAGGATTTAAACTATATTTCACTTGTATAGTTTGCAATACATGCATAGTCTCACACCTGTATCTGTAAGAGGGTAAGCAGAGATTTATTATACTCATATTTCGTCATCTATTGTTTGAGGTCCCACGTAATATAGGGCAAGACTGGTACCATCGAGCACAGTTTTCAGATTTCATGAGCGCGACTCGGGCATCGAATCCCGAGACCACTAGCACAGCAGTCGCATTTACTAAGCATCAGGTCGGAGCCTGGAACTGTGCCCAGTAAACAATAGAAGGCCTTATGCCTTATTACGTGGGACTTAAAATTGCCGCTGTCGTAAAATAGGTGTCTTATACACAACTGTCAAACCTTTCTCGGATATGTTGACAGAAAACCTCAATAACACATTGCCTGACTCGGACATCGAATCCCGAGACCTCATGCAAGGCAATGACATTCAGCACCCATGCGCCATCGAAGATTTAGGAAAGTGTTAGGTATTAGTTTTCTATCAAAGAATTTTTATATTGTAACTAGTAGTTTTCCCGCGGTTTCACCCGCGTATAAGTCCCGTTCCCGTGTGAATATCGGGTTTCACCCCTTTCACCCCCTTCAGGGTGGAATTTCCAAATATCCTCTCTTAGTGCTCCCCTACACTCTCCAAGGGACATACATGCCAAATTTCAGCTTTGCGTTCAGTAGTTTCGGCTGTGCGTTGTCTGTCAGTCACTCAGTAACGGAAGAGTTTTATATATATAGATTAAAACTGCTTTATAAGGATTTTGTCATGTTGTTAATTTTAGAACACAACGCGACAATTTCCGTATAAAGTAGTTTAATTTCAATGTATAACATTCGCGTAAACGTAAGACAATATTAAAGAATTTTTAGTAACAACACTGAGTCTACAACTGTGTCTAGTGGAGAGCAATAGGACCGATTTACGTTGGAGTTACATATACAATTGGCAAAATATGATTGTGATTCACCACAACCTTCACGATCAGGGAAAGACGGCAGACTATACATGTATGTATGAAGCCGATGTTCTGTACCTACATATTCTATGACCCACTACCCCACACACATCACCGTAAATAAAATACATACGTAATAACTAACAATATTACATACATACAAATCTTTCCACTTCGCTTAACAATAGTTAGAATAGTACATTTTATCTTATAAGTACATTATGTGAGATTTCATATATTATTGTGATCATGATCGATATTGATAATTACTTACATAACAATTACTGTTTTTAACTTTTGAACGTCATATGTTCCCAAGATGTCACTGTATACAGGTAATATATACATTTGCTAAATTGTAAATTGTCTCTATGATAATAAATTAGATATTTTCCGTTAAGTAATGGGGGCATGACATCAGAGGAGCAGCCGTTCGCGAGCCGTTCAAAATTTAAAACTGTCAGTGATACGCGATTGTTACTAAAAAGTTACTATGTATTCGAATGTGTCGATTACTCGAATGAAAATCGGTTTTAATTTTTCTTCTAGGGCAGATTTGCTAGCCGCCCTTCCGATAGTAAGAAGCAACTACAATATCAATGGTATTAATAGGCACGCTGATATCTACCGTGATAGTAATATTGTCGTTAAATTTTGTATATAGATGGACAAATCATAGCATTCGAATATTTTGTAATTATTCGAATGACAGCTTCGAAGAATAAATCGATTTTCGAATGACTTTTCGATAACATTCGCGCATCACTAAACTAAATCTAGTATTAAAAATGCTATTTACTCAATTATATTATTGAACACCGAAGCTAGATCGCGGGTATAATGGAAGGATAATTTTGAGCTAATAATAAATTAGACTAATCTCGTGCCCAATGTATAACGAAATGTTGTGTTAAATATATTTCTTTAAATATAAAATGGGCCTGGATTATGCTAGGTAAGCGTAAAGCAATATTAATGGAATGAATTAATATAACAAACCATAGGCATCACGGTTCAATGCCGCGGTATCTAAAATAGGTTACCTACTATAAAAATAATCGTCTACCTACATGTATTGTAGGGGATAAATGTAATACTGCAGAATTTTGCATTATGCCGATGTGATACGTGCAAAAATATTAAATGTAAGGAATTCGTACGAGCTAGGGGCTCCGCTATCGTCACTCGTACTTCAGTTACGTCCTGCGTACATTATAATTATATTTTTAGGGGAGAGGGTTCCTATTTTGGTCAAAAGCCTCGCTCCTACTCTATACAAACAAGATAAAGCTACGCAACAATCGTATCACACACAGATAGGGGTTCGTCTACGACGCCATTACCCGCCCGTTATATAAATCATGGATATACACGTCATTGTCATCGGAGGTTATAAAATAAATAAGAGTATCCTTCTTGAGGTCATGGTCGACTGATGGTGACTAGGTAATATAGGATGAAATAGGTGCAATATTCACGATTATATCGAGATATGATAGTATTATCATATCCACCGGCTCGATTTTAATCGATGCCGTCAATCGTTAGTGGAATGAGATCGGGTGTTAGTAGAATGAGATCAGACGTCGGTGATTGTCGATAGACTGTCAGTCTATTTCTTTTTTACTACCGATTAACACCGATCCGTTGGATTTGGTAATACTAACTCATAAGTACGGTACTGATCTGAAAATCTATATAGACTAGATAAGGGAATGTACCCATACTACGTGACCCATTTGGGGAGCGAGAGGGTCTTCAAAATACCACGCTTGGTCATAGGGGCGGGCTTAGGTTTACGTAGTCAATATTCTCTTAAAAAATCGCGCTTTTACGAGCTATATTCAAATATGGCTCGCAGCGTTTAGCGCTTTATACTCACACCCTGCAAGTATCGTTTTGAATAAAGACCAATATGAGCCAAATCAAATATACCTAACTCAAATTAATTTAAAACTTTTTGCAAAAAATGATATAAAATCATGGAACCATGGAATCATGGGTGGTGGTCGTGGCATATACTACGGGTGGTCACCAGAAGGCGAGGACAGAACAAATGTAAATAATGGCTCACGTAGTATGGGTACGTTCCTTAAGAATGAGAGCGGAGAGCATTTATCAATCACCAAGTATCAGATAGTACTTGTCCAGTCAGGCGCGGCGTGAGACGGCCCCAGGCAGCGAGGTGCGCCTACGCGCCGCGGGGCAGGGAGGCGGGCGCGGGCGCGGGCGGCGCGGGGGGCGCGGCGGGGGCGGGGGGCGGGGGCGCGGGCGCGGCGACGAGCGCAGGCGCGGGCGGCGGCGCGGGCGCGGCGGGCGGCAGGTGGATGTTGAAGTGCCGCACCGCCGCCTCCAGCGCCACGTTGTTCCCACTGAAGTACGCCGATACCGCGTTGTGGAATAACAGCAGCTGTTTGTTCATTACCTTCACCTGTAACCACCGGTGTAGTTTCAGCAGCTTGTTTGACTCACGTCTTGCTAGTCTTGACGACAGACTTCAGATAACTAATTGTACGATACAACTGGACTTATATTTGGATACCATTTCCAGTTGCTTTTTATACGTTAAATACTTCATACATACATAGATTCACGCCTGTTTCCCAGAGGGGTAGGCAGAGACTACGGATTTCCATTTGCTACGATCCTAACACACTTCTGTGGCTTCATTCACTTTCATCACATTCCTCATACACGCCCGTCGGTTCAAGGTGCTCTTAATCTGGCCTTTGTTCAGAACACCAAAAAATACTTCAATATACATAAAATCGACGGTAATTAATTCATTTTGTCGAACGTAAATATTTATTGTTTCCCTTGACATTTTACAGACACAGACCGAAATAAAAAATAATTGCGACATTCTGATTCACACTGTACACACGGCTACACATCAAGTTAGACACCCTATATACGCATAACTACGCTACATACAAAATAGAGAATTGTCGGAAAGGGACAGTGCATAGTGGTGTCGATATAATGGTAAAGATAGAGCGTAACAAAAATATAACACACTCTCTCGCACGATTCGCAGCGTTCGTCTTCTAATAGCTCAAATTCCAAACAGTCTAGGTTGATGTGTCGCTGTGTGTACATGAGATACGCACAACATAGGCGATTACCAGGGTTCCCATTATAGGCCTATTGTATAATATTAGCAGTGGGACAATTTTCATTTTTATATTAGTATTTTCAAGAAATTACCTTCATAACAACATCTATAAATAGGTAGCTAATTTCACCCATGTAAATCACACGGAAACACATATCGCGATATAAAGCTTATCCCTCCCAAAGACACATTCTATCTCCTTGTCTTAAAAATTGGTTTAGTAGTTGAGCTGGGAAAACCAAACAAACCGACAGAGTCAGTAGTATGAAAATAAGCATTTGTAAGTTTTCTTACCCGGTTCTCGTGCAGTAGCTTTAACTTGACAGCGGAGTCGTCCCGTAGCCGCTCGTAATGTCGACGATGCCGTTCAATATTTGCAAGTAGCAGTTCGGGTGGGTTACCACCGCTACCCTCAAGTTCACTCCGGTACGCGTCATATTCCACCCTGAAATACATGCAACGAAACCTTCAGTTGATTTTACCTATTAAATCTAAAATAGCAATCAAATCCCCTTGATAGTCTATCCTCTACTATAAAGCAATCAGCACTAAGAGCTCCTTAAAAACGTCGTAAAGGTGTAGATACTGTTACGTGCTGGGTTCGACGGATAAAAATGCAAACAGTATTACCGACTAAAACACGTTTTATTCAAACAAACAATTAAATTTAAAACACAACAAACACTATACCACACTTTTTCACTGTACTGCTTCAAACTCCGTAGTATTTTCGCTTCCGTTCGCTTCGATGAACACTTGACTCGGCGGTACGCGTGCGCCCTATTTATACGCGGGCAAAGCGTTTCTAGAGTTTTCTAGTAACGCTATACCCGGTATGTAAACAGTACGATGATTCGAGAAAGTACCAGCGTTCTCTCTATGATTCTCGTACCGTAGTTCCGTAAGATGTCAATAGATGGCGGTGTAATAAATTATTAGACGGAACTGCCGAGTCTTTCCCACAATGCCGAGAGATGTCACTGAGCGTAACAATACATTAAGAAATAAATTAACTCTGAACAACTATGTTTCCTCTCAATAACTCCTGTGCAGTCATGGAGCTCACTATATTATTTTTTAATTGAGTAATTGGTAGATTCTGTATTAACTGCTGATCTTTTGTTAAGAGCGAGTTTTGATACCGATAGCATTTTTATGATACGCCCAGTAATTGGACTGTGAACTTGCAGAAGCGTTACCTATAAATATCTTGCTAAGTAATACTTAGCTACCTCTCAACTAAATAGCTCTCAATTCCTAGATTAATGGTTAACCTTTGATCAACGGCGCAACGTAGTTACTTAACTATTATTCAACTAACACTTAATGTTAAGTTATGTAATTAGAGTTTTTTTCCTGATTAATCGCTAGTTAGTACTCAGCTAACTATTGAATATTTGCGATTGGTTTATAAGAAAGGCTGGCAGTCTCACCAGCTCGCAGCTTATACAAAACTTAGCTTGGAAAAGGATTGCAAATCGCTCCTTTTTCGAGATTCTTTACCATTTAAACGAAGGCCTCGGCGTTTACCTTTCAAAGATAAAAAAATACATGAGTCCTGTACCTGGCAGCCTCATACTGTCGGATAGTGAGAAGCGTGTCTTCGATCGTCTTGTTAGTCAGCGTGTTGAGGGAGTTGTTGAAGAAGTGCAGCGCGGCCAGTAACGTCTCACCATTGCGGGTCAACGTACGCTGAGTGTCCGCGTTGTATAGGAATCTAGATAACGAGAAGATTGTTTAAGAACATTTTGATGTTCCGGCACATTTTTGATACTTGTATAGTAAAGATCTAGATCAAATAATAAGGTACATTTGAATGGAACAAGGTAGTGGCGAAGATTCTGTACAGATCAGAGATGTTAAGAGTTTGCAGCATGTGGCCTGGTTTGAGTAGCAACGTCGCAATTAAATCATATTTTGAGGTTTATAATGTAATTAAATAATTTGTATTAACTTATAACAGTCACATACCGTAAACGCTCTTAAAATGTTATAAAGTAGTATATCAGAACGATTGTAAGCGAAAATCCGTATACTCTGCCTTCCCAAACTTGATGTATAGATAGACGCAGAGATAAGATGATAAGAGCCTTGGATGAACGCAGAGGACTTTATGAATATTTTTACACTGTACCATATTATGATCACACAAAGTAAGTATACACAAATTGTAGGCAATCATCATTAGATTTGTCAAAGGACGACATGATGAATTCAACTTACTTGGTGGCAATTTGAGTAATCAAACCTTTGTTGTTGGTTAGGTTTTAGATCCCTATTGCATTAATATCTCTTTAAACTGGCATCGAGTGAAAATACATTAAAATGAACTTTAGACTCACGTGATGGGTCAGGCGTGTCTCAAGGTAAGAACCTTGAGACACGTCTTACCCATCAAGTGCGTCACAAGCTACATAACAATACTGTTATGCAAATTTTAATAATGACATATGTAAATAGGTAAGTGTGGGTGTAATACTGACTGGTTTTGCAGCTCAGGCGATTTCTGCGCGAGCTCAGCGAACGCTTCGCCCAACGCACGTTGCGTGTGCGCTGCGCCCGCTAACTGCTGTGTAAGCGCGCCCGATAACCGAAGCACTCCGTTGTACTTCCGCTGGGTCTCACGCAGCATCTCGATTTGAGCTTCTAGTTCTTCAATATAAAACACAACGGAATTGTATATATATATAATAGAAGGGATAATTATCGGGACAGACGTGATTTCCTTTTATTAAGTAGTTATTACTTCTGTAATTTCTTTTCAGTCTCCATCTCCTGCTGGGGCAGGGGATAGAGATTAAGAAGACCATTAAAAATAAATATTAAAAAAATTAAGAAAGGAATGGAAGGCTAATTAATTATGATTTTGGCCTCGAGACCAAATCAGTAGTGTTTTTGACTAAATATCAACGGGAAAACCTTTTTAAAAGTCCTTTATTTAACTAATTACATGAGATTGATTTTTTTAAATAATTGATTATTTATAAGTATTTCCGCCCATATGTACCAATTATTAGTATAACTATTGAATGCCTTAGCTGAACGAATTGCTTTATTTACGAATGAGTTCCATCAGTAGAGTAGGTAATAGGCGGGTATAGTTGAACTAATACAGACTCTCTCTACCTCAGAAAGGAAACATACACTTCATAAGTATTCCAACCTGTATCAACAGTGCGCGAACTTTTGCCAAGCTTCTCATACAGTATCTGCTTAGTACACTTATAGGTGGATACGCCCCAGTTGCGGATAGCATCCAGCTTAGAGGAGCCGGCTCGTAGCAGTGTACTGGTGCCTGCACCGCCGTTCTGAGACACGTCTGGTGGTGCTGTGGGTTTAAATATACATAGTTAAGTTAGAAACTTACTAGTTAAACCATTACACCATGACTGCATAGATGGAGTTTAAGGTTTAAGCGGTCGCCTCGTCACTCTCCGTTACTCAGGTGTGTATTTCTAGATAGTCTTATAACAAATTCAGTGCCCAGCACTCACCCTATGACCACAACATAGAATCGTTCATGTTGCCAGAACTCGCTTCCGAGTTGTGTCTCTCAGTGTACGTAGCTATTGTTGACTCCGAGTTAAAATCACTCATCACACGACCCAGATGCGAGTTCTGGGCACACAAACGATTTTTTAGACACATAGGGGATTTTTTAGACTCAGAGAGGAATTTGTAGACTCATTTTGTTCTGGGCACTGAATGGTTTAATAATATTGCTTTTATTAGAATGGTTACTTAACAAGTACATAAAGAGTGTTAGTTTAGTTGATCATATACACTTGACTTGCAATTGTCTATACGCTTATCATATAATTATAACCTTGGCCTTTGAATGCATGTGAGTAATTATCTATTGTATATTCTGTATGGCAGTCAAAGCATTAAAATATACCTAAGAAATGTTAACACAAAATCCAGAAAATTGTTAATAACAAATGTTATTAAGAGCATCATCAAGCTAATAAGAAATCTACCTATTAAATTATATAAAAGCATAATTAACAAAACAGTTTATTTTTTTATAATACTGCATAGGTGGCTAGCAGTCCTCCTGGTAGTAACTGTTTAGCATAGCAGATAGCATGACTATGGGCGATTGCAACACATCTTATGAGTTGCCATCCCAAAAAAAGGAGTAATTTTGCTTTCAGTGCATAAGGACAGCATCTACTTAAATACTCTGGATGCTCTACATGCTACCAGATGACAACATAAGATTCCCATTGTTTACACTTTTTGTCAATACACATTGTTCTATGTTATTAATGAAAAGAGTAACATAATAATAGATATCTATTCACATAAGAGGTGAGACACAGACAGTATATTTAGTCTTATTTTCTTGATATTTCAATGACATATTAAACTTATATTGTTATTTAATATGTTCTTGTTAGAAGAACATATTGAATAACAAACTACTTTATAATTCTCTGTATGAAACACTAATAGAATTGTGACTCATTTTAATGTGACAATCTAAATCCTCAGTATTTAACCCATTGAGTCCCAAAGGCACACTGCTAGCCACACACAATAGGTTTTATATAATGTCTGGCAATCCAAGACTTCACAGCCTGACATCTGTGAGCACTATATGTCATTCAGAAAAAATAACTACATTTCTTTTCAGTTTCAAGTTTCTTTATTGCCTCCATAAGTAAGTGCTTCTGAAAATTCTCAGTAAATAACAGCATAGTCAGGAATTGTGTCCAGTAGCAAACAACAGGGTGGCCACCTATTAGTAGACATAAAAGTATAGCTTCCAAAATGTGGACATCTGATATACATATATTGTATACCTTTGCATATATGGGTGTGAGTTTATGTTTATATGTATTCCATAGCTTTGAATTTCACTGATATTATTCTCTTATATAACTATACTATAATATAGCTAAAGTAATAAACTAAATATAATACAGCCATATCTTATGTGGGGGCCAGTCGGTGCAGACCGACGACACTTCGACCCAGTGGGATCTTTTGTGTCGACACTCTCCCAATAACGACTGCCATAGATGTTCATGGCAGCCGGGACCGACGGCTTAACGTGCTCTCCCAGGCACGGAGCAGGCGATAATAATGTCAATCAATACACACATAATTTCGAAAAGTCATAACTTCCGAAAATCAGAGGTGCGCGACGTGGGTTCGAACCCGAGACCCTCTGCATTGCAGTCTGTTGGTCTCCCCACTGAGCTATCGCTGCTCTAATACAGCCATAACTCCGTAGCTTCTTTTTCCTTAGGTGTCGGGACACCAAATAACTAAAGCTATCCATCTATCTTTTATATTAAATCCCATATAAAATTCTTCTCAGATATATCAGTGGATGTACTATCGGCCAAATCCGCGCTGTGCCAATTTGCAAACCGAATCGTTTGAACAAGCTTAAGAAATGTAACCCCGCCCATATTTCACCTTAACCAATCAAAACATCCCTTACAAGTGAGAAAGAAGACACTATTTTAAATTTATTATTTTAGTTGAAATTTGTATTTCGGCTAATGTCCACGCGTCTAAGTGCTTAGAATTTTTTACGAACGATTTTGTTTTGGTCTCAAAAAAAGTGAAAAATGCTACTATTGTTTTCTTTAACGCCTGTAACGCGTCCTGGCGCGCGCCGCCGGTGCCGAGACACAATACAAAATCGATTGTGTCTCGATGGCGTAGTGGTTAGTGTAACTGACTACCACGCCTGAGGTCGTGGGTTCGATTCCCGCACAAGTCAAACATTTGTGTGCATGAACATGTATGTTTGTCTTGGTCTAGGTGTATCTATGATATAATATGTAAGTATTTACAAAAAATATATATATAGTATGTTTATCCATTGTCTAGTACCCATAGTACAAGCTCTGCTTAGTTTGGGCTAGATGGTGTTGTGTGTATGTGATAGAATATTATTATTATTATAGCTTCTAAAACAGCTGGTATGGAACAAGACTTATCGGCATAATTCTAAAGAAACAAAGTAGAACAACGTAGCCTGTCATTCTTTTTTGCACAATAGAGAGTTAAATTTTAAACCTATAGTTTATCTACACAATCACATACTGTGTATACAACAGATATGCAGAATAAGTCATTTGGGTGTTACTAATATTTTATGATCAATGTAAATCTAAGCAGCTGAGAACACAATATGTGTCTTGTCTGTTAATGCGACAGCTGGTCACCAATACTATTTCTAAAATAGTCGGCCAAATGATATTTATTTATTTTGAATACTTTAACAAAGAATAGGCCTATCTTTAGCTTTAATTAACTTAAAATTAACTTAGAAAAGCTACCAGCAACAACTATTACATAATCTTAAAAATATTAATTTATTCTAAAAAACACTTTAGAGATTTTGATTTGGGCCCAAGAATAAAAGTAATTGTTTTTAGTTTCATTTTGTGTCTTGGCAAAAAGCTTTACTATTGAATTAAAAAAACATTTTGTCTAATAAACAGTATATCAAAATGCATTATTTAAAGAAATTATAAATCCATACACATGAGTCAAATACTGAATTTACTTGTAATAGATATATAACAGTTATCATTTAATGCACAGAGACTACCTATTTCATATTTAACCATGGTTAGCTACATGTTGCTAATATGAGGCACCGAAAAGTAAAACAATACTCAGTAAATGAACTCATGCCACAACAATATCCACTTTTGCTAAATATATATAGTTATAGTTATATTGTATGAAACGAGTTTTAAAGGACGAGGCTTGCCCTGTATGCCAGCGTTGTGTACAAGCGATTTTCGACCTAGGAACAGCTGAGTTTTAGCTGATTGTACCTTCATACAAGCTGAGCTTACTTTACTAAAATAATCTATTACATTCATCCAGCAATTACTAAATAAGCATGCTTTCAGTGGCCTTTGAAGAACTCAACTGTGACAATGGAAATTGTAGAATATACATGACACATGGTAGATTTTACTTTATTTACTGTTTTGTAACAAGCTAGGTTTATCTCGAAAACCAGCATTATGTTTACTTCTGTCATAGGTGTTTGGGTAATGTAACCGAACACCTCATACATTCCTACATACATACATGCTTGTGTATGCATACACGCAATAAACAATATTATATATTGACCTAGAAATTAGGCATAAGACAGTACATCATTTACATTCGCATCAATCGGATTCCGATTGCAACATTATGTACTCATCAAACATTTCTTATAACATTAACATTCTATAGTTTTGTAGTTAACATTGTCTTATTTTAAGTAAAGTGAAATAAATTCTATTTCTGCATGTTAATCCAACTTATAATTTATAAACCCACTGTAAACTAAACACCGCATATATGCATATTCAAGTTCATATGATTATTTTAAATATCCTACTTACTTCTTCAGCCTTAAGCTTAACTCCATACCAAATTTCATGAAAATTGGTTAAGCAGTTATCTTGTGAAAACATAACTAACAGAGTAACAGTGACATCTATCTTATTGGTACAGATTTAGTAGACCTAAACAACATCATATATTTTAACATTATACTTGGTACATGATCAATCATATGACTCAATAAACTGATAATATCCATAGAAACACAAAAATAGTATTCCCACAACAAAATACTCACCACTATTTTTATCACACATTTCCGAATTATTTTATACTCCACAATGTACATTTAACAGTTTGCCAGTAAGACAAACTTTGAGTGTTCCTTCTAACAATTGCCAATAAGTTTGTTAATGAATCTGGCCTAGTTTATATGATCATAAAACATGTTAACAACTGACTGCACAACACATTGACAAGTACAATCAAAGCGTGTGTAGCATTGATGACACTCTTCAAATGATTCAATTGAATTACGTGTGATTTATATACCAAATGACACATTTGCAAGCCTTATGACCCATCAAATGTGTATCATCTTCATGTGTAATATCAATTAATAACATAAAGTCATCAAGGAGCCTGACATTCTTATAATTTATAATATGTATGGTATATTCTCACCGTATGCCGGCGGAAAAGGCATGGAGCGCGACGTAGGAAACTTCGCCTCCGTGCCAGACGTGATCGAATCGCTGGACTCGCGAATAGGCGGTGTGTCTTTCAACATCTCGTGGATGCTGCGCTCCGATTGCCTGCACAACACATGTCATGTCAACACAAACGCTACACACAATATAATCAGCTAACAATAATAATAAGTGTAATATAAACAGCAATAATCCGGTATTATTGAACGATATACATCAGTAAAACAATGACACACCATTTGGACATCTTAGCAGAAAATATTCCTCCGTCTCCAACTAAGCGCGAGGATCACGCTGACCCTCCAGATTACTTTAGTTATGCGGAAAACTTATCATGTTTCAGGGAAATACCGTAATATCATTCAGGAATTTTATCGACGCTAAGTACACTTTTGACAATGACATTTACATGAAACCCCCTCTTCAGTGAATAAGAGTAGCGACAGCAGGATGGCTAATTAGAATACAGTGTAAGAGTAACAGAGATAGCACCATTCATTATTCATCTGACGTTTATAAATACTCTTATTTGATCATTTATTACTATAGCAACAAAATCATTCGGATACGCGTACAATCGCACGAGTTTACAAAGACGTTTACTGCATATTTTTTAAGGTTGAAAATCAACATTAGTGGGATATCAACTACGCATTATTATTTTGTCACTTTCAGTAGTGGTATATTGTAGGACATAACTAAATGTAAATAAGATTTCATCAAAGAAAAATATACATTTAGTCTTACATAAATAATAATAATAATATTCTATCACATACACACAACACCATCTAGCCCAAACTAAGCAGAGCTTGTACTATGGGTACTAGACAATTGATAAACATACATATATTTACTTTTTTTTTGTAAATACATACATATTATACATAGAAACACCCAGACCAAGACAAACATCCATATTCATGCACACAAATGTTTGACTTATGCGGGAATCGAACCCGCGACCTCAGGCGTGGCAGTCGGTTACACTAACCACTACGCCATCCGTGCAGTCAAAAATGAATATTCATTTTAGCTTCTAATTTAATACAAAAATTTTGTACAGTTTCCCTTGTCTTGGATCTAATAATATTTGTCTTCACGTTTAGAAAGTGATATTTTAGAGCGAGGATTTTGAATATTACATTATAGTAAAATTAGGATACGATAACTCTAACTCGTGAATATCCGCAGATATACGTATCCGTGTATCTGTGGATATTATCTTACATGTTTATTTAACCATTGCTGGATAGATTTAAATTTATATAATTATGGCGTACAGCCTTGGCCGTAATTTTATGCCCTTGAACTCCGTCGTCGTCTGCGGAACGCTTTAAAACGCCTTCTACACAGTCGGGTCAGCCGCCCAACTAAACTACGGTCACGTCAAACTTGGTTGCGTTGAAGCCAAAATTGTTCGTGTGGTCGTTGGTTGGACAACTAAATTGAATTGACATCCAAACGACCTTGATTGCCAGCGCTGCGCTCGCAACAAAGGGCGAATAGAGGGCGTTGTGTTGACAAACCAAACGTGTGGAAGCTTGTTGCCCGACCACGCGTATTCATTTTAATCGAGGCGTTGCGCGAAGTGGACCACAGACGCGTAATGGCGAGCGAGCGTGCAACATTGTCGGAGTTTTTAGAACTCTACAGAGATCTTTCCTGTTTGTGGGACTTAAGTTCTCATGATTATAAATAATATATATTATAATAATTTTAGGTACTACAGGCAAGGCAAATCTTTGCTAACATAAGAATAATATAATCATAAAATTAACAGGAAGGAAATATAATAATAAAATCACTATTATTAAAACAACGCTTTTATTACAAACTGTTTCTTATCTCACTTTACATCACAGAATCCATCATGGGCGCCAGGTCTCACAAGTAGACTGATTGCCTCCGGCTGACACAGCCAAATACTCCTGCTGTCATTTTCTCACACAGTGTAAGCTTTCCTAAGCTTTCACAGCTTCTTTGTCTCCATCTTCATTGCGTAGTTCTTCTGCCTCAGCTTTGAATTTCTCCTGAAAATTGTTTGAGCCTTCTTTTAGCTTTTTTTTATTGCATATGTGTCTCAGGCAACACAATATGTGATAATACTGATAATAGTGCAAATTTAATAAGTATATGTAGGTTGTTATAGAGAAGTATTATATTAGAAATGTTAGCCATAAGTACTGTAAATTGTCACTATTAGTGAACTAAAATGTCTGTAAGTTTATAGACATAATGAATTTATTAAACAGGAATAAGAAAAGTGGAAAACATAGTGTTGAGACCATAGACTTAGAAAATGTTCACTACACTAACACTTTCTTCAATTTTGTCATTGTACACACAGGGACACATCAACCTAGACTGTTTGGACTTTGAACTATTAGAAGCTGAACACTGCGAATTGTACGAGAAAGTGCGTTATATTTTTGTTACGCTCTATCCTTACCATTACATTGACATCACTATGCACTGTACCTTTCTTTCCGACAATTCTCTATTTTGTATGTAGAGTAGTTACGCTTATATAGGGTGTCTAACTTGATGTGTACCCATGAGTACATTCTAAGTCTATGGTTGAGACACTAGGTTCAAAATGTTCTCTAAGAGAATAAGTTAGTACTGATGCTTTGTTCAATAATTTTTAGGAGACTAACTAGGAGATAGAGGTCAATAGAAAAGTATCAAAGATAGCATCAATAATGGTATAATAATGTTTACTAAGGACAGATTCTCCAAAAAAGGCTCATAATTGTAATAAAACCAAACAAACTAAAATCAAGACTGTCAACAAATAGCTATATAAATATAGCTATAAATTTGAATATTAAAGACATTAATTTTAAGTTTAAACCTTACTAGCTAATATCTTTATTATCTATGAGATGCACAGACATTTAAGTAACATGGCTAGGAAAATCTTATTATATTTTAATTAATAAGATTCTTATTTATAATAATACAATTTGGGTCCTCGGCCAATGGCCACCACTCCAGCTTAGTTAAAACCTAGTGTTAGGAGTTGATTAATATGTGCAGCAAGTATAATAAAGAGCAAAAATTGTGGTACCTATATCAAATAAAAATACAATGAAGAGAACAATCAATAGATTTTTTGTTTCTTACATCATGATAACCTGACTCGTACTAAATTTAGTTTATGCCATGGTTGTAATAAAATTTTTACTTACCAAATCATAAATAACTTTAACAACAAGAGAGCAACTTGGACATGTTGCTACTTCTTCACCCGCCATCAACTCTTCCTGCAAAATACGTTATTTATATTAAAATAAAGAATTAAAATTTAACGTCTTATAAAATTAGAAATTATTTAAGATTTTCTAACCTTACTTATTTGAAACCTATCTCCGCAAGGACATGGGTAATAATACATTTCATCGTCTTCATCATATTCAAAGTCTTCAATTTCGATTTCATCGTGGAATATCGTCATTGTGAATATTTGCAATATTATTTAAAGACTGAAAATAAACTCTAACATCGCACATTGCACATTATAATATGATGTAGCATAGGTTTTTTTTTGTAATTAAAAACAGGACGTATAACTTTAGACTTAAGAGCTATATTTGTATACCGGTTTATAAAAATTATAATTCTTCTGGACGATCCTGTAAATTGTAATGAAAATGACAGCTTGTGTTCGTTCCATTTTTCTCAGAGACTCTACCAAATAAATTGACGTATAAATTATTTTGTATTCTTCTTTGGTAACTTGTATAATTTCAATAAAACTGTTATTATGCTCATAATTGTCGTTTGTTATATATATGTTGCTGCTAGGAGCATATGAGTTAGGTTCCGTTTGCCTGGAACACCATCTTAGTATTATTTGCGGCTAGTAACACAAAGTCACGTCATATCATGCGTCAGCCGTCACGTCACACGTCATTTGACATTTGGTTTGGTTTCATTTTTGTGGGGGAGGATGATCGTGGTGGTCTCACCGAATTTGTTGTAAAAATATACAAGTGTTGCAGTGAGTGTACTAGTGCCGTGCCTTTGCAGTTATTAAAATAATCCAGAGCATCCATATTCAGCGACAATGTTTAGTTGGTTAAAGAAGGAAGGCGAGAAAACCGAAAGTATCGAAAATGTCGTGGAGGGTCTCAAAAGGATTTATAAAACAAAACTTTTACCGCTGGAATTGCACTATCAGTTCCATGATTTCCACTCGCCGCAGCTTGAAGATCCTGACTTCGACGCAAAACCTATGATATTGCTCGTAGGACAGTACTCGACCGGTAAAACCACATTCATCAAATATCTTTTAGAGCGAGATTTTCCGGGCATCAGAATAGGGCCGGAGCCCACCACAGATCGATTTATTGCGGTTATGTTCGATGAGAAAGAGGGCGTAATACCCGGAAATGCGCTCGTTGTTGACCCTAACAAGCAGTTTAGACCACTGAGCAAATTCGGCAACGCTTTCCTCAACAGATTCCAGTGTTCGACTGTAAGCTCACCGGTGCTCCGAGGCATATCTATCGTGGACACGCCCGGTATTCTCTCTGGAGAGAAACAGCGTGTCGACAGAGGATATGACTTCACTGGAGTGCTGGAGTGGTTTGCTGAGCGTGTGGATCGCATTATTTTGTTATTTGATGCCCACAAACTCGATATATCCGATGAGTTCAGGCGCAGCATTGAGGCTCTAAGAGGGCACGATGACAAAATTCGTATTGTACTGAACAAAGCCGACATGATTGACCACCAGCAGTTGATGAGAGTATATGGTGCTCTGATGTGGTCACTGGGTAAGGTGCTACAAACACCGGAAGTAGCCCGAGTATATATTGGTTCCTTCTGGGACCAACCTCTACGTTACGATGTTAACAGACGGCTATTTGAAGATGAAGAGCAGGATCTCTTCCGAGATATGCAGTCCCTGCCAAGAAATGCTGCTCTACGTAAATTGAATGATTTAATTAAGAGAGCTCGGCTTGCAAAGGTTCATGCATATATTGTAAGTGAACTTAGGAAAGAGATGCCTTCTATGTTCGGTAAGGACGGTAAAAAGAAGGACTTGATAAAGAACTTAGGTCAGGTATATGACCGTATTCAGAAAGAACAGCAGATATCACCAGGTGATTTCCCTGACATCAAGAAGATGCAGGAAACATTAGCAAACCACGACTTCACCAAGTTCCACCCATTGAAGCCTAAGCTACTGGAGGTAGTTGATCACATGCTTGCCACTGATATTGCACGCCTCATGGACATGATCCCACAGGAAGAAGTTAACATTGTCTGCGAACCACTAATAAAGGGTAAGTTTGCTTCTTTTTATTCACACAAGACTCGGACTAGAACATAATACTTACTTTACTTTTATTGTATTGGTAATCTATGATATTTTATTACTCATTTATTCCTACAAAAATTGATATGAAGTGGCCTTCTTAATAAAATTTACGGTGAAGTGGTTACGGTATCAATTTCTGAAAAATACTTTTGGCATAGCATTTAATACTTTACGTATATAGGAGTGGTGTTTATCACATACTTGACAAGGCTGACGATGTCGCGAGTTGTCGACGGTAGCGCCTCATAAGGGCGTATGTATATAGCTAGCCTCTTGAATTATATTAATTATTGACTGAACTGTTCTACTGTATTAGAAAACTTCAGATTTATAGAAAGTGTTTAGTTATAAATATACATTATTGTAACTGTTATCACTGCCGGCACATAACGACGCCCTATTAAGGTATACATAGGCAGCTATCTTTTTGGCAAGAAAAAATATTTATCAGAAATCAGTATATTACAGTTTGTATGCATCTACCTTTAGAACTGGATGTTGCTATCTCAAGATATTGACCTGAATATCTTATCGCGGCGTGATAAGGCACCGTCGGCGATTCGCTAACGGCCCTACTAACTGCGGTTAAGCAAGCGTTATAATTAGAAATTATTAAATTACGATGTCTGATCTCATACAAGGTCATATATATGACTAGATATGCCGCCGGTTTCACCCGCGTTTATTGTTACTGCGCCGCCCCGTGGGTCGTAGCGTGATGTTATATAGCCTATAGCCTTCCTCGATAAATAGGCTATCCAACACTAAAATAATTTTTCAATTCGAACCAGTAGTTCCTGAGATTAGCGCGTTCAACCAAACAAACAAGTAAACAAACAAACTCTTTAGCTTTATAATATAGTATAGATTGGAATGCAATAGTATTTTACATATTTATGCTATTATAGTTAAGATACCTAACTTGCCGATAGGCAAATGCTATGAGTGTCAAATTCTTAATGTGTCAAAGTCGCAGTTTGAGTTGTCATTTTCGAGATGCCGCGGTCTTGATATTCGTAGTCTTCCGCAATACAAGATGGTATTAAATAAAATAAGGGGAAAACCGTTATACCGACTTACAAATATTGATAAAGTGTGCGCAAAATTCCTCGAAATCTATTTGTAATAATAACAAATAAATATCAATTGAATTTTAATCATATTATTTTTATCTCGATACCTACATAAATAGGTCCGTAAAAAGAGAAAGCATATCCTAATTTAGGTCGTTTTACATTAAAAATCAAGAGCAAAAACTATGACGATTAACATCATGTTTCGATCAAACCTTTGGGTTTAATCAACAAAATGGAAAACGCTGCGCCTGCGCATGTCCCTACAAATGACTCATAACAATTGTTTTATACAATATCTGAGAACAGAGACGTTTCTGAGTACAATATAAGTACAGTGCGATATAGTTGAACAATAAAAGAAGTTGACAATGAAAACGTGTGCAGGCAGTAGCTTGTACGGTCGCCGGCGAAAGTGCCTACATCGCGTTTTTGCACAAACGCCACTCTGACACGTTCTGATTGTCTGCAATAATAATTAGCTGTACAATGCATATACTCAACCTTGATATATAAAACGTTTTGAGATATACATATAGAATACAGCACCTTAGCCTGAGTTAGCATCACTGAGAAAATACCTCCGTTTTAATATAATAGCATAAGATGATGCTGGTATATCAATGGCGATTGGGAAAAGATGAAATGAGTTTCATGACATATGCCCCGCATGACGCTTTACTTTAAAGTTCAATCCTTTATGGATATTTCCTGTTTTGTTATTTTTTATATGGCAATGGACTATTCTGTATGTATATTGCTATCTGATAACTTTGTAGTTTGTTCCAACGGTAGATAGAGGTTAGTGAGTCGCTGTTAGCTGGAAACCAGCATTCTGTCTTGCGCGCTAGAAGCACTACTACTTCTATTTGTATAGTCGCCAACGGACTAATAATTAGACAATGATTACGTCTTCGGCTCATGTGCTAGCAGCACTTCGATTGCTTTTTGTATACTACCAACAGACTAATAAGGGTAATAATAGTCCTGATTCTGGAAGCTTCTGTAGGTCACGATAACTGCTAGGTAACGGAGGGCTGAATGCTTCTTTGCCGGCTTAGAAAACTGCTGGAGAAATCCCTACCTACTTGAGTTTGCACAGTTGGCGCTCGCGCAGATACGCAAGGTTATACAGTAGTATCGTGTTTAGCATTTCAGAATAAGTCTAGCCCGATTTACGTTTGTATCACAGTAAATGATGTCATCCATGGCGTTTCTCCAAATCCTTCTTTATTTTGATCTATTAGCAGCTTCGCAGCCGTAAAGCCTTTGGCGTAGCATACCTGGATAAAAGTAATCTACGTGTTAATTCAGGACATGTTCTCTGTCTTTGTGCTTATTTTCATCTAACTCTTTATAACTAGTAAACATCCAAACATCTAAGCAAACTTTCTTATTTATACTATTAGTAGGATTTTATTTGTCATGGACGATCGCACCAAAGGTATTGAAGGAATGCACTGGCATTCCTTCGGTACTCAGTAGCTAAATTAGATATAATAAACTGTTACATATTCTGGGCCGAGCATTTTAATACGACAATACGCCGATCTTTTGGGTTTATACGAAGATAATAGCTACCAATAAAAAGTGAGAGTACAACACTAGTCTTTCTACCGTAGAATTGGATTACTGCCATTTTAATTCGCGTCACGCCTGATAAGAGTTTCTCTTGGGTCATTGTTTATTTAATCTACGTAGACATTTCTAGAATTAACGATAATCATTTTCATTAAATTCTCGAGCTTGATTTCATATACGATGATATGACCGCCTTAGTAATATTATAATCTATATAAAACATCCCGGTGCAGTTCATGTGTAGATTAATTTTTCAGTCGTAGCACTTGGACAGTAATCTGCCTACTTTAATTCATCAACATCATCATTCAACATCTTCTTCTCCTTAGCCTTTATTATTCCTATGTCACTTAGGGTTGGCTTTTCTAGTCTAACCGGATTTGACTGGATATCAGTTTTTACAATTTTGGCACACATAACTTGGTAATATCCATGTTCCTCCTCGCAACAGCAGCAATGGCGCGTAATATACCATCACTAATCATAATACTTCCTGCTCGCATTACTCACAATAGTTCACTTGGACGTTTAAATTTACTCAATCGTTAGCATCAGCTATTATTGTTCGCGATCTAGGTCACAAATTAGATATATATGGATGGCCGACTTGATATTTCGCCTAAAAATTTACACTCACACAGACACAAGCAGAAATTGCATATTAATGGAATAATCGTCTGAAATTTCTGATATATTTTACTGATTTTGAGCACAATGATATTCGAATATCATGGAAACAAACTCGCGCATTCGCTTCTTTGTTGGTGTTGTGCATTCGACTGCAGATCATGAAGGTCTCAGATTTAAATACATGACCAGCAAAAACTTATGCGGTTTTTACCCTTAAGAAATTCTTGGTAACCAGATGTTAGGAAGTTTATCGCTTTTTATCCTCCGTTAATGGTTAGCACTAAGTTGTTAGTCATGCGATTCAGATTGTCATCTTATTGGAGTATGAGAGTGAGGTAATAGACAGTGCACTTGTTTTTGGATCCACACTTGTACATTAATTTATCTCTTGTGCAAATGGCTAATCCCCGTTACTTTTGTGACCGATGTTTGACACCGAAAATTTACTTCAAGTAATCCCGAAAACAATTATTGAAGTACTTTCATTCTAGATGTTGGCTGCGGAATGTGCGGGAGATCGGTGCGTCCGTTTTTTACGTGTGCCTGCGCAGCAGCTTAATAAAATGGGAGAAATTGTAGTGACCGGTATTTCCTCCCAGTTTTACCCTAATTATAGAACAGTAATACTAGGTACACTTAGCAACGTTTTTGCGATAAGATAGCAGTCCTTTTACTTTCTCCTCAGAACACATATTAGCACTAACTTTCGATTAGATATGAAGTATATTATATACTTACTTATATCTAATAGTATTTGGTTCCTTAACTGGTAAAGGAAGACAGATCTACCTCTTGGTGATGCAGCGGTAGTGCATCCGACTGTTGTTCCGCGATGACTCAGATTCGATGCCCAGGTCTGGAAAAATGTTATTGGGTTTTCCTGATAAGAAATTCTCAGTAGCAGCTGCTGTTTGGTACTGTGAACAGTCCGGTTAAGTCCGGGCATACTGACTGCAGGCCAAAATGTATTACCTACCTTTGGATCGTTTGGCTTACCAGAGATAAATATTTGACACTATGGAAGTCCTGTCAAATTCCTATCTCTACTTTAATAGGTGAAGCTATCGATAGATAGGTTATTAATTTTGACCGTAAAACTGCTGACCTAGCTGCTTTGGGTATGTGTGGATAGCTGGAACGGAGACTTTCATCGCTAATTAAGTATTCATAGGATAGGTACGTTAACCGTTTATTACCGCGCCCGTATGCTTTTTACCGCTTTAGTAGCATAAACAAGCTGCATGACGTAATGCAATCAATAATTATACACAACGTTCATCCAAACAATATTATAAATGTAACTGTGAGTTTGCTTGTTTGTTATGCTTTCACGCATTAACTACTCGACCGATCATCATCAAATTTCGCATACACGTTGTCAGAGGTACAGAAAAGGAAATATACTGTTCGATATATAAATTTGTTGACAAATCTTAAACGCGAGCGAAGCCACGGACAAAATTTAGTGTTTGTATATTCCTAAAAAAGTATAATTGCACCCGTTTTTCGCTAGTTATCTACACAGCTATTGAACAGCAAATGTCTGAACATTTGCTGTTCGGTTGGTCTGAACCAACAAGCTTCTAATTGACAATAATTATGCATTATAATAACATAATTCTATTTATACATTATGATAGCATGACATAACGACCATTATATACAATGCACATACTTACAGTATCGATGTAACTTATGTCATATAAATAGCGACTCAATTATATAATTATGGTAGGTATTACGTATAGTCTGCCTGCAGGATGAATGCGCGAGTGATCTCTGCGCCCCGGCCATAGATTGAGAGAAGGAACACCGTGGTAGGTTTAGTCGGTATTACCGGGATATCTCCATCTTTTCCCGGGTGAGTCCGACATAACCCCTCCTTCCGCCCTCGCGGAGGGGTAGGCGCCAATGCATTCATCCACGTTAAAAAAAAGGGGACTACGTATAGTAGGTATTATTATATATTATTTATTGCCTTGATGACGTAGTGGCTGTGAATGTGACTGCTGTACATGAGGTTCGATTCCTGGGTTAGGCAAGACTTTTCTGTCAAGAGATTTGGACTATGAGGTACATATAGTGGTTCCAAGTCTGGATGTTTTAATGTTCCTATTAATCTGTCAAGTCTTAGGATACTAGGCATAAGAAAAAATCTATTGTGTGGAGCCACCAGTGTGCTGCACTGCGAATCAATAGGTTATTCTGAAAATTTTTGTAACAATTGGGTTTATCCGCCAACAGCTCAAAATGTTGAGTTGCTCGGGTTTTATAAGTCTTCAGGTTTCTAGAAGGTTTACAATACTAAGATAAATTAATTATTGCCTCACAACAAGTACTTTATTATATAATTATATCTATACTATAATTAAATATAAAAACAAACAGTCCTGAGACACAAGGTAGTTCTTATGTTTACGTGCAATTGTGAGAGATCTCATGAAGTAATCGATTATTCCCACGACTTCGGCCGCGTAAATGTAAGTTACGTCAAGTAACAGTGCTCTTTTCTGGATAAAAGTACCCTATGTCCTTTTCTGTTATTTGACAACGTGTATGCGAAATTTCATGATAATCAGTCGAGTAGGTGAAGCGGGAAAGCGTAACAAATTAACTTTCATTCGCATTTATATTAAGTTAGGATTTAATTATAGTATTAGGCAACCTGAAGTAACCTTTTTTAATTCAGGATATGATCCGTCTGTATGTCATCCAATCAGAGGTCAAAGGTCATAGTCATTTCGGGGGTATATCGACTATGCTGAATGTCGTTGACCGCGAGTCTCTAGCTTTTACGGTTCTTGAGTTGAAAGTTGTATAACAGACAGACGGACAAAGCTGTTGTATAAGAGTTTTTTAACTCCAAAACGCACTGTTCACTAGGGGTAAAAAAATATTGTCTCGATCTACATTAACGAGAGTGAATCCGCGGGCAAAATCTAGTAGGTACCTAATATTATCAACGCGAATCCTTTCTTCTCCTAAAATTATTGTTTGTCCGAAAATCATTATCCATAACACGTTTACTATACAAACTTCAGTAGCCATAATGTTCTAAAATTCGAAATTTTGTTTTACATAATTATCTTTACTTCTAAAACTATTGTCATAATATCGAGTAAATATTATATGTGTATAAGTATACATATATATAATAATGTAATGTCCTAATTTTTCATGAAATAAAATCATATATCCTAAATATTGTGTTATATAACGTGTATTATTCCGTAAGTTCATTTATAATAAAATTGTTCGCCCTAAAATATTTACTAAGAATTTGGATGTAGTGACAGAAACGAATCTCTGTAAATCCGGCTCCACGCAGTCTTGTCTACCCCTAGAGTGTAATTTAGAATCGCGTAGGCGCGTAAGAGCGAGGCGGCCCGCGAGCTGAGGAGCAGAGGCTGCGAGCGAGCCGCCGCGGCTGAGGCTGCAGCAAGCCGAAGCTGCGGTGGTGAGCGAAAGCCGTCTGCGACGATTAGCACGCGTGGGACCGCCAGAGACCCGCAGCGCCGGAGCCGTGACAAAAGGCAAGCTTTGTAATAAAAATTAGTTTTAAAACATTATTAGGATAAATAAACATTAAATGATTTCAATTTAGGACTTTAAACTTTGATTGAAAACGGTTTTAAGTCTTTTGTATATTATTGATTGTAATATTTATGACAGACAAATTTGGGACATATTGTACCTATTTAGAAATTTAAATTTTATGTCATGTGATATTATGTGACATAAAGTTCGGACAAGTTAGGTATCTTTCGGAAAAATTTAATGATGATTAGAACAAAAAATATTATGGCACTTTAGATCATGGATAAAAAGTTAGGTAACACAATAGAGAATCTTTGTAAAGATGTGTGATGCTTGTTACTCAATCACTTCGAAACCGTTGAGCGGATTTATATGACACTTGACACAGATAGACCATGTCCTGGATTAAAAAATGTCACTTTAAGTTGCCTTCACTACATATTATAAAACAAGTCCCCCGCCGCGGCTGTGCGATAAACTCAAAAACTACTGAACGGATTTTCATGCGATTGTCGGCCACGATGGCGTAGTGGTTAGTGTAACCGACTGCCACGCGTGAGGTCGCGGGTTCGATTCCCGCACAAGTCAAAAATTTGTGTGCATGTTCATGTTCATGGATGTTTGTCTTGGTCTGGGTGTTTCTATATATAATATGTTTGTATTTACGAAAAAAAAAGTTAAAAGTTATCCATTGTCTAGAACCCATAATACAAGCTCTGCTTAGTTTGGGCTAGATGGTGTTGTGTGTATGTAGTAGAATATTATTATTATATTTTCACCAATAGACAGAGTGATTAATGAGGAAGGTTTAGAAGTATAATTTATTTAGGTTTATAAAACCTACCCGTGCAAAGCCGAGGCGGGTCGCTGGTATACTATAATTTAAAAAGATAATTAATATAACAATTAACAATAAATACATAGCGATGAAGTATCGCATCAATCGACAGTTACATGATTGGTAATGTGGCGTGATATTAGATCAGTGATCCGTTACTAGGAAGTTCTTGCTAAACAGAATTACTTACCTACCTACCACTAAACGGCGCATTGCGTAATGCACTAAAACTAGACCGATGTCTGCCTTCTATTGCTATTAACGATTGCAATTACATAATACGGCTTAAAAGAAGGAGAAACGGCTAGTTATGGACCTTTACCCTTCAGACCGCAGCTAATAGTTTTAAAGTTTGTATAGGATGGTCTGAAAAAGGAGACTTTCTTTTTACTGCACGGATGGCGTAGTCGTCTTAATGGTCGCCTCGTTACTGCCACTGCGTTGAGTGGGTTCGAATACCAACCGGGACAAAAAAAATTGCGATTTAAAAATTGTAGTTCCGAGACTGGGACTGGTTTCTGAGAATGTTTGTAAAGTCCTACGCTATACAGGAAGTATTAGAAATAGAGTTGTCTTTTAAATAAAAAATATAGCAAAACACACACTAAACAAGTAATAGACCATGTGTCGCGGGGGACTTTACAAATATTCAAACAACGGACAAAAACAACAGCCAGGCATGGAACAACTATTTGTGGAACACTCAAATTTTCGGAATCAAATCCGCAACACTCAGTGCATTGACGGTAGCGCGGCAAATCACATTCTAACATCACAAATCACTTCTGGATAGATATGGGATTAAATATAATGACCACCAAAAATACTAATTGCACAGCAAAATATGCTTACTAAAATATATCATAACGAGCACCTATACGCCTCAAATCACTGCATTCCGTCTCGGAAGGGTTAGGTTACGTTAGGTTCCTTCTTAAACCTACCCAAAAATAGGAGCAAACCTACCCAAAAATAGGAGCCCCGCGGAGCGGGCCTCCGTTGACTTAGTTTGATCTCTTTAAAACATTTTAGTAAGCATAATTTGGTGTGCAATTAGTATTATTGGTGGAACAAAGGCAAAAAATTGAGCAACCGTTAAATACTACCCGTTAGATATCCGCAGGAAACAGCTAGTTAAAGAATAAAGTAGAAACAAAAATGGTTAAGACATTATTTACAGACGCCATCCAGTCGGTACAATGTTGGCCACGTGTGCAGCCTCCCGCGGCAACCTTCGGTTACTATTAGTTGTTATTACTTACTAAATAGCAACTATTAATAAACTACGTTTGTTAAATGTTATATCACGTTTATTTTCTGATTGTTGCAGTTCCGGCCGCCATTCGTAAATGTTTTGTTATATGTACTATTATTGTAATTGCGAAAGTAAGTTTGTAGGTTACCTTGTCACGGCTACACTACTGAACCGATTTTGTTCAAATTTGGCATTGGAGATAGCTTGAATGGAAGTGGACATAAGCTACTTAAAAAAATAATGAAATATATCAGATATTTCGTGCATAGCATGCTGTGCCGCGTTGGTTGTGTTTATGATTGTTGCTGATAATGAGTTCTGAGTTTGATTCCCAGGTTGCCCAAATTGTAGTACTAGATTTTGCCCGCGGCTTCGCTCGCGTAAATGTAGGTTAATTTGATCAAGACAATTTATTTATTTATTCATCAGAACAGCGATAGCTCAGTGGGAGACCAACAGACAGCAATGCAGAGGGTCTCGGTTTCGAACCCACGTCGCGCAGCTCTGACTTTAGGAAGTTATATGACTTTTCGAAATTATGTGCGTATTGATTAACAATTATCGCCTGCTCCGTGCCTCGGAGAGCACGTTAAGCCGTCGGTCCCGGCTGCCATGCACATCTATGGCAGTCGTTATTGGGAGAGTGTCGACACAAAAGATCCCACTGGGTCGAAGTGTCGCCGGTCTGCACTGACTAGCCCCAAGATAAGATAATATACCATAAAACAGGTATCTAAACAGAGTGTAATACACATCTGACTATGCCTTCGGGTATTACAGGCGTGAGGATATGTCTGTACGAATTGACTAACTAATAAAGTTTATAGGGATAGTTTGAATGGAACAGTCGCAAGAGGCAGAACTAGGCGAACGTTTCGTGATCAGGTCGGAGACGTTCTGGACAAAGGCCAGGTTAAGAGCACCCACCTTAAACCGGCGAGCGTGAATGAGGCTAGAGAAGTGCGTCAGGATCGTAGCAAATGAAAAGCCGTAGTCTCTGCCTACCCCTCTGGGAAACAGGCGTGAATCTATGTATGTATGTATGAATTGCCAACTAATAATAAACTACTATTGTTATTTTACGTTTCATTTCCACTGGCTAAAGTCCCTTCCGCCATTGAGAAAATGTTTTGATATTAAAATATAGCTATGTTATTGTTAATAGGATTACTTTGACGGCTCAATGGTATAATTGCTTAGGCAGCTACCGATCGTGAAGTCACGGATTCTTGGTTGCGCGAAATAGTTTTAATTATATATATATATAAAAATATCGTATCATGGTGTTTGTGGTCGCTCTTCTCCGAAACGGCTCGACCGATTTTTATGAATTTCTTTATTTATATTTGGTAGGTATGAGAATAGGTCGTTAAGTATATTTCATGCCGCTAGGTGATTAGGGTGTCAACGTAATCTCCATTTACGCGAGCGAAGCCGCGGGCAAAAGCTAGTAAATTTATAAAGTACACAACGTGTGGCTAACTCTGCTCTTATATTTCCTGTCGATCATAAGGTTTAAGGTTTGCTCTGGGGTCGGCAGTGTCATTGAGTTTTAGAGTTCGAAAAAACTTTTATACAGCAGCTTTGTCCGTCCGTCTGTTCGTCTATCTGTTATACAACTTTTAACTCAAGAACCGTAAGAGCTAGGGACTCGCGGTCAACGCCATTCGACTTAGCATAGTCTATATACCCCGAAATGACTATAACCTTTGACCTTTGACCTCAAGGTCACGTGGTATCACGTGACCTTTGCATATTACTTGAACCATTGTTTCAAACTCTAAGCTTTACGGCAATTCATTGTCGATTCTCACTTGTTTTCTATTACGTAATTCTTAGTAACAGTACGATTGTACGAAGTGTGTAAATATTCTCGATAGATGGTATTATAATAGTACGCGCCTCGTTTTGTAGGACATAAGACAGGTGGGTGTGTGGGACTTGAATACAATAATTATATTGATATTAGTACAGAACTTGATACCTGCTTTACACGGTCAAAGATGTATCACGTACTCATATAGTATCAGTATCACTACATATTATAAAACAAGGACCCCGCCGCGTCTGTCTGTGTCTGTTCGCGATAAACTCAAAACTACTGGACGGATTTTTATGCGGTTTTCACCAATAGATAGAGTGAATTATGATGAAGATTTTGGTGTATCGAATAAGCCTTAACAAATTTGTTAAGGTTTTGTACTACTCGTGCGAAGTCAGGGCGGATCGCTACTTCTCAATATATTCGAATATTATTCGAATGCAATTTTGCACATCGCTACTTCTGCCCACCACTTTGGCTATTAAGCGTGAATCTAAAATTGTAATTAACTTATAGTGCCTTGATATGTATGTAAAGTTGTTGTTTAACTCGTTGTACTGGACTTAAAGCGGGACTAACAGTATTTTGTCGCGGTTTATGTAGGGAAAATTACTTATTTACACGTCGTAACATGATTACTTATATCGTGAATAAGGTGTGCTCTGTCCATAATGTCTGAGATGGAATCCCCGGAGCAGAAAAAGTGTTATTAAGGTTTTTGTTGAGAAATTTTAGTAGCAATAAATTAAATACTGTCGGCTTGGGAGACGATATATTATAAATAATAATAATATAATTGCCACCAGATCAATGGCTAATTTTAACGGAGACTGGCTATCTGCGCAGTAGATATTATAGTGCACAAGTATGTGCGCAAACACAAGTGCACTCTCTGTACCCTCACTCTTATGATCCGATGGGAAGGTAACTCGACACGACCAGAGAGAGATCAGCGCAGGACCAACGGCTTTACGTCCTTTCCAAGGGATGGGGGTGTGCTAACACCACCAACTTCCTAACTCCGGGCTGCTATTGAGATTTCTTAAGACTGCGCCGAGCGAAATATGCCAAAACAGACGGTCACAGTTAAGTGAATAAAGTCAACACTTTTTGTTTAATACAAATATAAAATATACATTTACCATAACAATGAATGTGTTTACAATTACTCTGTGTAAAGAACTTAAAATAATTAATATTTTCGCCTACAAAATTACGTAAATTTGCACGAAAAATGCAAAAACGTAAACTCGTGTTACGTGATTTTTAGATTATAACAGTAGAAATCTATCCTATTTTACAGCTTAAATGAAACATAAATAGTTATATTACAATTTGTCCGCCCCAAATATTTAAGTTATTGTTTGACAATAAACATACATATTTATCAAAAAAGCACTTCAAATCCTCCATACAATTTCACTATGGCGGCCGCGCGCCAATTTGAATATGCGCCGCGCCGCACGAGCTCTGTCATTATGTCTTACGCTCGGCGCAGTCTTAATAGTAAAACCCAATAACTTTTTGTTGGTCCGACCCGGGATTCGAACCCCGAGACCTCATGCACAGCAGTCGCATTCGCTACCGCTGCACCAGGGAGGCAGTTTTAGCGTCATATTATGTGAGACCTAAACCCATTGCTGACGAAATTAAGGTGTAATTCACCTCTGCCTACTCTTTTAGCGTATATACCTACGCGTGTCGTACAATTCGTTGTACTGGACTTAAAACCGGACTAACAGTATTTCTCGCGGTTTATATGGGGAAAATTACTTGTTCGGTACACGTCATAATATCGTTACTCATATTTGTAAATACTTTGACGATGAGGTAGGCTTGAAAGAACGATGGCGAGGTTGGACCCACAAATTGTAAAAATTAACGAAGTAACGTTCAAGTTGAAATAAAGTTAGTTATAACTACAGGTTTATAAGATTTTTATATAAAAATATTATGTCATTATAAGAAGGGAATTAAAAGTTATGATTGATTTTAATTTATTAAAAATTTGTCACTGTGCACTTACAAAACGCAACTTGTGTGGGATTGCGTTCCAATCTACAATACTTTATATTTGTTTTTACTTTAGATTTGATCTTGAATAATTATGGGTTTTTCTATTGTTAATAAAAATATAAAACTTACTTTCGGCAATAAAAACATAAATATTACATATGTAAATATGTATTGTACGAGTAAAACGTCTACAAAAATATTAAATTATAAACTATTACTATACTCATGGTATAACGTAAAACGGAACGTTTAGCTGGCAATACTGTCTGTCAGTTGTCAATCATAATCTGTCTTATTTCATATTATCATATTCCTATAATATTGTATTTTTTTTCTTCCAACTTCTTTCCATTTGATTTTTTGTTAGTCTTATATTGTTCTACAACTATCAATGAGTTATCTTAAGGCACGTTATCTATAAGATTGGGTCCCAAAAGACATGAAATCCGCCATTGTTCTTTATCACTTTATTGTAATTAACGTATAGTGTCTTGATGACGCAGCGGTAGTGAATGCGGGTTCAATTCCTGAGTCGGGTAGTCTTTTTCTGTTAAGCAATTCTCAGTAGTAGGAGTTTGACATGGCGCCCGGCTGCCGCCTATTATGTAAAACAGCTGATAATAAAACGATAATTGATAATCGACCATTATTATTAGACATAAAACGATAATTATTAGGAAAATGTGTAATACACCTCTAGCGAAAAATAAAAAACGTGACAAACGAAAACAAACCCACATTCGTATTTATAATATTAGTTAGGATTTAATTTCGAATATACAAGCGTGAGTACATACGACATTATATTGAATTGTTTATCGCCTTTTTATATGACCCACAAATTGTATAATTTTGATAATATTGCCTTAAGTTTACGCGAATGTTAAACATTGAAATAACTACTTGTTACGGATTTAATGGTGTTGTTTATTTTTAAAACTATTAATACATAATTTTGAAACTTTTCATCTACCATTGTTTAAGATTGTTGCTTCTATTAAAATTATTAAAACTATCTAGATTTAAGTTTACACTTTCCTCGACGTTTCGTTTGCTTTTCAGTAGCCATGTTCACGGGTAGACTATAAAATCCGTGTAAAGTAAATTTTTATATAAATTTTCACTTAATTACATATCATACATTACGATTGTTTCCATGCCCTAAATAGATCTGCTGTATGTTCTCAACAAATTTGTGTGTTTTCACTAATTATTCGGAGTTCAATATGCCCGTTGAGGGGTCATGGAGCGACCTCGTTTGCTCGCGTGCCTGTACCGTGGCTTATTGTTTCTACATCCAATGATGCCCGGCATTTAAAAAATCACTATGAAGTGACGTCACACGCAGGTACATCGTACAAGTATGTATCAGAAGGGTTAGACAAAAGGTATAGTCACACATAGATACATCATACCTTTTGATGCTAGAGGGTTAGGATCGAGGTATAGACATACGATTTAAATATGATTGATGAAACAGCCAAGTAACATGCAATTTCACACCCATATTTCAACAGGTGTGTTTAGCAACTACGTAATTGGGAAGTCTTTTGCCGTCTACTGGACACAGTTCCACATTGCGAGCTGACACTGAAAATTTCTTAACATAAAAATATGAATCTAAAACATTGGTAGGTAATGCGAACACAATATTACGTAGGCAAGCCATCTTCAATACGACATACAGGACACTTTTCGTAATGAGAAGCATCGCATTAAAAGATACGTTGTAAATACGTCATTCAAGAAACTCATACTTGAAGAATATTAAATAAGTGGTTATTTAATATTGTTGATGTATGGATTTCGTTTTAAAATCATATTGACACGAGAGAACTTGTAAGAATAAACTTACGCCCGAATTTAAAACTAAATCCATATTGATATCTTTTTGGCAGTGACATAAACAATTTATGTCAAATAAGTTGTTCATAGTGCAGCTTGCAGCGTGTAGACGAGTGGATATTGCGGTAATCGATTTATTTACATTAAGCAACGCTAACGCGTTGTACCTATGTAGGATAGACTTTTATTTTAGAGGGCTCGAATGCTTCTGCTTAAATGGTTCGGTACCGTAAAATGCGCGTGTGTGCTTAAGAAAACGTAATGCTCGGCGTTCTTTCTTTAGTCGGAGCAAAATTATTATATAATTCTTGGGAAACTCGGCAGAAATACAGTGGTTAAAGCTGGTCCTATACAACAGGTACGTAGATCTAGTAGTACTTCTACGGACTCCTGTATATGTATCTTATAACCTTCTCTATTTTATGCCACAATTCTGTACTAGTATCATCTATTACCATTCTGCAAGTTAGACTATATCCATCAATCCAATGGGTTGGTTCTACCACTTCCGTCCAACTCAAAGAGATTAATAGTCGTAATGTTATTTACAATACTCATATTTGAAACTTGACGTAAGTTTGGGTGCAGTCATCAGGGGCAGTCAAAAACGCGATAAATTCCGCCTGAGGTCAATTACCTTATTATATATATGTCCGTTCTGTGAAAACACGAATACATTGCTCCAGTTATACCGACTAGAAACTGTATCTAAAACGCATGTGAACATAATTAATTTGAACATTTGTAATATGTATACTTTTCGCTTTTTTATATCACTAAAGTGGCGTGTACGGATACAGCCAGCCTGTTTTGATAGGAACTAAGACAGTCCTGGTGTAGCAAGCATCTACTCAGAGAATAAGACGGTAGCCTATGTATGTTTGCAACAAAAGGGCTGTCGCTCGCCTGTTGCCAAACTCCATAAACTATTGCTATGTCTGCTGACAGCGCAAAGGACAGAAAATATTGGTCCCCTGGTTACCACATAGCGCCAATTCACGGAGCGTTAAATCAAAAGCATCGTAGAAATACGACACAAGCCTGCGATCTTCGATAGGGTTGTGGTACCATGGACTGTTCAAGTTTGAATGTGATACGTGTTTCAACGAGGATATCGCTTTTCGCTTCTCTGTATCTGTATCGCGTGGAGTCGGTTCTGGAAAATATTAGTGTTGCCTTTAAAGCTATGTTAGTTTAGTAGAAAATAGCTCTGAGGCTGCTTTAATCGCGCCCAGATTGGCTCTAAGACATGAGAGTAAACTCCCTGCGGATGGCGAGCGGTCCGATCGTAAAAGTAGCCTTGAAAATAATTCTCTTTCTATTTTATTGACATCCTAAACGGTACATGACATTATATCGACTAAAGGGTGAGTCACAGAAGTTTATTTTAAAAGACTGAAGCACTTGAGACATGTCTATTGAAACTGTTCTTATATTTACTACGTCAAAGCCAATATGGTGCCCATGGGCAATCCTTACTAATTACGGTCGTATTGTTATATAACATCCAACTTTCTTTTGTTATTATTACTATCTAATGACCATCAGACGTAGCAACGCCTCTTACAATTCGCCGGGTTTTTGAAACCGATACCTTCGTCGGTGTGCGCACAATACACCACCAAATATGCGTCGGAATCAATGTCAGGTGATAATATTATTCGATTTTCTACAAGAAATTCGCTTGTATCATCTGAAAAATTGAATTGCGCGGCTGACGATATTAGTCTCGCTCCTATTACATGGCACCTGAATATAGATAAATGTTCAAATATGTATGTACATTTCTGTCCCACTTTTCAGTGATATACAACACTAAACCTGATACTATCCTGTTCTAATTTTGTGCAATATAAATCACCAGAATTCGTATATATCGGCGATCTAAATTTTCGACACGCTTATTACCAATAGTACATTTCGTTCGATCGAATTTTGCCGAATAAGGTGAGTTACAGCCATTCTCCACAGCCAGACGCCAGTAACACTCGATATTCGTACGACGACCGATTGACTTATTCATTACCTGCGTATTTACTCTCTGACTAGTCGTTTAGTCGTAAACGTTCTAGCTAGTCAACGTCCAATACCTAAACATTATGTAGTATACAAAGCTAGGACGCGGCCTTCTCTACGTCACACATAGGTGACAGATTAGCGAATGCTATTAACAATGCAGGTGGCTTCATATAAACATATGGCAGATATTGTGTAATATGTACTGGCTGTGGCCGGCTGGTTGTATTCAGTTGTACTGTGGGTTTGTGTACCAGAAGGCGGCTCATACGTGTAGGTTTTGGATTTTACAATCTGAAGTAACGTAACTATATCTGGAGTACTTCGAGAGACTTGTATAACTGCAGCCACTAGACTAAAGACTCTTTCTTTCTTCTTTCTTCTAAAGATGTAGATTTTGTCTCCGCCATTGGAAAATTAGTTCGGCCGTTTGTATATACCGCTAAAACTGGCATAATCTTTGTAAGTTTTAAGTTCTAGGTTTTTATTATGTTATTTTTTTCTTAATATTGTCTTCTGTTTACGCGAATATTATTCATTGAAATTAAACTATCATAATCATAATCATAATCATAATAATTTATTTGTGGAACATAGGTTAGTAATACAGTTCTTAAAGCTATGTTATAAGTACGCTATGTCCTACCACATAATATGGTGTACAAATTAAAATATATGTCTTTAGTCCCGAATAATATCAATTAATATAATTACAAAAGAAAATTGCAGCTAATTGTTCATTAAAATTAAACGTTAATAATTTATGATAATTACATAAAATCCAGATTAACACATATTATTTAAGTCTTTATCGTGTAGAAAATCATCAATAGAGTAGTAAGCCTTATTAACCAATAATTTGTTCAATTTGCTTTTAAATATGTTTATAGTATTCCGTCGAATTTCTACTGGTATCTTATTATAGATGATCGGTGCCATACAAAATATGCTTGCTCGTAACAATTGAGTTTTGCATGCTACATGTTTTAAAGTACCCTCACGTCTAGTACCAGAAAATATACCTACGGATTTTATCGCGTTATTTTTTCGCTTTTCAGCAGCCATGGTCTCCCCGTGACCATGGCTGCTGAAAAGCAACCGAAACGTCGGAGAAAGTGTAAAATTAAATAAAATCGAAATAGTTTTAATAATAATTTAATAATCTTAAAAATTAGTAAAGCTTAATAGTAGTAGTAGTGTAAAAGTTTTCAAAATTATGTAATGAAGTGTCAAATAAATAACGCGATAAAATCCGTACATAGTAGTTTAAATTTAATTAATTTTTCTTGTATTTCTGTATATTTACAAACAAATACAAACCTTTCCTCTTTATAATATTGGTTAAGATTGATATCGACTACTTAGTTATATAGCCATGCACAGGTTTGCGGTCTAAATTAAGTAATTGATACTTCAAGGAGTACACCACAGACACGTTTTAAATATATTATTACGTAAGTAAGAAGTATGTGTATCATTTGAGCCACTAAAGATAATTCTTGCAAACATTCTACTTCTAGACATCGACCTGTAAGGAAGTATTCAGAATAGCAGCTACTGGGTATGTAACTCAAGCATTGGAATACATGCCAACTAAAGTATTCGCAATGTAATCAATGTGTTTATTTAGCGTACTCAAGGAAGTTATCCTAATGGATACAAGTGTACATAGTCGTATCTTGTATAATGTACTGATAATACTGTTGACGTAGATGACGCATTGCATACTACACCAATATAATGACCGAATCACGTATAGCGGCGCGGGCGCACCTGCCTAGCGCGCTCGCTGTGACCTTGCTTACTCTATAGTGCTCGAAATCATGCCCTTACATTACCATTCTATCCAAACAAAGCCTGAATACTTCTGGTTTTTGCGTGACAACCTGACAATTTTCGAATGAAAACTTCATCCATATTATTTTTATAAACCTTGCATTTATTTTCACCACTATAATTGTTATTACACTTGCGTATTATTTGAAGTTTAGCGCATCCGATATGCCAAATGAATAAATCCTTAGAACCAAGGTCTTAAATTGTTTTTCTTCAAGCGGAAATTGCATGGGTTCTGCAGAATGAGTGATATTCAAGACTTTAATGGCTTTTCCTCTTCGAAGTTACTTATCAAATATTATCTTGCCAACAACTTAATGTTAAACTTTATTTAATAGTTGAAATATATACATAATAATTTTTTAATTAGCGACATTTGCAATAACATTTAGCCTATGCTGTAATCTGTTAAATATTCTACGTTAACATTTTTTTCGCTAGTTATACTATATTCTTAAAATATTTTCCAATGAACGTAAATTGGTTGCCTGTACTAAGTTAGACCTGTGTTTCAGGCTATATTGCTATTTAATTCAGACTATTACAGTAGAGTTGGGACAGATAACTTATGAACTCTAAGGCATAAGCTCCGATATTGTATCAAATAGTACATCCGTGTACTATTTGGTACAATATCGGCTTTAAGACAATACCAGACGATGAATTGCTTAACACAGTCCTGCTTAAGAAATCAAAGAGCAGCACGTTATGCAATTAGTACTGTTACGTTATCAGACTTGTTATAATCGTTCACAATTTTGTAATGGTTGTGTAGTACTATTATATTATATAGTTAGTTGGAGCGCGTCGCGTCGATTATCTACCGTATGTGCGTGATATCTGGTGCTATCTTATTCGGTACGATCGGCTGTATCTAAGTACTTATGCACACGGATACTAGCAATACTTTTTCTTGTTGTTGCTTCATTTTCTTTGTATTGTGCGTCATCGTATCGCACAGTTAGTCATCGCTAATGAAGCTAAGTACTATATTTTTGCGATTCGCCGTTACTGAATCAGCATTGCACTCACGTACTGGACATGTGAAATCGTCAGTTCTGACATTAATGAATTATATCTCATACATATTCATTATGTTGGAATGTAGTGATCGAGATATTTACTCGATAATTTTCTAATTTATTATCGATACATTGATGCTGTTGTGCTCTGATTGTAAGTTTAAGACACTCTTAAAGTGGTGCTGTTATTGAAGGCTTGGACGCCTGCAACATCAGGCGAATGAATGGAACTTTATTTATCCTACTAGAAAAAAAGACTTGAATACGCAAGCAACAAAGGGCATTCGTATTGTGGCTGACTTGCTGACAGCACAGTGCCTTTAATGGATTCTGTAAATCTATTCATAGCAGGCATACAACTCAAATTTATTTGACTACAATCTTCTGAATAGTATAGGCATTTCGCAAGTCAAAGTGCTCCAGATTTCGCAATACCTACGGTTAATAAAGTAGTATCCATGTTGACTAGTCAAACTTTATGGCATACCTACAATACTTACAACATCGAATAAGTATTACGTAAACAATTTTAAAAAGTGCCTATGAGTATAGTTCCTTATGAGAGTCGGCGCGAGCACTGCATTGGATGACTCGCTCGTGCTAATAGTGAAACGTCATTTAGGGCACGAGTCGACAACTTTGAAGCACCGAGCAGTTGGACCATTTCATTAAGTTTGTGTAGTCTTACCTTAATATACGTTTTATTGGTATCTTATCAATTTACGGCATAATGATAATACGACGAATTGGCACACCTTACGTTCGTTTTCACGACTGCGAAGTGCAGGATATGTGGGACGTGGCATACAATAAGTGCGAATGTCAAGGCCCCCCAAAAAGGGAGTGTACACGTCGTATGAATGGCGCATCGGTACACCCGGCGGTGGCAATGGGAGCATGACCGGTACTTTCGCCGGCCGCGCCGCTCGTTAGCTCTAGATTAATCATGATTACAATGAAGTAGGCATCCATGTTCGCTGGTCGCCCGAGGTTGTTGTACCCGAGCGTCGAGCGACTACACGCGACGGCGCCGCCGCCGTCACCTAACAGAGTAACTACGACCGCATTTTAAAATCGGAAATGTATGATGGCACTTTTTCTATTGACTTTTTATTTTAGTCGGTTAGGAAATAGTGTTGTACACATCGCGACGCAATCGCGGGTTGAAACGCTAGATGTCCGGTCGCGTGTCCGATCGATATTTTGTTTTTGTTCGTCCGTCGTACTTATCGATGAATTTGCTTGTGTAACAAATTCCGCTCTGTATTGTAGTAGTTCAGTAAACTACAAGAATGTGTGATCACGAGGCGATAACGCGATGCATCGATAACCGACGTTCGGTGGAAGTGTCGCAAACATCGCCGCCGCTGTATGTGCTTCAACTGTGAATTTCTTATTGTATGATTCATACGTACTTTCAATATAATACAATTTTAGCTGAGGCACGATGCGAAACAGAACTCAATAGACTTAATTGTCTACCATTTCTTTTAAAGGCGAACATAGTTGCTAATACATATATGTATATTAGATAATAACGGTTGGCAAAGCTTGTAGTGCTTAACCCGATTAATGAAAATTTCAAAAGTCAACAAATTATTTATTCGTTTAGGACACATAGTACTCCTATGAACGTCATAAGTTATCTTTTAGATTATCAGAAAGATGATGTCAATGGATGATACTGGCATAGGCAAAGTAGCATTAAAGAGAAGTTTACTCCGACGACAGTAACACGGCAAAATGCTAAAAGAAGAGCTACTTACCACATTTGCTTGTCTACATATGCAAGTGACGTTACTTTCGAGGCGTTTCCCTTTTTCCATAAGTTCATGACCCAAATATCTACGGAATAGTTGTGTAGTATACAGGAGCCTGTAATGTGTTATATACTTTTCTAGAAAAGTTCTACTACCACTCTCTATATATCGTCACCGTTGCTGTCAGTTGCCCTTAGCAAATTATTTCAAGACAGTCAGAACCTCAATTTTTTTACAACGAATTTTGTTATTTGATATTTCTTCAAATAATATTTTACACTTCAAGCGAATAAACTTCTTATCTCGTTATATCTATTCTCATAACGAGAAATCTAGAAAGCGCGATGTGTACACGGGGAGCGCACCCATTCACAGATAAGACTTTGAGTACATTCGGTTGCTATAGCAACCGTCGCGCGCAACAGGATAGCATAGATCGTTGTTGATAACGTTAGCACAACTACAACACTGTTTCCGTGAGGACGATGCCCTATTGTGGTACGGCTTACCTATACACTGCCTGGGACGTATCAGTTGATCATTCTGTACATCACTTAGATGTTCTTTATTTAAAAGTAAGTAGTGGTGTACAGTATAGTTTGAATTTGTTCCACGACGTAGCGAGGCGATTCGACTAAATATTAGACTGACATTCCAGACTTTTGACATATCAACAGGGTTCATATTTTACAGTAGGTATATGTATAATAAGTAGGTAATCAACGTATGCATATTCGTTAGTTTTAAAGTTAGGCTTAATATTTTTTTATGGTGCTTTTAAACTTTCGCTTCGGTCTGTGGCATTGCGATCTTATACTATAAGGATGATAATATGACTCATGGTTTGGATAAATAATAAGGTTTATACAGTCTAGAGTTGTAATATGTATGTATGTATCTTATGTGGGGGCCAGTCAGTGCAGACCAGCGACACTTCGACCCAGTGGGATCTTTTTTGTCGACATTCTCCCAATAACGACTGCCATAAATGTTCATGGCAGCCGGGACCGATGGCTTAACGTGCTCTCCGAGGCACGGAGCAGGCGATGATAATGTCAATCAATACACACATAATTTCGAAAAGTCATAACTTCCGAAAATCAGAGGTGCGCGACGTGGGTTCGAACCAGAGACCATCTGCATTGCAGTCTGTTGGTCTCCCCACTGAGCTATCGCTGCTCAGTGGGGAGAGTGAGTTGTAATATAACATTTAGGCTTATCCACAATGACTCATAAAAAATCTACCATCGACTATTCCTTCGATATAGTATAGACTGACAGTCAACATTTTTATCCAACTTTAAGAATTTGGTTCGTGATTTATTACATACCTACTGGTAACATATATTATATGCAGCCATATAAGAAGCCAAGCATGCGTATATTTTTTGTCATCGTACTCGCATCGTCTGTTTACGTCCGGCGCATACACGCGACGGTTAATTGTCCGGGGCATTGTTCCTGCATCCGCTGTGACATCACCCTATGTCCATTGAGACGCATCAGTACTGTGGACTGGCCACGAGTATTGTGCTGTGCGACCCACTTGTAGCTCAATGACGGTGCATTGTGTTCGGATCACGACTATCCAGCCCCACATCACCAGATCGAACGTTTGTTCTTCGATTGTTTGTGCGTTCTACCCGTGGGATTCTTTCACGTTATGCTGATAGTATGCGGCTGATCTTTTGTGGGGCCAGTCATCAAAGGTCGTAGATGCAGTAGTTATAGGTAGTACAGGTAGTTTCGCCTGATTGTGCAATAAACAAGAGCGCGCAATTTGATATTTTTTTGGAACATAACTATCTTTATCTATCATACGTATGAATTTATCTATCACTAGCTGACCCGCGCAACTTCGTCTGCTTCACATAAGAGAACTTTTCCCGTTTTTGCAAAATTTTTCATTGCTGCTCTGCTCCTATTGGTCGTAGCGTGATATTATATAGTCTATAGCCTTTCTCGATAAATGGGCTAACACTTTTCAATTCGGACTTGTAGTTCCTGAGATTAGCGCGTTCAGGCAAACAAACTCTTCAGCTTTATAATATTAGTATAGATATGTTAGCTCTGCCACTTTCCGCCTTTGCCAATAGGCTTTCTAAACTATGGTGTTACTCAGAGTAAATCCTGACATTGCTTATTTAATTTTATCCGCGAAGATTAAACTTTTTTATTTTCCATTTGTTTTGATGTAATCTGCTTTTATCGTGATTATTGCATAAATGTCACCCAAATATTGCTATATACCACTATTTCTTATAGCAGTACAATTGCAATTATAAATACCGAGAGAATAAAACAGCGCTATAATTATACTGAACAATGCTGTTTGTCCTGACATAAAGATACAGTACTGATCCTGGTATCACGTGCGTATTTTCCCTTTCAAACTTGTCTTAAAGAAGATGTCATATCAAACAACCAATCAATTTTAATGACACGTCATATTAATTCAAATTAACACTAATTGCACATTAAAATGTCTGATCGTGGTTCGCGTCACTGGTTAACTCAATCAGTTAAGATGAAAAGTGAAGTGGCTGTTATAAAAAGTCGTAGCTTGTTAAAAAAGGAATTTGTTTTGCGTATTTTATTCGATAGCCCTGTGGGTAACCGTTGGACTGCTACGCAGAGGTCTCGAGTTCGATCCTAAGGCGCTCGTATCTGACTTTTCGAAGTCATGTGGGTATTAAATAGTTAATTATCGCTTGCTTTAAAGGTGAAGGCAAACACCGTGAGGAAACCTGCATGTCTGAGAGTTCTCCTGTCCTAAGTTTACCAACCCGCACTGGGCCAGCGTGGTGGACTATGGCCTAATCCTTCTCACGCTGAGAAGATGCCCGTGTCCAGCAGAGGGACAGTTTAATACAAGCTTACGTTCAGCACAAACAGTTTGCCTAATGCGAACACAATCTTGTTCTATGAAAAGGACAATTACATTATATTGGTCTTACGATGTCCCGTTGTGCCGTTCGGCGCATGATTATGATTGATACGCTTCTTTCTGACGATGTGTGTTACTTTCGTAGTGAACGTACACATATAGTGTTGTGGGTCACATAAACAAAACAAATGAAATCGATGGTATATGATGGGGTTTCGGAAGTCATGTGTGTCGGGGCGCGCGCTGAATATTGACTACTATTTGACGCGCTTGCGCATCGTTGAGGCTAATACGTGTGTGCGTCAAACAATTTTTTTACAGGCTGTATCAGTGTGTATGGTCTTCGATAGGTAATGGTATAGGGGGGTCGGACAATGATCAAGGGAGGACTGGGAGGGGCAGACATTAAATAATATTTTTAGAGAGACCTCTCTTTAGGGGTAAGATTCATGATACGGGACCGGTTTTAAAGTTATAATAAAGAATTGTTTTAAGGTTATATTTACTTAAAATACAATATCATTTTTGTATCAAGAAGTATTGCTTATAATTATTTCGACTGCTTTATTATGAAGTTTTTAATACATACATACATAGATTCACGCCTGTTTCCCAGAGGGGTAGGCAGAGACTACGGATTTCCATTAATATTATCGAATATTTGTATAAGTCAATTGGCATAATTATGATTAAATATTTCTATTATCTAAGAGTTTTAGGAAGAATGGAGATAAAAACTTATTCATGAAAACAATTCAAATGCTTGACTATGACTTCATAAAAAGAATGACTGTCGCCTATTACAGTGGGTGATGAATTTATAACTTTTATTTAAACTTCTATTACTCATATCATTGCAAACTTACCTACATACCTTTATTTGATAAATTTCGGTTTTTATCTTTGCTCTAGTTACGATTGAGATACTTGTTTTGCAAATACATATAACGGTTATTATAATAGAGGCGTATGATCGTAATAACGTGGTAGGGGTACCTGCGCAGGCCCATACGGCGTGCGACGTGCGCCGAATGTGCGCGTGACTGAATGCACCCATTGTCTCCCATCGGTGAGGCTTTAATCCAAATCGTCATTGTTTTATGTTCTGCTTGACAATGCACTTTTACAGTTATTCTTGTTTTATAGCTTTTGTATACAGATCAAATATGATATGCTGTTGATTTATATGCGTATGCGCATAATAAAAATACTAAGAAACAAACTATAAAGTAAGCCTTGGTGTAAGATTGCTCTTATTTTTGTGGACTGTCACGAGGTCTCGAGTTCGGATCACGGGTCAGAGGAAGTGTTATTACTTAGGTGTTTATATTGATTATGCTTGGTAGCTGCACAAAGTCTGGTTATGTGCCATATAGACAGTAATGGGCTCACCTCTTTCTGCATGGGACATCAAACTTACTTGGCCTGTCCCATACAGGCCAACTAAGTTTTGTGTCTCGTTCTGATGTGAAATGTCTTTGTTCTCGTGTATGCAACAGCAACATTTAAAGAGTCTTTACCAACAAGCAGCACTAAAAGCTGACAAATAATAGTAGCCAACAGCGTACGGACACCACATACCGGACAGGACAACAACGTCTACCTGGCAAGATAGTATTTTATAATTACATATTATCCAAGCATGCTTAAGTTACAACCACAAAGACGATACAAATTAAATCACACTTTATTGACGAACTGATAGTGTTGTCTGTCCTTGGCAGCATCCATCCCTTACCACAAATATTCTTACCGTTTACCTCAGTATTCGAAGTGGCCCCAAGTACATATTCCGTGCCCTGTGGATTGTGGCCACAAGTCGTTACTTCTAAGACTAGTAAAGATTAGCCGTTTGAGGTGCGGAGGGTACGTAGGCGGACGACGGATGCACATCCTCTTTACAGCGAGGATACAGGTATCCTGCTGACCAGTGACCTTGCTCCAGCAACTCTATGACACTGCCGCCTAAAATTGTAATCACCGACTTCTTTCGACAATATCTATAGATAGACGCGCGTGTGCGTTAGGAAGCTTAGTTTGCTAATAGGGTTGCCAACTATAATAAATTAATGCACTTTATTTCGGGTAAACGTAGTACTACTAGCTTTTTCTCGCGGCTTCGCTCGCGTAGAAGTAGTTTATGTTAGGTTAGTATGTTAGTAACAGCAGTTTATTTTTTAAATAAAATATTGCCTATGTTACTCGGTAATAATATGGCTTTCTAACGGTGAAAGAATCTTCTAAATCGGTTGAGTAGTTTTTGAGTGAAATCCTTACTAACAAAGAAAATATACTCCAATTCTTGTTTTAAAAAAGACAACGCCTGCACTAGGGATAAATCCTATGTCGCGACATAGGGCATACAAACATTCAAGCAACGGACTCAAAGAACACCTAGACTCGGCACAACCATTTGTGGATCACACAAATTATTGTGGGGACCGAACTCATAACACTGGGTGCGGCGGCAGAGGCGAGGCGACCTCTTAAACCACTACGCCATCCGTGCAGTCCAAATATTTTTTAAATTAAAGGTGGCAACCCTATTTAATAACGTCGGCACGCAGACAGAATGCGTTTAAAACTTTGCATGTCTGTTGCCATTTTACTCGAAAACGGGTGAACCGGTTCTGATTAACTGACCAATTTATTGGATGTAGTTTGTTGGATTGCGTTGATGGTAGTTCGTATTTTGCGAGATGCGAGACGGCTATTTAGCTATCACGCTTAAATGCATTTAAACACACCATTCTCGTGGCTTTTCTTGTGAGAGGCAGACATCCAACACATAATGTAATAGATAGCACTGAAATTCGAAAGAAAAATATTGAACATACCATTTAGTTTCATTTGAGGATCAAACCCGCAACAGACTGCACTGCATAGTAGCTAATTAGCTGCGCTTACCGTTCAGTCATTGCACTATCCATGCAGGCAACATGAAACTAGTATAATTTTCAGTCGTAAGAGGCAGACCTAGGCGAACGTTTCTTGACCAGATCGGAGACGTTCTGGACAAAGGCCAGGTTAAGAGCACCTTAAACCGGCGAGCATGTATGAGGAATGTGATGAAAGTGAATGAAACTATTGAAGTGTGTCAGGATCGTAGCAAATGGAAATCAGTAGTCGCTGCCTACCCCTCTGGGAAACAGGCGTGAATGTATGTATGTATGTATTAAATAGGAATGCGAACAGACGCATTCCTGTGATTGTCCTACATAGTCTGACGCCTTTATCACCGAAGAAGTAGGCAAACGGGTATAACGTCCACATTTTGCAAGCTATAGTTATAGGTCCCACGTAATATGAAGGCTTCTAGGGCAGAGGGACAGCTCCTCTGCCCTGGCTTGACTAATGGTCTTCTACCGGGCATGGTTCCAGACCCCGTATTGCTGCTGAGGAATCCTTGGCAGACGAAACCATTAATTATTTTCCCGACGTATTGTAAATATCTCGAATCCCATGCATCATAGTCGCATTCACTATCGCTGCGTCTCTGAGATAGTCTAGTCTTTTTTCATTAGCTTGCTGGTATGTCCCAATGTCCAAAAGCCTTTTCCTTGGACATTCAAATTACTCTCTTCGTGGATAGAATAAAAATGTTGTATTATTTCACAATATTGAACAATGCTGACGTATTGAATCACAATTAAAGGCTTATCTTATTCAAATGTCTTATGTCCGCAATGTGTGGTTTATTGGTGAATAATCATTTGTTTGCATTTCTTATATCAGCTCTCTCGGTTACTATGTTCATATTAGTTATAGGCTTTTAACTAGGGAAGTATTATCACACTAAATTGTAGTGTTTGTATTGCCTTAAAAGTAAACCTCTAAGTGTTAATAAGTGAGTTTATTTGGACCATGACGTCGCAGTAATTTTTAGGTGTCGCTATTAAAAGAGATAAGATATCTTTATTCTAAATTTTTAGAGTCTGGTTATGACCACGGCCAGTGCAATCTGGCCGAAATGTCAAGCTTTAAAGACGTATGGACATACTGAGTATGATGGCGTTAATATCTGTTTTTCGTTATATATATCTTTTAAAATATTTGAATTTCGCCAAATTTTTTATGTTATCTTAACCACTTTTAGGCAAGAGGCAAGGGCAGTGCTACAGACTTCTTCTTTTAGAAAATTGAGGATTTTGGACTTAAAACATAGTTGGCGAAATACGTGTGTAATATACTTCTGATTACCCTTTCAGAGATAAATTGTGTTAAGTCTATGCCTAGTTGCCATGACATACCATAAAACCCGTAAATAAAAATCAAGACTGAAACAAAAGTTTCTATATCGTGTCATAACCACGCTGGAATTTCTAAATATTCTAAAGAAAACACATTTCAAAATAGCCTTATTATTAAAAAGCTTACATCATAGTCGCGCCCTTGCATACAGTACAACAGGAAACTAATCTGCAAGGAGAATGCCTGGATATCGGCAAAGGGAAATCCGTTGTCTCTACTCATCCCTTCAGAAAATATACGACAAGTCAAGTAGGTTTACAGTGAACTCCACAAAACCTCGGTGCGTTATTACATTATGTAGATGGTTGTAGCTCACTACGCGTCGCTGAGCCGATGCTGCCGAACAATAACATTGCCTGCGTGACGGCCAATGTACTGCACGTTCATTTAAATGGGTATATTGTCGTGACCACTGTTATTAGCTGAACTACCTTAATAATTTCCACCTGCGATGTTACTACCGAAATTTTACTATCGTTCTTTTACGGATCCTCGTAATTTGAGGGTAGATACTTATTTCCGTAACTATACAGAGGTTATCTATGCTTGTTTATGATGTTTAATATAAGGAGTACATGCTTGAATATGGTTTTCTTAAATCTAAAGTTATGCGTAGGTCCGTCCGTCCTAAAGTATTCTTTTTATTAGGAAATAGGTAATAATTTTCTTCTCTCCATTCCATGAATCAGAATTTGGTGCTTTCGTAACCGGTAACGATACCGTTTATTGAATTTATGCATTTCTCTTTAAAAATTCAAAGAGCATAAAGCCTTTAGTTACTGTATGTATGCAAAATCTATAAGTGCCGCCAGGATAGGCCAGAATATACATATGAATATACTTGTATATTTGACAATATGGATGCAGTTATAAACCTATAACAGGGCCAGTTTTAGCAAATTTCTGTGCGGTTCCGTTGTACTAATGTGGAAAAATGAATTATATATTATAAAAATAGATAGCTATGTTCTTCAGGAACATCTAAAATCTTGACGAGCTACCTGGTCTTCCCAGTAGACCATAGGTTACGCCATTGCTCTACACTCTCATTCCACACACACACGCACACTTCCAGCAACAAAAGAAACATTTTTCTCACATAAAAGCAATGCGCAATAAAAGGTATGTATTGCGCGTGGTCATTTTCACGTTTCGTTTCCGTCGTTACAGCAGTGGGCGTCATTTAAGGTACCGTACTGCAATCATCGCGGCATGCATTTCTCACGGCGACGCGGTGTTACCACAGTTGATGTGAAAACATGTATCGCGAATCATGTAATGGAACATATGTTGGTAATCTAGATCGCGGCGCTTTGTTCTGTGTTCAGGCGCATGCGCAGTGAAAGTGTAGGAAATGGGCGGGATGTGTGTGGTTGATGGATGTTGGCCGCTGGACGAATCGGTGATTGGCGACCACCCGGCGGCGATGGCACGCGACTAGCACGCGTCGTTTCTATTATCTATAGTACTGTCTGTGGTTTTCGCACTTCCATGTGGAGCATTGTTTTGCTAGGTTTTGAGTACGAATGCATGTTTATTCCTTTTTTCATTGAATATGTGACCTATAAACACTATAACTCTCACGACATGACCTATAACATGTTAAATAGAAGGCAAATTACTTGGTGTATTATAATATCATGTCGAAGTCTTTATCGAGGATGGGTATCGGTATAAATATAATGGTCGTATAAACTTACTTGGTATGGCTAACGGGATGGTTCTCAATCATCCTTATGCAGTCCAGTGCTGAACACGGGATATACCAATTTGCGCACTAACATAAATTTTGTGCCATTTGCTTTTCGCCTTGAAAAGACCTTTAAAATACTGCTCCAAAAAACGTGCACGGTATACGTTACAAAGGCTGCTTTAATTACTTTAAACTAAAATAGGCAAAGGTGCTCTATTTAAATGTAGTCCAACTTCATTACAGTCGTGGAATAATCATATTCCACGACTGTAATGAAGTTGGACTACATTTAAATAGAGCACCTTTGCCTATTTTAGTTTAAAGTAATTAAAGCAGCCTTTGTAACGTATACCGTGCACGTTTTTTGGAGCAGTATTTTAAAGGTCTTTTCAAGGCGAAAAGCAAATGGCACAAAATTTATGTTAGTGCGCAAATTCACATATCAATGTGTATTGTGCAAATAGTCCTAGAATGGAGCGTGTAATCTTTCATATGATTTATTCAGCATTGTAGACATGTTACGTAAATACAAGTCGCCATTATTTACTTTTAGTCAGAAGTAACTAGTGGAGCTCCACTTTAGTCTACATCTCTATTTATTACACAAGACTTAATTTAAAAACACACTTAACGTGGACACTTATTAGGCTGCGCAAAGAGCCTTCTGTAGAATGGATAGACAGAAGATTTTTATGTTGTGTTCCTGCGGTTTAGTTATTCTTAAGCTTATTAAAGCATTGTGCTGAAAGCATGATTGGCCATTTATTGATATTAATTTGTAAAGCGCTGGTAAGTCCTCAAATATACGGCTATTGTCGTAAGCATACAAAGCTTCGTTAACCAAAAAGATAATGAAGAATTATGCTTGAAAAGAGTAATTGTGCTTGTTTTCCATTTTCCTAATATAAAAAACCTCATTCATAACATAATTAAAATTAAACAGTGTTAAAGTCAAGTAATATTAATTATAAATATCCCGTAACATTCAATACTTTATTCTTTATATTTCGTATTGATTTTCTTTATTATCCGTCTAAATAAATAGTGTCAAGTTAGCGTGTCACATCCACAGATAAATACAGAGTGTTTAAAAGTGCTCGATGTGCGGCATAACAATGAGTATTGAAAGTTTTCGGAATATTGATGCACCGCCCATGGTGCGCCCGCGCCGCTGCACCAATTACAAACGTCACCGCCAGCGATGCGACTCGCATCAAGGGTTGCCATACCGGTAATATTTTTTTATCTTAAATTAAAATCTAAATATAAGGACATTTTTGCATCATGCGCAATGTGGACATGCTTGCAATCATATACAGCGGCATTTGATAATTTCGTTACCAAACTTTTTATTACATTTCCTAACAGCGTTTTGAGCGCCGACTTTTGTAAACATATCCTGTACGTGTAACAAATCATCTTTATACTGATACTTTGCAGTCAATGTCAGCTCTGAAATTGACTGCAAATTATATAAAAACAGGTATCTTTTTTAATATAGCAAAAATGAAGCAACTGTTTTTGTAGTCAATCATAAGTAATCAAAGTAATCAGACATTTCATCAACATTATTTATCTTGACGTATCCGTCTACATACAAAAAACTGGTCTTCTCTTCCGTCGGTGATTGTAAATTGCCAAACATGTCTATGTTAGCCGAAAATCTGGCAACCCTAAGCGACAGTGGCATCGTGACGCTTCACCGACTCGTGAAAACAAACTTACTAACAGTTTTTACATTCGTCGTTATCAAAACTATTGACCTAAATCAATCGCCACGTATTAATATTAAATCCTTGAAGTAACTGTTGGGAAACAATCGCGACATTACTTATTTTAAAAGTGCTAAACAATACGACGCCGATATAAAAAGGTTGGAACGTTTCGCCGGCGCCAATCAATAAATGTCCTCGCTATTCATTCACAGTTATTGATCTGTGTCTAAGTTTTTATACGATATTTTATTTTTATTGTTCGCCATTATTTCAACTGCATTAACTTTTTGTGGGAACTCGTCTATGCTTCGTTTGTCAATGAAGTCTTGATACGTGAATTGTTATGCTGATTGCCGTTGTAATGATGACATGGCGTTTATGTTTTGAGAATTCTTCGAAACTCCATGTAATCTTATATCGATTACTGTTTGCAATTACATATTGCGAAAATGTTGTAATTGGATACAGATGTTTATTTATTTATTTATTTAGGATCTCCAACAAAGGATGTACACAAACACACGAAATAAATAAAAGGCGACAAAAGTATCACGTAGGTGTACTCCTTCACTTACAGGAGACCACAGCATGCACAAAAAAAAAAAATATAACCAAACTAACAAACATAAAATGAATTAAAATTTAAATTAAAAAAAAAAAAAAAATAGTAATAAAATCAGAACATAAAACATATTGGTAATAAAATTGGAATAATTGGAATTAAAATAATAACAAAATTATATAATTAAAATAGTTAACAAATAGATAAATTATTTTTGAAGCATTTTTTATAATTTGCGAGAGATTCACAGATGTCAAAATTGGTGGTCTTAGCTAGTGTGTTGTATTGCCTGCAAAGTCTTGGCACAGCGGCGTAATGACCCAAGTTGGTTTTCGAGCCAGGAATGTAGAACAACTCATATGTATTATGCCTGGGAGTCCGAGTTGGAATTTTAATTTCTAATGAGTTCAAAAGTTCACTGCAATCTATCGTTCCACTGAAAATTTTGTGAAGGATAGTGAGGTCTAGTTTCTTCCTACGACTAGCTAGTGTATCCAAGTGATAATGTTGATGTGATTTGCTTGCTTTTTTTTTGTATTCAAGGTTAGCATAAGGTCTATTGTTTCGTATACGGCGAGTAGTTTACGCGTGTCCAGAAGTTGTCGTTTCGGAATATTTGCCCAGCTGTTGTAGACCTAAACCTTCGAATGTCGTATTTCTTAGAATCAACCTATTACGATATATCCTATAATTCCTCCGAATTATTTTACAAACAAGTGAATAACCTAATAGATTTATAATTATAGCGAATTTAATTAAACCGAAAAAAATCGGTATCTCATAATATTATAGCTATAATATTCATATTATAGCTTTTATACTAACTATTTCAAAAATATTATTTAATCAGCCAATTCGAATTCTACTGTATATGTTTGTTTTCATGTATAGTTGCTTGTATTTTGGCCACTAAGGTTTGTCTAAAATTTATAAACGTCAACCATCATGTAGGTAATTATGGAAAATTTGAAATAACGAATACGGGCAGACACTAAGCGATAAATTGTATAAAAGGAAAATGATATTTATTATTAAAAACACATGTTATTAATAATATACTTATAACGCTTATTCTCGAAATTTGTGGCTTTTTAAAATAGCTACCAACCGTAGGACATAAACGTCAATTTCATAGTTAAAGACCTAAAATAAAACGGTTTGGCTAAATGTATCCTACTAAAATCGTAGCTACTGCGCACTTAAACTTTGATTCATAACAATTCTCATGATGTTTGCACCTTGGTAGATGTCTAACTTGTCAATATGTCTAATACAATACGCAGCAAGTGTATATTAAGAGACAGGTCGCATATGTCTTCGTAATTATTATTGTCCTCGAGTGAGCGAGCACGACTGTCCATTGCTTTATAAACGGCCTAGCTATGCAAATCACTGGGTGACGTACCTACTATATTCAATAGACGATACCATCATACTAGCTATGATACCACCTATTATTTCCACAAGGATTTTAACCCACAAGGAAGACGTACGAGAAAATTATCACTAGTAGGCAGTTTATTTATAGTACTCAGTAGTGAATGATTCTCAGAATTACTCCGGCAGTTCTCGAGATAAGACTCCCACGTAGAATTAGGAGACTTATAATGACTTGTATGTTATATTTCCTTGTTTATCCTGCTCTGACATTGAGTACACGTATTCACTACGTCATAAAATGCTTAGCTGAGCGTTTCAGTAGTTCAGTACTGCAAAGGTAAACTGGTGATAGTCTAGCCTTTTGGGCTTCTAAATCAGATATCTCGTGAAAGGCGCCTCAGCAGCCTTCGAAATGTATTTAATCAAGTGTAGTTATTATTAGCTCGTTTTAACAGTGAAGGAAATCATTGTGAGTCGCCCTCATGTTAGAAAGATCTTCATGTTCTTAAAAAAGCGTGATGTTTAGCTTATAGGTATGCACCTGGCCAGCGTGGTGGACAATTGTCAAACTCTCCTCATTCTGAGAAAAACGCCCAGCTGTGGGCTCTACTTGGACATTGGGTTCTTCTTAGAAAGAGGCTTAAACTCGTTGTTATGTTGTAAGCAAGGCAGATATTTATAATGCTTTAACAGGGATCATTATATGCAACTCGCATTACTAAAGTTATCCGCGCAAACGGTTTATCGGCCTTTTGTTCAAAAATTGATCTATACCTACTCCATTTGGTTAGGTACTTAACTAAAGGTGAACAATCTTGATGTGACTTTTTACACAAACACATATTAAACAAATATACTACTGCTTAAACTAATGGTTCAATTGATTTAGTAATCGTTATTGTTTTATTTACATTGATCTTTAGCAGCATTTTATTTTTAAACTGAGTTTTAAGATAAAAAGCCACATCAAGATTGTTTACCTTTAGTTAAGTACCTAACCAAATGTAGTATGGGTATATGTGTTAGCTGCCGGTGTGTTACTACGATAGGCAATGCGCCATTCACGACCCTAAAACCTAGTATTGATTGTCGCAATTACCCGACAGCTAACAAGTGCATGTCGTGTACCGGTGGCAAAGGCAACAGCTGGTGCCGCCCGCGGCCCATTGAGCCCGCAGTGAAATGAACATTCGACCTTGTGACCGAGTCTCGTGTAGCAGAGATAATAGGCCCGCGCCTGTTGTTATCGATGCTCTCTTGACTTGCTCAATGAAGTGCAAGGTGACTAGTACGGATTCCACTATATTATCATTTATTACTTAGATCATGACACTGGCGGCTTTGCAAAACAAGGGCCACTGGATAATTATTAATGTTTGTTTAGCGATAACTTAATTAGTTAATTAATCGTGTAAAATAATTATTGTTTAGTTTTATGCGATAGTATAACTCGATTTGTCAACTTCTTGAGTGTATGATTTTATATTATTACGAGTGTTTGGTTGACTGGCAAGTTGTCGTAAAGATGAGCTTTATGGAAAACTAGTTCCATGTCAAACATCATTTATTAATATAACACATCGTAAAGTAATACGTACAACGTAAAAATTTGGTTTTATAACTTGTTACTAACTTGTACTCGTGATTCTCGTGAACCACAATCAGTATGAAGAGTAACGTGCATAATATTTACGTTTGTTTTCTTAATGGGGTGGGCAAAGACTAAAATTGTATTCGAATGTCGTTCGAATACGGCTGCGCCTAACGCGATACCGCTTCGACCTTGACCATGCTTGCCATGGTCAAGGTCGACAAGCTTGTACTTATGTAATAATAATAAAATTTCCTCCGAATTTTGGTCGCTGCGGCCAATCTTAACAGAGACTGGCCATCTGCGCAAAAGATATTATATGTAGTTCACAAGTGTGTCCAAATGTAATGTGCACTTTCTGTTCCGTAGCTGCCATGATTCGCTGGGACGGCAATCTGACATGACTGGACAGAGATCAACGGCTTTATGTGCCTTCCGAGGCACAGAGGGTATCCAAAACCGCCAAATTCTTAACTCCAGGCTACTATTTAGCTTACTTCAAAAGACAGAATTTTTGTTGGCTCTACCTTGGTTTCGAACCAGAGACCTCTTGCACAGTAGTCGCATTTACTACCGCTGTGCCACGGAGGCTCGTATTTACGAATAAACTTGTCAACACAATGTAATTATGCAATCGTTAGCCGGGACTACAGATTTCCAGTTGCCATGAAGCTGACATATCTCAGGCCGTCATTTTAAGGTACTCTTTACCTAGGCTTTCCCTAAGTATATTTATATGATATTCACGAAGTCCTAGATCTAGTCTTAAATTTAAAAACGTAAAGATCCGCTTCCTGCTATACCTAGCGTAATCCTAACTAAACGTGAGTTTGTGACGCTTTTACGCCTTAACAACACGATCGATCATCATGAAATTCTGCGTACACTTTGTCAAGGGTACAGAAAAGAACATGTGTGTGGTACCTTTCATCCAGTAACAAATACTGTTCTCGAGGAATTAATTAACAAAATATAAAACAAATAAATAAAATAAAATTAAATATATATACATAGAGGACTATTAGTGCCCACACTTATGTATGGAAGTGAAAGTTGGGTATGGCAAAAGAAGCATGAGAGCAGAATAAATGCTGTAGAAATGAGAGCGCTGAGAAATATATGTGGTGTGACTCTGAAAGATAGAATAAGGAATAGTGTGATTAGAGAGAGATGCGGCATGAAAGTTGATATAGTGACAAGAATAGAAAAGGGTATGTTAAGCTGGTTTGGGCATGTAGAAAGAATGGACGAGGAAAGACTGACTAAGAAAGTTTATAGGGCTAGTGTAAATGGAACAGTCGCAAGAGGAAGACCTAGGCGAACGTTTCTTGATCAGATCGGAGGCGTTCTGGATAAAGGCCAGGTTAAGAGCACCTTGAACCGACGGGCGTGTATGAGGAATGTGATGAAAGTGAATGAAGCCAAAGAAGTGTGTCAGGATCGTAGCAAATGGAAATCCGTAGTCTCTGCCTACCCCTCTGGGAAACAGGCGTGAATCTATGTATATGTAAATTAAATATAATTCATTTGATAATTGATTGATTTTGATTGATTAATTTTTCATTATGAAACCATTTGGTTTAGGGTGGAAGACGCTGACGACTGTAACACAATTTATATTAGTACGGTCGTCAACGGCAACCTCTTATCATAAGCTCAACTACTGTTTGGTTTTAATTAGAATATAATAAGATAACATTTGTAACAGAAATTGAAAGAAATAAAAATATTATTATTTAAAAAAATAACGTGAGCGATAACTGGTATCTAATATAGTGTAGTAGTTAAGGGCCAAAGGTGCTTGACGCCAACACTACCTGTTAGCAGTAATAACATAACGAGTTTAGTTTCTTAACTTGTTCCTATTACACTGTTAGTCTTGAGTTCTTGACAGGCTAAGGATGATTGGTAGTTTTCCCTCCACAAAGTATATTGCCATCACTAGTAACTAGTAGATTTAAATTATATTAAAAGTACTATATTTTGCCCGCCACTTTGATTGGATATGTACTTTAAATAATGCATATGTCCATCGCCAGTTTTCAGACTATCGCGTTAATCTAGATTCTGTCAATAAATTGATATCCTTCGGGAACTAACCCGAGGGATAGAAAAGGACAAACTTAAAAGTACTAACTTTTTCTGGCTAAAAATTACCCTATGTCCTTTTCTGTTTACCTGACAACGTGTATGGGAAATTTTATGATGATCGGTCGAGTTGTTAAGGCGTGAAAGCGTAACAAACAAACAAAATCACATTCGCATTTATGATATTAGTTAGAATGACTATATGATGTGGTGTATAAAAAAGGAGGGATACGAGTGACCTAAACCGACAAGCGTGCATAAAGAATATAAGAAAAGTGAATGAAGAAAGAGAACTTAACATCGTAGCAAATAGAAATCTGCAGACTCTGCCTACCCTTTTGGGAAACAGGCATGAGTTTAAGTATATATTATGTATGTGTAAGGTTATTCTTGAAACATACATACCGCTTTTGTTGATTCTGCAAATCGCTCTCTATTCTCTAGGTTCTACAAACATACAAAGTTTACGATGACCGCTTGCCTTCCAACGGATAAATACCCTCGCCTCCTTTTGGTAGGTATAATATATCAGCTCAGTATATAGACTGTTCCACTGAGCACGGGCCTCGTTGCAGTATGAGAAGGATATAGGCCAAAGTCCACCATGCTTGCCTAGTGCAGGTTGGCAGATTTTTCATATCTTTAAGAACACTATAGAGAACTCTCAGATATGAAGGATTTCTCAAGATGGTTCCTTCACCGTTAAGGCGAGCGATAATTAACTATTAAATATGCGCATAACTTCGAAAAGTCAAAGGCGCGCGCCTTGGGATGCCTTGCCCAAGGGTCTCCCAATAGGCTATCGTTGCTATAATTAATAGTATAAAAAAAAAATATGGTACGTTTGCTAAGTTTGTATCGAATCAATAATGTATCTATATACTACGATATTATTTAATGTGTGTGTACCAAGTTAATAATTTGTTTTTAACTTGCTAATTATAAACGGTGGAAATGAATCATCGCCTGATAAAACTGTACGCCCCTTCATTTGTTTTAATTTTCCTGATATCCCAAAACTGTTATATGCTTGTTAGTAGATTTATTTTATGAAAACCTGTCTTAGTGCTGCAGCGGTAGTGATTGCGATAGCTACATATGAGGGTCTCGGGTTTAATCCTGGGGTGAAGCGTTTTGCATTTCGAGCCAAGAAATTTTTAGTAACAGCACACAGTCTGACTGAATACTGTCAACCAGGCACAGTTTCAGGCTCCGTCCTGCTGCTGAAAATTGAAAATCCAATAACGCTTTCCCAGACTCAGGTATCATATCCGAGACATCATGTATAGCAGTCGTACAAGTATTCACTACCGCTGCATCACCGAGGTAACCTGATTTTCAATTGACAATATAATATAATTATTATTTAAATTAAATATAGTATTGTTGAAGTATTATTTTATTTTAATGTAGTGATGGTTTGCCCTCATCAACTTTATGCATGATATTCTCCATATTAAAGCAATGTGCTATTATTAATATTATTACTCAAAAGATTAAAGCGAATCGAATAAATCGAAGCAATAACTATTCGAATGCGATAATTATTCGATTAACAGTAATTGGTAATGTTGTATAATTATAGTCGGATTAATTCGTATGACAGAATTGATCAACACTCGTATATTGGATCGGGTCTTTCCTATATTTAATCTATTTTTGTTTCGGTAGCAATTGCATATTCGATTACATACATATTTTGCACCATTCAGTTCTGTAGATAACTTGGCAAGGCAGACATACAATAATTAAATACGCTACTTGTTTTTCAGATTTATTTTCATATAGACAAATACTATTCGTTGCAGTTCGCGATAAAATCTGTAGCTGATATAGGTAATTTTAATATAATTAGTCGGCCTCGATGGCGTAGTGGTTAGTGTAACTGACTACCACGCCTGAGGTCGTGGGTTCGATTCCCGCACAAGTCAAACATTTGTGTGCATGAACATGGATGTTTGTCTTGGTCTGGGTGTTTCTATGTATAATATGTATGTATTTACAAAAAAAAAGTATATATGTATGTTTATCCGTTGTCTAGTACCCATAGTACAAGCTCTGCTTAGTTTAGCCTAGATGGTGTTGTTTGTATGTGGTTGAATATTATTATTATTAAATTTATACGGAGACACATAATATAATGAATAACGAGTGAAACTTCTATACATATAATAGTAGGTATTACAGTGTAATAATAACGTAATAGTAGATTAACGGATGATTGTCGGATCAACTTCGTTAATCACTACGACAACTGCTGTCATGACATCTTAAGCCATTAAAATTTAATTAGTTAAAGTATGACAAAAATGTATGTCATAATTTATGCCCCCGCGGATACGTGCGTGTAAGTTTTCTGTTTCGCTCCCGTGCCTCGCAGCGTGATGCTATATACCCTATGTTACTTTTGGATAAAGTAGTTTTCTAATGGTAGAATAAATTAAAAATCGGTACGGTAGTTTCGAGTTTATTCATTTCAAACAAATATACAAATCTTTCCCATTTATAATATTAGTGTATATTAAACTTATATAAAAATATATTATTTAGATAAAACGGTATGCAAACGAAAGTCATATGCATTAGAATTTAGTCCATTTAATCAAAGAGTCCTGACGTAGGCCTGCGAGAATTCTCAGACATTTCGTCTCGTGTTTCCAATATGAAATCTTTTATATCAAACAACACTTATCTTAAACGGCTAAGCATTTTATTTCCCCACGTCCCTGAATTACGAAGATATTATAACCACATGTGCTACGTACCCAGTCTAATTGAACTACAAAAAGCGCTGAACATGACCTTCGAATGTTAATTGTATCTATTTTGGCCGTTTCAGGTGGTGCGTTTGAAGGCGTCGAGGATCAGGTATCGCCGTTCGGCTACGGACGTGGTGAAGGCGTGGACGCGGGTCATGGAGACCCCGAATGGATCTGCAGCAAGGAGAAGCCGCACTACGACGAGTTATTCCGGCAACTGAACCCCATCGACGGCAAAGTCACAGGAGCCGGTATGCCAACACAAATACGCACACTATTGCAAATTTTACACACACACCCGCATCTCCGCTCACACTTTGTCGTGGATAAGGCTCTTGAAGCTGTTATAATGTCTTCCCGCAACTGCTCGCTTCTTACTGAGCTCTGCGTCAATATGAAGGGGCGCGAGCCAGAACAACGTGACGATGAAAGCTTCGCCAAACTCGTCGATCTCCTTTCCACTGCCACTGATAACTGTAAAATGATCACACAGTTCATGGTGGACAGTCGTGACGTGACTAGCGAACCTGGCATGTCGTCTTCCGTCTCAATTCACAGCATCCATGATTCTTTGTCTATTGATGCTTCTAGAAGCGATTCGCCAAGATCTCGACGCAAATCTGATAATGGATTCTTTACCAATACGTTCGATGGTGATTCCAGTATCAATCCAAAAGTAGAATACGAAACGGACGCCGGTAATATCGAAGATAGTGAATCGGAAACAGATTCTGTTGCTAAAACCGATAAACCTTTGTATATCATAAACAAAGAAAAATCTAACACAAGTCGTGCTTTTTCTCTATACGAAACTATAAAGATTATATTCCTTTTCATGATGAATGTCATAATATTGTTCCTTATGGCCGAGTTCCTATTCTTGACGATTGTGTATATGGAGACAGGGAATCGATTTATCGAGTTTGAGGTCGAAAAATCGCCAAATTCGTGGTTGGACTGGGCAAAGACTGCGACTTTTGGACCCCAGCATCGAACGGTTAGAATTCAGTCGATAGTGCAATTGTTCCAGCGAGACAATATAGTGAATATACTGAAGTATCTGATTGGAAAACTTAACGTAAACACAGTTTAGGGCAGCAAAGGATGGATAGTGTTAATAGAATAATAATGCATAGAATCCCATCATATATTATGAGCTCACATCGCTGGGTATGCAGGCGTATGCAAAAACGCGATGCAAAATGTACAAAGTCATAACATTTGGTATTTGGCTACAAAAGATAAATGTATTACAATTATTTAATATGTCTTAAGCTAAATTAAATCACGTAAGTGATAATAAGTGTAACGATCCCAGAAAATATGAAATTGACATTTCTATTACTTACCAAAAATATTTTATGCAAAATATTAGTCTGTTTTTCTTTGGTGCAAAAAGCTTGCTTATTTCACACTAATAATAATTGACCTACGTTGACAATTACTAATACGGTAATTATTTGGCATTATAGGCAAATCTCGATCTTTATTTATGAATACGTGTAAATTGCGCTTATGAGAGCATTTGTGTCTATGGATAAAATTGTCACAACAAGCTATAAAAAGTTACAGAGAAGAACAAGTAGTTATTAAAAAAATAATATCAATTAATGCAAATGCCCTAGAAGAGTAGTCACCGCGTTGAACATACTATATGTTATGATAATACATATTTAGTATGTCATCAAATGTTTTATATTAGGTTTAGTAACTCTACTAAATATCAGTTGTTTAGTTTACTACATTTGAGTGTATCTTACGTTCTCTTCGTATAGTTGACAAGTGTACGAATTATCAAGCCATTTGAAATTAGTCTATGCGTTATTATTCAACTCAACATGTTTATCTTTGCCATCTGTAGTTAGAATCAGTACTATGAGAAATGGCTAATCGATACTTATCTCTTAATTACTTGCCATTGTATGCGACAAATCGCGTAAGAAGCTGGCCGTAAGTTAATACTGTTATACGTTACTATTTATAAGAAAGGTAAATTTTGACTCAAGGATGGTCATCAACCAATAAATTTCTGTTCAATGATGTTCATCAACCAATAACGTAACGGTAAGCATTCATCAACCCAGACACAACCCAGGTGAATGATATACCATCAAAGTGGCATCAAATGGCGCGGAAATACTTTATAGTAACGCCATCTAGCGGCTGTCTTTTGAGTAAAACAATATTAATAGATTTTTAAATAAAACCAAACTTATTGCGATGAAAAGAATTCTATGTGGTCATATGCTAGCTTCAACGAATTGCTTCAAAATCAGTACTATTTATGTACTATTTATTCATATAGGTGCAATAGATACGCTATTGACTTAGGCATATTAAAAACAAATGATTAATTATAGTATCATTATATCATAGCCATTTGGCATTACTAAACTGTGTCCTAAAGGAAAATTTTCGTCCCGTTCTTATAATCCTACTTAACAAGGGGCGTAGTTTTTTAAAATCAGCATAACTATTCTTCTTGGTTTTGAAATTGTTTGGCTGGCACTAGTACACGTGTTTTATCGTGGCGCGTATACATTCGAATGTATCAGCAAAGGTACTATTTCGCATTCGAATGTTTTAAAAGTTACAAGTGTAATTTGGCCATTATAATAATCATGTATTTGTGTAAGTAACTGTTGATTAACCGAATAGGTATATAAATAAATTCTTCAATTTATGATCAAGTATTCGAATGCAATTGGCCATACTAAAAAAAAACAGCGAATGATATCTGGCCTTTTTTTTTTAAATTTACCTATTGTTTTATAATATAGAATATTTTTAACAAAATGATTACTGTTAATGGGCTATGTCTATGTTTTAATTTTGAACATTATTTTCTACGAAACAGCAAACATCATTCATTTGAAATTAAACCATTTTGTAAAAGAACCCATAAAATTTGTTGCCATATAAAGAAACAAACAAATAATATTAAAAAAATCAGTATTCGAAATAGTCGACTTAATTTTACAATGCTTCTCTATCTTATTTATTTTCGAGTAGATATATATATATTTTTTAAATTTTGGATAACGTTACGTTTTCGTCAAAATAATAAAAAAGAGAAAGACAAATATCTTATTGGCTTAAGTCAGACAGATATTACTTGTTTTCTAGTCTATGTGTGATAAGGAATGTTATTTTTAAATATTTATTAGTATTATGACTTTTCCATAAGTCAAAGTCAAAAATCATTTATTCATTTAGGTCACTAAGTAACACTTATGAACGTAAAAATATATAGGTTCGTGAGTTTACTAAGTTACTGAAGCTACATTTAGATTAGTTGCTAGGTTCAGGCAAATGGTTGAGCCTATGAGAAGAAACCTGCAAGAAACTCATGGCCGCTCTTCTATATCACCAATTAAATATAATTTCAGTATTTTACAACTCAGATTAACAAGGTGTTGCAGCCATTATGCCATATACTACTGACTATAAAAAACTAAAAATAATAACAATAATAACTTAATAATATTATGGAGATGAAATAATTTGGGCTTATATGTTTTAATATAAATCTAAAATAGACAGTAGGATGGCCGCATACACTTACACTTTGTGACTACTAAATTACATTACTACATTACTAAATTGACTTATAAGTAATACAGATCTTTGAATCCTGTATACAACAAGCAACTAGTGCCTTGAGTTTTTGTCATTTAAATAGTCGTTGACTGAATAATAACCCTTCCGAATAAGTTGTATTTTAACGGCGCTTCTAAATTTAAGCACTGGTGAATTAATTATATTAATAGGTAGTTTATTAAAAAACGTATACCGAGTCCCGCAAATGTATTGTGAACTTTATGTAAACGATGATATGGGCCTACTTACTTATGCTTATTTCTAGTGTTTACGTTATGGATATCACTATTCTTATTATATAAGTGAATTTTATGTTTAATAAACATAATATATATTGCGACGCCACAGTAAGTATGCCTATTTCTTTAAATCGATCTTTCAGGGAAACTCGTGGTCCTAAATTATAAATGCTACGTACTGCACGGTTTTCAAGAATAAAAATTGTCTCGATATCAGCTGCCTTGCCCCATACAATGCCAATGCTGGCGACAACACCGCGTGGTATAATATATTTAGTTACTATTTAGCACATATTTTGCTAGTTAAATTAGCAATAGTGCCAGTGGGTTTTAATTATTATGTTAGCCATATACTAGTATTTTTAGTATTTAACACCCTACAGTTGTAAAACGACTATATAAATCGTGTATCGTACTTATTGTAAAAGTTTTAATGACGATGTTTATTATATTTATTATATACTTCTATGCCACTCAATATAAAGCCTAGCAGCCACCTCCAATTCAATTTAACAAAATAGGTCCCACCGTTTTGCAGTTAATATGTAACATATAGACCGATTTAGTATTCCAATTAATTAACTGATAGGACTATTCAATTTTATAATGTTTATAAGTAATTGTTACGTCTGATAACATCTTTTTATATAAAACATTTTATATTTCTATATAAATATATTCTTTTACCTGTGACTTTGTATGCAATTTTTTTAAATATAACATTCGTACTTCAGTTCCTCATTTTCAAGCAATCTTTATTGACAATTTCATAAAATCGGTTTAATAGTTTGGCCATAAATAAATGTATGAAAGAGATGCAAGAATATCGCTAGTCAATGTTACTGCGGTGCATGAGATCTCAGGTTCAATTTCCGAATAGACCAAAGTGCTATTGGGGTTTTATGTCAAGAATTTCGTAGTAGCACCACAAAATCTGAAACTGACACCAATATGCTCTCCCCCCTCCCCCCATACAGGTTGTTCCAGAAGTCGACGTCAAGCCGAAATCAGGTAACAGGCTAAGTTATAATAGCTATCAGAAAAACATAAAAAATCGGAGATACGTTTTTTAAAAATTATAGTTATTTAAAATAAAACAAAAATATCAATTTTCACTCCTGTTTCTACAGATATTTACTTATCAAATTATTTCTTTTTGTTATGTAATATCGAATAATCGAAAAAAATTGAGAGCTTAAAGAAGCATTTCGACTTCTGGGACACCCTGTATAAGGGGCTTAAAAGCATCAACCAACCAGCTGGCGAAATTGTGTGTAGAACACGTTAACCTCATCAAGGTTGCTTTTTTCAGTAGGTACTGTGTATATAGCAGTAGGATACTCTGACATTGAGTTATCTTTACTATAGAGTATAATTATTACACGTCGGTCGCGTTATCTCCTCCAGATATCGTTCCCCAGCGCCAAGCGTTATCTGAACAATTATCACGCCCGAACTCTTTCTGTCGCTATAACACATTTTTTACTAATTATAATTATTGTACCAATATATTAACCTCATACCCGTTTTCAGTAACCTTTTACTAAAATGTTTTATTTAGTTAACTTACTATTATGGAGTGGAAACGATAGTTTTATTTCTTTATTTATTTACATGTTATATACATTAATATATTATTACTAAGTTTAAATGTTTAAACATACAAAAAAAGCGAAAACGATTAATTTGAACTAGAGGATAGTTCCTAAAATACTATAGAAGCTACATAAGGTATGGAATTATAAACAGCAGATAGTAAAATACTCGTGTCCTATTACGTCGGACTCCCAGGTCAGGCAAAGTAGTACTAGATTTTCTGGTCTTAAATTCTCAAGAATAAACACGTAGCCTTGAAATTAGCCTAGTAGAAGGCAATAAATGTGCCAAGAGTATGTGTGAGAATATACAATGCATATAAATATATCACTGGCTTATGCACTGACTGTAAACAACTATTGCAAATTTTCTAATAAAACCATTTTTATGCCAAAGTTTCTGATTTACTTTACTGCATGTTTGGCTTGCTTCATCCTTAGACAAAAGTGGGTATAAAAGATTTGGTAACTATGTAACCTTGGTTAATACCTTGGACACAAATATATTTAAAGGCTATTATTCGATATATTTGTGTGTTGAACATGTTGATACATGCGCTAAAATACTTACTCTTAAATTTATATCTGTATAATGTGAACTCTTAAGGCATATAATTATATTTCTATATATAATCTAAGGGAGCTAATTTCAGGATTAATTTTATATCTCTTAAATCATGGAAATTATTGTCGCATTTATCGTGTCTACCTTGTACATACTTCCGTTAGTAATTGGTTTTTAGATGTTGTATGCTTAAATGGCAATGAAAGTAGCTGGTTCGAAACAAATCATAAAATGACCTTTAAATCTCAAACTTCTATCACACTCTAAAAGACCTTCATAAAGAAGTCACTGGCTACTTTCGTTACCATCCTATCCTTAACCCACTTGACATGACCTGGCATTTCAGCTGCCAAGACGGAGATGGTGAAATCCAAGCTGCCTAACTCAGTCCTCGGGAAGATCTGGAAGCTATCAGACATCGACAAGGACGGTTTTCTGGACGAAGATGAGTTCGCGCTGGCGATGCACCTAATCCGCGTGAAGATCGACGGTCACGACCTCCCATCCGAGCTGCCCTCGCATCTGGTGCCTCCCTCGAAGCGCAACTAAGGGCGATGCGACCGCCGGGCGTCCCCGTATAAACGTTTTTACCGACACTGCACTGCAAACTGTAAACGCCTTACTACAAGTACTCTTCACATTTTGGTGGTATATTGTTAGCCAGTAAGTCCAAATTTGTATCGAGTTCTTTGAATATTTATTGTGATATGCCTTATTGGACGCTGTAATTGTTTAAATCTAAATCGTTTACAGCTCGTAATAAGATTGATTATTGTAATGTACAAGACTTTCTTGTCTCCAGTTTTCAATTACAGTTTTATACGTATTCTCTTGAATACACTTGATTGGTACTGAATTTTGGAAGTTTTCGTCAATTTCATATCTGTCAAGAAAACTACACAACATTCATACATTGATCGCATTCTCATTAAATAGATGATGACAATATTTACACTTAGTATACAGCTATAATTAAACTAAATAGATAGCATAATATGATTAAAAATGTAATCAACATAACAATATTTTAGTTGCAATTGATTGATCAAATGTGATTACACCTAATACACACCGCACTTAAAGTTACTAAGTGTAAATTTGTCACTATTACATATTTTCTTAGCAATTGTTTAAAAGCAAGCAGTAGAACCATACAGCGATCACACATTCATTTGAAATACGATCGATTTGTAAAGAACGTTAACAAAACTCAGTATGCTGTTTGTGATCATAATAGTGTAGTGTATGTGTCGTGTCGACCGAGGAGAGGCTGTGTGTTTGTGTTTCGTGACTTACAGCGCTTACAGGAGCCCCGTGTTGTGACACTATAGCCATAGCCTCAATCGTAGTTTATACCAGTCTAGACGACAAGACCAATGTGTTTATGGCACACGATGACAGAAGTTCAAACTCTGCAGAACTGTCAATTCTGTCAAAATTGACGTTCAACGTCAAAAGTTACATGATTGACATTTAACGTCAAAACTGACATATGTAAAGTTTAACGTCAAGCACTCTATTCGTAATGCATAGAAAATGTATACTCTATAGTTTGAACTGTTTTAAAAAAATAAACTCTATTCGATGGCTTTATACAAATTGTTGTGTACCTTCTAGTGTCAGAGCATAGGGCCCATGTTATTAAACTTAACTGCATGTGAATGTTTTTGCGAGTGGCAGCGCTGTCTCACACGCAGTGCGTCGTATTGACTCGCAGTCGAGCCAACATTATTTATAAAAAGAAAAATATATTCAGTTATATCAAGTATTGAAAAAATGTTATTTACCAATATTTTAACATTATTTATTTACCTTCGAGAGAAAAGTTTTTTAATTATAGAAATTAGTTCGAAATTGATTGATTTATGATCAAATAGCTGCATCCAATGTATTAGCTTTATTTACTTAATTTACTTAGTGAGTCAGTCGCGTTGGTGCCTGTCGATTTAAATTATTATTTAAACATTTTACTTTAAGTACATCTTATTTTGATAATTGTTATTAAAATGTTTAGTAGTGGATTTGTGATTGTTATAGATTACTCTTAACTGTTACCGCGAGATTTCGTCGTGTGTATTTTCACTCTATCTGTGTGTACGAATCCTTACTCTGTTCTCGTGTCGTGTATCCACTACTCAATTTGTTCCTATAGTGAGTTGTGGGGTCGTGTGTGCGGCGTCTCACAACACGGCATAATTATGGCGTCTTGTAATCATGATATCGTAGCTTCATATAACACTTTCATCTTATACGCGTTGCATTTATTGTGTATGAGAACTATCGATGATTCAGGTGCCTTCGCTTTGTTATAGTTAGGTGTTTAATGCTTTTTTCGCCGGGACGCGAGACGCGGGGCACGTGTACAGTCGAATACTAACATTTGAACTTGTGTGGGTTAGTGTAAATACAGAATTTTATATCGTTTAGATGTTTTGGATGGTTTTTGGCGCGCTCTCCGCGACAGTGTTGCGTTGTGAGCGGACATGCGCGGTCATGTTTTTACATTTTGCTACTGTATGTACATAAAGAATATGTAAATTGATTACATTTATCATAAATTATACATAGAGTGTAATAAATAGTTAAGAAAGCATATTATGGATTTTATTTTGTCCTTTTATGACCCTAAAGTCAGCAGGTACACAACTGCTGTTTGTTTGACTGTCTGACTAGTCACTTAAATCATTGGGCCATCGGCACAATAAATAAGTAGTCGCCCTGCCAGTGCCTGATAGTTAACTGTGGTGGGTTCTATTCCCACACAGGAAATTTGTGTCATTATAACGAACTACGGGAAGAAGTATTTTTCTCTGTTTTAATTATCATTTATCAGGATCTAATTTAATTTGACATGTTCTTAATTATTGACTTCTTATCTTTTACTATTCTATTATTGGAAATGACATATTAATTTAATTATTTTTATAATTATTGTACGGATTTGAACTGATCTATTTATAATATATCTCACTTCATTGTTAAGAGACACTTAATTGACATGTTAATTATTGTATAAGATCCAGCATAGTTTTAAAATTCTTATTAATTACAAACACATACATTTGCATGTCTGAACAGACAGAGCATGTTGAGACAAAAAAATATCTGTAAAACCTGATTGTACACGTCATGTTGAGTCAAATAAATTTATCTTTATCTTTAAGTACGGTCTATTTTATATAAAAATATATAACGTAATTGATTGTCTTCATAGTGCAGCGGTAGTGTTGGAACTGTCGATGCTCGGGTTGGGTCGGTTTTAATCAAAGAACTCTCAGTAGAAGCACAGAGCCTGGAATGTCCTACAGTATGATTCTATTGTAGTACTTACTAGACTTCAATAGAGACGACGCCTACGACGCGCGACGTAGGATTTAAATAGCTAGCGAAATATGGTTGTCATACACACCTATTTACCTTTTTAGAATATAGGCGTAAAACTATGTACGTATGAGAATCCTAACTAATATTATAAATGCGGATGGGAGTTTGTTTGTTCGTTACTCTTTCACACCTTAACTACTTGACGAATCATCATGAAATTGCCCATACACGTATTCAGGAGTATAGAAAAGGACATAGGGTACATTTCATCCAGAAAAGGCACTGTTGCCGAGGGATTGAACGTAGCATTTATCCGAAGAAGAAGGAAGAAAGAAGCTGCGGGCAAAATTTCGTAATATTTATTTATAGTCTGTAGCTATTTCACATAATATTACAGGCATTTAGTAGTCGTGACTGAACTGACTAGCTAATGAAATTGCCATTAATTTTTATTATGTTCTTAACGTAGTCATAATAAAATAGTTGTTTTTATACAATGTTCCAATATTAATTAAACCTATTTTTATTACAATAAAAAATCAGTAAAACAGCGAATAAAACTTGCACGACTCGGGAACTGATCCCGAGATCTCAGGCACAGCCGTCCTATTATGTATAGGTACATTGCGCCAAACCCACCCTCCCTCTAAAGTTGCTTCGAGTAGCGGCGTCAAGACAAGAAACAGGCGTACGGGGTGATTACGGAAAGCGGCAGGGCAGATGGGAGAGCGGTGGGTACTGCTCAGACTACAGCAAACTAGAAGACTGGCGAAACAAACACCTATTTTAAAAAAGCTATTTGTTGACATAGATTTACTTACCTGTTTAAAAACTAACCTCAATTAAAAGTACTTAATTAAGTTTACGTTAAGTAAGTATACGTGAAAAGGTTAGGCAGCAAAAGATTGACCAAGAAATTGCTAAAGATCAAAAACACCATCCACACTGAAATGGCTTCGTGCTCTGGTGTGGATAATGTGTATACGCCAAACAGGCGCCCGTGGCATAGCATACCTATTACCTACCTACTTCACGTCCCTCACATTTATTTTATTCGAAATAAGAATGGGATAGCAAAACGCCCGCGCCATGGCAATGCTAGGCGCCATTTTTGTGTGGCTAGAACGCCTGAACAAACTTATTTTGACTAGATTGGAGAACTTCTTAACATCCAGACTCTGCTATTGTCAATTTTTTGACAGATAAACCCTATAAGACTGCCTGAACTAGAAATTGAATCCGAAACTTCAGGCACAGCAGTCGCATTCACTATTGCTGCGCAACTGAAGCAGTAAGTAGGTATACCTACCAACACTAAACCGACTAGTATATTTGAAGAACGTAATAAAAGCGATAAAACTAGATTTTATAGTCTCTGCCTATGCCTTTTGGAAATAGGCGTAAGGTTATGTATATATATGTACTCTATGTATAGTCCCCCCTTAAAAAGAGTTATATGGAACAAAGTTCCATTAAAATGTTTACATAGGTATCCAATATACTGAAATATTGTATTCATCTATTAGTACATATTACAGTTATAGTATAGTTATGAAACAATAGTTGGATACAACGTTTATGGATCATTAGAGGCATACAAAGTTATGAAACATCAAGTTTTGGAACAGCTGTTTACCTAAGATTGACAAGTTACAGCCATATTTTCCCCAAGCCCACAATAGTGGGTTCTATCCCTACATGGGACAAAAGTTCAGATCCACTGATAGTTGTTTCAAGTCTGGATGTTCTTTGTGTTCATTTAAATATTTCTAAAGATCCCCATGACACTATATTGTGTGCCGCAACTCATGATTTATTTTCTACTGCTGTCTTTTTGTAAAATGAAGAATTATATACTTCGGCATAATGTATGTACCTTTGTACTTAAATATTTTAAATAGGTCATTATTCTGTATACATCTTATTGAGGGTGACTGTACCTATTTTATTTATTTATTCAGGATCTCCAACAAAGAATTACACACTGCAATTTACACATGCAAGTCCGTACAATGCAACTGTGTCAATATTAGAAAATACTATGATTGATAGTCATTTAGTCATAAACAAGTCTAAACAGACTTATATTTTATTGGAGTAATCTGTATCATTTATTTTTATTACTTTGGATTCTATACAGAAATTATATATTTTCGAATACAGGAAACAGTTTGATTAAGATGAGTTCATACTAATATACACTGATGTCAGCCTTGTATATAAAATGTCCCACTGCTGGGCATAGGCCTCTTCTCAGAGTGAGAAGAGTTAGGCCATAGTTTACCACAATGCTCTAGTGTCGGATGGTAGTAGTCACACATCTACAAAGAACATTATGAAGAACTCTGTCTTACAGGTTTCATCATGATGTTTACCTCTACCATTCTTTATTTTATTATATAACTAGCATTTTCCTGCAGATTCACTGTGGAACAGTTCTTTTTTTTTAATGAAAGGTACCCAAGGCCCATTTTTGAAACCTGACGTGTTCGCGAAATTAAATGATGATCAGTCAAGCTTACATTCGCTTTCATAATATTAGCTTATTCCTATTTAGGGAAGAATATTGAATCTATTATGAAAACTGTGAGCAGCTAATAAAATATAGGCAAAGAAAATACTAATCATATTATTTAAATAAATTTATTAACAATACCAATAATTGAAATCTTAGCTATTAATTTGGGTTAAACAGAGATAAACTTGCAGCAGCAAGCAAGCAGTTTGTCTCTAATTTAACATTCCACACATAGTTTATATATTTATTTATACATCATATGTGGTGTTCAGGCCCGGAGCATGCCTACCAGGTCAACCCCACACTGAATCCACTCTATACAATTTAAGACTAACTAGTGATTAAGGTCTGATGACATCTGGTCAAAAGGGGCAAATAAATGCATAAAATTCTACCTATGACAAATAGTCATAATGTAGGACACTAAATAAAATCATAAAATAAAATTTACTGCATCACTGTGCAAGAGGATATTACTATTATATCATAATATATACACAAGTGGAGGAAAAGACATCAGCTCAAACCTCTAAGATTAATAATTCAGCCCAAAACTATACGTAAGGTGCAATGCCAATGTTCCGCAGCCATAAAAATAAATGTTGATCATCTCCGCTATCACTTCAAGAGTAAACAGGAGGGACAAGTAAAATAAAATTATATTACATCTTAGTAGATTAAATAATTTCCCAGGGGAATAACAGTGCTGAGTGGGCCTCACTGTGGCGGCTGAGGTCCGCCGGGCGGGCGCACCTGGCGACGCAGTTGCTCTACTAACTCTGGATTAGCAGCCTGCATGTGTTGTGCCAGAGCCTGTCCAGCCTCCAGTAGCGCTGTCATGCCGCCTGAACCGGCTGCCCCTCCACCCGCAGGCATCCCACCGCCCGAGGTTGGTGGAGGTGCACCGTTAGTATTCATCAACCCAGAAATGAGGTTCTGCATGTTAGGGTCAGCAAGCATCTCTGTAGCCATGTTGAGTAGAGCAGGATTTTGCAGCAAGCCGCCGAGATCGAGGGGCGGGCGTTGGCCGGTTTGTTGTAGACGTTCGTCGGCGAGACGCAAATTCTGCCGGTAGGAGTCATTCTCTGGCTCCAGTTGCGCTGCACGCGCATACGCTGCCCGCGCCTCGCGGTGTCGGTCGAGCGCAGTGAGTGCGAGCCCAAGGCGGCCATGAGCTTTGCTATAATCAGGCTGCAGCGCCAGCGCAGCAGTACAGTCAGCTACGGCCGCCTCATGCTCACCGAGTCTGAAATGCGCGGCGGCACGGTTGCAGAAGAAGACGGGGTTGGCAGGGTCGAGTTCAATGGCGCGCGTATATTTCTCAAGCGCCTCTTGGTGCCGCTCGTTCTTCATAAGTTCGTTGCCCTCGTTCTTGAGCCGATCGGCATCAACGCGATCGGCTTTAGGTGCAGTGGAAAGAGGAGCTCGCTGCTGCCGGATGAGCTGCAGCAGATCTACTCCGCGCGCGGTATCTTCGGGGCCAAGCTCGAACGCCGTCTCGATGCATTGCACGCCAACCTCGACGCTCTCGCGCGAGTCCACGCTTAACGAGTCACCCTCCAGCTGACGTTTTAGAAAGCTCACGATGCTTGCCGCCACTATCTTTATGTCCGACATCTCGCTCGAGTTATGTTTGTGTCGGTACACACGGTATATTAATCGTCAATTCTTGTGGTAAATTTCTATTATTTTTAGATTTTTCGATTGACGATGACAAAGTGACAGATGACAAAATGAAAATGACACTTCATGCGCTGGGATACTAGACTGATACTGACAAAAACATATATAATACAAATTAAACTCTGTTTTAATATTTAATGTAGTTCAATATTGGTAAAGACCTAAATATTCACTAAAAATAACAACATTAAATTTTAAAATACCTAATTAAGAATATATAAATATTATAATAAAATGTCGGTTTAGTAGAAATTGATGGAATTTACTAGATTTTATAGTAATTGGCAATGCTGCCATAGCAAAAATATAAAAATGTGTCCGGCATTCTTGATATGCTTAACAAAAGTATACTGTTTATGCAAACAACTAAATAAATAGTTCTGCTGTCAATTACATTTAATTTGCATCTGCTCAATGTACCATACCTTTGGGCCTTTCACCGTCTTACCTTTCTAGTTTTTCGGGTTTATAAATCCTCCACTAGCAATATGCTACCTATGTGCGTCGCGATTCGCGAGGGATGTCTGTGGTACTTAATATTATGATCGTTAAATTTTCTTAGTTAGGCTAGTTAGTTTCAATTAGCTCTGATGGAACAATGGATCGTAGGTTTATTACATGCTCTTCAAAGCGACGATTTTAAGTCAGCGACACGGGCGCGTGTTGGTTGTTATTGTTTTCCTCGGCACACCTTGCTAGCTTGCGTTGCTGAGCCCGTGTTGCGCAAATGCCTCGCACTACCGGTACGGCCATCCTAGAAAAAGGACTTCTTTCGCCCATATCTTAATTGCACCGCTACGTGGATTACGTACGTGCTCACGATACGTCCACGTACGGAACTATGCGCATATATCAATATACATAGTTCTGTAGCTTATTTTAACTCGCTTAGATTATTTTACATCCATGGTAGAATGGCACCCACAAAGTACAGTTAAGTAAGCTCTCCAAGTTAATGAGGTATGCCAACTAGACTTATTTTATTTAAAATACGTTGTCTATGAACCGTAGTGAAAAAGACTAGGGTTATGATATACAAAATTTTCGGCATGCGTAATGCAATCTTGTCCATCTGAATAAGCTTTTCAAGATTTTTGATGGGTATCTTGAGTACATTATGATCTTTACCAATATAATAAAGCTAAAGACTGATTGAAAGCGCTAATCTCTGGCATTACCAGCCGGATTTAGAATATAATAGCCCCATTATTGAGGCATGTTATATAACATCATATAGAACAGGCTATATAATATCACGCTATAAGCCACGGGAGTATAGCAGTAATTATAAACATGAATAATATCATAGCTAGTATTTCATAGAAGACAGAATTGGTAAAATTAAAACGCCAGGAAACGTTAGAATAATATATTTATAAAATACATACGCTAGTTAGTATTATAGTGACGAGTCTTTTTAATAAATATTCAAGAGATCCTCAACAATCAGACGTTAAAAAATGTAAGCAATAGTGCATCATACTTTGCCCCAGACTGCTCTAGTCATTGATATAATTATAACAATTAATAACAAACTCTTATATTGTACATAAACTAAGTGTAGCCATTTTAATTAAAACGACGTAGATTTAAAACATCATCTGTCTGCGCTGAGAACCTTTGAGGTAGGCTTATATAGATGCTGATGACAAATATTAAAGTACAAATCGACGATCGGACATGATGATAAATTCGATGTAGGTACAAGCGAGCGAAGTAGCGTACCGTTAATAATAATAATGTTCAGAGCACATTGCGTCATAAGATCGAATATCATCCGAGAGTGGACCGCGTTCGTAGTTCGCACCATGTTACATCGTCGATATGTACTATTAATATTGAGAAGTTTAGTTATGTTATATGGCTACACTTATTACGTATCAATTGCACATTTAGTTATCACTGGCTCTTGTGTCGCCAATCTTGGGGGTCGTATCCGTTATACAAAGAATAAAGACAATTTAAGTGCTTCTCGTTTTCATATATCGAGGTTATCCCTATGGGGGTGATGTGGTGGCGTGTTGTCGAGTAGACAGACCCAGTCTTTGAGGCGCTTATCTCTCGCGTACACTTCACGCGGGGTGGCGCGCGCAGCGCCCGCTTCGCCCGCGCCGAGTACAGCGCCACCTACCCATGCGACTGCGTTGTCATGCGCCGGCGCCGAGTGGAACTTGAACTCGCGAATGTGGAGACGTTCACTGTTGTAGAGGAAAGAAGATAATAATTTATTGACTGGGTTTTATAAAATTGTTAGATGCACATGTTATTTGGTTTTAATACAGTCAGGATTATTTTAACCTGTCACATCATAAAAACCAGACATAATTAAAAATCTATTCCATGTGCTGCTGTGATAAGTTGACGGCAACTAGAAACCATCGCTGTTAGCTGGATATGTGTTTTACCATGGGCGTAAATATGTAGTATAATTTATATTACCATATGCTAGTTTAACGTATATTAGGTAAAATAGAGGCAGTCTGGTCCTCCTTTAGCCTAAGACCGGATTTTTGAGCACCAGGTCAATCCTGTTATACATTCCAAGGAGAGATCATGATGCTTTAAAATAGTTTAATTGCTCGCTAAGCAAGCAGGATGGACTGCCGTACATTCCTCTTTTGCCGAAGGGTGCTGGCAATACTAAAACCGGCTATGCACCTTCTAACTTACCTGGCTTAAACAAACGTGATACTATATTAAGTAAGGTTAATCAGAGTATCAGCTATGTCACCTGTAAGGCGGCTGCGTGACGAGGTACCGCAGCTCCTGCGCGAGGCGGGGGCGTAGTCCTGGCAGCGCGGCGGCGCCGCCCGTCACCAGCACGTTCTCAGCGAGCGCACGCCGCGCGTCGATCGGCGACTGCATGATGCACTACAGACAAAAGAAATACACACTTATATAATCTATACCCAGAATCTACGCATTTTTGAAAGGGATATTAGTTTTGTAAAACACCACACAGCTACACAGTGTACGGAAGAGCCTTGATATCGGACATTTTCAAGTAACTTCACTTTTGAATAGGCCTTAGCGTACTTAATGTAGGAGTAGTACTCCCGTTTTAAACTTCGCTTTAGTTTACGAGAAACTGATTACCGAAGTTTCATGACTTTTTGAGGTTCCATTTGAAAAATACTAAAATTCTTTTTAGCTGTTGCATTTAACACTTTTTTGACAAAGTTATTGAAAAATGATTTAAAAAAGGCACCCCGTGTGCTTTGTCGCAATACTCAATAGTCAACATTTAGCCTGTAATATACTTCTTTCTATTTCTATTCTTTAAGGATATAGCATATTTGTTTCTCAACTTTGTTTTATAAGAAACATTTACATGTTCACTATACACATAAAAAAATCAAGCACAAAATTAGTGGAACTTCAGAGAGATATAAGGACCTAAAAAATTGAGTCAGGGTTGGCACTTACTATAACGCCTGTCAATATTGCAATTCAGTCAGTTCGATCGATGTTGTTTCCTTTTGAAGACGAGGAAAATAGTCCGACATCTTCGAGTTACTCGGAACAAGGTACTGAGGGCGAAACTGAAAACATGAGTGACACAACAATTCTTGAGTGGGAAGAAAATTTTGATGAGTATGATGCTTCATGTCGTCATCTTTTTCAATTTTGTAAATCAGTTAGGACATTTAAAATTATAAGTACCTACTTATAATTATAGATTCAGTTTGTGACAACCCTATTGCACAATAAAGTTGTAAAAGAGTATTTTGTTTTTTTCCTGAAGTTCCACAAATTTAGTGCTTGATTTTTTATAGTGAACATGTAAATGTTTCTAATAAAACAAAGTTTGGGAACAAATACGCTATAGCTTTAAAGAAAAAAATCAAGACCAAAATACAGGAAAAAGTATTACTAGACAAATATTGACTATTGAGTATTGCAACAAAGCACAAAGAGTGCCTTTTATAAAGCGTTTTTAATTAAATTGGTCAAAAAATTGTTAAATGCAACAGTTACAAATCAATTTTTTTTTTTCAAATGGACCCGCAAAATATAATGAAACTTTGGTAATCATTTTCTCGTAAACTAGAGCGAAGTTTAAAACGGGCGTTTTACTCCTACATTAAGTACGCTAAGACCTATTCAAAAGTGAAGTTACTCGAAAATTTCCGATGTCAAGGTTCTTCCGTACACTGTGCGCTAGGCTGAATTTCAGCGCTTGAATGTACTTAATATGCTTTGTAAAAATCATCAGAAAAGAAAACCATCAGACCAGAAATGACAACACACTATGATTATCGGACAGCAACGCAGTAGTTCTCGTAACATACATTACCCGAGTAAATAATCTATTATCTTCGCAAAGCGCAAACTGCACACTAGGACGCGCCGCACTCAAACTGCAGGGTGCACGTGTGACTGAGAGGTAGACAAACCTGCAGCACGATGTCAGCCAAGGACGCAAGCTCGTTGTCCCGCGCGAACAGTGGCTCGGCGGCGCGCTCGCGCGTGCGCCCCGACACCAGCACGCGCCCGCGCGCGCCGCATACGAACTGCACGTCGCGCGCGGGGGCGGGGGGCGACTCTGACGTCCATTGCTCCGCACGACTGAGGCTACCCACGAAACATGTCTTCACTGGAAACATTCAAATGAATATATTTTAATAATATTAGTATAGAGCTAAGGTACACATCCCATGGTTTTTATCTATACTAATATTACAAACAGGAAAGATTTAATTTTTTGTTTATTTGTACGGATTTAAATAGAAAACTACGCAACAGATTTTAAAATTATTTGACTAATAGATAGCTATTATATCACCGAGTAACATAATTATACTATATTTTATTTTAAAAAAGTACTGTTATTAATATAGCCTAACCTACTTTTACGCGTGCGAAGCCGCGGGAAAAAGAAATAAATTGGTTATATTTAAAATTCCTCATTAATTTTCCGTTAGGTAGGTTAAGTTAGAAACTATTAATAAAGTACAAGAGACTATGTCGCACAATGCAAAAATAATAAAATTCAGGAAAAAATATTGTAATATTAAGTCATGGATAACTCCCGGCTTAGTCCGATGTATTAGAAACCGCGATAAACTAAATAAGAAAGCTAAGCAATGTCCCGAAACTTCTACTCTAAATATATCATAATATAGTTTTAGGAGGCCCGCTACATCACATTTTCAATATCTGCTTACAGCAGTCGACGTTTCCGGCTAGTTGGAAAATCACACGAGTCGTTCCAGTGCCCAAGGGTAAGTCAGGTCCGGATGTCAGCGGTTACAGACCAGTGGCGGTGCTGTTGACTCCGGCAAATGTATTTGAGTCCTCAATCCAAAGCTGCCTACAGGGACAGGTACAAGCGCAGATTTCGAATGCGCAGCACGGCTTTCGGCCGGGACGCAGCACTGCCACCAATCTGCTTAACTTCATGGCACAGGTTATACCGGCCGTAGATGCTGGCGGGCAGGTAGACGCGGCATACTTAGACTTCAAAAAGGCATTCGACACAGTGGATAACGATGTTTTACTGGGAAAGCTAGCAGATGTAGGTTGTACGCCACACTTATTACAATTCTTTGTCAGCTATATGCAGGACCGCCAGCAGTATGTTGATTACAATGGGTACGTGTCTAAGCCATACTTTACTAGATCCGGCGTGAGTCAGGGTAGCAATTTGGGGCCTCTTGAATTCATCATAATGATTAACAGCTTGCCGGAAGTCGTAAGACATGGTTCATATTTATTGTTTGCAGATGACCTCAAGTTGCTACTCGAGGTTAGGGATCAATCTGACTGTGAGCGGCTCCAGGGTGACATTGATAGAGTGGTGAAGTGGAGCCATGACAATAAGCTATGCTTCAATGTATCCAAATGCTCGGTAATATCCTTCACTCGTGCGCGCAACCCTGTCTGCTATGAGTACAAAGCAGAGGCGACAGTATTACAGCGAGTTACAAAAGTACGTGATCTAGGGGTACATCTTACTCCAGATTTTACGTTTCGCGAACATATCGTAAAGATATGCAAAAAGGCGTACAGAAACCTCGGGTCTGTACTTAGGCAGTCGCAAGGGTTCACTAACATTACAGCAATTAGGGTATTATACGATGCACTAGTCAGGAGTCATCTGGAGTATGGTGGCGTTATATGGGCTCCATACGAAGCCAACTACTCTGTCATGCTGGAACGTGTACAGAACAAGTTCACGCGCCACTTGTACTGGAGACTGTATGGGGTATACCCGTTATACCCGTTGATGTACCCCACACTTTTTGTACTGGGTATGGTGGGGTACAATGAATTGAGGGTGCGGCGACAGTTCACACTAGTCGTCTATCTAATTAAATTACTCCACGGCAAGGAACACAATCCTGCAGTACTGCAGCGCTTGAGTTTTTGTGTTCCGGACCGCTACGTATGGAGGCGCCGGCGTCCGCCACTGCTAGCCGTGCCAGCTGGCAGGACCAACCTACTGGCCAAAACGCCTCTGACGCGAGCAATTAGTACGATTAACGAAATCCAGAACATTATAGATATATTTGCGTGTCAGTTTAGTGAACTCGCAAAGACTATTTTACACATATTATGTTATAGGATTCACCTGGCAACACTGGCGTTGTTTACATGAACCGCGTATTTAAAATCAATAATTAAATTAAACAATAAACTAAGTTAAATATAAAGTTGTGGAAGTGCATGTGTGGACAACAATCTCCAAGCGATATTATTTGTGACTATCTACGTACAGTGAAATAATTAAAATGACTAAGTTCCCGTAGATACATATTTTAATGCAAAACAATAATAAAAAGTTATCAGTGTACTCAAGAACCTTACCAAAATCATTTGAAAACAGTGAACTTAATATAAAATTGTTTTTTTTATTTATTTTTATTGATATTTAACTTCTGTAGTAATTATAAAACGTTACGAAAAAATATTTTAAAAATTGGAATTTGGACGACACGTAGCGCCACGCACACAGTGTCGAGTGGACGAACTACGCAGTTACTACTTGCGCCATTGCTCTAGTGGAGAGTAGGAAAACTGTTTTTGTATGACAACTAGCGCCAATATTTCCTCTATTGACAAGTAGCAAAACCAATAGTGTTGCCACATAAAACGCATAATTTCCATTTAGTAGAAAAGCAATAATAAGAGGCGCAAAATTTGATCTACTAATTTAAATAATTTAAGATAGAAGTAAGAGTTAAAATTATTAATTAAATAAAACAAAGAAACTATAAAATAATGAATTTCATGGAAAATATCACGTTTCGACGCACACGCACACGATCGGAGCATAATAGTGACGACAGTATAACTTCCCGTATCTGGATTGTACCACGAACAGCATGCCAGACATGTCTGAAGACGAGAACACATCATACAAAGAAGAAATAGAGAATCTTAAGTCGCAATTGGATAGTGCGCACAAAGAAATTGAATCACTGTCCTTGGAGAACAGTAAATTACGTCAAATGAATACGGAGCTAATTAAGAAAAAGGAAATCCATAAAAAAATTTCGAACAGCCCAATTAAACAAAAAATAAAAACTCCGAATAAAACACCAATAACAAACAGAGCCAGGACAATTACCACAAAAAAAATTCAGACTACAGAGCATGTACCTAACCATGAACATAGTGAATCACCGCAAGCAGTACAGGCAAATATAAATACTGATAATTCAAAATCAAAATATCCCATCGATGGAAATCCCCCGGTTGTAGTTAACTCAACTGATCGTGAGAAGAGCAAACTCTGTATCCTGAGCAACATTGTATCACATAATCCACACCAGGTCATAGAAGACACGCTTGGACACAATTTCACTTATTGTCTTTATAATTTTCCAAACTGTAGTACAGATCGTCTTTAGAGTAATATTAATAATAAATTGTTAAATTTCGGCATAAATGATTATTGTATAGTTATGTTGGGAGATAAGGATCTTAAAACTTCTTCAAACTGCTTACATATGGTAGAGACCATTAGGAAATTGCTTGAGCATATAACTTATACAAATGTAATAGTGTGTAGTCCTACTTATATTTGCGGATCTCCTATATATAATTATAAGGTCGAGATATTCAATAACCTATTATTTAAGGAAATAAATAGTGGATCTTACGCATACTATTTTGACACAAATTCTTATTTAAGTTTTGACATGTTCTCTAGTATCACAGGAGCAATTAATAAAAGGGCACTTATACATATTTATAAAAAAATAATGGAAAATATAAAAATTGACATAGACTATCAAAATTTGATACCCCTGACTAATTCAAATGTAAATAATGACTGTACTAAATTATTTCGTTGATAGTGTTGATTGTAAACTAATTAATTCGAATATTACTCATTTACATACTGAAGGTCCAGATAAATTGCAATCGAATAAATATATTAAAATAATGCATCAAAATATTGCCGGGTTGATAAATAAATCAAATAATCTCACTGTATGTTTGGATGAGTTATCTGAAAAACAAATTAATGTAGAAGTATTGTGTATCACTGAGCATTTTATCATGGAAGGTTACCAAAACCAATTATATATACCGAACTACCATTTGGTTTCTTGTTACTGTAGAAAGCAGCAAAGGAGAGGATGAGCATGTATCCTAGTCAAAAATGGTATACAATCTAAGGATATATCTAAAATATCAAATGTATCAACTCCAGGTGTATTTGAATGCTGCGCCATAGAGCTTATTAAGTATAAAATAATTGTAGTCTGCATCTACAGAGTTCCAAATGTAAACAATTTTGACTATTGCTACTATGGATAAATTAGAAATAATTTTGCGAGAAATATCACGTTTGCATTACAAGAACATTATATTATGCGGTGATTTTAACATAGATGTGCTTAAACGAAATGGTCACACTAAGGCATATGAATGTCTATTAAATAGTTATAACTTAAAGTTAGCATTAAAACAACCCACTCGTATGGCTAAATTGACATGTATAGATAATTTTGCTCATAGTTTCAGTAAAACTTGTAAGACTGATGTTATAGAATTTGCCTTGTCCGACCACACAGCACAGCTGCTTCACTGTCCCGTACAAACATTTTATGCCTTAAATTACTGGTACACGACAAGAAGAGACTACAATACTGACAATTTAGCTAAATTTAAAAATTTAAATTTATGAAACAAATGATCCTAATATAGCTTATGACAAATTTATTGACATATTCCAATTGATATACAATCTATGTTTTCCGAAAATACAAATTAAAATAGATATAATAAAAAAACCAAAATGGTTGTCGAAAAGAATAAAATTGTGTAGTCGTAAAAAAAGAAAACTTTTATAGCAGCTTAGATTAAACCCTACTAGTCAAAATAAGATTTGTTTTATGAGGTACTCCAAACTGTTTAAGAAGGTAATACACTTAACACAAAAAACTCAAAACAACTATTTTATTAAAAGATCCAAAAACAAATCTAAAAGTAGCTGGCAAATAATTAATCGTGCTAAGCATAATTTACCTAAACATAGCATACATCAAATTAAATTGGAAAACCGCTTAGTAACATGTCCCCAGAAAATTTCAGATGTGTTTAATGACTATTTCGTTACTAAAATCCAACCACAAATGCACGTTGCCAGTAATCGAAAATGTATTAAATTAGATTGGAACAACAAATCTATGTTCATGGCACCAAGCGTACCACTAGACATATATAAAATTATCAATTCTTTAAACAATACAGGCAGCGTAGGTTATGATGATATCTCCAGTAAAGTAATAAAACATGTATCAGCGAAAGTATGTGGTCATCTAAGTCATATCATAAATTTAAGCATAAGCGCGGGCGTCTATCCGTCTGCATTAAAAACTTCTATTATAAAGCCTCTCTTTAAAAAACAAAATAGAGATCTAATTACCGGCCTATTGCACTTATTCCAGTCATGTCCAAAATATTTGAGAAGTATATATATAAAGAACTGTCTGAATTCATAAAAAAAAGTAATATTTTATGTGATGAACAGAAAGGCTTTCGACAACATAGGACAACTAATATGGCTATATATGACTTTTTATACAATGTTATTTACAATATTGATAAACGAAATCCATATCTGTGGCATATTCTGTGACATGACCCAGGCATTTGACCACGTACACTATACTACATTATTAAAAAAGTTGGAAGCTTATGGTATAAGAGGCAATGTCCTTAATTTAATTAAATCATATGTAAGACATAGGTATCAAATTACTGAAATTAGACAGATAAATATCGTAAAGAAGAAAGAAGAGATTTATCGATCATTAGGTCATGAAGTAGAATATGGGGTACCGCAGGGAAGCGTTTTAGGACCATTTCTCTTTATATTATACATTAATGACTTGCCTAAATGCATTGAAGAACCAGTGACACTATTCGCGGACGACAGTACTTTGTCAATACCTTGTAAAAGTGTAGAGACGTATGAGATTGATATTAATAATGCTTTAAAATCAGCTATCCAATGTATGCAGGAAAATAATTTAAAAATAAACCTAAATAAAACGAAGGCTATACATTTTACGCAACGGTTACCTAGAATGAACCTCAACATACATTATCGCAATGAAAACATAGAAGAAGTTAACTCAACAAAATTTCTTGGTCTCCAGATTGATAAAAACCTTAACTGGAAAACACATATTGAAATGTTAGGTAAAAAACTTAGTATATCTGCATACGCTTTACACACACTTTCATTCACATTATATACGGATGCTCTACTCACAGCGTACTACGGTTTGGTAGAAACTCATCTACGCTATGGGCTAATATTTTGGGGTAACTCGACGGAAAAAGAATCAGCATTCAAATCTCAAAAAAGATGTTTACGGGCGATGTTTAGACTTGAGAAGACAGATAGCTGCGTGCCCTATTTCAAAAATTACAAAATGTTAACTTTACCGTGCTTGTACATATTAGAAGTAGCTGTGTTTGTTAAGTCGAACCCGCATTACTATAAGCGTCGAGCCGACGAGTTTCCACGCAATAGACGTGACAATAGTCAACTTTGTCTCCAATCCGCTAAGACGACCCTGATGCGCAAAAGTGTGTACTGCATGGCACCAATTATTTATAAAAAAGTACCAAAAAGTTGGAAGGAACTGCTCTCAATCTATGTTTAAAAATAAACTTCGCACTTTTTTGACCGCCAGAGCATATTATAGCGTGACTGAGTTACTTAATGAAAAAGAATTTGTATTGACATAATTAAATGTATTTAGACCTGTATAATAAAGCTGATTAATCTTATAATTTAAATATAAATTAATTAAATTTAAATAATTTGGACAAGAAAATAATATATTGTAACATGTATCTTTTTTATTTTTTATATTTTTATATTCTAATTATTTTGCACGTCATACTGTGACAAACATGTCTGCACTTAATTTATTTTGTCATCTTGTATGTATGCACTTTCTTTGTATGTACACACACATGTTTATGCAAATAAAGCTTATCTTATCTTATCTTATAGGATAGAGTAGTTTTAGGTTAAGTGAAAATGTTAAGTGCCATATTATGGTATTGTTATTTTCTTAATGTTAAATTTTTGTTGTGTCTATAGTGTTTATTTATTTATTTATTTATTTATTGAGGATTTCCAACAAAGAATATACACTACAGATTACACGGATAAAATCATTTAAATATAAGACAAGTGTAATCCTTCAGTTACAGGAAACCACAGCATGCAAGTATATATATTTTTTAAACTAAGTTACCTAATTAAAACATATTGGATAGTTACTTAAACACAAGACAATTTGGATATTTTATCTTAGATAAATTGTGGACTATAAACCTATACAATAAAATATAAGTTATATAATAATATAAACAATGTGAAACAATGACAAAACCCGAAAGTACATATAATAATTACAGATAACTTAACATTTAATAATTAAATATTCTGTCCAGACACTTCTTCAATTTGGTTAAGGGATCACAGATGTCAATTTCTGTTGCCTTTGACAGATTGTTATATTGCCTACAGAGCCTTGGTACCGCAGCATAATGACCTAGATTTGTATGGGAAGTTGGTACATCGAATAAACTATATATATTCTTCCTAGGCAGTCGAGCGGGGATTCTTATGTGCAATGTGCTCAATAGCTGACTGCAGTCTATAGACCCGTTAAACATTTTGTGGAGGAAAAGACAGTCTAGTTTCTCCCTACGGCTCGCAAGCGATTGAATTTTATAGTGTTTCAGTCTTTCGGCGTAGCTAATGCATTTTTTGGCTATATGGTCTCCGTAACATAGGTGATATAAGAACCGCTTTTGAACATTTTCTAGACGTTTTCTGTAAACCTCGTAGTGTGGATTCCATATAGTGGAACCGTACTCCAGTATCGGACGAACCAAGGTATTAAAAATTCTTATCTTTGTGGAGGAGTTCTTAAAGTCTCTACAGTTGCGAATAATAAAACCCAGCACTCTGAAACCTCGAGCAACAATGTCTAGTATATGCACATCGAACTTTAGTGTACAGTCTATTTGGATGCCTAAATCACGAATCACGGTTACGTTTCGTACTTGAGTGCCGTCAATGTAGTAAGCATTATTAGCTGCACGTTTATTTCGTGTAAATTGGACATAGAAACATTTATTTACATTTAATATCATTTTATTTTCTTTGCACCAATTCGTTAAGTTATGTATATCATCCTGTAATTTTCTTGGGTCGTCATCGCTTTGAACAGGCATCACAATCTTAAGGTCGTCGGCAAATAAGAAAATACTTGAGTTTTTGAAACACTTGACAATGTCATTAATAAAGGCATTGAACAAAATTGGCCCAAGATGCGAGCCCTGCGGAATACCAGACGTTGCTACATAGTTGGAAGAACAGTAACCATTGACAACCACTTTCGATGTCCTATTTTCCAAGTATGACTCCAGCAACTTGAGCAAAGCACCGTCTATACCAAGATTACTCAATTTTGCAATAAGGCGACTGTGGTCCATTTTATCAAATGCCTTACTGAAGTCTGTGTAAATTGTGTCTACAGGTATACGTTTGTCGAGGTATTTTGATATCATGGATGTAAAACAAAGAAGATTTGTATTTGTGGACCTCGATTTTACAAAGCCGTGTTGATAATCCGTTATATGTTTTTTTAAGTCCCATTCCAAACGTTTGCTTATAAGTTTCTCGAATATCTTGCCAAATGAGACCAGAATAGATATTGGTCTATAGTTCGTAATTAGATGCTTTTCTCCAGATTTAAATATAGGGATAACTAAAGCTTCTTTCCACTTCGTAGGGAATGTGCCTTCTAGCACAGATTTATTAAAAATGATTTTAAGTGGAGTAACTAGTGCCTTTGCACAGCGTTTTATAAAAACGGGCGGGATGCCGTCACAACCTGACCCCTTCGTTTCATCTAGTGACTTAAGACTACAATATATTTCTTCGTTATGAATCGCTGATGTTCCTATTGTGTTCTCTCTGTTACGGTTTGAGAGACTTGGACTACCCGATGGTGCATTAAAATTCGCAGCGAAGTTTTCTTTAAATAAGTTACATATATCTATACCGTTCGTAGCTACTTTATTTCTAAGATACATTTGAGCTGGATATGTACTGCTAGTTTTTCTTTTACCCTTTATGAAAGACCAAAAAATCTTGGGATTTTTTGTAATGCCACTCTCTATTTTTGAAATATAGGTTTTATAACATGAAGTTCGAAGCATGTTGCAGTCGTCCCTTAACCTTTCAAAGGATATTAAATCCAGTGGGTTTTTATATTTTTTATAGCGAACATGGTATTTATACTTTTCTTTAAACAAACGAATGAGGTCTCGGTTGTACCATGGCGGGTATTTTTTAACATTTGACTGTTTTAACGGAATAGTAAGAAGTATAACGCGATGTAATATATCATAAAAGATGTCAACCATGTCATCAACTGAATAGCATGTATCTAGTTTATTCTCCCATTCTATTGATAGTAGATTATTTATGACGTTTTCGTAGTCCGCTCGATAAAAATCAGGTTTAAGCAGAGGTTTAGCTTCAAGTTGACAATCCGGTAGTAAAGGTATATTAAACTGTAAGGGCGGGTGTAATGGATCTTCTCTCGATAAATTGAACTTACAGCGGCGTAATTTTTCTACAGGAGCATTACTTAAGTGTTTAAGTTATTTGTTTTGTAAATATGTTATATTTAAAATGCCTCACTAACGCATTAGGATAAGTGTCCTGTAATGTTAGTAGTAAGAGTTTGAGAGAATAAATAAATAAATAAAATAAATAAATCATATAAATGGTATCGGTATATTTGCAATAATCTTTTGTAGAATTAAATATAGAGTACGACAGGTCAAAATTACAAGTTAAAAAAATACAAAGCAAATCCAGTCACAGTCGAGCGCCAGCCTGCTATACTGCCTTATGTAAGGGGTGTCACTAACAAAATTGGCTACATCTTGAAGCGAGCTTCATCAACACATACTTCAAGCCGCCAACGAAGATAAGTCAATTTTTACCATCCGTCAAGTGCCAACTACCTGTACAAGATGCAGGGGTCTATAAAATAGATTGTGATTGTGGACTCTCATACATTGGTCAAACCAAGAGAAACATAGGCACCCGCATAAAAGAACACATAGCTGATGTAAAGCACCAACGCTCGTTGAAGTCTGCTGTGTGTGAACATGTGCAACAGGGGACCAACCACTACCTGAGATTTGACAAACCACAGATTCTCGCTAAGGAACACCGATTCCTACCAAGGCGCGAAGCATTCGCGAGGCTATTAATCAAAAAATATCCTAATATTAATAGAGAAGATGGTTGGAATGTACCAACGTAGCTTGGGATCCAGTAATACAAATAGTCAAACCCAAGAAGAAGCAAACCACAGCTAGACTTCATGATACTTTGAGCTCATTCTGCGTAAATAGAAACACCAATTATTAAATTATGTTCGGATACTTTGAAATGACTACACTGGAACATTGAGACAACTACCATCTTAGTCTCCCCGTGACCATGGCTGCTGAAAAGCAACCGAAACGTCGGGGAAAGTGTATAATTAAATTAAATCTAAATAGTTTTAATAATAATTTAATTAGCTTAAAAATTAGTAAAGTTTAATAGTAATAGTAGTGTAACAGTTTTCCAAAATTATGTAATAAAGTGTCAAATAAACAACGCGATAAAATCCGTATATAGTAGTTTAATTTCAATTAATAATATTCGAGTAAACAGAAGACAATATAAAACAAAGCAACTTTGAAAAAAGTCACTATTACTTCAAAACATCATAAATCTGATAGAAGTCTATTGCAAACACATTCCTCAACGCTTTCCTGTGTCAACAACGTCAATAGGTTTTATGTAAATATTGGCACAACTTTGGCAAAAAAAATTGAAAGTCAGTGCAGCACAAATAACATTTCGCCTCCAGTTTCAACGTATCTTAAAAGAGGAAAATCTTTTTTCTGTTGGACCCGGATGAAAAAGAAGTAGAGCGGGTTATTATCTCGTTAAAAAATAAGTGTGCACCTGGGTGGGACAATATAAGCTGTAACATATTAAAGAATTTTAAGCATATCCTGGTCCATTAACCCACATTTTCCGAACTTGTCTCTCTATCGGAGTCTTACCTCTATGCCTTAAAAAACAATAGATCACTATTGCTTTTTTATGGCATACCATACATAAGTCTGATACGAAAGACCTTGTAACAAATTATCGACTAATCTAGGTATTGCTTATTTTCTCAAAAGTGCTAGAGAAAATAATTAACAATAAATAGGTATCATTTCTTGAACAAAATTCTCTCATTTCCCATATATAATTCGGCTTCAGACCAAAGTTGTAAACAGCAGATGCAGTACACAACTTGACAGCTTCTATCTCAGAGGAGCTTGGGAAAAGAAAACAAGTAATTGGAATCTTCCTCAACCTCGCAAAAGCATTTGACACTATCTGTTCCTATTCTATTAAAAAGATTAGATTCTTTAGGAATACGAGGCATACAGCTTAAGCTGCTAACGGACTATCTACAGAATAGGTATCAGTGCGTGAAAATAGATAACATCATCAGTGCCGACTTACAAGTGCCACAATTCAGTATTCCACAAGGGAGTGTCTTTGGTAGTACTCAATTTTGGTGTACATTAACGATCATTGTAACTTAAATAAATAAATTTCATTTTATTAACATGAAACTACTTAAATTTCCTTCGATTTACATATATGAAGTCGCCATGTTTGTTAGTACTAATACTGATCTTTTCATAAAAACAACGAGAAATCGCAATAAATCACGTCTATGTATAGTACCCTCTCGGACTGCTCTCTTACATAACAGTGTCTTTGGTATGGCTGTGAAGATATACATACAACAAGTTACCCACGGCAGTGAAAGAATCAGAAAATATTGCATAAACATTTAAAATCATACTACGCGATATTTTGATTAGTAAAGCCTATTATACTATAAATGACATTCTTTATTTATTATTGACAAATACAGTAAATGGTAAATGGTTGTTCTTTGATACATATTTTGATCAGTTGTTTATTTATTGTTATTTTTTTGCCAGTTACGGTAAAATACAGTGGACTATTTTGCTTTATGTACCATCATCTCTAACCTGTATTTAGCATATAAAGAATTTTGATTTGATTTTGATTTAAGTTTACCTGGTGGCAAAATCGTTTCGTACGCAGATGACACCGCCCTTCTCTTCTCCGCCGACACAAATGAGGCAGTCCTCAAAAATGCCCAGCGTGGTTTCGATGTGGTTAATAAATGGCTTAGAAATAACTTGCTTACATTAAATACTGATAAAACCGAATTCATTAACATGCTCAATCAACAAGATCATTTAAGTAATATTCGACTATATGCACACTATTGTAAGAACACTATTAATAATGATTGCACATGTTCTGCAATCTATAGTATAACTAATATTAAATATCTAGGGGTTATAATAGATCACACTCTGTCATTTAAACAACACGTAGCCACTTTGTCAAGCAGACTACGTAAATTAATATTAGTTTTTAAAAAACTACGTTATATCGCAGACAATAATCTTATTATACAGATCTACAAGGCACTGTGCGAAACCATTATTTAATACTGTATTACATCATGGGGAGGCATCGCAAAATCTGTTATTCTTTCAATTGAAAGAGCACAACTAGCACTCCTAAAAGTACCTAAACATCGACCTTTTCGCTATCCCACATGCCTTTTGTATCAAAATTCTAAAGCAGCACGGCAGCTTTTTATGATGCATACCGTACTAAAACAACATACTACTCTTGATTATAACCCGGAACTTACTAACACTAAGCGACGGAAAGATATCGTTTGTACTACAGTCTCAATCTAAGTATATTTTCACCAATAGGTTTTTCGCATTATTAGGTGCATTTCTATATAATAATATTAATAAAATAACTGCAATTTATGACAAAAATTATACTAACACTAAGCAATTAGTTCAACAATCACATCAAACTGAAAACTTAATGACTGTTGTTCAATAAGTGTTACGCAATAAAATAGCTCTTACTTAAAGATCTATTTTATTGTGTAACACTTATTGTTAGTAATCACTTAGTTTATAATGTATGTAATTAATAAGTTTTGTATACAAATAATAATGTTTTATAATTTATACTATATTATACAGTATGTGTCCCATTTGTACCAATTTAAGTTGAATAAATAATAATAATAATTATTATTATTAGTAACAGTACTTTTTCCTGGATGTAAGGTACCCTATGTCCTTTTATGTTCCCTTGACAACGTGTATACAACATTTCATGATAATTGGTCGAGTAGATAGGCGAGAAAGCGTAACAAATAAACTCACATTCGCATTTATAATATTACTAGATGCACCTAGGGCATATGGTGATATAAGTGGGGTAAATGATAGATGATAATCTGGCCAGTCGACAGTTTCAGGGTTATCCATAATTTACGCCACGCCCTGTATATTAGTTACATTAGTAAAATAGTTATCAATTTGCTTCATACACAATGGCAATGTATAGATATAGATTTGACAGACACGAGATTGTAGTCGAGAAATGTTATTATTAAGTGGTAAGTCATCCACCATAATCACCTTTGATGTCCTCAATGATGTCTTCAGGCAGGTCGAGGGTAGTGCTGTTGTCTTCATCCAGCAGTCTCCTGAGCTCGGCGTGTATGGCGCGCGAGCCCAGAGGCTGGGACTGAAGCGCATGCAGAACGACGCACGCGTGAACAACTGGAAGGTATCAACATTTACTTAATAGCAAAGGTAAAAGATTAAACCTAGGATTACAGGTAAAAAAAAATATTTCTTTAGTATTACAATGGTCCAGTAACTTGTTTTAAACAGTTTAAATTATAATACAACAAATAACAATCTTTTCTCATTGCATTAAAAACGAATATAATATTTTTTTTATTAACAGTGTTTTATGATATAACAACATGCTCTGTTCAACATATTCTTATTTAGTAGCTTCAAGCATTAGTATTTTATGTCGGCTTTTGTTCTATTACACTGGTTCACCCTTCTTGTGGGAAGACACAAAGAGTCAGCCATATCTTCGTCTTCTTATAACAACAAGAGACTAGGTATAGACAATAGGTTAACAATTTGTTATTTGGTTGATCATAAAAAATATGTAGTTATACATACCAGCAGCAACCTCAGCCTCCTTAGCTCCGATGGAGACGATTAGTGCGACAGGCGCGCCCAGCGTGAGGGCACACAAACGTGGGGCATCTGCCCACACTACCCCAGACACCTGACACAATATAAACATATGTCATGGCTATTGTTGAACACAATTATTGAAATGCTTTAACAATGATTTCAGTCGACCAATACACAGAAATTAAAACTACTTTATACGGATTTTGTCACATTGTTTATTTTAGAACACTTTTATTACATAATTTTAAACTATATCACTACTATTATTGAACAGTGTTGTGCTTCTTCTTGGGTTAGAAACACAGCTATATCATTCTGTGTTAATAGGAACACAAATGATTAAATTATATTCTGGTACTTTGAAATAACTATACAGAACATTGAGACAACTACCATCTTAGTCTCCCTGTGACCATGGTTGCTGTAAAGCAACCGAAACGTCGGAGAAAAGTATAAACTTAAATAAAATAGTTTTAATTAATTTAAATAGCTTAAATTGTAGTAGAGTTCAATAATAGTAGTGTTATAGTTCAAAATTATGTAATAAAAGTGTTCTGAAATAAACAATGCGACAAAATCTGTACAAAGTAGTTTTCATTTCAATGTATAACATTCGCGTAAATGTAAGACAATATTAAATACACAGAAACTGAATAATCATCCAACCTCTTTTCAATAAACATATATGATATCAGGCTTTATAATATAAAGGCTATTGCAGTAATATGTTACACCCTCATTTAAGCATATGGATAACCAATACCGGGACATTGGTAGTACCTGCATTTAAGACAGAAAACCTTAGAAAATTTACCTTACTAAATTTCTAATCCATTAAGCTTTAAATAATTTATACAGATTTTATGGCATTGTTAATCTTAAAGCAATATTATTACATCATTTTGAAAGTCAAAGTGCTATTACCAAACTCTGTTACTAGTTACTGCAACCAAAACCTCGGGGATAGAAGTTAAAGACATTCAAATATGCAATAATAGTCCTCGGAAAATAAATAACATAATAAAATCTGTATAAAATACTTTAATTTTAATATATACCAATCCTATAATGTAAGACAATATTATATTTATCCAGATAAAACACTGATAGCATACTATTAGTTTAGTTTACACTTTGCTGAAGCCAGGACACTGTGGGACTTATGATTACCTCAGCAGGTGTATGCAACTTAGTCATAAAAAAATTTGTAGTAGAAATTGGAAATACACCTAAATGAGAGTATTATGATATACATATATTATTATGCTGGTGCTTGCCTCATAGTGTGTGAACAGCACCTTGGCCAGGGTCTCCCTGAAGAGGGTGGGGGTAAGTAATGATTCCACTACCACTACCTTGCGCTCCTTAGGATTCACCAGCACATGTCTGGAATATAGAACCATGAATATGTAATACACACACTTCTGTAAGCTTAAAGAGTTAAGCAGAGCTGTATGACAATGTTCAATTTCTCTAGCTATGTTTCAGGTCCTATGTAATAGGAGCCAGACTCCATGCTCTAATTAAGAATTCTCTGACATATAATCCTTCTAGAATGTTATTCCACTTAGGATTCTCATATGGCATTTAACAAACATGATATATAAGTTACATTTTATGCTTTGAAATTATACTATTACTGTAATGTAATTCAAAAGATTAATAAACTGCGATCATATGTGATTAGACTCCTATTCACAGAAATTTATAAGTATTTAGTTTAATAAGTACCTGAAGTAAAGCAGATGCAGCATGTGGACAAGATTGTCATACAGTTCTTCAGGTGTCTCGTAATCGTGTACGCGTTTATACCGCCGTGACGCCGCGCACCAGAACTCGGAGCGAACGATACATCGCGGCGCTGCCTCGCCCGTGAAACCAAACCTACAAATATACACAGAATTTTGTCACATGTCTCAGAACTTCACTATTATTTCAAAAGCTTATACATTCTGTATCTACTATTGTTGTCCATCGTATACACACGACAGGCGGCACAGTGTTTGGGTATAGTTTTGGCATTGCTAAAGGCTATGCACTCAGATTAACATTTTATATCATATGAGATCCTAGCTCGTTCCACCCGCGAAAGAATGATAAAAGATGATTTTGTAATAACTTTTGAGGTCTAGCCTATCTATATTAACTTGTAAATGACATATACAGCCGTATGAAGCAGTAAATTATAAAATAAATAACTAACTTGGTATAATCGGTGCCGAGGTCCAACACGACCGCTTGTTTCTCTTGAATCAATGCTATGCCTTCATATAACGCCATTTCCTGTATTTTATGAGATGTTTAAGTTCATTCCCAACACTTAAACTTAATTTAAGTAACGAGTTGAGTTCATATTACAGTAAAAATTAATAAACTAGCGCAGTTTGTGATGTGATGACAAATCCAATGTTTTGTCAATTGGTATCTGTGCTGTCATCTGTCAATGTTATTGTCATTCGACCACTGTCATTAGCGTCGCCATAGCAAATTAGAAACATGGGCTTTCTAACTTATAAAAACTGATCCTTTTCCGTTAAATAGAAAACTCAACTGACAAATATACCATTTATGAACGTATAACACACTGTCTATAATTATTTTACCAAACTCATTATCGATGAAGGCATGAATATTTGTTTTGGTGTAAAGATATCAAACGCTTTTCGGTGATATTTTGATTATTTTCTGTTGTTGTAGTTAACTATTGTATTCATCATTTATTTTTATAAATTAACTGTACATATAATTATAATATATCAAAGTCATAATCGATGTATGTCAGAGCAAATTCTACATGTACCAATAAATGTTATATTTACGTTTCAGCTGTGTTGGCTACTCCATAACACGTCATGCAGTCGACAAGCATGTTTTGGATACTCGCATGATTAACTTGTCACCGGTGGCAGTTCATCATTCTTTGCAATTACCGCCATCGCAACGTTCAACGATCTCTGCATCTGCACGAAGAAATTGCTTTTACGGATGTCTCACGAAAATGCTTGACTCGTTTCTTACAAATTATTCGTAACTCTTTGCTTGGTAATGTAAATATTCTTTCTTGTCCTCTGGAAAACAGTTTTGTGGGTGATCAAGAAATTCTTTTTGTAAAATTAATATAGTTTTCAAAGAGAATGCAGAATATCTAGAACATCCAAAGACTTAATAATGTCCGCAAGGAAGGAAAGAGAAATTATAAAATCAAACAATAGATGGTGTAATAAAAGTAGTGTTTTGATAATGTAGTACTTACTATTTATTATTTTTCGTGCTAAGTATAAATATATAAGTAGGTATGTTTGATGCACAAATTGTTAAAAAAGTGTTCCTACAAAAATATTATAACAAAAGTTTATAGCAACATTTGCTATAATCTTTTGGTAGGAACACAATTTTTTACACACTACGAGTTATGTGTTTTCCACTAACATTATCTTGATATGCAAATTTGATAAACTTCTTTATTAATAATCATCTATATACAAACTGGCGTGGGCGCTATGGCGCTCATTAGGGGAGGGCTATGTTCAGCAGTGGACTATTATAGCCTGATGATGATGATGATGATGATATATGTACAAACTGAGACTGCCTTACTAGTAACAGCAAATTGGTGCTAATAAATGGTTTCTAATTTTGATACTGACGCATTACAGAAGTTTCCTGTGTTGCGAAAGATTTCAGTTATATAACATACAAAAAGAACATTTATCAAGAAGTACCTTTTTTAATACTAACTATTATGACCCGTGAATGCTGCACAGATTGAATTAAAGAAAATATTTGTGTTCCATACAAATTGTGCTATGAGAGGATCAAAACCCACATCACTTAGTGACTAAACCGACACGACTTGGAGGCCATGTACCTACCCACCATAGGCGTAGGCACCAATAAAGTTGTATTTGTGAAATTAATGAAAAGTAGGTATCTAGTAGTTGTATAGTATAAAATGTTTGCGACGGTAATAGTTGAGTCAAATCTATACTTCTATACTAATACTAGCTGTGCCCGCGGTTTCACCCGCGTTTAAAGTTACTGCGCGGCCTCCGTGGCTCGTAGCTTAATGTTATATAGCCTATAGCCTTCCTCTCGATAAATAAGCTATCCAATACTAAAAGAATTTTTACTGGTTCAAATTGAAAAAATCTTTTAGTGTTGGATAGCCCATTTATCGTGAAAGGCTATAGGCTATATAACATCACGCTACGACCAATAGGAGCGGAGCATCAATGTAAAATGTTACAAAAACGGGGTAAATTCTCTTATGTGAAGCAGACGAATTTGCGCGGGTCAGCTTGTTAACAATATTTATGTTGGCCAAACGCTCAAAACACATATCAATAATTCATAGCTAAGCACGGTAGCAGGAAAAAATCGGAACTGTGCTCTTTGAATGCCATCAAGCTTGGCCCTTTTACGTGGAACGTAAATTCACAGCTGAAAAAGTTTAAGGCATATTACATTTTTGCTTCGGAGATTTAGAAGAGATTTTTTTAATGATATTCGGTACTTTTTAAGAGCGTAACTAGCTGACGGGTGTGATGCACATGTAGGTACCTACCATGTGACTGTGTATGTATGTAATGTTATATGCTGTACATATATTGCAGAATGTGTAACAGCAGGTGTCTAATGTTGCGCTTTAGTACTCAAACTATCTCATTGTTAGCGAACATTAGTGTCTAGCGCAAACAGCCGTCAGTAACAAGACACGAGCAAATAAAATGATTAGCAAGTCATTATAGTGATTCCGCTCACTTATTGAACGGTTCACAAACGTTATATAATCTTATGTAATGTTCTTAGTTACAATGTATGAACTAATGTATGCACTGGTACCTACTATTATGCTTTTAGTTCTTAGTTGTATCTAATGTTCTCGTATGTTATTGGTTTTTGCGTATTAATTCAAGGTAATTTTCCTTACATATATCTGTACACGAACATTAGTTTAAATCAATAGATAATAAAATCTCTTTTCGGTGACGTAGACCAGTTGTATAAGATTGATGTGTTTGAGGTCTTGCATTAGATTTCCAGGTCGTGGAAAGCAGTACTACGATTTTTGCCAAAAAAACGTCTGTGGTCTGGTCCTGCACTAGAGCACAGCTCAGTGCTGGTGAATATGGGTGGGCGTTATCTATCGTTGTCTATCGTTGTCTCAGGTTTGGTTCTCAGGTAGGGCAAATGTCAACATTTGCTGGGTTTTGCTGTCTAAAAATTTTTACTACCAGCAAGAAGTCTAGACCTGTGTCCGGTAAACGCCAATATGGTACTATATTATGGTAAAATGTGGATGGAAAACACCTCTGCCTACTTTGAGGTTTAAGCGTCGAACTATGTAGGTAGGTACTAGTTATGTATTTTATTTTAATCCAATCAGTCCTGTTTATAGACCGTCCTAGTGCTGAACAAAAGCGTTTTCTCGCTATTTTACATAGCTATGGCTTATGCCATAACCATGCTCGGTCAAAGTGACGAACTAGACTGGGACATTAGACTTTGATTTGTATTAACCTGATATAAACAATCAAATATATAAGATATCTACATTAATTGAAAAAATGCTTAGTGTTCTGTAAACGGCTGAATAGATTATCTTCACATATAGCTAAGAACTATCTCCGTCAAAGTATCTTCCAACTAAAGAAAATCACAATTGGTGCATCTATTTGGTGGAGTCACCATGCCAGTGATAATCATAGTGACAAAATATTGCTCCAAACCTTCATTCTCCTTGATATTGTTAACGTAATTTCAAAAAGAACTTGTTATTGTTTATGTCAATTGAAATATAATAACTGTAAGACACATTGTAAAGGGCAACCTTGTCGATAATAACAAGGTTCTTTATAATTTGTAATTATGTTTCTCATTATTTTATTTCCTGCCTTATGAGGTCGGCGTTGAATTCAATCGACAATGGTTGAGTTCGAAGGTGACATAAGTCGATAAACTTTTGTGAAGTTTTGAATTGCTGTATCATACACAATTATGATAATCCCGAATCTTTTACAGCAGATCCAGTCAAAGGATTGAGATTTTAACACAATTTATTACTTTAAAACAATAAATAGATATTTTTCATTCATAAATTAATACTGATACAATATTATTTTATGTTTACAAAAGCAACAATTATAATTTACAACTAAACTAATATTACCAGACCTAACAACTTATAAGTAAAACAATATGAAATGGCACAAAGTATAACTACACGTTTTCTTTTATTTTTCTTTACAGTCCGTAAAGAAAAATAAAAGAATACGTGTAGTTTTATGTTTAGTTACTTATGTCAACTGTATCATATCAAGAGCTTGGATACTGGAAAAGGTATGGGTACAATGATTAAAAGTAAAAAATAACCAATAATTTAACTATTTATTTATTTTATACAAATTCCGCTATAATACATATTTACAAACGTAAAAACGAATCGAGAATGTCGCGGTATAAAAAAAAAGCTTGAGCTGAGCTTGAGCAGAATCGGCGGCGGCGCCGGGCGGTCCACGGGCCGCGCCACGCCGCCGCCCCGCGCGGGCGAGCGCCTCACGCCCGCGCCGCCGCGCCGAGCGGCCCTAGCCTACTAACTACACTACAGTATTGTTCTACCGCGCGGCGCGCATTAAATGATGGAGGTGATCAATCGCGCCTTGAAGTTCACTATCCTCTCGGAGGTCTGCGCGATACGTAAGATGAGGTCCTGGATGAGATTGGCGATACCGCGGTTGGCGATAATGAAGAGTCGGGTGATGGGGCCGGGAACACCCTCAGTCAAGTTGTCGCCCTTGGCAGCGCCCGCGTCGTCTCCGTCGGCGCCTGCTCCGGCGTCACCGCCTGATGAGCCTGATGATGAGCCCGCGACCAGCTGGAACACACATACAAGATTAATTACAGGATTCCATCGGTGTGAGGGTACAGAACACATCCTAGAGTCATCGTGCTGAGAGCTTCAACTAGTATTTCAAAACCAGCTCAAAAGCTGTCAGCTGTCAGCATGAAGCCTCAGTGATGTGGTCTATCCACTTCATAAAGCTATATACATATTCTACGATTTGCCGATCTACCGGCATCAAACCTACTGCTCTACCAACGAAGCGTACTTACGTGACATGACCGCAATCTCCTCATCTCTACGAGTACGATGAACAACGACGGACAACTAGACTAGTCAATGGTAATGTTATACTACAGGCAACAAAGTCTACTACAACTGTGACGTCGACCGGAACGGACATAACTACACATTTGCTCTACGATCAACTTTTTAACTATTTGTTTTACTGGTTAGTATCTACTAGTGAATAATGGGTTGGGTATAAAGGTTCTCAGAGGGTCTTCTATAAGTTTTCATTGATTGTGACGCTTTTCGAAATATTTGACCATTGGCATGCTTTTCTATACGCGTTTTGAAAACGTATGAAAGCAATGGCTCACGGTCACACGTGTCGAATTGCGTCAAGGATTATGAAAACTTCTGGTAGACCCTGAGATTAGGATGTGGGTTTTAAGAGTGTGCGATCTGAGGCATAAGAACTACATGTACTAGTAATTAAAACTACAAAACGACGTGTCATTGTCAATGGCGATTCTACGAGCATGTTTCTGGTGTATGTGTGTAGTAGTGTGTGTGTACTTGAGGGTCATTAGGGTCCAGAGTGGCGGAGTGGGACGCTGTAAGTCCCACGTTGAGGGAGTCGGTGCCGGCGAACAGACGGAACGCGGTGCCCGCAGCCCGCGCCACCGCCTCCGCTGGTTGCTGTAAGATCAAACCTGCTCACACACCTTGCATTCGTACCACTGGTATACTGACATCACACTCACCACGCGTTGTTTGCAAGTCGAGAACATTCTTCGACATACTTGATGTGTTATGCTTCCTACCATTGTGTGATAGCTAGAGATTATGTAAACATGGAAATATAGTCTTGAAATAGTCATGCTTCAGGGTGAAATGGTAAATAGTCAGGTCTGGTTAGATGGATGATAAAATGAGGTATTATGATTTGAGACAAAGACTGGTTGCTTACCCTGACGATGTCAAAGAGGAAGTTTCCGGATCCACCGCCGGATGCACCAGCACCGCCTCCGAAGCTCAGGAATCTGGAACATTACCTCAAGTTAGTTACGTGCAGGCGGTTATAATGATCAAACATGTACATACACAGTAGGACACGCAACAGTTACATGAGCGCTAGGTGAAATGAAATCGATTCGTGCGAACTGAAGTGCGCAAAAAGTTACAATAGCACTCTCGCCTGCTCTGTATTGATTACTGCTTAGTAGAGCAACACTGTTTCGTTGGCGTGAGCTCCAGTACCAACTTGTACTGAATCAACAGAGATGTCAGTAATTATAATGAAGTTTTCAGCTTGGTAGGGACTGTTGAGGGGATTGAATTTTTTGTAAAGTTCTTGAATTAATAGTTTGGATTATGAATTATATATCATGGTATTTGATGACACACGTAATTTACGAAAACCGATTCTTATTGGTTTTCTTGAAATTTTGGATGAAATCCATCTACTTGGTTAAGCAGTGTTACGCCATAATATATCTGAAGTCACGAGTGTACACACCTCTTATTTCTGTTTTCTTCGCTGTTGTCAGCGTCGTCGAGTGTGATCTCATCGATGCTAGCAGAGTTTGTCTGAGCGGCGGTCTGCTGGTCTTCGCTGGCTGCTACTTCCTGGTCCTGCTGTCCATCGCCAAACGCGACACGCACTTCAGCCTGCTGAGACTCGGCTCCAGATAGCAGCTGGTTCTCTTCAGCGATCGCGTTCTGTAAGTTATAAGAGTAAGTTAGAAGAGGTATTGATGTCTGGCGGATGATCGGTATGGGCGTGACGTGACGTCGATGCGTGAGGTGACGGTGACGATGGCGATGACTGACGATGAAGGCGCGCGGTCTGCGCGCGCCCGCTCTGCCGCCCCAGGGCAGGCTGGGGTTAGTGCGCGATAGTACCGACACGCTCATACCGGCACGTAGTAGTACAGCGAGCGTCGCCGCCGGTTGGTGAGAGGCTCGCTGGTGAGAGGCTCGCTGGTGAGAGGCTCGCTGGTGGTGGTGGAGGTGGTGGTAGTGGTGGTGCTGGTAGTGGTGCTGGTAGTGGTGCTGGTAGTGGTGCTAGAAGGTGCCTCGTCCTCATCATCATCGTCGTCTTCGTCGTCATCATCTAGCTCGACGGTGCCACCACCAGAGTTCTTGTTGCCGCCGCCGCCACCGAGGAACGCGCGGAGCACGATGGGTCCGAAAGCTTGCAGCACCGAGCTCGTTAATTGTTGCACTTTCTGTTCGATTATCTAGAACATAGACCGCCCTTAACACATCGCCTTGCGGGCGACGACCTGACACACACATAGATGCCTTTGTGGGTGGAACGTCACTGGTGTGACATCACACACGGGACGATATCAACGCGTTCACAAACAGCATGCACTAGAGATTAGACAAGTCATTAGTAGATAATGTAAAGAGGTGTGTGTGGCACGCGTTTCGTGTCTTACCTGCGTGAGAGTGGGGAAAAGTTGTCGCAGGATACCAATGGTGCGCTTGTTCCGCTCGCTAAGTTCGGAACCGGGAGCGCCCAGGTTTAGCGTCGCCAGCGTCTCCTGTAACGAAACCATATTGAGATGTTTATGACTTGTATGTCAAAAAGTGATGCAACATACTTGTAGGTCGACAACCATGGCCTCCTAATCGGTGTCAAAAAGTCGCAACCTCGGCTTACAGATAGGCAAATCACTCATTATAATGTAAAAATGAGTATTCTGGGGGTTATGTAATTATATTATTGATGGGTTGTGAGTGATTAGGGTCACGCGAAGCGCGCGCAGTGACCCGTGGCGCCCGCGACTACTTGAGAATATTTAGCCGTAACTGTGTAATGCACGCGTGTATGACAGTGGAGCGCGAACGCACGCGTCGCCGCGCATCGAGGACGTTTGTTTATTAACACATTTATATTCTACGGCGGGTAATGAGACTCACTACAGCCGTATCATTGGCTCTGTGTTGCAATTAAGTTTTGGCCCGAGTTTTACTAGTATGCTAGTTTAGTTACATGGTCTTTTTGTCTTAAAAAAGGCAATGTAACTGAACTAAACATAACTATGTAGTAGCAAAACTTATGTAAGCGTATATTACAATATATTTAACATGGACGGAACATAAAAACTTTGTTTATAATTGTTCTATTTTAAGTGGCACATTTAATTATGTTAATCGAATTAACATAATTAACTTTAGTAATTTTATGTATTATCAAAGGGTCATGACCTTTTAACTGACATGAAGGTTCGGTTTCAGTTCTTGGGTCAGTCAGTATTGTTTGGATTTTCTGTAAGAAATTCTATGTAGTTACGGAGCCTGGAACTGTTCGGCCATAAGCTTAGCGTATACGTTACTACTAGTGCGTATACGCTTCTACTATGTGGGACCTAAAAGTATCGTTGGCCCAAATGTGTATGCACTACATCTCTGCGTAGTCCTTCGGGGATAGAGGCATGAGCTTAGATTGAGGGATGACTTTAGTGCGATCCGTAGATCGCATACATATTTGAGAATATTAATTACGTAAACTATTAGTTACGTATAACTAATAGTTTACGTAATTAATATTCTCAAATATGTGCAAACTCTTTTGGACAATTTTACTACTCAAACTCCCATGGCTACCTCATCGGAAAGAGCTAGTCTTTTTAGGTGTGATTTCTTCCTATAGCAAGTATTACCTGTGCGTTGGCGGCGGGTGCAATAATCTCGATGATCTCGGGTCTGTCGTCAGCCGCTGGGTCTGGTTGTGCAGCAGGCTCAGGGTTTGGCTCAGGATTAGGAGCAGGTGCGGCGGCGACCAGCGCCAAAGCCGCGCATAGCGACACTAGATACAACGACGACTTCATCTTGGATATAATACTAGTTTTGTACTCGGGCTTCGGTTGTTTGCACTGGTGACGTTACACGACAGTTCGTTTCGTTCTCTCCGTGGTCAAACGTTGTGTTGGGACCTGTAAGTACAAGGTAGGATTAGTCGATATTCCATCTCGCCAGCGAGGTGATACCAGATCCCTTAAATTGCCCCGTAATATCAATTAAAGTTGAAATACAGAAGAAAGTTTAAGCTGTCTGGATGTCAAGATTGAAGGAATTTAAATGTAGCAGTACTTAATGGTTAAGGTATCAGACTTGCAATTGAGATGTTGTGAGTTTAATTACTATCCATTGCATTACTGATGTGAAACCTCTTCTCATACAAGCATTGAGTTCAGCTGGAAGAATTAAAAGGATTGCCTACTAGTAGTTGGCAATAAAAATAAAAATTCTACTCCCGTTTTAAGTATGCATCCTGTGATGCCAAACATTTGAATGACCCAAGTTTCAAACTCGAAACAATTGTTTGAGAATCATAACATTTATCGTCCCGTGTGACTTTCTAACCCATAACACTCGGTGCTGTGACAATAGCGAGGTGACAAACCGCTACGCTGTGCGTGCAGGAGAGCTAGGAAAATTTAAAAAATATGCTGTTTTTAAACTTTCTTTGTATATAAACTATGTTTGACATTACAGGCATATAAGATTGTTCATATTTAGCGTCTATTTCGTCCATTATAACACAAATAATGTTGTTAGAACTCCGTTGCGAGTTGTTGAAATATTTTTTATGTAGGTATTGATTAAACACGAATATGAACATATCTTGTACAGACTCAAGAACTTGCTTAGCAACTATTGTATTGACGCTCTTAGGTAATGAAGTGTAACTTTGACCTCTTAACACACAATTTGTTTAATTACAGAGCATGAAATACTGCTATACTTCTACTACAGATAAAATTACTGATACTATGCATGACATGTGACGGATTGCGCAGCCAGGACTGTCACTGTGTGATCAGAGTGCTTAGCGTGAGTTTGTTTTACGTTAACGCGATTGACACGTTTATAACGTTCGGAGATCCGATTGGCCCGCTCCAAGCTCTTAACCAGTCAGAGAGCCAAACGCGGTGAACGTTTCGAACGCGTTAACGTAAAAACAACTCACACTAGGTACCCTGGTCGCAAGCTATAAATTAGTAGATAGTGTGCCAATAAAGTTATAATTTTGCGCATGGCGTTCAGATCACAGAGCTTTAAATATGAGGATAGTGTGTTACTAAAGATATAGCACATGCATGTATCTCTACACTCAACTACACTAGTTTTAAAAGCTGAACTGTAATTTAAATAGTTCGCAATGTAACCTAAAACTATTGAGTTATTATATTGCTATTTATCTCAAACTTAGTAAATCAAACGGCAGTTTAATTCTTCGTGAGTTATTAAATATATACCAGCTAATAGTTTTTCGTTCTGATTGCGCCCTAGGTATAATATCTGTATCGCCTGTCTACACAGGTAATAACTACTTATTACTGACAAACTTGCAAGTTTCTAGTAGGAGAAGCTAGACTTTCATGCTCTGTGAGATTAATACTGGGTCGTGTTTTGGAACAGATTTTGTTATCACTTTATTTACTGCTACTATAAATTTAAATTATATAGTCAAATCAATTGGTTGCGGAAAGTTCTTGTATTTGTGACAAGTACATGGACCGGGATATCCCGTGGCATATAATAGTAGTGATATAATATAAGGTGCTCAACAGCTCGGCAAAGTACCCGCACATCTGTGTGTCTGTGTGTGTTAGACATCACATGTATGATGTATTCAAAAGTGAGGTCGGGTGTCCACCAAAACGCTGAGGAAAAGATAAAGGCTTTTAAGGCACCTGGGAGCCTGTATTGTAAAGTTAATAGTTGGGATGGTAGCCATTTTACAGGCCTGCAGTAAGTATTTACTGCCAGGTGGAATGAAATCATTTTTACAAGTAAAACAATGCTCAAAGGATTTTTTTTGCAGAATTTAAAAGCGATATCCCCTAGATTGTTGCTAAAAGTTCTCTTTCAGACTTGGTAGACATCTTTCTCAACGTTTTAGTGGTAGCATTTATGTGCAATAATGAGGCATATAATTAATAGCCAATCTGTGTATGTGTACTTGTGTGTATGTGTTAGACATGTTAGGCGTGCACTAGTTTGTGTATGCAGGGCGCAGGCGCGAGTGCGTTGTGCAACGTTCACGAGCCAAAGGTCACCGGCGCTGCCTCATCAAACAGTAACCCTTCTAAACTCTACAATTAATCAAACTGCACATTAATCTCTTGATCTCGAACGGTGACACTTAATCAGAGGTGTTGGGCAGTTAGGTATAATTGGGAGCAAGAGGTCTGATACGGAACATTAGCCGAATTGAAGTTAAACTCTCGACTACAATAAAATACCGCGCTTTGGGTACAATTGTAGGTATACATAGAACATAATGATCATTGCCAAGACAAATGGTTTAACTATGTGTCTTGTCAGTAGTACCTATGTTAGTAGAAATGGACTGGATATATGGTATGATAATGCTACGCTTAAGATACAAACATAGAGAAAATACATTTATGCGGCATCGTCTCTAAACGTAAATTAAGTAAGGATAAATAATTAGATTGATTCAGTAGCAGTAATAATTTGACATATATTCCATGGCAAGCAAATGTATCCGTGAATAGAATATTTAAAATAGTCTTAGAATGTTGGCAACAAATCAAAAGCAGTCATTCTTTAAGGTTATCAAACAATACTTATGAAAATCAAACTTACGTCTGAACTCTGTTCTTCTGTGAGAAGAATTATAATTAAATTACCATACTAACCTACTTTAGAAATATTATATCAGCCCTATATCTATTTCTGCTGGCTTCGTGCCTATTCTCAACAACAGAATGGTTAAGCCATATTTCAATGATTTGGCAGAGGTCATACGTCTTCGAAAAAATTATGGAGAACTCTTCAAGATAATATAAGTACCCTCACAACATGTGTCGCGGTATTTTAAATACCTTGCTAATATAAATTAAATGTGAAGGCAACTATTGGTTCTCAATCAATTTCGTATTATAATTACTGTTAAGCACCAGTAGTAATTTTTCTTAGATGTTAAGATAACTCTGAACTTTGAGAGACAATGTTCAGGGTTTATCGCAATAATAGTGATATGTTATTTAATCGACGACCAGCAAAAATGTGCTAATATCATAAAAAATGTCAAATGCAACATATGTTAATAATCATTGTTTAAAAGCGTTGAGTAATATTTATATAGAGGTGCGAAAACTGCCGCTAACTTAATAGCAGGTCGTAAAAATTAAGTGAGCGGTGTGAGTTCACCATTGAAACGTGAGCGATACAGATAGCGTTAGATAATTATATGTATTTAATAACGTGATTTCGTGCGTGTGTGCGTGCGTGCACGCACCACGGCCGCACGTAACGTAACACGCACAGATGAACTGTTTCAACATAATATACAGTTGCCACACAAGATGCCTGAATGGATTATAATATTTCAATTTTAAATTACTGTTAAACTAAAGTAAACTAAAACAGGAAATACCGAAATGTTATATTATAGTGCCGGACACGGCAAGGGCGCGTCCTTAGTGCACATGCGCGTAGTCGCGGGCGCATGTTGCAACACCGGGCTTGTAGCGCGAAGAGCGACCCCGGGCCCCGACGCGTTCGTTCCGAGGTTAAGGCGAAAACGTAACCGTGCTAAGTTTAAGCACCTTTACACAAATTCCAATTTAGATAGCAGCGAAAGCCTAGCGGGAGACCGTCGGACTACCACACAGAGGTCTCGAGTTCGATCCCAAGGCACGCACCTCTAATTTTTCGAAGATATGTCTACATAGTTAATTATCGCTCGCTTCAACGATGAAGGAAAACATCATGAGGAAATATGCATATTTGAGAGATTTTCATAATGTTCTCGAAGATATATGAAGTCTATAATATTGTCTTCTGTTTACGCGAATGTTATTAATCATTCATCATTGAAAATAAACTACTATATACGGATTTTATCGCGTTGTTTATTTTACACTTTATTACATAATTTAGAAACTGTTACACTACTACTACTAGATACTATTAAACTTTACTAATTTTTAAGCTAATTATATTATTAAAACTATTTATAATTAATTAAGTTTACACTTTCCCCGATAAAATCCGTATATAGTAGTTTAATTTCAATAAGTCTGTCAATTTGCACTGGGCCAGCGTAGCCAACTATGGCCTTAACCCGCGCCCAGCGGTATTATTACATATAAAAATTCCGGGTATCCTTTTGCCGTTGAGTGATCCGTGCTGCAGATGCAGACTAGCCAAAATATGGTCTTTGTACCCAATATTGCGGCACATCGTTTAAGGAACGCAGTAACGCGGATCCACTCATCGTAATGAGGTGTTGGCCAAACAAGATAATAGGTGTTGCTTAAAATAACGACCCCAGATAAAATGACTGTGCAATTATGATGTCCAAAATTCTCAGTAATTATAAAATAATGCCTGAGGTAGTGCAACGCATAATTATATATAAGTATGTAAACGTTAAAAAACATTGTCCAATTATGTGTAGTATTACTAAAACGACTGTTATATAAAATCTTAACTAATACTATGAATGCGAATGTGAATTTGAGTATGTTTGTTTTATTTTCTACTTGACCGGTCATCCTGAAATTTTGCATACACGTTGTCAGGGATACAGAAAAGTATATAGAATACGTTTTATTCCGAAAAAAGTATTTATTACACTCTAAGCCGCGGGCTAATATTATATAAAAAGAAGGAGAAGAAAGATGCAAAATTAGGGATAGTGAAGATTTTAGTTCAAGTATTCGAGGATTATCAAGTTTCAAAGACTCACACAGTTGAGTTTACAAATATCCTAATAAAGGCAGAGGTGCATGACATTCCCATTTTGCTAGCTATGCTCTCATGTAATAGAGGATGAACCTATTGCATTCTAACAGGCACAGTTCCAAGACGCCGTGCCATCCAATAACACTTTTTTTGACCCGAGGGCCCCAGACCCTCTAGGGTCTCCAGTCATACATTTATGTCATATATAGGGTTTGAATCTGAAACACTACGTGCTTTGGAAGTGACGGTCGACAACATAAACTGTAATTGACCTCAGACGTAATTATTAACTACGAAGCCAGTTTGCGTTTGAAACATTTCTAATTCAACGCTTGTACTCAATTCAATTTCCGTTTGTAAGAATGTATGAATATATTTTCCGATATACATATTTTGTTGGCAATCAGAATGCGATCGCGTGTTTAAGTATGCTTTTTGTAATACAAATAATAAGCCTTCTGCAAAATTAAATGTAGAGGGCATAGGACAATCCAGTGTAATTTTGCTTCGTGTCAAGTGTCTTTTTAAGGTACCAAACTTGCTACAATTTACACCCTGTATATCAAAACACAAGGTTAACCTTCAATTGTAATAGTATAAAAATATTTAAACTATATCTAAACATAAATATGATCTCTTTTCAATTCGTCACATACTGAAAATACAGGATGCAACATTTAACATCTCAAAATAATAGCGAGCTTGTAAGTGCAAGTTGCAAGTCTAAATAAAACAAAACATTCGACTAAAACTCGTAAATGCTCGCGTTTACTTGCCTACATTAGTCAGTTAAGGAAAACACTCATCGTAACGTATTGAGCAATGGCTACAACATTCGCATCGTTACATCGAGGATACTACAATAAGTAGCTCGCTAGTCACCACCCCCCTCTACCCCTCACGTTCCTTCCCCGCGCCTCATGTTAACAAACAGCACTTTAAACTTACACGTCATAAGTGCACATCGATATTCAATAGGAAACTGATGGCTCGTTTTACACGTCGTCGGCGACATGCGCAAGATGATGATGGGTTTTAGTGTAAGGCAAGGCCGAAATGTTTTTTAACAGTGAATGAAATTAAATCTATTTTAATTCCTCTCTATTTTTCTGTATGAATGACTAATTTACTAAAGCACATTAAAAGTTCGTTGCTGCTAGATATAATACATATAAAAGTTATTTTAGTTACGCAAGCTGACTTTGGGCTTATTTAAAGTTACCTCCTCTGAATGAGCTGTATGCATAGTGTAACGCGACTCATTCACATAAGTCAAGTAATACGGGATTAACATGTAATGTAGCTTCTGCGAGTACACGTATATAAAACACCTTTATTATCTCACATCGTCTTTAATACAAAATCACATTTTTAAAATTTTCGTCGTTTTGGTCATTGGTGTATCATGTTTTGATACATTTATTTTACTTAATAATAATAGTAATAAATCTTCATTTCACAAATTTTGGTTTCCATATTGGTTTTTTTAAAGAGAACAAGCAATTTAAAAAATTTAACGAATCGTTAGATCCTGGGTTTACGATTACATGTGGATCAAAGTGCTTTTAAGAATGTCTGCTTGATAATTTAATACATTAGCAGCATGAAGCCTGGCATTGTGCTCGGCAGAAGGATAGGCTCTACATTTTTATCTTGTCATTATTACAAGCGACTAACAGGTTCGCAAATCTATTAGAAATACATCATGTCTAAAATATAGCTATCAAATTTATAACAATTTTGATCACACAGACTCATACAAGTATACACGCGTGAGTAAATTTATTCCAGTTAGTATATGATACAGAATATATGCATGGTAAAACAGCTTCAATAAACGATATACAAAGTTTAACCCGTACTAAGCTGCAGGCTATATTGTGTCACGTGACATTAAGTAATAACTGAATATTAAATATATGATATGATATTTGGTAACTCGACTTGCCCAATACTGGACTGAGCATTATGCAAATGTGTTACCATTCCGGTAGAAGGCAATGCGTTTACGAGATAAACCTTGCTCTTGTTGACAAAAACGGACTAGCTCGTTGACAATATGCTAATTGGCAAAAGTAATACTCTAGTGTAATAATATTTATAGATTTCGTTAAGACTTTCTAAATATACTTAAATTGGATAGTCTTGTGAAATGTATGCACTTATTTTCGTGGCTGATTTAAAGGTCTCCATTACTGAAATAAAGTTGTTGGTTTTGCAAATTACAGCTAGGAAAATGCGATTTCAATTTGACCCACACTCGTAAGGCTACATGTATGTAAAAGTTGCCACTGTTATTCAGTTTACAGATAAATAGATAGTTGTTGAGATAAAAGATAAATGGAATGATAATGGTAGAAGTAGAATGCGAGTATGAATGATTCTCAGAATAGAGAAATGGGTATAATCATAGATTGATGATTCAGCTAGAAAGAGACTAAAATATAATTTCATCTTGTATATTTTTTTAATGTATATGAATATCAAAAATCTTACTTATCAAGATACAGATTACATGAAAATATAGCGTGAAAGATAACATGAATGCGAAGAGAATAAAATAACATGCTGGGATGATAGCGATAAGATATAAAAGAATACAGATTACACCAATCGATAACAAGATAAAAGCAGCTGAAAGAATTGTGTGGTAGATGACATGGTAAGAATGATAATGATTTGAGAAGACAGAATAGATAATGAAAAAAGGGAAGAAAATACATATTTCGCTGATCTTATCTATCTTAGCTAATATTATAAATAAGAATGGGAGTTTGCTTATTACACAACTTGACCGATTATCATGAAATTCGTATCTTTCATCCAGAAAAAGTACGGTTTCCAAGCGAGCGGTGCCACGAGCAAACGATAGTAATGGTATAAATGTAGAGCATGACGCCAATAACGAGAATTACTAAACGATGATTATTTACAAAGTAATTGTAACACAAGCGTTCTACCGTCCGTACCTTGACTAATCCTTAACATATAATTAGTTAATAAAATAGTCGAAACTGTTGCCAAAGAGTTGCACGAGGTTTCGCAAAGTGATGCATTAACAACGGCGGCAGTAGCACGTTCAATGAGTAAAGGCAAATTATCTGCTGTGAGGCAAACCCTGGGTTGCGCAGCGCGTGGTTAATGCTCGCGTACAATTCGTGACATTCGCAGACTGTCAACGTTTACAGACCGTTAAAAGTTAACACTAAAATACATCTAATAATATCGTGAAGAATATCAATATTACCAATAATTCGCCATGATTACAGCAATAGTAATAGCAAAACTGCAAGTTTTAGAATTGCTTTATAGTTTGAGAACAGTTCATATGTTTGAGGTTCAGCAGAACTATTGGATAAAGTGAACTATAATTTTGTACGAAAAAATAATGCCTAAGGATCTCTCTAGGTTTTCTTTCGGGTATAAATATGAGAGCAGTATAAACCAATGCTACATACAAAACAAGTCGCGAACACATTTACTTCTATTCATCGTTTTACAAAACATTTTAAACAATATCTCAATGACTTTAGTTTCAGCCTATTGTTAAAGGTCACTGATCAACAATAAAATTTATTAATACTATTTATTCGACTGAAAAATTCAATTTCACGGATGATTTAATAGAAATAAATATCGATATTCGTAACCTAAGTGCATTGAGAGAATATTCTAGATAAAAACTAACTGACCATTGTACCGGTACTAGTGATAGAAGTTCAAACCCTGGCTAAGTGTTTCAAGAAAGCTTTTGCCTTCTTTAACATCAGTTAGAATGTTCTTGATGTTATTGACCCTATAGCCGTGACCAATGGCTTTAAGTACTCTCTAACAGAAAAATTGTTTTCCGACCCCGTGCTGAAAATTGTTAGACAATAAAATTCAATATTTTTTGCCTAATCTACTAGATTATGCAAAATGATTATACTTGACCTTACTGACTTTAAAATGACGATAACTCAAGAATTAAACCATCGGCATTGCTATCAAAATGTCATGGCTACGATCACAGCACATATTACTAGAAAATCTACTATCAATACAAACATTTAGAAAAAAAATAGCTATGATTTATAACGCTAGTAGTCTTTAGGAAAAGATACTTCAGTAATTATGCCTCTGGATTAAGTAGAGAATGAAATCAAATCCTGCTTACGAAACCAATTACTTCAATGTTTTATATATAATTATAATGTCAATGTCTTATGGCTATCTAATGTTACAAATGTGATAGAGTCACCACGTGTTGATGCTTTGTTTACAAATAGACGCAAGACGTACCAGAACACGAACCAGCAATTATCTGCTCGTAATTGTTTAATTGCTCCGTTTATCTTCTATCAATAGACCAACCAATTAAAACAGTTACAATTGTATCATTGCGCCGACCTACTTACTATTTAAGTCTTTGAATAGATAGATAATCTTCAACCATTGAAACGACACGTGTGTTAAACATGTGAGGGAATGTGAGAGGGATTCGGCCGTGACGGTGATTTCACGTTCACATACTCTCGTTAATACCAAAATAATTCCAGTATCGGTACCCATGTAATTAGCTTTTGGTGAACGTCAATACTTTTAGTATTACGAAATTGTTTTTAATTAAACTGATCGACTCAATGTTTTTACGAACTAAACTATTTCGGCAGAATTGTGAAATGCTGCCATTAATTATATTGACAAACAAATGTGTTAATATAAAAGTTGTCAACTTACACAATAAGTTGTAAGCTCGTTTATTTTCGAAGTCGTATGTTAATGAGGCCGCGGTCGTAGCTCCGTAGCACGTAGCAATGTTCTACAGTGCTACGGGCTACGTGTCAAATCCGTAAAGTATGATACATTGTATGAATTCGTTTTGATGACGTTACGACTTTAAGTATAAGCGGGTGGATATTAAGGGCAATTTACACGAGGTTAGTTTCTCGAATCAAGTCGCAAACTATTCCCGTTTTTCGCGGTTATTATGACAATACAAGCCACGAATATTGTTTAAGGAAGTCGTCGTGTAAATTGCCCTTTAAGGAGTAGTAATATAATGAATGACACGTACTAAGTGATATGGTTGAAGTCCGTCGGGAGCCAGGGGTGGTGCGGCGGCGGCACGGTGACTGTGCCACTCAGTGAACAAGTATATGCTATATACATCGGGAGGAGACGGTTGAGCAAGATTTCTACTACCGCCTCGAGTCGTTTCGTCTCCGTGTCGCGCCGAACACCCATCAACAAGATGTGCGTGCGTCTAACTGTGCAATTACACGTAATAATACCGATGCTCATTATCCACAATCGCCGCTTAAATCATATTCGTTTAGTGCTCACTAATGCTTGCCGAGTCCTAGTTTAGCTCAGCGACTCGAGGCGGTCGTTGCGACACCCGCGCTCCTATAAAGTTGATCGATTTCCAATTATTGCACCGCTTTATAAATGTTACGAAACGCACACTTTATTGGTGCCTATTATTTTATAAATCAATTTAGCGATTATTATGAAGATCCATCCGCAGTAAGCGGAACCGATATTTTTATACTGTTATAAATTATAAGAATGTTTCTGTTATATTTCTATGTTAACTGCTTATCTTATTCTTTATAGGCGGGATATTTGTGATAAATTAGAATATAAAGCGATAATTATCTTTCATTTTATGCATATTTTGGTAATTATATTGATTAATGAAGTATTCTAGATGATATGCTAGTCATAAAGGATGATAAATGATGAATGTATCTTATGTGGGGGCCAGTCAGTGCAGACCGGCAACACTTCGACCCAGTGAGATCTTCTGTGTCGACACTCTCCCAATAACGACTGCCATAGATGTTCATGCCAGCCGGGACCGACGGCTTAACGTGCTCACCGAGGCACGGAGCAGGCGATAATTGTCAATCAATACGCACATAATTTCGATAAGTCATATAACTTCCGAAAGTCAGAGGTGCGCAACGTGGGTTCGAACTCGAGACCCTCTGCATTGCAGTCTGTTGGTCTCCCCACTGAGCTATCGCTGCTCTTATGATAAATGATAAGCAAAGATCATGCATAAGGCAGAGGTGAATAGGGCTGTTATATGAAGAATAATTAATAAACGATATCTTATTAATTAGAAATATTCTGGAAAAGATTTGGTTGAAAGTATTCGAAATTGAGGAGAATTATGAAAAATGCAAATCAGTGATGTGTTTTAGAATCAAATAATAAATGAATAAACCCTTTTTCAAACTGTCCCTCTACTAGCTACGTCTTTTCAATATGGGAAGGGTAAGACTATAGCATAATTTAAGATCGTAGCAAGTAGAAATCTATGCCAGATTATTGCTTCTCTTTTTGTTTCTGTTCTGTCTATCCCTTAGAAAAGCAATCGTGATATATTCTAGCCTTTCGTCTGTATCTTTAGATTTAGAGGTTATATTGAGTATACATATATTGAGAATAAAATTTGTATGGCGCGCTTTTGTGTTGGTCGACCTTAGTTTGTACGACGCTCACTGGCGGCACGAGTGTCGAGATATGCATTACTGCTTCCAATAGTTTTTATGCTGTTTCAGCACGCATATTTTTTATAGAGAGGTCGTTAATGTTCACTTACAAATAGCTAATAAATTATTCATGAAGGTTAGGTAATAGCTTAGTGACCTTTGCTAAGAATTAATTATATTTTAGAATGTGTGAAAAATAACGCCTATGGCTGACATAAGCTGCGTATGAAAGTGCTTGCGGCAATGTGACAGGCTAGTTAGATAGTACCTTTATTGTTTAAATTATTTTTTATGGCACAAACACTAGTGCAAGTTTTGTGTGAGTCACTGCAATTTATATTAATTGATATTTTGAATACAAAAGACACCCAGACTTGATAGAGAGCGATGTCTAGGAGTCGATTCCCTACACTCAGCTTTAGTTATTAGGCTAGCACTCAAATTTCGTGGTATCCGTAAAACACAGACATTTTTCTAACTTTTTTAATTATCTCTTTATAGAGGGTGAGCCTGCTGATATCTACCGGGCACATTTCTAGCCTCCGTGTTACCACTAAGAACTTCCAATCAGAAATAACTTGTAACACTTTGTCCGACTCAGTACCACAGAGTCAGCCGCTTGAGTCTAGATTTATTTTATACTTAAATCTCTTCCCATACTGAATTGAGGGTACTAGTTACGTAGATGTTATGTGTATTAGATGCGGTTCGTGCCACCAGCCTCCCGACACGATTTATTACCCGTCTTACGTCACGGCGTACACCGGGAAGTGCGGGGGTATTCTATTTAAATTCGATGTGAAATTAGCTTGTTAGCGTAAACGGAGTCGTGACAGATTGTATCTAACGTTATATCATTGCACACATGGCAAGATATATCACAATGGAGACGTGTTAGATTAGATTAGGCTGAATAATTTTAACTCCAGTTTTATACTATGTATTTTTTTATAGATAACTTGCTATTGGGTTACTAATTACTAGTATTAGTGTTATCCTCCAGCTAAGCTAGAATGCTTGTGCTAGGAGTAGGTTCACGTCAGTAGTGCAATAGATGGGATACGAACCCGCGGCCTATCGATTACAATTCCAATGCCTTATCCATTTGTCTATCGCCGCTTAAATGTTTACGTATGCTACAAAATTCAGGCAACTTTTTGACGTAGATTTACTATTTTATAAATAAATGTATCACTCGCGCGTTGCTTACCATAACAAGGAAAGGACTGGGAAAGGTTGTGAGCCCCCCGAACTGTAACGTAAAGGGTGATATGCAATAACAGTGCTACTTCTAAACCAGCTTTCTTTTAGAGTCCATCACGAATGAACTGGCAATAGCAGCACTCTGTTCTTATGATACGACGAAGTGTGGGAGTTATACATCTTTGTTTAGGCTGGAGATAAACAGTCGTAATCCTAAGTTACGTTACGAATGTATATTATGTAAAAACTAAAAGGAATGAAACGTAAGCATATAGCGCTGAATAGAATTGAGTAAATGATGGAGCAGTAGTTCTAGAGGCAGACACAATAGGTAATTAAATTCGTGTCTAGTTGTCATATTCGGTGCCGGGGGCGCATTGTTCCCGCGGTTGTAATGCCACACATTATACATAATCATTATAAATGATTACATGTAATTGTGCACATTGTGGCGACGCAGGGCGCGGACAGTTCCGCAGCTCACGTAACGTTTGCGAAAGTAATGTGATTGTCTTGTGCGCACACTTTGGACAAATTGGGCGCCTGTCGCAACATACAAACTGTCATGTAATGCGCAATTTTGTACTGTTTGCGACTTTCCTTAAGACAATTATCGCTCTTCTTTGTCGACGACACAAAGATAGCGGGCTTGAAGTTGGCAAGGTAGATTCATTCTTATATAAGACCGTCCATGGCGACACGCGAGCATGGTGATATTTACATGTGTGTGTGTATGTCCGGCGCGCGCCATGGCACGCGTCTGCAATGCGCATGCGCGGTAATGATGGCCGCGCGGCGCGCTGATTATGCGCGCGCCGACACCTCCGGTAACAACCTCTGATTGCTATGTGATACTGTATATGTGCATTACACTTCTTATTAAGTGAAAAATGTGTGTATTCTGTGTCCTGAGTGTCTAGAGTAGTAAGTACGTAGTATGAGTAAGATTTCTGGAATTCTTTTTGACATTATGGGCTTGATAATCACAACAACAATTAATGTTTACAGCTTATATAAGTACTTGTTAGATTACTTTTACTTTTGGGAAGTAATCTCGCGTGTTAAAGACGATTCCCGTTTAGTAGTGGAGATTGTAAATGGACATTAAATACTTACAAATTCGGATCAAATTTAGTAATTTTTAGAAATATATTAGATTAAGAAATAGGAAATAAAAATAATATTATCTATTTGCTGCGCCCTAATAAGGTTTTATAATACCTATAATTTTATAACGACTATGTACAAATGAATGTAATAAATATTTGAATTCGAATTATTAAATATTTGTCCGGTGCGGGCACTAAACGGAATCCGCGTTACAACAATTTAAACCAATCCATTCGAAGCTGTGTTAAATTACCTTTGATATCAGTGGACTATGTTATTTAGATCTTAGTTCCAGGTTTGGGTGAATGTCCCGTGAGACCATGACGGGAATGTCTTGGCGTATTCCGAAGGCTACGGCCTCAATTGAGGCCTACTCCTAATTGTAAAATAATAACCGGCTAGCTGTTTCATAATCTACACTCAAGCACAGCTCGACTGTGAAAAAATAAACTTAACGTTTAAGCGTATTGCAAATAATCTGTTTGTTTATTTTTTCTGAGACCTTTAGTAGGTAAGTGGTGTTATTAAATTATGCAGTGCTCAGTGAATGTACGCAAATACTTAGTGGGTGGATTACATCAGGTATCTGTTTATTGCCATCATCGGCAAGTCTATTTTTACAAGTGTCTAATTTTGATTAGTTAGATAGACGAATACTTAGATTATATGACAACATAGAGCATATTATGAGAAGCTTTTATTACTTTTCATAAAAAGCTATGTTAATTTTCTGTTTATTTATTTTGTTTATAATTAAAAATCTTTTTTATACTGTATAGTTTGGCTTTTAGTATGTTAGACACAAATACAGATATTTAAATTAAATCATTCTGGATGCATTTTATCGCTGTTTATTTTGAACTTTTAATTGTGATTAAATACACACATTTATTTACAATGTTTCGATTACTTTGCAGCAGTCATGGTCACAGAGAGATAAGTCGATTTTATGGATATAAGTAGATATATTAGAGTATTTACAATGTTCATATCGGCACTAAGCGGCTTACTTTTTATCTTTTAACACGCTTGCTTTATAATTAACTTATGTATAGTGCACATAAGTTAATTATAAAGCACGCGTGTTTCAAGGACTATTCCCTTTTTGATAATTATGTTTAGAGTCAACGAAATAGAAGACAAGTTTTCTATCTACTGGTCATAATGCTAGACTCTACTAAGATAGATAAAATAAGATTTCCTAACAGAGAAAACCAATAACATGTTAGACCTATACGAGAATGCAACAAGGAACTTCAAGATAAGCAGTTGTTGTATACAAACAAAATTTAAATCACTATATAACGAGATACTCAAGAGTAAACTTCAAGCTGAGGAATTTTCCATATTAACCAAACTAACCAAGACGACCATTATTTCATTGTTTGACGACTACCATACCAGAAGTTATTGATGAAGAAATGGATGCTGTTATGTACCTCCAAATACGAGTATAATGATCAAGCACGTTGCGACACTGCGGCGCATAAACGACTCTCTATTTTTAGACAAACCACGGGCCACACCTCAGAATAACCAGCGCGCACCGAAACATTAAAATCGGTCACTACTTGTGTATTTAAGTAAATAATAACAGGTTGGTTATATAAGACATTTTTTTAATTACTACCGCCGCACTAGGAGTAATTCCTGTGTCGCAAAGGACTTTACATACAGTCAAATATCTGACCAACCCACACTGGGCCAGCGTGGTGGAATATGGCTTAACCCGTCTCGCACTGAGAAGAGGCCCGTGCCCAGTATTGGGACAGTTTAACACAGGGCTGATATTAAACATATAGGTAGGTACTAAGTAATACAGTCTCGTTGGTCTCGTGGCATAAGTTCGCGAGTGATCGTCGAAAAGACCATCACTCAGAATAACCATTTGAGAATTACATAAACTTTTATCCCGTGTGGGAATAGAATCCACAATACTCGGCGTAGTTGAGTAGTGTGATGACTACTCAAACCACTACCCCTTCCATGCAGTCACGATTTTACGCGTTTAAGTATAAGGCACTTGAATTTTCAAAGGTTTAGGCGTTATAAGCCCTGCTTTCATTTCCATTTCTAGAAAATATGTTTTAATTATAGGTCATATGAAATGTTTTTAGTAAGTTCCTGGAATTTTGTAATGTTCATTGTAGTAGATCCTCGCTGATTTCAGCAAGAATGGGCCAGCTCCACCGGGAAAGGACTACCCTCTCACAGAATATTGACGTGAAATAGCAGTATTCCTACTGTTGTGTTTCGTTTGGTGAGTGAGAATGCCGAAGGCCCATTCACCCTCTTTCCCCCTTCTCGCTCCTTCTCTTGCCCACTTCCTTTCCTAAAGGGTCGGCAACGTGCAAGTAATGCCTCTGGTGTTGCAGGCGTCCATAGGCTACGGTGACCACTAACCATCAGGTGGGCCGTATGCTTGCTTGCCAACATAGTTGTAAAATAATCATTTTGATTACTATGTTGACAAAATTATCCGGATTTCATTACAAATATGAATAATAAAACCGTGTGTTTATGAGTTTTATTAACGAACGCACGCGTCCGCATGCCGCAATACTATGCATAGGGTTAGTCAGATTGCGTGTTCTTTCATCGCAGTTGTTGAGATGTTACGGCACCGCGTGCGAGTGATACGTTGCGACAATCTGATAACCACTTTTCGTAACGTTGTTGGGTATCACCGCATAACTTGCTCACTCAAGATTACGACGTGGGATTGGTGAAACGTGAACTAAGATACGCGCCTTCCTTACTATAGCTAGCCTAGTAATCAAGCTTTTCAAATCATATAAGTCACTGATTTGGTTTTGATTTTAGTCTTATAAAGCGCCTGCATCCTCTGATTTGTTTACTACCTGTCTATCCGTTTGTCAGAATACTTTTAAGGATACAAAATCCGTATTTCGACTGTCATGGATTCATAACAGCTATGACTGATGGCTCTACATGTTCTTAGAGGTACAAGATGGTTGTTTTTCTTTCCAAAATTTCTTCTAATGAATACTTTCTGAGAGAAGAGTTGAGAGACACAAGCGAACAACTTAATTATAAGTTATACGTGTAAGTATAAACTTATGCATTAAGTCCAATAGGGCAGTCACGAACTTATACGTTGGTTACGTAAGTGGTCAGCCCACAAGCGGTTCAGAGCATAAACAGGGTTATAACTTAGTTGTACAGGTCGTGCATGAGTTCCAGTCTCCTTGGTTCGGTTACTGTGACAGTAAAACCATTCAAACATGCGTCGCTTTGTAGCACTATCTGTTTCTGAATTTAAAATGCAATAAATCTGGTTCAGATCTAATAACCTTGTACACGATGAATAAATTTACCAGTTCAACGTTATTGTGTGGACTGTAAATAAAATAAAATACTTTTATACAATATTCTGTTTATATTTGCACGTAAATGTTACTTGAGTGCGTAAACTGTGTTTTTTTTTGTTGACCACTGCAAATATCAAAAGAAAATATGTATAAATATATGAGTACAACGTCATTTTGCGGACTAAAATATTTTTTTTTAATATAATAACCACATTGCACATTTTATTTTTTAAGAATATAAATGTTACTGGATATGTAACTGTAGTATTTTTTGTTAATTATTACAAAATATAAATATAGTATGTTGACTCGGGGTGTTATGAACCATTTATCATATTTTTAATACTGCTAAGGTTTAAGTATGTATTGAGTATGAGTCTGTCTTACAAAGCATTTTATCAATGTGTATATCGATGTGTGTATACTGTCGCGCTATTAAAGTGGTCATCAGTAGGTATACGATGCGGCTTATTGTATGTGTGCGATCGATTAGTTAAACAACGCAAAATTTTCAATAACTATATAGTTTTATACAACCAAACACTGAAACCACGTAATTACGTATGCTTTTTAGCGGAAAAATACGTAAAACAATTCTATTATTTTGCAAACTTCCTTATGTAAAATTGGCAACAAACGGGAAATAATTATTATAATGACCTTAAGCGATCATTGAGAGAGCTTTCCGTTACAACACTGCGTCCCTGGCGGTGCTTGCCGTTACACTTTCGCCTAGCCTAGTCTAATGTTCGCCCGACGATATTGTCTAACATTTCCTATTTACATAACTCATAAATGCCAGCGTTTCGACAACGGCGCATCCTGCTCGTCAGGTGTTGGCGCCATTATTAATACATACTGGTTTTAGTGCAATTATATCGATGAGTCTCTATGAGCGCATGTTCTTTACTTACATTACTTTTGCAACACACAGCACTTTGTTGCTCGGCAAAACTCATAAATTGAAATAAAAAAAAATACTTTATGTCCACGTCTATAATCTCGCGAGGACGGTTACGTTGATGCCAGCTGAGAGAGAGAGAGGCTTATTCGATTATTATTTTCGCATTAAACAAACAATGTTGGTGTGCTGAGATATACGCGCGTGTTGGTAATTTAGCGGATGCGCTATTAGGGCAACTTCCCGCGGTGCTGCGATAACACGACCTTTACTCAACACTGGACGGCGAGTGGCGAGTGCACCTATTAGAGCGGGTTACTTCAGTCACCGATAATTAGAGGCGTTGCACAAAACGTACGATCAAATTATATGTAGAGCGAGTGGCGGCACTAACAACAATGTTTTAGTAGTGTCAAAAATGTAGCTGCTTTTTTAAATTATTTGAACTTTCCTTCATATATCTATAGTCTTCTATGTAGAAGAATCTCACTTTAACCTGGAGTAGTACCTACAGTCTACAGAAGATTGCATTCTAATAATCCCGAGTTTTGCTGTGAGCAAGCTTTCCTTCCTTTGCTGGCAGCAGGGGAACCGTGCTTAACGTTCTGTGCGCTGGCATCACATTTACTTCGACTTTTAAAGGGCCAGCAAATCACGAGCGAGGCTTTTAGTATTACGCTTATGAACTTTACTATCCAGCAGGCCATATGCTTGTTTTCCATTTAAGTTCTATAAAAATGCTTTATTAATAGCAACTTGATGTCAATCAGGTTCATGGCATAGTAATCGAGGTCACTAACATATACGCAGACACAGACGATAGCTGCAATTGTAAAGCCACATTTATGTTTATATTTAAGCAATAAAATGTTGGTATGATGTAGAGCGGGCGGGTGGCGGGGCCGGGGGCCTGCCTGCGCCGGTTTGCACAACACCCTTTCACTACGAGTGCGGTTGTTGACTCACTGCACTGCTAAACCCACTGGTATTTGCGGAAAAAACCCAAAACTGGCGAATGTTAACGTCCTCGGTGCCCTTCGACACCTTCCCCTCCTCTTACACCCCGCGCTTACCATTGTGTACAGTTATATCATTGCTCTACTTTGTGTTGACTAACCGTAAGCCAGAAGCGGTATTCAGTGGTCTAAGTCTTGTACCGAAATCAGATCAAGACATCTCTTTACTCGTGACCGACAAATTAAATCAGTACAGCTTTATGCCATTGCACCACTTATCACCGCTTGTCGCCAGGAGATTCTTCCTCTTATTGATTACGTTCCGGTAAAGGTATCCAAAAAAGAGAATTACTTTCTTGTTTAGACTTTTCAAGAGAGTACCGTAAGGCGTTTTCGAGATATGCCCTTGAAATCCCCAAAAGGAGGTATAAAGGTTACAGGTGTAACAGATGTTTTCCCATATCATATTGTTCAAGATATTTCGATTACCAGATCGTATTTAATAAACGAATATCCACTTACCATCTCTGTGACACCGAGTTGATTTATTATCACGCGACATCAAGATGCGCTATCCATTTTCATAAAATATGTTTTATTTCCATACACTTAAGTGAATATAAAATAGATTGTTGTAACTTGGCAAGAATGTAAATAATGTGCGCATCACTCTTTGCAACATTGTTTGTAAATCACTCGAGATTATTATCGGAGAAATATCTAGGTATTTTGTAAATTGTTCTAGTTCATATCAATGTAAGACTTATTACGGCAACGTGGTATTTGCCGTATAAATGTCTTGGGCAGTCCGACTAGGGACTACATGCACCTTCAGTGACTAGAGTTCCTTGAACTTTTTAATGAGACAATGTGACATCAGAAAGGTTCCAAGAAATTGTGTCAATTTCGCTAGCCAATAATTTGAGTGTGCCGTATATATGGTGATCCATAAAATTTCCCTAAATTTCCCCTATGTGTTGCAAGTATCTCAAGGCTACTTTAATGGTTCCTTCGGTGCTAAGTGCAACAAAATATGTACGTTCGCTACGTGGAATAAAAAAATATAAGCAACGTGTTCAGACGAGAACGTTGCATTAAGACACACGAATAATGTTAACCTTTTGGCGAGTGTCCGATAGCTGCATTGTGACGCAACAAGTAGATGTAATTACATACAAATATAACTGGAAGTATAGCCGAAGTACTTTCTAAACGGAGCGCCTCATCGGAGACGCGGGGCCTTATGCAACAGTCGCGACGACGCCCGCTGAGAGCTGCACTCAGGCATACTCTGTGTTGAATACCTCGGTACACAGACTACTTTTTATTAGATTAACAACGACTTCATTACTTCGAAAACAGGTGAGTGAGTTCTTAGAATTAGTGTCGAATCAAAGATTCGTTAAAGAAGAAAAAGACTTATTAGTGTATTTTTCACTGTCTTAGAGAAATACTGATCTCATATCCTGAATGGCATGTAGAATCTTTGGCTTACCAGAATTGGTACGGTTACGGGTCAAAAAAGCAAGACCATATTTCAAGATCACTAGTGAGACTATTAATCCAACTGAGAAGCTAAAGCCGAGTTAAAATACTTACGATCCTGAGCAAAAGACTTGAAGTCAGCGAATTCTGACGGTACCATACTGTAGCGATAGCTGCAGTGTGAAGTTGATTAATGGAGCAATTTGATTTGTTGCAGTGAAATCTAGCTCGTTGATGGGATGACGTTGAGACGTGCATTGAATTAAATTGAGGAGAGATCCAACAATAGGTATAGTCATAATGTAGTCAGCAGTGATAAAAAAAGACTTATAGGAATTGAAACTACCCTACCTTTAAGCAATAAAAAGTGATTTAGGTGATACAACCAGAAAATGTGATCTCTCCACAATGAGTTTTCTTCTGCCTAGCAGATAAAGTGGGAAGTAATGATTTAGATCAGGCGGAGCACAAACCTAAGTATTACAAAGAAAATGATGCTACCATTGAATCGTTCATTGCTGACGACGAGTGGATTGTAGAGGTTCTATATGGGCACAAGTGAGTGTTATGCTGATGACGTCACGCTTATTGCACGGACCATAAAATCTGACAGTATGTATGAACATAATTTCACAAGTGATTAGTATGCAGCGCCAGCGACAAGCAGTTGCACAAAACCCCCTTTCCCCCTCATACCGCGTCACGCTGTTTGTTTGTTTAAATTAGATGTCACGAAGGAGTGTGTTTACATAACGTTGGCTCTATGCAACGTATGAAACCGGAACTGTCTGGCCAAGGGTCTAGTTTAATTTGATAGAGACTCTCAACTTAAAGGTCAGAAACGTGAAGTAGTAATTTCGGCAATCAAGCTTGTTGATGGTTAAGGATTAGTCAAAGGCATATAGCACTTATATTGCACACGCTAATTTAAAATGCCACGTAATAGATGGTAAGCCATCTTCTGTTTATCGAACGAAGTACTGCTCCGAAATCTACATAAAAATAACTCATACTTTTGATTAGATTCAAGAAAATTCATTTAGGTGCTACGAAATTTTTATTTTGTGTTCTACAATGGGTAAGGAATTGACTGCAGTCTACAGAATAGTTTTTGTGTTGCATGGACGGATTCATGACATGTTTCAATATAGATGCTCTATGTAATAAAAGCGTGTGTGTGAGGCCGTGAGGGGCGGAGTAAAGGCCGGTGCAAGTAAAAGTTGCACTCGTTCACATTGGGCACAAATTATACACAAGTTTGGAGTCTTACAGGGCTACGATACGTGACCTCCTTATGAAACGATCTCTTTACCCAAAGTTCTTTCATTAGCGCCATACATGCACAGGTCATAGGTTCACAGTTCCCACAGCAAACAGAAAAAACGCGTGAGTTTGCGCACATTATCGCAACACTTGCGCGTATTGTAAGCACATTGTAGCACACAAGAACTGCTCCCATAGCATACAAGTCAAACCTCGTGGAAATTTCCGAACGCTTTGTTCACTTTAAATCAACAAATTAATACATTATTATGTACATAATTAGTAAGTTTTTACAAACCGCCTGTCCTTGAGTCAATACAGCAAGTTGAGGCCTACATTTACTGCGCATCAGCCTATGGCAATCTAATGCTGGACGTAGGCCTCACTAAGCCCGATCTTTATCTCTTTTTCCTTCTACTACTCATCTTTAAACTTCAATACAGGTGCCGAAAAGTTTTTCTGAAAGGAAATTCTTAGTAGCCGCATAGAGTGGGAGAAAAAGCGATAGCCTAGTGGGCAACCGTTGGATTGCCACACAGGTCTCGAGTTCAATCCAAAGGTACGCAACTCTGACTTCTCGAAGTTATGTGTATATTGAATAGTTACTTTATCGGACGTATTAATGGTGAAGGAAAACATTGTGAAAACGCATATCTAAGAGTCCTTCATAATGTTTTCAAAGATGCGTGAAGTCTGCTATCCATATCCATAGGGTAAGCGTGGTAGACCAGGGCCTTATCCTTTTTTATTACTAAGAAGAGCTCTGAGCTTAGAAGTGAGATAGTATTTAAACGGAGCCGATATTATACATAAAGTCTGGACATGCACCAAATAGATAGAACTCGACACGTTTATATTACGCGGGATCTAAAGCATGACAAGCAATCTGTTAGTTTATACAAATGTTATGTCATTAATATTATGGTAATATAATATTTTTTTAACGATTATGCAAATTGATATTGAAAATAAGCTGCCATCGATGATTATAATCTTAAATGATTAAGTTTTCAATTATTATTTTATATTATGCTGTCTAAATCAAAGTCATCATTTTGTTTTCTTAATAGGAAAAAATTAGGTCGCGCTTTGAAATTACGGCTGTCCCAGATAAATATAAAGAGTAGCTGATCGCAGGTCAGGGGCGAATAAATTTAGTACAATAATTAAAAGTAGTCAGTCTCAACTTTTTGCCTTAGGGTATCATTAGCCTTCGGGTTGCGGAGGTCAGGTGGCAGCCGCTCCGTGTAAAAACTGATATCCAGTCAAATCCGGTTAGACTAGAAAAGCCGATCCCAAGTGACTTGGGAATAATAAAGGCTAAGGGAGAAGAGTCTCAACTTCAGTAGAGTTACAAGTACTCAGACATAATCACAGCATTAGTATTTTACATTTAAAATTGCTGTTATTCGATATTTTGTTGTGTAATTCCAAATTTATTAATAAAGTTCTAGCTTATCATTAATTTCGTACTAAAACTAAGATATCAGTCTTGCAAAACCTGTTAACCATTTATTATGTACCATTGCTCCAAATTGTAGTTATCGTTTTTAGTCAATTTAGCAGATTGTTTTTAAGGGATTGACAATTCAAATACATTGTGGTTTTAGCCATACCGTGTGTTCAAATCCGGTATCCAGTTCAAAACAAGTTGTTGATATTACGCCGTGATTCATAATGCACAATTAAATAATTTTCGAGTAATAAATATATTGAAACTAAAATGCGCAAGGCCAAACAAATAAACAACAAATTTTATAGAGCTATATTTTAACGTTAACTTGAAAATTATTTAAGCCTTGATTACCACGTTAAATACAATACATTCATTTTCAAAACAGCTAATATCGTTAAACGGTAGTTTCATCGGTAAAGGTCTTACATTATAGCAACTAACATTAATAGTGTAAATATAATCGCTCATACAAAAGACATAAACGCGCGCTCGTAGCTCGTAGTGATGGCCTACGCCAGTCTACATGTAGTTTTTATATCGATTTGATCGACGTGTCGTAATGGGTTTTTGCGGTTACAACTATAATCGATTGATGCTGGAAATCGACTCTATGTTGTGTTGTGAGTTTGACACATTAGGGTCAGCGGTGGGAATGCGTACGCAAATGCACATGCCGTGGTTTACGAGCGGTCGGTTTACGAGCTTTTGTGCAAACTGCATTGTCGAGGTGGTTTTGTCATCGCAACCGTGACGAATCCCTGTACACACATATTTACATACATACATAGACATCCACTCGAAAGCTATATCACTATTGCTCAGATGTATCCATTTAAATGAAAATGATTGATACATCCACCTTTAAAAGTCACTTATTCTTTTGTTGTGATTTAAGAGCGCTTGTTGAAGCAATGGTAATGTTACTGAGTGAGTCGGAAAACTATACTCAGCGGTCCCTTACTAGAGAAATTATGTTGTTAATCTATTTATATATAATTTGTTTGAGGTTAACAAGCAGCAATATAATTAACAGTTAAGTGAAGTGAGGGTATATGGAAGGGCTAGCAGAAATTGGAAAATAGAGTCGGAAGGAAGCCTTTTTGAACGACAAATAGTTAACTGCACTTTTAAATAAAAACGAGAGCTACAGCTACATTCTGTCCATAACTGAAAGCCACATAAGCCATAGGGCTATGTAAGCTATGGCTTATGTGGCTTTCAGTTATGGACAGAATTTATTTATTTTTATTTATTTCAGTTTAGGCTTACGAACTGAAAAGAATCAGAGCAGTTATAAAAAAATCACGTGATCTACAGATGTTTGTTTTCTATATATTAGTTATTTCAATGTTTATAAAGGTCCCGTTATACAGCCATTACTATTAAAATATTTAAAACTAAATAATTAAAGCGTAGTAAATATTAAGTTAATGGTATCGCAATCAAAATGTACAAGGAGCAATGCTTAGTAATTTAACCTGTCAATTACTAAAAGTCAGACGTAATTGCAAAACAATCATGTCTGGCGGTTGCCGGCGCGGCAGACCGTTGCTGCACAAGAAGTTAAACATTTAAAAGGTCACTTTTCGTTATCATATTTACGTTCAGTAAAGGACGTTAAAAATATTTCAATAAAAAAACGAAACAAGGTCAAGTCTTTTGTATGTTAGTTTGGGCCATACATCACAAGAGACCTTTACATAACAATATGTATGGTATAAATAAATACGCGTTCAAATAAATGATGTTGCGTGGTATTACGATGTCACCTATAACGGAACCGTTGTCGGAAATGTCGACAGTTTGTGTGAAAGCGCAAATAATGCGCGCACCGCGCACCGCGGCCTTGACCCACAGCGCGCGCACGTGACGTCATCTACACCACGCCGCCTTCACTTTGCACGTTTAGCGTCCAAACAAAATAAAATTAAATACTTTAATTATGAAATAAGTTTTATGATATAGCTCTATCATATATCGCTTTTGGATATATGAAGACAGATAAAGACAGTAAAGTGACCACGTGTCAAATAAAGCTGAGTCAAATGCTTCTGTATTATCATTAAGATGTCATCGAGAGTCATTAAGATGTTATCGCCTATCTATGTCTCAAACATTACTATTTACTAGATTAACTCATCATTCCTCACACGGTCTAACGTTCAGGGTCGCTTACGAAGTTGTTTGGACGCTTTTGTGGAGTCAAGGTACTTGCTCCTCTAGATAGGACTAATGTATTGAAAGGTGGAGCTTTTATTTATCTTTGTTCGATAGATATGCTGAAGTAATAAATCTTTCAAGAATGCACGTAGGTAAAGTCACACGCTTACGTCCCCGAGGTAAGCAATGTGGATGACATTTTATTAGATACGGTTAGGTTTGACGTAATAGGGGGCGCTCTATCAGGCACAGCATCAGTCACCGTGCTGCTGCAGCATATCTTGTCAGAAAATCAATAAAAAAAATCTGATCGATGAATCGTAACCGAAACCTCATGCACAGCAGTCATATCTGTTATCACTGCTTTCGGAGAAAACTTTAGGTAATATAAGCACAAGTCAACGCCATTTAGGTAACAAGGTAATCGATAATTCAAACTGGTTCTGTATTAAACGGCCACAAATAAAAAGTAGACTAAATGACTTTCAGTTTCGTAATATAACAGTTGATTTTAAAGTATTTATAGCAACTGTTAGTACAAACAACATCAACGCGCTCCGTTACACCAACTTCTATCTTACGAACATATTTATCTTCTATGAAAGCCTTATAATAATAATAAGTCCTGTTCATAAATTATTTCACTGGTAAGAACATTATCGAGACTTCCCTTATATTCGGGAACATTAAACATTATGGAGACTCAGACTTGCAAGATTCCTTACGATGCTTTCCTTCACAGTTATAGCGAGCGATAATTGACTATTACGCACGTATCTTCGAAATGTCAAAGGTGTCTGCTATAGAATTGAATTCGAGACCTGTGCGTGACCGTCCAACGGTTTCACTAGGCTATAGCTGAAGCTAATAATAGTCTTACTAGGGATCCATCCCTGTCTCATAGGAAACTTAACAAACATTGAAACAACGGATACAAATACATTTAGGATCGGCTCAACAATCTTTGAAAGATTTTTTTTTACCGTCTTGGATGTTTGTTAGGGAACAAGATGACGACATATGTACGAGTATTTCCAATAACCAATGTATCGACAGCTTCATTTACTAGCGATATAATTTTGACATAATTTGTATACAGCGAATGTCAAACTTCTATCTATCTATTACGGAAATCCATACACAGATCATTTATTAGAAACCATCGTCAATCTATTACGGTCATTTGCGGTATATGCAAATCTTGATACAGATACATTGAGGTAACAAGTTAAGTAAATTAGCTTAAAAGGATGTGGCATTTAAATAAACGCGTGGCACTAATGTTGGTCATTTAACCAGCTGTGTTTCACCATAGTTACGTCATTACTACATGTAGGGAAAGTGGCGCACCCGCGTCTGCGAGAAGGCAATGCTGGAAGGACGACCGAGGATGGTGACATTGACCCGAGTGACGTCACAACAGCTGTAAGACTTAACACTTGCTTGCAGTGTGCGTGATCCATTTGTATGTGATGAGATCTTGTTCTACTGACAACTATTTGTCACTGTCATGAAAAACCTGTCATACAATATTGTTGAAGTTGATCTTTACATATGTAAAATGTTGTAATGTCATTGCATTATTGTATTCAAATGTCAGTCGTACACAATTTCTTGATTAATGCCCGAAAATGACGTTATGTGAAGACCTTTGGATTGTCGCAAAGGTTTTGCGTTTATAACCCACGGCACGTACTTCTGACTTTTCAAAGATATGAGTATTCTAAATGAATAATTATTATTTATCATTTGCTGGTACTAATATGCAATCTGAGCGTCGGAATGTTTTCGAAATTGGTTAAACAAACGGTCGCCTTGCAATAATAATATAATATTGAACAAACACAATATTATCGAATATTGTGGGTTTATGTTAGGCAGTAGCATAGTTTATAAGACTGATATCATAATATCGACAGCTATTATATATGTAACATCTGTAAGGCTTTTAATTATCGAGTAACACTACTATCGATACGTATATGATCGATAGTCGGTCAGCGTTGATATATTGACGTAATACCAACAACAAACAGAAGTTACGATACCGATAAGATTGCAGACCGAGATGTTTTCGCTAAAATCAACTTTATACAGCTATTAATACACGTAACTTGCGCGCTAGTGTGTGTGTATGAGAGGTGTGGTGTATGTCTGTGTGCGTTTCCTTTCGCCGCGGCCGGCGCGCGACCTCCTTCCGTCAGCGAAAGTGGCGCACACCACCACACACGCACACACACACACACACACAATTTGTGCAACCAGAGAGAACACAGCGGCTTCACAGATCAACATAATATATCCAGGAACACATCTCTTATAAGTTATTGGCAGTTTTCTGGCTTTCTTAGTTATAGATGTTGATCCCGCGTAACGTTATGTCAGTGCATGCATACATGTATCGTTCACCCACACACGCACACATCAGTGTGTGTATACAGGGTTAGCATAATTAGTACCCTGTATGCATAACTGTTATGGCACTATTATTTATGCATTTTCTCCAAACGTCATTAAAATAGAAACATCGCAAGTAAAGCAGACTTAATTGTTATTATACTGTCCCACTGTTGGACGCGGGTTTCTTTTTGAATGGATTGGACGACATCTGAAACTCTGTCTAGAATATTATGTAGATGACTCAGACATGTGGGTATTCAAGTAAGCGACTGTAAGGTACAAGTGGATTGCCTCAGTGGTGCACCAGTAGTAAACGCGATTACTATTCTTGAGGTCTTCGTTTCGGATTCCGTGTCAGGCAATGCGTTATTGGGACAAGTGGACAAAGTCCTAAACTGTGTTCGGTAGTTAGGGCTCGCCGCCTATTATGTAGAACCAATAACTATACCGGCGAAATATGATTGTAATACGTTTCTGTCTCGTATTTCAGGGATAAAGTGAGCTTTCGAACGAATGTAATTATATTTAGTAAACGTAAAAGCCATTACGCCTCGTCCTCTATACAAGTATACATTGTGCAAGTAAAAAAAACAACAAAATTTGCAAACAATAGTTTCGGAACAACATTAACAAGTATTGCGCAGTTAACTTGTAAATAAAATCAGGTTTGTAATTATAAAGCAATGCTAGCACAAAGCATAGTGCTTTAATTCAATCAAACAGTGCTTTGTGCTGTAGTATTGGTGATTGAATAATATAAATAAGGTAGAGTCAAGCACTCGGCGACTGTATTGTCGGTGATATAACATCGCCCGTTTACTTCGGAGCAATATAATTGTTTTCTTAATGTCGTAATTTGTGCAGATCCGGCTTTTCGCCCGTCGACTGACATCAATGTCATCTGACTAATTGTTGATAACTGTGTCTCGCCTGTACGCCCTTAACCCTTCATAGGGCGAGGGCGACAGCTGGCAATAATGTGTTGACATTATGTTAAATGTTGTCATATGTGAACATGATTACTTTGTAGATCAGTAGTAGTGAATACTACTTTGGGGTGTCTCGGGTTTGATTGCCAGATCGGGCATAGTGTTATTGAGCATTTCAATAGACGTCAAAAGGCTCGTTTAAAACTATAGCTGAAAAAATGTGAGTGTAATTCAGTTCTGCCTACCCCTTTGGGAGTATAAGCGTGTGACTATCATTTATGGATGGTCCAATAATGTAGGAAACGTAAGATTATCAAATATGAATGATCCAGTAAAGTAATGTGTAAGTATAAAATTCTATGCGAATCGAATGCTAAATTTATCATCACAAAATACTGTTTACTTATTCAATTGTCCAAGTACTCGAATTCAATTATAAATACGTCATATCAAGTCATAATTCAAATATCAAATAAGTAAGTGACAATGAAAGCCAACATTCGAATGCCGGATCATTTGACTCTTTAATTCAACATTGAGTTGAATCCTGTTAAACTATGGGTTTATAGAAACAAGGCGTATATAATCAATACAATTGTTTACCCAGGGAAGTTAAAGACAAAATAATCTATTGTATAACATTATGCTCTTTTAGATTGCGGCCGTGACAATACATAATGACTGCGGAACGAATCGCAGCGGTAATGATCTTGATGACGAGTGAAGATGTATAAATAAACGGTGCATACTCATGGTGATAACATCAGAGTATTATGCTTCTATATCTCTGGCCTTTGGCCTAGCTACTGAACTGGTCTAGGCTACTTTTGCTTAACTATTCAATATGAATAGCAAAGAGTTTTCATTTAAATTTTCCAGTTGATTTTAGTTACAATGCAATTGCAGTCTATCGCCATGTAACACTTTAATTTCCATGTTGTGCTTATGAATCCGCTCGTGTAGTGCTGTCTGTTATTTTTACTGAAAATATCAGCTCTACTCTAGCCAGAAATTTAATTCGGGATTTCAAAATCAGCGCTTATGTACATATCAATGTTAAGAGGCAACAAACCAGTATTAAACCATAAGATGCAATATCAACGTTATAAAGTATGACATTATTTAGCAATTATTAGCCTTACTTAAAAACCTTTTTCAAATGTGTAAGAGGTAGCTAAATATTAACTAACAACAAATCAGAAAATCTCACCTACAAAGCGTTACTCTACGTTGAGTATCAGTTGAATAATAGTTAAGTAATAGCGCCCGTTTATCAAAAGTTAATCATTGATCAAGGAGTGGAGAGCTATTTAGTTGAGATGTAACTAAGTATAAGATGATAATATATTTAAAATTAGGCTGTTAAATTTCATTTCATGCGGAAGCTACTCAGATCCGTGCAAGTAGCTTACATCGGTCATTTACCCGTAAATGCCTAATCTTGAGCACGTAACCAACACCAGCCATAATTGACAACAATTCAGCGGTTATTTGTGGCTATTTCATCTTATTTCAACTGCAGACGTATTGTAACAAGCCAGCATAATGTCATCGGTTTTTTTGTCGTTAAGGTAAATGTCGTTTACACGCTTGTTTGCAACACCGAGTCTTACGGACACCACACTTCAACTTTGGCACCACGACCTTCAAGTACTCGTTGTATATACACTCATATACATAATTACGTATATATGTATGTATACCGCGCATCTATAATGGTTAATAAAACACTTCGTGTTTGTGGTATGGTTGACGATTACGTCACTTCGTTTAGAACGACAATAAGTACATACATATATACTTATATTTACAACTAAATATCCTAAGAAGGGGTAAGCAGAGATCTATTAGACCCACATTTAGCTGGTTATGGTTTTAAACCCCATGTAAAAAGATGCAATCCTATTGGCATATAATGAACACAAATTCCAGAATCGAAGACTTTATTTGATTTTGATTTAACGCACACGAATTGCTAGTCGGATTCATTCATCATTTTGCACTTGGTAGTCCAATTCTTGAAGAAGGTTTTAGGCTTTATAACTTTACGTTACGAGCCACGGTAGCGGAGTTGTAATCATAAACGTCGGTGAAACCGGGAGAGTTAACTGGTAACTCTCATTTTTATGTAGCACAATGTTTATCCTTCATATAAGGTGTGATTTTAACATACAATGGCAGAGGGGAATACCGAGACGCGAGGTGTTATAATTATATAGAGAGCAGATTAAAGCGTGTGATTAAACTGACAGCATTGTAAATAATACATCGTGGGACTTCATATTCACTATTTGTGTATTATCTGATCATCTATCTACATTTCTGCGATACCTTATTTCAAGTTTTTGCAGTGATGCTAATTTTAGATAAATATTTCATATGTCATCTGAATGTATAATAAAAATATAGCTGTAAATATTGTATAAAAAAACGCTATGATGTCTGGCTTATATCCGCGAATGTATTTTTGTGTTTTGTTTCTAATAATATTCTAGGTTTTTTCGAGCGTTTAGAACATGTCCATGCCGAAATTCATCAAAATTGGTTAAGTGATTTAGGCATGAAAATGTGGTAAGCAGACAGAGTGGATTTCGCATAAAATGAGGTATGGCAATGCTTGTAGACTAGGACCTACATACATATATGTTCCTGTAGGTTAGTTTAGCATGTGGATCATGTCAGTTGTTGGCACGAAGCATACAAACCACAGAAGAGCTTCGAAATACATGTTATCAAAGATTACATAACAGAGATAACACACATCAATTAAGTAATATATATTTTATCCTACAGAAATCGTAACAACCCACATTTCATCCAAATCCGTTTAGTGGTTTACGCGTGATAGACTAACAAACCTACAAATACCTTCACAAACTTTCACATTTATGTTATCAGTAGGAAATAATAGAATAAACGCAATCAATTATAACCGGTCTAGGTTGTGGTGAGTGTGTCTCTATGGTACGGGACCAGTAGTGCTACTTACATATGTGGACCACGCTTTATGACGTAATTACCACGAGTTATGTAAGTGACCGTCTGACCCGACATGACCCGCTCACTGCGCTCACTCGCAGCTGTCTGCCCTACTGCCAACCACTGCCGGCATCGATCTTCCGTCATATGCGAGACAGACAGATTTATGTATTGCAATTTTTTGTCTCTATCCAAACATGTCAGTTGCAATTATGTTTCCTAGTATAATAGATGTATTTATTTTTCTGTCAGATAAAAATAGTAGTCGTGATTGTAAGAGAGAGTTTATTCATTGCTCTTATAAAGACTCTATTGTTTGCAATTAGTCACCCAAAACTAAACGAATGACTATTGTAAATCTTCTTTGTAACAGAAATCAATAAATTATATTCTCCAAAGAATAAAATCTCGTATAGTCTAACTCGCGTAAACATTTCAATAAAATAATAAAACTGCAGGAAAATTACCATATGTAATAATGTGATGTTTGTCGTGGATGTTATATGCGCATGTGCGCCTGCACAGTGACGCAACTTACGTCATTCGCCTGCGATAACATCCGCACATTACGCGCTTGACAATTTTGTGACCAAATTATCCGTCTGCGCACGTGTAGCGTAATCTCTGTCATACTATGTAATTTCAAGACATGCTTCTGTTTAGGATGTAGCTAATAATATGCCTCTTTCGGAATTTAATTGCTTCGTGGAAGCTAGATGCAGCAATTAAATGCTGCGCTTCAGACTCATATAAACCACTAAAGCGTCAATGACCACCAAAAATTTTTCGGAAGCAAAACAGCATCTTAATGCACGAACTCCAGTAATGAGAGGTTTAACTGCCTTAAATGGTGTTTGTCGCAATCAAACCGACTATCGCAGTATGGTGTCACAATTGCAATAACGTCAAAGCAAGATGTATCACATCTACTGTTAACCTTATTCTTTGAGAACCGTGGTATCTCTTGTAAATCTCACATCTATTCACATAAATATTTACAATAGTTAATTACACGGCCTATTCGTAATTGGTCATAGAGTTACACATCAAACTGCATTATTGAGTACATTCCCAGAGGTGTTACATGTCACACGCACTTTGTCTGCAGAAGCTATTTCCAGTGTAGAGTCGACATCGGCCGTCGAGTTGCCTCACAGAGACTTGCAACACGAAGGCAATTTGTGGAGCTAATCATCCGGAGCTAACATCAGCTGCTGTGATAAATTTAATGTCAAACATATTTGTCACGTCAAACTTACTTGTCATGTCAACGGTAGAAGGAGTGGGTTTATAGAGCGAGTGAGGCGCATGTACATATGTGTACGGTGCATCGAGCATGTAAACAATGGCTTAAGATGCGTCAAGTTCAAGGTGCGGGGGGAGGGGAGTACACATCGTGACACAGATGAAGGCCGCACATCTTGTTATTGTCTCACGCGAAGCGTTGAGTCGTACACGCTTGTGTGTGATGACCGGGCTAACTCCATTCATAGATTTGTCTCGTTATACTTGAGCCTCATAAATTGCGTAATGCGGTCAAACCGTTGCACAACGGGATTTCTCCTGCTAAGATAATGGTGGTTGCGTTCAGATAATGATTTGTTGTGAAGTCACGCACTTGATGGGTCTTCATTACAATATGCATTGCATGCATACATAGCGCGTACTGCAGCGATTGTATAGCCAGTTTCAATACCAAAATTGAATCTTCCTGCCATTCTTACTTATCATATATGTCGTACAACAGGGAAGGTGTCAGAGTCCACAGTTTTATATTATGATGAGTCTGTCTCTATATATAAATTCTCAAACTGAAAATCCCGATTACAAATAAGTGGCTGTGTTTCTTAGTAGCTTCGCGTAGATTCAAAAATTGCTTAGCTTGAACTTAACAAGTTTGAAATCAATTAGCGTATCGAATTTATATTTAGACGTCCATGCGGGTCACCTTGTGATTTAAATGATTTTGACATTGGATGAAATTTTATAGTATACTTTTTAAGAGCAATGTCACCTGTGTGTCATTTTCATTTGGTACCTTATAAGTAATTTTTAATTTACTTCACTGAGGACGCAGTAGTTTAATTAGTTATCTCACCACTTCCAGTAGACTTAGTGCCGCGAGTTCAATCACCATAAGAAACAACAAAATGGTGTAATGAATATATAGTTGCGCTGGATTTGTTATTCTTGGCCCTTGTTTCAGTATTGGTGAAGAATTCACAACACAGAAATATTTCCTAGATAATTTACATGTACTAAAATCCAACCCGGTATATCCCGGCAGCGATAGGTAGAGTTGTTTCATCAAATTTTTCTGTGGTCGTGAATTGCCTCTTCGGTGGTAACAGTGCATCATTATGATGGTATTGCTGACTGTTGTGGTAGCGGAGGTGAACGCCGACCGACCTTCGTCCAGTCCACTTCAATAATCACGTAACGGAGCCATTAATTCGAGCACTCTAGATATCCTTGTTCCCATTACTCGTATTGTCGACCGCACACAACGCGCAATCCGCTACAGCCAAATTTGTGCAGCGAGCGAACGTGTAGCCTTTGGGCGATCAGCTGGAGTCTGTGACGTCACATTATACTTGATTTTGACCGTACAGATGGTGCAATCGTTTAAGTGGTGGTTGTGATTTATATGAAGTAGTTCCGACTTTAAGTAGTCTTAATATCTCATGTTTTATAGATTGTAAAGCCGTGTATGAGTTTAGTCTATAAATAACCTCAATTTTCTTTAACGTGCTTTATATATTACATTTCTTTCTTTTATATTTTTGTGTTAACAATGATGTTCCATCAACAGAAAGGGATAATATCGCCATGTTAGCCGAAACGTGTCGAATAATAACAGAACACAGTATATTTGTTTTGTTTGATGTGCAAACTTCGGTAATGCGAATCAGGATCAAACGTCATAAAAGTTCAGCTATTGTCAGCTTTGTAATGTATAAGACTAATAATATGTGGGCACTACCACAAGATAAATATCACATCTTATACAAAGTTCCTAGCTGATGACTATTCTGGATGAATATAAAGTAGGTAATAAGAGGGATTAAAGCAAGAGACACTACAATTGTAGCAAAAGAAAATTCGTACTCTTTGCATAAAGGAAAATAGACATGGGTCTACGTAAGTATGTACACTAATTTAACTTGTTTTTAGTAATGCGTGTAACAATAAATCAATACGTTCCACGTTTAGCTTCGGAAACAAATGTCGGTGTACATTACAATAATTTGACGCAATACATCAATGTTTGAGTGAACGTACGGGAATGACGCAAAACGCGTTTAAGTCTTTTCTACCGCAGATGAATTTGTGACGAGTTTGTTAATTATTGCGCATATTGACTTAACGTTTAGATCGTATGATATAATGTATGAATGTATGATAATAAATATGTACAGTATGATGATTGTTTAATCAAGAAATAAAGCGACCATGAATGGTATGGTATGTGCTGTGAACGTACAAAGTGAATGTTTTAAGAAGATAATGAGAAATGGATGTAGATAGCAAAACATTTAAGAGTGACCTTAATGTATGACGAGATTGTGTATAACATGACATTGATCATAAGGGGAGTGTGATGAAGGCAATAAAGACGAATACACTTTAAATAAAAAGAGTAGCCTAAAAGTATGAGAAGTTGTGTAGAAGATGATGTGTCCGAAAGTAAGCAAAAAGAGTGATGCAGGCAATAGAGATGAATAACTTGGGACTAGAGTAGGAGATGGATGATGGTGATGATCTCTATCGGTAAAAGAGTCATTCTGGTATTATAGTATTAGTTGAAGATCTCATGATAGTCATTACCTACTACTGACGTTAACTTCTAACACAAGCATATTAGCTTAGCTGGATAGATCCACAAGAACACTAGACATTTGTAACCCAAATAATCTCCAAAAAGAGATTCGATTACAAAAATAGATATATTTTAGGCATTCTATCAACATCTTCAAGGTTTATTAGTTATGGTTCTACTTTAGATTCAAAACTATATCATCAATATTCATATATACAAAAAAAAAAGTGTGGTCATCTGAAGATGACCACACTTTTCTGTACCACGTATATAGGAATTATATAGGAAGATATATTTAGAAATGTAGAGTCGGCTATTAAGGCGTGTGAGTGAAAAGTCTGCGGTGCTGTCATGTTGTGATTACTATGCTGATGGCGTAACGCCATGTGTCTAAGTAAGCATAAAGCAGGTGGGTAAGCAGAAAGGGGGCAGGGACATGCACAAACATGCTTTAACTTGAAAACATTCTTAGTTTAAATGCAAACAGAAACGATCGTGATTGATAACCATCAAGTTTAAAAACTAGTTTGAAACCTAACATGGGTTCTAAGTTATGAGTATGAAATCCAAATGTGACGGAGTCAAAGCAAAGCTCAACACATCTGAACCAAACTGTCTCAAAGTTTATATTAAGCGTGTGTTGTTCAAGAAAGTTCACATACTGTAATGGTTTTATTTGTTTATAATTAAAAGATTTAAAAAGTGATTAGGGATAAGTTCATGTGCGTTTTAGATACTTGTCCATGACACTGAGATTGAGGTACTACCTCATATCTCTATTTCAATAAACACATCAAGTCTTTTACAGTTGATATAGTTTAATCCCATGATCAAGTATGCTAAAAACTGCCCGAAACTTCGGGATAGGACATAAAAAGATGTAAACAAAATACAGAAGTTGTGATGTAAAAAGTAGTCTAATGTCAAATGAAAAAGCGTCTTAGATAACAAAATATTAATCAGGATATATAAGACTATTTCATGGCGTTCATACATGAGATGTATGAATCTTTTAAGCTTAATTACATATACTTGTTATGTATGTTTTCTTTTAATAATATATGATCGTCTGATGCGGAAGATAAATAAGTTGTAAAACCTTGATCTGAGTGAGCGCAAAGCCTAACTACTACTACTACAGAACAGGTACTATGACGACAGAACGTAAACAAACCGGCGCAGACCTCCTAGATGAAAGTGAAATAATGATATGTGCAGCGAGACTACCACGCGACACTACGCGACAACCTTTTTATTCTCAAGTGACAAATTTCACTAAGCGACTAGCGACCGCGAACTTTTGTAATTGGATTTTACGGTCAACATACCATTTAATTTTATATTCGATTACCAATTATTGCTTTTTGTTCTTTTTCTTTACGCTTGAAGGTCGTTTCTGTTGAGTGGTAAGGGTTGCGGGACGGGGTCAAAGGCGCCGCGGTCAAGGTCAATATAACACCCCGCTACTCTGCACCCCGCGCGCTCTACTAGCGGAAAGTGGTACTAATTCCAATTCATTCAAAACTGAACATTGAATGTTAGATAAGATGATATGAACCGTTCGTGGGGCAAGCCGTTACGTAAGCTACGCGACCCAGTTGTGTGCGCGCCAACTATCGCCGGCACTAGAACGAGCGGCGCGACAATGCACGACAATCGCTCCACTGTATCGCGACACGTCCCTTACGACGCGATGACGTTATACACATGTGCGCTTTGTTTACGAGTGCCACTCACTACACGATACACTAACAAATACACATATGTATATACACAACAAGCTGGTGAACAAATTAAATACAATTATACTGTGACAGTAACAGCGACAATTCAATGTTATCGAAATCGATTTCGATCGTGCGATAGATCGATATTGTGTCGAAACGCGCCCAATGTCGGCGGCGAGGTTGCGCTGGAGTCACTGGTGTGGCAACCAACACGAACGTTGCACTCGACTTACTCAGTGTACATGTTGATGATGGGATGCTGGGCGCCGCCCTAGCACAGCAGCGGCGCCCTAACACCCTGTGTGTTGTGACGGCGCACGCGCTTCGCTTTCGATTTCATAACGGGCGGCGAGGCGGAAACAACAGCGCTTATGCAAGCGCGCGCGCCGCTGTGTTGGTGTGTGTGTGCGTGTGCGGGTACGTTACCGAGCTGGTGTGGCGCTGGACACTGACGGGAGCTGCACTGTACGGCGCGACGAGTGCTTGGACACGAGCGGGCGAAGCGAGCGCGCGCGACCGAGTGCCGATGCGAGCCGGCGCCGGCGGCTGCCTCACGCTCCACACCCCCTCCCCGCGCTCCGCCAGCCCCACAGCCTCTCACCGAGAGTTTCCCGCGGCGATTCGCGGTTTTCCTTGTCCCTTGAGCGCCGCTACCCGGGGTTAAGGATGAAAGGTTAAAGTACAAACAAGGGCCTCCACACTTTCTATATATTGTCTGTGCTGTAAGCAAGAGTTTGGTTAAAGTTTTATGTTTATATCAATCAATCAAGATATTAACACAGTCTTTGCTGTAAGCTGGCATGAGTATGTATCGTTTTCGTTTACCAAGAGGACATTGGCACTGTAAATTAGTTTGACTTTTGACTTAAAGCGCTATTAGATTAATCTGTTACGAAGGTCTCAGTAGCAGAACGGAACATGGCAATGTGTAACAGAGTCACCGTTTAATATTGTATTACGTCTACATAAATGTTTCACATTGAAATCAAGTTACTTTATACAGATATTCACGAGGGTTATTTTCATTAAAGATATTATTTTATTTTTAAATATAGTTTCAAAGAGTCAACTTTTATGTTGTGGAATCTTATACTACGAGTATTTAATTTATTTTGCCTCGACCCAGCGATTGTCTTTGTATCACAGGCAACTTTAGAAATATTGAAACAGGAACTTAAAGAACGCCCAGATTCGGGAAAACTATTTGTAAATTGCATGAGATTTTATCGCGTGTTCTTTGAGCCTAATTGGCATGCTCGCGTGCGCAGAAGCAAGGCGATCTTAGGCCTAAACTACCGTAAAACGCTATAGCCTATCCCTTTAGTGTATATAGACGTGAGTTTATGTATAAACAGACAAATATAGCCCTTCCTACTTATTTGGTAAACAAACTATCTATATATATAAAACTCTTCCATTACTGAGTGACTGACAGACAACGCACAGCCGAAACTACTGAACGCAAGAAGCTGAAATTTGGCATGTATGTTCCTTGGAGAGTGTAGGGGAGCACTAAGAGATGAATTCTGGAAATTCCACCCTGAAGAGGGTGAAAGGGGTGAAACCCGATATTCACACGGGAACGGGACTTATGCGGATGAAACCGCGGGAAAACTACTAGTTAATTATAAAATCATTCAGTTACTGCTTTCAGACTATATTCGTTCTTTAACAAATAGATAAATAGAAGAAACAAAAGATAAATTATACATAGAGGTTAGTCTTTATGTATCGTCTATAGCTACTATTTTTATATACTAAATAAGATAAATGCATTATTCTAACTGCCTAACTAATATCATAAATGCGAATGTGAGTTTATTTATTTGTTACGCTTTAACACCTCAACTACTCAACCGATCATGATGCAATTTCGCATACACGTTGTTAAGGGAGCAGAAAAGGACATAGAGTACCTTTCATCCAGGAAAAAGTACTGTTACTAACATAACCTAACTTACATTTACGCAAGCGAAGCCGCGGGCAAATTATAGTAGACTATATATTCCTTCCTATGTAATCGGAGGCGTTCTGGACAAAGGCCAGGTTAAGAGCACCTTGAACCGACGGGCGTGTATGAGGAATGTGATGAAAGTGAATAAAGCCAGAGAAGTGTGTCAGGATCGTAGCAAATGGAAATCCGTAGTCTCTGCCTCTGGGAAACAGGTGTGAATCTATGTATATATGTATGTATATATTCCTTATTTTAACAATCGTGTATTAAATCGTTTTACTATGGTAAGGCTCGGTTATGAATCATGGGATGTATGTGGCACTGACCCCTGCCGACGGTTGCTGGGAACTGGTACTGGTAACCAAAGGTTAGGTTATCTGACACCAACCTCGGTTAACAAGGTTCTCACTATTATTTCTGCTGAATCGCCTACTCCTTTCGATGAGTGTTTGTTATGTAGTTAATTAAAATGGCAGTGTGTAGTTGGGAAGAGCAGTGACTGCAACGCAGACATCTCAAGTTCGATTCCATGGTAAGCACCTTTGATTGTTTACGTATAAAATAGTTATTTATTGCGCGATCTAACGGTTAATGTTAATATCGTAAAAATCTGCTTGTCTTAATTTCTCTATAATCAGATACCCTTGCGAGCATATGATAGGCTAAGTTTCTGGGTGAATAACCAACAACATTATCAAATCATAATCCAGTAATAATTATTTAAATTTAATTTTTGTAGCCGTCCGACGCATCGCTAATCGCAAAAAAAATGTCATATACAGGTGTCCCAGAAGATGTGAATCAAATTGTAACGGGAGATTCCTTAAGTTAATAACTTTCAAATGTGCTAAATAAACAAATAATGTTGTTTTGTTTGTCAAACAAGATTTTATTTGGTGCAAAAAAATACATCAAAATAATGCTGCAAGTTAAAAAAAATGTTTGTTTGACGAATCAATCATTCACAAATAATAACAGCGAAATAAAATGAAAATTTGCCATAAACGGAGCACCTGTAGTTAAAAGTCTGAAAATGTAGTATTTAAAAAATATATATTTTAACTTAACCAAAGGTCATAAACTTAATGTTTTTTTAATTTAGCATATTTGAAAGGTCCATAGATACCTAAGGAATCGCCCGTTACAATTTGATTCACCTCTTCTGTGACACCCTGTATATTCTTTGTAATTACATATAATAATGTTAAATCCTATATCGCGAAGGAATTTACAAGCATTTAAACAATTTGTGGATCACACAACTGTTTGTCCTGTGAGGAGATCAAACCTACAACACCAGGCCCAGTGGCAATGGCAAGACATTTACTTAAATTACTAAACCATTCGTGAATTATAAACTGTTACACTTCGAGAATCACCTACTAAACGGAGGTTAAAAACAGTGACTACTACTTAAGGTAATTCTATACAGTTAAGTCATAGGTTTCAGGTTTTAACCTACAGCAAGCAACTCTGACCTTTCAAAGTTATATGCATGTTAAAACAATGATTATCACTAGCTTTACCATAAAAGGAAAATGTCGTGAGTTAAGAGTAAACTGCATACACGATAGCTTTCTATGATGTTTTCAGAGATATGTGAACTTTTGACAAACATTTTGACATTTGTTTTTTATAATATTGTCTTATGTTTACGCTAGTCTCCCCGTGAACATGGCAGCTAAAGCAACCGAAACGTCGCGTCGGGGCAAAGTGTAAACTTAAATATAAATAGATTTAATTAATTTAAATAGCTTAAATTCAGTAAAGTTCAATAATAGTAGTGTTAGGGTATTAAAATTATGTAATAACAGTGTTTCAAAATAAACAATGCGATAAAATCTACATAAAGTGGTTTAAATTCAATTTGTTTGTTATTTAAAAAGTCAAGTCCTGCACAAATAATAATTCTTGTGTCGCGGTGGAATTTACAAATATTTTAACAACAGACACAAAGAACAAAAATCCTAACCGTTAGGCAGTTTCTTGTGTTAAATTCATGAATTCATTTTGCTTCTTATTAAACAATTTATTATCTCAACACCATCGTTGGTATGCTGCAAAATGTGCAACACTTGTCAATGTCGGGTCGAATTGCCTTCCCAACGGAATATGAGCACAGCAAAAGCATAGAGAGTACACGAGTGTTTGCGCACACACTTACGCACTATATTATCTCCTGCGCAGACGGCTAGTCTCCATTAACATTGGCCGTCTTATTTTCGGTCTGGAGGACATAGGTAATTATTATTATTGTTTCCTTCAAGATACACCGAAGCGTGCAATGATTACATATATAACACGTAGATAATTATTTTAAATTATGTGCGTATTACATGTGTATAGTGGATTCGAATCCGAGAGATCTAGCAGAACGATCGTGTAAATTTGTAAAAAGCAGTTACCGTCGTAATCGCATCGAACTTTATAACAGTTTCTGTAACAATAATAATGTCAACCCTGTATATAAACTGCTCCACTGCTGGGCACGGGCCTCTTCTCATTATGAGTAGGGTTAGGTCATGATCCACCACGCGCTCTGGCACAGTGTAGGTTTGCGGACTTTACATATCTTCGAGATTTCTAGACTATTTAAGAAACTTCGTTTCTGTAGTTGCAGAATTTTTCAGGACCATATTGCTAAACAGAGTTAAAAACGCATCGGCATTCATGAAAGGTCCTAATTAAGCTGCAGCGATTAGAATCGATTACACACTTTAAATCCTGCGTCACAAAATCCACATTAGCAAGAAAATTAGGTCAGGTTACTCTTGTTTAAAAGATTATGAATATGTACAAATACCAGTTAAGACTGCGCCGAGCGTAAGACAGATAATGACAGAGCTCGTGCGGCGCATATTTAAATCGGCGCGCGGCCGCCATAGTAAAATTGTATGGAGTATTTGAAGTGCATTTTTGATAAATATGTATCTTTATTGTCAACCAATAACTTAAATATTTGGGACGGACAAATTGTAATATAACTATTTATGTTTCGTTTAAGCTGTAAAATAGGATAGATTTCTACTGTTATAATCTAAAAATCACGTAACACGAGCTTACGTTTTTGCATTTTTCGTGCAAAGTTAAGTAATTTTGTAGGCGAAAATATTAATTATTTTAAGTTTTTTACACGGAGTAATTGTAAACACATTCATTGTTATGGTAAATGTATATTTTATATTTGTACTAGTAGTTTTCCCGCGGTTTCATCCGCGTAGGTCCCGTTCCCGTGTGTATATCGGGTTTCACCCCTTTTTATTTCCAAAAATCCTCTCTTAGTGCTCCCCTACACTCTCCAAGGAACATACATGCCAAATTTCAGCTTCTTGCGTTTAGTGGTTTCGGCTGTGCGTTGTCCGTCAGTCACTCAGTAACGAAAGAGTTTTATATACATATATAGATTAAACAAAAAGTGTTGATTTTATTCACTTAACTGTAACCGCCTGTTTTGGCACATTTCGCTTGGCGCAGTCTTAAAAGAAAGCACAACGATATTAACTAAACAAAATAAATCATATGAAAGTGTCGTAGTATTCTTCCTGTCAATTGGCAACGTGCTCAGAAGACTAGCAACCTTGCCACGTTGAATAGCAATGCTAATTCTTTGCACAAAGAAAATGCCAGCCCTCTGGTTACGCTTTAATCCGCTATAAACAGCACTTGAGCAACTTGACCCCAGCGTTTCGACACCAGACGGATTAATAAAATAGTCACCAAAGAGATTTTGGTATCTGTGCCGTTTGAGAGTTAGTGCTAATTGCAGCAAGCAGGTTAGTTAATTTAAATAATTGACAAAGATATCAGTTTTTGTTCGCTGCTTCACTCACGATGTATATTTAGACAACAAATTTATTTCCCTCGGGATCAGTACTTTTCAGAATGAAAAGTATGCACCTACGCTCTTTTAATTCCACTTTTTTTTTCTGTTTTTTTTTACCTCCGCGGGGCGACGGAGAGGTTATGTCGGGCTCACCGGGGAGAGATACCCCGGTAATATCGACAAAACCTACCACGGTGTTCCTCGACATAACCATTGACGGTGGGGCCGCGCGAATCGCTTTCACATGCAATCGCGACCCCGCCGAGGTTTCGGCCCGCCGTGTGAAACAGCAGGCCACTACATAAAAGACCCTCTACTGTCCCCTTGTAGGGGGACAAAAACACGACTCAGAGGCGCACGTGGGAACACGCACGCCGCCTCTAAGACCTGGTGTTGATCGGGTGGCGGGCAGGTCCACGTAGCCTACCACCCCCAGGTCAAACCTCAGGGTGGCTGGAGGTCATCTCGCGCCCTCCGGCGCCCGGTTCTGCGGTTGGGGAGAGGATTTAAGCGCTCCCTCTCCCGCGCCGCCTCCTTGATGGAAATGACTTCCTCACAGAAGGAGGCGATGGTGTTCCACGACCTCTCGCTCCAGACCATAGATTGAACCACGGCCTGGAGCGAGAGGGCAACCATACCGACTGCCGCGATAAACTCACGGCGCTGCGATGCCCAAGCGGGGCAATCCACCAAAGTGTGCAGCGCCGTATACACAACAACATCGCGGCAGTCGCCGCAGCGATGACAGCCGGGCGTCTCCTGCCGGCCTATGCGACACAGGAACTGGCCAAAACAACCATGGCTAGTCATTACCTGTGTCAGCCGGAAGGCGAGGGCGCCATGCCGCCTCTCCAGCCACTCTTCAAGAACGGGACTTATCACCACGATCGTGGCGTGCCCAGCCCTGGGGTGCACAAGTCGTTCCTTCCATTCGTCTACCAGGACCTGGCGGAGCTCGGACCATGCCGCCTCTAGAATGGGAAGAGCAGGTCCTTCGCCCCGAGCTATCGCTTCCTGGCGCCAACGGTAGAGCGACGCCAGAAGCGCCGCATCCAGGTCCCATGGCATTGATCCGGCGAGGAGGCTCGCAGCCTTATGAACTTTTCTTTCCCCTGTCAACATGCATGCAAAATTTCATAATGATCGGTTAAGTAGTTAACACAACATTCGCATTTATAATATTAAATAAGAATTAATTAAAATTAAACTACTTTACACGGCTTTTTTCACGTTGTTTAATTTAAAACACTTTTATTACATACATTTGAACTATTAAATTATGTTATAAAAGTGTTTTAAAATAAACAACGTGAAAAAATCAGTATAAAGTTAATAATTTCATTGTATAACATTCGCGTAAACGTAAAACAATAATACGTAAGAATAAATAATGTATACGGTAAACTTAACATTTTTTTTTTTTTTTTTTTTTTACGTGGGGGAATGCATGACGCATACCCCTCCGCGGGGGCGGGCGGAGGGGTTATGTCGGACTCGCCGGGGTAAAATAAGATGTTAAGATGATAAAGTACCTCCCGGAATACCGACTAAACCTACCACGGTGTTCCTCGATAAAACCACTATCGACGGGGCCGCGCGAATCACTTTCGCATGCGGTCGCGACCCCGCCGAGGTTTCGGCCCGCCGTATGAAACGGCAGGCCACTACACGAAAGACCTACCCTAAAGGCACTTCTACCACTCCCTACTGTCCCCCCTAGAGGGGAGACGGACTCAGCACAGAGGCGCGCGTGGGAACACGCACGCCGCCTCTCGGACCTGGTGCTGAACGGATGGCGGGCAGGCCCACAAAGCCCGCCACCCCCAGGTCAAACCTCAGGGTGGCTGGAGGTCGTCCCGCGCCCTCCGGCGCCCGGCTCTGCGGTTGGGGAGAGGGTTCAAACGCTCCCTCTCCCGCTCCGCCGCCTCCTTGATGGAAATGACTTCCTCACAAAAGGAGGCGACGGCGTTCCACGACCTCTCACTCCGGACCATAGACTGAACTACGGCCGGGAGCGAGAGGGCAACCAATCCGACTGCCGCGATCAATTCACGGCGCTGCGATGCCCAGGCGGGGCAAACCGCCAAAGTGTGCAGCGCCGTGTCCTCAACTACGTCGCGGCAGTCGCCGCAGTGGTGACAACCGGGCGTCTCTTGCCGGCGTATACGACACAGGAACTGGCCAAAACAACCGTGGCCAGTCATTACCTGTGTCAGCCGGAAGGTGAGGGCGCCATGGCGCCTCTCCAGCCACTCCTCAAACACGGGACTTACCGCCACGATCGTGGCGTGCCCGACGGTAAACTTAACATAAATTAACCTTTACTAAATCTGTCTGATATTAACTTAAATCTTTAGAGGCCTGGTAAAGTTTACATAAATAGAATTGATATTTTTATGCAAATAATTCAAATCATCAATATATTAGTTAGCTTTTAAATGATATAATAGATTGGCTTCCTTGGACCATTGACGTATCCCCTATACGTTTACGCAACTGCCAATAGGCAATATGTTCACGGAAGAGGTAGTAGTTCTTTTTAAGAAAGACTAACTGCTCAAGGAATGCTTTGCCTTAGGTCTCAGGTTTCATTTCTTGGTTGGGCTACGTTATATTGCGTTTTTGTGTCAACATATTCTCATTATCAGCGCAGAGCCTGACACTGTGTCCTAAAACCAGGTCTGGTGAAAGGTAGGTGTGATACACCGACGCCTGTACGTTGGGAGATACAGGCACCTGCTCTAATTGGAAGAAACCGTCGAAAACGAGCTAGGTGATGACAATGTTTTTTTGTATATATAACCTCTCTAGTCAACCTCTTTGGTTAAACTGGCATTATTCTACGTTATGTTGGACACATACTCAAGCCTTTTTATCTCCAAGATAAAAATGCTTGAGTATGTACACATATCTACATAATTTTAACACCCACATTTCTTCAGTCAAGTTTTAGGTCCACGTAATTAGGTTCTACCTCATGTGAACTGACAAGATCCAACGTTATGTTACATATATATTTAAGCATTTTCATCCTCCAGAGAGTTAGAAGTTTTATTAAACCCACATTTCGCCAGCTATGTTTTAGGTCATACGTAATTGGATTCTGCCAAATTACTACCGGGTTTGCCAGTCTTCATGTCAATTTCCTCAGAGCAATAACTCATTGCCCGACCCTGATATCGAAGCTGGAAACTAACGACTGCGTTCTCACGCACTAAGGCGTTAATGAGGCATTATAACAATTTACTATAGGATTATCCCATCATGCAAATTATGTATAAAACTTTATAGTACCTATTGTACATTTTGACATAAAGTATAAATATTACAATAAATATTACTTAATTGTAAATGTGAGTGTTTTGATAGTTCATGACATGTTGGATTATTGCCAAATAATAACCTTCTGTCTTACTTAAACAGACACACATTTACATTAAATTTTTACGTGTATTTATAGTTGTGTGAAAATTAGTACGTATCTGCAATTAAGCTATAAAACAACTGTGTTCGAATATGTTATCATATATTATAAATACGACTGTGAGGCTGTTTGTTAAGATTTCACGCCTTAGCTACTTGACCGATCGTCATGATATTTTGTATACACGTTGTCAGGGGAACAGAAAAGAATATAGGGTATCTATCATCCAGGAAAAGTACTGTTACAAATCTAATGTAACATACATTTGTGCGAGCGATGCCGCCGGCGAAATCTAGTTATTGATAATTATAAAAACTCACTCAAATCTAATTAAAGATTGAATTGAAATTAAACTGCTATATACGGATTTTATTACATTTTTCTTACATTTTTCTCTTCGGTCATGGGGAGACTCCCCGTGACCATGGCTGCTGAAAAGCAACCGAAACGTCGGGGAAAGTGTAAAAATAAATAAAATCTAAATAGTTTTGATAATAATTTAATTAGCTTAAAATTTAATAAAGTTTAATTGTAGTAATAGTGTAACAATTTTCAAAATTTTGTAATAAAGTGTCAAATAAACAACGCGATAAAATCCGTATATAGCAGTTTAATTTCAATGAATAATATTCGCGTAAATAGAAGACAATATTATGTAAAGATTGAATCATTTTTAAATGCATGATTGGTATAGCGGTTTAAGTGGTTTCCACGCCACTGCCAATGCGCCGAGTGGGTGGGTGGGTGGTTAAGTGTGGGATCGATCCTACGAAACAAAACATGGTGTGATCCAAAAACAGTTGTTCAGAGTCTGCGTGTTCTTTGTGCCCATTGTTTCAATGTTTGTAAAGTCCCCCGCGACACAAGAGTTACACTAAAAGCGGAATTTGCCTTTAAAAAGATTCTGTAGCTTTCAGACAGTTTATTATAAACTAGCGAACCGCCCCGGCTACGCACGGGTAGTACAAAACCTTAACAAATTATACATCTAAACCTTCCTTATGAATCACTCTGTCTATTGATAAAAACTGCATGTAAATCCGTTTAGTAGTTTTTAAGTTTATCACGCACAGATAGACAGACCGATTTTGTTGCAAATATGTAGTGATTTTAATAATCATAGATAGCAATTTTAACGATACAGTTCAGTTTTTATCTTCTTCTCTCTTTGCCTTTATTATTCCCAAGTCACTTGGGGTCAGCTTTTCTGATCTAACCGGATTTGATTGAATATCAATTTTTACACGGAGCGGCGGCCACCTGACCTCCGCAACCCGAAGGCTAACGATACCCTAAGGCTAGACCAGTGTCAGGATATTAGAGGGTACTGACTTTTCCAATAACGACTGCCATAGATGTCCATGGCAGCTGGGACCAACGGCTTAACGTGCTCTCCGAGGCACGGAGCAGGCGACAGTTCAGTTTTTATATTAGGCAATATTAAGCGGTCATGAAACCGCGTGGTAAAATTACATTGATTGCTTCATTTGTTAAACAAGTCCGGATGTGCTTTGACAAAGTTGCAATATTCTAATACTAGGTTTTTTCTACGAGTTCGTTCGCGTTCATTTAGATTTTGTCAATAAATTTTATCTCCCTGGAAACTGTTTTAGAGTGATAAAAATTAAAAAAACCTGTTTTTCTGGATAAATATACCCTATGTCTTTTTCTGTACCCCTGCAACGTGACGTGAAGATTGGTCGAGTAGTTGAGGCGTGATAGCGTCACAAATGAGCAAACAACAAATAAACTACCAAACTTACATTCACATTTATAATATTATACTCGTAATTAGGATTTGCAATTTTTGCATCGCGTACTCATGTTTGCAAATAAATTTGATAGACTTAAAAAGCAAACAAAACATAAAGATTTAGACCGGCAATGTCGTACTAGACATAGCCATGTTTCTTTTTTATTTTCTAACTATGTCTGTGTATATTATGTAAGTTAAAATCTGACGCAGACAGCCTCGTTAGGTGCAGTGATAATATCCGCAATTACCGAATACGAGTTCCCGGATACGAATCGGGCAAGGCTCGTTTTGGGTTTTCCAATATCGCAGTAGCAGACAATATTTATACATAAATAAAGCAGCGATAGCTCAGTGGGGAGACCAACAAACTGCAATGCACAGGGTCTCGGGTTCGCACCCACGTCGCGCACCTCGGACTTTCGGAAGTTATATGACTTTTCGAAATTATTTGCGTATTGATTGACAATTATCGCCTGCTCCGTGCCTCGGAGAGCACGTTAAGCCGTCGGTCCCGGCTGCCATGAACATCTATGGCAGTCGTTATTGGGAAAGTCAGTACCCTCTAATATCCTGACACTGGTCTAGCCTTAGGGTATCGTTAGCCTTTGGGTTGCGGAGGTCAGGTGGCAGCCGCTCCGTGTAAAAACTGATATCCAGTCAAATCCGGTTAGATCAGAAAAGCCGACTCCAAGTGACTTGGGAATAATAAAGGCTAAGAGAGAAGAAGAAGACAATATTTATACATGTTTTCCTAAAGGTTACTCAGGATAAAAGTATTCCGCATTTGATTATTATCGAAATATATAGATTCTGGATCGGGGTTAATTAGGCTTACCTCTCAAGTAATTCTGGAAAAATTTCTGAGGGACAATGATCGTATATTTGCTTTTTCGGCTGACCAGCTAGCGGTTGGTTGATAGTCAGTAGTCACTACTGATAAAGAATTGGTAATAGAAACCGTCTAGTTAACTAATAGAATAGAAATAATAGTAGTACCAGCCCGCATGGGTCTAGCATACGCGACAAAGCTCAATTAATTTATAACATATAGTAAAATGCCTCGGCGGCACAGCGGTAGTTAATGCGGCTGCTCTGCATGGTCTCGGGTTATATTCCTGGGTCAGGCAGTGTTTAGATATTTATGTTAGTAAATTTTCAGTAGCAGTGAGGAATCTGAAATGATGGACGGCAACAAAAATGACGTTGAAGCTAAAAAAAATATATTTGGTGAAATGTAGTTGTAATGTGTTTTGTCTTTAATAAATAATAATAATAATATTCTATCACCTACACACAACACCATCTAGCCCAAACCAAGCAGAGCATGTACTATGGGTACTAGACAATGGATAAACATACATATAGTATACTTCTGTTTTGTAAATACATACATATTATACATATAAACACCCAGACCAAGACAAACATCCGTGTTCATGCACACAAATGTTTGACTTGTGCGGGAATTAAACCCGCGACCTCAGGCGTGGCAGTCGGTTACACTAACCACTACGCCATCGAAGCCGTCAAATGACTCTCGCTCTAGGAATAACTATTTAAACAAAGAACACTCAGGTTCATAACAAACTTTTATGAAACACATTAATTTTTGTCACGTGTGAGCATCGAACTCACAACATTCGGCGCAGTAGCCGTGGTGAGGCGATATAGTCCAACCGACTTTACGAATTGCACAGTGGTTTAAATGGTCTCGTTAGTCAATGGATGCCATTCTATGTTATGGTTTACGTAATATGTTATTATCGTACAGTACGTAAGTTACATCACAACTGCTAAGAGTTGATGGGTTACATAATTTATATTATTTTTCTGATACCAATGACTAAACAAGTTACATTCACAGTTTAACTAGATATTGCCCGCGGCTCCGCTTGCGTAAATGTAGGTAAGCTTGAGTTAGATTATTAAACCTTCGCGGGACGACCTCCAGCCACCCTGAGGTTATACCTGGGGGTGGTGGGCGTTGTGGGCCTGCCCTCCATCCGATCAGCACCAGGTCCGAGAGGTGGCGTGTGTGTTTCCACGCGCTCCTCTGTGTCGAGTCCGTCTCCCCTCTAGGGGATAGACAGTAGGGTTCGGGAAGGGAGTTTTGTCTAAAAGGTATGCCTCTTTGTGTAGTGGCCTACCGTTTCATACGGTGCGGCGGGCAGAAACCACGGCGGGGTCGCGACCGCATGTGCAAGTGATTCGCGCGGCTACGTCGATAGCGGTTTTGTCGAGGAACACCATGGTAGGTTTAGTCGGTATTCCGGGGTACATTATTCTTATTCCATCTTTCTCTTTTACCCCAGCGAATATGACATAACCCCTCCGCTCGCCCCCGCGGAGGTATACGTCAATGAATACCACCACGTAAAATAAAAAGAACAAAGAATAAACCTCGCGCGGCTCCGTCGTCTCTGGTAACGTCAAGGAACACCGTAACAGGCTTAGTTGGTATGACCGAAATGTCACCATATTTGCCCGGGTGAGTTCGACATAGCCCCTCCGCCCGCCTCCGCGAAGTGAGAAGACTCAATGCAAAACACAACGTAAAAAAAATTTACGAAGGTTAAGGACATAGGGTATATAACCCTATCTCCTTTTCTATTTCCCTGATAATGTGTATGCGAAATTATATGATGATCAGTCTGGTCTAGTAATTAAGACGTGCAAGTATTACAAACAAAAAAACTCACATTCACGTTTATAATATTAGTTAGGATTAACCAATGACTAAACAAGTAACATTTATAGTTCAATTGCATCAGATCTTGGTCCACCTCTGCTGTCTAAGGAGAAATCCAACCGATATGATGTGTTACGAATAATTCAGAACTAATATGGCGGTGCTGATCACAGATTAACAAGAAATATGATTTGTTACGCGTTTTGCATATTACCGGACGAATGGTAAAGTGTTTATTTCATGTAAGCTAGTGCACACTGGATTCTTGTGTTTTCAATTCAAGGGACCACAATTTCGCAGTCATAAGGTAAAAAGATGTATCTAATATTTATTTCGAAATTAAGATTTAACGTATTTGGAAACAGTAAAAGAGACGCATCTGTAAGTATTTTACTATACTACTACCAGCAGATACGCCTTTTTTTTCTAATGACGGCAGAGTTTGTGACCTGCAGAAATATTTTAACCTGATAGTTCTAGATTTGGTATTTTTCATTTCACTGGGAGCTTGTATGAAAACTGACGTTGAGACGAGAACTTTGTATTTACAACAGTGTACCGTGTCAACGAGACAGAAATAAAACATGTTTTTTTAATTTTTATTAATATGTTTATAATACCTAGTAAGGGGTGAAGAAGGGAGAATCTTTACAACGAAAACAAGAGTATAAGGACTCTTTAAATCACGTTCATCCATTTAAATTTGCACGCACTAGATGTCGATATTTGCACTGTTATTCTGAACTATACTCTATATACTTCACAATAGATTTATTATTGCTTGTAGCCTAACTAACTGCACCATTTCTATCAATGTATGGTTATCTGCCCCGAATGGCAAATTATGCTCCTTTCTCCGTGTATGACTCCAAGAAGCCTATAATATTGCTAGAACACTGTTCGGCTTACGACTGCTTTGATATATAGAGTATTATGTTTATCCATTGTCTAGTACCCCGTAGTATAAGCTCTGCTTTGTTTGGGCTAGATGGTGTTGTGTGTATGTGGTAGAATATTATTTTTATTATTATTATAAGTTTAATATGCATAAATATTAATGTTTCCGTAAACAGTTTCGTCGAGGTGGAATTTAATTAATACTTCACGCGAATAGTTCGTGAGCATCGGCATAGTTGCGTGTTTGGGTATATATATATATATGCGCTAGTTGTGATTAGGTACAATAGTTTTAATTGCTCATATTATAATTATGAATATTATGTTTTATTTCGATACAAGTATGTATGTATGTGTATCAGAAGATTGACTTGTGGGTTGCTTGGCATAAGTTTGTACTTATATTTATTTATGTGTGATCTCGAGGTTCCAAGTTCGGTTCATTGCCAATGATCGCTGCATTCATACTAAATATACATAGTTTTTCTCCTATATACGAGTTCTTTATCTTATTTTTTTGATTAAATAAATATTACTCGCACTAGAAATAAATCCTTTATCGCGAGGGATTTTGCAAACAATTAAACAACAGGCACAAGAACTCACAGTTTAGAGACAACTATTTATGGATTATACGAACTGTTATCCCGTGTGGGGATAGGACATAACACTTGGCGTAGTGGCAATGATGAGGCAACCACTTATAGCACTACGCCATCCGTACAGTCACTTCGCCATCCGTACAGTCACTACGCCATCCGTACAGTCACTACGTCATCCGTACAGTCACTTCGCCATCCGTAAAGTCACTACGCCATCCGTACAGTCACTTCGCCATTCGTACAGTCACTTCGCCATCTGTACAGTCACTACGCCATCCGTACAGTCACTATGTCATCCGTACAGTCACTTCGCCATCCGTACAGTCACTACGCCATCCGTACAGTCACTTCGCCATCCGTACAGTCACTACGCCATCCGTATAGTCACTACGCCATCCGTACAGTCACTATGTCATCCGTACACCCACATTACGTAATTTTCAGTTCCGTGTAATACGAGCGAACCTATTTTCATTTGCCGAGCACAGTTCCAGACTCTGTGCTATAAAATTCTGACTAAACTAGTTACAGACTGTAAGACTTTAATTTTCTCAGGATTTCTCTAGTGTCAAAATCGGCATTTTCACGGTCACCGCCAGGATTAGCGGCAATATTCGGATTAAGCAACTGCTGTGTAGCCGGTTCCGTTTTAAAATTAGGCAACATTTAGCGGTTAGAATAACTTGTATTAAAACAATATTGATCGCTCCACTTATTAATTAAGACTGTATGAGCTTTTAGAGATTACAGTGTGAATAGGATAAGTACCATTTAAAAAGAAAATGCTTCTGCCTGGTGAATCGAGGATATTTACGATGCCATATTTACGTCAGCTGTTCCAATGTCAGTATAAGATATACGTATAAGCGTATAACTAATTTCAATTACGCAACAAAGTAGACAGAGCGATGTCATCATACACAAGCCAGTAAGCCAAACTCGATTAGTATTCTTGTCAGCGTCATTATTTTCCGTATCACTCTGATATGATGTTTTTGGACATTATTATATGATTAACTTTTGACCGTGGCTTCGCTCTCGTTATAGTACATTTTCTGGATACATTTCTGGATAGAAGTTTGAGTGATCTCTAGAACAGTCCGTTTTTCTGGATGTACCCTCTATCCTTTCCTGTACCTACCCCTGACATGAGTATTAAACATATGATAAATGGTTCATAACAACCTGAGTCAACACATTTTATTATTCTGATATTTATAGTAATTAATAAAAAATAAAATACAGTTACATAGCAGCGATAGCTCAGTGAGGAGACCAACAGACTGCAATGCAGAGGGTCTCGGGTTCGAACCCACCAAGTCCATCTACTTATTTATAGCCAATAGGGTTGATTGCAGGATTATACATAAAAAACAAAAATGTTGTTGGCAATTGTATCAGTAATCAACCTGTTACTACCAATAACCGAGCAGCGATAGCTCAGTGGGGAGACCAACAGACTGCAATGCAGAGGGTCTCGGGTTCAAACTCACATCGCGCACCTCTGACTATCGCAAGTTATATGCCTTTTCGAAATTATGTGCGTATTGATTGACAATTATCGCCTGCTCCGTGCCTCGGAGAGCACGTTAAGCTGTCGGTCCCGGCTGCCATGAACATCTATGGCAGTCGTTATTGGGAGAGTGTCGACACAAAAGATACCACTGGGTCGAAGTGTCGCCGGTCTGCATTGACTGGCCCCTACGTAGGATACATACCCCTGACAAGGTGCATGCAAAAAGTCATGTTGATCAGTAAGATAGTTAAGGCGTGACGAAACTCACATTCTCATTTATAATATTAGTGAAGATTATTATATCAGCCTATATTGTCTCAATGCTGGCTTCTCTCTCGTTTTGCCATATATCTCTATTATGCGTTAGTTTGAACCAGCTACAACTACAGCTGTCTAAAGCGCCCCTCTGTCATCGCTTTAGTATACCACGTTGTCGTGTAGGGATTAATGGGATCCAGTTTACGCTCATTTTAGCTGTAGGCCAAAGCCTAAGCCTTCTACATACATCTCACATTTAATAAACAAAGCTGGTATTATTATTATTTATATACACATAGTAGGATGCTCCCGGCCAAGTGGACCGATAAACTCAAAGCTAGGATAAACTAGATACAAACCTAGCAGATCTAATGCCATGAAGAAAGTTTGGAAAGGCTTAAGACCAGACGATTATATTGATTATATTGGCCAGAGAAAGTGAGCCTACAGCCACTTTTCTGAAAAAAGCCCAATAACGTAATAATATGATAATAATCGTCTAACCCATAACCTTTTCCTTCATATAATCCTGAAATCGAACTTAAGACCTCAGACGCAACCATAACCGCATGCTATAGAGAGCCAACGAGGCATTCCGCTATAGGGTACACTTTAAAATAATTACATAATAAGGCACCTTTCTGTTTCATATTACAAATGTTCGTGAATCAAGAGTTATGTAATACGCGGACGTCTGTGTAATCTATCGCGATGTGTCAATGTCCGCTGACATCCTCCCAATGCGAGGGTCAGGGGTTCCGTGCCGTGTGCTCAATATTTACACGACCTGTACATTTCTTTGTTCCAAATTATATGTATAATATTTGCGTTAAATGTGAAGCGAAAAGGAAAAGGGAACGGAAGGAAAGAAGAAATAAGTTTTACATAATAAGAAAATTGGAAAATAAAAGTGGTATGTAATGAGCGATTGCTTCATGTAAAGTAACACTCCTAATGCATGACATATTAAGTAAGAAAAAAAACTAATATATGTATGCGTATATCTGTCGTGAGGTGGGCTGATGTGTATTATATTCAAAATGTGTCAGCTTTATTTTGGTTCTATGTAATAATTCTTTTATCGTCTACAGAAAAAGAAAATTGTAATACTCGTGTTGTCGAAAGAGTGTTGGGAATTATCTAAATAAAGATTAACACCTACGCCAAGTCTCACCCTTTGTCAATTACCTAACCTACCTTACTCTTCTCAGTTCAGTCAGTTGTAACTTTAAACCTAACTCTTCTCAGTTAGGCCATAGTCTACCACACTGGCCTAGTGCGTGTTGACAGACTTCATAAATCTTTAAGAATATTATGTAGAACTCTTCGACTTCAAGGTTTCCTCACGATGTTTTCCTTCACGGTTAGAGTAAGCGATTATTAAAAATTTACGCACATGATTTCGAAAAGTCAAATGTGCGCCTCTTCGGTTCGAACTCAAGACGGGTGTCTTGTGTGGCAGTTCAACAGTCTAGCAACTAGGCGATAGCTGGTAATGTCACAACAGCATAAAAATTTAATTTAATGAAAATAGTCAATTCTCGTTTATGTATGCAACGTGACATTGTATCACAACGATGCGACACAGATAACTTAATTAATCTAATTAGTAAATAAAATATTTTCCGCTATCACCGTGTGTTAATAATATTGTATGGTAACTTTGTGGATACTGCGTATCACAGTACAACACTTGGCCAGAGATGTTCTAGAGAAAGTACTGTAAAACATATATTTAGTATGCATAAATAAAATAGTTAATTATCGCCCGCTTTAACGGTGAAGAAAATCAAGGTGAGGAAACCTGAATAATAATAAACTTATTTATTCTCTCTCTTCACATTAGTTCTTCATAAGTAATTATGCACAGCCAACAGTGCAAATACATAATATAATAAATATATAATATAATCAATATTTGTTTTAACCTACTTCAGGCACCAGTCTCTCACAAGTTGTCGTGAGAGATTGGTGTATTTCAAAAAGTCTGAGCATAATTCATATTGTCCTTGCAAGATATAAGAAGTCTATCCGTTTAATGTTAAGTTTATCTGAAAACGCGCGCTGCTTCAGTTCGGAAGATTATGGCTTACATACATAGTCTATATATGTCCATAATTGTCGAAATATGGGTGTACTGGGCCCAGTTCCAGACCGATATTCAGTCTGATCCAGGAATCGACCCGAGACCTCATACACAGCTGACTCATACGCTACCACTGCACTCATATACTAATGTAGATTTGATTATGAACTAGTCAGTATCCTTGACATACATGTCATTGAATTGGCAACAAACAGTCAGTAAATTAAGAAATTTTTATTTTACTTTTTATTTTTTTTATTTGGGACAAAAAACAGTTATACATTGCAATCTTTGCAAATAATTTAGCAATTCAAAATTTAAAAAACGTATAACCCACACTATTGTCCACGAAATTACAAGTGGAGTAGTACAGATAACGGACGTGTACTATGCAAAAAAAAGGAAAATTATATTGTAACAAGATAATTAAAGAATATCATTTTTGATCAGCTAGAAATTCAGTTGCTACTTTTTAAAATTTAGAATGAATGAGTTCGAAAATGTCTAAATTCATAAAATGTGAGTTGTACGTTATTAATAATCAGCGAAGAGGTGCAATGCATGCATGTAATCATGCACCTATCTCTCCACTTTCACATTATATCGAGCGCCGTCCTTACAAAAGCTCCACATATATATTAAGACACTCCGCGTCTCCAACGACCTTCAATATTATATAAAAGGATATATTTCTTCAACATACACACGAACATTCACCAATATCACTATTACACAATGCTGTGCTAATTCCAAAATAGGTAAATTATAATAAAGTGATCACTGATCCCAAACGAGTAGGTCTAACCAGTTTTATTATGTAGGCTGTTGTGCAAGTGTGACGCCTAAATTGTGTAATGATAGGCCCTAGGCTTATGGGGTCACGGGAGGTCGTGTAAGGTCGGGTGAGGTCGCGACCTAGCTATGGAACAATACACCATCATTGACGATTATCATTATCACAGTTACTAGTGGAGTAAGCTTACCCACCGTAGTAATATTTGGTGACTATGTTAATAAACCGGCAAAGCTACACTCTACTAGAAAATCAACGTAAGAAAATAAATTCTTCTTCTTCTTTTCGTGTGGTTAGTGGCCAACCTGTTGTCTAGAGTTGTTCAAGCCGCCCGTAGGCCTCTGACATGGCTTAACGACTGCTGTCAATTTGACAACAACCGGGACCGACTTTCAACGTACCCTCCAAAGCACGGAGATGCTCAGATATAATACCACTAAGCGGTCACCCATCTATAGACTGACCGCACCCAACGTTGCTTAACCTCGCTAATCGTTTACCGATCAGTGAGTGCAACTGGCTATGAGCGCCTCAAGAAAATAAATATTGTTGCTGCTTTTCGTTCGGTAAGTAAGATTTCTCATAGCGACGTCTCCTAGACCTTTTGTTTCATCTTACCTTCATTTAGGATGTCTAGGGCCGGCAACGCGTGAGTTATACTCTCCTTGAAGTACAGGCACCTTAGTAACAGTTTTATATTTATACCGACCTTTCCCAGTTCTTTGCTAACATTTTATTATCTTAAATTCCTTTTCCTAGAGCCAGTAATACGCGAGTGATATATCTGGAATTGCAAGCATTTGTCGGCTACCGTACCTGCTTACCCTCAGGCTACGTCTTAACTTGTCTGCCATCTTAGTAAAATTTAGAAACGCATAAAATATAACGCTTTGTCGTTCTAAAAGGTTGATCCTTTAGTGCCTGCTCCTAATAAAGACAGTCTAGTTTATAGCTACTTGTATAGTACTTCTAAACTTAGATTTAATAGGCAATTTCTTAACATTTTGCCGAACTGGGATTTGAATTCATTTTTAAGTACGTCATAGAGGCTATGAATACCCAAGATATTATGGAGAAAGTGCTCTTAAATATTAAAATGCATATGAATAAATATGAGTTATAATTATTGTAAATATGCTGTTACGTATCTTTATTAAAAGTAGCGTATGTCCCAGAACTTACCATAATTAATTTCCTTAAAGGCTGCTTATTTTTCGAAATATTAGCTGAGTTAGTTATTGATGTTCTAGATTAAGCTCAGCTTTATTCGCATGAATTGTAATACGCCTGTCACGTAATTTATGGGGCTCATAACATGCGCTATAATTCCGGGTTTATTGAACAGAATACGACAAAACGTTGCTTAGTTTGTAACTTGAACCTCAGGCTAATAAATGATGGAAATTGAATCTAAACCCGTTCAATCGTTTTTGCGTGCAGCTCAAACAAATAAATATACCTATATGCAGCAATACAATAATTTTCGTCTTCAGAAAATCTTAGTTAGTTTACTTAAATTAGTTTTTTAATATCCCGCTAGGAATATAAATGAGAATGTTTGTGAAAATGTTTGTGTTGATTTGGTGATGTATTACGTTATTAAGTTTTACATTCCACACAACAGGCTATTAGCCTATTCACATGTATCTGACATTCCTAGACTCCAAGCTGCAACTGAGACGTGCCCAACATAAAACTTAATACCACTTTATCCAATCCGGTAATCGAACCAGCAAACCTCATGTGCAGCAGAGCAGTCGCATTTATCACTGCTGCACCACCAACGCAGTATGACATCACAGTGACCAACGCTCAGTAGTGAGGATAAAAATCTCACGTGGCGATGTCCTCATCGCTCACACAGATACGTATAACATAAAAAATACGGAATCTCCTACACCGCATATTACACAATGATCTCAATACATAATTTAGCGTCGTTTTATCTCGGACTTATCTTTGGTGCTAGTTAAATTGATCAGTAGCGTTACTCTGTTAAAGCAGTCTCGCGTTCAGCGATGAAAGATCGAATTACTTCACACCTATTTATTTAGCTGTTATATGCTATACCAGTTCTCTAGGCTGTGATATCTGTGCGTCACAGCCTAGAGCCTTAAAAGCGGGAAAATGAATATTTCTTTATAGATGTTTCTATAGTAAAGTTTTAATCTTTAGACGTATGATTCAATTTCTGCGTCAGTGATGGCATATTGAGGAGGCAATAGTCACAAAAACAAAGTTTAATATTAAATGTTTTAAGCGCTTAAATCTTTTAGAGAAGTCAATTCAAAAATTAAATCGTCTCACTAACAGTGACGAACTCTCTTAAGTTATAGTTAAGTTCTACTTCTAGTTAACTATCTTAAGTTCGTCGATGGGCATAAATGCCTTAGTGAATACTGTTTGAATTAGCGCTGCGATCTTATTCGTAAGGCTGTTACGTTGACAAACTCGTGGTCGGGTAGTCACATTCTAGCTATGCTTTTCTGCTAATAGCTAATAAAAATTAAAAATTACTTGATCTTACTAGCACTTATGCACTCACTCAATTCCGAGCGAATTTGATATTTCACCAATCAAGTTGTCAAAGATGGCGCCTAAATACAAATGCGCAATACTTCAACATCTCAGCCGATAGACGTCTACTGCTGGACCTATGTCCACACAGGTTTTCCACACAGACCGCGTTTGGCAATACTTACACGAACGTAAAAATTAAAGTAATTTTTGCATATATTAATTGATGCGGTTAATGTGGCTGTCTCGATGGCTCGGCAATAGAGAGTGCAACTGATTCAATTACTGTTTGGTGCAAAGTGTTTCAGGTCTATTCTGTCACTAAATTCTTAGTTATAGCACGGAGTCTGGAGTTGTGTTTCGTAGACGGAAATAGGCTAGTCCAATTTTGGTCGAAAAATAAGGGTGGCGTAATGTGGTTAATACAATATCTGCCTACCTCTTCGGGGTATAGACGTGAGACTTTGTATATATGTACGGATGGCGTGGTGGTTTAAGTGGCCGCTATCGCCACTGCCACTGCGCGAGTGTTGTGGGTTCGAATCCCATATGGGACAAAACTTTGTGTGATCCACAAATGGTTGTTTCGAGTGTTCTTTGTGTTGTTTGTTTGAATATTTGTAAAGTCCCCCGCGACACTGCATTAATTATTTATTATTAGTATTTTTAAGAGTAAAAACCTTGCTTTAGGAGTGGGTTCAAGTCCGTTATGCTATAACTTCGATTCAGACCCATCAAGTCTCGATCGCAAATTCAATGCTTTATTTATTGACACACATCTACTTTTTAATGAATATGACATTTCACTAATGAAGTAGATATGAAGTTGTAACTGACCGCACGCAACGACAAATATGTAATACTAAAACGAAATTTACATATTGAAATTACATTAGGTACTTAATACGAATATTAATTGATGCAGTTAATTATTATTATAACTTTCGATTGCACATTGCAATATCTATATGTTCTAGTGATCATTACGTCACTGCTGCACCGAGTGTTGAAGGATCGATTCAAATTCAGTACCAAAAAAAAATTATTGAAGTACCTACTAGTTTTGTGAGATTTGTAGTCGTCACTCTGGGTGTTCATTGTTTCTACGTTTATAAGTCCCCTTTGAGAGTATTATGCCTAATCAGACAGATGCAATAAAAAAAACGTAATCTTAGTGGAAATTAAAGCCTTCATGCAAAATGTTTATCTTCCAATGATTTGACCAACTTGCAACGGCCGTGGTCACAAGTCAATACATTTTTTTCAAACCCTTTTTTAGATACATATTTAATTTTATTGAGATTGCAAAGCACCAAGCAGATATGCGTTCCAAATTAAAGACAGAACTGTCTTTTTTATTTCAATTTTATATATGGTATTTGTACATAAACAATTTAATACGAAATGTAACATGGCAAGACAGCAGCTGAACTTTAAATTTTCTCATAGATTACATAGCTTCTAATGTCAATTGGCAAATTCTCCAAAGTAGTGTGCTGTAAAAGTTACAAATAAAAAGCTATTACTTACTTAATTTCTATGCGTGGATACCTGTAATTGGCTTTATGTTAACTTAGCATAATCATTAATCACATAATCCTGTGCTTATAGCTGTTGGTTTTCCCTAATGAATAAATAAATAAGCACATACACATTGTCTCTCATCGCGCACCTCTGACTTTCGGAAGTTATATGACTTTTCGAAATTATGTGCGTATTGATTGACAATTATCGCCTGTTCCGTGCCTCGGAGAGCACGTTAAGCCATTGGTCCCGGCTGCCATGAACATCTATGGCAGTTGTTATTGGAAAAGTCAGTACCCTCTAATATCCTGACACTGGTCTAGCCTTAGGGTATCGTTAGCCTTCGGGTTGCGGAGGTCAGGTGGCAGCCGCTCCGTGTAAAAACTGATATCCAGTCAAATCCGGTTAGACCAGAAAAGCCGACCCCATGTGACTTGGGAATTATAAAGGCTAAGAGAGACGAAGACATTGCCTCTCGCCTATGTATCGGTCGGATTCACTAGGACTGGCTACTTAGCTATTCATTTAAATACAATTTCCCAATTCAGGAACAAAACCTCATGCACAGCCATCCGTATTCACTTTCACTGCATCACTATTGCAGTGAGAAAATATTTATTTTAGAAATTAAATCTGTATGCAACTACACCAATTATACCACTTTTTTACATTAACCCAGATTAGCGGTTAGACGCAGTGTAAAAGCGCTTCTATTTTCCGTGTAGTTACGAAGCAAAAGCGACAATGTTAACAGGGAAATGTCGGAAAGCTCTCATTAAACTTTCTATAATAAACATGAACGCAGGATCACCATCGCGTAACACTGCTGATCGAACGCTTCTAAACCACGTCTCATAAATACTACGCTACGTTAATTGGACGTCCCGACATCGTTACAATCTTTATTGTGCTATTAGCTTCCGCGTGGTATATAATTAGAGGTGCTGGTACTAGTGATGTAACGAATGTCAATTTTTAGGCATTTGCGAATGTGAATGCGGATGCGAATATCTGCCGTTGATATTCGCGAATGCGAATGCGAAAGCAAATTAATCATTTTTTAATCTGGCGCCATTTATCTATGGCTTTATTTTGATAGCTTACTCAGCGCGCGAGTCACACGCACACAATTGTCATCGTTTGCATCTCATTCCGAGCATTGTCAAGCCGATCCGGCGCCTACGTTATATAGTTAAATTTAGATTTTTATTGTATGAAATCTACTCAATTATGATAATCAAATAAATAAATTAAGCTTATTATTCTATCTAAAAAGGTATTTTATGAAAATAGGCAAATAATCAAGACAAAATCACCGGTATTTGATACTCTTCGTTTTATATATCTAGAAACAATACAACTTACTATTAGCTATATTGTTTCTATAAGTAGAAAACAATAAATAAATACACATACAATAAATAAAGAGCAGCGATAGCTCAGTGGGGAGACCAACAGACTGCAATGCAGAGGGTCTCGGGTTCGAACCCACGTCGCGCACCTCTGACTTACGGAAGTTATATGACTTTTCGAAATTATGTGCGTATTGATTGACAATTATCGCCTGCTCCGTGCCTCGGAGAGCACGTTAAGCCGTTGGTCCCGGCTGCCATGAACATCTATGGCAGTCGTTATTGGGAAAGTCAGTTCCCTCTAATATCCTGACACTGGTCTAGCCTTAGGATATCATTAGCCTTCGGGTTACGGAGGTCAGGTGGCAGCCGCTCCGTGTAAAAACTGATATCCAGTCAAATCTGGTTAGAACAGAAAAGCCGACCCCAAGTGACTTGGGAATAATAAAGGCTAAGAGAGAAGAAGTAGAAAACAATACCTTTATATTATAGCACATATATCATCCTTAGGTAAAATAAAATGAAAACAGTGTGTAAAACTGCGCGTCAAGGGTCCGTTTTTTGTTTAGAGTCTAATTATTCATATTTCTTGATATATTTTATAATATTATATTACAAATTATTACTTACAAATACGTTAATATTATTAAAAATCTAATTAGAATACATAAGAATCTTATTAGTTTATATTGATAAAAGCATAATTACGACACTTTACATTCGGCCTCGATGGCGTAGTGGTTAGTGTAACTGACTGCCATGCCTAAGGTCACGGGTTTGATTCCCGCACAAGTCAAACATTTGTGTGCATGAACATGGATGTTTGTCTTGGTCTGGGTGTTTCTATGTATAATATGTATGTATATACAAAAAAAAAGTATCTATGTATGTTTATCCATGGTCTAGAACCCATAGTACAAGCTCTGCTTAGTTTGGGCTAGATGGTGTTGTGTGTATGTAGTAGAATATTATTATTATTATTATTATTGCTATTGCTACTAGAATCATTACAATAATAAATAAAATAAAAATTACTTACATTTCAATGTACTTCCAAGCACTTAAATCCATCACAAAACACACAAAACAACAACACGAGAAATTAATATTTCTTTGTTTGATTTATCTTTTTGTTATTAATATCTTATTTATTTTTTCGGACGTTCATATTCGCAAAACATTCGCATAAGATTTGCGAATGCGAATGCAAATACGAATGTCAAGAAATATGCGAATATTTGCGAATGCGAATGCGAAAATTCGTTACATCACTAGTTTGTACATGACGTGAGCTTGCGTATAAAGCCCGCACAAATAGCTGCGCAAGCTACTGCTAAGCGTCAGCTACTTGTGTGGGATATGTTTCCCGCCCACACTCTATGCACACAAGTAGTTTTCGTAAGTAAGTAACTCGTGTGGGCTACTTGCTCCAGCTACTATTGCGGGCTATATACGAAAGCTACAGGCGCCAGTTACGTGTTGTGCGGGCTGCATGCGCGAGTTAATTTTACGGGTTACAAGTGCAGGTGGCTCACGATGCATTTACGAAAAGCAGCGCATGTTACTCGTGTCTTGTACGAGAACCATAAAATAGATATGTATAATAATAAGTAATAGGCTCGCCGTCTATTACGTGGGGCCTTAAAACATGAGTGTGTAATATACTACTGCATACTCGTTCGGGCATGTAGTATTATTATGTCATTCAGAATGAATTTGCTTTTTTTAATGGTATAATCGTTTCAGACGGGTAGTCTACATGCAACAAACAAACAATGTTGGCACCGAGCAGCTATCTAATCTTAAAAGCTTATCCATTAGACTAAACGCAGGCTTAAGAAAGCAAAAATTTTGGGTATATGCCAGATCCCCAAAATCATTGCTTTATTAAGCCTGCCTTCTATACATTAAAAACAACCTTATTTAAATTATAAAATGTTAACCATTGACGTCAATAGGCATTGACGGTTTAAATAAATAAATGATATTAAGTTTGAGTTCGAAATCTACATTATAAGTGTTAATTAATATCATGGAAGTGATTTATTTCTATCTTAGACTTATACTTGTATGTTGCCTAATTGGTAGATGAAGGTGTAATCCAATTTTATAGTTATGGGCATATTAAATTGTCATTGATAACACGCTTGAACGGTGAAACATAACATCGTCAGGAATCCTGATGTCAGAAAGCTTTCCATAATTTTATCAAAGATATGTCAAGTCTGTTTATCCTGAATAAGTCAGCATGGTAGCCCGTTATTATACTGAGAAGATGCATGTACCCAGGAATGGGATAGTTTAGCACGAATGACGTAATGGTTTATATAAATGCCTGGCCACTGCCACGCCGAGTGGTTTTGATCCCCACACGCAACAAAACTTTGTGTGATCTACAAATAGGTGCTTGAGGTTACGTGTTCTTGTGACCATTGTTTCAATCCCTGTAAAGTTCCTCGCGACGCAGTTATACCTAGTGTGAGAGAAGTCTTATAGAAAGCGGAAAAAAACAAATCTGAAATGCTTTCCCTCCGCGACTGCCCTTACAACTGCTGCCTCGCAGCAATCTCCACAAGTCCTTGTGACTATTACCAACTTGTTTCTCCAGCGAAAGTTACACACAACTATTGAGTGTGTGCGTGTTAAATGCAAGTGTGTGCGTGAACACAATGTCATATAATTAATATTTCGGAAACAGGTTGATGTGTCGACCTCCGGTGACATGTTACATGGCCCAAGAGTGTTGCAACTGCGAGCCTACTTGTATATTCACTTAGAGTAACCTCGACCTCACCACCTCGCGTCAATCACCTGTGTCTTCTGAACAAGTGTAACGCAAGATAAAGTAGAGGTCGCTGGGAGTTGGCCCTGTTTTGGGTCTAGAGTTACTCTGTTGTGTTATTTTTTGTGTAATAAATAATAGTTTATACATTATTGTATTGTCATCATTCCTTGATAAATGTGCACAGTTTCAAACCAATCCGTCGGTTTAAAAGGGGTGAAAATCACGTTCAAAGATTCCGTTACATAGATTCATAGATACATACATACCAAGCTAATAAAAGCGAATTAATAAATGAGGCAAAAGGCTTAGAGCCTACCTTTTAGTTAGTTAGCAGTTATATATGCTTGCAATACCAAGGGTATTATGAACCTTTGATAAAAATAGTCACTGTAAGCGTAAGGGATAAAGAATACTCGTCTCGTATTAACAGTTTAGAGCCTAGAAACACTCTGATAGCCGAATTAATTCAATTTCAGTTGGGATACCACTATGCTCAGCTCAGTCCTGGAACAACCCTAGTAAAGAAGGATTACCAAAGAATAATGTAGTCAAATAATCTTTGTTTGTGGTGAGTATTGTTTCCAGTACACCTTAAGGATCTAGATCTATGATATTAGCACTGCTTGTGCCGTAAGTGTATTAGGTTATTTAAGCAGCCTACAATCAGGCAAGCTATATATTTTAGTCCCAAGTATCGCTTTGAAACAATGTACACAAAGATATGTAAACCCGAGACGATAATTTATAGCTTAAAGAAAAGTTAGCAAATGATGTTGATGCACCCATACAAAAAACATCAACGCGTTCACTTTGCGTCACATTTTATATTACGAACATATAATCTCTTCATAAGACTGCGCTGAGCGAAATGTGCCAAAACAGGCAGTCACAGTTAAGTGAATAAAATCAACACTTTTTGTTTAATACAAATGTAAAATATACATTTACCATAATAATGAATGTGTTTACAATTACTCCGTGTAAACTTAAAATAATTACTATTTCTTTTATTAAAATTACGTAAATTTGCTCGAAAAATGCAAAAGCGTAAGCTCGTGTTACGTGATTTTTAGATTATAACAGTAGAAATATATCCTATTTTACAGCTTAAACGAAACATAAATAGTTATATTACAATTTGTCCGTCCCAAATATTTAAGTTATTGCTTAACAATAAAAATACATATTTATCAACAAAAACACTTCAATTTTACAATTGTACTGTGGCGGCCGTGCGCCGATTTGAATTTGCACCGTACGAGCTCTGTCATTAACAGTCTTTCGCTCGGCGCAATCTACAATCTACAATAATCAACAACTTAAATATCGGGATTACATTTTATATAGAGATAGAGCTTGACCTGAATTTAATTCTATGATATTATATTATTCCTCTCTCCTAATATATTTAGCATGCTGTGCCCGGCAGGGACCACAACTGATTCTTAGCTATAAATCTACCATCTATAATTATATACCTACTACATTGTGGCAAAGCAATAAATATTTGAATTAGAATTTGTATTAATTTTAGTAAAATCAAAATCAAATCAAAAATAAATTTTTTTCAGGTTAGGTTAAAAGGTAACACTTATGAATGTCAAATTTACACTTTTTTTCTGCGAATTTACATTTACTGCCACGTTCAGCAAAGCAAGGGTGTAGGGCTCATGAGAAGAACGGGCAAGAAACTCATGGTCACTCTTTTTAATCGTCAAGTTTTTGTTTACAAATCATAAGAGCTGTAAGGTGCTGCAACCATTTCTCCATGAACTATTACTGAACATACTCAAGCATTTAATAAAATTTGATGGTAGCCTCTAAAGCAGCAGAATGGTAAATAGGAGCATCCACTTACATGTACATTAATAATCAAGACAAGGCATGATTGTAGTCCGTAGTTTAATCTAACTGTTTAAATAAAAAAGGTAGCTAGTAAATCATCGAATTCCACGATACCAAGGTCGACCAGTCACCACAAGTAGCACCCGTTCACGAGTAAGACACAATAAAAGATATCTTCTGAATCAGAGAGAATTACTTCTACCGTGGGCAATATCACATCATTGAAACAATGAATACAAATAACATCCTTCTAAATATTTGTCTATTGGCCATAAAAATGTACATCATATATAGGTATAGAATCAGAAACCTCTACACCGTCTATGCAATAACATTTAGTAAAAGTACATCCTATTGAGTCTTACAAAAACCCAAGCTTTTAACATTATCGTTACATAATGCAATACCAGTTAGAAAACAATATAAATCGCTTGGAGCGTTGAAGTCGAACAGCATATTAATAACATCGAGGCAATAGATTATATTGCCCACAAATATAATTGTGTGAAAAAATATGCAAATGGTTATAAAAAGTGAAGGTATAAAAAGTGAGAAAATTATGTCATGTCACAACAAATTATAGTTAATCATTCTTAGCATCACGCCTGTATCTGCGACACAGGCATTATTCCAAGAGCGGGTTCTCTTAAAAAAACAATAAAAAAAGAACTGAAATGTGTTCGGTAGACAGCAAAAGATCTCTTCCTATAAATTTCTGGCGAAATTTGAGTGTAATTCACCTCTGCTTTAACGGATATAAGTGTGAGTATGCATGTATGTCATTAACATGTTTATTATATAAATAGTGAGAAACGTGCACGACAGTTTGTTTGTCCGTGAAAAGCATACTAATGATAATATGATACTTCACTTGTTGGGTGTGTGAGAGCAGCTAGCGGAGCGGAGAGTGAGCGAGCCACTTGCCTATTTATTGCCTCGGTGGCACAGTGGTAATACGGCTGCTGTTCAAGGTTCAATTCCAGGTTTATGCAAATTGTTATTTTCTAGCATTTAGATTTTTCTAGCATGCAATTCTTAGTAGCCGGTTAAAGTTTAACTGCACGGATGGCGTAATGGTTTAAGTTCAAGACTACGCACAGGACGCACTAGAAATAATATCTGTATTGCGCGGATTTCAAAAACATTCAAACAACCGACTTAAAGAACATCCAGACTCGGAACAACTATTTGTGGATAACACAAATTTTTGTTCCGTGTGGGGATCGAACCCACAACACTCGGCCATCTGAGCAGTAATGAATTTTTCTGGCATGAGATTCTCATTAGCAATTTGAAGTCTGGGACTGTGTCCGGTAGACGACAATAGGTTTGTTTCCTATTTCGTATATATAATTTCGTATAATAGCCCTGTTATAAACTGTCCCACTGCTGGGCACGGGCCTCTTGTCAGTGTAAGAAGGGTTAGGCCATAGACCACTACGCTGGCCCAGTGCGGATTGGCAGACTTCACATGTCTTCGAGAACCTTATGGAAAACTCTCAGACATGCAGGTTTCCTCACGATGTTTTCCTTCACCGTTAAAGCAAGCGATAATTAACTATTTAATACGCACATAACTTCTAAAAGTCAGAGATGCGCGTCTTAGGATCGAACTCGAGACCTCTGCGTGGCAGTCCAACGGTTTCCCACTAGGTTATCGTTGCTTATGATTTCGTATGCCTAGAGCGAAAGAAGGCGCTATGTGAGTTTAATACACCTCTTCTTAATCCTTCAAGAGTATAGGTGGTATACAACAGGCGCATTCATAATTGTTCGTACAAAAAAAAATCATACATCTAAAGATTTTGGATTAGATGCATAATTAAAATCCACCGTAACTAGTTATAAATAAAATTCAGGATATGGCGCATCCGCGAATGTGTTTCGATGACTCAAATATTATAATATGCGATGTGCGCAACACTGACCTTCTGCAAAACAGGTGTATATCCATATTTTAAAGAAAATGACGATTTGTGTAGGTGTCTGTCTGACAAAGAGATGGTGACTGTTTGACGTGTGGCACTGGTCGTTTGAACTATAGACGCCTCACGTAACTGTTGTTTGATTTTTGACTTTTGATAATTAAAACCCGCACTAGGCACGGGTTGGATTCTTGGGTCAGGCAAGGGTTATTGCCTTTTTCTGTCAAGCTATTATCAGCGCTAGCACGGAATCTAAAACTGTATGTGATAGACGACAATAAGGTCAACCTTATATAATCCTTGCTGACCCGTGCAACTTTCTCTGCTTCACATAAGAGAATTTTCCCCTTTTTTCAACATTTTTGCATTTATGCTTCGCTCCTATTGCTCGTAGCGTGATGTTATATAGCCTATAGCTTTCCTCAATAAATAGGCTATCCAACACTGAAAGAATTTTTAATTCGAACCAGTTGTTCCTGAGATTAGCGTGTTCAACCAAACAAACAAACTCTTCAGCTTTATAATATTAGTATAGATGGGATTACTGTGTAGCGGGCAACTATACAAACATCGAAACAACGGATACATAGAATACCCAACGTTGAAGCAACTATTCTGCAGCATAGATTTTGGACATCGAACCTGTAACACACAGAAGGCAGTGGAGAGGCAAACACTTAACCGTTACGCCATCCGCGCAGACGACGTTATTTTGGATTTGTCTCTTTCTAACTGAAATTACTCCTTTAAACAAACTATTTTTTTTCTACTAAATGGCTGCCTCGATGGCGTTGTGGTTAGTGTAACTGACTGCCACGCCTGAGGTCGCGGGTTCGATTCCCGCACAAGTCAAACATTTGTGTACATGAACATAGATGTTTGTCTTGGTCTGGGTGTTTCTATGTATAATATATATGTATTTACGAAAAAAAATGTATGTATGTTTATCCATTGTCTACTACCCATCGTACAAGCTCTGCTTAATTTGGGCTTGATGGTGTTGTATGTATGTGATAGAATATTGTTATTATTATTACTTCATGGTATATGGACGATCATAAGTTGACGTGCCGAAATTACGAAATCGTTTGAACATGAATTAAGGAATAATATTAAGAAATCGTGCTATTTTTACACCTTTATTAACCGGTCCGAAACTTTAGTATTTACGTTTCATTTTAGGATGGCAGTTGACAAGTATATATGAGTGGCTCTTACATACTGCCCAAGATATTGTCTTATATAATTCATCGATCGACTTTTGGCGCCTATGATATAACTGACGTAAACGTATATTTAATATCACGCGTGTTTTCCTTCGAATTGGTAGGTAGCTAGCAATATTTTTAGCTCTAAAGAATGTGAACCCAGGTGACAAAATGGCAACAAAATTTCTCTGTTAACCACCATAGTCCTTGGCTCTGTATTGGCTATACATAGCCAAAAGTTATCGTTATTCGAATTGATTGAAAGAAGAACCTAATATTTCCTTAAATAACCAATAATTACAACTTATGTAATTTTATAATGTTATACAAAGGTGGATTTTAAATGAAATAAATCATTATGTTCCTTGTATGGCGAATTAGGAAACTTTTCGTCTTGCCGTTGCCGCTGTGCTAACAGTTGTGAGCTTGAATGCTATAAGAGACCATTACTCGTATAATCTTGAAATAATTGTTCTGTCTGATTATACAATGATAATTAACGGACACAATGTCCGTTAATTATATTTGTCTCGATTACTTGTATGATATTATTTTAAGTCTTCTTTGCTTCCGTTTATTGGATGTATGTATGTAGAATCATTCGCGACACAGTGCTTAGATTTTATTTTTGCCTCAATATGACAACCGAAAAAATCCGCACTAGGAATAAACCCTGTGCCATGGCGGACTTTACAAACGTTCAAACAACGGACACAAAGAACACCCAGACTCGGTAGAACTATTTGTAGATCACTCAGTTTTGTCCCATGTGGGATTCGAACCCACAACACTCGGCAGTGTGAACACTCGGCAGTCAACAGTGCTGAGACGACCACTTAAACCACTACGCCATCCGTGCAGCCAATTAGTCGGAGTAAAGAGTAAAGGATTAGTCGCTATGAAAGAAAAATAAATCGATAAACTATGCAACGATATATTTGCGCTCAGAGGTGCGGGGGAGGCGAGAGAGGGCGTGACGAACGCTTCACCGACCCGCATCGAGGGTAGACATAATTGCGGTCACGCTTGCGCAATAATATTTTAGTAAATGAGCTATAATTGGAATAAAAAGTTGATCGACATAGTTATGATGCGAGCGACAATGCGACAAGCAGGTTTGCGGGTGAAGGACCGCGGTTGCGACACCGCTGCAGCGAATGCAACGCGCGCGTTTATAGTCGCGCGCAGCTACATGGCGGCACTCTGCGCGTGCGCACCTCGGCTGGTGCTCTCGTCGTACTCTTGATTTATTACGAGTAATTGTACTGTGAGACGTTAAAATGTAATTGGAATTTCATTTAAGATTAATATATAATTAATAATACTGTATAACAAATATCGTTTTGTTTACTTTTAGTTCCATTGGGCTTCATTAGTTAAGGAATGGAGGTAGGCAGAAGAGTATTTCACCGACTGTTCAGTAGCTATGATTTAAGTTCAAAGTAATAGGCAGTGAATATGTTACTGTCAACTAGGCACAGTGTCAAGCTGCGTGCTCCGCTCTGCTACTAAGAGTTTTTAATTATAAACCTCAATAGTAGTTTGACTTTTTGGGACTGAGGAATCGAATCAGAGACCTCACTTTTACCCGGAAACACAAACATAAACATGCGAAGGACTACCTCGGTAACGCATAGGTTGTGAATGCGAGTGCTGTGTATAAGATCTTGGTTTTGACAAGAATTCTCGGTAGCAACACGGAGTTCTAAGCTGTGCCCGAGAAATTGCAAGAAACTCGCTCCTGTAGGTCTTAAAACCATAGCTTAAAGAATGTTGGACTGTAATACACCTCTACCTACTTCTTAGGGGTTATAGACTATATGGATATTATAGACTATGTAATAATCAACTACTACTACTAAAGACTAACTTTTATTGACCTGTCAATCGTTTAAACTCCAGATATAATTGAAAACCTATTCTGCCTGGTCGCCAGTGTGCGCTGTTAGTATGCCAAGATGTTTGATACATAGACATTTTGAAAACAGTTATATTGTCAATATGTCTATGTATCAAGGACCAGTTTTTTTGGTAGGAAATTCTCAATAGTAGGACATAAAAAATGGACGAAAGACGGCAATGTATTGGCAAGCGTATTCTTCTCCTTCCCCTAGCCTTTATTATTCCCAAGTCACTTGGAATCAGCTTCTCTGGTCTAACCGGATTTGACTGGATATCAGTTTTCAGGATTCACCTGACCTCCGTAAACCGAAGGCTAACGATACCCTAAGGCTAGACCAGTGTCAGGATATTATAGGGCACTGACTTCCCAATAACGACTGCCATAGATGTTCATGGCAGCACGGAGCAGGCGATAATTGTCAATCAATATGCACATAATTTCGAATAGTCGTATAACTGCCGAAAGTCAGAAGTGCGCGACGTGGGTTCGAACCCGAGACACTCTGCATTGCAGTCTGTTGGTCTCCCCACTGAGCTATCGCCATTGGCAAGCGTATTATTAGGTACATTAAAATGTGTGGGGCGACACTAATCTAGACTCCGTGCAGCTAATGAAAGTTTCTTGACAGAAAAACTTAATAACATTTATCTCGAACCGGGAATCGAAACTAAGACCGAGATATAATGTAATATATCTCTGCCTACATTTTTAGACGTGTACTGGCTCAGATCTGTGTATGGATAAGGAGCGTTAATTAAATTTATGATTACACATTACGTGCCCTTAACCTCTCATCATAAATTGGCAAAGTGCAGCTTTCAAATATTATTTTCGTTTTTATGACAACTTTTGTCTTCGGAGTAATACTTATTACACGCATCATGGAGTCTACGAACATTAAAACAATTAACAACAATTTTCAAATTCAAAACAATACATACATAGATACATAGATTCACGCCAGTTTCCCAGAGGGGTAGGCAGCGACTACGGATTTGCATTCAAAACAATATATTTTGCTTAACTAAGACAACATAGAATTTATTCATAGTACGGGAGTTTCACCCTATGAATAAATTCTGTGTCGCGGCTGACTTTACAAACGTTCTAACAATGAACTCAAATAACACCAAGACCTAACAAATAATTGCGTATCACACAATTTCTTGTCTCGTGTGGATATCGAACCGACAACACGTTAATAATGGCAAGGTGACCATTAAAAAGTACTGCAATTAAAGGTACCTAAGTTAACACATAAACGCGTTAAGTATCCTTTCATTTTTATACGATTCATTAACGACTCAACATCTCACTCTATAAAATATAAAATGTGGTTGCAGTAACAGTAAGAGGAAAGAAAGTTTGTCTGCCAGGCCCGAGTTCTCGAGTTTGAACTCATAGCATACATGTGTGAAGCCTGTGAACATGCATTTGGTAAGCGCGGTGAACTAGGTACTAATTTTTCTTTTTTTAAGAGTACATAGTGCCATATCGAGTAGAAGAGCACTTTATAAATAGGTTTGTTTGTTATCCTAACTAATATTATAAATGCGAGTTTCAGTTTGTTTGTTTCGCTATGCCTTAACCACTTGACAAATCATCATGAAATGTTGCATACACGTTCTTTGGCGTACAGAAAAGAATATAGGGTATCTTTTAAGCAGTAAAAAGTACTGTTTTCGAAGGATAAAAAATTGAGATAACTTACACATATCCTACATTTATTTACGCCGGTGAAACCGCGGGCAGAATATAGTATTATATAGGCATGAATTGCAAGTTAATATACAAAGAGTTTTTTATCCTATTGAACGGCAGCGGCACCCGCGGTCAGATCCAATGAGTTTTTAGACAAGTCTGGCATTTCTACAATGATTCACCTTTTCTTTTAGGTAAGTGTACTAGGGGCGATTATGAATTTATTTTATTAATAGCATATATCATCACGACAAAACTCAGGATAATTAATTTTGGTATGTTCGGTGTAATGTAACGGTTTACACTAGCCATGATCACAAAGTATGCCGTGACAATATCTACTAAGTGCAACATTTACTGACAATGACTGTGATCTAAATGTGGTTGATGTTGTCTGTTGTTGTCTGTTGTCTAAGTCTGATATAGCAAAGAAATTGTGCAATTTAATTACATTCAATGATTAGAAAATAAGTCTCAAGTGTTATTTGGATTGTTATTTTTTAAACATTAATAACTCCATCATTTTGCAACCAAATTTGTCACTGTTCTTTTGAGGGTTATAGCTGTTGCATATAAAATGATATGCAATATCAAACAAAGGTAACTACTGCATGTCTTACTTGTTAATTATTTAATTAACTCATTGTTTATTTGAAATAAAGGAGTATAGTCTCTTCATGTTTTCAACTCTACTCTGCACATCGCTCATGCGTTACCACCCACCGGTCTCTCTATCCCACTAATTTGCATGTCTTTATTTCTTTATGACGTTTTCCTTCACCATCAAAACACGCAATTAATATCTCATTTACCCTTGGCTTCAATACACCAGAACAAACTTATCACATATAGAGAACGTAACAGAATTAAAAAGGACATTTATGGCGGCAGAATTTCTAAATCAAGGCTAGCATGACAAACTTGACTAAGTAGCGATAAATAATTATAATTAATTGATAATTAACCCTACTAATATTATAAATTTAAACTTTGTTAGTCGGTTTGTCTTTTCTTCTCACAGTGGCGGAGGAACATTGACGTGATTTTTATTATAGATATAGTTCACGGTTTTATTTTAAAAGCAGCGATAGCCTACCAGGATTTGATTAGACTGCCACGTAGAGGTCTCGAGTTCGATCCCAAAGCTTTTTCAAAGTTGTGTGCATATTAAATAGTTAATTATCGCTCGCTTTAACGGTAACGGAAATATCGTGAGAGTTCTCTCTTATGTTCTTGAAGATATGTGGAGCCTGACTACCTGCACTGGGTCAGCGTGGTGGACTATGACCTAATATACCCTTCTCACACTGGGAAGAGGCTTGTGTCCAGCTGTGTGGCAGTATAAACAGGGCTGATATTATTATATAATTTTCGGGCTGGCTATGCTATATAAATTTTTACCCTCTAACAAACTTGTTATACCAAAAAACAAAACACAAGAATAAAGCCTTGGGTAAAATATAGTGACTTATAAGAAGCGGTGACTGCCCAATGAATAAAGTATTGCCAACGACAGGTCGTGGATTCGAATTCCATCGATTGCATTACCGACGTGAACCCACTCCTTACACCGGCATATAGATTTAGCTGGAGGAGTTATGGTGCCTCCAAACTGCTGTTTTACAAAAATGTTTACAAACATTAGTAAACAATTTTAGCAAACATTTGATGACAATGTTAAAAAATGTTTTAAAATGTTTTCATTTTAGGTAATGTTTACTAAACATTTGTAAACAAAATTGTTTGTTAACAAATTGTAACAAATTAAAACATCTGTTATCATTTGTTCGTAAACATTTATTCAGACGACATGAGAGTATATTATACTTTTCTCTAGCTCTTAGCGTCTGGCGCATCCAGTTAGAGCTTTTATTAAACGAAAATAAAAGCTAATCCAATGAGCAAACCTTATTCCATTGTCGTTGAGACGCTTCGGGACGTAAATCCAAACTGCGAACCGATATCATGTTTTAAAATGTTAAAAATATTTGTAAACATTTTCCATCAGTGTAGGAGCACTCAAAACATCTAACAATTCTTAACAGAATGTAACGACTCCTAAAATTTGTTAATAAATGTTTAGTGTTAAAAAATGTTTGTAAACATTTTGTAACAGCCAGTGTGGGAGCACCATTAAAAAATATTAGTGATTTGTAACTCAAATCCTAACTAATATGCAAATGTAAATTTATTTGTTTGTTATGCTTTCACGCCTTAACTACTCGACTGATCATCATATAATTCCGCATTCACGTTATCAGGGATACAGAAAAGTAAACCATTTATCTGACGAAAAAGTACTATTCCCAGGAGTGAGAAATTTATTCATGAAATCTAGATTAAGACGAGTAAAGCTGCAAGCTAAATTTAGTTATTAATAAACTTAAAAGACTGCAGATACAGCCAGATTATATGCCATAGCCCACTTAAACTAAGCCTATTCATACCCTTGACGTCAATGCGCAAATATTTTTAAAGAACAGGTGGCAAACTAACGCACTACCTATTTGATAGTAAGCGGTTACTAAAGTTAATGATCGCTTGAATTACCAGAGATATCTTACTTAAGCGTTAGTGACCCTAGAGAATAGAAATAGGGATTGAATGGGGAAAACGGAGTTGGTATCTGAGCCTCCAGAAGTTTTATATATCCCGCGAAACGGAGTAAGAGTATTTATTTTTTAGGATATCAATCTGCCGCGCATTGCAATGATTCGTAGTGCGGCATAATTGGTTTTATGCCGCATTGAGAATAACTGATGTATTGCGGAGAACTTAACAAACATTTAAAGAATACCTCTGTCTCGAAACAACCATTCGTCGATTTCATAAATGTTTGTGGTTTAAGTTGTCGCCTTGTAACTGCCAGTACGCCGAGTGTTGTGGATTTGAACCTCCAACACTCGCCGTACTGGCAGTAAGGCGACAAATGAAACTACTACGTCATTCGTGCAGTCAAACTATGATTATCTTATCTTATGTGGGGGCCAGTCAGTGCAGACCGGTGACACTTTGACCCAGTGGGATCTTTTGTGTTGACACTCTCCCAATAACGACTGCCATTACATAGATGTTCATGGCAGCCGGGACCTACGGCACCGAGGCACGGAGCAGGCGATAATTGTCAATCAATACACACATAATTTCGAAAAGTCATATAACTTCCGAAAGTCAGAGGTGCGCGACGTGGTTCGAACCCGAGACCCTCTCCATTGCAGTCTGTTGGTCTCCCCTCTGAGCTATCGCTGCTCTCAAATTATGATTACTGCTCTTACATCAGTTTCCTGTATTACAGGATGGTACTTGAATGCATGTAGATCAGCACGCTCTTTCATACAAAGTGCCTGTGCAACTAAGAATCAATATAAACACTCTATGTTCTTATACATACATTATAATATCTACTTCAAATGGTGACGCCACAAAAATATATGTGCATCTAAAGAAGTTAACGTTTTAATAGCGACTAACGATGAATTAGAAAGGACGTAAATTGTGACGTAATGACTTTCTTAATACATAGTTTTTATGTATGTGTGTGTGAGCTGACTTAATTGTGTGTGTAGGTACGTAATATAGGTACTTAAGCGCCAGTAGACATTATCTCAACGAGACAATATAATGATCTTAACGAGCCCGAATTAGCCTACTGATGGCCATGTAATGAGTGATTACAAGAGCCGTGTCGTCATCATATCGCGTGACGTCAATTACCTGTCTGATGTTTATGCTAATGTGCTCGGTAAACATTGTAGGATCGAAGGGGCTTAAGTGTGGGCGTCAGTGTCCGAGTTTTGCGTGTGTGTCTTGCTATTGTCTGAGCCTTAAGAGGATGGTCCTCGTGGGATGAATATAAGATTTTTAACTATGAAATTGCTGTATATGTCATACATCTAATTTCGCAGTTTCTGTACAAGATGTAATTATAGTTATTATTATGAATAGTTATTTTGGTAATTCATTTATATATTTTGGGAATAGACTATATAATATTTTGTTAATAGCTTTTTTTATTTAACTAAAGTGGCAAACATGCGTACGGCCCACCTGATAGTAAGTGGTCACCGTAGCATATGGACGTTTGCAACACCAGAGGTGTCACTTGCGCCTTGCCGATCCTTTAGGAAAGGAAGTGGGTAGGAGAAGGAGAGAGAATGGGAGAAATGCGTTGATTGGGCCTCCGGAACTCTCACTCACCGAACGAAACACAACAGTAGGAGGACTGCTATTTCACGTCGATATTTTGTGAGAGGGTAGTCCTTCACCGATCGAGCCGGCCTATTCATGCTGAAATCAGCGAGGCTCTACTACTAGTAAACTTACTTGTATTGTTAATTATAAATATCAATAACTGTTTATACGATTGGTATTTAAAGTATACAGGGTTCTCAGTAGCAATACGGAGTTTGGAACTGTGCTCGAAAGACTAGCAATAGACTGCCTCCTAATACGTGGCAAAACCTTAGTTGGAGAAATGACGGTGTCATTGAACTCGGCCTAAAACTTCGGGACATTATAGGCATTATACAATGTAGGTTTAAATGTGTGTCAAATCTTACTAAAATATAGTCATATATTTCGACTGATGTCAATAACTGATTCTTAGTAAAAATCCAACGATTTCGTTCAAAATGTCAAATTACTAATAATAACTTATGACCCACTTTAATCAGAATGTCATTAGTTAAAAGTCAAAGCTTAACTGCTTGCGACTAGTTTTTAACTGTTGGTCTCGTGACATAATCTTACGGTTTTCTTTGCGGCCGATAAAGTGGACCTGCGTTTAATGTCCGCCATCAAAGTGGGACTTATTTATGTATATGTGACTAAAATTATAAAATCTACAAATAGATGTACTGAGTCCACTGTTTGCTTGTTGGTCACTGCGTCACAGACGTTACTCCTAATGCAGGAATTGAATTGGAAATGGAATTGTTTGAAAACATACATTACCGGTTGTTACAATTAAAACAACGAGTAAAATAATTGAGCAATAACAACTGAGCAAAAAATAATAATGAATAATTATCTACTGCGTAAATATGTGTTATCTTTTGATTACATCATGCGCTCATCTAAAATTGGCGTGCTAAGAATGAAAACAAAATAATTATATTCTATTTTGTTTTTATGGTAGGATTAATCTTATTTCTAGTTTCAAAATTCATTTATTACGTTAATGTCACAAGTTAACATATATGAACGTCAAAGGCTTCCGGTTAGTGAGTTTACTAAAACTGACTTACCATTTGTGTTAGGTGCTAGCTCATAGGTCAACAGTCAAAATAGAAATTTTCGATATTATAATTAATATAATAAATTACCTAAGCAATGGCAATATGTCCTTAAAAAAACATTATAAGCTTCAGTCGTATCTAGTCCTAAACGTTTAGTGTAATGTAATGTAATATAATGAAAGAAAGAGAACTGCATCCCGGATGTCTCGGTTGTGGAGGTGCGCTAACAGCATCCTTAGCATTATTGCAAACAGACTGGATAGCCCGTTCCTGTGGCACTGGACCCGTATGCACATGTATGGATCAAGTGCACCAGGAAGGGGGCGCAGATTTCTAAACTAGGTTTAAAACTCTTTTGCTATTTTACTGTAATCATAATAGTTATTTCATGTACTCAAGATATAAAAACAATATTTATGGACGAATATTAATGGACAATAGTCTGAAATAAAATTTTATTATTATTTGTTTCTCTTTCACGGGTATTTCCCTCATACGTTAGGAAAATACCCGGCCCTTTGGGAGGCTTACACGGAGACATGGGTCCAACGTGAAAAGTCCCTTCGAGAGTTTTAATCAAAGGTGGGATGGAACACCTATAGCGGCACTAGCCGCAGCAGGCGTAGGACTTGCTACATATGAATTCTAATATATGGGCTATGGGTATGAGTGTTTGTTGGACCGGTATATTGTGTTATCATCCATCACCGATACCGCTACGTCACACCCGGGATATACCACGCACTAACGGAGACACAACCGGAACATATTCTAATCCACTAATATAATTCAATTATCATAAGATATTTTATTTACTAGGCATCCAACCATTAAATTACGTTATTAATTAATGTTTGCTTGATAACTTATTTAATTGATAAGATTACTTGTTTTGACTAGTCTAGATTCTATATAAAAGTAGATTGTCAGTGCATTTGTAATTCATTACCATATCGGAACTATTGTGAGGCGAAGCTCTGCCCGAATAAATACTGATCAAACCTACCGACTATTTATTGGATTCCCTGCGCTGCTAGAACAATTGGTAACTATGGATGTTAAAACGGCGTCTGTCCTGAATACTCTAATAGCATCAATCGAATGGGCAGACGGTGACTCACCTGATTGACTTTATTATTATTATTCTCTCTATTACTCTTTTTTTTTCTCATAATTACATTTTCAAATATAAATATAAAAACTATACATATTTAAAAATATAAAAACTGAAATGACCCACCGACATCGGGAACAGGGTCAAAGCTGCCGGTGGTTAGGGCCCCAGAGAGAGGAATCTCCTCACAATACGCGCCGTGTCGAGTAGTACTGCCTTTTGCATCAAGGACTTGATCCAGCCATCTAACGCGAGCCTCTGCAGGTGGTGGTCGAGGCTCTTAGGTATTAAACCATTGACTGTAATGACTATCGGCACAATGATCGCCGAGTCCACACGCCACATGTCCACAATCTCGTGAGCTAGGTCCAAGTATTTCAACTCTTTTTCTTTTTCAGCTTTCACAAGATTCTCGTCATGCGGAATGGTAACATCGATGACCATTATTGTTATAAACTTTATAATACTTATTTATTTTTAAAGCTGAGTACCTTATATTTTTATAGTGCATACATTTTCTTTCCGACACTCTCGTCGAAACGCTTTTGTCCGCGGCTTCGTTCGCCCGGAAACATATATTTCTGGATGAAATGAACACTATGTCCTTTTCTGTACCCCTGACAAAATGTATGCGAAATTTGAAGATGATCGGTCGAGTAGTTAAGGCGTGAAAGCATAACAAACTGCTTCACACAAGCACTAATAAAATTTGTTATGATTAGTAATAACTCGCGCACAAGCAAAATTTTCAGACATTGATAATTAAACAAACACACTTTCGTATTCGCATTTATAATATTAGTTAAGATTGAAGATTTATACTTTAATAGCTCAATTTGTATTAGTTTTAACAATTAAATACATATGTCTCAAAATATTTGTATGGCAAAAATGTCTGAACAATTAGCTTCATAACATCTCGTTTGTTGTTGCATTTGTTATTATTTCTCTATGTATGTACACACATGTTTATACAAATGAATATTATCTTATCTTATCTACCCGTAGCAATTTAGAAATAAATGTAATCCCAACTAGGCTTTGCTTTTAATAATGATACAGTTTCTGCTATCTATTGTGTTGTATTATTACGTATTATCATAGGAAATTACAAGAAATTGCAGACATGATACATTACCCACGATTCAGTAATCCAGTGCCTTCTCCGTTAACAAATAGTCTTATGAAATCGACTACATATCTTAGATGTTAGAATGTACTCGATGGCTTTTCATACACGAGTTGTAGGTGGGTGTATATGTGTTTATGAGAGTAAAATACTAACTTTGTCAATGATTTAATGGCGGCAAACATGAGTCGGATTATAAAACTAAGTATAATACTAGTCAATAGTTATAAAAGTAAAAAAACCATCCACCCTACGCTTTCTTATCCAAATAAACAATGCCCATTACTACTTTACTTACTAAATTACTATCCAAATAATAAATTAGTATAATGTGGTATAATTTCAAAATAATCAATTACATACATGTTACCATTCAGAACAAAACCTATGGCGAAAATGCTCTTAACAAAAGCACGCAAGCAAAAGACTTCACACATGAGAAAGTGCAATGACTATCTCAAATGCCTTTTACAGTCTACCGATCACTGACACTCACTTTTTTATACAAATGTACCAAAAACGTGATGAAGCCGGAACACTTTTATAAAATGATGCCATTTTTTGTTCCGCAACGACTTACTACATCATCTTGTATAATATTAGTAATAAATTTATTTAATGAATAAAAGTAGTGGATTAATGTCGATTGTATAATAAAATATAATAAAGTTTGCGCTTAATCGAATATATATGAGTAACATTTTTTTTATTAGTATTCGTACGTCATTTTTAATCGAAGTTTTATTTAATTCCTTAAACTAGGTTAGTTGAACTATCAGGCTATTTTTGGAACTAAATAATACGTGCAAATTACGTAAAAGAGTTGTTATTGTAAACAATACAAGCGTGTATATGTAGTAGCTAGATTTCAGAATGGATCACTATTTGATGTGGCCGACTATTTCGCCCGTCTGAAATACATGAATTTTATAAAAAGGTAAATACGTGCTGCCCACATAAAGATATGGTCTAGCCAGATTAATGTATAATCAGCGTTTGATGATAAAAACAACTAAATGCACGGGTACTTCATAGCATATCATCTACCATAATTATAGTCAAACATTAGTGATCAAATAATTATAATAATCATTTTATTCTATGACATACACACAACACCATCTAGGCTAAACTAAGCAGAGCTTGTACTATGGGTACTAGACAATGGATAAACATACATATATACTTCTGTTTGTAAATACATACATATTATACATATAAACATCCAGACCAAGACAAACATCCATGTTCATGCACACAAATGTTTGACTTGTGTGGGAATCGAACCTGCGACCTCAGGTGTGGCAGGCGGTTACACTATCCACTACGCCATCGAGGCGGCCTAATAGTTACATAATCCAGCGTTAGAGGCACTAATATCGTTTTGTAGAATGAAGTAATCAATTTCACGACATGTATACAAACATGTTGTAAACATATATGCGGGTATCAACAGACGGCACCTTCCAAACCTAAAATTGTCTTTTCCCAAGTTGGCCAGACCTCTTGTGTATATACACTCACACTAATGCAAAAATGCCGACCAGTAGAGATTACGCGATACGTCAGCGTTTATTAAGATCAATAAAAACACATTCTTACTTGATAAAGTCAGTGATCGATTGCTTTTTTATCACTAAATTACGTTATTCACTCACACATATTTACGCCGCCGCTATATTTGGACGTCATTACTTTCTTAACGAAATAATTATAATATAATATTCTACCACATACACACAACACCATCTAGCCCAAACTAAGCAGAGCTTGTACTATGGGTACAAGACAAGGGATAAACATACATATATATAATATTGTCTTCTATTTACGCGAATATTATTCATTGAAATTAAACTGCTATATACTGATTTTATCGCGTTGTTTATTTGACACTTTATTACAAAATTTTGAAAATTGTTTCACTACTACTACTATTAAACTTTACTAATTTTTAAGCTAATTAAATTATTATTAAACTATTTAGATTTAATTTATTTTTACTTTTACACTTTCCCCGACGTTTCGGTTGCTTTTCAGCAGCCATGGTCACGGGGAGACCGTATATACTTTTTTTTTGCCTATACATACATATTATCCATAGAAACACCCAGACCAAGACAAAAATCCATGTTCATGCACACAAATGTTTAACTTGTGGGGGAATCGATCCCGCGACCTCAGTCGTGACATAGTTAGAGAATCGATTCTTTGCTAAATTATAAGATTATTACAATCCGTTTCAAAATTGATAAAATATAGATTTATTCACAACTCACATCTTCTGCACTCGGAGTTATTCCTGTATCGCGAGGGACTATACAAACAACAGACACAAAGGATAGACAAACTCAGAAACCATTTGTACATTTTTTGTCCAGTTTGGGATTCGAACCCACAACACTCGGCGCAGTGGCAGTGGCGAGGCGACCACTTAAACCACTACACCATCCGTGCAGTCAAATTTTATTTTAATAGGGTGATTTGAAACATAGGATAATTAGAAATTCATACGCTGATTGGCTAATCTAAGAGAGAATTCATAAAAATATAAAACATGAAACATAATAAACGCACATCCTGAAAGTATTTTGTTTAAAATCGGCTACTAAATCAATCCCAGCAATTTTTAATATAGGTAATTTTTATCCCTAAAATAATTAAAACGAATTAAATTATAGTCACCCATTTATTAAACAGCTGAAATAATCTAACTGGGGTGTTTGAAGTTGTCCGTTATATCTGTGACATGTTGTATATACAGTGGTGGACATATAATTAGAAACATACATACATACATACATAGATTCACGCCTGTTTCCCAGAGGGGTAGGCAGAGACTACGGATTTCCATTTGCTACGATCCTGACACACTTCTCTGGCTTCATTCACTTTCATCACATTCCTCATACAACTCAAACACTTGCGACGTATTTCACATTATACAAGGCACATTGCCGTAAACCTTTTTATTTGGAAATAAAACATCAAAATGAATAGAATACGTTCAACAACTTATAATTCATTAAAAAACAAATAAATATCCGAGTTTACAACTACCATTTACATATTTAGTTACGTACAAACAACTAAACGACATCTGCAGTACCATCCGTCTTGGACAAGTAATTAGAAACAATAAAGAAATGAGGTAAAATCAAAGATATTAACTTGTTAACGTCATCAATTTCAAATTATTTATGTAAAATTATGTTTGGTTTACTAAATTTCTTAAAAATTAATATTTAGTTGCATAGCCTTTGTTATTAATGACGGCTCTGCAATAACGTGACATTGATTCAAGTAATTTCATACATCTATCGAGTGGGATCGAGTTCCATGCTTCAATAAAGGCTTCGTAAAGTTCATTTTGACTGGAATTAAGTTTTTTTTAAAGACGTACCAACATTTTTCTATAGGATTTAAATCGGGACTATTTGCAGGCCAGTCTAAAATGGTAGCACGTTGCTCATTAAGAAAGCATTTAATACTACGGGCCGTGTGTTATGGGTCGTTATCGTGCTGAAAGATCCAAGTCACAGGCAAATGGACGTCGGTGTAGGGTATCATTGTCTCTTCTAAGATGTTTTTGTATTGAAATTCATCCATTATACCTTCAATCTTACGTACGGGTCCAACTCCGCAACCAGAAAAACATCCCCATACTTTAATGTTACCACCGCCGTGTTTGACTATGCTCCTCGTATATTTATAATCAAAAGCATGGTTTATTGGACGTCTAACGTAGCGTTTGCCATCTGAATTAACCATAGTTATTTTTGTTTCATCCGAGAATAACACTTTTTCCATTCTCGTACGGTCCAGTTAAGATATTTCTTTGCAAATAATAATCGCTTCTCTCGGTGTTGCTTGATAAGAAGCGGTACCTTTCGAGAAACTCTCCCGAAAAATTTAGCTTCCACTAATCTGCGGCGTACCAGTTTCGAGGAAATGTTCCTTGGGTCATCAGGTGGAAAAACTTCATTTCTAATCTCGTTGTAGCCTTTAAACGGGTTTTTTTTAGCTACACGTATTATTTGCAAATCTTCCCGGGGAGACGTTTTCCTTGGACGAGCCTTTCTAACAACACTTTTAGTAGTTCCGTTTCTTTTATAATGAGCAATAGCGTTGAAAACTTTCTTCAGAGTACATTCTAGATGATTAGCAATTCTTCTATAAGTCCACTTTCGATCTAAATGTAATTTAACAATTAATTGCCTAGTTGACTCGTCACAACTCTTATTTTTACTCATTTTTAACAATACTTTTTATTCACGTAATTCTAAATTGACGTTTAATTGCCGCCGAAACTACACCACAAGCGTAGAACGAGGTTTTTTTTTAAATTTCAAATATGAAACGTATCATGGATCCTGTTTTTAATTAGTTGTCTGAGCGGCCAGTAATAGAAATTCAACTATCATTCATATTTAAACTCTTTTAATAATTAAAGATAGAACAGATTTCTTTTTTAAAATATTTTATGAGTTTTTAACTCATTGGCTATATTCTGGCATAGTTAATAGTGATTAAATTTATATATTTTTTACTCATAACGATAGTTCATTTTGTGTTTACCTAAGTTTTATGTACTATTTCTAATTATATGTCCACCACTGTATACTGTTAACCAATCATCGTATCTGTCAGTGCATAACATTCATATCAGCTAATCAACGCTCATAATATGAGCCAAGTAGGATTTTTGCAATGACACTGCTTATGCTTATAATTGCGACAATCTATCATAGATTACAAAACACCAGTCCTTTGGAATCTCGGCAATATCCAGTTGCCTAATTTTGTTTAAATATCTCTCCTGTTTCAGAAGTAATCCCTATGATGCAGGGGACTTAACAAACATCAACAAACATCTTATTTGATAAGAGACACAAACAACACCCAGATTCGGAACATCTATTTGAGGATCATACATAGACACACATGTGTCCTATATCGGGATCAAACCCACACTTAGCGCAGTAGCACTAGCGAAACAACGAATTAAACCAATACACCATCTGTGCAGTCTCTCCTGCGTCATAATCCTAACTAATATTATAAATACGAAAGTTGAGTTGGTTTGTTTGATTGTTACGCTTTCACGTAACAACCCTTTACTCTTTGCCTGGATACAGAAAGGACATATGGTACCTTTTATCCCCAAAAAAGTATTGTTCCTGAGGAATTGCTTTGGCAAGGTCTACTTGCCAAAGAAATTATATGAAAATCTAGTTATGTAGATATTTAACATTTACATATACTTCACTATTAATATTTATTACCCAGCATCGCTTACACATTGTTATAACTGAGATATTCCGTAAAGTCACAGTTCAGACGTAACAATAGAAAACTAAAACCAAATAATGTCACGAAAACGATTGTTTCCTTAGCGTGGATCAACTCGTTTACACAACAAGCATAATAAACATGTTTAACTACACTAATATTATAAAGCTGAAGAGTTTGTTTGTTTGGTTGAAAGCACTTATCTCAGGAACTACTAGTTCGAATTGCAAAATTCTTTTAGAGCTAAGTAGCCCATTTATCAAGTAAGGCTATAAGCTATATATCATCAAGCTACGGCCAATAGGAGCGGCGCATCAATGGAAAATGTTGAAAAACGGAGAAAATTCTCTTATGTGACGTAGACGATGTTGCGCGGGTCAGCGAGTTTACAATAAACAATTATAGTTTGTTATACAAATGGCGTTTTTATTGTGTGCTTCTGGGCATATAAATGGATATGTAGGGTAACGTAAGCCTTTGTAATGTTGCTCGCTCGGGAGCGCAATATCTATACTAATATTATAAAGAGAAAGATTTGATTTTTATTTGTTTGTACGCATTTAACTTAAAACTACACAACCGCGAAAGCTATGTTACCACAAAATAAAATAGGCCGGATTTTAAAATAAATATATATTATATAACCTAACCTAACCTAATTTTAAGTTAGCGTAGGCGAAAACCAAAAGCTGGTATACAATACTAGTTTTCGCTCATGACTTTGGCCACGAGATGAGTTAAGTAGCCTGAATGGAATGGAAACTTTTATGTTCTTCAGTGTTACTTTGTGACATAATGAATTTATGATTTTTGACTTTGACTTTGACAATTACGTGATCCCCGTTATGCATCATATATTACCTGGTTCTATTAAATAGAATTAGATGACGTTTGCTTAAATTTGATGCTAAACTCAAAGCCTTTTGATATGGTGGACTATTTGATTTTAAGCGCAGCTGTAGTATAAAAGACTGCTGCATGAGTTCTTATTATATAATTTAGATATCTGGCAATTTTTATATCAAGACATTCTGAGTAGCAACACGGAGGCTCGTTTTGTGCCCGGTTAATGGTAATAGACTCGCCCTCTTTAACATGGCACTTAAACATAGCTGGTGAAACGTTGGATTCATAGTTTGAGCGAAACCGCTGTACCGCGCCTTATGTATGTGCGCAGGCTAACAGGCCGCTGTCATTCGTCAACGCTCACGGCAATCCGCCCCGTCTCGCCGCGCATATACCTAAGGCGCGGTACAGCGGTTTTGGTCAAACTGTAATACGCATCTGTCTATCCTTAGGTGATATAGTCGTGAGACTATGTATGTATAATCTTAAAATCTTAACTGCCTCCGTGCCGCAGTGGTTGTGAATGCGACTGCTGTGCGTGAAGTCTCGGGTTCGAATCCCGGGTCAGGCCATTAAAAAGTTATTGGGTTTTCTGTTAAGAATACTCAATGGCAGCCCGAAGTTAGGAAGTTGACGATGTTAGACACTCCCGTGTCTCGAAAAGCGCGTAAAGCCGTTGGTCCTGCGCCTGATCTCTCTCCGGTCGTGTCAGATTACTGTTCCATCGGATCATGAGACTTAGGGAAAAGAGAGTGCACTTGTGTTTGCACACACGCTTGTGCACTATAATATCTCCTGCGCAGATGGCTAGTCTTCGTTAAGATTAGCCGCTGTGGCCGAAACTCGGTCTGGAGGACATTACTATAATCTTAAAAGACAAGACTTGAGGGCAAATTGACGGTTTCCTACAAACTCTTAACTCAATCAGATACGTATAATAATATCAGCCCTATATTAAACTGTCCCACTGTTGGGCACAGGCCTCTTCTCAGTATGAGAAGGGTTAGGCCATAGTCCACCACGCTGGACCAGTGCGGGTTGGCAGACTTCACATATCTTCGAGAACATTATGGAGAACTCTCAGACATGCAGGTTTCATCAGATGTGTAAATGAATCAAAACTCACAATGTTGACATCTGAGTTACAGAATACTGACAGTAGTCAAACCATCATCGCATTGTTTTGCGTACGAATTGTCTAATATGAACTTTCAGTTCCTTTCTCTTCTAATGCCAGTTGTGTGCAAGCATCTGATCTTTCACAATTTACCAGTTCTTAATAATACTCATACATGTTCGTTATTGAGGTACAAGTAACCAGTATTCAAATATTTTGCAACGTTGTTTTCTGCAGAATGAATATTACGAGTAGACATGATGCTAAGGTTTCATTGCCTCATCATATTAGTAGGTACGTTTAATTCTCAAGAAACAAGACAAACTGAACGGTTGGTAAGTAATGTACTCATCCTATTAGTCTCGAAAGAGCTCAAAAAACGATCTTGGAAACCATTCTCAAAAAACCATTTCGCTACCTACCTACTGTATTCCTTTACAATAATTTTCAGGTCCTAAGTATCAGGCGATTGTTCACCCTTAGGTCCGCTTTAAAAAATCCCCGCGAGATCTCAACCATCCCCGATTTTAACCGTATTACAACTAAACAAGTTATTCTTATCCCGATTCCTCGAATTAAAACGACATCCGCCTAGCGCTTAAATTATTTTATAAAACCATTAATCTATATTATCTATACTAATATTATAAAGCTGAAGAGTTTGTTTGTTTGTTTGAACGCGCTAATCTCAGGAACTACTGGTCCGAATTGAAAAATTATTTTAGTGTTGGATAGCCCATTTATCGAGGGAGGCTATATATAGGCTATATAACATCACGCTACGACACATAAGGGCGGCACAGTCATCATAAACGCGGGTGAAACCGCGGGCACATCCAGTATACAATAAAACTAATAAAGCTTATAACATCCTACAACTAAATAATTATCAAGTTAAAAAAAGTTAACAATGCTTTTGCTGAACTGTTCCTACCTATACTCGGAAGAATTCTTAAGAATAAAGTGACAATCTCACGTAAATGTCAACTGTGTAAATAAGCCTTAGAAAATTTCACTATTAGTACTGTGTTTAGGTTATACTTAAAACTGAGTACCAATTTTAAATTTTGTGATACCTTTCACGAGACAGGCCTAGCCTAGTGTGGACGGTTTTTGTCTACTGTATATGCAAATTTGTTCATGGCAATAAATTATTTCTATTATTATTAATATTAATAACTACGTCGAGGTGAATACTAGGCCATCGTCGACTCCGGTCTGTCACCTCGAAGGTAACCAGAACTCGCCAAGCTACTTTAAGTTGGTGAAAACTCAGATGTACTCGGCCCGCAAGTAAATTAATTTTCAGAAATAAAGGAGAGAAACAAGAAGACGTATTGTTGTATCATGTAGATAAATAAAATTTTTGCTAGCATAGTTAAAAAGACCTTCTTATTCTAAATAGACAGTCGCCAGCAGTTAAACGATTTATATGCAGACCTGGCCTTATTGTGTTCATGACTATAAATTTGCGCCTACCTCTTTCAAGATGTACAGGTATGATTCAATCAACACGATCGAATAGTCCGTTGAAGCATGCAAGAGCGACAAAGACAAAATGCAGCCGTGGAATTTACCGAATGATTCACCTATAACTTTCACCAGTCTAGCGGGTTTTCCTGAAGCCCGAAGCTCTCCGGGTCACTCAGTTTGCAACACGCACGACCTGCAATCGATTTCCTAACCACAGTATTCATTGATCGTTCTACATATCTCGATATCCGTCCCCTCCCTAGCTTATGACTCGATATATCATTATTATTAAATATAATCGTTACACAACATTTGCCGTAACTGAGATGTTACTTGAAATCATCTCAGCCATCTATAGCATTTCGTGAAGACGTAATACTCTATAGTGTTGGTTAAGCAATGGGGGCTTGAAGTTAATACCTGACCTCTGTATTGATAACTGTGGAAGCGGTCATACATATTTTATATAAAAGTTTCTCGCAATACTAAAGGAAATTTACTTACTTACGTACTCAGACCTGAATACCCTTGAGGGGGTGGCAAGAGATGTATTAAATTTCGATAGCTATGTTCTTTGGTTTCGCAGATTTGGTGACGCAGTAGTTGTGAATGCGACTTCTGTACATGAGGTCTCTGGTTCGAATCTCAGGTCGGGCCACAACAAAGTTATATTAATAGCAGCCCGGAGTTAGGAAGTTGGCGGTGTTAGATACCCCTGTGCCTCGGGAAGCACGTAAAGCCATTGGTCCTGCACCTGATCTTTCTCCAGTCGTATCGGATTATCGTCCCATCGGATCATGAGAGCTAGGGAACAGAGAGTGCACTTGTGTTTGCGCACACACTTGTGCACTATAATATCTCCTGCGCAGATTGTCAGTCTCCATTAAGATTGGCCGCTGTGACCGAAATTTGGTCTGGAGGACATTATTGTTATTATAATTATATTATACATTGTCTAGTACCCATAGTACAAGCTCTACTTAGTTTGGGCTAGATGGTGTTGTGTGTATGTGATAGAATATAATTATTATCGTATGTGCTAATCTAGGGCGTTGCCTATCATGAGTGTGCCAAGTTTCATCCAAATCTGTATAGCGGTTTACGCGTGATTGAGAAACAAACAGCCAAACATCTTTACAAACGTAACATAAGTTAGTTGGATGGTTTGTTACGTTTTCACGCCTTAACTACTCGACCGATTTTTATAAAATTTCGCATACATATTGTCAAGGTTACTTAAAAGGACTTAGGGTACCTTACATCCAGGAAAAAATACTCTTACCGAGTGAAACTGCGGGCAAAATCATAAGTTTATAGAATACTATAATCTGGATTTTGCCCGCGGCTTCCATTCTGTCGATGCGGTTCGTAATAAAAAGAATCGCACTCAATCTTTTGCTGTCCATTCTTTCCACATTATAGTAGTATTTATGTAGTAGTTAGTAGTTATGTATCATAATATTAGTATATAATAAAGGGTTTATTGTAGACCAGACGCTGCGATGGAAGCATTTCATTTCATAGCATTTGAGTTGCCCTTCATAATGGGACGCATGGTGTAGTATTGCTCAAGTGTATAGATGGATGGCTCTGATAGATTGATGCAAGCCTCGGGGCTCAGGCCTTTCACAACTCTTAATTATATATTTAATTTTATAATTATGAATGCCTTGGTGCACTAATGTAAGTTTACTCTAACGTATACCGTATACTGATAGTGGGATCGATTCCACAGTTGGATAAACTGTTATTGTATTGCTTTTTTCTTCCAGTAGAACAGAGGTTAGGCTTCTTTATCATGTAGACAAGACGATTGTTTAATATTGAAGTGTAATTCTCTAGACTGATATTTGTATAGACGCTGCCTTCAGACTCATTAAAAATAATATTCCTACATCGAGGGGGAATATACACACATTTAAACAAAGAACACTAAGGTATGCTTGTTCGATGTTTGACTGTTTCTGATGACAACGATTGGCGGATCACATAAATGTTTGCCCCGTGTGGGGTTCGAACGCATTCTCACAATAATAGTGACACAGTAAGTAAATAAACCGCCACACCATTCGCGCTATCAGTAATAAATAATACTTGTTCGTGCGTACGTAACCTACAGATAGTTTTAATTATAAGTAAGACGAGTAAATAAAAAATAGAGGCTAGCTTAACCACTGCCTTTGTACTTATCAATTTAAGATTATAGCCTCTCCGCTATTATTGTAATTACTGACCTACATGATTATATAATAAGTTATAAAGCCTTTGTTAATAAAACCTCTAACATTCCGATTGGCTATAAACACCAAATAATTGATCTGACATATATTTTGTTGTTATAAAACATATCATTGATATCATGATACTCGAAGGCACCAGAACTCTAAGTAATTATGAAAAAGACAACGCTGGTACTATAAATAAATTAAAAAGAAAACAATTTAAAGAAATCTTATTTTTTTCGTACTGTGAATAATTTCTGTGTCGCTTACAAATATATAAACAACGGACACACAGAACACTTAGAATGAATGAAGGATATCTTTGTACCTAAGTATTATACAATTTACAAAAGTCACTTTGTAGCACAATTGATATTCATACAAATTTGAACCTGATCAATATTATTTTGAATAAAAAGTCTGCAGTGATGAAAAACCAAATCCATTTTATTATTTTACCTCCAAGGATCAAAGTTGAGACTTAACAGACGACCTAAAGAAAAAGCTCAATCTTATACCATGGTAAAAAGTTAGAAGACAGGTAGGTAGGAAAATGGAAAAATGGGAAATAGACTTTAAAAATTGATACTGCGGTAGTGACTGCTATGCCACTGGTGTGAAGTCTTTGGTTTGATGGACGAACCAGGCCTGTTAGAACATTTGCAGCAGTAGTCGTTTTTCATTCCCTATTACATGAGACCTAAAACACGTAGGCACCAAGATGTGGGTGCCATACTCGTCTGCTTACCGCTTCATATACGGTATCAGTTTTTATATAATAATAATATTTAAAGTGTTAGTAACACTTTAGCTTATTGTTAGTACTAAATGATAGATGTATGTATGTATCTTATGTGGGGGCCAGTCAGTGCAGACCGGTGACACTTCGACCCAGTGGGATCTTTTGTGTCGACACTCTCCCAATAACGACTGCCATAGATGTTCATGGCAGCCGGGACCGACGGCTTAACGCGCTCTCCGAGGCACGGAGCAGGCGATAATTGTCAATACGCACATAATTTCGGAAAGTCATATAACTTCCGATAGCCAGAGGTGCACGACGTGGGTTCGAACCCGAGACCCTCTGCATTGCAGTCTGTTTGTTACCCCACGGAGCTATCGCTGCTCTCAAATAATAGATAAACTAAACTAATTAGCGACATGAACTTCTGCACGCACATATCTACGCGCCCAGTTCTTTATAAACAGCCCATAATAGTTTTCCGCCAGTTGCTAGGATATTGTTGGAAATATCCCTGACTCGCCGAAGCATTGACGCATATCGTTTGTGCATGATGGCATCCAGCCTTTCGTCGGTATATGTATCTATACCAATATTATAAAGAGGAAAGATTAGATTTTTAGTTTGTTTGTTTATTTGTTTCACTCAAAAACTAAGCAAGCCATTTTAAAAATTATTTCACCATTGAAAGCTACATTATCAGCGAGTAACAAAAGCTATATTTACATTATCAGCGAGTAACATAGACTTATATTTAAGACTTATATTTTATTTGAAAAAAATCTTTAGGCTGGGCGTTAAATGGTTCTTACTAGGTCAGCAACGCGCAAGTGATGCCTCTGGTGTTGCAGGCGTCCATAGGCTACGGTGACCACTTACCATCAGGTGGGCCGTATGCCCGCTTGCCACTTTAGTAGTATAAAAAAAAGTTTCTTTATAAGTACTGTTTCTGACATAACCTGACTTACTTACGCGTGCAAAAAGGCGAGTTATAAACACCGATTTCATCTGACACCATTATTTGTTGTCTATAACATCTATTATTATTGATACGTCCGACATTCAAAGCAATTAATAGTTTCAATATCCGATCATAATTTGTAATGGTATATTAAAATTATTATCTTACCTAGTTTGTGTGAAACATAATACTAAATGACGTATTACACACATATAAATAATATTTACACACACACACGTAGAATTTAAATGTTGTAACATAGTAAACTAAAATATAAATCATTTATTGAAGTTTATTATAATATTTATTATTAATAACAAAAGATTAACGTTAGAATGTTTTGATTTCATCTTGTGTGTATGTGATTATTTTGTGTGTGTGTGTGTGTGTGTGTATGTGTGTGTGTGTGTGTGTGTGTGTGTGTATGTGTATGTGTGTGTGTGTGTGTGTGTGCGTGTGTGTGTGTGTGTGTGTTCAATGGCATATAAATTCACGCTCATACGTCATTGATGGAGTAAGCAGAGGAGTACAGTTATTATAGGGCACGGACCTTATAGTCATAGTCTTCCAGTGCGGGTTGGTAGACTTCATACATTTTCGAGAATATTAAGGAGAACTGTCAGACATGCAGGTTTCCTCACGATATTTTTCGTCATTGTTGAAATAAGCGATAATTAACTTTTATTTTGATTACGAATCAATGAAAAAACATATACATTAAAATCATTTGCATTTTAATTCTAACAATAATTAATATAATATTATAAATACGAATGTGAGTTTGTTTGTTTGTTACACTTTTACGCCGTAACTACTCTATCTATAATCCTAAAATGTTTTATTGACGTCTTTAGGGCAACAGAAAAGGACATAGGACATAACCTACATTAACACGAGCGAAATCGCGGTCTAAATCTAATAAATAATAAATATCAAATCGTATGCCGATGATTCCTTATAATAATATGGAATATATACATATATAATAGTATAGAATACGTCATACTGCGCATGCGCAACGTTTTTCTTATTTACTATATAGAAACATTGAAACAGTGGGTATTAAATTATGGATTAAATATGGATGTACTATATTGCAGATTAACACATTGCACATAAATTTAACTAGTGGTTTAAATTTTATTACTTACGGCGTTTTGAATGAATAACAATCTAATTTGTGAACGGTGGCCTTGATATCGCCATCGCATTCGCGAACTTTAATATGTTAACCTGATTATTGCTTAGTCTGTGGTTTTACTTTCTCGTCTTAAACTAAACTATAATTCTCGATTTTCAAGGTCATTTAGTACATATACAGTGTGTAACAAAATATGAGAATAGTATCACGCTTATATGAAGGAGTAGGCAGTGGTCTGTTTCATCCAAATTTGCCAAGGTTGTAGGTCCCACGTGATAGTTGTGTAGTAATATTTTATGATCGTAAAGTATTTGGAGAAAATAGTATTATAAAATAAAAATAAAAAAATATTTGTATGAATAAATTTTTGCGAAAGACAGTTTTCTTAATAATATATAGTTAGGTACACAATTCTTATGTCAGTTCTTGTAAGTCAATATCAGTATTTTTTTTACCCGAACATTTCTGGACCAATTTGGACATGCTTTTAGCACCGTCGACATTACAGTTAAATCAATTTAACTACCTTGTGAGAAAATTTCTGTGTATCACTTTAAAAATATAATGTTTCACAAAATTATGTAATATATAATTGTAAGCTATTGAGTCCACTACACTACTCTAAAGAGAGAGAGAGAGAGAGATAGAGCCTAGCTGGCTTCAGCATGAATAGGGGCTGGCTCTATACGTACTGTCGCTTTTTTTACGGTAAGTGAGAGCACTGGAGGCCCAATCACACTCTCAGTAACCCCCTCTCTTCATTCTTCCATCCCTTTCCCTAGCCATCTCCTCCAGATAGGCTATGGTAACTGCTTACTCGGCAGCCGGTGTGCTTGTTTACTACTAATGTGTTTTACAATTTCAGTGGCTTGCTGGTTTCCTTGAAGTTGCTTCTGTGATGTCAATAAAACGGCCATGTTCATGAGCGGCCGATAAAGCTTACCACCAGGTGGGCTGCCAGTCCATTTACCACCAACAGCAATTAAAATTAATTACCACATATAATTCGGTGGCGAAGAGTAAATGCAATTGCTGTGCATGAGGTCACCGAGAGGTTGAACAAAGTGTTATTGAGATTTTCTGTCAAGAAATTTTTTGTCGCAGCTCGATGTCTGGTACTGTGCTCGATAGACGGCAATAGGCTCGCTTTCTAATATGTGGGACTTAAACACCAACAGCAATAAATATAAATTACCACATCTGCCTCTGGCAAAGAATGAGTGCAACTGCTGTGGAGGAATGACACTCGAGACCTCATGTCTCGAGTTTGATACTTGGATCTGGAAATGCGTAATAATAATAATAATATTCTATCAAATGCATACAACACCATCTAGCCCTTACTAAGCAGAGCTTGTACTATGGATACTAGACAATGGATAAACATACATGTATTTTTTTTTTGTAACTTCTTACATATTATTCATAGAAACACCCAGACCAAGACAAACATCCCATGTTCATGCACACAAATGTTTGACTTGTGCGGGAATCGAACCCGCGACCTCAGGCGTAGCAGTCGGTTACACTGACCACCACGCCATCGAGACCGACATAGAGATTTTCTATTAAGAAATTCTCAATAACACGGAGTTTGGAACTCTATACGGTAGACAGCGATAGGCTTGCGCTTACTTGGGACCTAAAACCATAACTGTCAAAATATGGGTGCAGCACCCGTCTGCCTACCTCTTCGGCGTTATAGGCGTGAAGCTATATATATATCAGATGTTACTGCTACATGCTGTATATAAATATAATTAGATAATTTATTGCAAACATAGCGAGTAAATTTGTACTATTCACCAAATTTTTATTTCATTCAGTTTTATTGTCCGTCATCAAAGGATGCGCTCTCTTTCTTACCATGTCTTCTTTAATGCAATCCAACCATCCACATACTTAGCTTCTTCTTCTTCCCTTTTTCAACATTCAAGTTGTTTCTCTGCATCATAGATTCAAAAATCACCAATGTTCAAAGAAGTTATTAGCCTTAGTGGCTCTGGCCTGCAAAACCAGAGGCATTACTTGCGCGTTGCCCACCCTTTAGGAAAGGAAGTGAGCAGGAGAAGGAGCGGGAATGAGGAAAGAGGGTGATTGGGCTTCCGGCACTCTAACAAAATAACCTAGAAGCACTTTATCCGACCTGCAAATCAAACCAGAGACCGTTGCGTTTATAAAATTGGAAAGAGAGCGTATTTATAAAAGAAATAATTAAATTAAAAGGTTCATTTATATAGATAGTTGACTCAATTTAAAGGGCAAGTGTCATGCGCGAATATTGGATACCAACTGGAGTATTTTTAAGTTCAAGTACTATCTGCAGTTAGAAATGCTTAGTAGGCATTAGGGTTAGGGATGTTTTGCATTATTATATACATAGAGATAATAATTGAAGATAATCTATACTAATATTATAAAGCTGAAGAGTTTGATTGTTTGTTTGGTTGAACGCGCTAATCTCAGGAACTACTGTTTCGAATTGAAAAATTATTTTAGTGTTGGATTGCCCATTTATTAGGGAAGGCTATAGGCTACATAACATCACGCTTCTACCAATAGGAGCGGAGCATCAATGAAAAATGACAGACGAAGCTGCGCGGGTCAGCTAGTTAATCATAAAGCAAATTCAGATTTCATGCTCTTATTAAAAAAATGTAACGAAATAACCTAAAAGAACTTTTCGCGACCTGAAATCTAACCCAAACATACACAAATGCAAGTGAATATTGACGTCGCAGGACCGGCGAGCACACATATACGGTATATTTTAACTAATATTATAAATGCAAATGTGAGTTTGTTTGTAACGCTTGTACGCCTTAACTGCTCGACCGATAATCATGCAAATTTGCATGCACATGGTCATCGATACAGACAATGACATAGGGTACCTTTTATCCAGGCAAAAGTACTGTTACAATCTTAACCTAACCTACATTACGAGAGCGAAACCTCGGGCAATATATAGTATGTATTTAAATTGAGATAATTAAATCTAAAGCAAATGTCGGATTGTTATAAAGGACAATGAACAATTTGGCCTATGAATCAACACACATTCCACCTAAACAATAATTTGTATTTTATTTTATGACTAGGAAGAATCTTATTTTCCTGTTAAAAAGTATTTTCGCGATTTTAAATACATCGGCATCCATTGTTTACATCTGAGACATGCATTTGTATTAACTACGTAATAAAAATTACAGACAAGCTAAATATTAAATAATTTCTAAATATTAGCTAAATATTAGTTAATACGAATGCTATTCTATAAATACCATTATTGAACTTCATCATAGATATGACCAATTTCTTAAAAACTCATAAGTCTTAATGTAAAAGATCATAATAAATACCACTTTCTCGGTATTATACGTTTTTCTATAGTGCAAGCATGGCAACACTTTTATTTTTACGTGTTGGAATTTATTGACGCGTACTCCTCCGCGATGCTGGGTGGAGGGGTTATGTCGGATTCACCAGGGTAAAAGAGAGAGATGGAATAAGGATGATAATAATGGACCTCCCGGATTATTCAGAAGCAATATTCAGAAGTGTTCCACATTCAATTAAAAGTGACTTATATTCACTTTTAATTGAATGTGGTCGTCCTTAACCACATATTTATCATTTTTTGTGGCTGTTGGAGCTTAGGCTAATAATGTATGGCAGCTGAACAATGTACTTTATAACTTTACCTAATAAGATTTCACACAGTAATCTGCTATTTAAACTTCAGCTTAATGACGCATGCGCGTGTTCGCTTTCAAAACATAATTCTCATGGTATTTGTAGATATGTGATGGTGCAATTTGTAAGTAACGTAATAATTTGTTAATATAGAAACATCGCACGGTAACATTTTAGGGCGAGGCTTTGTTTCTGTCGCATAACTTATGAAAATGAGACACGTTTTTCAAAACATTTATTGCCGTTTAATAAAGTTCCAGTTTGGTATCCAGTGAAGCAATTAATCAAACTAAGATGAAGCGAAACACAGCAAGATTTGATGACACTTTGAGCTTATTTAGCGTAAATAGTAATTATTTAATTCTAGGAGATGCAATTTATAAAAAGTAGTGTTTGGGTACTTTGAAATATGTAAGCGGCGGTGTAAGGTACTTGCGATCGAGAGAACATGGTTTTGAATCCCTATATGGCACTACTGACCCGAACCTACTTGTAACACAAGCGTTCTAGCCTAGCTGGACGGGTTAAAAGTATACTAGTAATAACTAATTGATAACCAAAATTGGTTCTCTTAATAAATAAACTTTAGCATTGAACCGACAATCATCTTAGTCTCCCCGTAACCACTATTGAAAAGCAACTGAATCGTCTGGAAAATGTAACTTGCAATAGTTTTAGAATATTAAAAGATAATAGACTTCCTCGGTGGCGCAGCGGCTGCTATGCATGATGTCTCAGTTTCAATTACTATTCGCGCAAGGTGCTTATTAATAGGTTTATCTGGTAAGAAATTCTCAGGAGTAGTAAAGAATCGGGAGCTGTGCTTGGTAAGCAACATCAAACCTAAGAACATAGCTTGCAAAATGTGAGTGCAATACAGTTCTAACTATCCCTTCGGGCATAAGACTATGTAAGACTTTTCGTAAGACTATAACTGTATGTAAAAAATAATAATTAACTTAATTTGCATTGAAATCTATATAAAGCAGTTTAATTTCTACAGTTTAATTACCAACTACACCAAAAAAAGATGACTCAACACATTCACCTATGAACTAAACTCAATCCAAAACAGTTGATCCGCGCGGCATTCGGTTAAGCAACGATTTCCGAACGCATCAACTCTTGCATTTACAATATTAGTCGTATTTCTTCATTATGACTCGTTTAGTCGAAGTCAAAGTCGCATAGGTGACAAGCGTACACCCTTGCCGTGTACCGACCACTGAAGGCCAATGTTGCCTCATCGAGTCATTCAACGTTTTTCTACAGTTTTATTAGAATTTATAGCCTTTGCCCGTGGTTTTACTCGCGAAAAAGTAGATTATGTCAGTGAAGTACTTCTTTTTTAAATAAAATGTATGTTACCCGGTAATATTATAGCTTTCTAATGTTGAAAGAATTTTTAAAATCGGTTGTGTTGTTTTTGTGTTAAGTAATTACAAACAATCAAAAATAAAATCATCTTGGTATAGATGGTATAGACTAGCTTTTGCCTGCAACTTCGTACTCGTAGAGTTAGGAAGTAGGTACCTTATTAATATTTGACTTCTAGGTTTCATTTCAAGATGAAATATGCACTAGATTTTAAGTTGCCTCTAGCAATACAACTTTGAAAACCGCAGTCAATTTCATGCAGTAGTTTATGCGTGATGCGTGTACAAACATACAGACAGACAGAAGTTAAAATAATTGTTTTGGCTTCCATAGGTCTATATTACCTTCTTCTCCCCAGCCTTTATTATTCCCAAGTCACTTGGAGTCGGCTTTACTGGTCTAACCGGATTTGACTGGATATCAGTTATTACACGGAGCGGCTGCCATCTGACCGCCGCAACCCGAAGGCTAGCGATATCCTAAGGCTAGACCAGTGTTAGGATATTATATGGCACTGATTTCCCAATAACGACTGCCATAGATGTTCATGGCAGCCAAGATCGACGGCTTTACGTGCTCTCCGAGGCACGGAGCAGACGATAATTGTCAATCAATATGCACATAATTTCGAAAAGTCATATAACTTCCGAAAGTCAGAGGTGCGCGACGTGGGTTCGAACTCGAGACCCTCTGCATTTCAGTCTGTTGGTCTTCCCACTGAGCTATCGCTGCTATTATATGTATGTATAATATGTATATTATATGTACAGATGCTAGCTATTCCTTGCGGTTTCATCCATTTTAATCAACAAGGAAAATTTTTAAAATCGGTAGTGTTGTTTATGATTTAAATCCTTACAAACAGACAAACAAAATATCAAATCTTTCCTCCTTATAATATTAGTATAGATAGTTAATAATTTATATGCAGCATTCCATCTTAAGTTTTAAGACGTTTCAGGGTTGAGTTTAAACAGAAATACATATATAATATATGGCTGTATGATATATTGACTCGCTCGGTGGCGCAGCGATAGTGAATGCAGCTGCTGTGCATGAGTTCTTAAGATCTATCCCCGGTTACGGCAATGTGTTATTAGGTTGGCCTGACAAGAAATTCTGAGTAGCATAGAGTCAAGAAATGTGCTCGGTGGTGATGTGCTCAACAGGCTAAATCCCATATATATAGAACCATAGCAAAGTGTGGGTGTAACACACTAAGAGTCAAGTATTATTGGCAGCGATAGCCTTGAAGGAGATCTTTGGACTGACATGCAGAGGTTTCGAGTTCAATCCTAAGGACCAAGAACGCACCTCTGATTTTTCGAAGTTATGTGTGTAGCCATGACAGCCGTGGGAGAGCTATGCTTCGGCACGAATGGACCGGCTCGACCGGAGTGATGCCACGGCCTCACAGAAAACCAGCATGAAATAGCGCTTGCGTTGTGTTTTTGTGTTTCGTCGAGTGAGTGAGGATACCGGAGGTCCAACCCCCCTCCCCCTCTCTCCCTCCTGGGGGACAGGCAATTTTAAAAGGCTGGCAACGCACGTGTGACTCGTCTAGTGTAGGTAATCGCTTACCATCAGGCGATTCGACTGAGCGTTTGCCAACCAGAACATAAAAAAAAATATCGTTTACATTAAATCTGAATCATCGTGAGGAAACCTGTATATCTGAGATATTTATTTCAATCATTTATATCCTTTACTGTAGTAACTTAGATTTATTACATGTATAAACTCGCCAAACGTAATAACTTTTAAACTTTCTCGTTGCATGATATATATATATATATAATATGTAACAGGTATTAACGCGATCATGCATAATGTTTACCTTTTTTATGCTTGACGTTTAAACCAGGTTACACCAGCCGTGGTCACAAGCTGACTCGCGTTAACACCGGTTACATATTATATATATGTCGGCTAACGTAATTGTTTAACGGCGAGATTCGCTCTTAATTCTATTACTTAACGTACATTATACATATTAAATCAAAAAATAAAAATAAAACACAATAAAAATAATATATGTGAAGTTTGAACAAGCTGATTTATGACCACGGCCGGTGTAACCTGGTTGAAACGTCAAGCATAAAAAAGGTAAAAATTATGCATGATCGCGTTAATACCCGTTACATATTATATACGTATATATCGCTAAACGTAATTGTTTAACGGCGAGATTCGCTCTTAATTCTATTACTTAATCTACGTTATACCCATTAAATCAAAAAATAAAAATGAAAACACAATATAAATAATATATGTGAAGTTTGCCAGACCGCATTTGGCCAGCGTGGTGGACTATGGCCTACACAGCTCATATTATTATAAATTATTAGGACTTTTCTGTCAAGCAATTCAGTAGCAGTACGGAGTCTAGAACTGCGCATATCGCTGGTGAAATGTAGTGCTCTGCTTACCCCTTCGAGAATAAAGACATAAAGATTTTGTATGTATGTTAAACAACAGAGCCTGACACATGTTGTTAAACAAATTTGGTTCCTTAATGACAAAACCTAGTAGCCCTAATTGTGACTTTGTTGAAGACATGTACCATTTGTTAATGGAATGTGTTTGGTAGAGGAAAGAAAGAGAAACATTAATTTCAATAATTAAAGATTCACTTACTAGAGTTAGCTGTTTTCAAACAATCCTGTCGAGACCTTACAGCGAGGATGCTATTGTAAATTATAAATTTATTTATCAATTATTATATTTTATTTGCCGTTTGTGTTACGATCGGATTAGATTTTAAGGCTCTAGATTAATAATATCAGCCCTGTATTAAACTGTTCCACTGCTGGGCACGGGCCTCTTCTCAGTGTGAGAAGGGGTTAGGCCATAGTCCACCACGCTGGCCCGATGCGGTTACGCAGACTTCATGTATCTTTGAGAACATTATTGAGAACTCTTAGACATGCAGGTTTCCTCGATGTTTTCCTTCACCGTTAAACCGAGCGATAATTAACAATTTAATACGCATATAACTGAAAAGTCAGAGATGCGCGCCTTGGGATCGAACTCGAGACCTCTGTGTAAAATCTTCAATAAAGAGAAATAAATACGTATATGTGGGTGTGACTGTCATAGTTTACTGTGTGTATGTATGTGTGTTTGTATTTAATGTGTGGTGTGGCGTATATATTAATTGTTAAGTGTTATCTATGGCGGATGTTCAGCAATACCATGATGGTTAAATAGTTAATACTTGGTGGAAGGTAAATTAACAGATATAGTTAACATTGTGCTTTTCCGCCGGAGGTGCGAGTGAGTGTGTGTGTATGTACATTCTTGTGTTTATATGTATGTGTGTGTTGGTGCTTCCAGTGCGAGGTCGACGCCATACGCTCAAATATTTGACATTAGAGCACGTAGGAACACACAATTCGTATATTTATAGCAGACTTAACAAAAAGAGGAGGATTTTATTTTAAGAGTGTCCTGTTGATCCTCTCAATTCCTTTCTTTTCCTATCCCTTTCCTGCCGTTCTCATAACATTGGCTACGTACAAATCCTAACTAATATTATAATTGTGAACGTGAGTTTGTTTGTTTCTTACGCTTTTACGCCTTAAAAACTCGACCGAGCCTCATAAACTCGCAAACACACACGGGTACAGAAAAGGGCGTAGGGTTTCATACAGAAAAAATACTATTACAGAGGGATAGAAATTAATTTACGACATCCGGACTAACAAGAGAGAAGCCGCGGGCAAAATCTAGTTTCTTTTATAAAATGCAGCTTTTCTAGTTCTTTTTTATAAAACGCTAACTGCCGTTCTAAGGCCCAGGGCCTGAATTATAGAGGACTTTACGAAGAGACAAAAGTACACTCAAACTCAAAATAATAATTTATGGGTTATATAACTATCCCGGGGACGCATCAGTTATGAATGTGACTGCTGTGCACGAGGTCTCGGGTTCGATTACTGGGTCGCTAGACGGCAATAGGCCCACCATTTATTACGTAGGACCAACAATCATAATTAGCAAAATATGGGTGTGTATATTTGTAAGCTGATAAAATATGATATACCTATTTAACTAGATGTGCTCGCGATTTCACCTGCGTTAATGATTACTGCGCCGCTCTCATGGGTCGTAGCGTGATGTTATATAGCCTATAACCGTCCTCGATAAATGGGCTATTCAACACTGAAAGAATTTTTCAATTCGAACCAGTAGTTCCTGAGATTAGCGCGTTCAAACAAACAAAGAAAGGCTAAAGGCTGCGTAACATCACGCTATGACCAAAAAGAGCGGAGTATCAATGAATAATATTGTAAACACGGAAAAATTCTCTTATGTGAAGCAGACGAAGTTGCGCGGGTCAAATCAATCCTGTCAACGGTAGCTTGAAAACTAACAACTTTACTTACTCTAACTGCTAACTAACTGACTGACTAACTGCGCGACCTCTCAAGTGAATAGCTCTCAAGTCCGTCATCAATGTCTCCGTCATCAACTTTTAATTAACCGCCCGCCGATGTTACCTAATTATTATTCAACTAACACTCAACGTGAGTGTTAACTTCAAGTCGGTTTTCTGGTTACTATATACCTAGCATTTAAATATTTTGATATAGTTTAGAGACTATTAGACTGCTACGCAGAGGTCTCCAGTTCGATCCTAAGGCGCTCATCTCTAAGTATTTGAAGTTATGTGCGTATTAAATAGTTAATTATCGCTTGTTTTAACGGCGAAGAAAAATATCGTGAGGAAACCTGCATGTCTGAGACTTCTCCATAATGTGCTCGAAGATTTGTGAAGTATGCTAACCCGCACTGGGCCAGCTTGGGGACTATGGTTTAACCCTGAGCAGCGATAGCTCAGTGGGGAGACCAACAGACTGCAATGCATCTCGGGTCAATCAATCTCGGGTTCGAACCTACGTCGCGAAACTCTGACTTTCGGAAGTTATATGACTTTTCGAAATTATGTGCGTATTGATTTACAATTATCGCCTGCTCCGTGCCTCGGAGAGCACGTTAAGCCGACGGTCCCGGCTGCCATGAACATCTATGGCAGTCGTTATTGGGAGAGTGTCGACACAAAAGATCCTACTGGGTTGAAGTGTCGTCGGTCTGCACTGACTGGCCCCCACATAAGATAAGATGGTCTCACCCTTCTCCCATTGAGAAGAGACCGTGCCCAGCAGTGGAACAGTTTAGTGCAGGGCTGAAATTATTACTATATTAAAATTAAATAAAACGTTTTTATTTTTGTGAACATTTGGTTCTTTTTAACCTAGTGGTTGGGATTCTTTTAAGTATATAAAATACTTACATATAACAGAAGGCTCCGCTCTTTAATTTTTTTTTATGGTTTAGTGAGCAAACGAACAGACGGATCGCCTGATGGTAAGCAGTTACCGCCACCCATGGACACCCGCAACACCAGAGGAGTCACAAGTACGTTGCCAACCTCTTAAAAATTGGTATGCTCTTTTCTTGAAGTGTTGAAGGTCGTATTGGTCCGGAAATACCGCAGGCGACAGCTCATTGCACAGTTTTGTTGTACGAGGCAGAATATTTCTGCAGAAACGCACAGTTGTGGACTGCTAATCATCTAAATGATGGGGATGAAAATGCTGTCGCGGAGGACGATGGCGAAAAGAGGTGGCAGGGATCAGTCCGAACAATTTCTCGGAGCTCTTTCCATAGTAAAAGCGATAGAACATGCATAGCGAGGCCACATCTCTACGCAACGCCAAGGGGCATAGTCGATTTAAATCATCATCATCATCATCTCTGTTATGTTTACAATTATAAACACTTCTCAATTAACGGGCGTTAGTAGGGCGCGTAGGGCGTGTGTGTGTGTGTGTGTGTGTGTGTGTGTGTGTGTGTGTGTGTGTGTGTGTGTGTGTGTGTGTATGTATGTATGTGTGTATGTGTGTGTGTGTGTGTGTGTGTGTGTGTGTGTGTGTGTGTGTGTGTGTGTGTGTGTGTGTGTGTGTGAGTGTGTGTGTGTGTGTGTGTGTGTGTGTGTGTGTGTGTGTGTATGTACGTATTACTATATTATAAAGGATGGAAACCATGTCTCATCTCAAACTGTTCAATAGTAGCCATGACGAATATTATAGACGGCTGTCCCCGTTCAACTACTTGACTAGGCCGCGGCTGACGCGGACATTGTGCCACTGCCCGACATCGTTCAATCATAATCGGTTATATCAGTTCATCTTAGTACATTACGACAGTAGGAAAGGTCGTGTAGACTCCCAACAACTGACGTAACACGCATACTACATATAATAAAAATCATTTCCTAAGTGTGTGTTAGACTAATTGAAACCGATAAAATATGATAAAGTTATGACTAGACGAAAGTTTTCACTTCTTGGTATGTGTCTGTGTGAGTTACGTGAGCTGACAGTATCGCCAGCCGCTTAAACGCGCGGTCAGTCGGTAGGACGCGCTTCCTGGCTGTGACGTAACGATGCACTCAGGCGTGCATTTGTGAATAAGCTAAACTAAAAGTTCAATGAGGTGTCTACTATCCTAACTAATATTATAAATGTGAATGTGAATTTGTTGTTATGCTTTCACGCCTTACCTACTTGACCGATCATCATGAAATTTCGCATACACGTTGTCAGGGAACAGAGAAGTACATAGGGTTTTACGTTTTATCCAGTAATAAGTAGTGTTACTTTTTTTTTACGTGGTGAATGCTTTGACACGTACTTCTCCACGGGGCGACGGAGAGGTTATGTTGGGCTCATCGGAGAAAAGATACTAGAAAAGAAAAGATAATACCTACCATGGTGTTCCTCGACATAACCATACATGGTGAGACCGCGCGAATCGCTTTCACATGTAATCGCGACTACCCCGAAAGTAGTGTTACACAGCGAAGCTAGGTCAGATTTAGCTAGTATCTTGATAAAAGCCATATATAGTAGTAGATATAATTACATTGTGTAACATTCGCATAAATTCAAAACAATACTAGTATAATGTTGTGTGTGTACGATGTCTATGGGTGACAACTCGTCTGCCAGTATACGCGCGCGCATTGTGCGTTTGTATAAGGTTTATTATTACCATTACTATTATTGTAACAGACTGAGTGACGCCTTTGAAGTTATCATGAGATTATCTGTACTCATTTCAAATACTACCTTGGTGGGGCAGCTGTAATTAATGCGACTGTTGTGCGTGAGGTCTTGGGTTTCTCTTTCTCTTCCAAGTTAGGGCAAAGTTTTATTCGGTTTTTCTTAAATGAATACATGACTTTCACTTTGATACTTTTTCTTTCATGAGATTAACATGGGCAGCGTCCCGAATTTGAAATTTAGGAGTTAAAATTTTTTTAATTAATTTTACCTTGTGTGTCGTTAATGGACAGAATTTGTGTGAAAATAGAGCGTTGTGGTGTGAAGGTAACCATAGTACAGCTGTTGACAAAGGTATGCTAAGATGATTTGCCTGTTCAAACATTGGGGTTACAAAAGATTGAACAATACAGCATATAATTAATATAAGTTACTAAATTTAAACATATTCAACATTTTATTTATGAAATCAAATCTTACAATAGTCCAGGCTAACAGGCTATGGGCCAAGAAGGTACGTACATATAGTAGAGAAAAGAAATCAAATTGTAGACAAATAAGTTACATAGTAGACTGAACGGATGGTGTAGTGGTTAAAATGGTTGCTTCGCCACTGCCACTGTGCCGAGGGTTGTAGGTTCGATCCCTGCACGGGACAAACATTTTGTGTGATCTACAAATAGTTATACCGAGTTTGGGTGCTCTTTGTGTCCGTTGTTTGAATGTCTGGAAAACTCCCCGCGACATAGGATTAATTCTTAGTACGGGAGTAGAATTCTTTTAAAAGGGAGCCCTTTGTTTCGCCTATTTTTTTTGACCTAATTTAGTTTAGCATAACGTGTTAAGCATTTTTATTCTCATCATAATACTTTGACATAATTGTTTTTTGGCATACTATTTCAGTAGGCATAAATATCTTTTTGTCCTAATTTTTATTGGCATAAAGTTATGAGACATGTATAACTTGGGTACCATAGTGTAACAATAGGTTAGGGTGCGGAGGTGGCCCTTGGCCTATATACGAAAAGTATTTTATTAAATGCAAATACAAAATTTATAATGCTTCAAATTTATGCTTTGGAATAGTATGCTTAACAATTATTACGCTTATAGTAATTATGCTTAAAAAAATTATGCCTAAACAGTGCCAAATGTATATTGTGCGTAACTTTTATTAGGATAAGTAAAAGTATGCCATGTAAAATGATGACATATAATTTGTTGCGAATAAATAAGAAACCCCTTTTAAAAGAGTATAAAAGGAAAAATGTCCCGCCTTCTATTTTGTGCAACCTAAACCGTAGCTTATGAAAGTGAGTATCATACGCCTCTGTCTACTCACTCGGGGTATAGAGGCGTACGTAAGTAGTACGTACATATCTAAATATCGTTTATACGCTTAGTAGTCTAGACATAATACATATATTAATACATCAAATTTTATTATATTATATTATATCTATACTCATATAATAATAATAATAATAATTGTTTATTGCCATAAAGTAATTTTACAATGTCGGATTTATTTATTAACACTTTTTCACAGGTTTCTTTAACATATTATAATCGTAGTATAACCTCCCGCACTAGACTAAGCCTGCCCTGCGGAATGTCGGCCTCGATGGCGTAGTGGTTAGTGTAACCGACTGCCACGCCTGAGGTCGCGGGTTCGATTCCCGCACAAGTCAAACATTTGTGTGCATGAACATGGATGTTTGTCTTGGTCTGGGTGTTTCTATGTATAATATGTATGTATTTACAAAAAAAATAAGTATATATATATATGTTTATCCATTGTCTAGAACCCATAGTACAAGCTCAGCTTAGTTTGGGCTAGATGGTGTTGTGTGTATGTGGTAGAATATTATTAGTATTATTATTATTATTATTAATGTTCTCAGGGATTGTTACAGATTTCATTAATTATATTATTATACAGATACACTGCGGCAATGAACATTATGATGAGGAAAGATTTGATATTTTGTTTGTTTGTGAGGCTTTAACTCAAAAACTTCTCAACCGATTTTACAAACTCTTTCACCATCTTCTTCTTCTTCTTTTCGTGTGGTTAGTGGCCAACCTGTTGTCAAGAGTTGTCCAAGCCGCCCGTAGGCCTCTGACATGGCTTAACGACTGCTGTCAATTTGACAACAACCGGGACCGACTTTTTACGTGCCCTCCGAAGCACGGAGACGCTCAGATGAAATACCACTAAGCGGTCACCCATCTATAGACTGACCGCTTATCTTTTACCGACCAGTGAGTGCAACTAGCTATGAGTTTAAGAGTCACCATTAGAAAGCTATATTATCACCAAGTAACATAGACTACATTTTTTTAAAGTATTCATTCTAACATAACCTAATCTACTTTTACGCAAATAAAGCCGCGGGCAAAAGCTAGTTTATTTATTTATTTATTTATTTATTAAGATTCACCAACAGTTACTACAATATCACATACACATAAGACAAACATTTTGAGTCTAACCAATTGCATAACTAATTACAGGTGAATTCAGCATGCATTACATTTTAAACATTACATAAATAATATGACATAAGAAACAAACATAAATATTGAAAGTGACGAAATATCAATATTAAAGTTAAGTTTAACAATTAAATTATATCAAAATCCAGGAAATTTTAACAATCAAATATAAATATAAAATTAATAATGTAAATATATTGTAAATGTTATATTACTAATAAATCAAATAAAATTAGGTATAGCAAATAAAAATAAAAAATAAAAATATAAAATCTATTACAATTAGAACGAATAATAAAGTGAGTAATTAAAGTTTGTCAATATTCACACGGAAATAGTTAATTTATAATTAGCCATGTTTCTTAACAAAACATTTTCTATAGCACGAGTTCTCCTGAAATAATAATAATAATAATAATAATTCTTTATTGACACAAATTAAGCTACAATAATTTTGAATTCTCTGATCCCTGCACTAGTAAAAACTGTGTTGCAGGAGCCAGTGTCATGAAATGGCGAGAGAGGAGGATGAATACTTCTAAACCGCAGAATATAACGCGGTGTCGCAAGTAAGGAGAATAGAATACACATATGTACAGACAGCAGCAGAACTCAATTAAAAATCGCAAGATTTTAAATTCATACTAAAATTTTATAGCATTTGTTGTTAAGACTGCACCGAGCGTAAGACAGATAATGACAGAGCTCGTGCGGCGCATATTCAAATCGGCGCGCGGCCGCCATAGTAAAATTGTATGGAGGATTTGAAGTGCTTTTTTGATAAATATGTATCTTTATTGGCAACCAATAACTTAAATATTTGAGACGGACAAATTGTAATATAACTAGTTATGTTTCGTTTAAGCTGTAAAATAGGATAGATTTCTTCTGTTATAATCTAAATATTACGTAACACCAGCTTAAGTTTTTACATTTTTCGTGCAAATTCACGTAATTTTGTCGGTTAAAATATTAATTATTTTAAGTTTTTTACATGGAGTAATTGTAAACACATTAATTGTTACGATAAATGTATATTTTATATTTGTATTAAACAAAAAGAATTGATTTTATTCCCTTAACTGTGACCGCCTGTTTTGACACATTTCGCTCGACGCAGTCTTAAAAGAGGAATCCCCTTTTTACGCATAATGTTTTTTTCCTAATATACTTTGGCATAACTAGTCTGCCATAGAATTTACCCGCAACTTCGCTCCCGTAAATGTAGATTACTTTAGGATAGATTAGTAGCAGTACGTCTTTCTGGATTAATGATACCCAATGTCCTTTTCTGTTCACCTGACAACGTGTGTATAAAATTTCACGATAATCGGTCGAGTAGATAAGGCCTAAAAGCAGAACAAACAAACAAACTCATATTCGCATTTCGCTGGGCCTAGTTCCCATGTTACGGGGTACTTTATAAAACATTCAAAGAATGGACACAAAGAATATCTAGACTCGGAACGACTATTTGTAGATCGCACAAATTCTTGTCCCGTTTGGGGTTCGAACCTACAACACTCGGCGCAGTGGCAGCGGTGAGACGACCACTTAAACCACTACATCATCAGACTATTGCCGTCTTCCAGCCCCATTTTCAGAATCCATGCTGCAATCGAGGATTTCTTAAAAGAGAAACCTAATAACACTTTTTCCGTCTCTTGCATTGAACCCAAAACCAAATGCATAGCAGTCACATTTACTATCGTTGCATCACCGATTCATCCAATCGCAAAAAAAGAAAAGTATCTTCATAAAAACATTGTGGTTTTAGAACATTGTATAATATTTAGTTATTTATATTGCTGATGGTACATAATACGTGTTTGCGTAATGTTGCCAATCACTTTAGTTTTTGCTGTCATTACTTTGCATTATAACTTATAGAGGCGTCCGTGACGCAGCAGCGATCGCGCAGATTGATCGATCTGTGAGATTAATGGTGTTTACGACGCAAGTGTGGCTCTAGCTATTCGTTGTAATACTTAGTTACATGCGCGAGAATCTCGCAAGAGCTACGTGCGCAAGTTAGTCGAGACGGTTACCTGCGCCAGCTACTCGCAAGGGCAACATATGCAAGATACTTGCGCCCTCACAAGTATATATCTACCCCTGTACATACATAAAATATTCCGTGGGCTGCAAGCGCAACCTATTCGTAAGGAATACATGCGTAAGTTAGTCGAAATGGTTATATGCGCAAGCTAGCCGTAAGGGTGGGTTGCGCAAGCTACTCATAAAGACTATATGCGTAAAATACTTGCAAGGGCTACATTTTCCACATACTTGCTAGGGCTATATGCGCCATTGATTATGCAGGTTACTTGCGTGGGTTCTGGCATCCTGTTCAAAATCTATAAGCTACAACATCTTAATGGCAATGTCGTTAAACTGACTTTAATGTGACTGTAACGATGGTTAAAGTATTATACTTGCAATCGAAATGTAGTATGTGGTGTATGTAGTTAGTTCGAATCCCCCTTGCAGTAACTTGTATAAATAACCCAAATAGCTAGTAACTAAAATAAAATTAAGTGTACCTAACGACATGTCAAAGATTTATCTTATCAAAATTTGTTGAGGGTTACGAGAACTCATAGCAACACCAGAACCTCTGATACTAAAAATTTCTTCACAGAGCAACTTCTTTATGTTGCTCTGCCTGACCAGGGAATAGTAACCGAGGCCTCAAGCACAGCACTCGCTCTCACTTACACTACGACTGCGAAAAATATACGTCATCGACGCAGTCATTAATAATAATAATAAGCCTGCACAAAAAATATTCTCTACGATCAAACTGTCCACCTAAATTAAAGTCTCAGGTTCCAATCTCGGCACGCAATTCATTTTTCGTAACCGTGTGTGTATTAAAATTAAATTATCATACGTTTTAACAGTGATAGAAAAAATTGTGTGGAAACTAGCTTGCCTTGTTACACAATTTCTTTAAATCAGCTGAAGCGGTATAATTTATAATGTTTTGAGGGTTAGGCTGGTTGTGTACAGCTTCAATATAGGCGATTCGATAAAGAGATAAAGATATATTTATTAGTTTCAAACATGTGTAGTTTATGGGAAATGCATAATATAACAGTTAAATAGGTAGGTTATGTATCAACATGTTTTGCATTACAAATATAATTGATTTGAAGTTACATATTAACAGTATTAAAAAAAGTTTTGATCATGTGGCATCAAGCAATAAGACTTGACAGGAAACGGCCTCGATGGTGCAGCGGTATTTAATGTGAGTGTTGTCCAAGAGTTCTCGTGTTCGAGTCCCACCAAGTGTTCTTTGGTTTGACAAAGAAAGATAAAAAGAAATAAGTTTTTTAACGACATAGTCATGCGAATAAAACAAATAAAAAAATAAAACATATAAGGGTGTCGTTAAAAAGGTATTATCTCAGCATTAGTCGTAACACCTCAAAGGTGTGACCACGCTGGTCTTCCAATAATACCTATTTGTTGACAGAGGGTTCAACTAGCGGCAATATAGCTGATACAAATATAAATTTGATCTAAATTATGATAGGCTGTGTTAAAGATTTGTCAATTTAGTCTTCTTTTTGTTTCCGCCTCTCTTAGTGTTTTTATTAACCTTGGAATGGTGCAACGGTTTAAATGGTCGTCTCGCCACAAATGATGGTGGATGTAGAGAAAAAAAAATGTGATACACTAATAGTAGTTCCCAGTCTAAGTGTACTTTGTGTCTGATGTTTCAATGTTTGTATTGTCATATATTGCTAGTGCCAGAATTATGTTTGTCCTAATTAATTTTATACACGCATATTGTGAGTTTGTTTGTTACGCTTTTATGCCTTACTAATTACCTAACTACTCGACCGATCATCATGAAATTTCTCATACACTTTGTCAAGGGTACAGAAAAGGACGTAGGACAAGGACAACGACAAAATTAGATGATTAGGAAAGAAACTGTTCGCGAGCAAGCGAAGTCTCTGGCATATACTAGCCTATAATAAATCTTGTATTGGTTTAGCAATATTCGTGGTCATTTATAGACACTGGTATGTGGCACTCGGTCGATAAAAGAAGATCATTAACAACTTTAAGTCAATAAATTTTGTCGAGTCATCGTGCATTAACATGTCTTGCCCAACCTAAGGTGCAGACAGGCGCATGAATATACATACATAAAATATTAAGCACCTAACGAAGACAAACAGACATTAATAGCAGAAATTGTTTGCAACTTATTCATACATAATCCTAACTAATATTATAAATTTGAATGTGAGTTTGTTTGTTTGTTACGCTTTCCCGCCTTAACGACTAGACCAATCATCATGAAATTACGCATACATGATATCAGGGGAACAGAATAGCATATAGGGTACCTTTCATCTAGAAATAAGTACTGTTACAAATTTTTTTTTTACCCTGGAGGCATTCTTTGATTAATGTCTCACCTCTGCGCTCTCCTTTCCACGGAGAGGTTATGTCGGGCTCACCCGGGATAAGATGGAATGTCCCGGGTACTACCGACTAAACCTACCACGGTGTGCACACTCTACGCTACCTTGAATTGTGGGTGGGTCACTGGAACTACATCAGCGACCCACCCATCAGTGCTCAGCGCTGGCAAGAAATACCTGCGGACGACGCCTCCTGGATGACACTCCGACTCAATGGCTGGCGGACGGGAGATATTGGCGCATATGGCGTATAGAAGCGTTTGCCCAGCCCGGTTTACCGGCGGCGGCTCGGATCCGCATGGATTGTTTTCTCACGGATCCGCTCCTTCTGCGAGATAAAGTCCTCACAGACCGCTATCCAGTTCCTCTCCCTATCAACCATGGCTTTGATCACGGCCGGCAGTGTGAGTTCGACACCCACAACGTCAACGAGTTGACGACATTGCACCGCCTAGGCAGGACATACCTCAAGCTTGTGCTGCGACGTTTCCTGAATACACTCGCAGTGGTGGCAGATGGGACTCGGTTCCCTCTTTGCGACCGTGTACTTGTACTTGTAGGTACTTGCCAAACAACCGTGCCCTGACAATACCTGCACTAGTCGAAAGGAAAGGGTCCCATCGTAATCATGGACCATAACAGTTACTAATCTAACTCAACCAAGATTTAAGCGAGCGAAGCCGTGCTCAAAATATCGTGTTATGGATTCGATCCCCAAACAATATAAAGAATTGTGTGATTCACAAATAGTTGCTCCGACTTAGAGTGTCTTCTTGGTGTTCATTGTTTGAATATTTGTTATGTCCCCCGCGATACAGTCATTATTTCTACTGCGGCAGTGGTCCTTTTAGAGTTCGAAAAAACTCTTATACAACAGCTTTGTCCGTCCGGCTATGTTATACAACTTTCAACTTAAGAACCGTAAGAGCTAGAGACTCGCGGTAAACGCCATTCGACACAGCATATATCTTATGTGGGGGCCAGTCAGTGCAGACCGGCGACACTTCGATCCAGTGGGATCTTTTGTGTCGACACTCTTCCAATAACGACTGCCATAGATGTTCATGGCAGCCGGGAACGACGGCTTAACGTGCTCTCCGAGGCATGGAGCAGGCGATAATTGTCAATCAATACGCACATAATTTCGAAAAGTCATATAACTTCCGAAAGTCGGAGGTGCGCGACGTGGGTTCGAACCCGAGACCCTCTTGCATTGCAGTCTGTTGGTCTCTCCACTGAGCTATCGCTGCTCACACATATACACAGCATAGTCGATATACCCCCGAAATGACTATGACCTATGACCTCTGACCTCAAGTTCAGGTGGTATTACGTGACCTTTGCATATTACTTGAACCATTTTTTCGAACTCTAAGATTTACGGCAATTCATTGCTGATTATCACTTGTTATGAAACTAATACAATATAAATACGTCACGTCTTAACCCCGATGGGGCCGATAGAGTTTCGATAAGCCAAGTTGCATTACACCCACATTTTATCAGCTATAATTACATAATATATGCTGTCTACCAAACATAGTTTCAGACTCCGTGTGTGTGTTGCTATTGAAAATTTCTTGACTGAAAAATCCAACAAAAGCTTCCAGATCCCGAAATCGAACTTGACATCTCATGCACAACAACTGCATTCACTACCGCTGCACTACTGAGGTGGGTAGTTTCAACGTGTGCAAGGTCACCCATGACAACAATTCTTAGTGTAGGACTATTGTTTCTACCATCTCTTATAGCAATAAATGTTCCAATCCATTTGCATTAAATTTTAAGAAAATATAACATGGCATACTTTTGTTTATTCTTATTATATTTACGCATAACAGCTTAAGCATAATTTTTTTAAATTGTATATTATCACAACTAGCCGTCTGGGGTGCCGTGGCAACCTAACGAACCTATATGACGGGTTGTCACTAATTACTTGCTTCGCAAGCAAGGTCGGGTACGCGGGCCTCGCCTGATTTACTGTATACCAGAAACAATTATGGCAATTAAGGCAACATAAAAAAAAAACATTTATGCCAAAGTATAACAGGAAAATATCATTATGCGAAAAGAAGGGATCCTTTTCTTAAATAATTGACTACTTTAGTTCATATGACGACGCTGCCATTTGGATGGCGAGCTCGGCGCATGCGCAGTTAGAAAGGACGCGCAGAGAGCGGCTAATGTCGACCTTGCTGCACTTAATTTGCACTTAACTATTATAACGAATATATCTAATGTATAATGTTAGAGACGGCGGAGGACAAGTATATTGCAACAATAAGTGTATGAATGGGGTCAATCTGCGGGTCAGTGCCGCCATATGATATGATATAATGTATTGTTTATACAACCTTTCTGCTAGTCTTCTTGATCCTTTGGCTTGTGTTTTTGTAGGACCCGGTAGTTAGTTATTGTATTCACTATTAATTATACAATAAGAAGTAAATTTCCATTCATAAAATACTTATACAAATTTGTCAGATGTTTAGCTACTTTTGTCGCTGACTGTACAAACTAATGGCGTAGAGGGTTCAAATTGTTGCCTCGCCACTGCGCCGAGTGTCGTAGGTTCGGTATCCACGTGAGACAAAAAATTGTGTAACCCGCCAATAGTTGTTTCGGGTCTAAGTGTTTTTGTGTCTGTTGTTCGAAAGATTGTAGATTTAACCGTGTCATACGAATTATTTCTAGAATAGAAGTTGTCTTTTTAAAGGAAAAATACCCATTAGTTTGCGTCGATTTGTTAGTGCATTGTATGCATTTGTATAACATTTATTTCAAAATACGGTCCTAATTTCGTAATTGATCCTGGTAAGAAATCTGGTCTGGTGTACCATTCAGTTTTTTTCTGTTCTAGGAGTCTAAGAGACTAGAAATAGTAGATTCTTACTTAAGTCATAAAGGTTACGTTTGACCTAAAATCTGCCTGGCAAACTGTATGTACAAAACATCCCTACCTACCCCTTGCAAAAAATATAACCTTGAGCCTATGATACACTAAAGCTTATCTTGAACATTACGCGGGTAAACTGCGCTAGTTAAGACACTTGGCGGGCTGTACATGTCGTAAAAACGACCATGCAAGAGAAAACTATGTCACCTGCGCAAGTAATCTGTATGATTCTTTTACGTAAAAGACAACTTCTGCACTAGGAATAATTCCTGTATCGCGGGGGACTTTACAGACGTTCAAACAACGGACATAAAGAACATCCAGAAACGGCATAACTATTTGTGGATCGCACACATTTTGTCCCGTGTGGGGATCGAACGCACAACTCTCGGCGCAGTAGCAGTGGCGAGGCTACCACATAAACCACTACGTCGTCCGTGCAGTTAATTTGACTTGCGTATGTAACCCACGCGAGTACTTTGCGCATGTAGGCTCTGCGAATAGCCTGTTTGAGTTGCTTGCATATGAAAATGCGTGAGTTGCTTGCACGTATAGATAGGCTGCGTGAAAAGTTAACGCATATAGCCCCCGTGAGAAGTTAGCGCATGTAACCCGCGCGACTAGCTTGCGTATGTAGACTGCGCGAGTACCTAACTTGCACATGTAGTCCAGCTAATTACAGTGTGTACAAGTAACATTATTATCGATAGTGACAGCGGATCTTAGATAAGAACTTATTGAGCATCGCTGTTATTACGATTTTCTTAATAAATTGTTTATTTAGGCTACAAAGCAACGTCTAGTATGCATGTATCTTATGTGGGGGCCAGTCAGTGCAGAGCGGCGACACTTCGACCCAGTGGGATCTTTTGTGTCGACACTCTCCCAATAACGACTGCCATAGATGTTCATGGCAGCCAGGACCGACGGCTTAACGTGCTCTCCGAGGCACGGAGCAGGCGATAATTGTCAATCAATACGCACATAATTTCGAAAAGTCATATAGCTTCCGAAAGTCAGAGGTGCGCGACGTGGGTTCGAACCCGAGACCCCCTGCATTGCAGTCTGTTGGTCAAAGAGCAGCGATAGCTCAGTGGGGACACTGAGCTATCGCTGCTCTTTAACGTCTAGTATAGTCGTAAAGTAATAATATGTTGTGGTTTTAATTAATATTTAACATTTATATCAAAGTTATTAGTATTAAATAAGTTAGCAGAACGGAGGTTTAGACATAAAGTAGCTTATACCGATGTATTTTACGTCTTATAATAAATAATATAAGATAAGATAAGATAAAACTTTATTCATAGATAAATTTAGCCCAGGTTTACAATGTTGTTCTGTTTGAATATACGTTCTAATTATGAGTACACAGCATTTTTAAAACAGATACAATACAGTACAGTTAAACATATTTACGCTATTAAATATAATAACTTAGAACATTAGCAAATTAATATATAAATAAGAAGAAATATTCTGTTTAACTTCAACATATAAAATTGGCGGTCAACCGATAAAAAATCTTTACCTTCCGTGCTAGTCAAATGACTGTGTTATGGCAAGGTAAGGATTCTCACTCTGGAAATACCAACTGTAAGTTAATTGAATAAGGACAGTTTTGTATTAATGATTGTAATATTTAAGCGAACAAAACATGCACGACATCTACTAATGAGTTTGGTGTAAACAAGTAATATATCTTCAAACAACAGATAATTTTGAAGAATGATTGTTAAGCTTAGTTAAACTATTTTAGAATAATGTAATTGATAAAATATAAAGTTTATTGAAATTACATACATACATACATACATAGATTCACGCCTGTTTCCCAGAGGGGTAGGCAGAGACTACGGATTTCCATTTGCTACGATCCTGACACACTTCTCTGGCTTCATTCACTTTCATCACATTCCTCATACACGCCCGTCAGTTCAAGGTGCTCTTAACCTGGCCTTTTTCCAGAACGCCTCCGATCTGATCAAGAAACGTTCGCCTAGGTCTTCCTCTTGCGACTGTTCCATTCACACTAGCCCTATAAACTTTCTTAGTCAGTCTTTCCTCGTCCATTCTTTCTACATGCCCAAACCACCTTGACATACCCTTTTCTATTCTTGTTATTGAAATTAAACTACTATATACGGATTTTATCGCGCTGTTTATTTGATACTTTATTATTTTAATTAAATTAAATCTAAATAGTTTTAATAATAATTTAATTAGCTTAAAAATTAGTAAAGTTTAATAGTAGAAGTAGTAGTGTAACAGTTTTCAAAATTATGTAATAAAGTGTCAAATAAACAACGCGATAAAAGCCGTATGTAGTAGTTTAATTTCAATGAATAATATTCGCGTAAACAGAAGACAATATTATATAAAGTTTATGTCAATGCAGACATGATTTAGTATTTATATGAAGTTTGTTTATGGTAATATATAATGTATTATATTAAAAATAAGCATTATATAAATATATATATATATATTAAATATGCATTAATTATTTAATATGTATGTAATGTTGTACTAATATATTTATATATTCATACACGCGTTTAAATATCGTTTATTATATATACATACATATTTTTGTAAATGTATTTAAAATCTAAATATATATACACACACGCACACATATATATATCTATTCAAAATATAAATTATAGAACATTTATTTACTTACATATTTGGATAATTTTTTCTGTCCGTTCGTAATCTCAACTACTCAAATATTCATCTAGTGTCCTTTTGCAAACAAATCTCGTCATATCTTTTAGTGGTTTGACTTTACTTAGACGATTATAGAGTAGCGGAGCCAGAAAGTATGAAAAACACTGAGCAAAGGTAGTCTTACATACGAGATACTTACACACGAGGGCACTTCGTAAACCTCGTGTGATCTTCTCATAGATTTATTACCACGTCTTTGGCAAATGTGTTGTTTTACAACAATACTTCTAATAAAATGTTGACGAATCGTAAGAACTTCAAGCTCCTTATACAGTTTTACAGTAGGATACTTAAACTGATTAAAATTAACTACCTTTAAGATACAACGCTGGGCTCTTTCTATTTTGTGAGAATACTTTTTCGGACACCACCCCAAGCGGCGATGTCGTAGGTAGCTATAGATTGACATAAGGTTAGGTAAACAATCTTGCTAGTCTTTTGATCTTTCAGGTTTCTGATTTGTTTGAAAATAGGTATTACTTTGCGTATTCTAGATTTCAGATTATTAATATGTGGTTTCCAATTTAATTTTTTTATCTATTTCAATGCCAAGATATTTTGTACTATTGGCTGCAGATAAGATGTGACAGTCGCATTTTCTAGCAGTAACAGATCAACCAGAAGCACATGCTTCTGTATGTGCTTTTATTATAAAATCAGTACGGGATATACATATCAAGCAATTAGGAAAAGCTAATATAGTTGTAGTTAGATATGCATCACCTGAATTAAAACTAACAATACAAGTGAAAGCGTTGCATAAACTACAAAGAAACACGGTAATAATAAAAGTAACAAATGCCGTGGTTTCTCGACATATGTACATATATACCTGCTAATAGTCATTGTATGTCTAAATCTTTAATCTGCTTTAGGGTTTTGAAAACTATGGCAAACTGATCCTCTTCTTTACGCAGTAAAATATTACCTCGTGACACCCAACAGTATTTGTACCTTCCATTCTTCACCAGTTCCCGAGCAGCAGCCAGGATCTTCTTAGACATAGGTATTAGAGCTTCAGATATATAAACTCTTGAAGTTACTCCGCTAATCCCTAACATTTCTGAGTTTAGTGGTCTTTCCCTGTTTTCAGAGTTATATTTCATTGCAGCTCTTAAGATTGCCTCCTTCTCTTTGACATCCTAGTACTCCATTATAATGGGCCCATTTTGTTTACCTCTTCTGTATATTTTTATCGTTTCATCCAAAGATGGTAGATTTAATGTATTGTAAATATTCTTGATAATTTTATTTACATCTTCTTTATCTTCCCGTGGAATATTTCTTATTTCAACAATATTCCTAACGCATTGTTTTTGCAACTCATTTGATTAAGATTCTATATCATTTATCCGTGTCATATCTACTTCAAACTTAGCTTCAAGGGTTTCTACTCTGCTCATAATTTCCTTGTAATTAGTAACATTCAGCTCTAGTAGTTTTATAATCTGCGCGTTAGACTCAAGTATCTGACTGTTTTGTTGCTTTATTTCACTGATTTCCGTATTCATCAATTGCTTGAAAGACTTCATGAGTTCTTCTTTAAGATTCGTAAAGCTTTCATGTTCAGGATTTTATCGTTTTCTTATGTTGACATTTCGAATAATATCATGGTCTGTTGATTCAAGTGATAGATCAGGTTGCGAAGAAACCTTATTGGTTGGTCGGATGTTGGAGTACGCTGCATTTTATCTGTTAATATTGCTTGTAATATAAACGTATTGAACCGACTCGGGTTTAGAATAGTGCTGGATTCAAAGAGAATTAAAACTTATCTCTTTATAAAGAAGGGCTAAAATTGGTGTTTATTAGTTTTGTATCAAAGCAAAACACGTCTGACTTCAACTAGTACGCAAGTGAGAAGAAGATTTAGTGGTCGCCTATTCACTACCAGTGCGCTGACTGTTGTGGTTTCGAACTCCATCAGACAAAAATGTGTCATTATCCTCTTGCCCTAGTCCCAATTTATTTGGGGTCGGCGCAGTATGTCCTTTGCTTCCATACTTCTCTGTCACCCGTCATCTAATCATTTACCCCTTTCCCTTTCATATCCATCCTCACACAGTCCATCCATCTTTTCCTTGGCCTACCTCTCCCTTATCGTCCCTCTACCCTCATATCCATCACTTGCTTACCTACATACGTATCATCTCTTCGCATAACATGTCCATACCAAGCCAAACGATTTCCTTTCACCTTCTCGTCTATGGGCACCACTTTCAGACTACCTATTACGTACCTCTTTCGTCAGACGAAAATGTGTATGGTCTACAAATAATTGCTGCAAGTCTGGGTGTTCTTTGTGTCGTTGTTTGAATATTTGTGTCTGCGACGCAGTAAACAAATCTTGCCCTGGATAAGTATTTGTAAAAAAATATTATTAAACAAATAAATAGTTGTTACTAGTCTCGGTCGGCCTCGATGGTGTAGTGGTTAGTGTAACCGACTGCCACGCCTGAGGTCGCGGGTTCGATTCCCGCACAAGTCAAACATTTGTGTGCATGAATATGGATGTTTGTCTTGGTCTGGGTGTTTCTATGTATAATATGTAAGTATTTACAAAAAAAAAGTATATATGTATGTTTATCCATTATCTAGTACCCATAGTACAAGCTCTGCTTAGTTTGGGCTAGATGGTGTTGTGTGTATGTGGTAGAATATTATTATTATTATTATTATTATTTGCATCTGTTGTTTGAATGTTTCTAAAGTCCTCCGTTACACTAGCTAAGCAAATGTGGCAGATTCCCTTAAATAAATATTTTCTCCTTTTGTTAGACGTTTACGTATTAAATTGTTTAATATCCCGGGTCGATCAGTCTGTGCAGTAGTTCTTTGTATTTAACACACATACATAAATACGATGATAAAATCCTTTCTATCAATTTGCATATTTATCTATGTTATTAATATTGTTATTTCATATTTTATTACTTGTTTAGTGTTATTCAAACTTAGAGTATTCATATATTTTAGTTGGGTTAAACGAATTTTTGTTCTTCTTACACTGAGAAGTGGGTTGTCCCCGCATGTCCCGTGGGATAGTTTATACAGGGTTGAGCTACACGACGCAATGACAGAGGTGAGGTGACAACTTAATCTACAAAGTCATTCATGCAGTAAAAAAAACTCTTCATTTTTTGCGAACATTTTGCACCAGCGGATATCTCACTAACTCTTCTCCCTAGCCTTTATTATTCCCAAGTCACTTGGGGTCGGCTTTTTCTAGTCTAACGGGATTTGACTGGATATCATTTTTACACGGAGCGGCTGACACCTGACCTCCGCAACCCGAAGGCTAACGATACCCTAAGGCTAGACCAGTGTCAGGATATTAGAGGGCACTGACTTCCCTATAACGACTGCCATAGATGTTCATGACAGCCGGGACCGACGGATTAACGTACTCTCCGAGGCACGGAGCAGGCGATAATTGTCAATCAATACGCACATAATTTCGAAAAGTCATATAACTTCCGAAAGTCAGAGGTGCGCGACGGGGGTTCGAACCCGAGACTCTCGGCATTGCAGTCTGTTGGTTTCCCCACTGAGCTATCTCACTAACTATCGACTTAAATAGAATGGTTATTTCGAAGCCCGTAGTTAGGTTATTTTTAAAGATCAATCAAAAGATTATCAAAGGAATGCATATACGCTTATTGTGCACCGGTTATTCTTGCATAACTCAGTTAGAGTTACATGAAGTGCCGGATTTAAATATTTCAGAAATTTCAGTTTTTAATATTTTTTTCAAAAAGTAAGATTACATAGTTCACATAAAATATGAGTTTTTTTTTAACAATTATAATATAAGAAGTATTTACTAACATTTTATATTCGATCAATCGAGTTTAAGTTGGTTAATAATCATTTTTGTTTAATAAGTACATTTTACTCCACTTTAAAAATATTAATCGATAAAACATTCTTTACGTTTTTAGATACCTAGCTTATTATATAACTGAGCTCCTTCATACTATAAATGCTTTTTACCGTGCAATGTTCTTATGTGAGGTAGTTCTATATTATTTCTGTTTCTTGTGGGTTTCTTGTTCTTATCTGTGTTTTTCGTGTTTCAATGTAATATTAGTATGAGTTGATTTAATTAATATTTATTTATATTATCATAGATTTAAATAAAACATGCGCTCTACTATGTTTATATGTTGTTACCTTTCTATATTGTTAAGTTGTTAGCCGACACACAATGACAACATGACATCTGAATATAAATGTAGTATTATCACGCTCACTCATATCGAAAATTGTACGCTATTGTTCTCTATTATGTAAAATATAGAACAATAGTGTACAATTTTCGCACTCTTCTTAGTGAAGACACTTTTCCGTGCTATCTAATGAACACCTATGGTTTAAATATTTATATGTCATTACGTACCGACCCTAAAAATACATAATCTACCTTACAAATTTAATCTGTGTTGTTGTGCCAAGTCTTCGAGTAAAATGCCTGTCACAAATAGATCGGCGGAAAATAATATATAATATAATATAATATAATATTATGTTTTATTTGAAATTAAACTACTTTATACAGCTTTACGATAAAATTTGTATAAAGTAGTTTGATTTCAATGTAAAACATTCGCGTAAACGTAAACAATACAATGACCAATATGTTTAAATTATAGATTTTAATAAATTATTATGATATTTACCAAAAATCCCAAAATAAACTAAAGCTGTTTTTAGTTCGAACCACGTGAGCGTAAACGATTTTGATTGACTACTTATACGAGTATGCTGACTTCACATGTTTGTGAATGTCTTCTGTCTTCTTGCTATCTAATATTTATTTACTAACGTGTAAAGTCCATTAACAACACTTTGATATTAAATAATCAGTGTATTTTGTGCGTGATATTGTATAGCCTATAACTTTTCTCTTAGAGAAAAGAAAGAGGAAAGAAAAGAAGAAAATAATTAAAATGTAAAATATTTTTTAAATACGAGTAGTCCTTTACGTTTCATTTAAATAAAATCATATTTAAACTCTTCAGCGTTTTTATAGTATGGTATATACATATTGTATTCTAATTTTACCATACGGCACCCTAAAACAATTATGCAAATAAATAACGCTGTATATATTTCATTCAAATGAATTATTGATCACTTCTGTGTTGATTCAATTTACATATGCAATTCGTTAAAATTCGACCAAAAGCGATATCAGTTTTAATTGAATGGCACTAGCTATTCATAACTAAGGCAACCAAAAGTGCTTCAGTGGCACAGCGTTTGTGAATGCTTTGACTTAAGGGCGGCGTGAAAAGTTATTGGGTTTTCTTTTAAGAAAATCTTAATAGCAGCAAGGCTGGTGGTGAGCCCTGTTGATGGCAATAGGCTCGTTTCGTATTAGATGGAACCGAAACCTAGTCTGCCGAAATGTAGGTATAATATACCTTGCCTACCCTTAGGAGATATATCTGTGAGACTATGTACAGGTCTTTAGTTTTTGCGGATTACAATGATTTGTCCCCAGTAGAAACCGACACCACAATGCTCAGCGAAGTGGCAGTGATGAGGTGACTAATTAAATCACTATGCGATCTATAATGTTGTGGCGACACATTGTTAGTCGCCACTCGTAGGGCACAATTATAGACGCGGGTCTATACTGTGCCCTACGAGTAGCGACTGCTCTTTCTAATCGGAGTGGTTGGCGAAGCGAGCTTGGAATAAGCTCACTCAGCAAATATAACAATGTGTCGCCACACTGTTAATGCGCATATAGCTTCAAAAAGTCAGAATGCGTAACGTGGGTTCAAACTCAAGACCTCAGCTTATCAGTCCCGCTCACTGATTGGATGTTATAATTATATACCTAATGTCTTATAAAATATCTACGTTATTAATCAAACGTCTAATTAAGGTAAAAGTAAATGTCTGAATAATTAAATACTAAGAACCGCATAATTAAGTGCAAGATCTTAACGACAAGGGCAAATAATGAATTAGGTTAAATTATAATTTGTGTAACGACCGACTCGTTGATCAAGTTGCACAGTTTTATGCACTTGCGTAATTGTCAATTTGTAAGATCCTGTATTTGATTCCTAATATCATTTTACGTAATCGGATTTAAATTGCGGTGAAAATAAAAATCTAGGAATTATGTGACTGTATGGTAGCGGGTAGCGCCACTGTGCAATGATGACTTAAGCCACTGCTTAAGTCATCATTGTAAGAGTGTAGAGTATTAGATCTATAGGTCACAAATTTGCGTGATCCATAAATCGTTTTCAGTATGAGAGTGTTCTTAGTTTCTGAAAGTAACTGCAGGAAAGATAATCTAAAAAAAAAACTACAAAATGATAATTCAATCGATGGTATCCTTAGAGATTTTGGAACTGTGCTCACAATACCTAATTATTTGAATTATGTAAGACCTAGACATAGCTAGCAAATGTGGATGTAGATCAACTCTATCTAACCCTGCTATATTACCGTGATGCTACGTTACACAATCTTTTAATCTTGATCGATACAATCACGAATATTAAACACCAAGAGCGTTGATGTCTTTTGTACTGAAGCTTCTTGTTCTAGTTATTGTACGATTGTTGCTGTAGATTTCTTCCTGAGCGTATGTTTTAAAACGTTTTAATATCATCTTTGAACCTATCTACTGTAATCTAGATGTCTGACCTTATCATGATGAGATCAAGGTGACTTAATCCTGTAACTGTAGTGTAGAGTAAGTGCGCTACATAATAACGTTATTTAGACCGAATTTGAGTCACGCTGACTGATCTTCGCAGACTAGCCATCTCTTCAGGAGGTATTACAGTGCACAAGTGTATGCACAAACACAAGAGGTGTATCTGGACTGTAATGGTTGAAAATCAGGATTTAGCATAAGTTCGCAACGGGTTGGATTATCAATACTTATTTGTGGATCACGATTCTGTGATTCGAATTGAAAGTGTTCGCCTTGTCATGCCACTGCGCCGAGTGTGTTGGGTTCGATTCCCACACGGGACAATAACTTGTGTGATCCACATAATTATGATTGATCCGAGTCTGGGTTTCGTTGTGTCCGTTATTTAAACGTTTGTAAAATCCGTGTCACAGCAATTATTCCTACTGCGGTAGATGTAATTTTAAATAAATAAGGAAGGACGTTTTTCATCACCAAACCACAACACTCGGCTCACTGGCCATGGTGAGGCGACCTCTTAGACCACTACACCATCCGGACTGATAATATATGACTAGATTATGTATTTGGGTCACAAACTAGTAGTTTAGAATGAAAGTCAAGGTCGTGTGTATGAAATTACATTTCCATTTATAATTGTCAAGCTCTGGTAAGACAAAGCCTTCAGCATATGAGAAGAATGGCGACAATAACTACATTGCTATGGTGTTTAAGAAACCATATATGTGTTTACTGATTTGTTGAATCCGTAGTATAAATTTGCGAATAGTTTTGTGGTAGACAATGAGGTTTGCAGTTCGATTCCCGAGTCTGGAAAAGTGTAATTAAGGGTTTACTGTTCAGAAATTCTAAGTAGCTTTTCGCATTTAATCAACAGATAACAAGATCCTTTTCTGAATCACCCAAGCCCAAAAAACGTCCTGGCAGTGGATAGTACCACTAAACCTAATCCGTCCAGCCCTGTTTTATGTAGATATTAAAACAGCGCTGGATAAATGTAGGTGAAATTCACCTCTGCCTACTATTACTTCTTTTATTAAATACAGGCGTGAGTCAATATATGTAAAATACTAAAATAATTAATGTAAAGTGATGCTAAGCAAGCAGACTTCAAAAAGATATTTGAGTACTTTAAAGGTATAGTTCCTTGCTATTAATAAGTATTAAACTGGAACTCTAATAAACATAAGTTCTAAACAACTGCTATGCAGTTAGACAACTATGTAGAGTCTCGGTCGAGTTCAGGAGATTGTAGTCGACTTCGACCGCGTATCGAATGTGCAGGATGAGGTACGCGAGTGTTGAGCCCCCACTGTTGGCGCCTGGTGAGCGCGTGGGGGCGCGTGAAACGCGTGGGGTCTGCGGGCGCACGACACCGCGCGGCCGCCGGCAGTCTCCAGCCCCGCGCCATGCACGCCGCACGTACGCTCGCGCCTCTCGCGCTTCTCTCCGCCATCGCGATTCTATTCGCCGCGTGCGACGCCTCCCCCGCGTCCCGCATACTCACCCGCCATCGCCGACAACTCGCCGACGACGATGCACTGCAACCGCTCGAGGTACGTACAACTCTATCATCCTCACCCCAACACATCGCAGCACCATTACATTCATGCTTTCTTCAGAGAACTGCTTCGAACTCGTTGGTGATTACAAATCCGTTCCACGAATGAATAAAACATGTTGTACAGGATGATTAAGTAATTACCAATTTAGTAAGCTGTAGTTATAATTAGTATTTTGTAAGACGATGTTTAACGCGGTGTTAGAGCGAAGTGCCACTGTCAGCGTTGCGCGGTTTTCTATGTTATTAATATAATTTATGCGACGAAAGGTCAGAGAGCTCTGACAGTGGCACTTAGACTGACCTGTGACACTCGTTTACATAATGAGCTGGTCAGAGCGCTGATTTGATCGTGTGTCGCATGTCGGTGACCGGGTTAGCTCTCTAGTTCATCATAACGTGTAAGTGATTTACGGTGCTGCGTTGTGACGTAACGAGTAGACGGCGGCGGCTGTGCGCACCGCTCCCGCTTATGTAAGGCGCGATGTGCCGGCGACACTGGCCCGGTTCGCACGAATCCGCCGCTCTCTACTCCTTTACTTTATTCTCGGCTCACAGGTTCCCTCGCCTCTTCCTAGACGCTTCACACATAACTCGCTTACGTCTTACATGTAACGACGCGCCTCGTTCCCGCGCCCGCTCTCAGCCCTCTCTCCATAGTAGTGGTATATTAAAATGCGCGTTCACGCTAATGATTTAATATACATGCCATGTGTCAGTTCAGTAGCCATGTATATTCAACCGGCAAGCTTCTTTGTACTTACGTCATTGTCAACAAACATTACGCCCTTTTTATTTGTCCAAAACAAACTTGTGTACGTTTAACTAAACTATGAACATTGCAATATTAAACTAGCGCTGAATTCCGAGGCTTATGATGCAAAAATACCGCGAGATGCCGTAAAATACTTGACTACAGAACGATTAACATTAAGTTTATTACAAGTCAGATAAAAAAGTAGCGCTCAGTGTTGCAACATTTTATGCATGCATACATTCACAATTTGTGTTTCATATGATCTGATTGTATAACAAGAGTGCGATCTTTGGTGAATGTGCAAGTATCACAATTGTCTGAGATTGCATTACAGCAGGCTGTTTTATTACCGATACGGGCTACAAACAAGAAATGAAGAGTGAGCGTTTCTGTTTATATACGAGAATACCTCAAATATCTAACGCGCGAAAACATATCATATGTATCAAAATATCATATGCGCTTTAATACTGGTTATAAAACGTATAATATAACGATGGGTAAAATATAGTGGTACAAAACCAATACAAAAACTATTTGAAAACATCGTTGTTATGCCTATAAAACATAATTAGGTAATCGTAACAATTGACTAACTGCATTAGTAGCGCAGTGGCTAAGTGGTTGGCTGTGTGTTGTTGGTTGTCGCACTTCAATACTTGTACGGGCAAAACAATTTTAGATAGAGATATTTATACTCCATTTGGTTAGGTAGTTAACTAAAGGTAAACAATCTTGATGTGACTTTTTACACAAACACATATTAAATAAATAAACTACTGCTTAAACTAACGGTGCAATTGATTTAGTAATCGTTATTGTTGTATTTACATTGATCTTTAGCAGCATTTTATTTTGAAACTGAGTTTTTAGATAAAACCTAACCAAATGGAGTACAGTGTTCTTTATGTCGGTTGTTTGAATATTAACCCTCGCTATACAGAGAACAACTAAAGAGCAAGAAATGTCCTTGGAAAATATATAAATATATATTATATATATATATTATATAAATATTATTATATATATATTATTAATATTATTATATTATATATATATTTATATATATATTATTATATATATATATTATATAAAATACTGTACAACCCATAGTGTAGAGTTCCGTATCTATGGCCTATTCTTCTCTAACACCTATCACTAACCTTCATACTACTTACACAAACAGCATGTAAACGATGACACATCACCCAAGCCTCATAAATATAGCTCGTAGCTGTCAATAAATACTTAAGTATTTAGAAATATCGTTTCCTAATCATCAGCGTCATTATACTAACAACTACTATGCGCGTGCGCACGCAATCTCCTATCCCACAAACACTGGTGACCTTGACCTGAAGATCGCATCTCGTTATAAACCATTCTTGTGGTCAGTTGATATGTTAAAATGCATTGATTATAGGTGGTTGGCTCTACCACCTTAGATCAATAGGTGTGCGGTTTGAATTCAACGTCAAACCAACAAAAATTATTGGATTTTCCATTCTCAGTAATAGCCCAAAGTTAGAAAATTGGTGGTAATTAGTTCCCGTGTTTCGTAAAGCATGCGAAACTGCCGGTCTTTTTCTGTGTCTTCGCTAACACCCTTTTATCCCATTATAAGGAGGAAAGAAAGAAAAAATGTTTTATTTGAATCTCCATACATACATAATTTTAAAAGACAATAATAAATACAATGAAACAGAAGGCGGTACATGGAGATCAAATTAGACAACTGACTCAGCTATTGTATCTATTAAATAATTTCTTTTAAAAAGGCAACTTTATGATTAGTAATAATGCCTGTGCCGCGGAGGACTTTAGAAACATTCACACAACGGACACAAATACATCCAGACTTTGTTATTTTTGTTATTGTGTAAACATTTGTATGATTATTATTTTAAAAGTAAATGATAGATATGTAGATTTGATATCTATATATAAATACGTGAAGCAAAAACTTAGTACTCTATTTTACGAAAATTGCACGGCCGGAGAAATATGAAATTTGGCACAGTTCAAGTTTATATGGAGAAGGAGGGGCGAATCCTAATATTTATATAAAATATTTATGAGAAATACATTAAATGAATGAAAAAACACTACACGCACACAACCATGCATTTGACGCACACAGTCGAATTCTGTTCGTAGTATTTCGGTATTGTTCGGTTGATGTAATACTATTCTTCGTAACTATGGTTAAATAATAATTAGGTATATATCAATATATAATAACATATATCAGCAGTATCTTACAGGCAACCTTTGGGCGGATTGGAATGATATAAATATACTATTTATATTATAATATATTTACGTACTTATATGAAACTATCAAACTTATGATTAAAATTAATTATGGTCGGATTTCGACCACTAGGCGACCGCTAGTATATGTAAATCATTCAAGTTTTTGCCCTATATGGGGATCGAACAAACTCAACCGCTGGCAGTGATGTAGCGTCTATTTAAACCTACACCATCCGTATAGTCGAAGCTAGATTCACCGCCAAGATTGCCTACCGTGACCGACATTCGGTCTGGTAGACACTATTATAAAATGCACATTATTGTAAAGTTACACATGCTAATACTTATGTGTTCGGCACGTGTCTCGCGACTCGTTCCACAGCCAAGTCAAGTAGGTCGCGCGACCAGGTTAACGTGTTGCCTCACAATATTAAACCAAATGAAGCAGCCACTCATTCCCTCATAGCATCTTAAATGTGTAGCGAATCGACCTTGCATCGTAGAAACTGCAATTAACTAAACACAACTACTCATTTTAATACCCTTTTTTATAAAATAATTGCTAGCAATTTCGGTTATAAATGACTAGTATTATTGTTTCCCTTCTTTGTGAGCCAGACTGCTTTGAGTCGCAGTGTTTATTAAATTATAAAATTTTATATGATATGGGACATACCTTGATATTTTACTTTATCGTGGATTCACGTCAGTAGTGACAATATTCAAATATAATAATAATAATATCCTACCACATACACACAACACCATCTAGCCCAAACTAAGCAGAGCTTATACTATGGGTACTAGACAATGGATAAACATACATACATATATCCTTTTTTTTGTAAATATATACAAATTATACATAGAAACACCCAGACCAAGACAAACATCCATATTCATGCACACAGATGTTTGACTTGTGCGGGAATCGAACCCGCGACCTCAGGCGTGGCAGTCGGGTACACTAACCACTACACCATCAAGGCCGACTTACAACAATAAACTACCGCCACTTCGTTTTTCATTTTTGGATGTCGAACTTTGATATATGGAATACAGAAGTTTACGCTTACGAATACGTCTCATCGTGATGTCTTAAGCTGAATACGCGACTCAGTCTATGTTCTTAGAAAAATCTCAGTACCATCGAAGGATCTGAGTTGACACTTAAACGTATCTGGTGAAACTTTTAGAAATACAAATTAGTCGGTTTTTATATACAAAAAAAACCCACTACCGTTTGTAACCACAAAATTCGAAGAAGAGTAAATGACTAAACTTGAAATTTTTACACAAGTTTTCATTTTACGTAAGATTTTTTTAGTCCTGAAGTTCTCACGGTAACGGCAAATTGAAAATATCAGACTTAACCACATCGAAGCGTGGCCGGGTTTAGCTAATTCATCTATAAAATATGTTGATAAATTACTAGCGAACATTAGGTTGGTAGATTTATAGTAACTACTTCATTCTTCGTATTACTTCATCGATTAGATAATAAAAGGCTCACCTATTGTTATAGAACTTGATGAGAACTAAGTCAATACAGAAATAGATTTGTAATGTTATGCAAACAGTCAGACACGTTTTGCTTATTCAATAACACAAACTAGTCACAATAATTGCCTGACAATATAACTAAATTTTCAGACAGTAAACCGCACGCAATCATATTATACCTATCATTATTCATCAGTCATTAGTGTTTAGCGTTACATTATAAACGCAATTAACCTTCTAGAATTTGCCGTGTAATCTTAGCAAAATATCTAACAATCTATACCACTTAAGTTGCAAACCATACATTATGGAGGATTAAGGTTGTTCCGTTCATTAATTTGTTGAATACTATGCAAGTAAAACAAGTTAAGACGCTTGTGCGGATTGTAAGCATGATGTTAATAAGCGAGGCGAGTTAACACAATTGTCCTATGTGATTAATTGGCAAGTATAGTCCACGCAAGTAGCTTGGGTATGTAAGTCTAATACCTTTACCTCATAGGCAGAGAAATTACTCTCACACATTAGCCAACTACAGTTTTAGGTGCTATGTAATAAGGGGTTACTAACACCGTCTACCGAGCTCGGTTCAAACACTCGCTGCTACTGAGAATACCAATAATATTTTGTCATTTTAATTTGGACCTCGAACCCAGGCTGAATCGTAGCCATATGGTCAACACTGTGTTAGTTATGTGCCTGCATAACAAATCTATAACATTCACAGCAGTCGCATTCACGACCGCTGTGTCGATTCATCGCGTGCACAAGCCCCATTAAGTGGTAACTCGACGAATAGTAGTACGGTTTCCAACAAACCCTTATTACCAGATTTGGTCGCAGTATAAATTATATTTCTTAGTGGGTGTTGCAAGATCACTGTGGGCGAATGACGTAACACGAGAGCCGTAGTTCCGCGCATGCATTGTGTGGCCGCGCTTATAACTGGAGCAGTTTTTAGACCACTCGGAAACGCAACCACAATGCTTGTTAACCAATCAGGCTATTGTCCTATTGGGAAGGTTTCTTATCATCAGCTGATCTCACTATTGATAGCCGTTGTGGCGCCGGCGCTGGCTATTCGCCGGTCCCACGAATGTTGCATCACCTATTTGAAAGGCATCTGCGGATCAGAGGTATCGCACTGATATGTATCCTACTTAAATTCGCAGTATTATTGGTGTAGGATTTCAATCGTCTTGTTGGTATAGTGACATAGGTGCGCTTGCGTTAGGGCCGGGTGTGAGGGTTAAGGCGAATGTAATTGTAATTGCCGGCTAACAAATTCTTACCCATTCGTACTCCGCAATAAAGAATAAACTAAAGATAAATGCGAGAGCTTTCATTTAAAAAAAAACCTAACGATTCAGAGATATACCGCCGTAAGGATTATACGTCACTAGATTTTGCTCGCAACTTCGTTTGTGTAAATGTAGGTTAGCTTAGGTTAGTAACAGCACTTTTTTCTGGATGAAATGTACTCTATGTCCTCTTCTGTTCCCCTGACAACGTGTTTACGAAATTGTATGATGATCGATCGAGTAGTTAAGGCGTGAAAGCGTAACAAACAAACAAATTCACATTTTCATTCATTATATTAGTTAGGGTTAGATGTGCAGCATTATCAGATCGTAGATGTAAGATGTAGCGTAGATGAGTGGTGGCGTTGCGGTGTTGGTAATTGTAGGTGTTCGTAGTGATTACAGTGTCCGGCCGCGCGAGAGGCGGGCGGCCTCGACCCATAGCCACCCGACGCCTTCAGCTGCACCGCTCGGATCAAATTTGCCAAAGTATCACTACTTAGGGATAATATCAGCAGAACATTCAAACACTCTTTATAACCATTTGCAAGGCTACACGCGAATATGTAATTCCCTATATCAATTGATACACGGAAATATCGAATTTAATAAGTTTCATGATTGATGAAGCAAATGTTAGACATGGCAATAGATTTTTTTATTGTGTTTATTAAGGGACAGCGGAAGGTGTTAGATCAAAGAAATTATGAAGAAAACAATTGCTGATTGCTCGGAAGCTACAACAGTAGAAGCTAGAAAGCAAAAAAAAAATTTTTGGCTGGATCCACATTAGTTATTCCAAGATTAGGTGTTTATGTTTCTTTAGTAAATCTTTCTATTACAAAGTTACAAAGACACTTCTGTACAAAGATACGGTTAGTTATCAGCTGGCTTATATTAGAAAAAAGTGTGCTCGCTATTTCGTTTCATAAGCACATGTATTATTTATAATAATAATACACAATACCATCTAGCCCAAACTAAGCAGAGCTTGTACTATGGGTACTAGACAGTAGATAAAAATACATATATACATTTATTTGTAAATACTTACATATTATAAGTAGGAACACCCAGACCAAGACAAGCAACCATGTTCATGCACATAAATGTTTGACTTGTGCGGGAATCGAACCCGCGATCTCAGGCGTGGCAGTCGGTTATACTAACCACTACGCCATCGAGTTGTTGTTGTTGTTGTTATATATACTATCTTATTTTAAAATAGACAATATTTTATACTCATCAGATTTAAATGACACTAATATGCAAATTTAAACCAAGCTTATACAATACCTCACTGAAAACTACATTCAAAATTGTTTATCTTTTATGAAGGTTAGCATGCATAACTGCACAGACAAACAAAAGGTTATATGTAAAGATAAAAACTAACAGTTTCATTCATCATGCATATTAATTATACACTTAAATATGAAAGAACTTATTAAAAATGGTTGACATTTTGCTAACTTAACCGGTCGTATACCGCCGGCTCGCATACCAGCCGGCAGATTTGTACCCGTCGTAGGCCGGTGGCTCGCATGCGAGCCACCAAATTGGTTTTACGTTAGCTTAAGCTAAAGCGAAGGCGGCGCGCGGCGTTTTGGCGCCAATTTGGTGGCTCGCATGCGAGCCACCGGCCTACGACGGGTACAAATCTGCCGGCTGGTATGCAAGCCGGCGGTATACGACCGGTTAATGTCAAATTGTAAGTGTTAAGGACGCTTTACCTTGTGATGCAATTTCTTTCCTCTCTACTTAGTTTACGCGTGTCATGCCCGTCTTAGACCTTCGGAATTCATTGTAGATTGTCAGTACGTATCACTTGACAATTTATATATCCAACTAATCTCTTAATTGGTTAATAAGTACATTAAATTCAATTTCAAGTGATATTGGCACGTACCAATGTTTAATAAATAAATTTATGTTACCCGTACGTAGCTTTTATAAAATGAACAGTTATAGCTATCTTTGTAAATTTAATCACTCGTACCCAATACAAAATATGTGGTTTGTAGGTATATATTTAATGTGTTTTTTATTCATTGAAATTAAACTGCTATATACGGTATACTGTAGTATGCTATACACAGGGAGTCTCCCCGTGACCATGGCTGCTGAAAAGCAACCGAAACGTCGGGGAAAGTGTAAAAATAAATTAAATCTAAATAGTTTAATAATAATTTAATTAGCATAAAAATTAGTAAAGTTTAATAGTAGTACATAGAAGTGAAAAAATTTTCAAAATTTTGTAATAAAGTGTCAAATAAACAACGCGATAAAATCCGTATATAGCAGTTTAATTTCAATGAATAATATTCGCGTAAATAGAAGACAATATTGTGTTTTTTATTTTCATATACATAAATATTGTCTTACGTTTACGCGAATATTTTACATTGAAATCAAATTACTTTACACAGGTTTTTCCATGAACATGGCTGCTAAAAACAACAAAAGTTGAGACCAAAATCAAGGTATAGGGAATAATTGAATTAGCTTTAATACTAGTAAAGTTTAACAGTAGTAGTTTAATAGTTTCAATATTATGTAATAATAGTGTTTAAAAATAAACAATGAGAAAAATCCATATAGAATAATTTAATTTCAATGTATTGATACCTTTTCTTATTTGAATACATTATTGCTATTCTTTATACAATCTGTATGTGCCTATAAATGTAACATCCACAGACCTACATTAATCTATTTCTATAGGGTGTAATTATTGTTGCTAAGTGTATAAATGAATAATCTAATATCAAAAGTGGGTGCATGATCGATACTTTGAGTATGCGTTTTAGAATTGGCTACTGACAGTAATGACGTAGTTTCAACTCTTGCACAATTTCGCTTGCGACACCTAACATCTCGCACTTGCATAAAAACAACATCGCCGTTCATCCTTCACTAGAGTCTATTGCATCGGCTCATTCACTTCTATCGATTTTGTCTGACCTTTGGTGCACCTGCACTTAGACGAAAAATAAGGTGTAATAAACAAAGCATTAAATTGTATTTACGTCTAAGCCTAACTATTCAAGAATTTTGACTGCTCGGATAGTGTAGTGGCGAAGTAATTCAAGTGGTTCCCTCGCCCCCTGCCATCGCACTGGGTATTGTGGGTTCAAATCCCATACGGGACAAAAATTGGTTGTCCCGAATTTTGATGGTTTTCTTGCCCGTTGGTTAAATATTTGTCAAGTCCTCCGCGATACAGGAAGCATAGATAGCGCGGGAGTAGTAACAAAAAAAAAACAAGAATTCACTTATCTATAGAATTGTTTATGTACAAACATAATCTTATCCGCATATCACTGAAGGGGTAGATAAAAATGTATTACACTTACTTTCCAGCAGCTTTAATTTTATATCCTACGTAATAGAGTGCGACCCCACTGCAGTCAATACAGCTCAATTTTAAACGCCATCCATAGTCGGCCTCGATGGCGTAGTGGTCAGTGTAACCGACTGCCACGCCTGAGGTCGCGGGTTCGATTCCCGCACAAGTCAAACATTTATGTACATGAACATGGTTGCTTGTCTTGCTTTGTTTATTTGTTTAGTTGTTTATCCATTGTCTAGTACCCATAGTACAAGCTCTGCTTAGTTTGGGCTAGATGGTGTTGTGTGTATGGGATAGAATATAGTATAGAACATACTGGAATTGAAAATATCTTGTCAAAAACATCCATTAACACTTACGCTTTATACAAAGCAGTCATATCCACTATATGTGAATCACCAAGGTAGTTGTTTCGAACTTTAACAAGACTCTCAAAGACATACTGTCTACTTATACATTTTTAGACCTTGTGCTGCTACTAAGTACTTCTTACCCAATAACATTGTAATCAAGCCATGAATCAAAGCCAGGACCTCGGTAGTAAATGTGAGCGTAAATTTATGGCACTAGCCGAATAAGGTAGTAAAATTTATGATCATTATTATATTACCAAGTAATTCATATTGATAGAAAACGTGCACTGTACACACATTAAAATTACTAAATTTTTAATGACTTTACTATATTTGGTTGACCTCCATACGATTTTAGCACAACATTTAGCAAATGGACTTCAATCATATGAACCAATTGTTTATTTATATACTTTTAGCTTAAAATAAATTCAATGTCAGCTGCTTTATCAGAAATCTGCGAATTGGAGCAAATATCGCATAATTAACACACTGAAGGTGATTAATTGGGGTCATCGAGGTTCTGTGTTTAAGTAAATTATTAATTAAGTTCAGCTTTTAAAAATACTAAAAGGACCACCTGTATCGTTCGACTGAATAGCTAATTAAATAAACCTTCGCTTGTAGCTATTACAATATTTACACGCGAAGCTTATTCAAAAATTATTTTATTATAGTTTCAGGGTTAAAGTTATTGACCTTATTAGACAAGCCTTCTTGTACGGTAGATTGCTACAATCATCTCGGATGACAATTATGAGTAGTTCTAATGGACTTAGCTGAATACTGAGGTGTATAGATAAATATTTCTTTGAAAAAATTCTCGTCCTAGTATTTGGTCCTGTATCACGGGGGCCTTGGTTAACATTCAAATAGCGTACACAAAGAACACCCAGTCTGGGAGCAACTATTTGTAGATCACATAAATAGTAGACACCTAACTTTTTTGTTGCGTCTGTGGACTACTGTCGAACCCATAACAGTCAGCGCAGTTTACACGGCTGACACAGACAACAAGTTTAAATGATTGCTGATTTTTGGATCACGCAAATTTCTGTTCCACAACACTCGGCATATTGGCAGAGGCGCCGTCCGATCAGTAATTAGCGTATGTGCCCGTTGGGTAACACCAGTTTGTGTCATACTGTTACTCAATTCGAAAAATATTCCCCAAAAGTAACACTGTAATTTATTGCAACGTTTTTTTTATATAACTATTCTATAGGTAACACTATAACATAACAGAATCTTGTATTCTCGTTAAGTAACACCTCTTTGTAATAAAATCATTGATGAAATACGCCTTCAACAAAATGTAACGATTAACTAATATTGTGATTAGCCCGATAATTACGATATTAGTTATTTTGCACAACGACTGAAATAAATTATGCAAAATAAAATATTCTTTATTAAAAGCTTTTGTCCATCCGTACGATTCCGACTCGGAAGCGGTAGGTTGTGTTAGGTTCACTTTTGTACACCCAGCCGGAAATAGGAGCTCGCTGCGCGGGGCTCCGTCCAAATCCCATTAGAAGAAGAAGAAGAAGAAGTTCCCATAGAACTGAGGAATAGTGTAAAATTCGCCTAACCCATAAACAATTTTATTAAAAGATGTTGATTTTGGATTAGAATGATTTTATTTTATTTTCACCTAAACAATAAAGTTCTGGAACTTTTTGGGATATTTCGTCCAGATATGTAACCCTGTTACATACAAAAATTATAGTGTTAATTATTGAGAAAAAAAACGTTGCAATGATTTACAGTGTTACTTACCGAATTTTTTTTCCAATTGAGTAACAGTGTGACACAAACTGGTGTTACCCAACGGGAACAAAGGGTAAGCTATAAAAACATTTTGTCTCTGAATTATTTATTGAATATAATGAAATGTTTGAATAAACAACGTTGAATAAAAAGGTCATAGTTTCTTTTGCATATCTGATTAGTGGTTGAGAAATAACAGATGGACCAGATAGAATCATTCGTATGAAAACACTTATGGCTACTTTAATGATACAAGTAACTTGCGCAAGTTGAGGTACTTGTGTCAGTTTTATGCGTCTTGTAAACAAGCTTCGCCAGCCGCGCAAGTACCCCGTACCTTGCCTCGCGCGGATGGCCTCGTATGTAGCTGACGCATGTATCCCGCACGTACTTGGGCTACATGCGTCAGTACCCCGCGAGTAGCTTGCGCATGTAGCCCATGCCAGCTATTTGCTTCATGCATACGTAACTTGCGCATGTTATCCGTGTCATGCAAAAGAGCCGTTAACCCATTGAATTGCAGGCACATCGGAGGCCGGACACAATAGGTTTTTAATTATGACTAGTAGCCAAGACTTGGCAAGTTAAGTATTCTAGACGTTTTCTAGCCCGTGTGTGCATACCAAAATATATGTATATTATAAAAAACATAAATGTAAACTCGTTTACAGTTTGTATTACATATGTACGTACACTACATATAACTAATTACATAAAATTAATAATATTATTGAGTACATCCTTTTGATATCATCGAACTTTAAATTCGGCGTTACTGTGATTATATTTTCATATAGAACACCTCAATTAATTAATCCTAAGTAAAAAGATCGAGGATGTAATAAAAACGGATGTCTGTTCCGCCGGAAAGTTATTTTAAAAAAAGACGTAATATGTTTATATCGTACATTACAATCGACGCACTTCGTGGAGGACATGCATGTCATTATTATTTATTAAATATAATAAAATCATAACCGAGCATAAATTGGATGTTTATATAAGCTATGATTGTTATGGATGACGCAAATGCTCTTTGCAATTTTTAAAGCTACTCTCGAACTCGCATAAAGACACGGGCAAATAGTCCCTACGCGAGAATTGTTTTTACAAACAGTAACATATGACAGTTACAAAAACGCCCAGATTTATAAGTTGTGAACCAAACACTGGAAATTGCGAGGTGGAGATTTGGAATTTAGATTTAAATTTGGAACCAAACACTGGAAATTGCGAGGTGGGCTGCGCCCTGCGTGTTATCAAAAATAAAGTACCTATTTGTTTGTCGTTGTATGTATAAAATTTATAAATATGAGTGCTGTGTCCTACGCAGTGTAGTAGTTAGAAGAAATAATTTAATACATTTGGACCTAGATATGGTGCTTGTGGCACGCCTAACAGTTGAAAACAAGAATGACCTTCGACCATTCTAAATAGCGATCAAGCATTATAACATACTCGTTATAATTTGTTACTCCGACACGAGTTAATACGACAAGAGCATAAAAACCTAATAGTATTAAGTGAACATGCAATACAATGTCATGCTATACGCAATCGAAAGCTTTTGAGAAATCAGAAATTTAAATTTTCTTTGAATAAATGTAAATTGGCCTTGAACAGATTCATATCCATTGGCAATGAGCAGTGGCCACTCTGTATTATCTGTCAACGATAATTTGAAAAGACGCAACGTGAGAAACATATCAAATAGAATAAATAATGATGTTTAGCGCCTTACTACTGCTTTAGAGACCGTGCATATATTGGAAATATATCTACATACATAAATTATGTATGTTCGACTGTACACTCGACGAGACGTGACCACGACGCAATCATCCGCTTTCTAGTGATCATTATATTAAGTTAAACATTGGTGGATGGCATAATGGTGACGGCGTGCTTCTAGTGTTAGTGGTGGTGTCGGTGTAGTGTAGTGTAGTGCGTCTAGTGTAGTGATGCGAGCGTGTGTGTGTACAGGATGCCGGCACTGATGAGCAGACTCGTGAGAAGCGCAAGCTGGAGGGAGTGACGCAGGCCAAGTTCGGCATCAAGAACGCCGTCCTCGGCTTCGTGTTCGGGGTGAGTAGAGATCCGCTGGTGTACCGCAGTACTGGTGTCTAGTGAAGTGCCGTCTCACGCTCGATGTCTGTTTTAGAAAATCAACTCGCTGATCGACGCTAAGACGAGGTTGGTCGACTCCCTGGACCGACAGAACATCGAGCTGAACAAGCAGTATGGAATCGAGCCTCCGCAGAATGGACTGGCGTCTCTGAGCGGCGTCGTGGGACAGGTCGTCAGCGGCATTGGTCCTAAGCTGCAACTGCTTGGTCCCAAGATTCAAGCGGTCACAGGCTTGCTGGGCGGTGCTTCTGGCGGTGCTTCAGGCGGTGGTGGCGGACAAGGTGGGGGTCTCGGCTCTATCTTGTCACTCGTCACGTCGCTATCGGGCTCTTCATCGGGCGGCGCTGGCGCCGGCGGTGCCGTTGAAACCGTTGACTCCTCTGAGGAGGACGACTCGTGAGCGCATGCACGACTCCTCCTCCTCTCTCATCCCTACCCTGACTGACCCATTCATCTCATCCCTTCACTCCATCCTTTTCAATTCGCCCATAAGTTAACCGTCCTATCCAATCTTGCATTTCCCAGTGTTACTTCGTCCTACCAGTGAACCTTGATATCCCGTCCCATCACTTCCCCTATCCCATCCTGTTGTGTCCTATGTTCCCAGATCGCTTGTACAGTCCGCGATCTAGTGGCCACTGCCAGCGGCGTGCCGCATTCTTTATATTTTGTATTTATATTGTAAATAGGTTTTAGGTGAGCGTTGGTGATATTAAAAGTTTTTCTTTAAATATGTGTTGTTTTACTGCACGCAGCACGCATGTCACCACACAGCCTGCACCACTAGTCTACCTATACTTCGACCTGTATATATCGGTCACTACATGTTGATATAAGTCGGCCGACGTCGCACTATCCGTTAAACAAAATTCTGATACGACAGACAGCGTATAACATTAAGGTGTGGTCATATAAAAAGTTTCTCTAGCGTAGCTACATAGATCCTAAAAATATCCTGATGTTTTAGTATTTCATAGCAAAATTTTCTATAGATCAAAGCAGATTTTTTTATAGTTAATATATTGTCGAAATCTTATCTATACAAAGTATATTTTCAAAATAATCAACTAGCATGAATTACACAACATTGAAATTACAATGATATGAAATCTTACGAGTATATGGTAAAATAGCATGTTAATTTCAATGTCATCTTTAGTTGTTTCAACTAGTAAGGATTTCTATTTTAATTTGATAGTTTGTTAAATATTTAGCATGTGCATGTTACGACCCTTACCTTAATGTTACACTCTATATATCACTCGTTTGATCGACGCTTGTTGAATTACAAACGGAAATGTGTCACAGAAGAATTCAGTCCATTAAACAATTTGTCGGATGTGTGACATCGGCATAGTCAGATAGTTCTCGCTACAAAAAGTCACACGTGAAGAACGTGCACGACTCAGCGAGCGCTCCGGAAGCTTGCCATGTCAATATTAAGTTATTAGTGTTTTGTCGTCCATGCCTCAGACTGCCACTGATGAGTCGCATTACGAGAACTGTCACCGGCGGTCAAGGCGTCGCTGACTCGCGTCTCTAGTCCCTGCTTGTCCTTAGCTTTATTTCCTAAGTCATTCGTAGTAGCCGAAATAATGTATGTATGGCGCGCATTGCTTAACGGACGACGAGGCCGCGGCGACCTCCGAACGTTGAGCAACCGGCGCGCGGCGGTCTTCTGCACACGCAAGCCGCCTGTTTATACACCTGTTGCTGTTTTTACTGTGTTTCTTGTCGTCTAACACCGCGACCACCTGCCGTTGTAGCCTGTGATACGTAACTAACGCATTTAAATGCCATTTGAATGTTTCTCAAGTTCTTGTTAGGCTTTGCAAACATCGAAGCCAGTACGAGAGCGTCACCTCCGAGCGAGACGGATGTCATTTGTATTCAAAGTCCGTGCACGCCATGATCATTGGGTCAAGCTCGGTGACATTCAGACGACTTTGTATTAGAACTGAGCTGAGAACTAAGTACACCTATTTATTATTTACTCAATAAACTTGATATGTTATTCAAAACGTAATTTATTGGTTGGTGAATATTACTCGAAGGTGAGTTGAATTAACTCTGGTGACGTATGTATGTAAATAGATGTAGTGTTTGTGTATAGAGCGATAATGGCAATGCACCGATGTGGTGATGGTAGCGCTTGCGAACGCCTGGTGCGGCGCAGCGTGATGTAGAAATCGTAGAGGTAGCGCTCGTAGCTCTAGGTCCGTAGCCTCACCGTAGCCACGCTCCTGCTCGTAGCGTCGAGCGCTATGCGCCTGTCCCGTGACGCGCGTGGTAGCGCTCGACGCCTGCACACACACTGACACGCGCACACACGCGCACGTGCTCATGCGCACACGCACACTCACAATTCACGACAGACGCGCCCGTGAACTCGTCCGAGTAGTGCCTCCGGATTAATCGATATATTGTACCTATTTAATTAAATTATTATTTATATATAATAAAAATATATTCTTTTTATAAATTGTTTAATTTTAGATATCTACTCCTCTGACTCTGTGTAAAAGCTTTGAGGTTAACAAGGAACTGAAAAAGTGTACCACCGTATTTTATTTCTTCCTCTCACCTATATTTACGTACACGTAATATATGTAAGTATTATAATTTATAACAGATATATTTCCATATTAAATTTACCAAATTAAGCCATATTTACACGTCACGATTGTACCACTACGTTGAAGCGTCTGGTTGGCTGTTATGTACTGAACATAATCACAACTCTACGTTGACATACTACCGCCATCATTCAAGCAATACATTGCATATTATGTTCACTTCTACAAACAACATATTGGCATTACGTACAAAAAAATTACTCCCACGGAGTGATTATACGAAAGTGGCTTGAGAGCGAGCGTCACGCGATCTTCTGTTAAGCCTATCGATGTTGGAGCGGAGCATATCGTCTACATGTATGTATTGTATATTGTATATTCGCGCGAGGCGAGGGCGTGAGACCGTGAAGGATGTGTCGCTCACTGTTCATTTATACAGAGTGGCACTACGTGGCGGCGCCGGGGGCTGAGCTCCAACAGCCCATCATGGTCGGCCCAGTCCCGCAGGAAGCGTTCTACGCACCAGAGCCTCAGCCAGAACAACCGCAATATGAGCCTGCGGGACCGCCGGCAGGCCACCGACGACATCCCCGAGTTCGACCGGAACAAGGTCAGCCTGGACCTCCCGGGGAATTTGTTTGGGCCGTCCGTGTCCCTGCTCATCCGTACAACTAAGATCATCGGTGACGTCATACAGGTTAGTCTCCTCAAGTTTCATACATGCCTCTATATCGATGTATTTCTTTGAAAATGTGTGTTAATGAGTTTTCGATATGTTCCAGAACTCGGCGGAGCGTTACCGTACGTTCCTGCGCCTGTTCCGCCCGTTGTTCCGCGGCCCCTTCGAGATCAAGGGCCTGGACCCGCCTACCACTACCACCACCACCACAACACCCCGTACCACCACCAGCTCCACGACCGCCGCGCCAGCCTCCGACAACGAAGTGCGACGCCGCTGACCGCCATATAATATCTATAGATAGATGACTGTACATCACTTCATCGATAATTTGGAATACTCACGATATATAATTTGACATAGAGCACTGCATTCATATATACATCAACAAAAGAGATAGGGTAACAGATATTAGAAAACACCTCGACTAATTGATTGTTGGCAAGTCCATCGAATGCTCTTTAAGTACCATGACGTTTGCGCTAGGGCACTTTAAAAAAAAAAAAAACCGACGATCAAGGTCAAGTGTGTTGGGCATCATTAAACTTTTACCGTCAATTACACTATCAAACACTATCTAAGTATACATAATATATAATATTCTACTTTTATTCGTAATAGACATATAATAGTAGTGTAGATTACATATAATAGTAGAATATTTTATATTAATGTCAGGGGCTAATATTAAATTTATATAATACATTTTAATCAGTCTGTTAGTTATAGACCCAATTATAATTGACTTACTGAGCTTAAATTGATACGTTGCGTTCGACAAATTATAGTGAGCTTTTAAAAGAAGATTAAAAAAGATCGTTACTTAAAAAGAGCTAAAAGAAACTTCTGGTAGAAGTTAGTAGTACATGTTTGTTTGTTATTGTGATCTGGTACCATAACTCATTTGCTGTGTATAAACATAAGTGTATTTTGCACATCACAATCTCACATTGTGACGGCTGATGCGTGTTAAAATGACTTAGTTAAATACGTAAAACAATTAATTTGATAAATAAATTGTATTCTGTGATATAACATTGCAGTTCGCCATTGATATCTAATTATATCTAAATGTTTTATTCGCGTGCCCTTAGGAAAAAAACATACATATAAATGTTTGCATCGGTAATTGGCGATTGTATAACAAGTCAGAAAATCTCAACTGGCTTAAGTAAGTCGTTATCTTTTAAATTGAGGCGATCTCATTACAATCGCTTTGTGGAAAACTAATGTTTAGCCAAGTCTGATTAGACTTAAAGTTAACTCAATAGTCTAAGAAATAAAAAGTAGTCTATTGTGAAAGTTGCACTTTTGAAAGTATGACAATGCCGCATTGTTTGATCGCCATATCAAAATAGCGAGTCCTGACGATTGCATTATATCAGCTTGTACGTTAGTGTAACTACATATGTATCTATTTTAAATTCGCGATGGAATTACCAGATGTACAACCCATCATTAAAAAAATTCAATTTAAAAAGCCGTTTTTGTGACGTTAGTGTAAGGTTTCCGACGCCTTAAGAAATGCCGTACTATCAGTACGATGCTTCCTTAAATAGTCAAAAGCCTGGTTTAATATTTTCAGGCAGAATATAGTTCAGTCGAACCGACCTTCAAAAAAGTGCTACGTTTGCCAAATAATAAGCATAATGCTTCAATAGTATCGTGAGTTTTCCATATTTCTATGGTTATCACATTGTCTCAAACTGAGATCCACCGGGTGCTGCACAGGTTGCAATCTATGCACAGCACTTGATTGTAATACTAGTTCATACTAACACTAGTATACTAAAGTTAAAAAAGTAATTGGCTAGCCTGATACTAAAGTTGTGTAGATATGATCCTAATGTTACTTTAATTATAAATCTGTAAGTTCGTGAAGGATGTTGACGAAGTTGGATGTTTTTTGGATGTTTGTATTTAGTCACAAGTACACTAACAGGATTTGGATCTAAATAACACATAACATACCTTTTATTCCAGTGTGTTTTCAGTGGGACTCACAAGGACGAAGCAGAAGGCAGAAGATAGACAACATTTTTAACGCAAGATAGATCGTCACATTATGCTGAAAAAGTGAATAATTTTGGAGCTATATTTTCAAAATTTGTTTACTTTGGTACTAAAGAATATTTTCAATAATGCCCAGGCCATTATTACTGGCTAAATTACACATTGTTTATTTTGTAAACATTTTGGGTATAATATGTACACAGTTTAAATTTAGGCTAGCCAATTATTTATTAGTGATATGAATGTCATAAATTAGATTAGGTTGATTGACTGTTTGGTAATAAGAAAATATAAAAAAGTAAGATTCATTCGCTGCTAGACTATTTTTTAAAGATGTCTCATTTTTGAACGAAGAGACTTTTGATCTCGTCAACCATTTTTATACCAACCGTTGAGGTTGAAAAGAAAGAAATAAAAAGGGGATCCTTTACTCTACCATTATTTTGATATGAAAATAGAGAGTCATATTGTAAATAAGTATTAAAAAAATATTAAATCGAGGGAAGCAGTATTATGATAAGGTACGAGATTTGATAGTCTATGCAAAGTGGTATGGTGGTGTTGTTGTGAGGGGACGCGGCGAGTCCTGGCGGGATGGGGGAAAAGGGGTTGCACTTTTGCTCAATAAATATTACATAAATTGTAAATAAATAAATTAAATGCCCACCAATTTGTGTTTTTTTGTACCCTTATAAGATACTGCGTTGGTAGTGTGGAGACTTGTCTAATTACTGAATTTGACTGCATGCATGATATAATGGTTTATGTGGTCGCCTCGCCACTTCTACTGCGCCGATTGTTGTGGGTTCGATCTCCACGCGGGATAAACCTGTTCTTCAGAAATAGTTGTTCCCAGTCAGGGTGTTCTTTGTTTTCGTAGTTTGAATGTTTGTAAAGTCCCTCGAGAGATATGAATAATTTCTAGTGCGGTAGCTGTCTTTTAAAAAAAGTCATGTGGTGTAAAAGAGGTCAAAGGTTCGAATCCTACATCAGCCGACATTTTATTTTACCGTCCATCAATCATACATATTTTCATATGCTCTCCGCGAAGTAAAAAAATCCACAGATATCCAAACCGCACTCGTCACCTATTACACCTATGCTTACGCTTGGCTCAGCTATGGCATTATCCTATGGGGAAACAGCACAGAGGCGCCATCACTTTTTACCCTTCAAAAGAAACTTATACGAATACTTGTACACATAGAAGATACTGATAGCTGTAAGCCACACTTTATAGAACACAAAATATTAACGCTACCTAGCCTATACATTTTAGAAATATGTAAGTTTGTTAGAAGTCATCAAAGTTTCTATACAACACGAGAAGACAAAAACCAGAGACTAAGACATAAAAATAGATTAAACCTACCAAGCTCCCGTCTTAAAATGCACTCATCTAGTCCACATGTCATGTCAAATAAAAAACGAAATTAAAGACAGTATATTTATAAAAAAATTAAAGCACTTTCTATTAACTAAATGTTACTACCATATAAATGAATACCTAAATGATAAATGTATATGAAAAATAATAAATGGAAATTTAAATAATTACTTATAATAATATACCTAATAATAACATAAATACAAATAAATACATAATATATAAACAAACATGACATACATTTATAATAATAATATCTGGGACATTTAATTCCTTTTCTTTTTTGTAACAAACTTTGATAATAATGATAATCTACAATAATATATAATTAATAAAAATATTAAAACATATAAATAAAATAATATAATAATAATTATATAATAGAATACCATATAATAAAAATTATTATAGTAATATATCTATCTAACTATAGTAAGCGCACCTTAATAAAATGACCTATATATTATAATAGTCAATAAATATCAATCATAAGTAAAATATGTAAATAATAAAATATGTAAAACTTCCTCCTCTCTCCTACATCTTGCCGTGCCGACAATCTATATCCCACCGATCTATAAACACGCTCAAGAGACCGTTGGTGGCGGAGCGTACCCGTCCAGCCAAGGAGGCGGTCCTCTTCCGTATTATGGCGTAAAAATCGTCTGTGCGCGCTTCCGCAAACATACTGGACGCACTGCATCTCCACGATCGCCCCAACAGTATCCTGAACGCGTTATTATATTGGACGCGCAGGTCGCTGTATGTCCTTTGCGTAAAACTGGTCCAAAGACTGCACGTGTAAAAAGACTGGCAATAAGCTTTAAAAAGAGAGACTTTAACTTGACTCGTACAACGTGCAAATCTTCGAACCAGCATATTGCAACGTACAGCCAACGACCTGCGCTCCCTCTCTATATCTATGTTGTCTCTAAGATCATCAGTGACCCAGTGACCCAAGTACTTAAATTTGTTCACCCACGTCAACGGAGTGCCACAGAGCGAGACACTAGGAAGGCTTGAATAATTAAAGGCATTCGCTTTGAACATAATGAGTTCACTTTTCTTTACATTGTACTTGAGCCCATGGGCCCATTATATTATACCATTGTAACATCTATTTAACTTGTGGAGTGCAATAAATGTATTGAGTATTGAGTATACTAGTATTAATACAAAAATATAACATAAATTATATCTGGTTTGTAAAAAGCAACTCTAGCATATCTATTTATTTATATATACTTCTTCTTTGCGTGTTATCCGTTTTATTAAGATAAGATAAAAATAGTGGTGGAATTTGGAAGTTAAGTGTCGCGGGAAGCAGTTGGATACGGACGACCTAAGGTCGGTCTGTGTGGTAACTGGGAGGCGAGGCCTATGTCCAGCAGTGGACGTCTTTTGGCTGAAATAATGACAATGACAGCTTATATGTCACATAAAAACTAAAACAATGAACACGTTATACCATCCACTAGACAGAATTTTGGTCGGGGCAACCTACCCATAAACCAACGAGACAGTTCTTTATGATTATTTTAATACAAGTAACACTATAAGACACGCTTATACACGATCTCACTGAGCACAAGCCTCGTTTCAGTATGAGAAAGGGTAGACAATGATCTACATTGATCCAATACGAATTAACAGACTTTACAAAATGATCTTTAAGAACATTATGGAAAACTCTAAGACATGTAAGTTGTCTTCACTTTCAAAGCGTAAACTTGATACGCACTATTTAAGTACAATAATTATAACTTCGAAAAGTCAGAGATCTTGGGATCAAACTCAAGATCATTGCGTGGTAGACCAATGGATTCACCACTAGGCTATCGGAGCCCCTTATTACGAGTAATCGAAATTATTACGGATAACCATTATGCAATATAATCTATAGGTCTCGTTATGTAGGCACGACCATTAATAACAGTCTCCAGTCAGGCGTTCAACTAAATAACTAGATAGATTGTACTGGAACAATAACGATAGCAAAAAATATACAGCCCACCTGATGGTAAATAACTGTGTGTAACGTCGGCAAATCTCTACTAATATTATAAAGCTGAAGAGTTTGTTTGTTTGTACGCGCTAATCTCAGGAATCACGGGTCCGAATTGAAAAAATGTTTTAGTGTTGGATAGCTCATTTATCGAGGAAGGCTATAGGCTATATAATATAATGCTACGACCTACGGGGGCCGCGCAGTAATCATAAACGCGGGTGAAACCGCGGGCACATCTAGTAAATGATAAAAGTCTCTTTAATTCAGAAGGCTAAGTTAGTTGTGGACTGTTTCGTTAATGTCAGCATTTGTGTATATACACAAACGTGTAATAATTTGCGTTATTCACGAATATTTAACTATTTACAGCAACAATTGCTACTACGTTTTTGTCTGTTTATATATTTATCGAGTAAGTAGATATGTATGATATAAAATTTATTGAATTGATATCAGTGCTATTATATTTGGATTTGGGATTAAATATCATGACCACAAAAAATACTAATTGCACAGCAAAATATGCTTACTAAAATATATCATAACGAGCACCTATACGCCTCAAATCACTACATTCTGTCTCGAAAGGGTTAGGTTATGTTAGGTTCCTTCTTAAACCTACTCAAAAATAGGGGCCTCGCAGAGCGGGGCTCCGTCGACTTAGTTTGATCTCTTTAAAATATTTTAGTAAGCATATTTTGGTGTGCAATTAGTATTTTTGGTGGAACAAAGGCAAAAAATTGAGGAACAGTTAAATACTACACTTTGGATTTTTATTACACATTTATAAATGGCTTGCAGATCGAAGCTTTAGATAGGTACCGATGGAGAAATATAGGGGACACCTTTGCCCAATAATGAGTAATATATGTAGGTCAATAAAAATAATGGGCCGAGTGATATACTAAATGAGCGATCCAATATTTGTATAGATGAGAGTCTTGCAGCTCACATAAGCTAAGGCAAGTACCTGTCTTTGCGCTCATAGCAACAAATGCTGTACTTACTACATAAGTATATGTACCTACTTGAGTTCAGTATTAATGTTTATATTTATCTGTTATTCATCTCTTTGACATTAAATCAATTAGGTACGTATATCAAATCTTTTTAAAAAACATCATTGTGTTGAAATTAAACTGCTATATACGGATTTTATCGCGTTGTTTTTTGACACTTTATTTCATAATTTTCCCCTTTTTCTCCCCGTGACCATGGCTGCTGAAAAGCAACCGAAACGTCGGGGAAAGTGTAAAAATAAATTAAATCTAAATAGTTTAATAATAATTTAATTAGCTTAAAAATTAGTAAAGTTTAATAGTAGTAGTAGTGTAACAATTTTCAAAATTTTGTAATAAAGTGTCAAATAAACAACGCGATAAAATCCGTATATAGCAGTTTAATTTCAATGAATAATATTCGCGTAAATAGAAGACAATATTATAAAAATCATTGTGGTTTAAATTGTCAACATCCAGGTAAAGCGTGTCTTCATAATTTCTTGACGCAATCCATACAGGGTTAATTGCAAATACTATTAACCTGTTACCTGTGATTTACTTAAACTTTACTTAACAAAATTTTGCAGCGATAGCTCAGTGGGGAGATCAACAGACTGCAATGCAGAGGGTTCGAACCCACGTCGCACACCTCTGACTTTGGGAAGCTATATGACTTTTCGAAATTGTGTGCGTATTGATTGACAATTATCGCCTGCTCCGTGTCTCGGAGAGCACGTTAAGCCGTCGGTCCCGGCTGCCATGAACATCTATGGCAGTCGTTATTGGGAGAGTGTCGACACAAAAGATCCCACTGGGTCGAAGTGTTGCCGGTCTGCACGGACTCGCCCCCACATAAGATAAGATAAGATAACAAAACTTTGTTCTACCACTTCTCATAATTAACTATTTAATATTTTTCATACAATATGAATAAAATATTGAAATTCGTTGCTCTAATCGCACGACTAAGACTGGAAACTACACGCGGACGACAAAGGAAAGCAGCACGGTTATCGAACAAATCACCACGAGGGAGAAGGCATCTTACGGGAGTCCCGCCTCCCGTAAGATGCTTACAATTTGCAACCAATAAAGATATGTTTTTCGGCAAACCTATTGAATTTTGATATAAAGATAACACGATTAAAAGGCTATTAGTATTTTTCATTTAATTCTACAATGGTGAGCTTAAGTTACTGTAAGATGTGCTCTATCTAACATATAATAATAATATTCTATATTCTATCACATACACACAACGCCATCTAGCCCAAAATAAGCAAAGACTTCTTATACTTACATTATAAAATAATATTTGATAACAGTAACCGCTTCTTAATCACTATACAGCAATAAGTAAGTATGGGCTATTAAGGATACTTCGTGTAAGTATATTAGAACCACGAGTAGCAAGCTTATAATTCTTTTTGAACTAGCCTACTGTTTAAAAATGAATTTTATCGAAGGCACTTCGAGACATTAAAAGATAAAAATGAATTTTATCGAAGGCACTTCGAGACATTAAAAGATAAAAATGAATTTTATCGAAGGCACTTCGAGACATTAAAAGATAAAAATGAATTTTATCGAAGGCACTTCGAGACATTAAAAGATAAAAATGAATTTTATCGAAGGCACTTCGAGACATTAAAAGATAAAAATGAATTTTATCGAAGGCACTTCGAGACATTAAAAGATAAAAATGAATTTTATCGAAGGCATTTCGAGACATTAAAAGATAAAAATGAATTTTATCGAAGGCGCTTCGAGACATTAAAAGATAAAAATGAATTTTATCGAAGGCACTTCGAGACATTAAAAGATAAAAATGAATTTTATCGAAGGCGCTTCGAGACATTAAAAGAGGAGTTCGATTCGGTGATAAATGCTTCTTCTTACCCAGTAGTATATTATTTAAAGCATGCGTAATGGTTCTTAATTCGCGTCCAAATTATAAAGTCAGTAAAGGAATACGGATAACTTATCTAAGCTATATACCTACCTACCTGTGAATCCACAAAATCGCTACATGTACCGAGTCAATCCAATCCGCAACAATTGGCGCATCGGTAACAGCTAGGTGATTATAACAGACAACTGCGTGTCTGATGTAGTCATTTACAGCTTGTAACAAAATCTGATAAATAACCTATGAGCCTTATACCTGAATAAAAAAAAAGATGAATAGAAGATGTTATTAATTTATTATTTAAACATATACTTTTATCTTTACCTTTACAAATAAAGTTCAATAACCTAACCACAATCTCTTAGCGTCTCTGTTTCCTTGGTAAAAAGAACACTGATATTAAGCTGTTAAAGCAAAATACACTCACCTGCATGTAGTTTTCTGTTACCCTGGTACTATATTCTTAGTTTTGAACATGGTGGGCGATTGCGAAAAAATCACTTTTACCATTATAAACTCGCACATGTTTATAATTTAAAAGTGCATGTAGTTTTCTGTTACCCTGGTACTATATTCTTAGTTTTGAATATGGTGGGCGATTGTAAATATAATATATAATATAATATTCTACCACATACACACAACACCATCTAGCCCAAATTAAGCAGAGCTTGTACTATAGGTACTAGACAATGGATAAACATACATATATACTTTTTTTTTGTAAATACATTCGTATTATACATAGAAACACCCAGACCAAGACAAACATCCATGTTCATGCACACAAATGTTTGACTTGTGCGGGAATCGAACCCGCGACCTCAGGCGTGGCAGTCAGTTACACTTACCACTACGCCATCGAGTCGTCAATAAATCACTTTTACCATTATAAACTCGCACATGTTTATAATTTAAAAGTTTGTTAACTTGTTTTCATATTAAAACTAAACTACTTTTACGGAATACAAAGAAACAACATTTAAATAATTTTGCAACTATTTTACTTTTACTATATATCATTAAACTACTACTATTAAACTATTTAAATTAATTAACTATTTTGATTTATATTTTCCACGACGTTTAGTTGCTTTTTAGCAGCCATGGTCACGGGTAGACTAAGTTGGTGCTTTTCATATTGTCTTGAAGCTTTGTTATTTTAAACTTCTCGAACATAATTTAATTATTTTGAACGTGAAGACTAGCTGCTGTTTTATCTTCAGAATTTCGTAGTCCTACCCGAGTTTGCTGTTATTGTTGTTTACATATCGAATACAATATGCTGATTTTGATATATTGAAAAAAATGAAAATGCTATAACCTAGTGAAAATCATTATGAAAAATTCAATATCAATTTATTCAGATTATGTTATATGTGTATTATGTTTACTAGGATAGCATTTGAAAGAGATATAAATTATAACAGATACGAAAGAAGAGGAAAATACCATTATCTTTTATTCCTTTTTTTACTAAAACGCCATCTAGTACACTCACATGTTAACTTATTCACTTAAGTGGTTCTACTCATGCTTAGTGCTATTGATCATATTAGTGTAGTATGTTTCTACTAGATGACTATAGTAACGTTATAATTCAATGACTAATAAATACATAGCGTTATCGATATTAGTAAGGTTTGTGATTTATTAGTTTACCTTGGTTTAGTATACAATATTACACGATATTAGCAGCGATAATCTGGTAGCAGACCATTGGACTTCAACGCAGAGGTCTCGAGTTCGATCCTAAGCCACGCACCTCTGACCTTTCCATGTTATGTGCATGTGTGTATTAAAAGTTATTATCGGTCGCTAGCGGTGATGGAAAATATTGAAAGGAAACCTGCATGACTGTGAGTTTTACGTAATGTTCTCGCAGATATGTGAAGTCTTTCAGCCTGCATATGGCCATCGTGGTAAACTATGGGCTAACGGCAGTAAGACACTTAAAATGCAGGATTGATATTAGTATTTATTAAACAATACAATATCAAACCTGCATTTTAAGTGATTTTTTGCCCATAGGTATGTTGGTTATGGACCGGAGAGACTATTATTCTGAACAAATGCACTTTGTTGGTTACACACCGTCCTCATAGCAGCCGAGGCGATGTTGGTCTCTACTTTGACGGCCTGATTCTAAGGACTACGGGCAAATAGCCACGTGTAAAAATGAGTTATTATTAATTAAAATTAATAAGAAAAAAGAAGGATCATTTATCTAATCTGATTTAGCGATATTTTCTTACTTAGTAGCACTTCGTACTGTTATTACCGCCATCTAGTGCACATACTTATAAACTAAAGAAAATACGAGCTAATACTTATCTTTTGATGCTGAAGTGTCAGTGTGTTACTATAAGTTTTTACTAGATGGCATTAGTAGTATTTGTTTTTATGAATTACAGATGGCGCTGATGACACTCTGAGCTTCAGTTATTGTTGTATTCATTAATATTTAACTAATAATATTTACTGATTGACTACAACAATGTAAGCAACCAATGCGCGCCTAAAATTCTAGGCTTCTTTGTATTGAATAGATTCAACGCTGAGCTTTTCTATATTTGTATGTTTGTGAAAGTAGGCAGTAGGAGACGGTATATACTTTAGTACTAAGGTTTAGTTCAGTGTTTTAAATACCTTGACTGATGCACAGTGGCGTACATATATTTTTAATGGTGCTTATTATGGTTATAGACCTTCTATGTGTAAAATTCTGACTAATATTTTAAATGCTAATGTGAGTTTGTTTGTTGTTTGATACGCTTTGACGCATTAATTACTCTACTGATCAGCATAAAATTTCGCATACACGTTGTCAGGGGTATAGAAAAGGGCATAGGTTACTCATAATCCAGAACAAAAGTACCTGATGTTCTCGAGAGACAGCTAAATATACTTTCAACGTAATTGAAATCTATTGAAATTTGTACTAATTTTGCGAAAATTAGAACATGTAGTGAAAATACATATAATATTTCATAATTTACTAGCCTGTGCCCTGTAGCCGAGGGTAACTCATTGTAGACCCTACTATGTGTTTTGTTAGCTCTGGATGCACCTTGATACTGTAGGCCTAATGTCGCTTCGAAACTTCGGACCAAACGTTATATTATTTTTATGAATAAAGGATTATCTATTAGCAATTTAATTTACTTATATTATTAATAAACATTCCGTTAAGTTTTTTCGGCTTTATATTTTCAAAGAGCAAATAGTTCATTGTCTTAACCACTTAAAAGTCACCATGAAGTCGTACTAAATCTTAGTACAGGACAAGCAAAATGCTAGATATATACTTAATGCATTATATTTTACGAACGTCACGAGAATTTCGAATCTTTAGCATATGCATTACACGGTGGGCCTACAGATTGTCGACAACGATATATCCCCTATTTGAAACACCCAAGTTAAGAGGGCTCGGAGGGGAACTACGAATCATCGTAAAGTCAATAAAATCTAGTCTTCGACACTCGCAATACTTATTAATCCCTAATGCGCGTGTGGTATTTTATAATAGAAAATGCATGAAAATACAAGTTAAACCAAGAGCTTTAAAAACGCATGCTTAATCTGGTTAGGCACTCTTTTTTTAGCAAATAAAAGTAACATAGATAGTACGCCGAAGCTCAAACAACGTGAAAATAAAGTTTACAAGTGTTGAATAAAACATATTAATTAAAAATTCTTAAGTATTTATTCGGACAAATGAAACTTCTCTTTTCCTTCATGATTCAAAGAAAAAAAAATACACAATAATAATGTATTGAATTTCCAAGAAAATATTAAAAAAAACATAACAGATAATTGCATGACAAGCCTATCCCAATTTTTTTATTATAATAATTACAACTTTATTACAATTTTAATAGTTATTACCTTAAATTACGATATATTAACGAAGCCTTATAAAAATTGAAATGAACAACTTTTTCCACTTGTATTGCACAGTTAAAAATAGCATAAATATTACCAATTATTATATTTGTAATAACACCTAATCGAATTAATATAAAATTACATTTTCTATATAAAAAAATTAATCGTATTTGGCTTGATTAAAAACTGGAATGTTTTGAGTATTTTGGCTACAATAAATTATTTTGTCATGATCATTAAAAATGACAATGAGTTGTGAATACAATGTGACATTGGGGAACAAGTGATTAAAATTAAAATGGCGCGAAATTCAACTGTCAAAATAAAAATAACAATCGATATAGAGGTGCCTTTATCGATATTTGTAAATTCGATTTATATCTAATAGTGTAGATGACAGATAATATTTACAATGAAATCTTATATTGTTTAATAAAAATAATATACAATGCTTAAATACTACAATTTACAATGTTAAACGATTATACTATTGCCTAAATACAGTCATGTCGATAAACTATTGTACAATAATTTACAAAAAGCTTAACTATAAATGATATGCAACAAGCTATTATCATAGCTTATAATTCACTGGATAATTAAATAAAAATCTAGTAAATTGTGTTGATTAAGTACGTAGATTGAATACGTCGATGATTTTATCGACAATCTGACCAATTTTATCGATACTTTTTAAAGATTTATATAGAAACCTATAAGAAGAAGTATAATGATTATTTGTATATATTTTTACAGGTATCTTTCATTAAAGTCATAAATGTGACTTCATACAAAATAACTGGATTTTGTAGTTTCATTTTTACGATTATGATTGGTGTCATAAATGCAAGGTGGTGCCTGGCGCACATTTTTGGCACATTCCCTTAGAGTATTAAAAAATATTACCTCCGAAAAATTCGAGAATACCATTTACCTGAAATGTTGAGTATTTTAGTTTTTTTGAAGTCTTGTCAACCGTATACATTTTCCGATAATGCATCAGGGATATTCCCTTTATCTAATTGAGCCCCGAATAATCAACAAAAGAGAGAAAACTTAACAAGAAATTCAACGTAAGCTTGCAAATGTATTAAAAGACTAAAGTTACCGCATATACGGCTATGAGCTGGCCGAGTACCAGTTGGTGTTTGGCGGCGCGGACTTATCTACGGGTTGGTGCGAATGAGACGCGTGCGCTGAATGCGCTTGAGGATGGTACAAGTGGAATGTTGAAGGTGGATGGAAGAACTGCGACTGGTCTAAAGGCGACGCGTAATCTAAAGCGCCAGGGACCGCTGAATACGCTTGAGGCTTTAACGGTAACGGGGCTTCACCTAAGTACGAGTGCCTTAATGCTTCGGAATAAGCACTATTGTCGTATGGCAACGCATACTGCTGTTTGTCTCTCGGAGACACTGAACCAGGTGGGGTCATCGCAGAGTGGTAATCTGCGTAACCACCGTATGCTAAAGAGCCTATGTCAGTACCCTTGTGTCCTAGTTGCTCGCTGTAACCTGATCCTTCGCTACCTGGTGGCGTAGGCAAAGGTCCAGTTTGGCCGTCACTGGAGTAGTAGCCACCTGTTCTACCATCTCCTAAGATGTTGCTTCGAATAACGCTTTCTCTGTTCGCGTACAGTTGTCTTAACAGAGCTGATGCGGGTGTCGAAGTGTGGTTTCCCTGTATCTGTCTATTTAGATGGTTGAAGTGGTGGTTTTGTGTTCCTATCCACTGAATCGTGGACTTCTGCTGTTGTTGCTTCAGAAGAGCATCAGTTGAGAAGTCAGTTGGTCGATGAGAGATTTCTTTGCCATCTAACGCAACTGAAGGTAGGTGCTTCGACATAGCATTCTCCAGATCTCTGACTGACGTAGCATCGGATCCTCCTTCAGGTATCGTCAAGTTTGTTTTGGAAATATCCCGTTCAGCTGGGGATATTGCTGCTCCAGGGTTGGAAGACGACTTTCGTCTATCTTCCTCTCTTTCTGTTTCATCTTCGCAGTCTGTCGTGTGCTTTCGTTTCTTCAGTCTTCTGGCTGGCATTGGGGATGTTCTTTCAGTGTTTGTGTGAAGAGGTAAAGGTTGCGTGTCATTGAGTCTAGTTAGATGTGTGACGTCAGAGGTTGGCACCGGTGCTGAGGATGCTGAGTCAGTGTTTGTTGGAGGTTCGGTCCGTTCAGTCGGGTGCCGGGGTGGTGGCGGTGGGGCACCAGAGTTGTCCGTATCCGGTGGTCCGTTCTCGGGGTCTCCCGTTGTTTCTTCTCTTTTGACTCCTTGTACACTCTCTTCTAATTGACAGCAATCCATTACTGTATTAGGGTATTCTCGTCCGCTGAAAGTGAAAGAAACGACTGAATTAGGTACTTATATACTTTTAAATAAATATGGTTTTAGAGCAGTCTATAAAACAGTGACAAAAAGAGAATATTAATACAAGTCATTGTTAAATCAGATTCTGTCTTTATACCTGATTTGTCAACTCTTTTCTATGTAAAACGAAACCTCAGCATATCAACATCCGAATGTAACTTACCTGATAACATAGTTGACGCATATGATATTCTGTTCTTCAGCATTCTTTGAGGAACAGACGACGGTGGCACAGGTTTGCATCCAGGTGTAGCCACCAAGCTTGTTCATTATCCTATAGTAGTGCGTCAGGACTTGGCCTTTGTTCATTACTGGAACAAACAAAATTAACAAATTACAATTCAAAGCTGTACAGTAACACGCTAACAGTAATAACGTTAAAGGAATACAAACGTGAGGAAAATATTAATTATTTGAAATTTAACTGCTTTTTGTTACTAGAGAAAGTTTACATTCTGTTCGATAAAAAGCATTGTATGTATGCGAATGGTGTATACTGTAGAATAAAAGATGTACTTGATGATTTTGTAGCGGATTGCCTTCGAGCAATTAAATGATAATGTCGATGACCCAAAACAAGGACTTGGATAAACAATGAGGTCCCTATAGGCAACAAGACAGATCTCAATCTTACGTTTTATCAGCCACGTTCGAATCAGATGTAAAGGTCGTATATCTTAAGTAAAAAACATGACTGCAGGTCGATACAGTAAAGTTATATAATGCTTTCACTCAAACCGATGACGAAATTTATATTCAAAATAAAGAAATAGGTAATACAGAAAAACAGATTAAAACACAAAAAAAAAATAAGAATGTAATATTGTCTTCTATTTACGCGAATAAGAATGTTATATTTTTGGTACATTACAAAAAATTATCCATTCAAAAGAGGTAAACTTTCAAGAAATGTTCACCTATTATGAATAAAAGGTGCGTCCTATTTATCCGTTCTTCGTAGTTCAAGAGTAATTCTAAGCTCTAAATTTATAATTTTGTGATTTAAATAAAGGAGTAGTTAATAAAAGAAAAAGTAAATGCTTTACTTCTGTTATATGTTTGTCTTCACTTGCCGCTTCATTGAACAGGTTTTTGTTACAAGCAAAAACATCAGAATATCGGTTTTTGTACACTATTTTAGATATTTAGAAGTTTGCATGATATGCTTAGACTTTATCAGAAAGCGTATACTTTTAATTAACATAGCATAGGTATGCTTGGTATCAATTTCAAAAATCGTTTTCTTTTTATTCGCTTGCAGCGAATCCAAAAAGGAAAAGGTAGGTACCCTATCAAATTGTGTGCGAGTCAATATTCCAGAAAAGTGTCACTTTCATCACTTTGGTCTTTGGTTTGATCGGGATGCACTCAGTCACAGATAATATAATACTATACTAGTACAGATACTCAATCCCATACAAAAATCTTGGATACGCCTAGCTCTGGCTATTCTACTTGCTATTTTGGTACCTTTCTTTTACACTAGGTGGCAGTAAAAAACTATCGCCACTGCTGCCATCTATCCATCGCGAGTACACAGGTACCGAATCCTATTTGATACCAGCTCATAAGAGATGGCGTCGTGACAGTAAAATAGGTGCTTGACTGTTTACCACGGATAGAACATAAGTAAACGAGCCGATGCAAAATGTGTGCAACCTTGAAAATAAAAATTATCTACCTATAGTGTTGTGTGCCGGAATGCGTATGATCACACTTTGGTGATTTTCATTTACTCGGTCGGATTTTCGTGAATATATCGTGTTCCTGTCAAATTTTGACCTTGTATATATTTTTGTCATATAATTTTAATGAATTCGTTTTAAAAAGTATTGAAATATGTTGTATATTTCGTTATGTATGCGATTGCGATTGATGTTTAGAATTCTACTTGAGCAATTAGTTATCTATATTTTACTATAATTGTAAATATAAAATATTGCACTAAGATTTTTTAAATTAGCTATACAAATCAATCTCACTCGGTATTACATTGAATAATTATTGAGGTACTATACGGAAACTTTGTGTTTGTTCTCTTTCAGCTCGCTGAACTGATTTTATCAGAAAATGATTAGTAAATACAACTGTAGATGTAGACATAAAGTTATGTAGATGAAGATATTAGGTCGCGGACATAGTCAAAGGCCTGCGTCATATCACGGAATACAGTATTGAAATATATGTTCGCATGACACTCTTTGTATAACATTGTGTAGTAACTCATATCGTTCATGACTTATTTCATTCCTTAACTTACATTTTTGTTTGGTAGGTATGTTTTCTTCATATATGATTTCAAATAAATATCTAGTGTAAGTTTAAAGTAAATCTTAGAAATTATATACGTTTCAAATTTTACAGGAGAAATCAAAGATAAAAGGGATAAAGCCGAATTAAGATGTAACATAGGTGATTCAAGCACCAATGCTAGTCTACTCTCAACCCACCTATCAAAGACATGACTAATACGAAAAACTGTCCTTACAAAAACTTGGATCAAACTAAACCCACGACCTTCATCTTGAACATTATTAGAACAATAGGTTACCGATACAAACAGAAATCGTATATATTAGTGTCATTATATTCAATTGATTGCTACACAAAGGACACAGTGGACACGTGTAGTAAGGTACGTGAATCATTAGAACCGATGCTTTTTGGCATTGTTGATGTATTGTCATCCATTGGCAACGGATTTTTTAATTATTATGCACTGAAAATTGGAAGTAAGCCAGCAAGTGAAACTGATCCCTTACGATCATTTTATAGTATTATTATTTGAATGCTTATACGATGAGCCAAATAGCACATAAACATTACTATCTCTTTTTTGGTATCTATTCATTATGCAGCATTGTGCTGGTAGCGATTGAGTATTGGATAAACCTACACTGACTCCTGAATATTATCGCTGTTAATTTGTTTAATTTCATCTGATCTAACATAAAAGTCATGGGAACAGATATTTCTATTCTGGTCTATGAATAGAAATATCTGTCTATGACTGGCTAGAGAGCCGTTAGTAGACGAAACTTCAAAAACTGCAAGATTGTTTCTAAAAACAATGAAATATACAGTAGGCAACCTTCGAATAAAATCCAACTTCAAATAATATAAAGTCGTCATTTTATTATCGACGTAGGCTTATAATAAAATATCTGTCATTATTGTTAATGGTGAACAATAAGATATAAATCAGCTTGTTTTTCAGCAAGTGACCACTAAGTAAATTCCAAGACGTCAAAGTAGTCGGAAGTCCCAAACATAATCATTTAATTTTATTGGACGTATGCACAAAATTTGAATATCATACGCTTCGCCATCGTCAATAAAGTCATCTGGTAATCAAAGCGCGTATACAGTTGTAACCAAATTACCCGCTTTCTAACAAACACCCGGACTTTTATGCTAATATGTACAATTGTTATTCCAGTCCAGGAATGTCCACATTTGACCGGCATCTACATAGATGTACATTTTAAATTCAAATTGATGGTCTCGTAAAGCTATCAAATCGTAAGGTGCTAGAACCGCATGACGTTAACTCTACACCGTGATTGGCATTCAATATGTCGGCCATCTTGTTATGTACGATGATTGGTTGGATGATTACGTCAGGATTATGAGTCCTTCCATTCATGTCATCTTTGTTCTTGAATTGTATTTTGTGGTGAAGCAATCGATACTACAGCTGAACTCAAGCACACCCGTGTTTGAGTTCAGCTGACTAAGTTACAATCTGAGGTCGTCACGCATTTTCCTTATCGTTGAATTAACTAGATGTATCATACGATAAACTCGAGAATAGATACAAACAAATAGATTGCCATCACCAAAAAATAAATACATATATGACTCATACTCACTCATAAAGCATAAGCAACGCAAGAATAGATACACGTGGAAGTGACGACATTGAATATTATTTTTCCAGTAAAATTACTTAGATTCATGTAGCAATTACCATCAATAAGGAAATTGATGTTGCTATAGTGGCAAGACAACGAAAAACTGAGGAAGTTGAAAACAACAAAAGCGATGAATCACACTATAATTCAGGTAGTCATAACCATAAAGCAAAAAAAGTCAACTCAAAGGATATTAAGACATGACGTTTCCCACGTCTACGTAAAGGGAGAGGAAACCAAAATGGTGGTATAAAAATTATATATTCAAATCACAACTCGTAGAGACGGACCGCTGTGGCGCTAGGCCTAAATTGTATTCCAGTGACGGATGTACACGAAAGTAATAATATCTCGTATGAGAAGATAACATTATTTGAATAGACAATTTTGCATTATATGATTCTTAAAACACTTGCAAGATGGGATGTCAGAAATATTATTAATGGGGCTTTGACAGCGAGATGAATTTAAATAAGATGTCATTATTTTAATATCTTCAAAGATTGCTAGTTTATTTTCTTCTTGATAAATTATGTAAAATAATCTATCTTAATTTTTATCAGCTGGGTAACGATCAAAATATATACACTCGAAATGAGAACTGTGATCTATCTAAGACATAAGTCGATAAAATGTTTATTTATCGACTAGATAAAGTTAATTTTCAAAACAAAGTTGTAGGCGATAGATATACATCGAAAATCTATCAGAGAAAAGTTCCCACAAAATACTAGTCTAATAAATTTTCCTTGTAGCGTTGCGCCTTGAGCTGCCAGTCTACTTGACATGGATTTCTATAGTCCACATACTGAATACAAATCGGCAGTTACGACATTAACCTACGAAGGATTTTACCACATATATTGGGTCATGGATGGACATCGGATCGCTTATGGACAATTGATGATATACTCGCAAGGATAATTAAACCACGACTTCGTGTTGATGTGACAATTAATGTTGCCTAACTTGATTTGATTTGTTTCTTTGAAATTTAAAAGAGAAATATTGATTATAAATAGGAAGTAGCTGTCAGTGATCGTCTGGTTGATGATAAATAATTAAGAAATGCAAATGAATGTCTAATTTAGATAGTTTTATCGAATAATAATGAGATATAATTAAGATAAGGACTAGAGACTTATTTAAAGTAGACATATTTCTTTGGTTCGTGCCCAGTAGATCTAATGACTTAGCGATAATTAAATTGAACTATACTAGTTGGCGAATATACACCTGCTTATTAAATTATAGAAATAATTTCAACTCAGTAACATCATAAGGGAAGATTATGAATACTTACAATCTACGTGACATTTTCTAAGTTTGTTGGCGTCTTCTCCGTGGCAGAGGGCGTAGAGGTTCTTGCCTGTTAACTCCTCAGCCGTGTAGCCTAGGAGCTCTGATACCCTGCTGATATTAAAATAAATATACAATAATAGTATCTAACTACTGTGATGGATCTTAATAAAGAATGTTGTAATTATTAGGATATCATTTAAAAAAATTATAGTTTATGTATACCTATTATTAATAACTTAACTTTTAGGGTATGTTTTCTTAATAGTAAATAATTATATTCATAAGGAGCTTGGTGCAATCTTTACTTGTTGTGTAGCTGTATAGAATACATATGTACAGTAACTAAAATCATGTAATACCTGGGCTCGCAATGAGCTATTCGGAAGTCAAAGTTGATTCTTGTGACAAACATATCCGACTCCAATCTGATCTCATGGACTGATGGCGGCGGTAGAGCTATGGCGAGGGCCACCATGCCTAATAGTACTGTAGGCGATTTGCGGCTGTGTGAGAAGGAATACTGAGGTCGAAGACGGCACAACATTAGGACAACCTGGAAAGAAAGAAACAGGCGTTGAAGAAAGAGAAAATGAAATTATAATATGCTTTATTTGATAGTATGTGTAATTTGAAAACATGAGTATAATATGATGTAAAAGTTGTATTATTCTGAAATTACATAAAAAAACATATTGTTGTATCATATCTGCAACGAATAAAATCAATGTATTAAAGTTACTCTGATATATTGAATATTCGAATTATCCACATTCAATTTCTTACCTAAAACGAACAAAACAAAACAAGAAGAAAAGAGTAATAAAGAACATTATTAAACTTTCAAATTTGCTTTTCGCAAAATAGAAAACGTGTCTCATATAAGAACATCAAAGTTTCAAACATAACAGAGAACTGAAAAGCTATTTGTTACACAGTGAAATGTTTCGGAAGCACGTACAATACATATTACCAGGTAATCGAATCCGAAGATCAAATGTAAGGAGGATCAACTAATTTGCAATTTTACCAATAAAACCGTTGCCTTTGGCGTATTAAGCTTACTTCATGCCGCTTCGGTATTAATTGCTCTATTGATACCGAAAGCTATATTAGCTATTAAGATGAAGATAATACAAATAATGGTTGTGTAACTGCCTCTTTAGTAGCTAACAACCCTTTCAAATAGATATAAAAGAGCAATCGACAGGCTATAAAGAAATGAATGTCTCCCTTAATATAAAAGGAAATGTCCAAGAAACTGCTTATAAAATAAAAGGAGAATTTACACCCCAAAACAATCTAGTAGCCATTTTACTCGCTATTGCGGTATTCGCAAGTCGCTTGTGATATAATCACGTTTTATGACCTAGCACCGAGTTAAGGCAAAAATTATGGGGCCGTATAACACGCCTTGAGGCACCCCACGGTAACAATAATTCTAACTAATAATATTTGTGATCTAAGATGGATAAAGAGGTCGTTCGAATCCATTTGTTGCCACCAGCGGAGATATGAAGCTATGGAGTCACATTTGGAGAAGATATATCAAGAAGGCAATGATAAACAGTATCAGTAGCTTAGGGTAAAACTTAGGTTTTTGTAAGAATGTTTGTAGACTTTATTGATTATAAGGTACAAGCATAAGAAAATATTATCACGTTACTCTCCTATTATGACAACAATTTTTTTTCTACTGGATACCCACCCGCCAGTTACCACCCTCAGCATATCTTGATGTTTCACCATCCTTGCATCTTCCAACCTAAATTGAAAATGAAAATTCATCGTCCATTTAACTTTTTTCTCACTCTTAATAAATACTAGATAAGAAAAATGTCCACAAATTTTCATAGTCTTTTCTTTACAGATTATTTTAGAAATGAATAATGGGTCTGATATTTTTTTTAATTACCAGTATTGCATTATTTATTTTTATAATAATAACAAATTGCACGTAATGTATAGAATATCTTGACAAGTATATATTACGTATAAAATGAAAATTTCGTAGTATACTTACTTAAACAAGCAGTACAATAATGATCTATGTGCAAAAGACAAGTGTTATAAGACTTATTGGCATAAAATCGTATTATTATATAACAGCACATTTTTCCAGTATATTTAATTACCAAAAAGGTCTACAAAATTTTCACTTGATACGATTTTAATGGTTGGCTTCCTTACCCGATATCCTGAGGATTTGAAGTGGCAGCCTCGCTTGGTTAACGTACTCTTCATCCTTATGCAAAACGCTCGATCCATGCCACGGTATAATGCGCCACTAGCTGCTAGACTCATTTGTGATGACACTGTTGAAAAGAAAGAAAATAATGAATAGATTGTATCTTTCGTAATTATGATTTGAAGAAAGATTTATTTAATTATACAAATATTTATCTTGCTGGATTTGCAAGTGATACTGCACTGTCTCTGTTTAAACGAGATGCAATATATGGTGTGGTTAATAATATTTTCGGTAAATATTAATAGTATTATGACAAATGCAGTATGTGTTTTAATGAGTGCCTCCCTAACGTAAAGTTCCACTTCTAAAAAAGGAGATATAATTATTATCTCATTATTACTATCACAAAAAAATTGTAAAGTAAATGGAATGCTTGCATACTTCTTCATTCAGTTAGTTAATGCATCTGCAACACACAGTCACTTCTTTCTATAATGGATGAACGTATCCTGGCCTTAAAAGCGAGAAACGAATGAAATTTAACAACAAATAGAATCAATTTTTGTTAAAAAGTGAATCGATCAGTGTGAGAGTTGATTGATTGGATGGACGTGTAGCTAATTATAAGATGACTACTGTGAGACGAGGAGATCGACACTACGGTATAATTGATTTCACTGAACTCACGAAACTATCGGACGTCGACGGTTCTAAAAGTTTTTAAATCATTGCTTAGTTGAAGATCGTTACTTTACTTTCTGTCTTTGACTAAAATAGTAAATATATCGTTGGCTTTAACTAAGTATATTTAAAACGTTTTGGCTTTAGATAAAGTGTAATACGATATACTAGGGTGACACGTTTAGAAGTTATGTAAGAAGTACCAACTATGGACTTCTTAGTCGATATACATATGAATATTAAAATTAAAATAATTAAAAAAAATTGCAATCTTTAGTGTTTTTATCATAAGTCGTTAAGAGAACTTAATTTAGGTTTGTAGACCAATTGTTTAGTATAAAGCTGAGTGGTCCATCCATTTGTAACTTTCGTTATTGTGTCGTATTGTGTAAAATCGAAATGAAACATCGTAACCTAGGCTAACGTTGTATAAAACGAAAAATACATTCGCATTTTTTGTCACACATGGTCACAAAGTAGCGTCACACTTATTAAACGGATTTTAAACTAGTTCTTGCTGCGTTTTTTCTTGATTTCCATTTCGGCATGACTTAGTAAAACTGTTTTTTACTTGTATCATTTAGGCATCAAACAGTTTCATATATCTACTTCCACCATATTTGTCAGATATATTGGCGTACTTGCAATATTTACTATGTATTTAATATCATATATGTACATACCAACCATATCATATACATATGAAAGATCTGTAAGACTGCGAGATTGTTATAATTCTTATCATTTTCTTTATTTGGTTAAGGCCATCATTTACAACTTTTTATGAGTTTAAAATATACTTTTTATCACGTTCTATTTATAATAATAAACATTTAATTCAGAATCATCCATATTTTGTTAGTAACAATAACTTAAAAACTATGTTAGTTATACAGTTATTAAAATGAATTCATGTGTCTTCCTGCTACACCGGCCCCGCCACTATGCCTACGGGTCCAGTGCAACAGGAAGGGACAGTCTGGCCGATCACTGATCACCTTCAGGATACTGTTGTTGCTCCGGCGAATCCTTTGCATCAGAGATGCTGTCCTCTCTCGCATTACAACTTCAAAGCTGTCTGTATGCGCCTCCGCAAACATGCCTGACGCACTACAGAATCGCCGGAGCCCCAAAAGTAGCCTGAAGGCGTTATTATATTGTACTCGAAGAGCGTTGTAGGCCCTCTGAGTATATCTAACCCACAGGCTGCACGTGTAAAAAGTCTGGCAAAAGTGCTTTTAAAAGAGTGATTTTCACTTCTTTTGTACAACGTGCAAACCTGCGAGCCAGCATATTACATCGGACCGACAACGCTCTCCACTCTCTCTCAATATTTTCGTCATCATCGAGCTTCTCAGTCAGTATGTGACCCAAGTACTTAAATCTTTGTACTCTATTGAGTGATAGCCCGTAAAGGTATACAGGGGTTATGCACACACATGCATTTTAGTATCAATGTAGAAGTTTTAAACGATATTAGTAGTCAATATCTTATAATTTTCTAAAATTATTAGTTTGTATCAAAAACTAAAGAATCATTTAGCAAGAATTACTTCAAGTATCTGCAACAATGATAAGCACAGTAATGGCCAATCACATAAAAATAACTGTACAGCCATTTAAATTCAATCCGCATGCAACTTCTGTTGCAATTTTAATCTTTGGCAATAGGCACAATAACTATTACGGACACAATGGGTATGTCAATCTGCATCACGTCTGCACTCAATACGTAACTTTATTGACTCAGCGGACAAATATTTGTGTAACCTTGATATATAAATAAGGTTACGTTACATTTTAGTCGCTTTTATTTTATTACTTTTAGCAACAATAGCATCTAAGGCTTTGGCTGGTAGTCTGGTGTTTCAAATATGCTATAACTATTAATTGATTAGGTTTTTCTTATAATACTTTCTGGTTTACTTGTTATTATAAAGTAAACAAGTTTTGTTCTATAGCCTAATATTAATAATAGTTCTGGTATTATTCTATGAGTTATATTCGATAACATTAACCGCATATTATAAACTGCCCATGTGAGAAGAATGAATATTAAAAATCAGATAATTTAACCGTATCAAATCCGATAATGATTCCCATATTAAATTTGTGTTTTATTTCTCCGTTTAGATGAGAAGGCATTCATAAAATTAAATATGCAAACTATTTACACCACTAAACATTTATCAATGTTAAATATTATATTTACGAAGTGTACGACAGGTTTGTCTTTATGAGAAGTACAGGAAAGAAACTCAGGGCCATTTAATAAGCTCTCTCGAATGACTTAAATGTTTTAAATCATATAAAAAATATATGTATTATATATTTTAACTATAGGTAAGCAATGGGTTATTACATATACGCCTAAAAAGTGTCACACTATGAAAATTGTCGTATACTTGTACAGTATACAATACTAATAAAATAATTTACTGTGTTTAAAAATTGAAAGCTGGTTTGGCTGTGATTAATTCCGAATCTGCTGGACGTATTGAGGTCCAGTTTTCACTATTGTATAGGTAACGTTTTCAGGTTATATTGAATATGAAGACGTGACTATTGTTAGTAGATAATGAGAATATTGAGCAAAGGGTTGCAAAAAATGGGAAAACAGACACAGATGCGTGAAAGGTTATATTAAGTGATACAATACAGATCAATTGATTACGATATTGTATCGCACAGAAAGACAATAAAGAAAATAACTATGTATTTGCTTTGTACAACAAACGAGCAATCTTATTTTAAATAGAATATTTAGAATATACTAAAAACTTATAATAACTATGCTTTCTTTGGAGGGTCTGAATGTTTTCTATAGATTTAAATATCATTGTACATTATTCTGGTTTATATTAATAATAATAGAAATATAATTTTATAGAAATAAGGTAACCTACTCGACAAGATGAGATCTCAGTGACAGACTTCTCATTATTGGCTTCAAACCGTGATTGCAGCCAAATTATCAAATCGATGTATCGTATTCGTGAAAATTGAAATTCTTTGATGATTTTATCCAAATTTAGATTATTATGAGACTTTGGAAATATAATATCAAGTAAAGCTTTTTATAATTCTATATTACTCATAGTCTTGCTAGGGCTTCTTTAGATTTTTTTGTCTTTACATTATAGATCTGATGAAATCGAGGTAAACCCTTTCTAAAGTTCAAGTTCCTAAAATCAAAAGCCCTTTCCTATTAGTTTTAGAACCTCTGCTGTCCGTCACCTCAGTTTCACGCAAACATCCATGGTTATCAGGGTGACAATGTGGCGATTTCACCATGGGTTTCTGTACTGTGACGCGTTTCACCACGCCCGTCACCACACAATGGCCCACTGTCAAACCAACTCGATCCTGATTGATTTTTTTATCGACTTTTTTAGCATCGAAGTGTAAATTGAAATCGATTCTAGCCCTTCCACGTTATGTGTGAAATTAATGGGAGCCATACATAAAAAGTAGAGCAACATTTTTAAAGGCAATTTGAAGAATTTGCTGGCATATTCATGATGTTATATAATTATCTTACTACTCAATGTGTTTAGTAAGATAACTTTTTATTCAGTAGTAAAAAAGTATTAAAATATATTATTCATATTTGAAATGACTGACTTTAGCGAGTAGTTAGGCATTTGTTCTTGTGAATTATAGTAAATGCTGTCAGCTGTCATCATAGTCTACATCAAATCTACATAACTGAAGGGTTTCATGTACAGTATATTGTACTTTAATACATTTATGAACTACGATAAATATGTTAACTCTTAGCCTATCACGTAATACATTTCTTTAGTCAAAAAACAAACTGTTACTCTTCACCAGTTTTTAGATTTTTGATGCTTTAGTAAAATAGATGACATCAAATAATCAGTTGGTGGTAAACTAATATCGCGTTCTATTTGATTTCACTTATGGAATCCAAAAAATTACACAGAACAATCATAAGAAAATATCGAATTCAAATTGCGTGCATTTAAACTAAGTTTTTCATCGGCCAAAGCCACAACATTAATAAAAACGCTGAATGCAGTCGACCGAACACCATTGACGGTGAAAATTATTATACGAATGACTTTTTTGCTTACCTCTGCGTTTAATTTGAACTCGACACCCACTTCTCCTTAGAAAATTAAACAGATGACTGACTTAATAGTTAAAGTACTGAACGGCGCCACAATTAGACGCGCAGTTGCCTACCAACATTGACCAGCATGTTCTCATAGCAATGGGAATGAAATATTAATTTGCGGAATAAAGGTGAGTGCTGACACCCCATTGACCGTTTCATAAGTTCCCAACATGGCGTGAACACTCCATAATCTAATTTCAATTTGATCCACAACTTATTAGTGGCAGTATTTGTCGATTCGACATACTAGGTGAAATTTTAGATCAGTATTGTCGCTGATTGTCGATGGAGCAACGGCCTCCGAAATAAGTCGACTTTAATTGAATTCCGAACACAATTTTTTTGTTGGAAAAGACGATTCAATAATTCTTGCTTCTCGTTTTCTATGTGACACCTGTTTAGAATGAATAACGGTAAAAAGTGTTCGCTTTACTGTTTTCAGGTGCGTTTTTTATGACTTTTTACCAAATCGGCTGGAATTTAATGAAGTTAAACGGTATTACAAGTACCCAATCTAAAGTGGAACAGCCATCAAGAAAATAATTAGGAGGAAAGGTCCAAAAAAGAAATTGATTGAGATAGAAAATTAACTTTTGTGATGCGTAGTTTCTATATTTTTTAGGGATTCTATTATTTAAATGAGCTGTGCTTGTAAATACTCGTTTTTGTCCAGTGAACTTGAAATGAGATCTCTTCGGATAAAAGATAAAATCAAGACATTTCATATAATATGTGTTTCCTTCCTTGAACGTATAGCTAAGTTGTCGGATATAGTTTGTTTTAACTTTTAACCTAATAGCTAGACTATTATTATGTGCCTATAGAAAAATTATGAATCATACAATTTTAAAACATTTATCTTTTAAATCTGTCCATCCTTTAATTCTTTTATAAAAATCGAACTTACCATCAGGGTTATTAGTTCCATGCTGGCTGCCTTCTTCACTACCAGACGCAGGACTGCTAAGTCCAGCTTGACCTGGTCTTCCTGTGAGGGACAGACCGAGTTGCTCAGCTATCTCAGCATGGTCTGCTTGATGCACGTAGTCGAATATACTGCTGCCAGTCATCTCTACCTGGTAATAGATATTTTTTGAGGATTATGTGTACTCATTAAAATATGATTTGGTACGTATGTGAATAATTAGATAGACACACTGCAATCTCCCTTTAAATCTTTAGCAACCAAAACCGCCCGTATTTTGTTCGCATCTACCCCTTCCAAAAATCGCAACAATAAAATCTTCTGTTACTGCAAATATTAAGAGAAGAACCTGCTTAAAGAAGCAATGTGCTATCAACAGGAACCAATGGTATTTTACATTTGGATAAGCATAATTTTCAAGGGTCAAGCGTTATTTGCGATGGTCAAATTGTTCACTTCTTATAATAAGGCTGGCTGTAATATTAACTAAGTAGTATTCAAATATAGTAATGTGAAAAGTATAAGAGTGACTATGTTCCAGTACAAAACATTTTGGTTGTTTACTTCCAAACAACATGATTGCACCTACATACATTTGCAAAACATTGCTTTTCTAAGTAGCTATTTATTTCTCAAGACACGTACCTAATGCGATTGTTGAACAGATTCTAGAACAACGATTTCTATTTGCAAACTCATAAATGCTCCTAAGGAACACTTCCAAAATTCTCACCAAAAACATTTCAGCATACGCTCATTCAAGGCCTATACAATTATTAGTTAATAAAAAACCAGTCTTCAAAAATCCAAGGAGTTGTACGTTGGCCTGTCTAACCATCACGTACTGCGTTATGAATGAAAGAGCTGTTATCACGCATCGCATAGCAGGTGGCTTCATAGAAACAGCTAACGAGAATGTTTACGTCAAAATTAATGAGAGTTTTGAAGACATCGCGATTATCTTAGAGGAAGCTGTTGATAATAGTGAAGCTATCAAATCATAAGACTATTTATTGTAAAAGGCAAAAGAAAATACGCAGTATAAAATCGTTTATGATAGTATAATTAAATCCTGTTTATATAGGGACTCACTATGTAATACACAGAGTGAAAAAAGTTAGCCAGTATCTGATAATAAATAAAAAAATTTAAGAAATGTTTTCCGATTAAAGATATTTTGAAAAAGTTTACGGAACAGCGTGGATCCTACATATTATTGTTCATCAAGGTAAAGATTAGCATGCATTATATTTCCATGGGTTCACAGAACCTATTAACATTTTTCTTTCCCTTCGCAAAGAAAATCTTCATAATAAATATCATAATTTCAATACCACGTAATCTATAAATACACCCGAAATGAAATGGATGCCAGCAAAACTTTCCCGGTGACCCTTTCATGGCTTATTCAAATGCATCTTTAAATAAATTTATCAAATATAATTGTGGGACCCTATTACACATTCAGAAAACGTGTATCCGCAGTCAGGTTGTGAATGTAAATACTATAAAACAATGGTGACGTTATGGTGGTCGGTTCTTAGAATGATGGTAAGGATTTTATGGTGTTTACCGATTCGCAGATTGACGGGACACAAATTTTTAGAAGCACAGGATTATTTTGTCGTCGAAAAGTTTTAGAAGGATTGATGGAGCGTTTGACAAAAGATGGAGACGTGTTTGGCATTGTGATTAGAGATGTTGGTAATGAAAATGGTAATATTAACTTTGAACATGTTTTAGGTTTCATAAAAAAGTTACCGCTCCAGGATGTCATTAAACATCACGTCTACAGTCCCCTGAAGGAATACGCAGCGTAGTATGTCACCTATATTAACGTTTAAATTTATCAGTGGGTCGAAAGGATCAATTCTGGGCTTCTTAGTTCTTAAGAAGAACACCATAGTTACTACTAGAGCTTGAAGGTATGAAGCGGTCAGAATTTAAAACGCAATGAATGCCTCTGTTATTTACATTGAAGTATTTCAGTTAAATAAATTTCTGCCAAACAAACATAATTTTCTCATAAAAAGCTAAATGAACAAAAAACTTTTTGCACAAAGGAAATATGATTTCCCGTAGACATTGCCTATCATTCTTTGCAGGCAGAGGAAGACTGAATTTAATATAGCCGAACATCTAACGCGAGCTTCACTTATAAGAAAGTTGTATCTACTCTTATTTACCAGGAAGTTTATGTATTTTATGTTACACACACAAGCGCGCGTACACACGCGTATGTGAAAGGTGTTTCGATGTTTTTGGGTGTGTGTGTGCGTACATTCGGGGGTGTGTGAGTTCAAGCATTAGAATGAAGAGCACGCGCGCGCCTGGCCCGCGACGTGACTCGCATATCGTATCGTCCCTTTCCCCCCATCTTCTTTCTCTCTCACACCACCCCTTGCAGCCATTTTGGAAACGAATTTCCCAGTTTTCGGCTCTTTTCACAGCGCCTTTTAATTTTGTAATGTTATTTAATTTTGCTTATGTTTTTATTTCGGAATCTGTATTTTCTTTTGAATTTGTTATCTGCTGTTTTGCTATAGTATGTCAGCATGTACTTTAAACATATCCATATATAGTGAGTAAATTAAATTTTGTTCTTACGCGCAGACTGGATTGCCAGACTTTTAATCCGAGTCGTCATTTATTTTTGCAAGTTAGATTCATGTTAAACTTAGAAAAGCAGAGTGATTGGCAAAAACATTATTGTATATATTAAATTTTCATTTATATTTATGAATTGCATTTAAAGGTAATAGTATATTTTAGTAGCAGCGTTTTTACTCGAGAAAGAGTACACTCGGTCACAAAAAATACCTCCCATATACCTTGTAAGAAAAAAATTTATTCAACCCTTTAGAGATCCACCGAAATTAGATAGCCTGTTACAAAAAAAAACACGTATTGTCATAACACGACACGTGTCACGTGTATAACAGTTATCTACATCTAGGAGTCTTTCTAGCGGCGCCGAATATTCACTGATTAAATCATACTATTTGTTAGTGTGCACGTGTGAATGAGTTTTGTGTATACGCATGGCATGTATGAAAGTATATGATGAGCATTATGGCGCTTCTATGTATTTTAGGAGTGTGGGTTGAGGAGAATTTAAAATATAGCATAATGATGTTTACCAGAATGGGTTGTTGAAAAACTTAGCGCTCGCTTCATAAAATCACAACTAAGATATGATTTTGGAATATAGACGTTGAAGCTAGGTTTATAGGATTGAAATTTGCAAATGCTTAAATTCTAACTTACGTTTTTGTTATATTGAGCGTATGTTAATATTAAGATATTTTCTGTTAAGAATTTCATCCTGTTTTGTCAATTTTGAAAAATGTTGCTGTTGCATTGTCAATGATCTTTCTATGTTTGTAAATTATACGTGAATAACACCGCCCGTTATAACTTAGTGGTATAGATTAAACTAGTCTTAGTCTAGACTGAATCTAATCAATAAATACTTGCAATTTTGTCTTAATATCAGTCCGTTAGTTTTTCCCAGTTTACCGCGGTTTTCACACTTTACACTGGTGACACGAAATGTAATCACGTCTTATGTTATTCATGTGCATTGTCGTAAAGTCAATTGGAAATAGACTAAGGAAAGTGACGGGCAAATACTAGTATTTAAAAAGGTTGCTGGGTTTGTAATGCAAATAGCATAACTGCAAATACTAAAGCTGCAAATATTTAACAAACACTATATTGTGCACCTGTGTTCCACAAATAATTGTTCTGAATCTGAATATTTTTACATCCATCGTTTCAATGATTGCAAAGTCCCGTACACACAGTACTTATCCTAAATGCTTGTCTTTAAAACTCACACATACGTTTATCAAGATCCAACATCTAGCATTATAATTTTCTTCCAAACACCGCCAAATATTCATAGATTAAATCGACTGACTGTACTCTGTATATACGTGTGAATAAGACTACTTTGTGCATCGCGTAAACGTTCCAGCTTAACGTTAAGTAAAATGTTTATTATATTTGAGGGAGACAATATTATTTTATGTTGTTTTTGTTAGTGGAGGGTGCCAACCAACACGCGGTCATACTCTACTATTAAATTAAATTCTGCAACAAAAGCTTGTTCGATACGATCTTCTTAGAATGGAAATACTAAAACAGTTAGACTAACATTTAGTCTCTGAAAAGCAAGTCAACACAAATATTTCTTCATAGATGGATAAACGCTTGTCAACTCCTGGGATTGGCTGGCTAAATTATCAACAGCTAATCATATAACGCATATCAGGCATTATTCGATCTTTTGTTGGGTGATAGTATTACTCCTATCAGGTTACATTAATTTTAAGAGGAAATACTTCGATTTTCTACCTCGAATTACTTTTGATTGAGATAACGATATTAAGAAGTGGTGCTGTGACTATTATGACCGAACGAATGGCGCAGCCGACAAGCGATCGCCACATCACAGCCACCACGCTAAATATCTGAGGCTCGAATCCCATCTTCTCCCTAGCCTTTATTATTCCCAAGTCACTTGGGGTCGGCTTTTCTGGTCTAACCGGATTTGACTGGATATCAGTTTTTACACTGAGGAGTTGCCACCTGAACTCCGCAACCTGAAGGCTAACGATACCCTAAGGCTAGACCAGTGTTAGGATATTATAGGGCACTGACTTCCCAATCACGACTGCCATAGATGTTCATGGCAGCTGGGACCGTCGGCTTAACGTGCTCTCCGAGGCACAGAGCAGGCGATAATTGTCAATCAATACACACATAATTTCGAAAAGTCATATAACTTCCGAAAGTCAGAGGTGCGCGACGTGGGTTCGAACCCGAGACCCTCTGCCAATGCAGTCTGTTGGTCTCCTCACTGAGCTATCGAATCCCATATGTGATAATTAATTGTATGACACAGAAATAAGTCTGGTGGTAATTTGTGTCCATTATTCTAAAGTCGCGGGAGCAGTATTGTTTAAGAACAATTAGAGCATAAAAAAGTTTTGTGTAGTACTTACTTGTGATAATCCTAAATATATAGAAACAGTTTCAGATATGTACAGGAATCTTCCGTCCGCCGCCACTGACAATGCGAACCCATCCAGGGACTGTGGACAAAAGAAAGTCACTGTTATAACAAATAAACAATAATATAACTTAATTGTAACTGCACAAAATTAAAGTGGATAAATTTATTCTGCCAATCTGATGATTGCTACGCATTCGATCGCTACACGAAAATAAATTTTCAAATGATTAGTAACACTATAATTGCATTTTCACGCGTAAATTATATTGCCATAGGCTCACACCTCCCTCATTATTGTCCCTTTATCCTATCTTTAATTCCTTCTTACTAGGATTGGCAATGCGCGAGATACCCTTTATATTACTAATGATACCTAATAGGCTACAGTATAAAACTTCAGGTATGCATACTGAAGTTGCTCACTCTATAGAAAAGAAGTCATTGTGTTGTCAATGCTGGGAAGGATAGGTCTTCTAGTTGACAGCGTAGCATCTCCTTGAATAGTTGTGGACAGCATATTAACCGCAGGAACATAACATAAGATTATTTGGCTGCCATTTTCTGTATCATGCCGCACTTAGCCTCACAATTGGGTCATTGTGCGTATGTGACCGACGTCAAGGGTATTCGTTTGCTCATACTACCTCAGTTACGACTAGAAAGATAGCAGGAGATCGATGTTAAACTGTACTTCTTTCATAGTTTCTGGAATGTTCACACTTGTCACTTTACACGTGTCATATTGCACAATAAACCAATAAGTTCGGTCAGACATAATTATATTCTAATATAGGTTAATTTACAGAAATAAATCTATATATTGAAAATCTATTTATTGAAAACCACGTTTCATTATAACTAAACAATAGTTTTATATTAAAAATTTTCACGGTTTGTGCGCAAGCGCTGGTGTGAAACTTAAGTACGGTCAACAAAAAAAGTTTTGGTAATAGTTTGCAGTATTATACTGATATTTTTTTAAATTTACTTTGATTCATACCTTTTTGGTGCATATCAGGTGGAAATACATAAATTACGAAGTTATTTTAATTATATTGATATAGTTTGAAGGTAGCAGTTTAAGTTTTAAGTACACCCATTTTTATTGTAATTAGTATTTAAAACGTCATGTATACTACATTTGTAAAACCTACAATCATATTTTACTGCAAATAAAGATATATTATTATTATATTATATTATTATAAGTGATGTAGCCTGTGTCTTCTAAAAGGCCGGCTTATAAATTGATTCACAACATGTACTAATATTATATTGATATTTTATGTATATTACGAAGTAAAATAAATAATACGACAGTAACTTGCCTTTCTCCATAAAAACCTTAAAAACGCCAAGTCATACACTCCCCTAAGTGCACAAGAAACTAAAAAAATGTACAAAGTTTTCTCTTTATTATGTATATAATATATTAATTTTAACCACTATTGTTACTGCTAACCAGCCAGTATTTGTGTATTATTGGGTATGAAAGTGCTCATAGGCATGATACTCCATACATTACATAAAATATTTTTCAACACCATCGTGCTACCCTGAACCCTCTGACTAGTTGTATAATGAGCGCACTTACTTTTTAGACGATTAACAATTCAGTATCCAGGAATCCTTAAGTATTGTTTTTGGATACGCGAAAACGGGATAAAGCTAAACACTGTACTGTGCTGCCCCGTGAGGCTTCTGTTTTATTCTTATTATTAGTAAAATACATTTTGGAGAGCTATTTAGTACTTTACATTAATTGTAATTTATAATGATTTAATTTATCAAAACTACTGTCCTATTTTTATGCAAACACTACAGCTAGAAGTAATAGTTCTACATCCAAGATCAATTCTGTGACGGTCAGCAAAAAAAGGTAAACAAACAGTAGTCAAACAGTAGTCTGGTGAAAAACGATCACCACGAGACGGTATTACTAAAGCGATTCGAATACTGGAAGTGACTAATGATGCAGATAAGTAGGTAGGTACTTAGAGTTCATCTATTTTATTTAAGATTCTATTATATTCTATTATAAGATATATCATTAATCATTATTATTATCAGCTGAATACTTTTCTCCTTTTGATTTTATTTACGGTAATACAAAAGGTGATATCCAGACGTAAGACTGTAAATAACATGTCTAGTATTTAATTTAACAGACTAAATTGGCCTCGCCATATTAATTTTGACTCAAACAGAACGCCAAATGAAACATCAACCTATCGCTTCTAGCATTTCTAACATCTCAACTAAAAGATAATAATGAGATGCACGGCCAACAGAACGGTGCCGATAGATAAACTTTTTAATCTGCGTTTAAACGATACTGACGCACAAAAAACTATGGATTATAACCTTAATAGACTATTGTGTGCCCAAGCTCTATTTACAGACTCTATGGACGTGGCTCTTGTTAATAAAGGTTAGATAGTGATAATTTTTTTGAAGTTTTTATCTAGTATTGGTGGAGTTAGAAATTAGAAAAAAAAACGGAGTTTTGGATACTTTGATACTGTACCTATAAGTTTTTATAATAAGAGTGTCACAAAATACACACACATAACAAATTTTTGATTAGTTAACCAATTATTAATTATGTATTTTGAGTAAGACAAAGTATTGAATTTTGATAATATTGTCTTCTGTTTACGCGAATATTATTCATTGAAATTAAACTACTATATACGGATTTTATCGCGTTGTTTATTTGAAACTATTACATAATTTTGAAAAGAAACTTTACTAATTTTTAAGCTAATTGAATTATTATTAAAACTATTTAGATTTAATTTAATTTTCACTTTCTCTGACGTATTTGAATTTTGATTTTATGAGTACCTATGTTACATTTATGTTAATTGATTATATTTAAAAAAGCGTAGCGTATGAGAAGATACCTGCTGGCAATGACAATTGCTTTTCGAATCTTGATACAGGTGGAATGTGGATGTTATGAATTTCTTTAAAAGCTAATGCCACACGTTGAAGTTAAAATACTCAATACAAATATGAATTTAATCACGGTTAAGTTTAAATAAAAGCCGTTTAAAGAGCTTTATTTCAAAATCAAACCGGTTTAATCCTATACCATTTTAAGGGTTAAAACAAAACTCAAAGTCGACGTCGTCACGATAGAATAAACTAATAACTTAAAAAAGAATGATCTGCATGGCAACGCTTACGAACAATAAACAGTTAAACAAATATAAGCAATTTGACCTTGCTCGTATAAAGCCTTACATAAAACCTATCTACTGTCCAATTGACAGACTATAAAGAGTTGTCGAAACATATCTGTTTACTTTCGACATAGCAAAAAAACAATCTATCAAAGCGCGCCTCAGCACATTCGAGTTCGCTTTCCATTGAGCAATCGGTTGGCCGACTTATCGCTTTTTTGCCAACTAAACACACAATGAAACGTATACAATAGGTAGTGCACTGTGCAACATACATACCACTGAACGAGAAAAAAACTCAATTTAATATTTCACAGATTTCACGGAATTTCATAACAAATTTAATTGAACATATACATTGTCCCACAGAGTGGCAGAGAGAGGGTTGAGTAAAAAACACGGCCAAGTTTGAAAAACTAAATCATATGACGTAAAAAGCGTTCCGTATATATTTTTTTATATTATCTTATAAATTTTCATTCAAAATGTAGAGCAAAACGAATTACAGCTTAAATTTAACTAGAACTATTTATGATATCATATCCAAAACATTAGTCATGGTGTTGGTAGACGGTGCAACGGTAACTGGCACGGGCTGCATACGCAAGTTGATTATACGGATTACTTGCGCAGGTGGCTAGCATCGTCCATTTGTACGACGTCTGCAGCTCGCGCAGGTATTTTGACTTGCACATGTTAACTACGTCGTCTGCAAGTGTCATAAGTTACGCAATCTGCAGTGTTCCAATGATGAACAAGTGCGAATGCCTTTTTCTTTTCTACTGGTGCCATATTTTCATTCCGCCTTTCATATTAAATTTTATTTCAATGCATTTCATCCAGCGCTGGATATACTCGCAGGCTAGAACAATTTGAAGAAGCCGCTATTATGTGCATTGCAGTAGGCAACTATTTTCAGCATTAAATGTGAAACTATATGTCCTACAGGTCTCTAAAAAATCGATTATACTTATTCGATCACGTAAATTATCATTTCGCAATCGATTCACTGTCATTATAATATTGTGGGTGTTGTGGTTTCTATTCTGTGCTCAAAATAGCTTAGTACGTGATACCTTTGCTCAATTTTTTACATATTTTTTATATAAACCAGCTGTTTTGCGGGACCTGTTGTACGTTTTGTTAAAAAAATAAGGACAGACATGAAGGAATGGATTTGGTATGTTTGGTTGCAACATCTCATAGTTCATGGTGCTAGCCTGAATCGTGATTTGGTCTTCACAGCTGAGGGCTTGACGAAAACGTGTAAGGTTAAAGTTTATATGATGGAATGGTTTAAACTGGGAATGTTAGTGCCATTGTTTGTTTAGAACTTGGCTGTACTTTAAAATTATGAGACATTGCTGTTATTGAAATGGTTTTGTAATATTCATTATAATTAAAGGTTATAGTAGCAAACTAATTGATTCAGATCGATAGAGGGATACTGCACAATGGTTCTAGTGGTCGCTTTGCTCCTGCCAATACGACGAGTTTTGTGATCACGATATTTGTACATGTTATTTTAATTGTAGTAAAGTACCCCAAAACAAAGTTAGTGCGGTAGCAGTTTCGAAAACTTTCCTTAGTATTTTAACATATTTAAAGAGATTAAAGGATTGCATGCATTTTATATAACTCTATAGATTCTTAGTTTATGAAGCTTCTTTTACAGATGAAGCGTGATCTAAATTTTTAATATTATTTAAGATGTAGATGTTTAATATTATTAAATATATAAATTGTTGAGGAGCGAGCAATAACAAATTCCAAGTCTCTGGTTTGATCATGTAAATATATGTATATGTAATGACTGTCAATATTTATATATCTCTGTTTATGTAAGATTTTATTACATTTTCGTAAGTTTTTTTTATATTTTAGGTTTATTTTTGTTTCAATTAATGCATTGTCTTAGTGTTTAAGTGCTACGGTCAATTTACTTAATGGTGCATGATGTGACACCTTAAAAAGTTATACATTATGTGTTAGCAATATATAATATATAATATAGCAATAATAAGCATTAATGTAATAACTACTGGATGTCCAAGTTAATAAATAAATAAATATTAAGAATGGAAATTACATGAAAAATATATTTTATATTGAAAGTGTTTGTGAAACCTATATATTTAAGTCATATAGAGTTAAGTAAATAGAATCAAATTGCATAGTACGCGAGGCTTGTCAAAAGATACACTGCCGGTCAAAAGTTTGAGACCACCTACATCAAAGTTGCAAATGGATGTAAAACTCAAAATAAAAAGCTAAACATGAAAGGATTTATTGTGATATTTATTAAGTATGGCAAATGCAATTAAATATAAATAAAAAATATTAAATATTTCGACAATTTAACTTAAAATATATGTTGACAAGCTAAACAGCTTTTTCATCAAAAAACCCTCCCTTGCATTGAATCACTTTGTTGACAAGTCTTGGCATGCGGGCAATCAATTTGTCGATTGTTTCTTATGAAATATTGTTCCAGCTTTCTTGCAATGCTCTCCACAAATCTTCTTGTGAGCTGGGACAACAACTGCGCACGTTTCTGTCCAGCTCTTCCCACAAAAGTTCTATAGGGTTAAGGTCGGGGCTCTGAGCGGGCCACACCATGTTTTTTAACACCCCTTCTGCTTCTTTTGTATCTAAATAACCCCGGCATAATTTGGAGCTGTGTTTAGGGTCGTTGTCTTGTTGGAAAATAAAGCCATCTCCAACTAGCCGAAGTCCCGATGGTACAGCATTACACTCCAATATTGCTTTGTACTGCTCCTTTTTCATAATTCCTTCGACTCGTACCAAATCTCCAGTTCCACGGCTCGAGAAACAACCCCAAACCATAACAGAACCACCGCCATGCTTCACTGTGGGCAGGACACAGTCTGGCATCATCTTTTCCTCGGCACTCCGCCGAACAAAAACACGTCTTTTGCTCCCAAACACTTCAAATTTGGACTCATCTGTCCAAAGAACTCTTTTGAAGTCTTCTTCACTCCAGTCTCGATGGGTAAGGGCCCACTGCATTCTCTTCTTTTTGTTTTGTGGCCTTAAGAGAGGTTTTCGCACTGCTACGCGACCAAATAACTTAGCGTCTCTTAGTCTTCTTTTCACTGTGGTCAATGACACAGGTGTAGACCGGGATTTGTTCACTTCAGCGCGGATTTCTGGTGCTGTCAGGCGTCTATTCCGCTTGCTTGTTACCACGATGAACTTATCCTCGCTAGAAGTGGTAGCTCTCGGCCTTCCCGACCGCGAACGATCTTGATTATTGCCAGTCTCCTTGTATCGGGTTATTGTGTTATGAACACAAGTCTTCGACAACTTGAGCTGAGTAGCAATCGCACGTTCAGATTTGCTTTCGTTGTGTAAAGCAATGATGACAGCACGAGTTTCACCGCTAATTTGGCGTACTTTTCCCATAATGAGATGTCTTCACTGTAAGAACGACGAGCTCGGACTAACCAAGATTAAGAAATATTTACTCCATGGAAACTCAGGTGTTCACAGTGTTTTAGGAAGTTAAAATTTCCTAAAATTCTGTTAACACAAAACAAAGCCCAAATAATGAATAATAGTCAGGTAACAATAATATTACAATGACTTTGGCGCGCGGTCCGCACGCGGCGCCCATTGATGTTTCTAGACAAAATACCTTTGTACGATGATTACATAAAAATAAATAGAAATAATGACTTCGAAAAATAGTTAAATATCCATTGTATATGCAGGTGTTCAAATTAATTGTTTATCATATGTATTTTTAACAAATTTTATTGTGAAACAATATTTTAACTTGTGGTCTCAAACTTTTGGCCGGTAGGGTACGTTGCCTTGTTGTACCGTGGTGTTTAAACATATTCTAAGATAAGCGACTGATATACCGTGCTACTTTGCAGACAGATAAGTCAACTGTAACATGCCTAACACGAATTAGACAGGGTTAACGTACACTAAATAAGCAAATTTGAAACATACAAAAATCTGTAGATTCATATAAGTACTACCCATTCAGAGACTACCCTGACATTTACTCAGACGTGTTTCCGAAGTCAACGAAATTTGCTTGAATTAATTGATGTATGGATGGCGCAGCGAGCAATTGGTCGCCTTGCTTCTGCCGCTACACGAACCGTTGTGGGTTCGAATCCCACGCGGATCAATTATTTGTGTGTTACATAGATGATTATTACAAGCCTGAGTGTGTCTGTTAATTGTTAGTAAGGTCCCTTGCGATATTACTTGATTCGTAGAGCGAGAGTGATTTTATTAAAACAATAATAACACAACATTTTAAATAACTATATCCCGACTACGTAAAAATGGGTTCTAAACAGAACGAATTTAAAATGTATATAGCCTATGTCACCTGGGCCATTATTACGAATCTATTGACACCTCATTTATTAAAATCGGTTCAGTAGTTTAGGCGCTACGGTCGAACATACAAATATACATACCCATACTGCCAAAATCATTACCCTTCCTTTTGGCTTCGCCATAGCCGGGTAAAAAAGTGCAATATGTTTTTGCAGCATTGGTCACATTTTCGTTTATTCTTGTTCTCTTTTTCAATTTCAGAATCAGTTATTTAAACTTCTAACTAATATTATAAAGTCAATCTGAGTTTATATTCTATAAGATACATACAGAAGTTATATATTGTAGTTTTTAAGGACTAAGTTAAAAATAACACAGCTCTTCTGAAAGAAGTGCTAATCACTGATGCTAATTATGAACTTACCTGTAGTATATGCGTTCCCTGGTGCTGTTCGAACAGCTCCATGGCCAAGCCAATAGCCGTCCGTCTGTTTTGGGCACCTGAAACAATACAATAATTGCTTTACATATTTGATCATCATCATAATTTGTTTTAAATATTTGGCCAGAAACGTCGGTAAGATAAATGTGAATTATACAGAAGGGAAGAGACAAAGACATCGCCAAACGTTCTTTGAACCTATCAGAGAAGTTCTGAAGAAGGGCCAGATTACGAGTAGCTACCCCGTAAGCCTGAATAAAGAATCTAATGAAAGTAAATGAAGCAAGGGATGTATGCTGGAATTGTATTAAGTGGAAATCCGTCTGGGAAACAGATGCTAGTCCATGTGTGTAAAATTTACGTTAAATTTTGACGTAAGGCAAAGGCCAATGTAATGGCATGCCCCAAAAGCAAACATGTAGACAATTAGAGTGAGATTGAGGAGGGCAGAGCAATTGGCTAGACAGTATAGCTAACAGTGGCACACAGAATGGTGGTTGATTGGAACAACATGACGATATATCACATCCGACCTGACGTCATCATCGCGTCGACGGGGTCTTTTTTGATGAGACTAGCATAGTATCTCAGGATAAGCTCAATGGAGAATAAGAATATACATACAGTAGGTTTATATGGATTGATATTGATCATAATCATCAGCTCTTTAATAAAGTTCCAGCAAAGATTTGATTACAGCATTCATGAAACATTCAATTAGTTTTCAACGGAAAACATGTCCTAGACTTGTAACCATTATATTGGATTTCACTTCAGTTTCGCTTACATGATTATAAAGCTTTTCAATGTTTTGAAAAGGCGAGTTATATTTTATTCTGGCTATATATAAGTAAGAAGGAAAAAGTCAGGTAGTTATATTTATAGAAGGTGTATTCTCATACAAACAAAGACATTATCCAGTAGTCTCGAACGAGCCGCAGTAAGTCAGCTAATGTCCGTTCGATCTGTCATGCGCGATGGTATCGCCGCGGGTGTCGGGTTGCGCACGCGCACCGACTGCTTTACGATGACGCACCACGGCTTTATTGTGCGTGTGTACAACGCAACTGGATGAAAGGTTTTGTTTTTAAATTATTGAGGTTGTACTAAGATTTTTTATTAAAGTATATGTGTGAATTAATCTTAAAAAAAATGCTCTTTCTATAGTTCCTTAGTCGCAGGGGACTTTACAATCATCCAAACAACGGACAAAAATAACAACCAGTCGCGGCACAATTATTTGAGGATCACTATAATGTTTGTGCCATGTGGGGATCGAACCCACTCCACTCGGCACGACGGCAGTATGGTGACCAATTAAGTCACTACGCCATCCACTCATAAGTCAGTGTGTATTGTTCTGTGTTCATTGTATGGTAAACTCGTTAAATGAAAAGAGATACCGATCGATCGAACCCATAGGATCTGTCACTACAGGTCTTAGTTGAAAACTGGTGTCAAGGATTCGTCGGACTCATACTGAACGAGACCCTATTTTGAGACAACCGTAAGACACTTACCACTATAAACGGAAATGCTTTATTTTTTAATCTGAGTTTATTTACTTCTTTGTTATATTTTTGCACCTGTTGTGTGACATTACGAGGCAATGTATTAAAATTAATAATGTTCCTTTATTTTTACACGCTATCTTAACATCTTTGCCAGGACGGGTAAATAAATGAAAAATTATATCCTACGTATTTTTAAAGTACAGAATTAGGTAGGGCCAGTTAAGTATATTTTCTAAAACCTTATTTATGCACGCCGACAACCACGTTCAAGAGTGATGGTATACCAGTTATGGATCTTCACCCTAAAGAATAACGTAGCGATATGTTTTGTGTGTCTATGATGAGTAAGGGCCTAATGACTCCTTGCAGAAGCGCTATGCTGCCAGAGGGAAAACATGTAACCAACATTATCTATGTTACCAACATTTTTTGCGCCCTCTGAGTCGAAGATACCCAACTCTATATCAATGACATTTTCAATTGACTACTCTTACACAATATTGCCACCAAAAGAATTCTTCAAACAACGAAAGTGGTCATCGTCTGCGCAAGGACACGCATAGCGGTCGTGACTGTTCGTAAGCGCTCGGCACCCGTCGTGACGTCGGCGGACACACAGACAGACACGACTTGTCGCGCGGAGGCAATTGTACCGAACGATGTTCACTTGCGTAAATGCGACTATTGAATTTGGTAGACTTACGTAAGACTGTATGTTGTAAAAATAGTGATAGGTTTTATGGTGCAGACAGACACGATATTTCCTCGCAGTTTTACGGCGCTTTTTTTCTTCCAGCATGGCAACAAGCAGCTCTTGCTGGTAACCATTTACTGTAGCATTAATTAACTGATAATACGAAATTCTAACTTATATCATACATGCGAAACTGAGTTTGTTTGTTCGTTATACTTTCACGCCTTAACTACTCGACCAATTATCATGGAATTTCGCATACAGGTTTTCAAGGGCACAGAATAGGACATATGACAAATACTATTCCCGAAGGAAAGCTAGTATTACAATAAGTTAAAGATGAAGTAAAAGAAGAGAAATAGGACAGGCAGGTATGTAAGCCTTCGGAACTCTTACTCTCCAAGCGATCGCAGTAACAGTATTCCTACTCTTATGCGTTGTACCAGTAAGTGGTGGTACATTCTTCGGTCATTCGTATTGCAGGTGATTCTACTAGTTTTGCGACGAAATTGCTTGCGAAAGCACACGCATTAATAATAATAATAATAATAATTGTTTATTAGTACATAAAAATACACAACACAATAAAGGCACATGAATACAGCATGTGAGATGAAAAGGTCGAGATCAAAAGCATTGCATGACTCACTCAGGTTTCCGTTAAAGATTTTTCTTTACAAGTAAATATGTTGTCCAGTACCATCGGTACCTTACTGACAGAAAAGTAGCAAGTAGACAACACAACATTGTTTCTCTGCGATCTTCGTAGAATTGAGGTACTTCCTTAGCCGTGCTGATGCAGTTTGAGCAATACGCCTAGTTGAAGCTTTTACCTGTCACGTGATACTATGGTTTAAACCTGACACTGTAAAATGATTGATACAATATATGATGCACCGGACTTGGAACGTATTAAGGTGTCATTTCGCAATGTACTTTCAAATAAAAAAATATGTGGTTATTTATATGAATATCGTGATCTAACGATTGAAGAAAAATTCTATCGTCAATTGTACTATCTCTAGCGGAAGCTTAGGTAATAGAGTCGTGACAAGCGGTCCTATTTGACGTTATTCTTAGATTATTATACACAATATTATTGTATAGAATACTTTAATTTATTACTTTTTGCTCATTTACTGTCTTGTTAGTGCCGTAGGACGTAGCAATTATGTTTGTGGCCGATCGCGAGGTGACGGGTTCTATTTACAAATGAGGAAATTTTCGGGATAATTGTAAAAAAGAAATATTCTTAGTAAAAATATGGCGTCTGAAAACGTGCCCGGTAGACGGCAATAGGCCTGCCCTCTAATATATGTGGTCTAAGTATAGTTAACAGAATGTGGGTTCACCTCTGCCTAACCTTTCCAGGACATGTTTGAATCCGGTACCTTATGAGAAAAGCATTTGCTTCAGCTTAGTGTTTCTCGAGCGCTCTCGCGAAAAACTAAGCCGCTGATGTCAAATTAATTATTTTTAGATTTCAGCCAACTAAACCGCTAAACAGATATTGATGCAAATTGGTATAGAGATACATAATATGAACCCAGGAAAGAAAGCTACTTTATAAAAAGCGAACGCAGTCACGGTATCAGCTAGTATTATTATAAAACCTTGTAAGTAGACTCACAATAGAACAAAATAATACAATTGTCATATCATACGATCGTAAGTTAACTTTTGAAAACAAAAATAAACGTATCTGCTACAACTTTATACTGAGTAGGGTGCGCATAATTCAACACTTTCAGCGGACTGTCCCGGATTATGTTACAAAGCTACCGTGTTGTAGCTCTACTTGACGTATTATGCTCACCTCACTTCTATTTTTAGCGTGGCATAGACCACACTTTCTACAAAATTTCGTCTGCATATTACGTACATTATTATTGTAATAATATTTTTTTTTCTGTTCTGCGTAATCTAGAGTACTCTTAATATAAAAACTTTGATTTAAATAGTTAATATTTTCTTTTAAGTCGGTTATGTCCGATATCATAAAAATGTATATTATATAAATCTATCTATCAGCTTGTGTAACATATCACGTCAATTGTGCAATGATTGGGAATCAAATTGATAACATGACGATAAAAATGTCTACGCCGTAGCTATTAAGTTACATTAATATAATATTTTTTTTTAATTTAATTCATATCATATTCTTTATCACCGATGACTATTCATCGGTGCACTGACATTGATTAATTTAGGCATGCGGCTAACTTGAGGCCTTTACGAGGTTCTATCTCTATAACTAAGTCACCTAAATTTAAAGAATAAGTCTCTGAATACGCTAAGTCTCTTCGCAGTATATTAGTAATACGAGCTAAGTCGTGGATTTGCATATTAAATATAATTTAATAAAATTATAGTTTTTAATAACCCTGCAACTGCCGTATGAAGACTTAGTCACCCTACAATCATGCAAGTCGGCATATCAAAGCCGGCTCGAGTCAGTTTTGTTGAATTAAATCGTAATAAAGAACGCGCAGAGGCTATCTCGGCATCTACACGGTTAAATATATGTCCAACCGGCGAAACTGACTATGTGAACATAGGTTTTTTGTGATTAATCTACTTTGAACAAGTTCTAAGAACTATAAGTTTTGTGGTGGAAGTAAAAACATATGATATCCGTAGAAATGGTTATCTTGAAATCTTTTTGTCATCTGTATTTTTTAGTTGATGGCCTTTCCGTTAAATCATATCCCACTAAGTCCATCTACTTATTTATAGCCAACAGGGCTGATTGGAGGATTAAACTTAAAAAACAAAAATGTTGTTGGCATTTGTATCAGTAATCAACCTGTTACTACCAATAACCGAGCAGCGATAGCTCAGTGGGGAGACCAACAGACTGCAATGCAGAAGGTCTCGGGTTCGACCCACGTCGCGCACCTCTGACTTTCGGAAGTTATATGACTTTTCGAAATTATGTGCGTATTGATGACAATTATCGCCTGCTCCGTGCCTCGGAGAGCACGTTAAGCCGTCGGTCCCGGCTGCCATGAACATCTATGGCAGTCGTTATTGGGAGAGTGTCGACACAAAAGATCCCACTGGGTCGAAGTGTCGCCGGTCTGCACTGACTGGCCCCCACATAAGATACATACATACATACTACCAATAAATCGAGCTTGCAAGCTTCAAAGTATACATATAGATAAATAAGCTTTAGGTTTTAAGCTTAAGGCTCAAAATTATATTTCCGAAGGAGCAAAAAGGTGGGGGGGGGAGGGCACATTTCGTTCTCTAGGCAAACCTACTGTCTGTCCACCAGGTAAATTTTTAGACTCTGTTCTGTTACTGAGAATAACTGTGCTCGGAAATCGAAACCAAGACGTCATAATTCGCCACAAACATACGTGCAACCGCAACGGAATCAATAAGACAGACAAAATTGTAAAAGTTGAAATCATCAATTAATTTAGGTTACTAAGTATCACTTATGAACAGTTAGTTTAGTAGTTAGTAAGTTTACTAAAATCTGCCTGCTTCACCTGAAATACTTATAGATTATATTTTATTATATTCTACGAATATAATAAAATATAAACTATATTATCTATATAGCAGCGATAGCTCAGTGGGGAGACCAACAGACTGCAATGCAGAGGGTCTCGGGTTCGAACCCACGTCGCGCACCTCTGACTTTCGGAAGTTATATGACTTTTCGAAATTATGTGCGTATTGATTGACAATTATTGCCTGCTCCGTGCCTCGGAGAGCACCTTAAGCCGTCGGTCCCGGCTGCCATGAACATCTATGGCAGTCGTTATTGGGAAAGTTAGTACCCTCTAATATCCTGACACTGGTCTAGCCTTAGGGTATCGTTAGCCTTCGGGTTGCGGAGGTCAGGTGGCAGCCGCTCCGTGTAAAAACTGATATCCAGTCAAATCTGGTTAGACCAGAAAAGCCGACCCCAAGTGACTTGGGAATAATAAAGGCTAAGAGAGAAGAATATATTCTACGAATATTATATATATATAAGTTTGTGAAGATATTTCGATCTATAGATGTTTTATACTAAGTTACGCGGCAACCATTGAATGGATTTGGATGAAATTTGTCACTCCGATCTATTTTAACACATCGGATAATTTTAAGCCCGGTGTGCTTGCTCGTGCGATTTATGCAGACGAAGCTTTGGGCAGAAACTAGTACTTACATAAATCTAATTTGACACTAAAGCTTACACAATCGACGCCATTTATTTTACTTGATCAACCCTCCACTGCTCGGCACAAATTTTTATTAACGCCGCTAAGTCTTGGTATAATTTTCTCATTACCGTCGCGCCCTTAAGTCCGATATTGTCGCCATCACGACTGTAATTTGTAAGGCATTAGCAGGGTTAATAAAGTACCGAGTTATGATGGTATTGGCTTTTTTTAATGATGACTCTTTTGTGTTATCTTGAGATGGGATGATATCATTGCAATCGATGTTAGTTGTTAAGAACAGCGATATCCTGCAGGTAAGATCGTTTGAATGCCACGCAGTGGATTTTGATTTCACGACATGCAAATTTTAATTTATTAGTGTAATATGCATATTAAAAGTTCATTATAGCAGGCTATGATAGTACATAAAAAACCTGTAGACCGACGTATACTATAAATTCCAAAATTTTAACGCGAGTGCTTGTGATATTTATACCTCTTTCTGATCGATGTTTTCTGACGTATACACATTATTCAACACACATAAAATTTACAAACACACATTGACGCCAATACAATTTAAAATATATATAGGTACTTCTAAATTATCCTTTTTTCATAACAAATATTCTGTGGATATTCATGTTTACTAATAACTTTCATTGAGTGTATATTGCGAAAAGATAAGCACAATAAACTACTTCATTTAAAAGTAACATCACTGTCAGATGAAACTAAAGATTTTTCTTTCCCCTTTGTAAATGATAAAACGCATAGTCCAGTCGTCGGGTAAATTAAATAAAGCACCCTAAAGATGGTCAACACTTACGCTTACCGTATAGCGATCGATTTGATGCCCAATCAGGGCACATCTCACACCGTTTTTGATGGTAGAGCATTATTTGGTATGTGTAAAGAAAATAGAGTAACAGGTTAATCCTTAAGTTCGAAAAATTCATGTAGTTTCCACTTTCATTTCACACTTGAATAATCATATCAATTGTAAATACATAAGCCAGCTCATAATAAACTTAGTTGTCTCGTATTTTAGATAAAATTTAATTAGACGGATCAGGATGTAGTAACTAGAAGCATTTTGAAAATAAAAATCATAATTAAACAAATTAAGGTTTGATATTTCTAATTTACACAGCAGCTATACTCAATTTAAAATTTATGTAAACAATCCGCTGTCGTGTTTGCATATCATCACTTAAAAGTTTACCTATATTCACTCACAAATCGAATGTAGTTAACACTTTCCTGTGTTTCAACAAATATTAGCAGTAGAAACAAAACCACAATAATTATATCAACAATTATCCTAAATATACAATGATTTGTTTACAAAAATGTTAAGATTATCTAGCTAAATAAACAAACTCACTATGACACTGCGGTGTAATAATCAACCCGTAAAAGCGCATAGCAATATTTATCGATGCCGAGCGAAATAATTTGGTCGTATTTGTGGATTCGGACATGTGCGGCCGACCGCTAACATTTGCACTAGGACAATATTAACTTAAGGCGAAATTAAATAAAACTCTCGGCTAATATAGAAGGGCCACGAGTAGTAAGAAATGCGTGCACTTTTAACAGTTTTTCGGTGGTTTGGTAATGAAAATGAATCATTTACATTCTAGGCGAAGATGATGACGAGTTTGAACTTTGTGCTACATGTTCTGTAGTTTAAGTACGTCATGCCACGCATCAATATATTATTTTTGTTTCTTTTAGTTAATAAAACCACAGAACTAAAAAAATGGATATCTTTTTCACTTTGTTAAAATCGTTAACATAGCATGTAGAAAAAAGATAGATAAATATTCTATTGTATAAAAATATAAATTTTCTTGCTTAAAAAATAACAATAATATCGTGAACTTATTAATTTCTTCATGAATAACTATTTTATTCTGCAATCATCCTGCTATAATATAAATATTTTTTTGCAAAGCCTGAACTACCCTCAAAAATAACACACGCTAGAAGCGTTGATTGCCAACCCCTGGGGGCACCATTTGACCGGAACTCACCACCTCTAATGAAGAATTACCGCCCTTTGTGGTGCAAGCTCTTCGTTTAAACACTGAAGACATTTTTAGAAAGTACTTATATGTTTCAAATAAAGTGCAGCAAACTAATGTACTGAGCATGTAACACCCGATTTAGTTATAAATAAAATGTATCTTATTTTAATGTATCCAAGGCGATTGCGACAAAAATATTAATAAGGAAAAAAATATTCTCTTTAAAAATGTATGAGAAGTTTGTGTACAAGGTACCGCTGAAATGATGAAATGGCTAAAGCCCTGAAAAAGATGAATGTGCTCGATTAGTCTGACTTGGCACAAAATAGAAAGGAATGGCGCACTCTAATGTCGAAGGCCAAGACCGCTTTGGGTCGCTGAGCCAGCGTAGTAAGTAAGTTTATTTACATACATTCTTTCTTTTACGCGAATATATGTATACCTGACACTTCCATAACTATCTAAATATATCATCCAAAAATGATAATAAAATGGTATCCCACAAATCCCTGAACAACCAAAAAACTTGCACCCCTACAACTATCCACGAAATAAAAAAAAATCACAATTCCGAAACAATAATGAATTGTAACTAGCCAATTACACGGGCGGGCAACCCTTCAGTCGTCGCGGGGTCCGAAACACCGTCCGGCGTTCCGATCGATATCGAATAAAAATAGCTACAAAATCCGGAAAGTGATCTGGCATTCGGGACACGTACCGTCAATATAGAACAGGGTGATGATTGTGATGCACCGGCTGAGGGCACAAAAATGGCGGTAGCTATAGATTGAAAGCACTCGTTTAGTGTTTTTGTTGTCGGCAATGAGTTTCGACTGTTTTCGGCATATTTAATTTGCTTTTGGTAAAATTTTAAATCTGCATTTTAGTCTACAGAAATTTTGTAACTGCGGTATACTGTTTAGAAAAATATTTATATCTAGCCGATATTTTAAAGCAGTTTCACTCAATACGATAGTACATTTCACTTTGATTTATGTTCTTACACAAATCTATTAACAATATTCCTAAATACGTTTTGGAAGAACGCCGGATTGAGAGTATTCTAAAGCTTGCATTAAACATGTGGTGAGTGCATTAAGTGAGAGAGATATTAGCCTCTGTCTGTTCCTTAAGGAATCATCCTTGAATCTATGTATGTCTTAAATACTTTTCCTTTTCCATTATTACATTATTGTAATCTACGATATTTTTGTCCAAGTCGTTGAACTTTTATGTGTAGCTGCTTAACAAATATACCTAATATTGACGTCTTACAATAAGCCAAAAGAGCTTACAATACATTTATGTGTTTTATAGTAATTTATAATTTTGCAGATCAGCCATCTTCATCATACACCTAGATGATTTCTATATATTTATGTAGTTAGTAGTTTATTTATGTGGTTTTTTAACCACGCCTGTTCCCGGAAAGCTACGAAGTCTAGGGATTGCCACAGGCTAAGCTTGGTATATCTTTCACTCACCATTATCATGTTGTTCATGTTTTTACCAACTAAAGCTAACTTGGTATTTCACCAGAATATCTGAAATAGTTAGACAGTTTCGTAGTTTTTATTATTCCACAGCCTAAACTACCAACACTGGCAGCATGAAATAAATAAACATATTAATATTAACTATAGTCCAAGTCGACGAGGGATATACTTAATCGTCAGACACATCAAGTATTCAACACAAAACTCCTTACCATATAATAAGACGGTTGCCGGTATTTAATTATATCCGGGTGTTCTCGCACGGAGTTCATTATAGCCCGGATTAGCGGAAGGGTTAGCTTATTGAGCTGCCGACAGTTCGGGAAAGGATATTAAGGGGCCGAGTATGTCTTGAGTAAAAGTTTTGTTATTTATAGAGTTTTAGTAAAGTATTATTTGACACAGGCTTTTTAAGTTGGTTGGTTTTAGAGTTCATTCGTTTGCGTTTATGATTACGAACAATCTTGAGACATCGGGTCTAATAAGGTCTAAATTCGCAGATCGGAACATAGACGATATCACAAGCAAGTAAGAGTGAAATTGTATGTAAATAAACTTAACCCCAATTTAGAGTAAATCCAAAACAATGAATCGTATTTTAATATTAGATATACATATATTGTGGCTCAATCAATATTTATAATTTTCATAAAATAGATATGGATTTCCACCCGTTACGTATCTAGCATTCTTTTTACAGAAACGCCGATTTATCAGGTATCTCCAGAATGTTCTTTCAATCTGATATAACTATCCTCACATCTTTAAATCTATTATAACAATACTGTCTATTTCTAATTGTAAATCTACAAATTTCGTATGCCCGCACACGCCATACATTTTTCTTCGTAACCCGTATGTCGCGCGCGGGCACTATTTTCCCTTTATTTATTGTTATTTTTCTATTTCGTCGGCAGATGTGCCACGTTATGATTTACGAACGTCCTGTATTAAGGAACGGACGTGAATTATAACGCCAACTCCCGCCTGGTCAGGAAATCTTGTTTTCCTATATTTTACAATGTGGAGACTGTGCTTTCGACGATATATGTATTGGTTTGTATTTATTTTTGCAAGCTTCATAGCGACATATTATCATAATTGTAATATTAAATTGATGGAGCTTTGGTGGTATGCAGCAATCGTATTGCTACGAAAATGTACATATATGTATGTAACTAAACATTAACATATAAAAGAATAAAATTTGGCTAAACGTCCCATTTTTCTATATTGTAATATAATATATAGTAATAATAATAACCCCCGATGTATCCTAACGTTGTAGCGATTATAGATACATTCCGATGGGATAGTGGTCTCCATTGAAAATTAGCGTTGCGATATCACGTCAGTTTTATCGCAATATCAATGCTGAATGGAGACCATTTATTGCCACATGTACTCTTTACTTACGAACTGTTTATTTAATTGTCTTTTTTATTATTATGTCGTTATTTTAAATTAAAAATTATGTAGTTATAATTCTTTGTGGCAATAAAGAATGTTTTCTTTCTTTCTTTCAAAATACACGGACTAAAATATTTATGTTCCAGAATGATTAAAATAATATTTTCACCTCCTTAACATAGGCTGCTCAGTAGCCTTTCTAGGAGAACAGTACTCCACCCACCATTATTGTAGTTAATGTATACTGCCATCGTGTATAGCAATAAGACTGTGTGTATAACTACAATGTAATTTCATTTTTAAATAAATTATTATTATTATTATTATTATATTTATGTTTACGTAGTTTTTGTAAAGATCAGTTATGTAAATATATAATAACAAATTAACAGAGTAATGCTGTGGGTTATGGCTCCCTGTATTATTAAGCAATCAATATTTATAAGACATGTATTGCTAAATAGAAGCAATATCACCTCATAAAACATTAACATCGACACAACCAGTTAAAGAGACACGTCTGTTCGCCGCGAGAAGCGACGCCCTAATGCCATAAATCAACCGTGCTGCCACCAAACGGCAATATGGGGAACGAAACATGTGTTTACACAGAAGTTAATTTGTCGAATTTATCTGCCTTGTCTTGTGTCCGTATTGAGAAATATTGCCCCGTGTTGTTGTGCCTTCGATTAGATGTATGATGTATGGAACAGGTTGTGTGAGATTGCAGGCTCGGAAATTTAGATAGATGGGTTAAATTATACGCGTTGGTGCATTTGCAAGCTATACTAGAACATTCTAAGGCTTAGTTGACTATCAATGTTTTAAGTGAAGCATCTTTTATAAGCCTAAGCTTTTAGATAGATTAATGTAAAATTATTTAAAGTGCATCTTAAATCTGTAACACTGGTGTATGTAAAACTATTATCAAATATTTTTAAGGTTATACACTGGCAAAACTTTTAAAGCAATAATCCAATAGTCAGTACCCTTTATCAGTAGCTTGGATCCTATTACCGATCGGTTTCTACACTTTAATATTTGTAGGAAACAAAAAAATACAAAAATAAGTAGAAAGATTAATTAAAATTAAAGAAAACAGGTTGATCTCCAATAAGAATGTACTCACTCAAATATAATTATATACCTATCTCAGATAGTTTACTGTAATATAATTACATAAATCTAAGTTCAATCATTCACTATATCCGGTCGTTGCGAATGCCTATCACTCAATTAACAACCATTAGCTGCATATAATTATACGTCAAATTGACGTCGTTCACATTTTGTGTCAAGCAAACGTATTAGAATGTCCTACGGCAGCGATAGGGTTGATAGTTAAGCGGGTTCTTGACGACGAATAATAGTGCCTGCTTACATAGAGGGTGCAGTGGTTTGAATACTCAGTTTCGTAATAATGTACCGAGTTTTGTGGACTCTATAATAGGACTCATTAGTTACTCATAAATGCACTTAAATACATTTTGCATCAAGGGTTTATGACTTTAATTTATCAACCTTTTGTCCACTGCTGGACTTACGATTTAATATCCTCGATGGTTTAACAATAAATATATCAAGCCAAATTCACGTCATAGAAAGTGTTTTGATATCCATTAGACAGAAATTCGTGTTGATACTGAAGATCGCCTGCGAGAAAAACTGAATACCATTTTACTCGAGCTGGCATTTAAACTCCTATATCGACTACAGTTGTGCAACTATATCACTGGAGTAACAAGTCAGTATTCAAAATTAAATTTGACTAATTGATATATTCAATTTCCTACCAACCTTTTCCCTTAACCCATTAAAATATATGTAGACGTCATTTTGCAAAGACAGAATCCAACAAAACTATTTCCATTACCAAAACGTCACTAACTAAAACTGATAAGTTGAAACCGCAAGACGCAGAGTGGTAACATCAATTAAACAGGCCAGACAAAATCGTCAAACGAACCCCAGTACATTTAAATAAGCAAGTCACGTTCGCCAAATACCCAGTACTAACAAGCGGTATATCGCTTGCACTGATTGTTAATTGATTAGATTAAAAATTTTGTCCCAATTCGCGGCGTATTGTTACACTGGGCGAATGGGGGACGGCCCTAACGAATTAATTAGATATTTTAAAGGTGTATTTTACAATTTGGATGTTGACAGATGGATTATTTGATAATCTCGTTGAGAATTTCGGACTTGTTACTTGATCTTGTTACTTGGGGGGTAAAAATGTTTAATTAAAGTGTGCTTTGCGGTGCAGAAGTATTACTGTGAAAGAGCTATAAGTAATTGAATAGTAGATGTGGCTAAGTCAAATATGATTGCTCCTACGTAGATTTATTTGTTTACATTGTAATGGAGGGTTTTCGATTATTAGATATATCTATCAACGCAATCATATGTATATTTAATTGACTGGCCAGTAACTTCCATCGGTTTATCGTGGAATAGTGTTAATACTTGAAATTGCGGTAACGTTCAATATTGAACTTACACAAGGCACATTTATAAAATCCAACGCCAAGCCCAACACAGCCTTTAACCTCAAAATCTCAGTGTACTGCAAGCAATAATTGCATTCCAACAAGATAATATTAACCACAATGCGAATCAAAATACTTAACATAAACAAATTTAACTTTTCACTAATAGCTAAAATAAACTTTAAATTGTTTTAGAATATTGATCCCCTGAGAGTAACCCACGTAAGTGATGTACTTACGTAATAAATCGTCACAATTTCGATGCACCACATGAGACGAAAATCGCATAAAAAGCAGACCCACAAAATTTTACGACTCCAAGTATATTTACCTAAATTCCTTCACAAATCTTTATTGCATAGACGAGTGTATTTGAACTACAAAATTTATCCACACAATAACATTTTGTAAGACAATTTTGACACCCCTAAACGCTCATGTTTTATTGTCTTGAATATTTTTATTTGAATACGTACATCCCACCTTCAAAATTGAGTTAAAATGACAGTGGCATGCGTAGAGATTCGCCCCGTGGTCGCATTAAGCGCATTAGGGGCCAAAATTGGATTTGTCGTGGGGCGTTTTATTGGTACACTTGTTACGAATTTAGGAACACTGTGCGTTAAAAAAGCTCTTTGTCAAGGTGACAGTGTGTGGATGCTTATTATTGGGAAAATTTGGATTTTAGTTTTCTCCCCTTCGTATGTATTTGGAAATAAAATTGTATGGCTTACAGACTCTGGCATTTTGAATTGCAGTTTCGACATACTTTGTTTATTAAGTAGGTTTAGATTTTATTGAACGAAGTAAGCTTATTATCGCTTACTGTAAAAGATAGTGAATAAGTTACAAGGCATCTTTAAATAAGTTAATTTTACAGCAATATTCATAGCCTCATCACAAGGTTTAATTAATCTTTTTAATATGTGTGTTTACGACTTCATGTTTAAAATATGACATTCTACGTTGTGTAGATTATCGCGATTTATATCACTTCTGACAGAACATAAATACATTGTAAATGAGAATCGTTATGCTTAAGTACCTAGTAGTGACATGGACAATGACTTAATATATCTTCAGCAAATTAATTGCAACAAATCCATTACAAATTCAAAGCACATTTACGTAATGTCTACATTACATCTAAGGATCTGTAAGCATAGCAACATAAAGTTATAAATATAATGGTGCTTAATAACTTTTAAACTTATATAATTATAATGGTGCTTATATTTAATTATTTTAATAATGATGAGTGCGGAAGTATGTTTGTTTATATTGCTTTTTATGTTCACAAACAAAAAAACTATGTACATATGTGCTTTTCTGCATAGAGTCCACTGAACTATGATTTACCTACTAAAATAATATTGATTCTAAGGGTACTTTTGTTAGTCCAATTCGTATCTTTGGTATATCTGAATGCATATTTTCTATTATACCGAAGATAATATTTATTTATTTAAGGACCACCAGTGGCTACATCCACAATACATTGACATAGGACCATAGTTTTCGGTATTTGTTGGTTTAATAACCTCTGCATTTAGAGGTTATCAAACCACTGCATGCACTAATTATGACTTAAATCAGAACCGAAATAATAAGATATGAAATGTTTCTGCAGACTACGTGTATCCTTTATCCATTATTAGAAGGCATAATACCTCATATACTGAAGATGATATGAAATATGACCGCGGATGACAACAACAAAAGCTATTTATTATCAACATACATGTGCATTCACCAAAATATGCAGCAGCTACAACTTAGGAACACAAATAAATGTACGGTACCTAGATATGGAAATATTCAAAAACGGTCCTCAGAAGTGTGTCATTTGGCAATTGTATTGAATTTCAATAAGAGGTGAACAAACTAAACGCGCCAGTCATTAGATGTTTTCTTTGTTCGGTATTTTTAACTTGCTTATGAAAGTACTTGCACAAAAAGACAACATACAAAAAAAATTATAAAACAAGTTAGAAGTCATAATATTTTTATGTTGGTATTACGTAAGAAATTTTTATTTAAGTTTTTTTAAAGTTATGCGAAGCCTTATTCTGCTACCTAACTTTTTGTATTTTGCTTTCCGTGGCAAGCTGTAATTAAGGCAGCACCAATACTTGTATACCACTACCCTTAGCTTTTAAGGTGCATGTTCTTGTTGGTTGTCCAAATAAATAAAATAAAGTAAAATATATTTTTAATAAATAGATGCCGATATATTATGTAAGTATGTCAAAATTAATAGAAATTTATAAAACTCAATAATTACTGGGACAGCTAAGTCCGTAGAACGCGCATTTTTTCATCTAAATTCGCTTAAGTTGTATTGTTTTATTTGACGCACTGCGACGTATCAAAAACTCTAGTTGTATTTTTTCCAACACGCCTTAACACTCTGTGTCGTCGTGATTCTACTGCAGCAGTTTTCTTTCCTAACAAATTACCTTTTTGCATACTGTGCACTATTTTATGTTCAACAAAAAATATTTGAATTGAAATATTAGAATTGCATTTCGTAAAAATCGACGAGGAGAAGTAAAAATGGAGAGAGTTTTCAAGTTATAATGCTGATTTTTTATTGTATGTTAAGTTAAACAGTCTAAAACAAAAGCTACCATACTGAGACTCTTGATGTCTTGTTTTAAATTTATAACACCACATTTCACTTGAAGCTTTAATTTATTATTTGTAATTTATAAATAATATAAAAACGTTTATCAGTATAGCAAGTTTATAAAAAGCGTCTAAATTGAAAGTAGGAACTGATGGGTTGATCTGTTTTTCTTAATAATAGTCTTAAGGACAAATACCAAATAAAGCTAACCTAAGGTCAAATTTTAAGGATTTCACCATTCTTGTACGAAACATCTAACAAATTAATTACTTCGATGGTTTTGGATGAATGAAAAATCAGAAAGAATTAAGTATAAGAAATAAGCCATGTGACGGCCAGTGCAACCTCGCTGAATAGTCAAGTCTTTTAAAAAGTTATGTAAATACTGAGCATGACCGCATTAATATCCGTTTTTCGTGATATAAATCATTCAACGCGAAAGTCTAAAAGTAATCATTGTTCTCTGTTACCTTAAACTATTGTAAATCTACTCATTTAGATAGTCCTTACTAGTTTCTGACCAGAATATTTTTGTGCTAACCCATCTTATTTCCCGACATTACATCTATTGTTTTGCTGTCTGTAGCGGTAGGGTCTCCTAACGTGGTTACAACACAATGACTTGACGAACACAAATCAGATTGACGCACCCTCCTCAGTTATTTTAAAGCTAGTCTATCATTTTGCATAGCTGAACAAGGGCACAATCCTCACAATTGTGTATTTACGGTACATGTTTAAACTCGGTAAAGGATTAGGGTTTACGTTATTGTGTTTGTTTAAATTGAGACTTCAAAAGCATAATGTATGGTGTATTAAGCTGGTTCTGTAATTATGTGTAAAAATCTTATGTTTGAAGATATTGTGTTATAATATTGTTTACAGCAAGTCAAAAAGTTAGTCAGGTGTATGATATGATAACTGATTACAGCTTATCACTCTATAGATAAACTCTAAATGGTGACCATAGTCGTACCTTGCAGCTCTACCGGAAAGGAGAGAATTTGTGAAAAGGCGTCTCTGAATTGCCTGCATAAGGGCAAATGCTGCTGATTTCAACAAACAAGGCTACAAAGACTTCTAATAGCAAAGCATCTCAGTAACCCACCGCAGGGATACAATAAAAGTCTTTTTCATCATTTTAAAGATGTTAAAGATAGTATATAGGTTACAATTCACATTTTACTGTAACACATTGTAGATGGCGCCACCATATCACACACGTTCTCACTCTTTCACACACAAGAGAAAAATACTCTATATATAAAGTTCAACATACCTTTTAACGCCTTACTGCTGGGTGGCGGATCTCTACTCCACGGAGGATCCCCATGGCCGGAGAAGTCCCTTAACTTGAGGTAGCTAATAGTCAGCCTTATAATGGAAGCTTTGTCTAACTGACTGGTGATGGCTGCCGGGAGAGGCAGCATCTTCGCCAGCTCGTAGAACTCGTAATTCTCTTTCCCTCGCCTGGAGCGAGCTGCGTCTCTACTTTTCTCTTTTCGCAGCTCGAGGATGCTGTAAAGAAAGATAAAGGTTAGACGTGGATGAATCTAAAAATACACAGGGTGTGATAACCATAGTTCACTTTTTGTGACGGCTGGTGCGTTACCAGTTGTCTATGAACTACAGATTTTTTATTGTCTTTGCTGATAAATAAGTGTGGTTAAGGGATAAAATTCTGATATTTTTATTTGGTTTTTATAACTGGTTCTTATTTTTGAAGACAACATTTAAAGGATTGCTGGTTCAAAAGAAATATAAAACGTGTACTCAGAAATCTGTCAACGATACGTAGACATTGACGCCATGTTTCAATATCCCAGAAAAGGTAAGTAGAAATGTATTACACTCATATTTCACCAGCCAAGCTTTAGATCCCACGTAGTAGGGAACGAGCCTATACTTTAGGTATATCATGTGGAATAGGGAATGAGTTTATTACTGTCCTATTACTACAGTCTATGACATTATGAGTTTATTACTGTGCTATTACAGTCTATGAAATTTTCGACAGCGGCACAGAGTCTGCTTATGTACTCTTTATCCTGAATTCGAACTGCTACTACGAAAATCCTAACAGAAATATCCAACAAGACTTTGCTCTACATGGAAATTAAACTCAAGACCTTACAATCAGCCACAAAAAAGCGACAACTTATGCTACGGGACGTACAAAAATAAAGTATACATATTATAATACAGGTAAAACGCCCAATTGTTCGGTAAGGGTGGGTGTGCACGAACCACACCCCCTCCACGCCCAGAGGCGGCGCTAATAGTCCTCAAGTCTACCCACCACTTAAAACAGACTTCGGTTTAAATGAGCACCTTTTAACTTAAGCATTTTTGTATAATTTGAGTTTTATTTAGACCTACAGGTAGATTCGTGTTTCTGATTTTGTTAAAGGAACATTTCACGATGAAACATCGTGATGTTTGCCCCTTTATATTATTGTTTGATTTTAAACTTTGATATGTTATTCATATGAATTGAAGTATATTCTGTTGAAGTTGCTTTTTTTATAAATTTGTTTATACGCTTTGAGGACAAAATCTCCTTAATTTAAATTGATTCAAATGTAAGTTAAACCTAAGTAGAACTCGTCACAATCTATTGCATTATTTAATAATAATTTTTAGATTTTCTTCTAAATTATATCACAGTGTATTTAAATGCTTCGATGGTCCAGTAGCGTCTCAATCTCTATAAAATATCTCTCTTAAATAAGACGGTATCTGAAACTTGTGTAAATATATAAATACATTCGCGTGTTGCCCTCCAAACTTTTGATAAGTTGAAATTGAAATTGTAGAATTTCTGCAGATTGATCTGTAAAACCAGAAAAAGAACAATCTTCACATTGTCTTAGTCATTGTGCTGAGTTGAGCTTTCGATTGTCAAATATGTGATATGTGCTATATTAACCATTGAATAAATACTTTTGTGACGATACATAATTATTCTGTACGTGATACTAAACCACTTAGCTCTCAGAAGTCAAGCTCTTTTTGCAATTTTTCACTATAATGTTTGTATATTTTTCACGAATTTGGAATTTACAATATCTCCTCACTGTTCTATAACTCCTTTTTTTCGATATCATTACGTTTTCCACGTCACACCTTGAGTAAATTCAATAACTAACTACTTAATGACACATTTTAACGTTAGACGTTATTATAGTTTATCCATATAAACAGACGTGCTATCACCTCTATACCAAAAGCTATTAAGGTGCTTACACATCAGCTTTGCTACTAAAACCGTAGGTGCGAAGTAAGCGTTCCGGTTTTTACGACGGCACGATCGTCGCCGTCCGGCCATCCCATGAGACAACTTTATCGACACCTGAGTAAGGCCATTTCAAAATTGGAACGTTTTACGGTTTTTTTAAAGCTTCCTATTCTTTGTTACGGTTCGAATAGTAGTTCGGTCTTCGAAGGGTATCTAGATTTTTTTGTTATGTTGAGTCACTTTCTTGAAATGTATTTGGATATTCTAAATACAGAACAATGTACCTATCCAATATCCTAACAACAATATCCTATTTAAATAGGTGTAAAATGGGACAAAGTGTATTACCTATTATTTTTATTACTGCACTGCGATCTAATCTTGGTACTCGGTATACCAAGTACGGTGTATTGCATGTTTGATTTAAATTTAGTCAGTTATGATCCGGTGGCAAACAAAAGTCATTCGTTCTGTTTTAACTTTACAACACCATGACAAACTTAAGACGCAAGTAGCATTATAATATTTTTCTAAACAGTAACTTGAATAGCATTGTAATATAAAATCACAATTACAATCTCGAACTATTTATTACCTTTTAAAGAAAATCCACAAAATGGAATCAAACCAAACTACATTTTAAAACGTAACGATAACCTTTATCTTAAAATAAATACACCTAAGGGACCAATAGCATTTAAAATATATAAAGAAATACCGTACTAACCCTTCCTAAATCAGATTTACTGATAAACGTTAGTAAACTGTTAGAATAAGGGACGGTTTACATGCAACCGGTCAGCGTTACCGAGAGAAATTTTACTTCTATGTTACATTTATATATATACTAGCTTTTGCGCGCGGCTCCGCCCGCGTGGTACGTACATCAATAAAAAGTAGCCTATGTTCTTCCCCAGATTTTAAACTATATCTGTACCAAATTTCATCTAAATTGGTTGAGTGGTTTTGCCGTGAAAAGGTAACAGACAGACAGAGTTACTTTCGAATTTATAATATTAGTAAGGATATAGAATCACGCATGTTTACTGTGGGGGTAGGGTAAGAATATCTCTCGCTTCCTACGATTCAGTCATACCTCGTTCGTTTCTTTTTAATTTGATGTGTTTTGTTAACTGCTTTCAATATTTACTATGTACCTAAATGAGACTAAGAAAAGTTAAGTATTTAATAGACAATGACCATAGTGTCAAATCATACCTGGACAAAGCTTGCTAGGATAGGAGAATCTTGTAAATTATAAATCGTACTAGACATATAAATAAATTGTAAATGTTTTTGCGTAGATAAAGTCCAAAGTTGCATGGTTTGTAGTTCCTTTTACATTGTGAATTTAACTTTTAACAATGAATCTTCTCCCTTAGCCTTTATTATTCCCAAGTCACTTGGGGTCGGCTTTTTTAGTCTAACCGGATTTGACTGGATATCAGTTTTTACACGGAGCGGCTGCCACCTGACCTCCGCAACCCGAAAGCTAACAATACCCTTAGGCTAGACCAGTGTCAGAATATTAGAGGGTACTGACTTTCCCAATAACGACTGCCATAGATGTTCATGGCAGCCGAGACCGACGGCTTAACGTGCTCTCCGAGGCACGGAGCAGACGATAATTGTCAATCAATACGCACATCATTTCGAAAAGTCATATAACTTCCGAAAGTCAGAGGTGCGCGACGAAGGTTCAAACCCGAGACCCTCTGCATTGCAGTCTGTTGGACTGTCACTGAGCTATCGCTGCTATTGCTTTTAACAATGAATGTAGAATATTAAATAATTGAAATAGAATATTTAAAAAAATTTAACTCAACTTTTTACATAGATATGTAAGCTCTTTATATTGAGTAATAATGTTTATATTTAATTATTTATATCTTGCACAACCTGTTGTTATTATAAAATTTGATTTGTTTGTTTTAGTTAATTTATATTTTATAACAATGATATTTCATGTATTGCTGACTGTAAACAATCTAACAACTTCCATACGCAACACAAAAATTATTTTTACACATTTAGTAATCAGATTTTAGCGTCTAGACAATTCACCATTGTATAAAAAGCTACGTTCAATACAATACTATATGGTAATGGGTACGCAAATTCATACAATTGACTCGCATTATTGTCAGATGATTAACCAAAGGATTATTGAAGGTACTGGGTATTATTGGCCCATGAGTCAGTAAGTTTATGAGGTCAGTGTGTAAAAACATACACATGGAAAACAGAAGTTGTACTATGTATTAAGTGGTGTATAATTAATTTGTGGCGCAGTTCGATTTCCATTGTTTATTAGTTGGAGCTCGTGTAAGAATTCCACGCGTGTTTTGAAGCGAAAAATACGTATATGTGTGTGCTACAGCATGTAAAGCAGTTAGGTGTTTTCTCTCTTTTGCACTAATTGCCTAATTATTTGGTGTGAAAGAGAGTCACAATGATTTATATTCAGAGTACAATTCTCATGGCTCCTTGTTAACAAATTAGGTTTCATAAAAGCTGAGCTAATACGCGATGGAAAATGCTGACTGGAACTCACGGTTTAAGTTCAAGAGTCATATAAAGAATTAGGGAGTTTACATTGCAATGCAAACTTACTAATTCTTTATGTCATATAGATCTTAGGTTGCAATCTAATATCTAGGATAAGTAAACACTAATATATAGAAAATTAGTATCCTCAAAACGTTTGATAATTGGCTTGATATCAAGATGATATCTTATGACGAGTAGAAAGAACTTTTCAGGAGTAACAAAAAAATCATGATTCAAAGATCCAGTAAATAAATATTATATATCGGTCATACATACATAGATTCAGGCTTGTTTCCCAGGGGGGTAGGCAGAGACTACGGATTTCCATTTGCTACGATCCTGACACACTTCTCTGGCTTCATTCACTTTTATCAGATTCCTCATACACGCTCGTCGGTTCGAGGTGCTCTTAACCTGGCCTTTGTCCAGAATGCCTCCGATCTGATCGATATCGTTCAAGTAGGTCCAATGTTATATATATGTTATAGGTAAAGAGTAACCTCAATCAACGAGAACGCAAGAAGAGTCGTAGCAGGTTCACCCTTGTTTGATCGAACAACGTTAGATATAATATTACTAAATCGAATTTTAGTTGCAATAAAGTCATTTCGAAGAATTATTCATTTGACCGAATAAGTCATTGGTAAATTTTTATTTAGCGTAATTATTTATTTGAACTAATTTCATTTGAACTATTTTTAAAAAAAAAACCACGTAGGCTAAGGCGGGAGCTCAGCTCCGCTTCGCTCCCGCCTTCGCCTTCTAACCTAACCTATCCGAGTCGAGGTACTCTGAGTCGGGGTAATGAACATTATACCTTTTGATCATTAGCGCAAATGTTGTTATAGCAAATAAATATTCGATGAACTGAAAATTCTATCAAACGATATTATACAAAGTGATGATTTTCTTAAACGTTGTTCGATTTAGTATTATTATATCTAACGTTGTTCGATCAAACAAGGGTGAACCGTCGTAGCAAGTGGACATCTGTAGTCCTCTGGCCATAATGCTGAATTCTACGTATTACTACAATTGTATATTATATGCTTGCTAGTTTTATACAACCTAAGTAATATTATAAATGCGAATGTAAGTTGGTTAGTATGTTCCGCTTTCACGCCTAAATTACTCGACTAATCATCATAAAATTTCGTAGGCACGTTGTCAGGGGTACAGAAAAGGACATAGGGTACCTTTCATCTAGAAAAAAAAGACTGTTCCCGAGACATTTACATAATCTAAGCTACATTAACACGAGCGACGTCGTGGAACAATCCTAGTACCGGTATAAAAGTAAAATTTAACTGTAAACGCAAACTGCGTACATGTAGACCTTACGTTATAAGGTCTGATTTAAACTAAGGGTAGCCATGGTCAGTTTGTAAGGGTTTAACATTGTTTAAAATAACTGTACAGGGGAGGCACACCCTACGTCTTGACCGCTCTGAGATTACGCTGAATTATGGATCAAAGTTTTTATTATTATAATAATTGATTATTTTATAATTGAGATTTGTTTAATTAGTTTATATGGGAACATTTATTTAAATATAAGTTATTTATTTGAAGTTTTAGTCATTGGTTGCCTTTACTGTTATACTCCATTAATTATTTATCATCATGTGGATTGGAATCCTATTGAGAGGTGGTGCAGGTGATAAGCAGATCTTTACAATTATTCGGCAAATGTTGCATTTTTACTCACGTACGATGTATAATATTTATATTCCGTGCGTGGTGTTATAAATGCAGGAACAGGTATTTTAAAATAAATTATTGTATAGATTGTTATTGTAATAAGCATCCCAATGCATATTGATGAAAAATATATCTCTTATCCCATAAGAGGTATATTTTTTGTCAATAAGGCTTAAAATGGAACCTGCTTCCTTTCCGTAGCAAGACTGTTTTAGTGTGCTTGCTGTTCTAATGCATCGTGTATGGCATACTTTGCTCGAAAGCCTTAAATCATTCAAGTATAATACCAACTCTGTGTACTAAACTGTTCTATTGCTAGGCATGGGTTTCTTTAGTAATATAATTAGGTATTTTGTTCCTTTTATCTGTACAAAAAGGGCCAGGCCATAAAAATTTAAAAATAACAGCACATTTCAATTTAAACTAACAACCTCACAGATACTGTAATTTAAAATTTAAGTCCTGGTGCTAAACGCACTAGCATTTGCCACCGATAAACATTTCTCAACATCTTTATATAGCACGACATAGCTTATCGAGACGGGGGAACTACTTATCCATTTAGCTGTAAAAGTCGTGAAGGTGTCATAAAAGCCATTACGTCTGCTCCGCAACTGGCAAAATCAAGAACAACAGTTCCATATTTAAAAATGTTTTTCTATTTTTTAATTTTCCGTTACGCTTTTGTTTTTGTGAATTTGTTTGTATTTCATGTTATGTTGAGTTTTTGTTTTTGAACCTTTGTTCTATTTGTTTTTGTCAAATGTTCTATTACTACTTATTTTAAATCAAAGTCCCTCTTGGCGTCTGTCTTTCTGTTCGCGATAAACTCAATAAATACTGAATGGATTTTCATGCGGTTTTGACCAATAGACAGAGTGATTCATGTGGAAGGTTTAGGTTTATAATTTATAAGATTTTGTTCTACCCGTGTGAAACCGGTGCGAGTCGATAGTGTTCCATAACTGAGATAGAGATATATTTACATAACTAAGAAGATGGATGAGAAACGATTGCATGTAGCAGAGATGAGAATGTTACGATGGATGTATGAAGTGACGAGAATGGACAGAATTAGGAATGAATACGTAAGAGGTTGTCTGAAAGTGGTGCCCATAAACGAGAAGGTGAAAGGAAATAGTTTGGCTTGGTATGGACATGTTATGCGAAGAGATGATACGTATGTAGGTAAGCAAGTGATGGATATGAGGGTAGAGGGATAAAAAGGGAGAGGAAGGCCAAGACTGTGAAAGGATGGATATGAAAGGGAAAGGGATAAATGATCAGATGACGGGTGACAGAGAAGTAGGGAAGCGAAGGACACATTGCGCCGACCCCAAATAAATTGGGACCAGGGCAAGAGGATGATGATATTGTTAAAGTTACGGTGCTTTCTACGCTGGGCACTTTTCGTCACTTAGAACGAATATCATAATTACTTTGATCAGTGGTAGAACCATGGTGTGCAGTATTCTATGCAATATGTTCTACAATATAGGCATTGCTGTAACTCTAAGACACTTTCTCTATTAGACAGTACTTCTTGCAAAACACTGATTTGACTTGTAAACTCAAGTACAAACAAACGCTGATTATAAATAATCAATGTTTTATAAATTACCTACAAATGAAACAGTAAGAGAAAGCTTTATACCAGAAACTAGTTTCTGCATGCGTTTTCACTTGCGTGACGTCATGTAAACGCCTTGCTGGGATAAAAGTATTGTATGTTTCAGTCCAGAATATAGTCTATCTATATGCCAAGTTACATCCAAATCTGTTCAATGGTTTACACGTAATTGAGTAACAGATATCTTCCCAAATTTCTGATTTATACATACATAGATACACGCCTGTTTCTCAGAGGGGTAGGCAGATACTACGGATTTCTATTTGCTACGATCCTGACACACTTTTCTGGCTTCATTCACTTTCATCACATTCCTCATAAGTTTAAGGAGCTCTTAACCTGGCCTTTTTCCAGAACGTCTCCGATCTGATCAAGAAACGTTCGCCTAGGTCTTCCCCTTGCGACTGTTCCATTCACACTAGTTTCATAAACTTTCTTAGTCAATCTTTTCTCGTCCAATCTTTCTACATGCCCAAACCAGCTTAACATACCCTTTTCTATTCTCGTCACTATATCTACTTTCATGAGATGGGGGTCTCTCTCTAATCACACTATTCCTTATTCTATCTTTGATTTATAATATTACTAGATTATTTAAATTACTAAAATAGTTAAGCTATAAAGTACTAGAAGATATTTACGGTTTTACGCGTATAGTAAATCAATACTATATTTTTCCAAATCCTTCTATGAACATCATCATCATCTATGCGGAAAGACGTCCACTACTGGACATAGGCCTCCCCCAGGTTTTCCACACAGACTGGTCTTGGGCCACCCGCTTCTCCACTTCCTATACATCTAATTATTTTCGGGTTCCAAGACAGTCTAGCTACCCTCAAGACTTCAGGAATGTCAAAACTCAGTGTTTTCTATAGTCACCACTGCTGATCCTGACTACACAGGTGTGACAGTGGAGAGTGTTGCTTTTTCTATAATAAAAGAAAATAGTTTTAATTGTTTAATGCTATGATAAAAAATAGTTTTAAGATTAATGTTAAGGCTTTGGATGTTTGCTAGGCAGTCACGTCGCAACCGCTGAATTGATTTTGATGAAATTTGGCACGCGAATAGACTATGACGGTCAATCGTTTAGTTTTTCCCGGAAATGTAAAATTATTATGGAGTTCCATTTTGCAAGCAATTTTAGCTGCTAGATAATAGTAGGCGAGCGTATTGTAATCTACCGGGTTCGATTCCAGACTTCATAGGAACTCCTACAGACTTTCTCTCTATATAAAACCCAATAACACTTTGTCCGACACGGGAACCAAACGTGTGACTTCGCGTTCCTAAGCAAATACAAAGTAGTGACGAAGAACAGTAACACAGGAATTTACATATTTCTCACTAGCGATCCGCCCCGGCTTCGCATGGGTAGTACAAAACCTTAACAAATTAAACACTTAAACCTTCCTAATGAATCATTCTGTCTATTGGTGAAAACAGCATGAAAATGGATTCAGTAGTTATTGAATTTATCACGAAGAGACGCCGAGGGGAACTTTGTTTTATAATATGTAGTGATTTAAAACCACCATCTCCATCATCAATGTACCTGTATCTTTAATTTAACATAAACATCCATTTTGACCGTAAATAAATTTATAATCAAACACTACTCCAGTAATAAGTAATAAAAACTCGCAAGAAAAATAAATATAAATAAACCGAAATGGACCACTCCAATGCTTTTTGTTCTGTCCAATTTTTATGACGAAACTCCCTTCATCTTAGAAGTGGCCGTCTTTAAGTGTCCGTGTACGTGTCTCGACACCCTGCACACCTGGGAATCGAACCCACAATACGCCACTAACGCGTTGACCCTCTACAAATACACAAGAAAACCACAACGAAAAATCAACCGTATACCAAAATCATTAAGTTCAAATTCCAATGTTCGTGTATCCCGTTACATTGGTCAGCGATGATTAGTACTGTATTCTGAAAAGGACATAACTCATCTGTTCTTCAAAGAAAAACAGATCTTAATATCTAACCACAAAGTTCAAATTCGTCCGTTTCGAACAAGACCAAAAAGAATTCTCTTGCAAATTGAAATGGGAGCAACTCTAAGGCAAAAAGTCCGGGATTCGATGCTGGGATCGTAAAAAGCAGTACGCAACCGTGTCGCAGTAGTTTCGGTTAATGTGTCCCGGACAAATTGAGTTGGCCGGGTAGGAAAATTAGTTGTCCCCGGGGTATTCCCGTATTTCCACGGACTCCGATATTAGTATCGGGATATGACATGACTATTTATGATGCAAGTTACTGTTGGGACAGCGTCTTATTGTTGGAGAGTAAGCAAGCTCCAAGCTTTGTTCTGACTATAAATTAGAAAGGACAACGGATTATTTATCGTAAGTAAACTTTAATACTAATTGTATTTAACTGGTTTTTGTTGATTTCTAGATTAATTGTATGTAGCCAATTGTGAGCATTCGGGTTTGATTTTTGGTTAATGTATTTTTAGGTATTATGTTATGATTTTGTAGTAGAAGCAGCAGAGAGATTCTATCACTCACGGCAACAAGATCGCCCTGTATAACATGAAACCTAATATGTTGGTGTAATCTAAGTGTGTGATATACATCTGATTATCCATTTGGCAAGTTAGTCTATGTATGTATGATGTCGCCACAATTCCTAAAAGTGTAGAGAGAGTAAATATAATCCTACAAAGTTGAGTTGTACCTTTAGAAAAAGGGATTTAGAAGGTATCTACTGATGCAAAACCAATATTCCCAATCAATACACATATCTTTAATTTGGTGCATGTAACGGTTCTGGCCCAACACAATCAATAAGCTCCGACTGCCACCGTCGAAATTCATACAAAGCAGATTATCTTAATGCACAGACATGTCAATAGCTACGCGCTCGTTAAATTGTCACCCATCACCTTTTTAGGGTTAACACCTTAACGATTAACCCTATAAAAGACATACAGGGTATTAAATACCCCAAATAAAAAAGCATGGGAATTTTTGAGTATTTTCTCCTTGAATGGTTACAAGTCTAAACATTGGTTCTTTGTTGCGGTTAAAACGCATTTATTGAAGATAAAAGTACCGGTGCATAAACAGATAATGGTTGGATAAAAAGTTGATGCGAAAGTTTTATTATATTGATGGTGGTAATAAGTGGTAAACTTGGATTTAAATCTTAAGAAAAGGTATAACGTCAAAATATGTAATCGGCGTGTTGTTTTATAGAACTTGTAATCAAAGTTCGTCAAATCTAGTTAAGTCACAAAATATAGTTTATTTATATAAAGAGCCATTTCAAGATACTTTTGCAATTATTACTATGGAAATAATTTAGAGTGGAACTGTTGACTAGACGTCAAATTTATTATTTATTTAAAGTTTCTTTGTGAGTCCAAATCGATTCTGATTAAACAAAGAATTACATCTTCTAATTTACATTTGACTTGTTTATGAAACATATCACCACAAGAAAAACTGCAACAAGACACAATAAACCAGGCTTTAAAAAACTTTATGATCAACTTTTGTAAGAGTACTGCAAATATTGAATCATACTATTAGGTTTTGTCATACAATAAAAAAACAACATATTACAAGATACTAGGTTGGCAGAATAATATATTCTTATGCATGATAGTCTATATAATAATGTATACTAACGTCTAAGATATATGCTCGGCCTAGTTTACACTTTTGTGTTTACATCGATTTATTCTTTTGGAACTGCATCATTGGTTGTAAGACATATTGTTGTGTGAACTTGTATCAATAAAGTTATTTTTATTTATTTAAGAAAATTACTAAGGATGAAAATATGTAGACTTTCTCAAGGGATTAAATATAATGACCACCAAAAATACTAATTGCACAGCAAAATATGCTTACTAAAATATATCATAACGAGCACCTATACGCCTCAAATCACTGCATTCTGTCTCGAAAGGGTTAGGTTATGTTAGGTTCCTTCTTAAACCTACCCAAAAATAGTAGCCCCACCGAGAGGGGCTCCGTCGACTTAGTTTAATCTCGTTAAAATATTTTAGTAAGCATATTTTGGTGTGCAATTAGTATTTTTGGTGGAACATAGGCAAATAATTGAGGAACAGTTAAATACTACCCCTTTCAATACGTTTGTTTACTTTTACCGTAATAAAGAGGTAACTTTTGAACATATTTAGTAAAGTCACTGGAACCTAAGTTCAGATCCGAAATCTTTTAGAAGATAGTCTGATCTCTCACCTCTTTGAGAGATATCTAAACAACTACAATGTCTGTCCATCGTTCTATATACGATATAATGTTTAATCTAAAAACCAGCTTTGTATAACCCCGTCTTTGAATCCCAAAGAAACTGTGACATTCTCAAGTGCTAAGACTTTCATAATGACAAGTAATAACCCTTTCATATTTCAATAAATATGACAGAACATATTGTAACCACAAGTGGTTTGTCACTTCTCTTTACAACTTCATATTTTACACTCAACAATATCATTTTTAATTTTACATTGAGCAGTTTGGGGTTATAAGTACCTATTGATAGATACAAGCTTGGGAATATGGATGATAACCCTCAAATAGACGGTGGCTTAATTTTACATTCCGTTACAATATTTTAAATAATAATTGTGATTCAATTGTAAAGTAAACCTACTTATAGTTCCACATAGATTATACCTACTGGTCAGCATCAAAATATGAGCAAAGCAATGTATATGTGGAGTTGATACAAATCGACGCGCTAAATCTATAATGTAAGCAGAATTTATCTAGCACGTCTAGTTTGCCTGCTATAAGCAACTTTTGTTTTCATTAGAATTGTTTACATTTTGACACTGACAGTGGCATTTGTGAACCTTGATGACACGAATTTTGCTATGCTCTGTATTTATCTTGGTGCCGTGTCTGATGAGCATGGTGAGAGGTTCTTCAAAGATATTGCGCACATGGAAAAAAGATATAACGGCAAGTGGTCCCCAGCAATGCTAGCTGATTTCTGCTGGGAAATCAATCGTGAAACATCAGATAAAACTTATAGAAAAAAGCGATCTACCAAATAGTTATATTTTATATTATATTAGTACTTTAATTCATTTAAGATTTTAATTTACATCATATAAGTCATGTCATGTGTGAGATTTTTGCACTTTTTTCATAATAAATACGTATTTAATATGTCAATATTAGTATTTTATTTTAATAAGAAAAACACAAAAACTACACGTGATAGAATCAATCTGTTAACAGTTTTGGATTCATCACACTAAAGTCATTTAGAATCACATTCTTTTTATAATATTGTCTTCTGTTTACGCGAATGTTATTCATTGAAATTAAACTACTATATACGGATTTTATCGCGTTATTTATTTTACACTTTATTACAAAATTTTGAAACTGTCACACTACTACTAGATACTATTGAACATTACTAATTTTTAAATAAAATTTTGTAATAAAGTGTAAAATAAATAACGCGATAAAATTCGTACATAGTAGTTTAATTTCAACACATTCTTTTTATTTTTATATTATTTGCCGACCAGTGTTATTAGTGAATTTAAATGTCGTAGTAAATTTTATCAGCAGTAAATGTCATGATCCGTACAAAATTTAAACAGTCCAGAACTGATAAAAATTCAATTCAGAAACGGCAAAGTCACTGTAGTCTGTAAGCCTCTAATCTAGCGAAAATCGTCTACCGAATACCTTTCTTTGGAAAACTTTTCAAAGGCATCTTCACACCCTCTGAGGGTCGGCTAGTTTTCTTTTAAAGCATGGACATTTGAGCCCTTGGAATTTAGTCAAGCATCGCGTCCCATGGGTCATGGCGACCCCACGGTCACTGTGAATTCAAATAAATTGACTGTACATTCGAATATTTGTATGAATGAGACCTAATACGGCAGGTGGAGAGTTAAATATCATTTTCTGAGTATAAGTGATAGATTGTAAGTCTTAGCATTTTATATTAAAAACTACATCTAAATAGCCATAACTGTTTCATGGATATGCTCTGCATTTTGAACACATGCTAAATTTGCTAAATTAATATGCACCTCGTAGCTTCTTCAACTTTACAAATAGAAAATGTTTCTTTTAAGATCAGTGACACAATCGACCGAATTTTTGAATAAATCTGCTTGGATGAAAAACAAAAGAATCAATTTTTTTGCTATGGGTATTAAAACATGCCGTGAAACGAACGAAATGATTTTCAGTCGAAGAAACGGCACAAACATACACACTTTTCTTTTAGTAGTTACCGTGGTCAACTGTTGGTCCCGGAGACCTTTACAAACATTTGAAGAACGGACACAATGGAGACCTGGTTGTTCTTTGTGTCCATTGATTAAATGTTGATAAAAAAAATTGTGTGATCCACAATTTTTTTGTCCCGTGTGGGATTCGAACCCACAACACTCGGCGCAGTGACACTGGCAAGGCGACCACTTAAGCCACTACGCCATTTGTGCAGTCAACTTTACATTTACATTATTTAAGTCATACCTATTTATCATGCGAGGATAAGCAGACAATATACGGTACAGCATTAACAGAACACGAGGCATAATGATACATCTTATTTATACAAATACCAGAGGGGTGACAGCCGCCATATTATTATTTGACATCGGAAATGAAAACGTCATGAGATTACGGCGGGATTATTGATATTGCGACGATAACACATATTAGTTGATTATGAAACATTGTAATGTCGTTCTGGATAATATTTCTGAGCCCATAAGAGCATATTGGTATTATGCTGTTGTGTAGCTCAGTATTTATAGAAAATATTCTTCTTAAAGCTTTAAGTTTTTCGGACTGGATGTAGACGATGGATGGCCAGACGTAGTGGCGTTAAATGACTAAGTCACTTGTCCAGTTATTAGATTGTAATAAATTGATTGGTTCTCAAAAAGTGTATATATAATTAGCCCTGGTCTTAGGCTACTTAAAAAGGCATTTATTTGCTTATTGCTACCATATATATTATCCATATATCTAAAGAAATCCTTACGACAACTTAAAGTAGAGCAGCTTTTGTAGTCAGAGAGGCATCAAGGCCCTCACTAGAAAGAAGCCTATCAACCTAGTCAAATTGTAAGGGCGCCTTTTCAAGCTCTAAGGTCGTAATTCATGTCCAGCAGTGGAAATCAACATGTGACTGAGAAGATCATTTAGCCAGTCTCCTGTAAGAGGCTGATAATACTATTCTCCTTATCCCTCTGGCAGATCTTCAATTTGGACTTCTGATTCTCAGTCAGAGACCATGTTTGGGCACCCTAGGTTAGGAAAGGTAAGATACACATGTCAATAAGTTTCCGCTTTAGTTTCATTGGAAGATTACCCTCAATAGCTGTTTCATCAACCAGAAGCTCTGCCAAGGGTTATCTGTTCGTCTGTTAATCTCTTTATCCTGTTTGCTACTAAAAGATACAATCTGGCCCAAGTAAATGTGCTCATCGACATATTGTGTAACGTGCCCGTCTACCGTGACCCTACGTTTCGTGCTGTTGGTCATCACCTTAGTTGTTTGATTCATTTGAAGTCCAACTTGAAGACTTGCGGAGTTGAGGTCTTGGAGCATTAGCTCGAGTTCTGCTGCTGAAGAGGCAAAGAGGACAAGCAATCGGCGAAGCGAAGATTTGTCAGTCTTCTGTTGCCAATAACAATGCCCCTCTATTTCCATCCATCCGCCAGGCTCTTAAAAGTTTCTTGGAGAACACTGGTGAATAGTTTGGGAGATAGTAGATCTCCTTGTTTAACTCCTCTTTCAATATAAAACGTTTGACCAGAGGATTAAAGTTCAGCATCAGCTGTACTGTTATTTTAGATGACCTTGATTAAATTAATGTAAGTTTGTTCAATATTTTCATTTTGAAGGGCTGTTTCTGTTGCATAATGAGATGTGATGAGAGTGATGCTGTTAAAAGCTTTAGAATAGTCGAAAAATGCAATATACGGTGGTTTATTAATACATTAAATTTTTCTACCGTTTAGTTAAGTGTGTGAAGGTAGTGGAGGAACTGGGTCAGTATGCTGCTTGCTCGGGAGGCTGGTGTTAATCGAGTTGTGCGGAAATACGATATTCAATCACTTTAATATTTATTATTAAGCTATTTAAATTATACAAAAATTGAAGTTAACATTAACTAGTAAAAGTGTTTAATAATAGTAGTTTAAAGTTTAAAAATTATAATAATAATAGTGTTTTATAAAAAATAAACAACGCGATAAAATCCGTATAAAGTTAATTTCAATGTATAACATTCACGTAAACATATGACAATATAATACAAAAGGTATTATCAAACGCGGAGTCTTACACTTAAAAATACGACTTGGAATTCTAAAGATTGAAGAATGAATAAAGTCACATGAACCCAGCACACCCACATCAAGAAGCAGATATGAACGACAGAGTCGATCTAGACTAATTTAATATCTAGTTAAATCATTGCAGACTAATAATACCAAGGATTCCGCTAGCCTTATATGTGACCAAACCTGATGACTGGGAAGTTCATGAATATTCTAATGACAACTAGTAGAACAGTAACATTTTCTATTATATGTATGTAAAAACTGAAAGACCGATTGTGTTTCACTAGCGACCCGACCCGGCTTCGCACGGATATCACAAAACTTTAACAAATCATACACCTAAACCTTCCTCATGAATCACTCTGTCTATTGCTGAAAGCTGCATAAAAATCTGTTCAGTATTTCTTGAGTTTATCGAGGACAGACAAACAGACGCAGCGGGGGACTTTGTTTTATAATATGTAGTGAAATAAATATTTGTTTTTGGGTAAACATTAACAGCAAAGAATAAAAGTGATTTGGATCTAGTTGTTTAGTTTCGAATTTTCGATGTCTTGTAATAGAAAGTTTCTGTCACCGTCACTCTACAGAGCTTCCAATCACTTTTTTTCTCTTTCACTGTCCAGTCAATCTCTTATTATGGCTATATTACTACAAGGCTGATGTTGTTAGTTACAGCGCAGATTTATTTTATTTAGTTACACTATGCACTTTCTTGCCTACATCCTGCAGGCTGCCTGATCTGAGCTGATTGTTGGCAGTACTGTAAAAGTCTGTAAAATGCCAAAATGATGCCTTCATTTTCCTATTCATTGACCAAAATATTATATTTCATAATATATAAGAGACAAAATTGGATTGGTTTATTGAATAACACAGAGAGAATTCCAAGTTTGGCATTCCATATTTTTACGTCCGATGTCTTGACATCAAGATTATGTTTTGACACAATCTGTATCGTTTGTTCTATTATATGGTAATCATAATCATAACCAATATTATAAATGCGAATGTGAATTTATTTTATTTATTGGTACGATTTCAGGTCTTAACTACTCAACCGATCATGATGAAACTTCGCATACATGTTGTCAGGGTTACAGAAAAGGATATAGGGTACTTTTCATTTATAAAAAGTCTAGCAAAGCCGCGTTCGAAGCTAGTCCTCGAAAATATTAATTACTGTCCACAGAGTAGCTGGTCGTGAGAACCCAACATTTTTCATTCTCAGTAGCGGCAGAATCTGGCTGTATTACCTTTATAAATAAAATAATGGCAACCGAAGTGTGGTTCAAGGGTATGCAAGAGCGTCTAAGTATGTCAGAATAGTGAAATTCGTCTCGTCAGACAGCTGATAGAAAATGAAGACGTGAGAAAGGATGTTATCGACAGCGATTCCTCTCATTCATTAACTTGAGTAGGTAAGTACTAAGTGCTACGCAATCAATTGAATGATATTAGCCTCATTACAAGGAACGATTTGCATTAAAAACCAATTGCGACATAGTTGAGAAAATTCTACGAATATGATGATTAGTTACATTCGTTATTAGTTCGTTTCTTTGCTGAATATCAGATGGCTATCAATAATTAATAAAAAAACTTAAGTATAATTTAATCAAATCGAGCATGAAGAGGCAAATATCTTTATAATCAGCCATTTAAGTTTTGCCAAAATGAAAATATTTGTATCTAATCTGCCAAAAAAAAATGGTTGTTAGCGAAAAGAACTGTTCTTATTCGTGTGGTTGAACACGCTTTTAACCAGCCTTACATCTGCAGATATAAATGAACATACATATATTAAAAATATAGTGATAAGAACATATTAAAATCTGAATTGATGGCTCGAGAATTTACGCCTTAACTAGTCAACTGATCATTATGAAATATCGCATACGCGTTGTCAGGGTTACAGAAAAGGACTATATGATTTTTTCTGGATGAAGAATAGGGATCATCCAGAATAAAGTACTGCTACTAACTTAAGCTACATTTAAGCGAGCGAAGCTACAGGCAAAGACTAGTTTGAAATATTTTTATAGCAATCAAACATACGCTCACGCTGATGGTGTAGACAAACCACGAATTTGCATTTACTGAGTCTCGGCAGTTTCTATTGTCATCCCTACTGGAACTGTCTATACAGGTACAGTAGTGGGGTAGAATCAGTACGATTAAAAAAAAGAGAGAAACACATGACATGCTTTATTCACTCTTATTACATTACTTATGTACGCTCCATGACTGAGGGTACCTTAAACCTGGCCTTTCTCGTGAACATATTTTGGATAGAGTACATACCAAGTTTAAATATTTTTCTAACGGCAAACGTTCACTAACAATTAAAGCAAGTGATTACATCTTTGCCTAACTGTCGTTTCCTACAAGAAAGTCTATGAAGGAAGGAGCATTTGAATTACTATTACTACAAAGTAATTTAAATATTGATCAGGCACCTAAATGCTTAGAATAACTTAGGGTGACTAACGTGTGGTGTTTGACGTCTGTTAAATGTCTTGCGATAGCGTTTAGACTCACAAATTTCTCTACAAAAGATTGAGCCGCGATGTAGTTGGTTTTGCATACATACATAGTGTATTTTACTTTCCTGCCGCGCCAGGAGGTCTTAACAGATAATACAGTGTTTAAACTAATTGTTAGTAGTTTTAGGAAATCTCTGAGTAATAGTTATTGTATTGTTCTTATCAAGGTTATAAATTATCATAGTTTTCGGCTGACACGATCGTTTCCAGTAATTTATGATTCCTTATAATACGAGGGACAGAATTTGTGTGATGTTGATCCATAAAAATGGAGTTACTATGTTGCAGTCGCAATGGATAAAGATCACATTGGTTTCCTACCGATAGGACACTGGTACCTACTCAAGGAGTCTGTAGCCGCTACTAAAGCAGGAACACAATACAAGGTTTTCTGGCACCGATATTTTATAGGGTGAAAGCTATCCCAGCTGTACTGCTCCAGTTTAAGCAAAACTCTTTGCTTTAGCGGTTAGCACACTTTGCCATGTGTATGTTACGGCTCAGAATGCATTCAATAGAAAAAAAACGTTAATAGTAGATGTGCTGACTTTGTACATTTTACCGGTTTCACTGTATTTCCTTTTTTCTAGGGTTATAAGTTAGTACATGAACGAGCCGCGGTTACGGCGATCTCGTAGATTCAGATTTATTGATTTACATAACAAAGATGGTAAGCACTATATTACTGCTTTCTTTTCACTGTGGGTGTCAAAATATTATAAATATTCCTTTTTGCTGCTTGCTTGTAGCACGATTACTTCGAACTTACAATAATAGATGCAGCGAAATTGATATCTTCTTTTTGTCTAAAATAGATTTAAAATAGCATTATTCGTGACCTGATAGTAAACTTCTGTTACTGATACTTTTTGTCTTTTTGATAAGTACTATTATTATGTAAAACTTATAGTGTAACTTAGAAATCACAATTTTCTACCTCATATTTGATTGTCGTGGAACTCTGTAATTTGCTTAGAGTAATTCTTAAGAAAATGTGTAATGTATCTGCGTAAAAAAGCTGTAGAGTTTCCTTAAAATAAATAAATAAGTTATAACCACTTACCATTACCGATGTTATGCACTACACTTACAGTATGCTTATAAGATGGCAATTACTATAAATAGTGTAAAACAGAAATCACTCCTATCTGGGGTAATGCCCTAAGCATTGTTATTCTCTGACCTCACCTACTATGTTTTGATATCATATGTTTTTTCTCCTGTCACATTTTTTCGTGGTCGCAAAAACTTGGTATCGACGTTAGTCGTGTACCACGATGGATTGGAGGACCGTGTCAAACAAGAGGTCACGAGTTACCAATGAATGTCGGTAGTAGAAAGATTTGGTAGTTGACCTCTGTTTGAATTTGATGATTATAGAGCCGATTTATATTGTTAAGGGTATACTTAAACGTCGAGCGCATATGAAAATTGTAATGAGAGTGAATGAAGATCAAAGGGTACCAACACCATTGCAAAAAAAAAACGTAGTCTCAGTCTAAGGACTGTAGGCAAGAGGTATTAGTATGTATTCATTGGTGACGTGATTTATGATTAAATCTGTACAAACTATAATCTTATAATTGAAGTCTTTGGAGATATTAAACTGTACAGTTATTGTCAGTTTGTGGTTTTTTAAGACTAAACAGCTGCACTATATTTTGTAAAATTTGTTTGGTTTTAGCTTGAATAGTGAGAAACGATATACCTACAAAAACACACACAGAAGTATGCATTTTTAGAATTCAAAAAAAAATTTTATACAACAGCTTTGTCCGTCTGTCAATATAACTTTCAACTCAAGATCCGTAAGAGCTAGAGACTCGCGGTCAAAGCCATTCGACTCAGCATAGTCGATATACCTCCGAAATGACTATGACCTTTGACCTCTGACCTCAAGGTCACGTGGTATCACGTGACTTTTGCATATATTGTTTGCCGAACTCTTAAGATTTACGACAATTCATTGTCAACAAAAGTACAAAAGTATCAAGAACGTTCCATCTGCGCATCTATTCGGAAATAATGACAAGAGGCCGTCCCGGGAACGTTTACATCGCACCCCTGGTGATGAGGTTAATATGACTCGGCGAATTTCCGAACGGTGTCCGATCTGTCGACACTTCGACACACGAATCCGACACGAGGGTTATTTTGAGTTTCGAATTATGTTTAAAATTTCGAATAGTTGTTCTTTTTTGTATTATTTTGATAATCGAATAATGTGTTCGTTCGAATAGTGAAGTACTCCTTATTCTTTTTTTGCATATTTTAGAACGATCTATTTACGTAAGATACACATCGTATCGTATATACTGGTTTTCTTAAATAAACAGTAGTTGAATACTTACATAGTAGAATGCAAAACATGTTGACATACCGCTCGCTAGGCCTGAGACTTAATAAGATAGTAACCAGATAATTATTGTTTATTGGTTTATCTAGCTCGTTCTCGATGAAATAAACATTATTTGTACAAGAACATACCAGTCAAAGTAATAATTAATTAAATTATCTATGAAATTACATTGAGAAACGGTATTAAAGTGATTATAAACTAGCGATATTCGTCTAAAAAAGAACTGCCTTATGGGTATGGGACATTACTTTATATTCTAGAAAGCTAAATAGTTACTGCACCGCCTTTCCTTTAACCTTTAGATATAATTGTTCAAATCGGACTGATAATGCTTGAGATTAGTGCGTTCAAACATACAAAATTTTCATTTTAGCAATAATCATATAGGTAACCTAAAAAGCACTTAGGTACGTATTTATTAAAAAATCGACTAATGCAACTGTATTTTTTAACTGTCAGTGTCGTATTATTACTAGTAGGTCCACTGCACAGTGTTGCATAGAACAACATATTCGGACAAAAATAAAACTCAGTCCCACCGTCCCAGGCCCAGTGGGACGGGCGATTTGTACGCCAGCCAAATTGCCGCTCTTTAGGCGGACTTTAATAATCACGTCATATCCAATTTTCGTTTGCAACGCTACACGAATACAAATGGGGCGGACCGTTGATTGAATATTTCACTTGTTTATTAGTGGATTGACACTCGTAATTAATGATTAATGTAGGGACGTTACGAAGAATGCTAGCTTTCTCTTACTGATTATATAACATTTGATACAATAACTGTAGCTCAAATATAATTTGCAAAAACAAAAAATATATAAAAGTGATATATGGCGCTCAAAGTGACATTGATATATACGTGTTACATAAATTATTCGAGATACATTCACATACATAAAATGTAAACGCAAGATCAAAGTGAATTATCACAATGACAAATCTCAAAAAATCTCTTACTTACATAAAAATGTAGATAAATTGTATCCCATTTTGACAACGGACGTCGGCGCAATGAAAATATATACAATAGATGATATCGTATGCCCACACACCCCAGTGGGCGATATCCCGCTCTTTACGGACAAAAAATGACCAATCTGTTAGACGCGTCGATACGGGAATGACTAATGGTAGCAAGCCGGTTAGCAAATTGTCTGCCAAAATGGTAACGAAACTGGAAAATTGTTTCATTCATAAATGCAATAGTTGGGATTTGCGTGAATAGCTTTTAGATGAATAAAATACGGGATTACGACGCCCCATGTGATCGCGGTTTGTATATTTGATATGTCAGATGGACAAATGTGTCTGATAATCGTATTTTTGATTGGATCGGACCTTTTTCTTAGATAGAATTTCGTAATATCGAACTCTTTCTAAGTAAATAAAACTAGCTAGGAGAATTAGCAATACAAAGAGAGGTCGGGGCGGCATTCGCAGCCAATTGAAAGGAGAAGGAAATAATAGTTATTTGCAATAATCGACTGAAGGGACGGCTGATTGCGCCCGGGGCGCAGGCGAGCAAATTTTTCCCGTATTTTTATCTGCCAACTTGCTGAGTATTCGTTAGTGCTTACTATAAATTTTCCACTATACTTGCTCATGCTGTCATTTGGAATAACTTTTATATTGTGTTTTATATATTATTTAAATTGGATGAAATAAATACGTACCTTATTATATAAAAAAAAAACGTGCTAGTTACCAGCCAATATATTTTCTGCTGACTAGTTGACTTATTACTTTGATTCAGTGGATTATCATCTAAGTGGCAAATGGTCAGTTTAAATGGGAATCTCAATGCTAAAGACATATTTGCTAATGATGGCTCTGTCTATTGGACACCTTTATATTATGTTTATTTATAAATAAAGCTCTTTGCAATTACAATTTGAATATTAATTTATTATCGAAATGATTTATTTATACTCTACGATTTCAGTTTAGCAACGAAAAGTGATTAATAAGTCAGAACAAGTAAATTTTAAATAAGAGCCAAGACAATAAAAATACCAATTTATAGTACCTATTATATATGTGATATATCATCAAATAAATATTCATCGCTTTGTCAAACATTATTAACAATCCCTTCTGAACTAGTGCCAATTCAACCCTAAAAGAAGGAATTAAAACAACAGGGGTCAGCACAAAAGTCCATTGATGAGGTAAAGGGGGATATAATAGATCATTTTCGGGACACTTGTCCTTAATCCGGACTGGTCTGGCCGGTGATCGATTGCAGTCACCCTACTGCGTTGGAATGTCCATTAAACTTGGCATTTTATGTGGTTAGTTTCTAAATTATTCGCAATCTACAGAAATATTGTGTGGTTAATGTTTTCTGTAAGTACCAGTGCTATGTAAGTGGGTGACTAAGTTTTTTGATGGCGTAACAACATGCAATGTAACGGTACCTCAAATAAAATTGTTGGTCAAAAATGAAATCGAGAACAAGCTGGCTATGTAAAAAAGATTTTGTGTAAAATAATTATAATTTCGTTCAATATTTGATTTGTTTAGTTTGAAGCTGAATTGAACAACGGGCTTCATATTTACAGTTTCAATCCTGGCGCAAATCATTAAAGAATATCAATATACCATTCGATACGATCGCAATTTTGTTGTACTGCATCAAGTTTTTAATCTTTTTTCGTTTGTAACATCACAAAATTACAAAAACACCTGCAACAAAAAGACCCGAGTTGAAACCGCAGACATAAATCGATCGTTGTTTTTGAAAATCGATTTTTTAACTTTTATTCGATTCTCTAATGACGGATAATAGTTCGGTTGTTATAAATCGACTCTGGACGTTTTTGGGGACGACCTTATTGTCATTATTGTGACTTTAATGGACACAAAATATAATATCTTTACTCGGTGTCCTCTTTTTATTCCTGATTTATTACTTCGTCGCTAGATTGAATTTTAAATGATTTTTAGATTGATTTTTGTCAGATTTAAAATAAAGTAACATTGTATAGTAATATATTTTTTTAACAAAATATTAATAATATTTTTCTTAAATTTTCGTTTTAGTCCAGTGGGTGCTTTGACACAATTTAGGCAATAGCTAATAAACTATTTTGTAAGTTGTAAGTGTATACTTAGATATATTTTACGATGTTATATTGGTCTGTCTGGTAGAAAAAAGGTCGAATGGATAGAGGGCGCGACGAATTGTAATGAGTCAGCAGTACTGGGTTCGGTTGCCGATTGAGGCTGGCTTCTGTACTGTACAGGATGAGGTTAATTACAGTTAAGTATTTATGTCATTTTTATAAAATCCTTAGCTAAGTACTTACTAAAGTCAGACAGTACTCAAATTAGTGATATAAGAAAATACGTGGACTTAAAAAAATATTATTGTTTATTGATGAGCAGATAAAAGTTACATTTGGATATTGATGAGGATTGTCTTGAATGTCTAATACAACTGCTGATGTTGAATTTTCGGATACGATTCCCATTTCGAGTAACGTGTTACAAGGAAATCGATGAAATTAGCTTCTGGATTTCTTTTTTAAACATTTTGCAATATATTTTGTTCTCCGGCCATTTACAAAGGCTGAAATAATGGCCTTAAAGAATTTCCAGTCTAGATGCAGCTAACTCTGATTCACACACATCCATTTTTATTCCATGAGAAGCTCGAACTAACGTTGGAGTATATGTCGCTAAGGTAGGCGTCTAGGTGACATATACCATCGCACACAACACTGCGTCGTTCATGCATTAAAATTATGACAAAAGCAACAAATGCATCAACCTATATCTTTCTTAAAAAACGAAACCAACTGTAATAGAACCATACATTCAAAAGGGCCGCAGAAACAAACCTATTATTGCAGTCCAAAAAATAATTATAAACCTTAAACATATTAACAAAAGAGATTAAAATCGACTGGCAAAGACAAAACCGGATGAAGAAACGGCAAGACATTTAAAATGAGGTAGTGAGTTGATAATATTTTGTGCTATCAACCCGGATATTTGATATGGACTTTTTTGGTTACCCATCTTCTTTTTTTATTTATGTGGCTGTGCTGCTGTTTCTGTTGTCAGCAGCTAAGGTTTCACTGTATTTTTACTACTGTGATAATAAGAAAGTGAAATAAAGAAAGTAGAACTGTCATATTGGTATATTTTTTTGTGATAAGTAAATGGGAAAGGCTGTTAGAATTAAATGGGGTAAGTTTTTGTTTTGTTTTTCGTGTGGTTAGTGGCCAACCTGTTGTCAAGAGTTGTTCAAGCCGCTCGTAGGCCTCTGACATGGCTTAACGACTGCTGTCAATTTGACAACAACCGGGACCGACTTTTTACGTGCCCTCCGAAGCAAGGAGACGCTCAGATGAAATAACACTAAGCGGTCACCCATCTATAGACTGACCGGACCCAACGTTGCTTACCCTCGCTAATCGTTTACCGATCAGTGAGTGCAACTGGCTATGGGGTAAGTAAGGCAGATATTAAAAGGAAACTAAAGTTTTAGATCTTTTAAATTGGCATATTATCTATCAAATATATGCCCGCCTTCTGTATGGATCAGGTACATGAGCGAGTCTAATTTTAGACAATTAGGTGAGAAGCTGAAATATTTAAATGGATTAAATGTTTTATGTGAATCTAATCTATGGTTTAAGATACTCATAATATTGTTGTAACTATAGGTATTTTCTTGGACAGTTCGGTTAAACTACGTTCATACATAGACAATCAGGTATCTATAACAAAAAATTTAAGGTTGTTGTTTTCTGTTGTTCTGAATTCAGGCTCTAGTACAACAAATTAGCTGCCAGAAAAACACAGTAATAATACCATAACTAGCATTTGAACACAGACTCATCATGATCAGCACTCATGGTTACGTTTACGATACTGCACCAGTCAGGAATTAACCCTCCTAAGTTACAAGAAGTTTAAAAGTAAGTAGGGATTTAATTTCACAAAAATACGCTTTTATTATCAAAATAGAAGAAAATCGATACCTCTAATTGCCTTTCATCATTCAAATCTATATGTTTTGTTGTAACAATCTCAATTCCTCTGCGGTTAGGACAACTGCGCCACTGGGCTTAGAGTTAAGCTTCCCATGCGCATTGTAATTGAATTTCACGTTGAACATTGTGATATTTTAAGTATTATTATAAGTTTTCCATTACCTACATATATTTATTAACTTCTTAGATTTTAAAACACTTACCTGTAAACATAATTAAATAACTCTTTGTTAATATGTTTCTGTCCTATATATTTTAAAATATACGGTTCCTATTTCTCTAAACGTTGTTCAAACAATAAATAGATAACCGTTAAGTTATTTGACTGTGTTAATGGTATAATCGGATCTTCATAACTACTTATGCAGTTGCTTTTATTTCTAGACGCAATAGAAATATATTATATGTCAACTCCTGATATCTGTTCTTGATCTAACTACCAACTTTGTGCCTTTTATAAAGGATCAACCAAGCAGCGAGCACTTTTGTGCTACATTGAATATTCTTAATAAATAGCTGCGATATCCTAGTGGGAAACCGTTAGACTGCCACCCAGAGGTCTCGAGTTCGATCCCAAGGCGTGCATCTCTGATTTTTCGAAGTTATGTACGTTTAAATAGTTAATTATCGCTTGCTTTAACGGTGACTGAAAACATCGTGAGGAAACCTGCATGTCTAAGAGTTCTCAATAATGTTCTCAAATATGTGTGAAGTCTGCCAAGCCGCACTGGGCCAACGTGGTGGACTATGGCCTAACCCTTCTCACACTGAGAAGAGGCCCGTGCCCAGCAGTGGGACAGTTTAATACATATATTAATATAATTAAAACATAAAGATAGAGAGACTGAGTACCAATACACTACTGGAGCACTATAATCATATAGATATCAAACCATCCAAAATCTTACATTTGTATCTCCAAAGGCAATAGCAGCGATGTATTACACCTCCATATAGGTACCTATGATATAGACCCTATGCAATAAGGGACGAGCCTTTCACCGTCTACAGAATACAGTTCTAAACACCGTAGGTATTGATAGTAAGAATTTCTAGGTAGAAACCAAATCACAATTAACCCGACCTAGGAATTGACCTCAGACCTAATGCCCAGCAGTTGCAGACATTGTTGCTCCGTTACCAAGCCAATAAAAAATACCAAAAATACTCGTCATAAATAATCTTGATCCTTTTGTGTAACATTGTCCAACACGTTAGGAACGTCCACTCGTTACAGAGTGTTACGTATAACAAAAACCGCGTGTTACATTATTTAGACACGCTCTTTATTTTTCAATCAAAATATTTTTGTCTACGGATGTGATTTTTTTTATTTTGCCTTTGATTCTCCATAGCCTTTTTTAGTATTCTTTAGAAATTTTGATGAGGTGTAAAAGGGTTCCTGTCTTGTGATTGAGTCAAAGAAGTTTTTGTTACATGTAAAAAGTATAGAAATTCTTAAGATAAAAGGCTTTTATTGGGTGAGTATTCCTACCAACTGTTTTATCAAAGATGTTGTATTATTTTTCCGTTCCGTTTAGTAGGATAATTGCGACAACATGCACTATTATAAATTATTATAATGTCTATTTACGGGTTGACTTCAATTTTGATGCTATTTATTTATCAAGCTTCACGTAGTAACATACACTTTTAAACTATGTCTGGAATATTGTAATTGTTGTCATAGCTCGAAAGTTATCTCACTGAGTCTTAGTATTTCTGAAAACAGCAATGGTAGTAAAAATCTTGGCTGGAAAGTTTGCAGTGAATTCCAGGTATTAACGAAAAATAATTAAGGGATAAACATTATCCGACTAATATCGGATGTAAAGCACTTTTGGAGAGTCTTTCGGGGTAAGTCAGTTAACAACTATATCAATTTAAAATATATTTAACTAGCTTCACCTCGCGGTTTCATCAACGTAAGTTCAGATGCCATGGAAATATTGGGATAAAAGAAGCCTATGTATTAATCCAGGTATCTACATACCAAGTTTCATCGCAATCGGTTCAGTAGTTTTAGCGTGAGGAACAAACATCCATCCATCCATCTATCCATCCTCACAAACTTTCACATTTATAATACTAGTAGGATAGGATTAGTAGGATTGTGTAGCTTGTGAATTCAACTTTTTAGGGTTACCAGTATTCCTGTTAATGTCTAAAGCCAAGCTTGGATTAAAAGTAAGTTCACATGGATTGCACAAAACATGGTGATCACACAACGACCTCACAATACTAATTTCGATACCTAGCCTGGGGCTACCGCCTCGCTGTTGCAGTTCTAATAAGTTTTTGTTAAGACAAAGAAATACAATCATGCGATTCGTTATGTACCGGCTCGTATTGAAGATATCTAAAAATACATCCACCTTCACTGGCCTACATGAGATCGATAGTTACCTAAACAGAATAGATCACAGCCGATTGAGGGTACTAAGTAGTGTGAAATTAAAATAAAGAAACGTTTCGTACATACAATTGGATGGAATTACATTATGTTGATTTGTTTTTGGCATATCAGGATGTGTCAAGTGTAAACTTTTTATAATTTCAATCAAACATTCTTATGTTTCAAGAAGCAAAAGAGCTGTAAATTAAAAATTAATGCACGGATGACGGTGATAAGTGATGAACTCGCCATTGCCACAGTGCTGAGTAATGTGGATTCGATTACAGCTTGGGATCAAAAATTGTGCAATCCACAATTAGCTATCCTGGGCCTGAGTATTCTTTATGGATGTTGTTTGACTATTTGTAGATTCCCCTGTGAGACAGTAATTATTCCTTGTGTGAGAATATTCTTTTTAATAAATGACATATAAAGGCTCGTTACATGCGTTTGTAGCGGTAAAATAAAGTCTCAAACATTTGATTTTCTCATTATTCCTAATAATAATTTCGGTTGGATAGGGTCTACCAAAATATACTAGAGGGATGCCAGAGCAAGGCATGCCAATGCTAGGCTAAAATATAATAAACTATTATGTATTCTGGATCGATCATTTTAATAAGGTAAGCCAGTCTTTTGAAATTATTTGAATAAATCGACGCTATTGATTTTGATATTTTCTTTTCTTTTTGTATCGTTTCGCTAATTATATTTTTAGTGAAAGTGGTGCCCATAGATGAGAAGGTGAAAGGAAATCGTTTGGCTTGGTATGGACATGTTATGCGAAGAGATGATACGTATGTAGGTAAGCAAGTGATGGATATGAGGGTAGAGGGACGAAAAGGGAGAGGAAGGCCAAAGAAAAGATGGATGGACTGTGTGAGGATGGATATGAAAGGAAAAGGGGTAAATGATCAGATGACGGGTGACAGAGAAGTATGGAAGCAAAGGACATACTGCGCCGACCTCAAATAAATTGGGACCAGTGCAAGATAATGATGTTTCGCTAAGTTTATTTTTGTACCTATTTCTTGTTATTTTATATTTGTTATTATGTGTTTGTGGTATGTGTCAAATAAATAACTTTTCTTTCTTCTTTCTTTCTTTCTTTCTATTTGAAAAGTAATGTGAAACTGTCACTATATACATTATTATTATTATATGTACGGATATGATTGAAGATCAGGGACAGATAAAAATCGTGGCTTAACCAACAGAAAAAGGGGCTTTGCTGTCGTATAATCATGATATGTAAAGAAATACGTAGGGTCTTTCAAGAGAAGAGTTAACTATCACCGTGTCTTATAATTAATAATGGCATTTTAATAAGCTGTAGATGCTTATGCAAAAGTTCGTTAGGATAGCAAGATAGGGAGCATCTTATGATGATGGTCTATAATAATATACTGCAGTTACTCCAAGTTACAAGAGAAATAAAGTAAGGGAAAAGCAAGAATGGAAAAGAAGGTACAAGAACTTAATTTTGGAAAGAGATGTTGTCATACCAACACTTATAGTTAAATATTTTGAGTAAAATGCTGGTGACAGTTCTTTTGGTACAATTCTCCAAATGTGTGTTCAAAAGTTTTTGGTAAAACGCTAGTGATCAGAGTAAAAACTATTACTGTTTTTTACAATTACATCAACGAAAGTGTATAATACAGCGTCAAGGTCCGTACCGGTTGCTGCGTATTCAAGTTTATGGTTACAGAGTTAATGTGGAGCAACCACAGGTTAATAGTAACCGACTCAATGAATTGCTTCCATGTTTACTGCGTGTAGGTGGTTTTGATGCTTGACATAATATTTTATTTGAGGCTAGCTTTTGCCCGCGGCTTCGCTCGCGTAAAAGTAGATTAGGTTAGCTTAAGTTAGAAACAGTACGATTAAAAAAAATATACAACCTATGTATATAACCTATGTTACTCGATGATAATATAGCTTTCCAACGGTGAAAGAATTTTTAAAAACGTTTGATTACTTTTAGTTATATCGTTACAAATAAACAAACATAAATCGAATCTTTTATCTTTATAATATTAGTGTAGAGTATAAATTATTGAACGTAACTCAGGTAAGAGTACCTTAAATACTGCTATGCATTTCAAACATCTATTTCAATAAATTTATGTAATATTATTCTGTCGTAAAAGCTACTACGGCTAAATAGCTTTTAATAATTTTGTTCTAATTTTCTAATTAGGTTATATATAATCTTGTACGGTACTACTACCTACAGTACTATGTAGCAAATACATATTTTAACCAGTTTTAAGCGAAATAGACAAATTCTTCAAAATATACTAAATGCAAAGATATGTTTGTCAGTATGATTACCTTTAGAGATATCAGTATCTAGTCATTTTGCATTGACCTAGTGCCTTTATTTCATAACCATGGGGGTCTACGGTTACCTGGCTTATCAAAGCTAATTTAAGGGTTTAACTTAGCCTGTGTATAATGATATACACAGGCTAAGTTAAACCCTTAAATTAATGTTGTGTGTTAATGACACTAGGCTTATCATGAGATAAGCCTAGTGTCATTAACACACAACACAACATAAGCCTTTTCTTTATCAACATTCATCCCTGTCTTGTGTCATGTTCAGAATATTTCAACTAGCATCAAGAGGACATCTAACGCTGTGTCGGCTCACTTTCAGACTCTCAGTAAAGGTTCCGCCAGGGATTTATCATATGTGCCGTTGCCACATATAGCAGTATCTTAATCATGGAAAAGAATCTCTTTCTTTACAATATCCATACTTTTTACCGTGAGAATTGCTCAAATTAGATCCAACAAAACTATATAAAACGATACCAATTAACTTTTGACTCAAAGCTTGACTACATTTATTTGTATTATTGTTTAATTCAAGAGCCTCATTACGACAATACCAGTTTCTGGGAAAACGACGAATTATGAAGGTGATCTTGTTATAGCGATATGTACTGTAATATTGTTCAAATTGTAGACTTAAGACTGATTTAGATCTGTTGCCTTTTAAATTTCGTGTTTCCTTAGCCTGTTTTTGTTTATAAAAAGTATTTCAACTCAGTACTCTCTTTGTCAAGAGATGTTTTTATTGTATATTCGTTTTTAAACTGTTTCTTGTTTTTTGTTTATTCTTAATATGTGTAGCTGTTTATGTAGCATATAACAAGAATATATTTAATATAGAAACATAACGTTTTGATTTTACAAAGGCATATAGGCTTTGCGTATATAAGTTGTTTATAAGAGATGTTTAGTTATAGATTTTTCCATGACTTTCATGGAGACTTTTGATATGTCACATGACAGTAAAAAAATGTTCACTGATATTTATTTATACTCATATAAAATGATGAAGCGGCAGCTTTTAAATAATCTTAATGTAATAATTTCATTTATAATAATAATATCAGCCCTGTATTAAACTGTCCCACTGCTGGGCATGGGCCTCTGCTCACTGTGGGAAGGGTTAGGCCATAGTCCACCACGCTGGCCTAGTACGGGTTGGCAGACTTCACATATCTTCGAGAACATTATGGAGAACTCTCAGACATGCAGGTTTCCTCACGATGTTTTCCTTCACCGTTAAAGCAAGCGATAATTAACAATTAATACGCATATAACTTCGAATAGTCAGAGATGCGCGCCTTGGGTTCGAATTTGAGACCTCAGCGTGGCAGTCCAACGATTTCCCACTAGGCTATAGCTGCATGTGTGTAATAATTTCATTTATTTAGCTTTAATTGCAATTCATAACGCGTCCTAAAATTATTGTTGTTTTAATAACTAATATGGTTCATTTGTAAATTTGGATTCCAAAACTGCATTAGACTTGGTTGTATCTCATTTATAAGTACCTTATATAAAGTTACTATGCATTATTTTGGCTTCTTGACCCACAAAACCTTTATTTTTTCTGCAACACGTACTTGTGCTATTTTTTTATTTGTAAGTTACAACAATAAATAAATTGCCTAATTCTTTATGTTGTTAGGCATAAGCCAGTGCGGCGTACGTCACGACATGATAACATCTTAATTTGTGTTGTTGGCCTGTCCACGACCGTTAAAATACTGTTGTCTTACTTGGCAAAACATTTTGGAGGCTGCACACGATTTTAATAAAACATTGAACTGGAGAAAAAATTTACTAATCAGATGATACAATAATATTATTAAGTAATTTTTGTTACATTTTCGAGATTAAAATATTTTTGTCAATTTTGCCAAACATTTGACATTTTCTTTTAGTTGAATTAGACAGCTGTTTTGGCACAATTTTAATAGATGTTGTGGTTTTTAACATACCTAATTACCTTTATCAGATATCGCTATATGTTAGCGATTTTTAATATTGTCATGTTTTTTTTTTGTACCTGGTTCAGTTTTATTAACTTGAAAACACAGATGTCTGAATGAAAATATTTACCATATTAACTATAATTAATTTAATAAAATCATGAACTAAAATATAAAAGTTAATCAAGAAACGTGGTGCCAAACTTTCACGCTAAAATGAAACCGTGAAATTGCAGGCAATTAAAGGTTTTCCATAATTTTATAGTTTCTTAATTCCATCTCGTCGTGGATCATTAATTTGGAGTCTGTTTGGTAACATCTTAATTAATTATTGATATTTTTAAGCAACGATGACGTAATTGAGTGTCTTAATTGACCTGTTTTAGGTATTTGAAAGTTGTATAGAGTTATGAATGATCCAGATATTCTTTTAAGATTTTACTGTGGTCCTATTAGAATATAATTATTATAATATGTTGATTTAATAATAAAGAAATGTTCAATGTAGTTTAGGTAATATGTAACTTGTGGACTTCTTCTGTAGGTACCTATTTAATAAATTAAGGGATCTGAAATATTTTAAAGCGCATACCATATTTATTTTGGGTGTGCCTAATAACATTTAGGCAAGAAATATTGTTTTTTTAGCAATTTATGTATTACAACCATTAATTATTAGTCTTAATAATAGAAAGGGTATCTATTTTTAATAATGGCAACCCAGATTCATGTCTCGTTTATTTTATTTCCATTTTCCATTAATATTTTAACACAGTTATTTTCCATACATCTTTTAATAGAACGCGATATATTACATCCAGTTTTCTTCTACTCATGGAAACATCCCATAAACCACCATACCATGACAGTAAATGGTAAAATAACTTCCTGCCATATGACGTAAGTCGCTCGTGCTAGAAAACCTGTACAACAATGCCGTGGAGATGTAATCAGAATATTCGACAGACATTTTGCTGGCACATGGACATTTAAACATTTTATTATCTCGTTTTATTTCATTACTTAAGTCATTCTCCGCTATAAAGACACGAGATTATTTTAAGTCATTTTAACGTAGAGCACAATCAGTATTTCTTTAGTAACACACAACATGTATACAACATTATAAGCACCAGATAAAGAAGCACACAAATAAACAAATCGCCAAATAATTGAAGGCAATTAAACAATAATATTGTTGAATGGCTTGTTGACTTATCGATCAATACCAATTAACGACAGATTTTATAGATATTTATCGAATTACCAATTAAAAAAGCTTTAAAAGAAATATGTTGGTTTTAGGTAATGATGTATTGATGTGGCAAAAATGTCAACAAGCCATTAAAATAGTACAAAAGACTAACTAAAAATAAAAAATATAAAGAAAAATGAAACGTGCCCAGGTTCGAGATGCGATTGGTTGGAGGCTTGTTGCTGCCGACAGATATCCGGGCTTGACTGTACGAACCAGGAATGGGTGAAGGCCGGGTTAAGGCCAGGGTTCAGGCCCGGGCCGGGTCCAGGCAGGCCCATCACGCCGGGCAAACCGCCGGGCCTCTGGTGGTGGAAACCCGAAGCCACCGCGTAGTCCATAGCCACCGCTTGATATGGCAACATCGTCACTACACTACTAACAACTCAATAGTCCAAACTTGCACTTGACAGTTCCCGCGCTTTCTCACACAACATTCTCATTTTATTGAGCGATGATCAAAATTGTTTCGTCCATATCTAATAAACATTTAAACACACGCACGTCCACACGATTTTAATTGTTTTTTTATTTTTTTAAAGTCTTATCCGCATTGTTTACAGTGTTCGGCAAAGGTTAAATTCACAAAGGCTCCGTTATTTCAGCGAAGACGTTTCAGTTATCAAACAAACGTTCTATTTTCGGGTGATCATTTACGGGGCGAGCTATACACAGGGGAAAAGTCACGCACCACCACCCACTTAATAAATATTCTGGGCATATATCCGTTTTTACGTGGACGTGACTGACGGTGTACTGTCCGATTTTCACGTACGGAACGCGCGGCCGATTATCGAAAACAGTTGCACGCGACCCCCTCCTACGACCTCGGACGTGCAACTGAAACGAGACACGCGCGCCAAACGCGACTCTATCGCATTCAGTACACCGGCAACCTCGCTCGCCATCGGTTTTCAGAGCGAGACGGTGCGATACTAAGAAGAGGTACAGCCATCGATCGGATGTCATCGCCGAGTTAAAAGCCTGCGTCGTTACACGGCTCGTAATAGGCGGTTACGTGATTGGGCGTGGCCTAAGCTATTAAGTTGAATTGTCGCGCGCTGATTGGTTGGAATAGCTAGTAGTAGTGTACGTGATATGTTCAGAAATACGTTTATAGCTGGCGTTCATAGAATATAATAAGAGAGTTGTTGGTTGGAAGGCAGCCAGTCGGCGGCGATATGTCCTGTTGCGGTTTAGTTCCCGATTCGCGTAATGCTTTTTAATTATTAGGTGTAGGAAGGTTAATACGTGTTTTAGAGCATATGATCGGGGGCGTGGTTGATTAATGAGTCATAATTTGGCGTTAAACACGGTTTAGTTAATGATAAGCTTGTTATTAGCGATAATATGGGTGATAGTTATGATCACGCGATCAATTTAAACAAGTAGAGTATGTAGAGTTGGGTGAATGGTTGAAGGTTAACTGGTATTTTCTTACCCAGTCAAAGTAAAATCATAGTCAAAAATAATTTATAAATTTAAGTCACAAAGTAACACATATGAACATCAAAGTTTATTACTGAGTTTACTGAACTTACGTTTAAGATAATTGCTAGGTTTAGGCAGAATATTAAGCTTATGAGAAGATACTTGAAAGAAACGCACGGGCACTCTTTTAAATCACCATTACCTAACCTTTCAAACCTCGGTGGCACACCGGTGGCCAATCACAATAGTCTTTTAATTATATCTAGTATTCTAAGACTTTACAGGCTACTATCTTAGGTATTTTCGTTGTCTAAATATAACAAAAGCTTGTGTCGATCGTTCTTAAAAGCTTTCTAGCTTTTTATTACCGTTGTTGGAGGAAAACAGCGGTTTTCCTGATTGGTGCTGGTAACCATCACTCTTGGCCATAGCTTTTTTTTTGTATTACTGAATGCTACCAAGCCGTTACCTACCATATTTTAATTAAGATTTTTTCACCGGGATTTAATTTCAATTTCAATGCCTTATTGCATATTATTACCTACATGTTGTTACAAAGTATAAAATACCAAAATGGATCCTGTCGGACACGGCAAATTAGATAGAAGAGAAGAAAGGAGGAAGCCACTAGTATAATTTTTATATTAAGATAAAACTAAAGAAGTTCGAATAGGTTATTTTCTTCCGATTCTATTTATCTTTTCTTTCTTGCTGCAAGAACCAAGAGTCCAACTATGGAGATCGGTTTGGATTTATAGATTTACTAGCTGTGCAGTCTCGCCTGCACTTATGATAGCTTATCCACTCCCGTAGCTCGTTGCGTGATGTTTGTAAGCTTACTAAGTTTTGCCCGTGACTTCGCTTACATATAGATATGTGGGTTAGGTTAAATTAGGTTATGTTAGTAACAGTATGTGCTTTTTTCTGGATGAAAGGCCTTATATCCTTTTATAACGGGAATGCGAAATTTCATGAGGATCAGTCGAGTAGTTAAGGCGTGAAAAGAGCAGCGATAGCTCAGTGGGGAGACCAACAGACTGCAATGCAGAGGGTCTCGGGTTCAAACCCACGTCGCGCACCTCTGACTTTCGGCAGTTATATGACTTTTCGAAATTATGTGCGTATTGATTGACAATTATCGCCTACTCCGTGCCTCGGAGAGCACGTTAAGCCGTCGATCCCGGCTGATCATGATCATGAACATCTATGGTAGTCGTTATTGGGAGAATGTCGACACAAGACTGGCCCCCACATAATATAAGATAAGGCGTGAAACTGTAACAAACTGAATTGGCATTTATAATATTAGTTAGGATGACCGCTGTCGCCATTGAACTGCCGCGGTAATCTAATCGATAAGTATCAAGGTTCAAGTTCGTTCGTTCACCATGACCACAAATAACAGACGTTTATTTAGGAAAACAGAGATTATCAGCCTAGATATCTCGTAATACGCCATTTTGAAAAACAAACTTAACTGCACCGATGGTGTAGTGGTTTTAGTGGTCGCCTTGCTGCTGCCACTGCACTGTAGTTATGTTGAGGGTTCGATTCCCACTAGGGACAAAAAATGTGTGATCCGCAATCAGTTGTGCCGAATGTGGGTGTTTTCTGTATCTGTTGTTTGAATGTTTGTAAAGCGTTACAAAACAAAATACCCATTATTCTTCTTTTCGTGTGGTTAGTAGCCAACCTGTTGTGATATAGTTGTTCAAGCCGCTCGTAGGCCTCTGACATGGCTTAACGACTGCTGTCAATTTGACAACAACCAGGACTGACTTTTTACGTGCCCTCCGAAGCACGGAGACGCTCAGATGAAATACACTAAGCGGTCACCCATCTGTAGACTGACCGCACCCAACGGTGCTTAACCTCGCTAATCGTTTACCGGTTAGTGATCGCAACTTGTTTTTTATTGTGTCCGGTTTCCGGCTAATTGATGGGTTAATAACTCGCATGACTCAGTATATAAAGTAGTCATTGCAGAAAAATTATATGGGAAATGGTAAAGTGACGTATTTTGTCGTTTTACATTGTAGCTTTATTCGTTATCCTTATTATTATAAATACCTCAATAGCGCAACTAAATCTGGAAATCGAACCCGAGACCTCGTATACAGCAGTAGCTTACACTACTAGAGGCAGTTTATAATATTAGTCTTCTCTCTTAGCCTTTATTATTCCCAAGTCACTTGGGGTCGGCTTTTCTAGTCTAACCGGATTTGACTGGATACCAGTTTTTACACGGAGCGGCTGCCACCTGACCTCCGCAACCCGAAGGCTAACGATACCGTAAGGCTAGACCAGTGTCAGGATATTAGAGGGTACTGACTTTCCCAATAACGACTGCCATAGATGTTCGTGGCAACTGGGACCGACGGCTTAACGTCCTCTCCGAGGCACGGAGCAGGCGATAATTATCAATCAATACGCACATCATTTCGAAAAGTCATATAACTTCCGAAAGTCAGGGGTGCGCGACGTGGGTTTGAACCCGAGACCCTCTGCATTGTAGTCTGTTGGTCTTCTCACTGAGCTATCGGTTATATTCAGTATAGAAGACAATTTGTGCAGTTAGTTTAGTTGTATAGGACTTAATAGACATTCAAACGGCGATACAAGAACAAACCGGCGCTCACTCAAATATTTGCACCGCTTGGGCATCGAAACCGTAACATTTGACTCAACTTATAATGACAATGCAACTATTACAACCATTGCACCGTTCACGAAGTCTTCAATCAAACTCGTAACATATAAGTAGCGGCGATAACCACTAAATCATCATCCGACACAACAACTTTATGGTAAACTTTTTTTTTTATACTCCTTTGGTTATAATCAAGCATACGGCCCACCTGATGGTAAGTGGTCACCGTAGCCTATGGATGCCTGCAACACCAGAGGCATCACTTGCGCGTTGCCGACCCTATAGGAAAGGAAGTGGGAAGGAGAAGGAGCGGGAAGGGGGAAAAAGGGGGTGATTGGGCCTCTCGCACTCTCACACACCGAATGAAACACAACAGTAGGAATACTGCTATTTCACGTCGATATTCTGTGAGATATCTATTATTTAAACCAAATATCTAAACCATAGACACCCATCCATTAGCCAATTCCAATTTCAAACGGATCTAAACATAGTGCTGTCCAGTTAGACGCACCGGAAGTGGATTGTTGCGGCTTCCGGTCAACCGCCCGCCCATTTATGTGCTAATGTCCATGGATGGTACCATAGTGCATCCGTCATGTGTGAGGATAGCTTGTTTTGCTCTTTATGTAGTTGTTTATGGTGTCATGGCGGTTTGGAGTTTGAAGTGTAGTTTAGATATCTTTTAGGTAAGCGTTAATGTGATTGTTCGAGAATTGAACTTTGGGTTCGAATCCAGGATTATAAATTATTGATGTGACTGCAATTATAGTGTCAGGGTCTCAGGAAATTAAGTGATCGCCACGCCACTGCTAGTTAGCTGAATTACAACACTCACCATCCCCACTCCCCATGGTATAAAAATCCTGTGAGCCTAGTTTTTCGAGTCTTGGTGTTCTTAATTTCCATTGTTTTAACGTCTGTTAAATCCCCTGCAATACAAGAAATATATACCTGAGGCAGATTTAGTCCTGAAAAAATAAGTACAGGTTTAAATTTTAGGTGTTTACCTATAGGGGAGAGTAACTTATATTGAACCGGCGCTTAAATTGTACCACTTCTATATTTCTATCCAACTGACACTATTTTTTTACACTGGCAACAGAAAAAGAGGCGACTGTGGCACCACTGACACTTCGTCTTTTTGTATCGACATCTGACAGATATTACGGTAGTGAGAGAAAAAATTGTTTTTGACCTGTATCGCTATTTTTCTTTATGTTGTTGGAGATTGTTCATTGTAATGATGAGTTATAATGTGGTAAGATATATCATAAGAAAGCATATTTTATACTGTTTTAAATACCGGCAAATGAACACGAATCTGTAGGGGTTATGTTTTTATTTTTTATTACAATTTGTAAATCTTTTATGGTCCGTATATTGGACCACTCCTAAGTTCCTAAATTGCACCTGACAACTAATCCTGACATATGTGATAATTGCTTAAATTAATATCACAATTATTATGCTATACAGAGTTATACATTTTCGTTGATTATTTTATATTTTTGAGTTTATAAGGACTTTACAGTTTATTAGAAAGCTTTAAGATATTGTTCTTGTTGATTATGTAAGATTTTTAAAGTTAATTGTTAAGTAATATTGTTCCTATTTGAAATATCTACTGATTAAACTTAGAGGATAAAAACTGAATTTTATGTTCCAAGAATAAATGACAACAAACCGTGTATTTTTTGTTTATTTTGGTATTTTTTTAGATGTGATACAATTTAGGGTACTGGCAGTACAATTTAAGATACCGGTTGCGTTAATTAGACCGAACGACAACTTTAAATAAATAGCTATTTTTCAACAGTTGCGACTGCGCTACAGTATTAACAGATTGGTTACTGTAACCGACTGCCACGCCTGAGGTCGCGGGTTCAATTCCCACACAAGTCAAACATTTGTGTGCATGAACATGAATGTTTGTCTTGGTCTGGGTGTTTATATGTATAATATGTATGTATTTACAAAAAAAAAAGTATATATGTATGTTTATCCATTGTCTAGTACCCATAGTACAAGCTCTGCTTAGTTTGGGCTAGATGGTGTTGTGTGTATGTGATAGAATATTATTATTATTATTATTCCTAATCTTAATTATTATTATAAATGCGAATGTGAGTTTGTTTGTTGCACTTTCACACCTTAAATACTCGACCGATCAACATGAAAGTTCGCATACACATTATCAGGGGTACACAAAAGGATAAGACCTTTCATCTATAAAACGAACTATGTCCGAGAAATTGATTTCTTTTGATTTACAAAGTCTGGTTTAATGCGATCGATGCCGTTGTCAAAGTCTAGTTGAGGATAATATTTGTACACAAGATATGGTTGTATATAATTATTTCCATAATATAACTTTATTATTTAAAAAAAATAGGTCTAACCCTTCTTACACTCGGTAGAGGCTCGTGACCAGCTGTGGGACAGTTGATATACAAGGCTGATCTTCTTCTTCTATTCGTGTGGTTAGTGGCCAACCTGTTGTCAAGAGTTGTTCAAGCCGCCCGTAGGCCTCCGACATGGCTTAACGACTGCTGTCAATTTGACAACAACCGGGACGGACTTTTTACGTGCTCTCCGAAGCACGGAGACGCTCAGATGAAATACCACTAAGCGGTCACCCATCTATAGACTGACGGCACCCAACGTTGCTCAACCTCGCTAATCGTTTACCGACCAGTGAGTGCAACTAGCTATGAGCGCCTCAACAACAAGGCTGATATTATTTCACTCGGCATGTTAAGCGACTTTTATAGGCAACGAGGTGTAGGTACATGTCATGGCGTTGCCGGAGTCTTAAAATGGTAGTTACAGCTTCTCTAGCATAATGTAAGCTTCACCGTTAGGTAAGCACTAGCTTATTTGCCACTTGAAGCAATAAAAAATGTTTATCCAACATCGAAACTAAACTGATTTATACGGAAATTATCGCGTTTAGTTTAAAACGCGATTGATAAAATTTAATTTTTAATTGCATAATTTTGAAACTATGAGATAACTTCATCTACTACTATTTATGTTATTAAATTATTCATTTTTAACACACACTTTTCCCGATGTTTCGATTACTTTTCATAAGCCATGGTCACGGGGAGACTTAGATGGTGGTTGTCTCAAAAACATTAAGCGTTTTCAAAAACAACGCGATAAAATCCATATAGAAACGTTTAATTTCTACATATAATATTCGCGTAAACGTAAGACAATATTATGTTTATATATAACAGTTTAGGTACCATTTCGTTATACAACGAAAATCAAATACAGAATCATCCTTTCACTTTTGATGCGGATATAAACCACTCTAAAAACTACAAACACTAACTATATACTATGTCAACAATACTACAGCAGCTGTAATGAAACGGTCACGTTTTCAGTAAACACTAGCCTACTAAGTTTGAAGATAGCAGTGTAAGTCTAATAGTGATGTAACTAATATTCGCATTCGTGAGTATTCGCATATTTTTAAATATTCGTATTCGCTAAATTTATGCGAAAATTTTGCGAATATAAAAGTACGAGAAAAATTAATGAAAATAGATAAGGGTACTTTGAAATAACTACACTGGAACATTGAGACAACAACCATCTTAGTCTCCCCGTGACCATGGCTGCTGAAAAGCAACCGAAACGTCGGGGAAAGTGTAAAATTAAATTAAATCTAAATAGTTTAAATAGTTTTAATAATAATTCAATTAGCTTAAAAATTTGTAAAGTTTAATAGTAGTAGTAGTGCAACAGTTTTTCAAAATTATGTAATAAAGTGTCAAATAAACAACGCGATAAAATCCGTATATAGTAGTTTAATTACAATGAATAATATTCGCGTAAACAGAAGACAATATTATGAAAATAGATAAATTAAAAAAATAAATATGTATTTTTTATGATTTTTATTATAAAACTATTATTGTTTTAACTTAACACAGTCTTGCAATTAATTATATTAATTGTAATTAACTACAAACTAAAAAATAATCAGGTCATAGATTAGTGATATTAGCAGCCGCGTTCGCGAATGCTTAAAAAATGATATTTGTTACAGCACTAAAGTGTAATCCCATTGATAAATGGATGAGCTGATATAAAAGAAATAGAGTTGTATTTCTATTGTTCGAGGTTGTTGTTTGAGCGTATTACGGTAAAGTGCGGGGAGTAATCAATAAGTGAGCGCTCTGCGCTTGACACGGTCACGGAGAGGAGCGGACGCGAAGGTACGCAGGGTGGAGTTTACGTATAGGAGGAAGCGATAGCGGCTGGTTAAGCGGGGCGTGTAGCTATGTAGGTTAATAGATTTGATACTTTGTATCTGTTAATTATATGTGTGTGAACGCTCCCGCGATATAGAGCTATATCTCAAGCAGAAAGAGAAGACATTAATTTTTTTTCGATAATGATAGACATAATTGACTAAGAATTACACCTCGTGCTATTTATTGTAGTTGACTATTTAAAAAAATAAAACAAAGCAGAAAAAGAAAAGAAAATAATATCTCTTACGTTTATGCGAATGTTATACATTGACAAGAATAAAAAATAGTGACAAAAATAGAAAAGGGTATGTTAAGCTGGTTTGGGCATGTAGAAAGAATGGACGAGGAAAGACTGACTAAGAAAGTTTATAAGGCTAGTGTGAATGAAACAGTCGCAAGAGGAAGACCTAGGCGAACGTTTCTTGATCAGATCGGAGGCGTTCTGGACAAAGGCCAGGTTAAGAGCACCTTGAACCGACGGGCGTGTATGAGGAATGTGATGAAAGTGAATGAAGCCAGAGAAGTGTGTCAGGATCGTAGCAAATGGAAATCCGTAGTCTCTGCCTACCCCTCTGGGAAACAGGCGTGAATCTATGTATGTATGTATGTATGTATACATTGACGTTAATCAACTATATCCGTATTAATTTTTATAATAGTCTTGTTTAATAATAAACAGCGATAAAGAACTCCATGTTGGCCCAGTGTGGGTCAGCAGACTTCACACATTATCGAGAATATTATGTTGAACTCCGAAACGCCGTTAGGACAGCTTACGCCAAGTGGCCAGTTCCAAATAGAAAATTCGCAATGAAGTGTTATATATTGAGGCTTTTAAAAGGTAACACTTAATTTGGGATTTACATCCAAAATGTTTTTAATATTTTCTAAGAACTATGGTTAAAAATATATTGATTAATTTATGGACAACCAACAAAGCACACACAATTAAAACATTGTGATAAAACATAAGTACGGATACATAACATAGTGCTACCTTACTTAGGTACAGGCTGCCATGGCATGCTTTAACAAAATAAATACCTATATATTTATCTATGCTCATTTGTGAAATACCGAAAATGTAATTAATCTCAATTACATTAAACAAACATACAAACAAATAATTACATTTAATTAAAAATAATAATAATAATCATAACAAACTACATGTTCACATATAAATCACATTAATAAAGAAAATTGCAATGACAATTATTAATTATAATAAAAGTAAAAAAAAAATCGTCGGTAACAGATATATTCGCTGTATCTATTATGCATATTACACATCTTAAATTGCCTATCAATTATTTACGTAGTAAAGTGTTTATTAAATAACAAATGATTATATTTGTTATATTATCATCTATTATCTGTGATACACTTTAACAATTAATATAATATTTATAAAATAAAACCCATAAAATTATTTACATTTAACAATCCCAAAATACGACGCTTAGCGATGTTGCATGTCAGAACTGCCCACATGGCAAATTGCTCTAAGTATTTAGTCGCAGATAAAGTTGAATTACACAAAGTTAGCATACACATAGTCTTACGACATCCCCGAGTACGAAAAGATGTATGGCACTCAGATTTCGTCTATATTATCATATCTATATCATCCTCATATTTAGGTCCCACGTAATAAGGCGATCTTACTGAGACCCTGAGCTTTTTGATAACTTCTTCACAAATATACCCAAAGCCACCAATACCCGACCAGGAATGAAACCCGAGACCTCATTCTAACAATAACATAACAAACTACAATTGTAATTAAAACACAACAATATTGACAATAATCATACACACATAATTAGTTTTATAATTTTAATTGTAGTTAATTTAATTGCATTGAAATATAAATCGTATTAATATAAATAGCCGGTATTAATAATACCGGCTTTCTAAATAAATTACTTTTCCAAAATAGTTTACACAGATAAATAATAAAAAATAAACAAAGAATTCATTTATGTTTAGTTGAAAATAATTTATTATTATGAGTTAGTGCCAAAAAAGAACTTTCGACGTTGGAGATGCTGGGATTTGAACCCAGGACTTTCAGCATGCGAAGCAGACACTCTACCACTGAGTTACATCCCCGATAACCATGATGGCGAATTTATTGTTCATTTTATTGGAGCCTATCTTCAATATATATATAGTTATTAAATATATATTTATTTAAATTATAACTTATGCCAAACAATAATTATATTATTTACTTTTATTGATTTTTTAAGCAACGTTATTTAGTTTTACTCATTGACTTGACTTAAATATACTAATTCTACGGTTTCATTATCAGATAAAAAAACCTTGCAATCGAATTTGAATTCCCATTAAATTTTCTGATGTAGCAAATTTAAGACACGTGCATAAATGAAGCTATCTTATTGGTCCACCAGCATACTCATAACATTTGCGTGACATCGGGCGCCCCGTGTCTTCCATTATGATACTAAGTAAATTGCTCAAACTTTATTAAAAAAGCCTACTTATAATATTCGCTACCGCTTATTAGTGTATCCCTACCCGTGCTACGCACAAAGGCAGCCAGAAAACTCCAAGTACCCAGCACTTCTTACTGGATAATTCGTGATTTTCATTTTTTTACCCAGACAGGTGTTTGAACCTGTACTCTTGACATTGGGAGACGACCAATCACCAATAGCGTGACGGTTCAACGAACTCGATTATTCACTCGATAGTACTGTTATATTGGTAATCGATTAGACTACCGACCGAGTAATCGTCGGTTGTAACTCTATTTCGAGAATTCGCCAGAAAATCTTGTGTAATCGATTTGTTCTCGGATTATTTTTTTCAATTTTGCGTCCTGAACGTTTTGTTTAGGCTGGGAAGTTAGAAATGTGTTTTATTTTTATTTAGTGGAATTGCTCTACTGGTTTAAAGCGTACGTGCCAGTAGTGCGTAGCCTAGGTACCTACCATTTAGTTTCCACGAACGTTATTGAGTATGATGGAAATCTTTCAGTGAGGGTTAAATACCTGTCACGTATGAAATATATGATAAAAGTTTGTATGAAGTACTTTACTATCTGGGAAACAACCTTGTAGGTTTAAGTACCTTCGTCTGAGAACCAAGTAATATCATAAAGAGAGACAAATCTGTGTCCTAGCTTCAGTGCTATGACCGTAAGAGGACACTAGATATGTCCCTAGTTTTTTTAACTAAAGGCACTACTAGAGAAGTCTCCATATGATCTGTTCGCAGATATACTAGCATGATAACATTATAAAGTAATCGTGACGTAATTTGTATAAAACTGTATAAAAGTCGTGCCTTTTTTAACAAGGTAACGTTTAAGAAATACTTGCATACATAAAATCAAGGCGGAGCTACTTATAAATTTCAATTAACCAATGAATGCCTAATACTAGGCGTTCTTATAGCGAGCAAAGCGTATGTAGGAGCTTTTTGTACGAAAAAAAACTTGACATATTGACCTTTTTATTTTGCGTCTAAATTGGCTCGTTATAGAATTGCACGCTAAGATTTTTTGTACGTCGTATTTATACGGCATTTAAAAATATTTAAAAGTTTGTATATAAACAGTTACCTGTAAAAATACAACCAATTAAATGTTAAAAGTAGATAACAGTTTTTAATAGGTATGTTAGTTACAACATTCATTAACAAAAAACAAAATATACAGCGTGTAATTTAAATTAAACGTTATGAACAAACTACTTCCCCAGATGAAGCAGACTACAGACAGATCAAATCAATCCCAGGTATAAGTTAATCTATTCGCTGTCCCGTGATAGACACAATAGAAAATCATATGTGATTCATCGGACGAAGAACCTGTTAAGCTTTCGCTGTGCTCCTCCATTCATAAATACTCGTATAGCTGAAGAAATATAAGAGAAGAAAAATGAGAAGAAATGTATTACGCCCAAATTATGCTAGCTTCTGTCTGGAATATATTGTCTAACTTGCCAGGTAGATAGTCGGAGAAGGGAGTACAAATGTGATATATATACTGAACACAGCTGGTCAAACGAGTGTAAACATAAGCATTTGGACATATACTATTGTTATATAGAACTTATTATAATATCTTCAATGGCAGCCCCTGGTTGCCATTCAAGATAATTAGGTATAATTTCGTGATGAAACTGGCTCACTCGGGGTAGTGCCATCTTCTTTCAAAAACCCCACAAAAGAATACTAACACGGGTATTGCATTTTCCGTGGTGAGTAAGAGTTACGGATACTCGCATACTTAGCCTCTCATTCCTTTCTTTTCATACCATCTTTATTTTCTTTTTCTTACGAGCGTTTACGCCCTGAATTCTGTTCCCAATGGCAACGTCGCAGATAAGTGTTATACATTAGGGTTTCTGAATTTAAATAATTTACTTTAAGTTTTTTTGACAGCATGCGACATGACATGACAACAGCGATGGCCTAGTGGGAAACCGTTGGACTGCCAGGCAGGGGTCTCGATTTCGATCCCAAGGTGCGCATCTCTGACTTTTCGAAGTTATGTGAACATTAAATAGTTAATTATCGCTTGCTTTAACGGTGAAGAAAAACATCGTAAGGAAACCTGCATGTTTAAGAGTTCTCAATAATGTTCTCGAAGATATGTGAAGTTTGCCAACCCGCACTGGATCAGCGTGGTGGACTATCGCCTAACTCTTCTCACACTGAGAAGAGGCCCATGCCCAGCAGTGGGACAGTTTAATACAGGGCTGATATTATTATATGTTTTTTTAAATATTTTATTACACTTTATAGACTAAGGTACAGGTGTGGAATATAATTTGTAGTCTTTTTACTATGCATGTAACGCATTGGCAATTTCCGATCCTATATTTACATACGAATGATACTCATTGTATTGCAACTCTTATAGTCTATATTAAACGCTTATAGCCTTGTTTTTATTAGGCAGTTTGTAGACCCTTGCTAGTATAAAAAAGTGTATTCTAGTGCACCTAAGGAGAGGTCTATGCCCAGCTGTGGGTTACGCTCGGCTGGTTCGAGTCATTTTGGGTTTATATACAGTTGGGTAATAACCTAGGTTGCCTAAGATTTCGAGCAACCGTTAGACAGTTCAAACAATAGGTTTTGCTAATGTATTTATTTCTATTTTTATACGAATTAGGTGGCTGCCTGTGTGTAGTGGTGAGTGGTGATTCTGATTGAATTTCAGAATCGGGAGTAATGTAAATAATTCTGTTTTTTGAAAAATAAATTACGATTGGCAACTCTATTACATATAGATGCATGCTACATATTATTGCTTGGCTACGATAATTTGAAGGATAAAAGTAAAGTAATTGCCGCGTGTTATGGGTTCGATCCCCACACGGGACAAAATTGTGTCATCCACAAATAGTTATACCGAGTATGGGCGTGCTTTGTTCGTTGTTTGAATGTTTGTAAAGTCCCCCGCGACACGAGTTTTAGTCCTAGTGCAGGCGTTGTTAGTAAGAGGAAAAAATGTTTGTTCGTGTGCAATTAATAATAATAATAATATAATATTCTATCACATACATACAACACTATCTAGCCCAAACTAAGCAAAGCTTGTACTATGGGTGCTAGACAATGGATAAACATACATATACACTTTTTTTTGTAAATATATCCATAGTATACATAGAAACACCCAGACTAAGTCAAACATCCATGTTCATGCACACAAGTTTTTGACTTGTGCGGGAATCGAATCCGCGACCTCAGGCGTGGCAGTCGGATACACTGACCACTACGCCATCGAGGCCGACGCAACTTAAGACTGCGCCGAGCGAAATGTGCCAAAACAGGCGGTCACAGTTAAGTGAATAAAATCAACACTTTATGTTTAATACAAATATAAAATATACATTTACCATAACAATGAATGTGTTTACAATTACTCCGTGTAAAAAACTTCAAATAATTAATATTTTCGCCTACAAAATTACGTAAATTTGCACGAAAAATGCAAAAACGTAAGCTCGTGTTACCAGTGCGGGCCCAAATGAAATACCTGGGCCTGCACCTAGATGGTAAATGGTGCTTTGGGCCTCATTTCGCCCAACTCGCCCCGAAGCTTGTAAATGTAGCTGCAGCGCTGGGTAGACTTCTGCCCAACACTGGAGGACCAGGGTCGTCTTGCCGGAGGCTGTACAGCGGGATCGTGAGGTCTATGGCGCTGTACGGCGCCCCAATCTGGGCCGACGCCCTCACCGCGCGTAATAAGGCCCTGCTGAGGAGAGCACAGCGGGTCATCGCGGTGAGAGCCATCAGGGGGTATCGTACAGTGTCGTGGACGGCTGCTACGGTTCTAGCGAGCGACCCGCCTTGGGAACTGGAGGCGGAAGTTCTTGCAGAAGTCTACCGTCACCGCTCGGTGGCGCGGTCTCGGGGCGAGGAACCGGTCGTGGGAGAGATGCGGGCTGAGGCTCAAAGTGCCCTCATCCGGCGGTGGAGGAGTGAACTGAGGACCCCCACCGCCGGAGTTGAAATAGTGGAGGCTATCCGGCCGCAACTGGAGGAGTGGCTGAATCGTCGGCACGGAGTGCTGTCGTTTAGACTGACGCAGGTGCTTACCGGACATGGCTGCTTCGGTAAGTACCTGCACCAGATCGCCAGGAGGGAGACCTCACCCTCCTGTAAGTCGTGCGGCGCGCCCGTTGATACGGCGCGCCATACAGTGGAGAGTTGCGCTGCCTGGCAGACACAACGGAGCGACCTAACCGCCGTCATCGGCGGGGACCTGTCGCTGGGACGAACAGTGAGCACCATGCTGGCCAGCGACAGGTGCTGGCAAGCTGTTGCCGAATTCAGCGAGGCAGTAATGCTCCTGAAGGAGGCTGCGGAGCGGAAACGGGAGGCCGACGCCAGTGCGGACCCGCTCCGCCGAGCAAGGCCAGGGAGGAGGCGACGCCGTTACGCTCATCTCCTCCCCCCGCCTTAGATGGTTGTGTTCAAGGTCGTAGCCCTGCCAGGCTAACGTCTGAGTGCCGGAGAGAGTTCGGAACGGAGATCCTCCGGCGCTCCATGATAGATGGGAAGAGCGCCGCAGTTAGGTTTAGTCGGTATTCCGTGGCATCCGGCGAGTCCGACACTACCCACTGTTGCCGGCGCGGTTTTCCAGCCGTGTCGACAGGAGTGGGTGTGCGCAAAGGCATTCCCCTGCGAAAACAAAAAAAAAAAAAAAAAAAAAAAAAAGCTCGTGTTACGTGATTTTTAGATTATAACAGTAGAAATCTATCCTATTTTACAGCCTAAACGAAACATAAATAGTTATATTACAATTTGTCCGTCCCAAATATTTAAGTTATTGGTTGACAATAAAGATACATATTTATCAAAAAAGCACTTCAAATCCTCCATACAATTTTACTATGGCGGCCGCGCGCCGATTTGAATATGCGCCGGACGAGCTCTGTCATTATCTGTCTTACGCTCGGCGCAGTCTTAATAAACTCTGAAACTACTAAACCGATTTTAATAATGATTTCTCTCGTATGAACTTTATCCAGAAGTAACGCTACAAGCCACGGAAGTGCGGCAGTTATCATAAGAGTGGAAGCGCGCGGGACACCTAGTTATTATTAAATCTACATTTTCACTAATACCCACCAACCCTATAAAATCTCTTTGGCCCAGACCTAAAGCTAGTGCAAACCATATACAGTCAAAATTAAACTTGTACCCCAACTATTAAGGTCAAATATCTGACACTGAATCGCTAATCTATCGATTGGGACCATATGACTGGAGATTTATGTCCAGTACGTAAGCTATAAAGCGTTGGGTCATTGCACGTACGACTGTTACTCATAAACATCCCTCTTAAAAGTAGGACGCGATCGATATTGCTTAAAATTCGCCGTACGATCGCACGGTACGGGGGTGGTTTCGGTCTTTATGAACAAGTCTTTCAGGTGGTGTTGTGAAAAAGGGAGTGGATAGCACAGTAAGTACCGAGTTTGATTCCCGTATGCAGCGAATATTTGTGCAGTTTGGTGTACATTTTGTAGGTCAACTAATAAGGTGATGAGGATGAATAAAATTAAAAAAGTTCATTGTTACAAATAGGTTCTATAGAATACTGTTCATGCACAAACTTATTTTTGTTATCCTTCTTAAGTAAATTAAATAATTTAATTTATTTATTATTTAACTTATATTTACCATTACAGATTTGCACCTAATAAATAAAAGAATCGGGTCTATGTATATTCAGGTTTGTGAAACTTTTATATTAATTAATTATATATCTGAAGTATAGATTCAGCACAAAACAGCTTTACATTAAGGATGATTTTTTTTATATATAAGTATTAACTATCCTATTTACAACTTTTTATATAGTTATGAGCAGATTTCTGTATTCGGTAATACAGTTAGTGCACTTAATAAAAGTATGCAAAGTTATACCGTCTCCATATGTACAAGGGCACTGCACTTAGTATGGAATTCGATTCCAGATTAGGTAATGTGTTACTAAGGTTTCTCTATTTGGCGACTTTTAAAAGCAGCACTGTCTGGAATTGAGCGTGATATGACAATAGAGTCATCCTTTCCTAAATTAAACCTAAACGACGGGTCCGAAATTTAAGAGCTCTGCACCACTAACTATTGTTTTTAGAGACATCAAATCGCGATAATATGTATTCCATACACAATTACTTTTACGTACAAGCTTTATACATAACTCGAGCTAATCGATACTGTTACTAGGTCACGCTGTTCTACATATTTATTCTTAAGATAACATCTACATAAACATACAAACATATATCAGCATACATTCACTTAAGCCATATAAACATGTCCAAGTTCCACAGTTTATCTCCTCTTACCCTCGAATTAGGGTAACACACATTAAGATGGCAACCCAGATACTTCGATATGAATTAAGATATTCTAATTTTAATTGCTCGCCGGTTAGACGCTTGGTGTTGCTAGCGTTTCGCTTGTTTTTGGGGATATTTGGTGGGATTGGTTACTATTAGGAAGAAGATTAGATTGATTATATAATAAACTAGCTGACCCGCGCAACTTCGTCTGCTTCACATAAAATAACTTTCCCCGTTTTTGCAACATTTTTCATTTATGCTCTGCTGCTATTTGTCGTAGAGTGATGTTAGATAGCCTATATATAGCCTTCCTCGATAAATGGGCCATTCATCACTGAAATAATTTTTCAATTCGAACCAGTAGTTCCTGAGATTAGCGCGTTCAATGTTCGATTAAAGTCTTGCTAACTTTGGTATTTGTCAATCGTTAAGTTTCGGGTTCCATCCCCGGTGTACAGAATTGTTAATTGTAATTGTTTAATGTTAGCAATGGTTAGTAAAAATAAAGATAAGCACGGGGATCAGAAATATATTGAGCAGAGGTAATAGCGTTAGTTTCTATAATATGAAACATTTTTTTGTAAAATGTAGGTGTACTAACACCTCGCCTTTCCTTTGTACCATGCCTTTACAGCACTGCAATCAAGAATTTCATACACATATACATTTAATATACCACTAGCGATAGTCTAGTGAGTAGCTGTGGGACTGTTACGACTAATAAAGGTCTCGAGTTCGATCCCCAGACACGCATCTCTGACTTTTCAAAGTTATATGTGTATTAAATAGTTTATTATCGCTCGCATTAACGGTTAAGAAAAATGTCGTGAGGACACCTACATATCTGAAAATTCTAAGTTATTATATATAAAACAACTTAGATTTTTCTCGGATTACGCACTGGGCCAGGTTGGTGGACTATGGCCAAACCTTTCTTACACTGAGAAAGGCCCGTGCCCAGCAGTGGGACAGTTTATATACAGGGTTGATATTATTACTAGCCAAAGGTCATAACGTAGTAAGGCTAAACTAGATATCATAACATTTTTGACTATTGATTCCCTTTTTTTTACTTGGGGTAATGCACCTTATGCATGCACCCCCCCGCCACTAGGGGAAGCGAGAGGGTTATGTCCGGCTCGCCCGTATTTCGGGCATACGGACTAAAACCCCAGGGTGTGCCCCTTCGCTGCCTGGTATAGTGGATGTGCCGCTGGTAAAGAGACTACCTCAGCGACCCACCCAGCAGACTACGGCTCCTGGACGACGCCCCGGCACTGACTATTGATTACCTGTATCAACTATAATGTGACTTTTTATAATTGACACACAATAACCAATTTATAAAAGCTATTAAATTTTCAAGACATCGGTTTCTACAAACGAATCCATAAGTCAAAGAAAAAAAGTAAAAATCTAAAATCCTTTATTCATTTAAGTCAAAAAGTAACACTTGTGAACGTTAAATATAGGTTACTTAGTTAGCTATATTTTGTGTTATATGTATTTATGTTAGTTACTAGTTGCTAGGTTCAGAAAAACGTATTCATGTTTGTAAACAAACAGAAACTGAACTGAGACCCGTCAAGACTACCCCAAAATGTATTAAACAAAGATAAAATCAAAATGGTGACATTAAACTTTGCATATGGGGCCAATTAAACCCCGAAATGTATAATAACCCTGATACACGTGTAAATAAATTAATAAAAGCACCCCAGCAGCAAAGGGTTAAGATTTAAGCTGCGATATCATCTTTAACCCTCCCGATGTTTAGTTCAAACTTGGCTTTGTGATGTTTTTATTGTTCGTATTGTTTATATTTTTGTTTATAAACACTTTTTCTTAACATATTATAGCATTAATATTATATAATTGTAATAATAATATGTTAATATATAATACTTTATCAATTGATAGAAAACATTAATTTGTTAATATTAGTTAATATTACGTAGAGAAAATAATTGTATTTTTGAAAAACGTTTGGACACTTTCTCATAATTTTTTGACCATTAGAAAGTTATTTTATCCAGATGAAACGTAGGCTATATAACATCACAGTGGAATCATAACAAGGTTGGGTGACAGCTAGAGTTTGTGTAAAATGAAACTTATCAAATGAAAAACGGCAATAAAAATGAGGTTTGCATTTTAGTATATGAAATAATAGGTGGTGTACACACGGCTACACATCAACTTAGACACCCTATATACGCATAACTACGCTACATACAAAATAGAGAATTGTCGGAAAGGGACAGTGCATAGTGTATATATATAGGGCAAGGATAGAGCGTAACAAAAATATAATGCACTATCTCGCACGATTCGCAGCGTTCAACTTCTAATAGTTCAAAGTCCAAACAGTCTAGGTTGATGTGTCGCTATGTGTAGCCATGTTTCACTTTTGTTTATTAAAAAGAAATGTTGTTGAAATATGATAGCGACGTAAGTCGACAATAAAGAAGCATGGCGTCATGGATTTGATTCCCGGGTCTGGCAAAGTGTTAATAAGTTTTCCTCTTCCTTCAACATAAACACAATTACCACATTACCGAGATGTCGGGTAAAAATACTTTGTACTGCGGATATAAGAGTCGAACTTGAGTTCATCAGAATTCAGGCCGCGTCCTGCCGACCCTCTGCGAGTTATAGCGTTAATATATAGACCTGTGTGTGTATAGGGGCTGGAAGACGTTGGAAATATCGATATACGTCGTTGAAATGGATTCTTAGACATGTTCTTAGGAAATAAGTGTTTTGATGAATTGAAAAACCGTTGTAGTTGTGGCTGATTGTGGGGTACTAAGTTCGATATCCGTTTTTTTTTATACTGTTGTAGGCTAACGTTTGACCGCGATCTCACCTGATCTTAAGCGAAGATGCAGTCGACGATGGAGCACGCTTGCCTAGAAGATACCTATTCACTCGCGACTTGAAGACACCCAGATTGTACTCATCGGGAAACATAGACTTAGGTACCGAATTCCACTCCTTAACGGTACGCATTATAAAAGTGGAAGCAAAGCCCTTCGTGCGTAAATGTAGTATATCTACCATGTACCTGTGTCACTAGTCTGATTGTCTGGTCGTTCGATGGTAGAATGGGGAAGGAGGAATCTAATTATCCGGTTTAGATAAAGCATTTTTTTAAATGCTTCTCCCGATCTTGAATTATTCTGATGTCGTGGGGGACTTTACAAATATTACAGCAACTGACACCAAACTCACCCAGACTCGGAATTTTTATTTGGCAAGGGGAAGCAACCCACAACGCTCGGGGCGACGGTAGTGGCGAGTCCAGTGTTTTGAGCCTGGGTATTTTTTGTGTCTGTTGTTTGTTTGCAAAACGCATCGCTGTACAGGAATTATACTTACTGCAAAAAAAGTCTTATTCAAAGAATAAAAGAAAAGAATATTTAAAATGGAGACTGAAACAGCAACTTTTTTTTTATACAGTTGATGTGGCATACAAGCGTACGGTCCACCTGATGGTAAGTGGTCACCGTAGCCTATGGACGCCTGCAACACCAGAGGCATCACTTGCGCGTTGCCGACCCTCATATGCATGGAAGAAGAGATAAAGGAAGTGGGAATAAGAAGGAATGGGAAGGGGGCAAGAGGGTGATTGGGCCGCCGGCACTCTCAGTCACCGAACGAAACACAACGGTAGGAATGCTGCTATTTCACTTTATAGTAGATAGGTTTTCTAACAATGTTTTAAAATGAAGGAAAATAAATATACATAAACTCACGCTTATTTCCCGGAGAGGTGAGCAGAAACTACGGTATATAGCTTTTAAAATAACAAAGCAATTCCTATTGTCACAGCTCATTTGGAATTTTCCTGCGCGATACTATCAGAATTAATCATGAATAGGTACCTACATATAAAATATAAGTAGGTACTTGGTATTGGTACTTGGTATTTTACATACGTGGCAATTGCGTATAACCGTTGACGTCACTGATTATATGACTATATTATTTTTAAACTTGGTAACACGTGGCGCTTGTAACAGAGAAATGCAGTCATGATTGCAACGTAAGCCCATTGGTTAAAAAGTGACACATCCAGGTATTGCAAGGTATGTTTTACGTTCTAGTGCGAGGTTGAGCCTATTGACTTATATTGGCGGCCTCGATGGCGTAGTGGTTAATGTAAACGATTGCCACGCCTGAGGTCGCGGTTTCGATTCCCGCACAAGTCAAACATTTGTGTGCATGAACTTGAATATTGGTCTTGGTCTGGGTGTTTCTATGTATAATATGTATGTATTTACAAAAACAGTATATATGTATGTTTATCCATTGTCTAGTACCCATAGTACAAGCTCTGCTTAGTTTGGGCTAGACGGTGTTGTGGGTTTGTGATAGAATATTATTATTATTATTATTATTTCCGTCTACTGGGTACATTTCATTGTTCATGCTGTCACTGACACTTTTCTGACAGAAAAAGATTAACCGATCCAGGAATCGAATCCAAGACCTCACACCAAAATAAGCGCTACTGCTACTATCGATAACTCTATGCTAGAGCCGAGATTCAAACCTACAAGATAGGTCGATTTGACAAGACTTCTATTTTTATTTTACCATTTGATATGTCCCACTGTTGGGAAAAGCTTTGGATTTCCAAAGACCTCTGTTAATACCGATTCCTAGCCAATGCCGATCAAAGGCAGATGAAAGTCAGACTCCAAGGATAATGAACCAGAACCAGAACTCAAAGGATAATGGAATATAGATGTTTGAAAAAATTCTACGTTATGAACTGCGATTGCATGGAAGGCGCAGTAGGAAAGCGATCGTCACACCGCTGCCGCCGCGCTGATTATTGTGAGTTCGAATGCCATTCAGGACAATTATTTATGTGATTTGTGGATCACATAAATAATTGTGATTGCTCTGACATAAGGTGTACTTGAGGTTTTAATTACAATTTATGCGTCAGGCAAATAGTTATTAAGCTTTTTCTCAAGAAAATTCTCCGTTGCAGAGTCTCTAGATTTATACCCGGTAAACAACATTAGCTTACCCACCCTCTATTACGTGGGTTCTAAGCCCATATCAAAGAAAATGTGGTGTAATCCAAGGTGTATTATGCTTCTTCGGAGATACAGGCGTGAACTAGTCTCACGCCTATATCTAACACCTGGGGTGTGCTATCAAGTGTTAGCTATCAAGAAGTGACTGAGCCATATTATTGTGGAAAAGGTGTAAAAAAATCGGCACAAGTGTCTCAAGATACGATTCTTGAGAAGGTGGTTAAGCCTCTTAACAACACCATGTTCTATACCCAAGACTCAGCACCGGGTCATAAAGCTCGATCCACCCAAGCGTGGTTGGAAACGAACGTTTCGGATTTCATCAGGGCTGAAGACTGTCCGTAATCTAGTCCCGATCGTAATCCGCTGGATTATGATTTATGGTCAGTTTTAGAGAGTATGGCATGCTGAAAATGACTTGATAATTTGGAGTCCCAAAAACAATCCATAAGATTGGCAGTGAAGAATTTTTCCATGGAGAGATTGCGTGTTTCTATTGATAACCGGCCTAAACGTTTATAGGTCTTTATTAAAGCCAATGTAGATTATTTTTAATGAGCTGTGTATATTTTAATGTTATTATATTAATGTATAAATTAACACATTACAGTAACAAATGTTTTAAGAAATAGAAAATAGTTCCTTTCTTGTAACAATATTTATGGCAAGTCTAGGTACATGTATGTAAAGTTCTTATAACATAGGGCTGGTACTAAAAGCTGCATTTTTACAAAAGTTTCCAGTTGAGTATTAATACCTCAAAAGTTTCTAAGATTAGTACTTAGCTGCAACCAGCAAGGAATATAAACAAGGTAACACATAGCTTAATTCTATGAATCGATTACGATCTACGGGCCGCGCCAAGCCGCCATGATGCATACTAAACTCGACGCCATCACTAAATCCTCTCTCACAATAATGCTATCTTCATAATTCTATTGCTATTTCTATTTTGTCATTTTATATATTATTTTTGACGGTTAAATTTATTTATAGAAAGCGACGGTAGTCTTATGAATACAGTATTGGTATTGTGATCGAGGGTTCACGGGTTCAAATCCCATCCATTGCACTCCCGACGTGAACCCACTCTGGGTTCACGTCAAACACAAATAACACAAGCGTTCTAGCAGTAGTAACTGTAATTAGTACCTATTTTATTATCTGCACATATTGTAATGCATGCAGCACTCTTTTCTAAATAATGGAGCACTTACACTTAGGTTTGTATAATAATATAGGCCTTACTCATAGTTAAACAGCCTTAATAAATAAATAAAGAAGGCAAAAAGAATATTTAAATATAACAAATGATGTCAAGTAAGTAATTTTAAAGAACTATTACTTTAACAGTCCCCTGGCGTTTCCTTTGCCATGCGTTTTTTTTTTGTCGAGTCAAGGGTGATTTTGTTGAACAAACCTAATAATGCAGGGTAATTTTTCAATTGGTCGTGTTAACTTTTTTTCAGATACCTTGTTTGGATGGTGTTATGTAGTACAGGGCACACTTTCTTTCAATCGTGTTCTTAAATACCTATTACATTTTTACTATATCTGTGAGAGTTTAATATAATTTTATTTTGGTTATTATAACGGACAATCTTAATAATTTAAGTAATATTTTTTTAGTTTTGCAAATCTCCTTATGCTATCGTGGCCACTTACCATCAGGTGGGCCGTATATTTGTTTGCCACATAAGTAGAATAAAAAAAAGATTTTTGATTGATCCTTAACGATATTACTATTATCGTAAATTAAATATTTAGATATTAGCGGCTTTTGTTATAAACTATGCATTCATATATATTTTATTTAAATTCTAAACAACATTCTGCCGTTATCAAAACGCCATAATCAAAGTTTAGAGTTACTGAATTGTAATTAAAATGACAATTAAAAAATATAACAATGTATCGGCAAAATTAATATCTAATAATGTAAAGACTAGTCTATGTTATCAGATTAGAGCCTTCTAGACACAGGCCAGGTTAAGAGTACCCTCAACATATGTAAAGTATATAAAACAAGACAGGTAGGAAAATCAGCAACGCAGTAATGCTGCGTTATGTACCTATGTACGTACATATATGTTTGCAATTATAACAATAATAACTATTAACACTAGTAAAAACAGTAAGCAACGGTATCAACACTTTACATAACACCATCCACTACACAATTTGCATATATTTTTTCTCCCGCGCATATTGTTCCTTCTGTCCAACGTCAGTTAACTTTTACAGAACGTCTTTTGTTCTCTTTCCTTTATTTTCTTCTTAATTCGTAGCAGCCAGTGTCAAAGATCGTTCTTATTCCTTTTTCAAAAGTTTATGAAGTTTTGTTTTTAATGTTCTTAATTTGATTTTCACGCCAATTGAGGTTTTTATTGTGTTATTTTTATACTTAGATTAAAAGACATAATAAATCTATGAGTGTTAGACATTTTCTAAATGACTTGAAACTTGTAACGTTTCAAAATAAATAGTTTCTAACAATAAAATATATATTAGTCATCATTACTAGTTATTATAATTATAATATTAGAAAGTATTGCCGCCATATTGGTTTCGTAGAGGATACATATTAATAAGTTTGCACTTATGGTTTGTGATTGATCATAAGGCTATGGGTCAACAGTTTTATTGTATTGGGAGCAGCACGGAATCTAAATATGTTGCGATTTGCACGTTTGCAAGATTTACAAAAGTACTAAGTCCTTAGTATTTGAAATACTATAAATGCGAATGTGAGTTTGTCTGTTTTTTACGCATTCACGCCTTAAGTACTCGACCGATTATCATGAAATTTCGCATACACGTTAACAGAGAAAAAAAACTGTTCCCGAGGGATACAAAATTATTGACAAAATCTAGATGAACGCGAGTAAAGCCGAAGGTAAAATCTAGATAAAATAATTTTCTGTAAGTGCCTTTAAATTATACGAATTTATTCAGATAAAAATCGAAATAAATAAAGAACTATCAAGTTCAAAAATCATTTTTCAACAGTGACATCTTGCGTTCGAATTTTAAAAACAGCATGGCTATGACGTGTTGACAGGCAGAAACGTTACAGACCCACAATTGTACGCACCAATGAGTAGTGATGTAGACTTACTAATGTATAGACTGTATAACTAGTCACAGGGTCGGTTACAAGGGCGACTTAAAATAAGAGTAGGATAGAGGGATGTTATAGACTCTTTGTTTAAAGGGAAAGTATTTTTAATATATGTAGTTACTAATATCAATGATTCGTTAGTCGGTAAAATTAATTTCACTGTCCTTGTAGTAATAGGAAGTAGCCATGTATAAAAAATCGGAGAAATAGGTTTTAAGCGTGTGATACAGTCTCATGGTCTGCAGCATTCTGCTAAAAGATAGCATTTGTATCTTTATGGCTATATTAACACGAGAACCACAATATTTAGTATAGTATTTTTTTCAAATTGCAAGTAAAATTGTAAAAGTTTTGCGTATTAGTAAGTATTTTCTATGCTTATTCTAAAAACATTTTAGCGCAGAAATAACTAATTATCTTTCAAAAAGTCATTACATACACAATTTCACTTAACTTGCTTCACATTTGTAAATCAGGAGATAAAAATCATTCATTCATTTAGGTCACAAAGTAACACTTATGAACGTTATGAACGTTAATTTTGGTTAGAGAGCTTTTTTTGCAGGTAAAGTATTGGTCTTTGATAAGAAAACGCAAGAAAGACACGGCTTTTTTTTAAATTGTACTCTCCACCTAATAACGAACAATGCACTATCTATACATTCGCAGCTCTCGTAGCCACCCCTCAGCAAAGTAACAAGGGCAATCTTGTGGGTGACTTGTAAATTAAATAGAAAAAATAAAGTATGAAAAAATGTCCGCTTTTAAAACACGACTTTTGCATTACGTAGTCCGCCGCGGACTTTCAATTGAATACAATAATGGAGTTACACGATTGTAAAATGTTATTAATTCTGTGAAAATATTAAGTTATTGTAAAGCTTTTGTAGAGTTTTAAGTTTAATATTAAAGTATTTTAGTACTTAACATATGTAGACTAATTTGTGCGGGGATCGAGTCAATAATACTTGTAGGATCATGACGATAACAATATTTTTTTTAAAAGGCTGCTCCCGTTCTTGGGACAATTCTAGTGACGCGGGGGACTTAACAAACATTCAAACTACGGACACAAAGAACAATCAGACACAGAACTATTTCTGGATCACATTACATTTTTATCCCGTGTGAGTTGTCTGTCTGTTCTCACGGCTAAACCGATACACCGATATTGATGATTTCAAGAAGATGGCTTGAATCCTGGTGAATGACATAAGCGATTATAAATAAGTTTATTATTACCCACGGGATTAGGGACTCGGGAGTCGTGACTCGGGACTCGGGACTCGGGTCTCGGGACTCGAGACTCGGGACTCGGGACTCAAGACTCGAGGCTCGAGACTCGAGACTCGAGACTCGAGACTCGAGACTCGAGACTCGAGACTCGAGACTCGAGACTCGAGACTCGGGACTCGGGATTCGGGACTCGGGACTCGGGACTCGGGACTTGGGACTCGGGACTCGGGACTCGGGACTCGGGAATAATTGTCCCAAGTAGGATTCGTACCAGTAACACTCAGCACAGTTACTAGGTGATCTCTTGCCCACTACACCACCAGTACTGCTATAATAATATATAAAATGAATCTTTCACTCTATCATTCTAAAATCTAGCATTGTCATTCGAAATATGTATGTATACGTGATATAATACATGTTTAGCTAGTTAAAAGTAAATTAAAATGTGCTTAACGAGACGTGCGTGCCGTTGACCTGGTATAATTACATCATTAAATATATCGATATTATTGATTGATCGTAATTATTATCATCTCGTGATTGCGTGCAGTTTTTCACGGATGTTAATTATTTTATGGAGCGGTAGTAGGTCGGTGGTTAAGTTAAGGGATTTGTGATGGAGAAATCGAGGTTTCCTGAACCTCGATTTCTCCATCACAAATCAACACACTTGTTAAACTTAACCTAAGAGCTTAAGACTGCGCCGAGCGTAAGACAGATAATGACAGAGCTCGTACGGCGGATATTCAAATCGGTGCGCGGCCGCCATAGTAAAATTGTATGGAGGATTTGAAGTGGTTTTTTGATAAATATGTATCTTTAGTGTCAACCAATAACTTAAACATTTGGGGCGGACAAATTGTAATATAGCTATTTATGTTTCGTTTAAGCTGTAAAATAGAATAGATTTCTACTGTTATAATCTAAAATCACGTAACACGAGCTTACGTTTTTGCATTTCTCGTGCAAATTTACGTATATTTGTAGGGGAAACTATTAATTATTTAAAGTTTTTTATACGGAGTAATTGTAAACACATTCATTGTTATGGTAAATGTATATTTTAAATTTGTATTAAACATAAAGTGTTGATTTTATTCACTTGTGACCGCCTGTTTTGGCACATTTCGCTCGGCGCAGTCTTAACAAGAATACTATTTATTTGTAATCCAAATAGATAATAATCGTTAAAAAAAACCTCTCTAGCTTTACATAATAGACAAATACTTATACATATATAGACCATCTTTCTTAGTTGCTTTATTTAGTAAACAACCAACTCATCGTAAAAGTCTTTTAGTTACTGTTATACTACAGACTTTATACACTATCTAATAAATACACAATAAAAAAAGACAATACTTTAATAGATATCTATGTATTGGCTCTAGCTAACTGTACGATGTATTATGAAATGGACTATACATAAAATATACTCGGACACAATATAAGCGGACACAGTGTCCTCATCGACACATTTTAATTTTAATATCGTCTGCCTCGATGGCGTTGTGGTTAGTGTAACCGACTGCCACGCCTGAGGTCGCGGGTTCGATTCCCGCACATGTCAATCATTTGTGTGCATGGACATGGATGTTTGCCTTAGTCTGGGTGTTTCTATGTATAATATGTAAGTATTTATAAAAAAATTGTATTTTAGTATGTTTATCCATTGTCTAGCACCCATAGTACAAGCTCTGCTTAGTTTGGGCTAGATGGTGTTGTGTGTATGTGATACAATATTATTATTATTAATATAGTTTTAACTGACAATTCAGACACCATCGAATTATTGAAGCTATTTAGTACAGTCAGATAAAAATGTTTAAAATATAATATGTGGGAATAAAGCGATACCATATCTAACCATGGCATTTTTATCATTTTTTGTTCAAATCTAACCTAACCATACCTATGCACAAAAATGTAGGACGATAAAAGAATAATTTAAAAGAGGAACGAATGACGAACAATCCCCGGTTTCTATAATTAAGGTATCGTTGGAAGCTTTTTATCTGACTGTACAAAAACACCTTTTTTATTGGACATCAATAAAAAAAGCTGTTTTCATCATGAATCATCAGTGAAAATTATATTGAAATTAAAATGTATGAATTTGGACACTGTCCGAATATATTGTGTCCAAGTCGTCAGCAACCCATTTTTGGACAATTCACGAAAAGTGTAGCTATGTACTGAAAATATTTAACGTATCGGTTCATTCGTTTCAGAGTTTACTTCCTACATAAAAACAAAATTTATTTATTTTAAACTTCGATTACTCTAGTACCTTCTTGAAGTTTGAAATCAGAGAAGTTTATTATTATTCTGTTATATATCTGTATATATAAAAGAATAATGAACTTTAATAAAACGATAGCTCAATGGGGAGACCAACAGACTGTAATGCAGAGGGTCTCGAGTTCAAACCCACGTCGCGCACCTCTGACTTTCGGGAACTATATGACAGTTATTGGCTACTCCGTGAGCACTCGGAGAGCACGTTAAGCAGTCGGTCCCGGCTGCCATGAACATCTATGGCAGTCGTTATTGGGAAAGTCAGTGCCCTCTAATATCCTGACTCTGGTCTAGCCTTAGGGTATCGTTAACCTTCGGGTTGCGGGGGTCAGGTGGCAGCCGCTCCGTGTAAAAACTGATATCCAGTCAAATCCGGTTAGACTAGAAAAGCCGACCCCAAGTGACTTGGGAATAATAAAGGCTAAGAGAGAAGGATAAACTTCTCTGATTAAAATACTATATTTTTGTACTCTAATCCCTGTGGACAAAAATGTAGTTTTTAAGCGAGCAGTTCGCGCATTCGATCTTATATGAAAATATCACTTAATAACTGCATCATATATCATCATTATGTTTTAACAAGAATATTCATTACGAAGAACAGATTTATATTTAATAATTCAAATAGAGATTTTGAACATATAAAGATACCGCGAATGTAACCGGAATAAGATACACTTATTAGCATTGACGTTTCAGTTTTTTTTATTACCTTCTGAGTCTTCTTCGAAGAGGTTAATGAAAACACTTTGTAACGGTCTGTGTATTAGTGACAGACATAACTCCGGAACCACTGGACCGATTGACTTGTAACTTGGTGTGCAGACACCTTGGGGTCATCCCTCAGTCGAGTTTGAATATGGGCCTGGGGGTCAAAAGATCCTCGAGATATAGGGTCACATATTTTAAATGGAAAATATTGACTTGTAGCTTGGTGTGCAGACACCTCGGGGTCATACCTCGGTCGAGTTTAAATATGGGCCCTGGGGATCAAAAGACCACCAAGATATAGGGCTTACAAGGTCACATGTATTTTAAATGCTTTAACATTTAAGACGAAGAGGTTGAATCCTAGGTTTTTACACCTATCTCATTGAATGACAAGTAACAATTTCTTTTTCTATTTTAAATACATGAAAGATTTTTCTTTTTAAAATGTGCACTGTTTCAAAAAGCCATGTTTTTCTTCCTCGTTCTTGCACATGTAATGAACATCTATGACTGAATGAAACACAAGCTGTGACTAACTTATTATAGATATATATACATACTACATACTCAACTAAATGAAGATTCAAATATGACATTGCGTCATGCAGTACCGCTAGAAACAATGAATGAATGCAGACACTGCCGGGTGAGACAGTAGTCGTGGTACTTACGACTAACTTATACTGCGGTGAGCCTGTCTTGATACTCGCTACTTAATATGATAGCGCAGTGGTCACCTCGCCTTTTCTTCTTATGGAGTCGATGACAACAGTTTTTAAATGATTTTAGCCTAGTGCTCGGCAACGGGAATCGCATTAGGCATTGCTTGGTATATATCATCAAGCGCGCACAATTCTGGGCTCGTGGAGCACGTCAGCAAATGACACATTATCTGTTGGGATGCACCTCGCCTCTGAACAAGCATCATGCATTGTTTCGAACCTCACGTGACACTAACTTTAATGATATCTATATGTAATTTTTACGTAGGCAGCACCCGCTCAAGGTTCAATTCCTGAATTGCGAGGTCTCACAAAGAAAGAATACGCATATTCAAAACAACTATTTAATTTTGTGGATCACACAAATTTTTCGAGCGAACCCAAAACACTTAGCACAGTCGCAATGGTGAGGCGACCACCTAAACTACAACCATCGGTGCAGTTATTCCACCTTATCCCGCCCTCCCCTTTCCTATCCAGAACAACGCGTACTGGACTCAGATGCCATCCTTACACGGTAGAGTCGACTAGAGCGTGTACCAACATGTTTGGGTCTTCATACCTCTGCCGAACTATCAAGGCATGGAATTCTCTGCTAAGGCACGTGTTTCCTGCTTCTTTCAATCCTGAGTCCTTTAAGCGGGGCGTGAAAAAGCACCTTCTCAAGCAGTCAAAGTAGAGACCTCAACATCGCCTTGGTTGCCATGAGGACGGTGTGGAGGCCACTGCTCTAGACCACACGACTGCTTACCATCAGGCGGTGTGGTGATTCCGACGACAAAAACAAAGTCAATTGTTCCGATTCTAGTTTCTACTCGAATCCGTTGTTTAATTGTTTTTCAGAAGTTGAAATTACGCACACACGTTTTCAGGTGTACAAAAAAGGATATAGGATGCTATTTATTTAGAAAAAGTTTTGTTCATGAGCGAATCCGTGACCAAAATCTAGTCTTCATTTTATAAAAAGTGAAGCCTTTTTATAAAATAAAGACTAGATTTTGGCCACGGATTCGCTAACTATTCTTAATAGTTAGACAATGAATGAAGCATCCTAAATTTTATGGACCATAGCAGGTGGACACCGGTAATCTCTGTTTGTGCTTATTTAAATGCAAATGTGAGTTTGATTGTTTGTTTGTATTTTTGTTACGTTTTTATGCCTTAGTTTACTGGACCGATCATCATGAAATTTCGCAAAGATGTTGTCAGGGGTACAGAAAAGGACATCTTGAAAAAGAACTGTACCCGAGGGATAAAAATTGACACAAACTACATTTAAGCGTAAAAGCCGTGGACAAAATCTAGTTTACTATAATAATTCAATTTTAGAAACAGTATGAACTAAAATGGATTAACTTTTTATTAAAAACCGTAATAATATAATCAAGTTTACCACTTCGTTAATAAAGAAACTCACTTTAAAATATCAAGACAGCGAACACTACACTTCGATCTAAGACGCACTCAGGAGTCACGTAACTCAGCGGCCGACGAGGCACGTACACCAATCATCAAAACCAAACCCGTGACCATATACATGTCTCCCTCACACTCAGCACATTCCCTTATCTTCTATCTCCCTTCGTCTCGACGAATCCGTCGGGAAATCTGAATAGTATGAAGTGGAATTAGGTGCTTTGACATTACAAGCGTTGATAGATTTTCTTTGAACCTTCTTCGGTACACTGGGACCTGTAAAACTCTTACTTATAAAAGCGTCATGTTTTTTTTTCAAAAAACAAATGTTTATTTACTGTCAAGTGCGGCCCACAACATTATTCGGTTAATGAAAAAAAATAATCGTCATCTTGTTGTAATTCTTTAAGTATGTGTTAGAGCACACGTTTTATCGATTTAGTATACTCAGTTTGGTAACTGCAGTAATTTTTATGCAAGAAATATTATAAAGAGGTACCTGATATATGTATGTTTTATAGGGTAGGTAGGTAGGTGTTATGTAACCGCCGTCGCGCGGACACTACTAAACCGATTGTAAAATTTATATTACTATTAGAAAACTACACTGTAGGTATGTGGGTACAGTGTGGTTTACTAAAAGTTTACTAAAATTTCTACTGCCTATGTTTTTAACACACCACGCGAGTAAAGCTCCTTGGATGAATGCCAGTTACAACATACATACATAGATGCACGCCTGTTTCCCAGAGGGGTAGGCAGAGACTACGGATTTCCATTTGCTACGATCCTGACACACGTCTTTGGCTTCATTCACTGTCATCACATTCCTCATACATGCTCGTCGTAAGGTGCTCTTAACCTGGCCTTTGTCCAGAACGCCTCCGATCTGATCGAGAAACGTTCGCCTAGGTCTTCTTCTTGCGACTGTTCCATTCACACTAGCTTTATAAACTTTCTTAGTCTGTCTTTTCTCGTCCATTCTTTCTACATGCCCAAACCATCTTAACATACCCTTTTCTATTCTTGTCACTATACCCACTTTCATGCCACATCTCTCTCTAATCACACTATTCCTTATTCTATCTTTCAGAGTCACACAACATATGCTTCTCAGCGCTCTCATTTCTACAGCATTTATTCTGCTCTCATGCTTCTTTTGCCATACCCAACTTTCACTTCCATGCATAAGTGTGGGCACTAATAGTCCTCTATAATCAGCCGAACGTGCCTTTTCGGATACATTTCGACTGTTCATAAAGAGTAGAGCTTCATTCACTTTATTGCCAGCAATCGTTCTCCTCTCAATATCTCCCTCATGTTTACCATCCCTTGTATACAAAGTACCCAAATATACAAATTCTTTCACTTCCTCCACTGTTTCTCCATCAATCATAATGTTGTACATCGTCACGCACTCCTCCTTTTCAAATACCATTATTTTCGTCTTGCTTTGACATTTATTTTCATTCTTTTACTCTCAAAAGCACCATGCATAATAGTTACCATCGCCTGCAACTCTTACGCTGATGACAAGTATTACTTGGTCGTCGGTATAAAGAAGACATTTGACAAGTAACTCATTCATTCTTAATCCCCATTCACAATCTTTTAAATCTTTCAAATAATTGTCCATATATAGGTTAAACAGCCAGGGTGACGCTACACATCCTTGTCTAACACTTTTTTTGATATTAAACCATTCTGTGTAGGTCCCATTTATCCTAACACAAGCTCTGGAATCGTCATAAAGAGATTTCAGAGCTCGCGTGAGGTTGCTATTCTCTCCATACATGGACAAGCCGACCAAAGTTCATTCCTCACCACTTTATCATATTATGAGTAAAGAGCAGCGATAGCTCAGTGGGGAGACCAACAGACTGCTATACAGAGGTCTCGGCTTCGAATCCACGTCGCGCACCTCTGACTTTCGGAAATTATATGACTTTTCGAAATTATGTGCGTATTGATTGACAATTATCGCCTTTTCCATGCCTCGGAGAGCACGTTAAGCCCGTCGGTCCCGGCTGCCATAAACATCTATGGCAGTCGTTATTGGGAGAGTGTCGACACAAAAGATCCCACTAGGTCGAAGTGTCGCCGGTCTGCACTGACTGGCCCCCACATAAGATAAGATAAGATATTATCAGTAGGTAGCAACATATTATCTAAAAATGCTCTCATCGAAATAATACTCTAACGGCATCTACGACATCATATATATTATAATATTTGCAAGCTGTACATAGCAGACCACTAGACATTTATTTTTCTTCACATAAAATCATTTTTGATTTTAGAAATAATAAGCAAAACAATTAAATTAGATCATATTGTATCTCTAGTTAAACTAGCTTTTAGTTAGGAGACTTCTATGTTGTATTGTTGCAAAATACAAAATAAATGTTTAAAACTAAACAAGAAAAGCAAATATAGTATTTTAGTCTTTAGTTTTAACTAATACACATTAAAAATTATTTAATTATCTCTCAGATCCACTAAAAAGTAAGCTACAGTTTACAAAGAAATCCAAATCGTCGCAATAAATAAATCGTTTTTGATAATTAGTTAAGTCCAAATAAATTGCAATAACAACTTTTAGCCTACTATAAAAGATTTAACACGCATCCATAATGCAGGCTTTGGATATTCAATACATGTTTCATCAATCACAAGCTCCCATATCCAACATTGATCATATGCTATTCATAACCGAGCGCGTATGATAATTACCTTATTCACGACTTAATTTCTCTATGAGCCGTCCAGAATAACAACATACGAACGTTTATTTTGATCCCTTTGATGTTTAAATTATATATTAACTATATACGCTCACGGCTGCTGTTTTAATACGGGCAGGTAAAGGCATTATAGTATATAATATGTTTGTAAAGACCCGTGACACAGAAGGAAAGTGGTTATAGAGACCCTCTCTATGATCACTTTCCTCCTTCTTTCTTCATTTTTCTTACACTAGCCTCTATAAAATAAAAATAACATATTTGGATGCCAGATAGGCCGTGATCACGTGACGTAATCATTGGTGCCTACCTCTACCTGTTCTAGGATATTAGGTATCAAGACAAAATACTAGAATGACAAAAAGTAACTTCAGGATTCAATCTAAGATATGAATCTTAGATAATGTTAAAAGCCCACTCTTGCACTTGTCGTGGTTCCTAACTTGGATAAGACCACAAACAATTAAACAACAGATACAAAGAACAATTTGATACAGAACAGCTATTCATAGATCACACAACTTTTTGTCCCGTGAATCCACAACTATATGTGGCAATGGCGAGGCGACTACTTAAAAGACTTTGTCATCCGGGCGGTCCATGTTTTGTAGGACATGCCTGTTTTGTGTTCCTGGAAAATAGCCATAGAGACGTCAACGGGCAAAGGTATATTACACCTGAATTTCACTTCAACTATATCAATGGTTCAGTTTAAAATTCCACCTAACAAGGAACGAGGTTATTGCAACTAATCAACCACATATTCAAACATAATGCTGGTACTGAGAATTTTTTAACAGGAAAGATCAAGTATGACTTTGCCCGACACGGAAATCAGATCCAGGTCCTTCATTATATGTTTATGTAGTATGCGAACACATTCGAACATCTCGGCCTCGATGAGTTTAAAATGTAACTGTTAATTAAATGACGATAATTTTTCATAATGGCTTTTGCTGTATTGACTGTGTCAAGCATTGCTGCATGTATTGCCTTTGGTTTATTTTATATCTGCTACTAATGCAGCAAACCATAACTATCGAAATTTGGACAGGATACACTGCTGCCTACCCTTTAAGTATAGAAGCGTGGGGTATGTATGTAATATAGCAAACAAATATTCTAGCTACCTAAAGGTCAACTGTTAGTTTAGCTGATGAATGCTTGTAACAGTCGCGATATGACTCGAACTCCAAAAAATAAGAGCATTGGTACTGGTGCAAGAAACATAGACTATTGGTCTACTATTAAATATCCAAGTGACTTAAAGAGCTCCGTAAATCTTACACATTACAGGAGCAAAACTCAAACTCAAACTCATTTATTGCGAAAATGGGTAATGTAGATAACTTACAAATAAATTGGTCTCTCCATAATCCGCTTTAAGGCATGCAATTTTATAGGTATTTTGTCTTTAATGATTGGACATTACTAATAATCACATAAAATTAATAAATTAAATACAATATTAACTCTATTAAAAATAATAAATGTCAGGCAATGTTATTGTGGTACAAATCAATTAATAATATATTAATCTAACGGTAATTAAAAATTAAAATATGTCAAGGCAATAAATAAATAACACCATGTGTTATTTCTCATTATTATTACAGTGCATGTCATTTATAAATTCGTTTACACTATAATAGGCTTTTTCCACGAGTAATTGTTTGACTTTATGTTTAAATACATGATGCTACTACTTTTTAATAACATTTTTGGTAGGTGATGATTATAAAGTCGTGGCGCCATGCAGAATACACTATTTGTCATCAATGCACTTTTGTGTTGAGGACAGTGAACTTTCAAATTGTGGCGTAGGCTTTTATAATTTTCGTACATCGTTAAATTATAAAAGCAAACGCCACATGTTGGTGTTCCATCTCATACATGTATAGACACGGTACTGTTAATATTTCTAGTTTTCTGAAGCACGGTCTACAGCCATCTATTTGATCCAGCTTGCATATTGCCCTTATGCACTTTTTTGTGCTATAAATATTTGCTCTTTTTCTGTACAATTTTCCCCAAAATATGATTTCGATATTATCAATATTGCCATAATATGCTGTCAGTACTGCGGCCTGGTCAAGTTTTTTTGTGAGCATATATAACGCATATGATTGAGTACTCAGTATTGAGCAAAGGATCTCAGCATGTGCTTTCCAATTTAGATTACCATCTATTTAAGTCCTAAAAATTTTGTTGTATCCACCTCACTAATAGTTTTGTCATTATGCATACCACATTAATGTACCGCATTAGTGTATATATGTGTTAGTACCACACCATACATATGTTACAATATACATCACTTAAACCTACTTATACACACACAAAACACACACCCACCCACACACCCACACACACACGCACACACGTACACACACGCACACACTTCTCACAAAGAACACATACCTCATTTTGTTATGTACTCTTACTTTTGCATTCATACTTAATGACAGTCTTTCAAAATGTTATATACTTTATGCATGTTTTTAATGTATAATTTGAATTGTATATTTAGTGTATTTTAGTGTATAATTTTAATTGTATATTCCGAGGTGAGGGCCTGGTGATCCGTCACACAGGGTTTCCCTAGTATGGACACCAGCCTCTCACAAAGGATCATAAAGTTCCTATATCTAATGTATATAGATGTGTAAGAAACACCTTTGTGAAGAGAGAAATAAATAAATAAATAAATAAATAAATACCGACGGTGTAGTATCAATATCTAATAACTACAAAAGCAAGATGTTACTGGACGCGAAGTAAAAGGTTTATTTCTATAGTTAAAACATGTATATCAAAAAGTTACTAATGTTTAAAAAAAGTAGGATATGCGTGTGTTGTTGATAAAGATTTATACATACATAAACTCATGTCTACATTGGTCTTCCTACGAGGGTTTTATCATCTCTTAAAACATTGTCATTGCATGCGCAAGAACGCACGTTACAGTGTGATATAGCTTTTTGCGTTCCTTTCTCTTGCATTCAATGATAAAGATGGTGTTAAGGCTCCAAAACGTTTATGATATTAAGACGTAATAGATACTAGCTACTAACTCCATTATTATACATATATTGACAGGTGACTCATAATCAATGGAAAATATCTTCAGTATTTTCTCACGGATTTACTTTTGAGCGCGTTTGACATAATTGAACACGGATGCGTAAAAATATTGACTATACCGTGCGTCATTTGAACTAATGATATTCAAAGTAATACCGAGAATGCGTAATAGAAACTAGGTTTTACGGATTAAGTATTTGTTTTCAATACAGACAACATTTTAGGTAACCTACAGAATGTGTCGAAAAAGGGGCACGGTTTTCTTGTACTTCAAAAGGCATAGGACTTCCAGATTACGGCATGAATATGACCAATTACCACTAATTGCCGGTAATATACCGGATTTGTCTTAAACTGAAATTAGTGTCACAATTAGTGAAATCTCATCCTGTAGTCATCAATTTCATTTACATGTTGAGGGTAAGCTCACGGAGGTTACTCAAGCTAGTGTAAAATGATTCGATAAGATTTTAAGACTCTTTCGTATTTTAACAATCCTCTATATCCTTCAGAATGTAGCTCTGTGTCATAAGGTTTTTATAAACACATGTTTAACAAAAACTAAGTACACTCAGAATCAGTACAATTATTAGTGGATCTTCTTCTTCTTCTTTTCGTGTGGTTAGTGGCCAACCTGTTGTCAAGAGTTGTTTAAGCCGCCCGTAGGCCTCTGACATGACTTAACGACTGCTGGCAATTTGACAACAACCGGAGCCGACTTTTTACGTGCCCTCCGAAGCACGGAAACGCTCAAATGAAATACCATTAAGCGGTCACCCATCTATAGTCTGACCGCACCCAACGTTACTTAACCTCGCTAATCGTTTACTGATCACTGAGTGCAACTAGCTATGAGCGCCTCAAAGTATTTTCCTCAAATTAGTGGATTACATAATTAATTGTCGCGTGCTAGCACGGCCAGAGGACTGCTTACCCTAACATACATTTATGCAGTTAAAGAAAGAAGGTCATATTCTTGAGAAAACAAATTAAGCAAAGCTGGGCTTCTAGACATAACCCTATCTAAAATATAAATGTGAACGTGAGTTTGTTTGTTTGTTACACTTTCACGCCTTAACTTCTCGGCCGATTTTCATGAAATTTCGCATACTTGTTAGCAGGGATACAGAAAAGGACATAGGGGACCTTTCATGCATAGCCGTACCTACTGTTCCCGAAACATAGCTACCATACCTAGTATACGCATATAGAGGTATTGGTTCTAGATACCAAAAACAGTTAATTTAAACTCTACCTGTCTTATTCATAAAACTTAACCTTGACAAGGATATTACAAAGTAGTTTTTAAGAAAATGTTTGTTCATATAAATGCTAATTTGCCAAATAAAGATCCTGTAGATAATGAAGGTTACATGACATTTACGAGACGAGACAATCACAAATCACAGACATGCGCTCAAATGATCGTGTCTGAAGTGATCTTTCCTTTGGGGATACCACTGGGAACACCCAGTGGTATCCCCAAAGGAAAGACAAAACAACTAAAATGAAGCATCATTTTAGTTTATACATAACAATACATGCCTACTGGCAGAGTACTCACAAACTCGCTTGACATCAACATCCTGCCATACGCTGCTCAATCGTCCGATTTAATTTGCGGCGTGCGAAATGTATACATAATGCAATAATATTAGACAAGAAGTCTTAACAGGTTGAACAACCCGTGACCACGACCAGTGCAAGTCGGTCGAAACGCTAAGAAATGAATGGTTATTTATACCTTTATATACTTACTAATGCAATTTTTATCGGCTGTCTAATATTATATTGTGTATGTAGGATATGTTTTAAAGAAAAGCCCTGCCTAATCTAATATCATGCATACACCTTGTACCTAATATTTTAAGGTGGTCGTTACGCGAGGTGATTTGAATGGTCTCTGACATATGTAATATTTACACATTGATAAATACTTAAAGAAAATACTAGTCAAAGTAAGTAAGTAAGTAAGTAAGGTACAATAGCTGTAGTAGCTGAAATATTTACCATTTAACATGGCAATGCTGCTAGTTTTCTGGGCACACCATCCAGACTGTGATGCTAAAAATTTTATGACGCCTATTAGAGGGTTTTGGATAGAGTATTTCTTTTCCTTTTTAATTTATCTTTTTTATATACTAAGTATAGCTAATTTTTAATAAAAATAATTTATAAGTTAAAGTCATTTATTGTTAATGTTAGTAATGAAATTGCCTACGATTTGTAAAAATCACGAAACGTCTATATTAATGCAAAATCAACTACGTAGTATTAAAAAAAAGAAGTAATCATCATAGGAAAAAAAACCTCAATTAATGCATTTATTTGTTTATTTTCAAATAAAATATTTTATTGAAAACCTTCTTGATCATATAATATAAACTTCATAGATACTAAGTATAAAACTAAATATCCGTTTACCTTATTTCTTTTCCTCAAATAATCAACCGTAACAGCTTTCCCTCGGAAAAACCGCTACATCAAAACATCCAAAGCATCTTAAGGGCCCACGTTATACGATGTCAACGGCAGTCAATTCCAATGCCTTCAACGCACGAGTGCATCTGAACAACTAACTCTATCGTTGTCCCTATCCTACGTACAGAATATGGTTTAGAGGAGCGAGAGATCCCATTCAGAAATATTTTAAACGTCTTGTTTTCGATGGTATTTCAATATTTATTGGATTATGTTTTTTGTTGTTGTTTGACGATGATGATGATGTCAAGCAACTGATTTTAGTAACAAGAATGTGTAGGTAATAAAGTTTTGAAAATAATTCAGGTGAAGCATCTAGAAGGAAAGGGGACGGCTTTTAGAGGGGTGGCTGGTGTATCACCATTTAAACTTAGAACAGCCTGACTGAAGAAATACCTCTACACAATCATGTTTTGTTTTTGTATTAAGAAGAAGAGTAGATTAAAAGGGCATTATGTTGCTATCTTGGGCAGCCATATTTGATTACTGTGCTTACAAAATTCCAGCACATATTTATTTTTCAAGTCATTAAGCGCGCGAAAATATGTACATCGAATGTAGCAAGCGTCCACAGATAATATTACGCTTACCATAAAACAAGTATTGTGGCAAACAATACTGCTTTGACTGTAAACTACTAAAGTTCTAGTTTTAAAAACTACATTTGTTTTTTAAATAGTACAGTTTCACGCATAAATCGCTGAAAAGGTAGGCAAAAGGTTTGGTGTACCTACAAATTGTTAACTTAGCTTTTAGACCCACGTTATAGGGGCGAGCCTATAGCCCTCTACGACCACGATACCAGACACCTGACAGCTACTGGAATTTCTTCATAGAAAATATCGTATGCTTTATATATTTTATATATATAATTACTAGATTTTTCCCGCGGCTTTGCTTGCGGAAATATAGGTTAGGTTAGGTTAGTAACAGTATTTTTTTTGGGTGAAAGGTACTCTGTCTTTTTCTATTCCCCTGACAAAATTTCATGATCATCGGTCGAGTAGTTAACGCGTGAAAGCGTAAAATACAAACAAACAAACAAACATTCGCATTTATAATATTAAATTAGGATTATGATGAGAATTTATAGTAGCGAGAGCCTAGTAGAAAACCGTTGGACTGCCGCGCAGAGGTCTCGAGTTCGATCGCAAGGCTCTGACTTTTCCAAGTTATGTGCGTATTAAATTGTTAATTATCACTCGCTTTAAGACTGCGCCGAGCGAAATGTGCCAAAACAGGCGGTCACAGTTAAGGTGATAAAATCAACACTTTTTGTTTAATACAAATATAAAATATACATTTACCATAACAATGAGTGTGTTTACAATTACTCCATGTAATAAACTTAAAATAATTAATATATTTGCCTACAAAATTACGTAGATTTGCTTTTGCTCATGTTACGTGAGTTTTAGATTATGACAGTAGAAATCTATCCTATTTTACAGCTTAAACGAAACATAAATAGTTATATTACAATTTATCCGTCCCAAATATTTAAGTTATTGGGTGACAATAAAGATATATATTTATCAAAAAAGCACTTCAAATCCTCCATACAATTTTACTATGGCGGCCGGCGCTGATTTGAATTTCGAGCTCTGTCATTCAGTCCAACCGCGTCTTACGTTCAGCGCAGTCTTAACGTTGAAAGAAATCATGCCAAAATGCTGCTGAGTGTTCTACTTAATGTTTCTTAAAAATATTTAACGTCTGCCAACCCGCACTGGGCCCGATTAGTAGACGCCTATCCCTTTTCACACTGAGAAGAAGCCCGTGCCCAGCAGTGGGACAGTGGATATACAGGGCTGATATTATTATGATAGTATATAAATTGGAAGTGCGTTTATAAACGATATAAATGTATATTGTATAAAATACAAACATCATAAATGAAAAAGACTTATTACCATCTTGCAGAAATAATTCTAGATGTCTAATAGCAATCAGAAAAGTCAAGTTACGATGTTACTAAACATTATATGTTAAACACCAACATAAACATTCGCTTTTATGTATATTAGTATGTTTATTTATGTGAGAGGTAATCTAGAAAACTGCTCGATCGATTTTGAATAAATATTTTGCGTTACGAAGCTTGTTTGATGAGAATCAAAGCCATATATTGTTGGTAATAGCGAATACTTTGTGAGAATTCATTTAATAGTCTGGGATTGAATAAGACAGCCATGTATTTTTTCCACAATACATATTTATAAGTAAGGAGATTCTATAACCATTTTTAAGATATAGCAAAATATGGAGTTCTTCAAAAACGGCGATAAAAGATTTTTACAAGGTCGACAACGCGCAAGTGATGCCTCTGTGTTGTAGGCGTCCATAGGCTACGGTAACCACTAACAATCAGGTGGGCCATATGTTTGTTTGCCACTTTAATAAATAAAATAAAAATAATAATTGTAACTTATCATCAGAAAAATCGTTAACGGATTGGACTTGGTGGCGCCGCAGACGTGAATGTAACTGCTGAGCATGACGTATTGAGTTCGATATTCAGTTCGGGCTGTGTTTTTGGGTTTTTCTGCCAAGAAACCCTTAGTAGCAGCAGGGGGTCTCGGACTGAGTCTGATAAACGGCAATTGGCTCCCTATTACATGAGGTGTAAGACTATAGGCAGCCAAACATTATTAACCTTTGAATTTGGGGATATAGGCGCCAGACTAAAATCTATGTAAAAAAAACAGCCGAAGCTGCAAGGATTGAAAAAATATAGGACAAATTATCTGTATTTTTTATCCTTGTGAATTTTGCACTAGCAACTCTCTGCATTGATAATGGCGACATGATTTCGCAATACAATATGTTATTGGCAGAAAGAGCAAAGAATCAGCATTGCCATTCAACGTGGCAATGCTGCCAGTCTTCTGGGCACGTTACCAGTTGACAGCGATGCTGAAGAATTCTACGATGCCTAAACCATTTTCGTAAATATTTAGTATTATAATTATTTGTGTTTTTGTAATTATGTTAATTATGTTATCTTTTTTAGTACATTTGTAAATATGTTATTGTATAGTTAAATATACCTATCCAATGATGTATTATAATCCCGTACGACCCATGTTACTTAGAATTAGATATTCTACGAAAGTAACTTGCCTTTAAATAATAAAACTGCTTTCAAACTTCCAATCTAACGTATTCCTCAAAGTCTATTCGAATGAATGGTTCTGCGGAAATCCTTTGCCAAGAAAAATGGTGTCCAGGCCAACCCTCTGATATTTCGTAGCTAAGAGGCCACGTACTCCGATTTTTCTGGTCAAATGCACCGCGAAACGCAACGGCCGCGCCCGAACATCACCGATCTATCAACGAGGCTCGCGTTCGGAATTCGAAATGCGATCGAAATCACCAATCGCGGACGCCCATTGCAAACGGACTTAAGGAGAACGCGCGAATATTGAAATTGGAACGAATCACTTTTGTTTTACGGACTTGATTCGTGATTTCTAATTTTGTTTTGCTTCAAACTTCGTTGTTTTAAAATGAGCTTAGTTTGTTCTGCTATAAAGTGTATTTTTGTTTGTTCTTGCTAAAGTAATACATGGACAGTTTTACTGCAATTGTTTTAAGAATATAAACTATTTCCTGTTAAAGGTCTCTTTCGCCCATTGTTTGTATCTTTGAACTGACGGTGATGTCATGTGAGGCTTTCAAGGGAATCGTATATAAGTAGGTATAACGTTTAATATAAAACTTTTTTATAGTAAGTATTATGTACGGACATTTTCGTGAGTCATACGGAAGCGAAGGATATTAAAAAACTACTTATCCGCAACCGTTAAGGATGTTTTTTTGATGGTGGAATATTCTGTTGACCGTGATTGGTTATAAATATTTTATAGCTTTTTCTTAGAGCTTAGTGGGAAGATTCATTATATTTTATGCACGTCTTTTAAAAATATTGGTACTCAAAGGAACTGCAGACATACTGGGGCCGCCATTGTATAGATGTTACTTATGTATCTAACGAAAAGGTATGATAAAACTTAAAATTTTAAAGTTGCCTATATATATTATATATGTATATATATATATATATATATATATATATATATATATATATATATATATACATATATATATATATATATATATACATATATGTATATATATATACATATATATTATATACAGATAAATATACCGTATTCAAATTAGCCGAACAAAATAACATTATTTAAATACACAGATCGTAAATCTATTTTTACAATAATTTATATATGTCCAATTTCAGACTATGAATATCAAAAGCAAATTCCCATAACACTTTGCCCGTCCCTGGGAATCGAACCCGAGACCTCATACACAACAGTCGCTTTCACAACCGCTGCGTCACTATAGATATACTATATAGAGTAGACTGTTCTAATCTATCAATATTCAAAAATGCATATAAAATAGCACAAGTAAAAATATTCATTTTTACGGCTAACACCCAAAAGACACATTACTTTCATAATAAATAGATCTTAACATTTTATCCAGAAACAAACTCTAAGGCCATCAAGCATTTTGCATTTGAGATATAAAACCATAAATTGTCTTAACAACCCTTCACTGCAGGTGGGTGGAAAATAATTTATTCAAATAAATCTCGCGAATTTTCCCAACACTCGGGTCTAGCAGGCCCCCGGGCGTCGTTTCGCGATTCTTTTAACTGCGCCAAGAAGGTGACTTTTTTCTCGCTGTTTTAATGAAAATGCTAATAAAATGGCGGTGATGATGTTTTTAAGAACAAGGAATATTTTTTGTCTGATACCTAGTAAGCAAAATAAATAAGTATTTTTGTCGTAGTTTATAAATTATGTTATATATTATATAAGGTTCTCCAGACCACATTTTGTCACGAGGCGATCTTAACAGGGATTGGCCATTTTCACAGGAGATAAAGTGCAATAGTAGGTGCACAAATATAAATGCATTATCTATTTCTAACTCTCATAGTCTAGTCGGATAGCAATCCGAGATGACCAGATTTACGACTTTTCTGAGAGGCGGTACTGTGCTGTTGTCATTTTTCAACAGAAAATCTCAATATTTTTGTTGGCTGGGTTCGAACCCGAGACCTCATAGACAATATTTGCATTCGGTACCGCCGCACCACCAAGTCAGTTAAACGCCACTAATGTATTTAAATGTAGATTAATCAAATATCCATTAACACATTCATATCTATAGAAAACTGAAAAATCATTAAATGATATCGCAAAAAAACATTATTAACATTAAACGAATCGCAGGAAGTGTGCACAAGTACGAGAGTCGTAAATAAAAACGTGAGATAAAAATTTACATTATCGCACTTATTTTAATTTCGTTCGGCATTAATCATCGCAGCGAGAAGTGTCGCGCCCATTTATTACGACGCCGGGTACTTTTTAATTTACCCCAGCGTTCTAAGGGTTGGATGTTGTAGATTTGTTGATACTGCCTGACAGGCCTATTAGTATTTCGTTTAGAGTTATTTTCTTGTGTTTTTTTTATTGTATTAATCAGAGCAGATTAAAATTTACTCGTACATTATATTATATCAACCAGAGTAAATTCTGGGTAGCTGGAAGTATCCTCCAGGTAGGTACCTACTCCTAACTACCCAAAATGAACGCTGCTATCGACCTATTTGATTTTATACTAGACTAGTAGTTTTCCCGCGTTTTCACCCGCGTAAGTCCCGTTCCCGTGTGAATATCGGGTTTCACCCTTTCACCCCCTTAAGGGTGGAATTTCCAAAAATCCTCTCTTAGTGCTCCCCTACACTCTCCAAGGCCAAATTTCAGCTTCTTGCGTTCAGTAGTTTCGGCTGCGCGTTGTCTGTCTGTCACTCAGTAACGGAAGAGTTTTATATATAGATTATGTTAATCTATTTTATTATAAAAAAATATACCGTTTGAATAATATTTTATCTTCTTATTTTAGCTTCATCCGTTTAACTTGGCTGCTAAACATACAGTCAGCATGTAAGAAAAGTCTAAAATAAAAGTAAGTACTTCCTAACACGTTCTGCTTTGTAACCCAAAACAACACAAATATCGAACTTTCAAAAGTTATTGATAATATGCCACTGCGCGGAGTCTTGTGGGTTCAAACCCTACACGGAACGACAAAACTTTGTGTGATCCACAAATGGTTGTTCCGAGTCTGGATGTTTTTTGTGTCCGTTGTTTGAATGTTTGTAGAGTCCCCCGCAACACAGGCTTTATTCCTAGTGCGAGAGATGTCTTTTAAAAACAACAACAACCCAAAAAAAAATATAACTTCTGTAACTGTCTTAAATATAACCTAAACTTATTTTCGTTACCATAGTAAATAAAGGATTATTTTTTGTATATAAAATATTTAGCACTTTAGGTTGCAATTTACTTGTATTCTTGGGATCATAACGACACTACCCACGATTTTTGGTTGTGGTCAGAGTGCTTTCCTAATTGTAGCCTATTATTTGGTTACGATACTAGGATGTATCCTGACTTCTACAATCCACCTGAAGTGCAGAACAACCGTTACTTAACACCATTCTTTACTAAAGAGACCATCTTGGCTATACTTCCTGTATTGCTGAGAGAGCACGACCATGTCCATGAATACCAGTTGTCACCTCTCATTAAGTTTTCTTTTTATACAAGTAGGGTGGCAAACAAGCATACGGCCCACCTGATGGTAAGTGGTCACCGCCTGCAACACCAGAGGCATCACTTGCGCGTTGCCGACTCTTTAGGAAAAGAAAAAGAGAAAAAGGTAGTGGGAAGGAGAAGGAGCAGGATGTGGGAAAGAGGGTGATTGGGCCTCCGGCACTCTCACTTACCGAGCGAAACAACAGTAGGAATACTGCTATTTTCACATCGATATTCTGTGAGAGGGTAGTCCTTCCCCGGTCGAGTCAGCCCATTCTTGCTAAAATCAGCGAGGCTTTACTACTCGAAAAAGCGGAATTAAAAGTGGTAAGCTATTATTTTAATTAGATTATTTAAGAACTGAGTAGTTTAAATATCATAAATATTTTAATTTCGTAAGATTACAAAAAGTCTACTGGCCGATGTTCCGTGAAAAGATATTAATGTAGCAGTAACTAGTGAAAGTGGACGCCATATGACGATTATAAGAAAGAAAATAACCGATAGTTACACTAGAGTGTATATATTTATTTTCAATAAACGCAATGACGTGAGTTCCTTGTCGAAGGCTGAAGGAGCCTCGCTCCGAGGGAGACATGTTGTCCCTAAACAAATTGTACGCGGCGATATTCTGGGCACGGACTAGACGCGACCTTTTTCGTAACATGGGAGGGAAAGCGGTATAAGTCAGAAATCGTTGTTTTTATGCCAGATTTTTGCGTTTAGATCTTTATTTATTTTATATTTGTATCACACAGTCTACTTGTAAGCACAGCAAGTGTAAGCCTGGCTGAAACTGTGAGCGTTTTAAAAAGTGATGTAAATGCAGTATGACTTATTAAATTTTCGTTTTCTAATAAGTTAATGTTTAATTTAATAAAAATAAGATTTCCTTTTTTTAACCTAATTACAAATATTCTGGACAAATGTCTTTTTAAATAGAAGTGATTATATAGCAGTAATTAACAGATTTATGATGCAATAGCTATGTCAGTCTACATAAAGAAACTATTACATCGTTTTCTATGTAAAAAAGCAAGAGAAATACAACATTGTGAGAATCAAAAATAATAAAATTCTATAAACTACTCAAGTAGAAACCTTTCTATGTATTCTTCCATAAAAATAAGTCCTTCTATCTTCCAAATTTTTTATATATACTCAATTAACTATCCTCTAGACATTATAGAAAATCTATTGTAATCTATACCAATATTATAAAGCTGAAAAGATTGTTTGTTTGTTTGTTTGTTTGAACGCGCTAATCTCAGGAACTACTGGTTCGATTTGAAAAATTATTTTAGTGTTGGATAGCCTATTTATTGAGGAAGGCTATAGGCTATAACTATAATATCACGCTGCAACCCACGGGGGCGGCGCAGTAACGATAAACGCGTGTGAAACCGCGGGAATATCTAGTGTATCATATGACATCGGACAGGGAATCTGTTAATATAGTTATGTCTAAATACTACTTTATAGTTAAGGCTCAATGTTAAGAAAGTATTTTTATGCTGTCAAAAATAATATAGATAGAAGAGCGTTTCTTTTACATTTTGAATATATGCCATTTTCCCACAATGTGCTTCGCTAGGGTTGGATGAAAAACGACATAGCAGAAATTAAGTCCCGCTGGTGAAAAATGGTTCGGAACGTGGACAACGTTTAAGGAACTTTATACAGTAAACATGGGGTCCCTTGGCTATTATAAAAGAGTAAACAGTTTAGGACATCATGTTAAAAATGTTTCCGTGCCTTGAAACAAGGATAAAAGAATGTGAAGTTGTTTTTTAACCGGGCCTGATTTTAAGCTTGTTTTAAGATTTAAAATTTAAGTATATATCCAGCATTTCATTTTCAATCATAGTATACATATTTACAAAATATATATATTTATAATACGGCTTCACAATCATATAACTTACACCATTATTATACTTAAATTCTTTTTTTTTATATTGTCTGGTTTAATTGCATGATCTGACTGATTTAATATTGGAAAAATATTTAAATAATAAATCACTGAATTAAAAATGAGACTGTTTCTGCACAAATAAAAATATATAAAATTATAATAAAGTGCAGCAAATATTACTAAATCAGATTCAACTTTAGAAACTAAACTTATTAACTAGATGATTAATTATTACAAGTAAACATAACTATTTAGAACATCAATTTAAATATAAATAACCAAAACATACAATATTTAATTTCTTTAAATCAGCTCTCATTATTATATTTTTTTTAAAGTATCTCACCGACCATATCTTTATTTTTGCATGAATCTTTCTATAAACCATAAAATCTATTTAGCAAAAAAAGGCATTTTATAGTTGACAATATTTGGAAGCACACCTCGATGTTATCTATGGCTATTTGCGATAATATATGACTTAATCCGAGGCGAACTAACACACAAAGAAACATTTAATAGCTTTAGAAAAAAATATGATAAATCATAAAATGGCCGCCGTTAATTTTCCCGGCAATTTGTTTCTTGCGTGTCGTTTTTGATTAATCATGTTTAGGTTTTCGTAGTGTAAGCGAGGTATTCAGAGAATGTATTTTAGAGCTATTTAGAAAGGAGTGACTTAAAAAAATACAGACGGGTAGAGTTAATTGTTGACTTAAAGTAGGAACAGCCTGAGTGGTGAACTATGGTCAAGCTACAGATTATCCTCATCAAATAATAATTTCGTTATAGAGGTGCTATGTTATCAACGACCACTAATATTTGCTTTTTATATAGCCTGAAGATTGCAAAGTAAGATTGTATTTTATATTTTACAAATTTCCTACTCTGTTTAATTAAAAAAGTAACCTGGTTCCAAATTGTATAACCAAATAATATGTTTCTTTTTCTTCAAGATAATTCTAGAATAGCGTATTAACAAAAAATCTAAGATGAAATAGAAATAAATAAAATAAAACAAACACACGCGATTAAGCAATAAAAATGGCTACTGTTTTTTGACACCAGCCCCCTTCCCGGAAAATATAAAATCCTACAACGATTTGTTTATATCACATTAACAAGAAGGTGCTTTAATAAAGTAATAAAAATCCTAGAAAGGACGGCTAAGGGTATAATTTCGCTATTAATATTCAATTTTACCCCCAAAACTTCGCTGCCACTTCAAAGAAAAATCTAAGATGACGATCTAAAGCGGAGTATCTACTTACGTAATTTCCGAGTAGGCGTTTGAAGGGTTACTCGAAATTGTGTGCATGTATGCGTGAGCTTGACGAGTGTGTGTGTCGTAATTACGTGAATGTTAACACTTAAGCGCACGTGTTGATCATGCATGTTTTACACGAAATAAGTTTCAGCATAAAAAGTTGTATTTTTAAATTTGAATGTGTCGCTGTAGTAGCACAAACAGCGTGCGTTTTAAAGTAGCTGAGTTTTATGTACATAGATTTGTGTTTTTTTGCTATGGAATAATAATAATTTACAAAGTCGGGAACTATTAACTATTGTGTCCAACATGCAAGACGTTTATGGCAATAGATTCGCTACCTATTACGGATCTACACGTAATCGTAAAACCTAAACATATGTGCTGAAATACGTGTGTTTTATATGCACATATTTTTACTCATTATAAATGCGGATGTGAGTTTGTTTGTTACGCTTTTACGCTTTAACCACTCGACTGAAGATCATCATGAAGTTTCGCATACACGTTGTCAGGAGAACAAAAAAGGACCTAAGCGACCTTTAATCTCTATATACTTATATAGACTCATAAGACTATATAGATAAATCCGTAAAGCCTGACACAGGTTTAATTACAAATGTTGCAGTATTGACATGAGTTAAACCTCTACTAACACTAACATTTAATTTGAATGGTTGAACGCGTTTACCTGTTTAATCTATCGATTCCGGCTTTAGTTCCAGAAAAAAGCACTGTTACTTTATGCGAGCGATATTATAATCCATAAAGCTTTGTACCAAGAGCTTAGTATAGCCTCATATTTCGCTCGGACTTCATCATATCTTAGAGTAATACTTTTAAATGTTAAAGATAAGAACATTATTATCGTCTGTAGGTGTTCTGTGTAGGTTTAAGAATGTCCAGATGTAGGACCGATAGTATTGTTTGTGGACAAACGAGACCAGTGTAGGTGTCGTCTTTACGTATTAACAAGTGCGTAGGTAAGTAATGGGGACATTAAAAAATATACAGTCGTTAAAGCCCGACTACGACCTACAGAAAAAAATGTAACTTACTTAAGTAATTATTAAGTATACCTACAAATATTACTCTCGCAAGATCGTCAGGAACTATAATTAGCAAAATGGAAGCGGATGCGATTAAAATATATACTCTCCTTATATAATTTTATTTTTCATGTTCTATCACTATATACACTATATACTTTGCTATAATTTCAGAGCTAATTGTAAAGTTATTTTTGTCAATATCCTTACTTTGCTTATTACAACAAAATCAAAGCAAATAGTTTTAACCTACTACTAATTTTATAACTCTAAAAACTATTACAAGACATATATTATGAATTATTAGGTATCTTTTAAAATGCATCTTTTACAAAACTTACTGCTTAAAAGCAATCTATCAATCAATATTGTTGAATCAAAATTAATCCCACACTAACCTCAAGAAATACTATTTTGTAGTAGAATAGATAATTTCGAGAGAAAAGAATAACCTGGACGCTTTCAAGAGTATTATCCACCAAGAATTACCAATTTATAAACAAAATTACTGTCTCTACGTAAATGCCTACCATACATATTTATCAATGAAGAAACGCTCTCTCCATAGAAAGACTTTCTTTGATAATATCTCTTAATCAAACCACACTACATTCACGAAACCTCAATTCCTACTAAAACTCTTATGACATTTTTTCTATTATTTTCTCCTTAAACTGACAAAAAACTACCCGCAGGTACACCTGCGAGTTTTGACAGTTGATTATCGAGCGATCATAATGCGTGCGCGCAGATTTACGACGTCGTAAACTGCGGCGCTTGCGCACCACAATGGCTTGTTGACAAAACGGGATAGCGCCCTTAACGTAGACCCTTAAAAGATAGAATTGTGAGGACATGACTATGATGCTTCATAGTCAAGTCCTCACAATTCTACGTAGTCCGTTTCTACACAGGAAAGCAGTGGTCGGGGGTAGGGCTGTGCTAAACCTACACCCACTTGTGTCGCAATAAACCGTACAAAGCTTTAATCTATTAATTTTCACAAAATTATTATTTTGAAATACAATTCAGTTATGATATTAAAATTTATAAATTTGTTTGTAATATAAACAGGATTTTATTCTAAAGAAACATTCCTGTTTGTTTGCCGTTTGTATTTTGCGTTTATGCAATAGAAATCTAAAATCTAAACAAGATTATGCTGGAGGCTAGCATAATCTTGTATAGATTTGAGGCCTGTAAATTTTAATCAAAATAAAAAATATACCGTTGACCTCTGTCAAAATCAGCTACATCCATACTTACCTTTCCTATTTGTAACCATTAAGTTATGAGATTAGTACAACAGACCTTTTGTTTACCAGTTCATAACTGAACCATAGAAAAAGCCACCATATTGAAAACCGCCCATAATTCTGACACTTTATGGGATTTAGTACCTACTATGAGAACGGTAGCTCTGGTCGCCATAATGACCTCTGATAGCTATTTTCGAGATTTGTTTTAGATTTCTGAATAGAATGCAGCTATTGGAATGAAGTAATAAAAATGAAATATTGTATTTTTTATATCTTTGGTACCTATTTAGATGATGCAAGATTGGTGGGATTTAACCCAAAAATACAACAAATATTTGTTGCTTCTCTTTTAATATATATAGTTTTTGAGTCTGTCCATATGTTTGCGTTTGTTGTCCCGGATTTGACTCCCAACTCGAGCATACATTTCTATTCATTCATATTGTTACGAAAGTCAGCTCCCGTTATAGGAATAATTGCCGCATCGCAGGGGCGGGGGCAAACATTGATACAACGGACCCAAAAAACATTCAGACTAGGAACATCTCTCAATATTTGTAATAAACTACGTATGTTTCATTGATCGATCATATTATTGATCGGTCTTAGTTCATTATGACTAATAAAAAATTGCTTAAGGGTTATTGGTAACGTTTTGAATACTACCTAGAATCAACCTCAATGTTGCCTTTGTGTGAAATTAGCCATTATCATAGCAGGGAGGCTATTCATACGCACAGTAAGGGAACTATAATAGCGCGATCTAATTCGATACCAACGCCATCTAGTGCGAAATGGCGAACTACAATAATGAAGACGTTTTGTAAGGACGAGGGACACACAAAATTGCAAGAGGCTCCACATTTAAATATATAAAAAGAGAAACGATGCAAATTCAAAATTCCGCGATACTATTGGTCGAGATTTGTCGGCCAAATTTCTCCGAACGTCAAAATTCGAATTGTAACGCGATCACGCACTCGAGGACCGTTACTGCACATTTCAAAAATAGAACACGCCGGCCATACTGAGTAGGTGGACAGTTGACAGTAGCGAATCATGATATGCTTATTAATCAGTATATTTATTTTATATTGCATATAAAACATTCCGAAGACGCAGTCAGGGCGCATACATTCCTCAATAAAATGACTATAAAAAAACTAATGCTGCACTTGGCTGTCTTATTGCGGTTCTGGGTAATCGTTATTATTAATTTTCTATTTTACTTAGAATAAATAATCACTTTAATGCAAATGTGCAAGAATTGTTGCATACAATAAGAACAAAATAATATGGTCTTCTGTTTACGCGAATATTATTCATTGAAACTAAACTGCTATATACGGATTTTATCGCGTTGTTTATTTGACACTTTATTACATAATTTTGAAAACTGTTACTTACACTACTTTTACTTTTAAACTTTACTAATTTTTAAGCTAAATAAATTATTATTAAAATTATTAAAACTATTTACATTTAATTTAATTTTAAACAACGCGATAAAATCCGTATATAGCAGTTTAATTTCAATCAATAAGAACAACTTCGAATTATTTTTTTTGTATGCGAATGTTCTTTTGCAAACATTATTTGGTTGACACGATACAAAAATATAGATAGTGAAGGATGATTGCTAAAACGACATAGAAAGTCTCACGCCTATAGGTAGAAGTATATGTATCCGATATTTTATTATTTTAGTTCCCACGTAATAAAAGACGAGCCTATTGTCGTTTCAGACTTCGAACTACTGACAATTTCTAGACAAAAAATCCTAATATGACTTTGCTTGACCCGGGAATCGAACACCATACACAGCAGTTGCATTCACTACCGTTGCACCACCCAGTTATTACACATACATACGTACGTAGTACTAACATTTTATATCACAAAAATAAACCACACTGTGTTCATTCCTCTTTATTCCAACAGGCTGCCTGCCTGTTTGACTAAAGATCCCTGCCTGTTGGTATCAATCACCTGAGGTCGCAATTATAAATTACTAGCTGACCCGACAGACGTTGTCCTGTCATAGACAAACTGTCGCGAGGTTAAAACAGACGATAAGTTTACAGAAATAATCCAATTTTTTGCGCAATTTTATTTACTTTTCTTTCCGTAAGAACCTTCCACAAAATATTAAAAAAAACTAAAAAAAAAGATGATTGAAATCGGTAAAATTGTTCTCAAGTTATGGCGTGACAAAGGGCAACAGGGATTTATTTTTATATATAGATAATAATGTAGTGTGTGACGCGCCTTCCCTACTAAGTAGATGTATATTAATTATAATCATTGTATTTGAGATATTATAGCTGTGACTTTAAACGAACTACCATCTTTTATTTCGTCACTTAACGCCCAACATTGCAATAATTACACACCTACAGACAGTATTCTGCAACTATACTTAAAACAAAGTGTTTTACAAAGAAAGTTTAGTACATCATTATTATATGGCAACAATATAAATGCAGATTCGCCCTGGTCCCAATACAAAGTGACACGCGTATTGAAAACCCAAGCATACCCGTATTATACCAACTTGCATTCATTGTGACATTTACAAGTTACTGATTTAGAACAATATATTGTAATGTCGTTGAAATGTTACACAAACAAGAACTTTTTAATAAAGTACAGAAAATGACTGTTAGTTTTGATGTAACATTCGCACAAACGTTAGATATTTCTAGAAATATTAGGTGTTATCATTTACTTCTTGAATTGTCTTACATTTGTACGAATGACACATATTGAAACAACCTATAATTTTGTCGCATTTTATTTTGATTACAGCCTATATTTACTTATCCGAAATTTCAAATATTTTCAGGATCTACATATAATTACTTGGGCGAACAAGTACCTTCTTGTAACTAGAGTAGATTAATTCAATAGTTGTGTACAAAATATCTCGCGATGCAGTCCATGCAAAGAACTTAAATTTCTAGAATTTTATTTAAGGAAATAAGGAAAATTTGATCACGGTCTTCGTAAAATATTAATAAAAATAAAAAATATAAATACAATATTACAAAATTATAATAAAAACCATTTCATATTTGGATCTAGTACTAAACGCTCTCGCATTTATCAAACTCCCTTGTTTTAAGATGGATATAAAACGACCAGATTTCCCTGAGCCGTGGGCTTACCAAGAAGCCCTTCTTTTTAAACCTACTTTAGTATTCTTATAAATCTTGGGAGGGGTGGGGTAGGTCTATGTTAAATGGCGGCGGGATAAAACAATCATTTGTCATGTCAGATGGTGGTGATACCGCGTGACTCGGCTGATGGACACAGATTTGTGTAATGCCGACTATGAATATTTTTTGGCACGTTGTGTTATGATGTTATGATTTAATGATATTACCAGCCTATGTTAGCATTACTTTGATTATTTAGATTTGAATAAACACACATTTTAAGCAAACCACAGCTAGACTTCATGATACTTTGAGCACATTCTGCGTAAATAGAAACACCAATGATTAAATTATGTTCGGGTACTTTGAAATACCTACACTGGAACATTGAGACAACTATCATCTTAGTCTCCCCGTGACCATGGCTCCTGAAAAGCAACCGAAACGTCGGGGTAAGTGAAAACTTAAATATAAATAGTTTTAATAATTTAATTAGTTTAAAAATTAGTAAAGTTTAATAGTAGTAGTTTCTAAATTAAGTAAAAACGTGTCAAATATACAACGCGATAAAGTTAAGTTTAATAAGTTTAATTTCAATTAATAACATTCGCGTAAACAGAAGACAGTATATTGTATCAAGTAATAACACTTAACTGTATTATTATTTCTTACGAATCCTATCGCCATATATATCGGAATTATCTTACACAAATATAACCGATTCACACTAACATATCATACAATTACGATTCATTAATTTAATTGCCAATGACGTTGATATATATTACTGTAACCTGCCGAAATTCAAAGGAGTTGCGGAATAATGCATAGTGTTTAATGTGTAAAATTTGTAAAATTATTTTTATTATCTTAGTTATATTATGTATACTTAACTTATAATATCATTTTAGGATATCATGTAAAGATATTATAAATGTGGTTAAAATAAATAAATTAAAACATTTTTACCTACCTTATATAATTATTATAAGTAACACAATAATTAAGTATGTAACTTAAAGATGGTGTATAGACAGCGTTAAAATTATCACTTTGAAATGATTTAATACGAAACCATACACGATACACCACAAAGTCAGTTTAATATAATCACCAAGTACAAAATATTGTACATTCCGATAGTTAATAAACTATTTGTCGCAGACTGTGACCACGGTATATTTATTACACTACAAACTTAATAGTCATTTTTAAACTGTCATTCCTAAATTAAAAAGCAAAAACAAAACGAGTCCAACTCCCAGAAGTAACATACAACAGGATTACCATACTCATAATCTCTAGATACACAAATAAATTTGCGAATAAATATGTAAATTTTATTCCTAAAAAAAAAGATAAAAGTATTTCTAAGGAAGTAAGTGAGAGGTGCGAAAAAGAGTGGTTGCAAAAAATCCCAGCTGAAATGAATATTTTAAGGAGCCCCTTTGTGGTTGTATTTTAATGTTTATTTATGTCCAATAGGGTTGATACGGGTTAATATTAATGATATCGTAAGGAGGGTAGTTGCACAAGATTTTTTTGTGCGGGGATATCGGAATGACATTTGTTTTTGTTAATTTTGACAGGTTTTAAATAGGTATTGCGTGTTTTGGTGGTTTTGATGGGGTGGCAGTTCTTAGTAGATTATTTTTATAAAATAAGTATTACGTGTTCTTGTATTTTATCTCAATATTTAATACTTATTTACAATAAAATCTATACCTATATTATGCTAATTATATAGCAATTTTTCTTACATGAATACATAGATTCACGCCTGTTTCCCAGAGGGGTAGGCAGAGACTACGGATTTCCATTTGCTACGATCCTGACACACTTCTTTGGCTTCATTTACTTTCATCACATTACTCATACAAGCTCACCGTTTTAAGGTTCTCTTAACCTGGCCTTTTTTTCTTACTTGTATGGCGTACATCACATGCAAATATGGCGTACTTCACATCCCATCCTACCAAACCCATCTCTATTGTATCATATATCGTCATATATCGAGCGTCAAGAAAATAATCATTGGAATGTAATTTATTTCTGTAATTGGAGTCGAATAAAGCGCCATCTATTGGTTTGTTTCGGAACGACAAGCGTAAGCTTAAGTGAGGTCGCCATAGAGCCAATGTGTCAGTTGGAGTGACAGTTATAACTGTTAGTGTCATATTTACGTTATATAAGCGCTGGAGACTCGTGCGTGGACACATTCGGGTGACGAACTCGCTGCGTTACGGATCACATCAGAGATAATCACAGTCAACCTTTATTGTTTTATTTCTCTTGTATCTGCCTATCATTAGTATACGTACGAAGTATAATACTACGCCTATATTTTGCTGCTTCATCATGTCAAAAGCGAGTAGCCGTCCTACTCTCCGACATATACAGGGTGATTTTGAAATCGTGTAATTATATATTATATAATATTTTACTAATTTAAAAAATATACCGTAGCAATATATGATGTCGTAAATAATAAGGGGCAATAAAAAGGACCGCCCGTTATTATTTACGACATTAATTATTGGTATTTTATTTTTTTAATTAGATAAAATTTAAAATTTCCTCGGTTGGTTAACATATGACTATCTTAAACCATTTCACGAAAAAAACCAGAACATTAATTTTACAAAAATTCAAATAAAATAAAATAAAGCATGGTCAGGGTTATTCTATACCACCATTAGAATACGTGGTTGAAAGGAATGACACGATTTCAAAATCATCCTGTATGTATAGTCTTTTTGGTCATCTCTGTCTATTAGAAAGTGAATTTAGTTTAAAAACAGTAAGTGGTTTTCGAGTAAGAAAAATGTATTACCATCGGCAAGATTAACATCTATGTCTAAATAATTTATTTCTTATCAAAATGAAAGTAAAACAATATAAACGTGCGTACACACATTTCAACCGATGCGTATGTATTAGATCCTAACATAACTAGACATGTAATTATTGTAGTTGAAGTCGAGGAAACTTTATTTGATCGAATCGAGAAAAAAATAGAGATTCAGACTCCGATTTGTTCATTTGTCAGGTCTAGATTGCAACTAGGACCTTTTAACTATAACCTGTAAAAACACTGTTTACAAGAAAATATTTTGAGGGGCTCATAGCCAGTTGCACTCACTGATCGGTAAACGATTAGCGAGGTTAAGCAACGTTGGGTGCGGTCAGTCTATAGATGGGTGACCGCTTAGTGGTATTTCATCTGAGCGTCTCCGTGCTTCGGAGGGCACGTAAAAAGTCGGTCCTGGTTTTTGTCCAATTGACAGCAGTCGTTAAGTCATGTCAGAGGCCTACGGGCGGCTTTAACAACTCTTTACAACAGGTTGGCCACTAACCACACGAAAAGAAAAAGAATTAATTTTTTATCTTGAGATATAATTTAAACTTGACAATTTGAATTCCTAACTGAGCTATGTTCAAGTAACATCTGTTTCCCAGGGGGTTAAACTACATTTCTTAACAAACAAGCCCTTTAAAACCTTAACTACAAATAAAATTATTCATATATTCATTACACATTGTTAGCCAATACGACCTCAATAAAAATATCTTTAATCGCAGTACATAGCAACAACGATAGCAGCTATTGCCCAACCGACGGCAGGAAGCGGTAGTGGGATCGATCCTGAGTTGAATAAATTATTTGATTGATGTCATGACTGTCATCATACATTACTATAAAAGACGGGACGGAATAGTAAACCCCATATTAGGGAGCACGTGCACTGTACGACTGCTACCATTACTAGTGGTCAAAGTAATCGATCAAATTTCTTACTTTAAAAAAAAGTCCCGCAATAGGAATAATTCCTGCGTCGCGGGGGACTTTACAAACATTCAAACAACGGACACAAAGAACACCCAGACTCGGAACAACCATTTGTGGATCACACACATTTTTGTCCCGTGTGGGATACAAACCCACAACACTCAGCGCAGTGGCAGCGGCGAGACGACCGCTTAAACCACCACGCCATCCATGCAGATCAACTTCTAAATCGTCTTAGCAAATAAGATCCTACTGGTAGCGTCAATGTCATTACTATAGTAACAACTCAAACGCACCCGGGCAGTAAGTGCTACATATTACATCAGCTTTAAAATCATTCCTGTAAATAAGATCCTACTTGTGGCGAAGAACTGCCTGACGCGGGTAAAATGTCACTACTATAGTAACAACTCAAACGCACCCGGGCAGTAAGTGCTACATATTACATCAGCTTTAAAATCATTCCTGTAAATAAGATCCTACTTGTGGCGAAGAACTGCCTGACGCGGGTAAAATGTCACTACTATAGTAACAACTCAAACGCACCCGGGTAGTAAGTATTGATATTGCATCAGCTTCAAAATCGTCTTTGGCTACGCGTCTACTTGTGGCGAAGAACTGCCCAGACCCGGGTAAGATGTTATTACTATAGTAACTCACTCACACCCGGGCAGTGAGTGCCGTGAATGAGTCTGTGAATGCGAGGAATAGATATCAATACGATCTACTGTCAAACATTTACAGACTGCGTACTGCTATTGAGAATTTTCTAACAGGAAAATTTTCTAATAACACTAACTGGAACAACCTCACAGTCAGCCTCGAGCATAAGCCTGACGCTGTGGTCTCGGATTCTGGTATAAAATACTCAATTCTATACCAGAACCCGCGAACTCATGTATAGTACGTATATTAAGATCTTTTCAATGACAGTCCCGGACGTAGAAAATTGGTGTTGATGAACATCCCGTACCTACCTCAGAAATTACGTACGTACAACGTACTGACGGCCGTTAACGAAATTCGGTCTGCAAGACCTTTATTACTAATATTATGCGCATTTGACTAAATTTCGCTTTAGTGTGTGTAATTGTCCACTAAAGTGAAATTAAGTCGTTGCAGCATTATTCTGTGGCGGGCTGTGCGCAAGCTCCCTTACTTATATGATCTAAAAATACATTCAGGATGAAGTTTAGAAAATCCATTACTAGTCTAGCTACGTATGTGTATGGAAATTTCGGGATTTTCCAACGTGTGTCTGTTTATATTAGTAACTTAAAATGCAGGCGCTTGTTAAGAGAAATGTAATGAAAACAATTAAGTGAATGCCTTTAATCTGGATGTTGTTTTCATATAGGTTTATTTGTTTAGTAGGTATCATTAGCAAAGTCCGATTATCGAATAAAATTTTGTAAAGATACGAGTATAAAAAATATTTATAGTTATTCGAATTTGTTAATTGTTTAACAATATTAGTATCAATAAATCTTGATTTGATTAGAATCGGTAATAACAAACAATAAGATATATAGAGGTACTAAAATTTTTGGTTGATTATATTTTTCCATTAATACGAGTGAGGCGTTATAATTTACTGTACTTATCATTAAAAGTTCAGCAAATTTCAGTGCTTTCAAAGCAATTAATAAAGGTTTTTGTTCCTGTGAAATACGGACCATGTGTTGCGGCAAAATAACATATGTGGATGTATATAGGCACATGTCGATTAGGTTGGGGATAATACTTATACATTTTACCAGTTATCATTTTAGGTTTCATGTCATGTCAAATAAAAGGTTTTCCCGGATGTACGTCTCTATTAAGACGTACAGACATATATATGATAATTATTAAACAAGACATTTAGCTCATTATGAGAGCAGCGATAGCTCAGTGGGGAGACCAACAGACTGCAATGCAGAGGGTCTCGGGTTCGAACCCACGTCGCGCACCTCTGACTTTCGGAAGTTATATGACTTTTCGAAATTATGTGCGTATTGATTGACAATTATTATCGCATGCTCTGTGCCTCGGAGAGCACGTTAAGCCATTAGTCCCGCCTGCCATGAACATCTATGGCAGTCGTTATTGGGAAAGTCAGTACCCTCTAATATCCTGATACTGGTCTAGCCTTAGGGTATCGTTAGCCTTCGGGTTGCGGAGGTCAAGTGGCAGCCGCTCCGTGTAAAAACTGATATCCAGTCAAATCCGGTTAGACCAGAAAAGCCGACCCCAAGTGACTTGGGAATAATAAAGGCTAAGAGAGAAGAAGATGTGCAAAACCTGTATCTCAAAACAGAACAACTTTTAGAGAACTGTCTCTTATTATTTAACTCGTATAACAACTGAACTACTACTAACTACTACTTCCAGTCCTTTGACAGTGGCGAGAGGGGTACCTAAGCCTTTGCACCTTTGATCTTGGTTATGAACTATAAAATAACCTTAGAATCCATATACTAGGTAAAGAAAACAAAACATTTTTATCTTCTGTTTGCCAACCGATTTTCTTCTTTTTACTATCGACGAACGAATGTAAAAGATAAAAAAAAATTTAAAGTTATGAATTCGTAGGTAACGTTCTTCTCAAATCTTCAATAATGGTAATTGTGTAATTTGACCACTGGGCGAAAACGAGTCTATAACTACACAAATAAATAAAATTAAAGTGTATGTTTGTTAAAATAACAGCTTTTTACTAAATGCATATGAAAATATAATTATAGGGTACATTATATAAAAAAATCATTTTAATATTTTTGTATGTCTGTCTGTTTGTTCCGACTAAACTATGAAACGGCTGAACCGATTTTAACGGGACTTTGACATATAATTTGATAGCTGATGTTATAAGGAGTACTTTGGCTAGTTTTATTTTATAAAAACGATAATTCCGCAAAAAATAAATCCACGAGGACGAAGTCGCGGGTAACAGTTAGTAAATAATAAAGCTGAAGAAATTGTTTGTTTTTTGTTTAAACACGCTAATCACTGGAACGTACAACTGGATTTAAAATTCTTCATGTATTTTGAAAGCCTAATTCTCGAGGAAGCTAATAGGACAACATTATGCCATGAGCTACGGTAGCGCAGCAATAATCATATAGGTACATGTTGAAAACCACGGGGAACTAGTGTTTATTAAAAGTAAACAACAGGTACGTAGCGCCATTAAAATGTTCAACCTATTAAGAACAAAGAAACATTCGAAAAAATAAAATTCGACAATTCGACAGCATCACAACCCCTTGATACGAAAAGGAAAAGTTACAGCACTTAAGGGCCCCCACTTTAAACCCCACAGACAATAAAAACGCTTGTCTATGCCTTAGACAATAAGGGACAATCATAAAACAACGGGCCAAAGTAACCTGGACCACGAATTTTGAATTCTGTGGTACAAAATGTTTGACATGTGTTCAATGTCAGGGTTCAAGAATTTTTGGAATTTTTCGCCAAGTCAAATGGCTTAGAACGATGGTGGGGAGTTTAAAATCGTCATTACACGGGTTAAGGTTTTTTATATGTCGCTTGCAAGGTGCTTAGATGAACATATTTTCCGTTTTCGAGGGGTTTATACAGGTTGTTTTAAAATGTTTTATGCTGAGATCGAATTTTCACTATCCTTTTATAGCTGACTGGCTTTTGCCCGCGGCTTCGCCCGCGTAAAAGTAGGTTAGGTTAAGCTATGTCAATTAGAGTATTTTTTTAATAAACTATGTGCCTATGTTACTCGGTGACAATATTGCTTCCCAGTGGTGAAAGATTATTTTAAATCAATTGTATAGTTTTTGATTTAAATCCTCACACTACATGGGTATACGGATTTCTAACGCTAGTTTATTCCTACAAATATAGGTAGAAGTGTATTATTACGCATAGCCTTTTGGCACGGATGTATCAAAATCGTGCTCATGAAAACGATTTCTTTGGCTGTTGCAAAATAAATTAGCCAATCCCAGCACTCTACATGCGTTTGACCGTCTGTTTTCTTATATGTGAGTGGATCTGCCTTTCAGGAACTGGGTGCTTGTCTTATGTTTGCCACCTACTGAGTTAACTTCTAGAATTTTTTATTAAATACAACACATTGTCTGACTCTGCTGACAAAAATTGGCGTAACCTCATGTCACGCATCAAAAATATATATGAAAAAAAATATTTAAAACAACAGATTATTTAAAAAAAAAGCTTTATATCATAAATATTATCCAGGCAGCCACGAAGAGCTAGCCTACATTACACTCACACAGTGCCAGCCATTTTTGCAGTATCTACCGCAAGTGAACCAGGTAAACCTCAAAACGTATGCATGATATTAAGCATGGAAAACATAACAGCCGTGTCGCATCCCGTACTTTTAAGAATTTACTTATAAATATAAAATTACAAACAACTTGCCCGTCATCATTCCCAACGTAGGTACTAGCAAGAGCCGGAATAAAAAATATATTAAAAAATAAATTTAAATAAGGAACAGAACACCATAAACACACGCAATAAGCTCGTCAACCAACCAGATTGGCGTACTAATAAAAATAATAAAGCAAGCAATCCTTTTTTCTTTACGTCGCTAAGGGTGGGTACACACAATCCCCGGAGTACCCACCTGCGTGTTCTCGGCCTTATTTATGGCAATCATTCACAACGGTTCAATGGACCAAATTGACAATTTTAAATCGTTTTTATTTAGTTTATATTGGGGGGATGCAGGTTGTCGTTATAAAACATATTCACAAAATAATGTACCTCAATACACTAAAAAAGAAAATTAAAACGAATATTTGAGTATTTAAATATAATTTGGAATTATCTATATATATAAAAAACGTGTACTAATGGATACTATTTTAGGCTACTATGGCGCGCCGAGAGTTGCGAGTTAGATTCCCACATGGACGAAAAAGTGTAATAATAGTTAGACCTATCAAATATTGAGTAATACTAGTTCCTGCGACACAGGAATTATTCCGACAGCGAATTTGTTTAAAATTAATAAAAAAAGATAATAATAAAACATTTAAAAATGCTTTTATCTTACGCAAATGCCTATTATTATATTTGATATCATTTATCATTGTAATAAAATATATTTTTAAGCAAAATAATAATAATTAAAATAAAATCTAATGTAGAGTTGACTTTTCAATCGTCACGTAACTTTTATCTTTAAAATATGTTTGACGGTTTCACAGCTTTTGTGTAGAAAATAATATGTCAATCTGCCATAATTATTGCTAAGGTAAAAGTTATGTAACGATTGAAAATCGGCTTTTAGTAATTTAAATAGAGTTTTCAATGGGGATTTTCATGTTCAATTTCCTCAATAACAACCTCAAATATTATAAATAATATCAAGTTACTGATAATCAATATACAGCAAACAAAAAACCAACAACTTTATATGTTACACAAAAATTGATACATTCAAACAATTTAAGAATATTTTTCTTAGACACAAGTATGCTATTTAAAAAAATCTCTACTTAATCCTGCTATAAATGGCGGAACATATTTTTTACAAACCTGTCAAATAAAATTTAAACTAATGGAAGTGTTCCCCTCTCAAAAAATGCTCCATAAATAGGTGATAAATATTAAGTTATTAAGTCTCAATTGCTAGCGACCATGTTTTTGATGGCTTTCTTGCTCCCTTTCTGCTTGGACTTACTGCTAAAAATAGGATTCGAGTTTGACCTAAAGGCATGCGCATCTTATTTTCCAAGTTCTAGCAAATTTTGTTGGTCATTATAGCTGGCTTTAATATGAAGGAAAAGTCAAGAACTAAACTGCATGTCCGAGATTTCATATACTACAAAAGGGGGACAGCTTAAACACAAATAAGTCTGATATTATTTTCTTTTTCTTGAAAAGATAAAACCTTTTGAGTTTTGAAGTTTTACTAAGTAGGTACCTACTATTAATCAAACAAACCTAAAAACTAAACTAAACATGTTAATATTAAAATAGTTAAAAATAAGATAATCAAAATAAGTGCTACAGATAATGTGTTAACTTTGCACTATCAAGTCAGAACTGTTGGATTTTTAACGACAGTTTGATCTTTCCGAGGGAGACTGTTTAACATGTGCGACTTTTGAAAACGGGGTAATTATAAAAATCTTATAATATACCCAAACCATACTTATTAAAATAAACCTAGTTAATAAGAATTCCATCGCACTTCATTCTGATCACAATTTTTTTTGGTTTATAACCTTAACACCGACGGAACTTTGGTTTTGACCAACGTTCCGTCGCTATATTAATTTATAATTATAAATGTTAGTTATATTGGTCAAATACTTGAGAGCTAATCAGTTTAGAAGTTAAAACTAAGTAGTAATTTAGGATATTTTTATGACTAAGACTGGTAGTCTGTATTATGTTTGCACTAATTTACTACTTACTATGGGAAAATTAGATGTAGATACTTCTACGACTACCATTTTAACCGACACAACCAAAACTATTCCTATTTCGCAACATTACCTACGAAAAAGAAACATCTTCAAGATCTTAGAGATACCGTCGAATATTTTTACTAGCACCGCTTTTTATCACGATCTAAGTTTATAAACAAACACGATGTTAAAATTCACACGGCGCGCGACAGCCCTCGCTCGCTTTGAAGTTTCGCCGCGCCGAGGTAATCCGTCTACGACGAGTGGATTAGGGTTGTCACTATACGTATAATATTGTAGGCACGTCGACTTTTAGATTATCGAGTGCACAAGTTAGGAAGTGAGGATGCTTGAGATTTAGGCGTGGTTTTAAGATTGTTGCATAGGTATTATTATACTTTGAGACTGACTTGTTTTAGATTGCTCTAAAACTTATGAATTGATAACTTTTGGGTTCAAGAAGAAGTTTTATTGAGTTTTCCTATCAGGGTATTGTAAGCAATATATTTAATAATAATATATTTTTATTTTCAATTTGTGTTACAAATTTTCTCTTATTGTATTATAATTAAAACCAGACATTAGTTGAACTTATAATAAGAGGTTGCCGTTGACAACCGTACTAATATTAATTGTGTTACAGTCGTCAGCGTCTTCCACCCTAATACAAAAATGATTACATATTAGAAAGTTCTTCATAATAATTACAAAAACAATAAATTATCAAATAGATTAACAATATTACATTATAACAGAAATAAAAATAATTTACAAGTATAGGATTTAATTTAATTTAATTACGAGTTAAAATCAGTTAAGTATTTAATAGATCAATTTATTATTTGGAGATTAATTATAGGTATAATAATAAATAGTAATAAACAGCTAAGTATGATGCTGAGCTTCCATTTACCACAGTCGATAGTTGTGTGTGTGTGTGTGTGTGTGTGTGTGTGTGTGTGTGTGTGTGTGTGTGTGTGTGTGTGTGTGTGTGTGTGTGTGTGTGTGTGTGTGTGTGTGTGTGTGTGTGTGTGTGTGTGTGTGTGTGTGTGTGTGTGTGTGTGTGTGTGTGTGTGTGTGTGTGTGTGTGTGTGTGTGTGTGTGTGTGTGTGTGTGTGTGTGTGTGTGTGTGTGTGTGTGTGTGTGTGTGTGTGTGTGTGTGTGTGTGTGTGTGTGTGTGTGTGTGTGTGTGTGTGTGTGTGTGTGTGTGTGTGTGTGTGTGTGTGTGTGTGTGTGTGTGTGTGTGTGTGTGTGTGTGTGTGTGTGTGTGTGTGTGTGTGTGTGTGTGTGTGTGTGTGTGTGTGTGTGTGTGTGTGTGTGTGTGTGTGTGTGTGTGTGTGTGTGTGTGTGTGTGTGTGTGTGTGTGTGTGTGTGTGTGTGTGTGTGTGTGTGTGTGTGTGTGTGTGTGTGTGTGTGTGTGTGTGTGTGTGTGTGTGTGTGTGTGTGTGTGTGTGTGTGTGTGTGTGTGTGTGTGTGTGTGTGTGTGTGTGTGTGTGTGTGTGTGTGTGTGTGTGTGTGTGTGTGTGTGTGTGTGTGTGTGTGTGTGTGTGTGTGTGTGTGTGTGTGTGTGTGTGTGTGTGTGTGTGTGTGTGTGTGTGTGTGTGTGTGTGTGTGTGTGTGTGTGTGTGTGTGTGTGTGTGTGTGTGTGTGTGTGTGTGTGTGTGTGTGTGTGTGTGTGTGTGTGTGTGTGTGTGTGTGTGTGTGTGTGTGTGTGTGTGTGTGTGTGTGTGTGTGTGTGTGTGTGTGTGTGTGTGTGTGTGTGTGTGTGTGTGTGTGTGTGTGTGTGTGTGTGTGTGTGTGTGTGTGTGTGTGTGTGTGTGTGTGTGTGTGTGTGTGTGTGTGTGTGTGTGTGTGTGTGTGTGTGTGTGTGTGTGTGTGTGTGTGTGTGTGTGTGTGTGTGTGTGTGTGTGTGTGTGTGTGTGTGTGTGTGTGTGTGTGTGTGTGTGTGTGTGTGTGTGTGTGTGTGTGTGTGTGTGTGTGTGTGTGTGTGTGTGTGTGTGTGTGTGTGTGTGTGTGTGTGTGTGTGTGTGTGTGTGTGTGTGTGTGTGTGTGTGTGTGTGTGTGTGTGTGTGTGTGTGTGTGTGTGTGTGTGTGTGTGTGTGTGTGTGTGTGTGTGTGTGTGTGTGTGTGTGTGTGTGTGTGTGTGTGTGTGTGTGTGTGTGTGTGTGTGTGTGTGTGTGTGTGTGTGTGTGTGTGTGTGTGTGTGTGTGTGTGTGTGTGTGTGTGTGTGTGTGTGTGTGTGTGTGTGTGTGTGTGTGTGTGTGTGTGTGTGTGTGTGTGTGTGTGTGTGTGTGTGTGTGTGTGTGTGTGTGTGTGTGTGTGTGTGTGTGTGTGTGTGTGTGTGTGTGTGTGTGTGTGTGTGTGTGTGTGTGTGTGTGTGTGTGTGTGTGTGTGTGTGTGTGTGTGTGTGTGTGTGTGTGTGTGTGTGTGTGTGTGTGTGTGTGTGTGTGTGTGTGTGTGTGTGTGTGTGTGTGTGTGTGTGTGTGTGTGTGTGTGTGTGTGTGTGTGTGTGTGTGTGTGTGTGTGTGTGTGTGTGTGTGTGTGTGTGTGTGTGTGTGTGTGTGTGTGTGTGTGTGTGTGTGTGTGTGTGTGTGTGTGTGTGTGTGTGTGTGTGTGTGTGTGTGTGTGTGTGTGTGTGTGTGTGTGTGTGTGTGTGTGTGTGTGTGTGTGTGTGTGTGTGTGTGTGTGTGTGTGTGTGTGTGTGTGTGTGTGTGTGTGTGTGTGTGTGTGTGTGTGTGTGTGTGTGTGTGTGTGTGTGTGTGTGTGTGTGTGTGTGTGTGTGTGTGTGTGTGTGTGTGTGTGTGTGTGTGTGTGTGTGTGTGTGTGTGTGTGTGTGTGTGTGTGTGTGTGTGTGTGTGTGTGTGTGTGTGTGTGTGTGTGTGTGTGTGTGTGTGTGTGTGTGTGTGTGTGTGTGTGTGTGTGTGTGTGTGTGTGTGTGTGTGTGTGTGTGTGTGTGTGTGTGTGTGTGTGTGTGTGTGTGTGTGTGTGTGTGTGTGTGTGTGTGTGTGTGTGTGTGTGTGTGTGTGTGTGTGTGTGTGTGTGTGTGTGTGTGTGTGTGTGTGTGTGTGTGTGTGTGTGTGTGTGTGTGTGTGTGTGTGTGTGTGTGTGTGTGTGTGTGTGTGTGTGTGTGTGTGTGTGTGTGTGTGTGTGTGTGTGTGTGTGTGTGTGTGTGTGTGTGTGTGTGTGTGTGTGTGTGTGTGTGTGTGTGTGTGTGTGTGTGTGTGTGTGTGTGTGTGTGTGTGTGTGTGTGTGTGTGTGTGTGTGTGTGTGTGTGTGTGTGTGTGTGTGTGTGTGTGTGTGTGTGTGTGTGTGTGTGTGTGTGTGTGTGTGTGTGTGTGTGTGTGTGTGTGTGTGTGTGTGTGTGTGTGTGTGTGTGTGTGTGTGTGTGTGTGTGTGTGTGTGTGTGTGTGTGTGTGTGTGTGTGTGTGTGTGTGTGTGTGTGTGTGTGTGTGTGTGTGTGTGTGTGTGTGTGTGTGTGTGTGTGTGTGTGTGTGTGTGTGTGTGTGTGTGTGTGTGTGTGTGTGTGTGTGTGTGTGTGTGTGTGTGTGTGTGTGTGTGTGTGTGTGTGTGTGTGTGTGTGTGTGTGTGTGTGTGTGTGTGTGTGTGTGTGTGTGTGTGTGTGTGTGTGTGTGTGTGTGTGTGTGTGTGTGTGTGTGTGTGTGTGTGTGTGTGTGTGTGTGTGTGTGTGTGTGTGTGTGTGTGTGTGTGTGTGTGTGTGTGTGTGTGTGTGTGTGTGTGTGTGTGTGTGTGTGTGTGTGTGTGTGTGTGTGTGTAAGAGAGAGTGACTCATTTCTACATCGGGTTTTATATTAATGTAAATTAACTTTAAAATATATTATGTTCATGAGAACATACACGTATGTTTTATTGAGAAATAAAGATCTTTAAACCGAACTAATTTCTAGTGTTAATTATCCTGTACAAATTTGAGAGAAGTCCTCGAATGCGTTGTTATATTTAAAGACATTAATAATCATATTATGATCCATGTTTCGTTTGCCGATTTGGGTAAGTATTATCGGGCTATACTGACATGAAATTCTTAGAGGCAACATGGAGTCTGGAATACTGCAAGTAGACGGTAATAGACTAGCTCATTATTAGGTACATGGGGTTAAAACCATGACTGGTGAAATATAGGCATAATAAACCTCTATTTACCCCTTCGAGACTAAAGACTATGTATGTATATATGTAAGCAGCGATAGCCTAGTGGGAAACCGTTAGACTGCCACGCAGAGGTCTCGAGTTCGAATCCAAGGCGCGCATCTCTGACTTTTCGAAGTTATATGCGTATTAAATAGCTAATTATCGCTTGCTTTAACGGTGAAGGAAAACATCGTGAGGAAACCTGCATGTCTGAGAGTTCTCCATAATGTTCTCGAAGATATGTGAAGTTTGCCAATCCGCACTAGGCCAGCGTGGCTTCTCACAGTGAGAAGAGGCCCGTGCCCAGCAATGGGACAATTTAATACAGGGCTGACATTATTTTTATTATATGTATATATGAATTTGGAAATCCTTACTAGAATGTATAATATTAGTTACAAACAAAATGAGATTTCACGATAAAAACTTTTTGCGAAAAGCACGGCTGATTTAAATATGCAATCGGAATTCCCAGCTTCTCCCTATACTAAGCCAAACTCAATTCAACCTTCTAATATAAGCTTCCACACATGAATAAAAACAAATAAGAAAGTATTATCAATAACGTAAGACACAGACAAATCGACATTCAGCCTTATCTCATCTATAAATCAACCCCGAGTCTGTCTGTCTAATATGAGAGTAAGGGCGCTATCGAATTAGAATAACAAATCACCCGCAAATAGGGGATGAACTATGAACTCAGTCAATTTGGACCTTTTGTGTGTCTAGTATTGACGAATATCTTTAGTATTAATAGAGTTATGTCTGCTGAGAAATGGAAAATCAGTTTTCTTTTTTCTCTTACATAAAGAAATGTTATTAGTGTCATATTTAAATAATTAGTTTAAGTGGTCTGCGGCCGTTATAATTAAGTAAATAAATGATATAAGATGGTTTTTAAGACCAGTTGTCATTTCTTTCGGAGGTTTTGTATTGACGTATATTTTTAATATTAAGGCTTCATTGACACATACCACAACCACACCACATCGACGAGACAAAAGATGATCAAGCAGTGGTTACGTGTGAATATTGTCGCTGCAACTTTTTGCAGTTGCGTTGTGATTCCTACAAAATGTGTATGTGGTTGAGGTGTCGTTAGTAGTTGCGATGTGGTTCCGACGACCCAATAACGCTCACGAGTGCCGACAGACAGTTCGACACCGGTTTTCATTAAGGAAACACGCCTTGACTGAACAAACTCATGGAATTCGAAGTGGAAACATTGTTGTTGCTATCCTTGTTATGGATTTGGGGGAGGGCGCAGGCGTGCGCGCAGTGTCTGTGCGTCGACGCAGCGTTGTGTCTGCGATGTGGTCGGACGCTAGTTCGCGGTGTCGCTGGTGGTTGCGTTGTGATTGCGATGTGGTCGGTATCACCCACGTGGTCGATAATGACGGCAAAATGTGGTCCGTGTAAATTCTACTATTCATTTTCAATACAAAATTGCGCCCGCCCACGTGGTGTGGTTGTAGTTGTAGTGTGGTTGTGGTACGTGTGAAACAAGCCTAAGGCATAACTCATGTCTGCCGATCTCAGCAGACAACTCTATGAAAAACAAGATAATTCATCTTCTATGTATATCTATAGAAGATGAATTTTCTTGTTTCTCTTACCAAAAATATGTTTTTGTAACAAAAAAAAAATATGTTGTGTAAAAATATGATATTAAAATTGCTTTTGAAGACTAAATCCTTTGTTAATTTGGAGCTTTTGTGTGTCTAGTATTGACGAATATCTTTAGTATTAATAAAGTAATGTCTATTGAGAAACAAAAGATCAGTTTCTTTTTTTTCTCTTACAAGAAAATCTGTTTTTGGTTCCATTATATAAGATTTTTTTGAAGACTAATTTCTTATTTAATTTGGATGTTAGTGTGTGTTTTGTATTTATGAATATCTTTAGTAATAATAGGGTTATGTCTGCTGAAAAACGGTAAATGAGTTTTCTTTTTCTCTTTCCAAAAAGCTTGTTATAGGTGTTCATTGATTTATTAAGTACATATTACGTAGTAGGGTTGGATATTATTATATATTATTATTAACACGGGAGAAGAATTTGTGCGACCGACAAATGGTTTCCCTAATCTACTTGTTCTTTGTGCCGTTGTTTTAATATTTTAAAGTCCCTCTCGAAGCAGACGTTGCTACAAATAAATAATGATATTATGGCCTAGGATCAACGAGTCAGATTAAAGAAAAAAGGAAATGAAATCATTGAGTTTTATTATTATTATTGATAATTGCCAATACAGTTACACTGCTTAAAACAATTATATAGCGGTACACGGAAACCTCTAAAGACTTTTAAAACTAAACAATAGGAACTTATAAACAACTGACTGCACGGATGGCGTAGTGGTTTTTGTGGTCGCCTCGCCGCTGCCACTGCGCCAAGTGTTGTGGGTTCGAATCCCACACAGGACAAAAATGTATGTGATCCTCAAATGCTTGTTACGAGTCTGGGTGTTCTTTGTGCCCGTTGTTTGAATGTTTATAAAGTCCGCCGCGATACAAAAACATACCAGTGCCGAAGTTGTCTTTTTAAAAACGAAAGGAATTTAAATCAATATGTTTTACTACTACTACGTAATAACTTATTTTATTTGTTAGTAGCAATGTCTGTTTCATGATAGACTTCCAATTATTGAAACAGCGGACACAAAGAACAACCCAATATAGTACAACTATTGGCCATACCACGAATTTTAACCGAGTGTGAATATTAAACCCAACTCGCGCAATGGCAGTGTAAAGTACTTGGAATCCCCGGCTGAACAGTGTTGTATGACTTATCTATTACAAGGAATGGTCTGTAGAATAACGGAGTCTGGCAATCTGGGTAGATGACAATAAATTCGGAAGATTGAAAATGAAGATCAAGAAACACTTGAAAATAGTATATCTACATTTATATACCTTTGCAACACAGGCTTGAACCTGAAAAGGTGATATTAGATACTTTTTATAAAATAAGATGCGCAATTTTCATCAACATCCGCATCCGCAAATGCATCGATTTGGACATTTGTAGATCTTCTCCCTTAGCCTTTATTATTCCCAAGTCACTTGGGGTTTTTGGCTTTTCTAGTCTAACTTAATTTGACAGGATATCAGTTTTTACACGAAACAGCTGCCACCTGACCTCCGCAACCCAAAGGCTAACGATACCCTAAGGCTAGACCAGTGTCAGGATATTAGAGGGTACTGACTTTCCCAATAACGACTGCCATAGATGTTTATGGCAGCCGGGACCGACGGCTTAACGTGCTCTCCGAGGCACGGAGCAGGCGATAATTGTCAATCAATACGCACGTAACTTCGAAAAGTCATATAACTTCCGAAAGTCAGAGGTGCGCGACGTGGGTTCGAACCCGAGACCCTCTGCATTGCAGTCTGTCGGTCTCCCCAGTGAGCTATCGCTGCTTTTGCAGATGTGAGCCTTTAAATACCCGTATCCGCCGCATGTTAAAAAATCTGCATCCGCAACATCCCTGGTACAGACATTAAGGAAGGACAAGAGCCAGTAGACTTTGTCCTTTTGGCAGCACTAACCCGCATGAAGATGCTACATAGTAGAAGACGAGTTTATTACCATATTAATAATAATAATAATAATATTCTATCACATTCACATAACACCATCTAGCCCAAACTAAGCAGAGCTTGTACTATGGGTACTAGACAATGGATAAACATACTTATATACTTTTTTTTTGGAAAAGCATACATATTATACATAGAAAATATTATATTAGGCTCTGGACGTCGTGCTACCACAAAGAATTTCTTGATAGAAAAATCTAATTGCACTTAACCCAACGCCGAAATCGAACCCTAAACAAATACTTACATAGTAATTGCATTCACTACCGCTACGCCGCCGAAGCATGCATATCAGTACAGATTTATTATCAGCGTTTAAATTTTTTTCTAGGTACCTATTTACTGTTTTTCTGTAGAATAGAGTCTTAACATATACAGATATTATGATTTTATATAAAAGTATAGGTACAGTTTTCAGTAAATGTGGTCAATGATTTTACTTATTTACATAGGGTCCTGGAAAGCAGTTGCATGCAGGCGGCCCAATTTCGGTCTGTGTGACCTGTAAGACCCCTATGTCCAGCATTGGACGTCTTGTAGCTGAGATGATGATGATAACCTCATGTACTCATGACTGGTTCCCAAAGGGATTTGTATGAGTGCGATTTTCATTTTCCACGAATCTGAGACACACATCTCATTAATTCGCATCTTCGAAGAATGTTATAAACATTCTTCAAGCAAGCTCGCAGGCTTAGAGCAGCCTAGAGCAAAACAAAACCGTTACTGATTTTCAAAGAAAGCTCACCTACATGAAGTTTGAATAAGATCGTCGAAAGCCTTACTGACTGTTCTATTAATTACTTAATAGGTTATATTTTAAATATTAAATGCATATAGCTTATATGCTTCAAACATAAAGAAAAATAAACACAAAATACAGCAAGGCTTGGTGGTTTACCTGTAACCCTAAAACAAGCAACATTATTAAACGAACAATAAAGAACATTACACGGTCAATTTGTACCCGGGTATAACATAAAATGTTTAACCCTCCAATACCTACGAATTGTAGTTTTAATTCCTTAAGTGTGTCGCTCATTAGCAACGGAAGGGTTAGCGCCCAACGGCCCCTGAAATAAAATTCTTTTGCCCTTCTTGAACACTATAAAAGAAATTAGGTTTAGTCTATGGCACGGAGCAATTAAGATGGAATGAATAATGTAGAGGATATAATATTTATTGTTGTTTTTTTAAATGTAAGGCGAATTATTTTGATTAGGTAGGTGTTATATTGAAATTACATTTTGATGTAAATTGCAAAATATTTTATAAACCTGTAATCAGGAAGTTTAAAATGTATTTGAAAATTATTATAGAAGATGCAGAAGTTTATTATACCTACCCCGACTTTGTTCGTTTTGGTTTCCAAAGTAGCTTAACAGTTCATTTCTGACCCAAATTTTATTAAAATCTTCAACTAGATTCTAGACTTCTTATAAACTTCTTGAATTAATGAAATTGAAAAAGAATTTGAATCAATAAAGGTTTTAATATAAATTGATTTAAGTAGAGAAATAACAATAAGATAAATAAGCATGTCAATGGATAAAATAAAATAGTGAGAAGGATTTATGACAAAATTTTACAAATACTTACGAAATAGAAATAATTAAAGCATAAGAATAAAAATACTTAAAATATAAAAAGTTACTCTACCAGTTCTCTTGTGCATAGTATCTGAAACAAGTTATTTAAATCATTAATATATTATTATATGAGATACATAATATTTATTATAAGTACAATTAAATATAAACACAGAAAAGCAGAATTAAGAAAGAAGCACATTAGCACGGCACCCGACTACTATTGCCATCTGTGTAACAAGTGTGGCACTACTTGAACAGTGTGTGTAGTTATTCATATAAACCACAGATGGCGTACCCTTGTATTGTCATTATGCGTTTTTAGTAACATACACCAAACAACTAAGAAATGTACGTAGAATTTTTAGGTTTTGCATAGTTATTACAACTTAAATATTATTTAAGAGTACATTTCACATTTTCATAGCACATCCGTCATCCTTAAGTTAGCATTTTAAATTAATTACTTATTAATTATTAGCATTTGAATCATAATTGTTTATTATAGTCACTTACTAGTGATATCTTTATGAACACGACTTTAACATGTATTTAGAAATTACAAGTAGGTATTAGATATTTATACAATTAAAAGGACCGACACTCGTCCATATTCTAAGCGTAGGTACGTAATTTATTTATTTCTTTCTTTTTATTTATTTCTTTTTTATTTCACCAAAAATGAACCTTATAAATCAAACATAAAGAGCATGCATGTACATTATTATCCTTAAAACTAAGATATTTTCTTTAGAAATTGCATTTGGATATTATGTATCTAAATTAGGCTTTTTAACAATAAGTTCGGTACCTTCTGAACTAGTTGAAACTGTATCTCAGAAGGTAACTGTTCATCAGTGCTAATAATATACTAACTTACAAAAAAAAAAAAAAAATAATTACATAATTTAATTATCTATTTATTAGTAGTAATTATTGTAATACTTATTACTTATACATTTATTAAACCAGGTCAGTAATAAAATTGAACGGACTATTCAAAATAATAAGTAAGTATTCTGGTTTTGCTAGCTACGATTGTGAACAATGGTGTGAGTGCCGTTCTTAAGCAGTAATGGCGGAGTTACGACTAAAGGAACGCCTTTTATTAAATTATAATAGTTTTTAGGCTCCCTTGTTGTCTATTTTTGCGCACAATCTTGAGGTCTAGGAGTCGATTCCCGGTTTATGCAACGAGTTATTGGGTTACTTTATTATAATCGATCTAATTCATTTTGATGGGTTTCTTTCTTTAGCAGCAATATCGTAGTGGGTAACTTTTGGACTGCCACGCAGAAGTTTCGAGTTCGATCTCAAGGCACGCATCTCTGACTTTTCGAAGTTTTATGCGTATTTAATAGTCAATTATCACTCGCTTTAACGGTGAAGGAAAACATCGTGAGGAAACCTGCATGTCTGAAAGTTCTCAATAATGTTCTCGAAGATATGTATGTCTACAAACCCGCACTAGGCCAGCGTGGTGGACTGTGGCCTAACCCTTCTCACACTGAGAAGAGGCCCGTGTCCAGCAGTGGGACAATTTAATACAGGGCTGATATTATTATTATTATCTTTCTTTCGAAAGCACTTGTTTTAGGAAACGAATGAGCTATTTTTATTAACTTTTTATTGTCAGTAAAAAGTTCAGAAACGTGATTGATAAATAGCAATAGGTCTAAAAAGAACGTAGTTTCACGAAATAGTTTTGTGACATGCGAAGTACAGAATTATACTCCTAATTAAACCTGTCAAATTCATTATCAAATTTGTTAGATGTGTTTCAGGTCCCTCGTAAGAGATCGAGCGTATTGATGTCTTCCGAACACATCGCACCCTTAATAAAACAGAGACTTATCTCAGTATTTTGGATTAAACGAATTTGAACTCTATTGCAAAGATTTAACACAAATATAATATTAGAATTTAACATTTACAATTAGAGTTCAAATTGTCTTACTTTCAAATTTCGAGTTAAGTCGCTGTTTTATTAAGACTGCGACATGTTAAGATACCGTCTTGTTTGTGTAGTACAACTGAAAATTTACTATAAGAAAAAGCTAAAAGACACTTGACCCAAGCATAGAACCTGGAACATCACGATTGACTGCAAACTTATGCCATTGAGCCCAGGAGTAATACAAAAACATCCTACATATATTATTAACTAACTGAACCGCGCAACTTAATCTGCGTCACATAAAATAATTTTGCCCGCGTTTTGCAATTTTTGTCATTGATGCGCCGCTCCTATTGGTCATAGCGTGATGTTATATAGCTTATAGCCTTCCTCGATAAATGGCCAATCCAACATTAAAATAATTTTCAATTCGAACCAGTAGTTCTTGAGATTAGCGCGTTCAACCAAACAAACAATCTCTTCAGCTTTATAAATATTATACATAGAAACACCCAGACCAAGATAAACATCCATGTTCATGCACACAAATGTTTGACTTGTGCGGGAATCGAACCCGTGACCTCAGGTGTGGCAGTCGGTTAGGCTAACCACTACGCCATCGAGGCCGATAGTATAATAGTTCCTAAACGCAGGTAAAACCGCGGGGCATACCCAGTGAAACAATATAATACTCAAAGAAGGACGTATACTTATTCTAAAGAGCATTACACAAATACACAATGTTCCGCCATTGATTTATATTGGACAATATTGCAACGCAATTCCCTATAACTATTTTAGTCTATTTTCAACTTAATTACTTATACATTTAGGTTAATTTTACATCGTTATAGTCTATTACAGAAATCTAATAGCGGAATAATATTAGATATTCAGGGCAATGTATTTGCGACCTAATTGCTTGTGTAAAGAGTTTATAATTGATTGAACGATGAGTGGAGAGAAATAACTGCCTAGAAGTCAATGCATATCCATGCATCATGAGAGATGAGTCTATTTATTTGTGGATGTTCAAGTTTATAATAATTTGTGCTAGTATTATGTTTGGTTTACTTCGAGATTTTGGCTATTGGAAATCTTTACCATATTAAGTCACAACGGCACACCGGCGGTTAGACACAATATGTTTTCAATGATGTTAATATTCCTTTATTCACTACAAATTCAATATTTGACTATGGTAGTATCTGCCTTGGTGGTGCAGCGGTCGTGTATGAGATCTCGAGTTAGATTATCAAAAGTCAAAGACAAAATTCATTTAGGTCACAAAGTAACACATATTAACTTCAAAATATATAGGTACTACTTATGTAGTACCTTATACTTATGTAGCACTTATGTGCTACTTTTGGAATGAAAAATATAAGGCAGAAGGGGAAGAAGAAGGCCAGGCATTCATAGAGGACATTCTTAGATCAAGTGAAAGAAAAGGTTAAAATTACGTCGTATCAAGAAGTCAAAGCGCTGGCTGAAGATAGGACATTATGGAAGAGACTCCACCGACAAGAGCTTGGCTCTTAAATTGAAGAAGGAGAAGTTACTTTACCCGCCCGATACTCCGAAACTCACTAGAGTTTTGGAGTACATCGGGTCGAGCAGTGTTGTTGGAGTAGAGCCTCAATGATTTCAGCATGAATGGGCCGGCTCGACCGGGGCAAGACTACCCTCTTACAGAATATCGACGTGAGATAGCAGTATTTCTACTGTTATGTTTCGTTCGGTGAGTGAGAGTGGCGGCGGCCCAATCAATCCCTTACCCCTTCCCGCTCCTTCTCCTTCCCACTTCCTTTCTAAAGGGTCAGCAACGCGCAAGTGATGCCTCTGGTGTTGCAGGCGTCCATAGGCTACGGTGACCACTTACCATCAGGTGGCCAAATGCCTAAGTTCGGTGATGTCAACCTTTTTCTACATCATGTTGAGATGGGCATTCCAAAGGTGTGTTTAGGTGCCTCTCTTTGCAATTATTTTGTTACTAGATTTTGCCCGCGGCTTCACTCGCGTAAATATAGGTCAGGTTAGATTAGTAACCTTACTTTTCTGGATGAAAGATACCCTGTCCTTTTTGTTACCCTGACAACGTATAACGCGAAATTTAATCATGATCGGTCGACTAGTTTAGGCGTGAAAACGTAACAAACAAACAAACTCACATTCGCATTTATAATATTAGCATTTGTGCGCGGCTGCGCCCGCGTGGTACCTACATCGATAAAAAGCCTAAGTCTTTCTCTAGGTTTTCAACTATATCTGAACCAAATTTCATTTAAATCGGTTGAGTGGTTTAGCTGTGAAGAGGTAACAGACAGACAGAGTTACTTTTGAATTTATAATATTAAGTAAGGAATAAGAATTAGTTAGAATAATGGATTTCCGTCAAGTAATTCCTTATTCGACTCTAAGTTACCAACTAGTACTGCAACCCTAATCACCAACAACCAAAGTAGCGAACTTTCCCTCAATACGTGCAATTAGTTTGGTTAATACAACTCATGCGCACTTCTCATGATTGCATATGATCTATGACCTTCGCGGTCACGTCGCACATCCAAATTATGGAAAATTATACACAAATATACGTACAAACGTACCTACATTTATATCAATATACAGGGTGTCCTGTAATTAATAGATAACCTTGAAATGTCTTATTTATAGTAGCATTGATGGCCGTTCAGAAAAAATATGAATAGAAAAAAAACAACAAAAAACCGATGGAATTCATTAATTTATGGTCCTAGTGTACAAGAAAGTTAAATATGGTAATTAAAAAAGAAATCATATCTCAGGTAGTAGTTAGGATAGATATTTTTCATATTTTTTTCTGAACATCCATCAGTTCTACTATAAGACATTTCAAGGTTATCCATTAATCACCGGACAGCCTGTATATATTCTTAACGTGAGTCATTCTTGTCAAGCACGACTTGGCTGTACTGATGGTATAGTGTTTTAAGCGATCGTGTGTGTGGGTTTGATAACCATACGAAACAAAAGTTCATCTGGTCTATTTTATCTGAGTCTCCGTTGCTTGAAAGTTTGTAAAGTCCCTCGTGATTAAGGAATTATAGAAAGTTATTACATGTTGTACTTGACTCTCTCTCTCTCTCAACTTGACTAGTATCACCCAACCATTCCGTTGTTTAGAGCCTATGTGCTGGCACTTGGGAGTCTACTCATCCAGATAAAATCAACCCGAGAAGGGAATTATTTTTATCTTAAAACTAATTTACAAAAGTTGGATGAAGTTTAATCATAAACTGCAATTCTAATAAAATATATTCTAAAACAATTATAGAGGACATCCGCATTCTTCATTGCTTATTTGAAGGATTTTTTATATTAATACGACTTATTTTCTAAAATGTAAGGTTGCGCTATATAATCGTACGTACCTATTATGCACAGTTGGTTTTCCTCCACATCTAAAAATAATCCCAAAACAAATCACAAGCTTCATTTCACAAAAAAACACACCCAGAACATAACTTCCACCCAAAATATTAATTTCTCCCGAATCATTTCCCAATCACGCGAAAAAGCAAACAGATCCCCCACATCAAAGAAACATTATGAAATAATAAAACGACACCTTAATCTTATTACATTATAATAATACTGAATAACTTACAGATGTTTTCATAATCGGATAGTCTGGTATCCCAATTTTTCATTATTCGAAATTACATTATCGAAAATTTGCATCGCCTCTAGCGCCATCTATGTTTAAGAGTCGTTACTAAAACCACAAATATATTTACCGTTTACGAGTAATCATTTTAATTTTAATATATCCTTATTACTTTAAACATAAGGTTGAAAATGCAATGTGGGTTGGTAATGGTAAATGAAAGACTAATTTTGTGAAGCAAGGAGCGAGATTAGGGTTCGATCCCGTTCAAAGCCCTCTGCAAAAACAGTATGAATAATAATATGATTTGCATAATATCGGCTGTTCATCTAACAAGGTTGTTTACTTTGATAAGTTGGGCGGTGATAGTAGATTTGTTTTGAACAAATATTGTAGACCAAAAATATATAAGTTATCTTCGACTAGAATCATAAATTCATAATATATCAAAGTCAACTATTCGATAGATCTTCGATAAGCAAATATTTTTTCTGATACGGTCCATCGTAAGTTCTCAGTTTCCATCCCCGAAAGTCTTAAGTTTTTTTCCAGCTACCGTGGCATGGATTCTCAGGTGTGTGCCAGGAATAATGCAATGGGCATGCCTATTACGTGGGTACCAAAAACATAACTAGCAAAATCTGACTGCAAAGTATAATTACTGTAACATCTAGGTATAGGTATTATAGTTTTTAGAGTTCGAAAAACTCTTATACAACAACTTTGTCCGTCCGTCTGTTATACAACTTTCAACTCCAGAACCGTAAGAGCTAGAGACTCGCGGTCAACGCCATTCGACTCAGCATAGTCGATATACCCCCGAAATGACTAAGACCTTTGACCTTTGACTTCTGAAGGTCACGTGATACCATTTTTCCGAACTCTGAGATTTACGGTAATTCATTGCCGTTTCTCACTTATTATACATACAGCAGTAGACTATGCTTAGTCTTACGCGTAGCATTAGTAGTATTACAGCCACATTTTGCTAGCTAGGCATGGTTTTTGGTCCCACGTGATAAAAGAGAGCCTATTGCCTTTTATCAGTCACGGGTCCAGTGCTCTGTGCTGCTAATGCAATTTCTTTACTCCAATAGCACTTTGCCCATAGCGGGAATTGAACCTGAGACCTCTTGCTCACGAAGCAGCTAGCTACATTTTCCACAAATCTCTGAAGAAGTAAAGATTACACCTGCAAAGCCATAAATATAATTTTTTTTAGCCTGCTTTCTTACCAAACCTAGTTAGTTATAAATAACCTATTCTTAAACCTAATAATGTTCTCGATTTCTTAATCGATATTAAATTGCCAATTCCGCAGTTTAGTATGCTAACTGGCGAGTTCCGGAATTCGCATCAGTCACGCTTTTTACTGTATCGTTTTGGTAATAAGCTACGGACACCCAGAATTAGTAACTAGCATCAATCGAAAAATGTGATTAAAATAGTGCTACAATTGGCGACTTGTAATAGAATGTTGCAAAAATACATTTTCGACTAAAAAGCGGATTAGTTCCGGTAAAGTGATTAAAAATAAATAGCAGCACAAGATTCTTCTTCTCAAACTTTATTTACAGATTGTGGAGCTGGCAAGCAGTCGCCTATCCATTGCTGTCGGACTAAGTACGACGAATAAAAAAAAAGTAGACGAATCAAAAATGATCGTTTGCGTCTAGGTGTACTTTTTTTAAAGAGACCTCACCTGCATTATTAATTATTCCTGTGCCTCGGGGGACTTTATAAACATTCAAACAACGGACACAAAGAACACCCAGACTGGGAACAACCATTTGTGGACCACACAAATTTTTGTCCCGTGTGGGATTCGAATCCAAAACACTCGGCGCAGTGGCAGCGTCGAGATGACCACTAAACCACTCGTGCATCGTACTTTCCGTTAATTGTATTTTTGTGAAGCCCTCTTGTGTTGATATAAAAGCGCCTGTTTAGGAGCCTGGCGCTTTGAGCTGCTTTATAATGGAATATCTTCGTGATCTATCTCTTAAGTGCTAATTATAGTATAAGACAAAAGAATGCCGACTTCTGATTGCCTTCACGTGTATTTGCTATTCTTTAAAACGACAACCTAATCTAACCGATTCGGTAAACTATTTGTGGTTCATATTACTTTTTATATGTTGGGGCTCGAATTTACAATCAGTTAAGTTCTAATTATAAATCTTCCATTCTCATTTTCGCGAGTCTAATAAAATGGACAATGTCAGAAAAAGAAAACTCATATTTTGTCAGACTTGGAAAACGATTGTTTTATGCTACACCAAATTTTTTGTTTCATGGGGGAATCGAATCTATGTCACGACTAGTTCTTCCTTCAAGTTTTTTAATCTCACTCCAAAAAAGCAGTTTGTATTATATCATACCTCAGCTTTATTCCGTTGTTGTACGTCACTTCACGACCCTTCATTCAATACAAGTACCTATATCACTTTATATTCGTTCTCAATATAACTTCTACTACCAGTCTTACTCCCTCAAATATAAATAAGAAAACTTACATACTTATTTTCAAACGGTTTTCAAACCCAGACGTTCATCTTCAATAACATGCATATGAATATAACCATTGAACAAACTCGCTATTACTATACAGATGGACAGTTCGATCAGGGGTGGGCAACAGTGGGCAGTGTAAATAAATAATTGTAATTCTTAATAAAACTCCCCCCGTGGCCAGTGGTTGTAAATCGCACGCGGTGGATGCCACAACTATTTGTAGTTTTGCTAGGATTGAGAGGTTTTGATACTTTCTGTTGTTCAAATAAAGAAACATTACTATTTGTAATTATAAATGATCTGGTATAGTTATTAAATCAAACTTTCAAGTCAATCTTTGGATGATACAGATTTATAGGCATATAAAATTGATTTAAGTCCCTACCGTGTATAAGTGGTTAATAATTTTAGATAATTAGCTTATTCCATACCTTTAACAGCATCTCTAGAAAATATTGATATTAATTTTAACAGGCAATGCGGAATGATAGCTCAAGAATTTTAATATATAAAGCAATCTAAGATAAAAGCAGCTCTTTGAAATTAAACTGCTATATACGGATTTTATCGCGTTGTTTATTTGACACTTTATTACAAAATTTTGAAATTTTTTACACTACTTCTACTATTAAACATTACAAATTTTTAAGCTAATTAAATTATTATTAAACTATTTAGATTAAATTTATTTTTACACTTTCCCCGACGTTTCGGTTGCTTTTCAGCAGCCATGGTCACGGGGAGACCGCAGCTCTTTTTTATTTATTTATTTATTGTTCTTTGGGAAACAAACAGATGTTATATAACATAAAGACAGTAAGATACAAATAAAACATAATCCAGAAAAGTTTCTGCACATTGCTCTTACATTGTGACGGATTTTAAAACAGTATTAAGATACTATAGAACAAAACAGGATAAGTAACAATTTGGAAAACAGTATAATATATGTATAATATGATATGCATTATTAACTATTGTGAATGATTATTGGCAAGGGATCTTTTAAATTTAGCCAGAGATATATGAAATATATCTATGTCATCATTGCTCCCACTAATTTAAATTGAGTTGGTAAAAGCGCGACAAGATCTTTGGGTAAAAGTGTTCATACCGTAATTGGTCTTAGCAACGGGAATATGAAAGACAGACTTCTTTCGTGCACTAAGTTGTGGACATCCAAAACTTATTTTACTCAAAAGATAAGGGGAGTCCACATGACGGCCTCGGTGGCGTAGTGGTTAGTGTAACCGACTGCCACGCCCTGAGGTCGCGGGTTCGATTCCCGCACAAGTCAAACATTTGTGTGCATGAACATGGATGTTTGTCTTGGTCTGGGTGTTTCTATGTATAATAAGCATGTATTTACAAAAAAAAAAGTATATATGTATGTTTATCCATTGTCTAGTACCCATAGTACAAGCTCTGCTTAGTTTGGGCTAGATGGTGTTGTGTGTATGTGATAGAATATTATTATTATTATTATTATATTTCTTATAATCTTATAAAGAAAAACTAAATCATGTTTCACACGTCTAAATTCTAGGGTTGGGAAATTCGCAACAACCGATACATTAGTATGTGATGTAATTAAATTTTTATCACATCTATCCTTTTCATTTGGTCAATATATACGTTATACTGGGTTAGGTTAGATTACTATGTACTTATAATGTACGTTGTTTATGTTATGCATAACAAAATCTGATAAATAGCAGCGACAATCCTATATACCTATTAAAATATGGACAAATGTCTTTAAAAATATTGATAAATGGAACCCACTACACCAAACTTAACATCTTTCCAGTTTAAAAGTTTATTGCCCTTCCGGGTAACCTTATAGATATGCTAATGATTTACGAACAAATATTAACTAACTGCCAAACACTGCTTCATTTTTAAATACTGTATCATGAAACTAAGTTCTAATCGCAGCCAACATTTAATCCAATCCAACAATTAATCAAATCATGTCCAAGTATCAAAACACCTCGTTCCTGTATGAAACAGATAGAGCCGTCAGTGGGTCGCGTAATGACCGGGCACTTTACATAATTTGCCGATCGACTGACCCGCGCGGCACTCGATCGACTGACCCCAACATCATGTCTTGACTCCACTCCATCGATCCGCACAATATGGACTAACTTATTCAATAATGCACCTCACCCGAATCATTTTGAATTTATTTATTTTTACATTTTGTTTGGGGCGAAAATGTTTTGGATTCTATTTTAATTTTGAACCAATCGAATGTACGTAACTACCGAAAAAGTGCTATGTATATATGTTTTATTATATTAAATCCATTCAGCAAGTAACGATGTCAACATAACTCGCCTTACTTTACGTCAAAAAATATTTACAACACTTAGCCCGACCCAGCAATTGAACCTAATACTAAATGTCTAGTAATAAAAATCCAAATCGCTGACCGACCAATAAAAAAAACAAAACAATGCAAAGAATTTTCATGTTATTTTATAATTAAAAATGTGGTCAAAACGCACCATGCTATCCATTTTTGACACCACAACAAAAACTTACACCATATTCAACCAGGTGGGTCTTTTAACATTTACCATATAGTATGGGCTGTATAAAAATATAATTAAATGCTAAATTGTTCGCTAAATAGGTAAAAAGTGTGGCTCCAGGGGACATCTCAGCATGGGCTGTCAATCAATGTCCTCTCCGTATATTGAAATTGCACTTTTTATGCGTATGCGCAGACAGCGTGCTGTGTCAGTGAGCGTGGAACAGCGGATTTGAAAATGGAGTGTTGATGAATTAAGATCTCTTTATTACCGTCTCTTAATATTTTGTTATCCTAGAATTATTTTTCTTCCATTTACGTAAGACTTATCTTTCAGAGGTCTTTACAAACATTCAAACAACGGACACTAAGAAACATCGAAAGACTTTTTTGGATTACACATTTTTTGTAAAGTTCGAACCCACAACACACACTTTTATTCAATCTAATTTATGGAAAATCTGGTGTCTAAACTAATCTTAAGGGCCTCCTACCACAAAACGTAAAAAATACACGATTTTCAACACGTATCTAGTACCTTAAATGATGTCCCAAAATTCTCAAACAACATTTAAACAATACTTCGATTTATAAACTTTAATTTCATTCATTTATATTATATATATTTAATTTTTTATGAGATATACAAGCAATATTAAAAATGATTGATTTCACAAAGTTTATGTATAAACTTCTTCATCTGTAGAAGTATGAATATTAAACTCACATTTATATGTAGAGAATACATTTATTGTAAATCGTGTGCAATTTTTAATTTATTTACGTTGATTTTTCATTTAAAAATTTATTTTTCTCGATATTTTACACACTTTTGTAAAATTTTATATTTTTATTATTATGTCCATACTGCTAAAATTTACTTTTAATTTATACTATTGTAATGCCCGACAGGGTAGACTGTTGAAACGAAATCTTATTTTAAGAACACATTTCATGTACCTACACAGTTTAAGCAATAAATGTCTTTGTCTTTGTCTTTCGGTCGAATCATTCTAGAGGGTGTCTGCGCGGGCGACGGGCGGCATACGGCGCCAGCCTTTGTGACGGACGGACGTATGCAATTTTTTCCCCAAAACGCGTGTTGAAATTAAACTACTATATACGGATTTTATCGCGTTATTTATTTTACACTTTATTACAAAATTTTTGAAACTGTCACACTACTGCTAGATACTATTGAACTTTACTAATTTTTAAGCTAATTAATTTATTAAAACTATTTATATTTAAGTTTACACTTTCTCCGACGTTTCGATTGCTTTTCAGCAGCCATGGTCACGGGGAGACTAACGTAACGAAACGTCGGGGAAAGTGTAAACTTAAATATAAATAGTTTAATAAATGAATTAGCTTAAAAATTAGTAAAGTTCAATAGTATCTAGTAGTAATGCGACAGTTTCAAAATTTTGTAATAAAGTGTAAAATAAATAACGCGATAAAATGCGTATATAGTAGTTTAAACTCAATGAATAACATTCGCGTAAACAGAAGACAATATTATGTAATCTTAAGTCTAATTTCAAGAGCACTAGACAAAATATACACTTACTTATAACATTTAAATTTTTTATTTGCGGTTAGGCAAAAGTACTGATATTTTGAATATTAGTTCATGAGATGTTGTGTTAGTGTATGTATGTATGTGTGTGACAGAGAGTCGGTTTGTGTGTCTCAGTATACATTTATATTTATTACCTACAAAGTCTTGTTGACATATGTGACAGTGTGACATGAAAAATATTATCGCTTTATCCGTTTAAGGCCGCTTCCGCTCCGCTCATCAAAGAACACGCACCTAATCACATATGTATTATAACATACTATCAAACGGCCATCGACTCTTGTTACACAAAAACTATACCGATGTATAATTGCGCAGGGAATTCGACAATTGTACGTTTTTGTTACAATTTTGTTAAGATTCTTGTGAACGCCGTAAATGTCTCTTACGAGATACAGACCTCCCGCGATAATGAACTCGACTTTGCTGGTTAACCGGTCGTATACCGCCGGCTCGCATACCAGCCGGCAGATTTGTACCCGTCGTAGGCCGGTGGCTCGCATGCGAGCCACCAAATTGGTTTTACGTTAGCTTAAGCTAAAGCGAAGGCGGCGCGCGGCGTTTTGGCGCCAATTTGGTGGCTCGCATGCGAGCCACCGGCCTACGACGGGTACAAATCTGCCGGCTGGTATGCGAGCCGGCGGTATACGACCGGTTAATAGACTATATGTATTATATATAATAGCTTTGATACGACTTTTTGACATTAACCATACCATAGTATCAAATAAATAATTTCAATAATTTACATGATTTAGATAAGAAATAGAAAATAAATGGATTTAAAATAGGAAAAACACAATCCATGAAGCAACACCTGAACCTTCGCGTAGGCAATGTTTATAATATAAATCTTGATTTACATGTAGTATACATATAAACCATGCAAGCTTAAGAGTTCATAATGTTCTCAAAAATAGGTACGTGAATTCTGCCATTTCGTAGATGGCCAGCGTGGTGGACTATGACCTAACCCTTCTCACACTAAGAAGAGGCTCCTAGCAGTGGGACAGTTTAATTACAAGGATGATATTATTATATATAAATCATTAAAGAATATCAACAGCACAGAATAAGTAACAGTGTAAAACACTCACAGCTATATTTCAGACCCCCAATCCTAGAGGCATGAAGCTCATTGCCAGCCTCCGTGGTAATATAAAGAATTTAATTAGAAATAACCAACAATACTTTACCTGACCAAAAACCTTCGCAGTCAGCTGCAAACGAAAAAGATACCATCGTCTAACTATAATTTTACTTAATTCCCACATTCACACCGCCAAAATCTCTTTATCTGCAAAACCAGTTAAGTGCCACTTAGAGCTTTTTACACCGTAAGAAGAAACCATCTCAGTAATCCAACAACCATAGCGAACAATAAGTGGTTGGCAGCCATCGAAACCTATCTCCATGGACATGATATTACCATTTAATAGCCGGTGGCTAGCGTAACGGCTATCGGAATGATCTGGGGACAGTTTATGAGACATAACTGCGGATGCCCCACTATCTGATGCATTTTCAGATGAGACGATTTTGGGTTAAGACAATTGAGGGTGCGATGGTGCAAGGCAATATCTTTAGCGGGGCGTAGATTGCTATACTTTTTTCTGCTGTTATGTAAAGTTAATTAGTCGTAGTTAGTAGTATAGTAACCTCTGTCATCTGTCTTGTTATGCCAAAAAGATCTTTTTATGCAACAAAGCTGGCGAACTGTCATATGATTAGCTTAACGGTTAACCATACGATCGCTTGCAATATTAGCTGTAGTACTCGTTGGTTCCTGAGCCTAGGAAAAAAGATTTACAAATCACGTGAAAGGAATATATATGTAAGTATAGCAACCATCAGAATTCTTACCTACCGGGCGAAACCTAGAAACTGCGTTTCTACTTTTCCACCGGCTTCCTGTGAGTTAATACAGTTCCAGGCAAAATAGCTCAAGACGTGGTAAGTGTATTACTTTTTGCGGTTTTTTGTGTGGAAACTGTACTTTTCCAGGTAAGACAGCTGAAAATGTAGTAAGTTTTAGTACTCTTTTGCGGTTTTCTGTGTCAGAATGATACTTTTCCAGGCAAGACTCCTCAAAACATAGTAAGTGTTAGTACTCATTTGCGGTTTCCTGTAAGAGTGTAGTAATTTACTGGTGAATGAGCTCATTACATAAAAGCCAAATAATTAGCAACGATGAACTCCTACAATTAAAACAAGAATCCATCAACTATTAGTTAACGTAAATGATAAAATTGTTATATATAATTCTGTTGCTGTTCAGTTTAGTTGTTGGGTTCATGTTCGAAACCACACAAAATGTAACAACTTTGTAACAACATGAATGTAGAGTAGTAGAGCCACGCTAATTTCAGCATGAATGGGTCGGCTCGACCGGGGAAGAACTACCCTCTCACAGAATATCGACGTGAGGTAGCAGTATTCCTATTGTTGTGTTTCGTTCGGTGAGTGAGAGTGCCGGAGGCCCAATCACCCTCTTTACCCCTTCCCGTTCCTTCTCCTTCCCACTTCCTTTTATTCCTAAAGGGTCAGCAACGGGCAAGTGATGCCTCTGGTGTTGCAGGCGTTCATAGGCTACGGTGACCACTTACCATCAGGTGGGACGATGCCTGTTTGCCATCGAAGTCGCATAAAAAAAAATTGAAATTGAGTATGTATATGAATTGATCCAAAATCGCTGCATACTTACCCTTGTGCCACAAAAAGGAAAGCAATTGACTAGGAATTTACTGTTTTAAGGATTACGAGGAGTGCCCTCTGCCCTCTGTACTCCGAAGGGCCATCGAAGACATTGTTTTACTCTTTCAATTCAATTCTAGGAGGTAATGCTACCCCCAAAACAATATTGTATGAATCTATGTATGAGTTTATAAAGGTAAATAGGGATACGGGTGAATAGTCCGGTTGTATTGTCTATACGATCTTATTCATAGAGCCGTAGATAATACTAGTAACCAGAAAAAAAAGTTATTTATACAATTTTTATAGTAATAAAAATTATAAAAATCTTTTTTATTACTGTTTCTGGTGGTTGTAAGTATTAAAGTCCGACGATGCAAGTACCTTCCACTGATGCAAGTAGTTCGCGCGGAGTACATGCGTGAGTTATTCATACGGGCTACATGCGGTTGCTTGCGTCGATTCTTGTAGATGTTATTTAGGCTAGTGTCTTAACTTGCGCAAAATGCAAAGTATACAAGAGCCAATACTAACAACGACTTGGTTTTTAATTATAATTCGTGCCATATCAATTAATACTTAAAGCGTAACTTGAATCACTCTTTTTTTTTATAAATATTCATAGTAATATATTAATGTATATTAATATATTATTATTATTATTATTATATAATAATACTTTATTTCTGACTCTGGGATCCATATACAAGGTCGACACATAATACAGTAATAGTTATAAATTAGAGTTAAAAACAAATTAAGTGGCAATAGTCATCCATTGACAGTACGTTACAGTCTGCAGCAGGCCGTCTGACAGACTCATAATTATAGTATTTTTACACATGGCAACTCTGGACATAAAATACGGTATTCTTTTACGCTGAATTGCATTAAAAGTATCAACGCGCACATCAAAAAACATTCCGGACGCGCTATGGCATCGTGATAACCCCATTAGTTGCCTATATATGTTATTGTATGCCACTCTGACGGAGTTGTGCGATTTAACAGTGTATTCGGTCCAGAGCTGACATGTGTAGAACGTCTGGCAGAATGAATAAAAAAAATCTTCTGGCAATCATATTGCCCAACGTACAAAGCACATCTCTGGCGTTCTATAACGTCATCGTCAGTCATCTTAGACGTCACGATAAGACCAAGGTACCTAAAACTCTCCACCATTTTAATTAGTTGTTCATTCAAACGCAATTCTGGTACACATTGGGGACCCTTTTGCCAACCTAAAAATTACCATTTCCGTTTTCTTACTATTGTAGGCTAGGTTATATGCTATTTCGCATACCGTTCACATATACCGAGAAGTTTTCGCAAGCCTTTAATCGTGGGACTGAGCAGCACCATATCAGGTAATAATAGTAATAAAATTAATTAACATCTAATCTCCCGATCTCTTTAATTACCATAGTAGTTAAAGAGACCCCACCTTGCCTCACTCCACAGGACAGTCTGTAACTGTCCGAGAGCTCGGAATGCCACCTGACGCTGGTCTGATTGTCGTACCAGTACGTCAAAAGACAAATAATCCCAGAAGCGACTCCTGAGTCGTGCATTTTTGTCTACAATAGGTTGTGGTTAATCGTATCAAATGCACGACTCAAGTCTAATAAAAAGGCATATAATGTTATATTACTCCTATAATAATATTTGATTATCTCTTTAAGAGAGAAAACGGCCATGTCGGTCGAGAACTGCGGATAGAAACCAAATTGGCCATCGTCTATGTCCAACGAGGTAATGTGAGAATGAATAACACTTTCAAGCATCTGGCCACAATCGTCGCCAAAGAGATAGGCCTATAGTTGGATACCCTCGAGATATCACCCGTTTTGTTTTTAGGTATGACTACAACTAAGGTACTATTATATGTAGGTATACCTTATATTACCGACAGGGTAGGCCTTTGCCTACGCCTAAAACTATACCTGACGAATTCAGGTCTAACATTTCTTCGAGTATTACATTCATAATTCTTCAAGTATAGTTTTTGACCCTACGTATAAGATGCGAACCTATAGCTGTTTTCAGTTCGAAACTGCTCTAACTGAGAAGTTTTTGACAGAATAACACTTTGCCGGACCAGGAAATCGAGCCTAAGACTTTATCACTATACCTAACCTTCACTATTTGGTATGAACTCTCTCTTACAGCCTCAATGTTCCAGTATAAACCGTAGGGCTCGATAAATCGCCATAACATGACGGACACTCGTAAACTGACCCTCACGACCCGGCGTGCTCTTATTCAATAATTTATACAATTGATAAATAATATATAAACAGCCGGCGGTACGCATAGTTTGCGTTTTATGACGGTAGGTTGTTTCAAATTCTTATTTATACCGCGTGTAAAAGAAAGGTGTGGTCATATTTTAAAATCGTGTTGTGTATATCTGTATACCTGTAAAATAACCTATGTGCTCTATTCCTGGATCAAAACATATTTTATGTAAATTTTTAACATATTTTTAATACCAGATTTGGCTTGCGGCTTCGCGTAAATGTTGGTGGATTGTGGTGAAATTTCGATAGTAAAATACCAAATTAGATTCCTGAGTAGAGTAAAAGTAGATTTTCTGTTAAGAAAATGCGCATTGGTAGCGCAGCGATGATTTCGGTTTGGGTAATGTTATTGGATTTATAGGCCGCAAATTACATCAAGAACAATGATGATGCTTCAGTACAACAAAAAGCATTTTCCATTGTGATTTTACTTCATTGGTAATTGGGCCCTATTATCGAAATTCGACAACTAATTTATTTTAGATCCCTCGCTCCTTTTATATATATTTTTCACTATTACAGATCTAACAATCCTCCTTTAAATATATAATTATTATCGGATATTAACGCAATTATGCATAATGTTTACATTTTGATGCTTGACGTTTTGACCAGGTTACACCGACTGTCACAAGCTAATTGGTTCGCCGATGTTAGACACTCAAAATATCGTTCGCACTTTAAAAAAGTTGTTGTCCGTCGTACAGGGCTATAACGAAGTTCTTAGCCATTTATCTTGTTCGTAAACAAGTGTACTGTCATAACTTAATGTTGAAGTGTTGATTTATTCGTCAAACAACCATATACAGACTCGGTATGGAACAAAAATGATTGGTTTAAGACTCGCTGTATAAACAGCGCGTTAAGATTTCGACTAATGATTTCACAGGTAGGGTTGCCAGTGCTGTTGTTGGGATAACATAAATAAAAGAAATAATAAATGGATATGATGAGACGCAATACATGTAGAGGTTTGACTGCTGTTTATGTGGTCTCGGGTCGGACTATTTTTTCTGTCTGGTCGAAATTATCAGTAGTAGCAAAAGTCTGGCGCTTTGCCTGATAGACGACAATTGGCTCGTCCTCATTAGGTGGTACCAAAATCAATACTGGGCAAAATATGAGTTTATACTGTGGTATTGGTTTTTTCTGTTAAGGTGTGGGACCTTAACAGAAACAAGTGAGAAACGGCAATGAATTGCCGTAAATCTTAGAGATAGAAAAACAATATATGAAAAGGTCACTCGATACCACGTCAGAGGTCAAAGGTCATAGTCATTTCGGGGGTATATCAACTATGCTGAGTCGAACGGCGTTGACCGCGTGTCTCTCTTTTAGTTTACGGTTCTTGAGTTGAAAGTTGTATAACAGACGGACGGACAAAGCTGTTGTATAAGAGATTTTCCGAACTCTGAAAACCAATAATACTCTGCTCGACCGGGAGGCAAATCTGAGACTTCATAGGCAGCATGACTTTCAGTACCAATGCGCCACTTTAACTGTAGATAGATAGTAATCATCGGATTATCTTTTTGCGAGTATTCTGTAATAAAGCGGTATATTTTACTTTTGTCAAGCGGCGCATCGCATAGTGACATATCGTAGGAGTCAAACTCTAGGTTTCCAACCCTACACGATGTCATCGATGCAAAAATCCGGCCAGCCCATCTCGATTCCATAATCGATCAATTAAATCGACTTTCTTACTCAATACCATCCTGACGTGACTAACGCGAAATTTTTTCGCACGGAATCGCGCGAACAATCGCCTCCGAGCATAATATTGGATAATACGACCTTTTTGCTATATCCGTTTTCTATACGAATGCACATTTTGCTAAACAACACGTCGACACTGACTTTTGAAGGCATTCCTTTTATTCCAAACGATTTACAGTCTTATTTATCATTAGTCAAAGCCGGAATTCAATTGCAGGTTTTTCAAGTCTCTCTTGGTTTTTGATGGACTCTATTAAAACGGCTTAAGAGTTATTTTTGAATGCAGTAATCCGTTTAAAGGTTGGGAAAAGAGCTATCTCATAATACGGAATCAGTTCTTCATAATGGGACGGTTGCATTGTCATGAGGAGTATTGAACAGATAGGGAAATGCCTTTTAGGAAAAAGGCGCTTTTCTATTATTTTGTCGTGTCTTTGTGACGCGTTATATTGAATGTTTCTGTGTATTCATGTGCCCCCTTTATCAATAAAAACGAAATAAGTGAGATGTTGACGATTGCGTCATTGGTCTATTGTGACATGAGGGTAGGCAGATGTATCTACTTAGCGAGATATCTAATGAAGTCATACACTTGATGCTACTATCGATACTGATCGTATAATTTTGAGTTTGATTCCGCTAAGACAAAAGTATAATTAATTGTCTATTTTATATGGCCGGGTAAATGACAATAGGTTCGCTTCGTAATATGTAGGGGGTAAAAACAGCTGACTGTAAGTTGCCGTAATACATTAACTATTCAATTTGGAGTATACTGGGATGAATCTGTGTATGTAGAGTTATACGTATATATGAATTTTTTGTAACTCTTTTCATAACATTTCATCTAAATCGTTTTAACCCTTCCTTTTACTTTTTAACTACAACTAATGACCAACCAAATCAAAAATATTTTTAGGAAAAAGAATGGCCTTCTTCCTAAAACTATGCAAAACACACACAGAGATTGGACTCAGTTTGGAATATAAGAGTGCAAGCTCTTATATTCCAAACTGAGTCCAATCTCTTCATAATCTATTTAAGTGTAACTTGTGATGTTTGTGAACAGACGAACCTCGTACTAACAATGGCCGAACAGTGACAGCTTATTACAGTTATCACCATACAGAGTGCGTCTAAAAGTTGTCACACGTACGAATCTAAGAGAGTTACGCGGAGGCGGAGAAGCAGAGATAAAAAATATTCCCACGGAATAAACACTATCAAAACAGCACATTATAATATGTAATTTTATTCAGAAACCTGGCTGTCATCCGCGGTTTCACACACTTTTATGATTACTACTCAATTCCCGTGGCTCGTAGCGTGATGATATATAGCCTATAACCTTCTTCAAGAATTGAGCTATTAAAAACGAATTTTTCAAATCCGACTGGTAGTTTTATAGATTAGCACGTTAATACAAAAGGAAAACAATCAAATTTTTCAGTTTTATTATATTGGTATAGAGATCACAGCCGAACAACTTTGTGTAGTGTTGCCGCGTTTAACATTCTACAGTAGCGTTATCAGCTCCTAAAGAAGCCATAGACTAGTAGCAATACTCTTGGAATGCTACGCAGAAGTATCGAGTTTGATCCTAATGAATACACTCATAACTTAAAAAAGAAAGAGGTACTGTCTTTGTGATGGCATAAGACTAATTACTTTTAAAAATATGTATATTATCACTTACTCTAACGGCTTAGAAAACAACATGAGTAAGCCCGCATATTGTTTAAAAAATTCTAATTAAAACAAGGTGACGGAACGAACTGGTTTTTGTTTCGAAAGAGTACTATAAAATATTTTAAATATGGTATTCGAAATTTCGTTTCTATACGCCATGCAGGCAAAACTGCGGGTAACAACTAGTTGCAGCAGAATCGTATGCTTTACACATCTTAAACTAACTCATAAAGTCATAACGAAGTACACTCAAACGCGAAAATAACTAATCCGAACTGACGTGGAAGGAACTCGCAAAAATCCCCAGTGGGTGCCTCGCTAACCCCTACAGCTTTTACGAGCGTCTTAATGACGAAGCTCGGGCGTTTTAATGACAGTTAATGAGGGCCAACGAGCTTTTGTAAACTTCCCACTTTCTTACCAGTCTTGGGACTTATGACCTGAACTCTGTAAATTGAGGGAGACTTCGTTAAATTTGTCTTGGGACATATTTTTGAGGTTTTAGGGGCTCAGCGTGGTCTTTATTGAACTGATTGATTAGACCAGTTGGAAAAATTACGGCAAGCATACGCATCGTTTTCCTAATGAATTTAATTCTCATACACAGGAAATATTAGTAGGTATATTCTGATTTTTATAAGCGACGTGGCGACGATAACGCATAATTGGTTAGTGGGTTCGTTTTACATTACACTATTGAAGTGAACACAATCCTTATTATTCGTGAGGAACACCGCCTTATGCCTACCCCGTCACCAAAGGGAGACGAGAAGCTTTATGTGTATGTTGGTGGTGAGATGAATCTCTATGCCTATTTATGTCATCACACTTCTAACACAACTATTTTGCTTACTTGGAGGCGTTAGTCAATTGTAATTTTACAGGAATACCAATAATTTGCCACTAAAGCAAGGTCTTTTATTTCGCCCAACATTGCGATACGATAAAATCGCAACATAAAGTATAAACAAACCGAATAACTAATTCTTACATGCTAACCCAAAACTGCCGATGACTTCGACTAAAATTTGTCGGCACATTAACATTGTACTACTGACTAAGGGACTTCCTTAGCTTCGCATCAGACACTTCGAATAAGGGACAGCAGTAAACGCAAATTGGATTTTTTCCGGCGCCCTCTACAGGGTGGATTTAATTATTGTTTTATTGCGTGTCGGGGTTCTATGTTAATGCTGATGCGTAGAATAGTGGATCGACGTGGTTGAAATGTTGTAGGCCAGATGTTTTGTTGAACATTGGTTTTTGGATGTACTTCAATAGGCTTTAGAGCAAAATCTGGAATTTAAAGTGCGGCGTGAAAGCGTAACAAACAAACAAACTCAGATTCGCATTTATAATATTAGTTGAGATGTGATTGTGATTTTGTTCATTAAATTTGTTTTTACATCTTTACACCTTCGCTACTTGACCGTTCATCATGAAATTTAGCATACATGTTGTCAGGGGTATAGAAAATCACATAGGACCTTTACCTTAAATCCAGAAAAAAATTCTGAGCCCGAGATTTTGCTATTTTTTGACTAAATCTAGATTTACACGAGCGAAACCACGGGTAAAATCTAGTCTCATAAAAAAGACACTATGCCCGACCTGGGAATTGAAAACAAGATCTCAAGTGTCAAAGACAATTTATACCATGAGGCAAATCTTAATTCTCGTCACACACTTTAAAAAATCATCATAATTATTTCAGTAACGATTTACATTCTAACAAACAGCAAAGTTCAGCCTAAGCTTGTTGAATGACCTTGACCTTTAGTACGCAATAATGGGACCCTCTCACGGAGGTCTGAGTCATCGTCATCTATGAACTCTGACACGAATATTACTATCATTATATTTGAGTGCATTCGTGCCTCTTGCAATATTTCATTCTACGTTCAAATCCATTTATGTGTTAACTTTAAATTACTGTAAGCACGAGCCAACAATAATTATGTTTGATGGATGGCGTGTATGTTGAAAGGGCTACTGGATATTACCTCGTTGGTAGTGTGTCATTATTTTAAGCTTGGCTGGATGTGATTTTGAGGACCCAAGCTCGATTCTCGGTAAAATAGGTATTATTGCGCTTTTCTGTTTGGAAATTCTAAGCGCTACTAGTGGACTACCTGGGTAACACTTGGGGTCTAAAAATCAGCTACGTAATATAGGTATATATTGATATATACACACCTGCCTACCCTTTTAGGGCACTTATATATTACTAGCTGACCCGCGCAACTTCGTCTGCTTCACATAAGAGAATTTTCCCTGTTTTTGCAACAACTTTCATTGATGCTTCGCTTCTACTGGTTGTAGTATGATGTTATATAGCCTATAGCCTTCCTCGATAAATGGGCTATCCAACACTAAAATAATTTTTCAATTCGGATCAGTAGTTCCTGAGATTAGCGCGTTCAACCAAACATCGAACTCTTCAACTTTATAGTATTAGTAGGTATAGATTATACTACCCGACGCATTTCAGAAGTAGGGAAAAACTCACATATACATATATCAGCCAACGGGCCTTTATACTACAGCGAGCATAAGCACCTGTTGGCTGATATAAAACTACTAATTACCTACCACTAAAATTCGTCGGATGTTCTATCCCCACACAAAAATTTGTGATACACAAAGTTGTTCCAAATATAGGTGTTCTTTGTTCGTTGTACGAACGTAAAGCGCCCAGAACACAAGAATTATTACTAATAATTATAATAATTAATTATAATTATTAGTATGGTCGGTGGTATCGGTCGAGTAGTAAAAGGGTGAAAGCGTAACAAACAAATAAACTCACATTCGCATTTATAATATTAGTTAGGATGTAAGTATACCAACAGATGTTCAATACCATACGCGTGAACTCTGACACAAATAGTATCAGTTTGTGTTTCCCAGTGCGCTTGCGTTCACATGCTGACCTTACAAGCGTATTTAAGGCGAACAAACCACTGACATGTTATCTTTTAAGGCTCATTCGGGATATTAGGATTTGTTTCAGAGAATGAAAACCTAAGCTGAAAGTTATTATAGCCTCCAGACAAAATCACAACTCTTGGTCATAAGACCAAGGGAAGGCAACCTTTTGGTACTGAGAGTAACTGTTATAAAATAAATAAATAAAGGGTTGTGATTATGTCTGGAGGCTCATTGCCAGATTTGGAGAAATTTTTCTTAAATAGTGATTTGAAATACATATCTGGAAAAATTCTTAATAATTAGAGGGTAGTAGAAAATTGTTAATTAATATAATTAAATCTATATAAATTAACTTCGTTCACCTTTCTTTAAAGCTCATGTCTTGTCGCATCTTTTGCGTTACCTTAAGATAAAATCGATTCAATAATTTAGCCGAGGAGATATACAACGTTACTGCTACATTTACAAAAGTAGTACCTATAATATTAGGAGGATTATGCTAACACAATAATTCCCTGGCAAACTGTCATGAGGATGCCTCGCGCTTATTGTGTTTATAGCGTAATGCAATATTACGCTAAGTTGGAGTAAGCCCCCATCATAACGTGGTTGTACATCATCGGAAAGTTAGCTATTGTCAACTTCTTACTGTAATTGGTGTGGGCAAAGCTAGGGTGCGTGGTAGATTCCTATCTTCACAATTATTTATATATAATATAAGCCCTGTATTAAACTGTCCCAATGTTGGACACGGGCCTCTTCTCAGTCAGAAGGATTAGGCCACAGTCCACCACTCTGGCCCGGTACGGGTTGACACATATCTTGGCTCACATATCTTCGAGAACATTATAGAAAACTCCAAGTCATGCAGGTGCATGATTTGTAATTTTCTATAATGTTATTCCTTACGATGTTTTCCTTTGCCGTTAAAACAAGCGATAATTAACTATTTGATGCGTACATAGCTTCGAAAAGTCAGAAATTCGCGACTTGGGATCGAACTCAAAACCTCTGCGTGGCAGTCTCCAAATAGGCTACCGCTGCTTTATTTTTTTTACTGCAGTGAATTTCTGCCAAGTAACGCCTAATTTAATTACATACGAGACTTCTCCTTAACAAATCCCATGATTCAAACGCCAGTACGGGGCCTGTATGAATAAATGTCGTAACCCCTAGCGCCATTACTTCAATTCACCCGCCAAGATGTTATCTAAATGCTGGATTACTATATTATTATAATTTTATTTATATTATTATCGTATTTCGGATTTATAATTCATCTTTAAGTCGCGTAGGTAGAGTTGTTACTACTACTATGAATACGTGTTGCAGTGCGCTTAATATTTATTTAGACTTTGTTATCTAAAAATACATAAATTAAAAGAGAGAACAGTAAAACAACAATTAAAATGCATTGCTGGTTAAGCCAACCGAGTTTGATGCTCGGTTCAGGTAAATTGTTTCTCAGTAAATATATAAACTTTCAGTCGCAGCACGAAGTCTGGCACTATGCCATTAATACCTGTGATAAAATATTTTCATAAGGAGGTGACAACGACTCGCAATATGTTCTCCTAATATTGTATTTCTTCTGTGTGATATAATTTAAATTGTAAAACAAAGGTTAATTATTATACTTATAACTTACGAGACCTAGAAATATAGCTAACAAAGTGGGAATATAATATCATCTAGTTTATTTTTGCGAAGAATAATATTTATTCCTCATTTATACTAAATATAAAATTATAAACAATGGAAATAACGTAAAATAATTATAAAACTATAGACTCACGAGTGTAAAGTAAAAGATCTACGTGTTTACTCTCTAAATATACCGTAGATTTTACTTCCATACTCGCTTTGCTTATCAAGTACACAACGCCTTTATCACTCGCTCCCCAGTGCCACTGCGCCGGGTTCACAACTTGTGGGTTCGAACCGCCAAACATAACAAGAAGAATTATTCCTAGCGGGAGTTGTCTCATAAACAAGTGAGAAACAGCAATCAATTGCCGTAAACCTTAGAATTCGAAAAAATGGTTCAAGTGATATGCAAAGGTCACGTGGTGCACGTGACCTTGACGTCAGAGGTCAAAGGTCATAGTCATTTCGGGGGTATATTGAATATGCTGAGTCGAATGGTGATGACCGCGAGTCTCTAGCTCTTACGGTTCTTGAGTTGAAAGTTGTATAACAGACAGACGGACGGACGGACAAAGGTGTTGTATAAGAGTTTTTTGGAAGTCTAAAAAGGGCCATGTTTACTAATAGCATAATTAATTGAACCTACAATTACTGCCATATATATCGTAATTATCACTTTAAATATAAATTATAACGGTGTCTAGATATATAGCAAACACATATTCCTCAATATTTTACTTTTTATACCCCATTATTTAGTATGGGAACAACTGACAAATTTACGATAATTATATACTCTTGGCCATTAAATATAGTGGGTCTTACCTTATGTAGTAAATAGTAGGTGTGGCATATAAAGGTGTTTTTTAATAGCGGCAGAAATGAATAGCGTTTAATAGGCGACGCCATATTGAAAAGGTCGTATTTTAGATAAGTAACAATAAATCGCAATAAATTAATAATAATAATAATAATATTCTATCACATAAACACAACACCATCTAGCCCAAACTAAGCAGAGCTTGTTCTATGGGTACTAGACAATGGATAAACATACATATACACTTTTTTTTTGTAAATACGTTCATGTTATACATAGAAACATCCAGACCAAGACAAACATCCATGTTCATGCACACAAATGTTTGAATTGTGCGGGAATCGAACCCGCGATCTCAGGCGTGGCAGTCGGTTACATTAACCCCTACACCATCGAGACGTCAAACAATTTTAATTCAATTGTATGATCTTTGAAAATATATTTTTGCGTAAAGCTGTTTTTAGAGTTCGAAATACCTCTTGTACTGTTGTACAAGAGGTATTTCGAACTCTCAGACAGACGGACGGACGGACAAAGCTGTTGCTTTGTCCGTCCGTCCGTCTGTCTGTTATACAACTTTCAACTCAAGAACCGTAAGAGCTAGAGACTCGCAGTTAACGCCATTCGACTCAACATTGTCGATATACCCCCGAAATGACTATGACCTTTGACCTCTGACCTCAAGGTTACGTGATACCATCTTTCAACTCAAGAACCGTAAGAGCTAGAGACTCGCGGTCAACACCATTCGACTCTGCATAGTAGATATACACCGAAATGACTATGACCTTTAACCTCTAACCTCAAGGTCACGTGATACCATTTATTCGAATTCTAAGATTTACGGCAATTCATGGCCGTTTCTCACTTGTTTTATGCTGACTTTGATAATGAATAATTGTGTACGATATTTAATAGTTGTAGGTAATAATTAATTGTAAATAATAATAGCAGCGATAGCCTAGTGGAAGACCGTTGGACCGTTCGATGCCAAGGCGCGCATCACTGACTTTTCGAAGTTATATCCCTATTAAATATTTAATCATCGCTTTAACGGTGAAGGAAAACATCGTGAGGAAACCTGCATGTCTAAGAGTTCTCAATAATGTTCTCGAAGATATGTGAAGTCTGCCATCCCGCATTGCGCCAGCGCGGTGGACTATGGCCTAACCCTTCTCACACTGAGAAGAGGCTTGTGCCCAGCAGTAGGACAGTTTAATACAGGGCTGATATTATTTATATAATAGTGTAGTAGTACATAGATACAAAGTATAGTTTCAAGCCGGTATCGCATAAGGTGGAGAAATTTTTTGTAACGTAATTTAACTTGTCGTACGCTGTTAGAATAAATACATAATTGTTAATATGTTTCTGTCGTGTTTAATGAAAGGCCTGTACTGCCTTTCTTTCCTTACCTTTCTGGTCGGTATAGCAATATCTTTTTAAGGTTTGGTAACGTAGGTACGAGTGATGTATGCGTGCTATGCGTGTTATAAAGCTAACTGTTAGGCAAGTATAACTAGTAATCATAAATGTAAGTAAAACCCTGGCTTATCGTATCTAATGTTATATATGTGAGTTTGTTTGTTACGCTTGCACGCCTTGACTATTTGTCTGATCATCATGAAACTTCGGATTGTTAGGGGTACAGAGAAGCACATACAGTAAGTACCTTTCAAATTTTTCTTTAGTATAATGGCAGCAAACAACTATTTCCTCGCTAGAAATATGCTTATTCCAAGCACATCCTTCCTTCTTTATTCTAACTAATATTATATATGCGAATGTGAGTTTGTTTGTTTGTTACGCTTTCACGCCTTAACTATTTGACCGATCATCATGAAAATTCATACACACATTGTCAGGTATACCGAAAACGACATAGCGTACCTTTTATCCAAAAAACTGCTATTTTCGAGCAAAGCCCATTCAAAAGCCAGTCTTATATCAATTTTGTTTTTAAACAGACGTCCATATGAGGAATTATTTATTTGAAAGATGTTTGGGTGTGGAAAACAAAGATTCTAACGCCTTTTATCCCGAAAAAAGTACGACTTGCAAATCTAGTATTTAATAAACCAATCCAAAAATCGCAAAAGTAACAATAGCCAGTTTTAGTGGGATACTTAACTATCCATATAACTTGAATGTGCAATAATTCAGAACGGCTAGTTACAAGTAAATGTGACGGAACAAGTTATAGCTATGCAAATGGAGGAGTTGGCTGGGGTCCTGATTAAAACTGCACGTCATAAGTAATGGTCCATACTTAACGCTCAGTTGAACTTCAGGCGGATTTACTTATGAAATATTGTTAGTTCTTTTCTATTGTATTGCCGTAAAGTATTTATTTAATTAAGTACTTTACTTATAGGTATAGCTTTTGGTAAATTGTTTTGGTGTATATTAAAATAAAATAGGTGGTACTAATATACTTGATGTTTTGTGAATTCCGCTATCATGCGTAAAGCGTGTGGACATTGCATCATAATCGTAAAACAAGAACGGAAGTGATTCAAATTGTTTTAGTTGCGATACACGTAAGCAGTATTTAAGTTGACTGCGATCCTGTGTTTGGTAGAGTTTATTTATTAGTCGGAACAGTCGCGCTACTCCAGTTTAAGCGAAAACTTAGCTTTAAGCTGTGACCCAGCTGTGTTCTAACTTCCTTTAATGAGACTAGTTTCATTTTTCGATATGCAATTTTTGTATAAGTTCCCTTATCAAATCCGCATCATTCTTACAAAAAGGAAACACACATATAGCTAGCTATGATTTTAAGTCCCACTTCATAAGAATTATTGGCATCAACCGGGCACAGTTTTACACTCCGCGCTGCTACCGTAATTTATAAACAGTAAAACAAATTACACTTTGCGCGTCAACCCTTCACTAACGCCCCGCTCTCTCTCTCTCTCTCTCTGGAGATATCTCCCACATAGTAGTTGGATCAGCCTTCCCACTACTGCTCATCCAATCCGCTCTTTCCTCGACATCGTCTTCAAATAGCTCGCACTTCCTCATATCACTACTAACATAAAAGCTAGACGAAGCTATCCCAAAATACCTTTTTACAATATTTGAAATACAAAACGTATTGATGAAATAAGATAAACAATAATAACATTAAAAACAGAGTGCATTAAGTAGAATTTTCACGAGGGGGTGAACAAGATTGAGAGCGGAGCGGAAATGAACTGGGAAATGGGGACACGCCGACTTGCTTCTGATAATAATAACCACTTAGCTATTCAGATTATAAATAAGTGTATTGTGATTTTGAAAGGAGCTTTTGATAAGTGTTGTAACAAAATTTGTGTCAATTATTAGTAGGATTCGCGACTGTTTTGCACTGGGCGTATCATAAGCAGACACCTTGACTGGGATTGGGTTTAGGAATACCTGCGTCGCGGGAGACGTTACAAAAATTCAAATGTCGAAAACATACAAATCTACACATTAGGAACAACTAATTTCTGTGTGAAGTAGGTATCAACACACAACATTCGGCGCAGTGGCAATTGCGAGGCAACCTTTTAAGTCACTACAGGACTGACCACGTTCAATGCAATCTGATCGAACCGTCAAGTATTCCATTAAGGTATCCAAGCAAGATCGCATAGGCCTTACTTTCGGTTGGGTTACATAAATGAGTTATCAGCCTACCTCGTATTAACAAACTTCGTGTTCCTAAGCCAAGGTTTTAAAAAAAATGACACTGCCTCATCATAGAATAGATACTGTAGCCATGTGATAGGCCGCAATCATAGCATAGTATATATTGTACCAATAAAAAAATATAAATACACAACAACTCTTGGCATTATTTCTGTATCGAGGAGGCTTTCCAAACATTCACCCAGACGCGGCATAATTATTTGTAGATCACACAAATTTTTGTCTCGTATCACACACAGACAAAAATTCTAGCTCCACAGAACCCATGGCACAGAGGCAAGATCAAGGCGACCACGTAAGCCACGACACCATCTGTACAGTAAAAATAATAGCTAACAATCAATGTTTTTCATAAAACAATAAATTTGTATTAAATAAAGCAAAAAGTATATTATATAGGTACCCGACCCACGTTCTTGACAAATAAGTGCAATAAAATAGGAGAGTATTGGCGTGACTCACTTTATCAGAGACAGGTGATATATTGCGCTCCACGAGGCCAATCCGTAGGGTGTACACTATAATATATTTGTCTGGCTATTTTCTTTATAAATGCAGTCTGACGCCATTATATCCCTGAAGGAGTAAGCAGAAGCATATTGCATACATATTAACAACAATATTTCATATCTTACGTAATGAGACAAGGACAATGTCAGATATCTAGCAGATTTTTTACTTTCGTGAGGCAAGCACAATATCAGATATCAGGGAAATTTTCTGCAGCTTCTAAGAAATTACATACATGCCTGCATACCCTCAAAATTTATCATGGATGTCAGTTTACTGCCGATAAACAATTGCACTTCTAAATTCTGTTTTACTAATGAAACATGCCCAGCAGAAAATGACAACACCGTTTCTGTCAAAACAATCTAATAACACTTCCCTAGCTACAGAAATTGAACTTGTGACGTCACGACTAACTGTCACCTAACGCTCAGTTTAATACAACTGGACAAACGCGGAAGTCAATTCATTCACAAGTATAAGCAAAATAAAACTCCCATACGTATACTCATACGTTTCCCGTACTCGATAAGGTTTACCCCTCAATAAATAATTTGGCAGCGCATTAGCATATGTCGATTTATCTCGCGCAGGGGCTACAATTATTATTTATAACCTCCGCCGACCCCTCACACTACATATGTTAACTAAGACCAAGAGATGCAAGATTTGCACATAGACTATTTAAATTAGGTAAATGTGTTTCATAGAAGAAACTGCCTACGCGATAAAATGATATAAGCTTAAGCCAACTGTTCGTCTCAAAACTCAGTCACTACCGAAATTTTGTCAAAAAAGCTGCCTCAAGACGCTCTATAATAGCTTAGTGCTTATTTTTAGAACATATAGAAAAAGCCAACAAAATTTAAAAAAATTGAATCTAAATTCGTAAATATCTAACTCTAATTTAGTTTTAAAACGCTTCTGTTGGGTTCAAGCCCTATGTCGAGACGGATTTTACAAACCATCACTACCACGAGTAGTCCAAAATGATAATTTGATTATTACTCTTACCGAAAAATAATTTAACATTTCAATAGCTTTTACTTACCTACAAAGCATAAACTTATACTCAAACTTATAAATTCCGTGTAGTTTCAAAATGACATCAAAGATTTTTTATAGACAATCGATTCATAATGAAAAGTGTACTTAAAATACTTAGGCATAAAATATTTCTATCGAGTGTGACAAATGGCACATCTGTGCACATTCCCCCTCTACGTACTCTTTGCGTCGGAACCGGTAAAGATTTCCTATAGCGGGTCTATGAGCGCAGCCGGGGATTCGCTTTGATTATCCAAGTTTGATGTCTTCACTCCAATCTCTAGGTTGTATTAGCATTTTCCAATTTCAGTATTTGAATAACAGATTATGGGTTTATTATAGTTTTGTTTTGAAAATATTTTTAAGTTTATATTTTAATTTTGACTGCTTTGGTGGTTATGAATGCAATTGAGACTGTAAATTAGAATACGATAGTCATGACACGGACATATTTAAAAAAATATTTTTAGGATTATATTTTAATTTTGACTGCTTTGGTGGTTATGAGTGCAATTGCGACTGCAAATTAGAAAACGTTAGTCATCACACGGACATATATAAAAAAAAATGGTTTATCAATCATGTAGGTTCACTGCTGATACAATAGATTTTATATACTCAGGCCAGTACCATGCCAAAGGTACCATCTCCCCGCAATAATTATCTTTATATAATATTATACAATTATCATTTCGCCATCGACATAATAAAAACCACTATAGGTCTACGAAGTGTAAAAAAGGTTTATTAATTATCGGGACTTATATGTATACATATCATCTGGTAAGACCGGCTTGACACTGACGACGTCTAGAAGACATCTATCTTCTCCTCGTCGTCACTGTCTCTGGACTGTAATTGGGCTTTCCATCCGGACCGTTACAATAACTATGGCATGTAAAAATAAAAAAATAAAAATGCGTAAAATTTTTTTTAATTAATGCTTTCCGTCAATCAAAATAATTGATTGCATTAAACAACAAAAATATAATTACAAATAAAAATATATTCCATCAGCAGTAGATACTTAATTATAAAATTAATGTTAAAACGACTGAACGTTAATAAGGGGTGTTGCACACTCAAGACAAAGCGACTACGATTACCGTTGACGTGCGACACGACAGCGACAACCGACCTATTAATAAACCGTATCAACGATAAAGTTAATTAAAATCAAACATTACGGTTATCTCACCCCTTCGGGGAGGGCAGGGCTGTCACTTTTATTTGTTTGATTAATGCCATTTGTGTTAAACGAACTACGCTAATTAATTTGATGTTGTGTTTAATCGTGTGAATATGATTTGAATAAAGTAATTTGTAAACTGAATTTTTAATTTTAAATATAATATTTTGGGTTGAAGACTGTTGTCATGTTGGCTGGAACTTATACCAGCAGTTTTTTTTATTAGTAAGCGTGATGCTTTTGGTCAATGTGATGTCATATTGTGATAAACATTGACTCATTCGGCTAACGAAGATTTGCAGTTAGCAGTAGCTAATAAAATCACTCTTCTCTAAAAAATAATTGCGGTGATTATTGTCACTTCAAACTGTTTACATATGTACGCACCCACTCGTATATAAAATTATAACTGTATGCCTCTATGGGGTAGGCACAATTGTATGCATTAAGCATACTCATTTCAACAACTGTAAACTGTTATTAGATCCTATACAATATAAGACTTGTCTAGACTGGAAATGTATCCAAAAACGCTGTCTTTCGAGCACATTTTCAGACTCCTGCTACTGAGAATTTCTAAACCCAATAATATCTAGCCCGATCCAAGATCGACCTAAGATCAATCAATCGCAAGTTATTGCCATACAACCAACAAAGCAAATTATTAAGTACTTTAAATATAGTATATTAAGTGATGTAGAGGTCTTTTCAAATGAATCAAGCTAATGAAGTTATATAACACACCACAAGTTCAAGAAAAATCAAATTAGTCAATATCATTCCTTTTTATCTACCTGTGGGATAAACGTACGACAGATTTTTTCTACTATCCTCTAACAAAAGCAACAGTAGCATCGCTCATCACTTTGTCGCAGGGGTTAAAACTCAAAAAGACTCTTTGACATTCATTCATCAGTTAGGGTAGGAGACACTTAATCAAAGTATCGCTGTATACAAGATGTCTTGTGCGAGAGCGACATGAATATTTATAAGTGAATTAGACTCGGTCGCGACGACAAGTCGCTTGATTGGAGACGGTGTAGCCGGCCTTATGTTGACAGGAGCTTAGGGCCTTGTCATATTCTTTATTTGAATTGTTTGTTTGATAGAGAAATGGGGCATTTTATAATTATTGTATTTGAAATTCTATATTTGTTTTATTTGAAGGTTTTATTCATATTTTAAATTATGCTTCGATTTTATAGTTTACTAGGCGAGTCTCGCGATTTTAAGTTTAGATTAAACAGGTCTGCTCCGCCGCTTTGAGTCTTACGGTGCTGTTCCAGATACCATAAGTAGCCTCATCACGGACTATTACAAAGATAAACATTTCTTCTTTGTTACGTATACTACAGACTTAAAAATACATATAATACAACACTACTAAAAGATTATCCTAATAATTCTTATTTAATTAATATACGAGTAGGACTATATTTGTTCTCTCTTTACATCGTAATCCAGAAACATATAAAAGTGATTAAAATTATACTACTAAATGAATGTACAGAAATATTACCTATTCTCTAATTCTATCATAAACCGGTGAATAATTTAATTTAACGTATTCGTAAAATAACAATTTGAAACTGAAACGATGCGAAGCTGCAGCCTTCTAAAGCCATACCATCACGCTTCTATTTTGCCGACAGCATAGGCAAAGCCTTTCTTACGCAAGTTTCGTTCAGACCCGTCATTATAAACACGCATTGTAAGTTCCATCTCGTGTCGATCTTAAATAATAACATATAGAGCAAATAAGGATACATGGTCTTTTATTCTTCTTTAATAAAGACAACTCTCGCTCTAGGATTAATTCCTGTGTCGCGGGGCACTTTACAAATATTTAGCCAACGGACACGAAATTGTGAGTCATATAATTTTTTGTCCCGTAGCGATCTCTCTGCCGTTGTGGAATGAACTCTCTGCCGAGGTTTTCCCACAAGACTACTGTATGGAGGTTCTTCGAAACGAGCGTTAAAAGGTTTTTACGCGCAAGTAATGCCTTTGGTGTAGCAGGCGTCCATAGGCTACGGTGACCACTTACCATCAGGAGGGCCGTATGATTGTTTGACACTTTAGTAGTATAAAAAAACCCACAACACCCGGTGCGGTGGCCGTGACGAGGCGAACATTTACACCATTACGCCATTCATGCATTCAATGCTCTTATGCTTAATCCCCTGTACGTATAACGTAAATAAAATAATCAAACATCAAATCCACCACTATTTTGCGCGACTGATCACCCCTAATCTCTTTCGTAACTACATTGTTTCAAAACATAACTCACGAAAACCAATTTCGCATTCAATTGTAAAAATCTAAACAGCACGCTGTTGGATCCATTTGAAAAAGCACACAAAACAAATAATACAAAATATGAATTGTCCGGTGTCCAAATCCCGGTTTAATGTGACGTTGGTCATCTGAGCCGGGATCACGTCACTAATCCCCGAACTAATAGCCCGGGGCAGCCCTGACTTCGTTTAGAATAACCCATAAAAACCACGACCTAATTTCAATCTTATAATCCTCGAAATAGAGTTTAAATTCGAGTGGTGTTGAACTTGTTTAGCAAAACAATTTTTAAGGGTGCCCCAAGTTCTGTCGTCGAAATGTGAAAGCATTTCTGTGTAAGATTATGATATTAGGGAATGTCGTAAGTAGAGGTAGAGACATAATATTTTATAGTTCCGCGCGATTTATTAAAAAAGAAATCCCCTCAATTTAGACTCCCTAGTTATGAGTTATTGGCGGCAGTACATCTTTGTAATGGCCATTCAGTTTATAAATTAAAAATACTGAAAACTAAGTTTCCTTACTAATACTTACTAATGTTATGCAAGTCGCCGTCTGTTTGTCCTTGCTATCATAACTAATATTAGAACCGCGAATGTGAATTTGTTTGTTTGTTACGCTTTAACTACTCGATCAATTATCATGAAATTTCGCATGTATGTATATACGTTATCAGGGATACAGAAAACGACATAAGTTACCTTTCATTCAAATAAAAAGTGCTGTACTGAGCGAAGCCGCGGGCAAAAGCCACTAGGTATGTCACAAAGAAACAACTTAATTGTCAGAGATGATAGCTAAAAAGGTTGGGCATAAATTAAACTAAAAACAGTTTGGTTTGTATCAGATAGCTTACAGCATATTTTGATACACCTGCCATATAGTTTTTAAGATAAGTGGTGAAGGGACATTACCTCATTGGCATGTTTCTACAGAATATACCACGGGGAGTGCTCTAAAGATTTATTCCACCTTATCCCGCACTCCCCTTTCCTATCCAGAACAACGCGTGCTGGGCTCAGATGCCATCGACAGTAGAGTCGACTAGAGTGAGTACCAACAAGTTTGGGTCCTCGTACCTCTGCCGAACGATCAAGGCATGAAATTCTCTGCCAAGGCACGTGTTTCCTTCTTCCTTCAATCCTGGGTCCTTTAAGCGGGGTGTGAAAAAGCACCTTCTCAGGCCGTCAAAGTAGAGACCTCAACATTGCCTCGGCTGCTATGAGGATGGTGTGGAGGCCACTGCTCTTAGACCACACGACTACTTACCATCAGGCGGAATGAGATCATTCCGACGAGCAAAATAAAAATGTAAAAAAGAGCCGCATAGAGTCACTCATTAGGTAACAAAGTCAACTAATTATGTCAAAAAGTAATTTTGACATTTTATACGTGCCACCGATTTCAGGCAGGCAAGAGTTGTCTCTTCATATGCTTTCTTACCTGTCACCAAATGCAATATTTAAGCAACTTCTTTTTCTTTTTCTCAATAGCTAAATTATTTCACACATGTCAATCAAACAATTCCATTAAGAATATGAAATATAAAAAAGCGTATCGACAGCTGCAAAATACAAAACAAAAAAAAACGCCATTCACGCCACACTCACTTAAACACACTTCAAGTAGTCAATACGCAAAATACCTTTACCATAAATATACTATCCAGATTCCTTATTCCACTTCCATTGACTGCAAGAAGTCCTTGATATTTCTTTTATTTTTTTATAAGGTCTAATAAATTACTACCGCCTACCAATTGCATCTTTAAAACATTTTTTTGTCCAAAGAATTTATGCAAAACACTCGGTGAGGACAAATTAAAAGTACTAGAGGAAAAAAGTATAAATTAATGCACCCAGTACGCATCTGTTTTAATTATGTGACGTATGGTAATGTAGTGTGGATAAGACTTGGGAAAACAGTCTTTCATTGTTTGCAAAATTGTGCACATTATTGTATACTATTTAAAAAAATGGTACTTATACTCCATTTGGTTAGGTACTTAACTAAAGGTAAACAATCTTGATGTGACTTTTTACACAAACACATAATAAACAAATAAACTACTGCTTAAACTAAAGGTTCATTTTTATATTTTTATTTAGTAATCGTTATTATTGTATTTACATTGATCTTTAGCAGCATTTTATTTTTAAACCGAGTTTTTAGATAAAAGACACAATTCGTTTCCAGTCAGTCTTAGAATATTTTTTACACATCTTGTATTGAATTGAATCTGATACTGGAATATTTCATAACAAGTTATGGTTTGAACTATATGAATTTCTTATGAACTATATGGTACAAACAATTAAAATTATGGAATTGCTCTAACATAATTTTAAAACAAATAATTTCGTAAATTATTTTTGTTGGTTTTGTTGCAATTCTACAGGTAAATGCTGCTATCACTATATTAGCTTAAAATCATATTACATTAACATACATACATTGTTCATTACACACACAGGAGCCAAGCACACAAGCAAGAATCATGGTTAAAATATATTAATCTTACTTAATTGGTAAGTAAATGGTTAATAAATAGATTTGCCCGTGGCTTCACTCGGGAACATTGGTTTTTTCTAGATGAAAGGTACCTTATGTGTTTTCGTGTACCCCTGACAACTTTTATGCAAAAAGATTCATGATGATCGACCGCATAATTAAAGGATGGAAGTGTAACAAACGAACTCACATGAGCATTTATAATATTGAAAAATAAATGTTATGATAGTAATATTACGTATAAATTGCATCAAGAAATTATCTGGCTTTAAAACGTAGCTACTTCGCAACGCGTAACAAAGGCGCCCGAAGCATATCCACTCTAAGATAATGTCAGGTTCCTCTTTACAATTAAAAGCGAACTGGAGGGTCAAAAGGCGCTATAATCGAGGCAATAAATCTAAACTTTCACTAATTGAAGTAAACGCGTCGATATTTATGCTAATTTTCAAGATTAACAAGCGAACTAGGTCTTAATATTGTATTTACTGATGTACAATTTTGTTTAATGCTTTTTTATGTTGATGTTACTAAGTTGTCATCTAGCGTCCTATAGGGATAGATAAAAAGTAACCTATGAGTATCGCAAAGTGTTCAGGCTCTTTGTGGAAGTGCTTTGCTGTCTTTATAAGCTGTCCCACTGTTGGGCCCGTGCTTTTTCTCAGTGTGAAAAGGATTAGGTGATACTCTCTACGCAAGAGCCTTAGTGCGGACACATCTTTGGGAACATTATGAAGTACTCTCAGACATAAAAATTACAAAATTTTCCTTTACCGTGGAAACAGGCGATAATTAACTACTGAATGCGCACAAAACTGCAAAAAGTCAGAGGCAGGCCATTTGATAAAACTCGAGACTTTTGCGTGGCAGTCCAACGGTCGCCCAGTAAGCTATCGCTGTTGCTAAGGGAATAAAACGGTTTTCAAACGTTTGTGTTGCTCTATCTTTTATGAACCGGTTATTAGACTATTCTTATTAACCTGCAAGCCGCTCAATGTGTTGTCCAAGCCTTTTTAGAAGCTAACTCTTAGATAAACTCAGAACTTTCAACCCGAAACTACAAATTCATCACGCTAAAACAAAATATGGTCGATCGGTCACAGCCGAGAGAGCACATCAAACAATATTTGGCCCGCAGCCTCACAATACAAGAATTGAAAGTGAAAAATACGTTTTGAACAACAAAAGAGGTCTTATTCATATGCAAATGCACTTACAATAGGGGACTAGAGGTATTTTTCAACCTTTTCACAGACATTTTGATTTAAAAATAGGATTTTTGGACAGCCGATAGACGCTTTGTGCATTCGTCGAGCCTAAATGCATCGAATAGTTGTCCGTGAATTTCGGAAAGTTGTGGTATTTTAAAAGAATGTTCTGTTTTTGTTTGATTGAGAGCCAGTATAGACTGGTTTTCGGTAACTTATCAGTAATAGGGTTCTTTGTTTTGTTTTTTTATTATTAGCAACTCGACGCACGGATGGTGTAGTGTCTTACGTGGTCGCCTCGTCACTGCTATTGCGCTGAGTGTTGTGGGTTCGAACCCCACACGGGACAAAACTTTATGCGATCCATAAATGGTCGTTGCTAGTCTGGATGTTCTTTGTGTCCGTTGTTTGAATGTTTGTAAAGTCCTCCGCGACACAGGAATTATTCCTAGTGCGGGAGTTGCCTTTTTTAAAGCGACAATTTGCGTTGCAGATTCTTTCTTTCTTTAAAAAAGCCCAACCATGTAATAATTCCCGTGTCGCGAGGTACTCTTCAAACATTCAAAGAATACACAGATTACACACATTTTGGGAGATCGAACCTACAACACTTGGCGCAGAAGCAGTTACTAGGTGACCTTTTAAACTCTCCAGCTAAGATCATGTTAAGAGTGGATCCACGTCAGGTAGGGATCGTACCCGCAACCCCTCGATCGCAAATCTAATGTCATATCCATATTAGGCTACAAAATTATGCTGCCTTTTTAGTCCTGAGGCATAAGGCTTGCGTGCAGTGGCGTGGTATGTCTTATATCTACGAACACAGACAACTTCACGCTGTTTATTTCTACACGCCGCTTTTGAAGACGAGCGTAAATTGGTTTCTTGCTGCTTTTACGACTAATCGCGAGGTCTTAGGTTCGGATATTAATAATGAAAACAATCCAGGCAATGACAATAAGTGTCTTCACTTATTATTTGTAACGTATTATTATATTTGACTGAATGGCGTAGTAGTTCAAGCTTTTGCCTTGATACTGGCACTGCGCCGAGTGCCATAGGTTCGATCGCTACACGAAACAAAAAGTATGGTCTGCAAATAATTCCAACTTAGCATGTTCTTTGTTACTTTTCTTTGAATGTTTGTAAAGTCCTTTACGACACAGGATTTATACCTAGTACTAGCTGGTAGTAAAGAAATAAGAAAGAAATAAAAGGATTTTACTTTTTGCACCATCACGACATGCATCAATTATTTAAATGTAGGTACAACAAAAATATACTAAATAACAATACAATGAACACCTACACTGGAACATTGAGACAACTGCCATCTTAGTCTCCCCGTGACCATGGCTGCTGAAAAGCAACCGAAACGTCGGGGAAAGTGTAAAAATAAATTAAATCTAAATAGTTTAATAATAATTTAATTAGCTTAAAAATTAGTAAAGTATAATAGTAGTAGTAGTGTAAAAATTTTCAAAATTTTGTAATAAAGTGTCAAATAAACAACGTGATAAAATCCGTAGATAGCAGTTTAATTTCAATGAATAATATTCGTGTAAATAGAAGATAATATTAAATACAAAGAATCTTTAACAATTAAAATGTTATTTGTGTGCAGATGCATGTCCCAGATGATGTACTCAGCATAATAGCACTTGCATTGCTGCAAGCACTGCACAGCGCTGATTTTCAGCGAACACCACAATTGACGTTCGATCCGTCAATAGCGTACTCAACATAAAGAATTAAACTAAACATAAGCACGTCTATAAAATGTGGCATAATAATTAAACTATTTTATTTAAATAATTTATTGGAAAGTAATATAAAGTAAACAAATATTTGTAATGAATTGTGTAACATGTACCAAAAATAAAACGACGCTCATGACGTAATGAGCGTCATAATAAAATGGTCTCATGTCTGTAAGGAATTAAGTATGTATCTAGCACTATATATTTGTCCAAAATCGAGATACATAATACATACATATAATATGATGATGAGATCTGTGAAGAGTGTACTGTTTAACCACTTTAAAGATCTCAACATATTAACGGTTCCTTGCCTGTACATTTTGGTGGTCCTGACTAATTTGATTAAAAACCTGGACAAGTTTGAAACCAAGGAACAAAGATACATTAGTGGAAAAAGTCGTAGGAAAGATTTGACTAGCATTATTCAGCCTAAATTAAACGTCGTGCAGCACAGTTCTGCAGTCCAAGCAGTAAGCATCTTTAATAAACTGCCAGTGGAGATGAAGGGTATTTACTGCGTAAATAAATTTAAAAACAAGTTTAACGCATTTCTCTTGGAAAAGAGCTACTACAGCATAGAGGAATTTCGGAGTGACAACATGTCAAATATATAAGTTTATCTAGATTTCATCATAATTTTATGATATTTATATTTTATATAATAATAATATATTATTTTATTATTTTATTATTATTAAACTATTTAGATTTAATTTATTTTTACATTTGCCACTTGGAAAAATAAATCTAAATAGTTTAATAATAATTTAATTAGCTTAAAAATTAGTAAAGTTTAATAGTAGTAGTGGTGTAAAAATTTTCAAAATTTTGTAATAAAGTGTCAAATAAACAACGCGATAAAATCCGTATATAGCAGTTTAATTTCATTGAATAAATGACTTATAAGTTTATGACTTATGTGAACGTTGTGCGAGACTGCTTGTTTCGTGCATGGTGTTAACAGTGTATGTATAGTACAGTGTATAGTAGAATGTATGTATATGTTGGCTTTTTAAAGGTAAAGATATATAATTATGGCTTTCAGCCGAAGTAGATTTATATGTTTTGTGTCTATTACTTTAAAAGAATCTACCAACAGACGCCGTCAAAGACTCACTAATAAATACAAAGGTTATCCATCTAAACCTGACGCGGGAAATATCGCATACCTCTGTCCCCTTCTCTACAAGCACTTTGCCTATCTGCCGTCTCTTTCGCGGAACACGTGACCAGCGTACTAGTGACGTGAAGTTTCTTCCCTTTATGGCAATTTCCCATGAAAAATCACCTGGCTAGATACAAACAGCGCCTGAAATTAGTTTCCTGGGCGAGTCATCTTGTGAAATTGTTTTTTGGTTAGAAATTACTGTGGAAGATGTACTTATTTAAACAAAGGGATTTGTGTCTAGTATATGTACATACCTAGGCAGACTAGCCCCTTAGAAAAAATGTCTGCTAATCATTGAGAAGTAAGTGTCCAGCAATATTCTTTTATCTTCTTTGTTTTCATTTACCAACAATAATATATTTTTGTGAATAACTAGACAATTAAGTATGTATACTGTATCTATGACAGTGTAAGGTTCAAGATAAGAGAAATGAGCGTATGTCGCCCTCAAACGTTAAAGTGTAGCGAGAATATTCTGTGTAGTACACAATCAAAGATTGTTAAGGAAATAAATAAAAAAGAATTGGCGTATGGCTAAAGTTGAATACATATGTACATATATACGCAGTCTTTCTCCTATATCTCTAAAGGTAAGCAGAGGTGTATAGCACCTAAATTTTGCCAGGTATGATTTTAGGTTCTTAAGAAAAGCGGACGAGTCTGTTTTCGTTTACAGGGGACAATTAAATAGAGAATTATTCCTAGTGCGGCAGTTGTCACTTTTAATAAACAAACAAGAAACAAAGAAACAGACAGACTCTGTGCTGCTTCTAAACATTTCTTGACAGAAAAACCAATTAACAATTTCTGTGATCCTAGAATCTGGCCCAATCTGGTTTACCATCGGTACGTCACCGAGGATGTCTCTATGGATATGGGTAGCATATATATTAAGATATGTGTCCACCAGACCGAATTTCACGGCGGCCTATCTTAACGGAGACTGGCCATCTGCGCAGAAGATATTAGAGTGCACAAGTGTGTGCGCAAACACAATTGCACTCTCTGTAACTAACTCTCATGATCCGATGGGACGGTAATCCGACACGACCGGAGAGAGATCCGGCGCAGGACCAACGGCTTTACGCGTTTTCCGAGGCACGGGGGTGTCTAACACCGCCAACTTCATCTCCATTGAAATTTCTTAACAGAAAAACCCAATAATTTTTCTTGGCCCGACCCGGTTTCGAACCCGAGACCTCATGCACATCAATCGTATTCACTACGGTTGCGCCACGGAGGCAGTCAACTAAGATATATGCATATATCGAGCAAGGAAGTAGTTGTTCGTTGACATTAATCTAAAAGAAAATTTACAACCAGAATAAACTACACCATAACTTGCATCGCAAACATACCCTCATAACCATATGCAAATACAAATTGATTAAAACAATAACAATAAACCAGGGAATCGAATAAGGCATCGCAGCGAGATGTATCGATTCGATTCGATCTTTAACGATTATTGTTCCCTACTAGGTATGCCGTAATTACTTCTTACTATTGTCTTTTGAGATGTATCGATTGTCGGTGTAACGATTTATAAATTGATTTAATTGACGATAGAATTAATGATCGATATTATGAGGCTTTTACTTAAGAAAGTCGCTTTCGTGGTTGACTCGTCACGTTTCTTAGTAAGTAAAAGCAATGTACTGGATGGTTCTGTAAACCTAGTATTTAGGTTAAACTGTGACATGTTGACTGGGGAATGGAAATACTACTATTCCTGAGAAGATTTCAGCCAAATAACCTTATCTTGTATTCCTGGGATAAGTTGGCTTTAAGGATCCTTAGGACATAGTACAGTAGTGTTAGTTGGGCGTCTTTTCTCTTTACATATAATTACATGCAAATTGCTTAGCTATTTTGCTTAAGTTAAAAGTTCATTGCTCCAAGTGGAATTCGATCATACGACTTTTCGATTGTTAGTCCAATACATTAGACTATCACTGGATAACCTCTTGTGTTGGTAGCAAAACCATAAACTATCGTAGAGTTTTATATCTCACGCATCCATCTCTCACCCAATTTGAATGCGGTGCTCTGATCAAGAATAGAGCCATCTGCTAGAATGACCAAACTGTCGATACGCCTGCTTTCTTTGACACCTGAAGAAAATCACCGTTGCTGCGGTAAACACACTGGACCCAAATATTATACGAAAAGTCCTGTCAACACGAAATAAAGAAGAAAGCGCGTATGATACAATATACAGGGTGTTTGGAGGGTGAGTAGCCATAGGAAAATGGTCGATAGGTGATGGTGTTGGCTACGTGTTGCGCTTACTTAAATAACATTTTGCCTTAAGTTTAATGAGTAATAATTTTTTTTCTATTTTTCTAGAAAATCTCCATTTTTTTGTATAAAAACTTTAATTATTTTTTTAATAACCGCTGAAATCTTAAAAAAATTATGTCATTTGTTAGTGTAGTCTTACCTTATTCAGATTTAATCATAAATTCATACAAACAATTCAAAAAGAAATAACAGTGAAGTATCAAACTTTCATAAATAAAAAAAAAAACATCCTTATGTCAACTTCACATGGTAAAATAAAAAAAACTTACGGTGTATGGCATTTACAAATGTTTTTAAAAACTTCTCTAGTTAATACTCTTTCGAACGGTATGTAACATGTATCATAACAAACCAGGTAACTCAACAAAAACCGGTTTGTCGTCACGAATGCATTAAAAGGGTGAAAACCTAAATTATTCAATTGAGCAGGTAAAATGTTTTGTTTTGGATGACGCAACGAAAAAGTGCAATAGGTTTAGCTGTTGCACTTTTTTGTCTTCTATTACTATATATGTACTTTATTTTGGGGCAATTAAAACAAAAAAGTATTTTTTAAATCATTTATTACAAATCTTGTTCAAATTGATGTCCATTATTTCTGATACATGCGTAACATCTCTTTCTAATCTCCGTTGTGGTAAGGCTTAACCTGATTTCTTGTTTCATTATCACAAATGCATTATCTATTTTTCAATTAATTGCTCTCTTGTTTCAATGGTTTCCGTATACACTAGAGCTTTAGCACGACCCCAGACATAAAAATCAAGCGGTGTTAAATCCGGCGACCTTGCAGGCCATGGGATGGGACCATTTCTGCCAATCCAAGCGTTGGGAAATGAATTGTCAAGGTGTTCCCGGACTGCTAATGTCCAGTGCGCTGGGCAGCCATCATGTTGAAAAACAATGGGTTCTTGATTCTGAACATTTGGAACTCCCTCCATGAGTTCGGGCAAATCATTTATTAAAAAATCTAAATAATTATTGCCATTCAAATTGTCTGGTAGATAATGTGGACCAATAAGTGTATTGCCAATTAGTCCTACCCAAACGTTAACCGAAAACTTCCTTTGATGTGTCACCGCTCTTTTCTTTTTAGGGTTTTCATCTTTTGGGGCCCAATGATGCAAATTATGAAAGTTTACAATGCCTTCCCTTGAAAACTTTGGTTCATCCGTCCACAGGATACTTTTTAAGAAGTCGCGGTTGTCAACACCCATTTGTAACAAGAGACGGCAAAACTGGACGCGTCTTTGATAATCGTTTTCTTCTAGACCTTGCACGGGAGTGTAATGAAAAGGATACTTTCCATTAGCGCGAAGAACAGACCACACTTTCCATGGGCTTTGATTTAGTGTTGCAGCTACAGTGCGGATACTTGTTGTGGGATCTTCATCAAAAGCTTCCAAAATGCGTTCGTCATCAGCAACGTTACGTTGTCTGGCAACTCCAGGTTCACGGCGATTTAGATTGCCAGTTTCCCTTAAGCGTCTAAATGTCGTTTCAAAAGTATGACGATTAGGTTGACGTCTATTGGGAAAACGCTCTTCATAAATTCTTTTTGCTTCTCGTCCATTTCCATCAGCTTTGCCGTAAGCCATCAACATATCAGCGTATTCCTCGTTAGTAAAAGCAGCCATTAAAAATAACAGTAACAACAAAACTTAACAACAACAAACGAAAACAAAAATAATGCGCAGAGCGGAGTTGTGAAGTACAACACGTGAAGTAGCAAAGAACGACAAGTGTCGACTAAATGCACCCGACAGGGTGCGCAAGGCCCAAAGGGAGCATAATAGTCAACCGATGAAAGAGATAGCACAATACTTTTAGCTGTGTTACAATGAGACAAAACATTTTACCTGCTCAATTGAATAGTTTAGGTTTTCACCTTTTTAATCCATTCGTGACGACAAACCGGTTTTTGTTGAGTTACCTGGTTAGTTATGATACATGTTACATACCGTTCGAAACAGTATTAACTAGAGAAGATTTTAAAAACATTTGTAAATGCCATACACCGTAAGATTTTTTTATATTACCATGTGAAGTTGACATAAGGATGTTTTTTTTTTTATTTATGTAAGTTTGATACTTCACTGTTATTTCTTTTTGAATTGTTTGTATGAAATTATGATTAAATCTGAATAAGGTAAGACTACACTAACAAATGACATCATTTTTTTAAGATTTCAGCGGTTATTAAAAAAATAATTAAAGTTTTTATACAAAAAAATGGAGATTTTCTAGAAAAATAGAAAAAAAATTATTACTTATTAAACTTAAGGCAAAATGTTATTTAAGTAAACGCAACACGTAGCCAACACCATCACCTATCGACCATTTTCCTATGGCTACTCACCCTCCAAACACCCTGTATATTAAATAAAAATATTAGATAAATCCCTTCAGATAACCTAATGCGTTAGGAGTGAGCAAATCGAATCCTCGACCACTTGAATACGAATCCATTGCCTTATCTACAGGACCACACACATATTTAAGGAGCTCTGCAGAATCTCTGATCGCACATAGCAACAAACCTGCTCTTAATAAATTAAGCAAAAATTACTTTAAAATCAGATACTGGACTTAAAACCAATATGGAGTCGGACGAGAGTAAATATGGCTATCAAAAGTTCCCGCACATCGTTAATAATAAGCTATTATATCTCGTATTCTAATTATTATCGTGAACCTACCTTATTTGTAAATGTACTGGTAATAGTTATGTACTGGTAATAGGTCTTATTATCATAACTAGTGGTCGCCCAGTGGTCAAAATGCCATCGTAATTTATTAATTTTAAATCATTTATTTTAAATAATTCTAGGTTTTCGATCCTGCGCTCCTTTTGTATATTCAGCTTGAACTAGGTAAAATCTTTAATATCTGCCGCACTAGAAATAATTCCTGTGCCGCGGTAGATTTTACAAGAACACCCAGAATCAGAATATCTATTAAAAATGTATTGCTGAGATAAACCGCTTAATTTTTTAATTACTTCTTGCTTTATTATTTGTATTTTATTTAATTGTTATTATCATTAGATACTCTTAATTATTAAAACACTGTATTAACCGAGATCGTAAAACTGGTTACATATATGTACATATGTTATAATTGAGCTAATCTAATCGCTAATCCCGCCGACAAACTGTTATGCAGTTTGGTGGGTTTAAAATAATTGTAATATGTTTTTATTTTAATAAAATTCTTAATAATAATAATTATTATTATTTTTTGTGGAACATAAACAAAAACTCAAACACCGTGTCGGGATTGAATCCATAACACTCGGCGCAGTGACAATTGCGAGGCGACCACTTAAACCACTTCGCCATCCGTGCAGGTGTTACATTTATGTAAAGATTCTCTTCTTATGACAGTGTCTCTATTTTTAGTAATAATTAAAGCTTAGCTTTAGTAGCTTTTTTTTCATGAACAATATTTTTATTTTTTTGCTTTACTTGGGGTAATACTTTGACGCATACCTCTCCGCGGGGCTACGAAAAGGTTATGTCGGGCTCACCAGGAGAAAGATACCCCAGTAATACCGACTAAACCTACCACGGTATTCCTCGACATAACCATAGACAGCAGGGCCGCGCGAATCGTTTTCACATACAATCGCGACTCCGCCGATGGAATACCACTATGACAACTTACAGAATTGCAGCCTTTGAATCATAAAGCTTGGAATACGCACGCCGCGGGCGCATCTCTACGCAGCAGGAAGTGAGTGTTATTTGGATTAATGTTCTGTACTACGAATGAAATGATTTATAAAGAGTTGTATTTCTGACGGTAATTTTGTAAAATATCTCCTTAAAGAGGCACTTAACTATCAAGGTCAAAGTCAAAAATAATGCATTATTGTAGGTCAAAATTATTGATTTATGAAAGTCAAAGTATTGTGTTTAGTGAGTTTAATGAAGTTACTTTCGGGCTAGTAAGGATAGGTTCAAGCAAAGGTTTGAATCTATGAGAAGATACACACAAGAAAATATAAGTAAATAATATTACTATATATAATATATATATATACATATATATATAATATATATATATATTTATATATATACAGGGTGTCCCAGAATATGTGAATCAAATTGTAACGGGAGATTCGAAAAGAAATGGCCAGTTTCACAACTATCAAGTAAAAGTTATCCGAAAGATAAACCGCATTGTCTTACTCTTGTTAGGTTAAAATAGAGAGATGGGAAGACTTTTATCTTATAGATAAATGCTATTTAGAGGTGGTGGGACAGGCCCCGAAGCCAATTAAACTATATACATATATAAATCTCGTGTTACGGTGTTTGTGGTCGAACTCCTCCAAAATGGCTCGACCGATTTCTATGAAAATATTTATGTATACTTGGTAGGCATGAGTATGAGTCGTAAAGTATATTTTATACCGCTAGCTGATTAGGGTGTCAACCTAACCTACATTTTCGCAAGCGAAGCCGCGGACATAAGCTAATATTATATAAAAGTTTGTGAAAATGTGTGGATGTTTGTTAAATTCAATCAGGCGCAGACTATTGAATGGGTTTATATGAAACTTGGCGCGCATATGGACCATCTCCTGAATTATCACATAGATGTTTTATCTGGTTATATGTTCCTTTGAGGTCCACCACATCCTTCAGGCAGAAACAAATCGAATTCATGCGGTACCACCAGTTTTACCAGGCAGAAAAACCACGGACCAATATTGATAGTAAGAGATTTCTTATAAATTTTTTTTTTTGTTAATGTATTAGCAGTGACGAATTAAAAACAAAAACATAAGGGCTAATGAATATTGTTATTCAGTTTTATCTTACGTACTTTATGACATCCTGTAAAGTGTAATATAAATTAGAAAATATGCAACCAGCACGCTGAATATCTATATATATAAAATTCTTCCGTTACTGAGTGACTGACAGACAACGCACAGCCGAAACTACTGAACGCAAGAAGCTGAAATTTGGCATGTATGTTCCTTGGAGAGTATAGGGGAGCACTAAGAGAGGATTTTTGGAAATTCCACCCTTAAGGGGCTGAAAGGGGTGAAACCCGATATTCACACGAGAACGGGACTTACGCGGGTGAAACCGCGGGCAAACTACTAGTTAATCTATAAATGGATTGTTTAAATTTATGATAACCGTTTGTTTAATAATATTCTATTCTAATATTCTACCACATACACACAACACCGTCTAGCCCAAACTAAGCAGAGCTTGTACTATGGGTACTAGACAATGGATAAACATACTTATATACTTTTTTTTTTGTAAATACATACATATTATACATAGAAACACCCAGACCAAGACAAACATCCATGTTCATGCACACAAATGTTTGACTTGTGCGGGAATCGAACCCGCGACCTCAGGCGTGGCAGTTGGTTACACTAACCACTACGCCATCGAGGCCGACAAAAATAAATATAAAGACTGTAAATAACGTAACATCTGAAAAGTCATACTCTTTAATTAAAACATAAAAAGTAAATAAATAACTCATGTTGTAATATTTGACTTTTTTAAATATGTTTTATGCCACAGACGTTACAAAATGAAAAAAACAGTTACAAGCCCGCATGACAACTTTATGTTAACGTTGAATAAATGTTAAAATAAACAACTCGAGTAAACTTATAAACGACGCGTCGCTGTAATGTGAATATTAAACAATTTCTAGATTAAAATTGTTAGATTCTAGGCAAAAATAATTACATTCTAAATGTTTTTTTTTTTATTTTTATTTTGTATATTTGTTGCTAGATAGAAATTATACTTTCGTTATAAATCGTGACTGATTTATTTATTAATAGCGTAAATTACTAGCGTATTGCCTAAGTGTTACAAAACTGAAATTTTGTGTCATTGATAAGTATGCAAAACTGGTACTTGGTTGGAATGGTATCAAATAGGTACGTTATAGAAAAATAATTTGAAGGTCCACTTTAAATCGAAACATTATAAGGCTTCAAATTTTGTGATACCATAGAATTGCAAAGAATGTTTAATTGCCTCGGTAGCGCAGCAGTCGTGAATGCGTCTGATGTGCAGGAGATCTCGGTTTCGATGCCCGGATCAAGCAAGTGTTTTTGGGTTTTAACCATAGTGACAAATTCAGAGAACTCTCAGCAGCAGTATGGAGTCTGAATCTGCCGTACGGTAGACAATAAGCTAAAATCATAGTTGGCGAAATGTGAGCGCAATACACCTTTGCCCATTCCTTCGGGGACAAAGGCTTTAAAGTATGTATATATAAGTACTTTAAACTGTTTCACAAGGTTTTAAATAGCACACCAGTGCGCTTAATTCGGGATGAAAGCCCAAGTCATCATCGCATCTTACAACTAACATATCGATGCAATTAAAAAAGTAATCGAATTGCAGTATCTCTATTTACCGAAGCAGAATCTCAGCGAAGTAAATAGTCCGGCGGTACTTCGGACACCGCGCTGCGACACCGGCCGGATCTAATTTGTCCGGGATTAGTCCGAGTGGCGCTTTTTCATTATTTCCACTGAGTGTCTTAAGCCACGGGCTTACCACGCGACCAGAATACTAAGCAGCTTCCTCTTTATTTACTGAAGCCTTTTGATTTCGTCTTTGTTGTTTTTCAATATATTTTACTTTTAATATCCTCTTTTAAGAAAGACTACCAGCAACTAGGGAGATTAGAATAGATCAAAGAATTTATTTAGTTACTAGCTAAATAAAAATTAGTAGAAGCTGCATTTAATATTACGATGGAAAAGAAAGAAAGGCTTTTTTGCCACAAGACTGCTTCCGCTCGTTCCTTTGGTCCTGTGTCGCGGTTGACTCTACATCAGCTTACACAAAGAACACCCAGAATTGAAACAACGATTTGAGCATCACACAATTTCTTGTTTCGTACGAGAATCAAACAGACCACTTGGCGCAGTAGCATAGATGGCCAAAAACCAGTACGTTATGCTATTGAAATTCCTCATTACATTGTAATATTTAAGAAAACAGAGTAGGTAACATATTTAAATACAATTTACATTTCTAAATCATGAAACAACAGAGTGCGTGGTTTAATTTTGAACACAAACGACTTCATTCAGCTACCATGTTATAAACCCTTGATCTACAAGGCTGGATTTCAATAAAGATCTTCGGGAGCTACTTACGACTTAAGCCAAACGAATGTAGTCTTTCAAGGAGTTGTGAGGTAGTAACCAGTTACTAAACTACCATGAAGCCATCTTCATGGTAGTTTTTTTACTAGTTTGACGGCCTCGATGGCGTAGTGGTCAGTGTAGCCGACTGTCACGGTCGAGGTCGCGGGTTCGATTCCCGCACAAGTCAAAGATTTGTGTGCATGAACATGGATGTTTGTCTTAGTCTGGGAGTTTCTTTGTATAATATGTATGTATTTACAAAAAAAAAGTATATTTGTATGTTTATCCGTTGTCTAGTACCCATTGTACAAGCTCTGCTTAGTTTAGGCTAGATGGTGTTGTGTATGCAATAGAATATTATATTATAGCTCGTGGTAAAAGTGGTGCTTATGTCTGCTTGTGTATCGTGAGATTTCAGGTTTGATTTTCTAGCAAGAAATTTTCTAAAGCAGCACGGAGGCTGAAACTGTGTCCGATAAACGGTAGTATTAGCCTACTATTACGAGTAAATTTATGTGTGTATTTATACCAAAGTAAGCATAATTTATTCCTTAACCTATTAAGTCACCGCGGCACACCGGCTGCCAGACAGAATTAGTTTTCAAATATATCTGGCATACTAACAACTGGCAGCTTAAAGAGAATTGAAATTGACAACATATAGACAGGCTCAAAAATCAAAACTGTCACAATAAAATTGAAAATCACTTGATCCTTCCAATACCAAAGGTTCCATTAAAACAGTTGAAATTGGTCAATCCGAGGGCCAATGGTCTCGGTGACCAAGTGTCGGTCGTCTTACAACTGGTGTATGTAAGTGGAGAGCTCGCGCCAACTCAAAATTACACGTTTCAGAACGTAATTGTGATTGGATTTTGTATCTTTTTACCATTTTTTAGAGTTCCATGTGGCTATAAGAATGTTTTGTGAGATAAAAGATGGGGCTTTAGTAGAAATGTATACCGATTCTGTTCGACATATATGTTAATACGTGAAGAGAAAACTTTGTCTGTTCTGAAGTATATTGCACGTACGGAGTATTGTGAGATTTGGCGTAGGTACCTAGGTAAAGTTAATATGAAAAATTAGTGTACAAAGTAAAATAAACAATATCTACTTATATATTGTGAATTAGTGCCGTATTGTGACAAAGGATTGTGAAGGAAGACTTGTTTTTTTTTTACTCTGTCCTGTCCTGCTTGACCATGGCTGCCGAAAAGCAACCGAAATGTCGGGGAAAGTGTAAAATTAAATCTGGATAGTTGTATAATTTAAATTAAAGTAAACAGTAACTAGTAAAAGTGTTTGAAAATAGTAGTTTAAAGTTTCAAAATTATTTAATAATAGTGTTTTATAAAAAATAAACAACGCGGTAAAATTCGTATAAAGTTTGTTTAATTTAAATAATGACAATAATTAAAATACCTATTATAATCTTTTGTCCAAAATTATAAGTAGATACAGTATTTTACCATCCATTCCTATGTTCTGAATAAAGCATATTATACAATAACAACAATTATTACAATATGGTTCAGTTTATAAGTATACAATAGAATTAAGTTAATATAAATCATGGGTAGGTTATGATGGGGCTAACATAGTCCGTCGTAAACTAAACCTCACAACAAATAAAAGGAATCATAATACATAAAAACACTTAACTAAATGCCTATTCGTAGCAAAATTAATATCAATTTAAATACGTACTGAACCATTTCGTATTCGAAACTTACGCTGCTGACGGTTATTGTTTACCTGGCTTTTTTAAACTAAACCCTTTGTTTCGTCCGTGAGAACACTCGATCGGAAATTACCATTTTTAGATATTGGATTATCGACATCCACAGGATTTGAGCTTATTTTAGCCACGGCGGCATCAATTCAGCTCGTATCGAATAATCGATACGGAATATCGAATAACACGGTTTGGGCGGTGTCGTGCGACGTATCGACATGATTTTGTTGTGTTTGAATTTGAATTTTGGAACACTTACCGACTGTTGACTGATGCTGCGTTTGATACCCCATCTACTGATGGTTTTCTGAAACAATAGGAATTCATTAGGCATTGGTATATTTTAAATCGTGCTTAATCAACATTTTTGACTTTAATTATGACTGCCTCGGTACCCGCAGTGGTACTGTAATCAAATACTGTACGGTATAAGGTCTCGGTTTCAATTCTTGGGTCGAGCAAAATTGGGTAGAGCAAAGCAAAATTTTCAATTACAGTACGTGTTCTGGAACTGTGCTCGGTAAATAGACCTAAAACCACAACTGGCGAAACATGTGTCTTCTCCCTCGGGAGAAAAACACAAAAACACGCAGAGCGATGTCGTGTTCGAAGTCAAAAAATGTTGCGTGGCTGTATGTAATAGTAGTTCCAAGTCAGAGCCTTCTTCACACATCTTAAAAAAATAATGGTCAACTCTCTGACATACAGGTTTCCTCACGAAAATTTCCTTCGTCATCAAATTGAGTCATAGTTTACTATAATACCTACACAGTTACCTAACTTTAAAGTGTCAGGTGCATACTGTGGAATTGAACTGGAATCCTCTATGTCTAATAGTCTCCCTACTATGGTATTATCACTACTAGGTAAAGTGATAAGAACCTAAAAACTCTTCCACCTGCAAACGTAAGAATGACTTCTGACAAACGAAAGAACAGATAATACTTACATCCAATATGGATCAGGAAGGTTGGCAGGAGCTCCATAGTGCGACCCGAGGTATGGACTGCAGTAGTTTACCATTGGAACTGCGTACATGATTATATATCTGTATTATTGTCCTTCTTTAAATGGATTTGTATAATGACGCGGTTTGTTGTTACATTATTTAAACTGTAGAGGGTTTCAGAAGGTTTGTGCCGCATTTACCACTACATTACGTCCCACATTAAAAAATGTTCCACATTCGCCCCTATTTTGAAATAATTCCTTTTTCGCCTTTCATTTTTGTGCATATAATTATAGCAAAACAAAACATGGTGGCAATTATTTTAAATCTTTTCGTTGTCAGGCTCATGATGTCATACAATCATAAGCCTAAAGTTTTGCCGAGAGAATTTTCGGCTGACGGTACAACAAATATTCCATACAAAAAAAAAACAGGGACAAAACAGGAACATAATTTGGGACGAAAACTGAATTACATTAAGAAATTAATATTTATTTAAATTTAGGGGCATGTAAGGAACATTTTTTGGGACGAATACGAATTTCTACATTTGGGATGCAACGTGAGGGACGAATGCGGAACAAATCTTTTAGAATATGGTATAGTGAGTGCGTGATTTTTTTGTCGCAAATGTAAAGTGCGTTAGGAGCATGTAATATTGACCTAAAGTGGCGAGCTAGCGGCCGCAATAGGACTGATTTTATTAAAACTCGTTTGAGTTTACAGAATAATAGCAGTTCTAATTTCAATCCAAGGAATGTGATGAAAGTGAATGAAGCCAGAGAAGTGTGTCAGGATCGTAACAAATGGAAACCCGTAGTCTCTGCCTTCCCCTCTGGGAAACAGGCGTGAATTTATGTATGTATGTAATTTCAATGAAGTGATTAGAACAGCAGACTCAAGTTGGATGACGTCATAAAACTATTACTGTCGGATCATAAAAACATTGACTCATCAAACACTATTAGGTTGATGGTAGCAACTTGATGTTAATGTGTTGTGTTAATGATAAACCATCTAAACTTCTAATACTTTCATAAGTTTTGTCCTACCTACGAGTTTAGTGTTAGTAAACATATATGTATATCAATTTTTACTTCGTATTTCCTATCTAATAGCAATTATAGAGACTAGATCTGTACAAAGAAAGGAAAAGAAACGATTTATTCAGTACGTGTGGTACTGTAAACATCGTGCGCCATAAAAACTCAAACGTGTACAAAAATCTCAAATGTATTTTACAAATAAGTACTCCTTACACTTATACTGGTCAACTATTACGTGCGATTACAAAACTCTCCTTATGTAAATAGGCGTAATAGTCAACAGAGTTAAACGAAGTCTCCGCTAAGACGACAAAAACCTTCACATTCCATACCTTTTGAAAAACGCCGCGACCGTCACTAAATGTACTCTAGTTGACAGAAAGCCGACGCGACGGGTCCCGATCTTAACCGAATCGAATTTAACAATAGTTCCACTTAGCGGCTCACAGATGTCGTTAGCGCCCGCTGCGCCCGCGCAACGCATCACGCACCGGCCACAAATTAGTATTCGTACGAACAGTTACGTTTGAAATAGTTTGTTTTGCAAACGTTTTCTTTTATTTATATGTTTCTATTTATTTTTTGGTAATAATAATTGTCAGACACGCCGGCGTATTTTGATTGAGTTTGTTTTTCTTGTTCTGGAAAGCTGTTAGCATTGGTGGCACTGTCACGTTATTTAGACCAAAAATGCAATAAGAATAAACGTGGCTTCTACATTTCTTTTGCATTTCTAAAAGAGTATTTTAGATATTTTTGGCGCGTATAAAAGAGAAAAAGCTACATTTTAGTATGACTTAGTGTATTGGGATTTCGTAGATGCAAATACAAAAAATAACTTTCATATAATTAACCCTATACTTCTGAACATTTGTCGAGTTTTGTAGATACTGTCATATGTAATACTCATATTTCAAATACATTTCAATATACGGCAATTAACTTTCAAGTACCTAAGTTTAAAGACGTAAGAAGCAATGTATCACAAACATGACAATACTTCCAATTTACGAATATTATTATTGCTTATTCATTTCGTAAGAGCGAGTATGACAAAGATACAAAGCATCTAGCAGACGGATTAAGAAATAAAAAAGCATCGGCAGACAATTAATAATTACTATCCTTTAATTGCTCCTCGACAATCACAAGAAGTGATGGGTGGTCTGATTCAGACGGAAATCGCAATCAACCCTCATGATACAATGTTGTTGTATAAGCTTCAATACCTTTATATCTCAAGTCATATTTTTTGTACGTCCGATTAATCGACCGCGGATTTTAAGTCCAAAATTATTGTTCGTTTTACAGGATACGCTTGTGTTGTATGCAAGAATTAACTAATAAACAAGTGCTTTCAAATTTGTAATCATAGTTTAGTAAATTTAAAAGTATTTACCTATTAATGTATTTGTAGCGCTATACGGATACACCAGGATACTTGGGATTTTAAATACGAACTGTTCATTTTGTAGTACCGTATGCGCATCATTTCAGTGCGATTGTGAATTGTTTACTTTGATTAATCCTAAGTAATACTTCCATACATAAAAATTGTTTGTCTTAATGGTGATATGTCAATACGTTTTCTGATTTAATAATAATAATCCTACACATACCACCCACGCTCAATGCAATTACTGCAAAAAGCTACAATCTTGAACACATGCCGAATTACTCGCAAGTTCCTTACATCATCATCCATATCATGTACCTACATAATTTATTTAGCGTGTCACGCGGGACTTGGCCATGCGTGACACGCACTTCAAAAAAGGGCGTCAACAGTTCTAAAAAACATAATAATAATATTAAGTAATAATAATTTATTATTAAACATTATTTTAATGACATGAAATAGAATATATTTGATCTACAGTGATGAAAGTTGTTCGAAGATTCGCTGTTCTTCTGACCGTTGTTAAAATGTATGTTAATTTAACGATCGCAAAGGCGTGAAATAAAATAACAAAAAAAAACCTAATTGAAATTAAACTACAATATACGGATTTTATCGCATTGATTATTTTACACCTTTTTACATAATTTAGAAACGACTACTATTAAACTTTACTAATTTTTAAGCTAATTAAATTATTAAAACCATTTATATTTAAGTTTGCACTTAAATTAGTAAAGTTTAATAGTAGTACTTTCTAAATTATGTAAAAAAGTGTAAAATAAACAACGCGATAAAATCCGTATATAGTAGTTTAATTTCAATGAATAACATTCGCGTAAACAGAAGACAATATTACCTAAAAACCTAATTTTAAATTAAGAGGAAATTACTAATAGCGGTCTAATTATTTAACACCAGTGGTTATAAATAGGTGTGATCTTTAATAGTGTGTCCGAGAGGGGTCACTACGGTGGCCGGTAAAAAAGCGCGCTCTCACAAGTAGGAAATGAATAAGAAGGAATGTTTTTTGTGTCGGCTATTTAACTTGATTATTTACGCGACACAACAAGCCTGTTTGACTACAGTTTATATGGCGTAGTTTTGATACTTGATGTGACATTTACAGAATTTGTATGTTTGTCTTTGTATTTGTATCCGCCAAACTAGAAAAGTAGACGATAGATTGACTTGATTTTTATACAATACTAGCTTTTACCCGGACTTCGTCCGCGTGGAATAGTATTACACTCCTTTCACCCCCTTCGGGGAGGAATTTTCAAAAATCCTCTCTTAGTGCTCCCCTACACTCTCCAAGGAACATACATGCCAAATTTCAGCTTCTTGCGTTCAGTAGTTTCGGCTGTGCGTTGTCTGTCAGTCACTCAGCAACAGAAGAGATAGACAGTAATTCTATAGAACAATTATTTGTATAATTTTCTCCCGAATTGCCTACGGCTCTAGGAATGATTTGGTTGCTGCACTGGACAAGAAATAAATAGTGTAATACGCGGATAGTATGTCCAGAATGTGAAAACACAGGAATATGGAATTAATGCTGCCCACATTTCCACTTAACTTATAATTTGAAGTGCTTAACATGTCGATTGTTAGAATGCCAGACATGATTAAAAACCTATGGTGCCTGGTCGCCCGTGTTCCGGTGCAACTCAATAAGTTAAATAAATAATTTAATTGTATTGTTAAAACCCTTAATTTATACATACATATAGGTATAGTTAAATATACAAAGAATTAATTTTCTATAAATTTTCAACATTATATACTGCTCAGTAACTAACATAATTTTCTACGAAAAAAAGAATCTAAGAAAATGAAATGTTAAAATTATTAAAACTATTCCATCCACAGTTAGATCAATCACAAATCGATATCGGTAATCGTTTCGATTTACTTTTACACGATTCGATTCCGGCGGTTCGCGATTGTTTCCGAGTATCGGCTACTTCAAACGAACGCGAGCCTACCATTCGTCATGGAAATCGATTGACGGAATTAAAGAGGTTTTTGTTGCACCCACTTTAAATACGATTTTTATAAAAACCTGCCTGGTTAGTGGCCTAAGTTTGCGCTTACACTAAAGAATGATCGTGTGGTCCTGGATTCGATTTCCCTGGCTGCTGTCATGTACGAGTAGGTGACTTTAGTTAAAGCGCCAGAGCAATATTGTAATGTATTATTTATAACTTGGTGATTTACATCTTATTAATGAATATTTTTGAACAAACCAAACCCAAATAATCTACCTACCTGCGCCGGGAATTAATACTGGTACCACAAGATTGCACGCAGTAACAAGTCAGAGCTCAAGCCACAGAACTGTACAGAGAGCCGCATTATAATTAAGTCGTAAAAGAAATTCCCTCATTGTTCAAGCTGTCTCCTTACTGAACTGTATCAAACCCTGTACAGTGATAGCCATGAAACGCAACTCCGAAATGAATCTATGAATTTCTAAAAGCTTGGAAGTATAAACTTTTCACTACTAAAAAGCTAGACAATTCCGGAGCTAAATAAGCTATGGTTAGTGACGTATCACGCGAGCGAGCTAGTAAACATGTAATTCATTGTTAAACAAAACTAAATTGCAGAGAGAATTGTTCATGATACGGTTTAACATATTCTTTATAAATACTTTATAATGCTATTTGAAAGTCTACATAAAATAAATCAATCCAGTAAGTGTTTTAAATTGTGGATTGTTATATAAAAATATGAATTATATTTAACTGGAATTTCTATTAACACAGATGGCGACCGCTTCTACTGTGGAAAATCTTTTAAATTAATGAAATACGATTGGAAATAATGGTTTAATTCTGTACCTTAAATACCAAAGCTGCACTATATAAAATGAATACCAGTACAAAAAGCCTTTCAAGAATGCAGTTAAGTACATTCTGCATTACTAATCAAGACAGTAATTAATTAATTATACTACACTTGTCATACGTATGCATAAGTTTCCAAAAATTATTTACTCATTCAACACGTCAATACAAATGTCTTCATTATCTTAATGTTCAAAAGACCCAATAAAAACAACAAGAACTCCCACATCGAGAGTTTCCGAGAAAACTTGCCGAAAATGTCAAATTCCGCCATTAATCGAATAAGGAGACGACAATCGAAACGATGCGAATAAGCAATCGATCACCTGTACGTCACTTTACATTTACAATAAAAAAATAAACAAACCGTCAAAATATTTCGAACATTTTCAAATTTACAAAAAAAAACCGAAATTTGAAAATTAGAATCACGCACACACTAGCAACTTATTACATTAAACAGTTTAAAAAGTTCTATTTTCAAAAAGTTCGTAACGAAGAACTTTTTTTGAAATTGGAACGCATAGGCTTGCGCTCGTCGCGGCGCGTCACGTGTTAGTGCGGTGACATGCACCCCGGGACCGGGAAAATTCGCAAGTCCCCTTTTGAATGTTTCACGCCCCTATGTGTGTGTGTGCACCCTAATCGAATAACAATTGTAATCGAGACCGCTATTAATGAATCATTAATTTCGTGTTGAGGAATGTTAGGACGACTTTTGACTTGCGGTTTGGAAGTTTGTTGTTCTAATTTGAAGGCATTATGGTGGAAGGAATTAATTGGATTATGAATAACGAATGGCAAATAACATACATTGCCCTTTTTTAACTTCATGACTAAGCATATTAAATGAAAGCTCTATGATTAAAGCTGCTTATGATATATTAAATTGCTAATGAAAGTTTACTGACATTCCACTTATTCTTTTAAAAAGCCTATATCTTTCTATAATTGAGGATATATAAACCAAAAAAATTTATTAAAATATATCATTAACTCATAAAATTAATAAAAGACACAAAAACATACCAACTTAGTGTTGTAGTCACATTGCCATTAAACAAGCAATTAAACACTAAGTAAGAAAACAGAAAATCCTGTAAGATTAAATTAAAACTTATTGAACGATGAGTCGAATACAACTTCGAATACATTTAGTGTATTAAGATACTTTTTAAGCATTGCCCATGCTTAAGGTATATATTGTGTGAAACGTCTTCTTCTAGCTCCGCCTTTTTTTACCAACATGTAGAAACGTTATAGATAGAGCATAAATATATGAACTTGTACGTACATCAACAAACAGACAGAGGTATAGAATATTCACAATTCATCAACAATTTTCACTTGCCACAAAACAACGGTCGAGCTTATTATACTCTGCCGTACACATTTCTTCGTGAACTATATCAACCATACACAAAATCGGTATTCACCACACGCCAACAACATTAATAAAATAGAAAACAAACGAAAGGAATCGACAAACTAAATCAAAGATGAATGCTACCAAATTTTTACAACACCACAAAATATTTCACTGGAACGACAGTCACGGACCCACTAACTCCCGTTTATACAAAACATAGCGCCTAAACAAAAAGAATTCTCCTCACATTCCGGGAATAATTTTCCAATATGGCAATAATATGACACAACACTACGTGAATAATAAATATGAAGAGTGGGGGACACGACCGCGTACCATCAATTATTTACGCGCAAATTATGTAAGTAACATGCGTATAGTTTGTTCGCAATGCGAACCGAAACAATACCAAAACCTCTTGGGTCACAAAGGAGATTTTTTTTCGGTAAGCAGATTTTTGCCAGAGCAGAATTATATTAACGTGAAATGTATCTTTGGCTGAACTTACACCAGTCAACCCGTGACCAAGATCGATGCAACTCGGTCGAAACGTCGGGAAATTGATAGGTATTTATTATCATTAAGTACTAAAAAATTAAAATGGCAGGCAATGTTTCATTTTCACATTGTAAAGTGTTACAAAAAAAAGTTAAAAGTGTTGTAACAAAAAAAAAAATTTCGCAATAGTTAACTACCGTGTGCTATGCACATCGCATAACTGAAACATTTGTACTTAAAATTGTAACATATAGATAGTTAGTTTAATAGTGGTATCATTAAAATGATAAACTCAAATTACAAAGTGCAATCTTCATAATATATGCATTGCATGCATTTATCTAACATTGACGACCTCGATGGCGTAGTGGTTAGTGTAACCGACTGCCACGCCTGAGGTCGCGGGTTCGATTCCCGCACAAGTCAAACACTTGTGTGCATGAACATGGATGTTTGTCTTGGTCTGGGTGTTTCTATGTATAATATGTGTGTATTTACAAAAAAAAAGTATATAAGTATGTTTATCCATTGTCTAGTACCATAGTACAAGCTCTGCTTAGTTTGGGCTAGATGGTGTTGTGTGTATGTGATAGAATATTATTATTATTATTATTTCAGGCCCCGTTCCTGATAGTAAATTAAAATATTCAAATTCTAATTAATTTATTTGTTAGAAATACGGGCAACAATGTCATAATTAAAAAGTCATATGTGATGATATGTGTATTGTGTACACCATGTTTCGCCTGTCTGGCAGCATGCAAATGTGAAATAATGTTATTAGTTAAATAATAATATTAGTAATGAATCCATTGCTGTGCTTTACTTCTTTTGCTCTGTACCTGCCTAAATAACTAAATATACAATCTACTGTAAACATATTTTCAAATTAGACTTGTATTTCCAAATAATGGCGCGTTCAAACATATGTTTCCGAAAAGGCACGTTTGGCTGTTCATAGAGGACTATTAGTGCCCACACTTATGTATGGAAGTGAAAGTTGGGTATGGCAAAAGAAGCATGAGAGCAGAATAAATGCTGTAGAAATGAGAGCGCTGAGAAATATATGTGGTGTGACTCTGAAAGATAGAATAAGGAATAGTGTGATTAGAGAGAGATGCGGCATGAAAGTGGATATAGTGACAAGAATAGAAAAGGGTATGTTAAGCTGGTTTGGGCATGTAGAAAGAATGGACGAGGAAAGACTGACTAAGAAAGTTTATAAGGCTAGTGTGAATGAAACAGTCGCAAGAGGAAGACCTAGGCGAACGTTTCTTGATCAGATCGGAGGCGTTCTGGACAAAGGCCAGGTTAAGAGCACCTTGAACCGACGGGCGTGTATGAGGAATGTGATGAAAGTGAATGAAGGCAGAGAAGTGTGTCAGGATCGTAGCAAATGGAAATCCGTAGTCTCTGCCTACCCCTCTGGGAAACAGGCGTCAATATACGTATGTATGTATGTATGTCAAACATATGTATAATCTCTTCAACTTATTATTAGATTAATAAAGATTTAATTAAAAACCTAATACGAAATATTTTATCTTATTATGTAAGAAAATATATTCTTATTATATTATATATCTGATTAAGGCACTTTAGAACGTCTATATTACCGTGCATTGTAATTGTCCCTGTGGCGCAGAGGATAGCGCGTTGGACTTCTAATCCAAAGGTCGTGGGTTCGATCCCCACCAGGGATGCAGAATACTTTTTTAACATCATTTGCGTTAAATTTATACACATTTTTGAGCAAATTTTGCAAAAAGATTGTAACACTTACAACTGTCACAGACTTGCAACTTTTTACAAATGACTTATAGTTTTATTTTGTAGCAGCGGTAGCTCAGTGGGTAGACCAACAGACTGCAATGCAGAGGATCTCGGGTTCGAACCCATGTCGCGCACCTCTGACTTTCGGAAGTTATATGACTTTTCGAAATTATGTGCGTATTGATTGACAACTATCGCCTGCTGCGTGCCTCGGAGAACACGTTAAGCCGTCGGTTCCGGCTGCCATGAACATCTATGGCACTCGTTATTGGGAAGTCAGTGCCCTGTAATATCCTGACACTGATCTAGCCTTAGGGTATCGTTAGCCTTCGGGTTGCGGAGGCCAGGTGTAAGCCGCTCCGTGTTAAAACTGATATCCAGTCAAAGCCAGTTAGACTAGAAAAAGCCGACCCTAAGTGACTTGAGATTAAAAAAGGCTAGGGAGAAGATTTATAATTTTATTTTTCTAGTAAAATACTTAGGCAGTTAGGGACCCATATATTATCCTAATAATTTAATGCGCATGTGAGTTTGTTACGTTTTAACTCCGCAATTACTTGACCGGTCATCATGAAATTTTGCATACACGTTGGTCCCTTTTAAAAACTATTTTCTTTTTTCTATGGGAATCTTGGTCACCTTGCTACTGCCACTGCGCCGAGTTTTGTGGGTTCGATTCCCACACGGGACAAAAATTTGTGTGATCCACAAATGGTTGTTTCGAGTCTGGGTGTTCTTTGTCTCCGTTATTTAAATCTTTGTAAAATCCTCCGCGACAAAGGAATTATACCTAGTGCGGGAGTTGTCTTTATAAAAACAACTCTGTTAACTAACCCTGTTATCTTGAAAAATAATATTCTAAGGGATAGAAATTTATTAGCAAATCTATATTTACATAAGCAAAGAGCGACAAAGCCGCGAACATAATCCAGTATTATACATCTTAAAGTTTGTAATAATGTTCGGATATTTGTTACTTCATTGCGCGTAAACCGTTGAACAGATTTGAATAAAACTTTGTAAATAGATAAACCATGTCCTAAATTAACTCATAGGATACATTTTTTCCTTTGCTAGCTGACCCGCGTAACTTCGTCTGCTTCACATAAGAGAATTATCCCCGTTTCTGCAACATTTTTCATTAATGCTCTGCTCTTATTGGCCGTAGCGTGATGTTATATAACTTGTAGCCTACCTCAATAAATGGGCTATCCAACACTAAAGGAATTTTTTAATTCGAACCAGTAGTTCCTGAGATTAGTGCGTTCAACCAAACAAACAAACTATTCAGCTTTATAATATTAGTATAGATTTTACGCAGGCGAAGCCGCGGGCGTAAGTGGTTATTAAATATGGCTATAAAGCTATGAGCATTAGGTTTACCTAATGGGTGTTAAAACATATATAATAAAAATAATAATGTCAGCCCTGTATTAAACTGTCCCACTGCTGGGCACAGGCCTCTTCTCAGCGTGAGAAGGGTTAGGCCATAGTCCACCACGCTGGCCCAGTGCGGGCTGGCAGACTTCACATATCTTCGAAAAGAATTTGGAGAACTCTCAGAATGGCAGGTTTCCTCACGATGTTTTCCGTTAAAGCAAGCAATGATTAACTAATTAATACGCACATAACTTCGAAATGTCAGAGATGCGCGTCTTGGCATCGAACTCGAGACCCATTAGGCTATAACTGGTTGTAAAACATAGCTGGCTGAATATAGTTGTAATGTACCTCCACCTACCCCTCCAGGGGTACCTTATAACGAAGGTTGTATGCAAATTGATATGGCTGACGATGTAGTTGAGATTTTTCGCCATTAAGTAATACATTATCAGAGCAAACATCTCTCAGCCGGGGGCGCACCGCGATTGGTATCGGACGCCATTGATGTAGAAAGTCCTTTTAATCTGTAATTGGATAATAAATTATGTTGATCATATTTTGATGTAGTAAGCTTTAATTATCCTAATGGTTAAATTATAATCTTAGTCTCCCCGTGAACATGGGTGTTGAAGCAACCGAACGTCGGGGAAAGTGTAAACTTAAACATAAATAGTTTTAATAAGTTAAATAGTAACTAAGTTTAACAGTACTGTAATAGTTTCTAAATTTTGTAATAAAAGTGTTAAATAAACAACGCCATAATATAAAGTACTTTATTTCATAAAAAAAAACTTCTTTTAACTGCTTATTGGGCCCCGTGGCCTATGCCTGGTGAGTACCCGAGTTTGCTTTCTGGGTAAAGTATTCTCTTATTTACTCTTAGTAGTCTTGAAATTGACCGGTAGATGGCAGACGCTTCCTACAGACACGCCTTCAGGTGTTTTTGTTTTTAAAATGTAAATGTGGCAAACTATATTAAATTTATAATTAATTTTTAAATAAATTAAATTCTAAAGGTTATTTATTATATAGCAGTTAAGAAATTAAAATATTATGAGGCCAATAAATTGATCATTACTAGATACTATAACATCATACTAATAATAGTATTATTAAAATTACATTTAAATAATAACACTTTAAATGACTATATTATTGTAAGACTGCTATTTCTTCTACTATCTTTTCTCTTTTCTTCAGTTTCGATTCTTGGGTGAGAAAAACATGTTATTGTCTGACCTGGGCATCGAACCCGCGGACTTACAATTTGCTGCAACCATATGCCACCGAACCATCGTTGAAGTCTAAAGTCTACCTAGTTTTGCAGTAGTACAGGTATAACGCTTATTTTTTTTTTAAGACACTTATCAGAAGGACCAAGTCTGTACGCTTTCAGTGATCATTTCTGCCACGTACGAGCAAGCTCTGAAATGAACTGCCTGCTTCGGTGTTTCCCGAGCGCTATGATATGCCCTTCTTCAAACGAGATTTAAAGAGAGTTCTTCTTTCACGGTAGACAGCGGCTTTGCTGTGTCTTGACATTGCTCGTCTGCCAACAATGGCAATAAAAAAATTAAAAAAACAACAGAGCAAACCTATAATAAACTCTTTTTACTATTCTTATAAGGAGCTATACCCCATAGTATAGTACCAACATCATTGCCACGCCATAATGCATTACGAGGCGTGCGCTTAGCGATGCTAGATAGCAAAAGGATAGTCGGTTCGATTACCGGTGCTTTAGTGAGCAACTTTTTAACAAGATTTAATATTGATTCCATTTATTACTCAACTCTCCATTAAATTATCTTTGTTGTTAAAGTTATGTTCTGTAAATTATTGCAGTTTTTAAATTAGCGGTAATGAAGATACCTAGTCAAATTGTTTGCCTTAGTGGCGCAGTGGTTTTGAATGCGACTGCTTTACGTAAAGTCTCGGGTTCGATGTCCGGGACGGGTAAAGCGTTCTTGAATTATCTGTTAAGAAATTCTCAGTATAATCGCTGAGTTTGCTATGCCGGATAAACGACAATAGGCTTTCAATCTGTTACGTAGGATCTTAAATCTTAGTTGGTGAAAAATTGGTGTAATACACCTTTCACATGATATAGGCATGTGATTACTTGAATTGAATATATATAGTGAAATTAAGTTTTGGAAATAATTTATTATAAATAAGAAATAATATCAGATGTCTGCAGTCAGCAGTCGCCAGCAGTCGCCAGCAGTCGCCAGCAGTCGCCAGCAGTCGCCACGCCACTGCCAGTACGCCGAGTGTTACGTGTCTCGGAGGTATTTACCAACCTTGAAATAATGGACACAAAGAACACCTACATTCGGCACAACTATTTATGTAATATACATATGTACTTTTATCCTGTGTGGATGGAACCTACAACACGGCGCAATGCCAGCTGCAAGGTGACTTAAATCCCTGCACCATTCCTGTAGTCATAATTTATTTAATTACCTCTATATTTTCAAAAGGCCTCATTCCAATTGCTTGGCTGCAATATATTGGCCATTTATTTTATATTAGCAATACAACCATATTCTAGTATATAAGTCAGTATTGGCTCTCCAAAGAATTATGTTTGTAATGGACGAAGCATTTTTATTTCTGTGAACTGGCCGGGCCATCGATCTAAACACTTCAGTAAAATATTACCCGTTAAGAATCCAATTTTAAAATATAGCAACACCATTGACAATACAGATTACCAAAATGAAAAAAAAAAGATTCTTTATTTAAAACAAAATATAACCGCCAATCACTTTACGTCAGTAGATCATGACGTCAGTGTAGAAGTCAGGGGTAATGCAATAGTAATATTTGCGGGCCTTTACTGGCGTCCCGGGAACTCGTAAACTGAGGGGGCTAATCAGGATTTACGGGTATGACGAGACATACCCAGGGTGAAACAACTTTGTGGATTTATCTTGTGTGGAAAATAAATATTATCTGTTTTGTGGAAAGTTGTGGCTTTTTGCGGAATTGAGTCAACTAACGTACAAATATGTTAACTGCCTTTTTCGACAGACAAGACAAGACAAGACAAGACAAAACAGTTTAATAACTTTTTCTACTCTGTTTGTCAAAAGTTCATTTTTTTGTTTAATAGTTATTGATGTGAGAATATTAACGAGTACTTAAAAATGTTGTTTGTCTGGATTTGTAAGTATTATGGAATCTTTTACTTAGAAAATTTGGTGTTGAAGTCTGGTACCTAAGCACCGGAACTTTTCTTTATGCTACAAATTTGATAGATTACCTTTAAATCAACGTTTAATATAATCCTTACGGCTCGCCTTACATACTTTGTTATATCGATTAAGAATAAAGCGAAATAAGATCTGGCAAAGCAGGAAAGCGGCTGCGTTGCCGCTGCGACTACCGCGCAGAATGCTGTGAATTTGAATCCAACAATTATTTGTGTGATCACAAATAATTGTTCTGATTTATATGTGTGTTTTATTATATATATTGTATGTTTGCAAGACAGAAGATTTGATTTGAATTCTATATTCAAGCCCTCTGATAAATATTCAATACTCAATATTTTATTGCATTCCATAATGATATAAAATATTGAGTATTGAGTTCGCATGGAAGATTAATAAAGTAATAAAATAAATGTATATGACAAATATTTAAAATACAAATAATTACTTTGTATAACAAAATAATGTTGATAACAATTTAATGACGTAACAGTTTTTGTGCATAAATAACAAAAGACAGACACTGTAAACAGTTAGAGATAATATTATATTTTTGAATCAACAATACTGTAAACATCAAATAGGTATATTTTTATAGAAAGTATTACAAATTAATCGAAATTTATCTCAATAATTGCTTCATAATCATTATACGAGTATCTACCGACATTCTCTTAGAATCCATTCTAAAAAACATCAATAATAATTATGCATACAATATTTTATATTTATTAATTTATGTGACACTATAATCATAATTCTGATCGTATCAGGTTAAATATATCTTACTTTGAAGTAAATTGCTGGCTGCAAAGTTATTAAAAAATACTACACATGTGATAAGTGCATATAATCTGCGAACTGAATTAAACAGGTGTATAGGAATATAATTTGCCGGCAAATTATAAGGGACAGTTATAGTGAGCCGGCTAAGAAACCGCACCAGTCGCCGCTGAGTCTTCGAGAAATTAGTTGATCCATTAATTAACTGGCTGGCATATTCATCTTGTGGTTTCTAGACACGAGCATTATACCTTAATTAAAAAAGTACAAAAGGCCATGTTTTGTAGGTATAAACTAGCGAGCTAGCGATAAAAGTATCGGTGTTATACAAGGTATATTATAAACCTTGATTATGTATATCTCTTCTACTGTCGGAATACTATCACAGCTTATAAAGAAATATTACTACGACCTTCTAAACAAATCATAATATTCTTTTGTCTCAGTATATTCAAGTAACAAGCGGCCCCATGGTTGACGTCCCCTGACATGTCAAGTGACGGGAGGTAAGTTTGTCGATGATACCAGTGACACTCGACCGTATACATGTTTTATTTTTTTACCTTCAAGCTTTTATTGTTCTGGGGTGACTAATGTACTTTGTTTCACGCAACAATACTGAGGAAAAACCACTTACATGGTTTTGCAAGAAGATTTTTGTTTATTTTCGTTTGGAAATACTTTGTGGATCATTGCGTTAATTGTTGTGCTTTGTTATTTTATTGAAGGTTATATTATTAAACTGTAAAATTGTATGTTTTAACGCACTCATCTCGGAAACGCACTTATCTTATGAGACAGATTTGAATATTATTTTTGCGTTAGTTAGTCGTCGCCGCGTCGTAAAGAAACAGTTTACGTGAAAGAATGACTGACACATCATAGGGTTACCCCTGATTAATTTTATTTCGTGTATCACACTACGCCTTATTTTTTACCGCTTTTTATTTTACTTACACCTATGATTCTTTATTATATTTGCTAAATACTTTAGTGTTAGTTATATAATATAATAATAATATCAGGCCTGTATTAAACTGTCCCACTGCTGGGCACGGACCTCTTCTCACTGTGAGAAGGGTTAGGCCATAGTCCACCATGCTGGCCCAGTGCAGGTTGGCAGACTTCACGTATCTTCGAGAACATTATGGAGAACTCTCAGACATGCAGGTTTCCTCACGATGTTTTCCTTCACCGTTAAAGCAAGCGATAATTAACTATTTAATGTTAGTTATAGCAACAATAATTAATACGAAGTATATTAAAATATGTGATATATGTTTTTATAAATTTAGTTATTTACAGATATAAAATCTGTAACTTCGGTATATATTATATTTTTGTCTTTTTGAGAATAAATTCTTTAAATCTTATATAATGGAAATAATAATAACAATAAATTTATTTCAGATCTTAATAAAATGAAGTTACGTTTTGTCTGAGTAAATGCTGTACATATTGCATACGACGTAGCCTTAGGCCTTATTCCTCTGTTAATATGCTTAATCAATACATAAGTTATAGGATCAGTTTCTATGATTTATGTACAGATCTCTTCTACTAATCGAAATTAGACGAAACGTGGCTAAGATTTTGAGATGAACTCCAAGCTACTATACTGTAACTGTACAAGGACTGGAAGGAAGAAAGGACACAAATATACTTATATTCCATGTATGATACATTTTTACCTTTGCGAATACATTCTATAGTGTATCCTGTAAGGTTAATTATAAACCGAATTAATTAAATAATCAGGCTATGTATAATATAAGGTCAATTATAATATATTTTCAGATAATGTGTAAGAATAAGATGAAGTATTAGATAGAATTACTTTATTATTGTATAATTATGTGAATGTTGCTGATTTGACATTCCGATGTATTTGAAAGTATTTATTTGTAATCATTTATATTAATAAGTCATTAACTTAATTTAAATATTGTAAACATCTTACATTACACCAATTTATAACAACAATATTCTATTTAAATTTATATAAAAGTATTTAACTTCCGGCTCGACAGTGTTGACGTTGTCGCCATATTTAATAACGGTCGAGCCAGCGAACGGGCATTCGTTATCTAACCGTTGAAGTGTGTGTACCAAAGGTGAATTAATAAATAAGTGTGATACAATATACGACTGGAGTTTGATTCTTGGTTTACGCCAACAATCCTAACTAATATTATAAATGGGAATGTAAGTTTGTTTGTCTGTTACGCTTTCACGCCTTAACTACTCGACCGATCATCATGAAATTTCGCAAACACGTTGTCAGGAGAAGGGAAAAGGACACAGTGTCTTGTATCCCGAAAAAAATACTGTGTCTAAACGTTTTTTTACGTGGGGATGTGCATTGACACATACTTCTCCGCGGGGTAAGATGCCCGCCGTATGAAACGAAGGGGCTTATGCGAAACTACTGTACCTAAACAACAACTGTATAATCTAACCTACATTTACGCGAGCGAAGCCACGGGCAAAATTTAGTAACATATTTTTAATATATATAATGAAAATAATATTGTCTTCTGTTTACGTGAATATTATTCATTAAAATTAAACTACTGTATACGGATTTTATCGCGTTGTTTATTTGACACTTTATTACATAATTTTGAAAATTGTTACACTACTACTACTATTAAACTTTACTAATTTTAAGCTAATTAAATGATATTAAAACTATTTAGATTTAATTTAATTTTATTTATTAAATTAAATCTAAGTAGTTTAATTTCAATACATATGAACACCCCAAAACATTACACTCATTTGCGATGTTGCCATTATAACACAATAAAGGGCACAGGACATAAACGGACTTAATAACTGTACCTCCACGACCTTTGAATAGGTATAGGTCGCTTACAATATATGGGCAGACAGTTATGTACCCATATATTACAAATTAATAAATGGTTAAATAGATATATGGTTATAAGCTCTTTAATATCATGTTTTGACTGCAAGAAGCGAGACGAACTATAAACGACATTTAACACGCGTGCAACCGCAGGGCACAGTTAGTTAAGTATAGTACATCAATGCTTAAGTAATTGCAGGTCTAGCATCTAGTAATATTGGTCTTTGTTATACGTTAGTTGGGCCTGTGACTATGTTTACGCGTCTGCTATTGTTGAGTTCGATTTCTGGGTCAAGAAGTGTTATCAGATTTTCTTTGTCCAAAACATGCCGGTATGTTATCTTAGGGTAAAAACGCAATTATGGTTAAACATAGTCTGTCCGTCTGTCTGTCATAGATCTTGTTTATTATTAGACACTTGTTATTATTACTGCTGTAATAATAAACAGTATCGTCTATAAGTCGACATAAATTCATAATGAAAAAGATTTAAGGTACCAATTGTCTATACAAATAAATAAAATTGAAGTGTCTGTTTGTAATGACAAAATAACAGTCTTTTACTTAATGCATATGAAAGTATAAAAGATAACAATATAAAAAAAAATGTTTATAAAATTTTTGTCTGTCTGTTTGGGCTAATTTCTGAAACGGCTCAACCGATTTCGACAAGTCTTTTACTGGCAGATATCTGATGTTATAAGGAGTACCTAACTTAGGCTACTTTGCTTTTTTTTTAAATTAATGTTCCGCGGAAATAAATTATACAAATAATTAAATTGAAGTGTCTGTTTGTAATGTCAAAATAACAGCTTTTTACACAATGCATACGATACTAATATCAAAAATCAATTTTAACGTTTTTGTCTGTCTGTCTGACTGTCTGTTTGTTTCGGCTAATCTCCGAAACGGCTGAACCGATTTTGAAGGGACTTTCACTGCCTTTAGTTAGCTGATGGTATAAGGAGTAACTTAGGCTACATTTATTTTAGAAAACATAGGTGTCGGCGGAAATAAATGAAAATCAATGAAATAGTGAACAATATTCGATTCAAATACGTAAGTATATATAATTATAATATTTATTCATCCAATATAAACCTTTATATAATAATAATATTCATAAAATCTACTCACAAAGCAAAAGAAAAAATTAATTAGCTAAAAATTTGTAAAGCTCAATAGTAGTAGTAGTGTAACAGTTTTCAAAATTATGTAAGTAATAAAGTGTCAAATAAACAACGCGATAAAATCCGTATATAGTAGTTTAATTTCAATGAATAATATTCGCGTAAACAGAAGACAATATTATAGAAGAATGACATTAATTTTAGCACAAATATTTCTTTATGAGGAATACAGAATTGTTAAGTTTCGTAAACTCTGCGAACTGTACTGCTAAGTCGCAGGTAACAGCTAGTTATAAATAAACTTATCGCACCCTTAATAAAACAGAGACTTATCTCAGTATTTTGGATTAAACAAATTTGAACTCTATTGCAAAGATTTAACACAAATATAATATTAGAATTTAACATATACAATTAGAGTTCAAATTGTCTTACTTTCAAATTTCGAGTTAGTCGCTGTTTTATTAAGACTGCGTTATGTTCTGTACTCCTCCTAGTTCAAAATTAAACTTTGTCTATGTCAACAATAATGAAAGTTAGTATTCAATCGATGTTAAGTTCTGATGCATATATTATTTATTATTGAAAATAATGCTTGTCAAATAGCCTAGTGAGACCGTTGCACTGCCAATCAGAAGCCTCGAGTTCGAGCCCAAGGCGCACATCTCTAACTTTCCAAGTTACATATTATGTGCGTATTAAATAAGTCTTTATTCATCGCTTTAACGGTGACGGAAAACATTGTATGGAAATCTGCATGTCTGAGAGTTCTCATAATGTTCTCGAAGATATGTGAAGTCTGCTAATCCGCACTGGGCCTGTGTGGTGGACTATGGCCTAACCCTTCTCACACTGAACCGTGCCCAGCAGTGGGACAGTTTAATACAAGACTAATGATATTATTATGCTATATCTTTCACTCCTCCGTACGCGCAATAAGCTTAAAAAGAGGTAGAAAGTTTTCTAGTTAGACAGCTATCCTAAATGATTTCGTTAAAAAAAATTCGGTACGCGAAATATCGAACCTAAATACTTAATTCCAGTGCACCATTTAAACCACTACGCCATGCATTCGAATTTACATGCAATAAACCTCACTTATGGTGATTCAAAGATTTAGGAAAACATTATAAGGTTTAAAATGATGGATTTTTAGGGGAAAACATAAGTTTTATGGAAGTTTGTGGGAAAGGTGGGACATTAAGGTAATTATGGTGGAGTGAGGGATCACTGTAATCTCAGTATTTGTGGCCTTATGAAGCACTTTCTTGCATCTTTGTAGGTACTTTATATTACTTTAGTATAAAAACAAAGATGCCAGAAAATTCTTGAAAAAGTATGACGCTAAGTTTGGCTGCCTTGGTGGCTCAGTGGTAGTGAATGCGCATGTTGTTAACGAGGTCTCGAGTTCGATAGTGTAATAGTTTCAGCTCCGTAACTAGCTGATTTATAAAATAAACAATATTGAAAACTGATGACTACTGAAAAATGAATACTGAAAAATGAGTGGCCGTGGTTTTCTTCACAGTACTTCTCATTAGTTCTATACCCTTGCTTTGCTGAACATAGCAACGAGTAAATGTAAATTCACATAAATAAATGTAACTTTGACATTCATAAGTGTTACTTTGTGACATTTATGAATAAACATATTTTTGTTATTGATACCTGGCCCGGGCAAATTGCTAATAGAAAACTTCTGTCCAAACAAAGGAAAAAGGTACTACTGTCTGCGACAGTAAACAACTGAGAAACGGCAATGAACTGCCGTAAATCTTAGAGTTCGAAAAAATGGTTCAAGTAATATGCAAAGGTCACGTAATACCACGTGACCTTTGAGGTCAGAGGTCAAAGGTTATAGTCGTTTCGGGGGTAGGTATATCGACTATGCTGAGTCGAATGGCGTTGACCGCGAGTCTCTAGCTCTTACGTTTCTTGAGTTGAAAGTTGTATAACAGACAGACGGACGGACGGACGGACAAAGCTGTTGCATAAGAGATTTTTCGAACTCTAAAAGGAACTTTTGTCGAGAAGTTCTCAATAGCAGTACGGAGTCTCTTCTTGTCCTTTATAACGTGGGACCTTAAAAACATAGTGACGAAATGTGGGAGTAATACACTTCTGCCTTCACCTTCAGTAATACCGGCGTGAAACTATATATGTATTGTAAGGACACATATCAGATGTCACGTAAAAACTGTGTGCATTTTATTGCGGCCTCGATGGCGTAGTGGTTAGTGTAACCGACTGCCACGCCTGAGGTCGCGGGTTCGATTCCCGCACAAGACAAACATTTGTGTGCATGAACATGGATGTTTGTCTTGGTCTGGGTGTTTCTATGTATAATATGTACGTATTTACAAAAAAAAGTATATATACCCCATGTATGTATATCCATTGTCTAGTACCCATAGTACAAGCTCTGCTTAGTTTGGGCTAGATGGTGTTGTGTGTATGTGATAGAATATTATTATTATAATATTAGTGGCGCCTGCGCCCGCTTCTGAGGTTTATTAACAGTTGCAAATATACGGAGTAAAATACAACATGTTTATCATGTCTCTTACCCGAGATCCCCTTAAAATATGTATATATTTCATATACCCTACATGTATAACAAACCTAAAATATTGTTAACAAATTATAAAAACAACACTAACGAAGGGTATCGGCTCTGTTGGCCCTTGAGTTTCGCCCCTGATTACCTATGATTATCCGTTCACCCCGTGACATTTTAGATACTCAGTTTCGCCCCCGATTACTAGCCGATGAAAAGTAGTCAGAAACGTTAGCGATAGAGATCTACAATATAATATTATTAATTAATAATTATTATTATTTATTATTAATTATTATTATTTATTATTAATTATTATTATTTATTATTAATTATTATTATTTATCATTAATTATTATTATTATTATTTATTATTTTATTTTATTTGATCTATCGCGTCATTGTTCAAGAATTATAAAGATTTAAATGTTTTTTAAAATAGGTAAACGAGGTACGTTGTACTTACAAATAACGCGAGTAAAACGATTTCAAATTGAATATTTAAGTAATACTTTATCAGTATTTTCAGTATTACATTATTTTATTTCGGCTGACTGTACTTAGATACTACAAATTGCTATAAAAATCTTGTACGGGGCGATCAGCTAAACCAAAATAAATAATTAAATAATAATGTGCCGTTCGTCCCTGTGAAGGGGCGATCGGGGCCATGAATAAGGGGCGAACAGAACATTTTATCAGAAGGGGCGAAATCCAAGGGGCGTACAGAGCCGACACCTAACAAAGACATGCACAAAAATATCATAAATAAAATTATCATAACCATTAAAGTTAATAAGTTTAACAAGTTGAGAAGTAAGTTACGGCGGCTTCTTTTGACTAAGTTAAATAACTTGCTAACTTAAGTTTTACTTAATACTTTAATAAGTTAGCTTAATTACTTTGTGTTGCAACAACTAATGACATTATAATGCAAAGCTGGCTTATGTGAGAGGCAGGATAACTTTAATTACGCTTGTAAAATTTTTGTTAGACAGTATATTCTTTTGAGTGTAACATAATTAAATGTTGTTGGAATAAAGATGCAGATTTCTTCTCAAAAGCTCAACCCTTTGCCTGAACCTAGCAACTAACTTAAATGTAGCTTCAGTCACTTAGTACACTCACTAACCTAATATACCTATATTTTGGCATTCATAAGTGTTAGTTTTTTACCTACAGAGCCGTTCTTTTAAAAAAAAGTCAACCTCCGCACTAGGAATACTTCCTGTGTCGCGACACAGTAGCCCGCAGGGTACTTTACAAACATTAGAACAACGGACACAAAGAACACCCAGACTCGGAACAACCCTAGATGGATCACACAAATTTTAATCTCGTGTGGGATTCGAACCCACAACACTCGTCGCAGTAGTAGCGGCAAGGCGATCATTTAAACCACTACGCCATCTCAGTCAAACTAACAAACCTTGTGACTTCGGCTTAAAGAGTTTATTTCTCAAGGTTATATATAGTTCACTTAAAATATGAGAAAATTTAAACATTTTTAACATTACAAGTACATATTAACATTTTATATTCGATTAGTCGAGTTTTGGTTCAAGTTAAGTTAGTTTAATAAGTACATCTACTTTTAAAACTAACTATTAATAGATAAAAAATGTTTACGTCTTTAGTTAAGTTATTAATCTTATTATATAACTGAGGTCCCTCATAATGTTAATTTTTTTACCATACAATGTTCTTATGCTAAGTATTTTTATAGATATTATTTCTATTTCTTGTGTGATATTAGTATGAGAAGATTTCGTAATATTTTTCAAATTAATAATCATGTATGGTATGTATATAAGTATTGTTAGTTTAGTAGTTTAGTTTTATTTTAAATATGTTTAGCAAGCGGTTGTAATTGAAAAGAACTTAATTTATTTCGTGTTATTTGCTAATCATGTAAGTTTGTTTTAGCTGCTTGCCCCCAAGCTTGTATAAGGTATTCAAGATGTGTCTTAACTAGGCTATTATAAATCGTGTGCTTTATTCGAGTTGGTATGCATTTAGCCGTATTGCGCAAAGCTCTAGGCAAGGCTAGGCTAGACAAGGCTAAGATCTAAGCTAATACCATTGTATTAGCTTAGATCTTATGTAATCAATGTGCCGTTTGAATGTTAGTCTGCTGTCTAAAACTTAAATGAATAAATGATTTTTGCCTTTGACTTTGGTGGCGCAACGCATGTGTATTAAGGCAGGGGGGGGGGGGGGGGGCGAGTGGGTAAGCAAAAGTATATCTGTGGTGTTAAAGTAAAAGAGGATATAAGTCAATTTAATGTATATAAAATGTACATCATACTGCTTTCGTTAGCTATGTACGTAATGCTAGCAGTTCCCCACGGCTCCGTTCGCGGTTTATGTAGGTATGAAATGAAATCTGTCTTTTGCCATGGCTCAGACTAAGTATTTAGCAAATTTCGACAAAAGCCATTGGGTATGGGAATAACCATAATATGTCGGCCTCGAAGGCGTAGTGGTTAGTGTAACCGACTGCCACGCCTGAGGTCGCGGGTTCGATCCCCACACAAGTGCACAAACATTTGTGTGTATGAACATGGATGTTTGTCTTGGTCTGGGTGTTTCTCTGTATAATATGTATGTATTTTTACATAATAATACACGAATGACGGAGTGGTATGGAAGTAGCCTGTAGCTCGCATCCTCTAATGCGTCAGGTATTGTGAGCTTATTCTTTCTTTAAATCTTGTCCAGAAGAATTGCCTTACACTTGTTAAAATTTAGGCGTTTCAGAATTATTTGTGCTGAATTTGGGTACTCTTCGTGTCTATTTTTCACATGTTGTACATGTACAATCAGTAATTCAGGGGAAAAACGAGCTATAGGACATTATTATTATTAACTAACCCATGATGATGATGGCATGAAAAGTACCTTAAGTTCTTTTCTGTACCTCTGACAACGTGTATGCGAATTTCATGACGATCGATTGAATAGTGGCGTGGACAAACAAACAAAATCACATTCGTATTTATAAAAATAGTCAAAGTAATGCAAATAACCAAGCATCTCAATTTTTAATCATGTTATTTACGTATTACTGTCTCCGTGGCGCAGCGGTAGTGAATGCGACTGCTGTGCATGAGATTAAGGAACCGTATCCCGGGTCGAGCCAACTAAATGAGGTTATTGAGTTTTCTCTTAAAAATCTCAAGAGTAGCCCGGAGTTAGAAAGTTGGCGGTGTAAGACACTTGCGTGCACCAGTAAGGTGGTAAAGAAAGATCAGGCGCAGGACCAACGGCCTCTCGACCTGCGCCTGATCTCTCTCCGGTCGTGTCGGATTGTTATCTCATCGGGTCATGATAGTAGTGAACACAGAGTGCACTTGTATTTACATACACATTTGCACTATAATATCTCTTGCGCTGATGCGCTGCCAAAATTCGGTCAAAATTCTGTCTGCAGGACATTATTGTTTGCAATGATCATGGTACATGTAGAAAGAATGGACGAGAAAAGATTAACTAAGAAATTTTATAAGGCTAGTGTGAATGGAACAGTAGCAAGCGGAAGACCAAAGCGACCGTTTCTCGATCAGATCGTACACGTTCTGGACAAAGGCCAGGTTAAGAGCACCTTAAACCGGCGGCGGGGAATGTGATGAAAGTCAATGAAGCCAAAGAAGTGTGTCAGGATCGTAGCAAATGGAAATTCGTAGTCTCTGCCTACCCCTCTGTGAAACAGGCGTGAATCTATGTATGTAACACGGTACAGGAGGTCTAGCATTTAGCTAAAGGATAGCCCGGATGCCCCTTATTATTATAACAAATGTCAGGAAATAAGATCAGAGATAGTATCTATCTAACATTATCATAGAGTTGTCCTGGTGGCATTATTCATCCAGGCCCTTAACCTAGGCCTTAGATCGACGCTTGTAACGGGGTATATCAGTCACAATTTAAACAAAATACGCATCGGGACGATTTGATCCGTCCACGGCTTCGTTACCTTGTGTGTACCGTTTGCAAGAGCACCTTAGCTTTATTATAAACATAGTATTTTAAATTTAATTTTATAAATATAGCCTTAGTTTAGCTGAATATTTTCTATATAATTGGTTAACTAAATTAATAATATATTATATTAATATATTCTATCACATACACACAACACCATCTAGCCCAAACTAAGCAGAGCTTGTACTATGGGTACTAGACAATGGATAAACAAACATATATACTTTTTTTTTGTAAATACATACATATTATACATAGAAATACCCAGACCAAGACAAACATCCATGTTCATGCACACAAATGTTTGACTTGTGCGGGAATCGAACCCGTGACCTCAGGCGTGGCAGTCGGTAACACTAACCACTACGCCATCGAGTATTCTAAATTATTATCTTGATAGAATAGAAATTCAATATTATCTGTATTATTCTTGCATATAAGGTACAAAATTTGTTTTTTTACTATCACCTATATTTGTATATAAAATCAAATCGATAATAATTTATACACTTAAGACACAAAGTAACACTTATAGGCGTCACATTTTAGTGGTGATTATGTTTACCTAACTTTCGTTCAGCAAGTGAGAGCGCCCGAGGACCATTTACCAAATAGCAGTCGACTGTGTTGGATGACCTAATAAAGCTTGTCAGCAGCGAGTCACACTGTAACGTGTCCCAGGGTGACTCGTTGGGCATAATAGTAAAAAACAGTCCCAATCTGTCACACTGTTACTCGATAGAACAATTTTTATCGTTTATTCCCAACGTGTGACCACGTGTCGTGTCCCACTGTAAACGCTTAATAATAAAATTGGTTACAACATTGTATATCCCAGGGCCTTATACTATTATTGTTTCAATTTAGTGTGGTAGACATACATACATAGTTTCACGCCTATGTCCATGAGAGCGTAAGCACAGGTGAATTACATCCACATTTCGCCAGTTATGGTATTAGTAACACACATTATAGGAGGACAAGCCTTGCCTTTTGCGCCGCCTACCGTAAAAGGGCAGGCAAACTTATCGTCACAGACCCAAACAATAATTACCGTTATTAAATATTAAACATTAAAGAGTATTTTAGTAATATTTTGCCAACCATATATACCCAGATAGAAAGTAATAAGTCGGTAAAAATGTGCATACAATGGATGCATTTGAAATGCAAAATGGCGCGCATTCAGAGGTCGAGCCTGGCCGTCACTCACCCGATATATAGCACTTACGTGTTTATACACTTATATAACCATACACAATTATATTTTAGACATTCTGCGGGGTATTTGGGTTAATAGCTCTAATAACGGTACAGTTTTGTGTTGGTTTACTGCCGATTGTGTCATTTCAGTTCGAATACCAGGTTAGGTGTGATGTTATAGGAGTTTTCTGTCTGAAAATTCTTAATAACGGCAATAATAAATAATCTATAATAATGATTTTTGGTCAATATTATAGATTATTTATTATTGCCGTTATTAAGAAAGCAGCGATAGCTCAGTGGGGAGACCAACAGACTGCAATGCAGAGGGTCTCGGGTTCGAACCCACGTCGCGCACCTCTGACTTTCGGAAGTTATATGACTTTTCGAAATTATGTGCGTATTGATTGACAATTATTATCGCATGCTCTGTGCCTCGGAGAGCACGTTAAGCCATTAGTCCCGCCTGCCATGAACATCTATGGCAGTCGTTATTGGGAAAGTCAGTACCCTCTAATATCCTGATACTGGTCTAGCCTTAGGGTATCGTTAGCCTTCGGGTTGCGGAGGTCAAGTGGCAGCCGCTCCGTGTAAAAACTGATATCCAGTCAAATCCGGTTAGACCAGAAAAGCCGACCCCAAGTGACTTGGGAATAATAAAGGCTAAGAGAGAAGAATTGATTTTTGGTCAATCTGGTTTTGATTGTCACTTGTGAGACTATTAGCAAACACTTAAATAGGTTTTGCGCGTGCTTCCTTCATATGGACTACAGTTCAAGGTGTATCATGATGACTACCGATTCTGAATTGTTCATCATACAAAGGTATAATCATGCTCGTTTTTACAACAGTAATAGGTAATGTGTGGATTGTATTTGTTATTGTATTTTCTCTATTACTTTTATTAAAAAAGACAGCGCATTTGGAATTATTCCTGTGTCGCGGAAGACTTTGCAAATATTCAAACCACGGACACAAAGAACACCCAGATTCGTTGTTTCGAAATAATTAAATAGTATTAGAAAATCTATTTTATTATTATTTCGAAGTAATGGTAGTAGTAGGTATATTATAGTATTAAAAATAACAATGTTCAGCTATTTTTTAACACTAATTTTTATTACTAATTAATAATTAATTTTATATTTAGTTTTTTTAATATTAATTTTTATTTTTTAATGTCGGCCTCGATGTCCTATTGTTTAGTGTAACCGACTGCTATGCCTGAGGTCGCAGGTTCGATTCCCGCACAAGTCAAACATTTGTGTGCATGAACATGGATGTTTGTCTTGGTCTGGGTGTTTCTATGTATAATATGTGGGTATTTACAAAAAAAATGTATATACGTATGTTAACGTAGTTTAGGCTAGATGGTATTGTGTGTATGTGATAGAATATTATTATTATTATTATTATTATTTGTGTCGCTGACTGTACACTTAACCGCCTCGCCATTAAAAGTATTAAAATTAGTTTGTTAGCAAAGAATAATCACAAATTTCATAAGAAGCAGACTAGACTATTTTTACAATCACAAAAATATGCAACAACTTTTATCTAACAAGGAAGTACATCACATCCAAAAATCAAACATTATACCAATTCATGCATATTCATACAAGAGAGGACCTGTCGACCAACCAAAATACACAAAATAATAAGAAAAAGTAATAATAATACACATTAATAATACTTTTGAAGTACTGTCGGAGGGTTTGAAAGTTTGAACGTGCCCAATCTGCATGTAAAGTGGTGTACATAATAGTGATTTACATTTGTACAGAGAAGTCTTTTGTTAGACGACTGAGTCAGAAGGCAGGAACGGTCGACGGCCTAAACAAAGCCGATACTCGCGGTAAGGCAAGCGGTTTCGATGTTGCGGTCAGTTTTTGGTTGTATGATTTTGTTTTATAACAAAATGGTGGGCAGGTGCAACCAAGAGGCTACGGTTGAGTTTCTCATTTTTTATTAATGCAGTTAGCAGCGGTTCTCCTTATGGGAAACGGTAAATATTGCTTATGGATATATTTTCCTAATATTACAAAAGCTTTTACTAGAAAATACTGCAAAACCTTTGCCGTAAACCACATTGGTGGCTATGAAGCACTCGGCCTACCTGGTGGTAAGCGTAGCCTATGTGTACTTCTGATACCACAGATATCACTTGTGACTTGCCACTCAAGATCAAGGGATATAGAGATCAATCTTAATGGTCAACCGATGCTCTATTTAAACAGCTTCTTTATGTAGAGTCTGATATCAGACCTCCAGCTTTCCAAAAGCGTAACAAACTGACATACTTTTACATTTATAATTTAATTATTATATAACATTTAATTTTAAATCAATACTTGCAGTAGGAACAAATCCTGTACAGTGGCGGACTTTTCAAAGATTCAAATGATGAATACTCTGACTCGGAACAACTTGTGTATCATGCAATGTTAACTTCTATCATCGAACTCGAAAAACTGTTCGCTCACTAGGCAGTAGCGAGATGAAAACTTAAGCACTACACCTATACTAACTTCTATACAGTCAAAATCACTTAACATTTTTTTTTTATGTTGCATTTAGCTTCTAACTCTTTGTCCTCAACGCGAGTAGCGTCGCGGTACTAAAGCACTTCTTTCACTCATCTTGTTGTCCAGTAACGACAGCGCGACAGAGTGACATTACGACACAATGACAAATATTGCAAGACAACTTACGTGTCGCTGTCGCAGACTCTACCTGCTTCACTAATACAAACCAACATCAAAAAAGATGAAAATGGAAAAATTGCAAGGAAATCAATGTGAGATGAAACATGCACCAGATTTTAATTTAGACTTCCAGCAATACAACTGTAAAAACGACATTCAATTTTGGGCAGTCATTTTTGCGTGACACTCGTACAAACATACATACAAATAGAATACTCTTATGATATACCCCTTTTTGCCTTAAATATCTCCTATGCACTTTAACCAGTTACAATTGTATTATATGCATAGATAATTCGATGAAATATATTATTAAATATCGAGTGACTTTTCTAAATCGGGAAATAAGCGTGGGGCTGCTGACGCCACAAGTAAGATCTTATTATACTGTAAGCAATATTGAACATTATAGTCTAAAATGTAGTCTTCATCAATATAAGTATATACGTAAATACAAATTTTAACTGGACATTTTTTTTGTAAATATTGTACTAGATCTGGTGTCTATTTGATATTAATAGACGTCATAACCTCTAAATCTATAAGAAGATGGTGACACACCAAGTAAAGCTATTTAAAACCATCTATCTATCCTCATGCGGAAGTAACACCGATATAACAAAACGGAGCCCAACAAAAAACGTAACACATCCATTAAAATATACTTACATATGTATATTTACCCATTTTTATAGTCGACAACCATCCAACACATAGTTAACAAAACAAGTATTGACATAGAAGTGAATATCATAGTGTCAGCTCTAGGAACTTATAAAAACCACCTGCGCAAGAGTATGAAGATAGATTTATTATTTGTACTGTAGTACAATACAAATTAGAGTTTGTATTTATATACAGTGGTGCGCAGATGTCCGTCAAACTGAAGACATTGTCTATCTACGTACCGACGATATTTTAACAAACTAAGCGATCTTTTCAATAAATTATATTGTATGCGCACGCGCAAGCTCGCCACAGAATTATATGGAGCTGTTAGTTGTTGTTTTTGCAAGAGTGAATTGGTGAAAATTACAAGCACTTTATTTTGCAGTAATAAAGTTTTTATGTATCTTTAATTCATTTGAAAGTTGGTGACGTGTTGTAAGTTGTCATATACTGCGGTCATCACTTACCACCGAGCAGTATGCTAATTTGCTACCTTAGTAATACAAAAATCTGATTACGTTACAATTAAAAAATACAGCATTATTAAACGAGTGGCTTATTGAAGGATGGTCTTGATTATTGTTATAAATATGTATAACTAGTAAGTAATGTCCTAAAATACTTGACTTTCTAAAAAAAACATATGTAGGGACACCGCTGACGCATTAGTTTTGTATAGTCAGACACAAATATGCGATTGCACGGCAGAGCAGTCGTCTCCTCACAACCATTCAGTTAGGTCGCAGTTCAGTATGTATTAATTTTAATCGTAACTGGTACTAGTAAATTTATTCATATTTATTTTATTTGACCAAACCACAAATAGTTAAGTTTACCCCAATAAATTCATTAAAGAATGAACATGATCATAACAATAGAAAATCTATTGTTATGATCCTGTTATTACAATATTTTCATTAAGATTTTATTTGTATTATATTTTTAACTCAAGGGTAAGATTTGTCACGTTCCTAAATATATTCCTCGGTTGACCAGTCACTGTAAGTAATAATAAAATATAATTAGGTTACTACTAGATTTTGACCGCGGCTTTGCTCGCGTAAATGTAGGTCTTGTCCATTTTCTATCCCTCGAAGACAATTTTTTTTCCGGTTGGTAAGTACCCTTTTCCTATTCCGTTCGCCCGACAACGTGTATGCAAAATTTCGTGACGATAGGTCGAATAATTAAGGCGTAAAAGCGTAACAAACAAACATACTCACATTCGCATTTATAATATTAGTTAGGATATACTTAGCATAATTTAATTTATGTTAAGGTAATTGCGTAATAGTTCAAGCTACTAACTAATAAGTAATATTGATTGCTAACAACATTTTAATAGCGAGGGCTGGCTTACTTAAAAACGAAATAACTTTATTAATAACTGAAATGACATCATAGACACATGATACAGATACTCTGACTCCCTAAATAAATTCATTAGCCACATAACAAAAGGCACCTAAACCAAATGTGAAAAAAACAAAGTTCATTGTTTTAAGTCTCGCATGCTTCTATTATCTTTATATATATAATTCTACTGTACGTGTGTATGTCACTGAACTCGTCCTAAACGGCTGGACAGATTTTGATAAAAAATATTGTGTATGTTCATGTGGATTCGAGGGTGGTTTATATATTTTGTTGCATTATATGTAATAAATAGTACTAACCGTTTTTTCTAAGTCTAGGTATGTATAGATTTTAATACTTTTTACCTTATGTATTGTATAAATGTAGCAAATTGTTTATTGCATGTGGTGTTTACCTGTAAAGATTGTACAGTTAGCATTTAAGTAGTAATATGTATGTAAATCATTTTTTTAATCACTGTAACAATAGCTGATAAACCTGAATAAATAAATGAATAAAATAAATTATATTAATGCGTTTAAAAATTGCATAATAATCATTACGTCAAGTAAATAAACTTTTATGATGCCTACACTCATCAAACTATAATAACAGTTGCGCCTGACATATACATAAATTAAGATACATTTTTTAATGAAGCATATCTGAAAGGTTACCTTCTGGCTATTCCGATTACCACCAGTTGTCTCTGAAAATATTCTACTAGTATATTTTAAAAGTTTTGTCGGTTCGTGTGTCATATCCGAATCTCTGCGGTTACCTTTTATCTTTAATTCTTCAAAAATGACAACTACTTACCGCACTAGTAATAAATCCTTCGTCGCAAGGATCTTTACTAACATTGATAACAACGACCACAGAGAACACCCAGACCCGGAACAACTATTTGTAGATCACACAAATGTTTGCCCTGCGATCGAACCCAAAACAGTCGGTAAAAGTTCATACATCAAGTCGTTTATTAATTTGAAAATTACTTAGTATATCCAGCCATTCTTGTTAAGGCTGCGCCGAGCGTAAGACAGATAATGACAGAGCTCGTACGGCGCATATTCAAATCGGCGCGCGCCCGCTATACTAAAATTGTATGGAGGATTTGAAGTGCTTTTTTGTTAAATATGTATCTTTATTGTCAACCAATAACTTAAATATTTGGGACGAACAAATTGTAATATAACTATTTATGTTTTGTTTAGGCTCTAAAATAGGATGGATTTCTACTGTTATAATCTAAAAATCACGTGCAAATTTATGTAATTTTGTAGGCGAAAATATTTATTATTTCAATTTTTTCACGTAGTAGGTAATTGTAAACACATTCATTGTTATGGTAATTGTATATATTATATTTGTATTAAACAAAAATTGTTGATTTTATTCACTTAACTGTGACCGTCTATTTTGGCACATTTCGCTCGGCGCAGTCTTAACCCCCCTTGCTAAACTTCATATCTTAATGCTTTAGTTAGGTGCAGATTAACATCGGTAGCACAATAGCTGATTGGTTAAATGATCTATGTACTTACATAAAACATTTGAGGCTATAATTACAACAATATTTCATTTCCGCATCATACCCGCAATTTTATTAATTGCAATAAAAATCCACCTTCAAATAATTACTTACTTTCAAAGTTTATAACAAATTATACATCATTTCAGCTTAGCAAAAATTAATTATTATATTTTTTGTCATAAAAGCCATTCTCGTAAATAGTGATAATCCGTATACCGCGGGGTTATCATCTGCTCTATGCGTATCCACCTGTCGACCGAGCCGACCGATCTACCGAAGCTGATGGCCGATGCAAATGGGTGCGCATGGGCATTGTTACCGCGGATCGCTAACGACGATGTCCGATCGGCCGAACGCAGTCATTACGCTTGACATGAAGGGATCATGGCCGTGAGAATGCGCTTACGCAATAATTTATCGTATTCTCTTATACTTTAAGGGAATGTTTCAGGAGGAAATATGTGCGTGTCATTCGCACCTGTTTTGGGTTGATTTTTGTTTTTATTTGTACTTCATTACCTTACTCAGCTGTGTTTCGTAAGGTAATGAGGGAAAGGTTACACATGTTTTTGGTTTTATAAGTTAATGTTTATTTATTCCTTTAGAACGTCGTTTGCTTGCTTTAAATTGATTATTAGACAATTATAAACTTAAAGGCTTACCAACTAAAATATAATATTGATTTAAAGAAAACTCCCGCCGGAGCATTTTTACACATATCAAGACTTGGAACAACCATTTGTGGATTACACAATTGCTTCCAAAAAAGTCTACAATCTGTCGCAAGTTACACTTATTAATAGCGACAAATTTATTGTGCGTTATATATATTTTTAATTTGATGTTATTTCACCGGTGAAATCAGCTATATAATAAATAGAACCTTCATATATGCCCAAAAGCTCAATTTTAGTAAATGTATATTGAATTTAAAATTAACATGCCTTTATTGTGGTTTTATCGTCTTATATATCAACATCGGATCAGTGGTTAAGGCGCTACGGTGAAACAGGCGTAAATATAATACAAAGTAAAACTGCAAAAATCATAACCCTTTCTCTTTGTCCTTGTTGTACTCGGATAAAAAGAATACCTTTTACCCCATTATATGTATTTTCATAAAGGCCAACTCTCGCACTAGGAATAATTCCTGCCGTAGTCGCGGGGGACTTCACAAACATTTAAACAACGAACACAAAGTATACCCAAACTCGAACAATTATTTGTCGGTCAAACATAGTTTTATCTGGCGTGGGGATCAAACCCACAACGCTCGACGCAGTGGCAATGGCGACCACTTGAACAACTATGCCATTCGTGTAATTAACCGCATACAAACATAGATAAACTGTAAAAATGATAACTCTTCCTTCTTCCTTGGTCATAGTCGGGTAAAAAAGTACCTTCTACCCACTGTATAAACTTACACCATACAAAATTCCATCAAAATCGAATAAAGCCAGACCTCACCTTTTAATTATAATTATGCAAAGATGGATGGTGTTTTAAATAATCACCTCGCCATTACGAAAGTGTCGAGAAATGCCAGTGAAACCGTTCACTGGGTAATAAATTGTTTGATCCGCCGATAGTGGGTTCGAATAATGTTTAAAATTTCGTGAAGCTCTTGTGTGCGCCTGATGCGTTTGTGTTCTTTGTACGGGTGATCTTAAAGTATACTTAAGTAAACTATAAAACGAGTGTATTTAAGTATGAACCGTAAACAGCTTAATCTGTTTGTAAAATACCAGATATAATTAAAATCGGTTGTGACTGGCCACCGGTGTGCCGCTGCGACTCAATAGGTTATGGCATATATGAACATTGTAAATACTGTACTTCATTATATCTAATTATAGTGACAATATATTAAAATAAATTTATCTACAAGAAACTGACGATGCAGTTGGGTGCATCAAAAACGAAATAAGATTCAATCATGGCGGTCAATCTTAACGGAGACTAGTCACATCATGCTCAAGAGATAATATTATTGAACACAAGTAAATGAGCTAATACAAGTGCACTCTCAATTCCCCAACTCTCTGATACGGCAATTCCACAAGACTGGAGAGTGATCAGGCGTAGGAGCAACGGCTTAACGTCCTTTCCATGATACAGGGGTATGCAAACCTGCAAAAGTTCGAGCAACTATTGAAGACGTCTTATCAGAAAACCAACGAATTTCAACGAATGATATCTTAACTAATATTAATAATGGGTATGATCCACAAAAATAATAATAATTATTATTATTATATGATACGATAATTTTGTTTGTTCGTTACGCTCTCAAGCTCGAACTACTCGACCGATCATCATGAAATCTCGCTTACAACTTGTCAAAAGCACAGAAAAGGGCATTGGGTACCTTTAATTTAGAAAAAGTATTGTTTTTAAGGGCTGGGCAATTGGCGTAACCTACATTTACGCGAGTGGAGCGCCGTGGACAAATCTAGTAAATCCATAAATTATAACAACTAAACTCCCAAAACAGAAAAATTATAGGTTGAATTGTGGTCTTTCTGGTTCACAAATAAGTACTGCTACAAGATAAATAAACAAACAATCCATTGACACACGAATATTGGTGCATATAAGGAGATCGCAATGTTTTAACATCTGAATATCGCCGTGACGACGCGACGCCATTACAGAACTCGAGGTCATGTTTAAAAAGCACAAATAATATATTATTACTATAAATGAGAACGTTCAATTCAATTATTTATTATTCATTATGTCATTTATACATATACTGTTATTACATTTAAACTGTCAATTGTTGGAATGCCAGACATATAGAAAACCTATTGTGTCGGGACGCTAGTGTTCCGCTGCCAATCAATAGGTCAACGCATTGCCCAATTTGTTCTTTGACATTTGCTTTGGGCCGATAGAGAAATATTGGGTTCGATGCCGGGGTTGGACAGAATGTTAAGGTTTGTTTTGTTAGAAAAGATAAAAATAAAGGTATGGCAATGTTAGGTACATTAACATTAAACATATTAAATGAAAGCTGAACAAAGCTAGTGAAATGTAAATATGATTTACTTCCGTATAACCATTTTTAAAATTAATTTAATAAAGTTAAATATTTAAAAATCTATAGCAATTAAGATTACAAATTACCTGTATTCTTATTAATTCAATTCCTTCTTCTCTTTCCACCTTCCCAACTACAACGTTTAGGAATCGAATGTCCAACCCTTTAACTACAAGACTAGTATTACTTACACAGGTGGGTTGTACAATGATACAACCAACCTGTTTCCATCAAACGTTAATAGATTTTACAAGCACTTAATAGCTTACCGCTACATCTATATAAGCCTAAATTATCTGAAATTATACTATCCTTTACCAGAAACTTGTAGCTTGACGCATTTTTCAGAAGCAGCTAAAGACATCCATCAAAAACCATGCAAAAAAATCTACAAGTCGAAATTTTCAATATTCTGTTATTTTGTATTGTTTTCTTTTGTGTTTGCATTTAGATTTATCCAGTAAAAAGTGCAGTGGCACCACTATAAAGAAATGGTTTTTAATTTAAACTTCTACAACAGGCGGTATCAATGACATAACAGCCAGTATTAAATCTAAACATTCTAGTACACGTGTCCCCAATTCATTGTTTGAACCTATCTCGCAACCGGCCGCCGCTACCACAAAAACATCCACGGCGACGAGAGGAGGCCGAAGGATTGCAGAACCGCCAAGAATCTCAACGTAACCAAAAACAGGGAATGCAACAATGGAGGGATAGGATCTTGCCAGTTAGTTATTTGTATGTTAAGACAGTGTTAATGGATAAAAAGCTTTAATTGTCCATTGGTAAAAGTGTTTGATCGAATCGATGTGAGTCACCTGAATGTACCGTGGGCTGTTTCGAAACTTTGATTTAAATCATAATTGTTTCGTATGTGTTGGCTTTTTATTTGGATTTAATTCAGGCTTTGTGGGAACTGGAAGATTTTACGTTTTAATATAGGTACTAGCTGATCGTAATGTCAGATTGTTAAATATGAAATTTATGTATAACTTTGTAGGCACGTTATACTTTTTTACGAAAGCAATATACAGACTCACGCCTTTTTTAGCTTTATGTATAAATATTTCATAACGGAAATACCACTTATTAATCTCCGAAAGTATGTATATATAAATAGTGTATTACATACACATTTCGTCAGCTTTTTTTTTAATTCCACGTAAAAAAAGAAGAGACCTTTGCCTACTACAGCCACATTCCTAGTCTCCACGCTGCTATTGCGAATTTCATAATAGAAAACCTAATAACACCAAAACCGCATCCACGACCTTGATAGCACATATTCCTCGCAATCATTGACGCAGTCCAAACAATAAATAATTACCAACGTATACCATGACAGATGGTCATTCTAATCCACAAATGCAAGTCAAATGTTGAATAATGCACATGTACTTTACAATTAATAACTATCTATATAGTAAACTAAACTATGAGTGACGTTTATTTTCTAGGAATTAGAAATCAATCAGACAGGATTCTTATCGTTTGAATTCCAAATCTTCATAAAAAACATAGGTAGTTCAGAAATAACTTAACCAAGATATTTTAACTTGCTAGATGTCATTGAAACTATCATACCGACTTAACCTAGATTCCATTGATCAAGATCACATTTTTTACTTAAACCATTATCTTTGACATATCTGAGCTCTACTATAAATTTCTTTACTCGATATATAAAAAAATACAAACTACAAAGTATCACACAACATGAAATTAAAATCTTTACAGAAATAGAGGAGGCAGTACAAAAAAGGCTGTATACCTAGTGTCCTATTCTCAACATATTTCCAAGTATAATTGCGAATAAAAAAACGATACGTAGAAACCAATCAATTCGACGACAACGGAATAGGCCCTATTATTTTTTTTCCTTTCGATAATACGTACTGTCATGAAGGAGAGAATTAACCGGGCTTGTGTTGTATAAATTTGAACTTTATTTTGATAAGTTTAGGTTAGTTTTTTGTGTGTGTATACTGGTGTATATGAGTTGGTAATACAGACGGCTTAAAGTATTTTATCCGGTAATTATCTGAAGGATAATTCCTTTCGTTACGGTGACAATTTTCTTCGATAGTCGTGTACCGGTTAGTTATTATTGGTTTATTTAATAGTCGATTTTGTAACAAATGACTGCTGCAGTACAATCATAATTTCTGTTTATTAAATATTAATAGATATCTGCTGGCTTCGTTGCCAATACATGTGCGCTTGTTATAAGTGTGACTAGAGACAACATGACATGCCAAGACGTCTCCGTTTGTATTATCTTTGCTATAGTCGGTTCCATTCTAAATTAATTTAGCCTTGTTTTATTCGAAGTGAAAGATTCAGATATACTTATCTTAATAACGATTTAGATTACTTAGATAATATCGCGGCAGTACACTATGGCTGTTAACAAATCTGTGCAGAAGTGATCATAAAATACAAAAGAGAAGGAAACTTCCTGTAATATTGGAAAAGCGATGTGTGTGGATTTTGGATGAAGGTATTCCCGAACTCTAAAATATGTACCTACAAGTTTACAAGAACTTCTAAAAAAGTTTTGGCACAATCCGAATCGTCGTAGATATCCCAAATATTTTTCCCAAAAATGATTTGATTTTATAACACAAACCTTTATTGATAAGTTTCTAAAAGTTTATTTCGGCGTATGTTTCACAAAGCAAATCTATTTCTGTGGTACCTAATGTAAAGTTTATCCGAAACGACTTAATAAGGATCGATGTATCTTGTATCCATGCCACTATAAGAAGCCGAGACGGAGATTTCATATTCCACACTAAATGTCATATATGGGCCTTGCAAATAAAAAAAGAATTTTGTTAATACTTCACACACAGCTTGTTTTATTTCATTTCAACATCTACCCGCCCTTATTGAAAAACCCTTTAGATAGTAGTAGGCTAATCATATAACAAAATTAAGTAGGTAAGGCATTGGTATGAAACGAAACGAAAAACAAGACATTACTGTTTTCTGTAAAAAGACGATTCCTGCACCAAAATACTGTTCATGCCATGAGGGACTTGACAATCATTTAAATAACGGGCCCAAAGATCACCCAGGTTCGAAACAACTATTTGTGCATCACACAATTTTTTTCCTGTGTAGGGATCGAACCCATAACACTTTTCATAGTAGCATTGACAAAGCGATCACTTAAACCGCGAGACCAACCGTGCAGTAAATTCACAGTTAGTTGTTCTGAATCTGGTTGTTCTTTTAAGACCGTTGTTTCAATGTTAGTAAATTCTCCTGTGCACAGGCATAATATCTAGAACTTCAAAAGTATATAAATAAGCTGTTCCCTGCGGCTTTATGTGTTTTCCCTTTTATAGGCAAAATAACCACAATTTACTGTATTTCATTATAATTTGTATTCTATAAGTATCTCTGAAAATTGATGGAATGACATTGTATAATCGACAGCCTAAAATTTATAATATCACCAAAAATATACGTATTAAAACAATATACTTGATATACAATCATGTCATAATAATCATCTCGTGAGAAATTAATGTAATTATTGCTCCTTATGGCTGCAAGAAATATCGATGGGTGTACGAGAGAGACAGATAATTTTATACAAGAGAGTGAAGGAGACGGGGGTGATATCAACGTGTTATTACTGCCAGCAAATTGGCGCGTTTATGTAAAATCGTCCGCTCCCCATCTGCTCAATATATTGTGAAATTATTGTTTTATTAAATTAACTTTTATGTCATACTTAACTGCAGTATTTTAGCGCTTTGTAGTTAGCGTTCACAGTACATTTTTACATCAAAACATCACGTTTTAAATATAATACACCGAAGATCACACCCAGATATAACGTTAGAGATTTACATTGCAAGTATAATAGTAATAGGCGAGTTTATTCGAGTTTATTCAAGCAGATCAAAGCAATCGTTCCGACGCCATACTGCTATGATGCTTGCATTTCTATTCGTAGCAAATAAGAACATGCGCAAGAAATTCACTCGGGTCAGGCACGCATGCTACTCGCGTGGGCTACATGCGTAAGCTACTAATTACATGCGTGAGTTATTCAGATCAATTTCTTACGCCGGTGGCAGTGCAAGATCTATTACTAAACATAAATTGACAGAAAAACCTGAACTCAAACATTCTTCTTAAACCATATAGTTCTTAAACTTAAGCTACTAGTTGATCAAGACAGTCTAATCATAGAACAAGAATAATTACACCGCATTGAACGAAACAGTACCCTCGACATATGAAACAAGTCCTTGTGATAATCGCATATTAATAAAAGCTCATAATATTTTACGACAAATATTATGGCGATGCCTTGAATTGAGGCGGGAATATTACATGGCGGGCTTTTTCTATTAAAATTAAGTCATTAAGTATAATATATTTTCCATTTAAAATACCCTGTCTTGCTTCAAGGGAAGGTAAAGCTGGGTTTAAAACTTACAAAAAATATTAGACCGTAATTGGGAATGGCAGGGGTGATACAGTTTTTGATTTTATCGTGTTAATTAAGTTAATTTATAATTCGCATAATTACTAAAATATGTATATGTTTAATATGTTTTTAAATTATACGAATTAATAAAGCATGATTAGTTATGACGAAGAAAATTTACGCTCATATTTTTTAGGTATTTAAATAGATGCTGGTTGTAATTGAAAATTGGTTAGTATGGCATATGCTAGACTATTTATTTTATCTAAAATAAATAATTACCTACATCGTTTTTAAACTTCTCATTTGATTTAAATGGAAGTATCATAAATATAAATAGATATATTTAATATAATCCAATAAATATATCTACCCAAGATTACAAGGCGTGTCGGAATTGTGCTTCGTTTTCATAAAATTACAAATTAGTGAAGAGAGAGTGGTTCTTGTCAATGTCAAGGTCAAAATCTAATTCATCATAATTTTGGAAATTGACAAGAGTTCAGATTAGCTCCTGAAATCCCAGTAACGTAACAATCTGACCAAGTTAGAACTCTTATCATTGAACCATTTTATTAAAAAAACTGCTTAAAGTTCCTCTCATTAATATTGCAAATGATACCTAATGGTCTATGACTATGTAAACCAACAAGAGAGAACATAAAAAATGATAGTATTTGTCTATTGTAATTGGAATTCAAAATCCGAAACATTACATATAGTTAGTTGTCCAATATCAATCATGATTGTTGATGCTTGTACAATTTTATCCAAAATTATGGACTTATAAGTTTAAAACGGTGACAGCCGAGTGAAGAAATGGTTAGATTGCTAGGTCTTAAGTTCAGTCCCACGGCACGCACCTCTAATTTTTCTAAGTCTATTACTACACAGCAAAACAGCCTGAAGAAATCTACACGTCTCAAAATTCTAGTTATATGATTTTCAAGAAGATGGGTGGAGTCTGCCAATCTGCAGTATGGCGCCATCGTGGACTATGGCGACCTTTCTTATATAGAAAAGCGCTCCATGCCCAGCTATGGAACAGTTATTAACAGGGCGGCTGTTATTATAATATTAATTCTATGGCTCTATATAGTCGACACATGAACTATGAAAGTGTATTACAATAATTATCGCGCAAATTGGGCCATAATAAGTTATTTGTGGAACAGGTGAATCCTCTTTAGAAAACATTATTACTTACTATAATTATACTATACAATGTTGAAAGTACATGAATAATATAGCAGTATCTTAATTATTACGATACGAAAACATGTTAGTTATTTTTAGTGTTTCTTCGTAAATTATGCTGTCAAAGAAGCTATATCAAAAGGTGTTTGTGTTCGAAGCAAGTGTCTGGCGAGGGCTACTTGCGCAGATGATTCGCGCGGATTACATGCGCGAGTTAGTCATACGGATTACTTGCGCGGATGCCTCGCGTCCACTATTTACACAACAAACCACGGATTTGGATCTTGCATCAAACTTGCGCATGTTGCCGGCGTCGTGTGCAAAAGATATAATCCAAGTGCTGATTTTTAACGGTACACATCCTCGGTAACAATAACACTGATTCACATATAAATGACTAAATAGACGATCAAACCATGTCAACTCCCGTAATTAGCTAAAGCCAATCAAATCTTCTAAGGTCTAAAGTCGGTTCTAAAGTCTTTTAGAAATCAGAGGCTACGACTATTACGATGAGTTATTAAAAACAGGCTGTTGTAATACATATTGTAACAATCAAAACACACAGCAGCTCATATATGAAAAAGAAATAAGGAAATTGATTTGTGTTATTTAAAAACTTTTTGTAAACATATGGCGATTGAAGAAATAAGCAGGCAGAAATCTTAATACCGAAGTTAATATAAGATCTTTATTTGTATCGTCTCATGAGAGCTCTACTTCCTAAACAGGCTTCCCTAATGCAACATTTTTATTTCCTTTAATTATTATTAATATATTATATAATTGGCATGTCCAATATAAAATACTTCTATTTACACATTTTTATGGAAATTAAGATTTTGATAGCATTATTTGTTCCCTTAGTTAAGTGGTAGTAGTCTACAATACTGTGTAGGGTCACCTAAATCAAGACACCATTGACGTATTTACTCGCAGCATACGAAAACCCAACACATAGTATCCAACATTGAACGCTGTAGGTACTAATACTAGACACAAAAGTACTAATAATATTCACGTAAAATGACGGACGACGCCGAACGCAGCCAGTATATAATTATTATTGTTAATGATACGCTTTGATTGACGAGCTTCTCTAGAAGGAAGCAAGCGAGATTCTTGCTTTGTGATCACAAAACACTTTATGCTAATGATCAAGAGCATTATGGTGACGTAGTTTTTTACTTATAGTATATAATATCAGCCCTGTATTAAACTGTCCCACTGCTAGTCATGGGCCTTTTCTCAGTGTGAGAAGGGTTAGGCCATAGTCTATCACGCTGACCCAGAGCAGGTTAGCAGACTTTACACATCTTCAAGAACATTAAGTAGAACTCTGAGACATACAGGTCTCCTCACGATATACAGCGAGCGATAATTAACTATTTCATACACACATAATTTCGAAAAATCAGAGGTCTTCAAAATGTCGTAGGCCTTGGGATCGAACTCGAGACCTCTGCATGGCAGTCCAACGGTCTCCCACTAGGCTATCTAACTAGCGTTATTTTCGATGCTAAATCTAAATATGTAACTCAGGACTTAACATCGATTGAATACTAAATTTAATTATAACCAACAACCTGATGAAAACATGATCCTTATTTGGATAAAACATCATACAGATATTTGCATCAGAATATGTCTTTTTCACGTACCTCAGCGATTAGCAAACATTTACATAATTCTTGTGCCATAACATAAATTAAAATAAGCCATTCCATAACTAGTCTTACCACGTAACATAACCATAAACATTGAGGCTTGAATAAAAATTTAAATCTACAAAAAGGAGCGCTTGCGCATCAAAAACGTCCGTCTCAGAAGACGGATGGCGTCACCTGTGCCGATGTTACGGTAAATCAAAATGGCGGGTATGCTGTCCTGCTCGCGTGCCAACAGTAGCGCTATTTATGTCTCACTCGCGCTTTTGATTATACCACGATCGGATGCGGCCAAGATTATGAGTGCTACCCGCATTAATGTGTTTTGATTTATGTTTGTGTTACAAATGGACGTAATTTTGATAGGTAATTTTTCTTCAATACTGTCGGCGAAACCTTTCTTTGTAGGCTTCGAAAGAAAAAGTGGTGGTAGCTTTTTGTTCGGTTAATTTCTTTTACGATTTCAATCTTTGATTTGTGTTTTCACTTTTTGCTTTGTCTAGATTAGATTACTGTTCTTGTGGCTGGACCGCAGGTAAAATGAAGAATATTATAGACATCATCATAGTAAAACCAGAACAAGAAGATTTTGTGCCTGTGCCATGACTTTACTTTTCCTAACGGCAGAAGACCTACAATGAGACGTAAATGCTTTAGTTTCAGGCCGGTTAATTATTTATGCTAATTATTACATGAAACACATTAAGTAACGATTTAGTCGTAAAATGAAGTGTCAGTGTCATGAAGTGATACGAATTTAAACAACAGAGTAATACTTTTATAAAATATTGAAATCTCAAGAAAAAAGCGAAGTATGTTTAGATTTTATAATATTTTTCTTCTTTTTTATGACGGTTACTAGCAATTTGGGCTACTAATTGTTCACCCCTCCAGCTAAGCTAAAATGCTTGTATTAGGAGTGGGTTCACGTCATTTGTTGCAAAGTTTCGGATAAACATTTTCATGATATGATGGCATATAGGTAACCTTTTCAGATTCATTGTAAAAGTTGCAGGGTATTTGGAGATAGTATGAAATTTTGCAATGAATAACAATGATAAAGATTTCGATAAAGCTTGGAAGAATCTGACATTGGTAATTTTTGGGAAATTATATGATTGAGCGTCCTCCTCAAATATGTAATACCCTTCTACAGAAAACAGACGTAAGACTAGTAACACTATTATTGTAGTTCACCCTGTAACTAGAAGTGCCGTGGTCCTACTTTTCTATACCTTTGCGAAACCTGTCCTTTGATTCATTTTTCCTAGGGTAAACAAGGTGTAAGTGATATCCCTTCAAGTGATCATTGACTACAACCGTAGTCAATGATCTCTAGTAACCACTAATACCAGCTATTCCAAAAAAAATAATGTATTTGAGTCAATTATGAGAATTCAAATAGAAACGTACTAGTCAGGTACACCTATATACTCTAATATTCTAACTACTTGAGAATATCGCTTTTCGTTTTGTTCTTATTTTTCCTATGTAGGCCAGATCGCAGTAGTTCCTTGGAAATGTTATGGCATCGTGTCTAGCCACTCTAAAACACTTTCAACTAATAAAAAGAGGATGAAGAAAGTAATTAAAACCATAATATCATTAGCGCAAGACGTGGTATAAATTCATTATTGTTAAAATCGACGTCTGGAGCTACTATAATGAGACTTTATCTTTAAATGTTCATGTTATTAAAACATACATAAATGGTGATTGGGATGCATTATGCCTGATGGTTATCTCAAAGGCAGCGAAAGAATACATGGATGCGCGCGCGCAGGTGACGTTTCATGTTTCCCACTAGTTTTTCGCTTATTCGCGCAAGAACCGATTAATTTGTATTTAAATGATTGCGAAGCACATAACATTGCATTAAAGAATGTTATTACATTAACCATTTTAATAAAAACTAATAATTATAAATTCAATGAAACTAAGCTATTCAAAAATTTTAAGATTAACACTGCAATTAAACAACAACAATTGAAAGGAAGTAATCGCAAAAAGTTATTTTCCGATGTTAGGCGCCACCTGTCAATAATATCCAGTTAATGTAGAGCTTTGTTTTTAAAGAACCATCACAGTAACAGAGTTCTACTAACGATTGCGACATAACAAATATATTGTCTAAGTAAACCAGTTAATTCAGACCCCTGATGATGAAGACATAGTTCATACACATAGCTCTAGTAACAATTGTAATATCGTGAGCATTAATAATAAAAAAAAGGCATTGTTACTCGATGATTACTCGATATTGATACTTGAATCGATTAATTCGAGTGTAAAGGTTACTTCGCAAAAAGAATCGATACATCGTGTACCCTTGTTAAACATAATTGCTAAACTGTGCAATAATTATAATTTATGCACAAATGACAAACAGACATCCTATTCCGTACAGGAATGGGGTAGCTTCTTATAATTATAATACACGTAATAATTAAAAATAACTCGATAGTCACGACCATGTTTAATATATCGCAGTCTTAATAAAACAGCGACTTAACTCGAAATTTGAAAGTAAGGCAATTTGAACTCTAATTGTATATGTTAAATTCTAATATTATATTTGTGTTAAATCTTTGCAATAGAGTTCAAATTTGTTCAATCCAAAATACTGAGATAAGTCTCTGTTTTATTAAGGGTGCGATATGTACATATGTAACCCACTACATTCGATCCGGGGCCTGATTTCCGTGTGGTTCAAAGTGCTATTGCGTTTTTCTGTGAGATGTTCAGTAACAGAGAGTTTATAAATGTGCCTGTTAGATGACAAACCTCTATCTTGCTCGGGTTTATAAAAATACTAGCGGTATTTTTATAAACCCAAGCAAGACAGAGGTTTATTACCACCACAACTTGCCTACCATTTTTCAGGTCCCACTTTATTGCATAGCCTATTAAATTATCATGTATCATCCAATTGTCGGCCTCGATGGCGTAGTTGTTAGTGTAACCGACTGCCACGCCTGAGGTCACGGGTTCGATTCCCGCACAAGTCAAACATTTGTGTGCATGAACATGGATGTTTGTCTTGGTCTGGGTGTTTCTATGTATAATATGTATGTATTTACAAAAAAAAAGAAAAAGAAAATATATATGTATGTTTATCCACTGTCTAGTACTCATAGTACAAGCTCTGCTTAGTTTAGACTAGATGGTGTTGTGTATATGTGGTAGAATATTATTTAAAAAAAATACATCTAACAGGCACATTTCAGTTGTCAGTCTGCGTAAGTATTTTTGGCGACTCTGTCACTTGTCACTAATCAAGTATCAAGTACGTATAAAGGTGGGTAAGCTGACTTTAAAATACATATGTTTAATTTGCTTCTCATCGTAATTATATGTCAACTTATTTAACATACCCTGTTGCTTAATAACGTAAAATACTTACTGTCAGGTCAAAATGGAATCGCCGTTTAAAGTCTCGGATTTTGCTTGAACTAGCAGTAATAGAGAAGTAACGGTGTGGTTAAGAAAGAGCCCGAATGCTGAATCGGTCACAATTTTATTGAGTTTGCCTGTCAAGCAATTCTCAATAATAGTACGAATTAAGGTAGTAAGGGTGGCACCCACCTTATGCATCCGAAGCCTGCGGGTAGCTGAAATACTTAATCTAGTGAGTGGTTTTGTCAAGTTTCCCGCAGGCCTTTTACTTATCACGTTAGTAAAGAGCCCGAAGTAGGAGTAATACCCTGTGTGGTATGTGATTTTATCAACATTTAAACAAAGAATACAAATATCAGCAAGATCCGTATAATGATTTATTTCTTTTTAATTTAATTAGAATGACAACGAGCCAATAATCTTTATAATATATAAAAATAAATCCCTGTTTCCCTTGGTGACGCCATAACTTGACAACGACTTTACCGATTTCATTCATATTTTTTTTAAGATTTCTAATTATTTGTAGAAGGTTCTTATGTAAAGGCAAGTTAAGAAAATTGCGCAGGAAATTGTATCGTTTCAGAAAACTTAAAGACTATTTTAACCCCGCGAGTTTGACAGTTCGTCTATGACAGGACGACGTCTGTCGGGTCAGCTAGTACTTACTTAATATAAGGATATAAAAGATATACAACAATGAAAATAAACAATACATACCGATCATACATCTATTTCACAAAACTAGCTAACATAATTATGTAACTACGTATGGATCATGCAATTTTTTGGAGATCTGAATCAGAGCTACGAGCTACGTTGTGTTTTAGTAATTTGGAAACACTAACTCAGTTTGGGAAATACTCGATGGAAAAGTGCCAAAACAATAACTTAAACCCATACCGTGCGATTTTTTCAGAATTAATTATTATATATATTATATTATCTTATTAAGCGAAGAAATTTTCCTATACTTTGTTTTTCGTATGTGTACAAAATCTTTTACACATACGAAAAAAAAGTATTCGGTTATAGTAGAAACGTCACATACAATGAAACAGCTATACAACTACTAAAACTGCAAAAAAATATGATATTCAACAAAATCTCGTTGCAATTCTATATAATAACAAGGTGCGCGCGCGCATGTATCTCGGTGCTGCGCGGTTATAGCCGGCGGTCGGCTAATTTCTTACCATCTGATAACAGCCCGTGATCTTCACGTAATAAGATATTGATGTAGACTCAACAATTTGTAGAGGGTACTTGGCAAATATAAAACACTTGACGCTACTGCTTTGTTCGTCCTGTGGTTTAAGTTTACGGTTAGGTGCAGGTGCGGTTCCCGGTTCAGGCAAAATGTTTTAGGTTTTTCTGTTAGGAAATTTTTTGTAACAGCTTGGAGTATGGAAATATGCCAGACAACTCTAATAACTTAAATAGAGTTTAATAAGAATTAAATTGTAGAATAACTTTAGCACTGATTCTGCTATCTCTAAAATATACTCGCTTTTTTAAAGACATCTCGACAAGGCTGTGCCCTTATCTTTATAAACATTAAAATAAAGAATACAAAGAAATAACAAACTCGGAACAAATATTCATGGCTCATACTTTATGTCCCGTGTGGCGATCGAACCCAATACTTAAAACATTGGCAAAGCGACCACCAATAAATTATAGAAAACAATTTATCAAAAATTAACATTCCTAACACCATTCAAGTTTAAACTGAAATTATTATATAAATAAAAATGTACATAAATTATATTGTTTATAGAGAAACAAGATGTATTTGTGTAAAAAACACATTACAGGAAAGCCGCGGACCCGTAGAAAGATAGAACGAAATGCTGGATAAGGTATTATCTCTATAAAAAGTCGTTATCGAATACCAAGCTTATTGGTTTCAGTATAAAAATAAAAGCACTTGGAACTTCACAAACATGGCTTTTAATGTTTTATTTTACCATAGTAATTTCGTAAAGAGATAAATGTATTTTTATTTATGTTATGACAAATGTTTGGTATATATGACGGTATTACAAGTGTAAAATTGTGATATGTGTAGCTTAAGTGCCTCGTTAAGTATGCGAGTAGATGGTTCTGGGTTCGATTCCAAGTACGGCCGAAGTGTCATAGGGTTTGTTTGTTAGGTATTTCTTAATAACTGCGAGTGCAATAGGTTACGCCACGCGACAACATAAACATATTTCACAAATTGTCTATTACCTACAAATATACCGCACCTTAGCCGATATGGAAGCGTGAGCTTATGTTTACTTGATAGTATTCTTACGAATAATTTGTATACCTAACAATGATTTGTTATATATAGCAAAGCCCAACTGTTCACTGTGAAAGGTTGGCTAAGATTAATCTTAATACTACGTTAAAACTTAATCGTCATGGAAAGCACTGAGTGGTACAGCACTCTATATAATTAAATTACAGACATATTTTTTTGTATATCCCACCAATAGTAGTTTCAATATTAACTGAACGCAAATAACATTTAAACTTCGTTAAATATTTGTAAAGTTCACTACGACACAGAAATTATATGTAGAGTGAAAATAAAAAGAGATACAAATAGATATACCCATAGGTAAACGGCAATTGTAGAATATGGAAACAGCATAATATTATGAAGGATATATTTAAATATTGGCACTACGAAAACCATCATCCATATGCAATTTTTACAAAACATATTATTATATTACTGGGCCGAATACATATTTTATTTTCTTTTTTGTTAACGGTCCAATAGGTTGATATTTTCAGTTGCTGTAGGCTGGCATTTACAATTAATAAAATATTTTCGCTTATATGGATAATAATTAAATTTAATTCCTCCGGTACATGACAAGCAATTTATCAATACGAAGTGAGCTTAAATAAAAATAATCATATAGTTCAAATTTAATGCGTTTGCCACGCAGCACTCGTTATGGCATCCATTGAAAATGCCTATTATACAGACGTAGCTGATTCTTTTACAGATAAAAATTGAATAAAACCAATTAGCCACCATTAAAATATCACTTATATACTAGAAAACAACCAATTACCAACTTTTAAAGTCCATTATTATACTGACAATTATTAAGTTTAAATTTTAAAACGACATATTATAAGTGGGTAGTTGACAATTATTAAAATACGACACCTCGTAGACATGATACGTTAAAGGGTTATTAAGCATGCAAATTATAGATTAAAAAGAGGCGGCTCGATCGATCAACACTTGACTGGAGACTTCTTTAATAGATTATTAACCCTATGGTCAAGTAATGAAAAAATAATTTAACATGATTTATAGCTTACTCAAGGATCAGCAAATTGCAGTCAGTTTGGGACATTTAACTTAAGTGCAGTGTACGTCCACTGGACGTTAATTTTGCATAAATGAAAAAATAAGTGGTAAAAATATTTGTGAGGAAAATAGCCGTGGTGTTCGTGGCAACCGATAATGATTGATTTTAATAAATATAGGGCGGTTGGCGCCAACGCGAACACGATGAATGTAAAGTTGCTTGAACATAATTTATCTTCGCAGCGGAGGTTAACGGACTGGAACGTATTAATTGTTTAAATTATTGGACTGCCTCGATGGTTCCGTGGCGTGAACTTGTGTTTATTTGCGGCAACTCGTAGGATTCCGGGTCCAAGCCCTGCGCCTGTGTTGACCATATGTATTAAGGTGAAGCGATAACATATTGATTATAAATAATAATATGACGATGCTTTTAATTATTAGTTTAAATACTTGCCTTTGCCTAAGCATCTAATTTTTTCTATTCGCTTACTAAGGTCCTGGTAAAATTAATAAATCAGAAATCTTATGCAATATACTTTAGAAATATGTATTGTGATATAATCGAAATTAAACTACTTCATACGGGTTTTATCGAGGTTCATTTGAAAAAATACTTTAAGGTAATTTGAATACTACTACTACTACTACTAATACTAACTATCCTAATATTCTTTATAAAAAAGTACTGCTACTAATCTGGTTAGATTTGTATCAGTAATTTTCTTTAGGTTTAACCTAACCTACATATACGCAGGCGAAGCCGCAGGCAAAGTCTAGTAGTTTAATAGTTTAAAATTATTTAAATGTTTTACGAAATTAACCTACTTTATTGGAGTTTAATTTCAATGAATAACGTTCGCGTAAACGTAAGACAATACTATGTATCATGAGGTCAATTTTCTCCAAATGCCACTGCCACTCTACGAAATGCTTTCAGCATATATTAGAATAGGTCTTTATCTAGGTACTTATGAGGTCAACATTTAGCAGGCGGACCGCTCGCGTTATCGCTTTATACAGCGTTATACACCCCATAAATATTAAAAAAAACACATTAGCAACATAATAAATAATCTAGGCTCTGTGATCATTATTATAAGTGTCTCTAATCTAGCTTATTAATCATTACACGACATCTCACCTTCCTTAGACTGCGTTTTTAGTGCCAGCGTTACATTATTGACGATTAACTATCAATAAATAATTAAGATGTAATAGTATTTTAATTTAATTATTGATTAATTAAGTGGTAATATTCTATTACCTCTTATGTAAGCTTTTCAGTAAAATTATGTTTAAATTTGCGATTGGCGCCTTCTACATGGACTATTGTAGATATTTTTGTCTTTTCATACTATTAATCTGTGTAATTAAGGACCAAAATTGTGTAAGGCCGCCGGTGTGCCGCTGTACCTAAATACATCAACTTGGCATATAGGAAATTAATGCAAATAAATTATGAAACTTTCCATTTACATAAGTAGTTACTGTGGCATATAGACTCTTGTTATAGGATAATCGCTCGCGGATCACAGATCTTTAAAAGAAAGACTTGTTACGCTGTTATCATGAAGAGTGAAGGTCACTCCACACGTCTCTAGCTTACTAGTCAGCGTCTTCTCAAGGAACGTGGAAACACTAATCAATACATAAATACAGCACGAAGCATCTTTTATAAACTAGAGATCGTATATATCACAGTTGGACTGGGCCGGTTTGAGCAAATTAGACAAAACATTACAAAGTACCTTCACGTCTACCGATCGTAGAATCAACGTCAGTATTGCATAAAATAGTAGTTTAAGAATAATCTTACAACGGCAGTACTGATGCACTTACACTTACGCTAGTGGACCAATCAATATAAGTTTTACGCCAAGTTCACCAAATAAAAGGCAAAAATAATTATATGATTTTAGAAATGTTGCCATTAATTTAATATAACTTACTAGATGACCCGGTGTACTTCGTTTCACCTATCCTAACGAATTTTCTATATTTTCTCAACAACGTATAAACCTTCCCTGGACTACGACAAATATTTCAAAACCAAAATCAGCTAAATCGGCCCAGCCGTTCTAGAGTTTTAGCGAGACAAACGAAGAGCAATTGATTTTTATATATATAGATTAATTTGTACGGCTTCGATAGCGCAGTGGTTAATGTAACCGACTGCCACGCCTAATGTCGCGGATTTGATCCGCGCACAAGTCAAACATTTGTGTCCATGAACATGGATGTTTGTCTTGGTCTGGGTGTTTCTATGTATAATATGTATGTATTTACAAAAAAAGTATATATTATGTATGTTTATCCACTGTCTAGTACCCATAGTACAAGCTCTGCTTAGTTTGGGTTAGATGGTGTTGTGTGAATGTGATAGAACATTATTATTTAAGAAAATGGAAGCTGGCCATGGCTTTTATATGAGACATAAACATAGCTGGTAAAATGTTAATGTAAAACACCTCTGCTTAACTCTTAGGGATACGTTACTACTACGGTATAGTTTGATAGTAATAGTAGCAGATGTATAAGGCTTTTATTACTTCATCGCTTCATTCAATAAAAGACGTAGGTACAAATTAGAATAATGATCTATCCCCGGGGAAACACGAATCGTATTTACCCTGAGCAGCGATAGCTCAGTGGGGAGACCAACAGACTGCAATGCCGAGGGTCTCGGGTTCGAACCCACGTCACGCACCTCTGACTTTCGGAAGTTATATGACTCTTCGAAATTATGTGTGTATTGAATGACAATTATCGCCTGCGCCGTGCCTCTGAGAGCACGTTAAGCCGTCGGTCCCGGCTGGCATGAACATCTATGGCAGTCGTTATTGGGAGAGTGTCGACACAAAAGATCCCACTGGGTCGAAGTGTCGCCGGTGTGCACTGACTGGCCCCCACATAAGATACATACATACCCTGGGGTAGATCATACTTTAGTTTTGAATTACCTACATAGGTGATGTGAGTAGCCATCTCAACACTTCGTTGAGAGCTCGGTCGCCACACGTAACAACAATTTGTGATCCAAATCTGGATGTTCTTTGTAACTGATTTTTTAATACACGAAAAATCTGATGTGATACAGATATTTTTAAAGAGCGATCATATATTAAAGTAAAAATGTAAATATGTATACTTGTAATGTCTGTATTAAAAACACCGTTTTAAGGATAAATACAGATTACAAAGAATCCACAAATTGTTATTTGATTGTTCTCAATGTGTAACATCAGATACTTAACATATGACATTTGCTACTGTCAGAATGACAGCTGGAATCGCCATGGCAAATTGCCATGACGGTTGTTTTAATGCAATGATCGGTACAATTATAAAGGTATTCAATTTAATGTCTCATAATAAGATGTTATTACTTATGCAAAATAAAATATCGAAGCTTCTGTCTGCGGTAGGCTGAGTTTTCGTTTATTTTTTAATAATTATACTAAGGTATAATAATATGTATATTACGTGTAAGAGCAGGCGATTTAAATATTTCACACATGATAAATATTATTTTAAGAATATATAAGACTTGTTTTTTTCTTAAGATGGCAAGGTAAGGTGTGTCCCACCTATCAAGTAGTAGTTACTGTAAACTATGGACTTTTGCAACCATAAAAATAAGTATTCTAATATACAACCTCCGCACCTTTTAAATACAATTACAGAGAAAGAGATTATTATAAGATCAGAATATTTATCATATAATAATACTTTTCGTTTAGATTTTCGTATATTTTCTAGTAAGAAGGTTGTAAATAACGACTCTGGAACATTGAGACAACTACCATCTTAGTCTCCCCGTGACCATGGCTGCTGAAAAGCAACCGAAACGTCGGGGAAAGTGTAAACTTAAATATAAATAATTTTAATAATTTATTAGCTTAACAATTAGTAAAGTTTAATAGTATCTAGTAGTAGTGTAACAGTTTTAAAATTATGAAATAAAGTGTAAAATAAACAACGCGATAAAATCCGTATATAGTAGATTAATTTCAATGAATAACATTCGCGTAAACAGAAGACAATATTAAGAAGGTTGTTCCAATAATTAAGACCTAGAAAATATATTAGAATATATTTTAACCCAAAAAAGGCTTTGACTTTGCGACATAAAATCTTACTGCATGTAAATTGATATGGAATATAGCGTAGAGACCATTAATTATACTATCGAAAATAACTTTTTTTTGTAGCTTATAAGGTTCATAAGCAAAAAAAAAATTACTTACCATTAAGTTTTCAGATCCTACTCTGTAAATGATCCCACTTTCGTTTATTATTATTTTTATAAATAGTTACTTTATCCAAAATCTATGGAATAAAATCTTTGCTAAAAATAGATAAAATAGATCCGGTTTAAATTCAATGGAGTTTGATAATAAGTGCGTCTTAAAAAACGACTACATAAAAATCTGACGTATTTGACAGTAATTTTAGACATTTCCACCGCACTATACATTTTAAAGTCTTCTCTAGCAACCATATACCTTATAACTGTTTTTACAAAAAGTATTTGTTTGTTTTCCAATTAGCTGTTTTGTATAAAATAACATACAAAATTAAATTAAACGTATTATGCTATTATGACACAATATAATTTTATAAAACAAAATATCTTTCACGACTTTGTTTCATTGACTGTCCCAAACAATCCTTCGTAACAACACAATTCCTTTAAAAAGTAGACAATGCAATAGACATGAAATTAATGTATTTAATCAATTACAACTATAATTAAGTTATAATTCATTTGTAGCACTCAAATTACTTGTCACTGATATAACTACACGTGATCATTAATCCAACAACTTTAACGTTTACATTTACATTAGATTCCCTTCAAGCTAAAAAGGTAAGGTTGTTGTATATTCACGCTCATAAGGATGGATGAAAATAAACAAAAGATAATATTGTCTTACGTTTACGCGAATGGTATACATTGAAATTAAACTACTTTATACAGCTTTTGTCGCATTGTTTATTTTTAAAACACTTTTATTACATAATTTTGAACTATATAACAATTTAAGCTACTTATATTTAAGTTTACACTTTTCCTCGACGTTTCGGTTGTCTTACAGCAGCCATGGTCACGGGGAGACTCGGTCTCCCCGTTATTAATTTGTAGTCAAGTTCAATAATAGTAGTGTTATGGTTCAAAATTATGTAAAAAAAGTGTTTTTACAATAAACAACTTGGCAAAATTAGTATAAGTTATACAAATATTTATACATTTTTCCAAAATTAGTATAAGTGTTATGTATAATTAATTATAAGCTATTTCTAATATTGTGTTCCACATTTTTTATATGTACTATATAGCTTATAAGTGAGGACCTATTAATGGCTGTGTGCTACATAATATTATTGTATAAAAATAGTGATAATGCTGTTGGTCTCCCATGAAAATTAAATAAATAAATAAATAAAAATCAGTATAAAGTAGTTTAATTTCAACAATAGATAATAATTTCTAACATTCACACGATTTTTGAAGGGTTAAGAGCGTTTAAGCCTCGTGGTTTGTTTCGAATGGCAACGTCGCAAATAAGTGTGATATTTTGAGAACGCTTTTAATAAACAATATGTCGAAATGAAACTTATGTCAATTGATTTAATGTGGTGTTGCTAGTTCAGTCCGGCATTTGTAGATGTCATGCATATGATCGTCTGTTAAAAAAATTATTTGTTATTCGGCCTTTTAGAAGCCTAGGTAGGCTTACATCTGACTATCACTGTAGAGGTAGGCATGCATTACGCCTACATTTTAGCAGCTTTAGCGTAGTATAGTGTCTAATGGAGCCCATCGGACCATTTTCAAACTGAGCATTTTCCTTTCTGGAAAACCGATTTACACATGGCCGACCTGATAATCGAACACGAGCTCAATTGCATGCATACATAAACAAACAGTTATACCACGGCACTAAATAAGCAGGCATACTGTTCAATATAGTACACTTTGAAAGCCCTCAAAGCGATGATTTTAATCACACGTATCCATCTCTATAGCTAATAATTATAATTATAATAATATTCTACCACATACACACAACACCATCTAGCCCAAACTAAGCAGAGCTTGTACTATGGGTACTAGACAATGGATGTTTATCCATTGCATTGCATTGTATTTACAAAAAAAAGTATATATGTATGTTTATACATATATACTTTTTTTTGTAAATACATACATATTATACATAGAAACACCCAGACCAAGACAAACAACCATGTTCATGCACACAAATGTTTGACTTGTGCGGGGATCGAACCCGCGACCTCAGGCGTGGCAGTCGGTTACACTAACCACTACGCCATCGAGGCCGACATAATAATGATATTCAACCCTGTTTAAAAATCGTCTTACTGCTATCCCAGCCTTTCTCAGCAAGAAAAAGGTTACGCCACACACTAATATCTATAAAACAAATAAAATATGTTAAAAATATGATATTTAATATGGCAAGATGGTACCAGACTAAAACTATTAGTGGCACTTGTATGCGAATGCACAATAACAATAGAATACCGGAATGGTCATTGTATACAAGTAGTCCGCAGCGGTTACCCGTAACTTTTCGGTAACTCTGACCCTCACTTAATCGGAGCCGATGACCGTTTGGGCCGGCTATATCTATATCTAGGGCTGCCACTTGTCACACAAGAAGAATACTAAAAATATATTATCAATATTAAAACGTATTTTTTTTATTAATTTTGTTTAAATGTGTGCATGTTCGTTACACATTAAATGCATAACGTTGAACAGATTTGCATGAAATTTGGCACACAGATTGATCATATATATTAATATAATTATAATACTTTTTATTCTGGCATACAGTTCCGGGGATTTCATTCGGGTATACTTGCGGGTAGTAAAAAAAAGCTCCCTAATCGGATACCGTTGGGACTGCCAGGTCTCGAGTTCAATTCCAAGGCACTTTTCTCTGAGTTGTTACATTAAATATTTAATTATTGGCCCCTTTACGGTGAAGGTAAATATCGTGACGAAATCTATCGATTGCCACACTAAGAAGCATGCGCATCAATAGGACGGTTTATATACAGGGCTGATATTATACATAGTAGCAAGCAAAATATGCTTATTAATAAGAATTACGTGAATAACCAGATTGGTAATGACTAAATGACTGACTGTGAAGCTACAGAAAACATACTAACAAATTAATCTAATAACACTTTTCACGACCCATGGTAAACACGATCAGTGGACAACATAAACGCAATCTTATGCCACATCTCAAAAAGAAAAGCAACCATCATTAATTGTACTAATTACCTATATAAGTATTACCATATAAATTTAATTTTAAAGTGATGCCATTAAGTAAGCGTATACATGCATAAGAAGAATGTTACTTTGTTAACACCCTCGTTTACGAACTACTTTCCATCACACGCATGGAGAAAACCATTAAATTTTTAAATCAGAAAGTAAGGTGAAATGGGATTTTTAAAACTATTGTACTAAATAACTTTCTCAGACGTTCCTTAGCATGAGTTTGCGCTTATGTTACGAAAGATCTGAGTTCGATGTTCACGTTAGGTAAAATGTTTAAAAGGGTTAGAAAATTTGCAAGCTCTGTGACTGTTCAGTCGACGGCAATAAACGCACAATAATTACGAGGGACCTATACATATAGCGAAATGTAGGTGTAATACGCCTATTAAGGAATATACAGGTGCAAAACAGAAAAACTAAATCTTCTAAGTAGTATTTGATACCAGTTAGGAAATGGAACAGTTGTATTTATAATAACTAGCGGTCGCCAAGTGGTCGTAATTCGAAAACAATTTATTTAAATTTTAAGTTTGATCGTTTTAAAGGTTTTATTGTCTATAACTATACCCTTTAAATATTTTATTACATTTCATTTAGTCACCTACTCCACATATGTACATATGTAACCATAGTTATGAAGAATTCTACGACATCAGCGGAACAATGCCGAAATACTACGGACGCGATACGATTGCTTGTGTCAAATGCATGGTGTGCGTGTAGTGTTTTTTCATTGATTTAATATTTGTAATGCATATTTTATAAAAATGTTACACGCAATTTTCGTAAAAAGGGCACAAAGTTTTTGCTTCACGTATTAAACTGTTGCTGATGTTGCTGGGAACGGGCCTCTTCTCAGTGTGAGTAGGGTTAGGCCATAGTTCACTACGCTGGCCTAGTGTGGATTGGCAGACTTCACATATTTTCAAGAACATTATGGAGAACTCTCAGACATGCAGGTTTCTTCACGATGTTTATCCTTCACCGTTAAAGCGAGTGACAATTAACTTTCTAATACGCATATCACTTCGAAAGGTTATAGATGCGCGCCTTGGGATCGAACTCGAGACCTCTGCGTGGCAGTCCAACGGTTTCCCACTAGGCTAGCGCTGCATTTATGTTTTATAAAAAATTACTTGGCAAAAGTATAGTGGTGTGTACCAACCCTAGGAGATGCGCCTTTTGGTCCGACACCTCAAAATAAGCCATCTCGAACCGCAAGGCCTGTCCACCACCGATTGAATCTCGATGACCAATTCCGTAATATATATTACTGGTTTTGTTCCTTTATTACATTTATAAGTTATCAATTTATTTCATTATAATTTAAAATAGTTTAAGCTATTATTTTATAAATATAACTTTTAGAATTAGTAATAATTTCGGCGTCGCGGGCGGTTTTACAAACATTCAAAGAACGGACACAAAGAACACACTTGGAGCAACCATTTGTGTATAATCTATAATATATTAAAATACCTAGGATCAATATTTCGATCACTAGATTAATCTTAAAATAGGAATAATTTATTGAAATTTGTGCATTAAGCGCAAAGGGATACGTGAGACACTAGTCTATTTATTTCACTTATGTAATTTGATAATAAAACAAATAAACCTTTATAAAATCATTCAGTAAAGTAAGAACTACCTTCAGACTAATATTTCTTTTCTAATAAAAGTTTAAAAACTATAACCCGGCTACGTAAAAAAAGGGATCTAAAAAGGACGAATTTAAAATTTGTATAGCCTATGTCACCCGGGATACTATTACGAATCTATTGACACCACATTCATTAAAATCGGTTCAGTAGTTTAGGCGCTACGGTGGAACATACAAACATACATAGCCAGACTGCCAAAATCATTACCCTTCCTTTTGGCTTCGCCGTAGTCGGGTAAAAATTAGAGATGACAATAAAAGAAAAATAAACAGTTATATAGTCTCGAACTAACTCTACGGAACATTACTCTGCTAACATTGTTTCTTGCCAAATTCAATTCGACTGCAAGGATGGTGTAGTGGTTTAAGTGGTCGCCTCTCCAATGCCAAGTGTTGTGGGTTCGAATCCCTAACGGAACAAAAATTTGTGTGATTCATAAATGGTTGTACCGAGTCTGGATGTTCTCTGTGTCCGTTGTTTGAATGTTTGTAAAGTCCCCCGCGATACAGGAATAATTCCTATAGCGGGAGACTACTTTTTAAAAATAAAAATAATATTTATTTCGATTTCTATTAATGATTCAGGTTATCGAAAAGTACCCTAGAGGTTTTGATTGCCTTGCGAATGTAACATATGCAGCATAAACAACTGTATGTATTGATTGCATTGTCGTAGAAGTTTGATTTCGACAGCTTCAAGGAATTGCAAACATATATAAGTATTTTTTTCATTTTAACTTGACACCTCCACGCGTTAACGTCTTCACTCATCTCCACTGAGAATCATTTTATTGACAGACAGATCCTATAAGGGCTCATTTTTCTTTTTTAGGTTACGAAACTATTAAAATGCCCTAAATATATGTATTATCTTATATAATTAATTATCCTTATAAGTTAAAATGATCCGTTTTTACCATCGGCATGTATATCTTATTCCCAACTTAAAACTAAGAGGTCAGCCACACTTTAGGGATTAGGCGAGGTGTACAAATATTTGCATTTTGACATTTAGATTAAAATATTATAGTGGCCAGCTTGTATATAATCCTTGGATGGTTTGTATTTGATTTAGTTTCGAAAACAAGATTTTGTTTATGTACATGTTGTTTGAATTGAAGACAAAGTCAAGGCTTATAAATGAATTCAAGAATTCGGTATATAATTTTGGTTTAATTATATTAAAGCGCCCATATTTTTTTAAATTAACCTACAATATACGGATTTTATCACGTTCTTTATTTGACACTTTATTACATAATTTTGAAAATTGTTACACTACTACTACTATTAAACTTTATTAATTTTTAAGCTAATTTATTTATTATTAAAACTGTTTAGATTTAATTTAATTTACACTTTTCCCGACGTTTCGGTTGCTTTTCAGCAGCCATGGTCACGGGGAGACTAAGATGGTAGTTGTCTCAATGTTCCAGTGTAGTTATTTCAAAGTACCCGAACATAATTTAATCATGGGTGTTTCTATTTACGCAGAATGAGCTCAAAGTATCATGAAGTCTAGCTGTGGTTTGCTTCTTCTTGGGTTTGACTATTTGTATTACTGGATCCCAAGCTGGTGGTACATTCCAAGCATCTTCTCTATTAAAATTAGGATGTTTTTTTGATTTCAATAGCCTCGCGAAGCATCCGTGGTAGGAATCGATGTTCTTTAGCGAGAATCTGTGGTTTATGCCCTTATTTTTGTTAAGTACATTTTTCTAAATACTTTTAACATTAATAATCTTTTTTTATGTAAAAGATGCTCCAAGCTTTGGCTATGGTGTGCGCAACACCACCATTCACGCATGGTACTTGTGCCTAATGCAAGTAGCTGGCACGGGTTACATGCGCAAGTTACGCACGGGCTACATGTACGAGATCATTCTACGAGTTACTTGCACAGTGGCTCGCCTCGGTTGTTTATACGATGCATACAACCAGGAAAGGAGAACGATTGCTGGCAACAAAGTGAATGGAGATCAACGCGCTTTTATGAACAGTTGAAATATATCCGTAAAGGCACGTTTGGCTGTTCATAGAGGACTATTAGTGCCCACACTTATGTATGGAAGTGAAAGTTGGGTATGTCTTAAGAAGCATGAGAGCAGAATAAATGCTGTAGAAATGAGAGCGCTGAGAAATATGTATATGTGGTGTGACTCTGAAAAATAGAATAAGGAATAGTGTGATTAGAGAGAGATGCGGCATGAAAGTGGATATAGTGACAAGAATAGAAAAGGGTATGTTAAGCTGGTTTGGGCATGTAGAAAGAATGGACGAGGAAAGACTGACTAAGAAAGTTTATAAGGCTAGTGTGAATGGAACAGTCGCAAGAGGAAGACGTAGGCGACCGTTTCTCGATCAAATCGGAGGCGTTCTGGACAAAGGCCAGGTTAAGAGCACCTTTAACCGACGGGCGTGTATGAGGAATGTGATGAAAGTGAATGAAGCCAGAGAAGTGTGTCAGGATCGTAGCAAATGGAAATCCGCAGTCTCTGCCTTCCCCTCTGGGAAACAGGCGTTAATCTATGTATGTATGTATGTACATCCAGGTAAAGTGCATCAACTTGCGCTTCACTTCGTGTACAAGAGGCATAACCGTCAAATGAACAAAGTCAATATAATCTATTAAAAGTATGGCTATACATACCAGCTTACACTTCTGTAAAAAATATAAATGCATAATAATAAAAATAATAATTTACCTGTCTGACCAACACAGCGCTTCATCGCGATACCTGCAAACGAAAGAAAGAAAATAAATAAATTAGTCAACTTCATATGATCACCTATTTTAACGATATCGACCATATAAAAATATACAGGTTGTCCCAGAAGTCGATGTCAAGCCAGAATCAGGTAACAGGCTATCAGAAGAATATACCCGCACTAATTGTTGTGGGTTCAAATCCCTACAACAATCAGTGCGGTTTCAGTGGCAACGCGACCGCTTGCACGTTAAGGGATCCGTTCAACCAGTTAATTATTCTAGATAAAACTATCAAACATAAGACAACAATAAAGGGAAATAAAACCGGTTCACTATTTTGTTACCAGAGACTGCAACTCATGAAATAACTTTAATAGGTTTTCTGCAAGAAAAACATCTGCGATCAATCTTACTTTCGTACTGGCTGCACTTCTTAACTACAAACGAATACTTTGTTTGAATGAGCTATTTACCATATAACTGAATATATCACACTTGTAAATCCTTTGTGGCAATATGGGTCTAATATTGAAAAGAAATACCAGCAACAAAACATTTAAAGAAAATTATTTTAACAGATATGTTCATTGAAATTAAACTGCTATATACGGATTTTATCGCGTTGTTTATTTGACATAAACATCAGACATCCGTATATAGCAGTTTAATTTCAATGAATAATATTCGCCTAAATAGAAGACAATATTAAACAGATATGTTGCTGTCGCGCTGGGCTCGAATGAAATATCAATGTGCAAAAGAGATAACTGCAGCTCGAACTGATTATAACTCTGAAACCATAATCTGGTATTATTCTGTTTCCTTCTCCATAAATGAACCCATTTTTATTTGAAAATAATAATAAGTAATATAAGAAGGATTTTGACTATGTATGTATTCTATTATATCTACTTTTTTTTTTTTATTAGCTGCCTTTAACTTTTTTGCTAGATATTTGAAAACAAAAGTATTGAAACCAGCGAATTTTGTTTTTCAATTTTTCTAATCCCTATAATAATTAAATAATGAAAAGAATAAGAATTATAACAATGTAGCGGTGGTAAATATACATTTTATTTTAATTAATTTATCCTGTAGTATCATTATTCAGGGTGAAAACTAATGAATACAAAGGATACCCCTTAAATAATAATGTGCCTCATATAAAATTTGATATTACGTGTGTCCATTTTATATTCTTGGCTGACATCCAGATTGAGATTCGGAATTTAATTCTACACCCTTTCTTCATGGGTGTTCTAAGTATAATAGAAACACTATTAAATAAACGCCGTAGAATAGTACTGCCATTATTAAAATGAGGACAGATCAATTAAGATTTTCTTTGTCACAAAAACCTTGTTATACTTTTATACGTAGCTATCATCTGATATCATAAGAACATCCACACTATGTAGAACAGTAAACACTAATGTAGATGCCAGTTGGGTTTGACATGCTCGCCGGTAGCTAAGATTATTAATAATGTAGGCTTCATATAGGCGACTGTAGAGATCGTGCATTATTCATTTATAGCTTGGGAGGTCGGCACTCTGGGAAATGCTTCACAGATGGAAACAACTTGGAAGAGGCCTGATGTTTCTCGGAAATTATGTTGTAAGAAAATAAAATATTCTCACAAAAAAATACGGCGGCCACACGGAGCCTTGGCATTGCCGTGTGTACTTTACTCGGGAATGGTCGACAGAATTGTTCGTCGCTATTGGTGTTGATAAGTCACGTGACTCTTATCGTCCAATGACAATGGGCGACTAGTCATATTTTGACAGTTATTACTGCCATATCAAAATAATGAGTAGGTATTGTTCTACACATATTATGTAGTTCTCAACAACTTATTACAGTGTACAAAAAATATAGCTAAATAAAGCATCTAGTGATTAGAAGAATATATTGAATTAATAAGTAGTCGATACTTATTAATACCGTGGTAGAACACAGTGGCAAAGTTTTATCGTGGTTGAGTCATGATAGAATTTCTCGGCATTACAAAAACAAGCGTTTGATCATTGGCCATAACAATCCTATTACACATTAAGATTGAAAATCTTCGTTGGACTTTATTATTAAGGATCTGCCTATAATGCTCATTAAAACATAAACAATATCCAGTACAGCATGATTGGCATATAATTTTATAAATATGGAACTATTATAATGCAACATAGTTAAGAAATTAGGATTTTACTCAATCTTTCTAAGAAACCGTAACTTAACAAAGAGAGTATGTTCGCCATTATGAAAACTGGACTTATACAAAATCAGTTAAGCATACTCAGCTAAATATTTAAAAAAAGTTGATCACATAGAGATGGGTTCTTTAAAAATTAATTTATTTTCAATATTTCAAATCGACGTGAACGTTATACCTACTATATATTGTACCAAGAAAAGTTCAGTTCGGGTTCGATAATAAATTTAGTACTCCAACAATACATGATTCTACGAAAAAATATTCGAATAATTCGAATACGATTCTCCTAGTAAACAAAAGTTTTGGAGGCTCACATTCCTATTTCTTCCCTTTCCTCTTCTTTATTCCTTTGCCTTGGGATCGGTGTCCCGTAAATAATACATCTGGTAAAAATGATATCGTCTAGTATAATGTTTTACGGTAAAGATTTACCATCAAAGAGACCGTATGCTAGCTCACCACAGTTAGTGAAAACAAAAAAGAAACGTTCTATATTTGAATAATATCCTCGTTCGAAGGCTTGTACTTAATGATAAGACAGTTAGTACGTTAATAATTTTACATAACAATAAATATCTTCGATTCTATCTTCATAACCTTTTCTATAATTCATTTATAAAGTTGCGAATACCTTAATATGCTTCTTCTCTAAGAATACTCCTTTGGAATAGTTTATGTTTAGCGGGGAATATTACAAACATTCAAACAACGAACAATGGATACGGATGTTTAACTTCGTAATTTTCTAGTGCCTCTTTCTACTTTCATATATCTTGGTAGATCTAGGTGCAAGCCAGACATCTTGGTATTGTCTCACCGATCAATAATGACTGCGACGATCAGTTATGCATTTACGTAGAACATTACGTTTAACATAACTATGCGATATGGAACCCCTCATTTACTTTTTACTTGCCTTTCATAGGTATACCAGATTGCTATCATAAGGATTTATTGTCTTTTAAAGTTTTTGTGATGTGGCAACCTTATTTTATTAGGTAATGATTGTTTAAATAGTTATGTCTGGATGTAAACGGGCAATTTTTTGTGTAAACGGGAAGATACGTGCACTGACGTAGTGGTTAAATGGTTAACTTCTCGTTTTGCTGTGCCCAATGTCGTGCGTTAGATCCCGCGTAGTACCTAAAATTGTGTAATGCACATAAGTACAACTGTTCCGAGTCAAGGTATGTTTTGAGTCTACTGGTTGTTTGAAAAAGCCCCACCGACACAGACATTTCTTTAAGCGAGTGCTCCCTTGAAGTAATTTCTACTATTTAAACATGATATTAGAAAATGTTAAACTCACTCTCAAGTAACCAATAAGCCTCACATTACAATAAAAACCTCGATGGCATAGTGGTTAGTGTAACCGACTGCCACGCCTGAGGTCGCGGGTTCGATTCCCGCACAAGTCAAATATTTGTGTGCATGAACATGGATGTTTGTCTTGGTCTGGGTGTTTCTATGTATAATATGTATGTATTTACAAAAAAAAAATAGTATGTATGTATGTTTATCCATTGTCTAGTACCCATAGTACAAGCTCTGCTTAGTTTGGGCTAGATGGTGTTGTGTGTATGTGGTAGAATATTATTATTATTCTTACTAATACAATATATTTCTTTTAAAATATTCTTATTCAGCATTTTCATATGCAATTATTAAAGACTTGAATCCCACGGAAACACATACCCTAATACTGGATGTACACACAGCAAAAGTGTCTAGGGATCAAGTACATTTTTAAGTATAAAAACTATCAAATTAATATTTGCCAAATATAGTCTTCTAGGCTAGCTTTTTACTTTAATTCCTATGTTTAAGTTATTTAATTATCCCTATATAATATTGCCCAAATCATTTTTACCGTTTCCATGTAATTGAATAACGAAGAACCAAACACAAATTTTCACATTTATAATATTATCATGGTTGCAACAAATGCACACCACTATAATTAATTGCAACACTAGTATTAAATTTATCCGCCTGGGCCAATGCTACCAGAATCTAACATCACATTGAACCAACAATATCCCTTTCTCTTAGACGACATTTACCGAGCATTTTCCTTTGCAAATATAACAGATAACAAAGCTATATAGCTGGAGAAATCGCTTGTTCTAGATAAACTAGTAAAATGAGCTAGAATGGTATTATTCAAGATGTTTCTCATTGAGCCGCCGGCCACACAATACGCTCAATAGAATATTTTCTATGGCACATTACCGTATGGTAATCCAGTGCACTGCGTTCTGACAAAATATTTAGAACGGTAATTTAGTTAGAATTGTAAATTATTTAAGCTGTCTGGATTTCTGTATGGTTTCCCTAGGTTGAGGAAAAGTAGTTATTATGAGTTATTAGTTAGAAAATCGTCTCTGAGTATTGAAGGCAACGTAAACTAAGGTAGGAAAGTAACATTAGGTAATTTCCACTAGCTATCCATTCACGTTTACGATTATGATATTTGGTATACGCGTTGTCAGAGTTACAGAAAAGGACATAGGGGACCTATCATGCAGAAAAAAACTACTGTTCCCGAACGAAACCGCAAGCAAAAGCTAGTCAGTAATAAAAAGGTCGCATATTCATAACACACGTAATAATCTTAAGACAAGCGATAAATTAAAATTTACCAATTTGCAATTTGATCAGCTGTTATCTCTGGCCTTATTTAAAACAACATAGTATATGCTAAATACAAAAAAAAACTACCTATCCACATACCAAATTTTTTGGTTATTAAGTTACTTTAAACCTTATCAAAGAGACAAAACATATTAGTAACCTTATTTGTAAATATTTGAATTAGGAACAACAAAACAATGCTTCATTTAAAAAAAAGTTGTGCGAAATATTCCTTGCGTCGTATTTTGTTCTGAAATTTCATAACACATTGTGTATTAGCAATATGAACACGTATTTTACGCGCGAAGATTTTTAATAAAACACCGCGTGGGACTGAGGCGTAAAATATGATCGTCGGTAACGCAGAATATGTCTCACAATAATCCCCAGGATCGTCTAACGTAATATTAATAAGAAAGCTTATTAAATCGTGATAGATACCTTTATTACAGCTATCAAACTTTCGGAAGGGTTTTCCGTAGTTCGTAATACTGATGTCGCTATGTTATCTCTTGATTTCAAAAAGCGAATGTTTATGTGTTCAATATAAATATAGAAAATGGGTTTTTGAATTAAGAATCACTTATAGAACTCTTTTGCCAACCTTAAACTTGACTCGGCCCACTATAGAGTTTGACATAATAATATTGTTTTCACTGGCATTCGAGATATTGATAGATTACAATGGAAACACATTTTTATACAAATCGAGTGTTTCTGTTTAACACTGTTAGTTATGCATATTATTAAGTATTAATATCATACACTTACAGTCTTCTAAATTTAAAATGCTGTTATTCGTAGTGCTGAGAACCATCTGGTAAGGTAGTCAGGGCGTTAATCAAATCGGAAAAGAAATAAAATCACTTTTGAAAAGCTGCAAATCGAATTTAGAACACGTCATTATTCTTAAAAAGTTTGAAATAGCATTGAAACTCACAAGGTGTTATACAACGTGTTCCTAACACGATCGCACATAAAAAGTAATAGAATTCAGTTTAGGAACGCCGTAGCTGCTAGGGTTGCCATTTATACTATTATAAGCATACGTTTCTAAGAAAAAGAGTCGTTAATAAGAAATCGCATAGTAAATTCAATAATTTAAATGATAACTGGAGTTAGTAGAGAATTTTTATGTGCATACGTATCGTTTGTAAACTTAAAAACCCTTTTCTGCCTGATCCTGACATTAAACAATGCAATTTTGGAATTCAATTGTATTACTTTGAGTAGGTGAATATGGAAAGCATAAAACACGGTCTAGATACATTTTTCCCGTTGCTTGTTAAAGTAACTGATATTCACTCGCAGATAACTAGAAGCCGACGCCATTCTACAACATTTTAATAATATACAGAACACTAGTTGTTTTTTATTGCTGGCAGATATTTTTTGTTGTACATTATTTATAACTAAACTTCGTTTACACCAGTATCAGCTACCATTTTGCAAAAGATATATAATTCTAATTTTAAATCTAATCTGATTCAAAATTTAAAATTTAATCAGCGAAACTCGATGTGGCGATAACTTTGGCGTCCCTAGTTGTAAGTATTGCAATTGTCAACAGCCGCGACAGACCGTTTTGCATTTTATAACTCGCTACTGAACGTTCGACATTGTAATGATCACCATCAATTTTTACTGAGCCCCATCAATTCGCGTTCAACAACGCTTAAGCTATGGATTTTGAAAGAATTTTAGTACTTACCGAGATATTTGCCTTTTGCTCTGTGCAAGTATAAATCTCTATGGCAATCTTTCTTTTCTTTTCAAGATTGTATTCTCTACAGGGTAACGTAGTTGCAAGTAGGTATATTTTAACTTATTAAAAATCCTAACTAATATTATATAAATGCGAATGTTTATGTGTTTGTTACGCTTTCACACCTTGAATACTCGACCGATCATCATGATCTTTCGCATACACGTTTTCAGGACATGGGATATATAGAATAGAAAATCAAAATACTATGCGAAGGAATGATAAGATAAGATAAGATAAGATAAGATGCGAGGGAAAATTCTAGTGTTTTATATAACCTAAAACCATGATGTGCAAAATATGGTGTTATAAACCTCCGTTTACATCCTCTGGGATATTGGCGTGAGACCATTTTAGTATCATCTATAGTACCTAATACATTCAAACGGTTACCATGTCTATAGCAATAACCATTTCAAAACGGTTAATTACCATTGACCCTTGACCCGAACATACCCGAAGCATCCCGAACAACTAACTTATGCCTATTCCACGCACGTGACGTATTGTACCCGAGGCTCAGGATCGTGGCAACAAAATAATTAATTTGTTGTGTAGTTATCTATACATATATATATATATATATATATATATATATAATAATAATTAATACGTGAAGCAAAATCTTTGTACCCCTATTTACGAAAATTGCGCGGATGAAGGAGTATGAAATTTGCTACAGTAAAAGTTTATATGGAAAAAGTGGCGAATACTAATATTTTTATAAAATATGCATTAGAAATACATTAAATTAATGAAAAAACACTACAAGCACACAACCATGCATTTGACACACGCAGTCGAATCGCGTTTGTAGTATTTCGGCATTGTTCGTCTGACGTCGTACAATTCTTTGCAACTATGGTTACATATACCTTATTTATATGTAATAAAGGAAAAAAGAAAACGAAAAAGAGTATAATTATGTAAATAATAATTTGTTTGAAAAAGTTAGGTAAATAAATCTGTATAGCCTTGGCGAAATCTAAATGAAATGTGATTATAAAGGTAAAGTTATAAACAATAAAACCTTAATAACGATTAAACTTAAAGTTTAAATCAATTATGGTCGAAATTTGGTCACTAGGCGACCGCTAGTCCTATTAAATGAATAAAAGGGTAGCTGCCTATTTTTGATTCTGTACATTATATTACACACAAAAGCAAATAGCAATCAAAAGAAATATTTTTGTGAATAGTATTCAAATTGGTTGCAAAATAAGGGAGTAATTAATATTTATATATGGACACAGGACAAAGTAAGCTGTAGGGGAAAATCTAGCCATCTGCCTCGGGCTGTTTTTATAATAATAATATTCTACCACATTCACACAACATCATCTAGCCCAAACTAAGCAGAGCTTGTACTATGGGTACTAGACAATGGATAAACATACAAATATACTTTTTTTTTTTGTAAATTCATCTATATTATACATAGAAGGTGAAGGTGAGTAGATTGGATTTTTCTGTCACGAAATTCTTTGAACCTGTATGGTGGTAGCAGATGGATTTAGAAATTTGCATGGGACCATGGTTATGCATTGTGTGACATTGCTAGTAAATAGTGATATATGTATATGATGATGTGATTTGGAAATCCTAAGGGAAAAGCTTTCCCAGGGAGTGGGAATTAAAACAGCAGGCAAAATGTGATATGCACTTTTCTTTCTCTTTACCTACAGATGTGATATTATGATGTAGTATAATAACTAAAAGAAAAAACGAATATGCTGATTCCTTTTGTTTTTTTTTATACTCTAATAGGCTTGCGTTTGACCGCGATCTCACCTGATCTTAAGTGTAGATGCAGTCGACGATGGAGCACGCTTCCTTTTGATAATTGGCCCCCATTCTTAATGCAAAGGTATGTCGTATCTTGTAATAATTAAATACTTTACGTGGTATACTATTCGCCGTATTTGTGAACGCAACTATAAGTTATCTGTGAACTACAACAACAAAACAAATTTCCAATTTCAACCGAGTCTAGCACTTACCGACGTCATATTGTCGTCATGTGCTAAATTTAAATTTTCAAATTCGGAACACGTTTGTCTCGTTGGCGACACTCGCGCTTTATTGCATAAAATTACAATATCGGACGACAGAGGGCGTCACCGGCGACGTAGCCATTATTGCACGTCATTTTAATAATACTATTATGTGTTTAATTGACATCACGGCGTGTGTGGTTAAATTGTAATACCACCACCGTTTAAAAAATAAATGGCAATCATTTTGGTAACTGAATAATAAATTGCTTTTATTTAAGAGGATAAAAATATACATCTTCCATTATTGTATCCATGTATCCATATTGATTCCATATGTACCTGCGCCATTTTGCAATTTATACTGCATCAAACTAGTAAAGGATAGACCATAGACCAAGGGCCAAAGACCACCTTTATCAAAAACGATTGTCTGCTTTGAATAATTTTCAATACCTACCTACTAAGCAAAATATTTTGCTTATGGAAAGATTTGCAATAGTGAACAACGTATGAGATGAAAATCAAACTGATATGTGGCTGCTTGAATTATTTATAATACGCACTGACCTGTATGTTTACACACTGAACTAGCTATTCCGTATAAAAGACAGATAGATTTAGAAGATAATAATTAATAAAAACCTTTAGCTTATGCGCATACTTTAAATTCTATCTACTAACAACATAACTAATAAAGAATGGCACAGACATACCTAGATTCTACCTACATACATGGTATTATAATTATAATATAAACAAACAAACAAACTCAATAAACAAATATTTAAATACAGAGACAAAATAAAAAATAATTACGTAAATACCCGCAAAAAACATAACCTTTACTTTCGTAAATTCAAGTTAAAACTAGAAACGCAAGTACCTCGTTAGTTTGCTTTTAAACATGTAAACTGACACATGTATGATGCAAAACAAATAGACTTACGTTTAGTTGGCACTCCCGCGCGGCTAGCTTACACGCTGACAACGAAACGCAATTAGTGGCCAATTACCGGCGCGCGCCACGATAAGATAAAGATAAATATTCTAAAAGATACCTGACACCTACTTAGTGGGACTATTTATTAAGTTAGCTTAGGCAAGCTTCTTGTTATAAGGTTACCTATGTGTAGGAATTTTAAGACTAAGATATAATGAGAACTGTATAAGCTTTATGGAGAGATGTTTGGGCTAGCACGCAGAGATCTTGTCGTTAGATTTCAGAACGCGCATTTGTAAAACTTCGAAGTTATGGCCATGTTTTAAGTCATAAATTTGCTGGAAACAGAACACTGCGTCTGGGCTCAGGGATCTGAGCTTTGACTAAAATGTAAAGAGAGGCAGGATATTCGCGTCGTCATTTCGACAAAAATTTAGGATATCACCTATGCAAGCGCAATCCGGCTGGGCTAGTAGGTACCTATGTACGTCGCAACCAAACTGTTGTTAATTCTTCTGGGTTTTAAGATATTAAAACAAACCGTTATGTTTCACAATATCTTTTATTTATGGCACAATCACTATTTAATAGTATAAACCAACTCGGTTCGTAGCTCAACAGCGACTGACTGTTCTTACTTACCGAAAATGGGAAGTAAAATAAAATTAACAAGCACTCAACTGACTAACAAACGTTATTTTGTAACGACTGCCAGATATGTCAGTTAAGTGACCAATAAATATAAAATATTCTAAAAACACAAGTTCAAATTAACCCATATTTAAATAATTAGATATATTTTAAAAATACATGTTAAAATCAAGACATATTATAGTATCTACATTATATTATTTTATACGAACTTCCGTTATATTTAATCGAATCATTAGGCAATGCTTTCCAATTCACAACTTATTAATTTTGAAATGCGCAATCTATATATATAAAACTGTTCCGTTACTGAGTGACTGACAGACAACGCACAGCCGAAACTACTAAACGCAAGAAGCTGAAATTTGGCATGTATGTTCCTTGGAGAGTGTAGGGGACCATTAGAGAGGATTTTTGGAAATTCCACCCTGAAGGGGGTGAAAGGGGGGGAAACCCGATATTCACACGGGAACGGGATTTACGCGGGTGAAACCGCGGGAAAACTACTAGTATTAATATACAATTAAAACATTAATTTCGATAAGCGAACACTATCCTGTGTTGTATTTCCTCAGATATGCAGGGTCTCCAGCTTCCATCAGGAAACGGTGGCTTGTCTGCAGGACAGCAATGTAATCGTAATTGATTCGTCTGTTGGCAGCGTAGAGTCTCCTTTTGCAAAAGGTTGGCAATGCGCAAGTAGTACTTCTGGTTTCGTAATCCCCTATTGACTAGGTTAACCGACACTATCAGCCGAGCCATGCACTTATTTGGCTTAGCAGTACACCGTGTCTTTAAGAAGCCGACAAACTCTAGTATAAATTAATAGCTCATTACTTTTGTCACGCTTTGAAGGTGAAGGAATACATTGTGAGGAAATCTGCGTGTCTACAAGATCTCCTTAATGTTCTCAAAGATGTGGCGGCCTGAACACATGTGCCTTGCAATGAATAGTTTACAAACAGGTCTGGTATAGATATTATATCTGAACGTCTCATTGCTAGTTACCCTCAAATGTTATAGATTTTATCAAATTCTGTCTTGGAACTAAACGTTTTGCGTCAATCGAGTAATTCTACTCCTTAAAATTTAATTGTAATATACCGAATTGAACCCAATAAAATTTTAGTACCATACCATACAATACAAATCGAACATAATTACAGCTTGTCAAAACAACCAACACCTGCCAATCTTTTTTTATACATTACCAATAAGGCAATAACACTAGATAAATCCAATCATCAGCCGTTTCTCACATCCGCCCATCAACACAGCCGCGTTATAACTGACATAATTCGACGCGTATTATCGCGCATGCGCGTCATAGCCATGCGCGGACGCACAATCAATAATTTTCTATCAATGACCGACACCGGCCGATTATTAGTTGTGGAAAAAACAATAACTGTATGTATGATTATACGGTACGGTATGGTAAGTTTAGTAGGGATATGGCCGACAAAGGGATTTTGTTTTTATTTTCATAGATTGACTACAACAATAATACTATCATTTCCAAATAATAATATAATTAGTCTATGTAGTTTTGCAACGAATAAAGTTTGAGTAACTTAGTTTAACGACTGCTATGATCACATTGCAGTGTGAAAACCTGTGTGAATTAGCCTCTATAGGCATCAGTCTATAGACGCTAATTCACACAGGTTATAAATAAGTTTTCATTGTCTATCCATGGAATGGCCAATGGTTTTGACTAAGTACATCAAAACCCGTACAATCGGTAACTATAACATTCATGATGAAAAAGCATAATTTTGGATACAGAAATCATTAACTAGTTGATTTCAATAAGATTTTAAATATATAGTCTCACACGGTATACTCCTGAAGGGTTATGTATAGTTAATTACACCTACATTTCACTATATTTTTCGGTTTCACGTCACTTCCAGACTCCGTGCTGACACTGAGTTTTTTATGACAGAAAACTCAATATCGCCTTACCCGACTCAAAAACCAAATCCGAGAACTCTTGCACACCACTCGCATGCATTTCCTCTGCAACACTATCTATAATACAAAAACACAATTTATTTACAGATTTATATAAATAATAACACCAAACAGAAGATAAAATACTTTTGCCTGTACTTAGTTCTAAGTCAAAGTCATTGGTCTAGTTTGGGCATGTAGAAAGAATGGACGAGGAAAGACTGACTAAGAAAGTTTATAAGGCTAGTGTGAATGGAACAGTCGCAAGAGGAAGACCTAGGCGAAAGTTTCTCGATCAGATCGGAGGCGTTCTGGACAAAGGCCAGGTTAAGAGCACCTTGAACCGACGGGCGTGTATGAGGAATGTGATGAAAGCGAATGAAGCCAGAGAAGTGTGTCAGGATCGTAGCAAATGGAAATTTGTAGTCTCTACCTACCCCTCTGGGAAACAGGCGTGAACCTATGTATGTATGTATGCCTTAATATTTAGAAGTAGGTACTAAAAGACGCCATTCCTATTTACACCCGGCTCCAGGCGCGTTAAAAGATTAAATAAAAACAATCTAGTAATATCAAATAAATGTACGGACAGAAGTTTTATTGCCTATTAGCTTATTAATAGCTATTAAAGAGTTAAAAACCCCTCGGGGCGGTATTTCTATGGGATTATTAATGTCAGGTGGGTTTTTATACACGATCGGATGTCCTGTGTGTCAACGTATTAGCGTTCTGGGGATATGAGCTTGTGGTGCATCTTATATTGGTAAATCATAGGGATGCCTTTCATAAATAAGTATTGTTTTTCTTTTTGTAGTATTGGGGTGGAATATGAGCATACGTCTTCGTCTGGTAGCAAGTGTTTACCTACAGTAGACTAAGGATACTTTTAGTATCGATAAATTTTGCATTTAATAGATTATACATCTATAAATGTTTATAAAAAATATCTCGTCCCAATTATTCATACAACTATAAAATATCACAAATGTAAACGTATTTGAAGACATTTGCATATTTGGAGGTTTAGATGACAGAACAGATTCTGTGACTGAAGCATGAAAAGAAATTTGGATATAAGTTGGTAGATAGACCATGTCCTGATTAAGATGAAGAGTACTTTTCTTCCGGTATGCATGCCCGTAGGCTTGAAGCAGGCAAAGCTACGGAAAGAAACAAGTAAACAATTAAAGTAGAAACGAAATTCATATCAACATTGATTACTGCAAAGACAACTTCATAAGCGCCTACTTCCTATCATAGCTACGACTCATGTATTATATTATCTCACAGATACCAACACCTAGGCCCAGAGCAAGTATCTGTGGTTCATACAGATATTGGCTGTATGAAGAAATCGAAGCCGCACACGATGCCCGCGGTATTGAAGTCACGTCACGTCCAACAACACCGTGTAAACAAGACGCTACACCTACATGGCGCTGACATAAATATTTTCACATTTTCACAAGTTGAAGACATTTACTAAATAATGATTTTTGACACTAGCCTCTCAGGGATTGCCATACTAATAAACTTCAATAAAAAAAGTTGACTGTGTATTCTTAGTTAAGCGCAGTCTAGATTTAAGGTTAATGCATACAGAACAATAGCGCTCAAATAATCTTACTGGAGGTCAAGATGGATACGACACGGATGGCGTAGTGGTTTATTTGTTCGCCTCGTCACCTTGCTACTACGTCGAGTGTTGTGGGTTCGATCCCAAAAACGAACAAAAATTTGATCCACGATTAGTTGTTTCGAGTCTGGGTGCTCTTTGTGGGATTGTTTATAAAGACCCCCGCAGTACAGGTATTCTGTATCTTATGTGGGGGCCAGTCAGTGCAGACCGTCTACACTTCGAACCATTGGGATCTTTTGTGTCGACACTCTCCCAATAACGACTGCCATAGTTGTTCATGGCAGCCGGGACCGACGGCTTAACGTGCTCTCCGAGACACGGAGCAGGCGATAATTGTCAATCAATACGCACGTAATTTCGAAAACTCATATAACTTCCGAAAGTCAGAGGTGCGCGACGTGGGTTCGAACCCGAGACCCTCTACGTTGCAGTCTGTTGGTCTCCTCACTGAGCTATTGCTCCTATTACTTACAGGTATTACTTATAGTACGAGTGTTGTCTTTAAAAAAGATGGTTAGCCTAGTATTCCCTGTTCTAACTTCGTTGACAGTCATTAACTGTATAGATTAGCTTTAGTTACACTGTGGGAATGGTATTTATTCATATTCATTTTTATGTAGGTACCTATGGATGTACAAGCCGGTTCAAATAAATCTTTAAAATTGAATACTTAAAATTGTTTCAATCCGATTTCTTGTTCTAAACAGCATAAACTTTACTATTGTTATCCTTTATGAAAAATATGTTTACATAACATTACGGCAGGAGTCCAGGACCTCGATTTTTTGTTGCCGGACGCCTTTAAAAGTTAAAAGAAGAGTGGCTCTATTAAATTTTCCAGGCAGGTCAACAAAAAACAAGAATAATAACAAAAAATTATCAAGAAATATCCACATTATTCCCAACGCTACCCGTTTGCGTTGTAAAATCACAGTCGATATAATTCTCATAATCCGCGCGCGCGCATTCAACATAACCTTTCACACCTCGATCGTGCGCGAGCGCCATTGTGCGCGACCGTACGTACGTGTATTACTGTGTACTTGTGAACACGATTGTACACGTATTAATGCTTTACTAAATTATCGTGTGAAATACTTATGTGTGTAATTGTATACGGCGTGTTACCAAAAGATATATGTAGGTATATAATAAATTGTATTAACAGCCACAAAAAATAAACTCTTTTTATAAAAATGTTTATTTTTATTGAAAACCTTCTTTTTGTTTCAGCTAATTACATACATAGTTAAGTCCTTAGTAGTAAATAGTTTAATTTTCTTTTAATTTAGCAGTTTAGCATTTCGTAAATTTGAAACAAACAGTCTTCCTCTTAATTTTTTTCATCAAAGAGATTCAATTTAGCTCCGTTATATCAATTATTTAACAAGGCAGATCTTTTTATTTTACGTTAGTTGCCATGGTGCAAGCTTGCATAATTCACATATAAGCTTGCAAGGTCTGTGGTATCTGGATTTTTCTATTCTTGAAACATTCTTAGTAGCACCACGGACTCTGGAAATGTGGTGATTGGTATACGGCTATCAATCAGAAGGTAAGAGATTTAGACATAGTTGGCAAAAACCGAGTCTTATAGACTTCTACTTGTCTCTTCAGAAATATACTAGGCGTGCATATATTTTATACGCTAATTTATTACCGAATATAATTAATAAATGGCGTAGTCTAAATCCTAAAAGCATTCCCGATTAACGAATCGATAATTTTTTAGGTTCTAGAGTACGCCATTTATGAACTATGTTCGGTAAATTTTGATTAAGAAATCGATGTTGAAATGCCAATTTCGGCAGCTGCTGCTACGAGCTTAATATGTTTACCGAGATCCCACATTCCTCAGTCACACTATCCTTTGGGGCTCAAGAATAAGAAATTTAATTACAAGACACCACATTCATAATATATAATCACACGAGGCATGACTTTTAAACAAAATATTTATTTGAATGGCTGTAGTTACGTTGCCACTTAGCCATAAACAGTTATTATATAAACTATGACCCTTAACACTCGAAATACTGAGAAGAAAGTGTACTTATGTGAACTGGAGTACTTTACACCGTTAGGTGATTAAATGAGTCAGAACATGGCAATTGCAATTATACAAAGCATGTACAGCGGTGATAGCCTACTGGGTGAGGTGTTGGAGTTGAGATTGAGAGATCGTAGATTCAAATATAATATATAATAATATTCTACCACAGACACACAACACCATCTAGCCCAAACTAAGCAGAGCTTGTACTATGGGTACTAGACAATGGATAAACATACATATATACTTTTTTTTTGTAAATACCTACTTATTATACATAGAAACACCCAGACCAAGACAAACATCCATGTTGATGCACACAAATGTTTGACTTAAACGGGAATCGAACCCGCAACCTCAGGCGTAGCAGTCGGTTACACTTACATCTACGCCATCGAGGCCAACATTAAAAATAAAAATTAATATTAAAAAAACATTAATTAAAATATTAAAAAATAGTATTAAAAAATAGCTGAATCTCACTACTAACTACCTATGTGTGCCGACTTTTAATATATGTATGTAGCGTAGTTCGAGGTGCTGACAAGAAAGCTAAATATTTGCAATCATAGTGATAGTAAAATTTAAAAAGATACATTTGGTGCTTGTGTGCGACGCAAGTTGCTCACATGGGTTAAAAGCGCAAGCTACTCGCAAAAAAAAATGTATATTTATGTATGTTTATCCATTGTCTAGTACCCATAGTACAAGCTCTGCTTAGTTTGGGCTAGATGGCGTTGTGTGTATGTGGTAGAATATTATTATTATTATATTATTATTTGTTTTTAGAGTTCGAAATAACTCTTAAACAACAGCTTTGTCCGTCCGTCTGTCTGTTATACAACTTTCAACTCAAGAACCGTAAGAGCTAGAGACTCGTGGGTACGCCATTCGACTCAGCATAGTCGATATACCCCGAAATGACTATGACCTTTGACCTCTGACCTCAAGGTCACGTGATGCCATTTTTTTCGAACTCTAAGATTCACGGCAATTCATTGCCGTTTCACACTTGTTCTAAATAGTTAGACAGACAGTCAAGCTGTTCACTAGCCTTCTGCCATCTAGGCACAATAACAGACTACTAAACTGAATTTTTTTATATAAAATTTCTAGAATTCTTTAGTATTATAATAGGTACCTTACTAATGGTTGAACGAAAAATGCAACTTTCCGCGCTACGCCGACTATTGTGGATTCGATCCTCGCATGGAACAAAATTGTGTGATCCACAAATGGTTGTTCGAAGAGTCTGGATGTACGTTATGTCCTTGAAACGACCCCCGCGACACAAGAATAAAAATGAGATAAAAAGTAAATTTTGCAACACTCACTTTTAAGCAACTTCATTATCAAAGCAATTTTTTCATAGAAAACGTATCGATATAAAAACCGTTCATCATTATAACACACAGCTGAGTAAAGACCAACTTCTGCGCCATTTCGTCTGAAATGGCTGCCTATTTTTATATAACTTATTCAAGTTATTCATGACAAAGTCCATAAATAAATATGTCATTATACCCTAATCGTATTGTTATACGGTGTATAAAAATTTACAATTTTATGACATATTCCCTCGCACACATTCCCGCTAAACAATAACAGCCAGTAAAACTTTTAAATTACGAATATATTTGAAAAAAGAACGCGTTCCATTTTTAACAAACATTATTAGTGATGCGCACAATTTCGCCGCACCATCATCGATATCGATACTATAGCCATAAAGGTGCTTACACGGTGTCGGTATTTTTAGCCGCGCACAAAACGGCTATAACGCGCCGAGCCCGCCATAAAATAATATTCCTTAATACATTATAATAGTGCTATCCCTGGGTAATGTTCCTAAGTATTGGAATTACAGGGCGGCTTGTATCTGGCCACATATTGAGTGGAGTGTGGTACATAATGTGAGCGGAAGCGGTAGAAGTGGGCAAGTACAATGACTTAATCTAGTAAATACTAGTATTTCTATTTTAGGAATAATATTACTGGTAGGTACACTAGTAGTAATTTTATTAGCTTCAAATAATTTGATACGTTAAGAGTGGAATACATGAGATTCAAACCTGCCATCTGTCTAACATTATACAGGTATTCCACTCTTATAAAGCATATAACATTCGCGTAATCGCAAGCATTAGCTTAAGCGATTATATGAATGTTATCTGCTAATAAAATATTTTTATCAAAGGTCAGTCCGTGATAATTCATTTAATACTACAATTATTTATTTAGTTACGATTATAAATTCAACTAATAGTTAAAAATTGTACTAGCCTAAGGAGTTAAGTGAAATTGGTATACACATAGGTATAATTATAAGTGACACTAGGGGCAGACAGCGGTTGACAATAATGATAAAGATGATTTTAATAACTTTTACTATCTCGAAGCGTTTACGGTCATCGATGCTTTATAAACAAAATCGCTTCCTCTTTCATCTTATACTGGATCCTTCTATCGGATCTCATCGGTGCGTCTGATTGGCTGCGTATGGCGAAATCGTTCGATTATGATTCGATTCATCTGATGACAGATTACGTTTGAAATTATCAATACTAATGTACACCCCTAAAGCACGTTTCGTTATACAGTATGTTTGAAACATACATGCCCTCATTTTAGTATATTAAGATCAAGATATAAATATCTCTTCTTTTTTAGTGTTCGTTCAGATTCAGTATATAACTCCATTATAAATAAGATAATATACTCAATCATCATTACTATTTCATTGTTGTTTATACATATATGTACGTGTGGCAGACTTCACATCTTCATTTATTGACAACTTTATGTTACCGCACTTTACGACATTTTCACGTAAAACGGAAATTCAAAGATGCGTGTTGAAGTTGAAACTTTTCTAGCCTGGACTGTCATTGGATCACATTTATTTTCATTTCATGTATAGTATAACATTTTAGCATGATGCACAATCGTATTAGCCATTAAAAAATGTATCTATACTGCCAACACTAGAGAGAAAAGCCACTGAGTCGTCTGATGTACAGTACTGCCGTCTTTTGAAAACTCAGCAGCTTATTCAGCGCAGGATTTAAACATATTTGAAAAAAATAAAAGAGAACTCTCACATTTTAGGTTTCTTTACAACGTTTTCTTCACTCTCATACCATTTTAGAGAGGAAGAGACTGAGAGAAATCTTGGCCTTTCTAACATGCTCATGAGATCATGACGATTCCGCAATGAAAATAACTATTTCATGTTCTGCCTATATGTCTAATGGTAATTGATGTCATCTTTTATCCTATTATGTAATCCAACCGTAGCATCAATAACTACTTAACTACATTATTTGTAATAACATATTAACCTATACGATCAGAAGCATCAAATTTCGTAAGCGTAAATGGCAATATGACCATAATAAATGGCAGATATGCAATAGCGATTATCATTTGTCAAATATTATTTTATTAGCTATATTTTCTGTAAGTAATTTGAAGTTATAAATACTTAACAGTGCCTATGAATATTCAGTTAAGATAATATGTTGAAAACTATTAACGGTTAAGTTAATGTTTTAGGTTAACTATAGTCTGCAGCTAGACTGGGTAATATATGTAGGTATCGAACTAGTGTTGAAAACTTTAAATAAGATTTTTAATTCCTTATTAATAGGAATCCATGGGATCTCTACTCAAAACAAACAGCATAATAAGTTTGTATTGTGGTACTGCGACGAGTAATATTGCTTAATCTCTCAGTTTACGCTGGAGCCAGCGCCAGCGCCTGGAATCTCAATGCAAACATAGGTACAATGTTACTTCTATTGTGACTAGTAATAAACACGATTATTTTTCAGGCTTCGTATCGCAAATTGTGGCATATTTTCCAATTTATATATCTATATCTTTTTTTTATTTTATTTTACTATAGCTTTAACTTTCGCCCTATAGAAGATCGCAGTCTCCCTATGATGTGTTCCTGATTAATAGGCTTTCCAGGCTCCTTATAGAGGTAGTGTGCTGTCAGTAGAAAACACGAATCTACTACACATTTAAAATAACGGGTAAAGCTATATTACAAACCCAAAGACAGCAGATTTCGACACGTTTTTAAAGTGTAGGATATGCGCAACATAACTGATAATCGCACTTTCTTACGCTGACAACTTAGCAACGGCGATGCATGATTGTTAATCACCCGAGTTGTATAAAATTTAATAAAAAATAAACAGAATCAAAACAACGAGAATAAACCCAACGCTTATAAATTAATGATAATACAATTTTATCGAACGATATATCCTCTACCCCTTAAGGCTAAACATCGATAACCCCAATTTAATTACAACACTATTACACTGCATTTATCGATATTTATCTAGTGTAATAACATTAATGTAATTACTTGTAGTAAAATAACTCTGTGTTTATGATATCTATGGTATTTATTTTACACTTATTAATAATTTAAACATTTAAATACGTTAAGTTCTTAAGTTTAACTGACCATAAAACGATTATTAGTCTCTTGTATCTTTAATAGGGTGCTTTTAATATCAATAAAGGGCACTGAGAATAAACACTAAATATGCGTCGCTAGCGCCACCCGCAGGTTTGCTTTTGTGTAGATAATTACATTTTATAATAGTACAACTGCATACGAATAATATTCGAGTACCGATGTGTATATTGCCGTTGGCTCGTTAATCCTTACTAATATTATAAATGCGAATGTAAGTTTGTTTGTTTGTTACGCTTTCATGCCTTAACTACTCGACCGATCATCACGAAATTCCGTATACACGTTGTCAGGGGTACAGAGGCGCTCATAGCCAGTTGTACTCACTGATCGGTAAACGATTAGCAAGGTTAAGCAACGTTGGGTGCAGTCTACCTATGGATGGGTGACCGCTTATTGGTATTTCATCTGAGCGTCTCCGTGCTTCGGAAGGCACGTAAAAAGTCGGTCCCAGTTGTTGCCAAATTGACAGCAGTCGTTAAGCCATGTCAGAGGCCTACGAGCGGCTTGAACAACTCTTGACAACAGGTTGGCCACTAACCACACGAAAAGAAGAAGAAAGAAGAAAGAGTACAGAAAAGGACACAGGGTATCTTTCTTCCTGAAAATAGTAGGTTGTTACTAACATAACCTACATTTACGGTGCGGCCATTACACATTGGTATCTATATATTAATACGTGAAGCAAAAACTTTGTACCCCTTTTTACGAAAATTGCGCGGACGGAGAAGAATGAAATTTGGCACAGTTAAAGTTTATATGGAGAAGGAGTGGCGAATCTTAATATTTGTACAAAATATGCATTAGAAATACATTAAATTAATGAAAAAACACTACACGCACACATCCATGCGCGTTCGTAGTATTTCGGCATTGTTCGTCTGACGTCGTACAATTCTTTGTAACTATGGTTAACTATACCTTATTTATATGTAATAAAGAAAAACAGAAAACAAAGTAGCAAGCTTAGGCATTTTGGTCGAATTTTGACCTCTAGCCGACCGTTATTATTATATTAATCGCTTGTGTAGGTAACTTAAATGACCTGTGTTAAATATTACACCTACGTCGCTGCATTTCTTCTTCTCTAAGTAGAAAAGATAACACTTTGTTGCTTATAATTTTACTTTAACCTACTGAGTCGTAGCGGCACATCGGTGACCAGACACAATCGATTTTTAATTATGTCTCGTATTCTAAGACTTTATAGATTAATAATATATTTAGAATTTAAAAACTATTTTAAACAACCGAACTGCAGCTAAAAGCCGCTATAAACGTGCCATAGCAGCATGACAGATTCGTTGTTCACACTGATCATCTATCAGTCCACCTTCAACGTCTCAGCATAGCGTGTCAGTTTTCACATGTGTCAGCCATTTATATAGGTACACTAGCTGTGCCCGTGGTTTTAGCCGCGTTTATGTTTACTGCGCCCCGTGGGTTGTAGCGTGATGTTATATAGCCTATAGTCTTCCTCGATAAATAGGCTATCCAACACAAAGAATATTTCAATTCGAACCAATAGTTTCGGAGATTAGCGCGTTTCACCAAACAAACAAACTCTTCAACTTTATAATATTAGTAAAGATAATTAATATGTGAAATGTGACAAAGAAAAAAGGAAAGACTGACTAAGAAAGTTAATAAGGCTAGTGTGAATGGAACAGTCGCTAGAGGAAGACCTAGGCGAACGTTTCTTGATCAGATCGGAGGTGTTCTGGACAAAGGCCAGGTTAAGAGCACCTTGAACCGACGGGCGTGTATGAGGAATGTTATGAAAGTGAATGAAGCCAGAGAAGTGTGTTAGGATCGTAGCAAATGGAAATCCGTAGTCTCTGCCTACCCCTCTGGGAAACAGGCGTGAATCTATGTATGTATGTGACAAAGCAAATAATGGTACCTATACTTTGTTATATCGCTAAGGTTGCCGTGATTCATTCAGCACACTCTTACAATTATCGAATATATCTCACTTTTATTCTTTATATGCTAAAGTAACTTAGGACTTTTTCACAGCTTTCATTAAACTAATTTTACCTGCGTTAATGCCACGAGAATGCATACCGGGATAAAAAGTATCATAACATCTTACTTAGTAAGAAGTTAGATGTTATGATACTTTTAGTACTAATCCTAAATCATTAAATGTAGCACTATTTAAAAAAACACTCAAGGCTCTGCTTACGAATAAATATTATTGCAATTTTGAGTATTTTTATTATTTGTATTAATTTAAATTGTATCATTATTTTTTATTTCAATTGATTTTAATTTAAATTGTATTTTTCTCTAATATGTTTATCTATTAATTACAACTTGTTTTTATATTTACTAATTTGACTATTCTGATATATTGATTACTTATGTTATTCAAAAATTATTTTATTTTAATTAAATTCGTAATAATTATATTTGTACACCAGTTTTGGTTAAAAATGTTGATATAAACTGTTATTTACCACCTGTATTATATATAACAATAATGTATAATAATATTCATACATGTTTTATCAAATAAATGTATCTTTATCTTACTATCCATAATATTATTATAAATTCGAAAATAACTCTGTCCGTCTGTCTGTTTATTACCTTTTCACGGCTAAACCACTCAACCGATTTAGATGAAAATTGGCACAGGTATAGATTAAAACCTGGTGAGGGACAAAGGCTACTTTTTATTGATGTAAGTACTACGCGGGCGGAGCCGCGTGCAAAAACTAGTAAATAATAAATATAAAATGTAAGTGGTTTGGATGTTTGTTAATCAATCACGCTTAAATCTTTAAGTAGAGTTCGATAAAATTTAGTACACAGATAGACCATGTCCTGGATTAACACATAGGAAACATTTTATCCCGGTATGCATGTCGTCTGCCACGCAGAGGTCTTAAGTTCAATCCCAAGATTCCCAAGGCGAGCATTTCTGACTTTTCGAAGTTATGTGTGTATTAAACAGTTAATTATCGCTCGCATTAACGGCGAAGGAAAGCACCGCGAGGAAACCTGCATGTCTGAGAGTTCTCCGTAATGTTCGCGAAGATATGTGAAGTCTGCTAGCCCGCACTGAGACAGCGTGGTGGACTATAGCATAACCCCTCTCACACTGAGAAGAGGCCCGTGCCCAGCAGTGGAACAGTTTAATACAGGGCTGATATTATAATAAATATAAAAAAAATTAATAACTAATGTTTCATAATAAGGTGTGTCTTTATTGCTAAGGTAGAATAAATTTAAGGTAAGTCAATATTTGTTTCGATTTTCTGTTCTGGATATGAAACTTTGAACTTCACAATCAGCAATCGTGCTTTTGCACCCCTTAGCCTACATCTAAATTCCTGAACTAGCAGTGCAGTTTTAATAAAGTCTAATGCACTTAAATCTGAAAATAAAACATTCTATATGAATAATTTGCAAGCCAAATTGTCAGGTAAAAGTTAATTTGAACGCGTAACACCAACTCAATTAAACAAATACAATATATAACCTGTCACATATCTCTCAAACAATACTCTATGATAAAACAAAAGCACACATGAATCTGTTTTCGGACTCTAAATATTCATACATGCGAAGTAAATATTAATTTATCTAATCGCCAAACAAATCGGAAAGGACGCCACTTAAGGCGGCGGGTACTAAGGACGTATTACCATAGCAATCTGGAACGCATAAACTTAAGATTGTACTAATTAAGAGTACAACTTGAAACGTTTATCCAATAAGATACCAAACAATGATATAAATAAAGCGAAATCTGATACCATTTTTGTTGGATAATTAGCACATTTTTTAGACGCTTTACTTTGTTATTTTTGTTCGGAAACGTGTCGAAACATTGATAACATTTAGTCAGAACCTTTTTTGTTTATTGGATTAGAACCAATCCAAACTTAAGATATTTAAATAAAAATATAACTGGTAATAGTTTTAACAGTCTACGAAGATTACTAAAATTTATTACAAACATCGAAGCAATAAATTTAACGACCTACGTTATTGTTATAGATGATGTTAAAATTAATACAAATAGAAACGTACACCTCTCACTAAAAGAGACGTCAAAATAATTATGAACAAATAAAGCGGGCAGAGACAAGCATAAACAAATAAACAACATCGCGACCGTCGCAGCGTGAATCCGAACGTAATCTATGCGCCTCGTTTTCTGCCGGCGGGCGGCGCGCGCTTATATCTCAAACTTTTGACACATAACCTCAAAATTCATAACAACTGACAGTTTCAACTCAACCAGCAAGACATAAGGTTGAGTTTTCATTGACATACTTAAAAACATTTAGCTTTTTTGAACTTAGAACACAGTTCACACTTACATTACTACAAATTGATTTACGTTTGACAATTTTAATTCTGTTCTTAATAAAACAGTCTAGAATGTCCACAAGGTCGACATTCGCTAAAATATATTTTTTACTGATTGTAACTTTATATTTGTAAAATGCGAAGGAGCTCGGCAAGCAATGGTGTCGATTAATCAAAGGCTCAGTTTTGTTTTTCGAATAATTTTGAATAATTTGTGAATGGAAGCGCTATCGGGCGGACAAGGCGAAAGTAATTTATAACTTGTGTATTCTGTTAATTAATGACTGCGATTGTTTTATTTGTATTCTTTAGTTTGTTAAGGTACCGCATCCAGAAATGTTGCTGCCTCCTTAAAAGTTATTACACATGAAAGTTGTATTGACGACGATTGTTTTTTAATGGCGGCGAAAAATATTTTAAACACGAAACTGACGGCATTATTGTCGCCATTTAATCACGGCAAGGTTGCTGGTGGAAAACATGTTTGCGGCCGATCCTTGTTGAAAGAAAGGAACTTCGGCGAGGAATGCCGGTAGAAGTGTCCGCCGGTAATTGCCATGGTGTACTCCAAGTTATTGTCATACATCTCGCGACACTTTCTGTGGGAACAAGCTATACTTTGCTCTCCAGTCAGAACAAATAATTGATGAACTTTTTATTCGGCATTATATTTGCAATACATTAATGTACATGTTTTACAGCAACTATCTTGAAAAGAAATAGACACAAGTGGGTATTTTTCTACATACTGAAGTCTTTTGTAACGCTTCTTCTAATGAAAATCCCTTTTTTCATCCCATCATGGAGGGGCATCACATATAGGTGTGATGTATCTCTCTGGTGTTATAAAATATATATTTTGGAACTCATATTTCATCAGTTATTTATTTAATATGTACTTAATCGTAGACAAGTCTATTTGCCGACTACCGGGCACATTTTCAGACCCAGTGACTGTGCTCTACTAAGAGTTCCCTGACAATAGCACCCAATAACACTTTGCCGATCAAAATACAAAAGCCGACACTTCACAACCGACATCACCCGGAACCGACAACATAGAAATTAAATTGTCGCTAAGGTGAGCTAAGTCAAGTCGTTATCATGGCAGATTCTACACTCATCAAATGGTACTTACTTTTCTTTTTTAAATTCGAAAGTATTTTCTGCGTCTTCACACCTAAATTGCTAAACCTATTTGCATTAAACTAGCTTCTGTTCTAATCTTGACCCATGTTATTACCACGAGAATACATGGCGGTATAAAAAGTGTCCTAACGTCATACTTCGCACTAATATTATAAAATAGATTGCCGCACTTCCGTAAATATTATGTTAAGGTAAGGTTATGTCCATTTTCAATCCCTCGCAAACAGTTCTTTTTCCCAGAAAATATTACGCATACTCATTGTTAGAAATAGAAAAACGTTAAGGGTACTTTCTGTATATATGTATATCATCATCCTCTTGCCCTGGTCCCAATTTATTTCAGGTCGGCGCAGTATGTCCTTCGCTTCCATACTTCTCTGTCACCCGTCATCTGATCATTTACCATTTTCCTTTCATATCCATCCTCACACAATCCATCCATCTTTTCCTTGGCCTTCCTCTCCCTTTTCGTCCCTCTACCCTCATATCCATCACTTGCTTCCCTACATACGTATCTCCTCTTCGCATAACATGTCCATACCAAGCCAAACGATTTCCTTCCACCTTCTCGTCTATAGGCACCACTTTCAGACTACCTCTTACGTATTCATTCCTAATTCTGCCATTCTCGTCACTCCACACATCCATCGTAACATTCTCATCTCTGCTACATGCAATCGTTTCTCATCCATCTTCTTAGTAGTTCTGTATATATGTATATATTATATTATTTTCTGTACTAGGGGTAAAAGGAGTATGTAAAATTTCATGATGATTCGTCGAGCAGTTTAGACGTGAACTTACATTCTCTTTTAATTTTTAGTGGTTTGAATGTTTGTTCCTCATATACCGGGTAAACCGTCAAACGGATTTAGATAAAATTTGGCATAAAGATATAACATGTCCTGAATTAACACATAGGATACATATAATCCCAGTATGCGTTTCTATTTAATACAGGGCTGATACTATTGTATATGCGTTTCTGTGGGAATCACGCAGGCAAAGCCGTGAGCGGTGTGTTCACTTATAACAAAATTACGACTACCCATTCTAAAATCATAAACTAAGAAATACTTATCTAATGAGAGACGACTTTTTTAATTAGTCCCTTTAATTTGTTATCAAAATAGTAACATAGTTTATTATACAGATAGGACGCCATTTAAATTTACATAAAACTAACATAAACAGTATAAAGGTAATATAAATATTCTATCAAAAAGGTTTATTGCTGTAGGGAAGTGATTATACGGAACAAGTGTTGGTTCCGTATGTTTTCACATTAATATGTATTTAATTACTGTAATTTGCATAATGTAATTACTTTATATTGGATATAAAGATAAATAATTAAGTTACATTATTGTAGTGTAGGTTTATTGAAAGTGTTAATTATTCGCTTAAATCTGAAATAACTATCATAGTAAATAATTTGATAGATATTTATATATGTATAATATCAGAGTATTTTCTATTTGTATAATAAAATACTATTTTTTGCCTCATGTTGGACGAAATCCTCTACACTTGACTACGCCATCCCTAAAGCCAAATTAAAACGTACGAGCAAGAGTGACATCAAACCTGGAGCCTCACGGTTCAGCATACTCACAAAGATAAAATGACCATACTAAAATATAAGTTAGTTGATAGTTAGCCACGGCTGTGTTCTCGAGAAATTAGGTTTTAATTAATGATATCTGTCCAAGACCGTTTCGGTGTTACAGCGGTAGTGTATGCGACTCGGTAGGGCATGACATCTCGGGTTTACCTAATTCCCGTGTCAGCTAAAGTGTTAGTGAGTTTTTCTGCCAAGAAATTCTCAGAAGTAGCACGGAATCTAGAACCGAATCCCAAAAAACGCGAAATAGCGACCCGATGGCTGCCTCATGGCGTAGTGGATAGTGTAACCGACTGCCACGCCTGAGGTCGCGGGTTCGATTCCCGCACAAGTCAAACATTTGTGTGCATGAACATGGATGTTTGTCTTGGTCTGGGTGTTTCTATGTATAATATGTATGTATTTACAAAAAAAAAGTATATAAGTATGTTTATCCATTGTCTAGTACCCATAGTACAAGCTCTGCTTAGTTTGGGCTAGACGGTGTTGTGTGTATGTGGTAGAATATTATTATTATTATTATTATTTTACCAATTTAACTGTGACCGCCTGTTTTGGCACATTAATCAACAAAAATCAATACTTTTTGTTTAATACAAATATAAAATATACATTTACCATAACAATAAATGTGTTTACAATTACTCCGTGTAAAAAACTTAAAGTAATTAATATTTTCACCTACAAAATTACGTAAATTTGCACGAAAAATTAAAAAACGTAAGCTCGTGTTACGTGATTTTTAGATTATAACAGTAGAAATCTAACCTATTTTACAGCTTAAACAAAACATAAATAGTTATATTACAATTTGTCCGCCCCAAATATTTAAGTTATTGGTTGACAATAAAGATATATATTTATCAAAAAAGCACTTCAAATCCTCCATACAATTTCACTATGGCGGCCGCGCGCCGATTTGAATTTCGAGCTCTGTCATTCAGTCCAACCGCTTCTTACGCTCGGCGCAGTCTTAAGAAAGTACGTAAAGCCGTTGGTGCCGTGCCTGATTTTTCTCCGGTCATTTCGGATTGCCGTCTCATTGGATCACGAGAGTTAGGAAACAGGGAGTACACATGTGTTTGCACACATATTTGTGCACTATAATATCTCCTGCGCAGCTGACCAGTCTTCGTTAAGATTGGTCACCGTGACCGAAATTCGGTCTGGAGAACATTATTATAGCTGACAAATTGTAAAAAACAGCTGTCTGTTTCGATTTATCAGCTATAGTACAACACTGGTTTCTTTCGCAATAGTAAAGTTAATGATGCAGAACCCACCCACTAAAACAAACATACGTACCAACGTTAACTCGAGTACACACAATAAAATTATTTATTCGATAAAACAAATAGGCTTTAATAAAGTGCGACTTTTGTCACGTCGCCTTGTAACTCGTAATGGTGTTCATAAATTTACCATTATGATTACTTTTGTAGGATTTTGGACCTTATAAGTTAGTTAAGTTTATTTTTTTAAGGTTGCATTTAGATGTGGTGGTATTTGTGCTACATATGTATGCTTGAGAATTTGATCGCTCTTTTGATGATTTTGGACTTATAAAGGAGTCTGCCCACTACACCGTCTCATACCATGACTGTGCTAGGAACGTATCAGACACGAAAAGCAACACGATACGCCCTGCATTGCTGGTCGGTGACGGAACGGTCTAGTGGGCATAGTCTTATACATTTCCTTACAAAGAATATTTTTTGCCAGTTCCTAGCACGGTCATGGTATGAGACGGGGTAGTGGGCAGACTCCTTAAGGTATGTTTTTGTCAAATGTGTGATCCCGATTTCTTTATAAACACGTGGTTGAAATATGTAGCGGTGTATAATATGGTCTTTATACATTGGTGAATGTTATACATTGCAACTGATGGAAAGCAACTGAAATGTCAGGCAATAAGTAAATTTAAACAGTTTATACAGATTAATAGCTTTTACATTATCAATATGTGGTGTTTTTAAATAAGCCTCAATAAAATCCGTATGCAGTAGTTTAATTTCAAAGTATATTATAACGTGTTGTCCTGATTGGGATTCGAACCCACAATACCCAGTGCGGCGGCCATGGTAAGGCGACCACTTACTGCTGTGCTAACCGTGCAGTAATTTTACTTCATACTGGTTAAGAGCGACATTCGTTAATGTACTTAAAGCAAAAAGCCTACGCATTATATTAATAATTATCTGACCTGTTACTTCGTCTGCTTCACATAAGAGAATTTGCCCGCTTTCACAACATTTTTCATTTATGTTCTGCTCCCATTAGTAGTAGCGTGATGTTGTATAGCCTATAGCCTTCCTCGATAAATGGGCTATCCAACACTGGAAAAGTTTTCAATTGGAACCAGTAGTTCCTGAGATTAGCGCGTTCAACCAAACAAACAGATAAACAAACAAACAAACTCTTTAGCTTTATAATATTAGTATAGATATCAGCCTTGTATATATACTCCTACTGCTGGGCACGTGCATCACCTCAGTGTAAGACAGATTAAGCCATAATCCACCAAATTAGCCTAATGAGGGTTGGCAGACTTCATACGTCTTTAAGAACATTATGCAGAACTTTCAAATATGCAGGCTGCCTCACAAAGTTTTCCTTCGCCGTTAAACTGAGCGATAATTATCCATTAACTTCAAAAAGACAGGTGCGTGCCTCAGGATCAAATTCAAGACGGTGGTGGCAGACCAACGTTCTTTCATTCTTCGTTTTTATATATTTTATGATATCGCCCTTACTATTAACACGGCCTGCATCGCGGGAAACTTAACAAACATTGAAACAACGGACACAAAAACCAACCAGACTCGAAACATCTATTTGTGGATTACACAAATCTTTGTCTCTTGTGGGAGCGAACCCATAACACTTAACATTGACCACTGCGCCAGCCGTGTATATTAGCTTCTAAGTTATCTTTATACCACATTTAATTAAAATCGGTTTATCGTCTTAGCTGTGACGACCTTACAAACAGACTTACTTGTGCTTTTTTAATATTAGAATGGTTGAGTATCCTCGCTGCTCATACTTCAAGCTACCTCTTACTTAACTTGTTACTTTTAGAGAACTGGTACCAATGAGGTAAGAGTGTTTGTTAATTAATTAATAGGAGTTATTAATATCAGCTGATGACAATAAAAAACTTTAAAAAGGTGAGCGAATGGATATGGTAGGCATACCATATCCAGGTGAGGATAATTATGAGTTGATTTGAATTGAATGATACTAAGAAAAATGAAGACATTTATGGAGTAACAGGTTCGAATACACATAAGTATCTATTAAAATAAAATATTATAAATATTGTCTTCTATTTACGCGAATATTATTCATTGAAATTAAACTGCTATATACTGATTTTATCGCGTTGTTTATTTGACACTTTATTACAAAATTTTGAAAATTGTTACACTACTACTACTATTAAACTTTACTAATTTTAAGCTAATTTATTTATTATTAAAACTGTTTAGATTTAATTTAATTTACACTTTTCCCGACGTTTCGGTTGCTTTTCAGCAGGGGAGGCTGTCTCCCCGTGACCATGGCTGCTGAAAAGCAACCGAAACGTCGGGGAAAGTGTAAAAATAAATTAAATCTAAATAGTTTAATAATAATTTAATTAGCTTAAAAATTAGTAAAGTTTAATAGTAGTAGTAGTGTAAAAATTTTCAAAATTTTGTAATAAAGTGTCAAATATACAACGCGATAAAATCCGTATATAGCAGTTTAATTTCAATAAAATATTATAATATTTTTTTATTCATTTTAATAACATTTTTCTTTCTTTCTGAACTTTTCTTTTAATTAGCTAGAACGCTTGTATTATGAGTGAAAACACGTCGGTAGTATATTGGATGGGATTCGAACCAGCCACCACTACCAATCAATGCTTTATCCATTGAGCTATCGCCGCTTCAATTTATTTAAAACGGCTTTTAAATTACTATGGCTGCCGGCTGATAATACTAACTAAAGATAAAGATTTGGTAAGATTTACAACAATAAAAAAAAAAAAAACAAAACCGATCATACATCATACATATTTCTCACAATACTTTTAACAAGCTAACAAAATATTGTATGTAGAGTTTTAATCTTAAAACTATTCTTTTCAAATAGAAGATTTTTAAACGAAATTAGATTTCGAACGCCCAAAAAACTTGAAAACATCCATATTTTTTTAACTGCGTTAGCTAGGGGTGATGTTTAACAAAATTTGCCTAATTCGGCGTTTAAAAAGCGAATATAATCTGCGCAGTGAGCTAATAACGGCGGGAACAGGCGGCCCGGACGGGACTGCTGGTGAAAGTCACTGAGTACCTTTTAATTCTCACACCCCATTTGCTCGGCCATTGCAGTCTGCGCAAATAGGACTAAGAAACGCGCGGAGTCGAAATATGGCAAGAATTATTTCCAGTTATATTAAAATGTGTGAAAATAAATAAACATGGCAACTCTTTTATTCTTTTGGTGTAAGAATAAAATGAAGTTTTATGATTTCATCGTAAGTTTTTGTTTAACATTAAGAGTTCATAAAAAAAATATTCGAATAAGTTATAGTATTTTGGTAAGACGTCATGATAACCTAAGTTGTATTAAAAATAAGCTTGCCGAGTCAAATATAATTATAATATAAGTACAATGGTTGTTACTGGCATAACCTCAATCAGAATTTCTCTAATAATTACGTAATTGATTTTTAAATGTTTTTGATTTATTATTACACAAAAAAGTACTACATAAGAAACAGCTTCAAAATATTTCTACAAAAATATAATATCTTTAGTTTGCACAGAGTTAAAAAACTTTACCGACTCCACTGCTTTATTAGTCTCAATGTTTTCCTAATTCTGTCCTCAGTCCGGCGCCCTTTCATTTGCACTCAATTGCCCTGCATCCCTTTGGCACATTTCTTTTATTCTTACTTTTCCTCCCCCAAGGAATGTCGCTGTTACCTTCTGTCGTCAACTAATTATCACTCAAGAAATTTATTTTTTAAATTGCTTAAAGGGTGTCTGGTAATTTACATTTCTTTTAAGGCACCGTAAAGGTATAACTGCGTTGCCCTTCTGATGGTATAAGACTGGCCGGTAAGAGAGAATTTCACCCTTTGTCTTTTTAGAAGTAATCATATTATTACAAAAAACGAACACAATAAATTGTTTAAATAGTACATTTTATTAGAAGTCATTCTTCTAATTAATTTACGGTTATTGCTACAAATAATATCAATTACACAGTTATTATGGAATATGATAAAAAGTACTAATATAATTTTTCTTAGACAATATTAGTGTAGATTAAAAGAGGTGCAATTATCAAACGTCTCTGCAAATTTTCCAAAGGATATTGGTTGTTATTTATCATATTCTATTTCGTCTCTCGTCTCGTCTCTCGGCCTCGGGTTCGAGTTTCAGTTAAGAATGGTTGTTATCTTATAACACGTATACCGTTGAACGGTTTTGTATGAAACTTAGCAAATAGATAAGCTATATCTTGGCTTTATAAAAAGTAGTTTTTATATCAGTATGCGTACTCGTCAGATTCACACAGGACAAATCGCTGGCAAAACTCATTCCTAATACAAAAGTTTTTTTTATAAGCAGATTGGTATTAAAAAAATCTGCCTCCGTGGCGCAGCGGTAGTGAATGCGACTGCTATGCATGAGGTCTCGGGTTCGAATCTCGGGTCGGGCCAACAAAAAGTTATTGGGTTTTTCTATAAAGAAATCTCAATAGCAGCCCGGAGTTAGAAAGTTGGCAGTGTTAAACAACCCCGTGCCTCGGCAAGCACGTAAAACCGTTGGTCCTGCGCCTGATCTCTCTCAGGACGTGTCGGATTGCCGTCCCATCGGATCATGAGAGTTAGGGAACAGAGAGTGCACTTGTGTTTGCGCACACACTTGTGCACTATAATATCTCCTGCGCAGATGGCCAGTCTCTGTTAAGACAAGCCGCCGTGGACATTATTATTATTAAAAAATATATCTATCTCACGGTTGTAGCTCAATTATATTCTCACATTACAAATCATCTCTTTTTAAATGAACACTTATATTTTCTCCAGCGATAACATCAGTTAAGTAGGAAACTAAGAATCGTCAACCACAATGTCAACACGGAGGCAGACATTAGCAAAACTGTTGGTGACCACATAATCACCACTTCTGCGGTAACTTAAGTAACGTCCTATGGGACTTGTGTAAAAGGTTTCTCGTTTTCCGTAAACATTGTAATGTTTGCGAAACATAATAAGTACTAAGACAAAATATCACACAATGTCCTCATACAAAACACTCGATTCTTATATAAAATTTTGATAATTATAACATAATATGATGAAATATCATAAGATAATATATATATATAACTTACCATCAGACGTGCTGTATGCTTTATTTTCTACTTTTTTATACACTTAATTCTATAAAAAAGACAATATTTGGTAAATGGTAATCTTTTAAATACACAAACTTAGGCCAACTATTTGAACACATATTAGTACACATTGCCCCATGAAAATGAAAACTTTTAAACTCGGAACACCAGTGACGTATCATCTGCCATCTTATCAATGAAAGCATACGATATGGCCAGTAATGCTAGGTCTAGATCGTCCGGAACAATGGCTTGGTGTGTAATTGAGACGCTACAAAGTTGTAAATTGCTTGCTGTATAAGGACGATGCGCAGGCGTCACACACGTTACATCAGGTGGAACGATTCTGAGAATACGATGCGTAATTTAGATACAAATTATAGTAAAGAAGCAATTTGTGTAAGTTTTCTTTCTTTTTTAGATATTCATATTTCTAATAGAGTGGCTTTGACGTCCGTCAGTTTGACATGTACAGCTGAAAATAATGCCATCAATATACATAAATACATAAAAATTATACCAACAGTTTAATGCTGCATAATTGATGAAATTCAAAGAAGCGTAATGATTAGTAAAACTTTAATAAATATGACTTCAATATACCTAATTTGTTTAAATAGTGACCTCTTTTGAAAAGGGCGCCACAGCGCGCTTTTCTTATTTTAGAAGTTATGTCCGTATTAAATAGTCAATTATCGCTCGCTTTAATGATGAAGATAAACATCGTGAGAAAACCAGCATAACTGAGAATGCTCCATAATGTTCTCGAAGATATGAATGTGAAGACTGCCAACCCGTACTGGGCCAGCGTGGTAGTACGGCCTAATCCTTCTCACACTGAGAAGAGGCCCCTGCCCAGCAGTAGGACAGTTTAATACAGCGCTGATATTATTTTTATATTATTATATAGTCAAAAATATATTATATAATTAATATATTATAGCAGCGATAGCCTAGTGGGACACCATTGGACTGCCACGCAGAGGTCTCGAGTTCGAACCCAAGGCGCGCATCTCTTACTCTTCGAATTTATTTGCGTATTAAATAGTTAATTATCGCTTGCTTTAACGGTAAACCTGCAGGTTTACCGTTAACTCTCAGACATACATGTCTGAGAGTTCTCCATAATGTTCTCGAAGATATGTGAAGTCTGCCAACCCGCACTAGGCCAGCGTGGTGGACTATGGCCTAACCCTTCTCACAGTTAGAAGAGGCCCGTGCCCAGCAGTGGGACAGTTTAATACAGGGCTGATATTATTATATATATATTATATAAGACACATTTATGAACGTCAAAATTACACTTTTTAAAGTGAATTTACAATTTGCCATGTTCAGCAATGCAATGCAAGGGCATACAATCTTTACTATACATATAACTTACCTACATATATACTAAACAAAGATACAGACCGCCTGATGATAAGTGATTTGCACTTTACGATTGCCTTTTTAAGGTCTTTGATACAGCCAAAATCAACCTACATTTTAATGACCTTGGTGGTAGAAGAGTGTTTTGCCTCTCCAATGGTAAGAGCTGATAGTTGTGATCTCTTGATAAACAGAAGCCCAGTAACCTAACTTTAACGCGCCAGGATTTTGCGTCCATGATTAACAAACCCGATTGAGTTTAAAACGATGCGATCGACGCAACAAAGGGCGCTAGAAAGAGAGAACAGGAATGCCTTTTCAATACTTCATTAGGTACGTAAATATGTTCGAAAATCTATATATTAATACGTGAAGCAAAAACTTTGTGGCCCTTTTTACGAAAATTGCGCGCACGGAGGAGTATGAAATTTGGCACAGTTAATGTTTATATGGAGAAGGAGGGGCGAATCCTAATATTTATATAAAATATGCATTAGAAATACATTAAATTTATTGAAAAACACTACACGCACACAACCATGTCTTTGACGCACGCAGTCGAATCGCGTTTGTAGTATTTTGGCATTGTTCGGCTGATGTGGTACTATTCTTCGTAACTAAGGTTACATATATCAATATATAATTATATAAAATATCAGCAATATCTTACAGGTAACCTTTGGACGAATTGGAATGATATATACTATTTTAATATTATAATATATTTATGTATTTCTACCAAATGAAGAAAAAAGAAAACAAAGTAGCAAGCTTAGGCATATCGTCAATTAAAAGTATAGTTAAGTAAATAATAATTTGTTTGAAAAAGATAGGTTTGAAATGTGTAGTTCTAGACAATAAACCCTTAGTAATCAAACTTAAAATATAAATCAATTATGGTCGAATTTCGACCACTAGGCGACCGCTAGGGTACTAGCGATAACTGGTAATTTAATAAGTAAACTTCCTATCAGTGATGAAAACAAGGGAAGGACTAAAACTGCAGATGGGACAGCAGATCTCAAGTACCAATGACTCGGGGAAATGGGTCACACAAACGAGTCAACCATCTCAACGAGATGTGTTCAATGCCAGATTACTCGCAGGCCAGTAGAGCAGCCCTTGGGCATAGTAGTGGCCCTAAGAAAGCACAAACCATTTAAGGAATCAAAAAATATTGTGATTCTATCGAGAAATTTACGTCACTTATAATAAGAGTAGTAGAGCCTCGCTGATTTCAGCATGAATAGGCCGACTAGATTGGGGAAGAACTACCCTCTCACAGAATCTTCCTCTCTCTTAGCCTTTATTATTCCCAAGTCACTTGGGGTCGGCTTTTCTGGTCTAACCAGATTTGGCTGGATATCAGTTTTTACACGGAGCGGCTGCCACCTAACCTCCGCAACTCGAAGGCTAACGATATCCTAAGGCTAGACCAGTGTCAGGATATTAGAGGGTACTGACTTTCCCAAAAACGACTGCCATAGATGTTCATGGCAGCCGGGACCGACGGCATAACGTGCTCTCCGAGGCACGGAGCAGGCGATAATTGTTAATCAATACGCACATAATTTCGAAAAGTCATATAACTTCCGAGAGTCATAGGTGCGCGACGTGGGTTCGAACCCGAGACCCTCTGCATTGCAGTCTGTTGGTCTCCCCACTGAGCTATCGTGTATCCTACTATACTATACCCTCTCACAGAATATCAACGTAAAATAGCAGTATTCCTACTGTTGTATTTCGGTGAGTGAGAGTGCCGGAGGCCCAATCACCCATTTTCCCCCTTCTCGCTCCTTCCCCTTTCCACTTCCTTTTTCTCTTCTTCCTTTACTAAAGGGTCGGCAACACGCAAGTGATGCCTCTGGTGTTGCAGGCGTCCATAGGCTACGGTGACCACTTACCATCAGGTGGGTCGTATGCTTGTTTGCCAACTTGGTATAAAAAATAAAAATAATAAAAAAATGCTTTATCTTTTCAAATTCTTACATTTTATTAAGTGGCGTTGTAATATTAAAATATGACTCTTGATATGATTTACTACAGATCTCGTCTTGACTTAATCTAGCATTTTATATACTGTATTAGAGAATAACGTTTTAACTTATCCAAGTTGTAACATATCCTACAGTATCATATTCATACTCCGAACAATGAGAACCAGAACCGACCGATATTGCCCAACTATACATACTGCAAAACATCTCAATCAAACAACGCTATCTCGCTCTAGCCAGAGTGCTCTAGGATTAAGATGAGATCGCGTTGTTCTACATTATATAAACTACTGCTTACAAGCTCACGAACACTCGAAAGTGAAACACACACACTCACGCACACACACATACACACACACATAATCGCTCACACACTTTAAAACTCTACATTAAGCGTGGTCCACTGGCTCACAGCTTAATTGCCCCATAGAAATTAATTGTATTTTATCGCGAGCCTGTCTCGAAGATTGTCAGAGAATGGCGCGATTAGTGCTAAGATACTGATAAGCTCCCCCATTCATAGCGTAACGGGAGGTTTTAGACTGTTCTGATTATGTGCCGATATTGGCAATTTATTTTGACGCTGTTTAATTCCTATTAAGTCTTTGGTTTTATGTGATTTTATCGGGCTTGTTCAGTTATGTTGTATTAGCTGTTACTTGACAGACATTGTATGTATTTTTATGAAATAGCTTTTAATTTTCCTTAAAATTATTCAAGACCGGTTGGTTCCTATATTAAAAAATGAGTCGTTTTACACACAATTAATTTTTGACACATATTCTATGAAAAATATGTCAAAATTTAACTGCTTAAAAGATTCGTTTCTAGAATATAGACACTGTGAAAGGTAACGAAGATATCATTCGCTTTTATAATATAAATTGTTGTAGGTATAGATAACAAAACTGCAAGTTTTATAGATAAATGAGGTTTTTTTGTCACTAAAGTAGCAACAAAAGTGTTAAGAGTAGCGGGAAAACCAACAGATAAAAGACTTTTGTCATTTCCTTTTCTTAAAGTTTGCTTTTTGTAATCAATCCCTGTGTCGTGGGGGGCTTTGTAAACATATAATTTACGGACACAAGACGAATCCAGACTCAGTCTAGTGTTGGATCTAGGGCAGCCCAACTGAAAAAGCATCTCTTTAGTCTTTATTCTTCACGTTACTTTTAAATGTCACTCACTAACTGACTATAATCCCTCAATCAACGCAACTAAACGTCGACGACTTAGAATCTTTCCTATTGATAGAATATACAAAACAAGTTTATCACATAGATTTTTTTGCTTCTTGGGTCCATATTTGTATAAAAAAATTAATTCCTTAATTCCTATATATAAAATTAACAAATTTAAATTAAAAATTACACTGTCGTCATGGTTACAAAAATTATCATATTGTGACACCGAAAACCTTCTTACTCCCTTAACTTAAGCTCTAAGCACATATTTATTATATAAAAATATTCACAATCTTATTAACAAATAAACACACACACCCACACACAAACGTACACACAGACACACCCACACACACACAAGCACCCACACACACTCACACACACACACATGTATTCATAAAATTGTATTCTCTTTAATTATTTACACAGATTAAGTACGAGGTGTAAAATATCCAAGTTTTGTCCAAGAGGTGCGAGCCTGGTGATCTGTAACACAGGTTAACCCTACATCAGACACCAGTCTCTCACAAAGGATCGTATTTTTCTTTATTATACTGTGCTTGATTCTGTAAATTTTACCTTTGTGAAAGAGAAATAAATACTTATTAGTATACAAGAATATGGCATGGCAGAATATTGATGGCAAACAATCTAGGTATATATCCCTACAATGAGTAAGGATTTCTATGCTCAATGACAACCTAAACACCATTCGGCAAAAAAAAAAGAATTTGTTATTGCCTGGTGTCCGTGGCGACACGCAAAGTCTTAAAGAATATCTTTTGAAAAATAACATATGGCCACGAGGCCTAATAAACCGACTACCTTGGTAAAAAAATGGTCCGCAACTAAAAGAAAAATGCAGAGATAGACAGACTGAAACGCTCCTCTATCTAGTAAAAGCGTCACATCCGATTAACTCGTAAGGCAATATATAAAATTCGATCGCTCATAAAATCTAATTAATGTCCGTATTAAGTAATGGATGTCATGCACCTTGAAAGATGATTTTATAATAAAAAAATGTAGACTTGTTCGGCGACTGATAAAATAATTAAAGTCCTCCAGACCTTATCTCGGTCACGCCGGCCTTTCTGACGGTGACTAGTCAGACTTTGCAGAAAATATTACAGTGCACAAGTCTATACTAGAAGTCTAATCTGTACTACTAGTGTAGTCTGAAGCTTTCTCTATTTCCTTCCACTTGTAGTTCAATGTGACGACAAGGCGACATGGCTGATAAAGATCGGGCACAGGACCACCGATTAATTATATGCGGGTTATGCAGCATCACCAATTTACTAACTGCGGACTGCTATTAAGAATTTCTTGACAGAATTACACAATAATATCTGATGGCCTGACCCGGGCATCGAACACCTTTTATAAAACAGTCGTATTCATTGCCACTACGCCACCTAGGCAGTTTAAAAATACCATTTGATCGGTTTCGATCGTGGCGTCTTTTTTTCCAGTTAGCAAAATGTCGATAAGACCACTGTATCTGACAATATTTTTGAGAGACATTAATATAACTGACGAATTTGACTGCACGGATAGTATAGTGGTTTAAATGGTCACCTCGCCACTGCCGTTGTTCCTAGTATTGTGGGTTCGAATCCCACACGAGACCAAAACTTTGTGTAATTTACGAATGGTTATTCCGAGTCTGGATGTTATTTGTGTTCGTAGTTTGAATGTTTTTAAAAATTCCCCGCGACAGATAAAAAATAAAGAACCCATAAAAAAGATAAGTAATCCATCTCTACAAGCGTGATAGCATTCAAAAGCAAAGTAGGTACTTACTCAAAAAGTACATAAACAGTACATATTATACTTAACTCGTTGAGGCGTGTTGTGTTTGTATTAATAATATGATAATGGACGCCAATGTGTTCATGTTATGCGTAATTTCTCAATTATCAAGACCATTACATTTGCATGAGAAATAACTAACCTATTTATTGCCTTACGTTTACGCAAATGTTTCATGTTCAAATAAAACTACTTATAATCATTCTGTTGAGGCTTACTTTGTTTACTTAACCCTGTTTTTCTATAAAAAGTAACAACAACGTTCATTATATATAGTGCGAGAATCGAACTCGCCATATTCTCTACACAAAGAGACCGTTCAAACCACTCCACCATCCGTAGAGTCAAATTTATATTGACGAAGTAGCAATTACCATATAAAAAACCTACAAGCTAAATATAGTCTGTGCCGTATTTCTATATTTTTTATCTGTGCTCATTACGAAATATCCTTACCAATAATTAGGCTGAACGCAATCAATTCCTTCGGCAAATTGGATTTAAAAGAAGTAAAAATCAACACGTTCCACCTTTACCTACACGAATAAACCCTCATTTGGAAATAAAATCGGTCCATATATTAGACTTGAATACTTTTTTTATAAAATAAAATCTTTTTATATGAATAAAGCGAGTCTTTAGCTGACTAATTGTGACGTCTTTACGATCAGTGCACACAGTAAGAGGAATTAAGGGGGCAATTGTAGATAGTACAGTTTTTAGTATCGGTCGATCGATTTATGACGCTTGTGAGTCTTTTGATGCCCTTTTAAGGTGAATGTCAGTCCGTCCTTATGAAGTTTAAGTGCTCGCATGGATTGCCGCCAATGTGTGGTTACAGGAACCTGGTAAAAACGTATACTTGGTTTCCACCATCATGAGAATGTCATTGTTAGTTAGAGTTAATCTTCTAGTATTTAATGGACATTCAGTTTATTCAGGTAATGCACATATTCAATGAGAAATAAGAAACTTAATATAGATACATTAAAATTTGTGTGATTCCTTTACACTACGTGATCTAGTGGGTGGATTCTGGTTTTCACATATAATAGTTTCTCAAGACAGAGCAAAACACAAAAATACTTTAAGATATTTTAAGTTCATTCTCCGTGAAAAAGTAGTAACAATGAAGCGATGAAAACTAATATGTGCCAAGACAACGTACCGGGATTCCAGAGTCTAAAGTTAGAAGTAGCTGCTTTATTACTCCTTTTTGTTTTTGTTCCGAACTAACTGTATAATATTAATAATATATAAAGTAATACAATATGATGCATAGACACCGTGTTGAAGCACTGAAGCTATTTTATATGAGCGAAATACGCTTATAGGTCGTAACCTTCGAATTATTGAATGTTATTGTAGTAATATTTATCAATTTTCGTTGATTGATTCTGTTTTAACAAGAAGCAAAAATTTTTATAATTTTGTCATATCGCCCATGTTGTAATAGACTAGGAATAACTAAATAAATGGCTTCTTCAAATTCAGTAGTATGTGTTCCGCTATTATTAATGTGTTATTGAATTGTCATTTATGCGTTCGATTCCGATTTTAATAGTAAACAGTAAAGCTTCAAAATTTTGATACTGTAATACACAATTTTCGAATGGTGTAGTGCATTTTACCACAACAATTCGCATCGCTATTCTTCATAAATATTCTCATCAAGAGCTATATTAATTTAAACGAATGACACGACTCCAAATTAATTGCATACACAATACTACTCACTGATTTATTATAAATTAAACCATCTAATTAAAAAGACGTCCTTTTTACAAACACAAATAATTTAAAGAATTTGTTCAAATCCGCATTATCACGAATTGAAACAGTGGATTTCTTTACGATTTACACAAGAAGCTTTCACCATCATTAATTATTGATGACAACGGGGCAGGGAAACCAAAAGTTAGTCGACTAATCGACACTGGGTACTAATGAAGCGGTTGCAAGAGAAACACACCAACCACAACTGACGTTTTGTATAAAAACTGATTTTGAAATTATAATCCAAAGATTGCGTGTGTGCTTATAAGGGCAATTATTACTGAGTTACGATCGCCTGGTTGATCTAGTGGTACAAGTCACCCTACACAGATGGCGCAGTGGTTTAAGTGGACACTGTGTCAAATAATGTCAGGTGACACATTAATAACTTTATCCAAACTCAAGACTAAATAAGTTAAAATATGGTCACTTTTCTTATGGGCGTTAAGTTGTCATCTGATCCACATTGCCAACATGATATCTGAGTCATAAATATAATATTACAACGCTCACTCAATTTAAATTTGTACACTATCGTTCTGTATCTAATGTGTGAGCTCACTTTTCTTAGTGTAGCCATTTTTTCAAGCGATCTAAACATGGTGAGAATCTAAAATTCAAATCTTTGTTAGCAGCATCGTATCTGGGAATGACAATAGATACACTAGATACCATGAGATCTTAATCTATCAATTGTTGGAATACCGGACATAATTGATAACCTATTGTGATTGGCCGCCGGTGTGCCGTTGCGTATCATAGCTGGGGATATGTTAATGTATAGTGTACATAAGTACAGTATACATATGTCTATATAAAAGTTTCAGAGAGCCGAGGCAAAGCTACCGCTTGCCATCAGTCGGGTCCTATGCGAGTCCACCTCAGTAATAAAAAAGGTTGTAAAACAAGATCTGTTAAAAGTAGTAAGTATCGAAAAAACCTAGATAAAATCAAATATGTCTGCTATAACCAGAAAGATGATGACACGTAATAAACAGTGGATAATGTCGATGTCTATCAATGTCATTATTGGCTTACAATGTAGCCCGCGGTCTTGTTGATAAATATCACATATTTATGCGTTACAGCGCTTATAAGACAAAGCCACACCCATTGCAAGTGCTGTGTTTTCATTTGAATTATGATGACCGAATATACGGCCCACCTGCTAAGTATAAATGGTTACCGTAGATTATGGACCATTAAACCACTAAATTCTGTAGGGTCTGTTTATATAATAAACGAAACCCTGGCATTACACGGAAGTCCCGTGCCCTATCTTGCACAGTTTTTTTTTTGGCAAGGACTGTACCTGTGCCATCTGTTTGATAGCTTGGAAAGGTTCCTATGTTGTTGTTTTAAAATAGTAAGGTTTCGCTTACTACCGATTTTAGCCAATTAGTGTTTTTTGTTAGCTTTTGCCCATAGGCTCACTTTTAAAGATAGGGCCTATACTCAGGTTTAGGCGGCAGTATACCTGTCCTAGATTTCACCTACAATTCCCAGGAATTAAGGGTCTAACGCTAAGTAATGGATATCAAGTATGCGTTATAAAAAAAGTAAATTATACTGTTTTTGATATTATAATGGTGCCAACGTGAAAATAAATGTCAATATTTTAAGATGGTCACACAAAGCTGCAAAAAAAAATTCTTGGAACCATAACATAAACGGTCATTAAAAATATTCAGTCTTAATTTTCTACTCCGAAGACTGCTAGCAGTTATACTCGTTTTGATTAGTTTCCGTTTAATAAACTTCATCTTATATAATTTGCTAGATTTGACACTATTTTACTACAAAATATTACTAAAATCGGTCCAGCACCTTAACCCTGAAACCGTAACAGTGAGAGTTACTTTCAAATAAATAATAATAGTCTAAAACAAATAGTTTACATTGTATTTAAGGACACGCAAGTACTTAATACGACCACGCAATCCTGTTACATATCATTTAACATTTAAGTCATCCCAAAATGTATAAGTAAAACGTTTTCCCACCAGAAATTAATATTCAATATCTAATTGTAAATGGAAAATTCCCTCCGCCACTGAACGCGGGGTCCGATTGAGTTTGGTCACTTTTTGTTGCCACAGCCGGCACTCGAACCGCTTCGATTAAGTCAACGAATTACTTTCGAAGATGTTCGTTAAGACCCTGTTAAGGCTTTACACTTTATATTCTTTAGTTCCACGAACAAATACGTCTATATTCAGCTGTTTGCTACTTAATTGTCATAAATTATTTGATACGTTGTCGGGGGACTTGGTTCATGCTACTTTCAAGATGTGTGGGTTGTGTGATAATTCGTGTTATTATAGACTATTTGAATAATCATAAATATCTTGTGTTACTTTCTCTTTCTTTTATGATTAAATGTGTCAATTTTGTTAGTAGTAACTAGTAAAATTTAAATTTCAAATTTCATACTTGCGAAGTTAGTCGTAACTAAAGGCACATATCAAGTCCAGTCCTTTAGTGAAACTAATTACTAAAAGAAATTGCTAGAAGTCTGCTCATTGTTATAAATAGTACCTATTATGTATTAAGTTACCCTCGTCAGTTACGTGGTACAAGTTCACGTCTATGTTTACGACCAACCTCGAGGTCCCAAATCAGGTGAAGTGACACTGAGGTTTCTGAAAGGGAATTCTCAATAGCAGCACAGCTCTGAAAATCTGAGGTTCTAGCATCTGCTTGTAGGTAACCCAATATTCAAGTAACTAATAATAATTTATATAACTCAACAAATATATACAATTCTTAACTTATAAAATAGACATATCATTGAAAACATTTTAGTTTATTTTTTTTGTTGTTAGCTCACTTTATTTACTATATACTTACATAATTAATTTTAAAACGAAATAATCTAATATATATTTACAAACGTATTAAAAAAGATAACATAATTACAAAAACTCTAATAATTATAATACTAAATATTTACAAAAATAGTTTAGGCATCGTAGAATTCGTCAGCATCGCTGTCAACTGGTAACGTGCCCAGAAGACCGCCAGCATTGCCACGTTGAATGGCAATGCTGATTCTTTGGGCCAAGAAAAGACCAGCCTTCTGATCATGTGAAACGTCGATCAGGCGTTTTGCGATCTCCCTGTACAAAATACGAGCGCTCGGACCTCATGAACTTAAGGTTTCCACGCCAAACGGCTCAAAAATGTAATTTCCAACTAAATTACTGTATTTGCGCCGTTTGAGGATTTCCACGGTTGCAGCAGCAGCGCCGGCACATCCCGCAGTGTTTGGCAGATGTGATGGGGCTAGGGTGTCAACGCACGTTGCATCCCACACCAAAGGCCTGCCCATCTTCCAAGACAATAATGACATTCCGTCCGGTCTCTTCTTATCGTCGCGTACCAAGCCATTGGGTTCAAGTACAGCTGGATCGCCAGCAATAACAAGAGCACGACGTATCATGTCATTAAGATTAGCGTAGCGAGAAATTCGACCAGCGCTTCTGCTACAAGTTTATAATAGTTTATTGTGTTTATCTACACATATATGTACACTCTGCATACAAGCCATAAAATTTTTAATTCATATTTATTTACGTAATATTTCATATTCAAGCACATATTACTCACACGGATCACGCACTCAAACATTCAATACGAAAAGCCTACACAATAAAATAAATATGTATTAAAATTATTATGGCTTATATGCAGTGTAAATATATAAATACAGTAAACTGTTATTAGTTACTTGAATATTGGGTTACCTACACTGCTCACCCTCTCGGGCATAATTATAAGTGACTCTAGATAACTGTTTTAATCATTTTTATCATTATGCATCACTCATAGCTGTATAACGATAATGATTATAATTAACCCCCTATATTTTTCGTATGCTTAATTTCGGGTAAAGCCAGATGCAAAAAAAAGATTTTTCAAACCATAACTCTACGTATAATAAAATAATAAACACTTTTTAAAAGATTAAGCTTAAAGAAATTTTCGAGAGGAAACCTGCACAATTAAAACTCTTAAAGGAGTTTGAAGCCTGCCAACCCACACTTGACCAGCGTGAGCTCTCATTCTCAAAGGAGACCCCGCGGTGAGACAACTTTATAAAAACGTAATAAAATATATATATTTATTTTTTATGTATGTATATATACAATTCGTTATTATCTTTTTCGCTTATAGGTATATGAAACGTTGAATTGTTATACTTTTTTCGTATTCAGTAAATACACATATACATATATATAGTATATATGTATACTGGCCATCGGTATACTATCCATGCATAATACTAAATATTGTAAACATATAACACTGAATACGATAAAAGTATAACAACATACCTATAAGCGAAAAAGTTAATAACGAATTGTATATACTACATACATATAGACCGTTTTAAGCAACTGGCGATTGAATAGCGGCCATGAGTTTCTTGCCTGTTTCTTCTCACGAGAGCTTTATTTTTCGAACAGGCTTATTTTTAATATTAAATCGGCCACGCAAGTCAGCTGGTCAGCGGAAAACTTCGGGGAATGGGAAATATATTTCTAACAAGTTGAAAACAAAATAAAATTTGCAGAAAACTGGTAAAGCTGTTTAATTTGTTCAGGAGTCAATTAATCTAAATGCTATTTCAATAGACTATTGTTATTTAGTAACTATTGGGACTCTACAAGATATAATATTAAGATTTTACAAGTAATATAGCCGTATGAAAATATTTGGTAACGATTTGTTTTTCATACAAACTATATCATCAATATTTTTGTAGTTAATTTAATGATATTTCACATGTCTAATTGGTTATCTTTAAGCCAAGTATAGTCATGTAATTACAGTGAATTTAAGATACGAATCCGAAAAAGTCTTTGAACATTATAATATATTAAAATTCATTAACCTGTTGTATGCCAGAATACCAGACATAATAGAAAAAGCATTGTGTCTCGCGCAGATCCACGTTCCGGCATACCAGAGGTTAATAGAATATTAACAAATTTTATAATCGAATTATGTTTGCTGTTTGTTTGCCACCGACTCCAAATTGATTAGATTCTATTCGTAACTTCGTTAAGATGACATAGATTTATTTCTAATTCATAAATATTTTGAAACCGGTTTCAAATTTATCAAAACTCTGACATGCATCAGAAAGTCAAAAATATTTTGAAATTTGACGTCTATTGACGTGGCGGTAATGAATGTGACCGTTGTGCATGAAGGCTTGAGTTCTATTCTTGGGTAAGGCAAAGGGCTGCACGGATGGCGTAGTAGTTTAAATGGTCGCCTCGCCACCGTTACCGCGCCGAGTATTGTAGGTTCAAATCCCACACGGGACAAAAATTTGTGTGATCCATAAATGGAGTCTGGATGTTCTTTGTGTCCGTTGTTTGAATGTGCGTAAAGTTCCCGCGATATAGGAATTATTCCTAAATAGGGAGCTGTCCATTTAACAAAATATAAAGTTGTTGAGTTTTCTATCAAGAAATGCTCAGTAGCATCACGAAGCTTAAAACTGTGCTCTTTGTTCAGCAAAATGTTCCCTATACAAGAGATCTAAAACCGTAGCTATCAAAAAGTGGGTGTATGACAACACTGCCTACCTCTGAGGGATATAACCGGCAGGCTCGAATACGAATTTATAAAATTCGACGCATTGCCTCTGATTAAGTGACTAATTAAACCGCAATGCATGCAGATTCCTACAAGTTTTCAAGGTAACCCTGAAATACCCTATCATTATCAAACACCAAATCCGTAATTCCCAATCCTTTGACACACGTATAAACACAGATCTTTATCAACAATAAAAACAACTTTGCTTTAATCCGAAAACGAACAAAGGAAGTCATTCGAATATATCGGAAACCGCACTTTACTATAACCTAACTGTATAATTAAGGTTTCTGAACGGACCCGACGCGCCAAATGACAGCCGACATTGCCGCCATATTGGACGTAATTTCGGCGTGCGTACGCGCAGATTATAGTGCGAACAGACATTAGCGGCGACGGACGACACGTGATCACTGTCATTTGACTCGTATTCGATTCTGAATCGATATTAAAATGTAATCGATTTCTTGTATAGAGCTCGGGAGGTTTAGATGTGGGAACCATTTTTTATTATATCGTATTGAATAAGTACTTTGAAGAAAACCGCTATCAGTGATAGAGATAGTCATCTCTGTAAATCAGAAGCTGTGTATCGAATTGTATATGAATTATTAATGGACTTGACTGCACGGGTGGTGCAGTGGTTTGACTGGTCACCATGCTATTGCTTATGCACTGAATATAGTGGGATTGAACTCCACGCGGGCCAAAAATCATTATTTGACTTGAACTTAGTAGTTAAAGCATATTATCAATGCTTTCATTAGTATAGGTAGGTACCTACCTACTATTTGTTCTACCGAATCTTACACATGGATCACATGGATGGACCGCACCAGAGGCGCCGTGGTAAAGAATGCAACTGCTAGGTCTCAGGGTCTATTCCTGAGTGAAGAAAACTATTTTGTATATTTTATTTTATTATATTTTAAATATTTTTGTTAGGTTTTTTGGTTGAGAAATTCTAAGCAGTACAGGTCTCGATACCTATACGGACGAACGGAAATAATCTGGACACCATTTATGTAGGACTAAATTTTGCTTGCCACTTCGCTCACGTTAATGTATATTTGTCAATAAATTTATTTCCCTCGTGAAAAATATTTTTTTCTGGATGAAAGGATGTCCTTTTAAGACCTGACAACATGTATGCAAAATTCCACGATGATCGGTCGAGTAATTTTTGCGTGAAAGCGTAACTAACAAACGAACTCACATTCGCATATATAATACTAGTTTTTGCCCGCGGCTTCTCTCGCGTTAATGTAGATTATGTTAAGATAGATTTTTAGTGGCCTATATGTCATTCTGATGTATAAACAATAATACTGTAAAGTTTCATTAAAAGCCGTTTCGTAGTTTTTGCGTGAAAGAGTAACAAACAAACATCCATCCATCCATCCATCCATCCATCCATCCTCACAAATATATATATATTCTACCACATACACACAACACCATCTAGCCTAAACTAAGCAGAGCTTGTACTATGGTTACTAGACAATGGATAAACATACTTAAATACTTTTTGATTTTGTTGTAAATCTATTACACACAGAAACACCCAGACCAAGACAAAAATCCATGTTCATGCACACAAATGTTTTACTTGTGCGGGAATCGAACCCGCGATCTTAGGCGTGGCAGTCGGTTACACTAACCACTACGCCATCGAGCAATTTCACATTTATAATATTAGTAAGATTAATTGGGATAAGGATGTTAAAAATCAAAGCAAAATGATGACTACGCATCGTGGATGTAGGCGTGACATTCGTATAATTTTATAATAGTGTTTTTCTTTTATTGTCTTGTATTAACTACGATATAGTATCGAGTAATTCGTTTAGTTATCAATACGTTCTAAATTGTTTTACTTGGACTAGAAAGCTAACCTCAATACAATTGAAAATAATGAAGAAAAAAGAATTGCTTGAAAAGAAAAATAAAGTCATCACATTTCTATAACTGTAAAATCTAATTCGTCGTGCGTATATGTAATGGCTTTTCATTGCCTTTTCTACTGAACAGTGACAAATAAGTTGAAATCGTGTTAATATAATGTGTGTTAGTAATGAGAGATCTACTTATACTGGTAATTGCAGAATATTATATATAATAAATTTTGACACACGGGTGGCGTAGTGATCTTAGTGGTCGCCACGCCACTGCCGCTGCGCCGAGTGTTGTGGGTTCGAACCCCACACGGGACAAAAATCTGTGTGACCTACAAATAGTTGTTCCGATGCTGGGTGTTCTTTGTGTAGTTAGAATGTTTGTAAAGTCCCCCGCAACAAGAATTGTACATAGTGCGAGAATGATCTTTTAAAAAACAAATTTGCTATTAGATATGTATAAAGACACTGAACTATCGCTTAATACTCTTATATTCGGCCTCCATGGCGTAGTGGTTAGTTTAACCGACTACCACGCCTGAGGTCGCGGGTTCAATTCCCGCAGAAGTCAAACATTTGTGTGCATGAACATGGATGTTTGTCTTGGTCTGGGTGTTTCTATGTATAATATGTACGTATTTACAAAAAAAAAGTATATAAGTATGTTTATCCATTGTCTAGTACCCATTGTACAAGCTCTGCTTAGTTTGGGCTAGATGGTGTTGCGTGTATGTGGTAAAATATTATTATTATTATTATATTAAGAACTATTTTAAACGTTTCGCATTCTATGCATGTTTTACATTCAAAATTCCTTGCTGGTCACACATTATAGATCCTATCGCCCATTCAATGACTTAGATGGTGCTTAGCATTGCCTTAGATAATATTGTCTTACGTTTATACATTTAATGCGAATGTTATACATTTAAATTAAAATAGATTAGGTATACGCCTTTTATTGCATTTTAAATAAACAACGCGATAAAGTCCGTATAAAGTAGTTTTATTTGAATTGCCTTGGCTGCTAATACAGCGGAAAATTTATTTAACTCCATGTATAGGTTAACTGGTAAAGGGATGATACAGTTTGCTGAATTCGTTGGTTCGAGCTTTGTTCCATGGAATGCCTTTTTCTGATAAAAATTTAGATCTATACAGCATTTAAATGCAATTAGAAGTGTTTTAAATAATCTTTCTTATAGTTCTATGAGTGTAATGATAACACTTGTCATAATATTGCATTATGGGTATAGTGTTATCATTTTCTGACAGGTATGGCTCAGCAAGTCCTTACCTGCACTTGGGATGCGGCTAAAACTAAAGCTGATTGACTGTCGATTCCTCCAACCTACAGAAGACCGCGTTCAAACAACTTTCAGTTGTGTTCAAACTCAAAGTCGTATATCATTTATTAGTGATTTAAATCACAAAGTTACAGTTATGAACGTCAAAGTATAGAAGTTTGAGGTATACCTAGTTACAGAGTTGACCTGAGAGAAGTATAAGAAAATTTCTGCAACCTTATTGCAGTGTAAAAAGTATTTTACTACTGTCTCGTAAAAGCCAAAATCGTAAGCTTCGGTTTATGGTTACCACCGATCGTGACGTCTAAGTTGCGATTCCCGCATCAGGCAATTTTTTATTGGGTTCCCCTAATAGCAGCTAAACATCTGAAAATGTGGCCTACGGATAACCAACGATTCTTTCGGCACCTAAACATTGCTAGAATTAAAGTATTCCTCTATCTAACATTTTATTAGGATATACAAAGGCATCGTACTATCTTTATTAATATTATGAAGAGGAAAGATTTGTTTGTATGTTTGTAAGGATTTAACACAAAAACTACTAAACCACTTTTTATATTTTCACCGTTAGAAATCTACATATATTATCGCCGAGTAATATGGACTATATTTTATTTAAAAAAGGTACTGTTACATTACCTAAACTAACCAACCTACTTTTACGCGAGCGATGCCGCGGGCAAAAGCTAGCGCTATGTATAAATACACATTGTATAAAATAAAATCCAGTAAAGTCAACATGAACATATTAAAAAATAAATAAAGCCAGTCTAATTGTTATGAAGTCTTAACCCTGTAATCGGTACGGACAGACTCCATCCTGTCTTTTTGCTGAGCAGATAATCTACTGTGTAATTTTTACCTGTTATAATCCAACGTCGAATCAACAAACATATTGTAGATAGAGCAACGTGTATTTGATATGGGATAGGTTTAGTTTTTATGATTAGTAATAATTGTACGGATAGCTCAGTAGTATTAACAGTAGCTCTCGCCTATGACAGTGCGTCGAGAATTAAAAATTCGATCCTTAAAAACTTGAGAGATCTCCAAAAAATACCTATTTCTGGTTGTTCTTTTTGTCAGCTGTTCCAATGGTTATGGATAGAGACTTTATTCTAGTACCTACATGAGTTGTCTTAGAATCTGAAAACGCTTGTAGAAAGAAAGAAAGATATTTTATAAGCAAGCAGCCATGGTCACGGGGAGACTGCCATCTTAGTCTCCCCGTGACCATGGCTGCTGAAAAGCAACCGAAACGTCGGGGAAAGTGTAAAAATAAATTAAATCTAAATAGTTTAATAATAATTTAATTAGCTTAAAAATTAGTAAAGTTTAATAGTAGTACTTAGTAGAGTAAAAATTTTCAAAATTTTGTAATAAAGTGTCAAATAAACAACGCGATAAAATCCGTATATAGCAGTTTAATTTCAATCTAGCAAATTATTAATTCATTAGTAAGCTTTTTTATTCTTATCTGTCTCTCTCTCCTCCTAACTTAAGTCCCACATGGTGGTGTGGTCAGCTTTCCTGATTTTCTGCCTCCACTTCGCTGTTCACTTAAGCCTTTTTATTCATTTAAAGATTTTTATTTTTTATTTGGTAGGAGGCAATCGAGCTGTCGGATCGCCTGATGGTAAGCGATTACCGCCGCTCATGGACACCCGCAACACCAGAGGAGTAACAAGTGCGTTGCCGGCCTTTTAAAAAGGAGTACGCTCTTTTCTTGAAGGTTTGTAGGTCATATTGGTCCGAAAATACTGCAGGCGACAGTTCATTCCACAGTTTTGTTGTACGAGGCAGAATATTTCTGCAGAAACGCACAGTTGTGGACTGCTAATCATCTAAATGATGGGGATGAAAATGCTGTCGCGGAGGACGATGGCGAAAAGAGGCGGCAGGGATCAGTCCGAACAATTCCTCGGAGCACTCCCCATAGTAAAAGCGATAGAAGATGCATAGCGAGGCTACATCTCTACGCAACGCCAAGGGGTCTAGCCGATTTGAAACAACCTGGCAGTGGCAGAATTCGTTCAGACACCTGATTAATATAGTGACTACACAAGTCGCAGATCAGACCTCGGATCGGGCCAACAAGAAGCTACTTAGTTTATTGTCGAGAAATTCTCAAAAGCAGCCTGGTAATTAGGAATGTGGCAAACAGACTCTTGTTCCTTACTGAAACACGTAAAGCACTTGAGCACAAGCCGCATCGCTCTTTAGTCGTGTCGCATTACTGTCCCATTAGACTATGAAAACGAGGAAATAAAGAGTGCTCATATGCACTATAATATCCCGAATAATATGCCGAAATTTTGTCTAGAGGAAATAATGAAAAAGTATTTTGTGAAACAACATCTCAACACGTAATATTAATTATTCACTAGATTATACCCGCGGCTTCACTCGCGTTAATGTAGATTTTATCTATTAAATTTCTATCCCTCGGGATTAGTACTTTTTCTGGAGGAAAGGCGTCCCATGTCCTTTTTTGTATCCTTGACAACGTTTATACAAAATTTCATGATGATCGGTTGAGTAATTAAGGCGTGATAGCATAACAAACAAACTCACATTAGCATTTATAATATTACTAGTAGTTTTCCCGCGGTTTCCCCTGCGAAGTCCCGTTCCCGTGTGAATATCGGGTTTCACCCCTTTCAACCCCTTCAGTTCAGGGTGGCATTTCCAAAAATCCTCTCTTAGTGCTCCCCTACACTCTCCAAGGAACATACATGCCAAATTTCAGCTTCTTGCGTACAGTAGTTTCGGCTGTGCGTTGTCTGTCAGTCACTCAGTAACGAAAGAGTTTTATATATATAGATATATTATACTACCTTTGGCCCGCGGCTTCGCTCGCGTAAAATTAGGTTTGGTTAGGTTCGGAAACGTTAGGAATACCTCATTAAAAAAAAAAATTCTTCAGTGGTAATATAGCTTTCCAACGGTGAAAAGAATCTGTAAAATTAGTTTAGTTGTTTTTTAATTTATATCATTACAAACAAAAAACAAACAAAAATCAAAGCTTTCCTCTTAATAATATTAGTATAGATTACTTAGTATACCTAAAACTTAATGTGCCGGCGCTTCAAAAATTATACAAGTATGTACCTACACCCAAAACAGCCATCTTTGGATCACAAACATTCTTGTATCATAAAGCTTCTACCTTGCTAAACTTGCCTCGATATTTAGTAAGTCAACCACATTCCAAATGCACTAAGCATGCAGATCACAAAAGAATTTGTTTACAAAGTGTGTATAGAAATTTCTTCTACAACCACACAATAAACAAACACAGAAAACCGGCAAAATAGCGCGTAAAAATACATGTACCTACATCGATTTTGGGTCAAGTCTGAAATATACTTCAAATGTTAAAAAGACATCGTCCGCTCTCGGTACTGTTCCTGAGTCGCGAGGGGCTTTACCAACCTTTAAACCAGAGGTTCCCAGACGTTTTTTTCTCATAAACCACTTTCTAAATTTAGCAGGTTCCGGTGGACCCCCTGCAGTTACATTTCCACCATATTCCTTGGCATTCTGCATCAAATCTCTACGGGCTGACCTTTTTTTGAATCCTCGTTACTGAATCTACCACGGTAGGCGGGCTGAACTTTTTTTTAGAAATTCTCTTCCGAAAAATCCAACATTTTAGTTCTTCACTGTCGAAAGCAAATATTTTCTTGGATCCCCGCTTACGAATTGTGGACCCCATGTTTTTTCACGCCAACATAGACCCCCGTCAATTCTCCCGTGGATCCCTGGGGGTCCACCTGAACCACTTTGGGAACTAATGATTTAAACAAAAAACACTCAGACTCAGAACAACTGTTTACATACATTATTTTCCAGTGGGAGAATCTTTTGCCCCATCCCGGGCGATCGAACCCAGAACACTTAGCGTGGTGGCGGTGCCTAGGCGACCTCTTAAACCACTCCATCACCCATACGTGCTCACCCATACGTGCAATCAAAATTTAATAACTACTTGAGTAGAATTTATTCATGATTTTATTCATTTATTCAATTTTTGAATAGTAGAGTAGTTTTATTTTCTTCTGGAATCGGCCGGCTTGATCGAAAAAATACTACCCTCTCACAAATTATCAATGTAATGTAGTATACGTAACAATGTGTTTTAATTAATAAGAGCACCAGAAGTCCTATCTACTCTTCGTTCCTTCTACCTCCTCTCTCCTATTTTCTTAGGCTGTTGTAACTTCTTACTATTAGACAGTCCGCGTGGTTCTTTGCCACCTATGTGGTTTACTATGGGTAGCATTTTGGTTGGCATTGCTTCTGATACCAAGAAAATACAGCTATGTCCATGCAGGTACCAATTGCTATCAGGAGCGAAGCGGGTCGTCTGCCACCAGCGACAGTAAAAAAAAGCTCAATCAGAACGGTAACTTGTCTATTAAATCCTTGACTGAAAATCGCTGTACGCTTGCACCTATTGTGGTTATATCGTAACCTACGAGCGCTTGCAATAGAAAAGTTATCTCCAACGTGCTGCAAACCTTAGAGAAAATAAACTAACCATGATATGAAAGGAATGGCAGAGCCTATATACACTTAATTACTGAGCGAATCGCAGTTAAAGTGTAGGGTGGTTTTGATTAAGACTGCGCCAAGCGAAATGTGCCAAAACAGGCGGTCACAGTTAAGTGAATAAAATCAACACTTTTTGTTTAATACAAATATAAAATATACATTTACCATAACAATGAAAGTGTTTACAATTACACCGTGTAAAAAATTTAAAATAATTATGTTTTCGCTTACAAAATTACATAAATTTGCAGGTGCAGGATGCGCTCGGTGCAGTCTTAAATGGTACTATCGTACTCCCCTTTCACCCATTGCTACCGACACCAAATAATTTTCAGCGTCAGACTTTTCCACTAAGAGCAGTAACCAAAATGTCTGTATAACATTTACCTCCGTCTCTAGAGTCAGACATGACTCAACACACGAACCTAAAGACAAGAGAAACCATATTATAACCAATCAATAAGTATTGAACAGTGCCAGACGAGTAAAACCTAACTGTAACGGATCTTTTAACATCGTACAATGGCATCGGGCAGCGTGACGCAATCACACCACTCAGACAAATCACTTGCTCATGAACGGTCCATACACCGCATGACAACACACATACAATACTTCCAAAACGTGTGCCAAACAAAGCGACGTGATTTCCCAAAACTCAGCTATTTGTTTCTTTCAGACTGTCTTGTGACGGAGAAATAGCGCGGAAACGTGGGTATTGAACGATAGATATTATTAAAATTGTGATCTACCTTCCTTTTCGTTGTGTTTTTGTAGGTACCACGTTTAACATTTGAAGACTTCTCTCTTCTCTCTAAGTCCTTTGTCGCAGAGGACTTTACAAAACGTTCAAACAACAGACACAGAGAATACCCAAAGGTACAACTATTAGTGGATTACTTAATTTTTGTTCCGTGTGGGGATCGAACCCTCAGCAGACGGTGTAGTAACATTAGCGAGGTGACCACTATGCCAAATTTACATTAAAGGCCAATCAGCTTTAGGCTGGCCTAATAGTCTGCGATTACCTTAGTCTAGGATTCCTTGCAATACCTTGCAATAATAGGGATACTCGCTCATTGCCTATCCTAGGCAAACAGATGTAAAAATGGAATGAAATTAAATAAATAAAGAACCTTGATGATGTCCAACACTTACTGATGGATTGTGTCAAATATCAGCGCCAAAGGAACTCGTTGATGTTCAAATATAACCTTAACGTGTACGATGTAGGACTTTTCATTAATATCCTAAGTGACCCTACTTCAAATGCGGCGTTAGACCTATTTGAGATATATGTACAACAACGACTTCCTCTGTTGCCTATTATGAAATAGTAAGTTAGTATCTTAGAATAAGCCACGATGGGGCTAACATATTACTCTGTAATAAAAGCCTCTAAATAAATAAAGATAAAAAGAAAAAAAAAAGAAGATACATATGCTAGCCCGCGAAGTCATTTGATTATTGAACAATCTTTAAAACTTCATATTATAAACTTCAAAGGAGACGGAAGAAGACTCCTTTAAAGTCTATAGTCGCACTGCATTTATAGAGCGCACTGGCTCAAAAATAACGAAATTAAAATCATTTAATAACATAATTAAGGACGTTTCCAGTTCAATCCTACGGCACGCATAATTGACTTTTTAAATAGCTAGCTATAGCTCCCTTACACGGCAAAGGAAAATATCATGAGGAAACCTACATGTATGAGTATTCTCCATAATACTCTCGAAGATTTGAGAATTTAGTCAACCCGCACTGGCCCCGCAGGATGGACTACGGCCTAACCCCTTCTCAAACTAAGAAATGGCCCGTGGGCAGAACTGTGACAGTTTATATACAGGTCTGTTCTTATTATTAAAGCATAAATAGTTAAGATAACCTCTAAAAGGATCAGCAGCTCGGATTTTCTAAGCCAAATTACAATATTTTGTATCCAACTTGGATTTGCTAGCAGCAAAGAGGTCCGAACAATCGAATTTATTGACAAGCGAAAAATCTGATCGACAGATCACACGACGAAAGACAAGCTTTTTCTTACTAAGGAATAAGCCTGCCTTTCAAGGTGGCTGTACCGATTCTTAGTAAGCCTCCTGGACGTGTTACCAGTTGTCAGCGATGCGGTGGAATTTTATGAGGCGTAACCGGGTTTGAAATGTTTCGTATATTCGCTTTTACTTTTAATTGAAACGTTGTAAATTATGTAATTTTAATTAGCTTTTTGTTATTTCTGTAGATATACAGGTTGAAAGACAGTAAAATAAAAAGCGCATTAGACTATCCTTAGAATCACAACAGAGAGTCAACAGTTTATATATATCTAAAACCACAATTTTTCTTAAATCTTTATAAGCGTAAGTCTTATGTCTTATGATGGATGGATATGTTAACCAATATATACATATATCTTTATTATTGTAGAAGCAAATCTCAATTAACATCAACTTATATTATATAGTGATTTTCTGCCAGACAGTTCTCCATAGCATCAAACATCTACTGAAAGTGTGTTCTCCAGGTGTTACTCATGTTACCACACATTAATTGTTACTATATGGGACAGCAAACATAGCTAGCATAATGTGGTTTTAATATAACTCTACCTGCTTCTTCAACATTTAAAGGGTGGCCGTGAAATGTTTGCAGGTATCTTCTCATAAGCTCAATCGTTTGCCTAGTTAGTGCTAGCAACTAACCTAAATGTAGCTCTAGTAAACTCACTAACCAATACATTATGACGTTCTTATGTTTTACTTTGTGATCTAAATGAATAAAAGATTTTTGACTTTGACTTCAAGTACAAACGGGTGTGAGTTATAGATAATTTTCAAAACCCACAGTATATGTACTGTTTTATGCTAAGCCCACCCATTATAAAAAGAATCCATTTATCAACTTAAAACGATTAAGTAAATTGTGTAGTTAACTCGATATATAAACGTAACTAAATATAGAAAATAGCAGACAATCCTCTAAAAAACTTCAAGTATAACATCAAAGTTACAAAACTTACTTTTCCGTGCGCTATGCCGCGTAACATATGCGGGCCGCGCGCAAAAACATTCGCCCGCGCAGTCGAACGGCATCCCGCCCTAATAACTAACCATATCTGACTTGCCACTTTTTACTTCACAACGTATTCAAAGGAAATTGAACTTTATGGGCATGTAAATTCTCTATGCTGATTGGATAGTGTTATAATTGTTAATTAGGCTGTAATTGCTTTGTACGTCAAAAAAGTACCAATCGATGCGCGGTATATGCTCGTTAAGACAAGAATGTGGGTGTGACGTAAAGAGATTTTCTTTTTTACGTAGCCTTTGAAAATTCACTCGATGAAATATCTAACAGTTAATTAATTTATCACCAATAAGATTTTATCTAACTTTCTGGTTCTAGTTTATCCATGCTGGACTTACAGACATATACGTCGGCAGGTATTTGACAACAAGAATGCATATTTGAAAATTTTTGATACAGCGTATTTCTGTTTAGGTAGATATTTCTTTACTCTGTTTTCTCACACATACTTACGCACCCGCCATATTAAGACGTAAAAACTTTGTTAAAGAGACGACGGTGCGTGTGTAAATTCTAACTCAGTTCCGACGATATTATTTTTCTCCAATATGACTCTAAAATATGACCACATGTTACATATTCAAGAATTTGTTGTTTATTATAATTTAGCTAGAAATTATTTAAATATTATTCACAAGGTCAATGTCGCCATTTCATAAACTCAATAAATGATTTATCGACAACTAATTCCTAACGATCTAACAAGTACTAAAAGCGATGCAAATAAATAATAAAAAATATATTAGTATTCGTATCTGTCAACAGATACCTACATAAAAATAATCAGATGTTTTAAATTATTGTTTATACTCACCGGTAATAAGGAAATGGCTGCGGCACATGCAAATCCATGGGCATCGATGCATGGGCGTGCGCATGGGAATACTCGTGCTGCATCATGCCATGCATGCCATGGCCCAGCATGGCGGCCCACGGCGAGGATGCGAAACCACCGGGATGTTCCATTTTAACACTTTATTGTACCATTTTTATAACAATATTCACTTAAGCTGTTTTTAGAAACCATCTTTGCACTTTACTGTTCCATATTGAAAATCAGTTCTTTTTTACACTTTATAGTTTGGCCAACAGCACTCACTACATTGTTCCAATTTCAATTCTGTGTTTTATTTTGTTTTAATATGCTGTGTTCCATTACAACAATATTTCGTTCAGGAATTAAAGTAGATTCTAAAAGAAGTATTTGAATTGTTGGATAGAAGAAGCAATATAAAATATTTAATTAATAATTAGGGAATATTTTTATTGCTTGGATTGTTTAGAAATATAATATTCATATGAAAAATAACAAGGCCTCAGGTTTTATACTAACAAACACCCATTATTAAAGATCCAAAATATTATTATATGTGCTGATAATTTACTTTTTATATCTTATCTGTATAGACATAGACTAGAATGGGCAAAAGGCAAGCTGGAACATTCTATACACATATCGTATTACGCTTGTATCTGTCTCAAAATACCCGCAGATGGCTATCGTATTAACCATGATCCCACCAGTTACAAATAGGGAGCAAGCAGGCACACTTTCAGACTACATATCTTAAGAGTTCCCTTACTTTAGCCCTGTAACATTTCGCTTGAGCCTAGAACCAAACTTAAGAGTTAACAATTGCGAGTCACGCTTGCGGTTACCAATAGCCAATAAACCTACAAGATAGTCTGTTTGACTAATTTCGTAATTAGCGTGTAGAAATAAGAATCCAAAGTAAATGCGATTAATACCAATAAAATAAATAAATATTATTATAACGGACGTGTGTTTATTCTGGTGAATACCTCGTAATGGAGACTCGCACCACCACGACGAACAGCCTTCGGAAAACATCGTAAATCATCGGCTGTCGACTAAAAATGTGTTATTCTTCACAGATTATAAACTCAACCGAAATTTCAAAATTCCGTGGAAACATCACTCTTCAAATAACAGTTTCACCATAGACTAAATATACCTACTACAGTTTTTTATTCAAAATTTAAAATAGGAATCGTTTAGGTTATGTATAAAGTAGTTATTTTGACTGCAAGGACGGCGCAATATTTTAAGTGGTAACGGCGGAACTTTGCGCGTAAAGTGTCGTAGTTTCGATCCCCACAAGCGACAACAATTTATTTAATTCAGAATTAGTTGTATTGCGGCCGAATATCCTTTGTGTCCGGTGTTTAAATATTTGTAAAGCCTCTATATAAAGACAATACAACAAAAAATATTTCTAGGAATTGTCTGATTTGAATAATTTGTGAAAACTTCGATTTTGTAAAATACTTCATTAAATAAGTATTAGTTTCACCAGAATCAAGATGCATATTTTATTTTTCCAAAGTTCAAATCCAGGATGATTTATTTATTTTAGTTGCAAATTAACACCAATGAAATCAAACGTTAGATGTCGTCATGTAATTTAAGCAAATTATTCAACCTATGAGAGCTTTTCTATTTTATTTATTTATATACGTCACCAAAAACTAACAGCCTCTCTTATAAATGATGTTGATATTGTAGTAGTAGATTTTAAATAATTATATGTTATAAAAGATCTTTTGCCTTTGATAGTTAATCCATCAAATAAAGATAACCTACCTGGCAATCCTTAAAGATTAATGGCATAAAGATCACCCAAACCAGCTTTCCAGAGGCTATAGAAGATATTATTCCGAGTGGAGTTAGAATCTTGTCCCATTTGGAGAAGTCTTAGTTCATAATAGGTGCTTAAAAACATAGCAGGGTTTCACAGTCATAACAAATTTAAGAACTTCATCTTTACTAATTTAATTTACACGTTTAAAATATTAGAAATACGGCAAGAAATGTACGATGCAAGGGATCCTAAGATTTTTACAGGAAAAAGGCTTTTTACTACGCGCAATACTCGCCTCAAAAACCTTATACAAGATTATATGTATGGCTGCATTGTTCTAAAGTTTAGAGATAATGCTTAATAGGACTTCAAATTTTTAATGTGGAGTCAATAAACTGGGAATCGATTGGGAACTATGCCTAAACAGTAAAAGTTTGTGGGTTTCAGTTTTGTGGGTTCGATCCCCACACGGAACCAAAATTTTTGTGATCTACATATGGTAGTCGAGTCTGGATTTTCTTTGTGTCCGTTATTTAAATGTCTGTAAAATCCCCCACGACACAGGCATAAGACAATGTGTGTGGTCGCCGGCGTCTAAATTAAAATGAAATGGTCTTACAAATTTATTGAAGATTTTATTTATTTAGAAACTTCATGCACAAAACAATACATTGGCGGACTTAATGCCAAGGGCATTCTCTACCAGTCAACAGTAGGGTGATGCAGAAATAAAAAGAAGTAGGTGCATACGCATACAATAGCATTATAAATATACATGTATTTAAACTAAAGAATAACACAAAAGTAATGATAATTACATAATATATACATACCTAAATATATCAAATAATTTAAATAAAATATATACATGTAAATAAATAGACGCCTACATACATACGTATACCTATATACATACATACATACATACAAACGTAACATATTACTGATGAGATGAAACAGATAAACTGTCAAGGAAGAAACCACGCACTTTTAACTTGAAAGTACAACGGTTTGTGGACATTCTGACTTGACATGAGGGAGCGCATTCCAAATTAAAACGGACTGGACGAAGAAGAACGAATGTAGGAAACCAGATGAATGGCAGAGACAAAGAGGAGGTTATTAGAAGAACGATATTTTATCTTAACTAACATCTTATCTAATGTATTTGCTTACCAGGTTCCGTGTTCAAAAAATCACATATGATACATAACAATAGATATTTTATTGTTTTATTGTTGAGATGGTTTCTCAATTCGACTGTATTCTTCTTTTTAAGTGTTACCTCAAAACTTGAGCTGCGATAGCTCAGTGGGGAGACCAACAGACTGCAATGCAGAGGGTCTCGGATTCGAACCCACGTCGCGCACCTCTGACTTTTGGAAATTATATGACTTTTCAAAATTATGTGTGTATTGATTGACAATTATCGCCTGCTCCGTGCCTCGGAGAGCACGTTAAGCCGTCGGTCCCGGCTGCCATGAACATCTATGGCAGTCGTTATTGGGAGAGTGTCGACACAAAAGATCCCCCTGGGTCGAAGTGTCGCCGGTCTGCACTGACTGGCCCCCACATAAGATACATACCTCAAAACTTTTTTCTAGGCCGATTTTTTTTAACGTGGTCTCGCGAAATGGGCAAAGACAATTATTTTATTGGGTAATATTCGTATGATATCATTGTATCGTGATATTATCATACTAATAGTATCTATACCTTAAAAATTTGTGCAGATGTTTGGATGTTACTTCTTTCAGCACACGTAAGCCATTGAAAGGTCGTTTACTATTTAAAGACCATGTTTAAATTCTGTATCGCGGAACAAATCAAACAACGGACACAATGAACACCCAGACTCAAATTTATTGTTCACACATTTTTTTATCCCGTGTGGGATTCGAGCCCACAACACTCGACGAAGCAGCAGTGGCGAGGCGACCACTAAAATGACTACGTCATTCGTGCAGTCAATTTAGATGAATACAAATATATATATATAATAATTAACCCATAGGATACATATATCTAATTAACCTCTGAGTCTTCTTCGAAGAGGTTAATGACAACACTATGTGGGTCTGTGGGTCTGTCTGTTAGTGACAGGCATAGCTCAGGAACCACTGGACCGATTGACTTGTAACTTGGTGTGCAGATACCTTGGAGTCATCCCTCAGTCAAGTTTGAATATGTGGGTCAAAAGACTCCCGAGATATAGGGGTCACAAGGTCATAAGGTCAGGGGATATCCACCAACAGAGTGATTTTTTGGAAGTCCAAGGGAGAGGCTTTATTTAGCCCAGCCGTGAGACATTATAAAAAAGGCAAGAAGAAAAAAATGAATTTAAAAAAAACACTTCGACGAAGAGGTTGACTCCTGGGTTTTTACACCCATCTCGTTGGGGTATGTCTTCGGAAGCAAAACTGCGATCAAAAACTGGTTAGTTATAAACGTGCCCGTGAATGTCTAGCCTTTTTGCCGATGTTAGCTCTCACTAATACTGATGAATATTCATAATCGCCATATTTAATATTTATATATCTCGTGTTTTCCTATGTGTACGGAAGTTAAACAAAACTATGTCCATGAATTGTATTATAACACATTTTTAAATAAAGAGGATTCAAATAAAGGATACTCACTTATAAATTTTAATTATGTTAGGCTTCTTTATTAGAGCCTTATCTGAGTAAGCGTAGTAAGAGAGAGTGAGTGATGATTTTTGAAGCGTAAAATCTACCAATGTACGTATTTTATACGGTATTCATCCGTCAAACGGATAATTTTCGCTACTCCCATAAGAAACTGCGTTACCTGTACAAACACTACTAAAACGTCAAATGTATACCTAAGTTAAGCGATATGTACCTATTGATTAAAGATCCACATAAATTTAAATATCGTCAATAATACGTACCTACCTATACAAATAATATAAATATAAGGAGTAAAGATAATGCATACCTGACCTACAAACAATACTTTGATCAAATTTAACATACCTAGATATAAATTAAGCCCTGGGCAATGTCTTAGATTAGTAAAAACTCTTAAAAAATCCTGGGTAACAACTAGTCTTCAATGCAGGTGTGCAGGGTAATGAGGAGGCTGATGAATTAGCCAGGAAGGACTCGGAGCAACTATTCTTGGGCCCTGAGCCATTCGTAGGACTCTCTGAGAGTACCATCAAGGCAGCTATGAATGCACATGGCAATGATAAACACAGGCTAGAGTGGATGGCCCTTAGGGGTCTGGAACACTTCAAGAAATTAATTGCAAACAGAGCCACGGGCTTCACCCGGAAGTTCTGCGGGTACAACATAGGCCAAATACGCCTGCTCACAGGAGCGTTCACTAGCCATTTTGGCACCAACGACTTCCTGTGCAGATTGAGATTGGCAAACAATTTGATCTGCAGAGCCTGTGGTGAACAGGACGAGTCCATATCACACGTACTGTGTGAATGTGACGCGTTGGCTGGACTAAGGATGGGTCTGATGGGATTGGCATATCCGAACCCTGACGACTTCAGACTTCTCCCTCTGAAGTGTACGCTGCGATTGATGCAGTACATTCATAGAGAGATAGCTCAGGGATAGATCTCGGGGCCGACACAAAAAATCCCACTGGGTCGAAGTGTCGCCGGTCTACACTGACTGGCCCCGAAATAAGATAAGATAAGATAAGTCTGCCATACGTTAACACCATCTCGCTGAAGTTAATAAGGTAAATTTGACTTATTTTACCTTATAAACCTCAGCAAGATGGGATGGTCAATGAAACATTCATTTGTAACTTTAAAAAGGACGGCCCGTTTAACTTCGATCTCTGCTTATAGCTAATCGCCACGGTAATAAATCTTGGAATAAATGACTCAACAAATAACCCTATAAGCCTAATCATAACTAATACAAATGAAGGTATTTTAACCGATCATCAAGAAATTTCAAATGCACGTTGTCAAGGGTACACAAAAGGACATATCATCATGGATACCTTACACCCAGGAAAAAGTACTGTTCCTGAGTAGAGCCACGGGCAAAAGCTACTTCATTTAATATTTATAAATGGTGCAGTTAAAACTATTTTAAAATATTTCTTTGTTATTGTATAAGCGAAGCGAAGTTTCCCAGAAACCAATTTTACATGTTCCCTAAAACTCAGATATATTCACAAGAAATACATAACTATACTTATAAGTAACCATATAGCGCCATCATATCATCACACATGTATATCTCTGATTAAGTAAGCAGGGGAGTACAAAACCCACTTGTCAACATCTATACTATTTTAGATTCCACGCCATGGCAACAAACCTTTTAACGTCAACAACCAGTAACACTGTTCTGCAACTGATATACAAACCCGGGATCACACGATAGTGTCCATGGGAACACCTAAGGACCCTATAATGCAATCTGAAAGCAATCGCCTATTTATTTATTTATTTACATCAAATAGAACTACTTGCGCCAATTACACTATTTAATAATGTAATAAAATTTAAAATTTAGCATTCACGCATTCTGCTCACAGTACCTCATACATTCTAATAATAATACTTTCCATTCATCCGCAAAAATAACAACTTCTGGGTTAAATTCCAAGAGAACGTTAAGCTGCTTTAGTGACCGAGGTACGGGTGAGTTACAGCGTGCCACAGTACGGCACGCTGGAACCGCCAGCAATCGGTGCTTTCTACCACGACAATACTTGTTAGACACAAACAATCTGCAACATTTGTCGTGAAGAATCGCTGAAGATGGCTACCACCGTCGATCGTTTATAACTATCACTATTGGTTCTAATCGCTTCTATTTTACTTACTTATAACTTGATTATAGTCATTATATAAAAATAATAGATCATTATATATACATAGACTCACGCCTGTTTTAGTAGGGGTAAGCAGATATTACAGATCATTACATTTGATCGTATATTATGATAAGAAAATTAAGCATCTTTAACTACTTACCTAGTAAACTAAATTTGAAATGAGTATATATCCTAACTATTATTAATGTTATAAATGCGAATGTGAATTTGTTTGTTTGTTACTCTATCACGCCTTAACTACTCGAACGAGCCTCATGAAATTTCGTATACACGCTGTCATGGGCACAGACAAAAACATAGGATACCTTTTATCTAGAAAATTACTATTCCTGATGGTTAGCTAGTTACACCATAATTATACCTAACTCATTTTAAAATAGTCAGTCAGTATAGCATACATACTAAGCATAAAAATAGAATGTGCTGTTATTTTTCAAGAAATATAAGGGTTTTTTTTACTGATTTATTATAATTACATCTTCTAAACAATAAATGATCATAGCATAGTTCTACAGCATTTTTTTTATAGAAATCGCTATATTGGTCCTGATGTAATCGTTATGTCCCAGCTTTGAGGCATGGGTCGGGAAAATTGTTATTATTATAAAAATTTTAATAGCAGCGCAATGTTTATAATTTTTTGCAGTAAGCGTATATAACTTCATTTCCTATTACGCAGGACTTAAAACATAGCTGGTAATTCAGATACTACAATAAACACAATTCTTTAAAACTAACTAAACTAAAATATTATAAAATAGAAATAAAAAAGAAAACTGAAACGCTCTAATAGGCGTCATAGAATTCCTCCGCATCACAGTCGACTGGTAGTGTACCCAGAAGACTGGCAGCATTGCCAGCTGGTAATTTGAGGTGTGATTACTCAGCTCTGTCTACCCCTTCTCGGAAGCTGCCACCCAACAGCACGGATGATGTAAAGGTTTTAATGGTTACCTCGCTACAACCAGCGTGCCGAGTGTTGTCCGTTCAATGGATCACACAAATTTTCGTCGCGTGATGGAGCAAAAAATTGTGTGTTCCATAAATAGTTGTTTCGAGCCTTGGTGTTCCTTGTTTGAATGTTGGTAAACTCTCTTAGTCCCCTTATTTATAATACGGGAATTGTTTACAAAGTAGTATGTACATATGTCCCCCAGCTTTCAACCTATTACAACCAGCTTTTATCATAATTGGTTAGTCGGTTTGGACGTATATATGTAGCAAATAGAATCTGAGTTGCTTTCTCACTGAAATATTAAGAATTAATAGGATGAACATAACATCATCCATATTAAAAACTTTTCTATGCATCAAATAACGGCTTTCTATAAGGCTCTCATTGTGAAATACATATGTTCGTTGATGGTGTAGATCTTAATTCATTAATACTTCTCTCTTCCTCTTGGCCATTTTGATTTATGAATCTCGTACAATTATATTTTTTTACTTGATATGTTTCTTCATAAAAACGGATGTCGAAGATCTGATGCCTAGACTATTATGTTATTATTAACTGCACTTGTTTTGTCAATTTAAACCAATAAGTAGTGCAATGGATAAAGAAAGACTTATGTAAAAAGTCATAAGGGTTTTGTTTAATCGATTTGGTTTTGAGACTAATAAAAAATGTCCCAATTGAGACATTTTTGAGTCTTCAGTTTGCGTGCGCTAATATGTCTGGGTCGTCTCTGTGTATGGTATCATAGATCTGGTATATGTTACTCTGGCGTTAGCAAACCCTCTTTGTAATCCAATAAATAAAAAGTAAAGCAATCTGGATTTAACTTTAAAATGAATCGATGGCGTAGTGTTTAGTGTAACCGACTGCCACGCCCAAGGTCGCGGGTTCGATTCCCGCACAAGTCAAACATTTGTGTGCATGAACATAGATGTTTGTCTTGGTCTGGGTGTTTCTATGTATAATATGTATGATTTACAAAAAAAAAGTATATATGTATGTATGTTTATCCATTGTCTAGAACCCATAGTACAAGCTCTGCTTAGTTTGGGCTAGATGGTGTTGTGTGTATGTGGTAGAATATTATATTATTATTATTAAAGAATAAATTCAACGATTTCATTGCCGAACAAATGTTTTCTAAACATTGTTTGTTGACATTTGAAAGATCATTCATCTAAAAGAATAAAGATTCGAAACTTAAATCAAAAATCAATTCTGGAAGACAATATTTTTACTTTTACTCAGACATCATTGTTGCACTCTATTATTTTACAATCATAACGAATTATGCATAATTACTTGTGACTCTAAAACTCAAATTAAAAACCATAACAACTCATTTCTCAGTAGTTATTTAAACGAATGAATAGTTTTTAATTGAATCTTTGTCACCATGTTTGCGTTGCTTTACCAACAAGTAAATTATATTTACACAGTTTATAACATAAGTAAAAGTCACGCAATTGAAATAGAAAAACAACTTCACGAAAATATGCTTGGAATGTACTTTAGGCGTGGGACAATATTTCATCTGCTCAATACAAGCAAACAGAAATCTTTACCCTCTGCTTACCCCTGAATAAGAGGCGTGCGATGATAAGTTAAATGTTTGATTTTGACAGTAAGAAGATATACCATATTCTTATTAAAACCAGCAATAAAAAAACTCAAGTCAATTTACAGTCCGATGCTAAAACAAAATGTAAAATTTTCATTATATTGGGTTTACATAATAAAATACTTTAACACATTGAGGCTCGTTAAAATAGAAATGTTAAGGAGTATATTTGTAGCGTTATGATGAGTGTAAATAAATATTGCAAGATAACAAAGAACAATAATATGTTTTAAAAGTTATTAAATAGCCATCCCGGGAAAGAAAACGTTAAACTAAACGAACCAGGATACAAATCGAAAATATAATTTAATTTAAAAATACGCAAACCTATGTAATAGGCAGAAAAAAAATTTGTTTAAGTAATTTATTTAGAATCAAGCAATATATGCCGAAGAATTCATACAAGCCGGAAAATTGCATATTTGCACCAAATTCGCCATTTTAATTGACGAACGTTTATTTGGTTAGTTATTTAATCAAACAAGATTTTAAAATGTAGTCCTAAGAATTTATAAGAGCCATGTAATTGCACGGTATTTATCAAATTCGCCATTTTGATCGATCAATTTCGTTTAGTTAAACAAACATTTTAAACATCAATCGATTCCCGTGTCCACATAAGAATTTCCCATATGTGTGTACACAACCGGCTGAACATTCGATATATTGACACGGTGCGTATGCGCAGTGCCAAGATTGTTTTTTTCTGTCAAATCAGCACCTATTTAGTGACAGCGGTACTTATAAGTGACATGGTACCTATTAGTGACGTACCGTGTTTGGACAGTCTAAGTATTGCGTTGCTGTTGTTTTAACCTCAAGGGATTTAAGAACTAACAGGTTCTTTTATTTGTCAAGTAATGACAGCTGTTTGCATTACACATATGCGCAAGAGATGGTTTTGTTAAGTATTTAGAATTATTTGCTTTGATTGAGTTTGTTTAATTAGTTAATTAATTAAAACCTTAATACGTTTATTTAAAATAAATATCAACCAAACCAAATCAACCAGCCTGAAGCCCTGATATCATTCACATTCAGCCTATTTGTATTTTTTATGATAAGCAAAATTATGAATTACCTAAGTTAAAACATCCAAATCTTATAAGCACAGATGCACTAATACAATTGAACAGCACGCAGTATCACATAAAAGTAAATTTTCCTTCACTTTTTCACTTTTCAGTACGATCACAGTCACAACGGCCAGCGCCAGCCGCACACGCGTTAGAAAAAAATAAAAAAGCAAAGCGCGCGAATGTCAAGTGCCAAATCCGACAAACTTTTCCCGCGCGCGCCACAACACGTTCGGATACACGCGCGAGTGCATGCGTCACTATTTACATGCATTTTGGTAGTCGGAGGTAAAAACTTAAAACACGTGTGCCGGGTCTGTCGGTCCAGCGGTCATTGAGGATCTGGTATCAAAACTATACGGCGTGCGGGTGGATGTGTGCGCCGAACCGGCCCGGCCATACGGCGGGCATACGAAACAAGCTCGACTAGGGCTGCACGCGGCGAAGCGTTGTGCTGTCGAATATCTGAGTCACGTCGGAGTAATTGGGTTACGTTTACGTGACGCCACACCGTGTCACGTCTTCGGCACAGCCCTGTTATGGGGTGTGCCCTAATTACGTTCGCCAAAATGTTAGATATAACTTTTTTGTAGCAAGTCCTACTATTTTTACGTTTTTTAATTACAATCGTAATTAACGTAAAGGTAACAGAAAATAATAAAATACATTAAAAAATCTTTTCAAAAAACTTCATCACGCAGTTCTATTGAAATTAAACTGCTATATACGGATTTTATCGCGTTGTTTATTTGACACTTTATTACAAAATTTTGAAAATTGTTTCACTACTACTACTATTAAACTTTACTAATTTTTAAGCTAATTAAATTGATGAGTCTCCCCGTGACCATGGCTGCTGAAAAGCAACCGAAACGTCGGGGAAAGTGTAAAAGTAAAAATAAATTAAATCTAAATTGTTTAATAATAATTTAATTAGCTTAAAAATTAGTAAAGTTTAATAGTAGTAGTAGTGAAACAATTTTCAAAATTTTGTAATAAAGTGTCAAATAAACAACGCGATAAAATCCGTATATAGCAGTTTAATTTCAATGAATAATATTCGCGTAAATAGAAGACAATATTATGTAAAACACGCAGTTCTAATTTTAAAATGAAATTATTAAAATGTTAAACTAAGTAGTTCATTCTGCAAAATTTCGATTAAAGTTGTTTATTAAATATAGAAAACAACAAGTATAGCATGACTAAGCGTTCTTTTTAAATTGCGTACCTCGTTAGCCAACATGGCGACAATTATATGACATGACGTATACCGTTAGAAGAATAATAAAAATAAATATTCTCACGCTTTACATTCTAACCTGTGACCTAGCCTTAAAACGTTTTGGAGTTTCTAACTGTCATAGCAATAAGATACCGACCACTGTAACGTGAACTTCTCCGCCTGTTCCTACTTAAAGAACGATGGACTTAGAGGGTATTCTGAAAGTGTACTTAGGGGTCAAGATTAGTTGGTTATGTTGATAATAATTGCAGACGCAAATGGCGAGGTGTGAGTAAGCCATAACGGTGTTTTGACTTTGTTCCAATGTTGCATACTGTAATTGAGACGTTCTTGAACCAATTATTAAGTTTTTGCCTAATAATTAACGTATGTTCAGTACAATTATAAGGCAGTTGTTCGAGCATATTCTTACCTTCTTTGTATACGTAAAAGATACTAACATTTTCTTTTGAAAATTATTAATCCTTTACATAAGTTATCGTTTATTTAAAATAGTAATAATGGATGGCTAATATAAACTGTGCTAAAGATTTATTAAAACTCTATCCAAACCTATTATTACATAGAAAATTGGTACACATCATACCTAATTATAACATAAATTTTAGAAACATTTATTGTATCATAAGAAAGAAAATCCAACGTCTTGATCGATTGGAATCGCTATTGTAAAAGGCACAAAAAATGTTATGTTTCCCTCAATACGTAACAAAAAAAATGTATATTTACTTATAGAAAACTACCAACACAACTCTAGCCAAAACCCTTTCGTCCCTGACTATGCATACATTAGACTACTTACCACTACTTTTTATCAAATTCATATTCGAGGGTAGGGGTAACTAACCAGTATAACAAAACCTTTGCCCTCGAAACATTTATGAGGCCCTTCTTTAAACCACAGGGGTCTTAGTATTATGGTTGCATTATGGCGATGGTCACCTTAAAAGGCTGTAATGCTGATTTAGTAGTATAAGCAGCACCTACTCTGACACACCCCTTGAGTGAAGTTGAGGTAATACTATGACGTATTTCTTATAGCTTTAATAACTTAAGCCATAAATAAAACTAGACGACAGTTATAAAGAGACGAGTTTAATTAAAAATAAAGCAAAAATTATATATACATATATATGAATGCATATTTTAAAATAAATTTCAATTAATTGGGGATATTGACTATAATTAAAATAAAAAAGGGTACATCGCTTTTCATATTTGTCAAATGTTTTTTGACTTTCTATCAGACAGGGTAAATACTCATAGGTACTGTATATTTATCGTCTTGAGTGATCCATTTTTTAATTAACAGCTAGGCATCTTGTTATATAACTTTAAAATAACATAAAATATATTCAATTTATTTCCGTACGAACAAACGCGACATTATCTAAAAACGCCGAGGTGCGACGGAACGGTGTGCGAAAGAAACGGGTATACGTCAACAGCAACGTTTTAAATTTCGAACGTCTCTGAGCGGAGGCGTCTGATTGGTCAATTCGGAGGCTCGCGAGGCGTGGGGCGCGGCGATTGGCGGGAAGGCGTGGTACTCAGGGCATTCTGGGTCACTGATAGTAATAAATTAGTTTTGCGAGTTATAGAATATGCCTGCTTTATGATCGTAGCGCTACTACGGCCGTAGAGCGTCTACGGTGACTTACGTAGACGGCTACGTTTATTTTATTATACGTATACATTTGTTTATTAATACACCTGGTGGACTTATATTGGCATAAGTACGATAGTAAAATGAGAATTCGGTCTTTGTATTATCTAGTTATCTAAGAACTACCGCCCATAGAGCTTTGCTTAGTAGTGAGACATCTCAGATATAAGAACATCTCACAAGCTCGAGCCCTAATGTTAGGTCTTACATTTTTATGTATTTAACTACCGCAATTACATAAATGAAAGGTGCCATTATTAAAATTAAATTAAATTATATAATGAATTTTAAAAACTTAACAAATATAATCAGCGCGGCTTTTCTTAAAAAGACGTAGCACTTTTTACTAATATTTTAAACTATGGTCAAGAAACAGGCAGGCTGTTACAACGGCTGTTAAAAAGCAGTCAAAACGTCGGGAGAAATGTTAATATAAATTAAAATAATATCAAAATACATAAGCAGTAATTTAAAAATCACGCTTAAAGCTGTATAAGATAGTTTTGTACTTGCTTCTCATAGCACTGGATCAACGGTCTTATTAATTGGAATTTCTGAATTAACGCTGACTTCAAGCGTTTTTTATCTGGTTGCCAGCACTATTTCATTCGAATTGTATTCGAATATGTTGATTGCACTGTACTTAGGACCTGAGCATACTAATCATTCTAATTGCAGTGATAGCTTAGTGGTAGACCGTTGGACTGCTACACAGAGGTTACGAGTTCGATCTCAAGGCGCACATCTCTGACTTTTCAAAGTTATTTGCGCATTAAATATTTCATTAATCGCTCGCTTTAACGATGAAGGAAAACATCGTGAAGAAACCTACATATCTGAAAGTTCTCTATGGTGTTCTCGAAGCTATATGAAGTCTGCCAACCCTCATTGAGCCAGCGTGGTGGGCTATAGCCTAACCCTTGTCATACTGAGGAGAGGCCTGTGCCCAGCAGTGGGACAGTTGAATTCAGGGCTGATATTATATAAGACCTGCGCTACGTCCACAAACATGTGAAATAGGTCGCGGCATTGCACACAATTGCTTTCGAATGTTTTGATCACTTAGGTATTGATGCATTTTCGTGAAAACATTTTCCTTTATATCTCAAAAGTAATTCTTTGTACTCTTTAATATAATCTAACATCCAGAGGCCGATCAAAGATAAGGTGGAAAGATGTACTGTTAAGAGACATGGGACAGTGGAAGCTGTCTGACGAAGACGTCAAAAATAGAGCGAAGTGGAGAGCAGAAATAAAGAAGGCTGAGTCCACCACCATGTGGGATGGTACCTACCGAGGAAGGGAAAGATTTTTCTTCTTCTTATTTTCTAAAACGACAAGGCCAGCACTACGAATAATTGTGAAGACTTTTAAAGAGAAAAGATTCGCTGTGTTGTTGTAAGCACGAATGTGTAAAAGTTAAAAAAAAAAATTCTTTTTTTATGTCGTCAAAATAATTAAAAATGTAATTGTGTGTTGTTCTTATCTTAGATGAAGTGCGATGGTAAATTATGACACAAAATGGAGTGTCATCGATTTCTAAAATACGAGCAAATCTCAGTTTAGGAATTGCTGTGCTCCTAATGTGTTATTGTACAACCATCATAATGTATGCCGTCTCATATTTTGTGTATATATTATTTGTGGTACTTTTTAAGCAATAAACTTTATTATTATTATTATTATTCCTGGGACGCGGGAGACTTTATACACTTTACAAACTACGGACACAAAGAATACCCAGACTCGGAACAACCATTAGTGGGTCACACAAACGAAACTACGCCATCCGTGCAGTCACGTCCATATCTCCAAAAAGATGGAAATAATTATATTACAACTATATTTTAACAGTTATAAGTCTATTTGCCATCTACCAAGTCCAGTTCCAGACTCTACTAGTGATATTTTTTTAATTAAACCAAAACAATTCGCTAGTCTCGGCAATCAAATCCCACACTACAAAATAATTGCCTACCTGTGTGTGATACAGTTTGTAACTAGTACAGTAGACAGGTGATCTTTTACACAAAAAATTTCAGAATCCTTACTCTTAAATTTTATTTGTGCAATTATGGATAATCATGTATGTCTGTATTTTGTGCAATCAATTATTATTATTATACACGATACAACTATTTGTTGATCACAAGAAAATTGTTTCATGTAGTTACCGAACCCACTACACTCAGCGCAGTCCAGTGGCGAGATGACTACTAATACCACTACGCCACCACACAGTAAATTATACTCATCTAATTCAGAGTAACTTACAACAAAACTAATTACTTAATTACCTAACGACTAGAAGTATCTAAAACCAAATCGCAATCCTAAACATTCATCGACTCAAGTAATTAGCCCACAATTTCACGCCACAAGACCCCTCGTCCTTGAAGCTTCTGAAAGCCCAAGCCTTGCAGAACCTTCAACCAAACACCAACAATAGGAAAGCCAACCATATAATCTTTACAACAAGGTTCAAATTCAAATAGCAGAGATATTAGTGAGGAAGAGAATTAAGTATGCTAAAAGCGTAGGCCACGATCGATAGGACGAGGAAATGGAGACGGAGGCTAGGAGATATCCTGACAACGTAAGGTTGTATTTTAGAGAAAAATATCAACTACAGAGGTAATTACAACTACAGAGGTAAGCAGACGCGACAAACACTCACTTTAAAAAAAATTACCTGTTGACATTTTTCAAGACATTTTTAGCTAGATCAAATCTTTTAGGTGTCTGGTGCCTTAGATACACGTTCTACATAGATCTGGTGCCAGTGGCTTACTAAGCATGCAAACAAACGTATTACATTGTTTCACACACTAGCACTATTTTTCACAATGTAATGTATTGTATCTACTGAATATTGTTAGCAGGCCTGCGAGAATACCAGCGTCGCAGACTATACTGCAACAATAGCTGACACAGTTGTCTACTTTGATCTCCATGTACCGTTTTCTGTTTAAATTGTATTTATTATTGTGTTTTAAAATTATGTATGTACGGAGATTCAAATAAAACATTTTTATTTATTTCTTTCTTCTTTCAATTAAGAAATTAAATTATTATTATTAAATCGACAATTAAATAACTTTATACGGATTTTATTGCGTTGCTTATTTTTTATACAACATTATTATTACAAAATTTAAAAATTATACGCTTAAAGAAGTTTCAATGTATACATTCGCGTAAACGTCTATTTCTTTTTAGCTTTCATGTAATAGGGATCGCCCCTTATTGCTCTCTTCCGGGCATACTGTTGTATACTCTGTGTATTCACAATTTCTTGACAGATACATCCAATTATAATTTAGCCGACCTAAATATACGTGGTCTCTCGCCTATAGCCGCGAAAGGGTAAACAAAGAAGAAGGAACTCACGTTTCACCAGCCGTTTTAGATCCCATGTGGGTGAGGCTATTGTCATATATGTCAGACACTGGAATTGGGCATAGTTTCAATGTGAGAATTTCATGACAGAAAAATGCAATAACATTTCGGGCATATTTATGTCACACACACACACACACACACACACACGCACACACACAATATGTAAATTTTATAAAGCTTTTAAATAAAGATACGTTAAAAATGATCTTGTTATGATTATGATGCTGTTAGTAATAATGACTTGTTTGATAATGATCAATTAGAACTTAGAAATATAAATCGCACACAGCATGTGAATTTTATCAGATCTTTCTCGTATTAGGTTAAAAAAGAGGACATATACATATAGATGTTGATATTCACGCCTGTTTCCCAGAGGGGTAGGCAGGCAAAAAGTGGACATGACATTTATTTTATAGATAAATGCTACTTGGCAATTTCGAAATAAAACACAAATGATATCAGATACCAGATAATATTAAGCAGAACTATAAGGCAGGTTTTCTCCCGATATTATCATGTATGATTAAAGCGAGAAATAATTAAATGTTAAATACACACATACGTGCCGATAGCAGTCACTTACAACATGGCACCTAAAAGTTAGGCCTTGCTGCATGAATGGCCCGGCTGGACCGAGGAAGTACTACCCTCTCACAGAATATCGACATATGTATGTACGTACTGTTACGTTTCGTCGGGTGAATGAGTTGGGTCAAATTGTTACTTTCTACTCCTACCCACCTCCACACGTCCCCTTCACATAGGCCGGTAACTATTTAGCATCAGGTGGACCGTGTCCTTATGTCGACTGTGTGTGTGGCTTACGTTATGATTGATGATTTACTAATTGCTTCTGTGATGTCAAGAAAATACAGCGCCAGTTCATTAGCAACAAAAAATGTAAAAGAACGATCAGTTGACGGAGCAAGGCCTGATTAGAAACTAAAAAAAGATAAAAGTTATAAGTTTACGCTTATATTTAAGACAATCGTGAGAACCTTCACATACCGAAGTTCGAAATAGTTGTTCAGTAACTAACTTTTTAGCGGCAGCACTTTTTCTGAAAATGGAACCTAGTCTAGCCCTTTCAAGTTTTTAGGTCGCAAAAATGATAGACCATGAAATATGTGCCTACCCCTGTAGGCTATACAGGGTTATTCTGTGTACGTAAGATGTTAGAATGCTCACTATACAGCAAAAGGCTTCCATACTTATAAAAAGCATAGCTAACAAAACCTGACTATGATAACCTCTGCTTACCCCTAGACACAGGTCATACAGACATGAGTATAAAAACCTTCTTCTCACACCTTTCCGCTACATCTGATGTTTCCTTCCCACCAGAGCGCCCTCACTCTGAGCCACAGCGTAGCTGACGATCGATAGAGACGCGTGACTAGAGTATTAATACACGCCAAGCCTTCGTTATACCGAATATTGTAATGCCTTCGCTCTCTGACAGCCTGGTAGCGGAGATGAGAATTAGCCTGCTTTTGGTTGAGGTTAACAAACTCTAATCTTTTGTGTTTGACAGCGGTTTTGCCTGCGTAAATCCTGTATCGCGGCATAAAAGTATCCTATGTGTTGTTCTAGGCCATGGAAGACAGTACCGCATACCGCGATAAATGTATCCTATGTGTGACTTAGACATGGTGCATCTCTGTGCCAAATTGTATCCAAATCAGTTCTATTGCCTTTGTGTGATTGAGAAACAACCATCTAAACACTTTTACATTTATATTAAGTATTAGTAGGATTATACAACTGAGCAAAGGATTTTTTTATTTTGCATAGTGATAGTTTATGGGACTGCAAGTGATATTTTTTCTTACCTGGTAGGTAATAGCGGGCGAAGCCACAAGTATAAGCTAGCATAGGTAACATAGATTATTTCTTAAAGTATAAAACGGTTTTGTTTAAAACTAACTTTATGTATTTTTTTATACAACTGTGATGGCAAGCAAGCTTACGGCCCACCTGATGGTAAGTGGTCACTGTAGCCTATGGACGCCTGCAATACCAGAGGCATCACTTGCGCGTTGCCGACCCTTTGAACGTACAGGCATATTTAGTTATTTCATTAAAACATTTTAGTTTTGAGTTGATTACCATGCAGCTATCGAATGTGTAGTTGTAGTATTGAACTATTACTGTCAGCTTACGATACAACTGTGGTGTCTGTAGTATAAGGCTGAGCAGTGTTACACTGCCTGCATAAAATATATCCTAACTTTGACGTAAAGGAAAAAAATAACATTCATATTATAAAAAAGTGATGTTATGTCTTTAATATTGGAGATGCTGGGGATCGAACCCAGGGCCTTTCACATGCAAAGCGAACGCTCTACCACTGAGCTACATCCCCATGACATCGAGACGGTGAAATCGAATAGGTGTTCAGTCACTAGCATGACATTATAATAGATTTTATCTTAATAAATAAAGATAGAATAGAATTGTTTATTTTTACCAAATCAATATTCACTTTTTCTGTTAATCTACATTTACATATTATACACATAACAATGATTTTCTCTCTAAATCTCAGAGACATGCGTTGACAACTGTACTAGTGTAAACTGTGTCACAGTCGCCAGCGTAAAAAGATATAAGATAGATATTTTGTTCAATGTACTATCTAAGCTTTTTTTCGTGAGGGAATGCATTGACGCATACCCCTCCGCGAGGGCAGGCGGAGGGGTTATGTCAGACACACCGGGATAAAGACAGCTGGTAATGATGATAGTGGACCTCCCGGTAATACCGACTAAACCTGCCACGGTGTTCCTCAACAAAATCGCTATCGACGGAGCCGCGCAAATCACTTTCACATGCAGTCGTGACCCCGCCAAGGTTTCGGCCCGCCCGCCGTATGAAACGGCAAGCCACTACACAAAGAGACCTATCCTTTAGGCACTAAGTACTTACTTTTAAAAAGCCCTATTGTCCTTCCCTTAAGAGGAGACGGACACGACACAGAGGCGCGCATAGCAACACGCACGCCACATCTTAAACCTAGTGCTGATCGCGGTTGGGGAGAAGGTTTAAGCGCTCCCTCTCCCATTCCGCCGGCTCCTTAATGGAAATAACTTCCTTGCAGAAGGAGGCAACGGCGTTCCACAACCTCTCACTCCGGAGCATGCACTGAACCACGGCCGGGGTGAGAGGGCAGCCATTCCGACTGCCGCGACCAGCTCACGGCGCTGCCAAGCCCAGGCGGGGCAATCCGCCAACGTGTGCAGCGCCGTGTCTACAACAACATCGCGGCAGTCACCGCAGTGGTGACAACCGGGCGTCTCTTGCCGGCCTATGCGACACAGGAACTGACCAAAACAACCGTGGCCAGTCATTATTTGTGTCAGTCGGAAGGTGAGGGCACCATGTCGCCTCTCCAGCCACTCCTCAAAAACGGGACTTACCGCCACGATTGTGGCGTGCCCGAAGCTAACATTACTTAAGTAACATAAGCTATGATTTACCACGCGAGGAAAGATGAGGGCGAAAGCCAGTCTTGTATGAAGACAATACATTAATATAGGTAATCATTTGATCATTACATTTTAAATGTAAAGTGTCAATATTAATCCAATATAAAATCGATTGAGGATAGACTGCGATTGATTTGCCGCACGGTCACGTTGCAACTGCGGTTACAGTGTGACTGCGAAGCAAACGGGTTGTGGTTAAGATGCAATTGCGATGCAGCTGTGATACGATTGCAGTGAGACTACTGCATAGTTGCGATGCGATGCAGTGGGTTTGAGTTGTAATGCGAACTAATCTGTCTTACTTATAAAATAAAATTTAGCTAATACAAATAGCAAAAATCATTTTACTAACATACGCATAAATTATCAAAAGGCATAATAACATTTGGAGATACTGGGGATCGAACCCAGAGCCTTTCACACGCAAAGCGAACGCTCTACCACTGAGCTACATCCCCTTGCCACTGATTCTATCAAACAGAGTACTTCTAAGAAACAGACAGTCATAAACATATGTTTAAAGCTGTATGCACAATGAAACCTTTAATAGTTCAAACAATAGACATTAATTAAAACAATATACTAGAAAAATAGTTTTTATAAAGACAAATACCACAAATTAGATACAAACTGACGATCAGTGTGCAATTTTTGAGGATTCTATCATTTCGTCTGTTTCTCTTAAATTTTTATAAATACCATATAATCTAAACATTAAATAAGCACTACTCCCTCCTATTATAAGATAATAATGTAGAAGATGTGCTAACAAGCTTTGCGCTGGCTTTTCTAGTGGTCCATGGTCGTCTACGCGGGAGTTGTATTGCTGAAGTTTGTTAGCAGCTGTGAAAGGGACAAAAAGCTATAAAGTTATAATACAAGCTAAAATTGGAGATGCTGGGGATCGAACCCAGGGCCTTTCACATGCAAAGCGAACGCTCTACCACTGAGCTACATCCCCGTGGTACTAAGACAAGAAAATAACGGTTCAATCGTACGCATTACAAAACAATAGACTAACAATTGAATAAACAAAGACAGCCAGAATAAGTAATAAATCCAAACCAAAATTGTTTTAATTCTATTGAGATACAGTTGTGGCAAGCTGCAGCGGGTTTGCGGTGCGAATGCTTAATGACTGTAAATTGAGGTGCAGTTGCACAATGCTGCAATGTAGCGATGGTGCGGTTAGGGTGTGGTTTTGTCATGCCGAAGATTATGCGTGATGTGATCGTAGCAGTAGTGTTACCAGTATAATTAAATAAAAGCTAACTTTGATGCAAAGTAAAAAACAATTATGTGTGCAGGAATACAACGATAATATAAAATACGGATTAAATTATTATTAGGTAATTAATTGTATATTACCATAAATTGGAGATGCTGGGGATCGAACCCAGGGCCTTTCACATGCAAAGCGAACGCTCTACCACTGAGCTACATCCCCGTGGTAACAATATTATTAAATTATATATCTGTTCTATCACTATCATTTCTTTACAATGGACTTACAACAGCATAAATAATTAACTAGGCCAATAATAGCAACGCCTATAATAAAGTAAATTAAAAATAATAAAAATATGCCGTATTTGTCTGCCGATACGATTTTTTACTGAGACAGAATATCAAGCAGACACCGTTTTTTACCCATAGTTTCAATTGTATTTCCATCAAACTCCCATACTCATAGTCTAGATTTATTAGGTTCCATATGTAGCAATAGTATCCTACACCTGCCGCGGCTAGAGTCCCATTTCAGACTTAAACTATCGAAGGGCCTCTACACGTTTGACCTGTCTTTGTGTAAGCCTCCCAAAGGGCCAGATATTTTCCCAAAGTATTAGGGAAGTAACCGGAAAAGAGAATATAATTTATTTTTATTAAGAAAAGATCATCAAGCAGTACGCACTACATAATAAAAACAACAGAATAACATAAAACTAGGTAGTAATGTAACCCACGCCGATGTTCACCGGTTTCCATTTGATTACAACTATAAGACGCTAGGAAAGCGAGCATAAATGTAACAAGACAAAAAAAAACGAACATAGAGAATAAATAAAAAAATAAAAACGTACAAAAATATATAACGTTGCGAAGAAAAGAGGAATAAATTGAAAATATAAATACTGTGTTAGTTCGAAAGAGAAGTATACTAGTTATGAGTTCAGATAGAGATAGAGAGCAGCGATAGCTCAGTGGGAAGACCAACAGACTGCAATGCAGAGGATCTCGGGTTGGAACCCACGTCGCGCACCTCTGACTTTCGGAAGTATATGACTTTTCTAAATTATGTGCGTATTGATTGACAATTATCGCCTGCTCCGTGCATCGGAGAGCACGTTAAGCCGTCGGTCCCGGCTGCCATGAACATCTATGGCAGTCGTTATTGGGAGAGTGTCGACACAAAAGATCCCACTGGGTCAAAGTGTCGCCGGTCTGCACTGACTGGCCGCCACATAGGATAGATAGATAGATAGTTATGAGTTCAGTGTCTCATGTACAAGTTTACGAAAACTTAATTATAAATGCAAATGTGAGTTTGTTTGTTACGCTTTCAAGCCTTAACTACCTACTCGATCATCATCGTGAAATGCGCATACACATTGTCAGGGGAACAGAAAAGAACATAGGGTACCTTTCATCCAGAAACAAATACTGTTACTAACATAACCTAGATTTACACGAAGCCGCGGGCAAAATCTAGTCATTAAATAATAATTGTAGAGCTTCATAATTTACACAAGCCATTGCATAATAAACAATAGCGATAGTTCGTGTAACAATGCATCATAAGCCGCTGGCACCCGAACTTAGTAGAACTTATATCTCAGGCACCAGTATTTGATTGCTCTACATGTTTTCTAAAATAAATATATAAATAGTGTCACGCCTATATATTGTCGAATATAAATCAGAAGTGTATTATATACCTACAATCTTTTTTTTAGGTCGCATGTTATACCGGGCGAGAGTATTGCCAACTATCAGGCGCATTTTCAGAGTATTTGTTGCTGTTGGATATTTCTTAACATAAATAATTAATAACTCTATGCTCGATCCGAGAATCGAAATATCCTCATGATTAGCTCAAAGTCGATATATCACAAATTTATATCATAGTTTTTCCTGGCAGAACCCAAAGCAGTATATTATCTAATAGTTGTCTAATACAAATGATTAAATTTGAAATCACTAGCTTTAAAGGGGGTGTGGTTATGTTGCGGCAACGACATATCGGGCAGCGTTTATAGTGCCCGCGCCTTTACAGGCCGCCATGCAGTCGTACTGCGGTTAAGCCGTTCAGGTGCGATTTCAATGCTGCTACGGTACGGTTGCAATACTGCTAACGCATAGTAACAGTGTAACTATTTGATCAAAAAGGAGGAATATCAATAAAACAGGGCTCAGCAGCGATGTAGAAAGTACAAAGAAAATTCATAGCGACTTAACTACGATCTTGAACTAAAAATAAACATCGCTGTTACAGGTACTCATATCATAAAAAAACAAATAGAATTGTATATCAGCATAAAATTGGAGATGCTGGGGATCGAACCCAGGGCCTTTCACATGCAAAGCGAACGCTCTACCACTGAGCTACATCCCCTTGTTACAGATGCTATCAAATAGAGCACCAATAAATGTTAGATACTAATTAATATATTACTTTTACAACTGAACAAACAATTAAGAAACTGTTCGTATTAGTTACGAACAATAGACGTTAATTTATCGTAACAGGCCGACCGATTATTATTTGTGTGTAGCTAAGTATGATCGGTACAGTGATATAAATGCCAATTCCAGTGCGCCGAGTCTGGTGAGTTCACAAAAATTATCTGATTCATAAATAGTTGTTGCGATCTTGGGTATCCTGTATTATTTTAATGTTCGTACAGTACTTTGTAACACAATAATTATATTCGTAAAGCAAGTCACCTATTTTAAAAGAGAAAAGGTAAGAAAGAAAGAAGAGCTTGTGGTGACTCTGCACAGATGAAGAACTTCTTCATTATCTTCATCACGCTGGGGTCACCAATGCGAAGGAACGTGGTGTGATATCTCTCCAACACAAAGAGAGGATGTTCCGACCAGGCTGGTTGATCGTGCCTGGCGGGCCGCGGCCCCTGTGCAAGTGCGATTCAGGATTGTATGACGTGATTTCAGCACTTATTGTATATAGCGCCATCTGTTAGATGTAGGCGGAACTTCTTCGTCTGTGCGGAGTCGCCACAGGTTGACATGGTCGTGTATGGCAGATGTATATCACACCCACACTTCGCCAACTATATTTACATAGGTCCCACGTAATAAGCAGCAAATCTATTACAGTCTTAAGAAAAACAAATTTAAATAGTTTATTGCGAATATAGGTTGATACAGTTGGTGTTTACATGACTATGTACCATGTCATCATGAGAGCGATCCGCGCGACCCCACCATAAAGGTGTGAGGAACACCGAGGTGGTTTTAGTCGGTTCAGCCCAAATTTCCATCTTATGGGCTGGATCCCGACATATCCCCATCGCCCGCCCCAAAACCGGCGATGGGGAATGAGATTTGCACATTTCCCGCGTTAAAAATAAAAATTATTTACCATGTCAACTCTTCAAATGCTCAAAATAATATTGCTAAACAACATTTTGGTTTTTACCACGTAGTAAAAACAAACATGTTTATAAGTAGTAGAAACAAAAATATTACTTAGCAATTTTATGCTTTAGTGCATTTGATGTAAGGCATAATATTGCCGAACAATAGTTCACGTATAACTAATTACTTCATTTATTATTAACGGGATAAAAGTCTACGCGTATTACTCTTCTACTCCTGACTAGCTCTGAAAACTTTATAATGTCCTTCAGTCCAAATTTCGGTCACGGTGGTTAACCAATCAATCAATCAATTAAAGAGTTTTGCTCTTGTCGGTGGAGCCTTTTCTATGCCGCTCTATTCTCTGCCATTACTTTGGGTTCTTGGTACGACATGACGTTCACTTTTTTCTTCACCTGATCTACCTAACCTTAACCAAGACTATCGTTTTTCGTAAAAGATGTTATAGTGCTCAAGTGTGTACGCTAAACTTCATGATAACCTCCATGAAGTCTTATGCACTAACCACTATACCATTAAGGCATTAGTAAAGTTTATTACTTTTGATACAGAGAGTAAGGAGACCCTATGCAGTCAGCAAAGACTGCTCTTTTGTAAAAAACTAAGATGTAAAATAATTAAAAACTGGAGATGCTGGGGATCGAACCCAGGGCCTTTCACATGCAAAGCGAAAGCTCTACCACTGAGCTACATCCCCGTTATATCGTCACAATAAAATTAAAAACCAATTCAATCGATATAATATTACAATAACAGCTGAATAAACTACTTAATGTCAAAACAATAGACAATGATTCAAAACATCTAGTCTGTATGTTATGTATGTAAGTCTAATTGTCTTTAAAACAGCCTTGTGTCTAGTTCCTACTGCGAGTTGGATATCTAGTCTCCTTAAGTAAAAATGTGGGCATCAAAATATGTAAAGAAAAGATTTTTAACAGTAGTTGGCTCTGTCGTAAGGGCCCAGTAGCCCTTGCGAAATAATAATGTGCAAAAGAGATAACTCTAGCTCTAATAAATATTACCTCAGCAATCACCATCTCCTGTTTCTTTCTCCAGAGCTAAACCAAATTTATTAGTATTTTATAAACGATATGAGACGGACATTGACTATGTCTGGATGGTATTTTTTATTATTAATTTCGTTAAATTTGTTTACTGGACGTCTGGAAACAACATATATTTTATGTGCATAACAACGTATAACTGAGTGACATTTGTAATTATTGAAAGTGCCTGAAATATAGGAAAACTTGACACAACAAAGTAGATAAATTACAGCCTAAGTAATCCCAACTAATATTATAAATGCTAATGTGAGTTTGTTTGTTACGCCTTCACGCCTTAACTAATCGACCTATCTTCATAAAATTTGGGTATTCTTTTTGTGCGTTGTTTGTTAAGTCCTCCGCAACACAGGATTTATCTAGTGTGGAATTTATCTCAGTTAAATAAAAAAACAAGGTACCTAAATAAAAGCACACAAAAAATTGCTTTATAAGGTGTTATAATTGGAGATGCTGGCGGATCGAACCCAGGGCCTTTCACATGCAAAGCGAACGCTCTACCACTGAGCTACGTCTCCTTCTCACTGATTCTATCAAACAGAGTATCTCTAAACTATAGACAATCATAAATATATATTTTTTACAGCTGTATACATAATGAAACCTTTAATAGTTCAAACAATAGACATTAATTAAAACTAGATAAATAGTTTTTATAAAGACAAATTCTACAAATTAGATACAAACTGATGGTCGGTGTGCAATCTTTGCTCTTTGTATAATTTCATCTGTTTCTCTTAAATCTGTATTATAAATTAATCTCCCATTAGAAGATTATAATGTAGAAGATGCGCTGACATTGAAACTTAGTTTAATTATAAGCAATACATATTAATGTAATGCGATGGCGTAGTGGTTAGTGTAGCCGACTGCCACGCCTGAGGTTGTGGGTTCGGATTCCCGCACAAGTCAAACATTTGTATGCATGAACATGGATGTTTGTCTTGGTCTGGGTTTATTTACAAAAAAACAAAGTATATACATATATTTATATATATATATATATATATATATATATATATATATGTATGTTTATCCATTGTCTAGTACCCATAGTACAAGCTCTGCTTAGTTTGGGCTAGATGTTGTTGTTTGTATGTGATAGAATATTATATATTATATTATAACTAAACTATGTTTTAATCATAATCGTAGAAAGCTGGTAGAAAGCGACTGAATAAATATACATGTATATTAACAATCACCTATTGAGTAACTTAGTACAATCTATGTTTCGTAGGTGTAGTAATAGAATAGTATGTATCACAGGGGTAGACAAAAGTGTATAACACCCACATTACGACAGATATCCACGTGATTATAGACATAATTATATTATGTATACAACAATGACTCTGATGGCGTACTGGTTAAGTGGTCAACCTACCACTACCACTGCGCCCAGTGTTGTGGATTCGAATCCCACACAGGACAAAAGTTCCACACACATGTTTTTCTGAGTCTGGGTGTTCTCTGTGTTAGTTGTTTGAATGTTTGTTAAGTCTGACGCGACACAGGATTTATTCTTAATGTATGAGTTGTCTAATATAGATGAAAAATAATGTAAACAAATGCTAACAAAAATTGTCGTATAACAAGCTAAAATTGGAGATGCTGGGGATCGAACCCAGGGCCTTTCACATGCAAAGCGAACGCTCTACCACTGAGCTACATCCCCTTACATTAAAATCTCTTAAATAAAAGTACAATTACAAGGTGTAGAAACAGAAACAGTTGAATAAATAAATACATGGAAGCCATATACTTGTAGGTAGATATTCTGATTTGTATTTCAATGTCAAAATCCATTAATAATTATCTTAATCCATAAAAATAGGCTATGGTCACAAAAGAACACTAATGAACGCCAAAGTTACACTTATCAAAGTGACATGTATACCGCTGGGTCACCGAAGTCGGCAGAATTTATTCGGCTTTGAAAATTGTCTTTCATGTCGTCTAAATAACATAATTATATTATAAATCGATGCGCAATACGTCCAATATAATGAACATCAACTAAAAATGCAACTCGCATTGATCCACCAAAAAAGCCTCTGTCTTACCGCCCTACATTTAACGAGAAACTCAAAATATACTTTTTACGCAAAAACCGCAAAACTAAGCTCAATGTTCAAACCGAAACAATTTACGTAAAACGTCAATAAATCTCTGACGCAAACGCGTAAAATCAAAATTCAAAATGCTGATGTAAAAAGCTCGGAATATATGAAGCGTCCGATCAGACGGACGGACGGACAGACAGAGCGGTGAAGCGGACGCAAGAAATCATTATTGCGGCGGAATCCATACAAATAATTGGCCCGTAAACATGTCATGGCGGCGTCTCTGCCATGTATATTACTGTAGGGTTGCTATCGACAGAAATACTCCATAAGACTAAATTATATAATTAAACTAGGTATTAAAATATTGACTGGACGGATGGCATAGTGGCTTAAGTGATAGCCTCGCCGCTGTCATTGCGCCGAGTGTTGTGGGTTCGATCACACATATTTTTTCCCGTGTGGGATATCGACAATAATTGTTCCGGGTCTGGGTGTTCATTGTATCCGTTGTATGAATGTTTTTTAAATCTCTCGCGACACAGGGAGTATGCCTAGTGCAGGAATTGTCTTTTTAAAAATATATTAATCATATAAAAACGTTTATGTATGTATCTATGAAGCTGCCTAAGTGAATCCTTACAGAAAAGCGTGCCACGGAAAAATATCTTATGGTTAATCGGTGTGCAAAGTTTTATCCAAACAAATTAAGCAGTAAACGAATCGCAAAGCAATAATTAAATTATGAACCTGTGATTGACTAAACTAACATCCAAACGACATAACATTCAACGAAGGTAGATATTTATAATATTTCTAAGATTGGAGTGGCAACTCGTTGGACCAATTTATTGCGCTGATTACAAAATGACGTATTTGATTATCGAGGCACGTAAGATGTTATTGGAAATGTTCAGCACAAAGTTTGAAAATGTACCCGATAGATAAAAATATATTTATTTTGTATCGTGGGCTAAACGCTGGCAAAATATGATTTGTAATGCAACGCTTAACAATGGAGAGAAAGGCGAACTCTATCTATCTATAGTGTGCTAAATCAGTTTCTTCTTTCCTTTTGTATAATACCACACTGTCTCTTTAAGGATCGGTCCCTGTGTCACGGGGACTTTGTAAACATACTATTTTCGGAGACAAAGAACCCCAAACTCAGAACAATTTTTTCTGGATCATACCAAATCACTGACCCGTGTGGGATTTGAACCCAAAACACTGGGCACGTCGAAAGGGCAAGGCGACCGCTCGCCCGCTAAGCCATCCGTGTAGTCAAATTATCTATTGTTTTAAATAATAACAGCGGTCTTGTAACTGTTTGTTCAGATGCAAAATTTCTATACATATATTTATCTAACGTAAGTAAGTAAGTAAGTAAAAAAAAAGTAAGTAAACGTCTATTGGTGGTCTATTTCATAAGTTCAGTAGTAAGGGGATGTAGCTCAGTGGTAGAGCGTTCGCTTTGCATGTGAAAGGCCCTGGGTTCGATCCCCAGCATCTCCAATTTTATTTTGATATACAATTTTAATTGCCTTTTGTTGCTTAACAAATTAGTTTTTATTTTTAACAATTGTTTTTTCTCTACGCTATTTCGTATTATGCACCTCTGCTGAGCTGAGCTCTTTTTAATACATCAATCGCAAAACGCCGCAATCGCAGGTAAATGCAAAGTGTTATGTTTTATTTTGCTAGCCTGTCAAGTCATAGAAAACTAGACAAAATTTAAAATCTATTGTGTCCGGCCGCCGTTGTTCCAATGCTACCTGGTAAATTTTTATAAAATTAAAACTTTACTCTCCTATAGTGATTTCATACCACATTTTTATACATGTACTTAACTAGGCCGGAAACATAGTTTATTTTTGGTAGCCTCGTGGCAACCCTTGCCGAGATCCCCCGAATCCGTCAATGTCGTATCAATAGAGCTCGGCGACGCGATTTTTTCGTCGCGCGCCCTGATCGACGCGCCCCGACAGATGGCTCTGCTCCACCGCACCGCTATTGTGCGCCCGCGCAGCCGCTAGAGCAATATTTAACTTTATCCACAAGCCTTTATGCAGTTCATATCAACGTTATTCTTTTATACATAAAGATGAGATTCCTTTATCTTTTGTTGATTTCATTGCAAATTTAAGGATGCGTTTGTTTTGATTCTTATCTGTTTAAAAATAAAGGTGATTTTATATTTATTTTATGTTCATGTTGGATTGTAGCCGCTCTGATCGATTGGAGTGTTAATTTTAGAATATCAGATTCAGATTTGGAGGTTTTATAACCAAAGTTTGCTATCATTAAGATTTCACAAGCAAGTGTTTCTTTTTAGCACCTGTTCCTTTTATTTTTATGTAGGGCCAAATATGGTGACAATTTTCAAAGACTGAAACCTGTATCATGTCTGTATATAACTAAAAACGAAGGCAGAGGAATATGATAATAATCATACTCATATTTCACTATAGTTATATTGCACATAATAATATGCAGTGCGCAAGTATATCACCGTAGTTACTTCCAGACTGCATACTAAACGGCCAATATTTTTATTGTATATATGGCTGCAATGTTTTCAACTATAACCCAGCCAACTCAAGATACATTTAAATGCATCGGCTATTCCAAATATAATTCTTTGGATGGCCATATGTTTAATATTGACATGTAGGTATTATATAATTTGGGTGTTACATATTGCCGTCTAGTATATTACAGCCACACATTGTAGTGCAAATGTTGTCTTCTAAGATGCCTCTTATAAAGACTATATTTATACTCGGTAACCTGTTAATCTTTCCGGTAATTGAACCCAAACTTATGCTACTGGACTAACAATGCAATCAACTCTAGAGAAAGCGATCGATGTCATCGATAATCACCATTCTATAACGGCGTCTTAGCTTACACTGTTTAAAGTGCGCGTTAATTTCTGACCGGATCATCCCCATTAAACTGAGAATTACGGCCACCCATACTGTCAAAATATCTTCGTCGCCCGAGGACCTTTTAATTCACACGCACTTTTTTAAATGGTGATGCGATTCCAGGAAAAAATTTCGACCGCCAAAACAGAAATGTCTCGTTTGGACCCACGACATTCGCTTCTAATTTTATGCGGTTATGTGCGTGTTTAAAAGCTAATTATCGTGTACTTTTCGGATGATCACGATAATTTCCATATAACACTTATTTTTATATGCTTTTCAAGCTTTAAATAGTATGGCAAAAATATGCCGTCCTTACCAAAATACCTTGAGGTCTTCTTACGTTTACACCAATGTTACACATTGAAATTAAACTACTATTTACGGATTGTATTGCGGTTTATTTAAATAACTATTATTTCAATAGTTTACATTAGTAAACTATTGAAATTATCTATATTTACACTTTTACACGTTTCAGTTTGCAGTCATTTAATAGAAGGTGAGCTTATTGCCGTGTCACAGTTCCAGACTCCGTGGTGCTAATCAAAAATTTTCAAGAAAGCCCCAACAATACTTTACCTGACCCGGTAATGAACCCGAGACCTCATGCACAGCCATCTCATTAACTATCAATACGTCTACGAAGCAATATTTCACTTATGTTATTGTGCTTATGTATATCGATATTCTTATCTAACCCTTCTTTAAAATGTCTCTAATCAGGCCAGAGATTTGTGCGTTTTGTCGCGATTCCATTCGCTCTAATTTATAATCACATAATCCCATAACTACTTAAATCAGCTTAAAACCAGATCATATACCAACCACTATATTCCAAAGACGAGTGATGCGCCGGCGCATTCGACCGATCAATAAGATCGATACGTCGATCTTTAGTTCGACATTCCGCCGACAGGTGGCGTCATTGTCCGGTGGTAATTATAATGTAATTAATGTACGGTTTAATTAAACCCATCAGATAAGTACTGCAGGTTATTAATGCACCAATTAATGGAATTAAATGCTAACGACTACTGATAGACAACCAATAGCGAGGCAGAATATAAAAATAACTTACATGTTTCAATTGATGTTACCGAAAACTTTGCAGTTAAAGGATGGAAGCGTAGTTTCAGTAGTCACTTCTAGTTTCGGTGGCCATAGAAGATTCAATTCTGAAGTGGAGTAAATATTAATTTTCCGAGTGATTATCCACGCTAATACACCATTAGACCGATTCGTATAATACGAGTAAGTTTTTAACATATTAAAGATATATAAATGTGAAAGCAAGGATTTGCATAAATAATTAAATAATACACCATAAAAAATTTTTTAATTCAGCTTAGTTGCAAACTTGTCTGCGGTCTCTTCTGATAGAAGAAGCAATGCCAAAGAAATACTATCTAGAATCTTGTTATCATTATAGAACGAATAACATATTGATGGACGACCTGCGTAACCTTTACTAGAACTGAAAATAAAACCTCTACCGTAAGGTATAGTGTTTAATTTTCAACACTTGTTTTAAAGCTAACTAAGCTGCCAACCTATATATTTTGACGTACATAAGTGTTACTTTGTGAGCTAAAGGAATAAATGATTTTTAATTTTGAAAAAGCGTAAGATCATAAACTTATAATACGGAACCATCAACGCAGCCAGCGATTCGAAATCAATACAAATCAAAACAGTCGGCCACACAAACAGATCGATAAAATAACAAATAAAATCTAAACAGGCGCAAGTAACACACGGGTGCATTGCGCGTACGCATCGATCAGTTGATCTGCGCGATAAGGGGGCGTATTAAATCAAACCGCAGTGTTTTTAGCTCTTATTATTATTCATTAATGCTTCAAATAAAATGGAAAAAGCTCAGTAGAATAGGGGATGACATAAACCGTTTGAGTGCAAAAACTTGAATTCCTTACGTGAAGGTAAAGTTAGGAAAAAGTGCGTGTGTTGATTTAACGTTGGCGGCAGATAGATGAGGATGTTAGATAGCGATGTACTGTGAGATTAAAAGATAGGTATGCGTTTATGCGCGCATGTGTGTATTGTTTTGTATTCTATTGATAGATATTTCAGGATGTGATCTATCAACGGACAGTGATGTTCTGCCGGCTAATTGGTCGTTTCACACAACACTGTCTTCTGTTTACGCGAATATGAATCATTGAAATTAAACTATTTTATATTATTATTAACGGATTTTATTGCGTTGTTTATTTGACACTTTAATACATAGACTTTACTAATTTTTAAGCTAATTAAATTATTAACTATTTATATATAAGTTTACACTTTCCCCGACGTTTCGGTTGCTTTACAGCAGCCACGGTCACGGGAAGACGACCTTTTAGAAATAATATTTTTAGGTGTCTGTTTGCACACCTTCTTTTTGAGATAAATGATGTGTGCGAAACGACACTTAAAATATATTATTTAAACAAAAGTGTAGATAAGCTGTTTTGCCGTATCAAACAAGCCAAGTTACACATGTTAAATTCGATCTATTCGGTAATAAGCATTGAACTACATAGTCCGTTAGTCTTCTGTTTACGAAAATGCTGAACTAGCGATGTTTACAATTGCATTCTAATTATATTTGATTGTGCTATCAACACATATATAAGAGCATGCGTTGTATGCACTTATGTATGTGTTGACAGCACAATCCTTTGGTTAAAGTAAGTATCACGTAACTGTATTTAATCTGTCAATGATTGGAATGCCAGTCATAATTGAAATCCTATTGTGTCTGGCCGCCGGTGTGCCGCTACGACTCAATAGGTTAAATATCAATTGAATTCAGTTATAAGTATCACTATGATAGACACTGCAATTAAAGTACTTAAAGCGGATTAGATGCCAGCCATGGCAACGTAGATTCATCCTAATAAGCATGCATGACTATTGAAAATCTTAAGTTGCGTGTAAAAAAAATCTATTTTAAAACTATTTAGCTTAGTTATTCCATTAGCTTAGAGACCCTAAGTGTGACTTATACGAGATTTCGATATTCGATATTCGAGATTCGTCCGATACGAGAAAACGCTACTTCATTCAGTCTTTGATCGTTTCTCACCAGTCGTAAATATAAAGCTTCCACAAATCCGTTTCAACAGTACCACTCCAACCATATCTGTAACTTTCCAGCCCACACGGCAACAGCCTATACTAACAATTTCATGGGATTAAATAAATAGAATATAATTAAGAAAGGACACACAAGATTTTATTTTTATTAAATCAGACGAGCACTATTGGACGGCTTTTATAGAATTATTTAATCTGACTGTACACAAAATATTTGGATGGCTCGTGATCGAGACTGATAAACGCTGTGTAAACATCTGTATAGAACCTACATTAAAATATTCGGCGCATTAGTAGTGACAAGGCCATTTGAACCACTAGCGCATTAGAAATATTACTACATAATATAAAACAAAGACACCCGCCGCGTCTGTCTGTCTGTTTGCGATAAACTAAAAAACTACTGACCGGAATTTCATGCGGTTTTCACCACTAAGTATAGTGATTCATGAACAAGGTTTTGGTGTAACATTTGTTAAGGTTTTCTACTACCCGTGCGAAGCCGGGGCGGGTCGCTAGTTAAAAATAATTTAAGCATTTCGCAGACTAAGCCATTTTTCGATTTATACACATACCTTATGCAACGGTGATTTATCTTATTAAGTCACCAACACGATTAGGAGCCGTTGGCTAATACTATATTAAGTTGATATTGATTTAAAATTCTAAGATATTCTGATCTTCTTACGCCTATTATAAGAAGCGTCTCTTTCTGATAATCTTATCTGACCACAACACGATAAGCCATGCATCACAAATTCAATACACCGCCGCAATGTGCACTGACATTTCACACAACATCGATACAAAATAATCGATTCGTGTCCACAAAACATTCGGCTTTCATCAAAGCCTTGCAACGCAATTATTTCAGTCAAACAGTAATTTAAAGTCATTGTTCTTAAGAAATACCAATTATATACAATTACAATGTATATGACAATGTATTTCATTCCTCTGGATCGATATAGAATCGATGTGGTGGATGCTTGTCGCGCCGATTCATCGGTACGGCCGGTCGCAAAAAGTAGAACAATAAAGAAATATGCCTGTTGTGCTGTGTGCCCGTACGATGGTAGGTGTCAAATATGTTTCGAAATATCGGTAATGTTGCGGAGTAACGTGGGAATATAGACAAAATGAGTAACCTAGTATTCTGTTATCTATGACAATCATACAATATCGTATAAATAAATTATAGTGTTGTAATTTGTACCTATGGAAGAGCGCTATATTCTAAGAGAAGCTTAGACCTTGCTTAGAACTTCAATAGCCGGCATTCAGATACGGGCGGGAAAACCATTGTGTCTGGAACTCACCCGGAGTCAAACGTGGTCAAGACATTAAAAAAATAATGTCCCTACAGTAGCAGCACGATTCTGGTACTGGGCCCTGTAGACGGTAATAGACCCGTTCCCTTTTACATAAGACCAACAATACTATCAGTAAAAAATCGCATTTATTACCACTGCGCGATTAATGCAGCATTCAAATTTACATGATTAGTCATATTGGCATAGTTAGGTAATAATATTTACCTTACACGTAATAGGAGATGAGATTATTGTCACTAAATAGGCACATTTATTGAGTAAGTGCTTCTGAGAATTTTCTAGCAGAAATACCCAGTAATACTTCGTCCGGCCCGGCATCCTGTGATCGGCGGCAAACATAAGTGCAAACTTATGCCAATACGGCAGTGTTTATAAATATTCCAATAAATGTTAATTAAAAAATAACACTGTTGTAAAATCATTCCAGCTATTCTCTCTCGAAGACGCTACCAAATATGAGCCAAGCGTACGATCTGGTATAGAACAAAAACTCACGTTTTGTGGTCGAATTTGTCAGTCATTTTGCAAATGGACGTGAATAATGTTGTGACTTCTTATTAATAAAGTGCGCAATACGTATGAATGGACGGTGTGTCGAAAAATTCAAAGAGAACAATGACATTTTCTTACAAATGCATTTCAATTTTATCTTAATCTAGGACAGCACGTAATTATTTGACGCGTCTTCATGTATCGCTCATGTATTCTGACGCACTTTAAACTTTATATATATTTTTATCAGTCAACCAATTTAAATGAAGCCTTAGAATGTCGCTAACTTACACTTAGCTACCTCTCAACTGAATAGCTGTCAAATCCTTGATCAATGATTAATCTTTGATAAACGGCCCAACACTGTTAATTAATTATTATTTAACTAACACTCTACGTTGAGTTTTATGGGATATTTTCTAGATTAACTAGTATTTGGGCTAACAGCTTACCTGTCTTAATACATAATTGAAAGTACATCCAAATTGGTTTAGTCATTGTAAAGATAGGCATGCACAAACAAACATGATAATGGATAAGGTTAGACTGGTGTTGATGATAATCAACATCAGTCTAACCTTATCCATTGCTTGACATAGGTCTCTTTTTGATTGTAGGTACTACTCTAGAGTGCAGCGCAAAATATTATCTAGAAAATAAAAACGAAAAAGCCAGACATAAATTATTTACAACGATCCGATACATGAGGATAAGTGAGGCAATTTAACAGTATATGTTTTTTTTATTGTTGGATGACTTATTAATAATACTTATTTATCACATAATTAAATAATTTACATAATATATACACTAATTATATTCAAGAAATATAAACTAAAGAGATAAAATTAAACAACAAAATTAAAAAGCGTCATATATATATATATATATATATATTTATATAGACAATTCATTAAGTGTATTATTTCGATAGCTTTATGTAAGAAATGTCTCAAAATTTGCTTTATAGAAGCTATCTGACGAAGTGATGATAGAATATTAACTTACAAAAATTCTTGGTCTGTAATAAGTTTGACTCAACCTGGTATTAAGATCACACATCTACGATTCAAAGGAAAATAAATGTAAAATTTATTGACCGCCAGGAGCCCAGGACTGAGAAATGGATGGCAATGATTATATATTTGCACATAGTAAGACTATAAATCTCAGATGTACTTCAAGTTTTTATATCTATAGAATTTATGTTCTCAATAAGGTGAAAACTATTGTTTCTATTCATCATGTTTCTTTGAACTTATGATGAGAGTTGGAACACTACATCAATTGGAGAAAACCTTTAAATCTTCGGTAAGAATACTTAAGCATATGTAAAAGGAATAAAGTATAATGTTTGTATTTTTGAGTGGTGGACTTATCAGTGGCCCCTCTGATGTTAAGACAACGTCTTACCATCATAAGGGCCGCTGATTAGTAACCCTGTTCATAGAAATAGCTTTGTTTCTTGGTATTACAGATAGAGTTTCAAAGCATCACATCTAAGTCGCTGCCTGTCTTAAATCACTTCGGTGGCAACCAAACACATGGTTTGAAGCCTGATGGTAAACTGTTATTGTAGCCCATCTGAGGGAGAGAAGCAAAGGTATGTTAATAGGTTTAGACTTCAGAGTGTGTATGTGTGTTTTCATAATTACAATTTGTACTATTACAATGCTTTTGAAACGCATGAACATATTTTGCCATTAGTTTATTAAAAGATTTTCTAGTATTAACGTCTAAGACTGAATGGAAGTATTTGAGAAATATTGACGCTAGCTTCCAAAGTGTCGAACAAATACCAAATTATTTGCTAGATATAAACATTGTGATACTCAGCACTTGTACCAGTAAGGAAAAAGAATAAAAGCCTTTAAAAATAAGACAGTACGGTTTATTCTGAGGTATTCTTTAAGAATGATGCAGTAGCGCTTAGTTTTTTAATAATGTTCAACGTACCAAATACATTACAGATTTGTTTACGTGGCATATAAGACACAAGGTACCTTGTTTGCTACCGTGAGATTCTGCATTTGAGGGCCGGATTAAGCAAAATTTGTTCTTAAAATTCTCAGTACTAGTAAAGGGCCTGACAATATACCTGGCAAATGGTAATATACCCTATTACGCGGGCCATATAAATATAGCAGGCGACATGCAGGTATATACTTTCTATGGGCATATACAGGCATCTGTATGGTATACAAATTATTGCAACTACAATTATTGTATACATAAACCTTCATTAAAAATGCATAAAGTATTTTTTCTTAGTCACAGCCGTTTTTACAGAGTAACAATTACGTTTTTATGACATCTTTCTGCCGAATGCCCATCATTTTACCATGTTAGGTGTTACACCGTGAAAATGTGCAAAAAGAACCAATTAATTAAAATGTATACCATTCTCTCAGGCCGCTTTGCGTTCCTGCGCATCATTTATTATTTGGCAGTGGCAATAAATTAGTACATAAACTACTTAAAAATGAGATTAAGATACTTTATTGCTTAGGCTATGTTTACCACGTTAGGTAAGCGTCAGCTCAATAGGGTGAACTTGTACATTTTTTACACACGAGAACAAATGGAAATAAAAATAAATCTTTTTGCGCAAACAGTATCAAAATTGGATGCAAAATAAGTGAGTAATTAATATTTTAAATTTGGATATAAAATAGTGGGGATATCTCGCTATCTTCCTCCCGCAGCAGCATTTAAATAGCGATTACGTCATAATCTGTATCGTGTATCCTTTTTCTATAATTTGACAGTTACGCCCTACAAAATTTGTGACGCATGTATATTATTTATTATCGACTACATTTCAAAAATGCCTTGTATTTCAGAGTTTGAATAATGTAACTATTTAATTAGATAATAAAAAAATGAGAGTCAACTACAGGATTGCTTAATATAAAGTCGCACGTTCATGGTTTTGATCGATCAAAATATTCGAAATGCCACATTTAGCCAGCTATGATTTAGCCAATACTTGCACACTTTCAGACTCTGTACTATTAAGAATAGCTGCTCAGAAAACCGCAAAACAACTTACCCCGGAATGGAAGCTAGGTTCTTACGATCCATCGCAAAACTTACGCCGTACCAACGCTCTTATTACTAGATGTGCCCGCGGTTTCACCCGCGTTTATGATTACTGCGCCGCCCCCGTAGGTCTTAGCGTGATGTTATATAGCCTATAGCCTTCCTCGATAAATGAGTTATCCAACAGTAAAAAATTTTTTCAATTCGGTCCAGTAGTTCCTGAGATTAGCGCGTTCAAATAAACAAACAAACTCTTCAGCTTTATAATATTAGTATAGATATTTAATTCATTTGATTTTGCCTGCTCGCGCAAATGTAGGTTATTTTTAATGATATATCCTAGATAACAAACAAAAATAGTTCTTTGCCCAGAGAAAATGTTTAATTCATTATAAAAAAACCATGTTTACCTATTTGAAAATGGTATTGTTCAAAGAATTTCACAATTCCCCTCAAACAACGTCCATCATCAGATATCCTCAAATCACACAACACCAGACACACCCAAACTCAGAACGCGCACACCTTTATTAAATGCTACACGACCTAAAGATTTTGTTAGCACATCTGCTGGGTTATCTTCCGTACACACATAGTCCAGACGTACAACATTCTTAATAATGCAATCTCTGACATAGTGCGCCCTTATGTCTATATGTTTCGTCATTCTATGCGCTACGGGATTGTACACAAGCTTAATAGCACTCTGATTATCTACAAAAATGTAAATAAACCCAAGAGTTTCACCTTTTATAAATGCATTCAGCTGCCGCAAGTGAACTGCCTCCTTGGTTGCCTCTGAAAGAGCAGTATACTCAGCTTCCATTGACAATAGTGCCACGCAAGTTTAATTCCGGCATTCCCAGTTAGTCAACGAGCTTCCGCATCTAAAAATAAGCCCAGAATAAGATTTCCTATCTTTGATGTTCCCTCCCCAGTCAGCATCTACGAATCCCGTGGTGTTTTACACCGGCGATTTGGGAAATATCAAACATAGACCCCTTATACCCTTAAGGTGTCTCAAGACATGTTTACCAGCTTTCCAATGGCATTTCTTACAACATGAGTTATATTGCGCCAAGAAATTGACCGCAGCTGCAATATCCGGGCGTGTGTTACAGGCCAAATAGTTCAGCGACTCTATGAGCGCCTGATAACTACGAGAGTCTTGGTAGGACAAGAGCTTACCTCTTTCCCCTTCCGCCAAGGCTTTATGGAAATCCATTTCCATCGGATTTTTTACTGGTTTACAGTCGGACATACCATATTCATCCAAGACCTTCGAAATAAGCCTCTTTTGATTCAAATATATTCCGGTATCCGTCCTAGACAAAAGCATACCCAAAACTTGTCTCGTTTCCCTTAAATCCTTTATCTTGAAATGTTTACGAAAATTGTCTACTAAAACTTCCTTCTGCTGTTTGTCTTTGTAAAACAATAAAAAATCATCTATGTATAAAGCGATATAAAAATTATTATTTTTGTAAAGACATTTATCAAAGTCACAGCGCTTGAAGTTTAAAGACAATAACACTTCATTTACTTTTTCAATCCAAGACAGTAAAGCTTGTTTGAGGCCGTATATCGCTTTTTCTAGTAAGCAAACTTTTTCCTTCAAGTTTTCATTTACATGCAAATCACCATTTAAAAAGGCATCACATCAAAATGACTGATGCACAAATCCTTTTCAACAGCCAACGATAGCAGCAATCTAACTGTCGATCTTCTCACGACCGGTGAATAAGTTTCGAAATAGTCGATCCCATAGGACTGAGTAAAACCCTTCGCCACAAGTAGAGCTTTATAGGACTTGTTACCATTTGCATCAAACTTGTTGTACTTGAAGATGCACTTGTTTCCCACAACTTTAGCTCCAGTTGGCTTGTCGACTAGCTTCCAACCCTTGTTTTCGTACATCGAATCCATCTCTTTCTTTATAGATTCCTTCCAGTTATCTTTACCTTCCCGACTTAAGGCTTCCTTAACTGTCAAAAGTTCCTGCCTTTCTGTACAACATGCAAGTCCATGAAGATTTCCCTCTCGGATTCTACTACGTAGAGGAAAACGACATTCACTTTCGTTTGACTCTCCTCTATTAACAGTCTCTTCAACTTCAACATTGTCTGCTTAAGTATCACCCGTTTCTCCCAATTCCACTTCCGCGACTTACTTCAGCCTCATCTATAGAACTCGGCCTTTGAAAAGCTTCTGCACTACCAGATAACAGACCTGACTGACCTTCTGCCTTTGCAAGTTCCCTAATTACTTCAGCACCTTTGTCACTGCTGTCTACGAGCTGACTAGGATCCCCTAAAACCGCTGCTATTGCTGTGTGCTGTTTCCTCCAAGAAAACTACATCCCTTGCTCTAACAATGACGCGTGGATTACTAGGATTTATGAAACGATATCCCTTGGTTTCTTCACAGTAACCAACAAAGATGTGTTATACCGCTTTAGGGTTCCATTTCTTCCAAGTTTCCTTGGGCACGTGTACAAATGTCTTCGTTCCAAAAACTCTGAAATGATCAAACGACTGAACCTTCCCGTCCACAACTTCTCAGGAATCTTAGTAAGAGAAGTAAACAGCAGTATTGCACGCCTCTGCCCACAGTCTCGCACTCAGACCCTTTTCCGCCAACATAGCACGAGCCATTTCCACAGTAGTGCGGTTTGCTCGCTCCACTACGCTATTCTGCTCTGGAGTGTGGGGAACAGTCAACTGATGTTTTATACCCTTTTGGCGTAGAAACCCATCAAACTTCTTGTTCACAAATTCTGTTCCATTGTCCGTGCGTATGTACGCAGTTTATCTTCAACCCAGTTTCAACCTCTACACTAGCTATAAAAACTTTAAAATGATTCAATACCTTATCTTTAGATTTAAGAAAAATACAAAAGATTTACGTGTAAAATCATCTAACATAATGAGCAAATACCGAGATCCACCGTACGAGGGTTCAGACATTGGACCACATATCTGCCCTTTCAGCGTCACCAACTTGAAAAGGTAAACGATGTGCCTTCCCCTTAATACAGGCGACACAAGGCTCCATTACGCTCTTTTCAAAATCCATATCCAGGAGCTTACGTAAATCTCGCTCATTTACGTATCCAAGTCGCCGGTGCCACAACATCAAAGGTTTACCTGCTTTCACTGACGCTAACGCAGCCCCATCTACAACCGCCTGACAACCTTCAAACTTGTAGATCCCTGAGACTTCACTTGCAGTAGCCAGAAGCTTCCCCTTGAAATGGCCTGGAACCAAATCGTGAATTAGCTTGCAACTACCTCTGTCAAAACTCACCTTCCATCCTTTCTCTACTAATTAAGACACTGATAACAGATTAACATGCAAACCAGACATTACATGACATCCCTTACTGCAAGCATTTGTCCTTTCATACTCACCATGATGTCACCCTTACCCTCACATTTAATCTTACCATTATTCGCACATGTCACGTTACTCATACTAACATTCATAACCAAATCTTTAAACCAATGCTTCTGAAAAAACATATATGAAGATGCCCCGCTGTCGATGTACCACTCCGTCGGGTTGAAGGAGTCTCCGGCGCTGAATAAAGAAAGGCTCACGACGTCCTTCGTGTTGGAGGTCGAGTCTGCTTTCCTTCTTTGAGGACAGTCTGGCTTCTTATATCCACTTTTTCCAAATTTAAAGCATTTAATTTTGGTCATATTCATGTCTTTGTTCCCATTCCGCTTCTTACTTTTACTCACAGCTAATGCTGAGTCCGCTAAAGACGATGTATTGCAACCATGACATGAATCCTCCTGTAGCAACTTCTGCCGTTCGTTCTCTGAAGTCAACTTCATCCCAGAGTGTTCCAGCGCCATTCGCATAGGCCTGTACTCTTCAGGTAGTCCTCTTAGTAACACGACAGCTATAAGATCATCGTCAAATCCGGTGGCAATATCCTTCAACTTTTGAGAAAGAGACATAACCGCAGAATCATATGCATGCATCGACGAGTGTCTCTCTAGCTTCTTATCCAGCAACGCATTCATTAGGGTGATTCTTCGATTTACGCCTTTGTCCTCAAACGCGTTCGCTAGATTATCCCAAGCGTCTTTGGCATACTTAGAATCTATTACATACGCATACAGTTTTGGTTCCACATACAGATAAATCAAAGCTAGTGCCTCTTGGTCCTTCTCGAAGGCGGTGGAGTCTTTGGAATCTGGGTATTTAGGCGTATACGTGAACAATTATATTTTGTATCCCACGGAAACAGTTATTTTTTAGGACACAGGTCCTTTTCTGTACCCCCGACAAAGTGCATGCGAAATTGCATAACGATCGATCGAGTATTTAAGGCGTGAAAGCATAACAAACAAAGAAACAAACTAACATACATATGTTAGCATTAATAATATTAGAAAGGATTCTAAATATTTGTGTGTAAGATTAATTAACAGTGACTGCACAGATAGCACAACTTACCATAAAGCTCAGTGGGTTGAATACGCACACGGGACAAAAATATGTGTATTTCAGAAACAGCTTTTCCAATCTTGAGTATTTTTGGATCCGTTGTTTGAATATTTGTTATGTCTGCTGCGACGCAGACAATATTTATAGCACGTAACTTGAATCGATCAAAAAAAAAAAAAATGAAGATAGTAACTATTAGAAAATATTTTCATAGTATTAGTTACGAATATCAAAATACATAATTATTAGTATTTGTTATGAATTTCAAATTAGTTATTTTCTTAGAAGTATATTTCTACCAAGACATGAGCACGCAAAGACTTGTTCATCGAAACAGTATCACCTTGGATGAACTTGTTAGCAATTAAAACATTTAAAACAACTCGCTATGAAGTTACAGGTGATAAACACACACAATAGATCATAACACGAGTTATGACAAGCATGTGTTGTTACAAGATACACTCACACATACAAGCGTAGAGGTATTAGTAATAGGGCTGCCACTTACAACATATTCGTTGATATAGATACAAGCTGTGACTCGCGACTTTGCTAAAAATATTTTAACACGTCAAATTTATTATGACAAAATTTACGTACTGTCAAGACATTACGTCCGAATGCCAATTGCCGAATTGTCATGTCTAAGACCGCGGTCATAAAGTCACCTAGCGCGGAGCGGCGCGCCGCTCCGCGCTAGGTGAGGCGACGGCGCGGGTGCGGCGCGTTCCAATGCATAGATTTATATGGAACTGGACTTAAAGGTAGTGGAGCGGTGCGCGCCAGTCTAGTGGTGCCCGCGCATCTGCATTGATGTAATATTGAATATTTCTATTTTTGCTTTTTAACGAACGAGGTTTGTATCAAAAAGATGTTGTCGTCGCTGTTTCGACATTTCCTACGCGAACAAACACACTAACTATTTCTTTTACTGTAACTAATTTCTCATAACAAAACACAACGCCGTTTTGGCGCCGCGCGATTTGATCGCTGGCTTCGAGACCGGTCTGCGTTGCCGCGATGCTTGCCGCGCCGCCGCCGCCGCCCCGCAAACACTGACTTCGAGACCGAGGCCTAAAGCCCGAAAGCGGTGACGGTGATCATGAGTGCAGTATAACAAAAACATATTCGGTACCTCTCCACCTTCGCTGTCTGTGTGTGGTGGGCTTAAATTTACATTATAGATGTTTAATTCAGAATTAATTTTGAATCAAACCAGCAATCTATAAAAAGAGGGTATATGAAGCAGGACTTGAACTTGAACCCGTGACCTCAAACAATCCTGACGGAGTTACAGTTTTCGCTTCTTGGCTTGTCTTTTAAATGTGAAGGATGTTTGTAACTCAATCGTGTAAACCACTGAACGGATTTAGATGAAACTCAGCACACTGATATACTCTGTTCTAGATTAGCACATAGGATACTATTAGGTACCCTAATATGGATAGTATTTACGCAGATGAAGCTATGGGCAGAAACTGGTCTTACGTTCAACGGATAAAATATTTAAATGTATGGTAAGATCATACAAATAAGGTGGTTAACAAGCATACCCTTCCTGATAGTAACCGCTCATAGGCTCATCCAATAGCACATGTTACCCACTCTTCAAAAACAGAGTCACTTGCTCCATTTGCAAAAATTTACACAGCACCTATGCAATTGTAAATCCTCGGGCTGTAAATTAGGCTACTGAGTCTGGAGTCCTAACTAAACTTGTCATTATTAACACTGATAAATTAATGTGCTTGTAATATTGTGAACTACACACAGTACAGTATATATTTTATTTTGAACATCAATTTATTATAAAAAGATACTATAAATACTATACTAGTTTTTGCCTGTGGCTTCGCTTGCGATAATTTAGAATTTGACAGTAAATTTCTATCTCTCGAAAACAGTACTTGTGGTTAGGCTATAATTGAACTGATACGTTTGTTTCAATGTTAAAATAATAAATAAATAATATAATTAAAAAGTTCACAAAAAACGTTCCATAATATAAAATATATAAAATAGTTTTGTTTTTATCCAGGAATAGGTCAATACATATCTGGTATATAACCTATGTAGGTTATTTATCAGATATACATATATTACGATCCTAACACAAGAGACACCTTTCTGTTGCACGCTAAATAAGAATTATAATTACTATTTTACTCCGACTAAGTAAAAGTATAAAACTATGCGTCATTTATACCTATAATAAATATATTTTCTTTCTATTTCTTTAGCAGACAATAACCTACCTTTTATATATAATTTTAATATCTAGATTATTTTAAAATGACACTGAGCATAAAAACTGTCAATAAATATAAAAAAGACAACCATCTTGTGATATTTTTTCGAATCACATAAATCATTTTACAAGCCATCTGTATAAGTGTCAACCCTGACTCAAAACGTTACTTTTTACCGCCGACCCGCGAATTCGCCGCATACATTGTCTTAGTATGGACAAAATAAGTGAGTCGGAACTACTCGTAAGAAGCCGCTCTACCACTCGAAGCGACCCTTTGATGTCAATCTGGCACGATCTAAAACCAACCTTATAGTATCAACCATAAGTTTGATATTCGTTTAAGCAATTTTGAGAATTTTCGCCATAGGCCTGCGATGGAAAATAAACTTTGGTTGAAGGTAGTAAAGTTGGTTTTTAATTGCGATTCCGTTGTGTCTAAGTTACAAAAACTCTAGTGATGATGGACAAGTAAGCAGAAACTTATTAAGCGTCTTTGACGAACATGCCAATTGTCGAACGTTCTTATTGTCGCCACTTTTATTTATAGCCATTTTCGAGATCGAATTTCGTTCGGTTTAGGGAATTTCGATGCTTTTTGTACGCGAAGGATTTTAAGGATTATCCGAAATAACGGTCTCGATGACGTCTGTTCATTATTTGTGATTGAAGGACTGGCAGCTTGATAGTCAATTTGAAAATATTTTTTTAGGAATTCGTAATGCTGTGTTTGTAATACAAATTGAATCCAGACTTTATAACTCCAAATCCTGATGTTCGAGAAAATCATCTATAGAAACTCAATCCTGTTATTGCTAGTTTTAGCAATGGATCTAAGAGAACAAAAAATAAAGAAACCAACGGTGACGAAGATAGACAGATGAAAAGGTGAATAGAGTTAGATAAACGTCCCACCTAAACGAGACATTTATGTCACTTTACAGCTGTACCCCCCGATGTTCCAATCGTTTTAAGTATTACGTTACTCGCTTTCTTTCTGCCATCCATATGTCGTTTAGCCCGCTTTGTGGTAAGCGGCTCTCGCAATCTTTAGACTCTAGTAATACGTAAGACTCTTCTCACCAGGTGTTGGTAAATATGTTATTATTTACCTAAACGTTATTATTAACCTCAGTAGCAATGACAAACCGGCGGCCGGAACCAATAGATTTTTAATTATGTCTGGTATTCCAACGATTAACAGAATACTTAACCTTAGCGGTAGTATCTGCAAATAAAACCAATAAACCGACTCGCCTAATCAAAATAACTTATCATACTCAATCTAGCACTAGCAAGCTGTAAAGCTAAGGCAAAAGATCGTGGACGACGTGGACTCACCTAAGCTTACTGAAGACTAGGCTATGGTGAGCTCACCCAGAAACTACTTCTTGATTTTATTGTATTTGGATAGAATACTGCAACACAAGAGACTGTATCGTAAAGACATTACAAGCATTCAAACAACGGATACGAAAAACAACCAGTCTCGAAACAAGAAAAGGAATTTCATACAATAACTAATGTTGTATAATTCACCTTATGTTGTAAGTTCCAAGTTTAACTTTGACTACTCAAAAGATTACTCAACGACCGATTTAGATACGTGACTGGGCCCCAAATCGATAGTTAACGCTACCTCAAACTATCTATATATATAATAAAACTGTATCTGGTCGATATCCGTACATAGGAGCTATTTAAGAAAAATATTGTCATAATATATGGTCTTTATGAGAGCTATAGAATTTTTGCCTGTCTGTATGTTTGTGCGCGTATCACGCAACAACTACTACACGAAATTGAATACGTTTTCCACATTTGTCTTTATGAAGGTCTAGCTTCAAATCTGGAGCATGTTTTATCTTGATAAGCCGCCTAATAGTCAAGTATTACAAAATTACCTACTTACAAATTCTGCGCGTACAAAATGGCGGGCAAATGCTAGTTCCTTAATAAATCCAAGTAAGTTTTACAGAATTACATACTAGAGATACCAATAATTAAAATAAATTATGTTCAAGTACTTTGAAATAACTACACTTCAACACATTGAGACAACTACCATCTTAGTCTCCCCGTGAACATGGCTGCTGAAAAGCAACCGAAACGTCGGGATACGTGTAAAATTAAGTCCAAATAGATTTTATAACTTAAAAAGTTTAGATCTAAATAAGCAGTAACAGTTTTTAACAATAGTAATTGAAAGTTTCAAAATAATGTATACTTAATAGACTTATATTGTCTTACATTGACGCGAATAATATGCTTATTAAAAGTACTTTGTTGAGGAAAGTGTTAACTTTAATATAAATAGTTTTAATTAATTTAAATAGTATTGTCTTCTATTTACGCGAATATTATTCATTGAAATTAAACTGCTATATACGGATTTTATCGCGTTGTTTATTTGACACTTTATTACAAAATTTTGAAAATTGTTACAATACTACTACTATTAAACTTTACTAACTTTTAAGCTAATTAAATTATTATTAAACTATTTAGATTTAATTTATTTTTACACTTTCCCCTTTTTTTTACGGATTTAATCGCGTTGTTTGACACTTTATTACAAAATTTTGAAAATTGTTACTATACTACTACTATTAAACTTTACTAATTTTTAAGCTAATTAAATTATTATTAAACTATTTAGATTTAATTTATTTTTACACTTTCCCCTATATATCAGTTTAATTTCAATGAATAATTTAAATAGTTTAAATTGTAGTAAAGTTCAATAGTAGTAGTATTATAGTCCAAAATTATGTAATAATAGAGTGTTAAAAAATTCGTATAAAGTAGTTTAATTTCAATACACAGTAGAGATGTTCCTTTAGTAAGTAATCAATACGGTGAAGCTATTTATCATCGGTAGTGGCGGATTAGTTGTAACTATGATTTACGACAGCGCCACTGCGCTGCCCGCTAAGTCCAAATGTCGCACCGTTACCTCCCCGCACTGTAGGTAGCCATTAGTTGGGGCTGTTAAACGAGCGAGTGAGCGACGGATGGCTGTCTATTTGGTTACGGTTCGAATCGGTTTGGAGTTGTAGTTTGAATCGGTTGTGTAGAATTATTGAGGTTGATTCCTAAACCCTTGGGGAGCCGTGATTTGACATATTCAATGCCAAATATTCATAACAAGTTATGATAAGAACAAGAATATCAACAGTCATTTACTTAAGTCACATTAAGAACGAGTTGAAATTAGCGAAAATGTACAAAAGATTATGATTTTATCATAGCACCGACTCTGTACAGAATAAATTAAACTGAACTGACTGATTTCAAGAACTCTTGAACTCTAGCCAAACTGTGAAAAATGTCTTTTGGGTGACGCCAGAATAAAAACAGATCAATTGACAGAATTATAAATAACATTGCTTGCTGTTTCTGCTTTAAAAAGACAACTAGAATTAAATCCAGTGTCGCAGGTAATTCAAAAACATTCAAACAATAAACATAAAGAACACTTTTTGTCCGGTATGGAGATTAAACCCACAACACTTGGTGCAGGGGCGGTGACCAGTTGACCATTTAAACCACTACGCCATCCGTGCAGTCTTGTGCTTGGTATCAGTCAGTGCTTTGGGTTCAGATCACTAAATAATTGACCCTAAGTAGTTTTCAAAACATCTCCAATGACAAAAGCTTAGCTATACATGAGTATGGTTTTTCTGTTCAGTGATAGGTACAAATAGACACACCGCTGTTATAATCGCGATGTTCGTGGCCCCACGCAATGTCCACGCACATGTCACCGCAATCCAATCGTATAGCACTTACAGTGTCGCTTTTTTAATATAACCCACACAAAAAGTGCCTTCTTTTGGACAAAAACAATTTGCGCGAGCCCTTACTGGCCCTTAGTCACGCCCGTTTTTGTTATATTGTATGGAAAGTTCTTAACATTTCTTTTGATTTCGTACATTTATATTTTCGTAAAAAGAAAAGCAGTACAAAAAAATTGGTTTTTGCCGCAATTTTGTTGCTTACATGAAACTATCATGTATCGCAGACATGATTGTATGGATGTATACAAAAAAGTTGTACATATGCTGACTAAGCAGTCAGCCCTATTACCAATTAATTTTAATTTTTTTATTTTAATCTTAATTATAAGCAGCGATAGTGGGAGCCTAGCTGTCGGAGACCGTTGGATTGCTAGGCAAAGGTTTCGATCGATCCCAAGACCTCTAACTTTTCCAAGTTATGTGCGTATTAGATAGTTAATTATCGCTCGCTTTAATGGTAAAGGGAATGATCGTGAGGAAAACTGCATGTCTAAGAATTCTTCAGAAAATTCTCAAAGCTATTTGGAGTTCGCCAACCTGCACTGGCTGAGCGTGGTGGACTACAGCCTAACCCTTCTCACACTGAGAACAGGCCCGTGCCCAACAGTGGGACAGTTTATAAACATGGCTGGTATTATTGATTATTATATAAGCCTAGACGCTAACGTCTCTTTCATCCTTTCATTTTTAGCTATCCTTAGCAATCTGGATCCGATTCTTCCTATATGAGCCCAGTTTGTCATGCCATGTCCTTTTGGACATCTCATAGTCTCTTTTTGGGGTCCATCGTGTAGGCAATCTCGGTCATAACGTACATATGTGGCCTACCCAGTTCCATCTATAATTTGTATTTTAAACCATAATATCGAGTTTCTAATTAGGTCTGTAAGCTTGGCGATATACAATACATATTAGTTTGGTTGATCTTTGAAAATATTTTATTTAGTAAAGATAGGAGTGTAATATTTTTTTTGTCTCTTAGATAACATACACACCCCTATATCCGGACCTACTCGTATCTTCTCTCTTAGCCTTTATTATTCACAAGTCACTTGGGGTCGGGCTTTTCTGGTCTAACCGGATTTGACTGGATATCACACGACTGGTTTTTACACGGAGCGGCTGCCACCTGACCTTCGCAACCCGAAGGCTAACGATACCCAAAGGCTAGACCAGTGTCAGGATATTAGAGGGTACTGACTTTCCCAATAACGACTGTCATATACAGGGTGTGGCGTAAATAGTGGTCCAACGTAAAGGAGTCGATACACCGTGTTCCTAGCTAACATATACCGGGATATTAATCATTTTAAATAAAAGGTCTCAAAAAAAAACATTTTTTTTATTTTTTTAGAAATTTTTTTTTCATTTTTTTTATTACTTGTGAACTTGATAATAAAAAGAACATTTGGATAAGTTGGTTTATGTAATTAGCAGTAATAATAAAAAAACAGAATGAAAAAATAATAATATTTGTCGAAAATACAGCCAAATTTGTAATGCAAGGTAACGATTTTCTAAAAAAATAAAAAAAAAATTTTTTATTTAAAATGATAAATATCCCGGTATATGTTAGCTAGGAACACGGTGTATCGACTTCTTTACGTTGGACCACTATTTACGCCACACCCTGTATGTTCATGGCAGCCGGGACCGACGGCTTAACGTGCTCTCCGAGGTACGGAGCAGGCGATAATTGTCAATCAATACACACATAATTTCGAAAAGTCATATAACTTCCGAAATTCAGAGGTGCGCGACGTGGGTTCGAACCCGAGACCCTCTGCAAAAACTATACATAAGAAAATATTATGTATATTCTCCGTATATTCTAAAATTCGTCATAGATGGATTTTAAAACAACATTTTAAATCTCATCAATGTCGGTATAGGCGCCTCCGCCATCGCAAGCTTTACTTCGTAATGCAGGTCTTACTATGCAAGCCACGCGCGCAGGTAAGTGGGGGTTGGAGAGCGGGGGGAAAGGGGGGATAGGGATGGAGGCCTATTTTGTATTTCATTACCACCCCTCCCTTTAAGTGGGTGATAGTATTTTGGTGGCGTCTTGTAAGGATTCTGTTTCGTGTATCTGTTGTTGGATTTTTTAATCGAAGGTAAGAAGAAGAAGAGAAGGTAAGAGTTGATACAAGAAAATTTGTATAATTCGTGTTAAAGACTTACGTTCGAATACATGTATGGCGTAGCAAGCAAGGAGACTGCTTGACCGCTCTGCCTTCACGCGAGGTTGAGGATTCGAATCCCACACGGGATGTATAGGATTTCTAGTAGAGTAGGCTCGGGTGCAACATGTGTTGTGTGTGTTGTCCGTTACTTACTTTTGTATGTTTGCAAAGTCCAAGCCTTAAGGCTTGATCACTTAGGCAAATCTAAAACAGAAGAAGCAGCAGCAGTAAGAAGAACCTTCTTTGTTTAATTAATACTACCGCACTAGTATTCATACTACCGCACTAGTATTAATACTACCGCACTAGTATTAATACTACCGCACTAGTATTAATACTACCGCACTAGTATTAATACTACCGCACTAGTATTAATACTACCGCACTAGTATTAATACTACCGCACTAGTATTAATTCCTGTGTCACGGGGAACTTTACAACCTTTCAAACAGCATACAAAGAACCTCGACTCGGAATAACAATTTGTAATCACACCAATTTTTGTCCCGTGTTCGAACCCATAGTCCTCGGCGCAATGGCAGTTGCGACGCAGCCACTTAAACCACCATGCCAACTGTACGGTTTTAGTACGGAAAGCAGGATTTAGGTTAGAATCATAATTATTGAATGAAATAAGTATTAGTATATAGGTACTTAACGTCTAAGTTTCTTTTAATCTATCAAGATTCTAATAGCACGAAAATATCTCCAGTTATTGATTCCAATAGGTGGTATGTGTATGTCTTTATCCAAGCGGTTCGGGGCTTCCACGTCTGCCGTCTCCGTCACGTAGCGACGCCGGATCGATGCCGGCACGTGCCGGACCGACGGTTTACGGCATTTTAACTGCCGCGTAAACTCTATAAAGCTTGTATAAGTGCACCGGGTCTGTCTCTCTTGTTTATTGGCCAAGTTAATGGTGAATGGTTTTTCAAGACATGCTTTGGGTTATGGCGGAAGGTCTAGGTTAAAATATAAATAATGAGGATTTATTTACTAGTTGAGGATTTGGTTTCCTTTTGTTGCTTTAAAAGAGCCTTTTTCAAACGTCATATTCGTACCAAATTTTGTCAAGGTTGATACTTGGTATGATTTTTTTCATATGTTTCGTAAAAGAGGCATCTCTAGAGATTATTCTTATATTGTTCACCGTAATGCAAGCACACTGGCAACATCAGCACAATGACATATATTGTCAATTCTGCAAGCAGGGTGGCAAACAAGCATTAGGTATTTTTTTAAGTCAGCTCCCGCTCTTGTTATACGGGGGGCGGGGAAGTTTACAAACATTCAAACAACGGACACAATGACAATCCAAACTCATCAAAACTATTAGTGAATCACACAAATATTTGTTTTGTGTGAGGATTGAACACTTGGCGCAACGACAATGTCGAAGCAGCCGCTTAAAACACTACGCCAACCAATGCATATTACCCCAAACTGCCTCCGTGGCGCAGCGGTAGTGAATGCGACTGCTGTGCATGAAGTCTCGGGTTCGAATCCCGGGTCGGGCCAACAGTTAAGAAATCTCAATAGCAGCCCGGAGTTAGGAAGTTGGTGGTGTAAGACACCCCCGTGCCTCGGATATTAAAAGGATCTCTCTCCTGTCATGTCAGATTACCGTCCCATTGGATTATGAGAGTTAGGGAACAGAGAGTGCACCTGTGTTTGCGCACACACTTATGCACTATAATATCTTCTGCGTAGTTGGCCAGTCTCCGTTAAGACTGGCCGCCGTGACCGAAATCGGTCTGGAGGATATTATTATTATTACCCCATCAACACATAGGTATTCGTGAGGAAATACTTTCCGCATCCACAACCCTTACAACGTCACGACCGACAGACCGCTACGCAATCCTTAAAAATGCCACAACAGATGAAATTTACACGAACATTGTATTAAAACCTTCATCATAACTGTGTAAACGAGATATTAAGCACAGTTGGACGCCAAGTTCCATCATCAGGAAGTTTTTCATTACTAATCGTCCCCCAGCGCGGGTGGTACGAGCGGGTGGCACGAACGGTTGGCACGGATGCGGGTCACGTACCATTACGTGCGTATTGTACCTACATCTAGCTATGTTTGTCACCGGTAATATGTTACACTTTGTTATTTAGCCAACAACACGCTTCAAATTTTACTAAGTAACTGTATACGTCAATAGTATTTAAAAGGCTTAATTAATTTAGTAAAACAGCACGGTTGGTGAATAAAGAATTTGAAAATGATAATTTCGCTCGCATCTACCGAAATCGTAAGCATAGTTGACTATTATAATTTTAGTAAATATCCTTACTTAATACAACTACTGCCTACGAAACTGAAGTGTGAGACACCCATATTTAGTCTGGTTTATAAGGTAGCTATGTTTATAACGAACGACATCTATACTAATATTATAAAGCTAAAGAGTTTGTTTGTTTGTTTGCTTGAACGCGCTAATCTCAGAAACTACTGGTCCGAATTGAAAAATCTTTTTAGTGTTGGATAGCCCATTTATCGAGGAAGGTTATAGGCTATATAACATCACGCTACGTTCAATAGGAGCAGAGCAGCAATGAAAAATGTAGCAAAAACGGGCAAAATTCTCTTATGTGAAGCAGACAAAGTTGCGCGGGTCAGCTAGTATGTAATAAAGCGCGATTTATTGCGAATAAGCAATTCATTTCTTAAGAAAAAACCCGATAACAACATTTCCGATCTAAGTATTCAAACCAGGATCTTAGAATTTTTACCGAATGTAAGTGTAAACTTATAGAATAGGACCGCGCGACGGGATATTTATAATTACTGATTTTAGTATTCGGTTATAGGTGTACGTTATCAAATATATAAGTGACCTGGCATTTCTTTAGTATATCTTTATAAGTCTATCAAAAATGCAGTTACCTCTACATCCCTTACCCCTGATGATGTACAGTACCCTAGCCAAAGCCCAATTTCATTCAATATCGATCCTGAAACATGAATAAGCTGTAATATGATGTGGAAGCAAACTTTCAGCCGCTTCCGTTCAATTTTCCTCCTACAACAGCGGTATACGCTACGTACAGGCAGGAACGCAAGTTGCGCGCTATGCCGGTCACGTACACCTACGTGAGCGTCGCGCGCTGAATTACCAGTTGTATATCTACCTACATTCATAGTATAATGTAGGCAAAGTCAACGAGCTTAACACGCTGAGAAATTCCGTGTTTTGGTAATAAGGAAAGAGATAAGAAAAGAATTATATAGTAACCGAAAGGATGAAAAGATAAATAGTCAAAATCAGAAATCTTTTAATAATAAAATTATCCTTATGAACATTAAAATATATACATAGGTTAGTGAGTTTATTAAGTTATTAATGCTACATTAGGTTAGTTGCAGGCATTTCTTGCCTGCATTGGGCACTGCTGGGTGGGTCGCTGATGTAATTTCTGCTAGCAACCCACCCACGATTACATGCAGCAAGTTGGCCCACTGTGTAAAAAAAGGTACTTTAACAATGGTGGCAACACATCTGCAAAAAAGGTTTGTTGCTTCGTTCATGCAAATGCAAAGGACCTATGTGAATATACCAGGATGAGACGCACAACTACTCTTTTAAATCGCCAATCAATTAAAATTTTAGTATTCTACAGGCAGCTACCTAAAATCAAATAAAGACACAATCAAGTACGTTGTAATGATGCCTATACTCATTACAATTCCATATTTTTTTACAATCTATGTAGCAAATCAAGGTACATAGATTGTAAAAAAATATGGAACCTACCACGCCTACCGCAAGACGGGCCAAATATGTATATTCTTATTATATTTGGCCTGCCTTGTAGTAAGCGTGAACTTACAGTAGCCTCTAAGCTAGCGATGTGTAGTATTGCATTCAAATAATGTTCGAAGGTTTACAATTGGCAACACATCAGTATTTGCGCTGTGTTCTAGACCAAAGTATGCATCACTTCTTCATCATACATGACTTGAAGCAAAGTAGGCATCGTTTGTAAATCGTTGTGCACAACTATATTCTAATATCATTTGAATACAATTAGGCGCACTAGTACTATAGGAACTAGCAAACCAGCATCACTCGCGCGTTGCTAACCTTTTACAAAAGAACCCGCTGTGCTGTAAAGGCAATTGATGAAAACTACTAATCCCCTTCTGACAGCATAACGCCCCTTGAAGAACATAGGAACCCTATTCCCCGCAGAAACATACCGCAAGGTTATTTGGGCTGCCGTCATCCGTAGCGTAGAGGTACTTGCTACTTCTAATGTCCGTTGTTTAGGACTGCGCCGAGCGTAAGACAGATAATGACAGAGCTCGTGCGGCGCATATCCAAATCGGTCCGCGGCCGTCATAGTAAAATTGTATGGAGGATTTGAAGTGCTTTTTTGATAAATATGTATCTTTATTGTCAACCAATAACTTAAATATTTGGGACGGACAAATTGTAATATAACTATTTATGTTTCATTTAAGCTGTAAAATAGGATAGATTTCTACTATTATAATCTAAAAATCACATAACACTTACGTTTTTGCATTTTCGTGCAAATTTACGTAATTCTGTAGGCGAAAATATTAATTATTTTAAGTTTTTTACACGGATAAATGTAAACACATTCATTGTTATGGTAAATGTATATTTTATATTTGTATTAAACAAAAAGTGTTGATTTTATTCACTTAACTGTGACCGTCTGCTTTGGGACATTTGGTTCGGTGCAGTCTTAAATCGAAAGAAAGTCGTAACAAAGATATGATTATTCGATAAATATAGTAAATTACACGATTGGATTAAATGTCAACCGAATTTAAAACATTGTTCTGGCTCAATTACTCTATACGGTTATGAAACCATTTTAATATTGTAGTTTGATTACTTTGATTTATAGATTCAATTCATCCATACATTGCTTTATTCTATGATAAGTACAACAGAATCGACTCCATTGTTTAAACTATTAATGAGTCCATTCTCTTAGTGTCTTAAACAGAAGTACTCGTATTTTATATATTACATTGTATAAACAGCAAATCCGTCCGAGTGTCTCAATAACGTGTGACTTAAACCAGCTGATACAATATGAGTGTAACACACCTCTGCTTTCCCGTAGGGGAAAGATAGGCTTGAGTCTTAGAACATATGTAGAATCAGCAACATAAGTCAATACACACTGTGGTCTATGACACATAATGTAAATATGTTTGACACATAATAAATACTACCTTTTGCTCGCAACATCGCCTGCGTAAAAGTAACTTAGGGTATATTAGTAACAGTAACACTTTAAAAAAATATATAGCCTATGTTACTTGCTGATAACATGGCTATCTAATGACGAAAGAATTTTTAAAATCGGTTTTGTTGTTTTTGAGTTACCTACCCTCTAACTCTTACAAACAAAATCTAAATCTTTCCTCTTTAATTAAAAAATGTATAACAATTTATTTAAATTTTAATTAAAATTTAGTAAAAATTTAATTTAATATTTAATTAAAATATTTATTAAAATTCAATTGCAATTTAATTAAAATTTTATTAAAAATAATTGCGTTTTCCATATTAATTTTAATTAGTATAGATAAAGTCGTGAAGAAATGTTCGTATATACTTTGTACTAAACTCGTACCTAATGCCTAAACATGCCCAAAACTGTTGATAGGTAGGTATATCACCCTAACGACCTCTTTTATCAGCTTGTATTATATTTATCTTCAGTGATTATTAAAGATCGTCGTAAGCAAATCATTAGAACAATCACGTTTAAAATTGTATAATAGATATCGTCTAATGCTCACACGAATCTTAAATTGAAGTTTTTACTAATTTATATAGATTTTATCGCGGTTACATACAGTGGCCCGAGATGGGCTGCTACATGAAATGCTTAAGTTAAAGTCTATCATAACTTTTTATATTGATTAAGACCGTAACAAAATCCTTACTTGAAGTAACCTTACCGTGAGTTTGTTTGTTTGTTACGCCTTCACTCCTTGATTACTCGACCGACTTTCCTATACACGTTGCCAGAGGTACAAAAAAGGACATAGGGTATCTTCCATCCAGAAAAAGTACTGTTCTCGAGGAATAGAAATTTGTTGACAAAATCTAGATTAACGCGAGCGAAGCCGCGGGCAAAATCTAATAAATTATAAAGCAAACATTGCCTAAAGTTTTATTTCTATACATGTCACGCAAAATGGCCTCTAACTTATAAAAACAAATAACAAATAAATTCAATAACATATACTATCTTCTTATAACAAACTATTTAAAGAATTCTATATTCGAAATTTAAATATTTTATTTATATCAGCTTCTATTCGTACCGGCCAGTTCTAAAATTTTTCAGTGTTACCCTCTTACAGCTATATTATCTATTATCAGGTATTTAGTGAAGTCACGACACAGCATATCATATTAAAGCATAATAACGTTGAGGAACAGCAGTAAATCATGTCGGCGTCAAGGGGGAGAGCACTTGGCGCTCGCTCCCATCTCATAGCATTCTTGTAACACCATAAAAATTGTTCCACGTCTCAAATGAGGGATTAAACTCAGTGGTATACACAACTGGGTATAGCTTTATGGAAATTATATTAAGCGTCCGTTGTCTGAATGAAGATGAGCTGTATTTTTCTCGACGATGGCATTTGTGTCCGACCGATTGTGATGTTTCAAATTCAATTCGCAAGTCAGGCGACGTACAATTTTATCGCGTTGTTTATTTATCATTATTACATAATTTAGAAATTGTTATACTACGACTTAAACTTTATTTATTTTCAAGCTAATTAAATTATCAAATCTATTATAACTATTTATATTTAAGTTTACTCTTTCCCCGACGTTTCGGTTGCTTTTCAGCAGCCATGATCACGGGGTGACATGGCTAAACAACGCGATAAAATCCGTATAAAGTAGTTTAATTTCAATGATTAACATTCGCGTAAACAGAAGACAATATCAGGCGAAGTATTTAGCTAGAACATTTTCGACAGCAGTAAGTACGGAGTCTGGAAAAACGTTTTGATCCGGGGATAGGGCACATAATATAATATACATAAATAAAATAAAATAAAATATAACAAAATATAAACATAAAATGCGACCACACCTTTCTGTATACCAGTAGACAGCAATAGAATCAGCCCTATTACGTAAACTTTAAAATAGTTATAGATATCTCCCCTTTGGGGAAACACAGACTTAAGGTTATGTATGCATTTTGTATTTTCTGGTAAATAGGGAAAACAACGGCATTGCTCTTGTTTAAATGTAATTTAATATGTTTTTACAGACACGCAATGCCATCTAGTGTTCCGTTAGCGTAAATAAGGCTGTATTTTATGATATGTATAATGAATGCCGTTGTTTGCTTATTAATTGGTTGAACATATATTTAAGATCCCTGTATATGTTATACGTCATGTGTGAATGTATTTACTGTAAGCAATCCATACAATAAATAAATAATATTTGGCCAAGCCTATCCTTCCTTGTCATCGAGAGGTTGTAGATTCAAATCCTACCCTTTGTACCGGCGCCTTCCTAACACAAGCCTAATTACTTGCTTTGTTGGACGGTTTATTAAGAATAATAGTGACCATTTTATTAAGATTTCTCAAATTTTAAACTTGTTACAGAAGACAGATCCCGCACTAGAGACAATTTCTTTATCACGAAGGACTTTACAAACATTCATACAGCGGTCACAAAGAACAACCAAACTAGAAACAACTATATAATGTGTGGATTACACATTTTTTTGTTTTATCTATAGATAGAACCTACATTACTCCTCGCACTTGCATTGACACAGTGGCCACTTAAATCATTCACGATTCCCTTAAGTAATTATAGATTACACTAATTGTATATTCATTGTGTCAAACATTAGTAAACGAGTGATAATAAACGTAGTTAAAGTTGGCCCCGCAGCTCTCTCCGATCATAATAATATGATATAATATAATATTCTACCACATACACACAACACCATCTAGCCCAAACTAAGCAGAGCTTGTACTATAAGTACTAGACAATGGATAAACATACATATATATACTTTTTTTTTTGTAAATACATACATATTATACATAGAAATATGTCGTTCAGCAACACCACACACAAAAACCTTTTTTATCTATTAATCAATTACAAATAGCTGCGCAAGCGCCTAAACTTAATTTGCTGACAATTAATAAAATATTTTTAAAACATATCTTTATATTTATTCATTTCCATGTATAAACATGACTCATATTTTTTTTTTAAATAACTTGTTATATAATTACGCAATACTTAGTGATGCTTATCAGGTAAATATTATTATTTTTGCTTACTTGTGTACATTAGATACCTGTTTTAAACACAATAGTTTTAATATGTAGTTAAAAGGTCGTAAAATGCAGTCGTTGTTAACTACAGTATGTAAAATTACTTAGATGACATACGTGGGGATGTAGCTCAGTGGTAGAGCGTTCGCTTTGCATGTGAAAGGCCCCGGGTTCGATCCCCGGCATCTCCAGTTTTTTGTATTTGTAAATTACATTTTCATATTTTATCATTTTATTTTATCACATTTTATCACTAGTTGACACTTAGGATTTACAAAAGTTATCGTATTTTCTAAAACTAAATTGATGTTTTTTTATATTTACTAACTGCGAAATTATGCATGACACAAATTGTGACATGTGATACACGGATAAAAACATTCTTTATTTAGTTGTGTCCCACAACTTTATAGCTTTTCACAGTCAAAATCATGAGATATCTGGATGACAAATTACATCAAAAGAAGATCAGGAGTTTGTAACATTCGTGTATAGAAATAAAACTACTAATCAATAATGAAAAATATATCATAAACTTATTTATAAACATAAAAAGGTATATTGCAGGTGTTACTAATAAAATGCTAACAATCAGTTACTAATAGGTAACGTAATAGGTATTTAAGTGTCGTCATTATAGTCTATTTTTATAAATCGTCTTAATTTATACCATATCTTTCTCTATTAGTCTAATCCACATTTAATGGTCTAATAATCATTACATTTTTTCCTTTCTTGCATACCCAAAATAAAATACTCAATGAAATGAATACTCAAAAATGTTACCATATCTAAATAAAATTATTACCATAACACAATGTAAGTAATCTCATCACAACACGAATAAAAAAAATAAACAGCTAATCAAACATTTGGCATCAACATAAACAGTTGATTGGCTGTAAAAGAATGCTCAACTTCATTTGTGGATAGATTGACAATGTCTGGCTGTAAAAGTGCCGAATTATTGCCCGGTAGCTAGATTAGCTATAAAAACTTTTTTACAATCGACTTACTAAGGCCCATGCAATCATACCTAGTGATGGGGTCGTGATAAACTATCGATAAGATTTTTTATCAACATTTTTACACAAACTTATCACTCTGATAAGTCTTATATTTTATGATGATGGAATGATTGCTGTTGTATCTAATTAAACATTAGCAGAAATTCTTCAAACTAAATTACGTGCTCACGCTAATAGAGGACGCACATAGGTTTAAAAAAATGTAATGTTCTTCATTCTCCCATAGAGTATATGACACACACTCAGATAAAAAAGAAATATTAATAATATATTCAACAAATAGTTTCATAAATTTCTTTTAAACTGATTCTAAATAAATCCGATGACGATTCGCCGGATGGTACATTAGTTAAGAGATTTCCGTCGACGACCGCATATATCACACCACAATAAGCATTTATAAGGTATTTTATATTATATTAAATCAACTCTTAACTGAATGCAATTATTCCATAAACTTACAATAACCAACAATAGATCAAAGTAAATGCAAAGGCGAACATTGTATTATAAGTTTGCTATATTAGGCCTTTATCTGCTTATATCGTTTAACCAAACATTATGTTTAAATGGTATAGATTAAAACAAATACCGACAATTGGACACAATAGCGAGATCACATCACTAGCACGCAATAACTCTTGGGCGCACCTCTAATTTGCATTTCTTTATTGGATCGCGTTGGAATTGAGAAAAATTCTCAGGCGCTCTGTTTTAATTACAAATTGTATATTATTTACATTTAATTTACAACACCCTAGCAACTACCAAATTACAAAATGCTGTTAGAGATTAACAGGCTTACAAATTACTGTGTGAATCAACGTAAATTTGTATCAAAGGTAAAGTAAATGATGTCCTATCAAAGTTAATGTTACATTTTTAACCGTCGTTTCATCTAGCTATTAAGTAAAGTATCGATTGGTAATTGGTTATTACGGGATTAAGACGCAACTTCGCTGTTTTGCACAGTCAGGTAATTCACAGAATACGGACACAACGGCTAGCATAAGTAATAGGGATACCGTGAGTGTAGTTTGTGACGGTACATGGACAAACAAAAATATGCCAAAAGTGAGGGTGAATCAAGATTCTTCTGCCTCACAAACGGAGACATGACATCGCAGCACCAGTCAGCTTGTGACCACGGCCGGTGTAACCTGGTCGAAACGTCAAGCATAAAAAAGGAAAACATTATGCATGATCGCGTTAATACCCGTTACATATTATATATATAACAGCAAAATATGCTTACCAAAAATACCAATTGCACAGCAAAATATATTTAAAGAGATCAAACTAAGTCGACGACAATTTTTGGGTGGTTTTAAGAAGGAACCTAACATAACCTAACCCTTGCGAGACGGAATGCAGTGATTTGAGGCATATAGGTGCTCGTTACGCTGTGCAATATTTACTGTGCAACTAGTATTTTTGATGGTCATTATATTTAATCCCATTGATATCATCTGTATTTTTATTTAACCTATATTATACCTATATCTGTGCAGATATGGTTTAATAATAAATATATTAAAATATGCTTGTTTTACATTTTGTTGTACATGCATACATATGTTACCTACTCAAAGTAATTATTAACAAAGAATCTTGTTTATATGTTAAAAGATAAAGTAATGTATACCTAATCAGAATAACAGTTATAACACGTATACAACAATTTAAAACGTTCTACTAAATCTGCAAATTATCGAGATACTTACCTAAAAGAAAACAACCAAACCAACGCCATCAATGTTAATTTTCTCGAGCAAAACTTCTACAAAAATTTATCACGATGCGCATTTAAGTACATTGGCGAGCAATATTGGCAATCGGGTGATTACACGATAGATCAGGTGCAGTGCTCCATACATCGGCTTAAGAGCGCCATGCCTCGTACCTCGTGCCACCACATTACACTGAATGTTTTATTTTAATGGTGCCTGCAGATATAAAGCCTGCGAGGACGATCTATTGCACTCAATCGGTTGAAGTATTGAGGTACTTTCGAGGAAAACAAGTGGTTTTATATGTCTGATTGTTACACGTCAACGTTATAAGGGATAAAAACATTTTCTTTATTTGGTCTTTTCTATGATTCAATACTTAAATAAGAATATTAAATCAATAAAGTAAGCGGCATATTGTCATTCAGCCAGTATTAAATTGAACGTGTCTTGTATCGTTTGAATACTTTAAAAATACAATGTCATGAAAATATATAAAAGTAACTTCATTAAAATATGTGTCTACTGTAGCTAAAAGAGCAATAACGTAAATGTACTTACAGAAAAGTGCATTTCCTTTTCTCAAAGGATTTTAGATTTTACGTAGGTATGTCAACACATTAATGAAAACCAATTCATTCGCATTGTGAATATTAGAATACACAAACGCACGTCTGTATAATCAATATTTTTTATCTGTTAATCTTAACAGACAAAACCATTTACGGTGTTATCTATTACATGAAGTTACTTGTAGATGAAAAAATGCTAACAGATTTAATATATTATATTAAAATAACTTAAAATCGCATAGGAAAGAAAAATAAATAATAATAAATTAAGTGACGAAGTACTTATCTATTAAATTTAGCTTCAGTTTATTGCTTATGACAGCTTGCGACCCATGCATTTTCCTACTTCAAAAAACGCCTACATGCCATGAATATAAAACTTTCTGTAAGTAACAAAAAACATGTCACACAACCAAAACTAAAAAACCCAGAAGTGTAACATTTCTCACAACACAATATTTATGGGTGCACAATTGAATTTCACACTTGATTTGATATCGGAACCGTTTGAAAAATCCTTACGGCCACCTACCGAAAAAAACGCATCTGTCAAATAATGGCGGGAAAACAGACCGCGTTTCCTGTACGAGGGGTCGCCATGTGTCAAATGGGAAATAGTTATTTATGGCAACCATTCACAAATTGCATTTGGAGGCCGAATTGATATATTGGAATGTTTTATATGTAAATGTGAACGTAAGATGAATGGCTTGCCCCACAAACGGATATCTCATGATTTAGATGTAAACTATGGTTAATGCCCGTCTAATAGATCTGGACAACAATTTATGTATTTTTTATGCAAACTGAATAAAATATATCCGTTTGGCGTTTCTTTTATATTTTATTTTCTAATGTCTTATCGTCTCATAATATTGTCTTCTATTTACGCGAATATTATTCATTGAAATTAAACTGCTATATACGGATTTTATGGCGTTGTTTATTTGACACTATTACAAAATTTTGAAAATTGTTACACTACTACTACTACTATTAAACTTTATATTTTATTTAAAGGAGACGATATATTAAACTATATATCGTCTCCTTTAAATAAAAGCAAAACTCATAATGTTAGGAATTCCGAGCCCTTTTTTTTAAATCTTTTACCAAGTAATTATCTACCGGAGTCCAAATAGATGTCAGTCTGTCTGTCATGGCCAGATATGTGAAGTAAGTAAATTAATATATGGTATATACAAACTAAGCGAGAGGCATCGGGACCGACATTCTCAATTTTAAATAGATTTCTTGCTCTAAATACCAAGGTTACATCAAAACATCAAAGCAATATTATATAGATTTGCATAAGATCATAAGAGCGGCGGTCACGTTTCCGAACGTTAGTTTTGTTTCTGTAAATCATTATGTCAACCGGGGTCAACTCCGTGGCGAGCTGAGCACACTGCACACGAACCAATCCGTTATTCACGATAAATGACAAGATGAATTTATGTATCAATACTTGTCTTTGTGCCTAGATTAGTTGCCGTTCGATATCCTACCAGGAGGTCCTTACGGTGCATTCCATGTACCACGCAGAATTACACTACGATATACAGTGTCTAACAGTACGGTTTCATATTTGAGGATTTTATGTGAAATAGCTAATACCAAAATTCTAATAAGAAAATCTTTTATTTCCATCTGATGTGGTCTAGGGTCTGCTTTCTTGAAGTTCAAGATTGGTTTTAATATTCATTGTCGTCAGTTAAACATTTACACAACACAATATGTGGACGAGAGGGATGCTTCTAATGTTTAGATCAGAGGTACCCAATTTTTTTTTCTCAGAAATCATTTTCGAAATTTAGCGGATTCCGGTGGATCCTCTGCAGCTATATATGTTCATTATCGAAAGCAAATAAAGTTTCGTGGATCTCCTGCTTACGAATTGTGGACCCCCATTTTTTTGTCAGGGCATCGTAGACCTCCGTCGAGTCTCCCGTGGACCCCTGGTGGTCCACCTGGACCACTTTAGGAACTAATGGTTTATCTATTAGTAGATTTTGCATGCAGCTTTGCTAGCGTAAATATAGTCTAAGTTACAGTACTTTTTCTTGATGAATAAGGTACCTATGTTCTTTTCTGTTCCCCTGATAACGTGTATGTATGATGATCGGTCGAGTAGAGAAGGCGTGAAAGCGTAACATAATTCACATTCGTATTTATAGTTAGGATATATTATGTCACACTGTTGTTTTCTTCTTTTAATATTGTTAATTACGACAAAGTAATTTTTTTTATGTATGTACAATATGGAGGCGGATATAAAAAGTACAGACCCAAAATAAAAACGTACAGACTCGGCTCTGTAAATCATACAAACTTTTATCTTTTTTTCGATCTCTGTAGCCTATAGTCCTATAGATACCTGGCTTCGATATAATCTACCCAATGCTGTTTGACGTTATTGTTAGTGAATGTAGGTACTTTAAGCGTCTTACACATAGGAATACAATTGGATTTCTGAATTACATGTCTGAGAATTAAATCCTGTTACTTAAGCAGCATAGCCTAGCAAATAAAGAAAATAAATTGCTATTAAGATTTCAGATAGGCAAATATTTAATAATATATGTTTCTAAAGTTATAATATAATAATATTTAATAAGTTTACAATATCAAACTCACAACAGTCGGCGCACCGGCAGTGACGAGGTGAACACTGACACCACTACGCCATATGTGCAGTCAATACGAGACAAAGTTACACTATGCTGTTTTATTATTTTATATACAATAATAATATTTTAACCTATTGAGTCGCATCGGCACACCGGCGATCAGAGGCAATATGTCTGGCAGCTGGTTCCAATTATATCTGGCATTCAACTATTGACCGATTAAGAGATAAGACGATTCCTGCACCACAAAAAACAAACACTTGACGCTAATTAAGATTTAATCAATAATACGATTTATACACTAAATAATAATACGTACACGCATGTTAGTAGTATATACTATATACATGAACATGGATGTTTGTCTTGGTCTGGGTGTTTCTATGTATAATATGAATGTGTTTACAAAAAAAAAGTATGTATATATGTATGTTTATCCATTGTATAGTACAAGCTCTGCTTAGCTTGGGCTAGATGGTGTTGTGTGTATGTGATAGAATATTATCATTATTATTTGTTTCTCATTTACGGGTATTTTCCTAACGTATTAGGGAGGCTTTGGGAGGCTTACACGGCTTTTATTTATATTATATTATAGTATATTTGTCGAAATATGCTTTACAAACTTGTGTTTCTTGTCTTCAATGAATAGATACTTTATTTTATTTTTTAGTAAGGGAAACAGCCTACTCTCTACGATAAATCTGGTGTCGCTTGTCCTTACAAACATCCAATCAACAGACACAGAGCTGTTTTATTTAATTTTGTTGTATTCGTTGATGCCAGGTCCCATGTTGTTCCACAGTCGGATTTCTGAGTCGGTCAAATTGTTATATGTTTTTTTGTTAGATAAATTATTAATAGCAGAGCGAATTCTAATTACGCCGGCAGTAGCCAATAGACTTTCCTACTGGGTCTAATAAATATAACTGTCCAAATGTAAGTCTATCACACCTCTGCTAACCGCTTTGTTTGTAAACGTTAGGCCCGGTGTCCACCTAAGCACAGAGGAGAGAAGACGAGAGGAGAAGAGCTGTGAAGCTGGCAGGTTATTTCCACCAAAGCGAAGAGGAGATGCGTAGCCGAAAGATGTGAGCTGTGAGAGCTCGAAACCAGTCAATCGAATGACGCTTTCGGGTGTGCGAGGCGCGGGGAGAAGGCAGCGAGGAACGGGGCATTCCATTATATTATACACAAAGGACTCATAGACAAATTAGATAATTATGGACCCTTTCGGGCACAGCAAGTCCCAAACCTCTCTGTGTCAGATAGGCCTAGTCCTGCTTCAGCATAAATTAATTAGTGACAATAAATCAAAGAAATATTGTTCTTATACTTACGTACAAAAATTCGTAAGCAAACTATTTACTTTAATCGTTGTTAATGTAACGAGTTTTTAATGTGCATAACTGTTAACTAGCCACATTTGGAGTGGAAGAATATAAGAGTCGTTTTATTTACATACACTTATTTGAATCACGTGCTGTTGCCGCTTTTACATATACAACGCTGACCTTGTCCATGTTGCCAATTATTGGTAAAATTATTATTTGGTAGGTTTAACACAGGTTTGGGCAATCTGTAGTAGAAATTTAATTGTAATGTTCTATGATAATTTTAACATACCTACTTGGGTATATTTTAATTTAGATATTGGTATAGTATTATATAAAAGGTAACGTAGGTAGACAGCCTAATGCAGTATTTTTACTCAGTATTAAACTGATAGATATTTATTCAATATTTAATATAAATCTTAATATCAGTGATCACACCTCTGCCTTCCTCTTCACGATATACAGATATCATAATTTTCTGACTATAATGACTTTTAAATAATTCTAATAATAAATTAATCAAGATAAGGGTATATTATTTCTAAGCCGTGTCTGTAGCACATTTTCAAAGCCAGAAATGTTGGATATCCATTGCTCTGTTATCAATTTGACTAAGATTAGGGCTGTATTATTATCTACGTCTTAAGTCTACCAATCCATATGAGAAGATAAATCTAACGACGTTATACTGTATTTTGACAAATTGAGTTTAACGCACGCGTACCACTATTAGCATGGAAGATATTTTTTTTAGGTGAAAAATATCGATATAGTCGACTTGACAACACTCAGATAGAAAGTACTAAAAGTAGATACCTAGTAAATTAATACTTATAGTGCTTACAGATTTACTATAACAATTTTCGGTAATATCTTTTGCGATAGCAGTAGCAACATTTTATTGACTATAACAATTTTCGGTAATATCTTTTTCGTTAGCAGTAGCAACATATTTTAGGCATCAGTCACTCTGGCAGGTTACACGCAGGCGCGTCGACGTCCGCTAGCGTAGTTAACATTTGTTTAACCTTGAGTAAACTAAACAAACTACCATGGATATTAACGATAGAGTTGTCATAATAACTGGTGGAAGTTCCGGCCTTGGAGCGGCGACAGCGATATATTTAGCGAAATTATCAGCCAGACTTGCCCTTGTAGGCCGCAAAGAGAATAATTTAAACAAGATTGCAATGTACTGTGAAAAATTTACTGGTGTGAAACCACTTACAATAACAGCTGACATCAACGAAGACCTTGATGCTGAGAGAGTGATTAAGGAAACAGTGGAACATTACGGAAAAATAGATGTTTTAGTGAACAACGCCGGCATAATAGGAATGGGTGGCATCAAAAACTCGTCTATGGAAGTTTATGACAAAGTTATGACGACAAACATGAGAGCTGTGTACCACATGACAATGCTCGCCGTGCCTCACTTGATACAGACAAAAGGTTGTATTGTCAATATCTCTTGTATATCTAGCACAAAGCCGAGTACAATGGCATTGGCGTACAACATTTCTAAGTCCGCGTTAGACCATTTTACTAAGTGTGTTGCATTAGAGTTGGCGCCAGATGGCATTAGAGTTAATTCTGTGAATCCAGGATTTGTGTGTGGAACAAATTTGTTGAAAGATATTGGTCTAAGTGAGGAGCAGTTATCTATGTTTGTGGCTAATGTTATCGGTAATATACCTCTAAAGAAGGCAGTGGAAGGGGACGAGGTAGCCGCTCTCATTGCGTTCCTGATTAGTAATAAAGCTAAAAGTATTACTGGAGCCAACTTAGTTATAGATGGTGGCACTATACTCCGTTAAATGTTGTTGTTTGTATTATATTATAACCTGTTTTTACATATGATCTATTTGTTATTATACCTATTATAATGGTGCGAAATCATAAGAAATCATAGACTAAATATACCTAATGTTTTGTTATGGAGGTTAACCAGCCATGTATTTATAAATAACATTTTGTGTATTACTGAGTGTAAGTTAAATAAATATTAATATGTATATGTCAATGTTGATGCTGTAATTAAAATTAAAATAATGCTTTATTTTTATGTGCTGTTTTAAAATGAATACTGTAATGTGCTTTAAATGTAGTTGTTTATAAAATATATTTAAGTACAATGTACCTGTACTTCTAAGTCGTAAAAGTCATATGTCTCGCAATTATTTTATAGCCATAATAAAATAATTTAAAAAGAAATGTAAGTAGGTACCTTTAGAAATTAATTAAAAAGATTATTTACATACGAAGTTTTTTTATTTTCCATCCATTCATCATACCCGCTTAACCTTCAAAATCACATTGTACTAAAATCCTAATTTAGCAACATACCTACCTACCTATCACATACTATATTAATTATCCTGGACGGCTGTGAGCTAATATTAATAACCTATTTTTCGTCTATATGACCTAGAAATATACAAATTATAAGCGTACCTATCTACTATGTAGCACGGCAGTTAGGTACGTCAAATTACTATTTCTGGAAGGCTAAACTATCGATGAATAAGTTATTAATTTTGATCTTTAATTGTATAAATAACAACATGAATAAATAAAACCTTTTTACTCAATACTAGAATATTCTACATGCACAGCTCTAAGGAGTTTTTACTTGAAACATGTAATATTCAGTAGGACGTAAAACCAGTACGATTTTCTCGTCAAACCGATCTGCCGACGAGATTAAGTGCCTAGACCAAAATGGCACGTGCTATTACCTCGATGATGCCTAAGAACTTAAGGTCTTAAAGATTTGAGATAGGTACCCTACGGAGAGGCGTTATTGTGTAAAAACAGTTCAACAGTCATTACCATTTGTTAGAATAATTAATTGCTATCGAGATAATATATTTAAGTACATATTAAATGAGGTTGTGATTTGAACGTATGTAACACAGAACTGAAATCATTAACTAGGTAATGTATTATATTTAATTTTTAAAGAGATACATAATAAGTTTCTCAAGCAATGTGTCATATAATTATGTAATTTGTTACTGCCAACGTACCGTCATATCGTCATACCGTCAATGCCTACTAAAATATAAACAAATATATTTTTACCAGTTACCTTATATATACTGCAATATATTTATCTTATAGGTATTAGTTACCTATGTATCACACGATAGGCACACATACTCTACATTAGGAATTATTTCTTATAAAAAAGCAACTGTACGCGGCAATAATATGAGAACCGATAGTAATTCACTTGGAAAACTGTCATCGAGACCAGTTCATGTATTCTGAAAATACCAAATATGGTTATTCTTTTTCCTGTTCAACAATGTCTATCTTGATTGCGTAACGACTACTGGTCTCAACAAATTCTACAAGAAGTCCGTATAAAACATTGTTTTGTGATTCTATTGCTTACGTAAGTAGACATTGATCTTTGGAATTTACAACTAACTACTTACTGATTTTTTTGTATATAGACGTCTGCAAGTTCAATTTTACTCAACTTCTAAGTTATAAGCAAGAGATGTTTTTTAAGATCAGTGTAAATATATGTGATGCTTACCACGATAGCCCATAGTCATAAAACTATGTGTTTTACATCACCAGCGGCGGCCCTAACTCGTGTTATCTATGGCTGTAACTAATTTGACATACAATAAATATCAAATAATAACAAATCGAAATAATGCCAAAATCAATAAATATACTAAGAATTAGAAGCCATACTTATAATAATAAACTTACACATAGATTATTGAAAATTTCAATTTCAATAATAATATAATACATTATAATTAATTCTAGTTATTCAACAAATTAAGGATACTAATAAAAAGACAAAATTACAATATGAATTAGAATTTGAAGTGTTCATTAAATAAACTAATTATTTAAAAATTCATAGTAATAGGTACTTTAAAAATTTATACATTCGATCAAAAAATAAGTCAACACTTGGTTAGATAGCGATCAGAGCATGAGCATTGAGTGTAGAAAATGCCTGACAATTAGGAGCGAATTGAGTGCGGTGAACGTGCGTACAGTCGGCGCGCGGCGCGGCGCCGCGAACGAACGGCACGAACGCAGTCGCAAGTACTGATTTGGTGCAAACAAATTCAAACAATCCGCAACGTGATAACGTTTCAGGATTGTCTATTTTGCCATTGAGCAACAAATAGTAGACTTTATTTACTTATTAAAAATATTTATTCTCAAAATCACCAAAATATATTTTTTTAAGTCAACTACTGCAGTAGTATTATATTGTGTCGAGGGGGACTGACTATACACACAACCAAACAACGGATACAAAGATCATACAGACTTGGAATAACAATTGTTTTTTGTTATGACAACTCCCGCTCAGGATTAATTCCTGTGTGGCGGGGGACTTCACAAATTTAAACAACGGACACAAACAACACCCAGACTCAAAACAAATATTTATGATTAACACAAACTTTTGTACCATGCGAGGATCAAACCTACAACAGTCGACGCAGTGGCAGTGGCAAGGCGATAATTAAAACCATTACGCCATCCGTGCAGTTGACCTTTAATATTTTTGCCTTTGTACTCTTAAGTGGATCACCCAAATTTTTGCCCTATATGGATATTAAACCCTGAATAATCAGCGCTGCGATAGAGGCCAGGCGACCGCTTAAGCCACTGCATTAACCTGCTGGTACATTTCATTACCTCTGGTGGCAATTTAACGTAGGTACTTAATATTGTTTTGTGCATAGTATGTGTTTGTTTGTACAGGTTTGTACTTAATAACAAAGATAGATACCTACAGGTAAACACGAAATGTAATTTCTGAATGTTTTATGAGTTTTATCAATCCACGTGCTTCACGGGAAGCAATTAAAATTCAATACTAGGTAACAGATTAACGAACAAATTGACTTATAGACACCTAACGCCATTGTCATTGAAACTTTAAAATTTAAACCTTGTTACTCTGAGAATTTAGTAAATACCAATACCTATATATTTACAAATACAAATTGACATTGTAATATATATATTAATACGTACAAGAAAAACTTTGTACTTACCTCTTTTTACGAAAATTGCGCGGACGGGGGAGTATGGCACTTGCCACAGTTAAAATTTATATGGAAAAGGTGTGGCGAATCCTATTATTTTTATAAAATATGCATTCGAAATACAATAAATTAATGAAAAAAACTACACGCACACAACCATGCCGTTTCGGCATTGTTCGTCTAACGTCGTACAATTCTTCGTAACTATAGTTACATACATATACATTATTAATATGTAGGTAATAAAGAAAAAATAAAACAAAGTAGCAAGTCAATGAAAGAGTATAATTAAGTAAATAATATTTCGTTTGAAAAAGATAGGTAAATAAACCTGTATAGCCTTGGCGAAATCTAAATGAAATGTGATTATAAGATTAAAGTTATAATCAATTATGGTCGAATTTTGACCAGTTGCTAGTAAATTTAATTAAGCAAATAATTATCGACATGTGTAAAAAGCTTAGTTCTTTTTCTATATTTAAATTTTGACTAATAACTGTAGCAACATTCGCGCTTCGGGTCACTAAATCACAGCATCTATTATTATAACATAATTATTTGAATCGATACAAGTATTTAAACTTAAGTATGATAATTGAATTTGATGTCATGAATATTTTTATAATATATGTATTTTATAGCGTCTTATCTATGCACTAAATTACCGGGCACGCGTCACGCGCGTCAACTTCGGCCGTCGTAGTTAACAACTGGCTAACATTATATTATTATTTACTAACAAAATAAACAAACTACTAGTTGTTCTAATAACTATTTTGTTGACTACTAGCCGTTCTAATAACTACCGGTTAAGATGGCTTTGCGGCGGTAGCGTTTCAGTAAGCAATATTTCAAACTAAACTTGCTGTTGTAGCCCGCAAATAGGAAGTTTTGAGAAGATTGATTAGCCTTTTGCGAACAAACTTCTGGTCTCAAACCACTTATCATAGTTGCTAACATCAACAAAACCCCCGATGTTAAAAGAGTAATACAAGAGACAGTGGAACACTATGGAAAATTGGAAGTTTTAGTGAATTGCGCCATAACAGCACCATCGGGCGGTATCAAAAACACGTCAACACAAACGTTCGACTTTATTATGAACAATAACATAAGATCTGTTTACAACTGAACACAGTTTGCTGTACCTTACTTAATACATTCTAAAGGTTGTATTGTCAATGTCATCGGTCCCTGTTCCACTTGGCCCCGATCAATAGCAGATGCTTACAATATGTCTAAAGTCGCATTAAATAATTTTAGCTGATCCATTGCTTTAGAATTAACGGACGATGGCGTTTCAGTTAATTCTGTGAACGCGACATATATGAAACCTAGCGAAGCATTTACAGATGAATATCAGACCACATTTTTAGCTACTATTATTAATAATAAGCCTCAACAAGTGTCAAGCAGAGGGCAAGAGTGTCGAGATGATAGGATTTCTGGCTAGTGACGAAGGTAAAGCTATTACTGGAGCGACGTTCGTCTTAAGTACGAATAACTAGTAGCGTAAAATACTTATAGGTAGGTATATATTCTTTAATACTTATTTCATTCTTACGTAGGACCATTAAGCAAATAATTTATTTTCAAATAAAACTCTTAGAGTCTATAATTATGTAAAATTACGTTGATTAATTTTACAGTAAAATCTACACATGTATTTAACATAACAACATTTAATGTATCATTAGGTGTATGTAATGTTAATAATAATGTATAAATATAAATAGGTAAGTATGTCCGTTTATTTATGGAATGTTTTTAAGTATATACATGTCGGCGCAAGTCCAAATAACCAATTACTTTATACATCATTTTACCGCTAATTGACTTATAATCAGGTCTCTATTTATTTACTAAGATTACTTCATGATTACCACATTGTTTATGCCAGTTTTACCAGTTATTGCTTAAATAAGAGTTGTAATGGTTTGTTGTTTTTCGAGACGACAAACTATTACTCATTATAATTTAAACATTCATTTTGAAGTAATTAAGCAACTGCTGAATTCATAACTTGATTTTTAAGACTGTGCCGAGCGTAAGACAGATATTGACAGAGCTCGTGCGGCGCATATTATTCAAATCGGCGCGCGGCCGCCATAATAAAATTATTGTATGGAGGATTTGAAGTGCTTTTTTGATAAATATGTATCTTTATTGTCAACCAATAACTTAAATATTTGCGACGGACAAATTGTAATATAACTATTTATGTTTTTGCCAAACCAACGTAATCTCGTGTTACGTGATTTTTAGATTATAACAGTAGACATCTATCCTATTTTACAGCTTAAACGAAACATTATCTGTCTTTCGCTCGGCGCAGTCTTAAGCAATAACGAATTGATTTCTAGATATTTTTTCTAAAATTCTGTTCATTTTATTTCTCTCTCTTATATACGTAGGTACTTCATTTCTCGAACAAAAAGTTGGGAGCCCTAAGTTCAACACAGCTGGATCTTTACTCAGACGGCTTACTTAGAAGCTTTAACCTTTTGAACGCCACGCCATAACGGCACCTCCATGTCCTGTACGCCAAGCCCGAAAATCGATTTATTATATATTGTTTTTTATGATCAAATATTTCAATAACTAATAACAATTTTGTTTGCTGTATACAATTAAGTAATAATTGGGGATTCAATTTTTAAGTAGTATCACTAAAACACAGAAAACTAATGATTTAATATGTTTATTTTGTATTTTTCTGTGAACCGACAAAAAACAGTTTTGTCGAGTATAGACGACGCTGGCGCACAGGGCACGCTTGCGCATGTCGAGTATAGATGACGTTGGCGTTCAAAAGGTTAATAGCCTATCAAAGGATGTACCTCCACCTTACAGTAGTTATCAGGATTATTTTAATTTTTTAACTGCCACGGACGTCATTCACGTCAAATTAAACCGTGCTCACGATGCTCCCACGACGCCTCGCCAGTTCGTGAGATGGTATCGGCGCGGCTAGACGTATGATGCTCCATTCGATTGCCTTCGCGCGTCGCTTGGTTTCGGCGCGGCTAGACGTATGATGCTCCGTTCGATTCCAGGTTCCTTATAAACTTATATATTTTTATATAATACTATGCAGGTTGATATTAGGAAACATATTGCACCTAAACTATAAATATACTTATATTAAGTATATGGAGTCTAACAAATCTAACACAAAACAAAGTGTCAGTTAGTACACAAACAGTCTATTTAATGAAACCTACTTTAATATCAGCAGAAACTCAAACTGATAATTTATTTCGAGGTTAATAATAGGTTCACCATTCTACATAACAATATTCAAGGTACGCAATCAAAAATGAGTGATTTAGAATTGTTATTAGAATCACGCTATATAGATGTTCTGTTTGAGTGAAACCTTCCTCAAAAACAAAAAATACTGACATACTAGGTACAATCACCAAGTTATAGATAGGCATCTTATTTTTCCAGAAATAATAATCATGCATATATTTAACATTTCATTATACTATTCTAGTAATATAATAATCACGTGATTATAAATTACATACCATGCAATAATAACGTTAAGCATGTCCCATCTCTAACTCAGAAGCGACAAAGTTTGTAAGCGCAGTGCTGGTCTCGCCACTGACGTCTTTTTACGTCAGTAGATGTCGTCACAAACGAGATTATTGCTGTGACTTAAAATATTGTGCTTAAAATATTTGAGTAACTTTTTCATCATAAAATCAGCTCTTATCTAACGCTGTAACTTCTGGATAATGATTACAAAGTTGGGAAAGAAGGTGAAACACGGGTGAAATTTAATACAGTTCAATGGTACTTATAAGAGCTTTTTATTCGTAAACCATGCACAAGTAAAATGTATCGATGTTTTATCGATATATACTTTTGCCGTGACTATTTTTTGTAGGTATAAAACAAGTAATATGTCGCTTGGCATGGAGAACACAGATTTTCGTTATTGACGTGGCGGTCAAAAGTTCTCAGTATATAGTGTCTAATCTATGGTCAAAAGGTTACCTGTCAAGCCTTGGAATGCCAGTCATAATAAATAACACACCTATCGTTTTAATAAAAAACCTATCGTGTCTTGTCGTCGGTGTGCTGCAGCGACTCAATGGGTTAAGTCCCTACATCGGTTTAGTGCCTGAATTGTAGGTGGACAAAACATAAACGAGCTTAATAAAAATCTTAATTACGGCTTATACTTAAGCTAAAATAGATCGATTAATCAGAAGTCATATCGATACGAATTGTCTTAACGATCGTTTGCTATTGTTCTCTTAATCATTATCGCTATTAAAGACATTCCTTTCCCTATCAAGTAGATATTACATATCTGTTGCATAAGTCTGTTTAATATCTCGGTTCAATAGTGGACGAGTTTTTATGAGTCGTAGATATCTAGATCCTGCTAGATCCCGATAGAACCCGCACTGAGCCAGCATGGTAAGACCATTGGATCCCATCAGTAGGTTTAAGACTGCGCCGAGCGAAATGTGCCAAAACAGGCGGTCACAGTTAAGTCAATAAAAGCAACACTTATTGTTTAATACAAATATAAAATATACATTTACCATAACAATGAAAGTGTTTACAATTACTACGTGTAAAAAATTTAAACTAACATTTTCGCTTACAAAATTACGTAAATTTGCAAGGAAAATGCAAAAATGTAAGCTCGTGTTACGTGATTTTTAGATTATAACAGAAGAAATCTACCATATTTTACAGTTTAAACAAAACATAAATAGTTATATTACAATTTGTCCGTCCAAAATATTTAAGTTATTGGTTGACAATAAAGATACATATTTATCGGAAAACCTCTTCAAATCCTCCATACAATTTTACTATGGCGGCCACACGAGCTCTGTCATTATCTGTCTTACGCTCGGCGCAGTTTTAAGAGGTATAAGGCTAGAAGGCCTAACGGTCGGAACTTTGCTAAATCTCACTCCCCCGTACCTATGCGCAATAAGCCTAAAAAGAGGTACAGGTTTCTCTTTATGTTAATGTATATAAATATTTTAGACAAGATCACTCAGAAAAATGTCACCAGCGTTCAGAAGATCGTAGCTAATAAACCTTGAATTGTGTTCCTACGATAAGTGTGTGTCCGAGAAGTGTAACAACTATTTAAAATGTCTGCAACGCACTATTTTGACTATAGTCAGCCTATGGTCTCGTCGGGCGGACGATGGCCTTGTTTGCCTCAGGATAACATAACCTTATTATTAATTATACATTACCATTATAACGTGGAGCAGCAAAGCACTAAAATTCTAAAACACAATGTGGCTTAAAGAAGGGACATACTAAATCACAGATAATATTGTTGTCCGTGTTATAAAATCATTTCAAACTTAAATAATAAGTTATCCTCAACAAATTTGTGCTAAAAAGTGTAATAACATCATCACAGAACGATTCCAACTACTGAACAATCAACAAAGTGAAACAGTGAACATTTAACATTTTATTATCAAAAGTTTTAATCGAGATGGGTTTAACCTCTTCGTCTTAAATGTAAAAGTAATGAAAAGAAATAACCTCTATATCTCGGGGGTCTTTTGACCCACAGGTTCCATATTCAAACTCGACCGAGGTATGACCCCAAGGTATCTGCATACAGTTACAAGTCAATATTTCTCTATTTAAAATATGTGGCCCCTATATCTCGGGGGTCTTTTGACCCGCAGAGCCCATATTCAAACTCGACCGAGGTATGACCCCAAGGTGTCGGCACACCAAGTTACAAGTCAATCGATCCAGTAGTTCCGGAGTTAGGCCGGTCACTAACAGACAGACACACAGACTCAGAGATTAACAAGTCGTTAAAATTGTGTATACTGGCTACTCTCCTTACGCACATGACCTTGCCACCGGTAAGCGGAGCAAGTGCCACTGTACCTACTTCTTATAACAAGCATAAGTTCGACAATTTTGATAACAGACAGTGTGGTGAGTATAGCCCACTGGCTAAAGCGCTGCACTACACGCAACAAGTTTCGACATGGTTGAGGTTCGAGTCGGAATATCACTTTTTGTGAATTTAAAGCGCAGCACTACATGCAACAAGCTTTGATGTGGTGAAGTTTCGCGACCGAGTTGAAACATTACATTTCGTGAATTATATATATTTCATTTTTTTATTGATTCTTCGACAGCTTAGTTGTAAGGGATGTCGTAACTAGCTAGAACACCGCCAAATCAATATACACCATCTCGTTCCGAATCTGACATACAGAAACTATGCGCAGAACTGTGCTCAAACAGTGCTACAAACATTACTCAGCGGTCTAAACGGCGTTGTGCGTCTAGTGTCTATCTAATCGACAATTCGGACTTTCGGAGCGAAATTATAGAGATGATCCACAATATGATGTCACAGCAAATCTCGCGAATGGACAGACTGGCGAACCACATTTTAGAAATCAAAACAATAAACACAATAATTGAGGAAACGAGCTTGGAAATGAAAAAAAACTGTGACGTATGTTACTGACCAGTTAACCTCTCTTGAGGTAAAAATTAATAGTATTGAAAAAGAGCGCAACTTAATGGCTACAAACATCAACACGTTAGAGGAAAAGTAGGAGTATTTTGATCGCTCATTCGTTAAAACCAGCGTTAAGCTTCGCAATGTCCCTAAGAGGCCAAATGAGTCCAAACGAATGCTTTATGATACACTGTTGTTACAACTCAAAATTGAAGTATACGACATACGCGATGTATCTCGACAGCCATCAAAGAGAGAAAACTCCAACTCGACACTTTCAGTAGAGTTTACGAATACTCTTATCAAAAGTAAGTTTCTTTCGGCGGTAAAGGAGCATAATAAGTGTAACTCAACCAACAAGCTGTCTTCTACAAACTTGGATATGGACGGTTCGAAGACTCCTGTTTACATCACAGAACAGTTGACCATCTACTTCAAACGGCTGTTCTATCTTGCAAGAAACTTCGTCAAGACAAACCAGTACTTGTACTATTGGACGTCTAATGGTCATATAATGTTAAAAAAAGGCAGACGCACAGTCTATTATTGTAAAAAATTAACTACAACTCAAACAACTGTCAGAAATAAAAGAAACAAATAAGGAATGACTAATAGTATGTTATCCCATAAGTTCTCTCACTGGTTTCATGTTTTTTAATTTATTATGTATTTTGATTATTTTTATTGTTCTATTTTATGTTGTTCTAAATGCTACTGTTAACACACACTATCAGAAATCTAACACAACACATTTACACAATTACTGCAACTACAACTTACTCAAACATAAATCAAACACCCTTACTCTCAGAAATTACCCATTTATTTAAACATTTTAATAGTCATATTACACCCATATTCCCTCTAACATTGAATGTTTATACATGACCAATATGTAATGTTACCGATTTAATTCAAGACATCGATCAATTTTCTGTATCGGAAACATATGAATGTATGCCTGAACAGACCCAATCGTACGTAAAGCATCCAAATAGGTACATATTTTAAAGTCCTCGCTCAGAATATACGTTCTATAAATTAAAATTTTTAGACCTACAAATTCTACTTCACCCTATTAATGTCGACTGTGAACTTCTGGTTTTAACTGAATGCTGGTTAGCATGTTCCACTAATAACTATACGCCCATTTTACCAAACTGTACGACATACAAAACCTCCAAACATCGAAACTTGTTTCGACGGTGTAGTAGGTAGTCTATGCAAAATCTAGTGAGTCGTCCTATGAAGAACCCGATTTATATCAATAAGCATCTGGTATAATCATTAAAATTAAAACGGGCATGGCAATACTTTGCATATATCGTTCGCCGTCTAATGATAACACTCAAACGTTCCTCTCTGCACTAAATAACATTTTTGCTTCGCTTACGTAATACAAAACGGTTATTATCGCCAGAGATATTAACATCGATATCAAACCTAATTCTTCAGACATACGGTCTCATGAATACCTAAGCACCCTTGCTTTTAACGGATTCCTTCCTGCACACACTAGACCTACTAGAGGAGATAATTGCCTCGATCACGTTATCCTACGTACCAAGATCAAAGCCCTTACTCTTGTCTACGAAACAACGGTGACTGACCACCGATCCTCTCTCCTATGTCTGAACAATAAGAACAATAATAGTCCAAAATCAACCACCTTAAAACAGGTATTAAACTGGATTATGATACCCTCGATACTGTTATAAAGCAATTAGATTTTCCCCCATCCTCTCAATGACCGATCCTAACAATGCGACAGGCACCTTTATATCTCTAACCAAATCAGCTATAACGGACTGTACAAAAACATTAAAAGTTCCCGCAAATAAAAGGACCTTAAAACCGTGGATTATTCCAGGGTTGCTTAGATGTATAAAGCCGCGGTGCCTTATTGCACAAAAAAAGTAAAAATATCACCAGACAACATCATTATCACGACGACTTATAAACGACATAGAAATTTTTGCTCAGCTTTATTAAAAAAAGGCAAAAAGACAATTCGACAGTCAAGAATTCAACAAGGTTATAAACAACCCTAAAAAGCTCTGGGTAACAATCAGAACAATAACAAACGCTACAAAGATTAAACAACACTCTAATCAACTGTTATTTCAGTCAACAACACCAATTCAGTCGTGCAACAAATAAGTTCTTTATAAATATTGCTAAGAAACTTGCAGATGATTTAAACGCCAACCTAACACTCCCACACCCACCAACACTCCATACCCCATGACTCTTTTTTCTTGAACATACAGACCCTGAAGAGGTTCTACTCACTATAAGTTCGCTGAGATCCAACGCTGCGACCGGCTGTGACGGTATCTCTCCGGTTTTTAAAAAGATACGCCCGCACACTTGCTTCTATATTATGCCACATTTTCAGCCTTTGCTTTGAAACGGCTAAATTCCAGACTTCTTTTAAAAAGGCAATGATTTATCCTTAAAATCTTTAAGGGTGGCGATGGGAACCTGGCGAACCACTATCGACCCATAGCTGTTCTCAATGCTCTATCAAAAATTCTTGAACGCTTAATGAACAAAAGATTGATCAACTACTTAGAACATTTCAAACTGTTATCACCACACCAATTTGGTTTTCGTCGAAACAAATCTACTTGTGACGCAGTCTATGACTTGGTAGACCATATAGTAGACAATCTAGATAAAGATAAGAAAGTTCTAACTATATTCCTAGATTTGGCAAAAGCATTCGACACAGTTCCCATTTCAACCATTTTGATCAAGTTAGGTGTAGGTGTCAGGAGGAGAAACACACAATTTATTAAAAAGTTATCTCACAAATCAATTTGTTATCATAGATAACTACCACAGCGACGTGCTTCCCATCCAATACGGCGTGCCCGAAGGTACTACCTTGGGGCACGCCGTATTGGATAGGTACTAGACCCAACTTTATTTCTTGTGTTTATCAACGATCTTTGCAACCTCAATATACTTAATGCTAGACTAATTTCTTTTGCTAATGATATCGCCCTTACAATTTGCTCCAATTCATGGCCGGAACTTCAAGCCTCCGCTCAGGATGGATTCAATTCTACTCTAAGATGGCTTTTCAGTCACAGCCTAACCCTAAACACCAACAAAACAAATTTTACGACTTTTCACTCACATCAATATCCCAACCCAAAACCCCCCTGACCATGAAAGCTCTCACTCTTGTTCTTTTCTTCCTCTACAAAACTGCCAGTTATTCTTATTAACCACTTGAACTTTAAATCCCACATTAACATCCTATCCGGGCGCATTCGCAAGTTGAAATTTAAAAATAAATAAAATAAAAATAAATAAATATATAAAATAAAACGTTACGACTTGTAGCAAACACTACAATTGTTCGAAATGTGTACTATGCACTGTGCCAATCGCTCCTAATTTATTGTATTTCTTGCTGGGGAGGTGCTGCGAAAACAACTTTCCCTTTAGAGATCGCGCACAAAGCTATTGCTTAAAGTCGCTACATTTCGACCAATCTTGTTACCAAATACAGAATTGTATAAGGCCTGTAACGTGCTTAATGTAAGACAAAAATATATCTTACACATTATTCTACGGCAAAATTGTAGAATACCTTATCGGCAAATTAATAAGAGTAGGAAAGATAGAGCCTGCATAATACCCCCATCCTCATACATCTTTCATACAAACAGACACAAACGCGCGACGGACAAACAGACACACACGCGCGCTACGCACAAACAGACACACAGACACACGCACACCCACACGCACAGGCATACCCACACCCACACCCACACGCAGACTCACACACACACGTACACATATACAGAAATAGATACACACTCGCATGAACGAACACAGTACCATACAACACTACATGCTCAAAAACTTTTTTCTTTCATATTTTACTGTATGTTCCAATTTGTACCTATTTACACAAACTAACGCACTTAGCACAAATATATGTACACGTTCTATTTCAATATAATATCTACTACTAGGGGATCGAAACTATGTCTCCTAAACACAGGCTATCTTGTAGCCTATCTAGAACAGTACTCCGCCCACGAAATTGTAGATCCAAGTTGTATTATCGATGTAACCTACTACTGTAAAAACCCTACAATCATTATTGTGTAAATAAAGTTATTATTATTATTATTAATATAATATGTAGGTACCTACTATATTAGTTTGTAATTTAATTTAATGAGGCGACTGAAGCATCCTGTGCGCTAACTGCTAAAATACCACAAACATATAATAGATTTACATAACATTGTCTTCCGTTTACGCGAATATTATTCATTGAAATTAAACTACTATATACGGATTTTATCGCGTTGTTTATTTGACACTATATTACATAATTCACAATTCAATTACACAATTCAATTACACAATTCAATTCAGGTCACGGGAAGTCTCCCCGTGACCATGGCTGCTGAAAAGCAACCGAAACGTCGGGGAAAGTGTAAAATTAAATCAAATCTAAATAGTTTTAATAACAATATAATTAGCTTAAAAATTAGTAAAGTTTAATAGTAACAGTAGTGTAACAAATTTTCAAAATTATGTAATATAGTGTCAAATAAACAACGCGATAAAATCCGTATATAGTAGTTTAATTTCAATATAATAGATTTTATCTAAATAATCACTTTACATTCATAGCAAAAATACTTTACACGTGACAGTATTTAACTTCAATGACTAATAGAGCCTAAGTACCCTCCTGTATTTACATATGTATTTATTATATTGAATTGTTACGCTACTGAAGTCTTAGAAGTCCATCATATAAACTTATGGCAATTTTAAAAAGAAATACACATGGGGATGTAGCTCAGTGGTAGAGCGTTCGCTTTGCATGTGAAAGGCCCCGGGTTCGATCCCCGGCATCTCCAGTTTTTGTATTTTTTATTATTTCATTTAAAAATAACTTTTGGTAGGTTAAAGTTATATTTTGCACTTTACCATTAATCATGATTATATATTTTCAAAGAATAAAGCAGAATTATTATCGCACCCACAATTATCTGGTTATACGAATTCATACTTTATAAAATATGGTAAGTCTCATGCACTAGTCCCATTTGAGCAATTTTTAGGTTTTTATAATACTTTCTTTGGTATCATAAAATATCCCAGAAAAATGGATTAAGTATAGAAAATTAAAGAAACCAAAATAAAAAAACATGTCACATTCGCTTGTATTTGTTTGAGAGGTACAAATTAAAGTAAAAATAAAATACAATTTAAAAAAGAAACGACTTTGTCATTTATAATAAAATAATAAAAAAACAGTCGACGAAGGGATATCGCAATCAAAATTGTGTAAAGTGTCAATTGATTTATTTGATACACTGAAAATAATTTAATAATTACAATTAAATTGTTCTGCAATTATTTCGAAACATTTTCACTGGCAAAATTATCCAAGTCGTCATAATTTATTTGCGTTCATAATTATTGTTTCTCTAAAGGAATGGGAACATATCGATACTATTCACGAATCGATGGTATACTTTAGTTTATATACATCGAAGACAAATCGATTCATTAACACTTTTTGAACACGACTCCAAGACACGAGCTTATACGAACGCGCTAATCTAGCAAACACTAGGTATACAATGAACACATTGTAATTTGGAAATAACCTAAATTATTACGTTTAGAATCTCGATTTTTATTCATTAGCTTACGAGAATTCATCAACTATATACACGCAGGTAATCTCTGTACCAATAGCAAGCCATATAGCCAATTTATTACATATTTCATTTTATATGTATCTTAGTTTGTTTTTAACAAGTTTACCTGAGCGTACACAGCATAAGACTGATAGAACGTACACATTTAATAGTATTAAAACAAATTAAAATATTAATTAATACTAACATTTCTATCAGTCTCGGAATACTGACTAAAATATAGTTTCTGAAGGCTTTCGTTATATTTATTGATCAGATCAAATTAATATTTAAAAATAAATCCTGATGTTTACAGACATGGTCGATATCGATATGAATGCCCTTCGTTAGGTTAGCCATTACACATATCTATTGATATCGCACGTAACGGACTAACCTTTCAGAAAACTTATTTCAATCATTCTAAAACGAATAGGTGAAAGGCTACAACTTTCTTAGATATACTTAACATTTTCTCCACATACAATTTTTCTTTACATTAACATCTCAGTCAGCTACGCTCATAGATCTATCTTAAAACAAATTACGTAAACCGTCGCCAACTAAACGTCTACATTAGCTCGTAAATTTTGAACACCAATACCGTATCACTCCCTTCTAAACATTTACCAAAGTTTTACTATATTTTTAGATTTCTCGAACTTACTTTTTTACACTATATTTTTAAGAAGATAAAGGTCGTGAGCAGGAATGTGATCAGAACAATATCGAGCCGAAAATGTAGGGGAAAGACGGGGGATCTAATATTATACTAGTCGACAACTCCAGGCCGGTAGCCTCGCTTCAGCGGCGAGCCGGCCGGCAGCGCCGCGATCATATCAGATACGGTGTACGGCTAACGCAACGGCGACAGTCGCCACTAGGGGGGCGGACTCCGCGCGTCTGCGGGCCCCGCGGCGGGGTCGGGCGGGCGGGGACAGCAGTTCTCGTTGAGGTCGGTGCGCGGCTTGCGTGGCGCGCGGGCGCTAGGCGCGCGGCTGCGGCGCGGCGCCGGACTGCTCCAGCGACGCGACGGACACCAGTGAGGGCCGCTCCGACGGCGCCACGGTCGGCGCGTCCACATCATTCTGCAACCATCCAACGCGCTCAGCACACCAGCCGCCAGCTACAACACCAGGGCGCGGGCGGGACGGGACGGGAGCGGGAGGGGGGTCACCGTTACTCACTCGCATACGCATGTGACGTCACACACGCGCCGGTCGACTGGCCGGGACGGATGGATCGCATTACGTTACACTATTCGTATATCTTGCAAGGAGGATTTGTATGGAAGCGGATCGCTCCGTACAAAATGTATGAATTCGTTGCGCGTAAGTGTCCAGTCGGTATATTCGAGTGCTCTGCCACCCGCCCCGGCACCCCGGCGCCCCGTGGCACCGTTGTGCGTTTATATTTGCAAACAGTCGACGAACGTCTGTAACCGTCACACATACTATGCTGCTGATGGTACTGTACGAAACGTGATACTATGGAAACAAATAATTGTGAAACAAAATATATATTTGGACTAAACTGTTTTACATCGTAATCGACCGACTAGAGTAACTTCTAATTCTTATAATACTGGGATATTTAGTAGCGCAAGCTATTAATGTTGAATGTTAAATCCTAGTATATTAAAGAAGTTTGGATGAATTGAAGCAGCAAAGCTGTAGAAATGATACCTTACATAATATTCTAAATCCATATACCTAAGTGATTGTCTGATAAAGACATTTAGTTTCGATGGCCATTTCTATTCTCACATCCGGGCTTTCGTACTAAGGGCATTATAAAAAATATGTTATTGAGTCTAATAAATGAATATTGGATTAATGGACAATGTATTTTTTGACCAGAGCGGTATGGGGAGATTTAAAGCATGCAATATATTTATTTTTGTTATTTTGATTTAATCTCGTTTTGATTTTACATCTTGTTTTGATTTTGCATTTCGTTTTTTTTTGTATCTTGATTTGATTTGGCATGTCGATTTAATTTGGTATCTTGATTAGAATATTAAGTCTGACTCGACAGATTTTAAGAAGCGGTCTGACTTCCCAAAATCTTTCTTTCATCGAAAATATACCCAAAACTTTTGCCACGAGAAAATAATAAATATATTCTTCGGAATCTCCCCATACTAATCAGAGTCAAAACTAACTATGTAGGCAATTTACAGGTAAAACTAGTATAAAAACATTATCACGACCTGTCTGTTAGGAACTACAACATAATAACATTGATTATTCTACAGCCTTAGAACAAACGGTTAAAATAAGTATTAAATAAAATCTTAATACGATTGCTTTTGTATTTTAACCGTAAGAGGGTTAATCTAGGCCGCGTAATGCTTCCCTCTCCGTCCTATTTATAAAATAATATATTTTAGTACATTGCAGCAAAACAGTAATATAATAGATATGGATTTAAAATATCGCAGCACGCGGTCAAGAGCGGTGGAGCTTTAACTCATGTGATTTGGGACACAGATGTTAATTTCATACGTATTAACCAGGATTTGTAGCGAATGGAGTCAGTATATTAAGTGTGTTTTCACCATTACCTATTAAGTTTATTTATAAAGACTTGGGCACTAGGCTTTGCGTTAGGCTGACTTCAATGATTTATGTTATCCATATTTCTAAAAAAATTGTCAACTGACTGCACCGTAAGCTCTATAATGACCAACTTTGGTATGGTTTTCAGTGGTGTATTGACATTGTTCCATTAAATTGGTTGACAAATAAATATGGAATGGAATACATACATACACAGATTCACGCCTGTTTCCCAGAGGGGTAGGCAGAGACTACGGATTTCCATTTGCTACGATCCTGACACACTTCCCTGGCTTCATTCACTTTCATCACATTCCTCATACACGCTCGCCGGTTTAAGGTGCTCTTATCTTGGCTTTTGTCCAGAACGTCAACGATCTGGTCAAGAAACGCTCGCCTAGGTCTGCCTCTTAGGACTGATCCATTCACACTAGCCTTATAAACTTTCTTAGTCAGTCTTTTCTCGTCCATTCTTTCTTCATGCCCAAACCAGCTTAACATACCCTTTTCTATTCTTGTCACTATATCTACTTTCATGCCGCATCTCTCTCTAATCACACTATTCCTTATTGTATCTTTCAGAGTCACACCACATATGTCTCTCAACGCTCTCATTTCTACAGCATTTATTCTGCTCTCATGCTTCTTTTGCCATACCCAACTTTCACTTCCATGTATAAGTGTCGGCACTAATAGTCCTCTATGAACAGCCAAACATGCCTTTTCGGATACATTTCGACTGTTCATCAAAGTGCGTAGAGCGCCATTCACTTTATTGCCAGCAATCGTTTTCCTTTCAATATCTCCCTCATGTTTATCATCCCTTGTAAACAAAGTACCCAAATATACAAACTCTTTGACTTGCTCCACTTGTTCTCTATCAATCATGATATTACACATCGTCATGCACTCCTCCTTTTCAAATACTATTACTTTCGTCTTACTTACATTTATTTTCATTCCTTTACCCTCAAAAGCTCCATGTGTAGTTACCATCGCCTGCAACTCTTCCGCCAATGACGCAAGTATTACTTGGTCATCGGCATAAGGAAGACATTTGACAAGTAACTCATTCATTCTTAATCCACATTCACAATCTTTTAAATCTTTCAAAGAATTGTCCATATATAGGTTAAACAGCCAGGGTGACGCTACACATCCTTGTTTAACACCTTTTTCGATATTAAACCATTCTGTGTAGGTCCCATTTATCCTAACACAAACTCTGGAATCGTCATAAAGAGATTTCAGAGCTCGCGTGAGGTTGCTATTCCCTCCATACATGGACAATACCGACCAAAGTTCATTCCTCACCACTTTATCATAAACCTTTTCCAAATCCACGAATGCGCAATAGACCATTTGATCTTTGCCCAAAACTTTCTCGGCTATACTCTGTAAGGAAAAGACCTGATCCGTACATTCCTTTTGAAATCCCGTTTGTGCATCCCATATTTTCTCATTGGTTACTTTCACAATCCTTTCAATTAACACTTTTGCATACAATTTACCGACGACGCTAAGCAATCTAATGCCTCTATAGCTTTTGCAATCTTGCTGTGAGCCTTTTCCCTTGTATAAAGGTACTATGACGGCCTTGCACCAATCTCTTGGTACCCGACCGGTATTCCAGCACAAGTTAAAAAGGCGCCACAACTGAGTTGCTATGAGACCCTGTCCAGCTGTCAGTATTTCGACTGTAATCCTATCATAACCACCAGCCTTTCCTAATTTCATGCTTTCATCCAATTAATGTTAATGTTTGTGCATATTTACAGTGGTCACAACAATTTTCAATCATTTCTATGTTTTAATTATATTTTGTTTTGATATCTTTTCCAGACATCTCATATTGTATTCCAATAAGTCAGAATAAAATCAACCAACAAAGTCAGTCTCAAGTCACCAATCTGATAAATGCCCTAATATCACGTTATGAAGCACATATATATAATATACAGGGTGTCCGGTAATTAATGGATAACATTGAAATGTCTTATACTAGAAACGACTGCTGATCAAAAAAGAAAAGAAAAATATTAATAAAGTACAATAGTTAGTCATGCTTTTGACTGTCTATCTATTAGCATAGTGTTTAATAATAAAAAAACAAAAAACGATGGAATTCATTAATTTATGGTCGTAGTGTACAAGAAAGTTAAATATGGTAATTTAAAAAAGAAATATCTCAGGTAGCTAGGATAGATTTTTTCATATTTTTTCTGAACGGCCGTCAGTTCTATTATAAGACATTTCAAGGTTATCCATTAATTACCGGACAACCTGTATATCTTCCTGATAAAGCTTTGATGAAGTCTGACTAAGCTGAGAACATCAATATTTTAAGGTATAAGGCCATATGGGTTAAAGAAAAGGATATATTAAGTTCATATACATATAGAATAACGTTTCTATTCCATCCACAGGAACGACAATACAATCAGGAGCAATATACTATGTTTAACTAAGACTAGAGTTGTTTGTGTGTGTGCGAGAGCATGATGTGTATGTGTTAGTTTAGTACTGATGAAAAGTATTAGTGAAGGCAGAAAGCAAAATGAAAATAGAAGTATAGGTATAGCAGTAAGAAAGAACATGCAATTATGTTTTATACCCAGTTCTAATTTCGAAATAAATAAGTTTTTATATGAGCAGTAAATGGTGTCAGTCAACGAAAAGTTTTTAGAGTTTCGTGTTTACGCACTATATTCCAATAGGATGGTTGCCTGTCTTATTTTGTAAATTTCTTATACACAAGAGCTAATAGCAATCAAAAGGGACCCTTTCGTGAAAACAGAATCAAAATTGGTTGCAAAATAATTAATATATTAAATTTTGATGATATAAGAAAAACTAAGTTACGTTTCTAAAAAGTGTCTTTCCAACCTTTAAAACTTCATAGAATACATGACATTTTGGGGATACTATTTTAAAAAATTAAGTCTTGTCTTAGACCGTTTACTCTTCAATACTATAACTATTTATTTATGAAATTTAGGAACTGGGGTAACGATAAGTAAGTTATGTCGATAGTAAAAATATAACAGCGAATAGCAAGAAAATAAATATATACATAGTTACATACACATCTGAATACAAAAATAAACTATAAAACATACATTAGATCTAAATGTGTAACAACATATTATAAAATATGCATTTTCTATACATAAGATGTATAAAACAATTCTAACGTTTTTAAAATTCTTTCTAGCAATATTTTTTGAAGAGATGTGCGGCCTACTGTCAATATAATTGAAATATACTTTATAAAAGAACTATTTTAAGAATTAAACTCTGAAATAAAACTTTTATTTAAATAATATGACTATTTTTATTGAAATATACGATAATTTAAACGCAACATGTAGTCGCAACATCTCTATACATACATGATTTATACAATGATAATTAAATACATTTATTATTATTTCTATATAATCTCACTATGAATTTCATATAGAGCCTAAAAATACTTCTAGATAACAACAATTATATATACTACCCAAATACATAATAATATAATTAATTGTCTCACAAATACCTGCTGTTTGTAGTTGGAACCTATATAAAATAGTTAAAACATTAAACTATATTGTGCCATATGGTTCGCCAAACATTAATTAGCTACCTACTTATAATATATCAATTTTATTTATACCTAATTGTATAAATTTCGAAATTCAAAACATCAACATGTATATAAAATTATCTATAAAATTCATCGGCCTCATGCGATTTTCATTTATTTACATTTATTTCACGTAATATTTATATAGTCTGTAACATTCTTACTACTTTAACAACGAATTATAAAATTCGAATTACCTATATTATTCAAACATTGTATAACAGCTATTCTATAAATATTTATTCCTTACACTTTTAAGTAAAACAACTAGCACTATATAACCATAGCCAAATATCATGAACTTTCTAGCTCGAACCTATTTATAAAAGGAACAACACTATTATCATCTATGTTGTCTATAGCATCCTTGTTCGGAACAACGAGGTACAACACTATAACAGGACGGTATTCGGTAGCCACACTATTTTGGTACATTTCCTTACAGTTTCCACGGTTTGTTTAACTACGCACTTACTGTGAGCGACGCTCTTACAACCCAAGTACGCTCGCCTGAGCGCATTTGTCACTTTGCCCTGATAATCAGCCACAATCCGACAATTTAATATGTGAGAATACCGACTTTAATGTAAACAAAATTTTAATAATTGCTTTAGAATACTCTCTTATAGTATAAATGTAAAATGCGCGGTAAACGTTAAATTTTAAAACTTTGAGATGTTTAATGGAGAATATCAGTGAAATTTGTATATGAATTCAGGTTTTCAGTAATTATTACATATAATTCGAAGTCAATTAAAAGAAATGTATATATCATTCTGTAATTAATAACAAGGTTGTTGCATTTTTAGGCATAATTTAATTAATTTTATGTACATTTTAATTATTAAAATTTTTAGTAATCACTAAAATGAAAATCTATTAAACAAATTTTGACAATTTCTTTGATGGAATAATATTACCAATTTAATGTTATTCATATTTACTGTATTGAATACCAGACTATACAGTTTTTATATCTTTCTGTTTTGGTCGTACTTTGAACTACACTGACATTCGCTATTAGACATCACAAATATAAGCAATCAAATAAATGATTATACTGTAAAAAAGAGTTTTCGTTAAAGACATCTGTTACAGCTCAACTAATTAATAATGTAGTATCAAAATCGAAAAAATAGTCATTATAATTATGTGAGAAAGAGAAATAGTAAAATAATTAACAAATTAGACTTGAAATGATTATTCTTAGTGACTAGAATAGTAGAAAAGGACATGCTTAACACAAAAATGTTCTCACCACACTAACTCCAGGCTTTGCCTGCAATGCATAATATGTTTTGACACTAACTTCCTAAACAATATCCTATGTACATAACGGCAGTGGTTTCATATAAAAAAATCCCTTACATTTAATGCATAAGTATACATAATATGTATGTAATAATATATAAATATAAATGATATATACATAGATGGTATTAAACGTAAAATTTATACATAATAATATAAGATATAGATTTGTATTGTGGTGTTCATATGTAGAAGTTATTTTCTGACGTCTTATAAAATACCATGTAACAGAAGTAAAAAAATATCACGTTTCTTAACATACGTATAAACACCACAGCAAAGAAAACGAAATAAAACCGATCAATCACCAACAGTAAAAATATGTGAGCGTGAATGAGGTGAATATCTGTATTGTGTATAGCGCTTTTGTCTCCTTTGAATTGCGTGACCTTGGCTAGCGAGGCCTTGATCTTGAGAAGTTAGTCTCTCGACGCACGTTATAACCCATCACCAAAAAGAAATAATGAATATGAGAGAATGTCGGTAAGTGTGATATGCTACAATATAATCTTGCCCTTGACCTTGAATTTTAGCTAGCGGCCAAGGGCAAGAAAGGTAAAGATGTGCCCTTGACTATTGCATACATAGTCTTAATATATGGAAGTGAAATTACCCATCACCATTAGAAAATAAATAAGATTGGAATCAATGGCAGTGTTTCAGGGATGGTATTTTGAGTTTGATCTTGGCAAGCATGACCATTAGACGGATTATGACATGTAAATCACCAATACATCAGTAGTCTTATCCGTGTAAAAATATTAAGCTGTGGTAAAGGTAATTATTAATTGTATTTCTTTTTTGTTTTTATCGAATGATGTCCCAAGGAGCACATCAATTTTACTAATCCCCATAAAGTAAATATAGTGACTTAGATTGTGAATAAAGAAAACATGTGTGAGTGTTGACTTTGGCAAGCTTTTGTGTTTAGTCTATTTTCTTGACTCCTTACTTTACATTTTTAATAACACAAAGCAACTGAAATAAGTATTAGGTGTTGTAAAGGTGGAGGTTTTGTGTTTGACGAGTAAGGTGATATAAGTCACCATAGAGTTAAAAGTGTAAGTATGAGTGAGATGAAAGCGAATATCATGTGCAACGCTGTGGCCTTAGCTTTGGCGAGTGAGGCCACTAGACGCGCGGTGACAGTTACCTTCAGAGGCACGGGGGGCACTTCGAGGTGGTAGCCGATATCGCAGAGGCTACGAAGGAGCTCGATACCTGGAAGAACAACATAACAATATTGTTATCATGAGTTGTCAATTTAGATAGAGAAGAGAGAGAGATCCATACTATCTATACACAGCTATCGACTTTTGTTGTTTTTCTGCAAACTGAATGAACCAAGGCAAGTTATGAAGTTGTGCTCGGTAGTATTTTAGATTCGGTTCGTAGTCATTACATTATCGACGACGTGAACTTACTACTAACAAACATTAACTAGGAGGGGTTTATAACTATACAAGTTATTTGCAACACAAATTGCTACTAGTAACCCCTTTTAAAATAATAAATAATATATCTAAACCCACAATATGTTTTTAAAAGCTTGACTCACAAATAAAGCAATTTCCCTTTTACAATGTACTATCAAAACGCTCAGATAAGCATTCTGTGTTCTCGCACACTTGCGAAGTTATTGACTACTACGCTATCATTGCAGTCAATAAATGCTAAAACAGGATTCACTGTCACAGAACCTGGTACCTATAAAGTGGTTTCGAAATACATGGTAGTAACCGCATAAAAAACCGCTGTTCTATGTGCGCTATGATACCAGACTCCAATAATCGTAAACGTCAGAATCACTGGACCAAATACGATATAGAGAGAGAAATAAGTTATTTTGTCTCGAACTATGTGAAACAAACGTAGTCCATAGAACCTGACCTCAGAATGCCTGGATACTTTCCTTTCACTGGCTATTTATCGATATATTTTTGTTCTTTTTTTAATAAGACTTTACAAACATTCAAACAACGGACACAAAGAATACCCGGACTCGGAACAATCATTTGTAGATCACACAAACTTTTGTCCCGTGTGGGATTCGAACCCACAACACTCAGCGCAATGGCAGTGGCGAGGCGACCACTTAAACCATTACGCCATCCGTGCAGTCAATGTATGAATTTAGGTGTCAAGTAGTATCGAAAAGGTATAAAATATTGGTACTTTCTCATCATCGTATTTGGTCTAAGGGTACCGACGTTTAGCCACAATCATTCATAGAACATTATTGCATTGTAGTGCATGATATAGCACCCAGTTAACAACACTCGACACACGTCGAAGACTCACGTTGTCATTGAAGTGTGTCGAGTACCATGAGATATCAATTTTGAGGACAGTGTGTAAAGCTTTGACTCACCAGATTCTCTATTACGTCCATATCTGGTCTCCCACGCGTCGAACAGCCGATTGTAGTATCGAGGCCCAGCGAGGAACCCGAGGTACTTGTGCGTGTTGAATGTGGGGAATATACGTTCCATATCGGCCGACTGTGTGAGCTCGTCCTCCGCTTGGATCAAGTGTCTGACGTCATCAGAGGTTAATGTGGAGAGAACGTCGCGGAGGTACTGTTGGTAGATATATCACGTGTTCAGTATTCCATGATCAGTGGTGTAACATTCGATGTTCAGTCTCGGATAGTTCAAGGTTTCTAACGCCCGCTAAACTTTAGATGCGTGCCCATACTACATATATTTTTCTTTTTTGAGTGATTCACTCTACCTCTAGATAGTCTAGGTATAATTCAGAAATTATTCCTACGGTTCTTGTAAAGTCACTTTATACAGGTATCAACAGAAGACGTTACAAACATCCAAAGAATTAACATAAAAAGTACTCAAGGGGATATCACAAAGTTTTGTACCATGTGGAAATCAAACTCACAACAATTGACGTGACAAAGTGATTATTAAACAATTGCGAAAATCAGTAAAGCTATTTATATTCAATAATTAAAAAAGCTCACCATATCGCGATCTTCCATATTTGTGTAAATTATGTGTTTGTCTCGTTCTTCTTTGGAAAGGTATACTGTATACAACCGGCTGTCGTATGGTAGTCCAGCCTGGAAAAGGCAGCAACACAGTTTTAAATCAATTATTATTTACTATCACAGATATATTATAAAGAATAACATGATCATTAAAAACCATAGAACACACAAAATAGATCCACTGCATATTCAAATCGAAGCTAGTGTAGGTATTTTAATAATAATAAGCAAAATTTCAAACAAGTATATATCCTGCAGGTGGTAAACAGTTACCACAGGGTTTGACTAACCCTGCCAACACTAGGGTCGGTTGGAAAGGTAACCCCTGGTGTTCCGCTGTTATCTTCTGCAGTCTGTTTATTACCATAGCCAAGACAATTTAGAAGTAGGATACAGAAGACTGTATTCTACTTCTCTTAAATTTCCTATAGTATAATGCATACCATGCTTATTAAACTGCATACATACACTGTACATCTAACCAAAAAGTTCAAAGTTCGCACAAGGTTATTACAGACTAGTAGAGCTTCGCTGATTTCAGCATGGATAGGCCGGCTCCACCGAGGAAGGATTACCCTCTCACAGAATATTGACGTGAAATACCAGTATTCCTACTGTTCTTTTTCGTTCGGTGAGTGAGTGCCGGAGGCCCAATCACCCTTTTTCCCCCTTCCCACTCCTTCCCCTTCCCACTCCTTCCCCTTCCCACTCCTTCCCCTTCCCACTTCCTTTACCAAAGAGTCGGCAACGCGCAAGTAATGCCTCTGGTGTTGCAGGCGTCCATAGGCTACGGTGACCACTTACCATCAGGTGAGCCGTATGCTTATTTGCCACCATAAATGTATAAAAATAAAAAATACCCGACTTCAATTTACTAATTCTCTAAAATAAAATAGGTCATCACCAATTTATGCGGCTTGTCCTTCGACAACATCTCGAGGTTTGTCTTCACGGGGACCTGGAACTGTGCGATGTTCAGCACTGTGGTCACCAGCGGGCCTTTCACGTGGATATCGAGGGGTGACGCGCTGTGCAAACTCGGAGATATGTTCACCTGATGAAACAAAATTAATTAAGCTAGGTATATATTGCTATAGGTATAAATTTTATTACGCTGCATAGCAGCGTTGCACATATTGATGTGCAACAGCTATGACACGTATTATATAATAAAAATAAACTAATTTTAATTATACCCATTTGCCTTCAGCTACATTAATTTCATACGCAATCAATAGCAAGCTTTTTGCCAATGAACTTATTAACACTGAAAATTTTCTATTTTTAGCCGCATTGACCAATCTTAAAATGCGACTTCCTTGCTGCAATGCGTCGTCGCATCGTACTTCTGTATATGGCCCCCTCTTTATAAATAACATCAATGAGGCAAGGGTGTAGAGAAAATACAAAATTGGTATATATTCACACTATTGTTCTATCCTTCTCTATGTAATATGCTCACTATAAATAATAATGTGTGTGTTAAATATTATATTATCACATCATCATACCTCTAAGAGCCAAGGCTTGAGATCCTCATCTAACAAGACATCTATCCCGAACAACTCGTAGCAGTTGTACCGCGACGTAATGTTAGCTTTGGTGAGCGAACTGATGCTGGCTTCACCAGATATTATTGTTTTTATAACCAGATCCTTCATAGAATCCCATAAAGCATCTGTGTCTACTCGCTTCTCAGTCTTTAGGTATTGTAACAGGGTTTGTAATGTCCTGTAATGGAGAAATAAGAAGATTAGTGAGATCAAAATACGTAACAAATATGCTGCAGTAGATTATCTTTAAATAGATTAAATAAAAACAAAACAGTGAGTAAAGACAAAAAACATGCTTGTTCAGAGACATATGAAAACAAATTTGTGGGGTGAAACTAGACATCAATGCCGAAGCTGGAGCGTTAAGCCAAATAAGATACAAATATAAAAGGCTTCATTTCAATGGATAGCTCTATATATGTACAATGGATGGTATGAAATAGATAGTCCGACTAAACTACCAAAGGCTTACAAGAACACACTGTAATCAGACACATTTGAACCAATTCATACTCCCTAGTCAGAATTTTTATCTCCCCCAGTAACCACCTTCCGTCAGATCAGACATACCAGCTAAAGAAATGAAAGAGAAATGCACACAAGAAAGGAAAACAAGGGTTCTGAATAGACCATCTTTTCTATGCTACTTCACTAATGATATTAGTATATTAGGAGTACCCCATTACTCTATAACCTCACTTACACCGCAATATGATCACATCACTTACCATTTGTGTCCTTCGCACGCCGCGAAGTCTTCATTGGGCGTGTAGTTCTTAGATAGTCTATTGATGGAGTAGTTTGTCAGGTGCATATACCTGTCGTTCAACGACGCTAGTTCATCATTGTATTTTACTGAAAAAGCAATTATTTAGGTTTAAATTACAATAATTTATAAAACTCAAGAGTTACCGAAATAGCCGCTAAATTTTTATGTTTAGGGTAAAGCCGAATCTTTGTTCGAACCAGGAGAGAGAGAGAAAGAGAGGGAGAGAGGATCGATATTCGATGATAAAATTGGTTATCCTAGTCCTATAGAAGATCATAGCAGAAAAAATAAACTTATGTACATCTCCTACGAATAGTTTTGTCATAACGTGCTGCGCTATCAGATCATTGTTCGCTGGCCATATGCCCGGTAGACAGCAATAGGGCCGCCCCTTATGAGATACTTAAAATATAACTAGCAAAATATAAGAATGTCTGTCTAGCCTTTAAATGACACTAAAACGATTAACCTATTGTGTCGCAGCAGCACACCAGTGGCCAGACACAATACGATTTTTAATTATGTTTGGTTTTCTAAGATTTGACAGATCACGTGTACAAAATTACCTGAAGCAAATCTCGCCAAGCCATCCTTGTACAGATATATCCTCATCGGATGCACAGACGTGACCAGCACGTACAGCCGCAGATCGAACTTGTTGCCTTTGATTAGGTACGGCTTGGACACGTACCGCTGCACAACCACCGGCCGTTTCTTCGGTATTTGTGTCCATTTAGATACTACTTTGATGCCTGTGCCGCGGGCAGAAGCAGGCTGAAATTGACAATTAATGTCGTTAGATTATTTTAATTATTTATTTTATTATTTTAATTATTTATTTTATTATTTTAATTATTTATTTTATTATTTTAATTATTTATTTTATCATTTTATTTATTTTATTTTTAATAATAATAATACAGCCACTCTGTTTACAATTTAATCACAACCTATTGCTGATGTACACTTGGCTTAGGCCCGTGACATTAGTTCTCTATCCGGTTAGCCGAGAAAATACAAGAAAATCAAAATAATAATAATAATAATAATATTCTACCACATACACACAACACCATCTAGCCCAAACTAAGCAGAGCTTGTACTATGGGTACTAGACAATGGATAAACATACTTATATACTTTTTTTTGTAAATACATACATATTATACATAGAAACACCCAGACCAAGACAAACATCCATATTCATGCACACAAATGTTTGACTTGTGCGAGAATCGAATCCGCGACCTCAGTCGTGGCAGTCGGTTACACTAACAACTACGCCATCGAGGCCGACATTAACCTGTTTTAACCTGTATTGTCCCACTGCAGGGCAAACGCCTCCCGCTCGCTTTTCCACCATATCCCTATTATGCGCTAGTTTGCATCAGTCTCTCCTGTAGTAAGTTAATTCGTCTTGCCATTGACGTTTTGGTCTACCACGTTGCCGCTTAGCACCGTCTGGGATCCAATCTGTGCCGATTTTAGCCCAAAGCTCCTGCGGCATACGGCAAACGTGACCAGCCCAATCCCATTTGAGTTTGGCGGCTTTCTGGGTGACGTCTGCGATTTGTGTTTTGGAGCGTAGTGTAGAGTTTTGAATGCGGTCCGTTAACCGTACCCCTAGGATACTACGCTCCATGGCTCGCTGACAAACCTCTAGTGCGGACCTCTACTGACCAGTCAAAGACCATGTTTGTGCACCATACGTGAGAATGGGAAGAATGCATATATCCATGAGCTTACATTTGAGACATAAGGAAAGGTCTCCTTTTATAAGATCCTTCATCGACCAGAAATTTCCCGATGTATCGGAAACTCCTGGAAGAGCTACCTTCCAGGAGTTTCCGAAACGTCGGGCAATACCTTTGTCTTGTCTGGACTGGAAAGAGACTACTACCTGGCCCAGATATAAATATTCTTGGACATATGCAATCTCCTCACCCTCTACGTATAGTCGTATTTTGCTGCTATTAGTTATGATTTTAGTATTTTAATTATTTATGATAAACTTATGATAATAGTAACGCAGGTTAATAATAGATTTGCCATGTCCTAGATTAACGCAGAATACTTTTTTATGCAGCAGAACAACGATAGCCTAGTGAGCGACCCCTGAACTGCCACGCAAAAATCTCCAGTTCGACCTCAAGACACGGATCTCTGACATTATAAAATAATATACATATTAAATAGTTAATTATTGCTCGCTTTAACAGTAAGTGAAAACATCCTAAGGAAATCTGCCTGCCTGAGTTTTATATAATGTTCTTAAATATGTGTGAACTCTGCCAAACTGAAGTTGGCCAGCACGGTGGATTATCATATGACCTAAGCTTTCTCACACTGTGAAGAGGTCCAATGCTCAGCAGTGGAGTAGTTTATGAATAATATACTGATGCAGATAATATACGTTTTGCGCAAAAATGTGTTTACGTGGGATATTAGTTCATAATCCTTATACGGTGTGACTGGTTAAACATTGTACATACTTGGACATGACAATTTAGGGTCAGAAGTAACGTATAAAAAAGATATATTATGTCGCACACAGCTGTGCGCGCCACGCTACCGAGGCTAATGACCTTTGATAAGAAAAGGACGGGCGGGGGTGCAAATTCGGGAGAGTGCGGGGGACGGGGGCGGAGGTTTTGTTTAGCTTTGATATATGTGCAAGAGTGTCCGCACCAAGGTTCTATTGGATAACTAGGTCGAATTTAAAGTACCAATTCTTTTTAGATATTCGGTCCAGAATTGAGTACTGAATTCCTTCAATATGTCCAGTCTTTTACCAATCAGCCTGTATACAACGGGCACAGCTAGTACGTTTAAATGCTCAGAAAAACATATACGTAAAGACACTCATATCCGTAACACTTTGTACAATGTGTATAATCAAAATACAAACATAAACAAAATACAGACATTGCATGTGTTTAATGTTATCGCCCAATTCTTTGTTCAATTTATTCACCCCTCCCGATATAAGTCTAGACGTATGTTAATAAAAATGCGTCATTGTCCTTTCCAAGCCCCCTCAATATTTTGATCATAAATTTGTCAGGCATAAATATGAAACGAATGTCAATGCTATCACGACAAACGAATACCCATACATAACTTTTGAGGTGCAGTATATCAAAGAAAACGTTTTGGTTTAGACAAGGAACGTCATCTATATAATTATTTATTCATTTAATGATATTTATTTATAAGAAGGATAGAAGGAATTAAAAAAGGAGAGCTGCTAAGTCCCACTTCTTCTTCTCCCTTAACCTTTATTATTCCCAAGTCACTTGGGGTTTTGGCTTTTCTAGTCTAACCGGATTTGACTGGATATCAGTTTTTACACGAAGCGGCTGCCACCAAACCTTTGCAACCCGAAGGCTAACGATACCCTAAGGCTAAACTAGTGTCAGGATATTAGAGGGTACTGACTTTCCCAATGACGACTGCCATAGATGTTCATGGCAGCCGGGACCGACGGCTTAACGTGCTCTCCGAGGCACGGAGCAGGCGATAATTGTCAATCAATACGCACATAAATTTGAAAGGTCATATAACTTCCGAAATTCAGAGGTGCGCGACGTGGGTTCGAACCCGAAACCCTCTGCATTGCTGTCTGTTGGTCTCCCCACTGAGCTATTGTTGCCACATCCCACTAAGTCCCACTATAAATTAAAAAAACTGAGGTCCTCCATCCTATAAAAATCACATTCAAATAAACAATTACATTCCTGCTATAAGTAGGATTTGCGCATTTATGGAAGAATGTGTTATCAAAAAGGGGACCCCTAATCTTTGTCCTATACTTATAACGTAGCCGCTTGTTTTACAGGATTATATCCTGGTATTGCGAGCGTCTTCTTGTATCGAAAATTGGTCATGTAATAAGAGGTATTATGTTTTGTAAATGAAAGACTCATTTTATAACATTAGATAAACCCCTCGTCAGCCAGATAACTTTCAGTTTAATATATCGTTACTTAGCAGGTACTTTATACAACACCAAGGATTTAAAAAAATAAAAATAGTAATATCACTCGACTTGCACGTAGCAAGTGCCGTCACCGAAATTGTCATAATGAGAGAATATATTAAACTTACCGGCTTTATAATCCACCTCTCATTATTAGCCGCGTACTTTTCCCAATCGTGCTTGAGTAGCTTCAGGTCGTGCGGCAGTACGTAGGTCTTCGGCATAATACCGAACTCGCTGAGGCCGAATTTAGTCACTAGTTTTTGTAGATTCCTCCACAGACGATCCTTGCGCCCGATTTGGAAAGTCCCGGGGAAGTGGTTCATTTTCTGTCCGTCTTTTATCGCTCTGAACAGTATGGATTTCATATGCTTGCCCCATATGCCTATCCAGTCTATCGTTTCTGTAAATAAAGTGGAGATATCTATAAACATTTTGTTATTGAAAGGATCTATTTTACAACCTACAAAAAGCATTTATCAGTAAGATAAAAGTCCCATCACACTCATTTAACCTAACAAGACAACTAAATCCGGGAAGAGCTATCACAAATTTATATTTCAGATAACTTTTGCTTGCTAGTATACTCTGAAACTCATTATAAAGGCTTATAACGAGTTTCAGAATAGTTACATCTTCAATACATAATAGTTATATCTTCAATACATTTTTAGCAGACTTGTGTTGCTTCTAATGACAGTTTTATATAATCAATACAGTAATATTTTATCAGATAAGTAACAGATATAAGTCTTTAAAAGAATAAGTTTAAAGGCAAATAGTATAAAAGGTATCCGATAGCTGATAACAACAGTAAAGATGATACTTGTCTGATCAACGATCGATAAGCCTTAGAAAGAGACACCTTTAGACATGTTACATTTCGTATCGGCGATCGCTACTTTAACTATCACGTCGATACATTCTTGCACATACATTGACGAGTATACTTGTTCAATACTTATGAAAGACGGAAATTATTATTATTTCTTTTTTTTAGCTATAAATAATATTGATGAGAATGTTTACCTTCTTGTGGACACTCAGCCGTGTCACAGTCACTTTTCACCAATCGGAATCCAGAATTGGTCAAAGTCTTCTTCACGACTATAGGAGTGATAGTCGTCATTTTCCACTTGAGGTGCTTCTGTATTGGCAGGGGTATCTTGAGGACTGGCATGTCTTCGTGACCGACGAACTTTAGGTATGGAGGTACGCGGGGAAACAGCGACTGGCGAAGACAGCTGGTCACCGTTTCTGGTAGGCACGTGGGAGATTCTGGAAAATGCAATGTTTTATATGTTAGATACGCTATTTGGTAGAAAATGTTCTATTAAACATGCCTATAGCAAAAAATATGGGGTTGAAAAAATGTGCATCTACATTTGTATTTGTGGTACTCGTATAAGGATCGTGAATGTGTTTATATTGTTGTAAGCAATCTTTCGATAGCTAGACTACTAGAGATGAAAACTTAACAGAAACTAGATAATGGGCATACCAGATATTACAATCGAAAGATTGATTATAAATTTTGGCCTTAAATCATCGTAACTTACCATAGGTTTAGTTCTACATATCAAAAGGAATTGGAAGAATTAAATAACGAAATAACTACATAATAAATAACTAAATCTGTAACTGATACTATTATAGGTAACTACACTAATAAAAGTATGATAAAGGTCAAATAATACTAATTATTAAAGAACAAAAGCTATTCAATAAAAATATTGAGAGGTTGTTGCAAGAATCTTAACGTTCCAAATGTGCTCTAGGAATGTGAGGTATAAGTAAACTTGATAATGTAAATATAAAATAGCTTAAAATGCAGCAAACCCAATCTACGAATAGTTTTCTTCCTATTGCCCATAATGCAGTCTATTTTCTGCAAAGGTACTAAAAATGTGAGCAATATTTCAACAGAACAACCGCACTACACAGCGGCGGCATAGACAACGCGAAGAAACTACAACAACCAGCTGAAAACAAACTTTACTAAAACGCAAACGGCACATTAATAAAACTCGCGAAGAAACAAGTTAAAGTTACGTTAACGTTAATTCAAGTTATTACGGAATAGCGTGTATTGGTTTGCGTTTTGAATCGTACGAATAAATTGTTAAGCCGCCGATGGACATGATAATATGCTTCGTGGAATAACATTACAGGGCCTTTCCACTACATAAGTAGCTCGCTAGACATCTTACTTGCATGGAAGGTAGCATTCACCTTCATAAATTTACATGTTTTGAAGTAATATTAAATAGATAGAATAAGCATTGGTTTACTTCAGTTACATTGTTTTTAGATAAATAACTGTAAATTGTACAGTGTAAAATGAGATGAAAACACATTCCAAAATAGCGTGTCGATTTTAAAATCAAAGCAAATAGGTATAATGTCAGTAAGCTAATATAATTAGTTGTAAATAATTACAATTACTTATAAAAATGTATTCTAATATTATTAAGCTGAAGAGTTAGTTAGTTTGAACGCGCTAATCTCAGGAATTACTAGTCCGGCTTCGGAAATTATTTTTGCGTTGGTTGAAGCCAAGACTATAAAACGTCATGCCTCGTCTCAAACGAGATGCATAATAACCAAAACATAATTTAAAAAACATGAAATTGCGAGGCACGGTAATTTTCTACAGCAAGACTACTATTCTTTCTTTGATTTATTTGTCATGCATACGATAGCTTGCTACTTGCGTAATGTAAACGGGCCTTTACAAGAGGGGTTAGTTAACCTTTGCGTACAGTCGGCAGTGTTTTGAACGGGTTTGTTGTGTGCAAAGCTGTCATAAATATACTTTGTTCCCTGATGATTCTCTCTGTAAACAACGTACAATAATATTGTACTGGGTGTAGTACTGATGAAGCGTTTGCATGGTTGTGAGGATAAAATGTCTGGTTTTGTTAAACTTGTCGATATATTTAAATTGGTGCGATTTGTGAATATGAATTATAAGGTAATGGGACATTAATCAACATTAAATCTTGAATCACATATATTTTGCTTTAGATTCGTTGTTGTTGAAGCCTACGGTTATAGTCATAGCATAATAGGCTTCTGTTCCTGCGGAAACCAAGGACTCCATTACATAATATAGATCTTGCTCTATAAGACGCACTGGTCATGCTCTGCCGTCTCTGCCTGTGTAGTTATAGTCCATCGGTATGATATGATAACTGCTTACGTCAGATGGTAGTTTTTATGGTAGTTCCCAGTAGAATAAAATAACGAAGTCTCATATGGGACTTGCCAGTAATACAGACAGTCTAATACTTGATAAGTGAAGCTAAAAAACAAAGCTTTGAAAATCCAAGCATGAAAAACAATTTATCGTTGATTATTGCACAATTATAAACTATGTTACTTGCAGTCTAGTATCAACCACAATTACACGGAACAGCGATCTGTTAGGTATTATCAATGCAGTTTATTAATATATTCTCTGCGACGCATCAATATACAGTCGTACGAGATACCGGACACACTTTATTGATATAAAACACCTGCTAACATAACTCTTATCCTATTGACATTGACACTCAATTTCGTTTGAATACCAGTTATTTTTATAAATGCATATTGTTTATGACTTGGACGTTTTCGAAAGGGACTGGCAGGAGATATCTTAGAACAGAGTAGTTAAAGTTAAAAGTTCAATGCAGAGGCTTTTGTCCAGCAGTGGGACACAACATAAGACTAAGGAAAAGATTGGTTTAATAGAAAACCTGATATTTACCTCTAGAAGTAACTTTTTTAGGTGTTACAACTGTCCCGTTGAGTTTAGAAGACAGTTTAGTGACTGAGTTATGGTCGATCGGATTCTCTTCTTCCTTTTTTTGGATTGAAGATTTCTTCTCCAACTTTTCAATTTCTGCTAAAGCTGCGTCCGTTTCCATTTGCCACATGTCCGGAGAAGGTGATCTGCTATTGGCACTGGGGAAAGAAGAATGAACACATTTAGAACTTAAAAACGGCAGAGTGTGATATGATGGCAAGGCCTGGTATCGCAAGAACGGGGCATGAAGAAGAAAGAGAGGTGCTCTTGCCTAGCAACAGGATACCTCTAGCTTCAAAAACAAGTCTTTATACTGCTAATATCATCATTATGACATCGCCAGACATAAGCGTCTCCTAAGCATAAGCATAAGCCTACATATGTATGTCTAAAATTAAAGGGAATACTCGGAGCTTTTATAAATGCCGCCAGACCATATTTAACGTAATAAGTATAACAACTGCACCAAATCTTACCAGTTCTATTTAAATATTTTGCAGTATGCAAAGTTTTCACCCCTGTTACCAGTTTACCACGCATATTTAGGTATTAAAGCAATGCTATTATAATATACTCTGTGCACTGCAAACCAAGACTATACAGTACTACTGAAAATCGCCTGGTGACAAAATTACCTGAATCGAGAATCGACTCGGAAATCACAAACAGCAGTTGGATTTGGTACCATTGGGCTTGCAAGGCAGCATCTTAATATTAAACAAAATAGATCAGATCGGTGAAATACCTCATGGCAGCGTACATTTTCTTTGATTTATTCTAACTGTGATATGGTGAGATCAGTGAAGTACTCGTGAAGAATAATTCTACATTTACTTTGATTTATTCTGACTGTGATATGTGCAATATATGATGCAGTAAAATGAACGGTATTTTGATGTTTATTATAACAGTTTTATTTGCCTACCGGATGCTTTTATTACTGTCTGGAACGCGAATATCCTCTTCACTGTGCATTTTATAACTGTGTAACAGTTCGAGTAATGGTGACTTCATATCTATTAATAACCGAACGTTTATTGTACTGCTGAGGTTGGAGGGATCAATGGTGTAACACGCCATAGGATATGATAACCATTTACAGGCTTACTTAATTACATTACCAGAATTTGCCCTCGACTTCTCTCGCTTAAATGTAAGTTAGGTTGGGTTAGTAACAGTACTTTTTTCTGAGTGAATAGTATCCTATGATCTGTTCTGTTTCCCTGACATGTTCTGTCGATTAGTTACGGCGTGAAAGCATAACAAACTCACATTCGCATCTATATAGTTAGGATTCCTAAATATTTATGAGGTAGTTGAGTATTAACTAGCGTATAATCAGGGTCAAAATCACCTAAAACCATTACGCAACGTTGAGTTTTAGTTGTTGATGATAGATTAATCATTGAATAAGGGCTTGATAATATTCATATCAGAGGTAGCTGTGTATAAGTTAGCGATATTTTTATAAGTATTGCACCTGGCATTAACAGACTTTATAGTTTACCCGGTAAGTTTTCGTAGAGTTCCGCTGGCTCACATGCATAACTCTACTATTATTTTCTCAAGACTGTGCGGTTTGGCCGGTCAGTTAATTTCGCTGGCTCACATACATAGCTATACCATTCTTTTTCAGAGGTCGGCAACGCGCGTGTGATATGCCTAGTATTATAAATAATAATATGTTCATAGACAACCGCTTATCAAAAGAACCGTTTGCTTATTTGCCACACCACTTCAATAAAAATAAACTCATCACCACAGATTCCTCGTACACGCAACACGAAACTACCATCTGTCACACATTTTTTATGCATGCAAGAAGATCAAACGTACACTACCAACGTGTGACGAGATGATCACCAAGATCACTGCACCGTACATACGTTCAGTCAAAACAACCCGAAATGTTTCTTATATGCGTCAAGTCTTAGAATACCAGACATTTAAAAATCTATTGTGTTTGGCCACTAGTGTGCCACTGCGACTCAATAGACTAAAAGAAAAAGAGAGAAAAGAAAAATAAAAAACTTTCTGTTGGCGGCTCAGTAGTAATGAATGCCACTGCTGTAGTTAATCACGAAGCAGCATCGAGTTTAGAATTGTGCTTATTAGATGGCAATAAATAGACTCGCACTCTGTTACGTGGGATCTAAAACTGTAGTTGACAAAATATGGTTATAATACAACACTGTCTAACCCTTCAGGGTAAAGGCAGGGTTGCCGCCTTTATTTTTAACGAATAGAGTATATTTACTATCTTAGGTCCAAAAAATAAAGTACTAGATCTGAAAATAAATTATTATTTATTTAACCCGACCTTTTCTTACCATATTTTTGTTGATGCTAATGATATCTAACAAATGTTTATTATCAAGGAACGTCGTAGCCGGATCTTTACAATATTATGTCTATATTACGATAAACACAAAACACACAAATATAAATAATTGCATAAAAAAAATTATTCAATTTAGGGAATCTCCATAGCGTTGCTTTAAGTAAACGACTAAATAAAGCCTGTAAAAGTTGACATATGTAGGTAAAATAAAGTATTTTCACGAACTTTTATTTTCCTTATAAAGTATAAAGTACGTTTACCCGAAAGAACGTACAATACTTTATTATAAAGTACGATGGGCAAACCTAGATATAGGCGTGAGATGTATCTCGCAAACATTTTGTAGACAGATAATACAATATTATAAGTACAGTGTAGTTTTTAAACAGGGCGCGAAATAGTTTTCCGGACACATGAGGCCATCAAAATGAGGAATGTCATACTACTTTAGTAAGAATAGCAATTGGGATGGCGGCTATTGGTCTCCTCTAATTGCTTACCATTAGGCGGAACCGAACTATTTAAACTGACAAATATACATATATAAAAAATGTGCGCCAGCGCTTGTAATTCAGAACGAAAATAACAAATTACAATTCAAGGATATCTGGCACGGTAACAGATTTACGTAAAAATCTTTTAAAATGTAAGAAAAATAAAATAATTGTTATTATTTATTTTCCAAGAACAATTACTAAGTAAAAAATACAAAGACAAAAATAAAAATAAAAATTGTACAAACAATCACAAAAAACAAATTCGACAGCTGACTCCTAAACTAAGTAAAAAATACTGTTACGCCCAGTGACATCTCTCGGCATTGTGGGAAAGACTCGGCAGTTCCGTCTAATAATTTACACTGCCATCTATTGACATCTTACGGAACTACGTAGTACGGTACGAGAATCTTAGAGAGAATGCTGGTACTTTCTCGAATCATCGTACTGTTTACATACCGAGTACAGCGTTGCTAGAAAGCTCTAGAAGCGCTTTACCCGCGTATAAATAGGGCGCACGCGCACCGCCAAGGCAGTTTACAATCGTAAGCGGTCAAGTGTTCATCAAAGCGAACGGAAGCGGAAATACTACGGAGTTTGAAACAGTACAGTGAAAAAGTGTGGTATAGTGTTTGTTGTGTTTTAAATTTAATTGTGTTTTTGAATAAAACGTGTTTTAGTCGGTAATATTGTTTATATTCTTATTCGTCGAACCCAGCACGTAACAATTGGTGTTAGAAGTAAGATAAGAATATGCCAGTACTATCGAAGGAGGAAGTGGAAGGGGTGCGTACCAGGAACCAGCGCCAGCAAGATGTGGACCAGAGGCGCTTTGGAGACGCCCCCTCGCCGACGTCAGGTGAATCACGTGACTCCGCGGCTGCAGCGGAACCATCTAGTGCAGCTCACTCGCCGGTGAACCCCGACCTCGCGGCTCTGATGGCGTTTATGCAGGAGCAGGCACGCCGCCAGGAGGAGCAGGCACGCCGCCAGGAGGAGCAGGCACGCCGCCTCGAGGAACAGCTGCAACGCGATAAGGAAGAGGGCATCCGCCGCCAGGAGGAGCAGGCACGCCGCCTTGAGGAACAGCTGCAACGCGATAAGGAGGAGGGTATGTGCCGCCAGGAGGAGCAGCTGATGATGCTAAAAGACCTCAGCGCGACGGTTGGAAAGGAGATGAAGGAATTGAAAGAGCAAGTCCAACGCCACGAAAGTCGCATTGTTGAGTTGGAGAAAATGATACGTGGGCTCAAGGCTGGAGATGGGATCGTGGCACCTGCGGTTGTAGCGTCCTCACCACGAGGCTTTAAAGTCCCACCATTCGACGGATCATCGTCATGGCCAGCCTATAAGATCCAGTTCGAGGCCGTCATGAAATCGAACGGGTGGACGCAAGAACAGGCTCTGACCGCTCTCACCTTGGGGCTTCGTGACCAGGCCTTGACTGTGTTAGAGGCGCTTGGTCAAGACATCACCTACGAAAAGCTGTTGGAGGCATTAGAAGCGAGATATGGCGACGCAAATCTGGAACACGTGTTTCGCGCCCAGCTGAAAGACCGATCGCAACGTGTTGGTGAAACCTTGCAGCAGTGGGCCCTGGAGGTGGAGAAGCTGGTTCGAAAGGCGTACCAGTCCTCACCTGCGCTCATCGACGGAAACCTCATTCAAGCTTTCACCGACGGGATCCGAGACCTGGAGGTTTAGGGCCGCAGTGAGACTCGGACATTTCAAAAACCTGAAGGACGCCCTAGCCCACGCTCTGGAAGTGGAAGCAGTACGACGGGATGATCGAGGTCACCGTATCAGGGAAGTGTCGACTTCGCCCCGGTGCTATAGCTGCGGTGAGAGAGGCCACATCAGGTTGAGCTGCCCGAAGCGAAGGAGTCCACGCAGCAGTAACCAGTCGCCGGTAGAAGGAACACCTGATGTGCCTGCCGGGCAACAACAGCAGGGAAACGAGTAGACGCCAGGACTACGGGGCGGGTGCTGGCTGGTGATAGTAGAGCCCCAACGATCTCGATCTCACAATCGTGTGACGGAAACAGCCTGATTATTGTTTGATGATATGTTTTTTGATATTTTGTTTTTAATTGAGTTGTATGTATGTATGTTACTGCCTACATGTACCGAAATCATTCAGGGTCTGCGACAATACCAGCGTTGTGGATATACTGCAACATTGCTGACGCAGGACCTTATTTGTTCTATATGTACTTTTGGTTGTGTTTTCTGTTACCTTATATAATGAGCGTGGAACAAATAAAATTATTTTCTTTCTTTCTTTCTTTCTGATTATCGAAGGCGAAATTAACAGAATGCTCGAGGTGACAAGTGTCACCTGCAAATGGTCGTGCCAAAGCTCAAGGTACCGGAAGTTTTACAACTACAATTTACAATTTACTGTCGTTTCGGCTTAATCTTTTGATCAACGCTCGCACGATGGTTTTTCCATTGTCTTATTTTTGGATAATTCTTTATTATTTTAATGAGTACTACCACACTTTAGATCAATTCTTGTGTCGCAGTGGAATTTATAAACATACAATTGTCGGACACAAAGCGTTCCCAGAACTCGGAGCAATCATTGTGGATCAGACAAATAATTACCACATGAGGCATATATTTTTATAAAATCAGGGTTTGAACCCACAAGACTGCGGTGGCAAAATGACCACTTGCCTGCTACTCCATTAAACGACGAATGTTACAGTATTGCGCTCTTTACTCGAGATAGATCATTATTTAGGATTAAAATAGTAAGAGTAATTAGCAAGCTGTCAATCATCATCGCTATCAAGGCAAGCTAAATACGTACTATGGACCATTGAACTCGAACAATATATAACAAACTGGTATAATAAAACATCGACCCGTCCAAAAATAGGTCATAGGGGCAAAGTACCTACTAGTTTATTTCAAAACACCATGAATAAATGAATTAAGCCAATTAAAATTGCGATATGGGCAGAGATTCAAAAGCTAGCATTATTTTGCAAGTTAATTCAAACTGGATTAATTTTAACCTGCAGCTAGTGGACACCAGCGATCAGACAATAGATTTGAAATGATGTCTGGTATTTCAACAATTTTTAACTTTTTTTGTTTTATGACTTTCCAGATAAAGACGTTAAGAAAATAATAAAAAATATAGCAACTATGGCAAATAAGTTTTATTGCAAGCTGTTAAAAATTATATATAATATCAGTAAATAAATATAATAAATATCAGACACGAATTGTCATTCCTTAAGAATGGCTGTATTGCCAGTTCTGATGGCAGTGACTAATCTCTTGCTGAAGACGCAGTCCTAACGAGCCTACTCACTGAAAGAACACAACACAATATTGTTTAGCTGCGAGTTTAGACTGCACGTAAGGCGTAATGGTTTAAGTGTGGTGCCGCGGCATTGGCGAGGCGGCCGCGTGTTATGGGTAAGAGGAGTAGGAACAAACCCACAACACTCGTTCAGCGGCAGTGGACGTGGGTCAAAAATCTATGTGATCCAAAAATAGTTGTACCGAATCTGAGTGTTTTTTGTGTTCATTGTATGAATCTTTGTAAAGTCACCCGCAACACAAGAATTATTCTTTCTGCGGACGTTGTATTTTTAAAGATAGAAAATGTACGAAATATCTTTAGTAATAAGGTACCACTCTAATCCAGCTGCTATAGTTTCGAGTTTAATCCTACATTTAAGCTAGGAGACTACTGTGCCCTGCTTCTTTTATTTTCAGAACATAGGATTCAAGAAAACTTCCCAAAACATACTAAGACATACTGACGCATGCACAACCAAATCTTCAATTTAATAATCTCGTTGCTCCAACATAACTATAGTGACGATATGTTTCACTATTGATGTCATGGAGTCTAATGTGATAATGTACCAGTTCATTAGCATGACTACGATCGTTTTAACACGATATCGTAAAACTGACATAACACGCATTACATTTTCCAATGACGACGAATGATTTGTTATATTAAGTCAAATCACAGTCAATTTTATTAAGAACTATTACTTCATTGTTGTAGTAATGTTAAGTATTTTTACTGTATGTTATTTTACGCTTCTCTCAGACTTCGGACTAGAACTACACACCCTGTGAACTTTTTTTTTTTTTACGTGGGAGAATGTATGACACATACCTCTCCGCGAGGGCGGGCGGAGGGGTTATGTCGGACTCGCCGGGGTAAAAGAAGAGGGTAAAGATGATAAAGTACCTCCCGAGATACTGACTAAACCTACCACGGTGTTCCTCGATAAAACCACTATCGACGGGGCCGCGTGAAACACTTGCGCATGCGGTCGCGACCCCGCCGAGGTTTCGGCCCGCCGTATGAAACGGCAGGCCACTACACGAAAGACCTACCCTATAGGCACTTCTAACACTTCCTACTGTCCCCCCTAAAGGGGGGACGGACTCGACACAGAGGCGCGCGTGGGAACACGCACGCCGCCTCTTGGACTTGGTGCTGAAAGGATGGCGGGCAGGCCCACAAAGCCCGCCACCCCCAGGTCAAACCTCAGGGTGGCTGGAGGTCGTCCCGCGCCCTCCGGGGCTCACATTATTTTTATTTATAAATAAAATATTTACATCGACCAAACTCTAAAGCACAAAGATTTTTGAAATCTACTTTTCAATAAATAAGATTCAATCGTTTTAAATGTGGTAGTAGAGGTTATTGTCAAATTACAAAAAAAGGATGCACAATACTAATTGTGACGTAGCCGCTATATAAATAAAACGGTGTCCGCGGTAGATAGTAAGATATCTTCGCTACTAAAATTTCGCAACTAATTTTGAGTGTTTCCGTAAGATGTTCCTATTTGCTCTTGTATGTAAAAAAATGTACAAAATCAAACATAGGCAACTACCCTATTTGGAGTGCTAATTACTCGTAAACTTTACTGAAAACAATGATAAGATACATTCGTCTCATCTCAAAGATAGCGAAGGGCAATTGCATCGAAAAATTACACAACCACGCATCGAAATATTCATCAATTCGTCGTCACTGATTATAAATAATGGAATGGCGGTAAGTATCGCATTCATATTGTCGTGGAGCTAATACATAATCAAATAATCAATAACTATCAAAGTTTAATGCATTTGGATATTCTTCATAGTGTCTAGTATTTAGATCTTTTTATAAAGTAATTTTCTAGTGACAGGCGATTATCGATAAAATTCAAAATACTAGAATCTATGACGTCATAAGGAATTGCAGTAGGTGAAGTAGGAACTCCTGGTGACGATGACGTCATCAGGCGTTCACCTTCTGCTCGCAAGTGAGTATCTTATGACGTCACAGACGAAATTTACAAATAATTAAAACCTAGTTAAGGTGGTTGCCTCGGAACTCGAGTCACCGAACCACGTGTATAGCAGTAGTCTGTGTACGCCACACATTTAAACGACATTCACAAATATGACGATTTGTGTCGTCGACTGACAAGTCATCGACCTTTGGGTTTCCCACAATACTCGAATTCAAAGACACAGTTCTTCAAACAAAATCTATATAACACTTGTCATGCGGATTTTAATAAAAAATAGCCTCCTAGTTATTGTAGTTAATCTATATTTACGAATAATACACATTGATAAACCCATACTATTAAGTAACAAAAAAAATACTTTAGTCCATTTTAAGCGCTAAACTAAGCTAAATATAAATATTTTGATCATTGAAAGAGGTAATAGGCTCTTTATAAATATCGTATAAAGTCGCGTATAAACTCTCATTTATACGCAACATCTCATTGCCTATTGGTAACACAACAACAAGAGAAGTCACATTATGACCACGTTATCCCTAGTGGCCAGACACTATAGATTTTTAATGATGGCTGGTATTCTAAGACTTGATGGATTAATAGACTGAAAATATGACGAAGAAAATGTACAAAACAGGACTCACTCTTCTGTGTCTAAGTCGCTGCATTCAGTCTTACTGGTGGATTTCATCTTGGCGACTTTAGTCTTCGACTTGATTTTCTTTTTAGTCGTGATGACCTTCTTGGCGACTGGGATTGTGGTCACTGAGCTGACCGGCAACGCCGGGCTCACCGCTGGGCATGTGGGCGTAGGAGTGTCTTGACGTGGCTGTGGACAATAACGGTATTATTATTTCTGCTGTGACGTGTGCTATGACGTTACAACTAATGGGATGTGTGACGACGAACTATGAAAGCTTGTTTACAACATTGAAGTAAAAGGACGCTTAAGAGATACACGTCGTGTCGTTTGAATATAACAGTTACAGTTTTATTCAGCGCGTAATAAACAATTATGGTCATAATAAAGGTGCTCTAGTACGAAAAATGTTGTATTCGAACCACTAGATTTGAAATCTATCTATGGTAAACAAATTCTGGTATAGTATGTCTATTTCAATTAAATGCAGTCTTTAGTATTTTTCACAGTCATTGCCCGACCAATCTGGCGCCTACAGCAACATCATCCAAGTTCGCATTGTTCAAGTTAGTTGTTCTTTCTGATAAAATATCTACATCGAAATTGTTTCAAGCCATGAAAGATTTCAGTGTTAACCCTGCTGGTCAAAGGTAGAAAGGTGACAAAGGTGGATGAGATTTAGAGGATTATCGACGATTTGACGATAGGAAACAACAGTACGCCTTTGTGTTTAAAATTACATAGATCAAACTGCCTATTTATGGCCTCAGTTCAAGTTGTCCAGATGAGGATCACATCTTTGCCAGCGCTCTGTTCAGTACGCCCATGTTTTTATTTACCAACTTGGCAATCTCCTTCGTAACTCCTAAATCGGTCTTTGCAGATTTCGCCGAAAATACTCTCGGAAATACAGATAGTGTGACTAAAGTCATGTAACTTCGTGGGGTTGAATTAAACATGTTCCTTTTTTTAAGTAAACAGTGGAGTTAACACTGCTGAGAAGTTCAATTTATTTGTCCGCGCTGTAGTCTCAAAATCTTTTCTCGGCTGACCATGTATAGCATTAAAATAAGTTCAATTTAAAAAAATTGTCTGATTCACAACTTGTCATATAACGATTTCAAGGCACTGTCTAAATACTAAAAATATCAATATATAATAAAAAAGTGCGAAATGGCTGGATACTAAAAGTGCTTAAGAACGTTTAGCAAATGCAATGCATTTTCAATGTCTCCTCCGAATTCCATCAGACTGGGATATAATACGTGCATGTATTATTCCAGTCTCCCAGTCTAATAATACTAGGTACAACGTGTGAAATAAAAGCGTGGTGATTATATATTGAGAGCAATAAAGATAAACATTCTCACCAGCCAAAAAATTAAGATAAAGACTTTTTGTTAGACATTTATATTTTAATTGACTCTGCCTATATGTAATCTATTTGGTTTATTTATATACTCTAAATATTAATGTTCATTCGTTTATTGATTATTTTACTGAGACATCTCATTCTCTGCTGTGGTTTAGGTAGCCATCTTGCCACTATCCATGCGCAGTGTGGTGGCATCGATTATCTACACGAGTCAAAAATAGGCTTATTTGCAAATAGTTGTTCTAAGTGCGTGTTCTTTATTTGAATGTCACTTGCGATGCCGACCCTAGATCGGAAACTGTCATCCTTACTAATATTACAAATGCGAAAGTAACTGTCTGTATGTTACCTTTTCACGCTTAACCCGCTGAACCGATTTTGATGAAATTTGGAATGGAGGTAGCCTGAGACCCTGGGAAGGACATAGGCTATATAACATCACGCTACGGCTCACGGGAGCGGCGCAGTAACCACAAATACCACTGACGCGGGTGAGACCACGGGCACAGCTAATAAAAAATAAAAAGAAAGAAATCGATGAGATTTTTAGGTTAGGTTACACGCAATAGAAACATTTGTTGACGGTATACCGATAAACGTGCTTAAAAGCGGGTTCTAACTACTACTGGTGGGTAACAATTAAACCATATAATTAGTCTTACGTGTCATAAATTTACTTAATTCATGATTATCCTTTTTATACTACTAAATTGCAAGCAATTATAAAGGCTAGTGATGCACACAATTACATTAGAATGTATTGACGGTGTACTAGATACACGTGCTATCCTCGACCATACAAAGATGGCATCGCGATGCGCACAATTTAATTCGAATATTAATCGAATGCCATGCCATGTCATGAATGAAACTACATTCAAAGTTCATTCAAATGCACAATTACATTCGAATAAAATTGCGCTCATTAATTTTCGCTCGACCGCATTCAGAGTCCGTAATCCACACCTTGAGGGTCTAGCAATAAGACAAAAGACGAAATTTCAAACTACGCTGCTGCTATCAGCACTACACCTTCTAGAAAAGTCGAGAAACTAAACAATCAGGTTGGTTAGACAACCAACTGTCACACAGATAAACACAACTCCGTGTTATCCAAAATACGTATCAATATATACCGAAGACATACCTTTCATCAACAAAACCTATAGCGATGCTGCACACACAAGCTCATAGCATTTCGTGAAGATATTCTGATGCACACTAACAGATAGCCGTGACAAGTATGTCTAGTAGAAAATTACTCTATATACCAGTCGCGGTGGAAATACGACTGGTCGTGCTGGTGCCAGGTGGAATCAAACCTTGACCGGGTATCATGTGAATGCGATTAAGTGGGACACAGTGACAGAAGTGGAACGACTCGGTAAAGGGCTTATCCATCGGCTGAAGCCATTCATATTGGTGATAACGACCAAATGGATATTTATAAAAATACATAAAATAACCGCGTGTGAAAAACACTCCGATTAGGTTTAGTCTGAAGGTTTTGAACGAACAACAAGAACGGTTACGATTTCGATGCCTCTACGGATCATTTATAAAACATTTTCTTTATGTCTTTGGCTGAACAGTACTCAACAACGGCTCCAGTATGTTATATGGCTTACATTGTGTCAATATAACGTTCTAATATTAACACGTTTATGGTCAAATAATATTAGTAATGGGAATATCACAATGTGTATCTTTCCAAAAAGATAATATTTTGAGGTATTCATATATGTATCTCAATTTCACAAAATTTGGGTGGTCGAGTTGTTCTTTTAGCAGTCTACACAATTGTACCAAAGTTACAACTTCTTGTTCAATCGACCAATTTATGTAACTATTTATTTTATTAAGTTATAATTGTCACTTAAACGCTACTTATGACTTTTAAAGAGTTCAATTCAAATATAAATTTGACCTGTGTATAGCATGAGTACCGATGAAACACCATTTATCTGAATAATACACACTAACGAAAAATGCAATATAGTAGAGCATTCTTTGCTCACTGGCAAATGCTTGAATACTGAGCATGTCGCGAAGGAAAACATTTTCAACAATTTGTTATATCCATTAAATTATGCTGAAAACCTTTCGATATGCATTCAAAAAGAGATATGGATCGCAAAATTGAGGTACTATAAAAATGTAATCTCCATACCTATTTATGCAGAGTTAGTTTTATTTCTGAAATTGATTTGCAATTTCTAAGACAGAGTTACACAAGAATCACATGCTATTTGTCAAGTATTCGCGAAGTATGTTTAACACAGCATTAATTCAATACCAATCTAGATGGCAAAGACATCGTGGACATGTGTCAGACAGACAGCTGCTTAGGTGGTGAATTGTAAAATTTGTTTACGAGTTACATGGCAATAGGATCTAATGGTCATCACCGGTCACTTCTAAGCAAATGGATAGCAAGATTGAAAAGATTCAGAGATTCAAAGTGTCACAAAAGTTTTATATGTATATCGTATTTTATTAAAAACGGAAATGTTAACAGATATGTCAGCGTGTGATTGGACGTTAGAATTATTAGTTACAATATTATTGTTATGAGACAGATAAAAATTATAATGTCGATAGAAATAGGGCGACAGAAATATATAAAGGAATTCAGAGATTTACCGTCGGTCTCCTGTATTTTCGCAAATCGTTTTGGCAAGCATCACTAGTGTGGTGATCTCTTTACGAACACTTATTGTAATTTCTTCAACGCACGGTGCCGCGGATCGTTTTCAAATATAACCGCACTAAACATGTCAAGGTCTCCGATACAAAGGTCGACTTCAGCACCTGGTTTTACAACTTAACCATAATGTGTAATGGCCTTTGGTATTTGGAGGTTATTTAATTGATGATTTAATTTACAAATTGACAGGAGATGGAAACGGCACGGTAGTAACAGTGATAATGCATCGTATTGACATTTTGTACATGTTGGCATGGTGCCCGTTCTTGTGAACCGATGCCACAATAAAATCTAAAGTGTACAGAATTAAACAGACAATAAAACAAGGCTGGACGAGATGTAACCAGTAATAATAATCATGTCACACCTACGCTGATACGGAACAGTTTTCGGTAGCCAGTGCTAACACAATTATCCAATGGTACGATGTTTGTATCATTTATTGACCGACGCGTTTTGTAATCTATCGACAAAACATGCGATTTAAAACAGATTTTCATTGGACTAATAATTAATATGTAATTAATGATAAGCCACTACTTTCAAGTCTAGCTATCACAATTGACTTGTTTTGAATCGGGAGTTAGGATTTTATCGTTGGCAAATCTGCGATGTATTTCTTGGATCATACAATAAGTGACAGAACCTAAAACTGTCAACCGGAATTCGCCAAAAATTATGAAAATCGCGCCAAAATTGCCAGACATTCAGTCGCCAACCGGCGAAAATCAAACAACAAGAAACTATATTATGTTTTTATGCCTTTTGCCGATGGAATCTTAATTGTGCTTGCATTGTGAATTCAGATTGTGGAATGTGTAAACATTATTATTTAAGTTCGTTTGTTAGTGACTAAAATCTAAAAGACAATAAACACGACTTTCAGAAATGTTATTTTAGATGTGTAAATTATAACTGTATACTGACAAAAAAGATTACGTTACTAATGGCATAATTTCATGAACATAATTTAGGTAAAATCGTGCATATATTAACGTAATCAACTACAATAATGGAAAACTAGTTTTTTTATTACGGTGCACAAAACAGCACCCAGACATGAAGCTCACTCACATTCGTATCTCAAAAAGTTTGCCTTTGATTTACTAGACTTTCGAGCTTATATAAATTGCTTTAAAGTACTATTTTAACTAAGTGTCGTCACATAAACTTTTAACTCACATTTTGAGACAATTTCTTCCAAACTTTTCCAAAGAAACCCATGTTACGTATTCCAGAGCGGCGCGTAGCTCGGCCGAAAATACCTCACTCACTAGTCTCAGTACATACATCCCGATGCAAAACTACTTAAATGCATGACACACTGGCTGGTTCACGTCTTGCATAACACAAAAACTATTGTACACGTCACATTTAATAAGAAAAAAATCAGCGTCATTTAACCGAAAATATCTTTTAAAAAAATTCCACAACTTCCGCGCTGATCGTGTAATGTAAACAATCTGTTTGATAGATGTCGACCTCTCGTCGTAAAAGTTATTTTATAGTAGACACATAATAATAACGATATTTGATTTTTATTCATTGTTTTACACGGCCAAAATGATAAAGGACTGACGGAATTATGGCGTTTATCCGCGCAAACTCAGTTTCGTGTTACTCTATGATAAAGTAAGTTTTATGACACAATTAAGGTTCAAATCCTAAATGATAATAATTTAAGTAGAATAAATAAATGGAAATCTTACTGCAGATGTTAGTGCAGATTGTTATTGCTACAATTTAATCCTAGCGACGAAATTTGAACAAACATTACTCACATTACGAAATAATTGAGAGCTTGCTAAGCGCCAATGAAAACTTTAACACAAAACTTCACTTCACGAACGCCTTTGTGAATATAACAAAAGCTACCTCGCGTGTTCCACGGAAAAGCACTACTTTGACACATTTCCAAGGTAATTCTAGTTTTAATACGTGGAATTTGAACACGTGGTTTTCGTTATAATAGTGCTACCCATACACATTTATATTACCGCCTTGGAATTTCGTATCCCATGAGTCATGGCGATGAAATAAACAAATCTGTAAGACGTGTTCGCTTAGACAACTATGAATGGGTAAGGTAAACATATCGCCGACACTCTCTTACGTGATTTCTGCGTCAGAGAATACTTTAATCTGGCGCTCATGCTGTCTAATCGATGTCAAAGAAGTTGATACGCTGCTGTCATAGGATTTGAATCTAATCTGAAAATTCTGACAATTCTATTTCGAATGTGAAATACATCTTTCGGATTATGGTTAACGTAGTATGCAAGTAAATTAAGGTAAGAGTCCCGTAGAATTCTTTATACTAATGCCCGTTTTCACCAACAGATAAGTATCCCTTAGCAGCTTTTAGGGAACCCCTAACAAAAAATTCGTTTTCACCAACGTTTAGGTGTCACTTAAGTCTCTAAAGCAGCTCTTATATTTAAGGGCCCGATTGTTGACTCCTTAAACTACTCTTATGCTTAGGTAACAGAATATTGTTTATTCATACGCGACATACGAGTGTTTCCTATCGTGGAAAATGATTTAGGGCACTTTATAGAGAGTCTAGAAGCTATTGAGACTCCAGAGAACTTTCAGCAAATAGTAAAAAGACCACGCATTGACCGTGAAAGAGTCAACCACTTCGATAAATACGACGACGTCGACTTTTCCATAAAATATAGGTTATCTAAACAGTGTTCTATATTTATTAGAAAAAATTGAGCATCTTTTAGAATTCAAAGATAACAAAAGATGTAAGCTTTAATTAACACGAATCGAAGTTCGAAATAATCACACGACGACGTATGTTAAGAAATGACATAAGGTTTCTCGTTCATTTGCCAAAAAAGCAAAGGAAAACGGGTCTTACAGCCTATACGCATGCACCAAAAATAATTTTATTTTTAAATTAACCTGAATAAAGATCAAAATATGTAAAAAAATATTGTTTTTCAATATATTAATAATATTTCTATTGTTACGTGCTGGGTTCGACGGATAAGAATATAAACAATATTACCGACTAAAACACGTTTTATTTAAACACACAATTAAATTTAAAAAATTAAAACACAACAAACACTATACCACACTTTTTCACTGTACTGCTTCAAACTTCGTAGTATTTCCGCTTCCGTTCGCTTCGATGAACACTTGATCGCTTACGATTGTAAACTGACTCGGCGGTGCGCGTGCGCCCTATTTATACGCGGGTAAAGCGCTTCTAGAGCTTTCCAGCAACGCCGTACTCGGCGTGTAAACAGCACGATGCTTCGAGAAAGTACCAGCATTCTCTCTAAGATTCTCGTACCGTACTACGCAGTTCCATAAGATGTCAATAGATGGCGGTGTAAACTATTAGACGGAACCGCCGAGTCCCTCCCACAATGCCGAGAGATGTCACTGGGCGTAACACTGCCCCCCTCTTAGACATGTTCGTCCCGAACATTGTTGGATCCATAGTAGCGTGCCAATCGATCCACATGAACGATCTTTGGTGTACCTCGTGGTCCTTTCTGGATCCGGTAGGTGACGTCATTCATCTTAGTGACTATGCGATAGGGTCCATCCCATTTTGCCTGCAACTTAGGAGATTTTCCTTTGCTGCGTGCCGGATTATGTAACCACACCAGCGATCCTTCCTCGAAGCCTTTATTGTTCGCCTTCCGGTCGTAACGGGTCTTCATCCTCTCAGACATCTGCTGACCGGTCTGTCTGATGTGCTCGTATACGTCATTCATCCTGTTGCGCAAATCATTCGCATAATCTGTTATGCTGCGTGGAGATTCAGGTGGGATGCCGGTGATCAAGTCTGCAGGTAATCGTAGTTCCCTTCCGAAGTTAGCGAAAGCAGGTGTTACTGATGTGCTTTCGTGAACGGCACTACGGTATGACAGGAGAAACGGTTGAATGTGTTTGTCCCAATCCCTTTGTTTGCTTTCTACAACTTTTGCCAGATATCTTTCCAGAGACTGGTTAAATCGTTCAACCATGCAGTCTGATTGCGGATGATAAGCGGTCGTTCTCGTTTTGTGGGTACCCATCACCCGGCATGTCTCCTTAAATACTTCAGACTCGAAGTTCCGACCTTGGTCACTGTGTATCTCTAAGGGCACCCCGAAACGACAAAAGACTTCGTGGACTAGCTTGTCGGCGACCGTAGATGCCTCTTGATTGGGAATCGCAAACACTTCCGGCCACTTTGTGAAGTAATCCATGACCACCAAGAAGTACTTGTTCCCACTTTGGCTTTCAGGAAACGGTCCGGCAACATCTAAAGCTATACGTTCCCACGGGGCTCCAACATTGTACACCTTCAATGCACCCCTGCTGCGAGTGTGTGGCCCCTTCACGGCAGCACAACTCGTGCATTTACGGCACCATTCCTCAACGTCTTCTCGACAATGGATCCAATAAAATCGTTCTCGGATCTTAACCAGAGTTCTCTTAACTCCCATGTGACCTCCCGAACTCCCATTATGATAGAGTTGTAAAACTTCCGGTACCTTGAGCTTTGGCACGACCATTTGCAGGTGACACTTGTCACCTCGAGCATTCTCCCATTTCCGGCACAGAACTCCATCCTGGATAACCAAGCTTTCCCACTGTGCCCAATAACTCTTGGTGGTAGGGCTCATTGCCGCAATTTCACTCCAGTGAGGTCTCGATACACCTGTTTTCTTCCATTCGAGGATGGGTCTTATGTCTTTGTCTTCTTGTTGCGTTCTCTGCAAAGTTTCCTTCCAGTCTTCGCTAAGATCCGTCCTCAACATCCTCACTAGTCCTTCCTGCTTAGCCTCTTGCCTGACGCAGTGCTTACACTGGTCGGGACACGGTCTACGTGACAGGGCATCCGCATTACCATGTGACTTGCCACTACGATGCTGTATTACGAAGTCGAATTCCTGTAGTTGTTCAATCCATCTTGCTACCTGTCCTTCTGGGTCTTTAAACTGTAGTAGCCATTTCAATGCAGCGTGGTCAGTTCGCAAGTGAAATTTCCGTCCCAACAAGTATTTACTGAAGTGCTGCAATGTCTTTACGACAGCTAGAAGTTCCCTTCGTGTGACACAGTAGTTCCTTTCAGGTTTGGATAGGGCCTTGCTGAAGTACGCTATTACAACTTCATGCTCTCCTTTACGTTGAGATAACACGCCACCAATGCCGGTGTTACTGGCATCTGTATCTACTACAAATTCATGTTCATTGTCGGGATAGCCTAGAATTGGTGAATTACACAGATGTTCCTTCAGCTTCTGAAATGCGACGTCACAGCTCTCATTCCAGCAGAACTTTATCTTATCCTCGGTGAGCTTATGCAGAGGCCGGGCGATGTCAGCAAAGTTCCTTACAAACCGTCGATAGTAGGAGCACAAACCAAGAAATGCCCTGACTTGTGTCTTGTTCTCCGGAACTGGCCAGTCCTTGACAGCAATGATCTTATCCGGGTCCGTTTGGATGCCTTCTTCGGAGACCACATGTCCTAAGAAGTTCACTTGCCGCCTGAACAACGCGCATTTCTTTGGACTTAACTTCAGGTTGGCTCCTCGAATCTTCGAAAGAACGCGTTCCAGGTTGCGAAGGTGATCCTCGAAGGTGCGTCCTACTATGATAATATCGTCCAAGTAGACCAGGCAGGCGTCTCCAATCAATCCAGTAAGTACCCGTTCCATCAATCTCTCAAAAGTGGCAGGGGCATTACACAATCCAAAGGGCATGACGTTAAATTGCCACAATCCTTTGCCTGTGGAGAATGCTGTCTTCTCCTTATCTCGAGGATGTATCTCGACCTGCCAGTAGCCACTTTTTAGGTCTAGTGTAGAAAACCACTTCATCCCCGTTAGCGTATCCAGAGTGTCGTCAATCCTTGGCAACGGGTAACTGTCTTTCTTTGTGATATCATTTAGCCGACGATATTCCACACAGAAGCGCATGCTGCCATCCTTCTTCTTAACCAAAACCACTGGTGAACACCATGGACTGGACGAAGGCTCAATCACACCTTCTTTCACCATACCCTCGATCATAGTGTCAACTTCATGTTCCCGTGCCACTGGTACACGTCTTGGTCGCTGGCGGATTGGTACCTCATTTCCTGTGTTTATTTTGTGTTGAACTAGGGCAGTCTTGCCTATGTCAGCATCACTTGTCGAGAAGATGTCGGCAAACCGGTTTAACATCGTCTCAGCCTTGTTCTTTTCTTCTCTCGACAGGTTATTCTGGCAGTCCTTCAAGAGAGAAGATACGTCGTACCTTGCCCCTTGAACTTTGGCGTTGGTAGGCTGTTCATGGCATCTACGCATCCAAACTGCTCCTTCACAGGTGCCCAATATCGTGCCCTTCTTGAGTACCAGTTCTTTGTCGCTTGGGTTCAGTGCACGTACCGATGTAACGTTGGTATTCCTAGCCAGAGTGCGTGCAATCTTCCATGAAGCATCGTTATCCAACCCTTCTATAATTACACATCGATTTTCCTGATCAGAATTCCTTGGTAGACAAACCGGTATGATTGTTTCCGACCTCGGACGAAGTACTACTTTCTTCAGGCAGTACACTTTGCCTGATGATGCGCCCTCCATGAATACTTCTTCTGAGCCACACTTCAATACTCCTTGACTAACGTCGATCTCACAGTGATGCTTCCGTAAGAAGTCTAAACCCAGGATGCAGTCGTCCACTATGTCAGCCACGATGACGTTGTGGCGGTAAATTTTATTACCTAGTTTCATGTCCACCCCTTTCTCACCTCGGACGGTTATGTGCTGACCGGTAGCTGTTCTTAGATGTATACATTCATGGTTCCCGTAGTAGTCCCCAAGAAACCGTCTTGCTAGTCGGAAACTGACGACTGTCCGAGAAGCTCCAGTGTCCAATGTCATCTTGCACGGCATTCTGTTAATTTCACCTTCGATAATCAGCCTGTTTCCGTCACACGATTGTGAGATCGAGATCCTTGGGGCTCTCCTATCACCAGCCAGCACCCGCCCCGTAGTCCTGGCGTCTACTCGTTTCCCTGCTGTTGTTGCCCGGCAGGCACATCAGGTGTTCCTTCTACCGGCGACTGGTTACTGCTGCGTGGACTCCTTCGCTTCGGGCAGCTCAACCTGATGTGGCCTCTCTCACCGCAGCTATAGCACCGGGGCAAAGTCGACACTTCCCTGATACGGTGAGCTCGATCATCCCGTCGTACTGCTTCCACTTCCAGAGCGTGGGCTAGGGCGTCCTTCAGGTTTTTGAAATGTCCGAGTCTCACTGCGGCCCTAACCTCCAGGTCTCGGATCCCGTCGGTGAAAGCTTGAACGAGGTTTCCGTCGATGAGCGCAGGTGAGGACTGGTACGCCTTTCGAACCAGCTTCTCCACCTCCAGGGCCCACTGCTGCAAGGTTTCACCAACACGTTGCGATCGGTCTTTCAGCTGGGCGCGAAACACGTGTTCCAGATGTGCGTCGCCATATCTCGCTTCTAATGCCTCCAACAGCTTTTCGTACGTGATGTCTTGACCAAGCGCCTCTAACACAGTCAAGGCCTGGTCACGAAGCCCCAAGGTGAGAGCGGTCAGAGCCTGTTCTTGCGTCCACCCGTTCGATTTCATGACGGCCTCGAACTGGATCTTATAGGCTGACCATGACGATGATCCGTCGAATGGTGGGACTTTAAAGCCTCGTGGTGAAGAAGCCACAACCGCAGGTGCCACGATCCCATCGCCAGCCTTGAGCCCACGTATCGTTTTCTCCACCTCGGCGATGCGACTTTCATGGCGTTGGACTTGCTCTTTCACCTCCTTCACCTCCTTGCCAACCGTTGCGCTGAGGTCTTTTAACATCATCAGCTGCTCCTCCTGGCGGCGCATACCCTCCTCCTTATCGCGTTGCAGCTGTTCCTCAAGGCGGCGTGCCTGCTCCTCCTGGCGGCGTGCCTGCTCCTCCTGGCGGCGTGCCTGCTCCTCCTGGCGGCGCATGCCCTCTTCCTTATCGCGTTGCAGCTGTTCCTCGAGGCGGCGTGCCTGCTCCTCCTGGCGGCGTATGCCCTCTTCCTTATCGCGTTGCAGCTGTTCCTCGAGGCGGCGTGCCTGCTCCTCCTGGCGGCGTGCCTGCTCCTGCATAAACGCCATCAGAGACGCGAGGTCGGGGTTCACCGGCGAGTGAGCTGCACTAGATGGTTCCGCTGCAGCCGCGGAGTCACGTGATTCACCTGACGTCGGCGAGGGGGCGTCTCCAAAGCGCCTCTGGTCCACATCTTGCTGGCGCTGGTTCCTGGTACGCACCCCTTCCACTTCCTCCTTCGGTAGTACTGGCATATTCTTACCTTACTTCTGACACCAATTGTTACGTGCTGGGATCGACGGATAAGAATATAAACAATATTACCGACTAAAACACGTTTTATTTAAACACACAATTAAATTTAAAACACAACAAACACTATACCACACTTTTTCACTGTACTGCTTCAAACTTCGTAGTATTTCCGCTTCCGTTCGCTTCGATGAACACTTGATCGCTTACGATTGTAAACTGACTCGGCGGTGCGCGTGCGCCCTATTTATACGCGGGTAAAGCGCTTCTAGAGCTTTCCAGCAACGCCGTACTCGGCGTGTAAACAGCACGATGCTTCGAGAAAGTACCAGCATTCTCTCTAAGATTCTCGTACCGTACTACGCAGTTCCATAAGATGTCAATAGATGGCGGTGTAAACTATTAGACGGAACCGCCGAGTCCCTCCCACAATGCCGAGAGATGTCACTGGGCGTAACACTATTAATACCATTCATTTGAAAAGAAATATATAAATTTTCATCTTATCGATAAAACATCGATGTCAGAAGCGTGACTTTAGAAAAAGTTAACTGTCACTTATTTAGGGAATTCCTTCGTAGGTGATACCTAGCATGGTGAAATTGAATTTAGGTAAGTATTCGATTAAGGGATGCCCCTAGCTTACAAGACACCTACTTAGGTGAAGTTAAAGGGCCTGTTGGTGAAAACGGGCATAAGTGTGTTTGGAGTTACGTGCTTTTAACGCTTTCCCTGTGAATTTTTAGTTGTCTTCTCAGTCCGGCACGGATGCAGGCTTCAGCGGATTTCAAGTATGTCATCATATAAAACTAATACGTACAATTTAGTTAAAGTCTAAATCAAAACGCAAGCCTTGTTTTTATACGCAAGTAATTTTAGCTTACAATTACGTAAGCTTTAATTACAAATACTAAAAATTTAATTACGTAAGCTAAAATTAATAAAAATCTAAATATACCGATTACGTCAGTATCAATCGTCATTACTAAAATAATATACACGACTATCATAAAAAATTACATAATTTTTAAAATAATTCTTTGACTGGTGTCAGTGGTCATATAATAATTTTCCACGTGTGCAGTATAATATTGTCGGCCCACGATTGTAGACAGTAGAACTAATTATGTTCATTCGAATAATTATATTCGAATGTATTAACAACATTATATATAGATAAAAAGTGCAAGCGCCGCATCCTTTTCCATGCAAAGTAGGGATCGCGTTGGTGTATTCGAATACGCTTCGGGAACTCCTCGGTATACGGCAATAGGCCCCCAAATATTATGTGACGTCGTAAAACTATAACTAGCGAAAGGGGGTACTCCTCTGGCTACTCTTTTAGGAACATTGGAATGTACCTCACTAAAGCATAATTACAATATACTGACACGTATTCATTAAAAGCGCTTTACGAATACGTGATATACCTTTTAATCGATAAACCTTTTTGCTAGGATTTATCATCAGACGGTTCTTAACTTCGTTATTTCTCTAAGAGTATAAAGATATATTAATAATGTGAAAGTAAAATTTACTATTCACGGTATAGAAAGAGGATATTTGTGACAAGAACACTGGTAGAAAGCTTTTTAAGACGTGACATTATAGAAACCGTGCTTCAGTCAGGGATGTCGCTATGGCCTGGAGCACAAGACTAAAAAGCGTTCAACCCCATAGTTTAAATTAGTCTTATTCCGGGCTTAGAAACAGAGCATGCTATTTTAAATATTCCTCTGTTTGTTCCTAAAACTCACTGAAATGATTGAATAGCTTGTACTTTAATTTCAATCTTTTCCATCTAATTCTGATTGAATAGAACCAAAGTACGTCTTGGGTGAACTGTAGGTGACACGAACAAACCCGCGGGACAAAGGCTACGTTTATATACTTTTTGTTATTTTTTTAAAAAGACTATATTTGCGTCACCTTTGTCGCGGGCATCTTTATAAACATTGCAACAACGGACTGATACGGACTATATGTAGATCACACAAATCTTTGTCCCGTGTGGGATTGAACCCACACACAACATTCTGCTTAGTCTTACACAGTATGCCAACCGTACAGTCACTTGTGTAATTACTTCTGTATTTCTGCCTTTAAATCACCAGACCGATAAAATCAGGAGTATTTAACAAATGGTGTCTGCAAGTAGTAGTTTTATCGCCAAGGTGCTAGTTTTGTATCAGAGCATAATGTAAGCCTGGTATAGTTCAACATTGCGAAATTAGCACAGGACTAGATAACTAGTCAGAAATCGCGTGCGACTTATTAACGTTTCAAAATAAGACGATATATTATGTTAATGAGTTCGCGTTACAACTTCAGCACTTTCTGAACTAGTTGCGGTTTCCTTGCGACTAATAATAACGACATTACATGCGATAATCGCACGCAATTTATTACAGAACGTTATTAGACGGTTTTTAATGTCGGTTAGACGCTAAATTGCAATGTCTAATTCTTACGTTGATATTGTAGCGTTGCAATTATAGCGGGGCCTGTAGCTTTATAGCGTGTTTAGCATGGCATTGTGGTTATTCTAAGATTTATCAGTGATAAACATATCTATAGTTTTACAATATAGGTACAACAGAATATTTTTCTAGAATAAAACCATTTCCTAATTTTCGTCAGATGCCCAGATTCGTATGATTAGGTGGATATCAATCAGTTAATTGCAGTCCATTTCTGGACAGTAACTTCTTTCATTTTAAGAACAAGTAAACTGACGCTTATCTTCTATTCCTCACAATATGATGTCGGTGATATGTTAAAGAAGTAAACACGGATAAAGATATTTGTTCAAAGAAGAATACGACGGCCTAGTAGCCTTAAAGCGTCGACCACTATCATTATAGACTCGCGTGAACTGCTAGGATCAAGGGTCTGATGCAGAAATCAATACTTTTAGACGCGATAGCGCCATGATATAGACATCATAGTGGTTATGACATTCGCCCACTCCGCAATACGCCGACAAAATTTTGACCGTAAATATACGCGAAATATGAAACAGTCTGCGCTTCGCATTATAGATCACTAGCTTTTACGCGCAGCTACGCCCGCGTGGTACCTATATATAAAATAAATAGTAGCCTATGTTCTTCCTCAGGTTTTAATCTATATCTGTACCAAATTTCATCTAAATCGGTTGAGTGGTTTAGCCGTGAAAAGATAACATACAGATAGACAGAGTTACATTCGAATTTATAATATTAGTAAGGAAGTAAGGATGACGTCTTATCATAACTGATGGTTTTAGCGAACCTGGTTGATTTAATTGATCACAAGTCCATGATTTGAGTGCGATTAATTTCTATATATCACTAAGTAAAGAGAAGTGTAAAGCACCCACATTTCACCAGTGATAGTTTTAGGTCCCACATAATAATAATGAATTTCCGAATTTCGGTCACGGCGGCCAATCTTAAAGGAGACTAGCCATCTGCGCAGGCGATATTATAGTGCACAAGTGTGTGCGCGAACACACGTGCACTCTCTGTTCCCTAACTCTTCTGATCCGATGGGGCGGTATCCGATGGGGCGGTATCCGACACGACTGGAGAGATCAGGCTCAGGACCAACGGCTTTATGTGCTTTCCAAGGCACGGGGGTGTCTAACACCGCCAACATCCCAGATACGGGCTGCTATTGAAATTTTCTAACAGAAAACCCAATAACTTTGTTTTGGCCCGACCCGGGATTCGAACCCGAGACCTCATGCACAGCACAACAAAATAGTAGGCTTCTAACAAAAAAGTAGGTCCCACATAATAAGAAGCGAGTATTAGGTACATATCCAGTCTACTTGCTGATACTGATAAATTTCTTGAAAGTTAAACCCAATTACAGCTTGCCTAACTCGAGATCGAACTCTCCATGCATTGTATTCTCTACTGCCGCACCACAGGCGTCAGAAGTGAGAAATTTACAGTATCAGCACAGAGACTTAAAATGTGTCCAGTAAACGCCAATAAGCTTACGCCAACTACGTGGGATTTGCGCTGTAGCTGGTGGTGATACGTGACTGCGTAATATACCTCATATATATTAGGAGTATAAAGCTGAAGACTGTAACGCGCTAATCTCAGGAACTACTGGTCCGAAATGAAACATTAATTTAATGTTGGATAACCTATTTATCGAAGAAGGCTATAGGGTATAAAACATCACGCTACGACCAATAGGAGCGAAGCATCAATGAAAAATGTTGCATAAAAAAAAAGGGGGGAAATTCTCTTATGTGAAGCAGACGAAGTTACGCGGCTCAGCTAGTCGGTAATATAGGCGTGAGACTGCACGTATGTACTTGTCCTACCCAGAATCGATACCGAAAGCTTACACACACCACTGAGAACATCGTAACAGAAGAATATATCGTTTACTAATCACAATCACTACATATTATAAAACGTCCCCCGCCGCGTCTGTTCGCGATAAACTCAAAAACTACTGAACGGATTTCTATGCTGTTTTCACCAATAGACAGAGTGATTCAAAAGGAAGTTTTAGATTAGATTTATAATTTGTAAAGGTTTTGTACTATCCGTGCGAAGCCGGGGCGGGTCGCTAGTATATAATAATTTACATACGTGCCCCTTGTACTTTGTACTGTACATAATGTTAACCGATCTTGTTCGAACACTATCAATAAGACAATCTCTTATACTGTACATAAATTGCGCATTATGTCTGAATAGTTATTTACGCACATAGATATGTAATCTATCATCGATGTATTACTACATGCAATATTTATTATTATTGACGGTGTGTTTCCGTCGGTCCTGGCTGCCATGAACATCTATGGCAGTCGTTATTGGGAAGTCAGTGCCCTCTAACATCCTGACACTGGTCTAGCCTTAGGGTATCGTTACCCTTCAGGTTACGGAGGTCAGATGGCAGCCGCTCCGTATAAAAACTGATATCCAGTTAAACTAGAAACGCTGACCCCAAGTGACTTGGGAATAATAAAGGCTAGGGAGAAGTTTGACGGTGTGTTTACATTTTATGTCTCGGTGGCATAGCAGTGCTAAATGTCACTGCTGTCCACGAGGTCAAATGTTCGATGCCCAGGTAAAGTGTGATTGGATTATCTAGCAAGATTTTTTAATCATTTATTCAGTGGTAAGTATATGTTTAAAAGTACATCATACAAATCTCCCCGCCAAGCTACACAGCTTGTTTGGGAAAGGCGCTCGTTAACTCTTATATGTATACTAGATTTTAACCGCGGCTTCGCTCGCGTAAATGTAGGTTCGATTTAGTAACAGTATTATTTTCTGGATGAAAGGTACCTTGTCCCTTTCTGTTGTGTGATTTTCATGATGATCGGTCTAGCGGTTAAAGCGTAAAAACGTAACAAACGAACTCACAAGCGCATTTATAATATTGGCGTGGAATACGTGAGCGGAACCCGGGCAAAGTCTAGTAATATTATAAATACGAATGCGGGTTTGTTTGCTACGCTATCACGCCGCCGTTACTTGACAGATCATCATGAAATTTTGCATACCTACCATTTGGATGTACCAAAAAAATTTCATTGTTCATCCAGAAAAAAAGTACTGTTGCCGAGCGAGCGAAGCCGCGGGAAAAAAGTCGTTATAAATAAAATCACTCACCGTTTCAATCATAGGCTCCATATTCACCGTATCACTGTTAATAGCCGATGTCCTTAGCAATCTCATATCGCGCTCATCTTTGACCACTATAATTTGATCCTTGCAAGTGCACCGCGAGTACTTTGAGGAGTTCGATGAACTCTTAGAGGGACTCTTCAAAGGACTCTTAATCTTGGTTGGACTCTTACAAGGCACTGGGGTACTTAGTGAAGCGATCGCTGATCCGTAGGAATAGCCAATGCCGGAGTTGTCTTTCGCGCGCTTCATGTTGTTCAGGTGGCAATGGCGGCTAAAATAAAAATACAATATTATTGAAGCGACTTTTGCACATACTCTGATGCTTATAGCTTAATGGATTATCGAAAAATGGCAGAATCAGGACGAAAATCGTTAGAATCTACGTATACCCCGCTGGCTCTTATATGGAGACCACGGTTCAGTAACCGTAGGGACTTTCAAACAGCCGAATATCATAGGCCTCTGCCAAAGCACGACACTGAACCCCAGTGGTGTATTAGGAAGAGGCCTAAGTACGGCACAGGTTGATGGTATCGCACAATTGGAAATAGCAGACGAACGCAAGCTCTTTTGGTATAAACAACATCACAGTTAATACATTTATTATTTATTTATTATATTTATTTATTACATACAAACCCATAAGCAGATAATCTATCGGATAGCCGTAGAAATATTTTCACGCAAATATTAGCACGTTGGTATTTTTTAGTTCGTATTCAATAAATGGTAAAAACAATACTAATAATTTTTTGTTTGAGATAGAACTTTTGATGATTCCGAGTTTGTACGTTCGTTATATCCATTTTACAAATTTATTTAGAGTGCAGGGCTTTATATAAATTTACTAATATACAATAGGAATAGTTCCTATTGATAATAATGAAACGAAACATGTTTTGCCAATAACCTTCGGAAACTTTAAATGAAATCGCTTTGACTAATAGTTCTGATAGTCCTACTGTGGAAAAGCTTATATGCTTATAATATTTTAGTCATAATAAATCATTAAACACAACAAATAAAGTTTCACACTAAATAAACACCACAAATAAATATCGCAATACACAAATACTAGAAATACTTGTTTAATATTTAGATCAAAATACAAATTAAGTTAAATATAGCCAACATTCAGACAGTCACGCGGACCGTCATAGCCAAACATTAATCATCCTGTCGTTAGATATTGCAACTTTGTCACATTTCAAGTCTAGACTGAATTATAGTTCTAATTTGCGTAACAAACGACTAAAAGTCGCTTCTGTTATCGCATTTATCATAGAGCTTTCCAGAAACATATTATATAGTACTTCGCCACTGCTCATCTCAGCTTTACTAGCTACACTATTAGTACTGAATCTTTTAAATAAATCTAGTTTTAAACCAAGACATCCCAACTAATATTATAAATGCGAATGTGAGTTTGTTTGTTACACTTTCACGCCTTAACTACTCCAGCAATCATCAAGAAATTTCGCAAACACGCTATCTGGGTACAGAAAAAGACAGGGTACCTACCTTTCATCCAGAAAAACCCCTGTTAGTCAACTAACCTACATATTTTATGCTAACGAAGACACGGAAAATATCTTGTATTATATATATTATACCAAGACATGCTCATCTTGCTAGCAATATCAAACTGCACGCAATATATACATATATAGGCATAATCACGAATGATAGTACAGTTATACTATATGTACTATTCCATAGATTACGCCTATTGTATTGATTTTATTGCTCCGGCGTCAATACGTCAGAGTACTCTTCGTAAAAAATCAGAGCTTATGCCACATATTTGTTGAGTGACGACGTTTATTGTCAGTTACCATCATTTTCCCGCCCCTTTCCCAGGTTAAGGTCGCCGCAGTACCTATGTATTCCATTCACGCAAATTTATACTTCGACTTTAGGCTTTTAATTTTACGACCGGGTCTGACGTCAGTCCTCCTTGGGAATGCGTCAATGTTTTGACGTGTAATATACGAGCTTTTATATTTATCTTAAGTAAGAGATTTTAATAGTTCGTCATTGTTCTTAAAATTTTTTTATGTATATTCTAGTGGAATTTACATAAAACTTTTTAAAGTAAGTGTAACTATGCAGCCAGTTCTAGAGATGGTGTCCAAAACTTGACATCGACATGCAAATATCCACATGAATAGAATACAGTTTTATTATGGATTCCATTCCCACTAATTAGGAAGTAAAGCGAGAGAACGGGATGCGTAAAGTATTCGCACCAAATATATATGGTGATAAATCTAGAAATCTGGGGCGGGTCATTTGTCGCTTCATTTGTCTCATTACTCGGCTGAGTAGAAAGTATAATATTACTGGCAGCATGTCTATTTATAATTGTTTGACCTATATAAAATGGGGCACAGTTTACTGTGCCCCATTTTATATAGGTAAAAGGGTTGTTCTATTCATTTATTAATAGAACAACCCTTTTAAAGCTGCAAGCAAAATATCAAAGGGGGTATATTTCCATGAGTTTATCTTTTAAGGCTATTATTAGCTATTCGCTATGCAGGGTGACTTACAATCACAAATATATGAATAATAGAAAATATACACAACACTCACACATGTGTCTGGACCATAGAGACCGGATAAGGAACCATTTTTACTTACTACAATAACTTACTACCATCGCTTTCTTTAAACATATCTGTCACTTTTGGATATACTTATTTAAATTTGGCAATCAAAGGATATCTATAGAACAATTCTTACTGCTCCTCTGATTTATTAAGTATAGCTTCAATAATACTAGTGTTTTAATGAGACAATTAGCCAGAAACCAGACATTGAAGAAAGCGGTTGTGTCTGGGCTCCGAAGACCAAGTGCTGGCCAAGAGATTAAGCAGCTTAAATTGCATTATCAAATAATTATAACCAATTATAACACATTAGAAAAGCAATCACCAGGTATCACAAAAATCAGTACCTTTGTTCAGAAACACAATGGCAGACCAATACGCCCATTATAGTTGTAACCCTCTACTTGCCTCAGTGGTTAAAGAATTAACTCGCTAACCATACTGTTGAAGATCACTACACCACTTCCATAATACATTTCACATGAAGTACAAGAGAAAATATATTCAGATGTAAGTTTGATAAGCTGTAATATTTTTGTTTCATATATTGTACATATTTTATTGATGTATGCCTCAACCTTGACTATCACATAGTATAATAAAATACAAAGAAGATTACCATAGACATACAACCTCCTATAAAAACGAAGTTACTTTTAGCAAATCATATCGCACATATTATGTTTAAGTAAATACACATTGTTTCCGATATAGCTATAAATAAGTACTGTTATCAGTAAATAATAGATAAGGTATGGAAATAGAGGCTTGAGCTGATAGATAATGATTATATTATAATAATTATTAATTACTGTTCCATTGTTGAAAATGGTACTTTACCCTAGACTAAATGGTTAGATGCAGTTGATACAATAGACATTAAAACCACATATCTATCTGAACTTACAATATACTCAGTATACATACATTTTTGTTCGTCAAAACATAAATATTACATTGTTAAATATTAAAACTGTATACACAACTGTACTATCACTTATTACACAAAAATTTGAGCCAAAAAAAGCATAAACTGTCAAAATTTAGGTCAATTTGACAATTAACAATCAACTTACTATAAGATATTATGAAGCCAACTTGATTTTAACTTTAGCTGTCTTAAGCTTAAGTTTAAAATGTAAAAAATGTAAATGTAAATAAACTTTATACAAAAGTGATAAGATAAGACTAGACTTTGTTTTAACATAGATCAGAGGCATATGACTGTTTTAGTCATGTGAGCATGTGTGTATAACCTAAAAAGAAATAATCTGCCAAGAGTAAGGATTGTTATATCACTTCCTTATTGCAAAATAAATAATTTTGTAAGACAAAATAAAATTAAATACTGTGTGCTGGTATTAGAAGAGACAACATTTTATTGCTGATCCCGCCAAAACACCTATTGTTATTATTGTTATGCTATTAATCAGATGCTTACTACATTTAAACATGCACAAGCTGTAAGATAATCCACTAAAGTGTATTCTAAACACTTCATGGTAAGATTTAGATAAAATTCCAGAACTGTAAAACAACTAAAATGATACTCACTTATCGTATCCAGGTATAGGAGATCCCAAATGGAAATTGCCATACAAATTATCAGATTCACTTGCTGCTCTCTGTCTTCTGCGACCCTCCAAGTTTGCCTTAGAGTCCTGGTATGACCGGTTCTTAGGTTTCTTAAGTATACCGTGTAGTGGGGAGCTCGGTAATGGATTATTGAGTATTGATTTGAGGGGCTGTTTTGCCACTTGCACTTCCATCATTTCCTGGTCAACTTTCTCCAGTAGCTCTTCTACTTTTGGCAATCTATTGTCATCTACTTTAGTGTTCGATAATGTTGTTACTAACAAAGGTCTTGTGGGACTTGCACGGTACAATTTTGATCTTCCTGCTTGGTAGCTGAAGCAAAGAGAGCAACATTCTTTTGTTTTTCTTACCTAATTATGCCATATTTATTATGAAAATGCCTTTGTAACAGCATTTATAAAAGGCTTATGACATGTAAACAACATGCCTGCCAAAGTTACATCATAACAAAGAATGCAAACATATAGGTTAGATAACCGTGAGCATTGGTGGAGCACAGAAGTGTGCAGAGGTTATGTTTATGCTTACCTCAGGTAGGACTCAGGGTCGTGGGACATGACGTAGTCGCCGTTCTCCGCGGCAGGCAGAAAACACTCGTGGCGAAACCGATCGTAGTGCGGCTCACTGTTCAGCGTAAAGTGGCTCTTGTTAGGCAGTGCCCGGTGATAGCGAAGACTGGCTTCGCGACTCGCATCCTCGTAAGGCGATCTGTCCACGCCTTCGCTGCGGCAGCGACGCCGCAGTATACGGGCTGGCTCTCTACCAGACCACTCTAACACAGATCCTAATGGATCACAAGCGTCGAACCCGGCTTCGTAGCTTGGGCACGCTCGCCTACTATCCATATCCGACCCGCCTAATCGCGACGCATCGTCGAATGTCCACATGGATCAACCACCAGAAATTTCACTATTGCACTACTAATTTACAATGAACCACTGAAACATGAACGAATAACGGCGTCGTCGAGGCCAGGAGGCGACAGGTGACAGATCGCCATTCGACAACCACGATACACAACGTGCCAGAGCTCCCGCCAAAATTGAAAGAAAACTGTGTTCTTTTTATAAATAAATTTGCAAACCTTCAAGAAGGGATACTCCTACACAAAATACGCAATAGCACAGTCACACACCTTACACCGTTAATTTAATAATGCCTGTAGTAATGGCGATCGTGATACACTCAATACAATAATAGAAGTATTTTTTCTGCTATTGTTTACCTAACTCAATAAACAAAAATGTTGCTTTCAAGTAGATATCTACATTGAATATCGGTTAGAGCTTTATGAGACGACCTCGTTTTATATTGATCTGTGGTAACGGGATTGAAAAGAAAATATAAAACACTTTGTAAATCATTTCTATCACTACATATAATTTTATAGGCACAGCTTGACTAGTAAATATCGTCGTTTGCCTTTTTTTATTGTCACTGTCTTGTTTGGTACGTTTACAGTAGGTGAGAGCGAGAGATTGGATTAGTTCACACGTTTGCCGCTAGTACATTTTAATTTCTTTGGTTGGTAAATAAACGAGATTTCATTAAGAAGATTTCAACGGCGCTTATGAACATGGTTAATATGTTTTATTGAGAACGATATTGATAAAAATCATATAATTATTTATATGCCATATTTCAAGTTATTCAAATATGATTTTAAAATATCTAATATGTTTCGATAAATAAAGACCTTTGTTTTCAAAATCAAACAATATAGTAGTTCTTAACTGACTTTTAAAGTACGATTACACTTATTTGATTTGATAACACAATGAGGTATCATTGTGTAAACGGTATAATATAGTATGTTACGTGGTAATGTAACATACTATATACCGTTTATACGACAATGACACACATTATAACAAAAATCAAACCATGCGCAATTCGCATATAATTTTCCAAATATTTGATTGAGGACCCCGTAAAAATGTCCCTGTGAAATATTCCAAAGAATTAAGTACATATCTTGTTCTCGTGTAATGGATCTGCTAACCATAGCTTATAAAGTTATCAATTATAATATAGCGTTTGCGGATTTTATTAAACGGAGTCTCTGTGTCGTGAAAGTATCATTTTAATTTCCTGCAATTTTAGCAACCGAACAATCTATTAATTTTACAAGGAATGTGTATTTTTATATTATCATGTTCGTCATAGCTCGGCAAAGTGAATATAAGCGGGTCGTATTGGCGTATCTGCGGTTATTTAAAAGTCGGCCGGCCTCTATCAATCGATTAGGCACCTATAAGCCTAGAATTTTTTATTTGGAACTTTGCATGGAGTACCAAACAATGTTGTGGTGAGCACGGCCTACCTAGTCCCACTAATGGCGCGTCGTTTCTTTTTTGTTATATCTCAACTCTCACCTTGGCGTAGCGACCCATTTCGTACCGCTTTACGCATTCTCTTGCATAAAAAGCACAAACTCGGTTGCTCGTTGTCCAGTTCCTATAATAAAATATGGTCTCTTAACAACCACGAAAGCGTGCTTAGTTGTTTATAATCGCCGTTCGAATATTCCTTCCACTTATAGTTGTTCGTTTTTTCGGGCTATACAGCTCACTTACTGCTACTTTTTTTTGCTGTGATGTACTTTATACCTATGTAGTTTTCCTTTAGAACTTTTCTCGATCTGAATTATATCGAGTAGATAGACTATAGTGATAGTCCTTATCAAAGTAGCTCATTTAGCGATTTGGAGCCACTACTTAGTTGAATAGCAAATCTCATCACTGTTGATAGCACATAGGTACTATAGGTAATAGCAGTTTTGAAGATTTTCGTTAAAATCCTCTGTAAAAAAGATAATAATAGGTAACTAGTCGAACGCTCTTGTTATATACTATAAATCGGGACCAATTTTAATACCAAGCTAGATCATTAGCTATGTTTGTTTAAATAAAAACTTCACTTGTATTTTCTTGAACGACTGTACCTTGGGCTGTATATTCGTTGACTGTAGTTTTACTGAAAGCGCTTCCAATAGGTATCATCAGATAGCAACATAATATAAGGTAGCAGCCAGGTATGTTTGTTTGACATTTATGAACTGAAACATTTTTGAGCTCGATAACGATGATAGTAAAATTTTGGATTAAATATTAGTGGAAAACCTATTCTTAAGAATTAAGCAATGAAGAAAAAAATCTAGGTAACTGCTAGGCTCGTTTTAGTTTTCTTTTTCATAATATAGCAGTTATATTAGTGCAATCGTGCCGCGGTCAAGATTTGGATTTTGAGTACTTATGCAGTTACTATTCGGCTAGGCTGAAAGTATAGTGGTTAACGTCATGTGAGTAAAGAATCTTTTTTTGGATTGCCGTACGTGTGCATCGGTGGACGTTTTGATTTCATGAACGTGTGGACGTTTACGGACTTTAGAAGAAGCATCGACCGTAGATAATACACTATATAACAGGCATCGACGTTGTATAATTGATCAAAAGAGAGAGTAAAATACCTACGTTGAAAATAGAGTTTTGATGTTATATAATATTAATCCTTGCGTTAAAAAGTCTTGACAATGTATTTCAAGAACATTTTCTTTTTACATACTATTAATTTCTGATTTAATTTAATATATGCAAATCTACGGAAGATGCAGTTGCCTCTTTTATAGATCATACTATAGATTAATTAGATAATAAAATGAAATGCCTTGGTATATTTCTAGACCTCACAAAAGCTTTTAACACTGTGTCGGTTCCTCATCTCCTATCGAAATTAGAAGTTACAGGTATAGATGGACTAGCATTTAACATTTTTCAGGATTAACTCTGTGATCGAACATAATGTGTAAAAATAAATGGCTTAGTAAGTGACAGTAAACCGGTGAGTTTCGGTGTGCCTCAAGGCTCAATTTTAGACCCAACATTATTTTAAATTTATATAAATAATTTATGCAATCTGACTATCAATAACTGTTCAATATTTACCTATATGATGACACCGCAGAAGAAGCCTTTAAAACGATAATGTGTTGGTTATCTAAAAATCTTTTAACTTTGAATCTAGAAAAAACAATATATTTGCCTTTTTCTTTACAATCTACTTCACTTCCTGGTCCAGATTCACTAGTACTTAAAGCCCATATATGCAGCCATAACTTGTCCAATTTACAGTGTAATTGCCTACAGTTAAAAAGGTTGGCCACCATAAAATATCTTGGAGTCGAAATTGATAACTTACTGAACTGGAAGCACTATCTTGCTAATCTCATCTCACGTTCGTGAGCTAATCTACATCTATAAAAAATTAAGACACTCTGTTGATTATAACACTTTGCAAATGGTGTATTTTGCACTATGCCAGTCCTTGTCGACATATCACAGCATTGGGTGGGGCACATAAGATAAATTTTCTGAGCACAAAGAGCTGTCTTAAAGGTTATGACACTTAAGCCTATTAGATATCCCACAGCAGTCCTCTACAGTGATTGTCAAGTCCTTACGATAAGACAACATTTTGTTCTCCAAACAACTCTCCGAAAACACGGCTCCCTCCCTTTTGATGCAAGTGTTATCAACAGACGTACATCTTACAGAGTATGTCCTTCTCTCAATTTTAGAACAGCTCTAGCTCGTCGACATTTTCGGATCATTAGTGGTCACATTGAAAATATGATTAATAAAAATTGCAAAATTTATTATCTCACTTTAAAATAATGCAAGGCAAGAGTTTTAAAATGGTTACAGACACAAAACTATGATGAGTCAGAAAGTTTAATAAAATAAAAGACATAAGTATGTACTGATATATATGCACATGCTAAACACTTCACAACATACACGCATCACACACACACGCACACGCACACACGAATGTTTATGTAACATAAAATTAAATGTAATTTTATGTTTGTTCGCTAAATGTTCGAGTGCATTTGCCAGTGTTCTCTATATATTCAAAACTGTTAGCTTGGCATACCAACGCTAGATCATCAGCGTAAAGAAACCTATCAGTGTGCATGGTAACAGGCTGGTCGTCTGTGTATATATTAAAGAGTGTGGGTGCTAGAACACCTTCTTGGGGAAGACCATTTTTTAATCGTCGCCATCTGCTTTTGCTATCGCCGAGCATGACTTAGAAACGACGGTTATGCAGTAGTTCGTGTAGTATGTCGGTGAAACCCTTGTCTTTGGTTAGATGTTCAACCATAGAAAGTAGCTTATTGATGTTTACGGTATCATGGGCAGCTGTAAGATCTACAAATACTGCTCCTGTTATTTGTTTTTTCTCGTATCCATCTTCAATGTGCTGGGCTAGTCGGAGAGCTTGCCTGGAACATGCTTTTCCCGTTCTGAAACCGGCTTGCTCCGGAATTAGTTGTGTATCAACCACTGTCATGAGGCGATTTAAAAGTAACCTTTCTAAAAGTTTATAAGTGTGGCAGAGTAGGGAAGTTGGGTGATAACTCTTGGGATCGTCAGGAGACTTGCCAGGCTTTAATAGTGCCACAACTTTAGCTCTTTTCTACAGCTTAGGTATTTTATAGGTGGTCAGTGATGTGTTGAACATCGCCATTAACCACGATGTAGCTACAGGGCCCATGTGCTTTCCACAGTCACATCATATGCATTTGGGTTGCATGAAAGGAGCCTCCCCGAGCGACGTTAATAAAGAGAACCAGTTTCCCCACGTCCGGCGCTCTCTGGACACCTAGCACTCGGTAACACAGAGTCTAGGTACTAGGTGACTAATTCTTTCAACACGATGGTACAACACATTTACGTAGTGAATTAGTCGAATTTGGTCGTAAAGTAGCAGAATTGGCACAGCCACCAATACCCCCTTATATCTTTTAAACGGGGCTCGATCAATGCTGATATTCTGTGACCAATGTCGACTAATTATTGGTAGGTATTGTAAGGTCTTCGTTCGGTGCTGTGGTTTTAGAAATACAAGGTGTCTGTGCTAAGATAAGCACTCACTTTGACACAGTCACCAATACCCCTTTATATATTTTAAACGGCGGACCGATCAATCCTGCTATTTTAGGACTAATTTCGATTAATTATCGACTAATTCACTACGTAAATAGATTTTCAGTTTGCGATGGTGGCTGTGCCAAGATGAGCCATACACTTATTAGTGGTATCACGATACCTCACCAGACGCAATGAAGAATGCTCTCGAACGAGATTGCCTAAACGTAGTCAGGTGACATCATGGATTTCCTAATTAATATTATAAATGCAGATGTGAGTTTGTTTGTGACGCTTTCACTCCTAAATTACTTGACACGTTATCAGGGGTACAGTTAAAGACAGGGCACCTTTCACACAGACAAAAGTACTGTAGGTACCCGTGAGACAGTTAGTAATTAATATGTACTAGCGTTCGAAGTATGTAAGTACCTACCTCGATACTTATTAAATCTATGGATGTAACAAGGCTAATCCTCTTATTGCGAGAGGAAATTCTGCGTAGGACAAGGCGTAGTAAACACCACCCTTATTGAGCAATCAGTTCATACTTCATACACAATGGCTGGATTTGACATACGTTGGTTAGGTTTAATACTTGTCACGTGAACCGTAAGTTATGTAAAGGTGCAGTTCGGTTATTCATCAGGATTACGAACTTTAAAGATTACTAAGTACTTTTGAGTATGGCTCAGAAACGACCAATTCTGTTATTTTACGACTAAATTCGACTAATTCACCACGTAAATAGATTACCAGTTTGCGATGGTGGCTGCAAGATGAGCCATACCCTAAACGATAGTATGCAAAATGTGGGTATCATAATATATAGATTACAGGCGTGAATCTATGTATGCGTATCTTCGGGTTCTTAGTGACAGAAAACTGTACCGTTTGCGTGTTTTATCATGGTTTTAATCCGTACTTCATAGAGCACGGAATTTATTTGCCGCAACATCTCTAATGTCGCTACTAAATCTCACGTGATTTATCTACACATAAAAATAAAATCAACTCAAAAATTTAAAACGAACGCGTAAAATTCATAATGCCTTAATTATTCATCTGGGGAGGAGAGGGAAGGCAGGGGAGGAGTTAACATGTTCATATTTCACCTTTTCTACTTTGCACTCAGGGAATCTAAAATAAAACAATCTTTAGAGAATCAGTATTCCTTTTTTTACAGTGTTTAACCTAAACCTTACAACTGACGCCATTATACTTAAAATATAATACGAATCTGACTCTTTTACTAAGCTATATTATTTTCAATAATTTTTTATTTGAGATATTATAGCGCATTCCCAATTTATATAAAATGAATAGGTCCTACTATAACACAAGACTGCATTTGCCCTAGAAAACTGGAATTTTTTAACTTACATCTATCAATAATTAATATTCAAATATTACATGTGTGTTATAAAATTCATTTTCTTCCTGGCACTGAGGAACATAAAACCTATCGCCAACCACTATATTATGAGAATGTATCACACATTTTCGAATAAACAAAATTGTTTCTTGCATCGCTTGGCGTATTTACAAAATTTAAATGATTCGAATAATAAAACAATCTGACTCAACATTAGACCGCTAGATCTATTATACATTTGAGGCATAAATGAAATAATTGTGTAATTTGATAAATAAAACAATAAATGAACTTAACGATACATTAGTACCATTATCTGTACATACATAAACAGTCCCGCACAGAAACTTACTCACTAAAACATTGCAACATTATAAAAAAGTAATCTAATATAAACTATTTATTTAAAATTAATGTTCGACCGTCCATATGCAGGATATACAAAGTAGAAAAAATATACATGTCACCATCGCACGTTTACAACAAGAGGTTCTGTCGCCACGTCGTACTGCGCGCGGCGTGTCCGGCAACTAACTGGGACTGCGGAGTGCCAGTGCTTCGCATCATATTGTTGCAACTCTTTCAAAGCCCTTAATAGACTCCATGTAAAATCTGAAACAAACAACTAAATAAGTAAAACAAGTTAATCTTTAGATATTTATGAAATTAATTTCGCCAACTATGTTTTACTTTGCACGAATCTGTTGCATTTAACACAATACAAATTGCAATTGAGATTTTTCTAAAAGTGCTGTAATATAACACCTCGATTTTATCGAACCCAGAATCTTACGATAGACCCCATAGCACTTACGCTTCAAATTGCATAGAGGTAAACGAACATAGTCGTTTTAAAAATTATCTAGTTCTATTCATATCTATACTTATCTCCATCTCTTGCCCGCCTTAAAAATTCACCACACCTTTGGTGAATACATGTTACAAGTTTATATATCTCCCACACATCACACGCGTCTAACACTGAGATCACAACTCTCCTGTATATACTGACCTTAGCTGGTAAGCAACGCGATGTTAATTTCCTTGACCATCTTGACACGGTGCAGCATCTTGGCTAACGCCTGCCTGCTGAGCGCTTGCGTTGAGTACCACACAGGTGAGTCGGGGACGCACGATCGTTCCGGTTGTAAATAGAATACGTCGTTCCGTGTCCGGACTGACTCGGGACTGTAAGAATAAGTGGGAGTTATTAAAAGATCTCTTATTTGTCTACTTACTTCAGTGTTACTTTTACACCTCTCGACAGTTAACTGCAATTGGAACAATCGAATCTAAACAATGGAATCTATTTCGAATTGGATTCCAATGTTCTAAAGATATCTAGATGATTTAGTGGGTATTGATTGAATATTACTGAAGCGCAGTCAGACAACGATTTCTCCTGCCAATAAGTCTGTTAATCCTACATAATGTTAAAGTTACAGTTGTGAGATTCGATGAGTCTTAAGAACACATATAGATAGAAAATGGATATTGCAACATTTACGTCACCAGAAATTTTAGCTTGAATTAAAGTGTTGTAAAAGGTATTTCTGTATACAGTCAAACATTGCAGCTATTCAGAACAATGTCCACAGGTATGCAAGCCTAGGTTTTCTCGTCTATAAATTAGCAACATAATTCGACGATATTTCACATCTTTTTTAGCATATGGACAGTGAGTATGACTTACCATTTAGAAATATAAAATTCGTATAGTTTCACAGGACAACGAAGAGGATTCTCTTCGTTTTCTTGTTGTTCATACACCTTTTTCTTTCTAGAATTTGCTTCTGCAAGATAAAAAAATACTTATTAACGAATATGCTTGCTTTATTGCGTTTTAATTGTTCGATGGTTTCCGGTTCAATTTAACCACCATATACTAGGCTTCTTGGCAGATTTTTATATCCGTGCAGATGCCGTGCTTCAATTGATTGTCTTTACGAATATTCTGAAACTTCTGCTTAAAAATTCTCAGAGGCAGCTCGGACTTTGGAAACGTTATATAGGACAAACCTATAACGATACTATTACGCCCAGTGACATCTCTCGGCATTGTGGGAAAGACTCGGCAGTTCCGTCTAATAATTTATTACACCGCCATCTATTGACATCTTACGGAACTACGTAGTATGGGTACGAGAATCTTAAAGAGAACACTGGTACTTTCTCAAATCATCGTACTGTTTACATACCGGGTATAGCGTTACTAGAAAACTCTAGAAACGCTTTACCAGCGTATAAATAGAGCGCACGCGCACCTCCAAGTCAGTTTACAATCGTAAGCGGTCAAGTGTTCATCGAAGCGAACGGAAGCGGAAATACTACGGAGTTTAAAGTAGTTACAGTGGAAAAGTGTAGTGTTTGTTATGTTTTAAATTTAATTGTGTGTTTGAATAAAACGTGTTTTAGTCGATAATATTGTTTGCATTCTTATCCGTCGAACCCAGCACGTAACAATACAGTAGCTGGCATAACATTAACTTCTTTACGAACTTATTTAATTCTATGCGGATAAACAGACGTGAGTTTTCACCGATAGACAGAGTGATATATGAGGTAGGTTTAGGTGTATAATTTGTTAAGGTTTTGTACAACCCGTGCTAAGCCGGGGCGGGTCGCTAGTATGATATAAGTTGCGACGCTTTCGTGTACCCACTTTAATATTGCTGCGTCGACAAAATAAGTATGCACGGTAACGAAACCGTACATATCGTGTAACCTGGACACCCAGTAAATGTGCACAGCTGCAGAAACAGATTAAAATGCACTAAACACATTAACTATAATTATTCTACTAACCTAATGCTGATTGCGGCGGGTAAAACCTCAATAGCACATTCCTAGATCCGGGAATCTTCGCCTGGCCTGGCTGATTGGGATTCCTTTTCCAATGCTTCATTATGTGTGAGAAGGATAGCTGCATATGCTCTTCCACTGTCTAAAGATAATAAATAATCAGAATACAATAAGAACGCTGAGTATCCCACGTCGCGCACCTCTGACTTTCGGAAGTTATATGACTTTTTCGAAATTATGTGCGTATTGATTGACAATTATCGCCTGCTCCGTGCCTCGGAGAGCACGTTAAGCCGTCGGTCCCGGCTGCCATGAACATCTATGGCAGTCGTTATTGGGAGAATGTCGACACAAAAGATCCCACTGGGTCGAAGTGTCGCCGGTCTGCACTGACTGGCCCCCACATAAGATACATACATACATCTTTAAATTTATAACTGTTTGCATAGTTGCTACATTATCGATGACATTTAAAATTGGCATGTGTGAGATATTATATTTCGCATTTGTCAAATTATAGGCAAGAGTAAGATGAGGCTTGAATATGGAATGCAATTTTACACAAAATGTGACTTCCATCGAATTGGGCGAGCTCAATTCCGTGGCCTATAAACTTGATTACATTATATACCCTACAATATCACCAAGTATGGAAACATCACTTCATATTCCTTCTAAAGCTGTCCGCTGTCTAAAGTAAAGAAATATGAAAATACACACAGTTATTCTACACTTCAGTGGTAACAGAAATCGATTAGGTGACTGAAATAGAATATGGGTATCAACATTATGTTGTAATGTTGTGGTTGATACCAACTGGTAGAGGAGCCCATGGACTTAGGACTGCCACCAGAATAAATGAATGGATTCCGAAAGGAACATGATCTGTGGTATAATGCTGGCTCCTTAAATCAAGTCCCTCTCTAGTCATTTATATTGTAACCAGACATATAACATAAGACATATAACTTAGATGCAATTATACCAAAAATGCAATTATAAAATGGTGTTGTGTAGATACTCACGACTAAATTAAAATGCTTCGTATTGAAGAACATTAAGGTAGATAAGAGCACGTGTGGCGAGTGCGCGCCGAGCTGTTTACTTTCCCATAAGTGTTCCTCTTCCACTCGCGTTACGATATATTCTGAAAACATAACACAACTTCTGAGTTTATTGTTCGAAGCAATGAACATAATTATGAAGTAAGTATTAGTTTCTATTCGCGACTTCGCCCTTATAAATACCACAAGTATTTAAAGCAGAATATAAGGTGTACTATGTCTTAATCCAGGCTAATAAGTCTATGTGTGCCAAGTTTTTGCACATCCGTTTAACGATATACAAATTAGCACTGTAAAAAAAATTTCAAATGACCACGTATGACCACTATTGGGGTTATTCGTGAGATTCAATAGTCAGGTCGGTCAAAATATTATTACGGTTTTTGTATTAGGAAACTCTCGGTAGCAGCGCGTAGTGAAAATGTTCCTGGCAGCCGGTAAATAGGCTCACTCGTTATTACGTAGGACTTAAAAACATAGATGGTTAAATGTGGATGTAATATATATTTGCCTACATCTTCATACATAGGTCATGCATATAATACTTACGTGAGTCATTGTATAAAACTGAAAACTTCCTAGCGACCTCGTCCAAACAGTCAGTGAACTTTTCGTAATACGGGTCCGTGAATATGTTGTCTATCCTACCATTCTCGAAGAGATATTGTTGAATTCCTGTGAAATGTGAAAAATTAAAGAGATTAATCAGTGAGGAAGCCAATTTGAAGTAGTCGTGTATATGGGCATTAACACGATTATACATATTGTGTATCCGTGTGCTCATGATTTAATCGGGCTGTTACTGGTCGTGGTGATAAGTTGTCCCTCTCTATCAGCTAATGGCAAACAATATGCATGATCGCGCTAATCACAGTACCGTATTATGTTGATATGCATACGTAAGAAGTCCTAGGAATAATATTCTAGAAGAACCTTAATACTTTCCTGAATAAAGAACAAAAGAACTCTAGCATTAAACCGCACGGGTTGTAATAATAATGCTGACAAAGGGTGTCGTAAATGTGCAGAAAATTAACCTGATGGGCTACACTCTAACTCTGGCGATATTATTATTGTTATTGTGTGTATCAGTGGTACGAGATTCCATAGCGTTTTAGAATTTTAACACGGGCGAAATATAACGGTCGCTCGCGTTCCCAAGGCATTCAGACCTCTCTGAATACGGGCAAAATGAACAACGGAAATTTTATAGCAAAGTGTATGACTACTGTGAAGTGTGTTAGACTCTTTGCTGCTTGGCTGATTGGTAAAAGACTGAAGACGTCTGAAGATAAGCTTCGTGTCAAGAAAGACCGAACAGAATGAACACACGAGGACGTGTGTAAGCGCAGGATGGCCGTGTCGAAGACGGTCATTAGTACGGTTACGAAACGCGGTACGAGAGTCAAGACATGGCAGCACTGTTGCGATGACGTCAATACGCAGCCAACTTCGAGCTACGACAGAGCCTACTTAATAGGGGCGCCCGCTATATTCGACGGATCTTTTTACCGTCGTCGAGTGCGGACCTTCTCTGTTAATTTATTGTGAAGACAATAAAAGTGATTACTGTGCATTTATTGTTTCACTTTGCTCGATCACCCTATTGTACGCCCGCATTATGTCTATCGATGGGATAAGTGATGCACTTTATATCCGACATATAAATCACTTTCGAAGTCGTATATAATTAGTTAGTTTAAATTAATATTTAAAACTCACCTAAAACCAAATAATAAATAGTGTCGGGCGCGTACTCGCTGCCGTTGGGTTTTCTCACTTCTTTGACGAACAAACAGAGTGAGTAGTTAAGTTCGTCTGCCGTTAGCTGCAATATTTCTGATTTGAAGGGTTTCCGTCGTATAGACGATTTTTCTATTTCTGCGTTTTTTGTCATAACCCATTGCTTCCATGCGTTTACGCCGAACGTGTACTACAAAATGCAATTTATATTAATTTTGTTATTTTTTTTTTTTGTTATAAAGTTATAGAGAGTATGCTAGATATAAATTGTGACGTAAGTATAATTAAAGAGTAGGCGTGCAAGGCAGATATCCGTAAATAAAGAATATTATTTGTTATAGAGATTCAAAGACTTAGAGTTCAAAAAATCTTTTATACAACAGTTTTGTCCGTCCGTCTGTCTGTTATACAACTTTGAACTCAAGAACCGGAAGAGCTAGAGACTTGTGGTCAACGCTATTCAACTCAGCATAGTCGGTATACCCCGAAATGACTATGACCTTTGACCTCTGACCTTAAGGTCACGCGGTATTATGTGACCTTTGTATTTTACTTTTACAATTTTTCGAACTCCAAGATTTACGGCAATTCATTGCCGATTGTCACTGGTTTATTGGAGTTATAGTATTATAATGTCAGAAATAGGAGATGTAATGGTATTTATTTATGCATTATAGTGAAATAAGAATAACGTTAATTAAATAATAATCATCACCGAATGTATAGTAAGGAATGTATGTTTGTAGAGAGATAATTTGGCGGAGCGCACCTTGAGGCACATGTTGGCGTCCGGCTTCTCAGCGGGCTCGCGGGCCGGCTCCGGCGCCGGCGGCGGCGGCTCGGCGCGCCGGCGCTTGGGCACGCGCGCCGCGCGCCCGCCCGGCGCCGGCGCCGCGCCCGCCGCGCCCGCGCCCGCCACGCCCCCCACCGCCACGCCCACGCCGCGCTTGCGCCCCGCCGCCGCCGCGCCCGACGCGCGCAGCGCCGCCACGGCGCGCTGCTGCTCCAGCACCATCATGTGGTGGTGGTGCATGCCCTCGCCCTCCAGTCCTGCGAGGACGACACCGATTATCCTCTGTTTACACTGATCTCATAGTCGACTACACTATCCATAACCCGACGACCCAGCGGCCTATCTTATCTAGTGGTGAGTGGTGACCCCACGTGACCACCACCCAGGAACTTGAGCGATGTCAAAATCTAGACAGTTAAACCGCCGCATACCGCGACAGTAGTTTTCTTATATTTTTAAAAAAGACACCTTGTAGTACTCCAGAAACACCACAGCATGTAATATATTCCAAAATGTACACATACATGAAAATGAAAACGAGTAGGATGTTTGGTGGGAACTTTTTGAAGTGAAAAAGGTAACTCCACTGCAATATCGAGATGTTAAAAAAGATGACTATAATTCTAAGTCAAGAAAGTCCACAAAACACTCCAAAAAGCAATGCACGTGCAGAACTATTAGAATCACCAACAATTCAAACAGCACTGTCTCAGCCAAGTGGATCGAATTGATATTTAGATTACTACCCAGATAATAACTGATAATCTTTAAACGTGGTTCGACCAAACGTGGAACTTTGCTAACAAGCAATGCTGGAGCAAAGCTTATAAGCAATTTTGTACTTCAAAAAACATAGTTTGACACAAAACATTGACCTAGCGTAAATCACAATTCGGCTCTTATTGCTTGCCAATTCGGTTTTGTCTTCCAAATGGCACCCAAAGTTCACTTTGCAAGAGATTTCGCCGCCGAGAATTACAATACTCTTAGAAATGAGAAAATTGACTTCTTTGGATTGAAAGAAAGAAAGACAAACAGCTTTGAAAAGAGCGCCGAGCCTTTCGAAACGGAACAGAATAGTTTCGGCGTAAAAACCGCTGACAACGAACTTGATGCTTTAGAATGCTAGCGATCTATTTTCGGAGTCCCTTGGGTATTCCATAAAATAGTAACTTTTAAATGATAAGACTTAATTAATATGTATATGAACTCACCAGGCATACCAGGATGCGAACTTGGCGTGATAGTGTTAGCTGTCATGGCGGACTCCAAATCAACTGGCTGGTCCTCATACTCGGTGGCCATTTTCAAAGCCATCTGCAGCATGTCCTCGCCAAACGCGTTGTTGCCATCCATGCCAGCTACAGGACTGAAGGTTTCTGGGTCTGAAATATTATTACACTTTTTACTTACTACTTTATTGTTTTACTGCCGCGTTAGGGACAACAAGCACGAAAATTATGGCACTAAAGATTGCCTATACTTAGAACTTAAACAATTAGCGACGGCTAGCCTTATAAAAACCTGAGTAATATTCTTTTCAGCGCTTTCTAATTATATGGCAGTTTATAAGAAGGGCGTCAACAAACTTATTTATTTTGGCCACATCAGATAGCAATGGAATCAATGAATAATTATTGCATTATAATAAAGTACAACAGAATATTTATTCGAATAATCGCTACAAAACAAAGTCAAAAAAAATAAAATAAAGCCTTCACCTGATCTCTCACCAGTCGTGTCAGATTTACGTCCCATCGGATTATGTGAGAATTAGGAAATAGAGTGTGCAGTTGTGTTTGCGCACACACTTGTGCGCTATATACCTATATACTGCGCGGATGGCCAGTTTCCGATAATATTGGCCGCCGTGTTAAAAGTTCGGTCTGGATGATATTATTATTACACTAATATATTAATGACTGTATTGATTACTTACCATTTTCCTCATCCGTATCTGAATCACTCTGATCCTTCTTCTTATCACCAGCTACCATCTCAGCCATCATCAGCAGTTCCGCTTCAAACGGATCCGTGGGCATCTTATCATGAATCTTATTTATCTCTTTCATAATTCCTTTAGCCGAATTCCTAGTAGTAGGTATAAATATTGGTGTAGGAATCGGTAAAGGTATAGGAACTGGTACTGGAAATGGAAGTGACCACATTGCGCATGGTACAGGGACGTATATAGGTACAGGAACAGGTATTAATACTCTTCGTTCTAAGCTGGGATCCGTTTGACATTCCTTTGTGCATGGATGTGGTCTGCATGAGACCCCTTTTGATACCATCATGGGTTTGGACATAGTTGCCTTGTTAGCTACTTCTCTAGGTGGTAAAGTTTTGACTATAACGTGGTTGTATATTTTAGGAGGAGGTGGTGGAGGAGGCGTTGGTGGTTTAGGGGGAGGAGGGGGAGTTTTCGGCGCCTGAGGAGGTTCGGGCTCCGGTGGAGGTTGTTGAAGACGTTTGGATTTCTGTCTAGTAGGCATAGATGGCATTAGAGGTGGCGGTGCGGCTAAGGATTGTACGCTTGATATTACCGGCATACCGCCAGACCGTTGCTGGTTTTTCATTGAGGCTGCAAAGAGAAAGAGTGACATTTCGTTTATTAGAACAAAATAGGCTGCATCGTATTTTATGTCTATAACTGCTTGCAAGGAGCGAGTTATCACACTCATTCTTGGACTAAAGTCCAAGCTGCTTGAGGGAGTTCCCTGACAGAAAGGCCAGCAAATTTTGTTCGATCGAGGAGTAGATCCCAAAAAACATGATCAACAATTTCGCATAATGGTTACATTAGTGCATTAATGAAATATTCTTGCGTACGGGCAGTACTTTGTACGCAAGAATCATTCATTAAAGCACTAATATCTTTCATTCTCTTTTATCTACACATAATCAGATTCGAATGTATTGATAACTGAACATAGGTACGCTTCGTTCTTAACCGCTCAAAGTTACTTACATCTTGTGCATCATTTTATTCGAATATTATTCGATTATGCGTATCTAGTCTTCACTAATTATTATTAAATCAACTAACCGTTATTTTTACCAGCTGCAGGATACGTTCGGCGTGGTGCGCCGGTGGGCACCGCCTTCTGCTGGTCGATGGACTCGCCCGGCATCAGCGGAGGGGTGTGCTTGGAGTACTGACCCTGGGGAAGAGCGATGGTTAATAATCGCAATTCAAAAACAAGAGGCAGTTGCCAGTTATGATAATTGCTAGTGTTTTGCTCACTACTTTAGCCACTACAAAAAGCATACCCACGTACACAGACCTCGGCATTTACGGGGAACACAAGAGTGAAATCATGCCACAGCAGATGCAGAGGTAGATCAATATGGTTATAAGGGACAGTGTACCGAAAACTGAATTAGTAGATTCAGACTATTATTCTGAGTTAAAAATCATTGGCATTTCCGTCAGAAAAAAACATTTATTTCTAGAATTTTGCTTTTTTCTGATTGTGAATCATAACATAATGCATAAACCATCTATTTTATTAAATAAAATCAAAGAATACCACATTACTGAAATACAGCAATGTAATTAAATCGTCTTGATTTAAACGGGTCAGCTGTTTTTATACGCGCGGACCGCAGAGATCATTCCGGTCGGCGCGAGCGATGCGTTGTATTGGTAGCAATCCACTACGTACTGCGTAATAATGTTCATCAATATAAAATCTTAATCTTCCGTTTTTATGACTAATACAAGTTTGCGTCGAGATAAGTACCTATAGAAAGACGACGTAAAACTTTAGAAGTTTCCGGTACGCCGTCCCTTATACCCAGTATGTTCAGATATAGGACCATCAAATAAAAAAAACTTTAAAAACTGATTATGTCTATCTCAGTTGCATGCTAATAAGTAAGTCATTTTCAGGTTTACTGTCATACAAACTGCTTATGAATATATATTTATATGATTGCACGGATGGCGTAGTGGTTTAAATGGGACACGTGACAAAAAGTCCTTGTCCTTGGTGTTCTTTCATAAATTTTGGTATTAAATAAATATTTTATATATATAAAAATATCTGATAATGAACGTAACAATTATATAGAGATTCTAACCTGAAATGTCATGACACATTGGTAGGTGCAGAAATTCCGTACCGTCGCGTCTGACATCGTGAGGTGGTATTGCGCGAGCGATGTGCGCTTGCACATGTCACATTTTGTTCTGAAACGGTATCCATTTATAGCATATACATCCAAACGAATTGTGTTCCCACGGCGAGTAGGGTTCCCAGGATTAAGGAGACGGAAGAGGATCACGTATGGTCTTTGAATCTTGTACTACAGAATAGCTATAACTTTTGTGAACAACGCGCGACTGATACCACTCGTCTTGCAAGCGCCTGTAGGCTATGGTTACTCGTCAAGGCCCGCTTTCCATATAAAAAAAACTAGTCGTTTTAACTACAGACAGAATATCAGCCGTGTATTAAACTGTTCCACGGCTTGGCACGGGCCTCTTCTCAGTGTGAGAAGGATTCGTCCATAGTCCACCAATCTGGCCTAGTGCGGGTTGGCAGACTTCACATATCTTCGAAAACATTATGGAGAACTCTCAGACATGCAGGTTGTTTACTTTATAAAGAGTTGGGAGCCTTCTGCGTTCACCCAAAGCCCGCGTAAAGTTGTCAAGTCCATCTGAGGCCAACAACGAACACAAACAAATTAAAAAAAACATGCTGGTTCCTCACAATGTTTTTTTTTCACGATAATTAACTATTTAATACGCACATAACTTTGAAAGCCTTGGCTTTGATTGGCCTTGGGATTGAACTCAAGACCTCCGCGTCGCAGTCCAACTGTATCGCTGCTGATTTGAAATGTTGACATATTTTACTTATAATATAAAATGTCAAAAATTAACTGTCCATAGGTAGAACGGCTTGATTTTTGAATAGAGGAACCGGGCGTAAGCTAGTCAGAGTGGTGGGTAGCCGTTGGTTGGAAGCAGTAATTAAAGACCCGAGGCTTGTTTTAGAAAAAATCATTAAATTCGCTTACTTAGCCTAATTTTAACTATAGAAGCCCAGTTCCCCAGTCGACGTTTGGAGTAGCCGGACCGTGGGCCGAGTCTTGTGGTAATGCGGCCCTGATTGCAAACACTCTATGGATGAAATGGTGAGAGAGAGAGAAGTGAGAGTGTTATACAAACATTGGTCTACGCAATTTAGTTATTTCATGTCGTGTGTTCAAGTGACTATAAAATAGCTAAAATGATGATTAAATGTGCAAGCCTCGATATGCTACTTCCTGTAGGAACACATAAGAGAAAGGTAGACTAGAAGTTCATTTTAGTCATTTGAGAATACTGACTTTACATTGTTAGAAATTGTGGCGCAGCGGAAGTGAATGCGACTGCTGTGCATGAGGCTACGGGTTCGGGTTATTGGGTTTTTCTGACAAGAAATTTCAATAGCAGCTCGCAGTAAGAAAATTGACGGTGTTAGACACGGACGTACCTCTGAAAGCACGTAACGATCTATCACCGGTCGTGTCGGATTGTTGTTAGAGAACAGAGTGCAATTGTGTTTGCGCACACACACGTACACTATATTAATTGTGTTTGCGCACATACACGTGCACTATACTAATTGTGTTTGCGCACACACACGTGCACTATACTATCTCCTGCGCAGATGACCAGTCGGATAAAGGTTGACCACCGTGAACGACATTTTGTCGAAACGATTTCAATCACGGCGGTTCGTAGGTTCGTCGGCAATTTAGTATGGAGTAAAAAAATTGATTTATGCTTACCTTCTAGATGACACAGCATTGACAGACACTTGATAGAGATTCAAACAGTTGAGCGAGCACATCATGATAACCTGTCCATTTGCCTGCATCCGTCTGATCATGTCGAAATTGTACTTTTTCACTTTACACCAATTGCAGGGTACTATGTGTCTGGAGTTGCTTATATACACGTTCATACAAGATTTCGAACAAAAGCAGTAAGGGTTCGACGTTTCATATATTGTGAAACATTTGCTCTGTTTGCGTTCAAAATATTTTTTGCACCAGCGACATTGATCTGTGGAAATAACATTACAAATGATTATTGTAGCTGCAGCAAAAAAAAAATTATTGTAACCATATTAAAGATTAAGAGCGTTACACAGGGCTATTTTATGCAGCGACACTAGAGATTTATGAAACAGAAAAAGGAAAAATCGCGTTTATTCCAGGTATATATATAACTTTTCAAAAGGCTTTACGTTTCAGCCAAGTTGCACTGGCCGTAGTCAAGCAGTCTGCTAATGACCACGGCAATGCGAAAGTATAAAAGTGATACTAGCGAGTTATAGATGCTATTGCTAGGTAAACATAAATTCTAAATGTTTTTAATAATGTCGCATCCGATTCTTTCAATTTCAAACTGTATGGCATTCTATTATGTACAAACGATCTTATAGTTAGATTTGTAACAATTATGGACCCTGTCGAACACATCTTGATCAATTTAATGTCACTAATTATTTTTCGAATCGTAAATATTTGAATCTTGACATGATTATGATATAAAGGATAAGTAAGTCATGGTCATGAATTGTGCTGTGGATGTCCACGTGCGCGCGGACGATATTATTGAGTTTTATTAGGTCTATCTTTTTTTACCATCGCTAAAAGCATTTTTTTTATATGAGCGCCATCTCACCTGATCTTAAGTGAAGATGCAGTCGACGATGGAGCACGCTTGCCTAGAAGATACCTATTCACTCGCGACTTGAAGACACCCAGATTGTACTCATCGGGAAACACAGACTTAGGTAGCGAATTCCACTCCTTAGCGGTACGCATTATAAAATTGGAAGCAAAACGCTTCGTGCATAAATGTGGTATATCCCCCATGTACCTGTGTCGCTGGCCTGATTGTCTGGTCGTCCGATGGTAGAATGGGGAAGGAGGATTCAAATTATGCAGTTCCTCTGCACACTCTCCGAAATGTATCCGATAGAAAACCGAGAGACTAGCAACCTTACGACGATGCTCCAAGCTTTGGAGTCCTGTGTTGACCAGTTGGTCATCGCCGATAAGTCTCCTGGCCTTCCGCTCCATTGACTCCAAAGCCTCCAGCTGATATTTTGCAGAGCCATCCCAGAGGTGAGAACAGTACTCCATGCAGCAACGAACCTGTGCTTGGTACAAATTAAGCAAATGTTCCGGCATGAAATACTGCCTCACCTTACTGAGGATGCCCAGCTTTCTGGCAGCTAGTTGGGCTCTTGCCTCAATATAGGAGCCAAAGTTAAGGGTTGGAGTCAATGTCATACCCAGAAGCTCAAGGCGATTAGTTATCGGCACGGATACATCTCGGAAAGTTGGAGCTAGTTGGAACGGGCTTTTTTTTGCGGAAAAAAAACACGCCTGGGTCTTTGAAGCATTGAACTTAACCATGTTGGCTTCACCCCAATCGGAGACTGCCTTTAAGGCCAAGTTCATACGCTCGATCATAGCTTCCCTGAGCAACTGTATCTGTGTTCCACTGACCCTAGCGCTGGAGACGTAACTCTCTACAAGCGTGCTGTCGTCTGCATACCCAAACGTACCGGGTTTCAGCAGATCGTTAATATGCAGCGAAAAGAGTTGCAGAGAGTACTGATCCCTGAGGAACCCCGGCATTAATTACCTTTTTTTCGGACAAGTAGCCGTCAATGACTACTCGAATCGAGCGGCTCCTCAGGAAATTTGCTATCCAAACGCAGAGGCCAATGGGTGGGCCAAAGGACGGAAGCTTGCTGATAAGGCTATCATGCCAGACCCTGTCGAAGGCTTTTGAGATATCAAGCGAAACAGCCAATGATTCACCGCGTTTTCATTTGTTTTTGTGCATTGGGGTAATTGTCAGTTTTGAATAGTTCAATTGAATTGTAGATTCGAATCTAAAAGTCATAGAAGCGCACGCCACATGACCGATACAAATACTCTGATAGAATACTAGCTGACCCGCGCAACTTCGTCTGCTTCACATAAGAATTTTTTCCCGTCTTTGCAACCTTTTTCATTGCTGCTCCGCTCCTATTGGTCGTAGCGTGATGTTATATAGCCTATAACCTTCCTCGATAAATGGGCTATCCAACACTAAAATAATTTTTCAATTCAAACCAGTAGTTCCTGAGATTAGCGCGTTCAACCAAACAAACAAACAAACTTCCAGCTTTATAATATCAGTATAGAATAAAAACAAATGGGTTATATCGCGCATGTATTAATGCACGCATATGTGTAGTAAAGGTATACAATTACGCTCGATCTTTATAGCATCACGAATTAATCGCAGCAAAAAGTAGGCAATACGGGCGTGGATTGCTAAACGGCAGAATAAATTAATGTTTTGTGTCGATAATAATACAGTCTATGGATACGTTGTAATAAGACATGCATGATGTAAAGCTACTTCTATCATCCAAGTCCAATAGGAGCAAACAAGTACACACAGCGACACATCAACCTAGACTATTTGGACTTTGAACTATTAGAAGTTGAACGCTGTGAATCGTGCGAGAGAGTGCGTTATATTTTTGTTTTTTTGTCTCATTCATGCTGAACGCGCGACGCTCTATCCTTACCATACATGTATCATATCCTATATGTTAATTATTTTCTGAGCGAGTTTAGCACGGCACGAATATTATATTTTACAAGTTTGGTTTTCGATTTCCGCTAGCGTCTGAACGTTAATAAGTGCATTACCCATTATCAATTATTATTATTACTGGTGCAAATGTTATAAAATAATAAAAAGAATCTCTAAAAGAGTAAAAATAATAAGTTCTAGATTTACTCATGAAATTAATAAAAATATTGAAGCATTAAGTTAAGTAAGTAAGTGATAAAAATGTATTTCATTATTTCCTTTCATAACTATGCACTGGAAAATATAATAGTAAGTCATTTTAAGATATTCATTAAATCAAAAATCCCCTGTAGTCATTTTGATATACATTTCGATTCACCTACTATTTAATTTACCGATCTTTTGTGTCAAACTGCTCAAAGTAAATAACTAGGTAACTTGATAAATAAATTAAACTTGTAATTTTGTAATAATGCATTTGTCCTTGCTATAAAAATAAATTTATTTATTTTCAAGCACTTAAGCGGAAAGCGACGAGAACTCAACTGTCGTATAAGTAACTATAGTTACTTAGTAACTAGAGTATCTTGCATCCAAAAAAGTACTGTTTCAGAGGGCTAGAAAATTGACATGACCTACATTTTCACGAGCGAAGCCGTGGGCAAAATCTAGATCGTGAGTGCAACGCGTATCATCTAGATGTCGGCGTGCGTTTGCCGAATGCGTCTTATGCACGCATAGATGAACTCAGCCCTTTAGGGTGAATACGAACGCTAAACGATATTTGATGTTTATGTGAATTTTATTCATGGGCATATTACTTTAAAGGCGTGGTAGCACAATATTTACAACAGTATCTTTTTAAAAACCTTGCTTATTATCATCATCCTCTTGCCCTGGTCCCAATTTATTTGGAGTCGTCGCAGTATATCCTTCGCTTCCATACTTCTCTGTCACTTAGTAACTATAGTTACTTATACTATATAATATATACTTATAAGGTTCAGAGTTTAACACTGGTCCCCGTCTTATTGATAGGACCTAGTCCTCGAACAGTCGCTTTTAGTATTGTCTTTTATGTAATTAATAAAATTCAGTCTCCTCAATAGAGTATCCACTTTCACGTAACACTACTATATGCTGCCGCTGCTGTGTAGATAATTGTGGCGCCATAATAAGTAATACATCAATCGCACCTTCACGTCGTCACAGCATCGCCGAGCAAACGTTTGGGATTAGTTTGACTGACGGCCGGCGACAAACAACAAAAGCAAAAGAACGTGCGTCAGTGTGTATAAGCACAACGTCGCTGCACGCGTTAAGTGCACCGTGATTGGTCGACACCACGATGCACAAGTCCCTTTCCGACAATTCTCTATTTTTGTATGTAGCGTAGTGATGCGTATATAGGGTGTAACTTGTGTGTACAAGTATAACTTATTTACAGTAAGGTAAATTGCTTGGTATGGTAACCGGATCAAAATTAGTTGCAATATGAGGGAGCAAGTAAGACTTTAAATTGGGGTGTGAGAAAATGTGAGGTTGTATAGGTATATCTTTATCTTCGTCGCACGCCTGCACGTAATTAGCGGTTACGAGTGTTACGACACAATGCATGTAATAGTTCTATCTACCCTATTGACTAGATTTGTGATTAAAATAAATTTTTACTATTGTGTTGTTAATTTATCTTGATTTATTTTACACGCTCTTAATTATTATTTTTTATATCTAATTACCACCCTAATTTATTAAATAGAAACATTTACTCGATAGGTTAATAGCCACTATTAACCTATCGAATCACAGCGGCACACCGGCGGCCAGAGACAACAGTTTTTTAATATGTCCGGGATTGTAAGACTTGACAGATTAAGCATCAAATATACTTTAACGACCGAGAAAGACATACCTGGAAATATGTTGTTGACGAATTTGAAAGCTGCAAAGCAGGGATCGGAGCACAACCTCTGCGATACATCCTCACTCACTTCCACTTCTATCGCCGTCGCCTTCTCTAACGAGCACACCGCACACTTGGCCCACACCGGCTGCGGTACCGGGTTCTTACTCATCTGGTCGAACTTCCCCATACAAGCTTGCGAACAAAAGTCTTTGAACTGTCCTTTATCACCCACAGGCGCGAGAAAACCCTGATGCCCCACTGATATATCCCTCTGACAATAGCAGCATATTTTTAAACCTTTCTTAAATTCTTCCAAGCACGCCGAATTGCAAAATTGTCTAATATCGTAACCGAAACGCACGCAATATTTCCCTAAACTAGTATGTTGCACTGTGTTCTTGCAATTCGCACATCGAGAGCCTATTTTGTTTTGATACCTCCCTAAGCACACTTCATTACAAAAGTCCATGGTCTCCCAAGTCAATATCTTTTCGTCAATGTGGAGGGGAATAATGCACTGGTTACACCGCCGCGTGAAAGTCCTTTCTCTCTCTTCTCTAGCCGCTTGCACCATAGCGGGTGTCTTCGCCTGTATTTTATAAGCTTCGTCTAAATATTTATCTGTCGCATTGCTTATCACTTTCAATTTAAGTAACGGAGGGTTAATAGCTGCTACTGTTGCTGTCTTTTCAGGTTTTCTAGATGTCCGGACCTTTTTGATCATGTACCTGCCGTTTTCTCTGCCATTTAACGTTTTTAGGCAAGAATGCTGACAGATATAAAGGTCTTCACCATACCTGTTCATTGAGAACACACATTTTTCAGTTTCATGGCATACAAAACATTCTGCTTCTTTAGGAACACTTTCGACGACAACTATCCTTCTTCGTTTGAACACATATTTGTCATGTTCATCAGCCATCATACTGTTCAGACAGCTTAATGAGCAATAGTTAGTATCTTCGCCGTCAAAATCGTAATAAAAGTAACATATTTTAGTTTCTTCACATTCTGAGCATGTCATTAGTTTAGGCACTCTTTCTACTATTAAATATTTTTTATGTGTGATGGTATATTGTCCTGGGTGTTCTGCCTGGAAGGCCTTGACGCAAGTCTCGTTGCATAAGTACGAAGTTTCGTTCTCCTTCACGGAGATTCTGTAGGTGCAGGGATGGTCAATCTTGCATTGTAAACAAGTGCTGTCGAACGAACTTATCTCTTGAATGACGTTTGGGATTAAGTTCTCGTCTATTTCAACCGCGTCTTCATGTTCGTTTTCGTTTTCTTTATCTGAAATATGACAATAGCGATGATAAATAAGGCACCTCAATTTATAACTGCTTACTATCAAAGTTACATGAGCAATTCTATCTCTTGTGCAGAGGGAAAGTTTCATTGGTAACAACATTTCGTCAGTCAGTAATTGTGCAGGAAGATTGTTATTTGGTGTATAAATATAATTTATAAGGTAATTTTTTTTTAAAGTTCTATTTTGTCAGATTATAGGCTCATGAATGAAAGTCAGATGATAGTAGCTATACTCGTGGCTAAATTATTTACGAAGGACAAATAGAGAGTTTAGTTTTACACTGTAATTGTACTTTTATACAATATACATATATGGTGTACTAACACATAGGATTATCTTATCAATATGTAAATCTTAGCCTCCATGTGGCATCAATTTATACATTCAAAGCTCTCGGTTATGTGTCGAAGAGTTGAAAGCATTGCTATTGCCAAGTATAAAGCAATCGCTTAGTTTTTACATTAAACAGAGTGAGACCCGTGACATCTTAAACGACGCAGGCGCTTGCGTCTTACGCGCCGTATCACACATAAATGAACCGAGCGCCCAAACTTACAGTTTACAATTAACAAAGAAATAAATAAAATCACTAAATTAGTCACTAAAATATTTACAGGCGAAAATTATTGGAGGGAAGATAACTATAATAAGGTACTGTATACTGATTCCCAAACTAAGCGAGAGCTTTTATTTTGGAAGACAGCGTTCAGTAGTATAAAATTACACAAAGAGTCGTTTATCGAACGGGTTCGCTACTACTGAAGGGATTAAAGAGTACAACACATCTAGATTGAATACAGATAAATGTTAAAAGTTCTCACCACCTCCATTCTCATGCGAAGTGTCCTCATTAACCGTTTCAGTTTCCAAATGCTCATCAGGTAACTCATTGTTTAACTGTTCCTGTTTACTTTCTTCTGCTTCTGCCTCCACTCCTTCTTTCTCTACTTTAGGTACAGCTGATTCTGCCGCAGCTGATGCCGCTATCAAAGGAAAATGGAACATTTTGCTAAGTTTTAAATCAGTTAATAACCATTACTGTCCATTGTATGAATGGACGAAGCTTTTATCTACCTTGCTAGATGTTGTCGCCTTACTGATAGTTGCTGTTCAAAGGTGATTTGGTCAACAGTGTTTTCTCTCTTTGACAGAAAATAAAATACTATTTAGCTTATCAAATGTTAAAGCATGGTTATATGTTTTGTTATGGGGATATAGTGAGGGAAGCGGATGTGAGCTTAAAAATGTGGTGTAAGGATGGGGATGGCTACAAGAGAGCAAGACTTAACCGGTCGTATACCGCCGGCTCGCATACCAGCCGGCAGATTTGTACCCGTCGTAGGCCGGTGGCTCGCATGCGAGCCACCAAATTGGTTTTACGTTAGCTTAAGCTAAAGCGAAGGCGGCGCGCGGCGTTTTGGCGCCAATTTGGTGGCTCGCATGCGAGCCACCGGCCTACGACGGGTACAAATCTGCCGGCTGGTATGCGAGCCGGCGGTATACGACCGGTTAAGGATAACTAATTAATTGTCGGCCTCGATGGCGTAGTGGTTAGTGTAACTGACTGCCACGCCTGAGGTCGCGGGTTCGATTCCCGCGCAAGTCAAACATTTGTGTGCATGAACATGGATGTTTGTCTTGGTCTGGGTGTTTCTATGTATAATATGTATGTATTTACAAAAAAAAAAAGTATCTATGTATGTTTATCCATTGTCTAGAACCCATAGTACAAGCTCTGCTTAGTTTGGGCTAGATGGTGTTGTGTGTATGTGGTAGAATATTATTATTATTATTACTGGGCAGACAGTGTTAAAGATGATCATTCATCATCGTCTTGATAAAATGTATCCTGCCTTATGATTGGTGAATAGGGTAGTTGCCTATATGTTTGATTATTCAGATAATTTTATATGCAACAGGATAGAGCATTCAAAGGAACCTTTTAGTGTAAACACCATCAAAATTTGTTGGAAAATGTAAGAGAAGACTCTTGCTATCAGCATTGCGCCCTTACACTCAAACGGCAGTTATTACTACTTATAGCTGGGAATCTTAACACAAAGTCATAATAAAAATATATGCATGTATCTAAATTCTAAGATCATAATGTTTGTATGTAATAATAACTTTGTGAAGAAATAAATAAATATACCTGGCCCTTTGGGAGGCTTACCTACATGGAGACATAAGTCCAACGTGAAGAGGCCCTTCGAGAGTTTTAATTTGTGGGATGGAACACCTTCGGTGGCGCTAGCCGCATAAGCGTGAGAATATTGCTACATATGAGCGGGTTTCCCCGTAGTTATGACCTTGAGAATGTAAGACACCCTCTTGACTCGGAAAATCTCTCTCCGGTCGTGTCGGATTACCATCCCATCGGATCATGAGAGTTAGGGACCAGTGAGTGCACTTGTGCACTATAATATCTCCTGTGTAGTTAGCCAGTCTCCGTTAAGACTAGCCGCCGTGGCCGAAATACGGTCTGGAGGATATTATTATTAAATAAGGATAAGGGTTGGCAAATGGCAATTATTATTATTACAATGATGCAAATGATGAATATTATAACAATACCTTCATTCATCTGTTACCTACCTATCGGCCATACCCTTTTGGATAACAGGTATTGTTAGAGTAAAGATTTAATTACCCTTCTCTATTAAAAGGTATGTTAGTCAATGGTAAACATGCACAAATTACAATAATTAATATGCCTTTGCACCATATTTGATAATCAAATAATCTTACTGTACACGTAAGAAAGTATATAGTTGGTCTCTTGGGTGAGTTATAGCTGATAAAGATTGTAATTACCTTCCTCAGCCTGTTTCCTCTTCTCAGCCAAAACCTTCTCGGCCTCAGCTTTGTCAGCTTCTGATATTTCTCTCTCAGTGTCTGGCAGCAGGCATAACTCTTCGTCACCACCCGGCTCATCCACCAGTTCAGTAACACCAGTTTCATCTAAATCATATTAATTTTTTTAGCATTCATTACAGATGTGCTGAATAGTGATCAATGTTGCTATGAAACTATAAAGTAAAGTTTTAAAAGCTGATAGCTCAGATGGGTTCGTAGTTAAATTGTTGACTGTTGCAGGTTTCATCCCCACATAAGACAAACATTAGCGTGACAGATAGTTCCACATCCGGGTATTATTTGCGCCTGTTGTATAAAAGTTTCTAAACTCTGCTACACCATAGGAATTATGCAGAGTGAGGAAGATTTCCTTTAGCTTTGTAAGAGGCGCCCGTGTATGTACTACATGAACTACTGAGCATGACCTTGACCTGGTCTTGAAATAGCAAACAAGTACAAACAATAAACAAAACACCATTCCGTATAATAACAGCTGTTGTAAATATTGACAGGATATAAATAAAGATAAGCCAGTATACCTTGATGGTGTTCCTCTTCATCATCATGCGTATCACCATGTGATTCATCAACATTATGATCATCATCATCATCGTCAATGTTAACAGTAGCTGAGATAGTCGGCTTCTCCGACATTTCTCCAGCTTGACTAGAGTCATGTGTGTCTTTCAGTAGAGCATCAAATGGATCTAGAGCCTGAAATTGTTAGCAAAATAAGTTATAATAACATAATACTGACCCATAATTGAACATCTGTATAATACAATTTACTAGCTATGTTTATAGATCTCACATAATTGAGCCTTTTGTTTTTATTAGCACATTTTTAACTGCTACATAGAATTCCCTAATATAAATCTAAAAAGACTTGTTCAACCCTGGAAACAAAGTTAAAACCTCACAATTGCATCCAAATAATATATATTAAGTTATCCCACAACATCAATGAGATACTTAACAAATATCAGCTAAAATTTTGTTACAAGTTGTTTGTAAGTTTACAAACATAGTTAAGTATATCCTGTCCAACTAGTAGTATCTTTAATAGGGTGTAATTTTTTTTATATAGGAGGCAATGTCATTAAGAGAAATCATTTTATGAAACACAATTAGCTGGAAAAGATGGAAGTAATTAATATTTTATATTTGACTATGAGATAATATTGGGCCCTAGTGCTGAAATTACTATTTGTCTGCAGTGTGTAGCATGTTTCAATGTAACCTTTTTCTATACATTTATATTAAAAAACAAGAAAATTGAGTCAAGCATTAGCCTCCAAGGCTAACGCCTGACTCAATTTTCTTGTTTCTTTTTCTCTTTTTTTTCTTTACTCAATTTTATCTCATGCTAGATAAATGAATATATATGTCACCTGAGTATGATCCTCCTGTGGCTCATCAACGGACACATTAGGAGCAGTCTCAAACTCCGGCTTCCCTACATCATCATGTTCTTTCTTCTCATCATCAACATTCTCAATCTTCTCCACACAGTCATCATCAATAGTTGTCTCTTGGCTTGCTTTCTCAGTTTTCCCACTATTTGTTTCTTGGACAGTAGCATCTTGGCTAATTCCTTCACTGTTATCTTGACTGGTTTCCTCACTGTGTACTTGGCTGGAAGAATCTTGACTAAAAACATCTTGAGAACTATGTTCTAGAGGTTCTTTTAGATTTTCATCCAAAGTGGTGTCACTATCTTGTGACTCTGTGATTTTATCTTCTTTTTCAGCTGAAATAATAGTAATAATTGGTACATTAACTAGTGTTTTTAAATCTTCTTGCTATCCTGTGATACTCAATAAAAAATCTATCATTGCATTCATGTATAGATGATTCAACAAGGAAGCCTGTTTAAGTGAAGGGTGCTAAAGAGAAACTATTTTAATAAGAATTAATTTCTATGCATGTAATGTACACATACACAGTTACATTCACCAACTACATTGATACAAATATAAGTAGATAATTGCATAAAGGTCGGTATAATAATATATAAAGAACAGGTCTAACTGAGAGACTTTTGGACTGTCTCGTAGAGGTCTCGATTTGGAACTCAAAACATGAACATCTGACTTTTTGAAGTTTTGTGCATATTAAATACGAATTATCGCATTCCTTCACCATTAGAAAAACATTGTGTAGCAACATGCACATCTGAGACTTCTCCGTAACATTCTCAAAGATGTGTTAAGTCGGCCAATCTGCACTGGGCCAGTATGATAGACTATAATCTTGTCACACTAAGAGGCCTGTTCCCAGCTGATATTGTATGATAAATAATTTTTGTGCCCTTCATATTATACATTGTAATTAATTATAGTGCTTGTTAGTTTCTTGTGGTATATTCTCATAAATGCAAGCTACATTCCAGATATTAAGCACTAGTCTAAATATATGATTTATACGAATTTTGATATTTTTAAACACCACATTGCTATACTTCAATTGAAAATAATTTGACAAACTTTACTATGTCACTATCTGCTTTAACTAATTTTGAAGATTCTTTTATGTGCAAAGCTATGATTATATTTACACTATGAAACACATAATTTTTTTATATTCATCCTGACAGAGGTGTCTCACACCCACATTTTGCCAACTATGGTTTTAGGTTTGAAATAATAATGGATGAGCCTATTGTCTATCAGATATAGTTCCATACCATATTGTCACTAAACTGATCACAATAACCAACCATGTGTCCAACCCGGGAGTCAAACCTGGGTTTTAATGCACCCTACCATGTACCACTGAGTCATTCTAAATAAAATATAATCTAAAATCTTCATATATGAGAAGATTTTAAAGTATCAAAAGTTTGATAATCTCAATCCCTTCAGTCACCACACATTGTCTCAAAAAGTCCTGGGCCATGGTTTATTTGACGTAATCCATGTAGTTACTTATTTAAATTTATGACTTATAAGTTCTAATTGAGTAAGAAAAACATTTTAATAGGCAGTCCCCTAAATTCTGTTAAGTAATTATAAAAAAATCTGATTTATAAAATATCCTTGACCAAATTCAATATTATTATGGGTTTAGTTTAGTTACCTTTCAGTTTTTATGATAAAATACAGTATTTAATCATATTAAAATTACTTATAGCAAATGATTGGTTGGAGAGTAGTAAAGGGTGTGCCGTTCATATAGTACAAAAAGTCAAATATTTTCCTCAATGACTCGAAAATTTGGTAAATTAAATTTTTTGTGTGTTCTATCATGTAGAGGAGTGAAAAATAACCATCTTTCTCCCTTGTAAATTTTTCGCTATCTCTAATAGTTTCACGGCAAAAGTGATTCAAAGTTATATTGTTGTATTAAAAACGCTGATTATCTCATAAACCACTCATCTTAGACAAAAAGTTCCAAGGCTACTTTTGTGTTATTTTTAGTTGTTTTATAGGATAGCATTAAAAAAACAACGATATAAGATACATTTTATTTTTACGAAAAAAAATCTGTCTCAGAAAATGCACACTCTTTGCTACACTCTGACCAAATGATATGCATTGTTAACAAGTAATTTAATATACATATTTTAGAGCAGTTTTAAATCTGTAGCTATGCACTAACCAAAAAAATACAGTCAGTCATAGACATAAGTCAAATGTGGCATTTCTAATTTTAAATAGAATAATTGCTTATTCACTACACTATAATAATAACCCTAATTATTTCTGTACAGACATACAAGACGTGCTGCAAACATAACATGTAAACAATAACAAAACACTAACTGAATTTAGAACTTACCAGTTTCCTCCACCTTGACATCCTCTTGAGTTTCAATATCTGTAGACTTTACAGCTTGTTTTGCATCACCAACATCACTTTTAACACTACTGTTGTCCTCAACACTGGCATCATGGTCAACATGATTCTGTAACTCACTGTCTCCCTCGTCTTTTCGATTCGTGTCACTTTTGGCTACATCATTATCTTTTATTACTTCACTATTGTTTTCACTAGCATCGCCAGTCTCAGCTCCGGCTTCAACAGTCGCCGTTTCTCCAGATTGCTTTTCAACAGGATCATCAGATTTGCCAATTCCAGGATCTTCACTAAACACCTGACTTGAGCCTTCACTTGGTTTTTCTGGCAAACTCTCTTTTTCGTCCATAATTTCCTCAGTCCAATTAGGAAATACGTCAATTCAACAGGTTATTTACATCTGGAACTAGCATTTTATACAAAATTTAGAACCAAGCAAAATTTCTCTTTCATAATAGTTGCCGCACCCGGCAGAATTGTTTATAGGTTATGATGCTACGGGCCAAGCAGGGATTGACATAAAATAAATTTAACAAATAATTTGAAATATTTCCTAAAGTGATCATAAACCGGTATAACAGTAAATATAAAAAATCTTACAGATAAAAACTTTAATTCATCGTGTATGACGCCAATCAAAAGCGCAAGCCACACGTCCCGCGCTTATTTCTTGTTTGACTTGTAAAACATTATATTACGATATTATGTCAATAAACAATACAATATAAGATAATACATTTATCATACCTATATATCTTTCCGATTAGTGGAATTCAGTATAAAATAATCTGAAATTACTATAACAAGGCTGTCTAGCGAGTTCCTTTGTAAGCAATGAAAAAAGAAAGGTCATGATGACGCCACCATTAGCTTCATCCTAAGTTATATTAAGTAAACACTAGCGATAATTTTTAGAATTATAATGAAGAAAAATTCATGACACTACTTACTTATATTTAAAATACTTCACAAATCACATAAAAGCACAACAAACGGCCACCATTTTGGAATCAACTTGCCTCTGCCAAATTGTTGCGGAAATGCATTCATCTGTCAAATAAAAGTCTAATAATACTTCGATATCTTGCTTTTATATTTTTTAAGAAGTAGCATGTTATTAAATCTTGTTTTCCTGCCTAAAATATAATAAAATTACACTGTAGATTTAATTTCATACGAGTCAAAGATGAGATATAAGAAGTCGTTTAATTCTTTTCAATTAATGCGTTAATGTTGGCAGTAAGTGACGCTTACCAATATAGTGATGTACAGACATGCATTTTACACCAGTCATCGGTAATTGAGATTTTATATTGCGTGACATAATTTTTTACGATATATCAGGTAAGGTAGTTTAGTTGACTAGTTAGATTGAAACGGTATAACATCGTGAATATTGTTTGTCGCAGCATAGATGAAGCGGCTTAGTCAATGATAATAATAAATGCACAAAGTTTGTATTTACGAATTTATGTCAAAAAAGAGTAATTGATAGATCCAAAAGAATTGAAATGAGAAGCATTATTTAATATCCTTAATATTTAATAGTTAATAATTTTGGGAATAGGACCACCTAACCCCAAAATTATAAGGACATTGAATAAAACAATTTAATAAAAGATAATCTTTTATTTAATTCTGACTTATGTTAATAATGAGAGCATCGTGTACAATAGAACGTAGTAATCCTGTATTAACATACAAGCGTGTACGATCCTGTGGTATGATCTCTCAAAAATCTGTTAAAATATTGCTTGTGTGCGTGATATACGTAGCAGTTACGTAACAATCGAAGATGATAATATTTTCCTTTCTCTAGCAATAAAGACGTATATTATTGGATAAATACATCACGGAAACGGAAACTGCCAGCGATGTTCTTAAATTTACGGTTATCTAAACCGTCATGTTACGGTTTCCAAGGAGGGTATGGCACATCTAAATTAATACTGTAACCACAATATCGCGCACCTGTTTCTGTGCATTTGCAAGTTTGTTTATTTAAGTTTAAATATAAAATTTGCTCTTTACCTTACTTTTGACTATATTTAAAGAACTAATGACTATATTTTACTTATTTATTGCATTCAAATAATATATTTTACTTCACTCAGACTTCTTCTTCTCCGTAATATCCCAAACTCAAATTATTATGTGACTATGTCCTGAACTATACATATTATATCATATAAACACATATTTTGGCAACCTATATGTGAAAATTGTTCTGTAGCCTACTTTTGTTTATCACATATATTGTTTTCGTGCAAAATGTTATCGCTTTGTGTTTGTGAACGGACTGAATACACAAATTATATTCTAAATTGTGGATAATAAGTGGTTTCATTACTATGAATCCTATCAAGCAATAGCTACTGTACTGCTCACCTTACCAAAAACCGTATCCACAGATTTCAGGGCGAGATCGAGACCTCGCACGGGTATTACAAAACCTTAACAAATTATACACATAAACCTTCCTCATGAATTACTGTCTATTGTTGAAATCTGCATGACAATCTGTTTAGTAGTTTTTGTGTTTATCGCAAATAGACAGACAGACGCAGCGTGGTACATCGTTTTATAATAGAGCAGATATAGACAAGGATATCTATGTTTATCTGTCCGTCAGTATGTTAACGATATTTTCAGAAATGTGTATTAGGATAAAATTAATTTCATTTTTCTTTTTTAATAAGGCAACTGTTGCATCAGGAATAAGTCCTATTACTCGGGGGACTTTACAAACATTCAAACAACGGACATAAAGAACATCCAAGCTCAGAACAACTATTTGTGTAACACACAATTTATTATCCTCTATAGGGATCGAACCTACAACACTCGATGTAGTGTCTTTGGCGAGGCGACCACTTAATTAAACCACTACGCCGTCAATTTTTAAGATACTGATGTATATCACTTAGTATTTGTTGCAAATTGTATCTTATTATTAAAATACTAAAATATAATAAAAATTAAGTAGCAATACCTACTGGGAATCTTTGATAATTTTCAGAGAGCACTCGAAACTCAAATTAAATAAAGGTATGTTTCTCTGATATTGACATACTTTCCATATAACATTATACTTATATTGAACGCAACCGAATATGACAGCTGATTTCGTTTTCTATTAACTTTTGTAAATTTTTGATAAATACTATATTACGATTGGTGATACGGTACGTCTTGTGTTTTATCATTGGTTAATTTTAAATAGGTATATTATTTGACCAATAGATGGGCGAAAATGTAATACAGTTAGTTGTCCAACTTCGTCAATTATGGCGGGTTCGTGTTTTTTCAAGCTCAAATACGAAATGAGTAGTTATTTGCGCCGCTCGGGCGGCGACATTGACAGCGATTTGTCGAATATTCTCGTGCGCCATTTTGTGAATGCTATGGAATTTTGTGTTAAGTAATCAACCCGAGGGAATTAAAATTCGTGTAAGTTCAACTTTGGGCAAAGTGCCCTCAGTGTTAGAAATGATATTCAAAATATTCGCGATTCTTGTGTGATAGCCGCGGTGTGGTTGCGATTATCGTTTATTCGCTACTGTTTTGTTTCTTTTTTACAGCAAATAAAAGCGGTTTGGCCTTATTTATGCACTCTTACTCATCGTCCGTTTTGGTACTCAGTATCAGTAATCGTATTTAATTTTCAGGGTCCAATATAATGTCTGATAAGTTGGTGGGGAAAACGGTGCTGAAACGTCATGAGGTTGCCAAGCCCGTGCATATACAGAGGCTGGAAACCGCCTTAGACGTGAGGCCGTTTGTCAGCCAAGTGGAGAGAATCCTCAATTCCGATGTTGCTTCCGACAGCGAAGATGATTCCGACGCCAAGTCCACTGGCAATGAGATGTCTAAAGGAGACCGGATGATGCATGGAGTTGTCACTACTAAGCAAGGTATGTTACTCTTAGCCTGGAGTGTTATCAAACAGTATAGTTTGTATTAGAATCTATTTGGTATTGTTTTAGCTTATTATGGTTTGTATACATCTTTATTCTGGCAGTGGCTAATTGTATTTTTTAACCTTTCACTAGTGTAATAAGAGGCTTGCTACAAAAATCTATTTATTTCATTTGGTATCATCATCATCATCATCATCATCAGGCTATAATAGTCCACTGCTGGACATAGCCCTCCCCTAATGAGCGTCATAGCGGTATATAATATATATATTTGGTATCATAATCAGACAATAATTTCTCAGATAATAATGTTTATAGATTACAAAGTACTATGTATTCAAGTTATGATCAACACTATTCTTGTTATATCCACATCCACAAAAGCTTTCTTCCTTACTTATTCTTGTGTTAAGACTGTTCACAGTCTATTATTTAGAAGAATTCTATAGTTTAACGATGTTGGTTACAATAAAGAATATTCTATTCTGTTAAGTATGTCTAGGAGTCCTAGACTGCCTTCATTTATTCAAGGATTAGAGCACAGTTTGCTTAAAAGTCAGTGAGAAGTTTACTAAAACGGCCTGCCTTTTAAACAAAATTTGCTCAAAGACAGAAATGCAGGTCATATGCTGATAGATTCAGTAATAGCCCAATACTTGATATGGCTTTAATTTTAACATGTTAATCCTATTCGAATTTAGGGGTATGTCTCTTTTTGTTAATTAGGTTTGAATGTTAGAATCCAAAAAGATATAAAACACTGTTTTCTTTTTCTAAACAAATAGAAAAGACACAAGTGATAACTTAAAAATGTGTTAATTTCAGAAAGACAAAGTGACCGTCTCCGATTATACAACTTCAGTTCAGTTGGTGAAGAAAGAGAGTGGTTGCGAGATGTGTTGCTCTCTTCAGGGTCGGAAACCTCTAGTGATGAAGAATCTCCAATTGGTAAAGAGATGAAAATACAGAGAATGCTCAGAGAGAGGAGATATCATAATAGATATGCTAAGAAATATTATAAAGACCAAGGGGTGAGTTGGAACTTCAAACATTTCAGTCTTTCATGTTGTCAAATGGTACTGCTGGTCTTGTATCTGAACCTCAGTGGCTCTAGTAATAAGTAGCTTACAATGTTATTAATATTACTATGTTAAATACATAGTTCAACACCAGTATATCCATAAAGGAGTTGGCAGTAGTTTATATTTTATCAGCTATTAGGTCCTATATAATATGGTCTTTTACCATCTATCAGGCACTTTGTGTTGGTACTGAGCATTTACCAAAAGAAAACCCATTACAGTTTCCCGGACCCACCCAACTTATCTGGATGAAATATTTAAACATATAATAAATACTGCCTAGTAACTCAAACACATTGAAGTAAAAACTAATTTGTGAATATGAACAATATAGAGAGATAAGCCAGTGAAATTCTGAAAATAAATTTATGTTGATTTTTTAATACTCTCTTTTAATCTTTCAATAATAATTTATGAGTATATAACAAGAAACCAACAACACAAATAATTTATTTTCTAGTTTCTTATCAGATTGCTGGTAAGTGCCTTTGTCTTGCGAGTAAATTATGAGTCGATTAAATGTTTTTTTTTTTTTTTTTTTTTTTTGTCTATTTTTTTAAGGGATTTCAGTACACAGAAGTGACTACGCCAATCCCATCGTTCATGTACAAAATATCTTACTCCTAAATACTTAATATCAACTAATTTATTTACCTAATAAAAAAGAATATAAAACTTTAGCATCATCACATGCAGGATTGACTAAAATGCCATGAAATAGACCTACACTATAAACAGATATATTTGTGGCATCTATAAGTTGTGCCCTTAAAACATTATAGTTTACACATTCTTCCAAAACATGTTGAACATCCTCAACAATACCACATGTTACACAGTTAGGAGAATCCTTTTTACCCATAAGGTAAGCAAATTTGTTGCGAGGTATATGACCTGATCTTAATCTAAGTGCAGCAATAATTTGCCCTCGACTCAATCTTACATTGGCAAACCATGGTACATGAGGCGGCTCACACTGTATCGTTCTGTACCATATACCTTTAGTTTTAGACCTCTCATTAAAATATTCATTCCAAAAAGAAAAACAATTATTTTTAAATTTACTTAATAATTCCGAATATGTTGGTAATATACAAGTCTGGACACCTGAGTTAATTGCTACTTTCGCTAATCTGTCAGCCACCTCATTACCTGGAAAACCAACATGAGATGGTATCCACTGTAAAATTATTTTTTTATGATTAGTATTCAAAACATTAATTTTGCTTAAAATTTGGTATCCTAAACATATGCCATTTGATCTGTATACACATTTGAAAATATGCTGTAAAGCACTTTTGCTATCTGAATAAACTACTACATTATTTACATTCAAACCAATTAAATATTTTAAGGCTTCATAAATGGCATATAATTCTGCTGACATTATTGACATATTACAATGTAATTTAAAAGTACCATAGGACTTGTTATTATAATCATAATATGCCGCACCAACCCCATCGGACGTCTTGGAGCCATCTGTATACACTGAGTGCCATCCAGAATATCTCTCACAAAGTTGTATGCATATATTATTTACATCACTAATATTGTACATTGATTTTGTAACATTAATCAGACTAGTTCTGATGACATTTTGAATGTTTATGCTAGATACCCATCTATCTAGAATAAATACATCTAGGGGATATGAAGAAGAAATTTCCTCCGTTCCCAACATATCATCAGTGATAGCTAACAGTGGCCGTCTCTTTCCACTCCAGTGCCTTTGGTGAGCCATATTAGCTACATCTACAAAAAAATTGCTAGTGACATCATTGGATCTAGATTTTAATTTTAAGTAAAATTTAATTGATAAAAATTTACGCCTTAAATATAGTGGCGGAATACACAGCTCGCTTTCCATGACATGAATAGGAGTCGATTTAATAAACCCGCCAATTATTCTTAAACACAGATTTTGTAACTTATCTAGCTTATAAGTGTGACTAGTCGCTGCATTATCATATAAAAAACATCCATAATCAATTCTACTATGTATAAGAGCCATATACAACCTATGAAGATGGAGAGGATGAATGCCCCATGTGGATCCTGCCAAGACTTTAAGTAATTGTACTTTTCTTTGCGCCTTTTCATAAACTTCGTTTATGTGTTTACTCCATCTCAGAGATTTGTCCAACCATATGCCAAGGTATTTAATACAATCGACGGATGCTAAAGCTGAACCATTTACATGAATTTCTACAGATAGTCTTTTGTATCTTCTAGTAAATAAGCAGAATTTTGATTTGTGACTTGATAACTCCAAACCTAAAAGATTTATATATGAGGTAAAGAAATCTAAAGCTGTTTGCATGTTATTAACACTATCTTGAATTTTTCTATAACTGCAAAAAAGAACAAAATCATCAGCATATTGACATAAATAGACATTTTTTATTTTTCTACTTATTTCAGCTGTAATAATTTAATTCAGCTGTTTAGACTTGATAATAAACATAAAAGTTAGTGGAATATAGTCAGTGTAATAATATTCAAGATGAAGAAAGTTAATAAAAACATGAAATCCAATCTTACATTAAAGTTTGATGGTTATGATCAATATTCAAATATGATCAATTAATCAAGGATTAATGCTGGCTTGTGCTTTTTGTGGGTTATCTTTGCTAAACCAACATGTTATAGTAAATAGTGAACCATATACCAGATTAGTAGAACATTAAATATTTTTGGTACGAAGAAAGAAATGAAGGCTATAATTGATGATGACCTAATGGGATTATAAATTTACACTAGAGCCAATCACAAGGTTTTGAACTCTACTAACTCTTAATGATATCAATGATCATAGTAATAATTATAGCTGCTATAACAAATAATATTGTTCTCCAATACCATTCCCCTAGTTTTATGCTGGCTGTCAGGTGGCAAAATAATACTTTAATAAGAATTTATATGAATGACAACAACCAACCAACCAACTAAACTAATCGAAAAGCACTATAGTCCGTTTAATGTTGTTATGTGCTAAGCATATTTAAATATTACAATATTTTCCCTTTTTACAGAATTCCCGCTACATGTACTATGGTGCTGGTCTTCTGTCCACTGTTGACCGATACCCAGAACGTCGCATCAGCCGGCCAATACCTCCGCCACCGTCCACCAGAGGCCGCCGCGGTAGACCGGCAGACAGAGGCTCTGCGAGAGGCATATACAAAGCTAGGCGAGGCAGGATCAGAGATTCGCGCATCAATGATAGCAATGATATGGTAAGGTTGTTAGTAATTATGCAGATTTACTTATTTGTAGTGAGTGTTGAGAGAGCCATTCCCTTAGTGACTATAAAAAGGGCAACCTTGCATGTAAAGGGTGGTTGGTATCATACCTGTTACACATGTTTATAAGATTTATAAGGCGGAAGAAAATATTGTGAAATTAATATAACACATAACATTTTTGTCTACTCATCATAATCTACAGTGCAGTTTTATTGCAAGTAGAAACTCTTTTATTTGTTTTTTTGTTATTCTCAGTGTAAGAAGAATCAGGCACCAAATTTTTAAAATTAGCTTTTCTGTTCTAGGTGCGTCTGCAATTACACATTGCAGTATCACCTAGCACAATGTTGAGTAGTTTATCTTTGACACTGAATTATGCAAAATTTATGCTATGTGAATATAATGTCAAACTATAACAATTTATTTAGTAATTGTTCATTTAGATCTTTGTGATGTTATGTGTGTATTATAAATTCTAAATTAATACACAATTTTTAATACTATGTCAAAAAATACTTAGACTTTATTTGATTCTCTTCAGCCTGATGGCGTTGACTGGGAGGAGCAGTTACGCAATTTGAAGGAAGAAAACGACAATGATGAATATGGCGTATCTACTGATAAGCCTGGTGTTAGGTAAGTTACAACAATTTTAGCTTTCCTATTATACTGTCTAGTCATCAAATGTGTTTTTGTAAGCAAGTTTGGAAATCTAAAGCAAAACCTCCAAAAAGAAAGATTCGTCTTTTCTATTATTTTAAATACTGTGCTTTCTGGAAACAAGAGTTATGTTCGGTTTTTGTTAACCAGATAACTGATTGGTTACCAAAGTATGTGAACTAAGTACCATCGGATTTACAAAGGGAACATGCTATTATATATAAAAAATACACACAACTGATGAATCACTTGATACGATTTCATCTATCTCTTTAGGGAGATCATAATGTACTCTTTCATACTTACCAAAGAAAATAAATGCTTGTTTAATACTTCAATAGCCAGAATCTAGACACAATGAAAAACACATTGTGTCTGGATCCCAGGATCCAACAATTGACCAAAACATTAAATACCATTTTTACACATTACCAGGGGTCGCAAAAAGCTTTCAACATTGAAGAGTCCTGAGGCTTTGACCGCGCGGAGACGGAGACATTGGTTGTTGCTAGTCAAGAAAGAGTTGGGTAAGGTGCAAAGGGCGAGGACTGCCACACACAGAGAAGTGATGCTGCAGAGAAAACGGCTAGCTACACTGTGCTGTAAACATTGGAGACATATTGCTATGCAGGTAACTTCTTCAACTTTGTGTTGATTGGCTACATTGAATAGATACCTGTGCAGGTATCTTTCCTACCGAATTTGACGATTTTCTGACTGATTTTACTGCACGGATGACATAGTGATTTAAATGATCTTGCCACTGCCGCCCCGTCGGCTATTGTGGGTTCGAGCCCCCACATAGTGCAAAAATTTGTGTGATCCACAAATTGATGTTCCAAGTCTGGGTGTGAATTATTCCTGTGTGAATGTAGAGTTCCTTTGTGCGTGTTTTTATTGTTTAATTGTTTGCAGTCGCAAAAGAACATGAAAGAAACAGTATGGCGATGCAAGCGGCTAAGTCGCGAGATGCAAGCGTACTGGAGGCGATACGATCGCGCCGAGAGAGAGACAAGGCGGCGCATGGAGAGAGAAGCCGAGGAACAGAGAAAGGTATATCTTTTATTCAAGTAATATGTATTGTATTCTAAGAAACTAGTAATAAATAAACTTGGCAAATTCACCATGTATCCAGTTTAGTTATAACTTATAATATATAGTATGTGGATATATAATTCAAATTATATTGCTCAAAGTAGACACTTATATTTGCTATTTGTATAGTATAGCATTAAATATGGACATTGAAACAGACCTGGAAAATTTATCCCAGTATAAGTATAAATTATCCCACTGTTAGACACGGGCAATGCTCAGTGTGAGAAGGACTAGGCAATAGTCCAGTATAAGACCTTCTATTTCATTTATTATTGAAACATTCATTTTCTGTTGATAGATGGACGTAGAACTAATGGAAGCTAAACGTCAGCGTCGTAAGTTAAACTTCTTAATCACCCAAACGGAATTGTACGCACATTTCATGCAAAGGAAGATGAACACTGGGGACGATGGTGATTGTGGCGCAGACAGGATCTTGAGGCAACTGGACGAAGATAGGGATCCAAGGCTTGCTGCCATCGATCACTATGATAGGTCAGTACATTTGTTATAGAAAATGTTTTCGAGCTTTTCGTTCTTACGGGAATGTAGTATTATATTGATAGTTAGAATGAGATTCACTCACCATTTTTTATTATTTAATTCAAAGGGTATCATTTAAGCTATCGCCAATTTAATTAGTTTTGTGTTTCTTAGATAATAGGGTTTGCCCGCAAAATAGTAGATTTGTCACCAAAATGTAGTCACCACACAATATAAAATCAATTCCACAATAAATTACCTAAAATCATGGAGATATAGGGTCTAGTACCAAATAAATGTTTTTGTATGTATTATAATAGGATTGTCCTAATAAGTATTTAAGCAAATTAATTTAAAGAGATTACCAACAAATCATATATTATGTCACCAGAAAATTTCATAATATTCCAAAAAAAAATTAGGGTGGTCGTCATCGTCGTTTCAACCGTAAGAGTCTACTACTTAACTGGACATATGCCTCCCCCAAGGATCTTAATTTCCACAGGTAGTATAAATATACTTAAATAACATTTCTAACAGAATAGTAAATAAAACAATTAAAGTCAAAATAATCAATATTTATTGTTAAAAATAATAATCACTGAATAATCAGCGCTGGTTTGGATTTTGAAGGGCGCCCCCTTTTCTTTTCTGGCCGATAAGCACATTTTTTGCTTCTGGTGGGGGGTTGGCCAGCTTTAAGCGTATGGCTAATCCGATAATATGTTCGCATATATAATTTTTGTAAAAGGCAGGGCAGTTGCATTTCCCATGCATCCAATCAATATTGTGCGGTAGATCCACTCTCCATTTGCTGAACCATTGGACTTTGTAGTCATCAAAATTAGTCCATGCATTTTCAAAGTTTTGTATTTTGTCTGCCTTACCAGCCGGTACTTCGCAGTGTTTAAAAGCATCGTCACTATACGTCAGTATTACTTCTCTAGGCAACTTCGCCCATTGGTAGGCTTCTGTCCAGTCTTTTAGAGTCATAGTTGGTAATGTCGCAAATACTTCATCGACAGCTAACGACCATCCATTTACAAATTCTGAAGCAACTGTCAAGAAACGAGACAGTGGCAAACGTTCACGGAGCGTGTATTCATCTTTGATTACTCGGTTATGTGATTCTAATGCATTATTAGTCGCTGGTGAACCCATGTGAACCCCCAAATACCATCTTCGGTTTTGTATGAGCCATTGCTCCTTAAAATAATGGATAAAGGTTGTCTCATTCTCTCATTTCTTCAAGAACGCTTTTGAAGCTAACTCGAATGTTTCTGAATCAGTCACTGCTTGGAGAGAATCCACATATGTCAACAAATCTTTGTGAACATTTTTCCGCGTATCTTTCTCTACATGAGCTTGACTTTTTTTTTAGCATGTGCCCAACCCATACGAATTGTGACATCTTCACCAAATACCTCTATAAATGCATTTTGTATTGCTTTCGCTGCGTCACATACTAGAACTTCTGGTTTGAAGTTTTGCGAGTACAAGTTAAAGATATTAATCTTGATGGCATCGAACAACAACTTAGTCTTCTTTTTCCTCATTAGTTGCAACCCCAAGCCCGAATGGATGAAATCGTTTATTTTTGTCTGTACTTCCAACAACGAGAACGGGGAATCCTTGCCACACTAACTTGTAAGTAGCATCAGCATGAATAACTTTTACGTCACGTGCTTTTTGCAACAAATATTTTGTTGATAGAACAAATGTAAAGCGTGATGAACTAGTTTCTTCAATCACTTCATACCCAATAACATAAACTTCATGTTCGTTGTCAGGAATCGGCGCATGAGACCTTAACCAAGCTTCCAATTCGCCTAGGCTGATCGTGGGCTGTCCATATTTACAACGGCGTCTGTCAATCAAATAAGTCCTTAGTTGGGACATTTTTGGCACTTTTATACCATCAATTTTAGCTAAATTTGCAAGTATGGCTTTTGGTTTGAGATGTAAGTCGTATAATTTGTTTATTTCTTCCTTTACTCTGTCACTAAGCCCATAACAAGCAAGTTTTTTTGAATCGTGGTCATGATCAGAATTTGTCTGAAACAACAATACTTCATCCGAGAATGAATACATGAGTAAATACAACTGAGCTGAACATTGTGGTCTCTTCCGCACCACTTTATTGCATCTAAAGTACTTCTTTCTCCCTTCCTCTACATCATGCGTTCGTAGAAAAGACCAAGGTTTTTTGAGCCTTTATGTACTCCTCAGCACTGTTTGTCTACAATTTTTTTAACGAAAATCCAAACCTTGTTTTGCGACCGTTTCTTCTTTGGTATGGTGTCTTCACCAGAGTCTGTATTTTGCTCATCAGACTCCAATATCGGCACTTTCTCCACGAATTATTGATTGCTCGACGAACGACGATAAACTTTTTGAATGAATTGCATTAACTTCACCACTACTTGATGCCATAATAAAAAAATAAACAGTTAAGAAATTAACTAAACCAACAAATTATTCACAACGATAATAAAATGCACCTACAACAATGAACGTGGAATCGACGCGAATGTTCGATGCCCGCGCCGCGCATAGTATGATCGTACCTAGTTACCTACGGCCCATCGTTGAGGTCGGATTGTTAAATTTTTAATAGCGCGCCAATTTGTCTCCGCTCATTTGAACATATTTTCATTAAAATTATAAATTGATGTATTAAATTGGTAACGAATACTATTATTTTAATAACTGAACGAAATAAAATGTAACTACTGTTTTGATTACAAAATAATAAATAAAAAAAGAGTCGCAGTCAGGGATCGATAATCGATTTATTTGGTGACAGATCTGCCATTCTGAGCACAAAGCTATTATTTAAGTAATAAAACTGTAATTATAAGAACGAAGTTTATATTCATCTAATGCACTACAATTTTATTGGTAATCCATCTCTTATTTTACACATATATTAATTAACATTAATTTGATAATTCATACCTGGTAACTATTTTTGTTTATCTGAGAACGAAAATATTTCGTGGCGATAGATCTATTTATTAGGTGATACAACTTGATGACAAATATAAATTATGGTGACAAAAAATATAGTTCCCTAATTCAAATACTCAAACTCTAAATTACAAAGAATTTAAGAAATCTACTTATAAATAAATATGATACAAACATTTCAAATCTGGTAGTAGGGTCAAAGGTAATTGTCAAATGTTTGAAAAGGATACGCGATACAAACTATGACGTAACCGCTATTTAACCGCACTTGTGCGAGGAAGACAATGAGACATCCCCATTACAACCCTATTTTTATTATCTTCAAATTTAAAATATTAATTAATACCTTATTTTGCAACCAATTTTGATACTCTTTTCACAAAAAGATTTCTTTTGATTGCTATTCGCTCTTGTGTGTATAATGATGTACAAAATCAAACATAGGCACCTATCTTATTAGTAAACAAGATGGGTTTAAAAACCCAGGATTCAACCTCTTCGTCTTCATGTCACCTTGTTTCAATTATATTTAAACATTTACTTAGGTTAATGTTGTATATAATTATATAGTGTGTACATGTTTTAATAATAAATTTTTAACGTACTTTTCAATCATTGCCGCATTTGAACATAATGCCCACTGCTACCTACTGCTGGGCATGATGGCCACAGTTGGGCCTCATGTCTACTTTTGGGCATCTTGCCCGCTGTTAGGCGTCATACAAACTTATGCATTATGCCCACTGTTGGGCATCATGTCCACTGTTGGGCTTCATGTCCACTGTTGGGAATCATGTCCACTGTTGGGCATTATGACCATTGTTGGGTATCATGTCCATTGTTGGGCATCATGTCCACTGTTGGGCATGTTGTGTTGCAAAACGCAGCACAAGACATAACTCTACAGCACACAGCAGCAACCAACTGGAATCCTCTCGCCACCACTCTGCATATAAATGAAGCCATTTTGCCATTTAAAATACATGTGACCTTGTGACCCCTATATCTCGAGGGTCTTTTGACCCCCAGGGCCTATATACCCAAACTCGACCGAGGGATGACCTCAAGGTGTCTGCACACCAAGTTACAAATCAATCGGTCCAGTGGTTCCAGAGCTATACCTGTCACAGACAGACACACAGACCCACAAAGTGTTTTCATTAACCTCTTCGAAGAAGACTCTGAGGTTAATAATGGTTTGCAGATGAATGTTAATATTGGTCAGTATGTCCCGCACCGAAGCAATAAAGGCGCGCGCGTCAAAAAACGCGGTCTGACATCACTTTGTGCAGTTGATTTTGTATGGGTACTGTTGACGCAGATTATTGACACCGTTATGTTAACTATATTGTTATGTGACCATCTCTGTGTAATAACATCCATCTAAAAGGTTACTAACACGACGAAGACGAAAGTTTATATCCATCGCTATGTCCCACAGCGAGGCAATGAAGGCACGCGCGTCGCGCAACGCACGCGAGGCGTTCCGCGCCGAGCGCGCGCGCACGCAGCTGTTCGACGCCGCGGCGGGCGCGGGCGGCGCCGACGAGCCGGCGCTGGGCGCGCAGGACGCGGCCGACGATGCTCGCCGCGCCGGAGACCACGACCAGCCCGCCATCTTCCGCGGCACACTTAAGGGGTACCAACTCAAGGGCATGAACTGGCTCGCTAATCTTTATGATCAGGTCAGTTGCAGCACCTACTTACTTATTGAGCGCTACTGTCGTTTAGCGATGCGTGATGGTTACTTTAGTCTATGTAAGTGTTTGAATGTTGCGATTATTCGAATATATTGGTATTCGTAATAACAATCGATATTCTTATTGTCAATAATCAAAAATGATGTTATTATCTACTAACATATTAAAAGCCATTTTGTAAACCTCCACCTCATATAAAATAATTTGATATTTAAGTAAGAGTTATGTATATGTACGGAATTAATTTATAACTAAGCATGTAATAGGTATAACATATGAAAACCAATTCAATCATTTAAAAAAAAATTAAAATATTAAAATATGTAAATAGATTATCACTGCTGCAATATGATTACAATAAATTAATTTTACAACATCGACGAATAATGATCATTATTAAGTAGAGTACTGTAATTCTGTCATAGTTTTTATATGCGTAATGTTATTTCAGGGTATAAGCGGTATTCTTGCCGATGAGATGGGTTTGGGCAAAACAGTCCAATGCATAGCGTTCTTATGTCATGTGGCAGAAAGACTGGGAGTATGGGGACCCTTCCTCGTTGTCTCCCCTGCGTCTACACTTCACAACTGGCAACAAGAGATGCAGAGATTTGTGCCAGATTTCAAAGTGGTAAGTGGTGTATTAAGTTGAGGCATTGCGCGGGTTGCATACATGGTATTAATAATTGAGCGAAATGAATGCACGCACGAGACCCGTATAGAATATGTTATTTAAGTAGATTCTGGAAAACATCGCACATTATTTACTGGTAGATATCTATGGAACCTACAAATAATGTTTACTTCTAATTCATCTCAGCATTTTAATAAAAAAATAATTACAATATACACTGATTATTTGAACCGTCAAAACGATTGCTCCAGAAATATGGCGACGATACGTCAATTAACACGTTTATTTACACATTTGACAACAAGCAATGATAGAAAACATTTACAAACCTGTGACGTCAAAATAAATGTAGCCAGTCAAAACCGTTCACGATCACGTGGTTACAACTAAACAAAAGATCATCGCAAATAGGTATTCATATACTTATCGTGCCATGAGTGTCGTCTGAACACAGGAATGGTGTATAAGAAACAGGCTCCTATTGGGAAAGGACTTTATCGCCTACAATCAAAACTAAATTAGTTATGTTTCTAATTTATAATTAAATTTGGAACAAATAAACAGTCAAGTATTCCGTTCATATAAATAATAATAATAATAATAAAATAGTTTATTACAGTAAAAAGTTTCACAAATTTCTCTTAAGCTAGGTACACAAAAATAAAACCATAAACAATTTATATATCAATAAGAGGTGATCGTTGACGACCGTACTAGTATGAACTGTATCACAGTCGCCAGCGTTCTCTATCCAGAACGATTCATACACAACAAGTATTGCTCGGTTTTGCAAGTTACTTTTTAGTTATTAAAGGTATCTTTAAACATATGTATAATCTAAACTTTAATAAATAAAGATTAATTTAAAAATCAAGACACTACCAATGAGTTAATGTGCGTGTGAGTGTGTGTGTGTGTGTGTGTTTGTGCGTGTGTGTTTGTGTGTGTGGGGTGCAAATGTGTATGTGGTTGTGTGTAGTTGTCAGCACGCTATACGAGTAATTTTTTCATATTCAATCAATAACTAGGTTTTGCCCGCGGCTTCACTCGGGAACAGTAGGGACTAATTTCTGTATAACTTTATATCCTTTTTGGCCCCCCGACAAGGTGTATGCGAAATTTTATGATGATCGGTCGAGTAGTTAAGGCGTGAAGCCTAAGGTAACACCAAATACACTTTCGCATTTATAATATAAGTTAGGATTTTAACGTGTTGCAGTAAATTTAATGTTAATTTATTTTTCTCAGGTGCCTTACTGGGGTAGTCCCTCCGAACGTAAGATCCTCCGACAGTTCTGGGAGCGCAAAGACCTTCACACTCGTCAGGCAGCTTTCCACGTGGTGGTGACGTCATACCAGATCGTTGTATCAGACCTGAAGTATTTAAACAGGGTGTCGTGGCAGTACATGATACTGGATGAGGCGCAAGCGATCAAGAGTTCAGCTAGTATGAGGTGGAAGTTGCTTCTAGGATTCAGCTGTAGGAATCGGTTGTTGCTTTCTGGTAAGTCCTTTAGATAATCTAGATTTTATGCAACTTCTACTTCTTTGTATGTTTACTAACCAGTGGCTTACCAGAATAGGCCAAAAATATGATGTTAGGCAGTAAATGTATGAAATCCATTCTGTTATTCACTTTTCCTTGTTGTGACTTTTGAGTTCTTTTAACAGGTCTTATAACTAGGTCCCTAATCAGGTCTTTTTAAGGAGACTAATTGTAGATCATCGATTGCTTTTAAGTGTTTGCTATTGCTTAGGGATCGTATGATCCTTACATTAAAACTTTTTTGTGCCTGTACTTAGAATTTCGTGCTATCTAGTTTTACTTCTTTACTATTTAGTATTCCTCACAAACAAAAACTATAATATTTCTTCAAATCTCGCGTCGTGCAGAATATAAGCGCTCAGACTGCCTCGCGCAAAATTTGATTTCTTATTCTTTTCCATATAAAATTGTTCAAAGACCTTGTTTTAAGTGTCCATGACTATTAAAATGAAACTATTATTCGATCAGGTACTCCAATTCAGAACAGTATGGCGGAGCTGTGGGCGTTATTGCATTTCATAATGCCGACGCTGTTCGATTCTCATGAGGAGTTCAACGAGTGGTTCTCCAAGGATATCGAGAGCCACGCAGAGAATAAGAGCACTATAGATGAGAGTAAGTCATTTATCACGCTCTTTCAAAAGATTAATTTATGTATCGCCTGTAGCATATTTCAGTTCGATTTTGGTACAAGGATTGCCATAGGCAACCAATTTGGCAATTTCTGAATAGTATATTCTGAATAGAATCGCGACGATTGAATATCGTTTTCGATATGTAGACTTTTCTTACCTATCGAAAAAAATGAATGTTACATAGCATCGAAACATAGACTGTGATATTTAAATACATGTAGTATAGCTTTTACAGTGTGGACATTAGTAGTATTGATTCAGTAGTTCCAGAGATCTCCTTTAAATACACAAAATATACCTTTAATATAATATTATTATACACTGATAACGTAAAATAAACTGTTGATATGGTTTTTCTATTATATCAAACTTCTAAATGAATCAGTATAAAATAAAGAATTTGTTCCATTGCTGTGATTTTTTTGTTTTCTTCATAGAAACTCTTAACTAGTCAATTGTTGGAATACCAGACATGATTAAAAACTTACTGTATCTGGCCGTCGGTGTGCCGCTGCAACTTGATAGGTTGATAATTGAACGTATTTTTTTCAGAACACTTATCCCGCTTACACATGATTTTAAAACCATTCATGTTACGACGTATCAAAAAGGATGTAGAAAACGAGCTCTCTGATAAGATTGAGATAATGGTGCACTGTCCTCTCACTATCAGACAGAAGTTATTGTACATAGCATTGAAAAAGAAGATTAAAATAGAAGAATTACTGCATTACTCTGTGGGAGCTGAGTCTGGCCATAATGTAGATAAGAACTTCACATCCAATCTAATGAACTTAGTTATGCAGTTTAGAAAGGTAATTTGATTTTAATATATTATTTAGACAGCTATGAAATCTTTGGCAATATTTTCAGTCGGATTGTAATGAGTAATTGGTTGCACGGATGGCGTAGTGCTTTATGTGTTTGCTTCGTCAATGTCGCTTCGCAGAGTGTTGTGGGTTCGATACCCACCCACAGGGGTCAAAAAATTGTGTGATCCACAAACAGTTGTTGCCAGTTTAGGTGTTCTTTATTTGCGTTGTTTGAATTTTGAGGTCTTCTGTGTCATTGAAGTTACACGAAATGCGAAATTGTATTTGAAAAAATAAAATAAATGTATATTGCCGTCTACCATGCATATTTTCGAAACCATAGTGCTACGTTTTTGGACAGGAAAACCTACTTAGAACCATACATTGCTGCACCACCTACCACCAATAGTTTCAGATACCATGGTGCTACTAAACGTTTCTGGGCAGAAAAACTGAGTTAGAACCACACTGGAATCGGCATAGTTTCAGATACCATGGTGCTACTAAACGTTACTGGGCAGAAAAACTGAGTTAGAACTACACTGGAATCGAACGAACCCGAGACCTCAAGAACAGCCGTCCTTTTCACTACCAATTAATACTTTAACTTAACAGGTATGCAACCACCCAGAACTGTTCGAGCGTCGCGATGTCAAATCTCCCTTTGCAATGCAAGTAGACGACTACCATATACCAAAGCTTTTAGCCGAAGAATGTATTCTTCTGCGCTCAATACCATCCAAACGACACCTTTTATACAATAAGCTGTCCATACTCTCCCCGGAGTATATACAAAGGAGTACGAATGGAGAAGTAATAACAGGTGAAAATAGAGAAGAAACACTTTTGGATAATGGATGTTTCTCGTTTATGAGATTTATTGATCTGTCGCCTATGGAGTTGTATAAGATTATGTTGTGTGGGTGGTTGTTTGCGTGAGTATTGTTTTTTTATATTAATCTTTTGAAACAAAGGGTTATTATCAGCCATGTCATTAAACGGTAATAAGATGATGAATTTCTTATGTACTGTATTAAAGACTGCACTGTGGAGAAACAACGTTCTAACTTTTAGCCTTTATAAGCACCGTCAACATTGGTGGCCAACTGCTTTAGTGCTTAATAAAATTACTTTGCACTTAAAAATATATGTATCTATTCACCCCTGTACCCCTACCCAGGACAGTTCTATTCAGTAATACTAACGAAACTAAATAAATAATATGTCTAAACCCGGGTATGTAATAGCGTTCGTAAACTTCACGTATCAGTAATAACAATTTAATCTAAAATGTTTTAGAATTTATACATCCTTTTATATTATAATATAATATAGTAGTAGTAGTTTAATAATGGCGAAATAATTATTAAAATAGTAGTTTCGGAGTTTATTTACGACAGACAATTTTTTTATTTAAATTAGTATATCGTAAGATTTTTGTACAATATATTTTATTTTTAGAATGCAACATATAGAACAATGTCTAATCAAGTTCGAGAAACTTCGCCACCGACATTATTGGTGGTACAACCGTCAACAGAGTGACGTCAAACAAGAGCAGATAGAGATAGAACCATGCGGCGATTACTATGACAGAGCGAGAAGCAAAGAGATGCTGCTGCTATGCCCCGATGGAGATGTGTTTAGACGTAGGAAGAGTGACAGTTTGATGTGGAGTGAGATTTTGTTTACGGATCCGTTGTGGGTGCAAGGTTAGTTGCTGCACGTATTTACTTTAACATACGCGCCTAATTAATTAATTTATTGAGGTAATTACAACAGGTAACAGTCAATAATACATTTACAAACAATAATACATAAATGTTTTGCACAGTTCGAAACTCTAACGCATTAGTTCCCAAAGTGGTCCAGGTGGACCCCCAGGGGTCCACGGGAGACTCGACAAGTTCTACGATAGCGTGACAAAAAAAATGGGGTCCACAATTCGTAAGCGAGGGTCCACGAAAATTTATTTGCTTTCGATAATCAAGAACTAAACCCACCGATTTTGCGGTAGATAATTTCCAAAAAAAAAAATAAGTTCAGCTCGTCTAGCCTAGCCCGCGGTAGGTACAGAAGCGAGTTTTTTTAAAAAAAAAAGTCATTCTTCACCAATATAAATGAACGAATGACTAGGAATATGGTAGAAATGTAGCTGCAGGGGGTCCACCGGAACCTGCTAAACTTTGGAAGTGGTCTATGAGAAAATAAAGTCTGAGAATCTCTGCTCTAACGTAATTAAGTAATGGTGACCAATTACTCGCTCAGTCGCAGAATGTGCACTTCCGCAAACTGTGACTTTTACAGAATGTCCCTTTTGTAAAATGTTCCTTTCACAAAATGTCCCTTGTTTCCAATTACTTAGTATAAATATACTGAGTATACTAGAGGCATCCATATAACTCGCGTATTATTGGAATGAAGACCGTAGTTATTGCTGTATCATATGTAGGTACAGAAAACGCTGATTACTTGCTGACAAACTGCTCTGTTTCCATAAAATTCCGTTCCGTTCCGTTAGTTTTAGTTGAATAAATGATTATTATTATTATTATAGTTTTCGTACTGAAAATTATGCAAATAACACAAGATTGTATGGCCGCGATCTTCGTAGATATTTTTGTAGTCACAATGCTGCAGTTTAGTAAAGTATGCCTCTGTGACCTATCTCTTTTAATACATGTGGCGTCAATTCGAATTCGATCGATATTTCTGGCAACCAAAGACAGTTTTAAATTTTTATGTAACTAAGAACAGAGTATATTTCTAACAATGTTGTTATTTCGACAGGTGGTCCATTCTACACGCACACTGAACACACAATAAACTTCATACCAGAAACTATAGAACACAAGGCAATGCGAGTCAGAAACCTCAGAGAAAGAGATGGACAGGTAAATTTCTGGATTTACTTTCTAGATTACTCAAATGAATTTTAACGGTTGAGGAACCTAGTGGGATTTCTCCAGCACACAGCGAAGGATCCTTCGACCAGGCCGAGTGATTGTGTCTGGCGGGCAGCGACCCGACTGTTGATATTGGGGACTTATATATATAGTGACTTCGCTGTATTAACATCTTTTGAGAATCCTAAATGATGAAAGTAGTTACGACATACGACAAGAGATGGCACTGAACAATCGTTCAGAACATTAGTCGTATGTCGTAACTACTTGTTTTTCTATAGCAGTCGCTCCAAAAGTCAAAACGATTTACAAGTAATAGGCAATACACGCTGGTTTAAGATGTTTTAGGTATTTATTCACTAATGGTTGTACTCAGAGACATTATTCATAATTATTACTTAAGTGGCCTCTTCGAAAAAATTATACATTTTCAAACATTACTTAGATGTTAATATATTAAGTCGCACCAGCACGCCGGTGGCCACACACAATAGAATTTTTAATTATGTCTGGTATTCTAAGACTTGATAGATTAAGTAGTAAGTTAAAGTATCTGACTTTGAAAGTAATAGATATACTATATCTGTTATTGTTTTTTATAGACGGAGATGTTAAGCGAAATAAAAACCGAGGAAGGTGGTGTAATTCCCGTCCAACCGATGGAAGTGCCAGATGTTCCATTTGTGGAGCGGCCTCCAGTTGTGTACTTGGAAATGCCTACTACACTACCGACGTTCTTGTTCACTGCGCAACAGAAGGTAAGGAACACGAAATTATAGATTTCTGAGACATACATACATACATATATCTTCTGAGTCATATTTTATGACTTTTGTGGTAATCCCGTCGTATGTCGCTTTTAAAAATTTTGTAATTTTTGAAAGTCCGTTAGCGTACTGGGTGCGACAAATATTGAATTTATACGATTTAAAATAAGTGAGGCCGCATTTTCTCTGTGATTTTAGAGGGTTGAGGTTTGAAATGAAAATTGCATTATTAATTATTTTATTATCTACGTTTATATTATTAACACATTCATCGCCTTAGACCCACGTCGTGGGCTCGCTATTGCCGCATTTGAGAGCACACGAACCCACGTCGAGGGCTCATGTTAAAACTACATTTTTCTTTGCAAATACACAATAAAAATAAAAATAAAGTAATAATATTTACAGATCTTCCTAGTGGTGGTGTTGGTTTTTAGATTTCAACATATTTGATTTATATATTTTTTAGTTCTTCCTAGATGCCAAGGACCCTCCGCGTGGGTTGTATGACAGGGCTGGTAATCAATAATATTATGCATACAACTTCAATGTTATTCACAAAATCAATTTAATTTAAGGACATTTTAATCAATTATTAACTCAAATTTATATTCATATATCATCAATATAATATTGATGATTTGAAGTTATACGAATCATTTTTATTCAAACTTATTTATTTTATACATAATTATTTCGTAGGATTTTCTAGAAGAATTTTTGATGTCATAAGTTCCTATAGTGAACTGACTGAATATATGTAATTGTTTGCAGAAGAATTATTTTAAGTGGTACTATTCTTCAAAATGTCCAATATTTCCTTCATCTTATTATAACGTGTATTGCCGTGAAACTTTGACATCTCCAATGCTACCATGCTCCCAAAATATTTTTCTTCTCCCTAGTCTTTATTATTCCCAAGTCATTTGGGATCGGCTTTTCTAGTCTAACCGGATTTGACTGGATATCAGTTTTTACACGGAACGGCTGCCACCTGACCCTCGCAACCTGAAGGCTAACTATACCCTAAGGCTAGACCAGTGTCAGGATTTTATAGGGCACTGATTTCCCAATAACGACTGCCGGGACCGACGGCTTAACGTGCTCTCCGAGACACGGAGCAGGCGATGATTGTCAATCAATACGTACATATTTTCGAAAAGTCATATAACTTTCGAAAGTCAGAGGTGCGCGACGTGGGTTCGAACCCGAGACCCTCTGCATTGCAGTCTGTTGGTCTCCCCACTGAGCTATCATATTCTCTCAAAATATTTGATACATTGAAATTGCTTTTCTGCACTCATGTTGCAACCTTCGTATTCCGTCATAGTACCAATTTCTCTTGTTGCGATAGTGATATTTTTGTGGATATAATTATCAATTTCGCTAGAATAGGATAAATCGTCAAAAGGTTGAGAATCGGAGAATTCGTCTTGCGAGACACAGGCTTCCTGGCTGTCTGTTGACACCCTGGTTTTCTTTGGCTAAGTTTCATATTCTGTATACATATTATGAGATTCGGAATTAACATTTTGCGTTTCGCTAATTAACCGGTCGTATACCGCCGGCTCGCATACCAGCCGGCAGATTTGTACCCGTCGTAGGCCGGTGGCTCGCATGCGAGCCACCAAATTGGTTTTACGTTAGCTTAAGCTGAAGCGAAGGCGGCGCGCGGCGTTTTGGCGCCAATTTGGTGGCTCGCATGCGAGAATCGTATGAAGAACTATGACCATATTCTTAATAACGAGAGGGTTTTGTGTTACGAGAATAGAATAGAATAGAATTTTATTTTGCAAATATGGGTTCACAATACATAGTTCTTATAATTAAATCTTATAGCTCAGCCATATTTTACTATTCGGCATGCAAATATTTAACATTAATTGTACTTATTTTGTTATAACATTTAAAAAAAATACCATTTTAATACATAAATAACCATTACTTATCAAATTTTTATTTATCAATTTAATTCAATGTATATAAATCAAAATGTATATGTAATAAAATGTAAAATTCAAATTATTATTGTATTATAAACCATGTAACTACATTTAAAAATATATATGTCATTACAATTTAAAAATCATTATTATTATAATTATGTCATTATCATAAATATGTCATTATTGTCACAAATATTTAATTTTTATCACAAATGTAATTATTATTTCAAAAAATAAAAATACTATTTTTATTTCAATTATCATTAAATATACATAATGTTAACAATTAGGAAATATCCTTCTCTGCTATGAACTCAGTTACACTGTAGTATGCATTATCCAATAAAAATTTCCGTAATTTACTCTTAAAGAGTGCTGTGTTCAAAGTCTTCCAAGTATTAGGTAATTTATTGTAAATTACTGGGGCCATGCAGTAAACGCTCTTGCTCATTAAAGCAGTTTGACATTGTACCTGACCCAATTTACTGTTGTCACGCCTATTTCTCGGAAATATATCAACAAGGCGCACAAAACGCGATGGGTTTTGCTTTACAAACACAGCCACTTCAAAAACATAAATATAAGGAAGCGTCATTATATTGTGTAGCTTAAAATAGGGCGCGCAGCTATCTGTTGATTTAAGCCCAAACATTGATCGGAGACATCTTTTTGGGCCTTAAATGCTGTATCTCGATCAGTTGAGTTCCCCCAAACATGATGCCGTATCGCAAGTGAGACTCGACCACTCCGTAGTACGCCGTAAGAAGGGTTTTGACATTCACTATGGAGGATAATCTATATAATAAATATGCGGATGAACTTAATTTTTTACATAGAACATCGATATGCGCTTTCCAATTTAATTTGCAATCAATTTGTAGCCCTAAAAATTTGGTATTCCCCACTTCCTCAATTTTGATATATTTGTAATGGATGTTAGAATTAGTTCCGCCGAGAGTACGTTGTCTAAAGTGCATTATCTTTGTCTTACTTAAATTAATATTTAAATTATTTTCGTCTAGCCATTAAATTAGTGCGTCAAGAGAATTATTTATGTCATTTTCATATGTATTCGTACTTTTACAAGGGATTGTTACTGTGCTATCGTCTGCAAACATAGTCATAGGATGTTCAATGGACTTGGGCATATCATTAACATAAGCTATAAATAAAAACGGCCCCATCACGGTTCCCTGTGGTACACCGTATGAGATTTTACGTTCTTGAGACCTTATAATATCTTCGTGTTTGGTAACGATATTAATGTTGCTAACTTCAGTTATTTGTGTTCTGTTTTCTAGATAAGATTTTATAAGTTCGAGCACGATACCCCTAATGCCGTAACCTTCCAATTTATTAAGTAATATAATATTATAATGGACATAATCAAACGCCTGGGTCATATTGCAATATATGGTGCACATGGAGGATCGTTTATCCACGCTACTTATAATAGGATTCAAAAAGTCATAAATTGCCATATCGATGGTTTTGTGCGGTCTGTAACCTTTTTGTTCTTCGCAAAATATATTGTATTTTTCCATATAATTATATAATTCAAGTTTATCAAAGCAGTCACATAAATTCCTAGCGTTTGGTACTCTGTAAATACAAACAACTATCAATTTATAATTAGTAAGCTCGACAGCACAACACTCAAAAACCCCTGGTAATGACAGTTTAGATATTTGAGGAAATTCCCTCCATTGGTGGCAATTATTAATAATTATACACGCTCCTCCTCTCTTCTTTTCCTGTCTACTGTAACATGCGGCTAAACTGTAATTTGGTATACACAGATGCTTTTCGTGACCTTTCATGATGAAATGCTCGGTAATACATATAATATCTACATTTATGTTTTTATCAGATAGTTCATTCAAGCACACTGAAAGAGCATTTGATTTATTTATTAAACCTGCAATATTTTGGTGTAATATGTTAATATATTTACTGGAGAAAAAACTGGTCTTCAAATTCATTTTCTTCGACAAAAGCATTTTCTTCCAAGATTTCCAATTGAAAGTTGAAAAGATCCTCAAAAATTACTCTCATGGCGCACTCTTTTACGGCTCCTGATCTTATGTACGTAGAATGGTGATAGCTCAAGTTCAAATTGGAATCCAGAACATATGAATATTGATAAGTAATATTGTCCATACATAGTATGTTGTTGAACATTTCCACTCTTGAGTTATATAAAATATTGAAGTCATTATTATGTTTGTATGTTGGCAAAGTAATAATTATATTTGTGTTCTTTATGTTTTGTAATGACTTCCTCATGAATGTAATTGTGTCAAGGTAACATTTAGTTGTTTTAAAATCTTCCTCGCCGATCATTATTATACAGAAATCATTTTTTGTGTAATGTTGAAGTTTCATTTGTAAATCCCGTAAAAGGAGCATAATATCCACTTTTGGTGTTAGGTAGTGACATATTTGATAATTATCTGTAAAATATTCTTCTGCCAGAGGTAATATATTATTAGTTTTATTTGTACTTAATATACATAGCTTATTTTTCAATTTGTTTTTGTTTACTTGTATATTATTATATTTTTGTGTTCTCCCTTGCTCATTTGAGGGTTGTGGCGCCATCTGTGGGCTGGAATGTGTAGTGATGGTTTTTTGTTCGTCGAAGATTTCGGTAACTTTTTTTTTGTCAATTTTTTAAAATCAGTCTTTGTTTCTTTATTTATACATCCTACTTTTTTTGTATATTTCATATCCTTTTTTTTAGGCGTAATGGTAGGAGATTGTATTGGACTAGTCACTATTTGTTTGTAGAGTGAGTTCTTACGAGTTAGATTTTCATTTTCCTTCTTAAGCTTTTCATTTTCAAGGCTTAGTGAGTCAATTTCCCCAATTGCACTACAGAGTTTAATGGTGAGATCGTCAATAGTTTTATTTAATTGAGTAATTTCGTCAATGTTGTCATCATCCGACATATCTGGCATACTGCATATAGTGCCATCTAGGGTGTGATTGGCGAGACTATCATCTAAGTTGTAGTCAGAGTTTGAGAGCGCGCGAGCGCGCCTTACGGTGACGTTATTGATTTCGCTCATTGTTTGTGAATGTAGTACTGCTATTTCTCACTAGATGTCTATTACACCGTATCGATTGTTGAGACACTAGATGCCACTTTACTCAATTTTGAAGAGTTTTTGAATTCAAAATATTGAAAATAAACGACTATTATTTTCACTTTATGAAGATAAATGAGTTTTTCATATAAATTAGTAATTGTACCTGTAATTGTTTGTATTACTGTATCATAAAAACTGTTTATATGCCTTCCTTACGTCCGTATTATTGATTATTTGAGTTTTAAACACTGCACATATAGTTGATTATAATGTCACTTTAAACTTGAGTTTTGTGGAGATTACACTGATTAGCGTCAATAGTCACTTTATGCACACAATACTTAGTTCACTAATTAATGCACAATTACTATTTATTTACATTTTTCGAATACGGAGTCGATGTTAACTGTGCGCCACTAGCGCCAATAATCGAGTAATTGCTGTATGCCACAGACCCACGTCTTGGGCTCACCCCAGCGTATCTGTATTACCGGGGACCCCGCTAGCGGGTTCACTAGTAAAATGTATGGCGATATGGCGTATGAAGCGTGTAAAAGTTATGAGGATGCGAATGTGTTAAAGGGTGCTTTGGGAAAATTAGGTCTGAATTTATTTATTTATCCACGTGGTTTTTGATGTGTTACTTGAAGTTTTAATGAATTGATTGTTTTGAACGCGTTTAGTTGTTTAGCTGTAGAATTGTTTTAAGTAATTTTGCATAGTTTTTAAATTTATTATTTTTATAATATTTGGATGTAATCTATAACGCCACAGTAACTGACGGTTCTTTTTGCTGCACAATGTTATTTTTGAGTCGACGTATGTGTTTTACGTAAAGTGTAAGTAGCGCACCTTAAACCGGAGAGCGTATATGAAAGTGAATGAAGCCAGAGAAGTGTGTCAGGATCGTAGCAAATGGAAATCCGTAGTCTCTGCCTACCCCTCTGGGAAACAGGCGTGAGTCTATGTATGTATGTAAGTAGCGGCAAAGAACATGTTCGAGTATTTTGACGCACAATCTGAGTTGAGTCGCAATCCCTCCTTACACTATGTGCTCCGGCGCGGCGCAGGTGTGCGCGGGCACGCGCAGTGCGTTCGCGGCGTCGCGCAGCCACGCGTACCACGTGACGCGCCACCAGCACGCCGAGAGCGCGCCGGCCCGCCGCTGCGCCGCGCGCCTGGCGGCCGCGGCGCGCCCGCCCTGGGGCTGGGCTTCCTTGCAGGTGCCAGGTACGTGTGCCCAGTGTCTAGTTACAGTAGCTAAATAGCGCAGTGGCCCAATGTTTACGTACCACGTGACGCGCCACCAGCACGCCGAGAGCGCGCCGGCCCGCCGCTGCGCCGCGCGCCTGGCGGCCGCGGCGCGCCCGCCCTGGGGCTGGGCTTCCTTGCAGGTGCCAGGTACGTGTGCCCAGTGTCTAGTTACAGTAGCTAAATAGCGCAGTGGCCCAATGTTTACGTACCACGTGACGCGCCACCAGCACGCCGAGAGCGCGCCGGCCCGCCGCTGCGCCGCGCGCCTGGCGGCCGCGGCGCGCCCGCCCTGGGGCTGGGCTTCCTTGCAGGTGCCAGGTACGTGTGCCCAGTGTCTAGTTACAGTAGCTAAATAGCGCAGTGGCCCAATGTTTACGTACCACGTGACGCGCCACCAGCACGCCGAGAGCGCGCCGGCCCGCCGCTGCGCCGCGCGCCTGGCGGCCGCGGCGCGCCCGCCCTGGGGCTGGGCTTCCTTGCAGGTGCCAGGTACGTGTGCCCAGTGTCTAGTTACAGTAGCTAAATAGCGCAGTGGCCCAATGTATACGACATTGGACTTGCGATCGAGAGGTCGTGGATTTGAATCCGAACCGTTGCACTACCGCCGTAAACCTACTACTAACACAAGCAGATTAGTTTGGATGGGTTTGACAAGAATACTGACTAAATTTCTAATAAAATTTAAATATATGGCATACCTTCAGTGTGCTTCAATGAACTCTTCCTCATTGATATCCAATTCCTTATACGATTTAAATTACATTAAATTAACTTTATTTAAAAAAACATAGTGCTGTACAAGTAGTATGTAGATCATAACAAAATATGTCGTCTTTCCATTGCCTTATATTACAAATGCCTACTGATGGGTAAATCAACATATTAAAGTAAATTTATTCATAAAATTTCGAATGCAATTTAAATATTTCAGATAAGAATCAACTAGTGAGTGATGCAGGCAAGCTAACTGCATTAGACTCGTTACTAAGGAGACTGAAAGAACGTGGACACAGAGTACTCATCTACAGCCAGATGACTAAAATGATTGACTTATTAGAGGTATATCTTCATCTATGATTCTCTTTAGTTTATTTTTTTACTATTAAACTTCCAACCTAACGCATGGTGTTAAAAGGTTATCGAGAATTATAAGCATGTGACCATCAAAAGTTAAAACTCACGTGTTGTAGACTCGGACGGACTGTGTAGGTTTTTGAATATATGTGCTGCTATTAATATTAGCTGTGCAGATCCGCAGAGTTTGCTAAGGCCGGACGCCAATAATGACGTAAACATGGTACATCATTAACAGATTCTGATAAGATTTCGTTTAGCACAAACACTAATACAGCTCATAATAGTATTTTTATACAGAAATAATTTATTTTGTGTTATTTCATAATCAAAAAATATATTTAATTAAATTTTCTACAGATCTAAAAAAATATTTATGTAATTTCGTAGGAATATATGTGGCATCGCAAACACAAATACATGCGGTTGGACGGTTCCAGTAAGATTTCTGCTCGACGAGACATGGTGGCCGATTTTCAGGTATGTGTTAAAAACATATATTATATTTCAATTTCATCTATTAACGCTTTAGTTATAATTGAACTAGCCTGTTCAGTACTATTAGTGCGAATATTTCTGCCAGTATTTCCTCAGTAGTAGTTCTGACTGTGTATATCCACACCCACTGCATCCGAATAATTTAGTGTAAATACAGGGATAGCATGGCACTTGCTTGAGGAAACATAACAATAAACTTTTGTAAATGGGCCTTTACACTTCGGAGGCATAGGCTCACTTCGTATTGTATACATGTAAGCAAATTTGGAACTATAACATATACCTACCTATAATGTACCTACATATCCGCCTAAACATTTAGACGTACACATATACTTCACTTTTTGACTTGCAGGCACGTACAGACATCTTCGTATTCCTCCTATCAACGCGTGCCGGCGGTTTAGGCATCAACTTGACCGCAGCCGACACAGTGATCTTTTACGATTCAGACTGGAACCCCACAGTAGACCAGCAAGCTATGGACCGAGCTCATCGGCTTGGACAGACCAAGCAGGTCACTGTATACCGGCTTATCTGTAAAGGAACTATCGAGGAACGGATAATGCAGCGGGCTAGGGAGAAGAGTGAGGTGAGACTGCGTTAAAGCATGTGTATTTAGAATACTGCAGTCCATATATAAATATGGAGCTTGCACATCACTGGCAGAGCTTTTATATAGTACACAACCATAGTATAATAGCTGTGTACGAAAATCTTTAGAAAATATTGAATAAAAGAAAATGTTATGTACTTATGTATGTTTTGCTTACAAAACTCGTTTCAAGTTTGAAGTTTTGTCATTGGAAATAAATAGATTAAATGACAACATTTATACATTAGAATTACAATGTTCATATCTGCGTTAAACTAATCACAGTTCATAATTAAATGTGCTTTCTATAGTTTACAGATGTTAGTGCAATTCATAACAGTATTTTGTGATAATTAATATTTATGAATATAGCGTAATTGTAACAACAAAATAATAAAATAAAAAAGATCCATGTAACTCACTTTAGCGCGTCTTTTTTGGTTGTATCTTTTTTAAATTATATTGCTTCCACAGATTCAAAGGATGGTTATAAGTGGTGGTAACTTTAAACCTGACACGTTGAAACCCAAAGAAGTAGTGTCGTTGCTGTTGGACGACGAAGAAATTGAACTCAAGTGTAAGTATAGCGTTCCTACTTAATGTTGTTACAAAAAATACGTCATAATATATTACAAACAATACCTCCAAAGTTTGAGTGGACCAGACAAGGTTAGTCAGGCGGCTTTTTATGGTTAGTAACATCCTAAAATAAAGTTAGTCTTATTGGAAAGGCCATTATCCCTTGTGATTCAGTATCTGCCACGGTTAATCGAGTAAAGTATGGTATATTAATAATTATTGTTTCATTCTTTCACCAGATCGCCAAAAGTCTGAAGAAAAGAAAATTATGGAAGAAAGAGAGAGGAAAAGAAAAATGGGATTGCTACCTCCTGTTGTAAGTATTTTAGTTCTTGTCAGACTTTATATAAAATAAATTTAAATAAAATTACTGCAGGATCGCCAAAATTTACCGTAAATAGTATAAAATTATCAATTTAGACAAACCAACGCACGAAACCTGACTTATTCAGACACAAACCCGGACATACGCAACAACTTCTTTTTCCTCTTTTCAAAATCAGTAATTGACTATCAGGCGATTTACACTCGATTTCCGAAAGCATAATCAATGATGTCTGTTGTTGAGTCAGTGAGCCAATGGTAATAGTTGGCATATGCTTGATCTTCTCAGTCAGTTAATTAATTTTTGTGTCGTTCTGCTTTCAGAAATTTCTTTACTTAAATCTTTGACTGGCCATCTGTATTATGAAATTCTTTGTCATAACCAAGGATATTAATTAAAATAAAAAGTTATTCATATTTTATGTTTAAAAAGAAGCCTCTTATTTTTTATTTGTACGTGTTATTTTTAGCAACAACCGGCGTGTGTGGAGCCCAAGCGTGCGCGTGATTCTGCGTCAGAGCCGGGTAGTCCGTTACAGGTTGATGATGACACCGACAACTTGGTGGTGGATGTGCCGCCTCAACCGCCCGCCAATATACGTGAGTGTACTATATTTAGACAATCATTATTGCAATCATTTTGCAACTTTATATATTTCAGATTAAATTCGTTTCGGGGTTCAAAACAGTTCAGCTTTTCCCGGGACTTTACGAGTGTCAAAAGACGGCGTTTTTCATAGTCACCATTACTGAACCTGGTTACACAGGCGCTAAAGTGGTTATAAATCACAAAACAAAAAAATATATTGTTAAAATTCGGAAATTCGCCGATTTATTTTTCGCCGGGGAATCTTAACACATATATTTTAGTTTGATGTCATAACGTTATTTATAGATTCGAATCTCATGAATATAGCACAGCATCTCATTACACAGTTCTGAAACTCAACTCATTGCACAAATACGACATAAGCTTATAGGTCTGTGATTTTTTGAGATACTAGTTGCTACTCGCGATTTTTTCTGAAATGAATGTAGCATAATTTAATCTTTATAACATGAGCTATATGCCAGTGCAAGTCCCGTCAAAATCGGTCCAGCTGTTTCAGAGATTAGCTGGAACAAACAGACAGACAAACAAAAAATATTTTTTTATTGAAAATCCCGTATATACTTTCATATGCATTTAATAAAATGCTGTTATTTTGAGATTATAAACAGACACTTTAATTTTATTTATTTGTATAGATGTATGATGTATTCATTGGGTATTATATAAAAACCGCATGCGTTTGTTACAGCTTTTTCTCCCGCGGTGCGGCACTCGACGTGGGGTGTGTCGCGCGGGAACCGCGGCGGCCGGCGCGGCAGACCGCGCGGCTCGCGACACGCGCTGTCGCGGAGGCCGGAGCCCGCGCCTGCGGATAATGCCATCGCAGTCGCGGCGGGTATGTACACTCAAATTATATCATTATATTATTTTACGCTAACTAACTATCATATGAGAAACAATATTTGTAGACTATGATTTTCTGATTGTTCTATTTACTGTAACTTGATATCTACTCTTAGTCATATTTAGTGAAATTCAAGAGATTAGATTACTTTTAATTGTTTAAAAATTATTTGGTATATAATGACTGCTTATCCATATTTATATACAGTGTGTATAATAAACCCTGTCCTATCGTTAAAGGTGTTATACAGTAGCTTACTACAAGGACGACACCTGATGTAGTCAACGTAGATGTCATCCTTGTATAAAAGTAATCAAGAAAATTACCCGGTAAATTTAATTTATTTAAAATAATATCTTAATAGATTACCCATGGCAAAACCGACAATTTATAAATCAAAATATCTAGGTATCACTAAAGGTCATAAAGGTTCATCGCCGCCACGGCACGCAAATAAATATCCGAGTTTACAACTACCATTTAGATATTTAGTTACGTACAAACAACTAAACGACATCTGCAGTACCATCCGTCTTGGACAAGTAATTAGAAACAATAAAGAAATGTGGTAAAAATCAAAGTTATTAACGCGTTAACGTCATCAATTTCAAATTATTTATGTAACATTATGTTAGGTTTACAAAATTTCTTAAAAATTAATATTTAGTTGCACAGCCTTTGTTATTAATGACGGTTATGCATCGACGTGGCATTGATTCAAGTAATTTCTTACATTTATCTAGTGGGATCGAGTTCCATGCTTCAACAAAGGCTTCGTAAAGTTCATTTTGTATGGAGTTACATTTAATGGAGACTTTTTCTTAACGACGTACCACAAATTTTCAATAGGATTTAAATCGGGACTATTTGCAGGCCAGTCTAACATGGTAACACGTTGCTCACTAAGAAAGGATTTAACACTGCGGGCCGTGTGTTTTGGGTCGTTATCGTGCTGAAAGATCCAGGTCACGGGCAAATGGTCGTCGGTGTAGGGAATCATTGTCTCCTCTAAGTTGTTTATGTATTGAAATTGATCCATTATACCTTCAATCTTACGGACGGGTCCAACTCCGCAACCAGAAAAACATCCCCATACTTTAATGTTACCACCGCCGTGTTTGACTATGCTCCTCGTGTATTTATAATCAAAAGCATGGTTTATTGGACGTCTAACGTAGCGTTTGCCGTCTGAATTCACCATATTTATTTTTGTTTCATCCGAGAATAACACTTTTCCCCATTCTCGTACGGTCCAGTTAAGATATTTCTTTGCAAATAATAATCGCTCCTCTCGGTGTTGCTTGGTAAGAAGCGGTACCTTTCGAGAAACCCTCCCGAACAATTTAGCTTCCACTAATCTGCGGCGTATCAGTTTCGAGGAAATGTTCCTTGCGTCATCAGGTGAAAAAACTTCATTTCTAATCTCGTTGGAGCCGTTAAACGGGTTTTGTTTAGCTACACGTATTATTTGCAAATCTTCCCGAGGAGACGTTTTCCTTGGACGAGCCTTTCTAACAACAGTTTTAGTAGTTCCGTTTCTTTTATAATGAGCAATAGCGTTGAAAACTTTCTTCACAGAACATTCTAGATGATTAGCAATTCTTCTATCAGTCCACTTTCGATCTAAATGTAATTTAACAATTAATTGCCTAGTTGACTCGTCACAACTCTTATTTTTACCCATTTTTAACATTACTTATTGTTCACGTAATTCCAAATTGATGTTTAATTGCCGTCGAAACTACAGAAAAAGCGTAGAAAAAGGTTTTCTTTTTAAATTAAAAAATGGGACACTCCATGGATCCTTTTTCTAATTAGTTGTCCAAGCGGCAAGTAATAATAATAATAATAATAATAATAATATTCTATCACATACACACAACACCATCTAGCCCAAACTAAGCAGAGCTTGTACTATGAGTACTAGACAATGGATAAACATACATATATACTTTTTTTTTGTAAATACATACATATAATACATAGAAACACCCAGACCAAGACAAACATCCATGTTCATGCACACAAATGTTTGACTTGTGCGGGAATCGAACCCACGACCTCAGGCGTGGCAGTCGGTTACACTAACCACTACGTTATCGAGTCGTCAGTAATAGAAATTCAACTATCATTAAATATTTATTTAAACTCTTTTAATAATTAAAGATGGAACAGATTTCTTTTTTAAATATTTTATGAGTTTTAACTCATTGGCTATATTCTGGCATAGTTAATAGTGATTTAATCTATATATTTTTTACTCATAACGATAGTTCATTCTGTGTTTACCTAAGTTTTATGTACTGTTTCTAATTATATGTCCACCACTGTAGCTGGTAAAACGTGGGTGTAATAATACACAGGTACCGCTCCTTTCGCGGATAAATACGTGAGACTATTTGTGTATTCTTTTTATTTAATTTTATATGTGAAGGAAAGCGCATAATTGCATAGGGTTGAGTTTTGTACGCGAGAGCGTTTATTGTATTTTACAAATAAATAAACTATCATCTTTAGAAAAACATACTTTGATATTTTTATTTGATCGATAGTCACATCCCTCGCGCGGTGCGTCTGTGCATAAGGCGGCAGCTTTGTCGGTGTCTATTATGAAAACGCGGCGAACATGATTTTTGACAAGAAGCCGACGGTGTTTAATAAAAAATACAGTTCAAATACACAGAATGTGCGAATGTTTAGGAATTTAAGGGTAAAATTGCTGATCAATACTGGGATAAAAATATTATGTTGACGTTTTATGATGGTATAGTTTTTTTATATATTTTTTGTGGCTTGTTTATCAAGGGAGGAATAACCCCTTAATCGATCGGACAGGGTTTAATATACACATTGTATAATGATAAAAGCATTGTGTTTAACGGTCGGCATTTGTACGCTGATAGACGAATAAAAGTACTGGGTTTAAGGGACGGCGGCGTACTGAAAACTTTAGCAATACATCTTTCTAAAGGTACTTATGACGACGCAAACTTCTTTTAACCATAAAAACGCCAGATTAAGATTTTATATTGATTACCATTATTACGCGGTACGCAATGCATTGCTAGCAATACAACGCACGAGCGGGGGATAACCTCTGCGCTCCGCGCACACAAACAGCTGATTAGTTTAAATCTCGATGATTTAATTACTCTTACACTCGCGTATATAATTATGTACCTATATAATTCATCAAAGGTAAAAAAAGAATGGATTATAATGAGGTAAAAAAAATTAAGCTTAAATTTTATATTGGTAATAAGGCTTTTTAAATTAAGGATATATGTGTAGGTGACATTCATTTTTTTAATATTATTAACTTGCGTATACATCTGGTATACGTCGGCGTCTATTTGCTAAAAACTTGCAAATTGCATGTATGAATTATATTATTATATTATACCTGTTTGTACGTTTTATGCGTGCAGATTATGCATTGCTAGTAAATTGTGCTGGTGTTGCCTGGATACACATCGCGTGCGTCAGCGTCATCATTCGATATGATGAAAAGCTATTTTACAACTGAGGAGCCGTATTACACATGTTACGAGATTTGCTTGTGTTGGTAGGAAAGAGCCATAACCATCGGTTACAATAACTGCACGTTTACCTTGTATGTAAAGTGTAGGTACATGCAGCGTATTTGCCAAATGTATATGTATCACATCTAAACAATATTTTATGTCGTCACGGTTGATATATTCATATTATTCATCCATAAAAAGACCGCTGTTTCTAAAAAGTGGACTGGCTGCGTATATAACAGCTATTGATTCGGTCCCCAGGCGCAGCGCTCCTGGAGTCGGACGCGCCACTGGAAACGATCGAGCTGCCGGCCGCGCCCGACGCGGGCGCACCGCGCGGCCGCCGCGGGCCCGGCCGTCCGCGTCTCCGCGCCGCCGGCGCCCCGCGCACGTCGGGGCGGCGCCCGCGCCGTGCGCGCGAGCCGCTGCTGGTGCCGCTGGCGCCGCCCCCCTAGCGACCACACGCGTTCGCACACACGTACGAGCGCTGATACTACACTGTTGCACTCATCTCACCCGGTACGTGTCATACATACACTACCCTATATATACCATACCGCGTCTCCGCGCCGCCGGCGCCCCGCGCACGTCGGGGCGGCGCCCGCGCCGTGCGCGCGAGCCGCTGCTGGTGCCGCTGGCGCCGCCCCCCTAGCGACCACACGCGTTCGCACACACGTACGAGCGCTGATACTACACTGTTGCACTCATCTCACCCGGTACGTGTCATACATACACTACCCTATATATACCATACCGCGTCTCCGCGCCGCCGGCGCCCCGCGCACGTCGGGGCGGCGCCCGCGCCGTGCGCGCGAGCCGCTGCTGGTGCCGCTGGCGCCGCCCCCCTAGCGACCACACGCGTTCGCACACACGTACGAGCGCTGATACTACACTGTTGCACTCATCTCACCCGGTACGTGTCATACATACACTACCCTATATATACCATACCGCGTCTCCGCGCCGCCGGCGCCCCGCGCACGTCGGGGCGGCGCCCGCGCCGTGCGCGCGAGCCGCTGCTGGTGCCGCTGGCGCCGCCCCCCTAGCGACCACACGCGTTCGCACACACGTACGAGCGCTGATACTACACTGTTGCACTCATCTCACCCGGTACGTGTCATACATACACTACCCTATATATACCATACCGCGTCTCCGCGCCGCCGGCGCCCCGCGCACGTCGGGGCGGCGCCCGCGCCGTGCGCGCGAGCCGCTGCTGGTGCCGCTGGCGCCGCCCCCCTAGCGACCACACGCGTTCGCACACACGTACGAGCGCTGATACTACACTGTTGCACTCATCTCACCCGGTACGTGTCATACATACACTACCCTATATATACCATACCGCGTCTCCGCGCCGCCGGCGCCCCGCGCACGTGCATAAAATTAATTTTAAGTTTGTTAGAACCACATAGTCATAAAAGAGTTTAATTGAATAAGTTTATTTTGACATCACACATTTGTAAACAAACATCTTTTGTCATTGCTTGCTATCCATCTATTCATTTACAAACGCCATATTGCTGGAGCAAACATTATGACAGTTTAAAAATAGCAATATTTTATGTGACTAATATTTTCTTATAGTATGCTTAAATAATTAGAAATAAATATTATATGTAGAATCCATAGCCATCTCATCTAAATCTCTCATCTAAATAATATGAGATGTTTTCCGAAACTAGTCAAATAGCTTATTCTAACATACGAATCAATCATAGACCTTATACATCCCAATAAATCTTAATTGTAATTAACTATAATCTAAATAAATAACACGACAAAAATATCATATAATACACAACAACAATACACACACAATCCAACATAAATAAACAATATTGTATCAACTAATATATCGTTTTGTTACAGAAGCCATATAACCGCGCGTGCCGCGCATAGTTCACAACAAACTACCCACCTCTAGTGCAATTATTGTAATTAGACGCCAAACGTATTAGCATAAGTAATTATTAAACCGCAAACTCAGTACATGCATACATAATAATATATTTACTCAATCACAATTCTATCTTATTATATTATCCAAAATGAAAAGCAAACTAATACAATTAGAAAATACATACTTATACTAATGTTGATATATCTCTGATGAGGTAAGCAGAGGTGTCTTATAATCACATTTTGTCGTGTATTTTATTTAGTCCCACCTAATAGGGAGCGACAGCATAGTGGGAAACCGTTGGACTGTCACGCAGAGGCGTCGAGGCCGATCCCAAGACGTGAATCTCTGACTTATCGAAGTTATGTGTGTATTAAATAGTTAATTATCGCATACTTTAACTGTGAAGGTATATAGGTAATATCGTGAGAAAACCTGTATGTCTAAGAGTTCTCCATAATGTTCTCGACGACATGTGAAGTCTGCCAACCCGCAGTTGGCTAGCGTGGTGGACTATGGCCTAACTCTTCTCACACTGAGAATAATCCGGTGCCCAGCGGTGGAACAGTTTATACTATACTAGAGAGCGTGCCTATTATCACCTATCGAGAACACAATAATAAAACTAATCTAATCAGCATTACATCTCCACAAGCAATAGAATTTAAAGATACGGAATTATCTTCTCTTTAAAATTATTGAACGCGTTATTACATTAATAACGACTGTGCAATATACCCATTAGAACTATAGACTTCATTATATCTTATAATATTCTTATACTATATAAATATTAATATAATGTTACACCAGCCCTCTGTACTGAGTTCGCGGCTTTTCTCAGCCAATTGTACAAAACAACGCTTTTAGCCAAGTATTACGTTCCAAAGTGTAACTTTGAAACTGACCTATTATATAAGAACCTTGTATATAGCGAGATTTTAATAAATGTATTAATTGATATCTTTTGTAAAAATTGTAAATTGGATGTGTGGATGTAATAGTTTAATTTAAATTGATTGGGTAGATAAAGAAATGATGGTGTCGTTTCAAAGGAAAGTGTAATCACATTATACCTATATATACCTTAAAACTTAAGGTTCAAATTTGAATGCAGCTGGTGGCTACTAATGGTGCTTAGTTTAAAATACGTCCTCTACGCTCAATACTGAGGTATAAAAGGTTGGGTAGGAAATTAATACTACTAATTAGGATCGAAATTGTAAATAATAATTAAAATAAGTTTGGTATTTTAACAAATATTCCAAAAGGTAATACTATAAACCATCAATAGCAATGAATCAACATTGTGTTACACTTTCTTTTGAGTACATTGGTTATAATGGCATATGATTTAGAGATAGACCTTTAGACCATTGCAATTGTTGCCTCGAAAGGGCCTTTTAATGTATTTGTATATAATAACCCTGACAAACAAACGCAATAAATGATTTTAACAATATACATTTTTTTAATTTTAATCTGTCTGGTACTCACAACTTCTTTAAAAGTGCCTGTTTAAGAGCCAAATTACACCAAAATCTGTTAAGAGGTTTACCGACGCAGTTTCAGAATTACAGTGACTTACGTGCTGTCGATGACGGATCAGGATTCAGGATCAAGTCGATAGGGATAAAAATAAGTATTCGTAAAAAAATTGGGTGATTTGGTTTTTAAATATACTAAGATGCATTATGTAATTATTTTGTTGACTGATTATTTAATTTTGTACACAATTGTAAATCAAATCAAAATACTATGTAATGCCATGAATTTAATAGTATGTACGTAGTATTCGTTCGAAAAAGGCGATCAAAGCAGTGAAGGAAAGAATTCGTAGAAATCCTGCCTGAAAGCAAAAGATTTTATCTTGGGAAATGAATATAGCACCTAGTACTATGTCGCGTATTTTAAAAGATGATTAGGACTTTCAGCGTATCAGAGACGCACTGGCCATTATTTATCTAATAATTTAAAATGAATAGGGTAGTAAAATCAAATCATAAGCGGTATGTATGCTTAGGGAGGTCATAGAAAAATAAATTTACTGACAAGAAAAGTTTTACTATTAAACAATGTTTTAACAAGCAGAATTACCGAGTTTATGCTCAAAGCTCTATAGAAGCTTCACAATTAGTCAGCAGAGTACAACGTGGACATTATCCGACTTCAGTGATGGTCTGATGGGGTGTTAGCTATCAAGGAGTGACTGTGCCATATTTATGTGGAAAAGGTGTCAAAACATCAGCGCAAGTGTAAGATACGATTCTTGAGAAGGTGGTTAAGCCTCTTCACTACACCATATTCCATAACCAAGAATGGTCTTTTCAGCATGACTGAGCACTGGGTCATAAAGCTCGATCCACCCAAGCGTGGTTGGAAACGAACGTTTCGGACTTCATAAGAGCTGAAGACTGGCCGTCATCTAGTGACGATCTTAATTCGCTGGTTTATGATATATGGTCAGTTTGAGAGTATGGCATGCTCTAAACGCCATGATAATTTGGAGTCCCTAAAACAATACATAAGATGGGCAGTGAAGAATTTTTCCATGGAGTGAGTGCGTGTTTCTATTGATAATTGGCCTCAACGTTTAAGGGACTGTATTAAAGCCAATGGACATAATTTTGAATGAGCTTCATATATTTTTAATATTATTATATTAATGTAAAAACTAACACATTACAATAATAAATGTAAACGTACAAGGAAAAATATTTTTTTTACTTGTATTGTTTCATGCAATAGAAAAAAGAAATTATTTCCTTGTAACAATATTTATAGAGACAAGGTATAGGTAGTATGTTCGACCTATCTAGACTACAACTTCTACCTGTCGTCACTATTATAAATCGTAACTATCTTTGATAGGTGACGACACATAGATATACTACAGACGAAATAATATTAATTCGTTGGTATTGATGAACTTGCTTTAGTTATTGTTCTTTATTATGCGCGAATATCTCAACGGACAGTACTTATAATACATATTGGCTCATATTTGCATTTCATATTTATTTTGCATTTTATATATTAGCTGTGTAATTATCACTGACTCCCTTGAATGAATGTGACAAGAACAGTGACTAGTACGCAATTAGGGGCCGTACTGTAGGTTTGTCCAACGCTTAAACTAATAATATTATCATATCATGTTTTGGAGTCGTAAAGTAATAATTACCGACAAATAGCATCGTGAACGTTTTCTTTATCCTATGATGATTGACACAAGAATATTTCCGCACCATTTTCCGCCTATTTTCTTTCATCTGGTGGCAACACGTACTTATGGCGTTGCAAGACTTGCAAGTGCATATAAGCTACGGAAACTTCTTACCAACAGGTTGGCAGTGTGTTTGTTTGCCACCTATGAGGTTTACTTACGGTAAGCAGTAACATGGTTGAGTTTCTTTAGAACTCCTTCTGGGTTACTAAGAAAACTCATCTATGTCCATGGGCGGCTGTTCACGCTTTCTTTAGCGTAGGCATCTGGTTTGTCTGCTCCTTAAAGCAATTAATAAGGTTCGATAATAAAAAAATCGTTGACGTAACATGTAAAAAATTTAAGACGAAATCGACTTTAACAGTAATCGCCTAACCTATCGATATAACTGTAATCGACGTTACAAGAACGATACACGTGCTAGAACTTCGGGGCCGTCTATTAGACCATAGATTAGTTTGTTTAAAAATACAATGTCACCAATTTTACGTCTACTATGGAGGTGTTTCGTGACGTGTTAGGTGAGGGTGGCAATTACTATTTGAGTATGCAAGATGGTATAAGATTTTTTTCTGAATTCTTTCGATGCGATCTATTTGCACTTGATAACATGGATTCCACACTGTGCTGCAATATTCTAACATGCCGCATACTATAGAATTGTAAACAAGGATGGTAAGGGTTCTTTAAAAATGTTCATTTCCCTATTAATAAATCCAGCTAGTCGAGAACTTCTATTCACAATACTGTCTATGTGGTGTCTGAAACTAAGGGTACCATCGAAAGTAATGCCTAGGTCGCGTATTGTAATATACTTCGAGTAACATGACGTTATTGATAGAATAATTAATGTTAAAGAGAAGTTAATGTGGTAACTTTTTTTATAATTCAGTACCATATGGTACTCTGTGCACCACGTATGTACAGCATTTAAGTCTGATTGAAGTATATCTATATCATTTTGACTTTCGACAGAACGGTAAATTTTGAAGTCATCAGCATGTAATTTATATTTAGAATTAATTACTTGTTTAATGTCATGTATAGGTATATACTTTTATTTTGTAATGGTTTTATTCAAGTGCTTTGTTATCTTTGCCGATTCTTGTAAACTAAATAGTTTTAAGAGCTAAAACTTCTTCTGTGATAAGTATGTGAACCAAACTATTGTTTAAAGTTTTAACCAAAGCCACTTAGCTTGCAGTCTTCTCAGAATGGAGCAATAAATATACCTAAAGTTTTGTTTTTGGTTGCATTGTTATGGTTGTGGCATGATTTGTAAAGCATATAGGATGCAAAAAATTTATGGTCAGTTCTGTTGTTTTACTAGAATAATTTGAAATAGTATATTTTAATGTAAATAAAATAAAAAGAATATGAAATAATGGTTTATATATTTAATAATAACTACTCATGTAGGCAAAATTAGCTGGTTTCAAATTAGATTTAATAATATATTTTAAGGCAAAGCTTTGCTATTCTAGTTGAGTAAGATTGCTTATTTTATGTCGATTCTAAAGATATAAAGTTTATATACAGTTCTTATAACTTCCTAAACAAAAGTATTGAGATATCCTCGTTTTAATCGCCCGCGCCGATGTCGCGCGACATGTCCCAGATGTATCGCTACACATACGCTAATTTTTGCAAAATGACCGCGACTACTGAGTGGATAAAATGCATTTACCATTTGCTCCAATGTATATGAAAGCTCAGTCTGTTGTCTCGAGTTCACCATTGACTGCTTCATAATTACACTTATAGAAATTATAGGTGAGAGTTTGAGATTGTTTGATACGCTGAGAACTGTGTTTAATCCTTACGCACAAAGGTGGGTGGTGTGAATCAGGTGTAACAAAAGAACTGTCAGCTGCAGTGACCAAAATGTTATTTAATTCGTTGCATAATATCAAGTCAAGAGAATTCAGATTTGCGTTAAGTATATTATTAAATTGATGAAGATCACAAAAAGCTAGAGTTCAAGAAAATGTAATGCATGGTATTTCCGGTTGAAACTGGTGTCATGTAATTAAGCCCAGAATCTGTGCGCCATTTTAGGTCGCTCATATTGAAATCACCTGCAACTAAATATATATGTGTTTTTTTATGTGCTATGTTTATGGGTTATTTTAAAAGAATTAATCTTAATAATGAAAACTAACGGGTGGAGGAACGTACAGCACGCAAATATTTATAGCAACGTCTGCCAGTTTGCTAATGCTAATCCAAAGATCTCGGAGACTCCCAATTGATTTTACGCAATACTTCATAGGACTTAAGAATATCAATCAGTACTCCTCCAACATCTCTTTTTGTTGAATGGCTTAAAGTAGAGGACGACGAAATATATTGTACCGCTTGTCCAATAGCTTATAATCATACACGCTTTCGTTCAACCACGACTCTGTAATAATAATTATATCGTAATTATTTATTTATTTTAAGACAGAAAGATAAAAGTCTCCAGTTTTGTTCTAAGACCAGAGAGACATTCTGATAATAAAATTTTAGTTCGAATTTAACGTTTAATTCTATTAATGGCAAGATTTATAGAAGAATAGAAAAGTAGCGATCATAATTACATTTTCTACAATCCATTGTCTTGATTATTATGTGATTCGAGTTTACATCTTTCTGTACAAATATCCGACCATTCCTAACCCATACAAAATTATAATGCTTTTCCTTAGCAGCGTTTCTAGTGGCAGCATGCAATTTCTTATTTTCTGGCGAAATATGCTCTGTTACAAATATAGCTAGCTTTTCACCTGGGCATCCAACATGTGAGGTATTCAGTCGGTCATTCTTGCTGTTCTTGTTAATATTTCTTACCGACGGCAGTAAGTTGTCCCTTGTTCGCTTACTATTCAGCTTAACAATAATGTTCCGAGGACGCTTAGATTAAGGATTTAGTTTGGCTACTTTATGGAAGGCCAGAATCTCGTTACTATTTAACTCACAATACACTGTTTTGCCTACTTCATTAATAATGTCAAGAAGATTTTCGATTCGTGGATCCCAATCCACTTGAATAACTTTAATATTCGTGAAGTCAAATTATTTTTTATGGTGTTATTCTGTTATATTATCAGCGCTATTAATCAGAAGCCGAATTAATCCGCTCATCTATATTTTTTACACGATCGTATCTTTGGATACGATTTAACGGCCTCGTTGGCGTAGTGGTTAGTGTAACCGACTGCCACGCCTGAGGTCGCGGGTTCGATTCCGCACAAGTCAAACTTTTGTGTGCATGAACATGGATATTTGTCTTGGTCTGGGTGTTTCTATGTATAATATGAATGTATTTACAAAAAAAGTATATATTTATGTTTATCCATTAGTTGTCTAGTACCCATAGTACAAGCGCTGCTTAGTTTGGGCTAGATGGTGTTGTGTGTACCTATGTGATAGAAAATTATTTTATTATTATAAGTATTGCACGTCATAAGTAAATCAGTATAGTGTTGCCATATATGAATAATAAGTTACAAACTGCGGACCACCCAGTTAAGCCGTATAATTTATTACATTTAAATGTATAATAAGTGTCATAATAATATACATATTTTAATGTCTCATTGAACTCATGGCATAAATTTATGCTGCTAGTGGCTGATCGTGATGTTTCGTGTTCTATTCTGCAGTAGGGCAAAGTATTATAAGTTTTATAGTTAAAAAAATTTTGTAGCCCTGCGACCTGGCCTCTGGATACGAACCTGACAGACGAAGTTATTTGATACAGTTGGTGATACATAAGTTTGTATCTAATACACCTCTGCTAGCTCCTGCGAAGATATACATGTGTGAATGTAGGTTTAATATTACAACTCTCTTTATTATTTCTATTCATAGATTCTAGTAGTCGTCCAATGGTCCAACTTTAGTCGTATTCATAATTTTTTATTCATATCATCTCTCAGCACTAGTTCTCCTTAAAACTTTAACTATGGCAATTCTCACACTACTCCGCGCGTGCAATATAATCATATATAGTGCATATATAATCGATGGCGTAGTGGTTAGTGTAACCGGCTGCCACGCCTGAGGTCGCGGGTTCGATTCCCGCACAAGTCAAACATTTGTGTGCATGAACATAAATGTTTGTCTTGGTCTGGGTGTTTCTATGTATAATATGTATGTATTTACAAAAAAAAAAGTATATATGTATGTTTATCCATTGTCTAGTACCCATAGTACAAGCTCTGCTTAGTTTGGGCTAGATGGTGTTGTGTGTATGTGATAGAATATTATATATTATTATTATTATTATTATTAAAGGTGTACAAAGTTTTCTGTTTACGAAATAATATGTAGATAAATAACTAAGCTGGTCTTTTTTGTCAATTAGAAGACAATTAAAGTAAATTTTATATTGTTTTTCTAAAAATGACTGCTCACGCACTAGAAATAAATTCTTGATCGCTTTTCGCGACAGAGCAACAGACAGAAAAAACTTAGACAGACTTAGTACAACTATTTATGGATCACACATATTTTGGTCTTGCGGTTAGATCCACTTAAACCTGTACGCCATTCGTGCAGCCGATCAATTCTTCGAAAAACTAAACGTGTTTAATCAATAGCTCTATCACGATGGTGTCTTCCAAGTATTACTAGATAAAATGTTGGATTCCACTCAGGAGGTCGTTTGATTAGCTATGTCTCGTGGCGTCGAAGTCCGTCGAACGCTTGGCACTTGATCGCACGGCGCGGGCGCACCGGTAATACCTACGTGCCTAACATAGTTTGTGTTATATTTTCTCCCGTTCCCACGACATATTCTCCAGTATAATGTTATTATACAACTTTCTCATTACTGCTTGGTGTCATACACATATTATTACCGAGAAAGTGTAATATGTTATTTAGTAAATGAGTGATGTGTTTTATGAGCAAATGGGACAATGGCGAATGATTGGTGACGAATTTTAGATATTAGCTTTTGCAGTTTCAAATATGGTGGTCTGGCATTTATATTTGTTTTTAAGCACTTGGTTTAACTGCAATATTATCCTATTTGGAATGTGTATTTGATTTTTTGATTTAAGGATTGTGATTCGAAGAAGAAATTTGATCTTTACGTTAAAGAGGCATTTGGTGGTACCATTCATAGTGTTCTCGAAGATATATGTATAATACATGTAAAGTCGACAAACCGACACTGGTCCAGCTCGGTGGACTGTGGCCTAACCCTACTTACTCTGAGAAGAGGCTCGTGTCTGCCAGTAAGAAAGTACATAAACCATCAGCACTGTTTAAAGACTTTTATTTTTTTAGATGTTTCAAACTGTACATCTCAATTTTTCATGCAGTTTCGAATATGCCTTACCCTTGTTTAAGAACGAACAACGGGGAACGAGGAATTCTCATTTTTTGTTGTAAATATGATAGTTGGCCTCATTTTTGTTTCATGCACCGAGCCGTGTCGTGAACTCGTGAGGGAGTGTCGTCGGCAGAGCGGGAGGTCCGTCACGGGTACACGCTAAACGTACTAATTAGGATACACCGATGTTACATACAGATATCTTGTCATTTTATATGTATAACTAACTACCTATCTACCTACCTTGCTTCCCATTCCGATTATCATTGAAAATAAAATAAAATATGAATGCAGAACCGCATTAAGTCACGGATTGCCTTTGCATTGTCACAAAATTAAGTGTATGCGCCCTCATGCCATCCTACTGGCTATTATAGAACTAAACCGAATTATTTCATCTTTTTAATGCTATTAACTAATTATTGTTATTATTTTTAGTTTGTTTTATAAACAGTAATATATGGTACAATGGCTGCAGTACCTTGTTGATATGAGTTATAAAATACTGAAATTATATTTAATTGGCAGTTTAAAAGAGTGGCCGTGAGTTTCTTGCAGGTTTCTTCTCATAGGCCTTTGCCTGAGCCTAGCAACTAACTTAACGTCAGTACGTTAGTAAACTTCTTTACCTATATATTTTGACGTTCATAAGTGTTACTTTGTGATCTAAATGAATAGGTAATTTATTTTTGACTTTATTTTTGACTACCTACTACGCACTAAGCCAGCGTGGTGGACTATGGCCTAAATCTTCACACATTTTTTCAGTTTTTCAGTTTGACAGTTTAATACTAGGCTGATATTATTATTACTATTTTAACTACCTATTATAAAGCGATGGCCGAATGAATAACGTATTGGACTTCCTATCGAAAGTTTGGGTTTCGAACTTAATCAATTGCACAAACAAGAATTATTAGCTTAACAAGAATACTATGTAGGTACTTAGATAGTATTCTTGGGTTTTGTTTTTGGATTTGCTTGTGCAATAGGTTCAGTTCGAACCTACAAACATTGAGAAAATTCTGGAAAAAGCAATTTGGAATACGAATTACTATGTAGTAATTTATATTACAAATTGCTAAATTTATTTTAAATAATATATGTATATATATTTTAATAGTAAAACATTTTTATAAACAAGCTTTTATTTAAATGCTCTATATTTAAGAAAATTAACTTTGAAGTAAATCATCCTTTCTACCCCTGAGCTAAGAAATCGAAACCAAGACCTTCTGATCAGCAACATACCGCACAAATATGCTAAAAGACCAACAAGGCGTGAGATATCAATAGTATCGCATCCCATTCACCTCATTGAATCAAATCATATCTCATAAACGAAGATCTAAATAGAGAACAGCAACAACTGTAAGCCGTCCCAGAATCGGTCCGGCCACAAAATCGCTTGTCACGAACATTACCGATTAGCATTTCACTCACATCCTCATCATCTGTGAATGTGGACTGAGTCACCGTGTGAACTGTAACTTTTCCTTAAAACGCTGCTCAAATACGTGTTGTAATCTGCCCGCCGACTCGGCGCCCTGCCATTGATTAGAGAGGTACAGATTGCCGGCTGAATATGTACAGAAGAAGACGAACTCACACATAGATATAGATTCAGTGATGTCGGATTAAGTGTATATCATAACTTGTTAGTGTGCATTGACGGCACGCATGGCGCAGAGGATTAAGTGGTTATTAATTTATTATGCAGCCATTTTTCCGAGTTTCGTAGGTATGATGACATGAGATAGACATTTTTATTCTAAGTGTTAATAATTATCTTTATAAAGTCCCCCGCGGCACAGGACTTGCCCTTCCATCCCTATAGCAATATTACTTGTCTATTTTTAAAAGGAAAAATAACTATCTAACTGTTCTTTGTTGCCTTTGCCTTGCCTTTGCAAGGCAATGCTTTTTAAAACCAGAAAAAAAACAGAATTTCCCTCTATCAAGAGTCCCGAGCTCAAATTAGTAGATATATTTAGACTACATGCTTATACATGTGTCTTAAAGTGAGCCGTGGATAGATATTTAATATGTACCCACAGATCATTTAATGACACATGTTCACCTGTTGTACTAAGCCAGTGGTTCTGTACACGTGTAATCTATGGCACTAGTATGGGACAAGTTGCGAGTAATAACGTTGATATGTGACATACATAGCCGCTTAATAATCTTGGCTTACTTCCAAGCGTGTTCAGTCTAAGTTAGGTTAATCAGGCAGCAATGTATTGATAAGTTTACTATAGTTTTTGTGTGGATACTTCAGATCATGTAATAACTCATTTATACCTGAAACAAAAGGAAATTACTGCCTTAGAGGTGAATTACTATTTGTAAAAGCAACTGCTGTGTACGGCGTCTCGGGTTCAAATTCCAGGTTAGGTCAACAAAAAGGTTTTGGCTTTTTATGTAAGCTATCTATATTCTTAATACTAATTAAGATTGCATGGATGCCCTAGTGGTTTAAGTGGTTGCCTCGCCATTGCCACTGCGCCTAAGTGTTGTGGGTTCGAATCCCACACGGGACAAATATTTGTGTAATCTACAAATGGTTGTTCCGAGTCTGGATGTTCTTTGAGTCCCCCGTTTTGTAAAGTCTCCCGCGTCACAGGAATTATTCCTAGTGCGGGAGTTGTCCTTTTTTTTAAAAAGAAAGTAAAGAAGAGAGCCTCTCTAAGTCAGTAAGTTGACGGTGTTGCCCTGTGTCTGGAAAGCACGTAAAGTTCTGCTACTCCTGCGTCGGATGAGACCCGGTCATGTCGGATTGGTGACCGATCGAACGATGTGAGTCAGGGAACAAAGAGAGCGCCTGTAAAACATCTTGTTCGCGGTTAAGGTTTCTTTCAGAATAGATACCTGATCTTAACACATAAATATGTTTTTAATTATTTATTTCCTAATGAATCGCTATGAGTATATAAATTGCGCTATATTTCGCGGTGCGTGGTCAGGCGCATATTTGTCATGCTGTACGCGGTGCGCATGCGGCGGGTGTTACCACGAACGAAAACTAATATCGCTTCCGTACACATTTGTTGTTTATGTTATAAATAATAATTAATTCTTATACATCAATTTTGTGGAAGTATTGTTTTCATGATGATAATATTAGCGCTGTATACTGTGCCACTACTGGCCACGCACGGGTCTCTTCTCTCAATGTGATAAAGGTTAGGTTATAATTCACCACGCATGACCAGCGCGGGTTAAAGGATTTCACATGTCTTCGAAAACATTATGTAGAACTCTAAGACGTAACTTTTCTCATAATGTTGTCCTTCACCGTTAAAGCGAACGATAATTAATTATTTAAATACACACATTCGAAAAGCCAGAGGCGCTCCTCTATCTTTTCGAAGTTATGTGCGTATATCATAGTGCCATGAGATCGAACTCGAGACCTCAGCGTGGCAGCACAACAGTCACTAGGCTACCACTGCTTTAAATATAATGTGAAAACTATTGTAACTAATAACGATCATCTAAAATTATTAATTTTACAACAACGTCTTTTTAACAGATATTATTATTAATAACCATTCAAATAAAGGACACAAAGATTATCCAGACTTTGTGTGCTTAGATAGCTAAAAGTGTGATACTGTAATATCTAGGAAGAAGTACCTTTTTCATCTATGAAATATCTTAGACTTGAGTTATCCAAACGAAGTAAAATCATTAATTAATATTGTTTTACGCGATCATGACCAGAAATTATAGAAGATCGATAATGTCAACTATTAACTAATTAGAGTTACATAAAGTATGTATCTTATGTGGGGGCCAGTCAGTGCAGACCGGCGACACTTCGACCCAGTGGGATCTTTTGACACTCATGTCGACAACTCCCAATAACGACTGCCATAGATATTCACGGCAGCCGGGACCGACGGCTTAACGTGCTCTCCGAGGCATGGAGCAGGCGATAATTGTCAATCAAAACGCACATCATTTCGAAAAGTCATATAACTTCCGAAAGTCAGCGGTGCGCGACGTGGGTTCGAACCCGAGACCCTCTACATTGCAATCTGTTGGTCTCCCCACTGAGCTATCGCTGCTCTTCCGAGAGTTACAAGAGTTACAAAAAGAAAAACAAATCAGTTTTAAATATTATCCTAATCCTAACTATCCTAATATCCTAAATACGAATGTGAATTTGTTTGTTTGTTACGCTTTCATGCCTTAACTACTCGATAGATCATCATAAAATTTTACATAGGTACGTTGTCAGGGGTACAGAAAAGGACACAGGGTACTTTTTATCCAAAAATAGTACTGATACTAATCTTTTATTTTTTATTTTGGGGAATGCTTTGACGCTAACCGCTCCGCGAGGTCGGGCGGAGGGGTTATGTCAGACTCACTGGGGTAAAGAAAGATGTTGAAATGATGAAATTAGACCTCCCGGAATACCGACTAAATCTATCACGGTATTCCTCGACAAAACCGCAATCAGCGGGGCCGCGCGAATTACCGCCGCGCGCCGTATGAAACGTCAGGCCATTACACGAAGAGACCTACCCTTTAGGCATTGACTCAATTTTAAAATCCCTACTGTCCTCCCTCTAGAGGGGAGACGGACTCGACACAGAGGCGCGCGTGAGAACACGCACGCCGCCTCTCGGACCTGGTGCTGATCGGATGGCAACCAGGCCCACAAAGCCCACCACCCCCAGGTCAAAACTTAAGGTAGCTGGAGCCGCCCGGCTCTGCGGTTGGGAAGAGGGCTTAAGCGCTCCCTCTCCCGCTCCGCCACCTCCTTGATGGAATCATTCCCTCACAGAAGAAGACGACGGCGTTCCACGACCTCTCACTCCAGACCATAGACTGAACTACGGCCGGGAGCGAGAGGGCAACCAATTCGACTGCCGCAATCAACTCACGGCGCTGTGATGCTCAGGCGGGGCAATCTGCCAAAGTGTGCAGCGCCATGTCCTCAACAACGTAGGGGCAGTTGCCGCAGTGATGACAACCGGGCCTCTCTTGCCGGCCTATACGTCACAGGAACATTACCTGTATCAGCCGGCAGGTGAGGGCGCCATGCCACATCTCCAGCCTCTCCTCAAACACGGGACTTACCGCCATGATCGTGGCGTGCCCGACTGTTACTAACCTAACCTACATCTACGAGAGCAAAGCCACGGGCAAATCTAGTAAAATTTATTTATTAACTGAATCTATTATATACATAGATCTATCTTTTTCTATCTAAACTAATACTTATCATATGCAGTAAACTACAATCTATATAAATAAAAATCATATGTCACATATATGACGGAGCATCACTTAAGATTGGCTGTTTTTTTTTTGTTGTGTTCATGATTACCAATACAATTTATATGAACGAAAGTTTGCGAAAATGCCGCGGGAAACGACGAAAAGTTAAATGGATAATTTTTATAAATTACTGACGTTTTGATATCAAATTTCATAACGTGAAATGTATTTTTAATACGCTTTTATTAGCTGTATGTTTGTTTGTTAGTTTGTTTGTAACCGACACCTTTGGACTTGATTTTGACCCACTTCAAACGATCAGGTTTAATTTAAACGTTGTACACTTATCGAGGACCGATGACATTACAATAATTTGATAAGATTATCTCATTATCCTGAATCGTCAGGATTTATGATTTTCTCACAGATCCTTTGCGTGAGAGCGAGAGAGATAGAGCAAGCGCGTGGTCTGCGTATGCGTACCTATCCAATTCGAGCACTCGGCTCGGAAAATGAATATTTCACATTAATATTTTATAATATTAAAATAGGAAAAAAATAGAAAATAAATACTTAATAGAGTAAAAACTAAAAAAACACGCTTTATTTAGAAAACCATACTAAAAATTAGAAAATATTTCTTTTAATAATTCAATATAAGGATAAGTGATATAAGTGATTAATAAAAAAACATTTTTAATGTAAAAAAAAAGCGTGGGGTGCTTTCTAAGATATTTTGATAATGACGCTACTTGGTGCGCATACGTTACTGATATTCCATTTCATATATCTTAGAAAGCATCTCACGCTTTTTTACATTAAAATTATTTCTTTTATTAATCACTCTATACTTATTTTGAATTATTAAAAAAAATATTCGCTACTTCTTAGTTTGGTTTTTTAATATATATATATACGCGTGATTTCTCAGTTTTTTAACCTTTTATTTATTATATAGATTGACGAGTTGCTGACGACTCGGACACAGCGTCTGAATTGACACATTTTAATTTTAAAATATTTTTTACTGTCCATTCGGACACCATTATATCCTGATGCATACAGGATATGTATAAAGAGCATTTCCCGAAGTAAAAAGGTTAGAACAAACCTTGGTTAAAATGCCATGGTTAGTTTTGGTATCATTTCATTGCCACATATTATATTAAAAATTTTTTTTATCTGGCTGTACAAAACAACTTTCTTTATTGGTGACCAGGTGAAAAAAATTGAAATTAAAATGTATCAATTCGGAAACTGTGTCTGAATATATTGTGTCCGACTCGTCAGCAACCCAGATTAACAGGACAACGACTGTCGAGTCACCTATTTAATATATAATTTTCGGATTGTCAATTGTAGCAATCAGTTGCGAGTGGAGTGGCCATGTCAGTATGTAAGTATGTTGTGAGTTGTGACGTACAGTTTCAGTGAGGTGGATGCGGGTGCCGCGCTCCGACTACGACTGAGCGAGCGCGCTAATGTGATGACCCCGTTAGCGAGTGATCGCCGATGCCACGGGACTGGCTAGTATTTTGCGGACCACGCTTGTTTATCTAACGTTTATACTATAAAGCATTATTAAATCTACGAATCTCTAAAATTTTCTAATAAGTAAAATGATTAAATTATCCACTGAGACCGTCGGACTGTTCTGACGAGTTCAATCCGAAGGCACTTCTGACTTTTCAAAGTTATGTGCGTATTAATTAGTAAATCATCGCTCGCTTTAACAATGAACGATAACAGTCGAAGATATGTGAAGTCTGCTATCCCGCACTGAGCCAGCATGGTGGACTATGGCCTAAGCCTACTCACACTGAAAATAGGCCCGTGCCCAGCATTCGGACAGTTTATACGCCAGGCTGAAGTAATGATAATTATATTATTTACTATCTCGCTATCATCAGTTATCAGTGGGTGCCTCGTTATCAGTTAGTTTTATTTATTTAATAATAATGTTCTACTTTTATTTTATAAATTAAGGTCAAAGTGTATCATAGATGGAATATAATTATATTTCTATTCATTTAACTATGCAAATTATGCACCGAAACTTTTGACCCGATATTTACATAGATTCCTTTATCTATGTAAATATCGGGTCAAAAGTTATAACAAAAGTACAAATATAATTATATTTCCATCTTTAACGTAAGTCTATACGGTGTATTTCAAATATTTGAAAATAAAGTCTAATAAATTATATATAATTAAAGAGAATTTAAAACCTTAAAATGTGATACCTACTTATTTGCGACGTTGTCATTAAGAATAGGCCACAAGGCGTTAATGCTGTTAACAAGTATAATATTCCAAATTTAGTTACTTATTAGTTTTTGTATCACTGGAATGGTTTCATTAACATGAATTATTATTTATTACACCTATTGAAGTATAAATTCAAAATATCTTATTAAATATTATAATAAATTTAAAATATATTATAATTTTTAATAAATAAATATAAATAAAAAAATAATAAATACATTTAAAATATCTAATTTAATATTATAATAAATTAAATATTATAAAAAAAAAATCTTATCCTTTTGATTTTATTTTTTCTAACAATGAGGCCTTTTCTTTGTTTATCAGTAAAGCATTTTAAAATCAGAGTCGATATTGTAATAATTTTATATATTTCAATGTGAAAAAGGTTATTAACTTCAACTAAAATTACAATAAATAAAATGATAAAACTTTAAAAGATCACAGAAACCACAATAAAACAAAATTGGAGATGCCGGGGATCGAACCCGGGGCCTTTCACATGCAAAGCGAACGCTCTACCACTGAGCTACATCCCCATATGACTAATACTGTCAAGTAAAACTATTGTACCAGCAAGTAGGTCAACGAACGAGACTGCACTTGAATAAATAAAATACAATAGACTAGAATTACAAATCGTGTGATGGGACTTATGTCTGATTGATATTCTAGTCGGGGTTAAATACATTACGTTATATACAAATACTACTTCAGTGACGCAGTCGTATTGAATGGCACTGCTGTGCATGAAGTCTTGGGTTCGACCTCCCTGTTGGATAAAATGTTATTTGGTGTTTTGGACAGAAATTATCTGTAGTAGGATAGAGTTTGGAAGTATGTTCGGTAGACGACAATATTTTTTTTCTATTATGTAGACCAGCTAAAAGAAAGTTTGCGAAATGTGGGCTTAATAAACTTCTGCTGATCCCTTTAGGGTCACTTCGAAGGCAGAAAAGTACGCCTAATGATATCAGTCCTGAATATAAACTGTCCCACTGCTGGGCAAGGGACTCTTCTCATTGTGAGAAGGGTTAAACCATAGACGTGGTGGCCCAGAAAGGGTTGGTAGACTTTACATGTCTTCAAGAATTTTGTCGATAATCGCCACGGAATCGACAAGGTAAAAAATCGTGGGGACATCCACGATGTTTTCCTTCGTCGCTTCGTTAAATCGAGCAATAATATATATCTAATAAATACGCACATACATAACTTTAAAAAGTCAGTGGTGCCTTGGGACCTCTAGACCTCTGCGTGGCAATCCTATGGTCTCCCACGAGGCTATCGTTCCTATTCAAATGTAAGTCCACATAGGCGTGAAACTTAATATGTAAATGGATTTTACTGACTTATGCTTATTATTGCAGCTACAAACAATTCCATGTAATCTGGGCGTATCTACATCTACCAGGCATAGTTCAAGGGTCCCTCCTGCTTTCTTTTTCTTTCACTTCCTTTAAAAAGACTTAATGCTTGTGCCGCGGGTAACTTTACACCATTTAAACAATAGATACAAAGAACTTCCAGACTCGGCACAACTATTTGTCGGTCGCACGAATTTTAGTCCCCAAACGGGACAAAATTATCGAAATCCAAACCACAAATTCGGCGCAGTAGGGAGGTGGACAGGTTTAGGTGTCCACCATATATAACGCCATGTTGACGACTCGATGGCGTAGTGGTTAGTGTAACCGTCTGCCACGCCTGAGGTCGCGGGTTCGATTCCCGCACAAGTCAAACATTTGTGTGCATGAACGTGGATGTTTGTCTTGGTCTGGGTGTTTCTATGTATAATATGAATGTATTTACAAAAAAAGTATATATGTATGTTTATCCATTGTCTAGTACCCATAGTACAAGCTCTGCATAGTTTGGGCTAGATGGTGTTGTGTGTATGTGGTAGAATATTATTATTATTATTATTATTATTCTTGTCAACTGCTAACAATTGCAACATATCCTATCTAATATTATAACCTAGATTTTCGCGCACTTCGATCGTGTAAACGTAGTTTACTTTACATTAGTAACAGTATTTTCTTCAGGATGAAAGGTAGGTTATTTCCTTTTCTGTAACCCTGACAACATGTATGCGAAATTTCATCATGGTCGGTGGCGTGAAAGCGTCACAAACCCACATTCGCATCCCAACTAATATTATATACTAGCTGTGCTTGCGGTTTTATGGTTACAGCGTCGCCGCGCCACTCTCGTGGGTCGTAACATGATATTATATAGCCTTTCTCGATAAATAGGCTATCTAACACTAAAATAATTTTACAATTCGATACAGTAGTTCCTGAGCTTAGCGCGTTCAACCAAACAAACAAACAAACTCTTCAGCTTTATAATATTAGTATAGATGCTTATGTGAGTTTGTTTGTTCCTGAGGGATAGAAAATTGACATATCCTACATTTATACAAGAGAAGCCGCGTTCAAAATTTAGTTTTAATATAACGTATCGATTAAACAAAGTCGTTTTCCACTGCATCCAGCCAGGCCGGCGGCGTCGTCACGTTTCCTCGGGCGGGTCATTATCGCACCCTCTCCAATCTCCATAGTCGCCACACATATTAGCGAGGCCCATGAGAATTTACCACTCTTTTCCTTCTTCAGTGCTGTTTTTATAAACAATTGTTTAAACCATGAGCAACAAAAGGCGTTAAATATTACGCTTCAGTGATTTTGTGACTGCATTCGTTGTATAGGTCAGTTTTGTTACTTTTGCCCGCGGCTTCGCCCGCGTTGACGTATATTTATGATAAGATAGATTTTAGTTGCCTATAGGTTATTCTGATGTATATAATAATATAATAATAATAATAAGATAATAGCGATAGCTCTGTGGGGAGACCAACAGACTGCAATGCAGAGGGTCTCGGGTTCGAACCCACGTCGCGCACCTCTGACTTTCGGAAGTTATATGACTTTTCGAAATTATGTGCGTATTGATTGACAATTATCGCCTGCTCCGTGCCTCGGAGAGCACGTTAAGCCGTCGGTCTCGGCTGCCATGAACATCTATGGCAGTCGTTATTGGGAAAGTCAGTACCCTCTAATATCTTGACACTGGTCTAGCCTTAGGGTATCGTTAGCCTTCAGGTTGCGGAGGTCAGGTGGCAGCCGCTCCGTATAAAAACTGATATCCAGTCAAATCCGGTTAGACCAGAAAAGCCGACCCCAAGTGACTTGGGAATAATAAAGGCTAAGAGAGAAGAATAATAAGGTAATAATAATACTGTAAAGTTTCATCAAAATCCGTTCAGTAGTTTTTGCGTGAAATAATAACAAACATCCATCCTTACAAACCTTCACATTTATAATACCTATTAATAGGATATTAGTAGGATTGTTTAAATCATAAGTAACAAAAGTAGTTAGGTATTATGATTCAGATATTTTGCAACTGTATTTTTCTTTACTATTTTCTTTTTTTATTAAAAGGCTACTCCAGCACTAGGCATCATTTCTGTGTCGGGGGTGCTTTACAAACATTCAACGGACAGAAAGAACACCAAGACTCGAAACAACCATTTGTGGAGCACACAAATTTTTGTCCCGTGCGGGATTCGAACCTACAACATTCGGCGCAATGACAGTGGCGAAGCGACCACCTAAACCACTACGCCATCCGTGCAGTTTGCATTGACTACTTGTATTGTATTCGTTGAAAAGGTCAGTATTATTATTTGTTTTCTCTGATTAGTAATGACTAGATTTTGGCCGCAACTTCGTTCGCCTAAATGTTGGTTAATAATAATAATAATATCCCCCAGACCGAATTTCGGCCACGGCGGCCAGTCTTTACGGAGACTGGCCAACTACGCACGAGATATTATAGAATATAGTGCATAAGTGTGTGCGAAAACACAAGTGCACTCTCTGTTCCCTAACTCTCATGATCCGATGGGACGGTAATCCGACACGACCGGAGAGAGATCAGGCGCAGGGCTAACGGCTTTACGTGCTTTCCGAGGCACGGGTGTGTCTCACACCGCCAACTTCTACCTCCGGGCTGCTATTGAGATTTCCAGCGACCTATCCACCATACAAAGTAGCGATTTGGCACACCGTGTTGGTTTTGGTCGGTAAGCCCGAAATCTCGAGACAGCCTGACATAACACTCTCGCCTCCCCTTGTGTCGAGGAGTATGCATAAGAAGCATTTCCCCACGTGTGCTTTTTCTGGATGAATCGAACCCTCTGTCCTTTCCTGACCCCCTGACAACGTGATGCGAAATTTCATTATAATCGGTCTAGTAGTTGAGGCGTAAAAGCGTAACAAATAAACAAACTCACATACGCATTTATAATATTAGTTAGGATTACTTAGTAATTACAGCTTTGCAAGTGACATGACACAGGGGAATGGGGAATGATACCGTGTTATTACGTCAATAATAATGCATTAGACTTTCAATCAATCAATGTATATGATTGTATGTCACTTTTTGTGCTACATTTATAATAACACTAGCTGACTCGCGCAAGTTCGTCTGCTTCACATAAGAAAATTTTCTCCGTTTTTGCAACACTTTTCATTAATAGTTCTGTTAGTCGTAGCGTCATGTTATATAGCCTTCTTCGATAAATGGGTCATCCAATACTAAAGGAATTTTTCAATTTGTACCAGTAGTTCATGAGATTAGCGCGTTCAACCAAACAAACAAACCCTTCAGTTATATAATATTAGTATAGATTATTTAGCCTGGTATTCTCTTACGTTTACGCGAATGTTATACGTTAAAACTAAAACTTCTTTATACAGTAATATGTCTGATTATATTATATTAGTCTCCCCGTGAGGCTGCGCAAAAGCAATCGAAACGCCGGGAAAGTGAAATCCTAATTATTATTGTAAATCCTTACTTATAATATAAATACGAGTCTAAGTTATTTTTATTGTATCAATATACATATTTATTTTAAGTTTATGCCTAAATCCTAATAGTACTTGGCATATATTTTTTGTAAGTAGAGAAATAGCCTGGAACATAGGTCTAAACCTAGTTCAGGCAATCACTTAATAAAATCTAGAGCTTGAAATTAAATTAGAATGCACAATGTCGGCCGATTAAAGTATCTATAAGTAAAACATGTACCAGATTCAGGATAATTATAATTGATTGTAGTATAATATTATTTTAGACTATTTTAGACTATTTTTATTATTGAATAAATTATTATTATTTATGATATTAAAGAATGTAAGTTTGTTTGTTTATTTGTTTGTTACGCTTTTACGCCTTAAGTACTAGACCAATCATCATGAAATTTCGCATACGTTTTGTCAGGGGTACAGAATATGGGCTTATTCCACTATTCCCCCTTTAAGTTTTAAGGGTGAAAACTGTAACCTCAAAAAACATCCAGTAATCTCCCCTGATATTCCTCCTTAGGGGGGAAAACTGTAATCGATAAAATTTATTAATTTTAAACAATATTCTAAAAATCAGCACTGAGTATTGTAGAAAAGTGAGTATTATTTATACCTACCTTTAGCACCAGGTAACTGACAAATGGCCGCCGGGTCAGGCTAGCCGGTATGCATACAATCAAAGACACTACTTTATCCCATACATTTTATTTCTGAGAAAATAAGTAATGTCTGGGGGCCCTGTGATCTTGCTCTAACGTAAGTAATAGACAAAAGTAGATATAATAACTGACCTCTTTTTATACGTCTATAAATTATGTATTTATACAGTTGTTATCAAGTTTTTACTTTACCGCTCATTGATTAAACCGTAGCATAATTGACACGATCGTTCATAAGGGGATGTAGCTCAGTGGTAGAGCGTTCGCTTTGCATGTGAAAGGCCCTGGGTTCGATCCCCAGCATCTCCAATTTTGGTTCTACGTTTTATTGTAATTAACTTTTATTATTTCGATGTAAATTTGAATACTGGGTAATGAGTTCATAAAGGAGTATGAAATTGTCAAAGAAAACGTTTTGATTATCGGGAAATCGTATGAAATCGTTTATGTAAAATAAAATTCAAGTAAAATAAATATTTTTAATAATACAAATGCGAATGTGAGTTTGTTTGTTACGCTTTTACCTTTTTTCTTTGTCAGTGGTACAGAAAAGGACACAGGGCACACATCTCTTTCACCCAGAAAAAATCTCTGTACGCGTAAAATAGAAATTGAGAAATTGACTGGCAAAACCTACATCATCGCGAGTGAAGCCGCGGGCATAATCTAGTACTACTATAAGAATAATGATGATGATGTTTGTGATAATGCTTTGTGCTGATTGTGAGGACCTAGGTAGGTTCTATTCGTGTGTCGAGCAGTATTAATGAGTGCAAGTAGTACGCAGACACTGATGGAAAGCCCGTCAGGCAATAGAGTTGTCCCTTATTACGTCGGACCTATCAAGATTACTAGCAAAAGTGGGTTTATTGCACCTCTGTTCGACAGTTCGGGGATATGCAGGCGTAAGTCTATGTGTGTATACAGGGTGTCCCAGAAGTCGACGTCAAGCCGGAATCAGGTAACAGACTAAGTTATAATAGCTATGACAAAAACATAAAAAAATCAAAGTTACGTATTTTAAAAAATATAGTCTTTAAAAGAAAAGGTGAATGGATATAGTGACAAGAATCGAAAAGGGTATGTTAAGCTGGTTTGGGCATGTAGAAAGAATGGACGAGGCTTTCCTCGTACTGACTAAGAAAGTTTATAAGGCTAGTAAGAATGGAACAGTCGCAAGAGGAAGACCTAGGCGAGCGTTTCTTGATCAGATCGGCGGCGTTCTGGACAAAGGCCAGGTTAAAAGCACCTTGAACCGACGGGCGTGTATGAAGAATGTAATGAAAGTGAATGAAGCCAGAGAAGTGTGTCGGGATCGTAGCAAATGGAAATCCGTAGTCTCTGCCTACCCCTCTGGGAAACAGGCGTGAATCTATGTATGTATGTATTAAAAAAAAGCCAAAAAAATCTAAACTCGTTGACGGTCTTTTCACTCCTGTTACTACAAATATTTACTTTTTGAATTATTATTTTTTTGTTATGTAGTCTCGAATAATCGAAATAAATCGAGAGCTTTATAGTTATTTTCTTTATTTTTAGAAGCATTATTCGAGATTACATAAGTTTAGTAAGTAAAAAACTGGGATTGGGACAATCGTCTGATAAATAAGTCTGGTTATTCTGTATAGGTCTCGTTTAAATATGATTTAGCTTTAGTGGTGCTGGTTATAATATGATTATATGTACGTATGTATATTATTATTTAAGTGTTCTGCAATAAGTCTTGGTATAGATTTTCAGGTCAGATAAGTGTGAGTGAGTTTTTAGTCAAGGAATTATTGCAACACAAAGTTTAGAACAGTAATAATAATAATATTCTACTACATACACACAACACCATCTAGCCCAAACTAAGCAGCGCTTGTACTATGGGTACTAGACAATGGATAAACATACATATATACTTTTATTTTTTTGTAAGTACATACATATTACACATATAAACACCCAGACCAAGACAAAAATCCATGTCTATGCACACAAATGTCTGACTTGTGCGGGAATCGAACCCGTGACCTCAGGCGTAGCAGTCGGCTACACTAACCGCTACGCCATCGAGGGCGCAATCTATAGATTAGTGACTTTACTACGTAACTGAGGCTACATTTACATTAGTTTATTAGTTGATTAAGTTCAGGCAAAAGGTTGAGCTTATGAGAAGAAACCTGCAAGAAACACACGGTCACTCTTTTAAATTGCCTATTAAATATCAGTCCTGTCTTCTTCTCCCTAGCCTTTATTATTCACAAGTTACTTGGGGTCGGCTTTTCTAGTCTAACCGGCTTTGACTGGATATCAGTTTTTACACGGAGCGGCTGCCACCTGACCTCCGCAACCCGAAGGCTAACGATACCCTAAGGCTAGACCAGTGTCAGGATATTAGAGGGTACTGACTTTCCCAATAACGACTGCAATATATGTTCATGGCAGCCGGGACCGATGGCTTAACGTGCTCTCCGAGGCACGGAGCAGGCGATAATTGTCAATCAATACGCACATAATTGCGAAAAGTCATATAACTTCCGAAAGCCAGAGGTGTGCGACGTGGGTTCGAACCCGAGAGCCTCTGCATTGCAGTCTGTTGGTCTCCCCACTGAGCTAGCAGTACAGTATATATTTAGTAAGTATTTTAAAAATCGTATCAATCTATAAGATCTGAACCTGAGTTTTTATAACTAAAAATAATAACAATAATAACTTAATACCTATATGTCAGAAAAAAATGCGATAAAACGTTATTTTAGAAAACCTTTACAACTATTTTCCTATTTCATTATTTATTCAGTTGGAAGTCCATTGGCATGAAATTCTAGCGATTGAACAGTTATCTATTTTATCGTTGTGTTACTACGGGGATGTAGCTCAGTGGTAGAGCGTTCGCTTTGCATGTGAAAGGCCCTGGGTTCAATCCCCAGCATCTCCAGTTTATGTCAGTTTACATTCATATCCGTTTTTTCATATTATTTATATATTCTTTTTATATTACTCTCACAAACAAGCGTCGAAAGCATCACACTTGTGACACTTTAAATGTTCGGTGGAACACAGCGTTCTTCGCGAGATTTTTTGGATTTCTAGGAGGAGACTTATATAATAAAATAAATAAAGAGATCAGCATTTATTCACTCACATGCTTTAATTGTAAAAAGGTTGTCACAACTTGGCTGAAATCCCTTGGTTACGAAGAGACAGAAAATCTTTTACACATTATTTCCTGAATTGACACACACACGCATACACACACACACACACACACACACACACACACACTCACACACAGACACACACACACACACACACTCTCATTCATAACTTATACAGTATACATACTGCCAATTGCAATTGGTAGCAATGCTTAGGTATACACGCTCACCGGAACACTTACCTGACATGCCAGTACCGCACGAGTCCAGTGCCTGGAGAGGCTGGTAATCTGTCATACAGGTCGAGCCTAGTACAGATACCAGTCTCTCACATAGTTGCGTTTATGTATATGTCTAGATTAAGTTTCTTTTGTGTAATTTCTTATTTTGTATCTATGTGAGAGAGAAACAATAAACTATTATTATTATTATTATATTACTGCTATTGAGAGACAATACTTTAAAGTATCGTTTCCGACGGATAGGAATTCATTGAAAATCTAAATTAACGGAGTGAAGCCGTGGGCAGAATCTAGTTTTATTATATTTGGATGTTATGTTATACATGTAAGTAATAAATACTTTTAGACTTTCGCGTTGTATGATATATCATCATAATGTTAACCTTTTGATGTCTGACGTTTCGACTAGGTTGTTGTCCAGGAAAAATATTGTACCCAGGTTTCACCGGCCGTGGCCACAAGCTGCCTGCAAATAATTTTTTTTTAAAGACAGCTGCCTAACTTGTAATAAATCCTGTATCGCAGAGGACTTTACAAATATTCAAACAACGGTCACAAAGAACATCCAGACTCGGAACAACCATTTGTGGAAGCAATTTTTTTTGTCCCGTGTCCCGACGATCCTACAACCCTCGGTGAAGTGGCAGGCGAGGCCACCACTTAAATCACTACGCCATCTGTGCAATAAAAAAACTGTAAGTAATTAAGAAAAGTATATAATAACTGACCTCTTTTCTATGCGTCTCTTTTGTTAATATATACGATTTATTTATTCAGTTGTTATATGACAACATTCATTGATATAACCGTAACTTGTATTTGACACAATCGTTTATAAGGGGATGTAGCTCAGTGGTAGAGCGTTCGCTTTGCATGTGAAAGGCCCTGGGTTCGATCCCCAGCATCTCCAATTTTGGTTATACGTGTAATTAGCTTTTAGTATTCTGGCTTAAATAAGTAACCTGTGTTGCGCTTCGGTAATGTGATTATAAAGAAATATGAAATTGTCAAAGCAACTGTTTTAATTATCGTCAAATGTCAACGTACAGAAAAGGTAAAAATAACGTGTTTTTGTGTTTGTGTAGGGATTGTAATTAGTTTGAAGAATTTGATATTTATTTCATTTTCTATTAAATTAGCGCCTAATCATAAAAAAAAATATACAGTTGTACCTTTAGTTTACACGAAAGGAGAACATCGAGAACGTAAAGATCAGAAAAGTTAATATGACATAGGTCACAGCAACCTTGCGTTTTGTATAGTATGTACCTTTTATTAGGATTGTCTAAGCTTTTTGATTTTTTTTACGTGGTTGAATGCATTGACTCATACCCCTCTGCGGGGGCGGGCGGAGGGGTTATGTCGGACTCAACGAGGTAAAAGAAAGATATTGAAACGATACAAAAGGACCTCCCGGAATACCGACTAAACCTACCACAGTGTTTCTCGACAAAACCACTATCGACGAGGCCGCGCGAATCACTTGCACATGCGGTCGCGACCTCGCCGAGCTTTCGGCCCGCCGTATGAAACGGCAGGCCACTACACGATAAGACCTACCCTATAGGCACTTCTCACTTTTAATCCCTATTAGAGGGAAGGCGGACTCGACACAGAGGCGCGGGTGGGAACACGCACGCCGCCTCCCGGACTGGACGCCTGGTTCTGAATGGATGGCGGGCAGATCCACAAAGCTCACCACCCTCAGGTCAGGTTAAATATGTTTATAATTTTATCTATTTAAACTTATATTTACTATTTCTCCGAGGTTTCTGTTGCTTTTGAGCAGCCATATTCACGTGAAACTATAATCGTTTCGATTTCTTGAAATGTAGTTATTTCGAAGTAGGTACTTACCTGAAACAACCACCTTATAATTATAATTATAAAATATTAATTATTTAAATTTAATTTTATATAAAACTAACCGCGTGAAACTCTATTTAAATTAGGTTTAATGTGTAACCTTCGCGTAAACGTAAGACAACACACCTTATTACTTGGTAGACTTAAGACAATCTATATTTATCATATCCTCATTAGAATAAATCAAACGATGTCATTTTCCACTTCAGCCCCGGCGGCCATTCATCAGCTGATGACAGCTACAAACTGAACTATCGACAAGTTTTTGCCGCCATACCTCATCATCACACAACGCCCTTCGATATAGGACATGTTTCCGGCTGCGTTTTTGCAAAGGATTCGTGACATTTCGGAGATTCCTTAGGCGTGTATGCAATTAGTAGTAACTATTTGAATAGTTGCTGCCTCATCGGTTGCTTAATAAGCGTAGAGATATGCAACGTTTGGTTATGCGGTCTTAGGTTTAAATCTAGAGTCTTTATAACTAACTATGTCGCAGTTAGATAGTTATATTACTAGATAGCTATACAGGGCTTTTGGTACGGTATGCTAAATACCGTTCCATGTCAATAGGAATATAAATATATGACGTCTTAATTATCTTACAGGGAATGCGCTCCTGGAACCGATTTCCAACACGATGGTGTAAAAGTATTGTAAAGGCAACAGGAGAAACTCTATATGGATCTATTGAACTGGCGCAGGACAGAAGCAAATGGATACAAATAGTATATGGTCACGATCCTCTTTAGTGAGGAAACGACGAAGAAGAAGAATTATCTTACTGCGACAACGACATAGTCTCTCGCCTATATACTTGACATGGGATGTACGTAGTTATACTTATTAAGACGGCATTGTACCCTGTATTATATGGGACCCAAGAACCAAGCAAGCTAAATGTATATGTAACCATTGCTTACCCTTTTACGGATATAGTGTCTCGGGAAGCACGTTAAGTCGTTGGTCCTGCGCCTAATCTCCCTCCGGTCGTGTCGGTTTACCGTCCCATCGGATCATGAGAGTAGGAACAGAGAGTACGCTCTTGTGCACTATAATATCTCTTGCGCAGATGGCTAGTCTCTGTTAAGACTGGCCGCCATGACGAAATTCAGTCTGGAGGACATTATTATTATGAAGTTAATTATACATTAATTACGAATTGTATAATTAACTTCAATTAATTATAATCATAATTAATTGAAGTTAATTATACAATTCGTTCGGCTGGGAGGTAATTATTCATCACACTGAGTAAATCAGTCAAATTGAAGTCACTCTATAGAAAGGCCAGGAATAGGCGCATAAGTCAGAGTCATAAGCAATAAGATTTAATTTTAATGAGACTGACGAAAAAAAATTCCTAGGCGTCACGATTGATAAACATGTGAACTGGAAAGCACATATTAATAATGTATGCATCAAAGTCAACCAATTGTCATATGCTCTCTATAATTTAATAAACTCCGCAAATATAGCAACGCTTGTAACAGCATGTCATGGATATGTCTCATCAACATTGCGATATGGAATTATATTTTGAGGAAACTCGACCGACAAGGAAAAAGCATTTAAAGCACAAAAGAGATGCGTAAGGGCAATATGTGGCATACCAAGTACGGAAAGCTGTAGACCACTTTTCCAAAAGCTACAGTTACTACCCCATCCTTGTCTGTACGTATATGAAGTAGCTAAGTATGTCAGAGAAAACCTCCATTTATATGAGCACTTAAATAGCACACGTCATAAAAACAAAATATACGTGATATGCCATAGAAAAGCTATATTTAATAAAGAATTATGGGTATGGCATCTAAAATCTACAACAAATTGCCAAAATAAATCATAGAAATTAATGAACTAGAGGCATCTAAAAAACATAAATATCTCATTAACAAATGAAGGGAAATCCAAACAGATCCTATTTATTAACTCTGATCAAATTAATTACACCTCAATTTAATTTATAATTTATTATGTATTTCAATAAAGGGCATTGAAATATTGACATTGTATAATTTATGTGACGTTTTATAATTTGTATGACAGTTTAATTTAAGTATATATGTATATAGTTGATAATTATGTTTTTGATTAATTATTGTTCATAAGTAAATGTTAATTTATTGTTAATTGAAGTTATTATTATTATAATTAATGTAAAATTTGTTAAAATATTATTGTTTAAAGCTTAAGCATATAATTACGGTATCAAATTTGTACGCTTAATGCAAGACATAGACATATCCATTCATTGTAACATCTCATGTAGGTATTACTTATGTTTACAAATCAATATTTCTGATTTCTGATGACTTTGAGCGAACTCTACGATGTATAAATACAATTACTCTGTCTGTACAGAAAATAAAATATACGATTTGGATTCCTTTGATTTAATTTAGCCTTCTATAGCATGCTAAATAAACATAAATACTACTTTCTTGCAAGTTTTTCGACAGGCAGACTGATAAATACTAATAATGATAATTGTCTTCCTTTTTAAATAAATAAACTCACTTATAATATTAGTTAGGATTAACGCAGCACACAATTAAAAAAAAATACGTCGTTACAACATCTTAGTAAGTGATAAATATAATTACGGAAAACAATATTCTTCGCTTAAAAACCTCCCTCACGCTGGTACAATTTAAAATCCATAAAAATCACAAAAAGCATTAAAATTTTCATCGGAAATGGCACATTACACCCCAATAAGATAGTCCAGCATGAGTAGACCTTCCTTTATAAATATATCGTTATACGATTGTGGCGGAGAAGGGTCTTGTTGGCATGGTCGGTTATAAGTAGCGAAGTAAAAATGCAGGGGTGGCTAGATCTTCGCGGAGTGTGGAATGACGGATGTCTTTACAAGCTAGACGACTTGTCAGTGGGGATTACTCGGCTGTGGTTGTCAAAGATTTTCTAAACTTGTTTTCTTGACTGCACGTAACCAGCCTAAGGGCGCTTATAACAAGAGAATTTCAATTGCGTGTTACCGATCCTTGAAGCGAGGATGTCATTGTAGTCCATTTATGCTCAAATTAAAAACCAATCGACTCCTATACATTTATTTGTACTTGTCGCTTTTTGAGATGATTGGGCTTACCGTCAAAAAAATTTCCGTACCAGAACAATACATAGATAATGTCCTCCAGACTGAATTTCGGCCACGGCGACCAGTCTTAACGAAGACTGGCCAACTACGCAGGAGATATTATAGTGCACAAGTGTGTGCGCAATCACAAGTGCACTCTCTGTTCCCTAACCCTCATGATCCGATGAGACGGTAATCCGACACGGCCGGAGAGAGATCAGGCGCAGCACCAACGGCTTTACGTGCTTTCCGAGGCACGGGGGTGTCTAATACCACCAACTTCCTAACTCCGGGCTCGTATTGTGATTTCTTAACAGAAAAGCCCAAAACCTTTTTGTTGGCCCGAACTGGGATTCGAACCCGAGACCTCATGCACAGCAGTCGCATTCACCACCGCTGCGCTATATAGTCTGATGTATATATCCTCGAGATGTAGGCTAAGGTGTATAGAAATCCATATTCCGTCAGCTCTGGTTTTAAGGCCCACGTCATGAAGAGCAAGCCAATTGCTATTTACCGAGCACAGCTCCAGACTCTGTGCTGCTATTGAGAAGCTCTTGACGGGGAAACCGAAAAATATTTGCCCGTCTCGGGAATTGAACCCGAGACCACATGAACAGCAGTCAAATTTACTACTGTTGCGCCACTTGGCAGTACAGCAAAATAAATAGAAAGAAGAAAGAAAGGAAAAAAGAAATTATCATAAAATAAAAATGAATAAAAAAACAGAACAATAACAAAACTAGAAAAATAACACAAATACTAAAACTATGATTTCATTTCCGCTCACTGGCATAGATAAATAATGGTTGTTAATATATATATATTAAATAAATAATATAGGATCTTGTTATAAAGGAAGTAATTTGTATAATATTTTATTACGCAATTTATCTGTTAATTATAACTAAACAACATTTATGCTTTTTAAGACGGTTTTAATTTTATTAAAGCTTTCCGGTATGACGTCGTATGTTATATATTAACACTAGATGTGCCTGCGGTTTCATCCGCGTTTATCGTTACTGCGCCGCCCTCATGGGTCGTAGCGTGATGTTATATAGCCTATAGCCTTCCTCGATAAATAGGCTATCCAACACTAAAATACTTTTTTAATTCGAACCAGTAGTTCCTAAGATTAGCTTGTTCAACCAAACAAACAAACAAACTCTTCAGCTTTATAATATTAGTATAGATTACATACGTACACTCACGCTTGTTTATTTCCAAAGGGGTAGGCAGGGGGTATATTCTTTCTATATTTCACCAGCTGCCTTAGGACTCACATAATAGAAGCGAGCCAATGTAATTTACTGCGAACTCGGTAGATTCTGTACAAGTAGAATTTACTGATTAAAAAAAATAATAACACAAATGCTTCATCCTGACGTGAACCTAGGATCTCACGCAGATATAAGCGTAAACTGATGTCACTAAACTGTAAGGCTGGACAATGCATTATCATAAGTTAATTATAAAGTGGTTTTTGATTTCCGATCGAGAAGGCTTCGGATACCCGTTCATTGCGCTACGGACGTGAACCTATTCCTACCACAAGCATTTAGCTTAGCTGGATAGTGTAATAATAATTTAAATATTAATGAGTGAGTAAAAATCGTTGTACGCATTTTTAAGTATATTGCGTGCTCGGAGATTTATATTTCATTGAATTACAGTCGAATTTTAGTCACTGTGTTAGTATTAGTAATTTGCGACAATTGCTAGTAGATAAACATAAAATTTTACAAGATATCTTATATTGCAAATTTTCATTACATGTAATTGATACGAGGTTCTAGAATCTTAGTTTGGTACATTAGGAACGTACTCTATCTAATATACCTATATATAACTAGAATAAGTTAGTAAGTTAATAGTATTTCTTATACTTAAAACTTTGGGAACCATTCCATAGGTGAGCGATAACATATCAGTGGTGCGAAAGATAAGTGTATCCTCATCCTATGTTTTTTATTCTTTTTTTACGGTGAAATTAAACCTTAACCTAGGGGACAAGGCAGAGTGTCGGGTGTCAGTGCCACGTGTATTAAAAAACAAAACGTGTGTTTCATTTACGTGACGACTTTGTTATGACGAAAATTATTTATGAACTTTTTGGAGGGGGACTTTTTGCATGAGATACGTTTACGATGTTTTGTAAAAAGATGTTATAAATAGAAATTGTACGTATTTTTAAAAGCTATCTCATGCACTAGGATTCAATTCTTATGATCTTTGCACTATGTCGTGTGGGACTTTACGAAAACAGCCGGGTTCAGAACAATTATTTATGGATTACACGAATAAATGTTCCGTTTGGGTTTCGAAGTCATAACAGTTAGCCCGGCGGCAGCGTCTAGTCGGTCGTTTGCCCGCTGCGCCATCACTCATTGTCAGACCACAACCCACTGTTCGATATGCTTTTTCTTCATAACAATAGGTTCTATAACAGTCTCGTATAGTGAAATCTTGCCTACTTGGCATGTAGTCAGACGATGGGGGTGGTGGTTTGCTCACTGGCCTTGCAAGTCCTCTAAGCCACAAAACTGTGACCGCTTTGGTTCACCGTCCGTCTTCCTTTCGGAGAACGTACCTATAGGTACTACATTATGTATTATCTTCTTCTCCTTAGTCTTTATTATTCCCAAGTTACTTGGGGTCGGCTTTTCTAGTCTAACCGGATTTGACTCGATATCAGTTTTTACACGAACCTGTCCTCCGCAACCCGAAGGCTAACGATACCCTAAGGTTAGACCAGTGTCAGGATATTAGAGGGTACTGACTTTCCCAATAACGACTGCCATAGATGTTCATGGCAGCCGGGACCGGCGGCTTAACGTGCTCTCCGGGGCACGGCACATTATGTATTATACTTTAACCTATTAAGTCGCCAGACAGAATAAATTTTTAATTATGTCTAGTATTCTAAGACTTGACAGTTTAAGGGACCATACACATGGAAATTAAAACCGATGACATTCAATATAAGCACAAATTTAAGACTCGGAACCAACGCGACTAACGCAATCTTATATTAGGTGTGGAGATCGAAATTACTACTCTCAGTGCATTAGTAGTCGTGATGTGACCACTTAATCTGCTGTGGCTTAATGGTTTAGGTTGTAATTGCATTTTTCTGGGTTTGTATACCTATAGAAGATGTCAATCAGACTGCATGTATTGAGGTTGGGCTTCGGCAATTCAATCAGAAGTCTTGCAAGTTGTCCTATTGACCTATTACACCGTAAGTGGGACACATCTTTATAGTAGATAAAACAATTTAGTTTGTGTATTTGTTTGTGTGGTTAGTACGTTTGAGAGCTATAAAGATACTTCAGACTACTGGCTCCGTGGCGCAGCGATAGTGAATGCGATTGCTATGCATGAGGTCTCGGGTTCCAATCTCAGGTCGAGCCAACAAAATGTTATTGGGTTTTCTGTTAAGAAATCTCAATACTGGCTTGAAGTTAGATAGTTGGCGGTGTTTGACACCCCCGCGGCCCCGTGCCTTGGAAAGTACGTAAAGCCGTTGGTCCTATGCCTGAGCTATGTTCGGCCGTGACGGATCCCCCCCCCCCCATCGGATCATGTGAGTCAGGGAACGCACACACCTGTGTGTTGTGCTATATGTCTCCTCGCAGATGGCCAGTCTCCGTTAAGATTGGCCGCCGTGGTTAAAATTCGGTCAAGAGGACATTAAAAAGATAGTCAAAGGCTTAAGACTTTGTTAAATTTATTTTCTTTTGTTGAGGTATATATAGTGATACTTCTGGTATAGCAGACAATCATAAGCTACGTTTACGTTATGGTAAATTAACTGTAGCTTATAATCGCTTGTTTATTACATTTTGGATATTTATATTATTCTTTATTTTGAAGAACCTACTTCAAAAACTTCCAAATAACGAAAACAAAGAACATCCAGACTCAGAAGAACTATTTATAAATGACAAAATTTGTGTACCATGTAAAATATTGATCCGATCGTATTCGACGTGGCAAGAGATTCTGAAACCACTATACCATTCTTAAAGACATATGCTTGCTTACCGGTATAAAAAAGGACCACTACTTCATTATTCATACTTGTACCTCCATATCCGGCATACCAGATCGCTCTACCTGCACATTCCACCAACAATAATTTACTACTGAAACATTCCGAAAACCAGCAAGCGATACAATTAATTCAAGTATTCAACTATATTAACCATTAAGCTAGCCACAATTCATATTTATTATCCCATTCCTATTGTCCACTAGCCTCTCTCTAGCCTGGAAGCCAATAATCGAACGGCAATAAAGCTATAACTTACGGTTATTATCCAAACTGTCCGGTAATTAATTCGTATGCCGTTATTAATTAAAGTACGGTGCACGCCAGACAATTATTGTTACTGAAATATTGTTTTGAACCGGTACAGTGGGACGCGGAAGCTTTATTGATAAGTACTTGGAATTCACTGTTTTGTACGTAAGGATTATTATATTATTCTATTGACGACGAAATAAAATAATCTTATTATGTGCGGGGCTAGACTGGTGCCTGTGGGGTGAAAAAAACTATGTGTTATAGTTTACCAGGCACAGGGTGTTGTGCAATAAACACAAAGATCGATTTAATAAATCATCATCTCAGCCGGAAGACGTCCTCTGCTGGGCATAGGTTTTCCACACAGACTGGTCTTGGGCCACCCAAATCTAACCACTTCGCGCGACCCGTACCAGGTCATCGGTCCACTTTGGGTGTCTACCCCTCCTGCGTTTTCCAGTGCGTGGCCGCCACTCCAGAACCTTTCTGCGCGTTATGTGCCCTACCCACTGCCACTTCAGCTTGGCTATCCGGAATGAAGTTAACTTAATACATAAGTTGATGAAAATATTGTATGTCTTTCCCTACGGTTCTACCTCTCACCATATACACCAAAATTCATTTCGGTTTCAGCAGTTATTTTATTTAATATATGTCCTACGTAATAAATAGTCTGTTACTAGTTAATAGTGATGAAGAAGACAAAATACAATCTGTGAAACAGGACCTGAATTTCCGATGTCGACAAAGTCTACTTGCTATGATAGCTATGTATGAGAGGTGGTGACTACTCACCATTAATTGGTCTGCTAGCTCGCCTGTCACCAACAGTAATTAAAATAGGCTCGTGAGTCCGAAACATAACTGCTAGAATGCGAATATAAGACCTTTTTAATTCGCATAAAGAAAAACAGAGAAAGTCCTTCGATCTTTTAAACATAACTGCTAGAATGCGAATATAAGACCTTTTTAATTCGCATAAAGAAAAACAGAGAAAGTCCTTCGATCTTTTAAACATAACTGCTAGAATGCGAATATAAGACCTTTTTAATTCGCATAAAGAAAAACAGAGAAAGTCCTTCGATCTTTTAAACATAACTGCTAGAATGCGAATATAAGACCTTTTTAATTCGCATAAAGAAAAATAGAGAAAGTCCTTCATTCTTTTAAACATAACTGCTAGAATGCGAATATAAGACCTTTTTAATTCGCATAAAGAAAAACAGAGAAAGTCCTTCGATCTTTTAAACATAACTGCTAGAATGCGAATATAAGACCTTTTTAATTCGCATAAAGAAAAACAGAGAAAGTCCTTCGATCTTTTAAACATAACTGCTAGAATGCGAATATAAGACCTTTTTAATTCGCATAAAGAAAAACAGAGAAAGTCCTTCGATCTTTTAAACATAACTGCTAGAATGCGAATATAAGACCTTTTTAATTCGCATAAAGAAAAACAGAGAAAGTCCTTCGATCTTTTAAACATAACTGCTAGAATGCGAATATAAGACCTTTTTAATTCGCATAAAGAAAAACAGAGAAAGTCCTTCGATCTTTTAAACATAACTGCTAGAATGCGAATATAAGACCTTTTTAATTCGCATAAAGTAAAACAGAGAAAGTCCTTCGATCTTTTAAACATAACTGCTAGAATGCGAATATAAGACCTTTTTAATTCGCATAAAGAAAAACAGAGAAAGTCCTTCGATCTTTTAAACATAACTGCTAGAATGCGAATATAAGACCTTTTTAATTCGCATAAAGAAAAACAGAGAAAGTCCTTCGATCTTTTAAACATAACTGCTAGAATGCGAATATAAGACCTTTTTAATTCGCATAAAGAAAAACAGAGAAAGTCCTTCGATCTTTTAAACATAACTGCTAGAATGCGAATATAAGACCTTTTTAATTCGCATAAAGAAAAACAGAGAAAGTCCTTCGATCTTTTAAACATAACTGCTAGAATGCGAATATAAGACCTTTTTAATTCGCATAAAGAAAAACAGGGAAAGTCCTTCGATCTTTTAAACATAACTGCTAGAATGCGAATATAAGACCTTTTTAATTCGCATAAAGAAAAACAGGGAAAGTCCTTCGATCTTTTAAACATAACTGCTAGAATGCGAATATAAGACCTTTTTAATTCGCATAAAGAAAAACAGGGAAAGTCCTTCGATCTTTTAAACATAACTGCTAGAATGCGAATATAAGACCTTTTTAATTCGCATAAAGAAAAACAGAGAAAGTCCTTCGATCTTTTAAACATAACTGCTAGAATGCGAATATAAGACCTTTTTAATTCGCATAAAGAAAAACAGGGAAAGTCCTTCGATCTTTTAAACATAACTGCTAGAATGCGAATATAAGACCTTTTTAATTCGCATAAAGAAAAACAGGGAAAGTCCTTCGATCTTTTAAACATAACTGCTAGAATGCGAATATAAGACCTTTTTAATTCGCATAAAGAAAAACAGGGAAAGTCCTTCGATCTTTTAAGTATCCTGATATATTATATATTGGTTTTCTTTAGTTTCTAAGAAATATTCGAAATATTCGAATAGTTACTGGCCAAGTAACATCTATTAAATATTCTAGGTCTTGCTGTTGCGGGTTAGAGGTCTGAGCATTGAAGATATCTGATGGGACCGTCGACGAATACTAATCCGCCGGAATTACTGAAATGCTAGGGAGATGAGTAATACAAATATTTTAAGGTAAATAAAGCGAATCGAGTTAATGTTCTTAAATATTAAAGCATTGATCCCACAACGCCGACGTAAGAAGACTTACGCTTGTATTTCTTTTAAGGTACTCCTTCAAAGTAGGTAGGAGTGTTTTTAGCACAATCACATTTTGCCAGCTGTGGCGTCTATAAGCATTACGTACATGCATGCCGAAATCGAACGCAGTATCATAACAATATTTACTCACGTACAAAATATGATTGTAAAAGAACCATCTATTGCTGGTTAAAATCCCTCAGCTATGAGGAAACAGAAAACCTACTACATATTCCCTCATAATTAGAGTTCCCATGAAAATATTTCCTATTCCACATCCACACCTACCACGCTGCTAACAGATCTGCAAGCCTCCTAGTAGAATCTGATCCTATCTCTACATAGACATCCAATCCCAAGATAACCTCATTGTCGTAGGGTTAGCGCATACAGACAAATACATGCATGCACTTACACACACACACTCATATGCACACGCACGCACGCATACACACACACACAAGCACACACACGCACACACACACACACACACCCACACACACACACACACACACACACACACACACACACACACACACACACACACACACACACAAACACACACACACACGTCACACACACATAACATACATCATACGGTACTAATATTCGTAACCACTCACACTAATATCACATAACCACATACCAAAATCACCTATTTGAACTCCGGCTGTCCAGAGTTAGGAGAGGCTGGTAATCTGTCATACAGGTGTATCCTAGTACAGATACCAGTCTCTCACGCAGATTTCCACTTTATAAGAAATGTTTATCTTTGCCTAAGTTATATATTGTTTTTTCTGTAATTTTCTGTGTGAGAGAGGAAATAAATGCTTTATTTATTTATTTATTTATTTATAAGATCGGCCACAAGTATAAGTGCAAACTTATGCATTATTTCTTATGTTCATTAGCTTTTTGGTAACCAATTCTCGGTAACAGCACAGCGTCTAGTGTGTTTCAATCGAGGGCAAATAATCGCTATACAAGACACCTAAAAACGTTAATAACAGGAATGTGATTGAAAACACCTTTGCCTACCATTTGAGTACAGGTATGAGTCTACATGTGGAATAGACAAAACAATTAAACTGCACTCTGCAGAAAGTGTGTGATGAATAAACTAATTAAATTACCGCAGCCATTTTGCGAGCGAGTTTACAAAAGCCATTAGCCGGCCCAGACTCCATGCTATTGATCTGGCTAAATTTACCATGCCAACACCGAGCCGACTGCAATAATTGAGCGGTCCGCCGCTCGTAATGGGAAATCCATACCACATACTACGAGTACACCATACGAGTTTTCTGTATCGTCTGTGAATCATCCATGGTTGATTTTTATATTAACTTATTAATTAGCCAGCATCGATCTCTGATACGGTGAAAAACAGCATTGTGTCTGGGACTCGGATTCTAAGTGTTGGCCAAACGATTGATACCTTCTGTTAAAGATTGTTGTCATAGATGTACTTAGCCTCAATGAACCAATACCGCAAGAAAAGTGTCCACACTAAGAAGAGGGAGCTCACACATCAGACAGAATTAAAGTGTTAAATCCTTACTAATATTATAAAGGTGAATATGAGTTTGTTTCACTTTCACGCATTAGCTTACAACTGACCACCATAAAAGTTTTGAAATTTCGCGTACACGTTGTCAGGGCTACAAAAAAGGACATAGGGTTCCTTTTACCCAGAAAAAATTACTGTTCCCGAGAGATAGAAATGTATACTATAACGCGAGCGAAGCCGCGGGCAAAACCTAGTGTTCAATATGACTGAGCGTGACAATACTTTATAACAGCTTAGATGTCATCTAGGCATTCCGTTCCAGATGGCAACTTAAGACCATATTAAACCGTAGAAGGATGGATTTATGATTTTAATATTTGCCTTCTGCAATAATAGTAAGTGATTTGCAATACTTCTGTTATAACAACTGCCAAGTTTTCAGACCGTTAGACTGACATGTGTCTTTTCGAAGTTGTATATTAATTGTCACTCGCTTTAACGGTGAAGGGCACTGTTGTAAGAACTTATGCATGTGTCTGTCAATATAGTAGACCAGTATAGTGGCTAGGCCACACGAGACTGTTCTCGTGGCCAGCAGGATGAAAATTTATAAAAGAGCTGTTGTTATTATTATTTGAAATCAGTTTTTACTTAGACTCATAAACTGTGGTAGTGGCCAATAAAGTAGTTCTGGGAAAGCAAATGAAAAAGGAAACGATTATAACTAATGAATTAAAAAAGAAAGAGACCTTCATTCCCATGTAAGCACATAAGAACAAAACATAGCCGGCAAAATGTGGATGCAGTATATCTCTTCGTAAAAAGGTCCATTATTGTTACAGCATTCAACAAAACAGCATCTCTATCAACATTAACTAATTTATCAACAATACATTTTTGGCACCTCATCGACGCATTTAAAAATACGAAGTACAGGATATATCCATCGTTAGATACACAATTAGGCGACACGTGTGGGGAATTTGGCCAATCGTAAAAAAGTTACCCTATATTTGGTCGTAAGAATAGTTAAAACGCGGCGCGATGATAGAAAGTGAACTAAAGATGTGATAGTCTCATGAGAAGGGTGGTGTATTTTTGCACCAAAATATGTACAAGTATTTTTCGTTCTTTTGGCGTGTCAAACGCGTGCATTGTCTATCAATCAGTTACCTTAATATATACCTTATTAGATACTTAATATATATTAAATCGTCTACGAAGTGTTGCCTTACCGAATGAACGCGGAGTGCACAAATTGAGAGAGATGGAGAATTCTCGCAATAGCCGCAACCAACCTATCAGACGATTCTTGCACCACATGCAACTTCGCCAGGAGTGTACGACTGAGAAGAAGTATACCTAATTAGAAAACCGTGGTGCAAGTTCAGCCGGCTGAACTGACTCGCTCGCTACAAAATATTATTTTATAGATACTGGTCCGTTTCTTTAACTTGTAGGGGTTGTTATATAGTCTTTAAGCTTGCTTAATAAATGCGCTATCTAAAGCAAAAAGTATTATGAAAATCGGACTGTTAGTTCCAGAGATTAACGAGTTTAAACAAACAAACTCTCCATTATTACAATACTGTAATAGACTGTATCGATACATAAGTCTGAATCGCATGCTTGCAGTTGGCATTGTGAACTTATATATCTAAGTTATGACAAACATCGAACGTAAAATTCATGATAAAAACTTATTTAAGATTGTCAACGACATACTCGCACATAACTTTGGCCCAATGTGGGCCAATCGATGTCACGGATCAATATCTTGTCGAAATTAGTTTATTTATATATGCTTATATAAGCCACGCTAAAGCGACAGGTTACTCGGCTCTTTCAGTATAAATCAGTTGCTTTTTGGAAGATAGATGCAGCTAGCATACCCTTAAATGATATCGACAATTGACCACGATGCAGCCGCTGACTCTCTTAAAACTAAGCAAAAAATTGTGAAGTGAAGAAATACTTGCAAAGAGAGGATTTCACTACGTACCCTTGGATTACCCACCTCTACTATAGTCATAGAAAAAGGTTGACAATACCAAACACTAGTGATGGTGGACAGCCACGTCGTGGAATCCGGGCGTACTCTAGGTTGCCCTACGCCGCTTCGATTGATTGACCTTCCGGTTCACTTACCGTACGAGATAGTATGTGTTCTGATACTTTACGGGAACATTCTATAAGAGCGTGAACATTCAAGAATAAAAAGAGAAGACCAGTTTGTGAGACCTTTACCTAAGCCAGGGATTACAGGTAAATTTTAAGTAACTGAACCTACCTGCACCTTGTATGGGCATACAAACAATTTCTAGCAGACTAGTCTTCTCTTTTTATTCTTGCGCGAGGATGACCTCTTGTGACTGTGCGTGTATATCAATGCCTTTACGTTCACGTACGTCTACAAAATACAATCCCAATCGGATTGTTTCCAATATCACGTACACAGATACGTGCAACATAATTGGATAGCAAAATAATTACTAGATTTCAATCCAAGCTGTGTGTGCACAGTCACGAAGCCATTAGCTCGTTCAATCTACATTTTTCATCTATAAAACCATTTTCCGGTGACGCAAAAAAAGGTAATTTTAATCGATGCGAGCGTGGCATTCATAGATTTTCGTGTTTCAGAGTTCAATGCTCGATTTATTGGCTCAGAAAAGTTTCGTGAAGCGAACTTACACAGCCAGCCTCCGTTTGCTTTGAATAATGACTTTTTTATTTACATTTAAAATACATTGCTGGGGTTGGACTGATCTTTATGTATTGTACGTTAATCTGTTTGTACGTTTCGTATTGTTCTTTTACTCTTTTAAATATATGTTTTGTCTTTTTCTAGGAAGTTAATTTAGTCTAGTTATACGGTAGCTTGACCTGTAATGAAAAACCTGTAAATCTTAAGACACATTTAGTCGAGAAGGGTGGCTAATGGTAAAGTGAAATTTTACCAGATGGTCAAGCTACGGTACCGCTTGGAAACCAATCCTGCCACCAGGCAATTTATGGCGAATGATTTACGGCGTTGATACATAATATTTAAAATAGGATAGGACAGATGGTAAAACTGTTTTAATGTAGAAATCTTACATTTTAGAAATTTAAAATACTGATATTATGTGTTATTATAGAAATTAATATTTAAAATTAATTTCCTAATTATGGCAGTAACTCGACGCAGATACAAAAAAGTAAATAATTTAATAGTAGTATTACTAATAATTTATTATGCTTACAATTTTGTTTTTATAATTATACGTCTGTTTTTAATTAAATTACTGGTTTCACATTTTACCTTATTTCATTAACAGACTGTATCTTGTATAGGGTTTAGCCTAACCAAAGTCTAATCAAACTAATCTATACAGGTTGTCAACTCAACGATAACTTATTGTATGCTGCGGGGTAAGACGGGCGAGATAACTGCTAGATTAGAAGGTGCACACATCACCTGTCAACTGTTACGTGAGCTGGTGAATATATCAGGTTTAGTTCCACTGCGGCGTTGCCGTGTCATAGGTTAAGTAGATATATTTACAAACAAGGCATAACGTAGTATATAATTATGTACAGTGCTATACGGAACTGACGAACGCTTAAAGAACGATAACTGTTTACACATACGTTATGAATTACTTTCTAGTAACTAGATATATGAAAGCGTAATTATTGTATACTATAGGTATATTAGTATTTTCCTTAAAAGAGTAAGGTAAAGCATATGCCGATCTTGCTGACCTTGCACTAAAGGAGCTCACTGTACTATTTACTTATTGGCACAAACGAAATGGTAATTTATTTATTCTCATTGCTGGAAGCTTATTGTAATTGAAATCGCACATAGCTTAAGATTATATATATAATCGAATTAGTCTTCCTTCGTAGTCTACTAACATAAACGCGTGCTTAAGCCATAGCTAGATGGTAACTTCTATTTTATGAATATAACTTGCTTCATTCGGCTTTGTGCATATAGACAAAAGATAAGCAATATCTATGGGAGAGGGGTAAGCATATATATTAATTTAAAACAAAGATTTCAATCATAGATTCGTACTACCACAATTAGATATGGTCACTTTCCTTGCCTTAAGTTGTCATCAAACACATGTCACCTTAACATCTGTATAACTTGTAAAACTTGTACACTATCAATCTCTATCAAGAAAATGGAATGTGTGAGTTCACTTTTCTTAGTGTGTACACTTTTTTGAGCGACCGAACTACGATGAGGATACATGTACGATTTGCATCATTGATCATAACGTTATCATCAAGCCTGCAAATAACCATCCAATAATATTCAACAAAAAGTATTCCGGAAAAACCAACAGTACGAAACTAACTAGCAAAATAAAATAAGACGTAAAATAATAAAGTTGGCAGACAGCAGGAGAGGGGGTAGTAGAGGGGTCGCGTGACTCTGCTCCATAGTATATAGTTGACAGGAACGAATTGCTTTTTCAATGTTGTTCAAACAAATAAAACAAGTTTTGATGACATTTCAAAAGGAAAATTAGCTTTCTGCGGCGAACAAATACGGGTTTGATTGTGTACCGTACTGTCTATAGTTGAGTGGAGTTTATATTTTTATTTGAGGGTGGTTTAAAGCGGCTCTTCTGATGGTTAGTGATAACGGCGCTCAATCGTCTTCTCCCTAGCCTTTATTATTCCCAAGTCACTTGGGGTCGGCTTTTCTAGTCTAACCGGATTTGAATGGATATCAGATTTTGCCACCTGACCTCCGCAACCCGAAGGCTAATGATACCCTAAGGGTAGACCAGTGTCAGGATATTATAGGACACTGATTTCCCAATAACGACTGCCATAGATGTTCATGGCAGCCGGGACCGAGAGCTTAACGTGCTCTCTGAGGCACGGAGCAGGCGATAATTGTCATAATTTCGAAAAGTCATATAATTTCCAAAAGTCAGAGGTGTATTCTTGGAGAGTCACTGCTTACATTCATCACTGCCTACATACATCTTGGTGTCAAACAGACTCACGGCTTAGATGCTTTTCAGCTACCGTAGCCTGTGTGCACTTGAAACACAGGGCATATCATTCGCGCTAGTGATAATGAGGGCAAGGGTACGTAGAGGAGAAAAGAAGAGACCAAGAGGTTGATTGTAGAGAGAGGTTGACAGTACAATACATCCTGCGCACATGGCTGGTATTTGTAATGATTCGCCTTTCTATCCGAAATATACTATAAAAATGACATTATCATTGCCTCATGTAACTTACGCTACCTGGCTGCATACCAAACCTTATATTTTGAGATAGCCTGTTTGCTTGAACTCGCTATTGCGACCGAATATTTCTGAATAAACCTTATATTCTGATGACAATTTCTGCATAGGATACATAAGTATATGGCTTTTGGACCAATTATAATATTTAAAATGATTTTTGTCGTTCTCGATGCTTGAAGGTAAACAAGAATACTAGTAAAATGTAATCCAAGTAATCAGGAATCTTAAAACGATGCGACCGTCACTAACACTATTCAGTTCCCATACAATTCCTCCACAAATCTTGTCCAATTGTAACAGAAACAGTACATTGATTTACTGAAATTACTAGCTAATCCGTCATATGGCACTAACTTGGTAAAATGTCTCTGCTTTCCCTGTCAGAAATTACAAGCATTTCATACTTTAACGTAATCATATCTCGATTGCAATAATTTACAATAGCTACAGGCAAATTGGGCCCAATTTGTGCATGCGCGGGCGGCCATATTGCTTTCATAACGTCTGGCCTCAAACCTATGATGGGTTAAAATGGCAAGAGGTATGTCACAGTCAAGAGATTATATCTTGCTAAGAACAAGCTGTGTCCGAGTTAGACCCTTAATATAAATTGTAATTTAAGCACGAAACGAGTTTAAATTTCTATCATCGCATATTTAATCTACGTTAATCTTGACATTATTACCTTAATAGTTAAATTATCACTAGCCGGCAAGTTGACGGTTTAAGTGTTGACCAAGAGATCACACGTAATCCTATATTAGTAATTAATGTTTTGAATAATTAAAAATACTATAATACGGTATGAAGACTAATTAAGGCGTGTAAATCTTTGCAGCAGGGAGCAAATTTGTATCATTTTTTTATCTCATTTCAGCTTCCATTGCCGTTTATCAGGGCTAGTTACCAGACAATCAAAGAGCAGCGATAGCTCAGTGGGGAGACCAACAGACTGCAATGCAGAGGGTCTCGGGTTCGAACCCACGTCGCGCACCTCTGAATTTCGGAAGTTATATGACTTTTCGAAATTATCTGCGTATTGATTGACAATTATCGCCTGCTCCGTGCCTCGGAGAGCACGTTAAGCCGTCGGTCCCGGCTGCCATGAACATCTAAGGCAGTAGTTATTGGGAGAGTGTCGACACAAAAGATCCCACTGGGTCGAAGTGTCGCCGGTCTGCACTGACTGGCCTCCACATAAGATACATACATACCAGACAATCAGTTACAGATGATTTAAAAACAGATTGATTTGCATATTCTCTAAGAATTGATGTTCAGAAATTTACAAGAAGCCTAAGCGCAAATATTATTTTAAAATATTTTATTAAGTACATCATAGGATCAACGAAGTGATCATAATAAAAGCGGATGAAGCAAAAGATTTTTATTAGAATCGTGGCAAGTGGAAATGCGTAGTATTTTCCTAAGACAGGCTTAAGCGTACCTTGGAAAATGGTAATTAATTAACAGTTAGTTAGTTTTGTGTACGAAATGGTATACAACAAACATCTCAGTGCCGCCGACATTTATAAAACGGATTAATTGGATTAATGTGGATTAACGGATTGATTCACATTATATCCAAATCAATTTATTTTGATGCGTAAAGCGGCTCACAGTCAAAATTCAATCAGTTTAATCCAAAATATTTAGACTTGAAATTAAATATTTGTTATGATGAGGAATAAATTTTAATCTTAAATGGTTGTGGATTAGATTGAATACGAATTTCAAGTTTAAACTTTCGAGAGAATTTAGTTTGCAATATCATTTGATTACCCAAGGCTAAAAGTAAAACTTACACAGATATATAATCCTACGGGATCGGTAGAGTAGGTATTAGAAATATATTTACGTAGCTACGATTTTAGACCCTACGTAATAGGTCGCGAGCCTTATACCTTCTGAGGGGCACAGTTCCAGACAGTTGTCAGCAATAAACCCAAATACCACATTGCTCGGATCGGGAATCGAACCCGAGACGTCGTGCATAAGCAGGCAAAAAAATATTGACATACTAAGTTCATATACCACCGCTAAACTCAAAACTAAAAGAATGCAGAAAGACGTTTAATCATTTTTTGACAGCTGTGTCAGCTAATGTCACAGTACCATTTGTTTACGAATGCGCTAGTCTTAATCCTTGTCTATTGGCCCATGCTAGGTCCACTTCGAGTTTTAGGTATTAAAGACTACGTGCAGACTGCAGAGAAAGTGCTGTGTAGGTGGATGAATGCAATGTCTGAGTTTGATCATGTTCATCGTTAGCTGATTGTGGGAATTATTAATTGGGTCAGTTGCATTGATTATGGATGAGTGTGTTTACGAGTTTCGTGTATAAGAGCCAGATGTAAATTAATACTGATTTAGATGCAAATGGGCAGAATTTCTAGAATTGTCTTAAATTTCTTTTTAAATGCATTTTGAAATAGCGATCGATTAATTTGTTAGTCACAATAACACAAATTATTCCGTGTTATACTTATTGTGTTGCAAATGAGGAGGATAAGTAAAAATACTTTTACTATGAATGCAAAGATATGTATCTTAAAAATAACACGTATGCTGGCTGATTTTATTGATAGGATATGTTTCAGAGTAATATTTCTTTGACTGATACGCGGCCCAACGGCGTTAGGATGGAGAATCTGTTATGTAAGTCTAAAATTATTTTAATAAGGATGATACTGCGATGATTACTAATTGTAAAGGTTCTCAATGGCATACAATATTATAGTGGCGTTGCGACATTAATGTTTAATTAATAATTTATGCGATGACCATTGTAAACGTGCAAAATTAGTCAACCCTTGTAGTCTTCGAAAGGCTTTATGATAAATCGAGATTCGAGAGTACTGTTGAAACTCGGGATAATGTATTTTATATTGTAATACCCGCTGATTTCTTATACTAAGAATCTATTCACTGTCCAAGTTTTACTAACGGGCAAGCTGGCAATTCAGTCATTAATTAGCAACGATAGCTTACATTAGCAGTGATTGAGTGGCGGAACGTTGGACTACCACGCAGAGATCTCAAGATCGATCCCAAGGCCCGTATCTCTGATTTAAAAGTTATTTATGTATTCAATAGTTAATTATCGTTTGTTTTAACGGTGAAGGAATAATGTTTTCAATGATATGTGAAGTCCACCATGGTGGCCCGTGCCCACCATGGTGCACTATAGCTTGACCCTTCTCACACTGAGAAGAGGCCCGTGCCCAGCAGTTTGACAGTTAATAAAGGGCCGATATTATAAGCGGACGATTCTCTGGCTCTCGCTCGCGGCATAGTTTCTGATCATGATGATCTGTTGTTGCAATATTAGAAGTACTTAATTAGGTATTTTATTTTAATATACATACTTTAACTTAACTTTACCTTATGTAAAACTCAGTTTGTATTATGGCTAAAATATACTAAAGCCGTTTACAAATTAATTATGTATATATTACTTATAAACGCTCAACGTTGTTACGTTAAGTAGGTAAGAAAGTCTTTGTTCCAAAAGAAATGGTAATCACTTAAGTAAAAGTAATGACAACCGGTTCATTAACCGACAGGTAGCTGGCATTATCCTTGCAAATTAATGGATTAATCAGCATATTACACAAATCAATTATAAATTCTATCAAGTGACTCATCTATTTAATGGTTGGGTAAAATCTGCATACTCTGTGTACTGTATATCGCACGATATTATTAGCGTTATAACTTTACAAATAGATGATGAGCTAATTAAGCAAAAATAACATAATAAACATAATAAAGTGGGCCAGGGAGACAAATTTAATAAATACATTAAAAGCTTCTAACTACTATGCGAATGATATCATAGAAACCGTTGGAACCACGTAAGTCAAAGTCAATAATCATTTATTTATTTAGGTCACAAAGTATCACTTATGTACGTCAAAGAGGTTAGTGAGTTTATTACATTTAGTGATTTTATTTATGTTAGTTGCAAGGTTCAGGCAAAAGGTTGAGCCCATGAGAAGGTACCTGCAAGATACTCAAGGCCACTCGTTTAACTCGCCATTAAATTATAATTTTGGTATTTTGAAGTAGAGATCACAAGTTCGATTCAACGGCAATCTTTGAAGCTATTTTTGAAGTTATATTTTATTGTGAATCTTTGCATCATCACAATTAACATCTTATATCGCGATGACCGAACACTCATATTTTGAAAAATAAAGGTATCGTTAACTTTATCACTTTTCTATTTATTATTTTCACAGGTATTTTGTTTACATTTCATTCATACATTTTTATAAACAAAATTAATATCTATAAAGAGTTAGCAGCTTTTGAAGTATATGTGTTTGGTCCATTTTGTAAAATACCATAAATCTTTAACGATGTTCATAATTTGAAATTATGCGAATTGAATTCGATTTTCGAACACTTATATTATATTATATTTAATAGGGCAGTGACTCTCATTTTGTACAAAGGAGGCCAAAATATCCGTAATCTGACAGGGTGCGTGGAAATTTATTTAAACTTCTTTAATACTTATTTATTATGACACGGCCATTGTCAACTGACAACCCTAGAAGTGACGTAACAAGACAAGCTCGGTGGATCGCTTGCGCTTGCGCAACTGTTGGTTATGATTTACACGCCCTAGTAACAGTGCCAGTGCTAGATCGGAGATATTTGTTGCAGGGAAAGGAGGTGCACATTGACTACTTATTACTACGTACTTACCTTTAGTTACCACCAACCATAAGCCACTTTGAACAAATATTAATTTATTAGGTAGGTACATAATATAAATACTTCTCTTAAGTTCACTCTTGTGAATGTGTGAATAAGTATGTGAATAAGTGTGAGTGCTGATGAGGTCTTGGGTTCGATACTCAGATAGAGCAAAGTGTTATCTGGTATTTGTCAAGAATTTTATTAGCAGCACTGAGTCTGGCACTCTTCCTATTTTAAAATCTTGATATAGAGACATTAAGAAAGTTAAGTAAGAAATCACACTATTAAATAAATCATGCGTCTCAAGTGTCCGCGTATTTTAAAATATACTACATTTTAATCTTGTTAAGAGTTTTATATTTACACGTCTAAAACAACGAACACAAAGAACATCCAGACTCGGAACAACCTTTAGTGGATCACACAACTTTTTGTTCCGTGTGGGATTCGAACCCACAACACTTGGCGCAGTGGCAATGGCGAGGCGACCACTTAAACCACTACGGCACATTTTGAATATTTTTCAGCATGTTTTCATCACACATTTTGGGTCAATTCAAGCATATTATAACCTGAGCCATTAAAATAAAACACAGTAAGTAGATCTTTTAATTATACTTATTTATTTGTCATTCATAAAGTTCTTAATACCAAAAGTAAAGACAAACTTCCTACTTAACACTAGCCAGGCATATTAAATTACGTCGATTAAAATAATTAGTCACTAATTAGTAAAAATATACTGATTTATCACACAAAGCATGTATTTTGAATTGGCTTAAAATACTCTGCTTAATGTTTTTTACTTAAAATTACTATAAAACGTACGCAAAAGTAAAAACAAAAATGATGGACAAAATGATCTCTGTGATATCATTTTGTCCATAATTTGGAAGAAGATCGTATTCGATGAATTTTTGTTATATGTTTTAAGGATGTAAGTGAATTCAAGATCTTTCAAAATACATAGATAAAGTATTTAAGCTTTAGTTACAAGATTTTTTAAATTTACATTATCGACAATCTTTGCTGGTCAGAGTTTTATTGTAAAGTATTGACCAGACTTAGACTAAAACGTTTTTTTGTAAAATAACCTATTTTCTAAACATGTTTCGAAGTGGAATTGTGCATCATTAATAATACCACTTCGAGTTAATTTAACGTCATGTCCTTTTCTATTCATGTTTTATTTTTAAATATAAACTCAAGTTATGATTAACAAGTAAGTTTGAATTATAGTGCGGATTTTATAATATGTTTAAAACTATTAACATTGAATTTATAAAGCATACATATAAAAACTTCAAATGAAAATGAATACGCATAATTCTTGAATATTTAGAGACATTAAAAAAGATCATTAATGACATTGATTTACTTATATCCAGTACCTATTTATTAGCTTGCTTTATATAAAAAAGATACGTTTTTACTAACACAATTCGTTCTCTTACTCGAAACTTTCTGTGCACACACATTTTCATTTCCGGCCTCGATGGCGTAATGGTTAGTGTAACCCCCACTGCCACGCCTGAGGTCGCGGGTTCGATTCCCGCACAAGTCAAACATTTGTGTGCATGAACATGGATGTTTGTCTTGGTCTGGGTGTTTCTATGTATAATATGTATGTATTTACAAAAAAAAAGTATATATGTATGTTTATCCATTGTCTAGTACCCATAGTACAAGCTCTGCTTAGTTTGGGCTAGATGGTGTTGTGTGTATGTGTTAGAATATTATATTATTATTATTATTTAGAGCTACAATCTGGTTTTATATAGTTTACTCTCAATAAGTTAAATTCGAAGAAGCATAGTATATGCTTCTCTTCGATTATAACTTGTAGCCAGAAAAGTAAATAAATTTGTTTTGGACTTTATCTTTAATCTTTATAATTAATAAAATCATGAAATTTTGTATGACATATATAATTTATATTTCTTTAAAGGTACATGTCGATCATAATTTTGGAAGAATTTTCTTTAGTTTAACAAACCGTTGAAAAACGTCTTCTTATGAATATATTGCAGGTAGACTAAACAGTTATTTTCACTCTGGTTTTTCACTTTGTTTCACTCTTGTAGTATTTTATTTTCGGTCGTTTTATCATAAATTGATATATTAATAGCAGTCGAATGTAGATGCTAGTACAGTTACTTTATGTATAACTTACCGTTTCACTAACTATAATCCATCCAGCGAGAATTTATACAATTTTAAATGTTTGGTATTGGTGGCACTAAATTTCTATAATTTACTTAATCATTGAGGATGCTTTATTTATATCGAAATAGCTATCTATATAAAGGACATATGTATATATTTAAAAATGTTGTCAAGGCTTACACAATGAAGGACACCGGGAAATTAAAAAGATGTATGGATATACTAATCATATCACAAATAAGCTATGCATGATTACTTTGAAACGTTGTTACAAGAAATCAGTTCTTAATTACCTATGCCTTCATATCTCTTATTTATGCATATATTAGCTGCTAAATTCTGACGCTTACGAGTAGTCCTCAAACCAGCATACCTAGATTAGGTAACACCAAATTCTTTTTCTAGTACGTTTTATCCAAACGGTCAACAAATCCACCCTTTACCACAAAACTTAAGCGAACCCAAACTACTATTAAATGCTTACAATAAAAATTGCGATAAACGACAGTTATTACTGTAAGACGATGGTATCATAATACATATTAATTCTCACTGAACGAAATTACCAAATTAATATCACTGAAACTTATTCTACCTTAAACCTACGCCACAAGGACACATATATATATACATCTATTCTACTCTTTTTCAAAGAACTCATCAGTGAGTGGTATGTGAGAGATTTGATCATACGTGTAAGTATCGAAGAACTTCTGTGTGACGTTCATCATATAATCGATGGCGTAGTCCAGGATGGGGCCGCCGAAGTCCTTGGCTAATACTTGGGAATCCGCGTTCAGGACCTGCAGAACCTGAGCACCTAGAAAAGATAGAGATAGGATAAGTTAGTGTTGAAAGTTTATTTAATATTTCGACTCCACGGGTACGCATCATCATCATCATTTCAGCCTATTGCAGTCCACTGCTGGACATAAGCCTCCCCCAGGGTGCGCCACAAGGCCCGATCTCCCGTTTTCGCCATCCAGTCACCTCCAGCCACCTTTTTCAGATCATCGGTCCATCTGGCCGGAGGGCGTCCTACACTACGCATACCGGAATAAAAATGATAGATATAGATGGATAATCTATTACTAGGTATTTCAATTGGTTTCTGCCTCGCTACTGCCACTGCGCCGCTGTTGTTGCTCCCTACATAGGATAAAACATTGTGTGATCCAGACACAAATAGTTGTTCACTCCTTTGTTTAATATAATATTTGCAAAGTCCCCCGCGACACAGGGAATAATCCTAGTGTAGAAGTTGCCTTTTAAAAGATAAGTTAGAATTTATAGAATTCGATAACTTTGAGATCTGTCAGCCGGTTACCCGCAATTTCGTTTGCATTATTATAGAGAACATTGTTTTATTGGGATAAGAGGTAACTCCATACAATTCTACCTAAATCCGTTCAGCGGTTTAGACGCTATAACTTAACAAACTATTGTTAGTTGAGTTGCTTTCTTATTCATACCTATGTATTATTAGATACGCATGATTTCAATATTTGTAAACTCCTAAAGGAGTTATCTATCTAGCTTTATTTGTCTAACGCAGCAAGCAGGATTTATTTTAAGAATTTACTTATACCACTTATCTACAATTTAAGAAATTCGTTTTAATTAATATTGTCTTCTATAATATTGTCTTCTATTTACGCGAATATTATTCATTGAAATTAAACTGCTATATACGGATTTTATCGCGTTGTTTATTTGAAACTTTATTACAAAATTTTGAATTTTTTTTACACTACTACTACTATTAAACTTTACTAATTTTTAAGCTAATTAAATTATTATTAAACTATTTAGATTTAATTTATTTTTACACTTTCCCCGACGTTTCGGTTGCTTTTCAATAGCCATGGTCACGGGGAGACTAAACTCGTTTTAATTATTAATAATTTTTATGGCTTTCATTACTGGTTACCGATAAGCCTTTTGACGTCATCTATACTGATATCATAAATAGGAAATATTTGTATATTTGTTTGTAATGAATAAACTCAAAAATATATACAAAAATTCTTTCACTATTAGAATGCTACTTTATCCAGAAATAACATAGGCTATATAACATCACGCTATGAGCCACAGGAGAGGAGTAGTAATAAAAAACGTGGATATAACCGCGCAGGACAGCTAGTGATTAAATATTCTAAGATATTTTTGCCAACAGATTTCTTTGAAACTTGTTTATACAAAGTAATTTGTTTGCAATAGTAATAAGCTTGTTCTTTAGCGAGTGTGACCTTGTTTTGAAGTCGTAGTTTAACATTGACTTTGAGTCAATATTTCTACTATTGATGAACTTACCAGGTCAAGGCTAGGCCTTACAACGCTCTAACCTTAGTATTCAAGGCTTCTTTTAATATTTCAATTATACTTCGGTTATAATTACTGGTACTAAGTTTCGTGAGACGAGCATAGCTAATTGTTATAACAGGAAGCGTTGCGTGCAAGGAGTATAGTGCTTCAGGATTATGTATTGTTTTTGACGATTATATTTAAGAAATATAATGTGTTTACGATTATTACTAAGAGCTGTATTTTTTTAAACCTGAATGTTGTTTGTGCGAAATTAGGAGTATATTAACAGCAAAAAACTAACAAAGTTATATTATTATGTTGATTTGATTCACATAACCGCTTCTTCAAGTGTTGTATTCACCACACGACTCAAAAAAATGGGGCATCCACAAATAAGTACATCGAGTTTAGGTTTTCTTTTTGTATATTGTATATAATGTATACGTAGACATTTAAACAATATACAAAAAGTTCTTCTCGTTAAAAGAAGTATACGCTGCGCGGGAGTAGTCTTCTCTGTTCTTTTATTACGTTATATAATTTTGCCAGACCCCTGATTACACAATTAACAGTAAATCTGATCGAAAACTTATGCTATTGTACCACAGAAGTTGATTTCTTGTAACCAAAACCCAATAAATGCTTCACTACAGGATAAATGTCGAAGGCTAAACGAAATTTAGCAATGTATTAGTAGTCTACACTTAGCTTTACTCCGTGTTATAATGTCATATGTTATTGACACGTAGTTTTGTGTGTCACTGTTGGTCAACCAAGTAGGTCGCCGGTTGTTGCGTATAATCCCCCAGGAAATGTGTTGTAAAGTCATTCACACATACATAGTCTTATGATTTTGTTCTAAAGAGGTATGTGTATTCCAACTACATTTCGCCGGCTATGGTTTTCTTTGCCTGTAATAAAGCTTATTGCCTTCTACTGTCTATCGAACCCAACAATACTCGGCGTAGTGCAGTGGTGAGGCGATCACTTTAACCACTACGCTATTGGTGCAGTCAACATTTGTTGATAGAAAACGCAATAACATTGCTCGATTCATACTGCTATACTTTGATCGAGGTACAAGCTAGGTTGCTAAAACGTCTTTACTCTCTCGAAGCAGCCACTTGAAGATAAACTACAAGAAGTAGTATAACACTTACTGATCTGAGGGTTTCCTCTGATGAGATTGGTGAGGTTCAGCTTAAGATCGGTTCCGTAGTCAGCCTTGTATTTGTAGGAGTTAATCTTGTAGTGGCCCTCGTTCTTATCGTTCAGCACTACTCTTTCTACCACTTCGAGACGGATGCGCTGGTTATCTAGATGAAAGGATAATATAAAGATTCTGATAAATTCATTATTTATATGAAGACGATTGTCAAAGTAATAAAGATTAAAATAGTAGTAATAAGCTGGTATAATATTGGTTTGTAATTGGGCTTGTAATTCATTCTAATGAACATTGAAAAAAATATTATGTAATATGTCATTTCGGCGATTAGCGTGTATAACGACAAACAAACAAAACACTAATTATGATTTTATTAAATGTATTGATTTGACATGTTCGATTGAGATCATATTTTAGAGTAGTATAAGCAATTCGAATACTGCTAAGCCTCAACTTCATGTAAACGTTGCTGATATATAAAGCATACATGCATTTTATTCATAAAAGATAATATATAATACATCCATAGAAAGCTAATGAAAAATTGTAATGCAAAAATTCGTTGATTTATTATTCGATTTTTTTATGTATTGTAAGTGGGTAATACTTTGACCCATACCTCTCCGTGAGGCGACGGAGAGGTTATGTCGGGCTCGCCGGGGGAAAGATACCCCGGTAATACCAACTAAACCTACCACCGTGTTCCGCGATAAAACTGCAATTGGCGGGGCCGCGCGAATCATTTTCACATGCAATCACGACCCCGCCGAGGTTTCGGCCCGCCGTATGAAACGGCAGGCCACTACATGAAAAGACCTACACTTTGACCACTAACTCTACTGTCCCCTTGAAGGGGGACGGACACGACATTCAGGCGCGCGTGGGAACACGCACGCCGCCTCTCGGACCTGGTGCTGAACGGGTGGCGGGCAGGCCCACGAAACCCACCACCCCAGGTAAAACATCAGGGTGGATCTGCGATTGGGAAGAGGGTTCAAGCGATCCCTAGATTATCTCCTAATTGTCAAGTCACAAGTCGGCCAGCGACAAACTAGCCAGCATGAAGGCGATCTACTATTCACATGTCATAATACGAAACAAAACCAGGCAGTTATTTGAATTGCCTGGAACTTGACAGGTTTTATAAAAGCTTGTAATAGGGCCCTTGGTGCTGATCGGATGACGGCCAGGCCCACGAAGCCCACAACCCCCAGGTCAAAACTCAAGGTAGCTGGAGCCGCCCGGCTCTGCGGTTGGGGAGAGGGCTTAAGCGCTCCCTCTCCCGCTCCGCCGCCTCCTTGATAGAAATAACTTCCTCACAAAAGGAGGTGACGGCGTTCCACAACCATTATTCGATTTTGTTTTAACCGAGTATAAGCACACATATTTTCCATACGGGTTCCTGCTACCTCTGACCCCTAATATAGAGAAGTTTAATATTGCCAACCCTGTAGCTGTCGTCAGCATAGTCAAATGAACGATGCATCAAACTCTCTTAATCATTCACTATGTAAAATAGATTAAACAACTAATTGCCTCCATATAGTCAAAGAAGTACATACAGATCTTGATCTTGGCATGTCCGTCGGTGTCGAGGTTGAAGAGCAGCAGGCGTCCGTTCAGGCTGTAGACGCCACGGATGGTGAAGTTGCAGTGCATGTCGAACACGAATGTGCGCTTCTCACGGCGAGACCTGACAAGGAAGATATGGATCATCCACGATTAGAAATATATGTAAAACGCCTTCTACTATTTGGATCGAAATTAATAAATCCGGGTACCCAATATCAATTTAATATTGGGTATTGCTTAGCGATGCTTAGCTGGAGAGTAACAGTAATTTCTGTCGAATATGCTAAATCGATGATCGGCGTATAAAGTTCTACAGCGTAGATTGGTATTGGCTTCAGTGGTATGTTGCTTATAACTATATATATAGCATGTCTCGTTGCCACTTCAAATTGTTAACTATAAAACAGCTACTTCAGTTCTTTAGATATTGTTATTCCGATTTTTATCACGAGAGCTATAAGAATTCTTGTTCGTAGCATTTTTGTCGGCTTTCAGCCCTCCGCCTGTAAGATGGAAAGTGCAACGTAGAGCCAAAGACGCGATATTCGTATGTTATGGAAGAGGCCTATGTTTAACAATCAATCCCTGGGATATTAAAAGGCAATCGTTGGTTAATTCTATCATGTCAAAATCCTGTCATAAGGTATTACTAAACGGTAAATTCTCAAATATTGCTCAAATGATGGTGCTTCTTGCACTCCTTGCCGTTTGTTACTAAGCATGATATTATTATGTATCATTCTTCTTTAAGGGAAGAGCGTCACGCAGTTTGCTCTGTATTCACCTAATTTAAATTGCAGGCTGTCACAGACAATAATGTAATATAAGCTTCAACAGAAAGTGAACAACTATAATTATTCATTGTCAAATTCATCATAATTCTTTAGATCGTGAATCAACGATTTGTTTCCAATATCTTGAGTCGAGTCACCAGTACATATGGTCAGCGTATTTAGTGTACACGGAATTTTGATCACCTCATTACGGGAAATGCGTGATGGTAACGACAATTCTATTTTAAAGCTACTGAACACATCTGTGGGAAAGCACTTAACCTCTGGTACAGTTCACTTGGCAAAAGGTTGATTAACTTTGGTTTATAATCCTGTGATAGTAGAGCAACTTGTAACAACGCCTACTGTAATTAGAGCAGGAGATATAGGTATAGCATTGGACAGCGAACCTCAGAAAATTGTGTTGTATTTTCAGAGCTTCTAAAAATGGCTTCTTCGATCTATGGAGACGAGTGGTCTTTGCCTCATGTATTGATAACACAGTTAAGATGTCAGTAGGTAAAACGACTCGTTTTTTGGATATATGACGCCGTATTGATCCTGTAAAGGCCTGGCCTTTACAGGATCTGATCAGTATGTACACAAAGAAGACAAAAGGTTACAAAACATCATAGCATAAGTTAAAAGGACCCTAACACATTTAAAAACAAAAAAACAAAAAGCATAAATAAACATATAGATAATCTTATATATAAAATTCTCGTGTCACAATGTTAGTTACCATACTCCTCCGAAACGGCTTGACCGATTTTTATGAAATTTTATATGCATATTTAGTAGGTCTGAGAATCGGCTACTATCTATTTTTCATACCCCTTAGTGATAAAGTAAACAAAAAAAAGAAAAATTACTTTTGACAGAACGAAGTCTGTCCGGGCAGCTAGTATTTATATAAATATGGCTGGCACAACATATACGACACGACACACAATAACAAGTATACCTAATGGTTACTATTCTGCTATCATATTAAATCCTTTTTTTTATTAATTACTGCACGTGTTTCGATAATCTGAAGTAATGAATAGCCAAATAGATAGGAAAGTAATTACGTGAAATAACTATTATATGAACAACGCGCTTTAAATATTGAAATTAAATTACTATATACGGATTTTATCGCGTTGTTTATTTGACACTTTATTTCATAATTTTCCCCTTTTTCTCTCCGTGACCATGGTTGCTGAAAAGCAACCGAAACGTCGGGAAAGTGTAAAATTAAATTAAATCTAAATAGTTTTAATAATAATTCAATTCGCTTAAAAATTAGTATAGTTTAATAGTAGTAGTAGTGTAACAATTTTCAAAATTATGTAATAAAGTGTCAAATGAACAACGCGATAAAATCTGTATATAGTAGTTTAATTTCAATGAATAATATTCGCGTAAACAGAAAACAATATTATGCGCTTTAAATATTTAAAAAAATTCTTTTGATGTTTTTGAGTTTCACGTTGCGTGTGCTAGTATAATATTTGCTTATTTTACTATATATGATGTATGTATATGTACATTGTATCACATATTTATGATATATACATTATATGACATATATATTATTTTATATATCGGTGACTACAACATATCTGTGACGTATGATTTTTATTTGTCGGCCTCTAGGCGTAGTGGTAAGTGTAACCGACTGCCACGCCTGAGGTCGCGGGTTCGATTCCCGCACAAGTCAAACATTTGTGTGCATGCACATGGATGTTTGTCTTGGTCTGGGTGTTTCTATGTATAATATGTATGTATTTACAAAAGAAAAGTATATATGTATGTTTATCCAATGTCTAGTACCCATAGTACAAGCACTGCTTGGTTTGGGCTAGATGGTGTTATGTGTATGTGATAGAATATATTATTATATTATTATTTACTAGGCAATAAAATAACGCAGGGAGGATTTTCAGGCTATAACATACATAGGTATATGTAGGTTTATATTTATTATGTGAATTTAATATCGTATATTTAAAACCTACAGGTCGTAAGTTATTATTAGGTCAAGATTGTAATAAATAATATTTTATTTATTACAGTCTTGGGCTTATTATAACTTGTTGTCTAACTAGCCAATAGACCTTGTACTAAGGTACCTACTCGTCACAAATACTGCATTAAAGAGAAACTTTGTAGCGTTGCATAAATTGATAGATTAGACAGATTACATATTTGTTTCATTAAGACTTATTAACTGTTTAAGTGGTGCGTGTATCGGTTTACACACGCGAGTGAATCTTATAATAGTTTTATGTAATACACACAAAAAGGAGAAACGAATATTGCACATTGTGCCATTCGAATCATATTCGAATACAACACTGCCTCCGTGGCGCAACGGTAGTGAATGCGACTGCTGTGCACGAGGTCTCGAGTTCGAATCCCGGGTCGGTCCAACATAAAAGTAATTCGGTTTTACTGTTAAGAAACCTCAATCGCAGCCCGGAGTTAGGCAATTGACGGTGTTAGACACCCCCGTGCCTCGGAAAGTACGTAAAGCCGTTTGTCCTGCGCCTGATTTCTCTCCGGTCGTGTCGGATTATCCGTCCCATCGGATCGTGAGAGTTAGGGGACAGAAAGTGCACTTGTGTTTGTGCATATACTTGTGCACTATAATATCCCCCGCGCCTCAAATTCGAGCTGGAGGAGATATTATTATTCGAATACAGCAATGCATAAACGCGCGAAAAGGTACACTATGTAAAATAAAATATAAAATAAGTCGGCAATGACCGTGCATAACAGCTTCTTTATTTCACGGTGGTATTGATGTCGACTAAATTGTTTATAGATATCTATACAGTTCTGTTTTCTTCTTTTAAAACAATAATTATTTATTTCAAGCAATAAATATCTTAATTTGTAGGATACAAACACTTTGAAATACAGCTTATCAATAAATATAATTCAGTGAACATCTGTGTCTGAACTAGATAACTTAATATCTGTGCTTTAGATAGTTTATACATATGCGAATACCGCAGTGCCCAACGCAATAACTATTTTGCATGGTCAAGGACGCAGCGAGTGCGCTTATTTATACTGTTGGACCGATACATTCGAATAGTTTTCGAATGCAATTGTGTTCGTCATTAAGACAAACTGACTGACGTGTCAATGCACACCTCAAATCACAGAATCTAGCACGTGAAATTTTACATACTTAATTTAATGTATGTAATCTGCTACTCTATAAGATCCTGTCCTTGTTTCTCTGTGTCTGATTTTTTGTATAATTAGTATATAAAGAGTTCCTTAATGTTGTTGGTAAGTATATATTTTTAAAAGGAAATTGATACGTAAAGATGAACTTTGTATCTCTTTGAAGCATATTGCATTCACGGAGGAGTTTCATATTTAATTTTATCATAGACTAAGTTTATATGGAGAAGGAGGACTAATATAAAGCTATATTAAATTCAAAAGAAATATATATTATTTTGTTATTTAATAAATTACTTTTGGCTTTCGACCACACGAAAACCACTAGGAAAAATAATCATACTAAATAAGAAAATATAATATAACCGATTTTAAACATATTAAAACTAAGGATCAAAGTAGATTCAAACAAACTCTTTTATAATTCTGAGCCTTACATTCAAACTTATTATTTGAACGCAAGGGTTGCTAACCCTTTTGACATGTCACATCTATAGCTTTATTTCTTTCTGCCTATAGTCCTTTCGAACGTCAATACCTAACCTAGATTATCTAAAACCTATTACGTATAAGTCGCGACAATTTGCCAATACGTCTAACATATCTGGTATCTCGTTTTTGCTTGAATGATACGAACGGCCGAGGTTCGCTAGCGACCTCCGCTCACCAGTTTTGTAATAGGTTAAGAAACTCTAGGCTTTGCGTACATTCATGTGTTTTCGAAATGTTTGCGGATGGCAGTAGATATTGCACTAGTGAAGGCTTTATCAATTTGTTCTATTGTAACATTGTAAACAACCTGTGTCCTGTCATTAGCGTACATTAGGGTAGTCTAGGTGAGCCGTTCCTACCCCAAAATAAATGTCTGTTACCCAATCGTGGAAATTAGGCAAAATTATAGCGGTCATGTATATCATCACAGTTTAGGAGCCGTAGCACTGTTTAGGGGTCGAAATATACAGAACACATACTATGTGTTCTGTATATTGATCACATATGTATAAAGAAAAACAGAGAATGGAATTAGGGTTTATGAATACCAATACCAAACTATGGTATTCTTCAGGCCTGTGTTTTTGTTCAAGCTTCACACAAAAACTTCGTCAACTATTAAGATTGTCTTTATTTTTAAGTACAAGATCTTGTAAGCAAATTTTTCGATTCTAAAAATCAAATACTGTCAATATAACTAAAACTATTTAAACCACAGAGCCATTTATTAATTATTATTATTATTATTATTATTATTATTATTCGCGCTGTTAAATTATATGCAAAGCGACATATTGCGTAATACATCATCATAAATTAATAAAACAGGCAATCTAATTAAAGATTTTATTAAGTATGAGGAAGTCATTAATATTGAGACAAGAAGGAAGGGCCGAGTTGCTTAATATTTTCATGGCCATCTTAAATGGAAAATAGACACGCGAAATATATTTTTTCAAGGTAGGCTTACATTATGTAAAATAAAATATAAAATAAGTCGGCTATGACCGTGCATACAGCTTCTTTGTTTTAACGTTGGTATTGGTATCGACTTAATTGTTCATGGATATCTATAAAAGGTATTTGCGGCAACGCACTCGTTTACTTCCTTTATAAAATCGGAATTAAAGTGCTTTGCACATTTTTCTTACGCGGATAAAACAGATAAAAACAAAACATATATGTATGTTGCATTTTATACACTTCTAGATTCTACGATAAGGCATACCGCAAAAACATATCTACATGTTAATCCAGGACATGACATACAAAGAGATTCATCAGCTTAACGGTTTTCGCGTAATTAAGTAATAAATATCAACAGATCTTCCGATCTTCATACTAGTTTGTTTGTTACGCTTTGATGCCTAATCCATATTATGTTTAGTAAAAATAATTTATTCAGTACATACATATGATGCCTGATTTTCAAATCTGTAAATGGAATTCTGTAATATTCTTTTATCTAGCGTTCATGTATGCTTGAACTATGAATAAAATATACTTTGTCTGAAAAATATTCACTCGCTACAACTCTGGAAGAGATGTACTCTTCTGCTTCGAATCGAATAACCTTTAAAACAGGACTACATTATGCTTATACTTTATAGTTGACGCTATTGCTAAGCATGGCTGAATGCTGCTTCTAAAATAAAAATACTATAAGAATTTAATTATAACACAGAAGCCTAAGCAGTCTACGTACCTTATATAGAATTTATTTAAGAGGTTTCAAAATATACTTACGAAACTTTATCTGGAACACAAGTGCTCAATCCGATCAGCTTGGCATTATGGAAGGTCATCTTCAAGTTCCCTGGCAAGGTCATGCTGATATTCCGGTCTAGTAGGAGTGGGTCAAGCGGTGGGATGCCAGCGTCCGGGATGCCTTTAACGATCCCAGGGATCGCGTCCATGGTGGCTTTTGTAAAGCATTCATCGCTGAGTTCCGCGCAGGGATGGATGTAGTCCGCTGTGGAAGAAATAAATCAAAGTTCTCTTAGTTTAAATGATAAAAAGAATGAAAATAAGAAAAGCCTTGCTCTTCATATTTAAGTTTAGATCTATTTGATATCTCCAATTTATGTATGTTATAAATCCAACACATTTTATGATTCTTGTTATATAACAAAATGGTTTATTACTCTGTTTTCACTATACTGTAACTCCAGGATGTTGCCGAAAAGACCAGTTCTTCTTTTTAGAATAGAATGTGTCTTAAAGTAATAATGGTGGAGTCTTTTACTGGTACGTATTGTCACGCAAAATTGACAGAAAATCTAATATCTTATCTGATCGGCTTATATGGCACCTGATGATTGATAGTAACTGCAAGTGTAAACTTGCCCCATGGGGTCGAATACCAAGTCAGGTAAATATAATGTCACCAATATACGTTTTTATCATTATGAAACCGTTTATCACTTACAGGAACAAATTGTTCGAAAAATCTAAACATCCAATTAATATATTGCACATTTCAAAATATTACACATTAATTTGCAAGTAATAAGCAATTTGCGAATATTTGCAATCGTAAAAAGACACGGCAAAACAGGTTGAATGTAAAAAGTGTTTTATGGAAATTAATAATTAATTTGGTTTGACTTGGTGTAATCTAAATTTGTGTCACATAAAAATGGTCTTGATAGCATAGCTAGCTAAGTTTGGCAAATGTTTAACTGAAACTTTTTATGAAGTTTAGTTTCAGCAGTCAATTTGCCTGTGTGCCGATATGTCTGTGTGTGCGTGTGTGTGATCCACATATGTATAGTTGTTCCGAGTTTGTGTGCTTATTGTGTACGCTGCGAAGTTTATGAAATCGCCCGCGACAAGAGAATAAAGCGGTAATAATATTTATAAAATAAAATAAATTATATTGTTTGTTTCGTTGATCTCATGAAAAATATTTAGATATTATTTACTATTATTTTATATAAAGTGTTACTAGGATTACCAATACTACCACGGCCTATCAAGAATAGCTGACCAAATATGAGTGAGATACACCTCTGTCTAAGCCTTCGGGGTTGTACAGAGGTAACGCTTTGTTATGTTATGGTTTTTCTAAGTAGTAACTACTTTAATTACAGGTCGGAATCATACCACTAATTAAGGTATGCATAGCGTATTAACCCATCACCGGAGACTTTAATGAGTAGTTATGATTTTATGCAGTATAATTGACGTCTAGGATGTGAGTCACATGAATCAAAGTTATAATTTACAGCATATATATTAGATTTTTTTATTTATCCAAAATATAACACAACAATCCTATTGCTCAAAATATTATCAAATTAGTATTGTATCATGACATATATCATGTATGATATGCTATACCCAAATTGTAATGTATCACAGAATGTATTATCAATGTATGTTATACTATACCCAAAATATAATGTACTTCTGTAACGCTCTGTAATATACATAGGTATGGTCCCATGGTGAGGACATTATTAGTACCGCTATGCTTTTTGTTCTTGAGAACACAATTTAAGTATTCCTACAATAAATAGATTTTAGATAATTAAGAATGATAGGTACTTTTCAGTATATACTTATTTTCCTGAAAATGTTACACGGGGTTTTCTAAGTGTAACATTTAGCATATAAATACGTAAATGAATTATAAAACGTTGTTAATTTTTCGAAACCCTCCAAAATTGTTTGTTAGTAAATAAAATATCATAAGCTTTTAATGCAATAGAAATAAGAATTAACAGCATGTCAGGTGTACATAAATTTTTAGCAGCACCGTATTTTAAAATTATGAGCAATAAATGTATACTCGATTAAAGATTGAGTCAAATTCTAGACTGTTTCTCTAACAGTTAAATTTGATATTATAGTGCTACATTCATATGTATATATATATTTTTCACATGATCATGAACGCAACATAACCAGGCGGGTAGATTTCCAAAATCAAAGCAATGACGGTTACGTTCAAAAACCGCAGAATAAAAAAAAGTAACTCACGCAAAGGCACCAACTGTAAACTGCCATATATAAAAACACTCAACAACACAAACACATAGTGTCCATAGTTCGTCATATTTGATGCACAATGTATTTCTCCAGCGCAAAAATTTTTCAATTTAGCATAAATACTTTGGTAGTGCGCAGGGCTCTTTGACACAGTAAGAGTTTCTTAGCTTATTTTCGCAACTGCATGCGGTAGCGTTGCATGCGAGGACTGTTACACGAATGTTCGCAACTGCTTGTCTATGTGATCTTTAATTTCGTGATTAAACAACACCTCAAGGATTTAAGGTGTGATTTCTTTAAAGCGAGCCTTTCGATACTGCCCGTTGATTTACGCCTACACTGCTTATATAACTTTTTATGTTATAACTTAATGTACGATTCTATGCCTTATTGTGCTTTGTTATGGACGCTTTTTGTATTTATGTCAAACAAGATTAGATTACTAATATATGTATATAATAAGCAGGTATATGTGTGAGATACATATAATTAATATATTTTAGATATGGGTACACTAGGACACATTTTTTATTGCTTTATGAAAATAGTGGTTTAATCACAAAAAATATATTTTAAGTTTAAACATTCATAGGTAGTTTTTATAGTCTACATAATTTTTGTGTTACTAAATCAAACAACCAACATTATCCAACGTGTAATAGATATAATATATGTAAGATGAAAATCCCTCAAAAGATTTTCATTATAAATGCCTACTTGGGTATACATTTATAATCTGTTTGTATAATATTAAAATCAGTACTGATATACAAGTAAAGAAATGTTTAAATGCTTAAGGGTATCCTATGCTCAAACAATGTTTCGAATTTTATATGTAAAATATTTATTTTAGATTATATGTACAGATTTCTTTAATTAGATAATCAACAATTATAATAAAAATGTCATAATAATATGATATTTTTATTATAATTGTTCATGATCTCATTATGTATCTTATGTGGGGGCCAGTCAGTGCAGACTGGCGACACTTCGACCCAGTGGGATCTTTTGTGTCGACACTCTCCCAATAACGACTGTCATAGATGTTCATGGCAGCCGGGACCGACGGCTTAACGTGCTCTCCGAGGCACGGAGCAGGCGATAATTGTCAATCAATACGTACATAATTTCGAAAAGTCATATAACTTCCGAAAGACAGAGGTGCGCGACGTGGGTTCGAACCCGAGACCCTCTGCATTGGAGTCTGTTGGTCTCCCCACTGAGCTATCGCTGCTCGTTTGATCTCATTATACTCATCAAAGCTAATATGTCATGAAAATTTGTAGCAACATAAGAAGCAATGTGTCTAGTAGATGGCACGGCAATAAGCTCGATCTTTATACCACGTGACATAAAAGTCCCGGTAAAATATGGCACTAATATACTTCTGCCTTTCTCTTACGGTATATACAAGCGTACATAAGTACATAAAGACATGTATGAAAACCCCCTCTATCATTGCAATCACGACCTTTGCTCCATGTTCGTAGCATAAGAATAGTTAGGTAACTAATGATTCCCGTACTAATGGGACTAGGCAATCGCCTATTCTAGTGTGAGTAGCTAGGCAATAACTTAGCTGCTCACATAGGAAAAATCTAAAATCGATGTATTTTTAATACCTATGTGTCTTGAAGATCTATTAAGCCTCTGTTCATTACCATACGAGAATTGATTATTTAAATAATTTGCGGGTCGTTTTCGTTCGTATATTAATTACTTTTTGCAAAGCTGGTTTGTTTTTAAATGGTTTATTAACATTAGTTTTTTTGTTAGTTATTTCTTTGGTTTTAAATATTTAGATAGTATTTTTTAACTTTATAATTCACTTCTTCTGTGACACTGCGGTAGTGAATGCGACTGCTGTGCATAAGGTCATTGATTTGACTCCCAGGTCGGCCAAAATAATATAGTGACAAAAAATCTAGATTCATTGGTACAAGTGAAATGATTTTATTATCTACTACTATAGGATCGGACTTATCAAGGGTAAGCCCAGCGCTATACGTAGGGAGCGTATGTATATAGATACCTACTTCTCGTCCGCACGCGAGCGGCGGCAACCAAACGATGCCGGCACTAAAGTACTGCTAGTGGAACTGCTACGTGAGTCTTGCTTCTTTACGCAGTAATAGTTATAATTCTCTACTATTGGCATCTCTATCAACTAGGCGTGCCCACTATGTCTTAGATTTAATACATAGCTGGCGAAATGTAGGTACAATGAACTTTTGATTGCCCCTTCAAGGCTGCAAGCGTGAATATATTTATGTGCTTTCAACTAAGCGGTCTAACTAGAATACTCTAAAACTAAAATGGTGAAATTCCTCTACTTGTTTCGGTCGCCGTGCTGTTACTGCCCGTTATTCTGGTTAAAGAATCATCTCGAATTCGATAGTCGCCTCGGCAGTAATGATAGTCATAAACTGTTTTAAAAAATTATAACAGTCGACTCGCGTGCGAGTTTGGTAGTGAGTTTAAACAGAATAGCATTTTATTGAAAACTTGAGAAACCAAATATTCACATTTTCCAACATTGTTTTAACTTTTTTTACATTCGTACATCGTTTATCTGAGAATATACACTTTTATATGTACCTACAATACAAAAGAGATCCGAAACATTATAATTAAAAAAAACTAACTGCTTCCAAATTGTTTTTATTGATATCACCTAAGCTCGTCAATATCTCCTAAACAAGAAAAATAAGGAGAATCCATAAACAAACAGAGGAGAAAAAGGTACTAAATATTTTCATCTTTGAAAATAAAAAACAAATATGGTCAGGGTTATTCTATACCACCAGTAGAAAGCGTGGTTAAAAGGAATTACATGATTTCAAAATCACCCTATATATGTTACCATCAAGCGATCTCTAAGAGTTCCTTAGAGCTGAAAGGTGGAACTGTTCAATAACTAGTAGTTATATACCACACTATGAAAACACTGCCTCGGCAGGCAAAAGGTCTTAGGTACGATACGTAAGTGTTATTGGCTTTTTCTGTTAAGAAATTCTCAGTAGTTGCACGAGGTCTAGAACTGTTTTTTGTAAACGGCAATATGCTTGCCCCCTATTACGTGGGACTTGAAAGCAAAGCTGCGAAATGTGTGTGTAGCATAGCTTTACCCTCTGTGGGGTACAGATTCGGGGATAAAGGCGTGAGTCTATGTATGTGTGATGATAGCAAAGCTGTTAAAACCACTAAGGTAACGGTATAAGCAGCTAAATCATTTATCAACACAATTGATAACTGGTTCCAATTTATTCTTGTTTCTTTAACGAAAGATTATTTGAATACAATTTACTTCAGACTTCAAGATCGTTATCTTTTTCTTTGTTTTTTTTTTTAAGATTTCTATCTATTTGGGTTTTAAATGATTAGTATTCTTGTTAACCTCTCCAGCTAAGCTAGAATGCTTGTGTTAGGAGTGGGTTCACGTCAGTAGTGCAATGAGTGGGATTCGAACCTGCGACCTCTCGATCGCAAGTCCAATGCCTTATCCATTGGATATATGTGATTATACTTACTTTTAAAGATGAATATTTTATTACTAGAAGTTTAAACGTTATGGTTTTTATACTATTTCATAAATATTAGCCATTATTACTAGCCATAGTGGCCTAAATACAAGCAACTACCTTGTATAAATGAATTTTAAAATAACGATTGCATTGTACCTACAGAAACTTCGAAATTAGATGTAATACATAAACGGCAATTTCATAGCTCTTACAGTAACATTACCTAGATATGATAAGTGCTCCCGCTTCGCTCCCGTGGCTTGTAGCAGTATGTTATATAGCCTATGTTACTTCTAGATACCTATCACTTAAATATATAAGCATCAGAATAAATGTCAATCGTCTATATCACCAAGTACAGTATGACGTATAGTTTATAAACTACAACAGTCAAATGACAGTCAGTACAGTCACAACCAGCCACACCTTACAGAACAGCGGCAGTGCGAATCCCGTAGAGGCACATAATTGGTGTGGGGTAAACGTTTCGCCATTGCCGTTTGTTTAGTGTTTTTGTAAGCTGTTTATTAGTGCAGAGAGTACCCGCCGCCCGGCCGGCAAGTTAGGTAATGCGCACGCGCAATATACGTGTTATGGTGGAACGAGTTCCTTCTGCGCGCGCGCAGGTGAACTAAGATATTATGTTTACGAATGCAGTTTTGATCTAATGGTACTTGGTTAGGTTAGTGATGTGAATACAATGTCGACTTTTATATCGACTACTTTTTTGGAAAGTGAGTAACGTCTAAATATGACATAAAACAATCGAACTAAATCACTATTTTTAAATTAAATGATTTCTAAATAATGTTTGTGTCAATGAGGTCTTTATAAAAATTTAGATCCAAAGAATATCTATTACAACAATTTGTGGATCATACAAATTGTTGTCCCGTGTGGCTATCGAACCCACAAGAATCTAACAAATAAAAGACATGTGACGTCGATGTCAAAAAATTTTTTAGTCTGTTTAGTTTTGAAGGGGAAAACATGGGAATAAGAGCTGATATTACAAATTTAATTTAGACTAAACTGTATTTATCTCTTTTGCACAATGATATTTCATTCAGGTTCAGTGCGACAGCAATATGTCTGTTGAAAAACATTTACTCTGAATGTTTTGATAACCGTTATTCCTTTTATTGTGATTTGTGTTTTAGGTTTATAGCATGCGGCATAATTATAAAAATTATATAGCTTAATAAAGACTTATGTCATGGGCGTGCACTTTGCTAAAACAGATCTTAAGTTGGTCTATTAGCCTAATTAAATTGTCAACATTTATTAAGAAATGATACGAGTAAAATATTTTAATAATAATCCCCGTGACCATGGCTGCTGAAAAGCAACCGAAACGTCGGGGAAAGTGTAAAAATAAATGAAATCTAAATAGTTTAATAATAATTTAATTAGCTTAAAAATTAGTAAAGTTTAATAGTAGTAGTAGGGTAACAATTTTCAAAATTTTGTAATAAAGTGTCAAATAAACAACGCGATAAAATCCGTATATAGCAGTTTAATTTCAATGAATAATATTCGCGTAAACAGAAGACAATATTAAATAATAATAATAATATTCTACATCTTGTGAAAGCTGAAAAAGCAAAAGAGTTGAAATACTTGGATTTTTTGTATCTTTTTTGTATCTATTGTACTTGGATTGGCATCCATGTTTTTAGTTGTGAGAATGGTAGAGGGAGGAATGGAGATGGACCTTCCGTGGTGGTTCCCGACCCTCTTCTAGCCAACTCATCTGCAGCATCATTGCCCAGCGATTCACTGTGCCACTTTATCCATTATAAGGTCACTGTGTTTTTTATGGATATTCTCTCGAGAGCAAGGTGGCATTCGTAAACGAGTCTGGAGTTGCAGCTATTGCTCTCTAGGGCTCTAAGTATTGCTGTGCTGTCGGAGAGGATTCGTATCCTGTAGCCTTCAATCCGTCTCCTATCGATCGCGGTGGCGGCCTCCGTGATGGCCACACATTCGCATTGGAAGATGGAACTGTGTGAGCCTAGTGTCATAGATGTGTTAATATTGAGATCCAGGGAGTGAACTCCTGCACCCGTTCCCTGTATGGTTTTTGAGCCATCGGTGTAGACTCGGACCTCGTTAATTCCCGATTGATCTCTCTATTCCTCATGAAGTTGTACATGGTAGTTTTTGTTAAATAAATGTTGTTTGGAGATCTTATCACACGGAGCGGCGAGCATTGGTTCATAAGCTATAGCTCGCTCTAAGATCGATGCATGTGAGCTCCTAGTGGTTACCCACAGGCCCTGGTGTTTCAGCCGTATTGCGGTCATAGTCGCTTCTTGTTTTATGTAGAGGTCTAAGGGGGCCAGCCCTAGAATTACTTCGAGAGCGGCTGTCGGTGTTGTTCTCATACATCCAGTTATTGCTGAGCATGCCATTCTCTGGAATCTCTGCAGCTTGTTGATGACGGTATTGAGTTAAGTCCGGGTCCACCATACGATGGCACCGTATGTTATTATTGGTTTGATTATGGCGGTGTATAGCCACAGTGTTATTTTTGGGCAGAGTCCCCATATCTTTCCGAGCATTCTGCTGCATTGGAAGAAGCATGCGCATGTTCGTTGTAATTTGTAGTCAAGGTGTTTGTTCCACAACAATTTGCTGTCTAGTATGACCCCTAGATACTTGACTTCGTTGGTAGGTTTTATTTCGCTGTTGAAAAGTTTTGGTAGTCTGAGGTTGTTTGAGTTTCTCTTGCGAGTGAACATTATGAGTTCTGTTTTTGTCGGGTTGACCGATAGACCATGGCTTATGCACCATTGTGTCCTCGAAGCATCCGGTTGTGAGAATTGCAAGGTCATCTGCATATCCCACTGTGAATAGCCCTCTGCCGTTCAGTTTTAGTATTAAGTCGTCTACCACTATGTTCCATAGGAGTGGCGAAAGTACACCACCTTGTGGGCAGCCTCTGGACACAATTCCCCTGGTTGTTGTGTTAACTGAGAGTTGTATTGCTCTGTATTTCAGCATGTTGTTTATCCACTCTGACAGCGTTGGAGCGACCCCATACGCTTCTAGTGCTTCGGTTATACTGTTAAAGTTGGTTTTGTCAAAAGCTCCTTCTATATCAATGAAGGCGCCCAGCGTCGGTTGTTTTGAGGTTAATCCGTCTCCAATTCGCGATACAACGCTGTGGAGCGCCGATTCTGTAGATTTGCCTTGGCTGTAGGCGTGTTGATGTGGGTGTAGAGGTTTGTGAGCTAGAGGGCAGAACTGTATAACATCTACACTTAGGGAACGTACCATTCTACGTGACCCCATTTTTTTGTTTGTTCCCTATACCCCTGCTCTTACCCCGGTCACCAACCGTAGTACATGCCAACGCAGTCAGTTTTAAATATGATTTTAAATAGTTTTTGCAAAAAGAAAGTAAAGAAATTGCACATATTTGTCGCCATACTTGAATATTGGAAAACTTCAAGATTTCTCTAGAAGATATTGACTACGAGACGAAAACTTAAGACCTGCTCCGCCCCGTGAAAATGACTTAGGACTTGCAGCTTAAAAGAGACGCACTGTTCAATATTTAACTGATAATTTAAAAATGAATAGGTTGGTGAAATCAAAACAACTTCTTCGACCTTCCTTTGCGTACCGCTTAGGTACGCAAAGGAAGGTCACAGAAACATTTTATTTATTGACGAGTTTTTTTTAACTATTGAGCAATGTTTTAACAAGCAGAACGACTGAGTTTATGCTTTATGTTCTATAGAAGGTTGCTTTCCAATTAGTCAGCAGAGTATAACGTGGACATTATCCGATTTCAATGATGGTTTGGTGTGGTGTTAGCTATCAAGGAGTGACTGAATATACCACGCTTGGTCACAACAAAGCATGCTATATTAAAGAGTCCCTCTCCCTCCTGAACATGTCACGTAGTGTGGGTACGTTCCCTTATTTGTTGCATTTGTGTTTTACATACTTTTATAGTCACGTGCCTTTTATCCCCAAAAGTATAGACAGAGTAGGAAAACACAGCTGGCGAAATGTGGGTTAATCTATACCTACTAATATTATAAAGCTGAAGAGTTTGTTGGTTGTTAGTTGGTTGAACGCGCTGATCTCAGTAACTACTGTTCGAATTTTAAAAAACATTTTAGTTTTGAATAGCCCACTTATCAAAGAAAGCTATAGGCTATATAACATCACGCTACCACAATAGCATTCGAGCATCAATGAAAAATATTGCAAAAACAGGGAAAATTCTTTTATGTGAAGCAGACGAAATTGCGCGGGTCAGCTAGTATACTAATATTCCGCCAGCTATCCTTTTAAGTCCAAAATAATATGCGGCGAAGAAGCTATTGCTGTCTATCAGGTCCAGTTACACACCCCGTGTTACTATTAAGAATTTTCTGTCCAAAAAATCAAATAGGTAACACTTTGCCCAGAATTAAAACCAAAACTTTGTGCACAGCAGTAGCATTACTACCGCTGCACCATCGAGGCATAGAGGACATGGTATTCAAAATATGGCTCTGGTAGATATTGAATTACTCTCATCAGACTGTAGCTATGGTGAAACGCAAATGCTAAAGCTTTTCACCTATCCTCACTAGTATTATAAATTCAAAGGTAACTCTGTCTATCTGTCTTCTTCACGGCTAAACCACTCTACCGATTTAGATAAAATTTGGTACAGACATAGTTTAAAAGCTGGGGAAGGGCTTAGGCTACTATTTATTGATGAAGGTACAGCTAGTAATAAATAAACCATAAGCTGTTCCATAATTACCATAAGTCCATATTCTCACGCCTATATTGAGAGGGGGTGGGTAGAGGTGTATTAAACCCATATTTCGCCATCTATATGTTAAGGTACCACCTAATAGATCTTGAGGTTGTCGTTAACTGTCACAGTTCTACACTCTGAGCTGCTACCGAGAATTATTTGACAGAAAATCTAAACAAAACTCTACCCGACCACCAAATCGAACCTTAGATTTCAAGCACAGTAGTTACTATTATTCATTTGTACACACGGCTACATATCAAGTTAGACACCCTATATACGCATAAGTACGCTACATACAAAATAGAGAATTGTTGGAAAGGGACAGTGCATAGTAGTGTCGATGTAATGGTAAGGATAGAGCGTAATAAAAATATAACGCACTCTCTCGCACGATTCGCAGCGTTCAAATTATAATAGTTCAAACTCCAAACAGCACAACTCTAGGTTGATGTGTCGCTGTGTGTACTAGTGTAATAGTTTGAGAAATTTAGGATGTTCTGTCACGAAATTCTTAGCTGCAACACGAGTTGTAACTAAGAATTTCGTGACAGAAAAGCCTAAAATGTTTTTGTTCCACTCGGTAACCGAACCCGTGAACTCATGCACAGCATTCGCGTACACTACTGCTGCGCTATCGAGAAATTATAAACACAACACAATTATATATACAGCACAATGCGTTCTTATAATATTAACTATTAATTTTCATACTATAATTCTGCAATAAAATAAGCCTTGACACGAGCAATGAATTTAAAATAGCAGTTAATTTCAAAACTAAGAACAACATCGTCAAATATTAAGTTGGACTTGTTTGACAGACATTGTGCTATGAAATCTTTTATATTAATGAAGGATTGCCTAAATTGACACCAATTCTTCACGGGCCACGACATTGACTTACTGTTCATATGAAATAAAAAATACTGTATATTATACATATGCCTATATCTCTGAATGCGAAAGCAGCATGTATTACAGATATGGTTTGGTGGACATGGACTGTTGCGTCGCCAATACAGGTTATTATTTTAGGTAAAAACGAGTCTTGTCACTAGACACGTAAAAACCTAATCTGCTAAAAAAAGGTTAACTAGAAGAGTGTAGGAGCCTGTGACGGAACTCTAACGGAACTAGCACTCTATAGTGGTAGTTCCGTCACAGTGCTTCCTGTGGCAGAAGTTTCTTATTTTATTTGGGCCAGTGAATATAAGGAAAACTCAAAGATTTAGCAACGATTTGAAATAAATTTCCTTTAGGTGATTGAAGATATAAATTGGCGAAAGGAAAGTGTGGAGGCGAATACATTAATCGGCTATCCATATAGTCAAAGTTAATTCATTCGTAAACTAAAGATACTGTTGAATTATATACATTTATACATGCAAAAATTAATTAATTATTATATTTAACTATTTACAATTATTGCGCCTTAGTAATTGTATAATATAACATCATACAATATAAATAGTAGTCAAATACTTTACAGTTTGATTAGCTATAAAAGGCGTAGGTAGCTACACTGCTATCTGTCACTTCTTGTTGTGAGCTGTAAGTGAACGGATATATAAAACTTCCTTGTGTCAAAGTATAAAATAAATAGTTAAAGTATTTGTACAGTGTGTTATTTTAATCCATAACCTCTAATAGATACCTACTTGTGACAGAGATCGTTTGAGCGTTTATCTTTGTATGGAAGTAAATCTATTAGAAAACTTAAAATAACTTAATCATCCGAATTACTTATCTTCTTCTCTCTTAGCCTTTATTATTCCCAAGTCACTTGGGGTCGGCTTTTCTGGTCTAACCGGATTTGACTGGATATCAGTTTTTACACGGAGCGGCTGCCACCTGACCTCCGCAACCCGAAGGCTAACGATACCCTAAAGCTAGACCAGTGTCAGGATATTAGAGGGTACTGACTTTCCCAATTACGACTGCCATAGATGTTCATAGCAGCCGGGACCGACGGCTTAACGTGCTCTCCGAGGCACGGAGCAGCCGATAATTGTCAATCAATACGCACATAATTTCGAAAAGTCATATAACTTCCGAAAGTCAGAGGTGCGCGACGTGGGTTCGAACCCGAGACCCTCTGCATTGCAGTCTGTTGGTCTCGCCACTGAGCTATCGCTGATCGTTTAAGCGTTTATAATAATAATAATAATAATCTAGACGCCGTTTTTCATCCATAGTTAGCAATATACCGGTCCACCAGACACCCATACCCATAGCCCATATATTAAAATTCATACGTAGCAATAGTCCTATGCCTGCTGTGGCTAGTGTCGTTGTAGGTGTTCCATCCCACCTTTGATTAAAACTCTCGAAGGGCCTCTTCACGTTGGACCCATGTCTCCGTGTAAGCCTCCCAAAGGGCTAGGTATTTTCTAATATAATATGTTAGAAAGTACCTGAAACATAATAATAATAATATTCTACCACATACACACAACACCATCTAGCTCAAACTAAGCAGAGCTTGTACTATGGTACTAGACAATGGATAAACATACATATATACTTTTTTTTACCATACCTCCTATTTAATATTGCATGGTACACGATGCAAGGATCTGTTGCAGGCTACATGTTCATGTCCAATGGCTTATCCATAGTTATTTCAATTTAAAAGTAGACAAACCATATTAATTATACTAAATACTATCAGGCCTGTGTAGCAACACTGTACTTGGCCTTGCGGCATGCAATTACACATAATACTTAAAACTACTTAATCTAATTACAAAACTGTGTTATATTAATTAATGACCTATACTAACTTATAATTAAAGTTTATAACATAAATATTCACCTAAAGACTATTAACATTTTTCTAGTAATAATCCTTTTAACTTATTTTTAAATATTTAAACATTTTGTTAATTTAGGATTAGCTTTGGTAAATGATTAATTGATTATATATTCTGGGTGCCATACAAAACACACTTTTATTAAAATATATTGGATGGAACAGAAATTTTTAAATTGCGTCTTTTGCTTTTTAAATTTACAAACATATGTAAGTATGTATATTCTTTTTCACAGATAGAGCAGTTTCCAAAATATATATACATGGTAGGCTCGAAATATTTAATGTAATAAAGAAGGGTCCACCACTATCTGTTGTTTTTAGTTTACATATAGCCCTTAGACATTTCTTTTAGGCCTTAAATACATAATATACGTCTGTGGATTTGCTCCAAAAATGCTACATATCCATGATAGGCAGTCAAAAGTAGTTAAGTTTATTTGCTATTTTAGTAAGCATATACAGAGCATATGAGTACTGATTTATTTTTGAGTACATCTCTTCAATGTGACTTTTACAATTTAGGCTGTCATCAGTACTAATACCAAAAAATTTTGAACCTGTTTAATATTTAAGTTATCATAATTTTGTAGTTCTAAATTAGCTAACTTATGAATAATATGATGCATGATGTAGATAATTGAATTGATGTAGGTAAACTAAATAAAAGGAAAGCAAAATATATATTTAAAACAAAAACCCAACTATTATAAAGCACAGTATTTCAAAACAACCACACATTTGGCCAAAAAGTGGCATCGCATAATTTTGCGCCGCACAGTGGTTTATTACCTCTTTATGTGTACAAAAATACCCGGTAGGTAGGTTTGGCGTGAGAAAGTAGTTTCACGGTCGATTACGCGAACGATATGGCCTGTCCCGCCCACCGAGTTCACTCGGCTATTCATGTACATGCACATAAACAGTCGCAATTAGCCAGTACGGATTTCTGATTGTAATTGGAGAGAGTTGAAACTAATATTATAGAAAATATTATTTATCGGTTTGGTTGTGAAATTAATAATCTTATGTATGATGATTTTAGTTGAGGTTTGTTCGGTTAATTACTTTGCAGATTTAGGATTAAACCGGTCGAATGTTTCCTGGTTTCATTTGTTTATGAGTTAGCGTCAGTATAATTAATTTGTTCCTTCTTCACTCATTGGTGCGGCGCTATTCATTCTTACGGCCGATCCTGAAGTCTTTGATTTGAATTTCGGGCCAGTACTATTGGGATTGTTGTTTATGAAACTGTAAGTAGACTAGGCATCTGGAAATGTACCCAGTAGGAAGCAGTAGTTTTCCTCCTAATTTGTGAAACTAAAAACTTAGTTAGGCATACCTAATGTGTAATGTAAAATACTCTGCCTACTTCTTCAGGAATAAACAAAAATAAAATAGGTGACAGTATTACGTAATCCTTTGCTTAAGCATTATTTACAGTCACTGTGAAAATAATTCCCAAAACTACCTTCTCCGGCTAGAAAAAGACCATGAATCCTTACGATTGACTGATCTGCATTTACATATATTTTACGTTATGAACTCCCCTTTTTACATTGTGAAGAGGTCCGTGTCCAGCAGTGGAACAGTTTATATACAGGTCTGATATTATTTATACATATGTATATATATTTTCTAGAAGTTTTTAATGATCTTTGTGAATACATAAACTATTCCCACTAATAGGTATTTGTCATGGCTACGCATAAACATTAAATACAAAAAACTAGTAATTGAATTAAAACCTAACCTTCACTTCAGCTTATTGAACGAGCATTAATATTTATTTTAAGTGACTGAATGACCTTTACCTCTATGATAAATAGTTGTTTTAGGTTTCTTCTGTAGGTTTTTTATAAAAATATTAGGATTCGCCCCTCCTTCTCCATATAAACTTTAACTGTGCCAAATTGCATACTTCTTTTTGCGCGCAATTTTCGTAAAAAGTGGCACAAAGTTTTTGCTTCACGTATTAATATAGTGATATGACTTAATATAGATTAATTTAGCTATTTGGAAATTTCCAATCGTGGGATTGCTGTTATACAGTAAACATCTTTAAAAAAATCTCGTTATATAGTTTGTGATGGAAAACTAGACGTAGTTGGATTGTTAGACGGAGATTCGAATTGTAAAGCTTAAGCATTTTAAATAGTTGAAAGAAAGAAAAGGAGTTTGGTTAAGAAAATATATAATCGTTCGCAGAGACAAGAACAATTAAACTATGAACAGTAGAAATGTGCACAAATAACAGTGGACAAAAAAATCCTTACTCACGTAACCGAAAAGGTCCCTAGTTCCGTATGTGTCAAACAATTGCCTGACACTGGTTTTCAGCTTACGGTTCAGTTAAAAAGTTTTTTGAATACGTAAACTATTAACACTAATAGATATTTGACATGGGCACACATAAACATTGAACACAAAAAAACTAGTAATTGAATTGAAACTTAATCTTCACTTTAGCTTTGTATACGGCATAATGACCTTCACATCTATGATATATGGTTATTATGATGTTTTCTGTAAGTTTTCTTTTTTCACAATAAAGTTAATTAAATTTAGCAATTTGGGAAATTGCAATTATGGGATCGTTGTTAGATTGTAAGCATGTTTTTATAATTCAACCTTGTTATAAAGTTAATAAATCATTTTTGAGATGATAATGTTTGGATTTCTTTGTCCTTGTATTGTTGTTAGATGGCCACACAGAGGTCTTGGGTGCAATTTAAAGGTATTTTAAGGCTTAATAAAAATATGAGCGTTTTAAATAGTTAAAATAAAGAAAGAAAAGGAGTGTGAGATAGACAAAACGTGGTTAATGTATATATAATATATAATGTCGTGGTTTATGTTAAACTAAAAAGTTTGGAGATGTTTGCGACAGATGGCAATACGCTCGGGCACGCCACGATTGTGGCGGTAAGTCCCGTGTTTGAGGAGTGGCTGGAGAGGCGGCATGGCGCCCTCACCTTCCGGCTGACACAGGTAATGACTGGCCATGGTTGTTTTGGCCGGTTCCTGTGTCGTATAGGCCACCAAGAGACGGCGGTTGTCACCACTGCAGTGACTGCCGCGACATTGTTGAGGACACGGCGCTGCATACTTTGGCGGATTGCCCCGCCTGGGCATCGCAGCACCGTGAGTTGATCGCGGCAGTCGGATTGGTTGCCCTCATGCTCCCGGCCGTAGTTCAGTCTATGGTCCGCAGGGAGAGGTCGTGGAACGCCGTCGCCTCCTTCTGTGAGGAAGTGATTTCCATCAAGGAGGCGGCGGAGCGGGAGAGGGAGCGTTTAAACCCTCTCCCCAACCGCAAAACCAGGCGCCGGAGGGCACGAGATGACCTCCAGCCACCCTGAGGTTTGACCTGGGGTTGGTGGGCTTCGTGGGGCGGCCCACCATCCGATCAGCACCAAGTCCGAGAGGCGGCGTGCGTGTTCCCACGCGCGCTTTTGTCTTGGTCTGGGTATTTCTATGTATAATATGAATGTATTTACAAAAAAATAAAAGTATATATGTATGTTTATCCTTTGTCTAGTACGTAGCATAGTACAAGCTCTGCTTAGTTTGGGCTAGATGGTGTTGTGTGTATGTGGTAGAATATTATTATTATTACTGTTCTAAAATTTGTGGTGCAATAATTTCTTGACAAAAAACTCACTCACACTTATCTGACCTGAAAATCTATACCAAGACTTATTGCAGAACACTTAAATAATAATATACGTACATATAATCATATGATAACCAGCACCATTAAAGCTAAATTATATTTAAACGAGACCTATACAGAATATCCAGACTTATTTATCAGACCATTGGCCACAGACCATTCATTCTCTCATTCATTCATTCGTACAATTGTGTTCATAAATACGACTTAATTCGCCAACACTGGTACAATAGCGTTTATTAACTTTTGTCCAAGTTTATCGGTTGTTGCACACCGTGCGAAATGCTTTTGAACATTGTGCAATGGACATCTCATTTCACGTTGAATGAATTTGTACATGGAATTTCGATAATCTACCGTTTTGAATGTACTCGGAATTAAATGAATGATGTTATTCAGTATGCTTTAAAAAATAACTACGCATTATATCCGAAGGGATTGGTAGAGGTTACATACATATATCGCCAGCTATGTATATAGGTCCAACGTAATGGCCATTAACATATCTAAATTTTTTATTCTAACCCTAGTACTCAAGACCGGCCGAAACCAATTATATGCATATGATACGTAAATAACAAAAAAAAAAATGTTTAATTAAATTTTCTTCTTCACACTCAATGTTCCTGTGTCCTATATTTCCAACAAAGTCAAAAACTTCAAAATATTGTAGACTAGATTTTGCCCGCAGCTTCCCTACATGTAGGTTATGTAAATTTTCTATCCCTCGGGAACAGTACTTTTACTGGATAAGAGCTACTCTCTGTCCTTTTCTGTAATCCTGACAAGGCGTATGCGAAATTTTATAATGATCGGTCGAGTAGTTAAGGTGTAAAAGCGTAACAAGCAAACTGACATTCGCATATATAAAATTAAGTTTAGGATGTTTCCTTTCTATTGAATACATTGCCAGACTACGTGTTGCTAATGAAAAATTTAGTGGTTTCCATTAGAAAATACAATATATTTTGCTCGAACCGGGAAGCGTACTAGGTACCACACAATCAGACGCATACAAGCGTCGACTTACAGAAATAACTAATTATAATTTTTAATAATACAATTTTGTTGAGCTCTAACGTGAAACAGAAGTGGTGGCATAATATTTATTTCTCTTTTAATTTGTTTTTCCTACAGATTAAGAAGAATTATCAACATAGGTATGAATGTATTCTTCTTATGTGTCGTAGGAAGTCTTCTGTGTAGACTATTATAACAAATATACACTGCTTGAATAAGATATTATGTAGTATTAATTATTTGGCGTTAAGCGTAATATTACACAAAAAATAGAGATAATAAAATATTATCAGGCGCCATTCGCAACCATGACAACTTTAGGTAGGTAAAAATAACAGCTCAAAATCCGAAGAAATGATTGGTCTAGGTCCTTTAGGGGAAACTAAGTGCTGAATATATAGCAGTTATAGCCTAGTGGGCGATTGTTGGACTGCCACGCAGAGGGTCGCAAGTTCGATTCCAATGCAACTTTTAAATAGTTAATTATCGCTAGCTTTAACGGTGAAGAAAAACATCGTGTGGAAACGTGTAAGTCTAAGAGTTTTTCATAATGGTCTTGCAGATATTATGTCTCGGATCTTAAAGTGTGCCAACCTGCACCGGGCTAGCGTGGTGGATATGGCCTCATGCTTCTCACACTGAGAAGAGGTCCATGCGCAGTGGGTCTGTTTATATACAGAGCTGACATTATAAATGTACCTCAAGGTATCATAGGTGCTTGTAATTTGTAGATGGGTGACCATCTACAGAGTCACTTTGTAAAAATAAAATAAAAAATTCTAAAAATATTTGTGCCTTATACAAAAATATAGCATCATACGAAAATGCACAACATATTTATATATTTATTCTATAGGTACAGAAGCAGCCAATGGATTAAGTATTAGGTACTGCTAATGTTTCTAGTATAATTTTTAAACCTAGATTGTAATTAAATCATCAGTCAATAAAGTACTTGAAAGGGACAATTGGAAAATGATAAAACAATTACTAATATGTGATATATCCTGACTAATATTGAGTATTGAGTTGAGTTTGTTTCTTTTTTTTTTAAGATTTCACCCCGTTACTACTCGATCGGAGAGCAGTGATAGCTCAGTGAGGAGACCAACAGACTGCAATGCAGAGGGTCTCGGGCTCGAACCCACGTCGCGCACCTCTGACTTTCGGAAGTTATATGACTTTTCGAAATGATGTGCGTATTGATTGACAATTATCGCCTTCTCCATGCCTCGGAGAGCACGTTAAGCCGTCGGTCCCGGCTGCCATGAACATCTATGGCAGTCGTTATTGGGAGAATGTCGACACAAAAGATCCCACTGGGTCGAAGTGTCGCCGGTCTGCAATGCTGGCCACAAGATAAGATAAGATAACTACTCAATCGATCATCATGAAATTTCGCATTCACGATGTCAGGGGAACAGAAAAGACTAGTCTAGAGTAACTTTCATCCAGAAAAATAACGTTACTAACCTAAACATAACCAACATTAAAATGTAAATTACATATTAGTAATTATTTTTCATATGAGTAATAACCATGAGGACGTCACGCACGTATTGTCTTAAAAATTAGATGTCACTAGTGACCCGCCCCAGTTTAAAACTTACCAAATTATACACCTAAACCTTCTTCATGAATCACTGTATATTATTAAAAACCGCATTAAAATCCGTTTAGTAGTTTTTGAGATTATCGCGAGCAGACAGACAGTCAGACGCGGTGGGGGACTTTGTTTTATAATATGTAGTGATGCTGCCCTAGAAAAATGTTTTTGTATATTTCTGCTCCTGACAGTTTGACACGCTTTTTAGGACAGTCCGGTAATGACCCCGTACATGGCAACAGATTTAGTAATTTCTTTCAAATGTTCTTTTGCATGGGATCTACAATTCTAAGCACGGTTTATTATGTTTGCAGATCAATATCAGTCATTTTGTATCTTAATTGTGATACTCGGACATTTTTGGATATACCCAATCACGAGGATTAATACCCTCGCGACTCAATACCTATAGTTGAATCTATCTAGCTTCTACTTATCTAATGAGAAATTCATGGTATCAAGATTTTCTAAGTATAAATACTAATACAACTTTATTTCTGTATTAAAATAATAAGTTTTCATAAAATGTTGACTGCGTTATCGCTGTTTATCAGATCTGCTACACGTCCTTAAAATATACCACACGTAATTGTTACGCCTTCTATGTAGTTTTACATAATCTGAATAGTGAACCCAGGACCGCAACATCAGAAGTCACAGTGCGACTCATTGCGGCAGACACAGAATACCACAATGTGACTGCCGTGTACGCTTAGTGTGATATAAAGGCATGTAAATATATAGTGAGCACAACAATGGTCAGTGCTGTCAGTAGAGCACTACAATGCTACATGTTATTTTTAACGATATGCCGTGCGAACTGTGTCTCTGCAGTTCCCAATATGGTGACTATCAAACGTTAGGACAATCCATTGGTATTTAAAGATATAGGTCTACCAAGTCGTAATAATTATTGCAAGGTTGGATAAAGTGATCGCTACTTTAGTCCAGAAATTTGCTTTGTTTACGCAGCCTCTAGAGGTATATTTATCCCACAGAAGGTTTACGTCAAGCCTTCAAAAAGGTTTGTTATAACCGAGCATGAGCGCGTTATCAACACACTTTTTCTATCATCTCTGAGAAGAAGTTGTCAGGGTATCAGTAATCGCTGGCTGCTGCCAGCTCAATGACAGCACAGTCACCTTCGTTTTGAAGAGCCATCAACGAATGATACCTCGGGTGTGACAAGCGTCTATAGATAACAGTTACCGCTGACCATGAGACGGGTTGTAAACTTGTTGGACACCTACAGGTAGGTTCACAAAGGGAGTGAGAGTACTTTTAATCCGAAGACGACTTTGGCAAAAAGAAAATGGTTTTGCCCATCTAATATTTTTTATTTTATATTATGTGACGTGACTCGATAGCGTTACTAGAAATCTTCAAGCAGATGCACAGCACTTTAGAATCCAAATCATCTGAGAATCAGTAAAACTCAAGCCTCGTGTTCCCTAAAGATTATAAAAAAGATTAAACTTAGTTATGGTTCACAGCTAAACGTGGACACCCTCGCTATTATGGGCGGACCCGCAGTCTGTCTGTCCGTCAGTCACAAACAGCTCAATTGGCCTCATCGTGATACACTCGATTCGCTCAACCATATCATTGGAGAGAAAATTTTGGCGACACTTTGCTAGAAAATTTTGCTTTTATTATACATAGTTTCGCGTGTCTATGAATGTAGGACGAAGTCATGTGTAATTTTCTATAGAATACGTTATTATTTATAAGTTGTGTTGAAATCATGAAGTCTAATAAGTATTATGATTGTATGTGCAGGCCATGACTTACTTTGTATGTAATGGAGGTGTACGCGAACAAAGATGTTCTTGGGTAATTTAAAATTGACAATGTTCAGAGCTGTTATTTCTGTATGTGATATCTATTGTGTCGAGGCTTATAGCAATTGTGGTCTAGTATTATTTTCTTGTTGTAAAAATGAATGGATGTCCGAAACTTGAAAACTGCGAATCTTTTCGTAATAATATGTTATGTACCTTCATTGTTACAAAAAAGTCACACGATCGGGCACAAAATGACCACACACCACGTAGACTATTTGGTCATGTTACTGCCTCTATTCAAAATAGTAGAGAAAATATATTTTTTGGCTTTTTAAGAGACAATTATCATTCCTGTGTTGCAGGAGACTATACGAACATTAAAACAACTAATACGAAATATGGCGATCGAACCCACGACACTCTGAAGTGACGAAGCGACTACTTGAACCATTACGCCAATCGAGCAGTCATAAATAACAATTTATACAAAAACAGCTCAAGTAATCCGAATTAATTATATTTAATATAAGTAATTCGGATGATTATGATGATGGATTAGCAGCGGTAGCTCAATGGGGAAACCAACAAACTGCAATGCAGAGGGTCTCGGGTTCGTAGCCACGTCGCGCACCTCTGACTTTCGAATGTTATATGACTTTTCGAAATTATGTGCGTATTGATTGACAATTATCGCCTGCTCCGTGCCTCGGAGAGCACGTTAAGCCGTTGGTCCCGGCTGCCATGAACATCTATGGCAGTCGTTATTGGGAAAGTCAGTACCTTCTAATATCCTGACACTGGTCTAGCCTTAGGGTATCGTTAGCCGTCGGGTTGCGGAGGTCAGGTGGCAGCCGCTCCGTGTAAAAACTGATATCCAGTCAAATCCGGATAGACCAGAAAAGCCGACCCCAAGTGACTTGGGAATAATAAAGGCTAAGAGAGAAGAAGATAAGTAATTCGGATGATTAAGTTATTTTAAGTTTTCTAATAGATTTACTTCCATACGAGTATGTCCCTGAAATGATAAGGAGAGGAGTATTAATCAATTTGTAAACAAAACTAACGAGGCATTTTTTCTCATCTTCATTATGCTTAAGGCCAACATTAATAACCTATATTAAGATTGTCGACCATAAAATCTGCGTAATAGTTAAAGTCATACTAATATCTATTTCTGGTAGTATTATTTTTGGCTTGAAATGCTCGCACGCAATAACCTATTACTACCCACCAGAATCAACCCAGTAAGTCTAATTTGAAAATCTTAATTTCCATAAAAATTGTCCGTTAGCTTGTATATTAATAATAAATTATTATAAAAAATAAGAAGGACAACAAAATGAAGCATTGACAGAAAACCTGTTTTAGGAGTAGAACCCTTATGAGAAAGAGCAGAGGAGAAATTCTTAGCCAATCGCGAATTGTTTACAGTATGATTCTGAACAATACAAATCAATTTATTACTTATTATATTACTTTAGCTGCTATGTGTTTACCTATCACTACACATCAATATCTACCAGTACCTATCAAAACGTATCCAGTAGGTACCTATCAGCATCTTTCCACACCCAGTACCTATGTGTATGTTATACAGTGTATCACCTACTTAGTGACGTGCTCATTTACGAGAGCTATGTGCACATTTCAGTCGGTGCCGGTGTTTGCGGCGTCGTCGGAGATGCACGCCATCATAACAGTAAATCTTGTCGTGCGCCGTCGCCCGCTCCTAGCATACTAATGCAGATTTTGTGGCTGTCTCCATGCTTTCACACGGCACGGTAAGATGTGATACATCTTACCAATCCTTATGGGCTGATTACGAGGGCGAAACCCTTTACCGCCTGTCAAAATTGCATGTAATAATTAGCTGCTTCCGCTCAGGGATGATAAATCAGTTGGCACATGACTAATGACATATTTACAATGTATGTATTTACTTCAAATAACATCTGATTCAATTAATTATTTGAAACACCTATGAAAAAATCCGATAGGTAAAAGTAAAATCTCGTATGCGTATTATTTCTTTTGATTGTTATAGCCTATTATTTGGTGATGACGCTGACGGCATGAACGAGTCGGCTTGCCAAGGAAAGTACGATCGTCCTCTTACAGCCAACTATCCTAATCATAGCAACACTGTTACTGCGTTTTGTTTGGTAAATAATAGTTCTTAACTGCCATAACTTATATTATATTAAGTTAACTGCATCCGTGGCGTAGCGACTGCTGTGCATGAGGTCTGGGTTCGAATCCCGGGTCGGGCCAACAAAAAGTTATTGGGTTTTTCTGTTAAGAAATTTCAATACGAGCCCGGAGTTAGGAAGTCTTTTTTATACTACTAAGATGGCAACAAGCATACGGCCCACCTGATGGTAAGTGGTCACCGTAGCCTATGGACGCCTGCAACACCAGAGGCATCACTTGCGCGTCGCCGACCCTTTAGGAAAGGAAGTGGGAAGGAGAAGGAGCGGGAAGGGGGAAGAGGGTGATTGAGCCTCCGGCATTCTCACTCACCGAACGAAACACAATAGTAGGAATACTGCTATTTCACGTCGATATTCTGTGACAGAGTAGTCTTTCCCCGGTCGAGCCGGCCGGCCCATTCATGCTGAAATCAGCGAGGCTCTAATACTCATAGACACCCCAGTGCCTCGGAAAACACGTAAAGCCGTTGGTCCTGCGCCTGATCTCTCTCCGGTCATGTCGGATTATCAGTTCCATCGGTTCATGAGAGTTAGGGAACAGAGAGTGCACTTGTGTTTCCGCACACACTTGTGCACTATAATATCTTCTGCGCTGATGGCCAGTCTCCTTTAAGATTAGCCGACGTGACCGAAATTCGGTCAGAAGGGCATTATTAATAGTTCCGAAGGCAATCCATGCTTATCTTATCCGTTTATTACATGTCTACTTTCATTCCTTGTTCCGAGGATTGTAAATGCGCGATAATACTTCTAATATTGCAAGCAATCAGAAGCTACGGTAAACACTTTCTATCAAACGCACATTCGAGGTCGTACAATTTATCTTATTCTACAAATGAGACAAACATAAACGTTAAGCAGTATTCATATTCGAAGATTCGCCCGGTATAATGTAAACAAGCATTTATCTAGAAGAAGTTGGGACAAACGAGAATGTGTATTAATAAAAATGATCGTGGAAAGCCTCTTATAAAATAACGTAAAGTTGCAAAACTAGCATTCTTCCATGATTTAACGGAGGCCGTGATTTTATACATGACTTGAACTTTAATGTGCACTTTGAAACTCTATGGTTTTGTTTTTGAGTCTAAAAAGTTATGAGCAATATTTCTAGAGGCGCATTGTGGCTATTTTTAGTTAGGACAGAGTTTCAAGCTACTGATGTAACATGCGATGGTTTTATTATGTAGGTACGTATACGTCCAATAGCTATACCGCCAACTTTAATTTAATAAAGACAACTCTCGTGCTAGGATTCCGGCTCAGTCTCATAGGGGCTTTACACTCTTTACAGAAGCAATTAACAGGCAGAAAGTGTATCCAGACTCAGAACATTAATTTGCGATTCAAACTAATAATTGACCCGTTTAGGATTCGAACCTACAACGCTCATCCGATCATAGAATCACGTTCTTAAATACGAAAGGGTAGGTACAATTCCACAATGACTTGTTTATTCGGTCCAGCGCTTGTCCAGATGTCGCGCGCAAGATCGAAATCCCTTGTTCGATTTGCGATTTAGTCAAAATGTTTTCCTGTCGGGTGTTTCTTCACAAATTACAAGGAGAGGAAATCAACCTCTTACCTTGGTCACCACTTCAAGTTATAATGTATATTTGCGATTTAAATTGCGTAAAAACAAACGTTTATAACATATGAAAATAAATAAAAGTTATAATTACATATCTAAAATATAGTTTTGACGACTTTCCATGAAAAAAATCTTGAAGAAATTATTTTACAGGTAATAAATGATAGAAAAAGAAACCCTTAGTCATATTTATAACCATATTATGCAGGCTGATAAAAATGTTCTGAGATGCCTTCATATAGGTATGAAAAGATAAACTTTATCACGTAGAGTAAGTTTGCATCAACATTGTGTTATAACTGCTGAAATAAACAATTTAAAACTCATTTATAACGTTACCATAATGGAATATACATATGATGCAATGGCAGGCCTCACAATACAAAATGATAGGCTAAGGCACGAACTACATTGTAGGTTTCAAAAGATAGGCTTTTTAAAGACATTTTCTTTACTAGGCATTATGATACAAATCTAGTCGTACCTGACTTTGCGTTTTGTTTGATAGTCGCGAACACTGGGAGGGTACTCGATGCAAGTAGATACATAGCTGGCTACCAGCGTAAGCTATTCGCATGGGTTACATATGCGAGCTGACCGCACTGCCGATATGAGTTTCAGTCGGCGTTGCTATATTACATGCAAGTTTAATAAATAATAGTTAAGATTTGGTGGTTTGAAGAGATTCCTGTTATCATTGAATGGCTGAACGTTTATAAAATATTGTCCTTTGCAAGGAGCCTAGTTCCAAGAGATTAAGCATTAGGTATTCTTTATTTAATTACACACACATGGCTTTTGGTGGCAGGTCCGTAAGGAAATTCTTGTAATTAATCTGTTTAGAATAGAGTGCCGATCATTAGATCGAAATTCTATTTATGACATTGAACTTATGTTTTCAACACTGAGACTACTCAGGATCATAAATATCATAAATGATATTGTCCTGCATTATAATAAAAATCAAATATGAACATAAATTGTATTTCAGTTCACGTTGGACTTTAATCGCACTAGATCGGAACTCTATTTTGTAATAGATTTTATTGTAGGGATTGGTCCTCTTAGATAGGATATGGTAGGTATGTTGTTACCATGCCGGGGTGTCACCCAGGAGTCGGCGTCCGCAGGCATTTCCTGTCTGTGTTGGATACTGCTACGGGTGGGTCGTTGATGTAGTTTTAAGTTCCAGCGTTTAATCCACCCACCGTTCAAGGCAGCGAAGTCGGTCTTACCCTCTCCGCTCCCCTTTCCGCGTAGAGGTATGCGCCAATGCCTTCCTACACGTTAATAATAAAGTTATTTTGTTGCCTCTGAAGTGGCAAAGCCTCAGTTACGTGAGTGCTGTTGTTTATCCTTGAATAAGTCTAGAATAGGCCCGCCCTTTACCTATGCCTAGCTATTTTAGAGGAGTGGAAGGCTGGAGAAATTGATGAAGAGCGTTAAGGAAATAATAAACATAATATAGGATATTCTAATTGTCGAAATTCCGGTTCATTACTTAAGTAAAGACTCAAGAAGGTTTTATTGTTACATTTCGCGTTCGGCACTAGTGTGGATGCAGCGTAAGCATGCAAAAAATATATCATTGCATCTCGTTGCGTCGACGCAAGTGCATACATGCTGTTGCGTCACTGACGCTTAGCGACGCAACGATTTTCTTCTGATGTATTTTGGGATTTAGTATGTGAATCAAAGCCGAACTTGATTAATTATGCCTTTAACAAATATAGGCAACGAAAATAAAGGGCCTTGTCGTTACATGCTTCGACCATTTAATTATAAGAATATTATAGTTCGTAAATTACATTACAGAATAAGTATGTAAAGGTCTCACAATTTGGCAAATATATTTTATTTATTTATTTTGAAAGAACACTTACATACTAATAACATGTTTAAATATTGATAATTATATATGTAACAATGTTGCTGATGACAAGCCTTCACAATTAGCTATGCAATTGGATTATTTAATACACAAATATATAAAACAGAAAAATTAAAAGAATGTTTACACATACACACACATATAGATACACACAGATACTAAGAAGTTTGGGTGCCGCTAACCGCTACCATTATTAGTTTTTAAGTATATAGTACTATTTAAGTTTTTACGTACGTACGCTACTACAAGTAAATAGCAGCGATAGCTCAGTGGGGAGCCCAACAGACTGCAATGCAGAGGGTCTCGGGTTCGAACCCACGTCGCGCATCTCTGACTTTCGGAAGTTATATGACTTTTCGAAATTATGTGCGTATTGATTGACAATTATCGCCTGCTCCGTGCCTCGGAGTGCACGTTAAGCCGTCGGTCACGGCTGCCATGAACATCTATAGCAGTCGTTATTGGGAGAGTGTCGACACAAAAGATCCCACTGGGTCGAAGTGTCGCCGGTCTGCACTGACTGGCCCCCACATAAGATACAAGATACATGCGCTACTACAATAAAGGTCTATATTTAAGTTACGCGGAATTCTATTATTATATAGATATCCATAACCTATTAAGAAAGAACCGTGTCGGCTTGATTATTCACGATATCTCAGTGGTCATATTTTACGTAATTAATATTAAAAATATAATTTGACAAATTGTCGGACTAGCCTGTTAGTTTACCTATTTATTGACTTTACAAACATTCATAGAATGGACACAGATAACATCTAGGCTTGCAACAATTATGTGTGATTAAGCAATTATCTGTCCCGTGTGAGGACCTATCACGCTTGGCGCTCTGGCAGTGACGAGGTTACCTCTTAAATCACTGCACTATTAGTGCAATGAATTTAAATTTACTATCGTTTTATTAATTTGTCGGCATCGATGGTAAATTCTAGAGTAGATTAGGACAGAGAGATTCCTAACTAATATTATAAATACGAATGTCAGTTTCTTTGTTTGTGACGCTTTTACACCTTAACTACTCGACCGATCATCGTTAAATTTCGCATTAACGTTTTCAGGGGAATAGAAAAGAACATACAGTCAGTACCTTGCATCCAGAAAAAAGTACTGTTACTAACATAACCTACATTTAAGCGAGCGAAGCCGCGGAAATAATTTAGTAACTAAATAAATATATGAATTAAAATGCAGTAGACTCTCCTATAACGTGAGACCTAAACATAGCCAGGAGAATTCTGGCGCCAAAAGCAGGGTGCAGAAAACCTTAAACTACCCTATTGAGGGATAGAATCGTATCTACCCTACTAATATTATAATTATGAAAATTTGTGAGCATGGATGGATGAATGAATGGATGGATGTTTATTACTCTTTCACGCAAAAACTACTGAACACATTTTGTGAAACTTTACAGTATTATTGTTCATACATCAGAAAATCTTATAGGCTACTAAAAATCTATCTTAACACAAATATACTATAACAAATTACAGTACAATAGAAGTAAATTAAAAAATTATACTTACTTTTTTCGACTCGCCATTTTGGCGTAGTCAATACTATAACTTTTCCGCAGTTACCGCCAAAACAATGAAAAATAACAAGACGTCAATGTCACGTGTCAATGGACAGTAGGTACGTTCAGAAACACATCTAAAGTAATGAAATTGTACATATGTGATTATTATTTTTTTATTCGGTCGAAGTTTACAAGGAATCTACTTTACATTACAAGGAATCAGCGAAACCGCAGGCAAACTCTTGTACATGAATATAGCTAAAAATAATTTTGAAATATTCACGATATAAGCTTATTAACAAATATGCACTTGGCCGCTCAAAAGCAACCACGAAAAGAAAAAAAACTGCTTCTTGGCGCCATATTGTACTGTTTAAGAGCTATTACGAAGACAACCCACTGCATATGCCCACTCCTGGGCTATTTTAGAGTAGGAACGCTGACTCCTGCACTATAAATAGATTAAGAGCTTGCATTTATGTTTATTGTATTTGTATTGAACTAAATGCTTTTGATATGATTTGTATCGTTTTGATAAACATTGATTTATCGAAAGAAATATGTATTAGATTTTTTGAATAATAAATGATAATATATATATATATGTGTTTGAATATTTTTTTATGTGTAATGATACTAATGAAAGAGATCATGTTTGCTCATTAAGATTTAAAATATATATTCCGTTATAAATATGCAATTAGTCTTTAATTAAACATCGTAAAAATGATTTAATATTGTATAACATCATACATAATGTACATGACATAATTACAGTATAGTTAATTAACTTGACTTAAATATAAATTAATTATAATATATTAGTTTCGATATAATATTATTCTGCCTGTATAAATTATAGAAACGGCTTGACTTCAGTTTTGTCTTTTTAAGTTCGTCTACTCGATACAAGATGGCGCTACATGTAGCATTAAATTCTTAGTCGACGGATTACTGAGTTCTGAATATTGTTATTCGTGGCTTAGCAATTCAACAATATATCATCTGACTAGAAATCTTATTGCATAATATTGTGGCAAGGATCCGCTCGGATATAAACGTACTAAATGAAGAAGTTTCCTAGTAGTATGAAGTTATTGTAGTAGTTAATCTCTTCCTTATTTTATCGGTTTGGTTTGTATGAATGCCGGTCTTACAGTTGACCTGAATGTAGGCTATATGTAACGTTGAATGATTGGATTTATTAGTACGACTATTAGTGAGTTGGCATGTAAATACTTCCTGTATTGAGGCGTATCGAGATACTATCCTTACTTCTGGCTAGAGAACGGTTTTGAAGCATCTGGATTTTCTGTTTGCACGTATCACATTTTATACAAATACCCCAGTTAATACTTACTAAATGTTTTGAACAATGCTCAAACATATTTCTTTATATAACTAGTAACGATTTTATTACAAGATATATATCAAGATACGGGCATCGCTTGCTAAAAACAGCGAGAGAAAGGACGAATTAAAAAAATAAAGGGCATCAGCCCTTTATTTTTTCTTTAGGTTATTTTTATTGTACCTAAATAATTTGTTTGTATATATTATTTTATTAATATAGTTAATTGTTTATTTGCAATAAATCAATTATATTTTATAACATTTTTCCCTTAAATGTTGAATTATTTTGTGTGTTGTTGTAAAAAAGTAAAATGCAAAAGATACAGGTAAGTTCATACAATTATGCAATTTAATTATGCGTTATGCGAGTGCATCAACTGGTCCAAAAGTTTATACTGTTAACCTAAAACTGGGTTTCAATATATCAAAACGAGTAGGTTTAGCTAGAGAGAGTTAAGTTTGACATATTTTTACAGAATATGTGTAAAACATTAACTGTTCGTTGGTAAAACGATTAGGTTTATGGATAATAAAACTAATATATAAGTGCATAATATAAGTGCCCTCTTCTAAATGTGATTTACATCTGAACTTTTCCACATTTGCTTTTATTCTCACGCCATTGAAGATATCTTCCAGACATTATATTGCTTTCTTCATGTTGTAAATACTACCAATGTTATGTTTAGTTTTGCTGTATGTATGTATGTGATATCCATAGTACAACAATATAAATACTAAAATAACAGAAAGTCTCGTGTAATCAGTCGAAATTCTCAGTAAGATTTTGTTCGACCCAAAAATCGAACACGACATCTTATGTAAAGCAGACAATGACCCACCAAGTCTTTCAGTAAATTATATTATATTATATTGGGTGAATGTCAAACTATGTAATAAAACAAAAATAGATATAAAAGAGATGTTGCCTTGAGGAGCCGTTTAAAACCACTTAAGTAGGACTAATTAACCTAAATATTGTACGAAAGCAAATATGACTTATTTATTTTTCCGTAAAAATCAGTGGAGGTCGATTGTTCATTGGTAAAAAAATGGCGATGGTGTGTGATTGGTGGGTGCGCGGCGCCCCCCGCGGACCGTGGGAGCGCGACCACGTGCCGCGACCACCGCGGTCCTGCGCCCGCGCAAGTCCCGACTCGTCCGCCAATACTACAATCTGCTCCACATACTAACAGGGCTGACACGTTCCGATGATTGTGTCATTGATTTTATTAGTTAATATTTATGGCCATGTTTACGCCCTTGTTGGCCCTATGGCATAAGTTTGAACACGTGGCCCTGGTTTTAAGTCCTTGATCAAAGAAAAGTTACGAACCTCCATGTTCTTGTTTCGGTTGTCGTGTAACATCTACTGTAGACGATATGGGGTATCAGTAATCAGTTACTTTGTGGATGTGTGGAATTGCGACAATAAAAAACTAAAAACTAAGCGAAATGAAGCTAAATACACTTCTGCTTACCCCTCCAGGGATATAGGCATGATACTATGTATATAGAGCAACCCAGTAATATTTTGGCTCAGCCCAGGGTACCAGGTATATCAATCAACAAGACACATTGTGTCATCAGAGTATAACTATAAGGTATTTGGCTAGTTTCTGGCAACTATGTCACATTATTTCGTGGTGCTTATGGACCGTATTAAAATATACAGTTAAAATTATTTAGTTAGGTATTTTATAATGAAAATATAACGCAATACATTGATTTTATTTAAACTATCAATACTCTTGCGCCAGCAATATGGCATCGAGTCGTCAACTGACGTAACACGTTTGTTAATAAACATTGGACAGCAAGCAATGACAGCAGACAACAATCACTACAAATGTGTGACGTCAAAATCCGTTCGTCGTCCGTCGTTCGTTATCCGCTGCCGATCATACGGTTTCAACTAAAAATAAATTAAGTATATTTTAGGTTTTCTATATGGTAACTATAGGTATGTATGGTAAATATAATTAAAGGCTATACATTATATTTTTTTAATTGCTTTTAATATCTATAATCTACCCGAACAGCAATGAATAAGAGATTATTTTTCAAACTCTCAAATAGACTATTCTTTAATTAATCGTGAAACATGCAACAGCCCTACGCCTAGACGTGCGTCCCTGTTAGGAAAACATATTTTTTGTTGTTATTGCTGGAGTGATTGACCCGGTATTGTTGATAACTAGCAGTTCTCGTCTGTTTGTTTATAACTATATATGTATATTTAGTAGCCACGTACATTCCACAATAAAAATATACTAATCGTTTTTTCATGAATGAAATATGAAAATGGCGTGTTGTGTTTAGGAGGATCTAGTTATTCGAGGGATATACAGATGGACAGATGTATGTGGTTAAGTCGTGGTCAAGGTTTACCCAATCTTTTTTCGTTTATCTACGTGTTTACTGTAAATTTATTCGCGATTTAAATGTTTTTAGGTACAAATTCTCTTTTCTATTTTAAAAAGGCAACGCCCGCACAGACACATTTCCTGTTTCGCAGGGGAGTTTACTAACATTCAAACAACGGATTCAAAGAACACGCAGATTTGGAACAACTATTGTGGATCTCAATACTCAGCGCAGTGGCAGTGTGTCGAGGTGACCACTAAAGCCACTTCGCCACCCGTGCAATCATTATTCATTGTCCTACTAAATGTAGCTCCCTATTCGCTCTGAACTTTTAATAATATCAGCTTTTTATTTATAACGGGGCACGGGCCTCTTCTCAGTGTGAAAAAGGTCAGGCTATAGTCCACCACGCCCAGTGGCCAGCGTGGTGGACTAAGGCCTGACCCTGGGTTGGTATTAAGAACATTGTGGACACGCAGGTTTCCTTACGATTTTTTCCTTTACCCTTAAAGTGAGGTGATAATTAATACGCATGCACATAAATAAATTTGAAAAAACAACTTTGACAGGTTCCTTATTATTGACTTCCAATCTTTTACTATTCTATTATTGGAAATGACAGATTAATTTAATTATTTTTATAATTATTATACGGATTTGAACTGATCTACCTATTTATAATATATCTCATTTCATTGTTAAGAGACACTTAATTGACATGTTAATTATTGTATTAATAGATCCAGCATAATTTTAAAATTTTTATTACTTACAAAGCACATACATTTGCATGTCTGACCAGACAGAGCATGTTGAGATAAAAAAATATCTGTAACACCTGATTGTACAAATGTTGAGTCAAATAAATTTATCTTTTTATCTTCAAAGCTACGCACTCGTGTGATCGTACTTGAGAACTCTGCGTGGCAGTCCAACGATTCCACTAGGCTATCGCTGCTTATGACATAAAATAATTCCAAAATAAGCCATCAAATGCCAGTGTGTGCGTGTACACCAATGATTAAAGTCACCCACACATATGCAACGTTTGCTAATTGCTCCACTTGGTCGTGTGACGTGAAGTGTAGAAGCAATTATGTAAACATCGACTGTCCACCGCACTTACGATAATTGAACATACTTAGAATGTTGAATATCTAATAAAGGGTAGGCAAGAGTCTGTTATACACCCAATTTTAGCCTGCAATAGATGACAGATGTATTGTTGGCTAATGAAAGGGATTACAGATTATGTGATGCTGCTAAGAATATCTAAATAGAATATCTCAATAGGTGCTTTGACTTTGGCTTACTAGGCTTCGAACCTGAGGACTCAGGGTCTCAAGAAGTAAGCCCAGCAGCACTTGTGTTGCGGCCTGCCTTTTTGTGGATCTAGAAACATCTGGCAGCCAATTCTTAAGAAGAAGTTTTGTCTATACGATATATGTATTAATATATATACAATGGCAGATATAGACTAATCTTAAATAAATGTGCCGTTTAGATTCGACATATGTACATCTTTGATTTAAAGGTGTTGTCCTTTTTTGTTCCACTGACTACTATTATGCCGTATGTAAAATTTCATGATGATCGGTCGAGTAGTTAAGGCGTGAAAGCGGAACAAACTAACTCACATTCGTATTTATAATATTAGTTAGGACTAAAAAGGGTAATGTAAATTAAATTTCTGCTTGTATTATATACAATTGTAGCCTGGATACAGTAGTAGAGACAAAGTAGGGCGTCGAAGTGTATCGCTGGCGCCGCCGCAACATACCGACCGCGGTTCAGAGCCATCGTTTTAAATTGTACATCCTAATGGATTACACGCGTTCTGTATTGGATTTAGGTCTTAACGTGCTTTTACTAAATGTAGCTGTAGGTTTAACAAATTTGTAATATTTACTGTAAACTATATAGGTAGTCTCGCGTCCATATCATATCATAATATTTCGACAACTATGTTTTACACCCTTATACTATATAAATACTTTTACTTCCTCAAAAATTACTTTTATAACGTTCCGGTAAATAATTATTTAGTTTATTGTCACTATATTTATCGGTGAAAAGACCTAATGGGACAAAATGGATGTGCTCGAAGAAGTATCAAGTTTGATAATCTGCACTGGGCCAGCGTGGACTTTAGGAGTAACCCTTGTCACACTAAGACCAGGCCAGTCTAAGGCCAGGGTGGTGGACTATGAGCTAGCCCAAATGGCACAGTTCTTATACAAGGATGATTTTATTATATTAGGTAAATTTAGGCAGAAGTAGGACCGATCGTCTTTTTATATTTTCCTAATTTGAAAGTTATACAAAGTTCTCCTTTTGCTTAATTTAAATGTTAAAATTAGGTACCTATGATGTTATTGTATGTGTAATAATTTACATAAATCACATAGAAAAAACTTTTCGTATAAGTATTCAAAACGTGAAATAGAAATACATAAGTATTGCTTATAATTTAGATGGATTTAAATTAGGATTGCACTGTTATCTAGTGCAAATAGCTGTATAAACTGACTTCTTCAACATCGCATCGTAAAAATAAAAAGGATTTTAAATTTTCACACATCAAATCTACGTTGTTCTAGTCAAATGTATTTCTTTACGAGTTCAGGTATTTTGTTATTACCGCAGCAATACCAGTAAGCAAAACAAACAAAACTAACAACCATTTTATATATAAAGTTTAATGAAAATCGTCTTCGGTAAGTGTATACGATGAAAATAATTCGATTCAACCGAGTACTGTGGCATTCACAGCTAAATGTTTAATACTTGTAAACGAAATTGAACATTGTTAGTATTTTAGAGCGAAAGGTATTTGTACCGTTGTAAACAGTACAATATAATTTTATTTTATTCAATAAATGTGACGCCATTTATTTCCATTCGTAGTCACGAATAGGCAACCTTAATAGTTTTGGAACGTGTAAAACTAGGGAGGTACATTGTAATTGAATGAATTAATTGAATTCATTAGTAATTTATGTTCAACACGATTTTGCAATGTCTTAATACAATATCATCAATTTATAGAAAACGGTAACATAAAATGCGAGTGTTATAATGATGAACACCAATATTTGTTTTGTAAATTACTAGTTGACTAATGATCCCTTAAAACTAAATGCTTATGTAATGATTGGGTTCTCAGTAAACATGGCATAAAATATGTTATTACCTGAGTAGGTCCCTACTTATATACTTTTATTCCTAACAGCTGTAACGGTAGTAGGCTACTATAGTTAAACCAGTAGGAACATGTATACTTAATATTAATTAGTACTGATAATGGGTTTGTAGAATTTGATTTGTCTTCTAACAGAAATGGAACTGAGACTGAACGACATGATTTCTTCGATAGTTTATGATCCGGTACGGAATGGATGTATGTATGTATGTATGTATCTTATGTGGGACCAGTCAGTGCAGACCGGCGACACTTCGACCCAGTGGGATCTTTTGTGACGACACTCTCCCAATAACGACTGCCATAGATGTTCATGGCAGCCGGGACCGACGGCTTAACGTGCTCTCCGAGGCACGGAGCAGCCGATAATTGTCAATCAATACGCACATAATTTCTAAAAGTCGTATAACTTCCGAAGTCGGAGGTGCGCGACGTGGGTTCGAACCCGAGACCCTCTGCATTGCAGTCTGTTAGTCTCCCCACTGAGCTATCGCTGCTCTAAGGAATGGATAGTAGTAATTTTAGTCTAGGAGAAATGTATGGTTTTTATGACTTTTTTTCCCTTACACCATGGAATCGAAGGAGCGGGCAATATAAAATGCTACTATTCTTTAAAAAAAAGGAAAACGTCTAGGTATTTATTTATAAATAAACTATAAGACGACATGTTTTCACCTTATTATCCTCATCAAAGTTTTAAATCCTAACTAATATTATAAATGCAAATGTGAGGTTGTTTGCTTGTTTTTTTACGCTTTCACGTCTTAACTGCTCGACCGATCATCGTGAAATTTCGCATACACGTTGTCAGAGAAACAAAAAAGGATATAGGGTACCTTTCATCCAGGAAAAAGTACTGTTACTAATCTAACCTAGATTTACGCGAGTGAAGCCGCGGGAAAAATCTAGTTATAGATATGTCCTCACCATATTTAGATCGCACGAAAAAGTGTCCACATTAAGAAAAGTGAGCACACACATTAGATGAAGAGCGATAGTGTTCAATTTTCAATATGAGTGACCGTGGTAATACTATTAATAATTCAGAAGTCCTGTTGCAATTGTGTGTTTGATGACAATTTAATGTCCCTATAGAACATTATTAATTACACTATTAACTATTATTGTATAAAATTACATTATTATGTCAGTCCACTTTCGCAATATTCTAACCGTAATACGTCATATCCTCTTTAGCGTCACTTGATAGACAAATTTAATGGCTCTGAAAAAACCAAGCTGTCTTCAAACGACCATAGACAACATTAATTAGACATCATCAGTCATTAAGTCTAATTCTTGTAACTGCTTTATACCGCATCTACAGGAAGAACCCATTCAATTATTTTTATCTAAGATCACACACATACAAAGGCAACCATAATTAAATAGTGCCAATTGAAAAATAAATACTATGCACACCAGAAAGTGTTCTTAATAGGTAGTCATATCACTAAGTTACGAGCTCTTAGCATCGATTTTTGGATCAAGCTGAAAATTATTAAATTTTTCAGATTAGAAATTCTTAGTGGCAGCATTATGTTTGGCAAAGAGACGATCTGGCATACTACGGTGGCATGGTCAGAAAGCGTTTCACGGCATGCACTCCGAGACTTCTAGAAGTGCAAAAAGAACTATCTATCGCTCTGTGGTTCAAGATAATTAATGTGAGGATAATTCTATGCCTGAGAGTTACAAGTGGAGTTAAAGTCTAAAGATTCCCCTCTAGTCCTTAACTCTATTTGTAACTCAAGGTAGATTTAACTTTACTCTCACTTACCATTAAAAACGACTTATTTTATGTCATATTACAAAATGCGGCTTAGGTAACGTACTGAGGTCTCGAGTTCGATTCCTGGGTCGGGCAAAATAGGCATTAATGGAATTTTTTGAAAGATATCCTCACCGGAAGCATAGTGGTTGGAGATGTATTGTATATGTTGGAATGGTGTAACGGGGTGCGACTGTACTGGATAGCTAAAATCATAGATACCTTTTTTTTTTAAAATTAAACTGCTATATACGGATTTTATCGCGTTGTTTATTTGACACTTTATGACAAAATTTTGAAAATTTTTACACTACTACTGCTATTAAACTTTACTAATTTTTAAGCTAATTAAATTATTATTAAACTATTTAGATTTAATTTATTTTTACACTTTCCCCGACGTTTCGGTTGCTTTTCAGCAGCCATGGTCACGGGGAGACTAAGATGTGTCACTGACAAGATTGGCTACATCTTGAAGCGAGCTTCAATCAACACATACTTCAAGCCGCCAACGAAGATAAGTCAATTTTTACCATCCGTCAAGTGCCAACTACCTTTACAAGATGCAGGGGTCTATAAAATAGATTGTGACTGCGGACTCTCATACATTGGTCAAACCAAGAGAAACATAGGCACCCGCATAAAAGAACACATAGCTGATGTAAAACACCAACGCTCGTTGAAGTCTGCTGTGTGTGAACATGTGCAACAGGGGACCAACCACTACCTGAGATTTGACAAACCACAGATTCTCGCTAAAGAACACCGATTCCTACCAAGGATGCTTCGCGAGGCTATTGAAATCAAAAAACATCCTAATTTTAATAGAGAAGATGGTTGGAATGTACCACCAGCTTGGGATCCAGTAATAAAAATAGTCAAACCCAAGAAGAAGCAAACTACAGCTAGACTTCATGATACTTTGAGCTCATTCTGCGTAAATAGAAACACCAATGATTAAATTATGTTCGGGTACTTTGAAATAACTACACTGGAACATTGAGACAACTGCCATCTTAGTCTCCCCGTGACCATGGCTGCTGAAAAGCAACCGAAACGTCGGGGAAAGTGTAAAAATAAATTAAATCTAAATAGTTTATAATAATTTAATTAGCTTAAAAATTAGTAAAGTTTAATAGTAGTAGTAGAGTAAAAATTTTCAAAATTTTGTAATAAAGTGTCAAATAAACAACGCGATAAAATCCGTATATAGCAGTTTAATTTCAATGAATAATATTCGCGTAAATAGAAGACAATATCATATATACCTAATAATATATGTATATAATATCAGCTCTGTATTAAACTGGCCCACTTCTTGGCACGGGTCTCTTCTCAGTGCTAAATTCATATTTGACAAAATGTGCCCTCACTCACTACAGCTCTCCTTACTCCTTCAGGAATAGAGGACGAAAACTATTTACTATTAAAAACATAACAAGATTGCTTCCCCTTGTTATACTTGCCAAAATAAAGCGCTAACATAATAGATCGAAGCATGAGCGACCGCGTGGCACCAGGCAGAGGTAAACGGGCCACATAGCGGTCAAGGTTGATTATTTCAGTCGGGGTCAACGTCCGCCGTGGCGTGGCGTACCGTCTATGTGTTTTTGTCACGCGAACCCTGGAACATGTGCGTCCGACACTTTTGATATACGCCGTTTTGCTAATAAGTATTAATTAATTTGGGCTGGTTTATTAGCAGGCATGTGCAATGAAAAATGCAATTTGAGTATACTTATTAATATTAATAATGTCTGCAAGGGGGCAGTGGATTAGAAGTCGGCTCGCCACTGCGCTGAGTGTTGTGAGTTCAATCCTCACGTGGGCAAAAAGTGCAATCAACAAATAGCTGGTCCGTATCTGGGTTTTCTTTGTGTCCGTTGTTACAATGTTTGTACAGTCCCCTACGACACAGAAGTTATTCCTAGTACGGAGTCGTCACTTTAAAATAATAAAAAAAAAGATAATGGCCGTACATCCAAATGTTGATCCATTCGTTGTCACTGATTATAATTCGAATTATAATCGAATATTGGACATAATATGATTTGATGATCAATCGCGATATTTGTCGGCGATGTCCTTGGATTATAGTGATGACGTTTTTGTCATCCTTCTAATATGTCTAAGCCCCGACCACGACTAATCATATCGAGGTATCGCATAGGTATTTCGGTACGGCTAAGACGTTATCAAAAGAATTCAATCAATATTAAAGTTTATTCAAAGAAATATAAGCGATACAGGGGCTATAACTGACTGAGGAGTGATCGGTAGCGTCGGGATATTTTATTATAAGATCTGTTATTATGACATATCAGATTAAAGCGATCATATTTAGAGTTTAGGTTTATAAACTGTTGGGGACAGACTTTTATAAGTTCTAACCTAAAATATTTGAGTTGCTTATTTGCAATCCAATAGGCTTCGTACTAAAAACTCTTTGCACTTAGGTACTACCTATTTTCATTCAAGAAACCCATAAAACATTAATTTCATGTGTAACTCCACCATATTTAGCATTCACTCCCTCATACGTTCTGAAAGCCTAAATCAATTCAATTTTCTATAAGAAGTATGCATAACAATGATTCGAATTAAACAAGTTTTTTATCACGCAATAAAATAGATGGCGTGGCGTAGCGTGAGTGTGGACAGTAATAATAAAATAATAGAAATACAGACTTGTTTAACATCGACCAAATATTATTAATATTCAATATCTTAGTTAACTGTATGAATGAAATTCCTAACAAAACTACCTACTGATATTATAAACGTGTAAGGTTGTGAAGTTGTTTATAACTCAATTTCGAGTGTGTAAATCGATGAACGGGTTTAGATGAAACTTAGGTCAAGGTTATGTTCTACGTCCCAGAAACATATTTTTTTGGATGTAAGGTTTTCCTGACAACCTGTATGCAAGATTTCACGATGCTCGGTTGAGTAGTTAAGGCGTAAAGGGCAACAAACAAATTCATATTCGTATTTATAATATTAGTAAAGATATCTTGGATTAAGACATATACATATACATACCTCGTCGTTGATACGTTTTACGCGGGCGTTAACGTTGGCTTCGCGCGGGCGAAGAAAGAAATTAGTAGTAACTATATGTAAATGTAAATGTTTGTAAAGACGTTTATATTTTTGTATCTCAACGCGTAAACTGATTAACGGATTTGTGCGGAACTAGCTAATAAACCATCTATACAATTAAATAAAATTGAAGTGTCTGTTTGTAATGTCAAAATAATAGCTTTTTACTTACTGGACTTATACCCAAAAAAACAATTTTTAAAGTTTTTGTCTGTCGGTCTCTCTGTCTGTCTGTTTGACATACAAAGCCTATGAGAAGAAACCTGCAAGAAACTCACGGCCACTCTTTTAAATCACCAATTAAATATCTTCTCCCTTAGCCTTTATTATTCCCAAGTCACTTGGGGTCGGCTTTTCTAGTCTAACCGGATTTGACTGGGTATCAGTTTTTACACGGAGCGGCTGCCACCTGACCTCCGCAAACCAAAGGCTAACGATACCCTAAGGCTAGACCAGTGCCAGGATATTAGAGGGTACTGACTTTCCCAATAACGACTGCCATAGATATTTATGGCAGCCGGGACCGACGGCTTAACGTGCTCTCCGAGGTACGGAGCAGGCGATAATTGTCAATCAATACGCACATCATTTCGAAATGTCATATAACTGCCGAAAGTCAGAGGTGCGCGACGTGGGTTCGAACCCGAGACCCTCTGCATTGCAGTCTGTTGGTCTCCCCACTGAGCTATCACTGCTTAGATTTATTAATTATATTTAATTTAAATCACCAATTAAATATAATTTCAGTATTTTACAACTCATATCGACAATATGACAACCATTTATCTTACTAAATCTATAAAAAAAAAATAGTATAAATAGAAGAACTACCCCCTATCACAAGGAACCTATAAACGTAAACGGTGACATGTGCCATGTGTAATATTGTGTATTAATCTACAGCTGTCGGGATGCAAGTATTAGAAAACAAGTTAAATAAAACTTTATCTTACTTTCTATGTTTAAACAACATTTTAAAAGGGTTTCTCAGAAACAATATTGCGTATGTGTGTCATCTTTACGACATTGTAATATAATATGATATTAAAACATAACTTTAAAGTTTCTACACTCACGTAATAAAAAGTGCCACATTCGTACTTTTACAACAATCATCTGCGGCCTACTTAATGGTGGCACGGCAGTGCAGCCGCCAAGATATTGGCATATACGGCCATCCATTCTAATAATAATGTCCTCCAGAACGAATTTTGGTCATGACAGCCAATCTTAACGGAAATTAGCCATCTGCGCAGGAGATATTATAGTGTACAAGTGTGTGCGCAAACACAAGTACACTCTCTGTTCCCTAACTCTCATAATAATGGGCCGACTGACCGAATCCGATGGGATGACACGAATGGAGAGAGATCAGGCGCAGGACCAACGGCTTTACGTTCTTTCCAAGGCACGTGGTTGCCTGCTGCTATTGAGATTTCTTAACAGAAAAACTCAATAACATTTTGTTAGCCCAACCTGGGATTCAAACCCGAGACCTCATGCACAATAGTCGCATTCACTACCCCTGCGCCAATACTACTGTTTCGACTGTTTAACCACTAACCTAATTCTGCTTAAATTGAAAACTGCAATCAATGATATATTAGACATGTTACGTTCATAATGATATCCTAACTCCTAACTTGTGATATTATAAATGCGAATGTGAGTTTGTTTATTACGCTTTTACGCCTTAACTATTTGACCGATCGTCATTAACTTTCGCATTCATGTTGTCAGGGATACAGAAAAGGACATAGGGTACCTTTCATCCAGAAACCCTAACCTGAATTTATGCAAGCAAAGCCGCAGGCAAAATCTAGTATTAGATATGGTCGTTGGAAGTCTGGTATAGTATTAATACTAGGTATTGTTCAAAAACTGCATATGTGTTGACAAATTGTATGAATAAATAGGGCCAATAGATATGAAAAACGTCAGTTATCATTCGAATACTTACGCTTCAAATTTTGCAGAGTATTTAGTTAAACCATTTTTGTTTTAAAACGAGACGTTTTGTTGTCTTCCCTTGTGTGTTAGTAACATTATCTTTCCTTTTGGTGTATAATATTATTAGATGCAATATATCCTAATGCTTTCGAAATAATGTAGAATAACTTTACGGGCACGGGCCTTATCACGGTGAAGGGCCATAGTCCACCATTTCACAGTGGGAGACTATAGTTCACCACGCTAGCCCGCTGCGGGGTGGCAGACTTCACATATCTTTGAGAGAATAGATAAGAACTCTCAGACATGCGGGCGTCTTCTCAGTGTGAGAAGGGTAAGGCCATAGTCCACCACGCTGGCCCACGGCGGGATTGCCAGGCTTCACATATCTTTGAGAACGTAGTAAAGAACTCACTAGCGTGCAGGTTTCTTCATGATGTTTTCCTTCACCTCTTAAGCAAGCGATGTTTATCTATTACTTTGCAAAACACACGTTTATATATGACCACGCCTCTATTATGCACTATATATACTAGATTTCAATAGCGGCTTCACTCGTGTAATATACAAAAGAAGAAATATATAGAAAAGAATATACCTCATAAAATCATCGCCTTTAGTACCCAGGAATAAAATGTCACTCTATTAATTAAACGTATTTTTCAAAACGGTTATAAGTTCCATGGTTACATCCACATACGAATTTATAGCACAACATTTACGAGAGTATGTTGTATTTAGTTTTCACCTAGAATTTATATTTGCTTATTACAAAGCAATAATATGCAAACCATCTGCCATTTTTAATGTGTAGGTAATAATTCTAAATTGGTATTGTAATAGGATCTTTCAGATGTAAGGGCTGAGACACATTGTCGCAATAGCTAAGGGTGTTGTTGTATTGTGCAAACTGTTAAAGCTTAGTTTAGTATTATTTGTCACGTACAGTTTGTGCCGATTACTATATTAGCGAATTATCAGCTTTTGCGTTTGATAAAAGTGTTTGATTATATTCAAGTTTGATTTGGCGATTAATATTACTGACATAGAACTGCATCGGTGGTGCAGCGATAATGTGAGCGACTGCTGTGTATGGATTTGATCACTGGGTCGTGCAGAGTTATTGGAATATTTTAGTAAAAAAGTCTTATTGGCCGCATAAAGTCTGGAACAGTGACTGGTAGACGGCAGTAGGCTTCCTTGATCACTTATTACGTGAATCTAAAGATAGATCTAGTCGGCCAATTGTGAATGTAATACAGCTCTGCCTACCTCTTTGGGATATAGAATGGATCACAGATAGTGTATAGTACCATATAATAATACTAATATTATACAATATCCTTAGACTGTAGACTATATACTTACATAATTAATTTTAAAACGAAATAATCTAATAACCTATATTTACAAACGTATTAAAAAAGATAACATAATTACAAAAACACAAAAATATATGTATTATAATACTAAATATTTACAAAAATGGTTTAGGCATCGTAGAATTCTTCAGCATCGCTGTCAACTGGTAACGTGCCCAGAAGACTGGCAGCATTGCCACGTTGAATGGCAATGCTGATTCTTTGGGCTAAGAAAAGACCAGCCTTCTGATCAACTATAATGAAGCTTCTGTAAAAAATTTACTTCTAGATGATCAAGCAATCTGAATATGATTGACTAGATGTTCCCGCGGTGTCACCCGCTTTTATCGTTACTGCGCCGTCCCCGTGGGTTGTAGCGTGATGTTATGTAACCTATAGCCTTCCTCAATAAATAGGCTATCCAACATTAAAATATTTTTTCAAATCGAACCAGTAGTTTCTGAGATTAGCGCGTTCAAACAAACAAACAAACTCTTCAGCTTTATAATATTAGTAAGTATAGATTTTAGAAAGATTATAATATTGGTTTTTACTCCACTTGGGCATTTAAATTGTAGGTTTGTATGATATTGTCTTCTGTTTACGCGAATGTTATTCATTAAAATTAAACTACTACTCGGGGAAAGTATAAACTTAAATATAAATAGTTTTAATAGTTTTAATAATTTAATTAGTTTAAAAATTTGTAAAGTTTAACAGTTTCAAAATTATGTAATAAAGTGTAAAATAAATAACGCGATAAAATCCGTATATAGTAGTTTAATTTCATTGTAGGTTTGTGTTATTTAAGTACATAGTTAACTTTAATGTAAGTATTATACAAATTACTGCATATCTGTTTTTAATTTCGTTCAAGTATGGAATAGAACAATATAATTATGTAATAGCATGGATATTATACTAGGAGAAGTACGTAATATTGCTTTACATTACGCGAATGTTATACATACATGGAAATAAAACTTACTTTATTCGGATTTAACCGTGTAGTTTTTAAAAAATCACTATTTATACCAAATGAGAATTTGGAATTACGTGTAAAACAACTAATTATTCGTTTTAATTGTATACTCAACGTACTGACAGAGGCGAGGCAATATACCCACTGAGTCCATCCAGTAACCACATTAAGTAATTACTTTTGTAGTTTTATTTTCTTGCAGGTATCTTCTGATAAGCTCAAGTTTTTAGCTGAACCTAGCAACTTACCGTAATTTTAATTCACTAACTCATAAACTTTGACATTCATAAGTGTTACTTTGAGGCCTAAATTAATAAAAGAAGTTTGACTTTGACTTTCGATGTTTCTTAAAATGTTAAAATGCTAAGAAGCAATAGAATGTTGCTTTTGAACATTTAATTTTTATTTCCAGCTCTATTGTTAGTGTTACCCATTAACAATGTTGTTAAGTTATATCTAAATTCATATCTGTCACCAAGGCGCGCGTACGCAATACGCACACAAAATTTAATCCGCGCGTCTGCGCATGCGTCACGAACACAGCGCCCTCTCATGTTACTCTAACGAGATTTTATTGATAATAAAAACTAATTTAATGCCACATTTTTATTAGTTTTCAAGTATAATAGACATTCTTTTTGTTTGCAAGTATTTAAGGGAATATTTGGGATTATTTGGTAATGGTATTTCGGCGATTTTATTGCGTTGTACACAGTATTTAATATAAATAAAGTCTATAGTTATTCTTTTATAATTGAATAAATTATATTGAATATAAATTATTTATTTTCCAGAATATATTATTGACGTATTCTTAAATAATACGTATACTTTTCGCAATTGGAGTTTAAGGGCTGACATCACAACAAAGTTGCCTTTTACGTAGTGAGCAAGACAAGGCAGAGTTCTCGAGTATGGCTCGATGCGAAATGATGTGCGTATCTTGCCTAGCATTGACTTTAAAGAAAACATCGTAAGGAAATCATCATGCCTAAAATTACTTCTTTGTCGCCGCATGAAGATACCAACTCGCACTTGACCAGTGTGACAGACAGTCTAACCTATTTCATAATGAGAAAAGGCATGTGCCCAACAGTGGTACAGGTTATATACAGAGCAAATATTGTTAAATTATTACGATCTTATCGATAAAATTAATATTTATTTGTACTTAGTTCCCGCTAAAAGTGTCTGACCTCAGCGTCATTTCTGCGGTCGCGTACTGTACTTAATTATCTTAGGTACTAATAAACTAATTATGAGATAAGTCTCATTACTTGGAATGAGGAAGACAACTTTTAGAATTCAGTGGGAAAATGCAGACAAAAGAAATATCTGAGTGTTATTATATATGTTTAAAAGAAATACATTCTATGGTGTCTTCATTTCTCTAAGGGTTAAACAGAATTAAACTACACTCATATTTTGCGATTTAGCAGCAAATGGTTTTAAACATAACAATATGTTTAAAAACTCTTTGCTGCTACGAAAAATTGCTTGACAATTAACCGAATAATACTGGCCGCAGTAGGAATATCATCTAGGATGTCACGATAAGCAAATTTTGAATGTAGACTCTGGTCTGTTCGGTGGTATAGGCCAATTAGTAAGAATGGCGTTTTTAATTCTATGGTAAATAAATAAGGTGTTTGTGGCCAGTTATCGTAAAGCACTCGTAAAGGCGAAACTGGTAACTGTAACTACCTTGATGGTCATTTGATAGGCATTATTAGAAGTTGAGATTTCGTGACGTATTTTAAATCACAACATGGGTTATACAAATATAACAACAAGCAAATGATTATGATTTTGTGTTAAAAATATATTATAAATTTTACAATCTATATTAATACTACAAACAATATACATATAGGTATCTAGTGGGTAAGATAAATATCCTACATTGTATAGAAGTCAAAATAACACATTTAAAAAAAAACTTATTTTCTTCTCTCTTAGCCTTTATTATTCCCAAGTCACTTGGGGTCGGCTTTTTTCTGGTCTAACCGGATTTGACTGGATATCAGTTTTTACACGGAGCGGCTGCCACCTGACCTCCGCAACCCGAAGGCTAACGATACCCTAAGGCTAGACCAGTGTCAGGATATTAAAGGGTACTGACTTTCCCAATAACGACTGCCATAGATGTTCATGGCAGCCGGGACCAACGGCTTAACGTGCTCTCCGAGGCACGGAGCAGGCGATAATTGTCAATCAATACGCACATAATTTCGAAAAGTCATATAACTTCTGAAAGTCAGAGGTGCGCGGCGTGGGTTCGAACTCGAGACCTTCTGCATTGCAGTCTGTTGGTCACCCCACTGAGCTATCGCTGCTCTTAAAAAAAACTTATATTGAACTTTAAAAGTTAAAATGAAGTATAATAGAAATATTTATGTCACTCTCATTTCGGTTAAACACCAGTGTTTATTTCTCATTTACTCATGTTTGGTATTATTTTTCTTTCCATTTAATGCTTTTTGATGAGATCGTTAGCGACAAGGCTAGTCGTTGTGCATTCATTTTATTAACTAAGTAGTACATAGTTTTAAAATGACGGTGTGTAATAAAAAAAGTCCATCTATCATATTCTCAGCGATTAGGGCAACATTACTGCCAATGAATGGTTCCAAAATTGTAATAATATACATATTTATTATTCACCTAGTTTGATTTCCATATGAGAATCAGAACGTAATTATATCATTATTGGATGTCGTGCTTTCATTTCCAATACATGCATGAAATTAAAAAAATATGTAAATTATATTTACCTATATTAGTCGTACGAGATTAAGCCATTATAAGATTGGAATAACTTTTTCAATTAAGCAGGAGTAAAATGTTTAATTACCTTTCGATGTGATTAATGTTATAATTAATATTTTAATAAATATGGAAATATGGCTGCGATGTCGCCGCGTGTGTTGATGCTGGCAACATTTTGTTTGTTTTTTAATATATGCAACGTTGTGTTGTTTTTACAGCCAATGCAACGGATATGAATTGATTAATTGTTTTTCTAAATAGCTATGCATGTAAAATGTTAGATAATTATAAAGATGCAATTTTATGTGGTTTATAAATAGCAGCCGTATTTATTCATAAATGTGTCTGTGGAGTAGAGGTAGAAATCTAAATAAAAAGTTAATATTTTGTGGATAGATAATTATGTGAGTGCGTAAGGATATTTTTATAATAAAAGCTAAATTCGGCATTAGAATATTGTAAACTTCGATTACCTTTTACCCTTAGGATTTAAATTCGCTTATATATTAATGTCGGCGAGTTGTTTTCTGTAAAGAAAATTGCAGTTATTCTTCTTGGAATTTTTTACAAACATTTTCATGGTAGCAAGATTCATCAGTCTCATCCTAGTGTTTCGTTTTACTATAGTCTCTGATGTATCAGAGACTGTTTGCCGGATTCATGCTGGCACCACTTCACAGGATTTTTGATTAACTATTTATTAACATCGTAAACATCGGTAGAAGTAGGCACCGGAACTTTGATGGCAACCCTGATAGAGAACGCTAGCCACGATTAGAGTATTTCCCATTTACATATCTTTCAGGGAGGGCCTGGCCCCTAAGCAGAAATGGCCTACATGACTACTAAAATTTTAGGGTGAAACTTAACATTCATAACAGACAGTTATGGGGCAGGCAAGGCCTATTTAGTCTCCTTATATGCGCCAGTGATCCAGCTACTTGTGTGATATGTTTGTAAATCATGACTTTCCTACTCATAAACAGACGTTTATTAAATACACATTCCATTTTCAAACGTGTGTGATGTGAGGTATAGACCATACAAATTATGCAATCAGGCAACATTACGGAACCCAAGTGGATTATAGTTTATTAATTCATTTGTCATCGGCGCAAGCGCAAGCGTTTTCAATAACCTGACTTACTCCTCTTTAGTTATTAAATGTTTATTTATTATGCATTACACAAATGCTGGCTGGTAGACCATAAATAATGCTGGCAACATTGACACTCTAATACTGCATCTATGGTATCTATTTATCGTGCATAGACAATTATTAATTGTAGTTTTGTTGCGTAGCAGCGGTGCATGCTGCGATAGCGAATGAGATATTTTAATTATTTTTAAAATGTTAATTATAAATATCTTACTTGGAAGCGAAATTGGCGAAATAGGAGCGATGATATTTGAATTACATTTTATTATTTTTATAGAGATCAGTCGCGCCTGTGTATTTCTGGCAGGGAAAGCTGTAATGTATTATACCGAAATTCCACCAGCAATTTTTAAAGCCCATATATTGGGGCCTACGCTGCTACTGCAAATCCAAAAACATTATATCTGATCCGGAAATCTAACTTGCATTACAGTTCAAACACAGTTCTTATTGTATTACCTATCTATCAAACACATACATTTTTTAATCTGTTTGATTAACATTTGATTTACAAATAACTGTCAAAACGTGATAAAGAGGTACATATCTATTGGCTGACAGTAATCACGTGATTTGTGACGAGCCAATAGCGATCGAGCATTAGTCTATACACGATATACACACATTCCGTCAAGCTAATGTACCAGAAAACCTCTGATGAAACTCTATTAATGTGGAAGAAATAAAATGGTACAGTTAGCAACAAAAGCGTTGGTACACGCGAGCGGTGTACAGTCGCCGCGTGTCCCATCGAGACGCTGTCGATGCTATCTCTACCGAGAGGGATTCCACTGCAATCTAAGACCTAAGAATTGGCTAAAGGTTTGTGGATTTAATGGCTTCATTCTTTCGCGATGTAATGGGGATTAGAGGTAAAATTATTTATATTATTTTAATTATATAACTAAATATATTTAAGCTCAATATTCTATTTACAAATAATAAAAGTTTCGAATAACTATTGAGTTAAAATGCATCCATCTTTACTAAATTATAACGAGAATTAAAGTGCATTCTCTTTAAGGATCGGTTCCTATATTAATAAACGGGACGTTTTATCAACGGACATTGAATTTTTGACACATATTCTATGAAAAATATGTCAAATATAACTATAACTGTCTGTACCTTAAGCTTCATTTCTTCTTGTAATTACTGGGACTTACTCATGTGATTATTGCAACGACACATTTGAGAACAAAAGTGTAATATTTAACACATATTATCATTTGTATTTACGCTACTGCTTAATTAATATTGCACTCAAATGTGTTGTTCTAGTAATTGCCATCCTTAGGCTAAGTTACTTAGAGAGCATGCACTCTTAGCCGTGTTATAATTTAGTTGACATGTCATCTCTAGTACACAGTACTTATAACTCAATTGGATTAACCCTCGTTTAGGTATTTCAGGCATTACGTTTTTCGACTGTATTTGGACTATCAATGCGTTGAATTGTATGGTCTCGAATGTTCAAGGGGTAATTTGTACTGTATAGTCTATCTAACGAGTCTCGGTGTTCTTTGCGGCCGCTTTTTCAGTATGATCTCTGTGATAAAATTATTTTGATATAAGATATCTGATATATCTTATTATCTGGAGTATAATTAGCATACATTGAACCAACAAAGAATACACTTATATTACACCTTAAATTAAATTCACTAACAAGCAATGCAGAACGCAAAGGGATATTTGTTCGGTAACCTCACTTTCCTAACTATTATTATAAATGCGAGTTTGTTTGTTTGTAACGCTTTCATGCTTTAAATGCTCGACCGATAATAATTAAATTTCAGAAACACATTGACTTGGGACAGAAAAGGACATACTTTTCATCCAGAAAAAGTGCTGTTCCAGAGGGACAAAAATTTATAAAAAGCTTGGCATTAACGTGAACGAAGCCGCGGGTAAAATTCTAGTTACGTTATATTATTGGATCTATATACAAAGATAAATGCGCTAGATGGATCTCTTCTGAATATATCAAAGAGGTTTTGGTAAAGACCAGTTTAAGTGTACGAAACAAGTAAGTACGTAGTTGCTAATGATATAAAAAACACGAAGTCTTTTAAAATACACAGTCGACGCCATTACACAAATGTCAGACAATAGTCAACGCGAGAATGTAGGATTTATTTCGCAAAATTGTTTATAGGGTTCGCGTTCAACGTTATAGCGAAACACTTAACATTATTCAGGGCCAGGGCCAACAATAGTGGCCGATACCTTACCGCTCCCATGGACGGTCACGCTCCGGCTCTTCCTTGTGGAAAATCTGCATAATGCAACATGCATAATAGAGTGATTATAATCCCTGTTAATGTTTGTTCAAAATTCAATACTTAGTTGCCATTTTCAAATCAATTATAACAAAGCTATACCTACGTCACATTAAAAAAAAGAGTCATATTTAATGCCTATAGACAATAAAGATATAGATAGAAATGCATGAGATAAAAAGTATTTATGCTTAAATGAATGAATGATTGATTTATTTTTTTGCAGATCATTGGTACATTAAGTCCTTAGCTAAATTAAATATTGTTCTTACCTCATTTAGCCAATTTAAGCCTGTAGGTTTTTCATTAATTCCATAAATTAAAGATTAAAAAGTTTTTATTAGAGAGAATGTCAAGATCATGGAATAAATAAATACGTAATTCTTACGCGTGTACTATAAGTTTTAAGTAATTGCCTGGCCAATATTTTCTTTTAAAAATAGAAGGAATATGTAATTTTATTTAATTTTGAAGGCAGAAGAAATAAGCTCGTTTGTTTTTATGCTAAAGTATTACAGTACTTCTGCTTTTAAAGAGGGGAGATATATTGGATGTATCAGGAGTAATTAGTTAGCGAGTTCGAATATCAAAGATCTTACCATCCTATCAGCTTTCACGTTCGGATACCTTGACGAAATACCACAAATAGAACACTAATATGAATTAATAGCTGTTCGCGGTGACTATGAAAAAAATAACAGTTTTTAACGCCCCACATATTTGTTTTTGGAGTGTGAAAAATCACGTTCTTGACGGTTTGTGGTGGGTTTATAAGTAATATGAATGTTTTGGCATTACGCATGAATAATTTCCCGACTTTGGCTAAAATGCAGCTGTGGCTCTGTGCCACACGTGATTTTAGTTTGTAGGAATATTGTTGAACAAATCTTAATCTAAAAAAATATGTGGATTACGTAAGCGTGTTTCGGAACGTAAATGTTCATGTTGTTTTGTCGTTCTACTCAATTTGTTTTCCGTTACATTTATCTTTATAAAAAGTCAGCCATATGAAGCGTGCGTAGTTTTTTTGATAAGATATAATTTCAAATTACTGTACGATGTGTGACATTTCTGCAATTATATTATGATGGTCACGTATCATGTTGACATATCTCGATAGGGGTCCTGCCATAAATATTAATCAGCCAAAGTTGCGGCCGCATCTTCAGGCCGCCATCTTGCGCATAGACAACCCCATTGTTCAATTTGAACTTTTGCTTCCAAAGTGTGTCACAGAGTCGCAAAGCCGCAATGTGAAAGCGATTTGCCACAGACTGCTTCGTCTGTATCCCATATTTTTGCGCGGCATCGGCAGTTACCTAATTGCTTCCTGACATAATAAATACGATGTGTGAACTGTTTATTGCTCGTAAATATTGTAAAGTTGGTGAATGGTACGATTTAGGAATTGTTTTGAGTATTAGGTTGTTGTAAATCTATGTATGGCGGCCTTAATTAGAGTTTATTAGTAGTTAAACTTTACACATGGACCTTGAATTTCGCATCTTGTTTGATTCTGTTGTTTTTGTTCTTTCGCATGTTACTTGTACGTAGATATATATTTGTATAATGACACACTTCAAAAATGGGTAAGCTGGATAGGTCAGGGCAAGTCAGCACAGTTGTGTGCTGTTTTGTCGAACGTTGATATATCCATTTTCAATTAAATGTTGTTTTTATATACATTTTCAATTAAAGAGTCTGCCTATTATTTACTCACTTATATGTAACGATCTGTAAAGTACCTACTGTATAATGCAAGGCAATATTCGATGTGTGAATACGATTGGAAGTTGAGGATAGATACTAACAACCTATTACCAGAGCCATCGTTCACTTTTAATGTGCCCTTTTTCCTTCATACCGAATTTCATCAAAATTGGAAATTTGGTTTAGTAGTGAATACCTACGTAAAAATATACTTATAATTACTCAGCAAGGCTATAAGCTGAATCAGAAGGCTTTAGACAGTTTTAATTAACTACCAACAAACTTAAAACATTTTTTTAAATTTAAACCTTTGGAAGCAGTTTATTTCTTTTATGCACTTATATTCTCGCCTACTTACTGTCAACCCTGAGTGACTTCATGCCGGTGCTGACACCTAACACATGTCGAGAGCAACTCTGATTGATGCCACACCTAATTATGTTTGAAATTTTACATTCATACATACCATCTTACATATGCACTCACAACAAAATACCTACGACCTTATTTTAAAAGAAATAGAGTTGAATTTCAAATAGCTGCTAGATAATGAGGTATTTAGGTTATGTTAGTGAAATTTCGTTACCTTCCCTTACCGGGCGGAGAGATTTATGATGTCTTCCGCAGGGTGAGATTGTTCTATCTGGATTTATGTGGATTAGCTTGGCCTTAGAACTTGGGATATTTTTTCATATTTTCAGCTATGTTTGTATATATTTGAACTTAATTGAAGGCGTGTGTGTTAAGAAACTAATATTTCATTGAAACTAAATACTCTGTGTACTCGATACCGGGTAACCAAAATAAAAATTGTATTGCCATCGTGTTAGGATAAAACCCATTTAATACGAAATGATTCGTAGATACTAGGCAAACCTTCTATTTAGTTATAACGGGTTTTCAACACGAACTTTGTTTTTCAATATGGTCACACCGGAACTACATGACAGTTTTGACATTTAGTTTTTTGACATATCTGTAGAAGAAGCTTGGGCAGTTGTTACAATGAATTCAATTTCACTCGAAAATGGCATTAAGATAACAAAAATTCACTATGAAAATAGTGGATTTGTAAAAGTTACATTTCGAAAAATTCGGGATATTTTCGGTCAACATAATCGTCCTTCTGAGACCGCTATTAAGAATTTGGTCAATAAATTTGAGTCGACAGGTTCGGTACATAATGTGCCAACACCAACGCGAGTTCGACCGGGTCGTTCAAGTGAGAACATCGCAGCCGTAAGCCACACTGTTGAAGAAGAGCCGAATTTGTCCATTCCTCGACGTTCTCAACAATTGAGGTTATCCACAACAACCACATGGCAAATGCGTAAACTGGTGCAACAATTGAACCCGGCCGATCATTCACATCCCCGTAGATTCGCTCAATACATTCAAGAGCAACGCGTTGGTTTTTCTGAAAATATTTTTTCCAGACGAAGCTCATTTTCTTTTATCAGGCTACGTCAACAAGCAAAATTGTCGCATTTGGGCTTCTAAAAATCCAAGACAGATTGTTGAGAAGCCTTTACATGCTGAACGTGTCACTGAATAGTGCGCTATGTGGTCTGGAGGCGTGGTTGGGCCTCCAGACCGCATAGCACTAATACTTTTTTCGAAAATTCGGCTTGAAATGCGGTGACGGTCAATGGCTAACGCTATCGGGAGATGATAACAACTCAATTTTATTGATGATATGAATATCACTAACATGTGGTTTCAACAAGACGTTGCCACAAGTCACACATCCACCGAAACAATAAATTTATTGCAAACCAAATTTTCCGATTGCATAATTTCACAAATTCAGCTTAAGTGGCCAGCTCGATCATGTGATTTAACACCGCTGGATTATTTTTTGTGGGGTTATGATAAAGACAGAGTCTATACGGAGCCAATCGAATCGATTGCAGTCGTAAATTCAAAATTCGTAACGTTATTAACGAAATAGACCCACCACTTTGGCAAAAAGTAAATAAAAACTTTGATGAAATAATCGACATCTGTAACCGTGGTCGTGCTGGATATTTATCAGATATCATTTTTCATTCATAATTGCCAATACCTTACTTTATTCGATACATAAAAAAATTTGAATCATTGTCATCTAAAATTATTGTTTTATTTTGATTTACAAAACAAAGTTCTTGTTGAAAAACCCAGTATTAGCTTTCTACAGAAAGTTACGAGTAATAATATTAAATAATAATAATAATAATAATATTCTATCACATACACACAACACCATCTAGCCCAAACTAAGCAGAGCTTGTACTATGGGTACTAGACAATGGATAAACATACTTATAATACTTTTTTTTTTGTAAATACGTACATATTATACATAGAAACACCCAGACCAAGACAAACATCCATGTTCATGCACACAAATGTTTGACATGTGCGGGAATCAAACCCGCGACCTCAGGCGTGGCAGTCGGTTACACTAACCACTACGCCATCGAGGTCGTCATATAAGTAAATAATGTTTGATTTACAATATTTTTATTAAATGCAAGGGTGGAGCTATGTTCTACCTTCGCAATATAACGTTTGTGTCTCACCTATATTTTTTGTATGACAATTATATATATTCTCTTAACTAATCGCTATACTATACACTGACGTCTGTATGGTAAGTCTATTGCTGTTTATTAGGTATAGACCTTATGTAGGTACTTATATAAACAATTCACTCTTAGAAAATGCCAGCAACAGTTTTGTTTTGACAAATCAGGAGGTGTAGCTCAAACTCACGTCACAAATATACCTACCAGTTTTTTACCTAAACGAAGAATCTATACTTTAATCCATTCGGATTTGGCAAATTATTTTTCATTTAATAGTCCAATTCTAGTTCCCCTAGAATTTGATTATTGAATGCAAAAATCATTTGTTTCAGGCTATATAAAATCACACTATGGGCTACGGGATCAGAGCAGTACGCATAAACATGGATGAATAAAACACTAATCCTAACTAATATAATAAATGCGAATGTGAGTTTGTTTGTTAGTTGTGCTTTTACTATTTAACTACTAAACTGATTATACTCGATAGAAAATCATGAAAATTTCCATACACGTTCTCAGGAGTACAAAAAAAGACAAAGGGTACCTTTAATCCATGAAAAAATACTGTTCCAAGCAAAACTGCTGGTAAAAGCTAGTCGATCATAAATTTTCACCCCCAGCTATGATCTCCCGCCGTCGGCATTCTTTAACAGAAGTATTCCAACAATTATTATAATACGTAATAAAGTGAAACAATGCTACATAAACACAAGTGTTGTCACGCACTCACGACGTAAGGGCACGAGCACACTTGTCGTGTGCGCGGGCGCCGTGTCGCGTGCCGCATTGTTACTCTTAGGCTGTCGTGACTGCGCGCTTACTCGATCATCGCTTTATCAAAATGTTAATGTCATTTCATTTAAATAAAAAAACTGTATTGGTTTTTCTTGGTGTTGGTTGGTGTCGGTTTATATGTAAGCGTTATTAAAAACAAACTTTTGCCCACAGCTTTGCTCGCATAAATGAAGGTTAGGTTAGTAAAAGTACATTTGTCAGGGTGAAAGGTACCCTATGTCCTTACTGTTCCCTTGACAACGTGTATGCGAAATTTCATGATGATCTGTCAAGTAGTTAAGGCGTGAAAGCTTTACAAACACACAAACTCACATTCGCATTTATAATATTAGTTAGGATATTTCCCGTTGTTTCATATTGGGCAGGGACGTATAGGGCAGTCTACGTAGGAAGTTTTAAGTCATGCAAAAATTCTGATAAGAGAGATGTTCAGGAGAATAGTCTTATTGTACCTCTCAATAAATAAAGCATGTCATATCAGTTTAAGATATCTGTAGTCTCTACTCTGCCTTTGCCATCTAAAATCGCAAGTCTATGCGAACATGTGATGCAAACTGAATCTCGTTGGTTGAGTGATCTAATTATAACCTAATTTCAGCTTTCAGACTCTAGAATAGGATAGCCATGTCTATTTTTTTAATTATGTTTATAACGTTACAATGGCTCAGTGGGAAGACCAACAGACTGCAATGCAAAGGGTCTCGGGTTCGAACACACGTCGCGCACCCCTGACTTTCGGAAGTTATATGACTTTTCGAAATTATGTGCGTATTGATTGACAATTATCGCCTGCTCTGTGCCTCGGAGAGCTCGTTAAGCCGGCGTCGGTCTCGACTGCCATGAACAATCTATGGCAGTCGTTATTGGGAAGTCAGTGCCCTATAATATCCTGACACTGGTCTAGCCTTAGGATATCGTTAGCCTTCGGGTTGCGGAGGTCAGGTGGCAGCCGCTCCGTGTAAAAACTGATATCCAGTCAAATCCGGTTAGAACAGAAAAGCCGACTCCAAATGACTTGGGAATAATAAAGGCTAGGGAGAAGATAACGTTACTCATAATCTCAAATATAAGAAAAAGCCTTTCAAAGCCAGTACCTATTATTTTAGATTAAACAATAATTTATTATCCCTACGCACTTGTCAAATCACAAAACAAAAGTTTACAATATTGTGATGCATACATTTAAGTGCATGACAAGGATACGAGAAAATTAATTTCTCCGCCAATTTGAAACCAATTGTGATACTATTTTCGCAAAAGGGTTTCTTTTAAATGATATTTAGTTTTGTATATTTAGTGTTATATAACATTAAATTCATAATCCGTAAATGCCGAATGAGCTAGTAACCTCACCACCTCAATGTCGAGCACGGCACTAAGATATACGGTCGGCATGTGATGAGGTGTGAGAGGATGGTGACATTTGCAATATTTATTTAGTATCTTGTAGAGAAACTCTCTCTCGACTGTTGAGTTTCGTCACTGTCAAAATACGAATTCATGTGTTATTCTCGAATCCAGATATCGAGTTTGTATCACAGAATAACAATACTGAAATCGTACTCTATACGACATAGAAAAGAGTAATCATTATCGGAATACGAATTCAAGTGTGTTTGCTTTCGAAGTGAATCTTATTATCTGAGGGTATCTCGATATCGACTTTTATATTATAGAATAACAATGCTGAAGTAGAATTCTACACAGCCATAACAATGAAAAAGAGTTATTATATTGAACTACCAAAGGCTCTATTTAGGCAACATTTAGCGTGCTTGTTGTTCAAGGCTAAAGTTCATGGAGTGTCAGTTTTCTTCTATTATTACAATAAAAAAGAGCCAATTATGTAAGTACATTATTTAAAGCCTATAATTATAACCGGAGTGCTTTTTGTCGTTTATTTATGTATACACAATTTCATGTCTACAATATTATTATACCAAACAGTATTAGCATGCATTGGTACGGGGATTATTTGCAACATTAGGTATATTAGTCGTGTGTTGCCATCCCTCTAAAAGATACTGTCCATTGCGCTGCCATCGCTGCAAAGGCACATTCTCTTAAAATAATTTTGGAGACTACTCACTGCATTTTAAAGTAGCCATATTTGAATGAGGAGATTGTTACCAGCGAACATCCGAATTTGATCTCATGAAACACTAGATATTTCCAAGTTATGTGTATACATACATAGTTAGTATCACGCCAATGACCCAAAAGCGGCATGCAGAGATGTACTTTAAGCACAATTTGTGCTACTGCGTATTTTTGGACATCTAACCATAAAACATTACTTGACTCAAAAAACGAACCCAAACATTATAGCTTATCTTTTACAGTTTGCCACAAAATATCTTCTATCTATAAAGGGTAATTGAGTCACTGGAGACCGAAGCTCAAGCGATGTGTCAGGTGATAGTCTAAGTGGTTTCCTTTAGTGTAATTAAAGTGCTACAGGATAGCCAAGTGAATTACCGTACTAGACTTATAACGAGGGTGTGAGCGTAGAATCAATAAGTAGGTACTTATTTGGTACTTATTGATTCCATGGTGAGCAATCATTGGCGTCCGTTAACAGACTGCATAATGCCCATAGATTAGCATTAGCTAGTGTCATCAAAAGACGTGTCGAATAATTTCTATGAAACCGTTTCTATTCGGATCTGAGGGAAATATTTGTAATAGGTAATTAAAATTAGGACACGGTTATTTTTTATAATTATCTTGGTTTAGGTCAGTAACAGTACTTTCTTGGATGAAATGTACTCTATGCCTTTTCTATACGCCTGAGAACATGTTCGAGTTTCATGATGATCGGTTGATTAGTTAAGGCGTGAAAGCGTAACAAGCAAACATGCAAATTCACATTCACATTAGATTAGTTAGGATTATGATATTATAACACTGATATCTGTATCAAAACACATAAGATCCTCAATGCCGTCACAAAAAAATGCTATCTCACAAAACGCTTGTAACATTTAAATAAAAACAATAAAATAAACAGATCCACCCACATCTTCCGCAATCTGTTAATGACATTGTCACATTCAATATTACTTTTATTAGCTCTCGCTTAATTAAAACTAATAAAATCTTATTTGCAGTGTGACTTTTTTTATTATTATGTTTCCATGTGATCGCACGCGCGTCGCCCACGCGCTTGCGCACGCGCGGCTACACACGCCGCCCGACTTCTCTCGCATATTAATCAAAATAATTAATATAATGTCACGCCTGTATATCGATCGGATGGTTAGAGGTGTATCGCAAAGATGTTTCGCTGGCTATGTTAAGATTTTGGTCATTTTTTTAGGTTATACTATAACTAGGACTATAACCATGTTAAAAATGCCCAAAGGATAAGGTATTCGTCTCGAGAGGTCGTGGCTTCGAATCCCATCCATGGCATTGACGAAGTGAACCCACTCCTAACGCAAGCATAAGAGCTTAGCTGGAGGAATCAACAAGATTAATAGTAATTTGGAAACTAAATTGTATAACGTAATATTTTTTTTTAAAGCTTAATAAAACGACATTTTCCTTCAATCTTACTAAATTTGATGTGTGATTCCCGCTTCGATTAGCTTTATCTTTATTTCTTTCTTTATCTTTTTATCTTTCACTACTAGCCTTTGCTCGTGACTTTGTTTGCTTGGACTGTATTTCGCCCTTTTACGTAGGTACATCATACTATACATCATGTCCTCCTGGACGGAAATATATTACAGTGGTTTTGATTTTGGCTTACAAGCCAACTAAACAGTCAACTGCATAAAAATCATAATTTGGTCTCAGCTGTGAATTTCTGTGAAATCTCACTACCAAACTCACATTCGAAGCAGCTGTTATAATTCACGTTTTGTACAGTAACCATGTCAGTGACAGTTGGTTACTATGGTTACCGGCGAGGCGACAACTAAGTTCGCGATGAGATTTTAGCATATATTAATACATTAAACTTCATAAATTAGGTGATTGGTTAATTAATTTAAATTATCTGTTAAGATATAAACAGCTTTAGTTTTTCTGTTCATGTAACAAATAAATTAATTTATCAATAAACATAATATAGAAAATATTTAAAAATTAGGATACGGGCTTGAAAACATATTGATACAGTAAATTTCTCATTAGCTACCTATGTAGGTAGCTGTTTGGAATTAGCTGTAGGTTAACTTTCAATAGTGCTGATGTCATGTCCGAACCCATTTAGGTTTCAATAGAGCAAAAACATATTTTTATTTTTATACAAAAATAAATTTAGCCTCTCGTTCTTTTTGTCGTATTGGTGACAAAAGCACCAGAAGCTAAAAGAACCGTTTTTGTTAACAATTATCTAACAATGTTTTCTATAGTTTTGGACGTTCATCTAAAAATCTTTTACAACCGTAACATATGACCACACTTTACAGTTACATGTATATATGCTATATACACTGCACTAACGAAACGTCATAAAATATAAGTAATCCGCATATTAATCACTTGTTTATTTATATAATTACATTTGATTAAGTTGTTTGCTATGAAATATCTTCTACAATTTAATCTGATCTCGTATTAAATGTCATGATTTTCGTGTGTAGGTTTAAAATGGCAATCTGATTATAAATATATAATTATGTAGCAATAATAAGGTTAAGTTGAATACTATAATTACGCTTCGTGACCAATTTGATGAGGTATTGAATTTATAATTTGACATTTTATTTACCTATATTAATGTTACGTGACTAGTAAAACAAGCAAAACCACAGGTAAGACCTAGGTCTTACCTGTGGTTTCGCTTGCGTAGAATGGCATGCATATCGAAGTAAAAAGTATCCTATGTGTTAATCCAGGGCATGATCTATCTATGTATTAATTTTCATCCAAATCTGTGTATCGGTTTAGGCGTGATGGAGTCACGTACATCCAAACATAATCCCCAACTTTTACATCTTTATATATTTTTTTTTTTTTTTTTTATGCACCCGTCATCACAGGGTGTTGTGCTTATTCCCCTGACATGGGGATCAGGGACCTTGTTTGCGTTCTTTATTAATAACAAGCTTATAATTATTCTTATTTCTAATTACACTTCTTAAGTTTTACATACAACATTGTTATCACAGTTAATTTCAATCTTATCCTACATCTTATATATTTACATCTTAATCTAATTTAAAGCTATGTATTTGTGCAATGAGTTTGTGTTTGTTGTGTCTTGTTTCTAAAGTTTACTTTGCTTGCTATTTGTTTGCAATAATCTATAAAAGGCTTTCTTTTCGTTTTGTCTGTTAGCATGTTGTAGAAGTTATTGACGTGGATATTGCAGTCCAGGATATTTTCCAGTTCGTACCTGGACTTTCCATACAGGGGACACTCAGCCAGGATGTGTGGGACGGTCTCGGTCTCTCCCAACCCACAAGGACATGATGGGTCCTCTTTACACTTGAACCTGTGCAAGTATTCAGAAAACCCACCATGTCCAGTGAGTATTTGGGTGAGCAGAGAAAAAGGCTTGATATCGCGGACGACTTTATACGCCTCTACGGCGTCCGGCAAAAAGAGTTTAGTGCCGGCTGCCGTCTCGCCGTCCTGGTACCTCCGGTTCCATTCGCCAAGCGAGTTCTGACGGATTTCTCGCTTCACGAATGAAACCGGGCACTGATCATAGGCTGGTCTTACTTTGAGGTGCAGAGCTGCCTCCCTGGCCAGTTGGTCTGCGCGCTCGTTCCACTCCAACCCTGCGTGAGCTTTGATCCAGAACAAGGAAATTTTCTTGTTCTGGAGTCTGCCTTTTATAATGTTGGCTCTCGCCTTCACAGCCAGTGGATGGAGGGAATTACGATTCACGACAGTTTCCAGGGCCGAGCGAGAGTCGCTCAGAATGGCAAAGCTCTCATGCCGGCTGCGAACAATCATATTTGTTGCTTTCCACACAGCATAGAGTTCCGCCTGGTATACCGTGCAATGTGACGACAGCTTTATTTTGACGGCGTTGGTCTCGGCTCCATTGCTCCAAAGAGACAATGCGGCTCCGACCTTGCCATCAATTCGGCTGCCGTCAGTGTAGACAGTGACAGCATGGTTGACGTGTGTGTCTACATCCTGCTGATCTACCAGGTTTAGGAATTCCAGGTCTGTGTGGTCTGCCGGATGAGGGCTCTCCGCAAAGCCCACCCTCCGCTCCACCTCCCTATCCCCCAGCACTGACTGGGTCACTCCCTTGGCGACATTGTATAGCAATGCCGCCTCTCGAATTCTAATATCGAGAGGGAGTAACCCTGCCAGTACCAGGGCAGAGTTCAGCGAAACGGTACGGTAGGCCCCGCATAGTTTCTGAGCGAAACCTCGCTGGACAGCGTTGAGTTGTTTCTGCACCCCTTTTTTGCAAGTTGCCGGCGCCCAGGCGCTGGCGGCGTACAGGATTATGGGCTCCACCGTGGCCACGTAGATGGTTCGGATGACCTCCGGGTGGAGCCCCCAGCTGATCCTGGCGGCTCGAGACAGCTGTTTATAAACGTTAACAGCCTTCTTGCAAACATTTGTGGCATGGCTGTTAAACGTGAGCTTTTCATCTATTGTGAGCCCCAGGATCCTCATCTCCTTGACCATGCCAATGTCAACCCCGCCCATCCTCAAGAGCGGCGTGTCATACTTTAACTTGCGCGTGACCAACATTGCGTTAGTCTTGTGCGGCGCGAATCGAAGCTTATTCATGACACCCCACTCCCGGACATAGGCAAGAGCGGCATTGGCCTGTCTCTGCACTTCCAGCGCCCGGTCGCCGTCAAACACCAGCACTATGTCGTCGGCAAAGGCCTGGCAGTAGTCGCCACGTTCATCAAGCCCCTTCAATAACGGGTCAAGTAGGAGATTCCAGAGTATTGGGCCTCCAATTGAACCCTGGACACATCCCTTGTTAGTGCTTCTCTCGTGCACCACACCGGCGTATCTAACGCCGACCTTACGATCTTGCAGGTAGCTGTCCAGTAGCCGTCTGATGTTACCAGGACACTTTTCCTCAGCCAGTCGTACCTTAATAGCCGGCCACCATGCGCTATCGAAGGCTCCCTCTATATCCAGTGATACTAGTACGACTAGTTTTTTATCGGCCAACTTGCCTCGTATGTACTGCATCAGGGTAAAGAGGGAGTCCTCGGTGCTCTTCTGGGGCATAAAACCGTACTAGCGAGTACTCATCCTGGGGATCAGGTGCCACTTTAGACGAGCTACCAGCATCTTTTCTAGAATCTTCCCCAGCACTGGAAGGAGGCCGATAGGCCTGTATGATTTTGGGACTGTATAGTTGTACTTACCAGGCTTCCTCAAGACAACTACAGCAGCCTCCTTCCATATGGTGGGAAAAACTCCCAGATCAAGGCACTTGTTGGTGCACGCGAGAAACACTTCCGGGTCGCGGGAGATTGCATGTGCACAGATATCAGCGGTAAAGCCGTCGGGACCTGGGGCTTTCTTGGGATTAAAGCTCTCCACCGCAGCTTTCAGCTCTTGCTTGGTAAATGGTGGATCATTATCATTATGAGCACACTCATTTACCAGCTTCGCTTTTTCCCTGAGTTGGCGGTGGCACTCATCGTCCTCTTCTATCCGGTCGTCTGGGTAGAAGGTTGCCGCCAACAATCTGGCTGACTCTCTTGGGTCCAGGGTGACATTGTCTTGCACCAATAATGTGTCCTCTGATCTCCTGTTTGTTCGTTTCATGACCCGATAGATACCCTCCCACAGTCCTTCCCTATTTTGCTTGCAACAGAACTCTTTCCAACTTTTTATCTGGGCTTCTTTGGCTTCACTCTCATAATGTGCTTTTGCTTGCAGGTACTCATCGACGACTCTACTTCTACGGATAGGCGCTGCGCAGCGGATTCTACGCCTCCTTGTGGCGACCTCCTTCTTCATCACGGCCAGCTCTTCGGTCCACCACGGTATGGTAAGTTTTTGATTGTTATTAATTTTTGGTAGTGTTTCATTGCATGCTCTAGTTATTATTGCCGAATAGATTTCTATAATTTTATTAATTCCCTCTTTGCTACTAATTTGGTCTATTTTTACTAGATTAATTTGACTTTCAACGACTTTCAACTGGTCCAGTTTCTCATGAAAACGGATCCAGTTTGCTCTTTTAGTTTTATAAATTCTAGTAGTTCTGGCTATGGATATACCCGTAGATTTTAGTAGTTTAATTTTGAAAAGTATGCCGTGGTGTCCGAGCTCGTGAGTCCTTCCTCTACCTTCCAGTCCTCCACAAGGGTAAGCATATAGTCCGAGCAAGCTGTTACGTCAATATGGCTAGTGAGCCGCCGGTCTCCTCGGATGGTGTCGAATGTAGGAGTATCACCGTCGTTGAGTATCTGCAAGCGCAGCTCCTCTAGTGCTCCGGAGAATTCTTCTCCTCGTCCGTCTACCTTGCTGCTACCCCACCAGGTACTCTTGGCATTGGCATCCCCGCCGATGATAATTTTTGCAGGTTCGAGTTGGCGGTGAACCTGTCGCAGATGGTCCAGATACGGCTGCATAGGTTGGTCGGGTTCGAAGTAGAAGGAGACGGCAACGATTTCCCAGGCAGCAGTAGAGATCCTTACCACCACGATGTTGTTGGTGGTAAGTTGTGGGTTTAATGTGACATCAAGGTCCTGGTCAAAGATGACAATGGCCGCCTTGACAGTCCCTTCCCCTCGGCTGGTGCTCTGGAAGATCCTTGCTCCCCGGTAGTCCTTCATCCTCCGAATCCCTCCCACGTACGGCTCTTGAATTAGGGCAATAGCCACCTTCCTTTTACTGGCCTCTAACATCAGCTCGCTAGTTGCGAGCTGTTTTCTCTGCAGGTTTGCCTGTGCCATAAGGTAGTACGGTCTTGTATTTCTTTCTGTGCCCGTGTCAATTTTAGCAGTATGCCACTGCGGCTCTAGCCAATGCATCCCATTTTCGCCTTATTGGGCATTCGTTGTCGAAGGCATTGTGACCTGTTCGGTCTGCCTTGGCTGCGATACAATTGTAGCATTTTGGAGGTGCACCGGCGAGCCAATCAGGGCATTCCGCTTTCTTATGGGGTCCCGTGCAGTGCCCGCACTTCTCCACGGTTTCCGTGCAGAAGCGCCGACCATGCCCGTACCCCAGACAGAGCGAGCACTGAACGAGAGGAGACTGGTCCGCCACTCGCACCCTTTGTAGGTCGATGTGGACCGCCTCTGCCTCTAGCGCTCGCGCCCAAATTTTTGGAGACACTCGCAAGATGACATGTTGGGTGTGAGGGTTTCTAGTGTACTTTTTGTACTTTATTAAAAACCTATCGTCTTCTTTACTCAAGCCCCCGAAGATATGGTCGTTCTGTTGTCGTAAAGCTAATATTATGTCCTCATCTGTGTTAAAGGACAGCACATCTTTAAGGATAATTAGAGGGTCCCTGTTTTTTATATCCTCCACATTTAACGTATCTTTTGCCTTTTCTAGCCTTCTCTTTAAATTCTCTTTTTCCTTTTCACTTCTACAGCTAACTATGACTTTCCTTTCCTTTACCTTCCTAACTTTGTCTACTTTAATGCCGCCTTCTTTTGCTTTAATAGTGTCCCTGATTCTACCTATCACTTCTTCCCCTGTTTCGGTCTCGTCTTTGGAGGAGACCACCACCGAGTGCAGCGACCTCTGGGCCGAGAGGTTCTTTCCCGCGTGGCCCGCCGCTACCGCTGCGTACGTGGTCTTCTCCAAAACGTCTTTCTGTTTAGCCATTTCCTCCTTTAATTGTTTCATCTCCTCGCTGCTCTCCCTCACCAGTCGACCATGCTCGGCAATGAGCTTGGTGTGCTCGGCTAGTGAGGTGAGCAGCCCAGCAGTTGATTCCTGCTTGTTTCCGATATTCTTTCTTTTTTCGCAGTCATTCTCTGCCGCCTTCGGGTCCAGTACACCATTGTGCGAGCGACACCGACTTTTGTCCCTATCCAGCTCGCTCTCCTTGACCAATTGGTAGAGGCGGTCCAGGGCTGCGGTAACCTCTAGCTTAACATGCGTTCGTATATTACGGGAGGTACTTAGGTTGAGCTTGGCTTTATTAAGGCATGCCTGCGCCTCTGCCAATCGGCCAAGTTGTGCCTTTTTAGGCGACGTAGACCCCGATGCATCTAAGGATGTTCTGTTTGCGACTGTTTTACTACCCTTTGTGGGTGTTGTCGTCTTAGGCATCATGGTAACCGTCGGTGGCGCTGCCCCTTTCGGTGAAGGGTGGAGCGATTTGTTTGTTTGAGCGGATTCTAGCTCTGCGATGCTTCGCCGTACTTTGGAGTTTTGGCCTACTTGTGCTAATTTGTCAGGGGAATGATACTTTGCTGTTTTCTTAGGAGTCCTATGCGCGACAAACATTTTCTATAGTATGTAACAGCTTTGTTATAATTAATAAATATTAGTTTTAGGGCAAATTAAAATGAAATAATTGTAAAATTGAGAATAATTAAAAATAAATTAAAAATAAAGTAAATAATTGATAATAGTAAAATTGTAAGTTTGTAGAAGTTGTAAAATTATATAATGTAATGTGAAGTGTATAAATCTAGTAAAATATAAAAATAAAATATTTATATGTTTTGAATATTTTGCCTTTCCGGGTCCGACCACTACGGGATCTCAAGCCAATGGTATGAGCAGTTAGTTTAGTAGGTAGACTATGTGCGAACTGAGCAACTATGTCCTTTATTTCCTAATAAAGGTTTGTTTGCCGAAACACAGGCCAGTCTAGCCTCTCTAGGAGGGGCGGATCTGCTGCCTGTGGATTCCCAAGCCCGAAAAGCAAAATTCTCAAAATGACTCTATGTAGAGTTGTTTTAGTTTTTGGCTCTACTGGCGTACCTGCGTCTCTTACAACTACGACTTAAGCTAATTCAAGTATTTGCTCTACGTAGAGTCACTTTGTCTTTCGTCGATATCACCACTCTATTGAGTGTGTAGGTCAAGTTGTGAGTAACAACAACTAAAATAAGTCTACAATAAATTCTATGTAGAGTCGAGTCGCAAGCGGCCAGAGCGCAATAGCACTGGTCTATCTGTACGTTGTAAAGCTTATAAGTATATTTAGTCAAAAACACAAAAATAAAACTAAAAATAAAAATAAAGGTCTAGCTTATAATACTAGAGTCGTCTAAAACTGCAATAGCACACGTCACAAAAACAATACAATAGCAACAAAAATATGAAATAAAATATATGAAATAATGGTAGAGAACAGTCACTAGACTTTGTCTATCACAGGGTAAAGTGCAATAGCACACGTCACAGAAATACAATTATTTAAAATAAAATAAAGTAAAATAAAATAAAGTCTAGCGACGGCTCTATAGTGCTGGTTCTATGGTCACTAAAGTCGAAAAGTATATAAATATAAGATTTTAACGACGACTTTGTAATTTTTCTAACCAGAGCGCAACCAAAGGTCTCCCAGGTCGATCACTACCAAAAGTTAAGTTGAAGAGGTAAGTTTGTCCTAGGGGGATGAAACTACCCCTATAGGATGCGCTGGGGATCAAAGGGTTTTACTGTGTCAGGGCAAGGGTCGGGACCCCGTAAAAAATGTCAGAATTGATGTAGAACGTCCCGTTTCCGAGATATTTCAGTTTTGAGTTTTAAGTGTAGTTGGTTTTTAAACCGAACTCCACTGAAAACCTTATATCTCGGTAACGCACGGCCGGAAAATTATGGTCTTCGGTGTGTTTTAAACGGAAATAGATTGTCTTGCCCTCCTTAAATTTTCAGACCAGGTCGTCGCTGAAAATCTTTTTCTACAGGGTGGCAAACTTTAAACAATGAAAACCAAAACCGCAAATAGGTTGGTTCTAGCAGATCCAATCTTCTTCTTCTTTTTCAGTTTCTTCCTGCACTCACTCCTCTATTTCAGGTGGCACCTTCCTATCCCGATCCGACTGGTTTCCAGGTTTCCACGTGTCTGATTGCACGTGGTGGCGTTTTCGTTCTGCCCGTCTTTTCTTTGGAACCCCTCGACGGAAAAATCCCAGGGAGGTGTCAAGAGCTCGGGCTGGTTGCACCGGATGTTTTGGCGACACAAAAACACAGGGTTGCCGATCTAGATCAGGCACCGCACGCACTTTTAAAATTTTATAACCTCAAAAAGACATTTAAAAAAAAACTGTTTTTTAGCTATAACTATTTAAATTTTCAGCCGATTTCATAAATTTTTTCACTCGCATGTAATGTGTAGAATACCGCGTTTTCCGATATGTCACTTTTGGCGGTACAGTCACTTTTTACCACATATACAATTTTTTAAAACGCGGAGCTTGTAAAAGTCTTGCTGTTTGCGGCGGTGGCGCAAGGGGTTCTCTACATCTTTATATTAGTAGAAAGTAGAATTACAGAAGTTTTATTAGCGTGCGTTCTTTTTTCAATACCAATGGGCTCAATTCCTAACAGTTTTAGCTTTCATAAAAACGAGACCTTTGAGTATATTTCCAATTTTAAATTTAGTTCGGTCTAGGTACGCGCACTTGGTTAAATCAATTTATTCAACACCTATAGAATCTATTTATGTACTAAATATAATCTGTTAGTCCAGAGGGCTAGGTAGAAGTATTTTACACATCAATGAATTGCCAGCTATGCATAATAGACTGAACAAATTGCCAGATTGTGTGCTGCTACGGAGAATATACTAACAGGAAAACTCAATAACGTTTTGCTCGATCCGACAATTGGATTTATGACTTCGCAGTCAGCTATAAGCGTAAGAGTAAACTTATTTCATTAGACTAACGGAGCAAAAAAAAACTAATAACTCTTTCGAACCTGAAACCTTAAGCTTGACAATAAACACAACGTCAAACTAGCTACTAAGCCACCAAGACAATCAGACACCAAATAAAAAGCACAAAATGACTCATTAGAGTTTTATTGACTTCATTAAAGTAACTAATCATATATAAACGCATCAACACTCGATTTGTTGGTATAAAATATTGATGAGCAGTTTTATTATGGAGCTGAGTATTTGTAGTTTAATATTCTCATATTTATTCATAGGTTTCTTTTACTTTGATATATTGTCGAGGGAAATCGTTGCTCATGAGTTTGAGGGTCATAGAAATCCTTGCATCCTTTAAGGTTGTTGGCTATAGAAAGCTATGCTATTCTTTTACGAACGTGCTACTTTTTTTCTTGGCTGTGGTTTTGTGTTTGAACGTTTGGGTCGTTGTTTATATATTCTATTATTATTATAAATACGAAAGTCTGTAAAGATATTGGGATATTTGCTATTCAATCACGCGTGATCGGATTTAGATATACTTGGCACAAAGATACCTTGACCATGTTCTGGATTCGCACGTAGGATAATTTTTATCTCTATCAAAGAAGTCAGTTATAGAATCAAGGTTTGAAAAAAAACTGAATGGCTACAGTTTTTATTATTACTGTCTTTTAGAAAAGTTGAATTTGAGAAAAAAGTAATCTTTTATTATAGTTTTATTTTATTTATTAAAGATTTCCGACAAAGAATACGCTAAATTGACAAACATATAAACGTACGTTTTTCATAGTATACTCCTTCTGTTATAGAAGACAACAGCGGGCACTATAACAACAAAGCATAAAATAGAAAATTTCACATTAATTAAGCTACATGTTGGCAATGAGTAGTAGAGCCTCGCTGATTTCAGCATGAATGGGCTGACAGCATAAATGGCTCGACCAGGGAAGGACTACCCTCTCACAGAATATCGACGTAAAATAACAGTATTTCTACTGTTGTGTTTCGTTCGGTGAGTAAGAGTGCCGAAGGCACAATCACCCCTTTCCCCCTTCCCGCTCCTTCTCCTTCCCACTTCTTTTTTCTCTTCTTCCTTTCGTAAAGGGTCGGCTACGCTCAAGTGATGCCTCTGGTGCTACAGGCGTCCATAGGCTACGGTGACCACTTACCATCGTACCATACGACCATTGGGCCGTATACTAGTTTGCCACCTTAGTTGTATAAAAAAAAGAAATGTGTATAACGAAAATATTAAATTGCTAAGTCCTTTAGAACCAGGTATAGAAATTATTATATGAAATTTAAAATATCCTTAAATTATAAAGGTGAAAAGCCAGTTAAGTGTAAAAATGTCTGATAAAGTCACTTTTATTGGTATTAGATCCAGTTTCTGCGACTGTTCTAACTACGCATCAAGGTGCCCGCGACAACTGAATTTCTTATGTTAAATAATTAATTCAGTACCTACTTTCGTACAGTTCCTGCATCAAGTAAGCATATCTAATATCTTTTAAGGCGTAGCAAAAGTATATTTCACTTAAATTTTACTTCATATGTTTTAATACATAATTTTCAGAGCCCCTATTGGTACTGAAAACTTTTAACAAGAAAATTCAATAAAGCTTACTGAACATCAAAGTCGAGGACTCACTGTTGGCTGCAAACATACTTAAGCGCAAACTAATGCATAACCGATACACTACATAATGTAACATAACAATGTATTACATAACACCCAAGAAAATGATAACAAAATAAGTACCTTATATAAAACTTTAGTACTACGCGACTTTTGACCTCAGCTATTCACAAGGTTCTATAAAATAGGTAGTTGAACGTTTTATAGCTAATGATGTAGTCTCACCTTTATAATTAAGGGTCAGTAACGAGTCAAACGATTAGACGTTGTGTTACCGGCCTAATGTTCGTAGCTTGTCATGTGTAATAGACGTTATGGCGTATTGACTATGAACTATATGGGAACAGACAGGTATCGTAATATTTTGACTTTTGAAATAATATATGGTTTTCATTCGTTAGTGCTTTATGTAGCTATGTTATACATATAATATTGTTTGTCGGTCGGTGCTATGGAATGATTTCTGTTTCCGTATATATTGTCATTTAGGTTTTGTATAAGATACAATTCAATAAAAATTTACCTGTTATGATGCAATCCAACCATCGTCAAAATATGAATTAATTATTCAGTTTATTCCACTGAGATAAAATATAAGTACATAGGGTAGGTTACCTATAGTAGGAATTGAATTGTGTCTAAATAAAGGAGAAAGGTCCTCACTTTGTTCTTCCTATCTGAGATCCAACCCAATCTCTGACAAAAACAAATATTTATTTTCGTATACACAAAACAAAGAAATATTATTTATTATTACGCACTGGACCAGCGTGGTGAACTCTGGCAAAACCCTTCTCACACTGAGAAGAGGCCCGTGCCCAGCAGTAGGACAGTTTAACACAGGGCTGATAGTATAAGAGCTTTTACTCTTTATTGTATTTTATAGGCTTAAAATCTAAACAACGATTATGCTAGCCACAATATTATCAGAGTTAAATAAAAATGTAAATTTCCATTTTTGCATTTAAAATTATATATAATATACAATTTAAGTAAAGCACACTTAAACACCATCCACAAAAAATAAACACCCTGATCCATCAATCAATCCTTTGCAACCATTTCCTGATCTATTGTCCACCAGCACCATTCAATATTGAATACATCCGCACCACTAGAAGTACAAAATCCATACAATTATAATAATTGCGCCAAAATGTGCGCTTACGCATTTTTGTTGCGCATCTCGCATGCGTCAGTTGCGCACGAGTTGACACGCACCTTTTGGAGCAACAATGACATGCACCGTTGCACAAAAGAAAGACAGTTTGAGTGTCATTTGTTAGAAATGCGTTTGTTGTAGTGCAAAACCGCGAATGTGCTTTGAACTTGGTCATGTAAGGTTTTTAAAACTTAGCAAATGATTGCAAGTAGATATTTATTAAGAAAAGTGTATATAGGGATTTGTAGAATTGTTAAATACAGATTATTTTGATAGTAGTATTTGACACAATATATTTATGATCTTTGTTTTATTTTATTGCGCGAAACTATGAGTAGGTTCGTAATGAACTGCGAGTTTTCTGATTGATATTAAATTATTTATTCTGTATGATATTAAAAACGCATAATATTTTTAACTACTAGATATAAAAATAAGTTGCGCTATGTATATGATAATGATATTTATTATTATGTATTTTATGTTATATTTATTCACTTAACGAGGGAGGCTTCTAGTCTGAAACAAAACCTATAAATCCAGATAAGTTATATTTGCACATAGGCTATCTATATTTATGGTTACTGTTCTATCATCAACTTTATAACTACAGTAATAAAATATGCAAAGAAATTACTTTATACAGCCGCTTCAAAGTTTATCTATGCTTGTAACATTTGTGGTTTTGCATTCCCAATCGGAAACGCACGGCATATGTCGGCTAGCGGCTAGATAAAGGGTTGTCTTTAACACCTTCGAGTTCCGTCCCATTGTATCGTACAATTTGTGGAATAACACCGACGCCCGCTGCTAGCCCGTTGGACGATGACTGGGCCGGATTTAGGACAAGAGGTTACTTAATTATGTCATATGTAAGGTTACTTAAAATAAATAAATAAATAAATAAATGTCTTTTAATTTGATTATAATTTTTGCCTAGTGAGTTGTTATTAACAAGGACTTTTCCTTTATAAAGACAACTATAGGTCATGTATCATGGGAGAATTTACCATTCAAACAACGGACAGAAAGTACTTCCACCCAGACTCGGAACAACTATTTGTGGATCACCTAAAATGTGACCCGAGTGAGATTTGATGGCATAGTGGCATAGTTGCAGTGGTGAGACGACTACTTAACTCACAACGTATTCGTGCAGTTGAAACTTATAATGTATTTAAAGGCTCCTCATTTATTAAAACGTTCCTTGATAAAGCACGAAAGAGTTTTATTTTAGATTAGCTATATCCAGCTATGTTTCACTCAGTCTGATATTTGTAAATGCTCGTTCCCGTCAATTTCTAATTAGAAAGTATACAAAAACACAATTATATAGAAATGTAGCTTCGTTTAAAATGTTAAGTCAGTTCATCAACTTCATTTGTAATTTTAAATACAGACGCTCCATTTTCATATCTACAGATTTATAAAACGCCTTAAGTTATTTACTATGTGTTGCGGGTCTTATTCGCTTAACCGATGAAGAAACAGTGAGACGCAATCTGTATAAGTGATCTGGAAAGTGTGTGAAATAAGTTAACTCGCATTTGCCCGATGTCGTGGACATTGTTAGTTTGCAGATAAGGCTGATGGACGACCATCAGTAAATACATAGTTATAAATAAAACAGCTGTGAAATTTTGTAAGATTTCACTTTCAAAATCACTTCCAAATTCGCAGTGCAATTTAGTGTTAGCTTAATTTATCTTATTATTTTGAGCTATTCCAGCAAGTTCTTGGAAATCATAGCTAAATCTTTATTTTAATGTTTTTGCGATGAAGGATTTAAGATATTTTTGAGTAGGAAATGTGCTGTAAGTTCCTGCTCTCGTGTTGTTTACACCTGTAGGCTATAGTAACCAGTTACTATCAAGCGCTGGCATATTTATACTTATATAAAATAAAATATTGTCAAGTAATAATAACTATATGGAAATAGTCGTCAGATGAAGTAATTTAAAGTGATCCCATTACACCTAAAATATTTCTTTAGAATAATAAATGTCCAATTTCTAAAATCTACGCTTCCAACTCCGTCCCCTATTCGGCTAGTGCGGGCACGAGCTGCGCGGGCGCATACGATACGTTATTATTTTATTGGCGGCGCGTCACGGCGTATGGTAACACGCAGCCGCGTGCGCATGTGCCCCTTGCGTCGACACGTTGCGTATTAATGAATGTGTTAGAAAAAAACTTCCCGAAATTTGGATTTTCGGCGGTAATAGGGTCTTGGAAAGGGTTAATTCTATAACTTGGGTTTGCTATTGCGGAAAGTTTTAATTGTTGCATACGTTTATAAACACCTTGCGTATATTGAGCGGAAGTGTCTGAGAATTTTAGGTGTTACAAAAAGCGGGTCATATTTGTTAATAAGGAGAAAACGAAAGCTATTATTATTGATGCATATAAACGTTTACTAACTCATTAATTGACCGGAAAACAGATATAATGAATAAGGCGCTGTATCTGGGCCTCGGGGTCCCAGCGTTGGCCAGTCAGGCCAGGCCAGCAACTAAGTCTTGGAAAATTAGTGATGTGCTAGAAAAAAGTTGATTACAGGTACAAATTTATTACACCGACATTACGGCAGCCTTTTTATGTTTTTAGGTCCTTCATTACAGAGAGCGAGTCTATTGCCGTTTACCAACCATATTGCCAGACATTGTGTTGGTAGTTAAATGTGGCATTTCCATACAGAAAAACTCAATGGCACTTTGGCATCAAACCAACCCTGGCCTCAAACCCGGGATCTCAGGATCAAACACAAACTATATTACAGACGTGTCCAAAAACACATTTTTATAGAAATTAAATAACTTTGTTAACTTGTTTGATATTTCAGAAATTAAAATTCTATAGTGGCATATAGAGAGAATGGACGAGGAAAGACTGACTAAGAAAGTTTATTAGGCTAGTGTAAATAGAGCAGTCGCAAGGGGTAGACCTAGGCGTACGTTTCTCGATCAGATCGGCACGTTCTGAACATAGGTCAGGTTAAGAGCGCCTTAAACCGGCGAGAAGAGTGTCAGGATCGTAGCAAATAGAAATCAGTATTCTCTGCCTACCCTTCTGGAAAACAGGCGTGAATCTATGTATGTATATATTTTCCTGTCCTTATTATCAATTGGTAAAATGTTATCTTCAACCAAGCCCTGCCCCGGTTTTTATATCCAATAAACTCTTTAACTTGGCTTATTCTATGCATACATAATTGGAGCTACAATCTGTCTTTATTCTGTATTCTCTGTACCCTACATCTCTATGATAGGAACTTGTTCTGTGGGCCAAACAAATAAGCTCCTTAAAATATAACCACAACTGAATACAACATGGTGTATACAGCAGTATCGACCTTGCCGATTGCATTGTCCCTATCCAGCCTTCCGCTGTGGGCAAATTCTTGGAAGTTCTAAGTGAGTGGCACGAGCTAGCAATGTTTATGCGGGTGGGGCTGGACACTGCACACGTTTGTTTATTAGTAAGCATGACGTATGCTAAAGGTAGTTCGATTGCACGTACACTGATATATTAAGGAGTAAATACTATATTCACTGGTATAATAGGCCGTTGATAGTTTTGATGATGGAACTAACAAGCTAGGTTTGTCAACCGATAAAATTTTAACTAATTATAATTAAATACGAATGTTGGTTTTTGTTTCTTACGCTCTCGACCGATTATCTTAAAATTTTGCATACACGTTGTCAGGGGCCCAGAAAAGGAAATAGAGTGCCTCTCATCCAGAAATAGTAAGTACTGTTCGCGAGCGAAGCCACGGGCAAAAAATAGTATGCCATATTGAGTGGTATAATTCGTCGTTGATAGTTCTAGTGATAATACTAACTGCTAAGGTTAGGATAAGGTTGTGGATCATATATTATAGGGCAAACCTATTGCCGTCTACCGAACAAATTCTGAATCCTGTGGGTTTGTTTGTTTGTTACGCTTTTACGCCTTAACTGCTCGACCGATCATCATGAAACTTCGCGTACTTACCTTCACGTTGCCAGGGGTACGGCAGAGGACATAGGGACATGCCTATCATACTTACATTTTTTAAATATCGTTTGTAATGCGTGAGTTCACTTTTCTTAGCGAGAACATTTTTAGTGCGATCTTAGTACGGTGAAAGCACATTTCATTTTATTGGTGATTGAAATCTTTGGTTAATGAGATATTCGTAAAGAAATGATCAGTAACATCATGGAATGTGGAAGTAGACAGTCATAGCCTCGCCTGCTATTACATCGAATGAGCCAGTTTTGTTAATAATATTATCATAATTAATGTTATATTACGTGAGAATGAATGTTTTGTAAAATCGTCCGAGCGTAATAGTGGCCACATGTCAGCGTAAAAAATGGTCGCGCTTCAACGTAACCACTGAATTGCTTGTCCGTTACGAGTGACAAAAAGAAAAGATTTTGATCAACCTGTTGGTCATAGGAACGCGTTATTCGATAAACAGCCATCTAGTAATATAAAATAATCTTTACATGTATTACAAATGCGAATTTGAGTGTGTTTGTTTTTTACGCTTTCTACGCTTTTTACGCTTTCACGCCTTAACTACTCAACCGATCATCATGAAATTTTGCATACACGTCAGGGGTACAGAACCAGTTTTTTCTTGAGTAAATGGTACCTTATGTAGGTATCATTTATTCAGAAAAGATCTGGTTCCAACTGATAGAAATTTATTCACAAAATCTACATGTAGTTGGTTCTGTGGTATAAGTTTACACTTACTAATGCTCTAGCAGTAATACCGACAGCGTGCTGTGATGTCCTCCAGACCGAATTTCAGTCACGACGGCCAATCATAACGGAGATTAGTTATCTGCACAGGAGAAATTATAGTGCGCTCATTGTTCCCTAACTTTCGTACTGCAATGGGACTGCAATCCAACAAGACTGGAAAGAGATCAGGCGCAAAACCAACAGCTTTACGTACTGTCCGAGGTACGGGGGGTCTACCACCACTAACTTCCTGTCACCTTTATTGTCTCGACTTGGTATTTGAACCTGAGTCTTTGTATTTACAACCGCTACACCACTGAGACAGTCGTAGTCTAAGACATGTCCTACCAGTGGTACCTACTATTTATGTAAAGACCTGTAAACAATTTGGAATATAATTCAAACGCGGCGTTTTTTGCTAGTCTGTTCAGCTATCTCTGATCACAGCTACGGACTTATATTGCCTTTTATAACAGATTCATATCCATTAATATACTACGATAACTCTGACGAGCCGTAAATAAAGACCTTAATGATTGTAGCACATTCAAAGATATTAAAAACTGCATCATACCCTCGTTAAAGCGACCATAAAAACGAAATATGAACTACATTAAATTAACGGACTGATTAAAGATTGCACCTTTTTGCATAATACCGTCCATAGTGCTGTACACACGAAATGCCCGTGCAAAGGGGTAGAATCGGGTAGGGTATAATTTGGTTGCTACCCCTTTCGTTGCAGCCGTCTTTTACGACATAACGATGGAATAAACAAAATGTCGTAAAAAAAATGGCCGTTCGTAATGGTCAGATACGTTTATGATTTTAGTAATTTTTTGTTACGTTAACTTGGAGGGCGATGCGATATTAAGATAATGCGCGTACGATAAGTTTACGAAGAAGGGAAGATTTGTGTGAATATTTTGGTATGAACCGCAAGATTTTTTGTTAGTATTTTATCCAATAGTATGTGATAGATTTAGTTTGCGTTAGTTAATAAATGATATTGAAATTAAACTACTGTGTACGGTAATCATCACGTTTTTTATTTTATACACTTTTATTACATAATTTTGAAACTATTCCAACATGGATTGGTTAAGTTAAAGGTCATATATAGCAAGCAATTAATATCAGTTAACACAAATCAAGGGCTTGTTAACACCAATAAGTGCTATTTGCTACATTTGAAAAATTGTGCATTACCTTGTTTCTTAGGGTGTCTTATGTAAAGATTTTAATAATGTTTATTTTTAATTACTTATTAGATTCTATTGACAGTCAACTTAGTCACGTAGATAGTTAGACAGCAACGATGGCGCAACCGGCAAGTGGTGCCTTGCCACTGGCCGCTGCGCTGCTTCGGGTTCCAATCACACGCAGGATTCATCCTGTTATTTCTGTGAGCCACGAATGATTTTCGATTCCAGGGCGCACTTTTTGTTTAATAATTTATGCTTATAGAACTATGCAATTAACAAGTACCTCGAAGAGTTCTAATAAAAATTAATAATCTTTTATACTATCATATCATATCAATTAATTCTATGATTGGATGCATTTGAATTACATTCTATAATCTAATATTTTGAATATTTCGAAAAGATACCGATATTACGAGAATGGAATCGTATCGTTCGATTAGTTATCTGAACGGTCGGAATAGTCTTAGGGATTTGGCTGTATGCCAGTTTTCTATGGAGCGACTGCCGTCTCCAACCTTTATTGACTAACCTTCTGAAATTCTACAATAAATGAGTAAAACTAGTAATCCAAGGAGAATTGTACAGGCATACACATTAAAATGGGTGCGAGTGGCGGCACTACGGTATGTAGTGAGGCACCACTGACGCACGCTTTTCACACTCTTAACCTTAGGTATAGCTCACTAGCTATAAGACTGGCATATTATATTATACTTTGAGTAAACATATAAGAATAGCTGTAATAAAAGCTATAAAAATAAGAAATGTATATTTTGTTTATAGTTTTTAAGCTATACTTACTTATTTGTTTAATTATCAACATTGTTGCATTAACGAGAAAACCTCTAATAATAGTTACACTGTGTGAATTAATAAATATATAACATGACCACTAATTCGCACTAGAATGTACGACACCTTTTTCAATTTGTTTACAGACATGGACACGGTACATATATTTTAACTCTCTCTTTACATATTTGTGACAAAATAACACTTTTTACTTTTGAACTGACAATTTATCGATAATATGTTACAACCCTTGTAAAGTAAATTTACGCTTTTTACCACACATTTGCCTTACGCCGTGTCTCGATAACATCTTTATTGCAACACATTCCAGGATCCATTCGATAGTAAAAAACAAATTTGTATTTAGAATACCATAAACATAACTCTCTCATTTACAAAGTAGCATTTTAAAATTGTCTATGGCCTACAATATTTCCCGCCACTTTTTTTAATAAACGGCAACAATTTAAATCTAAGCAGTGTTCAGCGCAACTATCAATAAGAGTCCGCGCACCAATAAAATTGCGTGCATAAATAAATACGCGTGCATTTATGTCCGAAAGTCGCAGCTTACAGCTCACCTGGCTGCCAGATTGCGTGCAGGTGCGTGCGTACCGCATGCGATTCACTTACGTATGCGTGCGTAATTGTAACGCAATAAAATCGTACAGTCGACGTATTCCCGTGATAAAATAAACTGAATGTAAATAGTGGGGAACGTAAAAATATTGTACGTCGTCTGTCCGTTTGTGTTTACTACCGTTTTATGTGTTCTAGTTTTAGTTTATGTATGTTTATGTTGTCTATTGTGATTTGTGGCGATGTTGTTGCTTTAAACGCAAGGATCTTCGTTTGAGTAATATTTTATTATTCGAATGTATACATAACTGAATCGAATTAAATTAGATTTCTGAAATAAATTTAACTGGTTACATTGACTTTACACTTCCCAAACTAGAAAATGCCTCCTCTCACGTTGGCCGGTCCGTTCGTACATACCTATATGCTCACATAATTGCAATTGACCTATTTCTCATTGATTGTTTTTTATCACTAAAATACGTAATTTATTCGCTCACGCATACTGACGCTCTATATGTGTTCGTCATAATTTTGCTGTACAGAATGATGTCCGTAAATACCTAAGTCAATGAGTAAAATCTAAAAATATATGAATTTGATAATCTTGCCGTGTTCGGCATTTCGTTGAGTTCGTAGTTTTAATATTCGTAAAGTCTTTGTGATACAAAGATTATGATTATTATTGTTAGTATGAAAATAAGGATGACCTACGTTTAATACGACTTTATTGAGTTTGAAGCTTAACTATTAGATATCTAACCAAACAAATATACCAAATCGTAGCTAAACGGCAATAAATGAGTTTCAACTCCAACGTTAATTTCAAGTAGTTTGTAATATTTGGATACACTTTTACACATTGGCGACGATTTGAGAGGTAACTACGGAACCAATCTAAAGCAACTCCTCTCACTCCTTTTTGTTCAAGTTTGCGTAGTAGTATTGGTAAAGACACAGTATCGAACGCCTTGGCAAGATCGAGGAAGATCTTCGAGAACATTACGCAGACAAGCAGGTTGCTTCACGATGTTTTCATTCACCATCAAATCGAGTGATAATTAGCCATTTATAACACACATAACTTCGTAAAGTTAAGTTCGTGGGACCGAACTTGAGACCTCTACGCGGCAGTCCATCGATACCCCACTGAGCAATCGGTATTCCATTATGTATATATTAAACTAAATTACGTTTTAAATCTTTTGCTGTTAAAAGACCAATAAACGGTAGCGTATGAGATAAGGCATTGAACATGACATCGAGAGGTCGTAGGTGCGATTCCTACCTATTACACAACCGAGGTGCACATAAATCCTTGCTCCTAACACGATTTCTAACTTAGCTGGAGGGATCTTTTTATTCGTGATCGTTTTATTCCAGAAAAGTCAACCCCCGCACTAGGAATAATTTCTGTATCGCGGGGATTTATAAACATTCAAACAACTGACTCAAAGAACATCCAGAGTCGAAACAACCATTGTGGGTCACACAATTTTTTGTCTCATGTGGGATTCGAACCCACATTACTCGGCGCAGTGGCAGTGGCGAGGCGACCACTTAAACCACTAGGCCATCCGTGCAGATTAAAAAATATACTAGTCATTTGTAACCTACTGCCTACTACCTATTATGTAAGATCTTACCAGTATGTAGGTTGTCACTAGGGCACCAATAATTTATTTGGCGAATCAAAAATTATTGGTATGCTGATCTGATATTGTGTCTGATAGACAGGTAGATTCGCCACTACTACGTAGGGCCAAAATTCTAAGCTGGCGAAAAGTAGGTACAATACACTCCTGCTTGACCCTTTGGATATATAGTTATTAGACTATGTACATATGTATGCAGAAAAATCATTAATCACTGTCCGAACCGGGAATCGAACCCGAGATCTCATGCAGTCGCATTCATCACTGAACCACTGAGACAATTAAAAATTAGTAACAGCATAAAATTTCTTCATACATCGTTATGCTTATAAATAACTTAATCGGTAAGAATATTGAATGAGCAGTTACTCAATTAATCATACGAATTTTCTGTTATACCGAAATAGAGGTTCTATTAATGTTAAGCGAAGGCGTTGCATATTCAATTACCCACCCACGGAAAGTGACGGACTAGCTTTTACCCGCGGCTTCACTCACGTGGTTCTTAGGAAAAATATATGCTGTACCAATCTTGCGTTTTTTTGTTGCTGGGTTAAAGTAGGATATATTAACAAGGTCGCTGATACAGTTCCATTCAAAGCAGCGTTGGCACACCGTGGTAGCTTTAGTTAGTAGCACCCCAGACTTTCCATCTTTCCTCGATTCAGTCTGTCATACCGTCTCTGGGCCCCTTTTCCCGCAAAGAGGAATGCATAAACGTCAATCCCCACGTATAAAAAAGAGAATATTGAAACTAGGTCGCTAATGCAGTTTCAGTTCCGAGTTTGCACCGTGGTAGATTTAGTAGGTATCACCCGGGACTTTCCATCTTTCCTCGAGTGAGCCCAACATAATCTCTCCTCTCCCCATATCCCGCAGAGAGGGATGAGTAAATGGCATAAGTCAAAGGCTAAGTTAAAAAAGGAGAAGAGAACCTTTTACATACATAGTCAGGTCCATATTCCCTAAGAGGCAGGCAGACGTGTATTGCACCCTCAATGTGTCAGCTAGGTTTTAAATCCCATGTAATAGAGCGCGTGCATCAATAGGCCTCAATAGCCCTCTATTACGTGATGATGATCTAAAGACCTAACGGAGTGTGGTACCGTCCGGTAGACAGCAATCTGTTTACTGCATACTGACTTCGGGTTGTTACCGAGCATTTCTTAACAGAAAATCCTGATAAATACATATGTGTCTGAGCCTAGAATCGACTCCAGACCTGATGCACAACAGTCACATTCACTAACGCTGCGCCGCCAGACTTTATTTTATAATATTAACTCTATTAGATAGGCAAAGGTATATTAAATTAATATATTGGCCTAGCTATAATCTTGTCCCATCATATAGAGTAGGTATACATACTATTTGCTTGTTAGACTTTCATACTCCGTGTTGGTGGTGGCGTGAATTTCTTTATAGACAAATTAGCTATTCCTCGGGAACGAACTCTATGTCCTTTTCAATATGCCTTACAACGTATATGCGAAAATTCGTTATGATCGGTCGAATAGTTAAGGCGTGCAAGCGCAACAAGCAAACAAACTTACATTCTCATTTACAATATAAGTTAGGATTCAGTAAGTCTTTAACCACTGGCGAATCAAACTATAGATCCTAGGAGACCGCCTCCTTTGCATCCATTATGGTATGTATAACGCATTATGAAGATAAACTAATAATTAAAAATTTGAAGTAAACCATCATCGACCAAATTATTAGAAATAACATTTAAAATACTTTTTTTTTTAACTTTTAGGCTGTTGCAGTCTCACAGCGACACCCAGACACAATAGGTGTTTTAATGACGTCTGCCATTCCAACAATTGATAGCTTCCGCATTAGGAATTGTTCTACTGAACGGACACAAAAATACCCAGATTCCAAGTCTTGAATTTTGTGTTCACAAATTTTCGTCCCGTCTATGGCTAGAACACAGCACTCAGTAAGATGACCATTAAAACCACCACACCGTCTGTGCAAGTTTAAAGTTGATCAATACATCAATGATCATAAGGACACATAAAATATTTTTTTAATTACTGATATATTAATATAATATTTATATTGAATCATAAGGACTTTTATATCACATACAAATTACCTATTTACGAACTCTGTTTCATTCAAATTATCTGTAGATTACATAAAAGAACAATTAGGTATAGAAATAATTCGAATTTTAGCTAACGAAACGACTAATTCAAGCGCATCAAACCTGCACCTAAAATATTTACTTATTTAAATACACAATGTATTAATTTGCGAAAAAATAAACTGATGCCTGTACGGTATTTCATCCATTTAGTTTCTACTACTCGACACTAGATGGCGCCACACGTCATCAAATACAACACCGGTCTTATTTTTGGCGAGAAGTATTTTAGTTGCTCAAGTTCTCATGCACTTAGCTTATCTTAATGGACGCAAATTTATTGTTATAGCTTCCTATTTATTATTAATTTATTGTACCTTTGATGAGTAATCATTTCCATTTGATTTTTAAATACCTGCTTTTATAATTATTATTAATGAGTGTAGGTATAACTTTTAGAATAATGATTCGTCATATGATGTCTAAGGTTTACTATAACTGCATTCTCTTATTCTTCTTAGAAGATACATTTCACACTAGAGATATTCCTTGTGTCAAAGCGGCTTTAGAAACAATAAACACAACTAACACATGAAAGTCAAGTTTATTTAATTTTATTTTGGGGTTTTCTTTACAAGAAAAGCATGTCAAACCCATTGTGCAAATACAAGACCTTAACTAATAAAAAAATGTCTATTGAGACAGTCGGCGCTGAGTCCGCGGTATTAGCCGGTAAAATGCTGACGTTATTTTCGAAGTAGGATGACTCAAAGCACTTTGTAAAATCCCTACATCCGACCTATTAATACAAAACTTTCTCATCATCGACTCCCTCTCGACCTCGCTTCTGACACGCAAATGTTGTACATCCTCAATCATACCTCGGGTCAGGCAAAGTCGAGCGTGAAAAAAATATTTGTGGATTACTTAATTTTGCATTCCGTGTCATCGAACTACAACTCAAAGCATATGACAGTGCCCAATTGACTACATAACGTAGTCATCCGTAAAATAATTCATGTTTAATATAGGATTACGGTATATGTTCAAAGGCTAAGCTGATATATTGCACCGTCATTTCGTCAGTGTAAAGTGTGACGCTAGACTTTACATAGGTGATGAAATCAGCCGTGTTATTGTTGTATACACATAGGACAATGAATACAATATTTATACACTGTCCTATATACAACATATTGATATTGGATATTTATGAAAAAAATATGTAAGAACCAATGCTATTTAGAATATTTATAATAATATTCTATGACATACACACAACACCATCTAGCCCAAACTAAGCAGAGCTTGTACTATGGGTACTAGGCACTGGATAAACATATGTACCTATATACTTCTTTCTTGTAAGTATTTACATATTTGTCTGTCTATTCTATTCTATCTCAATATGTTTGTTAACCGCATCACGCAAGAATCACCACACGAAATTAAATGCGGATTCCACAGTTGTATTGCTGGAGGTCTAACTAAAAATCTGATGCATGCTTGATATTGATACGTCCAATGGCCTAGAATTCGCGTATTACGTGTTGTGTTGTATGTGTGAAGATCGGCTTCTTCCTACCTGCAAAGAAATGAAAATATGGATAATGACCTACTTCCAAATTCAAGGCGTACGAAGTTGCGGCTAAAAAAAAAGCGAAAGCTAGTTACATAGGGCGCAGTGGTTTAAGTGGTCGCCTCGCCACTGCCATTACGCCGAGTGTTGTGGGTTAGATCCCCACATAGGACAAAAATATGCGTGACCAACAAATTGTTGTTCTGAGTCTGGGCATTCTTTGTATCCGTAGTTTCAATGTTTGCAAACTCCTTGGCGACACAGGATTTACTCAGAGTGCTGGAAATGACTTTAAAATATATGTATATGTATTTACTTGTATAGTATATAACAGCCTTGGTGGTGGCAGCGGTACTGAATGTGACTGTGTGCATGAGGCAGGGATCTTGGGTTCATCTGTTAAGAAAATCTCAGTAGTAGAACGCAGTCTGGAACTGCGTCCGGTGGACAGTAATTAGTTCGACCTCTATATTGCATATAACATAAGCAAATAGCTGGCGGAATTTGGGTGTAATAAAACTCTGCCCACCTCTTTGAAGGTGTAGACGTGAAGCAATGTATATACTATATTATGACTCTACTGATAACAATGATATATGTATGTAAACTAATGTCATTGTTGAATGTCAAAAGATGGTTCATCCGTGTCTATACTCCATTTGGATAGGTACTTAACTAAAGGTAAACAATCTTGATGTGACTTTTTACACAAACACATATTAAACAAATAAACTACTGCTTAAACTAACGGTTCAATTGATTTAGTAATCGTTATTGTTGTATTTACATTGATCTTTAGCAGCATTTTATTTTTAAACTGAGTTTTTAGATAAAAAAACACTTCAAGATTGTTTACCTTTAGTTAAGTACCTAACCAAATGGAGTATAGATGTGCTATGCGCTCGTTACGTTACATCAAGCTCTTTAACATCAGATCCTAGCCCTCGTCGGTGGAGAAATCTTACAAATCTTTGTTTTCTGCTATCCTTTTAAAATTCTGAACCAAGTGGACTACCACTTGTTGATTATAAAGGTATGTCTCGGATTTCCCCTTCTTCTCCCTAAAATTATTCCTTCTAATATAATTTTAAAGAAGTCCTCAAGTCTCGTATTGAATAGCCAATTAATTATGTTAGGTTAATAAGTTAAGTTAAGCCAGTAAGTTGTATTAAATTTAAGCTTTTCGTAATATACTCGAGTGTACCGTCCACAATGTTTGAAAGGCATTGCATTTGCGATCTGGTAGTTGTGAGATCGATGTTCACTAAATTCACTACTGAAATGAAGTTACTATTATCACAAGCATGTTGGCTTAGCTGGAGGAGTTGACGAGTTAACAAGAAGACTGTAAATTTGTAACCGAATAACTGATATAATATATGTCTGTCAAATCATTCTTATTTAAAGAAGTTACTTTTTGGAATACTTTTCGTTTTATTTAATATTAGATTTTTTGTTTGTTTGTAATGACTACAATTGCACAACCGATTTTAAAAATTCTTTCACCATTAGAAAGCTTTGCCTATTATCACCGAGTAACATAGACCATATTTTATTTAAAATAAGAAATACTGTAATATCTGACCTAAACTGCCTCCGTGGCGCAGCGGTAGTGAATGCGACTGCTGTGCATGAGGTCTCGGGTTCGAATTCCGGGTCGGGCCAATAAAAAGTTATCGGGTTTTTCTGTAAAGAAATCTCAATAGCAGCCCGAGGTTAGGAAGTTGGCGGTGTCAAACACCCCCGTGCCTCGAAAAGCACGTAAAGCCGTTGGTCCTGCGCCTGATCTCTCTCCGGTCGTGTCGGATTGCCGTCCCATCGGATCATGGGAGTTAAGGAACAGAGAGTGCACTTGTGTTTGCGCACACACTTGTGCACTATAATATCTCCTGCGCAGATGGCCAGTCTCCGTTAAGACTGGCCGCCGTGGCCGAAATTCGGTCTGAAGGACATTATTATTAACCTATGCGAGCAAAGCCGCGAGCAAAAGCTAGTTACAAATTAAACGATCAAATCAAACATGTTTAAAAGGCTAATGCTGGGATAGCCAACTAAGATACCTACTTTTGGACGGTAAGTGTAGTGTGCTATGTATGTGTATGATTTAAGATTAATAGTATCGCTGTTTTCTGCCTAGATTTAATAAAAGTCTCTAGTGTGTTTTTGCTTTATGAAGAGACAATGCTCTCTAGGAATCATTTGTGTGTCGCGGGGTACCTTACAATCAACGCACCAAACAACACAGAAAAACACTGCTGAATCACTTCTTCCATTTCAGTTCCGTGAGGGGATCAGTCTCAAAATATTTGGTGTGCGTAGCGGGGTAACAGCTTAAACCTATTTGCCAACTGATTCCTACTCATTCCCATACATACCTCTATTAAAAATACAAGTTATTGACTCGCATGCGTTTAAAAGCCTTCATTTTCAGTTTTATGAGAACTTCGCTACCCAGTAATAAATATTTTCTGTTTTGAGCCTTCGTAAGAGTGTGCAAACGGGCTTTCTTAGTTTTTTTATATCTATTTGATGTGTGGTATAGGAACATACACGTTACTAACAAACATGCATTTATTTTTAAACATAATAATAGGTAGGTAGGTCATGGAGAATAGCTTATAAATAAAATTAGTGCTTATTAAAAACTAACTGCGATAAAATTCGTATAAAATGTAGGTAGTTGTAATATTCTCATGAACATAAGATAATCACTATATTTTTTAAAACAAAGTCTCCCGCCGCGTCTGTCTCTCTGTTCGCCATAAACTCAAAAACTACTGAACGGATTATCTTACGGTTTTCACCAATAGACAGAGTGATTCCCGAGGAAGGTTTAGGTGTATAATTTGCTAAGGTTTTGACGCCGGGGCAGGTCGCTAGTATTATTTAAACTATTATATTTACATAACAACTTTGGACTGGTTTTCAGCAATCACGGGGTGACTAAGACACTGTTTGTTTCAATCTTGAAAATAATTGTATGTGAAATATTCGCATAAACGTAAGACAATATTAGGTAACGTCAGATCAAAACTTTCGAAAATATTTCTACTTAGTTTCATAGTGTCACATAAGTTTATTGTTTCTATTGTTTTAAGTGAACCGGTAATGTGATACAGACAACCATTTTCTTTTAAAAAGGTATTCAAATTCTCTATTGTAATAGCTCTATTATAAAACTTTATAGTTTTAAAACACTTTGTTTAAAAATTTGGTAGGTATTATATTTCACAATTTCGGCGGCGCAGGAAGCGCAGTAGGTAATTAAATGATCTTGCCTCTTTAAATGTGATGAATGGTGCACGTTTGATTCCTGCAAAATAATTAAGTGTGTTGTAAAGTCCTAGCAACACAGATTCCTAGTGCGTGCGGTATCCTAACTAATATTATAAATGTAAGTTTGTTTGTTAGGCTTTCACGCCTTAACTACACGACCAATCTTGATATGTCACACATTGTCAGGGGTACAGAAAAGGACATAGGTACCTTTTATCCAGTATAAAGTACTGTTTCCGAGGGACAGAAATTTATTGTCAAAATCTACATTAAGCTCATATTTTTATAATCGTGTGATTATAAAAATATGAGTGATGTAGCTAATATACCGAATTTTAATTTTTTTTTACTGTATTTGCTAATTGCTCTACCTAGAAACTACAGTCCAGACGGAGTTGCGGACAAAAACTTGTATTCTGTATCCGGAACTTTATCCAAAATAATAAAAAGTAATGCAGTACATGGTGCTATAACTAATTAAGATACGTAATGTTATCAAATATAATATATTTTAATAAAATTGGCAATTAAGAATTATTTGGACTACAATTTTACTTCGTGCAAAAAAACAAGTTGTGCACAATTATACTGGTTGTCCCGGTCTGACTTATCTTCTTAGACCATGTACTGTATAATTTTGTTATTTTTTAAAATGTCTGCTGATGACACCTATCAGACGATACAACAAATAGTCGATAAAACTATATTACGATACAAAAATCGTAAAATCTAATTTAATTTAGATAAACTTTTATGGGCTCTACTAATGGATGATAAGCACGATAATAAAATATATTAACACATGTTAATACACACACACATACATATATATGTTATTGTTTTTTTTATATTCAATCACTAAATGATAAACCTGCTCTTGAACTTGCAGGACATCGGTGTGATGAGTGTATCATCGACGATGTCATCAGGATCACCGAATCCTGAGGCCACTTAGAACCTTCAGCTGCTGTAGTTAACCAAGGACTTCCTTTCACTGTAATAATATTAGCTCTGTATATAAATGGGCAACGGTCCTCGTCTCTCCTGTGAGAAGTGTTAGGTTACCCCGCTGGCCTAGTGCGGATTGGCAGACTTCACAGATCTTCGAGATCTTTATGGAAACCTCTCAAATATACAGGTTTCCTTACGATATTTTCCTTAGCCGCTAGCAAGAATTAACAATCTAATACGAACATAACATAGAAATGTCAGAGGTGCGCATCTTGGGATCGAACTCGAAATCCATTAGTCCATGGTTCTTTACGTCATTGACTGTCTTTACTATATCCTGGTGTGTGTACGAAAGACCTGGTTCAACTAATCTTAGCAACTCTTCATATCTAAAATCCGCAAGCTGATCTGATGCGATATCAGATGTTCAAAAACATCGTTAGCCTCAGGCGCTTATAAACCGATCCTAATATCGGTAGGTAAGAATTGATAGTAATTTATTATCTCTGGCCTAAAAAAGATATTTTCCAATAATATTGCAATTTATCACAGGTGTGAACAGGTGTTCTTTAAGCTATAAATAGGTTAGAAAAAAATTATAGACATCTTTTGCGATCGATCGATCGATCGATCGATCGATTCGCGAAAGATGACAAGAATCTCGGCTATTAGGATCAGCTCTAGCCCAATTTGAGGTCAAGTGTGTATAACACACAAAATGTGAACCCTAAACCTCATACACAGCAGTTGCAGTACAACCGCTGCACTACGGAGGCAAAAGCAGAAGATACCACGGGAACGACGAGGCAATCTGCCTGACATTACACACATCAGACTCTCCCATCACGCTTCGAGTGAGACACTTTTCGGCTTAGCGTTACGGTTTTCAGTAGTAGATAAAGCTGTGTTAAATACGAGTTGCAAAACGGTGTGCTCACATTAGTCTGCATATTTCCATGTAAATGTAAAATTATGAATAAACGAGTGATTGAAATTGACATAAAAAGATTAAGATCGTATCAAAATAGATCGAATTAGCATTACGATAAGGTGATAAGATTTTACGATTATGGGAACAGAGCGGAGCTAGTAAAATAAAGAAAATATATTATTTGATTTTATTTAAATAATTATTATATACATCATGGCATCGTTTTGACACATCTCTATTATTGGTTGAATATTTAAAACATTTTTTTTATTAGTAATTATTGTTTTATTCTTGGTTTGTGTAATCAAATGATAAAGATCTATTGCTTATCTTACTGAAATGAAACTTTGATATATGGATATACACATCTAATGTCATGACCTTTCTTAATTATGTATATACTAGTTAAGGCCTGTGGCTTTTTCTGAAACAGATTGAAAGGATCTGCGTGGGATGTTTTGTAATCTAGACAACGTTTGCAAGCTATTGGGCCCCTTCTTACAATTTCATTAGCTGTAGCAAGCATTAGGTAAGTCGTATGTTAGGCGCTGTCTAATAGATGACAAGATCGTATTTTCACATCAAACCTTAAATATTAGATCAAGTAGCCGGCGTACAAGTAGATTGCCACTATACTTAAAAGTATAATTATTGCAAACATGAATATAAATATTTATTAGTTATCTATTTTATAGAGTTTTTACGAAATGCTAACTTAATCATAGAGCCTTTTCACTTTTTCTTTATACAATCCTTGAACCATCTATCTTCTACTTCAGTGGATGTCTTTGTCATACAAGGGAGCAGTGTCCAAAATACGAAGTTTAAAGACAAACAGCTTGGTATATCATTTTATAATATACCTGAGTAGCTTATCCCAGCCACACATATATTTAATTTGCTGTTTCTGTAAGAACTTCGGGATAAAAAGTATAAAGAACACTTTTATATAAAAATATCGTCTACTTTTGAGTTTCGCGGACACAAACATACGAAAGCTGAACTTTTTTATATTAAGCTACTTAATTTTAAATATATACACAATTTGAGCGTCACGACGTATGTTTTTCATACATAATGTAGACAGCGAAGCTTATATTACCATAGAAATATCATATTTTATTATTTCTAGGTCTTTGAAAACGGTATATAATTATGAAAACAATATCTGAATGACTTCGCCAATTTCAATAATTTGTTTATTTATATGGTGATTCTGGCAATTCGAAACTTGGCATTTTACGCTAGGTAATTAATCAGTGGGAGACCATTGGACTTCTGCGCAGTGGGCTAGAGTTCAAGCCTAAAGCACGCTACCTCTGACTTCTCAAAGTCATGTGCATAATAAATAAGTAATGATCACTCGCTTTAACGGTGAAGTAAAAAATCGTGAGGAAACCTGCTATGGCTCCCTCAAACATAATGTCCTCGAAGATATTTAAAGTATGCCAACCTACACTGGGCGAGCGTGTTGGACTATGTCCTAGCCTTTGTCATACAGAGAAGAGGTCCACGCCCAACAGTGGGACAGTTTATATGCAGCGCTGATATTCTTATTGTTATAAGCGTTGAGGTAGCCAGTTTACAATATCCTAATAACCTCTACGGATTGGACAGACTTAGAATACTTCTGTCTTCTTCCAATTTGCGTGTGTGGGGATGTTCATCGACAAAGAAGTCACGATCCAATCACTTGAGTTTACCTTGGACGAAATTTAAATAGTTTTAATAGTTCGAAACTATAAAAAAACGGTCATTGGCGGGCGGCCCGACTGTGTGGAAAACCTTGAAGTGGGCCTAGTCATGTCCAGCTGTGGACGAATAGTTGGATGAATAGTTCGAAACGTTAGGGAAAGTACAAAGTTAAATAGTTTTAATAGTTCTAAGTACATCTTGAAGTATTATTTTTAAAGAAAGCGGGACACAATACGTAATTCATAGTTTAGTTATGCTTTATTTAAATAGTAGTTAAGTTACAGCGGCGGACTTCTGATCGAAGGTTAATCATTAATTTATATATAAGTATTAGTTAGCACTATATTAAAAAGTCAGACTGATATTCGCCGGTTCTACTTACGACATACGCAGCCTGCCCATTCTGGGAATAATATATTACACCCACATATCGCCTGATATAGTTTTAGATCCTTAGCCATAGGCGGTGAGTCTATTGCCCATAACCAAGCACAGTTCCGGACTACTACTGAGAATTTCTAGTCAGAAAAGCCCAGTAAAACTTCGCTCGACCAGGGAATCGAACCCTCATGCGCAGCTGTATGTCGCAAACATTACTGTAGTATAGAGTAAGTTTCATAATAGCATATTTATATAGAAACCTATAAAGCTACTTCAAATTGTAGTTTTTATAGTTCAGGAATATGTCTATGTAATAAAAATAGTTAACTATTTATTATTTGAACATAAGGCACGAATCGTGCTTTATACCAAGTGTAATCGTTGACGTGGCTGTCAAGATAAAGATTTTGTGATGGGAATCATCATAAGGTCTTGAAAATGAGGACAAGGTGACCAATCCACAAGAACAGTAATGTATTTTACATTGTAGATATAGTGCTTGGGGCATAATAATATTAATAAGCAGCGATAGGTCAGTAGAGAGACCAACAGACTGCAATGCAGAGGGTCTCGAGTTGGAACCCATGTCGCGGACCTCTGACTTTCGGAAGTTATATGACTTTTCGAAATTATGTGCGTATTGATTGACAATTATCGCCTGCTTCGTGCCTCGGAGAGCACGTTAAGCCATCAGTCTCAGCTGCCATGAACATCTATGCCAGTCGTTATTAGGAGAGTGTTGACACAAAAGATCCCACTGGGTCGAAGGGTCGCCGGTCTGCACTGACTTGCACACTGGCCACATAAGATATATACATACATAATATTATAGTTTAGTATGAAGTACCTACCTGTCTTATATGTGAAAGTGAATAGTTAGTATTATAAGCTGACGATAAATTCGGTCATTATCTATAAAATTGCTAATCTTTTTACATTTGTTTCGTAATTTCTGCAGAAAATAATATGTTATTAATAATTTTTTATTTGAAGTCATGTCGTTTTATTATTATTTAAAGAGATAATTCTCGCATTAGGATTAATTCGTTAGTCTCTGAGGACGTTACTAACGTTTAGACAACGGGCACAAAGAACACCAGGCTCGGAATTCCTATTTGTGGATGACACAAATTTTTATCCCGTGAAGGGATTGAGGCCGATTACCGATTATCGCTAGGAATTTCTTATTTAACTTTTTTCGTGAGAGCTATTCTGCTTTTTCAATAGTCATTGATTTCCTAACTATATGATTTATTTCCGAATTTTGATGTTTTCTTTTAATATTTAAAACTATTTTATGAAAATAGTCAATTCTTGAAAATGAATTTGAATTAGTTAACTGCTATCCATACAGTTGTCACGGTTAAACTAACTAAAACATCTTTAAACTCTCTACCGACCGCAGAGCCGGGCGCCGGAGGGTGCGAGACGACCTCCAGCCACCCAGAGGTTTGACCTGGGAGTGGTGGGCTTCGTGGGCCTGCCCGCCATCCAATCAACACCAGGGCCGAGAGGCGGCGTGCGTGTTCCCACGCGGGGGGACAGCAGGGCTTTAAAGTGAGTTTTGCCTAAAAGTTACGTCTTGTCGTGTAGTGGCCTGGCCGTTTCATACAGCGCAGCGGGCCGAAATCACGGCGGGGTTGCGACCGCATGCGCAAGTGATTCGCGCGGCATCGTCGATAGCGGTTTTATCGAGGAACACCGTGGTAGGTTTAGTCGGTATTCCGGGATAAAAAAACTTAAACAATCTTGCGAAACAAGACTATGAGGTACCAGGTAACCATTTGATTTACCGGTACCTGCTTTCTATCACTTGTAAACGATCGTTTACAGCTATAAACAGACTATATTGGTCTGACAGTAACAATGGATTAAGATAGCTGAATTAAATATTATACAAATTATTTAATTATTGTTATAGTAATTCTTACAAAGGAAGAAAACATCTTATGTATTTTCGTTGCCACCTAATAGAGGGTGCTACTGAGAATATTATCCTTAAAGAAAACACAATACTCGGTAGGTATACGAACCCGGGACTTCACGGTCGTCCGTAAACATAAGCACAACCATCGCCTCGGGACGAAAGACTCATTCATTTACATGGTAATGCTTGATGCTTGTCTTTATGCAAAAAGCTAAATGTCAAGGAGGATTCGATTACACACAATGCTAAGAGCTTAAAACAGTTTTATTCATATATTTTTGATTGCTATCTTATCAAAGAACATCTGTGTATAATGTTGATGAATTACATCACATTTGTGAATAGTTGCAAGACTAGTTTTAGTTGTTGATTTACTTGCCTTTTATTAATTTTTTGGTCTATATTATTATATACAAAAAATATCCAGATAAGATGTTACAAGCGTACGCAAAGTAGGGACTAAGAACGACCCAATATTGGACGTTTTGCTTTTTATCTTTAAACAAAATCGGTTTAACAAAATCTCTGGTAAAACATTTATAGCGCAAATGTTCTACCGATAGCTATTTCTTTCACATAAGCTTGTTTTGTATGTATTACGCTACTTAGAACTTTAATTAATTCATTTAATTTCGTATCACTATTTTCCCGCTCAAGTTATAATTCCTGTGTCGCGGGAGCCCACAAACATTTAAACAACGGACACAAAGAACACCCAGACTCGGAACAATCATTTGCGAATCACACAAATTTTTGTCCCGTGTGGGATTCGAAGTCACATCACTTGACGTGGTGGCAGATGCGAGACGACCACTTAAACCATTACGCCATCCGTGCAGTGCAGTAATTGTCAATACAAGTGCAGTTATTAATAATAAAATAAACTGGACCAGTTTTTCGATGTCCATTACTATAAAAGTGATATATGTATTGCACAATATTATTAATTATGGATGGATTTCATTTCGGTTTCAATATATATAAATATTTTATAGAATTTGTGTCAAAAATTAACTGCCTGTAGAGAAAACTATTAGATTTTTATATTGAAACTGGTTTTATAAGTATTATAACGTAAATTTTGTTTAACAACATTCAGTGACGAATGGTCACGAAGTACCTTTGCATTTGTCACAAAGCCTCCAGGCATGGTTTGTCAATTATAAATGGCTACTATTCAATATTACTACAGAACCTGAAATGCTTCGCTTTCGTTCCATTGATATTATTAATATTTTATTGTTTTAATTTTAAAATGTATATAGTCAGTAATGTATGGTATAATGGCTGCAACACCTTGTATATATGAGTTGTAAAATACTGAAATTATAGTTTAATGGCGATTTAAAAGAGTGGCCGTGTGCTTCCTGCAGGTACTTTACATAAGCGCAACCTGACCCAAACCAACATAAATGTAAATTCAGTAACTTTAGTTAACTCACTAATCTATAACATTGACGTTCATAAGTGTTACTTTGTGACCTAAATGATTTCGAACTTTGACTTTCCAATTGTACATAAACACAAAGTCTCAAAAGCTTGCATGGGTTAGGCAAAGTTTAACTACACATTTTACCAGAAGGGTAGTAGGCTCACATTTTAAATATTTTTATCAAATAGTTACATGACCCCAGCTCAAATTCAAATCTTCTCATAAATAATTAAGATACAAGCGTTTCAAATCTGGTAGAAGGGGTAATTTGGACAGAAAAAGGATGCAAAATCAAAAATTGTGTATGGTTTTAGGTCGATCGTAATAGGAAGCGCTGTGCTATCGAAGTAGACAGCATTTTATGAGTTTTCAAACAGGTGTTGAATTATGCGTTTCTGGCTACCGGCAATTACAAGGTAGACAGCCGTGTCTAGTATTAAATTACAACAACTCTTTCATATTTTTTTCGCAAATAATTTTCTTTTTCGCGCGCTGTCATAGCGGCCATGTTTTTTATTTATTCGTTTTCTTATCTTTAATACGAGTATATTAAGGTACATTATTACATGTTAGTCTGCCTAGCGGTCAAAGCAAGTTTTATGCGTAAGCGACCTGTATATCCTCAAGGAGTTAGGTGCGTAACACCCACGCTTTGCTAGCTGTATAGTGTCACGCCTACGTAGGCGGTAGGGTACCCTAAAGGGTAAGTAGAACTATTATAGACTCACATTTTATCTACTATGCTCTAGGTCATGTGATAGGTGAGATTATTGCTGTCTACCAGGCGCAGTCCTAGAATTTATTGTCAGAAAATTAAAAGACCCTACGCCCGATCTGGGAATTAAGGCCGAGTCATCATTCACAGTTACATTCGCAGCCGCTACACGGAGCACGGAGATACATTTTGCCTGCAATGTTTTCCTATAATAATAGCAGTCAACGCTGTTACCATCTAGATATATATCTGTTACCACCTGGTAACAGCCTTAACTTCGTTTATTCAGATTCAGAGTCTGGATCTATAGATATAACTACAATAGCCTCTGTGCTAGTACTGAGAATTTCTTGCCAAAAAGATTCTATTCATTTTACCCGAGTCGGACTCGAATTCGTACACAGCAGTCATAAGCTTCACGGTATTTGGAACTGAGCAAGTTATACGGCAATAAGCTCGCCTATTACTTAGTATTAAGTTTTGTTTCCTTATGTCCTTATTGCATGTCCGATATGGAGAAACTGTTGGGTCCAAAAACATAGGTATGTTTCATTAATACGATCAATTACTGTACACAGTTATGCAATAAATAAATATTTATATTTATCTTTTATCTTTATCTTAAAGCCATAGCTGGCGAAATGAGGGTGTATAACATCTATGAATATCCATCGGAGATAAACTCCTGAGACTATTAGTATAGTATGTTTTCTTATATGTCTAATTTAGTAAACAAATATAGCGTACTGGCAACTATTCTTATTTATAATTACATATTTTTTTTCATTTCTATTTATTAGAGAAGGAAATTTTCTGAAAGCAGTATTTTAATGTTTTTTATTATGATTGTACCTGGACCAAATAAGACATGCAATGTCCTATATGTATATAACAGATATACTAGTTATGATAGATATTAAATATGTGGGTTTTGCCATAGCTATTGAATCAATTTTAAGTATATGTAAAGTTAGTATCAGTGTTTTTGTTCATTCGTCTGATCATTCTCTTTATCGTATACAAGCATACATTTATAAGAACCACCTGCCTACAAAAAACACATTTATTTCAACCAAATCGTATCACGTTTATCCAAACTTTCATTCTTTAAATCAACAGATAAGATATTAAAAAAAATATGTTATCATTTTCCCAAGATATTTGTAATAATTAAACAGTGGCTAGACCGGAAGTGATAACACGCCGGATACGCCACGCCCCCTATCTGCAGCCGACTTAAACTTAGGGTGCCAAGTTTAGTTTTTTAATTTTGAAAGATTACGGTCTTCTATATACCCTTTAATTAAAGCCTGCATTTATGGCAGTTGATTGAGTTTTAAAAAAGAACACCTCGTTTATCTGTGAGAATGGCAAGATTTTTGTGTTCGCGCCAATTTTAGTGTCAAAACGGTTGCATTTTCTTGTAATTAAATAATTGTCGCTGATTGAGCTTGAGGTAGTATCTTTTTTTAAATCTGTGTCCGTTATGAGGTCTTGAAAGTTTTGAGTCCAAGATGGGGACTTTTTTATTACACACATACTTGAGAATTTGCTTTATAAATGGTAATAGGCTCGCCGGCGCGCCCGCTTAATGTATGACATAAAACATAACTAGAGAATTGTAGGTGTAAAAAACCTGATCTTAAGTTCTCGTAAAACCTAATAGGCTACATTAATAATCAATCTAATCCGTAGCCATAAAAAGAAGCTGCCATATTTGTAATACAAAACTAATTATTTCTGTCATTGAATATGATTTGATGTAATTACAAACATTAATTAAACTTGACATATATTTGAAGCGTGCTTAATTACGTAAATGTATCCGTAAGTGCGATGGCCGATTGTGTAGTAAAAGGTTCGATTACTAGACAAGGTATTTTTAAGTTTTAAAAAGTGTAGGTTAGAACAATTCGATTTTATTCTGCACGGATGAAACGGAGAAAAAACTTAAAAAGCAATGTCACGCCTACCTTAAGCATAACAAAGCATTGTGCGCAATACCAAAGTGTAAAATTATTTAATTTTCTACCAATAAAATTAAAAAAAGAGATCTATATCTATACACATGTTTTTAGAAAAAGGGTTAACGTCATCATATTGGAAAAATCTTTTGATTCTGTGGATGAATTTACTGGCTTATCTTGTAATTGACATTGAAATAGAAGAGCATGTGCATGCCTGGACATTACAAAAAAAATATATAAATTAATTATTTTTTTACATAATAATAATAACTGACATTAGCCTAGCTTTTAAATTAAATTTATTTTTCTCGTGACATTACTTAATGAAATAATTATGGTTGGATATTACAGTTGATAAAGTTGACATTTTGTTAAGAATAGTTATGATTATTTATTTGTAAAGTCCGCCGCGATACCGGAATTACTTACAGTGAGACAGTTGTATTTACAAATTTAAAAAAACTGGCGATAAAATTGAAGCTACCTGTTGGTTCGATATCACGTTGAAAAACCATAGGTGTGGTCTAAAACCGACAAAGAACAAATTTTGTATATCTGTAACTCAGTCTGGAACTGTGTCCGGTAGACAGTAAAACGCTCGCTCCCTTTTATGTGGGACGTAAAATCATACTTGTTGTCATCATCAATCATAATTTGGGTGTAAAGTTCGGCGATATAGGCGTGAGACTTTATATGCATGATAACGTGCTAGTAGTATCCATGGCAAATGGCTATAAGCAACTGCTTTCCGTCAGGCGACCCGATTGCAACCTATGTGGTATGCACAAACTCTAAGAGAAGGATTAGACGGATATTTTTATACATAAAACGCTTGTAGGAAAGACGCCTAAGGGTAGTCATACTATCAATTGCTTTTGTTTAGTAATTAAGTATTCCTCGGGCTGACATTCCTTTTATTTTATTTTTTAACTAAGGCTGCTAACAAGTATACCATCCACCTGATGGTAAATGGTCACCGTAGCCTATGGACGCCTGCAACACCTGAGAAATCACTTGCGCATTGCCGACCTCTTAGAAAAGGAGAAAGTAGAAAAGAGAAGGAGCGGGAAGTGAGAATGAAGATGATTTGGCCTACGGCACTCTCACTCACCAAACGAAACACAACAGTAGGGATACTGCTATTTCACGTCGATATTCTGTGAGAGAGTAGTCCTTCCCCGGTCGAGCCGACCACTACTACTCTTACCCACACCATTGTTTTTAATCCTTCTTTATTATTTTTCGGGTAGCAATGAATGCACGTATGGCATAGTGGTTTAAGTGGCTACCTCACCACTGCCATTTGGCCGAATATTGTGGATTCGAAACGGGACAAAAACTTGTGTTATCCAAAAATAGTTATTCCGATTTCCGAGCCTAAGCTCAAAAGCTATATGTGGATATTCATTGCTTTTGCGATGTTCGTTGCTTGAATGTCACAGGAATTATACCTAGGAAGGAAGTTTTATGGTTAAAAAAAGAGAAAGAATGAAAAAATTGTAAATCCGTTTCATCTGGTAAGTGAGAATTTCCGGGGATGAAGTTTCTACCTATCCCATTCCTCTTACCATATTTCTTCTAAATTATTTTTGAGTCGGCAATGCGCGAGAACTAGCCTCTTCCCTGGTTTTGCAATCTATTATAAATCACGGTAACCGCTCACCATTAGGCGAGTAGCTTGTAATAGTTTTGCTGTATAAAAAGTAAATAAAAAGGAATTGGCCCTTAAATAAGTTATAAATTTATATTTAATAATATGCAAGGGTCTTGTTCGATGCGATGTCAGCCGATCTAACCTCAGATAACAGGATGTCCACCGATATCTTATCTTTGTAATGTTAATTAACTGTCCAAAAAAGCAGTTCCTTTCCCGTTACATATCGCATTTAATTTTCAATTAAATTACACCTGTGACCTTTTTATTTACTGCTAGGTAATAGCTGCTTTGTATAGCAGTTTTAACTTCGATTTTGGTGACAAGGTAAGTTAGTTTTAGATCTTGATTAGATTAGATGTGATCTTACATTATGATAAGATCTTGCTAAAGCTATCTGTTATTAGCTATTTTGCATGTATGTCACAGTATTAAATTTGTATAATAATGCAGCCTCGTGGGCTTCGTGACGTCAGCATACTATCGATCTTGAGGCCTGCGTGAGATTTGTGGTTTGACCATTGAGTTAATTTGTATTACGTATTAGAGATGATATGTAGACTTTGTTTATTGTAACACGTGTTAGAGTGGATGTCAAAGCTATGCGCTTACTGCAATGACACGTGTAATTGCTAAATTATAATATCCAATGTATACTTTTATGTGTATTGCGGGTCCCGCCTAATGAATTTTGCATTCAAAAGTGTTCTTACAGTAAGCATGGGTTAGACAAAAGAGCGAGAGAGTATGCATTAGTACATATACAGTTATTGTAAGCTTACATATATGCCGCGGTGTCATATGTTTCTAGGCCTCCGAGCCAAGTTCTGCGTGACTGTTGCTGTAAGGGGTTTAGATACAAGAGATTTAAAATACTACGAAGCCCACAAATAATTCTGACAAGCTGAGTCTAAAGTAGTTGAATAATAATAATAATAATAATAATAACGTTTATTAGCATTAAAAGATACAGTCATTTGAACAAATAAAAAGTATACACATAATTTTACAGTCCACTTGTTAAACACTGGTACCCAAGCTAAGATTGAACTTGTGGTATGGGTACCAGGGCTCTCGTACTTAATACATTTTATTTATCAATATAGTGTATCTTATATTGGCAACATGGATATATAACAGCTGTGGGTTATTGTGTGTATGCGACTGTGAGGGTTTGTATGTGTAAGTGTGTGAGTGTTGTGTGTGTGTGCGCGCGTGCGTGCGTGCGTTTGTACGTGCGTGCGTGCGTGCGTGAATGCGTGCGTGCGTGCGTGCATGCGTGCGTGCGTGCGTGCGTGAGTGCGTGCGTGCGTGCGTGTGTGCGTGCGTGTGTGTGTGTGTGCGTGTGTGTGTGTGTAGTTACTAACTTTCTTTTTACATTGGTATCTAGGTAGTGGATAAATGTTACAAGTTCATTTATTGTATTATAGAGGTGACATCCAAGTACCCTAAAGTGCTGGGTTGCAAGACTACTCCTAAACACCTGTGTTTGACATACCTTATACGTGCACATTTTCTTGTTCTATTTTTGTCATATTTTATTCTATTATGATTTTTACATATTATTTCGAGCACAAAGAGCTGCCCTCTGATCAGAAAGCAGCTGGCAGTCACTAAAAAGTTAACTTGTAGTGTATCTGTAGGTTTTACACATCATTACTTTAAGTACAGCTCTTTGTGCACGTTATAAGGGCAATAAGTGTGACTTAGGAGCTCCGCCCCATACAGAGATGCAATATGGCAGAATAGACTGACATAAAGCAAGGTAAATTAGTTTTAAAGTGTTGAACTCAGCTATATGACGCAACTTTATGAAAATGAAAATCATTTGACGTGTACGTGTAGTCAAATGATATTTCTAACTGAGAAGGCTATCAATACATACACCAAGATAATTTATTTGGGTAGATCTATTTAAGGAAAAACAATCACACGATGTAACTGCTGCATATTCTGTACACGTATGAGCTTTAAGATTAAAAGTAGGTGATGGTTGGGTACCTGATGTCAAAGAGAAGATCAGGTAGGTTGTTTTTATAAGGTTGAGGGTTAGAATGTTAGCCGATAACCACTTCATTACTCGCCTAAGGGCTTATTCTGCACAATTAAATACTTCAGGCCAGTTTTCACCTCGGATGAGCAATGCAGTGTCATCGGCATAGGTAAATATGGAAAAATTTGGGAGAGAAAGGGTACATAGAGAGTTTACGTAGATGAGAAAGAGAGTTGGACCTAGTACGGAACCCAGGGGAACACCAAAAACAAGGGGAGGGAAACACTGACAAAGTTATTCATTTTTACGCACTGGGTTCTGTCAGACAGATAATTCTTAAAAATCTTTTTAATTTTGTTTAAAAGGTGAGGAACAGAGATAGTCTCAAATGCCTTTGATAAATCAAGGAATATGCGTAGACACTTTTGTCTTTTATCAAGAATGTCGACTATTTCGTCAGTAAGTGACGACACTGCGCTTTCAGTTGACTTCCCATTCCTGGATCCAAATTGGTTAGGAGCTAAGATTTTGTTTTTCTCTAAGGACTTCATGAGGCGTATATAAGGAATTTCCTCAAAAATTGTAGACTTTATTCAGAACAGAAATGGGCCTGTAATTATTAACACTGTCTTTGTTCTCACTCTTAAAAATGGGATGGACAAAAGCGCGTTTATTTTGGATTTAGGAAATATGCCACTCGTCATTGATATATTACATATATGTGTAATTACCGGGACTGAGGCTCTTTCTTCGATCATTTTTGTAATAGATTCGTGGTAATTGCATCCCATCCAACTGCAGTGTCTTTCCACAACCCATGAAGTATTAGTTCAACCTCGGCTTCATCCGTTGGTAAGAGAACAAAGGAGTTGATAATTGACTGCTCGTCTAGTAATTGACTATGGTTGTGTATATTAGGGCCAAATTTCTGTGCCAAGTTACGACCTACACTAGAAAAATAATTATTCACCGTATTAACCGAGATGAGTTTATCAGCGTCAATTTTTAAAAGTTCTTGTGGTGAGTGTTTTTTACAGTCGGTGTAAACTATGCTTTTAACAATTTTCCATGTAGCACGCATGTTATATTGTGCGTAGCTCATAGCTTTGTTTCAATCGTTTAAGCAATTTATTGCAAAAATTGCGATATCTTACATACGTAACCTTCGGTGTATAATTTTCGGGATCATTCTTAAGTTTTTTACACATAAAGTCACGATTACGAATGCAACGCAATAAACCTTTGGTGATCCAAGGCTTAATAATTCTTTGCTTAGTTGGAATACGAATGATTGTGGTGTGCTTCTGAATGTTTGACCCAATAGATGTTACCAGTGTGTCAGCAGCAACGACAGGATCTGATATATTTAGCAGGGTAGTAAAGTTTATATTTAGGATCTCTGTATAAACTGAAGAATAATGGACTTTTGAAAAATTAACTTTACGTTTGGCTGGTTGTAACTAAGTCTCGATGTTAAAAAGTACAGGTGCGTGGTCAGTTATGCTAGAATCTAGTACTAAAGTGATACTCCTATGATCTGACTTCAACAGAACATGGTCTGAACAGCTATGGAGTCGAGTGGGTAGAATATAGGTCGGCAGAAGGCCGTACGAAGCGGCCAGATTTAGGTATTCATTTGACTGACGATCCAATTGCGATGGTGTAATATTTATATTAATATCACCTATTAAAGCTATATTTTTATAACAGGATACGAACGCTAATGTCTTCACTAATCCGACCAAAAAATTGTCTAAGTTGCCGTTGCATGGAGGACGATATAGAGCAACCAAGGCAAGGTTCAAGGATTCAATCCTACAGGTAAGACAGTTTGCATCTAGTATGTGTACTTGCATGCAACAATTATAATAAATATAGCAAATAATTACAGAGGAAAACAGCATCATATGTGACTAAGTACTTTTAATTACATTTGTGTAGAAAACCAAATAGCTCATTTCTTTTTAGGTAGATTATTAAGACAAGCCATAGATTTGATGATTCTCGAAGCCATACCTTTGCGTTTCCTAAGAAAAATTTTGTTATTCTGTGTCCAACAGAACTTGAAATTTTCGTGCTTCATAAAATAACTGTCGCAAACTATTTGGATGGTCAGCAATATAAACCGGTTTCGGGTCTAATTTAATACCAATGTGTACAGTATTTAATTTTTCCTTCGATGGGCGTCCATTATTGAACGTCCGGGTAGCTTCCAGAATACGATTTTTGAGTGGCACAGTTACAAGTTCTGCGACTATTAGCCGAATCGACGCTTTTTTACCCGGTTTGCGATATATGTCCCGCAAGTCTGTTAGTTTCACAGGCACCTGAAGAACGTTACACGTTTGCACAATGAGGGATGTAAGGTCAGATGTAGATTCCTTTTCTGTACAGGGAATATTTCTGAGTTCGAAGCACGAAGATCGGGAACTTTGTTGTAGATCCATAATTTTCTTCTCGAATTCCGTAATATACGTGCGCTGTTCTAAACGTTCTTTTTCCAATTTTTCTACGCAATTTCTCATACTTTCGTAAACCTGATTTATAAATTCAATCGAATTTTTAATCTCAGTGTAGGTTTTTTAATCTCTTGTTTTTGCAATTTCACCTCATTTATATCTAAAGTTATTTTATTGAGCAGTACATCTTGACAATTTTTCATTAAATCAAAGAAATCAACATGTTCATTATTTTATCCTCAAACGCTTTAAAGTTATTATTAGAGATTTCTGGTGAGAAGTCCGGGTGAAAGCGTTTATTTTTTAACGTGATATTTGATGGTCTGGCCTCGATTTCTACATTAGATACATCGGGAGAGGACATAACCCGCTGCTTGGGTGTAGCAGTGCTCATAGGAGGTGAGCGTAAAGCGCGCGGCATTATAATTGTCACCCAGTTGCGGTGAGTCACTGCACTCGGAGCTTGTGAGCTTGTTGAATATGCACAATGCACACTCAAATTTTGTTCGTACCTATAAGTTCTGAATGTACGCATCACAACCTGTAATAGTCTTTCAATGCATCCTAAACTTGTATAACTTAAGTTTTTTTTTATACACCTTTGATGGCAAATAAGCATACGGTCGACCTGATGGTAAGTGGTCACCGTAGCCTATGGACGCCTGCAACACCAAAGGGCATCACTTGCGCGTTGCCGAACCTTTAGGAAAGGAAAAAGAGAAAAAGGAAGTGGGAAGGAAAAGGAGCGGGAAGGGGGAAAGAGAGTGTCTGGGCCTCCGGCACTCCCACTCACCGAACGAAACACAACAGTAGGAATACTGCTATTTCACGTCGATATTCTGTGAGAGGGTAGTCCTTCCCCAGCTGAGCTGGCCCATTTATGCTGAAATCAGCGAGGCTCTTTGTATAATATATTAGTATATATTATATTAGTATAATTCTAAATATGTGTATGTTATAATTTAAGTATTTAGCACTGTATTGCGTATACCAATAATGAACAGACAGTATCAGTCTGTGTGTTAAAAAATAATTTGTTACATTACGAACAATCTCTTTGAGTTGTTTCCTCTAGTACATAGTATTTATTAACTCAATGGTCTTGACAGAATATTTATGCAACACTAGTAGTTAGCTTATGGACTAATGGTTAGCGTCTATTAGCGTTCATAATCCCTGGCAATATTACACGTGCTTTGCTGCCTCTAGAGAAAAGTATTAAATCAATGGGGGAAGTAGCTATGTCAGTCTCTAGAGCTGTTACCTACTCACAGTTTAAAGTACAGTAACAGTTTTAATATTCTTACACTGGTTTTCTACAATAGTGTGGTATTTCCTCGCGCAAGCTGGCTTATTCATAACATCACCATATAAGAACGGCGAGCTTTTCCAACAGTCAGCAAGTCTTGTTTAAGTATTTACATACCACTAAACTGGCAAAACGTTCAACCTACTTGTTACTTCGATGACACACCAGTGGTATTATTTGGGCGTCGCCAAACCTTCAAAAGAGGCTTTGTAGGAGCTACTTAAACTTGGTATATACAATACATATTGGTTACCCTGCTGAAAGCGCAAGATACTAGACAATTTTAGTCATCGTATTACAACACTTAGGTAGTTGTTTTGCTTTCACGTCCTTTAGGGTGAAATTACTTTCCCAGTGAAACTAGTTCAGTTTGGAAATCCTAGATTTCCTTGAAGTTTCTGTCACTTATAAAATAGCTATATACGCTCTTAATATTGCTGCTTACTTACAAAATGGCATCTAACACATATAACAGCCGGCTTGAGGCACCGAGTCAGATTTAATCCATCCATATAATAAAACGTAATCCATAAAAAATCGTCAAAACACGCACTAGTAGCGTGTCGGCAAATAAGTATATTTGTACATTGATATATTATCTGCTGGCAATACACAGATAGTATTAGATAGCACAAATTACCGTCAACCTGCTGATTTGGTTATCGTAACCATGCTGGACGGGGATTACGACTAATGTTGTTCAACTTTGTAAGTTTTGGAAGTGGATTTAACGCTATCTTAGACTCGGTGTGTTATGTATCTTATGTTTTTATACGCAAGAATTTGGCACTAGTTATATGTAACAGAAAAATGCTATGCCTGAGGGATAGTTATTTTTCCTTAGTGCCACGGGAAACTTACATAGTTTTACGCCTATAAGTATCCCAAAAGTGTAGGTAGAGGTTTCATTCACATTTCGTCAAGTATGGTTCTAGGTCCTATGTAAAAGCGAGTGAACCTATTGCCATAAATTGTGTACAGATCCAGAATTCATGCTGTTTCTTGGAATTACTTAACAGTAAAACAAAGTAACACTCTGGCAGACCTGAGAATCCAATCCGACATCTCATGCACAGCAGTCGAATTCACTACCGCTGCGTCATCATCCATCCATCCTAAGGTTGTCTGAGATAGTGTTTGCGCTGACTGCATTTAATTATAAGGACTACTTGCTCAAGTGGCGTGCGTCGAACATTTACGCAAGTTCCTCATCTTGCGCATATTAGTTCGCAGTGTTAAATATTTTTAATAAATTGGCCGGTCTGGTAAGGTACAAGGCATATGCTTGTAGAAGCGTCATCCCTACGGCAAGGAATAAAAAATATGCGAAAGAATGTATGAAAAATTATTATTCTCCTTTAATCATTCTTTTAAACCGTGAAGATTCTTAATACACCGATTCTTAGATAGAATTATACATATATGGATAATTAATTGTTCTGACTGTGGGTGTACTTTTTAATTTTATATTTCTAAACGCCTCTGCTATTAATACAGGTACAGGTAATGAAAAATAATCGCAAAAATAATTCAAGTGTGGGGTTGTCTTTTTTATACGACTAGGTTATGTCTGCGGCTTTGCTTACGATAATGTAGTTTTTGTTAATACATTTCTATCCCTCAGGAACAGTACCTTTTTCTAAATGAAAGTCCTATGTCTGTTTCTGCATCCCTGACTATGTTTATGCGAAATTTCATGATGATGAGTCGCGTAGATAACGCGTCAAAGCATAACAAACAAACAAGCTGACACTTATATTAATAATATTAGTAAGGATAGAGAAAAATCTCTCGCGACACAGAGTATGATTTTTCTTTTTATTAGGAATAATTCTACCTATGAATGAGTTACTTGTCAAATGTCTTCTTTATGCCGATGACCAAGTAATACTTGCGTCATCAGCAGAAGAGTTGCAGGCGATGGTAACTATTATGCATGGTGCTTTTGAGAGTAAAGGAATGAAAATAAATGTAATCAAGACGAAAGTAATGGTATTTGAAAAGGAAGAGTGCGTGACGATGTGTAATATTATGATTGATGGAGAAAAAGTGGAGCAAGTGAAAGAGTTTGTATATTTGGGTACTTTGTTTACAAGGGATGGTAAACATGAGAGAGATATTGAAAGGAGAACTATTGCGGAAAACAAAGTGAATGGAGCTCTACGCGCTTTATGAACAGTCGAAATGTTTCCGAAAAGGCACGTTTGGCTGTTCATAGAGGACTATTAGTGCCCACACTTATGTATCGAAGTGAAAGTTGGGTATGGCAAAAGAAGCATGAGAGCAGAATAAATGCTGTAGAAATGAGAGCGCTGAGAAATATATGTGGTGTGACTCTGAAAGATAGAATAAGGAATAGTGTGATTAGAGAGAGATGCGGCATGAAAGTGGATATAGTGACAAGAATAGAAAAGGGTATGTTAAGCTGGTTTGGGCATGTAGAAAGAATGGACGAGGAAAGACTGACTAAGAAAGTTTATAAGGCTAGTGTGAATGGAACAGTCGCAAAAGGAAGACTTAGGCGAACGTTTCTTGATCAGATCGGAGGCGTTCTGGACAAAGGCCAGGTTAAGAGCACCTTGAACCGACCGGCGTGTATGAGGAATGTGATGAAAGTGAATGAAGCCAGAGAAGTGTGTCAGGATCGTAGCAAACGGAAATCCGTAGTCTCTGCCTACCCCTCTGGGAAACAGGCGTGAATCTATGTATGTATGTATGTATGTCTTCCTATATTGCGGTAGCCTTTATAAACATTGGCACATAGTGAACTTTAAAGGAAATATAACATTGGATTGTGATTGACAGAATTAGTCTCATCATTAGGTCACGACCGTAGATATTATTTCAATTAAATTAAAATGTTACAAATTTAAATTTCCAATTAGTGTAAATTAATTCGAGATTTATTTGATTTATAATTTATTTAATCGTTGTTTGTAGAGTGACTGATGATCTGAATGAAGTATTTTGGATATTGTAGTGTGAAGACATTAAATATTCGCGAAATTCCAAGGTCTCGAGTTTTAATTATTATAAATTAGTATATATTATTATAAGATAAACTAGCTACCAATCTCGATTGTGCTTGCGTAATATTATGTCATTATACTTTTATTTATTTTTAAAATTGGTTCCTTTATTTGGAATAATTCCTGCGTCGCGGAGGACTTTACGAACATTAAAAAAATGTACCCAAAGAATACCCAAATTCGGCAATTATTTTTGATCACACAAATCTTTGTTGTATGGGGATCGAATACTCAATATTAGATGCTGGGCAAATTTCGATGCGACCACATAAACGAAGCAGTCAAAGTTACTCAATATAGATTTATTTTAATAACAGTATTTTAGAAAGGGTACCAAAATGAGTAAATTTTGGTTCAGTAGTTACCGACATTAGGGCAGATTTCTGTTACATCGGAATCAACATTTATGTGGTCTAAACCACAACTACCTGCGTGCCCAATAGACGGCACTTGACCCAACCCTTCTTCTTCTTCATATTTAAGAGCTTGTCAGTGGAGTATATGCCATCTTTATCGATTTACGGCCAATCCTTGACCTCCTTATAAGACATGACCTTCGCCTTTTCCTTTATTTGGTCAGGGAATATCCTTCTGGGTCTACCCCTTCCTGTCTTTCCTTCCACTTTTTCTTCTATGATGTTTTTTATGAAGTCATCATGTCTTATAAGGCAGCCAAACATATTTCCTTTTCTGTTTTCAATAATCGTGTTGCGTTCTTCTTGGACAAGGTGCAGTAGTTTCACGTTGCTTTTTCTTTTCTGTCCAGCTGATTGTTGCCTTGACTCACCCCTAGTAAGTGGTAATTAAAACCATAACACTATACACTTCTGGCTACCCTGTCATACCCTGTATGGATAATCAGTTAGTATACTAAAAGATGTCTGCTAAGTTGGGCTTGTGGCTTAAGTTTGTGTTTCTGTTCATGTGCGATGCGTTTGTGAGGAATCAAACCCACACGGGTCCGATTCTCCGGGTGGAGAAATGTAATGGGATTTTCAATATGGCAGTTCTCAGTTATATCACGGTGTTTAAGCATGGACCCCGGAGAAAGGCTCGTCGCCTATTATGTGGTACCTAAAAACAGCTGACAAAATTTAAATATTTTACACCTCTGCCTACCCTTTTGAGGTTATACAAGCGTCAATATATGTAATGTATCTCTTAATAGTATAAATGAACATATTTCGTAATAAATGCTTAGCAGAGCTACACTTATTGTCGCTGCACAATTAAGGCGATTGCAAGAGAGATTATATTATATACTTTCACAAGTTTCACCTTAAGGCCCTGGGAACCAAAAATGGCGTATAATCCATTGACAGACGTTTCACTGTCGACGACCTCTACAAAAGTCAGCGTATATTCGTTATATTACATAACTTCAAGAATGTGTCACTAAAAGGTAAGCAGAGAGATATCACACTAACATATCGGCAAACATCTTTTCTTTTCTATGTGATAAGCTCTATGTCGGCAGCTTATAATTTATACTTTTCTTACAATTTCGTAACTGTTGCTAAGTTGGACACATGCATCGAGTCTGTTGCCAAGCTGTACGCTATGATTAATCGCGCGATGTCAACCCTTCAAAAAGATTTTGTGCTGCCAACGTAAAAAGAGGTAGTATTTAACTGTACCTACATTTTTTGCATTTGTTCCACCAAAAATACTAATTGCACACCAAAATATGCTTAATAAAATATTTTAAAGAGATCAAACTAAGTTGACGGAGCCCTGTTCCGCGGGGCTCCTATTTTTGGGTAGGTTTAAGAAGAAACCTAACATAACCTAACCCTTTCGAGACAGAATGCAGTGATTTAAGGCATATAGGTGCTCATTATGATTTATTTTAGTAAGCATATTTTGCTGTGCAATTAGTATTTTTGGTGGTCATTATATTTAATCCCCGTAAAAAGGGGTAAGTAATAGATGATATAACAACAAAATCTCTAATATTAACAACATATAACAACGAAACCTATAATTTTATTTAATATAGCGATTAGTTAACATAATAAACGATTGATATAATTTTAAAATAACTCATTTTTATAAGCATAACATACATTAAATATAACATCGTTTGACATAACATACATTAAATATAAAATCGTTTGACATACCACTCATAAGATAAAAAAACAATAACTTTGTATTTTTTTAAATAAATATTTAAAAGTATTTTTCTTTGTTTTATTCTTTGTAAGTTCTATCGTAGTTAAAGGTAATAGTAACCTAAGTAGATATTAAACATAACTAGTAACTGATTACCACCTGCGCTAAGATAGGTCGACGGAGCCCCGCTTTGGGGGACTCCTATTTCTGGGTGGTTTAAAAAAAATAACCACGAAGGCTAAGGCGGGAGGTCCGCTCCGCTTCGCTCCCGCCTTAGCCTTCTAACCTAACATATCCGAGTCGGGGTACTCTGAGTCGGGGTGTTAACCATAATGACGTTTTTATATATATTAAACCTTAGACCTAATGATTTTCGATTAAATAAACAATATACATACATATTAAACGTTAGACCAAATGATTTTCGATTACATAAACGTTATATCAAACAACGTTATACTAATTAAGTTTTAGAATAAATAAATGTTATATGTAAAGAAATTATATCAACAGTTGGTATATCTCACGTTGATTATAGGTATCTTATGAACGATACTAAAATGAAATTAGACCAAATGAGTTTATACGTTAAGTGACGCACCCCGTAAAAAGTAATGGTCTGCACTATGTTGACGATATGCTATCTGCTCAAGAATCTTTGATGAGGTGAAATCTTAACATCTGGAGTACGGCTTCCAGGCGGCAGCCTGGCTCATCGCAAAAACTCAACACAAAGTTAGGTCAAACTCAAGTCATAAATAATTTATTCATTTAGGTCACAAAGTAACACTTATGAACGTCAAAGTTTATGAGTTAGTAAGTTAATTGAAATTTCACAATTTACAATTGGGTTAGTTTACACAAGGATAATTAGTTGATTCACAGTTTAACCGAAATGCTCGGTTGAAATGGAAATTCCGATATAACGAACCTTAAAACCAGGAAATGTAAAATGGAGATTCTGCCGCATTCTATCTCTGTAACTAGGATATGTTTCTAAAAATAAGAAACTTAAATAAATACGTATAATTTCATTAAAAACGTCTTTCGCTTCGCGTGCTGTCCGTCACTTGGAAGCGAGGTGTAATTATAAGCGCGAGCTTTGTGTGAATCCCGATGTTCCCAGCAGATGTCGCGATAATCGCCACGCCAACATCGCGTGCGCAAGCGCACTGGCGCTCAAATCTACCTACCTAGTGGGACAATTAGGCGGAAATTGAAAAAGTTGTTTTGTTTCTGTTTCAGTTCGTGTTTTAATAATTTATGCATATTATTTATATCCTGAAGCCTCGTTGAACCTGTGGCATAAATATAGAATTGTAAGTTTAACTGCACGGCCATCCGTGCAGTAGTGGTCGCCTTGGCTCGGCTAGTGCGTTAAGTGTTGCGGGTCAATCCCTGATTTTGGTAATTATATGTGTTTTAATATTTGTTATGTCTTTCAAGGCACATAAGTTATTATTATATTTGTGAATCTACTTAGTTCCTTTTGATTTTTCAAAAGAACCATTGGGCATAGTACTGTTAACAATAGTATGCTATAACTGGACAACTCTTTCTAGGACTTTCCGATTGTCATGTCGTCGTGGTTTCGTAAGTTACCGCCGCTGAATCTAGCTAAGATGCTACAGAGGCGGAAATAAAAGTGAGATAACCAGCGCAACTGCCTAAAGTGCTCAATGAGTAGAAGAGCAACTTTTACTAATTATTTGGAAACAGTATGGAAGAATAGTATCTCCGAAAAAAGTACTCTCTTACAGGCAACCGAAAAGTAGTATCATATAGGTATACTGTATTTCATCCAGTAAGTCAGAGTACAGAAGTCTTCAAACCAACCTCCTCCATTCCGTTAATTTGGTCCTATATATTATTATATTTTTTTAGGATCAGCAACGCGCAAGTTATGCTCTAGCAACAAGCAATTTGCATACGGTACACAATTATGGGCATGCCAAAACGCCGCTCCTGGCTGTACGATTATTTGAACCGATATAAAGAGCAAATTATAAACATGCCTGACGAACGAATGTCAACCAATTAATTAGAAAGGACGTCTATATCATTTCGTACTAATCTGCCAACATTTGTTGCACGCTGTTTAATACGTAACGAACCCGAACATCCGAGTGCAGACTTATTTAATTAGTATCTTCCTTTTGTACGCGAAATTATCTTTATGACCGTATTATCAGTTATCTTTACATATCAAATGAAGTTGTCGACAGACCGTCTTGGTGTACGGCATCCATGTTTTTTAACGAGCGTATCCTTAATAAGTTCGGTCATTAAAATCCTCATTGTTGCTAACTGAAGACAGACGGTGAAATAAAAACTTTGTACCTTTGTTTTCATTGAAGTTAGGTAGATGGCATAAAGTATAAAGGCTTGAGAAGACCGGTCACATTTAAGATCTGTATCTACCGTAAAAAATTTAGAAGCATGTGCCCAGAGTCTCACAAGAAGGCATGCCAGAGTATGTATTTATATTTTCAACAGTGTAGATAGATGACATAAAGCTTAAAGCTTGAGATGACCGGTCATAATTGAAAAGATCGATCTTTGCCGTAAAAGAATACAGAAGCAGTAGTATGACCAGAGTTTTAGAATAAGGCAAGCCAGAATATAGTCGATTTTAAACAATAAATAAAATTTCCCATCGTCATGGAGATGAATAAATTCTAATTTGAAGGTTACTCAAAGATGTGTGAAGTCTGGCAACCCGCACTGAGCCAGCGTGTGGACTATGACGTAATCTTTTCCCCCCTGAAATGAGGCCCGTGCCCAGCAGGGGGACAGTTTATAAACAGGGCTCATATTATTATAAATGCGACTCAGGAAATCGACAAAATAAGTTTAAAGAAGTCAGCTATGAATACCCAGGTGATTATTTTCACAGGTGATCAATGGACACTAAATACCATCTTCGGGGATTTATTAGCCATAAGACTATGTATGTCTGAATAGGTACTTATGTTGGATATGTTCGCAAAACCCCTTTAAATAGAGGCAAACATATGTTTGTATTTTTTGTAGGGGTATCTTTTATGATCCTATAGCTAAGTAACAAGATTGATTGCCCGACATTTTGTTTTGCAGAACAACAAGCGAAAGGAAATTGATACATGTTAAATGTCTGAAGACACAAAAGCACAGAACTTTATTGAGGATCTTGTTTATTTGCGGACATTGTAATTACTAAAATATAATTATAATCAATAGTAAAAAAAGTTATATCCTTGAGTGCCTCCGGTGCGTCATGTTAACGTTCACGGAATTAACTTTATGATACAATATTTCTATAACTGTACATAAATGTAAGTATACCTAGAGGCATATCTGAAATTATGTGTGTTGATCTTACTGGAATACTATTATTTATGTACTATTTAATGGTTTTTAATTGCGGCCAAAGAATGTCTGCTAAACCCAAGGCTCTATATAAATGTAGGTATTTATACTATACCAATTCTTATGTACGGTAGTGAAACGTGGTCCGTCACCGAACGTCAAAAGAGCGTCCATACTATTCAAGTGGCCGAAGTGAAGATATTGAGATGCAGGTGCGGCGTAACCAGGGTCTCGATAAAAACCTCTACGAGTACCTACGTGCGAGGCAGCCTGGGAGTATGCGACATTATCTACTAGATGCAGGAGAGTAGACTGCAATGGTATAGTCATGTAGGCCAGTAGACTACGTAGGAAACTCAGTACTACAACTTGCCATCCCAGTTCAGAGACTCAGAGGCTGACCCAAGACAAAGTGGAATGATGTAGTGTTAAGATATGTGTTAAACTCCAAGCTGTCTGACGACCATGCCGAGGATAGAGCTAAAATAAACGAGATGGGTGTAAAAACCCAGGTTTCCACCTCTACGTCTTCATGTGAAGACGTAGAGGTTGCAACAAAAGTTTGCCGTTTGCTTGCACTATCTGGTTGGTGTATAGAGGCATTTGAAAGGAACATCACTTCTCGGGTTTGAATACTGGGTTCAGCGAATTGTTTTCAAGCCAAAGTAAAAATAATTTATATAGTAACGTGTTTAGTGATTCATGACGTTAGTTCCTAAGTTCAAGCGTGTGCAAAGGGTTGGCCTTAATAAGTAGTTAGGCACTTAGAGCTATTTATTTTCAAACGTCATATTTTTTTTATTTCATATCTTATATTAGCATGACATTGCAGCTAGAATGGCTGTAATACCTTGCACATACAAATATATCTTACCAAATGGATCATCAATAAACCGTTTTACTTTAAACTGTTTAATTTGTCTGTTATGTGTAAAGCGTATAGTCCACAAATCTTCTATCTATCTCTCTCTCTATTATATCTTATTATCTCTATATTATTTGAGTACGTTACCTACTAGTCAGTTAGTTACAGTTCATAGTAGTGTGTACTATAGCTTTTCCCTTCTACGAGAATACACGTGACCTCGGGCGATAGAGAGCTGATACACTTTGCTCAAAGTATAACCCTTCAAAATATCAACAATTTATTGATATTTGTACATAGTTATTTATCTTGACGGCACTCTATGTTTGTGACCATTATCTGTTATGTCACTTCCGATGTTCGTAAATTTTGCACCATAATAAGGCGTTCCGCAGACGACTGTTTTTTATTCCGATGGATAGAATAGTCCGGGTCTGTCCGTTGTAACCCGCGGCTGGCCGCAGGCTACGGTCACGGAGGCCAATAGCGGTTTGTATTGTTGACTTACATCCTCCGGACTTGGCCGGACACCAATAGATTTTTGTCCTTGTATTTCGTGTGCGTTATTTTCATAGCGTGCTGTATGTTCTATTACGTCGGTCAAACTGTCCGGTCGGCCACTATTCATCATCTGCGTAGCGCCTAATTAGGCCAATATTGGCGCCAACGCGCGACGTTATCAAATGTTTGTGAAGTGCTTGATAAACTTAAGGTAATAAACTTGCAGTAATTGAAAGGATGTTCAATGGATATACTGTTAGTAATATAAGTGCAGGCTTATATTTTTCGGCGCCATTGGCCTTTATAGTAAAATTATGTATATAATAATTTATTTGTTTAATACTTGAATGTGTTTATGTACAGCTTGAGTACTGACATGTAATTAAAAACGTTTTGTAAAATACGGTGCAATTATTACTTTTGTCGTTTTACATTATCTTTATCTTTGAAGGAAATTGTTCGCTTTCGGAAACATCAGACACAAAGAACATGTAGGCAGTCTCGGAATATGAGAACGGCAACTTTTTACTCTGTGTGGAAATCAAACCCACGTCACTCAGTGCTCTCGTTCTCTAAGTTTCTGCGTGACTATCATAAGTGATAATGATCTCTAGACCTATAGCTATAGCGCAGTGGTTCGAAAGAAATTCTAAGAACACCAGTTAGTTACTACAGAAAATAAACACAAGTTTATATGATGGCGATATTCTGTTGGATGTTAATATTTTTACAGTCGCCATGTTCAATGTACGAATGGCAATGCCGCACAGCATAGGTAAAAGTCAACGAAAATAGACTAGCTAAGTAATAGATAACGCTAGATGGATGATTTATAAAGATTTTTATTTTATGAAATTTTATGATAAGCGGTCGAGTAGTTAAGGCGCAAAAGCGTAATAAACAAACAAACTTACATTCGCATTTATAATATTAGTTAGGTTAGGATATTCTCATGGTGGAAAGATCGTGAATACGAACTGGGCCAGCGTGATGGATACTTAAGCTCTTCTTAGGAGAAGGAGGCCAATGCTCAATTGGTATACTTTATGTATAAATTTAATTTAATTTAACTTATTTTTATCTTATTTTGATTTGAATTTAATTTAATTGTGATTTAACTCTACTTTAATTTAAATGTAATAAATAGTAATGTTGCTTTCCTATTTTTATGTTTATATAATTTGGTTAACTAATTTAAAATTTAATTTATTACAATCCTAATTACACAATATAAAAATCTATGTTATACTAAAATTAGAGAAATTACATCATATATTATGCAAAGTGAAACAAGTTTGTATTACACTGCATCACTTCTAGGGCTGAACACTGACCCTCAAAATACAGGCACTCGCCTAGTTTGGGGGAGCAGTATCAGTACATTTTACTAAAATACAACAACAATGTTCAAACTGATTCAAATTGTAAGGTGTAACATGTTTATATTATCTGAAACAATAAAGATCGATTATTAAGAAAAAAAAAACAGTACTGATATTTCATACAAACATAGTCCCACGCCTACATCCTCAAAGAGGTAAGGCAATGGTGTACTACTATATTTCACAGCTACAAATTATGGGTCCGACTAACAAGGGGCGAACCTATTACCATGTACAGTTCCAGATTCGATCTTACTACAAATAATGTTTTAACATAAAACCCAAAAACCAGATTCCATGCTACTAACTCAAAATGTTTTAACATAAAACGCAAAACTACTGCCCGACTCGGAAATCGAACTGAAGACCTCATGCAGCTTAGTCCCATTCACTACCGTTGTGCCATTGAGTTGATAACTGATTTTTTGCTTGACAAAGCCTCAATAACTAGTATAAATTTTACACATCTTAGATAAGTATATTCTTTTCGTTATGTTGGCTACAAGTTAAGCAATAACACAATTAAGTGTGGACCTGTCACTGCGCATTGAGATGTCTCCCATATTTGGTCAGGTGTGTGATTGCGCATGCGCACCTTCCGGCACACGCTCCACAATGGCCGCTCATTGATCATTATATTTGTTTTGTTGGGTTATACAATGTTATATCTCTATTAGTGTTTGAAAATAGGGAAATGGAACATTGATGTTGTTTTTGGTTGTACAATATGTCTATAGATAACGTAACGTTATAAATAGAATAAGCTTTATAGTATACTAGTTAAAAATCAACTTATTTAAAATATATGCGTTTCATTAATACAATTTTATGGTAGGTATTCCTCTGATTTCATCCTGAATATTTTTATGTCATTGTGCCCATATTTCCTTTTAATATCATTCTTGCCAGTATTTCGAAGTTAGTTATTAATGTGAATTTACATTTATCTACTTGTTGTGTTGATGTTCAGCAATGAATTTCTTGATTGAACCTAATCATTGCTCTAGCCCCATGAACCTTGTCCTAACACAAACACATAGCTTAGCTGTAACAGTTAACAAGGATATGAAAATGTATGCAATACAAATGACAACAAGAGCTTTTAATAGAACACCAGTTTTCATATATATGCCTGCCATATACTTATTATAACATTCTCATTTGGCCTATTGGCCGATTTCGGAATACCGTGCAACTACTAAAATGCCTAATAAAAATCCAATAACATTTTTACCGTACCGCATCTAAATTGGGACTGCACAATTGACTGCAGCGTAAACGCAAACAAGCAAAGGATTGGATGAGGCACATACATACAGTATCTTAAGACGGATACTTTTTATTATTATATTAATTATATTAAAATGAGTTAAATAGGATAACGGTCTTTATTGTCTCTTACCTAACTATTATGTTTGTTTTGGTAAATAATACTATTATACTGTTTATCCATTGTCTAGTACCCATAGTACAAGCTCTGCTTAGTTTGGGCTAGATGGTGTTGTGTGTATGTGGTAAAATATTATTATATTATTATTATTATTATTATTATTATACTATTGTAACTTAGTAGTTACACTAGTGTGCCTTAGGGTACTATGAATAATCTCTGAGTTTAGCGCTTGCAGAGAACTAAACGATTCAAAGACATCTACCTACTCACTACTACCTACTAGATACCTACTCAAAACAACTATTTATTAATGAACAACAACAACACTGGACGCAAGAACGAGGCGAACAAGCGTTTTGAAATACACGCAGTGTGTATTACAAATACAAGATGAAAATAAACTTAACCTTTTGCTATCATTCCTAGATCTAATAAAACGACTAATAAATACTAGCTTACAGATCAATACAACTTGTTTGACGTCTATTAGAATGCATATCGCGTTCACCCGTGCCACGCTGTCCATAATAAAATAGTTAGTTAAATATTCACATACAAAGTAAATTAAAATATGCCATAAATGCTATGAAAAAATTGTATTGAATGTTACACCGTGTTCGGTATTGGTTAAGAGTGAGTTGGGAATAAAGCGATATATCTATTATTTGAATATTTTTCTTATGTTGACTTACTTTAAGACGAATGTTATGCATTCAAATTAATCTACTTTTGTGGGTTTAATCGGGATTTATTTATCCTAGTGGGAGACTAATAATAATATGTACAACACTAATAATTTTTAATGAATGAAATTGAATTGTATAACACTTATAATTTAGAATTGCACTGAACCTTTTTAAAATGCTATATTATTTAATTTATTATTGATGCATATTTTATTTAAAAAAAAAATATATAATAATTTATTTATTTCTCTTTGCGTGTGCCTGTGTGTGCGTGTGTACGTGCATGTGTGTTTTCGCGTAATTTATAAGTATTTAGTTCCGTTACAACCAGCAGTTTTTTAGAATTCTCATAATCTAAGGCTAATTGAAGCCACTTAGATAGGACTTTCTTGCATTGGTGTTTGGTAAGTAGATATATGGATAAGAATCGGTTAACTTTGTTATATCAATACGCGCCAAGAAATGTAAAATATCTATGTGAGAAACTAGTCTTAAATCGTCTACTAGGGCACACTGCATACTTGCATCTTTTGCTACATAGTATATTAGGTCTGTAGTGTAGGTGTGAGTGTTTTCGAAGCAGTACATTTAGGATGAACAGTTGACGTACGAATAGTAAGCCACAGTGTTCGTAGAGATCTTTGGTCGGGTAATGGAAAGGAAGAAATTGGCTTACTTTTAATACTGCTCTTTGGGATCTCTCAAGATTGAGCATAATGGTTTTAGGTGCGCCTCCCCAAATTGTTATGCCATATTTTATCAACGACTGGCATAGGGCGTAGTATACCATTTTTATTATAGTATATTCAGCTAGAGAGTGAACATTTTAAAAATAAATATAAGTTTAGGAATGCTTGATGTAAGTAATTTTATATGTGCTTGATAGTTAAGTCTGCTGTCAACGATAATACTTAAATATTTGACGGTATGAGTGTTCTGAATTTCAGGACAAGAACAAACCATAGAACTGTTATTGCTGCAGATGTGAGCCCTCAGCAAAAGTCGGTCAGATAGTGTAAAGTTGTGGTTACTTAGAGAAAAAGAGACATATTTGGTTTTTTCGGCGTTTCGCATTAATTTATTGTATTTGAGCCATGCTGTTGCTGTGCCATTTTAATGTTCTCTTAATTATTATTATCACTTGTGTTTTTGCAATATAGTATAACTGAACATTGTTTTAATTTGTATGACATGTGTTTATTGCCAAATTATATGTTATAATTATATTGTATACCCAAGTAGCGAAATACAGCTGATCGATTATGAAATTGTGTAATACCCTCAGTACATGTGATTCACAATAAAACAATTTGAATTTGAATAGACTGTTGGTTTACCACACAGATATCTCGATTTCGATCCTAAGGAACCGAGGACAGAAACCTTTGTCTTTTCGAAGTTTCAAGAAGGTAATTAATGCTCACTTTAATGGTAAAGGAAACCATCGTGAGGAAACCTGCATGTCTCAAGTAATTCTGCAAAATGTTCTGTAAGATATGTGAGGTCTGCCAACCCATAGCGGACCAGCGTAGTTGACTATGGCTTATTCTTTCTTAAACAACATTGCGACAGTTTATTACTATACCTAATATAAATAACAGTGTTTTAATAATATAATACTATATTAAACGATTTATATTTACACTTTTCTCAATATTTGGATTACTTTTCAGCAGTGATAGCTCAGTGGGGAGACCAGTAGACTGCAATGCAGAGGGTCTCGGGTTCGAACCCACGTCGCGCACCTCTGACTTTCGGAAGTTATATGACTTTTCGAAATTATGTGCGTATTGATTGGCAATTATCGCCTGCTCCGTGCCTCGGAAAGCACGTTAAGCTGTCGGTCCCGGCTCACTCTCCCAATAACGACTGCCATAGATGTTTATACATCTATGGCAGTCGTTATTGGGAGAGTGTCGACACAAAAGATCCCACTGGGTCGAAGTGTCGCCGGTCTGTACTGACTGGCCCCCACATAAGATACATACATACATAGATACATGCGTTTAAGCTTAATGTTGCTGGACAATGAGTCACAACTAACTTCCACGCTTGCACCCGGAGAAACTCAACTTCTATCTTGAATTTAAACAATTTTACATGGCTTTTACAGCGCTCTTTGTTTTTTAAAAGTGTTTTATATAATTTACTTTTTTTATTGCACGGATGGCGTAGTGGTTTACGTGGTCGCCTCGCCACTGCCACTGCGCCAAGTGTTGTGGGTTCGAATCCCATACGGGACTAAAATTTGTGATGTGTGTGATCCACAAATGGTTGTTCCGAGTCTAGATGTTCTTTGTTTCCGTTGTTTGAATATTTATAAAGGCTCCCGCGATACAGGAATTATTTCTAGTGCGGGAGTTGTCTCTTATAAGTGAAAAATAATTGAAAATTTCAACTACTTTTTACCAACTCTAAAAAAAGAGGAGGTTCTCTTTTTATTTGATTCAACTGTATATTTTTGATGTGTGTTAGCTTATGTTAAATACTGTTACTATAATTACTGTTTAAGTTATTAAAATTATAATACTCATACATATACAATACATATTCTCAGGGCTCTCCCTGGGTGACCCTCTGGTCACCCCCTGAACATGGCATATGCCTGCTGAAAAACAGAAGCCAGTGAACATGTCGGGGAGTGTAAACGGAATGGAATGATATATACGCATTATTTTTCTTGATTGGTTGTTCTTTGTATCCGTTGTTTCTTTAATGTTTCTAAAATTCATCGCTACATAGGGATTTGAACTTATTACAAAAAACTTAAAAAATAAACAGCTTTATAACAGGAAAGTTTGTTCCTCATTTATCTCATGTTATTTAATCGATTGCGTTTCGACTCAAGTTCAGATAACTGCCGTGCTAGGTAATTTTCAGTTACAGTATAGATGGCGGTGAGCGTAATACAGATATAATAATAATGTCACGGCAGCCAATCTTAACATAAACTGGCCATCTGCGCAGGAGATTTTATCATGCACAAGCGTGTGCGCAAACACAAGTGCACTCTCTGTTCCTCTAATCATCATGATCCGATACAACGACAAGCCGACACAACCTGAGAGATTAGGGGCAATACCAACGGTTTTACGTGCTTTTCCAGGAGCGCCAACTTTCTAGTTCAGGGCTGCTATTGATGTTTCTTAACAGAAAAACCCAATAACTTTTACTTAGCCTAACCTGGGATTCGACCCTGAGACCTCATGCACAGCAGTTGCACTCACTACCGCTGCGCCACGGACGCAGTTAATACAGATACAGACATATCTATATAAGAGACGAGATAAATGTAAGCTATTCATCACAGAGATAATGTCACACATGCCTGCCCTTATATTCTTAGTGAATGAACTGCTTTTAAAAAGAAATTACTTGTTCGTCTTATCCATCCTTGAACTTTAAGCTCTGATGCCTAGAAACTGACATTATACCATTGAGCCCACTGAGACTGTCCTTGGCATTAATGAACACAAAAATATACACGAACACGCGTGCGAAAAATGTATGTTTTTAAATTTATAACTTGTTTTTATTGGCCTTTAGCTATTATGAAGGAAAGCTAAGCCATAACTAGGCATCATAGACCTCCGACACCATGATTATCACCAGTAAGATCAAAAATTCACTTATGTAACGAGACAGAAAAGGTCAAATTTATAGGCCAATTAAGTATAGGTACTGGCTGGAATTAAATATAACCTATAAAAATTAAAAAGATTAGGTCCATAATAAAATTAATTCCATTTTTAAATTCGAACGCCCTTAAAAGGTCTTCACGCGATTTATTTTTAATTATTAATAACCTTATTTTTTATCTTTTATATTTTCAACTGAGATTTTCAGTGACATCTACTTATAACGACGTTAGAGATAATTACTGTTTAGCAGCCACCATTATGAGGACCGCATACGGTTTGTAGCGTATGGAAATGTGTCCAGTATACGCTATATTATAAAATAAACTTTTGTGAGTAGTGACGAAGACACCTAACGCCGTTGCGCTCATGATTACACTAAGAACCCCAATTGGGTTCGAATCTAGTCGAGCAAACTCGAATAACAAAATGTGGAATTAACTGCCAGTCATTGTAATGACTGGCAGTTACTGGCTACTGAATGCTAGCTTATTTACGTGCGTATACTGTAGTATACGCACCTAAATAAGCTAGCATTCAGTTATAAATGTTATTTAGGAATAAAATTGTAGATGGATTTAACAATCCATCTACAATTTTTATCTGTTATCTCCGAATCTTTATATTATTGAAAATAAATCTTACGACTACTCGTGGCATATTTGCATCCTTTACCTTAGGTAAAAGAAATAGTTGCTTGACCACTTTACTTTTATTCGTACAATTAATTATTATTTTTTAGGCTTAATTTCAATGATTTACAATCACTCTTAAAGCAGTATGTTCCGCGTGATAATTTTTTTTAATGTGTTCTTTCTCTTATTCTGTAATTACTCGAAATTTATTACAGAACTGTTAATGATTAGCAATTTTGTTATAAATATGTTGTTATATTAAAATAGAACAAGTGAGGACTATTATAGACTCCATTACCCTAAGTGTTCTAGTATACTGTACTTTTTATTGTGTGGTAAATAATGTGCCCCTTCGCTATGAGCGACATAGTAGTAGGTATGACATACTTCTACTGGCGATAGACATTATTTGGAGTTTTGATCTTTGTCGAAAAATCAAAATGCCGTCTTGTACAACGCACCTAACACCTTTTATGAGTATGTTACAGAACATTGAGAAACGTGGAAAATTCATTAAGAATAAATACTATCCAAGATTTCTTATGCTAAAATTTTATGAAGTATTTTTGTTCATACCTAATATTTTTAAACAGAAAACTTTACCGCAACCGTGTTTCTAGCAAATATATAAAAAAATAATAGATCAAACGGTTTGTGAAAATGATGTAGTATGATTTCATAAATTTCGCGACTATGCCTTTACTTTCTATATAATTATAAAACATAATAATAATATAATTATTCCTTCCAAGTGCTAACAATCAAGAGTCAATTAATAGTAGAAACTATATAATTAATCAGAAACCCAACCAAGGGCTGAGCATCGAACGTAATAATCAATAAAATATATATACAAAACACATTAGTGTTTTCTACTCATATCCTTTATGCTGCACTCAACGATCTTAGCACAATTAATCAATCGTGTGACCACGACTATTAAGCCGCTGTGGCGCTTTACACCTAGTACTCACATGTCGATTTCGTCCCGATATACGCACCAGGCAACTGCCCATCTAGCCTCAGCAATCTGTCAAGACTGTCGATCGTCCCAATCGATTGGTACGAGTATCGAGACGTCAATATAGTCTTTTCTACCTTTCATCTATTGAACGCAATAATTAGGCCACTTCGTGCAGCGTAATGCGCATTCGTCAAGTGTTGAGATGCGTGAGGAGAACTAAAGTAGGGCTTGCGAAATATCAATAAAATGTATCGATATTTTAATTTCGCAAACATTTATACCAGTTTTTTTTTAAAATAAATGTAACGTATATAATATTGTCTTCTATTTACGCGAATATTATTCATTGAAATTAAACTGCTATATACGGATTTTATCGCGTTGTTTATTTGACACTTTATTACAAAATTTTGAAAATTTTTACACTACTACTACTATTCTACTGTTAAACTTTACTAATTTTTAAGCTAATTAAATTATTATTAAACTATTTAGATTTAATTTATTTTTACACTTTCCCCGACGTTTCGGTTGCTTTTCAGCAGCCATGGTCACGGGGAGACTCGGGAGAGTCGGGAGAGTAGAATAGTAGTAGTAGTGCAACATTTTCAAAATTTTGTAATAAAGTGTCAAATAAACAACGCGATAAAATCCGTATATAGCAGTTTAATTTAAATGTAACTTATCTAGAAGTAGAATAAGAATGTATTACATAATCGATCATAATATTTGAATTATTTACGATTAATGGTTAAGTTCTCTAAAACAAATATTAATACATAATGCTTTACAGCTTAACTAACTTAATTAACATACCCATATCCACATTATGTAAATTGTTATTAGGTGTTAAGTTAAAAAAAATCTTGATTAAAGTAATTAGATAAAACACACATTATGCACTTAAATAAAGTGTAGAATTATGTACTATGCTAATATTAACTAATCTGATTTAGACTAAATCACTTTATCCGTAAAATAGTCTAATTACAGTCATATAATGCGAATGTGAGTTTGTATGTTACGCTTTCACGCCGTAACTACTCAACCGATCATCACGAAATTTCGCAAACACGTTGTCACAGGTACAGAAAAAGACATAAGGTACCTTTACTTAGAAAAAAGTACTGTTGCCGAGGTATAGAAAATTATCATAACCTACGTTTACGCGAGCAAAGCCGCGGGCAAATTCTAGTTATACAAAAATTGCAAGTTTCGAAGGTAATTTATGCTGATAATAATGTGTTAACAACCAAAATAATAAATGTACTATCTGTCTCACTGAGCAATCTAGATCGTAGGATATTTATGCAAATGTCAATGCAAATAAAAGACATGTTTTTTCGAGGAACAAGGTAACAAACCATTTCAAATTTTGTCACGTGTGGGTTATTCTGTTTACATACGAAATTAATTCCTACGAATTATAATCGTGGGAGAGTATTACTTCCCTGTAATTGGACAACATGGCGTTATAGTCATAATAATGCATTTCTTGCTATTTGTGTAAAATGTATTTAAACGTATGTAGAAAAAATGTATGCTAATAGACTGACCGAGAAGCTGGATGGAAAAAACATAGGCAATTTTTTTTTATTTCATTGCATATGTTTTTAGGAAATGCTAGATTAACAGTAAACCTAAGCCGTCGAGCGTCTTTGAAGAAGGCAATGAAAATGGATGAAGCTAAAGAGGTATATCAGGATCATAGCATATAGAAAGCCGTATTCTCTGCCTACATCTCCAGAAAACGGAAGTAAGTTTATTATACATGTATTTAAAAGCTTAATTTAGTTAGTAGTTAGTATAACAGAGTATTAAAACCAAAACGTAGTAGTAGTAGTGTAACTGTTTATTAACCTCTGAGTCATCCTCGAAGAGGTTAATGAAAACACTGTCTGTCTGTTAGTGACAGGCATAGCTCCCCAACTACTAGATTGTTTGACTTGTAACTTGGTGTACAGACACCTTGGGGTAATTTCTCGGTCAAGTTTGAATATGACCTCTGGGGGTCAATAGACCCCCGAGATATAGGGGTCACATATTTTAAATGGAAAAATATTGACATGTAACTTGGTGTGCAGATACCTTGGGGTCATACCTCGGTCGATTTTGAATATGGGCCCTGTGGGTCAAAGGATCCCCGAGATATAGAGGTCACATATTTTAACAGTAAGAATAGAAAAATATTGACTTGTAACTTGGTGTGCAGACACCTTGGGGTCATACCTCGGTCGAGTTTGAATATGGGCCCTGTGGGTCAAAAGACCTTCGAGATATAGGGGTCACAAGGACATAAGGTCATGAAAAAGAAAAAGAAAAAAGAAGGTCTTATGAAGACGAAGAGGTTGGATCCTGGGTTTTTACACCCATCTCGTTTGTGAATAATAATCTAAATAAAAAAGAGTAGATAACATTATAATTACGCCACAAAAATTGAATATGTTGACTTGACAGTCGCCAACATAATTCCACGACAACACTAACTCAACATAATTTAATACAACTTTATATGTAATTTTTCTGTGGCCTGACTCCTTAGCATTTTTAGACCACATTTTAAACAAATCAGCATTACCATTAATTGTTAAAGTATTTAAAGTATCGATACAGTTAAGGTGACAGCTCTAACCTGCATCTGTGTCAGATGTTCGGCAGGTGGCGCGTGCGCAGGTGGACGCCATACTAGGCGCGCAGCCTTGCACGCTCCCGCCAAAATCTTGTGCTCTCCTCGCCGTATTGTTTACTAGACATACACATTACTCCCATGTCCTTGCCAAGATATTTTGTTTACATCTGCGAGAGTTGCTGTCCTTCTTATTTTTTATCTTCAATAGCTTATATTCTGCGTGATGGCGAGATGAATGCAATATCAGTCATATTAAATTGATAGATTGGTCGCGGAAGTATATATTTATTATGACATACGTCTATTAGACATAGAATATACTCAAAATTATTTTTTGTATCGTTTTAGTGAGATTATTAGGCCACGTGTTTTACACGTTTCATCCACGTGGAGATAACTTAGCTTGGATTATAGGTTAGATTACATAATATAGCATGAAGTCTTCATCATAGATATGTATGTATATACACAGTCTCAAGTCTATATTCTGCTATGGTCCCACGCCAGCGGTAATGAACCTGGCTGCCGTGCGTATAGTCTTGGATTTGTTGCCCAGATTGGGGAATGTGTTATTGCGCTTTCCAGCAAAATATTCTTAGTAGCCCGGAGTCTAGAACTGCATCCGGTAAACGTCCATATATTATGCTTGTCCTAAATAGATGACAAAATCTGGATGTAATGTAGTGTACTGACAACCCCTTCAGTGTAAGAAGCGTGAGACTGCAAGGCGGCTTTGGTGGTGAAACTTATAACTCTGATCTTATGTTCGCCCTTATGTTAACATTTGATCGTTAAGTCTCAGCTATGGTGTTATGATCGATCATTGTTATTCTGTAAGAAATAGTAATATCAGTTCCAAAACTCGACGTAAAAAATACGTATATTTCTTGCTTAGTAGTTTATATACACAGTGTGGCCTTCTTTAATTGAAGGAATACAAATATTAAATACTTATGTGAAATAGAGCAGCGATAGCTCAGTGGGGAGACCAACAGACTGCAACGCAGAGGGTCTCGGGTTTGAACCCACAGCGCGCACCTCTGACTTTCGGAAGTTATATGACTTTTCGAATTTATGTGCGTATTGATTGACAATTATCGCCTGCTCCGTGCCTCGGAGAGCACGTTAAGCCGTCGGTCCCGGCTGCCATGAACATCTATGGCAGTCGTTATTGGGAGAGTGTCGACACAAAAGGTCCCACTGGGTCGAAGTTTCGCCGGTCTATACTGACTGGCCCCCACATAAGATACATATGTGAAATAACTTTGTAATTCTTTGTTGGAGATCCTAAATAAAAATAAAATATAATAAGGCCTTAAATAATCTAGAAGTCATGCATCCGAATCCCATCCATTGTATTACCGACGTAAACCTACTCCTGACACAAGCATTTTTATCTGGAAGGAAGTTTTAATAAGAATGAAGTAATTTGCAACAATGATTGCGTAAAATGAAAACATCTTTTTCAAGTTTAATTGTTTACACGGCACATGCATCTCACGCAAGAACCTCAATTTGAGCATATTGCGTTTTGTACAAGACTATCTCAAAGATCGAATACCCTGAACCCTAATACTCGGACGTTCACCCATCTATAGATCAGCCACGTATAACCTAACCTAGTCGATCTGCCCCCATGACCTCGCTATGAAACATAGGTTGTAGTCCCCAAGACCTTTAGCTAATAATGCCAAGTCACGGGAAGAGATAGGGTGGTTCTATTTTTAGCTAAAGCTTGTTCAGTCAGTTTTTTTATGTGTTCCAGCCCGTGTTTTCTTAATAAGTACTTAGTCATTAATTAGCGTGGTAACTAAATTGTTTTAAAACCGTTACGTGGCGGTTACTTAACCATGTGTTTTTAACATCATTAATTAATTTAAATACTATCATTACATTATATTTTAAATATGAAATATATGCAATAAGAAATCAATTTGACTGTAAAACCATTAATAGACGATCGAACCTGTGCGACCGAACCGACGGACTGGTACGGTGTGCTCGACACGCCACACCACTGCACCGCACAGCGGACCGTCATAAATTTTCAGTACCGCACCAAGTTCGATGTCGAACCACGGCAGTAGTATTAATAATAATAATGTTCGACGCACTGTGCGCCACACGATCGAATATAGTTCGACAGCGTACTGCGTTCGTGGTTCGGCCGCACCATGTTCGATCGACTATTTGCACTTTAAGGATGGTATAGTATTAAGTATAAGTGGTTGCTGCGCCACTGCCACTGCGCCGAGTTTTGTGGGTTCGAATCCCACACGAGATAAGTATTTTTTTATACTTCTAAAGTGTCAAACTAGCATACGGCCCACCTGATGGTAAGTGGTCACCGTAGCCTATGAACTCCTGCAACACCAGAGGCATCACTTGCGCGTTGCCGACCTTCTAAAAACCTTTCTCAAATGGTTGTCCCGAGGCTGGGTGTATTTTATGTCCGTTAGTTGTATGTTTATGTTGCGGAATACCCCGTGATTCAGGAATTATTACAAGTGCGCGAGAAATAAAAAAGGTATTTATCCCAAATTCAGAAAATAATGATAAAGCAAGACATAACAATTTTAAAACAATACAGAGTATAATGTCAAAATATAATAAAAGTCATTAATAAAATTATAAATATTAATTAGATGATAAAATGAGATATATATTTCGATGGATCTCAAGACATAATCGTAATATTTATTTATATATTTTAAATATATGAGATATGTTAAAGAAATCTTTTATTCATTCTGACAAAATAGACAATGATTTATTTATTTAGTTAACCAACGCATACGTACATTTTTAGAGCTTACTGACTATGAAAATATAATTAAGTGTAATAGTTAATAACAGGATATGTTATTAACTATTACACTTGCTTTGGATACTTAGTTTAATTATGATATTATTCATTTGATTACAATTGAAGAAAAAATATAATAAAAATAGTGGTATTGCATTTAACTAAATGCAATTTATTTACATTTACATTACATTACATTTATGTACATTTTTATTATATTTTTTCTTCAATTGTTTTTAATGGTTAATTATCATACATTTTGTTACCTAAGTAACTACTTAGGTAACAAGATATTATTATTAGGCCAGCCGAGAGTTTCGGCTTATAAGAAAGTACCGTCTCTGTATTGGCAATGTGTGAGTTATACCTCTGGTGTTGCAAGCGATGGTAGGCTACAGTAACCGCTTACCATCAGGCGGACTCTATGCTCATTTTACACATTGAATGCACAAAAAAACTTGTACAGCTGCAATTACACTTAACTGAACCGAGGAAGCACTCCAATCGTTATAATCAGGATTCAAAAGTCATTGACTTAGTCTCGGACTTAGTCATGTAACAATTGAGGAAGTTGTTAGCCTCCAGATCAATTTTGGTTCTTTATCTAATTAAACTTTATAAAACACATCGAGTTGTATCGCGTCCTGTCTGATACGAATTTGGAGATCGCTCGTTTAATATACCGCCGGTAAATGAACTGCTGATTTGCTAAAGATAGTAATCTTTTTCAAAATATTTGTTTGTTTAATGCATACTAATGGATACTTTTGTCATATAACAAATGTTTTGTTGTGATTGAACTTGACGGTGACGCAGCGGTCGTAAATCCGACTGCTGTTTGTAAATTCTTGGGTACGATACCAAGGTTGGGTAAAGTGTTATTAGGTAATTTAGTTAAGAAGTTCTCATTTGCAGAATGTAGGCTAGACCTGTGTCCGATAGACACCAACAGTGGGACCATAAAGCTAAGTCACTGAAATGTGGGTGTAATACATCTCTGGTCACCTCTACAGGGATATAGGCTTGAGCTTGTTTGTATGAAAAAATATCACTATGGTTGAACAGGTTCTTCCTAAATGCGCCTAGTGTTGTGGCGTGTAGCGTACGCAACAAACTTGGACAAGTTTTTTTTTTGATGCAACTAAGGTGGCAAACAAGCATACGACCCACGTGATGGTAAGTGGTCACCGTAGCTTATGGACGCCTGCAACACCAGAGGCATCACTTGCGCGCTGCCGACCCTTTAGAAAAAAAAGGAAATGGGAAGGAGAAGGAGCGGGAAGGGGGAAGACGGTGATTGGGCCGCCGGCACTCTCACTCATACTACTATTTCACGTCGATATTCAGTGAGAGGGTAGTACTTCCCTGGTCGAGCCGGCCCATTCATGCTGAAATGAACGAGGCTCTACTACTCAATAATAATGATGTAGGGATTGTCTTGTAATTTATTTATTCATCTACTACATTTTGCTCGCGGTTTTGCTGGCGTTAGTGTTGATTTTGTCAATAAATTTATATCTTTCGGGAGCAGTACTTTTTTGGATAAAACGTGCACGCGAAATTTCATGATGATCGGTCAAGAATTTAAGGCGTCAAAGTGTAACAAACAAACTCACATTCGCATTTATAATATTAAGTAACGATTAAGCTTTCAAAATAAGTTAGAATCATGGAGATCATTGAAGAGTATAGAGTACAGTATACAGTATAAAGCCTCTAAAACTCTGGTGCACAGAATGTGCGAAGTAAGAGAGTTAGTTGTGTTAGGAGGTACCATTGAGTATTATACATAAAATAAGCTATGTTTTTCTCTTGTTAGGTAAATAAATACATTAAACTTTCTGATGCTTATGTGATTCTAAGAAACACGCAATTTTTTTGTGGCCTACATGTAAAATAAAATCAGCCCTGTATTAAACTATCCCACTTCTAGGCACTGGCCTTCTCTTAGTGTGAGAAAGGTTGGACCATAGTCTACGACGTTGCCCCAGTACGGGTTTGCAGACTTCATATATCTTCGAGAATAGTATGAAGAACTTAGATAGGCAGGTTTCTCACGATGTTTTCTTTTTCTTTCACCGTTAAGCAAGCAATCATTTACTTTTTAATACGCACTTAATTTCGAAAAGTCAGAGATGCGCGCCTTCGATCGATCGAACTCGAGACCTCTGCGTGTCAGTCCAACGGTATCCCACTAAGCTATTGCTGCTTTTTCCTGCTTTATTTTAACTATTATTTCTCAGTTAGACTTATTAGGGGCGCAACGAATACTGTTACACAAGTTATACTGGCAAGTTATACTTTGAAGCCACACATGGCGTTGATATGGCAGTTTAGAATGAGCAAAGTTGGCGTTGTGCCAGACATAGCTGTATCTACAAGTTGCAGTTGTAGTCTATGCCACTGACCGCTGTACGAGCTAGCACAATAAATAAGTAGTACTAACAGCCTGTATCAGTTTGGAAAGTTATACTAATTATAAGGAAGATAGATTAATTATTTGTTATGGAAAAACTTAAAAACTAACTAATAGTCTGTTTTATCTTTTATCTTTGGAGAGCTACTAGGTATATCCATAAGTATCATAGCCTAGATGTATAGGCTTTATAACATCTCGCCCCTAGCTGCGAGAGCGGAGCAATTTACCCCTCCAGCTAAGCTAGAATGCTTGTGTTAGAAGTAGGTTCACGTCTCGGTAGTGCAATAGGTAGAATTCAAACCCGTGGCCTCTCTATCGCAAGTTTAATACTTCATCCATTGGGCTTATTTGGTTTTACTACTTAATAATTAAATTAAAGTCAGAGATTTAATAATAAATGTTATTAAAAATACTTAGATTGGATATAAAATAAATTATACGTTATATTCTATAGGCTAGCTGTGTTTATCTTCTATATATTAATACGTGTAGCAAAAACTTTGTACCCCTTTTTACGAAAATTGCGCCGTCGGAGAAGTATGAAATTTGGCACAGTTAAAGTTTATATGGAGAAGGAGTGGCGAATCCTATTATTTTTTATAAAATATATATTTAAAATATATTAAATTAATGAAAAAACACTACACGTACACGACCATGCATTTGACACACGCAGTCGAAACGCGTTCATAGTATTTCGGCATTGTTCGTCTGACGTCGTACAATTCTTCGTAACTATGGTTACATATACCTTATTTATATGAAATAAAGAAAAAGAAAAAAAGTAGCAAGCTTAGGAATATCGTCAATGAAAGAGTATAGTTAAGTAAATAGTAATTTGTTTAAAAAAGAGGTAAATAAACCTGTATAGCCTTGGTGAAATCTAAATGAAATGTGATTATAAGATTAAAGTTATAGACAGTAAAACCTTAATAATTATCAAACTTAAAATTTAAATCAATTATGGTCGAATTTTGACCGGTGGGCGACCGCTAGTATATATAATTAGTTTATAAATACTGCTACAGGTGCACACTCAGCTAAAACTTTGCTACAAAAAAAAACACCAGCTGTATATTTGTTCTGAAGGAAAAAGCCTTGGCTATAAACTCTCCATCCCTATCTATCTAATATTATATTACACCGCCTCGGCGGCACAGCGGTAGCGAATGCGACTGCTGTGCATGTATCAGGTTCGTTTTTCGGGTCGGAAAAGTATTATTACGATTTTCGCTCAGAAAATTCTCAATTATTCTCTTAATAGCAATAGGCTTAATATCAAGAGAATAAGTAGTCTAAGATGTTTGAATCTTCCCTTATTTCCCTTATCATTGCTTACTTATTAAAACAAACCACGCTTCCCAATAGTATTACCCGTTCTCGTGGGAAATTTAGAATCAAAACTGTATATAAACACGCTTATATAAAATTGCAACGTTGTGTGAAAATTTAAAGTCAAGCCATCAACTATTTTCCAGTTTTGCGAATACAAATACGGAAGTTGAATTTTATTTATAAAGATGGAGTAACGTCCGTAACTGCTTACTGTCATATTATGTGTCACAGTTTCAAATTGATTTATAACGGTCTTCCTTATTTAATTAGATAACTCTTGCATTATGAATAAACCAAACAGGTTACAATCAAGAAAATATACTGACTATAAAAATATATTAATAGGTTATGACTATAAAATATTGGCTTATTAATAAATTAATCAATATGTTTATTTACTTTTCTAGATTATATCTGTTGAATCTAATTACAAGAATATCAACATAATCTACATTTTAATTGATGTCAACTTTTTATAATCAGACTATAATTTCAAGAGCGAGATTGCTTTACGAGCTTGCTCGTTATTAGAGCGACTTTATTAAGACATTCTGAATCTTAAGTCTAGGATAATCATGTATAATACTCAAGGTAAAATTGCTTCGAAATATGTTTCTAAAGGTGCTTTTAATCATTATGCAAGCGTGTGTGGCTGCAATATAGGGGCTGAAAACATTGTTAGCTATAATAACACCCATAGTGTTCAATGCACGGTAATATTGGGTATGGCAAGGCTATGTAGCCCGGCAATTATTTATTTTTATTTTCTTTAAGACAACTGCTCTAGGAGTAATTCCTGTGACGCGGGGGACTTTACAAGCAATGGCCACAAAGTTCACTATTTGTGAATCACACGAAGTTTCACCAGTGTGGGATTCAAACCCACAACACTTGGGGCAGTGGCAGTGGCAAGGCAACCACTTAAACCACTCCGCCATCCGTGCAGTTGAAATTAATTTTTGTCTGGCATAGCCGACGCATTAAATGCTGTTGCGATGGTCGGAATAAAGGATGGTTCAGACAGTAATTTTGTTATTATGTCTAAATATGGTTGTACTGATTATTTATTCTAATATTATATACATTTAGTAACACAGCGTTATTGAAAGCGACTGCATGAGTACACTGGTTCGATGCATAGATTGATCGAAGTGTCATTTGAATTTTCTACCAAGTAACTATCGATAGCTGTACGGAATCTCACACCTATGGCAATAGGCTTGCTTACTATTACGGCTGACCTAAAATCATAATTGGCGAAAAGTAAGTTCAATACAATTCTATCTATCCCATCGGCAATATAGGCGTGAGACTGTACTTGTATGTATGTAATATAATATAACTTAGAAAACGCAATATCGAATGGAAATGTCCATTACGGTGCTAATTTCCTGACAAACAGAAGAAAAAGACAAGTGAAAATGTCTGTTATATTGTTTTCACTTAAAGTTGCGCGTGTGCCTGAGTAAATTACGGAGCGACCCGCTAGATGGCGCCTTACTCCACACAGCCACAAATTACCAAAATACGGATGACCAGACTTATTACACGCACGTTAAGAGACTTATTCACACCCAAGTATAATAGCGATGTGCTGATTTTAAAAGGTGAGTTTGAATAAATCTCATTCTAATATTAATCAGTTAGTTATCTCTGACAATTATTCGAATTGTTATCAAATCAAAACCATTCAATTAATTCGCTAAGTAACCTTTATGAACGTCACAGTATAGTCAGTTTAGATTAGTTGGTCCAATATGATTTTTGGATTTTGTCTGTCCGTATACTGTATATAAAACTACAGTGAGTTTGTATCGGTATGCAAGGGGTATCAAAATACTAATTGGGTTCAACCATTTGAACAAGTTACATAACATACAAAAATACAAAAACTACATTTTTGTCTGTCTATTAATTTCGGCATCACGCAAAAACTACGAAACAGATTTTAATACCGTTTTCATAGTTTAGCAGACTGGAAATGATCTTATAATCTAAGCTACCTTTCATCTGGTCTCGTTCACTAGATCTGGAAACGTAAGAAACGCAAATGAAATAGCAAGCGAACGGTAAGTCCATACGGGCGAAGCTACGGGTAAACGTTAGTGACTATTATTTATGTTGAGTTTGTCACATTTTCGTGTTAATAAGACAGATATATTGTATTTAATAATAGATTATTTTTTACCTAGAAGTTTTAAACTCGTATTTTATGGTGAGGTAATTTTCCATTATAATTTTAAATGTCCACGAACTACATATTAAAACTCTAGCTAATTTAATTTTAATTGACAACTATGACGCCCTCGAAGCTCTGACAAAAAATTAAAAAGTAAAAGTGTCTTTTTCATTAACCATCGTTTATTTTTGTACTCATATGTAATAAAATAATTTTTTTGAAATGAGAAGCCTTTTATTGAATTGCCAATATAAAATTTCCTTTTTTTAGGTACCAAACAAGGTGTCAAAAAGCATAATGCTATTTTACCTAAGGTTCGCTTGTAATATCAGGAGAATTACTGAGGCCTTACTGATCATAGAGGTTAAGAATTAGAGGGGGTACGAAATGAATGGAACGGGAAGGAAGGAATATGAAATCTTATTCACCGAGCGAAAAGCACTATCTACTTAGTATTCTATTCTATTCCATTCTTCGGCTATTTTTCTGTAAGAGAGTAGTACCTACTTGACCGAGGAAGCTAACCCATTTACCCCTACCTACCTACCTGCCCCTACTGTCATCGAATAATACCTATACAATTATGTATTGCAATTCTGTAATACATCCAAATTGGTCCCATAGCATAAGATTGCGTTATGTTAAGAGCTAATTGTGAGCCTATTTTTCGGTATTGTAGTCATATTAATGCAATTGATGTGAGATCTTTTGGGTGTTAACTGAAAACCAATAAAAATTATGTTGCGAAATTCTAAGTAGCATCATGGAAACTAGAACTGTGATTGGTAGACGGCAATAGGTTCGTTTCTTATAACGCGAGACCTTAAATTCATAGCTGGCTGGCTAAATGTGGGTGCTATATACTTCTGCCAACCTCTTCGAATATAAAGCACTATACTAAACGAAATAATTATAATCAACTTAATTTCTTAATTTACAATAGATTTTATCTAAAATGTGTCTTCTTGTTGGTTAACTAGATAATATATACATCAATGCAAATGTTACTACGACTTTTAACTTTTAACAGTACAAGCGAGAGGTCCGAAATGTCTATAGAATTAGAAAGAGAAAGTGTTTATTGTAAAAAAGTGTTTACTTGATAATTGCAACAATAAGGCGAGCTACAGTGTATAACGGTGCACCGCGATAGAGCACCCGTCCTGTGACGTTTTTGTCCGTCAGCCAAATGTCATGGCCTGTCGCCTTGTCATGTTCAAGATGTCGGCTCACGGTTTATAGTACCCACTCTTACACCGTACTGTAATAATTGGAAGGTTAATTTTTACTGTTGATTTGGGGAACAAAATGTCTGCGTCCAATGTATTCCAATTGAAGAAATATCGATTTAGGTTATTTATAAGATTTGCTGTCTAATTCCGCCTGTTATTAGTTTTAGTTAATAGAGGAAAGCAATATAGAAACTAAGTAGAATTGGCAAGAGAGAATGTTATTGGTAGAAAAAAGCTAAGTGTTTATTTGCTAATTGTAATAATAAAGCAGCTAAGCTGTATGTTAAGGCACCATTATAAAGCACCCTTGCTTTGTCTGTATTACCATTATTTTTATATATATTATATTTTTATTTTTAATTTTTATATATTTTTGCTATTTCCACAGAGACTTTCTAGATTTGTCTAATCTTTCTTAAATTTATATAATAATATTTTAATGTTTTTGAAATAAATGCAACTGCTGTCTAATTGTCATTGGCAAAGACCGCTTGCATGATTAATTTACGTTGTCCTTCGACGAACTGCTCAAGTTCCCCTGTATATACTGGAAAATAAGGTATTTAAAACATATAAACTTGGCTAAGTAGAAAATCTTTCACTTATACGATTTCCATTGAAGCCACTTATTTCTCATTAAACATTTTATTTTCCATCGAACCATCAAACGGCAGCCAATTCACGCTTCATGAAAATAAGGTAAACTAAAGTTTAAAATGACATATTAACATTTAAAATGTCATAAATTTTATTTAAATGCAACGGAAATTACTCTGCGTATAAAATCATTAAAATTACAAATCGTGAAATATCTTTCTTCTATATTCGCATGTGAAAAAGTATATTATTTTTATATGCTTAAGTTTAATTAAAAGACCAATGTTCAAAAGAATACAGCCAAAAGCTAGTAGCAAAAGCAAAACGATGTACGATATTCTTAAATAAAATTTCTTGTTACATTTCGGTGTGACAAGCAGTTGTTATTGGCGATCACTATACGAATTCGCAATGGAATGTAAACACCAACTGTTTTACTGAGCGTATGACATTTTTATTCGTCTGTATTTGTTTAGCGGGCATAATAAGTAATAAAATAAAGGGAATGTAGTGTTATTTGCAAGTTTGTTAAATTTTTATGATCTTGCTATAAAATATCTATAAAGTTGATTTTTAATATTAAAACATTTAATTTATGTTGTACATTGAGATGTTTAACGATTTCGAACCGATAGGTTTATTGCAGTAGACAAATTTTTGTAAATGTTTTCGTTGACCATCAGCCTTTTATGGGAACAGCAATTAAATAAGTCTATGATACTGAACGTCTTTTGGAATTGCAATATAATTAGTTATAGCCAAAATCTTTGAAAACACAGAGTAAATATACGGTTAATAAGTTAATTATTACGATTAATATCAATTACTTTTTAAATAATTGATAACCAGAGTTATACGCTTATTTTCTTCGATCAATCTTAATCCTGAAGCCTGATGCACATTACAATTCAACTTTTAAATACAACGTTCGAAATTCAAAATATCGATAGGGGCGTGGGAAAAAGGCCTTCTGTTCGAAACTCTTTTTTTCAAATCCTCATTGTGGATTACACCTGCTGGCCGTTCGCAGCTTTCAATAAAAAAAGAACGCAGTGATTTTTTAGAACGGACCTATCGTTCGCTCCGATATTCTTATGAGTAGGGTCTTGTGACCAGTTGATGGCCAAGTAACTTATGATTTATAGTTATGGCATAAACAAATAATACCGTAAATCATACTTCATTATATGCGTGAGAATATTTTGAACGGCAAATATATAGTGCTACACAAGTTTATGTTATTATTAAAGTAATGCCGATAATATCTTAAAGAAATATTCATTTTATGAACTCAAGTTAACTCAAGTAGCGTCTACGCCTTAAGGCAAGAATCTTCAAATCTAATGATGCCATGTGAGTGGTCGTTTCACCCTATATTTTTTATTTTTAAAGTAGTCGTGAGATACCGTGTATATACTACGATTATTAAGTGGTAGAATCACGACGTAGTCATTTGTTTTTTTTTTCACTCCGTTGCATCACGATCGATGAAGGGTTATTGATCATTATAGACATCTTATAACGCGATGCTCCATTTTTTCTTAACAAAGAAACTTATTACGGGTATTCCACAAATTAAATTCTGACGTGTAATTTAAACCGTATAGCGTAGAGACTTTAAATTCTCAACAGAAAAACAACCTACCGCGTGCATAAAATCGTATAATGTTTATAAAAACCTCTCAATCCCACAGAAAACATATAAAAAATCACACTACGTAATTCAGTCAAATTAACCTCATCGCTGTCACGTACTATGCGATTGAGAACAATATAAAAAAAAGTTCACAGACCTGTTATTTTGAATATCAACGTTGTTGGTAGCCGCCATAGTCGATTTTGTCGCTTTTAAATTTAGTCGAGTAATAGGCTGACCAACGATGAATCCGTTCTACGTGTAACTTGATTTAAGAAAAAAACAATCACCTGTACTTCCGTCGGTTCTTTTTTTAAATCGGCCACGATGACAGCAATTTAAATATTTAATTTTGGAACGATATTTATAAAGTGAGGATGTCACGACTGTGTTTTGTCTAAAATAGATATTCGTTTGTATTGTTTTGTTTCATTTTTCCCTTTTATGATGTTGGCCGAAATTTAAGCGGTTGACATTAACCGCTTTCGTCGGTTTTATTTGAAAGTTAAATAAATTACCATAATATCATAATTGATTTGGAAGTATAAATTACATTACACTGAATTTCATTGCTGTTTACCTTGTTTATAATTTTACACATAACATCTTTTTTGACTTTCAGACATACTTAGAGGCTACATCGGGATCCACGTTTAAATTAAGTCAGATTCAATCAGCAAAGACGCTCAGGATCACTATTTGGACTCCAAGTCCAAGGAGAGGACATTCCTTTGTGCTTTATCTCTCAAAATCATATACATACATGTCGCACCCTTAATAAAAACAGAGACTTCACTAAAAGACTATTCACTAAAAGAATATTTAGAAGATAAGGAATAGCAAAAAAATGCAGACAAACTATTCAAACAATTTGTTAATAATTAAAAATTATCTATAAAAATGTATAATTTGGATATGAATTCTTTTAAAATGGTATATAATTTTAATAAATTTAATTTAATAATTTTATTTGTTATTAATATGTAATATTGTTTTAATTTGAATTTTATAAATGGTAATGCAATTTAATGTAATGAATAATTATCTGTATTAGGGTAAAACATGTCTCTATTTTATTTTTTAATTTGTATATTATGATTATATTGTATGCCTAAGTGGCGGAACACAGCTGATTTATAACATATTTGTGTAACATCCTCTGTACCTGTGATTCACAATAAAATACTTTGAATTTGAATTTGAATTTGAATTTGAGACTTTTTTCAGTATTTTGGATTAAACAAATTTGAACTTTATTGTAAAGATTTAACACAAATATAATATTAGAATTTAACATATACAGTTAGAGTTCAAATTGCCTTACTTTCAAATTTCGAGTTAAGTCGCTGTTTTATTAAGAGTGCGATGTATACTCAGATCTGTTTATTCCTGAATGGATAAGCAAATACACTTTCTCTATAATAAATACAATATCGATTCCAACTTCATTATATTCGCAGCACGTGTTAAAAGAATTACATATATTGAGATTATCTATTACAAAATAAAATGTTTCATCTATGGATTCTGGGACTAATTAGAAATAATATTTATAGTATACTAATAAAATTTAAGCGCCTGTATCCCAATGGATAAGGCAATTGATTTGCTTTCGAGGGAAAGTAAGTTCAATCCTATTGCACTACCGATGTGATCACACTTCTAACACAAGCACTCTAGTTTAACTGCGTTTAAAAAGATTAAGTTGAAAAGTTAGTAACTTGTAATGCAAATTACAAGAAATCTTATAAAAGAAAATTGCATAAAATAAGTTCTGCGGCTCGTTGGTGTTGTGGCATAAGTTTGCTTTATTATGGAGTTCGGTGCCGGGTTGACTAGTATCGTGCTAAGTTTTATCCAAATCGCAAGGTTTACGCATAATTCATTAAATCATTAAAGAGATTTAGAGTCATTAAATAGAGCGCGATTAAATTCAGAAATCCTTTTTGTATTTGCCTTTAAACTGATAGCATCAGTTCCGTTATTGGAGGTCACTTGGCCAACGTTGATTTACACATCGAATGGCTCATCCTTGGTATTTACTTTTCATAACAAGTACCATATAGTAAAATGAAACCACAGATTACAAGGATGCAGACAGTCGGCTTGTTACAAATTGCGAAAATAAACGCGCATACACAAAACAATACAACACTTTAAAATAAGTAATACCTATTACCTGTGCCTGTTGTCATAATCAACAAAAGTCTTACACTATTGTTTTGTTAATTTTATTTTTTAAGAGAGAGAGCTCTGGTACCTATAACACAAGTTTAATTTTAGCATGGGTACCAGTGTTCAAATAACACACGTACCATAAGTTACACATGGAATTTTACAGTTTTTACACACTAATTATGGTACGTGTGTTTGTGAAATAAATGATATCTTATCTTTATCTTACATGGCTATTACGAAAAATCGCAGTACGCATGATGATGGAGTGCGTACTTAAGTTAAGTTACTTACTCGTCTGTATCCAGTCAATGATTTTCGTCCCATTTGATGCAGAATAATTGTTTTGGTCCGGGAGTTCTGTAGCCTTCTATTTTGTGGGACCATACATTGTTGCGTTTAATTCGGTAAGCTAAGAATTAGGTGTCGAATATTTACGACAAGCGCTCCGCCATATATGGTGAAAGGCGCGTGCGCACCGGTCGTCATTACTTGACAAGTACATTCCGTTTTTCAGAGATCCGTTAGTGAAGCAAGTATTGATTTTCAAGGTTATCCTATAACGTCACTATAGAACACTATTTCCAAATTGCCAACAGAAAGTGAAAAGCATTTTGCCCGACTCGGGTATTCAACAAGGCTCTTCGCGATTGAACACAGCACAACAAACTTATGACACATGACCAGCGCTAGTAACATTCATACATATTTATCGTGTGGTTTCAATTATTGCAATTTAACATACATACACAACATACACTGAGAAAGGGGAAATATTCTGAAATTAACTTCAAACTTGACAGGATACCATAACGTATGATATTCTGGTGGAAATTACATTATATATATCTAATAAGCTTTATTACTAATTAGAAAATTGATCTATTATAAGACTTATATAAAAGAAGTTTATTAAAAGGTGGTTATCATCGGCGATGATACTGATAATAATTATATAAGATTCAAATCCTAGCATCCCACACTTTCGTACGAAAGCAAACCATATAAGTTAAAATTAATAAGTTATAGTTTTCGTTTCTAAATACGTAAGTTCAAACAAGCATACGACTCGCTTGTTCTACCTGATGGTAAGCGGCTGTCATAGTCCGTGGACCTTAGGGGTGCTGCGACTATCATTAGCAGCTTGTCTATTTTTAAGGCAAAGGAGAATGAGGATGCGTGAACACGAACGTTTCCTGGCGAAAGATGACGCTTGATTTACTCTTCGCCTTGAAGAACAGTTGCTATGCTGGCAACGTAAGAGTTACAGATAGGTTCTCTGCCAATATTACTGAACGAATGACATGAAAATACCAGAAAGTAGTGACGCTTAGAGATTTTTGTAAAATGGAGTCCTTTAGTTTACTTAATTTGTTGGAAAAACATCCAATGAGAAAAGAAAAGTGAGATATTCGTTGAATCCTATCCTGTAATGATTCTCGTAATGTCTTTTACCTCTCAGACTGAGAGGTGTTATATAATAATATTATCAACCACGCAGACATATACAATTTGCCACAACTTTGTAAATAACCAAAATATTTAATGTGTTTCTCCAAGATGAACAGCATAGAATAAATTTGTAAGAGCTGCGTGTACAACGTCTATTAAACAACCAATTATAAAGAAACTAGTAAATAAAATAAAATCAACACAAATTAGTTACAAATATTTTTTTATTATACGGGACCGTTGCATGAATGTTTCTTCATACCACGTTCCCGCGTCCTTTACAAAATTGCAATTTAATGCAAACGGGCGCTGTTTTTAGTTGTGGCGACATTGTCGCCCATTTATATAACTAGGTAATGTTTTTGACATTTCGTTGTTGTAAGTTGGCACTATTGAATGTGTATATTGACTATTTAGTGATGTGCAACAGCGGGATATTTGTTTTTAATTAGTCGATATTAATTGTTTGGCTATAGACAATTTTCGAACGTTTTTTTTGGTTAATGATCCAGTTATTTTTATATTTACGGAATGCTACTTATGGTTTTAGTACTTTTGCTACTGTCAATTAGGCTAATAAAAGAATTAAGTAATGCTATTAACTTTGGGTCAGCTATGAACTTAATGAAAATAAGATATGCCTTGAATTATATTGTTTTAACCGTTACCTTCCCACTCGCTAGTTTTTGTATGTAATGGATAACGGGAATTACCGCGATCATACTAGTTTATTATGGACTTTTATGAAACGTTGGACGTAAGCCAGGTTGGGCTGGCCAAGGTCACAAGCAGACTGGCGCGGTCGATGTCAGGTCTATCCTATATACTACATTAACCGTGTCTATATAAGGTTAGACGACTGCAGGTCATAGAGAGGTTATATATATTACTGTAAACACTGGCTTTCACGTCACATATAGTTCGAAAGCTTCTTTCCTAATTAAAGACGTATGTATGTTTACGTGTTCGATCATTCACGCTTAAGTTTAGGATAGTGTTGGTGATCTATGGATATAATTTGTTTATTATATAAATCTTGCAACGCAAAAGTATATAAGAGGCAAACATTTTTATTTGCATAGTACTTTAATAAAATTGCTTTCTGTTTTGCCCACGTTTGTTTACTACACTAATCTTTGCATCCCGGTATAATTAATAGCCTAGTCCATAATTAATAAAGCTAAAGAGTTTCATTTCTTTAAACAAGCAAATTTTTGGCACTACCAGTTAGATATGGAATTGGAATTTCTTTGCATTTAATAGCCCAATTCTAGAGAAAGCTATGCAACATTACGTTAAAAGCCACATGAGCTTAGCAGTAACCATAACTGTGGGTATGTCGTGAGGGACGGTAAGTCTTTATAAACTTCGTCGTGGCTTGACTGTTATCTCTGGTGATGCCATACGCTTATTTGGTGGCTCTTTAGTCAACTGATCCCGCTCGAACTTATCCCGCGGGATGAGTTGACCTAACGAATGTTTTGAATCGGGCAACTGATCCCACTTTAAAAGGAAGAATATACACAATATATATATGTACACACATGAACAAAAGTGTTTGGGGAAAGAAATGACACATCATCGCTTGGTTATACTGATATATTCAAAAATCACAGTCATTTGTTTAATGAACAGAAAACTAAATGTAAATAAATGTATAAAATTTAAAATTAATTGTTTTAAATATTTTGGTAATTCTTTTTTTTTTATTTTTTATTAAAGTCATTCTTTGTTTTCCTTTCTGTACAAATCCTAAAATGTATCAATGGGATCAGTTGCCCGATTCAAAATATTCGTTAGATTAACTCATCCCGTGAGATAAGTTCGAGCGAGATCAGTTGACTAAAGAGCCTATTTGGTGCAATAATATTCTTTTTCTGCAAAATTATATCGAGAAATATTTATTTTTGGATGTAACCTTTTTTGGTTTGGTTTATATTAAAAACATCCCACTCGAAAAATTATTATTTAAATTAGGTACATCCGAAAAAAGTCATTCCAATTTCTTAAAGTACACATGAACATAATTTCATCACCTGCAATTCCACTCCACTCGACATACTCACACAAGTACTCAAACAACTCATAAACAAAGACGCAGAACAACCTGCGCGCGCGCACTTTTTGCGCGCTTCCTGGCGCTCGCAGGCGGTTCCGTATCCGCCGGAAGTGAGCAGATGAGATTCGGCAGGGTTTTTGCGCAATCGCTTTGTGCCACTTCCTGTTCGTTCAGGTACTTTGGAAGGTGCATTATGACCTTGGGATCGTATTTCGTAAGGGATGAAGTGGGATGCTTTGGCTTCTGCTGAACATGTAGCCTTAAGAGTACCTCTTTAGTGTCGTTTTCATAACGTCATTATGTGCAGCTATTTATAGACTGGACAAGATGATTTGAATTATCCGGCACTATATCGGTGTTGGTACTTATTACATACGTAGTATAGTCGCATACCTATGTCATTGAGAGGGTAGGCAAACGTATATTGAACCTACATTTCGCCATCTATAGTTTTGGGTCCCACATAACAGGAAGCGAGTCTGTTGCTGTTTATTAGGCACAGCCCGTACTCAGAGGTGCTACACAGAATTTCTTTACAGAAAACCTTATTATGCTGGAAGGTCTAAGAATACTAGCAATTTGCAATTGAAATTGCTTGTATTCTGTTTTTATTATTGTACTTATATAAAGTACCCCAGGCAAGATACTCTCTTTTTAGAGTTCGAAAAATCTTTTATACAACAGCTTTGTCCGTCCGTCCGTCTGTCTGTTATACAACTTTCAACTCAAGAACCATAAGAGCTAGAGACTCGCGATTAACGCCATTCGACTCAGCATAGTCGATATACACCTGAAATGACTATGACCTTTGACCTCTGACCTCAAAGTCACGTGATACCATATTTCAACTTAAGAACCGTAAGAGCTAGAGACTCGCGGTCAACGCCATTCGACTCAGCATAATCGATATACCCCGAAATGACTATGACCTTTGACCTCTGACCTCAAGGTTACGTGATAACATTTTTTCGAACTCTAAGATTTACGGCAATTCATGGCCGTTTCTCACTTGTTATTTTATCAAAAGCCGTTGCCAAATTCCACTAAGATCTGTTCAGCCATTTAGTCGCAAGAAGTTGCATGGATTCGTAACGGGAATTGACGCAATTACGAGTTGACTTTCAGTTTGCACCGACTGTGAAGACAACCCGGTAGCAGTCAGTGTAATCGGTGTAATCTGGTTGAAATGTCATGCACCTAAAGCTAAATAATATGCATGATCTTTATTACGTAGTATATAGTAAAATTGTTACTGGGCGATGTACGTACATATATAATATTTAGGCAAATTAAAGTGATGTGTCTTTATAAAAGCTCTATAAGCCAGAACAATGATTTAAGAATATTTGTCAGTCTGTTCGTATGTTTATACGTGTTTCACGCAAAAACTATTGCACGGAACTGAATGAGGTTTTATGACATAGTTGTTGTGTGTTTTATCACGTTTCATCTTGATACGCCGCGTCTAGAAGTCGAGTATTGAGTACTAATAAGACATTTTTGATACGCCACTTAGAATATATCTATCTATGGGTAAGGGTATGTTTAATATTAGCTTCTAAACGCAAAAAGCTAGGTACAAACCCATGTTTTATGATTCTCTGCCTCGTTAGGGCAGCAGGAGTTGGTAACTTATAAGTTTGCAGATCTTAAAGTCCCACTGTTCGTCTTTCGGGTAGAATAAAGTGTTTTTCTGTTTTTTTGTTAAGAATAACTCAGTAGCAGCACTAGCAGCACAATGACCTACATTGTACAAATATGGATTTGTGATACACTTCTATCTAGCCCATCAAGGATAAACAGATATGAGTCTCTGTATGTATAGAATTGTTATTACAATATACTAAAAATATAGTAATGATCACGTAGTACAGCTTTGTAAAGGACGTTGTAAAAAGGCCTAATTTTGCCTGATGTGCTCAAAAGTATGTACCGCTATATATTTTGTAAAAAAAATATAATATCCGATAAAATTTTTACATGTCTCAAGGCTTATTATACACCTTTTAACTTGTTTAACAATTATTGATAAAAGTACTAAGGTTTTACCTGTTACAGAATCTTAATATCTTAACTTCGTGAAGAATCAATGATTATCAAGACGCTCCACAATAAGGTGCGAGCAGATGGCAAACGACATAACAAAGCACTTGTGCCGAACGATTTATTTTTTCAAACACCATGTGCTCCGTACACGAATTAAATCCCAGTTTTTTCCGTCCAAAAACGTCATATTTGCATCCTAGTCTACGACACATGCCCGTGGAAAATCACAAAAAAATCCTATAGATTAAGAAAAAAAGGTCTAAGAACGACAGATGTATGAAGAGAAACATAGAAGAGCACGTGCCATCTGCCAAATCTAAGAAACGTTTACACAAAGGGATAGATTCGTGCGTATACAAAGAAATTGTGTAAGAAACACGCACACTAACGCGAAAGTACGCGATCGATCAAAGATCGGCGCGTGCGCAGCGCACGGCAGATGTTCCTCCGTGATTGGTCGACGGTGTTTGAATTCGTAACTTCCGCACAATAGCGTGATAAGGAATATGACTTACTGCCTGTCTGACATTAAGACTGTAGACTTGATTTATTTTCTCGGAGTAGCCATTTGCAATTGTTGTCGCTTTGAATGTATGACAACAATTGGTCCGTTTAAAGCAATTTCTTTTGTTGTTGACTGATGATCTGACATAGAAAGTGTCTTCGATCGATCTCCGATGATTTCTACTTTCTCGATATCAATCATACATCGCGATTTCGATTCCTTTATATGTGTTTCCCATGGTCTAATTTGTCGGACAATAATCGAGATCATTTAGATAATGAATGACGTTAATTTATGAGTTCTTATGTAGGCATTAAGAGCGGTCAGTTTATTAAATTAACTAAAATGTTCTTTGAGATTGGTTAAATCAAGTGGTAATGTGTAGCGGTAATTTTTTCTAGCCATGACTGTTATTACTGTTGTCTTGTGGTCACCAAAAATTTGTTTCAGATCATTTAGCACAAATTACGATTGTAATTTCTTTGCTATATTTGCTACCGTTTTCGTAATACTGTAAATTGTAAATACATTTTCGTAGTAAGAAATAAAGAAAAATGTTGGTTACATTTTATGAATCTATCACAATTTGTAAGACAAGCGGATTAGCGTTTTCATAATAAAAACTATAACAAAGATATAAATAGCAATCCTATAGCTGACATCTTTCCATCATATCATCATCATTTCGATCATTCATCAAAGGTAAATTAGTATACTTTATTACTTTAAAGTTATTTTAGCAATATGATAGACCATAATACTCTCGGACGTGTATGAAAGTTTGTAAATCCGCGCTGGATTGACAAAATTCACGTCCAACGTGCAATGGCCTTACCCTTCTCATAATTGTAAGCAGACTGGTATTGCCAGGACGTATCTTCTTAGATCACATCACATATACCTAGAATGGAAACTGTGGCACTTGCCGTGAGGTGGAATATGATACATCTGCATGCCAGTGCTATACTGAGTTAGGAAACCCGCACTAGACTATTGTTTTCCTAAGATAATTAAAGTTCTAGATAGTTCTTCATTTGACAATTCAGTGTTTACTCTGCTTACTTGTCTGTTCAAACTCTCGAATATTCTCACAGGTATTTTTTTCTGTCTATCATAAACCGAAGCCTATTTAACTATACCAGCTGTCACTAGAACCATGCCAGTTTACCTACCCTTTATCAATATTATCATTAGTATTCCAAATTTCAAAATAAATGCTTCCAAAAAACATCTTAAAGAATAAATAGGCTTAGATTCTTGAAGAAAGCCAAGCTACCTGGCAAATACGGCAGCTGCATCACTTAAATCGATCGTCTCTCCGTCTCAGTTTGACTGCTTAGAAATATGTCGCTGTCTTTTTCTAGATAGTTCGTGATAGAAAAAATTAAGAAACGTCTGCTGAGAATCTTAGATGTTCACCTTGAAAGAGGCTTTGTGTCGCTGTTTATTCACTTCTTTTAGGTAGATTTATGTACGGGGAAACTCAACACACCGAATGATATGATAAAGGATCTTAATAATATCTGTTATACGTCGTGTCTGGTGACAGCCTTGTTGATCTAATGCTGAAGGGCAGGCGCAACTAGCAACCGAATGATTTTTCACTCATTCATAGTCTCACGCATATTTTGCCAAAGGGGTAAGCAGAAATGTATTGCACTATTTGCTGCATAGGGGGCAAGCCTATTGCTGTTTACTGAGCACGGTTCCAGACTTCTTGCTGCTACTAAACATATCCTGACAGTAAAACTTAATAACTTAAATATCTGATACTGTAGCCTGCCGAAATTCAAGAATGTTGCGCATCAATGCATAGTATCTAACGTGTAAAATTTGTAAAATTATTATTGTTGTCTTAGTTTCATTATATTATTAATACTTGGCTTATAATATCGTTTAAGGATATTCTGTAAATATATTATAAATTGTAAAATATATAAACTTTCTCGATCCGGGAAACAAACTCGATAACTACTACGATCACATACCTACTATAGCATCACCAGGCACTCACTCGCGCTTTACTTAGAAGAACAAAGAACTGGTTAGTCTCCTCGTGAACATGGCTGCTGTAAAGCAACCGAAACGTCAGGGAAAAGTGTAAACTTAAATATAGTTACCTAAATAATTTTAATTAATTTAAATAGCTTAAATTGTAGTAAAGTTCAATAATAATAGTGTTTGTGTTCAAAATTATATAATAAAAGTGTTTTAAATAAACAACGCGACAAAATCCGTATAAAGTAGTTTAATTTCAATGTATAACATTCGTGTAAACGTAAGACAATATTATGTAAAGAGTTGGTTGTTTATATTCAGGAAAGGCATAAGCATCTTCTAGCAAGCACTTAAACTAATATACTATCTGCTGAGCCCTAAATAAAAATAAGAAGTTTCAGACTATCATTCTTCATAACATTAAGGCAGGTAGAAATTGCTAAGTAACAAGTTTTCCAACTTAACTCTAAGCACCATTAATAACTTAGCCACTTCAGTTGCTTTGAGCTTTAAGCCTGGCTTAAGTGTGCGAGAGAGAAAAGTTTGCTTTTAGGAGCTGAAGTTTTGTACCTAATTGAATAAATTAGCATAACTTAGCATTATGCCTATCCTCCAAGGGGAAGAAAGAGATGTACTTCGAATTTTGCTGTGTTAGTTTCGTGTCATAAGTTTCTATTATGTACTAGATGACCCCGTGTACTTCGTATCACCTATTCTAACAATTTTTTCTATATTTTCACAAACCTTCCCTGGACTACGACAAACATTTCAAAACAAAAATCAGCTAAATCAGCCCAGCCGTTCTCGAGTTTTAGCGAGACAAACGAACAGCAATTGATTTTTATATATATAGATGATTGCGAGGTCGTTTTGTAATAGCTAATGGGAATTACTGAATCTGCCACGTTGTCGCAGCAGTAAATGTGACTGCTGCTACATGAAGTCTCGAGGTCGATTCTCGGGTCAAGCGACATACTATTGTGTTTTTGTCATGAAGTTTTAAGTAGCACATTTCTAGAATCCGTGCTTCTAGAAATGTGCCCGATAGATGGCAATAGGCTCGCTCTAATAAGTGACAGCTAAATTTCTAGGCAAATCGTGAAAGTATTACGCCTTTGCCTATCTCTTTAGGGATAGAGGCGTGATATTAAGTACATATATAGTCAATAATAACTCACAAAGTCAGGCTGAGAAATTACATACGTTTTTGAAATATTTGACGATTCGGTCAGATTACTTGTGGCGCCGAAGTCAGGCTTTTTTGCTTTCCATGTACATCCACTTAATACACTAACCGTGTCCGTATTCTGAAAAACGGGAATTAAATCCTGAGTTGTATTCCCAGTTAACCAAAGTACTGTTGGGCTTGCCTGTGGGGTAGTGTAGTTCTCAACAGTGATGTGTTCAAAAATGGCAGGAAACTTTCTTTGTATTCGGTCGTAATACATAAGGAGACCTAAGCTAACTAGAAACTAATAGGTATCATACTCAGACTTTTATCATTTCAAGGTGTAATAGTAGAATGAGACCCGACTGAGTCCCGAGATAAACTGATTAAAATTGTATTACTAAGTTCTAAAGTAAGGAGATTATTATTTTGTTGGTAATTACAAATAAATTTTAAAAGACAGGATTTATAGAACGACGTTACACCTACATGTCGCTAACTTTGTAGGTATATATAAATAGGGTTGAAACCAAATAATAAAATTGTCGAGCCTATTCATTTACCGACTAGGTACCATTTCCATATCGATTTCCATTATTACATATATTGGAAAAGAGTAATGAGTTCTTTTAGGACTAGTAAGCAATTAGGTAAGCATACAAAAGCACTAGAAAAAATAAACGTAAAGAATTTGCGGAATTAGTTTTTCGGTTAATCTTTTTGTGATTCTTTCGTTTTTGCTTTACTTTTCTACGTACTAGTATCTGTCAACTATTCTTGCATGAGATGTATCTTGTCAAATATCGAGATTAATGGAGTCATAATTGGAAGAATAGAGTCACGTCCGGCTGTCGACGTGACCTCTCTAAAGTCGCTATGCAAGGCCAAAGTTATTGAAACTATCACAAAGAACTTTGAAAAGTAGAGCGAAGATTGTTTTTCCTTTTACTTATGTCGTAACGAAATTGCACGTGCATTCTGCATACACATCATTTATTGAAAGTAACAAACTTTTTCACATGACACTATTTACTTACTTACCAAACAAACTATTGAAATATCAACTGTATTACATCCACCGAAAGTGCAATTTAGGTTGAACTTTAACAAGGATACAATCAGCTGATTCCCAAGGTTTCGCACACGTGTAGAGAACGTATATGCAATTTTTTTTCACGAGGATTATCTAAAAAAATCTTTTCTTGCGTTTGCGCAAAGATCGTGGGAGCGCAATCTTCGGAACACGTGCTTAAACGTTACCTGAGTTACGCAAAAAATGAAAGGCAACAGTACAAAGGTTTTAAGAATGGGCACTAGATTTCATAAAGGATATTACGTCGACAATGAGTCTGTGACGGCCCGTACTGGTTTGATTGGCATCCAAGAGCGACAATGCACGTAAGATGTCTTTGATTGAACTTGAAGTTGGAACAATTGTGTATTATGAATTGAATGTTGAGCTTGAAATATGAAGTCTTCTGTCCAATAGGTTCGCGTGTAAATAGGTAATGTCGACCAAATTGCTTTACAATTGCCGGAATTACTCGAATGTTGCGTTATCGAGTAAACATATGACTGTTTGAGAAGATTAATATCTAAGTTAGATGAAGTTTTATTTAAATTTGCTAGCTTCCAGAAAAAAGGACCTATGAGTCTACTTGAAATTCTATTTTTATTTTTGCTTTAAATATATCTGCTCCTTGCAGGCTGCAACCATAAGACTATGAAAATATGTATAGAAAATGTTTCAATAGAATGACTTCAAAGTAATGTAGCATTCATTAAAATTACTAAATGTCCTAAACGCAAGGATTAAGTTTATAAAAAGGTACAATCGATGCTTGAGATGTCCATGGTAATATGACAGTAGCCTGCAATATTGCAGTAAAAATATATTTATATGATACACAAATTGTTATGTTTATCGGTCAGTCCTAGCGCATAGATTCAAATTTCGTGCTGCTACTTGCCGCGTATCCGCATAGAAAAATCTAAGAACACTGTGCTCAAACTCGCACATGAACCCACAACCTCAAATTCGGCAATCAAGGAAATGCCGCCGTAGCGGCATTTCCAAATCAACAGACAAGACATCATTTCCAATTCATTACACCATCGTCGGTGTGTTGCAACAAAATAGGAAATTGTAGTGTATTTTGAAATAACGTTACATGTGACCGTTAAAAAAATGGTCAATAAAAACTGTAACAATTTGTGTGACTAATTTGTAACACAAATCATTCGATAAGGGTGATTTGTGAGATCCTCATGTGGTTCCGTAGATATCTTTTTATTTTTGTCTGTCTTTTCTTCCACTAGGGATTTGGAACGACTATATGCAAAGCGTAGGTAGCTTCTTGTCTACATCACCAGAAATAAGTCTTTAAACGCCAGGTTGATAGCCATATCAACCTCATTTTTGGAATAATATTAAATATTACATAAACGAGGTCAAAAACCCCAAAGAGGGTTTTTATTATGTTTATTTAAACAACTAATTACGTGAACTGTCGTTAGGCAAAATCCTGTTAATTCAAGATCCTTCGAATTCGTGAGAAAAATATTCTCTCGCAATACTTATGAAGTTATTGTTATTTAAGGAAATTGTTTCAGAAGCAAAACAATTTAGTTTTCAGTACATAAACTTTATTAACACTTATTTGCATTTTAAATTTAATTAAACATAATAAAACCATACATATATAAGTGTATATAATAAAATTAATCATGTCCATAAATTTATTTTACGACTACATATGTATGTTATAGAAATTTTAATTTGGGTTTTATGTAAATAAATGTAAAAAATTATACCTACTTATATTGCGCATGCCAAAAATGAATATAAATAAACCTAGTCAAGTAAAAAATCGTAATAATTTTGTAATATAACTTACGAGCCTCTTGTATATATTAGTTTAATTTAATATCTGCTGTTGAATTTGGCATAATACGAAAAGAGATTAATCCTGACTTAGTACCCAGCTCTATTATGTCCAAGTGAATTAAAATAACCTCAACGTCAACAATCTAATAAACTTTATGTTTTTATCACAGTTGTTTGTTGATGAAATATGGAGGTATGTACAAGAGTAGATATACGGTTTTAGACTCGTTTCCACAGTATCACCAGAAAATAGAATATTAGGTATATTATAAAATAGTGTAATCTTCACACCGTGCTATGGATGTTTGCTTAACGCTAACAAATTATAACAATCGAGTGGACGGAATTAAAATTTCAGTGCCTTGCAGGCAATCCAGGTAGAAATAAACACTGTTACTGTGTTTATACAACTATCAAAACATCTTAAAACCTATTCCCAATGTCTGCAACGGGCGGGTATATACTACACACACACACACTACATACTCTTGGCAATGCAAGACATCAGAGACTACGGATACCACTTACCATAAGGCAGGCCGTCTGCTAGTTTTCAGCCTTGGTAGTAAAAAGAGACATCGTTATTGTCATCCTCGTCTACGGGAACGAATATAACCGAAGAGCCATATAGTTACTAGGGCTTTTGCTATAATAGAGGATCTCCAAAATATGTTAGAACACTATGTCGCGTGCTATATTAATGAATGACATGGTATTGTGTGTAACATTGGTAAATAGCGTATAACGTTTTAACGTTAAATCACTGTAAAGAAATGCTTCATGTCACGATATACGGACATATCAGGAAGTGCAATCGATTTTGGACCTTATGTCTCAAGCATTAAGGATGGTATAGGTAGTTGATTGATTGGCTGTGTTCAAGGTCGTAGCCCTGCCAGGCTAACGTCTGAGTGCCGGAGAGAGTTCGGAACGGAGATCCTCCGGCGCTCCATGATAGATGGGAAGAGCGCCGCAGTTAGGTTTAGTCGGTATTCCGTGGCATCCGGCGAGTCCGACACTACCCACTGTTGCCGGCGCGGTTTTCCGGCCGTGTCGACAGGAGTGGGTGTGCGTAAAGGCATTCCCCTGCGAAAAAAAAAGGTAGTTGATTGATTGATAGATGTGAGAGATCATAGATCAGAGGTTGGGCTTTGAAATAAGCGGATGATATTGAATGGTATAAAGTTTTAATAGCATTCCTTACTTTTTTTAATATATGTCGAAATTGCAATGGGGATGTAGGCGCTGCCTCGAAGGAAGAAACATAATTTTTGTGATTGCATCTGATCTGAGTCAATCCATCTCAGCTCAGCAGTCCTGAAGCTATAATTATATAAATTATGATGTAATTTTTTAATTGTTTTATAACTTCTGTTATATACTCGTAAAATATAAAAGTAGGTAACTGCATATTTTAATAGGTGCACATGAAATGTTTTATGTTTTGTATCAGTAGAGTGAGCACCTGGTTAATTCTATCACAGGTATATCTTAAACCAGCTCCCATCACATACCAGACTGTTTAATATAATAAATACTGGTTTATATATCCAACTATACTGGTTTATATATTACACTTAATTGTAATATGTATAAAATTAACTTATTCACGCTTCAATAAACAATGTTATTATATACATACATAAATGAAACATATAATATGTTACTAGCGCACCCAAAGTGTAGTCTCGAAAACGTCCCAATTGAGACAATTTTCTATTGGTGTCAAAACAAAATCAGTTCAACAATATCCCTTCCAAAATATTTAAAGCGTTGTTTCACTGCTATATATTTCACATAAGCTATCATATCATATCAATTATACGCATACCAATTGTGCTGCTTATTCATTCGAATTGTCAATACCTATTCAGTTAATAAGAAGAAAATATTAGAGGCAACAGTATTACGGCATTCATATAAATAATACGGCATATAAATGTAACATATCGTGTTTAAAATATCATTGTCTATAAACGCCTATTGAGTGGCCTAAACCGAGTAATTTTAAAAAAGATGAATATGTAAATTATACGTAGATTGACAAAATGAAACGATCGTCAAATTAAATGAATTGCTCAATTCTGAAAACGATGTAATTTTACATTTAATCGTATCCAATAACTGTTCATTTAATTTTAATAGTAAGTAATGCTTACGGAAGATATTTTAATTTTGATATATGTGTCAACCGTGACGTATAATTTATATTAATGTTATTTATTATATGAAATGTGACTTATATATGTGAAGATGGTTGTTATAATGCAAATATGCTAATATTGTTAAATAGTATTGTTTATTAAAAATATTTGACTGTTCATTTTAAATAATAAATATGTTTAAGCGTCATATTGATGAAATCATTTTGGTAGCCAATGGTAGACCGTAGAGTAAGATATAACATAAATAACATTTTTATTGGAAGTTCCTAAATTATATAAGACTTAATATTTCTTGGAATTTCAAACATTCATATTTATTACAAAAATTAAACTCTAAAATTTGATTAATAACTTATTACTACATCATCTCGTTCCAGGTAACAAGGTAAGAAATAACGATAGGGTGTTAGACAGACAACCAATTTGGGTTATCACCTATCGCCAACAACTATATTATACATTGTAAGTTTCGATGAAAAATAAACCAAGATATCGTTTATGAAAAGTCTTTTAAAGATAAAGGATTGTGTTTCTTCTTGACCCTAAAAACAAATCTCTCGCATCGGGTATCAAACCCTGTACCGCAGAGCCTTTATAAACAAACAAATAACTTACATAAGGACACTCAAAACAATTATTAGTGGATCATACAAATGAATAATTGTCTCGTGTGGGGTCAGACGCCCAACACTCATTGCGACGACAGAATAGATGGTTGGCCAGCCATCTGAGTATTTAAGATTTAGTATAAGATCTATAAATGAGATATCCATATAAACATCGTCAATAAAGAGTGTAACTAATTTATTTACGGTAACGACTAGAGTATTCTTTTTTTACTATTTTTCTGGAAGAATGGCGAGTTAATGTTAATATAATTTCGTTGTATTAAAATGTCTGCAACTTTTCTTTAATATACTTAGTTATACCTTCTTGTGGCATGGTACATATATAAATTTAATCCTACAATTCTTATTTGCAAACTACATTATTATCTAGATTTTGCCCGCGGCTTCGGTCGCATAAATGTAGATTAGGTTAAATTAGATTAGTAACTAATACATTTTCTGGGTGAATATTATTCTGTCTTTTTCTATTTCCTTGATAATGTGTATGCAAAATTTCATGATAATCGGTCTAGTAGTTTAGGCGCGAAAACAAAAAACAAACAAATTCACATTCGCATTTTTAATATTAGTTAGGTTTAAGAACTTATGATATAAAAGTTTGTAAACATATTTGTTAGGTATTCACGCGTAAACCATTGAATGGATTTGGATGCAATTTGGCACATAAGATAATTTGCTTCCCGATATTCGATCCTCCAGGATTCACGGTGGTAGAGACGCGGGCTAAAGGTAACTAAGTTAATATATTCCCAACACTACCTTATACCACAATACAGAAACATCGGAACAAATTCGCAACAATAAGACGCACAAATCTTTCTTAAACACATCGAAACTACTAAAAGCAGATAAACGATATCACCTGGCACAAGCAATATATCAAAAACATCCAAGGGAGACCAAACAACTGAGAAATAGAACGCAATCTTTTGTGGGACTATCTTTACAAACAATGGGACAAAGCAAGGACGATTTTGCTTCACTCTATTAAAACGCTATTACCTTTAAAAACCACGTTACCTTTACCTATATGCTTCTGATGTATGTCTCTTATTTTGGTTAGCATAAGGGTTATTGTTATGGTTGTCGAGTGCATGGTTAGCATGGTTTTGTGATACCAATGCTATTATAATAGTGTGAGCTTGTGGTATTGAAAGTTATTTGCGAGTAACGGAATTATTTTATATTCATTTGTATGACAATTGGAGAACATTGCATGGTGATGCGTGTCTTTGTTTAGCTGGTTATGGTACCGTACCAATAAACCAATAAAAGCCAATAGGTTTTAATGGTTCACTGGTACGGTTTGGTATGAGCGCGGTTTCTGTATTGTGAATACGAATGGTTTTAGTTAGGAGTAGTAAAGGCCTTAGTCAATCCCGTATCTTGGGTTTATTGTGTATTGCGAAGTTGGCATACTAACATTCAGATGATTTTTAAGACTATACCGATCTTTAAAAAAAATTTAGTATCTTAGTACTTAGCCTCGGAGAGCACGTTAAGCCGTCGGTCCGGCTGCCATGAAGATCTATGGCAGTCGTTATTGGAAAGTCAGTACCCTCTAATATCCTGACACTGGTCTAGCCTTAGGGTATCGTTAGCCTTCGGGTTGCGGAGGTCAGGTGGCAGCCGCTCCGTGTAAAAACTGATAGCCAGTCAAATCTGGTTAGACTAGAAAGCCGACCCTAAGTGACTTGGGAATAATAAAGGCTAGGGAGAAGATTTAATTTCTTAGTACTCCTAGCGCTTATGGGGTATCGTACCGTATACGGTAGTTGGATGCAGTCAAGAAAATCGCAAGCTTGTGTGTAATTTGGTAATATTCAAATATGTGATCATTAAAAACACTATCATAATCAAAGAAGAATAAGATATATATCCCTGAAGCGAAAGACAGAGATGCAATCTACTTTCGTCATCTATGAGTTAAGTCCCATGTGATGCTTCCCACTTGAGTGAGCGACTCTAAAGCCGTCCATGAACACATATTCAGACAACGTGCTACTAACAATATCCTAACATAAAAACTCAATAACATTTTGCCTAACTCAAAATTCGATCCCGGACTTCACGATCAGCAAACATAAACGATCTACAACCACGAAACCATCGCCGCAATATACTGGTTATCGATTGTCATGTTATTCTTTGAATATATTCTTAAACTGGCGTGACCGGTGATATATCTTATCTTATCTTAGACTTGAAGTGGGAATAACATTACTGAAGTAAACGAAACTATGCAGCTGGCTGTATTGTTTATTGATAAAACACTGTCACCATAGATTTAAAGAACAAGCCTTTTTAAGAAACCATCTTGATAAATACATGAGATATATATTTATATATTGCAAGCTTTTAAATTAAAAACCAATTAGAATTGAATACTTTACGCTTCGCATAAATTTTATCGGGAATGGTCGTTCTTTTTAAGTACCGTTTTATGTGCTAGTACTTAGAGTTATATTATTAGTATCTCTTTAAATAAATATATAAATTATGTTGTTTTTGTGGTAATTGGATTGGACTTTTTGTATCTTTTGGCCGTCAGACAGAATATTTTTTGGTTTTCACCTATAATACAATTTTGCATTTAAATATCCTAAACATTTGAAAAGCAAAATTAGAAGTTTGACAATATCCCCTATTACTTGGGACGTAAAAACATAACTAGTGAATTGGGGATATAAAAGTTTATATATAATTAGGCAACGACAAAATAGTTGAGTACCTATCTATTGACGAATTAGTTTAGTGTTCTAACTTTTTTTGTGGTCTCAATCTTTTATTATATTCATTTAAATATACCTACGTAAGTACGACAAATCTTACTGAAAGTTCAGTAAGACAATTTGTAATTTTACAGGGCAAGCCATTTAATTGTACCTATTTTTATATTCTGTGTGTTATTTTGCTGATACTGTTAAGTAACTGTTCTTTACAGGAGTTAAATATGTAATAAAATAACATACCTCTTGTACCTTCGAGGACATAGGTAGACGCATAACCATATTTGAATGACAATTGTTTTTTTGGTCCGGCAGCTTTGACAGGCCAAAGAAACAGTGCATCTGATATCCAGCCTAACTTACCTACTACTTGTATGTATGTACTATGTGTACATTTATGATGTTACTCAGAATTTCTTAACAGGTAACGCTTTACTAGCCCGAGGATTGAACTTAGGACTTTGAAAACAAGCTACTATTTAGGGCTTATAACGCGGTATATAATTAAAAACCATTATGTCTAGATATTTTTTAAACTATTCTATTATTTAAAAACATTTATTTGTTTCTATGTATAATATGTATGTATTTACAAAAAAAAGTATATATGTATGTTTATCCATTGTCTAGTACCCATAGTACAAGCTCTGCTTAGTTTGGGCTAGATGGTGTTGTGTGTATGTGGTAGAATATTATTATTATTATTATTATTATAAATTAACATTTCCTCAACGTTTCACTTGCTTTTTGCCACCCATCGTCACGAGTCTAAGATAATGCTCGTCACATTGTATTGATGTGACATACATAATTTATTTCTGGTGTTGCTATTAACGCAAAATTAGCTTAAAGTATAATAAAGTCCTGAGCCCCTTCTGCGTAAATCTACACGTAGTCTTTTTAAAATAAACCGCGATAAAGCCGATAATTAGTAGTTAAATTTAACGTATAGCATACGCGTAAACATAAGACAATACTATACCTACTTAGGGTTTCACGATGAACATTAGCCACGAGATCAACTAGGCAGCTTAGCTGTTAAAACTAATAAAACGCTTTTTACTAATTCGATTAGTGTTATTTCTTGTAACACATCCATAAACATTCAATACGGTTGCAACAATCCCACCATTAATATGGTAAAAACGAATCTAATAAGGCAATACAATCGCTTATATTCTATCGGCTTGAACTCGATCATTCTCTGAATCGATTCGTTTTTTATATCGATATATATCTCGATGGGACAATCGACCACTACAAACGATTGTTGACCCAAGTTCATATCGTCTTCAGATCTTTATGAACCATTGTAAACCAGGATGCGAGTTAAGAAAAAAATTCAATGGCTGTAACGGTTTGGTAGTCATTTCGGTGTATTGTCATGGTTTTGTGGTTAGCCAGACATTTCTAATGATTATGTTAAGGGTGCTTTATGAATTGAAATGAGAATCCCAGGAAGATTGATGTATAAAGACATGAAACGGTAAAAGTTCTTTGTCAAAACATCTTAAGTTTACACGGAGATGTAATTTAAACCGGGAATATTGAATAACGAGAATAATAGCAATGATAACTGCATAGGCAGGCCCTTGGACTTCCACGCAAAGGTTCGATCCCACGCCACGCACTCTTCGTAACATATAATAAATTAAATAAATTCAGAACGAAATAACGGCGCAATAATTCCTACATAGATCCAGATTTCAGTTGTACACAGATACATTAAAAATATATTTTAATATACGAGGAAATTAATATATAACTGTTAGCAAGTAATTTGACTGAAAATCTCATCTAAATACACTCTATAAATTGAGAAAATGCATTGTATTTTTTTACTGAGGATTGTTTGTGAGATAAATTCGTATTCGTTTGTAAAATATGATAAGTAGAACTTAGATATATAATATATATAATAATAATAATATCAACCCTCTATTAATTATCGCACGGATAGTAGATTAAGATATACGCACATAACTTCGAAAAGTCAGAAATGCGTGTCTTAAGGTCGAATTCGAGACCTCTGCGAATTAGTTCAAGGGTCTCGTAATAGGCTATCGGTGCTTTGTTATGTACATATTTCGAAAGGAGGATATGGATTTTTTTAAATTTGTGTATTTTACTTGCGTACAATGATATTTAGCTTACAGCTTCTAGCTTACAAGTTTTAGTAATTATTCTCGTATAGGGCACGGCTATTCATGAAGTGGTTTTATTCCCATTATATTATAACCGCACAATTTATAAGTGTTAATTTATTCATTGAAATTAAACTGCTATATACGGATTTTATCGCGTTGTTTATTTGACACTTTATTACAAAATTTTGAAAATTGTTACACTTCTACTACTATAAAACTTTACTAATTTTTAAGCTAATTAAATTATTATTAAACTATTTAGATTTAATTTATTTTTACACTTTCCCCGACGTTTCGGTTGCTTTTCAGCAGCCATGGTCACGGGGAGACTAAGATGGCAGTTGTCTCAATGTTCCAGTGTCTGACACTGACACTGTTGACACTGGAACATTGAGACAACTGCCATCTTAGTCTCCCCGTGACCATGGCTGCTGAAAAGCAACCGAAACGTCGGGGAAAGTGTAAAAATAAATTAAATCTAAATAGTTTAATAATAATTTAATTAGCTTAAAAATTAGTAAAGTTTAATAGTAGTAGAAGTGTAACAATTTTCAAAATTTTGTAATAAATTGTCAAATAAACAACGCGATAAAATCCGTATATAGCAGTTTAATTTCAATGAATAATATTCGCGTAAATAGAAGACAATATTATGTTAATTTATTTTTCTCTTTATTTTAATGCGTTTGCTATAGTAAAATGTAGCAAAACTATTTATTACCTAATAATTTGGTTAAGCCCTTGTGAATATACGTTTGGAAATCAAGAATAATTGGTAAAACTCCATCTGCAGATTTTATGGTGCTTTTTCAATTATTTATCTGCATTTACATACGTTAAGGATTGTAATTATAAACAGCAATAAAATTTACAATAAGTAATTTAACTCAATGCTCAACAAGAACTTAAACATTTAACATGAAACTACAAGCTAATTATTATGGCTGCACTAAGTAATTATATAAGAACTGTGTAACCCATTTTGTAGTAAATAAATTGATTGAATATCAGTTTTAGTACCTATCTATCTCACAAAGACAAGATAAAATTATCTGATAATCATTTCAATTGAATGTGTTACTTATATTTATTAACGCAACTTTCAAAGAACTTAATACAAGTAATATGTAATATAATCAATAGGCATTACTTTGGCCCGTATCCAAACATACACGGATGCGAATCCCGAACGATACACTATACGGAAATCGATACAACGGAAATACATGTCTTAAGAAAGGCAAAATTCTGGACGGCTGCAAAACATTCCATCGTCAGCGTTCTATTTTTGATGCACCAAAAAGCACCAGATGCGTAGCAGGTACAAGAAACAGCATCATGTTGCAAATTACAGTACCCTGCTAATTTGAAAAGGTGTTGCTCCAATGCGTGATGTAAGGTTGTTCGTTGCTTGTAACATGGTCGGGTTTTGCCGAAAACCACAGCTTGCCGCGACAGATGTAACGCACCGGCACAAGGTAGCCAAAAAAATGGGCACGTGCTCTGTTGAAAAAAAATCGCATGCGCGCACAAGTAGACATATGACACCTTTTTGGAAAAAAAATCTTACGAACCGCACGTGATTTCTGAGAAATTCTGCGTGAAATGAATGTTTTTGATGATGCTGGCTAGAAGCAGCTGGCTGGGATTTAAGATTCTATGATTGTAGTCAAAAATAGAATAGCATTTTGGAGCCGTCTGTTTTTTAAATTTTGGTTATGGCAGATGGCTGCTCTTGAAGTTTTAGTGGGGAATAATAGACTTATGGCTTAAATCCATCCTGCTGAGCAAATCAGTATTGTTTTGTTTTGAAATCAGCGTGTCATTTGACGAGCCAAAAGGCGTATGAAATAATAAAATGATTTTATTTAATAGTTTACCCTCTCGTCTCTATTAAATATCGGTAGACATGGATGTCGTTCAATTAATAAGCTATCCAAATTAGGCATCATGTCATATTATAATAAAAGAATCAGTTTATTTACCTAAACTCTAACATTGACTAACAGACAAAACTCGGCCTAAACCTATTATATATGGTTTATATATATGGTATGGTATACATATGGTTTATTGAAGTTATAGTATGGTGCTTAGATTTATTTTAATTGTTAAAAATAAGTTGTATATGTTTTGAAAAATCAATAGGTACTTGCTGATTAGCTTCAGAGACTTTGTATTTAATTTACAAAATAAGAAACGTAACGAGCTTTAATTAAGCAGAAATAGTAATATAAATACGTAATTAAAAATATTTTGAAATACATACGTAATTAAAAAGTACTTTAGAGGTTGATTTATCATAGGGGTCATCTAAAATTCTGTTATTTAGAAAATGTCGGATGGTTCCTGAGATATTATGTGCCCGATAGATAGTCGATGAGATACTAACTAGTTTTCAAACTAACCAGTATACTTTGTTTACGTCTAGATCATTTTACTTTAACTCACAAACTCATTAAAGAAGCATTTGTACTGCATTCAGACCATATTCTTCCTTTAATAAATAGAGACGACTTAAAAAGAAAAACAATATATAGATATGTGTCTAAATGTATTTGTCTCCAGTTAATAGTAAGCCATAGGTTCTTGTTTATCAAATAAGACAAGTAAGCAAAATGTTTTTTCTGAAGAAATAATAATAAAATAATAATGTATTAAACTGGCCCTACTGCTGGGCACGGACCTCTTCTCAGTGTGTGTTCACACTTAGAAGAACTAGGGCTAGGCCATAGTCTATCATCGGGCACGCCACGATCGTGGCGGTAAGTCCCGTGTTTGAGGAGTGGCTGGAGAGGCGCCATGGCGCCCTCACCTTCCGGCTGACACAGGTAATGACTGGCCACGGTTGTTTTGGCCAGTTCCTGTGTCGTATACGCCGGCAAGAGACGCCCGGTTGTCACCACTGCGGCGACTGCCGCGACGTAGTTGAGGACACGGCGCTGCACACTTTGGCGGTTTGCCCCGCCTGGGCATCGCAACGCCGTGAATTGATCGCGGCAGTCGGATTGGTTGCCCTCTCGCTCCCGGCCGTAGTTCAGTCTATGGTCCGGAGTGAGAGGTCGTGGAACGCCGTCGCCTCCTTTTGTGAGGAAGTAATTTCCATCAAGGAGGCGGCGGAGCGGGAGAGGGAGCGTTTGAACCCTCTCCCCAACCGCAGAGCCGGGCGCCGGAGGGCGCGGGACGACCTCCAGCCACCCTGAGGTTTGACCTGGGGGTGGCGGGCTTTGTGGGCCTGCCCGCCATCCGTTCAGCACCAGGTCCGAGAGGCGGCGTGCGTGTTCCCACGCGCGCCTCTGTTGTTTCGAGTCCGTCTCCCCTCTAGGGGGGACAGTAGGGAGTGTTAGAAGTGCCTTTGGGTAGATCTTTTGTGTAGTGGCCTGCCGTTTCATACGGCGGGCCGAAACCTCGGCGGGGTCGCGACCGCATGCGAAAGTGATTCGCGCGGCCCCGTCGATAGTGGTTTTGTCGAGGAACACCGTGGTAGGTTTAGTCGGTATTCCGGGAGGTACATTTTCTTCTTAACATCTTTCTTTTACCCCGGCGAGTCCGACATAACCCCTCCGCCCGCCCCCGCGGAGGGGTATGCATCAAGCATTCCCCCACGTTAAAAAAAAAAAAAAAAAAAAAAGGCCATAGTCTATCATGCTAGCCCAGTGCGTGTTAGCAGACTTCGCATATTATGTTTGAAAACATTATGGAGAACTTTTAGCCTCTACTTGTCCTTGTTTCCTCACGATGTTGTCCTTCACCGTTAAGGCGAGCAATAAGTATCTAATTTTATTGCGCACGTAAGTTCGAAATGCACGCCTTGAGATCAAACTCAAGGCCTCTGCGTGGCAGTCCAACGATCACCCACTAGGCTATCGCAGCTAAAGTATTGAAGGTCTGGTAGCACATTAATCTCAGTCTAATAGTACTTATTTAAATCCATTTTGTACGAGTACCTTTAACAAACAACAAGCCTTCTTTTTCTTTACTCCTTGTTAACTGATTGCTTATCACTATAATTTATTAAGTACCCTTAGGCAAACATAATCCCGGAAGCTAGGGGTAGTCCGCACGTGTAGGACCACCCACCAACATTAGTGACTGATGTTTGTAAACAATGGGCCAATGTTAGCCCAATACGGGTAGCGATAAAGTGAAGTAGCTCAATCCTGTTTTGGGACCAATTTTTTTAGTTGGTGATGTCTTTGTTCAACATTACATCTTGCTCGGTAGTCTTGTCAAAAAGCAATGGTAAACAATCTTAGGGTCTGCCTAATGGTAAGCAGTTTACTATGTTCTTGTGTAAAACCAAGGGCAATCCTCTCTAAAGGTAGATTAGGTCTCTTTATCCCTTACAGTAATAATAATAATAATATTCTACCACATACACACAAAACCATCTAGCGCAAACTAAGCAGAGCTTGTACTATGGGTACTAGACAATGGATAAACATACATATGTATATACTTTTTTTTGTACATACATACATATATATTATTATACATAGAAACACCCAGACTAAGACGAACATCCATGTTCATGCACACAAATGTTTGACTTGTGCGGCAATCGAACCCGCGAACCTCAGGCGTGGCAGACGGTTAAGCTAACCACTACGCCAGCGAGGCCGACAATAATATTACATGGTCTGTAACCAAGTACCATTCGAGCAGTATCGCTGATGATTACCTAATCAGCCGCTGATGATTACCTAATCAGCTCAAACTAACTATCATCAGTGACTTAGTACCTACTAAGTCACTGATGATAATTAGTTTACGGCTGATCGTAATAATGCATTACTTTTACTCTATCTAGATATTATAGAGTTATCCTGCCTGTATTACTCAATATATGCACAATTTCTTGGCCTCCAAGTGGGGATATGAGCTTAATTTAATTGTAAATATATTCTCACCTTTTATCGTATAAAGAAATACTGCCAAACATCACATACCCTTCACGTACATTTTTTCTGACAACAACTAATAGATATGTAACCTAATAGTAAAATTTAAGACAAAATCTAGCTGATATAACAATAACACTTTGTCCAAATATTTACACAAAGTGTTATTGTTACATAAGTACATAAGTAACATAGTAGTTATATACTATGTTACTTATTGCTCGCTTCAACGATAAAGGAAAACGACGTGAAAATATCTACAAGTCTGGTAGTTCTTCTTTACTGTCACGAAGATGTATGAAGTCTACCGACCACTGGAACAGCGTGAAGGGCGATGGTACTATCCTTCTTACACTGAGTAAAGGCCTGTGCCCATCAGTGAGCCAGTTTATCAGCAAAGCTGATACTTATATTATACTTTGATCGAATCAAAATAAAACCACTAACATTGAAGCAAAAATATACCACTTTAAAAACGAGAAATATTACTTTTATTAACTGAACCGACAGTATACCTCTCAAATTGATAACAGCTATAACTTAGAAGCTATATTTTAACTAGTTATATTAATTATGTACTATACATTGCGTCATCTTTCCTTTTAGGATGAGCAGATGTGCAGTAATAAATACGATACAAGTCGCAATTATCGCCGTGAGGCTGTTTTCATCAATAAGGCATTGTTGGCCTACAATGTTATAAATAGTTGTTGTAAAACCATCTTGAAACATACTGACCCATTTATTATGTTTTCTTTAAACTGTTACAGTGCACGATAATTTTGAAGTAGCAGGAATTTCGTAGCCTTAAGGTAAATAGGCGCAACTTAACTTAATAGAGTTTCGAGAAAATTGTATGCAGAACATTATTCTTTTATTTGTTTTTTACGATATATATCATACGTATTTATGATCTTTATTTCCAATAAAGTTAATTACATAATTAGATTAATTTACATATTAAAAAAGTGTCATAATATCTCTATCCCTGGATTTTAAGTTCGTGATTATTGAGACTGGTCATTGACCAGTTTTGGCAATATAGGGAAATGTAATACCGCAATTTTATTAATCTCAGTTTCAACTAGACGTAGCAACATGTGGATGTGATTGTGTTATGGTACCTCTTTTGTGAGTCAATCAGATCTATTATCCAAAAATCTCTCTTACAATTAATATGGAACATATGGATAATCCATATGGAACAGGAACACCTATTTGTACGCGAAGGGGTAGGTAAAGATATACACCACTTAAAATCGTAGGTATCAAAAGATGAGCTCTATTATTGAAAATTGTCTAACAATTAAATAACAATAGGTGTTTGCCCGACTAGAGATTCGAACTGAAGACCGCCGTAAAGATATTTTTCTTAATAGGCAGTCTTTTTCATAAATTGCAATTTACTAAAAGACAATTTAGTTGTTTTAATAAATTGCAATTTAATAAAAGACAATTTAGTTGTTTTAATAAATTGCAATTTAATAAAAGACAATTTAGTTTTTTTAATAAACTGCATTTCTATAAAAAGACTAAGATGGTGATTAACAATTTGACTTAATTTATATAGCGCATCAGTTTCTTGCTACGTAAAGAACAAAGTAAATTTTTGAGTTATAGCTTTTACGTATAAGGAGCTATATTGCGAATAAAAGCTTAGAGCGACATAACTGGACGTGGATATTTTTTTATAAAAAAATGTATTAGTATATTATAATGTAATTTCATATTATTATTAGTGATGTTCGTACTTGGGCCCCAAGCAACTGACCACAAAATAAAAAAGTGCTCTGTGCTGAACAACGTACCTACCTACCAGTAAAATATAAGTATGTGGTCATGTATTTTTATGCTAATAGGATAGCACATATGGGTCGCTTGATACTAAGCGACACTAGGGTATTACATGCTGCCTTAACGAAAAGGAAACGCAGTGCTATCAGGGCAGTGGGTACGATATAGCCAAGGTAGCCTGGAGACGGCAACGCATCTACTTAACCTCCTGTTTGCCAGGATCTCAGATACAATGAGAAAATGTTTACACCTAGCGTTGAGCTACCTGCCGGCATGCTAAGGGCTAAGTGATCCTAAAGTTTGGAAAGCCTACTCACTGCAGGAACACAACACAAGGTTCTAGGTACGTCTGTGATCTTCTGTAGAGTGGAAATCCTTCTCAAGCCGACGTAGACTTAGGCAATATAAAATGCATTGCCCGATATAAAAGTTACGTAGAGATAAATAAATTAGGTGAATTTTATTAATATAACAATACTGTATATAAACTCTGACCTGTATTTCACTGAAGGGTCTACTGCGATATTTCGCTATCTTAGATCCTACCCAATAGGGGCAAACTTATGGCCGCACAGCGGGCACATTTTCTATGTTTGCTATTGATACTTTTTCACAAAAATACCTCTTCAAACTTTTGTCTTACGATCCTAAGCACAATATGTAAAGCGATTTTTGATGTTATTGTAATAGCTATCAGTAGCAGAAGAAATTAAAATTGGCGATAAAAATTATCTAATAACTCGAACATTCTATAGTTGCGCCTTCGAATGCTAATTTATTTGTCGACATTGGCTAACATTCGAATACAATGTTACTTATACAGTTTTATATCTCCTTTCCGTAAAGTAATTATTTGAAATTCGGTGGATGTGGCTGAGAGAAACTTAAACAATAATTGTCTAAATTCGAATAATCCAAACGCTTGCAGTAAGCTAATGTACTTAATTACAAAATTAGAAAAGATTCCACCTTCAATGCATCAGCGTTGATACATTTTCTCAACACGTGTAAATAAATAAAATAATAGTTGATCGTTGATTGTTAACATTGCTAGCGAGAACTCTATCCCTACTTGAGAAAAGTCTCTCGTATGTCGCATGGCATTAAAAAAAGTCTGCGTTCACTTGGAAAAGTCAAAATATTTTCGAAATTTTTATTTTTTGTCAAGTATAATCAATAAATGCATTATTTATTGCTTTAAAATTAAAAAACACAATTTTAATATGAAAATCTCTATATTCTTTTTGTTTTTCGTTAATAAAAATAGATATTTAAATTTCTATGAAATTTGTAATTTAAAGAAATGGGAAGATTTGATTAAAGTAAATAATTTTATTAATTTATAAATGTTTATTTACAAATTTATTACAAAATGACTCCTGCCCTGGCTTGAACGCATGCGGAAATCCTCCTGGGCATGCTGTAGATCAAGTTGTCCAATAGTTCTTCGATTTCTTTCGATTTGTCACCTTGCTGAACGGTTCCAGTAGCATTTCTTTGCCTTTTGGAAATCCTAGGCCGTCTCCGAACTCGGACACGTCGCTTATCAGGGTTCGTACTAATCCGCATTTCGTCAACGAAAATACAATACGCCAACCATCTTATTCTTCGTTTTCATCGTTTTGACGCTGCCTGGCTCTCTGCAACCTGTGTCGCTGTCGTTCCCGTGTATGCTAATAAGGTACTCGCCAGGATCTCTTTTATCGTAATCTAAAGTGGTGTAAGCTATTACGAATGGTCTGAGTGTTAATATCCAGTCCAGTAGCAGCTCGCAGCTCTAATCTTAGTTTGGTAGCGTTAATTATTAGATCAGGGCCGGCAAGAAGTCTGATGTAGCGCTTCTGAACATCACTAAGGATAGCCGGGCGGCCACTGTGAGGTCGATCAGCCAAGTTGCCAAAGCTCCAGTACCTCTGCAGGGTAGTAACGACGCAGGTTTGAGAAACGGAGACTCTGGCTGCGATTTGCCTCGTAGAATATCCTTCTTCACGCAATAATACTGTTCTTGCTTGCAAGGCTTCAGACCACCTGGCATTTTTCAAATAAACAATTTTAGAGAAATTGATTAAAACAGCGTTCAGGCAGAAACAGCGTTCAGGCAGAAACAAGAATGAGAGTCATTTATCATTCACCTCGTTTCTATATAAAAAAACAAAAGAAGATTTTATGTTTTCTATATTTGAATAATGTGTTTTTAAATATTAAAGCAATAAATAATGCATTCATTAATTATATTTTGACACAAGTTAACGCGGACTTTTTTGATGTGTGTATTCACTTCAAATAATCCTATAGCTATATATGCAGCAGGACAAATCACTAACGCGAATAATCGTATAAACCATTATTAATAAGTTCTTTACTGGAAACAAGTTTAAAAAAAAATTAGTTACGTCTTCGGCAGCCAGTCTTAACAGAGACAGGCCATATAAGAGCAGGAAATATTTTATTTGATAAGTGCACTTTCTTTTCGGTCACGCTCAAAGTCCGATGGGGACGGCGCGCAGCGATCCGTCCTGACCGAGGGAAAATCAGGCGCAGGATTAACTTCTTTACGAGCTTGCCAAGGCACTTATTTTATTATTAAATTCTAGTAACGTGTTTTCGAGCGAAAACTACTCGATTCTCGCCAATCGCTGTTAGTAGGACAACTGCCGAAATGTATGAAAAGTTGTAAAACCGTTTTAACAACTTTTCATACATAAATTAAGTATTTTATAGCGGACGCCTGCAAAAAGAAGTTTCCCACAGAAACACATTATATTATACAAAGTATATACAATAATACTTTGTAATTTTATACGTTAATGACCTCATAAACTTTAGATTTAATTAGCTTATTCATAATTCTGATGTTATCTTACTTACTGTACCTATTACGCCTGTGTATCCCCGGTAGGTCAGAGAGAAATGCGTCTATGTATTATAAGTATAAGACCTTTCGCTAACTATGATTAAATCCTGCGTATTATGGTGCAAGTCTATTACCGACTACCGGGCATAATTCTATATACCTTGCTTTGGAGAAGGGACTTAAAATCTTTAGATCATCAATATTTTACGATCGACAGTAGCACGGACACATTTATACGATTGAACTAATCAGGAACAACAGAATTAATTTAAATCGAACAATAGGCCGATATATTACTGAATATTTACGTATCAATGTAAATGTGTATATGATATAACTTTACGTCAATATTCTTTCGTTTCATTACGGTAAGTCAAAGCGTCGAATCCGTTCAAATACCACGCTCGGCGTCTTTTCTTCTCCTACTTCTACCATTTCCTAATTTTACTTCATCATGAACACTAAAGCGCGAATTAAATGGCATTGTAGTTTTCTGTCTGTCTATAGCAGCCATGTCAATGTGCCCGTTAGACAATAAAATGCTTTCTCTTATACACGGAACATAAAAATATAGCTAACAAACTGTGGATCTAATACAATTCTGCCTACGCCTTCGCCGGTAGAGGTGTCTATGTTAATATATTATATATTAACAATAATAATAGCACGAAATAAATCTCCATAATACCTCCACAATAGGCTATCACCACAAACTTAATCAGGCAATATATGAAGCGTCAAAACCCATAATAATCGTCCATTTAAGTTCGCGCATGCGCGCTGTGACGTGCAATATTTTGTGCGCGTGCGCTTGCGAGTGGCACCTGTACGTCATGTAACGGGACGCGGTTTCTTGCGTTGTCGTAATTAAACACGTAAAAAATATGTCAGCAACATTCCTGTTTAATTAATCAGGTACAAAGCGATACCAATTTAAGGGTTTGTTGTAACCATGTATACGTATAATCACGCATGTTTCGTGGAGGAGGCAGGCAGAGTCTGTCAGGGAGCAAGTTTAATTTTCAAAGTCAAGGTCTAAGACAAAAATCTTAATTTCCATAAAAATGTGTACAAGTCACACGTCAATTAACTAATATGTTAATAAAAATAATAATAAAAATAAATAGAAGAAAATGGAAGTTTTGAATTGAAAAAGCCTGTTCGTGGAGTAGAGCAAGCAAGCATCTTCATGAGAAGAAGCAAGCAAGAAACTAATGGCCACTCTTTTCAATCGCCAAATGTTTATTAATTTCTTACTATCCTGGCATAATTATGTTTTATATGTTTGTATAATAAAGTTGGCTTACAGTATTAATTATTAAATAATATCAGCCCTGTTTATAAACGTCTCAATGCTGAGCACGGGCTTCTACTCAGTATGAGACGGGTTAAGCCATAGTCCATCACGTGGATCCAATGCGGATTGGAAGACTTTACACATCTTTGAAACATTATGGAGAACTCTCAGACATGCAGGTTCTGTCAAGGTATTTTCTTTCACCGTTATAGCGAGCGATAATTAACTATTTCATACGTACGTAACTCCCGAGAAGTCACAGGTGGCCAGGTGGTGGTGGTGGTGGTGGGTGTGGAGATCGAAATTGGGACCTCCAGCTAGTTAGCCAGTTGCAATATTATAACGATCTAAATGTAAATTGAGTCAACAGTAAAACTAAATGAAAGACAGATCAATTGAATTGAATCAATATATTATTTTATTTACTATCGTTATATTCTTCTTGCACACTATTTATTCACTGTCTTTGTCTCTCTCTCTCTCTCTCACTCTAACACTTGGTAAGTATCCAGAATGGCTCTGATTTGTAAACATACCCTGTATATACACACGCACACACACATGTCCGAATAAATTCACACAAACACACACAAACGCGCGCGCACGCAAACTCTATGAGACATAATTTTGATAGAGATATACGGGGTGTGATCATAAGGGGTCTTTATACTTAATTACTCATTCCTTTCGTAATTGGAAGGTTGTTACGTCGCGCGTCATCTTGAAAACGTATTGAGAATTTTGTTTAGACCCTTTATAACTATCGATAGTTATCTATTAATCTTTTGGCCAACGCTAGGTACTTGAGCCCAGACATAATGTATTTTCATTGTGCCAGGTTATCGGATAGTTGATGAAATTACAACATTTAAACAATGTTATTGATACTCATATTAACAAATTGGTAAAACGTACTCTATGTTCTTTTATATATCCCTGATAGCGTGTATGCGAAATGATGATGGTGGACTATGGCCTAACTGTTCTCACACTGAGAAGAGGCCCATGCCCAGCAGTGGGACAGTTTATATGCAGGGCTAATATTATTTATTTATAATAGTAATAGTTGGGTAGCGTACCAGCTCCGTAACAACTCGCTGAACTACTGCACTAATTCTATTTAATATAACGCTCACAACACGTCAATTATACAGTATTACTACTACACATAACTCGATACAACTATGTTGTAGTGCTGTATATGGCTGTATGTTTGATTTATCGTAAGTATATGAAACAAGATAATTAGATACATCGTTCTGCACATCACTACCGCATGCCAGTACTGTCGATAACTATTTATTATAATTTATCGATATAATAACATATTTCTGTCTGTTTATATATGGTATTATGAGTAAACGACGTACCTACAATGTTCGTGCGTAAATAGACTAACGCCAATACTCATCGAATATATAGGCAGGAGTGTATCACAGTCGTATTACGTCAGCTATTACAGTGCTAAGATAAGCCAGAGGGTGAGCCTATCGCTGTATATGGGGCAGGTATATATTTCCAGAATCCGTGCTGATGTTTAGAATGTTCTACCAGAAAGCACTAATAACATTTTGGTTAACCCGGCAATTAAAGCCGTGAATATATTTTTCTTGCATTTAACGTTGCTAATGAGACAATCAGTTCATCGAAAAATATGTAGCTAGTATAAATTAAAATTATAGAAATCTCATTCCAGAACAGTCGTATTTCAAGGTTTTTCTTGCAATATTCTATAACAAAAATTTCGATCAGACCTATGGATGCTTCTCACAACCCTGCATTTAATAGAAAAGAGCTAATGATCTTTAAACGTCTGAATTCAGAGCAGGCACTCCCAAGTTATGTTCTGTTCGATCATTAGTCCATCGTTTTAATAGTTCTAAAATCTCCGCGGTACAAAATTATACCTATTGCAAGAGATAAATTTATTAATGTATCATAAAACAATGTGGCTCTGTCTGTGTATCTCAAGCATGTGCTCGTGACGCCAGTGAACATTAATTGTATATTATTTGAATGATTATGTGGGAAACATTTTATGCTAGCTTGTCATTCGTCCATTAATTAAGAATTAACATTTATTACCTTGTTTGTACGTACAAATGATAATAAATGATGACAAAGCCTCACGCTTATATTCCCAAAGGGGTAGGCAGTGCGTTACATACAAATTTCACCAGCCGTGGTTAATAGAGAGCTCCTGACTGTCACTAAGAATTTCTTAACAGAATATACCTCGCCTCACTTAATGCCCCAGGCATTAAGTCCAAGACCTCATGTATAGCACATTCACATTTACTATCCCTTCGTCACCAAGGCAATATGAAGTCACGATGAAATATTATTTATAAAGACATAATAAAAGTGTTTTACTACATACTAAGTAACATACCACAGAAATTATGCAAGAAATTACGCCTCATGACTGCGCAGTGGTACAGGCCGACTTAAAAATAATTGCCCCGTGTAGGATTCGAAACCATAACACTCGGCGCGGCAGTAGACGATTGCATGCTCGCTTGGCAATCCGGGCAGTCAAAAGAAAGATCAACCGTTTAACTCGTCATTATGTCAACAATGTCTTCTTACACAACCGCCTTGACAAAACGTACGTGTGTAAAAATAATACAGTATTAAAATCGATTGTGCTTGTCACAAAGGTACCAGTTTCCCTACATTACGCACAGTAGCCAAATAATTAATTTAACCATCTGCTTTCTCACATCTGCCTTAACCCTTTAATAAAAAAGGCTTTAAAAAACTTTCGTCTTATGTAGCGATTTGATAAAGAAGGTCGGAGTACTGGAAGTTACTGAAGTGTCTTTTTGAAGTGCTGCAGTGTGGAAAATGGGTTTGTTAGTTTTGTTGAAGTTTGTTTGAAGTTTTACACTTGGCTGGTCATTTTTAACTACCCAACTTTAAAATATCCTTTTGAGAATAGTTGCAGAAATGTCGGTTTCATTCGAATGAGCTTCTTTAAGAGTAGTTGGAAAATATTGATTAGATCCAATTAGCAAATAACCGTTTGTTTTATATACGAAACAATAGAGCAGTTTATAAATTATCGTTTACAGGTGATGTAGTTACCGTCTAATCAAGCGATTAGCCGGTACTTATCTCGCCCGGCTTGCGCGCTACCTGTTTAGTGTGATGCGTAACAGATTATATGCATTAGCATTAGCCATAAGTGATAATGGTAAGTCAAATTACAGTCAAACAGTTTTGTTCTGTGTTCCTGCGGTGAGGCAAATTACCATTATAGTATATTACCAGCGTACTAGTTATTTTAACACTTGCGCTGATAGCAAAACGACTTCTATTTTATAGGGTGGGTAACGTGCGAATTTTTTTACCTTGTGTCTAACGGCTAGATCTTTTTGACGTTGCTATAGTCAACAGTTGCATCTCTTTCGTACCCTGTACGTCTTTGTTATTGCATCGCTAAACAAATACGCTAGACAATTTTAGAGGGATTTGCCTCTCTGTTTTTTTATCTAAGCCGATGCTACGTGGTATCTAGCGTATAGTTATTGCTGTTGCAACTTCAAATCCTGCTTCATGGCTTGCCTTTTCCTCTGTTATTATTTACATTCTACTTTAACATGGCTTTAAACTTTAATATATTAACTTCAGAGAGAGTTAAAATGTTGGTGCAAGGTTTGCCGAGTGTCTATGGGTAACCACTCTACATCAAACGGGTTGTATGCTTGTGTGATTGTATAAAAAAGTACCTAATTACTAATCTGAACATCATATGATTAATTATCTTCGTTGAACTTCAATAAAGTCTATAAACTACTACATTATAAACCAAACAAGGTGTTCAATTTACCAATTAAGTGTTTACGACGAACCTCGTTTGTCATAATAAAATATAAAAATAACTTCATAGAAGCTATTAATCATGTTAACTAGAACATATATTAATCATATTGCGATGGTTTTAGTTTTAAATCGTGTGCGGAAATGGCTCATCGAAATATTCAGAACGATTTCATGTTTAGTAGCAATTCTTGGAAAATTTGTGAAATTATTGGAATTTGATTTTGGTTTAATATGAGGAAAATATTTTAAAGAATATAGAATGAATAAGTTATTTTGGTCTGCGTACCTCGTTGGACTTGTTGTATAAGCTTGCGCTTATGTTTGTGAGGAATATTGTGAGGTTTGCGTCCGTAGTCGCGCAGTGTTAATAGGTCAATTTGTGCGAAAATTTGATTATTATGCGCACAAGTACATTCTGTGTGCTCAGCGCAACGCGCAAAAGTGACACTGTTACTTAGCTAACAGTGCAGCTTCCTCTTATGTTCAGTAGCGGTGAGTAGAAGTTTTGAGATCATAGTCGCCTCACTAAATACAGTACTAGTTATTTAAGGATTGTTGGTTGCTTGCTGTTTATGTTGGTTGCAATCTAATAATAATTAAAGACATATTTATAATACCTAGAATGAAATTGATGTGCCTATTAACGTTAAGAGAAGCATGTAGTGTTAGTTACATACACTTGAAAACAGAGTTGAGTACAGCAAATGCGCAAAGTATACCTAGTTAGCAATTCATAAATAGTACATATTAGCAATATTGAACTTTATTCTGAATGAATGGTACCCTATCTCCTTTTTTTGTATCCCTGACAACGCGTATGCTTTATTTTATGATGATCGTTCGAGTAGACCACGGCGACTCTAGATGTTACAGATTAATTTTATCATGTGCTCCAATATGGTTTGCTCGACCGAACGTTGCCTTAAAAACATTTCACGTTTCAAATGAACGAATAACGTTTTAATAAACAAACAAATGCCAAATGAAAGAATGTCGCCACAGTAAATACGACTTTTCTTATAGTCACAACTATAAAAATATCATACGGAATACTCATACAATGATTACGTGCTCAATAAGAATTTCCGATAAAAGAAACTCTATGAAAATTACAGTTTTCCACGAAATCATTCATCACTGCGCATTCAAAGGTTTTACTGTGGAACACATAAAAAAGTTATAAAATCTATGTCAATAATATTCTCAAATAAATAAAACTCTTTGATGTAGGCATGATTTATGTCTTGATTCGTGATGTATGTTCGTTATGATTCTATGGTACTTATTTTTTATAGATAATGTGAATGGCATATATAAGGGGTTCAGTTCTAGGAGTGGGTAGTTTCATATTTTCATTATAAACGACCCGGTATATCAGGTATATTGACCGCAATTAGATTTCATTTCATATCAAAGCCAAATACCATTTGCTTTACATTTATTGATATCAATCTACTACTAAGTTCCCGCGCGGTTTCGCTCGCATGGCATGTTATAAAACATATCCTAAATTATTTAGGTATAATGTAGCTTTATACTAGTGAAACAAATACATACACGGATTTTGTATGGCCACTGGGTGGGCAGAGTGATAACGTCCGAATTACGAATGTGATTAAATTTGCCTATGGAAGTTACGTTACACACTTATAATCCGATGAGCAATATACTTTTAAGAGTAGTTGAAAGATCATTATGAAATCTCGCATACACACGACAAAGGACATAGGGACATTATATCCAGGAAAAAGTACTGTTCCCGAGGATTTTAGATACATACATACAGAGTCTCTTAATTTCCTAAGAGATATGCAGTGGTGTATTATACCTTATTTCACCAGGTATATTTAGATCTCACGTTATAGGAGGCGAGCCTATTGTTGTCTTTCAGGCGCAGACCCCGACTCCGTGCTGGTATTGAGTATTTATTAACAGAGCCCGCATTATCCGAACAGGTAATCGAATCCTATGTGTGTGAAACAAACAACAAAATAAATATCCAATATGTTTCTTAGGAGTTAATATGTATATTAAGAAAATTAAAAATACATTTAAAATAGCCTTTGAAAGAAAAATACGGGTGGATTTGGATGGATTATTAAGGGTATTAGGGTGTCGAGCAAAATGAAACGCTTTCTAGTAATAAGTAAATATAATGATGTTAACTTTATTAATTACAGAAACAAATATATAACTTTGTATAGAAATATAATAAAAAAAGGCAAAAAAAATTTAGTACAGTCTGAAATATCTTGATCCAGAAATATTTCTAGGGATATATGTAAAATTATAAATAGACATAGAAATAAAACAAAATAATCGCAAAAAAGGCTAGTTCTCAAAGAAGATAACATAGTCATAACAGAAGCAGTTGAAATTGCAAATACTTTTGCAAAACAGTTTACAGTAAACCCAAATATCTACACTACCAGAGGGAAGGAAAATATGCGTTCACTGCAACAAACTATAAATAGAGTTGAGAACGATATCACTTGGGAACCTACCACGACTAATGAGATTGCCAATCTAATAAAGAAAATGCAGTGTAAGACATCATGTGGTTTTGATGAGTTACCTATAACCGTTTTTAAAGACAATATAGACATGTAAGCAGAGCCTTTAAAAAACTTTTAGAATAAATGTATGGCAAAAAGTGTCTTCCCAGATCAACTCAAGGTATCCAAAGTGATCCCTATCCACAAAAAATGTTTTACACGAGATCCAAAAATGTATAGGCCTATTTCTTTATTGCCAAAACTATCTAAGATTTTCGATAAATTAATTAAGACTAGACTTATAACTCATTTAAACCGAAACAAACTTTTACATCATAGACACTACGGGTATCAAGCTGGCGTAGGTACACAAGATGCCATCGATACTCTAGTCAAAGACGTCAAAAGTAGATTAAATACAAAGCATCTGGTTGCCGGTCTCTTTTTAGATTTAAACTCTGCTTTTGACACAATCAACCACAACCTAATCTTATGTAAGCTCCAACACTATGGGGTAAGAGGCAACGCCCTACAACTCCTCAAGTCAAATTTTATAAACAGAAAAATGTTCGTGGAAATAAAACAAAAAATTATGCTCGAAATGATAAGAAGCAGAATGAATCCAATATACATTGTGAACGGTTCTTTAGGTCTAAACTCGAAAACACTAGCATAGGCGTTGCTCACGTTGGTCGTATTTGCAGATGCATGAACAGAATAATATCGGCAGATAATATTCAGTCTTTCAATTTTCATGTGAATGAAACTTTAGGAGCATTTCATAGTTGGTTCAATGCTAGTAAAACCAATGTAATGCTATTTAGTGAGACATCCAAAACCAAGAACCGACTGAATTGTACTTTGGACGGTATCAATGTTGGCATGGTAGAAATAGTAAAGTTTTTGGGAGTGCATATTGACTGTCATCTAAACTGGCAACCTGAACTTGTAAGTTTAGAAAAATCTGTCAGTTCAGTGTGCTACGTACTTAAAAGCCCAATAAATGAGGTGGACATACCGCAATTAAAAAAGGTATATTACGCCTTAATCGAATCTAGGTTAAGATATAGTATTTTGTGTTGGGGGTGGTAGCTATGAATATAATATACAAAAAGAGTTCGTTTTACAAAAAAGAGCTATCCGCACTATTGTATGTATTCATCAGCAGGAATCTTGCGAAAAACATTTTAAAGAATTAAACATCCTCACAGTTCCTTCCTTGTACATCTTAGTACTCTTAACACATTTTTCTAAATATGTAGATGAATGTGAGACAGAGGAGGAAAGAAAAAATTGAGAAAGTACTAGAAGGAAAAATTTTAAGACCAAACTTATTCCACACCTAGACATAGTTAAACATGGCACCTACCATATGTCAATAAATTTTTTTAACAGACTGTCTGATGACATAAACGTATCGCTAAACAAACTGGACTTTAAAATAAAATTAAAACATTTCTTGCTTGCATTTCTACTCAATTAACCGGTCGTATACCGCCGGCTCGCATACCAGCCGGCAGATTTGTACCCGTCGTACGTCGTACGACGTCGTACGTCGTACGTCGAACGCCGCGCGCCGCCTTCGCTTAAGCGAAGGCGGCGCTCGGCGTTTTGGCGCCAATTTGGTGGCTCGCATGCGAGCCACCGGCCTACGACGGGTACAAATCTGCCGGCTGGTATGCGAGCCGGCGGTATACGACCGGTTAATGATATCTTAGCTGGAAATTGAATTAAGATTATTATTTTTATACTTGTAACTTATTTTCTTTAAGCAACTACTAAAAGTGTGCCATTATAATTAGATGGATGAATTTATATTTGTTACATTAAAATTTTATTTGAAGTTATTATTTTGTATGACATATTATTCTAATTTGTAATTTTTATCTAATTATTCACTGACATATATTATCTTTATTGACATATTTAAAGTAGAAATTATAGATTTATATAAATTGTTATTATATGATCATGCATCCACGCATAGAATTATAATAAATTATTGGTAACCAAACTGCTAAATGGCAAATAGTGATGTGCTTTAATTATGTACTGTAATTAACATTATTCTAATTCATATCAACACAATGTAAAAAAAATATGAAATAAATAAATAAAATAATATAAATAAAATTAAATAAATAAAGTTACTCAATCAAGCAAAAATTAAACAGATTTGGATGAAACTTAATATAAGGCTGGACCATGGTATGGATTACAAACATAAGGGTTCTATCCCAACATGAGCACCCGTGAGGCAAATCACGCGGGCAAAGCCGCGTAAAGTGAAAAAGACCCATTTTTATATTTCGTGCTTCTACTAAACTGTATAAAACTTAAAGGAAACCATTATACTCAACAAAATAATCAAACCTATGAATAAACGATAAGCCGCAAACAAATGCTTCGATGCCACCGAGTCAGTCTGCCTGTCATCAAAGAAAGTGGCGATAATATTAACTACAGGGATAACACAGTAATGTTGTTATCATCAACCGTTAATTTTCAATACAACTTTATTTAATTACTGTGACTTTATATACTGACATTATTAAAGTAGGCTGTAAAAGAAATTACTTGTAATTTGTAATATTAATGTCAATTGCGGCACTGTTTGTTGAATTTCGTCATCGCTTTGTCCAATACAACTTTCTTTAAAGATGCCTAGTATAGGTACTAGGCATATAAGAAAGAAATTTATATAATATCAGCCCTGTATTAAACTGTCCCACTGCTGGGCACGAGCCTCTTGTCAGTGTGAAAAGGGTTGGGCCATAGTCCACCACGCTGACCCACTATGGTTTAGCAGACTTAACATATCTTAAAGGACGTTATGGAGAACTCTCGGACTTGCTGGTTTCCTCACGATGTTTTCCTTCACCGTTACAGCGAACGATAATTAACTATTTAATACGCATATAACTACGAAAAGTCAGAAATGTGCGCCTTGGGAGCGAGATTTGAGACTTCTGCATGGCAGTCCAACGGTCTCCCAGCGATAACCTAGTCCACCGATGCTTTATTATAATTTTTATAATAATATATAAATATATAATGTTGCTGTGACCTATCAGCGTCCAAGTTTGAAACTACACAGAATGTAACACCATGAGTGCAATACATAATTAAAAATATCATCCATAGGCCATGTGATCGATTCCTACAAATGACACTATTAACGCGACCTTCAAATTCTGTCATATGTCAAAGGATATAAATATGCGATAGACTAAGTTATCGCTGGGAGACCGTTGGACTGCAATGCAGAAGTCTGAAAGCTCGATCCCAACGCGTGCATCTCTTACTTTTCGAAGTTATGTGCGTATTAAACAGTTAATTAAGGGTGAAGTAAAACATCGTAAAGAAATCTGTATGTTTGAGAGTTCTACATAACGTTCTTGAAGATATGTGAAGTCTGCCAACGCCCACTTGGCCAGTGTGGTGGACTATGGCCTAACCCTTCTCACACGGAGAAAAGATCTGAGCCCAGCAGTGAGTCAGTTTAATACAGGTCTGATATTAAATATAACAATTATCGCGATCGCGAGTGAGAACTACACAAAAACCGTCACAAGGCTTCCTGTACTGTTGAAGATATTGTTAAAATCTAATTGGAAGTGACTGTTTAACGGAGTCTGAAGCGAAAATAATAATTTAAGAATGTTTGTCTGTCTATTTGTTCTGTCGTCTTGTTAAACCACTGAACGGAATTTGAGATCGTTAAGTAGCTTGGAGTTCAACTTCAAATCTAAGACAACGTTTCAATTGTTTGCGTTCAACCACACTAAACGTAGTTCACGCGTGAGAAGACGAAAGAACTAGCATGTGGCTTAACGAAGTCTTATGTCTGTCTGTATCTTTGTATGCATTAAGGTAAAAATATATATGTATATCGAAAAGTGTTAAACACACTGTAGTATTACTTAATTACCGTTTACCGAATACCGTTCCAGACGTAAGGTTCCTAAAAATCAGAGAGCATCAAATAAACCTTTGTAAGTATGAGATAATACCCGAGAATTGAACCTGGTATCTCGAGACAACAAACATAAATGCAAACTGGATCAACAAGTTTAGCTCTTTCTGGAGGCGTCTTCAATTTATTCAATATTTAAACCTGTATTACGTAATCTACTACTGTAGTCCTGCGGTCTAAATTTGCGTGCGATTGTGAAGATTTGGATTCGATTCCCGGGTCACGCAGTGTTATTTGGTTTGCTATTAGAAAACCCCTAATAGCAACACCCTGAAAATGTGTCCGGTAGATCACATAAATTTGCCCGATTTATAAATGGTTTGGTGCTCGGGTTGGGCAATGTTATTGTTTTGGTAGCAATTCTCAATAATAGGGCTTTCCCCTTATATTCATATGTCCTCTGCTAAGTGGAACCTAAAACAAAGCAAAAAGTGGGTGTAAACACCTCTGCCTACCCCTTCAGGGACATAATATTCGAAGTTAAAACTTGTATTATTATGTTGAATCCGAGTAAACAAGTATATATGTTAATCGTGCTCATAACACGAATGTCCGAATTGGGAGGTTTTAGTTATTACGTGGCAACACCTGTCTTTCGCATTAGCCACGTTTTTTTATAACGCAAGGTGTTTCTTGCATTCGATTTCGATTCGGAACATTAGATTTTTTGACATCGCCACCCTAATCGAAAATATTAATTATTTTTAATTAAAGTTTTATGTTAATTTTAAAATTAGAGTGCATTGAAGTGGGCAAGTCTATGTTGTATATTCTAATTAAGTTTATTGTAAAGATAATCTAATTTATTAATTGGATGATTAAAATAAAAATGTTATGAAGTAGCTATTGAAGATTTTAATAGGATAAGTGCTATTTTAATTGTGTAATTAAAATAACATCCTATCAACGGTATTTAGTTTCGGAATGCCACTTGAATGTAGTGTGTGCAGGATCTTCTAGAATTATTCTACGATATCAAATGTTAGTATCCTAAGTAGTAATTATGCACTTATTCATAAATAATACTATCAATTTTAATAAATTAGTAATTCGATTTTTAATTTTATATTTTAATAATATGTTGGTAACTTCATTAAAAATAAAACGTTTAATTTATAATCTTAACTAAAATTCGCTAACATACTAAATCATGTTTTACTAACTGTTCTTCGCTATCGCTTTTACTTTATTATTTATATATTCCTTTCTTTATTAAGAATTGAATATCATATCTGAAGTTTCCGCAGTAGCCCATTCGATATGGCACCGAACTTGCGAACCAGAGAGCCCTTGAGTGCGATCCTCACCTATTTCAGTACTGACGCCATGTAAATCCACTCCTAACACAACGAATTTAGATTAGTTAGTGACTAACAAAAAAAACTAGTAATTTGATACTATATACATAGAACTGCGTTTAACATGTTTTATTAAAATAGCAGTTAATCCGTGAAAACATAAAAAACAGACCGGATATATTACGCATTTATATATTTATAAAGATTCATAATGTTATGATATTAGTCTATATTTTATCTATTATTTACCATTATGTGGCATATCTGCTTCTAAATTATGAAATATCATGTGACAAAATTTACATTAAAATAAAGGCAAGTATCGATTTCAATGCTTTTAATATTCAATTTAGTCAATGCACGACATGTTAGTTATATTTTATAACTTCACATTAGTATTCGATCCAGTTTCGGGAGCCATAGTCTTCCGAACATTCTTTGTATGAAATATTGAGTTGATCATTAAATAAAACAAGAAACGACAAAAAGCAATTCGCAAACTGGCTACGCAGCGCACGTGTCTCGAGATCCAAGTAAAACTTGAACACAACATTCTAAAATAAAAAAGTCAGAGTACCGATCAATAAATGTCATAAAGTGAACTTTAAAATGAAATTGTCGAAATTTTTATGAGTACAAAAAGTGTATGTTGTGTAGTTGTTTGCTCGTCGGGATATACAATATGGCGTCAGGAGGCAGGTGATCAGAACGCAGCTGCAGCTATCAAGGTTAGGTACCCCTCTCTGCGTGTTTACTCGGTCCCCCCGGCGCGTATCGATAACTGATAGTGATGGGATAAACGTCTATCTAGTCGTGTTCAAGTAGCTATGAGCTTGCTTCTAATTATACGGTGTAACTTGTAAGTATTGTCAAATATTAAAGGTATTCTTGATAAGAGAAGGTAAGGATGCGAAGTCTTTTTAACCGTTTCAAGGAAAACGTAAATAAATAACAATGGTGACATTACAGTTGCCTGCAGACGCTATTTTATTTATGTATCTAGTAAAAAGTGACTGACAAGCTGTCATCGAGATTGTTATAACATTTGTTCTAATTGGATAACATACGTCCAATAAGAAATAACAAAAGACCTATTTTACGAAATTGAGTTTGCAATACATTGTTTAATAAGAGTATCAATATTATTTACTGCATAAGTTTTCAACATTCGTAAAGAATTAATTTAACAATTACTAAAAAACGACCACATTCAATTGTATACTGAACTGAAATGCGGATATTTTCCTGGATTCTTGACATTAGTTACTAAATATATCTCTGTTTTAAATTAATTACCAACTAGATGCAGCTAGTATAGAATTAAAACAGTACCACAAAATTAAATGATGTACTGTAAAATACCTATAACTTCAAAATTTCAGATCAAGTCTTCGGCTTTTCCTGATATAATACATGTTTTCTCAGCGTTTTAATACCTTAATCATATATGTAAGTAGTTTACATATATACACGCACGCCTGTTTTTCACAGTAGACAGAGGCTACAAACTGTAGTCTGTATAGGTTCATTTATTCTAATCAAATTCTCCATGACTGCTTCTCGCTTTAGTACACTTGACCTTGCTCAACATAACTTACTAACTAAATACCAAAACAAGTACATTTTTAATTAAATAAATTATCTCTTAAAACTCGATAGATTGTTATTATAAGTGAAACAGCAACATCACTATAGCTGGTCGGTGTCCACGTGTCGAGCACGCGTCAGTTCGCGCCTCGTCCGAGATAATACAAGCACACAAGGCACCCCACAAACCGAGGTCACGCCACACCGGCTCCCAAATGTAACAGTAAAAACTCCACATGAACACAATTATATCAATAAGAATAGGTGACATTATGTCTTGATACTGTTTTGGATTTAGGTCCGAAAATAATTGCTTTAGAACGTTCTCTAAACAGATCAGAGATATTCTGGAGAGGATTTCGGCAGGCAGAGAATACAAAATGCCACTTTCTAGTATAACTCTGCTTCAGTCAGAATCATTAAATACCTGAACTCTAAACAAACAACGTGATGCCTCACATCAGAAGATTACTACCAGTTTTTAGAAAAATCTGCAACTCGGCAGGTCTCTAAACACTTATGTGTGTATATTAGGCGTTTGCTCAAAGCCTGCTACAGTACTGTGTCATAACATGGGGCGAATCTGCCAAAAGTACCCTTCTACGCCTAGAACGTCCTCAACGTGGTATACTAAAGGTCATGCTTGGCAAACCACAAAGGTATGATTCCTCTCTTTTATACACTGAATGTTCAGCCCTAACAGTCAGACAGCTTTTCATACTATCAGCTATTCTCCGTAAACATAAAAGCATAGAATTCTAGCCTATCTTAAAGCGGAACAAAACTAGAATATACTCAGTAATACCACATAGAACAGCACTGGCTCGGTCCCAATTTTATGCAATCGGTAACCATTTATATAACCAAACGAATGAAGTAAATAATATATATCCTTTGTCTCTTAATAATTGTAGATAACTGTACGAAACTGGCTTCGAAAACTCAATTATTTAGAGACAGATTCCATATTTACTGCTTGCAACTTGTCATAACACACAAGGATACACATACAAATACACAAACGCACACTCACTCATTGTAGGACATGCGCGCACACAAACACCCATGCACGCAACCATAATCATACACACTCACACACCCTTCGTAACGTTGTGGTAATTTTAATTTTTATACTCTTTATTGTTTTTAATTATTTCTCTTTTTATTTTTGATATTTTTATATTCGTATGTTATGTTTTTACACAAAATTATTTTAGCCTCGTATTAGTATAATTTACAAACTCATCATACTTACTTATACGAATAATCATATAGGGTGGAGGGCGCTGGCGGCTGTAACACGATTCAAACTAGCACAGCCGTCAACGATAACCTCTTATTTTGCAAGGATATTTTGTTTACCGTTTACGTATCTAAAATAAGATCATATTGTAAAATTTTATGAGTGACAATAAATATTATTATTATTACTCCAAAATGTCTCAGTTCGATTCTCGATACGATATCTTCCTCGTATAGATGTATTGTATTATCTAGATATTTAAAACTATATGTTTTCTATAACTTAAAAAAAACCAATACATCACTATAGAATTCAATACGATTAATTATTTGAAGTCATATTATGATATCAAGATAATTGACAATACAATGTATTATATTTTTTAATAAGATATTAAACCGAATCGGTTTACAGCTAAGTTTCCATGGGATCTGCTAGTCAATTATATTTAATCTCACTACTAAACTCATATACCGCCGCTGTAATATTTGGATTTTGTTTATAGTAACCATGGCAATAACAATTGGCTACTATGGTTACTGGCGAGGTGACTGAGACCGAGGTGAGTTTTTGGCAGGATTGACTTACTGAATCGTCCGTTTTGCATGCATTTACCTTTGTATCTACACCCAAATATAAGGAGAATATAGCAAAAATATACCTTCGCATACTTATTTTCTCGGTAAATTCGAATTTACCATTATCTGATAATACTTGCCCAGTAAAAGCCTTGTATCATACCTCTTTTAAATAATTTTATTATAATTGGGATGAGTTAAGTTGCTACAAGGCACTAACTTCTGATAATGACAGTATTAAATACTTGAGTGTAAAGGTAGCAGTTTCTGTTGACAAGTAAACTTATTTTTACAGTGTTTTTAACTGTGAAGCGTGGCGGAAAGTAATCGATTGCCGTGACCATTGCACATACTGCAATTACACCACTGTAATATATTAAATTTAAACAACCTGTTTCGTTGTTGAAGTGTTATTAAATTACTTTTCAACATGCCGAATTTGACTTGTCATAAAATTATTTTCTCTTTGGCCCTATAGTGAGAGAGCGACAAATTTTGTAGCGGCTCGAAATCTGGCAATAATGGCATTGACTCGACCTTACCTTATATGTCGAATATATGTACATAGTCCCATTTTTATATCCCTAAAAGAGTAGGCGTCACTTTTAACCAGCTATCATTTTGACACATGTAATATGTCCTATGCTTATTATATATATCAATCGGACACATTTCCAGGCTGATATTACATTGACAAACATACCCATTTACCTATGTTTCGATACCCGGGTACCTATGGCTCGGTTTTGCCCGGGCATCGAAACCGACCCCTAATGCTCAGCAATACAATCACTATCGTTACGCCAGCGAGACAGATATCTGCTGAAATATAGATATAATACACCTCTGCCTACCCCTCTCAGGAAAAGAGACAAGTACAGCTAGTTTTTATGAATGAAATAAAAGGAACGTTACACTTGCGTATTACAATCGGTAATGTTATGTGCAGGGACAGTGGCCGGCGCGGCGCGAGGCGGCGACCAGTAACGTCGGCCAAACGATGGCAACATCGGATTTCTTGAAGCGTGTATCAAGAGAGGCGCCGCCCGTGACCGCAAACGCACGGGAGTAGAGCGGACATTGCTTTTGCTTGCATGCTTCTTACGTTTTCTATATGACTGTATAAATACACCGATTTTCACAAAATTTGGTTTGCGAATTTAATCTTTGGGTAAGGCTATAGACTAGAGTCGCGAACAACACAAAATATCGCTAGATATTCTTATTCCATTGTAGTTTATACAGTTGTTGTACACAAACATGCACATTTTTGTGTGCCATCTTCACACAAAAATGTGCAAGCGTTATGCGATATATACTGAGTACTATTTACAACATATAACACATAACAAATTTATGTCATAATTTAAACCGTAACCGACTGCCACGCCTGAGGTCGCGGGTTCGATTCCCGCACAAGTCAAACATTTGTGTGCATGAACATGGATGTTTGTCTTGGTCTGGGTGTTTCTATGTATAATATGTACGTATTTACAAAAAGAAATATATATAAGTATGTTTATCCATTGTCTAGTACCCATAGTACAAGCTCTACTTAGTTTGGGCTAGATGGTGTTGTGTGTATGTGATAGAATATTATTATTAAATGATTGTTCTTCCTTCCACACTTTGATAGACTTGTCGTCTATGTGTTATAAATTTAATTTGACTGATATACGCTATGCGTAAAAGTTCAAAAAACAAATATCGTGTTAGATTAATTTACGGCTCGTATTTCTAGTACAAGAGCTTTAAGAGATAGTGAAAATAAGGAAAGGAATTTGGGATACACTGCCTTCTTTTTCCCGTAAAATCTATTACTACGATCCAAAATAAGTAAAGACCAATAAGACGAATCATATACAAAAAAACATTATTTCGTATTATATAAATAACGTCGATTCGCCAAGTCCCTTTCACTCGCTAGCACAAGACCGCGACTAAGCGGTGACTTCCTACATCGCGTTCTGGCGGCTGGACGCGTTAACGACGTGCTTTATGGAAACAACCCCCCGCGCCTCCTGTCCAGCCCCCCGATAGGAGACTAAGGAAGAAAACCATAAATAATAACTTGGTTATTGTAACAGACCGGATCCAGATATTTAACGGTAAGAAATTCTCAAACATGCAGGATTTCTCATGATGTCCTATCATGAGAAAGCCTGCATGTCTGAGAATTTCTTTAAAATGCTCTCGTAAGTGTGCGATATTTTCCCTGGCTTACTCCGCGATAGGAGACTAAGGAAGAAAACCATTAATGATATTACCTAGTTACTGTAGCAGTCCGCTAACGGTAAAGGAAAGCAACGTGAGGAAGCCCTCTATATCTGAGACTAGATGTGCCCGCGGTTTCACCCGCGTTTATCGTTACTGCGACGCCCCCGTGGGTCGTAGCGTGATGTTATATGTGACGTGTTATCGATAAATAGGCTATCCAACACTAAAATAATTTTTCAATTCGAACCAGTAGTTCCTGAGATTAGCGCGTTCAAACAAACAAACAAACTCTTCAGCTTTATAATATTAGTATAGATATCTTTATAATACTTTCGAATATGTGTTTTCTCTGGCCTATCTCTTGATAGGAGACTTAGTTAGAACAGCATTAATAATAATACCTAGTTATTGTAGCAGTCTGCAAACGGTAACGAAAACATCAGTGTTGCAGGCGTCCATAGGCTACGGTGACCACTTACCTACCATCAGGTGGGCCGTATGCTTGTTTGCCACAGTAGTTGTATAAAAAATCTATTGGACACAGTTCCCGACTACGTGCTGCTACTGAAAATTTTTAAACCGAGAATACCATAAACATACGGTCTAACCTAGAAATTGAACAAAAGACCATAAGACACAGCAGTCACATTCACAGTGGTAGTGACTAGTGCGCTACCGAGGCAACTGCTAATTGAACTAATATGAGTGTGATATTATACACTTCTGGGTTGCATAGGCGTGAGTCTATGAGTATATCATAATAAGAGTGCTATTATAGATAATCGTCGTCGATCGTCGATCTTCTAACTTCCAAGAAGAAAGAGTACAAGTAGCCGAAATGTTCATATATACATAGCTTCACGCCTCTATTCTCGAAGGGAAAAGCAGAGGCGGATAACATTCTACGTAATTGGGAGCAGGCCTATCACCGCTTATCGGCGATCATCGCGGACTCTGAGAGTTTCTTTAGAGTAAAACTCAATGAAGCTTTGCTGGGAATTGAACCTAAGACCTGGTGCACAGCATTCGCATTAGTACTACTGCCTTACCGAAGCATATTAAAACCGATCATTATATAGTAGTTAGCTTCTATTAACTTATGAAGGCACTTACGTGATTATTAGTCATAAATATAATCATATCCATCATAGCTTATCACGATATCTGTGTAACATTTATACAAGTTAACGTTACCTCGTTTTAATAATAATAAGTGTTTAGTCATAGTTATATTTATTTACAGACATTATTGCTATTAGTAATTCGTATATTAGTATATTTTATACTTAACTATAAGCGCCTCGTTATCTCCATGGTATTTGACGCTTGCGTTAGCCAACGGATCTTGTAGTACGGAATTCTATTCGATCATAATATAATAATCATATCAGCCTATGCATAAAATATCCCAGTGCTGGGCACGGGCCTCTTCTGAATGTTAAAAGGATTAGGCCATAGTCTACCACATCCTCGAGATTTATTAGATACCATAATGGAAAACTCTCAAACGAATAAGAAGTCCTACGATGTTTTTCTTCATTGCTAAAGCAAGCCTAAATAACTATTTAGTACGCACTTAATCTTAAATTCTAACATAGTATCTTGTATTGCCGTTTCAGCCATGGACCTACTAACAAAATTTACATCTTACTAAACGAAGGCTTAATCTAATTCGGAATTCGAGCCTAGGACATTACAATCGGTCTTGAGCGCAAATTTATACCACGGGACCAACTGCATAGCTAGCGAAATGTACATGTAATACTTCTCTGCTTACTCCTTCGAAGATATAGAACCGTGTACCTTTACATCAATAAAACAGATGATCATGATTTAATAATAAGAATGACAACACGTAATGTAGATTTATATGTGTGCAATTATTTAGCGAAGTCTCTGACCCGTCTGACCATAGATTAGTTTAATACAGATACCCATTATCTACTGCTAGTTATACATATTATACCCAGTATATGTATACGCCCGATACTAGCATATACGTAAAGAGATTTTATATCAAGACGACCAAATTGCAATTACTGCGTCACATCGATTCGACACACGAATATGACAGGCCAATAACAGTACAAATGAGTTCTGAGAACTAGCAGCCTCTCACAAGAAACCGGCGTAAGAATAGTAATAATGTTACTGTTTCGCTTGATAAGTAAACGTTTTGATGACACCCATTCCTTTAATTTCATAATGTTTTTAATCCATTTTGTCTAGAATCGGCAACGCACCAAGTCGTCCGAGGAACTACTTTCGTTAACTGTCAAAGGCCATAAAAATAAGAACACTGTAACAGCATTTGGTCCGATGAGAAAGTTTTACGGATGTTTACATGTCTACCTTCTCCACGACATTCCTTTCCACATATCTTTAGTTTCTTTATCCAAGGCCAACGTGTGAGTGACTTCCTGAAGTATTCTCTTATACATTCCTGGTATTGCATGTGATCATAGGTTACATCATCATACGACATCGATCATAGGGTAAGTATTTACCACTAGGCGAGGCTTACGCTTCTGTGCAACCTTTATGCCATAACAAATCACGAATTAGTACTTTGTAGTATTGATTCAGCCATCTGTATTGACATAATTTGTGGTTTGGCTAAGAAATATATATTTGGAACAGATGAAAATTATATACTAGCTATCAAATTTTAAAATACTTCGTTTACTCTGTTCAGGATTTATTTGAAACATGTTGTGTGTTGAGATGATCGAGTTAAACATACGACCATTAATTTTATTGGTAGTTACTATTAACTACTAGTTTCTGCCTGAAACTTCGCATTTCGCTTACAAATAGAGATAATATAAGGAATAGAGCGTATTAACTTATTAACTGCCTTGACTTAGCAGTAGTTTCTTTTTTGTTTATTATTCATAATGACAACTCCCACACTAGGAGTAATTCCTGTATCGCGCTTTACAAACACTCAAACAACGGCCACAAAGGACACCCAGACTCGGAACAACTATTAGTGGATCACGCAAATTTTTGTCCAGTGTGGGGATCAAACCCACAACACTGGGCGCTGGGGTAGTGGCGATGCGACCATTTAAAACACTACGCGTGCAGTCGTAGTAAATGCGGTTGCTTTGCTAGAGGTCTCGTATTCCATTCCCGGTTAAGAAAAGTATTATTTGTTGTTTCTATCAACAAATTTTCACTAGCAGTCCCGAGTCTGGAATTAAGCCCAATAGACGGCAATAGGCTTGCTCCTATTATATAGGACCTTAACCCTTTCAGTGCCCAACACTAACACTAAGAGAACAAAAAAACGTGTTTATACGTAGCTATTGTTGACTCGTCGCGTCGTTAAAATCACTCATCACACGATGCGATGCGAGTTCTGGGCACTGAGCGGGATGTATACTTGGAGAAATGTGGGAGTAATATACCTCTACCTCTGGGCTTACCCAGGGAAAGATTGCAGAATACTGCAAGTTGGAGTACGCCCGAGTCCCACGTCGTGGCTGTCTCTATCCAGAGGAGTTCGGTATTGTCAACCTTTTTCTATTGCAATAGTTGGGGTGGGCAATCCGAGGGTGCGTGGCGGGTACCTCTCTGCACAATAATTTTATTACAATGGATTTATTGTCGTTCATTTGTTTAGTCCCAGGTCCTTCCGACTAAATCTACTACGGTGTTCTTTCACACGGCCTGGGCGCAGGGATCGCTCGCGCATTCATCCTGCAGCCCCGGCAGAAATACACCTTAGCCTATCCTTTCGAGAAAATAGACGTAAGACTGTGTATAAATAAGATAAATGTACCGTTATTGTACAAATACATTAATTTTTTTCTCACTTTAACAATTTCATTAATGAAAGTATGTCAAACTGTTATGAAAGTGGTACATGCAGATGTGTTGAGATGTGCAAATCATGCGCGTCAGAACTAAATGTGATGTCTAAATTAAACCGTCAATACGTACAGTCGGGTACAAACTGGTACAAAATATAACTTCGTAAGTTAAGCTTTCCAAAGGAGGTTTCTTAATTTAATTTGATCATTCAATTAAATTTAATTTATTATGTGAAAAGGCTACTTTCGCGTAAGACCTAAAATCGTTGTGACTTGGAGGACTTCCCAACCCAATAACACATTGCTCGACCTAGAAATTGAATCGGAGATCTCACATACAGTAGTCTTATTCTCAAACGCATTGTAACCAAGGCAGTGAGTGATTGTTTTGATTTTGTTTCTTTTTTTAAGATTTCTCCAAACTCGGCTTTTATCCTGTGTCGCGGAGGACAACAGATATTCAAACAAACATTCAAAACATCAACCAGACTCAGAACAACAATTGGTTAATTGTTTTATGTAATTATAGAGAATTGAACCCACAACACTCAGTAGTGGCAGTATCGAGGCGACCACATAAATCACTACGATATCCGTGCAGTCAGACAAAAAGTTTAGCTTTATAATATCTAGCAAGTTTTGATAAAAACATTATTAAAATCTTTAACACTTTAGCACCCGACTACCAAACAATGCTCACAAAATTTCGTTAAACGGATAAAAAGATGGAACAATTAGATAGCGTGCGCTTGCGCCGGCCGCGGCGCTGTTGTGTGTAAACACCTTTATTTGTAACAAAAGTTGTTATGACAGCCAGCTGCCGAGCTGATAGCGTTATTTGTGGAGATCGTAATCTTGCGATGGCCATTCGCTCTTCAATATTGGGGTACTATTCAGATGTTTTTGGTCAGCGATTTTAATTCTTCATTATTTATTAACGTAGGTTATCTCTGTAAAATTTGTCTAGATGCAAATAGAAGTTCTCAGACGGCCACTATATAGTCTCACGCCTATGACCGCAAAGGGGTAGGCAGGTAGGCAGCAGGCAGTGAATTTCACTAGTAATGGTTCCACGTTATAGTGGGCGAGCCTATTGCTGTCTACTGGACACATTTCCAGATTCTACGCTGCCACTGAGAATCTCTTGCCAGAAAACTCATTAAGCTAATTGGTATTTCTTAATCTGTGACCATAATAACATACATATAGCAATCTAGCTAATGCAAAACTATTCTGTTAACTAGTCTGTTAACGACTGTCAATGATCGTTGACAGATGATAGCAAGTACCGGCTTATCGAGGCATTAGCTGGTAGTTATTTTTCACGTCTGGGTTCGCCACCCTTAACAAAAATGTATTTAGTGCAAACGTTTGCATTCCGTATGGATTCGGTATGCAGTATCACATATTTTTAGGTAGATATCTATGTAGTCCGGTAAATGCAAATAGGCATTAACGTAATCATTTTAAGAACGGCTATAGTGTAAGACTTTATTTCTTGTCGTTGGATAGCTTATCAATTAAAAAGGCTAACGGCTACGCACGCATCTAAACCATTACATTGATGTAATGTAAGGATGTATCTTATTTTTTCTGTCAATAAATAAATGTTATTATTATTATATATTATTACATTGGACATTGATAGATACAATTGTGGATCACCGTCATGTCATATTCATACCAATCTTTTAGGAATTATTGCAGTTTTGAATGATAAGAAGGCCAATATTATTTAATACGTAATACTATTATACTTAACTACGCACTAAGTAGTTGTTGATCGGTCACTCATCAAACAACATATATTAAAAATCGAAGCAATTAATTTCGTTGCTGTACGCACGATACAAGCTGTCACGAATGCATACCAATATTAAAATGTTTACATTGCCAACCGAAAACACATACATCATTCAAAACGAAAGACTTTCTATAAATAAACATTAAATACATTCTTTAAATACAACATTAGTCACAGCTTTTAATAATGAATCAATTTACAGTCACATTTTTCCCAATCTAAATATACAAAACATTTATCTTTCAGCTGCGCACGCGCCGCTTTCAAAACACGAAAGCGTACGGGGAACGTGACGTCAGGCAGTTACGTCACGGCGCCGGGACGCCATATTGGAACGCCATGTTTTGTAAACAAGTACAAGAAACAATAGGCATTCAGATGTGGATAAACAACTGTGGAAATTATGTGTACGTCACCGCATACTACGGTGGTGCTTAATTGAACAGTTTTTAGATTGAACAGATATTCTTAGAAACACTTGCAAAACTGTTTTACGAGTGAATAAGATGACGTACTTAAATGTTTTCTACAACGCTTTCCTTGAACATCGCAATTTAGTTGTGCATTCTAATAGTTCTACGTACCAGAACACAAATTCTGTGAACATATCGGCTAGTTACCAGTTTCGGTTTAAAAGAAGACACGTGCTCGAAATAAAGGACCAGTAGAAGGAGTAGACTTAGCCCTTCATTACTATTTGGGAACGGAACATTTAAAAAGGAGATATACATATAACGGTCTACTAACTGATTAGCTGAATAAAATGCCTACATTACACGGTATTCAGATAAAGTCTATGAATTGCTATCTTCTTTAATTGTAGATATACGAGGCGCATATACCATTGTTTCAATTAGTTACCTATATAAAAGGCAGTTTTTTACCACTGCCTTATCATAGAACCTATTCAATTTCTATATTGTTGGTCTTTATGAAAATTTAATAATAAATATAAAATAGAATCACGAAGAATAAAAAGGGTCACAACAGCAATGCAAGTTCTAAATCATTTAAAAAGGCAACAATCAGCCCTGTTGTCATTTTAAACTGGTTACTGTTTCAAATTGCAGCCAGTACAATTGAATACCGACAAACTGTCGCCATTATTCGTCTATTTAAGGTTCAGCATTTTAGTTCCTAAGATGTATGTGTATACAGGTCAGGAAATCACGATCTTCCTTATTTATTGAATCGTGGATCAGATAACACGATAATACTAAGTGCTGATGGTGTTTAGCAAAAACAACAAGCTATGTGTGTTGTCCTTGATTGTACCTAGCAAAAAATATTTGTACGTTGCTATAGATGGCTCTTAAGGTTCTTATGAAACAATATTTTGAGATTCTTCTACGGAAAGATTAAAATCGCACTAAAAGATGTTCACACTACGAAGAGTGTCCTCACTCATTACAGTTACATGATATATAACGATAATGTACATACTATAATGTGTAATCATTTTTGTGTTAGCTTGATAATACAATATTTATAACTGAGTTTTCATTTTGGCATTGTGTGTCAGATTACAATTTCAGTGAGGTAACCATATTTCAACATAGTAGGGTCTATCATCTATGGTTTTAATGTTTGATTTTATGCATCGTTATATCTGCATAGCTAGCTATATGTAGGTGTAATTTTATTCTGGCTATCTTTCAGAGACACAAGTGTGAGTCTATGACTTATCTTACACTTTATGTATTTACAAGGGATGAAGATAGGGGCCAGAGTCCGGCTAATTATAAGCTGCTGGAAATAGAAAAGAAAACAGACTTCAAGGCGTAATTTGTCTCTTTTACTTTCTATTGTTGGTTATCAAGGTCTTCGAGTATTCTTCATATTTCATTTATTTCGCTTCAAAACAAATAATATGCTCTACTTTTTACTAGGCATGTTTATGACTTAGCAATGAATTGTATCATGTAATATCAGCTGTCTTTGCCATCAATGTACAACGTGAAGTTCATTGTTTATATTAGTTTTTTGATACAAGACTTATCAAAATAAACGGCTACTGAAGCATATGAGTGACAGTATTTCATATTATTGATGTGTAAATTATGTATATCAAGGTATCTTCTACACATATTTTTATAAACATTATACGTTTTGTATGTGTTAAAATTTTAGAAGCTTATTTGATATTGTTTATCCTGCTATAATCTACATTCAGTGTTATTAATTTATCACTTTGGCTATAAATACTTCTAGCTTAGATATCTCTTTGTCTGTGGTTTTCCTCCCTTTTCACAGTTCTGCCTATATATTATTGCCTTTTTGCACGGATGACGTAGTGGTTTTCGTAGTCCCCTAGCCGCTGCCACTGCAGGTTATGTTCTGAGTTTGATCCCCACACGGGACAAAAAATTGTATCATTGACAAATTGTTGCAGCGGGTCTGGTTGTGCTTTGTGCCCGTTGTTTGAAAGGTTGTCAAGTCCTCCGCGATACAAGATTCATTCCTAATGCGAGAGATAATGTTGCTAGCACGGCAGAACAGTTATTTAAAAAAACATATTTTATGCAAATGATACTCAGAGAATCTGTCTGACCTATCTGTGCCTCAATTGATCATGATCAAACCGTCGCTAGTCCATTGTTAGTGGCTCACCTTTAGGCCTCAGATTATAGTTCCTTACTTTGTTTCTGCTTGTTAGGCTACATAAGTTTTCTAGAACTCTTCCGAACATCACGATGTAACGAGGTGATGTAACTTGAGGAAAACGTATGAGGAAATTTTAAAACAATTATGCACACATAATTAAGTGCGTAATGACGACTGTAATCTTAAGATTGCGCGTTATAATTTAATATAACGTTATGTATGTATCATGCAAGTGTTGCTAACTTAGGGAGGGTCTCTTGTATAAAGTTTCAGAAGTTTCTCTTAACATACATCAAAATGGTGTTATCTATGACGAAATTCTTAGTAGCAGTACGGAGTTCAAAATTGTACCTATAGACGGCAACAGCTTCATTTTCTATCGAATGTTTTAGATTCCCTTGCGATCATACAAAGAATCACGCAACAGAAAAATCTAATTACAGCCTCTTTTCGCCCTAATAATCGAACTCAAAATTTGCCATTCAGTAGTCATCTTAGGAATGACGTCACTGATCAAGCATATCTAAGATTTAGTCATTACACCTCTCGTAGCCTTCAAGTCAATAATTCAATAAATTACAGATATTAAGTGCATATGATTAGGGTCGGTTTTGATTTGAATTGGATGGTGGCACGGTGACGTCATAATCCATGATATTAAACCGTATCTCATAATGTCACCTAAACGTTCCAACATTCCACTAATGCCGATAATTATATGGTGTGTGTCAAACATTCTGTGGTTGGAAACAAACCCATATATTATGTCAGGATCTATCTAATGTAGGAGTCAAATGTTGGACCAACCTCCCAAATGTCAAATAGTTTGTTTATTTTGTCTGGTATTGTATTTAGTGAACGGTGCAGTCATATTGTATGTAATATTTGCAGACTATCTAAATGCACCGGTCTTTCCTGCGCCTTAAAAAGTTGATCAGCGTAATGTAAATGTGCATAATTATTTATTTATTTATTTAAGGATTTCCAGCAAAGGAATATACAACAACATACGAGTACATTATAAAGCAATAATAAAGTTTTTAGCGTGTATAGTCCCTCAATTATAGGAAACCACAGCTTGCAAATTATAATTACAACTAAACTAACAAACTTAATTAGAGAAATAAACATGAAAAACATAAAACATAACATTTTAAACATTAAATTCTGCCTCTAGGGTAAACTTTGGAATAAAACAATAATAGCATAGTAGATTATTATCTACTAAGCTATTATTGTTTAACTCATACTCACTTACACTTACTCATATTGTATATAACTCTATTGAGTTATATACAATATGTACAAATTTAATAATTAAGAAAACAAAAAATAAGTCTATGTAAAACAAAGATAAGAATTTGCGAAGACACTTTTTAAATTGTATTAAATTGTTACTTATGTCTAGGTCGGTGTTAACAGAAAGTGCATTGTATTGCCTACAGAGCCTAGATACAGCTGCGTAGTGTCCAAGTTTTGTTCTTGAGCGAGGAATTTGGAAAAGCTTGTATGTATAAGGTCTTGGAATACGAGCCGGAATATTAATTTTTAATCTATTTAAGAGAGGTTTGCTGTCAGTAGTTCCTTTATTATTTTATGTAGGAAGACAACGTCAGACATTTTATGGCGGTTAGATAGGGTGTTCATGCGACCTTCATAATTATTTACGTTTTGCAGTGAGTGGTCCCGGTAAACCAGATGATAGAGAAACATAATATTAAGATTGGGTTTACCTTGTCATTTCTATAAACCATGTTTTTAAATTAGATTTATTATGCTGGTTATCGATACTAATATGATTGACAAAATTAAAAAAACATAATATTTATATTCAAATGCAATTTTAAGTAAGTTACTTTTTGTTGTGCCATATGGCAGATCGCAAGCTCAGCTTAGCAGTTTTAATAACATTGAAAGGTAAGTGGTATATACGTTTTTATCTTATACAATACTGTTATTATACAAATGGTTTATCTTATACAAATTCTAATTTCGTAAATTACGAAAGTAATAAAGGTTTCAACGTATAACGTTCTCTGCGCGTTTCAAATTCAATGCTTATTTCATCAAAATTAGTAAAGCCGTAAAAAAAACAAACAGACATAGTTAACTTTGCAAAATATATAATATTTTAAGTTATTTTTATACCCAAAAACACATCTCCCAAAAACGTTCACATTCCACTCATTTATTAATTAATCGAAATAAATAATACACCAACGGACATTCCTCCCATACAGTCTAACTCGATCGTCTCCTAAGATCGAAATCATTTAATAAGTTTTAGTTTTTTGCCGTATGTATCAATCTGTCACTGCGGCCTGTAATTATATGGTTGGCCGTCTAGCCATAACGTATGCTTGGTGCGGTACACTGATCCAATGACTCGTGTAGGTCATGAACAGGGTTGATACTAAACTATACACGCATTTTCAATATTTATACATAACTTGACTGTTAAACGAGGGATATATTAAAGGGTCTTGAGTAATCAATTTTCTTTCCAAATGAACAATATAACAAACAACTCTTGAAAATTTTAAATAATTAACCATTAAATTACTTTAATTGATCGAAGGGAAAACGAAACAAACTCCTCTATTGCCTCGTTGCCTTATCAAAAGTCAGTCAGGTGCAGGAGAATCCACACTTTGAGCATCTTACTGCAATATTTACATTACGGTTTTCTATGTGATTTATGAAAGTATTTTATCAATCTTGTATTTGTTACTTTACAAGTACAACCGCTAATCTGCTAAAAATCTCATCTCAAACTCGATTATCGCCTCGCCAGTAACCATAGTAACAAACTGTTATTTCCTTGGTTACTGTAGAGTAGAAAATACTCAGTGACTCAAATTACATATAGTAAGCTACTCAGAATATAAGTTTTATAATATTTAACAGAATTTCACAGCAGATCAATGATTTTAATCAAAGTTAGATACTATGTTTAAATATGATTTCTGGTCGTTAAGTTTTCCCCTAAATGTTTGTCTAATTCAGTTTGTTTGTCGGCCTCGATGGCGTAGTGGTTAGTGTAACCGACTACCACGCCTGGTCACACTTGCACAACAAGCTCTGCTTAGTTATGGCTAGATGTAGATAAGTACTATTGGTACTAGACAATGGATAAACATACATATATATAATAATGTAACTACATATATTCCTCATTTAACCAGTAACTCTGTATATGTTTAGAGGTTTTTACCCAAACGTGATCATGTCAACCAGTACCGACTAGTGTGTGTGGTATCAGAATTAGACAAGCCCAATACGTATAAGACAGTAAATTAAAAGATATAAGGCAGAAATATATCTAGCTCTCTCTTTATTCTTCAGTTTCAGTTATGTGTCGGTGAAGTGTTTACTAATGCACACTTTACTCACAAAGGAATGTCGAGTGATGACAATCCAATCGTTATTAATATAAAAACTAAATAAACTGCACAAATAGTGCAATGGTTTAAGCTTCACTACTCGAATTTTGATTTATTAATATATATTTGAATATGATATTTGCCTATATATAAAAGCAATGTAAATTATATTTATTATCTAACACTTTTTGCTTAAAGTTGAGTGACATGCAAAATATTACACGTAAAATTTTATTACAAACACGTTTTAAATTCCATGACATGATTAAATATTATTTTAATATATAATAAATTATATTATGCAGTGCGTACCTTGTTGGTCCTGAGGTCTAACGTTTAAGTATCATCGCTGACAATCGCGAGGTCCCGGTCTTGATTTCCGGATGGTGCCATTGTGATTTTCTGTAAAGAAAGTTTCTCATAAGCAAACATCAATAAAGCAAACCGTGATTACAATAACTATATAGTTATTGTAATATCTGTTCCTACCCCCTCAAGGATAAACAAGCGAAGGCTATGTATAAAATATTCATATACATAACCATCTATTTATTATTATTTTCGTTCATAGAACATTACTACTCTTAAAATGTTTCTTAAGACTGTCTTTTTACTATGCACGTTACGCATCTTAATTCGATCGATTATTTACATAGTAAAAGGACTACAAATATAATGATATTCCATCTATAATACACTTTTATTTTAGTCTATGGAGTGTATTATTATATTTTAAAATAATGTCCTAATAAATTAATTAAGTACATTCAAAAATCTTAAAGTATGATAATTATTTGCAAATTTGCCGTTCGGAACAAGCCACAAGGTACATATGCTTTTTACAGCAAAGGCTTTACGTAAACTGTGACACTTCAAACCAAATTATCGGCATGCTGACAGCCCTGGGATGTGAACACAGACGGCTTATAATATTAGTTTTTATATAACAAACATTTTTAAGAGCAACACTAAAGTTATTATAATATTAATTTATGTTATAAACAGAACAAGCGTATTAAAATTTTATCGTTGTAATAATAGTTACATTTAATTGAAAAGAAAAATGTCTGACAATTTGCTTTTGCATATAACTTTTATTTGTTTCTTAACGATGCATATATTGCTACGGAATATAAATGTAAATTGCAATGTTATATAGAGAAAGCTTGAAATTTGTTAACCTACAATTGTTATGAAGTTTGTATGAGGTTGTTACTTTATGCAATTTTGCTCATAAGTAAATTTTATCTTCTATAAATTATCTTCTCAGTCACTAATAAAGAAAATAAATGAACTTTATTATTATTCCCTTTATAATTATAATTATATTTTATAGTTATATTTTATGATAAAATATAAAAAATATGAAGATCCATCAGCAATGACTCTGTTCGAGTTTCAGCAAACTATGGTTTGGGCTCTAGAGAGAGGAAACTCGACACGATGCGTACCGTAACAAGCAATACAGCCTTCGGCATCAGAAACTAAATTCGGCCGTCTATCGCGAGTCTCTTTAGGTGGTGTTTTAAGGCTTTTAGCAATTAGTCCACTTAATAATACGATAAAATTATTATGAGTAAATAAAAATAAATAGTTTACTTTGCAAATAAGTAATTCCCGCTTGATGTAGCCCATGGACGCTTGCAATACTAGGGGAACCACTTAAGCATCACCGACCCTTCAATAATGCTCACTAAGTACTCTGCTGACCGCATTTCATACTCGCAAACATAAACAAATCAATAAAGAATCTACAAGATATGTAAACAAACATTGTACTTGCTTGCTTACTTGCTTCGGAAATACACATACTAAAATTGGAACGATACAGAGAAGATTAGCATGGCCCTTGCGCAAGGATGACACGCAAAATCGTGAAGCGTTCCATATTTTTTTTAGTAGTATTGGAGCCTCGCTGATTTCATCATGAATGGGCCGGCTCGACCGGAGAAGGACTACCCTCTCACAGAATATCGACACCAAATAGCAGTATTCCTACTGTTGTGTTTCTTTCGGTGAGTGAGAATACCGGAGGCCTGAACACCCTCTTTCCCTCTTCCCTTTGCCTCTGGTGTTGCATGAGTTCATAGGCTACGGTGACCACTTACCATCAGGTAGGCCTATGCTTGTTTACCACCTTAGTAGTATAAAAAAAGAAAAAACATAATAAACAGTTACAGTAAAACAGTCTGTTTCCCGATGAGTACAATCTGGGTGTCTTCAAGTCGCGAGTGAATAGGTATCTTCTAGGCAAGCGTGCTCCATCGTCGACTGCATCTTCACTTAAGATCAGGTGAGATCGCGGTCAAACGCAAGCCTATTACAGTATGAAAAAAAAAACACATAAGGCGAAACAGTATAATATGTAACAATTATTATGTAGTACCTAGCAATAAGACACACGTGTACAATGACAAGGTAGGAATTGAACATTGGTTACGTATTGAAAATTACGTATTGAAACCTGTGGCTCTCTTTATTCATCACTAACTATATAGAGGGCGAAGCTATTGACGTCAATGATGACGTGCTGCTACTGAATTACTTTACATAAAACCTTATAACACTTTACGCTTCCCGGAAATCGAACCCGATACCTCTTGCAGAGCAGTCGCGTAAACTACCATTACTTTACCAAAATTATATTAATAGCCCGACGCTATCGGCCTACGAGTATGAGTTAGTAAAATATATACACATCCCAGATAATCGTATTTTAATTTTAAAACCTGGGAATCAAAACCCTAGACTACTACAGCCAACAGTTATCTTTTTTATTACAGTTATTGAATAAACAAGGCACAGGTAATGAGGTCCAACATCTGTCCGGCATTGAAGCCGCTACCCCTAGCACCGTTCCCCCATCGTAACTCACCACCCCACCTGTCGCGATTTTACGTTTTGATTTTGTTGGATTTGCATACTGATATTCTTTTTAAATTAAAGGGATGTATCTGGTGGTTCGTGGTGCTTCGTTAAAATGCTTTTGTGAAGCTTTTTTGATCGTTTAACTTGTTTGATTACGTTTTCTTTTTAGTTTTAATCCCTGAATGGTTTCTATGCGTCGAAGAGTACGCTGTCTTATTATGTTTATTCTTGGATGTTTTTATGTGTCGGGTGTATTAGGTGCATTACAGAAATGTATACTTGTGTTGCATGAATTACGTAATAGGAAAGAAGAATGATCACGATCATATACGTATTATTTTTTTAAACACTTGACTTGTTCATGGTCAGCAAACTCAGTCTACCTGTGACCAAGACCGTGGCATGTAAATACCCAGCATGACCGCGTTATTTTCCGTTTTCTATTAAACATTAGTCATGTTTTCATGTAAATTTTATTTTGTGTAGCAATAGCCTTGCTGTTTTCATTATGAATATGTTCGTTTATATGGAGAACTGCTACTGTTTATGAGTGACAGTGCCATTATTCTCCTCTTGTCTCCCTTATTTACGTGCCCTTCATCTTATGTGAGAAATCAGTGATAATTATGGTGGTATATGTGCACATAGGTAACGATAGCTTCTTAGTATCAGGCAGGCCAACTATGTAGTATATAGTAGGCAGTGGCTTAGTTTCTTTAGTTTTGCTTTTGCGATACTAAAAATACACAGCCTACTACTACGGCCCAGCAAATAGTCGTGAGCTAGTCTGCTACCAACAGAAATATATAGCAATACAATTAGATTTGCGTAATTAATTATTTATTTCAGTTGGTATTACAAATTCTAGGAAACAAAATTAAAAAAAATATCTTCTAAATTTTTCTGGGGTAAAGCTTTCTAGGATACCTATTAACTGCATAATTTGCCATCTGAATTTACGAGAAAATGAAACTACCTCTTAATAACGTAAATCACTGAGAGGATGCTTCAGAGATATCTATTGGAAAATAACTTTGGTCTGAATGACTCTGGTTTCATTATAGTAAATGCTATAAAAAATATATATCTTTCTTTAAATAAATTGATGACATTTTACTTCTATTGTTAAATCATTCTCCATTAAATACTTAGGGGTATCTTATCCGACGACATGACTTCAAATACATCTGAGGGATTATTCACCCCTGATTTCTAATAATTTCTTTCAAGATATAAGATACCCGTAAAGAATATACTTAACTGGCATACAATGCTACCGTGCAAAATATATCTTCAACCGATAACATACTGAAAATAAATGACAAAAATATGCCTTATTATAAGGTAATAAAGTTCAATTTATGTAAGGTTTTTTGTATAATAATTTGATATAGGATTTCTATTGTGATTATCACAATGAAAGAGATTAAATTCAAAAGGAATCGCATGACAAATGAATAAAGAGACCCCATTTGACTAACAGGGGCAATGGATTAACCAAAGAAGCCCTCCCTGGGGTAACGGAAAGATATTAAAATAATTTATAAGAAGCGCAACGGTAATTTTGAGCTATGAGTTCAATTGATTTAAACGACGTTTGAAAAAGGTTGTTGCATATTTTAAAACTTTCAAATATCTCGTGTATCACAGTATATAGGTATATAGACTGCCGCATCTTTCTAAAGGGCTGGGCACAAGTATCAACACTCACATTTCTTCAGCTATAATTTTAGATTTAACGTAATAGCGTGCAATTGTACGGCCCTCGCGTCGCCCAGTCACATTCCATAAAGCATCCTGCTACAAAGAGAAATAATACATGACAGATTCACGCCTATTTTTCAGATGGTAGGCAAAGTCTACTAAAATGAAATAAAATGATTTACTTTCATTATATTCTTCATGCATGTTCGTCACTTTAGGGTAGGTTCTTTCAACCTGGACTGCCTTTAGAACGTCCCCGATGTGATCACAGAACGTTCGCTGAGGTTGTTCCATCCGGCTGTCTCATTCATAGTTACCAAATGGACTACAAGACTAACTAAAAAAGTATATAAATAAATAAATATAATACTTTTTCAGTTAATCTTGTCATCCATTTTTCTATCGCCAATCATCTTAGCTCACCCTTCTTCATTCTTGTCACCATATCTTATTTTAAAACACCATGGCGCTCTTTTATTATTCTTATTATATCTATTTTAATTGTATCTATTTCTCATGTTGGCGTATAAAATTGTATGGATGTATAGCCATAACTTTTTCATTTGCGTGCAATTCGGAATAGTGCATCCATCTACGGCGTGAGAGTGCACATCGATATGTCGGTACGTGGAACATCGCTGTGTTTGTACGTCGATAGGTCGTGTTGCCAACAATAGGAGTAGGTTGGATTTATTGCGGCGGGCGGCTGCCAGCGCCGGTGTACGGCTAGATGATACTGGTAGACATACAGTGGATGAGACTGATTTCCCAAAGAACATTAATCAATAGTCAATCTTTAGAGAATTCTAAAAAGTGAACAGATGCATAGGTGAGCACCAGCATTCGTCCAATTACATATATTTGAAACTTTCAAGTACTTCCTGTAAAGTGTGCCTATTGCTGTTTTCCGGACATAACTATGTCCCGACCGACTCTGTGCTTCTGCATCTAACATTATTTTCTTTAAAAATTACATCTCCCGTATTAGGAACAAATTTTGTAAAACAACGCGATAAAATCCGTATAATAGTAGTTTAATTTCAATGAATAATATTCGCGTAAACAGAAGACAATATTACAAACTTTGTAGGTAGCGCGGGAGCCAATTTAAGCAACGAACACAAAGAACACCCAAACACGGAATAATTATAATATTTGTGGATCACATAAATTTTGTGCCATTGGACTCAATATACTTGCGTACTGGCAGTGACGAGGCAGTCACTAAAACCATTGCTACCAAAGGTTGGTAAGGTATTACACCCACATTTCACTAGCTATCTAACTATCCACGTAGTAGGGGCGAGTCTGTTGCCGACTATCGGGGATAGTTCCAGACACCAACCACTTTCCCTGACAATCCAAAACACTTTCCCCAATGCGCCAATAAACCTGAAACCTCATTCACAGCAGGCGTATTTACTACCACTCTGAATCAAAGGCAGAGTTAAAACTGATTGTTTCAAAATCGCAATCGCATCCACTCAATTCTTTAACTCCTGAAAAATGAAGGCCGTCACCGCAACGGCACAATATCACAGTATTCACAATAGCACCGCGCATCGCAGCGAGTCAGGGGTCATCGCACCAAACCACAGCCATTTGTTTACTACCGACATAACTGTCCAACTTTGTTCCTGCATCCCGAAACTGTCGTTAAATTTGCATAAATATGGCGAAAAATTGTTTTCAGTGCTGTATTGTGGTTGTTTATCGATTCGAACTGTTTTGCGTCAATTAAATTGGCTGTTAAGCGTGTGTATGGAAAAACTTGCTGTGTATTTTAGTTTTACTCTCCTTATTAGAGAAGACAAACTGTAGGTATATCAGAAATTATGCAACTAAATGAGATGAATTATGTTTCAGTTTTAAGTTAGAGATGTAACTGCAGGTCTCTAACCTAAAAACTGAAGCATAATTAGCTACATCTGTACGTCAATATAGGTTTTATTTTAATCTGTCAGGCCGTTATCTAGTTTTTAGAGAACAAACAAGCGTACATATATTCTTAACAGTGTCAATGGGTACTTTTTGACTGTTTTCTAGATATTCTAGCAGATTTTTATGCACGGCTTTTAGGTCTTGGTAGCTTTACTTTAGCATATTATAGCTGTGTTAAATACTTTATTGGGATACAGTTGGACGATCATAAAAAGACCTCGAGTTCAAACTCAACGCTCTCCTGACTTTTCAAAGTTATGTCTGTATTTAAAGTTAATTATAAATTTTTAACGTAGATCCTATTAGTGCCATATTGCCAGTTTTAAACGGAATTAGATGTGACTTGAAATTAAGTTTAAGTTTAATAAATTAATTTTTAAGTTGTACTCGATGCTACAAAAACTCCGCATAATATTTTATTTTATTTATTCATGTATCCATTCAGTACTTCATTAGTACCTATTTATATAAAGAATACATGACATACATAGTTTCACGGTTTTATCTGTCAAGGTATAACCAGATGCGTATTACACATACATTTCGCAATTTTGCCTGCTACTAAGGATTTACTAAACAATAAAACTTTTGCCGACTATGGAATCGAACTCGAGTTCGATTCCATTCGCATATCGCATTCGCTACCACTTCGCCACAAAGACAGTCTTATGTACTACACATAAATAAAATAGGTTAAAACCAACTACCATATCATAATTCACGTGGCAATTCGAATTAAAAATGAACCGTGTCTAAATTTCAGAATCAAGTAAAAGTAATATTATATCAAATCTTGCCTTTAAAATTTGTCATACAGATAAATATTTATAGTATAATATGAACAATGCTAAAGAGAAAGCGATACGAATTAAACACTCGTTGAAAGGAGTTTCTCTCAAACAATACAACATTAAACTAAATCGTCGTGTTTTTGGAAACCTATGTGAAAACCAAAACAAATACGATTGGCTATGGATACAACATTAAGTTTATTGTATCCGCTATAAATATTAACAACTAAAAAGTGGGTGAATCCCCGTGCAGAAATGATAAGAAACATCGTAAAAAGTTATCGAAGAAAGGTATGAGTTTGAAACTATTATTTTTAATTAATACAATTTATGCAGAAGGTAGGAAAGTTCACACCATTAACAAGATCAATAATCAATGTTTACTAAATACATAATGCCGTTTTCACCATACTTTATATTACAGCAGACCATTTAACACCCATACCCATAGCTCACATTAACGTAGCAATAGTCTGTTACACTAGCCTCAAATTTAGATTTATTTTGCAGTTAACAATAAGTGTTTGACGTTACACTTTTATTAACTTAGTTTAATCTAAGGTCCTGTTCTATATTAGATAAACTCCAGAAAGGCACATTAGACATATATCCTCACTCAAACCTTCCAAAGGGCCGGTCATTTACCTAACATAATGAAATCATAGCGAAATAACCGTAAAAAAAAAAACAAATAATAAAATATCTGACTTTAGTTGAAAAGCCTGTCCTTACCAGTACTACTGACATTAACGGTGTGAAACAGCAGTATCACCGGTAATGCGTTGCGACCATTGAGTATAGGCTCTATAAGCTTACATACCTCTCTCATGCTTTTCCTTTTATTCCACTTTTATACCACTGCCGTAATGTTGGCAACGTACGAGCGATGCCTCTGGTATTTTAAGCAATTAACCTGATCACAAAGACTCGTGGTATATTGGACTTAGACCAAAACGTCAATTTATAATAATGCTATAAATAATACATTGTCAACTACTCCACCAATTACAAAATCGTACCTCCATCTCACTCATTCGGCGAGGCTTCGATATAAATAAGTACGAATATATTCAGTCCAATTATTCTGTAATCAACGCACTGACCTAATAAGTTGTTCACAATAAGACGTGGATGTACACTGCCGGTCAAAAGTTTGAGACCACCTACATCAAAGTTGCAAATGGATGTAAAACTCAAAATAAAAAGCTAAACATGAAAGGATTTATTGTGATATTTATTAAGTATGGCAAATGCTATTAAATATAAATAAAAAATATTAAATATTTCGACAATTTAACTTAAAATATATGTTGACAAGCTAAACAGCTTTTTCATCAAAAAACCCTCCCTTGCATTGAATCACTTTGTTGACAAGTCTTGGCATGCGGGCAATCAATTTGTCGATTGTTTCTTGTGAAATATTGTTCCAGCTTTCTTGCAATGCTCTCCACAAATCTTCTTGTGAGCTGGGACTACAACTGCGCACGTTTCTGTCCAGCTCTTCCCACAATAGTTCTATAGGGTTAAGGTCGGGGCTCTGAGCGGGCCACACCATGTTTTTTAACACCCCTTCTGCTTCTTTTGTATCTAAATAACCCCGGCATAATTTGGAGCTGTGTTTAGGGTCGTTGTCTTGTTGGAAAATAAAGCCATCTCCAACTAGCCGAAGTCCCGATGGTACAGCATTACACTCCAATATTGCTTTGTACTGCTCCTTTTTCATAATTCCTTCGACTCGTACCAAATCTCCAGTTCCACGGCTCGAGAAACAACCCCAAACCATAACGGAACCACCGCCATGCTTCACTGTGGGCAGGACACAGTCTGGCATCATCTTTTCCTCGGCACTCCGCCGAACAAAAACACGTCTTTTGCTCCCAAACACTTCAAATTTGGACTCATCTGTCCAAAGAACTCTTTTGAAGTCTTCTTCACTCCAGTCTCGATGGGTAAGGGCCCACTGCATTCTCTTCTTTTTGTTTTGTGGCCTTAAGAGAGGTTTTCGCACTGCTACGCGACCAAATAACTTAGCGTCTCTTAGTCTTCTTTTCACTGTGGTCAATGACACAGGTGTAGACCGGGATTTGTTCACTTCAGCGCGGATTTCTGGTGCTGTCAGGCGTCTATTCCGCTTGCTTGTTACCACGATGAACTTATCCTCGCTAGAAGTGGTAGCTCTCGGCCTTCCCGACCGCGAACGATCTTGATTATTGCCAGTCTCCTTGTATCGGGTTATTGTGTTATGAACACAAGTCTTCGACAACTTGAGCTGAGTAGCAATCGCACGTTCAGATTTGCTTTCGTTGTGTAAAGCAATGATGACAGCACGAGTTTCACCGCTAATTTGGCGTACTTTTCCCATAATGAGATGTCTTCACTGTAAGAACGACGAGCTCGGACTAACCAAGATTAAGAAATATTTACTCCATGGAAACTCAGGTGTTCACAGTGTTTTAGGAAGTTAAAATTTCCTAAAATTCTGTTAACACAAAACAAAGCCCAAATAATGAATAATAGTCAGGTAACAATAATATTACAATGACTTTAGCGCGCGGTCCGCACGCGGCGCCCATTGATGTTTCTAGACAAAAGACCTTTGTACGATGATTACATAAAAATAAATAGAAATAATGACTTCGAAAAATAGTTAAATATCCATTGTATATGCAGGTGTTCAAATTAATTGTTTATCATATGTATTTTTAACAAATTTTATTGTGAAACAATATTTTAACTTGTGGTCTCAAACTTTTGGCCGGTAGGGTAAAATTGAACTTAAAATGGGTACTCACGTAGTATAATCGTGAGAAACAATCTGTACTAATAAAAATGTCACAGACAAATCCGTAAAGCGTTTGTAGGAATACCTCCCATGACTGTGGCTAGTGTTACATCTTTATTACAAGGTAATAAGGAGTATATTAGTGATATGTGTTTTGTTTATTATAAGAGTGAGTATGTGCACCATATTGGAGCATTCAAGTGAGATACGTTACTTAAAAATTAGTTAGCTCAAGAATTAACAAATTTTGTTTGAAATAACCTGAAACACAATTTACCAGTCGTGGTCATGGAAAATAGTACATGAAAAGGCAAGACCGTTTTGTAATGTCATAAATAAATAAAAGTATATTTGTTGATAGGTATACAACAAAGGTGGAGAACAAGCATATGCTCGATGCTACCGTGGCCTATGATTATTTTCCATTCATTTTCAGTCAGCAAAGTGTGATATCAATTTAAATTATGTTTATTCTATTACTAGTAGAAGAACCTGTTGGTGCCAAATATTTGGTAACGGTATAAATTAATAAGCAAGAAGCCAGCGTAAAGCAGTAACAGTGTACCAGCGTTTCGTGCAGTAAGTAGGATTGCCGACAACTCGCCTACCATCGACCACCTTCATTGCTTTCCTTACATCCCATCAGCAACAAGTGATGGGATATCACTGATATCCCATCTTCTACTCGTAATATAATAAACATAATTTAAATTAAGAAAATACATATAAACCAGCAAAACCAGCTGAACCCATGCTCACCCTAATAAAGAATAGTGAGGGATTGCAGATTTAATATGGTCCGTCATTATCGATAAGTTACGCGCTAATTTACTTGTCGTTGCCTTGTCGGCACGTCGCGTCGACATTCCTAGGGATGGGATTAGTCGATAAATTGCGCTGACCTTTTGGCAAATCCAATTTTGGATCTTGTAGACAAGGATGATCGATCAATCTATTGTAATTGTAATGCCAATACTTAGTGGATAATTTTATGGATATAATTTTGAATTTATTGTGTACTGGTGTAGGTTAAAGGGTACAGATATTGAGTCATGGGATGCACTGTAATAGATGTTATTAAATTATACATATATATACTTGTATTTTTGTAGAATGAATTATTGCCGTGGCGACTTCGTTGGCTTAGAAAGCGTATGCGCAACAGCAATTATGAAGTCTTTAGCTTGTTTGTGGAATTGCCTTTTGTTTCAAAATTGTCTGTTAAGTAAGTCTCAGTCATCATCCTCTTGCCCTGGTCCCAATTTATTTGGGCTCGGCGCAGTATGTCCTTCGCTTCCATACTTCTCTGTCACCCATCATCTGATCATTTACCCCTTTTCTTTTCATATCCACCCTCATACAGTCCATCCATCTTTTCCTTGCCCGTCCTCTCCCTTTTCGTCCCCCTACCCTCATAGCAACCACTTGCTTACCTACATACGTATCATCTCTTCGCATAACATGTCCATACCAAGCCAAACTATTTCCTTTCACCTTCTCGTTTATGGGCACCACTTTCAGACTACCTCTTACGTATTCATTCCTAATTCTGTCCATTCTCGTCACTCCACACATCCATCGTAACATTCTCATCTCTTCTACATGGAATAGTTTCTCATCCATCTTCTTCGTAGCCCAACACTCAGCTCCATACAGTACGACAGGCCTTATAACCGCCTTATACATGCGACCCTTTAATTTTAAAGGCAGTTTAGGATCGCATATTGTGCCTGAGATCTATTGCCATTTTATCCATCCTGTGTTGATTCGTTGCTTAGGCAACGAATCAACATCCCGATCAATTTCGCCGTCATCTTGCAGAAGTGAACCGAGGTAGTGAAAGTCGGAGCATACTGGTAGAGGTATACCGCCGAGTATAACCGGTATAGGACTGGAGAGACCGCTAAAGTCACAGAACATGTTTTGGTTCTGCTTATTCTAAGGCCTACATTCTCCAGTCTCTGCTGCCACTCCTCCAGCTTACTCTGTACCTCTTGTCCACTCTCTGCTATCAAAACGATGTCATCGGCAAATAGCATGCATTTAAATTTATTAAGTAAGTCTCAGTAACAGTACAATAATAGGTTCGCAAATGAATGATGATACTACTGTCTAACTCTTAGACAAGATACTTTAGCAAGAAGCTTGATGTTCTCTATTAATTAAAATCTAAGTATAACTGTGACTATCTGCTTCTATTTTCGTTTTCAGAAAGTATGATATGTTATTACTGGGACATGTTCTCAAACAGCCAATATACAATCGTAAAATATAGTCGTAAGTCTTAGATAATATATATTATCACGAAGCCTGACTAGCTCCCTAATAATATAACTTTGGAGATGTGAGTGTGATACACTTCTACTTTAGTATTTAAACGTGAATTTTTTGGAATATGTTTTCCTCTCAGGCAATTCCCAATAACACCACGAAAGCCGCAACTGTGTAGATACAATAAACCGCTATGGACTCGCCTCCAATAAAACACCTAAACACAACACGAGAAACAATAACTTTTCTGCTAACACATCTCTGTTCTATCTTTCTAAGAAATAAAATCTTAATACAACATAACAAATGAAGTGATCATCACGCCACATTTAACAAAATGGCGTCCCATTATTGCGTTCAACTCGCACTTGCCACTTCATTAGCAGCCGCCCCATGATTGTTTTATAATGCGCATTTTTATGACATTACATTAAATAACGTCGTACACACAGGTACCTCACTAGCCCGCCGGGTGCGCAACTAATACAGTACGTGTATTTTTATAGAGCTTCACGTTCTCTTATAATAAACTTCTAAGTTTATTATAAGAGAACGTGAAGCTCTGTGAAGTACCTAATTATATCCTAAAATTAAAATTTCCATCGTGCATATACTTACATTCAATATTAATATAAGTTGAATAATTGGTCATTAAAGCAAAAATTTGAATAATAGATTTTTTTTATACTCCTTATGTGGCAAATAACCATACCCACCTGATGGTAAGTGGTCACCGTAGCATATGGACGCCTGCAACACCAGAGGCATCACTTGCGCGTTGCCGACCCTTTGGGAGAAAAAGAAAGTGGGTGAAGAAGCGGGAAACGGGAAATAGGGTGATTGGGCATCCGGATATATACATATATATATATATATATATATATATATATGGCCAATCACCCTATTTACCGTATAGTATAGAGTATATACTCTCATCGTGCCTAAATTGCGCAAAAGTTGTCCACACTAAGAAGAGTGAGCTCACACATTTGATAGAGAACGATAGCGTACAATTTTCAATTAAATTAATAAAAGTTAGTTAATTGGTCATTTAAGGAAAGATTTGAATCATAGATATACTCTCATCGTACTTATATAGATTGCAAGAAAAATTGTCCACACTAGGAAGAGCAAGCTCACACATTAAATAGGGAAAGGTAGCGGACAATTTTCAATTAAATTAATAGAAGTTAGTTAATTGGTCATTAGAGCAAATATTTTATTCATATACTAGACTTTACCCACGGCTTCGCTCGCGTAAATGTAGGTTTGGTTTAACAACAGTGGACTGTGCTGAATTAGTCTCACGTATCGGCCTTCAAGTACCTCATAAAATGCCCAGATATCCTATATCTAATGTCTACTATATACCAACATGCAGAACTAATATAGGTTACAGTTCACCTCTACACCGACTCTGCAGAGAGTACAATTCAGTAGCTAAATCCACACCTGCCATTGATATTTACAACGATTCGAGAAACAAGCTGAAACGTCACACATTCACCTCTTTTCGAAACTCCATCAATAACAATATGGTCACAACTTAAAAATTTTATCAGTTTATTCGTTTTCATATTTGATTTAGATTTGCAATCTCTGTTTACAATAATTAACCGATTATTATATTATTTTAAGATACTTATATTCATGTACAACTATTTATTTACAAAAATTGCCTGTATGTAGTTTCTAATTTAAATTTGTATGTACAGTACTGTCATTATGTGCATGTTGGTTTATCCGTAATTGGCAAGTGTATCAGCATAATTATTGTCGACTATATATATTCTTTTTAACCATGTATAATACATTTGCTGTGGATGAACCTAAATAAATAAATAAAATAAACAGTGTTTTATTCTGGATGAAAGATACTCTATGTCCTTTTCTGCACTCATTTCATATTGATCAGTTCAGTAATTAAGGCGTGAAAGCGTAACAAACAAACACACATATAACATTAGTTAGGAAGTGCTCTCATCGTGCTCAGATTGCACAAAAAATTGTCTACACTAAGAAGAATGAGTTCGCACATTAGATAGAGAAAGCTAGGGTACAATTTTCAATAAGAATGATAATACTATGGTCATAATTAAAATGTCATGATGGCTGTCTACCGAATGGCAATTTAACGTCCACAAAGGTAGCCATATTTAAATATAGTACTTAGAATGCATCTATGATTGATATCTTTACATTCAACAGGATACAAATATGTCTTAAGTGTGAAAAAAACATAGATTCACGCATTGATTGTACGAATGGCGTAGTGGTTTAAGAGGTCGCTTCGCCGCTGCCACTGCGTCGAGTGTTGTGGGTTCGAATCCCATACGGGACAAAAATTTGTATAATAATAATAATATTCTATCACATACACACAACACCATCTAGCCCAAACTAAGCAGAGCTTTTACTATAGGTACTAGACAATGGATACTTATATACTTTTTTTTTTGTAAATACATACATATTATACATATAAACACCCAGACCAAGGCAAACATCCATGTTCATGCACACAAATGTTTGGCTTGTGCGGGAATCGAGCCCGCGACCTCAGGCGTGGCAGTCGGTTACACTAACCACTACGCCATCGAAGTCGTCATATGATCGTCGTATGATCCACAAATGGTTGTTCCAAGTATTTGTGTTCTTTGTGGCCGTAGTCTGAACGTTCGTAAAGTCCCCCGCGACACAGGAATTATTCCTGGTGCGGGAGTTGTCTTTTTAAATAATAAGTAACAATAATAATACATTTATCTCGAGAAGTCGCCAGAAATATATCACACTTAAACTCTAGCTATTTTATAAATTCCACGTGTCTTTACAAGGCGAGACTGTCGCCGTCTGCCAGATATATTATGCGAACACCTTACTGCTACATACCAATCGAATAACCCAAAAACAATTTGTACCACCCGTGAATTGAACCCGAGATCTGATGATTGCACGTGATTAACTAGGATAGTTAAGCATGAGAATGTAATTTTGTGTAGACTCCGCCGTTGGCCGTCTAACCCAAATATCAACTGCACTATTACTTAACCTCCCTAACATCGCGAACCAATTAGACTGCAACTGACCATTAAAGCAATAAATAAACCAACATAAAATATATCAAATATGGCTATCTTAAATAAAACTGATACATTTTTTATTACACTAATGTTCTCTCGACCTTATCGATTTCCTGCCCAAAAAGTATTTATTTTTCTACATCCCGTAATAATGTCTTGATTTATAACTGGCATTGTCCTCCAAAGCTGTCAAATTGGCCAATTTAGTGGATTAACATTGCCCAATTTCTGTCAACTAGCTGAGCGTGTAATTCAAACTAATATTATGTATGCGAAATATGTCTGTTTGTTTTGTTTTTATGCTACGAATGTGGTAAACAGGCAAACGGCCTGTCGGATAGTAAGCTAAGCTAAGTATGTTGTAACCTTTTATCGCTTACAATACCAGAGGTATAACTCGTCCGTTGCCGATATTTGGTAAAATGAATCAGAATTGGGATGAAACAATTATATTGTATACTAGATACGTTACTATGCTATGTAATTTCCATAGCAATGGACGTCGAAAGCCTGATCCAGATTATTTAATTATTAATAATTGCTCTTGTGTTGATAGTTTAAACTAATAAGTAGCCTAATAGGTATGAAAAGAACTTACGTGAAAGATATTGCTATTATTCGAACAATTGCGCTCCAACTGTTTTGTACTTGTGAACCGAGTTTGTTTTGAGTATAATAGAAAAACGATCCAATTGGATTATTTTTGGGTCTTCATTTTTCGTACACTATTAAAAGAATCTGTTACTTTTCTCTACATAATATCATTGGGATGAAAGTAATCTAAGAGGTATGTTTCCCTCCAGCACTCTTAGTTACCGGGTGATAGTTCCACAATTAAGTTGACTTCCTGTAAGAATATTACTTCCTCGAGCCGGTTTAATCGTACCGTTGCCAAATAATTGGCAACATGACAAAAAATGTATCTTGACATAGCACAACAACGCGCAACGTCGCATTAACTATGTGAACGGAAGTGATAGGCTATTTATCAGTAGGATATATTAAAAGTCTGAATAGTAGCCGACACAACTGCTACTAGCGTGATTAACCGTAATACTAATATGCGTATCTTGTAATGCTAATATGGAATCCATATAAAACTTGTGAGAAACGGCAATCAATTGCCGTAAATCTTAGAGTTCGAAAAAATGGTTTAAGTAATATGCAAAGGTCACGTGATACCACGTGAACCACGGTCAAAGGTCACAGGTCATTGTCATTTCGGGGTATATCGACTATGCTGAGTCGAATGGCGTTGACCGCGAGTCTCTAGCTCTTACGGATCTTGAGTTGGAAGACAGACAGACGCACGAACGGCGTAAAAAAAAAGCAAGTCGAATATCGGCGGACAAAGTCACGGAATACATCTAGTTTATAATAGTTTTAAGATATTTTTGTCTTGCGTTCGGCAGTGTAAAGGCAATACAAGTTTATTGTTTTAAATCTTGATAATTTAATCAGATAATTGACTTAAATTATACTTTGATACATGTCAAGGATGACAACTAAATAAGTAAGATACCAAATTGTGTTGTCAATAATTGATACCCAAATTAAAGCAACTACTCGTTTTCGGCTGAGCGGCTAATTTGATTTTTTATCTTTTAATTGATAACTTTGACATTAGATAACTGATTATCTTATATTACTATTATGATAAGTTTGTGAAGATGTTTAGATGCTTGTTACTCAATCATACGTCTTTCGTTGAACAGATTTGTATGTAATTTGGCACATAGATAGATCATATCCTGTTTATTAGCATATGATATTTTTCATCCTGGTATGCGTTCCTTTGGCAGTCATCAATAATGTTAGGACATTACACATCCATCCAAAATGAAAGTCCTGTGAGTGCACAGACAAGTGTGTCGGTGTAGTAATTTCCTTCCTTGTCGTAGCCAAATCCTTCAAAATACGTCTGTACGTTTACTTTCAGTTGATCTGTATACTTTCTTCTTGGTTTTCCTCTCTTTTCATTAGCCACTACTTTGTCTCAAAGTAAAATTAAAATACAGTTATGTTATGTAAATTGTGTAAATGTGTGTGTGCGTGTAATCTTGAATAAAAGCCTGAGACAGGATACCCAATATAATAAAATTGTTCTTTATTACTAAGACTCGACCAGAGCTTGACAGATTCACACGACGAAACGATGAGTCATTTAGAGATTCACAATGACCACATGATTTCAGAAAAACATCTAATTAGTCCCACATAATAAATTAAGTAAGATTTTAATATTTTCTACAAAAATGAAAGTTTGTAAAGATATTTGTTAATCAATCACGCGCGTCCACCGTAGAAAGGATTTGGATGTACCTTGCCACAGACTAGGCAGATCAATTATCTTGGATTACGTTGCATGGACGCATAGGATACTTATTATCCTGGTATAGGTTCCCTTGGCATTCGCGTGGGCAAAACCACGAACTTGATATAGAACAATATAAATTTCAAGCAGTCTGATTTATGGCCGTATAATATAAAAATGTGCTAATGGATGTGTGTCGTGTGCGCAAATTTTCGTTTTATAATTAAACTGTCACTATCGTCGCAATTATTTTCAAATCGGCCAGCAGAGAAGGACAGAAAGCGATTTTTTAAAATAATAAATGCCTCCGGCAGCGGCAGATGTGACATGATTTATAGATCCACTTTTTAATGGATTTTCGAAAAATATTTCAAAGATATTTCATAAAAAAATCAAAACATGTGGGATTTTGCCGTACTGTCATTGACACGCTGTGTAGCTAAGACGAATAATCTTGATATTTATGCCTTGATAAGTGCAGCGATTCGCTGATCCGCTGCACGCTGCAGTGATTCGATGTTTGTCTTCTCATCTTTACGTGTCAATGAAAAAGGTAATGTAATTTTATATAGAAAATACAGTTAGTTTAGTTAATTATTTAAACTCGCGCTGTTATTTTTCGCGTTTTCACTATACATCTTTATTTATAAAAGTGCATTAATAAAATTATTATGCATTAACTAGCTTACTTATGATCGTCATAATCAGCTAAAATTGGGCATGTATTTATCCATAAACACGCCACTGAGTCTGATCCTCACTACACGTGCCAGATACGGTTATACATTATGCGATATGATCACTCCACCTAGGCAATTTAGAGTTTCTTATGGACTACGTCGATAACTTTGAATATAGTTTAGACTTTAGAAGAAGTTTATACAGTTTGCTAAAGATGGCATTGAAGGAGTCACGCATGTTTTGGGCTTCAGCTCATGGCGATCCAGTTAATCTTGGTACAAAGGCTAGCCTTTGAGTCAAGCTCTCAACTTCAACGCTTTGCAGTTGTCAACATACTAAATAAATAGAATTTAAATAGACTGTGCTTTGATCATCTGTCCTAAATCAATATAAGTGTAAGTCATAGACGGCGTCGTTGGTTTCAATTTCAGGATCTAAGTATATCATATCTGGTAAAATCTGCGTGTAATACATGCCTGCCTAAATATCCTTGTATATTATAAATATTTAGGCATGTATCTATGTGTCTATAACTCTAAAACATAACGTCAAGTATCAACAACACATCGTGCCGCTACATTCACCTCTGGTGTACGAGAGATACAGAGACCCATATGTTCAGTTTTTTGGTGACGGGATAGGTTTTCATCCTGTTTTTTTACTAAAAAGGAGATATCGCGTACGTTTTATTTATTGCGAAAACTGGACACAGAACCCGCATCAATGTGTTACGTGAAATATGTTATTTTAAAGGTGATGCCACACTGTGATACCCTAAACAACGATAACTTGTTGATAGCGTTGTGGTATAAGTGGTGATTGTCGAGTATTGTGGCTTCAATTACCACAAGGAACAAAAATGTATGTGATGTACAAAAAGTTGTTTCGAGTCCCGGTGTTCATTAAGTCCGTTACCTGATTGTTTTTAAAGTCCCCTTACACAGGAATTATATGAGGAGCGGGAGCTGTAGTTAAAAAAGAATAGGTGACTGTTGTAACTTAAGTGCAATAAATTAAATTAAATGGGATTCCTACTCAAGGAATGTCACGGGTGATATCGCTACAGACATTCAAACGAAAACTTGATGTCAAGGCGTACTCTAGCCGTCACGATCGTTAGTACTCCTGCTATCACGCTATTGTAGTGCAGCTTATCTCACTTGTGTGAGAAGAGCTGCTACCCGTTATCAACTATTAGATGATGGTAGGAATGAGCAAGCTCACCTGAAAAAGTACCACCCTAATGCAGACATACGTGTAGTGAGACTGTTACAGCGTTTAGCCTTGATATCTTGCCTTTACATCTTTCCTTGACTTATTATCCGTTTCTTTCATCCCATCTTTAATTTCTTTGCCTTGGAAACGCACAAGCGATAATAGGATCACCGCTTACCTGAGGCTAGCCTTATGCTTGTACACCATCAGTCTTGTATAAATTTAAATTGATGCTTTTAAAGTCTTGTCTAGTCAGTATTACCTCGTGAGGACCCAGATGGTCATCAAAGTAGTGAATTAAATTAAAACGTAGTAAGTATACCTAAGTGGACGAATCATAAAGTAAGTATGCAATCTTATCAATGTTTTTTCATTAGTGGATAATTCAGCTAATTAAAATCTTCATAAACCTTGGTGGTGCAACGGTAGTGAATGTGTCTACTGAGAATAAGATTGGACAAAGTATTTGTGTGATTAGTCTCACTAACAGCCCCGAGTTTGGTAGTGCACTTGGTAAACAGCACTAGGCTTGCTCCCTATTAAGTGACACTAAAACCTATTGAGAAAATATTGGCAAAATGTGAGTATAATATTCTAACAGGGATATAGACGTGACTGTGGATGTGTGTGTGTATTAAATAGCTGTCGAGATGTGGGTATAATATAATATACCTCTACCGAAGACATAGCCGTAGCTGTGTATGTGTGAGTGTAAACTTGCCTTAGTTAACGCGGTGTGCGTGCATATCTAGACACGCACGCACACATCGTTAACTAAGCCATTTTTGTCTTTAATCAGGTTTTGCGTGCGTATATTCTATGTTATTTTAAAGTGAAACCAATCGTCTTCTCTCTTAGCCTTTATTATTCCCAAGTTACTTGGGGTCGGCTTTTCTGGTCTAACCGGATTTGACTGGATATCAGTTTTTACACGGAGCGGCTGCCACCTGACCTCCGCAACCTGAAGGCTAACGAAACCCTAAGGCTAGACCAGTGTCAGGATATTAGAGGGTACTGACTTTCCCAATAACGACTGCCATAGATGTTCATGGCAGCCGGGACCAACGGCTTAACGTGCTCTCCGAGGCACGGAGCAGGCGATAATTGTCAATCAACACGCACATAATTTCGAAAATTCATATAACTTCCGAAAGTTGGGTTCGAACCCGAGACCCTCTGCATTGCAGTCTGTTGGTCTCCCCACTGAGCTATCGCTCTCTTTAAAGTGAAACCAATAAATCGTTGAAATGTCACGTAAAAGTATATATAGATAGTTTATTAGTGTTGTAAGTCGACTGAACACTGCGCACCGTGACATTTTGGTTGGAGGTCCAGATCTTTATCTGTGGAATAATTTGTTGATATCAGTTTATTAATCTGCGCTTGAGGATGTTTGATTTAATATGCTGTTTACCTAATCACGTACAATAAGATTAAAATGATGAGTCTTAATGAAATTTATGATATATACGTTATTAACCTAATTTTGATTGAATTTTATTAGGAGAGAAACTACTAATCTATACTATCTTAATTAATATTATAATGCGAATGTGAGTTTGTTTGTTACGCTTCACGCCTTTTTAGTTAAAAAGTAGTTACTCAACAGATCATCATGAAAGGATATTGCCCAATGCAGTTTCTTAAGAAAAGAAAAGAGAAAGAAGAGTATGGTCATGATAAACTATGTATAAATCATAACGCATTTTTATTTCTTTCTATGAGTAAAATTGATCAAAATCATATGTAGGATACTTATTTTGTACATCATTAATTAATTATTCGACTTTTTATTCAACTTTAAAATGTTGTTTACAGTGTTACCAACGTACAACTTTTACCCAGTCCATTTTGATGAATCAAAGATAAGGTCAGATACTGATACAACCGTTAAATAATTCTAACTGTCATATTTCATTGCATAATGAATAAAGATGCGTGTATTTAACGTATTACGTCCGTTCACAATACAAATGACTTAACCAGTTCTTCATTTTACTCAATTTACAAAAAAGCAGTGGCATTTTAAAATATTTGTTGGCAACGCTGATAAGTTTAGTGACAAACTGACAACACTGATAACTGTCAAACTGAAACTATTTTTAGCCGAACGATTGCGACGGTTTGTTTCAAAATAAAAACATTGGTAACCGTTGAGATTGTTGTGCTGAAAGATCGTTACTGCTTAAATTCATGTTCAGTTGAGTCTCCGGATTCCTGCACGACTTTGTACTAGTCGAGAACCCTTTATTGTGTCTGTGTTGTTCTTGTGGATTGTGTAGAACGTTTTTACAACTACGGTCCGTGTTCTGTGCTGCAAATCACATAATAATAACTATTTTGCCAAAGATGTCACGCCGTGTGAACTGTTCCCTTTCTTTAACACATCCGCTACCCCGTCATCAAGTCGGGGCGGCAACGAATTGGAATATTACGATCTTGGATCCAACCAGTAACTGTCAGTATCTTCTTGACAGGTTAATTAACTAAGCTCAATATCCTTAGCACGCAATAAATTGTAATTATATAAACGTACTAATTCATTATTATCTATATTATGGTTTTAGCTGACTCTGGAAGATGCTCTCTGTCAAGAATGTTTCACAATACTACAAAGAGAATCTCTTGAGACCAGGACAGACCAGACCAGGTCTGAGAGACGGCGTGCGTGTCTCCACGCGCGCCTCTGTGTCGTTTTGTCTTTATCCACAAGGGGATAGTAGGAAAAAAATAGGGTAGGTATATTCGTGTAAAGGCCTGCCGTTCCATACGGCGGGCCGAAGCCTTGGCAGGGTCGCGATTGCATGTGAAAGTGATTCGCGCGGCCCCGCCGACTCTGGTTATGTCGAGGAACACCGTGGTATGTTTAGTCGGTATTACCGGGATATCTTTGCCCCGGTGAGTCCGACATAACCTCTCCCTCGCCCCGCGGAGAGGTATGCGTCAATGAATACCCCACGTAATAAAATGGTCTGCTAGAACCGTATATTGCAGCTAATTCATATATACTGGATGTCTGTATTGTTTGTCAAACCTAACCTCAAAGCTGAAAAGTAAATTACAAAACAAAAATGAACTCCACAAAATAAAAGGCTTGTTTTTATTTGTTTTGAAAGTATATTATAGCTTCTCTTATATATCTTATATTTGTTGCTACACTTAAATATATGCTGCGCAACGATAGCCCTAAGAAAGATGGGCAATCTCCTTTCGCATACACGTTGTTAGAGAAAATAAAATATGACACATCTTGCATAAAAAAGTAATATAATAAATCTGAAGAGTAAGTTTGTTATTTTGTATAAGCTCGCTAACCTCTTAAACACGGATTTAAAAATATTATTTGATAGGCTGGTTCTTAAGGCAGATTATAAGCTAGATAACATCACGCTACAAGCCACTGGAGCGGAGTAGTTATCATGAACGTGGGTGAACCCCAGGAGATAGCTATATTATATACTAGCTGCGCCCCGCAGTTTCACCTGCGTAGGTCCCGATGCCGTGGGAATGTCGACATAAAAAGAAGCCTATTGTTAATCCAGGTCTCTATCTCTCCCTGCTTACCAAGTTTCATCGCAATCGGTTCAATAGTTTTTGCGTAAAAGAGTAACAAACATCCATCCATCGATCCTCACAAACTTTTACATTTATGATATTAGTAGAATGTAAAAGGGGATGAAGATGTCTGAAAGTTCAATGACACATTAACTGACATAGATTTTTATTTTTAATATAATAGATAGATCATGCCCTGGAATAACACATAGCATACTTTTATCCCAGTATGCGTTTGCTTGAGATCCAAGCGAGTAAAGTATAGGTAGTAGTAGTATCAGGTATTCTTTACCTAAACTTATAATAATGTCCTCCAGACCGAATTTCGGCCACGGCGGCCAGTCTTAACAGAGACTGGCCATCTGCGCAGGAGATATTATAGTGCACAAGTGTGTGCGCAAACACAAGTGCACTCTCTGTTCCCTAACTCTCATGATCCGATGGGACGGCAATCCGACACGACCGGAGAGAGATCAGGCGCAGGACCAACGGCTTTACGTGCTTTCCGAGGCACGGGGGTGTCTAACACCGCCAACTTCCTAACTCCGGGCTGCTATTGAGATTTCTTTACAGAAAAACCCAATAGCTTTTTGTTGGCCCGACCCGGGATTCGAACCCGAGACCTCATGCACAGCAGTCGCATTCACTACCGCTGCGCCACGGAGGCAGTTAACCTAAACTTATAAAATGATGGTGTCAGACAATAACTCACGCGTTTAATGACATTTATGTTTTCTGTTTCCATACCCTCGTGTCTTAACGCATTGTTAAATTACCTTAACCAATCTTAATGAAGAAGCTATAACAAAAAATAATGATCATGTCGTAAGTATGCGTGATGCGCATATTTGCATTATATATTTGGATAATCGAATACAGTTGTATACAACGCGGTTCTTACTTGTATATGGTCAAGGTCATTATACGCGATCTTATGCTGTCAATAAATTCGAATGATATTCGAATGCACCACATCACTAGTAATAAGATCAGTGTAGATATAAGGGCTTTTTTCATCTAGTAAAATGCCAGGAAATAGAATCAAATAGTATTTTACGTGTGCCAAACATCCGCAACGCTAAATTTTATCAAAACCTTCACCCCATTTATGATAGTCACGCAACAAATATTTCATAAGGGAACGGTATCGTAAATTTAGCTTCAATATTTTATTTAATCCTCCGCCATAAATAATCCAGTTTCTCGGTAGCCGCCATTTTAACTTCGTTATGACATATTTCAAATTAATTATTAAATCGACACGAATGTCTGTCGACATCTGTACGACGACGTCGATATAAGGGTTCGCACGGATAACCGATTAAAAATATAAATTAAAAACGGAATATTAAATAAAAATAAATTGCAGGCGTAGTGGGGAGTCCTTCGGCTGTCAACTCATATATAGCAACCTACAGCACACGCTCCCTATGGTGCTGGGCTAGGACATAATAGTCTATACTTTTACTAGCGACCCGCCCCTGCATTGCACGGGTAGTACAAAACTTTAACAAATCATACATCTAAACCTTCCTCATGATTCAATCTGTCTATTGGTGAAAACTGCATGAAAATACGTTCAGTAGTTTTTGAGTTTATTACGAATAGACAGATAGACAGAAAGACGCGGCGGGGGAATTTGTTTTATAATATGTAGTGAAGTGAAACCAGTTTGAGTAACAGCCAGCCCAGTCTAATATATAATACTTTTGACTGTTCAGATGGCGTTGTGGTCGCCACTCAGGTTGTAGGTGCCACTACCGAGTGTTGTGGGTTAGGAACTCACACGGATTTTATTTTAATAAACAATTTCTTTACATTTCTGAAAATCGTTCACCCTGATGCAGGAATTATTCCTAGTGCCGCAGTTCTCTTGTTAAATAAGAAGATAATAAATAACTCATCTGAGGTCCTCCAATAGATCGCCAAGCACGATCAATTGACCACGACCCATATCATCATGCCATCATCTAATTAAAAGTTTAATATATTTGATTATAATTCGAATTATACTCAGTAACAACGAATTGGTGCAGTCGAACGCGAGAGCATATAATTTTCAATTATACGATTTTCCTTTTTATAGTAATAATTGCACATCACTACTCTAAACATTAGCCTTAGTTAATATAAATATGAACTACCAAAGGAATGATAATTAAATATTTAACTACTGCCTTAATCATCTCGTAACTATGTTTATATTAAGTAATTAAGGGCAAACTAGTACATAATGTGGCAACACTAATAAAAAGCGAGAAATAAGAATTACACAGCCTTGGAAAAGGTTCTCATGGCATAGATTTGTCGACGATTATTCAAGATTACTCACTATGCAATGATATTGTAATATACATATAAAATTGTTCAAAGTACTCGTATATTGCAATCTGCTCATTGTTGTATGCTAAGGTAGTTTCGAGTGTTAGTAACACGTCCGCGAACTACCACCGTTTAGAGGAAACCAGCATTAGAGTAAGTTCTTATTTAAGTTCTGCAATCTCATATAGATATCTTTCTTTTAATCCTTAACTCTTCGCTCGTGAAAGCTGGGGCTTTCTAGCCGATGCTAAGTAGCGTAGTAATTATTATACATTTGCAACAACTACTCTTTTCTAATTGTTGTTTTAATATATTGTTTTTGGTCATTCTGCTTTTTTGTCCATATAATCTTATCTTATCTTATGTGGGGGCCAGTCAGTGCAGACCGGCGACACTTCGACCCAGTGGGATCTTTCATGTCGACACTCTCCCAATAACGACTGCCATAGATGTTCATGGCAGCCGGGACCAACGGCTTAACATGCTCTCCGAGGCACGGAGCAGGCGATAATTGTCAATCAATACGCACATAATTTCGAAAAGTCATATAACTTCCGAAAGTCTGAGGTGCGCGACGTGGGTTCGAACCCGAGACCCTCTGCATTGCAGTCTGTTGGTCTCCCCACTGAGCTATCGCTGCTCTTGTCCATATAATCTTAGACTACGTATGCCAATTCTCACACTTCTCCATGCGTGCAATATACTTAAAAAGGGCGACAAAATTTTTACTACGCGTAGTATAGATTTCAGTTGCGAGTATCATTATTACCCCTCCAGCTAAGCTAAATGATTGTTTTGTTTTTGTATTATATTTGAGTGGAAATTGGACCTAATATCTATCCATTGGAGAGAAAGATATTTATTCCTCAAGACTGATACATTAAATGGTGTCATCAAGTAGTATCCCAACATATGCGCCTATAACAGGCATGCGAATTTTTGCTTAAAACCACAGGTTATACAATTTAAAAATTCATTTATCGGCTACCACGTCTCCATTTTCATTATTTTATTACACACTCTTATATAAAAATCTATTACAACTATAAATAAAATAAGTTCTAAGACATAAAACTAAGTATGTCTGACAAGCCCTAAAGTCTACGTTTTTTACTGAACGAGGCGACGTCTTGGTGTTCCAGTTATTACATAGCATTGCTGGCCATTAACTTTATACGACTCTTAATTAATGTGACTAGAAATTAGAAATAACAATCCGTGAGGCCATTTAATTATATTTACACTATCGAGTAGAAAATGTTTCTTCAACGACAAGTCAATTTACTGAATACACGTCGAAAAAATAAACAGTGCAATAAAACAAAAGTCATAAAAATTTTATTACTCAGATGGCGTAGTGGAATAAGTTATCAGTGTGCCACTGCCAGAGTGTTATGTGTTCGAATCTCTTACGGGACCAAAAGATGTGTGATTTACAAATGGTTTTTATCGACTCTGGTTATTCCTAGAATAGGTTATCTGAGTGTATATAATATACACGTGCGATACAGGCATTTACAACCAGTATTGTAGAATTATTTATTAATAATGGATTGAGCAACAAGTTTTTAAACAGAGTGAAGCAGAAAATTTGCGTCGTACTCACAGCTACAAAAATGAATGACAAACCTCGAAGCCTGATTTAGACTAGGATGTTTTGTTAAAGCAGTTGTCGTGCTATCTTTGTCAATCTCAGCGAGGTGACAGTACGAGACTGGCTTGGAAAAACTATTATCATGTAAATGAGTCTTACTTAACCCATCATATTTCTCACGTTTTCACATTAGAAATGTCGATGTGTAAATACATATACTTACATTCATAGACATACGCCTGTATATTGCCATGACCTCTTTGTATATAGTCATTATACTACTCGGCATACCTATGCAAAGGTGTAAACCTAACTACTTAATATTATAAATGCGAATATAAGTTTGTTTGGTTGTTACACTTTTAAGTCATAACTACTCGACCGATCATCATGAGATTTCACGTAGGTAATCATTATCAAAGGTACTAAAACGGACATATAGTACCTTTCATCCAGAAAAAGTTCTATTCCCGAGGGATAGAAATTAATTTAATGACAAAATGTAAATTAACGCAAACAAATCCGCGGGCAAAATCTAGTACGACTATAATTATTTCGCTAGTAATGTTTTAGTTCTTCATAACAGGCGAACCTATTACCGTTTACAAGGCACATTTTTGGATTCCGCAGTGCTAATAAGAATTTCCACACACGAAAGCAATTCAGCTTGATTGGTTTCTAGTGTCCCACCCTTTTATATATCATAAAAAGTATGAATATCGATATATATTTATTTATTTCTGTAAAAGAAAAGAATCTCGCCCTTGGACTAACTCCTGTGTCGAGGGACTTTACGAATATTTGAACAACTAACGCAAATAATATTGAATATTGGCGGCCTCGATGGCGTAGTAGTCAGTGTAACCGACTGCCACGCCTGAGGTCGTTTCGTTCGGTTCGATTCCCGCGCAAGTCAAACATATGTGTGCATGAACATGGATGTTTCTCTTAGTCTGGGTGTTTATATGTATTATATGTACATATGTATTTACAAAAAAAATATGTAAATATGTATGTTTATCCATTGTCTAGTACCTATAGTGCAAGCTCTGCTTAGTTTGGGCTAGATGGTGTTGTGTGTATGTGATAGAATATTATTATTATTATTATTATATTCAGGCTCGGAACGATCATTCCTAGCTTAGAAAATGATTTTTCATGTGGAAAAACCAAAACACTCGGCAGGCCAGACGACTATTAAAATTTCTGCGCCGCCGTGCAATTATCTTTATTGTTTTATATGAATTTACTTTTGGTGGTAAAATACCTGAATATCAAATAACATGCACACAAACGGGTTGCTTGTTCACTCATGAGTAAGTGTTTTTAAATAGAAGGTATATAAGCTACTATATTGTATAATATTGTCTTCTATTTACGCGAATATTATTCATTGAAATTAAACTGCTATATACGGATTTTATCGCGTTGTTTATTTGCGACTTAATTACAAAATTTTGAAAATTGTTACACTACTACTACTATTAAACTTTACTAATTTTTAAACTAATTAAATTATTATTAAAACTATTTAGATTTAATTTATTTTTACACATTCCCCGACGTTTCGGTTGCTTTTTAGCAGCCATGGTCACGGGAAGATGTTTATGATGTTAGTTGTCTCAATGTTCCCGTGTAGTTATTTCAAAGTACCCGAACATAATTTAATCATTGGTGTTTCCATTTACGTAGAATGAGCTCAAAGTATCATGAAGTCTAGCTGTGGTTTGCTTTTTCTTGGGTTTGACTATTTGTATTACTGGATCCCAAGCTGGTGGTACATTCCAACCATCTTCTCTATTAAAATTAGGATGTTTTTTGATTTCAATAGCCTCGCGAAGCATCCTTGGTAGGAATCGATGTTCTTTAGCGAGAATCTATGGTTTGTCAAATCTCAGGTAGTGGTTGGTCCCCTGTTGCACATGTTCACACACAGCAGACTTCAACGAACGTTGGTGTTTTACATCAGTTATGTGTTCTTTCATGCGGGTGCCTATGCTTCTCTTGGTTTGACCAATGTATGAGAGTCCGTAGTCACAATCTATTTTATAGACCCCTGCATCTACCACCAACGCCTTTAATAATTTAATTTGCTTAAAAATTAGTAAAGTTTAATAGTATCTAGTAGTAGTAGTGTAACAGTTTCTAAATTATGTAATAAAGTGTAAAATAAACAACGCGATAAAATCCGTATATAGTCGTTTAATTTCAACCGGACCTTGCGTTTAATTATCGTGTAACCGAACATAGCACCAATTTCAATCTAGCAAGTAACGGAGTACTAAACAAATATTAATACTTACAAATGAAACCATAACAATTTCAATAGAATTCACTGAACTGCTATAAATAATTGTCAGTTACAGTAATTGGTAAATACGATATCTATTAATATTGAAGTTTAACGACTAGTTGAACTTGTTCAAATCGATACTCGACATTATTAAATATGAAAAAGATATACAATTATTTAAACTTATGAATAATTTAGTGATAAATGGCACAAATACATATAGCAACGCATAACGAACGGTTAAAGCCTTATTAGAATTAATATTAAATTAGATATGTCTGATTTCTTGGTACCGTGGCATGAACTGACACAATCATAAGGCCACGGGTTCGATTCTGGAGTCAAACCGTTTTTTTTAGAGAACTCTCAGTAGCAGCATAGCGTCTGAAAATGTGCCCGGTAGACGATAAGAGGATCGTTTCCTATTACATGCGTCCTAAAAAAACAGTTGCATTTCTAAGAGTTCAAGTTACGTTAGTTCGAGAGTACGAGCACATTATAAACAACTATAATGTTCTCTGTTCTTATTGTGTGAAGTCTATGTCTTAGTTGAAAACTCATTACAAGCACTTCTGAATCCGCTAGCTAAATCCCTAACCACCCATATCCAGGAATACAACTCACTCAATAACTTCCTTGCAACCTCAGGACCTTGAAAATTAACTGTGCCGCATCTTCAAGAAAACTGAAGATACAATATGATTCTTAATAAAAATACATCGTTATCAGACAGACGTCTGTGTTATCAATAAGGTGCTCTGTGTGGTCGTGGCCCGTATCGGCGCAGCACGTGCCGCGGCAGCTGCGCCGGCGCCGGCACAAAAACAAGGAAGTGCAGTCTTGCCTTTATTTTGTCATTTAACGTGTTTTTTGTCTACCAAGTGCACAGCTAGATCGGTAGAACAAGTTGGGTTTCGGTGACGGTAAGGTTAATGAGGACCTCCTGTGGTTTCTTTTTCTCTTTTTCTTATATTTTTATGAAGTAAATAATGTGAAAATTAACCATTTAAAAGCAATATGATTAACTCAATGTTCTTTTTATGTCTAAATTGTCTGTAACCTTTAAATTATATTTGTAAATTATGGACATCTGTTTGTTTTAATTTAGACGCTTTTTACTTATTAGGTAAAATAGTATTAAATGATTAGAGATTATCTTAAAATAAGGATATATTTTTTGTCTATCTTTATTTTAAGAAACTCGCTGATTAAGTGAGGATGCTGCTACCTCCATCCATCCGTTTTACAGAACATCGTCCTCAAATCTCTATGTATTGTATTCTTGTGGTGAGTGGGATTACCACGCTCCTTAAGACGCTACACGCTGTATGTTTAGGTAAAGAGGCTTGTATTATCTTTGCCCCTTGCACTAGTAAAACAATTATACCTTTATTTAAGGTTCGGCAACCTGCATGTGGTCCTTTTGATATTTCAGGCGACCATCTCTAAGGTCCACCAGCCCACGGCATACTTTATACCATGAGATATGCCGTGGGCTTCCTTGCCACTACAATAGACAAAATATAAATAAGGGATAATCAAACAGAGAGAGAAACTTACTGATATTTGATCACTATGGTATATGGTATATGTATAAAAGATGACCTTTCTACTTCAACTTGCAAATAGATCTACTCTGTCTACCGAGCATCGTCACCAATAATTTAGGGATACAATAATCCAATGAAACTTGACGTGTCGGTAATCTAATCAACAGCAGCCACATGCCAAAAACAGTACATTTATTAACATAATATCAAATCGTCATATCCACACTAAGCCAATCCAAATAATTCACCATAATCAATCCAAATGTTAGAAAAAGGCACAATCCTATAGCACGTGTTCTATAACACATGTGCATTTAAAAGGACGTTTTTTCTATCAAAAGGAAGAATCGGAAATCCCACATCCTAAGTGCTTAATAAAAAAAATTACGCCTTCATGCGAGTACTTCAAAGTCCAATTAAAGTTGACCCGTCTTAGATTTTACTTGAAAGAAAATTGTAGGGTTTTTGTCTTCGCGCATGGAAGGACAGAGTGCTTCTTATGTTGGTTGTTTGTACTATTTTTATGAATGAATTTGTGAATGTAAAAGCTTCCGGTATCGTTTGATATCAAGTTATTTAATCTGTTCTTAGTTGAAAGGTCTTCTCTCCTACACTATAATCATAATTATTTCCTCATGTAGAGGGCGTTCACGGCAAGTTATAGCGGATTAATGTTTATAGAACTAGCTAATATACTTGAGATTTAAATACAAATACGTGCGTCTCCTTATTTTTGAAGAGATAGATAGTGGAGTAATACTCCACTTGTTGTCAGGTAGGCTTTAGGTCCCAATTTTACGATGTATGAATATTACCAATTGACGCATATTTCCAGACTCAGTGTTGCTACTACAAACTAATTTCTAATCTATTAAGTTAGTCATTCATTGCAATTGATATCTCCTTCTCCCTAGCCTTTATTATGCCCAAGTCACTTGTGGTCGGCTTTTCTGGTCTAACCGGATTTGATTTGATATCAGTTTTTACACGGAGCGGCTGCCACCTGACCTCCGCAACCCGAAGGCTAACGATACCTTAAGGCTAGACCAATGTCAGGATATTATAGGGCGCTGACTTCCCAATAACGATTGCCATAGATGTTCATGGTAGCCGGAACCGACGACTTAACGTGCTCTCCGAGGCACGGAGCAGGCGATAATTGTCAATCAATACGCACATAATTTCTAAAAGTCATATAACTTCCAAAAGTCAGAGGTGCGCGACGTGGATTTGAACCCAATACCCTCTGTATCGCAGGCTGTCAATTGATATAACACTTTTAATTAAATTTTAATGTATATTAATGTTTTATTGATACGCTTATATAACTGCAATCTCACTTCTTCAAAACACTAAATGACGTTATTTTCTTAGTATGTAAAAATGAAAATATAAAATTGATAATACTACTGTACTGGTACTGAGACTTTCCTTACAGAAAAACACAATACCATTTTCTCCGACCCGGGACTCAAACCTGGAGTCTCTCAAACAGCCGCAAACTTATGCCAAGCGACAATCGAGGCAATCAGCCAGCCATACTAGTTATGTACTAAACATCTCCTTAGCAACAGTATCAAAACCAAACACACAGACAATTAATTACATATATTATACATATAAATACGTGTAGCGATATTGACAGATGGTGTGTACTGGGTCCAAGGGCCAGGGGTCAGAGCGCGAGCATTAATCTGCGCGTAACTGTACATCGGCTGCGCATGCGCATGTGCGCGGAATACTGGCGGATTTCTGTACTTTTGATTAGGATTATAAATTATAATCTTCTTCTTTTTCCACTCTTATCGAAGGTTGGGTAACATTATGACTATTTCGATTATCGATGCCACAGCTATCTGTAACATCAATATTTGAAATAGGGATGTGGTAATGCAGCTTAACCAGTGTCTCAGGTTCTAGATAAGAGATGTTAACAACTTCTAACAATAATGAGACACTCTAAGCGCCACCTGATTAATTTTATACTAGCAGATTGGTAAATATGCTTACGGCCTTCCAGATGGTAAGCAGTGGTCGATACTAATGGGTGTATTAAATTTATCTATATATAACGTGATTTGTTTTAAAACTCAACGTTTTACGGGATGGCCTAGGGCACATTTCTAGTCACCATATTACAGAGGATTTCATGACACTTTTCTAATGACAAGAGGAAACTTATTATAGGAGAAGTAATGTGACTTAAGTAGCTAACAAAATTTTAGTGGAATAACCGTGCCTACGCTATCGAATACAACAGCGTGTATGTAAGTTTTAAACCTTTTACATCTGACCCAATAAATATAAATAATAATAAAATTTAACTCACAAATAAAACTCCATTCATTCACACGTCCGTAATTGGTCAAACACCCACGTTATAGGTAAACGGGTCATATAACATACAAAATTTGCCACAGCTGATATGCTTTGCACCATAAAATATGTAGGTATGTGTGCTTATTGCTATTATAAAAAAATATTACACTTTGTTTGTCTTTCACTACTGCTTGGCTCAGTGGCTCAGTAAGGTAAGTGGTTGTTGCCGATCGTGCGATGCCGAGTTCGATTCACGAGTTAAAATTTATTTTGTTAGTAATATAACATTTTTGATATATTTACATTATTACTTTTCATTTATTTTATCAGGGAATTCTACGCAGCTGTAACAACTTTGGAAGTGTCCATTAGACAATAAAGATTGACTATTACATGGGACCCAAAACAGCTGATGAAATAAATACACTTTTACCTTCTCATTCAGAGATATAATGGTGTGAGTGTAAGTGAGTATGTAAATTTAAAGTGTTTGGTAGAAGGCAATAGACTTATCTACCTATCTTTCATTTTTGTCTTTATTTATTACGTTTATATACATTTTTATTTATCAAAACTGGCAATACCCGCACTAGAAAAATTCTGTGTCGCGGGAAACTTTACAAACATTCAAACAACGGACACAGATAACACCCAGATACCGAACAATAGTTTGTGGATCAAGCAATTTTTCATCCCATGTGGGATTCGAACCCACAACACTCGGCGTAGTGGCAGTGTCAAGCGACTACATATTTAATTTTGTTTGTCCTCATACGTTTTTATGTGATTGTAAAGTATAGTATGAAACACGTTAATCCGTGTTAAAAGATTAGTTATAGCAGGTTTAGTTGTAAAATTAACCGGTATAACATCAATTGTAATAGTGATGATTAATGTAAAGAGCGCTGAAGAGATTTGGATGCTACGCGCAATGGTTCCGTATACATTTTTTAATAGTTGATATTCATTTTTTTTCAAAAGACAACATGCCTGCGAGGCTTAATTCCTGTGTCGCGGAGGACTCTACAAATATTCAAAAAACGTACACAAAGAACAGCCAGACTCAGAACAACTTTTGCACCACACAATTTTTTGTCCCGTGTGGGGATCGAACCTACAGCTTTCAGCTCAAGGGCAAAGGCAAGGCGACCTCTTAAACCACTACGCCATCTGTGCTGTCATTTTATTGAACTTCCTCATTTATTTACTGCGTGTATAGTCTCACGCCTCTATTTTTAAAAGATATGTGAATTACTGCTAGGTACTATTCAACTTTTCTCGCCAACAAGCTGTGTAGCTTGGCGAGGAAATTTATATGTTGTACTATTATTATTACAAGTGAATAAACGACTAAAAAAAAAACTACTATGAATTTAGGTCCCAGTCCCTATTGCCGTCTATCAAAGGGAAAAGTTAATATGCTACTGAAATTATATTTATAGAAAAACACATTAACATTTTGCCTGGTAATCGAAGCTGGAACTTCATTCCTCATAGCAGTCCAACTGTTTTTTAGGTTAATGATGCTCTATCAAATCAGAACTGAAATAATGTTAATAATGAAACACAATTGCTTAACTCAAAAATCAAACCCATATTGCATCATTTTGAAGAGGCAGGCAACCTTGTCTTGAGTTTCTACGATGAGTAGGGTTTCAAAAATTCTTAAGGAGACGTTATTCTATATGCCGATTGTAACCTGTTTCTATGGCTAGAGTCACTACAACTCCTTCTTAAAAGGGTTAGTTACGCATAAGTTTTCAGCATTCCTGGCGTTACAAGCATACTTAGGCTAAAGTAACTGCTTAACATTACGCAGTAAGTATGCTAACAACCATGACTGTTTAAAAAAATAATAAAGCAGCTAAACTTATTTAAACTGTTAAATATAAGACCAAAGAACTCTAAAACGATTTTTTCACATAGCTTGATTGATTTTACAAAGTGTGGAATGTATTATAATGGTTGCTATAACTGCACTTTGTATCCGCGTACGAATCGAGACGCTAATTCATATAACGAAATGATTCTGACGAGAGCTCGCTACATCGATGCGATATCGATTCGAGGTCAATCGATAATGTATATCGACATTGTTTATTAAGGCATAGTGTTACTAAAAATATGAAACACTTACAATACGAATGCGTTAAGGAATTAAAACTAAAATGTAGACTATGACCATATTTCGTTAAATTTATTTGAACGGTTTAGTTACTGCCGCAATTATAATATGAGTATAAATGTTTCTTATAGGCTATATAGTTTATAACTTCTGGGGAAGTACAAAATATTCCGTTAAGGACTTGTCCCACCATCTCCAAATAGCATTTATCTATAAGATAAAAGTCTCGTTATCTCTCTTCTTTAACCTAACAAGAGTGAGACAGCATGCGATTTATCTTTCGGATAACTTTTACTTGTTAGTTGTAGGACTGGTCATAAGTATCGTAACTCTTACGGACTATTTTGTTAAGTCCTGTAGCGTGAGTTTGTTATGCTTATTTTCATGACAATCCAATATGTCTCGGTTACCAGCTTCAACACAATATTTTAGGTTTTTGTTTAAAAATTCGACATAGCAGCACACAATACCGACACGTGCCAGTACTTGTCAATTGTCTAATTTATATCTAGGTTAAAATAGCAAAAAGTGAAACTTATAAAAACACCTACCTTTTCGGGAATGTGACTATCTATATATAAAAATACTAGAATAAAACAGTATCAGAATAGTGTCGTGTGACTGGGTCAGGTCGGAGTGCAGACCACGTCACTTTCACCGGACGGTCCATTAGACAACGCCGCATCTGTCTCAGTCAAATTACACACAAACAACATTTTTTACCACTTCTAATAACTGTTTTTGCGTTCAACATTTGATAAAAACATTCAACAAAATTATGTTGCGGTAAACATTTATCTACATATATCTATACAAAAATATGTTGAATCGTACACACTAGTAATATATATCCGTGTAGATATCTCGGCGTAAACTTTATGACTAGTACAGGTGTGGTGAGTGGACCTTCAGCATTCTCATTCACAAATTCTCATTCGAAATGCAGTCTATCTAATCAGTATGGATACTATTTATCGCCGATATTCTCTAAGTAATACTTTCTGTTCAAGTCGGCCATTCTTGCTGAAAAAGGCAAGGCTCTATCTACTTTTCATAACGTGCATAACATCAAACGCAAAATTATACAAAAAATCTTTGGAGTCAATAAATCTAACACGTGCATCTGTTTCAGCTGTATTCTCATACATATTTTCATACATATTTCTACAAATATGTTTTATTGTTATATTTCCAGAAGATTAATCTAAAATATATCTCTAATAGGACTAGCCCACAGGATTTCTATCTAAAGCATTTCATAGCTAAAGTCAATTTAAACAGTTAAATAAAGAATATATCTTAAAATATTGCAAAAGTTATTTTTAATATGTATCGTTTATTTATTCGTGTTTTTACAGAGTTAACAAATTTCTGTGTATGTGTTTTTGTTTTATGTTTCAGATTGTTGAACCTAAACTTAAAACAAAAACAGTATAGAGACAAGTGTTTAGGAAATCATTACATGCATTTCTACACGTCTAAAACGATTTCTTTTCTTTAGATATGATTTCGCGCAACTCTAAAACGAAATTCTGCAATGAAATTACATTAAAAAAGTTGTAGCATTTTGCTTATTGACTGTTAAACGCAAAGTCATGATTTATAATTGAAGAATATTAAAATGAATGTATGCTTATTTGTGTCAATATATTTTCCGGTTAAAATGTTTTCTATATTTGGCAAGAAGTATATTTACATACATACATAGGATGTCCCTGACAGGTTGACACTCTGTTAGGCAGAGGTAAAGAACACCCACATTATGTCAATTATATTTAGGTACAATGTATAGAGAAGACTATTGCTATGTAACAGTCGCAGTTCTATACTGGATGCTGCTACGCCAAATTTCATTACAGAAAATTAAGAGTTTTTCCTTTTGTCTATAAGTCTCAGTCAACATATTTTTTATTCTGAATAATACATAAATAATGAATGCAAACAAAATGCCAGTATACGCTAAATAGCATATATCTAACTAGATTTTGTATAAGCAATTGCATTTTGTTCGTACACAGCGTATGGCGTCTCTGTATGTGTGTATGTACGATGCTCCGCAGAACATAAATAAATACATAACACACATATCTCATTCGATGAGAAGGTTATAAGCGGATGACACACAAAATATTTTTCGAGCACACTCAATCACGCAACATACATACATTAGCAAAAACAAACCCTTTACCGCCGGCATAACCCTAAAATAACTGTGTGACATCACCGTCTGTCGCGAATGGGCTCGCACATGCTAACCCGAAAATAACTAACAATCTGCCATGCAAACATATGCACTCACCGAAAATGTATAAAAAGTTAAGAAACAACACGCGATTCTACGATAACCGTTCAAGTGTTAACTCTTCCGAAATAGAACAACTGTTTGAATGCAACCAAGCAGATAATTAAAAGGGACGCGTTATACTAGTGTGTGCTGCGACGTCGCTCGGTTTAGGGTAAGTATTTCACCTTTATTTTATGGTAGTTGTACCTGAATGCAAATAGCATAGGTCTTGAAAATTGGGAGATGTCTATGTTTGGCAGATAACTGCGTTAACCAAATCAATCAATAAAACATACTAGCAATTCGGTGTACAAATGACTATGCTGCTTAGGCCAGCTATGCTAGAATGTTCGTGTTAGAACACTAGTGCAATATGATGACGGATTTGTACGGATTGATAAATCTTTAATATTAACAATAATAATAAAAAATATTAAAAACACTCTCTTTGATTTGATTGATAATCTTTAATATTAACATTACTCATCAACATACTATATGGTATACTGTAGTTATACTGATGAGTGGAATTCAATCTTCATCTTCCACTTAACGCATATTTTAGTGTCATCTATTGATTTAAATACATTATATTATCTAAATATACCTACTATATAAAGAGCAGAGAATTAGTACACTTTTAAAGGTATTGCATGTTGAGCGCCAATTTAATTGTGCGAATTGATAAAGAATCCGAAGAAATCTCACATTTTATATAAGATACTATTTAAACAAAACAGAATATTTCATGAAATATTTTCAATTAAAACTCTTAATAAGATATCGTCTTCGCTTAGCAATTTAAGCTCTTATTTATTGTCAGCGCTCAACAAGAAAACTTAAAACAGCTGTTAAATATGAAATTGTCAAAAGAAACTTGTTCCCACTTCAGATATTGATTTATATCACATACAAAAACGGACAGACAGACCAACTCTATATATACACCGAACAGATATTAAAGAAAGGGTAAAGATTCTTCCCTCGGATTTCGAAGCGGTTTTTTAACATACAAAAAGTCAGGGTCTTTTCGACCAGGTGCCTAGTCTTTACCGGAAATCTGTGGCACAACCCGCTCACGACGGAAAGAGCGGCGCATCCCTTACACGACTTTAAAAAACAACCCTTTCTTTCGGTTATTTTATTACCAATTTCTTTAAGAGCTTCTTAAAATATATTCTATATTTTAAGTAGGCGTATAAAGGGTTGAGAAAATAGTTTTAAAAGGAAAGTATAGCTCAGTTATTCATTACCATAAAAAAAATAGTTTCATGGCTGTTTATATCTATCCTGTTTGTTTTAAACAAACAACGGTACTTTGATGACCTCATTAGTTCTGTAGCATAAGCTAGCGCTTATGTATAGGTACAGTCATAGTTCGTAAGATTCCGAAATCTCAAAATACCGAGGGATTAACATATTGCAATAAATACGTCAATCTGTCGGTATTTAAAATTTTTCTTCACATGGCATAAGTAACAAGCTGCTGACTAGGGAGGGCCATATTAAATTTTTATGTTAGACAAAGACTTTTCTGGAAAATCTCTCTGGGATAGCACGAAGTCGGAAAACGTGTCTGGCAGATCGTAATAGATAAAACGTAGCTAGTGCAAAACATCTCTATTATCCCCTACGAGGTTAAAAAGGCATTAGAAACATATTGACATGTTTATTGAATTATGACTGTAATCTTTTGAGTCGCAGCGGCACACCGGTGGCCAGACAGCCAGACAATAGGTATTTAATTTTGTCTGGTATTAGGCTTAACAGGTTAATAAGTAATGATCAATATTGCCACACAATTAATAGCTTTTCTATACTTAAAACTATTGACTGCGCTTTACTTTCTATAAAAAAACACTACATAAATTAAATATAGCTATACCTTCCTGTTACAATATGTATACAAATAAAGCAAAAACTCGCCGAATAAATACAAGCGGTCAGAAAGACCCTCCCATACAGTCTGGTGTTTATAAAATCACATCGACCAACAGGTGGGTTGCAGAACCGAAGGGGCGAATTTAATATGTTATTTACATGTTACTACAAGCAAAATGATTGTTTTTATGTTTTATTGAATACTAGTATCACCTGCTGGTCTGCTCGGAATTTATTTTAATAAACAAGTTATGGTCATGTAAGCGATTTGAATAGTTTTCTGCTAGATTAAGACTACGTGCAATTAATCATGAATGATGTGCTTATTTAAGAGTTTATGGATGAAAGATCGATGGTACTTGTGTCCGTTTTGGCGACGAACTATATTCTAGTACAACAATAATCTGAAAATACACTTAAGAGCTAAAGATTAGGCGAGAAAATAAATAAGGCATACAAGAATGAGAGCTTCGCAAGGAGAACGAGACCTGTGTGAAGAAATCTACAGATTTCTACAAGTCTCTGCTTACCGCTCTGGGAAGGAAACAGGTATACCTATCCATTAAAGCATTGAAATCTTGACAATGTTTACAGCGACGGGGGAAAAATCCATCGGATGACAGTGATAAGATGTTTTAGGTCTTTCTCCTAATATAGAAAGAAAAAAAGAAAGAAAGAAAATACATTTATTTTGACAGGAAAACACACAACACATACTGCAGACAGCATAAACGTAGTATACAGTTAGACAGGAATAAAAAAAGACAATGGGACAGTAAAACAAAAGCAAATGACAATTTAAAATACAATAATATTATAATAAAAATAAAAACAAATATGCAAATAAATAAATAAAAATAATAATATTAAACCCTTGGCTCGATCCACTTAGTAAGTATATAACCTAACGTATGCAGTGTGCGTCGCAGTGTCTGTCAAAAAAAGATGTTGCTCAGCCCGAAGCTGTATCCGCATAAGCGAAACAGCGCTGATTTTCAGCAACACCTTGGTGACCGATGTATATGTAGTGCGTTTGAGTGTGGAGCAAATAAGCAATTTTTGTACGTCGTTTTTTATAAGAATTCAAGAAATCTTATTGAAACATAATACTGCATAATATAATTATAATTATTGATTATCAAGTAAAAATTATATAGCCCACATATAATTTTTTTTTAAACAAATAAAATTAAAAAATACTTCAATATCATAATTATTTAAGTAGGTATATTAATTATTTATATTATGTCCATATAGCTTTACTAACTGACCCGCGCAATTTCGTCCGCTTCACATAAGAGAATTTCCCCGTTATCGCAACATTTTTCATTTATGCTCTGCTCCTATTGGTCGTAACGTGATGTCTATATGCCTATAGCCTTCCTCGATAAATGGGCTATCCAATACTGAAATATTTTTCAATTCCAACCAGTAGTTCCTGAGATTAGCGCGTTCAACCAAACAAACAGACTCTTCGGCTTTTTAATATTAGTATATATGTTGCGGACAACCTGGCGGTATCTTCTTTTGTGTTATAGCTAATCAAATAACCACACAAAATCATATTTTCGAATAACTATAAATGAATCGGATATTTGGATTAGCTTAAAGAATCGAATATTTACATTACTAATCGATGAGCTCACATCACGTATGTACCGTACCTCTCACAAATTAGTAAAACCGCTGACAGACGATACTCTCTTTAAAAGAACTTCAATAACAAACAGCTGCCAACAAGTCTTTTATTAGATAACTACAACATTTCGTTATGAATAAATCATACCTCAATATGTGCCCACCCCCTTATGATTTACATCTGAAAGGGGTTACCTTGGCGTCAAGTTATTTTCAGACGATATCATATGGTATTAATAATGTTAATTAATGTTTTTGTAAGCTTTGTTTCATTATAAATGTGTGTCTTGCGTCGACGTACTAAAATAACTTTCGGTGTTAATTCAGAGGATAATATTTTGATTCGGTCTGATTTAAGAGTTCAGCTCTTGAATTTCTTGTAAATGTATTTAACTGCCTCATTGGCACTGCGGTAGTTAATGCGACTGCTGTGGACGAGGTCTTGGGTTCCATTCTTGGACAAAGTATTATTGTTTTTCCGTGTTAAAAAGTTCTCAGTTGCAGCCTAGAACTGCGTGAAGAATAGGCAGGCGTATATTAAACCCACATTTCACCTGCGATGATTTTATGTCGCTCGTTATAAGGATCGAGCCTATTGCCGTCTATCGAGCAGCTAATTTCTGTAAATTTCTTAACAGAAAACACCAATTACAATTTGCCCGATCCGGCATCAGACACGAGAATTTAGACGCATAGTGGTCGCATTCACTTCTACTTGGTTTAGTTTAATAATGTTACATTGTTAGACATCATAGTGATATGTATATTATTTCTGTAGCAATTTTAGTGCTTATGTTTGCGATTGAGAGCTTCTACTTAGAATCCATTCTCGCAACGTGCAAAATGGTATTTATTATTCTGTTAAAAAATTCTTATTAACGATTATGAACCGAACTCCAACAAACAGCGACAATAAGTGCCTTAATTATGTGCGACCTAAAGTGTGATTCCTGCATTTTAGGTTAAATACATAATATGTATATTTATTTATGTGTGTATTTATACGCTTTTGTCTACTCCTTCGAGGATATTTAGCCGGGAATGCAAGTCTGCTCCTTTCGTTAAAAAAGAGATACCTAAACTGTAGTCGCTATAATTGTATGAAGCCATCATAATCACAATCAGATCATCGTTTAGTGCCTAGAAGCGATCAATCCTCAGTTCGTTGACCTGATCCCAGTGATCTATCACGATACGGTGAGACAACACGCTCATCTCTTGTTTACTCTGCTCGCTCCCACGAGATTATGGGAGAGGATGTCAATGTGCCCGTCAAAATATACACTTGGCTAAATATTTTTGTAATTAAGCGTTAGCAGCTACTCGTATAAGACATTCCGTAGCCGCGGAAAGCGGTGGTGGTGCAATAGATAAAGGTCTGGACTTGTAGGTTCGAATCTCATATATTTCGTTACTGAAGTAAATCCACTACTAATTTGTATTAGTAGTGGATTTACTTCAGCTATATGCTTGTGCATTATATTACGAAGCGGTAGAATGCGAAGCTAATTCCATAGATAAGACATTGGACATGCGATCGACAGGTCGTGGATTCGAATTCCATTTATTGCACTACCGATCTCACTCTTAATAAAAACAACATTCCGAAGTGGCAGAAACTGGCGGTAGTCCAATAGATAAGATAGCATTGGACTTGCAATCGAGAGGTCATAGGTTCTTGCACTACCAACATGAACCTAATCGTAACAGGCGCATTTATTCCAAAGCAAAAAAAGCGGCCGTATTAATTGTAATACGGCCGACTTTTTCGTTTTGGAATAAATGCGTCTGTGCCTTATTCATTGAGATAAGGCATAGGACTTGCGATCGACAGGTTGTTTGTTCAAACCGCACCGGTAGCACTACCAACGTAAACATTTTCTCCTAAAAGTAGTAAACAAGCATGCTAATAAATTTCAAACTAAATTGATTTCTTATCTTAAAATAGTTCTTTGGAATTAATTGCGTTGCAGTTTTGCTCTCGTAATGCGTGAATGAAGTCACATGTATATATATATATATGTGTATATCTCATTAGTTTGTCAACCAATTTAAATAATACAACACTGAAAACCGGTACTGTTTCGTGGAGATTAGCGTACAAAAACAAACAAGCAAAAGTGTGTTTACGATTTCATTGCAAGTTTATTAGACCTTTATATGAACCAGATCCAACCGCGACTAGATTATGTAAAATCATAATAAATAAATATTATTAATTAATTTTATGCATAATTATATGCGATTCATTAATATTTTACACATTTGTTACTGTCAAGTTAATATTATATTATTTATGCGGATTCAACATTATGCATATTTAATATTTTATTTATATCTATTAATAGAACGATTAAATGTTATCCGCACTAATATTATAATCTATAATATAATATGTAAGCAGTTAACTCTGTCCGTTTGTTATATTTTTAGGTATAAACCGTACTGCTAATGGCAATATAGAACACAAGTTATACTGCGTTTAAAGATATGCGATTAAATGATTAACCGTTCAACTTCGTGATAATTCGAATAAAAATCGAATGCATTTTTATGTTTTATTCGAATGTATTGACAACATCATACATAAATGCGTATACGCCCTTGACCATATGGTTTTTGTAACGCACGATTTTGTAGTATTCGACGATCATTCGAAGAGTCTGCTACGGAGAAGAATAATAACAAAGAGTCATTATGATTGCTCGACCTAAAAATTGAACCGCATACATAACCATAAACTTATTACACTAATTCAAGGATATAAAGAAAATCTCTTTAATAATTAGCATATTAGGAATAGTTTTCCATATTTTATCTAATTATTTGTTATTGTCATCAAATGTAAATTGCAATTTTAAATCATGGTTACTTTTTTCAATCGATTGTGTTTTTTGCCAATTGAAATTGCTCAATGCTGGTCACAGCCGTCATAACCTTCTAAATAGCGCTGTGTTGACAACTCAAAGTCAAAAATCATTAAATGCATTTAGGTCACAAAATAACATTTAAGAACGATAAAGTGGCGCAATGGTTTAAGTCGCCTCGCTACTGGCACTATGTCGTGGGTTCGATTCTCACATAAGACAACAATTTGTGTGAGCCACAAATAGTTGTTGCGAGGCCGGGTGTTCTCTGTGGCCGTTGTTTAAATGACTGATGATTTGGAATTCCTAACGCAAGAGCTGTCTATTAATTTCGTTTTTCATTTGTTATTACTGAACTTATTAAAGTTATTGAAATTAAACAAAATTTTTACGGATTTTATCGCGTTGTTTTTTTTTATAAAACACTATTATTACATAATTTTGAAACATCAATTGAAGCTATTTAATTTATACTATTTAAATTATACAAACTATTTAGATTTAATTTTACACTTTTCCCGACGTTTCGGTTGCTTTTCAGCAGCCATAGTCACGGAGAGACCTCCGACCCCAAGTTTGTATCATTTAAATAGTATAATTTAAATAGCTTAAATTGAAGTAAACTGTAACTAGTAAAAGTGTTTAACAACAGTAGTTTATAGTTTCAAAATTATTTAATAATAGTGTTTTATAAAAATAAACAACGCGGTAAAATCCGTATAAAGTTTGTTTAATTTCAATGTATAACATTCGCGTAAACTTAAGACAATATTATTAAAGTGACATACATAGTTAACGCCTGTATCCCCTATCAATTATACGTATATTATGTATATAAGTGATAGGCAGATCATGCTGGCATTATAAGGATGTCACACCACCTCTGCCTACTCCATCAGGCATAAGACTATGTATGTATATATAAACTCACACGGGTATATCGCCAAGTAGTAGATAGATTTCTACCATCCCTATAATACCTACACCTAAAACGTATCGAGCAAAATGTAAGTGTACATAGTGTGTAAATACCTGTATTACATCCACATTTTGCACCATAAAATAAAGGGCTAACCAGACCTGCAAGAATTATCCGACAGAAAAACTGAATAACATTTTGCCCGACCCGGGCATCATACCCAAGCCACACAATCACACATAAACATATACTTCAAGATCAACAAAACAATCTGTCGCTACATCAACAAGTTTTTAAAGCATTTTGATAACATTGTTTGCAATAGCTTAAGGGTGGGAAGTGAATCTTGCTTCGGATATAACCTGCCGGATATTTCCCACGCACTTACGGAAATGTATGAAAAACTATTGGCCGCATCTGCCTGTCCGTTCGCAAGGTACCCCAAGTACGGTGCTTACAATAAAATTCACCGTGTTTAGAACCTCTTTAACTTTTGTTTGCAGGTCCTCTCAATTAAATGCAGGTATGTTATATTCGTTTAGACCTGTTAATAATCTGTGCTATTGCTAGACATAGGTATTTTTTTAGCCGCCTCTTAGTTTAGAATACGTATTATTATGACGGTTATCTTAACAAATAATAATAACATAATAATATCAGCTCTGTATTAAACTGTCCCACTGCTGGGTACAGGCCTCTTCTTACTGTGATAAGGGATAGGCCGTAGTCCACCACGCTAGCCCAGTGCGAGTTAGCAGACTACATATCTTCGATAACATTATGAAAAACTCTCAGACATGCAGGTTTTCTCACGATGTTTTCCTTCACCATTAAAGCAAGCGATAATTAACTATTTAATACGCATATAACATCGAAAAATCAGAGAAGCCTTGGGTTCGAACTGAAGACCTCTGCGTGGCATTCAAGACAAATGCGTTTTTTTTAATGTTGCTTCATTTTTACAGAGTTCGATTTTGATAACTGCATGCATCGCGCAGTGGTTGAATAGGTTGTCTAACCAATGCCACTACGCCGAATGCTGTTGGGTCACAAAGATGTCTGTGATCCACAAATGGTTGTTCTAAGTTTCGGTATTCTTTAAGTCCATTGTTTAAATGTGTAAAGTTCCCTGCGACTCAGAATTTATTCCTAGTCCTTGGGATTTGTCTTTTTGCTACAGTTCCAATGAGGTAAACATCCTAGTGAGACGCATAAATGTATTTGAATGGTTCAAAAATGCTATCAGGCGACTGGGATCGCAGTTCCAGTTCTTCATGGCTCCAGTCGCCTGAAACCTCGTGCCTAAAACGATCGCCCCTATAACATAGGCATGCAGTTTCACAGGAATAACACATAACAGTCTTCATAAGACATAGTTTCACTTCTATATGGTTTTTAGCTCCCACATAATGCTGCATTGAACTGTACCACCGTGTACTTTCTTGACAGAAAGTTCAAAAAACATTGCTCCACCAGGGAATCGAACCCGAGACTTCATATACAGCAGCCATATATACCACTATGCTACTAATATACCCTTTCTTCATCCTGCAAATTGCGATATTACACCTGACTCCTACGTTTTTCTTAACCCCAAATCAGTCTGTGCAATATTTGTACAAGTTGCTAAATGCTCTGATATGTATTACTGATGCAACATATGATAGTCAGTTGGGAAGCAGGTGGTAGCCGCACCACAATCTGTGCACGAAACACCTAAACGATACACCCCAAAAAAATATAGGAAGACGTCGAAAGAGACAGGAATATGTTAGAGCGAGATGGTGACAGTTCTTGTCTTTCCGTTTCCGTTTTATTGTAAAAAATTTAGAACATCTGCGTTTAACAGATTTGTGGTGTGGGAATGTTCGTGAGTAGGCAAAATTTTGGATGTTCTGCTCGAAGGTTTGATTAAATAAGGATGTTATTATTTTTGATATCTGCCTCTTTCTACATCTGTTGGTTAAAGCTGAAGTATGGCTGCTTAAGTATGGTTATCTTTACGCAAGTTTATAGTAAGCAAGAATTAAAAAAAGGGTCCATATATTCTAGATTTGAAAAATATGGCTTACTTGTTATAATTATATTTTTGTAATCTCTTTTTATTAGAGAACAAATATAGTCTGAAAGCAGTAACTGAATGATTTTATAATTTTTTGCTTTTGTACCAAATAAGAAAAACGGATACTAAACTTTGTAGCCTGCAAAGGTTTAAAAGTATACGGGACTACTTAGCTTGAATCCTTGACAATGATCGCGCGGTAATTCATTGCAACTAGTCCAGGTCAGGGACACAGTATAACTTACAATTAGTCATAAAATCGTATTGAATCAGTATAGTAGCTCCATATAAGAAGGAGTGAAAAGAGGTGTAACGGACCTACATTTTCGCAGCTATTTTTTAGGTACAACGTAATTGAAGGCTAGACTATTCCCACTTACCGAGTGTATTTCTAGGCTCCAGGCCGCTACTCAGAATATCAGTAAAACCCGTAGGTATAGAACCCGTGCTATTGTCATCGGCCGCATACTTTTACACCACACCACACGAACGAGGCAAAATTTTATATCTAAGCAATTAGAATCAATTACTTTTCTCACTTCCGGTCTTACAATAATTTACTACCGAACTTATTACAAAACAATTAAATAATACTCACATACTTAAGTGACAAGAATAGCTCAAAGCACACACTGTGTACATCAATCATCTCTACATACCTCATATTTGAGAAGACTATAATAAAACGAGAGAGACTTATTCTAGAGAACGATATGAAAACGATATAATAAACGTAGTTAAAACTAATTTATAAAACAAACAGATATAATATAATCAGATATATAAATAATTTAAATCATATACAGTTCAGTTTTTTTGTCACAAATTATAATAAAAAAATTAACAGGTGCAGGAATAATAACTGTTATATATAGTATGAGAATATAAAGAGCAGGAAAACTTATTTGCATGATTTAGTTACTAGATAGCTTTTTTGGGTAAGCACTTTTTTAACCTGGATAGAAAAAGGTAAAATATATATTAATATTAAAATAATCGTAAAATATTAATTTATTGTGTGATCTACATGATCTTCTAATAAAAATATATGGTTATATTTACATTTTAATAAAATGATTTGCCAGGTGCGTTATTTAATTAATAGCTTCAAATAAAAGTTTGCCACTAAATTATACATATTACATATATTATAATTACTACTAGGCTCATTATCTCCGACACTATGGATATGATATTTAATCTAATAATTGAAACAAGGCTCATGCACTTTTTCTGTAGCGCGAAGCAGGAATGTCCTGCAAAGATTTGCGAAGCACTCCCCTGCGAAGCAGCCGTATGCATGTAAGACATGCAAACGGTTGTCACACGATAATAAACCTAATTCCTAAACAAAAGAATTCATATTTCTTTATCTACATATATCTCACGGCGATCGAAAAATCTCGAACCAATATCGATCGTCAGAATATTCCTCCTCGTTTATTTTAAGTAACCCTTTTATACGGGAATTATGTTCATTAAATATGTTTTTTATACGTGTCTATTTTCAAAGGAACATATGGCACCCTTATTGTTCCCGTTACCCTTTTAGGAAGTTAATAAAAAAGTAAGTCAAATGTCTTTAAGTTCCTTGTGAAAGTGATTGTTTAAATTGGTTCCTCGTTGTGGTTAAGTAGATAATCTTTTTTAGTTGGAAACAGTCACTATTGTTTCTTAGAATAAGTATATCTTTATATGTGATTTTTAATCTAATGTTAACAGCAGCAGTGATAGTTTGTAGATAAATTTAGAATATTTAACCTATTTGACATTTATATTGCAATTTTCGATAAGAAATTTAGTGCCAATAAATACTGCATTTATTATATTTACTTTTATTATTTCAGGTGAAATGTTTTACAAATTCGCTAGCTCGCCACTCCTATTTCTTACAAATCAATTCATACTTCTATCTCGGCCTACTTTCCTTGATAATCCACCCACTTTCTCGCATAAGCAATAATTGATAGTAACATGAAACTTTTTAAAAGTAAACTGAGCTAATATTCCACCTCCAGGATCTTACGTTCGAGTTCCGCCCTAACATCCTGATCCATATCCGCACAGGTATCCGACGTTGTACAAATATTCACACTCCGATGACATCCTTTTTATATCAGATTACACTTTCTACTGCATCTGTGTGAGCTATCGAATTGTACTAAATCCATTGGCAGTTCTCTTACGAAACATTCCACAACTTAAATAAAAAGGCCTCAATGTATTACTGGTATAATAAGCTGTCGCTAACACATGACTACGTACTTGTATTCCTGCTTAACATTTTTCGAAATGTTTTGAATACATTGATTGTTCTGTTAAGACGTGTCCCATAAAATTGGTAACTAACTAGTTGATGGATATAATAGCTGAAGCGTTTTCGTAAAATGAATATGAAATTGAATCTGTATGCACAAGTGTGCAGAAACTAGACTGAATACATTTTGTGTTATATTATTCTGTTGATATCGGATGACATGATTTTGTCTGTCAAGGGCAGGCAACAGGAAATACGAAATTTTATGCACCTTTAAACAATACGTCTACTGTACCATAAGTACGTAAGTACCATAAGTAAGTAAGTCCTGTAACATAAGTACGTACCTACGTGGACTTACAACAGCTAATAGTAGCGACCCGCGTTCGAGTTTACCGTCGGGCAAGGCATATTTAAGTTTTCTGTAGGTAATTTCTTAGTAGCAGCACAAATTTTAGACGAAAAAACCCCATAATATTTTGCTTGATACGGTAATCGAACCTGAGTCCTAGCGCACAGAAGTCGCAATCACCACCAATGCTCAACCAAAATAATATGCTTAGAAATTAATAATATGCAATTATGAAATTAAACAAATAATCTGTTTTTGTTACTTATATGTTTTGCGGTTCTTTAAAATAAATAATATCTTTCTTAAACGAAAGGATTTCAAAATACCATTTGCGGCTATCAACCTAGTAATCAAAGAGATCAAACTATAACCGTTTAACCACAGACAAGTCATTACTTTTTATATCTTATTTACTGGCATTTTACAAGAAGTAGCGTTGTAGCGTTGGCTGCCAATTTATGGCTGAATTAAATGAAAATGACCGAATTAATAGGGAATTATCTTTTTTACGTGTTTGTGTCTAAAATAAATTATTATTTTATACCCTTTAAGCACGTTTAATTATGATAAGGACCCTAGTTGCAACTTGTATGGCCTATTTTCATATAAGAAAAATAAGTAAATAAATTGATTTGTATTGTTATGAATGTTGTGCACAAAAGAGTGGCAATGAGTTTCTTGCCTGCTTTTTCTCATCTCACTTCTCGAACACGCTTTTATAAAGACACATTTTAATTGTTTTTTTGTTATTATATTTTAGTAACTCGACGTGTTCAAAAAGTGCTTACACATTTTTATGGAAATAAGTTAAGTAATAAGTAATCGAAATAAACCTATCAATCAGTGACAACACTTTCATACATACGTACATAGTCTCACGACTATGTCCCTGAAGGAGCAGGCAGAGGTGTATTAAGTACAATCACATTCCGTTAAGAAAGTTATGTTATGCTCTTGTGGCATAAGCTTACACTTAATATCATGTTGACTAGCAAGACATTCCGGGTACGATTTTCATGTGTGGCAAAATATTATTACATTCTTCTAATACGAAATTGCTAGAAGCAGCAGAAAATATGGAGACTTCCTTGATAGACGGTAATATGGCCACAACCTGCTAGGTAAATTTAAAAAATTGCGGTCAAAAGTCAGTGCAATATACCTATCCCATCAAAAATTATTGTTGCTTTGTTTATGTAAATAATGAAGATGAAATAAAAAATAACGTCCCATCAAAAATATGTAAAATAAAGTTTACATTATGTTAGGCACAAAGGTCTGGCCTGCCCGCCATCCGTTCAGCACCAGGTCCGAGAGGCGGCGTGCGTGTTCCCACGCGCGCCTCTGTTTCGAGTCCGTCTCCCCTCTAGGAGGGGGCCAGTAGGGTTTGGGGGGAGGTTTTGCCTAAAAGGTAGGCCTCTTCGTGTAGGGGCCTGCCGTTTCATACTGCGGGCCGAAGCCTCGGCGGGGTCGCGCCCGCATGTGCAAGTGATTCGCGCGGTCCCGTCGATAGTGGTTTTGTCAAGGAACACCGTGGTAGGTTTAGTCGGTATTCCGGGAGGTACATTATTCTTATTCCATCTTTCTTTTACCCCGGCGAGTCCGACATAGCCCCTCCGCCCGCCCCCGCGGGGTATGCGACACGCATACCGCGACGGTAAAAAAAAAAGGTATCAAAGGTCTAAGGTTTCTATTGCGTAGCATATGTATTATTAGGTACGTCATTTAATTAATTTATTTGTTATTTAGTGTCATTGACCATCTAATAGAAATAAGGTACTTAACCCTACACAAGTATGCAATTGCAACGGCCATCTTCCCATCGTCACGTCACAGGGTCAACGCACAAATAATCAGTTATAACTAGTTCACAACATGAGTACTCTAAATGTAAACTCGCGCCCAAACTTTAAGTTATTGTATCAACACCAACTTGAACGGAATTTATTACTTACCTACCTATTTTACACCGAAGAAATATGTGTAGAGTGGACTGTGCTTTGACTGGTATAGTTTTATGCCTATTCACTTATGGCCGATTTCAATATAAAAAAAACTAATCGTTTTAGCGGACAGTTAAACATTTTCTTTGAAAATATGTCAATGTTTAACAGTCTGTAGCTAGCTAAAACGACTCGTTTTTATATATTAGAACGAGTATAATTTTTTTTTCCTGTGGTTAAGGCCCGCCTTTTGTCAAGCGTTGTTCAAACCGCTCGTAGGCCTCTGACATGGCTTAACGACTGCTGTCAATTTGACAACAACCGGGACCGACTTTTTACGTGCCCTCCGAAGCACGGAGACGCTCAGATGAAATACCACTAAGCGGTCACCCATCTATAGACTGACCGCACCTAACGTTGCTTAACCTCGCTAATCGTTTACCGATCAGTCAGTACAACTGGCTATGAGCACCTCTACGAGTATAAATAGGCGTGCATATCATTTATGGACTATCGCACTGAATGTAAGTAGCTATTGTTGAAGTGATACAAAAAAAATATTTAAAGACAATCCCGGCATTAGAAAGAAATGTACTACATCATTCACCTTAAAATGAGTCATCTTTTCTCAATCTCTATACCGAATATCATCATAATTAGTTCAGCGGTTAGACAACAAAACCACTGAACTAATTATGTTTTTATAAAACATAGCAGTCAGACAGATTTGGACCTTTGTAAGATCCTGGAGTAACTCCTGCATCGCGGGGAACTTTACAAACATGTAATCGATAGGAACAAACAACGTCCAGACATACAGATTTTCTCCGTGCGGGGATTGAACCTACACACTCAAAACGTCGGCAGTGGCAAGGTGACTACGTAAATTACTACACCGACCATACATTACAAATAACATATACAAGTTTATTTATTTTTATTTTAAAGATATTTAGATTAAATACAGTTTCTCGATTTTATTCAAAATATATATCTGTTTCGCAATAACAATTAACATTGGTATTATAATGTACGACAAGTTTATGCTAAGTTAATCTTTGTTTTTCGAAGTATTTTATGTTAAAACATATTATTTAACATATGTACACGTCACGGCATCTAAAACTTGACTGTATTATAGACAAAACTTGCATTTTTTTTTGTATGTAGCAATTTTTTTGAACGGTTTTTGTTTCATAAACGATTTATATATAAATTTACACAGCAGCGATAGCTCAGTGGGGAGACCAACAGACTGCAATGCAGAGGGTCTCGGGTTCGAACCCACGTCGCGCACCTCTGACTTTCGGAAGTTATATGACTTTTCGAAATTATGTGCGTATTGATTGACAATTATCGCCTGCTCCGTGCCTAGGAGAGCACGTTAAGCCGTCGGTCCCAGCTGCCATGAACATCTATGGCAGTCGTTATTGGGAGAGTGTCGACACAAAAGATCCCACTGGTTCGAAGTGTCGCTGGTCTGCACTGACTGGCCCCCACATTAGATACATACATATATATAAATTTGCAAAGATACCTTGAACTCTGTTTGTCAATGAATTTTTTTGATTATGGACGAACTTAATTGTTATCAAAAAGCTTTTTCCAGTATTTGTGGTAGAATTTCGACCACTGGAAAAACACAATTTTACATAATTGTCCATGAGGTTTCCTCAGAGATTCAGAAAAAAGCAAGGCCGATATCTTATTTTAACAGTAAATATTGTAAACTAACTGCTCGGATAACGCAGCGAGCAAATGGTGATCTCACCCCTGTCACCATACCTAGTGTAGTGGGTTTAAAGCCGACACAGGGACATAGAAAATGGTAGTTTCGAGACTGGGTGTACTTTGTTTTCGTTAATTGTACGATTACAAAGACACCCGTGACGCGTTTTGTACTCCAGTAAAGTGCAATAGTGTCTCTTATTTCAAGATAAAAATATACTTCGGATTTATTTGCACGTCGTAGATGAGCTCACCAAACACTACTGTTATATAATTAATTAGGCTATCAAATATATTTACATTATAATAATATAACAATAATATATGTTTTATTTCTCTCAAAGGTAATAAAAAATGATAACTAACTTATACCCAATATATTATAAATCCTAACTGATATTATAATTACGAATGTGTTTGTTACGTTTTGACGCCTTAACTACTCGATCGATTATCATGAAATATCGCATACACGTTTTCCTTTTCTGTCCTCCAGAAAAAGTACAGTTCCTTAGGGAAAGCAATTTATTGATCATAATCATAAATTATAACAAACACTAACGCTAGCGAAGCTGCGGGCAACATCTAGTAAGAAATAAATGGGTAGGTATACAAGTTTCAAATAGGCCTCATAGAAATCCTTCGCATTATTGCCGACTATTGGTGGTGGACCAGACCGGCAGCATTAACACATTAAATGAAAGAAAGAGCTTTTTGCAAAATAAATACCAACTTTCTGGTCACGACACGATTAACCTTTTCTAAGAACAAGTAACATTTCACTTTTAATGTAAATTCAATTTTCACAAATAGCATTATAGTAATCATTTTTTCAATTACTGTTTAACTTAACAAACTTCGACGCCTTTAATCATTATCCAATTATTTCTTATTGTTTACGGAATTCAAGCGATGGGATCCAGTGAAATGCTCGTCGAAATGATCTCTTGCTTTAGTTTATTACATGGCAGTTTCAATTACGGAGAATTCGATAATTTATAAAACTCATTATTATGCATTAAAAACATTTTCTGGCGGATTCTGCTCGCTATAATTGCTAAATATGTACTGGTAATTTAATTTATTAAAAATCTACAGACAAGCGAACTACTACGGCGGTAGTCACGCTGCCATTAAAGGTAACTAAGTTAATAGTAAAACGGTAGTTAAGTAAATTTTGCATAAAAGAAATATTGTTAATACTTATAAACTCCATAAAAATCATTTAACCCACGTAATTTCGCCGAATTAATGTCAGTCGTAGGTTCAATTATAGGACAACAGTGAGGCTCAGGTTAACAAAATAAAATAATAACACATTGCTTTTCTTTTTATTACGATAATAATGAAGAAAAGTACCTACTTGGGTTATTGGACAGCGGTGAGAAATGGCTTAACTAAATAAAATAATAAGAAATGTTTCCACTTTTTTTTTAAATAAGGAAGATTGGGTGCAATCCATATATGAGCAGGTGCAATGGATTTTACAAGCATTCAGCCATCGTAATTAAATATGTCTAGACTCGACGTAACTATCTCAAGACAGATTCTATGTATGCCTCGGTTTTGCGTTATTTTATCTAAAAGATACAATATTCTGTATCGATATTTTAATTTCTTTCTTCACTATATCTTTATATTTTATCGACAAGTCTACAGTACCGCCAAATAATTTTATATATTAATACGTGAAGCAAAAACTTTGTATCCCTTTTTACGACAATTGCGCGGACGGAGGACTATAAAATTTGGCACAATTAAAGTTTATATGGCGAAGGAATCCTAATATTTTTTATAAAATATGCTTTAGAAATACATTAAATTAATGAAACAACACTACACGTACACAACCATGCATTTGACACACGCAGTCGAATCGCGTTCATAGTATTTCGCGTTTATTGTTCGCCTGACGTCGTACAATTCTTTGTAACTGTGGTTACCTATACCTTATTTATATGTAATAAAGAAAAACAGATAACAAACTAGCAAGCTTAGGAATTTTGGTCGAATTTTGACCATTAGGCGACCGCTAGTAACTATTACTACGCAAATAAATTACACTAACTCATATAGCAGTACGACTAGTAGTACTAGCCAGCGTCATTCGGTTGTCACCGCTCACGTGCGAAAGTGGTTAAACGATGCTTACGTAGCGTTGTCTTTGTCACGCTCAATAAGCTCAGCTCGATGCTTCGGTAATTATTATTATTATTATTATTATACATTTAAACAGGCAGGCAGTTGAGACAACTGATGATGCCCGTATCTCGCACTTCTACTCGCTTTCACTTGTAGCCAAGTGTTTGTCCAGTCGGTTTTTAAACTTGTTAATGTTGTCAGCTGCGATGACATGCGCTGGAAGTTTATTCCACGATCTGACAACTCGGTTACTCAGAAAGTGCTTGTGTGGATTGTTGTTTGAGAAACTGGTACATAGTTTTAAGGAATGGCCTCTTAGATGGGTGTTGTCGTTACGTGTGAAGATGTGTTCAAAGTCTTGAATGTCGTAGTGTCCAGTTAGAATCTTATATGTTTCGATCAGATCTCCACGGGCCCTGCGATCCTTTAGGGTTGTGAGTCTCAACATTTTTAAGCGTTCTTGGTATCTTCGGTGTTTCAGGGTTCGTGGTATTTTCGTGAACCTGCGCTGTACCTTTTCTAGAAGTTCGATATCCTTAGCAAAATACGGGCTCCAGGCTTGAAATGCGTACTCCAGAATTGGTCTTATAAAGGTTTTGTGTATTCGAAGCACCATGTCTGGTGTGAGATTTCCAAAGGCTTTCCTGATTAGATAGATAAGGGTCTTTGCTTTCTTCGTTGTTGATGTTATATGTTCTTCCCACTTAAGGTCTTCCGCTATTTTCACTCCCAGGTCCGTCTGCACCTTGGTCTCCATCAGTGAAGTGGAATTCAAATTATAAGTTAGACGTGGATTGTTTTTGCCTATATGTAGTACAGTGCATTTCGAGGCGTTAAGGTTAATAAGCCATTCCTTGGACCAGTTAGCTATTCTGTTTAAATCCTCTTGGAGGCGATCATAATCAATAAGGGGGTTGCCAAATATTTTGGTGTCGTCTGCAAAGATGCTGACATTACATTCCAGGTGTTGTGGAAGATCGAAGGTGTACAGAATGTACAACACTGGGCCCAGCACTGAGCCTTGTGGCACACCACTGTGTATCTCTCGGTATTCAGACAGTGTGTCACCCACTCTTACCCGTAGAGTTCTTTGTCGTAAGAAAGCTTCGATCCATTTTAATAGTTGCCCGCGTATTCCTACGAACTCCAGCTTGTGTAGAAGTCTTCTTATTGGGACTTTATCGAAGGCTTTTTCGTAGTCTAGATATATTACATCGACGGGTTCTCTTTTGTTACAATGTTTAGTCCATGATGACAGACATGCCAGCAAGTTTGACACTGTGGAGCGATGCGGGTAGAAACCATGCTGTTGCTCTGGTATAATTTTATGGTTGGTAAAGAAGTGTCTGATATGCTTAACTATGATTTTTTCCATTACCTTACATACCACACTAGTCAAGCTGATAGGTCTGTAGTTTGATGGTTCCAGTTTGTTTCCCTTTTTAAATATGGGTGTCACTATTGCTGTCTTCCATATATCTGGTAGGATTCCCGTATCAAATGATGTCTGCATTATTATTGCTAGGCTGTCAGTGATGTTACATTTCTTAAGTATTGATACAGGTATTTCATCAGGTCCCGGTGAAGCAGTTGTTTTCATATCTTTTATTGCTTGTTGTATTTTATCTTGAGTGAATATTATTTCATCAATGGAGTCCACCACTCTATGTGGTGAGTTTAAGATTGGCAACGGATCTGGCGTCTCTGTTTGAAAAACACTCGCAAACTGATCTGCAAATACAGTGGCAATTTCGCAGGGTTCGGTCACAGTTTCACCTTGTTTGTTGAGCAGAACGGATGGAATGCTGACCTTTGATGTCACTTGTTGCCTTATGTATGAGTAGAATTTCTTGGGTTCGGCATTGAGTATCTCCTTTTCATGAGTTAAGCGAGCTTTTCTATTTTGGTTTATTAATCTGTTGTTTAGTTTTCTATATTCTGTGTAGTGTTCGTCAAGTCCGGTCAGTACATATCTATTCCATAGTGCACGTTTCTCTTTTATTAGCTTTTTGGTCTCCAATGAGACCCAGGGCTTATTCGTTATGTGGTGAGTTATTGTAGTTCTAGGTACGTGTGCCTTTATAGCTTCTCTAATTGCATTGTGAATAATCTCGAATTGGCTTTTGACGCAATTTGTGTCTTGCAAGGAACTGGGTAAACTTTCGTTTAGCTTTTCGTTAATTTTGTCAAAATCTGCCTTGTTGTAATTAAGTCTGGTTTTGGCTTCCTTGTTTTGTTTTCTTACTTGTAGTTGTATGGATGCCAATAAGCATGTGTGGTCGCTTTTACCAATGGGGGCATGATGCTCGACATTGGATATTAATGAGTCGTCATTCGTTAAGAGCAGATCTAGGAACGATGGTTGGTTTCCTTGGCGAAATCTTGTGTGCTTTTCAATTATCTGGTGAAGATTGCTACTCTCATACCATTGTGTGAAGTTATCTTCTCTAGGCGTAACATATGAGCAATCCTTAAGAGGCCATCTAACTCCACCGTAGTTGAAATCACCCATTATAGCTACCGTATTATTCTCTGAGGCCAAACTAAGTTGTTCAAGTAAACGGTTGTCTTGCTCTAATGTGGAGTCTTGTCCCCTGTATAGTCCACATATTAAAAAATTGCAATATCCAATTTTAATGTCAAGCCAAAGGCATTCAGCAGCTTCGTGTTTCTTATTATAGGTAGTATTTAATTTGGTTGTCATAAAGCCCGTCCTATTTGAGGCATAGATTGCAACTCCACCACTACGTCTTCCGATCCGGTCATCTCTGTATATGTCGTATCCAGGTATTTTTACCATTGAGTCCGGTATATAAGGTTTAAGCCATGTTTCAGTGATTATGATTAGGGTAGGTTTTAATGAATCTACTCTAGCAATAAAAATATCAAGTTTAGAAGTAACTGATTGGATGTTGGTATAAAGTATGGTTATTGTCTCAAGTGTTCTTGGCAGAGACTTTGTTTTGGGGGGGTTCTTGTTAGTTGCTTGTTGTTTGTGTGTTGTTTTGGTGTAGCTTGAAGTTAGTTTTTTTGAGTATTCTTCTGGATAATGGGGTGTCCTCGGACATATTTTATGGTGATGTCCGTCTCCCCCTTGTCTGTGCGCTGTTTAAGTTCCTCCCGTAGGTATTTTAGATACTCTTTTTGCATTGGAGTCAGGTCTGAGGTAATAGACGAAGGCTCTCTCAGCTTGCTCTTGTTTCGTAGGACTTCCAGAGCGTCGTTCTTGCTGCTGAGGATAGCCTTAAGTGGGCGCGGCCTGGCGTTGGCATCGGACTTTGGGGCACCGAGGCGAAATACCTTTATTCTATCGCAATTAATTTTGTTGGTAACGGTCTTGATGAGAGCCTCGCATTCCTTTTTGTCATGCTCTTTCCTCTGGTCGACAACATCGCTCGTCGACTCCGGTACGCCGTATATGATGAGATTAGTGGATCTGTTGGCCCTCTCGGTCATCTCCTGTATCGCTGATTCAGTCGCGATCATACTCTGCCGAAGACGCAGTTTGTGGACCTCTTCAGTCAGGTCATTTAACTGTTTCATAATGTTCGGCAGTTGAGACATGACCGACCTGCAATCACCACATAGGAAGGTCATGCTGCGGGCGACAGTTTTTAGCTCGAGAACACGGACCTCTGTGGGTGACAATCCATGGCAATCTCCACATAACAGTATTTTGCAGGAATCACAAATTGCAGTTGTTTTTCCCCCACTCGGGGCCTTGTTGCACTTTGCGCACTTATCCTTTTTAGTACACATTTTTCTTTGGTATTTTTTATTTTTATTTATTTCTCTGGCAACACCCTGTTTTTAATTGAAGATTTTTAGGGGTAAATATTTTTGTTGTACTGGCAACACTGAGTTGAACTGTCAGATTGACGTATGCCAATAATCACTACTTGTCATTCAGCAACCATAATAATTCGCTGAGATGAGGGTGTGCAAGAAAATTTTTAACACTGTCCAATGTCATTAACGTGATTCTATTCAGTTTTTAGCGATTATTTCAGTGATTTACGCGGAAATAACACTAACACAGGTTCCACTAGAATTACACAACACTTTCACAATGTTTTTGGGGCGATTTTATTCCTTTTACACACAATAACTAATTTAGATTGCGAGTGTGGATCCGCGCAACTTCGACGTTTTCTTCTTCGACTTGAAGTAGGTGAGAAATCAGTTCACTTACATGATGTGTCAGGGGTGTTCTACGCCTATGACCTAATGGTCTCAGACGACCAGACCAGTCCAGACCCTTTTACAGCGAAATGAAATGAAATATAATTCTTTTACTTAACCGGGGCGGGATCAGTCTATTATAGCCTGCCAAACACATTAGGTACTGAACTCAGTACTTAAACTTAAAACCTAACACTACTATGTCCAATACGGGAATTAAATCCTAAACCTCACGATTAGGCACTACCAATCAAACATATGCCAGTGAACCGTCGTTCATATAACATAAGCTAAACATGCCAGTGTGCGTCGGTGCTAAGTGATTGCTTATTGATGTACCTCAGATTCCTGAGATGCGGAAACAGCTAATTTCCTCTGCTAATCACGTTAAACATCTGATAGGTACGGTTACTTGGATAATCTGGTTAAACATAGTTTTGATACGGATTTAACGTTTTTGATGCTTGTCTATTAATTATTTCTAATTGCGCTAAGTTCGTGTATTGTTATGAGTATAGTTTAAATTTCTCCTTCCTCCGATGTGTAACTAGTGATACAATTGCATAAATTACAATAGCCTAGTAGAGAGAGCATTGGCCTGCTACACAGCGGTCTCGAGTTTGATTCGAGTCAATGTAAGTTTGTAATAATTAATAAATAACTTTTATATACCGAGCTTTCCATTCCTTACAATAAATATATTTTTATATTAACATATGCCTATATAGCATTGAAAGGGTAGTCAGATATAGTACACCCTCATTTCGACAGCTACTCGTATGTTTCAGGCCTATAAATAAATTATGCTAATAACTTTTTCAAAAGCAACTAATGTCATATTTCTTGGTTGTTGATTTACAGTTAGTCAATCACAGCAGTTGACATGCATTCCCCGACTGATTGTTAACTATTTTTTTATGTTGCATTTCAGAAAACTTTTCGATAAACTTTTGTAATACAACTATATACTACAGATACCTAGAAAACCATGATGTTACTAAACTGCCAATAGCATGTAATAATACAGCACGGCTCTTGACCATGAAAATCGCAATTATACAATATAATCCTGGACTTGTACATGACATAACACGTGCCGGTCACACGAACACACAACCTGTATGAAATTTATATTACATAACCGATTATAACTAACTAGCGAACCGTCTATCAGTAAAATACACGCGTGAAATATGTAGTTTTGATGCAATATACATTTTATAGTATAATAATTTTAATCCGCGACTTTGTTTCTTATTCAAAAGATTCTTATGCTACAGAAAACGAGCAATTTGCCGGGATAAATAAGCCTAACCCATCTTACTTTTCGGCTTATAAACATCTTTATGCAAAAACTCATGTCGATTTTGTAGTTTCGTTAGTAAGTGAAAAAATACTAGCCAATAAAAACATTTACATTAGATATTATAACATTAGTATATTTATACTCCTAAGGACCATTGGTAAATTTACTATAGCGGCTTTACTATTAGACATATTTTACAGCATTGTCATTGCAAGCGAGGGAACGAGACAACGCGTTACAGAGAGAATAGCATTGTCTAGTTCTTCTAAAGAAGAAAAGCTATGGTTGTAAATCCCCAGATCATTGTAGCTGATTAACCTTTTGTCCTATAAAAAGATTTATACTTACGGCCTAGTGCTGAGCAGATATTATAACGTCATAGCTCGCTCAATCTCTCAGTGGTAATAGGTAACACTCGCGTATTGTTGACCATAGCAATATAAATTAAAGATAGGAGCAGAAATCTTAGTCGCTGAGCAAAACGCAGTAACAGAAGGTAATGCTAATCTTATCTTACGTTGGTTTCTAGAATCGACGACAGAGACTTCCCCAAACGACCCTGCTTATTGTGTTGTCACCGAATAAGTAGCAGCTTTTGAATAAAAACATCAATTATTCAAATCGGTGCCTATTTGCCAAAGTCTGCGCGAACATATTAATTAAAAATAAATGTTAATATATATGAATTTGGACTTACTTTTTTAGAGTTCCGTAGAAAAGTGCTAACGAACTCTTTTGTGTTCTACAATGTCTGTTTGTTCGAACTTTAAAAGACTCTATCCTTAAAGCAGCTATAAGTAGCTGGCTACATTTTTTACAGGATATATGTAATTATGACGAATATCTTCTAAAATGAAATAAGCAAATAATAAATCCTTATGCAAGACATTTCTTTATTTCTTAGTTGTTGAATTTTGAGTTATATTTTAATGACTGACTGCAGGGAAAGCGTAGTGATTAAAAGCCACTGCCATTGCACCGAGTGTTGTTGGTTCAATCCGCTCACGGGACAAAAAATTGTGTGATCCACAAATAGAGGTTCCAAATCTGGATGATTTTTGTGTCCATCATTTAATATGTGTATTGATCCCCTTGACATGGGAATTATTTCTAGCGCGGTAGTTGTCTCGTTAATAAAAAATAACCCGCCAAGTTTAAGTCGGACTTGCACCATTGCATAGGAGTGCAGAACCTTTGACGCGCTATGGCGACTCACACCAAGTATATTGGTAGTTTAATGAGGATATCGTCAAATTGGTTAGAAAAGACATACATATTTCGATTTTAAAGGTTATGTCAGCATTGAACTGTGACCTACTTTCAAAATATAATTTATTAAGCAGCGACCCCCGGTGTGGATCAAGTAAATCGTATGATAATAAGGATTAGTCGGCTAAGCTAAGTCTCAAATCGTTCCTATGTAAATTACTTGAAACAAAACTTCTTATTGTATAAGGAATGATTTAACCATAATTCAAGATTAGTGTGAATAGATGTGGCATCTTTTGTTATTCACAGCCTTATATAAAATGTGCATCTCTAATTAATTAAATAATTAAATATTTATATATATATGTATATACTAGCTTTTCCTGAGTTTTTTACGCTCGAACGTTTTTACGTAGAAGGTTCTTAAAAATCGACGCGTATTTTTATGTTTGATGACGCATAGCTCTTTACAGAGTAGTCGGATTTTGATGAGTTTTTTAATAGACCTCTGACTTACGGAAGTTGTATGACTTTTCGAAATTATATGCGTATTGATTGACAATTATTGCCTACCCCGTGCTTCGGAGAGCACGTTAAGCCTTCGGTTCCGGCTGCCATGAACATCTATGGCAGTCGTTATTGGGTAGTCATTGCCCTAATAATATCCTGACACTGGTCTAGCCTTAGGGTATCGTTAGCCTTCGGGTTGCGGAGGTCAGGTGGCAGCCGCCCCGTGTAAAAACTGATATCCAGTCAAATCCGGTTAGACCAGCCGACCCCTAGTGACTTGGGAATAATAAAGGCTAGAGAGAAGGACTTACTTCAAAGTTAGTCTTAAGTTCTAAAATTACACAAATTAAAATCAGAAAATATTTTCCAGCCTACTGATTTTTTACCTGCTATTTATTTTTGAATAGAATTCTATTTGTTATTTAGAGTTTGTGTAATATAACTATTTGACTAAATGTGAGTCAACTATCCTATTTTGTTTTGTTTGCCATTATTACAGTCAACCTATTTCAGTTTTTAGTATACCACTATTTATGACTCCTTAATAATTCAGTTCAGTTAATACTTTTCATTCAGTTAACAATTTTATTACAAAGCAAAAACACAAATCGCAAATGTCACCCAGAAAGCCGCACGGCACAAATGAAATGGACATGTCTGTCGCATACCGTAGAGCATTGGGCTTAAACCAGCACAGACTAGATCCTGCTAAGCGGCAACTTGGTAGACCAAAGCGTCGATACCGGGACGAATTATATAGCTATAAGAGAGACTGGTGCAAACTAGCGCATAACAGGCAGATGTGGTGTGTTAACTGATTCTACCATGCATAGCTTTGTACAGGGTTTTCCGATATCCAATTTTTTTTAATTACAGTATGTATAGCTCAAAATTAGTTTTATTAGAATCTGAAACGGGCATTCTACGACGGAGGGTAAAATGGAGAATTATTAATTTTTAACTGTGAAATGATTCTATTAATTTTTGGGCCTGTATAAGAACCTAAGACCTAACTGAGTTATGTCTGCTATCAAGAGTCTGGTGATGAAAATAGAAGGCGGTAGAGGTGGAAAGTATTTTTTTTCTTTCAAGTCTTAGCCATGTTGGTTCTAAAAATGTTGCTTTATACAATCAATGATTCAAAAAGCTAATTATATAATATATAATTAGCTTTTTGAAATTATATAGTATAACTTTTAATGCGGTAGCGAATGCAATTGCTACGCATGATGTTTAGAGTCAATTCCAAGGTCCAGATTCATTTTTTAAGTTTCTCTGTCATAAAATTCTCAATAGCAGCGTGGAAATTAGAACTGAGTAGGTAGGCAACTTAGCCGCTATTACATAGCACCTGAACCTAAATAGCTAAATGTAGGTGTACTTAGCGGCCGATCGCTGTGTGACATTTGGCCATGTGGGTACATTTCTCTCTGCATTTTAGCCGTCCCCTTGGTGTATAGTATATCCGCACTGTGTATGTATAAATATCGACAATGTCTCTGCCTCTGCTACATACGATTTATATACCCAGTAACTTGAGAACTGCCGATATCGGGCACGGTTTACACAAGTTATCATTAGATAACTTAGCTTTTGCGAATTGGACACATATCCCCGTGTAAGCCTCACACAGAACTGGGTTTTGGTTACGTACTAGCGAAATACCCGTGAAAGAGAATATTACTAAATGACTAAAGGTGAACTCATATAGCTCTGCAAGCAAATTCAGAAGCATACACTAGTATTACATAATTTAACTTGCTCAATCACGAAATTCAATTATCAATTAGCCAGTCAGTTGCGTTCCTCTACTTCTTACATAAACAGCGGGGTCGATTCTGTTGTTACGAGCTAAACTAATTTTATTGCATCTCTTTCTAGTTACGACAAAGCAAAAAGGAGAGAATATTTTGACATAGTCGTATTGTTTTAAATTGAATTGAATTGTACCTTAAAGAAATAATTATTCGAATAGTATGAGTAATGTTGTGGTATTGTTTAATGGAATTGCCGATCAGATAAGTAAGTTTACATTTTAAACTAAAACTGAAAACGCGGGTGACAGCCAGTGTTTGAAATTTTGACAATCATTTTACTTTAGTTAGCAGTTAATCTTAAATTTCTGATAAACTCAAACTTATCAACAACGGAAGTACACAATCTAAGATAATTAAATAATAGAAATATTAATTAAACGTATGGAAATGACCCAAAGATAAGATTAGCTCTACATCTCAGATCAACTAGTATACTTTATTGACGCTTCGCAATGATCAGAGATTTAAATCGATGATTATATCAGACGCATGTATTTGCATAATTATATTACTTAATTATAGGTCTTAAATTGTAAGTTGAGACAGGGGCATGTGAATATTCACAAAACACGTGGATATAGGAGGTCGAATCAATGACCGATTAAAAACGTCATAAGTACAGTGGCCGGTTAGTGCTAAGCCTATAGACATTTGATTTTGAACTGAGAAAATTACTCGCGGCTGCTAACCCTTTCGAAAAAGCATCGCTTGCTATCAGCATCGTAGCTTGTCTTTGCTCTGCAGTGCATCGGCCTCCCCAAAGAAGACTAGCACACACACTGCGATCTTCTGTACGTGTATATATTAATATGAAAAGAAATTATATGAAGAGGTGTCACTTATGGATAATGATTGAGATGAAGATCAGGAGAAGGAAGTTAATTGGCCATTTAATACGACACGACGGCTTTCTTCAATAATCTGAGACGCAGAAATTGAGAGTAGAGAGATGCCGTATACGTATCTCTATCCAACAAGTCAAGGGAAAGTAGGAATCGAGTTGTATGAAAAGGTTAAATGGAAAGCGAAAGAGCTCTCAAATTAAGAACGAAGGTATCTACTTCCTCAATTGGATTGCTTCAATAAGAGGAAAATCCAAAATATTAGCGAATATTGATTTGTGGACTACATACACATTTAATACGAAATCACTGTACGTAATCGTCTAGAGAGCGTCTGTTTTCATGTGTTGGAGCGTTAGTAAATTCTACTTGATATGTGCAGAAGTTGACCTATGGTTAACCGGCAGGCTCGTGTAAGAACCGCGCGACCTCCAGACGTCAATAAATGTACCTTGCCAAACGGCCTCGCGTAGAGGCGAAACGTCACGCATATTTTGTAACACATGTTTTGTAATCGTAGCAGAATACGCCGAGTTGAAGTACGGGTCCCGAGGCTGATGTCCCGGATGATGAGACTGTCCATCATCAGAGGGTTTTGGTATCGTCAACTTTTTTTTATAGCAATAGTCGGGCTTATATGGAGACGAGTGGAGGTAATGAGCTGTGACTTTTTGTTGTGACATTTCAATATTCAGCCAAGGCAGTGAAAGCACCCCGTGGTTTTAAAATATCCTCGTTCCAGTATGATTTTTGAAATTTAGTGAGTGACAACTACCCACAAGTTGTCAATCACTAAATTTCAAAAATCTATCTGTAACTACTACCTTTTCAATCGTAAATATGTTTGTGACTTAAATTAATTAATGACTTGATTGATGATTCGTCTTTTATTTGACTCGTGACATCTGTTGCCTAGAAATTCCTTCGAATAAAAGCCGTTCGATGGCCTGAATGAAAGTATCCAGGCGATGACATCGAGCCGTGACAATACAAATTGTACATCCACACTTCTGAAACACGTGCTCCATGTCACGCGATACTACATATGTCAGGACAAAATGCTTGTCTTATTACAAGAGAATATTGAATGTATTTGTGATGAGCTTGCACAAACATTTATCATGCGCGCTTGTCACCGCCTGAGATCACAGTCGAAGAATTGTCACGTGGATATGGACCTGCGTTTTACGTTATAGTGAATATTCTACATTATTTTTTGAAGATTTTCTAAAAAAGATAACACAAATAATTGTCCAGTGTGGGATTCGAACGCATAACAATCGGCGCGGCAGCAGCTTCGTGGCGACCGCTTGTCTACTGTGCTATCCGCCCAGTTTATAATAAAGTAGAAAGTTACAGTTATTAATTTTGTAAATGCGTTTAGCTAACTTATTGTGATAGACGATTGATCGATATAGAAGATTACAAACGTAGATGCTGATTTAAATTTGGTCTCCTCTCTGGACGTTAAATTGACATTTGATATACAATGCCAACAATTTGAATCTGAATTACAAACGCTCACTCATATTGAAAATTGTACTCCATTGTTCTCTATTTTACATGTGAGCGCACTCTTCTTATAGTGGACACTTTTTTGGGATCTAAGTATAGCTATTGAGGGCACATCTTTGATAATAGCAGTGCGTACACGATGATTTTGCAAAGTCTGGGAATGGAGCTCTTTCGTCTATAAGCATGATGCCTTAATCACGGAGGTCTTCAAACATATAAAGTTTACATGAATTAAATTATAAAATGAAATTAATACAATAAACAACAGAATGAACGCCAAACGCTAACTAAACACTAAAGTAAAGGCACTAAGGCAAGTCACCTGCCATGCACCTAACCTCTGGAGAAAGTCGATATGATAATTGGCTGGGCACCGATGTGCGACCGGACCGGCTATGGCGGACACGTTGCCTTAACATGGATACGTTCAATATTAGAATATAATTAGATTGCTGTTTTTCTCCTTTAAGTAACTATTTTATAATGTACTCTAGCTTTTGCTCGCGGCTTCGCTCGCGTAAATGTAGGTTAAGATAGGTGTAACAGTGCTTTGTTTAAAATAAAATATAGCCTATGTTACTCGGTGATAATCCAGCTTTCTATATCGATTGAGTAGTTTTTGAGTTAAGTCCTTACAAACAAACATAAAAATCTAATCGGTCGTCTTTATAATATTAGTATAGATAATAATATTACAAAGCGGAGAGATTTACATTTTAGTAATAAACTTAAAAATTACTGGACTGGAAAGCTACTTTATCAGGAAGAAACCGTGTCGGCTCCATACGCCCCTTGGATTTCGTCCCTTCTGATAAAATGTTCTGTTCGCCCATTATTCGTGGCCACGATCGCCCCTTCACAGGGGGCGAACGGCACATTAATATTTAATTATTTATTTTAGTGTACCTGATCACCCCGTACAAGATTTTATAGAAATTTAAAGTATTCAAGTACAGTCAGGCGAAATAAAATAATCTAATACTGAACATACTGATAAAGTATTATTTAATTTCTTAATTTGTAATCGTTTTACTCGCGTTATTTGTAAGTACAACGTACCTCGTTTACTTGTTTTAAAAAACATTATAACCTTTTGTAATTTCTGAACAATGGCGTGATAGATAAAATAAAATAAAATAATTAATAAATAATATTAACAATTAATTAATAATATTATATTCTAGATCTCTATCGCTAACGTTCTGACTGTACTTTTCATCGGCTAGTAATCGGGGGTGAAACTGAGTATTTAAAATATCACGGGCCGAACGGATACATATAGGTAATCAGGAGCGAAACTCAAGGGGCGAACAGAGCCAACACCGAAAAAAACCTAGGCTATATAACATCACACTACGGTAGTAGTAATTGTAGTAAGTAGTAGTAATTGTAAACGTGAGTAAAACTGGGACAGCTAGTTATCCATATATTCGCTGTATAAACTTATACATACTGCTAAACTATACAAATAAGCATGGCGCCGATTTGATTAATCATTTAGTAATACATTTCCTGCTTCCTATATTCACGGTACTACGCGTATATAATACGAAAAGAATAAGGTAAGAAAAGCAGAAGGTAGTTATGAATCCTTGTATCCGAGTAAAATGAATATAAACTTATTGCCTTACTAAAAAAACCTATTTCAAATATTTTAAAGGTAGCTAAGTGTTCACTACCAGGTAATTAGAAAAATAAACATTATTAATATTACTTAACGTTAAGTGTGACTTGTGAGAGTTGATCGCCGGTGTTATTTAGATATTATATCATTGATCAAGGACTTGATAGCTAATCAGTCATTCAGAGACAACTAAGTAAAAGTAAGCTATAAATTTTATAATTACCGATTGATCAACCACGGCAAGTTGGTAAACATGAAGAAGATTCCAAAGCCAGCTAGTAAAAACAAGGTACCGATGCAAAAAGACATTTTAGATTACTTATATTTAGAATGGTACCATGCAAATTACCGATTAATCAATCACAAAAAGCTGATAATCATGAAGAAGGTCTTAGGTTTCACTCTAGCCAGCTAGTTGTTTTAAAAAATAAAGTAGTCGTACCAATCAGTTTTCTTCAAAAATTGTTAACCACCTGTCTTTAGAAGGTTAGATATATTTGTTATATATATTTATATTGGTTATGTTATAACAGTTAATTATTTCATTTAGGTTTATCATTAAAATATTCAGAATTTTAGTTAATTACAAGTAAATCAGCTTATATTTTATGATGTAAAAATCCTAGGGCAAAGCGCTGATGTCTGAAATACAGATGTTTTTCATCTAGCTCAGTTACAGGTGGTTATGTACTAAATTGTAAATTAAGTAGGTTACCGTATATTTATGTGAATGCTTGTAACAATTTTCTAATGTCAATAAATTATTATGTTTCTCTTATCACAGGTATTTTCTAACATATTATATTAGAAAAATACCTGGCCTTTTGGGAGGCTTACACGGAGACATGGGTCCAACGTGAAGAGGCCCTTCGAGAGTTTTAATCAAAGGTGGGATGGAACACCTACTGTGGCACTAGCCGCAGTAGACGTAGGACTATTACTACGTATGGATTCTAATATGTGGTGTTTGGTGGACCGGTATTGCTAACTATGGATGAATAATAAACGTCTGCCCTGAATACTCTAATAGCATCAATGCAATGGGCAGACGGTGACTCGCCAACTTACTAGATGGGCCCCCTGAATAGCCACCAAAGGCATACAAGCCAGCAGCAGAGGACAATACCGGTGCGAGCGGCTAGGGGTGTCGAGCGGTGCGGCACCGGTTTCACCATCACGGGTCTCGTGACAACGGAGACCCGGAGCGGGATCCCCCGTAGTTATGCCCTTGAAAATGACACTTTCACCCCCAAACATATAGCTCTAGCGGCCCCACTCTGACCGGCCGAACAAGGCAAGCCAGATTTTAGAGTCGCCCAAAGGACTCTTGAAGTTCCACCCCAGCCAACCATACAACCATAAAAATAGGAAATAGTTTTAATTTATTTCACGTTAATGGCATTAGCTTAAACCTTGAGCTAACTATATGTATTATTTTCATTGTTATATCAAATATTATTATGCCATAATTTTATATTACGTTATTCATATTTTAATTAATTGTATTATATTCACAATTTTAAATAAATATGTTTTGATTTATTTTTTAATTGGTGTTTACATTAGAATTTTTAATACAAGAAGATTAATGGCAGCTCTATTTTATTATTATATTTTATTAATGTAATTAATAATACAAAAAGATGTATTGTATGAATTAATTATTTTATAGTTGCTGCTTAATATTATATTAGTTTAATGAATTGATATAATGGAATACTAATAAATGGCTTAGAATTTAATGTATAAGTTCAGTTATTTGTTAAGTTAATTACTTACCCTATCACCATTGACTTAGAAATGTACGGACACCATCTCGTTACCAAAGTTCTGACGTATAAATATGGCGGAAGCGAAGCACATATGTGCGAATGAATAAAATATTTTGTAATAGTAATTACACATATTTTCATGGCAAACCACAATCAATGACTATTTTTTACTGCGTAAAGATTCCTTATTTTAATTACAACTTAATATCACTGACGTTGGTATAACTGTATTTAGTGACGTAGGCTTTTCGAACAGCTTAAGCTTTGGTCTGCATTATTTAAAATTTTCCGAATGAAAGATACTATCAGAATAAGAAATTATTACAATAAGCGTCGCTTTAACTTATTAAAATAACAATATTTATTTGATTGTTAACGATGCGATACCCTCTCAAACTAGGACACAGTGGTATCTCTACTCGATCCTAGCGATGCCCTAGTTATAGTATCATCATCAAACAGAACATCGTTGCCAAATAACTACGAGCTTTGTTCCTGCAATGAGAAAATATCCAAATCTCCTTAACCAACCTATTCTCCCAGCGGCAGTGGGACGGGCCGCTTAGCAACTCTGTAAGAGAAAAGCTTTTTTCTACATGTTCCAATGTTGCTGAGCGTGCTCGATTGCTGGCTGTGGGATAATGGGAATCTGATCTTTGGTTTCAGGCGCTTCCATCGTCCAATATAAGTACCATGTTAGACGGCACCACTTTTCACCTTGCCACTTGTCTCTGTTTAGGTGTTTCGTGTGTTTCGCCGCATCGTTGTCACTGCGGCTAAGCTGTCGATAGCCTCGGACACCATGGACTTTTTTGTAGCAGAAGCGCTGGTCGAATTTCGCTCCACGCTAATCTTAATAACATAATACGTCATGCTCTTGTCACTGCTGGCGTTCCAGCTGTACTTGCTGTACTTGAAGAGACTAAATGGAATGTCATTGTTGCATTGGAAAATGAGCAAGGCTTTGGTGTGGGACGCAACGTGCGTTGACACCCTTGCGATATCACATTTTCCAAGCACCGCGGGATGTGCCGGCGCTGCTGCTGCAACCGCGGAAACCCTCAAACGGCACAAATATAGTAATTTAGTCGAAATATAGTAATATAGAAATATATTCATAGCCAGTTGCACTCACTGATCGGTAAACGATTAGCGAGGTTAAGCAACGTTGGATGCGGTGAGTCTATAGATGGGTGACCGCTTAGTGGTATTTCATCTGAGCGTCTCCGTGTTTCGGAGGGCACGTAAAAAGTCGGTCCCGGTTGTTGTCAAATTGACAGCAGTCGTTAAGCCATGTCAGAGGCCTACGGCTTGAACAACTCTTGAGAACAGGTTGACCACTAACCACACAAAAAGAAGAAGAAGAAGTCGGAAATTACATTTTTGAGCCGTTTGGGGTAGAAACCTTAGATTCATAGGGTCCGAGCACTCGTATTTTGTATAGAGAGATCGCAAAACGCCTGATCGACATTTGGCGTGATTAGAAGGCTGGTCTTTTCTTGGCCCAAAGAATCAGCATTGCCATTCAACGTGGCAATGCTGCCAATCTTCTGGGCACGTTACCAGTTGACAGCGATGCTGACGAATTCTACGATGCCTAAACCATGTTTGTAAGTATTTAGTATTATAATTATTAGAGTTTTTATAATTATGTTTTCTTTTTAAAGTTTGTAAATTTAGGTATATTAGATTAATTAATTTTAAAATTAATAATGTAAATATATTATAAAGATTGTTGTAAATGTAATAAAAGATTAATAGGTATGTAAATAATCTACTTTCTTTGCAATATAAACACCTCTGTTTTGCCAATTCTACAACGCGTGAGTAATACGAATAATGTCCATTGGCTTTCATAATACCTTGCTATCAGTCTGAATTATGAAACTGATACTACCATATTTGTACACGGAACTTTCTGTTGATCTTATTAAGCCTTTAATTCGAGAATAAGCACTTGCTTGCCTTCTGTTATTAATAGAACAAAGTAAACTAGGTCTCACCCGTATCTCGGGCATCGATCGAATTACTACTTAATCACATCCATAAAACCTAATCATTAGTGTATTATCAGCAATAATTACGCATTGTTTGTTCGTCATACGGCAGCTGTTACTCCATTTTGTTTATACGATAGTAAAAACATCATTAAACAAGTATACTAAACAACATTTGCAGTCAACTTAATTTTATTTTCGTGTAAAAATATATTTATATAAATCTGTCAAATAACGTCGTTCATATACGTCGAGTATATAAACATGAAATTTATTTCACCCAGATGCCTATCATGTCAAATTTATTTCAAATTATACAATGTTGACATTTCTGTCCCTTGAATTGAATTTGATACAGCAATTTAGTTTTTTATATCTAGTGTTCCATATTCACTTCAGTACCTACGCATTAATGTTTAATATAAATATACTACTATGATCTAGATAAATATTTATTGTTTATAAATATATATGCTACTAACTGCCACCTGCAGTTTTGCTTGAAAAGTATGAATTTTATATAAAATTAAACACCTGCGAAACTTCAGTATGGTTAAATAATATTATACATAAAATTATTTTCATAGCTATATCGCTAAAAAACCTCGAAATAATATAATTACTCCATCCGTAGTTCGTCCCAAACGGACGTAGATAAGATGCGCACCTAATTGCATGCATAGTACTTATGCCCCTTGACCGCACGCAAGCTATCGAATGATCGATGTGAGTCGTCCCCCGCGAATAATCGGGCATCAGAGGGTATTCGGCAAATTAATGAATTATTCTATAGAAAATGTAAGTTCTTTCTTGCTGATATGCGTAGTAGCATCTTGGTCAGATTAACCTCTCTCAACATTGAAGGTGATTTAATCGGCACCTTGTACATTATTAGTATAAATGAAGACAAATATCGAAATAAGTTTAAGTGTAGCAGTACCTGCAAGCATATTTAAATTTAAAGCCGAAATAAATTAAAATCGTCCCCTTTTCGAACGATCGATCACTAATACAAAGAACCAGATTTCGTTAACCGTTCGAAGGTCTTTTGAGATTGAATAAAATTATTGTTTTTAAATAAGCATTTATTTTTCTACACGATATTTCCTGCTGCATCTTTTAAAATGTGTAATATATGCAATATAGCAATAATACTAGCAAAAAAGAAAACAGAAAGGTAAAGTCAATCGAAATATGTACAAAATGAAGGGGAAATATAATAAATATATATAATTCTCGCTGCTCAAGATCCCAATCTAACTAAAACACGGTTCCTAGAACTCTCCTATGAAAATTAAGGCCAGTTTCTTGAAAACAAAAATAAGAACTGTGATTAACTAACTGGATCAGAAACAGCCAATTAATTCACTTGATATGAATATGATTTTGACAAATCGTCGCGACTTACTTGGTGACTGTGATCTTAACGTGGTTGTTAGAGTTTAGTAGCTTGGAGTTTAACTTTTAGCCATGTTTTTCTGCATTCTGTTTGGCAGTGTGATCCAAGTCAATAATATCACAGACAAACTGTAGTCTAAGCAGCCAAAGTCGTGGTGAAAGCTATATTATAAACAAGTGAGATATTGTAGATGTTTGGAGGTTTCTATGTTTATTTGTGAATCACGCATAAACTGTGGAACGGATTTACATAAAACTTGGCAAATATGCTGACCATACCCCAGATCAGCATTTAGAATAGTTTTAATTATGAATTTTCTTCCTAGCATACGTTACTGTGACGTTCACACAGATGAAGCCACACACATACTCTAGTATTATAAATGTAAAAGTTTGTTAAGACGTTTCGTAGTTTCGCTGTTTGTTACTTAATCACACATAAGCATTGAACGGGTTTGTATGGAACTTAGCACGCAAGTAGACCATATCCCGGATTACCGAATGAAATCCATTTTAATGCGCATATTCTGGCAATTATGGCGTGTAAATGTACATACAAATGATCAAATAAATAATTAAGTGTCAATAAATCAAAATTAATTGACCTACACCTATCCTCAAAATAATTATTTATATTATAATATTCAATAAAAGATAGTACAATCTCTTTGTAAATTATAAAGATTGGGCAGACGATTCGATACTTTATTTACATACAATACTCATTTCACTCAATCCATAAATTGCCGGAATCCTAGAAATAATTAAAAAACAATTGTGTCTGGCCGCCGACAGGCTAATGCAGATCAAAAACTTAATCCCAGTATGCTCACATGTAGGATTCACGTGGGCAAACCACGGCACTAGCTAGTATAGAAAATGGCATGTCCTCACTATTCCCGCGCTGTCATCCTTCGGCGCACGCGACGCTTACCACTACCGCGTTATCAATCATGTATTTTACTATTCGAATGGCTCGCGGCAAATTTTATGCAACATTTACTTGCTTACATTATACTTTAATTATATAGAATGTGCTCAATAATATATCACCACGTGTGGTACTTCGTAAAGCTAAGCAGATCATAACACGTCCATTGAATCATGTTTATGTGATAAATTAAGCAATTTTCTTTTAAAAGGCAACAGATTGCGTGGATCTCTGAGTCACGATAGACTTTACTACCATTCAAGTAACGGGTATAAAGAACTGCTTTCGGACTAATTTTTGATCGAAATCGGAACCCTACGATCTATGCCTACTGGGTTAATATAATATAATGCTGTAGAGTTTTTCGTCAATATTTTCTTTAGCAGCTCGGAGTTTAGGTATATCTGCTCGACAAACGGCAATGGTATTAATAAAGAGTAGTTTGGATGGTAACGCATTGGGCTTCAGTCCTTTAATTTCCCACCGAAGAAATAGGCAGAAAGTACACCTCTGCCATATTATACACTTCATCCTCATTGCGCCAGGTATGTAACAAGGAGCGAGCCTAATGCCTTCAGCCGAGCACAGCTCAAGTCTCCCTACTGATACTGAAAATTTCTTTAAAGGAAAATCTAATCACTTTGTTGTGATAAATTTGTTAGTACGTAAGTGTGTAAGTGGTCGCCTCGCCACTGCTACTGGGCCGAGTGTTGTGGGTTCGAATCCCACACGAGACATAACTTTGTCGATCCATAAATGGTTCTTCCGAGTCTAAGTATTCTTGTTGTGTCTTGTAAAATCCCTCGTAAAACAGGATTACATATAAATTCGGTAGACATCTAAACAAAAAAATTATGTTACTTTATTGGAAATATATACATATATTTTGGTCCGTATTATTAACACAATCATTAATGTGTAAAAAGATGTAAAATAATATCATAGAGAGTACATTTAGCGGTATTTACCTAAAACACGGAAGGTAAAGGTATCGTCAATCAGATTATTAATTGCTTAATAATTATTTTGTATCATCCAAAATCTAAATTAAAATGACGTCATGTCGTGTGAATTTGCACTGAATACGACTAAGCACATCAAATTAAGTATAAAACGATCGATTAATAATGCATAGAGGTTGCATCCTTAGTTTCACAAAAGTTATATAACAATTAGCACGGACGGCAGTCGTGGGAATCACATCAAAATTATATTAAAATGCATTCAAAGATACACTGATTTATTCTATGTATATAAATTCGCAACATTCAAATCTGGTAATAAATTAATCACTGTTAGAAATGTGTGAATATCTGTATGTTTGTCCAACTTGTATTAATTCGAAAGTTTAGATGAATGGTTTTATCGTTTGTCTAGAAGTTCTCTATGCGACCACGAGAGAGCAGTGTGGGGCACCTCTCTATGAGACGGACTAATGGCCTGGGTAAAGTAGAGGGGTGAAGCTAGCAATACAATCTCGAGCGCTATGGCAATCTATGAAAGAGACCTGTTGCCTGCCTATTAAATTGTTTATCCGAAACTTCGGACCGAACGAAATAATAAAAAATACCACCCGTGAAGTTTCTTCGGATTTCCTTCTTACAAAGTGCCATTATTCCTTGTTCATTTACGTTTCATGGTAGCAATACTGTTTTCAACTGTATAGGTATATTATGCGACAGGAACACGAACACATAGACTCACTAAAGTCAGCCAGTTCAAAACAATGAGAAAATAATAATTTTAGATTTACACTCGGTTTTTCAAAGGCAAACGTACTCGTATGTCAAAACTTGTTTGCAAACGGTCGAACGTATGTCAGCTGCTATTATTGACTAACGGAATTAGTAACAGTCAATCAAATCACTTGACATGAGTTTGATATTGACACATAGTTGATTCTCCTTTCAGAAACCGAGAGCGGGTCAGCCAAATGTCAATTATTGCTTTCGCATTCATCTGCCGCACTCAGAGATGTTTAAGGATTACTTAAATAGCTGCTTAGTGCAGATTACATTACTAAATTAACCTTTTACATAAAATTAATGATTAAATATCTCTGAGTGCAATAATAAGTGTCAATACGTCTGTTTTCATGCTTCGTGTCCTGTTTGCTCCTCCGGGCCGAATTTCGGTCACGGCGGCCAATCTTATCGGGGACTGGCAGTCTGCGAAAGAAATATTATAGTGCACAAGCGTGTGCGCAAACACAAGTGCACTCTGTTCCCTCACTCTCATGATCCGATGGGACGATAATCCGACACGACCGGAGAGAGATCAGGCGCATGACTAATGGCTTTACGTGCATTCCGAGGCACGGGGATGTCTAACACCGCCATCTTCCTAACTCCCAGCTGCTATTGAGATTTCTTAACAGAATAAACAAATAACTTTTTGTTGGCCTGACCTGGGATTCGAACCCGAGACCTCATGCACAGCAGTCGCATTCACTGCCGCTGCGCCACCGAGACAGTTAAATGTGTACGTATAGGTATATGCTAATCCTAACTAATAATATAAATGAGAATGTGAGTTTGTTTGTTTGTTACGCTTTTACCGTTTAACTTTTCCACGGATCATTATATACGTTAGCAGGTGTACAACACATAGGGTAGGTTCCTTTCATCCAGAAAAAAGGACTGTTACTAATCTATCCTAACCAATATTTACGCGAGCGAAGCCAGCATAATCTAGTAAGTAATATTTGTGTAGTAGAGCCTCGCTGATTTCAGCATGAATGGGCCGGCTCGAACGGGGGAGGACTACCGGCTCAGAGAATATCGACGTGAAATAGCAGTATTCCTACTATTGTGTTTCGTTCGGTGAGTGTGAGTGCCAGTAGCCCAATGACCCTCTTTCCCTCTTCCCACTCCATCTCTTTCCCACTTCTTTTCCTAAAGGGTCAGCAACGCGCAAGTGATGCCTTTGGTGTTGCAGGCATCCATAGGCTACGGTGACCACTTACCATCAGGTGGGCCGTAGGCTTGTTTGCCACTTTAGTTGTATAAAAAAAAACTTATAGGATATGACATGATATGACTGAGACGTAGTAATTAATGTGACTGCTGTGGATAAGGCATCGGGTTCGATTCCCGAATGACCGAGGTATTGGATGTAACATCAAGATTTTATTAGTAACACACGGAGTCTGGAACTGTGGCCCGTAGATGACAATACTCGACCCCTATTACATGGAGCCTGATATCGTAGATAACGCAACTCTACCAACTCCTTCAGGAATAGAGGCGTGAGACTATAATTTTATTTTGTGTTAGTTATAGTTTGAGTTTTAATTAGAGACTGGCCAAACTCTGCCTGTTATCTCCACAACAAAAAGAAACGTTTTTATTAACATACCCATAAATACACCATACATACCTAAAAAAATGGGTGACGTGTCTTATTTTTTTTTAGGAGTATATGTATGTGTCACTACATATTATAAAACAAAGTCCCTTGCCGCGTCTGTTGGCAATAAACTCAAAAACTACTAAACGGATTTTCATGCGGTTTTCACCTATAAACAGAGCGATTCATAAGGAAGGTTTAGGTGTACAATTTGTTAAGGGTTTGTACTACCCGTGAGAAGCCAGGGCGTGTCGCTAGTTATTAAATAGAAAATTCTTAGTTACAAATGTGTAAATGGCAATTGACACGCCCTGCTAAGTAGTATCAAAAGTATAGAAGCAGAAATGTTGGTATGATACATCACTGTCCTAGAAGATAAAAAAGACGTAAGTCTATGTTTGTATGTAACTTCAGTTTGGTATCTTAAACTGCTATGTCTGTTCTGTCTCACTAAATATAAAAGCACAACTTTTTATTTTAATGTTCCCAAACAGTTGTGTTATAAATTACTAGTAATCTAATTAACCAAGCTAATTTTAGTTCACGTCGGGTTCGAACCCACAATCTTGCGATCATAAGTTTAATGCCTTATCCATTGGGCTACCGCTGCTTAAACATTATTCTACAATTAACATTATAATTACCTCTTTTACCGCTGATAACAAAGTTTAATCGCCCGACTTGTCTCACTTTACACCAATTTTAATATCCATCGTCATAATTAGGTGTTATTAAATTCAGAACATTAACTACAGCCTTCTTAAGTTAAAAGTCAACGTTAACGAGTTAACCAAATATGGGTGACAATTTTTTATCAAGTTATTAGTTATTCAAAAAGGGAAAGAAGTCCAACTGCCAAAAATACTTCATAATATCCTTAATGGGCTAGGCAGTGGTCTATGTAAGGTATGTTTATTATGAATGAACGCATTTATAGACGAAGATTGATAAGAATATCCAAACAGAAAAATCCTTTGTGCGACATGGTAACCAAACCCAGAACCGCATAATTAATAATAATATTCTATAATGAAATAATAATATGTATCTTATATTGGGGCCAGTCAGTGCAGACCGGCGACACTTCGACCCAGTGGGATCTTTTGTGTCGACACTCTCCCAATAACGACTGCCATAGATGTTCATGGCAGCCGGGACCGACTGCTTAACGTGCTCTCCGAGGCACGGAGCAGGCGATAATTGTCAATCAATACGCACATAATTTCGAAAAGTCATATAACATCCGAAAGTCAGAGGTGCGCGACGTGGGTTCGAATCCGAGACCCTCTGCATTGCAGTCTGTTGGTCTCCCCACTGAGCTATCGCTGCTTATAAATAATAATATAATGGTGTTATGTGACACACAACACCGTCCAGCCCAAACTAGGCAGAGCTTGTACTATGGGTACTAGACAATGGATAAACATACATATATACTTTTTTTTGTAAATACATACATATTATACATAGAAACACCCAGACCAAGACATGTTCATGCACACAAATGTTTGACTTATGCGGGAATCGAACCCGCGACCCCAGGCGTGGCAGTCAGTTACACTAACCACTACGCCATCGCGGCCACAATAATTAGCAAAACCTTATGCTTTGGATCCAAGGAGGCCATGTATGAAAATTTAGAACATCCTCTTATATTAAAATATAGTTCATATTATATGTATATTTTTATACTAGCAAGGGTCGACAGAAAGGAAACTACGACAACATCTCGCAATATATGGTTTATGGTAATAAGGTCCCACGTAATAGGGAATGAGCATATTGCTCTCTACCAGCCACACTCTGATAGAATATTTATATCTGAACTAATGAAATCATTTTCACGGCACCTTAAAACATGTACTTTAAATACATCCATCCAAAATTCTGGTACATCGCAATAAAAACAGAGGCTATAATTCGAACCGAATGGAATAATTAAAGCAAAGTATACACATACTATATATTGGAGTCAATTAATTTATCTACTTTGGCAATTTAATTTTATAACATAATTTATGTATATAACTGTACCTACTGGTTCATTAAGGCTACGAGCAGACTGGCTACATTTCGGAGCGATGTGTCGTCAACTAGGTAGTGATTATCATTTTTGTAAAATAGTCATTTGGGAAATTCCTTTATTGATGAATTTACCAATGTTAAATCAAGCTTGTGATTTTTTTTTGTGCAATCAATTTGGCAAACAAGCATTTACCCTGCTTGTAGGTAAGTGATTGCTAAAGCCTAACCTAACACTACTATCTCTAGCGTTATGCCGACCATTTTTAAGGGAAGTCGCTGTTCTGTACGTGTAATGGATAAAAATCACATTGATTATTTACATCACAGTCTTTCTTTAAGAAGCTTGGCATTGCTCCTCCCTCCGGGGGTTTTGGATTTGACTAGACTGATCTCCCTGATCAGACTAGCCAAATCTTCGCCAGAGATCTCAGCCAGACCTTGTGCCGTTTACGGTCTGGCTACAATATTCTGTAAACGAAGGTATTTCCCCAACCAAACCGCTCTAGTTTGAACAAAGTACCGCGTTTTATCAGCTATCCCTGTGTTCTACCTTTCCTAAGGCTTTCCTCCTCTCTCTGAAACTTACATGCCCGGCCGTCGATAAAAATCAAGCACTATTTAAAAAACGCGTCGTAAAGTCACTTCCAGTTGTCCGTTTGTATGGAAGATTTTTGTTCAAAAAGATGCCAGTATGCATGCGAGTTTATATCAATTCTTAAGATGTGCACACACCAGCATTCGCTAATGGCAACCAACACATCATTTGTCGGTCGATAGACAACATTTATTTATGGGTACAATTTTATAATGCACGTTTGAGATGCCGCAGATATACTTTATGACGGCGAACTAATTTCCAAAAACTTTTTTCGATGATTAGAATTAAATTCTAGGAATAATTCTAGAATAGATTAGTAGTCAATTTCGTTTGAGGAAATGACGTGTGTTTATAGCTGGGTCACTTGGTGTGGTCCAGGTATTGTTTGATCCGTTACGAAATAATCGACTTGTTCGGCGTTTTATTATCGTAAATCCTGATTCGACTTCATTCTTGTATTGAGAGTATTGTAATTTAAATTAAATGTATGCTTTTTAGTGACGTACCTACATGTTCCTGATTCATTAATTTGATTATAATAAAACTTTAGTGAGTAAGTCAAACCCATGTTGGCTTCTGTCATAAAAATAGCGAAAATATGAAAGAGGCTTTGCAATATAAAAAACAAACGTTGCTTTTAAAAAAGTAAGTTAATCAACAGATAAAGAATGAAGAAATACCGGTATCACATACCTCGTCAGTTATTCTTACAGTTCACTAAACTATTATTATTGTAACAAAATATTCTTTTAGGCAGATTTATAAGATCTGTCAAAGACGACCATTTTCTTGTTGTCGTAAAATAATTATTTTTATTGGAGCGGGACAGTAAAAATGGCAGGCACGTGGACTAATTGGATAGTTGTAAAATATAGTGATGGACTGAATCTGGATTATATCAAATATAGAAGCATTCGGCCATTAAAACATGTTTTGAAGATGAACTACGTCTAACTTTGGGTAATTTACACATGTCTGAATGCTAGTAAAAGCTTATTTACATCATAACAATGCCTTGAAGTAGTGTACTATTTGTTTTACTTGGTGAATAAAACAGGTAAAGCATGACAGTTGCCTCAAGAAACTTGTCTCATATAAATGGACCTCAACACAAGCTTACACGGTATTTATTTCACCTTTATATTTATAATATATTATCTAATTACTTTTTTATTTTTCTTACATCTGGCTTTAGAAACGTTCAAACAAACCAACACAAAGAGCATTACATTCGGAACAGCTTTTAATGGTTCCAAACGTTATGTTACCATGTGACAATAGAACCCACAATACTCGTCGCACTAGCAGAAACAAGATGACTTTTAAATCCACTGCGCGATCAATACAGTTCCATTAAGTCAATATTCTGGATTATGTTGTATTTCTGTAGCCACTGGCTATATAGTCTATACATTTGTGCTCTACATTTAAACAAGACTTGTCCCTGAGCGAGCGATCCTCACCTAATTTCCTTAATGTTATGCAAAATTATTATAATAAATCGGTGTTCTGTGACAAAACTACTAAATTTATTTGATTGATTAAAACACGGATAAAGAATGCAATATCTAATACATTTATTATGTAGATATTCAAATGTCAATTCGACAAGAAGCTGTGTCATTTTAGCATATTGAAATATTATGAATTTTAAAGTAAACAGTTCGCATAACCAATTATGAGTGACGTGAATAGAATATTTTTTATTCATAAAGGTGGCAAATTAGCTAACGGCTTGCTGGATGATAAGTGATTGCCGTAGCTTCATTCATGCGCAAGATAACTTATATCTATACTACTAAAATAAAGCTGAAGAGTTTGTTTGTTTTCTGTTTGGACTGAACTACCAGTCAGATTTAAAACATTACTTTTACATTTGACAGCTCGATTCTTGTGGTACCTTATAGGCTATACAACATCACGCTACGAGCCGCAAGAGCGGAGTAGTAATTGTAAACGTGGGTGATATTACAGAAGATAGCTAGAATCCAATAAAAGTATTGGGAGAGGAATGTATTTGAGCCTTCTGCTTACACACCAGCCGCAGTAACAGGTTGAACTACACTAACGCTGGTATTCTGAGCCAAGATACTGTCCCCGAATATCCCCAATAGAATAGCCAGATGTGTAACGCCCACATTTCGCCAACTATCTTTGAATAGAGGCGAGTTTATTGTTACTAAAATTACCAGACTCAACGCTACTTTTAAGGATTTCCTACCAGAAAGGGTTAAAAGCAAGTTACCCGACCTAGGAATCCAAACCGAAGACGTCACAATCAATCAAATTAGCACAAACTTATGCCGTGATACGAACCAGACATTGAACTATTATCACAACCAGTCTATACGCCAAACGATTTTATTACCAAACATACCGACAAATTTATACTAATTATATATTTTTTATCCCTTTTACGTCACGTCCGAGTTTATTGACATATAAAAAAGTAACGGTTGCCACCGGAAACGGCGTTTTTAAACCTATTTAGAAGACTCCTTAAGAAATATATATCTTTATGGAATGATCTCATTATATACGCAACATTGGTTTTTGTAAAAACTATTCGTATACCGATGACTGCACTTAATGAAGTTTGGTATAAGTAATAAGACTGCGTCAAGCTCGATGCTCGGATCGGGTAAAGTTTTGGATGTTTCTGTCAATACATCCTCAATGGTAGCACAGAGTTTATAACTATGCCCGGTAGATGGTCGTAAGTTCGACCCTAGTATCTGAACCCGTAGCTACTTACGCCGTTAAGGGTATCAACGTAAGATTATCTGCGTGCCTAAGTTAAAAGTTGCATGGTCGTTAGGTTTGAAGATACAAAATAGATTGCAGCAGTTTAAAGTAAAGATCCAAATATCGGACTCAGGGACGTGTTTTGGAAGAGGCCCACTGCCAGTAGTAGAGTGCCACAGGCTAATTATAAACGTATAAAATTTCGGTTCCAAAGAGTGGCAGAGCGGCTGTTCTTTAGCTTTAACTACAGTCAAGCGCAGGACCTACCTTAATTTCAATAGAGAACCAGTAACTATTGTTTCTAGACTGGACTATTTTTCTATCTTCACAGAGAGCTAGTCAGAGGAATATCATACCAATATGTCATCAATTATGTTTATAATTTAAAATGTAAGGGCAAGCTGATTATTTTCTAGTATTCATATTCTGAGCACTATTTTGCTACCCGATTGTATAATATATATTTTATATTTCCTTCACGTATTTTAACATTCAGGTTTAATATGCATTATATTATTTTTATTGTTTGTTTTTCTTTGATTATTTTTGTTGACATTTCTATCATTTTACTTCCTATATATTTATATACATTTTTATCTTTCGGGCCAAAGATTACATCGAAAGATCAAAGAGCCAAATACTGAAGAAATATATGCGTCCATTAATTTGTATATTAAATTGATGTTAAACTTGCTGCATCGTAAAGCTTCCAAATATTATCGATTATACAAAGATCGTAAAATAGTCATTAAAGTCATGTAGTCTGCATAATTTGTACCTTTCTCTACACAAAGTCACATTTTATGTTAGAAATATATTATTACCCAAATGTAGGTTACCTGCTACTATCTATAATTTGCCTATGTTTGTTTATTGAAAATTATGATGATTTTAATTTATATATGTAGTTATTTAAGAGAATATAGTTATTATCCTACTAATTTGATCAATATTAAGTGTGTTAAGATTGAGAAGGAGTAGTTTTGGATGTTTGTTACTCAAGTACGCTCAACCTGTTGAACGGATTTCGATGAAACTTGGTACACAGAGTGACTATATCCTAAATTAACACATAGGATTATACCCTATGTTAATTTAGGATAGGGGGTGATATGCTGAAACCAGAAATATCAAAAACTATAACTGCGATCTCAAGTTACGTTCTTTCATAAATATACAAACTTAACGTAAGTGGCTTACAAACCAAACCATTTCTCTGACGAGACTCGATTAAATTATAATGGTACTCATTACCCGAAGTAATAGTCTACCTCTACCTTAGGGTAATGTGGTACTCTCCACCATAATGCTGTCTAATTATACAGCTACTGTTTCGTTATTTATAATAATAATTAAAATATAAAGATCCAGTTGAAAATTAAAGAATGTCATAGGCTAATTGAACTTACAAAATCAAACTCATGTCAAGTGATTTAATTGACTGTTACCAATTAAGTCAATCAATCACAGATGACGACAATTCATTTGATGCTCTACATTTTTGTATTGTCTTTCTGATCTTTTTACTTTTATGCCGGGAAATGGTGTTGGTACCCAAAATAAGTATTTCTATAATATTGTCTTCTATTTACGCGAATATTATTCATTGAAATTAAACTGCTATATACGGATTTTATCGCGTTGTTTATTTGACACTTTATTACAAAATTTTGAAAATTTTTACACTACTAAGTACTACTATTAAACTTTACTAATTTTTAAGCTAATTAAATTATTATTAAACTATTTAGATTTAATTTATTTAATTTAATAATAATTTAATTAGCTTAAAAATTAGTAAAGTTTAATAGTAGTACTTAGTAGTGTAAAAATTTTCAAAATTTTGTAATAAAGTGTCAAATAAACAACGCGATAAAATCCGTATATAGCAGTTTAAGTATTTCTATGTTTTTTATTATATTAATTTTCAGTTTGCACCGCTACCCTTTTACATCTTGTACCATCTCGTATAATAAAAGAGGGCATTAGGTGTATTTGAATATTTGTGGCGTTTAACAGGCGGCGTGTGGCGAATGGTTACCCGTCACAGGAAGTAGGAATCCTTTATGCAAATCGCTACTGCAGCGGTCAAGGCTTCTTTAAACACTTTATTGGACGTCCCGAGTGCTAAACAAGTGTGACTTAGTGGAATTATTCTCGAGTTAACAGATTCTTTTGTTCTTTTCCTACTGCCATACTTTGGTACCACTTTTATGGTTTACTAACTTTTGCCCGCGGGTTTGCTCGCGTAAAAGTATAATATATATAATAGTAACAATACCTTATTTAAAATAAAATATAGCCTATATTACTCGGTGCGAATATAGCTTTCTAACGGTGAAAGAATTTTCAAAATCGGTTGGTTAGTTTTTGAGACTTATAAACAAACAAGTCTGTTTAAAAATCAAATCTTTCCTCTTTATAATAATTATTATTATAAATCGAATAATAGCTTCTTGTTAAAGACTAAGAAGATTGTAGGTATTGTATGTTTATTTGTGCGGGTAATGATTTAAGTAGTTTTCTCGCCATTCTGAGTGTTGACAGTTCGATCTTTAGAAGGGTCAATAATTTGTGTGACATGCAAATAGTTGTTCTAGGTGTGGGTGATCTTTGTGTCCGTTGTTTGAATACTTGGTAACTCACAAAACAGGCATTACATGTACTTATTTTTTAAAAAGTTTAAGTATGATGGGTTATTTCAAAGCTTTCTTTTTTAATTTAATAAAGGTGCCGTAGTTGCCAATGTGTTATTGATAGGTACGATGGTATACTGTATAGCCTTTATGATTTTGATTGGTCACGAGGTCCAAGGCTTGATACCCGGATAGGACAAAGTGTTTATGTGCCCGCTAAATGTCACTACGCTCACTGTATATTGTATGCCACCTAAAACACGCGAACACGAACGCTTTGTGTAATTTGGCGTACATTGCACAAAGCGTTCGCGTACTCTTTGCGAAAAATATGCGTAAATTTATGCATGTTTGTGTGCTATGTCACGGCTGTATATCCCAGAAGTTTAAACAGAAGTGTAAAACACCCACATAGGTATGTCGCCAATTATTTATGGTTAGGTTCCACGTGGAAGAGAATTAACATTTGAAATAAGACATTGTTAATTATTCATTTTTAATTAAATAAATTTAACAAATTCAGATTTATGTAAAGATAAATGTTTTTGATAAAGTTTAACACCAGTGAGGTGATTATAATTCTTTTTTTGATCCGTACTAATATTGTCAATATGAAAACAATCTGTTTGTTACATCCGAAACCGCTAAAACGATTTTAATGAAATTTTGTTTAGGGATAGTTTTAGTCATGGAAAACTACGCAGATTACTTTAAAACAAACGCAACCGAAATAACAGGTAAATTAAGTTTAGTACCTACATACTTTTAATTTTTGTTAAGAAAGAAAAATATTAACTAATTAATTCCTTGTACATCCTTCGTCAGTCAAATTAACCCTAAAATGAGTTTCTTTTCTTTGATCATTTCGAGCGTATTTCGTTTAAAATGTATGCAACGAACCAGAAACGTCGAACTAACCCTGTCAAACGTCGAACCCGTAAAATTACTAATAGGGGTATAAATTACCCCTTGAGCACCACGCGCCGAAACACCACCTGCCACCGAATAATACAATAATTAGAACTGGCTCCGCTTGATGTTTCCATTATTTTTGACCAATAAATTTCTAGTTTTTATGTTTCGTGTCCGGAACTGGGGCGAATGGCATTTGTTTTATTGCATATAAATATCGCAGTGGGTCATTATTTTCCTTTAATTTTACATAATATTATGTTTTAGGGTTATGTGACGTAGTCTAAGTGACTTTGGGTAGGTCTGTTCGTGGCCTGCCGTTTCATACAGCGGGCCGAAACCTCGGCGGGGTTGCGACCGCATGTGCAAGTGATTCGCGCGGCCCCGTCGATAGTGGTTTTGTCGAGGAACACCGTGGTAGGTTTAGTCTACCGACTACATCCGGGAGGTACATTATCTTCTTAACATCTTTCTGTTACCCCAGCGAGTCCGACATAACAACCCCCGCCCGCCCCCGCGGAGGGGTATGCTTCAAGCATTCCCACACGCAAAAAAAAAAAGAAGGTAGTCTAAGTGACAAAAAATAACCGTCAGCCATATCATCAACCATAGGGTAAGTATTAACAAGGTATTACAAGCTAAGTGGTCACTCAGATAGCTTGTAACGGGTTCGATCAGATTTGTTGTGATCCTTAGATAGTTGCTCTTATTTTGGTTGCATATATTTGTGATTTGAGTTCCTTTAAATAAATGTGTACACCGCATTTTACAGGAATGTCGGCATACAGCGCTATATGAAAATAAAAAAAATAATATTTACGAAATAATATTATTATACAGCCTTAAATTTTATAGAACATTAGATACATAATTCAAATGTTTGCCTTTGGATCTGTATGCCTGCAGCTAAAGCTCGGTGTCTAATATAAGCCTAATTTTAGTGCGCTTCAATTAATCCAATCTTGACTGAATACCAATGTTTGGTTCCTAAAGTGAACTAAATTTCGATGCATATTGAACACCAAACATGCTTAGGGATAAAGAACTAAATTATACAGACTGAACGACACTTTAAAAGTAGATGGCTGTTTAAATTTACACATTTATTGCACTTTACAATAATGATCACGGACAAAACCAATAAATTTATCAAAGTTAATTTTTATTTTGTCAAAAAAAGTGTTGTTTGTATTGTTAGTCCAAACACGAGTAATGAATGTTTTGCAATCCCACTTATGTAAACGACGTAAATTTATTTACATTTTAGGAGTAAAACATAAGGCTTTGTATGTATTAGACGACTTGACGATAACATCGACATAATTACTTGACTGATTTTGATTTAATTTATACTGTAAATTGCCGGCTTATAATAGCGTTGGTAATGATTGCGACTGCTGTGCATGAGACCTTGGGCTTGGGCAAAGGTGTTACTGGGATTTCCTGTCATAAAATTTTATAAATAGCATGGTGTCTGTAACTTTCTCCGACGAACCCATATTGCGTACCATCTAAAACCATAGTTGCTGAAATGTGAGTTAATACACCTTTGCCTATTTCGGCGATATGGTAAAAGACTATATAACTATGTATGTATGCAAATATAGTGATACTGGTATTATATTTTTATTGCAAAGATTTGCAGTCTTTGACAATTAAACTGATTTCATTATATTGGAAATAATAAGGCTAAGAAGACGAAGAAGATGGCACACTCTTTTCTCGCGACCATCAGAGCAACGGCGGGTATGAGTTATATCTCTACGCATTTGAGCGATTTACAAAAAAAAATCCATATAGCGATTTTAGCCCCTACTTTAAATTTACATTCGTAAAATCGGTTTCATGTCATTACATTTATACGTTTATCAAATATCATATAACACAGTGACAGTAACTAGTCAGGCAGTGGTCGTTTAAATCTCATAAATATCTAATTAAATAAACAAGATTTTCATTAACGTTAGTCTAGTTTATAATAACATGTTTTGCAATTTCATAACATTATGCAGTCATATGTGAATAACATAAAATACTCATTTTGTTTCAAACTGACTCGGTGGCTTAGCAATAGTGAATGCGACTGCAGTGCATAATATCTCGGGAAGGATTCCCAGGACCTTATGCCAGTGTTGCTGGTTTCTTCTGTTAAGCAATGATTAGGAAGAATTTTGTTGTGTTTTGGACCCGTGTTTAAAGTATGCAAAGCCCGCTGGATGTTTGTTTGTTTCAAATATACTGAGCCACTGATGATGCAGTAAACAGACGAATGGAAAGGAAGACGCACCGTAAACAGACGAACTTCCACAAAAGCGGATTTCTTGAGCTATATAATGAGTAGTTTATAAATAATGTCGTTAATTTAGATTGTATGTTACTAGTAACAATGCTTGATAATCCTTCCAACTTAACTAAAATGCTTGTTTTAGGAACACTCTTACACTCTTACACTTCGGGACACACGGCTACGTCAGTACTGCAATCGGCTAAATTCGAACACGCCATGTTTTTCCTCATCTCGGATAAGGAATGGGTTGGAAGTCAAATTCCTTATCAATTGATCGTTTTAATAAACATTTTTTTAATACTTTCTGGCAATAGGCAATCGTCCAATCCGAAAAAGGCTTTGCGTGGAAACCTCATTTTAAATATTCTAACCGTGTGTAATGGGACAAGCACGTTGCCGGTGGCGCCACCTATCAGCTCGGCATGAACTGCCGATGCGCCTGCGCATGCCAATTGAACGACCACGATCCGACTCAATGAATGACAATCGTAAAGGGTACGTACAATCGATCACGTTAAGTACTGTATTGATTTTACATTTGCATATGTAAATGTAAAATGTTTATTGGTGTAAACATTTACATGTTTATGTCACATTGCTAACTAGCCAAATATTTAAATCATAGATGTGCCGTACTACATTCAAATATGGCCAGGCCACGTTCCTAGACAGCCATGTGACACACAATGCCAACATGACATTAAATTATAAATATACCACTACCTAATATTAGAAGTTTATACTATCGCTCTTTTTCTTCTTCTTCTCTCTTAGCCTTTATTATTCCCAAGTCACTTGGGGTCGGATTTTTTGGTCTAACCGGATTTGACTGGATATCAGTTTTTACACGGAGCGGCTGCCACCTGACCTCCGCAACCCGAAGGCTAACAATACCCTAAGGCTAGACCAGTGTCAGGATATTAGAGGGTACTGACTTTCCCAATAACGACTGCCATAGATGTTTATGGCAGCCGAGACCGACGGCTTCACGTGCTCTCCGAGGCACGGATCAGGCGATATTTGTCAATCAATACGCACATAATTTCGAAAAGTCATATAACTTCCGAAAGTCAGAGGTGCGCGACCTGGGTTGGAACCCGAGACCCTCTGCATTGCAGTCTCTTGGTCTCCCCACTGACCTATCGCTCTGTTACATGTAATTATACCTAATGTGCGAGCTTATTCTTCCTTGTGTGAATGCCTTTTCGTGCGATCTAAGTGCGGTGAGAGTTCGTCTAATGATTTAAATCTTTATGTCTAGCTATATATTATACGGGAAGAGAGTACTTTGTATCCCGTTTTTAAACATATTGTGTGCATAGAGGAGAATAAAATTTAGTATACTTTAAAGTATATATGGAGAGGGAGTGCAGAAAACTAAAACTTGCATTAAATATTAACATAGGTCTATTATTAATAAATTACGATCGAATTTCGACTACTAGTTGACCACTAGTAGATATTTATTATAATAATAATAATGTCAGCCCAGTATTAAACTATCTCACTGCTGGGCACAGGCCTGTTCTTAGTGTGATAAGGGTTAGGTCTTAATTGTCTCGTTAATCTTGTCGGATAAGAATGCACTTACGTTTAAGGTGCAACTTACCTTGGTGAACACCACCTGGTGTTACAGGTTCAATTCCGACGTTAGACAAACTATTACTGAGCGTTTCTATAAGAAATTTTTTTGTAACAGTACAGTCTGAAAATGTGGCAGACGGGAACGAATCCTATTATACGTGATGCAAATGTTAGATCTCTGCCTACCCTGCTGGAAAGATACAGCCGTAACCCTAAATTACCTTTTAAAAGTCACTAAAAGTTAACCTTCTCAAGACATCAAAACAAACAACAAAACACACTTACACTCCACCAGATGTTAAGGAAAGAATTCTAACAATATTTCTAACTAATTCACACTTAGTAAATTGAATTAAGTCAGAAATCGAGTCGAACGCCGGTCACTGTTTACTTGCTCATTACTAACCTGCGCCTGCGCACCGGAACGATAGGGCTGTCTATCCCCTTATTATACTAACCATGCCTAACCGCCATTGGATTTTCAACTTTAGGGCTAAGTCATATGGTTGAGATTTAATTGTTACGGTTGTTAAAGTTTTTTGTATCATACAGCAAGCCATGGCAACAATAGCAGAGTATTGTCAGAATACTTTAGATATTTGTTTGTTGTTTTAAAGATGTACTTAGATTGTGTAATTGGACGATTGAAGAACTATACTTGGTTATACAATGAATTTAAAAGTGTTACTGTAGGTATAGTTATCTATATCTGACTGGGTGTACGTTGTGTCAGTTAGTTTTAAGTTTGCAAAGTCCCCCGCGTCACAGAGATTGATCCCTAATACTATGTCATTAAAAGTAATAGATGGCCATCTACGTAGGAGATATAATAGTGCACAAGTATGCGTGCAAACACAAGTGCACTCTCTGTTCCCTAACTCTCAAAATCCGATAGAGAGAAATCCAAAGAGAGATGAGGCGTAGAACCAACAGGTCTACCTACTAATATGCATAAATAATAGAAAACTATATTATAATAATATAATAATATTCTACCACATACACACAACACCGTCTAGCCCAAACTAAGCAGAGCTTGTACTATGGGTACTAGACAATGGATAAACATACTTTAATACTTTTTTTTTGTAAATTCCTACGTATTATACATAGAAACACCCAGACCAAGACAAACATCCATGTTCATGCACACAAATGTTTGACTTGTGCGGGAATCGAACCCGCGACCTCAGGCGTGGCAGTTGGTTACACTAACCACTACGCCATCGAGGCCGACTATATTAGTATACTCATCATCTCAGCCTAAAGGTCTCCCCCAAGGTCTTCCACACAGACCGGTCTTGGGCCACCAGCATCTAACCGCTTCCCAGGACCTTTACCAAGGTGTCGGTCCACCTTGTAGGAGGCCTACCCCTGCTGCGTCTTCCGGTGCTTGGCCACTCCAGAACTTTTCTGCCCTAACGGCCATCGGTTCTGCACGCTATGTACCCTACCCATTGCCTCTTCAGCCTGGCTATCCGGAGAGCTATGTCGGCAACTTTAGTTTTCCTGCGGATCTCCTCATTTCTGATTCGATCCTGCAGGGAAACCTCGAGCATAGCTCTCTCCATCGCCCTCTGAGTGACTTTGAGCCTTCTGATAAGGCCCATAGTGAGCGACCACGTCTCGGATCCGTATGTCAACACTGGCACCACACACTGGTCAAGACTTTTATCTTGAAACATTGCGGTATATTGGACGCGAATATATCGTAGCTTCCCGAACGCTACCCAGCCGAGGTGGATTCGACGATTGACCTCTTTCTCGAAGTTGGACCTACCAAACTAGATCATTTGTCTCAGGTATATGTACATACTTGTCGACATCTTCGAGAGTAGAGTTTCCAACCTTAATACGAGTAGATATAACATGGACGTTGGACATGATTTTCGTCTTGTCCATGTTCACTTCAAGACCTACCTGTCGGGAGATTCTACAGAGCCCATCGAGCATTATGTTGAGGTCTTCCACTGTCTCAGCCATGACCACGATATCGTTAGCAAATCGAAGGTGAGTGATGTACTCGCCGTTGATGTTAATGCCGAGTCCTTTCAGTCCAAGAGCTTGAAAACATCTGCCAGTGCGGCGGTGAACAATTTCGGAGATATGACATCTCCCTGTCTCACCCCTCGCTGTAGTTGTATAGGTTTCGAGCACTTGTCTTGGAGACGGACCGACATGGTGGCGTTTTCATACAAACACTTCAGCACTTCGACATACCGATAGTCAATCTGGCACCTTTGGAGAGACTGCAGCACCGCCCAGGTTTCGATCGAATCGAAGGCTTTCTCATAGTCCGCAAACGCCACGCATAAGGGCCTGTTATACTCTTTCGAATATTGTATAAGCTGCCGCAGCGTATGTATGTGGTCTATGGTACTGTAGCCTTTACGGAATCCGGCTTGCTGGAAGTCGTCTAGCCTACTTTCGAGACGATTCGTAATGAACCTTGAAAACAGCTTGTAGACGTGGCTGTGAAGTGAGAGGGGTCTGTAGTTCTTTAAGAGGGTTTTATTGCCCTTCTTAAAGAAAAGCACCACCACACTTCTGTGCCATGCCTGTGGCGGTTTACCTTCGATTATGGCGGAATTGAATATCTTCCGTAGAACTTCCATAGCGGTTTCGCCGCCGGCTTTCAGAAGCTCAGTCGTGATTCTGTCATCACTTGGTGCCTTGTTGTTTTTGTGCTGTTTAAGGGCCATGCTAATCTCGTGCAGGCTGACATCCGGGATATCTTCGGTATAGTGTCGGATTAATCCAGCTCTAGGGTCTGTTGCTGGAGTGGAAAAAGGTGGTCGTGTAGTTGTGTATAGCTGTCCATAGAACATCTCGATCTCCTCCAGGGGCTGAGGTTTGGAAGATACTATTCTGCCATCCTTCGTCTTCAGCTTTGACAGCTGACTCTGCCCAATAGACAGATCGTTCGCGAACACTTTCGAGCCTTTATGCTGCTCAATCGCCTTACGAACACAATTAGTATTGTATTGGCGAAGGTCACGAGTTAAGGATTTAGAGATCTGTCTATTGAGACGCCGGTTTTCTGGTATATCCTCGAAGGATTGCAGAAGCATTCTAAGTCTTTCCTCTAAAAGCTCCTGGGTTGGACCTGTGATCTTATTTGACCTCTTGGTCTTTAGGGACTTGTAGAATTTAGACCCTGCTCTATGGACAGCATCCACGAACCTGTTATGGTAGTCGTCCATATCTACGCACTCGTCCAGCCATTAAAAGCGGTTTTGAAGTTCGAGCCGAAAGCTTTCGGGGTTTTGAATATGAACTGGTGCTGGTCGGAGTGTGGACTTCATCAATCTAGTCCATTCTAGGCTTGTATTAATATTCAATGTGCCCCTTACCATTCGGTGATCGATTATTATACTATTTAAAGGAAAATATATTAAAGTAGATTTGGAACAAATTAATAAACCGTTATAAGTTTTCTCGCCGCTTCCTTCTGTTCTCTAGACGGGTGTCGAACCCGAGACGTCATGCACAGCAGTTGCATTAACTACCGCTGCGCAACCGAGGCAGTCAACTACTTAAAAGTTAACTATATTATTTAAAAATAGATTATCAAAGAAATTAAGAAATGATTAATAGCTTCTCATTGCTTCCTTGTGTTCTCGACATCGGAATCGAACTCGATACATCATCATTAGCACAGCAGTCGTATTAACTATCGCTGCGAAACCGAGGCAGTCAAATACTTTTTTTAAAGATAACCTCCCACCGGGAATAATTCCTGTGTTGCATAGCGTGGGAGCTTACAAACATCACGCAAATTTTTATCCCGTGTGGGTATCGACCCCACAACACTCGGTGCGGCGGCAGTTGCGACGACCCATGCAGTCAAAAGTCATATGAAAGTGAACTGTTTAAAAATAGATTTTTTACAAATTAGTAAATTATTATTGGTTTATCTTTACTTCCTAGTGTTTAAATTTACATTGATGTATTCGGTATTATAAAACTCATGTCAACTATAATCCTTAATGTATGGTTGAATTATGATGATTTTGTTTACATGAATTTTACATAGGATTTAACTGGATTAGAGTTGATTTCCGTAAATTCGCTTCTATGTTTACATAACTGCCGTCTTTGGCAATTACGTAATCATTAATTTTGTATAATAATACTAGCTAGCGGACCTAAAAAAAGTTGATCTGCCGAAGAAAAATCATCCTAGGACCCGATCACAGCTCCACGTGCCGGGTCCAATTTTTATCTAAGCCATCCAGGGGCCCAGCAGGAGGACTCCAGGGACATACACACGTACAGAAGATTATATATATAAAAGTTTAATAATATAAGTCTTGTATATAAACTGTCCCCCTGCTGGATACGGGCCTCTTCTCAGTGTGAGAGTGAGCCATAGTCGCATGCACACGCCACCACGCAGTGCGGGCGGACTTCTCGCATCTTTGAGAACATTACGAAGAACTCTCAAACATGCAGGTTTCCACATGATGTTTTCCTTCACCGTTAAAAAGAAAATCCCTCGCCGCGTCGTCTGACTGTCTGTCATTTACATCTATAATGTAACCAGCGACCCGCCCCGGCTTTGCATGGGTAGTAAATACATTAACAAATTGTACACCTAAACCTTTCTTATTAATCACACTATTCGTGAAAACCGCTTGAAAATCCGTTCAGTAATTTTTGAGTTTATCTCGACCATTAGTCAGACGACGCGGCGGGGGACTTTCTTTTATAATATGTAGTGATCCATAGAGGTGTATTGTCCATTATATTATATTTATTGCGGTGGTGACACAGCGATAGTGAATGCGACTGCTGTGCATGAGATCTCGTGTTCGATACCCGAACGAGTGTTATTTGGGTTTCCTGTCAAAGATTTCTGAGTAGCAGTACGGAATCTGGAACTGTGCCCAGTATATAGCATTAGGCTCGCCTCTTATTAAATGAGACCTAAAACATGGTTGACGAAATGTCAATGTAATATATGTACTTCTGCCTACCCTTTCGAGGATACAAGCTAGAGACTATGTATCTATCACCTATGTTTTAATAACAACATGAGGGTGAAATAACTAACCTTCATATTTAAGCGCACATATACAGGTTGTCCCAGAAGATGTGAATCAAATTGTAACGGGAGATTCCTTAGGTACGGACCACTCAAAGTTGCTAAAAAAAATTATGACATAGGTTAAAAAAAAAAAACTAAGTTTTTAAAAAAGTACGACCTCTTTCAGTCTTTTAACTACAGGTTTATGGTTAATTTTCATTTTTTCACTTTTATTATTTGTGAAGGATTGATTCATCAAACTACAAACGATTTTTTTTTAAACTGTCGTAGATTTGAAATCGCAGCTTTATTTTGGTGTATATTTTTGCACCAAAGAACATCTTGTACGTTTGACCAACAACACAACAACAATAACAACTTTTTTTTTTTTTTTATCACATTTGAGTGGTCCTTACTTAAGGAATCTCCCGTTACAATTTGATTCACATCTTCTGGGACACTCTGTATAGTTCCGATTCCGTGTTGCCACTGAGAACTTCGTAACAGAATAATGTAATATCCCTTTAAACGTATCCGAGACTTCTCGATCAAACATACTTAGACCACGAGACTTATAAGGTAATTTTACCTCCTTGAACGCAACAATAATATAAAACTAGCATAAATTGAACTTATAACACTTCTGGAAACATTTTCTTTAAGACCGTTCGTGGTTCATCTACATACCATACAAAAATCAACTTAAAATTCTCAACTATAAGGTGCTTACATAATATTGTCTTCTGTTTACGCGAATGTTATTCATTGAAATTAAACTACTATATACGGATTTTATCGCGTTATTTATTTTACACTTTATTACAAAATGTGACAGTTTCAAAATTTTGTAATAAAGTGTAAAATAAATAACGCGATAAAATCCGTATATAGTAGTTTAATTTCAATGTATAAGGTGCTTAATTTTTGTTTAACAAGTCTAAGTCCGAGTTCTGGTTGGTTTATCACGATATCCTAAGGACTGACCGCAAGTCATTGTTTGAAGGTTTTTCTATACTTTTGTGCTATCTTAGGGGTATTTCGGGAGGAAGTGATGTATCGTTGGTTTTTATTGTACTTTATTGCTGTAAGGAAGGATATTTGATACGAATATATTATAATGGCGTCATGCATGGATGATGCGATAGTGTTTGGGGTTAATAGGGAGTTTTTTTTTTATACAACTAAGGTGGCAAACAAGCATACGGTCCACCTAATGGTAAGTGGTCACCGTAGCCTATGGACGTCTGTAACACCAGAGGCATCACTTACGCGTTGCCGACCCTTTAGGAAAGGAAGTGGGTAGGAGAAGGAGCGGGAATGGGGGAAAGGGGGTGATTGAGCCTCCGGCACTCTCACGAAACACAACAGTAGGAATGCTGGTATTTCACGTCGATATTCTGTGAGTGAGTAGTCCTTCCCCGGTCGAGCCGGCCCATTTACTTCTTTATGTACATACATATATACATAGGCCTTTATACTTATAAGCCTATTTGAAATACTTGAGATTATGGCTGGATTGCACTGCCCGAGGTCATAAGCGCACTTAAAAAAAATATGTAAATACCTAGAGTGATTGTGGTCATTCCTATTTTACCATATAAAAGTGACTAATGTAAAGGTCCGTCCCATTTAAACATTTTTAAGTACGAAAAATTGCCTACCTTGAGTATTTTCTTGATAGCAATCCCAGTAACAATTTTCTAACCCTATTTGCACTCTAAAATAATATTGAGCTTACAAATTACGCAAATACATAGCGGAGACTAGATGCACAAACTACATGCGCAAACTACACGAAATTCATGAACTAATTATACATTTACATAATGTATACAACCCCAGCAACTGCATTAACTTGCTCATGTGACTCCGTGTCATGTACCATTACAATTGCAACCAACCGCGCTGTCAGCAGCTAATTATAATTTCCTCATCACATCAATTTTTATTCTCATAAATATACTTTACTAAACCAATTACCATACAATTTGTTAATAAAATCACGTATTTAAAGGACTATAAACATAAAAATTTCGTGTATTCATTCTCTCCGCTCCAGATACTATGTAGATCGTACTCTTTATATCACTAAAACATGCATTTTGCGTAAAAATCATGCAATTTGGTAATTTCTAGATCTTACGCATTACGTCATTGTAATCGCGATATGTACCGAATTCAAACAGAGATTAGAGATGCCCATTAATAAAATACCGCACTAGGTAGTTAATTATCTGTCTGTAATCAAGTACCAGAGCATAAGAAAAACGGCAGGATAACGTATCTATACTAATATTATAAAGAGAAATATATAATTACTAGCTGTCCCGATAGAGGCTGTCCAGTTCACACGAAAAATAATTATAATAATTAAAAAAAAACGAATCGCAACCATTCTCGAATCCACTTATTTATTGTCATTTTTGGGTGTGTACAAAAAATTCATCAATATCGATCCAGCCGTTTAGGAGGAGTTTAATTACAAACACACGCACAGAAGATTTATATACAGAGTGTAGCGTAAATAATGGATAACCCTGAAACTGTCGACTGACCAGATTATCATCTATCATTACCCCACTTATATCACCATATGCTCATAGACATTTTTTTTTTCGATACAGGGTCCCAAAAATGCCTAATTCCTTAGAAAACATGTTAAAATTTGAGAATAAGTATTTTTTGCGAAATTGTATTAGATTGTAACAAAAAAACTTGATACTGGTCTGATGAAACAAGTATTCAGGAGTGACATAAAAAAAACAGAACGAGAAAATATCGCCATTTGTAGAAATGGCAGCTGATTTTATATGAGTAAGTACGTTTGTTATTTAAAATATCAAAAATATCAGTAATTTGGTCATACATGGGCATATGGTGATATAAGTGGGGTAAATAATAGATGATAATCTGGCCAGTCGACAGTTTCAGGGTTATCCATTATTTACGCCACATCCTGTATATAAAGATATGGTGGTTCATTTATTAATTCCGAAAACTCTGGAATTAAAATATCGATATAAAATAAACCTAATCCTAAGTAATTAATAAGCTATGCAAATGCCAGCCACTCTTACCACGCGGGCCTTTATTCAGACCATCAATTCACCGTCAGACATTAATCTGACAAGTGTTAGAATACCAAAGATAATTAAATGTCTATGGTGTATGGCCACCAGTCTGCTGCTGCGACTCAGTAGGTTAATGGTATATCCAACAACTATTACCATTATAGACAATAAAAATCCTACAATGCCGAACGAGGGTCGTATGACGGTCTCTTAAGCATGGTCGTTGCGCGCGAGCATGAAACATAGCTTAAATAATACTGTGTCATTCTAGCCTTAAAAATCTATGCATTAGCAGCCCTACTGTTGAATGTGTTGCATACAATATTATATGCAATAAAGGCACTCCAACGTATTTTTAATTGCGTATTAGAGTGCAATACTTCGAGTGATTTATAGTAAAAACTAATGTAGAGCGAAATTATATATTTGCTGTGAAATATCAGAACATATCCTAAGAAAAACATTAATTCACCAGCAATTTTAGCTAATGGCAGAACAGTTTAGCATTGCTTAGTTTTTGCTATTGGGATCGTTGGGATCCGATAAGGCACATTAATATTATGCGTTCAATGGCAAGAAAAGTAATTAAAAGTGGTTGTCCTGAATATGGTAGTCAATTCTATAGGCTGCTACGTTGCTATCGCGGTTTTAGTTTGCACGCAATTATGAGGTTTGGGTTTGATTTTCGAGCCAACTGGTATTGCGTAATTTCTTTATAAAAAACGTCTTTAGCAACACTGTGTCTAGACGTACCATGACATGCCTAGCTGACTATCGCTACTGCGTATACACGGGTGAGTCCATGTTTATATGTAAAAGTCAATATAAGAGGTCAATAATTGTTCATTTTCCTTGAATATATTATCCTTAAAGACTCGTTACCTTTGGTATATGGTGGTGCCAGTTACTCTATAAGAATCGGATATCTAGCTGTTTCCATAGCTGACGAAATATACCAGTTGGCAACAGTAGACTCTTCCACACACGAAGAAGTAACTTTTAAAACTGAAAGAATATAATATGATCCTTCTCCAAAATCATTATTAAACATTATAATCCAAGCTAACTTTGATGTCACTTATTTTCACCGCTGGCCAACCGTCGGGCCGTAAACACATTTGTCACTTCAGTGACAAGTAATAAAAAATCCACGACGTAATTCTCATCTCAGTGATGAGCTAAATAAACAAAATGAAAGTAATTCAATCAACATCAGAAACACAGCTTGTAAAAGTGAAGATGAGCGTCCTAAATGGCCTCAGCATCTTACATAAGGCATACAAGTGAACGCATTTACTATGAAAGTGTTTGTAACCGATACGATGAGTTATTTATTGCCTTATTAATATGTAAATGCATGTCTGTTTGTACGTTTAGAAAGCAAATAATCTAGGCCGAGATGAGCTGAGATTGTTTAATATCATTACATTTGTGAGCGTTTAAAATGTAGGTGATTTTATAGAATCTTCAGCGTTAGATATTAACTTATACGCAACTGTGATAGGACCACGGATTCAATTCAAAAGTAAGTAAAGGCATACATGCATGTCAGTAGATTATGCCAGATAGAGCAGACACTTTGAAGATATACACAGACTGACAGGCTTTGTGTAGGTCGATACTTTGTATTGTGAATTTATTTAGATGACGTCATAAACCATTTGTGATATGGTATCTAGGAATGTCTCGTAAATTGTGCCTTTGAAATATTTTTGCGTAAGCCTTCATTAAAGCTTATTTTTTTAAGTTTTTGGAAAATGTATTTAAGATAGGAAACGAAGGGAATGGGTGACATAGGTATGTGAGCGTTCGCAACTACTCTTTATTTGCCCTTTCACTTTAAGTAACAAGAGTGTGATATATAAAATTTGACTTTAAAATGACTTGAGCTGCAGCGGTCCACCATTCCAACACAACAGCGGGCAACAATTCCTGTTTAAATAAGCTTGGCCATTTCACCAGTTGACAAATTAAAAGTACCTACATATGTTGTACTCCAATTTGGAACTATAACTCGCTATTCAGATCGAAATGGCCCTCTTTCTACCTTGCACTACTCTTGATATGCCATCGAGTGACCAGAGCCCACTACCATTTCCTCTGTACTGCGCAGATGGTATATGAGGGATGAGGATCTTTCGTTTCTGGTTACCTACAAATGTCGCAATAACTAGCACAACATAGGAGCGGACTCTGCTTACTTCGAAAAAATGTGAGATACAATTCTATGTTATCTTTATATGAGAATGATTATCTTAATGGAAGATAATGGAATATACTATGATAAGGAGTTAGAGCAGCGATAGCTCAGTGGGGAGACCAACAGACTGCAATGCAGAGGGTCTCGAGTTCGAACCCACGTCGCGCACCTCTGACTTTCGGAAGTTATATGACTTTTCGAAATTATGTGTGCGTATTGATTGACAATTATCGCCTGCTCCGTGCCTCGGAGAGCACGTTAAGCCGTCGGTCCCGGCTGCCATGAACATCTATGGCAGTCGTTATTGGGAGAGTGTCGACACAAAACATCCCACTGGGTCGAAGTGTCGCCGGTCTGCATTGACTGGCCCCCACATAAGATACATACATGATAAGGAGTTTACTTTAATAGATAAAGATTAATTTACTTTACCTTTAAATTGTTATAATGATTCTGATGGAAAAAGAAGGTTTATATTGTAGATTTTTTATAAAAATGGCGCTTGCGCAGTTAGCATATCTAGTTACCGACTACGCTGATTGTAGAAGGTTCGATCCCTATACGGGACAAATATTATGAAAGTCACAAATTGTTGGACGGAATCTGAGTTATCTTTGTGTCAGCTGTTTGAATGTTTGTTAAGTCGTCTGCGACATAGAAATTAATCCTATTAGGAAGTTATCTGTTTGTATATAAAACGAGATGGGTGTTAAAACCCAGGATTCAACCTCTTCGTCTTAAATGTAAAGCATTTAAAATACATGTGACCTTGTGACCACTATATCTCGGGGGTCTTTTGACCCACAGGGCCCATATACACACTCGACCGAGGTATGACCCCAAGGTGTCTGCACACCAAGTTACATGTCAATATTTCTCCATTTAAAATATGTGACCCCTATATCTCGGGGGTCTTTTGACCGCCAAAGCCCATATTCAAACTCGACCGAGGTATGACTCCAAGATGTTTGCACACAAATTACAAGTCAATCGGTCCAGTGGTTCCGGAGCTCTGCCTGTCACTAACAAACTGTCACTAACAGACAGACACACAGACCCACAAAGTGTTTTCATTAACCTCTTCGAAGAAGACTCAGAGGTTAATAACGTAGCTGTTATTTCGTCTCAGCCAAAGCTCAGAGTATTGTGTTTTGATTTCCACAGAGGACAAAAATTGCTATTTTCATAGATTTCCTAAATCTATGTGTTTTCGTTGTGCTCGTTCCTTCAATATTTATAAAGTAGACCTTTACAACTTTATCTCTAAGGATTAAGCACAAGGTAAAGCTTTTCATTAAATAGGTATAATTAACATTGACGTACTCGGGCATTAAACCTACCAATACCATAACGGATCACTGCACAAGGAGTATCTTTATTTCAGACTTTATTTTATGTTAGTCGGCTGAGGACCGCTCAGTTCTAGAGTTTTACTCTCGAGTTCAGTAATGGTAATTAACTGTATCTAGCAAAACGCCACACCTTTACCTAACGCTCGGAGATTACGTACACAAAACACGTTTACTCAAAGTACCTTCATTTTATTTCTCAATTAAGTTGCACTCTTGAACACCTTTGAAGTCCTAAATCAATTAACTTTACCCTCTCTAAGCTGAGCCATGAGCAGCCGCTTATCACGCTAACCCATCAGGAATAATACCTTAACGAACAACAATTAAGTAGATGAATATTCATTCGACATACACCCTTTGGGCTCATTATTTCATAAATTCGTTTTAAAGAAGCATCAGTAAATTGCTGATAAGCATGAGACTAACTTTGTATTTATAACGATATTGTTAAAACTTATTTGCCGTGAAGGAAGGCGGTTGGATTTTAACTAAAAGTGTGCGTATGAAGTGTTATTGCGGTCTATAAAAGATAAGTCTACGTTGCCTGTATGCTCTGTATACATATAATATCAAGCATATTCTGTTATGAAATCTTAATAGTAACCTTTCTGAGCTACTTTAGATTGGGTCACGTATTAAGTACTTATAGTAAAAGATCTCAAAGTTGACTGATCTACGTCATTTTAGCTGGATTTTTTACATTACCTATATTTGTAATAAGTAAGTATTTAACGTACATATGCATATTAGTTAGTTTAAAAGTGGGTTTTAATTTTAATTGCCGTGTTTCTTGGCTGATAGACATTTTGGATCGATTTGTCCGCTTACAAAAAGGATAAAAATATTCACACATACAGTATATATAAAATTTAAGTTCATAACTATAACGTTGGCTAAGGTTAACAAACTAATTTTCCTGGATCTAGATAGATCGCGTCTATTAGTTATATTTGTGAGGAAAAATCATATTATGTAATAATCACTTTACAATGTACAAATATATCACTACTGGCACCAAATAATTATGTAATTGTTTCTAATATTAGTATTAAAACAAGCTAAATCTAATTATCGCTGTAATTATTTTTTATGCAACAATGCTAGTAAAGAAGCACACGGCCCAATGGTACGCAGAAACCTTGATCTATGAAGGCGTGCAATACCAGGATTATGACTTGCGCCTAAGAGATGCTAGAAAAAGGAATGGAAGGAAAGGAAAGGAATATGGGTACTGTATAATGTGAGCCTTCAGCACTCTTATTTACCAGGGTAAACACAGTAACAGTACCAGTCTAAGAGCAATAACACTTACTGCTCTTGGAGTGGTGTGCTCCTGGTTAGAGTGGGATATACCTTTGTGTATTTCTTTAAAGAATTCCTTGGGAACAAAATAGCCTGACAAAGTAAAATGACAACGTAGATAAAGCATGCTTGTCCTCTAGTACGTGGGACTTCAATTGAACGTAAGCGAATCGTGGATATTATACAACTCTGCCTAGCTCTTTAGACATACAGGTGTGCGTCTATGTATCATACGGCCAAATTACTTACATTCCATTTTTGTGTATAATCTGTATTCATTACTTCTAAATTGCACAGCCTTCGGACCCACTCGAACAATACGCGCTCTTGACCCCAGGGTCAAGAACTATTCACAAACATTAAAACCAAACGCTATTAGTTGTAATTCCTTTTTTTGTACTTGATTACTTATGCCAGCCATTCATATGCTTGACACACGCCCTGGTTATTTTTTACGTATAGTTTAAAGGGGCAATAAATTAAATGGGGGAAACTTGTTCTAATTACTTAATCGTATTTGCTTGTGACACTAAAACAACATATTAAAAATAACCCAAAAATATTAAGTTATATTAGATTATAAATTCAAATATTTTTTGGCGCTTCTGTATATTTATATGTGGAAACTGCTTTGGTGTAGTTAATTTGAACATTAATTATTTTCGAATTGTATCTGTTTGTTGCCCAAATAAAATAAAAATAAAATTAAAGTAAATAAAATTTATTAATTAAAATTATTTTAAGACCACAATCATTGATTGCACGAGTGGCGCAGTGGTTTAAGTGCTTACCTCGACACTGCCATTACGCCGAGTGCTGTTGGTTCGAATCCCATATGAAACTTAAAAATTTGTGATCAGCAACCGGTTGTTCCGAGTCTGAACACCCGTTCATTGTGTCTGTGTTTGAACGTGGCCTCGCGATACAGGAATTATACATAGCGCGAGAGCAGGCTTTAAATTAAAAAAAGTCATGATTATTGGAAACCGTTTGCTACCGTGAGAATTTTAATTGTACTACTTTTGCTTTGCATAAATTTGTTTTCTTTTTAGTATTTAATGCCTTAAACAGGTTATTTGCACATTCTATATTTTTTCGTTTTCTTAAACTAATGATATTTTTTTTGTATAAACATTTTTCTATCTTATTATAAGCTAGTGTTATATTCACAAGATGTCAAACTTAGGAAAGTTGTTTCTAAAAAAATTGCATTTGGAATTGCAGAAGTTTTTTTGGATGCGTAGGCGATATTCTTTTGAGGCTTAGCTTCTATTTTCTATAACTACGTAAATTATGTTACAACATTTAATGAACATTTTGGCTTTAAGGTTATAAGACGCGAGATAAGACGAGTTACACTATGTTACATACACAAGTTTTAGAAAAAAATACTTAGCCGGAAGCCGAAGGTGGCATGGCAATTGTTTTTATTATAAAAACTAGAGTCATATATACTACGTTTGACAGGAATGAGGAATTTTGGCATGTCCTTTTGTCCATATTTATTTGTACTACCTACTGGTTGTACTTGGTTATGTTTACTTCGTTTTTTTTAATGTTTAAATGTGTCAATATATAATACACAATGGAAAAGCAGTGTATCTGGACGCCTGAACGTCGACTTGGCAATTAAAACAGTGACAATTACTATCTTCTTCTAATAAACTCCTAGATTATTTAAAAAACTTGTCGACATTTTTTAAGAAAGAACGTTACACCGTGACTTGTATAAGATATACTAAAAGACTAGCATATATTAGTCCCGTAAAATAAAAGCAGACTATCTCACACGTAATAGACATATTTTTTTAACGAATCAGTTATCTAGAGCTAGTATTGAAACAAAACACTCCACAATTTAAATTTCTTATGTCCATGTATATTTGACAGTTGAACTGGCGAGCATTTCTACGGCCCCGGCGGAGGTTGGCGCATGCGCGCACGCTCCGGAACGGCGGGCACGTCACGCTACCAGTACACCACGCCCGTCGCGTGCGCATCATACACGGTAGGGCTGCCAACTTAACCGTAATACGGACAAGTTTACCCTATATAAAAACTAGAACATTTTTAATAATTACACACCTGAATAAATAGCATAGCACAAAACAATTTGTTGAAATGTTTATTAAAACAAAAAATGAAGAACATAGAGACTTCACTTTTAATTAACGTAACACTTGACTGAGAACTTATTCTTAGAGATAAGAATATTAAAAGAAATAAAGAAAGTATTTTCATAATAAAAATAAACGTGGGCTTCAATTGGCAACCCTAGTGCACTCACACACACCTAAACAGTCTTGAGGTATGCATGTGTGTTATAAACTTATAACTGTCTTTAATTGCTTTTGGGGACGACGTACCTGCCTATTATTAGTAATTTAATGTTAAATGTGTAATCAGCTTTCTTCATTTAGTGTTTCCAAAGGTTAGGTTAGTTTATAATTACAAAGATCTAGAACTGATTAAATAACAAAATGTACAGTGTAGATACTTTATCTGAAAGCAGTAAATGAAAGACTACTATCTAGAAGACAAGTAAGTTAAAAGAGATAGGTAATAGAAGTGTAAAGAAAAATATTTATTTCCAATGTTAATTTTATGATGATGTTAGTTTATCCATTTATTTGTCATAACTTTACATATTGTCCCTAACGCTAACAACATAAAAGCAACATGAATTATTATTATATATTATACACAATATATAATAATATTATACATATATAATTTATGCCTTACACTTCAGAGATATATAGACGTAATGCTATATAATGTTATCCAAAGATAACATGTAGAAAATATACAATATGTATCTCCCTCTTACAAAAATTAGAAAATTTACGTTAGCAAGAGGCAAATTTCCAAACAGATAAAATTTTAATTTCTTTACGTTGCTATTAAAACATTCATCAGCATTAATATAATAGATCAAAATAATTATTAGTTTATGAATTATCTAGTTATTGAGTGAACTAATGTTGGCGCGATTTTAGTTGATACCTACCTCGCTATCAGCAATGTGCCAACAATGGTAAATACCTATAGGTGTTTTAAGACTGTACTGTACGAAGCAAAGATAATTTCTACGAGAACTGCATAAAAATGCTTTTCGTCCAAAACATAAAAATATCAACATCATACTCTTAACTAAAATAAATTCATACAACTGCCGGACAGTGTTGACACTATAAAATTACAAGAAATACAGACAAACTATGCTGTCCATCTGATATCAGTTAAAACCGAATGCACTACAAAAATAATTAAAATGTGTAACGATATGCGATAGTCATCAACTTTACACGACGGCCATGCATTTGCTGGTGCGAAGCGCACGCGCATTGACTGCGAGACATACATCAAGATTATTGCCTATTGATTCTAGACCGCCCTTCTTACTTTATGACCTGCTTTTTATACTACCAAAGTATATTTTAAATTCCAGTTTGGACTGAATGATGGCCTAGTGCCATAAAATAAACTTTATTTTGATCTAAATTCTAATAAACATACGGCAATTGGTAAGAGATTACCATCAGACAATACTCAAGATTTCGGTCACAGTAAGGCCAAAAGTATTATCGACTCTCTAAAAAACCTAGATCCTATAACACAGAGAATCCTAGTGGGATCTAGGACTTAGTTCTTTAGAATGTTGAGACAATAAATAGTTTTAAATAATATTTATTTTTTGTTTATCATAGACTTTTTAATAGCGGTAGGTAAGATCTATGCTATTACTACCTATGAGCCTACAACCGTGACTGACAGATTCATTTCTGTTACTGAACATTTTCCACCACTAAAACTTAATTAGTAATAATATTTTGGTGCACCTTAGTATTAACCCCGGACCCATAATCAACCGTAAGCGCAAACTTATTCGACAGGACCCACAGGGCAGTCAAGTATTAATAAACATTTTTTGTCGCATCATGCTTTTTTATTTACTCCAAACCCACCCACTTTACTCAAAGTTAGAAATCTTTAGATTAGCTCATCATCGTTCTAAAATAAACATATTCATCATGTGTTACCAAATTATCCACGAAAACATCATAATCAAACACCGTCGATGTGCTTCAGATGAGCTTTTTTACACAAAACTGGGTGGTCAACAAGAAAATATAAACAAAACTTAATTAAATTCGATCGCCATCTTGATTTAGTGTCCAGTGTTGCCAGTTCATCACGGAGTTCCAGTGATAAATCACTTCAGATTTTAATTGTTTATTTTTTTATAATAAACAATACAAACTGCCTCTTTGATCCCGTGGTCATGTAAGTGTGCCGTGTCTGCTCTGGTTTGATACCCGGGGCAGACAAAGCGTTATTGTGTTTAGAAATTTAGACGGGTAGATGGCTATAGGCTCGCTCTCTTTTACATGAACCTTAAGCATTAATATATGCCTAAGACCTAAAGACATACCTGGCGATATGTAGGTAATGCTCCTCTATGTCTTTCTATCCTCGGTCTAAAACAAAAACGTGTGTAACAATAACAATTACAAATGTTTTAATTTTTAATAACTATATAAATAATAATAAGTACTCGCTCACCTCCAATTTAAACTTTATTTTCTTAGAAATAAGAGTGATAATGGATAATTGTCCACTCTCTGTGAAAGGGTGCAGACCCCTAGCTTCGTTGTAAGTAATTATTCAACACTATCGATTGTTTGAAATACTGGCAGTATGAATAAACTTGTTTATTTGAATTTTATTATCGTAATTGTATGTTATTGAACCACAAATTTTACCCCTAGAAAATATATTATAAAACTGAGTGAGTAAGTAGAAAAATAAAATTGCAAACGACCGCAGCTTCTTAGCGATCTTGTTGCGTAGTGTTACTATCGAATATCGATCGGAAGAGAAAAAAAATATCAGAATAGTCATGGCTCCTTGAGGTATCAAGGCAAAACATTTCATTGACTACATATATGGGTTACATAAAAGAGTAGCTCAGTGGGGAGACCAACAGACTGCAATTCAGAGGGTCTCGGGTTCGAACCCACGTCGCGCACCTCTGAGTTACGGAAGTTATATGACTTTTCGAAATTATGTGCGTATTGATTGACAATTATCGCCTGCTCCGTGCCTCGGAGAGCACGTTAAGTCGTCGGTCCCGGCTGCCATGAACATCTCTGGCAGTCGTTATTGGGAGAGTGTCGACACAAAAGATCCCACTGGGTCGAAGTGTCGCCGGTCCGCACTAACGGGCCCCCGCATAAGATACATACATACATAAAAGAAACGGTGGTAGCATTTAATCATATTCTACCTGATTAGATATGCATATTGCTATTGTTAGCTAGATATATTATTATTTTATGATATTATTTAATGTTTCAACAATTCTCGTTGTCAGGAAAAAACGAGTAAACTATACATCACATACACGCAATACCATCTAGCCTAAACTAAGCAGAGCTTGTACTATGGATACTAGACGATGGATAAACATACATATATACTTATTTTTTTGTAAATTTATGCATATTATATATAGGAGCACCCAGACCAAGATAAACATCCATGTTCATGCAAACAAATTTTTGACTTATGCGGGAATCAAACCCGCGACCTCAGGCGTGGCAGTCAGTTACACTAACCACTACGCCATCGAGTCGACTATATTCCTTGCTAGCATCGCTGTGCTGTCTATCGTTAAAGGGTCCTCAGATAATGATACATCTGTTGTGATACCTCTCTGTGTTGTGTGTTGATTATATATAACGACAACCTCTTACTATCAAGCAAGCTTATTATATGTTGTAAAAAAAACAATACATTTGCTAAACATACCCACTATGCGTACATACATATTGTATAAATAGAATCTTTTATTCTTATTTATTCGTAGGTCAAGCGCAATACAAAAACAGGCTCATATGTCATGGTACCCCACCGGAACGGACAAACCACGGTCACCACACCTAGCTTACATTACCTCAGACCGTCTAACAACACATGACCCCTCTCTCCCTTCTAACTCATAAATATTTGTTCTAACGACACAGGTCTTGCGAAACTGGTGTTATATACAGGTGATGTTTTTAATAAGACACATAGCAAAGGATGTTACGTGGTCATTTGTTGGCAATGCTTCGCTTCGGAGGCTTTCGTTACACTTATGAAATAGAATATAACTTGTTTATTTTTATAGAGAACGGTACTTAAACAATAGTGTTATGTAGCGTTTGGATTAACAAATATTTTTATACGCTTAGTGAATCTTAAAACACATAGGGCGTAGTAATATCGTCTTTAATTTGAGATTTTGCTTACATTGGATCATCTCAGTTGAGGAAATACCACCACCTTCCAAAATCAAGTGTATATGCCTACGAAGACATATAATCTCGTGCAGTATCTCTGTGATGGGTAGGGCTTCCAGATGCTTTGAGGAAACGCTATGATGTCAGCAAAGGACCAGTAACAGCAATGAATGCCCCTTCGCAGCAAAGTGATCTTTTTAAACGCTGGGTATCGTACCAGTGATCAATAATTGCATTTGCATCACATAGCATCTGTAGACTATGGTAGGTGGACTACGAGGATTACCGATCTCCTCGTGGAACTACTAAGTGGTCAGCTGACCACTTAGTAGTTCCTTAAAAATGACTTTATCCGTCTACCTTTAAGCGCGCTATGTGGTCTACAAATAGTTGTACGGAGTCTTTGTGTTCGTTGTTTTAATGTTTGTAAAAACCATGCGTGGTAAATGTCTTTCTCAGAATAGCAAAATGTTGGTGATTACAGAAAAATAAAAAGGGAAATTTTCATGTTGCAACCAATGTTGACGTTATTTCACAAAAAGGTTTCTTTTAAATGTTATTAGTTGATGCATAGAGTATATAACACACACAATTAAACGCTGGCAACCCAAATAAGCAATATTAAATATGGCTCTAAAGTAAAGTACATATTCTTGTTGCCCGCTAAACCGAATTTGGTAAGTAAGTATTTATTTGGTTTTTAATAAATCAGGTTAGAGTTTTACGTACTGTATAATTTATAGGTTAATGTCATCAATAATAATAATTATCTCAAAACAAATTCGGTTTTAAGAATATATGTACATACACACAGAAACTCACGTCCGTATATTTCAAAACGGGTAGTTTGAGTTGTGTTACACCCACACTTCGTCAGCTATATATTTATGGTACCTGTAAGGGTGCGTTTGCACTGACGCGGAGCTGGGTGGAGTGGAGAGGAGCAGACCGGGCACTGGCCAATCATCAATCGATATCTCCACTCCGCATCAGTGGAAACAGTGCAAGTGCAGCGGAACGGAGCTGAGCGGACTTTCAAATAAAATATATGAACATGCGGGCCCGGAGCCGGACAGAACGGAGTCGAGCAGGCTGTGGTGCCGAGGGGAGCGCACGAAGCGGAGGGTAGCGGGACGTTGCGGTGCGGTGGCTAGTGTAGACCTGTCAGGAAAGGACTCGTGCGCTGCATTTTAGTTTAGTTAGCGATATTACGTCATACACTTCACACCATCGACATTGTATGTGAATCAAAACGGGTGCGAAACTAATAGAAAATGTCAAAAAATCCATGTTTATATGGGATACACAACTGACAGCATACAAATGCAATGAAACCAAAGATATGGCGTGGGAAATCATAGTGAAAGACACCGGATTACAACATCATTGCAGCTCTGGTCCGCTCAGCTCCACTCTGCCTTTCCCCGCTCCACTTTGCTCCGCTCTGCTTCAATGGAAACACTTGCTACTTTTCACTGGTCTTCTCCGGTCTACTCCGTCCAGCTCCGCGTCAGTGGAATCGCACCCTAATAGTTGGTGCGCCTATTGGTTGGTTCCATTCCCTCTATACCCAAGCGCCATAACCCAGAACAAACACCAGTCTACAAATGTTTGGGCACAGGTGCAAACTCTGTGCTGCTTCTAAGAACCTCTTCTTATTTTCTAACAGAAAAACCTAATAAAACTTGGTAAAACTCGGGAATTAAATCTGAGATCGCTCGATTGGCCGCAAACATAACAAAATAACTAAATAAAATTACCATAATATATTTATCATAGGGTCTGCCTTCCCCTTTTGGCTGGTACATTGGTTGATGACAACACACACGATTGTTTCGTCCTCATAAAGTAACAGACATAAATTGCTGAACAATATTGGTTGATCCCGTTCCCTTCATACCCAAGCGCCATAACCCTGAACAAACACGAGTCTACAAATATTTGTCCCTTTCGGGAAATGAATCCGTGACCCCGAGCCACCATTGCATTCTTGTCAGTTTCCAATCAACCTTTTTAAACCATATTGACTCTACTATTTTCTTTAAAGTAAAAAACATGGTAGGGTTAAACTTTATGTTTAAGCGACGTTAAGAAATTAAAAATTTGGATATCTTAGAAATATCTGACCAGAATGGATAGTATATAATATCAGCCATGTATGTAAACTATCCCATTCTTGGGCACGGGCTTATTCTCAGTGTGGGAAGGGTTAGGCCATAGTCCACCACACTGGCCCAGTGCGGATTGGCAGACTTCACATAATAATGTATTTGAGAACATAATGGGTACTAAGCTGCACGAAACGCTGCAATGTGTTTAGACTTTTCTTTTAGGAAATTCTCAGCTGCAGCACGTAGTCTGGAAATGTGCTCAATAGAGGGCAGTACGATCGTTCGCTATTACGTTGGACCTTAAAACACAGTGATGCCATAAATGAGCTTTAGTGAGCTGATTCGCTATATACAGTGAATTAAAAAAAGAATTAGATGGAATTCTCTTCATACATAGTCTGGTCATAAGTTCTGTCACACAATAAAAACTTTTGAATTTAAAATGCTGGCCACAAAAAAGTTTATTGAATTCCAATTTCGAATTTTTCATGAATATAAAAAAGTGTATTTTTAGAATTTTACTCATTTTTAAATATGGAATGGACACTTAATGAAGACCGTGCCACGGTTATTGGGTTGCATCGTTGCGGTTACGCACCAATTCAGATTTTTGACATATTGAAAAATTTGAATATATCCAAAAGATTCGTTTATCGTACCATCAAACGATACAATGAAGACTCTAGTGTAGATGACAGGTCAAGAAGTGTTGGCCCTCGCTCTGTTAGGACTCCAGCAGTGATAAAAGCTGTGAAGGCGCGAATTCAAAGAAATCCCATACGTAAGCAAAAACTTTTAGCCCTTCAAATGGGTTTAAGTAGAACCACGGTGAAAAGGGTGTTAAATGAAGACTTAGGGTTTCGGTCATATTGAAGAAAAACAGGACATCGTTTGGACGCTCTTTTAATGGACCTGAGGTTGAAGAGATGTCGTGATTTGTTAAAGCGGTACGCGGGAAACAAGCATCTGGAAATTCTTTATTCGGACGAAAAAATGTTTTATGTGGAAGAGAGCTACAACAAACAAAATGATAAGGTGTACGTACGCACACAGCAGTGAAGAAGCGAGCAACCGTGTTCCGCGTGTCCAACGAGGCCATTTTCCATCCTCACTCATGGTTTGGTTGGGAGTCTCTTATTGGGGCTTAACTGAGGTACATTTTTGTGAGAAAGGCGTAAAAACGAATGCAGTTGTGTATCAAAATACAGTCCTCACGGACTTTGTGGAACCTGTTTTTCATATCATGTTCAATAACAGGCGCTGGTTATTCCAACAAGATTCTGCGCCAGCTCATAGAGCGAAAAGCACTCAAGACTGGCTGGCGGCGCGTGAAATTGACTTCATCCAGCACGAAGACTGGCCCTCCTCCAGTCCAGATTTGAGTCCGTTAGATTACAAGATATGGCAAAACTTGGAGGAAAAGGCCTGCTCAATGCGTCAACCTGATTTGGAGTCACTCAAGGCATCCTTGATTAAGGCAGCCGCCGAAATTGATATGGACCTCGTTCGTGCTGCGATAGACGACTGGCCGTGCAGGTTGAAGGCCTGTATTCAGAATCGCGGGAGTCATTTTGAATAAACTTTATTAGCATAAGAATCTGTGTTTTATTAAGTTCATTTTGGTATATAAATGTTTACATCAATAATAAACATGTCTCAATTATTTCATATTAAACATGTGACAGAACTTATGACCTGACTATGTTTATTATTAAAACATTACAACGAAATGTAAATCCTAACGTTTATAATATTATAAATGCAAATGCGAGTTTGTGAATTTGTTGGTTTGTTTGTATGTTAGTTTTTTGTTTCTTACGCTTTCACGCCTTAATTACTTAAACGATCATCATTAAATTTGGTATACACTTTTTCAGAGGTACAAAATAGTACATAAGATACCTTTCATCCAGAAAAAAATACTGTTTCCCAAAGAAGGAAATTTATAGACAAAATCTAGATTAATGCGAACGAAACCGCAGGTGAAATCTAATATATAATAACTCTGACTGTCCCTTTGGGATTAACAGGCGCAACTATGAGCTGGTCTTTGATCAGCCTAGTCAGAAGTCTTCGGGTAGCTTGAAAATCCGGCTGGAACTACTCAGCAGTTGAAACCGTTTGGCTTAGCACGCAACATTTATATTACCTAAATATATTATATGTACCTATAATATCCTCACCTCGCTTTGGAGAGATCAAAAGGCCATTAGATCAACATTCGATCGAATCCAATACAAACACCAATCACTTGAGTTCCGTGACTAAGGATGTTCTCACACTGAACTTACAGTTAGCCGCTAACTATAACTGCAACTATATACTTATTTTTTCCTTTTTTAATGATCATTGGTGATAATTTAAATCATATAATAACAACGCCATCTAGACTGTAGTAGTATCGTAGCAAATGGAAATTCCCTAGTCTATCCCTACGCCTCCGGAAAACAAACCCGATCCTATAACATGGTGTATTTTCTTGACATTGCAGCAGCAATGGCACAAATAGTTTTGTATTAAACTGCATAATTTCTAGGACTGAACACTGACCACTGTTTGGAGGAGCAGTGCGTATCAGTACGGTTTAAGGAAATATAATAACAATGTTCTAGCAGATTTAACCTGTTTGTATTATCTGAGATAATAAAGATATTATTATTGATATATTATTACTCTTTGGGTACAAACCAGGAGTATTAAATAAATTTTTTATGTGGAGAAATCCGTTTGTATCACCTCCTCACAACAAGACAAATAAAGAATTATTTCCTATATTCATTCCCCTTACCCTTGTTAAGAGTTCGAACTCTCCGGACAGAACCTACTGACTAAAATCTCAGGGTGTGCCTCTTTTTCCTGTTGGTATGAGAGAATCGCCGTAACTGTAATTACTTTGACAATGGAGTCACGTGAATTAATTGTGTGGTGGTTGCCCTACGCTGTCCAATTGGATAAATTATAACCAGGTTAACCCTGCTGATAACAAGTTCGAAGATTTCGGTTTTGCAATTCCTAGCTGTGAATTCTGATGATATTATGCAACTCATTTGTTAACCTTATTTCATTTATTAAAATCGTTATTCTTTTTATTATAATTCAGCTATTTTTAGCATTACTAAATATATAAATTTTTTGCTATTGAAGTTTGTATGCATAAATATACATAATGAGTAGAATTAGGAATACATATTAATGTTTGTTTTTTGTAGTTATGCCCCGAAGTTTCACTCGTAAAAATTGCATTTTATTCTACGCTCCTTTAGATTGTGTAATTTTATATAGCGTGAAGTGTTATATAACTTTATATATCTATAATCTCTCTGAAAAAGTCTGCGTTATCACAGAAAACCTTATATACATATATAGCTGGTTATAACTATAACACACAAAAAGATTTTTGCAATACGGCCTATCCGTTTTTAAGACCATCGCGATCAAACATACAAACTTCATGCTTTATAATATTAATAAAGATAATAAATTCTTAAGCAGAAATCAGTGATAAATAGCTTCATTCTCGGATATCAATAAATATTGTAACATACATTTATGTAAATTAAATATAAGATAATATATTAATTATTTCATTCATTAAAATTTGTCAACCTTCCGTACGACATATATGGATAAAAATAACAAAGATAGTATTCAAATTGAAAACATATACATATATACAAATTCAAAGTATGTTTATCTTATCTAAAAGGCAATCCTATTAATCCTAGAACTCAACAGTTTAGCCTTTAATTAGCTGTTGATTTACGGCTTATAGTTAACTGGCAAACGCTCATCATCTTTTAGCCACATGGTTACTCCGCATAGCAAAACGAAAAGCTTTGTCTTGAAATTTCCATATATTTTGTACTTTAAAACCAACGGTCATACGCTGATCTAACTATCTTATGCAGTAATATATGGATAGACTAACGACTGTGAATCCATTAAAAGGCACAGGTATATTACACCACATTTCACCAATATTTCAGTCACCGCCTATATTACAGCCATATTTCGGTAGTTATGCTTTTAGATATCGCATAAGTGGAGATGAGCCAATTATAGGACTACCGAGCATATTTCTAAGATCCGGGCTCTGTTCCAACTCCTTAAGTACTTCCTAACAGAAAAGCAACACTTTGCTGGATCTGGTCATAAAAGAACTCAATTCTGAACCACAGACTTAAACGCACGCAGAAATTTACGCAACAGGACTAACTTGGCAGCCACCCAAGATCGACAAACCATCAGAAGCATATTATACGTTAGATGAAATTGTAGCCTTATAGTGGATGCTAATAAAAGATCCTTTAGTATTGTTGTAATAATGTCAGAACCAAGCTCTATTTGTCATAGATATGCACTTGTATAAAGACATTACATTATTCTATTTGGGACGAGAATAATATTTGTTGTGTGTAGGATATTCGCAAACTCCATGAGGCTAAATGTGGGTAGTTGATCTATCAAATGACTAACTCATATTAATATAAATATAATAATAATATCAGCCCTGTATTAAACTGTCCCACTGCTGGGCACGGGCCTCTTCTCATTGTGAGAAGGGTTAGGCCGTAGTCCACCACGCTGGCCTAGTGCGGGTTCGCAGACTTCACATATCTTCGAGAACATTATGGAGAACTATCAGACATGCAGGTTTCCTCACGATGTTTTTCCTTCACCGTTAAAGCAAGCGATAACTGATTATTTAATACGCATATAACTTCGAAAAGTCAGAGATGCGCGCCTTGGGTTCGAACCCGAGACCTCTGCGTGGCAGTCCAACGGTTTCCCACTAGGCTATCGCTGCTACTACTCATATTAATGATATAATGTTATTATCCTGTTGACGTAAGCGTTAGCATAAACGAATTAACAATCGCGACTTGTCGGGTTCAATTCCCAGATAAAGAAAATCCTGACTATTTTTATGACGCTTTGAAAAGCCGTAAGATCGGCATTTAGAAGTGGCTTCTATAATTAAAAAGAATACATATACTAATATAAATATATATGTAATATATGTATACTTTTACTTTTTCAGCAGCTATTACCCAAAATAATTAAAACCAAAATAAAATAAATATTCATTAAAATACCAGAAATTTAAGATTAAAATAATATCAACATGGTATTATAAAGTAATAGAATTTTATTTAATTAATCCGACTGCAGTTTCGCCCGCCTGAAACCCAAGCAATAGCTTACTGTGTTAAAAGCATCATATGAGTTAATATTAACCGAGGATATGATCTACCTGTGTGCAAAGTTTCATCAAAATTCGATCAACGGATTACACGTGATTGAGTAACAATCATCCAAATATGTTTACAAACTTTTAATTATAATCCTACACTATTTACCGACACATTTAAACAAAAAGTACCAATAAATCAAACCGGCCAATACATTCTTCACCCATCTTGCCTCTCAGTACCCCACAGATTGTATGAATCAGCATTACCTAGCTAGACTGTTGTAAAACTAATCTTTAAACAATAATCACATCGCTCAGCTTGCGGATAGCCTAATGCAGAGCAAACATAGAATCCTTGATATCCATTGGCATTGCTTCACATCCGCGGCTAAAATTCTTATAATATTATGAAGGTATTAACTGCTATCGAAGCTCTGATTCATCGCTTGTGAAATACGGTTGTTTACTTATATCCTAAGGCCAAGATGTAAGGCAATTATTGAGTGGTTATAATTATCATTTTATGTTCTATTATGAAGTTAATTATCGGTTTAACGATGAAGGAAAACTTTGTTAGGAAACATGCGGGATGGTAATCCTTTGCGTTTTTGGTATTGTGTTACATTTGGCTAATAATTAATGAATCTCTTTTGCACCCAATTTCTGGCTTAACTGTCTCTAATTTTAAGCGTTCAAACAACCGTTTTTGATCTAACTGAGTTTTAGACTTATATAAAGTTACCGCACCTAATGTGACCCACCTCTATTTTAGAAAGATGCAGGTTTAGAAATTATTTTGGTCTAAATATTTGCACCATTTTCCCGCCTGTCATATAAATGACAGGCGGGAAAATGGTGTAAATATTTATAATAAGAGATAATATAATAAGAGGCAAGGCAAATCACTCATATCACTAATATTTAAATGCGCGGCTACGTTCAGGCCAACCCTTACCTAACTACAAAAACTCATTCCATACTTCAGTGACCAGTAATGCCATAGAGTACGTCCCAGCACCCGCACTTAGCTGACACGTTACAATTTTCTACACAATTTCATCGCCTCGGTGATTACAGCAACGGTTGACAATTGTTCCTAACTGTATTTAGAGTTCCGCATTGAAACGATAAAACGGAACAAGTGTGTTATTTTCTTTCAGCTCCATTGTGGATTTAAAAGAGTTATGGCGAAGCGTTGAGAAGCGTGTCTTTTGATTCAAACATTCTTGTTGAACATTATGATTGAAGATGCTTGGATGCCGCAGTTGTATCATCATCCTAATGCAAGACGGGACTAAAACACATATCTTTTTTAAGATTACTAGCATTTAGGTTACAAATGCCTAGGATAATTATTAATTCCTTCAACCAAACCAAAATGCTTGTAAAAAGTGTATTTATATCGGTAGTACAATGGGGTGGAAAGAAACCTACGACTTCCCTATCGCAAATCGCAAGTCCAATGATGGCGTAACAGACAAGTGATTGCCGCGATGAGGTTTGCGGATTCGAATCTCACACAGCACAAATATCTGTACACATATTCGTATTATAGATCCATAGTTCGATTGTTTACAATCTGGATACTATTTGTGTCCATTGTTTTAACGTCTCACGGTATAAAAATAACTACTAAAGAGAAAGATATTAATTAAAAATAATCTTGTAATTTGCATTCGCTCAAAATATTGTTAAATAGATTATATCATGCTTCATGACATAAAAAATGCCCTTCACAAATAGAGCTAAAAGCTAGTAACCAATAGAGTCAGGAAATCAAAGCGGTGAGCAGACTATAGATTTCCACCTGCTACGATTCTGCCGTATCTTTTATTCTACACCTATTGACGTATGTTTTAAATTTATTTTTTACAATGTAACTTTTTCGTATACTGTTCATCTGCATGATATCCTATATATAAAAGTGTGTATTATTTGCATAAATCCTTAGTCCTGGAAATTATATTAGTAGTACGAGACGAGTCTTCGAGTAGAAGAAAAGCGTGTTCATGCGGTAAAGTGGACTCTGATTAATCTAAAAATGAGACGGCCCTAAAATGTTAAAATATAATTAATATTTAATATGCGCTTGCAATTTTACTACTACTGAAATACATTAAATTAAATGAAAAACAGCTGATCGAAATTATAAAATATTTCTTTCTACCGATAATAAGGCGACACCGTCCGCGTTAGTAAAGTATTTTATATATTATTCCTCAACTTATAACATAGGGCATTGAACCTAATTTCAACAAGCAGCTCCCAGTCACACCGACATTTTTTATCTGAATACAAGAATCCTTGCAACCATTACATAACACACTTTCACCTAGCTATCTGCCTGCCCCCTTGCCGTGATGCTAACGGCACGTCGCGGTCTGCTTGCGTCGGCGTCCGCGCAGCGCTTTCGTAAACCGATCCTGAACGATAACGACTGCATTCACACCACATCTAGAGGTGCCACGCTGCAGTTTTTAACTGTCGTTTTTAAACAATGACTCCAAGTCAGAAATGTACTGACCGTTTAAAACAAGCTGTTGTTATTTCGAGTGGCATTTTTGCTAGTGTTACCCTTACAAGACAAAATAAACGTCTGTGTATCCCCGGAAGTTACACGGAGGTGCATAACACCCACATTTCGCAAGCTATATTCTGATTCACAGTAATAAAGAGTCTATTAGCGCCTACCAGATCCAGAAATCGTACAAGGATTTTCTAGCAGAAAACCTTGATGACACAGAATCACTCTGAACTGACTGGCGGTAAGTTTCAAATGGCCCTTGCACTGCAGATGATAACCTAATAACTTCATTTTTCAATCTGCGTAATGTCATTTAGTAGGTAATTGGTTGCAGGCATCACTTATCAAGACGTGCGTGAATATGGCAGCAGATATGATCCGGCAAAGATTGAGCTTGACTTCAAATACACTTGCCTTAACCGCTTTATTGTACATTTAAACAACCCAAGACTTGATATATATTGATCTATCTAAAATACAAAATATTTACATATCTACTTGTGTAACCAAAATAAATCAGACCGTTAAAAGAATTGCCTGGTTCTTGTAATCTGACAAATATGTGAACCCTGGCTTCTTCAACAATACAAAATATATCACAGTTTATTTGCCAATTCTATAATGAACTGCGTTGTAGTTACTTTTTATAAGTAGCGGTATAATTTCAGAAGATGAGCAAAGAGGTCTCATTTTCAGTATTCTTAAAATAGAAATTTCACAGAAAGCGGGTTAAAATCTAGACGAAATATATTCGAAATGTGAAAACATCTGGGTCTACAGTTATTACGAGAGCATTATAAAAACTTTATAGCCTGCTGGTTTAAGAGTTCATACTGACTATAATAACGGCGGACAACCGATAAAAATCTATGTTTTCTTGTTCAGAAACAAAACAATAACTGTTACACTTATTACCGAAAGTTTTTATTGGATGTACTGTTTCTTGTTAGGAACGGTCGCATGAATGGTACACAAAACAAGAGAGATATCGCAATGTTCATGCAGTCTATGTCTTTTAAAAGATTTCATGTTATTCTCTGGCAGACAGACTGATTCTGGCTAATCTCAAAATTCCTTGCGTGGCAGACCGCAGACAGAAGCAGGTACGGTATTTACAGGTCGTTTATTACTGGCATGTAATATATTCAGCGAGCAAACATTTGTGTGCATGGACATGGATGTTTGTCTTGGTCTGGGTGTTTCTATGTATAATAAGTATGTATTTACAAAAAAAAAGTATATATGTATGTTTATGCATTGTCTAGTACCCATAGTACAAGCTCTGTTTGGTTTGGACTAGATGGTGTTGTGTGTATGTGATAGAATATAGAATAGAATAGAATAGATCTGCCTCAGTTTCGCTATTTAACTGTTGTGCGTGGGGTCTAGGGTTATTGAGCTTTTTTATCACGACATTCTGGAATTGTTATGTGAAATAGACTCGCCTCCTATTTTGTGGGACCTATAGCCAGAACTGACAAACTATGGCGAGAAACTGTACATATCTAAAGAAGGATATCTATGTTAATGCAAGTCTTGCAGCTAGGGAATCATTAGAAATTCGTAAATACATGGGAAAATTTCACAATAAGCATTACTGTGTAATACAAAATCAAACCGCAATAATTATTCTAAAAATCCTTGATAAAGAATGTTCTACAGCTGGTATTTTCCTTGTGGCAATAACTGAGAAATCATACTTACATCAGTTCGCACGCATGCGCGCGCAGCACCCACACATGCGCGCCGTGCGCTTACGTATACACACACACGTAAGCTAGTCACGTATTAATTAAACAAGAATGTGATTTACAATACTCCGACAATTAGCGGATTCCATTTCGCAAAGGTTTTATGAAAATATGTGGTTTTAGCGATGGTTTAGCTTAGATAATACCACCAGTATGTTTGTACGTAATCCAATATTTACTAAACCCACGTCCACTGACCATGAACGTTTTTACACCATTAGACAGTCTTCATGGCCTTGTGGCAGTTTGGACTTATGTTCGCGTGCGGTCTTGAGGTGTTTGGGGCGATTCCTGGATCGAACAAAGTAGATAATCTATTTGGATTTTTATGGTAGGCAGATTTTTATAACAGTATTTAATATTGTAACTGGCGCGTTCACTTTTACGTGGGGCCTAAAAACATGGCTGGCAAAATGTAGTACTTCTGCTGCCTTTGACACAAATACATGCATGAGTATTTGTTATTTTTCTTTAAGTTTAATTACTATAAGGTAAGTTCATTACTTTTACTGTATCCAAAAATTCGAGTGCATCTATTACGAGAATTTGCCTAAATGTAGTTGTTTACCAAGATTTAGCATATGCTTCAATTTCTTTATATAACTTTTGTGGTATGCCTTATACACGATATACCTTATACACAACATACCTTAATGTTACATGCTGTATACAGGTTGACTTATTAACCCTTATAGTGCTCATAATGAACGCATGTAACTGGCTCGAGTTAATGCGTAAGCTACTTGTGCGGGCTGCATGCATTGGATACGCCCGGTAAACTACATGCGCAAGACTATACACGCGCTGTCGACTTGATTGGGCTACATGCGCGTATAGTACATGTACAAGCTACTTCCTACATGCGGAAGATTTGTCGGTGAACTACAAACCAACACCACTGTACATACATATACAGTATTATAACTCGGCCCTATCCTTGAAAGAATTACCTACAACAGCGCGCTTCGTAGACACGCGTTAGGGCTGCCCACCTACAGTATTTTAATTTTACCTACCTACTTGAGTTTCTTTCTAGTTTAGTGATTGTAAATATTATATGTATATTAAATTATAAAAAATGAAATTCGTAATGAATGAAATGGAAAGTGTTCAATAAAATCTTATCATCACAAATCGTACGCTTGTTGCTTACAAAATAATCACACCGTCACTGCGGCGCATTCGCGACTGGTTGCGAACCAAGCGCATAGGCGCATACCAACGCTGAGGCGCGTAGGTATGACTCGAGTTCCGACCGTTTGTATGACGATAGAATACTGTATATGTATGTACTGTGCCAACACTGTCGCGCGGATTACACGCACAAGATTCTCGCGCGGGTTACATGTGTAAGCTACCAGCGGTAACTACATGTGCAAGCTACTCGCGCGGGCTACATGCACAATAATCTCGGACAGGCTACACGCACGAGCTACTCGTGCAAATCAGTCAACTCGGCTACCGGCCCTGCTGCGTCGTCGTCGTTAGTTTCACGATACATACAACCCGCGCAAGTACCTCGTTACGTACAAGCTACCCGCGTCGAATACAAGGGCATTCAATTACATATCAAGAAAAAGTACCTATGTCTATATAAAAGTATACTTATCGATTCTAAAGCCAACCGCCCCTGGTCGATTCTTTACTTGCCTTATAGACAGTATATGTTTCACATTAATCATTACATACTGTGTAATAATTCTAGGAAAGTACAAGTTAATAATTAATTAATATCGACTTGCTAATCACTTTTAATTTATATAAAGTTGTGTAGCAGAGATGTGTTCATTTATACTTTGTATATTATATTGCAATGATAATATTTGTCAGTTTTGAACGCCTCGTTGACCGAACAGTAGTACGACGGCTGTTGCATGAAGTCTCTGGTTAGAATCACGGGTAGGTAACGTGTTATAAAGATAAAAATTCCCACTAAATCTAAAACTTTGGCCGGTAAACGGTAATTGGTTTGCTCCCTCTTATATGGGACCTAAAATCACAGCTAGCGAAATATGAGTGTAATACTCATCTGGGACTTTCGGGGATAGAGACGTGGTACCAGCGCATGAGGCAATATAGTGGCATGTATATACTTATCAAGGTTATATCTATATCTGCGATGGTATCTTTTAAAAATATATATATTATCAGTATGCTACTGCCTATATCCATCAGTTGTCTATCAGTTTAACGACTCATTGGTGTTGTGCCCTGTCCGTGGGATAAGTAAACAGCCCTTCTCCAGATCTCAGGTGCGATACCCGCATATCCATTAACAAACACTATGCCCAGGTATAGCAGTGTTATTGAATTCTAAGCAGCACGGTGTTTGGAAATGTGGCCATTAAATGGCAATAAACTCATCCCATATTAAGTAGCACGATAAAATATGTCCTTTTAAAACTTGTATTGTTAAATGCGTAGCTACTTATTGCTGACAGTACATAAAAACATTGTTGCCCATGCATGTATTAGTGAACATGTACAGTTAAATACAGAAAATTACACTTTTTTACACATTTCTAGTAAATAGTACAATAAAGATACCGCCAATGCAGTCATGACAACTTTAATAACATTCATTACGTACCCACTCATCTTTAGCTTCAGTCAAAAGCTACATTTAAACAGCACAAACAAACTTAAACAATAAACTTTAGTTGTAGTTACCTCTCCTCGGTTTAATGCAATTAATAAGCAGCTGTTTCCATTAAAATTAAACAAAAAGACCCAATTAAATGAACAAAAGCGAATGAGTGAACGATGTTCAGCAAAATCATACATCTGCTTTCTACCCTTTCTTTGGCAGAGAAGGGTTAAGCACGGGTCGATAATGACCCAATTAAAGATGGACTGTTGCAACATGATGGAACAATGGGACGGTATTACCTTTTACTTTTTTATTTCGAGTAGTTTTGTATAGATTTATACTAGATATGTCAATCTTAATTCCGGTTATAAAGTTCTAGTTTTTAAACGGTTTAAACCGGTTTTCAGTGCATAATGCAAAATTGGCATTTTCATAAAATTGTATATTAAACTTTATGTGTCTGCTGTGTATATCGATCACGTTGGAAAACAGACGTAAATTTATCAATGTAATTATAAAGTGTTACTTAAGGTACCTAGAAATACAGGTAAACCCGCAAGCCAAGCAATACCGTAAATTCCAGGTAGTGTATTAAAGAATAATCCAATAACCAGTAAACCGGTACAATTATTCTTTATAGGATTTGGTTAGATATAAGTTCAAAGTATGGGCAATTTTAAAGAAACCTACTTGAAGTAAACTGGTATATAAATAACCAATAAAGTTAAACTTCATGTTTGGAAAAAATTGAAGTTTCATGTAACTATGATTTAATCGAATATGTAATAAACTATTATTGTCTTAAGTTAACGAGAATGTTATACATTGAAATTAAACCACTTATACGGATTTTGTCACGTTGTTTATTTTAATACACTTTTATTATATAATGTTGATACTCTAACACTACTATTATTTATATTTATATTTTATTTTATTTTTAATTTATTTTATTTATTAAGGATCTCAACATAGTTTTGTATAGTGTACTCCTTCAGTTATAGGAGACCACAGCATACATATACATATAACAACAAAGCTTAAATTAAAACATTAAATAAAAATTAAATAACCTAACTAAAATGAGCTACACGTTGGGAATGTTTTTAAGAAGAGAAATAAACAATAAAAAGCTTAATGAAAAACTTAAATAAATTGTTGTAAGTGTCTTTTATATTTAGGTAAGGATTCACTTATGTCAATAATAGTAGCGTTAGAGTATTAAAATTATATCTAATAAAAGTGTTTTAAAATAAACAATGCGACAATATCCGTATAAAATGGCTTAATTTCAATGTAATAAACTTCTATCTGACCCATCATGAATATACAATCTTGATTCTGTGTGTTTTTGGCAGCATTTGAATATAACTTATACATAACGTGCAAACATTTCCTTAATAATTGCTACACCAAAATCCAATTTCCGTAGTTAAGAAATAACCTGAAAACTGAGAGACAGAAATAAATGCCAATTAAAAACACAAAAGAAAGACCTTGCCTTTCTAAATTCAAATGCTTGACATTAAAGGAAATTTTTCAAAGAAATATACGGCAATAACAGTCATAATCCGGTTCAATCAATCAATCCGGTTAACCAGAATGATTCAACTCTTTTGTCATTGTCTTTAAAACAAACAAACTTACTGTCAAAACAAGTAAAAAACCCGGTTATTTTATACTGTTACATCTCCAAAACCGTAACTAAATATAGCCTAGATTTCATGATGAGCAAAAGTTATGAGCAATCTTGAGTTACATCACAAATCGCGGATCCACGTTCATAAAAATGTCGTGCCTATTGCAAAATGATGAGCCTTCAAGTCGTATTTCAAAACTATCGTAATTTTACAAACCAAGGATTTATTACTTGGGTATACAGATTTCCTGTGAGAAACATTGTGCATGACATCATGAACTGAAATCAACAATTTGTTTTGAGGTTATCGGTTTTATATTTATTTGACTGGTTTTGTTGGATTTTTAGGGCAACTGCCATTTATGAGGTAGGCTTTATTTTTGTATTTAGGTAAAATGTTTTAGCGGTTTATTGTTAGGAAATATACAGCCATAAGAGCCTCTCTTCCCAGTTTAATAGATATTTTATGGGTACGTACTGAAGTAGTACGCTGGAAAGTGACAGCGTCTTTCATCTTTGGTACCGGAGACATGGGATACGAATTCTTATAGGAAGAGAATATGGTCACGAGTTGGCAACGATAGTGAACGTAGGGACTTTTGATTTGAGTGGCAGACGAGGAATGATTTATATATTTCGGTACATATTTGGCAAGCAGATACCAGTGTCATTTGGGTATAATGTCTTTACGAGAAGTGACTCCATGGTGCTGAAGGACAGGAAATGTCTACAATAACTAGTCGTTATACTAACTAGCTAGAAAGAAGGCGTTATATCATAAACAGAGTATACTAGTATCAGAAGATGTGCTACACCTCTCTTAAATTTCGAAATATTGTATTCATCTACAGCCTTGTCTCCTTGTAATGCAACAAAAAATTTACTCAATGTATTGAAATAACTTCCAATCTGTATTTAATTTCAAGATGAAAAGTCGAAGTCTCCTTATTTTATTCAATATTGCCCACTTTCATACAACACCACCAACCAAGCCGCATCCAGTAAAAAATCTATAATACTAATCGATTGACAGGAGAGGGTGATAGGAAGTGCGCGTCGGAAATCGGAACTCGAGTAACAAGCGCGTGGTGTGCACGTGCGGTGCGCGTACGCACAATCTGGCGTCGAACGGGTTAACATGGCGTTCAGAGGGTTGAAAGGGAAATATTGAAGGGTTATGATATTAATGCGTGATTATAGAGCGTGAGGTAGCTGGGTTTTGTTGGACACTTTCTATTTTGTTAGTAATGATTTAATCATTTTTAACTTTGATTTTGTTGAACGTAACTGTGTATTGTGAGGTAGTAAGGGGACTAGGTGATCAATTTGCGGGGATAGCTGCAAGCACGTTATTGAGTTGGTTACAATTATCAAAATGAACTACTGATTACAATAATAATTATAAATGTAATAGTAACTTTGATTGTTTGTTACGCTTTTTACGTGTACACTGGAGAACCTATTAAATGCCGATAGATTAACCCTGATGCCTAACATAAAAAAAACCATTGACTTAAGTCTACTCAAAACGATTGCGTTTTGACGATAAAGTTAGATAATTTTATTTAACATCGATTTCCTTTCTCGTCACAGCATAGCAGAACAGTTATTAGATTACGGACGGATTACTTTGCTTTCTTTGGATTGCAACGTCAGACAGATGGTCAACAAAGAGACACCCTCTATGCATGATCTCGATTGACCATCCCGATAACTCGCTAATGCAGATAGCGAACCATGTCCGGCACCCCTGATACATTCACCGGCACGGAAACTTGGCCACACGTAAAATTGTCAGCTATTGTAATCTCATGATTTTTCTCGCAGGAACTGGGGTAGACGCACTCAATGGGTGTTTATAAGACTTTTAGAACTATAAAATTAACACAAAACTGCACCATTGTGAATGCTTTTGAAATTGAGCACTTTTACAAAAGTACGATTTTTACACAATTTATTTAAAAACGGAAAAAAATTATAAAAAGACGAGAGTGTTTTTTATTGTCTCTACTTTTTTAATATCAAGGGTTTCCTCCTCTAGCTCTAATAACCGCTTGCATTCGATCTGGCATGCTTTGACTGATGATTTTGACATCAACTTGTGCAATACTTTCCCAAGCGCCCAGTGCTGCGTTTCGGAGTTGGTTAAGAGTTTGTGGCGGGTTGGTGGTGGACTTTTTCTTCCTGTTAAGTATGTCCTAGACATGCTCTATAGGATTTAAATCCGGACTCTTCAAGGTATTCATCAACGCAATTTGCAACGTGGGCGTGCATTATCGTGCATTAGGAGGAATTAATCGTGGCCAATGAATCCCGAATATGTCAAAACATGTTCCTGAAGGACCTCTTCGATGGATCGGGTTGCAGTTAGCCGGTTGTCAATCATAACCAACTCCGTACGACCATCAGAACTTATTTCTCCCCAAATCATGATAGAGCCTCCATGAAAACTCACAGTTTGTGTGGTGGTGTTGTGTGGAAACCTCTCTCCTCTTCTTCTCCACACTCGCTGCCGACCATCCGGAGCACGCAAAGCGATTCTACACTCATCTGTGAATAGCACTCGAGCCCATTTCTCGTGAGTTCAGTTAGCATGTTCACGTGCAAATTGAAGTTGCGCTACTCGAGGATGTCTGAGAAGTTCTGGACCGCGTGATGATCTACGAGCTTTTAAATTTACTTTTTCCATACATCTTCTCACCGTAAGCTTGCTAACATTGACGCCTCTTATGATTTGAAGCCGATTACGTATCTGCACAGCTGTAAAGTAGTGATTACTTAAAATTTCGAGCACAATAAAGCGGTCGTCTCGGGCAGGTGTGCATCTGACGCCTCCACTGCCTGGTCTGCAGGAGTATTGACCTGTTCCCTGGTACCGTTTTATGGCATACTGCAGCGACGAACGTGGTACTTCAAGCACTACAGCGACTTCACGCTATGTCGGTCCTTGATTAATTAATGCCACAGCCTGTGCAACCTGTGCTGGTGTTCATTTTGGTGGACATTTTTATTGGCTTAAAGCACCTTTAGTTATTGAATAATAAGCACAAAAACACAATAATTGAATAACCTAACCGAAATCTCTCACAATACACAAATTTCAACATGCAACTTAACGGGTCACATGACGCTATTTAACTAAAAGTTAAAAGTTACACCATAGTGCACTCAAACGTAATGAATTACCCTCTTGAACTAAGGGTAAACACATTTTAGAGCTACCTTCATCATAGATAATCATTAGAAACACTTAAAATCTCTGTTATCGCATAAATCGCGCTTGGTCAAGATTCCGTGCCGCTGAGTGTAGATGTTTGTAGAGCGTAACATATGACCATACCAAATCTATTTTTCTCAAGTCTAATCCTCTACCTATTTTTATGTTCGTTAAAACATATTTGCTGTTAAAACAATATAATCAACACGTCTCGAAGGGTAGACAAATACAAATTCTTTCTTTGCTCTTGTTATTTTTTTATTCACGCTGGAGAGTGGCTTGATTAAGACTACCCGTCTTAATCTAGGTATTCTCCAAAATATCTCTGATCTGTTGAGCAATTCAGTAAAAGCTCATTTCCAAACAAACTACTGAATACTTCAAAACTAGAGTTATTTTCTTTTAGTAGCCATGGCGACTATATGTATATGGTTACTTTGGCTACTACAGAAGATACTTAAAATAGATTACACAACGATTTTATTTATAAAATAGCACCGCGTGCTTAGAGAATGTTCGCTAAAATTTCGCCTTTTGAATGTCTCATTCACAATCACTTCATACTTTCTTGTTCAGTCTTTTGTAGTTCATCAACACATTTATATTTTTGAATAAAACTACTTCATATTGATTTTATTATTGTTTCGTTTAAGTATTTAGTAATTTTACGAATAATTTAAAACATTTTATAATTACACTTTCTTTGACGTATTTGTTGCTTTTCAGCAATCATTGTCACGGAGAGTCTCCCGTGGCTTAAATAAATGGCTATAAAATCTGTATAAAGTTTTTTAATTTCAATATAATAATTCATAAGCTCATTCAATATTACATTAATTTTAATTAGCACTACAGCGGTTTTGTTAATTTACTGCAAAAACAAAATCTATTAAAAACGCGAGCTTATCCTACCGTTGACCCCTGTTCACACCACAGCGGTCTACCTGCAAATATTAATAATTTTAACAAAATTTAAATTATAATGTCTAACGTAACCAGATATTATCGTAAATAATAAATCCTTAACAACTTTTGAAGTAGTTACGAACACATTTTTGCTCATAAAACTACTGTATCTCAAATCTAGTCGATATAAGATAGCATCGGACCCGTCAAAATGTTTTGTACCAACATTTTATCTAAAATCTCCTGCATACTTACTTAATAGAGGAAATCGCCAATTGCATGAAACAATGCTCCGTGGTCTACCCTGTTACTACTTCAACCAACTTTGGCATATCACGAGCTCTCGATCACACTTACGTGTTTCCCCACAAGAGTGAGCACGGCGGCTGTTGTGCAGTCAAACGTTGGTGTTGGTTGTTGGCGATATTTGAAGATCATTGTCTTTAATGTACGTCGACTATTTTGTCGTTTTTTAATGAATGTAAAAACAATGTAGCGGTACAATAAAATTGTTTCTTTGTACGAAGAAATTATACTAAACGGTTGGAAAACTACAGAATTAAGCGCTAGGAAATTGCATGTCTGATTAATCTGTTGTTGACCCTCGATTTCTTGAAGGCTGATTAACGTTTAAATAAAATAAAATACTCGTCAAGGGCTGGGTCAAGTGTAAGGCCATTTCTGAAGGCCGTTTCTCCACTTGCTGATGTAAAGTTCTAGATTAGATGTTGCCAACTTATTACTTTTTAACAAAGTTTAGCGGTACTTTAAATTTAATTACTTCTTCTCTCTTAGCCTTTATTATTCCCAAGTCACTCGGGGTCGGCTTTTCTGGTCTAACCGGATTTTGACTGGATATCAGTTTTTACACGGAGCGGCTGCCACCTGACCTCGGCAACCCGAAGGCTAACGATACCCTAAGGCTAGACCAGTGTCAGGATATTAGAGGGTACTGACTTTCCCAATAACGACTGCCATAGATGTTCATGGCAGCCGGGACCAACGGCTTAACGTGCTTTCCGAGGCACGGAGCAGGCGATAATTGTCAATCAATACGCACATAATTTCGAAAAGTCATATAACTTCCGAAAGTCAGAGGTGCGCGACGTGGGTTCGAACCCGAAACCCTCTGCATTGCAGTCTGTTGGTCTCCCCACTGAGCTATCGCTGCTAATTAATTACTATTGAAGTATATAAATTAATTAATAATATTTTTGGATTTCGACATTTGCTAAGGGCTTTGTCTGCTAGTTATGATAATTCAGCTCCTAGTCGCGTCTACGCCTAATTAGTATTAGCCATCACTTATAAAAAAATAAAAGCTTGACAGTAATCAGCAGATATTTCTCTATATATACTTATAAAGTAAGTTAAGGATTTGCTAAGTCATCCATAAATTTGTATTCCCCAAAGGTATGAACAGCTGCCATACTCCTCAGCTAAATCCTACCGGGCACATTACTGGACTCCATACTTATAATTGCCTAGCAGAAAAACAAGTAATACTCATCCCGAACCTACAATAGAATCTAAAACCTCACAATCAGCCGCAAATATGAGCGCAAACTTATGGCATACAATCAAGGAGGCACTCCACAACTATTATATGTAAATTAATAGATATTAGAGTATTTTAGACGTCTGTTAACATGTTGAACTTCACCCTTCTCGCAGTTTGACACAAATTCCAACATGTCTGCTATTTACAAGTATGTACGCGCGCGATCGTTTCAAATAATACAATAATTGCACATTATTAAGTCAATGAGAAGACGATTAGACCTCTATATTTATCCTTCATGTGCTAACATGGCCGTCTACCTAGGGTTGCTATCATCATTTAATTTGACAGAATGACTTTTAAAATGTTTAATTAAAATTGTCCTTTGGAAAAAAGACAATGGATGAATAAAAAAAATTACCGATGAGTTTTTAGCCAGTGAGTTGGTAAATACTTTACCGTTTACCGTTAGGTGGGCAATCCGACTGATGGTATGTGGTTACTGTAGCCTATGATTGCTTGCAATACAAGAGATATCAATGACATGTTGTTGATCCCAGACGAAAGGAATTAAAGGCGTAAAAGGCAGCAAATGAGAGAGGTAGGTATATGAAACGCCAGCACCTTACTCATCGTTTAAAAAGCAGTAACAGTGGTACTTACTACTCTTATGTCGAATTAGAGTTAACGGATAGGTTGGCCCATTTATACTGTCACGAAGTACTTGGCAACAATGACCGCTACCAATAAAAAAATATCCATCTAATATTATAAATGATAAAGTTTGTGATTATTTTTTATCCCGATGAAGCGCTTTCTTGGGATTTACACCGGCAAATCCTCAGGCGGCAACTTGTAAAAAATAAATAAAATAATACTTTAAACAGACAAACTAAAAGCTAAGCACAAATCCGCTTTAACGCGATTATAGGTATTTGAGGGTGAAACCCTTTTCCTTCTACTGGAAATATTCCTGAGTCCTGTACTGCTAATTAAAATTTCCGGATAGATAATCCCAATAACACAACCCGGTATCCAACCCGAAACCTCGTCAGTGCCCGCACACACGCCTTACCCGCAGGATTGTCTTACGCCACGAGACCATCATAGTCTGGAAATTTACATAGTAGACAGCATTAGCCTTGCCTCTTATTACATAAAACCTAAAAAACATAGCAGTCGGCATGCGTACAAAATACACCACTTCCTAACTTCTACAATATACAGGCACGGATGTAATATTCTAGAAATACCTGGCATCGTAACCACACAGTCTGCTAACCCTACACACGGCATCATTGTTATTTATCTCATTGAATATCTAATTTTTTCACTGACATTGAGACCCGCCATATGGTTCCTGCGTGTCAATACACAGTTTTGCAACCACTCCGATGGTTACGTAAAATTAGCGACAGACAACCGATCTCTTCTTTGTTGCTTTATATGGTATACGTGAACTTTGTTGCACGTGCCTTTTAGTTCTTAGTTAAAAAACAAATTAAGAATAAGTTGATGTTTATGTAGTTTTACAAATATGAATGCAGACTTGTTACGAAATTGACAATAATGGGAAGGAAGCCTTCTTTTCTTTTTATTAAAGTATAAATAAATTTTAAACAATATACATATGGATACCGCAATGGCTCAAGTGGTCTCCTCCGACAGTGCCCCATATGTTGTAGGTTTAATTAATTAGGTAGGTATACCTGGGACAAAAATTTATGAGTAAAGTCATTATTCTAAGTAACGACGTTGTCTCGTAACAATATAATCTTACATATCCTCGAAGAGGAAGAGGTGTATTATGTCTACAAATGTCAAATGTCTAGTAAAGTTAGTTTTTATTAGGTGTCACGTAATAGAACGACGAGCTTATTGCGATCAACTGAATTCATTACCAGACTTATGCTATTAAGAATTTTACAAATATTTTCGTTTGTTCAATTCTCAACAGCAAAAGCACTAACTGTCTTAGGAATCAATTTCAAGACCCCACGATCACACGCGAACATAAGCGCAAACTCCTACCGGTAGCATTTAAAACTATACAACAATACTCAATAATAAACAAATACATCATTCGAATGTCATTATTTGTGTGTGACATCATTGAAACAATAGATAACGTCTCTCTGCTCGAGTGTTGGCACAAACTAGACAAATACAGATGATCGGACAAGTGCTACACGCTCGAAAACATACGCACTCACACACAGACGGGGGCGTACTGCCGCCTGCGACTTTGGATCAATTAGAACTTGTAAGTGGCAAATCCCGCCGTTGCCAAATATTTAGTGTCGTTATTAATGAGCTAGCCGGGGAAGCACTACGCTTTTACTGACAACCGGCATAAAAGTTGCTACATTACGCCCAGCGAGTAAAAATGCCGGCGTTTCACACTTTAATCTCTCACATTCCTTTTCTATCAGCCATATTGTGTTCTTTTTCACTAGGGTTAGCAACGTGCAAATGATACCCCTCGTGTTGTAGGCGATGATTGGCGACGACGGTAACCGCTTACTTTCACGCGAGTTGTATGCTCTTTTGCTATCTTGATGGTAGACCTAATAGAGGAAACTCGCACGGGTAGGTGCATGTAGTCCACTAGAGAAGCTTATGCATGTAGCCCACTCGAATACCTTCTGCATGTAGCCCAATCCAGATACTTGCGGCGGGTACTAGTGCCGTTAGAGTATCATCCCACATTACTGAGCAGCTCTTCTGCGCTTTTGTATTTACTGGTGTTGTTATATACAATATTATAAGTGTTAACGTTAGATGACAAGCCAATGATCGATGTGTGTTATTAGGCATTCAATGATGTTTACTTGTATTGTTTATAGATTTTTGTTTGGAAATACACTGGACTTGTCTGCTAACTACTGTTTGCAGTTAAGCATTCGGCAATATCGTCTGTCGTCATCTCATTTTAATACTATTATTAGAAAAAGACAAGCATAAGCTTAGGTGTAATGTCAATGTAATGAAGCACTTTAGATTAATTATTATTAAGCTTAAGAAATGTTTAAACAACAGACACAAAGCACACCCGGACACAGAACAACTATTCGTGAACCACATAATTTTATGTCCCGTGTGGTAATCGAACTCATAAAACCCGGCGCAGTGGCAGTATCGAGGCAACTTAAACCGCTATGTTGTCCTTGTAGTCGTTGAAAGAAGAGAAATCTATTTCCTCAAATCACAATTTATTACCCATGCCAAATAACAAGCTGATATAAAAAATTATCTTTGATTAGTTCTAATATTAATCTGAGTAGAATTAAACCCACAACACCCGGCTCTACCAACAGCAAGATCTATTTAAACTACTGTACATTTTACTATATCATATTGCCATCCCTAATGCTAACCTATAGTATGTAACTGGAAATGACGGGCTACAAAGTTGCGCAACCGGCCGGGATAACAATCAGTACATAATACATCCTGACTCCTGTGAGAATGCCGCTACACAAACCAGTCAGAAATTCAGCTACAATACGTGATATAGAAGCAAATAGAATCATATTCTATCTCAATATTACTATAATCACCCTTAGCCTTACTCGTTGCATGATTAATGTAACAGAAAACGGGAAGTATGTAGGGTTTAAAATCCTTTTGGTGGGCCTTTCTTTTTGATGACCTTAAGCCTGGTCCTCAGGTCTCAGCTCCTCTTGTTCTCCCTGTTAATTAATCAGGCTCTGGTTGGTCCTGTTGTATATGTTTGTGATCAAACTTTAAATTCCTAAAACGTTATTCAAATTTTCAGTTATGGACTATGGTATAAATATCAGTAACAGCGTATAACATAAAAATCATCCGCAAAACGTCGACAATCTCGCCTCTTAATAAAGTAATTCTTAAATCAAAGCTAGCGAAATGAAGGTATTCACCGCTGCTTACCTTTTGTATACAAGCGCGTTAGGATATGTACCTTTTTATTATTTTCATTTTATGTATTTAAGAAACAGGCATTTATCTGTATAGGTACTTGTAAATGAGGTAAAACGTGACTTACTAAGTTAGCATATTATGTACATATGTGTATATTTCTTGTTGGATATCCAAGATATATAAATGCAATGTTGAGAACATAGGATTATACATTCCGCAGTGGCGTGCCAAATAAGGCAAGCCCAGTATATGCTATTAACAGTTATAATAATATCAGCCCTATATATAAACTGTCCCATTGCTTCTTCTCAGTGTGAAAAGAAGAAGCCAAAGTCTACCACACACCGGCCCAGTATGGATTGACAGACTTCATACATCTTGGAGAACATTATAGAGAACTCTCAGACATGCAGGTGTGTTTTTCTTTACCGTTCAGGCGAGCGATAATTAACTATTTAATACGGTCATATCTACGAAAATCAGAGATGCGCGCCTTGAGTTCGAATATGAGAACCATGCATGGACTACCATGCGTACCTAAGCCGTTGGACTAGCAACGGTCCAAACTAGGCTATAGCTACTGTTAACAGCTATAGAAGTGAAATCCATCTTCTTCATTCTTTATTCTTCTATTTCACATATTGCAAGCAGCTCACCTAAATACACTGAAGGCATGCTACTCCTAAATTAAATATCCTCTGAAATGTCCATGTCTCATCCCGTGGAGTCAAGTAAAACGCTAGGGAAGTCAAGAATATTCGTTGTGATTGGTTGCGAAAAAAATACTTAAGATTTTCTTGACGTTAACGTTTTACTTGACTCCACCGTGGGAGTCATGGACGTTTCAAAGGATATAATAAGTTTTAACGCAAACCTAGCTTTCGAACTGATACAAAGATATTCGATATGCCGTTGTACTAATAGATCTGATCTACATGTTCCCACGTATTATAAATGGCTCTAAACTTCCGTACCTGCAAATTTTAGTACATTACGTTACATTCATACACAATTAGGTACGAAATATACATAAACAGTAGGTGTGTGACGTCACCGAGCGATCGTGGGACCGGTGACAGACGTGACTGCGCGTACGCATCGCCACTAACCTTGTCAATAAGTAGGTGATCATTCTATTCTAGTAAGTTTTGCGAAGCGACGGCTTGTAGCTTTTGTGCTTATATTAAAATGGAGTATGTACTTGGATGTGTACTCCGGTTTAAAAAAGGAATCCCAAGTTTTAAGGAATTTAAAGCAGCTTGTTAACCAGAAATTTAAAAATATGTATTTTATTAATATAGATGACGCACGGCGAACTACCACGTCGATCATGTCGCTTAAATTTGCGGTTTCTTTTACTGACGATTGAGAGGTGCAGGGTCCGATTCCCGAGTTAGGCAAAGAGTTATTAGCCTTGGCAATCAGAATATTTCCTATGTCGCGAGGGAGTTTACAAACATTCAAACAACGGACACAAAAAGCATCCAGTGCGTTGTCCAGTAGAGTTGCATCTGTACCTAGTCTTATCTAAACTGACGCATCAAAAACAATTACCAAACAGAGCACTGGCAATCGGAAGCGGTCCCCTCCGCACGTGCCATACCTCAATTTTGTAGATCACCCCGCTCAAAACGAACAGACAAACAGTCAAGCACCTCTAGCGTTATCTCCTCTTTATCACGTATACATTGTCATTGAGCATATTTTAAAGTGCTTGTCCAAACTGCCGATGGCAAATCTCAACAGTACTTCACAATACTGTAAGCTTTTAAAACAATTTGAAGGATATAATGGGTAGGCCATAAAATAGGATGGGGAGACGATAGGTGCTTTAGTTAAGTTAGTGCTTTTAATTACCTTGAAAAAGGAAATCTACAGATGGCCTGTAGGGTTCCAATTTATCCTGGAGAGGTGACTATAGAACACGAGCTTTTGGAGTGGCTCGTGCTGAATTTAACATGTGTTCTACCGGCTTAGGATCCAAAAATTCATACACGAGATTAAGAAATTTAACATGTCTGTTGGCTTAGGGTATTACTACTTAGAGGGCTTACTTAGGGGACTTAAATATACATTGGACTCTTTTTACGTAAATAGCAGCAATTTAAATAATATTCGGCCACTTTGAACTTTTCTTTCTTTTAATATCGAGATGAACTCCAACCTAGTCGTGATTATAGCTGCTGAAAAAGAACCGAAACGTCAGGATAATAATTTTATAGTATTGAAATTAAACTACTATATACGGATTTTATCGCGTTATTTATTTTACACTTTATTACAAAATTTTGAAACTGTTACACTACTACTAGATACTATTAAACTTTACTAATTTTTAAGCTAATTAAATTATTAAAACTATTAAAACTATTTATATTTAAGTTTACACTTTCCCCGAAGTTTCGGTTGCTTTTCAGCAGCCATGGTCACGGGGAGACTAAGATGGTAGTTGTCTTAATGTTCCAGTGTAGTTATTTCAAAGTACCCGAACATAATTTAATCATTGGTGTTTCTATTTACGCAGAATGAGCTCAGAGTATCATGAAGTCTAGCTGTGGTTCTTCTTGGGTTTGACTATATGAATGACTGGATCCCAAGCTGGTGGAACATTCCAACCAACGTATATAGTAGATTAATTTCAATGAATAACATTCGCGTAAACAGAAGACAATATAATTTTATAATAATTAAAAATAAACTGTGTAAGCTGCGATCAAAGCCGTAGTTTAATATTAAATGACATAACTTATAGCCTGAGTTTTAATTGTATCAATCGAAACTTAGCTACTCTGTTACTCTATCAACTTTAACAAGTAACTTAGTTGCGAGGAAGTTACTTCTACTTAAGTAATTATACAAAATATCGAATTATTGTTTATTATTAACCAAGATTAGTTTCCAGTTATCATTATAACCAGTTATTTAAAGTATCAAGGAAAGAGTTGTCGAGTTTTAATTTTAGAAATAAGTTGTAGAATTACCTAATTGTTTTCAGCAATACAATTGCACTAAGGAACAAGATCAAGGATATTCACAAATGCCTGACATGTCATTATATAAACTGTTTTGTTATTTCAATGCCGTTCCCACAATTTTTATAACAGTGGATTATATTATTTTTTTGTCTTTGATTATACCAAGTCCATTATTTAGTTAAGTACCTACTTACTAAATTAGCCGAATATACGTACTAAGTTTTCAGTGTAAAAAAATTAATTTGCTAAAGTGCTTAGTTTATATTTTGCAAATGATTCTAGAATGTTTTGATCTTGCTGTTACTATGCGATTATAATTTGCTAGCTATTCTTAGTGATACCTATTAAAGCCTCGTGTAAATGGAAAATGACCATTTTAAATACTTTTCATACTATAAATACGTTTACCATTGAAAGAATCTGCTAATATATTTACAAATCCTTTCTTTGCAGATTCTAAGATGCTCTCTATACAGCAAGCAGAAGGTCATAGCTTGATCACTTGACTGGCTGATTCAGTGTGCCCTACGTCCCAGAAATATACAGACTTTAGTTTACCCGTAATTGTAAGCAAACGAATGACCGTATAGCGAGTTAAAGACGCCATGCAGCTATTGATGAAAATCCAAATACATTTTGATCATGAACGCCTTTCAATGGCGACGTGTCCGAAAAATGTTTAAAGGAAATATTCTTTTATTAAGAATTTGACTTTCTAAGAATTCGAGAGATAGATAGATCGATTGTTATGCGTATATTTCCAAGTTCTCCCTAACTTTTTTAGCAACGCAATCAAATATCATTCGTCAATAAACTGAATACAGATAGATTGTTTCTCTCATCCTTAAAAGCAATCGGGGAATTCCAGTCACACCTGTGTCACCTCAGCTAATAAACATTGACATAATTGCCAATTCTGTTGGCTCAAACATTCATATTATGTACTCAGTAATGCTTGCGATGACGCACGATGGCTAACACCGTTACTTAAAGTTGTTATTTTGTCTAAAATACTTAATAAGGAACATTAGACTACTTAAAATGATGTACTAAATAATATTATTTTTATTATACTATAGCTTCACGCCGGTGTATTCCTGAAAATTAGATAAGGTAGAGTTGATAAACACCTATGATTTGACTACGGTGTTTTAGTGGAATGGACAATTTTTTTTTATCGTCCTGCTTAAGCTTGGTGCTACCTCTGCGTCTCAAACTACTTTGTAGTAAAGAGTAAAGACTTTACAAACATAAGGACTACAAAGCTATAGAATATGGAGTTAGAATATCTACGAGTATCTGTGTACTAAACGATTTCTTCTTAAGCGTATATATGCAATCTGCCAAACCGAATTTGACCGGCATAGTGAACTTTGGCCCAACATTTTTTCTGTAAGGATGCCCGTGCCAGACTATAAGTTACTTTATAAACAAGGTTCATAGTATTATATGATATATTGTATGAGCACTGGTAAAACAATCTAAAAGGCACTTGAACTTCGACCAATTTATAATGCTGGCAGGTTGCCAATTCACAAAACATAATTTAACGTAATTTTCGCTTTGAGTTATATGCCGATCACTAATTTGAAAATACTGATTCTCAACATCCATACCATGTTGAACACACCGGTTCTCGTCCGATCACCGAAGTTAAACAACATCGGGCGCGGTTAGTACTTGGATGGGTAACCGCCTGAGAATACCGCGTGACGTTGGCTTTTGGCTTATTTATTTATATTCTAAGTAAATTTTATGACAGTTTAATATGTCCGAGTGTTCTCTTTGATGTTTTCAATAATGAGTAATGTCTGTTCTTGAGTAGCTTTATGTTAGTATTACTGATCATTTCCCCTCTTATTCTTAGAAAATGTGTATGTATTAGCAGCGGGTAATGTTATAAAGTCTGTAGCGGACTTTCGGGGGTTTACAGAGTCGGCAACGTGTGAGTGATACAACTAAAACTATAAGCGTCCGCAAACTACGGTAAGTAACTGCTTACCATCAAAGCAGAAGAGTTTGATGCCATAGTACAAAGCTCTGATTTCGAAGGTACGTGCATATTAAATACATTAAATATGACTTGCTTAACAGTTAACAAGTAAATCTTGAGGAAAATGTATGGCTGAAATCAACATAACGTCCTAGAGGATTTTTTTTTTCTATATATTGGCCTGCTAGCTCTCACTTGGTCAGTGTGATTTGAGGGTAACCCTTTTCATACTAAGAAGAGATTTGTGACTTAAAGTAGGACAGTTTATAACCAGACCTGATATCATTATTTATATTATTAGAAGGACTCCGTCAACTCTTTTACCTAAAATGCTACAATGCACAATAATCTCAATAAACTTGTAGGTATTCCGAATGAGCTAAGTGCAGTACCATCACAGTTTATTGTTTCCATCTCATCGCACCAACATCTTAATGATAATTGCGATATAAATCACTAGTATTAAAACCAAGGCTTTAACTATTTGTTAGGGTTGCTGCTGCAGTCACAAGACTTATATGGAGGTTAACTGCTTCGGTAATATCGAAGATTTGGCAAGAGCGAATACAATGATCGTGATTGCCAAATGCCAGGTCGGTGATTGGGATTTTTATAGACAATTTTTATAGCGTTAAGGTAAATACAGGTTTAAAACTACATGTCACAAAAAAATTCATTAATAGTCCCAAAATACCAATGAAAGCGACTACATTTACATTTCCTAAAATGTATGTACTCTCGGTCAGTTAATTCGTCTCAATATTGTGAGGACCCACTTTTAAAATGAAACAATACGTTATTTTTACAATCCATCGCATCGTTTAGGCTACAGAGAGTGCCAAAGAAATACACCTACATAAACTCACTCCCTTTTGCCGGAAGCAAGGGCTACAGATTATGACTTACTAAAAAAACGATCCTGGTATATCTGTCTTTTATCAATTCAGTCAGTTGGCCGCTTTTCATAAGAAATATATATGTATAAATCCAAAAACAAAAGCATTGTTCTAACACAATAATATAAGAATTAAACACTCAAATTATACGATAGCACCGCCAAATATGTAAGTATACGGATGCTTCTCAAGTCAGCGGTAAAAATAGGTTGTAATGTCGCCCCAAAGCCTGCGGCGACCAACCTGTCACCGCTTATTCATAAACAGCTGCTATTTTTAACCCCACACATTTCGTTGCGTGAGGTTTTGACGGAGCTCAACGCCTACACGCGTCGAGAGCACTCAAACTTGTAAGCATTATAAATTGGAGAAAACTATTGTCGTTGTGATTTCACTTATTATACAATAAAAACAAACAATAGGTACATTTATATCACCCACCAGTGTTAAGTAACTTAGCGTGATATTCGGCGTTTGAGTGATAGGAGAGCTTTAGGCTTTAGTGTGTCGCTTTTATACATATGTAGGTATATACTTAGTTTCACGCCTGTGTTGCCGAAGAGTAAGCAGAGGTGTATACTCACATTACGCCAACTATGTTTTTAGCCCCCAAGTTATATGAGACAATCCTGGTGTCATCTACTGGGTGCATTTTCAGACTTCATGTTGCAACTGACAATAACCTACTAGAAAAATAAAAAAATTGCCCAACTTCGACATCGCGCCCGAGATCACATGCTCAACATCCACTACTGCTGCACCACTAAAATGTTGATGTGGCTTTTGACAGTGACTACTATTCGCATATTAGCAGCCTCGTTGGTTTTACTTTTAATTGCGGATAGTGCGCTTCCCCAGATCGAGTAAAATTGGCTATGTCATCACGAAAACTCAGTAGCAGCACATATCGCAGTCTGTGCCCAAGATCCTTTTGCTTTTTCTCATCATATTTCGTTTTACCACAACCAGGAAACGAAGCCCAAACCTAATGCACAGTAAACACAATCAACGCCTCTGAAAAAAAAAACTATCTCAAACATAACTACGTCTTAGTTCGTTTTTAATTATTTGTCGTACTCATTGTAAATTTAAAATCTAGGTAGTTAGTGACAGCCCTACACGCAAGTGATACAACTGTAAAGACTTTATTGTGCGTAAATGGTCAATTTGCATAGTAAACCCGCCATGAGACGAGGCTAGCTCTACTCGCACTACACTACACTCGATGTGTCTGCTTGGCATCGGACCTTTCGATATACTTCACTAATTATTGCATCATTATGCTCTGTTTCTCTACGACAAAGAAAATAACTATATACTATTATAGTATGACAGGTATATTCAAGATTGTCTTTTGATGAATTTGATGTACATAATGTTAAAATAAAGGAACGCATTATTGTCTCGTCGCTTTATAGACGACGCATATTAACAATCAACATCACAAGGCCACAATATAACATTATATATGGACATAAAAGTTACACTTATTAATGTGAATTTACATTAACCATTTTAAAACCACGGCGACACGGGACGGTTTGATACCCAGGCTGGCAAAAGCTTTAGTAGATTTAAAAAAATATTTATACTTGTGTGTTCGTATCCAGTATCCGTGCTAGTTCGATCCCTAAATTATTAGATAAATGGCGAAATGCGGTTATGATTCCCATCTAATTAATCTATCAAAATGATTACCGTAACATATTGCCAGAATAAAAGTGTATGCCCTAATTTATTTTAAGCTCTTGTTACGACGAGACAGTATAATTAAATAGTAATAATCATTACATCGATGTCAATACAAGTAACAGACTTTGTGAAAACTACAACTTTGCGACCCGCCTACGTGTTATTTGTTTCCGTCGATTTAATCGGTTTGTTCCGCATTAGTCCCTCATGTTTGGTCCCAGACGTAGAAATACGCATTCGTACCGAAAAGTATTCCTTATATGCCCCTAAATTAAAATAAATACTAATTTCCTAATTTAATTCCTATTTCGTCTCAAACTATGTTCCTTTTATGATCTGTTTTTTTTTTGTATGGACTTTTAGTTGTACCTTCAGCCGAAGAGTACTTTAAAATACCTACTTGATCTCTCGGCAAAACTTTGGGCTTATGACTGCATGACATCACGAGCCCGACAACGAAAAGATTTTATATAATTTTAACCATGTTTTGGTTTTGCTAACCATATGCACTAAATGTAGGACGAAAAGGGAATTTTGGAATGTAGGACGTAATGTTGGGGCAAATGAGGAACAAACCATTTAATCTCATCCCGAAGCAGAAGTTATGTATGAATCAAACAAAATGCTCGTCCTTGAATATTTGTCTACAGCAGGATGAAACATTGCTATTTACCTTTTATAATATTAGTCTATCTCCAGATAGCATAGCATTGACGATGTTACTACAATATTTCAATTTTTTCATCTCACAGCACCTCGGAGTGTGGCGAATCAACATTACTATATCCAATTTTAAATAGATATGCTATATAACCTATAGACCTCATACCTCGATGTTTTTAAACCTTGATACAGCAAAAAGTCTTACGGCTTTGTTACCTAGTCAGATACACGAACATGCTCTTTAAAACTAAAGAAAATATGTGTCTGATTGGCTCACATGATATAAAGGAATTGATACTTATATGTATTTTTATCGGACATAGCAACAAGAATCGAAAAAAGGTAAACTAAGATGGTTGGTTGGTGATACGAAGAAATAACTCAACTATTCCCTTGCTACCGTTTTCGTTCCTCAGCATAAAATTCTCTTACATTTGTGGCTGATCAGATGTGGATTAGGTTCGAAGGCTAGGCAAAGTGTTACTAGGTATTCCTGATAGAAAACTCATATTAACAGAACAAAGTCTACAAGTAACGAAAATATACTCGCTGCTGACAATTAGCTATAATCAATGGTATTTTAAACTAGATATGATACTTTCATAGTAATGGACGATAAAAATCTGTAGCCCAGACAACCTTTTTATTAATAACTGCACTTGTGTTGATAATTTCAACTAATAAGTACATAGCAATATGGAAAGAGCTTAACTTGATTAATTCATTCAAACAATTGCGATTTTAATGTTTTAAGACCAATTAAAATGTGATTATTGAGGAGTTTTTGAGATTTTACTTGTGCGCTATTAAAATATTTGCTTCTTTTCTGTATTTAATATCTTTGACAGTAACACATGCCTGTTTTAAAATATGTATGTATGTATGTATAAAAAAAGTGAAACCAGCTCTTACTATAAGAATATACTCAAACATATTCACATAAACCAACGCTTAAATAACAAACAAACGGAGTCGTGATCAATACGTAATTACTACTGTAGAACATCAACCAGTTGCACCTATAATAACTACTAGACAAGTATGGCTGACATCTTAATGACGTCACCAGAACTAAGGATAGCAATCTCGTGAACACCAAAAGAAAAAGGTTAACGTAAGTATTAAATATAAGCTCAGAAGGTTTATCTATACTAAGTTAAACTTGACGAGATTGTATGTTTTTTGTTTGAACGCGCCAATCTTTGCAACTACCAGTAAGTTTAGAAAATCTTTGTTCATTTGATAGTTCAATTCCAGAGGAAGGTCAATAGACTACATAACATCACGCTACGATTCATGGGAGAAAAGCAGTAATTATAAACGACGGTGAAACCACTGGGTAAACTAGTAGATTATAAAATAAGTTCCACTACCCTACTTTTATGTAAAACAAGCTGATTTTGTCTGTGATTTCGCTCTCGTAATTCTTTTTTGTGGATGAAACCCTATGTCCTTTTATGTTGCCCTGACAACGTACATGTGAAATTTCATGATGATCGGTCGAGTAGTTAAGGTGTGAAAGCGTAACAAACAAACAAACAAAAAACAAATGCACATCCGCATTTATATCGAATATTAGCTTTTGCTCGCGGCTTCGCTCGCGCGTTAGGTTATGTTAGTAACGGGCACGCCACGATCGTGGCGGTAAGTCCCGTGTTTGAGGAGTGGCTGGAGAGGCGGCATGGCGCCCTCACCTTCCGGCTGACACAGGTAATGACTGGCCACGGTTATTTTGGCCAGTTCCTGTGTCGTATACGCCGGCAAGACACACCCGGTTGTCACCACTGCGGCGACTGCCGCGACGTAGTTGAGAACACGGCGCTGCAAACTTTGGCGGTTTGCCCCGCCTGGGAATCGCAGCGCCGTGAGTTGATCGCGGCAGTCGGATTGGTTGCCCTCTCGCTCCCGGCCGTAGTTCAGTCTATGGTCCGGAGTGAGAGGTCGTGGAACGCCGTCGCCACCTTTTGTGAGGAAGTTATTCCCATCAAGGAGGCGGCGGAACAGGAGAGGGATCGTTTAAACCCTCTCCCCAACCGCAGAACCGGGCGCCGGAGGGCGTGAGATGACCTCCAGCCTCCCTGAAGATTGACCTGGGGGTGGCGGGCTTTGTGGGCCTGCCCGCCATCCGTTCAGCACCAGGTCCGAGAGGCGGCATGCGTGTTCCCACGCGCGCCTCTGTTTCGAGTCCGTCTCCCCTCTAGGGGGGAGACAGTAGGGTTTAATAAGTGAGTGAGTGCCTTTGGGTAGGTCTCTTTGCGTAGTGGCCTGCCGTTTCATACGGCGGGCCCAAACCTCGGCGGGGTTCCGACCGCATGCGCAAGTGATTCGCGCGGCCCCGTCGATAGTGGTTTTGTCGAGGAACACCGTAGTAGGTTTAGTCGGTATTCCGGGAGGTACATTATTCTAATTCCATCTTTCTTTTACCCCAGCGAGTCCGACATAACCCCTCCGCCCGCCCCCGCGGAGGGGTATGCGTCATGTATTCCCCCAGGTAAAAAAAAAACAAAAAAGTTTATGTTAGTAACAGTGCTTTTTTCTGGATGAAATTAAAATTTTTTAATTTTTTAAATTTAAAATCGATTGAGTGGATTTTGATTTAAATCCTTACAAACAAACAAAAATCAAATCTTTCTTCTTTATAACCTTATATATAAAATTCTCGTGTCACAATGTTAGTTACCATACTGCTCCGAATAGGCTTGACCGATTTTTATGCATATTTAGTAGGTCTGAGAATCGGCTACTATCTATTTTTCATAATCATCATAATAAACTGCCTCCGTGGCGCAGCGGTAGTGAATGCGACTGCTGTGCATGAGGTCTCGGGTTCGAATCCCGGGTCGGGCCAACAAAAAGCTATTGGGTTTTTCTGTAAAGAAATCTCAATAGCAGCCCGGAGTTAGGAAGTTGGCGGTGTTAGACACCCCCGTGCCTCGGAAAGCACGTAAAGCCGTTGGTCCTGCGCCTGATCTCTCTCCGGTCGTGTCGGATTGCCGTCCCATCGGATAATGGGAGTTAGGGACCAGAGAGTGCACTTGTGTTTGCGCACACACTTGTGCACTATAATATCTCCTGCGCAGATGGCCAGTCTCTGTTAAGACTGGCCGCCGTGGCCGAAATTCGGTTTTGGAGGACATTATTTTGCATACCCCTTAGTGATAAAGTAAACATAAAAAAAAGAAAAATTACTTTTGACAGAACGAAGTCTGTCCGGGCAGCTAGTATTAGTATAGATTAATTGGGATGCGAAAATTTATGAATATGTTTGAATGTTTATTACTTACTTACGCATGAACCGTTCATCACACACAGATAAACCATGTTCTAGATTAACATATAGGCTACTTATTATGCCTGTAACTTGTTCCCGTGGGATTAACTAGTACGTCGCCACTTTTTTACGCGAGCGTAAAAGTCGCCATTAGTTAATACAAAAAATAAACAATTTAAAGATACCGCCTCGGTGGCGCAGCGGGACTGTTTGCGATGGTTGTGCATGAAGTCTCGCATTCGATTACCGGGTCGAGTAAAGTATAATTAGTTTTTGTGACAAGAAATGTTTAGTAGCACTGTGCCCGATAAACGACAATAGGCTCGCCTCCTATTCAACTTAGAACCTTAGCTGGCAAAATGTGGGTGCTATACAACTTTGCCTACTCCTTTGGGATAAAGGCGAGAGATTTTCTTTTTTAACAATATATATGAATGTGTATGTATGATGATTAGCGATAACCTAGTTGGACTGCCACGCAGAGGTCTCGAGTTCGATCCCGAGGTACGCATCTCTGACTTTTATCTCATATCATGAATTTTGAGTTAATATCGCTAGCTTTAACGCTGAAGGAAAACATATCGAAACCTCAAACCATGTCTGAGAATTCTTCATAAATTCAAATTCCTGAAGATATGTAAAGTCTGCCAATTCGCACTGGGCCAGCGTGGTGGACTTCTCAAACTGAGAAGAAGCCCGTGCCCAGCAATGGGAGAGTTTAATATTGTACATGTGAAATGTAAGGCTACACTGAAGTTTTGTCACGAGAGCTTCAGTGACGTGTTGTCACAAACCATCAGACTTACGTCTAGTTGCGTGCCTAGAGTAACAGGATAATGAAAGCCCGATAAATGTATTTTTAACAGTAGATAAATTAAAGTGTTGATCTGTAATAATAATAATTGAAAACAATTGTGTCTGGCATTCCAGTAAACGAAAGATAAATTGAAATCAAGTCTGTCCCCGCTTTTTCTTATTTTTTTTTTTTACTTTTATTTTGTTGACGAACTTAAATACTCAAAGCATGCTCGCATGCCTGAGTACCTAGTACTAGATTGACTATCTGGCGTAGTGATTTAAATGGTCGCATCGCCATTGCGCCGAATGTTTTGGGTTCGGTATCATACACATTTGTTCTAAATCAGGCAGTTCCTTGTGTCCGTTAATAATGTTAAAGATTGCCTCGATGGCACAGCGCTAGTAGATGGGACTGCTATGCATATGATTTCGACTTGGAAAAATATTATTGGATTTTTTCAGTAGATGCACGAAGCCTGGATCTGTGTCTGATAGATGGCAATAAACTCGAGCCCTATTTAATGACAACTAGAACCATATATGGCAAAAAGTGGTTGTCATACACCTCTGCCAATCGCTTCGGAGGTCTAAGCACGTGAATAAATATGTTAAAGTATCTTCAATTATCGTCTATGTACATTTAAACACATATTGTAATATTCCACGACCCTAAGACATTAACCCTAAATTTATATGCTGACAGTGTCAGCAATTACCATGCGTAACAATCATAGATCGAGGCGAAAACTCCACTAGCCTAGGGTTGTCAACACATTTAAAAAAATATATATTCATAGAATAAGCATAATTATTGCAATATCATCATGATTATATTTTCTCTAAAAGAGTCAGACAGAAGAGTATTTTTTTTATATATATTTATAGAACTAAGCATGTCCTTTCTATAATATTATAAATACAAATCTATGTTTGTTTGTTACACTTGCACGCTTTAATTACTCGACCGATCGTCATGAAATTTTGCATACACGATTTCAGGGGTACAGAAAAGGACATAACTTACTTTTCATCGAAAAAGGTAGGCTCCGACGGATAGACGTTAATTGACAAAATCTACATTAATGCAAGCAAAGCGGCGGACAAAATCTAGTTCTACTATAATTTTTATATAGGCACACATAATTACTGAAAACTGAGGACGCTCGAACTTATCCCGCGGGATGAGTTGACTTAATAATTAATTTTATTATTTTTGCTTTGTCAACTGGTCTCACTTTAAAAAAAAGAATATTATTTATATATATATACTTTTTTTCGTGTCTGTATAAATCATAAAATGTGTCAATGGGATCAGTTGCCCGATTCAAAACATTCGGTAGGTGAACTGATCCCGCGGGATAAGTTCGAGCGACCTCAGTTGACTAAAGAACACATAATTGACTTTTAAAAAAATAACTGTTTTGTTAGCCCGAAGGATAATCATCCCACGGATACCTTTCTGAAGCCACAGCTGCTTCTTAAGGAGTCTGGTAACTACCTTCTTACCGCAAGAATACAAGACCGCTCTCTTCTTAAGGGGTTTGACAATCCAATTCACTGCAATATTCGAATTCTTGCAGTACGTAGGGTTATCAGAGCTCTTAAATAATAGCATCAAGTGCATCGTATAACTACTTCTTACACAAAAACGATAGCATAAGTAACATTTTAAAATATAAAGTAGTAGCAACCCTAGTTGTTAGTATATTTTAGGCTAAATACATGAGAATTGCTATTTCCCTCTTCATGTCACGTATCTGTAAGGTTGAAGAACGCGGAATAGGTGGTAATATCATTCCGAGAAACATTGTGGAATAATTTCCAAAAAAATTATGCATGCAAGCCATTCCGTTGTTTCGGTATGTCAAAAGTTATGTTTTGGACTGATTTTGACTCAAGAGATGACTAAGTCTTGTCTAAATCTGGAACAAAATGTCATCTGTCATATCGTCACGCCTGTATATTTCTAATGAGTAAGATAGAGGTGTAGGTTTCTCCTTTAAACAGGGAGCAGTTTGCTCTTTACAGGGCACTGTTGCTGACTTCGTGTGGCTACTGAGAATTTCCATACAGGAATAACTGCCTTAGTTTATTAGGGAAGCGAATGAAGATCTCATGAACTGTAGTCAGCATAGCTGTAAAGCTTTGCCACTAAAACAATAACACAATATTAAATAGAAAATGCTTTTGTACAATAGAGAAAACAACAAACAAAAAGATTAGTCCTTTATCAGTTAACAAATTGCGGATTACGCATCTATATATCACCAAAACGGTAATCAGAGGTGTTTCACACCTATATTCCTGCAGCCATATTTTAAGTCCCACGTAATTCACACACACGGTCACGTTTTTAAATACTGCATTGACACGAAGAACTTCCCTAAAAGAAAATTTAATACCTCATAGCCTAAATCAAGAATCAAAATCGAGACTTTATCATCACACGGAAACTTAAACAGAAGCTAAAGCCACGGTACTTTCTCTATCCATGGCTTAGTTAATACTATCTGATAATTAGGTCCACTTTGATGCCTTTTGCTTCCACTTTCATCGGACGTATAGCTGTCAGAAACATTACATCTGAGCTTTCAAATTTGCTGTTGTTCAAACTATACAGATATCCTAACAAACAAGACACGTTTAAAACTATCGACAGCCACCCATCATTAGTCCAGCCATACTTAACCTTGACTATTTTCCTCCAAAATCCGCCTGACTATATAGACAATAATGTATAATGACATCAGCCATTAAAATGCCACTGTAACCATGAACTAGGCCTCAAACATCCAAAAGGTTAATTTACAAACAAACGATAATCTCCACTTCCTTGACAACAGCGATTATTTACCAAAATCATTCCTCAAATCATCAGAAATCATTGATCCGATCATCAGACCAACTGCAAAAAATGTTCCAATAAGAAACATTGCATAATACAATATCAATTTACACTAATCTTGGATCAAGGTTCGATGACGGCGAATCTATGTATAGCGAACGAATCGAGCCGACTAACACGTGAAAAAAATATATACACCAATATAAAAATAAAGTATAATTGTTTACATTTACATCGAGCACCGAGAAACGCTGACTCACCCGCCTTAACAATGTCAACGTCTCCGTTATTGACAATAAACACCATCGTATAAGGAGTTTTAAACCAACAAACACTAAACAAAACTCTTATAATCTCGTATACATAATAATTGATATAAAAGACCGATACCCAAAACGTATCTAGAGAGGATGCCATTATTTTAAACACAGTTATCATCTAGTATACTTCATTCAACACGAACCTACCTACAGGTACGTAGCTGGCACAATTAATATGTTCACTGCTTATATCTCCACTATAAAACAAAATTTTACCGCTACTTAACTTAAACAACTCTTAAACTACAGAGAGAGGACTTAAAATCCTTCACCGACGACTCCAAATACGAATTTCAAATTGTTCTCTTGTGGCCAGCTTCTTTTAACACTGTATCAAGCGAATTTCGACGCTAAACTCTAAGCAGTTAAACTTGTTTTGCCTTAACGCTTAAACAATGTAGATCTTTGTGAGGTTATTCTAAAATAGACTGTGAGTGTAGTTCTCAAGGTAGGGATTGCTTTGGACGATGGAGTAGGTTTTAATAATAACCCGTTTGTAGCCGCCGTGGGAACGAAGTCGGATATGCGATGTATAATCGTCTGTCGGAACAGAGTGGATGCAATAGTCCAATTTTGCAGCCTTTTACTTAGATTACGTTTGCGGCGGGTTTGAAAATAAAACTCGTTTGTGCATCGGATGTGTCGAGTATTTTCGTTAGTTTTTAGAAAATGTGAGATTTCTTCTATCGGTTTAAAGGGAAATGATAGTTCCGAGAGAAACTATGATTTATACAGAAAGTTGGATAACATGGACGCATATATTCCAATGACCTACAATTTCTACGAACGTCTTTGTATCAGACAACGTTTTAGAATACACTCTTAACCCTAAAACCATGACGATATCTATAATCAAGTTTACAGCTTAGGAAAAGCAGAAAGAATGTAACATATCTGTTATATTGGTTACCATCAATTTGTTATTTAGCTACACAAATTAAAATTCCTCTGAGCCTTTGTTGCTCAGCTCACAGCAATCTGTCACGAGTAATTTAAAATCAACATTATGTTTATCCTTGAGTACAATTGGATGGTCACTATTAATCATAGACTTGTTTTACCCACCTGTATGGACTTAATATTGTGTGTTAAGAGTTTTTGTTTTCAATATTATTGATATATTGTTTATTATCTTGCGCGGAAATTGTTTTTTCAATATCTTTGCGATGAACTACAGTTTCGTTTGTTTACATATTCACACTCGAAGTTGTAATTGGTATTGCTAATTCTTTTTTACTTTCGTTTTCCTCATAAATGTCTTTACTATTCTTTCTATGGTCTCCAGATCTGTTGAGGTTTACTCAGTGAAACGGGTTATTACGGTATACGACCTTATTGGCTTAGAGGCTTGAGTTGGAGAACACCGATGCTTTAGAACCAATTGAAGCTTTGTCATCTTTGCTAAGTGTTTTAAGATTATTTGAAGGAATCTCTTTAGGTTAATACATAGCCAATCATTGTACAATATGTTGTATTTAATGACCGTATAATATTTATATATTAAACCGAGAAAATGATTTCAATACAAATGGTTTTAATGTTCATTTTTGTCTGATTATATTTAATCACTGCCTCGTTCAATAACTTTGCGCCTATGATTACATGAGATTATTAGGTCTCGGAATCGATTCAGACATGGACAATGTGATTTTCGGCTTTTCTGTCAAGAATGCTCAGTAACATTATAGAGATTCACAGACAGGCACATTTACATAAGAGCTTATGTACTGGGTACATATCTAGACAATTTCGTACAAGAGAAAAATAAAACTTCGCCTGTAAAACTTCATTTAACCCGAGAACTGACCCCACGAACGGCCGCTAACATAAGCGCAAACAAACAAATATTACATGAATAATAATACTAGGTATTTCTATTACAATATCAATTATATCTTCCTGTATTTTGTCTGTATCTGTATACAGTGCTCCAAGGCTCAGCGTTTACTTTGTCAAAAGTGAAATCTGAGTATGCGTTTCTATCTTAGGCGTCTGATATTATCTAAGGACCAAGATTTGGTTACAAAATGGTATTTAATAAACCCGCCTACACACTGCTACTATGATTCGAGATAATACATTTGGGAATTTTGATATGTAATATGAGTAAACTAGAAACTTTAATGGCGGTGACTTTGTTATGGTTACTTTTGACTTTAATTGTAACTTTTATAATGAAATTAAGCCTCAGATTAAGAATAGGATATTTTTATACCTCCTCCTTTGCAAAATTCGTTTGCCACTCTGGCGGTAAGCATTTACCGTAGCTTATTAATGCTAAAGCACCAGGAGTATTACTCTCGCGGTACTGATTTTATATCTTAAGATGACCTTCTTAAAGAAACCCAAGCATATTTTTACGACATCTATGTAATTTGATGTAATTTAATAATTTTACTTAAAGTATTCTAACTACAGATGATTTCTTTAAGTCATTGATTGATGATTACATTAATTGACTTTGATTAAACTAGAGTATTGCCTTAAGTTTAATAAAATCGAACGTCGAATAATTTTCTGTATCGTAACGGACTTTATAACGGATACGGATAAGTACCAGATTCGTTAGAACTTTATGTAAACCATACATATGTATAATATGTGTTTCATAAAGGGATCAAACTTCCTACACTCGAGTCGTTGGCGGCGACACGCCAATTGACCTTTTAAACTATTGCTGCATGATCAGTTGATAAATGGAGACCTTAATCGATAGACTTACAGCGTAGTTATTAAAAACCTTTAAGGTTTTGTAAGGTTTTTGGCTACATATCTTAATGCTCCGACAGAAGTTACATGTTCGATCGCTCTAAAACGTAAATAGAATTATAAATAACGGGAACCATGAGAACATTCCTATCGCCATAATAAATCTAGGCGTAAAAGCGACCTCTAGCTGAAAGCATATTCAACTATTCAAACAGAAAAAATAACTAAGCAGAATGCCGTCTGAATATCGAATTGAATCTCAAGACAAATCCGAGGATAATATTCAAGATAAATATATAAATCCATAAACTAGAAACAAAGAACATATAAACACATCAAACAAAAAGTGAACACGTAAACTAACACATTTTTATGCACAAAGTGTTTTAGTCTCGCTCCGACAAAAAAGCCCCACGTAGACGTCTCTATTAAATCTCACATATAACAGCCGAGTAACACCACATTCGTATGTAAACAGGTGCTTAACTGCTCTAAGTTTACTGACATCCGTAATAATACCAATAAATATATATAAGATTACACCTATATATAATCAACGACCATTGACACTTTTATTCGTAAACAATCTCACGCAATCAGTTCCAAACTGGCTATGTACGTCGTGTAATTCGAAAGAGTCGATGCATTCTAATTCTAAGTTAGTGTGAATACCGTAGGCTTGGTTTTGCGTGTGTGTGTGTGTGAGTTGCGCAAGCGCACGAGACGAGACGAGGCTGACTCACCGAAGCGTTTATTAGGGTCGCAGTACACTTGGACGTTGGATGCTTAAGTGCCATGGTTTTTGGCTGTCCTAAATTGAATATACAAATAATTGTGTTATTGTACAAGAGTTTTTGTAGAACACATTTCTATGGCCATGGGATTTACAGATATTTTTTTTTATACATCTATCTCGGCAAACAAGCATACTCTCCGCCTGATGGTAAGTGGTCACCGTAGCCTATGGGCGTCTGCAACATCAGAGGCGTCACTTTCGCGTTGCCGACCCTTAAGGAAAGGAAAAAGGAAGTGGGAAGGAGAAGGAGTGGATAACTATTCTTTAAAAATGGTATGAAGTAGTAGTAGTACTTAGTGAAGTAAGTTCCAAACTTGAACTGAGCAGTGCAACGATTAAGAAGAAAGTGATTTATGTTAGACTCATAATTTGTCATGAAATTTTTCAATAAGTTATAATCTGTTCTAGATAGGTAATCACCGACACGTCAATCAAGCTTTCAAATACATTCAGGAGAAGATGAGGTAGTATACACAAATTATCCAATTGAGTATTCTGTCTTGGCATAGGTAGCATAGGATGCACTACAGCTAAATGAATTGGTGATGATGTACTTAGGTTTAGGGGCTGGAAATACTAAGAAAAGGAGAGTCGAGGATCGGGCTCAAGCGCTTGAGTAAGACCTTTTTTTAACAGCAGACTGTCACTAGCTGATGAAGATGAATAAATTACCGCCTACCTAGAATAAAATCTCACTCATAAGCTGCCGTCTCTATAGAAATGTAATCACTACGCTAACCAGTAACCACTCAAGAAAAGATTATTTTTTGATAGCACAGCAACTAAGATTCCTCTAAATGGGTTGCTCCATAATTGAACAAAGATTCCATATCTGCCCTTTTAGAAACAAAGTCAAGTCAAGTCAAGTCAAGTCTGAAAAAAGTCGTACTTTTTTTTAAACTTAGAATTTTTTTTTCACAAATTTCATAATTTTTAAATTTTATAATATTATGTTCTATTTACGCGAATATTATTCATTGAAATTAAACTACTATATACGTATTATTATTTTTTTATTTAGCACCTTTGAAAGGTCCTTACCTAAGGAATCTCCCGGTACAATTTAATTCACATATTCTGGGACACCCTTTATTGTTATAGCTTTGGCTCGCGCTTCGCTTGTATAGTATGTAATTAATTACGTAGCTACAATGTACCCATCTTTAAAAAAAACAGAATTGTTGAGTACTTCAAAAGTTCTACATACAAACAAAGAATTATTTATCTTTTTCTAACATTAGTATAAAAAGTACAAGGTACCACATTACTGCAAACATCTTACTTTTAATAGAAAAATAGCATTAATTTCCCCTAGAATGGTCATGAACTAGTGCTAAAACCAATATCTCATTGATAGCCGATGATATTGTAACACATTAAATTAACCTAAAGCATAAACATTATTAAAAATTATGCTAAATTATGATGTATCTTGACCAGTTTGGCATGGTTAAGAACTGTACAAGTTAAAATGTCCATTAGCTGGCTTCATATATGGATAGACATATATTAGATACGTGTAACCTGTCATAATATCTCATGTTATATAGGGCCAATCACAAGGTCCCAGATTTGAAAAGTATCTCGGTCTTAAAAGTCACAACTTGCACTCTGATGCCGACTCTTCGTGTCGAGTTTGCAGTTTTCATAACACTGATGCTATGAGGCCTGCCAATTTGACTGTACGTCCGTGAAATAATAGATAGCCGTGTGAAGTCACACCCATGTCTCAGACAGAAAGCCCTCGGCGTACATTCTCTGACCAGATCAGATATATTCGGGAGAAAAGTCAGGTTAAAAGTAGCGTATTTTATGTACGCGCATAAAGAATGTGATGAGACTAAAGAAGGATCCTGACCAGTAGAGTATATATCGGATTCTTAATAAAACACAGAATGTGCAATTATTAAATTTAACATTTTTAGAGGGAAATACCCTTACTCTCAAACTTCTAAAGAACAAATTAAATTAACATCTATAACGAGTGAATATATACTGACTGAGATTTAGTTACAGTTTTATTATCCTAATGTTATTCAAAGCCGAACTTCGCAGTAGATAAATGTTCAATGCGTACATGACTTATAAAAATTCTTTGCTATTGCGCTAACTAGTCGAATTCCATTACCCAAGCACAGTGTAAGCGAAACCTTAACAAGTCAGTGGGAACAACAGTGAACTCGGCGACGACCTCGAAAATTAACTAAAAAACAAACATTAGCACTTTGAACTTTAAGACTTTTTGCTTACAACCAGTTCTAACAAATTAAATTAGCTCCTTTGTTCATTTAAAATAATTTAAGTTAGGCTAAATTGCAAGATCTCGACAAATGACCCGCGTTCGTGTTTTATTTGCATAGTGATTAGTTTAACAAACATCTAAACTACCTTTGTTGGTGATGTATTTATAGTGTTAAGTGGTAATTAGCAAAAAAAGTCTACATGTTAACAAAATTAATAGACCCTGCTTTGAATTGCATTGTGGCACCTACTATTTAACAGCCGCGCGTGCTAACGCTTTGGTTTAAATGTTAACTCACCAGTATTATACGTCAAGATACACGCATGGGTCGCAATCGAAGCATACGATAGATTTGATCTTTCTTAATGTGATCCTTAGATATATGTTCTCGATCGGCATCCAATATGAGTCCAGTATTCGTTGTGTGCGAAGTCTTCTCGCTTCAGGGATTATCACAGCGTCAATATGCCACATTTTGCTAGTTAAATTAAGACCCCACTTAGTAGTTGCTTTCTACTAAGATCCATAGTTAGTAAACAAGTGTCGTTCTGTAGAACAGTCTATACAGGTATACCCTGTACAGACATTTTCCTGGGCACACACCTGGCAAATACAGCAGCTACTTCTTTATTGATAGCAGAGTGAGTCACGGATAAGTAAAACACCCGACGACCATTTAACATCTAACAGGTTATATACATAATTGTATAAAAAACTAAAAAAAATGCTAAAAGATATAGCAAAACATTTTGAAACACCTGCAATTAGAAACTGACTTCACACACTTCGAACTTATTCTCACGATTAATTATAAATTATGATAGCAATATTACAGTTTTTATTGCGTATATCTTTCAAAAGCTAGACTTACAAAAAATCTAGGTCGAAAATGCATATCAATATGTCTACCTACTTTTCACTTAATATATCCCCTGTCTTGACATTAAAAGAATATGAAGTTACAGCGAATGAAACGCAATACGCGTAGACAAACGTGTGTCGTTTTATTTTATTATTGACATCCGATATCAAGTACTATTTGAATTGTTGGTCATAAAGCTTGTACCAACGTTGACACATGCAAAGCAAATTAGATATTTCTTCCTAATTAGTTTGTAAGCTATGTGTAATTGCTGTGGAAAATAAATTCGTATATTCATAGATTCGAATGTTTAATCATTCGTTGTTACTGATTTATAATTCGAATCCGATGACTTGATTTGATGATGACACTATCGATATAAGTTGTTGTAGATTGTGTTCGTTGGTACCTAGATTTCTGTTTACGTATAGCTACGAATACGTAATAAAAAAATGACAGAGTTTAATGCATTATATTATTTATGCTAATAATTCTTGTCACAGCTTGCAATTGACCCAACTTAGCAATAGGTAAGCGCTTTGCAAACCACAGTCTGCTAGTCTGCACTCATAGTAATAGGTTGCCTAAATAAATAAGCTATCCAAAATTTAAATACGAAAATACTATTTAAAGCCGCGTCATCATAAGAAAACTCATTGAAAGGTCATTTACTCCAAAAAATATTAAGTGGTTTTCATAAAAATACATTTTTTTATCTAAATAATTAACATGTGAATCATAAAATCTTAAAAAAATACGTAACATATGTGTGAGAACATGTATAAAATTAAACTCACAAGATATTGACTTAAATACATGTTATTTATGTATTCATAATTCATAATAAACGCATCAAAATCGATCGTTCATCAGATTCGCATGATGCCGAAACAAACAGACTGACATAAATAAATTACAAATCTTTTTATTTCTAGATCCTTACAATAATAAGATTTTCAAAAAATATCTTCAACATACAGGTTATAATATTGTCACCGGTTTTTAATACATGTGTCAAATCCCAGTTTATTAGGCTGTCTGGCAATTAATAAAAATAGTATTAAATAAAAATACCATTAGATTCATAATGAAGTTATTTCATACTGTATGCAAATCTAGTTGAGAAAATCATGTGACACATGCAAGTTTACTGCTGACCACCGAGACCGTTTATCACTGTGTCGTTATTGACTGAATACTCTCAGGCTCATTATATGTGGTCACAGAAAACAGGCCAACCCGGGTTGGCCCGGGCCCTACAGATCCTCGCGGTCTTCGACTGCGGAAGGTTTACTAATCTACACAATGATGCAGTCATGAAATGGAAAAGATCGGTCTCAAAATCTAACTAGAATAATCAACATTTTAAACGCCGTCGATATATTACCGCACTTTTGTCTTTCCAAAAATACGTAATATAAACTAGCTAGTTAATTTTATCGCTCTCGTTAATAGTAAAAGAAAATGCCGTGGAAAACCTAATAATATGAGAGATGCCCACGATGTTCCACACAATATGTTAAAAAGCATTATTCGGCGACATGTGTGGACGGACGTGACGGCGGCGGCTTAAACATTCTCATATTGAAATGATTTGATATGGTGTAAATAACTAAACACACCGCCCAGCAATTTATTAAACAGGGCTAACATATTTATAGACACAGCCCACATATTAGCAAAATGTAAAAAGAAATGCAAAAACTCAAGACGGAAGAAAGCCGTTCCTTGCAAATGCAGCTGTTTTCTGACCTCTGCAACCCAACTTGTAACCCAAGACGATTCTAATTTCTCAGGACTGTCATACCCATCTGCATAGCTTAGCATCCGGGATCGATGCCTTGCGTCATGTAAGATTTAAATCGACAACTATCTATGCAAAATTTGGTACATTTTAACGAGAATTTTGTCGAATTGTCTCTGGCGCGACTGACTAACGGATAAACGGGATATGTTACACATACTAATGTATTTATCTTAGTGGAACTATATTATTATATTAGCGATACGTTTAGTATTCCGTTCAGGAAATTAAATGTAATCTGTGGGAAATACTATACAGTGTACATACTACTGCGATTGATAAATGACATTTACGTTCGTCTGGCAACTTTGTTTTGTATACACTCAATAAATAAATTAACTGCAAAACAAAGTTGCCAGATACTTACTATACAAATAAATACTTATTTGAGTGAATAACATTTTTGTAGCTTAAATAGTGGACTAATAATAAGATAGCTTCGTGGTTCGAAAAGAATTAAGCTTCGTGGGTAGATAATTAAATAAACCAACAGACTTTATTTATTTATTTATCTAGTGACATTAAATATAGTTTTTATCATGCTTTATGATTTAGATACTTCCCTGCTGCTTAATTATTTAATATCTTCTGTTTACCTTTCAAAAATAACGATATATGTTATGTTTAAAATAGTTTAATTTGATAGACTTGACATGTAGTTTAGTATAATTTTTATTTATCTATTGAAATTATATATAGTTTTTATTATGCTTTTAATCCTTAAATATATACTGTTCGTCTTTCAAAAATATCTAATTAACGTTTATATAAAATTGTATTAATTTGTTTGGCTTAACATATAGTTTGGTTTATTATTTATTTATCTATTGATATTATAATTATATAATTCTATTAGGCTTCATGATTTATATTTACATGTATTGCTGCTTAATTCTTAAATATTATTTATCTATTATATAAATATCTAATACATATATACATTATAATTCAAATGGTCTAAAATTTTGCAGCAAGATACTCTGCTTAAACCTAGTTTGGTCCGGTGTACTGCCACGCTAAGGTCTTAAGTTTAATCTGACTTTCCAAGGTTAATTATTATCGTTGCCTATAATTACAGCGTAGAAATAAATCGTGATGAAAAATGCGTATATGAAAGTTCTACATAATGTTTTCGAATATATGTGAATTCTGACCCAAACGACATAAGCCCGTGCCCTGTAGTGGAGCTGTTTATATATAGGGCTGATATTATTATATTATTATTATAAATAGTCTTAATGGGAATTTTTGATTGCCGGGGTATGAGTATTACACCCACATTTCACCGGCTATGTTTTAAGTCGTACGACATAGCATGCAAAACTATTGCCGTGGAAGCCCTAATGAAAAAAATCACAATAACACTGCCCGACCCGGGAATCGTACGTAATGTCTCGCGATCGCACGCAAACATAAGTGCAAATTAATGCTCCGGGCCAAGTCTTACAAGTTATATTAAAATAATTATTCAAATAAATAAATCAAAATTTCTGTTTAGGTTTAAACAAACAGTTGTAATTAATGTGAAACTATCAGTAATGAAAATGGTGTTAATATGATAATATAAATATTTAATTAATTAACATGAATTAAATACATGTTTTTGGATATTAAGAAGTAATTAATTCCTGCAAATGAATCCAGTTTTGTAGATTTTATCTCGCTATATACTTTATTGCTATTTCCTGAACGTGCAAATGGTTTTAAGTTCATTGGCGCCGACAGACATATTATTTCAATACTATTTAGCTAATTTTGAATCGGTATTAAAGGAAATTTTAATTCTTATAAGAATGTTACTAAGCTTAAAAGACTAAGACTATCAGATGCCGTTCATTGTTTTAGTTTTTACAGAAACTTGGTATAAGTCCTGTGTTGCGGAGAGCTATCCAGACTCGGAACAACTGTTTGTGGATCATCAAACACAGAATTGTTTATCTCACAACACTCGGTGCAGTGGCGAGCGACCACTTAAAGATCTTGCATTTCAAAAGGACTCTCCATGCATATAATTGACAGACATATAGACTCGGTACAATGATTTGAGCATCACTCAAATGAGGGAAAGCGGTTTGATCCGAACCCACGACACGTGGCCTAGTATCGGTGACGACCACTTAAACTGCTACCACATGCTGCGCAATCAGACTAAGTATTATATAAATATTATAATGTTTATTATCGAAATATTCTATTATACGAATATTTCGATACTAAACTTATTTGAGTTAATGGATATAGATATGTATAGAAAGATTCTTCAAATACTATGACAACACCGTCCTATTAAAAATACTGCCTTTAACTTTTTTATTATTGCAATTGCTCTATTGAAATATAAGCCGTACAATCGGCAAAGGAAATCGAGGTTATAAGGTAGCAATAAAAAGAATTTGCCGACCATGATTTAGATATCCTCACGACTTAGCGCCGGGGCTCTGACATACCTATAGTATTATTATTTAATTAGACCATAAAGTTATACATCCACTGGGCGTTTCAGTTTAATCTAAGTTAATTCGTCATTTGTGAATGTTATCATAACGAATGTAGAATTTATTAATCTTTTTAACAAAATTGATGTATAGACGTTGAAAGTAGCCGCATATCTTAATTCAAAATTGGAAATCGCTAAATTGTTTCTCCTTTGCTATTTTAGGACATGAGTATTTATTTAATTCATTTCGAATTTGGAATTCGGTTAACTTTGTCCCACATCATCATGGTCTCGTGATTATCGAGGTGCTTAAAAAAAGGTTATCAATAATTATTCTTTAAACTTTTATTATTAATTTATTGACCTATTTGGCCATTTCTCTTTGATCATTTTTTAGCTATTTTTGTCTCTTAGTGAACACGCTTCCTAACTTTATACCGGTTACATTAACTTAAACTCGAGTATTTATTTTATGATTGAATCTTAAAAACATCATCCGGTGATTAGCAAAGTAAACCTTGTAATTTTATGGTGAAATCGTAATTTCTATGAGATATGATACTTTTGAAATGGTGCCAAGACAAATTATATATAAAAATTAAATAAATATGTTGCATTTCGTGTAGGTAGGTACCTACGTGCGAAACTTCGTGTAATAACGTTTGTAGGTATTCTGGAAGCCATTACACTATGTTTATAGAAGAATTCGATAATAGTCATTACCGTATGTTTACACTTGTAATTAACATTACATTAAAAATTAATGTTTGGGAATGTGGGTGTAAAAATGGAATGCTTATTGAGGTAGAGTAATTTGTTTTTATATTTAAACGTTTAATAGGCTTTGCGTTAACTTGAGCTAGTATAAGTAGGTATTCTTGGCTATCTACGGTACGTGTGACGAAGATTACCAATATCCCTCTCCTTTAATATTGGGAATACCAACAAAATTTTCCACCTATGTCGAAATATATTCGTTATTTTTTTTTTAATCTTTGTATAGTTCTATTTCTTAACACATTGACCTAAATATTTACAAACCATAATTAGTATTACTACGTATAATTAATTAATTTACTTAATATTTTAATATATCTTTCCGGTTCTTTTATTAACATACCTGACTAATATTATTGATTTACTAAACAAGCCTCATAATGAATTAAAAACATAACTGCTATCATATTTTACCAGAGAAAGTCGATGCTATGCGCAGTAGATAACTCTATCTCTGTCACTCATAACATAAGATTACAATAACATTGCTATAAGGGATGGTGGTTCTGTGCTGTTTAGCACCAATTGTTTCAATAATCTTTTAAAGTATAGAACTTGGCTATTAAAATTTCAATAAAATAATTTATCCTCTTTAACTAGAGACACAAATATATGTTTGACAACTATTCTATTAATAAATGACTATAAATATTAACAGGTATTTTTAACCAAAGGGTATCAAAAAGAGTGGTCAGTCCAATCATTCAAAGGTTTAGCGTAGCGTGAAATTGTTTCATAATAGAGGTAGAACTTAACAAAAATCCTCTTTCCATTGCCAAACAAAACATGCACCTTTACTTACCATTTTGTGCACAAAGTCAGGTGCGAAGTGTTTCTTACAACACCTTACAAACTTACAAATACCGATAACAAAACACACTGCTGTCAAATCTCAACCTTATCTGCAAAAAATAAGACACACAATCTCGAAAACCAACTACAGAATTAACTATGCAAGGCTTTGCGGCACGCCGAGACCAGAAAAGGCGTACTTTTATAAAAAAAATTGTTCACTTAAGACCTTTTAAATGTGGCTTTGCGAAATTTTAGTTCAGCATGTGTCTCCCAAGAAACGAAATTCGCGAAATGATCTTAAACTCGCAGCTGCCGGGCGCAGCATTTGGTACGTGTCGGCCAAAAAAAAACATGTTAGCTTTATGGCGTCTGTAATTAAAAAAGAAACAGTAGAATAAGCGAAATAAAGATGGACTTATAACTTTTTGTGACCTTTATATATTTGAACTAATATAATGCGATAGTGGATGTCTGTCCTTGAAGTTGACATTAAAAGAAAATATTTTTAAAAGAGTTTTGAAAGAGAAGTTTTTGGTGAGTGTGAGCGCCTGTCATATATATACATAGTTCTATAAAGCGATAGCAGAGATGTATTGGTGTTAGGCCTCATGTTAAAAAAGAATTAACTTTCCCAATGCCGTCTATAATAATAATATCACGAACCACTTCTTAGTGTAAGAAGGGTTAGTGCATCACTGTCTACTAGGCACAATTCCAGACTCCGTCCAGCTACAGAAAATTTCTACAAAAACAAAGAAACATAAAGCTACTATTAAATTATGTGATTCTAAAATTCTATAATTCTGTAAAGAAAATTTGAATTGTGTCATTTAGTAGCTTTATAATTTATTAGCTGACCCGTGCAACTTCGTCTGCGTCACATAAGAGAATTTTCCCCGATATTGTAACATTTTGTTATGTATATGTATAATATGTATATTGTAATATTATGTATGTATAGCCTTCCTCGATAAATGAGCTATCCAACACTAAAATAATTTTCAATTCGAACCAGTAGTTCCTGAGATTAGCGCGATCGACTAAAGAAACAAACCAACAAACTCTTTATTTTATTAATATTAGTATAGCATAGATATATTTACAATTTATATAATTGTATAATAGTGGTGAATGTAAACATGTTAACGTAAATTTTCTGTGGTATATTGGATTTTAAATTTTTTAATTAAATGTAGCAAAAATCTTTAAATTTAAATTAGTATTTTTAAATGTTTAATTAAGATTTTAGATTAGATTGATAACTATTAATTTAGATATCAGCTGTGTAGGAATTGTGGTTTTAATGTGAGAATATATTGAAGTTTTCCGTATGCTATACCTAATGCTTGAGAAACATCACATAAGTTCACGTAGATTTGGAATAAATATTAATATTTTTTTGGTTTTTGGAATCACGTGCATATCAAAACTACTTCATTATCTGCCTTATCGGTGACCAAAAACATTATGCAAGCTTTTAAAGATCCTACTTCTAAATGCGAATGATTTGATTTGAATTCTATAAAGATAAAATAGTTAAATTCAAAATCAATTTTGACTTGAATTTTTAATTTGAGTTTAGTGTTAATTTACGTGGATATTTCGTTTTTCTAATTTTAATTTCGAATGTTTTTTTGTCTTTGACATCTCATAACTGTACTAACAAAAATGTAACGCATGCTGTATTCACCTTTACTAAGTTATACACAATTGTATAACCAAGGTAAGACACAAAATGTTTCTCACGTAATATGTATGTGGTTTTGTAGATCCTAACTGTTGGTTTATCATAATAAATTAATAAACAATTCCCCTACAAGGTATAATGTATCGCGACTATCTTTACAAACATTCAAACAAAGTTTACCAGGAGTCGTAAAATCAATTTGTCAGATACACAAATTATTGTGCCATATAGTGTTCAATTGCACAACACTCAACACACTGCATTGAAGTGACCACTTTACGCTATTCATTAATTACAGTTCTTAAATTTACAAATCTACTGTTGGACCTGACCGGCGTAGTGGGCCAAAACCCTTGTCTCTGTCGTGGGTACTGAAAACAAGAAGATCACATTCACGAAGTTCGACCTTCCTTAATTCAGTTTTAAAATTTATTTTGATTTATTTTTAACTTCATAATTTTTTTAATTTTTTTATCTTTATATATTGGCTCCCAAGTTACAGGCTGTATTTTACATTTTCTTTGGAAATAAACTATCTTTCTTACCAACTAACTTACTTAAGTATACTAAGACCTGTTTATTTTTAACTATATTTGTCTCATGTTGAGCAAAGGCCACTACTCTTCGGATCCAAGTATATCGCTTTAACCCTTCAGTCCTCCATAAAAGCATCCAACTCATAATCAATGATCTCACGCATTGAATTAATAAGATAAACAAAACCGTAATATTTCAAGCAGCATTACAATATTTTATATCTGATTCAATAATTAACACATTTTATATGATCCGTTTCGACGAGATATGCATTAAAAACATATACAGAACTTGTATGTACCGGTTAAGTTCTGCGTTAAAACAAGAAACACCGGAAAAATTATAAGTAGATATACGTTTTTCAAGTGTTCGCCGGAAGACTAGAAATGACCCAACGCGTCCATGAGAAAGCATCTGCTGGTAACCTCTTTTACCTGGACATCTTTCTTCAAACTGCATATGTCTCAAGAAAAAAATCACATAATGATACAAAAGTGACTCCGAAACTGTGAAACACATCTGCTCTATAACCTAAGGCTTCACTATTATATGAGCTCATTTGCTTATACACTTTCAAGCTGATTTTGACTTTATTAAATAATGTTAAGGTTTAAATTCGGTTGTGTTTGCGTTTGTTTTGGCAACGTCTTCGTGTATTTTCGGTAACAGTCGAGTATCTTCGGGCGCGTGGCTATAACAAGAATGCCTCAGGGAAAATGTCGGCTGGAAATTTAATTTGGACCCGTTATTTATTTAAAAACGTGTGTTTAGCCCACAATGATTGTCATTGAGGCAGACGCGAGTCGGAGGCGATAAAGTCGGGCTTAATGTCAGTTTCCGGCGAAACGTCGCGAGCCTGCTAACTGTATAATAAATTAATTTTGTTTACGATCTCGATCTAAGTTTCGTCAGACATATTGTGGGAATACGGCCGAGAGACATTGATGTTCATTTTTGATTTTATGCTGCTAATCATTATTGTTTTGTTCCTGGTGTAATCTTTTACTTTGCTAGGTCAGTGCGCATGCGTAGCCATCGGTTGGGTTTGTCGTATGAGGTCACAAATTAAATACTGAAATCGGCTAATATGTTACCATGTTAAGAAATAGATTTATTACTGTTTACCAAGCATGAACTCTGGAACTATGTTCAGGCGACAGCTTTAGATTTCTTTTATATAACGTAAGACGTAAATATAACTGATTTAATATAAGTGCGATACACCTCTACCGTACTCTTCAGTTGCTCAAGCGGGAAGCTATGTCAATATACTAGACATTTTGAATGCAACTGCTAATTTTCTTTCCTTTACATTAGTAATCTTTACTGCTACTTAAGACTCTTTGAATGGATACTTAAAAACATCAAAATGTTTTAACAAAACATTCTTAACTACATTTTTTCAACGGTTTAATTAGCTCCTGCTTGTACTGCTCAAAGCAGAGTGCAAGTCATTATGGTTTATAAATACTTTGTAATCTAAGTACTTACGTGTCTTAAAAAATTAAACCTCCAAACGCTCAGATCCTTAACCGTATCAGAAGAGGATCTTTAAAAAAAAACACGACTGATGGACTCCAAAGCAAAAGGTGTTTCTTGTTTTTTTTTCGTCAAACATCTTCAAGGTCCCATTTCGTACATCTGCCGTATCTCGGAAGCACATATATTTTTAAAACACATCTGCATAATGAATTAATAGCAAAAAGTTGACCTACAAAACTTAAAAACTTATGACTTTTTCATTTTAAAAAGTTTTAGAAAATATACATACGTTACATTTCACTGTAATAATCACAGTTTAAGGGAAAATTGACTTTATCGTAATGGCATAAGTACGTTGAGTTGTTTTGTTATTGTTCGTAATTGGTGGTGAATGTAAAAAGGTGCCAATTTCCGTTCGTTCATACATCCGTTCTTAAAAATCGTTCGTTTAGTGATTAGTGTCGCACGTGGTATTGCTTTTTGCGATTTTTTTAAATGTTTTCTACTAGTTTGTGAACAATTTATCAAATTACATCGACAGGCAGCTGATGTTACGGAGAACGTCATGTTGTTTACATATTTTTAGAAATTCCACGTTTTTTGGACCTCCTGTTTTAGGTAAAAAATACGAAATATCACAAAAAGTGGGTACAACTGCAAAGTATTCGATTTTGTAAATTGTTTCTATTTTTATCAATTCCCAAGTAAAGACAAAAGTCTTTATAATTTCATAAATTTTGTGATCCATATCAAATGAAAAGGCGTCTAGTCATCAAAGATTTAGCATCGTCGTCGGCATGGCGCTTAACTGTTAATAATACTTAATCTGATGCATTTTTTTTTACCCACATAAATACAGATAGATTATACAAATAAGGGAAGTTAAAATGAAATTGAATGAAAAAATCCATACTAATATTATAAATACAACAATAAGTCTGACCTGTTTGTTAAGTTTTTACAGCTAACAGATGAAAGACTAACAAGTGATTTTCAATGGAAAATCGAAATATAGGTACACTTAAGAGTGTACCTATCTAAGGCTTGTATCTTTAGATTTAGGACAAAAACAATATTTTAATATTTTGTATTAGATTAATTATTAATTTTGGCTGTAAATCGCTATTTTGAAATACCTACATTGAAAATGAATACCAAGCCTAACCTAATATTAATACTTAAGTTAATCTGTTTATGTATACATAATTACACACATACTAACATCGACTTAAGCATCACTCCAAGTAAGAAGACGTGTGACGAAGTGTACCCATGTTTCACCAGCTATGTGATAAGGCCACAGAGGACGACCGTATGGGTACATTACCGAACTGCGTCGGTACTGTTACTGATAATTTCCTTATAAAAAAACCTAATAACACTTTGCTAGACAAGAATCAAACTAAAAACTTTACGATCGATCGCAAACATTAGAGCAAAGATAAACGAGGCAGTCACTTGTCTTTAACCTGTCATTTGTTCGAATGCCAGACATAATTGAAAACCTATTGTGTTTGTCTGGGTGTGGGCCAGAGTCTGGCCGCCGGTGTGCTGCCGCGACTTAATACGTTAAATATAATTGTTAATTATTAATATTTAGAATACTTACCAAATAAATAAATAATCAATAAATTAAAACCAAGAATGATTGACAAACACGCTTTATAACAAGATCGTAAACCACGTCTCACAGATCTAGAAATTAGTTTTTTACACTACTTAACAAATCAAATCAACTTTTTGTCTATCATAGTGTAATACGGACTTTTTTCTAAACGTTACTGTAAACTATATCCCGGAAAGAGAACGATACAACCTGCATTATAACATCCGTATCCGTATAATCCTGTACTTTACAAAGTACAAGTTTTCCCACAGAATCAATGCAAAGAGTTTGGTGCACCTTTCAATACGCACAACTTGCTTTAGCACCTTGCTCCCGCGCAGTTTTGATGTCCTTTAACGGTTGGTCTAAGTACACAAACAGACATATAAAGTATTTGACAGTTGTGCGATTAATATTCTGTAAGATATCTGAACGTTTAAAACATACTTTGTAAAAACAACTTAGATCTTAAGATTCATCGTTACTTATACCAACCAATTGAGCTTTTACAAGTTTCATATTACGCAAATCAATGAACTTTCCCTTCATACATCAACATGGACAATTCCAATAAGCTGTGATTAGTCGTGCTGCGAATATTTTAATATTACAAGCAATTTAGTTTTACTATTACTTGTAAAATAATTATACTAGTATTCTTACTAAGGGCTCCAGCTAAACTAAATGTTAAGAGTGGGTGCATGTCGGTAGAGCAGTAGGTGGAGATCGAACCCGCGATCTCTTGATTGTAAGTCCGATACCTTAACCAGTGGGCTAGCACCAATATGATTAACTTGAATGATGTAGTAGCCATGTGCAAAGGTGTTATTAAAAAGGAATAAATTATCTACCATCGCAAGTATGCAATAGTAGCTATAACTCCTGTACAGCATTTACATAACTTCAGTCCGGATATTATGAAGTAAAAAATGCTTTTGTTGTACAGCGGTAGTAATAACGACTGCTGTGCAGTTTGGAAGTTCGGTCCCTGAGACGAGTAAAGCGTTATTTAGTCTCAAAATCAAAGCTAAAAAATCAGTTATTCATGTAGGTCACAAAGCAACACATATGAACGTCAAAATATAGAGAATAGTGAGTTTACTAAGTTACTGAAGCCTCATTTAGGTTAGTTGCTCGGTAGAGGTTAGTTCAGGCAAAGGGTTGAGCATATTAGAAGAAACCTGTAAGAAATTTACGTCCGCTCTTGTAAATCGCCAATTAAATATAACTAGTGGTCGCCTAGTAGTCGAAATACGGCCAAAAATATTTACCTAACTATACTCTTTAATTGACGGTATTCCTAAGCTTGCTACTTTGTTTTCTTTTTTTCTTTATTACATATTCGAAACGTAAATATATTATAATATCTTTATATACATATAATTCTACTGTACGTGTGTATGTCACTGAACTCCTCCTAAACGGCTGGCCGATTTTGATAAAAAAAATTGTGTGTTTTCATGTGGATTCGAGGATGGTTTAAATTTTTTTTTTTCCTGTGTACACGGCAACGTCTGTCTGGACAGCTAGTAAATAGTATATATCATTCCAAACCAAACCACCCAAAAGTTGCCTGTAAGGTATTTCTGATATATTATGTAATTATATATTGATATATGTAACCATAGTTTCGAAGGATAGTACTACATCCGCCGAACAATGCCGAAATACTACGAACGCGATTCGACTGCGTGCGTCAAATGCATAGTTGTGTGCGTGTAATGTTATTTCATTAATTTAATATATTTCTAATGCATATTTTATATAAATATTAGGATTCGCCCCTCCTTCTCCATATAAACTATAACTGTGGCAAATTTCATAGTCCGTCCGCGCAATTTTCGTAAAAAGGGGTACAAAGGTTTTGCTTCACGTATTAATATATAGATATCAGTGTTTTACAATCATATCAACAAGGTATTTCTTACAAGAAATTCTAAGTAGCAGCACGTGGTCTGAAACTGGCCCTGTAGACGGCAAAAGGCCCGCCCCCTAAAGCGTGAGACCTGAAACTATAGCTGCGACGATATGTGGGTATAATTCTCCTCTGACTACCTCTTTAGAATTATAGGCATGCGGTGCTGTGTACGTATTAGGTAGTCTGTTTTCACGTATAACCTGACAAAACACCGCTACATCATATAACTTATACCACACAAACATCTCAAATCAGCAGATGTCTTCAAACCCGTTAGGTGCTTTTGTGATAACGTCCCGGCGATCATTTGATCTGGTGTGCGCGGTACCGGCGGGCTCGCATCTGTTCCGACGCACCTTCACAACTGTCTAATGATCTTTTATACAGCTTCGTGTACAAACATATGACGTCAAATATCAACCCTTTATATCTTATAGGGGACTAGGCAGACATAATGAACCGCTATACTTTTGGTTCCACCTAAAGTCAAGCATAAAGTTGTCTATTGGGCGCAGTTCCAGACTCTATTTTATTTTATTTTTATTGTTATTTCTTTGGGATAACAAACAATTCTGTAATAAAGCTTAATACTAATACATAGATCTTATAACAATTTAAGTCATTACATAACCAGCACCATTATCCACAAAATAATGCAAAGTACAAGTAACTAGGTGCAAGCAAACCTTAGCAAATATTATAGAATTTTTATTATTATGAAGTTTACAACAGATTTTTAGTTTAATTTAAAAAATATGTTTTGCGAGTTTGATATTAAACTAAAGTTATTCATGAATATTAATTATATTGTTATAGATATAATAGATACATTTCTTAAATTGTGTGCAGGTTATAAAGCGAATATATCAGTTTCGGTAAAATTATCGTTATAACTTTTCATTAATCGCCCTAAAGGAGCTCTTTCACCAGCGTTCGTTCTGCAAAACTTAGGAGCAAATAGTCTATGAGTATAAGTATTACGAATACGTTGTGAGCGACTAAGTATGCGAAGGTAAATTTGGTTTATTAGTTTATTACAATCAAATTTATTGTGACAAATTTTATAAAGGATTGTCTGATCAAGATACATTCTCCTATGTTTAAGATTTGACAGAGAGAATTTTTCTAGAAGAGTATGATACGATGACCACCGTTTTACTAAGTTGTAATTTAGGTTTCGATGATATTTATGTTGGACTGATTCAATTTGGTCACTGTATTTGTTGTAAAGTGGATTCCAAACAAATGTGGCATATTCCGGTTGAGATCCAACGAGAGACTTGTATAAAAGCAAATAAGTGGAAGTCTTCTTAAATGAGCAACAGGTTCGCCTCAGAAAACCGAACATTTGGAAACCCTTAGCCGTGCCGTGATCAACATGAGCGTCAAAATGTAATTTTGAATCAAAGAATATACCCAAGTTTTTAATCAAAGAGACTTTTTCTAAAGAAGTATTACAAAGCAAGTAACTGAATTGAACGATATTATTTTTTTTATTAAACGAGATTAATTTACCTTTGGGTAAACTCAACTGCAGTTTATTGGCCAAGCAATACCTAGATAATTGATCCAGATCCTGTTGTAATTTGTCACAGTCATCAATGGAACTTATTTTACGGAATAATTTAAGCTCGTCTGCATAAGAAAGTTACTGTTTTTAAAACACGTATTTATATCATTTATGAATAGTACGAATAGCAGAGGACCCAGGATTGATCCCTGCGGCACACCTGAAGTCACGCTGATCATGTCAGAGCAAAACCCTTGAACTACAACGTTTTGGGTTCTATTTTTTACTTATGATGTTAGCCAGCGAAGCAAACTTCCACGGATAACATTGTACATGATTTTCTTTAAAAGCAATTTGTAGTCCACCTTAGCAAAGGCTCTATGCTTCTATTGTGAATGTCACAACACTAAGGCGGGGAAATCTCGCTAACTAATATTCGCTTTTAAAAACAAACGTAAGAGATATCTTGTGATATTGAAGAACCAATGATGTATGTAATCTGTTTTTATTGCAAAAATGGCGTTTTGAATTTACTAGCCACAACCGATGCGCTAAATGCTGCTCATCGGACACAGGTCAAGTGATCACGCGATCAAAAAATAGCTGTCTAGAGTTGTTTAAATTTATTATAAAGTTGTAATTCTTGTGTATTTAGGACACATAAATTAGATAAGTACTTAAACATCTTTGTTTATATTATTACTTGTGCAGTGTAGGTTAACAGCTCAACGATGAAATCAATATTTTTAAAGTTTCATCAAACCTTTTTCATAAACAATATCGTCGTTGTATACCATAGACATTTTACACACAAGGTAATTCTAATTTTAAATCTGCAATAGCTCATCTCAAACATATTCTAATTTCGAATACTTAATCATCACGACTATCTTACCTAAAACTTACCCAACGGCAACGTTCAAAGATCCATTGTGAAATGTATGACGTAATTTTCAGTTTTACAACCGTCCAAAGTTTTTACTAGTTAATGTAGGTAAATGGGTTGCCAATAAAAACACTATTGCGTATAGATCTAATTAGCTTTTTTAGTACGCTCTGATTGGATATATTGTAGGACGAACAGCTGTTTAGATGTTTCGAGACTCGTGGAATAATGTGGATTTATTTTTTAAGATCTGGCAACTAATTAAATTTGTTGTTCAAAATGGTTTAGCACGCGATTGCGATTGTATATTAGGTATTATAGTTTGCTTGTATTTGTGCAATTAATAATGTAGTCATTAATTTTCATGGCTCTTTTACTTCTTGTAAAATTAAAATTTGTTGTTGATAACTCAATAACAATGAAAGGATATCAAAATAAAATAGTATTAGCGTTACTAATATCTAATAACTCTAATAAGTATTATGTGGTGTTACTTTACCTTATAGTCATCGTGAACAGGCAGCGCTCAATACCTGTAGTACCAAACAAATTGTATTAATTAACACATTTTGCTAACATTAACGTTCACGTGGTAAGGTGCAAGTCTATATATTTTACGAAGGATAGTGCTAAAATCCGTGCTGTGATTATTGCTCATAAAGAAAAATCGGTAACATATTGCCTAGTCACTTTTATTTTATCACAAGTTAATCTGTCAAGTCTTAGAGTACCAGACATATCTAAAAGTCTATTGTGTCTGGCCACACCGGTGTGGCGCTGCGATTCAATAAGTTATAACTTATAACATAACCAATGTTACGCAAGCAGCAATAGCACATGCACTTTATGTTTTTGCATTTATGTATTACATAATTTTCTAAAAAAGATATTAAACGAAAAGTACTGATCCTAAAATATGTATTTTATTCTCAATCCTATCCACGCTATGTCGAACGCCATAACATAGTATCTTCAGCTCAGTCCAGGCCATGTGTATTGCAACATAAAACTTTGTTTTTTACTATTTCCACGTATAAATTATTTTCAGACGTATCGCCGTACATCTGTCGATGCGAGTCTTTTATCTTTGGCAAAAAGATTGGTTCCTTTAAAACAAAAGTGGCCCCTTTGATTTATAAACGCTGGCAACATTCAAGGTGCAACATTATTTTGTGCTATAACAATGTGTAGAAATCATCTGGGAGCACTAGACAGGACTGGCTGGTTCTCTTCCCACCAATGTAAAACATCAAATTCAAAAAACGAATTACCATCCGTAAAATATATCTTCATTTCAATGATACATGTCAAAATAAACTAAAACCGCTAAATATGCCTTTCAATTTGCTACAGTACAACATGAAGAAAAATAAAACAATAGCGGTTTTATGGAACCCGATTCAAATGTTTTTTAAAGTTATTTTATGGCGTAAATTGTAGCGCCACACTTACACCACCACTTTTTTTTTAGTCTTCAATGAATTAAGATTTTGCTGTGCCTTTTGAAAAAAAATAAGGGCACAGCTTACATATAAGATACGTACACCAAAATTTTTACGAAAATTGCGCGGACGGACCAGTATGAAATTTGGCACAGTTTAAGTTTATATGCAGAAGGAGTGGCAAATCCTAATATTTATATAAAATATGCATTAGAAATACATTATATTAATGGAAAAGCACTACACGCACACAAATGGTTGTGCATGGACACTTGACACACGCAGTCGAATCGCGTACGATCTTCGTAACTATGGTTACATATATCACTATATAACTACATATATCAGCAATATCTTACAGACAACCTTTTGGTAGATTGGAATGATAATAATACTATATATGTAGGTATATATTATAATTTAAGATATGATATGTAGTAAAGAAAAAAGAAAACAAAGTAGCAAGTTTAAGAATATCGTCAATGAAAGAGTATAAGTTAAGAAAATAATAATTTGTTTGAAAAATATGGGTATATTAGGCAGTATAGCCTTGGCGAAATCTAAATGAAATGTGATTATAAGGTTTTATAGACAATAAAACCTTATAACTATCAAACTTAAAATTTTAATCAATTATAGTCGAATTTCGACCACTAGGCGACCGCTAGTGTTAATTAAATTACGAATATTAATTACCAGCAGATGTTTCGCACTTCACATACAAACATTTAAAATATTTACTGACATGAATGCTACAATAATTTGTTCTGTCATCACTAATGGCTGCGAAAATGGAAGTGGAACTATCTCAAAATACATCTTTGAATAATTGCAAGTTTATGGAGATTAACATCTAAACACTAGGTATAAAAATTAAGGATGTCTGGTCACGCACATGAAACTAATAAGTTAATATAATAAACAATTATTGTTTTACAGGGCTGGTTAAGATCCCAATTATTTAAAGAGGTCCATATCTTTTTTGTTATAATAAAGTTGATAAGAAGCATACGACCCAGTATAGTAAGCGGTTTCCGTATTCTATGAATAGATATATTGCTCGCCCATTTCAGCCAGAAATACTAAGCATAGTTATTTGGCACTTGATAATGGTCGTGTGCAGAAAAGAAATGTTGAGACCCATTTAAAAAATAATAATCAAGCATTATACTCCATTGTACTCTATATAAGAGAATTTCATAAGTCGAAAAAATATAACCATAAGAATTGTTATACATATTTCTTGGACTAAGCATCAAAATATTATATATTAATAGTTCTTCTTACAGCAACCCTAACAAAAGTAATACCAGTAGCAAAAAATAAATTTAACATAGTATTTCTCTTTAATTTGTTAGGAAGTGTTTTAATTCATAGTCGGCTAATGACACATACGCATCCATTTAAATTATTTAACCTTTAAGTAACGCAATATAATAAATATTTTATTTTTTTTAAATTAAGTTGATACTGTTGCCTTAAGTAGCTCCAGCTCCGGGCACGCCACGACAGTGGCGGTTAGTCCCGTCTTTGAGGAGTGGCTGAAGAGGCGGCATGGCGCCCTCACCTTCCGGCTGACACAGGTAATGACTGGCCACGGTTGCTTTGGCCAGTTCCTGTGTCGAATAGGCCGGCAAGAGACGCCCGGTTGTTACCACTGCGGCGACTGCCGCGACGTTTTTGAGGACACGGCGCTGCACACTTTGGCGTACTGCCCTGCCTGGGCATCGCAGCGCCGTGAGTTGATCGCGGCAGTCGGACTGATTGCGCTCTCACTTCCGGCCGTAGTTCAGTCTATGGTCCGGAGTGAGAGGTCGTGGAACGCCGTCGCCTCCTTTTGTGAGGAAGTCATTTCCATCAAGGAGGCGGCGGAGCGGGAGAGGGAGCGTTGAAACCCTCTCCCCAACCGCAGAACCGAGCGCCGGAGGGCGCGAGATGACCTCCAGCCACCCTGAGTATTGACCTGGGGGTGGCGGGCTTTGTGAGCCTGCCCGCCATCCGTTCAGCACCAGGTCTGAGAGGCGGCGTGCGTGTTCCCACGTGCGCCTCTGTGTCGTGTCTTTGTCCTCCACAGGGGGACAGTGGAGGAAGTATTTTTTGTGAAGTGGCCTGCCGTTTCACACGGCGGGCCGAAACCTCGGCGGGGTCGCGATTGTATGTGAAAGCGATTCGCGCGGCCCCGCCGTCTATGGTTATGTCGAGGAACACCGTGGTAGGTTTAGTCGATATTACCGGGGTATCTTTCCCCCGGTGAGCCCGACATAGCCTCTCCGTCGCCACGCGGAGAGGTATGCGCCAAAGCATTCCCGCACGATAAAAAAAAAAAGTAGCTCCAGTTGAATGAATGAATATTGCAACGTGCCAAATTATAGGTATGTGCCGATGTAACTAAATAAATCATCATCATCCTCTTGGCCTGGTCCCAATTTATTTGGGGTCGGCGCAGTATGTCCTTCGCTTCCATACTTCTCTGGCACCAGTCATCTGATCATTTACCTCTTTCCCTTTCATATCCATCCTCACACTAAATAAATAAATCCGTAACTAAATAAATAAATCTTTGAAAATACAAATTGTTATTGCGATTTTAAAAGATGAAATTGCCTTTTTATATTTTAATAAAATTCAATTCTCGCACTAGGAATAATTCCTGGGTCGCGGGGGACTTTACAAACATTCAAACAACGGACACAAAGAACACCCAGACTCGGTACAACCATTTGTGGATCACACAAATTTTTGTACCGTGTGGCTTCCAAACCACAACACTCGGCGCAATGCGCTAGGCGAGGCGACCACTTAAACCACTACGCCAGCCGTGCAGCCGTTGAATTAATTAATAGACGATAATTCAGTACCAAAGTGTCACACGTTTAAAATTCAGTGACATTACAGTAATAGTGCTTGTATTCGACGTAAGCTCCTTACGCGGGCTACTGTTTTCTACAGCTACCGTTTTTTCGGGTACACCCAACATGACGATCGACGACATATTATAAAACTAAGTTAAAAAAAAAAATTAAAAAAATATTTATTTCTACCAGGTGACAAAAAAAGTAATTACTGTTTTGATGACATAGCAGATTGGTTTCCAAACTAGGTTAAAACCTGTGTGATGGATAACCAGGCCTCAATTTCAAGTTTACACAATATGTTGCAAAATTTACACTTACGGAGAATAAAAATAAAGTAATAAAAAAAACAAAGTTGCCTTTTAGTTCCATGCTATGAGCGCAGAGCCGACTACGAAGTTCTAATTTGGTTCGGGATCAGGAGCAATTTTATTTAATTTATCTATTAGAAAATTCTTTAGTACCTGTTGTCTCGCCACATATTAACTAAAACCTAAAATTGCTAGTAAAAGTGGGTATAATATACCTCTGCCTTTTCCTTCAAGGATACACATCTTTAAGTCAGTTTATATGTGAATAATATACTATACTTATCAATAGCAACAAAGTCGCCGACTTAAAAACATATTTTACAACTTCAAAGATATCTAAACGATTTATAATTAAAGTTATTGAGAGTGCAAAGCTAAAAGGGCTCAAAATTTAGGGTTCTGTCAATCTACACCTTTGGATCGGCAGGTGTCGTCTGTTCGGCCATAATTTGTTGTTTTTTTTTTGTTTAATTAAACCCATCAACGCGTCATATGTCGCGATACAATCGGTTGACAGTAATGTCGATGCGCACAGATAGGGAGCGTCGTTTGGTCAATATAATGTTTATATAGTAACATGTTCATTACAAAATGTTATTAAAGTGTATTATTTTTATTGCAATTTCTCAATGCTTATGATATTATTGGTTTATAAAAGTGTACATTAAGATTATTTGCGGTGTCGCAGGATGTCTTCTCAAACATTTATACAACGGACAGGAAATATCCGTATCCATATAGTAGGTACAGATTTTGTCCCCTACGAAAGTAAAACTTACAAAACTCAATATTGGTCAAGACATATTTAAAATTAGACCAACCTAATTTGTTTTTCTTCTTACACTATCTGTAAAGTCTTGCTACATAGCAATTAGGTAAACATAAATGCGGGTGTTGCATTTTGAAAATGAAAAACTCATCCATATTTATAAACTCATTTTCAACATATAATAAATTATCCCTTATAATCATAAATTAAATTTAATTCAAATCAATCAATTGGTTTAAACGTGATTGAGTTACACTATAACTTACCATTTTATGTAACATGGATTCACAACGATTTTGCGGTAGAATAGCCAGGCACAACAGATTTTAACTTATGTACTACGATTCTAACATATCTCTCTCATTTCATGCACTTTTATTACATTATTTGTGTACTCTCGTCGGTTTACGGCACTGTCAACCTAGCCTCCAAGATGTCTCTGATCAGCTCAGAGAATTTTCATACTACTTGTACTATATATACAACTTGTAGTATTTAAAGATTGCACGCTATCGTCGTACGCAGGGCATGTTCAAGATTCGACCGATGACATAAAAGTGTCGCCTGACGGCGCAAGATTATGCGCAGAGAACTCGAACGTTTGGACCGCAGCATATGCATGCAGCACGTGCGGGCCGGGCTTGGTTTGCATATGCCGCAAATATGCACACTTTTTGCTTACTAAAATAGCTTTTAATTAGTTGGTTATATTTTAATATGTTTTTTGCTTTACTAGTACTTCACGAACGAATACTTGACCGTTAGCGTTCTTAATTCTTTTTTCAGCTTTAGTACGAATACTTTGTGTGTTTGCCTAATAAGTTGTAGTCATAACTTTGCATTTGATTATTCGATGCGACCAAGGTAACGTTTAAGCATATGGCCTGACGGTAACCTGTTACTATAGTTTCTTGACGTTTAATATGCAACGGTATCAGTCACGCATTGCCTTTCCTCCAAGAAACAAGAGCCAGTGCAAAAAGACAACACAATGCCTTGTACAAACTAGAAACCCTACTCACCATAGGGACACGATACAAGGTTCTAATAAATTACCAATAGGTTTAACTAAAATATGTCCATCCGTAAATTCCGACCTAACCAAAAGAATTTCCATTCTGGACTTGTTTCAAAATGACATTACTGCGTTATTCGGACTGCTTCAGGAAAAGGGTTTAGGAAGATCAAGAGATTACGTACAGTAATACAGGACGAATTTCTGAATTAATGTGTTTCATGGTACGAACAGTTTGGCCCGATATTTAGGCATTTACGTTTTTAATGGCAGGCTTACTGGTTTAAGTGAGGTTTTCGTTATTGGTGCTGCTACTTAGGCGGAGGTGGATCACACACATTTCTGTTTTGGGTCCCATTTAATAGATGGCAAGTCTATTGCCGTCGAACGTGCACAGTTCCAGTCTCCTTACTGCTACCAAGAATTCCTAATAGAAAAGTCAATAACATTTACCAGACCTGAAAATTTAAATTACGATATGACGATTCCACAACTAACGAGCAAACTTATGCCGGGGGTCTAACAAGGCAGGCTTTATACATCTTATTTAACAATCATAAATAAAACAAATTTAATATCTACCCGCATAACATTGCTAAAATATTAGTTCATTAAACGAATACAATGTAATATATATTATTTGAGCTCTTTTAGCATCCATAATTAAACACACAACAAAGTAGTAAACGAAAAAAAACAAACACGCGAGACATTTATCTCGATAATTATAATATGCGAATGCGCACTAACGCTAAGCATCCCAATTTACTTGCATCTGGCATCGGCAGTTGTGCATCATGATAAATACCAGCTATTTGTTTATCTATCTAACTTAAAATAACTTATTTATTATAATTAAAACACATCGAATAATGTAGGGCAATTTATCTTCTAAGTTGTTATTTTATTTTTCGCTTTGGTAATACTTAGCCCTTATTTGAACTAATGCGGTTTTATTTTTTATAATGCTCGCTGGTAGGCGAGTCAGCGACTCACCTAACATAGCCAAGGTAAGTCGTAACTAGCGTTCATGGAGATGCCATAAAGAAAACGAGAACATAAAAAATCATTGGTCTACACAACACTGATACGACGGCCTCAAAAAACGCAAATTCTAATCTGTAATACAGCCAGTATTGCTGATTAGAATTTGCGTTTTTTGAGGCGAGGTGATAGTTAATATACTGTTACAGCTGTGCAGTTAAAATTGTTAGCTTGATTTTATATTGGCGAAACATGATTATTTCTATAACTAATTTATAAAGAGTTAAATATTTAAATATATTACAGGATGAGTATATTTTTACCGCGTAACTGTATTAGTCACAAAATCCGTATATATTTAAAAACGTATGTTCCGCGAATCACACAAGTCCAAATTTTTTTTGATGGGTCAGCCATCAATATTTAAGACTGAAGATATATCGCTGAACCAAGTATGAATCTATGTGTGAGCCGTAAAAACCCACGTTGTAAAAGTATAGTCGCAAAATATAAAATATATTATTGGCATAAGCTGAAACGTAAATAAGACAAACACTTTCTTTTAATTTCTTACTTGAAAATTAATGTGGACCACGAACCATATTTATAATTACTTAATAATAAATTAAATAATAATTATTATAGCCATCATTCACGGCAGCCATGTGAAAAATCTGTTTAAATAATCTATTAAGGCTGCAACCTCCTGAATATTGGTCTTCATTGATAAAAGAAATTAAACTTAATTAAAAACATTATTAATTTCTATGATTTTAAACACGAACAAATGTAAATAAAATCAATTAAAATAATGATCTACTCGCACAGTTGATAAGCGCAGTTCAACTCTTAATTGGGGTTTATTTACATAAAAATGGCTGCTGACATTATAACCGGATGAACAAGTAAACAAATACCTCATTTAAGCCAAAGACAAACAAATTTCGCGTACCATTCCTTAACAATGTCTCTTTTTTATAACAAGACTCAAGATTTAGGACACAAGGAACACGGCCATTTCTGGGCCCACGTGTTACAGCCAAAATTTTTACTGCAATAACAGCGTCATTTGATCACTAAACAAAATCATAAAAAACAAATTGAATTTACAATGGTTACAATATATATTTTATGCTAATTAATTACGACTTAATTTGTAGTTAAAGTCATGTGTTACAATCAATATTTTACTATAAAATGTTTGTTAGTTTATCAATAGGTACACAAAATCACAAAAAAAACAATATTCAATTTACGATGGTAAAATAATATTTTATGTTAATTAATTACACTGCCTTAATTATATCCAGCTAAAAAGACACGGCGTCAGATTTTTAAACTTCAAACTTCAAGTTTGACAATGACGTTTAACGTCAAAAAGTCAAAAGTACATTCTTTCGGTTTTACTTGCGCCGGTGATGTGTTCTGTTATGTTATTCGCATTTTCGTATTAAGTATCGGTGCTATTTGGTTCCTGTTTAATTTCTCATTACAAATCAGCTGAAAGAATAATTATTTTTATTTTTAATGAACTGCGACTTGTAAACTTGTCCATTAACTAACCTAACCTAGTAACATATTTGAATAAAAAATCTCATTATTGCAATAGCCAATTTTAATGAAATAAAGCAGAAGTATAATTAGTGTCTTTCTCTAACACATGCCACCAATTTTATGATTGTAACAAGTAGGCCCAAAGATGTAGAAAAAATGGGAGATCTCCTTTACAAACATTGAAACAACGGACTCAAAGAACACCCAGACTCAGAGAAACAGTTTGAAGACCACACACGTTTTCGCAGCTCTACTGGGTCGGTACATCAGTGCTATGTTGTCAGCCGAGAACTATCTGCATACGCCATCGGGTATAGAGGTATAAGAGAGTACGTATTAGCGATGTGCAATTATTATAAAACAATAAATTCGGCTATTTGAAAATGATATCGCATACGATACCACATCTGAATGTTAATCAATTATTTGTGACTGATTATAGTTCGAATCATAATAATAATATGATATTGTATTCACATACACACAACACCATCTTGCCCAAACTAATCAAAGCTTGTACTATGGGTACTAGACAATGGATAAACATACATATATATACTTTTTTTTGTAAATACATACATATTATACATAGAAATATATAATAATACATACATATTTATAATTTGATTTGATGATGGCGCGATGCGTTGTTCGAGCGATCTTTCGTAAAACCGCGATGACCTCTCTTTTAGTTCATCCTCCGGTAACATTTCGGTGTGCCATATCTTTTGCCGAAAATATCGCATAGCGGTATCGCATTCCGTAATATCCGTCTATCGTATCAATAAATATCAAAGATTGACACATTCGCATAAAAGTCCAAACACCGAATATTTCTGTTTGTTTGAAGAATCGAATAATTCGAATTTTAATTGATAATCGCACTTCGCTGGTATGTTGCATAAAATAGACCTAAGACTACTAAACCAGACTTCGAGTAGGTATAAAATGTTATAAATTATTAGAGTATACTATAAGTTCGCATAACATCTGCCTAGGATCCTGAATTATTATTACTATGGTCCAGAATAGATAATATTTCTATAATAGTACTAGGAGTGGGCTCACACCTGTGCGATATTTTCAAGTGCACATAATCTCGCGTGACTATCGTGCGAGTAAATGTATTAATATTCACATATTATATTAGGCACGGCATGTCCATTAACACATGTTTCTTAAAAGTAATGGTTTTATTTAAATTATATTTCTATGAATAGCAGAGGCATTTTGGGACAGCTTTGGACTGCCATGCGGAGGTTTTGAGTTTAAACCCTAAGCAGGCACCTCTGACTTTTCGAAGTTACGTGCGTATTACATAGTTAATTATCGCTCGCTTTAACGGTGAAATGTAACCTCGTAAGGGAAACCTGCATATCTGAGAATTCCCTATAAAGTTCTTGAAGATGTGGGAAATTTTTCAAGCCGCACTGGTCAAACATGGTTTACTATGTTCTAATCTTAGATTATATACATGTTCTAATCATAATAAGAAAAGGCCCGTTCCTAGCAGTGGGGCAGTTTATACACAAGGTTTATATTATTATATTATTTTAGGGCTCTATTAATCCGGAGATACAGCACACACTGATAGCCTGCTGAGAAACTACTTTAATTCCATAGAGGACCGCAGTCAAACAACCTTGTATCGTGTTCCTGTGGCAGATAAGTTTTCTAGGCTTTAAGGAGGCGCTGTGCTGATAGAAGACCTAATTAATCATTTTGGCATACTCTAGCAGCACAGGGACAAGTTTAAGCGGTCGTCTACGCGCGAACGTAATTATCATGATATTGCAAGTATGATAATAGTAACCGCTTACCATTAAGCATTACGTTTGCTTGATATAGGCAAAACTTCGTTTGATATATTGGAAGATTAAAAGTCAAGCACAAAAAAGATATAACACAGCACTAAATTACATCTAAATATCTATCTGTAAAGCCACTCGCCATTTCATGTCTATGTTCTACGTAATAGAGGGCAAGCAATTACAATATTGCTACCGCAAATCCCTAATAGAGTATACCAATTTTAACAATTTAACATTAACAAAACAATTCCTCACACTCACGCCATTAAACTAACAATTAAAAAAAGAACACCATAATTACAACATCAAACTGAATTAACATTTTTAGAAAACTCGCAACTGTAAGCAATAGCGAGCCCTCATTCAGCCAGGTAACTGGCCAGATGTCAGAATATTATAAATCTCTCACCCTATTGTCTATGGCTTTTTTTAGCTATCACTGGACACATGGCCCGGGCGCGGGTACCGATGGTAATAAGCAGATGGCCGTGAAATATGCCGGTTACTTTGACCACCTTTCGAGTTGTTTCTAAGATGTTTTGTAGACAATTGATTTGAATGTATTAAAGATGCTAGATTATTATAAGATAGATGAGTGGAAGATGAGAATATTTTTTATATCAATATACATGTATATACATATCCATTTTATTTTACCACATTATATTAGATGTTTATTATATTTTACATGGATCTAGTATAAAATAATAATAAATTAATTATTTGATATATACACTACTTGCCTCTGCAAACTAGCTCGTAAGTTTCGTAACATAAGTTAAGCTGATATTTGAGAACAATCTTTTTGGTCACGGGTTCGATTCCTGAGTCGGACAAAGTGATTTTGTATTTTTATGTGAGGAAACTTAATGGTCGCTAATACTAAGTTTTTGGGAATGTATCCGTTAGACTGCTTGCCGTACGTGGGACTTATAAAACATAGCTAGAGAAAATATATGTATGTAATACACCGCTGCCAACCTTTTCGAGAATAAGTACATGTGTGTGAATAAGTATTTTATTATATAATTTAGTGATCATAATTAATCGTTTGAAAACTATGAAGGCGTAATGATTAATGTTTTGCTATTTGTCAAATATTGTATGCAGTGTTGCATCAATGCAATTTGTAAGAGGATGAATCACGGATTATGAAAATTAGCAAAAGTCAAACGGTGCTAAAAGTAGGTCATTGTTGCACTTTTGAAATATTATAACTTGTTTAAAAATTTAGGGTACCTATTCTCATACATCATAATTCATAAGCATGCCTCTAAATTGCGTTGAGTAACAATCGATACAAAATACTTTTGTTACAGCACATGATGAACCGCTTGATTTTCAGGATCCTTAGGGAAACGTTATTCTATGAGTAGAACACCAGTAATTCTTGTGCCTGCACTGACAGCACTAAGACTAGATAATTTAATATTGACAATACGCACGTCATCCCTCTGATGCTTAAAACCAGATGAAGAAATTTCCGTAGTTAAGCTGTTCCACCTCTTCTTCTTTTAAGAAAATGAAGAAGCTGTCCCAAATCTAATGTGATTCAGGAGTGCGTAGAGTTCCTTGGCTACAGCTATTATATTGGTTCTTTGGAAGGCTGTAGCCTACTGGCTTGGCTTTCCATAGTCCTGATACGGATTCCTTTTGAATGGTCAAAAAAACACGTGCGCCCACAAATCTTCTAGGGGTGACATGTATCGACGGTAACTATTAACCATCAGATGCGGCAGCCTAATAATAAACAATGTCCATGTTTCGCAATTCTTAAAATATAGACAGTATTTATATTAAATTTGTCAAATCACATTTGCTATTTTAATCGTGTTGTTGTACCCCTATCTCAGTCATAAGCATGCAAAAGTAATAAATCACACCTGCTCACGAACCCATCAATTACAGCTCAACAAAATTATTTGATATCAAACAGGAATCGAAAGCTAAGATCGATTTTTTAATTAACAATTAATAAGAACACTAATCTTCATAAAATCTAAAAGTCTTCACACGGCAATCAAAGCTTGTACACATGTACTACAAATCAAACGTAACTATAAAGATAAAAGCAACTTAATAAACGGTATTCGATTAAACAATCTTTTATCTAAGCATCGAATGATTCCTAAATCTGAATCGATTACGTTAAAACATGGATGCAATCACATAAAGTAGATGGTGTCCCACCCACACGTGCCAGCTCTTCAACTACATCCATGTTGCAGGGAAATCACAATACTACAGTTTCGGTAATACTTTTAGGAATGCCATATCTTTGTTATTTCATCAGTTGTTCAACAAAAGGGTTTATTAGTTACTGACACAAACGTCATGAAATTTTGGCCTGATTTTATTGTTTCTAATACATTTTCTGGTTTTGACATGTTAAGCTTTGTTACGTCTTGACAATCTGGTTTGTGTTCACTCACGGGTGAAGTCGAAACGTCTTGTACATACCAAAATATTATTATTAGTAGCATGACGTTCTATTGAACCAGTGGTGTACTTAAAGTTTCACAATAAGACAAACCCGTATATTTATGTCAGTAAATGAAATCAAATCCATCTTGTTCCCTGTTCATTCTTCAATTTCAGTTGCATGACGTGGGTGAAAGCACCGTGGCAAATATACTCTCGCTAGATTGAATATAATAAATTATTTGAATAATATGAACTTATGGACTTATATCAAGGTACTGCCACTGCATTGGACAGAATGAGGTAAAATCTTTTACCAACTTATTTCCTACCATGCTATTAAACAGCTCTATTAATAAATCGTTCTTACCGGAATTCTTACGAACACGGAACCGACTCTTCACAAATAATAATTATAACGTCTTACTAAAATCAATCTACTAACAATAGAAACAGCTAGACTTCTAATATAAGAAAAATAGCTACGTATCATTTCGTCACATCTCTAGGTATTTCACAAAAATCCCAAGTTCAGAGTTTCGCTGCGGCATATATACTTACTTAGTATTTGATAGCAAAGTCCGAAAAACCGCTACGCAAGATAATGTTAGTTGTAGCTTCGGATATGTTAATTACATTCCAGTGTTATAATCTACGGTTTGTTCAAACCAGATTCTGATTTAGACAAAGTCTGATCGCATTTCCTAGCTACCTGCCGCCTGAGGAATAGCTAAATTTTGCTATCTAATCTAAAGTATTAATATATTGGATATTTATGCAATTGACGTTTTCTGTGAAGAAAATTAATATCGATACGTTTTTCATATAAAAGATTAATGTACTAACATTTTCTAATGGTAACGCCGAATTCGACCATATTTTACAGTCAAAGTTGCTTAACTTCAAATCAAGCATTGGATCCTTATAATATCAAAAAAGCAACCATCATGAAATTATGTCAAGCAACGAATCTGAGAAGACATTAAAAGACCTAACTTCTAGGAGTCAATTTAGTAAGAAATCCTCCAAGCTGCCGAGTATTCATTTTACAGCAAGGATATATAGATCGCTATAACGCCAGTTCTCATCTCTTAACATGGCCTTTTACCAAAACTTTTATGGATCGTTTTTATTCATCCAGAAACAAGAACAATAATTAGTTGATTAATCACTTAAATAATTGCCCTATGTGGGATTCAACACACACACATCAAACACATTCAACACTCAAAGCGGCAATAGCGCCGAAGGCGTCCGCTTGCCGCTGGCTCACAAGCCATACGTGCAATCTTTCTCCTCCGACTGTCCCCTTCACATTTACCTATTACACTTTCTTGGCCAATCTTTTCGTCATTGTAAATAAAATTTATCTTACTTTATATATTAGATTCTTATATTTTCTTACCCATCATGATAATTATAATAACGATCATTGAATGAGCGTCATAAAATTAAAATTATCGTTAAGTTTCATAATAAGCTTCACTTAGATTGCATTAAGGTTGAGAACTAACAATTATCTCACGTTTACGCACATTTAAAACTAGTCAACCGCACTTTATGCCAGTAGAATTTAATCTATGGTAAGAAGGGTTGCCAATTAATATAAAAATACACTGTACCGAAGCATTAATAATTCTAAAAAGTTGTTTTTAGCCGATTTGATTTGAACCCACGTAATAAGGTGAGTCTGGAATGTGCTTAATTTACAGCAATTTATATAGTATACCTATAACTTATTTTAAATCAATAAGATACGTTAAAAAAAATCTAACATACGAATCAAATTTAAAAATATGTTTCAGGTCTTATTTAAGTAGTTTCTCAAAATAAATAAATAAAATAAATGCCTAGTGAATATTATAATCATATTAATGTCAAATGTAAGATATAAATTATGACGTAACTGTAACGTTAGGAACAGGTGTGCGAGACATATAGCAATATCCCAACTACAACCTGACTTTAACTCATTTTGAAATTTAAAACATAATGCTATCTCATTTTGTTACGAGAATCGAGGTCTTTTTTCAGACACCATTGTCTATTCTGAATTTTCTTACAAAAAACCCACACATTATAGAACTGGAGAAAATATAACTACACATACATATAAACGCCCATCAAATTTATTTTAAAATATCTGAAACGATTTCAACCAGTTATTTTAAATGCTATATAGTGTACAGCAACGGAATAACAGATTGACATAATAGTTTGCATGGATATAGTTCATAGGTCAGAAAGCGAATATCGCAAATAATCGCAATTATTGTGGTATCTTTTGAATTCAGTGAGCGATGTCGCGGGTAAAAAGCTAGTGCACCAATAAAGTATATCGTAGAGATCCTACATTAAATACAGTAACATTAAATGTAGACTAAAGTCACATTCGAATTTGTTAAAGTTACCCGCGGAGCCTTGGCTACGACAAAACTAACAGCCAAACGCTCATTACCGACCTTCCAATTGAATCTGACACTATATATATATACTGTAACCATACTTTAAATATCGTTTTAGGACAAAATAATAAGCAAAATGGGCTACCCAATTATAAGAATGTCAACCCTGTAGACTAATAAAATACATTATCATTAGGTAAATGATCCAAGTTTATATTATTCTACAACTTTTAATACAAATAGCTGACATTATTATAATAGGAGAGTTGTCAATTTTGTTCGTTCTTACGCAACAGAAAATACCATTCAAAAGAAAACTTTTGTAAAAACATCGACAACGTCGATTGCAACATGAGTGAGCAATTAATATGTAATTCAGGTATGAGCAAAGATCAGGAATAGTGGAGATCACTAGCTCACTTGCACGCCTACATTCAACTAATAAGTACATCACAATCCAGCACCCTTTATCTAACACTTGACAATTTTTACTACAGCAAAAAAGAATTGAAATGGTCCTGTAATTTTAAGTGGATAAACAAAAGCCTTTGTATTATTGCTAACGTAATTTTAAATTTAAATATATTGAGTCAATTTCCCTACCAATCTGAAAGCGTTCCTGCAAATAAACGAATAAAATAATTCTCCATAATTACAAAGCTATCCAACCAAGAGTCCGAATGCCCTAAATACCTGGACATTCACAATAAACCCAATCTTTTTGGGTATCCTAACTGGTTCTGTTTACTAAAACAACACATAAATAAACCAAAAGCTAAAGCTAGGTCAGGTGAAGGTAGTTCTTGCGGAATTCACTCCCCTCTCCCACCTCCCCTCCAGTAACCATTCACCCCCTCGGCCCTCTCGGCTCGGTAACTGTATTTGCGAGATGATCCTTATTTGAAAGTAAACATGGCTAAAGGTAAGAGAAAGGATGGGTTAACTAACCTTTATGCTGGAATGTAATTAGATTCTGGTTTTAATTAATATGTGATGCTGTTTTGTAGGCTGGTAAGGATGTCACAAGTTAAGATTGGCAACATACTTTGTTATCTATTTCTATTTTATGCATACATATGTACATACATACATAGATTCACGCCTGTTTCCCAGAGGGGTAGGCAGAGACTACGGATTTCCATTTACGATCCTGACACACTTCTCTGACTTTCTTCACTTTTTCAGTCCAGAGCCTGCTTCGCATGTGCACATCCTTATCTCTGAACTACAGTCCGAGCGACACAGTTCTAATATACATATAATAGGTTTAGCTAAATTACTACAGTTGTCATTATAATATTTTATGGTCTTAGGCTACGGTGTCATATTAGCCAATGACTTATGCAGTCGTAGGCTTTACGGCTGTTCTGTTAAATATATTCTCACGATGGTATTAGGCCTACAATTAATTAAACCTAGCAATTTCGTTAGACTTATGTTGGAAACCCGAATCCAACCCGAAAGTTCTTTTTTTAATTATTACTAGTTTAGGTTACGAAATACTAGTATTCTTGTTTAACTGTGGTGATCCAACCTATGACGTCTTTCTTAATTACAGGTCCAAGCTCCATTTTGCCTTCAAAAATTGCCTTATTAGTAGTGCCAATCTAAGACTAACATGGACTATTCTTTCACCATTATTTGTTAGAGATTGATTGAAGATAATTATTTGTATGACCCACTAATGATTGTTCTGAGTCTGGATCAATTGCTTCCGTTAATTGTATGTTTGGAAGGTACCCGGCTTGAAGGTATAAGGCTTGAAGGAAAAGGTTTTCTATCTCTCCCATTCATTTTCTACCGACCTAACTTTAGTTATTTATCCCTACAGTCGGATTTAATATGCGAATAAAACCTATTATACTGCAAACGATAATAAGCTAACGAAATCGCTTATTGTATACTTGTTTGCTATATTTGTAGTATATATTTCTATACTATATATCCGTTTGCGATGCAACTTACAGATTTAATAAAGGTTTCTAATCTAACAAAATACTAAACATTTTAACTCATTAAAGTATTCTTAAGGACATCTGCCACTGAATTGCAACTTAAACCAAGCTTTAGCTAGTAAATAATGAAACATATCGACTAGCAAAATCGCAAGCAAAACGACAATAAAGCATGCATTACAATTTATTTGGTTAACGGTATCGTAACGCGGGCGCAATGCGCAGGAGTGCCGCGACCGGGAGGACCCGGTCGGCCTTAAAGGTCGCCTCCACTGTAGGAATGCTTTTGACTCGCTATAGGTACTTACTTAATACGTATATGTCATTGAGTTATTAATACGGACTAGAGGAGATATCTCAACTAAATTATTTGTAACACGTGTTAGAATGCATGCTCTCTAACTCACTTAGTGTGAGTCAGGCAATTACTGGAACCACTCGATTGAATGCAAAATTAATTAAGCAGTAACAACACAATACATGATGGCGTGTTTTAAATACTGAAATTTTACACTTAAAAGTGTCATTGCAAAAATCAGCCCAGAAACAAGTGGTTGTTTATTTTTAATTATTGACACATTTTTACGAAAATATGTCGAAATTTTACTGTCTGTAGCTAACACGAATCATTTCTTGATATAGGAATAGCATCTAAGTTAGTCCCGAGAGCATGCACTCACATGTGGAACAAACGTAGTTGATATGTCTCATCTAGTAAGTAGTACATGTATTAACTCAATGGTACAGATATATTTTGAGATGTTATTGTATTTAAGAATAGTAGGATGGGCAACATTCTTGCATATATTAGTAAGTATTGTAATTGCTTAGTTACTTAACTTGTAATGAAGGTTAATGATTTGAGGTATGATTTAAGTTAGAAGGTATCTTGCTGCGATTACACTTATTATAATATGCTTTATGGCAAAAGTATTAAGTTTTGTAAAATATCGTAAAACATAAGTTGTAAGGTATGATTTAAAGAAGACATAGGTTAAAGGTTTTTTTTTATTGATCTCTGTATACCTAAGTGTTTTAACAACCCAAAGATAAAGGCTTGAGTTGTTTATAGTAAAGTTTTCTAATATATCTTATTTAGTAAACAAAAATGGCATCCTGGTAGCTAGAGACTCGACTTAGACATTTTTAGTTATATTTAATTTTATATTTATTATTTTAAATTTATTTGAGAATGAATATAGTAGGGAGCAGTAAGTAACTAAATGACCTATTAAAAGATTTTTTGTTTGCCAAACAAAACAGTTAAGATAATTCGTTTATTTGTACGTGAAGAGAACTCTTTGTAATCTTTTTAGGCATATTGGAGTTCAAAATTTAGCACACCTAGTTGAAGTTTATAAAGAGCGATAAAGTCAATAATTCAATTATTTATTTTATATAATGACTTATGATCGAGTTTCAGCCACTTCTTATAAAAAACCTATTAAGACATAATACATAAATGTCTTGCCTCCTAATCTCTTATAATGCCAATTCATTTATTATACAGTGATAGCCTAATAGCTAAGGCAACTGAACATCAATCAAAATGTCACCAGTTCTCATCTCACCCAATGCTCTATTGGCGTAACGGCTCTTAGGGTGTTACCAGACCAATCGATCGATCGTCGATCGACGGCATCGGTCGACATCGATTGTTCTGGTAAAAACTATCGATCGACGTCGACTAATCTTCCTTCTACCATCGATGGATGCCGTCGATCGACGATCGATCGATTGGTCTGGTAACACCCTTATACACGACACGATACATACACAAGTTGTATGCATCGTTCACCCGATCCGAACTACCCGACAAGGAGTCCTTATGGTTGATTCGCACATGCAGCTTGCGCATGTAACCCGCGCGGAAAGCTTGCAGATATATTACTAACAGAGAGCTGGCGCATCTATCAGTCGTGGATATCACATCACTGACCAATAGCTGGTGCATGTAACCTGCGTGGATAGCTTACGCATGTAACCCGCCCGGATGACTTGCGCATGTAATCCGCACCAGATACTTGCATCATGTACAACTAAAAGTACTCCTAACAAACAACGTTATTTAAATGGTAATTTCTATATGCTTAGCCTACTAGACCTTTGATCTCCGATTCGAACCACCGCACGGACCTCTGACTTTTCTAACTTATGTGCGTTTTGAAAAAGTTAATTATCTCTCGCTTTAATGTCGACACTCACGCCACTGGTAAGACTTCTAATGATTTACTGTTTAATATGACTTCTATAGTCAACTACCTTCGTAGCGCAGCGTTAATCAATGCTGCTACTGTGCGCGAGTTCTCGGGTTCGATACTTCGGTAAAAGTGGGTGTGTGTGTGTGTGTCTAATACTGTTATTGGATTTTACGTCAATCTTGGCAGCGCAGCGGTAGTTAATGTCAATGTTGTTCGTAAGGTCTTGGGATCGAAGCCTGTCTCGGATAAAGTGTTATTGGGTTTTCTGTTAACCTCTTTAGCACAGCGGTTGAGAATGCGACTGCGCGGGATCTCAGGTTCGATGCATGGGACAGACAAAGTGTAATCAGGTTATCTATTAAATCAAATTGTGCCCCGTAGACGGCAATAGGCTCGTTCGTTATTATGTTCTTATGTTATCGTTCTGGCTAAAAGTGGATGTAATATACGTAGGTATACTACATCCACATTTAGCCAGCTAAGGTTTCTATTCCCCTATTACATAAGAACATATAGAGGTAGCTCTATTTACCGCTTTGGCGACATAAGCGTAAAACAATTTATATAATTATGTACTTCTTAGATAATTAAGAAATAAATAGTAAAATTTACTTACGTAAATAGCTGCAATAAAACCGATTACGTTAAGTACAACTTGTAAATGATGAAGACATCGTCGCTATACTTGACCGCTTAGTAAACAAATATCGTGACTTACACCCGGTTTATCAAAGACTAATCAACGACGTGCCAAAATCAAGCTCATCTCAAGTGATTTAATTGGCTGGTGCTAATTCAGTGACAGTAATTACCTTAGTAGGAGACTACTGGACTGCCACGCAGACGTCTCGAGTTCGATCCCACAGCGCGCATCTCTGACTTTTCGAAGTTATCTGCGTATCAAATAGTTAATTATCGCTTTCTTTAACTGTGTAGGAAAACATCGTCAGGAAATCTGCATGTCTGAGATTTCTCCTCTTCATAATGTTCTCAAAGATATGTGAAGTCTGCCAAGCTGTCGGGTCAGCGTGGTGGACTATGATCTAACCCTTCTCACACTGCAAAGAGGCCCGTGCCCAGCAGTGGGACAGTTTAATCCAGGGCTAGTATTTTTATAATTCAGTGAGCCAATCGCAGCGGTTGATATAATATTGACTGTTGGTAACAGTTTTTGTGTTAATCTGCTGTTCGGAAAACGCGTGTTAATATAATAAATATGAAAGAGTATGTGTTTATTATTTAATCTCGAAAAAACACACACGTTTCACAGAAAAACGCAATATGTAATACATTGCCTGACCCGAGACCCATGCACAGCAGTCGCCGTAACAACTGCTGCGCAGACAAAACAATCCATACTAAACTTAATACACAAAATAACAGTTAAAATAGACTCAAAACCATGCAATTTTATGTTAAAGTAAGAATACATAGTTTGTGAATTCATCGCACGAAGTAACCAGAAAACGATGACGCAACAAAGTAATGACCATGTTTTTGCTGAAACGTGTATTTAGCTTGTGATACAATTTCGATACAATTCTCACTTATTTCAGTTGATATTTAATAATATGATAATAGGGTTATTGACTCACACTAAATCTGGTAGTAGAGAGGAAAAGGATGCACGATACAAACTGTGACATAACTGCTATTAAAACGCAGCAGTCTGACGGAGATAGTAAGACAGCCCCACTTTTTCTTTTATATGAATTTTAGATAACAACAATAACAACAATATTCTACCACATACACACAACACCATCTAGCCCAAACTAAGCAGAGCTTGTACTATGGGTACTAGACAATGGATAAACATACTTAAATACTTTTTTTTTTGTAAATACATACATATTATACATAGAAAACCCAGACCAAGACAAACATCCATGTTCATGCACACAAATGTTTGACTTGTGCGGGAATCGAACCCGCGACCTCAGGCGTGGCAGTCGGTTACACTAACCACTACGCCATCGAGTCGTCGAGATATTAATTACTTCGTTATTTTGCAACCAATTTAGACACTGTTTGCACAAAAAGATTCCTTTTGACCGCTATTTGCTATTGTGTATAAAATAGTGTTCAACATTTTAACTTTATATATTAGGGTAGCCTGCCTATGTTTGCATAGGCAGCTACCCTATTATACTAGCTGTTGGTTTTATCTATGTTTATGATTACTGCGCCGCTCCCGTAACTCATAGCGTAATGTTACATAGTCTATAAACTTCCTCAAGATTTGGGTTACCAGACGCAAAAAAAAATTAAATTAATAATAATAACATTCTATCACATACACACAACACCATCTAGCCCAAACTAAGCAGAGCAACAATGTAATGGATAAACATACAAAAATCATTTCTTTTTGTAAATACATACATATTATACATAGAAACACCCAGACCAAGACAAACCTTCATGTTCATGCACACAAATGTTTGACTTGTGCGGGAATCGAACCCATCGAATGATAATTCTAGAGATAAGTTTTTTTAAATAATAAACAAACGAACTCTTTAGCTTTATTATATTGAATAGTAAAACAGATAAAATATACATAGTCTCACGTCTATTCGAAAGGCTAGGAGTTGTATTACATCCACATTTCGCTAGCTATGGTTTAAGACCCACGTCATAGAGGACGAGCCTATGACAGTCTACCACGCACAGTTTCGAACTCTGTGCAGTTACGAAGATCTTTTTATTACTAATTCCAATAACACTATGTCAGAGCCGGCAATCGAAGCCTTATGTAGTACAGTAGTCGTATTCACTGCCGCTGCACTATTCCATATAATATCTAATATCGACATTGCATCAGTAGTTATCTCTTTTGCACATTGATATTTCAGTCGGGCCCAGCGCAACGGCAATAGATCTGTTAAAAACCGTTTCTAGAGATGTTTTGATCGCCGCATTTCATTTTACGCAAATACCTATTAATCTCAATAAGATGAAACATAGTTTAGATATCAAATTAAACTCGAAACTGTGAAAACTGCATCACAATCCTTGCAGTAGCTTTTACGTGAGTAACAATAAAAGTTTAAAAACTATAACACGACTACGTAAAAAAAGGGGTGTAAAACGGATGAATTTAAAATTTATATAGCCTATGTCACCCGGCCATTATTACGAATCTATTGACACCTCATAAAATCAGTTCAGTAGTTTAGGCGCTACGGTGGAACATACAAACATACATACCCAGACTGCCAAAATCATTACCCTTCCTTTTAGCTTCACCGTAGTCGGTTAAAAACCAAAATTTAAAACTCAATATTAACAATAAACTCAAATAGAATTAAACAAAGACAAAACAACAAAACATTTAAACAGAAAAACATTAAACAAACATATTCAGATAAACAGTAGCAGCGTAACGGATAAAAACAGTCGGCGCATATCAGATGATGATGTAAAGGTCAAAGGCGTGGCGGGAACCGAACCCGCACCGCTATCTGCGAATAGTAACAAGTCGTGTGTCACGAGGCGTTAACCATCGTTGTGGGTAACGGAATGGAGATCCCAGGTCAATGCAGTACGGCTCTTCGAGACATCAAATATAAACAGTAAAACACAAACATTTTGTTTAACTAAAGGGATTTCTAAACAGGAATTTCAATGCTTAGTGTGGCTGCAATATACTGGCTAGCAATAACAACCATATTATCAAATACTCGATTGAATATGGTTTTCCAAAAAAATGTGTGGCATGGTATACGATTTAATATTATTTTGCTGGCCGGGTAAAAAATTGGAGTCATTCTGCAGTAAAAATAATGCCCATTTAGAAGACGCTTAAGATTTTCGCTTCTTTACCATAGCACACATTTATTTTCAGTCTATATTTCTATACTAATATTACAGCTGAAGAGTTTGTTTGTTTGGTTGAACGCGCTAATCTCAGGAACTACTGGTTTGAATTGAAAAATCTTTTAGTGTTGGATAGCCCATTTATCGAGGAAGGCTATAAGCTATATAACATCATGCTACTACCAATATGAGCGAAGGATCAAAGAAACATTTTGCATAAACAGGAAAATTTCTCTTATGTGACGCAGACGAAGTTGCGCGGGCCAGCTAGTGTTAAATAAAACTACAAACACGATTTTTTCCAAAGGGGTAGGCAGTGACTAAGGATTGTCACTTGCTACGATCCTACCATATCACATACGAATAGCTACAAAAATCGTATGATTTTTATCTCAGTATTGACTTGTGTTGGTTGTACATATTATGCAACGATGTAGTAAATAATTTTAGTACCTACAGCAAATTTATAGATTAATACATAGACTGACGTGTATACCCTGTAAGGGTAGGTATAGATTTCTACCTACTGCAATCCTTGCATAATTATCTTTCTTGCTTCATTTACTTGCAATATATTCTTTATAGACAGTTTTTGGCAAACTCGTCTCAAGAAAGACAAAATCAGAAGTCGCCTTTTGACTTTTCTATTTACATTCGCCTTATATACGTTTTTAGTACTAGTATCTTTCTTATTCGTAACAAACTGAGTCTTAAATCTTTCTGGCTATTATTCTCAAATACATAAAGTCTCTTATCTAAGTCATAGCCTGTTTATTATGTAGAACAAAGCAATAATTCAGATACGGACCAAATCGGTGCGATATTTACACGATTTGATTTATTTCGAATTCATAGAAAGGTTTAAAGGGTTCGATTCCCGCACAAGTCAAACATTTGTGTGCATAAACATGGATGTTTGTCTTGGTCTGGGTGTTTCTATGTATAATATGTATGTATTTACAAAAAAAAAAAAAAAGTATTTAAGTACGTTTATCCATTGTCTAGTACCCATAGTACAAGCTCTGCTTAGTTTGGGCTAGATGGTGTTGTGTGTATGTGGTAAAATATTATTATTATTATTATTATTATTATAGATAGCTGTCGTATCTGCAATTAAATACTTAATCAATCTCAAACCATATCGAATAGAAATTCGTCTTATATTGTGCTATAACTTCTCGAACGGTAATGCTTATCGAAATAATTTCTAAACGTCAAGATATACCGTCCAATCGTTAGGGCTAGTTATCCAAAACTTCTGAATCGGAAGAACTATTTAGAAGAAATATATTGTTGTACTGCATGCCTACGCTTATATTATAACGTATACATGAACGCAAAACTAAGTAGTCAGAAACTTAAAAGCCAATGATCACCCTATATTCCTAATAGGAATATGTGGAATATATGTGTATATATATTTAAGATAGCGCAAACTAATAACTATAGCAAACCTATAATAAGAACCCGAGCTAAGTATTATCAGTCTTCCAGTTGTGTCTCGCGCGTTGCCTCAGGGAAATGGGATAAATGATCAATGACGTAATATAAAATAGTGTATATATCATTGTAAATGATAGGATGGAAGGAAAGGGATGGGATAGGTAAGTGCCTGTGTGTGCCTGTGAAAGTCTTACTTACCGGACGAAATGCATTAACGGTGTTACTATTCTTATCCTGGTTTCCTGTAAGAAGGAAGTACTTCTTCGAGGGAGCCGGCTGATTATTACTGTCACCAAATAATTGGCAACGATTGGTTCTTCAACTCAAATATTTAGTTATTTTAATTAGTTTAAATTCCTATTATATAGATATACCTACCAAAGAATCGTAATTTATTTAAAAACTACCTCTGTTAACTATTTTAAAACCATAAACCTTATGTTTCTAAAAATAGTTTTACTAGTGTTTCTAAATTAAAACCGCAAAAAATATCGCATATAGTAAGTGGCTTAATTTTAATTTTAACTCGTTTACTGAAAGCTTTATAGTACATGGAAGTAGGTCACCAAAGCTCAAGTTAAGTGTACTCTGAGTCATGATGGGTTCCCATGACACCATAAACTTGTGATGACTCATCAATGACACGGAATTCTAGTAATCTTCGTGTAGACGTGAATGAACGTGTTCGCAAACTATAAGTATTATTATAACAGTTCGTACAACTATGGTAGGTATAAATCAAAACCTGATTGAAATGCTAATAATAATGATAACTGACTTGTCGGTCCGATGGCTTATGTGTTTCAACTATTACCAGTCAGTAAGGTGACAGGTTTTTATTTCTGGATTTTCGTTATAAAAATACTAAAGCACTGTTTGACTAGGTATTCTCCACCTAGAGGTGGAGCTCACGTGGAGCTTGAATTCTAAAACCATAAGTATAATAAATATCCATATTGATAATTATGCTGCATAACAAGCGAACTGTGGGAGGTAAGCCTACCATTGCTGTTATTAAAAATGCCGTGAAAAATGAAATATCACATTGCTAAGACCCGGACATTATCACCACACAATTAGTAAAAAATATAAGCGCAAACTTTCCTATGAGAGCCAGGCGGGTAAAATTCAAAACAATACATATAAACAGCTTTAACAAATTTCACCTATCTTAAAATTGACAAAAACATATTTACATAACGCATTGGCAAACATCTGGTTAAAAACCCACAATCTTCATCCTGAGTAGCGTTGTACGACAAGAATATCAAACAATAATTAAAAGCGGCAACCAAATATTTCCGTATTTTTTGTCTAGCCTAATACTTGTCGTATCTTGTTGAAGACTAAACAATGACTAAAGATGTCCAGATGGTTCTGATCGCAATCCAGTCCAGATGTGGCCTTATTATCCTATTGTTTAAATAATAGATGGTTTTGCACGTGCGTTACCTGCCTAATTTAAAAACCTGGTGTTTGTTTTTAAAACACATGTTTTATTACTTCAGGGGATTTTGCAGATGTTTTATTGTTTAAAACTATGACTGCTATTGTTCTCTATGGGAATTTACTTTTTTTTGGGACTTTCTTTTGAATTTTGTTAACATGTGGACGGCATTAGAGAAAGGAACTATTTCAGGCAATTGTTTTGTTTTACTAGTTTCTGCCCGTGGCTTCGCCCGCGTTAAGAAACGGGAATACATTAATAGGATAATAATACCTTATGTATTAATCTTGGACATGGTCTATCTGTATGCTAAGTTTAACCTAATCTATTTGACGGTTTGCATGATTAAATAACAAAAATCGAAAAATCTTCATAAACTCACATATTTTGACAATGCGAAATGTAGATTCGTGTTCATTTTTATGTTAATGAATGCTACTGATTATGTATACACGTAAAAGTTCAAATGTTTGTTGCTCAATCTCCACGAACCACTTAACAGGTATTGGTGCAATTTTAGCATGAAGATAAGTTGAACTATAGAGAAGGATGAAGTGAGAAGACATTTAAAAAAAATCATGTTTAAAAGTCTTTAGGCGGGTCGTTTGGTTCCTACGCCGCGGGAGATTTTAATAGATATTGGTTACCTACTACTAGTGGCCGTGGCTTCGCTCGCGTGGACATCTCACATTCGCGAAGTGCGCCCGCGTAGCGATGCGGTTGTTCTGCCAACACGATGCCGTTAAATTACTACCGCTAATATCGCAGGCAACCTACCGTATCGTAAGCAATTTAGATACATTTGGTTACAATATATTTAAAAGGGTCAGATAAATACTATGCTAAAAGGTTAATGTAAATCGGACTAGAGGTTCTCTAGTTAAAAGCGCACAACACGTTCTATAAAAAAAAGTTTGTGTGCGTATGTGTTTGCTCGTGCCTGCTGCCTCACCGGTGGGAATCCTACAGGCACATACACCGAAACAAAAGTATTCTATGTAATAATTTAGGACATAGTCTATCTATCTGCTAACTTTTAAAATTAGTTCACGCGTAATTGATTAACAAGAATCCAAACATCTTCACTTTCACATTTATATCTAATACTTATTAATAGTATTAAAGAAGATTTTATAAAGAACAGCATTTTCATTGACTACATTCCTTTTTTAAAATACAACAGCAACATCAGCATTGCGCATACGCATCTACATCTCTAGTCCGACGCATAACAATTTGCTTCGCAAAATCATTTAGTAGCAATAAAACTGCTGCTCTATCAGGGTTTATAGCCGTTGTTTAAAACGAGATATAACAGTAAAACGAACGAGTACTCTACTAACTATGTTGACATTTGTATAGAGTAGATGGGCTTGTGATATTTAAATATTACTTTGCCAAAACAGGTTCAGCCGCCAACTTAAAGTTACCGATGAGCTCGAATGGAATTTCGTCACAAGGATTACGTTTAAATTATTGCGTTTTGATCATTTACATACTTTAAAAGTCTCACGCTTATACATATCTCTGAAGATAGGTAGCGGAGTGTTACAATGACATTTCACGTTGGTTTTAGTTCACACGTAATAGCAAACTATTCAGAATTTCTTAACAAAAAATTCAATAAGACTGCTTGATCCAAGAATCGATCCCGACATTTCATGCACAGCATTTGCATTTACTACCGCTGCGTCAGCGAAGGACCCATGTAATGATTTTTGCTTTTTAATAAAACACATAGAAATAATTGACGTGTCGCAGTAGACTTTACAAACAAACAACGGATACAAAGAACATTTTTGAACCGTGTGGTATCAAACACACAACAATCACCGCAGTGGCAGTGGAAGTCGAATTTGGTAGACAGCAAGTAACGGTGATACCCAGACAGCCAGGTTTTGTCCAAGTTCCGAATTTGAACAAAAGCTTTGAATAGACAAAGGCGATTTCACTGCATCTAAAAGCCTATAAAAGCTCAGCTCAAGTCAATAAAATCCCCTATAAGGTTATTTTATCAATTAATAATCTCTTTATTCTAACACATATGTATCTAACTTAGTCATAAGTCAACAGTAACGTTACCACATACGGTAAAAATAAAGCTGATCAGTAAAACCACTGACATTTGCAATTGAATAATATTAGTTTTATCATTATGATTCACGACTTCTCTCATAAGAAGTATGTGAATCATAGCATCAGACTCTAAACTTTAATGTCATACAATACTTTGTAATAGTTGCGAAACTTTACAGGTGCGGGTAGTCGAATACGGATTATCAAATTAACTTTTGGCTTGCAAAATATGACATACCTATCTGTTTGTAAGTGGCGGGAACGTTATAGTTAATAATAATCGCGCAATGATTATCGAAGTCACCATTTCTCATGGCAACATTCTTATGAAAGCTCTAAAAGGATAGATATGAAATAACTAGACTTCCATGTGATTGTCGACATGTTGTACATGGATTTCACAGTCGAACAGTGTTCAAAAGCTTGGATCAAAGGATTGATACAGAAGCCAACACACACGCATGACACACATTATGAGGAGGTTTAGACCCTGTTCCTAATGGCAGCGGGATTTCATATTCTTTTATTGATTATTTGAAATATATTTCAAATGTTAGATATATTTAAACGATTTTAATAAAGACAAATATAACTTTTTATTTCACATGAAAAGTGTGGATCTTTTAATATCGTTGGACAAAAGGTAAACCAAATTGCTTTATTTTTATGAAGTTATTTTGATCGTTTCCGAGTTGATGTTACATGTACCTGACACTCCTCTCTGTCTGAGAAAACGCAAGCGCAAACAAATTGAATATTCTCACAGATTACTATGAATCATGAATAAAATCTTTAACCCGTGATTCATGGTTAAGTTCTTTTTTTAATTCAGTATGTGACCCACAGGTTAAGGAAAGCTTGAGTAGGTAGATGCCTATCGAATTATTCGCTTTTACTATACATAATAATGCAAGCGATGGTAGCGCAATTGACATGGTATAAAATGAGATCGAGAGAGAGATCTTCGGTTAAATCTAGCTTAACTAATGTGAATCCACTACTAACATAAGTAGGTATGTTAGCTTAGCAGCTGGAGTCTGGATTAGTATCTTACATAAATAAAAAGGTGATCAGACACATTATTAGACAAATGCTGTAGTTAAAATACCTACCTCGCCTATACCCCGTGTATTGCAGTTTTGATCGTCATTTTTTATGAGTACAACAATGTGATCATATGATCTTGTTACTTGCAAGTCTTGGGGTATCAGTCGCATCATGCCAACTGTTCTAAAATAGAGACGCAGCGGTGCTTGCGCAGGGTTCATGAACACAGTGGTCTCCCTACCTTAAGCACACCGTCTCCCCAAGGAGCCTGGAATTGCCTGGAAACTTTTGATATGGAGAGGTCACGAGGTTGTTTGCCTGCGATCTTCCCTATGGTATGGTTCTACTTGATCTCAAATTCCTAGGTTTAAATGTGACTTCAGTGTACCGTATCCTGCACCACATCTCCTTAGTGTCATATCATGCCATGTCTAATATGTCTGATCTACGGATAGCTGTTTTGCATCTGTGCGATATTTATTATAATACATACTAGCTAAAGCCGGTGAAACTTCGTTGTGGCTCTGTTTAAAATATTTAACTATTCGTTCCCATAAGAATTACGAGATACAAATATTAAAACAATATTATATATACAAATTCAATATTGTGCAATACTTACAATACTTACAAGTCAATCTATGGGCTAGTTTAATTTTTGAAGAAATAATCATACGGCAGCTGAATTTTTAAATATTCAGATTTAAAAACGTTAAAGTGGCAAATTTTTTTATATAGGTAATTATAAAGATTTATATAGTTCCCTGCGTTAAGGAATGCGGTTTTTACGGTTCTTGTTTTTAAAAAAGATCGGTGATTATAAATAATCGTAAGTAATACATAAACAAAAAATTTATATTAAATTAATATACTAAAAATAAAAAAGATAACGCTTTATTTTATAACAATAAATATAGTTGACAAATTTCGACAAAATTCTAAAGTCGTCAATATTTTTAATAATATTAAAATTTATGCGTTAATATTACAAAGCAATTAATTAACATTCAACCTACCTTACAATAAACATAAATTGCTAAAGAATTTATTCAACAAATAACAGATACTAAAAACAGAATTCTCTAATCAGCTGTTTATTCATTTATGAATGAAACTGTTTATTATTTAAAAATACAAAGGATCGAAGACACTCAATATTATGAATACATTGTAACTGTCTTTCTTTTTATCTTTCAAAACACTATTTTCGCACTAGGAATAATTCCTGTCTCGCGAAGTCTTTACAAACATTCAAACAACTGACAGAAATTACATAGTTTTAGTTCTACATACAGTCTCACGCCTCTATCTATGAAAGAGTTGCCGAAGGTGTATCACACCTATATTTTAACTAAGATTTTCCAACGTAAAAAGGGGCGAGCCTTTTACCAAGCAGCGTTCCAGGCTCTGTGTTAGCAACACACACACTAAGAATTTCTTAATAGAAAACCCAGTAATACTTTGCTCAAAATAAAGATTGAACCTGAGACCTCATGCGTCTTATTTTACCAACACTTTTTTCAAAGGGTTATATTCATATTTTGCAAGGAATGTTTATTGATTAGGTCCCACATAATAAACAGCACGCCTATTTGTCAATAGACGTACTGTTAATTACGTGGGACCTATAGGGGACTATATTGAAAACATGTCTGTCTTCGACATAATAATTCTAAGCTGCTAATAAAATCACCATAGAAGCTCAATGATCGCCCTTACTATGAATACCAAATCTATAAACTAAACCAAATATTTCTGAACCATACAACTTTTATGAGGAAATAGAATATATTACAGGGTAGTAGCATTTGCAATAGTGAAGGGACCACCAAACCCCTATGCTATCGGGCACTAGCTGAACGATACAGACAATAAAACTATACTTATATTGTTGAACATAATAGACATTATTAAATACAATTTGTTTATTACACTACTCATTATAATGACTACTGCAATCTTTAACAATGACTTAAAATTCTTAAGATCATGACTGATGATGCAATGGTGATGTATATGTGAATCATTGGATACTATTATTTACTGCGCCGGTAATTACTTACTTAGTAACATACTGATTTTAATATTACTCATAGTTTGCATATAATTACTATTTGGATCCGGTTGTTTACAATTAGAGATTAAACAATCCGCTATACTTAAATACTCTTGGAAAATGCAAATCATAAGGCTCGATCGTGCATAAAACCTGAAGACAAAATATAGTGAAACGATTTGTGTACGAAATGCTATTAAAATATGTAGGGCTCATAACGTCGGTCGTAGTTGAAACCACAAAGGAAAGATTAAACTGTCAAAATGACAAGAATGGCGATATTCCTAACATGCAATGACAGAAATTAAACCTCTTTTTAAGACTAAACTGATTGATATTACCTGTAATAAAACCATGTGTCATGACCAACGCATTCTATTTTTAAATTACCACTTGATTGTCTGGATAGTTTGAAATTAGAACAAAATAATTTTCTTTCTTTCAGAATAATATAAATTGCCAGGCCAAGCAATAAGGTAACATAATTATATTTTAATATAATAGTAAAAGCAAAAATATTGATTAAATTAGATGAACTCTAATAGTCTGCATAAATCGTTAAAATATATTGCCTAGCTGGACTGATGTCTTCAAAAGTGAACTAATTTATTTACTTATAAGAACATAAAAATAATTATATACCTTTTTTTCAACAAAAGGTAGTAAGTTTTCGGGCTCACAGATCTATATTAATATTTGAATTCTTTATTGATATCATCAACCTTTTCAAACTTTTAAGAAAGGGCTGCATTATATAAATATAAATTCAATAACAATAATTCAATACTATTACCGAACTATAAACAACAGAATCTAAACTAATCTCAAACTCTTGAGAAGAACACCTCGAACATCCTTATTATGACCTACGACCAAACCTTAAATAACTTTAATATACCATTAAGTATCATAACTCAATACTGTATAGCTAGTTTAATCAACTTACAACTATAAACTTAAAACAGATTCATCGACCCATACAAACATCAAAGAGAATTACATTAAAAGCTTTACACAAATAGACTTAGTATCACATTAATATAAAAGAGAAAGTAGGTTTCTTTTATAATTCATCCATACAAATTATTGAACAAAAAGCTCTTTTTGACATGCTTCTGTTAAACTGATGTTTAAGTATGAATCTTTAAAGACAATTTTTATTCACTTCCACAAAGATTTAAATCATAATGTTTAATTATGACGTAGTAGCGACGGATGGCGTAGTTTTTAAGTTGTCTCCTCGCCACTGCCACTACGCCAAGTGTTGTGGGTTCGAATGCCACACAGGACAAAAATTTGTGTGATATACAAATGGATGTTCCAAGTCTGGATGTTCTTTGTGTCCGTTGTTTGAATGTTTGTAAGGTCCTCCGCAATACAGGAATTATGCCTAGCAGTATTAAATTATTTTAGATTTTTATATCAGGGAGACTCCCTGATATAAAAATGTCTTTTAAAATAAATGAAAATAATAATATAGTCATCTTTCTAAGCGTTAAGTTGTCATCAGACACACAATAATATTTGAATTATATATACATAATTATAGAGTTATCACTTTCACTCGTATCTAAAATTGTACTATCTTTTTCTGTAATGTAAATATAATGTGTGAGCTCACTCTTCTTAGTAGTCATTTTTTGGGGCATACTAAGTACCGTAAGGGAACTATGTTTTTTTTTAATTTTATTTAGTTCATAAGAAGATACAAGTTACACAAAAGTAGATGTGACACTGAATCCCACACTAGGATACCCTGTGTTGCGGGATCTAGGCTCTTTCGACTGGTATTCTTACAGTAATTGCATCAGATAGAAACAATTATTATATTAATGCTACTTATACAAATATATTATGCTACAATAATAACTATATATTAAGACTATATAATTATGTAGATGATGATAATTATGTGTTCTGTATGCTAGTGCATGTTTGCTAGTGTATATTTGTGTTTGTGAGTGTATGTGTGTAGATAAATGTTTCTGTTTAAATTTAAATCTTTGCATATCAAAATTGCCCAACGGCAATATTATTCTACAGCTATTAATAATATCAATCCTATTTATTAACTTTCCTCCTTCTGAGTAGAGAGTTCTTCTCAGTATGTTAAAGGTTAGACCATAGTCCACCAAGCTGGCCCAGTGCGCATTGGTAGAATCGCATTTCTTTGAGATCATTATGGAAAACTCTCAGACAAGCTGGTTTCCTCTCGATGTTTTCCTTTGCCGTTAAAGCAAGCTATAATTAAGTGTTTATACGCAAATAACTTTAAACTACCTGAGTGGCGCAGCCGTAGTGAATACGACTGCTGGTCATAAGGTCTCAAGTCTGTTTGCCGGTTTGATTCTCAGTAGCAACACAAAGTCAAAGAGCTGTGCCCGGTGAACGGTAATAAACTCGCCATTTATTACTTCAGACCTAAAATCGTGGCAGACGAAAAGTGCATGTAAAACCCCTTGCCTACCTTTTCGGGGATTTCAACAAAAAACTATGTATATATAGCATTCCTTATTCAACACATGCAATCTCGGCACAAGCTACTGGTATATTATATAGGTTTCATAATAATAGAGATCGGCATTTTATTACTAAAATCTGGCATTTTATGACCAACTCTATTACATTTTCATCGCTAATCCATAAGACTCATATAAAGTCATATTAATTCACATTTTCGTCGAATAAATTCTATGGGACGTCTAAATTTGGCACACGACACCTGCTTCAAGAGGCTTAGCATGCGATTATAAGTATAGGGTTGGCAATAAAGGGAAAAACGCTAGACATCATACATCAACATTACTACATACGGTTGCTCTAAAATCAAGCTTATTGTAACGTAATAATATCAAATTATTACACTGTGCCACTGCCGAGTACGGACCGCTTCTCAGTGTGAGAAGGGTTATTCCATAGTCTACCACGCGACAAACTTCACAATTCACATATTTTTGACATTATGTAAAAGTCAAACAACCAGGATATTTCAATATTCACATTCACCATTAAACCAATTTTTCGCGCGAGAATTTTGCTTTATCCATTGAATTATCACAATTCCGGCACGTTAATTTACATTAAGGTTTTCGTTATAATTTATGAATTTCTTCTTATTTTCATTTTCCTTTGTTTAACCATCCACGCAGTGTACAGCTCAGATTTTTAGTACGGTTAACAATCAATAAAATTAGTCAATAGAATATAGCTGTCTCTTAGGGATAAACACACATTGTACTGCACGTTCAAACTATAAAACCAATCCAACACGAGCGTGGAGAATAAAAAGAAAAGATCGTAGTCACGACCTTTGCAACATTGTAACATAAGTTGTAAATACACTTAGTTCAATGGCGTAAAAAATGCACATGTCGCATGAAAATGTAGAGACTAAGGATTTTCGAAAGACACCAGGGATTTGACGGAAACTTTAAATCTTTAACTATAACACGAAATATGGTGTATAATATTAGATTAAAGTGGCGGTAGCCTCATGTAAAAGGCATCGGTCTTGCGACCGAGTAGTCTTCGGTTCGAAATACCCGCTCATCGCACTACCGATGTGAACAATCTCCTAATAAAAGTTAATCATCTTCCAAATCTAGGCAATTTATCTAACGTGTTCTTACCCCGCAACCCCCTATTTATCTAACTCTGCTCAGGTTAGAAAACCGGGGGTAGAAACATAAACATTATGATCGGCAGTATTCATAAGAGCGAAAAAATCACCAAATAAGACCCTTTGCGAGTATCTATCAAATCAGACCTTAAAATAACATCTCATATTCTAACAATCTTATACCGTTATAACAGTTTTTTTTATACTGCTTTCATCGCAAATATTACGGCCTACCTAATAATAAGCGGTTACCGAAACAGTCCGCAGCCTTTCATACATTTGTACGTTTATATTTGTAAATATTACATGAATACTCATTGCTCTGCTACATTAATAGGATCAATATTATATGATTGGGATCACGATACATAAACATCTGGAGTACATTGACAGTCGAAGCTAGAAACGGTAAATTGAGATGTATACATAAGTATTTATAGCTTTGACGGTTAAGATCAGAAACAGCTCGAAAATAAGACAGAAATGTGTTACTATAGAGTACATAATATATAAATATTTGTTCAACATAATATATTGTTTCATGCTTACACACCTGAAGGCACAAGCTTTCCCTACCATATTCATAGCTAACGAAATCATACACATAAGTGTATCAAGCCCGCATTTCGGCAGCTATGGTCTAATAATAGATCATGACTTAAAGCCATAATTGCACCTCCTATTAGGGAAGCGATCCCATTGCCGTTAACCAAGCTTTTGTCTACAGTTCGAAACTCTGTGCTGCTACTGATAATTTCTTGACAGAAGAATCTAGTGACATTTTGGGAATTTAAGGCGAGACCTTGTGTATAGCAGTCATATTTACAAACATACAGATGCCGAGATTTCAAAAAATAATGATTACCAAGATAAGTGCATACTAAAAGAATGAACAACAAAAGATTAACCAAAAAAATCCATATTTTATTAGTATACTTATGCAACTAGCCTATAACAAATAATCTTTGTAAATAGATTTTAGTGGCATGTATACATTAAGTAAATGTAAATAGTTTGAAAATATTAATCTTTCGAACTTTGTAAGAATAAATAAAGCCATGTTTAACTAGCCTATTAGTAGTAGTTAATTTGAATTTGCTTAGTGGCAACCCTAAGCTTTCTTTGGAATATATCTTGGGCACACTTTCCAATAGAGATGGTCGACGCTTTCCGTCGGAACATTCCATACGTTGATGCTATTCGGCACGGGTTAAGATATACGAAGATGCAAATGAGATGCCTCCGAATTGTTTTGTTATACAAATTATGTTTAATAATTACCAAGCTTAAGTGACATCGCGTAAACTTTGACAGTCAATATTATGTTGTAATTTTAAAGGGTAAGATTTATTCTTTGTGGTATTTATATAGTGCGAGATTAAGCAATTGTTTCGTGGTCAATTATTTAGGTACATAAGCAACTAATGTCATTCGGACCTTATGACAATCGCGCCATCTTGGCTTTATCGCGCTTTTCTGTGAACTTGAGAACTTCAGACAAACGTTTAGCATGTGAGACAAAAGAAAGAAGTATTAGCAGATTTTATGACGTAATTACATCTTCAGATGTTACCCAACTAACTAACGTAGCAAAACAAAAACTTGATGCAGTAGGTTTTATAGCAAGGGCAATTTATAACTCTGGTTAAGCTTTTGCGCAAATATGAAGGTACCAAACGTATAAGTAACCGTAAGAAAAAAATAACGACCTTTACAATTAGACCTTGGCTTCATAAAATTATTAAGTAAATACGTAAAAGCAGTCCAAAATATACCTCGGTAGGTATAAGTAGGGGTTGTTCACATTAAGCGATAGAATCTATTAGCGTCACGAAAACTTTTGAACTTGTTCAATATTATTTATTAGTTTGAAGCGTGATAAATAATATTTCGTACTGAAACTTTGACTTAATCTACTAAAATTGTATAATAAATCTGAATAATTTGGATATTTTGATTGTTTGTACGCGCTTATGTCAAGAACTGCTCTACGGCAATGTATTTCTAAATTAGATAGCCCTTTTATAGCAGGTGGGGCTATATAATACCATGCCACTATCTAATATAGTGAAGCAGTAAGCATAAATGTCGCTGAACGTGTATAGAACTAGGAAACGTAACATTAAAGTAAATATTATAGTTTTACATAATTCGCTAAACGATGATACCTTAAGCAATGTATATCACAAAATAGTGCTTGTATCAGGTATCGGGATAAATATCTATTCTATAGAACACACAGAAACATCACAGAAAAGTATTTTTTACAAATTAGGCAACTTACCCTTTTATGCGTCCCGAATTCTTCCCTGAAAGTGAATATTAAGCACCTTCTTTTCACGCTGTTTGGCTTTTCCTGCTCCTTGGCGATCCATAGCAGATGTCTGAAAGAAATATATACTATCGCTAAAAACAAATTGGATGTCTAAAACGTATTTTCAATGGGTCGGTAACGCGCTAGTGACACGCCTGACACTGCAAGCAATATTGAGCTAGTAACCTTTTCCATCATCGTATACGACCATATTTGTTTTAGTATAAAAAAACATCTAATTACAACTTTTCATAAATAATTGTTTTGCTATAATTTATTGTATATAAAAGAAATTGTATTGATACTGATCCAAATTTAATGAAGAAAGCGATATCTAATTAACTGTATATCAAATAATTAAACCAGAAAGAAGTACATATCTAAGATACGAATAATCATATTTATTTTCTTATAATATTATGTCGCGTGCTTTCATGCCAACATTCAAGTTTCTAAGACTTGTAAAGATTTTATGACCGGCCAGGACAACTACAAGATTTTGATAGCCAGTCGGTACGGCAGTTACTAAAATACGTGTTTAAGTTAAAAGGTCATTACTTTTTATCGCAATGAGTTAGAAACTACAGTTTTTTACAGATCGCCGAGGCTGTTGACCTGTGCATTTTATAATTAATTTCAGTTTAATATGTCTAGCTGTTTGTATCTAGAATAATCGTGACTAAGCGACTAACAATGATATGAAGTGATAGCTGTATATATATATATATCATTTTCCCCATTTTACCCTATCCAAATTTTTTACAATTTATTGAGTTACCAGACTAATTAGATATGGCTTAATGTCTGTTTTTCAAGGAATTACCAGCTAAATTGCGGCATATTAGAGAGTACTGAGTACTGACTCCCCTGAACCATTTCCTAATTACTTATAACAGCAATAAACAACGAAATCGTTACCCTATTAATATTACAAATGTGAAAGATTGTGACAATGTTTGGATGTTTGTTATTCAATCACGCGTATTTGGAAGAAACCTTGCACACAGATAAACCATGTCCTGAATTAACACATATGGTACTTTATATCCCAGTATGCATTCCCGTGGGATTTTTGAGAACGAAGGAAAGGACAGAAACATTCATTACATTGGGAAAAAAACTTTAGGTTTTGCATCATGCTGCTGCGAAAGACACTGTATCATTAACATTTTTGTCATTCAAATTTAGAACATATTTATGTTTCATAATTTTTATTTTTTTACTTAGCCACGTACCCGCACCTATATAATATATTGTCACACGATATATTATATCTCAAATGTCAAACAGCTTTTTCCCTCCAAACTTGTAAATCGGTTACTCGAATGCCACATCCACGGAGCATGCCTCACAAGTGAATACCGCCGACCCACCCGCAGGCACTAGGTCGAGCCAGAGGTCGCACAGACAGACAGACAACAGGATGTAACCATGACTCTACTATAAGTTTTTATTGCGAAACTCAGTACGGTATTTATCTGTTTTGTAATCGATCATTACTGTCTAGTTTAACTGTTGCATTTGTTTTTTGGGGTGGCGCTTTTGGAGGTTAACGCCAGCTACATTTATTCATTTGATTTTAGTTTTAATTTAATTCTGTTTAAATAAATACAAAATTAAAAACGGAACTATATAAATATGAATAAATTATAATTATTGTTGTGACATAAATTATTACATATTATGTATTAAACCCACATTACACCAGTTGTATTTCAGGAACAACTAAATAGGAAGCGAGCCTACTGCTGTCTACCAGCCATTTAATTATTTTTAATAGAAAACTCCTACGTATATTACTTTGCCTGACCGGAGAATCAAAACCAGCACCTCACGATGGTACACGTAAACGTTTGCTATGGGGCAACAACAGAATCTGACAAAAGCCATGAGCTTACACAAATAAATTTTAGCAAAGTGAATTATGAACACGTGACTTTTGGTACATAGTATAGTCGTACGTTTATCAGAAAAAAAGTTTTTATTGAGATGTACTACTTTATACGTATAGTACTAGTACTTAATACGTACATCGCCGCATATTAAAAAGAAAGTGGTTTTAATATAATGTACTTATTGCGATCAAATTTTTATAAAATCGTTTTTACTTTATCATGCCAAAACATTAGTTAATGGTGTTGGGACCGTCATAGCACACCTGCACTATTGGTGCAGTGGTCAAGTCACTTATACTAGTGGACCGGTTGCTGTGGGTTCGATCCCAACACTACATAAATATTTAATGGCCCGAATTTTAAATTGTTATTCTATTAGCCAAAGTAAAGGAGCCAAAGTAAAGGAACTGATGTGAGGTATATGTGGCATACATATACCTCACATCAGTAAATAGAAATCTTTGCGTTATCTCATTACTCTAACGTCAGGTAAACGCGGATGAAGATTCCAACACCGTTACTAAGGTCTCAAGTTCAATCCGCGGTGAAAAATACAGTTATTAAGTGTAAAACTGTGCCATATCCAATAGAACTTTCTCAGTGCGAAGCTTGTGACTAATCACTGAGCCTAGAAAGCTTATATACATGATTATTCTGTTGCTATAAGTCTATACAAACTTTATTGTTATTTATACTAATATAATAAAACTGAAGAGTTTGGTTTCCTTTTTCGTTTGAGCGCGCTATACTCCGGAATGATAGCCCAATTCTTGAGGAAAGTTATAGGCTACACCGCTATGTTACATCATGCCACGAGTCACTGAAGCGAAATAGTAATCATAAACGTGGGTGTTATCGCGAGGGACAGCTAGTTTAATATTTATAATAAAGGTAGCAAACACACATACGGCCCGCCTAAAGGAGACCGTAGCCTGTAATCGTTTGCAATACCAGAGATATCCCGTTGGCCACCATCAAAAAAAGTAATTATAAAAAGCGTGAAAGTAAAGAAATGGTGCAGATAGATAAGTGAGCCTTCAGAAGCATTACTTATCCGTTGTATCGATGTTACACTCTTACAAGAAACCAGCGTAAGTGTAGAAATATTATTCTAATACTACATATCATGCGATAAACAAGAGTTTTGTAAACTCATATATCTTTGTCTCCTATTTGTAACCTTTCACCCAATTTTTTACCTTTTCCTTAGAGAAGCGACGCGCTAGTGATACATATATACTAGGCAGGCTGTATGCTCATTTCCTACCTTTCTTATATAAAATAATAAATAAAACCTTATGCTGTATAAAATAAAACTTGTCATAAGATTTCTTATTTTCAATGTAATGATCAGAAATCGAAAACAGAGTAACTAACAACAAATATTTGCCAATTGACTACAAAAACAAACACTAAAACTAAAAGGCTGCGCACGCGCATCGCCACACCCACGTCTACATAATGGACGCGCATCTCGCGCTAAAATTAAACGATATTAATTGGTTACGGACTCAACCGAAAATAATCGTCACTAATAAACTACGCAAGGACCACACATGATTTAAAATAAGCACTAGTTGTTGCCCGCGACTTCTTTTGCTTTTCTTTGTAATATAGCTTATGCTCTTCCTCAGGGTTCAAGGTATCAGCTCCCTAAGTTTCATCCAAATCGGTTCAACAGAACACGTAAAAATAATAAGAAGAATTTCTTCTGCGCCTTTATCTTTAGATATTAGCTATGTCGTCTACCGATTATTGAAAATCTAACAACCCTGCGTGACCTGGATATCAACCCGAGACTTTAGTACAGCAATTGTATTCACTAAAAAAGCTTTCGAATTGAAAAGTTTAGTTATCTTTAAAATAAAATATTGTCAGAACTTTACAGACATTCAAACAACGGCAGATTTGGAGCAAGAGATTTTGTTCCGCGTGGGATTTGAACCATGGCGTAGAGACAGTGACGAGCCGACCTGTTAAACCACTACACCATCCATGCAATCAATGTAGTTATAATTTCGAAACTAACTCTGTATATTTTTATATAGATTTTATAACCTTTGTAACCAAATATGGCGTGAAGTTAAACTAATTAAGCAATTACCATTTGATGTGAAGGCGAACGGCAAGAACCAAAAACAGATTTAATTAATTTATAATATCATATATTCTGTGTCTTACGCACCCATATTTGGACAGCTAAGTTTAGGTCGATTGCCTCGTTGCTTAGCTTAAGGTTGTGACTAGTCACAAGGTAACAGGTTTGATTCCCAAGTTGAATTAAGCTATTCGGCATTTTTGTTAGGCGATTCTCAGTTGCAGCACGCAGTCTGGTTATGTGTACGATAAATGGCTATAGGCATGGTACATGGCTCCTATTATGTTTTATGTAGTAAAATTTGGGTGTGAAACACTTTACTAGTGCGGATGTAGTGGGTTGCCAAATTATTAGGGATAGTTAGAAAATAATAAATTTGTGAAGCAATAGTCTTAAATTAACTAGAAATCACAGATATTTTTGAAAATAATGTTTGTATAATATAAAACTATTATTTAGGAAGTAGTATAATAACAAAAATAATATGAAAATAAACAGTATACAATAAAAATTTAAATAAATAAGCGTGAAGATATATCTCTTAGTACTGATCAGTACTTAGTTACGTTTCCTTTCACCTCAATGAGGGCTTTTATATGCCTGAGCATGCTGTCTATGTACTATTTGGCACTTTATTTTATTTTAGGATTGTGATGCCAAACATTAATTAACTTTTCTATCAGTTTAACCTTAGTGGTAATCATCTCTTTGGCAATTTCTGCCTTGGTTATCTGGGTTCATGTCAGGAGAATTGTCAGGCCAAGGTAAAACTGGAATGTTATGGTGTGCCAAAAACTCGGTAACGCTTTTAGCTTTATGGCATGGTGCTGAATCATGCATGAATATGAATTCTTCACCATCTGGAAACCATTCCTGATGTGTCGGTAGCAGACGAGTTTGTAAAACTTCTCTGTACTGGTCTTGTTTCATGGTTCCCTGAACAATGTAGAGGAGCCCAATCCCCTTAACGCTTATGACAGACCACACAATTATCTTAACGGGATGTTTAACCCTCTCCACGAGACTGTCGGGATTGTACTTTTCATCTGGGCGTCGATTTTTAGCTGCTCTTATCGGCTAGAATTTCAAATGTTAACTCATCAGAGAAATAAACCTGGAAAACAAAAAAGATGTTTATAATTCTGGAAATATTATTAAAATTGGTGTGACACAACAGTAATAATGCAAACTGACCTTATTCCAGTCCGCAACAGTCTTTTGGTGGTGTTCACGTGCCCAGGCAAGCCGTTTCTTTTTCATTGCATCAGTCAACCCAGTTTTTTTCACAGGACGATGACCTGTCAAGCCTTCCTCTGCCTATCTCCGTTACACAGCTCTATTAGAAACTGGTATACCGGACTCTTGGACTAACTGAGTTAACAGACCAACACTTTTATTTTCATTCTGGATGCAGATATCTCAAATTTTCCTGTCCGAACGCGGTGTTGTTATGTGTTTTCTGTCACTATTGCCTTTTCTCTTAGGTGATAGGGGCTGGTTTTTATCTACAGTTATTTTAATTTTATTAACAGCTGAATTTGAGACACCAGCAATATCTGCTATCGTCCTTTGTGAATGACTTGTGTGCTGGAGAATAGTTTAATCTGAGATTTTTTTCTGGGAGACAAAGCGCAGCCTCGACCCATGTTGGAACAGAAATATTAAAATTATTTTTTATTATTATAAAAACACAGTGTAATAATAGGTTTCTAATAAAAGAACAATAATACTTACATTTCAACTGTATTTTATCAAACTATCACACAAATATAAAAATTACTTTATTTTAAATATTCCGAATCGTTGTTCACTACTTCGCGTCGCAAGAACACTCCCACATTACTTAAAAATTTGTAGAATACAAATATACCCTTTAACCCTCAACATCTACTTGAAATCTGAGTTATAGAGACACGGCGAACGTAAATATTTAATTCCAGTAACACTTACCACTTAAAATGGCAGTCAAGTGCGCCCGAAGTAAGAAAATAATAAAAAATCCGACTGTCCCTAATAATTTGGCAACCTACTGTATGTTTAGGTTCCAGTTCAAGGCTCAGTGCTACTACAACAACTTATTACTGCTTAGCCATACAGTCTGTTACCGACTGTAAACTAAGGTGACAGGTGACATACATATATATTATAATATCGGTTAACTATGTGGTTAGTCGGTATATTCCTCAACTGCCTGGTCCCAACTCTCGCTAAATTGCTTTAGCATAATCGTAAGCAGACTTTATGGATTAGATATAGAGAGTTATAATTACAACATCCAAAAAATTTGTAAAATTGAACCCATTTACCTGGAGACACTAATTCATCGTTAAACAAAGAGATAGTTAAATAGATTCCAGTTTTTATTAATTGACTACAAAATATGCGTAGGCGCTTATTTATTAAGGATCTAGCGAATGTATTCGCGATGTAACACTTAGATTATTTCCCGAAACGCACAATGCTTGCAAATACTTTAGCACTGTCACATTCAATTTAAACGAATAGACTTACCTAACCAAGGACACACGAAAACACATTCCGAAATTCCAATCACTGCTATGCACTCATATAAACAATTCCCGATTACATACACTTATAACCTTTTACATAGGTAAATATACCATCTGTCATAAGCATACATGCGATTTTGACCCTTCCGGTTAAAGTTACAAGGTGCTAATTAATATAAAAAGCGATTGTATTACATAGCGCAATATGTCGACCGCCGATTTGGATCCTGTAGCTAATATATTAGCGGTCACAAAATCACCTGTTGCCACTACACACCTGTTTAATACAATCACATCTGACTCTAGTTTGCAAACAAATATGAACTTTATTAAAACAGGCTTACAGCACAAAATAAGAAAATGTCACTGATGTTTTTTCTTCGGCGATATCTTGTCGAAATTACTAAAAAAGTTTCGTTAAAAACTCTTTGGACAGTTTCGAGATTGATAAAATTCGTTTTTGATCGCGAAAATATCCTCGCAGCGCATTGACACTGGCAGATTGCATGTTGCCTTTGCCCAAAAAAAGGCTGTCGATTTTTTACGGATTATTTTAGCGGAATTTGATAACCGTTAAGTAACACGTTCCATTTGTAAAACATTCCATTGATGCAGATTAAATAAAAATAATTGTGACTAATAAATTATCAATAACTCGCTAAACATACTAACAATACATATTAAGCGACATCAAGTATCTATCGCCGAAGGGCATTCTCAAAAGGAAACACAACACACAGTAAGTATAAATAATAAAGCAATACATTCACTGTCTCGTTATCGTAAAGTGACGGTAATTATACAAGCACTTTTCCCGCGTCCGTTGAATGCTCATCCTTATTTCTATGCACTCCCATATAGGCGCTGCTTTCACTTTAGCCATAGCTATTTGAATCTCACTGCAATTTCTATTTTAGAATGTACCCAGTATCTACATACATGTATCTTGTTAAAACATGGGCTAGAAAATAAAATGTCAAAGGGAAGAGAGAATGTTCAGATAAAATTACTTGCGTATTTAGTTACATACTTAAATCGATATATTATTGAATTTGAAGCTCTCATTGATTTGTCGGTCGCGGCAGAGATAGGTGACCGCTTTGCGTATTTATGTATAAATACTACATAACTTGCCCTGTATTAAACTTTAGCGGATTAGAAATCAAGTCGCCTCAAAATAATCAAAATCTAGTTTTTCGTTGTGAGAAAAACAGATGACAGTACTTATATAGAATGATTTAATAAAAGATTAGATTAGTAAGTTAAATAGTTGCACCGAGATTTTAACTTCAGAACGAACTACATGTTCTATATTCAAATAATTACTTTGACGCATTAAAGAAATATTTGAATTTAGAACACTCTCTATTTTATAATTACGTCTAGGAATTGGTATATATTTTCACTTAACTAATTTTATTTCACTAACATACGAAAATGATTCGAAGCCATTAAACAAAGCTCGATATAAAAAGCTCGAACTCGCACATCATAAAAAAAGTCGTAAAAATCTTTATTCTCAACGTCAAACTTAAATACGGATTAAGAATGATAGCTTATGCTTAACTTTTGATGATATACGGCCATTAAATACTATAGCACCGCCATTTTAGCTGACTTTAATGCGAATCAAATCATTCTACATTTTAGTCACATAGTAATACAAAAGAAAGGCGATAATACTCAATAGCTTAGAATCACAGAATCTGGGAATGAGTCCCGTGAATGGCAATATGTTCGCCTCCTATTACCTTGGTCTTGAAATATAACCAGCGGGATCTGCATGTAATAATGATGATAGGCAGGTGTGAATTATTCTAATTAAAATAAATATTTATGACTTTTAGCACAGTGACATTCTAAGTACAAAAATATGGATAAACAAATTATTCAAATACTTGCGTGAATTCTATCCCGTGCCGTTAGGACATAACTTATTCTTCATTTAAACAAACTATTTATTTCTACAAAGCTGCGAAACAAAGTAATTAAAATACTTTTCTGGACCGACAGTTCCAGACTCCGATCCATGGATATTAAGAATTTCCTGAATCTGGGAATCATACACGAAGTCTTCTGATTAAGGCTCACATATTTTAAAGTCTTAAATGTGAGCCCTAATCAAATAGTATTAAATCAATATTAAGGTAAGTTAGTGGCACAAATCACATAATACTTTGATCTCGAAAAAAAAACTTAAATCGCGGTATAATAATTTACCTAATTTATTAAAATGGCAACACTATATGTAATAAAAAAACAATCAATATAGATCACAATACGGCATAAATACCCGTCCGTATAATTTTGTGCCATCATTTATTTATAACATCATAACTATAATTAATTACCTATGACGCCCACGTAACGGCACGATTTCGCTTTTAATACAATTAGTGATATGTCACAATATTAGAAAAAGATATGAGAATCTTTGCAAACCACTCAAATATTATACAATTCTACAGAATTGGCGGATACTAGAATATTATTTGAACTGTTTTGTTACCTACCAAGATTTATGACATCGGCATCAGTTTGAAATAAAAGAAATATAAAGTTTTGTTTTAAGTTTATAAAAAACGTTCGCGTCAAATATGCTTTTGAGGTTAAATTACAGCATCATATATTTATATTGTTGACCTACATTTTGCTTTATATAGTCAGAATAAATTAAAATAGCCTACAGAAAGTCATTTAGTTTCAAAGTAAAGTACTATGGTGTATAGTGTGGTAAACTAAGGCCTAACCGTTTTCTAATTTAAAAGTTGTTGTACCCATCAGTAGTATGACAATATATGTATATATAAACAGGACTAATATCATTATTATGCCGTTATTAGATTACAATATTGTTGCTGTTACGCAATGCAAAATATATGCTTTTCTTTTTCCTTTTAATATAAGGGGCAATGAAACAAGTACTGCTTTTTAGAAAGATTTCTGATGAGAGAACTTCAAGATTTTTATCTTTAAATAATCTCGATGTTTATATTTCTGTGACTTCTATGAGATGAACGATAGTTAAGGTATTCCAAGTAAGTCGCCAGTTCAGCGATTCAAAGATGAATGATACTGAAATATTTGATGTAATCTGCGTAATATTAATTACAGGCAAGAGTACGTTTGTTAAAATTTAAAAAGTAGAAAACTTAATTAAAAAGAATATACGTGTGGGTCTTATGAATCAAATCACAAGCTCTCAAATATCACGTAGCTTATTTCATGAGAAAATCTCTTGACAAAATGAAGAACTTCCGCATAATATAATTTTCTTAAAATTATTTCCTAGCGTGCCAAATTTTAACAAGTAAATTATGACATATACATATCTGAAAACTGAGCATGAGCATTATAATTCCTGTGTAACGAGGGACTTTACAAACAATCAAACAGCGATTAAAATATTACAAGCACTCAATACCTACACCTAAACAATAAATATTAAGACATGATATTTGATATGCCAATATCAATAAAGCGCACTGTGATGCTTAATCGCCGCTCGTCGGTCAGAACAAAGATCAGCCTAATTAACGATATCTGCTCAACATTAATCAGCCAGTCTCGCAACACTCGCCTACCCCGTAGACGGCTCATAAATATTAAATTTTGCTTAAAATCTAGAACACAGGTCAATGTGTCAGTCATCTTTGATGAAACGTACGCAATGGTAATGTTATATGGAATTAATAAATCGTCTCTGTAAGCTGTTATCTCGTAGTTTTTGCTGGAATTAACAGCTAAAGAGAGCTTGCTTGTATAGAAGAAAATAAACATAATATCATTATTCTGTAATTCAAATCAACCGCAAAAAAACAAAACAGTCAGGACAAAATAATAACATTGATCAGACATCTTGAATTTTTGCATGTAAATTGTTCAGTGGCTATACGAATTACAAATTCTTAATACGTCGGTTTTCCTGAAGAAGAACAACTCTCAGGCAGGCAAGACGAGAAATAAGAACTCTCTTGGCAAAAGAGTAACAACCCTGCTTCTGCAAGTAGTCACACGGCAAGTAAGAGAGGTGATGTGAATCTATAAGAATATTTTCTTAAATTAACTGGCCTTTAGAAGTACCTAGTTCTTAATTTAAGTATCAGTTCAAAGTAAAAACCTCGGCACCACTTCAGCTGTAACGTGGTCGTGGTGTGGAGGGCTCTATTCATAAACTACACGACTATTTACCATCAGGTGAAGGGTAATCATTTTGAAAGGCTACAGTATAAAAAACAACCACATATGTTTCTTCTGTGTCAATAACTAATCGTTTCAATGGTTACGTCAAAAAGGTACACACGTAGTATTAATAGCACTGTCAGAATTATGTGTTTACTATACTTTCGGTAATAGACCACCCATCATACCCGTGGGTGTGAGAGGCGTCTACTAATATTAAAATTTCGATCTGCGAAATGATTTATCGTGAATTGGCGATCATCAATTCTGACAAGTCATGATCATGATCCATATAATATATGTGGGAGATCGATATTTGTCAATGGACATTTATCGACTTTTATAAAAATATGCTGAGTTAATATCAGAAAACTCTTACAATTCGATTCGATTTTTGGCAGTCATAAAAGAAATCATAATAATACGCGTTGAAAACGTGCTGCAAATTTTCTATATAAAAAGACTTATAAAAAAATCGTTGATTTATTTAAATAACTTTGCGTATATCAACATTTTGTAGGCATTGCAAATTGAAGTAGATAATACAAAATGAAATAAGTATAAATAACTAATACATATGTAGTGTAACCAAACATGTAAATCGATATATAAAAAATATATTTTAATTTTAAGGTGTGTTATTGGAACGCAGATGAGAAGTCATGTTTGCGCTTATATAATCACGATAACAGCTATAACAATATATTAAATGGGAAATTAACTATGTCTGCCTGTCTGTTACGCATTTATGGCTAAATCGATTATGACTGAATTCGAGAGTTTGTACCCTGAGAAAAGGCATAGATTTATTGTTGATCCCGATATGTTTTGGGCCAAGCCGCGAGCAGAAATTAGATTCGTATGTACCTACGAAATCGGCAGATCAAAATAAAATAAAAATATATACAGAAGACAATATTATATAAAAATATATAAACTTCTAATAACATATACACATTTATTTATCATTATTATAAAAAATAAATAATTGATCGCCATAATTTTGTTTGCTTAATATTATTTTTAGTTTCATTAAAATATATTACGGCATATATTTTAGTAATATTAGATAAAAATGCCACAAAATTATAATTAAGCTTATCTATGGAATCTATGATTATCAATAGGTGTTAGTCCCGCGAAAATAGAATACAAATGTAGCTATTTACATAATAGTAATATTGTGGCGATAAACGAGATAGAGAAGTAATAACGTTTGATATAACGAGATACATTATATAAACCTTATAAACTAATTAAATAATACAACATTAAAGTTTATTCAGTTTTAAGATAATAGGATCTTAAAGTCTAGATGTGGATCGGTGGATATTGGTAGAGATGAAAAGCCGTAGTGTCTGCTTACCCTTCTGGAATGATGGATGCTAGCAAAAGTAATGCATACTTTTTAAGCTCGAAGAGAGTGTTTAAGTTATATGGCCACATATCACCAGATATTATATATTCTGAATTATTTTCCCAAATCATGTCAAGTTTTATTTGTTTTTTTAGGCAATACTTAATAATGTGGCAAAGTATTCCATAGACAACTATAAGCTTGCCCTCTATTGCGTAGTACTTAGTTGAGGCTGTCTAACTTGCCGTCAATTGGTAACGGTTTATACTAATTATGCCAAAATAAAAAGTAAAGTACAGCCTAAGTAAAATAAAGCCAAAATAAATTTAATGTAATAATAATGTCTGCTGATACACATTCTGAAGAATGACGAATGACGTAAATATTTTCTGACATCCGGGCTAAAGTATAACGAATGATGCCCGCCTTAAACACTCCACAAGGTATAGGCACCGAAAATTGGTACAAAAAGAAATCTAATATAAACTAAATTAACCGGCCGTAAACTTAAGAATGCGTAGAATTAAATAAATTAAGCTGTGTCAGAGTGGCCGATCGTGTCATAAACGCAATAACGAGACAATTATACACAATCTCACACGATAGATGGATAGACGAGCGGGCCCAATAAAAATAACAACGGTTATCAATTACATATCGGCCGATCAATAAATACCTTTTTCGGAGTACTGCGCTCGAAGCGGAAAACCGCATCGTTTTTGACACACATATTTTCGTTCGTTAAATTCAATTATATTAATATCTACAGACGATGCAAATATATTACTAGCACATGCAAAGTACATAATTACTCCAATTTTATTACTTTTATTAGTGTTAAAACAAAATCGGTTTAACAATATCCCTAACAAAACATATGAAGCGTAATTTTGTTCGAATCTTAATTATCTCCTCCACGTAAGCTCTTCCCATAGCTACTTATTAGTGCAAATTATCAGCACAAATGCGGTTATTAATAACACAATTGCTTGGGCACCAGATTTTTGACGTCCATTACTATGAGCATTTATCTAGATTTTATGTTATTGGTTGTATAGGTTATATACGTTAATGTATAGTAGAGAAAAGCTGGGGCAAAGTAACCCGACTTTAACAAATACATACGTGCATACCCATGTATGCATATTTCCCGGAGAGTTACGTAGAAGTAACGGACATCCACTTTTTGCGATCCTGGCAAATGTCTCTTGATTATTCATGTAAGCATTTACTAAGGCCTTTTGCAAAACACCTATGATCTAACCAGAAACGGACGGTTTCTGGCCTAGGTTTATACCATTCCGACTTATTCATTCACATACAGCCAATATAGATAATAATTTATAATAACAACACAATAGATTACGTGTCATTTAGGGTAATAAATATTACTAAAGATAATAGTTTATAGTAGATAATAATTATTTAAAATAGGTTATGGCGAGATTTACAGCGTTCAAACGTAGATTCACTTTCACGAAGATTCTAAATCCCACTTCTGTCTTGCAGTTCCAACACTAGACGGCTACCCTATTGGCCTTACCGAGCTTCTCGTTAGCGATCTAACTTTGTTGCTCGATACATAACTAGGCAATAAGTAGTGTTACACGACACAAAGTAGCTCGCCATTGCAAGGATCTTATCAGTAAAGATTAGGACAAGACCTGTCTACCCCGTGAAGTCCGCTTTTGGATACTGGAGAGAAGAGTGACTTACTATTTATAAATAAAAAGAATAGATTATTTATAGAGGAGGTGTACCCTTCTTCTCGCACAGATTCGATACAAGATAAATATATAATCTGCGGAATCTCGAGTGCATTCGCGCATCTCAACTTGGCCCGGACCGGTTCTCAATGATAACAATAAAATGGTCAGTTACACTGGCGATCATCACGTATGTACGTTACACGTTCCAATTAGGCATTTATTATTAATAGTTAAAATGCGTGTCTTTACGATCTGTCTGTCTGTGAGTCTATAGCACGCGAACATATCGGCTCATATACGAAATTATGCCGTGACCATGCGGCTGAGCGGTGCACACGAGGGGATTCTAACATACATAATAGTAGACACACGCTTTAATATGGTCTAAGTGTCATAATTATGTCATCTAGTGACCACATTTCTAGCGATTTCCTAAAGAATTAGTTTATTACCAAAGAATCTACACATAAATGCGGAGCATTACATAATACAAAAGTGGTAGTAAGAGTGTAACAATGCTAAGTAAGCTTCTGGCACCCGAACTAGGTAGACCCGGATTCTTAGGCACACTGTGCTTTAATTCAGTTATTTGAAAATGTTTTGAAGTACTCAAGCCATTCAGGGTTGATATAAGAAAATAGCCTTCTCTTTTCATGTGTATACATAAACAAATTGGAATTATGACTGATATTTTTTAATTAGAGAGAATTCACTAATCACAACTATGACTATCGGTTTTTTGAAAGATATATGATGTGAAAACACAGAATAAAAAAGTCTTTAATTTAAATAGTTATGTACTAATTTAAACTGTAATATATAAAATTAAAAACCGATTTCATTAGTTGCCAAACGGCGTAACCCGTAGGCTTACAAACTTTTACATAATAATTATATGTAAAACAATCTAGTTCTACCTGTATACAATAACTTATAATAAACTCGCCCGCTATAACTTAGTAAGGTATTTGACCGTAACGTGTATCACATTTAAGTGTTAATATCTGATTTTTAATCATAAACACAGGCATTCATAGACCGCAACTCGCAAACTAGTAAATGTCTCCTCTCATGTCGGCTGGATCGCTGGTACAATACACTCCCTCACTAGTGCAATCGGCCGACAAGCCAACATTACCAACGGAGTCATATTAAAATCAATTGTGTTATATATAAAAATAAAAATGAGGTATTCTTCCATAGTCAAGTCAGTCAGTTTTTTTGTTGGATATGCTTTATCGCCTTAACTATTCGGCCGATTAGCAAGTAATTTATACATACACGCATACACGTTGTCAAGGGTAGAGAAAAGGACATAGGGTACTTTTCATCTAGGAAAATAGTCCTGTTCCCAAAGGATAGAAAATTATTTACGTTACCTACATTAACGCGACCGAAGGTGTGGGCAAAATCTAGTGTTTTTACAATTACTTATTAATTCTTACGCTCCTGCCATTTTTATACATCAAAAACTTATTAGCGAGAGGGTTTCTGTAAATTCATAAGCTAATGTTAGTTATATACAGGTTCTGTTTTTGAGGTACCCTTCATAAAAACAGTTTAAAATCACGTAGTGTATACCGACACAATCTAAAGTCACAGTTCTTACACCATCAAACCGTAGCGATCGCTAACGACCTGTTGATTCGTCACAATGTGTAAAATATATTTCATATAACAACAGCCACGACCATCTATTACATTATATATTACTTATGTACATTTAAGTAATAGACTGTCTATACTCGCATTCTTCATACGCCATTCCGCCATATTGGAAAAAGAACAAACGATGTGTTAATCGTTCCATTTTCAAATAATCTTATTTATTGACCAAAGAGAGGACATCTGTATTCCAGATAACTATCACAAAGTTTGAACTCCGTATTTGGGTATCGATACAATTAATATGCATAAAATACATAAATTAAATCTTATACTTTAATAAGTAAGTAACCTTGTTAGCTAAAAATGCCGTCAGAAAAGTTAGTTAACCTCCTTGCAGAATGTCGAACTTTTATTTATTACTGTTGTGGCTGGTAGTTTTGCGAATTAAAGTTACCAAATATGGTCGAACCGCTAAATAATCAAATCTTTGTTAATGTTCTAATATTCTACTAAAATTTTTACTAACCTCTGAATAGAACTCCCTATCTTCAGGACCCGAGTAAACAGGGTTTCGGGTTTTCCTTTGGACCAGGGTACTGCGGGGTCAGGAAGCCCACTGCGCCTCGAAAGGTGTGTTCTATCGACCGTTGATTAGAGTGCGCGGTGCCTGACATTGGTGTAGGACTCGCAGGGGTATGTGGTTAGCCGCAGAGGACAACATGTTCATTGCTCGGCAAGCATGTGGCGTTCGAGCGTCGTTCTCATGCGCTTCTAGTGCGACCCAGTTGGTCGCGTGAGGCACGGAGTTGTCTTTAGCGAAGTGGCGGCGTATTTACGTCGGGAAGTAAGCGTGCCTTACACAGCTCCGGTACCATACTGGAGATATGGGAGGCGACTTCTTCGTCGGCTTCAGCGACGTTTTCGTTAGCAACTCCCTGAGTTGCGGATGGTGAGCGGCTTTATTGCTCCGGTACCTATCTCGAGAATAGGTAGTGTCACTTGGGCACGAGGTAGCTCGCTTACGAGAACCGGATCTCTGAGGTTAGGATGGAGAAACAGAGACTGGTCCTGGAGGGTGCTGTCGGGCACTGGAAGGTACAGCGGCTCCACCTAATATAACCTTGACGGTTGGTGTAGGGGAACGCTATATCATAAACTGGACTAGTCGTAGAGAAAAGGGATGTAACCTCTGAATAGTGACATTTATAACTGTAAGGGCTACCACCTCCAGATAGAATTTATCTATAAGATAAAAGTCTCGCCATCTCTCTTCTTTAACCTAACATGAGTAAGTCAGCATGCGATTTATCTTTCGGATAACTTTTACTTGTTAGTGGTAGGAATGGCCGTAACTAGTGTAACCGGCAAGGTGACATTAGTTAATCTTATAAAAAGAAATATAATTATAGAAGACAGGACAATTCTTTTAATTTTCATATTAAATGTTATATTATTGATTTTATACATATTATTACTGTTATATTTTCTACATTTTACTGTTATAAATTTAATTCCGTTTTATTGAGATAGACATGGAGAAGTCTGACACAAAATGAGAAATCCTGGAAAATCCTAAACAACTGATTTTCTTTGGGATTTTCCAGGATTTATTGATATAAAAGAGTGCTTAGATTCGGACAAATCATCATTCGTATATTGAAATATATAATTACACATTAAATAAGTAGTTTCTTGTACTTACTATTCGAGAAACTATTTTTTTAAAGGTTATCGATGGTTGTCGAGAGTTTTTATAAACGATCAGTCATCTGAAACTTGTCCATGGAAACAGCTTAACCTTGATGATCGTTCTAAGTGGTAGCCGTACCATCACGAGAACATTATGCAAAATCATAATATATATAAATATTATTAATTAATTTTATGCATATTTATATGCGGCTCATTAATATTTTACACATTTGTTATTGTCAAGTTAATATTATATTATTTATGCGGATTCAACATTATGCATATTTAATATCATATTTATTTCTATTATTAAAACGATTAAATGTTATCCGCACTAATATTATAATCTAAACTACTTAATATATAATCTGCTTCCCACTAAACCAGTGCTGGACTGATTTGAATGAAAGTTTGTTTAGAGCTAATTTGAAATCTGGTGAAATACATATTATGCTTTTTATAAAAAACGCTTAACAAGCAGCCAACATTTATACGATGTATCTTGTGTAATAAAATATGAGCCTCACGTGGCAGACGGCAATAGACAGTACTAGGCCAGCCTATTGCCATGTAACTAACACAATGTAGATATCAGCTGTACTGTTACTGACCATTTTACAATCAGACAATCCCAACATTTTTACAACTTTTCACAATCCCTTGAGGGTTTGGCTCCACAAGAAGGCAGTAGGTACTATTTTATAATAATATATCAATAGATGCAAATGCAGTATAAGCGCAATAGCTCGTGTTGAACTTACACAAGTTTCAAAACTGGCACACCGCACCTTTACTTTATCTATGGTATGCATAAACTTCAAAACTATGGCGTACAATAACAAAATAAGGTACACATAAAATATTTGTCCTCATTTCTCAGACCCATCCGAAACAAGTTCTAGAAATCCATACAGAATAACATAATTTAACCTTATGTCAACAAACCGGCAACATTCTTACTTTCCCTTGATATTTGCAGCTGAATTAATACCGCTACTTCGAATAGAAATGTTAAATCGGGCCTGCAGTCGCTATGTCTGCCGAGGCCAAGAATGCTCACAGCTATTTACAAGCCGGACTATCAAATTATGTAAATACCCTCCACACTATACATCAACAATTGCATAATAGCTAACAAGAACACCATTAATAAACTAACATTTATCGAATATTTAAGTAGAACTCGGAGACCGCTACCTTCTAAATTACCACAAATATCGACGTCACACAAAATTGGATTTTTATACATTTATCAGAAACATCTGTAATAACATCTTTTGATAAATTAACAAATCAACTTGTTTGTATAATAACATATCGTGTTTATATCCACAAACGAATATAAACCTAAAATCTGCCAGTCTACAGTCTCTTTTACATTGACATAAAATCGTGACGTTGAAGATGAATAAACCTCTTACCATACGCATCGCTTGTTCTATCTCAAAGATACGTAGAATTATGAAAGGTTTAGATGTTTAATGATGTTTTAATTAAGTAAAATGAAGAATTTTACTATTTTACAAAACCCTAATGACCTGTTAGAGGTTCCTGTCATTCTGTCATATAAAATTTTACGAAGGCTTAATGTTTTTATTTCTTTTATCTCTATCTTAAACGTCTAACTTGAGACAGATCTTGATACTCGATCTTTATTTTATAGGGAATTATTATATCTGAAGTTTACAAGGTGATAACAATGTAATATACAGATTTCAATAGAGATTTTTGCAGATATTACAGGGAAATCTAACTAAGTGGGTAACATATTGGTACATACGATACCATTTAAGCAGTGCGCATAGTTTTGGATACATGCAGTTCCTTGGTTTGCGATTATTACTTTTTACTGTACTAAAAAAGATAACATAATTAACATAATTACAAAAACACAAATAATTATAATACTAAATATTTACAAAAATGGTTTAGGCATCGTAGAACTCTTCAGCATCGCTGTCAACTGGTAACGTGCCCAGAAGACTGGCAGCATTGCCACGTTGAATGGCAATGCTGATTCTTTGGGCTAAGAAAAGACCAGCCTTCTGATCACGTGTAACGTCGATCAGGCGTTTTGCGATCTCCCTGTACAAAATACGAGCGCTCGGACCCCATGAACCTAGAGTTTCCACCCCAAACGGCTCAAAAATGTAATTTCCAACTAAATTACTATATTTGCGCCGTTTGAGGGTTTCCGCGGTTGCAGCAGCAGCGCCGGCACATCCCGCAGTACTTGGAAGATGTGATGGCGCAAGGGTGTCAACGCATGTTGCGTCCCACACCAAAGGCCTGCCCATCTTCCAAGGCAACAATGACATTCCGTCCGGTCTCTTCCCATCGCCACGTACCAAGCCATTGGGTTCAAGTACAGCTGGAACGCCAGCAGTGACAAGAGCACGACGTATTATGTCATTAAGATTAGCGTGCCGAGAGATTCGACCAGCACTTCTGCTACAAGAGAGTCCATGGTGTCCGAGGCTATCGACAGCTTCTCCACAGTGACAGCAATGCGGAGAAACACACGAAACACCTAAACGGAGGCAAGTGGTGAGGCGGAAAGTGGTATCGTCCAACATGGTACCTATATTGGACGATGGAAGCGCCTGAAGCCAAAGACCAGATTCCCATTCTCCCACAGCCAGCAATCGAGCACGCTCAGCAACATTGGAAGATGTAGAAAAAAGCTTTTCTCTTACAGAGTTGCTAAGCGGCCCGTCCCACTGTCGCTGGGAGAATAGGTTGGTTGGCAAAGCAGAATTCGGACAAGCCATTTTCCAGGCGTTCACAGCGTCAGTTTTGCACAGCACTTCTGAATTAACCAGTGTGGGTGCTAAAATTTTCCTGGTTAATTCTTCCGTGCTGTGAACCGAGGACAGGAACGCCGGTAGACTAACATCGGAAATTTTGCGAACGCCGTACCCACCAAGACGAACAGGCAGAGAAGCCTGTAGCCAAGCTCGGTTGGCTCGGCAAGCACATTTAAAATATTTTTTAGAGTATTTTGAATAATTTAATCAATTTTTTCTAAAGGTACTAAATTTTTCCAAAACTGTGAAGATCTTAACGCATGCGTAAATTTCGGAACAAAAAGGCAATATCGAATAATTGTAAAAGCCGAATGAATATTAATTTTGAGGAGGCGATCTGAAATTTCACAAAAATGTTGTATCTTCTCATCTATGAAAGAATTAAAAGCTTCTTCAAAGACTGGTGACCCAAGGAGGCGAAGAGAACTTTTATCCATAATTTTGATGTTGGGAGCCAAACAATTAAATTTTGAAAGTACCAGGTGTTTGTTATTGCTTTCAATATTGTTTAAAAAAAGTTCACATTTACTGGTATTTAATTCCAAGCCAATAGATGCAAATTTGTCTTTAAGAAGGGCCAAATCCTGTAATATTGTATCTGCATCGCCTCCGAGAGTCCCATCGTCTAAATACCAGACATTAAATTTTGAATTTATCTGCCGAATAATAGGTTGAATTGCCAAACTGAAAATGACCGGTCCAAGAGGGTCACCTTGTTGACATCCAACAGCAGATTCTAAAAGATTATCCTTATATAGTAATTTTGTAGGGTACCTGTAACATTGCCAAAGAAATTTAAAAATTTTGGGTGTTTCTAATTTTGCCTGTGTCAACAAGGTGTCTCTGTTTACTGAATTGAAAGCATTTTTCAAGTCAACCTTGAGAACGACCTCTCCATCACCACAACCTAGGTACGTGGAAAGGGCATGTATGGCAGCCTCGCAACCCCCTTTGGAACCAAAACCTAATTGAAGGGGTTGAAATTTTTTAGATAGCTCCTTGTTATAATATTTACAACATATCTTGGCTGCCATACGCCGATATGTACACCCCACAGCAATGGGACGAATACCACCATCCCTCTTATTAAGAGCGCACAAGTTGGCCCCATACAAGATGTCAATGATGGCATCATCCACATTGCCGGAAAGCATTAAATTCATCAGAGCGGTAAGCTCCTTCAAGAGCGCATCGCCAGCCTCTCCGGCGCTCGGACACACAAGATCCTTAAGATGCTGTGGTGTCAGAGCGTCGAGCCCGCCTGCTGAGCCATTCCGAAAAGAGCATACCGCTGCGAATACGTCCTTGGCTGTAGTGATCAGGTATTCCGACTCCCTGTCAGGAGCATCAGGAAAGGAGAGACCATCAACCGGCGCTGGATGCTTGCTCTTCAGACCTGCAAGTGTGTCCGGAGAGCAAGGCGCCACCACATCACTACTGAATAAAAGCCTAGACGCGCCCCTGATATCGCCTTCCCTTAATTTCGATTCTACATATTGATATATGGATTTATTTTTATTGGATGTAAATTTTGTATCAAAAGGTTTGGCCGAATCATAACAATTGCGCTTAATTTGTGCAGTGAGTGAATTTTTGGATGCCTGGTCTTTTTCAATATGCAAAATTCTATAAGGGAAAGTCAATAATTGCTCCCAAGCCGTTTTGGAGTTCTCCCGGACGACAAGACCTATGTAGTCAGCCAATTTTTTGGCCACTGAAGGTCTCGCGCCTCGAGGAACTCTTTTTAGCACCGGAACAGAATTTTTTAGAATGGATAGACTTTGCCAAAAAGGAATTTGAGTAGAGTATATTGAAGGACAAGATGATATTGTGGGATTGGAAAGTACATCTTGGCTTTTATGTACTTTACCAAAGTGTACTTTCAATCCCCGCTTACCTTTGAAAAAACCAGCCTGGGAACAATGGGGGCAGCGCACCAGATCACTTAGAGATGTGGTAGGCTGACTTGATCTCACTTCCTCATCGCCAGTGCCGTCACAATTATTTTTCATACAAAAATATTATACAACTAAAGATATTTACATCAAAAAAATATATACAAAATAATTTAATACTATAAAACACACTGGCAGCTGTCACATGTCATATTTTATATGGCGAAGACCGCAGTAGTGGGGCGTAATTATTTAATATTCAAAAATCCATTATTCCTTGTATAGTTGCGTCCGTGCCGTGCCGTGTCATCACAGGCATGTATAGCAGCTAATTTAAATAGTAATGAAACTAGGTATGTTTAATTCCCGACAAAATTAAAGAAAAATAAAACTGATATCCAATTACAGGCAACATTCTACGCGTAAAGCCGTCGAAATTCAAAACGCAGTTCGCCTAATAAACCGAAACCCTATCTTATGAACATATCTAAACAATTTCAATGCCGTACCATCCCGGACGGGATGACCCAGGGTCGAACTTTCTACGGGCCCCTCACCGTCATGCGACGCGTCAACCGGTAATTAATGGCCGACGGAACCCTAAGAAAGCGGCTCGGTCAGTCCGCAGTTTGTGGCCGCACTAAACCTAAATCCGGTCCTGTGCTTTTAATTATGATAATTTGACAGATGCTTTCGCAAATTAAATATTACGTGAATGCAGCTTGCTTTGCTACACGGTAGCAATTAATTATGTTTTGTTATGTTATGTCATGATGTTGTTGTCGCGATCTTATGTCTTATGAACTTATGAATTTTCATAGTTTTATTTGTATAAAGACTTGCCTTGCAACAAAGTGTCTGGATGACGCACGATTAATAATCGAATAAAACATACTGTATTACATAGTTCATAATGCATACTCCGTGCAACTATGTACTTATCGCGATTGGAAGCACTTATGCAGTTAGGTTTTATCCCAACTACAACACAAAAACCATATTTTAATACAAAAATGTACTCAACAAAATACATTAACTACGACGCGAGTTTCCAATTCATTACGAAAGAATGCCGTGACAACGTGTAATTGTAATATATTATTTCTTATGTCAATTAATTGTAAATGTGTCTACAATAAAATTATCTCTTAACTTATCTTAATAGACAGTTGAAAAATAGCAATTCAGTTTGTTAATTCGACGCCATTAGACTGAATGCCTAGGCATAGGCATAATGGGCTCTTATCATGTTCATGTATCCGCCATTCTGCTGAAGCCTCTGTCAAAACGATATTTTTTTTAAAACCACCTGTTGCATGGTCGAAAGTTTTATCTGAAAAGATATCCACTAATGGACGTAAACTTTATTTATGTCTTTATAAATTGAATTTAATTAATTTCTGCTATTATTAGAGATATCAATAAGAAGATAGATATTCATTCTTTTCCGGTTTAGTTATTTATTTTAAATGACATAACTGGGTATCAGATCTGTAAAGAAAATTCGAGGATTTATAGTTTTAGAACCTACTATAATTTTTATATCTAGAGGGTTGAGCTGATTCGACCTTGTTGCGGTTGCAATACCAATAATACGGGTATGCAATCCGGCTTCTCGAGCTATCGAGGGCGCATACCCTTTCCTTACCGTTGTATTGGTATTCTACTCCATCCCCGTACCGTCTCACTATACAAGGTATGGTGGCATGGTGACAATTGTGATTTCGCACTTAAATTAGCTCAGAACAGGATAATAATTCAGTCTTTAAACAGATTCTGTCTAAATAATCCTTCATTGACAGAAGACAGCGTCTTGACTAAATATGGTTTCTTTGGCATTGCTTCTAAAATACAACAACGTTCATAGCCGACGGTTACCGATGGATCGCTGGCTTGTCTACCTCTAGCAATTACATTTCTAGTATCTAACAAGCAATAAATACAGCTTTTAACATTCATATATATATTCATAACAGCTTCAAACGCATAAATTTTGGCTTAATCTGCAGTAGGTCAATTTGTGTAATCTACTAAATTCTATTTCGACGACAACAATTAATATATCTAAGTCGCCTAAAGAGTACCTAATAGGTTTGCTCTCTGTACAGATAGCAAAAGTATGCAAGGTCTACCAGAATAAGTCAATGTAATTGTAATACATTAAATTAATGAATGATTATGATCACAACGTGTCAATATCAAACTCATGTCAAATAATTTTATTGGCTGGTTCTAATTCATTCTCCAACTATCACAGCTGCTGTGATAGTTGGAGAAACTACGTTTTATATTCATTACGCTGTGTAATCAATCCTCGCAACTCAAAGTCTAGACGGAAGCGCAGTGAAAATCAAACTGGTACTATTCTCACATGTATGCATAGTGTGTCACGCAGGTTGAGGGCAGGCGTGGTTTCACCGATTGCTTGAACGCGCAAATGCTAGTAAAAACAATTATTAAAACATTTCCAACCGCATTTAAATCAGTAAATCCTGCATTTTAAGAACCATAATTTAGCAGCACTAGAAAGAATTTCTACCGGATATTAGGTTTACATAAATGAATGTTATTAAATGGAGTTAAACTTAGTGGATATAACACCCATCTTCGGTGATAAAATTCGTTATTATATTGCCATCGTTACTAGCTGTTAATCGTGAGAGATGGTCAGATAATAATTGGTCTAGTATTAACATGGGACCTGGATCTATGCATTCGGTGCCATGGATCGTTTAAATAGCCATTTAGATATTAGAAATACATCGTCAACCTTACCTATAAACCGATCTTAAATATTTAAGAGGTAGCTGAGTAATAACTAGCAACTAATTAAAGGAAGACAAAACATTACTCAAAGTTGAATGCTAATTGAATAATAGGCAAGTTAATCATAGATCAAGGACTTAGGAGCTGTAAAGTTGAGAGGTAGCTAAGTATATCAGCGATATTCTTATAATTAAGGCTGTTAATAACTTTATAGTGCTTGCATAAACGAACGTACCAACTTGCGTGGTCTACTTACATGACTTAATCATACGGACTACTTGCGCAGGTTACCCGCCTGTCTGAAAGACTCATTACTCTAACCGTAATTAAATAGATAACTGACAGTTAAGAGACGTCTTATTAACTTGTCCACATAGGAATTGTAATGGACACTGTTTTACGTCATTCGCCATTGAACATTGAGGCTTATGTTATGTGACATGTGCTTGTTCATAACTGTTCCTCTATACATTAATTGAATATCATATTGGTTCGCCTGTTTGTGTACGACACTACGTTCGTAGTAAAAGAACTTCCAAGAGTTTATTTAATTTAATTTTAACAGACAGATGTCACTAAATAATGCGCGAAGCGGTTGTATTGTGGCTATTGGTGGACAGGGTCCACAGTTATAGGTAGTCAAAGTTCTGATAGAATGTTATACAGTTCTCATACTGAGAAGAGACCCGTGCTCAACAGCTGGGCAGTTTTTTAATGTGAGAAGGGTATAATTAATCGCTAATTAATACAGTCTTTCTCAGACATCAGTTCAGATTATAATTACATTCAAATCAAATTTCACCTACGTATAGGTGATACGTAGCATATTCTCCCTAATTTGTCATATTTGGTAAACTAATTATTCATTATAAAATCATTCAAATTCATATACTAAATTCGTTCTCTTTTAAATGAAGATGTCAAAATCAGTCAAATGTTTTTTTGTATAGTCTCAACTATCATAGGCCATATTTATTCACTAAATAAAACATATCAGAAAAATGGATAATAAAATTTGTCCTTATTCACAAGCCGATCGAAAAACACGGTTTCAACACTTAACGGTGAAAGATTTCATATTAGTTCACTGGTTCCTGTATTGCTGTATTGAAATATGCGATTTCACTTTTTATTATAATGTGTAAAGTTATTGATCCTTTACATTCGGTAATAGCAGAAATAAACAACGGTTTTTATGTGAATGTGCACCGTTTGTTCCAATTATATATTGTTGGTACTTCATATGTTTATGTTGTCCTTTGATAGTATCAGAAAATTATAATACTATACACATTATGTATAAACTGTCTCACTGCTGGGCACGAGCCTCTTTTTAGGTGAAAATGGTTAGGCCATGTCCACTACGCTGGCCCACTGCGTTTTAACAGACTTCACACATCTTCAAGAACATTATGTAGTATTCTAAGACATTGCAGTTTCGTCACAATGTTTTTCTCCGCCGTTAAAGCGAGCTTTATTTAACTATTAAATACACATACACGGCTAAGGCAATTTAGAGGTACTTGCCTTGAGATCGAACTCGACATCTTTGCTTGGCAAGTGATAATATAGCTTTAAAATCTTAAAATTCTTCGCACGTCCTGACAGAATTAGAAGCATCGACCGCTCCAAAACAGAATTTTTCGAATATCACATAGGTAATTAAAAAAAATCTTAAAAGTTATAGATTACACTTTTTACCTAAGGTTTCGAAAATGCTATAAAACAAAATGGTGATTTGAAAATAAATTGTTTGTACATCGTAATAACACAACTATAATCAGCAAAACACATTTGAAAAAATTAACCTCATAATATTATCATTTTGAATACCAACCTAAATACGCTGATTATTCTGAATATATTAAGTATGTAGGTAGATTATCAAAAAACTAATATTCATAATTGGCAACCCTGTAACGTCCCGAGCGTCCCGACCTCCGGCCTGTCGCCGTCGTACGCGCATCTTTACTGTAATGAATAGCAATCAAGTGTAATATTGCCACACTAAGTAGCGGTACACCTATCGCGTTAGACCGCTTACACACCTGTGGCGTAACTTACACTATACGGAATATTAATTCTAAGGAATTCAGATATTATATGTTACTAAACAGCTCTCTAACTTGGTCCTAGCGCTAATTAAAATTATACGCCGGTGAGCAACGTACATTGCTTCGCTTATTTATTACTTGCTGACGTGAAATTAATGTTTTCGCGCTCTTGCTGAAATTTTCGACGCTAAATAAGGTATTTATACTGAATTATATATTTGCTTTAAGCTAAGATTTCATTTCGCTGCAAACTGAAAGACCCTTTATCATACAGAAATTTGCTACAAAACTAAGTTCTGTTGTTGACCCTTGTGCTGGCAAGACAGCAACTTTTTTTTAGGCATGTATTACAAACGTCTAATGACTGCGATAGCCGCTTAGCATTAAACGGCATTAAAATACTAGCAAATAAATATACTTGCCTCTAACTTTTTTTAACTCAGCAACGTCTGCAGTTTTGCCAGATTGGCAATGTGTGAATGACTTGGTGATAGGAGCGTTCATTGTTTACGATAATTGCTTACCATAGACCGTAAAGTCGTTTGCTACTTAAGCATTATAAAAATAAACAAAATTATGTTTATACCTTCTACTAAAAATGACATAAAACTCAACGATAATCGCCACTATTGTCTATACTTTGAGGAAAACAACTCATAACCTATAAAAGTTTTACTTACTTTCATTAACCTTCATAGTATCTAAAGGTTAACGGAGACACAGTATCTACATAGAAATTAACAATACGATCTTTATCTATTTATTTATGTTAGTTTATACATAAATATAAAAATTCCATATTTTACTAAAGTACTCATGTCAGTGTAGGCCGATACAGTGCGTCGATAACATAGGTGAACTCTCTATGTCCTCATTCTCATAGTCCGATGGAATGGCAATCGGACACGACCAGAGAGAGATCAGGCACAGGATCAACTGCTTTTTGTGCTTTGCGAGACATGAGGCTGGGCATACCGCTATCGTCCTATCTTCGGATTGCTATTGAGAATTTCTTGATAGAAATATCCCATACCTTGTTGGTAGTCCAGTACCCGGGAATCGAACCTGAGACCTAACAGCAGTCACATACGTTACCGCTCCGCCAACAAGATAGTCGTATCGTATTGTTCTGTTCCTTACCTTATCAGCCATCTCTCCCATCGCCATAAAACCGTAATAATATCTTTATGCAAAAATCATGTTGGTCGGTTGAAAGCAGGACAAACGATCCAATACAATAAAATGACTTTCGAATATAAAATATTAGTAAGGAAAGATAATATGCACTTGGTTTGGCACAGATACAATCATCCATTTTAAAAGCAAAAGTCCAAATTGTCATTTTAAAAGAATCATAAACTAAACTCAGTGAGTTTTAATTGCGGGTTAGTCAAAAACATTCTCACGAACAGACACGGATTCTTGCGTTTTTTTTTATTCGCCGCTTACGTCACAAGGTTCGCTTCGTGGCAATGCATTGTGGAAATGAACCGTAACGGCCAATCGACGGATTAATACGGTTTGGCAGCTTTTTGTAACTTTTATATTTTTAAAACGATATGTGTGGCAAGGTTTTAAAGCTGAAAGGTATAGCAATCATATTTAAAATATAAACCCATTCTATATCCGAATGCCCAATGCAAATATTCATATTTCGAACAGAGCATTTAATTTAAGAACTTAGTAATTTGTGTGTCATAAGTCATAACTTAAGTCAAAACTGTTTGATTGGAGCGTGGTGTAAAAACGAGTAATTTTATTTTTGCATTGCCGAAGATTGACGGTGATTGACGAGGTGCATAATTACGGTCATAATCGTATCATTAAAATGTGTGCAAATTGTACACCGTTTTAGGCGAATAGTCTGGCCAATTTAGGCAAATAGTCTTTTGTGTATTTAATCAATTTATCTCGAAAATTTTCTATTAGATTATAATAATAAATGCTTTTCATATATTTATAATCTATACCAGAAAAAGGATATGATTAATAGACAAAAGACCACTCTTTGTAATCGATGCAGTTTAAAACTATAGACATCTATTCAATATAATAAAAAGTTAGGCCTTCGTATTGAGCTAAGTACTAGGCAGACGAACATAGCCGTCAGACTGAGCTACAACTGAAACGCAATATTTCACGTATAATTTTTTTATACGAATTCGCGTGGGAACCTTCGAAAATTCGCGTGGGGTGGTACTTATGGCACAAGATTTAGTGAGAAATTAATATTTATAGACGTATTTAGACTGCGTGGATTACTAAGACATTAATACGCTCACGCTTTTATGTTACCGAAGCAGTAGGCTGAGTTGTATTACACCTTTGTTTTTAGATCCCACATAAAAAAGGGCGAATGTAATAAGTTTTCTCAACAAAAAATATAACACTGTCTGACACCGACCTCTTACCTAGGACCTCATGATCGGCCGCAAGAATATGTATGCCACGCTACCAACTATACAGTTACTTATTTAAAACAGTAAAAATCCTAATGTCTTGCAACTTTCAAATATTACTACTTGGCTTATGAACTTATAAGTTATATTATAACATAACACATACTAAATTCAAAGCAATAAAACAAAATCAACACTAAAACTACACAATATTAAAACGATTTAACACTGTCAGATTACAAAAAAAAAGAAAACTCCTTTAATAACAAAATTTTATTACACACAAACAATTTCAATTTGTTATTTATCGAAATTATAGTGTTTTACGATCGTATTACATGAAAACACTCAGTCCAATATAATGTAAAAGGCGGGAACTTGAAAGTATTGAATTAACTAGTGACTATCAAACTATGATGAGTCTGTAATGATATTTTATGCGATAATCAAATGAGTTTATTAACATAAATTGTGGCGTAGTCGTAGTGAACGCTAGTTGTGTAATCCCGCATTCTTGAGCATGAATGCGTAAGCGCTGAAACGAAGGTAATCGTCGTACTTTCGCGGCGAATCGTAATCTCCGATTTCGCGATGTTTGTAGCATCGATATACGTTTTATCGATTCGTTATCGATTTTTAAAGGATATCTGCTCGGTTAACTTAGAGGTTGATGCTGTCGTTATTGGGAGAAGGGTCCGTTAAAATGTTGTAAGTAACTTTTTTTTAATAGTAGTTATTATTTCGAGGAATAAAAGGCTATTTGACTTGAACGCCAATTTAATTATATCGATTTATAAATATACTTCATATGTACCTACTCGATATTTTTATTCTGGATGAAGATATCAGATTATAGGAATTGGTAAATGTATCAGAGCTTGGGAGGAGCAAAAATAGGTATCTACGGGGAATTGTTTAAAGGAGATGTTTCATTTTCGGCTATGAAATGTACTATCATACAAAAAATAGCAAAATATACCAGGAATTGGAGAAATTATAATTTCCTGAATTTAAGTCGAATTACGTTTGCGCGTAAAAATTATAGTTTTTATATTATTGCTATAATATTCAATAAGGCGGTGGTTCTCGGTCATATAATTTTGTATCCGTTCATAAATCATATCAAAAACTGTACGAAAGTACCATATAATAATGTTAATAATATATAAATATAGATGTAGGTATGTCATCAATAAATATGTTTTAGAGTATCATTTATTCATTTCAACTATCATACACATCAGCTTTTCAACAAACAATCAACATAAAAAATACAATACATTTAATATAATACTGATTTTGCAGGGTGCACTCCGGAACGAAACATTTTGTTTAAGTTTGACATTAACTGTCAATGTCATATTGACTGATAATAAATATTCAAATGCTGAATTGGTGTTTCCTATTACACTTCCCTGAATTCATACGTTTTCCTTTCATTTTTACAAGAATTAACAATTCTTTGGCAAATATTATTCCAGCAAGAGTTCTTTTACTTCTGACAATTCTAGCATTCTAGGTTATGTTTATATGTCATCAACCAACTTGTCATAGATAGCCCGCACGACAAACATCAAACATTTTATATTTTATTTGCGCAACGAAAATACTAGAAATTAATAAAGAATCGCTTAACTGAATGTATTTAGGGGTACATTTCCCAGGTTTCCTGAGGATGTACAAGTTATAGCCGGAGTCCTACACAAAAGTGAAACATCTCATTTATTATTTAAGGCAATTTCAGTCAATGCTATTTTCTATTGGCTTATACTGTTAGACAAATCTCAGTAGCCGCTCGGTGTCATGGTATGTAACCAATAAACCGCATAAGGCCTGCATTCTATTACGTAGACCCTAAACTATATCTGGTAAAATGTAGGTATGATACACCTCTGTCTACCTGATCACAGTCACAAACAAACGTAGGTTAGATAAATAGTAAAGCAGACAGTTACCACTTACTGCCGCTGCCCTGCCCGCCACTTACCGTACAGCCGCTGATTCGTCTTCTACACTAAACTTTATAAGAAGAAGACAGACCAAAAGTGCCTTTTTAAGCTACATGTGTCAAAAATATTACATAACATCGTTAACGATGCGAATATCGCGAATACTGTTAAATCGGCTGTCATGGGAACACTTTCCACTAACATTAACCACGCATACAAATAATACCAATAATTTAAAATTACTGTTTTCACTCAAAGCCCGTCATAAAATCAACATCAAGTTCATCGAATCAATTCATACGTCAGTTGGTACAAAGTTACAAATCCAAAAACGTGCAAATATCGATCTTATTTTGATAAACATAAGGTTTACGTGAACTTTTAGGTTATGTTTGTAAGAATGTCATAGTGAGTGACGTATTGAAATGTCAAAGAGACAATGAAGTAATGAAATTGTCTACGCACAGACATTCTTCTCATACTGCCAATACGTTTGTCTATTGTTCGTGGCAATTAGATAATTGAATTTGAAATATGCTGTTTAGATTTCAATGGAAGGCCACTTGGATGTATTTTTAGGCTGTAACGCATTATTTTTATGACATTTACGTGGTATTTAAGTGTCTGAAACTAATTTGAAGTCTTACTTTTAGTCTTTATCGAGTTTAAAACCGAATATTGGTCGGGTAATAAAATTGTCTGCACTACGAAGGGTTTAAAGTTTATGCGGTCACCTCACCAATGCCAAAGAGCAGAGTATTACCGGTTCCACAAAGTACAAAAAAATAAGTAAGTTTTTCAAACTACTTACGTAAAGGTGCGTCATTAAAAGTTTACATTTTGAAAACAAAATAGCCAAATCAAAATGTACTTGATCTCTTTTTATGTTAAAAGATACTATACTATATTACACACACATACTATACAATATGACACACTATACTATACTATTCTATAATATATAATAAGAATAATAACAACACTTGTGTCGTGGGGACTGTAAAACATACAAACATCGAACACAAAGAACACCCACACTCAGAACTGCTATTTGCAGATCGCACAAATGTTTGTCCCGTGTGGGGATCGAATCCACAGCACTCGGCGCAGAGGCAGTGGCGAGTCGATCACTTACACCGTTACGTTACGCCATCCAAACAGTCAATATTTGCGTAATCGAAACCAAAAATAATTACAATTTAAGATAACTAAGTGTAAGGTTTTTTACTACTTACATAAAATTATGTACTTAAGAGTAACTATTAGGTTTGTCAGGTCTAGTCCGAGAAATTTTGTACCCCGTGTAGCCCGAGAAAAATACCAGTCACAGCCTCTACCGATACTGCCTACAAATACAAACAACTAGACATAATGCATGTGCATAAATTACAAATACTACAGAAGGAATTGATTCGCTTCCATCTAAAGTACACGGATATGAAGGAAGTCTGAAATCCTTTAATCAACGTAATGATTGATTGCGCTCAATCAAAGGTACTTGCGTATTAACGTTTAATCACGAAACATACATATACATCATCATTCATTAAGCAGACAAGGCCTGTCAATATAAAATCTTACTTACGCATCACGTTCATGTATCTTTGCAAGGGTAGGTAAAGGTGTTTTACACCCACATTTCGCCAGCTATGGCTTTAGGTCCCACAGCTACTATCATTAACTGCACACAAAGGCTATCCAGGCTGAGAATCTGTAACAACAATTGATTAACCTTTTGCTCAATCCAAGAATCGAACCGGGCGCAGGGATCGTTCGCTTATTAAAGGAACAATCAAATTAAAAACGACGTGCAAAATATAATAGGAATTATCTTATTCACCAAATTGATCCTTACCTACTTTATACACAAGGTTTTCATTTTAAAATCTCTATATGCAGCGATAGCCCAGATAATACGACATCTAAGAAGTCGAGGGTTGCGATTAAATCTACATATTCTTCTCCTCTCGGAAACTGTCTTCTAACCTAAAGGGTTTTAAAACACAAATAATTTGCGACACCAAGCTACTAGTGCAAGTATTATTTTACTTAAAGAAATAAAATGAAATGTGTATAATAGAAAACCCATAAACACAATATAATACGAATTTTGATGACCAACATTTGCAGTTACGCTAACGTTGACTTGACATCATAATAACAAAGGTGGCAACCCAAAGTTAGTAATCAACAATTAATTAAATGTTCGGTACGAGTGGCAGCCCTATAATGGTCTACTACACGTACAAGCTCCGTATTATCTATAGATTTGCATTCATTGTTATCAATGTGCCTTGACCTAGCATTGCAATACCTTATCATATACGAACAATGATTACTTTTAACATGCTAAATTCTTGATAACGCTATTCGTGATAACTTTTAACAAAGGGTTTAATAAAAGCTTTGTAGTGGTGGAACATAGGCATTTATTTTTAAAACCATTTATAGCAATGCTATCTTTATAACATAGTCTGTCAATTCTTAGTATACCAGACATCATTAAAAATCTATTGTGCCTGACCGCCGGTGTGCCGTGCCGTTGCGATACCATAGAATGCTTCTTTAATTTTTTTGTACGTTTTCTTTCGCGCGTGTTACTTTTTACCAAAGTTCCATTGCAATCGGATGAATGGCATACAAACTCGTGCAATAACAAAAAATGATATTTAATTTTATAATATAAATAATTACCTGAGATCCTAGAAAGTGATGTGTGATTGCTTTTAAGTGATAATATACTTGAAGTGTTGACATTTAACACGCACATTAACAGAATAGTTTTAACGCAAAGTCAACTGTACAAATTACGAGAATTTCATTCAACCCACAACACGAAACTTACAACAATACAAAGTAAAAAGACCTTAAGCGATACTTACAGTAATTTGCAAATGTATGTAACTACTTAGCGTTCTTAGCAATAGTGCATTGGGAAGTCGATTGCAAACATCGGTTAATTTTAGCTCCGCCATTTTATGAGCCATTTGACAGCTTGTTTTTTTTTTTGGAGTACATACTGTTAATTGTCTATTCAGCCTGATAGTGTTCAATATAAATTAATAGTATTTTTAAAATCGTCAAAGTATTAAAATGTTAATCTAACACTACAACAATTTCTTAAAAATATATGAATTCAAGTTTTAAATCGATCCCGCCTTTTGTTTATAATTTTCACAGGATAAGTGAATGGGTCAAGGAAATGATGCAGAAAACAGTAACTCGACATGTCGCGTGATATGTATAGGTTGATATCTATGAAGCCCTTAACAACTACAGTTTCACCTTCTTTTGTCACTGGTGGTTACTTGTTATACAAACTTTATTTAAGTACCTACTATTTAAATGTAATATAAAAAAGGAACTAGCTTAGCCTGATATTTAAAAAAAATTATAAATATTTTTAAATATTGAAATTATAAGATCTTAGTAAAAATATAAACAATAACAATACAACTGACCTGACTGTTTGTTTGTGGCCATGGTCAATGCGAACTTAGCCGACAAAAGTTCAAAAAGGTAAGTAAATACCTAGCATGATTGAATAATTTCCTGACGAATTTTTATAGGAATTGATAAGAATTGTCAATTCTTCCTTTAATCATTTATACCAAATATATTGCAACATAGCGTGTAAATTGCTCCGAATTGAACAGACCAGACCGCGCTATTAGTCAGCTACATTTCCCGCGGGAATCACTATTTTTTAAGCAAAAGCAACGTATTTAGGTCAGCCGACTAAATATGTAGATTGTTAATAATTCCTGCATAGCTTAAAAACTCATTTCTATGTCAGGGCCTGAAGCGAGCGTGTTGGGCGTGGTAGTACGTAGGTGTGGTGCGTCGGTGATTCTTTGTTTAACCACTTTTAATGTTATTGTTCTAACGCACGCCAATATATTATTGACAATGATACTCTTTAGCTTCTTTTAAGATAATAATAAATGAAGGTTCTTTTTGTTAAATTAGTTTCGATAGACATTTTTGGTAACAGTGAAAACTACGTAAGCCTTGAATACATCTTTGGGGATAAATGTTTGTGTGTGCGATTGGTTCTCAAATAATATATACGAACATAGTCTTACGCTTATATCCCCAAGAGGTAAGCAGCGTTGTATTACATTCACATTTTGCCAGCTACAGTTTTATCAAGCAATGTTTGGATTCTTTGCCTGGACATTTCTGGACTTCAGCATTGAAAATGCTCGCTTAGACTGCCGTCTAGCATTTCAAGTTACCGTGCCAACCTATTGGTATGGGCTCACTGTATATGCCGTGAAACCTGAACAGCAGGTGAAATATGGGTGCAAACACTACTATACGGGCATACAACCGTAAAATATATTCAAATGTACAACAATACGGACTCATTTATGATCAGAGAACGATTTTATTTATGTTTTGTCTATAAAACAAAAACACACTAACATTTTCCATTATCTCTAAAGACATACGATGACGATGACAAACGTTTTAGCAATAAAACAAACAAATAAACAGACTATAATGGCATATAATAAACAAAAATAGTAAATATGACATCATCAAGAAGCATTAGACATCGCCATTCATAAAAAAATTATACATTAATCCTTTATCAAAACATATTATATGCAGTCTTTGCCCCGCATATTCGTTTCATTCACGTTGTTCAAAATATGCATAATTTCTACGTATGCTCAGAATCAAACAGTCAAACCGTGACTTTGGCATGCATCCAGATTCTAGCTAAGATTTAAGTTCAGTTCATTCAGTTGTGTGACAATTATAGCAAAAAGCAGGTAAGGATTATTTAGGAGTCATGGCATGACAAATGGCATTTTTTTTTTATTAAGAAAGGAACATCGGACGGCCATACTACATAATATAATTAACAGAATCAATTAAAACTAGGTAATCATGTAGCCTAAAGCGATGTTCACAGATTACCATCAGGTTAAAACTATAAGACACTAGGAAAGTAAGAATAGATGTATAATAATTTAGTACCTAACATATATAATAGAAACAAATACTCAAAGACTAAAAACGCATACAAAATTCCTAACTAATATTATAAATGAAAATGTAAGTTTGTTTGTTTGTTGCGCTTTGACGCTTTAACGACTCAACCGATCATCATGAAATATTTACTAAGTACCCTCACGTTGTCAGACGTACAGAAAATGTCATTACAGGGTACCTTTCATCCAGAAAAAGAACTGTACCCGAGGGGTAGAAATTTATTGACATAATCTACATAATTAAAAATTTAAGGAACGTTATATTATATAATAGGTTTTGCCCGCGGCTGCGCTCGCTTTAACAGTAACGCAGTTCTTTCTTTACAACCAGCTCTCAGCGAAGCCAGCTAGAAGCTGGTTTGTCATCTCAAAGGCTATGGTAATCGCTTAGGTACCTACCATCTGTATACCATAAAACTACGATATACGGACAAATAGGTATCATCATTTAATACAACCTACTTTACATAATTTACGGTAATGAATTAGTCTAGACTTCAATTAGACTTATTGTGGATGTTAAACATTACATTTCCCAAAACTACACCATAAAGTATCTACCTATCATATTTTCGTAATTATTAGTTATTTAATTACAAAATGAAAGTAGGTTAGGTACCTATTCATTTTATATTAATTAACAAAATTAATTTGATGTTTTGTTAATTAATAATATAAATTCGATTCTTGATAGCCTTCTGGTATAATATATATATTTGCGGCCAGCTTGCGATCTTGGGCTAGATTCTCGGGACAGTGTTACAAAGTGTTAAAGGGCTTCTCCGGGGGAAAATTCTTCGGAGAAGCACGGAAGGAACGTAAATCTCTTCTCGTCATTAATGGGACCTAAGTCACACTTGTCAACAGACGGGCCTTATGCTGTAACTTAAGTATAGCCCACCTATGACTACCCTGTGTTGCTGGGTCCCATCTGCCCAAAAATCAATAACAATAATTTTATAATTGTTTTTAATTTGTTATTTATTGATTGATTGTGTTGCCTCAGTTGTCCCGTAGCATAAGTTTGTGTAAGGTGAGGTTCCTTCCCGGATTGGCCAAATTGTTATTGTTGTTGTTTTCTGTCAGGTAAGTCTAAATAGAAACACGGAGAGCAAGTCTTAAGGTAAAAAGCAGCACGGAGATACTGGGCCTGATAGAAGGTATTAGGCTTGTTTCTATTACGTGGGCCTAAAACCATAGCTGGCGTCATAGAGGTATAGTATAATACACCTCTATATACTCTTTCAGGCGCGAGATCAAGTACCTATCATTTTTTCATCCTGCATCTTATTATCTTATATGTATATACTACCTTTTCTTTATTATAAAAATATAACGAAGCTGTATTTATTAAAAGTAAATATTTATAAAATCCTAAATGAAATTGTAATTTTTAAAGAGGTCTGAAATTGGAATCCCGACATGAAAGCTTTGAATTTTTTGTTTCTCCATACAAGCTTCAACTACTTAACTTTTAGATAGGGGTACAAAGTTTCTCTTCACTTATTAACTTATTGAGTCGCAGCGGCACACCGGCAGCTAGACACAATAGGTTTTCAATTATGTCTGGCATTCGAAAAATGTTTAGGCTAGTATATAGACTTTGATTTAGTATTTTCGGTTCTATCGAAATCTGTTCAGTAAATCTGGCTACATATTATATGGTTCAAAGTGTGTACGTACTTGATGTACGTAAACGACATGCAATCTGTATTTCAGACGAAGCCGGGTACAAAACCTAATGAGCACTAAAACACGTTGTTATAGTAAATTTAATGGCATGTATGAAAATTTTAGTGTTTTGTTGCCAGTCAGGTGTGATAATAAAATAATTTATGCACATAACTAATAGTAATAAAGGAGAGACATACGTACGCACACTCATATATCCCTGAACGAGTAGACAGAGGTGTATTACAAACCCATATTTTACCACAATAAACTCGACCCCTTATGTAAAACCTAAAACAGAGTCTAACTAATAATCAAACTCGGGATGGAACAAGAATAGTCTAATTAAGAATATCAATTCTTATAAGATTTGAAAAGTATTTAACAGAAATAGTTTTAAAGAAAAAACACCCAGGCACGGTGGCGGACCTGGATATTTTTTGCCGTGCATGGGATCAAACTAGTAATACTACGCACGATTCAAACCACCTCGCCATTCTTTCCCTTGCAACGAGAACGATCTCTTTCTAACTGCTAGAGAGACTAATCTGTATCCCAGAAGTGGTAGACAGGATAGTATTATACCCAACTTTCGCCAGCTATGTTTTCCGAGTCCCACGTGGCAGTCGGCCACCCTATTGCCGTCTAACGGACACATTGCTAGATTCTTTGACAAAACTAGGAATAGCCCAACAGAAAAAAAATACTTTGCACAAGCCGGAAATCAATCTCACGACCTCACGACCGCACGCAAACTAAGCACAAATTTATGCTGCGAGACCAACAAGGCGGCTTTAAAATAATTAATTATAACTTAAAGACAATGTATTCCAAGATTTCAATAGTATACTAAAGTAGTTAAGTGCGCAGGTCGTATGCGTGTGCGCATACTCGGAAATCTTTACGACGTGACGCGACAGCTCTAAGCAGGCCTGTTCCCAGGACTATTGAGGGTTTTAATTAGTATAATTGAGTACATCGTGTGTACTAAAACGTGGTGTGCTAATGTATGAAAATTTTAATCGCACGGCACAGTGGTGTGTATATTTTGAGGGTAGCGGGTTCAATCCCCGTAAAGAACAAAAAAATGCCGATGTTTGTAAGATCCCCGAGACCGATACAGGAATAGACACGAGCGTTACTTATTTGTTAAATTATGTAACGCAGTCGGTCTATTTATTCCTTACCCGTATATAAACGGTAACATTTATGCATACATATATTTTTGCCATTTGGTGTATCTCCGAAAGGGTAGGCAGATATCTTTAAACAGACATTTTGACAACTTCCTGTATTTTAAGGTCCCAAGGCTCCCAATAACAGTACAATTTTAGACCGATACCGAGTATTTTATTATTTAATCAGCAATAAAAAATGTGAAAATAATAAATGTATTTCAATATGCATTTTATCTTAAAATTGCTTTTAATAGTTAATCACATGAATATCTAAAGTTTAACGCAAGAATATCAGGCAGTAATCCTCTATTTACACCCACGCCCTTAGTACACATTTTTCTAGTATCATGATCTCTATGAAATCCACGCAAACACAACCAGAGATAGAAATATACTATGACTACTAAACATGACATGCCTTTTCCCTTTTTCAAGACACCAGACACATAAGGCAGCAATTTGTAGCCAATTCAGGGCTGATCGTACTAAGTATAATTATTAAGGTAATTGACTACAATACGTGTGAACTAAATAAATAGACGGACGTATAGGCGTGGCCTCAACGACCAATAAAAACTAGGTTATTACATATACGCAGTAGGTATTCAACACTCTTGTTTGAGCGCGCTCTAGGGTTAACACGCGCCATTTTCAAATATTGCAACACAAATTAAAAAATATAGATAGGTGTAGGTACATTCCTTTTTAATTCTAATTTTATTGAAATGTTATTGCTTTTATCTCATTGACAATATAAACAAATGGATAACTTATAGCAGTTTTACGATGAGTTGTTTTATTTCAATACTAGTAGTTTTCCCGCGGTTTCACCCGCGTAAGTCCCGTTTCCGTGTGAATATCGGGTTTCACCCCTTTCACCCCCTTCAGGGTGAAATTTCCAAAAATCCTCTCTTAGTGCTCCCCTACACTCTCCAAGGAACATACATGCCAAATTTCAGCTTCTTGCGTTCAGTAGTTTCGGCTGTGCGTTGTTTGTCAGTCACTCAATAACGGAAGAGTTTTATATATATAGATTTTATGATAAAAATACTTGTTTGACAGTTCCGTAATAAAAAAGTAGTTTAGTAGTTTTTACTTTTGTCGCATCTTACGAGTAAAATCCATAAAGGTTATATTCGTTGTTTCTATATAAATTGTAAATTGGCTAATAACCTACAAAGTACAATATCTCAAGTTAAAGTTGAACATTTGTTATAAAAAAGATAATACTCTTATTGACAATATTATACCAAGTTACAATAAAGCATTTACTAAATAGTTATACTGTATGAATGCAGCTGTTTTACTTTGTAACAAACTAAAAATATGACGTACAGGGCATGCCTGTCTAAATTAATAGACTTACTAACGCGGGTCTTTCGCTGTTCAATTAGTATAAAAAAGAACAAATAATTGCTATTGACTTTAGCGATATCAATGCAATTTATCAAAATACTTACTCGTAAAAAAAGTAAGCAGACAAATTAAAATAATCACTTCAATCGTTCATTGCTACCGGCGTTTATCACTCGAGGGTATGAATGTTTTATAAAATAAATCATTCGTTCGGCCCTTAGGCTTTTTTCTTCATGAATATGTTTATCATTCGTTTATCGATTGAAGCAGCTGCTAATAATTGAGGAGATTTACAAAAATTTGCATCTGTTAAATGAAAGGCTATCACGCTACACACCGGCTTTTGGTAACATGTTATTTTTATGTACTTAGAAATTCTGTGAATAAGTAAATATGTATATTTATTATTTAACTGTTGATACGTACACCAAACCCGTGCAAATTATTAGCGGTACCTACATACTAAGTTGAAGCCGTATGCTTTACTCTGTAACTGCTTAAATTAATATATTCTACATATTTCTGTAAGTACCAATTATATCTGCGTAGGTACCTGATAGTAAACAATTATTTGTTCTACGTTTTACCTGCTTCAAACTTATTAATTGGCACTCTAAACTTTTTATGTCCCATAATTAGATAAATACCTAACTACACTTTCATGTTATTAGGAATACCATTACTTACTTATGTTCTTCATTTCAATATTGTAATAAGTAATAATAAAAGCTTTTTATAATAATATATTATATTAGAATAATATTTATTATATCATCTTAGAATAATTATAAAGAAACTGCATACCGTTGTATTTATCTCCGAAGTTTTTAGTTTTTACATAGGGGCACGTGTTCGCTCACAGTACGCGGGCTGTTTTCCGTGTATTTTCTGGTCGGGTGGCGCGGCGGTGAGCGCAGGCGAGGCGCGGGTGGCGAGACGCACGGGCGGGAGGGGACGCCGGCAGATGCGCCGCGCAGCGCCATCTCTTGGAGCCTATCGCGCCACCAGCCAGGTGCGCGCTGCCCGCACCGCGGCCGCCGCCCGCCCTCAGTCCGCCGTCACGCGCCGCCGCGACTACACGTTATTGGGGCTCTTGTACGCCACTACACGCGACGCGCGCGTTTCGAACGTAGTGAACGATCTCGCGACCGGTTCGCCGTAGCCCATGAGCGACCAGTGACATCTCGATACTTGTGCTGTGTGACTTGCAGTGAAACGCTCAGTGCATTACGTGTGCAAGTGATGGATTACTGCGGATCTTCCTTCCAGTGCTGACGACCGCCGGGACTCGGTCCCGACGTATGCCCCGGCGCCGCTAGCCCGGACGCGCCAGCATGCGCGCCCCCGCGGTGCTCATCGCCCTGCTAGGGTTTCTGCCCCAGGTACTGATATCGACACCCAAAACCGCGAATCCCCGTTTGTTTACGTTTCGCATCGACGTAATCCAATCGAAAACTCATGGTTCGCATCGTTTCTCATAAACAACTAGCGATGCAAACCGGCAAGTGTAGGTGCGAGGTTGGTCTGTGCTACACGATCGTCACTTTCCCACGAGTGTGGCGAGGCGATCGGTCTAGCTGATCGTCCTGGATAGTCGGGAGCGAGGGTGTAGTGTAGGTTAGGCGAGCTCGACAGAGTCGTGACTGGGCCCGAGACGCCGGCCGACTCGAAGATGCGCTTGTGTGTGTCCGATACGTTTACCGAGCAAACATAGGTACATAGTTATAAAGAAAGTTCAGGTTTTAATACGACCGGCGCGCGGGGTCAGCTAGGTCGCGAGCCTCTTCGTTTTAAAATTAGATGCATTCCGAGGCTTTGCGGTGGATTCGACTCCAGAGAGACGTATTCGCGACGATCTGCATGCACCAACGACAAGAATAACTCTTCCAGACGACTCTCAAGGCGCGGGATATTTCGGGCAGGGTTAGTAGTTCGGTCTAGTTTACACGACAGAACCCTTTGCTTGTTTATTGACTGTCGCTAATCGGTGGAAAATAGGCGCCGAAAGCTGTAAAACTACGCATAAATAAACAATACGCGGTAGATGAAAGCGCTGAGCGAATTGACAAAGGTGGCAGATTGTAAATCTAGAGTAATATGAGGTCATCGCCCTATGAACCGGTCAAGGTTATATATCCTACGCCAAGGGTTGTAGCCGTAGAGAACGCTGACGTGTGAACTTCACAAAACTTTCGTGATTTTTATCGCATCACTTTTATGTGCGATGCTTAGTAGCTTCGTTTGTCGATAAACATGAAATTAATTAGGTTCGTTATTTGCCTCATTAACGTCCAGAGGAAACATATCAATCAATCTAGAGTAACCTTTCAGTCGTACTGCCCGTAGATACATGTTTATTTATGTACAGAGAACATTTACTAGTAAGTTGTTAACAAGCTCAAGAAAAGCTCATCGCATGTTTCATCCTACCCAACAGTACGTAGCAGGCTCAATACTTAATCGACATGTAAATCCTCTACGCCTTGCAATTTCTCAATACAGATAATGATATTCCTAGCCAAGTTAACGAGCTATTTACAAGTGCCACCAAAATGTAAGTAAGAACCTAATAAAAAAACAAATCGATAGTTGGTTCGGGTGACTTTTTGTTCTCCCGCATAGTATACCGGTCCCTGATGGCGATTTGCACAGAGGGAATAATTCCCCAATGTATGCGTGTGCGCACTGTGTACGAATAGTTATTAATGTGTTCGTAAATGTACCGTTAATATCACAAACACATGCACTTTGTTACATGCGAATATTAATAAAACTCGTCCGCGACCAACCGGTGTGTCGAGAATTGATCCGCAACTTCTTCGACTGATCCGTGTGATTTTTGTGCACTTTTTATCGACAATTGATGTTTTAATTGTTTTTCTTCTGCGCCAATCAGGTTTAATTAAATAGTGTGGCCGCTCACATCACCATACACATTGTAGCTATCTATTTATTTATAGTTCCGTGCGTGTGTGTGCGTGCGAGTGAGTTTTCAAGGCGCTATAATACATTATGAATGAAGTTGTGTTGTTTCATAAAAAAACGGTATTTTGCGCACCACCGCTCGGGACTGGTTTGTCTTGCCCCTGGTCCCGTCTAAGTGACGACGATCGTGCATTGATGTAATTGTCCCAACGATCAGTCAACTCGATTCTTTATACTCGATACATCCGCAGGACTCGATGTCCGGATTTTTCTTTTTTACCCCCACGTGCAAGACGGTAGCTAATTCAGCTGCATTATTCTTTCTTTGATAGCGTTCAAGTCGATCGCGTGATCGTTCCGCTGCCTTTTTGATCGGAAGCGGCGTCGGAAACACGTCTGCCCGAAAACCGCAACGTAATAATTTCCAATTTCAAATAAGTAAATAATTCATTGAAGGTTGTTTCGTTCGATTCTTGAACGTGTTTATCCCTGAGAAATTATTCAGATAGCATGATTATAAATGATTGTATCCTTATTTGAGCCGTGTATTAGCAGTTATTTTTTTAATGCAATAGGTAGGTACTACATTGTTGCCAGTTACATTCTATAACGTATTCTTGATTACGCTCGGCGTCTACCTGTCGCGTATCTAGGACATAGCATGTCATACCTCGCATGGAACGTTACCTGTGCGTGTATGATTGCGTTACGATTTGTGATATAATCAATATATATTTCAATTTAGGCGAGTTCTGTATATCTGTAGCGGTTACTACATTCGTGTGCATTCAGGTTACCAACTTATAAAACTTAATAACATTTATTTCTAAACATAGATACCTAAACAGTAACAAAATCTTAATATTAATGGTAAAAGGAAGTTGAAACATCGTGGCTGGCAACCCCAGCAATATTATACACGAGTCTGAAGCAGGTGCATTCATTAATGGGAACTCTTAAGCACATCTGCTTTTCCACCATCCACTCGGGCTCACGAATTCTAATTGAAGCTATGACATGTTGATTTAAAGTTCAATTCAAACTCGTGAGTTGGTTATCAGAGTAAACCAACTTTTTAATTACCATTTTTATGGTTAATATCGTCTTCCTAAAGTAAGTTCTACGTTTCCTAAAGAAATGTGGCTACTTAAAAAGTTCATAAAACTTATTTAATGTACTTAAGTTTAATTCGGCAAAAGTGATATGTTAAACGCATTTTCTGTACTGAAACAATTCCAGTTTAAATAGTCAAGTAAATTGTAAACGATGCTTAGATATTTCAGTTGCGTACTTATTTGTTAAGCTAATGGTTTGTACACAGCACGGGATGTACAAACCATTAGCTTAACAAATAAGTAATTACACAGTTTCGACACTATATTCCCAACAATTTTTAAAATAGTGTCTTATTAAACCACCTGCTGCTTTAAACTCCCACTTTGGAGAAAATCACATAGCATTTTAACAAAAGCACAATAATAATTAATCGTCATATGTCATGTTGGTAGCAATAACTATTTAAGTATGTGAAACTCCTTAACGGTAGGTTTTTAACCCTGTTATAATTTCGTCCATTGTCCAAAACGGTTTTGTTCTATGTGAACCGACTCAATTATAAAAGACTTTGTACGAAATCCGTATAATCGTCGGGTTTTTAACAGCTTAACTATGTGAAATGTTAAGTTTTCGTCTCATTGTGATGTGTGTGTAATAGCCCAATTGTAAGCTGTGCATCACTCAATACACACAAGAATGTTAGAACACCATAATCGCACGCAAATACTTGCACAAAATATCAATTAATTATGCCGTAACATAATTGGTAGTTGTCGGTCATCCTCTCATTACAGCCATATACGGCCATTAAAATTTATAACTTTTTGCACAACAAACCGGACGTTAAATTGATTCCCAGTGTCATTCGCGAAAAAACCAGCACGGCTGTAGGACCATTGATCAGATTACGCAATGTCACCAAACTGGATGCTCGGGGAAGTCAATATTATGTATTATTTATAAACACAGACATTGCTTAGTTTTCTTGTGAGAAATTATCAAAGAAGACTGAACGATCATTGATTTACTTTACGATAAGCGGTCGCCATAAATGTTTTTGTAAATAATGCAGCCCTATTTTGGAAGGAGTGTGCAACGGAAGTTAAGCTAAGAAGCTCGTTCATTTTCAAATTTCGAAATTTATCGGATGCCGCGTAATTCAGCCTAACCTTCTAATTTAAGGTTCTATTGTTTAGTGTTGTCAGTGCAAATTATTAAATTCCGAATTAGGTAAATGTGTCGGCGATGCTAGCACAGTGTAGGTTGCACAATGCTTCAGGCATAGCTAAGTGATGAGTCGGAGTTTCTCTATCCACGTGGGTTGAAAGTTAAGGCCATAAGTTGACAGATATGAATACTCACTTGTTTCTGAAACAGTGAATAAATTATTACGTACTCAGCCCGTGGGCGTCAATTAAGAAATAATTAAGTAAATGCTTAATGAGGATAAATTCCAGTGTAGAGTTTAAGAAAATATACATTTATCTCTCTGCGGCGTGTAAGTACACATGAAAGTGGTAACCAAACGGAACTGTGGTCGACTGTATTATATCGTTCCATAACGTTACAACGAATAATTACGATGTGCAATGGATGATCGCAGTTACATTGAAAATAACTTCATGCCGCCGTCAGTGGAACATATCACACCATGGTCCACCATATCTGAGATCAAAAATCGTTTGACAATTTAATATTGTTGTTACGCTCATATTAGAATAAATTACACAAATATAAACTCTATTACACATACATAAAAGTGCATGTTAAGCTACTGTTTTGGTGATCGAACAAAAAAGGTTTTACTTGAAAGTATTTTAATAAGTTCCGTATTCAATCTTCAGTGAGAGGTTCACACGTATAATCCCAATAACAATTCAAGCAAGAAGATCTGGTTTACGATATAAGAGAGTACACGACTCCGATCATAGCGCTCCGTACACCAACGCACGAAATCTCAATTCGCTTGTGCAACACGCTTAAATAACCGCAAAATACCTTATTATGCGCTTTCCATATACGTTCAGGCAATCTACGGGGCCTATTACGCTCCACGCTCATGATTCTTCGTTAATTTCAAATTCCAGGCTTAGATCGTATGTTTCTTTTGTGTTGGTACAGCTGCCAGCGAAATCGACACAAAGGAGATCGCAACATTTGTCGCGCGTCTAAATATCAGTACGTTTTATAAAAGACGTCGTTTATTTTCCTCTAAAGACGTTCCGTGAAACGGAACGCCCTTTGTGAGCCAACCCGGCGCGTCCCCCTCAACACAATACCAACATTGAAACTAAGTTCTGTGAAAAGTCAGGTCAGAAAACCAATTAGTAACAGCGTTCATTCATCAGCTGCTAGAGGACAAATATAATAGTTTTTTTTTTTCTTGTACAATTAATTCGATCCCGCGAGCCGCGTTCTATTTTTAAACTGAACATCTTTATGGCATGTGTGGCGTACGCTAAAAAACTTAAATGGAAAAATAAATCATACTCGATGATTCCAAAATTAAATTGGGAATTGCGAATTGATGCACTGGCCACATCGTCGCGCTATTAAAAGACTCTGTTTGGGTGTTTATTTTAACACATTTCGCGTGTGTATAACGGGAGAGATGAAAAACATTCCCCTGTGTTTCATTATTTGTGTTATTTTTAGACTACGTTCAACCTGCTTGAACGAGTGTTTACGCTGCCTTACTTACATACAATAGCGTTCACATTATTACTCCTTTTTATCTCCAGCTATAAGTGACTATAAAATAGGCATCGCTTCAGAATCGAAAAGTAAGTAATCGCATCCGCTCAATAAGTGTTTAAAATAAATAATTTTGACACAGTAATTCTATTAGGAAATATGTCTAGATCGTGATTCTGGCGCAATTTAATGAAAATTATTAATGTAGGTATATATAATATTAACTTAAATGTTATTGCGAGATCGTCGATTAGTTATTCAAATCAATTTAGACGGTTACATTGATGTTCCGCGGCGCAATTAATGTTACGTGCCAGTACTTTCCTTTCAATTTGTTAAAAAAAAACTTTGATGTTCACGACTAACGTCGAATGCATTATCTTGTACATACTCATATGTTAAATAAATTAGACACTGCTATAATTGATTACTGACATACATTGAGATAGCGATTATACATCAAAAGTTGCATAAAATTGCACCATACATCTTCTTCACAGACAAGTAATATATAACATAACATTTTAACTATACTAGATCGTAAATAAAGACTTTATTTTTTAACACAACCGGTGTAATCAACGTTCTTAAAGATAAATACAGGCAGCGACAAAACGCTTACAAAGCTTAGTGCCTTTTAAAATACACGCTAAAGAACATCCATCAGACAGTCATCGCGTCAAATCCCCCGAAGACATAATAAAACATAACTTATTCGGTAGTTCGGTAAGTATTATTTAATTATTAGTTTGTTGGTAGCCTCGGGCTAGCCGCGGACCGCTGGCATCCCGTTCGTTTTTTGAATCACACTTTTTATTTACCGTAATTCACTTATTGACATGATCAATTGATCGTAATTTATATTTTTTAAATTAAGACCGATAAATAAGGTTAGAACAGTAAGCCACAATTCATCACAATCTGTGCTACTATAACTCGTTTTATAAACAATAGATCAACAAAAAGGGGATGTTTAGAGTGGTGCGTGTCTTTTTTGGTGCATTTTTTTGGTTCCGCTCCTACCTGACAACCACGTGGATGTGTGAAGTGAGGTCGCTCTGTCCTCTTTGTTATTTCGTTAAAAGAAAGAGAGGATGGTACGTTTCGCGTGTTCGGATACACCTAGATAAGTTTAACCCCTGTCATACTCGCAGGAAGTTGGATGTAATCTGGTGTATTTTTTATCGCAGTTTTGTTTGAACGGGGGCTGAATTTTGACATCTCGATAGACACACCGTCAGTGTTTAAGACTCAAGTTTGAATGGATCATTGTTCTGTTTAGTCGCTTGTAATCTTTTGTCAATTTAAACTGAAGGTCACACTTCGTGGGAAACTAATTAAGAAAGTCTCAAATTGCATTTATAATCCATTTGTTACATTGGCATGCAAAATAATCTGTACAAATTATTCACATATCTGGTATTTAATAAATATAAATTAATCAATTTTATCAAATGAATTCAAGTCATTAAATATATAGATATAGATGATTTAACAACAGAAAAATTGCATAGTATAATTTTTGACTCTTCAGTGAGAGAAAAATTTTGTCTGACATCCTAACGCACGCTGTATTAATGAATGTATTTAATGATTCTAATCACAACTAGTTTTAAAGAGAGCCATACTAAAACTTTTATGAATGTTATTTATTATTGTAATATAGTCAACTAAATAAATAATCAATTAGAACGAAAGCGGCGGAAATGACGTTTTTTATAAATAAAGTTTATGTATGCTCGCGCAAGATAGTATTAAAGTTACCGCTAATGATTTGTAAAGACATGGCCGCTATAATTTAATACGTACCACTTCCTTCCGATGCCATATAAAACCAGACACCTTTGGACTTAACTTTTTTAAGTAAGAAATTATTATTGAAATTATAATAAATGCTTTAAATTCTTACTTTAAGTCGGAACTGCGTAATGCTTTGCTTGGTGAGGTATCAAGTCATTTCATTCATCTTCATCATTTTACCATATCAAATAGTAGCCCAAGGCGATAATTGTAAGTACAAAGGTACTACGCTACCATTATTCTATATAAAAATAATGTTAGTATGCAGAATGCTTACCCAGTCCCAAATGCAATGGGCTCAAAACTTGTTGACCCTGCGTATACGCTGCAACCAACTGCATTCTTTCATTAATATAAGGGTTGTGCACCCTGGAGGGCAACAAAAACCAGTTATTATTATTCATACAGTAACAAAAAAACTCAAGGGATTCAAGATGCCTCGTTGACGTCTACTTATCTATCAACGCAGTCTAAAATATCAACAGTTTCTCATCAAAATCGGTAGTCTAAACTATGATCGTTTAAAACAAAGCAGGGGGCAGCGGTGTTTCACAGTTCGATTTACAAAAAAAGCAAGTATTGTTACGTCACTAACATTCGAAATTTAATAATACTAGGGGTGTCACAGTTTTCACCCCACACGCGTCGTTGGTTGCAACCCCATTTTTAAACGACCTACATAAAGTTTGTCCAGTAAAACCGTTAATGTCTCAACGGGATCGATCGCATGGACAGTTGTGCAAATAGTTATGTTTGAGGATTACGTCTTTGGGGCGTTAAAAGCTGTATTGCCAGTCTGTTTATATTGTCACTTTGATACTGATATATTGACTTAATGCTCCTTGTAAAAATGTTTTGCGTCCACGGGACATAAGTAACTACAATGTTTGTTTTATCTGTTTCAGGTGCTGACGTCTGGTTCCTTCGAACTTAGGATAAAAAGTTTTACGAACTCGTTGGGTAGGTTAAGTAGTGGGCAGTGCTGTGATGGTTCCTCAAATAGTGACGCGCCGTGTTTGGCGCCGTGCAGGACTAAATTTCGAGTGTGCCTCAAGATATATCAAGCTAATATCGACACAACGTCACCGTGTACCTTCGGTGATATCACGACGCCAGTGTTGGGTGGCAACTCACTGGATGTGCCCAATCTCCACGTGGAAGGATTTAGCAATCCTATCGTGTTCCCGTTCGACTTTACATGGCCGGTGAGTGTCTTGACGATTTCCTTCTTTATAGTGTTGATATTGACGTTTTGTAAACAAAACAACACTCATTAATTTTGTAAGCAACAGTAAAATCAATACGTCGTAAAAGAAGCATTAAGTAGCAACCCTACATCAATAAATCAACGCCGTGGATGTTACCAGCGTTCAAATTCCAATAATCCACGCGGAGACCTCTATGGCCATCTCGTTCGCTGTAAATAATAGTAAAAAAGAAATTAAGGGATTCTATATTCAAATTTGACAGAAGCGATGACGATAAGAATACTTGATGGTTTAACGAGCGGCCGCGTGGGAGGATTACAGCGTTCAATGGTTCATTTTTAATTAATTATGAAGTCGCTCTGTACGCTGCGGCGACGGCCCCTCGTGTGTTATTAGATCTACTGTAGTTAGCCTTCGTCGTGGCTGCGTTCTCATCTTCTGCGGACGATTAGAGCGCGGAGGCCGGTCGGGATCGTGATTCGATATTGTAATTACATGTTATTTATTTACAGATCGCGCTTAGATCTATCTCGGTCCCAAGGATAACGGACGTCTTAATTGGACCTTAGTTACGGTTATTTCGCTGGCGTCAATTGTGTAAGGTTTACACAGAACGCGTGTGGACCTAGAGGTTTCGAGTGCTATTTGTATTTTATTTAGCGGCCCGCTTCAAATGTCGTACCGTCTCGTAATGTTTGAGCAAACAATCGCTCTAAGCTCAGCCGCTTGCACAAGCTTTGACCATCTGGAGAAAACGTGACATTTGGTTACTAAACGTAACTGCACCTACGACAGAACTGAACATAGACGAAATTTAAAACTTTTTCGGATAGTGAATGTGCGTCCAGCAAATGCCGCTATCATTCCAAATGAATTGGTGCTAAATTGAAACTTCCTGTTTAAATTCACATAGAGCTCTCTATTGCGAGGCATGTGTTGACATGCGATCAATTGAGCGAAAGGGGCGCACGGAATACTTTAATCTATCAAATTTCAAAAGTGACAGGTTGAGCTGAATGTTGATGTTTCCCACTTTCCGCCATATGCACTTTGTCTAACTCTAGCGGGAGTTGAGGAAACGTCACCCATATGCCGCGATTCCATATGTCGCTAAACTCTAAAATCCTGCGGATATGCGCTATAGCGCTCCCCGCTCACCGATTCTGTTACAGTTGGATGCACTGCCTTTGAATAATACAATTTGCCCTAGCATTATCGGTTATAGCTGACTCGGTTTTTTCTCACAATGAGGTCATCGTCGGGCAGAGAAGCGCCTGTTTTACGAGGCATATCGCGCGCACGAATAAATATGTACCGCGTAATGTGTTAGTATATGGAACGTTCCGCAGGCTGGCTTCGTGACTGGCGCGGCAGGTGAACGGCTCTGCGCGAGACGGCAAACAGCCGCTCGATTTTCGAATTTGACATTTAGTTTACTCATCGAATTGTCGATGGCCAGCATCACAATATTTTGAAACCTGAGTCATCAAGCGCGCGGCCGCTAACGGGCCGCGGACCGCGGGCCCGCTCGTAACACAACCCCGAGAGTAATTTTAAACGCAACTGCATCCGAACTTTATCTGATCCCTTGTGAAATAAATCGGTGCTAGGCTCGTAAGGAGATCTGACCTGCACGATAATAGGTCATGAGCATATTAATATTACTGACAACATCGAACAGTGAAATTATAAGTAAAGCGGCGCGCGCATTAACGACGCATAGAAACTATTTATCATGCAGCGTTTAGAAAGAGATGGCTCACTCCGAAAAGAAATCTCATTTGTATTCAGAGTCTCGGCGGCGGCATTTCATTTATTTCACTCTTAAACAATTTGTGTTTGTAAATCTCAAGTTTTATATTGTAATGTTCGCTCCGTGGCCCGTTAGCCAGTCCGGATGTCACAGAGGTGAGACGGGATTATGAGCGAGTCTTCGCACGTACAGCAGGCTTAATGCGAGTGAACGCTTACGCGGCGGATAGGAGAAAGGTCAACGATACTTGCCCTTAATGCCAGGGGTGTTTACACCCCCGGCGGCGGCATGAACGGGCTCATTCAACAATATGCAAGGACCGTTATCCGCACCGTTTTAATGCGAAAAAATGCTGCGCTTATGCAATTGGATATTTAAAAACACCTGCTTTGTAGTGGAGAGAGAGAGCGCAAATGTCAAAATGTACTTCCGCGCATGCCCAGTGCCCACCACCCGCCAAGCGCGCGCGCACCTCATTAGGCCGCGCTGACCATGAACTATAACTTTTTATGGATTCTCTAAGATCCGTATTGCGTGATATTACTCACAGACGCTATTGTGTTTTATCTTAAATAATTTGTCCATCATCTATTGTTACACAATTACAAACACAATGATCAATAGTTAATTCACACTGTTGTTTAACAGACGATAATATTAAAGATTTATTTGAAGTGCAAACAATGCGAAGTGCAGTGCGAAAAAATTCAGTATTCAACGGAGCTAATTCTGAAATATTTTGTAAGTTATTTTCCCACAAGGCCTTAAGACCATTGCAATCCGGCAAAAACTTGAATGGGAATCGTAACATAAATCATAATTGAGGAAATTCTACAAATAGCCAGCACAGAAAGACTATTATATTAAAATTCCACATTTAACTAACACAAAGATGAATAGCAAGTTCATAATATATTAAATAACAGTTTATTAAACTGTAGCCGCTATTTAATTTTGAGGTTATTCAAAGTAGCCCTAGTTTATACTGAGCTTTAGGGCTTTGCGTTCATTAATAATTAACTACGTTATCTATTACTTGAATAACACCTTGGATAAAATAGCTAGTTTTTTTTTTAGTTTCATGATAAGGAATGTTAGTTAGTCGGAGGAAATAATAAATTAAGTTTTTTAGGTTTATTGAATGCATATTTTGCACACGTGAATGCTTTTATTTTATTTTATAATAAGGCAATTATTTTGTTCTATTAAAATATGCTTCGTTTTATTTTATTGTTATTTCTCGTTATTAAAAGCAGGTTGCCGATAATTTATATGTTGCCGATTCCAAATTTATAGTGACGGGAAATAAGAAACAAATTAACATAATATAGTTATTTTTGACAGTGTCGATAAAGCGACCATGTGTGTTCCACAAAGCGCGATGTTTCCGGAAAGCGTTTCCACTCACATAAGTAGCACTAAATAGTCAAGTTTAATATGTTCGTAACCGTGAGACTGTGATTTTACTTAATTAAGGTTAATTAAAAACTAATGTTCATATTTACGTTTTTGTACAGACAATCCTGAAGGCAACAGAGCGAAAAGTTCATTCTCTGTGGGGGATCTCTCGTTGTAAATGTATGGGCTTGTATTGAAGTCGTTAACGCCAGTAGAATTAACTAAACAAACGTAACGTGTCGTCTCGGATCTTCAAACATTTAAAGCAAACCTACATAAAAGCTCGCTGTTCTGTACCTGATTAATGTATTTGTGTCGTTAAGTGAAGAAACACGCGTCTTTATTGTGGAACAAAGTAGACTAAGCAACGGCGTAACTAATGCTAGAGATTGTTACTTATTTTGCATGTTTCGTAAAATAGTTTCACGCTCCAAATAACATCGTTTAAATGAAAGTATGAAAATTCTTCTGCTAAGTACCAACATGGCGGTTATAATAATTCATGTGTGTTCTATATTTTTTTAAGTATACAGGTGTACCATTCTCAGAAATTAACGTTGCTGTGACGTCACGTTCGATTCGAATTTCAAAACAATAGTACGGTAACGCACGCGGCGTCGAATGCCGTTCTTAATCCATTGTCGCGTGTGAACTCTGTCGGTTTTTGCGCCCGATAGCGGGGTACACATTAGAAAGTAATTAACGATCCGCGGCGCGTCGTGTAAAAACTCACACCTCCACCAAACTCGTACATCGGATCGTCCGTAATTACGTTAGAATCGTAATCGGTTACGCGCCCCGCATTATTATTCGTCCGACGACCACTGCTTATATAAGTTTCCACTTCGAAAAACGTAAAACCTTCGCACGCATCATCGACTTATTACTACATAATGTAACGCGATATGAGCGTCGGTCGCTTTATAAAACCATAGTTGAAGTAACTTCCGTCTACGGCGTTTTTTATCGCGGAGAGAGCTCTTAATAATTTCCTTTATTTCAATCCGCTCAAGTCGGGATCCTCTTAAAATACTTACCCCTACATCCGCTTCTTTTAATAAAGTCTACCGAAGCTATGGAATGCTTCGTTCGATGTTGTTCCCTCTTCGACGTCGTCTTTTATCTCTCTCCTTTCCGACGAGCGGCAATTAAAGTTAAACAAAAAAGCATGCGCGAAACAAATTCCACGTAAAAGTAGTCTCGGCCAGCGCGTTACTGAGCAATATGCGCGCGTCATTACATTACCACTTGTAACGTGATTTCATAAGTTTCAAATTTAAACAATCGGAGCGTGGATAATTACCCAGGTTGCATTGTTCGGAGCCACTGCACAGGTATTCAGCAACCTATCAATTAACTGGCCTCGGGTTTTCTAGCCGATCCGCCTAAACAAACCTGACGCACAATACGTGTTAACGAAAGACACTGTCATTGCTATCGCTAAAATAACAATGTAAATCGACCAGATTCCAAACGTATTTAAAACTATCGTAAATAGTGATTAGTCATACAGGAGATAAAGAAATAAGCTCATCAGAGTGAATAGACAATAAAAGCTAACCGGGCTTGTTATTACAACTCGTCTTAGACGGAGCGCTAAGAAAACACTCCTTTTTCAAATGGGCGCTCGTTTACGGTCAAATTCTGACATTTTTACTGCGTTTCTATAACGTTTACGGCCTCTAATAAAACTGTTCAAAGCGCCCGGTTTATTGTGGTAGCCAAAAAGTAATTTGCGCGTCACAATTTTTTTCTAATAGACATATGTGTCTGCGGATTAAATACCTAATTGAGCGATGTCAATCAGAATTCAAATTAAAAATAGTCTAGTGTCTGGTCGCGTTCCGAAATAAATCCGCGTCCGTTTTAGGCGATCGGCCGCGTTCCGCGTTTATTTGTCGAAGGAGGCGAGAGCGCGGGTGTGTTCTCACGTAGTGCAGGGCGCGACGAGCCCTCAAATCTGCACTGATGAAATTCCACGCGTTCCTGACTTTATTCATCACACGCGCGCTGTTTCTAGGAATTGTGAGTCGCAGTGCGAGCGGCTCACATGCTCCACTCGTATCCGCAACCTCGCGAATAAATCGTCGCCATTATTTAGTATGGGAGGAGCGCCGGTACTTACGTACATACGTACATACTTCGACGAATTTATGGACGTGTCAAAGGCCGATCATAGGCTGGGAACCACCGCGAGCGAAACTTGCAAATTAGAATGACCGAATGTTTTGTATTTGTGTGAAAATCTAACGTAGATAACATCTGCTCTATTAAATATTCTCAGATAGAATATTTTCTCGGAACGCCGAACAATTTATATAAATGTTTGTGAGGTTGAGAATCGATCACTTCTGGCAGCTGTAATACTTTATTTCCATACGATTACCGTGTTTTGAATATAAACATGGTGGATTTCTGTTTATAGGTAATATTACTCATCAATGTCGCCTAGTTTTACAGCTCGCGTATGCAAAGTGAATTAGGAAACAAACGAGATAATATTGGTATACGGATCATGTCGAAACTTGTACGAGGAGGCTGTGCCGTCATTCTTGGATTAAATCCGGATGAATTGATCAGTAGATTGTTTGTTTTTAGTGCGGTTTCGGTTTCATCGCTGTACCCTTCTCAGCGCGTTATCAGATCACCGTAGAGGCCGCGGATGTCTCACAAAATTTGTTAACTTGATTCTTTATTTTTTAATTCTTATGGTTCATTCAAATCGTTCCGTTGTTTATGGCCGACATTTTCATTTTTGGAATTCTTCAGCGGCGGGCCGGGCCGGGCTCGTCTTGAATGCCGCCGATGCCATGTGAAAATTAAGGTACCCTTTTTCACTTCGGCCCGGATTCAAAGTCCCGAATTCCTTTTGCGAGTGTCTTTTTTCGCGATGATTGTAATTGAGGGCAATAAATTGTTAATGTCTGACTTATTTCGTGTCTCGTATACGGAGCGGACCGGTCGTTTGCGGTAAAAAAGTAGTTATGGCTGTCTTAATGTTTCCTAGCTGCGTTTCATAAAATAATCGTCACACATAAAGTATAACATTTCATTTAAGTTACGACTCACTTTTCAACTTTTTAATGTTTCCCGGTAAAGCGGACTCGGGTAATTAATCCTTTCATAATGTACTCTAAACAGTCGGTTAATTTTTCCATGTGGTCACACTGGTGTTTACTTTCTCGGATTTACTGCGGCAACACTGGAACTTTATTATAGCATCAATTTAATGGTTATTATTTATGATTGGCGTGTGAAAATGTTTAACGCTTTTAATTGGTTGAACATTTTATGTCGTACCTGGACATTAAAGATTAGTTAATTGACGCGTCTCAGATCAAATTAAAATAATGAGATGAGTTTCTGCAGCTCTCGGCTTATATGTGCTATATTTGTGCATGCATATTTAGTCATACAAGCACCGGTGCGCTTTCAATAAAAAACTCAAGTGTCATTACAATAAAATTATGAATGTCCAGAGACATTATTTCGACTGTTAAAACACTAAAATGTTTATGAATTCACACGTTAAGTATAAAGTCGTAAATCTTGTGTTAGTTCGTTGGAACAGTTCCAAAACTCTTAATAACATTAGAATCATAATTATTGCTTATTGAAAAAAGGAAGTAACTATTCCATGTTAATTTTCTTTTTTCTTTTTAAGCATACCATTTTAGAACGCAAACAAAGGATTTCTCTCGTTAAACAATTTGAATTTGGAACTTCGAAGGTTCACATGAACCACGAGGTCGTCAGTTGCTTTGAGAACGTCTCGCTTTTGTCTATATGCGCTTGCGCAGACGTGTTCGTACACCAACAAGGATTAACCGGCTATGTTCGAAAGTGCGTACTATAAGCTAAACGGTATTGGCGACACGGCGACACGATTGTACCGTACTATAGAGAGGCTCAGTACCTCGCTCAGTTACTTGACTTTAACACGAAACTGCTTAACATTCTAACAGAATGCATGTGTACGTACTCCATGTCGCCAATAAACTGTCGACCTGAATTTTTTGTTAGAGAATATTTGTACAGGAAGTCTCCCGTTCACACGGTTATAATATTACACAATCTTACTTGCAGTTATTATAATAAAATATGATCTCCGATTCTGGTATTAAATGTGATTCATCAGGTCAACGCACCCAGCAATCGTTGATGCCAAAATAGAAGGAGATAAAGTTAATTAAAAGCATTAATAAATAAATGCGCTCGAAACGCTTTTAATAATAAAACAAGTTACGCGTTCCATATTTATCGGCCAGACTCAAATTTGCATATCTTTTTTAATTTGACGTATTGTACGAGGCAAAGGCAACTCTTCGGCTGTCTACATATCAACACGACGACAATATTCGAAGTTCAAATCGATCAATATTCATTGAATACCGAACCTTATTACTGCGGACTAACAATCGATTCTGAGACGTCGGCCGTAAGACAACTTGGTCGGGGTATAAGTGAAAAAAAAAAACCTGTCCAAAGCGATGTTACCACACTGGCAAAGTGTGAAATATGAAATCACGACTCTTCCACTTGCCCGGGTGTTTGTGTTCCAAATATTTTCTCGTGTCGAAACGATACTCGAAAGCGAACTACGGGTAATGTCTTTTTGTGATGTTTCATATAAATACTTCCGATATTGTAGCACTATTGACCGAAACCGATGGTAGTATGACCTTGTTCCATTTTATTCGACTCGGTACCAAGCTCTGTTTATGCAGAGAACTACGATGATAAACGTGTTAGTTACTTTCAAAGCTTTTTGTTTGTCTCAAAAGCTTAATAATAAGCTGTAACCAAAACCAATAAACAAGAGAAACATCTGTTGCCATTTTTCAATGGCTTCATTCCACTAAACAATAAATGGAACAATAGTAGCCCAAACACGTGGTCCGAGGAGTCCATTCGGCCGGACACCTGATTATACCTTTTGTTCTTAAAATCCCAAACACATGGCGCTAACAAATAAGACCCACAAAACTTCGGCTCCGTTCCCACGTATCCTTTCGTTTGGATTCTTTAATTAATAACAAAATAACATCGGAACGAGCTCCGATATGGAAGTAGCCTCTTTAGGCACCCCCATAAAACGATTATCAAATAATTCCTCAGCATTCATACCGTGGTATCAGTCTATCCGTTCCTTAAACTCCGTAATACAATTTAACGCATCGCTCTCGAGGGATACAATTAATGTATCTCGATACGGTGCGATCTCCGCCCGATATTATGTTTTTAATAATAAAAACTAAAAAGAACACGTTTGAAATGTTTGAATTCGGAACGGTGGTGTAATTAACGTCGCTGATGGCCAGTGTTGCTTCAATATTTCAGAATTGGAACGCGCACTGCATCGAATTGTGACGAGCGACGATCAAATTAGCATTTAATAAATAAAGCGAGCTGTACACGGACTAATACGTTTCCTTAATTGCCGGCGGAGTCTAGGCAACGAGTCTCAGCAACTCGTCGTATAAGTATACGGTATCGCCAGCTCGACACGTTTATAAAGGCTACCTGCACACGTACGCTTACGTCGGCCGCTTTTTATGGGCTGGCTCGAGAGTCACTGTCGTGGGAACCGGCATATACTTACGACCGGCCACAGCTGACCGAAATGCGTTCTCCATACTCGATTAACAAATCAATACGCCGTATACTACGACTTGCCATATTTGATCGGGTGCACGCAACACAAATCATAATAAAGTATTTTGACAAGCGTTTTTCGCTCCTTATATCGATACAGGACATACGATAAATCGATTTTTCAAACGCTGGTAATGGTGATTTTGTGTCGTTTAAGGATCAAATTCGTAGCGGCGATGTTCGGCTCTGTTTAATATTCCGAGAGGAGCGATAACACGTCCGCTTGTATTGTCTAAGTATTTAACGTAACTTATTATAAATTCGTCAAAACCCGTCGACGTAACGAAAGTTTAATTGAGATCTCGTATTTTAAAAAGTGATGGAAAAACCTTCGCTTTTTTTGTGATGCGTCGCCGTGCGTTGTGAAACGTTGGATTTCTCGTATTGATTTCCATCGACCGACAATAATCATTGTTCGTTATAGAGACGCGGGTATCAGTTCCTATGCAAATACGCCATTGTTCGCCCATGCAAATTGTGTTTTCATTCATAGAGCTTAATTGAAGACGGGCGACATCTGTCAGGAAAAACTGAATCACTCTTTAAGAAGTAGGTGGTGGTGATCAAATGAGGTATTAGTTAAGCGATGACCCTTCGTATCCGGCGGGCACAGCTGCGCCCGCGCAGCGACCCGACACATGCTTATTGTAATTATAATGCTTCACAGATTCCCTCCGTCCGTCTTAGTTTTAATCACGCATGCGCCACGCGTTAATTACGACACAGAAGCTCTTATTCTGTTTGCCTAACCTTCCTACAACTAACATACTTTTATAAAATGTAATCATGTTTGTAAACTCACAAAGTATCTCTGGTACACGCTCCGCAGTTCAGACATATAAATTTCGATGTGTGTATGTCATAGAACTGGGTCGCGTTTCCAGTTGCCTTCAGTGTTTGTACTACTTTTATTTACTAGTCTGTTTTATTAAGTGTATCTCGTTCAACCGCTTATTAATCCGCGCTAGCACTTTTATATTTTAGCTCGATGCTCAACCAAAAATTGTTCGGCCGATAACTCACATCCGCAGTGTAATTAAACAGCGATTATAGAAGTAAAGGTCGGGAATACTAGTTGCTTAGCCGCTCGCCGAGTCTGTGGGATCGGGTGTTTTATGACCGCCGACCGGTTCCGAACGCGATGGGAGAAATTTCATATAACCGAGACTCGTGAACATTTTTGCATGAACGGAACTGGACAAAAAAGTCATTGATAAGTTTCGTCGCAGGCGCCTTTAAGCTGTTGACACGTCGTGTTATCAAGGTTTAATCGATTTTCGACTGCCGTTTCGCCTCCCTATGTAAACATCGACAAATGTCAATAGCTCGATATCAGATACGCACTCGTTGGTATTTTTTATACGTGCACGTAACACGATCCCATTTGATGTTGACTCGTTAAGCGAGGCAGCGTCATTGCCTTATTGCGTTCGTAAGTATTATTTTTAGCATGATATTGAAACAATTTCGCTGCCATCTGCTCATGGGTTCACCTGTCTATCATGTTGTTAATTTACACTCGTCGGCTATTAACATTGTCGTAAACTAAATGAAATATTTGAAATTCTTAACTGCCGCGCCCATATTTAAAAGGTCTAGAGTTATAAGCATGATGTACCTACATACATTGATTATTTTGGTAGGATGAATGAGTTTTGCCTTTGCCTTACATATAGTTTGCTCAACACATGATTGGCTAAACAATGTTTTATTTTTTTAAGTTTAGTTTTAAGACTGATGTAGGTACATTGATAATTTTCAGTATTAAGATGAATGATAAATTACCTTTGCCTTACTTATTTAATTATTGTTTGGTAATCGAGAAACAGTACGTCGCCGTCGTGTTCTTTTACATTTGAAAACACTTGTGAAAAAAGATTTAAAATACTGTTTAACTAATTATAAGTAAGAGTTACGAATATTAGGACACTTAAAAGCTAAACGTGAAAGCTTCAAAGGCAAGCTTACACCTTTCGTAACATGGAAGGCTGCTAATAAGCGTGTCGTATTGGAATTACACTTCCTTTATCGCCAAGTTGTATTTTTGATGCTTATCTTGTAGCAATATTTGCAATATAATATGTAACTCGTGTATTTCGTGTTCCAGGGTACGTTCTCGCTTATAGTCGAAGCGTGGCACGACACCAACGAAACATCAAGATCTGATGGTAAGTGACATTCTGTTCTCTTTATTATACGATTATGATAAAAAGGGTCATGAAAATCTTCGTCCGCTTGTAAAATTCAAATCACGTCGGTCACGACTCACTCACATTCAGGTTTCACTGTAATTCTGGGTGTTTATCGTGCATTTAACGGACAGTATGTATATTTGAATGCTCATATTATCATATCGTGGAAGACAAAAATGTTCCCATGGTGTGGACGATTGGTGTTCAAAGCACGCGGCGCTGCGCGTGATTCGCTTCGCAATGCGCGCGCTATTCTAATAAACTCAGCCTTCTGTAGGACGAAAATTTAGTAGAAATGTTCTAATGTATTCCGATGGCCGTTGACCGGCACTAGACGTCGCGCTATGAAAATTACTTACGGAATATAGGCAAATTGGTTACCTACTTAGTTAAATGTACCCTTTGTATGAAAACATAAGCTTTTGACACGCCATCGCAACCGCAAAACACTATTTAACGGATGTCATGTGCTCGAATATAATTTTAGATCGTTATCATTTATAATAATCGATTGGATAAGTTTTGCTCGTTCCGTTTGATATCACGAGAAGTCTAAACGCCCAATAAAGAATCGACAGTTTATGTCTTACATGCGACGTGGCGTGACCGAAAAAACGATTCCGAATGAATTGTAACCGCCCGACTCGTAAATACATCATCGTGATAATACGCCGCGTGCATCGATACACAGCTCCTTGCCACACGAAAAACTAAATCGCTCGGCTTGCTAGAACCACACTAAAACGAATATCAATTCCATTTTCAAAATTATTAAAATGGCAGACGCGAAAACTGACCGGCGACGCCCATTTCTTAATTAGATTTTCGTACCGCTGCACTCTGACCGACATAATTACTACTCCTGACCGACTAACAAAAAAACGCCGGTGATTTACTTAAGAGATTTAGAGATATGGCGAGGTGTGTCTACGGGCCGGTTTACCGAAAATCATTAGCGTCCGAAGTGGATAGCTTAGAGGACGGGTATATTTTTAATACGGCTCAGGAGCGATGGGCGGCGCCGTCTCACTACCGAGAAATGTTACCAACAGAAATCTAATCAACCATAATAACAGGTTACACGCACGCCGTTTGTGTTCACTCACTATCGACTCACCGGGCTAATGCTTAATTAAATCACATTCGGTTTTTATCTAATATCCAAATTGAGCAGCTGCAGTGGCTTAGAAAGTGGCCGTTGCACGAAACAAATTCCTTGTCGCGAGACCTTTCGGTGTTTTTAATTCTTGCGCACAAGACAGTAAAGAATGGCGATACACGACTCCAAGAATCCAATATATGTATCATAGATAAACACGCGGCCGCATTGAGAATCGCTCGATCACGGCGACGAATAAAGAGATTCTTGTGCTAAACAAACAAGTATACAACAATGGTCGCTGGCAATTCTGATGTTGTCGCTCGTTCCTTCACCGAAATCTTTTGTGTAGCGCCCGAGGCGGGCGAGGCCGCACCTGGTCCGCACTAACGGGCCGCCGTATTGTTTACTCACTGGATACTAAAAAATACACCTCGGAGGGAAGTCAGGGAATTTTTTAGTTTACACTTCATCTTTCGTCGTCGTAGGGCTTCAACATGGTAAAAAGTCACGGAAGACGCTCCGGAAGGCTCGATTTATGATGTAACAGGCGTTGTGGCGCTCTCAGGAAGCGCTGTCGACAGATGCTCAGCACATGCTGTCGGATAATAGGTGGGCACACTCCTGTCTCGTCCTGTGCCTTTGTTTACATTACAGACGTTCCCAGCCGCACTGTTTACGATTATTGCACTACTTTGTTTTACCAGCGCATACGGGTGAAACTGGAAAAAAAACACCGTGTGAAAACTATCGATAAGAGATTCGTAGAGGCAATTACTAGTGCGGGCCGGTGTGACGCGCGGAGTGCCGGCCGTCCGGTCGCCGCGGCCGCGGGCCCGGCTACCGCTCGCCGGCTGACATTACACGACCGAGATGCGATTATCGATACAGTTATGTTGTGACGGCTGTTTATCTCGCTATCCAGCCGTGCATTATTAGTCAATTCATTACTCTAGCCGGAGCGGCGTAGTGCAGCCCGTGCGCTGTTCCCAGGGCCCGCGTCGCGTGTATCATTACTCGGCTCCTCGTTAATTAGCTTTCACGAAGGTTAAACACCACGTCAACCGGCTTGATATGTAACGACTACATTGCACAATCCTTTACATTCATCGAATCCTTCGCGCGGAACGAAAATGTCCGTGTTTTCTCACTGAACAATGGGGAATTTAAAACGCGACTTATCCTTCATGTCTTACGCGAAATCGCTGTAAATAACATTGAGCAATGTTTAATTCGGCTCCTCGAGACACTCGAGCTTCGAGAGGATGATTTATTTATCAAGTCCAAGAGGCGACGTCGTCCGAAGCGCACTTCTCCTATAGAAATATTCGTTGAGAGGCAGAAGTGGTCAGTTTTATAAACAAAAGTGGCGCGTCGTTTGTGTAGACAGCCCATTGACGAGATGTAGTTTCCCACAGCGTGCGGCGGCGGCGGGCGGCCGCGCGACCGGCCCGGGCAGGTGTCCGAATCGAGACGAGTGGAAATCGACACATCGCTTAATGATGTGGGCCTCACCTGCGGAAAACGGTCGACGAACCTTCGCGCGTCAACGCCGTCGCCGCTCGACGTCGCGGTTTCGATTTCGTTGGTAAACCTCCCATCACTAATTAGATCGAGGCGATCCACTAGACGCCGGCGGTGCAGGACTACGTTATTAACGAGAGGGCAGGCCCGGCCGTATCCGGTGGCTCGATTATATATCGATTGATGGATCATATCGACGGAAGCGTCGCGTGATCGCATCCCCTGCGCTTCCCCAAAATCGCGTTCTGAACATCCAAATCGGCCGCGTCCGCCTCCGATAGCGTAGCCGACTCAAATTATCGGTTATTTCGCTTTGTTTTGTTTTTGTTTATTGGCGTTTGCCGTTCGGATTTATTATGGTTTTATTTGTAGTGACCTCTGGGCCATAATTACATGTTATCTGGCGCACGGCGGCGGCGGAGCACGTACCCGATGCTGCCTCGTCCTTCTTTAAATATGTTATTTATTTGTGAATCGGAATTACATTAATAGATCCGATACTGGGGTACACCTTCATTTAATATCGTTACGCCGTTGAATGAGGATGATGGCTATAATTTCGTGCAGTTGTTTCTGAAGAATCCAAGTTTCGACTGCGTTGAGTCGAATAGAAGACAAAAACGTTGTAAGAACGCAATTTTCCTACAAATTGCTTACAGTCTCGAATGTTGTAGGGTTGGTAAGTCTAGTCGAGTCTAATTATGTCCGTTTTAAGTATCTAATTTATCGGAGACCTGGGATGGTTTTGTTACAGTTTTTGTAGAAGCGATCTGTTTTTAAGTAGCTCCAGTAGATTTATTGGTGTGCGGGCTTGAATGGCTAGCGCGACAGCCCTGCTGCACCGGAGGCTGCAGTGCACGGTTGCCATAATTCTCGTGCGCACATTGGAACTAAATTGCACGCGGCCCGAGCGCAGTTCCCACACATCATTTTTCTAATTCCCTCCGAACTCTGCACTTCGCTTTAATAATTTCTTTGTTCGACAAGTAGTAAAATTAAATTTTCACTCACGCTCTTCTACATAACACGGAACGATAAAATTGATGATTGTTGAGTAGAATAAACTTCATAATATTTAATCGGAATGAAAGCCAGATCGAAATAAATTGATAGCTTTCGTCTGATTGTATTTTCGTTAGGTACACAACAGGCGTAGCATACGCGTTTTATCTTCTAGATTTATTGTACAGATACGATCTTGGTAAGCCTACACGGGACCGGTAAATCGTGTGCACTATGCTTTATACCAAGCTCGACGCAATAATCGTCTAAACTATATTTATATGAAAATTGAATTTCGAATTCTTTGCGCCATTTTGTACAAATGCCGTGACAACGGCCAATGTCGTTTTGGTATTTTGCGATACAGTTAGAGACTTTATTTTCGATTTGTTTACATAATATTTCAGTATATTTTTGCTGGTATTACTTTGATATGAGTCACTTGGAGTGACTAAATTATATCGGGATGTGTTCCAATGTCAACACGGTCATTAGGAAATGGGGTGAAGAGAATTTTCAAACTTTATTTCGTATTACTATTATATTATTAGAACAATATGATAATGACTGGCATTACGTGCACATAAGGATGTGTCTGTGAACTGTGACCTGATTTCCTTATACCGACGCACTTGAGCACTCTTAAACTTCAAAAGGGCTCTGGCAGATAACAGATAAGGATATCTCCTCCTCATTATGGTCTTCTTAGCACTGACACTCTAAACAAAAGGAACAATAATACCATACCGCACGAAATTAGTCGGGATCGAACGTTTTTATATACCTTTTAATTTTGTTTTGCGTCTGGTTTAATTTTATCTGCTGTCGGGATTACCGGCTTAGGAATGTACCCATCGAAGCAACAAGAGTAAAAAGTGGGCATACACGACGAGAAATAAATAAAGGTAGAAACTGGTCGACGCTGAGATTTCTTAGCTAGGGCTGCCGCGTTAACAGGCCGTCCTAGAGCGGAGCCGCGAACAAAAAATGTTTTCTCACCACCCGTGACTCGTCTAATTCCTTGTATAGAACTTTAATTTGATAGCTCTAAATTGTTTTGGGATTTGTGTTTGAAAGATTTGTATCTCTTCTGTTTTTGTTCTGGCTAAATTAAATCTGTTTCGGGTTTCAATGTTTGTGTAGTGTCGTTCGTTTTTTCTTGTAAATGTGAGCTATATATATATATATAAGTGCAGCCCTACCGCGCACTCGCCATTTACTCAGGTTTGATGAATGGAGTGAGTTTTTCAAATCAATGTAGTGGGTAGTTTTCACAGACCACTTTTTGCGCGTCACTTATGTAATCCAAGCCTGCCGACCGCGATGGGACTCGTTCGGTCGTTTTTTTCTAATTGTTGTGTTGTACTTACGTGTGCTTTACAAGTAACAAGTTACATAAAGATTGTAGCTAAAACTATTAATCAATCACACAACGGGCGCCGGCGACGAATCAAAACAGTGAATCATGCTTGGGAACAATGAAATCTCACGGTCGAATGCGGGCGTCAAACGGTCGACGTTAACAGGTCAATTTACTTCTGTAACCCTTTCCCACGGTGATAAACAAATATTTGTGTCTTTTACCCATATATTTATAAATTAAAACTGTACCGTTAACATTTTTCGAACGCCACGGACCATGTATTTACTTGCAAAACAGGTCTACGTAAAATATCGTGTTTCAGCGGTCGAGAACGTTCTATTTCAAGTTTAAAATTCATAGACAAAACTGACAAGAAGATAATTCCAAGGAGGTCGCTTTTCAATTATTCATAAAGAGGTCTAATAGGCTAGCCCACCTGATGGCAATGTATTAACGAGCGCGATGGCGAGCGCCATGTGCAACGGCTGATTTTTTGCCACTAAGCTATGCCATGACGTCATTAGGCCAGTCGTTAGCCATGTTAGACTAGGCGCATGTAAAATACAAACCATAAGGTCAACCTGACGAAGAGTTTAATACCCTATTAAAAACTATAAGTACCCATAAAACGTGTTCGCTTTTTCTGTATCTAAGGTGTTATTTCTATTCTTTTAAGATACCCTAGTCGCACGCATGACGAAGCAAAGTATAGCGGATGTTGGTGGCCCATGGATTGAGGAGGAACAGCGATGGGGAGGGCCAGGTGGCGCTCACTTGAGGCTTTCTTACCGAGTTACTTGTGCGGCGCATTACTATGGATCTGGGTGCGAGGTGCTGTGCAGACCGAGGGATGACGCTTTTGGACATTACACCTGTTCATCGTCTGGGGAAATCGTCTGCAAAGCCGGCTGGACGGGCGATTATTGCTCGAAACGTAAGTTCATTTCCCTCACTGTATCAATTATTCCATTGTTATAAAACTTTCATTGTTGCAAAATCGTTACCTGGCCTAGCGATTGTACTGGATTCTAATGTAAGCCACCCACTGACATAAAACAATATTTCGGCCCAATGGACTAAAAATAACGTGTAGTAGAATCGGTAAAAATAGTGTTGAGTAGGTATATGGATTAATAGGCTGTGCACTAACAAATTTTGTTATAACCGACATTTTCTATGGAAATTTATGGTTATTTTCTATAAATATGGGGCCTTGATTTTGTAAATTAAAGACTGGCGCATTTGCGTGTCGTCATGTTTGTCCTAAATTTCCAATATCACGTTTTATATATAGAGCGTTCCACAATTCACTCTTCCTCATTAAGCAAACGACAATTTTTTAGCTCGACTTCCTCTCATAAACATAATAATTGTGACCACCATAGCCACATGATGTAATAGAATTTACACTCACCCTGTGTCGTAATAATAAAATAGAAGACGGCTCGGTCTAAATTTAACACAATTCGATTTTTAAATTATTCCACTTACCCTAAGGCGCGATAGAAATACTGTTGTTCGAAATTTAAGGCAATTCGATTCGATTTTTAAATAATTGAATTGTGCAATAAACGGTATATATACACTAGGTATAATTCACGTTAATTAAAACACGAAAAAAGCAGTAAAGGAAATGTAAAATTACATCCTTTATAATTATATCCACGACGCGGCTTAAGAAATCGAACAGACTTCTTACAGTCGGTATTCAATTCATATAGTGTTAAGCGTTTTAAATAAATATCGCCACGTAGCTATTAAACTCAATAAGGCAAAATATGATGTTCGCCTTTTCTAATACCGTTTTGACAGCTGTAATGGACCTCCTGTATAGAGTTTTGTTATTTGAAATAGCGAATAGTAATGGCACTAATTATCTCATGGCACCGGAGTCGTAAATCGTATTTTTAATTAGTCCCATATCACTATTCACGTTATTTATAAGGTTATATCTACTTCCCGTGGCATCGGCCGACCTCCAAGCAAACGACTCATAATTTTAATCACTTATTTTTTGTATTCGGTCTCGACGATATAAAATAATATAATGTAATTACACTTGGATAATATATTTAATGTAGAAATTTCGTCGGACACAATTCTTAATATAGTTTTATATATTTAATTGTTCAGTTATATTTCTGTGACGCACGTCTTCATATTCGTAATGGGACATTAAATTTCATTACTTGAACTTTAATTAACGTTTTGGTATTATATTTTATTAAGTACTTACAGAGATTATCACAATGAAATCTTTAGATCTAAACTAACTACCCATTCATAGGATGTCAAGAACCTCTAGAAGTTTTATTGTATTTTTTCTAAAACTATTCACATTGATAAAAACCAACATATCAAAAAATATAATTGGATATTCTGTGTGCTAAAAGATTAATTGCTAACTTGTAGTTTATCTGCATATTTACATGAATATGATTGCTGCTCAGATGTAGTAAATGTCAAACTGGTTCATACTTAACGACGCTATAATTTTCTAATTGATTTTAAAATGACATCATATTTTATTTGTATAAACAAAAAATTTAATACAGCTCTTATTGTGTTTGCAATAGCGATCACATTAGGTTGTCGGTGTGGTCTTATAGTTTAGACATCGCTAGCGTGTGACAGTCCCCCGTGTGGTCCGTGTTTGCGTTCCATCGCGAATCATGCGTTTGTAAACAAAAGCAACGGACGCAGCGCTCATTGACGACGGTCGCCCATGTCCGCTAAATACTTGTGCGTATCGATCGTGAATATCGGACAAATCTAATAAAATAGTAAGTCGAAACGTGATTACGACGACCTGGCGTATGTTAAGCACATCGCGTCTCGTATTGTGAAACAAAGCTGTGCGTCTCGGCGAGATGCATTGTGGCCGGGCGGATGTCGCGTCGCAATCTCGGCAGCCCCACCTGCCGCCGCGTTCCCACACTCCGGCGCCGCAAAAAACGCGCCAGACGGAGACGGGACGAACCGCGCCGTGTAGCGCGCCCTCTCGCTCGCACGCTAGGGCTGTCCGCTACCCACTCCGTCGCTCCGCCGCGCCTCGCAGCCTCCACGCGACAGGATAACCACGAAATCTCAATTTTCTGGAAAAGTAAACAAACGACGTCCCGAGTCGATCGATATCCGAAACATCTCAACAACGCGAACAAAAAATGTACGAAATTAATTTAAAAGTTGGAACGTGTGAAAGGAACAATATCGCGAACGTGAACGCTTGTATGTTACACAAATGTACGACAATAAAAGTGTCGGCAACCCTATCAGCGGAGTTTGTATCGCCGATTACGAAAATGTAAAAGCGAGAGAAGCGGCCATAATGTAATGAAAACAACGCTGTACGTTCGCGCACGCACACACGGCACACGGGCCGCAACACAGATGCCACGAACCGGGTCAAAAACACCTTTAAACGAGAACTGAACACCCATCGAAATAAACTCCGTACTTGACCGTGTCACGAAAGCTGCTCGCATCTGCCAAACGGTATCTCGCCTTCTGGGAAAGCTTAACAATCCCGAAAAACTTATTTGCATGTCCCACCGGCATTATCCACCGTCCAGCTCTCATTGTTAATGATAGGGTAAACATTGCGAAAGGAACCCTTTACGGCCGCTTAATTTCGCCTAATTGTTAACGAGAGTAAGTTTCTCACGAATATTACTTGTGTGTTGCATCGCGAATCCCACGCGCACCTAATTTCCGTTTCGTAGGAGCAGATGTCGGGATCGGTTCAATATTTGCCGACCACGTGTGGGAACAGTTTCGAGGAGCCTCTAGTTTTTGTGTCGTCCTACCTGTCCTCGGCGAAGGCCGGGGCTGCGGCGGCGGCCGCGACTCCGAGACCTTGGTCACAGTGCGGCGCACGTTAGCCTTTCATTACAGATCGATACCGTTCATGTTCATTGATAATAATTAATGGCCCTGCAGGAGCGCGGCTGGCCATCTTCCCGCGGCGGTTCGTGCCACTTACGTCTAAATCGGTTCTGAAGTGTAATTTTTACTACCGTTTTACCTCAATTCGAGGGTCAAGATAAGTTCGAGTGTCTCTGGAGTGCATAGAAGCACATACACACTCGAGCGCCTTTGATCTGGTGCCTCGCCGTCGCGCGCCGCTCCGACGCTCCGACGCTCCGACACTCCAAGCGCGGCGCCCGGCGCACTTTTTCTACTATTTTATGCTACTCATAAAGTTTTATTAATAATTCATTGTAATAGCTCCGCAGAGGTCATGTGAAGCGATTGTTTTAAATAACAATTTATTTTATTCGCGAAAGTGCTATGCGCTCGTGAAAGCGGATTACGTTCTTTTCAATTTTCTCCTCAACAAAAAAACATCACAGCATTCACAGCTACGATAATAGGAGTAACCGCGTGAGTGAGTTCACCAATTCGCCGGAGTGCGGGCTTAGCCGATTTGCGCGCTCTCTGAACAAGTATCAGGGGCTTTCTGCTCGCTCGGCTGTGTTTAAATCTATAATAGAGTCTAGGGAGCGGCGGGAAGACTAATCTCCTTTACGTAGCCCCCGGCCGTCTCTAAGCTCACGAAATTCCGCGCGAACTTCGCTCCTCAGCCGGCGCTTCGCTAAAATTGCTTCCTCGTTCAATTTAGATCCGGAATAAGCCAGTTCACATTTGCATTCGTATAGGGAATGAAAGTTATGATCAAGATGGCGTCTAGTATTTTTCTAGCGAGTTAGGGGAATAGTAACGGTCGAGCGACGGTTAGGCTCCCCGCGCTATCTCGCCCCCCTTTGTATTCGCTCCGATAACCTGCCCATGCGCACCCGACCGATACGACTTCGCGCCGCGCTTCTTGTTTCAAAACATCATTTTTCTTAACATCATCATACATTACGCGTTGCCTTTCACAAGAACACAATTCTTACGATATACGTGCCGCAATGAGCTTCGGCTCCTTAAAATGTTCGCGTCGAGCATCGTTCTCTTGCCGAGGTCACAGCAGGGTAAGGTTCTGGGTGTATATCACGAAGTTAACGATGCGCACATATAAATACAGTACACTTACCGCTCTAACAACGTTAGATATAATTAGAAACCGCCGAAGACACGGCTTGTAACAAGACTGAAATACTCGACTACGAGCGAAATTAAAGTGAAAATTTTAATTTAATGCAGGTTATAAAGTTCAGAGAGAATTTCGTTGTAGTTAGGAGCCGACGCGAGCGAAGATAAATAGTGTGTGCGCGCGACCTCGCCCCCGGCCCGGGACGCTAACGAACCTCTCTCTTTGTTGCATGCGCGTGTCCTTTGAGCGAAACTGGGCACAGATTCCGACGCTGGCGCGCGATACCGCGCCCTCGAATATCATCCTCGTGATTGAATGCTCTCGCTTCCTTTACATTTAAAGAAATCCATTAGCGAGCGCCACATCGAGCCCTTTGTCTTTGAGACGCGCTAACGAATGTATTCTTTTTGTTGCAGCGAGATGCCTGCCCGGCTGCGACGCGGAGCACGGCCACTGCCTCAAGCCCGACGAATGCATGTGAGTACCCACTTCACACCTTTGTGCTAAACGCCAACGTTACCTCCCTCCGTGTCTAAATCATTCATCCACCTCATTGTGCCGCTCTCGACAAACACGTACTTTTTGTCGCTTGTTATCACGTCCTATTCTTTGCTAACGAATGTTTTTCTTTAATTTCAGTTGTCATTCGGGCTGGGTGGGCGAGTTGTGCGACCAGTGCGAGCGGCATCCGGGCTGCGTGCATGGCACCTGCTCGCGGCCCTGGGACTGCATCTGCGAGGAGGGCTGGGGCGGGTTGTTCTGCAACCAGGACCTCAACTACTGCACCAACCACCGGCCGTGTCGCAACGGCGGCACGTGCCACAACACCGGCCAGGGCAGCTACACGTGCGTGTGTCCTGCCGAGTACACGGGGCCGGACTGCGAGAAGTCCCTGCACTCGTGCGCCGTGCGGCCCTGCCTCAACGGCGGCGCGTGCGTGCCGGACGAGGGCGGCGAGCTGGCGTGTGCCTGCCCGCAGGGCTACGAGGGCGCGCGCTGCGAGACGCGCCGTCTCACTTGCCTAGACCAGCCCTGTCGGAACGGTGGCATCTGCGAACCCCGCCCCACCGGCTACATCTGCGCGTGTCCCGTCGGATACGCAGGCACTGACTGCGCGCTCGAAGCAGACCCTTGCGCGGCCAATCCGTGTAGAAACGGTGCCACTTGCATGCGAGCCGGCGACGGCTTCAAATGTACCTGCAAACCTGGATTCAGAGGCAACCGATGCGAAATTGATATCGACGACTGTGCGGGCATCGTGTGCGAGCACGGTGGCACTTGCGTGGACCTGGTGAACGGCCAGCGCTGCCAGTGCGCGCCGGGCTTCCTCGGCCCGCGATGCGAGACGAGAGTGGACTTGTGTTTGGCCAAACCCTGTGCGAACGGAGGCGAATGTTTGATTCTCGACAACGACTACGAGTGCCGGTGCCGGCCCGGCTTCGCTGGCAAAGACTGCAGCATAGACATCGACGAATGCGCTTCATCCCCTTGCCGGAACGGCGGGACGTGTCGGGATAGAGTGGACGGATACCACTGTTCGTGTCCACCCGGCTGGGGTGGGAAGTCCTGTACCGTGTCGCTGGCCGAGCTGGCGTCGAAGCAAGCCGGTGGGCACTTGCGGCGGGTGGGGGACGAGGTGACGGAGGAGGAGAGCCTGTCGGGGCAGCAGGTGGCGTGGATCGCGAGCGTGACGGCGGTGGTGCCGCTGGTGGCGCTGGCGGCCACGGTGGTCATCGTGTGCGTGCGGCGGCGGCGCAAGCGCCAGGCGAGCGCGGCCGACGCGGAGGCGCGCGCGCAGAACGCGGCCAACGCGGGCGGCCACGTGATCCGCAACACGTGGGGCAAGTGCGACGCGCCCGTCGCCGAGTGCCAGAACGCGCACAACGCGGCCGCCGAGGAGTGCAAGCGCAAGACGCTCAACACCGAGAGCGCGCGCCTGCTGGCCGCGCTCGACCCCAGGTTGTCGCGGCTCTCCGCCGACTCCGCCTACTGCGCTAATAGGTCAGTACCACTACCTTCACTTTTCTTTATTTAATTTATATCATTGAAATTAACTTATATCACATTTCTCTAGACATAGCCAGGCCATTTTCGGAACTTCTCAAAATAATTGCCTCATAGTTCAGCCCAAGATATTTTATGGACATTATTTGACTAACAAATTTCGGTTAATTTTCTCTGCAATTTTTATTTATAAGTATCACTTGAGCATTGGCAACGTTTCAAAAATAGCAGTCCACAAGGAACTAAACAAGCTTAGGCATACATATTCTCTTGTTACATAACCCCACAGCCATCAATTTTATGTGTAAAATAATCTGTATCTAACGTAGTGTATTCTTTTGTTACAGCGATACGTCGCTAGTGAAGCGAGCGTTAGAAGGCGGAGGGGTGTACGTGCTAGACGACCACTGCCTGCCGCCGACGTACGCTACGCAAGTGTAGTGAAACATACGCGACAATGGACGAAATAACTTATTTATTCACAACGGACGCTAGTGCGAAACAGGCTGTGCGCCGAGTGTAAATATAGCGTTAAAAAGTGTAAAGTGACATGTATAAAACGGCTAGTTTTAAGCGTTCCGATGTATTTATTTAAGAGCGATTCGTACGCCCCTGTAAATAGTATTGGCGGGACGGATCGCGTTGTTTCCGCCCCTGATCGGCGAGCGTCGCCCCCTCCACATTCGACGGCACTGTGTGAACTCCCTCGCTCGTAGAACAGCTTGCTGCTGCCTCCCATTGAAATCTGGCTAAGTATCGAGCTGATGAAGTTGTAAGTGCGGCAGTGGAGCTGTTCCGCGAGCGCGGGCGTGCGTGCCCGGGCGAGGACCGCGTGAGCCGAGGGGCCGGTGGACTCTGTCCACGTCGCGATCTCTGTAGGTATCGGGCGACGGTGCCCGCAGCTCGGTCCGCTGCGCGACGCCGACTCGCGACGCGACCACGACATATATGTCACTTATACCCAGTTTTACCAGATTCCCCACCTCCAAAGATCCCTTGACTTTCGGCTTAATACCGTATTTTTGGATGACTTCAAAATTTGTTGACTATGATTTTGATGACCCCAATTTTAGAGTAGATTTCCTTAGCTGGCAACCCTGGGGTAGGTGTGGCATGGTCGCGCCGCGGACACTCGCACCACCAACACTATCCCTCTAGACTCGCACCACTATACAAGCCAAACCGTGCGTAAAATAAGATTAGACTAATTTATATAAAAAAATGATAATAATAATAACGCGAATGATGCGTTCATCAGTTTTACATTGATTTATATTTTTGTGATTGACTAATTGTTGTCATTTGTTCCTATGATTATGATAGTGAATTTCTCTCACGTAAAAATCTTGTTCAGGTTTTCTTGAAAATCGACGTAGATTTTTTCTTTCTTACTCTCCGTTCTCGGGATGTAGTTCAGTTAGCACGATAATTTAACGTTCCTGAGCGAGTGAGCGCCACTCCCGCCGCCCGCACGCCCGCGCGCGCTGACGCTGACGCTGACGCTGACGCTAACGCTGACGCTGACGCTGATCGCGGCCCGCCCGCGTGCCGGCCGCCGGAGTCGCGCCCGCGCCCACAATTGTTCACACGCACGTAATTAGTCCATAGGTTAAAATTAACTTCAGTACTTATAGAAACAAATTGTCGAAACCTAAGTCATTGTGTATAAAAGCATAAGTTTTAGTATTGTAAGTATATTCTCCATTACTTTTGTAAGAGTACTGAGACAATATAAAGGCGTCATTAGGCAACATAAGACATAACTCTGGTTGTTTTAACTTATTTATTTTAATAGGTACAGTTCTCGAGATATGTTGTGTTTATAACTTTATAGATTCGCACTGGACGTGCGGCACATTCACTTGTAATGTGCCGCGCGTCGACCACGAACCGTCTTTATGAAATAATTTATGTTAAATTACATTTTTATAAAATCCGTGTAGATAATATGCGGTAAGTGATAGGTATTATTACCTCTTATGTTGCCTTTTGTACTCGAACGTAGATTAAAAAGGTTAAATCGACAAAATTGTAAAAATATGAATAGACTGATGATCAATAATAATTCTTGTATTTAATTTTTTAAGATGACAGATAAGTTTAAATTATGAGCAAATAAAAAACATCCAAATGTACTAAAATAGAATCATAATGTTTGTACTTAATTGATCACAGTGAAACTTTCATTTTTCTTTTTGAGAATATCTTAATGATATGTCTAAATTATGATTGCCATTCCGAACAATAAAATGACAGTATTTTTAATATATTTATTACAACCGTATCATTATAATTGTGAATTTGTTTAATTTTTATTAACAAAAATCATTGTTTAATTATTTTTTGAGCTTAAGTTTACAATTGACTGATATGTGAAAATTGACTTATTGATATTTTGGACTAATTTTATTAAATCATGAATGTATTTGCAGTGTATGTGAGTATACTGAAAGATAAAATTTCAAATCATTCCATTTCTTAGCTAAGTAGCCTTATTCTGTAATTCTTATTTTTAATTTCGCTATTTCTTACGATTTTGTTCATTTTGCATGTGAGACCGGTGAATATCTAATTACTCCACATTTCGTCCGCGCTGCCGGACAAAGTACAATTTATCTACTATCTATCTTAGTATAATATTTGTTACCTTTTGGTATATTCACATAAAATTAATGTTTCAAAAGAAAAATGAAAGAAACGTAGCTGAAGTGAAATGTAACCGATAATTCCATAATAGATCGTAACAGAATAAAAGTCATATTGTATTGCTATTGCGGTGATATATTGCCAGCGAGTGTTTGTGACGAACGTGTCATTATTGCAGTGGATGCAAACGAGAAATAAAATGTTAATAATAAACAATTGTTTACAAAAAATTAATACGGTCATTTTATTTTAACCATCACACACAGATACCCATAAACACATACATATCATATACAACGGCATGTGCTCAGTAAGTACATATTATGTTCACAAATGATAAAAATGGAAATTCTATTCTTGAATGAGAAGAATTATTCTATACGCACCACAGTGACGGACAAATGACAAACCTATAATAATCGTCCAAATGCATTTCGTTATGAAGTACCTACTACTTACTTAGGTAATACATCTCAAGTAAATTTATTGTACCTTATACGAGTTTGAGTCCTCTCGAATTCCCTCAATCTGAATTAGGCGTTGAATGTAACGAAACGTTTGAGTGCAAAATATTGCACTCATAATTAAGTTTTTTTTAAATGTATAACTAATCCATTGATGGTATGTTTTAAATATTACAATTTTGCAATATATTCTGGAAAAATATGTTAAAATGTAACTGACCATAGCTAAAACGACTAGTACCCTGAATGTAGAAACTAGGCATAAGTAAGCAAATACACACAAACTCGTGTTTAAAAAAAGAAACTCAAGATGTCGCCTCTAGTACGTAGTACATATTAAGTCAATGTCCAAATACGAGAGTTAGCGGGTAGGTATTTAATAAATGATTGAGAATCAAACACCCTCATGCGAATGCACTTGTGCCAGGCAAATGAAAGCTATCATCAGTTCGAAGTTTTAATTCAAACTGTGTTGTGATTTGGACTTTGGTGGACATGAATTCTGAACCCGAAGAAAACAATTCCTTTCCCATCCACCTAAATATTAATTAATTCTAAAATATAAGTAGGTATCTGATCATTGTTTAATGACAATTTTCACCGTTAATACGTGCATATTTTTGATAACTTGAATGATTGTTTGTAGTGCACAAAAGAAAACTATTTATTTAATAAAATTTACGGTTTTAACTACTGAGTACATCTATACTAATATTTATAAAGCTGAAGAGTTTGATTGTTTGTTTGAACGCGCTAAATTCAGGATCTACTGGTCCGAATTAAAATTTATTTTAGTGTTGGGTAGCTCATTTACCGAGGAAGGAAGGCATTAGGCTATGACTCACGGGTGCGGCGCAGTAATCATAAACGCGGGTGAAACCGCGTGCACATCTAATATTATATATTTATCTTGACAAACGCTAACAAAGTATCTATTGTACTTTCATTGCTCGTCACAGAATTCAACAAAAAAGTTTGCCCTTTTAGTAGACAACGTGTTTTCTGTACCTATTAAGGTTTATCAGTTACCTGTTTCAAAGCAGTTATTATAGAGATGAATTAGTGCATATAAACAGAAATAGAGCCAAATAAGCCGAAACGAGGCGTATTTTAATAAATAAGTAAATAATAGGTTAGTTAATTATGTTTCTCTTCCTGTAAGTTCTTTTTTATACAAGTAATCCCACACTTACATTTTGAAATGCTAGGTATATACCTATAGCATATATATGCTCTATATTTCTTACAAGCCATCAATATGCAGATGGGATGCATGAAAACTAGAATAAAACTGTTAACAACATTTTCAAAAGTAGGTAGCTATAGTGTAGATACAACATTCGAATGTAATTGCGCATACCTTATAAAAAAACATTTCATTTCAGATTTTGACACCGCCTTACAACTATTAAACGGGGGCTTGATCAATGCTGATATTTTGTGGTCAATGTCGACTAATTATTGCTATAGTTAAATCTTCGTTCGGTGCTGTGGTTTTACAAATACAAGGTGTCTGTGCCAAGATGAGCGCTCACTTCGGCACAGCCACCAATACCCCCTTGTATCTTTTAAACGGCTGACCGACCATCTCTGTTATTTTACAACCAATTTCGACTAATTAACTACATAAATAGATAAATTAGACAGTTTGCGATGGTGGCTGTGTCAAGAGGAGCCATACTCGCTGAATGAGATTAATCATTAAATCAGCTTTTGTTATGCAATGAATTTTTGAACATTGCCTCTCCCAATTTGCACTACAAAATTTGGTCCTTCCCTTCCCGCTGACATTTACGGAATTACGGATGAGATCTATAATGAATTAGGATCTACAGGGATTCGAACCTAAAGCCACATTACATCTAAATTTATGATAAGTAGGTACCTATTTATAAATGCAGATGTTACGCTTTTACAATATATTTTTGATATTTTGTCTGTGCCGGCATCGCGCAAAAGCCACTGAACGGATTTTAATGTGGCTTTTACTGATTAGTAGTTTTGCCTTTGGAGTTATACTTAGTGTTTTTATTATTAGCTTCTAGCTACATTTCATCTAAAAGTACCGAAGATTTTAAGTTAGAGTGTGAACCGCAGTGTGTATTATATGTCGTAGTGCAGTGGTCGGCAACCTTGTCGTCCAAAAGAGCCAAATATAGATAATACACGATTGAAATCTAGTATTGATTGATTGATTGAGATCTATTTAAAGAGCCATTTTTTTACTTAAATTTTGCTTTAGCAGAAGACATAACTACGGAAATAATTAGGATTACAAGAACACCCTCGCGCTTGTCTTACCAGTGAATTAAATAAAATTTGGTATTATACTTATTATAAGTAATATTCCGTGCCCGCACTAAACATTTTGTGGAAGAGCCGCAGCCGAGGAGTCAAAGTGCCGGACGATGCGCGTGGCGAGAATTTTCTCAAACACCTTCCCCGCCTCGTCCAGCAGTACTATGGGCCTGTACGCCGGCAGTACCAACTTCCCCTCCTTCCATCACTCAGGGAATCGTCCCGACACCAGGCTCGCGTCGAAAAGTTCCCTGAGGCGGACATCCAGGTGATCGAGGGCCAGCGCGAGAGCTCTCGTCGGCACACCGTCAGGGGCAGTCGTCTTGAAGCGGATCCGCAAGACAGCCGCCCCCATTTCCGCATCTGTAACAGGTGGAGCATTGAGGTCCGCCTCCCGATGTTGGACCGATGGGGCTATAGTCTGGGACAGGTGATCTGCCCGGTCAGGAAATAACTCCTCGACCAACTCGGAGAGGAAGTTGGGCTGGAGGGTCTCCGTAAGGGAGGGGAGGGGAAAGGAGCTTGTTCAGCGCCGCGCGATATGGGTGCCCCCAGGGGTCATGGTCTAGACCCTCCAACATTTCACTTTTCACCCGTTCTTTGGCGCGACAGATGGCCAACTGCAGAGACGCTTTTGCTTCGCGATACGCGTCATACGGACGGCCCTCCTCTTGCTCAACACGGCGGCGACGGCCTCTGCTGCGTGTGTACAGCCTCCGGGCACGAATGCAGGTCGCACGGAGGTCTGCCAGCTCCTGGGACCACCAGTAAACCCCCGTGCTCGTGGTCCGGTGTCGCACTCGGGGCATGGCCGCGTCGCAAACAGCTTGGATGCTGTCGCGATAGCGGACAGTCCCGGCGTCTACCTCCCCAGACAGAGGTGCAGGACACAACCAAGTCTGGACTATGGCTGCCTCTTCCAATAAGTCCCGGTTCAGCTTCTTCGCAGACCACCGCGGAAAGCGAGGAGCTCTGCGCGCCAACGGGCGATGACCCCTGCTAAGGTCCCGGAGGGGGGAGACATCCAGACAGATATACAGATGGTCCGAAAGGTCTCTACCTCCTCCAGGACACGCCATACCCTTACGCGTGCGGCGAGGGCAGGGGTAGCAAACGAAAGTCCCACTATCGACCTCCCCAGCTGCCGTCAGGAAAAGGTCCTGCGCTCGGGCAGAGTGGTTGAGATTCGCCTGGAGGAGGAGATATTCATGATCCTGGTCCATGACTAGGTCGACATCTCCTCCTCCACCGGTGAGGGCGGTCTTACTTCAAGGGAAGAAGGGGCAGCCGGGACTGATAAGCTGCCCCCTTGTACTGACTTTGTGGGCGAGGATTCGCACCCCCTGCCGCCACGAAAGTGGACAGCTGCCGCGTACGCCGGGCAGTGCAGAATCGCCTTGCACGCTCCAGCGAGGTGCTCAGGCTGGCAGCAGCGACAACATGCGTCGCTGCGGTCCTCGGGGCTAGGGCACTTAATACGAGCGTGCCCAGCTCCCCCACACGTAAAACATCTCATGGGCCGAGCGGCCAGGACGTGGACCCTGGCCGAGCTCCAGCCCACGAGCAGACGCTCGGCGTCAGCCAGCAGCTTGGCCGCGGCGACAGGGTATTTATTTATTTATTTATTAATAAAAAATATAAGCTAACAGTAATCGCTTATATCTATGCTAATAATATTACAACAAATTGAATACAATATAAATAAAAACTTAGAATAACAAAATAAATAAGATAAAATAATATTAACTGTAAAAAAAACAACCTTTTATCAACTTAGGAAGTATAAAATTACTTTTAACATTAAGATATATATAAATATGTTTTAAAATTATGTTTTCGGAATCAAAAAATATATTTGCATCTGGACTACATTGAAGGAACTAATTGATAAGTCCAATTGCTCTAGCAGTGGGGTTGTTTTCAGCTTGGGGAGAACGCCACATAGGCGGATAGCACAGAAGTGTACATTGTCGTCTTCCAACGCCACGCATATATTGGTCGGGAACATAGAAATGTATTGATTCCCGTACAACAGGGCTATCAACCTTATCCGCTAGAATACTAGCGGGATTCCCGCCTGAGTTGCAGTGTGTCTAAACTTACCATGCCTTATACAAACTTAGGAGGATAGAGAAAGGGATAATATCCATATTGACATTTGTACAGGTATCTACTGAATTTACGTTGGATTTTTCTAATGTAATAGTTATATATCGGCGCAAATATTCTAACTGGCTGGAATTTATTCAAATCGGTGTAACTGGCTGAACGTACAAAATTCAAATATGAAAATCGAACAAACAGTCATGCGACTATCTCATTTGTTTGTGCGAGACGATACGTGATTAATTCCAACGCGACCTGTAAAAGACCGTCCGCATCTGTGGGAACGGCATTTAGTCGTCGGCGGTCGAAGCCGACGGATCTAACGTGATAATGTTTATTTATTGGTTTAAAAAGTATTCCTATAAGTACTTGTGAAGTTTTTTTACGAAGACCCAAACATGAGTCATCATCATCGACCCAACAATTTTAACGTCAGCAATGCTAACGTCACACCTCTTAAAAACGCTTTGGAGGTTCCTCCTCCGTCATATACAATGCCCCTTGAGGACTCCAAACTATTGCATTATATTCTAATTTACTACGGACATAGGCATTATACACTGACGGACTCATAAACTGCTTCAATGTTCAAGACGCCTTTGAAATAAACATTTTAACCAAGTATTTAAACATTTTATACAAATTTTAATAGAAACCTATAGTTTGTTTCGTTAACTTCATAACAGCGTAGTATCATATCCTGACTTAAGACTGCGCCGAGCGTAAGACAGATAATGACAGAGCTCGTGCGGTGCATATTCAAATCGGCGTGCGGCCGCCATTGTAAAATTGTATGGAGGATTTGAAGTGCTTTTTTGATAAATATGTATCTTTATTGTCAACCAATGACTTAAATATTTGGGACGGACAAATTGTAATATAACTATTTATGTTTCGTTTAAGCTGTAAAATAGGATAGATTTCTACTGTTATAATCTAAAAATTACGTAACACGAGCTTACGTTTTTGCAAATTTACGTAATTTTGTAGGCGAAAATATTAATTATTTTAAGTTTTTTACACGGAGTAATTGTAAACACATTCATTGTTATGGTAAATGTATATTTTACATTTGTATTAAACAAAAAGTGTTGATTTTATTCACTTATTTATGACCGCCTGTTTTGGTCGCCGGTTTGTATACTGGAAAGGACCATTAAATTTTTTTGAACAATAACGATAAATGTAACAAAAATTGGTTTTAGTTGGTTGGTCAAAATCGGAATTTACAATTTAAAAAAAAGTTGAATTAAAGGTTTTTTTTTTCTTTTAATATGGTGTACTTATTGGCTCCACGTGCCCATATTACAGATTCTAATCGGTTCTGCATATATACATATATGTTCCATTCTTGTGAAATCGCTGTTCTTAGTGCTGCCACTGTTGTGGGCATATGATTTCTCGCATATACAGAATTTTTAAGCTGTCCCAAACATGCTTAATGGAATTAAGATCCAGGCTGCGTGCTGGCCAATTCATGGTACGTATCCCAACCTCTTTGCAATATTGTCGAACTTGTGCAGCAGGTCGGGCATTATCTTGCATTAGAGTAAAATTTTCGCTTATTAATCCCATATAAGGTACCACGTGAGCTTCTAAAACCTCTGTAATATAGCGTTATGCCGTCAAACCACCTCTTCTACCGTTTTGACGAACCATGTCGATGAACACAAGTTCCGTTCGCCCGATCATCGAAATGCCACCCCGCACCATACACGAACCGCCTCCAAAAGGAACACACTCCTCAATGCAACTTTGAGCATATCTCTCCCCACGTCGACGATAGACTCTTCTGCGACCGTCTTCACCATTTAAACAATATGGAGGCCCATTGCTCTTCAGCCCAATTAAGATGTTCACGCGCAAATCTTAAACGAGCTTGTCTGTGAGCTGCAGACAGCTTTGGACCATTTGCTGGTCTGAAAGGGGTGATTGCCGCTTCCTTAAGTCTCCTTCTCATTGTTCGTGCACTCACGTTTACTTTACGCACTTCATTCAGCTCTGTTTTGATGTTTGCTGACGTGAGGAAACGATTTCGTAGGGAAGTTTAAACAATAAATCGGTCGTCACGACGGGTGGTTGCTCGAATTCTACCGGTACCGGGTCTCCTTTTGTAAGAACCTGTCTCTACAAACCTTCGGTATACTCTAGAAACCGTAGACTGGTTTTAATTTAAATTTCTAGCAATCGTTCGTTGAAACAAGCCTTTTCATTTTCTTTTCTTTTGATCATTGCCACAATTTGAGCGGCTTGTTCGGACGAAGTATCCATATTTATGGTTACGAAACTTTTGTTGAGTTTAAAAGACTGATAATCAATACTATTGGTAACAATAATTTAAATCGCAAATGAAAAAAAACAATAGTAATTTATTTCATACTTTACTATAATAACACACGAATTTGAGACTATGCATAAATTTGATTTTCCTGGCTATAATTTTATCTTTTAAGCAGTTCTATTTTTAAATTAAGTTTTTTAATGATTAATGGTCAGTCTCGACATTTTCATAGAGTTTAATCTAAAAAGTTTGCATACTTATCAAAAATATGAATTCGAAAGTAATCCTGAACTTTGATGCAGTTTATGAGTCCGTCAGTGTATATTTTTTTTATAACTTCAGTGTTCTTAAATTGAGTTGATATTCTAATAATGAAACCAAGACATTTATTAGCGCCTTGGCAAGTTTTAAGTATATTATTGTTCATGAAAATTTAATTTGCTATCCATTATTACTCCCAAATCCTTGGTTGATAAAACACGTTCCACTGGTGCGCCAGCAAGATTGTATGTATATATATTTGTAATCGGATTACGGGATCGAGAAAAGTGATAGTTTTACATTTAGAATTATTAAATGATAATTTATTTCTTATAGTCCACTCAACTATTGCGTCAATATCATTTTGTAACGCTAAACAATCTTTGTCTTCAGTTACAGAAAGGTACAGTTTTAAATCGACAGCAAACGGCGCCGACCCCACCCTTCCCCAGGGCCGGGACGGATGGTGCCCATCCGTATGGCGTGCGCAGCACAACCAGTTCTGGCGCTAATGGCGCCAGAGACGTCCTCTGCGGACACCGAGTCATCGAGGCCGGTGATGTGCATCTCTGCACACTTAACCGGCCTCGTAATCTTTACACCATCCGTTTCAGGAAACAGACTCCTGAGCTTAGCGGCAATGTTGTCTGCCGCTTCGCCTCCGTCAGCTCCGGGGAACTCCAGTATGCGGCCTCCTGTGTGAGCGAGGCGGACCCTGGCTCCAAGGTGCGCGCGTTCCGCCACGCCGTGGAGAGCACGGCCTGATACTTCAGGCCGCGCTCAGCCGCTTTCGGTAGCACCGTGATAACCACGGCAGCTGACTTTGGCGCTCGGAGTCTATTTCTCCTCCGCTTCTATTTCTTGGCCCCGCCTTGGTTCAAGGAGCTAGATCTTACGATAACTGCGGCAGCCGCAGCAGCAGCTGCAGCGGCCTTTTGGCCTTCTTGCGGCAAGCCTTGCCCATATTCCTCACCATCTGCCAACCCTCACCCTGAGGTATGGTAGGCGCGGAGGTTGAAGGTGTAGCGGGCGAGGGCCTAGTGCGGCCTCGCCGCAAGCTCTGGGGCGGCAGAGCCCTGGGTGTTGCAAGGGGCGGGAAGTAGTTGGCAGACTTCCTGCCGCCACTCCTCTCCGATTTCCTACCGCCTACAGTGGGCGTGGGACGAGACACCAGTGGCGGCGCCGGCGGCACTGGCGGCACCGGCAGTGACCTTTTGGCTATAAAGACGGCCGCAGCAGTAGCTGCAAGGAGCGCGGCTTGTAACCGTGACCGGTAGCTAGGCGCCGGCAGCAGCCGGTCGCCGAGATCCTCTATGCGGGCTTCAACATTTTTTAAAAAGGACTCCTGCATGTCCAGTTTTTTACCGGACTGAGGCGTCTCTTAAGGCGCCCGCCCTCGAGTCTCGGCTCCAAGCCCACCATTTCCTGGCGCAGCTCAGCCACTTCCGCCTCCAGCCGCGCGAATTTGTCTGCCAGCTAGTCTACCGACGCCTTCGTCGCGGCCGCCGCCTTCTTAAGGTGCTTTTGGAAGGTCTATTTGAGGTTCCGAGACTTGGACGCCACCTTCGTCACAATCTCGGAACCGTTAAGGACCCTTTGCACTGCCTCTGCCACTGACTTCGGGGTGAGGCTGCTCCCCTGCGGACGGATTTTCCGCGCGAGCTGCGCCATCTCCTCCTCCGCGCACAGCTAACTATAATCCATACCTACCAGAATATATAGGTATATATATATATATATATATATATATATATATATATATATATATATATATATATATATATATATATATACCTGATCCATACCTACATGTATGCGAAATTTCATGATGATCTGTCTAATAGGTAAGGCATGAAAGCGTAACAAACAAACTCACATTCGCATTTATAATATTAGTTACGTTGAGTATTAGTTGACTGCATGAAAGGCGCAGTGGTTTAAGTTGTCGCCTCGCCACTGCCTTCGCGCCGAGTGTTGTGGGTTCGATCCTCACACAAGACAAACATTTGTGTGATTTGTTTGATTGTTCCAAGTTCTTTGTGTACGTTGTTTGAATGTTTGTAAAGTCACGAGCGACAAGAGGCGACGTTCTTCTCGGAGACAACGGATGCCAGTCAATGCTAGAAGGAGGGAGAGTTCCCTAAACAGCCGCCAATCTGCCTCCGAGATACTTATTTGTATGCATTTCTTTCTTTTTCATTCTTACTTTGCGTAGTGGTATAAGTAATGGCCATACCACTGGCACTATGTCGAGTTTTGTAGGTTTGTATCCCACACCGGGCAAAATATGTGTGATCTTCAAATGTTTGTTCCGAGTCTGAGTGTTCTTTGTGTCCGTTATTTGAACTTTTGTAAAGATCCCCGGGACACAAGATTTATACCTAATTAAATACAATAGACTCTATGTTGCTTCCGTTACCAGACAGACTGTGATTACGTCATTTTGTACAGCCGTGTTTATCTCTGACAAAGATGATTCCGTCTGTAGTTTAAGTATATTCTCAGTGTAATTATCAACGTGGTGTCTGCAAATATGGATAGACGACAGTAGACGTCCTTTTCGATGTGCCTTAAAGCGTAAAAAGCACGTCAAAATAAACTGGTTTGATGCTCGGATGGTGGAGTAGAAGTAGTTATAGATGATGCCTAACCACTGTTACTGCGCCGAGTATTGCGGGCTCAAATCCCACACGGGGCACATAATATTACGTCTGTGGAGGAACGAGGTGTGATGTCCCTACAAAACAAAAGGACGTAGGTACATATGTATATGCGTATTACGCGTAATGTGTACAACGCTATCTTTTGTCAATCGTCGAAACTTCTTTGTCTGTGCGGAGTCGCTACAGTGCTTTGATTATGAAATCGCCGTTTATAGCCTACTTCTAATTTAGTGGCTATTGTACAAAATGCAACGATTATTCTAAAAACGCGTTTTTATGAATTAAAAAAAGCAAAGCCACAAATGGTTCAGGCTCTGGGTGTTTTTCGTGTCCGTTGTTTAAACGTATAAGTTCCCCGTATACCTACAGTAATGATTACTAGTGCGGGAAATGTCTAGTAAAATTAAAAATTAAGAAAACAGCTCACTAACACTCTTACTTATAGTTTTATTTATATTTTCCAGGGAGGATTGTCAGCTAAGGCTGTGAGTGACAGTGACTACGAGCCAGTCCCCAAGCAACCGCGACTGAGCAGGAAAGGTTCTCCTCGGAGACAACGGATGCCAGTCAATGCTAAAAGGAGGGAGACCCCGTTGGACAACCGCCAATATGCGCTCCAGGTACTTGTTTACAAACCTACATGTCTGCACAAATCGCGTAGGTAGTGGTCTAGTGGAGTAAGTGAGTGCTACGCTCCTGCCACCGCTTTGTGGGTTTGAATCCCACACGAGACAACATTTTTCTGTTCCTCAAATGGTTGTTCCGAGACTGGGTGTTATGCCAAGAGCGGAAGCTGTCTTAAAAAATAGGCTTAGGACCTAGTTGCGCTGAATACCGGAGTCAAAACACGTACAACCAAAGTTCAAACACAGGACGCGACGATCTGTCGACAAGAGCGACCACGGCAACATGGCCAGCAGAGGGATTTCGGAACGGTACACGACGGCGGCGGCACTGTGCAGGACAGTGCGTACATCGAGGCAAGCGTAAGGCGAGTTGACCTTGGGAGCGAGGCAGCATTCCGCACCAGGACAACAATTCGCAGCGTACTCCGAGGACAGTGAATGACATAGGACCGGCGGTGGCACTCTATGGAACAGTGCACGCGTCGAAGCGGCTGATCACATTTGAATGCGAGGATGAATACAACATCAGTGTTAGATAGCGCACCCGGTCACATATCTGAAACACGGCCCAAGCAACACGTCGCTAGCAGAATTGACAACATATTTGCTTCTTTGTACGACAAGCTCTCGACAAGCGCCTTACGAAGAGCAAGAAAAGTTTGACGGACATGTCATATATGTATTGTGTTTAATTTTTAATGTTTCTGTTGTGTCTTTGTATACTTATTTCATATCGTCACACTATTAATTGTAATAATTCCACGTATTGAATCAATGTACTATTTCTGCATAGCTTTCATTATTATTAGAACTAGCGCTTGGTAGGTACAGCCCGTTGCAAACTTAATGGCGGCATTGGCGGCTCTGAACATAGTACGAGTCATTGCGCAGATTAGGTGTTAGCGGGACATAGCGGCACGGGGCGGCAGGACACCTCCGCGCGCGGCTTTTCTTTCACCCGCACTCGCCCTTCGCGTCTTGTATTTAGTGTGTGTTATGTACCTACGCACACTGCACTAGCAGCTAACTTCCGAGCCGCCATTAAATTTGCATCGGGCTGTAAGAGGATGCGATTGTTTATGTTATGATATGAGACGAGCGCCAGTTTTGTTGTTCTATTATGTATGTTATAACATTTGTTATTTTGGTTTGTTAGATATGTAGTTAAATTAAAATACTTTTTTTTTTAAAACGAAGCTAATTTTGTAGCTTCTGCTGACGCTACAAATTTATATACAAGGTGCGCTATTGTGTGTGCGCAGCGCAGCAGTCGTCTCCCCACACCCGCTCAGCTAGGTCGCGTAATTATGTAGTTTATATTTGTATATATCAATGTAACCATTTCTTCCACCTCACATTATTTATCGGCCCTAAAACGGCAATAAAAATCTGCATGCTATTGTTGATAATATTTTAAATTCTTCTTGATAACATTTAATACATAACTAAATTTAATAAAAAAACTGTGAAATAACTGCACGGATGGCGTAGTAGTCTCAGTGGTCGCCTTGCAACTGCCACTAAGCCGCGTGTTGTGGGTTCGAATCATACACGTGACAAAAAATTGTATAATTCGCAAATGATTTTGCCGAGACTAGATGTTCTTTGTGTCCGTTATTTAAATGTGTGTTAAGTCCCCCGCTACACAGGAATTATTCCTAGTCCCCACTAGTAACCGTTTTTAAGAAAATATGCTTCACCGTTTAAATAGATTTTTATTTGTATTGATCCTCATTATATTGTAAAAAAATAACAAAATAGCAAATCTTTAATGAGTATAGCGTTTTCTGGTATTTCTTGCCTTTCAATCTTCACTTGACGAATCCTCGCGCGACTCATTAACCATCCATTTTCTCTCTTATCGCAGCCTGCACTACATCTAGGTCCGTATGAACATACACATTGATTTTGCGGATACGGATGTTCTCATGAACAATTTATCATAAGGCTATAAATAAATCTACCTGTATACTACCTTACAATACTACAAACAAATATTAAATCAAAGGAATTAATAAAGCGGAATTTGAAAATAATAGAAATTATTAAGCTCCTGGCAAATTGGCAATAGCAAACGTTACATTTTTGCTTGTCTCTTCACTAATTGCTATTATCAATTTGCCAGGCGCTTAATAATTTCTAAATATTATTTTCAAATTCCGCTTTATTAATTCCTTAAATTTAATATTTGTTTGAAGTATTGTAGGGTAGTATACAGATAGATTTATATGGAAATCTTATCTTAGAAATTAAAAAAAATCCATACTTACAATTGGTATTTCGAACGCATTAATAATAATAAATACATGGCCCGGCCTATACATATCGCTAACTAGAGTCAGTTTTCACGTAAGGCATCGGTACTGGCATCTATAGCAGCCAGGATGAGATGATGTAAACATTCACAGTAGCTACCTATGCGAACTTGGGTGAAATGGTCACTATTGTGTCAGGCGCCACTAAGTTACCTATTATACTTACCAGGAAAGCTTCTCAGCATGATAGAGGTACTACTTTCGTCAAACTTTCAGTTCGCTCTGCCGTTGCTAGTCTACGCAGTTCCATTTATCCCGCTTTCATTCTATAACCGTTTTTACGCTACTTGAAGCAACTTCAGAGAGAACTAAGTTTGGCGCATGGTAACCTAGGCTATATTGAGATCGTCGTTTAAACCTACTTTGAAAGAAGACGATCACAGCCAAATATCTTACGATTGTTTCTGCGGTGTACGGATCAAACAAAGAACCGATCTTAGCTTAGTGCGGCAACATCGCGGATCCCTTTGTGCGAGCAACTGTCCTGGTGGAAGTGCAACTCTTCAGTTAGCAAGGCTACGTAACATCTATGAAGGCTTAATCACACCTACTTTCACCATACCCTTGATCATAGCGTCAACTCCATCCCGTGCCACTGGTACGTCTTGGTCGCTGGCGGAGCGGTACTTCATTTCCTGTGTTTATTTTGTGTTGAACTAGGGCAGTCCTGCCTATGTCAGCATCACTTGTCGAGAAGATGTCGGCAAACCGGTTTAACATCGTCTCAGCCTTGCTCTTTTCTTCTCTCGACAGGTTATTCTGGCAGTCGTACTTTGCCCCGTGAACTTAGGTGTTTGTAGGCTGTTCATGGCATCTAAGCATCCAAACGGCTCCTTCGCAGGTTCTTTGTCGCTTGGGTTCAGTGCACGTACCGATGTAGCGTTGGTATTCCTAGCCAGAGTGCGTGCAATCTTCCATGGAGCATCGTTGTCCAACCCTTCTACAATTACACATCGATTTTCCTGATCAGAATTCCTTGGTAGGCAAACCAGTATGATTGTTTCCGACCTCGGACGAAGTACTACTTTCTTCAGGCAGTATACTTTTTCTGATGATGCGCCCTCCATGAATACTTCTTCCGAGCGACACTTCAATACTCCTTGACTAACGTCGATCTCACAGTGATGCGTCCGCAAAAAGGCTAAACCCAGGCTGCAGTCGTCCACTATGTGAGCCACGATGATGTTGTGGCGGTAACTTTTATTACCTAGTTTCATGTCCATCTCCTTCTCACCTCGGACGGTTATGTGCTGACCGGTAGCTGTTCTAAGATGTACACATTCATAGGTCCCGTAGTAGTCCCCAAGAAACCATCTTGCTAGTCGGAAACTTACGACTGTCCGAGAAGCTCCCGTGTCCAATGTCAATTGCACAGCGTTCTGTTAATTTCGCCTTCGATAATATGGCTGTTTCCGTCACACGATTGTGAGTTCGAGATTCTTGGGGCTCTCCTATCACCAGCCAGCACCCGCCCGTAGTCCTGGCATCTACTCGTTTCCCCGCTGTTGTTGCCCGGCAAGCACATCAGGTGTTCCTGCAACCGGCGACTGGTTTCTGCTGCGTGAACTTCTCGCTTCAGGCAGCTCAACCTGATGCGGCCTCTCTCGCCGCAGCTATAGCACCGGGGCGAAGTCGACACTTTCCTGATACGGTGAGCTCGATCGTCCCGTCGTACTGCTTCCATTTATAGAGCGTGGGCTAGGGAGTCCTTCAGGTTTTTGAAATGTCCGAGTCTCACTGCGGCCCTAACCTCCAGGTCTCGGATCCCATCGGTGAAAGCTTGAACGAGGTTCCCGTCGATGAGCGCAGGTAAGGACTGGTACACCTTTCGAACCAGCTTCTCCACCTCCAGGGCCCACTGCTGCAAGGTTTCACCAATACGTTGCGATCGGTGTTTCAGCTGGGCGCGAAATACGTGTTCCATGTATGCGTCGCCATATCTCGCTTCCAATGCCTCCAACAGCATCTCGTACGTGATATCTTGAGCAAGCGCCTCTACCTCTAACACGGTCAAGGCCTGGTCGCGAGGCCCCAAGGTGGGAGCGGTCAGAGCCTGTTCTTGCGTCCACCCGTTCGATTTCATGACGGCCTCGAACTGGATCTTATAGGCTGAACATGGCGATGCTCCGTCGAATGGTAGGACTTTAAAGTCACGTGGTGAGGACGCCACAACCGCAGATGCCACGATCCCATCTCCAGCTTTGAGCCCACGTTTAGTTTTCTCCACTACAGCGATGCTACTTTCGTGGCGTTGGACTTGCTCTTTCACCTCCTTAATTTCCTTGCCAACCGTTGCGCTGAGGTCTTTTAATATCATCAGCTGCTCCTCCTGGCGGCGGATACCCTCTTCCTTGTCGCGTTGCAGCTGTTCCTCGAGGCGGTATGCGTGCTCCTCCTGGCGGCGTGCCTGCTCCTCCTGGCGGCGCATGCCCTCTCCCTTATCGCGTTGCAGCTGTTCCTCAAGGTGGTGTGCGTGCTCCTCCTGGCAGCGCATGCCCTCTTTCTTATCGCGTTGCAGCTGTTCCTCAAGGCGGCGTGTGTGCTCCTCCTGGTGGCGCATACCGTCTTCCTTATCACGTTGCAGCTGTTCCTCGAGGCGGCATGCGTGCTCCTCCTGTCGGCGCATACCTTTCTCCTTATTGCGTTGCAGCTGTACCTCGACGCGGCGGGCGTGCTCCTCCTGGCGGCATGCCTGCTTGTCCTGGCGGCGTGCCTGCTCGTCCTGGTGGCGTGCCTGCTCCTGCATAAACGCCATCAGGGTGGCGAGGTCGAGGTTCACCGGCGAGTGAGCTGCACTGGATGAATCCGCTGCAGCCGTGGAGTCACGTGGTCCACCTAACGTCAGCGAGGGGGCGTCTCCAAAGCGCCTCTGGTCCACATCTTGCTGGCGCTGGTTCCTGGTTAGTGTTGTAAAAATACTGTATAATACCAAAAGTCTACTACTCTACTAATCTCCGTTTAGAGAACTGCGTTGCCGCGCGGTTCTCCACGTATCGACCACGTGGCCATGGTTAAACCTTTACAACTTTCGAATATTGCATCTACGAATTTGCAACTTTCATTGTTAGTGTTTTACAAATTCCTTCGTAATGTTAATGACTGCATCAACATTACGAAGGAATTTGTATCTCGGACACAGAGTCGTAAAAGGAAAACTACTGAGTTTTCCTTTTACGACACTGTGTCCGAGCAGTCGAAACGGACACCACTACAGGACAAAATATCATTAACATTTCAATAATGAACGTGGTCTTTCGGAACTTAGGTACACTATGCCTAGTTCTGTTTCAAGGTGATATTACGATTGCCCGTTCTTTTGTATGAATATAGAACTATGATAAATAGATAGCGGTATGTAATTTTTCAGTCAATCGTAAATGGCGGATTTATGACTAAATGCTACCTACGCTATCGGTCTGTTCCACTAGTCCCTACCAGCTGTTACCCTGGTAAGGACAATTGGAACTATTTTGCCACTCTTTCCTACCATGGCGTCACTGATTGGGATGAGTGAAATTTCATTGCCACTAATCCTATTACCATGCCAGTTTTGATAATTAGTAGAACATGTTGATGAAGATATCTACAATCTTGGCTTTGAAAAAATTGCATATGATATCTGCAAGTATTGTTTCAATAAACATTTTATTAAATTCTGGACTACTATACTTTTTAACAAAACAAGGGTATTTCTCTGTAGGTAGGAGGAACGGGATTATTTTATCCCACATCTCCGATTGAGCATCATATATATGTAGATACACTCTAGTGGATAATATAATATAAAAAAAATTATGAACATAATATAATACCTGAAGGTTGGGCATACATTATAAATGACATTCCGGATTATGCCCAAATTGAAAATTCTCAAATTACATGGTAAAGCTGTGGCTGAAAAATTCAACACTTGAATCCTGGTTAGCAACATCGTATAGGTAACCAATTATTTAGAGAGCTGGCACAAATCAATACAAAAATAAACAGAAAGGCACCAAAGTCTTCCTCCACTTGTTGCAAATGTTGCAAGACGACGCTTTATTTTAGCCCATAATAAGAGGCTTAGAAGTAAAAGCGAAGACAAAAGAGCATAATATAATGTGAGATGAATTTTTAATCAATAGCCAAAAGATGCTCAGAACTGGTGAAATTAGAATAGAAAATAACTTAGAAACAGTAAAGAATTAAAGTTTAATTATTATTTTTATTGGTCGCCAAAAGTACCAGCTTTTGGCGAAATAAGCTAAGTGATAAAAAAAACAAAAAGCAAATGGAGATGTGAGAAAAATATTCCCGCTTCTCCTACCAATCGGAGTTCCGATCGGAGGACAGGGAAAAACCCCAAAACAGAGGCATGGTAGGGATAAGTCAAAATGAAATTCTCATTTTAACCAGTCCCGTCATGGTAGGAAAAAATCCTTTGTCCCCATCAGGAACATAGCTGGTAAGGATTAGTGGAATAGACTATACTAACGACGCTGGCTGAGTTGTGACGCTTCTCGAGGTAGTCTTACAATCTGCCGACATCAATAGCTTTATAGGGTTCAATAGCAAAACGATAAATAAAACAAACATTACGGTACAGCCTTATTTATTATTTGGTTATTTATTAGTAGTAACAAATACACTATTTACAAAATACCACGATTAGACTACAAAGTAGAATGGTCTACAAGTTTAATCTAATCTTCTAATATTTTTACCAAAAAACAGGTAAAGTAATGTTTCGTCAACTTAGTTACTTACATTTACATACGATATTGGGCAAGTAATAAAAACATCTAACTTTTTATTTAAAATTAAATGCAAGTACTGACTCATGCAAGGGGAACAAAAATATATATGTATTTTTAACAAATTCATAATTATAAATTAAATTACAGTCACATTTTCCTTAGAAACATTCTTACCTATAGACAAGTATTTATTTGCCCACTAGCCCGTGAAGCGATCTAAATAACCCAACAGACGAATGACACCAATCTCATTCGAGTGAGAGACCAAAATGATCGTAAACACGGTGCGTTAAAATTCTTATAATACACGTCGTGACTTCAATAGAACATGAAATAAGATAAAGGCACCCCCGCTGAAGAAATAAGTATAAAATTGTACTTTCGTGTTCTATGCCAAGGTCTATATCCCGCAAGTCAATTAAATTCGTATACATCGTTTTCCTAGTATCTACAGGGATACTACTCACGTGTGCACGTGTCCAGCAAATTTTAATTTGCCGACGATAGTTGTGTAGGAAATTTCAGATATAATAACTAGCCGACATTGAATATTGACCCTAAACAAGTGCAAAAGACAGGAAAATATAGTCAGTAAAGTCACGAATTTATAAAATCTATATGATATACCTAACGTGTAGCTTACATCTAGGGCCGCGCGGTGCCTAGTCCCCGCTGCGCGGCGAGCGGTCGCGGTCCGTGCTGGCGCGCTCCTGCGCGTCGCCGTTCTGGCGCGGCGAGGCGGAGCGCGAGCGCGAGTGCGAGCGCGAGCGCGACGCCGAGCGCTCCCGCGAGCCCGAGCGCGCCGAGCGCGCCGAGCGCCCCGAGCGCGAGCGCGAGCGCGAGCGGGAGCGCGACCGCGACTTGCTCGCCGCGCGCCGCTCCTCCTCGCGCTTCGGCGACGCCTCCTTGCTGCGAGAACGAGATCTCTCCCTGGTAATTTGAAATTTCATTATACTACAAGCTTTTCAAGTAGGTTTGGTATAGTTTGGGTATATTTAACTCTTTACAAATTTTTACTTTTCTTGACTTTCAGAAAGTATTTTTGATTTTTAGTTATAATGCGTTAGCAGTGATATTAATAACAAAATAGTTAAAAGCTTATTAGTCAGTAGTGCTAATAATGTTATTTCAGTGTTATGACTTATGCCATTTAAAGTACAGTTTACTTATATAAAAATGTGGGTGATGTTTTGTATCGTTCTGAGTGGATGATATTATATAGCAGAAAACATGTTATTTACAGCATTAATAATACATGATATGAGTTAATGATAAATAAGTCTTAATCTAAGGCTAAATAAAATACACATTTATAACACAACAGCAAATGCTAAATATAATGTTAGCGACAAATGCTCACCTTGGAACGATGTCTCTTCGAGATGCGGGAAAACATGGACCGAGTTAATAATGTAATTATAATGTGCCATCAATATTCAGAACATAGGGATGAATTTTGTTAATATGTGGATGCCAATGGGTTTTAATTACACTGAATCTGACGACAATGCTTTATTAACTTGTGAGATTATCTTTCTGATAAGCCATAAAATATGTAAATCACTGCCTTTTCTATTATGATGGCCAACATAAACCGATGCTTACCACAGTTACATTAAATACTGCAGCTATGAATTATATTTTGATTTTGTTCTAGAAACGTCGCACAGCATTTAAACATAATGTGGGGCCGAACCGGTTCCAGCCGTGCCAACATATTTAGATCGCCAGAGCAGAAGATCACAAAACATACAAATACAAAATGGTGTGAGAAAGATAAGCTCACAAAGGGTCAGAATCGTTAGATTCGACGATTGAAAGCACACATGTGGACTTACTTGGAGGCGGCTTTCGGCTCGCGGGACTTAGAGCGGGAGGGAGATTTGTCGCCGTTCCTGTCGGCGCTGGCGCGCGGCGAGCCCGAGCGGCGCGCGGCGCGGTCCGAGCGGCGCGAGCCCGAGCGCCGCGCCGCCGCGCCCCGCGCCGCCGCGCCCCGCGCCGCCCGCGAGCGCGACGTCGAGCGACTGCGGTCCCTACGCGCACGCGACGCCACGCATACGTAACGTGTAATAGCTGGCTTTAGTCACGTCCACTACTTACGCGCGGCCGGCCGGCTGCCCGGCACCGTTACCCCCACTGTGGTTGACAGTTCGTGGTAACCGCCCGACAGCCTTCTTTTAACCGACCGCGGCAACACAGTTAACGTGAGGCAAATACTGTCTTCCAAATTATAGTATAGTAGTTGCGTCACATTAGAAATTAAAATAAGTAACTAACTAATTAACATCTATAAAGTTGAGTACTATTCGCTAAGTACTTACATTTTTAAATTTTGCTCAGCGCAAGTAATTACATACCTAGCCAAATGAACACTAGATTAATTTTGTACATAATCATGCATATTTCCATTATTATTGTTGTATTCATTGCTGGAGCATTTGCATTTTAGAAAGAAACTGCATGCAAGCGAATTTGAGATAATCAGGGGAGATGTATATTTAGCAGACTACTTAGAAATCGAGGCTTCAGTGCGATTGAAAGTCCCAGCAAGCTTTATAAGGTACCAGAGAATTATACTATATATTAGTTTTAACAGACAAGTTACAACTAAATAGTCTGCTCCAAAACTATGATTATGTTTCAACTATAAGATGAGACCTATTGAACTGATTCTGATTTGGACTAGTCAGCTATGGTTTAATACCGTGTAATTTTGACTATACATGACGTATTTTCATTGGGTACTCTGCTTTGTAAGATATCTGGACATATTATTATTCAAGTCGAAAATGATCAATTTCAAATAGTCACAGATAATACGACATTAACAGCATTTGATTAACAAAATGCAGTAAGCTCTTAATTCAACGCAGGCATAGTATGGTAGCGTCAGAATGGCTGCCTGCCTATGACAAGCGGCTCTGACAATATATATATATATATATTCATTATTTATATATATTATTCGCTTATATTTGCTACATTTCCTGAATCATTGCTACATAATACCTTCAGAGAAATACGAATAATTGTTTTGACCAGCCATTCTGAGGTCAGGATGGATAGTGGCCTGAGTACAGGATGAAGGATGCAGAATTTCTAAGTTTGCTGTATCAATAAAATTGCTAATTACTACTTTCACGAATTTAAATTTGAGCTTCGTACATAAATTAGGTAAAACGATATAAGTTTTATTCAAATTTGTACAAAGTGTCTAATAATTTGGAATGTTTATTCACTTAATGTTTGTTTATTATTTAATAAATGTTTATTAACGCAAGAATTTACTCTATGGGTAAATCTTGTTTAGTGGGGATCTTTACATGCATTCAATTCGAACACAGACCATTTCTTGTCCCGAGTCGTCGGGGAGCGAACTGCACAGGGACAATGGCGAGGGGACCACTTTAACCACTACGTTCACTAAGCGCACTTTTTCTAACGCGACCTAATCTGTTTTTTTTATTTAACAATACATTTGTGGGAAAGTTTCTTATTTTTTTAAAACAACATATTTGCAAACGTGTCGTACAGGTGATTTTTTTGGCAATTGACTTGGTACCCTAGAGCCAGTGGTTATGTGAATGGTTGATTTTTTCTCAGCGTCCAGATATGTTACATAGCAGAGTCGCGAATGGAGATATGATCACGGTACTCACTTGGAACGCGATCGGGAGCGGGACTTAGCCGCTGGGCTCTTGCTCTTTGGGCGAGACTTTGAGCGCGAGCGACTGCGAGATGAGCGACGGGAGCGAGACCTGAAGGTACATCGTATAATCATTAGGCATCACTCTTTAAATTATGGAGTTTAAATGTTTGTGACTATTTGTCATCAGTTGAAAGTTTATCAACAATGGCGTTCAGCCCCGAAAGATGGTAAAAAATATAGTATCATCATTGTAATTATTAAAATAAAATATAATACCACAACAGTCCTTTATTATATTTGTAGAAATTTTTGATAAACATGATAATCAAGGCTACGTAAAAAGGCCTAAAAGTTCGAAGACAAATTAACAATTCCATTCTATAAGAAAGTGCTACAAATTGGTATAACTACGGTAAATGAATAATAAAAGTTTAAAACTGCTAGATTTGGTCGTCAACAACAGATAAATGCTGTATTCGTATTTTGCTAGCTGTATTTGTTATTTTGCTAGTACATTTTTATTAAAATAATACTATTGTTTTATTTATATGAAGTATGTGTACATAAATAAACTACAGCGTCGAATCATAGAGCAATAAACATACCTGGATCGGCTGCGCCTCCTGTCCCGGGAGCGGCTGCGACTGCGGCTGGAGGACGAGCGCGTCCTGCGGCGCGAGGAGCGGCTGGCCTCCACGAGCCGTATGCGGCGCCCGTTCAGTTCCGTGCCGTCCAGCTTCTCGATAGCCGCGCGCATGTCCGAGTGTGTCGCAAACTCCACCACACTGCACATAACATTACACTTGGTAAGATAAACGGTTGAGGTAGATTGACAGAAAAGCAAGTGGTAGGTATTTCATCAGTTAGAAAATTATCAACAAGAGCATTCAGCCCCGAAAGATGGTAAGATGTATAGTATCATCATTGAAATAAATTACATTAAATTTGTAAACTGTGATTATCTAAAATGGACATTATTCCGTTTCCTATAAGGCTGGCTAATCAATGTCAAAAATAAAACTTGTATAAAGTGAATAGATTTTTCAAATTTGCCTGCCTTTCAAAAACAACACTGACCAGCTAAGCAAATATTTCTTGTGCTAGCAATTACGACGATCAGCGATCCACAATCTAATTGGAAATTTAAGCATGCACACTTGGCATGACTACAAATACATGATACAATTTCTTTTAATTGCTTAAATTGCTTATGTAGTTCTTTATTCAGCCTCAACCATAAGGCTAAGATCAAATATTAATTGATATAACCTAAATGTTCTCCAGAGAACTAATATTTAACCAGGCAAATATTGAACATCTGATTATTATACAAATTATAGTAGCATTATAGATATCAACTCACCCCTCATTTCTGTGTTGTTTATGCGCGTCAGCGTATGTGACTTCACCCGCTTGACGCATATAATCCTTCAAGTCCTGTAAACCAACGAAACATGTTAATATCCCACCAAACAACATGTTCTTATGTACTTTTCCAAAAGTCGTCATCAGAATAAATATTTATCATCAAGGTTTTCAGCCCCGAAAGATGGTAAAAATGCGATATCATCATCCAATAAGACTTTTGAAAACGTTTGCGCTTAGCTTCGATAGTAAGAACCCTAGTCCTAGCATGTATTAGATATTAGCGTACATTATATTTGTATTGAGACAAGTATTTTGATGAACAAAAAGATGAAACGATAGATGTGCTATTCACAGCATTTTCGTATGCGGTTAATCGCTTGGTTATCATTGTTTACTTTTAAAGCTGCTTTTTATGGCTTCCTGCAAGGTCATTCTGCTTGGCCATTGCAAAACCCGCATTTCTGTGGTCTGCATTTCATAGCCTTTCTCTAATATTCTCCAAACTTTGCAGCCATTTCTAGATTTCAGGCACCTCGTAACTGTCCGCTGTAAAGATCTGTATGTATTTCTTTGATTTACGTTCTTATGTCATCCTTCCCTTTGGGTATTGAGACTACGTCTCTCTAGTCAATATCCTCTACGATCTCCAATGCCAACATTGCCTTCGCCCTGGACTCGTAAAAATGGTCATCAGTTTGTGTGTGCTTTCTACATCAGGTCAAGTTTCTCCATTAAATGCATCTGCCGTGCTCCTTGTTTGGTAACTTTTGTCAATAGCTCCATTTGCGTCTATGCGATGCGTCATGTGCGTATGTACTGCCGAGAAATTGCCTTGATCCCATGTATAAGTCGTGCTTCCGTGATGCCACAGTAATGAATTCTTAACGTAACGTTGTCCGGTCTTCAGTCCCCGTCACGCATCCATCTCGGGGTAAATAATGATACCAAACGAATGCTCACATACGAAAATCTGATCAAGCCATAATAGAAAATAAAATTAACATTCGAATAAAATGATTGAAATGTATATTCACAATAATGCTGCTCCAAGAAAACATAATGCAATTCTAGGACACTATTGTGAACAGAGAAAGTTAAAAACTTAAACATTAACAATGAAATGAATTTAAAATGGGAGATTGCACATTACGAGAAACGGCTCCTGTTGTCTGTGCCCCCCTTTCGACTTTACCTTGGCGGGGGCCACCGGGCGCGTCCGGCTGCGGGCGGGCGGGGAGAGGCGGCGTGTCCGCGCCGGGACCGATCCTAACATCGCCACTGACCACATCGCACACGCTACATCGAGGACTCTGGCCACGTTACGCCACCTTCTGTTGTTTTTAAAAATATCTATAAAGCTCGTAAGTAAGTTTGGTACAACACTTGTATAAAATACAATTACTGTATTTAGAATAATGAATGTTATGCACAGTGCTAATTCTGACAGTTTAAGTATGTAGGTGTTAAGCTAAGTTAAAAGTTATGATGGTTACTATTCGTTAAATTATTTTGTATTTTATGTTTTTATTAGTAAAGCAGACAGGGTGGTGTTGGTCTCGAGGTCGTGGAGTTGTGGTCGGTCGTTAAGTCCGCAAGTGGTCCGTGTCCTTTGGTCAGCGGTTGACTTTCAATGATTGCGTCTCGATAAGGCAGCCAGGCAGTATTCATGTATCATTTCTCCTTCTTGTCTTTCTATATTCACCTGTTTCAGACTTGCATTTTCAGGTCATCGCATGATGGTAGTTGTCCTGTCTTCAGCTCATTTGATTTGTATTCTTCCATCATATCGGCATCCCTAGCATCCAGTCCTTTCCAGTAGATGATAAGTCCAGTGGCATCGTTGGTCCTGATATCCTCACTAGCGTTAAGTAAGGTCCCTCTGTGTGATGTCGGTCCGCCCAGCCCTCAAATACCGTCATGTCCAGACCCTGGGTGATAGGTGATGGAATGATGATGGGCCAAATGCCGTCCCCGCAGTTCTTACCTGCCAGCTAATGCGGCTAGACAGATTTTCGACGATTAGTCGATACTCGGTGCGCGTCGGCGGTCCGTATCTATAATTGTTGTAGTCACTGTAAAGGAGAATTTGTAATTATAATTTATGCAATAATTGTTTTAGGGGAGGGTGACAAGAATTTCAGTAGGTATATCATTGTTAAATAAATCTGTTACTTATGGGAGAGCAAATTTTGATCCAACAGTTCTCAGTATAAAAATGGAATGGAGTTTTAAATGAGAATTAAAATTCATGACAATTGACCTTGATGTGGTCACAGTTCTTGTGTTTATAAATATACATTTATCAGGGAATGTGATAACACACAAGTGTATTTTAAAATTTTATCTTACTTACATAAGGGCAAATGTCCATAGTTAATTGATAATATGTACTTACGGATAATGCCTGCAATGTTATACAAAAATATTACAAATGCTATAAACACTACCTATGCCGCTATCATTGATACCACTACAAAGTATTTTGTAATGCCATTATTATATTATTAATAGCCTAAATTTATCTAAATCTGGCATGTATGAGTTGGGACTGTAGTAAAAGCAAATTGGATATTACATTCAACTGAAAATAAATTTACTTAAATTCTAAACTAAGTATGTCATTAATTTCAGGTTTTATTAACAATATTTATTAGCTATATTTACTTTTCTACTCTAAAGCTAAATGCTGATTGAAATATAGTTTTAAATCAATGTGTGTAGTGTAAAGAATAAGTAGTGTATATAGGATAGTGCCTAGATATGTGGAAAAAAGAAAAAGCATAGCAAACACATCCACAACAAAAACTACATTGTAAATAACACAGGGCAGTTATGCAAAAACAAAACTAAATGGAGTTAATAGGAAAATTGGTACATAAAGAACTGTTATGGCTAGCCAAATATATAGTATTATGTAGATGAAGTAATTGTAATATTGGGAGCATAAATTATCTGTAATAAAGATAACAGAAATGTTTGAGGTAACTCAAATTAGGATGTCTAAGGCCACATGCAGAGGAAAATATTAATAAGAAGATGCTATATGAATTGCCTGGAATGTTGGCTAAAAGTATAGTTTGGACTCTGAATGTATTTTTGGGTTGACCAGTAATATCAGCAAGCATAAACAAATCAAATGTATTGATTCATTTGGAAGACTGGCACTAATATCCACAGCATTATTATCAAAGGAAAAAAGGAGCTCGAAATTATCTAGATAGATAATCATTTATCTAAATAATTGAGATATTGCATCCAGCCAATCCGATTTTCATACTACCTTCTCTTTCAATATCATTTAATATAACATGATTTTTGACTGCAGTTATGCAGGGATGTTACATTGAGAATGATAGCTTCGAACTCCACGAACAGCAAGCACAAACAAATCCTAGGATTCATTCGAAAGATTGGCCAAAATGTTCCCTGGCTATAAAGAGGGTACGTTGTTGCATATCATGCCCGTGTTAGTTAAATACAGACGGTTCGCGTCTTGGCGGCGGTCTGCGCGGCGGCGGCGGCGGCAGATCCCGGCAGCGCCAGCGGTCCGAGCCCCGCGGCATGCCGCGCGCACGCTCCACCGACACCCTACAACATAGCGACTCACTCGTATCGCGACCGGCCGCGGTCGCGCTCGTAGTAGCGGTCGCGGCGGTAACGGTCGGCGCTGCGGTCGATGCCCCTGGCCGGCTCCACCACCACCCTGTAGCACACCCGTCGGACTGTTAGCACTGCCCACCCCATCCTCGCGCCACATCCACGCCGCTCCATTCACCGGGCACCCACTATACACACTACCGGTTAACTATCCACACATCCTAGAGGACATGTCATTAACCACTAGTGCGTACACTGGCTGAATGGCTTACCAATTGATAGCAAACACTATCAAAAACATAACTCAATACTTATCGGGAATCTAACCCAACATTTTAAAACAATATTTTGCAACATAGAAATCAGTAGGCCAATATTTGTATATGCAAATGAAAGTTATACAAATTCAAGGTTTAAGTGACCTGAAAACAGAAATTGACCAAGTTCACATATGTTTGGCAATATTCCCAGGCAGTAGGAAGTGAGACACATTGTTAAGAAAAACACAAATAAGTCTAGTTAATTGATTTCACATACCAATTGGTAAGCAGACATTGTAATAGAACAATAATGCTGACAATAGTCCATTAACTCACATACATTTCTATTAAAATAAATGCTTTTAAAATAGTCAAGGCGTATAATGCTGGTTGATAATAACAAAAGTATAAGATATGAATGCATTCAAGTTCATACATTTCATACGAGCCTCTTACACCCTTATCACCCATGGTATATATCAGATCTCCATCATCCATTCACACAGATATGTGGAGCCGGCTGATAAAAAAAATTTATTAAATTGAAATAATCAGAAACTAAATTTATATTTATATCAATAATCTAAACAGCTGCAACTTTACATTCCATTACTAGGGGAGCTGGCAGTAAATACAGTTAATTAAAAATATACATGATTATGTATACATATATAAATAATTCATTAAATTAATAAATTGCTGTACAATGCCTAAAAAGATGTTAACATTCTTACCTTTCTCCGAGCAATTCTTTTCCATTTAATTCATAAACAGCATCATCTGCATCTCTATAATCTTCAAATTCCTGTATAATGAAAGAAATATGATTTTAAATGATTTTCATTAATAGTTAACATTTGCAATATAAACACCAAAATAATATTAATACTTAATATTTACTGTATAAGCATCAGGCAACATAGAATCAGTTGTGATATTGCTTGTGATCAATCAACTTATTAAATTTCAGTAGCTATGTGTTGTGCCAATTGTCAATATCATCATCAGAACAAAATACAAAACAAAAACTTGATTCAAATCTGGTCGCACTTACCACAAATCCATAGCCATTTTTGATAAGGATATCTCTGATTCGTCCAAAGCCTTTGAAAAACTTCTCCAGATCTCTATCGCGGACGCCAAAAGGCAGTCCGCCGACGTACACACGTGATCCAACCATTTTCTATGATAACAGAAATATAAACTTTTATAATACATACTGTTGTAATTGGTAAGCTACGTAACGAGAGGTACAGATTAAGAAGCTGATAACTAATAATTATTTCTAGAATACTAGAACTCGGCTATATGCGTCAATGCGTAGCGGCATATTTTCGCCCCCGCGTGGAAATAGAATGCGGTTCCATTTCGTGCTAAGTATATTGATTACTCGTTACATCGAGATGCCATTATTATGGCTACAATTCAACTAACAGTTGCAGACAAAGTTGTACCGCTTTATTGATTAAACTATACCACGTTATCATAAAAATATACAAAACAGACGCAATCGGCATATTCCGTAACGGGTTATAAACACAAGACTGTCAATAAAAATAAATACAAACTGATTTATTATCTAATTAACAAAATAATAATCGTAAATATAACGAGTTTGTTTTAATTTCATAAAATTACCACGAGATTCCAGAGTCCCGCGTCGTCTTCATGCTATGCCAATATGGCGGCCTGCTTTACAAAATAAGCGACTAGTAAAATATTTTACGTACCTTACTAATTTTGACGGTTTAATATGAACTTTTACAACGAAAAATCTTTCTTTACTTTTTACAGTAAAGAAATTGCACAAATTAATTTATTTAATTTAAATAAAATTTCAGCTTTCAGACACGTGCACAACTTCGGCAAAAAGCGGAAATCAGATTGGATAGAGTAGTGCGTGACTGACTAAGGTTTTGCATAAATAGTATAAATCTATCGGATGATCGACACGATTAGAACAAATAAATTATTGCTATCGACTTTGTAAAATAATATACCTATGTACGAAGAATATTATGATAAATATTACTTCAGCTTCTCGATATTTATTTGGTAACGCATAAATTATTTAGGAAAAATCTGTTACACCATATCCGACGGTTACTGAATATTAAAAAATACAATAAATAGTTAAATAATCGTTGCAGTCTTTGTTTGCTCATTAAATCTAATGCTTTAGAAATATCTGACAGCGTCAAATGGGATCTTAAGACAACTATTTAATTATAAAATATGTATATTAAATATGTTTTGTGTATTATACATTTATATCTGGAAACTTTACGCTAACGTTGTTTTATCTTATCGATAAAAATAAAACGTCGAACATGTACTCACTAACCGGAAATAGAAAATTGTTGCAAGCTTAAAAAATAAATAACAGTAATTTAAAAACTAAAAACACGATTTATTATTAAAAAAAAACTAAAAAGTAGAAAATAATTTAACAATTAAATCTTAAAGTATTAACAGATGATCAAATATAGTGCGGTCCACACCGCGAACTAGGTGCGCTCCGAACCATACTCAATGGTGTGTTCAGCGGTCCGCCATTCTTCATTCATTTTTATTATTGAAGGTGCGCTCGGTTCGATGGTTTTTCCAAAGGATTTGGTGCGGTCCGCACCAAGTTCGCTCGTGTGGCCGAACCACCGCACCGTTCGGCGCTTCAGTCGTAATCATAGATTAATATGTATTACAGGTATAGATACAGGGTATCTTACGTCATGAACTTGTACCGCGCTTGTAACGCCATCTAGTTACTCATAGTTGAATTTGAAGTTCGTCAAAACTCGTACCTACGTAGGTAGGTATATATAGATATGTATAGTATAGATTACATACGTATAGCTACTACAAAAATATATTATGCATATTAATGTGCATAAATTGTGGGTCTGAAAACATTTATAAAACAAAATATATTTTAAACGTATCCTACATAGCATAATCATATACAAAAAATATGGTATGTAAAATATGTTTGATACATATATCTTGTATAAATGTTTTTAGACCCACAATTTATACACGGATAAGCTACGACGGAGAATAATTCAACTCGACGTCAATAGTAAGCTCACAGCCACAGAGAAGGATAGTTCAACTCGACGCTAATAGCAATGAAACCACTTTCAGTATAAACAAGTTATCACTGAAAGGGAATTGCTCAGTTTGTTAGGGTGCTTTGGCTTGGCGTGAACATTAATTATAGTAATAAATGCATTGCTTTTTTAATATCTTATATTCAAAACAAACTAAATATGATAATAAAGTTGCAGCAAGTTGTTAAAATATGCCTTTTCCAGATCCTACATAATATTACAATATTGTGACTTATAATTGACTAAAAATGAGCTATGTTCAATTAACGAAATGCTCATTTACATAACATCTATATTTATTATAAAGATGATACCTTATTTATGTAATAAAGAAGAATAAGGGCAGGAGGACATCGCAGGATGATAGGGGTCTAGACCAAACAAATTAGGGTATTAGGTCTGTGTATAAAATAAAAGAACAATTATTTTGAATATTATTAATTTATTTACTATTATTTTATTAATTTAATTCACATTAATGAAACCATGGAGATAGCTAGTTTAAAATAAATATATGTACTATATAGTTATAATACATAAAAATGTGAACACTATGCTCACCTGTCATGGTGCTATCCACTCACTAATAACATTTCTTATATGTGTTTCTCTTTCGTTGTTAGTGTTAAGAACATGTGATCTAACACGCAGTATGGAACATTGACAATTGACACAATTTGACACAAAGTTGTCGACGATGACCACTATTTCCAATTTGATCATTTTCTTGAGCCGATGAATAATTAAATGTAAACATCCAGCATGAATGACACACTAAGCGCTGAGCTGTTATCTGTAAATAAGACAAAAAAAAATATTTTTATGTATTTTGTACAGTTATCATTAACACAGTACTAAGTTACATGATAAATAGATTTAATGGAGATTCAGGTCTGATTTTTAGTGAATGTGGACTGTTAATATGAAGGGTTCAGACGTATAGCTTAACACACAATGTAACCCATCGAACAAAACTTTAAACCCTTAGGAAATGTTAAATTGATCTAGAATAGCTTAATATCACATTAATGATATCGTAAACTAGTTTGTGAAATAGTATTTGCAGGAAACATGTTAGGGCTTAGAAAATAGACTTACCACTTGAGGGGCAGTCCATTGTCGAATCACTGATAGCACTTCAAGTGGCTCTAGCCTGCGTCTTCTGCGATGCATTATATCGGTAGCGCAATTGACACATAGCTGTTCTTCTTCATTCCCTCTTGAGGGATCAAGAGCATCTAAGCTTACGCCGAGGTCGTGGTTTAAAGCAGATTCGGTCCAAAACAGCGCCAGGGTCAACGTTAGACGCAGATTCAGGGTCCAAAACAGCGCCAGGGTTAACATTAGAAGCAGTTTCGGTGTCCAAAAGCAAGCCCGGGTCGTCATGAGGAGCGGCATCAGAGTCCATTATAGCAGATTAAAACGTTTGAAAAAAGCAACCGAAACAATATTCACAATGCAAAGAGGAGAGAGATGCGCGCGAGTAGCGAATGTTTGTTTGTTGTCATTGTTGACAGAAGACATTGTAAATGTTGTCAGTTAAAAAAATAAACGTGTCTTACGGATTTTAATATACAAATCGATATATAATGTGTAAATTATTATACAAGCCTTTGTTTTTTAGATCTGACCTCTAAATATGTATAATATCTGAACCGAATCTCTGTTTGTAAACGTTATTAAGAAAACAAGTATCTTATTAAAAATGCACGTTTATTTATAATATGGTAACCCAGAATGGAGCGCAAAAGATGAAAAATAGCGGTGCCTATGATTGTTATCAGTTTAAATATTTGTTTATGCGTCCTTTTTAACCGAAATATTTCCTGCAATGAGGTATTGTTTAATATTTTTTAATTAATTGATTATAATTATTGGTAAATAGATTTTTTACTAAGCAATTTGTTCACGCAAAGTCGAAAGTAGCTATTCCCTTTAGGAAATGAACAAAATGCCTGTGCTCATCAAAACACCGCAGACATGTTTGATTGATTAATGATAGAATGTTGGCGAGATAAAAAAAATTCATATCTGTAATCAAGTTTTATAAATAAAGTCTAATTTATTATTTAGAGCATGGCGTTTAATAAAAAATAGTAAAGTAATAAACTATTTGGAGATTCAGTTTTATTTTTAATTGATGGTATATAAAAAAGTAAGGCTCTTTTATAAACTCGTATATTTATTTTTAAATAGCATTGACGTCTGTTTGTCCTAATTTATTTCAACTATGTCCGTTAGATGACGCTAGTAGAAAAGTCCTAGAAGATTTGTTCTAAGATACTACACCATGTAATTCTACCTCCGAGCGAGACACACGTTTCAATGTCGTCTGACCACGAAGCCGTAGGTAAATATTACGGCAAAAAGATTAATTGTGGAAGTTTTAGAACTTTATTAAGATTTTACCAGTCTGTTGGTTCGGTCGCACAAGTTCGATCGTCTATTAATAGTTTTAGAAAGCACTTCACGCTTTTTACATTAAAATTATTAAATTATTTTCTTCTTTTTAGTTTGTTTTTTTTTAATAATGCGTGTTTTTTAGTTTTATTAGACTATAATTGTTTTTCAAAATGTTGTATTGTCATCGGTCCTCGATAAGTGTGCAAAGTTTCAAATCAATCCGTCGGTTTGAAAGGGGTGCAAATCACGTTCGAAGATTCTGTTACATAGATTCATAGATACATAGGTACATGGGCATTTAAAAAAAAACGACCATCCCTCATTTTTCCCATGTCACCAAAGTTCAGAATTTATTTCTCGTGAATAACTCTCCTCTAACACAGGGATTTTTTAAATTTGTTTAGTAATATATAATCTAGTTCCAGTTTCTATTCATTATTTCCAATTAATTATCGAGAATCTATTAAATAACATCATTTCAAAATTAGTGAACCTCCCAATATTACGTGTCACCCAAAAAACGTATTGATAAAATGTTTCATACCTCCATAATTTTGTACTAGATTATGCAGGTGATTATCATAAATGAACCATAACTAATTGTGCTGTAAGATGATTGATCGCTAAGCAGTGTGCATTGAAAGTATTATACAGATAAAGCGATTTATTTCCAAAATTAAAATTAACACCATCGGACACGTCAAATTTTGTGACGTACTTTTTAGCGTAACAAGAAATGTTTTTTAATTTTTTGGTCTGTTGAACAAATATTGTGTCATTATTGTGTTCTCTATGACCGTTTTAAAATTTACCGGCAGTTATTTTCAAGCACAGAACGCTTATACTCAGAGCGATTTCAAGTTTTCAAAAAGCGTGCGAGGGCCCATATTGCGCAGGAGCTAGGCGTCAGTTTTGTCAGTCAGGTATTGTGTCAACTTTTTTTATTACTTACTCGTATTTTAGCTATTTCTTGTTTATTCCATACATTAAAAAACATATTTCATACTATAACGTTATATTTTAATCATACGAGTCTTCAACGAATCGAGTAAAATAAAATATTTTGTTTAACTAAGTTGAACAATGTGACATCTGTATGGTGACATTATTTGTCGTCATCTCTACCCTGACCGAAAATGTAATGATAAAGCTAAGTGTACATCACCGAATTCGTCGATGCATATTAAGGAAAAAGGAATTAGGAAAAATAATCAAAGTAGTCATATATAATAACCGTTTAAGACGACATCGTTTAGGAACAACATTCTTTATCTTATAAGGTAGGTATGTTGTTTCTAAATAATGTCGTTTTAAACCTTTACGAGCGATGCTTGTGTACGTATGTTTTCATTTAATTAACGATTTGGATAAAAATTGTATTTAGATGAGGTTTTGCTTTTTAAGTTTGACAATATGTTTGTGATAGTATTGAAAAATAAACATGCTCGGAAGACACTTTTGATGCGTTTTTTTAAATAATTTATCAATTATATGATCGCTGTGTCAAAACGTTTAAACTCAATTAGATTGCCCCATCTCGAAAGTAGTTGTGAAGATATATGGGTCGAAATTAACCTAATTATAAACTCTAAACCGATAAAAATTATTGTTTGTGGTGTATACTTACCATCTCCGTTGCAAAGCATTATATTACAACATTTTATATCTAATGCAAACCGTGTTTGTGAATTTTATGATAATATGCTTATAGTGGGCGATTTTAACCTTAAAAATATAACCTGGGCACCTATGCCTGGCAACGGTCCATTGAAGGCTACGATAAAAGGCCATTGCCATATGTTGCAGAGCTTATTGATTTTTATGAATTTGAACAACCTTGACCAATACAATTCCGTAAATAATCATAATGATAGAAACTAAGTGCTTATCTTGTCGAATCTTACAATTAATAATCTTGAGTGCGCACTGCCTTTGAGTAAAGTAAACATCCATCATCCACCGCTTGAATTTACGTTGATGTTTTCTGGGCCACGCACAATGTTACCTAAAAATAATAATAAGAGGTACCATTTTCTTAAGGCGGACTAAGAGCAGATAATCAAACACCTTCAACCAAATTTCCTGGGAACAAGAGCTGTCATCGTATACATACATTGATATGCAAGTTAACCATTTTTATAAAATAACCAACAATTCTATTAGAAAATTTGTTCTTTTAGTAAAACATAAATCGAATAAGTACCCATGTTGGTACTCAGATAATTTAAATAGATTGTTACAAGAGAAAATGAATTTCGTAAGCGATATAGTAAATATAAAAATGCTTTAGACGACATCGCGTTCAATTCAATTAAAAAAAGGTGTCTAGCTCTAACGACGACGACTATCTCATCAATAGAATCTGCTATTAAATCTAATCCTAAATACTTTTGGGCGTTTATTAAGCAAAGGCGATGCATTTGTAGTAATTATCCTGCTTCTATGCGGTACTTTGACGAGACAGCTAATACTGGATCTGATATATGTAACACGCTTGCAAAATATTTTCCATCCATATACGAATCTGCCGCCGTATCCTCGGATCACCATAGTAATTGTTCTACGGAAGCCTACATTGAGCCCTCAAACACATTGTGTACGCTGCAATTCTCAACTGAAACAATTAAAAGCGTTTTGATAGCCTTAGATCTACATAAAGGTGCAGGGTACGACGGTATACCCTGGGTGTTTGTAGTGAAATGTGTCAATGAGCTGTCTCTCCCTCTAAGCATAATTTATAACAAATCTTTAGCTACAGGCATCTTTCCCACAATATGGAAAGAAGCGCTAATAGTTCCGATTCATAAATCCGGAGATATCACTCTGGCTAATAATTACAGACCCATATCCATACTGCCCGTTTTTGGTAAAGTGTTTGAGTCACTTATATCTCCTATCATAACTTCTCTCATTACACAGAACCTTAAGCCTTTTCAACATGGTTTTGTCAAGGCACGCTCCACTACTACAAACCTCTTATGTTTTGTATCTGATTTAATAGAATTAACCGACGCTCGGGTGCCTGCTGACGTCATTTATACTGATTTCAGCAAGGCATTTGATCTCGTGAATCACCAAATCCTAAAACAAAAATTGTACCGCAATGGCATCGCTGGAAATTTACTGAATTGGTGTACCTCGTACCTAGATAATCAAATTTCACGAGTCGTGTGTGAGGGTCACATTTCAATGCCTTTTAACATTGGATTCTCAGTGGACATATACATTTACATGACGCACATTTTGGTTTCAGAGCGGGTTTCATTTTATGCCTTAAGCATACTGTGAAGTATTACACGGAAAGAAAGACGCCGATATACGCCTGTTTCCTCGACGTGTCTAAAGCTTTTGACTCAGTTGCCTGACATGAACGGAGATAGATCAGGTGCAGGACCAACGGCTTTACGTACTTTCCGAGACACGAGGGTGTCTAACACCGCCAATGTCCTAACTCCCAGCAGCTATTAGATTTCTTAAGAGAAAACCCTATAACTTTTTGTTGGCACAATCTGGTATTCGTACCTGAGACCTCATGCACAGCAGTGGCATTCACTACCGCTGCGCCGCGGAGGCAGTTATCTGATTTCATAGTATCTATACAGCTGTTGATGCTGGACCTGCTTCTCTGTCTGATCATGGCGGATTGCCGTCCTATTAGACAATACAGCACTGTCCTTTTTGCTTAAGCGTTAAAGGTGCGCCAAGTCACTTGCCTTATTGTGTAATGACGAATGCGATCGTCTATTCTTCAACGTTGATTGCACATACATATACTTGTGTGATGCTACGCCATGTTATTAAAAGAGATAATGAAAAACCATTTAAAAATTCAAATTTTTAATTCCATTCCAAAAGCCAACATACCATTATGCAACCGATTAATTATTACGCTCTCAAGTCCTTGCTAAGAAAGAAAAAATTAAATGCATTGTCATAGCATGTCTATTTTCTTTCAATTATCTAGTTAAACACTAAAATATAAAAATTAAAAGAAATATGACACACTACTAAGGGCATTCACTGCCTTATTAGGAAAGTAATAGAATGTCGAAGTACTTTCGCTGTGGTTTTTTAAAATGAAATAATATTATAAAATTTAGTAATCCTACAAACTTTGGTAGGATAATAAAAATACTAGAACAAAAACGATTTTACAAGCAAACCACAGGGAGAGTGTACTTGATTACATACTAATTATACATTCATATTTAAGAATGCGCCAAAGACAGTCACACTAACTGAGGCATTTACAATAGTCCTACAGGGGACGTAGCATTTCACACATCAAAAGCAAATATTTGCCAGATATATGTCAGAATACTTATATAAATACTGCAATTATTTCTTGAGTAATTTAGAAACACGTATACTTGATAAGAAATAAATTGCAACTTGTATATTTGTTTATCCAATATTATTTCTCAAAAGTATATTTGAGCAAAAATATATTTCAGGTTACAATCCATTGTCAACTTGTAAGAGATACATTATTGTATCTAGTAATACTAAGTAGGTATTACGATAAAATTATATAATTTTGTTACCTACATAATGTTATGTAAATTAACAATATAGATTAGAATACAATGAATGTAGAATAGGACTATAAAGAGACATATAGGTACATATTTTAAAGAAGTATGTTAAAATCTTAATTCAATTATTAAAATGCATCTAATTGGAAATCTAATGACTATTCTCCATTTGGTTAGGTACTTAACTAAAGGTAAACAATCTTGATGTGACTTTTTACACAAACACATATTAAGCAAATAAACTACAGCTTAAACTAACGGTTCAATTGATTTAGTAATCGTTATTGTTGTATTTACATAGATCTTTAGCAACATTTTATTTTTAAACTGAGTTTTTAGTTAAAAGGACCCATCAAGATTGTTTACATTTAGTTAAGTACCTAACCAAATGGGAGTATAGTTGACATAATTGACATAATTAATTAAAAATAAATCAACAAATAATTGACAATATAATAAATACGTTCACATATGGTAAAATTAAATACACAGAAATAATTAATCAATTGATAACAATGAATAAGTAATATAATTAATCAGGCACATATTTATTCAATGGTATAATTATAATATTTGGAAAGGAGAACTGAAGTAATATAAAAATGAATATTTAGAACAATACATCATTATAAAAGGGACTGTAATTCTTTTATAATACTAAAATAATTACAATCGTTACTGGCAACATTAAGCCCGAGACATATTTACCATACGCTATATGACACTGCATTTATGACAAATGTAATCTATTACAAATAACATTCACGTTATGTAATTTATTACAAGTGTAATGTAATTAAAGAAATTATCGTGCACAACACGTACATTTATTTTAACGGAATAAAAATGTATGATAAATATGCTTCCGGCTTACCTGTTTCACAATGAAAAATAAAGGTACTACGAATTATGGATATGTTGTTTATAATCAATAATATGTTTAATTACGTTTTTTTATTGAAGCACTAGTAATCAGTCTTTATATGTTTTAATCAGGTAAGGCCACAACTGTGAACTCATAAAACGAGAATATATAGTTATTTTTGACAGTTTGGAGAGAAAATAGTTGTTTTTACTATGTCAGTGCCAACTATACAATATGCCTTTTTTTATTTTATGCATAGAGTTACGTGACGTTACCGTCCTTAAGGCCAATGGCTCTATTACGTGATTTACTTAGAATGCTTGGATTATAAAGTTAATAATATACGCCTAGTATATTGTAATTTTTGTTATAAACCAAGATTCACATGATACGGTATAATATCTGTACGTTGATCTTAAAAATTATATAGAAGGCACTGTTACGGTGAACATTTAAAAAATAAGGTATTCTGTAGAATATCTGTCACACAGCGCATTCTCACCTATTTTAAGTAATCTATCAAATAATTGTACTAAAATAGGCATGCTTCTACTCTACGTACAAACAGAAATGTTTGTCAAATTGTTAGTAAGTATATTAATATTAAAATAACTAGACTAACTAGTTTGAACTTCATCTGATACAGATGATTACTATTTTTTTTTGGAACACTTTTGTCTGTTTGAACATTTTTTTTGCTGTGAGCAATTAAGGATGTCTATTAGCAATTGGATTCAACCATATTCTTTCATTCAGCCTAAATCGAGGTTAGTCCGTCTAACTTGGTCACGTCAACTCAAAATTATTCTCACCCACTTCGGTTAAAACTATAACGTAAAATTGGTTACTCCTACAATACCTATTTTAAGGATTCTCCACAGGTATTCTTGTTAGTAACAACGTCAATCAAAACCTCACCTAAACATCTCGCCTATCATCCAAATGTTAGTAATATAATAAAAATTATTGCTTCACGCAATCCTGGCTACCAGCCATAGTCTACCACCTTCTTCTAAAACTCACATCCGTGAACAAAGCACAAAAGTATGCTAATACTAGAAGCCCAGTGACGGGGCGTAGCTATAAGCTATTTTTTTTCATCACAAGTGAATATATTCTGTATTCACAATTCAAAATTTGAACACTGTAGTGTTCGGACATAGATATCACCATATTTTTGGACAGTTATTGTCGATGTTCAGACTGGGGGAGGTCCTCGTACGTAGCGCAATTGGGGGGTCAGGGTCTGAGCGAGGGAGTTCAGGGCATCACAGCACCTAGGACGTTCGACTAGCCAGGCAGCAAGTAGTAAGGCTACTAGGCAGAGTTGTATGGGGAGCGAGGAGCGCAGTACTCGCCACACCCATCCTCCGCGCGGGCTGTAGTCGGGGTCACCAGAGCCGGTCTTGCTACCAGCAATTGTGGTTATACCGTTCTCCCTTCTGTAAAGGAAAATACTCATTAGTATATGCAAACTATTGGCCGCTATTGCCTATCACGTGACAACTTAATGATTTCTTTATAAGTCATAGACTTTATAATCTGAAGTATTAAATATTTGTATCCTTTGAACAGGTATTTAATAGGTTTATGAGTAGCGGTATCAAATTCTTTAACTTTAATAAAGCTTAAGTTTATTCATCAGGTTAGTGTTTAGGCAATTTTACTTTTCCTCTAACAGTTGTTATGTAGGTAGTTATATAATAGGTATATAGCACTTACGTTTCCTCCTCAATCTTAAGATCTGGAATGCTTTGTTCCACCAAAGCGCGGCACGATTCCTGCAGCGTACGTACTTCGTTTTCTGTCTGTTCCATGCGCTAGAACAAAAACAAACGGATTAATTTATATATTTAACCAGGTTTTGCAGAACTAGAACTTAGGTATAACCAATAGTGAAACAATGTCATTTAGCACCATGTCTATATATTTTAACTGGTTCGATATCACATTGTCACAGTGTGTCACATTCATATTTGTTAGGCTTTATTTAAGTCCTACAAAATATAGAGGGTTCCTACTACTTTACCGAGTGTTGGAGAATTACTGATAATTACCTGGCAGAACAATCATATAGTATATTTTTCGTAATAAAAATCGCCACTTGGCGAACAGAAATGCATATTTATTTATTTATTTTATCTTCTATATTCGCTTTATAATGCAGATTCATTTATAATCAATTTTCTTTTTCTTTTTTTATCAGCAAAAAATGCTGTAAAGCATAAGCCTCTGATGAATGAAGTAATAATCTGATAGAAAGTCCTGACTCACTGATATCACGGCTGAGCTAAATCAATTACAATAAAATGTTATAATTTTGAAGATAGCTTTATCACTGCTGTAGTATTTCTGCTTTACAGCAGATACGTCCTTGCATGGGTGACTTAAAAATGTAATGTCAGGGGTACCCATCAAGATATAAATTATATGTAGGTACCTTGGCAGCGATAGCCTAGTGGGAGACCTTTGGACTGCCACGCGGAGGTCTCGAGATGGATCCCAAGGCGCGCGCCTTTTTTAGAAGTTATGTGTGTAATAAATAGTTAATTATCGCTTGCTTTAACGGTGAGGGAAAACATCGTGAGGAAACCTGCATGTCTGAGATCGCGAGTGCGAATTGGCAGACTTCACACCACGCTTGGTGGACAATGGTTTAACCCTTCTCTGAAAAGAGACCCGTGCCCAGCAGTGGGACAGTTTAATAAAGGGCTGATATTATTATTATACCTTGGCGATGGCCCTCTGCGCGGGCGAGTTGTGCGCGAGCGCAGCTTGTAGCCGGCGCGCGAGCTCCCGCAGCGCGCCGCCCCGCGCCGTCGCTGTCGCCGTCTGAGATGTAACGTATAATGCTAACCTTGGCGATGGCCCTCTGCGCGGGCGAGTTGTGCGCGAGCGCAGCTTGTAGCCGGCGCGCGAGCTCCCGCAGCGCGCCGCCCCGCGCCGTCGCTGTCGCCGTCTGAGATGTAACGTATAATGCTTACCTTGGCGATGGCCCTCTGCGCGGGCGAGTTGTGCGCGAGCGCAGCTTGTAGCCGGCGCGCGAGCTCCCGCAGCGCGCCGCCCCGCGCCGTCGCTGTCGCCGTCTGAGATGTAACGTATAATGCTTACCTTGGCGATGGCCCTCTGCGCGGGCGAGTTGTGCGCGAGCGCAGCTTGTAGCCGGCGCGCGAGCTCCCGCAGCGCGCTCAGGCGCCGCGCGCGCCGCCCCGCGCCGTCGCTGTCACCGTCTGAGATGCCAGAGTCTGACAGCGAGTCGCACGTCGACCCGCCCTGAAACAACAATTTATATTTGTCAGATAAACTGTTGGTAGGTTCTAAAATGCCTGTATCGCAGATGACTTTCAAATATTAAAATAACGGACATAAAGAACATCCAAACTCGGAACAATTTGACTGCACGGATGGCGTAGTAGTTTAAGTGGTCGCTTCGTCAAAGCCATTGCGCCGAGTGTTCGAATCCCACACAGGACAAAACTTTGTGTGATCCACAAATGGTTGTTCCGAGTCTGGGTGTTCTTTGTGTCCGTTGTTTGAATGTTTGTAAAAGAAATATTCAAAGAGCGGCAGACATCTTTTTAAAAAAAGAAATTACTTCTGGGTCTCATAATCTTTAATCGTTTATGAGAATCGAAGTCATCAACTCTCGTTGCGGCTTACTGACAAAGTTTCAGTCATCTATACCATCAAAAGCAATCTGCTTTTTTTCGTTAAGTTTAAAAATTAATATTACAAAAGCTAAAGCTGTAATGAATTATTGTTAGACGATACCATTGGATAGAGATAAGTTTCGAACCGTAAAATTACCGAATAGGTACTGGTGCCATATAACATAGATCAAATGCTGAGCAATTATTATATATACAACTCTATCCAAGATATAAGAATACCGACGTCTTATTGATATTCCAATTTATATACTCGAACAGTTCATCACACACGTTTTTATCTAAGTTCTTACCTTCTTCTTATCAACCAGGGACGCAGCCAGCTGTCTGATCTGAGCAGCCACTTCTGTCTGATCACCTACTGCTGCCCCGCGGTCCCTTAAAGCCTCCAAAGTGGCAAGATCTCCCCGCAGCGCTCCCTGCAATTCCCGCAGAGCACTCTCCCATTCTGCCCACGCGCAAACTGCTTTTTCAAGCGAAAGGAGCTCGTTGGAGGTCCTAGAAAGAAATAGAAGTTTGTAAAGATTTTATTTATAGCAGCGCCATCTATTGATGCAAGTCGGCGATGCTGTACGTAATTATAGCAGTAATTAATGGTAGATGGCATTACTGAATTGAACGTGAATATGGTTGCAAGAAGTTTTATTATGCATGCTTTATATTGTTTCCGAAGAATTGCTATAATGTGTATTGTCTATTTCATACATAGTTTATGACTCTGAGCAATCAATAATTACTGATAAGATTAGTTGGATTATAATTTGTATCTTTATTTAATCTTACATGATTGCGTCAATTCTATATCTACACTCTATAAGCAACTGAAGTAAAATAAATATTGCAACAAGTGTTTTTGCATACGAATTGAATTCGAGACAAGATGGTGCCTCTTACGTCTTTATAGAAATGTAGATAAAATTAATAGCAAGGTTGTTTCAATTTCTTTTTAATACACTTTAAATTTCTATATAGCGGGCATTAATAAGTGTCACTTAAAATCTATAATCAATTTGTTGTAGACTATAAAAGCAGGCAAAGATTTATAGTCTAGAAACGATACAGGCACAGTAGACTCTAAAACTAATCAGACCACAACACACAAAAACTAACCAGAAAGTTAGACTTACGTCTGAAGCTCAGAGGAGTAACACTAGTAGCAAATATATTTTCTACGATCCTAGGTATCCTGTGATCATTTACACTCATCAGTTTAGGTAATCTACATCTAACCTTGCCTGTCTTCAGAAAATGTACGATCTGGGCAGAAAGCGAAAGCCTAGGTCTTCTTCTTCCACCCACATTTGCCCTATATTCATTATTAATCCATACTATAACTGATTTAAATTAACGAAGGCGCAGCTCCATTACATTACAAAAGGTCACCCTCTTGCACTTTGCCAAGGTCTATTTGCCTTAGTGGCAGGTCAATTAGATAGGTATACGAACCGGAGTGGGACTTGCTCCAGAAAAGAGCTTCCCTTCGGGGTTCCCTAAGAGTCTGTGCTTGGACCCCTGCTGTGGAACCTTGCCTACTATGTTTTAGTTTTTATATACCATTTACATAGGTTTGATAGGACAACATAAAATTGAGCTTAGTTTACTCTTAACTTACAGACGCTGTAATAACACCTACGACAAAATAACAGCCTAATATATCTATGTCTATTTGTGTAAGCTCACCTCTGATGCGCGTCATCCCAAGCAGCAAGTAGCGAAGCCAAGTCTGTCGCCAGCCCTCCCTCATCAGACTCCATGTCTCCGAGGGCACGACGCACTGACACTGTCAGCTTTAACATCGAGACTTTGCATTCGAGAAGGCGTGATAGACGCTCCTGGAAACATAAAGAATATAAGCTTATGTGTATGTTTGTGGTGGGATTATGTGACGTCATGGGTTTGTGTTTATTTAGGATATTTTAGTTTGGCAGCGGTTGAAACCTAGTCTTTCCGTATGTTATTAGAACCGTTGGTGACAGACAGCCGATATAGCGAGGCAGTTTTGCCAAAACAATAGTATGTTTCTGTCTTCTTCAAGTTATACCCCCCAAATTAGCTAAAGTTCTTTTCAAACATTCTAATAACCAATATATAGAGTACCTAGATCTGGCACAGCTATTTGTAGTATACCTGTTAATCACTGGTTTTTTTATATATTTAGTCATTATACTCAAATATTAAGATTTCAGACCACTTGAGAATTCTCGTAGAAGGCAGTACAAATCTTCTAAAATCCGCCGTTATCAAATAGTATATTTTAGGCGCAAAATTAATTTCAGATTTTTATAGCTATATTTATCTACTTATATTACTTTAAGCAAAGTTTTGTGTTGTTCTTGATTGAGTGGTCGACATGGCCCTGATATAATTACATTATATCAGGATTCATCATTCATCATTATACCATAAGACGACTCGATGGCGTAGTGGTTAGTGTAACCGACTGCCACGCCTGAGGTCGTGGGTTCGATTCCCGCACAAGTCAAACATTTGTGTGCATGAACATGGATGTTTGTCTTGGTCTGGGTGTTTCTATGTATATACATATATATATATGTATATATATATATATATATATGTATATATTTATATATACATATATATATATGTATATATTTACAAGAAAAAAGTATATATGTATGTTTATCCATTGTCTAGTACCCATAGTACAAGCTCTGCTTAGTTTGGGCTAGATGGTGTTGTGTGTATGTGATAGAATATTATTATTACATTCGCCATGTGACTGAGAAATTACGATAATAACCAGCAAAGTCATGTCTTATAACTTATAAGTTTAGTGTTACAATTTCCGCATCATTTGTTTGACGTGGTCAGTGTCGCGATTTCATTGTAAATAATTATACCCTACTTGCTTTGACCTTATTTAAGTTATAAACTCAATTCTCCAACAAGGTCTACTTGGCGACGATCTATTGTAAAGTCAACCCGTGACCACGATCGATATAAGTTGGTCGAAACGTCGGGAATTGTAATTAAATAGTCAAATTGTCTACGTTACATTAAAAAAATAAACAGAAAGAAGCCTGCCGTCCCTTTCTATTGCAATCCTTGGCAACGACTCTAATTTGGAAAAGGGCTTTCAAACTAGCGAACCTTTATATGTACGGTGTTTGCCTAGTCATTTACTGTAGAAATCTTAGCTGTGGTGCCATACGTCTGAGGACTCTAGGCTATTAGCTTAAAAAGAAATACGGCAGTAACGATGTGCGCAATTGCATTCGGAATATATTCGAATGAGTGCACAACACTACATATAGGTAAATATTTTTCGACTGCAATTATGCGCGTCACTAGTGTAGTGTGTACTTTTCCTCAATCGTTATTACTTTCGAATAAATATTATTCGAAGATTTACTGACACTTGCAATAATTTAATCTTAAAAACTGATTAATTGAATAATTGATGGTTAACCAGCTTACCTTCAACTCTTCAATTCTTCTATGCAGCTGTGCTCTGGTGTGTGGTTGTGGAGCACAGTCGCCCGGCTCGCAGATATCATCTAGGGTCTCTCTCAACGCCGTCATTTCCCTGCGCAAGCGCCGCGCGCCACCGCGTCTGGTCGCCGCCGCGCGCAGAGCTGACCATCTTGCAGATACAGCTATAGGCAATAAAAATGAAAATAAATGATATTTTAGGACATAGACTTGTTTTTTATCTAAATACTTATAATGCTAACTTGTAACGCGAAATAACACCACAAGATCAGTGACAAAAGTTTAATTTGCATTTCTTATTCTTCATACATGGACACTACTGATCTAAATTGCAATTAAATATAAGGCATATTAAATTGAAAAGCGACTTAATAGAAGATGACAGTGGCGCTCTCTTAGTCATGCAGGTAAGTTTATGACACAATCCTAACTAATATTATAAATGTGAATGTGAGTTTGTTTGTTACGTTACCCGTTACCCGTTGTCAGGTGAACAGAACAGGACTTAGGGTACCTTTCATCCAAAAAAAATATCTGATGGATAGAAAATTGACATAACCTACATTTACGTGAGCGAAGCCGTGGAAAAAATTTAGTATTCGATATTTTTATGTTACAAGCACCTGCTTATTTCGTTCAAGTAAATTCATCGTGTAGAAAGTCTATCAATGAAGTTATGCTGTTATTGCGTGTGTGCTTTAATGAAAGAGTTCGCGGTTGACTTGTTTAGATAAACAAGAGAAATTACACGTTAGTAAATGATACACATTCATGCTACGAATAATTTTTAACCAGACTGTCACCATATTTTTGTCTAGTAAAGGTATGCATATTAATTATCAATCAAAGGATACCTTAACAATATACTATATAAATAAGATTTACAAAGTAGGTATACCTAAACCGTGTTAATAAATGGTCTGCTTTATTGGCCAACGTGTTGACGGACATGAAGTTGAAAGCAGCTGTGCGTCAGCTAACAAATAGTCGTTTAAAAAAATAAAGATCAAAGATACAAACATGCAATGTTTAAGATATCTTTATGAACTAAGCAAATGTAGGTAGTTACAGAAATAAGTACACCTTTCTTTATAAAAGTGTTACAGTTTATTTTTCTTTTTCCGTATCGTAAACAGCATGAGAGTACCGTTATTCTGCCGGCTGGTGTAGTGGCACAATGAGGTAACTTATACAATTGGGCATCGCAAGAAGCGATACTGTTTGGTATACGACTATAAGTTTGCCCTGCAGGACGTTAACATATCTTACAAAATCTGAGGGTAAATCACCTCTTTGGGAATATAACCGTGATACTTTAACTACGAATCACAACAAACAAGAAGAGAGTACCGTTAAAAATACACGTTGTTTACGCGATTACGTGCATAGGATGCGCCTGCGCATACAGCATGTAGGTCGGGATAATCTGTGTCGGTATATCTGTTAGTAGGTTAATGCATACCGCAATAGTGCTGGTTGATTGCCAGGTGACGTACTTTTGTTACAATTCAGTACATTTATAAATAAATACTACGGTACTACTCGTTAAAAATATTCCTTTGTTGTAGTATTGCCTGTACAAAGTGTTAAAAACACATGTGGTCATAAATAGGTATAGAAGATGCCTAAGCGATGCATGGGATACATTGGTTTAATTTTCTTTTTTCTGTTTTATCGTCGGAATTGTAAGGGTTAATAATATCGAGATGTAACTTTGCTGGTACAAATAATGACGGTATTGCGATGGATGGCGTGGCGTGTTTTTAGATATTATTTACAATTATAAATATAAACTAGTTATGGAATACTATACTATATACTCTACTTTATCTACATGTATAAAAATTGTTCTACAAGCATTATATACTCTTAATATTAGGAAGATAACAAGGAAATAGTGCTTTTTGACTAAGCTTAGCTCGGCTTTAAGTTATCCTGCAAGTGTTATAGGTTAGCTAGATCTTTGCTTTCTAAACACCTATAATACTTGGTTTTCTTTTATTACATAAGTAGAATGGTGAATTTAAACTAGTATATAAGTATTGACACATCAGAATGCTACGCATCTATGCCATATTGCTTCCTAATAGCTCTCGCACGTCTAATAAAAGTCGCCGACACTTCATGGATAACCAGTAATAGTTTTGTTGAATCGCCGTAAAATTACAGTTTCATAGACAAATAAACTATTTGTTATGACTCGTTTCAAAACTAAGTATGTAGTCATTGAATATTTATATAATAACTTAAATATTTAACAGTCGATTTAATTATATAATCGAACAATTAATATAAATGCAATCGGATATTAACAATAAAAACAAGGTAGGTACCACAATAAAAACTGAATTCTAAATACGTTATTGTTTATGATAACAATAGTACCTAATTAATGTTGCTATTATAATTTTATTGTTGCAGTATTGCCAATGCAAAAACAAATCGACAATTGGTACTGATATGTCACTTCCTAGATTATTAATAGCTTTGTAAACAAATAAAAACGCTGCAAGGTATATGATGAGTGCATAGTGTTGCTTATAGCAACTTACCATCTGTGCTATAATATCTTAAACTGTACATTTTGAACTAACTATTGCCTACTAGAAGATGTTCTTTTTACTACGTAAATATGGCTGTTTTTTCGTGTGACTTGTCATCTATTTCCGAAGTGCCAACAAGAAATACATAAACGGTTATAAGTCATTCATTGTGTAAACTTGGGCATACAAGTGTAATCTATTTGGAGCGAACGAATACAGACCGGTTATAAATAAGAACAGCTCGGAAGAAATCGTGAAAGATGTCGCGAGAACGACTTGCTTTAATGCATGAGTCCAAATTTGTTTATGGTTGACATTCATCGAGACATGTCATTAATAAAGGGCCGTATTAATAGCTCAATTCTGAGACTGGTTTTGAGAGTAGCATATTAAATTCGAAACGCACATAAACTTGCTTTGCTTAAAACATCGTTTTTATATTTACTAGTTATTGTCCGAGACTTTGCATTATTCCCATAAAATAACTTATCTATTGTATCAAATTTCATTCGGGTATTTATCAGTAAAAGAGTAGCAGACACACCTCCGCATTTATAATACCTATTAATAATGAAGATGTTGGAGATACACAAGCGCCATAGATTGTTTTGGGATTTTTCTGTAGATGTTGTTTGTAACAAGACGTAGTTACTGATTTTCAATGGCTATTGTATTATGGGAATAAACTACATAAGTTTCGAAACTGGTCGTTGGAAATGCAGTATTTAAACAATAATTATGTGCTTGAAACGAGAGTTAATATATATTAACTGCAATTAAAACACTTAATTAAGTTGCAAAAATCAATAAAAAATGTTCCATTCTCCACGGTACACGTATACAAATAGCGATACACAACGACATTATAATTATACGTGGTGAGTAATGGGCTTGTATAATTCTCTATACTTACCTACTTAGTATTTATCAAGAACTGACAATTCGGATTAAATAATAAATCACTACTAAATCGCGTAAGCATAGGCCTCGAAGTCAAGTAAAGCTAGCTAAATTTATTACCTACAAGTAACAAAGTCACCTTTGTATGTTGTATTAAGAATTAAATTAAATATTACACTTAGCCTTTAGAATCACAGGCGTATCTAGAGTTAATCAGTCCCTAAACAGCGATGGTCTTCAAAACACCCTAAAATGACCACCAAGTCAGACTCGAAAACTAAGATCCTAGGATCGGCACTAGACATATTGGATTAAGCGCTAATTAGACATCCTGGCCCTCCCATATATGCGTCAATGGTTGCGATTGCAAACTCTGTATGAACACTGGAAGTACCAACGTTAGTCTGGCGGCTTCAATCTAACTACAGAGTTTACAAGCATTTGCATTACCTGGAGTAAATAACAAGAATACTAATTTGCAAACTAAATAATTAATCTTTAAAGGGGGGTTTACACGGGTCGATTTGTCATGCGGCTGGTTGCCGCGCGGCCAAAGTCGGATGTTATCCTACTTTGGGGCTTGCGATTTCAGTCACCTGCGACCTAGCCGAATTGCCATTTAGACAGTCGATTTTCGCTGCGCGGCAAAAATCGTGCGGCTATAGTCACTCGTGTAAACCCCCTATAAGAGTGATAAAACTTATCAACTGATAAACTTAATTAAAACTAATAGCATTCGTTATTTTAACAGTTATTGCACAACACAAACACAAAACTAGAAATACAACTACTCAAGGAACTATAAATTATAATATTACACAACAGTTATCAAAGATGTCCACTTTTAAAGGAAGGGCGACATTTATAACGCGGTGGCTATCTTGTGCCGGAAATTGGCGATGTCTAATGCCCCTCCCACACCGCACTGCCACTACGACCAGGCACGGACTACCAATAAAATTATTGAGTAGAAACTTGGTTGAGTACTGCTCGCGTGTATGCTCTTTATATTTTAATAGTATTAGATCCTGCTAGAATAGCATAGGCCGATATAAGAATTAATGAGATGGTCGCCTGCGCGGTAGACCTAGTTTTGTGCGGCACTTTTGCCACAGAAATTACTAATGACTTTTTATAAAGGCGGTTAGGTTGTTTTAATATTTTATTCACGCTTTGAACATGTGCGATAAAAATATCAATTTTTATGTTAGAACTTATTACGATTGGAGGCTGAAAGTAATCAAAAGGTCCGTGGTCATTTTGGTCGTTGGTCGTCAAACACGCATAGTGTACGACATCCCTTATTACAAATCTAACATGAAAGCAAGAAATCGGCTGTGGCCTAAACACGTATTGCAGTGGCAATTGCAGTCAGCGAGAGTGTGGGATAATTAGTTGATTGAATCATAGAGTATAAACATCTAATTATGATTGATATCAATATACTATAAGTAGCTACTTTAAGTAGAGATTATAAAATGAAACTTTAGCTTTCCGTTCTAGTGCTTTCTTGTCAAGAAACAAGAGATTAGAAAATGTCGTATACTCATTGCTTACTTATTTATTCATTTATTCAATAGATAACAAATTACAAATACGGATAATAATAGTGATAAAGATAATTTACATGTCAACTTGGAATCCAATTATGGTTGAACACAGCATTTGAAGAAAAATAATTTACAACGAAAGGTAGGTACTGTAGTTACTGTAACGTATTTCGATATCTAAACGTGACAGAGAACAGAAACAGAATTTAAAAATATTATCTGCCAATATCATTAACGATAGATATACAATGTCCTTAATAATAAAGTTCACTGTACTCTCATTATCACCACACCTTTAAGAAATATCAACAATCATAAAGTGTTCAAGGGTGGGACTGACAAAATCACTTTGCGGAAGTCAAATCATAATAATACCAAATTAACTGATCTTTCATAACTAAGGACATATTTAGTACTGAGAGTTCTACTTACATCAGCTAGAGTCGACCAACTTAAACCAAGACGCTAGTATCTTCTGTATACAGAAATAAATCTGAAATACCATTTATGATCAACATGGACTGTCCATTTGAAGTAAGAACATTAGAACATTGATCCTTAATTTATCATCCGCAATCTACTCTCCTTCTTGTCAAGGAAGGAGTTAAACAAAAGAGGCCTGTTTTATCACTTGCATTCGTCGTAAACGATCCATAAATCAGAATAGAAACGACAAAACGCAGCCGGTACAGCGCGTGCGCCGAAATAGCGCCCTAAATGTCACCCGCTTCATGAACTTGGACGTCTCTTGCGCATAATCTCGCTAATTTACACAAGTCAACGAACTTGAGATATTTTGCGAATGTCTAGACATCTGTTTTTGCTCTAGCCAGTTGCGATTGATCGTAGGAAGTTGGCGAAAAAATGTGGGCATTTGGTTCCGAGCTGACATCTTAAATTTTATTTCTAGCAATAGGTATAATAGAACACTTGTTTACGGAAGTCGTGTTTTAAGCACTAGTGTGTTATGAGTTATTAATTTTAAAGGAGTATATTTTACATGTTATATTAGTTATCCACGTATCCCTCCCTAACTAAAACTAAATAGGAGGTCATGTAGGTATTACATCTTGTTTTTTATTTTTTGTGTATGTACTTTCATTGAATACGGACATAACAGATTGTTCATTTTCATACAATAGCCGATTTGTTATGGTTTTATCTTTCGAATGCTTGATTATTTGGACCAAGTGCAATCGAGAACAGCGGATAGAAGGGACATGATGAAATCACGACCAACTCAATTCAAATATGGAACAAACAATTTTGCGTTCCGCCAAGAACGGAAGGCAATTTGCAGCCGTCGTCAGTCAAATTCAACGAGCTATTACTGCTTCCCATTGCCGTGGAGCCGGGATGTTTCAAAACGAACGAGTAGTATGCAACGCAATATTGATATTCTATTTTTGAAATTTTAAATTTCCATAGAACGAACGAATTGCTTCCAGAGCAAAATTGATATACTTAATTTGAAATTTAAATTTCTATTCGATGTAGCTATAGATTTTATCAAAATGGCGGTCTGAGAACATGTTCTTTCTCTAGTTAAGTAGAAATATAAGCAGCGCGAACATTAAATCTCAAGTCATTTCTAACAGTGAGTTCTACTTTATAGACTATAATGATGGGTTGCTAGATTACCATAAGTGTTGCCAGATGTCCCCTTTTTGTCGAGAAATCCCGTTGTTTTAAGATTGCATCGTTTAATTCCAGGATCACAAGTCTCGATTCGACACGACAATTACTTTGAAGCGCTAACTGAAAGTGTGAATGAACTCGATGAATAATTGAAATGGATATTTTGGCAGTTTCAGTACACCTGTATTTGCGGCGATGTGCACGAAAAACGTGCCACTTGGTATAATTAACAGTAAAATAGTTTTTGTCGCGACTTAAACCGAGGGTGGATCGGTCGTGTCGTGACGTTCGGTATTACTCATTCTGTTTCAATAAACTGGGCTCAATACTTATATTAATAATAACGATAAAATTTGGTAATAATGTTCTCTTTTGTTAGTATAGTGGTGTGAGCCATGTAAGCAGCTTCCGGTTGTATGATTTTCGAGTATTGACTCAGATTTATTAACGGTTCTATGTGTCTTAAATATCTTTGCTTAACCCTTTGGTAGTATACAGCTCATTAAAATAAGCAAATAAATACAAAGAGATAATAAAAATAAGGGTGATTTATTTATCACTAGTAGGTAGTCGCCCAGTGATGTATCAAAATTCAACCATAATTCATAGTTTTATTTATTTAACTCTGATTCTCCTCTCTGCTCCTTCTCCATATAAACTTTAACAATGCCAAATCCCACACGCCCAAAATTCTATAAAAGGGATACAACATATTTTTAACAACGTATAAATATATAGATATCTCATTGTCTCAGTAAGTCTTAAAACAAAAAATAAGATGGTCATAATTGCATTCGAAAATAAAATACTTTGTGTTCTTATATGGTATCAGCGGTTGCGACACGACGAGCCTTCCATCCTCGGTGAAAGTAAACAAATTGTAAAATAAGCGATTACGATGCGATCGAGCACCTTGACGAGTTGTGGACAGAATTGTAATCAGTCAATATGTGCTAAATACTCTATTAACACTTTTACGTGACAATTAGCATCACATTAACGAATTGCGTCAACTTGTTTCAGCTGTTTCTTGATTATTACTGATAATCCTATAATCGGACTGATAGAAATGTAGCAGCGATATTAATAACAGTTATTTAACAAGTTACAAATTATTAAACCGACCGAAAAACCTCTTAACGAGATCTTTTAGGGGGTATTTCTTTAACGTTGTCATTACCAAATACTCCTGAGACTGGCGATATTTATAAAATTACAATAATAATATTCTCTGTATAACTCCCACTATTAAGTGAGTCTAATTTAATAAAATATATAAAACCGTTTAGGCTGCAGAGCGTAAGTAAGAAATAGCAGACATATATACATAAAGCCGAAAAACATACACTCTTTCTGTCACAAAAATTCTAATAAAATGGATATTAAAATCCAATTTTACAAAAACTTACGGTCTCTGATCATTATGTAGAACTATAATTCACACACTACCTGGATACTGTAGGTAGCAATCCATTACGGAACTGTCAACTCGATCATGCGCAGGAGTCTCGGCAAGGTCGCAGTTGCACTGTGCACCTCGTTTGAACTTACAATCGCGACTGACTGACTGACACCTCGAGACGTCTCTATTCCAAAGCACTAACGATGAATCACACGCGAACGACAACAATCAACTATTTCACTAAATGCAAATATAACTTTGTCTTTTCAATACAGTCTGTACAAAATTCACCTATTGTCATACACAATAAGACACCAATTGCAATGCTAGACCAGTACACGCTTGCAAATAAGGTGTGATTGACGGAAAACTAACGGTAGACGAAACCAAACTTAAACTTGTAAATGGGTCACAGGAAAAAGTGCCTTCAGACGGTCGTGTTCGCGTTTGACCAACTGCATTAACAATGTTGCACAATATAAGTACACTGTAACGAATGCAAGGTGACCCCGCTGGAGATATTGAGTTTCTTCACAGATCTTAAGATATTGTATTCGATATGCATAGATATTACGCGTATAGATATGCAAAAGTTATTGCGAGGTTCTTGTGAACAATACTTGTACACAACCGGAGAGAATCGAAATTTGAAAATGTTAAAGAAATAGTTGCAAATGCTGTTTTAAATTTCGTCACCACAAAGCCAAGAAAACCGTGCATTAAGCCCAACTAAAACAAGATTGGATGCAAATACATATATTATGTCAAGCACAAAACTGTCAGTCGTAACTGACGGCGACAAATGGATTAAACAAACCGCAAGTAATACGATATGAGAGGTTATCAAGAGCTCTTGACCGAAACTAAATGGACGCAATAGAAGCTGGCTGAAACAAAACGACCTTGTGAAGCGATAAAAGAATAAACAAGATGTATTGAAATAACGGCGAGAGTAATAAATAAAATTGGCGACTTCGACCTCGTTCCGTTAGTAAGAATTCATAAAATCTCAGCTATTGGAATATAAAATAATGTATAAAAGAAATACTAAAAAAGGCAATAAGGCAAAATATAAAAATGTTAAAGACTACAAGCCTTGGTATTCGTTACGGGACAGTTAAGTTAATTAAAACTAGTAGGCAGCTAACAGTAAAAATATTTATTGCTAGAGAGCCAGTTTGCAGAAATAAGAACATCCTACAAAATAAGTTTGGAAACTAGAAAAGTAAAAAGATGTGAACCACGAATAAAACAAACTCGAAAGTTTTATTAATGATAGCTGATAGTATATTATTTATTAACAAAATTTTCTTGTGTATTGCCACTTGATATAAAATTATAAACCTAATACAAATACATACTTCGATAAGAAATCATGCTGTAAGATCTCATTATCACTCATTACTGAAGCCGCAGTGAAAGTTCTATTATCTTAAATGTCATTTCTGCAGTAACTATAGTTTGCTGCAGAAGTGATATTTGAGTGCGCAATAAAACCTTTTACAGAATTGCTGTTATGATTGATTCTACCGTAGTTAACCGAGAAGATTAACGCCCAAATTCGTACAACCATGAAATATAACAATTATGAAAATATTGTATATGTATTCAATCTTAATCTTTAGTAAATCCGTAGTACTTGTCTAGGTGTTCAGTTAATCTTAAGTATTTTGAAATTAAACAAATTATACGGATTTTACCGCGTTGTTTTTTTTTACATAAAACACTGTCATTAAATAATTTTGAAACTTTAAACTACTATTGTTAAACACTTTTACTAGTCACTGTTTACTTGAATTTAAACTATTTAAATTATACAACAATTTAGATTTAATTTTACACTTTTTCCGACGTTTCGGTTGCTTTTCAGCACCCATGGTCTCGGGGAGACTAACATGGTAGTTGTCTCAATGTTCCAGTGTAGTTATTTCAAAGTACCTGAACATAATTTAATCATTGGTGTTTCTACTTACGCAGAATGAGCTCCGTATAAAGTTTGTTTAATTTCAATGTATAACATTCACGAAAACATAAGAGAATATCATCTTAAGTACCTAAATCCGTTGTATCTTCGACTCAAGTCTTGATTCAAGGATTTACTTAAGTTTAGCCGCAGGGCTGGGCAGAGGCTGGGGATTTTATTTTGCTACGATTCTGACATATGACCTTGCTTCATTTCATTTATGGATAACGTATACGCGAGAGATAAAAACAGTGTATTACACTTTATGTTATCCTTTCTAGAACACATTATAAACATAAAGTAAACCAGTGATGGTTTAACAATAAGTAATCTATCTGCGCATCCAAACATTATAAGATCAAAATCATGAAGCACAAAGAAACAATGCGGTAACATCTCTCCTATTCAACAGATCCCTTTCCAAAACTGAAAGCAGCTTATTAACCCAAGTGTTTGGCATCATTCAATCACGCCAACGCATTTACATACGATTTTGTGAACGTTTATAGCATATTAAAACGTTCCGTTGCTTAAAAGAATCATGCCGGAACTTATCGCGAATCAAATCATTAATAATTGTATAATACTTCACGTAAGACACAGAACGAACGAAAAATAGCGTTGTGATAATGAACTCCACTCTGTAATTTTGCTTACGTAACACTCAATTAATGGTATACGTGGGGGCTTTTGATAACGAAAGAGAAAACGAAACCTTTGTGTCGTTTCCAAATGTACCGGAAACTTAGTCACAATCTTATGATTTTAATTTTATGTAATACGTGCTGATTTCGGTGAATTTAATAGCAATTGTGTGACGTTATCGTTGCCAATAAGCTTTGTCCTTGCCACTTATAATTGGCATATCAACTGGCAGTTTTTGCCAGCAGTTGCGCAATCGTTGCAGTTGCAACATAAACTTTGTCGACAAACGTCGTATTTTAAAATGACCTACTGACGATTTTGACGGCGCACTCTGCTAATTTTAGAACGAATACTCTTTTGTTTATGGCTGGAAAGAAAAAGTCGGTAAAGGAGGCGGTCTTTATAAAGAACGGACTCATAATTTTGGTAAGACTATGCGTTACAGTATGAATGGTTATGTACGTGATAGTTTTTATCTTCATGCCTGTATCATGTATCATCAGTGAATTGTTTTTTACGTTCATTCATTTGTTTAATAGATGACACTAGAATACGAGGCCTTATGCAATCTATATATTAATATGTGAAGCAAAAACTTTGTACCCCTTTTTACGAACATTGCGCGGGTGGAGGAGTATCAAATTTGGCACAGTCAAAGTTTATATGGAGAAGGAGTGGCGAATCCTAATATTTTTATAGAATATGCATTTAAAATACATTAAATTAAAAAACACGACACGCATACAACCATACATTTGACACAAGCACTCGAATCGTGTTCATAGTATTTCGGCATTGTTCGGTTGACTTCGTAGAATGCTTCGTAACTATGGTTACATACATGTGTATGTGAAGTAAGTGTCTAAATGAAATGTGATGATAAGAGTATAGTTATAGACAATAAAACCTTAATAACGATCAAACCTAAAATTTAAATCAATTACGGTCGAATTTTGACCACTAGCCGACCGCTAATATAGATAATTATAAGCTATATGGTTATATGATATAAAACACGGAATCTTCGTGATCTTCTAAATTTAAATCTGTTTGAATTATTGCTTAAGATTGTGAACGTAAAGGCAAACAAGTCTAGCAATAATGCGAATTCATTGTCAACTTTACGCGTTTGGCGTTAAAAATGAGAGATATCTATGTTAATTAATAATAAGTTTGTATTTGATAATAATCTCTTACTTATTTTATTCAAAAATATAGCATTTATGTTGATTTGAGTTACAATTAGCTAGTAATAATTCAATAAATATAAGACTACTAAATATGTTTAAGGTAACATTGGCCACTAAATCATAATCAACAAGCAACTCTATATTAGGATTCTAAATCACAAAGCCTTTATCAAGCGCCACCTACGTTCTAAGTCCGTGCTTTCATATTCCCACAAGTTTCAACAGTTCGTTCTGCAAATTACCAGCAAGTGGGCGTAAAGATGCACTAAGGTATATCGGAGATGCAAATGTATTATCAGTACTTAGAGAAAATGGCTAACACTGTTGACAAGTAGGCGTTTGTGTAGGCAAACGGGTCTTTTGTCAGGTCAAGTACACTACTCGGTACCTACCTGCGGTTATTTTAAGATACTCTTGATTTAATACAAGTGCACATACAACGAAGCTTGTGATCTTTGAAAGGGTTTTTAATTAGTTGTAGGTACAGCGTCGAGAGTTTCTTGAAATGTTTTTGTATGATTTAAGTGATTGATTTTATATAGACTAGGACTTATTGAAAATATAGTAAGAGAAAAGCTAGAAATTTTTTATTGAAGAAACATATTAATTGCGTCAAAGGAGTGCCTATCGTCTTTATTGGACTTTTACTGTCGGTTCGGTGGACGCAGGTTCGACTATCGAATCGAGCAGTCTTATTGTATTTTTTCTTACATCACGTGAAAATTAAACATACGCCCCGAAATGAGCATGTGACCTACTTCTGCTCAATCCTTTTCCAGGGCTTTGCCCCGTGTGTAACGTAAGATTCGTAAAGAATAATAACAGTAAATGCATTTTTTTAATGCTGACCTTAACGGTTCATTCAACCAGACAATTTTGCACTGTCGCAATAAAATTGCAATCTTAAACGTTCTGCTTTTTAAATTTCGAACAACCGAACAGGCATTCAATAAATTTATGAATTGGCAAAAAGAAATTGATGAATGTGTTTAAATTGTTAGACGTTTGCAACCAGTTATTAATTAAAAACGATTAAATATTTAAATCGATTACTATTTAATCAAATTGGGCATGGTTATGTAACGGCTGTCGTAATCGATTTAAAATTTAGGTCGTCAACAAACAAATTATTTTCCAATACAATTAAATATTCAATGAACCATTATTATACTCTATCCCGGTAACAATAGCTTACGCGTTGTAAGGTCTCTCACATAAAGGACACTGCAATCTATATTGTATAGAGTACACTTATAATAAAAACACTTCTTTATATATAGAAAGCTCCTATTACGTGAGACCCAAATATATTTAGTGAAATGAGAGTATAATAATAGGTATATAATTATGTTTATGTTTAAAGTGTTATTTGTGCTATATTGTACTTTTTCGAGATATGTTTTAGGTCCCAAGATGAGCCTATTGACGTTTATTACCTTATACCTTAACATGTTTCGTGCTGCAATTGATAAGTAATTAACATGGAAACTCAATAGCACCGTGCCCAGGAATCAAATCCAGGACTTCAGTCGCAAACTAATAATATAATATCGCGAAAGCGCAGACATCTCGGCATCGTAACATTCAATCGAAAGCAAGTAAAACCAATCACATTAATATCAATAACAGATAATTTGTCCAACTCACCGACTTCCTCGTTGCTAGTAGCAGCACTCGTGACAGATAAATTCATTTTGCCAATAATCACTGTTATATAATTAAACAGTAGCACTAGTAGCCGTTGCTACTTGCAATCCATCACTTTCAAAGCACTATTAGATCTTAGATAAAAGTGTTCACTCACTCGACAAAGCACTGGAATAGTAGTAGAGTTAAAGATACATTTAAGAGATAGTACTGTAGATATATATTTAATTTATATTTTAATAGAGGAAGCTTTTAATCTTTCTTTGCTTTGTTATGGAGTAACGCAACGATGCGATTCTTTAAAGCTAACAAGTTGAAGTGATGCGTAGTGGCATTGTCAACTTTATGTCTTTGGATTATAATTAAAATGTATTGAGCGCCGAAAGGAGTTGTGCTTTCAGTAGGGAAACCAGTGGTTTTGCGCCTACAATAGCAGGCAACTCCTTTAAACGACAACGTATAAGTGATGTTCCCGGTGTAGCAAACTTCTAAAGGCTATTGGGGCCTTACCGTGGAATTGTTATTGTACGTGCGAGAGCGAGACACCGCGTTCTGGCGCTTGTGACATCAACGTTATAAGAGATAATAAGGTTCCTGTAGCTGTCTCCTAGCAAAAAGTATTGCAGCGTAAAAATCATAGATCGATAGATGACGTATATAAGTAATGGTTACTAGTAAATTAAAAATATTGTACATAGTCAAAAATAGTGAACTGTATAGTTAATTTAATTTTAAATGTATTTTGGCAGTCCTAATAGTAAGTTGAAATACAAGGAAGTGATGATAAAACAACAAATTTAATTTGTGTTCAAAAATACGTGTTCACCGAGCGATAACACGAAACTGACGAAACTGTGTGTAATAAAAATAATGTTATTCGTTTTTTTATTGCGTTTACAGTACGTTGTGTTAAGGATAACGTTACTGAAATGTGTTTAGTGTCTAATATCGAAAATAGCGAATACAGTTGTATTTTATTATTATAGTTATATATTTAAACCTACATTTTGTCAAAATAAAGTAGCTGGCGTCGTTATATTGTTCGGCTTCACACTACACAGATCTAATTGTTGAAGTTTGATAAGCATATAATGTAATGGCTGTCTTGACATTGCTACTAGGTACATTTAATCAAAAATAAAATTGTGATTAATTGGTGTTACAGCCTATGTTCGATTATGCTTCAAGCCGCCTCTAAGATAACAGCGTAAAAAAAAAAGTTATGTTGAAACTCTTCACCGCGAAGAGAAAAACAAAATCTATTTTCGTTTATGATGCGTATACATAGCATTCAATTAACTTCTGTTTGTTCAATATTTTAGTAAAAATATTTTGTAAACTGATTCAATTTACAAAACATAATATAATATTTAACAACAAGATAAAACATGAAATATGTATACTTTACTATTATTTATCGCAATCTAAAACTAGATAATCGTTCATTAAGTACTTTAACTAATAAACGTCTAGCTAGCCTTATAATCAACGTTACCAATCGATAATTATCAAAACAAGATTCTATAATGCTCACCCATCATATATAATTAGGTTATGTTGGCCACCAACTTGGTTGAACGGATCATAATAATTGCTACATATATTTATAATTAAAACTCAAGATAATTAGCATCGATAGTTTACGGGATGCTAGTTTCACATCCCTTATACTATGTGAAATGGAGCAAGCAGTTAGCCCATTTATACGAGTTATTTAGAACTTCCTTTTTGTTCTAGGCATGTGAGCGTAGACACAACTAGATTCTAAATACAACTGTATGCGTCGGTTGAAATTAAACTACCTTATACACGATTCTTTCGCTTTGTTTACTTCAAGCACTATTATAACATAAATTTAAAACTATTATACTACTTTAAACTACTTTAATTTATTAATTATTTTATAAAAAAATGTATTAATTAACACTAATAAGTAAGCTATTTAAATTTACCCCGACGACGTTTCGGTTTTATTTTTAGCAGCTTTAGTCACGGCGAGAATCCTCAAATGTACTATCCTACCTGAATATTATGTATACACGTGTAAACGTAAGGCAATAATATGCGTCTGCACATTATTATTATATTTCTCTATACACGAGTACTTTCCTATCTACTTCCGTTAGGCTAATATCCGGCCCTTTGAAAGACTAACATGTGTGCAAAGATTCTTGGAGTATTAATCTAAAATGGGATGCGACACCTACTCAGACACCAATCGCGACAGATATAGAATTATTTCAACATAAAGAACCTAACTATAACGGATGGCGTAGTGTTTAAAGTGGTTACCTTGCCACTGTACCGGGTGTTGTGGGTTCGATCTCGACACGAGACAAAAAATTATGTAATATACCAATTTAAGTTTGTATGTTCAGCCCACACAGGAATTATACCTTTTTGAACAGAACGGAATAAAATATCTGGGCTTAGGGATTTGATGACGTCAAAATTTGTTTGTTTATTAGTATTACTATATTAACAAGAAAACTAATGTAACGCAATCTAATCTACGAGCCAGTAACCTTTAACAAATTGTAACATGTCTAGCGCCATCAACCAGTTCTTTCACCTAACAAAAAACTAAGAGATTAAAGCATCTCTTTAAATAATGACGCAATAAGACGTTACGGCAGATAACTCAGATTATTATCAATTCGCGAAGGCGTAATGAAATAATGGCATTTACCTCTGATATTATGAACGGATGCACATGACGGTTCAGTATCGTATCGGTTACGTCACACACGACTTTCGCTTCAAGACTCAGTGTGGAAGTCGTTTCTTTGTTTAAACTTGCAATATAACACGAGTTTTATGTCAAGAGATTCTCTTAATAAATAGTCACTGCATTCAACTTTATGATTAAAATGGTTTAAGTAGGATTATTCATTTTGGCGGTACTTGGCAGCAATCTATTCGATGTGTCAAATATAAACAGTATTTTAAAAAAGAAACCGTAGTCATTAAAATTGAAAGAGGTTGGTAAATACTAAAATGTTTTGTTGGCGATTTCAAATCCTTTTTTTTTTAATGTATACTTGTAGGAAAATGCAGTTACAATAACTCTGTTATTGGTCGGCAGCAAGCATTCTACTTTGGAACTAAACAATATGTGTTTAGTAATTCTCAATGGCTGCCGAGTGCTTAACATGTCCAAGTTTTATCGCCAACATTTTCTATTAGAATCGTTTGGATAAACTACGCTGTTTTCACAAATTTTACTGAAGCAAAATTTGGTGAACCAAGAGAGGTCTTTTGTGGAGTACAGATTGCATACCACAGAAGAGCTTCTGTGCCTCCTATGAGGATTCAGTAACAATTAAAAACAATTTTTGCTATTTCTTTGCACTCTAAATACATATGTAGGAAAGTATTAAAAACGTTAATTATTTATTTGGCTAATATTAAGTTCTTTTGTAGCGCTAATACTCCGATTAGTATATATAAATGTCGTTCTAAATAGACATAACTGGATATCCCTACACAATATTAGTTCATCGTAAATAGAGCATTTACTTACAACCGACACGTCTATCAATCACATCAAACAATTTTATTGTCAATTAAGAACACAACACGAAACGGAGCAGTAAACGAAACTCACATAGATAATACAAGGGACATTACAGGACAATACAATAGACTGTGTTCAAGAAGACAGTGATATTTCATTGTCCTGTCATCTCTTGTCTTGTCCTATGTGAACATAGTGTATAACAGAGTAATATATCAGGGAATTCAAAGTAGCGGTACTCAAGACGAACTAGAATGTCCGCCCGAGATACCGTTAGCTTAATAATTGATGGATAATCTGTAAGCAACAATAGAATGTCGGTCGAGTATCTACGGTAATTAAAACTTCGATTTAGTGAACGAGGAGTTAATTAGACACTGTGTTATTTAAGTTGGACGACATGAAAGCAGATTGAGATAAAAATTAAATTTTTTATGAACTGATCTCCGATTGGTGCACATTGCATGTGTGCGACGAAAATCTTGATACCGCCTTTTAATCGGTGAAAATAACGGGTTAGGTAAACAAAGTTTCTATGTAAATAAATCTTTGCATTTTGCTACCAAGCTTTATCATAAATATAATTATTACAGACTTGTATTAACACGTTTTTATCTAAACACGTTTTATAGTAATTAGCGTTGCAAAATAACTGCACAGATAAGATAATATAGTGTAATAGATACTATACCCCGATAAAATCTTAGCGCAACTTGCATATTTTAAATTTCGAAACAGAAACACTCAACTTCAAATTCAAAAATAGAACGTAGAATACATATTGAAAATTACACTGTCAGAATGATCACAGACTGTCACATTGATTACTAGTTCCAGTGCGTGGAAGTGAAACTGTCGTATACTTGTCGCATATGATGGAACGAGTCTTGGAGCTACTTTCCTAACACGACATATGGATTCCTGCCACTACCTCACATAAAACTTTGAACATTTTAGTATGGAAATTCATTTCAATGTCTAGAGTTGAATAAAATCGTCGTATGTTTAATAAGTTTGCTAATCAAATATCAGACGACATAGAAACGCTACGATAAATCCGAAAAAGACGAGTCTATAAAATATAACGGAATTATTTGAAGCGAAGTTAATAATCCAAAATTAACAAGGAGTGAAGAAATAAGCGTTTATAATAATCGGACAATAAAATGTAGCTATCCATCAAAGTTTGGCATTCAAGAGGCGATTCCTTTTAAAGTGAGACATTGAACTTTAAAATTTTAAGAGCAAATTCGAAACAAGAATTTTCAAGTAGCAATTACAGAAAGAAAGAACTGACTGGTTCAGACGTTAACTTAAGGCTATAGGTACTCAAGTTGTTTTGGTTTACGGGCAATGAAAGCCAGTTTTCAACTACATAGAGATTTAAAAAGAGGTTTGTCATTTATTTTTGTTTTTTAGAGTTCGAAATATCTCTTATACAACAGCTTTGTCCATCCGTCTGTCCGTCTGTCTGTTATACAACTTTCAACTCAAAAACTGTAAGAGTTAGAGACTCGCGGTCAACGCCATTCGACTCAGCATAGTCGATATACCCCCGAAATGACTATGACCTTTGACCTCTTACCTTAAGGTCACGTGATACCATCTTTCAACTCAAGAACCGTAAGAGCTAGAAACTCGCGGTCAAAGCTATTCGACTCAGCATAGTCGATATACTACGAAATGACTACGACCTTTGACCTTTTGACCTCTGACCAGGTCACGTGGCATTACGTGACCTTTGCATATTACTTGAACAATTTTTTCGAACTCTAAGATTTACGAAAATTCATTGCCGTTTCTTAATACGCAACCTAAAATTTGTTATGATGTCTCATCAATAATCTTAAGAATGATAATTACTCCCAATTGTTACAAGGCAGTCAACCATAACTTTAACGGTTACTAGATCAACATTGACATAATTAGTTATCTGTAGGGAGCCATAAAAGGTGACTGCTGTTTAAGGAGTGTCTCTGATCTCATGAGATGACGTACTAAGGCAGGAGTGATGACCTTCTGAAGCCAGTTTCTTCAAGGATATCAAGGTAACCAAACGTTGTAGATATAAATTTATGTATTGGGGCGTATCCCATATTATGAATAGTTTGTAATTTATTATGCCCGAAACAAAGGTCTATGACCTTTGTATTGCGTAATGCATAGCAATACCTTTCTATCTTTACCATAAAAGGGTTTCGCAAGGCATCATCCTAGGGCCAAGAACGCTATATTTTAGTTCTTTCTATATTTACTGATTTTCTTACATATCAGCTATTATAGACTACGCAATGGGATGAATAATGTAAAAAAAAAAAATTTTTTTAAATATACTACCACGAGGTGTAGTGAAATCTCGGCTTTTTGTTACAATAACTCAAGGTGCGCAAATATTTTATGCAAAAATATTTATTTTGCAACACGACCTTTGTACGTCTTTGTTTAAAATGTTTGCATATAGAGATTGATTGCATGAATTGTATGCTCATTTTATGTTTATGCAAATGCAAATTAACCAACGAGACGTAGCTAATGCAGTGTTATGAAGACTTAAAAGATTTTGTTCATTTTAAACCCCGAGTCACTACTTGAATATGAATTATTCGGCGCTTCTGTTGCAAGCAACTTAAACATTAACTTTAGGAAGCACAAATTACCGTAACAATTGTAAAATTATACACAATGTTTTCAAATAAAACTTCAAATTAAGCTACATAAACTAACTACTAAATGCTTTTGTCAAAGCTGTTCATACCAGAACTAAAGTGGTGTATAATGCCATTTCTATTAGTAACGAACCAATAGCCCGCCTACTTAAAATCAGTGCGTTCGATAAATAATTTTGTTTATGACTGCAGTTACTGAACGTCGGCTTAAAAAGAGAAACCTCTTACACAACGATTGGGCCTATACAATCACGGCACAAAAATTAGACACGATATAGGTCAGATACCTAAAGTTGTTATTGAAGCAATTTGTGGTCGTGTTAATATGAACGAGGCACTAATGATGTGTGCTGACACATTAAAAAACAATTTAGGTTCTGAGAATTCAATTAATTTATATTATGCTCGTGCATTATAGGTAATAGGGCGAAAGTAGGTGCATTGGTAACGACATATTTCAATTGACGTTAATTTAAGATTTCGAATATGAGTAACTAATTCGACATTTATAAAGCTTTCGATTCATTCAACATAGCCATCGGTAGGCATCTATACCTAGTTTTATGAAGCACTAACAGGGTTCAGTCTGGTCCCCAATTGGAAGTTCCTATTGACTGATAAAAGCATGATGCGTCAGCGTTTATAAATGCAATATCACGCAGACATAATGGGATTGACTGACTGTCACTTTAATCGCATATTTTGTTACGTCATTTAGATACCATTTTTCTTTATATTTGACAATAATGGTCTGCTAAGCACGACTTTCCAATTATGGCTGAAGTATTAGTAAAACAACGATACAATGTTTACGATCAGTGCTTATGGTTGGGCTAGTGTAAACACGGATGCTATTACTGCATCTGATACACTGTTGTGACATTGTGAGAGTCACAGGAAATGATTTAAGTACAGTGAGAAGCACATTCTCAGCTGCGGACATATGGTTCGTATTATTAGAACACGCAGTGCAGTTTTCACAGGATAACCTAAGCGAATCGTATATGGAAGCGCAATGATGAATTCACGATTAAACTAAAAGGTAGGTAGATGGTTTACAAGACCTTAGATATATTAAAAGTTCTAGGGAGCAAAGATAAAGTATGTTTTTACTATGTTTGTAAAGATTTCCCAAGCTTTTAAAGACAATTTTCCTCTGTCGTCAATCATCGGCCATTACAAACGGTTACAAGCTATAAAAGCCTTAAACAAAAACATAATAGCCCTGTCTGATTACATATCGGAGAAGGGAACAATAAAATTAAAAGTTTGTCCCCATTTTCGTCGTAAAGCAAGTCCGTAATGTGTTTGAAAAACAAGTTTTGTGTCAACATTGAGTAAAAACAGTGAAAGTGATTATCTAATTCTAAAGTTACCGGATGTATGTAAACATTCGACATTTTATATAAAAGGTCGTCGTTGAGATTATACTTTGATTATCCATAGTCTACTTAAAATAAAGATTTTGTGTCAGTGTATCGAAAATCTATAGAAATAAATAAAATTGAAGTGTCTGTTTGTAATGCCATATAAGAGCTTTTTACTTTAACTAAATGCATATGAAAGTAGATACGGTACCAACATAATTATAAAAAAAAAACAATTCATAATTATTTTTGTCGTTTTGTCTGTTCCGGCTAATCTCTGCTCTAAAACGGCTGCACATATTTTGACGTGACTTTCACTGGCAGCTAGCTGATGTCATAAGGAGTAACTTAGGCTACTTTATTTTAGAAATAAATAAGGGACCCGCGATAAAAAAAAATCCACACAGACGAAGTCACAGGTAACAGCTAGTTTGCAATACTCAAGCAATGCTAGTTTTTTTCATAATCATTACAGTTTTATTTCTACAGCCAGAGTTACCTATATGATTGTTACTGAGAAAATATTTATAACAAGTAAATACTCTAATGATAATACATTTAGATAAACAAGATACCGTTATCCATTATTTATCCAATCGCGAAGGTCAAATGTCTAAACCGTTACTGTAATGACAAAATCTTAATATCAATTCAGGTATAGAAGATACACACGTGAGTATGAATTGAATATTGTAGCTTTACAATTTGGAATCATAGACGTTTGAAAGGGAACGTGAGCAAAAACGCTTCCAGGCTAACAGTTTTAGTTAAATTATAATAACTTCGACGTCTAGACATCCTAATATTACGAATGTGCGTTTGTTTCTTACGCTTTCACGCCTTAACTACAAGACCGATCATCATGATATTTCGCATACACGTTGCCAGGGGTACAGGAAAAGACATACTTTTCATCCAGACCTGAAGGTACTGTTTCCGAGAGATGGAAGAATATTGACAATATCTACATTAACGAACGGGCAAAGTCAAGTATTACAATAATTATAGAACCATTTATAAGCCTCGACCTCTAAATGTCGGTGAAGGTGTACATTATCGTCAGGCAAAGAGTACTTAAATATTAAAATTAATAGCCTGAGAAAGGCTGCATTCGTCAAACAAATCAATAAAGATAAACCTTGACAAAAGGATTTCCAACTCTACGAAATATTGAACACGAATCCAATTGGTAATTAAAATTTATTGTTTGAAGTTTGAAGTACTGGTGCAGTAAAACGTTACATGAATATTTAAATAGTACCGACTCCTACACAATTGTATTGGATTGGTAAACATATTATAATCATAGTTACAATGTAGCTAGAATGAAACAACTTCTGAGATGTAGCCACAGCTGGCATATTATAAACATCTAGATATTCGCCAAGGCCGACACTAAACGATTCTACGTAAATAAACGTATGCACGATAATCCACGATTATTGGTACTTGTACAATTTGTACGCTGAATAAAATTAGGACGCCGTTGCAACCATAACACACTGACTGAAACGAAAGTTAAATATCCACTCGTGCGCATCCAATTTCACTAATCGAGAGGAAATTATTTTACTAAGTATAATAAAGTAAACAAATTGAAATTTACGATTGAGTTTAAAACACAAGTTGTTTGAGAGTATAGTTTATAGGATATTGTCACTGTTATGAAAATCGATGTTCGGATCGATTTCGAACGTAAACACTGATCGCGATCAGGCGCGGTGCAGCCGACGTGCGTTCTCCGCGACGACCAGCTGTTACACTGTGTGTTCTACCTTTGAGACTAAAATACCTTCCAACCGCTACAACCGACCGATTACCAACTACAACATCAAACAACAAAGCGATACAGCGATACATAATCTATTTCTATTTATCAAGTGATATCACCTTGGGTGTACCTACGAACATCGGATATTAAATTAAAGGAATTATAAAGATCTGTTAATCCATTGTATAGTGACAGCACAAAAGGTGAGGTCATTCTGCGATCCGGTTTTAAGACGGACATGATCTACTTAGACTCTTAACGGTTGTTTTTTTAATTATGGTACAATGGCCCACAGTTTTCTTGTGACAAAGAGAAAATAAATAAGCAACAAAAGTTGGATTCAGAGACAATGGCGGTAATTTGTCCCACACTGTTTGCGAAACGACTGCGAATTGTTTTTCATGTGCACACAGTTTATGTGTATGTTCTATAATATGTTACTTTAGTTCACAATTAACATTCGAAAGTTACTGAGGAATAGTCACATATAAATAAGAAATAGCATCATCATTGCAAATTATGTAATTCATCTTCATTTTAGGATACTTTTTTTTTAGAATGTTGTTGTATGATGCTATTCTTAAGTTTTTTCTAGGCTGCTGAAGCTTTTCTATTGCTAGTGTTTTCCAGCCAATCGTATTAAAAGCATTTCGGTTTGGGATCCTTGTTTTCTTCTATTGTTTAATAAGACTGACCACTTTAAAACAAAACCTGATTTTCGTTTTCATAAGTAGTATTTATGCCTTTAAATATTGTCGGACTACCTATAAACAGTGTTATAACCGTTTTTCTTTTACGTAAGCATCTTTATAAGTAGAAAGATCGTATTAAAACGTGAAATAATCGAACGATCAATTAGTATGAACGGCCCGACAGTAGCGGTGTCTTATTATGTGTCCGTCATAGCAATTAGTTTGCCTTCTACGTAGCAGGACGGTGGACTGCATTCCCAATGATTATCCCTTGTTTAGTACGGCATTATGGACCGACGGGTCGTCTGTCGCCCTGTAATTATATTGTTTAGTGCTTTTTGTTATATTCAAAGGAATTTTGTACTGATTGTGATTGTGCTATCGTAATTAAAATTCTTACTTCTGAGTATTACATGGAGACTCTTTTCTAATAGTTGCAAGTCCAATCCTACGGTTTTGTGCATTTGTGAAGTTGGTTGTATGTGATTATAACGACAATTCATTGGTCTCCTCGGTAATAAAAGCAAATGTGCGAATGCACTAAATAAAGCTTTGAGGATGATCTCATGAGTGCCACTGAAAACGTATCTACTATGCTTTATTCGTTTAGATTATATGACTCTAAATGTAAAGGAAGGACTTATGCGTTTATTTCTACGTAACATTTATGTGTTCACACATATGCTAACATTGGCTCAAATCAATCGCACAAACTAAAAAGTGCTTTAAGACTCAAAACTAACTCTTATTGTTCTACTACTTTTAATTTTTAGATATTTCTTTAGAAATTTATCAACAGAAAGATTAGCATTATCAGTTAAAGTCCTTTCTAATTCGTTCTACATTTCAGAACGATAACGTGAATGTCAAAACCTATTAGCTACTTGTTATCTGTAGCGATAACAATATTTATTTTTTAAGTGTAGCCCACGCCTATTTCCTGGCCTTGCCTGGCTTAAGCACTGCAAATGTCATATTATCTAGACTAACAATAGTTGGCTCCATTGCCAAAGAATGCATTATCCGCCATTTTGAATTGCGTAACGTGTTTAACAGGCTAACCTTGTGACGTCACAATAATTGTTTTCTTTATTACATTGAATTTGCTGCAGGATAGTTAAATATAGATTGTATAAACATATTCAGCACCATATGTCTGCGAATGATGTACCTAAGATCTCGTAGAAAAGTCAAATGTAACAGAAAGCGCATTTTTTAAATGCCTAAAGTGATACCTGCCTCGATGGCGCAGCGGTAGTGAATGCGACTGATTAGGTGCCGGGTTCGATACCCGGCTTGTCTTAACATATTGGGATTTTCTGTTAAAAAATTCTTCGTAGCGGCACAGAGGCTGTTAAGTATGACCTAAGACTGCCTGGCAAAGTATGTGTAAAATACACTTCTGCCTACTCTTTTGATGATATAGTCGTGAGATGCGTATGATGCTTATGTTAAATTTATATAGTTTTATTTTTAAAATATATTGCTCGTTAGTATAATACTGTCTTCTGTTTACGCGAATATTATTCATTGAAATTAAACTACTATATACGGATTTATAGCAGCGATAGCTCAGTGGGGAGACCAACAGACTGCAATGCAGAGGGTCTTGCGTTTGTATTCGATAAACATCTATGGCAGTCGTTATTGGGAGAGTGTCGACACAAAAGATCCCACTGGGTCGAAGTGTCGCCAGTCTGCACTGACTGGCCCCCACATAAGATACATACATACATACATATACGGATTTTATCGCGTTGTTTATTAGACACTTTATTACATAATTTCAGTCTCCCCGTGACCATGGCTGCTGAAAAGCAACCGAAACGTCGGGGAAAGTGTAAACTTAAATATAAATAGTTTTAATAATAATTTTACTAGCTTAAATTTAATAAAGTTTAGTAGTAGTTGTAGTGTAACAGTTTTCAAAATGATTAAATAAAGTGTCAAATAAACAACGCGATAAAATCCGTATATAGTAGTTTAATTTCAATGCTCGTTAGTATGCTCAACTGTACTTAAGGTTTAGAAAGAATATGTTACTTTCTAAAAGATGGTTACTAATAACAAATCCTTGTTATGTTAACACTCGAGTGTAGAGATAAAGCACAGTACATGAAAACCATACACTTAAATATTTTTTGTCTGCTGTTGTTATTGTATGAATGTTTGTGAAGTCCCTTGCGCTACAGGATTATTTACTAGCGCCTTAATAGCAATTACAAGACAAAAAACATTAAGTTTAGTCACGATTATTGTTTGTTGGAGTTTAAGGCTCCTAGCAAATTTCGACCTGAAACTTAACAGATGTACTTGTTACATTAGTGAGCGTTACTTTGTCAGCTAAACGATTTGAATCTCGTTTCTTTAAATACATCTGGGCAGATGCTTGGCTTTCAACATGAGATCAAACATAACTTTCTTTTTTATAAAAGCTTTGACATAAGTCGGATTAATGGCGTCGTATTTTCTACGTGTCGACGTTTTCATAACGTGTTCTGGTTAAAAGTATCAGGCACGGTCCGAAAACTTTAAGATCAGAGCCACTGGGACATTAGGTTTACCGGACGATTAAACAAGCTAACCGATCCAAATGTCTACAATCAATCTTTAATTAACATTACGTATCTTACGTAATATAATTTAGCATAAAACTAATCCTTATTTGCATGCGTGAAATTATAGTTTCCACTGCCATCGTAATAGGATTGCAAAAAAAACATGCAATAAAAAACTTACATTTACGATGCGTCGATTGCTTTTTAAACTCCTGAACGAAAACTAACACTTTGGTTGCGACAACCATAATGTATTTTTACTTTTTTCTTAATGTTTCTAAACGACTTAACCGTTTAAACAACACAAGTGTACTGGCTACAAAGTCTTATATTTTAGTAATGCATCATTTAAATGGTTATTTATTGAACTTTTTGACACGTACACATGATGTCATGAAACCATGATGCTATGTTTACATAGCACTTAGCTTCAGGTAATAAAAAAATGGATTAGAAAAACTATATTGACAGTTATCATTCTCTGTATCACACCTATTTAGTGTTTATGGTAATAATGGATGTATTGAATGCGAAGGTTTATTCGATTTGTTTTTATTCAAATGCACTAGTAGGTACCTACCTAATTATCTGGATTATCTTAATTTCAAAAAGATTATTAAAATGTTAAAGGATGTTATGTATTTAACTGTGTATTGAAATCTATGATTCTTCATGTAGGTGTAATTTCTTAATAACATCAGCGAATAAGAAAACTTATGTGTAGGGTACATAAGTTTTCTTATTCGCTGTACATGATAGTATACCTCAGTCGGTCGGTTGTGTGTTCGAATATAAAGGTATATTCTTGTGATAAAATTCCGGTCTAAAACAAAATAATTAAGGCGCGTAATTTTTGACAACGGCTTAGATTCGTACTGCCTGTTCAGTGTAATAATATCTTATTTTTCGAATATAGTAAAAATAGTTAAGAACGAACATATCACTTGTACGTATTGTACACACACACTATAAATAATTCTTTAAATTTAATTAAAGTTACTACTTACTACCAATCAATACTATTAATCAGCGTATTAGTAAATCAATGTTTGTTTTGTTGGCGTATAGCTTTAGTCGTCAATTAATGTGTTAAACCTAAGAATTTGCCTTTTGTAATTAGCTTATCATATTAAAGACACGTAGGTAAAATAATTTTTATGTATTACCTAAAAATGTATATTGGAATAAATTTCTAATATTAAATAATTTAGTTTAACATTAATGAATCATAACATTTTTGTCATAATAATATTATGAACTATTTATACATTCATACATTATTTATTTTGTCTATAATACATATTATATGTAGAACGTTCTAATAACTGCATTATCTAGTTTTCTTTGTATGCAATGCAAGCAGTTTACATACCTGTTGTAATGTGGATTTTAAGGCTACGTCTATATAATTGCGAATATAGTTATCATTACATTAGCATAAGGTATATAGTCCTGTGCACATTTCAGTGTAGTGAACTAAAACAATATTTATTTTGGGACTTACGTAAAAGAAAACAAAACTGTGCGCGTAGGGGTAACTCGTTCATAGTATATTTTTAGATATTATTGTACCTACTCATTTATAAAATGTTTATCTTAACATATTTATCTTTGAAAGAACTTTTTAAATTATGGCTCGAAGTGCTTGAAAGGCCATAAAAGTTTTTTTTTCTGTCGTAAGTGTCTTATTTTAGGGGTGCGTCGTGTGTTTTAATTTTAGCAGCTCTGTTAAATGCTTGGGTAGGGACGACATTTCTATAAGTGGGTTAATACTATTAGTAAGCTGGTTATTGTTTCCACGTGTTTCACAACGATTAGGTTTACTGTAAACTCATTGTGAAATTAAAAAGCGTAATTTAAAGTAATCCCGTATGTTTAAAAGGAACTCCCGTACTAGCTATAGTCGCTGTGTCACTGGGCATTTGAAACAAACACAGAAAACACACACATTCAAGTACAAGGATAGACCAGTATGCAGTGCGTCGGTAGTGGCGAGATTACCAATTAAAACCAGAGCCCCATCCGTGCAATTACAACGAAGACAAAAAGAATGATCTCTTAACAAGATGATGGTAACTAACTATTACCGTACCATTACTAAGTTATGTAAACTTTAATTATGGACATCCCACACAATAACCAATTAGAATACGTAAGTACTCATCCTCAAGCACATAAGTCGCAAAAAACATCGACAACGTTGTCCACACTTTCGGAGTTGACGAGACCGTTCCGCTTTCGTTGGCAGAAATAGATGGAGAGTGAACGAATGGGCGTGTGATCGTGCTGCGTGTCGCCGTTTCCGGGATTCGAGTAGGGTTGTCACGAACAAAGTACTGACTTCTTATCTCAGTCTTTTTACAATCATAGTAAGATCATAAATGCGAAACTTACTGTCTCTTTTTATAAGTCTGATCCGTTTAAATAGTTATCCACTGATATTATATTAATACTTGGATATAGCAGGAGTAGTATACAGACTACTTTCTAAACGTGAACAAGTTACAGGTAACGGACTTTATGCAAGTCAGTCAAAATAGTTAATTGAAATTGTTATAGTGATCTGCCGCAGTAGAAGGCTCACAATTACAATGTTATCAATGAAAATTAATTAATATAGCCAATATTCGTAATTTAACCCACTACTTTTATTTAGTACTAGTAGTAGATAATGGAGTCAGCGATAGCTCAGTGGGTAGACCAACAAGCAGCGATAGCTCAGTGGGTAGACCAACAGACTGCAATGCAGAGGGTCTCGAGTTCGAACCCACGTCGCGCACCTCTGACTTTCGGAAGTTGTATAACTTTTCGAAATTATGTGCGTATTGATTGACAATTATCGCCTGCTCCGTGCCTCGGAGAGCACGATAAGCCGTCGGTCCCGGCTGCCATGAACATCTATGGCAGTCGTTATTGGGAAAGTCAGTACCCTCTAATATCCTGACACTGGTCTAGCCTTAGGGTATCGTTAGCCTTCGGGTTGCGGAGGTCAGGCGGCAGCTGCTCCGTGTAAAAACTGATATCCAGTCAAATCCAGTTAGATCAGAAAAGCCGACCCCAAGTGACTTGGGAATAATAAGGGCTAAGAGAGAAGAAGTAGATAATGGAGTCAAATTTAATGACTAATTTAGGCAATCTACGAATACTATGAGTTTGTTTCTATTGATGCTATTCTCAGGAACAATTCATTTATAAAGAAGATAAAAGCCGAATAACAATCGTCATGAAACCCGGGGGTACAACTAATATACTTATATTTTGGACCCTATCAGTACAATCTTGTCGCAGACAGTCTATTGTTCCTACTGATGTGATTCAAAATGTATAATTAAAATTGTATTGATGAATTACCAATGTTAAGAAGCAAAATAACACCGTGACTTCTGGTTAAAATTTTACGCTCTACAACACGACGTAGCTTATAAAACTATTCGCAGACTCTTCAAAGGATTCTGCGTAAGTTGTAAAGACTACAAACTGTGTGTGAAAGTCAGCTTTAAGGTATTCGAGAGTATAACGTGTGACTAACTGCCTGAAGCTTTGTGGTTTAGGTATGCGAGTTTAAATTTAGCGGCGTATGGTAATGACCCAGAGCGTTGTCACGTGTCGTGACAATGCTAACATATGGCTATTAATTTAAATTATATGTGGGTTTAATCCAAGGTTAAGTAATGTTGATCGATTTCAAGGTATGAGTGTGTTAACGTACAAGTGAGTTATTTAAAAAATGTTGGTAGTTATTTAAAATAATGTACCTATCTTTATTTATAGACATATAGACACGCTTCTGTATTTCCTCGAAAGGTAAGCAGTGGTGTGTAACATGAACATTTTGCTAGTATACCACTTTATAGGGTCCGGTTCTATTGCCGAATTGAAGACTACTGAGCACATTCGTCGAATCTACTCTGCTACTGAGAATTACTTAATAGTAGTCTTATCAGTGATACATATTTTAGAATTGGTGCAATAATTTCAGAGACAACCTCCTAAATAAAAACATACAAATCTACTTGTTACTATTAGTATAGTCGACGCGACAGCCCTATATTAATTATTAGCTGTTAGGAAGAGTGGCGGCTCATACAAAACACATATCGATGCAGGACTACAGAAATAATACCACATCTAGAGATGACCAAGACACAGCCGTGTCCCGATTTATATCTTTATATGGTGACACTACTTTTAAGTCGTGTATACAAGGACTTTGATCGATGCGTAATTAAACGCGTATTTTAGTACAATTATATAATAATATGTTTTCGTCATCGAATAGCAGGAACATAAGCTGCTACATAATGATGATTAATATAATTATAATAGATATGGGTAATGTAATAGCAGTAGTTTGACTGTGAGTTGTGATTGTGACTATAATTAATTATTCTGAGTGCCTAGGGGAATTGTAGGGCGAGGTACGTTTTTACTTGTAAATTGATGTAAGTAGCTGTTACTAGTTCTATACTAGAGCTTATAGCTAGAGATTTAATAGTGCCATATACCTAGGAATATAAATAACAATGTAGGTATAGTTTTTTGGTGACCGCACCCAAAGGATACCACCGGGCACTTTTTACTATGCCGCTGGCTGTCTGTCCTATATGTAAGGGGTTATTTTTAGTAGGTGCTGAATAGGTAGTCGAAATTTGTATAAATATAGTATGTGTATACGCGTACGGTATAAATTTTAATATACATACATATACATATATACACACTTGTGGGCGTACATGAAATGACTGCAATTAATCCTCCGAAAATAATTAAAATTCAAGTTATATAACGTTATACGAATATTAGATAAAGCTGTGAATGTCTAATTAAGTAAATATAAAGTGATGAATCAGATGAATCAGCGCCTGTCTTTATTTAAAACTTCTACGTCATTTGAGTTATATATGTATGTATATGTAGGTAATAGTATAAATTTAAGTGATGTTATAGCATACCTACTTTTTACAATAAATATTAATTTTATTAATTATCAGCTGTGTAAGTTAATATGACGAAAATTTGCGAAAGTATTCAACAGGTAAGTAGTAGATACCTTGATTGATTTTACGTAACATCGAGACCCTTACAAAATGGCGTATGTAAAACCAGTAACTTGCAAACAAAAAAATCCGCTCCTTTTATAATTTAGCGTCTGTGGTTTAAACGAAATAAAAGAAATCAAAAGGCAAAGGCGAACGTCTGAAAGTCCAAATAAGGCGGGCAGCCTTGATCGCGACCAAGATTGGACAATAATCGCGGGTGGTTCGTTCGAAAACCGGTCGAAACATGAGCCGCGGTTCACGACCACCGACCGCCTGTATTTTTGCATGAAACAAGATATTCATGCTCACAATCGTGTTCATAATGCAATTGCATTGTCCCGTCGTGTTTTTTTGTACAATGAAGATTTTCCTCTGCGGTTACAGCTGTCCGAAATTGTGTGTTGACTGCCAATCAAACGATTGATCTACCATATTATTATTTGTCATCGTAAAATATATCTTTATCCATTTATAGTATTTGAGGCACATACATATTTAAAAAACAAGACCTGTTGCTTTACATGTTCAAAACGCATCGGCGTAATTTAAGACTGGTAAAATGACAGATTTATCGAACTTTTAAGTAATTTAGTTACTTGTGTTGTCACATTTATCAAATCCAACAAATAGAAGTAGGTACAGAAGATGATATAACGCACAATTCATTTTAAGATATTTCCATGATGGCCAGAAGAATAACATAAAGTTAATTCACTGAAAAATTGCATAGTTATCGCTATACGAACAAATATAATCGTTTAAAAGCAGCAGGCGTCTTGAAATGACTTATTGCACGTTACTAACAACAATAACCTTGTAATTACCAACATTAGTTCAACCAATGATTTCTTAGGTAACAAACATTTCTTTATAATTTCAGGCAATTGTATGTATACCTATGTTTGTATAGGTATTGGAGAGATTGTATATAGTGTACTAACCTCTGACGTCACGTTGCAATGTCGTAGAAAGCGTCCCGCACGCCAAGGCCGCGTCTAATAAGTTGATATTTTCGCGGCAACGGGTCACAATCTCCGTCTGTGCAACGAAAAACACAACGTTGGCAAACAGAAAAATAACCGCCTTTAAAAATAGCACTGCTATTAACGTAACACAATATAGCAACTTAACATAAAATAACAATTATTGCTATTGTTATAACTCACTTTATAAAACTCCGTGAAATCTTCTTTTTTGAACACCAATAAAATTGTATTTGAATATTTTTACATAGTGCGTGAGTTCCAATTGTAACAAATATGCTTTTAGCATGCAACATTCTGAATGATACAGCAGTTTTTAATTTCAACTTATGTGTAATGCGAAATTAATGCCCAAAGCTTTCAAGACCTAGATGCCAAACATAAATTAGAGAAGCAGAAAAGACCCATTGCGGTAGGAAAAAGAATTTTGAATTTGCAACACTGCTGTTTAAGTTACTAACACTTAGTTATTTTAGTAACAGGTCTATATTGAGAGTAGGGTGTTAATTGACTGAAACTCCATATTTATTTTAAAATTTTGCATTTATTTTCAAACCATTTATACAAAGATCACTTGGTTTTTTAACATTTTGTAAAAAAAATAAGATCAATTAACAACCTATCCCTATTCAACATAATATTAATACATGTACATCTACACCGTTAGACGCTGCGGAGTTCAGTCAAATCACATATTACAGGAGAGATTAATATTATGTGAACTGCAAAGTTATACTAAATACAAAGAATACAACGAAATATTAATTAGAAATTGACAAAGTATTTAACTATTTAACGTAAAATTATATCACTCAATGACAAGGAATTACGTTATTATATAACGAGGTACTCCATTAATAAAATAATAGTTATAAATATTTTGAGCGATTAGAAATGAATGCACCCTATTTCTGAAATGTCTCGAAAAAGTCAAATGTGACAGCTGTCAATTTGACATTTCAAGTTTTCGGTCGTTATTCCTCAGTTTAAATGATCCCAAACCGGTATCCAGTACCTCAGCACCGAACTTAAAGACTAAATGAATGAATAATTAAAAAGTAACGCTATTACCTACAATTTTGACTTGACCTAGCACCATGTTATCACCACCAAACAGATGAGGATGATTTAAAAGAAAATAAAATCAGGCAGTTAGTAAAAAAAAAACTACACAAATCACAATCACACAACATACGATCAATGTTAGTAGAAAGAAAACATTAAAATTAAAAAAAGGAAACTTATGTTGTGATTTAAATTATGAAAGTTTCACGTATGTACTTTGAATCGTACGTATTAACTACGTTAGATTGAATTTCTTGTAAATCTTTAATATTCTAAGAAAAATTAAACGTATTGTGAAACTGTCACAATAATTTATTGATGAAATAAATTAATAAGTTAGTATTTTATCCATGTGTATACTGCGATAGTCAGACTTTTATGTAGTACTCGCATTTATAGACATAATACTATAAATGCTTGCAGTTTGTACATAAATATTTACTTTAATTACAACTATTCACACTATAAGTACTCTATACTGGAATGTTTATCAGAGATCGTCGTGTTTCCACTAGCTATACATCTTACACATATCTTTACATGCATTTGTAAAATGCAGCCAATACAACATAAAATTGACTATTAAACAAACGGAACATTTACTATAAGTACTATAAAAAATGTGTTCGTCCGTCAATGTGTGCGCGCACGCACACGCTCCTGACGCGTAATCTGACGATCGCAGCGAACTTAATGCGTATACTTACATACATAAGAATAAATATCACACAAGCCCAAGCCATATGTCATTGGAGGTGAATGTAAACTATAACTAGGACGGAGAAGGCGGCCACGGCGAGACACAGGCGCGCGCGCAAGCATGCAGGGCGGCGGGACACGAGCGACGCCGCGTCGTCGCTGGACGAGCTACTACTGAAACCTGTATCGAGTCTTACGTAGTCGAGCGCGCGCAGCAGGTCCGGCGCCGCGTCGCGGGCCAGCGCCGCCTCCGCCAGCGCCAGCGCCGCGCCCGAGCGCCGCAGCAGCGCCCGCACCTCGCCCGCCGCCGCCGACTCGGCCTCGGCCGCCTCCGACGACGAGCGCTCGTCCTCCGAGTCGCCGCTCTCGGCCGAGCGCCGCCGCAGCTCCGTGGCCACCACCTTCTGCAGCTCCGTCTCGCCGTCCTTGTCCGTGCGCCGCCGGCGGCTCAGCGAGTCCAGGATGTCCGGCCGGTTGTTCACCTCCGTGTACTCTAGCGAGCTGTTGATCTCGTCGCTGGTCAGGTTCGAGCTGTGTCGTCTGCGGCTGAGAGCCTGGACGTTGAGCAGGTCGAATTCGGGCGACCGCTTGCTGTTTTTGCGCTCGCTCTCGGACGGTTTGCGGCGGCGGACGCCGTCGTTGCTCTCGATGCTCGTGTTGTTTCTAGATCTTTCTAGGCTGTCGAGGAGTGACTTTTTGCGCTCGGCGCTCGACATGGACTTTTTGGGTTTGCGGGATGGCGTTTCTATGGGTGAGTTTCTGGTGGGGCGTTTGTAGCGTGGTAGGCTCCGTTCTCGCGAGACGTCGGATGGTGGTCGTCGGCGCCGTGTGCCACTGGGGCTCAGGTCGTTCTCTGGCTGGGCCGATAGGCTGGAGCAGCAGTCGGACTGCGAGTCGAGGAAGGCGCGGTAGTCGTCGCCAAATTCTAGCAGACGTCGAGCCGCGTCCGAGTCCGGTGCTTCCGAGTAAGGTTCCGAGTTGTATTTTTCCTGGTAACAAAATAATAACAGATTAAATATTGTACTGCGTGATTTATTACCCCTCGCTATTTAATCAATTCTATTGGTAACGTGCTTGGATGCATTTGAAAGGGACAAGCGAACTACTTTCACCAAAGGGATTAAAAAAATATCGAAAACATACCTCTGGATACCTTTTAAATAACGAACATATTATGCTAATCTTCATCTTTACCGGTATATAGCATTTAGAACATACATTGATATTTCAGTTATCTTACCTGATAGAAATCCCACGCCTGCTCAGAAAACGAGCTATGCTCCTCTGTGCCAGCCGTCACACTCTTATCGACATCCGAATCCTTATCGATCGACAAATCCCACAATCGACTGGGGTCTCCTAAACTAAGAGCTATAAAGTTTCTCTCTCGTTCCAGACTCCTCGCTAGCCTGGGCCTCACGGCACCGCCTGCAGGGCCCAACTTAAAGCTCGGCGCCACAGCTTCTGGTTCGTTCTGTTCCGGAATGGCACTATCGGGTTCCCTAGTCGATATGTGGGTTTTCTCGATGCTCTTGCGCAGGTGTGCGATAGTGGCGAGTTGCTGCTTTATTAGTCCTTCGTCACTGTCGTTGCCCGATGTCGATGTTGTGTCAAACCTGGAGGAAAGGTGGTGTGTGAAATTGGTTCTAACAATGGTGAAAGATGAGATGGAAAAGTAGATCATTACGAAAAACTATATACCAAGAGTCTACACGACAAATTATACATATTTTATTTTGGGCGCATATCTGAAATCATTGAATACAAAAAACCAATACTACACATGCCGTCTACAGGATACCATTTTGTACTACACATTGGTTTCTTTTTTTATATCTAAGGCACTGACACACGAGCCAATCATAGAAAATATATAATTGATTTAATGTGTCATGTCTCAAGGAATGTCAATTAGGCAAACATCACATACTACACATACATTACTAACCAATTTAATGCTGGTATCATTCACATATCATCACGTTCCTTTAGTCCTAAACTAATATAAAGTGAACCTAATGTCATTATTTATTTCAAATCGATCAGTATGCTTGAAGGACTGGTTAGAAGATGTATGATTGAAACAAAACTATTACAAACCTGCTTTTCCTACTAGTAGCGGGATCACTAGCGGCACTTCTTTCATGTTTATCCTCGATCTCAGGACTTAACCTGCCGCAGAACGAGAGCGACTTAACTAGCCTCTCTCTTCTCGCCGCCGTATTGTTGCGACGCAGTTTGAGTCGCTTGCGTCGCAACCAGCATTGTTTGTCGTTAGCCTCTACACAGGAGGTACACGCTTCTGTCATTGTGTTGGTGCTAGATACGTGACCCTGGGGAGGATAGTCATGATAAGTAAGTTTTGGCGACGTAAGCTTTTGGCGTCATTTACTATCGGCGCCGGCAGCAGGGTGCAAGGGGTCCATTTGCACCCTGCCAGGTAAGAAAATACATAAGAAAAATTGTTTTTCGGTGAGTGAAATATATTCAACAAAATACCCGCACGATTTGAATTTGACATTACGTTTATCTACATAATATACATGTATTATTGTATACTTTATATTAGTTAATAGTATAATGTGTAGAAACAGATTCACCTCCCTAAGAGTACCTAATCCCGGCGGCGCCCATGCCATCTACCGTGACACTTGGTAGATTAGTAGGAAGTTTAAGGCCCAGTTCCTATATCAAGAAACGAGTCGTTTAAGTTACGGACAGTTAAATTTTGACATATTTTCATAGAATATGTTAAAAATGTATTGTTCGTAGGTAAAGCGATTCGTTTCTTGATATTGGGACCGACTGAGGTAACTTTTGAAACTTGCTAGTTTAAGGTAACTTTAGTTACCTGGTAGTTTAAGATAACTTTAGGTTACCATTTTACAAAACGGTATTTCTCGAAAAAGTGGATGATTGACTTAATATCTGCAGGGAAGTGTGTTATGTAGTCTTATGTATCATATCGATGTTTGGAAGAACTTTTTAATTTGTGTGTCACGAATGTCACACAAATTTAAAAGAAATTAATATAGTTGTCGTTGTTAAGTATTGTCTTTCAAACGTCGATATTACAAAACAATGCAGAATAAAAACATAGATCAAAGTCAGACACAAAAAAGCCAAGCAACTGCTTAATTAAGTATATATATTCAAATAAAAATAATAGCAGTTTTAGTGACAAACCTGTACGGTAGTAGAACTACCCCGGAGTTTAGAGTTCGAATTGGACGGCGTTACTCTTTGTGGAGACGCGAGGGTGTTGAGGGCAGATTCGGAGATAGACATGTTGTGCGACATAGCGGCAACGTCGCCCGTGGTGGGCGTGGCCGCGAGAGACGCGTGCGCACCGCTCAGCTGAGAGAGACAGGACACCGACCACGGCCGCGCGCTGTTGCCGCCCCGCTTCTTGCGCAGTGTAACCTGAGTGAGGTTATAGGCCTTAACCAATTTGTTATGTACAGTGTTATGTAAAGTGCTAACAGTGGATTAGTACACAATTTTGAGTAAACATATGCTATATGAAAAGCTTTGGTAAATGAATGATATATATAAATAACGTCTAAAAGAATTAATAAGCAATGAATTTGATAACAAGTATTTAATAATGAAATCTTATTTACCGAGGCTAGTTTCAAACTATTCATAATTAGACTGAAAAGTTAGAGGTATAAGTGATCCAAGTTATCGACAAAGTTAAACACAAAATAAGCGGAGGTAAAATTGTGCTTTAAGCTTAAACAGTAAAGTTCAGTATACCTTGGCATGGTGTGTAGGAGTGACGGTGCAGGTAGAAGTGCTCATATCCATCGAAGAGTGCAGGTTTCGTTCTTCAGAAGTCAAAGAGTTGTCAACTTCGCTCTCTGTTGTGTATTCGCCTGAGGCGTCGTAGCTTTCTGTGCCCTGAAAACGTTTGTAACAAGCATATTTAAGCATATATGTATGTGTATGGGACGAAATACACCGTCTCTATTTGTTAGTAAAATCCATTTAGAATACTGTCTGAATATTTGAGCTCGCGGGCAATTTGCTGCCATCTAGTAACTCTTTCCAACACGTGATTTGGGTCTTTTTCGACATGTATTTGATAGGTGGCGTAAATAACAAATTTAACACAGACTTGCGAAAGAAATATATACGATTGTAATATTAAATATTTAAATTCATAAATTATTTTTGTGAACATAGATGATACCTTCCCTTTGTAATAGTTGGTTGGTTGGTTTGGTCACTACCATAAAACAAAAATTCTTGCCATTTGTGGAAAGACTTCAGTAAATTCCGTAGTAAAAAGGATGTATATATATATATATATATATATTAAGTAAAGTAGAATTGGGATAGTGGGGCAAGTGATCAAATATATTAATAAAAAAGAAACTAACCTGATTTGTATCATTTTTGTCTTCTGTACTTTGATTCAGCCATTCCTTAATCCTCGACATCTTATTTCTACTGGCATTCTTACTTTCCTCTTCAAAAGCCAACGGTTTGAAGTTCCTTGGTCCCTTTTTCTTCGCCAACGCCTGCTTCTGTACTAGCTCTTCAGCCTGATTGACCAGTCTTTCGATATCCTTACATCTTGTACTTTCTACTTTTAGCAAATCTGGTGTCGAAGACTCGAGTTTTGGTTTAGGGGACGGTGGTTTCTTTTCTTCTTCTTTCTTTTCATCTATGGGCAACTCGCATTGAATCTCGACGGATGACGTCATAATATCTGTGGAGTCTTCGTTCCCAATTTTGGCACCACCAACGTACGTCCATTCCTCTTCAGAAGATTCCTCTTGTGATTTCTCTGTTTCGATCATTTGTCTGTCCGAATCTGTGTCATGATGTCTGAAGTAGAAGGTAGCTAGATGTTTTGACTTTCTGTCTGTCTGATTGAATTTTGATGTGTCCACTGGCTTTTTTCTTTTGATCACTGTAGGAGGGGTCTTCACCTTTTCTTCAATCGCAATACTGTGTAACTCCAAGCCTGCAAGTAAAGTATTGATGTAAACCAAGTGCTTGTTAGCCGAGCATTTCTTACAATGTTCACAAACATGGCATTGTTTTTAAATTCAAATCAGTCGAGAGTCTGTTTTCCTATATGTGAAAATGGAAAGTAGTTTGTCTATTCACGATTGTGTCTATGAATGATGATGTGTGATTTTAATTTATGGAAAATAGAGTTCAAAGATTTGCTGGTTTGAATTTTAATTTGTCCTCATAGATAACTGTTGCCTTGACTTTTAGTTAAGGTTATTAGATATAAAAAATACAATACAGTACTGATACTTGAAACATAATTTGAAAAATAGCAGGTCTCTGTGATCCGTATGTTCTACATATTGTATATTGATTTTAATTTATTTTACTACCCTAAACTATTTTGGATAAGGCATTGGACGTGTGATCGAGAGGTCGTGGATTCGAATCCAACCCATTGCTCTACCAACGTGAACCTACTCCTAGCATTTTAGTTTATTTGGATTCAACAAGAATACTAGTTATAATGAGCATATGTAATGTGTTCAACAATAAACATTTCTCTGCTCTGTAACCCTCAATATCTCTCAGTTTTAAAGAGAACAAGGCCATCGAAAAAGACGTATAGACTAAGATATATTTTTATTTGTATCTGAGCATCATCATATCGGAGAAGTATTTCTCAAGTTATCAGCTCATCTATCCTGGTTCACCACTAATTATAGATTATATTAGGATGGATAAGCCACCAATCATATTAGTATTTAGTAACTCACCATCGATCTGGTCATTATTCACAGGGACAGTCTGATCAGTGTTCCTGTGCGCCACATCGCCGCTGTCACCAGGCACGCGTCTCTCGTCCGCCATGTTGTGCCGTCCACGTTCCAACTCCGACTCACAGTCCGACCCGAAGCCACGCCACTGGTATGTTAGCGCATATTCTTGCTCCTCCTGTAATAACGCAAATTGTTTTACTTGAACAATAAGAAAATGACCATTGTGTGGAATCTCTAAGTAAATGGTTGAATAAAGCAATCTACTTGATTCAACAATAAGTAGGCAGGTATGAGATGAACATGCTAGGCATAGACTACCGAGACTGCATGGTTGCGCAGCGGTATTGAATGTGAATTATTTGCGTAAGTTCTGGGTCAAGCTAAGTGTTATTGAATTTTTTTGTGAAGATATTCTTAGTAGTACCACATGTCTGGAACCGTGCCTAGAAGGTGGAAATAGCCTATTTATCCCCTATTACGCAGGACTTAAAAGCAAAACTGGCAAAATGTGGCGGGTGCACATCTGTCTATGTTAGCTGGTATATATGTAAGATTATGTACATATACTTTTTACTTTTTTTTCTAGAGTAGTAGAGCCCCGCTGATTTCAGCATGAATGGGCCGGCTTGACCGGGGAAGAACTACCCTCTCACAGAATATCGACGTGAAGTAGCAGTATTCCTACTGTTGTGTTTAGTTCCATGAGTGAGAGTGCCGGAAGCCCAATCAGCCTCTTTTCCCGCTCCTTCTCCTTCCCACTTCCTTTCCTAAAGGGTTGGCAACGCGCAAGTGATGCCTCTGGTGTTGCAGGCGTCCATAGGCTACGGTAACCACTTATCATCAGGTGGGCCGTATGCTTGTTTGCCACCATAGATGTATATAAAAAAAACATCATCATCATTTTCATCTGATGATGATAACCGCTAATCACCTCTCATGGATATGGCTGTGTTTTCTTTAGTATACAACAGTTTAAGTAGTTGCTTCACCATTGGTACTAAGCGTGTTGTGGAGCGGGATCAAAAATGTTGTGATCCTCAAAAAATTGTTTCGAGTCTAAGTATTCTTTGTGTTAGATGTTTTAGTATTTGTAAAGTCATCTGCGATACAGAGCACTAGTGCGGAAATGGTCTTTTTTCAAAAGAAAGAAGATCAAAAAGAATGATATGAATGCTAACAAGTACCTCGGATGCAGATTGGCGGCTGTCCAGGGAACTCTCTCTCCTTCTAGCATTAACTGGCGTCCGTTGTCTCCGAGGAGAACCTTTCCTGCTCAGTCGCGGCTGCTTGAGGACTGGTTCGTCGTCACTGTCACTTACTGCCTCGGCTGACAATCCTCCCTGGAAAAGATAAATAGAACTATAAGTAAGGGTGGTAGTAGACACTTTAAACCGCTACGGACGGCGTAGTGGCTTAAGAAGTCGCCTTGCCATTGCAGCTACGACGAGTATTGGGCTAGAATCCCACGCAAGACAAAAGTTGTGTGATCCACAAATTGTTAACAACCTACCAACACTGCGCGCTGTGGTGATATTAAAATAAGGCATTCAAAATTATCAATCCATAGATTTTTATAGAGACGAAACAGATAATATGTTAGTAGGTGTGAATAACGGTAATTTCCAATAGATAATATGTAACGATCGCCACACGAATCCACCAGCGTTAAATTGTAATTGTGGCAATTTCCTTTAGTTTAAATTTGATTGGTTTGCGAATATAATACTTATTATATCTGGCCATCACCTCATAAAACGAATGATTAAATAGTTTCAGTAATATTTTACACGTTTATCTAGTGAAGTAATTGCTGATATATTTCGAGAATAGTTTCTTGTTTCCTCTTTCATTACATGTATGAATACACTACTAATGCTTTTATAATTGTTATGATTTACCAGTTATTTCTAGGTTTTCTATACATATACTTACTATATCTTTGCTTTTCGGTCATCTTGATAACATGAAATATATCCCAAAATTCCATATTATTTGATTTAAAATCACAGCTCTTTCGGTGCAACGTATTCCCTTGAGTCATTAATACGACAATCACACGCTTCGTATTCAAATATAATAAAAACGCCATAAAAACCACCAATATTTACGACTTTCATTCAAGCGACATTTAACGAAATCCATTTAAAAATTTATTTACGACCAATAAAAGTCATTTTAAGATCCCGCGAGATATTTATAGGCGGACAGAAAATAGTTTACAAACCCTAAATTAACTATACATCTAACCCTAACCCACTCACTAGACTAGTGAATGGGTCAAAAGTATCCTGGCAACCACAAATCATAACAACTTTAATAATTGAATCCTTTGGAGACGGGACACGTGACTCAACCCTTTAGTGCGCGTGGCCTTTATTACACCATACAAAAATCGATTAAAACGACTATACAAAGAGTGTACAATAGAAAAAATAACATAGCATTGCAGTTGTTTATTTTTAATGGGATTTTTTTCGACATGTTTTGGTCATCCAAATATGTTACGAAGTTTGCTACCCTGGACAGAAATTGACGACTTCAGAATAGGAAGCTTTAAAACACCATAACTTCAAAGAACCAATATAAGATAAAAATCCAAATCGCTTAAATCAATCAGAAGTAAGGGTACCGACCGTTAGTATTGGCAGCTGCACAAATATGATCGAAACCATCATGACGCATTATTTTGCTATAGAACGAATGGTTTACTTGTCGAACATTTACTTCACATTTTAATTGTTATGGTCGCTTTTGAGTTACGCCTATAGAAAACCGGACGTTAAAATGAATATTTCGAAACAATAAATCATCGCAAAATCGTTTGTTTAAAATTAATTGTGAAATAGAAATCAAAATAGGCATAGTAGAAAGTCTGGAGAATCGAATACTAGATGTAACACATAATTTTTTAATTACTTATTTAATCGATTCATAAAATTATATCGTATAGCTTTAAAATGAAAACAAGAATGAAGTCTTGAGAAATCTTTATATAATCCAGTTTCTTTTACTTTTATAATTATTGAGATATTAATGGTGCCAAAATCTAGTAAGAAATAAAATAAAAGTATCGACAAAGAAACGGCATGAATCGTCGAACAAATAAGAATATTTTTGCTGGCTTTGGTTTTCTCTCGGTTGAAGAAGTACCATTTAAAAGCGATATTTGTATAGGACTTACGTACACGCTGGTTTCCTCTCAAGTTATATTTTGCCGTGAATTGTTTTAAACAACAGAAGTAAAACGACTTTGGTTTGATATCACGAATTAAAGTTAACCCCAAACATTTTAAGGTATAACATCAATTATAGCTGTTCATGATCTTACCCTAGCTTTATAAGAGCCAATTGTACAAACAGGAAGGGATGAATCAATTTTGCACGCCACTTGGGGTCCTAGAGTCGTGTTTGCACACAAAGAGCTACGGGTGGCTGATTAGGCTATTGTGTCGGTGAGAAATTGTGCAAAGCACCGCTGAATTTGTCGACTAGTCTTTTTAGAAAGGGGCACTTTGCCACTTTAGTATGGTTAAGTGTTTGTGATCGCGTGTGAGCAATTTATTTTGTGTTTGTTTATGTATCTAGGCGTTCTACAATTTTATAAAGCCGAGGCTCCTCGGAGTCATGTTTCTAGAAGCGATTACTTGTTTATTGGGTTTTGGTTACTGTGGCGCGTTTTGGCGTCCGAATTTCGGTCAGGCGTCTTTTGTGTACAGGTGTTTTTGTTTTGGAGGTTACTTATAATCCTGCCTCCAATTATGATAATTTTGGCAATTTTGCTATAGCTGCCTAAATGCTTATTATTTTTTGAGATCATATATGTAAATATTTTTTTTTACAATTACTTGGGTGCTTATCATTGTAGTAATGATAAGCACCCAAGTAATAAAAAATTTCATAAACTTTTTTTCCCTTTTGGTTTTTTTCCTTGTGGGTCGCATCATTATGTCGAACTTAAAGATATTTTATGTAGAATCTTTAGTCTTCTGTTGATTGATATGTGCAGAGTCTGTTATAAAATCAAGTTTAAATAACACTGTACCTGATTATCGATCCTAGTTAGGCACGCTTCCAGATGGCACTGCCACTCGATAGCTCTCAGATATAGCAGATGCCAGCGTCGTTCTAGCGCACGCACCGCATCACCGCCGCCGCATAGACGCACCACCGAGCTCACGATCCGACCGTGGCATTCCACGTCGCGTTGCAATACCTAAATAAAGGAAATTACATCATTAGTTTAAGGAAATGAGTATATATTACACATTAGCGACCCGCCCAGTCTTCGTGTGGGTTAGTGAGTCTTTCTACGCAAGCAAAATAGATTTGTGATATTTGTATCTTTAAATTTTTTATAATATTCTGAACTATTCATCTAAATTATATAATGTCGGACGATTTTCAGCTACAATTAATTGCCAAGTTACTTAAAATTTTTGAATGAATAAATCTTATTATTATATCGGTCTTGACAACGGCGCAAATAATGTTTAATATGCGTCAACCTTAGAACATGCATATCATGAACTTTTCTGTAGGCCTTTACAAAACCTGAAATTCTTAAGAACATTATGTTACTCCAAAATACCTTATTTATGTAAGCAATGTGCCCTAAAATTACTATTTTGTCGACTTGGTTAAAACTATCTCCTGTTTCGTACTAATTCAGAATTTAATTAAAATGTAATAAACACATAAATCATCTGGTATATAAGTGAAAACTGCATCAAATCCGTTGCGTAGTATTCAAGAACAAATGGGCAAATAGACTGACACAGATACCTGCTTCGTTTTACAGTATTTAGAGATCATTCTCCAACAGAAAGAGTGGTTTCCTCAGACCAGCGTGGGTGGTCTCGTGTAGGAAAGGGCACTCCGACATTTAACACTGGGAACTTGTTTGTATAGGTAATATTTTACGTTGGCAATTTCGCGTAATACAGGTTCTGTTATTCACGTCATTGTTAGTTCAGATATCGCCCGCTATTTAGCAATGTGGTAAAATATTTTATAGCTTCAATGTATGTGGTAAAATTAACAATTGGTACAACGCAAAACAAAATAAATAACGCAATAAAGGGTCTCAAAGTTAAATAAATTTTCATGGTACTAAACCATAATGGAGGCAATGTAAATAATCATTTTACTCCAATTTTGTTTTCTAAATACTTGGATTAAAATAAAACAGCTTTGTATACACAGCAAAAACACATTGCTGCACTTCTAGTTTAGATCACGGCTGATAAGCATATAAAATGACAAAACATAATAAACTGAACACAAAAACACAATGAAAGTATTGATACTCATCGAAACAAGAATGCGGATCTCATAACAAACAAGATCACGCTTCCGATACGAAAACGTTGCGCCTTGCGTAACACAGTGCCGAAGTGTAAAGACGCCGCCCTAGACTGGTTATAATACAACCAACAAAAAGAGGAATTTTAGTTTACACAATAAAGAAGGCGATGCGAGAACGAAGACCGACCAATCAAAATTAACAATGGCCGTTGACACAATAAGTCAAAGCCATTTAGAAGTGAAAAAATAAAATTGAAAATCGAACAAAGGGTGGAACGTGCTCGGACAGTCGCGCACGCGCACCCGACTATGACTGACGATATTACGGTGTTTATTCAACAATGAAAGTCTACGCGAAAGATGGATTTTACAATCAAAACCTTTCCTGTTCCATAATATTGTTCAAGAGAATTTCATTATGTGCTGAAATATTTTTTTGTGTGTTAAAGTAATATTGTGATCGAATTAGTCAGTCCACGAAATTGAATTTGCTTGTAATATCCTGTTATTTTTTGTCCATTCGTCGAAATATATTGCAATACGAAACATGAAAATTAGCATAAAAGTTCCTTATAGTAACGTAGACAAGTACTACGGTTAAATTTCAAAAGTGTTTAAAGAGTAAGTTTAAAAACTGCATTGATGACATAATTTGATGAAAATGACTTAAAGAACCTTGCCACTGCTAACGCTTCGAATATTATGATTTTGAAACCTGGCTAGTGAAAATATTTGCGTGTGTACGAAGAGAAATAATTTTGATATCTGTGACATTGTATGAATTTGCTTTTAATTGTGCGAGTACTCGAATTCGACTCGCTGCCACCAATAACTTAAATTACCTACTGACATCTAACCCTAGATTGTACCCAACTTTAATTCTTTACCAAGAAATTGGAGTTCTAACTATACGTCAGCTGTTTATTTTACGTAACATCATTTATGCTCACACCCATCTACCTAACAGGAATTCTGACACCACAAAAACTAAGTTATTCTGAGACTGAAGATATATACTGCTAGAAGTCTTAAAATGATATTATGAATTATGAAAAGTAAATTTAAAGTTGTATATTACTTCCTAAACATATTTAATCGTAGATGTACTTGACTGTAAATATTTGGATTAATAATGCGCTAGTATAAAATAAAATTGTCAAGTGATGTCCTGAAACACAGGTTTATCCTAGTTCAGGCAGGCTTAAACATAACCTTTTGAACTTCATTTATTTTGTATACACTATAAATTAACATAGTTAAGAATTAATTTTAATTTAAGCTTAAATTATTTAAAGCAGGTATGCTTTAATACTGTTGATGTAATTTGTATGATGTAGTGTAAGGATGTATCTTATTTTTTCTGTTAATAAATAAATATTATTATTATTATTATTATTATATTATGTGTCCACTAATTAATAAAATAACTAGCATCATAAATTCACATTATTCCTTACGCACATACACCCTATCATACAGAAACTCACGCGCACGTAAACAAACACACACACGCACGCACACGCACACGCACACACACACGGACACACACACACTCACACACGCACATACTTTCACACAGAAAGACACAATGCTCACAGAAAATTTTCCTTGCCAATTATTAACTTTTGCTCTAGTATGGAATCTTCTTATTATATTCTTAATTAAATGTTTAATATAAATTTTACACAATCCTGTACAAATAGATGTAATGTAACCTATGCCAAATACAAATGTAACTGTTACTTATAGCACAGGTTAACCTAGTTTAAGTGACAGTGTTCATGATTGTAAATCGACATATGGTTATTCATAAACGTTTATAATTATTTAAAAAAATAATAATAACAAATATCTTAATTACTTCATTAATGTACGTCACATTGTGCATACTCTTAATCCTTCTCTAGAATTATCTCATCTGGCCAGAGAACGAGCCGCCAATGAAAGCTAAATCAAGCGCGGGCTTTTTCAAATGACTTTAACTTACATCAAACACAGAAAACCCTCGTTTACTTAGTCATTTAGGATGTTATCATCACCTAAATGTAACAATTATAACTGCACATTATAACTTATAACCTACAGCGCGATTACCCTTTGAGATAACGTCAAGCGCGGCTATATTCGATGTTATAAGACTTGTAAGTCAGAGATGACATCTCTAGACATGTTGACGGCTAGTAACAGTTACTTAGTGAGATGAACCGCCATAGATACCATCTGTCTAGTAACAAAGTAGCGAAGGGTTACCATCTTCGGATTTATCGCGGGATAATCTGTGGACTGGCGGTGTTGGCAACACCTTTAATTTGACACGTTTAGGTGATTAAGTGTTTATGATGGTTTAAAGAAGTTAGGATTTGTAGTTAGTTTAGTTTTTCGTGGAAGAAAATAGTTAGATATATTCATTAAGGCCGTGATTTAGGTTTTGAAGTGACAGAATTATTTTTATGTGTACTTACTTCGTGTGAAAATAGACGCTGCCTTAACATTAATTTATTTTAGTTGCTAGTTTAGTTTTCAATATGTTGTTTACAGGAATATCTTGTTTTAAAAGCACATGAGCTAACGACGTGAATCCCTCCAAATAGTCTGTACCTACGCTGCTATTGAGAGATCCACGATAGAACAATATAATACCGCATATCTTGGCAATACAAACAACACGATATTTATTTAACACCGAATGTGTTAAATAAATACCGCGCTATTCACATTAATGGTTACGATGAAGCAGTTAGCGCAAATAAAAGTGCAAGTCAAGATAATTGGTTCTTGAATTGACCTTTCATGACCAACAACTTCTGAAGTAAATCTCGTCGTAGCACATAGAGATGGTCTCTTTATCGTTTCATCCATACAAATTACGAATAGATAGATGCAGCGATTACATACCAAATTACAAATTTATCGAGATCGTTGGACGTTTTGATTCCGATTGCATGGGAAACCGATGCTAGCGACCAGCCTTGTGGAATGGGAAAGTTTACTATGTATTAGAGTAACAAAGTTGCTTAATACAAATCAGACATCATTTGTTGTCAATCAATTTTAACGATTTGTATAGTTAGAGATACCTGTATTTTCATTAGGCATGTCAAGCTTCCGAATATTGCATTACAATATTTAATTAGGTATGAATTTTATATCATTAAATACCACTCATAATCGCAATTGGTTAAGAATAAATGACTTATGATTTTAATTCATCTAGTTTCGATCAAACGGTAACATTTTCAAAAAGCGTACTTTATAAAAATAATTTTAGTAATGTATTTTCATGCCCTGTGCTAATTTGGTAAGTAAATAGTACATTTTATTATTTATACCTATATTTAAACTATACAACGACTCGTCGCATTATTGAAAAATAAAACATTCTCCAAAATACAGACATTTCAATAGGTATCAATATTTTCCGACATTCCTGTGTTGGACGGTAACGACGCATTGGAATGGAAAACGAGCTTGTTATAATGGAATCTATTAAGCCATTCAAATATATTACAAGTTAAAAGTGCACTAAATTTATGGTTTTATATGTTATTGAATGGTAAATGCTTTCGTAAATAAACTCTGTTTCAGATAAGCAGTTGCGTAAACAATATTATTGGTCGCGTATCGTGTGGGAACTTATCGCTTTATCGTCGAGAAACCTAACATTATTTTATTACTTTCATTGTATTTTAATAGCTAATAGATGTATTATACGATTTTCTGTAAATGCATATCTCGCCTGCGTCTAAAATATTCTGTTTATCATTATAGTGAATGTTTATATCCATAAATTATAAAATAATATTCTCATTCACACGTTATTTTAAACTGAATGAGTAGTAACGCAATGGGATTCTTTGATTTTGTCATATATTATTCATTTTATATATTTTTATTGATGAAACGATAAATTGGAAGATTTTACTTAATTGCCTTTTAAATAGCTTGTGTATACTTCCCATTGATGATAAGATATTGAATGAAACATACAAAGCAATAGTTTTTCGTGTGAACCGTACTTAGGTTTTTAGTTCTGAAGTGTATTCATGAAAGCAATGGTAGAGTTTTATGAAGCTTAGTTTGGATTTTATGTAGAGAATACAGACACTATAGTTTACTGTAGATATAGAAGAGTAAATATAGAAATGACTGTTATAATGGATTTACCCCTCTCAAATTGATAAAAGAATGTATCAACGAATAATAACATGCAACAAATCAAATCAAATTATTATAGGTACAGTCAGCAACATCAGTAGCTGAACATTTAACAAATTTGTATCAGTATTTAAAGATCATAATCCTGATTATTATTTTGTATTCTTGAACTGTGATTATATCAACTGTTTTTTAACTATAGCTGCTACAGGAAACTAACATTAGTACACAAACTAATTTTTAATATTATAATCCTAACTAAAGTTGTTAATGCGAATTTTAGTTTGTTAGTTACGCTTTAACTATTCAGCCGATTATATATATTTATGCCGATATTTGGCATACACGTTGTCGGGGGAATAGTAAAGGGTTCATCCAGAAAAAGTTATTTTGCTAACCTTAACTATTTTTACGCGGGCAAATACGCACATTTCCAACAGCCTTAACTAAATATAACAAATATACTAAATATAACAACAAATAACTTAAGAGCATTACATTGCCCAATGACCTTGAAGATCTGGGCTTTGCAGTCCCGAGTAAGCGACACGAGCGTAGCGGGGCTGCTTGGCGGAGACTTTTGTAAAGATTTGGGTTATTGTTGATTATTACAAAATTTTAAAACAAATGAAGTGAAAATAAACAAAACACATTGTTAAATGGGGTATTACATGTTCTTTAGTATAAACTGTCGGTATGCCGGTAACTATCCGGTATCCGGCCTATCCGGCGGCCTAAATACTATCCAGCCAAATACCGGATAACTAGTGTCTACACGAATGAATACCGGATATAAAAAAAATTGTTAATTAATTGCTTTATTTAGTTACACTTATTTAGTTATCACTTAAGAAATACAATCAGTAATTAAAACATAATTCTAAAACTTAGTCGCTTGTCTTGGTAAATAAGGCCAGATACAGAAAAAAGTCTTTCGCTGTAGACACTGCTGCAAGGATACATTTTGGCAAACTTTGTTAAATTTGGGTATTGTTTAGCATTAGCTGCCCACCAAGAATAAGGGTCACAATTGTGATAAATTTGCACTGACTTTAGATAAAAGTCAAGCTCACATGCTATCGCGTTTCTTTCTTCACGTTGAACTATTCACCGTGCCCGACGGGGTCCATAATTGTTCTCTCTACATTTATAAGACCTGTATATACATTATGGAGTGCAATAAACGAATTGTATTGAATTAAATTGAACCTGGCTAGTATTGTTTTCATTTGCTACCTCATCAAAGCAATCCCAAAACGTGTCATGAGCTTTGCGAGATACAGCTGACTCTGTCAATTCTCCTCTCCTTTTTTTAGCCGGTGTTGTAGATGAACTGCTACTGGAGGACTCTTCACAAGACATTTTTAAATATTCCAATAGCATCTCCTGGCGCGCTCTTTCAACATCAAGCACCCCCAATTAGTTTATTTTGAATCTCAGGTCTAGGTATTATCGGTATATTCGCGCGTCGCCTACGCAAGCGTGCTTCGTGCAATGCACCAAACGTCAACGTTCCGCCGGATATTTGCGCGGAATTAATAAATAGAAAATTAATAAATTTCATACAGAATATCTAAGCCGTTATTTAATATTTAGTTTTAAAACGACCTATTTGCTCAATCTTTTTGGTAACATTTGGACAACTTAATTAAAATTTTAATCAATACGATGTTTTCCTCATATAATCTAGTTTACTTGCATATATTTTTTATGATAAATGCATAAAAGGATTCATCTACAAACTTATTTAAAGCGAGCGTGTTTTTTAAATTTTAGCGATGCAATCCCCTTAACTAGAAATATCGAATTTGCTTGCAAGTTAAATACCGTAAGGTCCCACAAGTCAAGGTTGTGAAGGCATTCTCTGTCATTTGGCATTATCAATGACTGGAGGCCTGGTACGCCGCGTTACACGCACTTAGGATTGCATTGAAACGTCAATAATATGATAAGTGGGATTGTACAATGCATGTTGATTGTATCTGATAGTTCCGATGTACGATTTGTTTATAGGTTATACTGTGAATAGGGTCATTAGGAAATTAATACGTGATTGCCTTTATTTGTAGTGATTAATTAGAGGTTTGGATATGGTGAAGAAAAGATTTAATACGTATGAAACGATCATTAAGTCCATCATGTAAAATGTCTATGCAAAACTACGGGCCGAAAGAAATACCTGTCAATGAAGTTTCTTCGAATTTCTTTCTATCACAATGACATTATTTCGTTGATCGGACTTCTTCATAAAAGGGTTTAGGATAATCCAGAGATTATGTTCCGCAATTTAGGTCGAAATTCGGAAAATAAGTGTTTCACAGTACAAGCAGTCGGCTTGAAACTTTGGCATGTAAGTTACATGGTAGGCCAGGTACAGGACATGGTATTTCTACTATTGAAACGCCTAATTACTTTTTTTTCGTATACAAAAACAAATTTCGCAGTAGGAATAATCCCTGTGTCGCGGTGGTTATGGTTATTATTCCAATTTCAGGAATCGCCTTAAAAAGTGATAGACATTTTGCTGTTCTTCTGAACCTGCATGTCTAAGAGTTCTCCAAATGTTCTCGAAGATATGTGAAGTCTGCCAATCCGCAATAGGCCAGCGTGGTGAACTATGGCCTAACCCTTTTCACACCGTGAAGAGGCCCGTGCCCAGCAGTGGGACAGTTTAATACACAGCTGATATTATATGTTTGAGGAAATGTATTGAAAATCTTTAGGACGAATTAATCCATGCATGAAAGTCACGTCCACGCATGATGGAGAATAAAACTTATTGCGAAGACATTACTAAGTTATACAAAAGTAAAACGTGCGGCCTTGCCTACTAATTTCTAGTTAACTGATAAAAACATCTCTACCGCCATAAAAATATGAGCAATCTTGTAGTTTTACTTAAAATGTCTGAACTATCTTATTCTGCCGTTAGTATTCATGGTACTCAGAGTTGTTTTGGAAACATGAAAAAACAAAAATAAGTTCCCGTTATACGTCGCCCAAGATGGTCCCCGAGGTACAGTTTATTATACCTATTACATAGTGAGTTGAATGTCTCAATGGTCCCGAAGCAAAAGTATGCGCGTGCTATCGTGAGGTCTCAGGTTCGATCCTGGGTTGTGCAAAATGGTGTTGGAATGTTTTCTTAGGCAATCTTCTGTAACAATACGGAATCTTGCAAAGAGCTCGGTAGACGGTTATAGGTTCGGCAACTATTACGTAGGACCTATAACATAGTTGGCGATATGTGGCTGCAATTACACCCAGTCTTGTCCATTGGGGATATATTGATGTTTGTATATGTATGCCAACGAGACAGCTGTTTGTATGGTATCAAAGTTCAGTATTCAGCAAAACAGTATATAATACTGAAATGAAGGGTCAATACACGGACAGCACTTTTTTATTTCCGTCCATTATAAAGATTATACAGAAGCAAAAGAGAATGTTCCAGCCACTTCATTTATCTATTATTCATATCTTTAAACGCCATAACCGAATTTTATTTACCAGATAACTATAAAAGCTCTCTACAAGCAACTACTCGTATCAGCATCAGAATAAGGTCTAAAATCGTATAGCAAATGGCATATGCCGTTAGTAAATTGTTTAGAACAAGCGATAACAATTGAGTTCGGTGTTCATCGACCTATAATGTGATGAAGCCATGGTAAATCAGTTTTCCATGTCGATAAAACTGTTCAATGAGATTACGCAAGGGAGCTCCCAGTACTTAGTCGAGAGTCACGAACTATTTTTTGTAGGAGCACTTTCTTATGGTTTACCTTTATACCTTTACCTACAACTGCATTATCAAACAGAACTAAGATGGTATAAATAATCGACCACCCTTATGTCATTTGTTCAATGGCCCTATACTAGAGTGCGGTAAAATACATCTTAGGCTTTTTCTTATAAATAATTAAGGCTTAGCCTGTTAAACACTTATGATAGAATATAACTTATGGTATAATTTTATCGTTCGATTGTTTGACCAACTGGTGATAAAATATTGGTACCTATAAACTCAACAGAAGATATGTAAAATATCGATCTCTGGAAGAAAAACAATCCAAAAAATAGGTTATTAAATTTGGCCTTTATTGGATTGCGTTTTGATATGTTTGCTAAGGATGTCTTACGAAAGACTTGCTCAAACAATTTGCTGACTAAGGAAGGCTTATCACTTTCTTTTTCAATGGCTAGGTCGAATTATTTGCGAAAGCCGATTTAATTACAAGAGCCAATTATTTAATCTTTAGGGGATTATTACAATAATTTTGGTTAACAAACCAAAAAAATCAAGTAGATTCCTTTTCCCAATAATTTATTCAACATATAAAGTAGCAATGATGAGATCATGAGTATTTAAGTTTAATACCGATATTATATTTACAACACACCTTTCTATTATTATTTGGGAAGCGCTTTCTCAGTAGGCTAAGCGTTATAAAGGACAAAACATATTCTTCTGGTGTGACCCAGGACCTATTGTGGTCCAAAATCAAACTGTTCCGTATAGAATATCTATAGGGGCCAATAGCCTCATGTATAAGACAAAGACCTTTAGACGGTTCACCTTAGACGAGCCCAATTGTAAAGCACCAGCGGTCGAAATCAGAATTAGTTCAAGATGATAACTTTCATGTTCATTGTCTGTATATCTGGTGCCTTCGAATCTCTATAATAGTTTATATATGGTCCTGAGTCATATTTGGTATAGAAAATATGCAATTTTACACTAAAGATGTGATACATGTTTTGCAAGTTGTCACAGACCTGTAAACATAAAAAAGACAACTTTATGCACAGTTGAATGTGTGTCAAACACATTTGTGCTACGCTAGAAACGTCCGGTACATATGATAAAATATAAAATACTTAGATGAATAATTAAAATATTAAATAATTTTATGCTCGAGAACACATTTTAAGTTTAATAATTACGAAGTTTAGCGTCCATTATATTTCTTTCCTATAATTTTAAACTAAATTTCATGCTATCTTTCCTTTTCACTGAGAACAGTAAATCTCGAGTGCAAGGCTACTGTAACCAGTTAATATCAAGCGAGCAGTGTGTTTTATCTCCACTTAGACAGAATACTAAAATTTATCACAAAGCAATTTAACTGGAATTTTCTATATCTATCCTACAGAATACCTATGTGATACTTCCGTAACTGCCCTTTCCAAGTTCTGGTGCTTTCCAATATCTGGTGTTCATGGACCAGATATGCTGTGTAGAACATCTTAAATTCTGCCTTTGTCTAATTGTTACAAGTAATAACTTGGTCGCAACTTCTATCAAACTTAACATATTGAGAAGCTTACCACCTGAACTATCAAAGAATCTATCACACGTTACGTATATTCAGAATCACATCATAACATTTGTAGTGACTCCTCCAAAGCTCCACAATAACAGGAACACTATTTACTTTCAATATTACAACAATACTTAAATCTGTTTCCTATCTATACCATTGTGCTGACAATAATTGTCTTCTACGATTGTGTACGACGATTGTTCGTGGCGTAATATCAATTCAAATGTTTGACCCAAAATTAGACGTATTTTATCTTAGTAATTGACAGATGCGCAACAGTCGTGCATTGTCTTGTGCAGGTTGTGAGTTGTGACATACTCGGTATTATGGTAAGTAAATGGAAGGAATACATATTGATAGTTTGCCGTGGGTGGTGCTTGGAAAGAGTTATGTATTTTTTATAGACATATATCTTTCTTAAGCAAAATAGGTCGAATTGTAACAAGTGAACTGAGTGCACGGATGGCTTATTGGTTGAAGTTGTCGTCTCGATATTGCCACCGCGCCGAGTGTTGTGGGTTCGATCCTCAAACGAAGTCAAAAAAATACACATACAGTTGTTCCGAGTGTGTGTGTGTGTTCTTTTGTTTCGGTATTTGAATATGTATTTGTAAAGTCCAGGATACGATACAGGAATAAAAGATGTACGGGAGTAGCCTTTATAAAATAAAAAGAAAAGAGACGTAATGATCCGTAGTCTTTGCTTAGAACTCCATGACATAAATCTAATGTATGTATATCCTTTACGCAGGCAATGCAGGCATGGTTAGATAAGATTGTATGGTATTGATAACATTCAAGTCCTACCAAATATTAGCCTAGTCTAAGGCCTAACAGAAGCGGTGTAGTTCCTTAAAATTTCTTGACAGGAAATAACTTTCCTTGACTAGATACAACGTCGAAACCTCACGATGAGCAGTCGTGCCTACATTTATGCTTACGCCACTAGAACAATAAAGTTTCCATATTGTTCTTTTTTTAATGTGTATCTTAATACCATTTTAATTTGTTTTATTTTAATTAATATACTATCTTAAAAGCACATAATTTTGAATAAAGAAGTGGACTAGTTACCGTACGAACTACTTCAAGAGCTGCGTATACTCAACCTAAAAAAAAGAGACACGCACTTATGACACAAATTATAATTAGTTGTGATTGGCTAAAGGAGCACGTGTTAAACTCAATTTTAGTTGAGACGAGATAATTGTGGCCTTTCATTTTGCTATAATACCAGTGATTATATTATTTAGAATGTGGTTAACAAGGTCGCGAATGTTTTTAAAGTATTCAAAGACGGATGTAAAAAATCTTGAGGCTATGTTTTAATGCCTATTTTGTAATCGTATAGTTGTTTTCTTTGTTTGATTATAAGGTATCAAACGAATTAAAAGTGTTTGTGTTGAATATAAGCAGCTTGATGTTTTGTGTGTGTTTGTGATTTTAAATACTAGTATTTGCGCTTGGTATGGTAGGTTACTTCAACTGATAATATTTTTCGTAGAATAAATGTGGCGAACTTTTCTACGGCCTGTCTGATGCTAAGAAGATAGCAAGCGTATATTCACGTACATTACTACCGCGTAGGGGACTGGACAGAAGAGAAATTAAAAATGGTGTGAATCGAAAGACATTAGAAAAGTATAATAGGTATATGATCCTCAAATAATTGTGGATAATGACCGTATTGCTATCGTACTTCCCTTGGTAACAATTGTGACGAAAAGCTTTCTTACTTAATCGGCTCAAATGGCGTATTGATGTGCATATTGGAAACAAGTATATGGAGCATGCTTCAGGTACCGCTAAAGACTTGCACCTCATCATAAAAATACGATAAGTAGCAGCTACCACAAGGCAACACCCGTTTATACCGGATCTTGTTCGATACCTACTAAAAGTAAACATCTAGATCATGCATTTAACTGATATAATTTAAGAAGAGTCCAATATAGAACAGTCCACGAGTCCAGACGCCATTCCTATGGCATTTCTAGGCAATGTTTATACTATGGAGTTGAATATTTTTATTAGAGGTGTAAATCATTTCCGATTCGCATATCCCCATGCGGAGACGATACAAAGTATATTTAGCATTCCTAATAGATCTTATGTCAAGCCAATAAGATTGCTTATCGCCTGTTTTAAGTGCACACGTGAAGTTTACGTCAAGGTCTAAACGGCGCATGCCGTCGGAGTCATCGGCCGCTGCCGACGGATTTAGCCGAACCGTAGACGGAAATAGCCGAATGTGAAGAAATATGCGCTTGTCCGCGTTTCTGCAAATGTTTAAGGTGAGATGTAGCGCGTGCGTCTTGCGGTCAATGGCGGTTCTTATCAGGGAAAAGTCCTCTTCCTCTTTAAACGAGTTTTACTGTTTCTAAAGTGCACGTAATATCGTTCAATATTGATGTACAGTTGCGCACGAATTATTTTATCATGACGTCAACTTTATAAAAAACAGCAGTCCTTTGAAGCCAGTTATTCTGATTCAAACCCTGTTGTTCGCTCTACTTATTCTAATGTAGCGGTAAATTGAATGCGATAGCAAGGATCTTTAAGACCTAGCTTTTGAATTACCATATCTGTTTCAATGGAGACGTTGCGACTGTTCCCTGCCTGAAAAGGGTTAATAAATATTGTTCGAAAGACAATAATATTTTCTATCTTAGCTGTTGATAGGTCAGCCATCTTGTTATAACTGTTATTTAACAAGTCAAGGAGAAGAATTCCTTTTTTAAAATTTGTAATGATCTGCGGCAGAAAGAGATAAAAAGTTCAAGGCGGCAATTGTTTCGAACGCCACATTCGATGTTCAAACGAACAACGGTTGGTTCTAAGAATGCAAACTCATGAAATGGGCATTAGTATTTTTAATAGGCTAACACTCACGGCTTTAGCAGATAAAGCTATCATTATTCATAGGTACTCTCACATACTAAAGTGTCAAGAGCGTTGTTGAGAGCACAAGTTTATGAGACGAACGCCGAAACAATGGTCTGGCCTTGTGACCTATCACGTTTGACAATAATGCTGGTATAACTGTCGCAAGCTCTGCACTTCACAAATATACTAACAGAAATGTAGATGATGGAAATGATAATGATTCACTTAAGTATTAAACGTTGTAGAAATCACTAGGAAACATTGAAAGAAACATCTTCATAACTTCCTAAAAGTACACTATAAGCTAAGAAATACTTCTATACATACATAGTATTACACCTTATATCCTAAAGGCTTTGGCAGAAGTGTATTAAACCCACATTTTGCCAACTAAGGTTATAAGATACCACTTTATTGAAGACGACGCTTTTGCCATATACCGGGCGTAGTTAGACACCGTGCTGATATTAAGAATCAAACCAGAGAACTCACGCACAGCAGTCGCATTCACTACTGAATACTTAAGACTTTAGAAATTCTCTGCCCAATTTCTTTGTGTTCCTGTAGTAAGTATTTTCTAAAAAGGCGTTAAGCTGTTAACAACTAATACCAGTCTTTCCTTTGGTGTGAGCAGCTTCGCATCACCTTTTTATGGAAAAAATGTTATTGTGCGGATTAATACCTAGGCTAATCATTCGTAGCCTATAGGCGGGCCTTATACCTATTAGCCACTTAGAACGAACTTGTGTAACCGGGGTTTCAGGGACCTTGGCCTTGCTTAGTGTGACTGTGGTGAACTGGAGCAGACAATGGCACATTTGTTGGTATTATTGCCTGAGCACTTGCACAATATCAGAGCTTTGTGCGGCCACTCCTAACGCAATTAGAATGGCCGAATATAATGCAAATAAAATATAGTTCACACAAGAACCATTGACACGTAGAAGAAGAAGTAGTATAAGAATCCTAGTCCAAAGTACAGTGCTTCTCTTGGCTTGGTAACCTTGACCTATAATTCCAACTATCATGCCCCTAAGTTATCACTACTTATAATTTAATAACATCGCTATAAAAGGCAGGCTGACTAATCCATTAGATGCTTTCTTATTACAAAGGTGACCATGGAGTTTCTTTATTAAACACACAACCATGGATTATTTGGCTTTATTAATAATTGTGTTGCTATTGTTGTTACGTGCGTCAGTAGCTATGGAAAATGTTGTTTTATCACGGAGGATGTAGTAATGCTTTTAGTATTTATATATAAAAGATACAGCGTTCAAACATGTTAGGTTAGGTAAGAAGTAAAAATTTCAGAAGTTAGAAAAAGCACGGATGATGAATGTTATTATAATTAGATTTAAAGACAAATCCCGCACTATTAAAACAATTCCTGTGTCGCGGGCGCCTTTATAAACTTTAAATAACGGACACAAAGAACACCCAGACTTGGAACAACAATTTATGAGACACACAAATTTATGTCCCGTGTGTCGTTTGAATATTTTGAATCCACAACCCCTCGGTTAACGGTAGTGGCGAGGCGAGCACTTAAACCAGTATACCTGTCTGTGTAGTCAGTAGATCATTGTCATTGACGTTCCAAAAAAAAACAATACATGGTCCTTCCTCAAATGTTCTGTCACGCTCTTTTTATTAGTTTATCGTAAAGCCTTTGCTCCATTCCTCCTATTGTTTTAAAGACAATGTATTACTTAGTATTTTATCATTCCTATCTATATCTTATTAATAAGAATGACATCCAATTTCCAAAGATAAATAAACACTATGATAGCCTTCATCAATATGTGATTCGAGAAACTTCCATACTTAACACACTCGTTTTAATACAAACGTTGCAAATATTAAAAAACTTGAGCAATTTAAAAAACTGGTTGAATCTGTGCATCAGCTCACAAAAACTGTTATAAAAAGCATAAATAGAATCAAATAACAATTAAGTCTCGTTCGTTCGATAACCTTGGTCTTTAGTCGATCTAGGCCATTTCGTACAATATTGCCTAGTCACACAATTATGCTGTCGCAGATTATCTTCTAAGACGCCGCGGCCATCTAAATCAATTGCGGAGAAATCAATCTAAACCGTTATAATAAAGGTAATGTGTACGCAAAAGGGTGTGCGGATGTAGGACCGGATCGACTATGCAATTTGCCCACTATACAACATACATAAAGATATTTTCCATTTACTGTTGACCTAACGGATTAGTAAAATATTTATATTGTCCGACAACCGTGAGATGAATTTAATCCTTTGAAATTAAACTACTATATACGGATTTTATCGCGTTGTTTATTTGACACTTGATTACATAATTCAGAAAATACTACTATTAAACTTTACTAATTAAATTATTAAAACTATTTATACTTGAGTTTACACTTTCCCCGACGTTTCTATTGAAGCATCCGAAACGTCGGGTAAAGTGAGAAATTTAATTTCAATGAATAACATCCGCGTAAACAGAAGACAATAACATGTTAATCCTTCTTGTTATTGCGGTAAATTTCCGACATAAAGTGATAGTAATCAGTGCTTATGACAGGTCAATTCAACTAATACATGATACCACCAGAGGGTGCCACATGCGGAAGCTGTGTATTTGCATGATTTTTAGGGCTTTACGGCTTTTCAAAAATTGCCATAGCGGACGGTGTTTCAAGTCCACACGGCGGGGTATTGGTAAAGTTTTCAACTAGCAATAATCGCACCTCGGATTAACCTCATCGGTTACGATATTGCCTCTGCGCAAAGTTAAACAAAAACGACCGCCACGGGGGTATTTATACTCGTCATGTGAACGCAACCATAGCGCGAATAATTAATATTAATATTATTAAATTAAGAATTAATATTTCCACTAACGCCATCTATCGAGTGTAAAAGCAGCTGTTCATAGTCTGTGCGTAACCTATGTTTATGCCGAGGTCATCTTTAAGTTTTAAGTATTTTTTACCTAATCCTTAATTATGTTAATTTATTTAAATCAATACGTACTGATAAAATATTTCATAATACTGCTATAATATCGGTATCTTCCTTTTGTTACAAACGTTTCAGTCTAAAAACAAAACGGACGTTACAAAACCGATGACAACTCTTTGTATTCATTTTTCTTTACATTTTATATCTTCTATCTTCACTTCCTTCTAATAGGAATTAGGTAACCTCCGTCACTTTCACACAATTTTGTAATAAAGAGAAGATTTGCGGTTTAGTACCAAATTATGTTATTTTGGTTATGTCTAAAAACTAAAAAACTGTAGTGTTGTCATTGAAAGGTTTCATCCATTCAATAGTAACTATTGTGAGAAATGATGATTGGGAATTGTGATTATAAAAAAGTTACCTTTTAAAGAATATCCCGTTTGCTTAAGAACGATAATAATTATTATAATTATATCATTAGGATGCAAACTAGTAGGCATACTGCCCAGCCCGCCTCATGATAAGCGGTTGGAGTAATTTATGAAAATATTTTTACCTACCTAGCTATATTAAAACATTGAATGCCATGTAGCAGACACAATAGAAAACGTGCATTGTGTTAAAAATATAACGAAGTTTGTTAATCTTTTAGACCAATGATATAATTAATATTATCATAATTATTTTGTAGGTATGAATTTGAATAAAACGTGAGAGCAATACCTCATTCAAATTCACCCAAATATTGCACTACTATTTTATTCAAATATAGACATTATTATATGATATACTCATAATCGTGTGAAGTTATTCTTATATTAAAGACGAGCGAGATACACATTTTTGTACAAATTATTTTGCTTCGCAGACAAAGACATAAGTTTTATGATGCCGAATAAAATATTACGAGTGGCTACACCGCAGTAGTTATTTTTTAACAGACTATGTATAGACCGTAAAATTACATACATTCCGAGAATTGTTCACAACAACAAAAACTTGGGTTTAATTGCACGAGGTTTAAGAACAAAGCCGTATTCAAGGTCAGTACGGCACTCATTGATGTCGATGTTCCGTTACGCATTGTACACGGTTCACACTGACTAACTAACTATTTAGGTAAACGTAGGGTTATCATAGCTAGAAGAAAACAGAAGCTGCAAGCGATGAGAGATTTCTGTGTCAGAATAGATAGTGTAATCATAATAATAAACTAGAAAAAATCCCAGTTTGTTAACACGTTTTTGTATAGGTCGTTGAAAAAAGTGTAAATCAAAGAAAAGGGGTGGCCAAAGACTGAAGTTTGCCGATTTCAATCAGGAAAAATTGGCGCGTATGATTGAGTGCTTCTTATTAGTAATTTTAAATGTTAGATATTATATTAAAACAAATCTGCACTAGGCATAATTTCGTTGTTGCGTGGGACACAGATTTCCACAAACACTCGACGCTGCTAAAGTGACCCCTAAATCACTACGGCATCCGTGCAGAAATAATATATTAAAGTAGAGAATTTTAACAGTTAAATATTTACATTTGTATCTGACAAAAGGCTTCTTGAAATGAATGGCTCTGTGTAATAAATTTGACGCTAGAGTTTCTAACCTTGTTCAAAAAGACACTTATCAAATTCCTTAAGCCCCTTCTCTTGGTAGCCCTAGGTGCACCCAAGAACTTAGATACGAATAGCCCCGTCTTCCCACAGCCCGCCAACGTACGTGCCCATGTAATTGGCGAATTAGCTCAGATTCACATAATACCACCATTACTGTCAGTATCTTGGCACTGTAATTAAATAACCGGTCTAAGTAAAGAAGTCATGTTCAATAGACAGACACCGAAGATTGAAGCACAATTATAAGGCAATGCCAAAGGATGTAATTAATAAGCATATCAGTATAAATTGATTTAGTAATTATTATTGTAGACATCCGTTAGTGTTGTCTGGCTGAGTTTAGGTAGCAAAGTTATCGAGAGGGAAACCTTGTAGTGCTCGTGGCGGCCACTAGCAAGAATTTAGGGAACTTTTAGGCCTTTACAGCCATTCAAAAATTGCCATAGCGGACGGTGTTTCACGTCCACACGGCGGGGTATTGGTAAAGTTTTCAACTAGCAATAATCGCACCTCGGATTAACCTCATCGGTTACGATATTGCCTCTGCGCAAAGTTAACTTGACCGGGCGCTTAGGGGGTATTTAAACTTGCGATATAAACGAAACCATAGCCCGATTTAATTTTTCCACTAACGCCATCTATCGAGTGCAAAAGAAGCTCTAGATAGTCTATTTGATCTGCAGTTTTACAGGGAAACTATGGCCAATATTATTAAATATTATATGTAATAATTATATAATTATTAAATATTATATGTAATAATTATATTTAAAATATACAAAATATTTAATTATTACAATTTTACAATCCGATTAAAATCAACATAGAATATATACTTACAATAAATACAAGCGTTTCAATATAAATAATTGTACGCAAGTAAGACTTTTAATAATTTTGCAATGATTGTTAGTATTAATTAATGTTAAGTAATTATTACTAATTTACACGAGAAAAATAAATTGACTAACAAGACAGTAACAAATTGGGAGCAATTTCATGCTACAGCAGTTGCTTATTAAACAAAAACAAAAGATAAGACTTTAACAATGGGAAAGTTTCTACAATGACAATAGAAATTAAAAATCAAGTGCTCACAAAATAATTATATAACAAAGTTGTAATTCTGCAAGTAGAAATTAAAACAAAACTTTTTATTTTGTAACAAATAAAAAAGCCTTACCTATAATTACGTATAATAACTATTGTTGTTCATCATAGACCATAACAATAAGAACATAATAGCCTTGTATCTTATTTCTTAGTCTTAGAAGTTTTGTTTATAGATGGAGAAGATAAAAAAAACAAAAGTTATTGATAGGTCAACAACAATAAACAACATTACTGTATCACAATTCGATTATAACGATAGAAATGTTGATATTACGAAACCGGACACCATAACACCTAATGCTTACGTAAAAACTGAGAAAGAAAGTTAAAATCATACGCATAGTGTAGTAGACAACCGATGCGAATTGCAAAACAGTCGTTCCTAGGAACGGCGTGGCAAATCGAAATGGAACAGGCCGTGCAGGCATCAGCAGGTCATCTGACGTAATGCTATCGATAACAAGTAAGTAATAACAAGTGACTGCATTAGGTAAATCAAATGAGCCGTAGCGTGCCGCCGTGAAATTGGCTATCTTAGATTGAGGTAATGAGCTTCGAAGATAACTAAAAATAATACTGGGTGTTCTTATAATATCGCTACACAAAACAGGCAAGATGATAAAGTATAATGTATAAAAGAGATACCATGTAATTAATGAGAACTTACGTTACGAACCTACTAATTCTTATTAATGTCATGAGAAGTACTTATATATATTTTGCAATATGGCGTCGAGCTGTCATATTTAATGTCAAAATAATAATGTTTTGCTTTACTGGAGGAGCTTTGTCGCTGGTTTTGCAGATAGCATTCATTCCTTTATTCTTTACGTAAATGCGACGTTTCAAGCCAGTTACATAACTACGATATTATGACACTGTAGATAAAATTTATTTATCAACCCCATTTTCGCTGCATTTGCTTTTAAAATGCACTTGACTGCAATATTTTCAGCGTGAAATTCGTGATAAAGCGAGGCTAACGAAACAATGGCACGTTTTAGCATTAATTACCAGAACTTCTATTACGGACAATATTTCTGTTTAGTTTGCACCGTCAGACACATCATTTGACGAAATTGCCAAGAAACCGCAGCTGACGTACCGTAGCTTACGAAATGTTAATGACTCATCAAAATAATAGAGTTGCGCAACTTTTGCCCTCGAGAAATATGAAGTAAAACTTGTCAAGAAATAAACCATTAATGTTGTTTAATACTACAAAGTTATAAAGTTCCTAAATATGAATTAGAAACCCCTGATCCTGTATTTAATATCCTGTTTCTGACGTCATTGACGCAAGGAAGAGAAACATCAATGCATGCTAAATGAGTTTATAGTCATTGACTTGTACTTATAATTATCTTAACATTTAGAGTGATTGTAATTGATCACCTATATATACATTTTTAATTTAGGGAACTAGTCAAATGTTACTGCTGGACGTATTATTACAGATCTTGGTAATTTGACACCTAACCTTGTATTTAAACCTCTCAAATCACCTTTAACTCTTACTAGCTTTCAAATTCCTTACAGCTTGATGATTAGTGTTTGATGATAACAAGCAGAGCTGGCATTTTTTACAGATATGTGCTGACCCTGGTATGTATTATTCGACCTCGCTACTCAAGAGTTGAGCATTACAATAAATTACCTCCTTATATACGCACGCTAGAAGATTTGACATGGTTCTAATCCAAGCAGACCATACGGTAACGTTAATACGCGATGGCGAAGCTAAAGCGTCAGGTAAAAAGATGGCAACAGAGCTTAATTGGTGGCAAGCCGTTAGCTTGTCTCTCACGAGCGCCATAGTAATCCGTTTTCTGCAATTGACTTACTTGCAGGATGATAAATGACTGAGGCATACTTTTAATTCATTACTTCAACAGACATTTCAGTATATTTGTCAACGGAGACATCTACGACAGTATGAGCACGTTAAGCATAAATTACTTCTTTATGTTTAGGTCCTACATGTTCATGAATATTACAGCTCCTCATCAAAATGCCATTTAGATAAACATTTAATGATCATAGGTTTTATGAATGATTTTATATTCACAATATCTTTTTTCATAGCCATTGATGCCGGAATAGTTAGCGGCCCACCTGGTGGTAAGCGATAATCGCCAATTATGTACATGTTTATGAATGGCAGAATGCTGGTAGCAACCCAGTTGGTTACTATCATCTGCTATGTAGGAGAGTGTTATGCGAGATGCCGGGGTTACATACTCGAGTCGCTTATATTGCAACCGGAGAAGTTACAACCAGGGTAACCCCCTGACTGCAAAGACCAGGGCAACCCTCTGACTGCAAGAATCAGGATAACCCTGATTTCTTTGATTGCTACAACCTGGGTGGTCCTTCAACTAATAAAATGTTATCATATCTATCTCTTTTTACTTAGTAAACATGCTCTGAATTTAATACCTTATTATTTCTATAACTCACATTGTATTAGAATTAATTTAGTTTCCTTTGGATGTGTTTCTTGAGAACACAATACATTGACCTGATCAACGCCTCCGTCTGTTGTCATACTACTAACGTCTACTCACTTTAGACGATCATTATCATATTACGCAACTTTGCCTTTTAAAGTGTATAATATGAGAATTTCCATATTCAAATGGAAGACGGTGAATCATAAGTCACGATTGAATGAATGAACACATCTTACGAATCCTTTTGTGGCCACGTTTGCGGTTGTGTATGGTATAAATTGTAAACGTAATCCTTGGCGCTTTTGATATTTGATTATACCGCTCATCCGCCTTTGCTTTGTATTGCCAATGGACACAGTAGGAGTACAAGCTTTTGTGTTATACTCATAATAATTTTAAACAACTTATTGTCAACCTTCATTGGTTAATAATAAAAACGTCTTGAGAACGATTTATGTAGTGCTTCAATTGTTATTCTTTGTCAAAAGCTTGTATTCAAATCGAGTTAATCAACTTATTATGGTATCTACACAGCTGTTGGTTGTCTAGAGGTTTATCACTTGCGCTAGTAGCAGCGCGGGCGCGTTCGTTGCCCAACGCACAGCTGCGCCAACGTCCATGTATCGTACGTTTCATAATACGCCATCGAAACAGGGTCCAAAATGGCTTTGTTTGCATGTTGTAGCTGACGTATACAAATATAAAAAAATATGTTAAGAATACGTAAATATTTTAAAAAAGCTCTTGATTTTTGAGTCGAATCATTTAATGAATTTTATAAGTCCTTTGATGTCAAATAAATTGGGTAGTTGAGTATCGAGGGTATAATTACGGTAATGTTATTGAAATGGAAAATGTATGCAATTTGTTATTTTATTCAAGTTTCTTGTTACGTGTACCGTCATATCTCACGTCACTAACTACATATCAGAGTACAACGATTGTGAAACTGTAATGGCCACTATAAAATAATTCGAAATCTGTGCAGACAGTATCGCGATTTGGTCCATTACAGAATTGCATCGCGCATATGCGAGGCAGATCATTACTATGATTTGCGGCCGGATCGACCGTGGTATCCGTGGTCATTGCATTGTGGACTGATTGCTGACTTTACAAACTTACAGTTTCACTTCACATTCCTATATTCACCACTCTCTACTCGTCAGAGAAAGGCTACTCAATTTTGTCATCGGCATCATTACCATTGTTTTAATCTCCACCAACGATATTACTTTCTTGATGAAATCGTTCTTGTTTTGAACGACAGCTATTGAGTAAACTATCACTGTTGATTTTGTTCAAGAGTATAAGTTTTGTAAAGTGATGTGAGATTTTTATTATAGTAATGTAAACATGCTTACTTTTGGAGTGATTTCTGTTACTCCGAATTGTGCAAATATCGGTGAAAGCACCAACCCAAGAAAAAAACAAACTTATAGCAGCACTCAGCAACAACATGACACTTTAAAACAGCTTCAGTATAAGCCGTATAAATTAAATTCAGATCTTAACAGTATTTTACGGATTATGACAATTGTAAATGAACGCAGATCGATATCAAATAAAAATAATCATGTGTTATATTATACATGATATAAAAGTGAAACTTTCACGCAAATTACATATGAAAAATTAAGAGTTCACTTAATAGCAATGGTACGTGTCGACGATCACGCAGGTGCAACGCACCTCAATAATCTGATATCATTTATAACTTCACGGGCTACACCCATCGTGAATTACGCATGGACACTGTTATAAGCTACCGGCTTTGTGCAGTACGTTTATCTTCATTTTCAATAACGCTTATAATATTCCTTTGTTTTGCGTCATGTTTTCAAGACAAGCGATGCAACCGTGAATCATGCGACCGCTTTGAAGCCATTGAGCGTCTGAGTATTTGACGTAAGACTGCAAATGTATGTTTATGTGCACAAATAAAAATAACAGTATCCGATTCGTAACACCTAATTAAACTGTAGAAAGACAAAATATTGACAAACCTTTCGCTGTTTTGAATCTCCACGCTTTGTGTAATCACCAATGCAATATATTTACCTATAACAAAAGTATTGAAAACATTATTACATCGTCAATGTAAGCGAAGTACTTTTGAACCGCTAGAGCTAAGTTCAAGAGCCGTACAATACATTTCAAGTACGTTTATAATTGAATTATAACCAAAGCCGCACGAGTACTGTTTGACTCTGACATTAACAACTCTTTCTCGAAATAAAACATAAATGTATAGGGAGCTGTTGAAATGTTTCATAAGAGTCTGGAATTCCAAGTTCAAACAATGAGTCCACATAGGAATGCACAACTCTCAATAGTGCTTGTTGTTGAAGAATGCAGTTATTGTAGCTTAGTTTATAAGTAAACATTAATAAAAATAAACTCCGTTACTTTTCCTTTGTATAAAAGGACGTATGACTTCTTGTGTGAGGTACTGAGTATGTCAATTAACAGTAGTTAGTAAAGGTTTTATTACTCCATCGTATTTGTTAATACTTTGTATGTCTTTATAACTACCAGCTAGATTATTGGCTACAGTAAACTGGCTACTTAGCACTTGCCTATAATATGCTGTTGTGAAACTTATACTGCATATCCTTCGAACAGCCGCTACTTCTATTTGCATACTAATTACTAATTGTTTATCTTTAGATGTATTAACTTGTAGCTCAAGGGTAATAAAGAACTAAATCCTACTTTACTGCGTCCTTGCTTTCAATAAATTATTGTAATTATTGTTAATAATTGCAAAACTAATTGCAGAACTCATTCTTTTTCCGTATTCGTATGAGAAGATAATAACCTGCAAATAAGTTATTTGCAAAGGCTATACGTAACGGTACAATCGATCACTTGTCAAATAACAAATTATTACATATCATTAAGTTTGATGAATTAAATGAAAGTCCATCAAGTGATGACGGTGATCAAACAGTATGTGCTGAAATGTAAAACACAGTGATCTAACCGCTGCGGTATTATACAACTGGCAATTATTCGTTGCGGTTGGCAACATCGGTAAATTGCAAAATTGACGGGTGAAAAAAATGGACTCGGACGGATAGACATGACAATTAAAAAAAATGTCAATACTTATGAATTAATTTTAGGCTATTACCTTTTATTTGGAGGCTTTTACCTTAAAGGGAAAAAGGTATGCCAGCCTCATCGTACCCTAAATTAGATTTTCCTTATGTTTAATAATACGCTTACCTTATTACTATGATGGAGAGGCAGACAGTGCTGCAGATACCATGTCATAAACACACCTTGCTGCCGGCGATAAAGGTTCTGACAAAATACTTATAAAAACCCAACGTCAAAGCCCTTAATTACTGTACGTTTCAACTCAAATATAACCATTTTACTGCCACGCTGATTCAGAGTCGACAATTTGAGCGTATGCGCGATCACGAAGACCCAGGCATCAGGTGTGAGCAAAGTTACTAAGTTTTTCTATCTGGTTATAACGGTGCTTGGTAAGCCGTAATAGCCTCGCCCACTATTACATGGGACCTAAACACAATCGGCAGAATGTGGTTGTAATTATACCTCTGTCTATCTCTTCCTCTTTATACTGGCATGATTAATTATGTTTCAGTGTATAAGTCTATTTTATTTGAGGCTTCTCAAACATGCAAATTAACAAGTAGATATACAAGATGCAGGGGTCTATAAAATAGATTGTGACTGCGGACTCTCATACATTGGTCAAACCAAGAGAAACATAGGCACCCGCATAAAAGAACACATAGCTGATGTAAAACACCAACGCTCGTTGAAGTCTGCTGTGTGTAAACATGTGCAACAGGGGACCAACCACTACCTGAGATTTGACAAACCACAGATTCTCGCTAAAGAACACCGATTCCTACCAAGGATGCTTCGCGAGGCTATTGAAATCAAAAAACATCCTAATTTTAATAGAGAAGATGGTTGGAATGTACCACCAGCTTGGGATCCAGTAATAAAAATAGTCAAACCTAAGAAGAAGCAAACCACAGCTAGACTTCATGATACTTTGAGCTCATTCTGCGTAAATAGAAACACCAATGATTAAATTATGTTCGGGTACTTTGAAATAACTACACTGGAACATTGAGACAACTGCCATCTTAGTCTCCCCGTGACCATGGCTGCTGAAAAGCAACCGAAACGTCGGGGAAAGTGTAAAATTAAATTAAATCTAAATAGTTTCAATAGTTTTAATAATAATTCAATTAGCTTAAAAATTAGTAAAGTTTAATAATAGTAGTAGTGTAACAGTTTTCAAAATTATGTAATAAAGTGTCAAATAAATAACGCGATAAAATCCGTATATAGTAGTTTAATTTCAATGAATAATATTCGCGTAAACAGAAGACAATATTAAGTAGATATATACTAAACTAAACAATAACCGTTAAGATTGATGAAGCCAAGCAGTCAACAAGTTTGAATGTTAATCCCAATTGCTTAATACAAGTACATAATATATGCATCAGGAAGTTTTACGCACTCGAACATTTATTACATAAAGTACAACCTTCAGATGCTCATAACTGAGAGGAAATAGTAATTTACTAACATTTGACTGACAGACGGACGGACAAAGGAGTACTGTAATTGTACGTAATACCAGTACGTACCAGATAATTGAACATTCGGAGATTCGCGAACCTTGTGCAAGTAAATGTGTTATGATTTTTATTGTTATGTTTTATTATGAAGTTACAAAATTGGTAATGTAATTATAGCTATCGTAATTTGTTAAGAGCAAATATTGCAGATATGAACGTGAGTATTAAATACATTGTATACACAATGAAATTACTTTACAAAATAATTTGATATTAATTACAACAGCGGCGAGAGATAATGAAAGTTTGAGATGGCTCAATAAACTCTCGTAATATCTCTGAACCACGTTTCGGTATGGATGTGAAAATATAGAAATAATAGACCTATACAACAGTTAGACTCTGTGAATCACACATTGTTTTCTGCTGGGTGAGGTCAGAAGTCAGAACCATACGACTTTATACATTGGTTGGTGAGCTTAAGCTTTACAGCACTACGACAATTTTAATGACCTTTGAATCCTTTTACTGAGTCAATGCAATAAAAGGAATAATGCTACTAAGACCTATTTCAAAATATAAATGTATTCTATCGACAGTAAAAGTTGATCCAAAATTGTCAGCTACTCCTCCTACATGCTTACGCGAAATCTAATCAGATTTACACAAGACAGGTTGTTCACCTCGGTTGAAAACAAAATGAGGTTCAATCAACACCCACCTACGTTGTATTACTAATGCATTTACTATTCGTAGTGGGCCCACGTTTATATTTACTCATAAACACATAGTGAGGAGAATTGAGGTGGCAGATACCGTTTTTATTTGGTGTAGTAACATTTTTGTAGTAGGTAGCAGCGACAGCTTGGTCGGAGACCGTTGGATTGTTATGCAGAGGTTCTCGAGATCGATTCCAAAGCAGGCCATCCTACTTTTTGAAGCTATGTACGTATTAAATATTTAAATATCGCTCGATTTAACGTGAAGTTATCAATATGTCTGAGAGTTCTCCATAATGTATGTTCTCGAAGACATGTGAAACACAAAGGCTACTACTATTCAAATAAAAACGCTTTTGTGAGTCATCAAAAGCGTAGCAACTAGCATATAACATCGGACCGAATCTTTATTTCGCGTTTGTCTGTAACCTAAAACAAAACAACAAAAAAAATTAAAAAAAAATTATCTATACTTTTGAGGCTTTAGATCAATATCCAGGTGAACTCCTAAAACAGTTAATTATTCGCTGGATTGGATTTACAAGATCCAATGCCAAATAATAGTACTTCGTATTCAATAGAATTGCCCAGTTTGAACATTAACGATGCTAAAGTGCTCCAAATAAAAGAAACAACTCGATAAAACAAGTTTTATGTAGACTAATCACAGTTCTATATAGCATTAACTACTGATCGTGATTGAGCTAGAATATCAATATTAGATGAATTAAAAAAATATTATGGTATTCGCTTTAAAGATTATTTTGATTTAATAAGAGATTATTATTACACGACTATTACTTGGAAAGTGATTTACTAAAGTTATCATTTATAGAACTAGTTGTGCCTGTGAAGTTATTAATAGGAAACTCCATAATTTCAATACACTTTTACTTTATCCACTGAAAGTAGTTTAGTCATTAAGATCATTTCCTCATCAATCTAATTTGTCTATTCTTTCTTAATGACTGAACAGATTAAGTAATAAATATTAATTAAGGATATTACGTTGACTGTGGTTTTAAAGGTGTAACAAAAATAAATGAATGTAATAATGAAAGTGAGAACATGTCACTGTGTCACGACGCATTAGTATCGCAAACAAGCGTAGCGACCGGTTCCTTTTCTGGCGCCTGCAATTTCATGTGTGTGCTTTTCGGAGCTCTTACTCGCATTTGAAGCAGCAGAAGCAAGCGAGACAAAAAATACTTTAAAGATACCATAGTTGCTTATTTTTGCTGTGCTTAAATGTTATAATTCTGTAGAGGAAATCATTTGAATAGTACAGCAACACACTGTAACGCTATTTAAAAAATGAGAATAAAGGAAAACATTCTTTATAAAATAAAGACTATGGTAACTATAAAATACTGCCACTGTAGATGGAAGATACAAAATGCATCAAAAATACATTCTTACAACTTTATAGACAATTAAAAACGACGTTAACAATTCCACAAATTTAGATCCGTTATTAACAGTAAAATATATATAGTGGTTTGAGAGAGCTACTTGGCTTGGTTTCAAACCCTGAGGCGAATTTTGATGAGGTCAGCACTGGCTAGATAGTTTTCTATTGTCTAACACCCGTTTCTGCTAGATCTTAAGTTGATAATAACTAATAATATGGCTTAAAGCAAGAATCAATGGAACATACAACAACATAAAATAAAATAAAATAAGCTTAAGATCATGATTTGGATGAAATACATACGTAAAATTTTGATGCTGTTTATGGCAAACAATTCAAGTGATGCTGTTGATTTGGTTTTTGTAAATATTTTCCCACGTCGTTTGTAAATCTCTTTACGCTCATTGTATGCATAAATAGAAAAGTTTAATTTAATATTAGTCATTTCTAAAATTATCCATTCGCTATGAGATTTCATATTAGTTCATGGCGATAAGGTTGAGAAACTAAGCTTAAAACATGAGGTTAAGCAAACAACAAAAACATTATTTTTCTACAAGTTCTATATAAGTGTTTGCATTACAATATATGTATGAAAATTCTACTTTCGTTTAGTTTTAAAGGATAAATACTAATTTTACGTGACCATAACTCACGTTGCGATCAACAACCACAATAAATTGCCATTAAAACAACTGTTATGGTATTGAAGTTATTGCTCCGTATAGAATATTACTTTATAACGAGGAAATGAACGATATATATAGACACGAAATGGTAGTTAACGTCGAACTATAAACTCTGGTCATTCAAGTACATAATTTTCCTAGTAGCCCGAGATCGTGCGGAAATACAACACTCAGCCATTAGGTTAGTCACAGAACTCCCAGACACTAATTCTCATGATCTCCTTGTATCCATTCCAGAAATTTACAAGTTCCCTTCAGTACCGCGAGTGGGCGTAGCCGAGATTCTAAATCATGAAGCCACTTACAACATAGAAGACAAATTGAGCCATTTTGTCTGTTTCAACATCTACATTAACCGACCAAGACATCTTGAACCCTAGGGATTCACGATTTGATGCAGAAACTATAGATGCTAGAAAGATGCACGGATAAAGTTAAAGTGGTTATACAACTGGACCAGAGGTCACTGTCGATTTACGAAGATGACGCAAGGCAACATCGGCAAAAAGTTATGATAGTATTATCTATTACCGCTAGAGCCGCGAGATGTTTGTTCAGCGATTCTTGTTCGAACGTAAAAGAGATACTTATGCATTGGTGTTCAGTTACGCAAGTCTAAAGCCACTTGAGCTTGTGATTTCTAGTCAATTGCTTTGGAGAGCAGCGTCGAAATGATAAAACATGTCGATTGTCAAGTTGAAGGTAATATAAGTGTTCTTGATGGATCGAAATGCAAAGACCAAATATTAGTATAGAATGAGTGGTGATCTCAGGTATTCGGCCGATAGCATCAAGCGAGCGTGTTAAGGCGCAATTTGATTCAAGCAAGAACCTAAAAGCAATGACCTTGTAATACCGACACTAAACGCGCTTCGAGTTTGTGCACCGTTCAGTGCTCCTGAGATCATCAGTAAAATTACAAAATGTAATGACAAGGTATTTGCAAACATAATTTTGCATGGCCCATGAAATACTATAAATATTCAACATTCGAATTATATAGTACCTGCTGCATAATTTTATTGATAGAGAAACATCCAATTTCCCCCATATGGATGCAAATTGATATGAATCTTAACTATCCTAACTAATATTATAAATGCGAATGTGAGTTTGTTTGTTATGCTTTCTCGCCTTAACTACTGTACCAAGGATCATGATGTTTTGCATACACGTTTTAAAGGTACAGAAAAGAATACAGGTTACCTTTCCTCCAGAAAATGGTACTGTTCTCAAAGGATAGATTCTAGTAGAAAATGAGTCCCGAATAAACTGGTCAAGTTTAACAATAAGACGAGACATTGATTATAATTTTGCCACATTAGCAATTTCTAGAGTGTGTTAACAGAATGATATTCTTGTACTAGATAGTATTATAAGGAAGTGTTTTTATTGTTAGTTAACAGCAAGTACGAAGAATGAGATCATCGTGCTTGTGTGAGTCATATAATCTATTAATTTACTACCAACATAACTTGTTTCTGGTTGTTACAGTGCCATTGACCTATATTGAGACTCATTTGCGAAACACCATTGGCATTGTGTGCCATAAGGGGTGCTTCTAGGCTCTTAACAAAAAATAATTTTCAAGATAGTTATCGTATTACGTTACAAAAGAAAACAGTTTCTAAGTCTTGATTATTATTTTCTTTACACATCAGACCTAGTTGCTTTGTGACTTTGTAATGCTAGTTGCTCTGATTAGTGGTTTATTGATATAAAAATTAATCCTAATTAGTACAAATAATAATATTAATAAGATAATAAGTTTTCAAGTACGTAAACTAATTGTCCAACCATCACAGCAACAGAGCAAATCCCAGGTATTATCAATAAATATAGGTCAGTATGTTTAGCTGTGATTGTATATCAAGTACTATAAGTCTAATTATTTCAAAAGGATAGCTACTATGCAGCAATTGGGAGCAAATCATTGTGTGCACGTGAAAACGAATTAACCCACATCGCATGCGGTTTAGGTTGACGCCGTATAGTGTTTGTGATGGTCGTCAACGCACGGTCGAACTGACAGACATAACAGGACAAACACGTGCTCCCGATACTCAGTATATTGCATCCGCAAACAATGTCGTTTACCGACCGCTTGTGTCTGCTTTAATTATAATTCTGCACTAAGCTACTAGACAAACTAATGATCTCCATAGAAATTGATTAGATATAATCTTAAAAGACATCTTGGGCGAGAATAATGAAGACGCCGCACTGAATGGAATTATTTGAATGTTGTAATAGTAATAACAGTGTGATCCAGTTCGCGTTGTCATTTGCCAGTGTTAATAACTCCAATTTATGATGTTCGTATAATAGGACTGTGACTAATCTTAGCACTGACAAATTTGTAGGCCACATTGTTACAGTAATCAAAAACAATTGCGTGACTGAAACTGTATATGATTTGACGTGAGATCACGTTGATATTAAATTACTAGCATTAGTTACTGTTAATGAGTGTTATGAATACGCTAGACTTTGCTAGGAAGTATTTTAGAGTTCGAATAATTGAGCTAATCTAAAGTTGTGTTTACTTTCCTGCTAGCAGACCTTTAAAAAATGGTAACTTTATCAAAATTGATTATACAGAAATTAGTTTCGTTGATTGACGGCGTAGGCCGGAAATTTATTATGCAAAGTAGCCCGTGAGATAGGCCTGCCAAAACTTGCAAAATAATGTCATGAACTTTCTTGATACCCAATTTATTATTCAGGTTCAAATCACAATCAAATAAAATAACAAAGGAGAAAGCAAATGCAGAAGAAATAAAGCTCGAATATAACGAAGGACCCACTGGCGCAGTCGATTATCCTTTCTGAAAGTCGGCGATAAGCTAGCTTGATAATGGCGAGCTGTAGCTGAGAGATAAAATATTGATCGGCGATTCAATAAAGCTTCGTTATGAAGTGAGACCTACCGTAGTGTTCAATGTAGAACGTGGTGAATTAAGGGCAAGAATGGTTGCACTCAAATGGAATATAACCTGTTTGTCCTGCGTTTGTTAAGTATGTTCGTTTATATTATGTGTGTGTGTGTGTTGTGGCTTTGGTTTTATTCTTTGTGTTCTTCTGCAGTTCAGCATTTTAATATACATACGTCGCATTTATTTGCAAAATAATCTTATAATTGTAAACAAGTAAAATGCAACATTATTGTATTTTAGACAGAAAATAAAAGGTTGAAAATTTAGCGACGCACAGGCGTATAGGACTCAGCATAAAGTCAGGTTAGACAAACAGTGGCGTAATCTATACTAATATTATAAAGCTAAAGAGTTTGTTTGTTTGATTGTTCGAACGCGCTAATCTCAGGAACTACTGGTTGAAAAATTATTGTAGTCTTGGATAGCTCATTTATTGAGGAAGGCTATAGGCTATATAACATCACGCTATGACCCACAGGGGCGGCGTAGTGATCATAAACGCGGGTAAAACCGCGGGCACATCTAGTATGTTAATAATTACAAATGCTTATTACAATGTACAAGACAATTACTACTTTTTAAAACTGCACCGTAGCTCTTTATCCTACAACTGTTTTTATAAAGTTTAAAGTGACCTTTCAAGTTTGTTCAAAACCTGATCTTAAACCAATGTAGCCGTCACATTGACGACTTAATAAAACAATAACTAATCCTTCAATGAGATATTGACATGCACTTTTGTTTCGTTAATCAGTGAATGCATTTCAGATATCATATCGGTCCATGTTACATGTTTGCCGTTTGACTCGTTGTTGTTTATCGGACGTGACGAGTCCTGCTTTATAACTAGTTTATCTAAATCTCTTTGATCCACGTTTTAATGACTGTCGTAATTTACAATGTATGGAATAATATTTAATTTGTGACTGGTTGGGCTTAGCGTTCTTTCCCTTTCTGTTAAATGATAATTTGATTATTAAATGCAACTTAGTACTAAGATCAATCCTGACTAATCACATAAATGCGAATGTGAGTTTGTTTGCTACACTTTCACTCCCTAACTACTCGACTATCATCATAAAACTTCGCATACACCATAGTCGAGGGTATAGAAAAACACGTAAGGGACACCTTAAGACAGAAATAGACATAAAAGACATTTCATCCAGAAAAAAAGTATTGTTCCCGAGGGATGGAATTTATTGACAATATCTACATTAGCACGAGCGAAGCCGCGGGTAAAATATCGTCTATATTGAATGGTTTACATATATCAAATGTATTTAAAACTAATAAATTTAGTAGGTATAGCTTCCTATTCTTCACAGGGTGATACATACATACGTCTTTTATAACAGTTCATTATACTTCCCGACGACCATTCTCCGTTACTCATTGACTTGCATCGCTGCCTATAGAATCTTAGTTTCACTGTACCATGACAGTCATCTTAGCAATACATTCCGTTGCACCATCATCGATTAAATCTAAATCGATTCCTCATACAAAGACTTCCACTTAACGTTGTAAATCCGTTAATGGCATACGTCATTCCGACTGCATTACGACCCTAGCATTAGCCTCAACATTCAACACTTTCTCATTGTCGATCATTGTTTAGTTCAGTTCATACAATACATCAAGAACTTGCAACACCTCTATTACTATATTTGCAGGGTTGCCATTATTAATAATATAACAAACCAACTATACAGCTTCATAACTTCTAAACCTTAAAAAAATATATATAAATGGGCAATAGCACTAAACCTGTGCACATGTGTATATATCAGTGTCGATGATGTTTATAAGCCAAGGTTGTCTATTACAAGATTAAGAGAAGTCGTATTCAAACAATACGTCATAGAACGAAACATGTTAGTTTAGAAATGTGCACAAATCATCGTTTCACGGTTTTCAAATTATTTACGTGTTCTATTAATAAATCAATATTTTAAGGCTATTTGATGTTAAAGATGCAAATGATCTAGACCAATCTGCAAGGTTGACAACCTTACGAAATAACTGAGGCTATTAGTCAATGTTCTGTCTTTAAATAAAGCTATTGATTAATACAAAATATTTGCATATAAGATTTGTGATAAATGTAGGAACCGAAGGTAATGATACTGTTAAAAGCAAAGACGTGATAGAAATGATCTTATTAGATCGCAAGAGAAACTAGCTGTAAACATATTTAAAGTATGCATTTATCGTTTTAATAACGGCCGAGGGAAATGAAATAATAACAGGCTTATCGATAATGACCCAGCAGGAAGACATTATATAACATCAGGTTACATTTTAATTCTACCTCTTTACATAATTAAATAACCAGCAGAGCTATATTATACATATATTATAGCTGAGTCAACAAAAGTGAGCTATCGATGAATAACTATTTCACTATTATTTTAAATATAATAAATCACAGGCATAAATTATAAATAATACAGCTTGCTGTACAGGTCGAATACAAGAATGTAGAAGATTTACCGGTAGTCATACTTTCCACTAATAAGATGAACGGTAAAATGAGATACACTCAAACTACTCATGTAAAAGTGGATGCCAAAATATATTGGATATTATAATTGCTAAAAGAAGCGTAGGGCGCAGCTTTTAAAGGTGATAAGGTCAAATAGTTATAATAATGAAAAAAATATTGAATGCCATATATTCCAAGTTATAATTAAGTGTCAATGTATAATAATGAATCATAAATGAATGGCGAAAGTGTCTCCACCAGATAAAAGTATGATTTGTGAATAGTTACGTAATTCTTGTATAATGGAAAATAATTGCAGAGTACCTCTATACAAAAGAAAGTCAATAACCAAGAATGCTATAGAATCGTAAGAAAACGTTTAACTATCATAAGTAACATGACTTAATACGATAATTATCATACAAATAAGTCAATTTCCAATTGCCAGCTGGCGTAACAGCATGCACCAATTAACATACAGAGAAAGGTAAGTCACCGAGAAGATTAACGTCAAACAATGAGATTAGTGACGTAAGAAAAGAAACTGATGAAGTAACTTCAAATCTAGGAAACGAAAATGTGCACACGAGAGATAAATAGCAGCGATATTGATTTCTTTTACGCTTTAAAATACTTGTCAATAAACACTGTAATTACACTTCATAACACATATTGACGTATAAAGACGGTATTTCAGTCAAATTAACCCTTCATTACCACTTAAATATGCTTATTTATTCGTCAACTTCGACGTTTCTCGGTAATTTAAGATAGCGAAAATGCATTCTCGTGTACATTCACGTGTAGCGTTTTCATTATAAAATTATGGTTTCGTGTTGTTTATTTGTATATTATGCGTACCTAACTTCGCTTGGCTGGAGAACAGACTAACAAAATAGCTTCCGGGTGTAGACTTTACTTGGTCTGTTCTGTTTCAGTAAATTCAAGTCATGTTTCTTATTCAATTACAGGCTATCGTGGTCTATGGCTTAGACAAATTCTATGTAATGCTGCGCATTTACTTGATTGACAGCACACCTCCGAGTATCAATTACTTTAACGGGTTGCCCATGTAAGAGTCCGTAAAAGAGAAAGTGCGATTTACGACAGAACTGCAAAATTTTACTGTACCGAGCGGTAATTGAAAAATATATCAGACAAGCCGATGGATGAGGATTATTTATTTAAATAAACATCAGTCTTGGTAAATGAGTAGAAATTGAAAACGGTCTCAGTAAGAAATCGCCTGAGATTTTAATGATTGATTTTATTGAATAATTGATAACGTTCAACGAATATCCTAATATATTAGATTTTTTTAATTAACCTTTTTAAAATATATATTCTTTAGAATTTGTTGACTAAGGTGTCCATTTATTACGATTAATTGCTATATTTTCAAATATAGACTTTGTTAGTACAGTTACTGAAAGCGCACAGAAACTAGATAATAAAGTTAACAATGTAACAAGTGTTACAAACGATAACTTACAAGCTGTTCAATATGACAATGTGTGAAATAAAGGAGACAAAGCATCATTTGTAACAGCCGAGACGGAGACAACAAACAAAAGCCGGCAGATATAACGCCGAGGCGAACCGAGACTGTATTTAATGTAACATTGTTGTATGATTTATAGGCGAAAATGACAATGTGCTATAGATAAATCGGATAAATTTTATTGTTGTGCCGATAAAGCCTTTATAAAATACTACCACAATAAGTAAATTGTGTGTATTCTAGTTTTATAAATGGCATACATTTGAATGTAGTTAATAAAACATTATATTTACTTAGAAATAATTAACTTACAGTCATGTTATTCTGACTAAAATAAATAGGTGAAGATAACGGTTAACAGGTACAAATAAATCGTAATTGTTTTAAATCAGCAGACAAACCGTTTGCATAATAACAGCGTGCCCTAACACTCCTATTCACGCTACAATCGATTTATGTGTCACGTTGTACGGAAACAATTACAGCAGGACTGGAACTCTTCGCAGCGAAATTGTCATGAGCACTGGAATACATTGGCAAATTGTACGCTCGCTTCAATACCTGAATCGTTTGACTTTCCTTCCGTCACGGGTAGGAAGACACTGGGAGGGAAATCGCTGAAGTAATTATGTAAAATACGATCGATGGATATAAGTAGATAGATGATTATATCATTGTTGAGCGATAAATGCCGTTAAGCTTAATTATACACATATATAACACATACTAGTTAATATTATCGATCTAAGAATTGTGCTAGAGTTACTTCTGATATATATATAGAAGTGGCAGTTAAAAATACAAAATCGTATCCAAATATTACCATTCGTAAAAGCGGTTATTTAGCAAACACTCTAACATCAATAAAACAAGCAACTTACTTTCAAAAGACAAACTTTACCTATATATACTTCTCAACAGGTGGCCCGAAAAATAGCTACCATTAAATAATATTTGTCAACACTCTATAAACTAAACGTAAACTGAGGAAGTATCTAAAAAAACCCGTATCTTATCTGACATGTAACAGATCGAAATATACGACAAATGACGACAGAGATTTATGGTAAGCTTCCTGTTAAACATCAATAAAGTTGGGACCCCTTGATATTTGATAATCTCCATTCAAGCTAAGTTTTTAGGTAAACGAGATGATTAGGCTTGCGTGCTCAAGGACGCCTCTGCTGAGCTGTGGAATGAGATAATTATGCTATTTCTAAAGAGTAACGTTGATTGATTATACGTATTGATTGGTTTCATCGTAATAAAGATTGTTGAATTTTCTATTTCTTATTAAGGAAAAAAAATGTTAAGTAAAGCTTTGTAATTTAGAAAATGCTGTCGGATATACAGGGACTTATTTTTGCTGTATAACATCCATCGGTGCTCGATTTTGTGACAGTCATAATTCTAAGCGTGTTTCGTTGTTCAGAAAAAAGAGACTACTACTAAGGCTAAATAGACTACAAAAGTATTTAAATCTTTTCTACTGCACACTGACAGATGCAATTAACCTTTATCGACCTCTAAAAGCAAAGAAAATAAAAATATATTACATGTTTCAGATGTTAGACGTTATCTGGATGTTACATAACAAAATTACTATCATTTTACATAAACGCATTCTACCGTTGTTCTATAATAAAGTATATTATACTAATCTTGATAACATTTCTAAATTGAAACCAACTTTATTTGCGACCGGCCTGACTGGATTCGCTACGGCCCAGTTGACATCCATATAAATGTGTCTCTTTCATTTAGATAAAAGTGCAAGACAGATTTACTATCTACGATAATGTTGACCAGTAATGTGCAAATTTTAGCTGTCCGTATCGGTAATTAAATAGAAATTAGATACGTATAACGCCTAATAATTTTTTTTATTGCAACAAATTTTCTCTTTAATTGCCGGTTGTAAATATTGCGTAGCTTTATGATATTATGTTTCGTACTTAAAAAGGGTATTCGTGATTAAAGTAAAAATATTACTAGCAGGACGTAATGCCATTATATCTAAACGTAGCAGTGAGTCGTATACACATTTTGCCAATTTCATACTTAATGCCTAATGCCTACTGCCGGCTACTGCGTATAATGCAGCCAATATATTGGGTTCATAGCGTTTGATCATCATGATCTCATGCTCATCTGGGCAGAAACAGAATCGATAAGCTTTTATATTATAATAAAAACGATGACATGATGATGATACTAAATTATCAGTTTAAAATATTTAGAATTATATTATTACTAAAACTTTCATACATTTACAAAAACTTTCATTAATACGCGATAAGGTACAGCTATGAAATTTCAGCAAAGATATACCTACATAGATTTTCTCAGAAGTAGAAGTAAATGACGTAAAACAATGTGCTTGGTAAGTTCCAGCTAATAATCATTATTCTAAAGCATGATACCACGAAGTGAACACAAATCCTTCAAACAAACCATGGTTCGTGCGCGCACTCCTCGTTGCAATGATTTAGAAGTAACGCGTAGAGTCGCGTGCGCAGCCTCGTTCGGCAATAATCGGCGGGCGTCGGGCTGTCTCGTCAGTCACGATGTTCGTTAGACCATTGTACAGGAAGCGGAAACTAGGTGTTACCTTGAATTACCTCGAATGTTGTTAATCAAAAATATATTCTTTTGTGTTACATTCAGGTAAGTGTAAAAACAACGCGATAATGACGTGTGCGTACATCAAAAAACAAAGATCCTATCTACCTATCAATGAGGAAGTATTGTGCTGGCAAATTCAAATGTTCCATACTCGGGCAAGTAACATTTCTGTTACCATATCTGAGATGGAGTACCGCAAGGTTCCATAATGAGCCCTCCTCTGGCAACTCACAACAATATATTCATTCTTACCTATTGTTAGGATAATAGTGTATAATATGTACACATATTTGTGTAGCAGTACAATTGACTAAAAATATTCGTCGTTTATAATGACGTCATTGTATTGAGGCAAAGCACCATAGTTAATCTATCCCACTATTATCAAAGCAATAAGATATTATCGTCGTCGGCCTATAAACATAATAATGAATTAACAAAAACTAGAACAAATAAATTGCGCTACGAAGGAGAGAAATATTGCAAACATTACAAAATTAAAAATGACATTGGCAAACTTGTAAATTAGTAATTTGTTGACAAACGAAATGTACATGTTACAGACAAAATGATCTTATTAACATTGATTGTGCTTACAAGGTTTCATATATTGAATTACACACACTCGGTTATAAAGCGTGGGAACGTAAGGCTGTGTTACACAAAAGACGGTTTGTTTCACAAGCTAGAACAGCTAGAACGAATTCTAAAGATAATCCCATTGTCTACTAAAATTAAGCGAAATTTTTTGCTTAATTATGTATGTAACTTAGCTGATTTTATGATAGTTACTTATTTTAAAATTGTTTTACATGTCTTTTTTACAGATGGTATACCAAATTTAAACAAATCTGGTTACATACATTAATTAAACTCCTTTGTACTTATATAGCGAACAACAAACATAAAAAAGAGCCGTGTATACCAGTCTCTTGACGGCGTAGGTCAGGGCTGGCAAAACCACAAGCTGTGACCATTAATGTACTGTGTTATGATTAACAAATTTATCTATCAAGAATAGTACTCAAATGAGATTTAAAAAGACCGTTTATTATGTAAATACTGTTTTTTTAGAAATATGTTTTGTTTATTCTAAATATTAAACTAACTTTAGTAAATATAAAACAGAGCTTTCCTAAAAAAAAATTATAGGCAAGAAAAGATGTAGATTTATATATATTTAGGGGCTATTACCTATATTAGATATATAAGAGAAGTGTGTCAGAATCGTAGCAAATGGAAACCCGTAGTCTCTGCCTACCCCTCTGGGAAACAGGCGTGAATCTATGTAATTAACTTATCTACCCTCAGTCATATATTACTTGCCCCAAACATACTCTTACTTAGAATATCATTACTATATATTCGTTTAAATAGTAAATTGTATATGTTTTTTGTCTGTTGCTGGCTATGACTATTGCCAATCACGACAACCCTGGCGAAGGTGGTGCGGCCGCCCTGATTCTACAAACTATTCACTCTGTTTGTTTATTCTTTATCGCATCTAGATCATTATCTAAAAAAATGAAGCCGTCTAATAATGTTGATTATACTCAGAATGACGTCATCGGAACAAGAAGTACATATTAAGAAATTTTATGCGAAACATCTTTGCATTTTGAATACTACTACTATAGTCTGTTATCTTCAAGATGCAAGTGTGTTCCAGAAACTACAAGCATTTTTATGTTTAATTTTATTTAGATTTGCATTACTTCTCCCTCTTAATAGAGAAACAAATAAATTTTAAACATCAGTATCAACTTACATATATCATAAGACCACGTAGTAAAAGTTTACGCTTATGTTGCGTGCAACTGTGATTATTGTCGCTGTCTAAAATATTTCATTAAAGAATTCTAGATATAGAAACACGGAGGAAATATGCTGAGTATACAAGAAATGGCAAAAAAAATGTTATTGAAGAAACTACAACATTTCAAGTTACTTCATTTGTATTAAGAAAATAGATTTTAAGCGGATCTTAGGTCGTGGTTGGATGATTGAAGGCGTGTAGACTAACTCGGCTTGAAAATGTCTTGCTTAAGCAGCAGAGATTTTTTTGTGTACATTGATTTGATTTGAGGATCTGATAAAACGTTTTTGTTTGAACCCCAAACAAATAAACACTTTTTACGACATCCGTTTGACTGTGGAGTTTAGCCGCACATACTTTGTTACCAATTCTTCTTATTGATTTGTAAACATTCAGAGATTTGAATAGCTTATTTAGATTTTGGCGGTTTATAGAAGGTTACAATAATAATGCTTTAGTTACATTATATTACATCATATTATTGGATGGTTTGCTAAGCAGCACTATCTGGAAATTTGTCCGGTAGAGACTAATAATCTCATCTCCTATTACGCAGGACTAAAAAAATAGTTGACTAAATGTATCTGTAAGTACCCTCTGCCTACCCTTTAGATGCGTTAGTGTATGCATACCTAAACTAAACCCGTTAACGTAACGAGTTATCCCTATCAAATTGATGTAGTCGATCCATGACGGCGGTACGACCCTTTTAACGACATTAATTTAGAAGACTGCCTCGTTGGGTAACAGTAGCGAATGCGACAACTGTGGATGCGGTGAACGGTTTAAAATTCTTTATTTCTCTAAGATTACAAATCACCAATAAGGAGAAATAAATTACAATGGTCTTGAGTTTAACTCCTGAGTTGGTCAATGCGTTATTGGGTTTTATTGTGCGGAAGGCGTAGTATTTTAAGTTGTCGCCTCGCTACTGCCACTGCACCAAGGGCTCAAATACCACACGGGACAAAAATGTATATGAAAAAAAACCCACAAATGGTTGTTCTGAGTCTGATGCCCGTTTTCACCAACAGGCCCCTAAGCTCCACCTAAGTAGGTGTCTTTTAAGCTAGGGGCATCTCTTAATCAAATACTTACCTAAATTCAATTTCACCATACTAGGTATCACCTACGAAGGAATTCCCTAAGTGACAGTTAACTTTTTCTAAAGTCACGCTTCTGACATCGATGTTTTATCGATAAGATGAAAATTTCTATATTTCCTTTCAAATGAATGGTATCAACAGTAATATTATTAATATATTAAAAACAATATTTTTTGACATATTTTGAACTTTATTCAGATTAATTAAAAAAATAAAAATATTTTCGGTGCATGCGTATAGGCTGTAAGACCCGTGTACCTTTGCTTTTTTTGGCAAATGAACGAGAAACCTTATGTCATTTCTTAACATACGTCGTCGTGTGATTATTTGGAACACCGATTCGTGTTAATTAAAGCTTACATCTTTTGTTATCTTTGAATTCTAAAAGATGCTCAATTTTTTCTAATAAATATAGAACACTCTGTTTAGATAACTTATATCTTATGAAAAAGTCGACATCGTCGTATTTATCGAAATGGTTGACTCTTTAACGGTCAATGCGTGGTCTCTTTACTATTTGCTGAATGTTCTCTAGACTCTCTATAAAGTGCCCTAAATCATTTTCCATGATAGGAAACACTCGTATGTCGCGTATGAATAAACAATATTCTGTTACCTAAGCATAAGAGTAGTTTAAGGAGCCAACAATCGAGCCCTTAAATATAATAGCTGCTTTAGAGAGTTAAGTGACACCTAAACGTCAGTGAAAACGAATTTTTTGTTAGGGGTGCCCTAAAAGCTGCTAAGGGATACTTATCTGTTGGTGAAAACGGGCATAAGTGTTTTTTGTGTCTGTCAAAGTCCCCCGCGACACTGGATTTTTTCCTATTGTAAGAGTTGTCTTTTAAAAACTGTGCCCGAAAAACTGGAATAAACTCAGACGTACTACGTTGGACTTAAGACTATGTCTATCAAAACGTAAATGTAGTTCGATCCTGCCTCCCTCTTCGAGATACAGTCTTATAACTATGTATGTAATTAATTGAGTAAATCCGCATGTATGTATTAGCTCTTACATGACACATTGCTCAGTACCACACATATACATTGTAAATGTCCGGGCCTTGGCAACTCGTGTTAAGAAGCTAATTAAATAAGACACGACTAATGCAGACATTTAACATCATCAATATGTAAATTACCTTGTTTGCATACTTTTTATTAAAGCTTATGTCGGTTTAATTAATCGGAAGCTGGTTAGTCATAAATGCAGTCGTTTGTATGTGTGTTCGCATGTCCTGTTTATAAAAGTAATGAGATGTTTTCTAATAAAAATATACGACAATAAAACGTATGGCAAATTTTATAAAGAAGTTTATTCAAAGGGATTTACAAACAACGTGCTTATATTAAAGCTTAGGCAGAAGTCTTATTGTATTAACATTACGCGACTAGCATAGCGTATTCACGCTTACGGTAAACAAGGGTGTATTACTTAATGAAACAGGGTTTTAGTATCTTATTGTCATCTATCAAATACTTATTAAGTCTATTAAGATTCTAGGTCCCACTTTACCTGAAAATCTCAGATCAAAAATAAAGCAAACGTTTTTTATAATTTGATTTGATATCTGTTTTGCGGACGAATTATGAAACATTCAGACAACTTACACAAACCACACGAAGATTCGGCACATCTATTTGGAGATAACATAAACTTTTGAACCCATAACACTCGACATAGTGATAAAGATAAGGCAACCGCTACGCTACTAAACCAATCATGCAGTCAAGACGTAAGTATGAGTTACATATAATTATGTCTGCCTTATCCATAAAGGATACAGGATATATAGATTCCTGTATTACCAGTAAACCCAAACGGCGTACTTCATAAATTGATAGCCGTGCCTAATACGTCTGTACGCTGAGCTGCTCCAGATATTATAGTAACACGTGCGAATTATGGCTTCCTTTCATCGTAACAAACTGCCCGTACCCGTAGATATAAATAGCAATAGCGCAATTATAGGCTGTGGATTTGCGACCGATAGGTCACAGGTTTGAATTATATTTAAAAAAAATTGCTAGCTTAGGTCTAATTTATTACGACATATAGCTATAACATACGTAGTACTTTTAATGATTGCATTGTTGGTCGAAAATTGATGCTAATTACATCCAGGTCCCAAATTCAATTCCCGTGATATACAACATGGCATTATTTTCACAATTTTCGAATATTCTCATTAGCAACACAGGATCTGGATGTCAACACGACATCTGCTATATAAACAGGGTAAAGTTTATCTCCTCTTTCGTAAGACCTAAAAATGACTCACTAAAATAAAGTTAAGGCAGGGATTACCTATATTTTGATTATCTATACTACAGCATAACGAATATTAAATGCAGCACTGAGCTGAATGCTGTAGTAAAAACGACGAAACGTTTTTTAATACACATATCAGCTAGGCTCAAAAACACTCACCACCCTCTAAACCAAAACCAATCAATAAAAAAACTACATAAAATACACAAAAAGCGTAATTATGAACGTTAACCCTGCAAGCGGGTGGTGCGAGGCCATCTCGGCACCCTCCACAGATAATTGTTTACACAACGTGTACCGTGCATGGGGCGGGCCAGCATCTGACGCGACGGAAACACGATATTTATGATACGACACATAGTGTACTGGAAAATACAGATATTGGAAATCAAAGCTTATTATTTTATGGCTTTTGTCCGCGTCGCGTAAAAGTAGGTTAGGTTATGTTAGTAACAGTACTTTTTTTATATATAAAATATAGCCGATTTTATTCGGTGATAATAAACCTTTCTAATGATGAAAGAATTTCTAAAATCGGTTGAGTAGTTTTGGAGATAAATTATTACAAACAAAAAATCTAATGTTGCCTCTTTATAATATTAGTGTAGATTAGATTTTGCCGCGTAAATGTAGATCAGGTTTCTAAGTGCTTTTTTCAAGAGGAAAGGTACCCTATGTATTTTTCTGACAACGTGTATGCGAAATTTCATGATGATCGGTCGAGTAATAAGGCGTAAAAGCATAACAAACAAACTCACATTCGCATTTATGTTAGGAAGTTAGGATATCAGTAACAGGTTAAGGAACAGTTTATTACGTTTTCAAGCTTATTAATATAACGGTATGAGTGATTTAATTTTAATACATTCGCTGTTTCATGTAGATAGTTATAGATCTTCTTCTTCTTGTTTTCGTGTGGTTAGTGGCCAACCTGTTGTCAAGAGTTGTTCAAGCCGCCCGTAGGCCTCTGACATGGCTTAATGACTGCTGTCAATTTGACAACAAGCGGGATCGACTTTTATGTTAGATTAAGCAACGTTTGGTGTGGTCAGTCTATAGATGGGTGACCACGAAGCGGTCACCCATCTATAGACTGACCACACCCAACGTTGCTTAATCTCGCTAATCGTTTACCGATCAGTGAGTGCAACTGACTATGAGCGCCTCGATAGTTATAGATATGTATTTAGATGGCATCGACCTTTTTCAGAGAAGTTTGAAGAGGACCTTCCGTAAAAATTATAGAGTATTGTATAAGACTATTGTACAAATGAAATATCAGGCAACCCCAAATACGTAATCTTTAGTAAAAACTGATTTAAAAACGTAATTTTTGGTAAAAACTGATTTTAGATTTGCACACAAATATTAGTTTCTAAGGATAGCACTAAGCAATCCTATATATGCATATCTCCTATTTATTACGCTTTATTTATGAAATCATACCGTAATCGTATTTATTTTTCATGTATTTATAACGGTTTAATCACGAAATGTTTATAAGCTGATCATCTTGTTACTTAACGATATTATTTTTAACTAAGCAGTTGTAATAAAACATTACTATTTTTTTGCATAATACTATAATAACAAAGATTATACCTGTAAGTTTAAAGTAAAATATATAGCTTTTGCCCGCGGCTTCGCTGGTATATCCCTTTCTGTTCCCTTGACAACGTGTATGCGAAAGAAACAAATTCACATTCGTATTTAAAATGTAAGTTAGGATTTACAAACAGATATTAGAACTTAAAATAGTCATGTTTGACCTCATTGAAATTTATCTCACACTCTTCATATTAAAATAGTATCTGGTGTTGAAACTACTCTATATAAAATTCAATCATCGCGAGATAATATGGCGATGAGTCGACCCCATGTCTAATCAACATCCGAGTGCCTCACACACATTATTACACTGTACTTTTTATTCATTAAGTAAGCGCATGCTTTACTACCAAGGGACAATAAATTATTCATTTATTTCGGGTAAGTTTTAAACGAACTTCTTCATTTAAAATGTGTTGGTGGGGTTGGGTCTATTTTTCTTCAGTTGAGATTAGTTAGACTAACAATGTTTTAACACTGCTGTTTTTGAGAAAACAGTTACTTAGCTTTACTGAGATGCAAAATCTTGAAGTCGTTAATGACAACTGGCAAACCATGCCTGGTGTAAGGCAATGCGCTTGAACTTTAACTGCAAACAATACTGGCAATATAACTGACTAGCTTTTGCCCTCGGCTTAGCTCGGGAACTAACCTTTTTTCTGGATAAAAGGAGTACTTTCTTGTACTTCTATCAACTTGTATGCGAAATTTTATGATGCTTGGTCGAGTATTGAAGACGCGAAAATGTAACAAACAAACTCACATTCATATATAAATATTAGTTAGGAGATAGGCAACACTTTAACTTATTCATAACCGATGGATAAATACGTGGAGTGGACAAAGCAACACCTGACAAAGCTTATCTTTTTATCTCCTCTTGAAATCACAAGCACTGATCCATTTAAAATATTATTTTTTTCAAGAATCCCTTCACAAATTATCATTTTAAATATAGTACTGTCGCTTACCGGTAATGGCGAAGCTGCCAAGTAGTTAAAACATAAATTACATACTAAGGAAAATTCGAATACGTACGGTGACCTGTACGATTTATGAATAAACATGACGAAACCACATGAATGAATGTGTAAAACGAGCGAAAATCTGGCAAGCTGACAATAAACGTCGTCTGAGAATCCATGAACATGTATTAAAAGATCTTCGAGTAGTACTATACGACGGACAAAACGTTGTCAGTACAATGGGGTTACAATAATTCTATCTCTTACTTATAGCATCACTGTCGATGGTTGTTTCAGGCAGAAGATCGCAAAATTGGACAAAATATATTAATTGGCTTTAAACATTGTGAATTTAGCTACGTTAGATATGTAGATTAGATCTGTAAATTTTATTACTGCCTTTTTCTAGGTATGAAGATTAGAAGGAGGATTAGGATTATTGAGGATAGGATTTAGAAGGTATGAATTTTATATTTACATTAGTAAACTTTAAACACAGCGTAATATCTATTAACTAGATCTTAATTTACCAAATTTCATTTGAATTGGTTAGATTTCATCGTGCTATTGGTATTTATTAACACATTTTGTAATAGTGGTTGTGGATTGACTACTTAACGCCAACAGATGTTAATCAGCATCGTAAAGAAAGAACATAATTATTATTACTATCTCATCGTAAATCAGTAAAAGTTATTTATCTTAAAAGGATCATTATTACCTAATAACGTAACATTACCGGATGCTGACGTAACAGTTAAGAAACCAACTCACCAATTGAGTAATTTAAATAATAATATAAATATTGCACAACTGAACTTCAAACTGCATATATTTCAGTTTCTTCATACTTAATAAGAATTAGCCATCTGTAAACAACACTTACGAAAGTCTCGAAGCGTTACAAGAAATATTTTTCATGCATTTCTTGCAATTGTGACGTCATAGCACAAAATTTAGATTACTCTGTCGTGGATAAAGTAGGACGTTTTCGAGATAAGATAGTATGTGATAATGTGATCGATGCATGGAGGATGTCGTTTCGGAGAATTGGTTGGATGCATTCTTATTAAGAATTTGGTGATATCGACTGTTTTATTTTTAAATTGAATGCATAACAGTATATCAACGAGGGGGGGGGGGGCAAGTAGGCATGTGGTATGTGGAATATAGAGTTTAATATAGCTTTAAATATCAATTCGGATAATTAATTTAGCGATCAAGCAAATATATTAAATTCATTATCTGAGACAAAAGAAGGGTACAAAATATATTAAAATCATAATCTGAGACAAAAGAAAAAGAAACACGTAAATTAAACAATGACATTGCCTAAACCACCCAGAAAAAGATTTATAATTCCAACAAAGTATAGAAATAAACCAACATTATCCAGAATATCGTATAACAAAAAACAGACTTGATTACATGTTGTACCAACATTTCTATTCAATGGACATCTGTCAAATGTCGTCGATATACGTAATGGTTCAACAGATGGAAGCAAATAGTAATAGGGGGTCGAAATGACTGGTCGTAGAGCGGAAGCACTTTTGAACTATAAAATTATAATAATGAATGTTGTTGGGTTATTGACAGGTTTAACTGATCGTTATGGATGGTAGATTAAGTTATTAGAAATGAGATGAAAGGCAAACCAAATGATTGATGCTTTTATAAACTGTACAGAAATAAAATTATCTAAAAAGCATTTAAATCTGACTTCCAAAATTCTTCATTGGCTAGGTAATAATGACAAATATGGTCGATATTACGAGACAATAGACAACTTAATAAATTGTAATCAAGAAACTAGATTCGTTACTTTATAAGGTACCGTGAAAAGGGAAACAGCTGGCAACATTATTAAGGTTAACACAATGAATAAGTGACCGACAAATACTTATAAACACACAATAACACGATAGCGAAAGCGAAAGCGGAACTTGAATCGATTCACAATTAGCTGGAATAGTTAATCCGTAAAAGAATAATCGAGGTATTAGGTTGTATCGATTCTTAAGTCGAACAATCGGAGCATATCGAGAACTCAGCGGGTCAAAATTTAGAGTACTGGGGTACTCCAAGTGAAATTTAACTTAATGATGTTAGGATTTTTATGATTTAGTAGTCGCTTAGAAAGTTGTATTAACTGCGGCAACGATATTATTAAGTTTAGTATCGTTAAGATTCGCACTAATCAAGTAATCAATACCAAACTATAATTATAAACTTTCGCACGAATCAATCTGTTTTTTCTTTTGAAGTTGATTTTACTATTAATTATAATTACTTCATTATCGAACTTATACCTTAGAATCATAATTGATACCTCAACATATTTATGGTTTATGAAAAACTTTTTACAAGTTTGTTTTAGGAGTTGAAGTAACTCGATGTCTTTTCCTTATTAAAAATAATATCAAGTCATTTATAGATCTCGTATCAACATAGGCTGAGTGCACCAAACATAACAAATTTTATTAAGTACTTAAAGGTTATATACCTTAATAGATCCCTAGTCACGATACTGTGTCCCGTTATGATACCCTTTACTCATTAGCGCTATACAAGCTAAATTCTAATAGTACTTGTATCAATTTACCTATTATTGTGAATGACTTTCAGAGTATTAATTTCAATGAATGCTGGTATGCTAAACAATTTAGTGTCGAGCAGTGCATTCGCGCACAGCTGAACAAACGTTCCAAGGCTGGACAGTTCGTGACACAGTTGTAGTAAACAATTCATTTGATATCAGTTTCTAAAATCGTTTTATTTATGTTGTCCTTTAGGCGCAAGCGTACTTTATTGACGTTAGATGGTTGGAGTTTAGTATAGTTTGTTACCGACTATCGCCGGTGTCATAAATATCTGACTGGCGTTTACGTAGCGAAGTGTTTGAAAATTATATAATGTAATATATTACAAGTGGTAGTTGAATATAATATAGAAGTCTTATATTGCGACAAGCACATATAGACAATGAGGATTGAAATATAATCTGAAAACATAATATTGTCTTCTGTTTACGCGAATGTTATTCATTGAAATTAAACTACTTTATACGGATTTTATCGTAATAATAAAATCCTAGATGGCGTAGTAGTTAGTGTAACCGACTGCCACGCCTGAGGTCGCGGGTTCGATTCCCGCTCAAGTCAAACATTTGTGTGCATGGACATGGATGTTTGTCTTGGTCTGGGTGTTTCTATGTATAACATGTATGTATTTACAAAAAATATGTATGTTTATCCATTGTCTAGTACAGTAATTTCAATATAATAAAGTCTTAAATAAACAACGCTATAAAATCCTTATAAAGTAGTTTAATTTCAATATAATCTGAAAACTTAAAATTTTCCTCAGAAGTAAGAGGATATTAGATACATAACCTCAAGTCTGTGATTCCTTAAATTAATGAGCATGAATCCCTAGTACCTATATATATTAAACAAACACTTGACTACATTACATGAAGGCGCCCTACTCGTGGTTAAGGACCCCGACTATAACTAGCTAGATAAACCCTAATAACACATATTACAGCCACATTCCATCAGTTACGTAGGTATAAGTCTCAATGATGCCAGGCACTGAGAAGTAAACGCCGTAACAAAGAAATAGTATTTTATTTAAGAACAATTTAAAATTCACGACGAACGACCAGTCACATCGTGAAAAGATTACAAACGTCAACAGAAAAACAAGACTATCCATAAACCGTCTTACAATTACAGTTTAAGCCGTATTACAATATCATCTTGCTCACAATATAGGGCAATCCGTTATTGCAGGAGTGAGACGTAATGAATAGGGGTAATCCCACATTACGTGCACCGTGGACGTAATAATTAATCCCTTTGTGTAACAGTTTCGTAACGGATGAGTCGTGGGCGTTTCGTGTATCGTTCACTTTCTGTTATACACTTTCTTATGTTGTGTGTTCTTTTAAATGAGGCCTTCTTGAAGCGGCAATAGAACCAAGACATTTAGAATTTAAAAGTACAATGTTTTCAACCCTATACTTGAAAGCAACTTCGGTCACTGACTATTAAGCTCTTGGCCAAGATACAATGCGTTTTTCCTTATGTCTGGATTCCGTCTAATTGACTCATAATACATTCATAATTGTTAGTTGTTTGTTGTTAGTTATGTGTCGAAACTGAATAAGTAATTCCCACTCGAACAACTTGTTACATTTTATTCTGACGTCAAAGGGATGCTTAGCCAGCTTAGCTTTAGCTATAGTTAGATTGCTATTGCATCTTTTTAGAAATCAAAACATACCAAGTAGGGATACATCAAGCTTTGTACTTTGTTTGCCATACAAATTTGTAGATTATGAGACCACACCTTATCTAGTATTTCGGTGTTACTTCAAACCAATGCGTAATTAAATATGGGTTCAGATATTCAAAATGGTAGTTATCGCAATAAAACTAAATTGCCTAGTCACAACACAGCTGTTTCTATAGCATTGTTGATAGATATTTTTAAATAGGTACGGGGGATATACAGAGTAATTAATCATTTGCCGCCCCACACACATAATATTGTGCACTAATGATTTGCAACCTCTGTTAACGATACAGTTCTCTGTACTTACCACTGTTAGTATATCTATTGTAGTAATCAATAGATATAAATCTTTCCAAAAATGGGGCTGTTGCTCGTGTTTACCGATATTTAAATCGATAACCGGTATCAATAAGCGTAGTAGGGATCGTTGTAGATAAAAGTTGAATTATTATGACTTATCGAGTTATGACTGTCGATATCGATTTAGAATATTACCTTAACCGTATTGCATGATTTTCGACCTAGATATGATACGGATGTATTTAGTATTAATATTTTGATGGGTCCTTAACTACCTAGACCCGTGGCTTTATAGTCTCGAGATAGTAATTTTGACCTATATTTTCGAGGTCATTCTGTAGTCCTGTCTTGTCATGGATCTATCTCATATCACATCATCTTATTGCTTTTGAATATCTTGTACTTATAGACACAGGTTGGTTGCATAAAGTTTTAATAAATCAATTAATATATTTCTAGTTCGTTTATCGTCACCTCGAAGATGTCGTCAGCTTTTCGATATATTTATTCGTAACGTGAACTAAACTGTTAATATAACAATCATTTTACTTCGCTTTTAACTAGGTATTCAAAACACGCAGATCTTTTTACTTATTAACTAATTTAAAAAATATCCTTATAATTTCATGACGTTTATGTATTCTTTGAAATACTTTACCTCGTACATAGGACCGAGTAGGCAGTAGTAAAAATGAATTCTTTCCAAACAATGTATTTACCTGCAACAAGCGAACAAAATAATTAGAACAATATTCACTAATTATAAAACTTTTGACTATACTAACACTTCAAGATTAACACACAAATAATATAGTATGACAATACAGAAATTTTTAAATAAGGTCACAGTTTAAACATTACAGAATTCATCGATGGTGAATAGTAATATTAACCGTAAACAAGAAGGAATCCAGATTTCGTTCCATCAATTTTAAAATTCAACATACAAAGAAAATTCTACCTAAACTTAAAGACTAAAGACTGAATATCAAATAACCATCAGGAAATGACTAATGCTAAAGAACTACAGCTACAAAAACGATTTAATAATGTGGCCGCCGTCAAACTTGCGAATAGTTCGAGGTTAGTTACAAATTTTCAAATGGTAGTCGTCATCACTGTACGTACGTAGCTAATAACTTACATAAAGAATTACCTTACACAAAGGCCCAAAAAAGTCTATCCTGATCTACTTGTTAATTGATATTGAGATACAGATCATGTTATTAAAATATCATTGATATTGAAAACAAAAAACGGCTGACTCGAGTAACGCAATTATAATCCCAGGTGTTCTGATCCTGTTTAAACTATGACGTCATATGAAGGCGTATATAATAAGGAGTAATAAACAAACTATATATTTATAAGCAAAAAAAAACAAAGGCATAGATCATAACAGCGAACCTCGTTGCGTTAAATCACTAAAGCCTTAAACGCTAACAACGACAAAATAAAGACAAAGTGTTTTCTGAATAAATAGATGACTATTGGAATTATTTTCAAAATGGCAACCTGATATAATATATCAAAGATGCCAATATTACAGAACATTCGTCACCATTTAGATAAATGCTTGACCAAGGTCCTACCAGGTCTAATGGCCAATACTAATAGCAGCAATAAACTCATGAAGAAAATCTATTTATACTGCAGATTGATTACTGACATAAGTAGAACGATTTAAATAAAGAAAAAACACCTGTGCTTATTGTCAGACGAATTTATTGTTATATATTAATAAATGTTCAGTTTTTATGTCTAGCAACACCGGTCGTTGACGTGACCTTGAGTGTTGCAAGTGAAAAAAATTAAGTGGACACGAAAAATGGATTACGTCACCTTGCTTAGGTCAAGTTATGGCGGCGAGATACTTTAACTTTTTTAGGATAGAGTTTAGAGTATTCGTATGTTGAGCTCGTCATTTATATTTAAGTGGTTAGTTTAGTACAATTTTGATACATATAGAACAATAATCATGTAAACTCGTTTAGAATTGTATAACATACTTAGTCAATGAACGTAAATGTGAAGTAATGTTAAAAACAGTGAAGAACATGGAAGCAGTTCTTTTATACTAACCACAGTTTATTATTGACACTACAGCTAGTTATTCAACTCTACTACTTAAAAATTGACTTTACTGTCAAAGGGGCAGGGTAGGTTTTAGGTGTTCTGTTTCACAGTTTATTTATTTGCTGTCAATGTAAAGAAGTCAAACCGATTGATATAAATAAACATAAATTCTATCAAGCCCCGCCTACTTCGTGTAGGTCCCGTGATGCCATTTTTTAGCGGTGAGAATACTTCCATGTTTTCCGTACACTGTGAAGGACACATAAACAAACTGTTCAACAGCGTACTTAAATCCAAATCGAGCACGCTATCGTCTACACGACAGATGCAAGACGAAGCTCACTGTTGAGATGCAAATATGTAAATGTAACAAGAACGGACAGGATAAATATATCAGTGACAGTTTAATAGTGGCGTCAGTGTCCACGGGACGGATAAGAATAATATTGCAACGAGATTGTAACTGCAAATATACGTCAGAAGTTTCAAGTAGTCGCTTTCAAAATGCTTTAATAATACTAGTTCAATCTCCGTACAGGGCATTTTTATGGACCGCCGACTTTTGTTTATTATAGTATTTTATAATTTACAGTAGTATTAATGTTTAAATATTTCAACGCGACAAAAATACTAACTTTATTGCGAAAGTTTTTATCATCATTCTCTTGCCCTGGTCCCAATTTATTTTGGGTCGGCGCAGTATGTCCTTCGCTTCCATACTTCTCTGTCACCCGTCATCTGATTATTTACCCCTTTTCCTTTCATATCCATCCTCACACAGTCCATCCATCTTTTCCTTGGCCTTCCTCTCCCTTTTCGTATTGCGAAAGTTTTTATATTTAAATTTTTTTATATACTTGGACATATAAAAAAGTAAAAGTTATTATGCTTATTAAAAAAATAATTGGATGTATTTTATAATTTTTATATTTATTCTCATACCCGCATATGAGAATAAATATAAAAATTATCAAATACATCTTACGACGTGCATTTCATAGCCTCACATCTATATACTCAAAGAGGCAGGCACTAACATTTTACTAATTATGATTTTAGGTCGCACATAGCAGGAGTTTCACAACAGTCTATTGATGCTACTAAGCATTTTTTTACAGAAAACCCTAATATAAAATTATGTGACCCGGATTTCCAACCAGAGACGTCAATACTTCATAGTCTGCAGTCGCATTCACTACCGCCACCATGGTAGAGAAGGCAACGAACTAATATATGTATGTGTATAATACTGACTAAACATGATTTGAACTAAGTAGTTTAATTGACAAAAACTAATGTTCAGTGAGCTTTAACTTATTATGTAATGTGATACCAACTTACAGGTGTAAAATACCTATTAAATGACAAAGAAAACTACAAAAACATGTTATAAAAACAACAACGAAATCACACATACAAAGCTTAAAAACCATATCATATTTAGTTACATGGCAACACTGAGTGAACTTCAATTGCGGTAGTCGATATTATGTTACCATGTAAAAAAAATATTTAATATTTTTTGCCACATGCAAACCCGTTCGAACTTTAGTACACGCATACTTTCACGGTTATCTTGAAAATGCGTTCATTAAAAAATTAGGGTCCATGTTTTTTATTAACCTGGAATGCGTCTGCATAAATAAAATAACTTTGTTTTGATCAAGATGCTTGCCCGTTTACTTTAGCTACATTAAAAAAGGGCTTCATGTATAACATTTTGTTTTAAGGTATAAAACTGTAGTAAGGCCCTCAGAAACAGTTCGAGTGGGACCACCAAACGCACAATAATGTAATAATATTGCCTTGATATCGCCAAGATCAATTCGTTTTCCAAAATACCGGAATAATATTTACTCAAGTGTTAATGAAAATTCATAGAAAATAAACAATAACTGACATTAATATACGGACACATTAGGTGCATTTACAGAATTCGTTACAAAAACTGGCTGCCACATCCAGTTCATATTTAAGAAGTAACACCTTCCTGAGAACGCGTATTCGTTAACTTTCTCCGCAAACGCATTTCCAATCGATTGGGCAGGGATCTACAACGAACAGTTTATCGATTATCGAATTTAATCTCTTACGACACCGATTTAAGTGTCAATTTGCCAAAAGAAAGTAGAAATAAACATTTTAGTGCGAAATTTGTAAACATTTCAATGGTGTGGAATGGTCCGCATACGAAGTGAATTATTTGTTTAATGAATAAGCAGTCGTAAAAGATTTTGCGGATCTAATTGATCGTTTAAATGATGATAGAAACGGTAAGATTCGTTCTGCAGACGTTGAATGTATTTGATTTAGGAATTAATTTATTTCGTCAGAAGGATACGTATCAGTGGGCAGTTGATCGATCATTGTTTTAACTGCCTCGCCGGTTAAATGGTGTAAATTTGAGGACTTACGTAAGACCCGATCGTGGAATCCTGGCTTCGGTTATGTATTGGACAAAGTGGGATTTTCGCCAAATATTCTTAACTAGTTTTGCCTGCGGCTTCCCTTGCTTTTTTCTGGACGAAAGGTACCTTATATCCTTTTCTGTACCCCTGACAACGTGTATACGGAATTGCATGATGATCAGTCGAATAGTTAAGGCATGAAAGCGTAACAAACAAAGAAACATATTCACATTCGCATTCATAATATAAGGTAGGATAACAGCACCGAACTTAGTACTATGATTGGTCTAAGTCGAAAGCGAACTCTTAGCTCAGTTAAGGTTTTACTTAATAGACATAGAAACATAACAAGGCTGATGAATTATGGGTATGAAACATATGCCATCCATATTAATGCCTAGCTGTTAGAGGGTAAACAGACGCGACGCTTATGTATTCATATCAGTGGTTAATTCTAATTGAGGCCCTAACAAGCCGTCAAATCACAGTTCAATTATGAAAAGTATTCATATTTGCCTCTCCATATCTTTTCTATCAATCACGGATGTTGGAAGACAATTTCTTTTTTTCTATTTTTACAATCAGACATTCGGCCGTCAGTATCGTACGATCCACACGCGCGAATTATACATTGTGTAACAAAATAAAACGTAACGACATTGACAATTGCCGAACACTGTTAGCGTGGAAAGCTTTACGTAACAAATTTGATGTACGATTGTGTTGCTAATTGTCAGTTACTGTGTTTTACTCCGATAAAGTGACGATAAGACAAGTGAATTGAAAATTGTTTTATGTTACGAAATTCGATGTAGTATCCATATGGAATGGTAATTATAGCTCATTCTCCAGTCATTTCATGTTACCACTATCGACATTTTTAGTGTAGGTACTTGAGTGGAAGCCTAAAAAGTAATTATACAGATCAATTGAGAGAAAAAGTTAATGTAGTAGAAACAAAGATGGCTATTCCTACAGGGCCAAGTACATAGTATTTAAATTTTGAATGGGATTCGTCGACCTATTAAAGCACTACGCATATGCTCAGCTCTGATAACAATCAGGAGTAAAGTACACCTAAAATTGTTAAATAGGAATATATGAAAGCCTATGTCAAAGAAGAAATCTTATTGCTGTATAAAATAATTCTAGACTGCAGTCTGCATCTGCTGTTAAGTATGTTATGATGTACCTAACATAAGAAATACGTTTCCATTAAAAAATATAGAATGAAACAAATATTTATTTTACTTTTACACAACTTACCTTGCCCCTAGTTTTACTAGGTAACAAGTTCGCACCGAACAAGTTCGCCTTCTTAATGAAAAAGGTGTCGTCACCAAACTGTACAGAGTGTGGTATAATCGAGGACGTGCATCACATTTTAGTGGAATGTGTCCGCAACGAAACTTTAAGACGCGATATTTTTAATAATATTAATATTGTTAATAATGTAGGTGGTTGCAACAGTGTGTTGTCTCAACCAGACTCAAAGGATGCCAAAGCATTATACAAATTAGTGGAGGTCTGTTTAAAGGCAAGATCCTGAATAGATAATAAGTGTAACTAATAGTATAAGAACCTAAATTATCATGTGTTATCTAAAAATTAAGTATGGTAATCATTGTACGTTGTATTACAAGGACGACATGGTCGCTTCTTTGTGAACCAAGTCCTTCAAATAAATAAAGATTAAAAAAAAAAAAAAAAAAGTTCGCACCTAGCTATTGATTAGTCTAGACTAATCACTTATAGACTATAAACTATCATTTTTATTTTCTAGAACGACAGACAACGAAATTCGATACAAATCAATCATGACAAAGTTTCTTTAAACAAAAACCAGTGTTAATTAACAAGCGATTCAATTACTTCAACTCAAATGACCGCTCAAATAAACTTGCAGTTCGCACTTAGAGTTATTTATGTATGACTGTGTAAACGTCAAGCTGTCCGTCGAGCCATAAAGCAGGCTAGCCTGACAGTTTCACACCGACCGACCGCTACCTCAGATTCAACTATCACGAATTATTTTTATAGACAGTGGACTTGAAAAATTTTAGAAAAAGAAAGTAACGCGGTGCTTTTAAAATATTGGGTACACATTTATAAACGGCATAATTTGTTAAAATTACAAACAACGTAGCATTTATTCATACGTCGGGATTTTGACTAAAGCCTGTAAGTTCAACAGAAACAATTGAATACGAAATGGGGCAGACAGGTGGTTTGTACTGAAACCTATTCCTATCTGCCCTATAGGCCAATGGTAACTAGTCTTTACAAGCTGCATTAGTCATAGGATGATTTGACGTTTACCTGCCATAAATAAATAAAAAAGCAATTTATATGACAACCAACTATTATAGACAAGTTTATTATTATAGTATTTATAATCAATAAACCAATAACTCTATAAATCGAATCAAGAAAATGCAAATATAATGTATTTCAGATAGCTAAGGTTACTCGAGCCAAGGTCTACAAAAGAACAATATATCGATAAAATTTTCCACTGAAGGATTATGCAAAGTGTTTTTTGAAATCGATTCAGAGCAAAGTAAGCGATGAGAAAAGCAAAATCGATTTTACTTTTTGTGTAACATATAGACAAGGCTTCTTGTTGACGTTTAAACAAAAGACTTATATTCGCGATCAAGAATTTGACATTTATATTTTTCTGATAAACTATAGTTTTTAGAGTTTAGTTGTAAGCGTTTTATGATTTACCGACCACTAAAAAATCAACGAGTTCAAGAAATAAGGTTAAAAAGTGAGACCATTTTTGTCAGCATTTTTTAAGTGCATGTTGCGGTATAAGCAAAAGGGATTACTACATTAATTCAAGAATCTAATGTAAACGAAATGTGCAATAAAACAAACGGGCTGTAGGGGATATGACCATAATGACCATGGTTCGAATGGTGATAGCAGTATCATTATTAGCAAACATTAATGCTGCCTGTACCATGTTAAATTATAATTGGTCGCCTTTTACGACGTAACAGAAGTGATATAGTGGCCCTTTCCATAGCTGATACGGACATCCTGCTAATATAATAAACGTGAAAGTTTGTCTACATGTTTCTTAATTATTCATTCCGTAATGGGTGAGCTTATTGGGTGATAATTAAAGCGTATCTCGAATTAAAAATGTCTCTAGGTGCACTTACATATTTGAATGTATTACGTGACGGCAAATAAAATGATTTTCATATGTAATTCTAAGGTTAGGTTAAATGACCATAAGTACATAACATGGTATAAATTTTTTCCCTAACGGTCATTGTTACTGTCGTAAGTCTACGTCTACTCTATGTAATAAATGGATTAATTGTGCTTTTAACAAAATCCCAACTAATATTGTAAACACAAGTGTGAGTTTATCTGTATGTTTGTTACGCTTTCACGCTTTTTAACTACTCGACCGATCACCATGAAATTTCGCATCCATGTTGTCTGAGGAACAGAGAAGGCCACAGTGTACCTTTCATTATGATTACTAACCTAACCTACATTTACGCGAGTGAAGTCGCGGGCAAAATGTATTAAAGGATAATTATTATCTTCGCAGGCATACACACGCAGGTGCACACACCGCAGAGTTTAATCAAATAATCGGCTTAAAAATGCTTAAGCTATATATTGCAAATCCAATCATTTACATAAAACTCCCGAGTCAACACACACTTCATAAATTATGGTCTCATATCAGCATAACATATCGCTCCGACAAAGCTTATGACAGCTTAGCTAATACAGCATGACATATCCATTTATCAATAATTGCTCTTTCTAAATCGTTCACTTTCCCTGTCTACATTAGTCTACAGCGAACATACTAAGTATAGCAATTTCATATGTGTGGTATATAATTTGTGTACAAATTGGTTAGATTGTGCAACCGTGCACAAGTGGCTGATCGAATGGTCGCTGCAGTCGTTATTTTGATTGATAGACGTCAATGAAAGTGTTCGAATGTGTGGTTCGAACTTTGATGTTCGATCCTTCAATTGGTAATTTGGTACCGTGAAATAAGAATACGAATTATGTTATAGCGACGATTGCTATTTATATAAAGTGTAATATGCAATTGCTTTGGTATACGGAAATCGTTTATTCATATCAAAGTTAAGAGGTTTTGCAGATAATTGTTTAGAAGTGTAGGCCGTAATATTTTGGTCATGGCAACAGCAAAGAGAAGCGCTTTCTGTTGTTTTTATTTTTACATTGGCTTATAATGGCTGAGAGAAAGGAAGCGCTTTTGTCATGGTACAAATATATCAAAAGCAATTTTCTGGCTATCACTGCTAGCATTTAATTATTGTATAATAAGCATATACTAAGGAAAACCTCTGTTTTACAAGAAAACGTAGCTGCCAATACAAATAACAGTCAGACTTAACAAAACTATCAAAGGAGCACATATATTTATTCACAAGGCATTAAAGCAGCGAACAGCCTAGTCGTGAAATTATTAATCATTAAAGGTTTTATTGGTTCCGAATAATAGCAATAATGAAATGAGACATTTTTAAGATAGGCGGCAATGACCACCTTGCAACAATGATTAACCTTTGACATTAAAAGCATAATATCGCATCTTTTCCCGCGTGAGTAAACTTCAATCTTGCTTAAGCAAAATTCATTTGGTCATTACAATTTGTCACGACTAAACACACATTAATTGTTGAACAACGCCAGTACCTCAGTGGACATCATTTGAAATTCAACACACACTCAATATATTCAACTAAAAGTCACGATTAAGACATTATTCTTCACTCAGTACATCGAAGGAATGCTTGAAAAACTCTTGCAAATCTTTATTAAGAGTAAATCGCTCCTTAAAAGATGAAATTGCGGTGTAGAACCAACCAGAAGCCTTGTACAATTTGATAAGCGAAAATCACCCTTATCGTAAAGGAAGTAAGGTTTTTATAGTGTATAATGAAAGTTGTAACAGGACTACACATCCGCTTGAGCAGGTGGCATCACACCTTGCGCAACTTGGGAAGAAAAGGACAAAAACCTTCGGAAGACAGCTGTTACTTTTGTACCTAGATTAAAAAGGATTTGTTTTAAAACACGGTTTTATTACTTTTTACGGGTCGCAGAAAGGAATTTTATTGTTATACATGATGTCTGTATCTGCTTGAAAGGTTACACACAAGTGTATCATACACTCTCTACGCCATTTTAGGCACGTGAGAAGAGATCTGTTGAGCAGTGGACTGAGGTTGAGATGCAAGGTGGTTAAATATATTGTAGTCTATCTAGCATACTAGCAGATTCTGTACTGTTATCGAAAGACCATAATATTGAATTCACCAGGGGTTTTTAAAGGAAGTATAGAAAATCTTTCAAGTTAGCATCGTGCATAAAAGCGAAGGTACATACAATTCTATATTAAAAAAAACAATTCACTAGGCTGATATGTCTTTTTTAATTCATGATAAGGGTGTTAAAACAAAATTGCTGTGTAATAAAAAATAATTCGATTCATTGAGATAAGGAGGCTGTGTCGATAATGATCGAGTTGCGATAATTGCAATTACGAGGAGAGTGGATGACATAAGAACTGCGGAAACAACACTACTAAAGAAATAAGAACGGATTTTGTCTTAAGAATGGGCACCTATGTATTAAAAAGTATTTAGTTTAAAGCAATATTTTTTTAGTATACAGACAAGGCGACAAATCACGCATACGGCCTGCGAGATGAAAAGCAGCTGTCGTTGCCTATGAATGCTTGCAAATCAAAAGGTCCCTTCTCGATTTGCCCATAACTGGGGCCGTGGCACTACTTACTAATAAAGGAAAAGTCTTATGACACGCACATAAAACTTTTACTTCATAGAAAAAAGGAACATTATGTGTTTTCTCGATAGGTATCCAAACACTTTCATTTTCACCTAATATATTCAAATACTGTGTAATATTTCACAGTGATCTTTCATTCCTAATACACGCAAATATTATAATAAAATTGTATAGGTGTCATATAAATGTGATATTTATGACGGCAGTCGGTGAGCGCGTGGGATTGGAAAGACTTGTTCACAACAATAATTTATAGATGCAGCGATTGGTGCATAGATAAACGCTATAAACGTGTACAAAGATTATTTTATGTACGTCTGTTTGTTATAACGATGTGATAAAATGTTATCATTAAAATGAAAATCTATTTGTAGCAATGTCGAAAATGTTAAAGATTCCTCGATAATACATTTGAATTTAATTCTTATTTTTTTTTTAAATGGTTCACTACTGGATACTAGAGGAGGTTCGTATTAAGTTCTAAAAATATGTTACTAAGAAGGAACGTTGCCAAGTCAGAATTGGGTAATACGAACGGAACGGCAGTGACCTAAGATGGTTTAATACAACAAATTAGAAAACGCTCGTTGCCTTCTTTTGCGGTATAAAGAAAATTATGAGGTTAGAGAAATAGACTCGCCGATGGTAAGCAATATGCAACATTGTAAAAACACGCGTGCAACATAAGAGCACTCATACGTTGGCAATACTGCATGATAGAAGGTGTAAGATATCCAACCAAACGGACAAAGATATGGATTCACTTGCTGGTGGCGCAAAGCCTCCTCAAACAGCTTTTACGTACTCACTATCAAGAACACATCACAAGTTGTGCTCGTGGGGTATTATTCGAAGTTTGAATGACGATGCCTCTGTACCCTTTCTTTGCTCTTCTCTATCAGGTAATAGACTACTAAGCTTATCAATAACGATTAATCAGCCTTCCCAACTTTTGAGAACATTACAAGCTGTCAATAAAGACACAATTAAAACCTTCTTAAGATTCCTAACATTGAAAGCGAGAAAATATCGCAGTAACAATCGCGGCGACGATGCGACCGTGTGAACAGGGTCTTTTCAGATGGACATTAAATCACAGTTGACAATCTTTTAGTGAAAGTAGCGAAAATGCATCTTGATTATCTTATTGTTCTTTATAATATTTATTTCTGAAAAGGTTTCTGTCACTTTCTAAACTTTTGTTGACACTGTATATTTATATTTTGGATGAGAATTGAGATATATGTCTGTTTAAAGATTATGATGGTTTTAGTGTATTGCGTAATAGGTAAATTTGTTTAATCTGCTTTCTTATAAGGTATAGTCAATAAATCATCTTTTATCAGCTACACTGCTTAAATGTGAGTTGGGCGTTGATGAATAATGTATATGCATTAGTTGACTTTTGTGTTCTTTGTTTGTTTATTACTTGAATAGGTAGGTTTGTAAATGGATTTCCTATTTCCACTTTTAACTTAATATCTCTTTTATATGATTGTGTTGCATAATGTTTTTTGTGTTCTCTCACCGATTGGTGACTAGTATTTATAATTAACCTTACTACAGAGAGTAAAACGAATCAACGATATGTAAATATTTTGTCTGTGAGAATCATACTCCATATTTATTCACTTACATCATGGCGCCCTTCGTGCTAACGGCTCGATTTTGTTATAAAGACTTTTATGTACAACAATAAAATATTATTAGTTCCTTATAACAATACTACTTTCGAAACAAGTAGAAGCACGCATCACAGAACTTATCGGAGACCTCACACAAGCACAACTATTTTTTGTACAACTTTTTACTGCTGTACTATATTTAAACACGTAATTTTAAATCGATTAGTACCTATTCTTAGTAGCAGACGGAATTGTTATAACGCGACCTTCGAAGTTCGACAAGAAAAATTAAATAAACGTTTTATAATAATAGTTAAAATAATATTATAAGATTGATTGCGTTATTAAAATTGACTTTTCGTCGCATAAGTATTCTAAAATTTTTAATACGTGCTTACTGCGGGTAGTATAGTCTAATTTGGTACGGACTGCGCCGAGCGAAATGTGCCAAAACAGGCGGTCACAGTTAAGTGAATAAAACTACAACACTTTTTGTTTAATACAAATATAAAATTTACATTTACCATAACAATGAATGTGTTTACAATTACCCCGTGTAAAAAACTTAAAATAGTAATTATATTTTCGCCTACAAAATTACGTAAATTTGCAAAAATGTAAGCTCGTGTTACGTGATTTTTAGATTATAACAGTAGAAATCTATCCTATTTTACAGCTTTAATGAAACATAAATAGTTATTTAACAATTTGTCCGTCCCAAATATTTAAGTTATTGGTTGACAATAAAGATACATATTTATCAAAAAAGCACTTCAAATCCTCCATACAATTTTACTGTGGCGGCCGCGCGCCGCCGCGCCGATTTGAATATGCGCCGCACGAGCTCTGTCATTATCTGTCTTATGCTCGGCGCAGTCTTAACCTATGTATATCTCGTTTGATAATTATCATAAATCAATAAAAATATTAAGAAATTGGCATTGTCTTCCTTAAGTCAATTGCATACTCTTAGACATGATACTCACATAGGAACACTATTACAAATATTTTAGCACGTATTTGTTAGGACTAGACTGTTATAAAAAAGCGCTCATGGTACATTCTCGTCATATTGATTTAAATATAATAATAACAAAAAGTACACTGAAATAAATAATACAAAGAAACTACGCGTAGCCTAAAAATATAGTGATTCATAGATCGAGCTACCACAGACAGTATATCGCAGTCAAATTAAACCATTCGTAAGTTAATGTTCACAAAAACTACAGCCTGTTCGATTACAAACGCGTGACCATTTAACAAAGACCTCTTTGTTACAAACTTTTAAAAAATGGCCCTGATTTTTTATCCAGCCAAGTAGTTTTCTTTTTCACTGGTTTATTTGTTGAGGTCACTGTAATATGGTTGACCTCAAACGATGATAATTATTGCGGTTGCTAATAACATTTCTGTTTCGTATACTTTAAAGAGTAGTAAGACGGAGAATTATCTTTTTAAGTAACGTTTTTATCGCCTGTTGATAAACAAACAAGTAAATAAACATTATATAAACAAGAACATTAACAATTAAACAAGATTCGAGTTGAAATTATAGGTATTCAATAAATATGTTTACAATTAACTTTGTCGTAATGTAATCAAGAAAGAAATTAATTAGTGAGTCAGTGCAATTTCTTTAAAAACCATTTAGTTTGTAACTTGATATTGCCACTTAACGAGAAAATATTGGCATTGTAAAATGATTTTTACACGAAACAATTTTACTTTGAAGAGTATAAAATTAATAAAGGATATATATATATATATATATATATATATATATATATATATATATATATATATATATTATATTATATTATATATATGTTATAAAACGGAAATTACGCAACCTACATACACGGCTTTTAATTTTTCTTGACACGGTTGTCAAAGCCGGTCTTCAAATCAACTTAAAATATATTGCTCTTATAAATATTTTATTTAAAAAAAAATAACATTAACTTCATCGTGATTCAGACAGACTAAAACGACTTCTAATAACTTATAAAAAGAAATATTAAAAATAAAACTAAAATTTTAATTAGGTACTTACAACAAAATATTTTAAACTCTTCAGAACCAGATTTCGATTTATTTGAAATCATTTCCAATTATATAAATTTGATCTTAAAACTTAAACTGACCAATATTTTACTTTGAATGATAAGTGTAGTGTATTCGCAAGAGTTGTATAAGATTTATCAAGGAAACCTTCGAAATGATCTGAGTGAGCCCTCAGACCGATACTTGGCAGTTCACAGATATATATAAGCAATAAAATGGTTTGTGGCATCACATTTTATGGTCACACTAACGAAGAACACAACAAGGCCAAGGATATTGTGCTAATTGGTTTACTCGGATTTTAATTAGTTGATAATACTAATGACTACTAGACTCACTTGAAAACAAGAACACACACGTATAAATTATTTAAGCCCATAAATTCATTTCTTCTTTTTTAAACAGGACCATACTATCTATGCTGTATATAAGTAAGCTGTATAAGTATATAAGCTGGTATAGACATTCCTTCTGAAACCGTAACTTGTAAACGTAAACTAGCTTAACCCGGCTACACTTCTTGTGGCTCAATCTGATATTAATTATAAGAGAAGTAAATAAATATAGAACGGAAACTTTGTGTAAAAATTTCGAGTCAATCTATAGCCAACTTTTCGAGTTTAACGGATGGATGAATGAATTGAATATATGTGTGAAGAACAGTTTCAGGGACGATATTAACGTAGAGTTGAGATATCATCATAATAACACGTTTCTCATGAATAAATTTCTGTATAGTGGTACGATTGAATAAGTTTTCTAATTGAAGCCATCCGATTTACACCTGAGGCCATACAAACTATCACAACTTTCAATCTGACATTTGTCATTTGAATAAATATTTAATAATTTATCAACATAAAAAGACCAAGTCTCTAGTGTGATTACTAAGACAAATATTAAAATTGATTTATGTTCTAAATTCTTATAATATGTTATATTCCATATTATTTATCAAAGAATTGATCATTGAACCGCAGAAGTGACAGGATATTAAGTTCGCTTTGTGCCTGCGCGATTAAATTACTGATCGTGAACAAAGACGCAAAGGAAGAAAGTGTTAATAAACGAAATCGTATATGTTTTCGTTGCATAGTGAGAGCATACCAGTTTCATAACGTACATGACACAGAATGTATAACAAACATGACAGAGAATTATGGCAAGTTAGTAAATTTAATAACGATATAATAGCGCTCCAATGCCTCAATGTGCTCCGCTGTTAAGTTATGTATGTAATTTAAACTCTGCTAAAAGCTGAGCTTATTTTACAAAACGTTTTGTTTACATTTTCGGTGTGCCTATGTTCAATAACACGTAAAAATAATAACCAACATATGTTTTTCTGAGGTTGCATTGCATCAGAATATTTCTAATTTGGAGCTTTGATGTGTTGTGATTTATTACTTCTGATCATACAGAGCTGTCTCATAGACACAAATTAGAAAACATGTACTGTAATTAATTAAAACATTAATCTATATGTCAACAGCAATGCGGCAATAGGTAGTAATCACTATCTTCCGACATGAATAGACTAGTCTGTTTTAATTGAAAACGAAATGAGTAAAGTAGTGTACATACAAGATGAATCGAAACCAAAGACCATTTTATAAATGTGCAGACTACTCACAAGTCCCGACTACGTTACTAAAGTACGCTAGTGTGTAACAGGCCTACGACTAATGGGTAAGACCAGAGTTATTTTAAACAGTGACAAGAGATAATCAATCAAATATTAGCAATCAATCAAGAGCATAACAAATATTATACAGAGAAAGTGAAATTAATTTGAAGTTCAAGTCAAATCCTTCACTCTTGAATGAGGTAGCTTATGATATTTTAATACATGTAGTTAGAATTGTAGCGAGAGCAGTAGGCATAAAATAGTTTCTAATGGTTTGAAAGGTCAAAGGACTATGTAATGTTTACTAATGAATTGTCTGTGATGGTACTTTTGAGCGGTGTATATGCGTGTTTTTTTTTGTAGGCAGTGTCGGTAGTATTTTCTCACTGATATATAAAAAATCCGGTTTTTATACATCAATGTATTTTCTACTTGTTTAGACTTTCTGTTACTTGTGGTTTTGTTATGACATCCTAATGATGTAAAGAAATGTTTAAAAAGGTGGTAAGCTTTCACAACTTGACGACTTTCACGAATGACATGAAAAATGCAATTGAAATAGTATGTTTACGATGCAACTCTTTTTCTGTTTACCTTGCATGTTGCTCAACAATATCCCAAGCAGTAAGCAAAATTCTTTGGACAAACAGTGCAAATAATAATAATAGAAAATTTATACCCAATGTGTGGTCAAAAAGTTAGCTACCCAACTGTCTAAGGAATATACCCGTATCTTAGCATGAAGCGCCTTTTTAACAGCAACGTGTAAGCGTTGCATACTAACAACATATACGTGTTTCCTCTTTATACAAAGCATTGTTAATATTTCTATTACAATCTTTGCCCGGCTGCCTCATTTGTTTATTACATTCGGATGTTCAATACATTCAAACATCATTACATATTATAAAATAAAGTCCCCCGCCGCGTCTGTCTGTCTGTTCGCGATAAACTCAAAATCTACTAAATGGATTTTCATGCGGTTTTCACCAATAGACAGAGTGATTCATGAGGAAGGTTTAAATGTATAATTTGTTAAGGTTACCCGTGCGTAGCCAGGGCGAGTTGCTAGTAATTCATATTCGAATGTGCAATACATTCGAATGAAATTCGTATGCAATTGAGCAATACTATCTATAATTTCTTGCGCTGGGCTCTTGACTATAAAAAGTAGGTATCGACTTGTGCATAAATGTATTAGTATACCATTCCAATGCAACTATGGACGTCACTTATCAACAACTTATCTAATCGAATAATCGCAGACTAGGTGTGTCGTTCAAAACAGAACTAGTATGCATTTTGTTATCGATACACTATCAGAAATTATCCAATCGACATTTTCCCTTTCATTTAGCATGTTAAATAATTTCTTTGACCGTGATCGATCGCTACATGGATATGAGTCTCAACGTTATGTTGTATGCTTGTCGAACTGTCATTGCATAAGTTAGATAAGATGTTGCACAGTCATCCATCATCGTCATAATTATTTTTATTGATGAGGTCAAACGGTGTCATTGTGGAGAGGTTATTCATTTGCGAAAAGGTTATATTGAAATGCTAACTAATATTGTATATGTTAGGGCGTCGAAGAAAGAAAGGGTTAAGCGATGAGGCTTTAGAGGCTAATATTTGAAGGAAAGATCGGTACTTAATCAGCTATGGGGGTCATGTTTCAGAAATTTCAAGTTAAAGTAATATAAAGAAATTAATTAATTATTTAGTACCGGAAAATAGGCGAATGACAATAAAAATGGCAATTCATTTTATATAGATTAGCGAATACCTGTATGTGTCGCAATAGAAGTTACTTATTGATACCTTTAACAAAGGAGTTGTGCTTCTACACAGATAGGTGGAATTTATTTGGACCATTTAACTTCAGGTCAAATGGCAAAACTATTATACTGTAATTTACTACTACGTGATATGTAACAATAAGATAAAATACACAAAACTTATTGTCAAAAGACACGCTAATTCTACATCTCGACTCACACCATAAAACGTACATTAACTACAGAGAAACTCACTACTATCCAGTACTGAATACTTAGAACAAAAGCTGGCAGTGTTGCCACCAAAATCTGTACATAATAGGACTATCAAAATCGAATAAAGACTACGCACTTGCACCAGGGGCAAATTGCCACGCTTTCTCCCACGCACTGACGGAAATACACAGTGCGCTTTCCAAACTGACTGAGTTAAGGATGTTCAGGTAATGCCAAATGTGCAATAGGTTACTTCAGGCGATATGTCTAAAGGAATTGCGCTCCAATCAGGAAGTTACAGTTCGTGTAGAATATAGAGCTGAGCTAAACTTTGATGAAGTGAAGTCGTATTATAGAGGACTTCCTATTTCCTCGTGACTGGTATTGTTTGGAGATTGGGTTAATCTGTCAAGTAAACTGTTGCAGCGCAGTTTTCGATTATGCCCGGGAGACACCACCTAAGACGTCAAATCGCACACCAGTCTCAATTACATGGGAGCTATAACGTTACTGGTGAAGTATCTGAACTCCGGCCGAAACCTTCGAGAATATTTAAGTGTGGCTATGCATAAAATGGTGTAATAAGTGCTTCAAATATCTATTTGTTATACTTATAACAAAATAATGTTACGAGTACAAAGTTCCAATAAAATCGTTGCCCGTATTATATTCTTCAACATTTCATCCGATAAAACCCGCCACACTTATCCACTTGTCTAAAGCGATAAATAAATTAAGCCCTTCATCTCTCGCAGAGTACCAACATCATAAAACGAATTTAAAAAAAGAATCTGGACTGTTTCCAGCGACCTTGCGCCTATTCAGAATGCGCGGGTTTTAAATTATAGAATGTCCTACTTTAACCATAGAGAAAATTACCGATTGTGTCTATGGAAGACGCCATCTTGCAACAATCTATTATTGAAGCATTATGTCATAATGTACGTGGATTTAGTAATGTATAATTTAGTAAAACGTGTTCGACCATTTTGTGTGATGGGGGTAATGACATATGTTGTGTCATTTTCACTTTGAAATATCGTAATGCCCAGAACTTTACGGTATAAACGTGCAAGAAAGTGAATTATTGTCGTAATGTACTTAACGATAATGGGTTTAAGGGTGTCGTCAGGTTTGAATAATTATATCCGTGAGCAGCGTGTGTTACTATTAATACTATTAAATACGACGGCATTGACCTATTAAAACGATTGTATATGACGCCATGGTGAGTATGTGGATGAAAAAATATTTCTGTTCAGATCACGATGTTAACTCGACTCGACATATGAATCATGTGAAATAGACAACCAAGTGTAAACTCGTGACTAGTTGCACCTCTATTAATTCATAAAGCGACAAAAACATAATCGGATAATATCATATTTTACAAATAAGAATCTTAACTCTTGTAAGATAAAAATGCGCCGATATGTTTTCTCAAATCACTTCGGAATGTATTTTGTTAATGCAAGTAGTCGTAATCTCAAACTTTTAATATAAGTATACATCTTTATGCTCGAAAAAATATCTAAAAACGACAACGGCATCATTTAATAATTTTACCTAACGTAACTAATATTAAAATACAAAAGAGTGTATGTTGGTTGGTCATTCTTTTTTACAAAAAGGAGCAACAGATCGACGTGTTTACAGACTGGACTGTTACATAAGCTTTTCTCCTTTAGAATCATGAAAGCGAAGCCAAGAGTAAAAGCTAGTGATAGTATTTTTTTTTTGTTGATTTACTATAATAGTAACGTTGACTGTCACAAAATTATGTTCGGACGAATAAATGGGCCCCACCTGCTATTAAAACTTGAATATTTATAGTCTAATCAATATTTATAATAAATAAATCGATCAATTTGGAAGGCTCGTACACGGTACAAATTGAACGAGCTATAATAAATTAAACCAATTAGATCAAACATTAATGTTTACAATCATATTAGAAGCAGATGTTCAAAATTTGCACAAAGTAGGTCGCAACCCGTGTGAGATCAATACATAAAAATACATTAGATGATTAGACCACCCAGGCTACTGAAGTAGCAGTTTTGACTACGCAATTTACTATAAATAATGATGACTTATAATCAACTAGATTTAGCCTGTGGCTTCACTCGTGTTAATATAGAATTTGTCTATAAATTACTATCCCTCACACATAAAACATACGTTTTGTTCTAGATGAAAGGTGCCCTATATCTTATTCTGTACCTCTGACAACGTGTATGCGAAATTTCTTGATGATCAGTCGAGTAGTTAAGGTGTGAAGGCGTACAACAAACAAATTCACATTCGCATTTATAATATTAGTAAAGATGCCGGCTAATGCAGACCTCTTATATTAGATACACATTAAATTCTTTAAATTTACTCTTAGCTGCTTTACATTTTGCGGTTCGCTGGCCGCTGTATAGAAGTACAGCTATAAGTTTCTTGGAAATTACAGCTCAGTGTGCAGACTAAGTACTAATTAGTCGAATAAGTGATTGTAGTGGTATTTTGTTACTGTATTACACTCGTGTTTCGCCAGTAAACCATACACCAGTCTAGATATTAGCTTGGTCAACAGTTAAGTAATCCGAGTGTTGTAATCAACACCATATTATAAGCTGCGAAGCATTAATAGATTCCCTGAGATGCGTCTCTATGACGTCATCTGTATCAATGCTTTTAATTTTCTTGATAGCGCGATGCTGTAGTGGTTTAAGTAATCGGCTCGCCACGGCCACTACGCCGAGTGTAATGGGTTCGAATCTAGAGCGGATCAAAAATTTGTGTGCGCCAAAAATGGTTGTTCTGAATGCGGGTGGGTGCCCTTTGTGTCCGTTGTTTGAATGTCTGTAGTGTCCCGTGATACACGAAAAATAGGCATAGCGCGGGCTTAACCATTTTAGAATTTAAAATAAAGAGAATACGGCGCATACGACTCGTTCAATACGAGGTGATCGAATTGGTCAAGGCAGTATTCACTGTTTCTATTCTACCTAACCTTATAGACTTTTCTATTGCATGATTTGATGTCTTATATATGATGAATCTCAATATGTGGGTTTAGCGTTTTCAGCGCGGTTTATTGTGCGATACCCTAGGGCTCTAAACAAATGCGTTGCGCGCAGTGCGTTTCATGTACACTTATAACAAAGGCCCATGTTTAAAATTTAACCTTTAGTCTTATATCAGAATAGTCTAGCCATATAACCAATACGTTAACTTAAAGCTTATGTAAGGATTGTAAATAGTTTCGTGTTATATATATTTAATGTTATTACACACGCATTTCCTTGTAATGTGTTTGTGGTTAGATAATCTGGTAATAAGTCGTAAAATTACACATTAAACTTTAATGGCACAGTTGTAAGATAGGATCTGGTTGTTGGAAGACGTAAGATTGGACTCCATTCTCGAAGGGAATACTCATGTCGTGTGGCTGTATGGTAACACTTAGTGCTTAGTGCCAGTTATAATTCACATCTAGTGTTAGCTATTATAAAAAATAATATAATACACTCTTACATCTACGTAAAGTTAATCACACCTATTACTTGCCGGTTATGTTTAGACCTACGTAATCAAATAAAAAAAAAATAGTATTGAACGACATGTATTACCTATTTAATACTATAAAATATCACCCATAAACGTTACTCAACGTTGAATAAAGTAATAGCTAATTATCAGCGGCGAGTCGTTAATCAAATGTTAACCATTGATCAAAAGCTTGAACTATTCAATAGAGGTAACTAAGTAGTGGTTAGCGATTTTTTTATAATGCGTCACCAGTTTCTTTAAGGCTACCTTATTAGTAAGAAAAAAACAGCAGTTTATGTTCCTAGACCTAATATTCATAATCACACATAGAATGAGGCAATTGGCCATAATGAGCGAGTCTGTCCCGTTCATTCTATAACATAATGAGCCTCATTAACTTTGTTGCGGCTTGACAGTCGAACATTCAGCTCATCATGAATGCCGTCACCTAACGGTGCTTCAAGATGAACCATTATAAACACCAGTTTAAATTAAACAGCAACGTACAGCAATAAGTCTAGAATTTTTATAGGCTAAGTGTGTATTAATTAGGCGACGTCCGACCAACACGGTGGTTGCAGCGACCAATTAAGGTTAGAAGGTTGGTCGCCTCTTGACGTGGAGGCTTTATTGCTAGGCTATTCGGTGAATTAATTGGATCTTTATTGGAGAAATAACTAAAACTTTTTGGGAACTCAAAGCCTGTATATTTCTAAGCAGAAGTGTATATTTAGTAGTGCTAAAATGGTTAAAATCTTGACTAGGCGAGATATATACAGGCGGGGTACTAATACTAGTGCTGTATTTGATTTGGATTTTAGATTGTAATTTACATTTGAACAATAGAATGCTTGGTGGACGGGTAATAGGCTTGCTCATAATGTTGGACTTTAACTATAGCTAGAAAAACGTGTATAGAACTCTGTCTACCCCTTTGTGGATACATCGGTGTTACCATGCATGTGGGTACATGGACATGAAGGCCTTAAACTTTCTTCTTAAAAAATGTACATATATTCCTCATATAAAAACATAATATCCTCATATTATTATGTTAGGGAAAAAAACATTTTCCGACTCGTCAATACTTTCCCAATGACTTTCAACAATATATTGTTTATTATGGAGTAGATAATTACGAGGTGTACAAGTTTCCCTCGTAAAAGAGTTAACAGACTGACAGCACTAAACCTCTTTCCTTCCATCTCGTTATCGACCAATCATTGTTGAGGATGATCATTAAATCGTAAGCTTCTGATCAATTTATTTGCATACACACATATTCTCATGCTTGTATCCCTATATCTTTATATACATATGTATTATAGCTACATTTCAGGTGCCACATAATGGGACGCAAGCGCATTACCATATACCGCCCATATTACATTCTTAGTATTATTCATAATATTTTTCTTATTAAAAAAATACACTTACTACGAAAGTCGGTCCCGGTTGTTGTCAAATTGACAGCAGTCGTTAAGCCATGTCAGAGGCCTACGGGCGGCTTGAACAACTCTTGACTACAGGTTGGCCACTAACCACACGAAAAGAAAGAAAGAAAGAAGATAGACGAATAATTTTTGTGTCGCGGGAGACTTTACAAACATTAAAACAACGGACACTAAGAACACTCAGACTCAGAACAACCATTTGTGGTTCACACAAAGTGTTGTCCCTTGTGGAATTAGAACCGACAACACTCGGCGCAGCGGCAGTGGCGACGGGACCATTTAAGCCACTACACTATGCACAGATTTTTATTAACATTTAATTTAATTTTAGTAAATTCTTTTAAAATAACCCCCAATAACACTTTCTCCAACCCGGGCATTGCATCTAGGATCTCACAATTGCACTCGAACATAAGCGCAAACTTACCACGGAACTAACTAGGTAGTTTAATATAATATTCACAGATAGAAAGCGTTATATACAACTTGACTAACACTACTTGAAAACGGTAGGCAGTACTTAGATAAATTACAACTAACAACAAATATATTGCTTTGAACACCGAAATTAGTTCCCCACCAACACAATTCGACCACCTGGCTTACGTATGTACCATCAATCATAGAAATCAGAAGAGATTCCCACCGGCGCCTGAGTTCAATCACTTCTGAGAAATTGATAGGCTCGGATAGCACTATTCATCACAACGCATTATACGGGATAAGGAAAAGGTCCTGTGGTTAGCGATAGACGGGGATATAAGTTATCTTACCGTATATTTATATTGTAGGATAAACTTGCCGATTTAATCAGATTAAACTTTTATAGCTAATTTGGTAATCAAGCAGCATATTCTGATAAGTGAGTTTTCGCCATAGCTGATGAGCACTTTCATTTATAATGTGTTAATTTTACTAAACACCAAAAGACCCTGTTTTAAGCACAGAAAAATCTACTACAGCAGTATCATGAAAAATCTATCCGAAACTTCGGGGCGAAGTGGAAATTATGTCTATGAACTAACATTAGAGCTCTCTTTCAAAATGACATTACGCCGTAGTGCAGACTACTTTATGACAGTGTTTAAGGTAATCAAAACGTTACTTCATGTGTTTCATGGTAAGACTAGTACCAACAATTGGGTAAAAAACCGCCATTTAGGTTTCAATACGCATACAGAGACACAATTTAAAGATATTTGGCTGTATTCAGTTAGTAGGAGCCGTAGAACAAAAGCCCCCATACTATTATTTTTTTATATTGAACCAGCTCATATAATAACCTGCACTAGAATAGAAAAAGCTTGACACATAATTTATTTTTCTTAAAACAGTTCATAATTATTTATGAACTGTTTTAAGAAAAATAAAGTTGTGGTTATCCATAACTTTAAAAGCAGAAGATGCCACATCAACCATCTATTTATTACACAATAAAATCTTCGCCATCTATTACTTTATATCGTTACCCGCTAATCGCCGTCAATAAAACCTCGATCAACCAATAAGTAAGCCAACGTTACACGTTAAACAGACGTGTATTGTGTGGGACGAAACCCTAAAGTGGATCAAGAACGACTAATTTTGTAAGCGATGGTCTAAATACAAAGGACTGTGAAACCCAGGTTTGTTAACAATTATCTTTGAGTTACAATGTATTGTTTGTACAATAAGAATACTCATAGACCAAGCAATCTATGGATGGTGTATTGCTTCATTCGTGCGAACGTCTTTGGATTTCCATTACGATATCCCTTTCGAATTTACGTTTTAGTCCCTGTCGCCATCCATCGATATTTTATATTAGACTAGATTTTGCGCGTGTATCTGCCCGCGTGGTGCCTACATCAGTAAAAGTAGCCTATGTCCTTTTTCAGGTTTCAAACAAATTTCATCTAAATAGATTGAGTGGTTTAGCCGTGCTTAGGTAACACTCAGACAGACAGAGTTACTTTCGAATTTATAATATTAAGTAAGGATTTGAATGTTTGTTTTGATGTAAAATACCGCAGTACAGATCATAATACAGGCAGCTTATTTTTAGAACCAAAACATTGCATATTTTTCATCGGTAGGTATAATATGTCAGACTTATGTAATACATAGGAATTCAGTAATCAGCAAATAACATTCACAACACGCAGTATATATATGTACATATATAGTAGTAGTAAGTATTAGAAGTGTAATATTTTTATGCAAAGCAAGCTCGATTCGAAGTAAAGGATTGCTTACATAGCACCGTTCGTAACAATCCATCCGATTACGCACCGATTGCAAGTCAATCAAAATGATTAACATCTCGGTATGCTATTGTATAATTTTAGTTATGTATTATGATAGACAAAAACCGTTTAACCTGTGGTATGCCGGAACGTGGATCTACGCGAGACACAATGCTTTTTCTATTATGTCTGGTATTCCGGCATACAAGAGGTTAATGCTTTAATTGAAAAGTATAATACGACTGCATTCTCATGTGAATTAGATCATTCTGTGAAAGAGTTTAGCTAATTTAATTTTATCTTGTGTTGTCAGATGAATGTCTAATTAATGTTGGAGTACTTCAAGTTTATCGCACATCTCTTACATAACAAAGTAATTGTTTCTTCAAAACATTTGAATAAATGGGTTAAAACTAAGAAATTATATAAAATATTAAGATTACCTAACACAAATTTAAAAAAAGATGTGCAAATCCAAATCACATTTATCAGAAGTTTAAGAGTTCTTTGTGGCGTTTGTTTTTGCCGCATAAGACGATGACTAATTCGGATGTTATTTAAAATCCGAATTGACTGCCAAAGTGCGTTCTTTGTGCAATTCGTGGACAAGCCCTACTGCCAACTTAAAAAAAAGATAGAACGTACTTCAAACTATCTTTCTATACTCTACAGGCTAGTGCATTAAGTCTCCCGACAATCTGTTGATCAATAAGTATCCAAGATTAAGACAATGGATACGTGTTCGCGTAACCTAGTAAATGTAGATGACCCTTTAGATATAGCGGATTTCTTTCCGCTCTCGTTCGACCGCCGGCAGTGATATGCTATGAGTAATTATGTTGCTATCTCATATAACAATAGTGTATAATGGAACACTACTTAGTGTTCATTATTTCGCAATTAATATCGCTGCTAATTGTTTTATCTGGACATAGATATGGGAGCTGTTTCGTTACATAGATTAATGCAAGAAAGTTAATAATCGATCTTAGTGTTGTATAACAGAGAGAGTTATTTCTGCAATCAATACACGTTTGACATAATGTAAAGTAAATTTTAGGAGGGCTAGAATACAACGAGAACTGCGCTAAAATCTCAAACATCCAGACGGTAAGGTTGAGGTTGCTAACAAAAAAAGGTTACTTATGTGACCATTTGCAGAGTAGATCGCAGTCAAATAGGATCGTATTGCTATCGGTGATGAGCAAGCTTTCCAGATTATCTCAAGGAGGCGCTGTACAGTTAATAGAAGGATTAAGTGCCCTTCAAGTTAGCAGGGTTAGCGACTCGCAAGTCTTAGTGTTAAATGCACTTGTATGCCACGTTAACCACTTTCCACGAATTAAAACATTTATTTGCTACCTCAGTCAAATGAAAAGTACTCAAAAAACAAAAAGTACTTAGCAATTGAATATAAAGTTCCCGTGCGATTGATAACTCAGAACTATCCGATAGTTTAGACATCGCGTGTTCTAAACGTGTAATAGTACGCACGTCCGTCAGACATCAATTATAATTTTTATATGACGCCCTAAAATACGCACACATACCAGAATAGCTGCATGTCACAAATCAACTTAATCAGCTGTACTTTCTCTTATATTTCAATTACGGCTATTACTTTAATAACATAATCATAAATCGTTAGAATAAGAGCAGTGTATGCTAATTATGATATGACAACTAAATTGAGATGCCTTTTACTGCCAGTAAGAGGTCTTACAGACAAACTGTTGGCTGGTGCCGTCGAAAGTCGTCGCTCGTAGTCGATTCTTTAGCGCCAAGACTTACCAGTAGTCGGTCATACGAAGCTACAACAGTTGACAAGGTCTGGTAGCTAACGTTAAACGTCCCATGCAACTATCTACAAGTGGTGACGGTAACTATTGATGCAGCTGCTTACAGAGAGTCTGCCAGCAGTTGCAGTCGAATGCAGTCGTCTCGCTAGAGTCAACAATCGGCGTTGCAACACTACAACAATGGATAAGTATAGCTGAAGTCAATCGTCCCGCCCATCGAATAGTGGTGACAGCAGCTATCGTCAAGAAAAGCACTTCTTGCTATCGTCGGCAAGTCGTCAAGTAGCCAGAAACAATCACTCGACATCTGTTCATAAATTGCAGCGGCAATCAACAGCAACCGACCACAAGCGGCGATATCAGTCGTCGACAAAGTACCGCTAGTCTATAAGATCTTTAATGGTAATAAAACTAAAATGGTTTCAATGTTAATAGACTTTACAAGAAGCTATTAAAACTAACCTGTAATTTTGTTATACATTCTCTAATATTTGCCTGCACATACAATTAAAATTCGTTCAAGAAATTGGACCACGCACTCCGTTCAACTTTTTTAGAGTATCTTACCAACGAAAAGTTTATGTACATTTCACTGGTCGTATGAATATCTTTTGAAAGTCTTCATTGATCAATATCTAATGACATATACAGTTTAATTGGACAAGACAGATGTCACAAACAATTAAAACAACATCCATTTCCGTTTATTAACTACTGTATGATATGATGCAAATGGACTTACATACAAATTGTTTATAACAAACTATGGATGTCTCCACTGTAGAAAAAATGTCCACGACCAATTATTTCATGGAACAACTAAGTTGCAATTACGACCTATTTATATTTTGAGTCGACTAAAGTCATAATGGTACAAAATATTAGTAACGCGCATAATTGCATTCGAATGATTCGAATACATTGTGCACAACGTGACACCAATTTTCATGAGCAGGACGCAGGGCATGTAGAACGTGTATTAATATGTGGAATGTATTGTCAACTCACGCGAATATAATTCGAATACAATTGAGCAAATCACTACTAAATATACTTATAGTATATCGACCGGTCGACAGTATAGGCAGTAGTTCTTTTAAACATAGACATATCGTGCTGTTGGTGTTGAGTGGTAATCGAATTAAATTAGAATATGTGTCCGAAGCTGTCTCGATACTCGAACTAGGTCGTAAGCGTGACTACCGATCGATCGACCGATCTAACGTTACTGACTCCATTGGATTTACTGTCCAGAAACACTTACTTGTGGCAAGTCCAAGCCGTGTTTGGTAGTTTACAATGACCTTGCACTTCAGTACTTAAAACCTAATTACGAGCTGCTTGTGATAGATATGATACACAAAAGTTTCATACATCGTATCACAAAAGTTGCTCGAAGATTACGTCTTTATCGAATGCTTCAACAGGTTGCTCGCATGATTTTATAATACACAAGGAAAGTATGAAAGCTACGCAAAGCATCTGCTTAAGTAGGTCACCAAATAAGTGTAGCAGTTTAATATAATTTTTTGTACTATTCCTAAATTTGTTCATCTTTAAACAAGACTTTTTTGTGGTCGCCGTCATGCGAATATTGCCAGTTTTCCTTGTAATACATAAGACTGCTTTATAGTTGTATAGCTTGAGGGCGATCTGATAAACTTAGCTTTAAAACTCCCGTCACCGGGTGTTAGTAAAGACGATTTATCTCGTGTGTGGGTGTCACACTGTATTGTACCGCCCCCGCCAAGATTTATATACTCACGTGTTAATTGACTCAGAAGTTGTAATATATTGTGTTTAGTTTCAAACGGATGCCGATAAGATCTGCTGTTAATAGTTTATTGAATTTGGAAGTAGATTATGTAAGGATAATAACAGTGCGAGTGGTGAGAAATCAATGTGACTGATGATAAATTGTTTGGTTTAACGATTGTAGCGTATAAATGCGAAAGTACACACACCTGTTTATTCGTACTTTCTTTGCAGATAAGTGGAGCTACACTACGATCTATTCCTATAAAGATTTCTAAAAGAACCGACTGATAAAGACCACCAATTGCCTTAGATAATAACTCAAAATATTATTCGAAAATAAATTACGACATACTTTTAAAGCTCATCTTTAACAAACCATGCTTTTATAACCAGGGTCAAGAGCTTATCAAACGTGTAAATCATATTAACATTGCTGATTCTTATTAAATACAAAGTATCATAGTAGTAGTAATAACTATGCTATACAATATGACGCTGTCATTGACTCCTCGTGTTACACGCGAACTTACTCGTCTTACATAATTAAATTACGCTACTGTGTGACCGTCGTCGGTCCGTTTCAACATTATGGGCTACCAGTCAGCGAACGATTCATTATTGTTGTAATTGGACACGAGACACTGGGATAAATAGCTCAGCCTCTGGTTAACATCACACCTAGAATTCCAACCAATCAAAAAGAAACCAAACATAATAAGAAATAAGATACAATTTCGATTGACAGCAAAGAATGTGAAACCACATCTTATCAATCTATCTCAATACTTTCGCGTGATAAATTATTTTAAGTGTGGATTGAGACACATTTGGTAATACCAATATTTATTTTCCGTTCAGGCATTTATCTTTGCTCAAAATCTCTAGATTTAAAAAATCAACCAGTCTTACCTGAATTCATTTGAGATATCGATCGATGTCGTTGAAAAGATCATGAAGAATAAATTAATTATGTGTTACCTGCAACAAAAACAAGTTATAATGAATAACAGATACAGATTATAAACATAAACGTTACCTTACTAAAGTACATAAACAGTCACCTATAGAATACGTGAAGGTAATACTCGTGATGAAACTAAAGAACATTTAACAAGTAAATCTAAATGTATTTGTAAATAATTGCCGATAGCAAGTGCCATCACCTTTCACGTCGATACAAAGAGGCAAGTTCTTGCCAAATAGTAAAAGATGATCGAATCCCGCACAGCATAGATTACGAACATTGTGAGAATGGAAGTGTTAGGTCATAACTGTCATAAGCTATTGAGGACGGTGCTTTAAATAAGTAAAAATATATCGGAGATGCTAAAATATTTTAAGTATGTAAACCTTTCAAACCGTTACATAAATCGCTCTGTGGTTTGAAGTTCGTAATTCAAAAACAAAGGGATCAATACCACAAGATGGTCGTTTAGTAATAAAATTGAAGTTCCTAAATCAAAACATAACCGTTACTAGAAGTCCATAGAGTAATAATAGCAAAATGAACCAGATGTGGAACCTCCCACGGCTCATTGTGACTTTGTCGACGCTCATCAAGATCGTTACGATACTACGTCACATTCTAATTCAATTTTAAATGAATAACGGTCTGTTCTATCGGTTGCCACTTGCGCATGCATCATTTTAACTATTATGTCTGCGATTTGTACTCCAACTCCAACTCGGACATTTTAAGTGCCATTAGGCTTTTCATTTATGCTTTTTACGGTTAAAACATGACTGGGTTCAGAGTTAAAGGCAGTGGAGCTATTCCTAGTAAAGCTTGCTTTAAATTATTATGATGGCTACATGTATAACCTGCAGTATATTTTAATGCTGTTCTCTCTCAAGATAACATACGCTAATATCTAAAGATATACAACATATTTTCTCTGATTACTATGTTTATCCAGCTGTCACATTTGGATCGTAAACTGTCTGATCATTAACAATAAATAATCAATAAAACGAATGGTTCCTGAGCGAAAGTTCCTATAAAAGGCAATAAATAATGTTATTTTAGGTGAAATTATGCAGAAAGCGGGTCGATGTGTTTATGACGGTATCGCGGTTGAGTGCTGATATGGGGCAGGCAGATAGTGATAAGAGCAGATTATACGAGGGTTTACGTGATCAACAATATTGGAAATATTGATTGTGGTTGGTAATGTGAAACACAATTGTAGTACAGTTGTTTTCAATGTTGATTTGAAGGGCGATAATAATAATGGATTCAAATTCGATCTGATAACAAGACATACGAACGCCACGTCTCTGAATAATGTTTTGTTTGTGATAGAAACACCTAGCGCATACGAAATAATCCTTATATCAATGAAATCACGAACACTATATTGTCCTAAACTCAATAAGATTCCAGAAAATGTTGTTTTTAAATCTTATCGTACTTATAACAACATTACGGTTTGGTGGTATTCAAAATACTATTAAAACTATTGCGTCATTCCTATAGTCAATATCGGCACCATATAGATAAAACGCCTACAAATTTGAACATTACTTCATTTTTATGCCTACAATTACTTCACAGTAAAATAACGCCTAAAGCTAAATTACCATTTTGTAATTTTGAGAATCTAATTGACCTTTGGCTATAGGCACTTACAGCCGAATCTGCAAATAATGTTGACTCATTAGAGAAGCTGTTATTTTCTTTACAAAATTTCTAATCCCGAATTAAAGAGTACCCAACGTTGTAGCCTCTAGGCTACAACGTTGGGTACTTTGCCTCTAGGCAAATCAAACTTAGTTTAATCATCTAACGCGATAATTAAGCTGTTAAGCTTTAGTTGGAAATTAAAGCCAATGGAAATCCCCTGAAGGCAAAATTTCACTTTCAGACAAATAAAACGGATCTAAGCTTAATTTAAGTGTATTACAAGACAATGGAGAAATCTAGGTTACTAAAAACAAATAGTTTTAATGATAAAATGACTCGAAACGGTGGCTATTTAATAATATAGAAGCAAAGATTTATTTGACTGACCTTTTAAGTTTTTGGAGCAAAATCTTTTACAGCTATAATAAAGAAATCTTCAAAGTTTAGTTAACATTCACGATCTGCACGAAAACATCCGATGATTAATCAAATTTTGAGGTCGCCTCTCCAAACTCACAATGATTATACACATACACAAAGCTAAGCAGAAGAAGTCCTTGGCTTTAATTAAGTGACTGGTAAAAAAACAGCCAAATTAATAAAGAGCTTACTATTAGTTAGTAGCAAATCTAGTGTCAGAAGGCTCAGTTACGTGCATTAAAAATGAAGTAGTGGTCTGAATATTTGGCGCTTACTAAATACTATGACTACTTTTGCCTTAGTCATGACGTCATCTTAAATATCCTTGACAACTGGTATCGATGGATCAACCGTACTTTTGGATGACACGTAAGGTACGGCTTTGTTGCTCAACCTATCTACGTGCTGTGTTAGAGATTTTTCTGGCAAAATATACATCAGAGTTCGTTCTGGAAATTGTACGTGCAAGTTCGGTAGATGCATTCATCCTTATCTTTTCCGACTAACATAGCATTTAAAAAAAGACAACTAAACAAAGAACTAAACCAAATAAATCCGTTGTTTGAAATAGCAATAGTCATCTGTTCGCAATACTGAAGTATTACACCTGCATGTTCTGAGTCACGTAAGCTTCGGATACAACGATGCTATGTAAATCAATCATTTGCAAGCAGAATTTACGCTGTACCATTATACAATACGATAATTGAATAATCTTGTACATTATTATGTGATTGTTGCAAGCGGCTGAGTATTAAACTCTTGTCATTAACGTGATTGAATAGGCTAAGAAATCACAATAAGCAGTTAGGTGTGAAATCTTATTAGCAGTTGTAATGATAAACCATAGGATTTATAAATGTCACTCGAGTTTAACCGAGCGCTCTAGAAGGCAAATATATATAGAAAAAGAAGCTGAATGAAATACATATACAGTGCTTCAAAGGGCAAAGCTACAGAATGGACTTAGTCTCAAGATAAATTCAAATTTCAAGGTCAAGATGATGATATTATTGCTTACACGCAAAATTAACCTAAAACAAAGTACTGTAAAAGTATATCACAAAAGTACTTCTTAAGTAGAACTTAGCGACTTTTACCGCAATATCACATGTGTTTGTATTAAAGAGATCTCAAATTGAGCTTGACAGTACAAAAGGCGAATACTAAACAATGAGTAAGAGGTACTTAAAATAGCCATTGCACAGTAGCACCATCCTGCACTAAACGGAGGAAACAGGTCAGGTTATTATTAACAGCAGTACAACTAAGCGTTGCCGCGTTACACAGGACACATTACAGGTGTATAATAGAAGTACAGGTTGCCTGCAAAGAGGTGTGCAACGGATAAGTTCCATTGTTTAGGTATGTAATATTACATTGCTTCAGTCCTTTCATTTATAAAAAGAAAGATTAACATCTAACGCTTTCGGACTATTTGTTCTGGAAGAACAGAAATAACGCTACACATTTTAATCGTCTCGAATTGCGTATCCATGCTTATTGCGATTGCAAATTTTTAAACGCAAGCATTTTTATCGCCTTGACGAATAAGTATCGTAACATAATATTATTAAAACACATTCAGACATCAAACCTAAATTATACTGCGCACAAGATGTACGAATGATATCGATAACGTTTGCAGACTGATAATATTTCGTACATGAGGACGAAATGCGTCAAGACATTGCGTTAGATTTTAAATTGTTCGAGCGGAATGGCACGTTGTCATGAAGACTTGCAATATTACCAAAGATAGCATGTCAATCCCTGATTGTCAAACTTTTTTAACTTAAAAACACGCTCGGTTTAAATAAGTTTGTAGATGTCCTTTTATGCATTTACCATAAAAAATATACAAGTAAACTAGATTATATGGAGAAAACATCGTATTGTTAAAATTTTAATTAATTTGTCCAAATGTTACCAAAAAAATTGACAAAAGGTCGTTTTAAATCTAAATATAAAATTTTATATATAACGGCTGAGATATTCTGTATGAAATTTATACTAAAAAACATGTAATACTCTATTTAACAATGTGTATTGTTTATTTTAAGTTCTTTGTTTTAAAATTTTGTAATAATCAACAATAACTCGAATCTTTACAAAAGTCCCCGCCAAGTAGCCCCGCTATGCCCGTGTCGCTTACTCGGGACTGCAAAGCCCAGATCCTCAAGGTCATTGGGCAATGTAATGCCCTTAACTTATACATACAGAATTTGTATAATATTTAAATGATGTTATATATAATATATAGATAGATCGATACCACGGGTTGCCAAATACCATACCTTTCTTGTTAACCTTACTATTATCGCATTCTATATGTACGTTTGTCGCTTTTGGTATAACTAGCGTACAACTTGATCCTTCACCAGACTTATATTTGTAGTGTGTACATTGTTTTCTTTTCTTTCTTTTTAATACAACCTCTGTCAAGGAATAATTCCTGTGTTGCGACTGGCGAGAGATTTTATAAATATTGAAAGAACGAACACAAAGAACACTTCGGCACATTTTAGTGCTACGAGAGGATCGAGATCATACAATGTGGCTTACAGATAAAGTAACCGAGAAGTCTATTGCAGTATTCGTACTTCTATTACCACTTTAATATCTACTTTACCTATATTTATTTACTCACTAACCTGCATAGTATTTTAAATGTTTCGTATCCTGACTTTATTAATAACATCTCCGAGAATTCTACACATGTTCTATATCTAGTAAAGATCACTGGGCTTAACACTTATGCTGCAAGATATGCTGAGCACATTGCCCACATACTTAACAAAACAATTGTTTCTCATAATAATAAAACATTGTATATGATGTGTCATTACTTGGCTTTAAGTGGCTTAATCATGGCGTCATCCAAAAATTAAATACAAAGAAGTCATTTTTATTTTGAGCGCTAGCACATTTGGCTATTATGAGGCTGCTAGTTAGACTTTAGTTCATATAAAATATCATAGGCATTATCATCAAGAGATTTTCAGAAGCTGTTCGCCGGCTGGAATTGAATCCGGGAGATGCAGGCTCGTAGATACGACACCAAGCTGTTAAATTAAGGTTGATATACTTTAGTTTGAGCCTTCGCTCATACATGTATACAAGTGTAATATCAGTCTAAAGCTAGTGCCATAATTTACACTCAGTACACACAGTCTTTAACGATCGTACTATAAAGCAAGCAGGTAGTCGCGGGGCAAAACGGATAAGGTTAGCACAGGACAACCGCTGAGTTAACAAGTGCCTATCTTACCTATCGGCGATCATTGGTAGACTACACAATCCACCCAACGTTGCTACGTTAGTAACAATTTTGTCTGTTAGATGGTGCTAATCCGACAAATTGATTATTTTTTTGTGGTGCTGTATTTCTGAACATAACTTTTATGGTTACAGCTGTAAGTCCGTCGACAAACAATACCACATGTACACAATATGGTGCATATTGTAGACGGTCTGCTCACGCAGATACGCATATGTAGGCATTATTAGAAAACGCATTATAACCTCTTTCTTGGCAAACAATTTACAATGTAACAGACTAATTTAGCACGAGTCGAAAAGATCAGCTTGTTTTTAAAACGGTAATGCATTAACCGTCATGCTGTGTCGATATAGACTTTACAAACATACGTTTGACGGACACAAAGTACACCCAAACTATGAACAATAATTTGTGCATCACACAAATAGTTGTCGCCTATTTAAGAAAACAACACGTGACTGCCCGAGTACTTGCCTAAATTGCTTTTAAAGATGTCACGTGACTTCCAGTTCTGCATCCTCGCGTCTTAATAAAGCCATAAAAAGTATAACCTAAGTCCGTTCTTTCTCATAATCAATATAAAAACCGGTGGTTCGTGCCTCGTCACATCACAGAGTTTGTGGCTAAATTTATATTTCCGCATAATGAAATTTGAGTGATGTGTGTTGACTATTCCCAAAAGGAAACACTAATGGAAGGACAGTTTCCTTTCTCAGAACTACTGCGTTACGGTATATAGGGAGGGTATTTTGAGATTTTACTAACGGCATTTTGAATGTTTCTGTGCATTTGCGCTAATGGTATTGTAATGATCTTGGCTGTGCTTTACCGGCGCAAATGCTTCGCAAATCTGATTTGCGAGTTCAGATTTTGGGACACTAGTTGTGATAGTTCTGTACAGTACAAAATCTAGGTTATTCAAAATATTTTAAACTTGCTTGACGTTGGCTATGTATGTCCTTTGACATAACAACATTTGTCTTCGTATTTATAAACGACTAGCTGAAACCGGTGAATGCCTTCAAATTTTTTTTAAGTCCGGTATTGACATAGTATTATCAAAATTAGGTTACATTTTAACAGTGGAAACAAAACGAATGCTTAAATTTTGTGTGTAATTTTATTTGTATGGTTTGATTATCCTCGAATAAGCAACAACGCAGGCTTCAGACAAGCAATGTAAGATTACCTGAAGTGTACGCCATGAACAAGACTAAAGATGTCATCACAAAATGAAATGAAATGTTATTTAGTCATTTAATGTCAGTTATTTAGTATACGATATTAGCAGCGATAGCTCAGTGGGGAGACCAATAGACTGCAATGCAGAGGGTCTCGGGTTCGAACCCACGTCGCGCACCTCTGAGTTTCGGAAGTTATATGACTTTTCGAAATTATGTGCGTATTGATTGACAATTATCGCCTGCTCCGTGCCTCGGAGAGCACGTTAAGCCGTTGGTCCCGGCTGCCATAAACATCTATGGCAGTCGTTATTGGGAAAGTCAGTACCCTCTAATATCCTGACACTGGTCTAGCCTTAGGGTATCGTTAGCCTTCGGGTTGCGGATGTCAGGTGGCAGCCGCTCCGTGTAAAAACTGATATCCAGTCAAATCCGGTTAGACCAGAAAAGCCGACCCCAAGTGACTTGGGAATAATAAAGGCTAAGAGAGAAGATTTAGTATACGATATTTAATAATGAGTAACAAAACTAATAATGTAATTTATTACTAAATTCGTCTGTTTACATTTTCTCGCATTCACTAGATGTACATACTTTTCTGATATAACGATTTGTTCATACCGGCGAGCCGTCAGCGCGGCGTCCAATTTTTGTAATCTACGCATTTTATCGGACATAGAAATGCGGTGGGCTTATCGCTTTGTTATCGACAATTTCTTTTTATATAGCTTGGTAGCTCCACGAGTAGTGGGCCGATGTACGCGTTCTATTTAGCACTGAGTTGTTTTAGTTACATACGCAATTGGATGGGTTGTAACAACTTTGACGATCTTTAGCACTATTTAAAAATAATAGGGCTTATGTAATAGATAACAGGAGTTAGATCGCACGGTTGATGTAGTGGTTTAATTGGTTGTCTCGCTAACTACGCCTAGTGAGTGTTCGTGCAGTCCAAAAATGTTATCCAAAAATGGTTGTCCCGAGTCGGGTGTTTCTTGTGTTCGTTCTTGAAATGTTTTGTAAATGACAAAATAACGCGATACAATATTTCTTATATAATAAGCCACTTTTCGAGAGAGGAGTATAACCAAGATTATTCGAAATCTGTGATAATTTGGATTGGATGATTTATTCAGTATATTAATCGCCTCCTTTGTATTAAAGTGGCAAATGTTACTAAACATCCTGGTTCTCCGTAAAGTTTTTTTTTTTGGACTTATCATAGTTATTTATTGTACATCAAATAAACAAATATTAACATAATATATATATGTATATATATATATATATATATATATATATATATATATATATATACAATGTGTCGCCACAGTATAATAGTTTAATGGTTGGTAATGATCAGTAACCGGGTAATTAAGTAGATAATATTATTATAATCTACCATCAGGCAATTATCACTAACTGTATTAAGAAGTTATAAATAGGCTCGTCCTGTAATACAAGAGATACACATTTAGCCAAATGGTTCTTACTTTTATAGAATAAATAAACATAATTTTAGACCCAGTTACTTAGTATTTGTTGGTGTAGTAATTCTGAAAAAGTTTATTTTAAACTTTCTTCAACTATAAATAGCATTAAATTCCATTCAAGTCATACATTATTAAAGTACCACTTTCTTTCTTTGAAAGAGACATCACAGACTAGTTACTTACACATACTAAATCAACATCCATTCTACAATCATAATACAATCTAGGCCATATCCCAGCCAACAAACCGTACCAAATATATTTGACAAAGATAATGATCGCAGAATGACAAATATACACCTGAGTGAGTATCTAATAAAACAAAGAAACTGTAGAACTTTCTAATTGCTTGAAACAGCCACTAATTTAGATTTATGGCGTTTTTTAATCAGTCTTATATTATTAAAGCGAGGGAAAATAGCTCTTATGTTGTTATAAATAAGGACTAAAAGAATGACGGATGGTGACGAAACTAAAAGGGCAGTTGTATGATGAATAGTACATGCGTGGAACAAAGCAGCTCGAACGGTTTATGCCCTTCGAGAAATAAATTGCTGTTTGTGAGGAATCGCATACATTTATTCATCATGTTACCAATTTTGTTATTGATACACGTGAACAGCAGCTTAAAGAGCATAATGTGAAATGGAGTGAACCATTATTTAAATCACACTGAATTTTGTTATCAATAAGTTAAGCTATTAAAATTCTTATTATAGCATGTAATGTCTAGAACCAACATATGTGTTTTTTGTATTTTTTAGAATCGTTTTATTTTCTCGAGTATAATATATTATATTCAGACATGAAAACAAAGATTCAGTAAAACTATATTTTGTTCCTTCCAAATGTTTGCACAGTTTTTAACAATCTGCGAAAACGTAAGAGACAAGGAAATTTTAAAGAACCAACTTCCTTTTATTTGCATAAATTTACAGCAAAGCACCTAGTTCAATTTTAATCGTAAGTATAACGACCCAAGACTCTACAGCACATAACAAATTACATTTTGATCTGGAACTGATATGTAATAAAAAATTGCACTATTAATAGGACGTTGGGCCGCTATAGCTTCTGGTTAATAAAACCTAACGATGGTTATCCACTTAGAATAACTGGTTATCTCCTATCTCAATAGGTTGAAGACGAGATTATAAACTTAACTTTAATACTATGATATTAAAGCGCACATCATATGCTTGTTAAATATACATACAAAGTCATACGCTTATATACCAAAAGAGGTAGGCAGAGGTGTATAGCACCCACATATCGCTAACAATGTTTTTAGGTACCATATACCTAATATGGGGCCTATTGCCATTTACCAGGCAAGGTTCCTAGGTACTGTTATGAAGAATTTCTAGAGAAAAACACAATAACGCATTGCTCAACCCATAAGTGTATGAAATTCGAGACCCCATGCATACTGTCGTCATAAGGAAAATACATATCTACCAATATTTTTATATTTAATAATGTCCTCCAGATCGAATTTCGGCCACGGCGGCCAATCTTAACGGAGACTGGCCATCTGCACAGGAGATATTATAATGCACAAGTGTGTGCGCAAACTCAAGTGCACTCTCTGTTCCCTAACTCTCATAATCCGATGGGACTGCCATCCGACACGACCGGAGAGAGATCAGGCGCAGGACCAACGGCTTTACGAGCTTGCCGAGGTACGGGAATTTCTAACACCGCCAACTTCCTAACTGCGGGCTACTATTGAGATTTCTTTATAGAGAAACTCAATAACTATTTGTTGGCCCGACTCGGGATTCGAACCCGGGACCTTATGCACAGCAGTCGCTACACTACCACTGGGCCACCGAGACAGTACTTTTTACAAGAATATTAATTCCTGTTTCATATAAAATAGTCGGAAGGGTTCCCTACGCGCCTGTTTTGAAAACTACTTGAACGTTTAAAAGCTAAGAATTACTGCACATACTGATTAAATCATTAACTGGTTCATTGACAGCGGTTTCTCGGTAGAGTTTAAGTCACAAGGTTAAAAAGGTCAGGGCGAATGAACCGTGTTTTTTACTTGCTTTCTCTATGGCCGGCTCGCACGCGACTTGATTTACAACAATATCCTGAAGTTACGCGGCGTGGTAGGTGTGTCTGAATCGCGTAAGTCGAATTTCATGTTAGTCGGGATTTTATTACTAATAATTCTTTATGTTTGCAGTCTATAGTCATTATAAGGTCTTCAACCTTGATCAAGCCATTTCGCCGCGAGTCGCAAATTTTGACAATATGAAACTTCTGTGGTGGACAGAAGTCCACTAACAGAGAAGCATAAAATTGTCATTGCTTCATCGAATCCGAAGCTACCAAAGTATGCGGATGCCTCGAAAAATGATGAAACGTGTGTGTACAATTGTTTGTGTTTGAAGCAAGTTGCTCCGAACGCAATTGAGTTTCATTGTTTATGTTTTGTATTAAACCAGTTTAAATACACAAGAATTGTCCAATGCCAAATCATAATAAGTACTTAGAATCGGATAAGAGCTAAAGAAATACAGTAAATATCATAATATAATAACGTTCCGTGGCAAATACTGACTAATTAATACTGAAATTTAATGCTGATGTATGCATGAAGAAGTGTCTTTATCTAGCGACTAACTTATGCCCGCGAACCCGTTTAGGTTTCGTTTAGGCTTAGGTTAGGTTATGTCAATAATAGTAGCTATTTTTAAATAAAACATAGTCTACGTTACTCGGTGATAAAACAGCTTTCTAATGATGGAAGAATGATTAAAATCGGTGGTGTAGTTTTTGATTTAAATCCTTACAAATAAACAATAAATCAAATCTTTTATCTTTATAATATTACATATGTAAAAAAGCGAAAGCTCAGTGGGGAGACCAACAGACTGCAATGCAGAGAGTCTCGGGTTCGAACCCACGTCGCGCACCTCTGACTTTCGGAAGTTATATGACTTTTTGAAATTATATGCGTATTGATTGACAATTATCGCCTGCTCCGTGCCTCGGAGAGCACGTTAAGCCGTTGGTCCCGGCTGCCATGAACATCTATGGCAGTCGTTATTGGGAAAGTCAGTACCCTCTAATATCCTGACACTGGTCTAGCCTTAGGGTATCGTTAGCCTTCGGGTTGCGGAGTCAGGTGGCAGCCGCTCCGTGTAAAAACTGATATCCAGTCAAATCCGGTTAGACCAGAAAAGCCGACCCTAAGTGACTTGGGAATAATAAAGGCTAAGAGAGAAGAAGAAGAATATTATATATGTAGTATAGATATAGATATTTACTTGTATGTTTGCTTGTTATTGTAACACTCTCAAACAAACACCGCGTAATTCCGAGTACACATAAGATGAGGCTACGTAAGTTAGATTAATACTATCCTAGTACCATGATGCCAGTAATAATCTTAGTTAAGTAATTATGTGTTTAGTTCCCTCCGTGTCTAGCTCTAATTACTTAGACCAGTTATTATTGCTATTAGTCGGTCATTACGAGACGACGGGAAAAAACATAAGCGTGGATCTAACCTTTAAGACGAAAGAAAAAGTTTCTGACTTTATAATTATGCAGTTATTAGCTGCCATTATTTCGCAATATAAATGGAAAAGGCTCTTCAATTATTTATATTTATAATTCGGTACTTTTGATTTTGGTTTTTTAGCAAGCGTGGAAAATGTTGCCATGCGAAAATATCTTAAAAATGTATGGATGCTCTCATTAAAGAACATATTTTGTTCGCGATCGTACGAAAAGCTTTGGAATTCTATTGCATATGTAGCACGCTGTGTAAGAACCACTAATTTCAAAATGGGTTTTATTAAAAATGTTATGCATGAATATATTTTTATTATCTGAGATAAAAGTAATTTCTGACAAGATTTTCCTCAAAGATTTTCCGGAAGGCAATATATTTGAAAAAGTTTTAGGACTTTTTAATAATTAGGTATAATGGTCAAATGAGGTTATGATGGTATTGTTATATCCAAATAGATAAAACAAATAATCCCAAATTATTTTTATTTTTCATACATTTTCAAAGTGTTAGAATTTGTATATATTCATAAAAAGGAATATAAAATTCACTGATGTCTCTAAAAAGGTTGTTTTATTTCCTTGATTAACGGATATGATTTTTAACAGGATATTTCCATACTCACAACACCCGTTGACTAAAATATAATGAACATTCCTTTAAAAATGCCGATATCTAATTTTTTTACGTAAATATAGAAGGTTAGTACATTATCGTGTTCGTAGTGTAGTTCCGTTGTACGATGGACTCATTTGAGCATAGATAATATCTGTAGATTACGTGCTTGATACCAGCCTTGTTAATTTGGATGTAATAGGGCGTAGCCCGGTGTCTACGCCACGTGTCCAATACAGTTAAATTCTTATTTAAAAATATACATATAAACATAGACACACGCATGCTACGCGAGGGAATGTTACCAATTGCAATTTTTTAAAACATATGTAAATGTTATCATTGGGGATGTATTTAATCAATGACCAGACTCATTAAAAAAATGTAGGTTACATCGGTGCGTAAAAACACTTTCTATTAGAGGGACAAATGCAACAGGTTGGTTAAATATCAAATATTATAAGCATGTTAGCTGTTCGTAATAGTTTTTTAGTTTACGTTGTCGCGGAAATCAATTAGCAAAACGATGCTTCGTCGTTCATATAGAACAGTGGTATGGCAGCGTAAAAGATATATTACGCTCCATAAGGTGTAATATTATGAAGCGTAATAACATTATTCCTTATTGCAATTTTAAGTAGGTACTTATATCGTACTACCGTAATGTCATAAGATCACCGGAATAAGTGACGGTCTTAAAAAATTACGCGTTACAGGCGAATGACCTCAATGGTTTAGTTTTTATAAAATACATTCCATTTTCAAATCGTTATATTTTTAACACTCTTTATTCAAATCACAAAAAATCTGACGTTTACGTTCCATTTGATAAGTAACTCCGAAGTAATCCTTTTATTTCTACCCTACAATCGTTTGCACAAACATACTTAGATATCATATGTTTCCAAAGTTTATGGCTATTTCTACCATATGTACTCTGTTAGGGTCGCGTGACGACCATAGCTAGGGTGGACTACGCCCGTGTCGCTATAAGTCATATATACATGAATATTGTAATACGAATGCTAATGTACTTGTTGCTAAGGGAATTTATACCAGTTAAAGTAACTATGTCATATAATGCTATGTTAGGGAGGGGTCCACATAATCTTAACGGCAAATCTAATGCTAAATAGCTAGCATAGAAGTACTAAATAAGTAAAGACAGCTTGTTCTAATGAATGAACTTGCTATTACCAACGCGTTAGGATTCGCATCGAGGCATAAATTGTCTACTCTCTTCAGGTCGTAGAAGTATGTGCTTACAGAAGCGAAACGAACGAAATGCTTGTAGTTGTCATGTTAGGAGGTACGGCTTTTAAATTGTGCGCGTTGGCTACGTTCCCTGTTAAATTAATAGAGTAAAAGCGGTTTTATATTGTCGTGTAGGCACGCCCTTTTTCTGAGAAAATCCGAAACGGTAGGCACACGCAGCAACTTTTACTTTGACGATAGATTTATTATAAAACAATACTTGTACTCCGTCTCAGCTTCGTACGTGCCGATGATAATCTGTACTCTAATAGCTTAGTGTCTTTTTAGCTTCGATTTGCCGGTAGTAGAGGCAGATATGGTCAATTATAACATACCTTTGTATCTATGAAAACGACGTTTTAAGAGTCTATTATAAGTGCTCTAGTCTTTTACGACTATAGACGTGGCTCATTACCAAATGTTTTTATCTAATATCAATTTAATAGCAAAGACAAATCGGTCTTACTGAAGGGCGAACAAACCACATAATTAACCTCACAACGCAGCCACATCAGCCTCAATAAAATATCCAAGAAACCGCAGAATTAACTTTAAAGCAAGCTGACATTATTTTATACTAAATAATGTTTAAATACATTTAAGTCAGTCCCACGGGAACGTCAGTGACATTGAAACTTTGTTTGCGTATATTATTCCTCAGGAAACGGGCACGTTGTCACCTTCGTTCATTTTTTGTACACATGCGACAACATGAATACTAAAAGCATCCGCTCAGACAACTTGTTCACACTTCTGTAGGTGGCAACTGCATACGAGTGAAAACGTTCACAATAAATAAGTAAGAGTGTCATCTTATGGAACATTATGCTTACATACATACTTACCTATAGGTTTGTATGCCCTTTTGACATGTTAGGAGGGATCGCTGAAACGATACAGTTGATAAAATGTATACGATTATATTATAATTTGTTGTATAATATGTGACAAGAATTTTGTCTGTAAGTTTTTTACTTTGGAAAGAAGCAACAAATCGATTCGAATGAAACTAAAGAGAGAAGATGTTTATATTACTTTTTGACGATTGGAAAGAGGACTTAACTTTACATTTAGTTGTATAAAATTGCACGGATATAACCATTCTTGTCCTTTCTTATCTTCAGAAATATTATATTCAACGACACGCACTAGCCATTTAATCACATCAACTCTAAGCATTGTTTATACATGTAATTCGGTTGATATACCATTGGTTTCCAAAGTCACCCAAAATCCATACAATAGTCGCACAAAAACAAAAGTGCATCATATCAATAAGAGGATGTAAGGCGTTCTCCATCTTTTCACTTTTTTTTTTTTTCAATTCGAATTTCAAATTTCATTTAACAAAAGGTGCTCTGCTACCGTAATTATCAGAGCATAATTTAACGCACAGAATGCCAGTACACGATTATTATCAACTCCTAACTGCGTGTTTGATTTCACTACTGTAAATACAAGGCAAACTTAAATCAAACGAAATCAAATTACAGGTGAGGGAGCAAATACTCCGCGTAAAGAAAAGCCCCCTTTTCTTCGACAAATATAAATACGAAAGCAATTTAAAAGAACAATTATCACGCCTTGATTTAGGGGGGTGAGCTGTGTCCTTTATATGGGACAGGGTGGAGCGGTCAATGAACCCTACTTGACTAATGGAGTCTCTAATTATGACCTATTTTTTGATGTCGTAAATACTTGGCGAGTTTTACGACTTGCTTGAGGTGAACGAATTGTGCCTTTGTATTTGTCGAAGTTTATTACCTTTCATTTATTACTTCTGTTTATAACTGAACAGTGGGTACTGTTCAGTCAGGTAAAAGTAGGTAGTGTAGATACATTACCTACTCTCGGCGAAAACCTACTGATGTTTGAAGCGGCAAAATTTTTCTGTATGCTGGGGGTAATCTCTTGTATGAATAAACCGATTCTGAACATTATTTCAGTAATAGAAAGTTACACGATAGATAAGTAACTTAGGTTATGTTTTAAGCGAGTAACGCTACATAGGCTCTACATAGGCTATACATCTTCTCATAGGCTCAACCCTTTGCCTGAACCTAGCAACTAACCTAAATGTAGCTTCAGTAACTTAGTAAACTCACTAACCTATATTTTGAAGTTCATAAGTGTTACTTTGTGACCTAAAAGAATAAATGATTTCTGACTTTGACTTTGACTACAGGCGACAACTAGTATCCAATATAAGATTCGATAAAGATCATCTAGCTAGGTGAAGACAAAACATATTTTTGAATTATTCTATAAGTATCTTATATAACGAGTAAGCTACGTTATTATAACATGCTCCTTAAACTAATTAGTAAAAATGGAAGTCGAACGTCGTTTACCTATTGTTCTTGATACGTTAAAAAAACATCCAACGAATGGTTTCACATTTAAAATATGTCAGTGGTAATTAAAAGTAAAAATACTATACCATCTAGTTTCTTTTCTCGTATCGCGATGCTAAGCAAGATTAATCGGAATGAAAATGATGTAAGAAGAGCCGTTATATTTTTTAAGAAATGAAAGAAATTATTCAGTATTAAAAAGTAGAATAAAACCGAGACAATTTATTTAGAATAAACAGAGTACACAGTACAATAAATGTGTTATTATAAACATTACAAGCATTTTGTATACCACGTGGTATTAAAAAAATGTATTATATGTTTATCTGTTACAACGTTTATTATTGATACACTACGTAATATACCTTTCACAAAACACCAAACCACTTGAAAAGACTAACTATGATTTATTTGGTACAATAAATACACAGAACACAAGAAAGACATACAAACATACAAGAAAGTCTAAAATTGTCTTAATAATTTGCAAATTTTCAGTAGCCAAAGTCACGGTAAACATACTAATATGAAATAATGGATGAAATACCGCGATATAATTCGAATTTCGCGTAAATGATACGGGGATTAAACCTGACAGTAATTTATACGTTTTTAAATGTCGAAAGCTGGACAGAAATATCTCACAATCACTCTCCGAAACAACTACTATAAGATATAGATACAATTAAAACTGCAGATACATCATCCAACGAGCTGCGAAGCATTAATACTAAGGCTGACATAAAACCGAATCAATGGCACATTTATCTAGCGCGACGGCTGCCGGCGGCAGCTTAATCTGATTACTGCATAGCTTTGAATTATATGTAGAAATTATGTCGAGAGTTATACACTTGGAACAAGAATAGCTGACTCTATAACTCGGTATTCTAGTACGTTTTATTTGAATAGCCTTCAAAATCCTAACTAATATTAAAAACGCGAATGTGAGTTTGCTGGTTTGTTACGCTTTCACACCTTAACTACTCGACCGATTATCATGACATTTTGTAACCCAGGCGAACAAAAAGTACATAGGGTGGTTAATATTGAAAAAAAAAACTGTTGCAAACCTAACCAAACGCGAGTGAAGCCGCGGGCAAAATCTAGTACGTTATAAATTCGAAAGTAAGTCTGTTATGATTTCATGACTCAAGCTAAACTAATTCTAATGAAATTTGGATGGACATAGCTTGAAACATGAGGAAGAATATAAAAGCCACTTATAAAAAATAATATCATATGTATTATTTTTGTATCATCTTCTTGGTGAATGGTTGGTAGCATGTTTAGTATTGGTAAACCTAGAGTTGAATCCTTTCAATCTGGCAGAAGGCTTGCACCGACGCAATTTTTATAATTTTAATTCATTGTAGATATCCCCATAATCATCATTATATAAACTGATTATATCAAAAACTGGTAAACCTCATTAATCAGCAAACGTATCAATGAGTATGCGTCGATCATAAAATCGATTCATAAATATACAGTTACACACCAGCCTTTACTACACCGCAATATTAAACTCACTTAGTACTGTTACTGTTAACATCTATTAATTAACAAGAATATGCAAACTACGAGTAATTAGTCCAAGTGCACCACGCCTTGTAATTCACACTTACCTAAGCTTCATTTGCGTAATCGTTACCCCTCAAAAATATAGTCTGACCGCACCTTTACACTAGCTTATCAACTTGTAAATCAAACAATAACTTAAACTAGGTAAAAGAATTAGGAAAACATTGTTGTATATCAACAAATTATTACAGAAGGAAACATAACATGATAAAAACATAATGCATGAAGTGAAAATCGCACCCAATATGTACTTTACACAAATTGTGTCTCTACGTCATCTGTGCTAAGAACTATAATAGGTTGCAAGTGTCAACCGCGTCCTACTACGTGATACAATCATAATTTGTCGTCAGGAGTGAGCAAAACGACCACCGTACTACCACAAGGCCGTAGGAATCGTCTCATAAATATTACTATTCGTCTCCCGCGGTCGTGATTAGCTGAGGTCACTGACCGCGCAATACAAAATGGCTGACGGTAAATCGCGGTTTTTGAAAATGGAATTTATCGCCAACACCACGATGCAGTAGCTGGAATAATGGTCGAACGGGTGCATTTCTGAACTACATGACATTTTGGTTTGAAAATGGAATGTTATCGGGCAAGATAGATTAGAAATATTTCTATGCGAAGTTATGGTGGTTCTTTGTCTTAAGTACTAATAAAAAGAATAATGAAAAGACAAGTTCTTTATAACAAAAAGATAAAAAAACGCATAGAAATATAACTGACGTTTTATCCCTGCTAAATATTAAAAGATACAGAGTAAAAAATATGTTGATCCTAAGCTGCGTTACGCTACGTGACTTTTACATTTATATTTCGAATTACCACGCTTTTAAAGGGCAGTCGCAATATAAATCAAACTGTTTTATTAACACTTGATTCTATAACACTTCTCGGCCTTTGTAGTCGATATATTGTTGCCAGGTCAGAAATTTGAAACAGTATTGTCCAATGTCATGTTGTAAACTGACACCGCGCATCGAATTGGAGGGCGACCTTCGATTGGGCTGGGGCTGTGACGAATCCACTTGTTTAACACAAACTACAGATAGGTATTACCGTCGTTCACAAGTATCTACGCCACTACTACGGTTTTGCTAAATTTAGAAATATATAAGGAAAAGTTGTGGTGTCTGTGTTGAATGCATTACTTTCGCATACTGAATGATATTTGGTTATTGATTGTGTACAGCTCATGCATGCGTGTTGTGTCTGCGTCACAGACTGTGTTAATAATACTGAAACAAACCAAAGAATACTCAGATTTAGAACAATCTGTGAATCATAAAAATATTCGTACCGTGTGCTAAACGAATTTGCAACTGTTAATGATTTTGGAAGTACATACCAGTAATCTATAAAACCGTATTATCCACAGCAAACTATTTCTTTAAAATATTGGATAAGATGTCATATATTTCAAAACAGTTGAAGTTTACATATCAGCAAGAACTTGACACATTCACCATCTTGGAAAAAAAATCGTCGTCCTAGTTTGTGACAACAATAAAGGTTTTTACTAAAAATCCACACAGCGAACACAAAAATTTGATACTGGGTCACAAACATATTAGAAAATAGGTCAACCATAAACAATAAACAAATCAAAACGAAGAGCATGCTGGCAACACGCGACTTCACTTGTCATGCGTTCGAGATATTTCATAATAAATAAATGAAAATTACACTTTCAAACGAAAACCCAACTTTTCTAGCTCGGTAATATTATTCAAAACCGTGGTTTAGTTAGTTCAGCTTGAATGAGTTTATAATGAATGTAGTTTCGTGAAATGAATGAAGCTAATTTGAAATAGTTGAGTAGCCATATTGTTAGTGAAAATAATACTTTGTAATGCTGCACGTTTTCTATTTTAATAAGATTTACACTTCCTTACTGTATAATTTAGTAAGTCAATAATATTTATAGCGTACGTTAATGTGTATCGTACATACGGTAAAAACCGTAATTTAAGCTTTAAGAGTCAAATCTGAGACTTCTGTTATCGCGTATTGGAAATAAGTCAGTCTGGCCATCTAGATAGTATACTGTAATTCTCATGTGTCATCTGGCCATCCGTCAGACCCGAGACTAGTCTAGGCACAATGCTTTTTCCATTGTTTCTGGATTCCGACATATGAATCATTAAACTGATATTAGTTTACAGATAAATAAACAGGCAGACCATGATACACAGCTGGACAATGAATAGGAATTTGAAAGGCAAATAAAATTCGTAATGCAACAACGTATTCTTATAAACAAAAATATTATGCATATTTATATAAATAATCTACAAATATTACATTACATTAACGCCGTATAACATTTTGTAGGTTATAGTATAGATAGGTCGATGCTAAGAATATTTTCACATGGATATAATATATTTTTTAAACTGTCGTGCAAAGATTTCTGTAATAGTGAATAGGTAAAAATTGTAAGTGTTTTGTATGATTTGATAGTCTTCTCCTATTAATATTTTATAATCTATTATGATTTGTAACAAGAAAAAGACGTTTAACAATACCTACGAATCCATAAATTATTCAGTAAGAACTTTTTCTTTATATAAACCTTATATCGCTCAGTCGTAAACCTTTACGACCATTATTACTTAGTTGACATGACATATCGATGGCTCTCCACGAATAGAACACAAACAGTGCAATGAAAATGTACGATACCGTCATTTTATTGTATGTAATAACTTCCGTTTTTTGTTTGAGTATACGTATACGTTATGTTATATTATAGGTAAAATACTTGTGCATGTTGTTTACACGATATCCTTACTATTATCTTCGGATCGATATTTTTATCGTCAGGTTTCTTATCTTCGCAGAAAATCTGACAGATTCCCTAAACGAAACTGTCAATACGCCAATTTAATTATTCTGTTAAAGGTTTAGCTTGAGATTGACCCGTTACGATTTAACAGACCGCCTATCATTCGAATCGATTTTTTTCTGTCTTTATAAACAGCTATAAAGAACATCGAGATTCAAAGCATTTATTATCAGATCACTCACAGTTTAGTCGAGTTAGAAATCGACTACGTAATCTTTAACACTGCAGTGGCTACATGCACCAATCTCTATCAATACAATCAAATTATAGTACCACTATCTTGGATATAGGAAGCTCATAACACTAGCTGTAGTAACCATAATATAATGGTATATACACAGGCAATAACCAAAGGATTTTATGAGCAGACACCGGTGGTAGGATGGTATAGTGGTTAGTGTAACCGACTGTCACGCCTGAGGTCGCGGGTTCGATTCCCGCACAAATCAAAGATTTGTGTGCATGGACATGGATGTTTGTCTTGGTCTGAATGTTTCTATGTATAATATGTATGTATTTACAAAAAATAAAGTATATATGTATGTTTATCCATTGTCTAGTACCCATAGTACAAGCTCTGCTTAGTTTGGGCTAGATGGTGTTGTGTATGTGATAGAATGTTATTATTATTATTCATAAAATATTATATTACCAAACTTATTTAATGAAAGAATAAAGTTAAGGGCAGGTTTCTTATCCAACGCCATACTTAATATCACTCTACTGGACGTTTACGACGAACGATTGAATTTTGATTGTTATTGCTGGTCTATCTAAAGCTGTCTTCTAGTGCTCATAACCGCCAAGTTGGCAAATTACTGTTGTATATTAACAATATCACATAAAGATATACTTGTGCATATTACTTGCGTATATCTTGAGATTCCGTGTCATTGAAGCTAGCCGTATCACCATAAGTGATGGTGGTTTTGTAGGATTTTCAAACTATAATAAAATTAGAATAAACGTTTTTAGACTTTCGCGATTTGTATACATACTTAATATACTACTAGGTAACGGGTCTTACTCGTTATAAATGATTAAAAAGGTAATAAATATAATATAATACTTAAAAGGTATATAATTAGATTGATCAATTATTTGTTTATTATTTAACTATATATAAAGTTTGTTGTCGATACGATTTTCTGAATACAGATTAGAAATGTAAGTTATCACTTATTAGTCACTTAGAATCCATAACTAAATTACTGATCCGTATTTGATTGTTTTTCTTTATTAAAATATATACAAAGTGATCATCAGTTAAATAAATTGAATCGAATAACATTAAACGTAATCGATCGATAACTATTTTATCGTGAGATCTTTATCGAATGGTTATACTAAACTGTTGATCCGTTAACATTACAATTACGCCTACAACCGATCGTAAGGCTCCAGTTACTATACCCAGAAGAATCTTTTTTTTAAGTACCCATTACAGTGGTTTTACCCATTGATTTTCACCATAAGCCAATCGTAGTAAGAGGGGACTTTATGGAGATACCTAAATTAAAGCACAAAGCTGGCATAAAATACAATTATTTTAAAGATGACTACTTTAATATTAGGTTGAATTAATAGGATGAAAAACTATTAAAACTGCTTCAGGCGCTCGATCTTTTTAAGGCCTGACCTAATACCACCAATTTTTATTGTGAGCTGCGCTACAAGCCTTGTCCAATCTATAAGCATTCTCTTCAAGCGCTCATTGCAAGAGGGCTATATACCCAAGATAGGGAAGTCAGCTTTTGTGACTCCAGTCTACAAAAAAGGTGACAGATCTAAACTAGAAAATTATCGACCGATCTCCAAATTATGTTTATTCTCCAAAGTGCTCGAACGACTTGTACACACAGCAGTACATTCGGCATTACTGCAATACTTTGGTGATGAACAGCACGGTTTTCTTACCGGACGTTCAACGACTAGTAACCTCATTTCTGCAGTAAAATTTTTACTGAAGGGATGGAACAGGATGGTCAGGTAGACGTTATTTACACTGACTATAATAAATGTTTTGACCGAATAGACCACCACATCCTACTTACAAAGTTATTAAGAGCATACATGGCGACTTATACCGATGGTTTGCCTCATATATAGAGAATAGATCACAAGCTGTAGTCTTACAAGGATTCGTATCAGATTGGATTTCTATTCCATCTGGCATTCCGCAGGTTTCAATTCTTGGATCCCTTTTATTTAATATATTTATAGCAGATATAAAAACCTGTTTTGTTAATTCAAACATCATATTATATGCAGATAATTTTAAAAACCTTAAAACAGTGCGCACGCTTGATGACTGCAAATTATTGCAAAATGATATGAATAGATTCGAACAATATTGCGACGTAAATAGGTTACAGTTGCACGTGTCCAAATGTTTTCATGTGACCTATACGCGCAAACCTCAGCTTATTGACTACTGTTATACTATAAATAATTAAAGAGTTGCCAAGGTTAGTAGCATGCGAGACTTAGGAATTATTCAAGATAGCAAACTTACTTTCAGCAGTCACATAAGTAAAATAAAAGAATTATTATAAGATCAACAGCAGGTTTTAGTACTCTAAAGCTAATAAAAGAATTATATTGCAGTTACGTTCGAAGTCATTTAGAATACGCGTCACAGGTCTTGAACCTCCAATATGACATACAAGTCTCAGATTGAGTCAGTCTAGAAGAAGTTTTTACATCATTTGGACTTTAAATCTAGGCAACAATCAAATGGTTACATACATAGGTGTAAGAGATATCACTTCTTGACATTAGAACTGCGCCGACAAATAAATGACATCACATTTATTATAAATATCGCCAACGGTATTATTAATTCACCTGCAACTGCTATCCAAGATAGGTTTCAGAATTCCTCATGCTGGATTGAGACAGCGTCCGTTACTGGATATAGGATATACAACAGTCAATTACAGACGGAACACTTTCTTTTCCCGAAGCGCAGCTAATTTTAATATCTCCCAACATTTAAAGATTGATATGTTTCATACTCAAACTAGGACCCTACGACGCATACTGAGCAGAGAGTTCTTTGATAGTAATAGAAGTAAAAATAATAAAGATTAACAATGTTTACAGAACATTTATTTTTTGTCTCAAACTAAAATATTGTCGTTATTATGATACTTACATATCATATTTGTGGAAGCTTGTAACTAGCAATTGTTATTGCACATTTTGTCTTATATATGTATATTAGTCTGTAACCTTCTAAATAAATAAATATTAGCGACCCGACCTAGTTTCGCAAGGGTAGTACAAAACCATAACAAGTTATAACCTAAACCTTTCTCATGAATTACTCTGTCGATTGGTGAAAACCGCATGAAAATCCGTTCAGTAGATTTTGAGTTTATCGCGAACAGACAGACAGACGCGGCGGAGGACTTTGTTTTATAATATGTAGTGATGTAGCGATAGTGTTAGTATCACTTGTGCTAAGTGACTTTAATAATTGTTGTTGTTTATATGCACATAATTAGCTACAATTAGGTTATAATCATTATATAATAACTAGAGTAATGGGCTATTACGTGTATTTACAAGATTTTATTAGTTTAACAGAGGAAATGAACCATTATGCATTTCCGCATTTATAATATATTAAGAGAAAGAGCATGTGTTCGGTTAGAAACCGATTGACCCACCATTAAATTTCAATAGTTATTATTATTTGAATTATGTTTGTAAGTCACGCGATTAAAGAGAACTTTCCTTCAATCTCGGGATGATATAACTTATAGAACTACTTCAGTTGGTACACTGCATAAGCTACTGTTTATATAGACACCAGTAAACATATGTATATGCAATTACATCTTTAAAGAGTATATCTACTTCACCCGCCCGAAATATTTGTTATGAGATACAAAGATATTTGTTTTGTATTTATGTATTATTTATGTATTGGTGCAAAATTTATTTACAGAATACGTGCAACAAAATCCAATAATATCTTTACTTATTAAGTCGCAGCGGCACACCGGTGGCCAGGCGCAATAATTAAGTCTTATATTCTAAGGTTTGACAGATTAAAAATCAGTTATAATTGTTCCTTAAACACTATTGAATATCAATAGCATCACTACATCAAAAACATTTATTTTATTTAACTTAGTGTTAGAATTCTCAAATCGTCGGAAGTTCTCTGACCGCACTTAACTAACCATTTACAGATTCATAAAATGTAATCAACAATTCTCGACATACCAAAGTACAAACTACACTTCGACTGGATCTGTTTACAAGACGAAAAACAACCGAAGCATTTCTTAAACTATCGGAGCATAAACATGCGACGGAAGTGTCGGGACACGTGTTCGATTCCGACCCCACCCCCTTCCTTTGGTACTCATTAACGATCTTCAAATAAAGAGTGAATGCACACAAGCCGTTATGAATCGTCCTTTATACTTTGTTTCTAAGTTCAACGTAATATGAATATTCTAAGTTACTAGGCATATTTTGCGTCCGTAAAATTTAAAGTATCCAAGGAGCTATGTTGTTATGATGCTACATAGCGCAATTTTGTCGCGATTGAATTACGCAACATTTCTTTGACCCAACGGTCAAAGAAATGTTGCGTAATTCAATCGCGACAAAATTGCGCTATTTAGCATCATAACAACATAGCTCTTTGAATACTTTAAATTTTCAACGTTGACGTTCGTATTCACATATACACAAACGTGTGAACTGTTCGATCGGCCAGATTTACATACTAACTAAATATTCGATTATCACTACTTAACTTTTTAAATTGTTGACACAGCAGGCGCAATAGAAAAAATACACTTTCTGTGCCGTATCGCTGCGACAAATCAGGTTTTGAAAAGAATACTTGTTTAGTTTTGCCCTTAAAGTCACTGACAATACTGATAAATAATAATTTTGGGTATATAAATACACGTAATTTGACGATCAGACTTCTTTAAAAACGCATACTACGCATTTTTTGTTCATTATAATTATATCAAAGCAGTAACATTTTCGTAGTCAATGCACGTAATATATTGAGCAAAACAGCGAAATATATTTCGTTGAAACTTTTACAGAATGTTGAGGACATTTTATTCAATCTATTTAACTTAGATTACACTTGTCTTTCGTAATATCTTAAGGACGATGACACGGCCGATTGGGTGAGCAAATAATAAACAGTAGTACGTATTGTTCCAAACTTGTTCCAATGGAACATGTCATGCTTGATTTGTTTCTCTTTGAAGACAAGTTGTTAATATTATGTGAATAAATACTAATCAAGTACGTGCCTTAAAATGCGATAAAACCTCACAGTTGACTTCAATAGAGATATATTGATAGTTCTTTAGTAAAACAGTAAGACCTTATAGGATTAATTTGTTGTATATCTTTTTGTTCATCAGATCTTTTTCTTGGAGAAAATAGGGTTGCCTCACTCCTTCGACGGTCTTTATCGATAGTAGTTATGGTAAAATCATGACTGACCATTTGATTTTTACGATTGTATTAATATCTACCAAGCATAGATCGCGCGAAGAACCGACAACCGCTGGGGTAAACGTGTTCTTGAGTGGAAACCGCGACTCGGCAAACGTAGTGTAGGATGCCCTCCGACCAGGTGGGATGACGATCTGCGAAAGACTGCAGGCAGATGCTGGATGCGGCAAGCTAAAGACTGGGCGCTATGGCGCTCTTTAGGGGAGGGCTATGTCCAGCAGTGGACTATTATAGCCTGATGATGAAGCATAGATCAAACTCCTTCCCACTCTTTTTTTCCGAACGATTTAATAGGCAAAGGATCACTTGTACAACCACATCGTAACGATCAGCTCTTGCCCATCAATTAGATAATTACTTTAATCAATACTATTTAAAAAAGCGACTTTCTCAATGTGTTCCGGACTGTGTCTGTCAGTTAGACTCACATCAAAGTGTTCGATACGACTTTTTAATTACATGACAAGGCGTTCTATCGACAAACAATCGTCAGGAGATCTCGTTTCACGAGCATCTCGTTCCCACGCCTCGTGGGATACCACGGGGAACACAGGGTTACCCCATACATGTATGTAATACTGAAGAAGCTGAGGAATCCCAAGAGTCTTTTTAAAGCACATTTTAATGTAATTTGTGATTTGAATATTGAATAAGTTTAACATGGGTATACCAACGTTAATATTGTAGAGAAAAGAAGAATGTATCATGTTTTTAAAGCTCTTGACTCATGTCGACGCGTTTTCTCAAGGTATGTAACGTTTTTAGAAAATGTATGGAAATACATAGGCACATTTCCTTAAAACAACCTAGAGAATGAAATGACATCAGTTAAACGTGTGTAAGAGCGTCGGTGACGAAGCTTACGATCAATGCAATACAATCGAAACAGAGAACAGAAGATATTCATATCATTAAAACTATTACTCATTAGGCGTCGATATATTTTAAAGTAAATTCCTATACATAAAGCTTTAAAACAAATTACTTTTGGCTGGGATAAGTCATATATCAGATGATTTAATACAAACAGGTTGCCAACCCTAACAGTAGTACACACATAACTGTTACAAATATTGATATAGGAGCTCCCGCAGGACGAGTAAAGACTGTTTATGTTGCCTTTAAAAGGATGCGCTATAATAAGATCTGTAAACAGAGATAGAACCTTTTATTCTATCAATTAATGTCTTAGGAATGAATTTTCTTATTCCATACTTAGGATACGCAAACAGGTCGTAAACTAAAGAAGCATTAGATGTTATATGGTGTTACAGTAAATATCATATCTCTTTCGAACAAAGGTGATAAAGGGAGAAAAATCTTTTTAGATCTACCAAATTAGATCCTTTGTTGTCGACGTATGGCCAGAGTAAAAAGCTGACACCTAATTTACCTTAACGACAAGTGGACTAATTTGACAGTTCTAAAAACACTCAGTTTCTTCTTGCCTATGTAATTTATAAGCCACTAGTAGTTTTCCCGCGGTTTCACCCGCGTAAGTCCCGTTCCCGTGTGAATATCGGGTTTCACCCCTTTCACCCCTACGGGGTGGAATTTCCAAAAATCCTCTCTTAGTGCTCCCCTACTCTCTCCAAGGAACATACATGCCAAATTTCAGCTTCTTGCGTTCAGTGGTTTCGGCTGTGCGTTGTCTGTCAGTCACTCAGTGACGGAAGAGTTTTATATATGTATATAGATGACATGAATCACATTAGGTAAAACATTAGCACGATTGCCTCTTTATTTTTAGAGCATATTTTGGCACTTATGCTCAAAACTATAAGCTATTGAAAAATGTTTCAAATAATTTCAAATATTTAGATTTTCGGGCGATAGTGAGCTCTTGAATTCGATTTTCAATGGGATTTCAAAGTGTTACTGGCTTTTTCCGTTAAGTTAATCACAATAGCAACACCGAGCCTGGTAACATAGGAGTACTTATAGTAAATAAAGTACTTTGAGTCAATAAAGGTGAAAACTAATCATTTAAAAATAGATCTGGAATTTTACTTTAATAATAGTAAAAGTGTAACACGTCTAAACGCAAGCAAGCTATGCACATATCTATTTTCTTTTATTAACACTTGTAAATTACAATCAATAATAGCACTGTTGATGGAAGCTTTTACACACGAAATCCGTTTCAGTCGACAACGCATGTAATTTGTTTCATTGTAACGAAACTTCACACCTGTCAATTATGTTCAAATGGAACATATTCCAAGTTTACAACCCATTTCGCTTTATTCCCAATTCGATAATGTTCCTACACAATGCGAGCGGTGATGCCACTCGCTGATTACATCTAATGTGGAAACTCCGTTTATAGACCGTAAAATTTGTTGTTATGACAAATAGCCTCCGTTATTTTAGAAAATTTTATCGTAGTTTTATAACTGACATGGGTTTGAAACTTAACTGGTCTATTGTCTGGATATAAGAGACTAAGTATTATTTAAATTTTTAACAATACCCATAATGCCCGCTAAAACGCTGGCTCGCTGTTTTGAAATAGTCAGACCACCACGCCGTACAGGCTGTTTAACACTTCTTCGAGTACTTTTCGAATATATAGTTAATGAACCTTATAGAAAAATCGTAAGCATGTTGGTATTTAAACAATATTGTTGAAGACACTTATAGTAATTCTTAGTTGAGAAGAACTATTGAAAATGGGATTGATCGTTACTTACAAAAATGAGGCAGATCGGTTAAATAGTTGTGTGATTTTACCTGAAATAAAGTAAACAATTTATTAGTAAAGCACAAGTATAATGTTTTGATAAACGCGAGACTGGTTAGGTATACAAATCTATCATGACATAATTTTTCAAACTGACATAACAAACCCGTTATTTTCAAGTTTTATGTATGCGTTCAAAATACATTGTTTTTCTTTCTAAAACTGACTTAGGAAAACATTAATCTAAAAATCACATCCATTAAACGTAGTATGCATTTGAGGTGGCTTCAATACGGAGCAACTGGGTCTGCTCTGATATAGACAGATGCTAATAAACCACAAATGTCCGCTCGCCACGCGACAAACTTTTTGCCTAATGGCGCGCCATGACACGACAGGGGGGACCGTCAACATTAGGAGAACCCTGCGGTGAGGTAACGAAACTGCCTCTAATGGCTACGCAGCCAAATAGACAGCAATTGCAAAGACATACGACAAAAAAATTATATTGATGTTATTGGCCTACAAATTATGCCAATTGTTAAATATTGTAATTATATGACAATTATATTGTAAAGAAACAATACCTATAAATAAATTATTTATTTATTTGTTGAAATTGATTATTAACATAAACAAAAGCAACAACCCCAATTTACAACTTAACAAATATTAACAAATATTGTCTTCTGTTTACGCGAATGTTATTCATTGAAATTATACTACTATATACGGATTTTATCGCGGTATAATCCGTATATAGTAGTTTAATTTCAATAATATTAACAAAGCTTACTACTACTTATAAATCAAACAAAATGGACAGGAAAACATAAACGTAATTAAATTAGACCCTTAAAACAGTAAAGTTCAACTTCATTTTTATATAGCTGGCAAAGCTAACACTTAATGTGTAAAAACTAGGCGTAAATGGAGATACTGAAATGATAGGCAGAATTATAACAGTAAGTTTTAAATATATAATTAACGCAGCACGCGCCCCGTTGAATTTGTAATCAAACATATTATAAATTAATTAGAAAATTCAGAGCGACGTCAATTATTGAAATCACTCCCCCACGGAAACTAAATGAGAAAAGTAAACAAAGCTATTTTGAGTCAAAGTAACCTTTGGTCTGTTAATTATCCAAGCGTCTTAAGGTCGGATTACAAAAGAACTATTTGACTGACGGTTAAATTAAAGAATACAAGCGTTTTGTTACGTTTTGGTGGAACAAGGGATAAACGACAGCGAAAATGCCACAACCTTTGCGTAATACATACATAATATCACCGAATATGGCGATACCGATAAAGCAATGTGCCTTGAGCTAAAGCAATGTAAATAAATGCTATTAGCGTGATATTCATATAATTGAAATTATAATTATTGCCGGCCTGAATAAGGAATACTTGGGTAATTAGGTGAAGTGAGTGTGAAAACATAAGCATCTGCCGCTCATAATGACTAACTGTCAAAACATTCTTCTAGTCATTCGGAGTCTAAATATGATCTGCCTTGTGCACCGATATGCTATGTTATAAAATATCAAATTGAATTGTACTCGAGCCTAATATGTGTTATTACTATATACCTTGCAATTCAGTTACCTATTGCTAATGATTCTAACGAAAAGTCGTCACAACTGCGTCACGATGTGGTTTAACAAGGAAAACAAACATGAAACGAATACTAAAAATAAGTTATACTTGCATTATTGCAATTATATTTAAGAATATTACATCTTGTATCTTATGAGGGAGCCAGTCAGTGCAGACCGGCGACACTTCGTCCCAGTGGGATCTTTTGTGTCGATACTCTCCCAATAACGACTGCCATAGATGTTCATGGCAGCCGGGACCGATGGCTTAACGTGCTCTCCGAGGCACGGAGCAAGCGATAATTGTCAATCAATACGCACATAATTTCGAAAAGTCATATAACTGCCGAAAGTCAGAGGTATGCGATGTGGGTTCGAACCCGAGGCCCTCTGCACTGCAGTCTGTTGGTAAGAATATTACATACTGTTATATTATACTTAAGATATCGTTTTAAACCTCTTTACCATGTTTTATGATTTAAATATTTTTTCATTAAATCCCAATGTAAATTATAATTATTATTATAATTACTGTTAATTAATTACAAGTTTACCTATTAAGTCACAGTCGTACACTGGCGGCCAGACACAATCCACAATTGACAGGTTAATCCAAAGTGTAGCCGTAACTACCACAGCCAGTTGTATTTTGTAGTGACAGTACTAGTCTAACCAACCACGCAAGTCTACTCAACCGCGCTAGAAACTAACTAGATATCAAATTTACTTACAGATGGCACACACAGCTATGTAAAATACGTCCCAACACCACCGATTAAATACGTACCATAGTTAACTAAAACACTTTATTCAAATAGGTAATAAACGAAAATGAATCTGTTATTCATGTAACTGCACTCGAACAGACAAAGGTCTCTATGGCCATCTCTTATAACTTGCACCCTCTTACACTTGACAAAATGACACTGTCCCGTCATCGCTGAAGCATAGCGAATGTCTTCTAACCATAGCAAAGTACATCCAACACTTGAGAAATAGGTCAATGACCTATCTGTTACCTCGTTGACACTTCGCTTACAAGATCACACTGAGGTTTATTGTTTAATTTTAGTATGACTGACAGTAAGAGCCTACAGTTGTTGAAGTAACTGGCTGACATTAAACTAGGAATGGACGAATAAAAGTTATGATTGGCTGAATAGAGATGCGTAAATATAGTTTTAATTGTGTGAGATGAGGTTTGTTGCCGTTCGCGTTCCCAAGTATTATGAAGTACGTCAAATGACCTATTATGGTAGTAGGTTTCATTTGTTTTTATTTTTATTGTAAAATATGTGTAATACTCAGAAATATTATTGCCCCTACTACTCCTATTAATATTTGCTTTAATTAGTGTTATACAATAATGAGATTATGGAATATGTAGAATATTATTAACGAGTTCAAAACACAATCTGTGTCTTAAACATGCAACCTCAATAATCCGCGTCGTTGCGTTTCCTCACTAAGCTAATTATAGCCCTACGCAATAAGTAGAAACCTGTCTCATAGTTCTATTAAAAACACAATAAAATTGGTTAACATCGTCTAAGATCGAATCTGCGTAAATAGAAACACCAATGATTAAATAATGCTCGGGTACTTTGAAATAACGACACTGGAACATTGAGACAACTACCATCTTAGTCTACCCGTGACCATGGCTGCTGAAAAGCAACCGAAACGTCGGGGAAAGTGTAAACTTAAATATAAATAGCTTAAATAGTTTTAATAAATTAATTAGCTTAAAAAATTAGTACAGTTTAATAGTATCTAGTAGTAGTGTAACAGGTTCAAAATTTTATAATAGTGTAAAATAAATAACGCGATAAAATCCGTATATAGTAGTTTAATTTCAATGAATAACATTCGCGTGAACAGAAGACAATATTATCGTCTAAGATGCTTATATGGATATATGGTATTATTATAATATCAACTAATGAAAATAGTCAGCAAAACCGCATGTTTAAAGTCTTTTTAATACCAAAGATAGTTTATTCATCATACCTATAGTGACAAAGTTCCGCGAACACACGACACATAGATAAGACAATTTATACCCAGAATTGACATACAAATTAACAGTAACAATGATTAATACACAAACTGTTCAGCAACAAGTATTTGTCAAAGACAACATCGATTAATAACCTTAGAAACCGTATTGTATTAGTATAAGTCACAATAATTATAAAAGAACAATAGATAATGACATTATTGTTAGTTTTTTTAAAAACGTAACGTATGTCGGATACCGAGCAAATCTATTTATAAACATTAATAGAAGAAACTATTTATCCATAGAGCGTTTCGAACGCGATTGAAAATATGTGGAGTAATAATAAAATTATATAAATAAACTTGTTTGTGGATTTTTGTTGTGAAGAGTTAGAAGAAAACATAATGACTTGCAATACAAAAAAGATTTTAGGTGTTAAAACGTTCAACTCATTGCGATGTATGTTTTATGTACTTATTCTTATTCCTATATTTTTGTGATAGCGGATAGGTACTCCTTCAAATAATTTAGGGAAAATCTTGAAAACGCTAAATACATAGCTTTTATTTTATTTTATTTGTAATAATTGTAATTAGGTCCCTCACGCCTCGTGATAAGTGCTACTGCTTATCATGCAGGTAGGTGACAGCCCCATTAAACAAGCAAAAAGAAACCAAATAAGTACCACAACATTCAAGTGATCACGACTCAAAGCTTACAAAGATCTAAGATATATAGTTTCTCCAAACAAATTGCACACCTGTAGCCATTGTCACCTCAATGTTAAATACACATTCTCCCTGAAAGATAATGATAATCAAATAGAAATGTCCATACATAATTATCACTAAGTAATAAAACTAAACATAATTCAAGTACCGTCAGCATCGTATTACGTTATATATTATACCTTATTAATCGAATACTAATAAGTAATAAATTACTAATGTATAGTTTAGATAGGGCTTCAAACGATCCGAATGGAAATCTAATCGCATGCGCGGCGAGCCATCATTTGAAAGTAAGATGGCGTCGCTTTCCATCGTCTCCGCGATTAATTACCCAGTTAATCCTTGTACACGTGTCTTTAGACAAATGAGAGACCCGACCTTAGCTTTGAAAGTGTACCTACTACCTAACTGTTAGGTGCATCTTATCTACATCTAAGGCGTATAAAGGTACTGCAGGTCTGCGTATAGCAATCAATCTTGTAGGTACAACTAAAAAGGTCATAGTCAGGTATTAAACTTTATAATATTCATTAAAGAAAAATCTCACGTATTGTGGCATATGGACGCTTGTGATATAAGGCTTATGTGCTTAAACTTTTCAAATAAATAAATAAATTAAATCAGCTTGCGTCAGCCAATTTCTTATATAATTTCTACCTATTCTTATTACCTATAAAATTTACCTATCCCCGAATATCAGCTTTTCCAAAGACCGTTTACCATTTGAACGGCGCATTTGACAGTTCATAATGAATTAAAAAACGTATATAGTGATACGAATCGTTAAACAGGTATGAATGAAAACCTGTATTTGGAAAAAGAACATTAATTAACGAAATACACTCAAATTATCAGAACCGGCTTCTTTGTTTTTCACATCCTTTGCAGTTCTTTGAATTGTCTGCAAAATGTTTGCTCGTAATATTAGTTAACAATGGTGGCGATTATGTCGGAGAACGCATTTAACTAATTTTTACTTTAATAAAGAAAAAAGACACAATTACCTTTAAAACTAGTCCCTTAATACTAGCATAAAAAAGTAATTAACAGCAAAAACAAAGCATTTAGGCTTCTTTGGTAGGACTAAAACGATAGTCTGAAAATCGTTTATCCTTTTCGAAAAGAAGCAACCAGACTGAGATATAAGTGTCTCAAACTATTTAGTTTACGACAGCAGAATAGACACGAATGGCAAATCAAAGTCAAACATCAGAGAAAGAACGTTAAATCTCAATCAATATCAAAATGTTAAATTTAAATTAACATTTGAATGTTATGAGAAATTCAACATTTATAAACTAATACATTCTATAAATATTCATGGCCATTAACTATTACAAATTAAAGAACAAGTGATTAATCTTCAAATCGTAATTAATCGTGTGAATTACGTGTTTATTAAGTGTATTTTATTTATTGCCTTTAACGTTTTCAGAGACAAGATAGACGAGTTTAACAATAAAACCGACAACGATAATATAATATTCACACCTAATTTCACCAGAGTAAAATTAGGTGTTCTTTGTGTTTGAATGTGCTCCGCAACACAGGAATTATTTCTAGAGCGAGAGTAGTCATTTAAAAAAAACTATTTATTTTCCTGCTTTTACAAAGATTTTTTTTAGATTGTCTAATAAGCATAATTAGTTATTATTTTAGTTATTAGGATTGAAAACTTCCATAGATTGACTAATAGTTTAAGTACAGTTGCTGCAATAATTTTTTTAATATGTAGCCAAATTACTTTCGTACGTGCTTTGAATGGCAAGTAAGTCTGTCGCTCCAGCTATCATAAACATCTATAGATGATTAGTGAGAGCATTAAAACATGACATTAAGCCGTATCTGATTAGCGTAGCAGAAGACCAAACCACAGAGGTAAAACAAGAAATTATAGCGCACTAGTTATCCCTCTAGAACAGTGCTTTTTTCCTGGATGAAATTGTTTTATTGTACCCTGTGCCCTATTTTTGTATCTCAGACTACGTGTATGCAAAATTTCATGATGATCGGTCAAGTAGTTACGGCATGAAATCGTAACAAACAAAATTACATTCACATTTATAATATTAGGATTTATTTCTCCTAAAATACACTCGTGTACTTCTCTAATCTTTGCAATACACTCAGATCTATATACTAAATCTCCCGTTGAAATAATTTGCACAAAGCGCAAGCGCATCTGAGCCTCCCACGCAGCCATTATAACGATCCATTGAAGACTAATTAAACATCAGTCTAAATAACCACGTATGTATGAGAGCCATTCAAACGCTATCCGATAACACTGCAATGAGAACTCATGTAGAAATCTCTGTGAACATGTCAAAAGATTAATTAAAATTAACAATATAGGAAGGAAGAGGATGAAGCCAAGTTTCTCTCGTATTACATAATGGAAACACTTAAATGTATCTATATAGACTTGTTCTATGATGATGTAAATATTGACAGGTGAAATTTTTAGCTATCGAATTTATGGACATCGGTTAAGGCACTAGCTAATTTCGAGATGACCTTTTAGTCTTATGTTTATTAGGTAAGGGGCTTAGGCTACGGTCTATTAATTTATTCTTTGTCTAAAGACCTTAACACAGTGAAAACAAAACGCCAAAGTTAGCACAAGAGGCGGGAGCATGTTGTGTAAGTAGCCAACCGAAATCATTGACGCAAGATAGCTATTGATATTTCTGTTCTCAGTTCACACGAATAGAATAGCATACTTTAATGATATAGATCCCGCACGTGGTTTATTTGCTTGTATCACAAGGAACTTTAAAATATTAAGACAGTGGAAACAATCGACGCCCAGACCTTAAACAATGACTTACGAATTAGCCAACCAACGCGTGTCATAGAATTCGCAAGTTAATCAAGCAAACCCTGCGTCGTCCGTCTAATTAAAGCAATTGATTACTTTTTTAATGTGCAGTATCGATGCTTGAGTTTGCCATTCATGGAATGTAAGAAATCAACTGGCTTTTTAAAACCTAATAATGTTATCAGAACAAATTATCGATAAACATTGCTAATTTAAGCTTATCACTCACTTTCTAATTTTACGCAGTTCAGACCAATATTGTTCATATGGATTGATACGGAAAAACATTATATACCTATGTAATCAAATCCCACATGTACTGTTTTAAAAGCATTAACCTACATTGGCGGTAATAAACCAAAATGTAATCAAATATATTGACATTTCCGCTCAATACCATGTCTGCTGAACGAGTACATTGTACGTAATGTAATGAACCTTTCAAACACGAAATGCAATCAACGCCCACGCAAATATCGGTAAAACTCAATAATGATCATCGCATTAGCGGGTTACTTTGACCATCACATACAGGATCTTGGTGTAATCACCTGCATGATTTTAGTATGGTGTAACATGGGCTTAAATAACATATATAGATTAATTTTACAACTATATTGCTAAAAAATACAAGATAATGTAATTAGCATTCTTCTCAAACGGATGCAGATAAGATGTGCACCTAATTTTACATTGATCTAATGCATTGTACCTGTATCTTCCCTTGACCGTATGATCCACGAGGATCGTCATTCAATCATTTTCGGTATTCAAAAAGTTTTTATTTAATAAGTAAGTTTTTTTAATGCTGATATTTGTTATGTTGTACATCGTGATCCGATACTTCTTTTTAATATTGCAAGTGATAACATCGCCGCACTTTATTATTCTCGCTTACTTTGGTCCATCATTATCATTATTATCAATCATGTCCATATAACATTGTAATTTGTCTAAATATAGGAATATCAAAAATTGTCTTTAGAAACATAAATGAACGATCACAAAAATAACTAGTCTCGACACAATTATCATGCACCACAAAAGCAAATTTATCCTGTACGAGAATTGAACCAAGGTTCTCAAAGTCTAGTTTGACAATCGCTAAAGCTGACTGTACTGGTTTATGCAACGCAACAGTCGTATAATTGTTCCACCGCAACGAACATTAAAACCTACACATACCTTTCAAAATCTTGAGGCTCTACGCAATACACCATATTAGGTGTGAAACATTATGAATCAAGAATTATTGTGGTACAACTGAAGGTGGTTAATCTGTGGTAACAATTAAATACAAGATGGTAGGTCACTTGGTGAATTATAAATGTTATAATCGTTAAAATGAAAGAGAAAATGTAGGTGTATACGGGTTTCGTGTAGAATTATAACAGTATGAGGGAAGTATTGATTGTTATGTAATATTCACAATTATAATTTAATAGGCACCTTTTAAGATATGCGTTTGATGAGGACTATAGGATATAGGTATAAGTGGCAAAACAAGGAAAATTTAGTAGCTACTGCTAAATTTAAAACTAGGAGGGGTTTTAAGATCACTACCTGTTATATGTTACGATAAAGCAGGTTTCACGACAGTAAAAACGACACCTAAACGGTAAAGAACATTTGCCAAAAGTTAATAGAACCCTAGGTTCGAGTTTGTAATCAACTAACCAAGACAATAATAAATAAATTAGAAGAACATTTGCTTCAAAATATCCATTTTATATTCGCTGTTATTAACGGCTATATTCTTAATGCGATACAGAATGTACACACCAGAAGTAATACGGGAAGTACTACGCACAATGAATGCAGTCTTTCAATCACAAGCTTCGCCTAAAGCAAGGAGTGAAATAGCCACACATATTTTATTGCATATACACTCTTATCGTAGCAAACTATCAGGAGAAATTGCGTGTTCAACCGTCAGACCAAAACAATATGTCTACCGGGGCATATTGTACGAGCACTTCTGAATAAAGGCATTTAATGTCCCTTTAACAGATATAACAACACTTGTAAGGAAATTGTATGTTATTAAACCTTCCTGCGGTAACGAAAGTGAAAATAGAAATATAATTCTAGGGTCAGTTTTCCGATCGAAAGTTTATGTAAACAGCTAGCTGCAATAGAAATACAGTAATTATTTAAGTAGTTATTTGAAAAGGTGTACTGCTGGATGTGTAATATGTTAAGCCATGATGCTCTTTTCCTACAATAGAGAGGTTTTGTGATGCGTTCTTTTTTATTTTGCATATATAAAATGACGTCAGTATTTTTCAAAATAGTTGAAGAAACATACATAAAAGTCTTGCCAGCTACATGGTTTCCAATATTCCGCGTAATATCCTATTGTAGTTTATTGTGCACATTTTCAGAGCCCGTGTTAATAAAACTTTCGTAACAAAAAATCCAATAGTATTGCGCCCGTCTCAGGAATCGAACTTGGTCCAGAACAATAATAATTTGTGCATACGTAAGGGTTAATAATAATTCATCCAAAAGTGTATAGATATAACGTTATTTTTTAATTCCATTGACAGTTTCTAGAATAACCAGCGTGCTAATTTTTATAAGACAATGTATCAACCTACAACTGTGCTGCAGTGACGATGAATTATTTACTCGAAGGTCCTCTGAAGAGAGTAAACATTATTTTACTAGGTGTATTTATTATCTAAACACCCATACAGACTAATGCTTTAAAGTCAGTCATACAGACATATCAGAAAATTAAATCACAATTACTGTCAGATTCCGTGAATCAGGCAAGAAAATACAAGTTATTGACCAGAGGGTGCATGTAAACGATGAAAATTGATAAGTGTGGTAAGTGCGTGCCACATAACGATCTATGCAGTTGCTCATAAACCTGTAACTGGCAATTTCATCGGAAATTTCCAAGTGTTTTCACTGAAATCGCTAACAAAATAATGACTGGGCAAACGTTGGTCCCTAACACTTTACCGTAGCTCTCTCTGAGGCTGGCTTTTATTAAATCTGGAGTTATTGTGGCGCGCTCTCGGCGACTCGCAATGATCCGAGCTGATATAGACAAGCTGATTGTAGGTACGCGGTGACAGAGAACGATGAAGGACTTTACCATTAACCATATAATTTGTTAGAAAATGTTAGTTTTAGATTATCTGTAAGTACCGAGAATTGGCGTATTTGTTTCGATTTTACAAGCGTTTGAGCGAATGAACAGTGTCAATGTTTGCTTGTACACTTCAAGAAACAGCTTCAATGTTTTATTTGTTGTACAAATTATAGTGCAAGATCCCACCAGAACGTCAATTTAGCAAAGCTGAAAGTTTAGCAGTAAATATGGTTTATGTAGGTAAATAACGTATGGATACTTGGTAGTTTAAAAGTGAGGCAATTTGTTTATTTATCTTGTAACTAAGAGTCCTTTTCAGCCAGTCTGTTCTTTTGGAATGGGAATAAAATAGTTACCATATATAAAATTAAGGCTTACTATGTAGGTACTTAACCTAGTTAGTTTTGTAGTAAGTCTGGACATGTTTTAAATTATAATTTAGCCTGCCAAGGTTAAATTATAAGCCCGAATTTGATACATTTCATTTAGGTCTTAGTCTATTAGGAATGAGGAACCCATCTGAATTTTTTTGTCTGATATTCGAAGTTTTACAACTCTAGGATCCAAATGGCATAGAAAATACTCGATAGAGCCACCAGACGATATAATAAGTCAAGTTTATATAATTAATTAGTCATTACATTAAACAGGTTCCTAATCAATTCATCTCCCTCACATAATTAAGCCCTCGCTGCCTATATTGATAGAACAAAATAGCACTGTTCAGGAAACGAACGGGGTGGTTTAATAACAGAGGAAACTATTAAGTTGTCGGTGCGGGACCTATTAGCTTCGACGCCGATAGAGAGATTTATGGCGGCCAACGACAGACTAAAAATAGATGGACGGAAAGAACTAGTTCGGACGTTCTGTGCATTATGAGCTAGAAACTATATGGTAATTGATGATGATGAAACGGTTAAGTTTACTGTACACCAGACGGTTATAAAACGTAAAATTATCTACCTGTTTATAGTTTTAATATAAACTGGATGATATACGTGGCTTCCCTCTGGTTTTTGCTTTAAAACTAACACATTTTCGCACTTATAATATTAGTAAAGATAAGTATAAACTAAGTAGTGATAGTCCGTGGCGAAACAGCAGAGGAAATGTTTTATAACAGTGCACGTTTTGCTATTTATTAGTGCTTTTCTCCCACTTGTTAAACACTTCTACCTATAATCTTAGGAGAGGTAATTTAAATTAAAAGAGCAGTACAGAGATAATATACATATATAACTATATAATCGCAATCTTTCGTTCATTGACCATAGTAAGGTCAATCGATTTCGGCCTTGAATTTGTAGGTATCATACAATGAAACTAGACATATATCACTTAGTTACATTTTGGTGTAACTTGAACCTAAATAAATCAGAGCCTTATCTTTACTTAGACAATAACAAAGTTAGAGCTATCCATTTAAAAGTAATAAATTTTCGTCACACTGCCTGCCATCAGGCATAGGCATCTAATTTATTCTTATAAGAGTCATCCTTGATTGTATTTGTATTTTTGTAGATGTATTTGGATGAAATCGGTGTAGTGACTTCGATTTCTACAAAAAAAAAGTATATATGTATGTTTATCCATTGCCTAGCATGTCGCCACGGTAAATTCCTCATAGCTCAAAAAATATTGACGTATTTCTTATTTTATAATCCTACTTTCACTGTGTACTTTTGATACTACTTTTCACACACTGTTTCGTCATACTGTCTACAATTATTTGTTGTGCTAGTGATAAACAAACTGGCAGTGTTTGGTTTGTTTAAGTGGCAGAGCCGAGTCGACATAGTCCCTTATCAACTGCAAACATGTCGCGTTCTCGATATGTGACCGACAGACAAACAAACCGTACACTATTTTTATATGCTAAGACGTTTTCGGAACTTTGTTTATGTGTATGGAAGGGCAGTATTTAGAAATATGCCAACGGTCTGTGAATATTTACGGAGGCTAGTTGTAATTTCCGTCGTAGAAATTTTGATGTTTTCCACATCAAGTTAGGCTGTTAACCTAAGAATCAAACCAAATCGTTTATTCGTTTAGTTTATTCGTCAGCAACAGTTATGAACGCCAAAGTTCAGTGTTTACTGTGTTTAGTAAGTCACTGAAGTTACATTTATTAGTAAAGAATAAGTGTATACAGGATTAATGCTAAGACTTCGTCATAATATTTATACGTAAATGTGTATTCAGCTGAATCATTTACATAGTTTCATAGTTAGTACAACATGCAGATGGCATTCCTTCATGTGTCGAATGCATGTGCGAATCTACTTATTTGCATAACATCTCTCTCGCTTGTTATTATATGATCGTGGAATACGAAGTAACTTAAGTGTTCGAAATTGAATTGGAAATGGAAGATTCAACAGTGAAACAGATCCAGTTATATAAAAAGGTAGGAAGAGAGAGATAGCATAATAAATAAATAAAAATGTCATATTCTACATTTAATAAAACAAATTACTTTGTATTTTATACTTTAAAAAGACATGCCATCCATCATGTGCCTGTATCATCATGCCTGTTTATTCACAAAGAATCAGGTAGAAATGTAGAATACTCATATGTCGCCAGCTATGTCTTGGGTTCCACAGCCGCTAACCAACAGACTAGACCAGTTTTTAAGTACTACTGAAAATTTTGCTATCATTATATCACAATAACATCGAAGGCTGTACTACTAACTCGCTATTTAGTCTTCTTAATATTATAAATGGAAAAATTACAACAAAAAGCTTTACGAAAAGAAAAGTTACTCGAATTAGTATATATAGGCTTAAAATGAAACATGACATCCAAGTGAACTATATCCTGAATTACACATAGCATACTTTTTATCCTTGTATGCACAGGCGAAACTACACATTCTAGTATCCATATACAAATAGTCATACCTTTTGAATTCTAGAAAAAGTGTCACCAGATTCCTTTACCGCAATAGCGCTACATATTATTAATACTGTAGTGATCTCACTAGTTTCAACACCACCGTTACGTGGTGAAACAGCATCCCAGCGGCTAACATTATTGCCGGGCTATTTATTCCGCCTCAACAACGTCTGACTAACTATATGAATCAGAAACAGATATGAGCAAGTGAACAACGTTCCCGCTAATATGATCTGTGCATGAGGTGTTTGAACGGGACAAGGAAATGTGGTAGCTTACGTCAAAATTACTTAAATTTTTTTTAAATTATACAGGATCTGTTAAGATTCTGTATATCCATGTATAACCTTTCGTCATGGTTGCACGAATGATGCAGTATTTAGGTTGTCACCCACTACCACTGTACTGAGCGTGGGTTTAGAATTCAATCCCATCATCGGACAAATTAAAGAAATTCGAAGAGATTTTAATGCCTTTGGTACACAAAGCGACACATCAACCTAGACTGTTTGGAGTTTGAACTATTAGAAGTTGAACGTTGCGAATTGTGCTAGAGAGTGCGTTATATTTTTGTTACGCTCTATCCTTACCATTACATCGACACCACTATGCACTGCCCCTTTCCGACAATTCTCTATTTCGTATGTAGCGTAGTTATGCGTATATAGGGTGTCTAACTTGATGTGGAGTCGTGTGTACAAACATTGTGAATGACTGATAATAATTATTATGAATTTATTATTTGAGTATTTGTATAATAATCGCCGAAACAGAAACTGACTGACGCTAGCATAAAAGTAGTCTCTATGCAAATAAATATTACTGTTTCTAGTTTAAATATTGATGACAGACAAGTGAAGATATGCCTATGTTTACCATATTTAAATTTAATACTCTCTTTATCCATGGTAATAAATACACTAGCACTCCAGTGCAGTCATTTAACTAACTGAACATTTGAGCTAGAGTTAAGTTCAAGCCTACAATTGAATAGAATCATGGAAACCATTTAATCGCAATATCAATACCGTAACTGCGTCTCATCACTATATAGACAGATGGCTTTTCGTTACAGGTATCGAACTGACAAGACACGAAACATTTAAAGCCACTCGACCATTTTCCTAATGCACCAAACGTGCATTCACTTCATAAAATAATAACAGGGTTCAACCTTCCATTTTTACCTTGACGTGATTGCGTGACTTAAAGTCGGTTAACATTAATTGAGGCTTTTGGAACAACGAGAATACTTACTAACTTGTACTAAGTGCGGGGGCACGATTAATCGTGGAATGTAATACGCGAACGATATTATATCAACACTTGATAAGATAAGTTTCAGCGGCGATAGCGCGATCGGGCTAACCCAGATTGCGATAGTTCCAGTCACTGTGCAAAATCTCTAGTCATTGTGCAAGTCTAAACTCCCTGCCAAAACTGCAATACTTTGATTATGTTTGCTGAAGAGAGTTGATGTGATCCAGACCAGTCTAGAATCAACGTGCCTCGCTCGTTTACAAATTGAATGCCAGTTGTGGTTTGTTATCGTATCCTTAGGATATTAAGTGAAAAGTAAGATTGTTTGATCCTAAGTTTCGGGACACGACTGCAGACGCCAAGAGTACCTACTGATACCGATGTCAATAACCGCAGACACTGGTTTTATTTGCTCTCATTACCTTAAAGCTTTTCTCACTTATGCTATATATAGCTCTTAATCCTGTCAGTATAATTATTATGGTGTAAGATATATGAAAGTATAGAGTACCAATGACTAAGCCCGCCAGCCATTACAATTTTTTATAAAACAGTTGATATTTCCATTGCCATTTTAAAGCTACAAAGTAAACATTGTTTATAATAATAATAATAATAACGTTTATTTTCTCACCACAATATACACATATTAAACAAACAGTATTACAAATATTACATAATTCGGTTTACAACATATATTGTGGGAGACTGGTGCCTAAGCTAGGCTGGAGGCCTGTGTTTCAGGACACCAGGTCCCCACCTGTTGGTATAGTACAAAAGTATATAATAGTACAAAAGAGGAAAATAACAATAACATGTATCAAATAAAAATAATAATAATAAATTATAATAACAATACTAAAAAGCAAAATGGTATTAAAGAAAAAGTTACTAAATTTGATAAAAAATACAATGTAAAATAGGCCTACCTGTGTGTGGAATGAGGATGATTGTGTGTGTGTGTGTGTGTGGGAGGGTGAGAGTGAAAATTACTGTTACTGTATTAAACTTACTTAGTCTTCTTAGTCCAAGTACGAAAAATTGCCTATTATTGAACCTGTATAATAACATTAGAATGAGTGTACAAGCTTTAAAAGTTGTAAAACATACTAATAATCATAGGGTTGACATATAGATACTATGTAACTTTTAACTTAATCATACTTAAACTTTGTCAAAGGTCTCTTGTTCTATGAAACAAGAGATAATTAATAAATTGTCGTTAAACAAACATGCTAAGCATAGGTTAGTAACAGTACTTTTTCTGGACAAAAGGTACTCGAAGTCCTTTTCTGTTTCACTGACAACGTGTGTGCTAAAGAGAACTGTCCTCTTTGTTTTGTCTTGGTTTTGGGTTTTGGCTTGGAATAGACAGTCACTGAGAAGAGTTTTTTTTTCTTTTTTTTCGTGTGTACAGGACTACGTCTGTCGTGACAGCTAGTAACTATATATTAATTTAGAAGCATTAACCAGTAGGAATCAGAAAAATAACAAAGTTTTGTGTCCAGGTGTTCCTAATTCGTTTGTTGTGATGATTTAAATAAAGGTATTTGAAATAAAAAACCATTGTTTTATGTTATTTTCTTTTTTATTATTCTGATGGATATGTTACTAAAATGTTATCTAGGAACTGGGCTGGTGGATTTAAATTGTTTTGATATCTTGCCCAACTCAAAAACCAAATAATTGTCATTATATGGGTGCAATAACCTACTGTCCGTCGACCCACCATGCCGTTTAATTGTTTTTATGTATGAATTCTGTTCACGCTAAGCCAATAATGGACAGTTCCCTTTCATGATGATCTGTCGAATAGTTAAGGCTTAAAAGCGTAACAAACAAACAAACTCAGTATCGCATTTTTATTATTAGTTAGGATTAATAATAATAAACTCATGTTTGTACAATAGGTGTAGTACTAAAATATGTAGGTGTAATCTATATGATTATCTATATTTTAAAAGCGATATGAAACGGATAGAAATAACAATTACAAATAAATCAAAGTCATTGTTTTTGTTTTATATATAATATCCTCCAGACCGAATTTCGGCCACGGCGGCCAGTCTTAACGTAGACTGGCCAACTACGCAGGAGATATTATAGTGCACAAGTGTGTGCGGAAACACAAGTGCACTGTCTGTTCCCTACCTCTCATGATCCGATGGGACGGTAGTCCGACACGACCGGAGAGAGATCAGGCGCAGGATCAACAGCTTTACGTGCTTTCCGAGGCACAGGGGTGTCTAACACCGCCAACTTCCTAACTCCGGGCTGCTATTGAGATTTCTTAACTGAAAAACCCAATAACTTTTTGTTGGCCCAACCTGGGATTTGAACCCGAGACCTCATGTACAACAGTTGCATTCACTACCGCTACGCCACGGAAGCAGTAAAATTTTATATAGGTAGTCAACAGAATGGTAGGCAGAGATGTAAGATACCCACATTTCGTCAGATTTGGTTTAGATCGGGCCTATTGCATTTTATGGAGTAAAAGTTCTAGACTCTGTGCTTGCTATTAAGAATTTCTTACAAAGTAAATCCAATAATACGTTTCCCCAAGAATCGTACTCAAGACCTCATGCACTGCGGCCTCGATGGCGTAGTGGTTAGTGCAACCGACTGCTACGCCTGAGATCGCAGGTCCGATTTCCGCATAAGTCAAACAATTGTGTGCATGGACATGGATGTTTGTCTTTGTCTGAATGTTTCTATGTACAATATTTATGTATTTATAATAAAAAAGTATATAGGTATGTATGTTTATCCATCGTCTAGTACCCATAGTACAAGCTCTCCTTAGTTTGGGCTAGATGGTGTTGTGTGTATGTGATAGAATATTATACTGCAGTCGCATTTACCTACTACGAAATAAAAAACATATAGCACGAAAAATTACTGGTTTAAAAACAATAGGTAGCCTATGTCAATCGTCAGACTTGAAGTTATCACCATGCAAACCCATTTATAGTATTAACACATTCTAACAAAAGCTAATTCAATTGGTATACTAGCATTGCATTGTCTCTTTACCCTTGTGGCGCATTTTAAAGTAAGCGCAAGCCATGTAACAAATAAATGGACATATTTAACATAGCTGAACATCTTTTAAACATTTCTTTAATATATCTAGACTTGTAAGATACGCAGTTTATTAAATTGTAATAAACGCGTATTAACGCGATTATGCTTAACTAGGGTCTCGACACGGCTTCAAACCGCATGAGACTCCGCTCAGTAGTTTTTGAGTTTATCGCGAACAGACAGACAGACAGACAGACGCGGCTTTGTTTTATAATATGTGGTGATGTTTCGCTTTTTATGCTTGACGTTGCGACCAGATTACTCCGGCCGTGGTCATAAGCTGACTGGTTGGACGATGTCATGGCGCCGTTTGAGGCATACGAATCTTCTACCCTCACTTTTCATGAATTTTTATTTGTTCATGTACCCTCACGAATAATGCTTATTCACTTATCGAGTGTCAGCGGCGCACCGGTGGCTAAACGTAATTAGGTCTGGCATTCTAGCAATGAATAAAAACATAATTTCTTTTATTGCAATATAACAAACTTTATACATATTACATTATCAGAATCAGACAACATTAGGATATTGTGGGAGACTGGTGCCTAAACTAAGCTCTGGCTTGTATTTCAGGACACCAGGTCTCCGCCCTTTTTCAATGTGATATGTACTTGTACACTGACAAACTAAAAGATGAATAAATGAGAGAAAAAGCAACATCATAAGAACATTAGTTTCTCGAGTGAAATTAGCCATAAGCATGAAAGATTGACAAGTTAATTGTCAATAACCAATAAAGAGAAAATTACGCAATTAATTATGAACATCAGTCACCAACATACCAATGCACATGTTTCCGGTACTTGCATACTTCAGCTCAACAGTGAAGATTGTAAACACACTTATTTAATGAGCAAACATTCAACGATCACGTAAAACACTCATTACATTACTTCGAAGATGAGTATTGCTTTCCAGCCGGTAATGTTAAAAGCATTCATTGTTTCGGATGGAACTTAATACAATAATGGGCCAGCATTGCGTAGGAGTACTCTATATTGTGATGAGCCCATCAGTTCATCAATGGACCGACACTGACTTTCCCTTCGTTCAGAGCACTTTTCATGAGCTCGCTTTAACTAATTTAATATCACGTTACATTATTTTAGAGTAGTTTACAAAATGCTGGATGCAGTAATTAAATAATTTAATTCGTTAGTATACATATAATGTTGTATTTGTCTGCTGTTTAAAACATTTTTGAAGTAAATTTGGCTACCACGGTGGTGAAGTGGCAGTCAATATAACTGTTGTGCTTATACACAAGGAAAATCAAAATCGAACCTGAGACCTCATCGTCTCGAGCAGTGTTTTTAGGTAGTCAGTCAAGAAAATGTTGGTAGCAGCACATCATAAAATTAGCTAATCAGGGTTATTGTGCCTTTAGAAGTAATGTGCTCGAACTAAAAATAGGCTCTGCACTACATGAAGTTTACAAACCTATACCACCTATACCACAGATAATATAACTGTGATCCGGCATCACAAAATATTAGAGAACAATTATCGATCAATGGGTACATGATTCGAAACACTTTATAAAAAGTGCAACGATTTGCTTGCACTATACTTACTCAATAGATGCTTTGATACGATCGACAATATAAAAAATAAAGGCAGATGCTTCTTGGAGAAAGGAAATAAAAGCAAACGGATATAGCGGCATTTTAATGATGTTTAGAATATTACCGTATAGAACAGAGCTCACACAGAACTGAAGTTGATACAGATATAGAAATTGTCAAACGCGTATATTGTGAACAAACATACAGAATACCACTTTATAATATATTTTTCTTATTCTTTTAAAAAGATTGATCGTGAGGGCCTTTACAAACATTCAAACAACGGACACAAAGAACATCCAGTTATTTAAGGTTAACACAATTTTTTGTCCCGTGTGGGATTCGAACCCACAACACTGCGGTGTGGCGCGGTGGCAGTGACGAGCGACCGCTTAAACCACTATGCCATCTGTGCAGTAAAATAAAACTTAGGTAACCTTTTAGCTAAAAGAATGATTATCTTAGTTTCAGTAATGTTAATACAGAACCAATAATTGCATAATCTACTTTGACTCTTTTCTAGCACAACTATTAAGATGTGCAATGTTTGTGTTGAATACCAGACGATAAACGTTCCGAAGTCAACTGATGTCTGCGCAGCTACGCAAAATTTCATTCCAACATCTACATCCAACATTTCGATATGACAGAATAACACTGAGATATACGCACTTTCCAATAGGTATCAAACAAGGCCAATTCCTTTACCCTCTTATCAGAGCCAGATGACTTCTCTGTATATTTTATAGAATTTGAACGATTCCAAAAGCGACGAATGCCAGATGTACATTGGTACGAGTGGGACATTGTGCACAAAAACTGACCTGGTCCGGATAACAAGTGACTGCAACAGTATAGCGGTACATTCAGATTACATTTAGACTGACGCTTTCGGCGGCCATTGTTGAAACGTTTTTAGTTCGTATGGGTGACTCAATTGGTTCTACGAATTGATGAGAAAAGTTACAGTTTTGAACCAAAATCTGTATTTTCTTGTTATATAATTGCTGCTATATGGCCTAAACCAATAAATAGCAAAATGTATTGCAATTGCGAACATTCCATCGCATACAACAATATTGCGGAGTTTTTGTAAAAATAGAATTACTATTTCCAGAGCAACTAGACCAGGTTCTATAAAATATTGACACGTTCATCATAAGGACTTATAGCTATGCTTACTCTGATTCATCGAGATACGAAATCGATCGATCCTGTGAATTGTATAAAAGTTAATTGTACGCGCACGGCAAAGCCATAGATAGACTTCCTTACAATTGAATAAAAACTAACTGAAGAAGCAATAGCTCATGATTACGACATAGGTATATAAACCTATCATTTTTTATGGTAGGCATATACTTTTTACGTACTGCCAACATCAATCAATAATAATTTACATAAGACCCTAAAACAGCCATCTACAAATCAATCTATTTGTAGTATCGCAATAACGAATTAACTAAATAGTTATATCACAAATACATTTAATTTGAAAGTAACTTATTGCATACGTCGTAATAACTCATAACCGATCACTTAACTATTAAGTGGTCAATTGAGAATTAAAAGTAAAAAAACAAATATGGCGTTTAACAAAGCAAAACAGATGTGGACGAAACACGCGCCGCGAATTGGGGCGTGAAGAGAACGTTGCGATAGCCGGATCCGAGACGAAACGTGAGCCGACAAATATTCCCATATGTAGCTACGTGATGATAATACACACCTGCTTGCTGCACTCTTAAAAACATAACTAAAAATTACTTAAAAAAAGATCACGTGTAGGTTCTAGATATTTCACTAAACTGGGAAACAAGCTTACGGTCCGTTTGATGTTATGGAGTTGCCATAAAGACGCTGGCAACACTAGGGATAAAACTCACGCTTTGCCAAACCTATATAACAAAACAACGCGATGCCAGTGCTACTTACTCAGATCACTGGATCAAGTGTTAAGAGTAACAAGACCTTTGTTGTCGTTGAGCTGTTGTTGTAATATTTATCTTAACACAATATTTTTAAGGAAAACATGTTTCTTTACTTGCCTATATGGCATAAAACAGGTACTGGCTGTCATAAAAATCTGTCAGTTCATATAGAAATTTAATACCCTCAACTTTTACAAACTTCTTTGGTTAAACATCGACCTGTCGAATACCACAAATACATTAAGTTGGAAAATCAAAGAGGCTTGACAAAAATAAAATTATCATTGCATCTTCTCGATTCTTCAAAAGCTATTTTCTAGAATATTTCTAATATATCGGCTTCGTGTCCTGAGTTAGTTAATGCCTTTCAAATCAGTTCTGTTTCCAGGAATCACAACTGAATGAAATATTATTAACGTTTATTATGTTCGAGAATAACATTATTTATATGAGTAATAAACTAATAACTTGTAAATGCATTAATAATGTGGTTAACTGGACTCCGGACTTGGTTGGTTAAATCGAGCCTTGTAAGTTTAAGCCGCTTGCCCTGTTGAACTGCTGCGGTGAAACTAATCTTATAACTAGAAATACATATTTTAGTTAAACGTGTTAACGACGGTGTTAGTAATAGTCCTATAAACGTATTGAAGCATAATAGTATAATGCTGCACCTACATAATTACTGGCACATTAGGTTTAGGTAGTACCTTTCTCGATGGATGTTTAGTACCGCGTGAGAGTAAGCTTATTTCTATGAAACTAACAGTTTCTGATTTTGGAATGCAAAGCGATCTTCGAGCGAAGCGAAGCGTCTTACTATAGTCAGCTATGCTTCCACTACTGTCAGAGTGCTATTATGGCAGTTAAACCCAGTACATTTTTTTAATTGCTGCTCCGTTAGCATTTCATGCTCGAAGTAGGGGTTTTGTCACTTCTAATGTACTAGCGTTCAAAGTGATAAAAATAAGGTTGGAAATTCTATAGTTTACACACAAAACAGCAAGCATAAATAGTTGAACATATATTTTGGTATCTTTGCAAACGAAGTTGGAGTATTCACCGACATTAATGATATTTGATATGCGGCCAAGTTCAGCTTTAATTACACTAATTGATGCGTCTGTCTGAAAGTTAATTGCACATCAACATATACCTACTTGGAAAATTAATTCACTGTCGTGTTTTCTTTGCAATTTTTGTTGTTGATTCCAGGGCATACATGCGAGATCTAAAAATGCCTTCTTTTTTATATATTTATCTTATTTCTATCGACTCGTTTATATTATCATTACAACTACTTATGCAATTTTTTCCAGATTTCATCTACATTTCATAAAATTACCGAAATTCATAGTACTGAAAATCTTGGCAAAAGCTTTTAAGATAGGTACGTTTCAAGTGTTCGGCCACTTACAGAAATCAGTCTAGACTTTTCCAAATATACAATACTCATTAATAACATATTGGCGCCACAGGCGCAGTTCAGTAACCTTACTCTTACCAGCTTTCAAGCTACGCACGAAATATAATGATTCTTTCACATCTGTTCCGCATTAAAATAATAAATATTAAAACCTAACACTCAAAATAAACAGAGCAAAAAATTACAGTTTTATTTTAACATAGAAAACCTTTTCTAAAGAGAGGCATTCCTAAAGCAAGCTTGTGTAATATGATTTTAGTGTTTCAAACAATATCTAAATGTATTTGAATGGTCTATATAAATCACAATAGTCCAATTAATGTCAATAAATCAAAATGAGCAAGGCTATTAGGTCAGTGAGTCAACTATCTAAATCGAGTACGAATCGAATAGCGAACTATTCGATACACCATCGCGTTTATATTTAGTGATGTACACAAACGATCGATTAACAACTATAAGGGCGATTCGGTAAATCGTAAAAATTTACTACGTTATCGGTTTTCTGGTTTAAATTGTTTTAATGGTAGCATTGCCCTTAATAGTTATTTTCGGTTACGTCAACATTTAATACTATTATTTTTATAGATATTGAGTCGATTGAATACAATTTACTTTTAACTGGGAATGAAAGTCTCGTGTGTTATACTTTTAAATTGTTTTGATGATTCGAAAGAATTTTATAGTGAAGCTCGAGCATCTGTTATGTTTAAGTCTCTTCACTATAAGATTCCACTGTAAAAAAAGGAATAAAAATTAACGCAAGGTCGGTAGGCTAGTTGGATTGTTAGCTGCATTGGACTGGACGTTGAAGGTGGAAGACTGGATGTCACGAAGTAAAAAGGTGAGGCTTATACGCCCACCAGTGGACTGTGATAGACTGATTGATTGTCATTGTCATTGTCAAAAAGTATTCCGATTTAATGACGTACTAATTAACTCGTATCCCAACACGGCATCATAAATCACGTTTGACAAACAAGTATTTCTCCATACCAAAAATATATTCATACTCCAAAACGATCGTGAAAAATCTCTTTGGAAAGCTATCTGTGAAGATTAACATCAGCTGTCAATCACCAAACATCAGCTATCGCTAACAGATGGGCACTCCATTTTAGGGCAATCATTTCACAAGGCGTGTCATAGAAAGTACCATAAAAGTCATGCGCATGTGAAATAAATTATACGCATTCGATGGTGTTGGACAACGTTACAGAACCGTTAATATAAATATCGTCATGGCATCTCTTGTTTAGAAGATGTTTGAAAGGAACTCACGCAAAACGATTAACCCAGTTGATGGAGTGTTGCTAACACAAATAAATCTGGACCTACAAAATTATTTCTGGATGTTATCTACGCAGCTGGAGAGTCTTGGACTAAGTATAAATATTACACATATTAATATTACGGGTGATCAAGACCTGATAGCATTTATTTATCTTCATTCAGGTGCGTCAAATCACTATAATATATAATAAATTTTATAAATTAAGTCTTCAGAAAATCACATTTAATATAACTCACCTAATAGTTTGTATCATCGCACTAAACGCGAAATGCTGCTTCCAATTTCGTGGTCCCAATGTTGAAGGCAAGAATCCAATATAAAATCATACGTATAAAATATGTAGGTACTTCAAAAATATTTTGTACTTCGTTGTTTTAAGAGCACTTATTGCAGGTCACTTTGTTATTCGATTGTTCGTCTAAAATGGAATTTCATAATATGTCCTTTTGGTATAATATTCAAACAAGTTCTAACATTCAAGACAACCATTAGCTCGTTAGTTTGGATAAAAATCATTACAAGAACATTCCAAAACCGTAACACATTTTTATCGAATCTACATTAACGGGCTTCGTCCTTAGCGGTTAATAGAAAATCAAACAAAAAACACAAATATGCGGGCGTCTCCCTACAGTTCACGATAAATTGATCTTTATTAATATAATTATAAGGTACAAACAGTTAGAATGCGGCTGAAAAGAGTGACAATACTGTTATTTTATGGGCAATGTTTTAATAGGCATAATATTTTAACAATGGACGACCAAGACATCGCTTAGCGCGACACCAGCATGTACAATAACATCAACAAAAAAAAAAGAGAAAATTATTTTAAGCTAAAGCAACACGAGTGTAAAAAGAAAACAAGGAGAAACGCAATGAAATTGAGACTACGAACGAAAAACACCGCAAACTGCTCATAAAAAGTAGTCGTCTACTGGACGACCCACATATTTTAAAGCTCAAAGTCATAAAGAAGGCAACTAAGTCTAGAAATGGTAGTAAAATAATGCATTTTAACAATGCCTGTAAAATGCTTCTAAGCGAATAATTGGCTAGTGTCATAACAGTCGAAAGTCAACGATCGGTTTACAAAACACAAGAAAAAAATACACATGAAAATGTGGCTTTCAATTGGAAGTGAGTCATCATCGCCACTTGTCTGTTTATTGGCAAATGATTCAATTTCACTAATGTTTAACAAGCGATAGATCGATTCAGACATTCTTAATCACAATTACAGACTTTCAGTTACAGCCAGTTATGAATAAATTAGCTTCAGTCAAATAGTCTGTGAGTTCGCTGATCTTCGATTTTCGCTTTCTTTCATGGAAGCAATAAATTTTCGCGTGACAACTTGGAGACTTGCCATTTTTCAGTTACGCAACCGATGGTACTGAACCACTCGCAGCTTCGATACATACTCCATGAGTCATAGGAAGTGTCAGATTAGAACCAGTAGCAATTGTAATCGAAAATAGACAAAAACTGTTAAAGGTGAATTGGGCAATTTGAAACTAGATTGCGAGTTAGATAAGAGTATTTGCTGACAAGATGCAAAAAAATGTTGCCAATGAAGTCACGTATACAGGTGAAGCCGAGCGTGGCAGTGGCGAGAAAATAACAAAGTTTCAAGAGAACGCTACTGATACAGCAAAACTTGACGGATACAAAGATTTATAAGAAACAGTCTGTTGAAATGAAGGTAATATTGAAACATCAGATGCAATTAGTAATGTTTCCTAGTAAATTATCGGCGCCAGTTGAGCTGCCCACACAGTGACAAGATGTTTACATTAGTTATGTGCAGTTAACTACGATTAAGTGGTGCTTATAAATGGAGATCGTAATTTACTGTTAGCTTTAGACTTGACGAAAAGATTTATGCAAATAAAATAATTACGTATTAATTTGAGATATTTTTAACAAATAGAGAACACTCTTGCAAATTTTGTTACATTAGAAGTGAATATTTAATAATGGTAAATTAGTTACTAAGCTAAGTTAGTCACCACGCTGTCTAGTCTGAAATGGTAGTTAGTGACCGACAAGATATGTTAATAAGTGCACCGAGCAAAGCTCTACAAGGTGCGTTCAGGATTCAAGTAACCTCGAAACAGAAAGTCTGTATACATCGCGTTAAACGGTCAAGGTGAATCGGTCCAGCGATTCGATAGATATAACCGCCAAGATGCAAGCATTAAATGATATCAGAATTATGAAAATTGATACGATAAACAAAACCAATTAGATTAAAGATATCTTACCAATAGAATGACGTCATTATATTAAGTAAAATAATGACGATTACAGTTGGTAAACTGAAATCGAAGTCTTGAAGAGAATACCTACAGATGCGTCAAGATTCGTTCACAAGAAAGACGCCCGCATATAAGTCAGGATAACCACAGCCGAACCACACTCGCAAACTGGTTTCGGTGCACTATTATTATTAAAGGCTCGTGCCAATACACGAGCAGAAACGTGCTCGAACACAATACAGTTAACAAAGAAAACATAAAACTTAAATTCATAGCTTAATTACTACAAATTATTATACCAAAAGGACACAACACTCGAGATGTCTCAGAAAATCCACGCGCTGTTATTTTTCATTTGCTTCAAGTCCTTTATATATGTATTTTCATGCATTCACTAACACATCCATTAACAATAAGGCACTTGTCTAAACGTTAGATTATAAAAACAGTTCAAAAAGTATGTTAAAATAAATTCTCCGAGTTGAGCGCAACGAACTGCCTGCGTCAGTCGGCCGTGCGCAGAGCCGGCGACTCGCAAACTGTTCCGTTCCGTTTCAAACTAAACATCAACGGCCACGCGGAGTGCGCCCTACCTCTCTGTCTCCCTCAACAGCCGCGAAACCATCGTGCGAGAACGAGACAGGCTTCAGTCAAACGTCGCTCGAGTCTTATCGCAGGATAAACTTTACAGCGACGTGAATAGTTGCCGAGCATTAGCCAGAGAGGAATGGGGCGATTACTTTTTTTGTGTATTTGGCAGGACTTTTTTCTTGTCGAATGTTGGATCGGTTTGGACTTCTATTTTTATTATCGGGGCGCGTTTGAGCGGAACGAAAGGCACGAGACACAGACTTTGTTCTTAATGGAAGCAAGCTGATGAGTGAACAAGGATTCTCGGAAGTCAGATTAAAATTAACATGAACACGTCGATAGATGCAATTATAGTTTCATTCCATTCAAAGCCGATAGTGAAGTAGCTTTGCTAACCAAGAAGGCTGCATTATATAAACTGTAATCTTTGATCATTCAGTCATATGATTCAACATATTTTGTAAAATCTAACCATTCACGAATTGCTATAAGTGGCTGCATGAAGGTATGTACGCCTGACCTCAATTCGCATCTGTTATCTAAAGAGATCTTCTATAGTTACCGATCAAACAATGCGTCACTAAACTAGGAACTGAATTGGAACATAGTATTAAAAGTTTTGTTGATGGAAATGCCAATATTAACGATAACGAGACTAATAAATATTAAGTGGAAAATACGAGTCAAAATAAAGCAAAGAATCGTTATGAAACAGCTGTAATAACAATTCAAAGTGATAGCTCTAACCATAGAAAAAGTATTATATACAGATTGTCTGCTAAATTGTGTTGTGTAACACCAGAAGCGATAAATATTTATCAAACATTAGTTTCAATAATTCTCACACGAAGACAAACGTAGCCTAAATAACGTAAGAAGTAAATAACATTTTTGACCTTATTTTGGCAGAATAAAAGTATCTGTTGCATTGCATTCAAAATGGCCGATGTAAAAATAAAAAGTATTGTAGGAAGTGGATTCAATGCAACCATGCAATTGAAATGTATTGAAATTAATTGTGATTTGCTGCAGCCGTTTTAAATTTTAGCCGAATATTTTTTTTTGTATTTTCATAGTCTGAAAATATAGTTTTTTATTATATTTTAAATTACAAAAGCGTTATTATATTAAACAAAACATGTAGTTTAGCGTATAATATTTAGAACCTATTAATATCTTTCGGATGTAGCATACCTATATAAAAATAAATATGATAACTTAAACGTATTGCCTAAGCACATTTTATGGATTTCATCCACACCACATTTTTTCCTGAAAGGATAACCAACAACACCTATCATTTGAATGACACACTTATTAAACAAAGCCTACATACCATACGGTCTGGATATCCCCGAAGAAGATGACGGGCATATATTACATCAACATTCTCAAGCTATGTTTTAGGTTCTCCGTTCTATGAGAAAGACTATCCTGCTAATGAGAATGTTCTAACAGAAACATCCAATGAAACTCACTCACACAACCCAACCAAGAAGACAATCATAAAACCATATAATATATTTATAAAAAACTGTAGATATAAATGTACCGGCTTACTTTTCTAATCTCATACACAATTATAATGAAAATATTCTCGGAAATGTCGCGTGGAATATTGTCTCGAGAGAAAATAGTAATTGGCGAGATAGGCACTTTCTACGACGCGTTACATATCGTGTATGATGCCGGAAACATCAAACACATGATGACTATCAAAAACTCAAACGTAATAATCATTCCAGTTGTATAATTCTGATTAGTTATTGTCAGGTACAAATACAAATACAATGATATCGCAAATAAATTCAGAATGGCAATCAATCAGATAACTGTTTTCAAAAAAGAAATATATATTGATTTTTGAGTCTTAATATTGTCTTCTATTTACGCGAATATTATTCATTGAAATTAAACTGCTATATACGGATTTTATCGCGTTGTTTATTTGACACTTTATTACAAAATTTTGAAAATTGTTACACTTCTACTACTATTAAACTTTACAAATTTTTAAGCTAATTAAATTATTATTAAACTATTTAGATTTAATTTATTTTTTATTTTTTTTATTTTTACACTTTCCCCGACGTTTGGTTGTCTGTTTGACATACTGGTAAGGCTAATTTACACAACAGAAAATTTATTAAAGTGATATAATAATATTTATTTCATTTAAAGACAACGGAATATGCAACATATATTTTATTGCTGAACATAATGATTTAAAAAATAAGGACGACACAAACATTAACTATATTATATTATATAAGCTAATATTGCTATAGTTGCTTCCATCAGCTAAAGTACTTATATTTTCGAAGCGGTAATAAAACTGCATCCAAATGTAACTGAATGCCATTCACTCACAACTATTGACATACAAAAACATAAAACTTTATACGTTTTTAACGACTACTTAATACACAAACTTTGTTTAAGGCCAGAAGCATTGTAAGCGTGATGTAAAGAAGTATAATAAATGTAATTCCTACAATAAAACAAAACAGACAAGGACAAAGTTAATACGTATGTTTACTTTTAAACCTTTCAAACAAATGTAATATCCAAGCCATAATTTGCCGAGCTTAAAAATAAAAATGACCTACAATTAAATATAGAGCGGTAAGTGGATCAAGATGACATTATTGTCAAGTAAATTAAATAGAAAAGTTCAAGTGACATAAAAGTATTGAACATGGTACTTTCTAACAAAGAGAGCAAAACCATTGAATGCAAAAGACTGATGCTTCAACACAAATCTGGATCGAAGTACAATGGGCTCGATTGCCGAAAGAACTATCAAACTTTCTCTCGGCCCTTCGCACTCGACAAGTGCTACATAAGTTTTTATATGATCTGTTCTACATTATATTGAGTGTAATTGGTGCCATAACATATGAATATTAAATACCGACGATACGAACATCCAAAACTATTAGGTACGCAAATTCAATACTTCTATCAATATTTCGATAAAACGACGACAAAACACTCTTATTAGAACGAGATCGGATTCTGAGAAATTTGTGACACGTGTGTTTGTGTTACTAAGACAAGGACGTTTAGTAGGTAAGTCATAGCTCAATAGCATCGATAAAATAAACTAATATCGTATGGTTCAGTAACATAAAACACCTATGATGCAGACAATACTACAACTGTTGGTTTTGCAATACTAATAATAGATAACAATATGATACAATAAGATAAAGGGATTACAAATCAATCACGAACAAAATGATGAAACGGAAAATAAACTACGGGAGATTTTAAATTCTCGTACAGTGATATCACAGCAAAACAGTTGGCAAGTTAAAACATCTTGTTTTGAAACCAAATAAGTATACCAAAACAACGTTGAAGAATGTCGAAGGCAAAACAGTTAAAATAACGCTTTCCAATGCTAAGTGACAAAGAAAACTCTGTAATTAGCTAATGTCAAGCTCAAACGAACGGGCGGAGTACTCTGTACTTTACACATTGTATTTCCAAATTTGGAGTCTTTGATTTGGTCGCGTGTCGAGGCTTTTGAGATTCAAAGGCATAAACAATAATCTCATACGTGTCTTAACAAAAGAAGTACATACAACAATAGACAAGAAATGAAAAGCTTGTTCTTTGTAAAACGTGAGGCGTGCGTCTCAAACGATATAATTGATTTTTAATGCGAATAATCCATCCCTTACATAATGTTTCATAACTGGTAAAGGTACGAGAGAACTTTGTGTTGTAAGTGGAAGATTAATAAATAATTAACCCCTTGTTGCCTCTTACATACATACCCATATACTTACTTCCTCGATTAACGAGGAAGCGTCATAGGTTGTTCTCCCCCATTCTATACGTACCATACATTGGTTATTAGTGTATTTTATGAACTATACAATTTCTATGCTAAGTAGGTAAACGATAAAAGTATAAGATCTAGTCTATATAATAATATGGATGAAATGATGCAAATAAGAGTTATATGTTTCATCTGCGAACCGTTCTTACAAATTGTTGAGTTAGCATATAATGGAAATGCAATGGATCATAGGTCTGTTAAAAATTAAAGCTATGCAAGATCTCAATGTTATGACCATAAGTATATTGAAAAGCTGTTGCTAGTAGGTAATAGTTCGAGCACCTAGACGCACAATCTAAATGAAGGAGACTTTCATTTAGCTTGGCAAACTTTTTCGAATCGCCTATTCAAAGCTCACTTTCTCATTTACATGAAACACCTGTGTATTGTAGCAATACATCAAAGCATAGCCCAGCTTCCTTAACCAGTGGTAATGGACGTTATCTCTTCATTTATATCGAGTTACAATTATTAGCTTAAGCTTCCTTGAGTGTTGTAAGCTTCCGTGCTCGGAGATAAATATTAGATGTGCCAACGGGGTGGATGTATGAAAATAGTAACTTTCTCAACAATTTTATGCAAATTGTTGAGTGAAAATTTACGGCCCGCTCTCTGTTGTTTGGTGATAAAACAAATATTGTAGTATCCAATAACCGCTTTGTGTTTATACACGACTTGTGATCCAACCATGTGGTCAAAACAATGTATTTCCTATACAAAGTGAAAGAACGTTACTCAACGTAATAAACATCAAGGGAATTGTTGGATGCAAATCAGCTATTTTCCTGACAGATTATTTGTTGAGTGTGACTTCTTATGTCAATAATATTAATGTATAGTTTCATTATTATCATGAAAATTTATTCCAATTCATTTTCCTTCTTCATTTAAACATGCATCTTTCAAAATAGGTGTAATACCTACGTCACTAGGTCTTTACAAACATTAAAACAGCAAACGCAAAAGATCACACAAATGTGTGTCCTGTACGGGGACCGAACTCGCAATTCTGCAATATACCGCTTAAAATACCTATATCCGATCATACATTGAATTGATCTTGATTTTTAAACACTTCTTATTTTAATATTGTCTTCTGTTTACGCGAATATTATTCATTGAAATTAAACTACTATATACGGATTTTATCGCGTTGTTTATAATAATAATAATTATTATTATTTATTTCACAAACACACGTACCATAAGTTACATATGAAATGTTACAGTTTTGTATAAGTACACTATATATTTGAACACCGGTACCCATGCTAAGATTTAACTTGTGTTGTAGGTACAAAGGTATGGGTTATTTGACACTTATTACATAATTTTGAAAACTGTTACACTACTACTACTATTAAACTTTACCAAATTTTAAGCTAATTATTAAAACTATTAAATCTATTTAGATTTAATTTAATTTTACACTTTCCCCGACGTTTCGGTTGCTTTTCAGCAGCCATTCTTATTTTTGCACAAATTATATTACAAAATTCCAACATGAAAAAAAGTCCTCGCTTGTTAACTATCATTAATCTATAAAATGATAGCAAAGCCAAAATAAAGTTAGCATACTCGCTGTATGTAACTTATTAATTTCAGTTAAGACAAAAATAATAAAGTATTATTCAAAAACTTTATCTACGTCTGTTGATAAATTTCAAAAGGCATACTTTTATGAAGTATATGATTGGTAAAATAAAAACCAAAACCAATAATATTCAATACACTTAAATATTATTATTAATTACTAATTTAACTAGCGATACGAATAGAGTTTGGCAATAATGAAGTGCCATTATTTCGTCAAAATAAAACAACATATAAGAATCGTATTTCTAGCACTGTTACTATTTAGCCATGTCTAAATTTTATTATCTTTGGACATACGCCAGTTATTCTAGAACGTGACTGAAATAAATTAGCAATCATTAAAAAAAAAATCTTCTTTTATTTTTTATTTTTGCCAGTATTTATATCGTTCTAAAATAGTAATGGCCATTTCAACTTTATTTTAAAATTGGAATCCAATATCTTAATATATTAATTTTCCATCTCTTTTGCAATATTAAATAAGTTCGTTAGCCTTATTAAAATATCTGAGTATCAAAAATTATTTTTACGAATTCTTATACCATTTATTTTTTAGATTTTGCATTTCTTCTTTAGAATGTATGCATCTTTTGCCGTGGTTCCCGATCTAAACATGTATTTTTATTGATTCTATTGACGAACAAGATACCGAATAATAATTTGGGCCAATATCTTGTTGGTTGCTTCGGCAACGTGATTATACCGATGGCAAGACCAAGGCGTCCATAACCGTGATAATAATATACTCTTTAACCGGCCATGTTGGAATGACAGACATAATTAAAAACCTATTGTGTCTCTGCGACTCAATAGATAAAAATGTCAGCTTAACCAGATTTAGGCAAAATTATTAAAACTTTAAGTCTGGACGCCGGCGTCCGCATACCGATGGCCGACTTAACATATGTAGTTTAAAGAGTCACAATACCTACTGGGAAACCATCGCAGCCGGTAGTTTAATACGCATACTGCATTGTTCAAAAACGTTTCTAGGACAATGGGATGAACTCTGGCGCCTTTTCGAGTGGTATACGAAATTCCTTATACGTTTGCCCTCAGGAGTCATAACTGGAGGTACCGATAACTCAGATTGTCTTATTTCCGTGAGATGTGCACATCTGCAACAGTGTTGCAAGCTCTACCCACACGCGTACCCACGCGCATCTAATGATGCACCATCTATAAAGGTCTTACTGGTATTAACTTCTACTTCATGTTTATTACTTTGCGATTATAAGATCGTTAAAAACTTTTTATTTACACTAAAATTTTAAATAGATAATGTGTGCGATGTTCCACTTCAAAGCGAAATGAATTTTGAAAGCAGCATTGAAGCTAACTGCAGTCATAATTGAGTACCTAATTAAAAAAACTGGCCGTAACCAAATTATATACAATAATAAAGATTAACAGGATATCTATGATAATTTTCCAGATCACTATACATTACCTATTTATATTTAACTCGAAAACTAAATACACGTAGTACGCACTATTCTATTCATATAGTAAATACTATTAGTACTAGTTATTTAGTTTCTCAACACAAATTCGAATTCACTTCCGAATCCACTGTAAAACTACATAACGAATATAACGATAATATTGTCGAACTTGCCGAAGTCAATGTGATTCCGGGGCAAGTTCAACAGTATTATCGTTTCGAAAGGATAATTTTACTGAATAAAACGGCAAATACCAGCGGTAATAAAAAAAAATTCAAAGCAATAATACTATATAGTACTGTGCCGTATTATATTTTAAGACATTACCGTATGCGAATGACTGAATGACTTCCATTCACGTTACCAATTGATCATCCAAAATATAATTGTCTAGTTTTTAGGTGTAGTGTTTAAAATAATACTTAAAATGGGCAACCCACAACACGCTTTTAAAAACAATGAATAAAATCGATTTAAACCTATTGTAACAAGATCATTCATTTTACGGCACTACTCCATTTTAATGAAGTATCTATTATTATAGTTCAGAGTCATTAAAATAACATTATTAATACAAACATTTGAAATACAGCACCAACATCAGGATATGACACATGAATGAGTCTCAAATATATGCTATATCCGTGTATGCTTTATATCTAGAATTATATGTGAGATTACACAACACTAGGAAACAAATCCATCACCTATCAAACGATTCCCATCACTGTTGTTATATGAAAATGTAAGTGTTTCCTATTTTCCAATACATTCCGTTCTCGACGATAACAATTGCCTAACATGCCGGAGTCCTATCTTGTTTGATACAACACTACCGTAGCGTTTATATGTATATCGCTACTACTATGTGTATCATTTCAAAGCTTGTGAATCAAACCTTGTTACATTTTCATTTATTTTCTTGCAGGGTGATCTGCAGTTCTTAATAATTAAAACCTTGAATTAACAATGATGAAAAATGTAGATATTTTAGATTAATTTTAAGAAGCTTAGGTTTAGGCAAGTTTATAATGGACTGTGCACCAACTACCTTGATGTCTATTACCCAATATCCTAATATATAATTTTGTATTGAACAACATGTTATTGTATCTCTCTGGTGTGTAACTGAACAAACGTCTATTGCTATATGAGAGATGATTGCTTAGATATGGCATTGGACTTGTGATCGAGCGATCGTGCATTCAAAACCCACCTATCTCACTATTGCTGTAAAGCCATTAAAGATTATGCCAATATTATACACATAATACCTAAATATAACTAAAGCTTTTACCATAGACTGTTCAATTATGTCTGGTTGACATAACAGCATTTCAGTATAAATCGATCCTTTCTTAAAGCTTTATCATTTACGTCAACTACAATAGAAATCTTGTGGTGCCGATCGCAGATCGCCGAAGGCGTTGTCCCTTCGTGTGAAATGACCCGTGCAGAAAAGTGGGTGTCTAACAGAAGATTGCATCAGGTAAGCACCGACCGAGTGGTTGCAAAATATTCCGTTACGGTCAAGTACTTGCAAATTTAGATAAAGACATTAAACCTGGTTTATGTGTCCGTTCTGATACTTAAATGTACGTAGTGGTGGTTAAGCGTGGCCAATCTGTTACTTAAATGTATCTCAATATGGGTGATGCTGTCCATTTCGTTACTTACTTATTGTACGTATCATGCAGTAGAATTCTGGTAATACTTATTATTCATTCTATCATTTTATTTTGTAGTCTGCGTATTTTCGCGTAACTTGCATGGTGCTTAAAGAAAAAATACTGTGAAATAGTATATTGCCCCCACAAATGATCGTAGCATTTAAAAGTCATGAAGGTAGAAAGCCCTAAATTTCCAAAGAAAACCATTTAAATCGTGGGTGTTTCACGAGCAAATAAACTAAAGTTAAGCCGAACTATAAAGTTGCAAGTTCAACGGTGTTGTAAAACTAAACATAATAAATAAGTAGCTATTCACGTACCTACACGGTTCACTATGCACCAAATGATATGCTAAACGTTACTATAATTACAGCCGATACAGACGAGCTACAATACGACTGCAAATAAATTGCCGATATACTTATCACGCACGTAGTACTTACTAATTGCGAAATACGTATATCGGCAGCATTAGGTACTGTATAGATAATATATGTTGATGCATTATTATAGTGGATGTGGTCTAATGTATACTAATCTTGAAATGGCGACAGTTAGCCATGAATGTCGATTCCTTAACATCCATTTCCAAGTAAGATACGATAAAATAAATAAGTGCTTATCAATAGTAATACTTTGATAGGTCTGGTCATTACCAGTTCAAGTTTTAAGGACTGAATACATAGACGATGAAACAGAGACAGCAACTAGCAATGCGTCCTTTAGAGCGTTAGTCTAAACTGGAGTACGTAGTAGCAACAATATGGAGAAGAATATCTATACTCAGCAACAAATACATATGTATATATAGACTAATTAGACTCGACCCCGCATGTGGCTAGACTCGATCCCGCACGTGGCAAGCCTCGACCGCTGGTATTGCTAACGTGTGAGTTCTGAATACAACACTTACCGCTTTTACACTACATAGTAAAAGGGTGCAGTTGTATAATATTCCTCCTACAATGTCGTTTCCAGTTATAATCGCTCCGATATCTTTATAAACTGTATCAGACCATCTGGTTCTTGGTGATACATTATTGATAAACTCGTTTCAGCATTGAAATTATAATCAAGAACATACAATTTATTTATTAAGATGTATCCCGGGTATACTTGACGCGATGACGCCAACATTTAAACAGCACATTCGCGACTTATTGCAGCCCGTCTGTACCTAACACAGTAACGCCAACTACTTTTGAGCAAATTCGCGATGAATTGTAGCCGGTCTGTGTACGCCCTTGCACTCCTACGCTCAACAGATTTCTAAAGACCCACGGGTCAATTTAACGATTTTAGATAGAATTAGGGAAACAAAACAAGCGGTAGTTGCGCGCAATCGCTCGGTGTCGCGGGGGCGACACGCTACGACGCGCTGCCGATCACTCGTGACGGATTCGGTCTAAGTGACGGATGATTGCGATTTCATAAAATATATATTTTTATTGCAAACGATATTTTTTTTTATTGTATACTATCCCTCATACATAGAGCATACTGCATTTTTTTGGATAAAAGGTACCCTACGTCCTTTTCTGTACTGCTGATAACGGGTATGCGACATTTTATAAGGATCAGTCGAGTAGTTAAGGAGTGAAAGCGTAACAAATAATCAAAGAAACAAACTTACATTCGCAGTTTATAACATAAGTTAGAATAACTACTACATAAACAGGTGATATCTTAAATGTATCATAAAACTAACTGCCTTTGATTTGTATCGAAGGTACATATTTTTCAATATTCATAAATTGAACTATATATATAGATATACTATATCGTGTATATTATTTTTCTTTTCAGTACCTATACGGCAATCTGGATGGACATTCTATGACTACATAAATACATAGGCTTACGTCTGTATATTCTTCAAAGAGATAAAGGTAGATGTTCGTCACATCCTCATTTCACTATCAAATAGCCTTAGAACGCAGTAAAAAGGGCACATGACCTGACTGCCAATCTATTGCCGTCTTCGTAGCATATTGCCGTGCTAAGGATCACCTAATACAAAAACTGAATCACAACTTGCCTGACTCAAGAATAATACTCGGGCCCTTACAATCACACTTCATCATAGACATGATAATATCATGAGATCGGTTCGTGCCTGAACTAACAACGCGCAATACAGTTGTGAATGGTAAGTTCAATCCTAACACTCACGTCTCTTATCACTTGCGCTACATAATTACACATATTAGGGCTACATAATTACACATATTAGGGCGCACACGTCCGGCGATAAAACCGACGTATAAACACAAGTTCGGTTCCCGGCTCAGCTGTTTACCTCGCTTTGTGCGCTCATTTAGACAAGGAACTTATTATTATTGCGTAAACTTATTTCTCTATTCCGGTAGCTCTAGTTTTAGTTGTATGCGCCACTAAAGCGCTAGAAACGTGTTAATAGTACAAACTTTGTAGTAGTCCTTAATTTTAAGACACGTGGAGCAACATGGCTTTGTAATCTTAATGGGGTGGGTAGATGTGTACAAAATCCTTTGTAATATTTTATCAATGCGAATGTGAGTTTGTTTGTTTGTTATGCTTTCACGCCCTAAATACTCTACCGATTAACATGAAATTGCCCAGACACGTTGTTAGGGATACAGAAAAGTTTTAGAAATTCTCGGGACTAAACCTAACACGGTAGGCGGGCTGACCTTTTTTTTTATTAGTCGGTGTCTTTAGCGAGTGGTATTCCTCAAAATATCTGTCGTATAACCATATACATGGTTATTCAGTCCATGGATCAAGAACCTTCGAATCCAAACTCGTTTCGATTAGTATTGTCGATTAGTGATTAGCTCGGAATTAATTAATTATTGTTTGATTATATAATATACAAACAGTCCCACGGCTATATCCTGATATGGTACGCAGAGGTGTATTACACTTATATTTTACTAGCTACCGTTTTAGGTCTTGTGTAACTGAGGGCAAGCCTATGCTCGTCTGCCGGGCATAGTTCCAGACTCCGTGCTGCTATTTGGAATTTCTTGACAGAATTACCATTACCACTATGTCCAACCCGGATATCGAAACAGAGACTATTATGCGTAGTAGTCATATTAACCACCGCTGCCAAGGCAGTGTTGTTAATACGTTAAAATGACATTAATTATGCATATCGCTACTGCAGTGATGATCACACATAACGCAGTTGTTGTTGTTGTTGTCAATACATTCAAATCTATATATTAGTACGTGAAGCAAAAACTTTGTACCCCTTTTTACGAAAATTGCACGGAGTATGAAATTTGACACAGTTAAAATTTATATGGAGATGGAGTGGCAAATCCTAATATTTTTATAAAATAAGCATTAGAAATACATTAAATTAATGAAAAAACACTACACGCACATAACCATGCATTTAACACAAGCAGTCGAGTAGCGTTCGTAGTATTTCGGCATTGTTCGGCTGATGTCGTAGAATTCTTCGTAACTATGGTTACATAATATGTATGTGGAGTAGGTGACTAAATAAAATGTGATTATAAGGGTATAGTTATAGACAATAAAACCTTAATAACGATCAAACTTAAAATTTAAATCTATTATGGGCGAATTTCGACCACTTGGCGACCGTTAGTAATATTAATCATGCATATCGCTATCATGTATGCAAGTTAGCATACAAGACACCTTCCAGAGCATAGTAACAAAACGGTTTATATGCCATCAAATAGTCAAACCGAAATCGAACACCTTTAAGTTAGAGATTTCTTTAAAACTCAGGGTCAAATACCAATACCGCATTAAACAAGCGCCTTACTGTTTCAAAATGGTATGGTCACGTTCAAATCTTCGTAACCCGAACCTGTTCTAAAATGCGTAGCACAACCTTCACGACTTTTTCGCTCAACCAAACCCTTCATATCATAAACATAAACAACAGAACAGTCGTACTATAATTAGATTTTTATCCAACAATACGTACACACATAGGTACGGAGATAATCGTGCCCTACAAATTAAGAGCACCAATCTATGTATTACGATCGGAACGCTATCTACGCGTACTATCGATAAACATTAACTATAGTGTCTGTAGTACAACACTACAGCTGTCATTGTTCAATAGTACTTCGGTCCGTTTCACTTTATTCTACTTTTCAGAGCTCGTGTAGGTCTTTTATTTTTTTTTAAAAGACAACTTCTGCTCTAGGAATAATAAGAATAATATGTCGCGACTTTACAAACATTTAAATAACCAAACAACGGACACAAAGAACATCCAGACTCGGCACAACCATTTGTGGATCACACAAATTTTACCCGTATGGGATTTGTACCCACAATACTCAGCTCAGTGGCAGTGACGAGCCGACCCACTACACCAACCGTGCAGTCAAACAACAATAGTCTTCTTATTATAATTATGTCTTCTTTAGATGCTAAATAAGGTATTGTAGGACAAACTGTGGTTTTTGTGTGGAGTTGACAGTATAATGAATTGCTTGTACGAATTCGTGATTTATGAATCTACGTATCTGCCTACGACATAAATAACAGTCATTCCAACATTCCAAGGTATAAGTGTGCGCTTGTTGGTCTAAGATCGTAAGATTACAGATTTGGTTTCTAGACCAATACTGGGCTGTTCTGTAAGAAAAATCTAGAATTTTCTGGATGGAAATCTGGTTATTCCGAGCGTAGACGGAGCCTTAAGCTGTGCCCTGTTGACGACAATAAGTTTGCAGATTATTACGTGGTCCTTAAACATAGCTTGCGAAATTTGGTCGAATAATACTTGTCTGCTTACCCTTCAGGAACTTAAAACATTAGTGCTTATTCTGTTAAAAATTATCAGTATAGTCAATATAATTTATTGTTGCCTAAGTACCTACCTATATCCCGCTGTTGCATCTACGTTAAAATGCCATTTAGGTATTGTTACTTTACCCCTGTGCGTCGTAGCGTAATATGATATAGCTGTCTGGATACTAGAATGATCACTGTTATGTTAAATTAGCTGTAAGTTATCCATGCATAAAATAAAATAACCTATTTGAATAAACAAGACATCTATCGCTAAAAGATTTGTTTAGATTGGACTGACAGTTCATGAGATAACTGCGTATAAACAAACTCTTTAGCTGTAATATAGCAGAGATTAATCAATGTTTACACTGACTAGCGAAGCTCGCTAGTGTAACTAGCGGTTAGCTCACTTTTACTTAAACCAAGTATGAAAACAAACGAGTTTTGTTTGAAACCAAAACACCTCCGTTCCCCGCACACCGGACATTGGGCTGCAACACCGGATCTCAAGATTAACACCGCATCCGAAATGGATGTAGACGTTTATTACAGATGACGCGGATGTTGCGCAGAGAAAGGTTTGTTATACGTCGGTTACATCCGTAAGAAAGTTACAAGTAATCGACAATTAAGTAACGAACTACTATTATATTAAGTTACATGGACAATTACACTTGTAAAGACTGTCTAGATAGTCCAATCGCGTAATCGTTAACACAGCTGCTAATGAGAAGGTGCCGAGTTCAATTTCAGGTATACGCGTAGTGGTTTACATACATAGACTGACGTCTATACGTCCTCAAAGGAACCACAACAACAATATTATTATGTTTAATATTCCTTATTATGAGACGATAGAAGAAGGCGATCCATTATCCATATAGTGTCTATGCCCAGCAGTGAGACACTCGAACAAGCAAACACACAACAATAAAAATGCCAAATCGTAAATGAGACAATACAAAATATAAAAATTATTACGTTTTTTCAGACCAAAAAGAAGGTTCTATAAACTGGATGGATCTGATTTTTGTGGAAGTTGTTTGGATTTGGCTACCAACACGCGCCCTTGTGACTCAACAGCCAACTTACACATATTCAACGTACAGACGAATTGAATACACGCATGCTTCTAGGAATCTGCTAATCCCTCCAAGAAAAAAACCTTTTTACCCCTTTCTTCTCATTGGTTCTATGCCCTTGCTTTGCTGAACTGGCAACTGATAAATCTAAATGAAAATTTATATGATAGTTTAATTAGCGTAACCTATACGTATTACTTTCTGACCTAAATGAATAGAATATATTTTGATTTTTATTCTGTGTATTCATGTTGTTTCTAACAGTTGTGTAATGACACTTACCTAAAAAATATACCGCTAGCACACACACGTCTGAGTACACTTTCGCAGCGGAAGAAGCGTGATACTATATCTTATTCTCAATTATAGATGTCCATTTAATCAGACGTCAATACCCTCACCCATAAATCGAGTAGATCAATTGCCCAACATACCTGAAACAATGAAAGTAATTATTGTTATTGTGTGATAGGATCTTTTACCTGTGCGGTCCCATGCGCTTGCGCAACTCATGTGGGCGAACAAAACGAATAGACATTGTTAATGAATATTCAATTAGACAGTTATGCACTTTTAGAGTCTATAATCAGTAAGTGCTGATGGAAATTCTGATGAGAAATACTTGTATTTTAAAGTTACAGACCATAATTTTGTTTTAAGTTAGTATCAATTTAAGCCTTTATATGGTAGTGGCGGTTAAATTTAAAAGTAATTGTTCGTTGTGGTATGAACATGAGAAAGCTAATGGTGATAGCGAGTTTATCAATGGTGATAGAATCTCCGATTTTATTCTATAATGGATTTTCATAGGTATTGTTGTTAAATCTCAGTAGCTTAACCGTTGGTTTAGGAATTTATGTTATCCACCATGGAACGTAAGTATGTATGAATTAATCAAATATTTTTGTCATTATACATTAAGTATTTTCGTAATAAAAAAAAAACAAACAATGACTGACTTCACTTTTACATAACACAACTCTAGATGTTTATGGCTGCAACACCATTGTTCATATGAGTTGTAAATTCTTAAATTATATTTAATTGGAGATTTAAAAGAGTGGCTGTGAATTTCTTGCAAGTATTTTCTCAACACTTTGCCTGAATCAAGTAACTAACCTAAATGTAGCTTTAGTAACTTAGTAAACCAATAGATTTTGACATTCATAGGTGTTACTGTGTCACATAAATGAATAAATATTTTTTGACTTTGACTTTTAATATGAATGCGTCATATCGCGTAGTGACGGCTTTTCGACAACTTGCAGTATTGTTAGTGTAATGTATGTATGTACGAGCGACGCTAACAAACTTTGCCCTGGAGGCTGTACTGCAAAGTAGTAAACTCATTATGTTATATATAAACAAAGTAAGTTATAAGTGCAAAACCTTTTAAAACTATTCCCTAGAGTCTAACGCGCAATTGATACCCTGGTTTTGCATGTAATCATGGAACACAGTACAGTAACCAAGAGGCCGTATGCCAGTTCACCGTCTTAGTTGTAAAGAATCAAGTGAGAACCATATGCGTAAATAAATGTTAAAACCGTTAGTGCACTTACAACTCTTCACATAATACGGTACTCACAATACATGCCTTAATAGCAATGTACCGGCAAAATCACATCAATAGTTGTGTGCCTCAGTAAAGGTTTATTTCAATGGATGCATAATAAGTTGTTGCGTAATCATACAATAGATATGGTACACAATCGACGCTCGAACTGTGAAGTCGGGGCGACGGACATTATCCATCATCTTGAGCTCACGTAGGGTTACCATTAGATTTATGTTGGAATTATTATTACTAAAGATATAAGTGATGTGAGTAGAAAAATGTATGGTCTTATTTATCACTTGTAATGTATTGATGAATAATAAATATATTAGCCAAGTGCAGTGGTAGTAAATACGTCTATGCAAAAGGTCTCGTGATTGATCAAAATTTACAAGTAATTTTCAATAGCAACACAACTATCCTAACGGCGACAGGTTCGCCCTCTATTACATGGGATCTAAAACATAGTTGACGAAATGAGATGTAATACACCTGCGTGTCATTTCGTGGTTAGAGGCGTGTGACTATGCATGTATTAACCAAAACGAGATGGGTGTAAAAACCCAGGATTCAACCTCTTCGTCTTAAATTTACATCATGTGACCTGGTGACTCCTATATGTCGTGGGTCTTTCGACCCACAGAGCCTATATTCAATTCATTTAAATTCCCCAAGGTGTTTGCACACCAAGTTACAAGTCAATCGGTCCAGTGGTTCCGGAGTTATGACTGTCACTAACAGACAGACACACAGACCCACGTAGTGTTTTCATTAACCTCTGAAGAAGACTCTGAGGTTAATAAAAAGTATACCATATATACCTATATTTACATCCATATTAACTATCATATATTATTATGATGTTACGACTAGGATTTTAATAAATATGCCTGAGCAAAATATAGACGTTAAATTGTTCTCCTCAAAGATTTATGGTCTACTTTATTCAGATTCGCAATATTCGTATAATTGGTGGCAACTATATTAATGTTTTGAGATGCAGATAAAGATTCGTAGGTTATATTACCATATTAATGACACCTTATCACAATATACTTGACACAAAATGTATTATTAAGGAATAGCATCACATTTTAAAATATTGAATTGATGCTTAAGAAGTAGGTACATTGCTTACTTAAATTTAAATATAGAAGTGAAACCAATGCTAAAATTGACAGATTTGTTACCAAAACACACATAACGTTTGCAATGTGTGCAGAAATCATTTGTTGGAATCGCATGACTATATTAATGTAAAATTTTAACAGCAAAACGACATATATAATTTCATCTCACGAGTTTTGCCTTGTAAACTAATTATGCCTTTAAATTACAGATAAGAATTTCAAGTCAATCCATATAAGATTCTACCTCCTTTAATGCAATATAAGTATTCGTATAATATATTTCTAAACATAGATTTCTCAGGCCTTGTGTTTTGTATTACCTTTAGAATGTCCATTGATTTCGCACAGTTTAAGATTATTTTTGAATACTAAATTCATTCAGCTGTCATCAATAGACATTACCGTTGAATTGACTTATAAAAAGTTAGTATTAAATTAAGTCTATTTCCCAGTAACTCCCCTTAAAATAATACATACATTTCTACCAAAACCCTCCCTATAGTTAATAATGGTTAAATCCAAAGGACATAACCCGCAATCACCGCACGAACTGCGGTCAAAATGAATTATGATTGCACATGTTATTTATCGAGGTGCCGCATTCGATTCCGCGTTCAAGTTTCTCTTGTCATAGTGTCCGATGGATGGATGGCGCCCCGCCCGTGGGCGCGACCATGTGCCTCAACACTAACTATATATATGTATTAATTTCTTCGGGCCGTTTATTATGGTGTCGATTAAGTAATAAATTAATAATAGGCTTTAGACGGCAGGGGGAGGTTTCCGGCAATGAAAACGAATGTATCTCTAAGGAAGAATAATGATAAATGGTGGTTCATATTTCTTGAATAAACTGATAATGACGTTTGGAAAATTTGTATATTTACTCGGCCATCAGTCCATATGAGTAACGTTAAAGTTCCGTACTCACATACGGTTTTACTCGTTCGAGCAAACACGTCGAGTAAAAATCACGCCATGGCCTTTCGTCCACACATTCAGCATTTATCTATCGAGCGATGCGCGACGTTCACTATTCACTGAATCGTTCGAGCTAAAAGATGTCTGTTCAAAAAAGGCGACAGTAGCTACATTCAACAAGCCCCGCCATTCTTAATTATAAAAAATTTAAAGAAAATAAAAAAACAAGCGTAAAAGGAGGTACAAGGTAAAAGATTAGTTAGAACGCCGCTCTGATTACAGCCGTGTGAACTTCACTAAACAACTGTATCCCGAAGATTATGATGGCTCACGTCGAGTAAGTGCGAAGGAAATTTCATTTATTTGATTCCACACGTTTATTTTACTCGTTTTCGAGTACAACTATCGAGTAATACCGAATGTGAGTACGGAGCTTAAGATCTCAAATCTGCAATTCAAGTAAGAATATTTTCACTTGATTTGCAGCTTTGTATCTCTTATAGATCTATAAGAAATAATAAAGGTGTCAGTTGCCTAATAAATATCCGACAAATAATATTATCTTAGAATATAGTTAATATTGTTTTCTGTTTACGCGAATATTATATAGAATATAGTTATTTCTATGATTTTATATCTTCAGATATATAGCTGTTAAATGATGGAAAATCTTATCCTCGATCATAAGATAAGCTTTCTTCAATACGCTTAGCAACAATAATGCATAATTAGCAAAAAATAATAAGACCAAACGTTTAGTGATTCATTTTGGTAAAACTCTGATATAACTATTCTCTACTTTCAATTTAGGCAGATTCAATTTTTAAGTAAAATCTTAATACAAAACAACATCACGATTAAAGTTTATGCAAACAAAATTACTCTGAAACCGAACATAAATAACAGTAGTTTCAACAAAAAATAACAAAAAACCGTTAGGTTGCATCATTTTCACGAGTCCAATGGCAAATTTTATTCAAAACTCACGAAAAATATTCTAAAGTGTTTCAATCACAGTTTACCTTTTAAATGCTGACGTCATTGCTATCGAATCTTCTGATGCATTCGTGAATTCGCATAACACATTTAGCAAAAACATGTGAACAGACTATGTACCTACTAAGTACATAAAAAGACACGATGTTCGACCAGATTTTATGTAATGTATGATATTTATTTTGGCGAATTGGAATGACGTATGTGCGACATTATAAGCTTTGTAAAAGTGGGTTTAGATTATTGTATTGGAATTTTGTTATTAATTTTAGAAGCTAAGTTCTTGTTTTCAATTACTAAACGCTTGCTAATATACTTTGTTTAAAGATTGCAAGCATATCAATGTAGGTTCAATAATATCTATACTAATATCACCGGTTGGGCAAACATTAAGTTATTCGGCTTTTTTGTTAAGAAATCCCAATACCAACCCAGAGATAGGAAGTTGGCGGTGTTTCACACCCCCGTGTCTTGGCAAGCACGTAAAGTCGCTAGTTCTGCGCCTGATCGCTCTCCGGTCGTGTCGGATTGCTGTCCCATCAGATCATGAAAATTAAGGAACAGAGAGTGCACTTGTGTTTGCGTACATACTTATGCACTATAATCCTGAGCAATGTCCAGTCTCCGTTAAGACTGGCCGCCGTGACCGAAATTCGATCTCAAGGACGTTAGCCCGGTGGGTAAGAGTAGCCGTGATTTACATATCTACCTTTCTCATTCCTTTACCTTTTAAATGAATTAAAGTAGTGTTTTTAATTTCTTATACTTGGAAAAGTAACCGCGTGATACCCCTAGTATTCAAAGCGATCATAGACTAGCGGTAACCGCTTTGATTATATAAAAATGCTATAAATCGTTTCAAAAGATTGTTCCTCGTCCCAATTAGATCCAATTATTATTTGAATTAACACGATCTAGACCCACCTTTGCTGTATGTATATAATTAGGCTTTAGCTACATCTCAATCATATCACGTACCTGTAATAATCTCATCAAGCATCATCTCATATTCAATAGGTGTTAGGCACCGTATTTCGCGAGGATGGGCCACGTGAGGGTGATGGGGGCATGTAACGTATGTAACTCGAAGAGTTATAAGCTATGATTATTTTATCATCATACAAGTTATATATTATAGTTATATAATATATAGCAGCATCGTGGGAGCCCGTTTGACTGCTACGCAGAAGTTTTTAGTTCGATTCCAAAGCCTCTGACTTTTTGAAACTATGTAAAGTCTGCCAACCGGCAATGGGCCAGCGAGGTAGACTATGGCCTAATGCTTCTCACACTGAAAAAAGGCCCATGCCTATATTATATAATTATATATAAGTTACAAATGGTTATAAAAAAGTTATGTTCTCTGATTGAATAATAAGGCCGATTATCCCGAGATCCATGATGCGGTTCTCAAGTTGACAGGCTAATCTGCTTATTTCGTCAGATTTTTGTTAATAACCTGCACGAAGTCTAGATTTGTTCCTGATAGCCAATTAGCAATAATAGCATATAATTACGTGTATGTACAATTTATAATTGAACTATAAATCAATTTTATTCATAGTACATTATTTATAGTATCTACGTAATTATAGGTATAAACTATAATTAAGTCTGGCATAGTATTTTTTCAATTGATTAAATAATATGATTTATTAATCCTTTGTTTGCACAAACATTACAGTATTTCATGCTGTTTTATAGAAGAATAGTTTCTTGGGTAAACTCATACTATATCCATTTTAATTGACAGAGACTTATTAATTAAAATTTTTTTACATTGCTAGGTATCAACGTCGTTGGGACGTTGATATCCAGCACTGGAGCCTGCCGAAATACAAAGTTTCGCAAAAATGCATAGTATTTAATGTGTAAAATTTTTAATATTATGCAAAGCTAGATTTCGCTCGCGTAAATGTAGGCTAGGTGAGTAGCAGTACTTTTTACTGGGTAAAAGGTACTCTGTGTCCTTTTCTGTACCCCTGATAACGTGTATGCGAAATTTCATGATGATCGGTCGAGTAGTTAAAGTGTTAAATTGTAACAAACAAACTCACATTCACATTTATAACATTAGTTAGGATTATTATTATTATTATATCTTAGTTACTTATTATGTATAGCTTATAATATCGTTTTGGAATATCCTGTTAAGTTATAACAAAGGCGTTTAAATAAATAAATGAATAATTTAACATGACACTTGCTACATACATACATACATAGATTCACGCCTGTTTCCCAGAGGGGTAGGCAGAGACTACGGATTTCCATTTGCTACGATCCTGACACACTTCTCTGGCTTCATTCACTTTCATCACATTCCTCATACACGCCCGTCGGTTCAAGGTGCTCTTAACCTGGCCTTTGTCCAGAACGCCTCCGATCTGATCAAGAAACGTTCGCCTAGGTCTTCCTCTTGCGACTGTTCCATTCACACTAGCCTTATAAACTTTCTTAGTCAGTCTTTCCTCGTCCATTCTTTCTACATGCCCAAACCAGCTTAACATACCCTTTTCTATTCTTGTCACTATATCCACTTTCATGCCGCATCTCTCTCTAATCACACTATTCCTTATTCTATCTTCAGAGTCACACCACATATATTTCTCAGCGCTCTCATTTCTACATGCTACCCTGTTTTTATCTAAGGCTGTATGTTAAAGAAAATGTACAAATAGAAAACGATACGATTGCTCGTGTTCTTCGCATCTTAGATATGAAAACATTACAATTGTCTATTGTTTTGATTCCACAGCCGATATTGTGCAACGGCAAATTGTACGCAAACATATGGCAGCGCCCCGACCGTGTCCTGAACAGGGCTGCTAACCTAACAACCATCGAGTTTCTTTAAGAACTTCTGTTTTTAGTCTTGCCTTTGAGAACTTGTTGATCTGACTGGTTTACGCGTTATGAATATAAAGCTATACCTCATAGCTTTATTAATCCATGCCACGAATAAATGACACTTTTTTTTAATACCACTTCTTCATCAGAGGCTAGCTCTATGCCGTGGTGGACTTTACAAACTCGGGTCTTGGTTTTCTTTGTATCCGTTGGACGCAGACATCAAGACTCGGAATAACCATGTATTTGTGAATCCTAGTTGAGAATTGGCTGCATCATAATTGTATAGTTTGTCAATTCACTTTTTCCTTTCTTTATGACTTGCCTTCTTGTTCACTAGACCAGTTATTCTAATTCTTTGGTTTATATTTTGACTCGCTAACAATTAATCAACCAACAAACTTATTCAGTCTATTAAGGTCTTTCTCCAGATAGTGCAAATTAGCCTAATTTTAGTGTCGGTATTATTTTTAATAATAGTATCGTAATCGTAACTAATAATATAAATAAATAAATGTGATTGTGTGTTTGTTTGTTACAGTTTCACACCGTAACTACTCGACCAATACTCATGACATTTCGCCTACACTTTGTCAGGAGCTCAGAGAAGGAAACCATTCAGAAAAACAATGACTGTTTCCGAAGTCGCGACTAAAAGCTAGTCTAATATATTGATATGGTAATGATAATTTTGAGAAAGGTATCAAATAAAGGTATCGATTTCTCAACAAAGCTGGGCAATAGTATCAATAACAAAATCGGCCACCAAACTCAGGCTAAATCCAATAATCTGGAGAAACAATCGTTTCCATCTCAGATAGGTACTAGAAAATCTAGGATTTGAAGCATAAGATTAATATTTACTGAATGTATAGGTGAGCAGTCTTTAGTACTTTTCCTATGGTACTAAAATCTGATAATATTTATCTGACTTTAAAATAAGTTGCGATAAACAGCCGATTATATTCAGACTTCAAATCATTCTGATGACTTATGTAATGTTATAGTTATCTAATCAGATAAAACTTTTTTTTTTTTTACTTGGGTGAATGCATGACGCGTACCCCTCCGCGGGGGCGGGCGGAGGGGTTATGTCGGACTCGCCGGGGTAAAAGAAAGATAGAATAAGAATAATGTACCTCCCGGAATACCGACTAAACCTACCACGGTGTTCCTCGACAAAACCACTATCGACGGGGCCGCGCGAATCACTTGCACATGCGGTCGCGACCCCGCCGAGGTTTCGGCCCGCCGTATGAAACGGCAGGCCACTACACGAACAGACCTACCCAAAGGCACTGACTCACATAAGGCTGCCTGTCTACCGCGTACTAAAATAACAATATTTCAACCTTTTACTAATGAATCTATAGTTGCTTCGTTATTTTAACAATTAATCATCGTGGGTATTAATATCCTTACTAATATTATAAATGCGAATGTGATTTTATTTATTTATTAATTACTGGACCGATCATCATGAAATTTCGCATACACGTTGTCAGAGGTATAGAATAGGACATAGGGTACCTTTTATTCAGAAAAAGTACTTTTCCCAAAAGAAATAAGTTTATTGAGAGTATCTAGATTAACACGACCGAATCCGTGGGCAAAATCTAGTTACCTATGTCCTCAAAAGGGCGACTTATATTCACATTCCACCAGCTATGGTTTGAGGTCTCAAGTAATTTCGAACTCAGTGCTGCTAGTTATTTGCATAAATATAGATATATTTTATCAATGTCAACTGCTTTATTATATGTAAGTGTTTAGGTAATGTAACAGCCCTGCAAACAACGCCATAAAGTTGCCATCAGCGCCACCTCGAGGTGGAAGGTAAATCATGAGAGGGCAGCCGCTTTCGCGCCCCGACATGCATTGTTACTCACTCCTCGCACTTACTCATATATGGCAACAAACATGTTTACCTAATCAGTTTCTCACTACGAGGATACACTTGTGGAAAGTATGTCATAAAAAGATATAAATTAATAAAAAAGCCATTATGCACTTGTCGAGTAATAGAATTAAGACCGCATCTCGCCGTTAAACATTACGTTTGGCGAGTTTAAAACTTGTAAGTAATAGTTCAACGTAATCACTGCCAAGGCATGAATTATTTAAAAAAGTTAGTACTGAGACGACATCGCATTCAAGACGTTCAAGTTTTACTTCTGGCTATTTTTTTTTTTATTAATTTTAAAAGATTCGTTTTATATTTTATTACAATATCGGACTAAGTAATAATAACATTTTGTACTTAAGTAATTATATTGTTCAAAAACAGGCTAAAGGGAGGTTTGGATAACTCACAAAATTAAGAAAATAAATTATAACTAAGAATTTTTTTTTATAATTAGTAAAAAATCACTATAATAAGGGGAGATAGCGCAATGATAAAGGTGAGCTTTCACTTACTATCGATTATACAAAGATCCAATCCCACCTATTTCTATTTAAAACATTTAATTTACAGGACTCTTTGTGGCCGAAACTAGAAACAATCTTAAAAAAATCCACGAAAAAGTAACAGATTCTTATTGTCTTAGAGTTCAATAAACTATATTGAACATGATCAGATACCATTACGTAATATATATATGTTACATACGACTACATTATTGATACATACCATTGTACCTACACATTGTAGCTGCGACATACGTCACATAAATACAACGACCTTTCACACGTGGTATAAACAATATAATTTCCAATAATATAAGACAGAAATGTCAGACAAATATTTAAAGGACAAGCGTGTTACCCGAAAGTAATTAACATAACATCGACGTAAGACTGTAGTCGTACACTCCTTGACCTTTGTATTATCTCAGATGATACGGAAACTTACGTACCACCTCCTTAACATACAAAGTATTGCACTTGTTTCCACAGCACCCAAGTTTTCTACGAGTATGTCTGCTCACGGGCGCTTGTAACACTAGGATTAAAATTGGCGCGTTTCCAAACTTACAAAAACGAAATCTGTGCTGTAAGCGCTTAGGACAGAAATTACCGCTCCAACGTTGTGATGTGTTCCTTCGGTGAATCAAGTTGCCGGACTCCGAAAGGATTTTGATGGAGGCGTTTTGTGACAGCACGCCAGCACACATCACAACGTTATTAGGATGCCATCTTCTGTTGTGTGAAGATATTTACTTCCATAGATTGCTCTAGTTTAAGCCAAGTCCCAAGTTATACGAGAATCCCGAACATTCTTAAAAACTAACTTGACTTACTTCTCTATCTATCTTGATATTTAAGACTTTGATATCGATATTAGTAAATAAATTTATAACACACGAATGGCGCAACGATAGCCTTGACTACCTACAATACTACCTACACTAATACGCCGAGTGAACATTAATTTGACAGTCTCCTTAATAGACCATCGCAACAAATACTCATTCGATAGTGTCTTATGATTTTGTGTGGTTGAAGAACTCTATATCTTACACTATACGCAAATAGTATGTCTATATTTAGTTCACATCTATTCAAAGTTTAATTACTATTCAGCAAATGTTTACAGTAAAAGGCTGCAATGGAAACAAACACTGACATTTTCACGACGCCATAAGTACCTACTGCGATAAAAAACCCACACGCGCGAGCGAAGCGCTGAAGCTGATGGTTCCGTATCATAGTAAAACGTATGTTACGTAAATCTTTAGAATACTTCAGGTTTTTCTACTTTATTTGTTTCATACGAGAATTATTTACGAAGTTAAACCAGTTTAATAGGTTGCCAGCCTGATAGGTTTTATTATTTAAATAACACAATGTAGTAAAGATTCCTTTATTTGTCTTTTACAAAGCCGATGTTTTAACTTTAAGCCAGCAGAATTATATTATATTCATTTTAGCTTGAAATCTCTAACCAATAATAAAATCAAGCAATAATATATATTCTAGACTTTGTGTTCACAGTTAAAGGTACGGTACCCTAAAAAGCAGGATTATCCGATGTTAATAAAGATATCACGTTTAATAACGTAATCATTTAAAAAGTAAGAAAGTTCACAAAGCACCGTAGATAATATCGAGATGTTTATATTTTACATGAACGTGCAACAAATAACAATTACGCAATTATTTTAAGTGAACAATAAACTTCATGTGTTTGTCATGTTTAACTCGTTTGTAAACACAAGCTGCATTTAAACGAGATATTTTACATGTATACTACTCAAATCTCACATAACATAGACGTAGAACACAGAATATTACCTTAAACTTGAGTTTTAGCTCATATTGGAACACCTTGTCTAGGGACGTGTATCCATTGTCAGGAGATCATAGCTGGATAACCTTGTGTTGTGTTCTTCCGTCAAGCAGGGTTTACATTCTTATTGAGACGCTATGCTAACGTCTTAATCAGCACTATTAGTCTACAACGACAACAGGCGCCGAAAACTGATTCTACTATATATATAATAAAGCTCTTTCAATGCTTGTGATTAGCGGACCATAGTATCTCTTACATGAATCGGCAAACCCCGAGATTATTACCATAGAAAGTCACTTGTCACAAAGAAAGGTCAAATAATACACTGTAAATATCCTCCAGATCATAAAACATCTTTAATACAAATAGAAAACTATAGACGACACCGAACAAGATAGTCAATGACAATTTTATGATCTGTTACAAACTAAACGCATAAATTATTGAACGTTAAACTTCACCGTAACACAACACAAAGATTACGTACAAAAGGCAGCTGCAGAAGAAAGCGGAACAAAAATACGTATTACGAAGGAAATCATCTTCATATAAAGATGTCAGAGGTAAAGAAAAGACAAGGAAGCGACGATACATTGTACGGTTTATAGTGATTAGCATATCGTGTTTAGAACCAGAGAAAAGCTCACATCGTGGCTTGCGATTCTCTGAGACAAATGGACGATTTGAATTAAAACATTTCACTACTTATGACTGAACTTGTACGAGAAGGTCTTCTGATTACTTGTTTTTTTGTTAAGAAGTCAGCTCTCGCACAAAATTTTACTAATCCTTGTGTCCGAGTTTGCTTACTTTCTAAACCACAGATATAAAGAACACCCAAACTTGTACTGCAAGTATAAAGCAACAACACATAAGATGACGCTTGATAACTACTGCCGTATGTATACAGATAATGGCAAATGCAATGTTAATACCTAAAAACAGATTTGTTTGAGTTTTCAAAATAACGTGAACTTTAGGATAAATACGCCTTGTTAACCATACCATGTCTCACTGTTAAACTATTGTACCTTTAGTCTAGGCAATTTTTTGGTTTGTTTCAAAAGCTATTAGTCAATCTGAGCTAAAAAAATTAACATGACCGGTATATAAAGTAACGTCGCCGCACCTTTATAATAGAAAAGTGAAAATTTGGGCTATAAAGCGATTTTCTAAAAGGTATACGCATCACATTTACATATGGTGACCTTTAAGTCGACGTATTGGGGGACGAGTCAATTGCCACGGAGTTTAAAAATCGAATCCCGAAGACACAGTACACTTATGTGCTGTGCCGAAGATATAATACTGCTACATATTACAGGGTCAATTTGAGAACAATACGATGCCTCTGCAAATTTTCCAGATAAAAGTCGAACACTGGACACTATGTTTTCGTATGCATGTTTTATTATTTTTATTAATATGGATCATTTGCCTCAATCAAGCTATCGCAATAAAGACTGAGCATAATTATTATGTTTGAACCAATTTTGTAATGTACATTACTTTACATAAAATTGTCTTCTGTTTACGCGAATATTATTCATTGAAATTAAACTACTATATATGGATTTTATCGCGTTGTTTATTTGACACTTTATTACATAATTTTGAAAACTGTACCAACAATACTACTACTATTAAACTTTATTAATTTTTAAGCTAATTAAATTATTATTAAAACTATTATAAAACTATTTAGATTTAATTAAATTTTACACTTCTCCCGATGTTTCGGTTGCTTTTCAGCAGCCATCGTCATGGGGAGACTAAGATGGTAGTTGTCTCAATGTTCCAGTGTAGTTATTTCAAAGTACCCGAACATAATTTAATCATTGGTGTTTCTATTTACGCAGAATGAGCTCAAAGTATCATGAATAAATAAAGTGTCAAATAAACAACGCGATAAAATCCGTATATATTAGTTTAATTTCAATGTACATTACTTTCTTAAAAGTTTCTTTTACTTTAGACTATACCAGAGCGATGTTCGCGTTGATAACTTTATTTTATGTCCACACTTTTATGGTCGGCTGTTTAAGTACACTCAGTGTTTGCCAATGATGGTATTATCTCCCTTTTAAGTACCCGAGCATCTATTGAACATAGTTCAGAGTAAGCGCTATGCCTGTAAGTGGTATTTTATTGATAGAAAACACTACCACCGACCAGTCGGATGAAACGCAATAGAATAAATCTTATTCCTCTGTTTAAGTAACCTATTCCTTACATAGTTGGCTAAAAATGGGTGTAATACATCTATGCTTAAGCATTCGAGAAATAAAAATGCGTGAAGTTATCCCAAACTGTCGAGTGCAGATTTCACTTCGACATTAGCAATGATATTTCGTCACATATAGGACGCACGAATATACTACACAACTCCTGAATATGCATTGAAAATTGCATTAAAAACCCGTAATAGAGAATCGATAGTTATCCATCACTGAATAAAAATACGCATTCGTGATTTAAAGTAAAGTACTTAGAACTAGCTTTAGTTTTTATTCTAAGCTTAGAACGATTCTTGGCTGTCATGCTATGACAGTCAACAGTGGACATTATTATCCTGAAACCTTTTAATGGGTGTTTTGACTTATTCTAAGTTAAAACACCCATTGATCAACGAAGACAATAATTGTGAAAACTAACATAAGGTCAAATATTGTTAATACTAGCCTACGTAAAGTTGAATAATAATTCAGCTAGAAAACAAAACTTATTTCATTCATACCACGACAACAATCTCTCTCAAGTTAAAGCTAGACAATTTCCTACAAAATGGCAGCATAATGTAGTAAAATGTATAATGTGATAAAACATCGCATATTACAGTCACAAAAACTAGCGTGTTTCGACAATTGGTTAGATCTAGAAAGGCAAGTGTCGCAAACGATCGCGCTACAGATAGCCAGCGCTAAGGACGTCGTCACGACATACACGAACGAACAGACTATACATTAAACCTACACTTAGTATGTTGTACGTAGGTTTTGTGTTAAGTGGGCACAGGAATTCTCCGAGAGAAGCTTTAGAAAACAATGACGTGATGAGTTTGACACGTTTCTTTGAAGAATGATTATAAACGCGTCCACACAGCACGGTTTTGTTGCTAAGGTGAATATATCATGTTCAAAGTTCCTAAATATATTTAATCTAAACTTATATTATAAAGAGGAAAGATTATATTTTTGTTTTGTGTTAGTTTGTAAGGATTTAACTCAAAAACTACAGAACCTATTTTAAAATTCTTTCACCATTAGAAGGCAGATATAAGGAAAATTATATTACCATCAAGTTACATAAGCCATTAAGAGCAGCGATAGCTCAGTGGGGAGACCAACAGACTGCAATTCAGAGGGTCTCGGGTTCGAAACCACGTCGCGCAACTCTGACTTTCGGAAGTTACGTGACTTTTCGAAATTATGTGCGTATTAATTGACAATTATCGCCTGCTCTGTGCCTCGGAGAGCACGTTTAGCCGTCGGTCCCGGCTGCCATGAACATCTATGGCAGTCGTTATTGGGAGAGTGTCGGCACAAAAGATCCCACTGGGTCGAAGTGTCGCCGGTCTGCACTGACTGGCCCCCACATAAGATACATACATACATAAGCCATTAAAAGAGTACTGTTACTAACATAATCTAACCTACTTTTACGCGAGTGAATCCGCGGGCAAAAGCTTGTATAAGTTAAAGAGGAAATCTGTAGTCTCTGCTAGCATCTTCGCAATATAAGCATTACTGCTTCTGCTAATTACAGTAGTTTATAACGACCAAAAAACGACCATCCCTGAAATTATAAATACTAAACCGTTTTTTTTAAATGAATATTTAATACAACGTAGAGCTGAGTACAAAGATCAAATTATTCATAGACCAATTAAAATGAAGTTAATATGCTTGGAAACAATAACTTAACCTGTTTATTGTTGCAATGCTAGACATAATTGAAAACCTTAGTGATTGGGGCCGCCGCAATATGGGACAGAACCCGCAGTGCGTACCGTCTCAAAAATAGGTTTTAAGAATGTTCGATATTGAATATTTTGTAAATACATATATCTGACTGAATGTCTAATACATATTATATAGTATTTAAAATAGATTATTTCGCTTTTATTTTTTAATAAAACTTGACTTGCAAGTTGACGCTCAAAATAATGTCGATTATATGACGATGATATTATGTTGCACAGAATTCCACCGGTTTACATGGTCATATTATATATGGTTAGACTGGATATTAAGTACTCTATTTAAAAAGTATTTAGGTGGACTTTTAAGTAAAAATTGGAAAGGTATACAATTTTTCTTACAGTATCTAATATAGACAGTTAGCGATGTCTGCCGATGGCGTAATTTTGATAGCATCACATAAACAGCTCATATAGAAGTCAAGGCAAATAACCTGCGCCCTTAAAATGAGACGGAAAATGCCTGGTTGGAGAAAATGCAAAATATATCAACATTTATTTTAAAATTTGATTTAGAAGATTTTAGAAAATATTAATTTGACACTATTGGTAAATAATATTATCTATTAATAATTAATTTAAGTTCAGGTAAGGTGGAAATACTGGGTTATGTATTAATTTATATTTTACTGATACAGAAACAAAATAATTTCTATAGCAAAATCCAGCTTGCTCCTCTATTCGATATTGCCGACCAATTCTGATGGAAGTTTGCGAAAGAAACACTGAAAACCCGTTCGGTGATTGGTGATATTCGACATCAAATTAATAATTTGGAAACTTCTAAGATACACAAGGTAATTGAAATAAGTCACGAGCTATTCTTAACTATGGTGGATGGAAAAGTTACACAAGTTCTAACGAGTTCTTGAGCTGTGTGTAAGGTGTGTTGAGCTAAACCAAGCGAGATGAATAATTTGGAGAACTACTATTGCTCTTGAGAAATTACAGGAGTTGATGAGGATCTTATTAAAAGGTTCTATATAATTCTTCAGACTTTGGCATCCAGCATTGCAGTAAATCCAGAAGAGAAATGGTGATTATACTCGCGCCACTGCACAATTGTGCGTTACAAAATATATGTGGTATAACATGCCTTCTTCAGTACATAAGATCTTAATACATGGGGGGAAAGTATAATTAGAGATTTTGCTGTTCTGCCCGGTAATTTATCTGAGGATGCCCAAGAATCTCGTGATAAAGATTACAAAAATATCAGATAACATCACGTTAGAAAATGCTTTAGATCCGCAGCGAATGAAGACGTATTTCATGGTCTTCTATTTGCATCAGATCCATACATATCAAGTATCAGAAAACAATCAGTCACTGTTTCTAAGGAATTATTAAACGAAGCCAAGAACTTTCTAGATATTTAAATTGAAGTATGTATATCGATATTTTGCTAATTTTATGTAGTGGAATAATAGATGTTTGTCATTTATTATATGTTATTTTCATATGTAATGTTAAGAAAAAATACGAAATAATCGTGTAATATCATAACGCTTTATAATTATTGTTCAATATGTTAAGTAAACTATTATTTTGTATGAAAAAGTGTTATTTTTATTTTTGTATAATTCTTTTACTTAATATAAATAAAGAAATTAACAACGTATGTATCATTATTTGATAGTATATATATTATAGATACTACGTACTAAATTTCAGCTAATTACTTCAATTAACAACAAAGTTACAGACTTTTGAGACGGTACGTACGGTTTTGTCCCATAGTGCGCCGGTGTGCCACTGCCAATGCATCAAAAAATCAATAGGTTATTTTTTGATAGATACAATAAGATACCAAACTAGTTTCATAGCTTGTTCAACTAGATTTCTATGTTCGAATAATGAAAACTAAGGAATACGACTTAGTCAACGAAGCAAGGAACTGCTGAATAAAGACAAAGCAGCATAATTCCTTGTGACCATTTTATGACTGCGATAGACGCTACCTTCTAGTAATAAAATGATCCAAGTTAATATTTTAAAACGACATAAACTTTAATAGAAACTTATTTTAATTGAATTATACTCAGTAGCCAATTATTACTATACAACGATTAACCAAGGACTGCCTTCTAATAAAAATTGCCAACATATCTCCGTACCATATATATTATATGAAATAAGTAACACCCATTTCCTCTGTATTTAATTGTAGGTACGAAATACTCTTATAAATTATAAACATACATAATAATTACAAGATATAAGATGGAGGGTAGATAATTATAATTGATATTCACGTCTCTTCTAATGACCATTGTAAGAAGGAGATGAAAGATTTTTACAGCTATCAAATTAGATTACTGTAATGCCTTTCAATTAATAGGAGTCAGGTGCAAATATGTTTAGTAGTAATAAATATATGGCTGGTGGGATTTTCACAGAGTCTAGAACTACGAGCGGTAGAAAGGTAGGTAAAACAATAGCTAACAAAATGTTAATGAAACACAAAGGAGTATTCCTGTCTATATTGCCTAAGATTGTATTAGTTTTTCTTTAGTATCTTTTATTATAAAAGAGGTACCTCACTAGGTATAAACAATTCTTGTGTCGCGGACGACTTTACAAACATTCATATAAAGAATACCCAGATACGAAACTTAACGAAATTTGTGGATCATACAAATTTTTGTCCCGTGTGAGGAACAGACAACACTCGGCGTAGTGGCAGCTACAATGCTACCACCACTTTAACCTCTACGCCATCAGCTGTGCAGACCATATAGACGTGAGACAGTCTGTATGTTGAATAGAACAAAATAGCATCGTAAAAGCTAATGCAGCCTGAAAGGATGTACTTTACAGTGGGTGGACGCAATCAGATAACACAGATAAAATATTACTAACAGAATTGGAGAGAAACCAATTTAATCTGCAGTATCGCTAGATTTACATCAACCTAGATTAAACGCATTCATTTTATAATAATTGGATTTACTCACAGTATACACAGTATAACATAACTATCTCGTGGCTACGAGGATCGTAAGCGAGACTTTGATTGTTCATCGTAAAGATCTTTATACGTATTTGCCGTGTTTAAATAATAACTGTGTTGATTGAACTGCACGTAATAAATAAACCTTTAAGAAGATGATGCATCGCCTAGATATATAAACAATGGAATAAATACTAAATTCTTTACATGCGAATGTGAGTTTCTTTGTTATGCTTTCAGGCCTCTTGACTTGACCCATCATCAATAACATTAATAATAACGTTGTCAGGGGACAGAAAACCACACACCTTTCATCCAGAAAGAAAGTACTGTTCCCGAGGGAAATTTATTGACAATGTAATGTAGACTTATCATTTTTCTTTTCTTCTTCTTGTTATTAGAGAAAATCTAGTAATGAATAAGTTGTGTAGTTTATGGTTGTTGGAGCTCCATACCAATCAACACATAGAAACGAAAAATATCTTTCTACATAATACATATTTTATTTGCCAAAAGGTTCTTCAATTATGCTATATAGGTATATGCCTCAAAAGAATCATAAGTAACATATGTATAAGACACCTGCAATCCGGCAGCTGTAATCAGGCCCACGTTAATAAACACAAATAAGCTTACGTGCCCACAAGTACTTGATCACGGATACGTAATCCCGCACGACACGCATAACTTCCACAAAATACATATTAAACTAAAACTCTATGTGAAGCTGTACCACCGTATAGCAAAGGCTGGCTATCTAAAAATTTTTACATTAAAACCCAACACGACTGATCCTTGTTTTCATCTTTTAAAACGATTCTGGTACAATTTAGATAAGACTAATGCTGAGAGAGAACCTGTAAATTAAAAATAACGATCTTGAAGTCACGACAGTTAGAGATTTCACAGTGGAATTTACATAAATACTTCAGATACGATATGTGGCTGAGCTTTAGGATTGTCTGCTATGCATGAAGAAGCCTGTTAGGCACCATTGAAGGGAAAGTTAACGCCACATACGTAAGACTTCATTTGTTTATGTGTACATCCTCTGGCAGATCAAAAGTCAAATAGATCTGACAGTGAACGGTATTATTTAACAATGGTGTAGTCATTTCTAGCAAAATATACCTACGTATATTAGCTCCGTTCTGCAAAGCACTCTCAAGTTAATTTAAGTTCGTAATGTTACTTAGAAATTTCGATGGTACATGGGCGTCAACTTAAAGCTGACATTAACCCATATTAAAATAAAAACGTTAAGTGATTCTAACGTTTTAAAATGTAACAACTAAAAGAGCTTTGTGTGTTCTTTTTAACGTTCAAAGTTTAATAAAATTGTTCTGTTTCTCTGATAGCAGAAATTAAAGAAATATTAACCAACGTAACTAACATCATACGTATCAACATAATAACGTGCCTATCCTTTAAAATCTTGCAGAAATACCCACAAATACACTTTATTTTATAGCACAATATACGAGCAAAGCCACGTGCAGCTGTTAGTACATAGCAAAATGCAATTCCTACAAGAAGCCTTTAAACATTCTTGTCAGTATTGACTTAAACCGACTTGTACCTGCCAACCGTAATAATTAAAGTGATGACTGGCTCCATAATCAACGAGACAACGGAACTTAAGATAAGGGAGAAAGCAAAGATGGCGGGGTCACGGGGTAATGTGCAGAAAGTAAAGCGACATTATAGAGACACCGGCAGACCGCGGAGGGACTCGGCGACAGCTATACAAATCGCACACCGCGATCTGATAGCTAAGCTTCATGCAAATAAACGCCGTTGTTCGCTGTTGACATTTAACAGTTTAAATAATACATTGAATGTATTATAGTATCTTCAAAGTTTATCTGGAAACGTAAGATATTATCGTGGCGGCTAGTCTGTGTGAATCCAAAGAAACAAGATACAGAAATATCACACTAAGCGAGTTTTTTTTTAGATTCGTTTGAAATCGAAACAATCCTAACTTGATTTAATGCGCAGACTTTTAAGCTACTAAGAAAATTTTCTTTTTTGGAACCCAAATGAGCCTTTGCATGAAGTCGAAGTACATTAATCACCATCTTCTACTATCAATTATTATGTGGATGAAACGCCAAGTATTCAATTTATAAGACCAAGTGTGTTGCCTTGTGGCACACCCAACAAAAATGTTGTTAGAAAATACAATGCCAGAATGACAACAACATGAATGAAATAGCGGGCGGTCTACAATTTGACATAATGATCAAAAATTCTTTTCAATGGTAAACAATTTGAAACCACCTACATTTATATCACAACCAAAGGTTACAATAGAGAACAAATGACAGATATTAATAACTATTTCGTGTCGACATATTTCCTTAGTTTACTTTTACTTCCCACGTGGACAGATACGGGATTAACATACGATACAGCCAACAAATACGAACAAAAGTTTTTTATCAAAGACAAAAACACTTGCAATTATCCGTTGTTAACAAAAACTTTTATTAACAAAGGTACACAAAATGGTGTTTCCCCAATCTGCTGTAATCATAGTAATTTTGTGTCACATCTCGGCTAGTGCAATTATAACGGGGATCGTGATTGGTTGGCACCGAACCATGGCTATGTGACATATGCGTGAGCGCATATTGTGGTCCTACTTTAAATAAACGGAAAATTGTCGTATGAATAGTGAAATCCCAGAATCATAGTCGAGTGGCTATTGGTGTCAGAGATAGTGACGATTAGTGGGTAATTTAATATCATGATGTTCAGTCCATCAGTGTTCACTAGGTACTTAATAACAATAGCGTCACATTTCTATTACATATATTATTATATACCTGAAAAGTTTTACAATGTGTAACACCGTAATCTATCTACAATGTGTACATACTGAATGGCGTCGTTATTAAAAATATGCAACAGTCTTTAAAAGACCGTATAAATAAGTATATTTGCACTGGATGAGGATGAGATTTGAGGCGGTCATAGCCAGTTGCACTCACTGATCGGTAAATGATTAGCAAGGTTAAGCAACGTTGGATGCGGCCAGTCTATAGATGGGTGACCGCTTAGCGGTATTTCATCTGAGCGTCTGCGTGCTTCGGAGGGCACGTAAAAGGTCGGTCCCGGTTGTTGTCAAATTGACAGCAGTTGTTATGCCATTTCAAAGGCCAACTTGAACAACTCTCGACAACAGGTTGGCCAGTAACCACACGAAAAAGAAAAAGAAGACTGGATGAGTTATTTTGCAACTTATTAACAAATCAAAACGTATTATTAAATCCAATAAATTAGTTAAACTCGAACTATGACTACATTTTCTAAGACTCGAACGTAGGTATTATCTACTCCGTACTGAGCGGTTGGTTCCAGTCATTTGTTTTATACGCTAATAAACGAACAAATAGTAAAACACGATACGCGTGCGACATTTATTAATTTAACGGAACCTCTTGTCAACGCACAAGTAATAAGTCGTAAAAGAGAATTAATGCAGGCGGGACAGGAAACGCACACAATTGTTCGCACCGGATATTTGTTCGAAAAGGGTCTCGACCTTGTCCGCCATTGTCATAGTATCGACAAAACTAAGGTCAGATCAGTAGACGGTATTAACGACAAGTTTGGTCAATAAACTATAATAATGATCGTATGTCAACAAACGAACAATTAGATGACAAGAACGAATACGATGTTATGGATAATATTTGTATACAATTGTGTAAAAAACAAACAATAACGCATGACACGAGTGTACTCGCATACTACAATGAAGAGTAACGATATACGATTGTGTTTGTAATATCGTTTGTTCTGAATTAACTACTTCATATAGCATTATTTAAAAGGAAAATACGCAGATGAGAAACAAATTATTATTGAGAACAAAAATAAGAATGTAACAATTCAAAATTGGCTTAAAATGCTAAAAAACAATTCCCTTGAAATCAAACTGTCGATCATAATAACAAACTACATAAAGTGCGTGTCTGCACAGCATAGCTTGCAAAATTGCTATAATTTCCAAACGGCCATAATTCTGCATGAAAATGAAAATATACCGAGAGCTTATAACTCGAGCGGGAAGGAACTAAAACGAATAATTGTTACTTCTGAGGTAATTGACGGTTAGAGTCCGGGATTACAAAGAAACGGCTGCATTGACGCAGGGTTTTGAAGTAGCAGCGCAAATTAAAAAACACCTATTGCAAAATAACAAACGCAACAGACTACTATAACTTGGTTAGAATACTAAAAATCCCACGAGTTAGTGAATTCACTACAAAGATAATATAATACTGTATGATTTATCCAGAAGGTAGTTTGGACATCCCGTGAAAAAGTCGATACGCCCGATTGTGATACTTGCGGAGTCCTTGATGATGTCCAACACTTACTGATGGATTGTATCAAATACCAGCGCCAAAGGAACTCGTTGATGTTCAAATATAATCTTATAGACGTAGGACTTTTCATTAATATTCTAAGTGACCCTACTTTAAATGGGGCGTTAGACCTATTTGAGACATATGTACAACAACGACTTCCTCTGTCTCCTATTATTACATAGTAAGTTAGTATCTTAGAATAAACCACGATGGGGCTAACATATTACTCTGTAATAAAAGCCTCTAAAAAAATAAAGATTAAAAAACCAGAAGGTATTATAACATATAGATGATATGTCCTAAACCGTCATTGTGACTTAGATAGTAATAACAACCCTTGACGGGTAATAACGCGATCATGCTCGGTATTTACATACTTTTTTGAAATGCTTAATTGAGAAGATACTGATGAATGATGATATATGTTAAGAAGTCATACAAATATAGCATTATCTACTTAAATTCTGTATATTTCGGCCTTTTATAACAAGAAATGCAGAAAAACTAAAACTACATTACTGAATATACTAAATATACTAAAGCCGTCATTTCAAATACTTTTAGTCTAGGTTGATTTAAAGTAAAGGGAGCACAAAAAAGTTATCCCATAAACATTGGTTAGCACTAGCCATAGCCTATCGTTTCCTGAACGGTGCGCAACACAATTATATATCAATTAAACTTTAGCCAGTTATTACAAGAACTTTCCTAGGCGTTGTGTAACGTTTGAATTATAGTACCGCTAATAGTGATCAAGATAACACGAAAGCAAACCAAGGAGTGCTGAATAGTGTCGGAAAATTTATAGCCGCGGGCTATAATGTGGCAGAACAAACAGTAATGGCAGAATAACTCATTGGAAAGGAAGAAGCGGTAGCGAAAGTAACTTATTTATTGTAGGACTTGTAAAAAGATAAAAATGGCTAACAAGTTGGCTGCAAATACGGAAGAGACATTGTTCCTGTTGACTGAATAGAATGTAATAAAGATATTATGTCAATGGTATACGTACTAAACTGGTTGGATCTCGGTGGTATATGCAAAATTAAAACAGTATAATCTAGAACTCCGTTTACAGCGTTTAGAGCAGGAAAAAAACTTTGCTTTGCAGATAAGACCATGATTACTTTCGATTCAAAGTTTGCATTTTAGGACATTACACGCTTGCTGTATTTATACCTACTTCTTCTAGTTTTTGCATTTTTATGTTTCTACGTGTAATTCAATCAATTATACGAGAACGCATATTGGGATAAAAAGTAGCCTATATGTTCTATCTGAGTGTCGAGTTAAATCGAAAACCATACAACAGTTTACGCATAATTAAGTAACAAAACATCCTCACAAACTTGCACATTATTTTATGTTAGTAGGATCGGAAGGTTAATAATAGAACTCTTTCTATCGAATTGTATCGTTGTAGTTGGGTAAAAAAAATACAGGTAACATGGGAAGAATTATTTATGATCTACAGTTGCAGCCGGGATTAATTGTTTAAAATATTCAAATTCTAATAAACTACACTCATGTAATAGGAAGCAGACTTACATATTTATCCGGCAAGCGATTCGCGTCGACAATTTGATTATAGTACCATATTTCAAAGTTGAGTTGTACTGTTTAGACTAGCGTAAATTCAATTATAAAACGTACCTACAAGTGTTAATGCAACTGTTATATTTCCAATATAATTTTAACATAGTACAAGGTATTATCCAATACAAAAAGCAAATAAATATGGCTCTATTTCGCGCAAGATAAAGGTAATTAATTACTTCATAATACCAGTTTCACTCGATTATGACATTCAATACTACCGCACAAACATTGTTGCTAAATTAACAAAATCAGTTAGATGTATCTAATCGAGACATCGTTTCTTGGCAATTTATAGGCTCATTAGAACACTTAGCTCTTACGCTTCAAACCTACTTACAAGCGCAGATAGCAAATGTTATAATAATCGATTCACAAGATAAGACCATAGCATACAACAATAATTTATGCAAATATAACCTCTATAACTTATAATTCAAGGGTGTAAATACTGTGTACTGTTTTGACAAATGGAATAATTGCTCGTCGTCTATGCACGAGTACATGTGCCTCGTAGAGCCTGCTGAATAATTCAAGGCACGCATAATCGATATGCAATACGATACCAACTGTATCGATTTCCCTTTCAGCAAAATACAATTTGAATTCCGAAAACACAATTCTGAATACAACGAGTAAAACATAGAAAAGGAAGATAATATCATTGAGTGTTTCACGGTAGCGCGTAGCTTTCGAACGAATAAAAACATCAAACGCATACTAAGAGAAGGGAGCATAATAATATAGAACAAACACAATAAATTATTTTAAACGTAATAGAGCAAGATGTAAACGGCGTGAAAGTTAAATTAATTAATGAAGCTAAACCGTTAAGCGAGTTGTCGACAGTTTACAAAGATAACACAAAATACGTTCATGTTTATAATATAGAAATTGTTAGCTATATTTACAAATTTATTATTGCTATTGACGTTACGGGCTTAAACAAAGCTATAAAACAGAACAGTAGTGAATAAGATCGAATTTGAATTGACAAAGTTGATACAAAAAGAAAACGAGTAACTGAAGGTGCGAAATTAACCAACGCCTAAGATGTTAATGTTGAGAAAATACGTGCTGGCTTAAGACGCAAGAAGTAGAACTTTCACAGATTTAAGATAAGAACATTTAAAGTCAAAATGACAAGTACAGACGTCTCAGTTAGTGAAGTTGTCTTTGAATAGCGAGTACATATCGACGAAACAAAAGGTAAACGTTGGACGAAAGTTAAATCAGTTATTAGTTGTATTTACGATGACGTTAGTTTGGTTAATGAGCATTTTCACTTTTCTCTGTGAAGGTAATAAAACTTACTGGAACTAGTAACACCTATGACCCTAACGTTGCTTATAGATAAAAGTTAATCAGAATACTAAATAATTAAGTAAAAGGAAAATTGAAAGGGACTTATTCAATAAAGCGGTTCCTATAATAAGAGGTTTAAATTTCAAAAGTGTTATTAACTTTTATGAAACAATGGGTCTTACCGACGCAAATATTTCATAAGCTTTGAATTATCGTGAAAGTAGAAATGGGAAGCGATAATTTCCTACTATATGAAGAGAGCGAACACATGACGGGTAGCTCACGTGAAATGCCTGACCCCTCAACCTTTCTTGCAAAGCGATAAAGATGCCACCACACCCGACGATTACTCTTTCAATAAACATAAACAATGAAGAATAAACTGAATATTTTTAATTTAAGGCATATTTCAGGTAACAAATAGATACCAATAGTAAAATAAATTCTTTTAATAATTATTTACCCATTAGTAAACGGGTATACATCCTTTATTGTGAGTAGGTTCCAGGGCTTTTTAAGGAGATGCTGTCTTTATGTGAACTAAGGAGCTTTGTCCCTTGCTCCAGCAGCGTAGATTACTCTTTTTCTTCAAGACGGTAACACGCTGATCGCTAAACAGCGATAGCCATATCACAACAGGATTATAAAAGGGAGGTGTTTAATCATTAAATAGTTAGTAAAATCCATTTGCTACTCTTTTCATATTACATTATTGCATTAAAACAATTGCACCATATTACTCAGAAAACTTCTAATTTATATATGGTAATAATATGTCACTTTTATCTGATGATTAAAATATTAAGTCAGGCTACAATTTATCGACTAATCAAAGCTGCGCTATAAAATATGTTAGTACATAATCAAGCTTTACAAGCCCGATCGAACCTCATATACTTAATGTTTCATCATAATCTGGTCAAAAGCTTTAGCCGGGGGCTGTGAGGTTTATTGTGGGGGCTTTTCGCCACAATATGTTATCAACGTTGCGTACTGACCACTTTCTTAGGCTTTCTAAATCCCGGCGAAGATTAGCACGCCAGTAAAATACAGCCGGTACATACCACACGGAAGTTCTGCTCTGGTGTACCAAAGATATTATCTAGAATACGTGTGAAGATTTATAACATACTGTTCACATTAGAAAATGTTTCATTTTTAATATGTGATTTTGATTATCTATTTAACCTCAGCCTACTCCTCACAAACATGGTATGTATGTATGGATGTTTATCTGCCTGTTACGTAGTTGCAATGTTTGTGTCGTAACTGCAACTGTAAAGCAATGTTATTAGACTTTTCAGTGAGGAAATTCTTTATGGCAACATGGCTTCTATGTGCATAATAAACAGTAACACTTGCGTTTCATTACAGACCTCAACATACTAGGTGGAAGACAATTACTCTACCTTAATGTCTAAGAAACATAATTGAATTTAATCTTTCATATTAAAATAACTCCAATACTAGGCATGATCCCAGTTACAAAGTATTTAGAAAAAACGAAGAACACAGTACAGTGTACGAGAACCGGCGAAAGGGATTTTAAAAATAAAACGCTAGACCGCGATGATGATCAGAAATAACTTAATTTCTAAAAGATTTACAGAGGTTGGTTATGGGTCTTATATCTCATGGGAGTATTAATAGTATTAATGGATTACATTCATAATAATAACAGAAATACGATATAAATTCTATGTTTGTTACGTTTTCACGGCTAAACTATTAAACCAGTTTTTGCTGAAATGTTAGTCATAGCTTGACACGCAGGCAACGAAATAGCATGTACAAAATTTTATATACATACAAATTTGTCATTTCTGATTATTTTCTTGTTTTACTTGCGATTGCATCACAAAACACTTGACTTTTATGTTTATCGGTGAAAAATGCACTGCTATCTGAATCTAATCTTTTTAAATATTACACGGATAAAGATAAAGTAAAACCTATTGTGTACATGCCGTAACGTTACTTTGTCCATCATATCAGTAACTACTACTTAAGCTGACAGAAGCTGGCGTAAATATCTTGATTGCGGTCATTGGAATGGTATTGCCACGATCGTACGCGTTTTAATTTTCTACTATTTAAATTCACCCTACTATCTATACTAATATTATAAACAGTGTGAATTTTGAGAGATTGTGTATATAATGAGGTAGATAATAAGAAAGAAGTACTGCACGTACTTAAAAAAATATTTTACTTTTCAGAGGTACTTTATTTTAAATGGATCTAGGCAATATATTAACTCAGAAAGCAGGAGTGAATGCGGGTCCAGGCTAGTTAAATATATATTTAGATGTCAACAGCAGACAAATCCTGCGTCTGTATTTCAGTAGATATACTACATGTAATAGAATGTCTTATTGTTATGTAAATTCAAGATATAGATAAAATATATAAATAGTCACGGCAGCATAAAAAAACCAATAGGTTCTTTAACCAGTTGAGATTCCCAAGTTCTTTTCAATATTCCTCCTTCATTATTATCTTATACAGTCATCTCAGGAGAAAGCTGAACATTAAATCAAAAGCCTTAAAGAAAATTAATCACTTAAGATTCATTTATGTAAAACTTTTGTTCTGAAGCGATATTCATTCGCAGTAAGATTATAGACGGTGCTTCATTTAAAAAAAACTAAAGGCTAAGTAATTTTTACAATGTACGTTAGGATATTTATTTTATTTTAATATTACTATTAAATTTATAGACTTTAGTATTAACGTGACTTTTCATTATAGCACTTGACGTTTGGTCACGCTTAACAAAATCTCCATATAAGTCAAAAAAGCGGTCTCAATCGTGCTCTTTACTAAATCAAATGTCAACGATCTGTCCCACTAAACCCTTTAATATACAGTAAATCTTATCGACGGCATTATATTACTGAAACGCTACTTGGCACGTAGTACCTATCTACGGCCACCAGAGAGCGATAGTATCGCGCGTTGACGCCGCGGGAGAAATATTGCGCTCGCGCAAGCTCGCATCTGGGTGCCCCCTGTATTATTATACAATGATGTAAAACGTTCCCTAGCGTATTTACCTAATCCGTTGCTGGGTCAAAGGAGTATATTATGCTGTAATGGTGTAAAAAACAAGCAATGTACTTTGGAGTCTAGTTTAAGGTCTATAGTTGTTGGTTTTAGCGAGTAGTTTCACAGGCTTGTAAGAACGTGCCTTATTGCAAGTCACAACTTGTGAAATTATTCCTTTGTTCGGTGTAGACATAACAAATTTACCCAGAAATAATATTTTAGCTTCCCATGACATTGATTGGTTCAAACTATTTTGGTTCTTTCTGTTGTTCCCGATGTAAGGAATGCATTACTAAAGCAATAACGAAGTGTGGCTTAACGCGATTTACATCTAAAGGTTAATTGTAATTAAGATATGTAATAATTTAACGTTTCTAGTTTTGTTATATTTCATATTGCTTATGACATATACGTGATGATTTCATAAGGCCCAAAATAGATCAGAAACGATTTCGTGATTGACAGATTATCAAGATATTACTGACATGATTTTGCAATCGCGATTCTTCATGTTTTAGGTAAATAAACGGAATAGATTTCCTTGATATGTGCAAATACGAATATGATGTACATAACTACTTACTACAATAATACAGTCTAAAATTATTATTTTTCCTACTTACTCTACACTACATAAATTAACTACCAACCACAATAATATTTTCCGAAAGTTTGTTACAAATCATAGCGGGTGTTCCACGGATATTAACCCTAGTGCTTTTTGCATCTTTTTATCTTACATTTAACAGTAACAAAGTACACCTAGAGTCAGAACAATTATAATTCTATGGATTTACACATTAACCATTTTGCTCAACAAGGTGACTGCGGCAAAATTACCGCTTGCCCACTTAGCCATCAGTGCAGTCAAGATGTTTAAAAAGAACTGGTTTTACTTTGTGCAAGTACTGAAAAGTTAACTAGATTGATCTACAGTACCGTCAACTGTGGCAGTATTACCGTATTTTTTGACGTTTTATCAGTTTTGCATTAACTATGATACTTTAAAATATACATAATATATATCTAGTCTGTAGCAAAGACATGTGTCTACATGCTCAATGATTTATATATACAAAAAGTTAAATAAACATGTTATAATGTTCAAAAATATGACACAGGTAAAGTTGACACAGATATGGCAACTTACCTAAGCAATTTTACTAGAGAATATTCATCCCTACAGCCCACGTTACGGGCATTCACGGGACAAATCCTACAGATATTGGATGTCAGGTAATGATGACATAATATTTTTTTTAAATTTCATCCAAATGGACATATTTTGCCAAGGCTGGCACAAACTTTACAAAGATAATAAAAAAAAGTTTTTTTTTATTTATTTACTAGGTATAAATTAAATTAAAACGGAAAAAAAATGAAATGTAAGTAAATAAAATGGTGAAATGTACACTAGGTCAAGTTGCTCGTTGAAAGTAAAGTTGCCACAGTTGACCGGTACATAAAGTACTCCATATGTACAAACAACAGTAGAACAGTATAAAAACAATTAATTATGATAATACATATTCAAATTTCAATAGCAGAATAATTTTATCCGTCTCACATAAATCAAATGCGCACGCACATTGTCATTAAACAAACCTCGACAATTCGCCCGAGGGAGCGAAAGTCGCGGCTACCGAACGCGCCCGAAGTGGCCCGATCTTACCCGATCTATGACGCGATAAATTCATTAATCACTTACACTGCAGGCCAAATGAACGGTTTCCTAGGTTACACTGCCCGCCAGATTAACTGTTACTGCTTTCCTATATTGCTACTAATAATGAGAAATTAGTCCATGTTTGTACAGACTATCTATCTCTCGTGTCGTAATATGATTAAAAGCCACAACACTTAGGATAGTTGGTTTGTCAGTTAGGTAAGTGAGGCAAATGAATGTTTAAATAAATGGCTAGGCTATAAATAAGAAACGGCAAGAACAGAATAGCTTTCCCAAATGATGTTTGGCGTAATTTATTTGCCTGTGGAAAAGTTTTATTCTAAGCTAATGCATGTGACTGTAGTGCATGCGGTCTTGGGCTTGAAGCCCGGGTTGGGCAAAATGTTATCAAGTTTATCTGTAAAGAAATTCTTATTCACAGCACGGAGCTTTGCAACTGTGCCCGGTGAATGGTCACTAGATGCGCTCCCTATTACATGTGATCTAAACCCATATCGCTGGCAAAATATAGACGTATGTAATGTTACGTACTGCCTACCCCTTTAAGGACTTAAAAATGAGACTGTGTAGAAGAAGATACCTATATTCTGCAAATGAGAATGATGCAAACGGAAGAAGAAAATCTTAGCGAAGGTCTTATCAACTCCTCTGATTTAGTGAAAATACCTTTACCAGGATTAACAAAAAGACAGCCAAGGACCAAAAACATTCTAAGGTAATCAGTATAATGCCTTTTTTGTAAAAAAATTGCTAGAACGTTTTAAGGTCCTTCACTGTGTTTCAGCATTGCTAAGGACCAAAAACGGTGAGCAACAAGGCAATATGGAAGTATTTAAAAAGAAATGTCTATAGAATATCACTTTAGACCAAAGCATAAATTTAGCCGTATACTTGGTTATTTAACGAAGTTTTACTACCGTATAGTTTTGTTTCAACAAAGTTAGCAAGAAAGTAGGCATAACAACTAATTATTGGGCGTTAGCAATTTCTGGGCGCACTTAATTTCTAAGTACGCAATTTCTACGCCATTCGTGGTAGCAATGATATAAATTAATTGGCATTTTAATCAATGTGTCTACAAAAGATGCAATTAACTGTTATCTGCTAAGTCTATTGGTCTTTCAAAAACACTTGATGTCGACTACTAAATAGAAAATGTCTATTTACACGCTATCTGCCAAAATCCTCCGAAGTCTAGTCAGATTATTGAGAAACTAATTCGCACTTAGACAAGTTTTGACAAGCCGTTGAAGTTTTTTTTTTTTACTTTCATGGTGCTCTGTGATTGAACATCCTTTACGTATTTATATCCCTACTTATATTATAAACACGAAAGTGGTTGGTTGTCATTTCTTTTGCGCAAAGTAACATAACAGCGCAATTTTTAGTTAATGGATCAGATAGAGCCGTAGGCATTTATCTCCTCAAATTGCGCCGTTTCTGTAAATTACTGGAATGTCTGGTTGAACCCTATCGGAAAGGCAATCAGAGCAACTTACTGCAAATGAGCACTCGACTATCATTCCATAAATTCATAGACTCCAACAGAAATATGACTTCGAGCCTATAATTACAAAGGTACAACATTAGTCTACTTAAATAACTATAAAACACGTCTTTCGATAAGAAAACATAACCCAGTTCCAAAGAAAAACAAGGTATCATTAGTCAGTCAGTCGTTAGTCCATACACCCTCTTCCTTTGTTTGAAGTAGGCCACCTATGATTGATTGGTTACCAACAAAGCACGCCTGGATACCATTTCTACTATATTGTGTGAACAACGTATGCTTTCCTTAAGTCAAAACGTATAACAGGGTTACCATATCATTACAGTTCTATGCAGTCATAACCGAACTTCATGTCATGTAAGAAGGCATATAATAACATTTCTAAGCTAGCTAGCTAGCTCTACTAAAGTGGCAAACAAGCGTAAAACTCATCAAATGATAAGCGTAGTTATGGCTGCCTTAAGCCTAGAGAAAGAGAATTAAAGATGGGGTAAAAGAAATTGCTGAGGTTGGTGTCAAATTAACATGAAATTATAAATTAATATTATTTTACAACGCAACAATACATTACATTTCGCTAACTGTGTTACACGGCAGTTGGCTAGCCTATTATCGATTACCGGGCATATCTGTAAACTATGTAGTCTAGAGATATATTCCTGAAATTCTCAGAAGCAGGATTCTAAAACAAACCAATAACACTTTACTCGACCCGGGAGTTGAAGCCGGCAACTCACAATTAGACGCAACCATAACCGTAAAATGATCCCACGAGATCAACACGATAGTAAATAAGCAATATATAATTTGTCAAAATCAGTTTTAATGCCGAATCATTTTTAAACGCAATACATTATTATATTAATCGACAAAATTAGTTTGAATTTCGAATAATATTGTTTACTTGGCAGCCCTACAAAGACATAACTTCGCATTGCGCGTGCGCAGTACTCGGTAGACGCACTCGTTAACAAAAGGAAATAATTTACGCATTTTACTGTTAGCAATTTCCTCTGCACTGCTGTGTAATCACTGCATAGATTTAAACTAATGTGCCGATCTTGCTACGGACCAGTCAGGACGATTATCCTAATAACTTAATGTCTATTGAAAATCAAAGTTGCTAATGGCTAGCTGCTAATAATACGAATCGTTTGAACTTCCTCATTAGACGTAGTCAAGGATGTGACCTACCAAGAACATTTTATTAAAATAACGGAGTTTAGATCTACAGCCTTGGCCAAAAGTATGGAGCACCCTATATAGTTTTCAGGTGCGTAATATTTTTTTAAAAGATATAATGTTATCTTTTCATGATTAGTAAAACTCTATTTCTTTTGTTTTTGTTAGGTCTTTGAAACCTCTGGTGCTGCCTTCGTGCGTCGCCGTGGAGGCGAAGAATTTAAGCCAGAGTGTGTGGTCGTGACTGTAATACCACGCGAAGATAGCGGGGTGACCTGGAGCTGCATGTCTGATACAGAAATCGGCGAAATAATTGTGTGCGAGGGTCGAATGGACTCATGCCATAAATCAGCCCACACAATGTCATGGTTTCGTGAAAATTGCATTGAGCTCCTGGAATGGCCTGCACCGCCGCCGGACCTTAATCTTATAGAACATTTATAGGGAATCCCAAAGCGTAAGGTCCGGCGCAACACAATAACAGCAAAAGAAGAATTTAAATTACGCCGCCTAGAATGGAATGCCATAACTGAAGAACTGTGTAAAAATCTTTTAGGCTCTATACCAAAAAGAATAGCTGCTAAGATAGCGGCAAAGTGTGGGCTGACAAAATATCAATTACCTCCTTATTCTGCAACCTATTTTAATACTGTTTGCACAAAAAGATTTCTTTTGCTATTTGCTCCTGTGTGTTAAATAATACAAAATCAAACATAGGCAACTATACGGTATATTGTATGTTCATAGTATTCCCGTTATGAATTACATACATATAATATATCATATAAAGCGAAGGTTATTTGTTAAATATTCACACAAATAAAACATAAGTGTCGAATTGAAAACCTCCTTCTATTTAAAGTCGATGAAAAATAATCCAATAACAATGCCAGATTCCAAATTTAAACCTGAGACGACACGATCGACAAGATAAACGTAAATTAGTGCCACTGGACCATAGCAGCGGTTACTGATAAATGCACAATACGTTAATCACTAGCGAATGTTTGCCCAGTGTTGCAACTTTTAGTGTTGCTAGTTAAAATATATGAGTCATTGTATTAATTGTTGTTGAACTAATAGGCAGTTTATTAGTTTAAGTTATTGTTAGTGCCCTTTCGTTATGTTGCATTGTGATATTTTAGTCGCGAAACGAGGTCGAATGTAATAGCGTTATTTAGTATCTATATATTAATACGTGAAGCAAAAACTTTATACCCCTTGTTACGAAAATTGCGCAGACGGAGGAGTATGAAATTTGGCACACTAAAAGTTTATATGGAGAAGTAGTGGCGAATCCTAATATTTTTATAAAATATGCATTAGAAATACATTAAATTAATGACAAACAACACACGCACACAACCACAACCATGCATTTGACACACGCAGTTGAATGGCGTTCGTAGCATTTCGCCATTGTTCGGCTGATGTCGTAGAATTCTTCATAACTATGATTACATATCTTAAGTACTGTGAAATGTGATTATAAGGGTATAGTTATAGACAATAAAACCTTAATAATGATAAAACTTAAAATTTTTATAAATGGTCGAATTTCGACCACTTGGCGACCGCTATATAAGTAATTAACGTTAGGCTAATATGAGTGACGAATGATTTCAGGGTAACTTTCTTATGCATAAAATGTTCTATTTATATACATACATCGTCTGACACCTATAAATATTATCGAAGAGGTAGATAGAGGTGTATTGGATACATTTCACTTGTTATGGTTTTAGATTCCACTTTTTTGTCATCTACCAGGCACGGGGCTAGACTCCGTGCTATTACTAAGTATTTCCTGATAAATGAATCTCAATAAACGACCCAGGTATCTAATACAAGACCTCGTACACAGCAATCCTATTCACTACGCATAACCGAAGCTGTATGTCTCTTAAATACAATCCCTTTTTTTGGTCCCATCATTAGTATGATATAGGTATACCTATATTTATTTATAATAATATCAGCCCTTTGTTTCAACTGTCCTACTGCTGGGCCATTGTCCACAACGCTGTCCTAGTGCACGTTTGCAGACATCACATATCTTTAAGAACTTTAGAGAACTCTCAGACGTGCAGATTTCCTCACGATGTTTACCTTCACCATTAACCAAGCGATAATTAACAAGTCATTTACCTTGGGATTGAAAAATACTTGCTTTCCCATTAAATTTCAATGGTAACCATTGAAATTTAATGCTGTCTTGATTTTACCGTACGATCACCTAATATCGGTTTCCCAGAGCTTATTAACCCAGATTTGTCCCTCAATTGCGGATGCTCTCGGCCTAATCATCATAAAGCACTGGACGATTGAATCCTAGATTGAATCTACATCAGCAATGCAGATTGAATCTAACATTACTCTATAAACCCTTCGAGATTGATTACATAGGTCTATAATTAAATGGTAACTATCAATTTACCAAGTGTAAACATTATGCGCCATTAAATATACACTATGGTCTCTATATTCCGAAGACGTAAGCAGAGGTATATTTACTATACTCATTTACCGCCAGATATTGTTAGGTCAACATAATACGGGGTACTCCAAACTCTGTTGCCACTGAAAACTCTTTAACAGAAAAAAGCCTTTCTCTATAAAATGTTTCAGAGATTTTCTATTACGGAACTGTTACCAATTTACAGTCAAGTAAGCATTTAGAATTGTACCCGGGACTACACGATCAGTCTCAAACAAAAGTAAACTCACTACACAAGCAGATTTCTCAACAGAAAATGTACAAAAGAATATTGGTAAGAACCGTATGTATGACAACAGCTGTGGTTGGCTAACTGAATTAGCAACAGCCTATCCCTTGACATAAGTTTGATTTTGACACGTCATTGATTAGCATTTCAGAAACCACGGTACCAACCACTGGTTGCTTCCGTGCCGCACCACAATGTGATCTAAAGATAGTTACAGTAATCCTCCTCAAACTCAGAAAAGGCCCGTGACCAGCAGTGGGACAGTGTATATATTTTTTCCACATGCTTTTTTTAATATCAATCGTTAAAAAATTGAAACCCCACCGGCATCAGGACAAGGGTCTAAGATGCTTGTGGTGATTTATTATTAAGAAAGTTTATCAGGTTTCGATTATCCTTCTTTTTAATATAGGCTATTCAGGGGTTATCGCAATGGCAAGTTAACTTTTACATTAATAAAGAAAGTAAGTAGATCCAAAAAATCCCGTATTCAGGGGTTATCGCAATGGCAAGTTAACTTTTACATTAATAAAGAAAGTAAGTAGATCCAAAAAATCCCGTTGAATAAACAGTAGGTCTCAATATTGAAAGATTGTGTCCATAAATAATGTTTACGATCGAAGTACTTAATTGCAGTACACATGACAGATACGGTACACGCATATAAATTATACCTACATCAATTACTATTTTGCCTCCATCACAAGCTAAGCTATATTACATAACTGATGAATAATTCCATAATAATTAACCTAGCTTTATGCTATTAATATTATATATGGACAAGTTTATGAAAATGTATGTATGTTTGATACTCAGTCACGCGTAAACAGTTAAACGGATTTGGATGGAACTTGGCGCAAAGATATACATATATATCCTAGATTATCACATATATACCTTCTATCCGGGATTCATGTGGGCAAAGTCATGGGCACAAGGTATTGGTATAGTAATAAATAAATAAAATAATAGAATTCCAAAGAGATGGTTTCTTTCACTCAAAAAATTCTTGGTAGCAGTATGGAATCAGGACCTATACGCAATGATATTACATGTGTCCTCCTTTGGCTAGGCAAATTAATCATTTAATTATATCTAGTTTTATGTCTATTTCTACTCTAAATTGATGTTGCTTTTTGCCATACCAAATGTTTATTAAAGAACAGAATAACTATATGTTTAATAAAATATCAATACATAAAGTATATAAGTATATTCAAAACACGCATGTCATACGTAAGTATCACATGTCACACCCATGCCCACAAAAAACAACGAAGCGATAAACTGTATTTTTAGCATCGCTAACACTGGAAGCTGGACTTTAATCGTAGCATAATAAACGTTGGTATTATGGAGTCATCACGAACCAAATATGGCGGCACGTAAAAAATATTGTAAATAAACTACAAAAATACACGACGTGTAAGGAAGTCGTCAAATTAAACGTTCCAAGGATTTATTTTAGTCGCTTTGATGAGGGAGGGTTCGTTCAAAACATTTGGGGTCAGACATTAAAATTATTATATTAGACAACGGGATACAAAATATATATTTCAACTTTTAGAGCATGTTAAATACTTTAAAATTAATTCTTAAAATGCACGCACGTGGGTCGAATCTCTGGTCTAGGTGGTCTTCGTAACCATGTTTAAACATTTGTGACGCAGGAACGTTTACTAGTGCGGAATATATTATATTTAAAAAACTAAATATATTCATATATAAACTGCCTGACTGCTTGTAAATCCTCAAAAGGGTAGGCCACAGTATCGTACTCCCATATTACCACCGAGACACTTACCTGATATATACGTGCTGCATGAGTCCAGTGCCTGGAGAGGCTGGTAATCTGTCACACAGGTCTCCTAGTACAGATACCAGTCTCTCACATAGTAGTAAAAACATGTCTAGACTAAGTTTCTTTTATGCAATTTTGTATTTTGTAGCTATGTGAGAGAGAAACAATAAACTATTATTTAATAATAATAGTTTATTGTTGTATTTAATAATAATAGTTTATAATTATTTCGCACGCTATTGCTAAAGTCTTACGTACCTAATACTAGGACTATGTGCGGCTACTAAGAAGACCTAACCGACATCACTTTTAAAAATAGGCATTTTTACAAATTCATCTATTCATATTTAAAAAGTTCATATATGTATCATAGAGATAGATGCCATAGTTAGTTGTGAGAGTTTCTTAAAGGTACCTGAATGTAAAACGGATAAAGGTCTCGTGTGACAGCAAGGGAACTATTACTAAGATCGATGGCCCCAAATAATAGATGGCGCTGTCATAAATTGACTAGCAGGGGTTAATTGTGACATCGTGCGACCTTAGAAAGTCGCCGCGAAACACTGCGCATTAGTCAATCAAGACAAACGGTTTGACTACCAGGATATTATGTTAAAGAGGAGTTGCTTTACAACGTTTATTATTAAATAGTATGTATGTTATATGATCTTTTACGTTACTTGTACAAAAGCTAAAAGAATATCTACAACTTCTCTACATACCGCTTCTCTCTAAATTAATAGATTTGAAATTAGCTAAAATAAGATTTTATGTTGGGACATAAAATCTTATTTTAGCTAATACATATACTTATTTTCGATAATACATAACACATCCTTGGGCAACGAGTCGCCACCACAACGGAAAACATTTAACAGGCTGTCAACGAAATTAATCTTTCATTAAGGAAAGTGGAAATTCTACTCACCGCAAGAACACAATAATGTTTGTCTACAATATGTTGTAGGTTCGGTTGTCTTTTGATTGCCTCTTTATTCTAGTAGCTTATGTATTCAGTTCTGTAGAGCCTGGCCCATGTTCGAATGATCCAACATAGATTGGGCCAACAAAAGTTATTGATTTTTCCCATAAAGAAATTCTTAGTAGCAGTTCGGGCAAAGGAAAATGGCGGCGCTTCATCTCTATGTATCGGCAAGCACGTAAAGCTTGATGTCTCTCCGATTGTGTCAACTTAAGGTTACTTCAGATACACAAGTGTCTGAAGGATCATGTTTTATAGTTTGTGCACAAGCACAAGCTTGCGCACACACTATAAAAACACTACAGTCCCAATTAAGATTGGTGATAGATCGCCGTGACCAAAAGTCGTACTCAAGAACATTGTTACTTAGCGGCCATCCAGCTACAGCCTACCTCATTCAATCATTCATATTTATCCATAAATTAGCAATAAATTACAATCACATTTAATCAAGAGCGTGAAACAGATAACATCGCCTTAACATTACAGTGAGCCTACCTTAATGCGCATCAGATAAAGGCAATTTGTACTGTTATACATAGATAGATCGGCTGATAACCTTTGATCACACGCCTCTGGTAACTCGCTCTTACTTTTACCGAGCTTTCGATTCAATCATTCGTCAATTATGAAATAACGCTAGTGTCCGACGATTATCTGTTTAAGGCTGTTGGTGTAATAACACCATCATAGGTGCAAACACAGCCTGTGCCTTGAAGAAGTAGGTAGAAGGTTCTTCTTCTCCCTAGCCTTTATTATTCCCAAATCACTTGGGGTCGGCTTTTCTGGTCTAACCGGATTTGACTGGATATCAGTTTTTACACGGAGCGGCTGCTACTTGACCTCCGCAACCCGAAGGCTAACGATACCCTAAGGCTAGACCAGTGTCAGAATATTATAGGGCACTGACTCCCCAATAACGACTGCCATAGATGTTCATGGCAGTCGGGACCGACGGCTTAAGGTGCTCTCCGAGGCACGGAGCAGGCGATAATTGTCAATCAATACGCACATAATTTTGAAAAGTCATATAACTTCCGAAAGTCAGAGGTGCGCGACGTGGTTTCGAACCCGAGACCCTCTGCATTGCAGTCTGTTGGTCTCCCTATTGAGCTATCGCTGCTGAAGAAGTAGACAGAAGGTAATATATAATTACATCCACATTTTGCCAGATATTCTTTGTTTAATACTACTCCGGCGCTAGTAATCAATTCCTATGTCGCGCGAGTGACTTAACGAACATATAATTGACGAACAATTATCATGTGAGAAATAATTATCATGTGTTTTCATCAACGACTCTGAGCATCGCGCCAGCGGCGTGGTGACCGTTTGCCCGCTGCGTTATCTCTGCTGGATTAAGGAGTGCATCTGTTATCGTCTATATACGAGACACCTAACTCCTAACTGAAAACCCAATACCTACCCCGTAACCCTTTGATCGATACCTAATATAGTAGTAATAAAGGAGATGGGTTACATGGACATCATATTATAGATTCCGATGTTTGTTACTAAATTTGTAAAGCGTCGTACGGATTCGTATGAAACATAGCACGCAGGTAGATCAAACCCTGAATAGGTATTAAAGCTACCTATAAAAGTGCGTATAGGGACAGAAAGAACAACCAGACATGGAATATTTATTTGTAGATCACAATACCTATTTTATAATGTGTGGGGATCGAACCTACAACACTGAGCACAGTGACAGTGACGAGGCGACCACTCGATCTCATCCCAACAGTTGGAGCCTGATCATTTTAGTTGCCTCCGAAACATGTGTAAGTACATCACTTTCGTATACATTGGACAAATGGCAGTGCAACGTAAATGTGCCTCTCGATCACAAGATAAAGACAATTTGTACGACAGATAAATGATCCGATCCCAATCTGGCGATGCCCTGATAACCTCTGTTACGTTGGTACCTTACAAGCGGTTTGATATTCGTTCGTATCGACTTTACTTATGGAATTAAATGCTGTAGGGCGCATTTAAAACAATTATTGTGAGAATCCTATTTTAATGTACTATCGACGAATGCAATATAAAATGTTTAAGAACAAAACCTCGTCGATTGGCTTACGTGGCCTTGCAGATGCCATTATGCCCAATACCCATAACGGGCTAGATTCGCATACAGAGTGAAAATTCTGGTGGGTGATCTTTGTTGCCGTTGTATACTATGAGAATTGACAGATGTAACTAATACCTAAAAGACGTAACAATAAACGTCTAAGTGTAGACGTTTACATACCGCCTGCTTTGCTTTAGGTCTGGCATAATAATGACTACGCTAAAGCAGTATATGGGACACATTTTCAAACTACGTACTACTTCGATAATTTTATTTTAGTAAAGCACAACAACACTCCCTCTGGCTCGGTTACGAAGTCGAAACCGCTCAATTTGTCGCAACCATGAGCCTTAGCAGATGTCAACTTAAAAGTATTTGGATCACTAAATTAACTAAATATTTAAAACTTACAATCTTGTAAAAAATAGCTTTTATTAACTATGCCATTGCGAGAAAAGGCATTCAGCAATATGGCAATAGTAATAGCTAATATTATCTAAACCAAAGTTAAATGTATTTCAGTAGAATTAAATTTTAAATTCAAAATACTTAATATTTTTTTTATATACCCATAGAAAAAAAAAATTACAGTACCTAACCAAAATCTACATACGTTTTAATGTCATACCACGTAAGCCAAGCCGCGGGCAGAAGCTAGTTAGTAAAAACAAAACAATGGGCAATATATCTTCGAGGTTCACCACACACACGTTATACATCACGAACTACAGTATGCACATAAGTTAAACGCGAGAATACATCCCGCGCCTTCATAGACCACGAGCTCTCGGTCACGAGTGAACCTAATTAAGGTCATCTCTCCATCGCTTGCTGATTTATAACCGTCATTAGATGTTGTTCCCGCGTCACGACACCACCCAGCAATGCATGCGGTACAAAAGGAATGTATCGCACGATGTGTTACCGTTGAGATTGTTTTGAAAACAGATGGGTTATGTAGATAAATTATATGTTCTTTTGCTGGAGATTTCAAGGGTAAGATGGACGTAAAAATGCATTGATATACCAATGTTTGTAAGAGTACTTACAACTATAGATCTAAGGTTCAACGAACGATAAGTTTACTAGACAATCAGGCGACTTTTGATTGTCGAAATGTACTTCGTAAAAGATAACGACAAAATTCTAACGACACTTTTATTCAGATTTATTACGTCAACAGTCGTCTGGATTTCAGGTTACTGACTACTATAATAATATGTAATTATAATGCCCCTTTCTCCACAATCAATGAGTGAATGCACTAACAATGTTGTTAAATTGGGCTTCAGAAATTATTTTTCTAAATCGGTCACCACATGTGTAAGTGTGCATTTTTGCAAAACGAACGTTAGAAAATTTGTATATTCTAAAATTAAATATTATATTATTTATTTTATAAGTAAAAATCTAATCAAAATCTATACCAAAATTATAAAGCTGAAGAGTTTATTTATTTGTTTGTTTGTTTGAACGCGCTTATCTTAGGAACTACTGGTTCGAATTGAAAATTAATTTCATTCTTGGATAGCCCATTTATTGAGGAAGGCTATAGGCTATATAACATCATGCTACTACCAATAGGAGCAAAGCATAAATGAAAAATGTTGCAAAAACGGGTCAGGTCAAATACGGTGAACACTAGAAAATTTAATTAGTAAGCAGTCTAGATATTTCTTTACACACACTATTGTGTGTAAAACTAAATAACTAAGCTAAAATGCTTGCAAATGCATACAGGTAGACACAAAAAAGCTCCCGGGGCTGTACCGTTATCTGTTAACGAATGACAATTGCGTGCTGTAAAAAATGACAAAGCTACACACTTTGTAACGCATCTCCTTCTCACGCATCCAATAACAATCCTTTCATAGTTGGTACGACTCCTGCAGTATTCTCCGCCTGCCTACCTTGGCTGCGTTCTTACGCAACTTTGCAATCAACTTCAAGCAATTAACCTATATCAATTGTCGTTTATTTATGTAATTGGAACGAAACTTTTATCCACTTAACTTCTATATTGACGTCGGATTGTGTAGGTTGTAAAGGTCATATGTAACACCTACATATTCTTTAAGCAATCGGCTATGTATATATGTACATGATAATGTGACAATCAGAAAGACTTAAGTATTTCGTCACGACGCTTGCTAATTTCTCAAGCATATATTAACACCAATAATTTTTTTTAGTAGATTTTGTGCAAGATGTGTACCTAAAATTGTCAACCATTTTATATTTCAATAGTTGTGATAGGCAAATTGAGGGTGCGTGGTGTGTTCCTCTCTTCGCTATTATATTATTATAAAACTAGCGACCCGCTTCAGCTTCGCACGGGAAGAACCTTAACAAATGATACACCTAAACCATCCTCATGAATCACGCTGTCTATTGGTAAAAACTGCATGAAAATCTGTTCATTAGTTTCTGAGTTTATTGCAAACAGACAGACACACAGACGCGGCAAGGGTCTTTGTTGTATAATGTGTAGGGATGTGTAAATAATTTTCACCACTTTAATTTTAGGTTTTAGGGTAGTGGGTCTAAAACCTATGCCTATATTTACCCGCTTATTAAAATAATGCGATAATCCATCTTTTTATTAATAACAGATAGTCTTAATCGGAACTATGCTACAGATAAGTTAATGTAATAATAATTATCTATAATTTTTATTTTTCGGTCTTTCGATTTTCAGTTTTCTTGTCTAAGATAAGTTCATGTAATAATAATTACCTATAATTTTTATTTATCAGTATTTCTATTTTCAGTATTTTTGTCTATAATAAGAACTTACCTTATGCTCACTGAGTTTCCTTAACAACTCGTGGTAAGGCGCTCCTCTAGCGGCCGCGAGCGATGGCGGCGGCAGCCGACCCTCCATGCAGTGTAGCCAGCGACGAAGACAACGCACCTCATGAGCTGTGTCTGATAAACAATATGAAAACCATTAAAAATATGATACTGGACATTAATTAGCGTAATTGGGAAAAATAGCACAAAAGAGACTACAAGGATGGCGTATTCATTTCAGTGGTCGCACCGCCACTGTCGAGGCGAGCCGGGTGTTGTAGGTTCAACCCCACAGGGACAAATAATTGTGATCGATAAATAATTGTTCCGAGTCAGTTCTGTGTCCGTTATTTGAATGTTTGTAAAGTCCCTCGCAACGCAAGAATTATTCCTATAATACAGTAAATTATTCAATATATGTATCAGAATAATCCATTTACCTTTTTCCTATTCTTCAAAATTATTACAACGCCATCTATATATGGAGTATGATAAATACTATATTTATACTAGCGCCATCTATGTATCACAGTCTAAACTTCGTCGGTGAAGAGGTTTTTATCATGTTTATAGATGGCGTTAATATACGAACAATATTTTACTGAGAAACAGTGTTTCATGTTAATATTTTACAATATTACTAACTATAAGGTTATTTCTGTTAACTTAAATACTAACCAACTGTGTCAGAACTGTCTCCTTCACGATACTGCTGCTCGGGACTAAGTAGCAGTCGGAGACTCTCCCATTTGACGTTCAAGTGTTCTATTCGCCACGTTACCTGCAATAAAATAATAATAACGGCGTTATTAAACTAGATAAAAAGGACATTTGTGTTTTTCAAATATCACTTCTGTATGTGTTCAACCGTAGAAAATATACTTGTGTAACGAGAAGAATCATACGCAAGTATAACATCTCAAAAACCAGGCCTCAAAATTAATTGCGCTACTACCGTAAAAAATAAATATATCTCGTCACAAGTCATAAGTTAAGTAGTCACAACTAGTAGTAAACCTCTGAGATACCTTGCCCGCCCAAAAAATACAACAAGACTGCTATTTGTTTAAAGTACTCGGAGAATAGTTCTCTCTAGGGAACATAGGAAGCACTCTTATACATTAGCTCCTACTTTGTAGAACCTAAGGGTGCCCGAGTTAGACAATATAGGTATCGTAACTTAAATTTAAAAATTCAAGCCATCCAATATATTTATGAAGTCGACGTCTTATAATATTTTTTTTAAAATCAACGTTATTTGTGTTGTGTATATTTAATACAAAACGCAGCGATAGCCTAGCCGTTGGACTGCCACGCAAAGGTCTCAAAATTGATCCCCAGGCGTGCAACTCTGACTTTTCGAAGTTATGTGCGTATTCAATAGTTCATTGTCGCTCGTTTTAACGGTGAAGGAAAACATCGTGAGGAAACCTGCATGTCTGAGAGTTCTCCATAATGTTCTTGAAGATATGTCAAGTCTGCCAACTTGCACTGGGCCAGCGTGGTAGACTATGGCCTAACCTCACACTGAGAAGACGTCCGCGCTCAGTGGAACAATTTATATACAGCGTTGATATGATTATTTATATTATGTATAGTACTTACTTCAGCACCGGCTTCAGGTATACGTTCAAGTATAGCGTTGGCCTGCTCGATGAACTTGGCGCGGCGTGGCTCCACTGACAACAGCTCGGTCATGCGACTCTGTAACAATACATGAAATATTATACAGGTTGCCCCAGAAGTCGACGTCAAGCCTGAATCAGGTAACAGGCTAAGTTATAATAGCTATCAGAAAAATATAAAAATAAATGTAAGTTACGTATTTTAAAATTATAGGCATATAAAAAAAACAAAAAATCTACACTCTGTGACGTTCTTTTCACTCCTGTTACTACATATATTCACATTTACTTTCAAAATGTTTTTTGTTCTGTAATCTCGAATAATGCTTCTTTAAGCTTCCGATTTTTTTCGATTATAGATTTTATTTGTATGTCACAGGGTGTATATAATATAACATTGCAGAGGGAAAAATCATACATACATGATATCAATATATCAATCCGATACAACGGAGAGAGATCTGACTCAAAACAAACAGCCGTGCAGAACATTACATGCATGCCAAAGTCTGGGCTGCTATTAAGAATTATTGTCAAAAAAGCCTTATAACTTTTTGTTGCCTGACCCGGGGTGGAACGTAAAACCTCATGCATAGCAGTCGCATTCACTAACGCAGTAATCAGAATATTACTTATTAAAAACACAGTGATTCATTTTGGACCTAAGACCTTACAGAGTCTTCATGAGTTGTTAAGATGTTATTATGAATTAATAAGGTTTGAGATATATTTATTTCTCATAAGAATTTACAATAATTCACTTACATGAGGAAGTTTAATATCATATATCTTAATCATTAAAACATTATTATAAAACTGTGGATTTTTACTAAATTAATTATTTATTATTATTTTTACAATGGTTATTGCCAACTAACTACTGTTCCGCTTGTCAGGTCAAGTCTGTCAGGTTCGATACCCGAATTGGGCGAAGTGTTATTATGTTTTTCTGTCATAAAACTGTCACGTCAGTCTGGACCTGTGCCCAAAAGACAGTAAGTCATGTTGACTTAATGTCGGTGTTATAGACTTTTGCCTACTCCTTCGAGGATAAAGACTGTGTTTGGAATAATATTCCCAAAAATAATCTAGGTCAATTTGATATTGTTACGTTTAAAGTAACAGATAAGTGACGCAACCATTAAAACTAGAAGTTTCTAAGAGACATCTTATTCATTCAAAAGTACCCAGATTCTGCCTGATCGCTCGAGTGTGAAAGTGTTATAAATCCAAAGTTAGCCTCACAAATATTGACCATTCTCCGTTTCCTACTGGACAAGCTGTGTGGACTAGAATATATATCTGTAGTGGTACTGAACGAACGAACGAGACGAACGTATCGAGTGCGGCGGTGGTCTGGACGTGCACGGCACGCGCGGCCACCTATTAACATTCAACGATACATTTCCAACAAGCAAATCATAATTTGATGTCTAGGTATTATTTGTCACTCTTCACAATCAACACGTTAAATCTCCTCCTGCACGTGCGTGAGCCAATGGAACAGTTTGATGAACTCGGAGATGAGTTGGCTCAGCGACCACTGGCGATTGAATCCTAAGCAAGCCTAACAAATACTGACCATTCTCAGTTTCCTGCTGGACAAGTTCTCTGGACTAGAATATATCTCCTCCTGTACGTGCGTGAGCCACTGGCAGAGTTCACTGAACTCCGAGATGAGCTGGCTTAGCGACCACTGGCGGTTGAAGCCGGACGTCGGGTTCAACAGGCGAGGGCCGTAGATTGAGGAGCAGTGGGACTGGAGCTCGCTGTTTGCTTCCTAGAAAAAAAGGTACAAACAAAATTAGTATTACTAGTATTTACCCACCTAGCTGTCAAAATTCGATCATGATCGTTATTGAAAATTTACTATATTTTGCTATTATTTTACATTCGTCAATAGTTACTAAACAGAAATAAGATAAGGTTTGGTTGACAAACACATACATTGCAAACACAGATTTTTCTCCTCTGTTTATAAATCGATTTTACTTCTTCTTTTTGAGGAAAAAGTACTGAAATATTTTTGCTACCACTGCCTATTTAGGTATATATAGAAAATATAATTCAATGCCAATTAATCTTTTTAACTATGATAATAGCGCTTAGTTTTACTACTAGGCGCGTGAAAATACGCATACAGAGCAGCGTAATTTTAAGCATACGACCTGACTTATTGTACTTAATAGCTATAGGCCTTGGGCACTTGTTTACCAGGAATCAGGATCTCTTGTGTCAACTCTTTAAGAAACGAATGGTACAGTCAGTCAGCGACACCTTCTGAAGAGCGACAGCAGAGCAGAGACTAGGGCGTCTATGCTAAGGAGCTTCTGTCTAAGCGAAAACCATCGTAACAGAAAGATGTGGAAGTAATCTTCCTCAAAATAGTGCCCGTCGTTTATAGTCAAGAAAGAATTACAAAGAGAAACAGTCAAGGAAGAATTAGATCTTGCATGTCCTAAAGCTTAGACCAGGCACTTTAGACATAGAGGCGCATTTACAATTAATATCAAAAAACGTTTAAAAATCCTCCAACATCAGTAAATTGACTATTAATTTGGAGCATTAGTCAGTTTACTTTTTGGAGTAAGTAAGATATTATTTTAACCACTGGATTCCAATTCCATTCAGCATTTCTTTCTATTTAGAACGCTACACTACTACCGAGCCAGTCAGTATCCGCCAGAATTGACTTTAAAACGTAGGATCTATAAATTAATATAGAGATCAACAGCAGCTTACCTTGCAAGTATCAATGATCTGGTTATCCATGATATAGTCGTAGTGATGCTGCAGGAGCGGCCAGAGATCGTCGCCGGCGCTGCCGCCGCTGGCTGCTGAGCCCCAGCTTCGACGCCAAGCTTCGCGACATGGCTCCTTCCTGAAATAGTCATATATAACATATTAGATATAAAGATATAGATAATTGTCATAAGATATCTTCTCATATGCTAGACCCTTTGCCTAAACAGCAGTAATAAACATAAATGAAAATTCAGTAAATTGAGTAAACTCACTAGCCCCATTGATATTCATAAGTTTTACTTTTTGTACAAAATGCATAAATGATTTTTGACTTTAACTTTGAAGAACAAAATGGTCTAACCACTTACACAGTAAAGATGTCTTCAGAGCTCATGGATAAAAAATACGTGTTGAATTATCGGTTTTATGGTGCCCAGAATGGCTAAAAAGCATGCAGTCCGCTTGTAAGCGGGTGTAGTATACTGTCGCTTACAAGCGAAGCCAAGATTATCTCTGCATTGCTAAGTCTTAAAATAGTATTTGTTGTACTGGTTACACAAGAAATAAAGATTTCTGGTCCTCTGCTAATATAATAGCGTTTCCTTAAGCAACTTGAATACTCTATTTGCCGTAGGAACACAACAAAAGTAATTTAGCTGCCTTCTCCTGTATAGTGGAGATATGCCCAGCCATATTGTTAGTTTGATGGAGTAAACGTAAATGAATGCATAATTATATAATCAATTGTGTAGTAAACTCGTTCACAACCGTCGCCACCTAGTTTCAATCCTGGATTCAGTTCTCGTAAAGTTATAAAATATTTGTAGGAAGATTTTCGCATGCTTACATATGAGATAGTCAGGGTCACAATAGGCTCAACTTTCTATCTCACATCTAGGTGTAGTTAAAAAACCGTAACCCAATATTGACGTAATGAATCTCAGCCTAATAGTTTAAGGATTAAAGACGTGGTAATGATAGGTACTAAATATTTAAGTCATTTTAACCTTGACAATTCATACGTGAAGCTCATAAACTTTCCTTATTGGTGCGTCACTCATAACAATTCAACTCACGATCTGCATGAAATATGGTATGACTCATTAACTAAGCTGATATCAACGTTAAAACTGTTAAAATGTCTCTCCTATACTTCGTACAGATAAGGTTGAGTAGAGATCTAGAATCATGAATGAATGTCAGGTTGCATGCATGCTAGTATTTTGCTCAAATCTGGCAGAAAAGCTGACTGGAAAAACTACTATAACCTATTAAAGATTGCAGAGACTTTTTGGTGGTTTTCAGGTTTTGGTGAGGTAAGTAGCCGAAGTTTGTTAAGAAACCCCTTTATTGTATGCTTACAGCAAAGCGCTTCCAAGAAACCCCGGCAACTTACCTCACCAAAACAAACACTAACAAGAGAATAGTTATGTCCCCAGCACCAGTAATACTTTTTAGTTGTTATAAAACTTCAAAGTGTAGACGAAGGGATTCAACAACCATTAAAAACTAATTATATGTTACAGATTGGAACAATGTTTGAAAATTGGCATGTATTTTACCTTTTTTTGGTGAGACTGTGATATGGCCGCTCGAGTTGATCGCAGCGGCCGCCAGGCGGCGCGGGCGGGCTCCGCAGTGATGACAGCGAGAAGCTGCTCTTCATTGAAGAGTGCTCAAAGCCTGAAAATACACAATATACTTACTTAGGTGTGATTGCATTGTAACACCAACACTCAAAATTATAACTTTTAAAAATATACTTAAAGGTTGTCGTCTGTTTACGCGAATATTACTCATTGAAATTAAACTACTATATACGGATTTTATCGCGTTGTTTATTTGACACTTATTACATAATTTTGAAAACTGTTACACTACCACTACTATTAAACTTTACTAATTTTTAAGCTAATTAAATTATTATTAAAACTATTAAAACTATTTAGATTTAATTTAATTTTACACTTTTCCCGACGTTTCGGTTGCTTTTCAGCAGCCATGGTCACGGGGAGACTAAGATGGTAGTTGTCTCAATGTTCCAGTGTAGTTATTTCAAAGTACCCGAACATAATTTAATCATTGGTGTTTCTATTTACGCAGAATGAGCTCAAAGTATCATGAACTCTAGCTGTGGTTTGCTTCTTCTTGGGTTTGACTATTTTTATTACTGGATCCCAAGCTGGTGGTACATTCTAACCATCTTCTCTACTGAAATTAGGATGTTTTTTGATTTCAATAGCCTCGCGAAGCATTCTTGGTAGGAATCGGTGTTCTTTAGCGAGAATCTGTGGTTTGTCAAATCTCAGGTAGTGGTTGTTCCCCTATTGCACATGTGCACACACAGCAGACTTCAATGAGCGTTGGTGTTTTACATCAGCTATGTGTTTTTTAAGCGGGTGCCTATGTTTCTCTTGGTTTGACCAATGTATGAGAATCCGCAGTCATAATCTATTTTATAGATCCCTGCATCTTGTAAAGGTAGTTGGCACTAGACGGATGGTAAAAATTGACTTATCTTCGTTGGCGGCTTGAAGTATGTGTTGATTGAAGCTCGCTTTAAGATGTAGCCAATCTTGTCAGTGACACCCCTTACAACAAAACGTCGGGAAAAGTGTAAAATAAAATTAAATATGAATAGTTTTAATAACAATTTAATAAGCTTAAAAACTAGCAAAGTTTAATAGTAGTAGTACTGTAACAGTTTTCAAAATTATGTAATAAAGTGGCAAATAAACAACGCGATAAAATCCGTATATAGTAGTTTAATTTCAATACTTGAAGATGAAAAATATTGATTATACTTTACAGTATTAGATTAAATCAATATTTTTCATCTTTTTAATTGACTTCTATGACACGTCTCATTGTCACTGTCCTAAGATTAATGCGATATTCCATGCAAGGACTAATGCAATATAAAATCGTTATTTGCATATTATATTACTTCTGTAAAATTATGTATTACTTTCTAACTCATTCTGTCTCGTGACAGGATCTTAAAGCACCCAAAATATAATAATTATTTAGGTGCTTTTAATAATCCATTTCACTGATGATGAAATACAAAATAAATATAGTATTAAAAAGCAATTATTAATATTGAATAAATCATGACGATGTTATTTAACATATTATAAATCCATGTCTTGCTGCAAAAACACGGATATAAAATAAGGTGATTAATACTCACTTGTGGACATCTTGATCGTTATTCTCAGGGAACTTCTAATAGAATCAATTTATTTGTAAATCAACTTTAGCGTCCCAGAGTCGTTTGTACTGTCTCTTCAATTCCTTATTCTTTGTACTTGTTTATCCGATCCTCAATCGTATTGTCTTATTATTAAAGTTTAAATTGCTTCGTTTAAATAGTGCTATGACGACTAGATTCGTTATCTAAAGTTAATAAGTACAATAAATATTGTGAGGAATCATGTAATCTTGCAAGACTCATGAATTTGAAGAGTGCATATTGGTTTGGTTATTCTTTCGGTGGTCACATTTTGGTTGGCGGTTCTGTGTTCCGTTCCCGCGTTGATCTTTGGCGGTCGGTCCTGTAATTAAAATAAAAATTACAATTATTATCAATTGTCTACGGGCAAGTGTAACTGTTGGGTTATTTAAATCTAATTAATGTAATCAAGTTAAAAACCAGAACGATTTCTTGTACCCATGTCGATTGTAAACAATCGAATTTAAGAATATGGACAACAAATTTGGTTTCAATCTGACATCAGAAATAATAATATATAATAATATAATATTCTACCACATATACACAACATCATCTAGCCCAAATTAAGCAGAGCTTGTACTATGGGTACTAGACAATGGATAGATGTTTATAAACAATAACCATACATAAATTATATACCTTTTATATTGTTTTTGTGAATAGGTACATACATATTAGACATAGAAACGCCCAGACCAAGACAAACATCCATGTTCATTGTTCATGCACACAAATATTTGACTTGTGCGGGAATCGAACCCGCGACCTCAGGCGTGGCAGTCGGTTACACTAACCACTACGCCATCGAGGCTGACAATATGTTTATTCTTTATAGAATAAACATATTATCAGCAAAGAAGTATATATTACCATAGCAGATATTTATATATCTGCTATGGTAATATATACTTCTTTTGATATCTCCGTGGCTTTCGATAGATATGCTGTACGTGTAACAAAATAACAATAATAATAAACGAATTCTATCGCATTACAGAAGCCTAAGTTAACCGTGTGGGTCTCAACCAGTAAAAAGTAATAAATAAATATTTAGATTAAATTAGCCTGCCACGGTCCACTGCTGGACCTCTTCAGCGCTACAACTTCAAAACATATCATCCGTATTTGACTACTAATTCGTCCTAACAAGACAGCTATCTACACAATACCTGTCCTATGCATCAACGCATACATATGTAACTAAGAAAATAGTCCACACATAACTACGCAAGAATAACTATACACAATATTATAATGTATGTATGTATCTTATGTGGGAGCCAGTCAGTGCAGACCGGCGACACTTCGACCCAGTGGGATCTTTTGTGTCGACACTCTCCCAATAACGACTGCCATAGATGTTCATGGCAGCCGGGACCGACGGCTTAACGTGCTCTCCGAGGCACGGAGCAGGCGATAATTGACAATCAATACGCACATAATTTGGAAAAGTCATATAAAAATTCCGAAAGTCAGAGGTGCACGACATGGGTTCGAACCCGAGACCCTCTGCATTGCAGTCTGTTGGGCTCCCCACTGAGCTATCGCTGCTTATATATTATAATAGTATAAGAATAATATAATATTCTATCACATACACACAACACCATCTAGCCCAAGCTAAGCGGAACTTGTACTATGGATGAACATACATAATATATACTTTTTTTGTAAATACATACATATAATACATAGGAACACCCAAACACCAATAAAAAAATAGAAAAGAGGTTATCCACTGTGATTACAGCTTATTACTAAACCTTAACTTAAACGTTTATTCCGCCAAACTTATTACCCATAAGAACATAAAACGGGCTTTCAAATGTCCTTTCAATAGCTCATAGAGTGTGAAAATTATTACCATATAATTTGCGAGGAGAAAACGGAATTAGGCTCGTGGGAACAGCAGATATGTAGGTCCACAGACCGATAGCTAGGCTTTCACCGGACATGCCAATGTTAAAATTAATTTAGGTAACTAAATATGAGATATAACCAATATGGATATGTAACTGCAATCTATATGTAATACGTTTATTTGATTAAATAAAACTATGTTTTTGTCTCAACAAAGGCCTGATCAAGAGCACCTTAAACCGGCGAGCGTGTATGAGGAATGTGATGAAAGTGAATGCAGCCAAAGAAGTGTGTCAGGATCGTAGCAAATGCAAATCCGTAGTCTCTGCCTACCCCTCTGGGATATAGGCGTGTATCTATCTATGTAGGTTTGTTTTTGTTCTATTTGATTTATCACTTGACTGCTAGCTACTTCGGGAGTGTAAATAGCTTTATTTTATAAGAATTTATTTCTACTGTGCTGCCGTCATAAGGAAAAAAGACGTATCTGCCAGTATTTTCATATTTAATATAAAAATACTGGTAGATGCGTCTTTTTTACTGATTCTAAATGCGTAAAAAATGTCTTATGTAAACTGAAGTACAAATAAAGTTCACATTTGACGTTTATTTTCATTTAAGAGAATACTATTCGTGATATTTATGACATTGGGTAGTCCCAGTGTAGTAAAAAATGTTTCGATATAGTTATCGAAACATTTTTTATCAAGAGGATCTGATCCCAGGTTTATTGTACCGAAGTGTAATTGCATAGCTGCCGATCTTTAAGTTAAATGTACTTAGAAGTATCCTCATACAATGACGTACGTCTTATATAACTGGGCAGCCCCTATTTCGTGGGAACTAAATACAACCGCTTAAATGTAGGTCATATTCGCCGTTCAATCTCCAATCGGCTTTTCGTAATTATTGCTTCTACGTACGTATCTGTTATGATTTAGTATTACGAAACACTCTATATCTTATATACATAACAATGCACATCATTATGCTCCTATATGATCGAGAGAATTGGCAGTTTCATACCTATATTACCCTACCTACTTTTAGTAGGTAGTTCGTGTATGCGACTGCTTAACAAAGTGTCATTGGGATTTTCTGTCTAGAAATTCTTAATTGCAGCACCAGTCGCCCTCAGTTACGTGTAGGGTTGCCAACCGTCCTATAATATATAGTATTATTATTATATTTCGAGTCTGCGTACTATATACTGTTAAAGAAATATACAATATGCAAAAATAATATATTTTAAATAAATTATAATATAAATAAAAAAGATTATCTACGCTCCTTTACTACTTATAACTGATGCGAAAGCATGTATGCGTAGGTACTCATCGTGCACAATCCGTTTTGAACCTGTCCGTAACGTAAAATTAAAAAGATCTTACAAATTAAAAAAATAACAGAAGCAAATAAATGTTTTTTTTTGTTTTTCTTAAAATAAGTACTAAGTATATTTTTTATAAATGTACTATATTTTGTTATAGCTTATTTTAAAAATACTATATTTCGGCGAAAATATGTTGGCAATCCTAGTTACGTGGGACCTAAAGCCCTATCTGGCAAATTGTGGCTTTGACACACCTCTGCCAATCCCTTTTAAGGAAAAGGTGTGAACCTTGAATAATTGGGCAGTTCGATTTGGTAATTGCGTAAGGTAATCGGCAATAGGGTCACCTTTTATCACATGGGACCTAGAACCGTATTTAGCGAATTGTGGCTGTAATACACCTCTGCCAATCCCTTTCAAGAAAAAGGTGTGAACCTTAAACAATTGTGGCAGTTAGAAGTTAGACGCGAGTCTACTGCAGGATAAATTACCAGATTCCGCATTCATACGCAGAATTGTTAAAAATTTTATTTACATTATCAGCATAATTAAAATAGCAATAGGTAGACCTTTGAATAGCTGACTTAACCACAAAACACTCGTTTCTTCATCAATACCCGCCGTCAAATAGAAGGTATAATACATTGAATGGAACACCGCACGTGCAAACAAGCAGCAAATACCTGTGTAATGACTCAATAATTCCCGTACCTATTAACAATAAATAAAGCTATCCAATTATTTATACCGAATCAAACCAGCATCATACCTTTACGATATACACATTATGCAGCGTTTGGTTTTTAGTAGTAAGTGGTTGCGGAGGTCTCGCCTACTGGCTTTGGAATTCAAAAAGGGATACATATACTTAAATAAATGTGGCTAATTGATGTTTATTGCATTTATGTATATAAAGTTGAGTTAAACAGCGCGGATTGAAGGCTGCGGGCGGGAGAACGGGGATCTCTCGTCCGCAAGCCATTGCGTCGGAGCGACGCTCTCAGTCGTGCCAAGGCGTCGCCGAGGAGTTGTTGTCCGCAGGCATATCTTGCCTGAGTTGGGCACTGCTGAGTGGGTCGCTGATGTAGTTTCAGTTCCAGCGACTCACCCACCATTTAAGGCAGCGAACTGGCACACCGTGGTAGTCTTGTTTGAGGTTTAGTCGGTAGTACCCGGGAATTTCCATCTTTTCTCGGGTGAACCCGACATAACCTCTCCGCTCCCCTTTTCCGCGGAGAGATATGAGTCAAGGCAAAACCTACGTTAAAAAAAAAAGAAAGAAAGCAGCTCGGATAGCGTTGTGGTTTAAGTTGTTGCCTCGCCACTGGTTTCTAGTCTAGGTGGTGTTGTATCCGTTGTTAAGTAAGATATTATTAACCTTCTATAAGAACAAAACGTCATAATATTTTGTTTAGTAAACTCATAAAGTAAATTAGTATAATTTCCCTGTCGCGCCATCTACGGCCGTTTGACGGAGCTACGCATTAATATCAAATTTACGATCTCCGATGAATATCATTTTACGCAACAAGTAATACGGAAGGTAATTTACTTAAACCTGCATGTTATGAAAGATTTTAATTGAGCTCAGTACGCAGTGTCAAAGATCCTCCGCGATTCAGCCGTAATTATAATTGCCCGTGAAGACTTTGTGATTACGATAATTATCAACTGAATGATTGTTTACATATTAATAGAAGATTAATTGTTGTTATTTTACTTCTTTATTGAAAGTTGGCTCAAGGTTTACAAGTCTTTTGAATGACTATGTTAATTTGCCTTGCTTCGACAGCTCTTGGCGCATGGACCGCGTCGCTTCTCCACGCGTGAACTAAGGCCGCACCACGATTTCTTTTAAAATTGTTGTTACATGTGCGAAAACGATTCAAAGCTTTACTTTGTAACGTGCTGTCTCGTTTTATCATACGCAATAATAATGTCATAAGAGATGGTAATACGGTCCCTGGTTTCGTGTTCTGTGGGGCTTACTATGGAGTCCAAATTTAAAATGCTTTGATTTGAATGAGCAATCGAGATGCTCGGTTACACGACGCTAGTGTATCCGAGTACTGTCATGAAGGTTCCGGTCAATTAATTCTCAGTAACAACACAAGACTCTGAAGCGAAGCCGCAGGCAAAAGCTTTTTTTATTATATTTATAAGCTGTGAAATATCATTAATAACTTAAAGCAAAGAAAAGGTGACAAGCCAATAAAATATTCAAAACATTATGATAACATACAAATTTTAGGGCGTATGTTTACAAACATTGACTTTAGAGTGTTTACAACGCACGACAGATATGCTTAGAAAAACTTTCAAGCTCACACACAAACACTCTTTGTATACAAACACTCGAACCCATCGAAATACATGTTATGTACCACGCCCTTGTCATACATTTCAGTACATACCTACTTTCTCCTAAACAGATGAATTGTTTTCACCGAAGAGCGGCCGTCACCAAGGGCGAGCACACGATTGACGGTAGAAAGCCGCAATTTTCTTTCGTTTCACACCAATTTGCGGATTTACACGACAAATCGACGCCGCCTTTGCCCGCCGGCCGGTTATTAGACGTTCGATAGTCATAGTAACAAACTGTATGTGCATTATACAAGAATGTTCTTTTCCTCTTTCTCAGGTGAATTACATTTTGTAGTTGTTATAGATTTTTGGATAAGAATCAACATCTTGCGCTAAGTATAGCGGCTTTATTAGTTTTACAAGAGTAAATTATTAATTATTCTTAGATTTTTAGTTATTGTTAATGTACTGTTATTAACAAAATGTATACAAAAAAATGTTGACTGCATCCAGAGCGAGATATGTATATGTTTTAAGAGCAAGTTTTGGAGATGCATTTTTATGTCGTTCATAATATGTCATACTTTAACATTTTGTCTTTAGATACTTAACAAAATATAAAGTCATCATCCTCTTTCCCTGGTCCCAATTTATTTGGGATCGGCGCAGTATGTCCTTCGCTTCCATACTTCTCTGTCACCCGTCATTTGATCATTTATCCCTTTTCCTTTCATATCCATCCTCACACAGTCCATCTATCTTTTCCTTGGCCTTCCTCTCCCTTTTCGTTCCTCTACCCTCATATCCATCACTTAATTACCTATATACGTATCACCTTTTCGCATAACATGTCCATAACAAGCCAAGCGATTTCCTTTCACCTTCTCGTCTATGGGCACCACTTTCAGACTACCACTTACTTATTCATTCCTAATTCTGTCCATTCTCGTCACTCCACACATCCATCGTAACATTAATATAAAATATATAGTACGGAAACGAATTTATAACTTATAATAATAACTATACTTATATGAAAGTTAATGATTCAGAAATAATTAATTTAAATACGAGCACAGTCTACTGGCTAAAGCTAATCCATACAGTCAGCTAATAATCATTGACAGGTGACAGGCTAACCAAGATTAGCCGCTAGATACTTATGCCGCCGTACTTTCCCACGCGATTGCTTTAGTTTTAGTTTATAAGTTAAGACTACGGATTAGCTTATAGAACAGTATAGCTAATGTATTGTCCTATAACTACAGACATCACAGAGAGGCAACGTGACAGTCAGTTTCAATTCAATGAGTTAGCCAGAGAACAATGGTTAACCTCTATTTGCTGCTGGGCCAATGTTACCTGCAGACAATGTCGAGGCTCAACAACACAATGTTTTGAAATCAAAGACTTTGTGAATAATCAACGTACCTACTTACCTACTAATACTGAAGATAATTAATTTTATAGAAGTCCGATATTAACTGAGATTATCAGTTAAAACAGAAACCATTTTTCAATGACAAAAATTTTATCAATCAACCGTTAATATGTTAACGGACCTCTGTCTAAATGATTGAATCAGTAAAAAAATTTATATTTTATTACCAGATGTTTGGAATAATTCCCAGTGTCCATTGTAGTTTACTTAAGGCTTAAACAAATCTTCAATGAGACCACAAATATTGGACAATTGTATACACAATATTGACAAAATAAATTATGGTAAAATCCATACGATGGATTCTTTAAAATTCATAACAATCTCGTAAACGTAAAATAAACTAAATATGTAAACGGTAATTTAATATTCATGTCAAAATGACAAGCAAACATAATTTTAGAGATTATTCACAATAATAATATAATATACATATTAGTATAACATTTCACTGCCCTAAGTAAACCCTGTTCGTTTTCTATAACCCATAATATTGGGTCACACTGACCTCAGAAATGGTACCTACATATAATCCGTCTACTGGTCTAACGGTGAACGTATTATGGCTAAAATTTATGGTGCTAAGATAATGGCAGCAGTGGCCGACCTCATGTAGCACGAATATATATTTTAGATTTATGCGGCGAACACATTTCTGCACAATGCTACGTTAAAATAGCCGCTTAATGTATGAAATCGTCTAATAATTATTATAAAGAACAAAAGAAATAGTGACTATTTCGGACAATGGGTGGCTAGAGTTAAATAATTGCGCTGGCGCACCTTTTTTGCGGGCTTATCGCAACAAATATCAATCAATCTGTCCATTTGCTTGGTAAAAATTAGATTACTGACAAATATGTTTCAGTATTGGAAATGCATTAGGAGTTAGTTTTGTCGGTGACGCAAATAACATATAGTGAAATAAAATTGGACGGTACTGATTCTTCAACCATAATGTATGCTAGATCTTTTTCAGTTTACGGGTAGAGGCAAAGACATTAAAAAAGATCTTTGGTTAAAGGCTTCTTGGTAGTCTCTACTTGATATTGGAACAAAACGTATGCTGATCAACGAAATAAATGTAAATAAACTACAACATCACATCACAATGTTTATCTGTATTTAAATAAATAAATATAATGTAGAAATTATTTGATGTAATTGAAACCTGACATACGTATTAATCTGTAATGTAATAGACGCTATGATTATCAGTCGTCGGTCGGCCTCGATGGCGTAGTGGTTAGTGTAACCGACTGCCACGACTGAGGTCGCGGGTTCGATTCCCGCACAAGTCAAACATTTTGTGTGCATGAACATGGATGTTTGTCTTGGTCTGGGTGTTCCTCCTATGTATAATATGGATGTAATTACAAAAAAAAAGTATATAAGTATGTTTATCCATTGTCTAGTACCCATAGTACAAGCTTTGCTTAGTTTGGGCTAGATGGTGTTGTGTGTATGTGGTAGAATATTATATTATTATATTATATTATATTATTATCAGTAATATCATCAGACGTCACTAACGTATATACACATTTATATGTATGGTCTTCCTTTAATATAAACTTAATATTAAACTGACATAGATATAAAATATGAAATCAGCAATATAACATTTTGTACTCCCAGAAAACGTGTGATCTTTTCTTCATGCCAGGCCAGGAACCACCAAAGAAGTCAATACTTGACTTCATTGACCTTAGATAACTAAAGTGACCTGAACTAACAAGATGTCAAACGAATGTTAGAAACTGTCCTTACTTTCTAGATTATTTGTTTTAAAACCTAATAAGTTATACCTACGTAAAGGTCAACAAAGGAAAATGGCGTACGAACATCTTCGTACGTGACGTTTCTGTAATTACATTGTGGTATGATATGAGCGGAAAAGTGCCGATTCGTAGTCTTTGTCTACCCACCTGGGGGATACGTGAGCTTGTACGTTTGTTCGTGTGTAGTATTAACTTAGGGTTATCTATACTAGTACTACGGAAAGGTATATTTTGTTTGGTTGTATAGGGATATTCTCTGGAACTACTAAAACGATTTCAATAACATTTTATTTTTCAGTAACATTTTACTTATAGTAACCTACATTATAGTTTGGTTATATTTACTACATATAGTATACATATATAACGCGAGCAAAACCACGGGTGACGGGCGTAAGGTGAAGCGAGTCTTCAATATTTTTGTCGCTGAATAGCAGTCTTCTTCTTTTCTTTTCGTGTGGTTAGTGGCCAACCTGTTGTCAAGAGTTGTTCAAGCCGCCTGTAGGCCTCTGACATGGCTTAACGACTGCTGTCAATTTGGCAACAACCGGGACCGACGTTTTACGTGCCCTCCGAAGCACGGAGACGCTCAGATGAAGTACCACTAAGCGGTCACCCATCTATAGACTGACGGCACCCAACGTTGCTTAACCTCGCTAATCGTTTACCGATCAGTGAGTGCAACTAGCCATGAGCGCCTATACATATAGCAGTAGATATAGCACATCTTTTGGTTGTCATTCAAAGTTACCAAAACTATAAAATATCCTATAATACGTACATAGGCACTCGGTTAGGTGACGTTGTATCCAAATTAGGTACATATTTATACGTTTTCGTTCGTATGTTGCATCCCGAGGTTACAACTTACACACATCGCTGCTAGCGTTGCACCCTTTGGTCATAATTGGTTGCGCGATGATTGTAATAAATCGATCTTAAATGAGACTTCTAATTTGCACGTTTCACAATGTTCTGAGAGTACATTTATTTAGATACCTTACAAATAAAAATATTCAAATTATTTAACATTAAAGATGAACTTACACGCATCACTCAAATATGAATTCGCACGGAATCTTCAATAAAAAATATTATGCAACGCTGCACATTTTATTCGCATCGTACGCGCCGCTATGCGGAATGCAAATGCATTCCTATTGAGGCTTTATATTGGCGTCAACAAATTCGACGCGGTTCATACTACGCGGGCGATGCTACGAAACTCGGCATTTTAGACTTAGCAAAATATATTAGAGGTTAAATTATGAAATTGCCGATTTGTACTGAAAAACTGAAACTCGTTTTTTTTCTAAGATGTACCATATTTATTTAATGGAATATTTACCCTCACTATATCACTATATCTATACATTGCTGCCATCTAAGCGGAAGTTCATTTATACCTTTACGTTAGATCTCCGGGGATCTAGATTCGACAAACTGTGTGAAAGCATTTGTACTGCCTCTTGGGAAGAATTTTTTTTATCACGTAGTAAATTGTCCAAATCACGAAAAAAATGGTAGTCCGTTGGAGCAAGGATTGGAGAGTTCGAAGGATGACGTATGGTTTCTAACTGCTGCTCCTGTGGAGTTACAACGGTTTCTCGTGGAGTGTGAGGACTTGCGTTATCATGGTGAAGATCGATTCACGAGTCGTTTCACTGCCAGTTTCACCATCATTGTTCGAAGTTCGGCACAGTAACTATATCTGTTGTTATTGCTTGACCAGACCTGAGAAAGCTATAGTGAATAACACCATGAAGAGACCACCAAACAGTTACCAATACCTTTTTATTGGTAAGCTTTCCTTTAGGGCACTGTTGCGGCGTTTGACATGGGGTCAGCCATTGCATTTTTCACTTACTGTTATCGTAAAGAATCCACTTTTCGACTCGGATGGGTTTCCACCATCTCCTTCAATTCAGCGTTATTCACCTGTGTGGGCGGTATTTCACGTGGTTCGTTCTTCAAGCCGAAGTTTCCATTACGAAAGCGTTTAAACCAAAAACGCACGGTGCGTTTATTGGCAGTCTCCTCTCCAAATGCAGCGTTGATATGGCGAGCCATTTCTGCCGCGTTAGTTCCGCGTCAGAACTCGTATTAAAAAATGACTCGGATTTTTGAAGTATCCATCTTTCCAGTCTGAGCTAATTAAAAAAACAATTGAAAGTCGAAAATCGAATTTTGCATATTTTTCAATAGAAGAATCTCATAGGTATCATGTGAAAAAGTTTCTCTACAAAATCTCACACCATGAAGGTTTTATGTCAATTCAAAGTATCTATTACTATACAACGGCAACTTCATACTTTAACCCCTATTAATTAAATGGATGATCAACAAAATAGACTTTTTCTTTCAATCCCAGTTTGCTTATATTCGTTGCAAATCTAGAGTCAGGGGTTTTCAAAACGCCAAAGTCAAAGTCAAAGTCAATTTTTTTTATTTCAAATAGGCCTGAGTAACAAGCACTTTTAAAACGTCAAAAGCTAGGTGTCAGTTCCAAAAGTGAATTAAATTAAATGTAATAAATTTCCTACACCAGGGCCAACATCGCGCTCACACCTTTACAAACATTTTATTATTTTAATATGAAGTATATAATCTTAATTATACAACATGAAATTGATATATTATTTGTCAGTAGGCCGAGGAAATGCAAGTATTTAAAAGGACATAGTTGAGAATAACATAAATGAACATACAAAAAAATCATTGCCTGCAGGGGGGGACCGAAGACCAAGCATTTTTATCGTCCATATATTGTTTCGTGCTATAGTATGCTTTGGAGAGTAGAGTGCGTTTCACTATCTCTTTAAACTTTTTGACGGGTAATTCACTAATGTGGGATGGGATTTTATTATAGAATCTAATACTATTTCCAATAAAACTTTTACTAGTTCTGCTAAGTCTAAATCCCGGTACCATAAGTTTGTACGCCTGTAAGAACTTGACTCAATGACCTGATAAATCGTTAGGAAATTTGTGAGGTCAGTGATTCGAGGAGCGAGGTGTGATATTACTGCAACACAAGGGACTCTACAGTTACAAGACATGCATCATTAATCAAACTCTATGTTTAACTTTCATTTAGTTACAAAGAAGATATGGATTTTAAAGGTTTACTCGAACTTTAACCGTTTAGGTAATTACTATTTGTGTTCGACTTTAATTCTCTTGTATCAGCTATATTAAATTTATACTAAAGTTTGTTAGAGGATTAAACTAGCCCAGCAGGCTTCTCCTTTGGTATACTCATTTAGTAACTTAATTGCACCTTAAAACTGATCTAAACATAGATTTTATAGAAATCACGGCGATACCCGATAGGTATAACAATTTATCAAAAAGGATCTGCGCTTTTGTATGGTAAAATGTGAGAATCACACACACTTTCATGTAATAAAGTAAAAACACGCAAATTTCTAATGACTATATGATTAACAACGGTAAAAGTTGCGATGTGTTCTGACAGATTAAAGATGAATGAGTTATTTAATTCAACAACAAATGAAAGTAACAAAATATTGTTTATCATTATCGCCGTGCGAAACTTAAATAAACAATGCAAAAAACAACATGGTAACTTTCCCTAACAAAAACTGAAGAAAGAATTGTGTTATAAATTGATTTGGTATAACGAAGTCGATGGTTTGTTATTTATCACTCGTATGCTAGCGGTTTTACTCCTAGACGATACATAAACGATTTGATTGAAAATACTAACCGAAACGCAGTCTTTGCATAGGGCAAAGACTGCGTTTTGGTTAGTGTTTATAAGTGTAATGTGTCAATTGCATATTTATTGAAACATGATGTAAATGCATTAATTTCATTAAATATCACCAGCGAGAGGCAATCAGTAACTATCAACTACTTTACTACACTTTGGCACATCTCAACGTAGATCTTAGACATCATATTTAAACGATTCCTTATGCATCTACCAAAGTCACTGGAAACCTAGTTAATTCATACTATGTTTACTTTCACATACACTCGGCGTCACAAAAATCGCACCTTTTTGTTTTTTTCAATAAACACTTCCCAAAATTTAGCGCATTGATTCTACTGGATAAAAAAATATATCATTTTTAAGAGCATTTCAATACCTTTACATTATTAGTCGGTAGAATTAAAAACCAAAATAAAATTTATTATTAGGGAACATTTAACATAATGGTGAAAAAATGCTCATCCGTTAGAGCGCTAGTTGAGCTACCTGAATAGGGTATAAAAGGTCATGTCCGGGTAAAAAATGGGTCAATCATTGCTCAGACTTTAAAGTGTACACATCGGAACAGCATACTCAAGAAAAAAATATCTTAAGATGGATACCACCTCTGAAGAAGCCGCTCAAGTCATTGCACTATTGCAAGAAGGAGTACGTCAGGTTGATGTTGCTCGACAATTAAATCTGAGTCGTTTCTCTGTTCGAGAGTGTATCAACGGTTCCAAGAGACTGGTGGCTTTATCCGAAGACGTGGATCAGGAAGAAAACGCTGTACATTAGAGAGAGACGACCGCTTCATTGTCTCCACATCGTTGCGCAACCGCTTCAGTAATGCTGTTGAGGTGCAACAGCAGCTCCGATCAGCTCGTAGAACGGCTGTGAGTGTCTCTACGATTAGAAGAAGACTTAAAGAAAAGAAAATCACTGCCCACAGACCTGCGAAAGGTCCCAAATTGACCACGCAGCACAGAAGAGACCGTCTACAATTTGCTCAGGAGCACGTCACTTGGACGCTTGACCATTGGAGAGCCGTTCTGTTTACCGATGAGACAAGAGTTTGTCTTTTCTGTAATGACAGACGCAGAAGAGTTTACAGAAGAAAAGGAGAGCGCTTTGTTCAGGCTTGCATCGAAGAAACAACAGAATACGGGGGTGGTTCCTGTATGTTCTGGGGTGGGATATCCGTGGACGGGAAAACGGAACTTGTGTGCGTCTCTCGGACTGGCGGTGGTCGAGGGCAAGGTTCGCTGAATGCTGCTCGGTACATAATGGAGATCTTGCAAGACCATGTGGTCCCGTATGCTGGTTTTGTTGGCGATGGGTTCATACTAATGCATGATAACGCCCGTTGCCACACCGCGGCCAGTGTGCGTGATTACTTGGAAGAAGTCGAGATTTCTGTTATGCAGTGGCCAGCACGAAGCCCGGACCTTAAACCTATCGAGCACCTCTGGGATGATGTAAAGAGGCATGTACGAGCACGAAATCCTGCTCCCACAACTCTCCAAGAGCTCCAGGATGCCGTGATCGAAGAATGGGATAACATACCTCAAGAGAGAGTAGTAACTCTCATGAGGTCCATGAAGGATAGGATGGAAGCTGTCATCAAGGCTAGGGGCGGAAACACTAGATTTTAAGGACAAAATTATATTTTTTTAAATTTGTTTTTTTATTAATTTTATTATTTTCTAAGTTTGTGATTTTTTTATTAGTAAAACATAAAAATAACCATTCGCGCTTTATAATTTCTAAAAGGCAATTTAATAACCTTTCCAATGATATCCTACAATCATATTCTCACTATTGACAAAGTTTGAGAAAAAGTACTTTAATATTGAATTTTAAAAAGGTGCGATTTTTGTGACGCCGCGTGTACTACAAAACACTAGAGTGAGGTTTGATGTCTAATAATCCCAATAACTTCACTTTTCATTGCCATCATTACAATCTTGTACAACATAGATTAGCATCTATTTATGCAGATATAAACATCGAGCATTTTCACTACAACCTACATCCCATTATAGAATTATCGTTATCGTATCGTTCAATGTTAAGAGGTCCATAAGGTACTTCTGAATGTAAATTATTGTTGTACAGAATTACACACTACTCAATCATACTAGAGGCTACTAGAGAACGCTAAGAATGTAATTAAAATGAAATTCATTAATAAACGCCTCAAGGGTTTTGAAGATTACGAACGCTGTCTATTGATATAATTTACGAGTATAATTTGTGTTTGGTCCGTGAACTTGTGCTATCAAATGCTCATGCGCTTTTACTAACGAATATTGATGCATAGTACGTTTTAGAGTGCTGTTTCTACGTAGCGGTCATCACAAAAGATAAATAACATGCAGGCGTTTTGGCTACTAATGGGTATGAATAAAAATGATTGATTGAAATATTAATATGCGCCATACGCATTTTATAATTGCTTTTCTTGCTTGTGGGATAGAAGCCTGTTATAGTCTACTACTACTAGTGATAGAGGAATTAAATAAATCACAGTGTTTACACAAAAAGGGTTCGACAAAGTTTTGTCGACACTTTCAGGCTTCTGAGCAGACCCCTGCAAGCATTGTAGGCAAAAGGTGTATTACACACCATGCCACGCACAGCAATGTTTTATGATCCCATATTCTTATGCTTATATCTTATGCTTCTTTTGTATTTAGAACGAAATCTAATAGTCTTTTGTTAGACGCTGTTATCACACCTTAGGCTGATTAGACAAGGTGTAAGCGAAAATTTGAGTCACAGCGCCAACGAGGCTTTGAGTAAACATATATAGCCTTTGGCGTGTCAATGAAATTAAGATCGACAGACTCAGATAACAATAACGTCCCACGTAATGGCTCCCGGTCTGTCGAAAAATATATGATTACATTACTATCTGATATCAAAAGTGCTCATAAAAGCTTGGGACCTTTTTACTTGAATATTTCAAGTTAGGCGATATTATTACTAACCGCAGCACAGATTTGCTCGTTAAATGATAATAATAAATTTATTTCAATTCTGAGTAGGTATAATTCCTTATGTACCTATTCATTTTACACACAAATTACATAAATTCCGTTTTATTAAATATAGCACCTATTTGTTGTATGTTTAATGTAGTGTCATTTATCTTTTTACGTCACCCGCTTATATCCCCGAATGTATTGCACCCACAATTCGCCAGCTATGAATTTTGGTGTCACATAATAACGGGCGAACCTATGGCAGCTTTGCCGAGCATCCAGACTTCGTGCAGCTATTGAACATTTCTAGACAAGAAATCCCGATAACACATTTTTATCTATATTATTACGATATAAAACAAGTATTCCGACCTAAAATCTAATACGTTTAGACCACTATCAATAAGGTTTTGAATACACCAACAAGCTTACGGCAACTTCACAAACTACAAGGATTTTTTATTTCTACTCATACAAAATTAATTTAAATTTTATTTTACTCAGTTCTACGTATCCAAAGCGATACATAAACATTTTAATTGTAAAGCTTGTCTGTTTGTTCACTTAAGTAGTGACGTGTGATGTTGATGACATAAACCCTTCTCCATGGCGTTCACGGCGCCGGACAATGCGCTCTGATTTTATAAAAAGGTTTTGTTATCTAGTCGGCCTCTGGTGTTACTTTGGTGGGTTAAGTTATTAGAGAAGAGCGGTTTAGACAAAAGGAAAATAAATGTTTAAGTCCAAAAGCGGAGGATTCCGTATAATTATATTAGGAAACATGTGACGTTCGAGCGAGTTCCTACATAGGTATAGTATAGGTATAATTTTATATATGATGAGAATTTGGTGGTCAGAAATTTACTATTTGGTGTTTTGAGAAAGTCTTTCACCAATGCATATTTTAAAGATTTCTAACTGCTAGTGACTCTATCTTAAATAATCTTAATTTATTTTATCTTATCAAAACGTTTTTTATCGCTCTTGTGAATAAAACAAGAAGCCATGAGTTATCCGAGATGACTAGGGCCCATGTCTCATTTGCATGGTAACGTAAATCATTAGGTAAAGCTCACACCCAAACATCTGAATCCTCAATCGCAAGACTGTTTAATATTTCCTTGTTAGTTGTTGTTTGTTTGTTGTTTATTTCCCGTTTCTTTGACCTACTAGCTGACTTATAAACGCTATTCACTTTTAACTCATAAACTTATCAACTAAAAGGTTATCAGATCAAATGGTATTACTTTCATCCAATGTCATAGATAAGTTAATGAGGTACTTGTTTTGATAAAAATGTTTGAGCAAAAAGTTCTGCCACAATGGAGGCCCGTGACAGGAGAAAGGCTTCCCTACAACCTTCACCTTCGCTTTACTGAAGAGAAATTCTACCAAATTATAAAGATAACGAACTAATAATGTACCCATTAATTGTTTTAAAGTTTAACGAGTAATTGAATGATAGATTAAAACATCGTTTTAATAACGCGGAGAGAAAATCTTTGTGATTGATTAGATTGAGTACCTATAAAATTACTACCTTGGTCGCGCGGCGGTAGTGACCGCTGTGCGCTAGGTCTCGGCTTCGATTCCGGGGTCGGGCTCTTCTGTCAAGTAATTGTAAGTCGCAGTACAGAACTTTACTCGGAAGAACGGCAGTAGGCTCGCTTAAGGTGAGACTTAAAACCATAGCTATAGCGTATGTAAGATAAATAATAATCAATCTTATACTTTTATACTTTAGACATATCATGTAAAAGATCGCAACCTTGAGTTTTAATCTTTGATAAGCAGAATATTAAACCTGATAAAATCGTAATAAATTATAGATCAATAACTCACTTAAACATAAAATATCACTTTGCGGCATACCAATAATAATCAAATTAAATGTACTTCAAACATTTTATTTACTATATGTAAACAACGCTCGTAAAATAATTGTTTATATCCCAATTATAAGAATCGCTATAGGCATCAACGAACTATGTTTTTGATGGTTCAACCATTAATAATGTTTGATCGAAGCTTTGATGGTAGTACTGGTTTATGTTCTTCGCCGGCTTTATAACGTTTGTGTAAACTGTTAACCAGCAAACTCTTTGTATATTGGATAATATAGAACAAGCGTTGATGATAGATGGGTTATCCATGAAAGATTAGTGAGGTTACGCAATGTTTTATGGACAGCCTGTCGATCGATCTCCTTATGGGAGTCTGGTTTACCTGCATGGTGCAACCTGGCAGTCTCCAAGGTAAGACAATGGTCATGATATCGTTTAGTAAATAAAAATAAGATCACCAGATGCATAATAACATCATTAGTATGATTGACGTACTAGATTTTCCTGCGGCTTCGCTCGCCTGAATATAGATTTTGTCAATAAATTTCTATCCACAGGAACAGTACTTTTTTTCTAGATGAAAGGTAGCCTATGTCCTTTTTTGTGCACCTGACAACGTGCAACCAAAATTTTATGACGATCGGTGCAGTAGTTAAGGCGTAAAAGAGTAACAAACAAACAAACAAACTCACATTCACATTTATAATAATAATATATATAACTTAGGATTAGGTAAAGAAGTGTTCATAAGGTCGTATAGTTAATAAAAACAACACCTGAAGCATACTAACATTATTAGTATAATTTTAACGCGGTATATTAGTGATTAATACTTATTATATAAATCAAGATGTAGTTTACCTCCATCACCCAGTACTTAAAAATAATATTTTGAATACTTTAGCAAAAGGATTTGAAAGAGAAAACATATCATAGTTAAACCAGTCCCTTGTCATTTAGTCAAGAATCATAGTTTATTGATGTTTGTTTCATATATAATTATTAGATAGCACGTGGAAAGCCGTAGTCATTAATAAGAGTAATGATATCGAAATGCTGGTCACACAACATGTATTCAAAAGTCTGATAAACAAAAGCTTCCATTCTGTCCCTTCACAACAACAGAGCACAACCAAAAACCTGTTCTATCTTCAAATCAGTTACAGGTAAGGGAGCTCTAATTGCTCTAACTTTTTTACACATCAAAGATTAATCTCAACGTAAGAAATCCGAATAAAAAATATCAGTTACCGTAAGAAACAAAAAAACGATTCATTCTTGAATCCAGTTCTCGTTGAATGGACGCCCTAAAAGGACAGAACAAATAAAAATGGAGGAGCGGCGCGCGCGCATCGTTCATGAATGTCCGTGAGGAGCCGACTTCAGCCAATAACGGCCACACGACAGAGGTATGCACGAGAGCTTTATAAACAAATATTTTAAGAAATGAGTTATTTTTAATGTATTGAAAACGCAGTGGCTTAAATAATTACTTGATCAGCAATGCGCCGACTGTCAGTTCTATTCTTGGAGAGCACAAAAATTTGGGTAATCCACAGATATTCGAACTTTGGTGTTCTTTGTGTCTGTTGTTTGTATGTTTGTTAAGCAAGTCTGTGACCATATAGAATGTAAGATGTGCTTCATAATCTACATATTAATACGTGGAAAGAGAACTTTGTACCACTTTTTAATCATATTACACGTAAAGAGTGTAAGATTCGACATAGTTAAAGTTTATAATATGGAAAAGGCGTGCTGAAAACGAAAAGACAATACGGTCGATTTTCGATCACTTGGTGACCGACTAATAGTAATGAAACATGCGTTATTTGTAGACCTCAATACTGTCAAAGATTATTTTACGCAGTTCGATTATGGGCGTTGTTTGATATCTAAATTAATCTGCATGTTTTGCAATAAATATTATGTTGAACTGCGAAATGATTGGTCGTAGTCAATTTCAATTTGACATATATTACGCAAGAAAACCTAGCCTCTGCGTAAATAAAGCTTTTTATATTACCAGTTGCTTAGTAATTAAAGGTAGTCACAAAGTTTTATTTTGTGTTTGGGACAGCAATAGTACTTTACCTAATTTCTCTTCAGTTGTGTCTGATTACCATCTCATTCTATGAGAGTGAGGGAATAAAGATTGCACTTGTTTGCATACACACTTTGCAGTATATCTCCTATGCAGACAGCTTCTCTCTATTAAGATAAACCTGATGGTTAAATTGCTAATTAATTAAAGCTAGTCTAAATCATAAAGGCTTTTCATATTACAAGTTGTTTGAAACACAGCTGATAAATGAAGATGCTCCGTAACAGAACAGGATCTGGGACCGTTATTTCAGTACAGTACTTTGGTTTTACGATAGTACGACACCGTATACCAGTATTACTACCGAACAAGTTAGTGTATTAATAAGATATTGGTGAAGGTACTGTTGTTTTATATTAGAAACAACTTTGTGGTGTATTATCTCTTTATAAACAAATAGGTAACAACATGGTGTCAATATTTGTTTATAATTTAAATAATTGAATTGAGGCTACTTTTGATGCTTACGAACGTCAGCCATTAAAGTACGACGAAGAAGTAGAAAATAATTTACTTGCTTTGACTTATGTCTGTGTTTAGCCAATAAGGTAAGCTGAAGTATATATTCGCCAGCTATGTTTCAATTCCTATATGATAAGTGAGTTCATTGCTCTACGATGAAAATGTCCAAACTCTGTCTTGCGACTGAAAACATCGCAACAAAAAAAGTAATAGCACTGCGCGATACAGAAACCGAACCTAGTAACTTTCAGTAGCAAACATAAGAACAAATGTCACAGGACCAATAAACTAGTCCTATGGACCTACTGTGTCGTAACCTGTTTGTTTATACAGGGATACTCCATCCCTGATTTGTTTCTAATCTAAAACAACAAGTGACCATTTTTTAGTTAAGTTACTGTTTGCTTTTTCTCAGTAGCAAGCCACAAAAATCGGCAATCGGCAGCTATACAATTGAAAGGGTAATAAATATAAAAATAACAAGAAAATAAATGCAAAGTGAGAAATATTCGCTAACTTTGCTATCCAGCTTTTTACCTACTATTTTTATAGTAATAAAAGCATGTAACTAGTTCCTAGAAAGTTATCTCGACGATTTTTCCACTAACGTGCTTTCCTTCGTAATACTTCCGTCAGCGTTTATAATATTCCCATTGAACAGGTCCTATTTCCCATTAGAAGTGGTTGGAATGGGAGCCGGCGCGACGCAACGCGACCGTGAATCATCAGTCAGTCGCGGTCCCACCCGGTGAGGCCCACAATAGTGTAATTATGTAGCAGATCAAAGGATACCACGAACCGGGATCAGGACACCCTCCTTGTATACAGGTTGACGCGTTTAAATACTGTATTAAGTTATTCTATGTCGTATGTCCGACAAATTAATAAGGAAATTATGTTTTCGGATGTATAAACATATATTTGGCACGTTCTGCGGCATAAACGTTTTAATGGATATCTTTATAATATATCAAAATTCAGCTGCCGTATGTTTGTGACTGCAAAGCTCAAAAAATGGTCGATGGATTGACTTGAAGTTTTAATATATCGTTGCATTTGTTTGTATAAGAGAGTTTTTATATACGAATAATCACAAAGTTAAACATGGCTGGGTTTAGCTAGTTTATATATTATGCTAGGTAACAGTTGCTTTACAAGTCAAAGATGATGTCATAAGACAATAATTTCTGTAACCAAAATGTAAGAGATAACTTTAACTTCTTCGTTCAACACATGTATACTTCAGGCGATACTATATTCTAGACTAAGGATTATTAAGTTCAAATCCATTTACAATAGTAAGCTAAAATACAGTAAGGCGTCGCAAGCTTAGCGTCGCCTTGCAAAGTCACCTTTTAGAATTTGTTTATGGCTTGTTCGGTGACTTTAGTGCTTCTAGGGATTTATTCATTATGCAGAAATTAAGCCATTTATTCCAGTAACTAAAGATTTAGGACCTTGTTCTTCAGACAAGAAAGTTTACTGGAGACCTTCTGCTCTTACACATTTTACTTTTACTGTGAAGTATTTTGTTACATGAATTGAAAGTAGCACATTGAAATTAAACTATTTTAATGGATTTTTATAAATGATAACTATATTTAATTGTATTAATGGTTCATTTCTTTTTATTCGTAATTAGGGCATTGCCACTTGATTAGCTGTTTCAAATGATGTTACTATGAAAATTATCAACTGAAAAACGAATAGAATTACTCACTCATTGCATCCAGGATCACACCATCTAAACTTCCATTCGTTTAGGCTACTGCACAACCAAAGCGTTAGTTCTAATCATGTAACAAATAAAGAAAATTTGTAAAACATTTTACAACATCTAATAAGAAGGTAGGTATAGTAGTCTGTCAAGTCTTAGAATACCAGACACATTTAAAAATCTATTGTGTCCATAAGTATACCGTCGCGAATCAATAGACTAAAAATAAATACATATATAGAACAAAATAATACACGAACTAACTATTAGAAAGAACAATAAACATGTAACTTTCTCAAGTGGTCCGGTCACCAGATGAACATCCTCCACTTTCATGCTCTAGAGTGGCCGAGGAATCCTGCGAATCGATTTAGATGCCCATCTAGATAGCAGGAGTTAGGACTGCGGTCTTGTACCAACCAATTGATAATATATAGCCTTCTATGGCACACTTTGTTGTTATTAATCTTACAGATTAACTAACGTAGTTTTACTGGTAAGGTTATTTTTGTTTCGATGAATTATACATTTGAAATTAAGGCATTTGATACCTATGATGAAGTGGAAAAGGTATGCTGGCTTTAGAATAAAAGAGACTATCCCTGTTTGTATGTTATCAATTACCTTCAGAATGGCTAAAATGGTCAGGATTATTTTTGTATACTGTGATATATTTTATTCCGTTCCTCTTCATCACCACAATGCCCAAAGAGCTCTTAGATAAAAATAAATGCTTATTCATACAAATCTACTATGAAATAACCAACAACTACGTAACCCTATGCCTCTAAAAATTATTGTTGATAAAAATCTAAATACTATCGACGCATCCATCAGACTTCCATAGACATTTCTCGACACCTCGGTCATAGGTGAACATTAACTCAATATCTAACATACTACATGTTTTAACATCCTGTATCGATAAGTATCATTTGGAAATAACACTTGTTAAGCAAGACGAATCCTTTCCCGAAGTGAGCCGAAGATAGCCGAATAAAAAACAAAATGTGTATTCGGTAGGAATGCACTGCTTCTAATCGAATCTTACGCAGTGAGACTAAAGTAGTGAATTAAATCACTTCAGTTTATTATTTACGGAAATTAAGTTTTGTTTAAAGTCTTAGTCTTGCTTCGGTAACTTGTAATTTTAATAAAATTTAGATATTTTATATTGTATATGAACAATTGTGAATAAGGCAATAGTGACAGTTATTTAAAACACATTTCAAAGCTTCGAATATTCTTCCTACGTAGCATTACAGCATATTCGCACAAGATAAGGCAGAGTGTTAATCAAAAGGTGCAAGAAGATAATAATAATATTTTAAAGTATTTGGAAACCCGAGGTCACTCCGCGAAGCCTGCGAAGACCCCAGGAAACTTCTGTGCTTCTGGGCGGAGTTGGGCTGGCTATCTCCGTAACCGGCCGACTCTCACGCATAATGGACCAACTTAGAGTTCAAATGCGGAAAAGGGAGTCCATTTACAATTACAAATTACAAGTATTTGGAATCGACGTCCTTTTAAGAAAGTAAATTATATTTATTCATTCATTTACATCTCTCTTCTGCGAAAAACAGAAAGCGTTAAACTGTTGACAAATGACAATCCATCCAGATTTTGACTGTGTCAATGTTAAATAATCCAACCCATCAATCTATTCAGTCACTATTCTGTCTGAAGTAGTAATTAACTAAAAATTAAATTGCAATTTAACACTTGCTTATACATTTTAACACTTGCTACCAACAAAAACATTATAAGCGGACATTAATATCAAACAAAATAATATTAATAGTAATTAACAAAGAGATTTAAGTGTATACTTTGAATGTCCTTGGTAATAAACGAAGCCGTTTAATTAGTGGCATACAAAAAACTTTACATATTTAAGAATAATGCGACGATGACGGACAACAAAAAGTCTGACGCTGTCACTATTGCGTCTTGTTGTCCCAAAACTTGAATGGCACGCTCGTGCTCAAATCATTAATGGCACTAGAAGATATGATAAGCTTATTAAATCTCAGTATCAAACTCACATCCGCAAGGACTGTAATAACTTGAGTTCCCTTGAATAACCATGACAATAACAATTGTCTACTATGGTTACTAGCGACAACCGAAGTCGAGATGACTTCTTAGCAGAATTACCAGCGAACGCTCGCCTAGCGTAAAGATACGCGGCGCGCAATCCTTATGTTCAAAAAGCCTCAACTGCTGATCAAGTTAACGATATATGTATTTATATCACGTGACCGCTTCGCCGGTCCCGTGTCATAACTATTCACTTATGTTTGCAGCCGATCATGAAAGCTCGGGTAGTCGGGTCGGACAATGCGTTATTGGTATTACCATAAGAAATACTCAGTCGCTCAGTAACACGGCACGGCGTACCCACGTACGTGGGTCTTATAAACGTAGATGGCGAATCCGGAGACAGGTTTGAATAACGTTACACGTAGCTTCTTAAGATATACCGTACTATATTCCTTCTCTCTCTGCTATTTCAATAGCTAATGATATATCCCACTGCCAGCTGTGGGACATATTTGTAACCTTATTTTGCTCAGGCAAAAGCCTCCTCCCTTGGACTTCCAAATTAATCTGTTGGTGGTCGTCCAGGTCGTCCCGCCATCTTTGTTTAGGTCTGCCCCGTCGCCGTCGACTGTCTTGTGGCACCCAGTATATAAATATATCACAATGATATACTGACAGCATAATTCATGCACACATTAATATTGCACACGATTTATCGAAATACAGAACAAGATAACAATGATTACAGTATCACCTTGATTTACCAAATATGTTTTATGAGTAGGCAACTATATATATAGCAAAACATGACTCATTAAGTTCAAGCTTTATTTAAACGCAAGCCATGTAAGTAGACATACCCGAATTGTTTCTAAAAGGCATTGTATTCCATAGTAGGTATTAAATTGACTCTCTACCTCTACTGAAAGTCTCTATTTTACTGGGACTGTTTGGATACAAGGCATATGCAGGCAGCCCGGATTATCTATCTATCACAATTTATGTTGTGTCGCGTGGGAATCAAACTCTCTATACGATATAATACAGGCTACTTGGCCATCATTGCAGTTTTTTTACAATAAGGATGCCTAATTTCATATCAATGTCATTTAAATAAGTTTATTTACCATCTTACAATTTTCCGAGTTTTATAAATAAATAATCAAACCGCAGTGGCACATCGTTGGCCAGACAAAATAGATTTATAACTGCCTCCGTGGCGCAGCGGTAGTGAATGCGACTGCTGTGCATGAGGTCTCCGGTTCGAATCCCGCATCGGACCAACAAAAAGTTATTGGGTATTGTATTCTGTTAAGAAATCTCAAAACGAGCCCGGAGTTAGGAAGTTGGCGTTAGAGACCCCCGTGCCTCGGAAAGCGTGTAAAGCCGTTGGTCCTGCGCCTGATCTCTCATCAATCTCATACAATGTAAATATGAAAAGACAACTTATATTTCTTATCAGATTGGTCGTCATAAAGCAACGTAAACACGGAATTATATACGAAAGGTCGAGGGGGAAAGTCTAGAAAAGTTGTATTATGCTAATTAGTTTTGAACATAATTAATTTTCATATTTGCCGGTTGCTTGCACACTTTCTTCGTGAAATATCAGAGGTCACATCAAACAAAATTATGAGGAGGCATATGTTTACTTTTGTATAATAGTAGAAAACTATAAAAGAAGATACTGCCATATTAGGCCAGTAGCATAAATTTGCGTTACATTCTAAAAATCGTGAGGTCCCAGGTCAATTTCTGAGTTAAGCTGTTAACTTCAATCCAATGTGGAATCCAAATGCACTCGCGTGAATTCACAAAACAAATTTGTATCAGACAATTTTAATAGCTGCTTTAACCACACGTAAGCTAAAATGAGGAGGCGGACATAATACAAAACAATTATCCATTTGCCAATACATAAAGACAAGTACACACTAGCGCGGTGTGTAGTATAGAGCCTCGCAATAGAAAGCTGCCATCAATCTTCATACATCGCCCGATCGCCCACCATCGCCATACAAACGCTTAATTACATACATACCTACACCAATTAAACGTCTAATGAACCAATTTTATGGTTAATCCCATTTCTATGGACCACTAAATTGACTCGAGTTAAAGGGGCCAATTAGTTGTAAATTATATTTTATTTATTTGGTAGATGGGACATCTATACGTCATGGAATCTCTGGAACTACTGAACGGGTTCTAATAAATCTTTTACTAATAGAAGGCTAAATTGCCATTGAATGACATAAGCTACGTAACAGTGACATCCATGCGAGCGAAGCCGCGGGCGGAAGCTAGTTTTATGTAAACGCCAATGTCTATAAAATAATTATGTATCCTTCATAGATACTTTGGTATTTATATGAAACTACTAAAAGATTTATGCACACACAAGGTCTATACCTACTAAATTATACCTAGGCACATGAAGCGCTCAAAATTTGCAAAAAAAGTACGTAGTAGTTGGTTGTGAGCACGAAAAAATGAATTTTAACGGTTTACTTGGTTCACGACTTTTGTAATCGTTGTCTTTGAGCTTCTGTATGTTATCCGACTTGCATTAAGTAAGTCTTATCGTGTCGTGGCTTGCCGTTTCATACGGCGGGCCGAAACCTCGGCGAGGTCGCGACCGCATGTGCAAGTGATTCGCACGGCCCTGTCGATAGTGGTTTTGTCGAGGAACACCGTGGGAGGTTTAGTCGGTATTCCGGGAGGTCCATTATCTTTTCAACATCTTTCTGTTACCCCGGCGATTCCGACATAATCCCTCCGCCCGCCCCCGTGGAGGGGTATGCGTTAATGCATTCACCGATGAAAAAAAAAGTAATACTTTTTTACACCGGTTGCCTACCTTTTCCTATCCGTATGTATTGCTTTAAACCGATTAGCTTAATTTATTTCATATTCATAGATACACAAAATAGTATAATACAAAATTTAAATTTTCTAGGAATATTAAAACAAAATAATTCGTCACTTTTCTCAACATAGGTATTCATAGATTTACACGCACACACATTATCACAACGGATAATAAATATCCAGAGATGCATTTTTAGACTGTGACGCCATCAAGAAATTGCTAACTAACTCCAAATATTGAACCGATTGATTATCTTTTAGAATGCAATTAGTCTATCCGTTAAGTGCTGGCCAATTTATTACATCGTAAAATATTATGGATTTGCTCCAATTACTTTATAAATGTAAAGCCTTCATACAGCCTGTCAGTCAGGTCTAGCCACCTTTGATTAATGTTCTGACTGAGTGATCTTATGATATAACACGTGTAACTATTATAAATGAACTATATCCCACATTATGTTGGACAGCTAATAGCCCGTAATAGCTGCTCAATTAATATAATGCTGCGGAAATAAATTTGCATACACTCACGCTTTTTGTCTCCAAGTGTGTAGGCAGAGGTCTATGACACCCACATTTCGCCAGTTTGTTCGAAGGCCCACGTACGGGCCAAACTCCGTGCTGGTTCTGACGATTTCTTTACACTTTACAGTCTTAACGAAAAGTTCCAATTACACTTAGCTTTATCCGAGAATAGTAAATCGAAATGGAGAGACTTCACGATAGGCCGCAAACAAAAGCACAAAGCACAAAACATAAAACAAAACCAGAACTAATATATGGCACGGGACCTATTAGGACATTTTTTACATACCTATATATAGACTTCTAGGCATTTCAAAGACTAGGGCATTTGAAATATATACAGGTAGTCTATGAAAGACGCGTATTGCTAGTTTTTAAAACTCCTATGCTTTAGGGCCTTAGGATTTATTGCCGTGTACCGTGGCATACATTCGGATACTGAAATTCGCACGCTCAAATTGTAAAGGACTTTTTTTTTGCAGCATGTTGGTATGCCCTGCATATACCGTCTACTGGGTATATTTTAAGTCTCCATGTAGGTGTTGAGGTTATCCCAACAGGAAAACACAATAACAATGCTTGACTCAGGAATGAACCATGATTTCGCAGTCACATTATTATAACTATTAAAATAGTCACGGCGAAAACCTCCCTAGGTCAAGTCACTGGGTGTTTCAAGCAACTTTCGCCATAGCTGTTTCTATGGCAGGGATCGATGCTTTATTGACAAAATTTGCATCTACGTGATTATTGTGTAGGTTTTATGTTAGTCAATAAACATGCACTTTATCGAAAACCGACCACATAATGTCATTGCTTAAATACAAGCCGACACTTGTGTTAAAGTTTTCGCAATTTTATTGCGTTTTGTCGTTTAAACGAATAATAGTTTGGTATTATCGTTACAGTATATGGTAAGGCGCTTTGTCAAAACTTTAAACAGCTATAAGTCTTGTACAAACATTGACTCGAGCCTTTATATCGAAAATGGTGAAAATGCAGAGATGTATTATACCTACATTCAACATAATATGTAGTTTTAGTTCTCATGTGATAGGAAGCGAGGCTATAAACCTTCTGCTAGACATATTGCTAGAAACCGCGCTGCTACAGCGACCTAACAGAAAAGCTAACCACTTTGACTGAACCGTATCTATCGGGATCTCAAGATCGCATACTAACATTGGCGTAACTTTACGCAGCAAGAACAACGTAGCGAGCAATCTACCAAAATTACTTCCAAAATAGGCTAGCCTGATAGCAGAAAACACTAATTTGGTATTGTGTATAATATATAATATTGTCATCTTGATGCGTAATATTTGAAAACCAGCCAACAATCAGCCTGCTAGCTTTCTTTATATAATTCTTCTAGGGAAACAGCGTGTTAAACACCACACATAAAATTTCACTATTTTATTACCATTTCTTTACGCAATACATCGCATCGTCATTGATAAAATCGTAGAAAATGGGTGACCATAAAAACATGCCATAATTTCATAACATCGACTATTATCTATAAATTTTCGATAGTCTTCTTCCGATTTCCCATAGTCCTCCCACACAACACATGGTCATGTCATAAACTGCTGTTAAAACTACGTTACGAAATGTCACTTTGACCCTTGTGAGATCGTCAAATAATAGTTTTCATTGTCTTTTAATTTGTCCGTTGTCATATTTATATGTTCGCTTTAATATATTTTGTTTAGTCGCAATTAAGCAACTGCGTTCGGGTAGTAGAGCCGAGGAAAGGTATATTAAAGAAGGGAGTGTAAGATTTGTGATAGAGTGAGAACAAAACAAGCATTAAAGGAAAGGTAAAATCGGATCAAAGGGTGAAAATGCAACATTTTTTGCGTTAACCTTAGCATATAGGTATATATAAACGATTTAAAGATTAGCTACTGGTACTTGTCGTCAGACTGGCAACACACATTTATACAACATTTAATACATTATTTTTTATAATATTGTCTTCTGTTTACGCGAATTACACTGCAAATAGAAGTTGAATTTTACACCAAAAGCTCTACCCTTCAAACAAAATCGCGATAATCTTCGCACTATATCTCGTATGATGATTTACATAAGCCGAGAAACAGACCACGAAAGTAAAAGGTCTGTTTTTTCCGCTAAAGGTCGCATAGATAATTAATCTACAACGAAAGGTAGAGATAATCTAAGCGACCTACAATAGAGTATAATATTGTAATCTTAACTACATATTACTTAAATAAATATGATTGATTATATTGCTCGCTAATTGTGCGCAACTTTTGGCCTAGATCTGTAGTATAGGTACAAATAGATTTACGACCAGATACTATTATAACAGTTACCTACTCCATTAACTTGTAACCAAATTTAATAAGCTGTTTCACTTTTTGCTCTTAAGTTACCACTTAAAATCTGCAGTGGTCCCAAAATGGTAATAGATTAACCCGCTTAATATTGAAAAGTAATAATTATACTTGATAGACTACTCGTGAGTGTTTTTCTTAAATCTTTGTAGGTAGTTCATTTAGTAAGTCACCTTTTAGGTATGTATAGAGATGTGATGAAAAGATATTAAGTCTACTTTAATAACATATTACACATACATAGACTCACACTTCTTCTACGGAAGCTAAGTAGAGATATGCACATTTTATTCTGTCGAAGTAAACTGATATAAAAAAAAACTCGGGTTACCTTATACCCATATTTGGTCTTCAATAATTTAAAGTCTTAAATAATAGGAGGTGAGACTAGTACAATTTACCAGGTCCGTGCATCTCCTAAATATTTTTAACAGAAATCATCAATAATCCTTCTCAACTTATGGCATGGGGCAAACAAAGCAGCCTACTATAATATTAATACGTTTATTTCGGACGAAATCCATAGAGTGTTGGTAACAAATTACTTAAATACTAATGTTAGTAGACAATAAATGAGTAATATGCATAATTACATCACAGCATGTAGCTGCATACTATGAGGTTCACAAAGTAACAATATTATTGTGCTTACCGGTAATTTTAACCCTTCTTTTAAGTCTACAGGTGTTAACCAAGGTCACTACAGTCCTGCTTTGTATATCAGATACAGGACGGGCGCATTGCACCTGTCTTTTAATTAACATTTTGCAATTCAATATATTGATACTTACTTACCTATATTAAAATATTTGTAATCCTTTTAAACCAATTCCTGATAGGAGCTTACTCCTAACTGACGCTTAGACATCGATACAATAGATGCCAACTACTGACCCATTAAAGAATAGTTGCTGTGTCCTTACAGCGTATAAAGTTTGTATATCCTGTCTATGTAAAACATTTACACGGAGTTATATATTTGTTTAAAGACATTGTATTCGAGGTAGCCTATACATCACGTAAAACTTTGCAAATATTGATACAACAGACACAAAGAACACCCAAGCTACAATCTGTGGGTCACGCAAATATTTCTGGTGCGGGTTTCGAATCTTTAACACTCGGCGCATTGGCATTGGCTAACAATAGCGAATTATTGCAGCACCTTTACCGACGTATTTATCATACAAGTATTCTACAAAGGGTATCTCAAAATACATATAATATGTATTTTGAGATGCCCTTTATATGAGTATTTACTATACATATTTTTGTATTTTCTTTCATATGCAATAATATATTGCATTGTATTCTAAATAAAACATGCAAGTGTGTTGTGGTGAAAATGAACCGTGGTGATGGTAAACCATATTCATACTTTGAAGTAAGTACATATATTCATAAAATCTTATGTGCACTGTTTTGGTTTTGCGGTCACAAGGGAATATGTTGAATTAACTGCTAGATTCAACTGCCAATTTACACAATTGTACATATTATTAAGATTTTCTATCCTACCGTCCAAATGCAATTCAGAGGCTCACACCAACCAAACACTTGGCCTGTATACATATATGACAGTTGACAGTGACAAGTTTCTATCGTATCTTATAGTTGATAAGTGATAACTATTACCACGCCTTTCTTTCATACAAGTAGAGTTAGTGATCTCAGTTATATAATGTAATGGTTAGTACCCTGTTTAATAATAACTCCGCTCCAACCAACAAGATCACCATGTTCAAACATTCAAATAGAAAAGTTCACGTCCGTTCAATACCGGAGGCGCACTCACATTACGCGAAGTAATCTATCAACGTTACATAAACTATACAAACAACTAAATATCAACGTAAACTTTTTACTGGAAACTGTTATTCTTATATAAACTCTCATCTGTATTAATCGAATGAATTCATGCGGGAAACGCGATTGAACAGTTACCTTTGAATTCAATATATTGAAGCACTTTACATGTGTACATCTCTGTGAAGAAAGTTATGTTTGTCTGTATGTTTCTTACTGTTGACGGAACTGCGTTTAATGTGACGTATGCGAAAATAAAGCAGTATAAGAACCTTTGATTGACGAACACGAATGTAATGTAAACACTAGTGATACGCTCAAATGCATTTCAATAATATTAGTAAAGTTATTTACAAGGCGATACGTACTTTAAATGGTGAAGTTGTTAATTCATAACACTGCATAATGCGTGCGCTGCGTCTTGCTATTAGTGACTACGTTTACATAGTGAAATACATACACTGCAGGACAAAAGTTTAAGACCAGCTTAATAAAAGTAGGAAAATGAAAAAAAACTCAAAAATTAAGTGTTTCAAGTAGGTAACCTGTTTAGTCATCTTATAAAACAGTGATTAATAGACAATATACTTTAAATCTGTGAAGAAATATCAATAATCCATGCTAAAAGGGCTATAGTTGGCTAAACTGATTTTTCATCAAAAATCCTCCTTTCCATTGTAGTATTTTACAGTTCTATAAAACTCATATACAAAAGCTTTGTCCGTCTGTCTGTTATACAACTTGCAACTCAAAAACTGTCAGAGCTAGAGACTCGCGATCAACGCCATTCGACTCAGCAGTCGATATACCCCCGAAATGACTATGACCTTTGACCTCTGACCTCAAGATCACGTGGTATCACGTGACCTTTGCATGTTACTTGAACCATTTTTTCGAACTCTAAGATTTACGGCAATTCATTGTCGTTTCTCACTTGTTTTCACAAGTCTCGGCATACGAGCAATCAATTTGTTGATGGTGTCTTCTGATATATTGCTCCAACTTTCGCATAAAGCATTCCACATGTCGTCTTGTAGGCTCATGCCTATATTCCCGAAGGGAAGGCAGAGGTGCATTACACCCTCATGTCACCAGCTAAGTTTTTAGGTCCCACATAGTAGAGGGTGAAGTGAGTCTATCACTGTTTACCGGACGCAGTTGTAGACTACGTGTTGCTACTTAGAATTATTTGAGAGAAAATCTGAAAATCACTAGGCCTGAGCCAAGCATCGAACGTGAGACTTCCCGCTAAGAAGTCGCACACACTGACGCTGTGCAACGGAGACAAATTCAATTGTAATTATGTACATCGCTAGTAAGTGTCCAATGTAATTTGGTTGCGTGAATGATGACAGCCGAAACCGAAAGTACAGCCATCAATTGTGAGCTCTCGGCTTCTATACACTAGGTCGTGTGAAATTGTATCAAGTATATCCAAAAACAAACTATAAGTATACGGCCAAAATCTGTGAAGAGTACTCGACTTATGAAACGAGTTATGAAAGCCTAAAACGATACACACGGTATACAGAAATTTTACTCTTAAATGGTCTATAATACTAGAGTTTCGGATGCCCAGATATAAGAAGTCGTAAACTAAAACACGTACATCCTACCAGATAAAGACATCACCCATCAAAATGCGGATTTCCTGAGGAAACGCAGATATTATCATTGTATACAGTTTGGCACGCGGTGAAACCGCGATCGGAAGCAAGTCGTCAAACACCAAACATGGAACCTTCCTACGTTCGATTTGATTGTTGATTACTTATTTGATAACGACTTTCGTTTATCAAACATCCGCTATGCATACGTAGCTTATAAAATTGACTGACTTGCAAATTGATACTGACTTAACAATATAACATTGTCGGGCAATCGACCGCGATATGTAATAATAAAACCAGCCGTATGGAAGGTGGTGGCATTTAAAACATATTATTTAAGCATGGCTGACACAAAAAAACAGCCTCACGTACTAGATACGCTCCGTTTGTCATCGATACTTAATATTATAAAGGTGAAGAGAATGTCAGTTTGTTTCAACGCGCTAAACCCTGGAACTAGCTGTTAGATTTGAAAGTTATCATATTTTAGACTATAGTCTATTACCGTCTACCGGGCATATTTCTAGACTGTGTGGTGCCGCTAAATATAACCTAATAGAATAAACACAATAACACAGTACCTGGCCTGGGAATCAAAGCCGGGACCTAATGATCGCACGCAAATATAACGCAAAGTTATAGTCTGGTATCTATGAGGCAGTTTTAAGTGTACATACAATCAAAGAATTGTATACCAAATTGAATTTCTCATCGACAGTGTTAATCTTCTACGATAAAATCTATTTATAGTATTAAGAACACTATTGAACACTGCAATAGAATACAATGCATATTTATCAAGCTACGGTATTTATATTTCCTATATAAATAAATATTCTTACGCCAGAAAGCAGATGCGCTCGAATATATCTTCTGAATTCGGTATAACAAACTGTTATTGTGCTGTATTTCAAAACTTCACTTCATGTTTAAATCTAACACACTATTGAGCCATTAAAAATAACCTGTCATTATCTTCGTAGTTAAAGCCATACAATAATATAAAAGGTACATCAGTAAGCAATCCCATACAATCATTTGATTACATAGACCTTTACAAAGTACACGAGTGTATTTTAAAACCAAGTCACTTAACACTTTTCTTTTCTTCGGCGAGCGAGCGCAGAAAGCGAAAGTGTAGGAACAATATTTATCTATCAAGCGTTCTATTGAAGGGTCACGTATACACATAAACAACATATGATAAACAAATTTAGATATGCATTTATAAAAACTAAGATCTTACGATTTTGTGCCTTTTGTCTTTGCAATAGAGTCGTCGGTGTATTTTGCCGGGTTGTAAGTTCTAGGTCAAGGTGCACCTTCATGTTGAGAGATGTTAATTTACAGATTTGTATCTAATTATTGTATTTGAAGAAAAAGAAAGAGTAATTAATTTCTGTTTGGAAGTGTAATTAAGGGCGATACAACTGATAGTTTTGTTTGGGTTTTATGAACTTTCCTTACAAGCAATGTAGTTTTTACAAAACGTTTTAAATTTGGCAGTAATTGGATTGTATATATCCAAAAGGGCAGATAACCGTGTTATATAGGGGGCAAGTCTGCATAATATGATGACTCTTTCGTTTTAATACATTATAATAATAATATTATATAATAATTTATCACATACACACAACACCATCTAGCCCAAACTAAGCAGAGCTTGTACTATGGGTACTAGACAATGGATAAATATACATATATACATTGGTATACTACTGCTATATAGTAGAAAACGCGTGCTAGAGAATAGCTGCCATGTTATGCTGCTGATGCCTTGTGTATAGTATTGTGCCAACACACGTCGAAATTTATTGTATGTTTAATTAATGTTTCTATATAAAATAGTTCCGAATAACTGTATGGCAGACCCAGTCAACGAACAAACCCATTGGCTATCAATCATTTTATTTTATTTTGCAATCGCTGGATTAATGTAAAACTATAGTTCTTTGCTACATTCAACAAACTTTTAGGGCGTTTTATTTTATTGCAGTAAATTTCAATTAACTTTAATTTAATAAACTACTTTCCAAAATAAAAATCGACATTTTCCTTTCTTAGAATAAAAATATTTTCAATTTCCCGGCACCCTCTAACAAACGAATGAGGGCAAACACTAAACAACCCTTACCTGGAAATTATGAATTATGGACACAATTCCGTTCCGTTTAGCCCTTAAATAAAGCAAGAACACGCAAAGTTACACAATTTATATTTATTTTATACACACAACTCACCCTATTAATGTTAACTAGGCTGAAGGTAGCTACTGTGGCCTGATTACTAATGATGAATAAATTAAAAGTAAGTAAGCGAGTTTAGTTATTTTAAGCATACATTGCCGTTCAGGCATGGATTGAATAGAAATCGTTGAGATACGAAGCTGATATAGATGTGGTGATTAAAGTGATTGTCGAAGTTGTCTCGTAGAATGATAATTGCAGGAATGTCTGCAGTTAGAATTTAGTATCTTTTTAGAGAAACCACGTGATGTGCATTTTAATGTGTCTGAAATATCATAGTGGCTTAGCCTCGGGAAGATGTCAAAGTACTCTGGCGTCACGGATCTGTGATTAATATGTAAATGTGATTGGAATTTTCGCATACATAGGAGACACAATTGCATATCCAAATTCAAAACGAGTTCGGCAATAGTATTATCGTATACTGAGCACGGTATTACGACAATGCTTTTGTTAAACATAAACCACAATTACCCATTAGTTTCAAACATTTGAATTTTCGTTAAGTATTTCTCTGTTCTAATCTTAAACACTAGCAAGACAAGATAGCAAAGTTAGACCGAGCTACAAAACCTTTTGAAGAAGTTCGTGAACAGCAAACCTTAAATGGCTAAACCCATAACTAATGTTACGATATGTAAACCACCTGGGCCTGCCAGTACCAGTTCGTCACACGATAATTTCAATTCACAGATATTGAATTGGAATTATATGGTAGGTTTTAAATTGTGACGAAAGCTTACTGGCGAATTCTGATTAGTATTGAAATTGTTGAAAGTATTTATCTGACCTAATTATAAAGTCTATTTCATTATGATCTATCTAAACTAATATTACAAAGTGGAAATATTTGATGTTATTGTTTGTTTGTAACTACTTAACTCAAAAACGAATACACCGATTTAAAAAATCTTACACCATTTGTGTATTTATTGTGTATCTATACTAGTATAAATATATAATATTATCAGTGATTATACCATTAGGAAGCTATATTATATCCGAGTAACATAGGATAAATTTTATTTTTATTTTCGCGTAAAAGTACTGCTGCCAACATAGCCTACTTTTACGCGAGCGAAGCCGCGTGCAAAAGCTGGTTTCATTATGTAAGCATCATAGAATAATCTAGATCAGAGGTGCCCAGACTTTTTTATCATAGACCACTTTCAAAATTTAGCAGGTTCCGGTGGAGCCCCTGCAGCTATACATTTCTACCATATTCCTTGGCATTTGTATTTATGTTGGTGAAGAATGACCTTTTTCTTTTAAATTTTCGGGACTGTACCTACCACGGGAGATTTTTTTTTTTTTTTCAAATTCTCTTTCTAAATGTCGGTTGGTTCGAGACCACTGGTACTGAATATGGAATATGCAAGTTTTTACAAGTAACAGGCGCTGAGCTTCTTAAAATATTATCTGCCTAGGTACCAGTGATAGGTGAAGTCAAGCCAACATTTTAGTTCTTCATTATCGAAAGCAAATAAATTTTCGTGGCCTCCGGCTTACGAATTGTGCATCCCTATTTTCTTGTCACGCTAACCTAGACCTCTGTCGAGTCTCTCGTGGACCCCTGGAGGTCCACCTGAACCATTATGGGACCTAATGATCTAGATTAAGTAATGCTTACTATTACAATCGAGATAAAATTGAAGTAGTTGTTATTACTTTAAGGGTGTCAATCATTCATTAGGCACTGTTCAGTGACGTTTATTTAAGATGTCATTGTAGAGCTATTCCCAAAAATAAAATCTAATGAGAGGACAAATTATAGTAAGATTACATTATCATATATTGCGTTATCGCAACGATACGCACCCACACGAAGATAGAAAGGAGGAAAACAAATATAATGTTATCTACAAAGGATGTTTCAACAGCCTCATCCACGAGAACACACTACACGGCGAGGTAAATACATTAATTATTGTTAACGTCGACGTGTTAATATAATCAACAAGTGAGAAACGGCCATGAATTGCCGTAAATCTTAGAATTCGAAAAAAATTTATCACGTGACCTTAGGTCAGAAGTCAAAGGTCATAGTCGTTACAGGGGTATATCGACTGAGTCGAATGGCGTTGACCACGAGTCTCTAGCTCTTACGGTTCTTGAGTTGAAAGATGGTATCACGTGACCTTTAGGTCAGAGGTCAAAGATCATAGTCATGTCGGGGTTATATCGACTATGCTGAGTCGAATGGCGTTGACCGCGAGTCTCTAGCTCTTACGGTTCTTGAGTTGAAAGATGGTATCACGTGACCTTTAGGTCAGAGGTCAAAGATCATAGTCATTTCGGGGTTATATCGACTATGCTGAGTCGAATGGCGTTGACCGCGAGTCTCTAGCTCTTACGGTTCTTGAGTTGAAAGATGGTATCACGTGACCTTTAGGTCAGAGGTCAAAGATCATAGTCATTTCGGGGTTATATCGACTATGCTGAGTCGAATGGCGTTGACCGCGAGTCTCTAGCTCTTACAGTTCTTGAGTTGAAATTTGTATAACAGACGGACGGACGGACGGACAAAGGTGTTGTATAAGAGGTTTTCCTAACTCTAAAAAGAGGTTTTACCGGGATTACATTCCTGTTGGCCTGTAAACCAGAATATAGAGGGAAATATGGCATCATAGTAGTTACCCTAAGAGTTTGCAGAGTTGGGATAAATATCAATCCATATCTTAACTAATAATACTATGTATTTTCTTAAAATGACATCGCCCGCACTAGGAATAATTCCTGTGACGCGGGGGACTTAACAAACATTCAAACAACGGACATAAAGAACATCCAGACTTGGAACAACCATTTGTGGATCACGCAAAGTTTTGTCCCTTCGAACCCATAATACTCGGCGCAGTGGCAATGGCAAGGCGACCACTTAAACCACTACGCCATCCGTGCAATCAACGAGAATGTGAGTTTGTTTGTTACACTTTCACGCTTAACTACTCAACCGATCATCATGAAACTTTGCATATAAGTTGTCAGGGGAAGAGAAAGGACATAGGGTACCTTTCGTCCAGAAAAAGTAATTAACTTACATTTAAGCGATCGAATTAAACTAACCTAACCTACATTTAAGCGATCGAAACCACGGACAAAACCTAGTATTATATACAAGACTAGTAGTTTTCCCGCGGTTTCACCCGCGTAAGTCCCGTTCCCGTGTGAATATCGGGTTTCACCCCTTTCACCCCCTTCAGGGTGGAATTTCCAAAAATCCTCTCTTAGTGCTCCCCTACACTCTCCAAGGAACATACATGCCAAATTTCAGCTTCTTGCGTTCAGTAACTTCGGCTGTGCGTTGTCTGTCAGTCATCAGTAACGGAAGAGTTTTATATATATAGATAGTATAGGGACTGGGACTAGTTGATTATGCACATTTCCAAACCTGGCAAAAGAGTTTCTTTAATATAATTCTCAGTTTTAATATAGTTCTTTAATATAATTCTCAGTTCTCAGCAGAAAGTGGTCACATAATTTGCGAGGTACAGCAAGAGGCACGACCTCTGTAACGTGAGAACCATATATAGTTAACAAAATGTAGGTGTAATATCAGAATACAGGCACTTAATGAACGTTTATGTGCTTTGTAATTTGCATTAATTGCATCCTTCGTAAAGCACCTGTCTTCACAATCTATTATCGACAGGTGTTAAGACATCAGCTATGATTGATCTAACGACTCTTGAAGAAGTTATCTCAACTTAATCTAGAAGCAATAAAGTGATTATGATGAAACTCTATAACAACGCATAACAGGCAATTTAAATGAAATGAATTCGCGATATGAAGTTTGATTATGAACGGTTACGTTGTTCGCCGGAATCGTATTCGCAACACCATGCTCTCAACAAACATCTAGAGATTCTAGTGAAATCCGGTTTGAATGAAACAATAGGTGTTTTAACATTCAACTTGTACTGAGAATATAAATTCTAAATATATGTGCTCGAAGATGGGCTGTAAACGTGTTTCTTTTTAACACGCTTTTATTAGCTTGGTATGTATGTATGTATTATGTACCTGCTTATCAAGTTAATAGAGGCATATTATGTATAAGCTCTCTCTTTAAAAGGATACTTCTGCTTTAGTAATACTTCTTGGGTCTAGGAAACTTTGGAAACCTACAAATATTTATATGTATATAACAAGCTGTCCCGACAGACGATGTCCTGTACACACGAAAAAATATCCATATCTAAACCAAATCAAATCCACATGAACACACACAATTTTTTTATCAAAATCTGTCCAGCCGTTTAGGAGGAGTTCAGTGACATACACACGTACAGTAGAGTTATTTATATAAAGATGTATGATAGTCATTATTGTAACCGCTACATAAAGAAAGTTTACACATTTTTGCTACTTTATTCCGTGATTGTTTTATGCGTTAACTCTTACAGATTTCTCCACGAAATCAATTGACTTGTTAGAGAAATAAGTTTTATACATATGTAGTAATTAAGGATACGTTCAAAACATAGGATATTTTTTGGATCTTGCTCTGAGACTATGAATGTATTTTCATTAGTGTCACTGTACCTATTAACCTACATACCAAAAGTATACCAAGGAAAAGCAAAGTTCTCTGAGCACTTAAAAAAAAAAATAGCATAAAAGCAACACTCAAACTCTGTCGCCGAAATTCAGCGTCGCTCTTAAGATTTCCTCAGACAAAAAGGTTTTGTTTCATCTATTATTAACATTGTATCCAAGAGGATTACACACGGATACAGTCTTGAATAAATAAAATATTTCCACATCACGTATTTATTCGCAAAATTCGCGTGACACTCGGCGCAAACACGCAACTCGCCAACACAACTGTCGAATTCTAAATTAGCTCCATAGTTCATGGCGGTGGCGTTACAATCACTTTTTATGATAATCCACCGAGACAACTGCGGTGTTTTAATCGTGAGTTCACTGAATTATTTATTGCGTAATCAGACAAGGAATTGCCACTTCTATCTTACCATCTAGATTGGAATATTTTTAAGATTATCTCGTTAACATTCTAAACAGTTTTAAGTGTAGTTGAGGCATATAAAGTGACTGGAGAGCGCAGCGGGCAAACAGTCGCCTTCTGTCCTGAGCATCTTGGATTGAAACACAGGGCAAATATTTGTGTTGTTTTACAATGATTGTTTCGAGATGTGCGTTAAATGTATGTTTGTAAAATCCCCTGCGACACAAGACTTGATAGGTATCAAGCCTTGTGTCGCAGAGATGGAGCAATAAAAATAAGGCTTATGTTTAAATTGTCACCAGATATAGTAAAATTTAACAGTCAAAAATAGTCAAAAATAGTAAATGATCATCAAAATTAAAACCGCATTATATTTAAAGAGATCAAAATAAGCCAACGGAGCCCCGCGAAGCGGGGCTCCTATTTTTGGGTAGGTTTAAGAAGGAACCTAACATAACCTAACCCTTCCGAGACGAAATGCAGTGATTTGAGGCGTATAGGTGCTCGTTATAATATATTTTAGTAAGCATATTTTGCTGCGCAATTAGTATTTTTGGTGGTCATTATAATAATAATAATAATAATAATAATAAATATACGTTATTACGTACGTATATTACGTTGGCCTAAATGCGGACAGGATATAATGTAGTGAAGTGTACTGCACAATTATTGAGGGCGAAATCTTTTATTACCAAATTATTTGTCCGCCTCGATGGCGTAGTGGTTAGTGTAACCGACTACAACGCCTGAGGTCGCGGGTTCGATTCCCGCACAAGTCAAATATTTATGTGCATTAACATGGATGTTTGTCTTGGTCTGGGTGTTTCTATGTATAATATGTATGTATTTACAAAAAAAAGTATATAAGTATGTTTATCCATTGTCTAGTACCCATAGTACAAGCTCTGCTTAGTTTGGGCTAGACGGTGTTGTGTGTATGTGGTAGAATATTATTATTTATGCGAGCTTACTGCAGCCTTATTTTCTGATTATGCATATGAGTAGATAATTTATATCCTATGTAGGTTCCAAAGTAGTACTGGCCACATCATTATGCAGTTAAGCTGCTAATCTGCCGCTGATAAACTAGATTCCTATAATAGGAAATACATATCTTCATGAATGAATCCTCAATTTTTAATTTTTATTTAGTTTGTCTACATTTGGTACCGTATTTTCATTGTTTTTATTATTAAAATTCTTTTGTCAACGTTTTCGGAGTAGCATGACGTATTATTATTTTTTTTGTTAATCTGTGAACAATGATGTGGGTTACATGTTAACATATTTGGTGTATGATTTGTATTTAGTTATAATACTACATGTAACTGTTTTATGTTCCAATAAATAAAATAAAATAAAAAATATATAAGTATGCATGTTTTCTTTTTTTCAGTCAGTCAGCATCTATTGTTGCCAGACGTAATAAAGGCCCTGACAGTTTGAACATTGTTATTGCCCGAATTTAAAATAAAAATTGTAAGTGATATTTTGTGATATTGACATTAATTTTCTTTTGTTGATATTAATTAAATACAAGAAAGTGATGATAAATGTTTGTGATATATAATTACTATAAACAGGACAAAGCCGAACACGAGAACATCAATGTCTGATGTTATGCGGTTACCATAGTCTATTTTCGCTTGCAATACTAGAATTCTAAAGATTACTCGGTGTGGAATACCAATATTGCACACCATCTTTGAAAACGGAATAAAATTTGCAAAAAACGTATTATATCTGAGAAGCCATATCTTATGTCAGATAGCCAAGTTATGTCTGACAGTGAAATACAATACCTCATTGTCAATACAGCTAGTGCTTAACGAAGCAGTCAAAAAACAAAACTAAAAATATTTATATTTGTATTTGTCTATATCATATTTCTTCCGTACGATTGATAGCTATCAGACATTCAAACTAGGCGCCTAAATAAAAAAGCTAGACCAAAAAAATATAAACAACTTTTGTAAGCTGCAGGCATTTTTGACAAGACTACTCCCCCGCACTTGGAATAATTCCTGTATCGCGGGGCGCTTTACAAACATTCCAACAACAGACACAAAGAACATCCAGACTCGGAACAACTGTTCGTGGGTCACACAAAATTTTGTCCCGTGTGGATATCGAACCCACAAAACTCGGCGCAGTGGCAGTGGCGAAGCGACCACTTAAACCACTACGCTATCGGTGCAGTCAAAATGTCGTAACGACTATGTAATATAACATATGTGCATGACGACCGCATTTTTTAAGATAGCTCATATCAATAGCTTAACACAAAGCATTCGTTAAGTAACAATCTTAAAGACAAAATTATAAAGACGAAAATACATAAGGTAATACAAAAGGTTCACCAACTCTCTTTGGATATCAGCCATCATAATGAAGCGAGCATTTGTACAAACTGTTTGGAGTTTCACAATGAGTATGAATACTCATAATTATGTCACAATGTTCAACAATAAAGTTGTTATTATGGTAAACGATACGTTATGTAATGTCGTTAAAACTATTTAAAGTATGGTGATATCCGCATCCACAAATGTTTATACCAAACACTCGTATCTATAATCGCATACATACACATATGCTATATCAAATATAAAATACATATTTTGAATATGGACTGCCACGCAGAGGTCTGGAGTTCGATACCAAGGCACGCCCCAGACTTGCGAAGTTATGTGCGTATTAAATAGATCACTTCGTTCGCTTCAACAGTAAAAGAAAACATAGTGAGAAAGCCTACATTTCTAAAGACTTAATAATGTCAAAATATCTCGAAGATATGTTCAATCTGCCAACCCGCATTGTGCCACCGTCTAGGACTATGACCTAAACCTTCTTACAATAAGAAGAGGCCCGTGCCCGGCATAGGAACAGTCAACAATCAGGACTGATATTCATGTAAACATTGCAAGAGAAAATAGTCTTTTGGGTAACTTGCATTATTACAGCGTTAGCGACCAAGAAAACACCTATTTATACGCTGCTTAAAGAATATTATGCTGTATATTACATCCGTCTGACTTTGACATATATAAAGGAACAATAGTGTTAGCAACAGTTTTCCTAAGAATTTACTCGAAAGAAGAAAACACCTCTTTATACGCTGCTTAAAGAATATTATGCTGTATATTACATCCGTCTGACTTTGACATATATAAAGGAACAATAGTGTTAGCAACAGTTTTCCTAAGAATTTACTCGAAAGAAGAAAACACCTCTTTATACGCTGCTTAAAGAATATTATGCTGTATATTCCATCCGTCTGACTTTGACATATATAAAGGAACAATAGTGTTAGTAACAGTTTTCCTAAGAATTTACTCGCTAATCTGACATCGAATTATATAAGTATTATACATACATACGCTTATGTATGTATATTATACATACACGGTGTATTAACATACCATTAAGATGAGGCCGAACTTATATGTGAAAATTTCCCATAGCGTGAAAATTATATACAGTCATTAACATTTTATTGTACTCGCAAGGCAAACCTATTATAAGAAATATAATATTCATAGATATCGCCTATTAGGTACTTAAATATTTTGTAAACTAGAAATTATGGTTGGTTATAAGCACCTGGGTTATGAGCTCTTTAATAACTGTAAGTATTAGTATTAGTGAATAATTTAATAATAACTAAGAATTTAGTTTCTTATTAAAATAAACCTGACCTCAATGCGCCATTTCAGCTAAATATCTTACGCGCCACTTCTGCCTAATATCGTACGCGCTACTTCAGCCTAATAATGTCGCAAACAAGTCAGTTCATAGCAATTGGCTTGCCTTGTGGGCTTGCCTAATAAAAATGACATATACATCTAATAGAGTAGTACGGGTTGGTAGCCTTTTGCGCTAAAGTAGTCAAGGCCATCAGAGGCTGAAAAGTAACACAAAAAAGCTAGATGCTATTTGCTCATAGGTGTCGCGAAGGGGAACCGACTTCAAGAGCTATAGCGCTCTAGTGCACGATATAAAGATTTTTTATAAATAATATATCAAAATTGATTAGTGTGATATCGTACTAAAGGAAATAAAATATTCCGCTAATGGTATGCATACGTATTCATTCTCTATTAGTGTTAAAAAAAATCATATTATATTTAAAAGGTTCTAGTTTATTTCGGATACCCAGATTCATTATTATATTGCACGATAACCGACGAAAATCGTGCTGATTTTAGATAAGTAGTAAACAAGTAAGAATGCTTTATAATGCCTGGGAAACACAAAACTTACATAACGGTTACACTACTAAAATAGCAAATACGACTAAAGATAATCTCCTAAAACTAACAGGTACTTAATCCAAGCGACAGTACCCCTTTTTACGCAAATTGCGCTGACGGAGGCGTATGAAATTTAGCACAGTTAAAGTATATATGGAGAAGGACGGACGAATATTATTTTTATAAAATATGTATTAGAGATACATTAAATTAATGAAAAAACACTACACGCACACAACCATGCATTTGACACACGCAGTCGAATCGCGTTCGTAGTATTTCGGCATTGCTCGTCTGACGTCGTACAATTCTTCGTAACTATGGTTACATATACCTTATATATATATGTAATAAAGAACAAAAGAAACCCAATTTAGCTAGCTTAGGAATATCGTCTATAAAGTAAATAATAATTTGTTTGAAAAAGATAGGTAAATTAACATGTATAGCCTTGGCGAAATCTAAATAAAATGTTATAAGGGTGAAGTTATGGACAATAAAACCTTAATAACGAAGAAACTTAAAATTTAAATCAATTATGGTCGAATTTTGACCACTAGGCGATCGCTAGTATGAATTATAGCGTTGTTGTAAAGCCCATTGAATATTCTCCGCACAGTTTTGGCATTTTATGAGTGACACGGTCTCACGTAACAATGACCATTTGTCATGAGTACAATTCATTCACGGTTTTATATTCAACCAGTGTCAAGTTATAACGTTCGAATTCTTTATTTGGAAACGTTTGCGCAATCTTCTGGCAATATACGAATTGCTTGTAAGCATATACATACAATACACATGTAGATGTATTTTATGCAGATGTTTCGCCAGGTATGCTTTAGCTCTCATTTGATAGGCAGCATGCCCATTATCGTCTACTGTGCATATTTATTGATTTAGTATTGCTATTGAGAAACCAAAAACCCTAAAATCATTTTAAAAGAATATAGAATCAGCCGTAATTATAAGCTCAAACTTATGCTACGGGGACAACGAAGAAGGTAAAAGAAAGGCGTGGTTTGTGTAATTAATCCGATTTACAGCCTCACATCAATTGACACAGCGAATAGTATATTGGCAGTATTAATACAGAGCATGGTGTTCTTTTTGGGTTACCGGAGGCATGTGTAAAATTTCAGTAATATTCTATCACATACACGCAACACCATATAGCCCAAACTAAGCAGAGCTTGTACTATGGATACTAGACAATGGATAAACATACATATATACTTTCTTTTTTTGTAAATACATACATATTATACATAGAAACACCCAGACCAAGACAAACATCCATGTTCATGCACACAAATGTTTGACTTGTGCGGGAATCGAACCCGCGACCTCAGGCGTGGCAATCGGTTACACTAACCACTACGCCACCGAAGCCGAAGCCGAAGTACTACAAATAAAACTAAGCCCGAAATAAGCCCCAAGTAAATAAAATAGCATAACTAGTGTAAATTAGTACCAGCTTGTATGGCGTGTAATGACGTTATTCCATCTCCTCAGTCTTTTGTGTTCCATTTTAATTTAAATTCGTTATAGTAACACCGACATTCGACAAGATAAAGAAATATTAAAAGAAAATAGTATAAGTTAATCCCACACTACAAGTATTTAGTTTTAGTTGAAAAGTGTTTGTGAAACTAATAAGGCCGGCATTACCTCTGAGAACTGGTAAAGGGCAGAATTTCACCGATCAAGCAGCGCCGTGACCATAACGAACTTTTACCAATAAATATTCATTTACTTAGAAATCGTCGATACTCAAATGTATTACAATTCTCACGATTCGTCTCGGACATGTTTGCCGTCTTTTGTAAACAATATCTAAAAATGAATACTCATTATAAACACCATATTATTTACCATATATTTTTGAAGGCATACGCAATCCAGTCTTACCATCAAATTTGATTCTCGGGTTAGGTTACAATTTAAAGACATGTTTTGTTTAGTTATTGCACGGCGCCTAAAACTGTACCTTGTCTATGAAAATAGATTCGCGCTCTGATACGCGGTATCAAAAACTGACATAATATTATGCTATATTGCACCTCTAGCTAAGCCTTCGCGAATAAACAGCATGCGAAAAATTGTGAAAAAGTAACTATGCTACAATGGAGGACTTCAATATTATTTCATTCCTGATTATAATCAGGAATGTATAAGTGGAATATTGAATATCAGGAATATTGAAGTCTGTGTGGAGATAAAAACAGAGATATATCTCTGTTTTTATCTCCACACAGAGATCTCGAGTTCGATCCCTAGACCTGTTTCTTTTCGAAGTTATATGTGTATTGAATAGTTAATTGTAAAGTTTTCGAAGATATGTTAAGCCTGCTAATCCGCACAGGGCATGCGTGGTAGGCTATAGACTATTACCTAACTCTTCTCACAATAAGAAGAGGCACGTGCCTAACAGAAGCATAGTTTATGTACAGAGCTATTATTATTATTATAGATATGTATATTGCAATCGTTCAGTTACCAACCTTATGGAATGTGACAAGTTCCTGTGCAATTTTATTATAATATGTGTTCATTTATCCATTGAATAGAGACCACACGCTATAGGCTTAAAGCATTGTATAATTTAAATTTGCATAACTTGTTCATAATATTACATTAAAGACGTATTTTTCATAACACAGGTCGTTACCATTGAATCAGTATGGAAGCATTGTGGCACAGACAATAAATAACGCTTCTATTACTGTTACGATTCCATAGAGAAAAATAAATGAGTATGGCAGCTAACAACCTATGAAACGAGTGTCATAAATTGAAGTTCTTTTTTTTTATCGAACTTCTGCACTAGGATTAAATCCTGTGAGGCGGGGGACTTTACAAACATCCAAACAATGGACACAAAGAACACCCAGACTCGGAACAACCATTTTTTTTAAATAAGTGTACTAGCAATTTGGGTTTTAAATTAGGTACTAGTATTCTTGTTAACCCCTCCAGCTTAGCTAGAATGCTTGTGTTAGGAGTCACGTCAGTAGTGCAATGGGTGGGATTCGAACCCGCGACCTCTCGATCGCAAGTCCAATGTCTTATCCATTGAGCTATCGCCGCTTCAATTGTATATATTTGTGGATTTTATAAAGTTTTGTCCCGTGTGGGATGTGAACCCACTTGGCGCAGTGGCAGTGTCGGGGCAACCACTTAAAGCCACTACGTCCTGCGAGCAATAAAGAAACGAGTTTTGTATCTAAAATCATCTTTATTTCACATTAAATTAAACAAACTTTGGGCTGAGATCGCAATGCGGTAGGTTCGAATGACTCACGGAGTCTGACCGCAGTGTCGCAACTGATGACAGTATTATGAAGGAACATTATGGGTAGAATATAGATATGACTATATAAATAGATTGGCTACTCAGATGGTTTAATGGATTTATTGCTGTGCTGTAGATTCGAAACTTAGTGAAGAAAATAGTAAAAATTGGAACTTGGTTGGGAAAGGATTCCCTTGCCTTGATTTGTAAATTTGTCTGATTTTGTGTGATATAGCATTCATGTAAGTAATTTATTAATTTATAGTCGTTCTCAATTCTTTCAGTCGACGATATATATGTAGTTGAAAGCAGCTTTTATAGTACCTACGGGTTTCTGTCTTTTTCCCACAAGTGTCTTTCGTATTAGTGGTAATATTGGAAAATAAATTATATAATAAAGGGCTAAACAAGTAGTCAAAAAAAATGCTTCATCATCTATCGCATGGTGACACAGCTTTTAAATGCACAACCATATAAAAATAAAGCGTTTTTATATTATTATTTGTATTATATTTTTATTTTTTATATACACCAAGTTTAACTTTCGTTTTTAATATTTTAAATAAACAGTAAAATATTTAAAAGCCAATACATAACTTAAAACAATCATAAACCACTCACTATATATGTTAATATTGTAAGTAGCAGTCGGTTTCGAAATATTTTATCAACATTACTTTGTTGCCAAACTCAAGGTCTTGATCTTGACCAGCAACTACCAGATACGGAGCACATTTCACAATGAATTTATCAAGCAGACAGTATACAGAAAGTAGACATCTATACTAATATTATAAAGAGGAAATATTTGATTTATTGTATGTTTGTTTGTAAGGATTTAGATCAAAAACAAACCAACCGGTTTAAAAAATTCTTGTACTATTAGAAAGCTATATTTAAAAAAAAGTACTTACTGTTAGTAACATTACCTAACCTACTTTTGCGCGGGCGAAGTCGTGGGCAAAAGCTAGTTATTTAAAAATACAAAAAAAAAATAACAATTTATGTCAACTTACTTCTTGTGATGAGTGTCTTGAAGCAACTTTCATCATTGAAACTGCTTAGTAAAACCCGTACGCTTGGAACATCGATTTTATATAAGTACACAACCCGTTTCTTTTTCTGGACAGATAGGCAAAGATTACTATGATTCCCACGCTTCAGAACTTTTTAAGATGAAGGGTGTACCAAACTAATGTATCCAAAGTAAATACATCCTTTGCAAGACATTTCAGTCCTTTCATCGATTTCTATATATACAACAAAGTAGTTAAGTACTGAAATATTCGGCAGTGTTCTATCAAAGAGGTATCAAAATTAAAGGCAATGAATTGGCTTACATCTCTAGATTATGAATCCACAGAAAAAATACTTGCAAAGCTAGCCTAGAACAGATAACCTTGAGTTGACATGATACATAATAATATATTACACATCAATTAATATTAAAAAACCATTTTCATGCGACCCTGTCATATAACGTTCTTTATACTCGTATTGATACACAATATTTCCATTCAATTGTAACTGCTCTATAGTCGAAAGCTACCTATATATAAAGAAAAATTTAAGCATACTGTGTCCTCGCATGGGTGTGTGCGAGATTTGGTATAATCAAAGATTATATATAAGAAAAAAAATTACAATAATGAGTTACTGTCGTATTTAGACCACTAGACGACACAAATCCTCTCATGCCTACAAACCGCTCCCATACAATAGAAAGACTAAAACAACTAGTTCGTCACAGAAACCATACACCCGATGTCAAACACAGTTTCTGCAACAAAAGACACTTGACTCCAAGTGTACTGAAACACTCAGTAAACAGAGAGCGAGTGTCAAAGATATCTAGAGCGAGTAGCGATACGTGTGCGTACGCTACGCAGCATTTTTAATTTAACATGAGATAAGTACTATTGTTGAGATCCGTTTCTGGTCTTTTGTCTGTGAGTATAGAGCATCGGTAGGGTATTTGACTGCTGTGCTGGTCTTGAGTACGAAATCCTGTCCTGGTAAAGTGTAGCCGTTCTCAGTAACATCAAAGCGACGTAAACGAGAATAGGCTCGCTCACTATACCGAAGGAACTAAATACATAGCTGGCGAAATGTGGGTGTAACACCTCGGTCTAGCGCTGGGGATATAGGTTTGAGACTATGTATGTATTATACGAATATTTTACCAGTTATAGTTTTTAGAGAGGTGTACTTCTTTTACTTCTTCGAGGATGTAGGCCTAAAATAATATATATATATATGTATATATATATATAGTTAATGTAAGCCATTTTTTATAATGCCAACATAATTGTCCAGATATTTTTATAGCTACGATAATTTTAAACAGTCTTTAAAATCCGATACTATTTCCTGAGTCTTAAATTAATCCATATCTAAATAAACGGATTTGAAGCAGCTATGAAATGTCGGTCATATGAACTCATGTGTGACGAAATCGCTTCGGTAGTTCAGAACTACAAACAGACCGACTCACCATCGTATTGGTTCAAATTAGTACTTTTATAGTTAATGAAGTATTGTAACGGCGCAAACGCCGGCGCTTCTCTATTACAAATTGAGCGAAGAATCTAGGTTTCCGGGATGACGTCACAGACTCCTAGTCACACACTCGACTCCTAAGCAATAAATTACGAAGTCTAATACCAAAATACAACAGAAGCAGATCGAACTAAATGTTATTTTAGTACTCAGTATCTAATCTTAGTATAAATAGCGAGGAACTTACTCACGGTACCGTTTTCTTAAGCTTTGTTTTATTTGTGATCAGTTACCGTTCAGAATCAACCATGAGTCCATGACACAATGTCCATACGTTCTTTGCCTACTTATCGAACAGTGCCGTTACAGAACTACGCAGAATGTAAATGAGTGTTCGAAATTCAAAAGAACGCAACTTTTTGTTATGTGAGCACGACACGCGCCGCCATATTAATTTTCCCACGTATACTGCATTCGAAATTAAAATATAGGCGCGTATTAAAATACTGTTGGGAATTCGGAGATTGCCAACATACAAAACATGATTTACCCGCAAATGGTCGCACAAGTCATTTTACCGCAACAATTAAGTAATTAATTCTCGGTAAAATTTAAAGTTCACATAAAAGAGAAAACAAATACAAATTGTAGGTGTTAATTCAGGAAGCAATTGTGTCCAATGACAAAGATGTGATTTAGTATCGCCCCACATCACACTTGATCTAATTTCACATTGTTATGCAGTTCAGTTTTCACACGCGGTTCCGTGAAACGCGATGCGAAAATTAGGTATGTGTCACGACAAGAATACTGAGAAAGTAAGGCACATGTACAATAATACTACATCTTTATTGTTAGACAGTTTTTATTTCTATATGAGAGGAAAAAATTATAGTCTAATCACAGACCCGACAGCTGACTGCTCTCACGCAGAAAGCGAAATAATGGGAGTCAATCACCTTGAGTTTAAGCTAAATATAATGTCAAAGAGAAGTTTACACAAGAAATACATTTCTCTGCAATCGCATTATTTTAGGATCTATCGTGTGTAGTGTACATTACTCGATATGTTAGGTCAAGCAATGCTGCTTAGTGTAACTATTTACAATAAATCACACACAAATCAAAGAGCACGGATGTCATAAATGTCGGACAGAAAGTACATAGATCCTAATTTAATCTACTGAGTCGCAGTTTTAATTATGCCGCTCAAGGCTATTCTTATGCCTCATGAGTTTCGATGACCTAATAAAATTTATATTTTGGAATTAGCCTAAAAGGCTAATACGACGAGGATTAACACATATTTAATAAAAATAAATATTGATAATAATAATAATAATATTCTACCACATACACACAATACCGTCTAGTCCAAACTAAGCAGAGCTTGTACTATGGGTACTAGACAATGGATAAACATACTTATATACTTTTGTTTTGTAAATACATACATATTATACATAGAAACACCCAGACCAAGACAAACATCCATGTTCATGCACACAAATGTTTGACTTGTGACGCGACCTCAGGCGTGGCAGTCGGTTACACTAACCACTATGCCATCGAGGCCGACAACTATATAGGCAACTATATAGCGAGGCTGATAACTTTAAGCTTAAGCCGTAAATTTAAGCAGTAAGCATATAGGCATGATGAAATAATACAACGTATAACAAGAAGCAAATACAATAAGTAACTTAAATTAGCACAATTATGTAATTACTTTATTACCTTAATTTGCTTGACGATTCGACCAGGCCGCACTGGACCCAGTCCTAAGTCGACTGTAGCAGCTATAGCACTCCTTTTCCAAGGGAAAAGTTTCTAATGCATCCTGACATTATCCTCTTTCGGACACACTCACACTCCTGTTACACACACACTCATAAACACTACTACACTCACTTTGTCCCTATTCTGTAAGTAACTCGATGCGTATACACTCTGCGATTTACTCGACTAATGAGATCGAGGTTGCGTAATTTTAATCACTACATTCCACGTCAAACATAACCGAAGAATTACTTGTCTCACCACGTGAGTGCTAAATAAATTGCATCTACTAAAGTCACTTATTTATCATGGCCACAGTAAACTGGTCGAATCGTCAAGCAAATTAATAAACACGTTACTTATTATGTACAAAACTTCCAAATAAACCAATACGTCCAACGTACACGTTATCGTGCCAAAAACAAATTGCTTTTGTTAAAAAAGCCGGTTCGTCTGGTTCTAGACGGAAACGACGTATAATAAAAAGATATGAAGGAAGGAAATGCAGACTAATTTATATTTCGAACAACGTAACGAAGATGCGTTTAATTAGTTGTCTTTATTATTTTTTATTTACAGATTAGGAAATGTTCGGCAGGCTAGACTTCGCATATGATAATTGTAATGATTCTAAAAAACGTGATTTCAATTATTGCTAATTTGTAAGACCGTGAAAGATGCTTCTGAAAATTATTAGCTAAAATATTTATATAAGGCCTTGTAACATAAACATCATACAACTCGTTAAAAAGATCGCTTTATTCTGCGCTTATTATTTTATTGACTTCGTTCGTACATTCCCAAGTTGGGCAGATGTTAGCAATTCTAAATATCTGTGTTGGTAAACAACAGCAACATTCAAAATCACTATTGCAAGAGCATCATGAGCTCTTGAGGATTCTTTTTTGGAAAAATGATTAAAATAAAAATTGCAATGCAGTTTGATTTTTGTCTTAAAGGCCAGTGTTTTTACTAACATCCTTTCACTTTACTAAGTTGATACTTCAAAGCCTGCATCATTTAAAATATTTTATTGAGTGAGAACAGATAACAAAAAGTGCTTAAAATTACCGTTGTCTATCATCAAATCTTTTAAATTTAGAACACGTTCGATTCTTACTATTGCTGCTCTTATTAAGAAATGTGTTGCTGACTTGATTAGGCACTCGAGTGAGTCTAGTTCGCGATTTGTCGGTTATATCGATTACCTAACTGAGCGGTTGCATCTCGATTACCTCACTCGATTGCGAAGGTCGCCGTGTGTCGCGTACACGTAGCCGCTTTTGTTTAGGTCTGTCTTTAGTTCTATTGTAATAATATACTTGATATCACTTTTTATTATACTAGTCGATGTAGTATCTATGTACTAGTTACGGCTTAGCTTGCTTGGTATATCATCAAAGTACGCTATTATTGTAAGAATATATATAATTTGTTTAGTAGTTGTAGGGGATAACTCTATCACACAAACATAGTAATGACCAATATAATATTAGCATACCTTATTTGTAGATAGGCGAAAAAGTAAAATCCAACTATAAAACGTACCTATTACAGAACGACATGAACATGAAGTAGATTCGATTTTGAAAAGTTTGTAATTTATTATCTATAATAAATATTATGTTAGCTTTACTTACTAGAACTTAAAGTAACGGTTATCTAACGTGTAGAAATGCTGGCATAATCCTTTACCTGAAACAAAATCAAAACACTTTATTAGAAAACCAGTAAACAAATATTTTACTCGTCCATGCTTCAACAAAATGTATTATCCACATTATAAACAAGGATGCATCATGGCATCATGAAGTAAAACGTATAAGCCTATTTGGCCCTACCATACCAATTTGCACCCTTACGTTTGCGGTTGATAATGTGATCCCAAATAAGATTCCTAAGACCAGAAAAGAAGCACGGTTTCGGAAAATATCGCCTATAAACGATAAGCTTGGCTTTTATTACTTGAGACCTGATATAAGCTAACGAAATGTACATACAAAGAAGCCGAAATTACTCGATTTTAATATTATAATCGAATGTAGAGCAACGTCACGAAAACGTGATACAGTATCGATGCAAATGCGTCATTACCGAACGCCGATAATAAAACGTCACGTCTGTTTAGACCTTGTAAAAGAATCCTGGGCGAATTACAGCATTTGAATATAGAACGCGTTTAGTTTTTTTTTTCATAGTTGCCACCTTTATTTTACCTGCCAGTTATAAAAACTTACACAGCTTACATAGTCAATATGAAAAAGATTTAATTTATGGAAAACCGCCACTTAAACTAAACCAAGGACTTTAAGACGAGGAAAACTAAACAAATGTTTCTAATAGCTCATATACTTTCTTAACCAGAATGAACTATGGACGTCAAACAAAAATAAATGTTCAAATAGACATGGAAAGCAATGATCTGTGTGAAATATTGACAGCGTAATATACGATGATTGTCTATGTCTTCCTCCGGGCAATATGGCGCGCTTCCGGTTGCTTTCTAACAAACAGACACACATAATAGTACTCGTTTATCATTATCTGTTATCTTAGCAATGTCCGGAACAATATAACATGTAATTATAATACCTGGAAGTTGATGTTATCGGATTGGCAATTGTTTGACCAAGGCCCGAGATTTTTTTATTTTTGCTCTGTTTAAAGGAAATAACACCTATTTGTTGGTTTTTCCTTTGCCTAAAAACTGCCGCTTTAGTTTCTTTATTGCAGGTAATTTACAAACATGAAAATCATTAAAGCTTAACCAGACATAAAATATCTATTCACGGTATACCCTACAGACCTTGCTGCATTACACTATCAACACTTTATCCACTGTGAGTGATACCATATCTTCACTAAATAATAAGTTTTAATTATTTTAAATTGATAGTAATTTTACCTTTTCTAATCAAGACAAATATAGCGTAGGCAATTTTACAGGTATTTAAAATGTACATTTTTTTTTAAATTACATGCGCACAGTTCATGTTGCCTTGTATTAACCGTCTATAAATCACTAACTTTTTGTGACTTATACTAATTAAAAATTAAGCCCGTTGTATAAATAGTAGCTACGAGTGGACACTTAACCGATGTGTCATGCGTGAAGTCTGTTTGTTAAGATAATACAGATTATAATTTATAAGTAAGTATGTATAGTGTTGACATATATTTTCTAGTCTTAATATGGATATCCGTGTGTAACCACAGAATAAGTAGGCCAAGCTTATAACAGTCATTCATGGTCTTAGTACAGATGAATGTTTAGACTGTGGTCTAAACATTCATTATTTCTTTTTTTAATAATCTCCTGTTTATTAAAGCCATTGATGTGTAATTTTTTATATATTAATAATTAAAACTTATAAAATAGCACAGGAAGTACTATGTATGTATGTGTGTATAATCAATTAATAGACTTTTGATTTGATTACTCTGTGCTTTTATGTCAGTAACGTAACGTATCACAGGAATAAGGCACAACAATCCGAATAGGTATAATTTTAATAAATCGGTTTCCATATAAGTTTGTATTTGACCAATACACAATCCAATAATAATGCGTAATCGGTAATTTGATACGCAGTTGTCACGTGTATTTGTCAGGTGTATACAAATATTACATAATACCAAAACACTTGACTAACTTATGTGTCATTGTGCATGGCAGCCAAAAACATTAAATTGATTGCCTTGATGGCGCAAATTATGCATTGCCCGGCAGACGGCAATAGTCTCGTTCACATCTGTAGAACATAGCGAGCAAAATTTGGGATTTACAGCTCTGCACATCCCTTTTGTTTGCAGATATACAAATGTGAATACATATGACAACATCGTCAAAGAGAGTAGCAGCGGTTCTGCTTTTACGAAGATTACTCTCTCAAAGCTGACTTTAGTACTACAAGTATGTCACTAGGTAAGTCTAAACCTAGAACAACTGCACATTTTTACCACTATTTGTTCGTACATATTATGGGTTTCTAAAATGAACGATTAACATATGCATCAAATCTGACAGCTGACATAGTGCTTCTCACGTTTGTTTACTAAATGTATTTTTAATGCTAATAAATTAATACATTTTGTAATTTAATAAACTGTGTTAGTGTGCAAAAGGCCGAGATTAACCGCAGGGAATGGATATTGCCACATTGGGAATCATCGATCCAAACAGACAATATTTCCGCAACAATATTTCTGTGGTATTAGTATTATTAAAGCCAGTCACCGTAAAGTATATATGTGTATCTATGGCTATATATACGTAAATACCCATATATACAATCCAATTATAACAAGATAATACCCCACATCGTTTAGATATATTGTACCAAGTTGCTACCGGGCAACATCTAGCTACCCGGTCGCTAGTTCAATCTAAATCACATACATGGACGCCACTTCGAAATCAAAATAAAATATTTTCTCACTAACTGTAGCCCAGAACCCGTTTAAACTACTTAACATAAAAGGTGATCAATCCTCACGACAGTGGTTTCCGGATACGTGTTGAAAATACAAACAAAAATCTTCCTTTGTCTTCGTTCCGCTGAATGTTTGCACAAGAACGAGTTTGGGACATCGATGCTAACCAGTTTTACTTACTTACTCCTTCACCGAAAAGGCTATAGGTACCAATAGAAATTGATCGCATCATGTTCTTCTGGACTTGTGAGTATCCGTAGAAATTCTTTATCGTTGATCTTAATTTCTAGACATTAAATAATGCCTATTGAGTACATTCTAATTATTGCTTTCTTCTATCTAAATAAAATACATAGATTTTAATAAGTCATTAAAGATGAGTTAATAGGTTACTTGTAAACCTACCGCTTATAAGATCCACAACTTCTTTGCTTTCATTAAAATATCTTTATCCCAAAACGCTATATTGGATATTTATGGCATAAAATATAAATATAAATAAAGTTAGTGACCCGGTTAGCTTATATTGCACATTGCTATGAACAACCTTGAATCCCATCTACACAAAATACCTAAAGTAAAAAACATGACGATTAAATCTACGTCAAAATCTTTTTATCTTTATCTAAGTTAAAATGTTCCGGTATATTAATCCATTTGCAAACGACAGGCGATATTAACCAATCTTCATTACCAAGGCTATCTATGTTGCACAAATTACAATAAGCTTTACAAAAGTATACTTTGCCTATGTAATTAGACAAAGACACATTTTATGTATAACAACAGAATCGTTAGCAATGATTTATGTTTACATGATTTCTTTTACGCATCACAACTTTCATTCTTCGGAGATGTATGACGTTCATTACCGTTTTAACTGTACTTCATTTGACCAAATTCCAAATTGATTACGACATGTAAATCACAAGATATTTGACATTGTACAGTACTTGATAGTCAGAATATTAATCAAAGGATCGTATGAGAATATTTGAAGGCATTAATTCACAAGCCACGTGTAATGGCTCGCTGACTCACGCTTCCGCGGAACGAATAGATTACGGCTATAAAACGATCGGCTTGCTCAACGAACACATCCAACAAGGTTTAATTTTTTTTAAGTCTGCACGCGATCTTTATTCCCATAACATTGGTAGTTTCAAGACAACGAATCTATATTTCAGAAATTCAATATGAGTAACGAAAATGTTAGATATAGGTTTAATCGTCATTGCTAAAGCTCAGTCTTGTTTGTGTCAGACATATTGTGATATAGGTAAGTTTGGCAATTCTAAGAAAATCCATAACGTTATTTGTTAACGAGTCCTGTTTTTAGGCTTGTTTCACTTTTGGACTCAGTCGTCATTTTAGAATGACAAGAAGACCACATATCATACGAGGTCGGATGTCGGAATAAGCAGGCGGAGTGTCATTATATATTACACACGTTCGAGATCATTATGGACAACGATTCGCTATTTTCATATATCTTTGCTTACAGATCGTGAATTAACGTGGTCATTAAAAGAGCTATCACAACTATCCACTAATAAGACTGCTTTCTTTGCAATAGAATCCACAGGCTTCTAAACAAGGCTTCCACTTTACGAAATATAGCAGTTATTATTGACTTAATTAACAGACAAAGAATTATGAAACATTTTAAACTTTCGTCTTGCTATAATCTAACTTTAAATCTATTATTGCATTTTAAATTGGTCTACAAACACTCAAAAATCTGTTACACAGATTAGCAATAGTGTACCAACATGACCAATGTAAGTTTTATTTGCAATTCTCGATCTCAATGCAAAGATCGACTTGCGCTCGCGCAGATTTGCTGTCACCTGGTTGTTTTACTCATGTTATAGTGTGTGACATCACACCATATGTTGCAATACTTGTATATATTTATACTTTCTTCGTATATAATGCAGTCGTAGTAAATCTGTCTCAGGGTCAAACCACGTGCATGTTTTAAATATTCATGAAATCTGTTTTATGTGGTTTAATCAGCTGATAAAGTTCTTACGACATCAAACTACCATTCTAACGTGGCTTCGCTTGCGTGGGATTCTTCTTATCAAAGAGAGGCTAATCATTATGGGTGCATTAAAAGCAATTGAGATATATCGTCCTGAAGAGGTAATGACTCAGGCCAGGCAACAGGCGGTCCCTCTATACATCCTGTTGAAATGTATATATATGTATTATATGCCAAGTGTAACAACAAGTATGATGTTATGTATCACCTGTTGTTTTATGGACGATAAGATCCGTTACTTGTATATCTATAATAAAATAGACGTAGAGTATTGGATGTATCATTATTCAGGTAACTACATACATACCTATTATGTTTCACGCTGTCTGCTGATTCCTTGCGCCCATAGCATAAGTTGGTACTTATATTATAGACGATTGTGACGTCATGAGTAGCTAGATCAAGCAAATTTATATACGGTTTTTAATCAGAAAATTCTTAGTACCGGCACGCAGTATGGAAATATACCCGGCTGACAGTAATAGTCTATTGAGAAATATTACTCTGCCTGCGGCTTCGCTCACGTAAATGTAGGTTAGGTTAGTTCAATAACAGTACTTTTTTTCTGGATGAAAGGTACATAATATACTTTTCTGTTACTCTGACACGTGATTAGGGAACAGGAAAGGAATTTTTTTTTATTGCTTTCGTTGGTGACAGACGAGCCAGCGGCACACCTGATAGTAAGCGAGAACCGTGGCTGTGTTTTCTTAGCATTACAAAAGCAATGTCAAAAAACACACCCAAGTCGCTGCCTACCGGAAGGAAAAGGGAAATGGGGTTTGGGAAGGGAAGGGTGATTGGGCCTCCGGCGCTTTCACTCACCGAACGAAACATAACAGATACTATTATTTTACGTCGATTTTCTGTGAGAGGGTGGTACTTCCCCAGTCGAGCCGGCTCATTCATGCTGTCCCCAGCGTGGCCCTACCACTCAAAAAATTACCCATGCGAAATTTCATAATGATCGGTCGAGTAGTTAAGGTATGAAAGCGTAACAAACAAACTCACATTCGCATTTACAATATTAGTTAGGATTTAGGATATACAGCTACCTCTGCCTACCTTATGGTTTCTCTACCGACGTGAGTCAGTATATACGTATTTGCCGCCTCGATTACGATCACTTCACGGAGCACCAAGCATACAAACTACCTCTCAGATATACGATACATTAGTTTAGTTAAGTCGGCCATCTGTAAAACTGCATTCACCTTACATCGATGCTCTCTAAAGCTCTGCAGTGCAGACTTGCTCGTTCGTGCAAGGTCATGCATCCGCAATCACATTAATTACTGGAGTAGCACATGTATTAATGAGTCTCATGTTTATATTAAACACGTTATATATTTTATTTGTGAGTTAAACTCGTTTTTATTAAGCGAGGAATGCTGTTAGAGCGATATTAATTGATCAAATTGAGACCGCTAAGATGTAATCTTGAAGATAGGGTAACAATCTTTGCGATAGTTCGAATGCGAATGTTTTTTTGTGTAAAATTAATTGTTAGTTTGTCATAAATGTTTTAATGAATTATGCAATTGTATTAATGCTAAGCTTGTCATAAATTTAACTTAGTTATTTATGAGTTAAAAGATTAAAAGCAAGTAATTTTAATTTTTGCGAGGTTTGTTTAATTTAGTATTTTAAGATCGAACACATTTAAACGTGTGATAAACTGGTATGTGATTAACATCAAAATTTGAAAATATTTAACTTAAAAGCGGTATAACTATATTTATTTTGAATTTGAACTAGCTTATGTATATTTTATGTTGAACAGCAAAGCAAGCAGGACATCCGAAAAGACGCAAGTCTAAAGTCCTTCGCAAGTTATGTCCCTCGGTATTACATACTCACATTCTCAATCCTTTCACTAAAGATATAAACTTAAGGACCATATCCTAACATTACTTACTATAGTAACAAATATGTTACTAAAGCGGAAACACTAGAACAGGTTTTGACGAGTTTACATTCATGTAACGAAGCTATCGGAGTGTCGGGCTATTATCACGCGAGGGTCTGCTCCAATGTTCAATGTAACACGTTTATATCGTGCGAATGTTGCGTGCAACACCAAGTGGCTCACCGCGGATGTAGGCTAACATCTAAGATAGTACGGATTCATAATGTGTTAATTTTGTATTAATTTGTTCACTTAAGGATATTATAATTTTAGTCTCCTTTACATGAGATTACAGAATATTATGATAATAATATTATGAGGCGCTCATAGCCAGTTGCACTCACTGATCGGTAAACGATTAGCGAGGTTAAGTAACGTTGGGTGCCGTTAGTCTATAGATGGGTGACCGCTTAGTAGTATTTCATCTGAGCGTCTCCGTGCTTTGGAGAGCACGTAAAACGTCGGTCCCGGTTGCCAAATTGACAGCAGTCGTTTAAGCCATGTCAGAGGCTTACAACTTGAACAACTCTTGTCAACAGGTTGGCCACTAACCACACGAATAGAAGAAAGAAGATTATGTTTCTATCGCTTCATGTTGCTGTTCGCTTGGAAAGTGTAGGATATTGTTTTTATTTTGTGAGCGAAATCATCGTAAGGAAACCTACATGTCAGAGAGCTCTACATAATGTTCTCAAAGATGTCTGAAGTCTGCCGCACTGGTCCAGCGTCGTGGAAAATGGCCTTACCCTTCTAACACTGAAAAAAAGCCCGTGCCTAGCAGTAGGACAGTTTAATATAGGGCTGATAATATTTCATATATATTTATATATAAAATCATTAAATCACAGAAGCACCTGTAGATATAGACGAGAAGGTGAAAGAAAATCGTTTGGCTTGGTATGGACATGTTATGCGAAGAGATGATACGTATGTAGGTAAGCAAGTGATGAATATGAGGGTAGAGGGACGAAAATGGAGAGGAAGGCCAAGGAAAAGATGGATGGACTGTGTGAGGATGGATATGAAAGGGAAAGGGGTATATGATCAGATGACGGGTGACAGAGAAGTATGGGAGCGAAGGACATACTGCGCCGACACCGAATTGGGACCAGGGCAAGAGGATGATGACAGAAGCACCTGTAGTATTGGCTTAGACATCGAGCCTGCGATCAATTCTACCACAAGCCTAAAACTTAACAGGAGGTATTAACTACTAGTACTATGCACCACTATCTTCCAGTCATCTAATTTATTCCCTTCATGGCTATAAATATCGTTAAACTACCTGTACATGGTATCGTATCTGTAAAATATACGATATTGATTTATATTCGAATAACTTTATCGATTACGTGTAAAATCAAATACTGTTCATTACTTGTTAGATTTATCAAACAAGTAATTAATCAAGATATAACAGTTATACCTCGATTTTTTCGTGTTTTCTGAACTAATTCATGTTATATATACATTTCCAATTTTTGGTACAAGTAAAGAATAAAATGCCTATTAGTACACAATCTAATAATTGTGTAATTGGTACGATTGGTTTGCTATTCTATACTTACATCTGGCTATAAAACACTTATGCATCAGTAGTGTATCTTCATAATTTCATTACAGTGATAGCGACAGTAGTTTAAATCGACCCCAAGGTTCTAAACTTAAGTTTTTAGTTCACTGTTAAACCTATCAAAGTAGGTACCTTGGTCTGTTAAGTAAATGAATTAGTTAAAATCTATATTAAAAAACAGGGTGTACTTAAATCCGAAAAAAATAATACGATTGTCTACAAAATTAATATGCTGAAACACAAAGATTTGTTCTTACAATTTTTCGTCTACGTCCTTAATAAGATACCATACTAGTGGCAAAATAAAATCCAAAGTTTAGTGGTCAATAAAAATAATGTCTGCATCGTAGTCTATAAATAAAATCTCTGGTCTATATACTAATAGATTATTGAAACATTACTATAAATGCGGGTCTTGTTACTGAAATATTCTGTCATAGACATCCTCTCAATAACAGTAAAAGTTCTATTATGAATAGAAATCAATGACAAGTGATTTATTACCTATAATGACTGACTAATCGATATATAACGAACTTATTAGAATTCACTCGACACAGAAATAAGCAGATCCGTAACATTCGGTAAGGTCAGCGGGTGATTGGCACATCCTCTTTGGTAAAAACGATGATACACTTTTTTTTTATTAAAGAAGGTAATCTATATGTTAATACGTGGAGCAAAAACTTTGTACCCCTTTTTACGAAAATTGGGCGGACGGAGGAGTATGAAATTTGGCACAGTTAAAGTTAAATGGAGAAGGAGGGGCGAATCCTAATATTTATATAAAATATGCAGAAATACATTAATGAAAAAGTACTACACGTACACAACCATGCATTTGACACACGCAGTCGAAGCGAGTAACTATGGTTACATATATCAATATATAATAACATATATCAGCAATATCTTACAGGCAAACTTTGGTCGAATTTCGAGAACTAGGCGACCGCTAGTAACAATAATTAGACTCTCTCATGTTATGTATTAAATATGTTTGGTTTTGAAAAATACATTGCTACACGCAACACAGGAATTACAAACAGGGCGGCAGTTAGCTTATTGAAAAAAAAAACACTTTACAATACAAACATTTGTTAGAAAAGATTTGAAGATTGTTTTTCTTACATGCAGTTCAGTTTTTTGATCGGGCAGTATTATTGTGGTATCATGTCAAGAAATAGTAAGCCTTTATTAGTAATATTTATCCTATATGCATGTTAAATCCTAACTAATATCATAAATGCGAATGTGAGTTTGTTTATTTGTTTGTTTGTTACGCTTTCAAAGCTTTGATAGCAAATAATTTATAAAATCTAGATTAACGCGAGGGAAGTCGCGGGCAAAACATAGTTAAAACAAAATTTACACTTTCATCACAAAAATATGTTTTTTATATCCAAAAAACTCATTGCTGGCCACATTTTTCAAAAGGTTGTTAGACTCGAGTGTCGAAGATATCAACTATGCAATCAGAAGTCCAGTCAGATGTATAAATTCTTTCTTAAGACACAAGCACGTTGGCGTGCGTTTCTCTCGTACGCCGAATTTAAAATATTCAGTATGAAACGGAAGCAAGTGGAAGTGTTACGAATGCAAAACTTTTCGAAAGTATAACACGATCTGTTTTCGCTGCAAAATAACAATAACTACATTTTAAATTTTTATTTCCTCTTATATTTTAAATTCGGATACTAATTACTGCTTAATGTAACCTTATCGTTTGTTAAGTAAACAATAATTATGCTTAATACAGTTAATTTTGAGAAAATATTAAAATGTGTTGAGTACTTACTGTATGGAAGGGTTGCCAGTATTCCGAAATGCTTTGATGTCCGCAATGAATGCGCGATAGCCTTTAGTGTTTTGAGCAAACAAGTGTTACGGTTACCACCTATATATAAGCATTATGTTTTACTTGATCTGTGAGCTATCTATCTCTAGTTAACGTCTCGCATGATGGATGTCATAACCTTGAGACACACAGTTATGACATCGATCACGGTGAACATACCGTCGACCATCATAGGTTAGCTTTTTAAATGCAGGTTAATATGGCAAGGACAACTTAATCGATATTACAACTTTAATTTAAGATAGATAATGCGTGTCCATCATAAATTCGATTAATAATTCAGACGACTGATGTTGTTATAAGAGATACAGAGCGCTGACATTCTGACTTTTAAGAATCCTAGAATCATTGCTTATTTAAATAAAATTTGTTTACCTTTAGCCCCTGACTATGCCACCCCATAGTACCCCATGTAATTAAAGGTACCACTGAAATTAAACTACTATATACGGATTTTATCGCGTTGTTTGTTTGAAAATAAACGACTTAATTCTAAATTATGTAAAAAAGTGTCAAATAAACAACGCGATAAAATCCGTATATAGTAGTTTAATTTCAATGAATAACATTCGCATAAACAGAAGACAATATTATAAAGGTACCACCTTGAACTTTTATGAACTTGTTAGTAAAGTCAATCAAAACAAACGCATTATTTCAATAAGTCTCAATTCATATACTATATTTTTAAGCTGGATAAACAGATCGAGCTGTTGTCACCCTATAATCTTGAGTAAGCTTCATCTTATATAATAAATCACATACGCGTTAACACAAAAAATCAAACGTGTTCCGTCGATACACATACATACGTGAGCGTGGAATCCGTAGAAATCACACGTACATATATATAAGGCTATTTATAGTTCAACCCTTCGCAGTTACCTAAGCAGAACGACCGAGTATGGTAGTATAAAAGTGTGTATTCCTTTGGTGGAAGCAACCAATGGTGATTGAACACGGTAATGAGGCTGAACGATCAGATTGCTATTTGTTATATGTGTGTTGAATTATACTTGGGTTAACGTTAAGAAATGTTTGAAGCAGATATTGAATAGCAGAAAAGTATCTACGAAACGAGAACTTCTCAATGATCACGAATTTTTTTACATTAATCGTAAGACCAGCTCTTTCTAGTTGCAAGATATTTTTTTGTATTTGGCATATTTTTTTATTTTAGTGACTACATACTTGTATCAATATTTTACAGTATATCTAGATTCAGTTAGTCTTCTTCTCTCTCTTCTCTCTTAGCCTTTATTATTCCCAAGTCACTTGGGGTCGGCTTTTCTGGTCTAACTGGATTTGACTGGATATCAGTTTTTACACGGAGCGGCTGCCACCTGACCTCCGCAACCCGAAGGCTAACGATAGGTAACCTAAGGCTAGACCAGTGTCAGGATATTAGAGGGTACTGACTTTCCCAATAACGACTGCCATAGATGTTCATGGCAGCCGGGACCAACGGCTTAACGTGCTCTCCGAGGCACGGAGCAGGCGATAATTGTCAATCAATACGCACATCATTTCGAAAAGTCATATAACTTCCGAACCCGAGACCCTCTGCATTGCAGTCTGTTGGTCTCCCCTTTGAGCTATCGCTGCTTAGATTCTAGATTTAGTTAGTATTTATCATATTAAAACTTCGTTTTGTATAGATCAGAATTTCGCGGCTCCTCTTGTGACAGGCGTCATTAGGCTACAGTAAACGTTTACCATCGTATGTTTGTGAATCATTAGCTACATAAAAAGCAATATTCATATTTATAGAAACCATATTTATGATCATTCACATTTTTATAATTTATACTTTAATCTTACGTATAAGAGACGAACAATTATTATCGATGATTCAAGCAAGACAAGCAAATAATTTTAGTTTGGATGCAATTTGTGATAACTATATATTAATATCTGGAAAACCCTAGAATGATCTATTATGGTATCTCGACATTTAGATTTTTTGATTATCCAGATCATTGATAATATCAGTTACAAATATGGACTTAATTACAGGTTATGCAAGTTATCTTATATGTAAGAAGGTTGTCTTTTAAAACTTCGATAGAGAGATAATATTATGTCCGGTTACAATGTCAGGCATCAGAGACTATAATCTAACTTGTCTGATGTATGATGAGCTCATCAGTGTCATGACAGTTGGGCTCCGCCCACTTGACTAAGTGCGATTTAATTTGTTCTGATTGCACAAATCTGTCGCTCAGATTGATAGCAAAGCAAGAGGAATGAAATCATGAACCAAGCGAGCCTCTGCAGATTGGCAGACTTCACACATGTTTGACAAGATTATTCATAACTTCTAGGAACACATATTTCTTTTCTATGTTTTTGGTTTATATAAGTAAGTAAGTAAGTAAGCGTAAGTCCCGTTCCCGTGTGAATATCGGCTTTTACCCCTTTCACCCCCATCAAGATGGAATTTCCAAAAATCCTCTCTTAGTGCTCCCCTACACTCTCCAAGGAACATACATGCCAAATTTCAGCTTCTTGCGTTCAGTAGTTTCGGCTGTGCGTTGTCTGTCACTCGCTCAGTAACGGGAGAGTTTTATATATGTATATAGATAGAAATAATATTTAGGAGAGATTAAAGTTGGTATTGTGAGGTGTTGAAGAAAGAACAACTGTTTATTTATTTATTTAGGTTCACCCAAAGCAAACATATTGAGTTCAAGTTAAGAGTATTTGGTTAAATGCTACGAAATGTTAGAGAGCGAACAGATCTCAAGCACAGAAACTAGGCACTGTCCCGACTGCAGTCAGACTCACATTGTAGTTTCGACCTTAGTGAGATATAAAAAAAAGGAATCCTCAAATTATTTTCCAAGTACACGCATTTATGGCAATCCTTGAACGCTCGGACATATTTAATAATTCCCTTGTGTGGCAATAGTTTAAAACTCTCTCTCGACTATAGCTTTGCCTACATTACTCATTAATCAAAGTATTCAATTACAGTCCACTATATGTCATTAAACCTACGCCTATACAAAGAGGCCGTCATGATAAACTTAATCATTAAGAGAGCGAAATTGTCGCAATCAGATCGATACACATTATATGGAAGCGGCTGCCACCCACATAGACTTTCATCACCCACGGTGCTGGTTAAATATGTCCTTTACATCATAGAGTAATGACCTCTATATGAGCAAAACTGACTGCGTGGTCACGACCTCGCAGTCAGTCAGGCAGTCGCCACGGTCTGGCGGTCAAAAAATTTGTAACTCTTCTCTATTTTGCTTTATTGGAGATTTTATCAATTAATTTTATATCCCTCAGGAATAGTATGTTTTTCCCTGGCTGAAATCCTATGTCCATTTTTGTCCTGACAACGTGTACGAAGTTTTATGATGATCAGTCGAGTGTGTGAGTGAAAGCGTAACAAACAAATAAACAAACAAACTGACATTCACATTTATAATATTAGTTAGGTAATTAGGATATTTCCATCTAGTGGCTCGGATAGCACGATCGTGAAGGCTTCGCTTCGATCCCGGCGTACATTACTACATACATAGATAGTCTCACGCCTGGTTGCCAAAGGGTGAGAAAAATTTCATTACACATCCACCTTTCGCCAACTAAAGTTTCAGGTTCCACATAGTAGGGGTAAGCCTTTTGCCAGGCTTAAAATTTCTTAAAAGAAAATCTTAATAACCGACTGGTAATCGAACTCGAGACTGTTGCATTTACTTCTTCTACACCAACGAAGCATGCCATCATTAAAATAGTTAATGAAGACGATTTACTATCCTCAATGTAACCTAAAGACAGAACTAGCCAGACACAAGTCTGCAGAAAACTGTTAGTTAAATCAAACCTAGGTCAAGCTACAACCAAACTCATAAATGTAAGATATAAACATAGTATTCAATAAAACACATCTTATCTTAGTTAAATAAACTAAATCTTAATAAAACGACCGTTTCAATTGGCGAGACGGCAACGCAATAAAGCCTGGGGTGCACTGAGTGAAAGTACAATTATCACTTGTAGTAACATTGCTTGTAGGATCGGCCTTGTGTCCCCCGGCCTTATTGCCTCGGTAATCGTGGGCAATCAAATTAATTTCTATTTGACACCTTTTCCTGTTTGCGTGGTGTATGTGATTTATTTAGTGATATGAGCTTAAGATTGTAATTTGTAGGTAGGAGATATAATTTAGTGCACTTATCGACTTTGTTATAAACTTACTCTAAGTTCTATCTAATGTTTAGTGCAGGTTAACACTATATGTAATCGAAATAAAGTTTGTAAAGTAACACGGCAGTGCATAGTCCACGTGTACTTATACTAGAAATATATGACCAAAATACATTTCACAAAAAGTGTGGACAATATTTAACTATTTTATTTCATTTCGCAATTCAGATGACAATCCTGTAATGAAATGTAATTGTAATCAGTTAGCGTATTTGTAGACGCTTGCTTCAAGAATTAGGATATGCATCGCTGACCTTTAAAAAGCTCACTGCGCTACCAACACTAGGTATAAATGTAAACTCTTTCATGGATTTGAACATACTATACAACCCAATTTATATAATATCAACATCGTTTATTTTATCATATATTCTTAACTACGTACCATTGAAATAGTTGAGTATGTAGTTAAACACAGCTTGCACTAAACATTTCTTTATCAGTCATGTACTAACAAATTGGTTGCTGTTCAACCTGAGACCTGGTTACATCACTAGCAAGAATCAGGTCGACGTATCTCGAGTAACCGCAGGCTAACCCTTCAACCTGTCGCTCGAACTTTATTACTTCTGCTAACAATACATAGACATTGCTATCCGCCAGTTAAAGTTCACTAAGTTCCCGGGCGGGCCACTCCGTGTCTTGCGAAATACCGAGGCAAACGCAGCCAGAACGATTCTGAACGATATTCAATCACGAAATGGAACATTGAAACTATAATATGAATTATTGTTTGAATAAACAGATATATTATTTAACTAGCAAATACACGGTTATTGGTTTTGAGTGAAATTTTCATGCTGTATTGCAGAGGCTACAAAAGCATTAAAATTAAGTTATAGGTACCAAGAATAATCAAAACTATGTCATGGATTAAAATTCATTACAATTATTAATCTTAACTAATATCGTGATCACTGGCATGCAGCTAGAGCTTTATTGGGACTGTCTATCAAGAAAATCACACGCAAACAACGTGGTGTGTAAGGACTTAAGATACCTAATAATAGACGCACCGCCATGGGACTTCAACATAGGTATATAAGTACTTTTGTATATTGACACTTTGTATGGCCTATTTATACATACTAGAGTTCACCAAGTGGCCGAAATTAGACCATAATTTATTTAAATTTTAAGTTTGATCGTTATAAAGATTTTATTGTCTATAACTACACTCTTATACACATTTCATTTAGTCACCTACTTCCACATACATATGTAACCATAGTTACGAAGAATTCTACGACATCAGCCGAACAATGCCGAAATACTACGAACGCGATTCGACTGCTTGTGTCAAATTCATGGTTGTGTGCGTGTAGTGTTCATTCATTCATTTAATGTATTTCTAATGCATATTTTATAAAAATATTAGGATTCGCCTCTCCTTCTCCATATAAACTTCAACTGTGCCAAATTTCAGACTCCTCCGTCCGCGCAATTTTCGTAAAAAGGGGTCCAAAGCTTTTGCTTCACGTATTTATATATATATATATATATATATATATATATTTATATATAAACCACAGACCAATATATATAAATGGTCTATACTTTATATTTTACGTCGTTTTATATACATACGTGTATGACATAATCTTACGACTTTAGTCAAATGTATTATACAGGATGTTTGGAGGGTGAGTAGCCATAGGAAAATGGTTGATAGGTGATGGTGTTGGCTACGTGTTGCGCCTACTTAAATAACATTTTGCCTTAAGTTTAATGAGTAATAATTCTTTTTCTATTTTTCTAGAAAATCTCCATTTTTTTGTATAAAAACTTTAATTATTTTTTTAATAACCGCTGAAATGTTAAAAAAATGATGTCATTTGTTAGTGTAGTCTTACCTTATTCAGATTTAATCATAATTTCATACAAACAATTCAAAAAGAAATAACAGTGAAGTATCAAACTTTCATAAATAAAAAAAAACATCCTTATGTCAACTTCACATGGTAAAATAAAAAAAACTTACGGTGTATGGCATTTACAAATGTTTTTAAAAACTTCTCTAGTTAATACTCTTTCGAACGGTATGTAACATGTATCATAACTAACCAGGTAACTCAACAAAAACCGGTTTGTCGTCACGAATGCATTAAAAGGGTGAAAACCTAAATTATTCAATTGAGCAGGTAAAATGTTTTGTTTTGGATGACGCAACGAAAAAGTGCAATAGGTTTAGCTGTTGCACTTTTTTGTCTTCTATTACTATGTATGTACTTTATTTTGGGGAAATTAAAACAAAAAAGTATTTTTTTAAATCATTTATTACAAATCTTGTTCAAATTGATGTCCATTATTTCTGATACATGCGTAACATCTCTTTCTAATTTCCGTTGTGGTATGGCTTAACCTGATTTCTTGTTTCATTATCACAAATGCATTATCTATTTTTCAATTAATTGCTCTCTTGTTTCAATGGTTTCCGTATACACTAGAGCTTTAGCACGACCCCAGACATAAAAATCAAGGGGTGTTAAATCCGGCGACCTTGCAGGCCATGGGATGGGACCATTTCTGCCAATCCAAGCGTTGGGAAATGAATTGTCAAGGTGTTCCCGGACTGCTAATGTCCAGTGCGCTGGGCAGCCATCTTGTTGAAAAACAATGGGTTCTTGATTCTGAACATTTGGAACTCCATCCATGAGTTCGGGCAAATCATTTATTAAAAAATCTAAATAATTATTGCCATTCAAATTGTCTGGTAGATAATGTGGACCAATAAGTGTATTGCCAATTAGTCCTACCCAAACGTTAACCGAAAACTTCCTTTGATGTGTCACCGCTCTTTTCTTTTTAGGGTTTTCATCCTTTGGGGCCCAATGATGCAAATTATGAAAGTTTAGAATGCCTTCCCTTGAAAACTTTGATTCATCCATCCACAGGATACTTTTTAAGAAGTCGCGGTTGTCAACACCCATGTGTAACAAGTGACGGCAAAACTGGACGCGTCTTTGATAATCGTTTTCTTCTAGACCTTGCACGGGAGTGTAATGAAAAGGATACTTTCCATTAGCGCGAAGAACAGACCACACTTTCCATGGGCTTAGATTTAGTGTTGCAGCTACAGTGCGGATACTTGTTGTGGGATCTTCATCAAAAGCTTCGAAAATGCGTTCGTCATCAGCAACGTTACGTTGTCTCGCAATTCCAGGTTCACGGCGATTTAGATTGCCAGTTTCCCTTAAGCGTCCAAATGTCGTTTCAAAAGTATGACGATTAGGTTGACGTCTATTGGGAAAACGCTCTTCATAAATTCTTTTTGCTTCTCGTCCATTTCCATCAGCTTTGCCGTAAGCCATCAACATATCAGCGTATTCCTCGTTAGTAAAAGCAGCCATTAAAAATAACAGTAACAACAAAACTTAACAACAACAAACGAAAACAAAAATAATGCGCAGAGCGGAGTTGTGAAGTACAACACTTGAAGTAGCAAAGAACGACAAGTGTCGACTAAATGCACCCGACAGGGTGCGCAAGGGCCAAAAGGAGCATAATAGTCAACCGATGAAAGAGATAGCACAATACTTTTAGCTGTGTTACAATGAGACAAAACATTTTACCTGCTCAATTGAATAGTTTAGGTTTTCACCTTTTTAATCCATTCGTGACGACAAACCGGTTTTTGTTGAGTTACCTGGTTAGTTATGATACATGTTACATACCGTTCGAAACAGTATTAACTAGAGAAGTTTTTAAAAACATTTGTAAATGCCATACACCGTAAGATTTTTTATTTTACCATGTGAAGTTGACATAAGGATGTTTTTTTTTTTATTTATGAAAGTTTTATACTTCACTGTTTTTTCTTATTGAATTGTTTGTATGAAATTATGATTAAATCTGAATAAGGTAAGACTACACTAACAAATGACATCATTTTTTTAACATTTCAGCGGTTATTAAAAAAATAATTAAAGTTTTTATACAAAAAAATGGAGATTTTCTAGAAAAATAGAAAAAAAATTATTACTCATTAAACTTAAGGCAAAATGTTATTTAAGTAGGCGCAACACGTAGCCAACACCATCACCTATCGACCATTTTCCTATGGCTACTCACCCTCCAAACACCCTGTATATCATTCGAATTATGCACAGTTGATATTTTTGTAAAGACATGACCACAAACTGTTACAAATGGAATCCTGTTTTCCGGGTTCAAACTAGTCAAATAAGTAAGCACTTATACTTGTTTCGTAGGTATATCCACCGAACCTTTATGTTTTGAAGTGAAGTAAGAACATTCCGAAAACCACATACTTCACGGTTTCACACACTTACAAAGCTTTGTCGTCACATGGGTTCCGTGAGAAAGGATGCGGAAGGGTACCCTGGTATAAAATGTTGCAATAAACGTATTACAATTTAATGACTACGTGCTGTGTTTATATTTACGTTACAACCAATAATACATTGTTTCTTTACATAAGTGTTTGTTAAGCAAGTAAGGTGTGCAAGAAAGGTGTGGTCAAACAAAATGTTATGAGTAGGTGCAGCATGTCTTTCACTATAAATCTTATCAAATACATAGTGCTTAATTCAGAAAAAGACTCGAGATATGAAGTATTACGACTAATTCTTATGAAGTTTATATGACCGTATAATATAGTGACATCAAAATAATTCATATTGTGTAGCATTAGAATTGAGAACTACGTTCAGCCAGTTACAGGCCAAAGGCTGTTTATGATAACCAGTGGTCAATATTCGACTGTAATTCGTGATATATTCAAATTAAAATTTAGAATTTCTGTACTCCTTCTCCATATAAACTTTGCTAATTCTCACACTTCTTGATACGCCCTATATTCTGTACCTAGAGTACCTATATGCTTTAAAATGGGCAAAAGGTTTACGTTATAATATATTTACGATATAGCTTAACATAGATCCAAATCCAATCCAAAAGGTATAAAATTTACTATCATCATTTCCATCTCTATTTGACTATGAGTACAAAATCGATCCCGTAATAAAACTTAAAACCTACACGAACCAGTTAAGATAATATATCGTACATAAACATGTCGCATGGAAAGTGACGAATCGATAAACTTTTTGAGAGTGAAATCGATATTAATTGGATACGAGGAGGTGAATCGAATAGCTGGAAATGTGATTTATCGATAAATCGTTGCAGTTACTTTGTGAGATTGACGGAACTGTGTTACATGGTGTAATTGATGATAAAAACTACGTGTTTTACATTCTTAAAAAGGTTTATATAACTGTTGACGAAATATGGTTCTTGTACTACCACCAACAACACTGGTTGATTGGAAACAAGTGACATGTCATCCAACCATATCTATCGATACCTGGAAATCTATAGGTTTCTCCAGCCGTACTAAAGCCACATCAAGCCCACTGCATGTCTATATAGCAATGGGCATAATACGGTTCAAATTATAATGATGAATCGTATTGTCACCAACAACAAGGTGAAATAAAATTTTCCAGATAATCTAATCAAAATAAATCGCAGCGATAAAGACATCGTGACAAAACTATCAAACAATTAGATACTAAAGAGATATAGAAGTAAATTAGCTGGAATTGCGAGAGCTCATTAGAAGTAAATATCTGTAACTAACACTTTCGCTTGATAAACCGGCCAGCTAAGCTATCTTATCAATAATTTCAACTAAACAATCCTAAGATGGAATACGTGAGTAATAGTAGAACAGACAACTACTGGGTGGGGCATGAACAATATCGTTACAAGTCATGTAAAAGGCGTCATAAGGAAATTACGTCCACGTTACAAAATTGAGGGAGATAGATCTATTAGCAATTAAGGCAATAAAATTATAGAGTAATAGTACCTTGGCGACCTACAAGCATTTTTGAAGCCAATTCATCAAGGGCTGACAGATAAACTAGGCAATCAGACTATTCTGATTGCCTAGTTTGTTGTTTGTTTGTTGCTATCAACACGCTCGGAAAATACTGACTCATCCTAAGAAGCAAGATTGCATGCCAGAAAGTGTAGAAACAGCAGCAAATATAGGAAGCACCGCTTGAACTAGAGAATACTTAGTTAGGCCCAAATACATGCTCGAGCGCGACATGTATGCATGTTTGTTTGTCGTAAATATCTATCTAACGTCTTCATTCGCTTAGCTGTACATACAGAGAATAACCAATAAAGCATCATCGCTGAACAGAATCATAAACAACCTCTATTGAATATATGATTAATAGTAGACGTATTTCCTATACCTGCTCACCCCTCTGGGAAACAAGCGTGATTCTATGTATACCATAACAGTCTTTTGTTGTTGTTTGAACTACCATTTCATTTCATTGTCGCTTAAATAACATGAGAACGAACGACCATAAAATATTACTACTTATCCAAAAATTACAAAGTTTCTAAAATTGTACTTAGCCTTTTCTTCAATAACCATGTAAATAAATTTTTGAGCATAAATTTAATAGCTAAATATAACTTATGGATCAGCTTTTCATTTTATATTTTGTTTCTAATTTGTGAGAGGCACTGTAACCTCATCAGTGTTTTGAATAATTGTACAGACATCATATTTTTATTAAAAGAATATTCATTCGATATCCAATTACAGAGTTCGTTATGATTTGATTACGCGTATATGAAATTTTAATGTTCGCTTTTATGTAAACGCATGCATCTGAATTACTTTCACCGATGTAAAAATTTTGCAATACCATGTTACGCGACCTAAAACTATATGAACTAGCAGGTTACATACGCACTCGTAAAGGGTTTAATATATAACAAGCATCTACTAAACTGCGACATCTTTTAGATTGTCCAAGTAGCGAAAATAGTAATTAAATTTTATCGATAAAGAAACTGAAGGAACATCTCTACTTAATAGGGTTACGTACCTACTAAAGAAACTACAAATAATTTATATTCCAAAAACATCCGATCATAAAAATATTAATTTTATATTCAAAATAATTGTAAGGAGAAATTTAATTTGTGATTGCGTTAAATGAGTTGAAATCTTGTTTTTGGTAATCACATATAGATTATTTTGTTTGCCTACTCCACTTATAACAATACCTTTTTATAAATAATAATGTTTTCTTTTTTGTAAATAATATTGTTCGCTAATGCGAACTAGTAATCTAGTTAAATGTTCACAGGAGAAAGACACGTTCTATTGACCGTGCTCTCAAAACAAACCTATAACTAATAATTAGTTTAACTAATAAAATTGTTTATTCAGTGTTTACTATTAAATCAAACAATATACTGCTTTCCTTTTTATATTGAACGGTTTAACGATTAAGCAATTAAATATGTTCTTATCTTGCTACTATATTATACTAAACATTGCCGAGAAAAGATGAGCTACCTATATATGTATATTTACATAAGTATAACTTTGCTATTGATAATATCCAGTGTACTTTTTATTCCACTGCCAAAAACATTTCTTCAATCTCGATAGGAGAGCGAAGCACATACTGATTTCGAGATTTTTCGGTAATATTAACTATCCTTAAAATACAATACTGTACAAAAATACTTTTCAAACATTTCCCTCTTGACAATATCCTTATAACAAAGGATTGGGTGGAAGTAATTAGGGTTCTGAGAGGAAGTCCGCTCATCGCTCCCGATACGTACGAAACCAAAGAATTTCTTTATCAGTCATTATACTATGTTAGTCAGTCACCAACCGGATAAACGGTTGCTGGTTAGAACGTCAGTTTTCCGGTGGGTGTATCTTTAAGTATATAAATATACACATAGTAATTATATTTACATATATGTATATACGCAGTCTTCTATTTATTGAGTCGGCACACCGGTGGCCATACACATTATGTCTGGTATTTTAAGACTTGACAGACTACACAAAAAAATATTTAAATATAACTTATATCTGTCTATTAACTGAACCATTAAAACATTTTTACACTGAGATAGGCAATTGCAATCTGCACAGGTATGCTAATTACAAGCGAAATAACTAACTAAATACAATTTTAAGAAATGTAACGTTAAGCAGCATCTGTGTATTCCTTTCTTTTTATTTTTATTTTTAACGTGTGGGAATGCTTTGACGCATACCTCTCCGCGGGGCGACGGAGAGGTTATGTCGGGCTCACCGGGGAAAAGATACCCCGGTAATACCGAGTAAACCTACCACGGTGTTCCTCGACATAACCATAGACGGCGAGGCCGCGCGAATCGCTTTCACATGCAATCGCGACCCCGCCGTGGTTTCGGCCCGCCGCGCCGTGTGAAACGGCAGGCCACTGCACGAAGAATATTTCCTCCACCATCCCCCTGAGCGGGGGGGACAAAGACACGATACAGAGGCGCACGTGGGAACACGCACGCCGCCTCTCGGACCTGGTGCTGATCGGGTGGCGAGCAGGCCTACGCAGCCCACCACCACCAGGTCAAACTTCAAGGTGGCTGGAGGTCATCTCGCGCCCTCCGGCGCCCGGTTCTGCGGTTGGGGAGAGGGTTTAAGCGCTCCCTCTCCCGCTCCGCCGCAGCATCAGTATATTCCTCCGGCAATTTCCTTCAACTTTATTTAAGTATATTCGCTTGTGGTTTGGCAATTCAACTAAGCAGTTAGCTTCTGTTTTTACAGTTAAGATTAATCTAAAAATATTGTATTATGTTTCCTTGAAATAAATTTAAACTTGACCATTTCAAAACAGACGCCAACATTTTTACCCACTAAAACTACTACAGTTATCATTCACATTGCATAAAATAAGTAGTGATCAAAGCGGAACATTGCAACAAGCTTTGAAACAATCTTTCTACAAATAACATTAAATCTTAAGATGTGGAACATTGCGTGGTTATTTCATCAAATCTATAAAGTAAAATTTGTTAAAGTCAATCAAGACAGCTGTAACATAAAATAGTATGGCTGGCGCCAGATGCCGTAAACCACAACTACTTCCATAAATAACACTTGTACACTTTCAAACTTAAAACGCTGACTACTAAATTATAAACTGCCTTAGACGTCCAGTCTCTACGTTCCTGTTACCTTTATTATTTCAGTATTGCATAGTTGCACAACAATTGATAAGCCAGTGTTTCAAATAATTACATTATGTTATTTTAAAAGATAAATTTCGGATTAACCCTAGCGCGGGATTTGTAATTTTTCTTATTTAAGAAGCCTTTATGAACATACAAATAATGGATACAAAGTACACTCAGACTTAGGCATTTTTTAGTAGATAACACAAATAATTGTCTCGTGTGGGATTCGAACTCACGACACCCAACGCAGTCGCAGCCCGGCAAGGCGACAGATCGCTCACTGCGACTTCGATTTACTTATTATATATATGTATTACTTGTTTAATTGTTTAATCTCTCGTCAGCTGGCGTCTCAGACAAAATATCAAGCATTGTCTGCCTATCTATATGAACCGTTGAAAATATTCAAGTTACGCCAGTAATACCCTGAATAATCATGCGTGCCTAGCTGTCATTAGGTACCTGTTCTAAACAACGTGATATTATATTAGCAATTACTTATTTGCATTATCTTCAAAATGACAAGCAGGTAGTACTATGCTTCGTTTCGTAAGCGTATGTGATATTTTGAATCACTTTCAAGACGCAAAATAATAGCTTTGTTATTTAACATGTCTTAAGACTGCTATAATATTCAAGGTAATAACAATATGATATATATGAGACATGTTGGCTGATGCAATGCTGGGATCCAACCTATAAATGCTGCCGATCATTACGCGCTGCATCAAACATAACAAAATACATTCACAAGTTATAAAATCGAAAACCTATCAAGCGGCATGCATTTTGTGACGATACTCAACATCTAATATAATGTTACATCATTTTACGAGCACTATCAAATAGAAAGAACTAATTAGTAATGCTCCTATCTAAGCTTACGTCATAGCTACGTTGACCCATTGAAATGTCCAATCATTAGACAGTCGCTTGGGAGATCGTTTCTTTAAGGCGCGACAGCGGTACTATAAAACTTAGTATAAATAGGCATTTAAATTAAAGATCGGTTGAAGTGAAAGGCACATGAATAGATGCATTACTACTAAGAAAGTCCTTAATAGAAACGTACGTGGTTCAGGCAGTGTTTACTTAGCTCTCTGATTACCATAAAAACTCATTCGTAAGTATATAGGTAAGTATGATTGAGGTGTCAGCTCCCCGCTATTGATATCATTAGTACTGGAATTTCTATATAAACAAATGTATTGCGAAATAATCCTAAACTAATATTACAAATGCGAATGTGTATTTGTTTGTTACGCTTTCACTACTCGACCTATCATCGTGAAATTTCGCAAACACGTTGTCAGAGGAACAGAAAAGGTCATAGAGAACCTATAATCCAGAAAAAAATACTGTTACTAATCTAACCTAACCTATATTAACGCCAGCTAAGCCGCGGACAAAACTTTGTATTTCTATATAAACAAAACCATTGCGCAAGTACATATACAATTATAACAAAATGCTAGGTTTACCTACGGCTTCTATATCTAGGAGAAATTAGTCACACACGCATGCCACTTAAATGCAACTTCATCATCACTTTGTATTTTTTGTGTCTTCTCGAGGCACAAAGTAGTCTTTGTTAAACTCTGTTCCAAGGTCACTGTTAATGGAAATATATCATTAAATGCAACGTTGTCTTACTACTTCTTATCGGCGTATATTACTTAAGAACTAAATACAGGTAATGAAATATGACTATAGATTTCCTCTTCGACTTAGCCTTATGTTTGACCTTTGAAGGATATACGAGCGTAATGATATACAATGTTACTTTCTATGCGAGACGATAGGTATTGCGTAACATTATTATGAACCAAAGAAAAATGCTAGCTTTACAAATAGCAAAAATGTGAAAGATTACGTAGATAATTTAATTAATAACACAAGCATACATAATATATAACAAGTGTAAATAAACTACGTAATTGTAGTAACGTTTCGTGCTTAAGCTAGCATCTAGTAACTCTGCCGCTAACACGTATTACATCTAATTAAAACAAAAATAGTCACATTCTTGCGCAAGTATTATTACTCAACGAGCCATGGACACTGACTATCTGGACGTTTATACCTAGGGCTGTCAAACTTATTATTAATTAATGGGTAGTATTAAACTGCACAGCAGTCGGTCGGTCGTTATTGGGAAAGTCAGTACCCTCTAATATCCTGACACTGGTCTAGCCTTAGGGTATCGTTAGCCTTCGGGTTGCGGAGGTCAGGTGGCAGCCGCTCCGTGTAAAAACTGATATCCAGTCAAATCCGGTTAGACCAGAAAAGCCGACCCCAAGTGACTTGGGAATAATAAAGGCTAAGAGAGAAGAAGATTAAACTGCACAGCAAAAAAATACTAATTGCACAGCAAAATATGCTTACCAAAAATACTAATTGCACAGCAAAATATATTTAAAGAGATCAAACTAAGTCGACGGAGCCCCGCATAGCGAGGCTCCTACTTTTGGGTGGGTTTAAGAAGGAACCTAACATAACCTAACCCTTCCGTGACGGAATGCAGTGATTTGAGACGTATAGGTGCTCGTTATGTTGTGCAATATTTGCTGTGCAAATAATATTTTTGATGGTCATTATATTTAATTCCTTAATTAATCATATTTATATAGAAATAATAGTAACAAGCGATAGCCTAATGGGAGACCATTAGACTGCTATGTAGAGGTCTCGTCTTTCGTTCTCATGGCATGATTTTTCGAAGTTACACTTAAAGTATATAACTCGCTTAGCGGTGAAGGAATCTTGCTTCAGCGAGCGAAAATCTGGATGTCTGCGAATTCTCCATAATGTTGTCAAAGATATGTGAAGTCTGCCAACATGCACTGGGTCAGAATCATGGACTATGGCCTAATACTTCTTATTCTAAGATGGAGACGGTCCGTACCTAGCAATCGGACATTTTATTAACGGGCATATTTTTAAGAAAGTATTTTATAGATGTATCTTTCTATCTACTATAAATCCTGGACGCAAGTTTTAAAGTAATGCTTCCATTTCTTACTAAAATTTGCATAATGATATGGGGCCTTTAGGGCGCAACTTAAACTCGTACTTGTCCAGGAATGTTATGCATATACTTAAAATAGGTTGCAAAATTATAAGATCTGGTAGCTAGCAGATTAAATGATTATAGACATTATTGCCCATAGGCTTAATCATAGGCTTACACGCTTGTTTCATTTGATATGTCTAGAAATGTGTCCGGCAGACGGCAGCAGACTTGCTCCCTATAACCTATTAGTTAAACCTAAAATATAGCTGATGATAAAACTGAGCTTAAGTACAGCCCTGTATCGGCAATACATGCTTATTCGGCCAGTTTCTTATAATTGCTTCTATTTTCGGAGCTGGTAACCCTATTGGCATTAACAAAAAGCAACCGTGACTAACTGAATCTACTTTTAAACCATTAACTGAATCGATTCCACGGGTGTCGTGAGAACACTCGAAGTAATACGACAAATATTGCGACACGGTAAACGCGGTACGATAACAAATATAGGTTACTCACTTTTGTACTAGCCGTGTAAAGGCTCTATACACATTTTCTTCGTCCTGACGAAGAAATGTAGCAGATCAACCTGCTACATATAACATACTTCAAGACAACACAATTCCTTTAAGAAATACATATATTAAAAGGAAGGAAAGAAAGGTTAAAAGGAAAACAGAAAACAAACATATATGATTCACGCATATGTTCCGGTGGGTTAACATGAAACTACGAATTTCCACTTGGTACGTACATATCTCTTTTGCTTCGTTTGTTGTCATCACTTTCTTTACATATGTTAGTCGGTTTAGAACGCCTGGCTTTACTATAAAACATCTCTGTTACAGTCAGGAAAAATATTGCTATAAATTGCTACAAAAAATGGTATAGCTACATTTTGAGCAAAATGTTATTGGTAATTATGTTGAAACTATCGTAGTTTCTGCTTACACAGGCAACCCACGGATGCAAGTCCGTCTATTATGTGAGTATGTAATTGTAATGATATTTGAACTATAATAATTTTAAATTACCACCTATTACTGCATACCACTACACCATAATTATAGCGGTTTAAATGGTCATAGAGCTACTACAAACGCATCGTAGTGTGATTGGAGCAGGAACTAAATATTATACAAATATTTGCTTCCTGCAGCTAATCTAGTTAGTAGTTCCGTGTTTAAGTGCATACCTTTAGAGCTGAAGGACTATTTGGTATTACAGCGATATTTTGCTGTTGCGACAGACTAGATGCCGCATTGTGCAGAAACATTACAGTCTCTACATAGCCTTATTAACGTAGGTAAGTTTAAACACTTTTTAATAAATTGTTGTTAAGCTATGGGCAAAAGGCATTTAGCAAGCCTGACTGAGTACAGTTTATCGCCATTCTATGTAACCTTAAACGTACGAAGTATTACATTGTTAAAGATTGTTATAAATTATAATATTACCGCCACCGCTTAATAACCAATTAAGTAACTGTAATGGAGGTGCGAAACGAGGTCAACGAACTAATAATAAATTAATACTTAACGAAGGTCTGCAAACTCATTAAGAGTGTATAAAAAGATAAATGACAAAAAGTTGCTGTAATACTTGATGATTTTATTACGAGGCAGTTATAGAGTAATTTCATCAATTACAATATTGTATCGGGACCGAAAAATCAGATAACAAATATAAATAATGATAAGGGCGACCACTCACATATATATGGATGTCATTATGTTATAAATTACTGGATTACCCGAAGTATGTACCCTATTTCGTTAACAGATGGGAATCTGGTGTTTGTTTTTTTTTTTTTCAAACTAGTTCTCACTGCTACACAAAACTTGGACTACCATTCATTATACCAAGGCAAGCGCCTTGTTACAATCAGTGGCAGTTCAAGTTAGCACTTTGCAGAATCTTTACTCACCCCAGGGACAGCACGAGGCTATGTGACTGAATCTTCTAGTTATAACGAACTTCTCCAGTCAGGTTAGTTTAGTGTTCAGGTAAAAGGCGATTATGCTATACCCTTTCTTTTTTCTAAAGGTTGAATGTATCCAAAATAACTTATCTTTAGTTTGATCAGTTTCTTGGACATCGATCATATCCTTCCAAATGTAAAGAGGACCAATATCCAGAACTAGAGCAAGTTTACAAAAACATGGCAATTTTGCGCAATTATCGAATCCATTGCGAAGAACCGAGAATCAAATAATCATTTTCTAGTACATCATCAAACAATAGCATAGTTTATGTGTACTACATACGCCAATCTTCGTAACTCTCAATTGTGTTACTTACTCTGTTTAGATCGCCTTAATTCTTATCTTTATTACTAGAAAGTCGGATTGAGGTCAATAGTAACATCTCAGTACCAATAAAATAGATTATTATTATTGGAGGATACTTTACTAATCGTAAATTTGAGAGACTTTGATCGCCTTTATAATGATTTATTGATAAATCTTAGAAAGTATTTCTACAAAATGTCATGTGGTTTGAAAAGAAACAAGTTCCCAATTGCAGAGGCTATAAATGAAATTTATAGGGCTGTACCTACATTTGGTAAAGTTATTGCAATTTATACATTTTATTGTGAAACAGGAAAAAACGGTCCCTGGCCAACGAACAAATATAGATTTGTATTTGGTTATTTTGACTGTGAATTGAATTGAATTGAAATCTTATCATTAAAATGAAATTGAATTTTGACAATATTCTTTGTATTCTCTCTGCACTTAAAAGTTCAAATAACAAACTTAATGAAATTAATAAGGTCACCATAATCACAGTCATTAGAATATCCAGTTTAGTTAACTAGCAATAGTGCATTTAAGTTGAGTGTTCAACATCAGCCCTAACGTTTTCTGATTACGTTAACAGCGGTCGGTTGGCTTGTGAAGGCCTAAATAAATTAATAATGTGGTACAACGCAGGTGAGATTGTAAGAACTACTTATAAACCTAACTACTGTTGGCTGGTAACTTCACCAAGATATGTGGCCTGGCAAGAAAATTGAGGAAATAAAACACAACTTAGAAGCGCTCAGTCGCAAAATGTCCACTTTTTAAAATGTCTTATCAGGATTGCTTCATCAGGATTTAAATCCAGGATCACTTTTATACTCTCGCGTTACATAATTTATATAACTTAAAACGGGTATTATTGCGATCATACTCGGTATTCACGTAACCATTTTAAATACAGAGCATGATCGCGAATAATCACTATCATGGTCGTATTCAACCTGTTCTCAATTATTTAAATCTAGGCCTTTAAACGAGCTACTGCCTTTAGCTAATTTACGACGGTGTTAACCAGATCGACCGACGATAAAGACTTTTTGGCTTACATTAAGACATTTAAAGGAAATGGATAGACTTTTGACGCCATTATAAATTTAGTCCACTTGATAATCGTTAACGTCAATTTTTGCCATATTTATTATGTTGTATTTTCAATAGATCAATTTAAGAGCCTTGCTCTTGTCGGTAAAGCCTCTTCCATGTCTCTATATTCTCTGCCATTACTTTGACTTCCAGGTAAAACATGACTTTCACTTTTCCGTCACCTGATCTGTAAATTATCATTGGTTTACCTCTTCCTCTTCATCCTTCTATTTTCCATTCTAAGCTCCTTCCTTTCTTCTTCTAAGGGCTCAGTCACAATATGTTCATTTCGAAAAATGTCTACAGGTCGCTAAACGTGCCTTTCGCAAAATGTCCCTTGTTTCTAATTCCTTGGTAGTAGTAAAATACGTTGAAAAGTGACGTAAAAGGTGAAAAATAATTTTGAAGAGTGGACATTTTAAGTTATGTAAATTATGCAACGCGAGAGTATAAAAGTGATCCTAAATTTAAACCCTGATCAAGCATTTTAAGCCGATCCAAGGATTGGCTTAAAATGCTATTAGAAAAGTTTCACATTAAAAGTCTTGACTTTTAATGTGAAACTTGTCTAATAGACATTAATATCATATCCTGTCCCCTAGTAATTAATCAGGACCCGAACATAACGAGCGAAATGTAGGACTAATACACACCTGCCTAACATTTCTAGGCGATACACTAACATTATTTATGTATTAGTTTACAGTAAAAAGTAAGTAAAAAATAAAGCCGACCCCAAGTGACTTGGGAATAATAAAGGCTAAGAGAGAAGATAGTTTACAGTAATAGGTATTGATAGGTATTGACACCATTGCCAGGTTCATATTTATTTAATAGCCAGACAGAATTAGCTGAACGTTTAACGACACATAATATACAGATTATTTACATAAATTATAACACAATTAGTTGCCTATTTTGAATTATTTTCCCATAAAATATTAATGTATTTATTTGAATAATAATGGTTATTACAAACACAAGTCACTATCGTGGCTGGTATAATTATCAAGCAACGGAAATACACAGGTTAACCTAAATATTTTTGAACGTTCTAATACAGCACGAGTTAAAAATGTTGAGGTATACCTAGATTATGCCCTTATTCCATACCAGCTATGACTCGTAAGGCCACAAAAATGTTGTTTTAGCCAATTGCAGGTTGTAAGATATTTTCAAACCCATTTGGAACACATGAATATAATTCTATAAGGCGGTATGGTAGATGAAATCAGGTTAATATTTTAAGACTTGATAATTATAATGGATTACTCGTAATATGATATTGCAATTAATCTATAGAGATAGAACTACGTCACAGATAACGGCTGTCGGCAATGGCCATCAGGCAATCAGTTTTACATCAGAAAAAAATATTTTGCTGTGGGCGTATAAAGTATCTATGTCTTTAGTTTTAAAGATTTCGCTAAACAACTGCAGAAATATTATCTTTTTTACCATAAAAATGCAATGCTAATATCAGTTACTTTTGAATATCAATTGCACTTGTTACAGAATATAGAGTTCACAAACCAATAAAATTATTTTAAAGATCTCAGAAAGAACTTTCTATGCAAATCTTTGGAATGTGATATATGCCGTAGTTAAGTTTGTATACAATAGTATAAAACTACAATACCCTAGTTACTAGTACAAAAAATAGCTATTAGATTTATTACACAGTACTTGCTCCTACTCATACCGTTAGTTTTGGTTCCCAAACTGACTTGTATTTCTTTGTAACCTGATTTCAAGAACAATATCGGTCATTCGGAACCCGTGTTACAATTGAAACTTAAAATCTTCACAGAACAAGTTAGGCGAGGCTGACCGAAATACTTGCTAATTTCACTTTCATACCTCACTCACGCACAAAATAGACCGAACGATAAGTGTTTCATTCAATCGAACCGGTCCGCACGAGACGAGTAAGTAAACACTTTCGTTTATTTTTTATTAAACTATTAACCTCATAAAATTGTATACTCATTTAGTTTTACTTAAATAATTTGATAATGATGTTTATGTTTTAAAATTAGATATTTAATAGACGTTAACCTACTAAGTTAAGAAAGGCCACAGAAAAAATGTTTACGAACATTTAATTTAGTATTTAATTAATTTCATTAACATTGCACGTTCTCATCACAAACAACCATTAAATGAATTTCCTATTTATTCTTAGATCATTATGTTAATATTTCGGTAGAATTATATTTTGTTAGATTTTAATGTTTACTTTATTCAAAGCGACCGAAATACAAGCCTAGAGCTTATTGCGGAAGCCGCTGCTAATAATAAAATGTAAATATAAATAAATGATATTGATTCAAAAATAAATAATATTTATAAGAGGCAGCAGGTGCAATACACGGGTGTGAAGCCTGAACCGATCATATTATCTATAGCTTGATTATTTGATAGAGTTATTGTATTATGCGCACAGCATCACAATAACAATGCTAGTTTGCACTTTATAGTTTCGCAATGTCGAGGATAAATGTATAAGTTCATCGTACGAGTAAGTACTCTAGAAGATGACTTACTGCATCCAGTGTAACTCTGGTATGTAGGAAGGATCTAACTCAAATTCAGTTACGAAGGAAGAACATAACACATATAACTTATTGCCATACCAAACCTTAAAGCTGACTGACTGTGTATTAGTTGAGACATTCCGACTACGGTTCTATAAATGTAGCTAAAACAAACAAACTATATTCATGTACGTATTTTTGAATAAACATAAATTTACAGCCTCACAGAAATCGGCTAAATCAGTCATTATAATATATTCACACGGATCGGTTGGCATTGTGCCATATAGTAAACAATCGAGCTAAGTACGGCTTACAAGATAATCGTAGACATTTAATCAAATATGCGAAACTAGATTTTGCCCACGGCTTCGCTCGCGTAAATGCAGGTTAGGTTATAAGTAATAGTACTTTTTCTGGATGGTAGGTACCCTGTCCTTATTTGTTCTCCTGACAACGTGTATGCGAAATTTCATGATTATCGGTCGAGTAGTTAAGACGTGAAATAAACAAACAAACAAAATCGCATTTATAATATTACTAACTTTTGCCGGCGGCTCCGCCCGCGTGGTACCTACATCAATTAAAAGTATGTCCTTCTCCAGGTTTTAAGCTTATCTGTACCAAATTTCATCTAAATCGGTTGAGTGGTTTAGCCGTGAAGAGGTAAGAGACAGAGTTACAATCGAATTTATAATATTAAAGTAAGGATTTAGGATTATGTTTAATGCTTACATATTCAATGTTCACCGATGCCAATATTAGATTATAGTCAGTAAATAAAGCTATTTCTGTCACCTAATAGAATAATAATCATGGGAACTTAGTTATCGAGTAAACCTTTATTAACCAAAGGTTTATTTACGTGACAGTCTACTGGGTAGGGCTGCTTGCTGGATACGATCTAGCCATGTATCATTATGATAATTCTATTATTACGTAGGCGTGCTATAATATGCGATTGAGGTGACAACACTACGGATACATATAAGAACTAGCTGACTCACGTCACTTCGTCTGCTTCACATAAGAGAATTTTCTACGTTGTTGCAACATTTTAAATTGATGCTCCGCTCCTATTGGTCGTAGCGTGATGTTATATAGCCTATAGCCGTCCTCGATAAATGGGCTATTCAATATTAAAAATAATTTTTCAATTTGAACCAAACATACAAAAAACCAACAAACTCTTCAGCTTTATAATATTAGTATAGATTACTGGTAACAAATTGTTCTTTACCTGTCTATGCTGGTATTCCAATATCGGACATAATTGAAAATCCATTGTGTCTGTCTGCCGGTGTGTCTCTGCGACTTAATTGGTCTAGAGGCTGTTCTTCATATAACAGTACAGTAACAGTTTAGCAACAAACGCTATATATACTACCATTTTGTGTTAGTTCTATGGATATACAAATAACTATAATATATTTTGACGTTCATAAGTGTTACTTTCTGACCTAAATGAATAAATGATTTTTGACTTTGACTTTAACAGATATCTACACTCGGCGTCACAAAAATCGCACCTTTTTAAAATTCAATATTAAAGTACTTTTTCTCAAACTTTGTCAATAGTGAGAATATGATTGTAGGATGTCATTGGAAAGGTTATTAAATTGCCCTTTAGGAATTATAAAGCGCGAATGGTTATTTTTATGTTTTACTAATAAAAAAATCACAAACTTAGAAAATAATAAAATTAATAAAAGAACAAATTTTAAAATATACAATTTCGTCCTTAAAATCTAGTGTTTCCGCCCCTATCTTTGATGACAGCTTCCATCCTATCCTTCATGGACCTCATGAGAGTTACTACTCTCTCTTGAGGTATGTTATCCCATTCTTCGATCACGGCATCCTGGAGCTCTTGGAGAGTTGTGGGAGCAGGATTTCGTGCTCGTACATGCCTCTTTACATCATCCCAGAGGTGCTCGATAGGGTTAAGGTCCGGGCTTCGTGCTGGCCACTGCATAACAGAAATCTCGACTTCTTCCAAGTAATCACGCACACTGGCCGCGGTGTGGCAACGGGCGTTATCATGCATTAGTATGAACCCATCGCCAACAAAACCAGCATACGGGACCACATGGTCTTGCAAGATCTCCATTATGTACCGAGCAGCATTCAGCGAACCTTGCCCTCGACCACCGCCAGTCCGAGAGACGCACACAAGTTCCGTTACCCGTCCACGGATATCCCACCCCAGAACATACAGGAACCACCCCCGTATTCTGTTGTTTCTTCGATGCAAGCCTGAGCAAAGCGCTCTCCTTTTCTTGTGTAAACTCTTCTGCGTCTGTCATTACAGAAAAGACAAACTCTTGTCTCATCGGTAAACAGAACGGCTCTCCAATGGTCAAGCGTCCAAGTGACGTGCTCCTGAGCAAATTGTAGACAGTCTCTTCTGTGCTGCGTGGTCAATTTGGGACCTTTCGCAGGTCTGTGGGCAGTGATTTTCTTTTCTTTAAGTCTTCTTCTAATCGTAGAGACACTCACAGCCGTTCTACGAGCTGATCGGAGCTGCTGTTGCACCTCAACAGCATTACTGAAGCGGTTGCGCAACGATGTGGAGACAATAAAGCGGTCGTCTCTCTCTGATGTACAGCGTTTTCTTCCTGATCCACGTCTTCGAATAAAGCCACCAGTCTCTTGGAACCGTTGATACACTCGTCGAACAGAGAAACGACTCAGATTTAATTGTCGAGCAACATAAACCTGATGTACTCCTTCTTGCAATAGTGCAATGACTAGAGCGGCTTCTTCAGAGGTGGTATCCATCTTCAGGTATTTTTTTCTTGAGTATGCTGTTCCGATGTGTACACTTTAAAGTCTGAGCAATGATTGACCCATTTTTTACCCGGACATGACCTTTTATACCCTATTCAGGTAGCTCAACTAGCGCTCTAATGGATGAGCATTTTTTCACCATTATGTTAAATGTTCCCTAATAATAAATTTTATTTTGGTTTTTAATTCTACCGACTAATAATGTAAAGGTATTGAAATGCTCTTAAAAATAATATATTTTTTTATCCAGTAGAATCAATGCGCTAAATTTTGGGAAGTGTTTATTGCAAAAAACAAAAAGGTGCGATTTTTGTGACGCCGAGTGTAGAACCGGTACACTATACCCGTGAACCTTTTGCGGAGTATCGGTAGCAAAGACTCTTAGACAAAAAATTTGGTGCAAAATAATTTTCTATAAAATACGGAACTTGTTCAACGCGCATCTCTTCGCTTTACTTCGTGTATAGTTTGGTTCCGATCTCTGTGCGTTTTTTCAACAACTTAGGTGGCAAACAGTCATACGATCCACCTGATGGTAAGTGGTCACCGTAGCCTATGGTCGCCTGCAATGCCAGAGGCATCACTTGCGCGTGAGATGAAATGGGAAGGAGAAGGAGCGGGAAAGGGGAAAGAGGGTGATTGGACTCACCGAACGAAACATAACAGTAAAAATACTGCTATTTCACGTAGATATTCTGTGAGAAAGCCCTTATCTGTTCGAGCCGGCCCATTCATGCTAAAAATAGCCTTACCCAATTTGCAACTACTAAACGATATGAAACTCAAAAGGAACTTTATGCAATTTTACTCTGGTAGACATCACACCGAATACAGGTGCGTCGTGGTTACCTATTAAAAAGTTGATAGTTATATTGTCCAATAATCAAATAGAAAAGGACCATGAATCTTGAAATAAGAAATTATCTGAAGAAAGAGCGAGAAAGAAAATACGACATATGACGTATTAAATGTATTTTCATATCTCATTAAATAATTTAAACATACTTGACCCACATTATGTAAAATCGTAAACTTTGTCAGATTTCAACTGTCACTCAAGCTTTAACGAGAAACTGCCTATTTAAGAATAAAGAACGATTATATTCAATTATGTAAAGAAAGTTCTCATTATCACAACATTATTACGTACTTATTACATTATTGTAGGTCACTGGTCAAACCTGTTTTATTAAGTGACAATAATAACGTGACAAATCAAAAGTCTAACGTGTGAAAGTCAAAGCTGTCACAATTATGACCCTCAAAGCTTTGCCGGTCATTGTTTTATGACAATTTTGCATGTTGCAGTCATTTTGCACGCGATGGCCGGTTCAGCAACAATACATTGTGGCATTTCGAGAGGCAGGGCGTGACATATTTCATAGCATTTTGTCATTATGTCGGATGTTGATAAACTTTATGTGATGTATTTTTGTATTTGATTGACTAACTTACATTTTACACTGAGAAGAGACCCGTGCGTGCCCAGCAGTGTAACAGAATAATATACTGTTAATTTTATTTTATTATTATTGTCTGCATGGATGGCAGAGCGGTTTAAGTGGTCGCCTCGCCGCTGCCACTGCGCTGAGTGTTGTGGGTTCGAATCCCACACGGGCCAATAATTTGTGCGATCCACTTATGGTTGTTCCGAGTCTGGGTGTTCTTTGTGTCTCTGGTTAGAATGATTGTACAGTGCGCCGCAACACAGAAATTATTGCTAGTGCCTACTACCGCACTAGGAATATTATATAATAATTATAATAATTTCTGTATTGCGGGGCACTGTGAGTATTAATAAAATTAAAAAATCATATATAATTATTCTTATATTTAAAAAAAACACTCCACTACGAATAAGGCACAGCGTCAGTGGCGAGGCGACTTTTTAAACCACTACGCCATCTGTGGCGACATAAGTATGGATTGATCTTTTATATAACTAAGTTTTTAGGAGATCTTACTTAGACCGAACGAAAAACCAGTTCGCTGGTTTAGAAATTATAAAAACATAAAGATTGTCAACTTAAATTAATGATTCATATTTCTGAATGATGCTATGTTGAAACAAACTTTATACCAAATATACTTTTGTCTAAAGTAACAACGCATGTAGGTTACTTTTTATATGAATTCGGGCCAAACTACCAATGCATAGATCTCACTTTGGTAGACAATATATGTGTGTAGCAAAGTACGTCTTAATCTATAAAAAATCACTCCAATCATTCGTCATATAAACGTTTTTAAGTTGTAATTGACCTGGAGTCAAGTTTAGCCTAGGCAAATTTTCTTTGACCTAGAAACAAATGTCATCAGATATTTTCTTTATCGTTATTGATTATACAAAATTTGTATAACCTTATCAACGATGACGTAGTTATTATCGAAATGGCAGTTCCATTAGGTTGAACAGCGGTAATCTGTCAAATCATAAACATTGCCAAGCATAGATTACAACATTTATATATTATCGCAAGAAATTAAATGCCCATATTTGCCGGTAAGGGAATCGCCTCTTCTCTATCAAGGGGTTTTACGATATTCACCTCCTTTGATTGACAGTAGTCCACAGTCATACAAATCTATTCGTAAATTCTAGAAACTCTAAGGTAAATAAACTCTTGTACTTTCATAAATAAATGCTAAACAAAAAACGAAAGTTTGATACACTTCACAGACCCTTCAGTAAACCACGACGTCTCCTCAGTTGAAAGTTCAGATATCGTACCGATACCCTCACTACATAATTCTATTCCATACAACCTGGTTTATAACCAACATTACTTTACCCGCCGAAGATTAAGGTCGAGAATCGAGAGTGAGGCTTTTTTACAAAGCGTAAATTATTTCGTTTGTACATAGGCGTTGGCCTCCAACAGCCAATATGGCGGACGAGCTCACGCTGTGAACAATATCATCGCGAAAATTATTCAAAGGCGGATTTACTTTCGCTATCGTAAGAATGGAAGATGGCCGCTGAGATTAGACTACACGGCACCGAGAAATTGGACGACGATTCTTTAATTAAATGTGAAAGACCTTCGATGATTAATCATTTCCCTGGTAGAACGTTCTAGAAACATTACAGCTAACTTCTGTCGGCGGGTTCGTTGGATACTTGATACAACTTATATTAAATTTCTTTATCAGCTCTTTTCGAAATAAATTGTTGCGAGAAGTCAAATGTCATTATATTCAAATGTTTTATACGTAAATGCAAGCTTGTTCACTTGCAAATAAGAGTCGACATTGCAAACAAGAGCTACGCGCAGTCGTGAATAGCATAACTGTGACGTTTAAACATATTGTTGCCTGTATACGAACCCTAAAAAAATCATCTTTACTATTAGTAATCTCCGTATCGTTTTATAAACATTGAAACACCTGATAACAACCAGCCTCTGCACAAGTAATCTCTGTAATGCATAGATCATTACACAATTTTTGGTACCTCCAAATACCGTCACGACAACTCGACACTTAACCTATCTGTGGCACAATGATGCACGCAACCAGTAAAGTAGTTTGTAAAGAAACCATAAACCAATATACTTTCATATTAATAGTAGTACCTAGTGTGAATGGTCAATATACTGCTTTCTGTGGCGCATCATCTGTCGGAAACGATCTTTCATACGAACGTGTTAGAGTAAATATCACGTTATTCTAGTAGTTTGCCTACTAGAAATGATTAATGAGCACTAATGAACACGTTCAACGGCGCCGATGCGCACACGCACGCGACCGCAGAGAACAACTCGCTATAATGGTTTCTTGAAAATCTTTTTATTTAGGTGGCAATGTGTGAGATCTTTGGAATATGGTGGAACATTTTTAATGTTGCGGTTGCTATAAATTATGGATTGACTTAATGACTGCCGCGTTAACAAAAGAGAAGGAAAAGAAACATTTTCTAAATCAGTCCTATAGTTATTTAGATAAATAGAAGAATAAAAAATAATTTAGCCCAGTGCGCAAACTCATAAAGGTCAGAAGTAAAAAGAAAATAAGTATAATTATCCAAACACACAAAAATACAAAGAAAAGCTTAGAGGAAAAACACGTATCTGTATAAACAAAGCGCTCAGAAGAAAATACAAGCATATAATAACGGTCACACTGAAATAGAAGATAAATGTTACTTATAGTCCGGTACTTTCTACCGAGCGTTTGTTCACTAATCCGAGAAGAGGGTTAGAAGTAATCCATAATAACGTCAACTGTAGCTTTTCTACTTATAGCTTTTTATTGCTTGTATGAGGCTTTACGAAAACTTCTAATCCTTTTTATTTTTTATTTTTTTATGCGTCGTTGGTGACAAACAAGCACACGGCGCACCTGATGGTAAGTGGTCACCGTAATCTATAGACGCCTGCAACACCAGGGGCATCACTCATGCGTTGCCGACCCTTTAGGAAAGGAAGTAGGAAGGAGAAGGATCGGGAAGGGGGAAAGAGGGTAATTGGGCCTCCGGCACTCTCACTCACCGAACGAAACACAACAGTAGGAATACTGCTATTTCACGTCGATATTCTGTGAGAGGGTGGTCCTTCCCCGGTCGAGCCGGCCTACTCATGCTGAAATCAGCGAGGCTCTACTACAAAACAACAATCCTAAACTTAGGCAAGTCCAATAGTACATTATTTCACTAAACCCATAATCACAGCTTATAAACGCAGGTATACACACCTGGTACTACATTATTTTTGCAATTACAAACATCGAAGACGCATAATTATGAGCTATTTAATATAGCTCATAATTATTACTACTATTTTAATTTACTTTCCAATAAATGTCCACTTAACATAAATCTATGCGTAGTTTCTCAAATGCTGATCTATGGAAACATGGGAAAATGCTGTCTGTTATAAATTCATTTCATCTAGCCACTTACAGATACATCTCGTTCCTTATGTGGTTACAGTAACTTACATAATTGAGCCGACTCCAGCCCAATGATTAATCAGCCGCTTACCTGCAACGGAAAATGTGCATGTTATCTATCTATCAAACTTGTTAAATTAAGATAAAACATGCAATTATGATCAATTTATCATTATTATTAATTAATATGCTAGCTTTGCTATTATGCAAGCAAATGTTTTCGGTTATTAATTTTATCAGAGCAATTTTGCTGCTGTTTTCAAAACGGGTATCTTAGTCTCAATCTTATTTTACGAGATAAAGAGACAAAACATTGCAATAATACCAGGCTACCAGACAGTGACTTTTTCGCTTTATATGACAATTTCCCACACTAGGAATAAATCCTGTATCACGGGAGACTTTACAAATAAACAACGGACACAAAGAACACCCGGACCCGGAATAATTATTTGTAGATCATACAATTTTTTGTCCCGTGTGAGGATCGAACCTACAACACTTGGTAGCGAGGCGAACACCTAAATCCCTACGCCATCATACATTGTTACTAAAACTAATCACGTCATTAAGAGACCGGTTAAATAAAATAAGTTTTTTATATGATATATGTAGGTATCAAACACGTACCTACGTAGTCTAGCGCACATAAGGTAATTAATAAAACTAGCGGTCGCCAAGTGGTCGAAATTCGACCATAATTGATTTAAATTTTAAATCTTTAATTTTTGTAGCTTATTCGTATAGATAAACTTTTAAAATTTAATGGCCAATACCGCCCAATTCTTCATAACCATAGTTATGAAGAGCTCTACGACATAAAACGAACAATGCCGAAATACTACGAACGCGATTCGACTGCGTGTGTCATATGTATGGTTGTGTGCGTGTAGTGTTTTTTCATTAATTTAAAGTATTTCTAATGCATATTTTATAAAAATATTAGGATTCGCCACTCCTTCTCCATATAAACTTTAACTGTGCCAAATTTCATACTCCTCCGTCCGCGCAATTTTCATAAAAAGGGGTACAATATTTTTGCTTCACGTATTAATATATAAATAAACAAACAAGTATGCGAAATGTGCGTCTTGCACTTGACCTAAATTACTTATCTTTATAACACATATCATTAAAATTTGTCTATAAACAAAAATGACAAATAAACGCCACTTAGCACATTTTTGTAACATTAGAGTTAATAAAAATACTAGATTTTGTCCGCTGCTTCGCTTGCATTTAGGTTAGATTAAATTAGTAACAGTACTTTTTCTCCGGATGAAAGATACCCTATGTCCTTTTCTGTTCCCCTGATAACGTGCCTGCGAAATTTTAGGATAATCGGTTGAGAAGTTAAGGCGTGAAAGAGTAACAAACAAATAAACAAACACACCGCATTTATAATATTAAGTGAGGATTAGGATATTTTAAGGCTCTGTTTCATAATCTCCTATTATCCATAAGATATCGCTATCACTCTACACGAGAAAGACAGCGTACGATTTATATTTCGCATAACTTAGTTGATAATTGCGAAACTGGCCATAAGCGATAAACTGTTTATACATATGTATGTGTCTTAGGGGAAATATTTACAAATGTGTAAGTTGCCGGCAGTTACGCATAATACTCAATTATATTTATATATCATAAAATACAGGTTAAGATACAAGATAAAACAGAAGATAAGGACTACACCATTATCTTCTGTATCTGTATCGATATTAACTTACATAAATTATCTCACGCCACAGGGTAGGCAGGGGTGAAATACACTCACATTCTGCCACATTACGAATTGAGATCCCACCTAATAAGCAAGCAATTGCACAGTTGTGAACTCTGTACTACTGAGAATTTCTTAAAAGAAAACCCCAACAACACCTTTCCCGATTCAGGAATCGAACCCGAGACTTTATGCACAACACTCGTCTTCACTACCGCTGACCCAACATGGGAGAGGCCGTGATTAGTTTTTAAAGCTCACAAGAAACTCGGTGTTTCCACATACACACATAAGCCTTGCAGTAGTAGCTATGCCACAAGCCGTTTAACCCCCAGCATATAATGAAGCAGTAGGTCCATGTAAATAGCACCTTGAAAATGTCTATCAGAAACTTCGGGCGAACGAAATATTAAGATTCTGCATACCGCTAAGTTTCTTTAGATTTCTTTCTTTGAAAGTGTCAATACACCGTGCTTCGGACCACTTCACTGTAGAGTTTAGGATGACCACAGCGTTACTTCATGTGTTTCATGGTTCCAATAGTACCAACAATAGGCTTTAAACTTCGTCATTTACTTTTCATGGAAGCCCTACAGAAAATAATATTATTGCCGTTACCTGCAGCACACCAAAATCATTTTCACGTAGTGATGCAGTATTTAACTTAACGTGTACAATAATCGATGTAAACATATTATCAATAGAACCATTTACAAACATAGCCATACAACAAATGTTCTACAACAATGAATTCAATCAACTAGAAAACACAATACGAACTACTGAATTAGAAGTTGACCCACTTTCTTTGAATCAAGCCATCTTTTGTTTAGGCTTCTGCAATTTATTGAACTGTACCAAACAAACTTTAATGTACGAATCGGTTTACTAAAACGGAAAAAACAATTTCTGATGCCAACATTCTTGAATTTTAAAGTTTATAATTAATTTAAGATTAGGCGTTATAAGTTTGAAGCCTTGTTTGAATGAGTGTGGCACTGAAAAGGATGAACCAATTTTGACGCGATCGATACTTGCCATATTAAATAGGCTTTGGCGAGCATCGGGACAGTGTCTAAAGAAGTATATTTATATACTATGTTTTGATTGAAATTTCATTAAAAATGAATATTGCTTGCAATTTTTGATGATAATTATTACGGCAATTTCTAGAGCATCAGTTCATAAGTGTTAGTGAAGGGATCAAGCGCAGAGCAGTCGAATATAGCCTCTATTTACAACACATATATGAACTAATATACTTTCACTGTATTATAGTAAATGTCCATTAGGAATAGGAAGCAAAATAAAATACTTTAACATAATTGTAAAATTATGAATTGCCATATTTCAGCAGCAATTACCATTTCTCGATAATTCTCTGACACAAAACCTAACCATGTTTCCACAGCCGGATCAAGAAATCTATTAACAGTTGCGCAAGCGCTGATATTTATATCACTTGACCAATGAGACGCATTTCTTTCAACAAAAAAAGTTATGTGAATATGTAACTTCTTAAATCTATTTTCAATAGATTGAATCCTACGTCTAACAACTTTTAAAGCCAGAGGGTCTTATTATAACGTCTTTTTTCTATACCAGATCTTTATTATTATGATAAAATTACATGCTAAATTATGTTATTACGCAGGTCAGTATCTCAGGCTTACATAACAACGCCAAACATCGTGCAGTGTTTAACGGCACATCTTAAATATATGCGTGCGCGCATCTCTACTTAAGTACCGTTCGGCGCAATGACATCACAACATTCACAGAAAGTGTGGGCGTACATCCGAATCAATGCGTTTGCGCACTTGTCAATCACCTGTCTTACAACGCATGTAGTTTACTACTGTAACTGTCGGCACGAAAATATATTATAAATTACTAGTTTTGCTCGCGGCTATATTCATTCATACAAACTTTCACATTTAGATTATTTGTTGATTATCAGAATTGTTTTTTCCTGTTGATCTTTTAATTAACCCCTACAGTAAGTAGATAAAATGATTACCTGAGATCTATTACAGGTTAAAAGCCCCATAAATACGAATATAACATGATATTCGATTGTCTCAATCGAATTACTAAATACAATGGCAATTGTATTCTTCCAAGTTAAGCAACGGCCCCTGACAATGGCGTATTACTAAACTAAAAACATTTTGTCATTTCCACTCCCGCGCATCGTTGGAGACAAGTGACGCTGACAGCTGTTCGAAATTTGAATGGAGAGCAAGCGGGCCACGATTTTCTTGAGAAAAACTACCGTCATTCATGCACGAACGATGTTCGAAGTTTATTGAACTGATTTTGAAACGTTTATTACATATACAAAGAGTGTTCTAGCGATTGTGAGTGATTATTAACTATGTCATTTATTATCATCAAAATATAACTGTAAAGATAGTGTATAAAATATAATATGGTTGTCTGGGAAATATGCTTATAGCATGCGACATTAAGGCGGTCGTTGCACTTTTTTTCTGCAGGAAGTTTCAATGATTTGTATTTCTATCACATTTTACTAGTATTATGGAGTTATTGGTGAAGTCTCCGCGTTAATAAGGAGTAAATAATCATAGTTATATTTGCACGACTATAGCTGGAGAATAATAATTTACTAAAATACCGTAATTAATTACAAAGGCAAATGTTGATGACACATCAGCGATCGTGTCCCGCTAAACTACGCATATGGAGATGCGGGCATATATACCTACATTACATACATATTATATACACAACATCTCCTGTGTATATAAAAATGGCGTATTAATTCACAGATTAGACATGATATTTTTAATTTTAATTCGTATTTAAGAAAGAGATTCGATGATTTATAGCGCATCCAGCTATTTTCAAAATATTAAACCATACCAAGACATAAACGAGCTATAAAACTAGCCACAAGGAAGTGTTGTTTTATGTGTTTACTTTAATCGTTTGTGGATTACCAAACGTGTAAAATATTACCGGCGTAGTTCTATCATAAATAAACTGGCGATGCGTTAAAAACAGTTCATGGATTACGAAGGCGATTCAAATATTCAATGACAATGTAGTGATACGAGTACACAACGCATCTACGTTCAAAGGCTATATTTTTATATATTTGCTTTGAGGAAAGCTATTAAACTGTCCTATTATTGCATCGTTAATTTATACAGCAAATTTTATGTTTCAAAATTGAACAGTTTATTTGCAACGGCAACTGCATGTCATACAACTCTACTTAAAGCTTAGCAAAATTTACTGGCGCAAAGTGCCGGATGCTTATTAGTAGATTTGGAAATTTCCTTGCGATTAATGAATGAATGCGATAGCCAAATTGATAATAAGGCCGAAAAAGCAGAGGCCTCACTTAGGAACTGATCGATCTCCCTTATAACAAAACATCCTACTAGAAACCATAGTCAAACAACATGTCAAGTAATAACGCAGAAATCTGATCTAGATGCATACCACAATTGCAGATGTTTTCTCCACCTAACGATATATATATATATATGATACGATATGATACTCATCAATCAATACGTGGACGGTGGACAAAATCGTTAAGTGTAGTTTTCCTAATGCCCCGTTGTCTTTCCCAGGCTTTCCCGGGCCGACCGGTTCAAATGATTGATCTATAACACAGATATCGAGAAAAATCCACCTGCCTATTTACGGCAAGCAAAACTGGGTCGCAAGCCATAACTATACCCAGTATCTAAGCAGAAATTTCCTCTGAACAGACATCAATCATATTTTCTTTTTGTAATAATTGTTTAATATATACTTTCTTCGAATGTCACATTTCTAAAAAGTCGGGCTATTGCATTTTGGAGCTATTAATACACAAACAAATTTAACCTTAACCTGCGAATGGCATTGAGAAAACATTATTGTATCAAGAAAAATGGAATCTCTGAGCTAATTATATTCTATCGAAATATTTTACATAATAAAAGTTATATGAAGTATGGATACACACTTTGCCGGATACCACCTTTGTAGTCGAGCCAGTGTGAGGCATAAAACTATGCGACCAAAAGTTAATTGTTTTAAGTTTATAATTAAAGAATTTCTTGAGTCCAGTGTTTCCATGCTTGTCAAGTTGCCACAACTAGATATGAAGAGTAAGTACAGTAATTAAAAACAACTACTAAAACTAGAGCTTTAAAATACTTAGAATACAACAGATAAATAACTATTCGAATATAGCAACGCGCAGTATTTCAAAGAAATTAGTATTCGACAAGATAAAAGTTAGTACCCGCAACCTATTTGTTCAGGAACGCAGCGTCCAATTATACGCGCACCGCTATCATGGCAGCTCTAATGAAAGAAACACCAATAGCATTAACGGGCCAGTGCATCTGTTACTCGCTGTAAATGGTCAGCACACTCACAATCGAACATAATTAGAGATTTCACGCGATCCAACACAAAATAGGGATGTGAAGTGGCCGTTCATTAACAAATACCGAAACCCAAACGTCAATGACAGTGTGACTTTGGAATTTGAGTTTATCTATTGTATTGTCGAACTGTAATTGAGTGCCGCGGTTGTTGGCTGGTAGCCTGCTGACAGTCTTCGTACGCCGTAATTATTGTGGAGTTCTAATCTGATACATTCACAAGTAGCAGTGGTTCATGATTGTTCTCATATTACGTCAACGACAGTCGCTAGACTATCTAGTTTTTAGAGCGGTTGTAGGATCGTGCTGCAGATACGTGACTTAACATTATTTAAAATATAACAAAATTGTATTCAAGCTGGATTACAATCCTTGAATAACTCATGTCTGTTTTATAATTGTTGTTATTGCGCACTTACAGCATTCATTTTTAAGTGCACTAGTTCATACGGTACTCATTCGTAATATATAATCACACGAAAGATCTTGATCGAGCTCATCGACCGGCGATTGCTATTAAGTGAAAATCAATATTAACAAAATAAATTGGTTTTGAAAAATAAAGGATAATTTAATTATGATTCGTTGATCTAATAATTGTATAACAGGGTGTATCCCAAATTGCGTAAATCTAAAATATTGTTATTGCATACATTAATAATAATAATAATAGTTTATTGTTTCTCTCTCACATAGATACATAATTGACGACGACTCGATGGCGTAGTGGTTAGTGTAACCGACTGCCACGCCTGAGGTCGTGGGTTCGATTCCCGCACAAGTCAAACATTTGTGTGCATGAACATGGATGTTTGTCTTGGTCTGGGTGTTTCTATATATAATATGTATGTATTTACAAAAAAAAAGTATATATGTATGTTTATCCATTGTCTAGTATCCATAGTACAAGCTCTGCTTAGTTTGGGCTAGATGGTGTTGTGTGTATGTGATAGAATATTATATTATATTATTATATTATATTATATTATATAATAAGAAATTACACAAAAAAAAACATTTTTAATGAAACCATCATATTAGCCACAATAACACGAAAAAATAACGTTAGAAAAGGATATCATATCACTTCCTGGCTGATATTATTACAACATATGTTTATAAGTCTAATAAGAATATTTAAAAATCAATCAGTAATTCAGGTTGATTTTGTCATCACTCGAGGCATTAAACGGGTATAAATAATTATTTAGTAGTCTTCCGTATTGTCTTAATTGACCATTACTCATTTGTTTAGCAGCTAGGAGTCTGGCACTTTGCCAAATAAATAGCAACTGACGCACCCCTATAATGTTAGGTTCAACCTAACTGGAATTATGTGAGTGTAACACATCAGCGTAACTTGCCAGGATAGGTCTAACTCAGTCTGGTAGTCTGGTAGTGGTGGTCAGGTATTCTGTATACCCTTTCACATAAAAGAAGTCAAAGCCTATAAATATTTAGTAGAGTGACACAGTGATGTTATCGTGATAGTAAACTAACGATACCAAAACTGGGTCGCGTTAAGGACATCCCTACGTTTAACCGGTACAAATTCCTTGCTACAAGTTTCAACCAAGTCTAGCCTCGTGACATCACCATTGACATATTTACGATTGCGACTAGTTGCTATTGGTAAATACCATTTAGTGTGAACGATCGTTAATTAAGAAACATTTGACAGCGATTCGACAACCGGTCGCTTGACACAGAATAAGAAAAGTTAGAAGGGCCAACGTGTGAAATGTACTAATTAAGGTACAAGTTTTAAATTGACTGTGAGAATTGTTGGAATTGCTGGCAATACAATTAAGTAAGAAATAATATTAAACATGTTTATGGGGCGTTGGTACTAACGGAATATTTTTCTAATCAAAATAATCTAGGATAGAAGAAATGTTATCTTGTTGTGTATTTACTGTGAGATTAGATTTTAGTATCATCAATAAAGTCAAGTAGGTCAGCTTTATGGCACGTGAAAATTCGATCTTAGGTTGTGATTCGACGCTACGTATTAAACCATGCCAATATTCTTCAAGCGTTCTCAAATCAAAGAGATCTCAGTTGACAAAATTTTGACGAACAATAAGCGCCATGCTTTTAGAACTAAATACGATATACGGTAATACTGGCAGTTTTACCATCAACACAAAAACACAAGTAATCTAGTACATCTTGGAACATGCATATAATGTTCAAATAAATGCGCAACAATTTAAACATATCAAAGACGCTGACACTATTTCTTGCGTGGCAGATGCTTCATGACATAATGGTAGGCTAGCTTACAGTGGCACGTTTCCTCATAAGCCAGCACATTAAGTGGAAAGCTCATCCCATCAGCGCAGCGGATATTAACGTCACGTATTGATCGCTCTTCTTATTGTCGCTTTCTTTAGGTGAAGGAAAGTGTGGATAAGATATTGAATTCATTAGTCGTAAACTGCAATTGATTGTCATCTTCCCGGAAGACTGTTATAAGGCTTTTACATATGTCGTCTATTTGTTGAAAAACTGATCAACTATTGAAGTTACGAGAATGAGAATTAGACTTTCCGTGATACCGAGATGATAGTCGAATAATAATCGAAATATATAGAGGAGGAGATGTAGAGATTATCGATACATGTTTTAATGTAAATATTAATTCAAGTTATGAATTAGAAACGTTTTATGCAAACATGCATAGTGACCAGCCTGATAGCAAGCAATCATCTACAATGATCGCTTGCTATCATACTGACCCAAATTAAAGATACAGAAGTACCTAATAGAATGGGAGAGTTAATTACAGTAGGTAGTAATGATCTCTAAACATAATGCCAACCTAGAACAATTGTCCTACAACGATAGTATTATGGTAATAACCCATGTCCAACAACTACAACAACCCAACCCACACATGAAAAGTACAGATCATCAAAGTACCAGGTTCCATATTCAGATCAAGCAAAACATCGATTTTAAAGGCGAATAGACTAATAAAACGGACTTCTTTATCGTGAACCGTAAAACTGAGCGTATAACAACACTTCTGCTTATTTCAACGAAGATTGCAGGCGCATTAGTAGCTATTAAGACTACCAGGGTCAGTAATAAAATTCTAATAAAACGATTAACTAACTGGTAATATCACCCACGATAATCCCTTATGTATGTCAGATACATAAATAATTTATATTACTGTCTTTTAATTTATGCCACCACAGAAATGAATCACATATCACGAGATTAAGGTAGCAATTAATAATAAACTAACTACGTAATAAATTAGAAAGCGGAAATGTAAATCATAGTTATGTATCGCCCACCGTCCATTAAGCTTGTGTTACACAATAGCAATATAATTTATATTTTAATTATAGCAAGGCCAAGGGCAGTGGTACACAGTCGCAGTGCTATTCTGTAACATCTCATTATAAAATTCACATCCAAAACCGGAGTGAAAACTGTCCGTTATTCTCATTAATTAAGGGAAATCTACACTAAATATATAATGTAATTATTTCGACTGCCGCATTGTGATATTTATTTATTTAAAACTTTATGCACAATATAGTACATCGGCGGATTTAATGCCACGGACATTATCTACCAGTCAACCATTGGGTGATGCAGAGATAAAAAGTGGTAGGTGCATACATTAGGATGAAATATACATTTATATATACTAAGCATATTATTATACTAAAGAATATCATAATAAAAACTATATATTACATAATATATACAAACCAATAAACATATTTTATAATCTAAATAAAATATATACTAATATATATAGATACAAGCATACATACATACGTATTATATTATAAAAGTTTTTAGACTATCGCGATTTATATACATACTTAATGTAATGCTAGACAATCAGAAGGTATTTATTACCTTTTAAATACTTTATCGCGAGTAAAACTCGTTGTCTAGCATTATATTAAGTATATTATATTATAATTGAGATGAATTCGATAAACTGTCAAGGAGGAGAGCACGTACTTTTACCTTGAAAGTGTTACAGTTTGTGGACATCCTGACTTCATGAGGGAGCGTATTCCATAGTAAAACGGACTACATAAAAATATCTTAGAAAATTATATATTTTCTAAGATATTTTTATATAATCCGTTTATTTATTATATTTTGGGTATAGTAAAAAATGTATAGATTAAAGTTATTGTCGCGAAAGAGATCGATCATTTAACGAAAATATAGATAATAGCACTACAATTTTCCTATATCATATCAAAAGCTTTGGTAAAGATTATTAACTTCTGCTAACCATCTCATTATTTATAAGGTCACGCTAGTGATTAAATTAGTGTGATCTTACAAACATTGAACCAAACTCCGCAAAGATGTCCCATACTCAAAATAATTCGCTGTAGATCACATACATAATATGTTCCGAATAATTATCACGCACTCTCACACAACTCTGCATTAATAATAGTGTAGTGACCAATAAGACCACTTAAAAACGGGTCAGATTTGACCCTCTACAGGATAATTTTGTACAAATTGATTTACCAAATAGAATAATAAACAGATTTTGTTTACACAAATTCGTTTCTATACAAAAAATCTAATCAAATTGAATAAAGATTAGAACATAAACAATTTGATTAGACATAAATTAAGACCATAAACATCTTATTCTATCCACGTCTACAATAGTAAACGCAAAGGAAACTGTTAACCCGCTTTCAATAAAACGTTTAAGGTTATTTTACTACATCTATTAAATAAATAACTGTCGTGCCCTGGAGTTTGTACCACTACCCGGGGTCATTAAAGACCCGTTAACAATTTGATTAGGTTATTTGAGTTGCATAAATATATATTATATTTATAAAATTAATTCTAATGCGCAATGCTTGTAGGTGATGTTTTATTTACGGTAAGTCTCGAGTCTGTGAGACAGTTTCTAGACAAATTATATTAATAAACAACTATGGGGCAAATTTACAAAAAGGCAGGTGAGTGTTTTATTAGTATTCTTTTCTTTAATTGATAGACTGCACGGATGGCTTAGTGGTTAAGTGGTCGCCTCGCCAGTGCCACTGGGCCGAGTGATGTGGGTTCGATCACACGGGACAAAACTTTGTGTGATCCACAAACGGTTGCTCTGAGTCTAGGTGTTCTTATACATGTTTGATATGAATTTTTATATTTAGTTTATACTATACATATAACAGAAAGTTATGCCTTATATTTTAGATTTATGTATATCGAGCAGCGGATAAAAACCCTGAACAACCAAAGTACGATTCTACTTGCCTGCATAGATATGTAAAACAGAAAGGTTGCCACTGAAGACAAAGTAGGCTTTACATCTAAGATACTTCTATGCTTATTTTATTATATAGCTATAAGTAAAGTGTTACATTAAAAACAATATCGATCGAGCAAAATTACTATATGTGTAGATTACAATAATAAAGCTTAATAATATAGATAACATAAATATGTTAATATTTGCGCACGCTTCCTTATCTGTTCAGAACATCACCAATATGATTAGAGCTGACATTGAAAAGTGAATTCTACCAAGCAAGTACCAGTAGTCTATTAATATACTTAGCCCTTAGTAATAAGTCAAAAAAATAAACAATAACATCGGTCATTACGAAATATTTAACACAATTCGATAGCATTTAGAACGTCCAACCAATATGTAATATTAATTTTTTTTTTAATCATAGTGCAATGGTGGCAAGCAATCACACGGCCCACCTGATGGTAAGTGGTCACCGTAGCCTATAGACGCCTGCAACACCAGAGGCATCACTTACGCGTTGCCGACCCTTTAGGAAAGGAAGTGGGAAGGAGAAGGAGCGAGAAAGGGGAAAGAGGGTGACTGGGCCTCCAGTACTCTTCCGAACGAAACACAATAGTAGGAATACTGCTATTTCACATCGATATTCTGTGAGAGGGTAGTCCTTTCCCGGTCGAGTCGGCCCATTCATGCTGAAATTAGCGCGGTTATACTATTCTAAATTCTGTCTCTAATACTCATTAAAAAAGGTTAACCTAACATTACAGAAGTGTATATTATAATATTTATGATGTTATATCTTCTCACATTCTTTTCCTTTTATTCCATAATTATATAATTCCTTTTTCTTCAAGACGGCGTCCCAAGAGCTAAAAACTGCCTGCTCAGTAAGTCGTATCTTATTTGTAAGTATAGAATAAAGTTACTTAAATTCAAACGTCTATTGGTGTTAAAATCTAGTTTAGAAATTATTTCAATTAAAACTAGCCATGTACAATTTTAAATATAACAAAATAAACTTTTTAATTTGCGCACTAAAGATCTTTTTATCCAACAATAACACCCAGTATAATGCAAATACAGCTATCATTAGGTCCGTCCTATTTATTGTCATACAATCATTAATATTTAATAAGTTGAAATATAATTGAATGGCTACAACATGTACCGTTAAACAATGAAACATGATATTAAATATTTACAATCTATTCCAACATTTGAATCGTTTATACCCTGTCCGCTAATTAGCTATATCCGTTTTAATCCCTCTATGGCACTGACACCATTAACATGTTCACTCGTCGTTGAAATTACGTCAAAACACACAAACTCTAATAGCCAACTCATTAAGAATGTGTAAATAAAGAAAGACTTACTATACGCTACGGTAGTGAATGCGACTGCTGTGCATGAAGTGAAGGTTTCGATTCCCAGGTCGGGCCAACAAAAATTGATTGGGTTTTTCTGTTAAGGAATCTTAATACCAGCCCAGCATTAGGAAGTTGGCGGTGTTAGATACCCCCGTGCTTCGGAAAGCACGTAAAGCCTGCGCCTGCTTACTCTCCGGTCGTGTCGGATTATCCGTCCCACCTGGTCATTTATTTTATTTTTATTTATTTTATTTATTAATTGCACAAATTACAATATTATTAAAAATTAAAAACAATCAAAGCTTATGTTTAGTTATAGATTGCAACTCAACACATGTGCATACATTGATACAATTAAACATCAAGTTAACAGACAGAAGAGATGCACAAATATACAGATAAGAATATATAGGTTTAATTTCGTAACACAACAACAACAATACAATATCTTAAAAAATATTAACTATTTGTACATCTATTTGGGATAGAGGATATCATTAAGAGTATTTAAAAATGTGTAAAATCGAGGATGAAAAATGTTTAACTGTAAATTATTTGTTACTAATTCATTATATTGTCTAGCCATTCTTACCAGCGGATTGTAATAAGAAATATTGTTTTTATAAATTGGTCATGAGGGTTAGGGAACAGAGAGTGCACTTGTGTTTGTACACATACTTGTGCACTATAATATCTCCTGCGCAGATGGCCAGTCTACGTTAAGATTGGCCGCCGTGGCCGAAATTCGGTCTGGAGGACATTATTGGTGGCAAAGACACACTTTGGATCTCTAAGCCAATAGAGTAAGTAAATTCTCTATCAAGAGCTTCTCAGTAGCAGCACGGGTTTTGTAATTCCACTCGGTATACAGTAATAGGCTTACCCTGTTTTACAAGGACCCTAAACCCTTAGCTTGCGATATGTGGGTGTAATACGGCCTCCACATACCCTTTCGGGGATAAATGTGAGGCTTTGTGTATATGCATTAATTCATCGACCTATATGATCGAAGCGTTAAAAGGAATACGGGAAAAAACGCAGTAGCTTAGGTCATCGTTATGCTAAGTGTTGCAATTACGGTACAGTGCAAACATTATGTAATCTACAAATTATTGTTGCGATCTATATGTACTTTTTATATCCAGTAAAATTTTCGCATGAATGTTCATATGCGAGCAATATTTGAAAACCATAAGCAGTGTTAGCGCAATGTATAAGGCATTGGACTTGCAATCGAGAAGTCGTGGATTTGGATCCCATCCATTACATTTCCGACGTGGACCAATTTCTTATAACTAACACAAGCATTCTGGTTGAGCTGAAGGGGTTAACGAGACTACTAGTCATTGTATAACATACAGCGAGTACCCTTTACAATAAGAAAAAACACCATAATATGTCAAATTGATTCCTCATTCAGTAGCGTTACATCCATTTACATACTCAATGTAAAGATTAGTCAACCCAACATCTCACTTACTTAATCATTAAGCCATTTCCTACATACACTTTGAACTATACTTTGCAAGATGTACGACGTTAAGCAACGTAGGCGCGGCTAGTAATCGGTTGATTAAGTCTTAGCATTGCCCAACAAGTAGAAAACCTAGCAATACATCACAGCAATTAAACCATCATTACACAAGTTGTTAGAATCTCTAGATAGAGTGAAACGGCTGCGCGTGAGTCGCCTAATTACAGGGAAACAAGCGGCTATTAGAGGCCAGAGATGAGCAACCTGGCGTACGCCTCAAGAAGCCTATTATTATATATATGCTTAAACGTATATATAGAGATATTTTATTTTATGTTATTTTTTTTATTAGGGTAGCTTACAGCTACATACAAGTAGTTATATAAATACAATCAATAAATGCCAATAACAAGCTTCCACAATTATTTTACAACTTGATTATATGACAGCTTAAGCACAATTAGATATAAAAGAAAAAAATGCAGTTAACAGACGGATTTACTAGATTGAGCCAGTTGTAGTATCCAATATTTATAAATGTATAAATTATTAACAAAAAAATTGGTTAAACAGGATCTGGCAGAATGTTTACAAGTGGTAAAGAGATCAAAATGACTGTCAACATTTCATTTGTTATAAATTCAATGAATACTCTAGGCAGAAAGCTATTCACTCTAAAATTTGTGTGGCACGGAGGTCTATATATCAAGAGATTATAAGTAGTCGTGTAAGACATACACCGGTCTAAATGCCGATAAAACAAAGTGTTTAAATTTACAATTATTATTATTTTAACTGCACAGGTAGCGTAGTGGTTTATCGCCTTGCCACTGCCACTGTGTGTGAGTTGTAACCTCTATACTACACGGGTAAAAAAATAGTATCATTAACAAATAGTTGTTCCGAATCAGGGTATTTAGTGTCCGTTGTGTATCACTGTGTCGTCTTGTCCGCTGTGGTTGTAAACATACGCCATATAGTATTTGTTCACTACATTCAGCATCCGAAAAGCAACTATCTCGCCAAAGTATTATATCTTACATTGCATATGGCAAGAACAATAGACTAAGATGTGGTGATTGAATCCTAAATTTGCCTCGGCCAAGGAATATGAAAAATAATAAGAACGTGATACTTATAAAACCCTAAAAAAGTTGGTCTAAATGTTGACCATCTCTGACAGGCCACCAGTGAGCAACGTCATACGGCGGTAGGCACATAAATCTTAAAAGAAAGTGAGACCAACAGCTAAATTGACCCTTACATTATAAAAATGATTTAATCTCAAGATTAGACATACACTACATTGAATCGATACAATTTTATAATTAGTAAGTGCGCTCATAAAACCACCACCGTCCACCGTTTTATATCTTTCGGCATCTAAATAGATTCATGACAAAAAAATAACTTCCACATATTTATATGTATATTCCCCTTCTACTTCGGGGATGATATGGCCGTAATTTATGCTACCGGCCGTATAATCTCTGAAGTGATTAGGCAAAGTTGTAATACACTTACACACTTACTCTCAGCAATGGTTAGAACTCCCCCAATAGCTGACGAGTCTGTTGCAGCCTATCGGACACTATTCAAGACATCGTTTAACTGCTGACTTATTGAGTTGCTAAGCATAACTCGCCTAGCCTGTTTATTCTATCTGAGACTCGAGGATTAATCGCTGAGCTCAGATTTACGTCATGGGACCAACGAAGCAAATATATTGGACAATTGGATTGAAGGCGCTCCGGCCGGTCCTTTCGTTGTGGGTGTGGCGACAGCACGGGACCCTTTCCTTCCGGCTGGTGCAGGTATTATCCGGGCACGGGTGCTTCGGATACTACCTGCACAAGGTCGCGAGGAGGGAATCGAGTCCCGTCTGTCACCACTGTGATTGTGGTGAGGACACGGCGCAGCATACGCTGGAGTTCTGCCCGGCGTGGGCGCAGCAGCGTCGTGCCCTCGTCGAGACCATCGGTGCGGATCTCTCGCTATCGGCCGTAGTCCGCTTCATAGCCGATAGCGACAGGAACTGGTGTGCGGTCGCATCCTTCTGCGAGGACATTATCTCGCAGAAGGAGGCGGCGGAGCGGGCCAGGGAGGAAAGTCTCCTCGATGATCCGATCCGTCGCCGGCGAATTGGGCGGCGTCGGCGCGCCGATGCGCGCCTGATGCCCCCCTAACGAAGCTGAGGGTGGGAGATTGGGGTATTTATTCTCCCACCCGCACTCTTCCGCGTAGAGGCGGCCTTTCTGGTGCACCCAGACGCCGCCGCCAGTGTTGGTGCCCGCGAGACGTGGGCAGTCGCTGGGTGGGCCGCTGATGTTGTATCAGGTTCCAACAGCCCACCCGTCAAGGCGAATTGACGGTGCACAGGGGGGTTTTAGTCGGTATGCCGGCCGTGTTGTAGGCCGGTGAGCCCGACATAACCGTCCCACCACCCCAAGTGGGGCGGTATGCAAAAGGAGCATTTCCCGCCTCAAAAAAAAAAAAAAGTCAGGTTAGTAACAGTTCTTTTTTCTGGATGATATGTACTATGTCATTTCTGTTCCCCTGACAAAGAGTATGCGAAATTTTATTACCATTGTTCGAGTAGTTAAGGAGTGAAAGCGTAACAAACAAACTCAAATTCGTTTTTATAATATTAGTTAGGATTGTACATATAATCCTTGAAGCGCTTAATATGTTATATACAATAGATTCACAATAGATAATCGTCAAAAATCACGTCACGCCTCAGGGTTTTTTATAAAAGCGAAACAGCACTGACTCATCTTAAAATCTCCACAATTAGAAAGCGTACACACACTTCGGATTTAGCACGCATGCTACCGTTGAGACCCCAGCCTGCATATATTTCTATTTTAATCTCTATTCATTATTTGCGCTGAACTCTCGTAAGTAAACACGCATATAGTATTGACATATCTACTTATACCCCCTTTTTAACGATAACAGTTTCTTGGAGGCATCGTCATGCTATGTTTGTCTTTATGTTTTTTTATGGTTTATGTTATATATTTTTATTTTATATTATTATATATTGGTGGTATAGTTTGGAGGCAAACGAGCAGACGGATCGCCTGATGGTAAGCGATTACCGCCGCCCATTGACAACCGCAACACCAGAGGAGTCACAAGTGCGTTGCCTTCCTTTTAAATTTGGCCCCCTCATCCTCTCCCAGAAGGGAGGAGGGGAGGGGGAATGGGCCTCCGGTACCCTCACTTACTCGACGAAACACAACGCAAGCGCTATTTCACGCCGTTTTTCTGTGAGGTCGTGGTATCACTCTGGTCGAGCCTGGCCATTGCGTGGCTTTCCCACTTCTTCTTGGCGAATAGCGAACAGGGATAGCATGACACTTGCTTAAAGAAACTTACATCGTGTAAATGTAAATGTAAGTTGTAAGAACACATTTTCGATCTTTGAACAACACATATATACACAAACAAAATCTATTACTAATCAGTGTGGCAATATCTGTAGGTTAACCCAAATGTCCCTACAATGTGACAAAATAAGATCTATGTATATGTCCTTGGTTTTCCACATACTTATGTGACTTAATACGTAATTGCAAAATGGTATTTTACAATGGTAATACACACATACCTAACTCTTTAGGTGAGACTAGTTATGTATGTATGTATTCAAAGTAAGGAAAAAAATAATTAAAGCGCGTGTAAAATGATTGACTGCAACAAATCACGATATAGTAATATTAACAACAATTAGATGTACTTAATAATATTTTCCAGCGCCTTAGTGTCTTATATTCCACGGTTTTATCTACCCATGGTCCATTGTCTAGTACCCATAGTACAAGCTCTGCTTAGTTTGGGCTAGATGGTGTTGTGTGTATGTAATAGATTATATTATTATTATTATTATTCATAATCGGCACAATGTCAAGTATTACAACGCAACGTAAACGTTTAAGTTAAGTATGTCTACCTTACTAACTGTTTGCGTAACTGTCGTCCAGTAGCTTCGACCGCAGTCAAACATGTCAGCAATTTACATAATTAATGCACAAAAACGATGATTCTCAAACTTGAAGTGTAGATTTTAGGAGCTTTTGTTACAGGCTAATATTTTAGCATTATTGCACCTTATTTTAAATTAGTCAGTTATAATTACTATGGTCGAATAATGTCTCTACATAGTCGGCCCAAATATTGCCGAAGCGTCTATACATTTTTTTAAAGCGTATAAGTAAACGTAAAGTGTAAACACATACCTATGTTTTTTTAACATCTCATATATCATGTATTATTTATAAAAGAAGACAGATTTAATTACAATACTAAAATAGCTAAACAAAATGTTTTGTAATATGTACTTATTTATCTTTCACTGAAATGTTCTATTTCGGTCCATAATATGTCACAAGATTAATTTATCAATATTAATATATGAAGAAAGAGACCTTCTAAATCTCCTTAAATAAGTATAATTGGTCTTATAAAACCAAAATTCACTTGTAGACTAAAGTAGTGCATTCGAGAAGAGTACCGATTGTTCAATTACAAAGTTGTCGGTTATTTCTTAAACATTTGTTCATTATTAATTTGATCAGACTTGTGGCGCTAATAAAGTTTAGATACCGCTGCACTATGGTGTAATTGCAAGGTGATTGTAACTAATTGGCAATTGTACACGAGATATAAATGACCTTAAGGGCAAACCTATACTCTACGACATCACACTTAAAGACGTGTTTTAGTTACAACCTCATAGCTTTTTATGTACTATAAATATTATCTATAAATATACACGCTATAAGTATCAATGGATCAAATAACTTTTTGGCCCGTTTAAGGTCCGTACCGAAAAGCAAGAGTCGCAAAATAACGACTTAAGCTATTGGCCCATCCATGGACTCTGTAAACACTTGACCGAAGCAAGAATTCGGTGTTATTGATAGCATCACACTCCGGTACCGTAACTTATTATTAATAACCTATGTCTACGATAACGGTGGGAAGTAAGTCTTGGATTGTATTAATAAATCATTTATAAGTAAGTATAAAGTATAATTACGCAGTTGCATTATCGCGCAGGTTGCCACCCAAGTTTAAGTTAAAGAAAGTTTTGTGCTGATTTGCTGTAAATAAAAACAGTATTTACAGCAAATCAGCTCAAAATTTCTTAAAACAGAAAATATGACAATAATATTGCTCGTTTTTGTATAGCGAATTTCGGCCACGGTAGCCAATATCGACGGTGACTGGCCATCTGCGCAGGAAATACTATAGTGCACCAGTGTTTGCGCAAACACAAGTGCGCTCTCAGTTCCCTAACTCTCACGATCCGATACGACTGGAGTGAGATTAGGTACTTTCCGTGGTTTCCGAGGAATGGGGATCTCCAAACCAACTACTTTTCTACAATTAGTGTATTAGATGATTCCCACAAAGTAAATTGTGTAGTGCTAAGATTCGATCTTCAGACAGAGGGATTTATACTACTCAAATCGCGATCTACAACGAATGCCAGTGAGCCCTGCAGGTCTTCTACGCCTTAGGCCTTTGCTTCAATCTAACTGCTGTTAACGTTACTGTATTTAATTCACTCGTCATAATCATAATCCCATTGCCACACTCTATTTTCTTAAGAGCACCTATAGCTGCATACCTTTAACAATTTACTACAAAGAACTGTTACACAATACCCCCATTACGTCCATAAAATTAAAATGCATAATATAATTATAGATTTAATACAGTTAATAGAGTAAGCGAATTTTCCAAGCACACGTAACTCACAAGATATCTCCAAGCGATGAATGTCGGTGAGTCATACCAGTCAATATGCAAAAGGCGACAAATGCATTAGCTAACATTCTATTCACGTGGCGAATACTTACAGGTACTGGTAGAGGATGTCCGCTGCTAGCGCGTCAAGAAAACCCTGACAATTTTCAGTCATAACTTACTGGGAGGCTAACCAGTTTATCTGTTCACGGTATTACAGAAAATGATCAGATATTGGGTCATGTCCGCAATTTCCGCTGGGGCAAATTTTCTAGGGATGTGTTGTAAAGATTTGCCTAGTTTTTTTAGTATGCCAGTTGACTGGTATACTCTAAAAAGCTATACATATATATATATTTTTTTTTTTTGTCGTACCTGTTCCCGTACCACTGAGTTATACTCTATTACGGCCGCCTTGTTTGTATGATACCAATTTGTTTTACATGACAATATGTGCAATAAAAAGCAACAGCGTAATTGCCTCTTTAGAATACCCCATCGGTAAGATGATCACTCAAAAGACGTAGCTCGAGATGAGTCTCAAGTTATAAATTATTTATTCATTAGGACATTCATTCTATATTACCTAAATTAGTTATTTGCCAGTAATAAATTCTGTCATCAATATGGCACTTGCTAATAATATGCTTTATAATATAACATAACCATGTAGTTTTACTCAACGCCATTCGCTCACTCAATACTAATTAACACTCAGACAACAGTCAGGGTGACGTAATAAAACGACAACGTTACTTAAAGTTGTATGAACGTGTATGAAATGCATGTGTGGTGCATAAATATGCACACGCGCACCGGAAAAGGGCGCGACAGTTGAACTTTCGGCCAATCGCGTGACATGACGAGGTGCACTGTGCATTCGCGCCGTTGACTCCGATACGAGCGGACGTAACCGTGCGTGATTCACTGATGTCAATCATTGATTGAACGAGTTTTGCACATAGATTAAGTACAAACTGTTACACGTGTTGAAACGAAACAGAACTTGTACAAGCACGGTTTACTGAGTTGAGCTAGAGAAGAAAATACTGCAAATTCGTTAAATGTAGACGACAAAATTTCCTATCAAATCATAAAGATCTTCGAAGGTAGAAAAGACAATATATATTTTGAGTATTTTTGTACAGCTTTTCCATATGACATGTTTATATCTCTTTATCAGTGTCTATTTGAATAATTCATCCAATCAGTACTACTTTCATATCGATTAGATGAAGAATTAAAGATCATTCCTTAATTGATTTGACACCGTGGCATACATTTTCGCAGCAAGTTCGGCACGTCGGTTTATTGTTTTAATATTTGCATAAATAAACTATGACTCTTAAGATTGCCAATAATACGAAATGAAACAAAAGTACTTCAACATCCTGTTTCATAAACACATCAGTAACCACGTGTTAGGATGCAAAGATCTCATCAGCCTCGGTCAAGCCCCATAAATAACCAAACTACATAACACGTACAAACACTATGAATTCGGTTACATATTTGGTGAATAAATTAAGATATATCTGAATACCGGTCAGTGTGACGCCGTTAATATCAATGTCAGCGTACCGAATAATTTACCATAACATCATAAAATGGAGGTGGATTATGAACTGAATTACGCAAGCTAATAAAGCCATTAAGTATGGACATTTTTATTCTCGCTCTGAGGCACAATACGGACTCTGTAACAACAGAGTCGTGTGTTTTTTACTAAACCATGCTTAGCGCATAAGAAAATATGATTGTGACTAATCTAAAATTCAATTACTTTATGATCTGGCTGGTTTTTATGGAGATGTTTTCATTTTTGTCAAATGTAGTTCTATACAAACTTAATCAATACCACTCTTCGTTATAACTCAAATAGGAGTTATAACGAAGAGTGGTATTGTTTATTATTTTATTTTATTTATTTCTTTGGAATAACAAACAGTTACACATTATGTCCTTATAACTAATAGGTACATTGTAATTGAAGTTTGATTAAATGTGCAACCCACACCGTTATCCACAGCTTACATTATTATAACATTTATTTATGTCAACATAAAGATTATTCTTGCTAAATAATTAGAATCAGAATTTTATAAGACTCTATTTTATTATTTCGTATGTATATTAAATTTAAATCTGCCGATTCTAATTTAATTTTCTTAAGTAACGTTGACGGTCATGGTGTAGTTTTGCATTTAATTTAAGATTCCTATTTACTATAGTACGTCCTTTTAAATAGCACACGAGTGAAATCTCTAACGGCAGTTCTATAAATTTGGCATTAAACGCATTCAATCCATACCGAGAATGAAATTACAAAACAGCACATATATTTTACGACAATTCGAAATTACAGTCATAAAATGGCACTAAACTTATATTGTCATGTTGCGTTGGATGATAATCAAATAAAAGCATTTATGTGACAAGTTAGCATTAAATCTAAAACTGTGCCGAGCGAAGCTAGCGAGCGCATGGCTGTTTCTAAATTATGTGACACGAGACAATCTAATGTAAAGAGAGCTTATATAGGTGCGACATATCCTGCGCGTGCGTTTTCAATTCGAACTAGGATGCATCGCAAGGCATGTTCTGATGTCTGTCAAGTATTTCAACACAAGAAAATAATCACTTCGAATATTTTTATTACGAACATCTACACAGCAAGGCCAACTGCTGTAATTTTCGATACTGATGAAATTAGATCTGGCCACTGCGCTAGACTATTTAATTATTATATAATCTCTTTACTACTTTCCTATAATAATAGTTATATAACAATGGATGGAATCAAAAACGGCTTGTCTTCGAATTTCAAATATAGACCGGCCATTTTAAATTTATAAGAAATTTTATTGCATTTATAGATAGCTGACCTAGTTACATGTAACATACATACATGCATACATAGATTCACGCCTGTTTCCCAGAGGGGTAGGCAGAGACTACGGATTTCCATTTGCTACGATCCTGACACACTTCATGTGTGTTACATGTAACATGAATTAAAATATTAAGACACATATGCATAGATAACGATATATATCCCAAAACTTGCTTCACATTTTATGTAAATAATACGTAGCTATAGATATAGTGTTACACAGACCACGCAACCAAATCATACTCGCTTTGCGACGAGCTGCGGAGGGAATAACTACATATTAAAAGAATTGATCAAAGATTCGATCAAATAATACCATGACATATTTTAAAGAACTCTTTCGACTGCGCGGAGTGATTTAAGTGGCCGTCTCGTCACTGTCTCTACGCCGAGTGTTGTGGGTTCAAATCCCACACGGGATAAAAAAATGTGTGATTCACAAATGATTGTCCGTTTTTTCATTGTTTGTAAAGACCCTCGCGACACAGGAATTATTACTAGTGCGGGAGTTGTCTTTTCTACAGAAATATGCGCCGTTTATTAAATTGCCCGTTAGCCTTATATTTCTTTTATTCAAAAACATAAAGACAGCATCATTCAACATAGATTAAACCTCACTAAACATTGGACACGAATACAAAAATAGCAACTGATACGACAATCACGAATGAGGTGTAAAAAAGTAAACCTTAGAACGATGTTTTTATCTGCTCATTGTTACATTATGATAATGTGCTTCTTACGAGATTAACGATTTCCGTACTATAAACAGTTTGAGTATGTACCGTAAATGAGTATAATTTAAACACGACCGCATTCATAATTTAAGAGAATAAAGTTCTAAGTACCTACGTGTGTGGGATTATTTGCTGGCTCGCATGTAATTAATCTGCCTACATGTTCTAGACTTGAAATTATCATTGCAAATGTACTAAGCGGAGTCTGATGGGCTTTAAAACAAGTATACAATGTACAGTAGTGATGTGTTTGAGGCGCTCATAGCTAGTTGCACTCACTGATCGGTAAACAATTAGCGAGGTTAAGCAATGTTGGCTGCGGTCAGTCTATAGATGGGTGACCGCTTAGTGGTATTTCATCTGATCGTCTCCGTGCTTCGGAGGGCACATAAATGTTGGTCCCGGTTGTTGTCAAATTGACAGCAGTCGTTAAGCCACGTCAGAGGCCTACAACTCTTGACAACAGGTTGGCCACTAACCACACGAAAAAGAAAGAAGTAGTGACGTTTTGATCAGATTGTTTAGTATCTGATAATCCCAACTAAAATCATAAAATAAGTATAATCAGCACGTTGGCATGTCAATTGTGTCAAAAATAACTCAGCAGAGTAAATGCAACAGCTGAACTAAACAACTTAATAATTAATCTGACGGTGATGTAGAACCTTTTTGTTGGTTGATACCCATTTCAATTAAAAGGATCTGTTAGCACATATAGATGTATTACAATATTTTTGCGTATTTGTATCTACGGCTTATAGTTACGGCAAAACTTACTAAAATTATCAAATTTCAATATTAAAAGCATCATCACTTACTCGTCTGCCACCAATGGCAATAAGAAGAATAAAAAAACTTGATATTCATTCATCTTGATCAGAGCAAGTGTAGCATAAGTTAACAACTGCCTAATATGATCAATTCGTTAATTTAGCCTTTGTTTAAGTATTAGGTTGTATTGCTATCTATCTATTGTTTCTATGTATAATATAGAAGTATTAACAAAAAAAAAAAGTATATATGTATGTTTATCCATTGTCTAGTACCCATACTACAAGCTCTGCTTAGTTTGGGCTAGATGGTGTTGTGTGTATGTGGTAGAATATTAATAATATTATATTATTATTATTATTATTATCTTGTTAGTGTTAAGAGTTAAATGCTTCTTTAAGGCCGATGCTATTTCTCGCGTTCTATCTTTTCCATTATCGCTCAACCTAAGATTGTCGAGACTCATGCAAATTAACTAGAAATAAATAATTATAAACTTCCGTTGCTGTTATGAATCGCAGCACCATGGAATGTAGTACAAATGTTATTGGGAGTAATATAAAACACTATTACGGTATAATGTAACTTTTAAATGACTACAATGTGTCGTAATATATTATTATGCTATAAAAGTACATAATTAATGTGTTTCGCAACTTCTCCTACTCTCTGTATATTTGGTTTGGGACACTATTATAATTTAATGGTATACATACTGGTCAATACAATTACAGCTAGCTAATAAGATGATATTATTCATATGTAGGTATATCCTGATTAGAAATATCTTAAAAGGATTAACAACAACAAATATGTTACTTTTTATCAATATAAAGTTTCTTTAAATTATTCGTATTTTATAACCACAGACAATGTTTAGAAGTTTTAAGGTCTCATTCAACGTTCCTTGAAGCCGCGCTATCAGACTGATCGCACTTGCGATAAACATAACTTAAAACGTGAACACAAAAAAATGTATTTAACATAAATAAAAAACAAAAAGTAATACTTAATTTAACCGACAATTATATTACTTGTGCTCTTATTTACATAATTGAACATTATAGTTTTATTTTAAGTTGTTCTCTTTTGATTGTTTGTGAACTAAAGAGATGGCATAGGCTACATAATCAACAGCGCTATTCATGCTTTTATTTCAAAAGCTAAGGCAAATAGTCTATTTATTTTAAATTTATATCACGAAGTTGACAGCTAAACCGTTTTAAATGATTTTTAGCAAGTATTTATATTGACATTCTCCGCTAGCCAATCTACAGACGGATGCAAGAATAAAATAAAATGATTTGCTATCGTGTGAAGTTGATTCTAAGTAGAGCGTCGTGATAACCAGTAATAATGGTTAAGAAAATGTTGAAAAACTATGTTCCTTCTAACTCGCTTTAGACACGAAATACGAGGCTTTGTTTTGTAATCTAATGCTGTCTAGAAAGAATTCCAAATAGATTTATGTCTTAGAACAATTTTGTACACGATCTTAAGTTGCACTATATTCTAGAAACGAGTCGAATACCGTTATCTATGAACGTTAGGTATTAAGCATATAGTAACATAAAGGAGGTGGAGTTTCATTATACAAACCGTGAATTTGATTACTCTGCAAGGTAAATTCGAAATGCATTGATTTTCTAATGATTACTAGCTTTGTATGATGCGCATAACTAGTAGACATTATTTCTAATCTTAGAGAAGATTAAACATGCGCAGGAAGTAGATAATAGTGCAGGATACAATTCCATTATATGTATATGTAACCTTACAATCGCAAGACCGATGCCCCAACAATTGAAACCGAAAAAATCACGCTTAAAAGCAGGCAACATTATAAAAAATGTACTAGGTATATCTTCTCTCTTTTAGAAGAGATTAGGTATATAGTACATAGTACATAGATTGGGCTACGATTAAATAAACAAATGATTTTTCTCTTTTGTTTTTGGTCTGGCAGTTCCTCTATATTATTTTATCAAAGTAAATTAATTAATTGATTTTATGTTTGTTGTCATTAAAATCCGTTAAGAAGGTTATCCCTGAAAACGTAACAAAACATCTTCTCTATGTTTAATTTCGATTGTCCTATTTCGCATATAATAACATGTCAACCTATTATATCTTCTAACACAAACAATAACTACATGTAGTAAAACCTCAGAACCTATAACTTAAACATGCCGCGTATTTCGAAACAGCAACAAAGGTGCAGAGAGGCAGTTAAAATTTATTTAAGTAAAGGACCATAAACAAGTTACAAGTATAGATAAATTTGATTTAGTGTTCTCCTCGATACTACAGAGTTTCCGTTTCACACCCCATGATCGATGGTGGAGAACTGAAGACTTATTTCTATTAACTCCTGATAGTAACGCAACGGCTATCTATTGTCTATAGCCGGTGTCGATAGCGACATGCGCTTTGAAACTCAACGTATATTTTAACTAATATTATAAATGCGAATGTGAGTTTGTTTGTTACGCTTTCACGCCTTAAATATTCGACCGATCATCATGCAATTTCGCATACACGTTGTCAGGTGAACAGCAAAGAAAATAGCTAGCTGCCATCCAGAAAAAAGTACTGTTTCAAATCGTAACCTACATTTACGCAAGCGATGACGCGAGAAAAAATAGTATTTATTAAATGTCCGATCAAATATTTGTGGGGTCACAGATACTTGTTCTGGGTGTGGCTGATTATTTCATTTTTATTTTTAAGTGTGTACTCTTTTAATAATAAAGAATTAGGTATTATACGTATAAAATTTTCAAAAGCTCGTTTTTGAAATGTGACTTCACCAGTATTTTATCGCTTGTGTATAATTATGATCTTACATAAAGCAACATCACTATATAGTCAAGTTAAATGTTAAAACTATATAATGTAAGGTGACTTTACTTGACATGGACTATTGTCCACCAGTTAAAATTTTAAGCCGTTGTCAATATTTTTTCTGATGGCGAAAGTTCGTCCGAATTGTAAATAATACTGTGGACCTCGTATCATACGATAGTCCTTGACACCGTGAGACCAAGGTAAGCATATAAAATATATAGCCAAGTCTAATCGTTAAAAGGTCTAAAGTAAATATTGGCCATTACCCGCCTACATATCTACCATCAAAACTTGACTCTTACTTTCCACATGACTTCCAAGTCTTTCTCTACATGCCACCAAAACAATATTTATCTAGCTAGGTAGTAAAGCACACAAAACGACATAAGCTGAAACCATTTGATGACTCAATATAATAGTATCTAGACACAATGAAAAAAGCATTCTGTTTCGACGCCATCATCCGAATGCCGCGCGCCAATGGGAGAATTAAAGTGACAATTGTAAATATGCATTTACACTCGTTACCGTTAAGCAAAGCTCTTAAAGAAAAAAGTGTAAATGCAGCAAAGTTTACTCTTTTATAAATTATTTACTTTGTGTGAAAGCGTGCAGTATTTAAGTGGATAGAGTATGAACAGTTAAGTTGTCTAAAGACATAAATCTTATAAACAATACTACTTAGTTCATAGCACCTCGGTGCTTAGAACTTCAATGAATATGATGTTACTTTATGGCAATTATACGTTCAGAAACAATACTATACTCGTAAAATACGCATCTCTTTGTATCTTCGTGCAATAATATTATTTTAATTAGTGAGCAATAGTGTTCTTTAGAAATATAGTAAAACATGGTTACACTGATCATATTCTAAATTCAAATAACTTTAATTAATTAAATTAGATTCTTTGTAAACTATGAAAAATGTTAAAATATGTACCGTCCTTGTAATATGCGTTTAATCTTCGAATTATGATAGGATTGTCAAAGAAGCCAGTACAATAAAATGCAATTGCGTTCGCATGTATTAGGATCACCGAATAGAAAATCAAAAGGAAGTACTAATTAACGAGTTTCCTTTTCAATAAGTGGCATTTTGTTAGGCAATTAAAAGATTTAAGGTATAACAGAAAGCTGTAGTCATATTAAGAAATACGTACCATCATGCTTATATATCTTCCAAAGTGTTAAATTGAAATGTCTCACAACGAGATTTCGAGTAGGAGTATGTTATCAAACGTGGGGTAATAGTAAGATGGCTTCCCTTAAATAAAGGTTCATTGGCGAGGCGACGATTATATAGGATAGAACTGACATTCCGCCACACTATATCTACTAAAATCTGGTAATATTGTTACCAGATCTGGTAACAATATAGTTCAATATTATATCGCAAAGCCTCGCTAATTGTACTTTTAAGCAGAGACGGGCTTGGAGAAAGATTTAAATTATGTCGATCAATTCAGAATCCTAACCTATCCAAACCTTGCCTCATTTTCCCTTTACTCTGAGAGTTTCTTTTCTATTAAACAAATTTAAATACAACAAAAAGAAGGAAAGCATATCTTCCGCATTCTTAAAGACGCTATCCTTTACTTGCATGTATTACCTAATATTAACATACGCATTACAAAACAGTAAAACGGACATAACAGGACCGACAGGCCCAAACTGCGCCCACGCACTGCATATGACATAGTAATGTTGTATTATATCATAAGACTAGCCAAATTTCTTTCGTGTTAAGAATTATTCATTTACTACCATGTTGATCTATATCAAACCATATTTTTACATCAGATAGAATTGGCCTGTTTAGTATACAGATATACAATACTCATATTTAATATAGATTTCAATTGCTTCTATATGTTTGTCCGTGTGTTTGTGTACGCTAAACTCCGCAATGCTTAAAGTAATTACAATGTGCTTCATAATGATGTTTTAATCAAAGCTTGAAATAATCAGTATACTTGTTTCTTTATTTAATAAATAATTAATATATATTTATGTTTTAATGTGTGTTGCGATATATAGATGATTAGATTTTCGCAACTATTACGGACACAAGTGGTTAGTTAAACTTATAATAATGCTTGTATTCACAAATTATTTGTAGACATTAGGCATACACATTTCAAACACAAACATTCTAAACAAATATGATATATTTATCTCACAGATTTTGAATAAGTTTGATTATAAATATACGATTTTACTACACCATCATTAGCATTCACAAAATATAGTCAAATAAACAACTAAGTTAGTTTCGTGATACGAAAGCATTATTTAACGTTTTCTCTACATGCGTACTACAATAACAAATAATTTACACTTGAATGGAACAACCTGGCACTTGCTTACTTTCTCTATTTTTAGCAAACAATGTTAAAGCTAACAAAGTTAACACTAAATCATACAGAACATTATATTTAATTGTAAAGTATTTAAATACGACGTATGTGTTATAACAGCTGAAGCTCTCCAAAGGATAAACAGAAGAATGAAGTAAAGAATTTTATAAAGATGTACGTATACACAGCCGCAGGCCTTTGTTGATGGCATTTTTGTTGATTATGAGTGTTGCAGAACATGTATATGGCACGTATAGTCATCCCAATTGATAATACCTGACACATTTTGCTAGCTACGTTTTACTTATCACGTAGCAGGGAACGAGTCTATTGACATTTAATAAGCACATGCTTAGAGTTAATAATAATAAAAAAAAAAAAAAAAAAAAGAGTTAATGAGGTTACTGAGAATCTCGAGACTAGTTATCACGCAAACTAAGACTAGGCTCATGACACAGAACAACAAAGCAGTATGTCTAAATATGATGAAAATTAACAATATTTATTAATCGCTGGCAAATATCACTGAAAAATCAGCATTGCGTGTCAGCGGTTTCAAAATTCACTCGCCAATAATAACAAACAAATAAATACATTAAAATTCCTTTATTATTGAATTTAATAACGTACTAATTAGTGGATTTACAATAATTGCAAACCTACCAATCGCCTACAGGCCGCCTTATTCGCAAAGTACAGTAATTAAGTAATAAGAAGTAGTAATAAGTTGTAATAATGCGTAAAATTCGAATAGAGTCGTGCACAACGTCATTCGTAACTACTATGCATGATCAAGGACGCAACGTACGCATTCATGGCGGCCTCGATGGCATAGTGGTTAGTGTAACAGACTGCCACGCCTGAGGTCACGGGTTCGATTCCCACACAAGTCAATCATTTGTGTGCGTGAACATGGATGTTTGTCTTGGTCTGGGTGTTTCTATGTGTAATATGTATGTATTTACAAAAACAAAAAGTATATATTTATGTTTATCCATTGTCTAGTACCCATAGTACAAGCTCTGCTTAGTTTGGGCTAGATGGTGTTGTGTGTATGTGATAGAATATTATATTATATTATTATAGTGTTGTCAATGTATTCGAATAAATCTCGCTTAAGTAAAACAAACCATCGACACATATAGAGGACCATTTTTCTTATTTAGTAAACAACAAAAGCATTATAAAAATCTTTTAGCTAACTGCTTATAGACCACTTTTTTCTCTAATTAATAAAGACGACAAATATTTAAGACAAACTTAGAGATGTCTTACGAATTGTCTCTGGCTATCAGTATATCGATATCTATAAATATTTTTTGATATATTTGTTTATTAGCCGTAAACTTTCTAGTGGAGCTGATACGACCCCATCACAAACCCCGTCACGTTCTGCGGTGGCGATAGCGATCAGATACATCTCATTTTGTTTTTACTTCTCTTATCGCAAACTTTGGACCAGCACGCCAACTGTCATTGGTGCGTTTCCATCATTAGCATAACATACTACATTTCTTGCTCAGAACAGAACTTTGTTTAACCGAAGCTAGTTATTATAGTTGTCACTTTCAATATTACAATTACTTAACTATAATACAACAATCTAATATTATAAAAGGATAATATCGATTGAAGACCTTGCGGTATCAAGGACGGAACGATTTGCATCGATCTATCGAACACAAATATAACTCTATCGTGACTAATGCAATTATAAAGAAAATTATGCTCGGTAATACTCTAGCTACGTACAATACATTCCATGACATTGTTTATTTTGTCTGTAGCTTTAATCTTTGCGGTCGCTAGTCTCGTGGTCGATTCTCAGGTGAGGCAAAATGTAATTAGGTTTTCCGGATAGGAAATTATCAGTAACAGCATACAGTCTGGCAGAATGAATGATGGACGGCAATGAGTTTCTCATGTGGTTGTATAATTTGGATGTATACACATCTACCACCCATTTGGAGATTTATTTATTTATTTATATATCAACATACAATTGCCTTTACAGGTATCTACCCAATACGACAATGTAGCTACATAAGATATACAGGCATATATATATTTATAAAGGTGCAGGGTATATCGAGTACATACATAGAGCATTTAAAACGACGAGAAGCTGTAAAAGCGTAAATTTACAAAGGGGAAGAGGATAAACGAGTTTATGTATGTATGTGTATATGTACCGAACACCTATTGCAGGACTCGATAAACTGTACTGACATCTGTAAGCCTACTACACTGTCGAAACGATACCATACCCAATATTACTACATATATGTATGTATTTTATTGTTATTAACCAAGGCAATTGCCAATAAAACCGTAAAGATGTTAGTTTATATTATAGAATAATAGTTGATAAACATATGCGACATAAATTACGTTTTATAAATAGTCAATAGATTGTAATACATATTTCACGTCCGACTGCTTATTTACCCAAATAAATAAAACCATAGAAACATACAGCCAGTTTTATTCTACAAATACGAGTATGGAATGTCGTTGACCTATCACACTGCTTGTCTTGTGTGACACATCACTTCCTACCTCCACAGTAACCTTAAATAGGTTCTATTTCAATCATTTGATGGATGCCATACAAGAATATAAAATGGAAATAATCTTAGAAACAATAGGTATAAAAATATTTAATGCAATTAGTACATATTTAAATTAAACTTATTTTAAAAAGCCACGTGCTACATTGACGTTAAACGGATTTATTGATTTTACTTTGTACGGATTTTATCGCTGTTGCTTATTTGAAAACATAACTTTTACATAAAAAGCTATTAAACTTCTACGTATAAACTTCACTACTATTTTATAACTAGCTCTGCCCGCGGTTTCACCCGCGTTTATGGTTGCTGCGCCGCCTCCGAGAGTCGTAGCGTGATGTTATATAGCCTATAGCCTTCCTCGATAAATAGGCTATCAAACACTAAAATATTTTTTTATTCAATCCAGTAGTTCCTGAGATTAGCACGTACAACCAAACAAACTCTTCAGCTTTATAATATTAGTAGGTATAGATAATATATAAAAAGGATTAAACTATTCAAATTTACACTTTACCCGACATTTCGATTGCTTTTAAGTAGCTATGATCACGAGGAGTCACAGAGAGATCTGTGATCGATAAATCGATAGATGCTAGCTTAAACTCAGAGTATAACACTAAATAATAAATAAAATCTGATGCTACGTTCAGTCTAAAAACATGTAATAAGTTTATGACCATGGCTGAGGAAATAAATAAGATTAATTAATTAAAACAGTAAGAAAGTTTAATGACACGCAATCAAGAGTTGGAAATAATCTGTAAAACAATTATAAACAGTAATTACGATCACTGCAATATAAATTGAACTACTGTTAACAATAGAAGCGGATATTAATGCCATAAGCTATAAGCTAATTTTTAATAAAGACGTACAAGTTTCGTTATATAGATAAGTTTCTTGCAAGTATACTGTTTGTAATAGTTATAAGCCTGGAAACTGTTAATGAAAATGTAACATTCATGTGCTACGTTGTAATAATTTATTTAAATATAGAAATTAGAAAAGATTTATATCTATAGTTATAATTTAAAATACTTAATAGCATCCTAACTAACATTATAAATGCGAATGTGAGTTTTTTTGTTACGCTTTCATGCCTTGACTAGTCGACCGATCATCATGAAATTTCGCATACATGTTGTCACTTGTACAGAAAAGAACATAAGGATCATCCAGATAAAGTGCTGTTCCCGGGCGAAGACACGGGAAAAAGCTAGTAATAATTATAAGCCGTTAGTATAAATGTAAAAATTTATGTTGCGTTGTAATAAATTATCTGATCATGGAAAATTAAACTATTGATATTGTTATAATTGCAAATTAATAGCTTAAAAAGACAATCCTTAATGGCAGCGTCAATGAATGTGTCAATTAGTTTAAAAGGTTTTAACACACCACTTAGACACTTAACATTAGTAAATAATAATATGATGAGAATTGCTTTAATTATAATCATCACAGTGAAGTTAATATTACCATCACATCACTATATTATGCTACATTTTATTATAAAGATTTATATAGATTTTATAAGTTAAAATATAATATAAGCGATAGCCTAGTGGGAGACTGTTGGACTGCCACGCAGAGGTCTCAAGACGCGCGCATCTCTGACTTTTCGAAGTTATGTGCGTATTAAATAGTTAATTATCGTTTGCTTAAACGGTGAAGGAAAACTTCGTGAGGAATCCTGCATGTCTGAGAGTTCTCCAAAATGTTCTCGAAGATATATAAAGTCTGCCAACCCGCACTGGGCCAGCGTGGTGGACTATGGCCTAACACTTCTCACACTGAGAAGAGGCCCATGCCCAGCAGTGGGATAGTTTCATACAGGGCTGATATTATTATAATATATATATATATAAGTGCAAATTGCTTCGTTTTTACTTAAATAACTATGATTATTAATTTAAAATATTAATATTGAAATTAAAAGCTCCAGTCAAGACCCCAAAAACAAAATAACAGTTCAAAATAACCGTAAAAACTAAATGAAAAGCCGAAGTTAACATCACGACTCACAATATTTGTAGTGTTCGTGACGGTAAGGTCACGGGTGTGAGCACCAATGTGACTACAGACTGCACAAATTCAATCTGAGCCTAGGTCAAACTCTCTAGGCTAGGGCACCGCTTTACTAATAACTTTTAAGCAGCCGAAGTTACAAGTATATACTCTGATTATTGCAGATAAAGACTTTGTTGTTATAAGTTCGATGTTTCCCCAACATGTTATGATAAGAAAATGTTGTTTAAAGTTCAATCCCGTATTACTGCAAAAAACTTTTTTGTTTAACCATAAGTCTTTGCATGTCACCTAATTTTGACAGCATTGTATATAAAAGTCACAATGTGACTATATAGAATTAGATGACCAGTTTGGTATTCTTAACTCTATTTTGATTGTCTGGGAATGTTGTTCAAAAACGACGTCCAACTAGCCTTCAAAAAGTTTAGCTGCAATAATATACTGTTTCTTTCTACACTGATATCATAATTGCGAAAGATATACAGCCTGTCTAGAAAGTTTTTGACTTTTACTAGTAATTAATTACATTATTTTGTTGTTTTAAAATATTGCTAGCTTAGTAGTGTAATGTTAGCGTTGTTGCTAACCCCTCCAGCTACGCCAAATGCTAGTGCTAAGATTCGCGCCAATAGGTCAATAGTGCCACAGGTGGAATGGAAGCTATTAGGTCACAACTATTACTTATGTAAAGAATATTCTAGAAATTTGAGGCAGCATTAAATATAGATGTCAATTGTCGATAAGAGCAAAACCGCGGCAATTAATTCTTCATATTAGTGTCTAGCGTTTTTTATTATTCATACATTATTATACGCTGGCATTTATAAGTGTGTTGCATTTCGCAAACGCAGTGTTATCAAACTTTCTAGGAATTTAACGGTTGTATTTCTACGCGCCAAACTCGAATTTAACCTCTAGCCACGCTGTTTTTCGAATTCGTAATATTTAATGTTAGTATTCAAAGTGTGACAACATTGAGACAACTTTTTGCATAGCAAACCAGTTTATCGTATTGCGAATAGGTTGTAATATTTTCACGGAGAACAATATATTATTAGTATAACATTAAAAGTGAACGGATTTCTTAAGTTCCAGTTTATTTCGCTTACAATGGCGGGCCCACTTGTTCGTACTGATTCGCAATTAATAAATAGCTTGACCCACTATCTGGTGTTCAATTTGTCGAATCATTCTACTCATAATAATTAATATCGAATGTTTTGTAAGGTTTTACGGTGATGTTTCGGCGTGATGACTATGCGTGCCAGTTCGATGATAAACTTATTAATGTCGCTTTCTTCTTTACGGTTTCAATGTCACAGTCGAAATTTTTAGTTTCTGTTCGAAGTTATCGGCTGTCGCAAAACCGCGCGCACCGACTCGCGCCACCTTTTACGGAAGTTTGTACGACTTGTCATTGAATTAATTATATTCTTATAGCATCAGCCACCGGCCTTCGCATTTACCGGTACGTTTCATAAATCGAATCAAAGTTCTTATCGCTGCGTCTCACTTGGGAAAACAAGGCCAAACAACTAACAACTGTGAGTGATTTCTGTGTACGATAACTCCTAGCACTCCAACAAGTGAACTGAATGACTTACCATAAATCAAGCTCTGGACGGGGGGAAAGCACTGCGTATCAATACTCCGGTAGTCACATGAACTCGATAACAAAACCACTTTTTGTATCGCGTTCAGTGAAACGTAGCGCAAGTCTCGAACCAAACAGCAAAATTAACACTTTCCACAAAACACATGCTCCATGCCACAACACTGATAAAGCACAAATCTGCCGACTCTGTAACACTAAAAGCTTGCACACGTTTCTTCACAGTTATCTGTTAAGACGGTAGCGTAACAGAGTGAAGCAATGGCACTGCCAAATCGCAATGCGAAATTTAGGCGGTCACAAAATTGTTCGCTTAAAAGCGACAGTTAAACCGACTTTACCGGTCTGAAACGTTCCAAATTCGTATCGGAAAGTCAGTTCCGTTTGCAACGGCGAAACTTTAAACAGACGAGTGAGCTGCGCGGGCAGCGCGAGCAAACTGAGGCGCCGTCGTGCGCAACCACGCGGCGCGTCTAACCGAGCCGAATGGACTTCAAACTTTTACCCGACCGAATCGAAACCGCGCGTCACACAACAACAGCGCCTCCGCTAAGTTAATTTTTAAATTGGAAGGCTTACTAAGTTGCAAATAAACTTGCAAGTTACATACATGGACAAGTTACCCGGACAAGGCTCTTAAGATATGACATTCGTGAACGTACGCAACGATTACGCAGCGATGTACTGATAGGATCCATCGAAGTGAGCCCTGACGCAGATAATCACAGATAAAATAAATTAGTGACTACAGATTATAGGTCCGATAATAATAGTACGATTTAAGTAATGATAAGTCTCAACGGAAACGAGAATACGATTGCTTTGTGTATACTTAACGGTATCAAACGTAAATTATTAAAATCAACCTGAATTCTTTTGAACCAAATGTGGGTACAATAACTTCAAACAACGGAGAGCGTTGCATTCTTAAAGAGGACGGAATTTGATCGTAAGATCTTGATTTAACACGAGGTTTATATAAAGTCAAAACAGAGTTTGATAAAAATACACGGATCGACTTCAGCTGTAAAATATTTCTTGAGTCGAAGCATACAGCTTAGCAGTAAAAATAGACACCAATGAACTAAAACATGACACGCGACCAGACGCTTGAGCTAAAACCAGATTCAAATTAGAATTCTAATGAAACTTCGATGTAATCAAGTATTTATGGCCTGACTCTATCCTTTAAACTCAGCATGCGAAATGGACCCCATTGCCCACGATCATAAAACCTGATGGTGTTTACGTACTGAAACCGGTAACTTTAAAATAAAAGTAATCGAAAGTAGTAAAGTATCCATAGCAAGTTCTTCGTTCAAATTTACATTTTCCCCTGTTTTAATAGCTTCAGAAATACCTGTGTTCTAAATGAACGTCGTTTAGGCTAAAACAATAATCGTGACTGCAACAGGTTTCAAATTAGGTTTGCAAACTAATATTGATAGAAATATTTAGAACACGCGGCAATTTTGCTGTTAGCTACAATTTCGGAACTAACGGGGAACTCTTAATTTTTGATTGCTCAGTGAACAATTGAAGCAATGATTTGGCTAACATAAATTTGGCGTTCCTGCATTTAGAACGGTATCTGAAATTAATGATCTTAAGAAAAATGTATTTACTAAACTTATAGAACTTGTACTAATGAAGTTGAAGGATATTGATAATAAAGGTTTTATTTTATAATAATAAAGAAAACAGGATGAGTGAAAAAATGAGGTGACCATTGACTTATATTTGAAATTTATTAAAGTCATATACCGCAGTTAGGACAATTATTAGTTGGAGAACAAACTATAATTATAAGGTAAGGAAACAAACTATATTCATTATTATTTTCCGCCGATGTCTCTCACTTAAACCACAGTACTCATAATCTATAGGTACATTTGTAACCAGCAGTGCCATGTAACAAGTGTAATTAAAGGGTATGCAGATACGCAGGCCGCCGGCCACAAGACTGGATTCTTGGCTCATAACCATGGGAATCGAGCCTTCAATATCTCCAACTGGTTTCTATGAAAACAATTACTGAAACGCTACAACTACAAGCACTTAACCATGGAGGTTCAATTATAGAGGCTATAAAGCCACAAAATTAATTATAATATAAGAAGCATATCTGTTTTTTCTATCTCTCCATTGAAATAATATTCGACAAATAAGTTTAATAAAAAAACCATAACATAATTAATTTGTAGTGTCGAAATTATCACACACCTACACATATCGCTGTTCTTTCAAGTACAAGCATTAATATGTCACAACGAGAATAAGCTTTGTCAAGCTTCTTTGTTTCTCCACCGAATTGAATGAATTTGGTAATTTTACATCGACAGTGTTTAACCAGTGTTTTAATTAAAGGAACACATAAAATATAATATTCAATTAATTATTTAAATTAAATTACTTACCAAACTACAAAAGTTTCAGTTCAGTTATTATACAGCCGGGGCACAATCTGAGATATACGAAATAAACATCGAAGTCTAAGCAATACATATCTTAACATAAAGAAATACAAAACTTTTTTGAAGAGCTCAGCTATATGTTACTGTGTAAATACAGTTTTCCTAATGCATGCATGCATGTATGTAAATAATATAGCTTAGTTTAAACAGTACGTAATATTAAAACAAGAATAAAAATGAGATAAAAGAATGAAAAGAACAAATAAAGACACACAAGGCGTCCACGCGGAACGATAAGGCGCTGCTGTTGCGTTAAAAAAAGCTACCATTCCGATGAATTTTATTATACAAACTGATTTACTTATCTATTTATACGAACCAAAGACATTTGAAGATTGCCAGTTTGTTAGCTTTGAACTGTTGACAAGGGTTTTATTGGCTGACACGCCAATGATATGCATAAACATATTCCTAAAATTATTGAATTTACAGAATGATATCTATTTCTTAGAATTTAGTTCTATCCGAAACTAAGATATTTATTTTTACTCATCTCTATATCAATAGAGCTATAAGTGGTTTGAACCAGTCATTTTTCAAATGAAAATAGGATCTTAGCTCTTAAACTATTGTTGCTTCAGTCACAAAAATTAATTCATGACAAAAATTAATAACTTGCTCATGGTAACATGTCTGTGATTTTTAAATTGTAAGGTTACATAGAAATATAAATTTTTTGTTTGATAAGAACAGCTACCGCTCCAGGAAACAAAACTGCTTCGCAGGGGCTTTACAAACATTGAAACAACAGACAAAGAACACAGTGCCTCGGAACAACCACATGTGAATCATGCAGATTATTGTTCGTCAAGGGGATCGAACCAACAAAAACCTTTGTTTCAAACCAAAATGTATGCCATAACCAGACAAGTGCATATATCACCTTCTCATTTGGTTTATTAGAAAGAGTTACATGTTGTAGGTTTTTGAAAGAACGTTAATTCTATATTATTATGTAATCAAAGCCACATTTGTGTAGATGCATGCAGTGACTGACATGAGAATATCTCTAATTACAAACGTGGACCACGCTAATCGGTCAATCTGCTTTGATAAGCATCTAAGAGCAAGCGGGCTATAGCTGTCTCTGTTTGTAGACCCTATCTCATTTATTATAACAGAACAATAAATCTCGATTTCATTTGTATTTAACATCTGGATAAATTTAACGATACTAAATTATATGAAACTAGAAGTCGTTTTTGTTGTATTGCATTGAATACAATTATTTCGTTTTAATTTGACGTCTTATTTAAGCTTCTATACTATCACATTATAATAATAATAAATAATATATATAATCCGCGGCGTCATCTAAATTACTTTTAGTCGCTACGACAGCTTCACTCGGCTGATCATAGGAGACCTTTAGTAAAGGCATAGACATTCCAGTAGCTACCTCTTTTATCGTGTCATGATAAGGCTCACTGACAGTCGCAATTCAGTATCGTTTTACACTTTATCCATAATTTTTATGCTACTCGTAATCAACCACGTCCTAGTAAAACACGTTGCAAAAAGACAGCTCATTACCTAGAAGGCCGTCGCAATTCGTCATCTTTTGTCAATCGCAACGTGTTCATAACTTTCTGTCTTATTCCAGCATACATGTCGCTACGCTAGTAGTTGATAATTATCTCTCTGCAAGCAACAATTAATACATTTTGCTCGTTTTACATGCCATTCTAGTCATACTATTATCGGACGTACAAAATTACAGAGCGTTTGATGATGACAGCTCATGACAAGTTACCGTCGTACTTATAGAAGATGATCAGGTACTGACAGCCACATTTATGAGCCTATAAATATACGTCATGTGTGATTAAAATCAGTATATTGCATCTATCTTAGCCTGCTCAGATATGACTTAATAGACTGGATTACCATTTATGTCTGCAACTATCGATATTAAATTTACATCACTGGATGATTTCCTATATTTTAATAAGTAAAAAGGGAAGCTACTCGTCAATACATCAATGCCTTGTGTTATTGCATATTTGTACGGTTCAACACAGATACTTTATTGATTTACAGGTAATACAACAGTAACTTCGTTTCCTATCTTGTTTTGCTGTGGAAATAAGTATGTCATATTATAAGTTGTCTACTAACTTACATTGTCTTTTGTGGTGGTTCTTAGGCTTGTTATTTTGGTAAGACTACTTCTCCATCTCTTATAAGAAGGTACTAAAACAATATCATGTAAAGCAGCAGAACTAAAATAATATTAAAATAAAATCTAATCCGCGCTATCGACATTTGCACGACAAATTACTACTACACAAACAGCTTACCAAAATTAAGCCACGTAATATCCAAATTACAAACTGGTTGAACGAACCCTTTACGATTAAGGATCGAACTATTTCGTGTCTCCATTACCATATTTATCAGTTTTCTTCTTCTATATACAGAAACAACCTTGTGTTTCATTAGGCACATTATATAATCGTGAGTGTGAACAGTACCGATTGATTACTTAGATACACATTTACACAAAGCCTTTGGCAATCACATTGCTATTACTGCACCAATATTTCTGTTTCTATACCTCTTTTCAAAAACAACACTCAGTTCATATGTTGTAACGAGGGTGATAATAATCTCTTAATTAACATCGAGTTTACTCCATAGTTTGTGTGTGAACGTTGCTCAAAGAACACCGTCATAGATGCGCCGGCGCACCGAGAGGTCAAGGTTATGTAGTGGGTGGTCAGTGTATTATTACACCTTATTATTACTCTCTAGCTTACGTATCAGAATATATAGTTTTAATTCTGGAGGCATGTTATGATAGTAATGAAAACTTTAAAGGTAAAGAAGAAATAGGAAACCTTTTAACAATCTATGTATAACTGGCGAAAACAATTCAGAATAACCATTTTTTATTTATTTTGCTTAGTAGCAGTCGTATTGACAAGCATTATTGCTATCAATAAAACAATGGAAAATGTATCAAATTAAATTTACAAAATTAAATTAATATACGATTTTGTCAAAAATAATATAATTCGAATATCGACTATTGAAAAAAGAGATACCATTAAGAAGGGAGATCGACATATTAAGAAGAGAGTTTACTTTTAAAGTTAGCCAAATTAAACAAGACACCATTACGTGCTAAAACACATGTCAAATATTTGCATGTTATCGCTATCAAATTTGAAGCTTGAATTAATAAATATTGGTTTATAAAACTGGTCTAATTGAATTCTTAAAAACTATAAAGTAAATTGAATTTGTCGTATGTTATGTAAAGATCGAGCATCGACACAGGAAATGTCTTGCTACTAAATAAATAACGAGTCTAATAAAGCATTAATGATGAATTTAAACGTAAATGACTATATTATAAGTGCATATAAACTCTTTTCAGAAATGGCAGTGATTAATTTTAATCACTGCTTTTTATTTAAAAAGCAATGACAAACATTCACTAAATATTCAAGTATAGGTTTGATTTAGCTATCAACCTTCTAAATCCGCTATTTCTCTTTTAATCTCACTTTTACAAGCTAAACTTATAAAAGTGAGATACTAAGAGAATTTACTACTTTGTGTATTACTAAATCTTGTATCCTTTTTCTATGTTATAATACGGATGCGATATTATTATCGAAGTAATCCAGATAAAACGGCGCGCACGAATTTTTAAGCAACACCCGAATTTGGAATAGTTTCTGTGTCGCGGAGAACATTTCCAACATTCAAACAATGGACACAAAAAACACCCAGATTTAAAACAACTAGGTATTTGTGCATTACAGTGGTGATCGAACACTATCCGAAGATTCAGACTAAAACACTATTTAGATGAAGCAATGACAAGAGAATTAAGAAACAAGCGAAGACCTTTCATTACGCTGTCGTCGTTTATAATCAGAGTGTTACAACTTAATCGAATTAGCACAAATGGCTAATATCTTAGATAAACTATTAAGTTTTCTAGGGTATTCAAACGTCACGCAGGCGTATCCGTAGGCGAAAACGAGATAAATCTATACGGCTCATTAGCAAAACATGTTAAGTAACGCACATAAGACAATACGTAATCGTTCCCAGCATATCGCCGGCGAAGAACCGATACAAGTTCAAATGGATTGCATGCACCCGCATATTACGTCAAACAATACACCGGTACCGGATCGTGATCTCAAACACCGTTAAATTCGCGTGAGACACACTTCCTCATCATTGCTAGTACATTTATTGTTGTAATGGATGCTGTTGATAGATTTGCTGTTCTTTCTAGACGAGAAATTCTTTACAAAAGTTCCAAGATATCTGTCAGAATATTCAGACATTGTAAACACATAATACATACAGTCTCATCCTTGTATATATGTGAAGGTACAGAAGATAAGGCCGGTAGGAGTATATAAGACTACATTTTCCCCGTGTCTTCTCTCGCTTTAATGTAGGTTAGGTTAGTAACAGTACTTTTTCCTGGACAAAAGGTACCTTATGTTCTATTTTGTACCCTCGACGACGTACCTATATGCGAAATTATATGATGATCTGTCGAGTAATTACGGTGTGAAAGCGTAACAAACAAACAAACTCACATTCACATTTATAATATTAGTAAGAATAGTGACATTTCGCCAGCTTTATTTGCAGGTTCTACATAATAGTTGGCGAGCTAATTATCTATCAGGCACCCTTCTAGACTCAGTGCTGCAACCAAAATTACTAATAGGAAAATCGAATAATACTTTGCCTGAGCTGGTAATCAAGCCCTCATGATCTGACGCAAATATAAGTGTAAACTTTTGCCAACGAGGCAGTCACATAATATCTGAGACAAGTTCCAAAATTCGCACAATAAAGTTTGAAAATAAAAGTAAATGATCTTGTAAGAAAACACGAAACGTGCCTTAATTGCAACAAGAATAAATATTTCGATTCAAAAGAAAAACATCGTGAGTATACCTGTTTATTTGAGAGTTCTTTCTACATACATAACATTTCCCAAAAATTTGTAAAGACGGCCATCCCGCACTGAACTAGTGTAAGTGTGGTAGCTTCAATTTTCAAGAAGAGATAAGTCACTGATAATTAAATATCAGTAGAAAATATTGTAATATTAAGCCATGGATAACTCCCGGCTGTACGATGTATTAGAAACCGCGATAAACTACACAAGAAAGCTAAGCAATGCCCAGAAAATTCTACTCTAAACTTATCATATAAAAGGTACCGGAATTCTTGCAATAAACTTTTGAAAAATTTAAAAAAAGAGTACTTCGGGTCACAATTACAAGGAGTTAAAAAAGACACAAAGCAACTTTGGAAAATTGTGAAAAAGTCACGCTTACTTCAAAACATCATAAATTTGATAGAAGTTTAATGCAAACACATTCCTCTCCGCTTTCCTCAGTCAACAACGTCAATAGGTTTTTTGCAAATATTGGCGCAATTTTGGCAAAAAAAAATAGAAAGTCAGTGCAGCACAAATAACAATTCTCCTCTGGTTTCAACGTATCTTAAAAGCGGAAAATCTTTTGTTATGTTGGATCCGGATGAAAAAGAAATAGAGCGAGTTATTATCTCGTTAAAAAATAATTGTGCACCTGGGTGGGACAATATAAGCTGTAGCATATTAAAGACCTTTAAGCATATCCTGGTACTGCCTCCATTAACCCACATTTTCCGAATTTGTCTTTCTATCGGAGTCTTCCCACTATGCCTTAAAAAAGCAATAGTGATTCCCATCCATAAGTCTAGTACGAAAGACCTTGTAACAAATTATAGACCAATCTCGCTATTGCCTACTTTCTCAAAAGTGATAGAGAAAATAATTAATAATAAATTAGTACAATTTCTTGAACAAAATTCCCTATTTTCCCATATGCAATTCTGTTTCAGACCTAAGTTGTCAACAGCAGATGCAGTACACAACTTGACAGCTTTTATCTCAGAGGAACTTGGGAAAAGAAAACAAGTAATTGGAACTTTCCTCGACCTCGCAAAAGCATTTGACACTGTACCGTTCCAAACCTATTAAAAAAATTTAATGCTTTTTGAATACGAGGCACACAGCTTAAGCTACTAACAGACTATCTACAAAATAGGTATCAGTGCGTGAAAATAGATAACATCATCAGTGCCGACTTACAAGTGCCACAATTCGGTATGCCACAAGGGAGTGTCCTTGGAAGTACTCTATTTTTGGTGTACATTAAAGATCTTTGTAACTTAAGTTTACCTAGCGGCAAAATCGTTTCGTACGCAGATGACACCGCCCTTCTCTTCTCCGCCGACACAAATGAGGCAGTCCTTAAAAACTATATACAGCACACACTATACAGCACAACTATAACAGACTATAATATTGTCTTCTATTTACGCGAATATTATTCATTGAAATTAAACTGCTATATACGGATTTTATCGCGTTGTTTATTTGACACTTTATTACAAAATTTTGAAAATTGTTACACTACTACTACTATTAAACTTTACAAATTTTTAAGCTAAGGAAATTATTATTAAAACTATTTAGATTTAATTTATTTTTACACTTTCCAGCAGCAGCCATGGTCACGTCAATGGTCACGGGGAGACAGTCTCCCCGTGACCATGGCTGCTGAAAAGCAACCGAAACGTCGGGGAAAGTGTAAAAATAAATTAAATCTAAAATAAAAAATAAATTAAATAAATTAATTTCTATAACAGACTACGTAAATTAATATTCGTTTTTAAAAAACTACGTTATATCGCAGACAATAATCTTATTATACAGATCTACAAGGCACTGTGCCAATCCATTATTCAAAACTGTATTACCTCATAGGGAGGCTTCGCAAAATCGGTTATTCTTCCAATTGAAAGAGCACAAAGAGCAATCCTAAAAGTAGCTACACATCGACCATTTCGCTACCCCACATGCCTTTTGTATCAAAATTCTAAAGTACTAACAGTCCGGCAGCTTTTTATAATGCACACTGTACTAAAACAACATACTACTCTTGATTATAACCCGGAACTTACTAACACTAAACGACGGAAAGATATAGTTTGTACTACTCAGTCTCAATCTAAGTATATTTTTACCAATAGGTTCTTCGCATTTCTAGGTCCATTTCTTTATAATAATATAAACAAAATAACTGCGATTTATGACAAAAATTGTGCTAACACTAAGCAATTAGTTCAATAATATTGTTACGTGCTGGGTTCGACGGATAAGAATATAAACAATATTACCGACTAAAACACGTTTTATTTAAACACACAATTAAATTTAAAACACAACAAACACTATACCACACTTTTTCACTGTACTGCTTCAAACTTCGTAGTATTTCCGCTTCCGTTCGCTTCGATGAACACTTGATCGCTTACGATTGTAAACTGACTCGGCGGTGCGCGTGCGCCCTATTTATACGCGGGTAAATCGCTTCTAGAGCTTTCCAGCAACGCCGTACTCGGCGTGTAAACAGCACGATGCTTCGAGAAAGTACCAGCATTCTCTCTAAGATTCTCGTACCGTACTACGCAGTTCCATAAGATGTCAATAGATGGCGGTGTAAACTATTAGACGGAACCGCCGAGTCCCTCCCACAATGCCGAGAGATGTCACTGGGCGTAACACTGCCCCCCTCTTAGACATGTTCGTCCCGAACATTGTTGGATCCGTAGTAGCGTGCCAATCGATCCACATGAACGATCTTTGGTGTACCTCGTGGTCCTTTCTGGATCCTATAGGTGACGTCATTCATCTTAGTGACTATGCGATAGGGTCCATCCCATTTTGCCTGCAACTTAGGAGATTTTCCTTTGCTGCGTGCCGGATTATGTAACCACACCAGCGATCCTTCCTCGAAGCCTTTATTGTTCGCCTTCCGGTCGTAACGGGTCTTCATCCTCTCAGACATCTGCTGACCGGTCTGTCTGATGTGCTCGTATACGTCATTCATCCTGTTGCGCAAATCATTCGCATAATCTGTTATGCTGCGTGGAGATTCAGGTGGGATGCCGGTGATCAAGTCTGCAGGTAATCGTAGTTCCCTTCCGAAGTTAGCGAAAGCAGGTGTTACTGATGTGCTTTCGTGAACGGCACTACGGTATGACAGGAGAAACGGTTGAATGTGTTTGTCCCAATCCCTTTGTTTGCTTTCTACAACTTTTGCCAGATATCTTTCCAGAGACTGGTTAAATCGTTCAACCATGCCGTCTGATTGCGGATGATAAGCGGTCGTTCTCGTTTTGTGGGTACCCATCACCCGGCATGTCTCCTTAAATACTTCAGACTCGAAGTTCCGACCTTGGTCACTGTGTATCTCTAAGGGCACCCCGAAACGACAAAAGACTTCGTGGACTAGCTTGTCGGCGACCGTAGATGCCTCTTGATTGGGAATCGCAAACACTTCCGGCCACTTTGTGAAGTTATCCATGACCACCAAGAAGTACTTGTTCCCACTTTGGCTTTCAGGAAACGGTCCGGCAACATCTAAAGCTATACGTTCCCACGGGGCTCCAACATTGTACACCTTCAATGCACCCCTGCTGCGAGTGTGTGGCCCTTTCACGGCAGCACAACTCGTGCATTTACGGCACCATTCCTCAACGTCTTCTCGACAATGGATCCAATAAAATCGTTCTCGGATCTTAACCAGAGTTCTCTTAACTCCCATGTGACCTCCCGAACTCCCATTATGATAGAGTTGTAAAACTTCCGGTACCTTGAGCTTTGGCACGACCATTTGCAGGTGACACTTGTCACCTCGAGCATTCTTCCATTTCCGGCACAGAACTCCATCCTGGATAACCAAGCTTTCCCACTGTGCCCAATAACTCTTGGTGGTAGGGCCATTGCCGCAATTTCACTCCAGTGAGGTCTCGATACACCTGTTTTCTTCCATTCGAGGATGGGTCTTATGTCTTTGTCTTCTTGTTGCGTTCTCTGCAAAGTTTCCTTCCAGTCTTCGCTAAGATCCGTCCTCAACATCCTCACTAGTCCTTCCTGCTTAGCCTCTTGCCTGACGCAGTGCTTACACTGGTCGGGACACGGTCTACGTGACAGGGCATCCGCATTACCATGTGACTTGCCACTGCGATGCTGTATCACGAAGTCGTGTAGTTGTTGCCTGGTACGCACATCAGGTGTTCCTCCTGCCGGCGACTGGTTTCTGTTACGTGGTTTCCTTCGCTTCGGGCAGCTCAACCTGATGTGGCCTCTCTCGCCGCAGCTATAGCACCGGGGTGAGGTCAATACTTCCCTGGTACGGTGAGCTCGATCGTCCCGTCGCACTGTTTCCACCTCCAGAGTGTGGGCCGGGGCATACTTTAAGTTTTTACTGCCTAGATTCCTTCGCTTCGGGCAGCTCAACCTGATGTGACCTCTCTCGCCACAGCTGTAGCATCGGGGCGAAGTCGACACTTCCCTGATACGGTGAGCTCGATCATCCCGTCGTACTGCTTCCACTTCCAGAGCGTGGGCTAGGGCATCCTTCAGGTTTTTGAAATGTCCAAGTCTCACTGCGGCCCTAACCTCCAGGTCTCGGATCCCATCGGTGAAAGCTTGAACGAGGTTTCCGTCGATGAGCGCAGGTGAGGACTGGTACGCCTTTCGAACCAGCTTCTCCACCTCCAGGGCCCACTGCTGCAAGGTTTCACCAACACGTTGTGATCGGTCTTTCAGCTGGGCGAGAAACACGTGTTCCAGATGTGCGTCACAATATCTCGCTTCTAATGCCTCCAACAGCTTTTCGTACGTGATGTCTTGACCAAGCGCCTCTAACACAGTCAAGGCCTGGTCACGAAGCCCCAAGGTGAGAGCGGTCAGAGCCTGTTCTTGCGTCCACCCGTTCGATTTCATGACGGCCTCGAACTGTATCTTATAGGCTGACCATGACGATGATCCGTCGAATGGTGGGACTTTAAAGCCTCGTGGTGAAGACGCCACAACCGCAGGTGCCACGATCTTATCGCCAGCCTTGAGCCCACGTATCGTTTTCTCCACCTCGGCGATGCGACTTTCATGGCGTTGGACTTGCTCTTTCACCTCCTTCACCTCCTTGCCAACCGTTGCGCTGAGGTCTTTTAACATCATCAGCTGCTCCTCCTGGCGGCGCATACCCTCCTCCTTATCGCGTTGCAGCTGTTCCTCAAGGCGGCGTGCCTGCTCTTCCTGGCGGCGTGCCTGCTCCTCCTGGCGGCGTGCCTGCTCCTCCTGGCGGCGCATGCCCTCTTCCTTATCGCGTTGCAGCTGTTCCTCGAGGCGGCGTGCCTGCTCCTCCTGGCGGCGTGCCTGCTCCTCCTGGCGGCGTATGCCCTCTTCCTTATCGCGTTGCAGCTGTTCCTCGAGGCGGCGTGCCTGCTCCTCCTGGCGGCGTGCCTGCTCCTCCTGGCGGCGTGCCTGCTCCTGCATAAACGCCATCAGAGACGCGAGGTCAGGGTTCATCGGCGAGTGAGCTGCACTAGATGGTTCCGCTGCAGCCGCGGAGTCACGTGATTCACCTGACGTCGGCGAGGGGGCGTCTCCAAAGCGCCTCTGGTCCACATCTTGCTGGCGCTGGTTCCTGGTACGCACCCCTTCCACTTCCTCCTTCGGTAGTACTGGCATATTCTTACCTTACTTCTGACACCAATTGTTACGTGCTGGGTTCGACGGATAAGAATATAAACAATATTACCGACTAAAACACGTTTTATTTAAACACACAATTAAATTTAAAACACAACAAACACTATACCACACTTTTTCACTGTACTGCTTCAAACTTCGTAGTATTTCCGCTTCCGTTCGCTTCGATGAACACTTGATCGCTTACGATTGTAAACTGACTCGGCGGTGCGCGTGCGCCCTATTTATACGCGGGTAAATCGCTTCTAGAGCTTTCCAGCAACGCCGTACTCGGCGTGTAAACAGCACGATGCTTCGAGAAAGTACCAGCATTCTCTCTAAGATTCTCGTACCGTACTACGCAGTTCCATAAGATGTCAATAGATGGCGGTGTAAACTATTAGACGGAACCGCCGAGTCCCTCCCACAATGCCGAGAGATGTCACTGGGCGTAACAATATTTGTAACCTTGAACTACGATCAAACTGAAAATTTGATGACTGTTGTTTAATAAATGTTATGTAATAAAATAGCTATTTAAGTTAGTCATAGTAATCACTTAGTTTATAATGTAATTCGTAAGATTTTATATACAAAGAATAATGTTTTATAAATATTGTTTTAGAATTTATATCTCTATTATACAGTATGTGCTTAATGCCTGTGGCACAGGTTTACCCTAGTACAGGCACCCCTTATACATATATTACCTTTACGATGTAACCTAAGCTCTGTATTAATTTGTACCAACTTAAGTTGACTTCATTATTATTATTATTACTGAGACGAACTGTCACTAAATGCAACCAGACTCGAAAACCATCTATCGACCACACAATGTTTGATCCCATTCGCAAATCTAACGCATAACACTTGAACCATTGAGAAAACCGTACACTCGTCCACTCACGTTGAAGCAAGCACAATCGTAAGCAGCTATTAGACACTGAGCGGTACCCTGAGAAAGCATTTGCTATGTTATTATTACGCCAGCAACCAATCAGACGGAGTAGGCAGCAAATAACAGTATTCAAACATTTGTACCAAGATCAAGTGGATTCTTCCTAGAGATCTATTAGGGTGTAAACATACCACGAATAAGATCGAAGTTTGATTTGTTTTATTACTATTTAATACTGCACGCATTATTACATTGCCTAATGTGGACTTAATGCATTATCCTACCAATATAACTTTGGTTTTAAAAAATGTTCCTGTACTACGATAATATTTTTGTGTTGCAATAAACTTAATAATTATTCAAACAACAGGCTGCAATAATACATGAGAGAGACATGTGAAAATTATGGCGATCCTCAGGTTGACCTGGGCACTGAGTGTTATGGAGTCCAATCCACAATACCTAGTCCACAGAGATCCATGAGGTAATCAGTTAAAACACTGCTTCATCTTCGTGCTTGCTTCAAGTAGAGATCACCGATGTAGTTTAGCATGTTTGTTGCCAACGACACCGCTGAACGACACCCCAGTGGCAACGTCTAATTCATTTTCGTATTTGTTGAATCTACTATTATATAATTCTATGATTTATGAACCAATTTGGCAGCTCTATTCTTATATGGTTAATATATCTTAAAGATGTCTTGCGCCACGTTCCGTATTCATTAGCATCAGTGTTTATGATAACATGCCATGAATATATCTGAGGGATAGAGATAAGTAGCGTAGTTTAAGTAGGATGTATAAGTATAGCAAAGTACGGCACAATGGGGTCGCTTGAATCTGATATATTGTTGAAACTGAAGCAGACCGGCTGGTGAAGAAACTTCATACAGAAGATCGCAGTCTAACAATGTCGTATTGTGCTATGTGTGTATTGTTTAGTATACAGGACTTTCATAATATGTGGAGGTGAGAAAAAAGAAGGAGAACTTTAGGTACTTTTAAAGGATCAGCACGATTATTTAGGTATTGCTAACGTCTATATGATATGGTTACCAAAATGTTAAGCAGCCAGGTAGCTGTATGCTTGTTTGTTACAATGGTTATATAAAAAAACACAATCACCCATCTATGATGTGACCGCGGCTACATTGCTTGACCTTCGTTGCATTGGTCAATGTGGTCACAGCACCATAATCGCACTGAAATGTTCTAAGCCCTGAGTGAAAAAAGGAATAAACGGCACTATGAATGCGTAGTCGTTACCACATCCGAAAGTTCTCGCAATGCAAAAAGTAGAATGTACCCTCTTTTTATATCATTGTTTAAGATTCCTCTTACCTACATTGAATGTAAATTGACTACAAAAAAGATGGTGAACAAATAGTTATTGAATTATATGCGAGCCTTGATTAAAATCATTGTCTTCTCGCAGTGAAACTAACTGAACTGTGAATCTATTTTATAATAATTGTCTATTGTCCGATACTGTCCGTGACGGTCGACTTGATTTATAATTTACTAAAAATAAAGTAGATTGAACCAATTTCTTTAAGTTGCAGTTTTTTTTACATGAACTTCATATAGCATAGGTAAGTAAAATAAAAACAACTTTTTGTCAATTTGCCACCATAAGGTTTGTTTAATAGGTTTTTGGAGCAATCAATTTTATTACTTTTTTCATTGCTCAGTAATTGCCAATTAATACTAGGTCTTCATCTAAAATTACTAGATAAATTGTCTCCTTTGTTAATAAATTTGGTATTCTTCGTATCATTTACATTTGCACGATCGGCCGATTCTCTCGCGAAATTTCACCAAAATTGGTATCATCTCGATTCAATTTAAATTCTCAACAATTATTTGTGTAGTTCAGTGCAGATTTTAGTGATTCCGGCGGTTACGGTTCAATTATAGTGATCTTTATCGTAATAAGTATCCATTTGTGCCTTTTACTTTCACGTTTTTTGGGATCTTTTTACTTTGGTTCTGATGCAACCGTCTCGAGGTACCGCTTATACATATTATATAGTTATAATATGTATTTATACTGCAAAATCAGAGATAGTATTCAAGCGAATGCTAATTTTAAATCAGTCGAATCTTAGAATAACGTAAATGACTAAAAATCTATTGTGTCTGACCACCGGTGTACCGTTGCAACTCAATAGATTAAATGGAATTTTCACAATATATCACAAAGAATACGTCGAAATTTTGCTATGCTGACATATGCTAGTTACCCTTGCCTCAGATGCATAAGAAATTAAAAAACTATATCAAATGTCAATAAATACAAAATTCCGTAAGAATGTACTCTTCCACCTTTAATGAAACAATGTTTTTGTTTTGCCTTCACGTATGCTCATTACAGAAGTAATATAGTGTAACCTATAACACTACATGTCTTATACACATGCCTGCCGATGGTCATGGTGACATTATCGGCACAATAGACAGCTATAGGGCGGCAGCTGGTATACTCACTAAAGGTATGATGATACAGGTGCATCTATTTTTGGCGCAGAGAATGGCATCAAACATAAGGAGTCACGTACTGGGTTCTTATGCCCCAATTAATATTAAGGTTTAAAAAAAACTTAATGCGAAGATGTTTTAAAGATAATGTTTTTAATGTCCCGCATAAACTTATTTAAGGTTTTTACAAAAACGATTACTATAAAAACAGTTTACTCAGTGGCTTAGTAAATTTTAACTTTTTATGCAGGAATAATTTAAATTGTATGATTTTTTTGTTAGCCTCTTCTTCAAAATAAGCTTCTTTAAATATTCATGTAGTCACTCTATCGTTACCTTTATACTAACAAACCGGTTATGTTCCACGTTAAAATTTCATAGTATTGGCATAATGGTGGGCACACACGTGCTTGCACACTGTACACACACACATCAGTATATTTTTTAATCTCCCCGTGAATATGGCTGCTGAAAAGCAACCGACATGGGGAAAGTGTAAACTGAAATATATGTAATTTAATAAATTAAATAGTAATAAAGTTTAACAATAGTAATGTAATAGTTTCAAAATTTTGAAATAAAAGTTTTTAATATAAACAAGGCGACAAAATCTGTATAAAGTAGTTTAATTTCAATGTATAACATTCGCGTAAACTTAAGGCAATAATATTTTTGTGTCGCGCTAGAATGCTCAAAATCCTTATAATACAGCTTATCTGAAATTTTCAAAGGCCCAAGGTATTTATAGATTTCTTACTGTTTTCTACACACAGTATCACACGCGCAGAGTATGCGTTTTGTGTTATAATATCTAATAAAACTGAATCAGTATATCTTTACATGTCTGTTGCCAAAGCACGCATCCATTAAGGCTCCACTACGATATAAAATCTATAAATCTACGCACCTAAAGTTAGCACGAGCTTCAAATATAATTTACCTATTACCTTGTCCATGACCGGTTGTTACAACTTACCGTCTGCTAGGCCAATGTCAGTCTGCAAATTTCAGTACTAATAAGCAAGCAGCAAAAGATTATGTTTTTACTTATTGACAGAGACACTTGCAACCATCTTATATATATACTAGCTGACCCGCGCAACTTCGTTTGCTTCACATAAGAGATTTTACCCTGTTTTTGTAACATTTTTTATTGCTGCTCCGCTCCTATTGGTCGTAGCATGATTTTTTTATAGCCTTCCTCAATAAATGGGCTATCCAACACTAAAATAATTTTTCAATTCGGACCAGAAGTTCCTGAGATTAGCGCGTTCAAACAAACACTTCAGCTTTATAATAGTATAGATTTGTTCATCTATTTCCAGCTTGGATCTATTCAACCCATTTAGAAATTGGATAACTTGCCTTTACAAGTGCTACGCTTGTGCTGACCCGGCTTGCCGAAATCAAAATAGTTGGTAGTATTTTCTAACATACGGCATCGCACTCTTAATATTATACAACTATACTTAGGTATTATGAAGTAACGTGTGTATTCGACTTTAGAGGATGTTATAAAATATGCCCATGTGTGATGTCCGATCGAGCTCTGTCCGAGACCGCAGACCGGCAAGGTTATCCACTTGTAGCACCCGCGCAGGTCTAGGTTTTTGCTGTTGCCATCTGTCCTAGTCTATTACTAAGCCTTAATGAAAAGAATTATTACTGTGCATTGTAACCAGGGCATGAGTTTTTTAAGGTTTCTCGTTAACTTCATAATTACTTTTTGCGTGTTATTTTGCAGATAAATTGAATAACTAAGAATAAATTTGCATTTTCGTGTGGTTCATAGTTAACCATTGTCATGCTATTAAGCCGTCGCACGATATCCTAACTAATATTATAAATACGAATGTCAGTTTATTTGACTGTTACGCTTACACGCCTAATACTCGACTGGTCATAATGAAATTTCCCATACACGTTGTCAGGGCAACAGAAAAGGCCATAGGGTACCTTCATCAAGAAAATGTACTGTTACTAATCTAACCTAACTTAAATCGCGGTACGAAACGACTAAAGACCCAAATATACACGAGCGAACGCGCACGTAAAATCTAGTAGCTTATTTTTTGAGAAATTTCTAGGCTGCTTTTGGTTCAGACCCCATGCTGATGTCACATTGGTTCATAAAAACTATGGCTTCACTTGCTTGCCAAAGCACGTGGTGCGAAGTTTGAACTCTATCTACGAGCTTTATTCGTTTTGCTATTGAGTATACTAGCCAACAACATTGTGTTCTAAAAGAATCGAGTCAAGAACCTTATAATAAAAGTAACTTTTAAAGAAATGATTTATTACAAGTACAACAATAGTGTTAAATCTCCAAATATTTTAAATGCTGATAATTATGTCAGTTTTGTAATCTTCGTACGTGAAAACAAATACTCGCAGTTCTTTGACAAATTACATTAGGAAAGAATTATCTCCTGTCCCATTTTAACGATCAAACATATGCAACTTGGCTAACATTTCTATCTCATATTAGTTTCACAATGGTAAAGCTGTGTCGCAAACCGAGACGAATCTTGTATTGTTTGTCATGACATTATGGGGGCCATAGTGTCACCATTCAAGTTTGTCACAACCTCACGATTATTCCACAGTTACATTTACCACCAAAAATATACAAACCCATGTGAATTTTAGTACATTTCACATTTCGTTACCGGCAAAAAAGAGTTGGCACATTAGCCACAATGGTGTGAACCTTTATTGAATAATGGATACCCACTTTGCAATATTTTAACGCCTAAATTCAGATACGTGCGAAAAATCAGGGCCAGCTACATGACCTTTTCGTCTGTTAAGGACTTGGAGAAATCCAAATTCGGATAAGCAAATGCTTGTTTTATTTAAGATAGAAGGTACATAAGTTTGAGAAACTAAAGTCCGCTTATCCTTACTTTATACAGTCAGCCATTTTTAGAAATGTACGACATCCTCGCTTTGGCCTAGGATTTCACTCAAACTAGGGAAGCCCCTATAGGCAAATACATACTATACTCGTAGAAGATCGTATGCCAACAAACTTAGGATATGCTCCTGCGCTATTAATCGCTACGTTCCTTAAGAAAAAGCTGTGCTGTCATCTGAGGACAGGCAAGGGTTAAACATTCGAATGTGCAATTGTCTGTTGATCAATCAAATGCCACCTCGAGTGACAAACAAAGCAAATGTATGCTCAATGGTAATACTATCTACAACTATTCAAGCTAGACACAAAAGCGCACATAACTCAATGCAGCATTGGTTTAAGACTCAAAACAAACATTTAATGACCAAATTCCGGACCGATGACACATAAGTCCTAAATACACCCATAACTAAATTGTGTCACGTCAAATAACTTGTCATATTCATTTAAATAACGTCCCAAACATGCAGTATTACCTCTGTACTTGATTGATATAGTTCTAGTTATGATAATTTGTTCAGTATATCGGGGACAAGTATCGCAATGACTTGAATAGTCGGTATGACAAACAATCAAGGCATTACACATAAATGACATAAACGACAAGCATGGTATTGATAAATCATGGTGTTGCGACATGTGAGGTGAAATCTCCATGACATATTAATGGTATTGACAGAATCAATATTGAGAAAGGGTTGAATTGATACTTAATAATGGAAATATCAACATTTTGTTCTTGGGCCAAGCATAGGCCCTTCAAAGACCCAACGTTTAAGTAATTAATGTTTTGTAGTTAAATCGATTATTCGTTCAAACAATCTGTTAACTCTACGAGGATTTATGTTTCAGGTATTTGGTTTATATGTGAAGTTGGCACTACTTCCCAGATTTAAACTAAGCAATGGTAAAATCAAAAAAGTATTTATGCCAAATAAAATCCATAGAGATTTTTGCGGAGTGCCTAGTACCTATATTGTCTTGAACACACTTTTAAGCAATTAATTAATATGTTAAAATTTTCAAAATTCATTGGCAAAAGTAACATAACAATTGATTCAACTTTTACCATTTCTTTTTTTACCTAATATTTATATTAATGTCTATCACATTCGCCGTTAAGTACATATTCTAGGGTAAAATTCAGTTTACACATTAAAGACAGGTTTGAAGCTAATCATTACCATTATCATTTCTCTTTCAGTATCTAAGTAATAAATCTAAACCGAGAAAGTGATTGTTACCAATTGTCGTGTCTGTTCTCTGACCCCGCGTATATTCTAATACATAAATCAGTTACATAATATGTTTCTTTTGAAAGGTTTAGAAAACCTTAAACATCTTTTGTGAACTAATTGATAAACATATATCAGTCTGGAGGTGATTATTTAGTTCATTGTAGATTCATTTCAATATCTGAAAGCTTAACTGGTATACCGAGACATTTCTTTTGCAAATAAATTGATGTATAACGTCTTGCAAGATATGCTGTCTGGATACAAAGATCAAACCTTTGAAAGGGATCTAATTTATCTGTCATGGTCCTTAAAATTATTACACCTTTTAGTCCCGTTTGCTTTGGAAGGTAGCAGGTAGGTAGCAAATCACAAGCAACGCCTCATCTGTTAAAACTTATTTTTAAATATATATGGTTAATATTTACAGTATGAAAAAAACGTTAAGTAATTGGGTTTGGTCCAAACCGTAGGACGTTGGGCTCATTAAATCTTCGAAGTCATCAATTCATCCTAAAATGCATGACAGTTCGAGTGTGGGGTAATCCACTAAATTAAACAAATATCTACTTATCGTTATTTCCATATAACCAAACATTTCACTCACATGTCAAAATGTTGTTGTTGTTAATTCATAGATTGCCACTGAGAGCACTTAATTATAATATGATTAACGGCTCATGTTTTAATAGGACTTCGACATGTTTTTATCTAAAAAAAAGGTCTAAAGAGTTAGAAACAAAACTACTCACAATTCCTTGTGATATTTTATCTACCTAGAACTATACCAATAAAAATAGCACTTAAGTGTAAGTAGTGGAACATACCACTGTATCAGGCCTGATAAGTTTGGTAATGGCCGTTACAAAGGACATCAATACACAATACCACTCGATAATAAAAGCAGTCACAATATAGAAAGCTCAGGGTTTAAACAATGGTTCGTATCAGAAGGTATCGGACAAATATACCTATACATATGTCACTGACATATTCCATTACAGTAAAAGCCTAACAAATATTATAATTGCGAATGTTAGTTTGTTTGTTTGTTAGGCTTTCACGCCTTAACTACTCGACCGATCATCATGAAATTTCGCAGATACGATGTCAGAGGTACAGAAAAGGACTTAAATTTTTTCTTACTTTCATCCAGAAAAGAAGTACTGTTTTCAAGGGATAAAATATTGACATAACCAACATTTACACGTGCGAAGCCGCGGATAAAATCTAGTTTTATCATGAAACGTAACAAACACCTATTTTTGCATTTATTATATTAGTATAGCCGCATAGATATTTGTTCAAGTTGGGTGGCAAGACGATCGCCGTCGCAAGTTCAGTCATCACTTAGTCACATAGGCTATGCCTATGCTCGTGGCACTTTATCGAAGTCCAGCGATATCATAAAGCTCCTTATACGCCATTCAGTCCACTTTCCTCTCGAGAACTTGGTATTATCTAAAATCGAAGATGATTAATGGCCAATGCGCAGCGAAGCGTGGAGCCTTGTATCGAGATCTTGTCTCGTCGCTGTCTGAATATATATCGATTATGATTGTGCTACTTTACTGAACAACCGAGATTTGTAACGACCGATATGTCAGTTTATTATAGTACCATCCTTATCTATTTTAGAAATCGAAGGAAATTTCAAATATGGTTAAGCGGGTGACACGATAAAAATATCTTAATGGGTAACCTTAGAAAGGAGGCTATAAACGTCGACAACTAACATGAAATATTTCGATTTTGGTGAATCGTGTCATCGCCCCGCATTAAAGGCACTATTTACAGTCCTATTGCGTAAAATATGCCGCAAGAAGACGATTGTATCATTAAATATGGTTGTTGGTTAAATCTAATAATCTAAATTGTCTTTAGAGACAATTTGCTAAAATATATTTGGCATTATTATACAATTGATAATAATTTTGCTAAATTACGAAACCCGAACGACAAATATTGTGAACAATAACTTATCTAAAAGACTCTTAGGTTTCAATTCTATTTGGTCAATAATTACTACATCATGAAGAAAGACATTTGATGGTAAACTTTTTTCGGAGCATTCGGAAGTTTGTATTACACGTATGATATTATGTCCTCCCAACGTAAGCCCTTAGAGTAAAAGTCCTCACAGGTGATTAAAGCTTCGCTTGGAGTTATTCTCGAAAAATATCTATTGATATATGGATACTAGGGTGTTACTGTAAGTACGGATTGATGAGACGTATGTAGAACATACAAAGTCAATACAATTGTGTTTTACGCAACTATCTTCTGAAGCATGGAAATACTTACACAGACAGACTTTCAGAATCAGCCCTGGAGTAGTCTGTCAGCAGCCGCAGTGCTCGGATAAACCGGTATTACGTCTAAAATAAATAATTACTACTCAACAAATCGTTCATCGCTATTCAAAGAATAGAGTACAAAAGCCGTTGAAACTTTAACGTAAGATTTTTATTGCCGACGCTTTTAAGCAATACTATTTAACATTCGTAGATAAATAAAACTTCTTCTGTTTATCGTAAATAATTGTTAATGCCGCACTTAACTGTCTTTATCTTTATATTTAGGTGCCAAAAGATAAGAAGTTAATAGAAAACAAAGTCTTCATTCTTTTGAAGACAGTGAAAATTTGAATACGACAAGTGTGATTTTACAACTGACTTGCCACGTAAAAATTAAGTGAAAGCACGTCGGCAATAGCCCATTGGATAAGGTTTGGAGGACGTGGGTTCGAACTCCACCTATTGCACTGCCGACTTAAACTAGCTCCGAACACCAAGTTCAAGTTTTTGCTGGCAAATTGCCAGTTATCTTTTATTTTCTACAAATCGGATCGAACTGCAGTTAATGCAGCCATAAAACTCAATCCGATTGGTAACGTTGTGGTAAGGAACCAGTCAGGCACTTAATAAATATGACTAATGATCTTACGAAACATAAAATGTTGAAGCTAACGTGACTGCTAATTGTCGCCCGATTCCACATTGAGGTATCAAGTTTACATGAAGTTATTATACTACAAGCTCGTCCACTATAATTTAGGGCCCAACATAGCTAACAAAATTTGAAGGTAATACAAAACAAAATTCATTTGATATACTACTTGATGACGATTTCAATAAATTATTTGTTCATGCAAATATACAAAACAAACTTATACAGTAACTCTCACTCATTGAATAATTTAGTAGTTAATAAGTTTGTTGAGGTTTTATATATTTACAATTGTAATCTTCTCATAGGCCTAATTCCGACATCATGCAAGGTTTGAGGCTATGATAAGATGCCAACAAGAAACTCTGACTTCATACAAATATACGTCCGAAATTCACATTAAATCGTTAAAACATAAACAGTAAAAGATGGCAGAGTTTCATTTTTACAAACACAAACATTATGACAGGCCAACATAACACTCGTCAAAGTTAATAATAAGGTTAACGCCAAAAATGATAGCCGTACTCGCAGGAAGAAATTAAACTACTGTTCATTAAAGTTTCTAATCAAAACACACCATAAAAGAAAGTAATACAGAAATAGAATCAATCCAAGAATGCGGAAGATATTAAACAGACAACCAAATATAAGCTTTAACAGGAGTTAACACATTACAGACCTGGCAGCCAGGTCAATAAATCCAACTTGCTATCATTAGATATAAATCTTTTCAAGCTGTTTGAAGAAATGCCTCTAAAATAACTAATGATAGAACGAAATGCGGTTCACGTTAGATAATGCCAAAATTCGAGAGCGGCATCGACAGCTCATTTTTCAACCGCATTAGCTCTTGATAATTAGTAGCATCCAGATTCGCATTCTAATACTACTATAATACAATATAAATAAATAAGAAAGCAGTTAAGAACAGCGCAAGACTGATATCCAGGTGCCATATACTAGAGGACGAGTCTATGGCGATCTATTGGGTTCCCAACCCAAAGCCAATACTGAAAAATTTGGACTAAAGAACCGGGCAAAACTGCTGACTGCCTGACTTGAGTAACAATCACAAAAGGAGTACATCACAAAGTCAGTGGAGTATTGAGCAATATGCTCCTGTTTTAGACCAATAAAACTAGCGGTCATCTGTCCAAATATTATGTTTGGTTTAAATTTATAAGTAGCATATACTGCAATAATTTTATCTTAAATTTAACACATTACCTTAAAAGTGCATATTTTTCTACATGCAACAGGAAACCTGCATCCGCGACTATACAACCAAATTCTAATTCTGGCGCCACAAAATTGTGTTACATAATCTGTTGAAGCGTTAAAATAAATCGGCTTCCACAGATATTAGTGCGGTCGATAAATAAATACGAACGTTTTGGTTCAACAAATGTATCCGATACCAAAATGTTTTCCTGACGTAATGTGACGCCTTCTATACAAATTTCCTTATTGATTGACGTTAGCATTCAGCTTAATAAATAGCGTGGACTGGCCATCCCTTGATGGGGTCACAGTGACAGATTCGATTAACCTCTTCATGACGAAACAAAGATTCTTTTAGACGGTGTGTAATTTATAAAGCGTCTCACTTGATTGTGATTTGATATTGCAATTGGACACGTCGAATGTATTAATCATAATAATACGATTAGCTTACATAACGCAAATGTAAATGATGTTTCAATATTAACAAACATCGTTACTGTAACTAGCTTTCGTTCGTGGCTTGGTTCGGTATAATTAGAACTATAGTACAATATATTCTCTATCAAATTTCAAATTTAATAACTTTGCTGTTACGTTGCGTACACGAAAATACTACTTGCAATAGTGACCGATTTGCGCAAGGAAATTAATACTATTTGTTTAAGCTATAAGATCTCATTTTTGTCAAGATAACGAGGTGCCTGTCTTAATACAAACATTACTTCCTATGTGTGTGGGCTAGCCTTATTAACCTCTGAGTCTTTTTCGAAGAGGTTAGTGAAAACATTTTGTCGGTCTGCGTCTGTCTGTTAGTAACAGTTTATTAGTGACAGGCATAGCTCCGGAACCACCAAATTTCGACCGATTGACTTGTAACATGGAGTGCAGACACCTTAGCTCATACCTCGGTCGAGTTTGAATATGACCCACAGGGCCCATTTTCAAACTCGGCCAATTTCTGGTCAAAAGACTCTAGAGATATAGGGGTCACAAGGTCACATGTATTTTAAATTTTTTCACATTTAAGACGAAGAGGTTGGATCCTGGGTTTTTACACACATCTCGTTCCCAATAAGAAGGAAAGATTTATCACCTAGACAAACTAATTTCCTCACTCATAGCTTTAGCGTAGATAAATTATCACTGCTTCCAAGCATGCCCAACAGATACATTAGGAAATAGTTGCAGTTAAATCAATTACATGGGATCCGTGAAAGACATGTGAATGGTAACTGCCCATATCTAAAATTGTCTCTCATTCATTAATCATGGACATAGCCCAGTTTTTAGTGACGAAACGTCCAGAGAATTTATCATCGCCAATTAGTCTCACTTCCGCGTCCAAAACGGCTTTCGACTTGTCAAATTATAGAAACTAAGAGTAAAGAAAAATATAAAAGACTCCACATCCCGTTTCCTTGATATTAACTAAGAAAACAACGTTAGAAAATATGGTTTTATGTTTCTTGTGGCCAAATACAGATGAATATTTACTTTGATAATATGTACGCAACTAATTTAAATTCCTTGGCGATTTTCATAAATCATAATGATTAAATGTTTTCTTTATATTTAAATAGATAGACATAAAACATATTTAGTTCAAACATCACAAATAGGAAACCGCTACTTTACTCTCTTTTGAAAATCTGGACTAACGTATCTCAAGTGATATTTTAGAGTTTCAACTTAAGTATCTAACAATTATTAACTTTTTATTGATGAATAATTAATAACAAACAGAATCAAATAATTTTTATTTGCTGATCCTTTGATCAAAGTTTTAAATTCATAAGACATTGTTTAAGTTTTGCATCATGTTTAATTGTGGTCTTCTGTTTTATATTAAGAAATATGTGTAATGCAATTATATTGTATGTGGTTATGACTGAGTACTAATGCAAATTTTTTCATTTCAAGACGATCTGTTTCGCGGCAGGCACTAAGACAAGGCGACCGCCTAAAGCTGCCAATAGACTCTAAACAATTGTTTTAGATCAAATTATGCTGTAGTTAAACATGTACGCTGTACAGAAATTAAACCAAAAACCCTGACCAATACAGCTCTCGTGCGATCAGATACAAAATCTTCCAGTTTCATGTTTCATCATTCAAAAAGCTCAAAGAACCTCGACGCGTCAACAGATGCGTTCTAAAAGCACAGTCAAAACAAATACTTTACATAGCTTAGAGTCACTCCACTTTGACATTCCGGGCCAAAAATAACGAGACATCGTTAACGGGTGAACAGCGGTAATGAACTGTTAAGTAAGCAGTTTTTACTTGGAATGAAGCGTAGCAATGTGATTTTTATGCACATCAGTTACATGCAATGTAAATAGTAGCATAGCTATTTTTATTATCATGTTATACATGTGGTAAAAAAGTAGGAAGTCATTTGTATGAACATGGCATTTACGTGTAGTGAAAAAAGTAGCAGACAACACTTTGTTCGTACAATAATGTGTTTTTGTTAATTTAATAGAATTAGGCGTTTTTTAATCCATTGAATTCCATTGTAACCTATCTACTGAGGAATACACTTAGCTTCTCCCGCGGATTGTCATATCTAACGGTTAACAAAAACCATTGATAATACCAAACATCTCTGAGGATAATAAGACGTACACAACTAAAACAGTCACCAGGATGTAGTCACAAGGCAAATGCAATATTGAACTTTACTAAGGTCAAATTGATACGCATAACATCGTTTTAACAATTTGGTTGAAACGATATCTTAAAATAGCGGGCAAGCCTAGGGGGTCGTCACAACAAAAATCAAACAACATATCAATACCTCTGGCTCAAAAGGCGTAAAGGACAAAATACGATTTTTCAGGAGAAGCAAGAAACGTTGTTTTTTAATTCCATTTGACTATAGTTTTTTTGTTTCTTGAGTTATTTAGGTGATTCTTAGGAACAAAGAACTTAGATTTTTCAGAAATGTTTTGAGTAAATATTGCAAAACTAGTTTAGAGCTGTATTTACTGAAATAGATTTCCTTTACGCCCACAAAATTACAATTAAATGACCTTTATACCCCTGAAATTTTCAACCAATTTTAGTTACTTAGGGCGCAAATCTATTTTGCCGCACAAAACCCAAGGCAGTAATTGTCAAGTCACATTTTTATTTAGGTTGTAAAGAATTATCAAAACAAGGTATTTTGTAAGCAATATACGATAAAACTGCTTATATATAACGATATCAAATAAAATAACTATTTTTTGTAATCGACTTTAAATGGTTTATTAAAAACACATTTTTTTAAATAATAAGTTAATCATATGTTATTTATTCATATTTTCCCCAACAGTTATACATCCTACATAGTCTCATCACTTTTAAGAACTTAATTATCAGTACTTACACTCTTCACTATCTTTATCAGTTCGCCCTTTATCTTTTTTAATTTCTAAATCATTTTTTAATTAATTTCGACATGTTTATTTAATGTACTTTAGAATATTTTGATTATTAATTATCGACATTGTCGCTAGTTTTCTCTTCGTCGCGTCGGTTTCATTTAAAGTCAGTCAGTCAGAGTTGCAAGGAAGCTCCCTATATTCCTCATGAAAACTTTTAGATATGGTTCCATTTTTACACAGATTTATAAGATCTTTATATTTAGCAGCTGAAATTGGTATTCTACATTTGTACAACTGCTTTACAGTATCAATAAAGATATCTACAAAGGATTCGTCGTTCGTCTGTTCTTTATTTTTTATTGACCGTCTCTTTCTCTTTTCTCTTCCTTTTCTTTTCACTGAGGTTTTCTCCCTTAAAATCATAGTATAAGTATGTGCGTCCTCTTAATATAATAATACTTGGTCGTTATATTTTCTTTTAAAAGTCGACTCGGATATCTCGAAATTTGGTGATTTTTGATGTCATCGGGGTGAATACATTTGTAAAATAAAGTTCAAGAAATCAGAATAGTCTAAGATATTGACTTTTTAAGGTTTATGGCCTGGTGTTAGGTAATTAATTTGGACTACCTCCAAATTATTCGCAAACTTCAGGAAATAGTTTGAACATATATAATAGCTAAAACGTTTTTATTTTTATTCTATCCTCTACATGAGTACAGTACATAAGCAAGTGTTTCAAACCTTTTTTGTCTTTTGCTTCTAGATATTTTATAAATCAGGAAGCAAATTAATTACTCCCTCTTTTCCCATCGCATTCCTGCTACGTGAAACAATAAACTGTCTGTGTGCCCCTTTCATATATAATCAGGTGAAACAATAAATATTTTCGAGATTAGTACAATAACATATTTTGCCCGTGTGGTACCACTACCGTACCGTACCGTACCGTAAGTCAAAACTGCAAGTAATACTATGCTATTATATTCTCTAATTCCATAGTAATATACTATATATTACTATGGAATTAGAGGCAAATAATTCATTAGCTTTCTTAGATGTACTTGTCATCAGGAATCCTGATCATACTTTGAGCCACACTGTATATAGGAAAAAGACCCATACAAATAGGTACTTAAACGGTGAATCTCACCACCATCCTAAACAGTTAGCTACCGTGGGAATGTCTTTGTTTCAGAGAGCCCATGGGATCTGTGACAAGAAACACCTGGACGCCGAGCTTCAACATGTCAAGCAAGTACTGCAAGACAACAAGCTCCAACAGCCGCGCCGCTGTCACAGATCCCGAGAAAAGCCAGCCACAGTCGAACGCCAGCCTGCTATACTGCCTTATGTAAGGGGTGTCACTGACAAGATTGGCTACATCTTGAAGCGAGCTTCAATCAACACATACTTCAAGCCGCCAACGAAGATAAGTCAATTTTTACCATCCGTCAAGTGCCAACTACCTTTACAAGATGCAGGGGTCTATAAAATAGATTGTGACTGCGGACTCTCATACATTGGTCAAACCAAGAGAAACATAGGCACCCGCATAAAAGAACACATAGCTGATGTAAAACACCAACGCTCGTTGAAGTCTGCTGTGTGTGAACATGTGCAACAGGGGACCAACCACTACCTGAGATTTGACAAACCACAGATTCTCGCTAAAGAACACCGATTCCTACCAAGGATGCTTCGCGAGGCTATTGAAATCAAAAAACATCCTAATTTTAATAGAGAAGATGGTTGGAATGTACCACCAGCTTGGGATCCAGTAATAAAAATAGTCAAACCCAAGAAGAAGCAAACTACAGCTAGACTTCATGATACTTTGAGCTCATTCTGCGTAAATAGAAACACCAATGATTAAATTATGTTCGGGTACTTTGAAATAACTACACTGGAACATTGAGACAACTGCCATCTTAGTCTCCCCGTGACCATGGCTGCTGAAAAGCAACCGAAACGTAGGGGAAAGTGTAAAAATAAAAATAAATTAAATCTAAATAGTTTAATAATAATTTCATTTGCTTAAAAATTAGTAAAGTTTAATAGTAGTAAAATTCAACAAATAGTCAAAATAGTCAAAATTTTGTAATAAAGTGTCAAATAAACAACGCGATAAAATCCGTATATAGCAGTTTAATTTCAATGAATAATATTCGCGTAAATAGAAGACAATATTATGCAAGTAATAGTTTAATTCATAGAAGACTTTATAGTCTTAGTCTTAAATCTTTTGTTTATAGCTTTCTTCTCTCTGTGATACGCTTTAAGTAGTTCTTTTGCCTCGTTGCTCATTTAAAATTTATTATTTTCTATTATTATTTGAAGATATTATAAGGATGTACAGCGATAGCTCAGTGGGGAGACCAACAGACTGCAATGCAGAGGGTCTCGGGTTCGAACCCACGTCGCGCACCTCTGGCTTTCGGAAGTTATATGAGTTTTCGGAATTATGTGCGTATTGATTGACAATTATCGCCTGCTCCGTGCCTCGGAGAGCACGTTAAGCCGTCGGTCCCGGCTGCCATGAACATCTATGGCAGTCGTTATTGGGAAAGTCAGTGCTCTCTAATATCCTGACACTGGTCTAGCCTTAGGGTATCGTTAGCCTTCGGGTTGCGGAGGTCAGGTGGCAGCCGCTCCGTGTAAAAACTGATATCCAGTCAAATCCGGTTAGACTAGAAAAGCCGACTCCAAGTGACTTGGGAATAATAAAGGCTAAGAGAGAAGATAAGGATGTATAGGACAATCCTTACAGTTGACGACCTTTACAACTTCTTGTAATTATTAGCATAAAAACGTAAGGTGGTATATGCCAATTTTACGGTCAAAAATATAGTGTACTGTACTTTACTACCATAGTAACTGAACTTGAAAACTTAAATGATATTTACATCCCAATTTTCACATTTATTGCTGCTTAGTATATCAAATTTGATAGGTCGTAAATAAGAATCTTGTGGCATGGAATATACAAATCGATAGAGAATTAAATTGAAATTAAACTACTATATACGGATTTTATCGCGTTGTTAATTTTACACTTTAAAGTGTAAAATAAACAACGCGATAAAATCCGTATATAGTAGTTTAAATTCAATGAATAATATTCGCGTAAACAGAAGACAATATCATGAGAATTAATTTCTGAATAAAACTATGTAATATAACGTATTTTCGCCCAAATGTCCCTTACGCCCTTTGAGTCCAGAGATATCGATATTTTCATACGATTGAATATGCATAAAATACACCTCATTTAAATTCGTTTTGAAATCTTACGTCTTTACAATCTTTGTGCATAGTGTCTAAAAGGTCAACGATCTCTATTAGTTTAATTTGCATTCTATATTCTTCATTGCGAATACATTCGTGAGTGGAATAAAGGAATGGCGGATGTGGCGTCTGTCATTACTAAAGCTAATTCATAGTAAAGAAAACTAAGATATCAATAGAATAATGTTCAACAGACTTCCTTTATAAATAGCGATTATAATAAGTGGAATAAGACTTTCTTAATAAACAGCATTTAAATACAGGAAGACAAGATAAAATAGTAAATTAAAGATTGTTTGCCTTTCTAACAGTAATTTTTCTTATTATCTATGTTACGGTAGTATTACATTGCCTACGTTTTTTGTGTTATAGTAGTGAGTTATATCTTTTGTCTAGTATAATATAAAAACTATAATAGTAAATATCTATTTTCTACAATTCGACTACATTTTTAAATTCATTTTATCTAAAAGTTACATTATCCAAAAGCTGAACACAGGTAATTTTTAAAGCCACTAAGAAACATAATAGTTAGAATCACTTTTTATCTGGTAAGTGAGGGTAATTGTCAAAAGTGTGACGTAACTACTATATTAATGCAGAAGTGCGAGTGAAATAGCGGGATACCATTACCAAGCCCAATTTCTCCTCATACTGAAATTTAAATTATTGCTTATTGCTTCTTAATTCTAAAACCAACCAATTAGAATAATCAAATTACAAAAATATATATTTTGTGTTCTATTTGAATATAAAATACCGTGCAAAACCTAACATAGCCTACTATCCAATTGCATCAATGTAATATCCGATATCCATATTATTTACGGGGCAGGTCATAGAACATTTGAGATCATTTAACCACGCCTCTTAGTTACATGTTATAACGGCAATAACAAGCCAAACATTCATTACACATTTAGGACAAAATAATTAATATCACTGAATGTATATGTGATCAAAAATCACTGTTCCTTGAGCAGACCATAAACAAGTTGTGGCACGTTTAATTAAATTGCTCGTAACCGATTGGTTTATTAAGCACGTAGTTCTAAAAATAGTTAATTAATTATTGGTTAATTAAAAGATAACTTGTAAGTTTGATCATCAACAGTGCCTAAATTAATAATTTCAAGTATCTACCAGACTCGAAACGACAGATTAATATTATATTAATTATATAAATACGTACATACTAGCCTCACGCCTCTATACCGTAAGGGTTAAGCACAATTTTCATATTTCACCCATAATTCACCAACTACGCTTTAGATCCTATGTAAATCGCTCCTAACATCCCTCAGTCCACAGTGGGGAAAGCCGCGAAAGGCTTGTGTCTGAAATCGGGAATACTCTGGATAAAGTATCCGAACGGGGAAGACTAAATTTAGTCGTGTTTAACCCAGCTAACACACAAGCCTGCGCGTTCATGGCTAAGAAAACACCATTCACTGTGTCTCCACAACTCCAGGACACGTCTCCCACGATCTCCAAGAGTATTGGAATCCATGGCCTCGACATCTCAAGTGATGTACAGTACCGTAGTCATTTAGAGAGCAAGGTCAAGCTGGCTTCCCAAAAGCTTGGTGTACTCAATAGAGCTAAGCGGTACTTCACTGCGGGGCAAAGACTGCTTCTATATAAGTCGCAAGTCAGGCCTTACATGGAGTACTGCAGTCACCTTTGGGCAAGAGCACCAAAATACCAGCTTAACCCTTTTGACGGGGTACAGAGACGAGCCTTGAGAATTGTCGTTGAGACCAGACTCACAGACGGTATCGAGCCACTAAGTCTCAGAATGGACTTGCCTCCCATTGTGTGTTTGTTCTAAGGAATTGTTTGAGATTATGCCGTCAGTTACGTTTTATCATAGCACCGCTTGCCATCGGCGGGGATTTAATTCTAACACCTTACAACCTATAATTGATGCTTTTCCAAGCGGTTCCAAATGAATTTTCTCCCGCGGACGCTCAGGTTGTGGAATGAACTCTCTGCCGAGGTTTTCCCACAAGACTACAGTATGGGGTTCTCCAAAAAGGGCGTTAAAAGGTTTTCACAAGGTCGGCAACGCGCAACTGACGCTTGTGGTGTTGCAGGCGTCCATAGGCTACGGTGGCCACTTATTAAAAGGGCCGTATGCTAATTTGTCACTTTAGTAGAATAAAAAAGATAAAATAATAAAAGCATCTAGGTCCTTATACTAACACTCCCATTGTCACTATCGCAACAGTCCTTTCGGCAAGGAATGGAAAGAAAAACGTCCTCTCGCTTTCCGTAGATCGGTGCTCAAATTAGACATTACATACGTATATGCAGATACGACAATTTCAAACGTAATCAGAAGTTAATTGGCAGGTAACGATCCGCTTCCCAGCTAAAATCTAAATAATCATGCGAGACTTATTCCCACACCCACATTATGAATGTATTATATCTTTCCCGAACAAGCAATAATGTTTGCATCACTAAAAGCTTTACAGACACCTATAAAGCACACTGAATCTAAAATCTACTATCAGTGGCTTAAACACATTAATATAAGTTCAAATCGCGGCGCGACAACCTTTTCATTATTTTGCCGCTGACCACACAAGCTAGTCATTAGTCAACATAATCGAAACAACATGACAGTAATCACTTTCTATTATCATATTTGCGGTCATTTTCATTTCTGACAGTAACTTTTGAAAGTGACAATACATACAAGCTAATATGACAACCGTATGATCATACCATTTTACTTTTACAATTCATTTAGCAACCATGTTGAAATATTTCAAACAAGAGTTGGTTTGACAGCCGCATTCATAATTATGCGGCTGAGCCGAGATAAATTGAGTCAAGATGATATCTGATATGAAGTAAGAAAGTATGAATGTATGTAGTAGTATTATGTTAGATACTCTTTACATGTAATGTGACTGCAATAATGGCGCAATGCTTTAAACGAACACCTCACCAGTTCGCCACTGAATAAAATTGTTTGTTTGTTTGAGCGCGCTTATTTTTTAAACTTATTTTTAAAACATGGAGAGCAAACCAAGCTTGGAAAAAATACATTATTATAATATGAGTGAACAAAGGCGTTGCGTTTTCTTCGGGCAATTCTATGTGAGATGAAGATTTGCACGGAGCACAAAACAAGGAAGTTACCTACTAGAGACCCGCTTGTCATAATCTATACAAACCGCACATGTTATTAACAATTAATGAGGCGATGCTAATATGACACTTATATTTGTAGTACTGAAGAAGCTGCTAGCAGACTTATGTCCTAAATGTCTGGCAAAATGCGATGGTTATTTTTAAAATTCATTTATATTTCGAGAATAGAATAACATGTATTATTAATAATAAATATCCTTAACCTTTTATACAATTTGTATTTAAAGTTATATAAGCTTAGTGTATCCCGCTGTCTCAATAATACGCCATAATTACATGATGGTTGAGACTTTTGTTAATTAAAGATCAACTTTAGTTGCCAAAAATAAGTAAAAGTAGCTATACATGAAAAATAAACAAAGTACTCTAATTGACCATTCTTAAATAATTATGAAATAGTTAATATGAAAACCACAACGTTAATGCATTTCTACATATACAATCTTTGTACTTTAGTCTCTAAGAAGCGCATAGGCTTCCGTGCTCTGAGGAGATTTTAGATGACAGCAAGAACGTTAATCAATAAAACGAATGACTCTACGATGGCATGTGATGTGATGGCATTATGATATAATAGGATTTCTTGAGATCACAATATAATGAGCTACGTAAGATAGTGTCGATACTTTGTCTAATAACAAGGAGTTACTACAAAAACATTATCACTATCATTTTCTACGAAGACTCGTTAGGAGATAACATCCTGGCCGCTATTAGTATAGATTTTGTGCCTGTGTGAGTAAATTACTTTCTTATTGATAAGTCTACCGAAATGAGAAGGCCTACTACGACGACCATGCACGCCGTCATCACGCATCATCGCCTGCTACTTTTCAAGATTCCAGAGATCATGAGAGTTGCGTTTAGAGTTTCTTAGAGTTACCTCAATGCTTCGGACCGATTCAGGTATCGAATCTGGAAATTAGCGGTCAAACATACACACAACCTAATAACGCGGAACCAACTAATGTTTAGTTAAATAGGCATAGTAGAAAAATCTAAGTAATATGTATTGTATGTAGGTAGGATTCAGTCCAAGATTACTGCGAGATGTAGCGAGACGATTCTCCTTACCTAGATCTACTACTACTAGCTATTTAGGTTGCAAATTACTGATATGGTAATTAATCCCTATAGCTAAGCTACATTGCATATATTAGGAGTAGGATCACGTAAGTAACTCAATGGGTGAATGGTGCGGGTCGAACCAACGCTCTCGGTCGCACGTCCAATCCCTCTATGAGCTACTGTCGCTTAGCTTAGTTCGGTGATGAAAGCAAACACTCTCCAAAAAGAAAGGGTACAAAATAATAGTGTACATTACTTAAATAAAACTTACAGTTCGCCTCCAGCATTAAATGAATAATCCGGCCAACTATCAGCCACGATCCACACATTCGCCGGAACTATCAATTTGTCGAAATCGTCCATTCATTTATTGTGCGCACGCGCGTTATCAATAACTATGATAAATCGATCTAATAGATTATTTTATCTTATGTAACGCTATAAATGTAGATGATCTTGATAACTATAAGCGAAAGTTTTATTTTATGGTGGCCCTAAGGCGCTTATGAAGTTATTTCTAAACACGTCTATAATCACTAAATAACACGCTGGCTGTAATATTTAAGCTATAGGTTATGATCGTAGGACAAGAATGTTAAATTGAGCTTTAAATGCCTCCGTTTATTCAGAGAAATGTTGCTTTTATGGAATAATATAGGCTTAGTTAATGCTCATAAATTTAATCATACAATCTTTGTAGAAAAATAAGAAATTTGAGTAACATTTTTTACGAAGATTGAATGGCCTAAGTAAAAATTATTTAAATCGAGATTTATGAAATATAAAAACTTAAAATGATACTGTTTAAAAAAGTTATAGACTTTTTAGATTTATCCAGCGCAGAGACATTCTGTCGAACACCTCACCTAACGACAATGACTGTCTGCTATTTTTATTTCAGTGTATTAAAAGGTAGAGCATTACGACAACGAACTCTAACTAAAGATGAACGCGAAGAAGAACAGATTAGGTGATATCACTTTTAACAAACCGAGTAAACATAATGACAAACAAGTAAATGGCCGCCTGATGGTAAGCAGTTATTATAATATAACTGCATTGGACTGCAACGCAGTGGTCTCGAGGTTGATCCAAGGCAAGCACATCTGACTTATACGCGTCAAACAAATTAGTCAATGTGAAGGAAAGCGTCCTGAGGAACCCTACATGTCTATGTGATTATTATATACATTCTATATGATGCTTTTAAAAATATGTGAATTCTGCCAACCCGCACAGGGCTAGCGTTATGGACTATGGCCTAACCCTTCTCACACTGAGAAGAGGCCCGTGCCCAGCAGTGGGATGGTTACATACATAGCTGATATTATTATAAATGCTTGCAACACTATCACTTGTGCGTTACGTTGCTGTGTTGCCAGTTCAATACACAAAAAGCACTGGTCTATCTGACATTACAACCTTATCTATCATAGGAGCACAAACAAGATTGTTTATTGATATATTTTTATAATCGGTGTGCTACACGTCCGCTATGCTAAATGCGAATGTGAGTTTGTTTGTTTGTAACGCTGTAACTTGTTAACTACTTGACTAACCATCATCAATTTTTCAATGCAAAAAGTACTGTTTCCGAAGGAAACCTCTTTCGACGGTTACACGGATTATTATCAAATCAATCAGACATTGCATTGCCCCGACATCAGATCGGACTTCAACAATTTAGCAGCAGACATAAACTCGGAATTCTTATTGAGCGTCTAACAGTAACCTCTACCGTAAAAAAGTGAATAAAGTTACCACGAGAAGAATATTATTATATGAGTTTGGCAATGAATAGAAACATTAGAAATAATAAAAAAAATATGTACCTAATATTATGATATTAAACTTATAATATTAATAACATACGCCACAGTTCACGCTTACATTATTTTATAATAAACACCCCGTAGGTGACAGCAGTTGCAATCTTAAGCGTTTTATCTATAAATACTTAGTATACATACTTATTGTTATTCCACAATTGGCTGCTATACACCTGTTCCTTCATTCCTCCTACAGCTTCAACACAAAAACAAAAATAATTCAAAAGGTTACAATGTTGCATCTTGTTATATTGCTACAATTATTGACACACCTGTATAATTACAGTACTGCAGTACTGTAATCCATCTCACAAAGGTCACAATTTTACTTTTTACTAGTTCTAGCTTTCATCGCCATCTGTCATGTTTGGCATTTGCGCGCACGCAGGTGTCAGCGGGTTGAAATGTCACGATCCTGCGCGGGCGCACCGAGCGCCATTAATATTTATATGCAGCACCAATTATACAACGTTGCAATATAACCTTTTCTCCGCATTAAAATGTACTTAAGTGTACGTCTAACGGGAAGAAAGTCTGCATTGTAATGACTTTTAAGAAACATGAAGACATATTTGTTTGTCTTATTGGTCATTATAATGGCACTGAGATAACACTCCTTTTTTTTACGTGTAGGATTGCTTTGACGCATATCTCTTCGCGGCAAAGTAGACAGAAACTATACGTGTCAACGAATTAAATGTCCGATATGTTTTAGCTCAATTAATTATAATTTAGTTTTCATGGATCATTGGTTTGACGCCCGCCCAGGACGTCTTTGATTTCGTCAGAGGGTGTTCACCAAGTTTTACCGTATTAGAATAATAAATTGTAAATGAACTTTTTACCTAATTCAAATTTGTCACAAGATAAATGTTTTTAAACCGATATCAGTACCATATTATTTTATGCATTCCAATGATTCTATATAGGGATTTCTATTTCATCAGTATGTCTGTTTTAACAATAATAGCTCTCAATAAACAGTAGTACTGGTAATTTTTCTCACAAAGTCAGTACAGTGCAATTTTACGCACGTTGAAAACTTTCCAATAGAGCCTACAAGCGTTCGTCACGTCAAATTGAACCATGACTGCTCAACAGCAGAAAGTCCAAATAACCTAAAAACAGAACGTTTATCCCTTAAACGTTTAGATAGCTATCATATCTACAACAAATCGCAATTTCGCGGGAAAGCACACATCACCCAGTCGTGATCCACCTAAAGCGTTAAACGCATTTGACGACTCATTTGAGCTGTCGCTGAGTCCCACAGTGCGTATGATAACATGTTATGTTATAAAACTGTTAATAAATTGGTAAGTACTGCAATAATGATAATCGATAAATTATTAGATTTGTCATAATACTAACGTGGTTGTATAATATGGTACCATGTTATTTTAAGCCAATCTCCATCGAAGATTTTGCGGCATAAGTTCATTATCCTAAGAAATATGTCATGAACAAATAATATTGTTAAGTTGGGTGTTAACATTGTCCTCTTCATGTAATTTTGTATAGCAGTATAATAATTACTTCAAATTTGAAGTCAAGCAGCATAAATAGGAGCCGGAACAATCAGTTATAACAAACAGCTGCAGACGCACTCATATACATCTCCTTTTTACTTCTTCTTCTTCTTTTCGTGTGGTTAGTGGCCAACCTCGACAACTCAAGAGTTGTTCAAGCCGCCTGTAGGCCTCTGACATGGCTTAACGACTGCTGTCAATTTGACAACAACCGAGACTGACGTTTTACGTGCCCTCCGAAGTACGGAGACGCTCAGACGAAATACCACTAAGCGGTCACCCATCTATAGGCTAACCGCAACTAACGTTGCTTAACCTCACTTATCGTTTACCGATCAGTGAGTGCAACTGGCTATGAGCGCCTCACTGTATTACCCATAAAAGGAGATATTGGCAACATCTTTGGAGTGAACCTTTAAAACAACATACTTCAATAAATCGATTACTCGGTGTTGAAAGAATTATTGTAGCATAGAGCGTAAATTTTTCACATCCTATCAATTTATGTACTTACACGCTTGCCTTTAATTTTGCCAGAGTCACCATATTTACTTCTAGAGTAGATTTTCTTCAACAACAAAGGAACATGAAATTTATGATTCTATTTATTTATTTATTAATTTTAGTGTAATTTGTTTCTAATCTTATTACGTTGATATTTAGTTATAAATATGATTGTGGAAGAGACCACATTTAGATATTGGCAAACCTGTTTTATATTACAGCATCGGACTAAGTGATATCTTTTTTATTGGCTTTGATCACAGTCGATTCAATAACTACCGTGACGGTAAATGGTAATTTTCCTGCATAAACATATTTCCTCGTCATTGATTTCTGCAATAGAAACTAAAATTCTACTCTTTTATCGAAAGGAAACTAACATCAGCGACTGAAATGGAACGAATGTTGTTTATTCTACCATCAACCTTAACCTGTGGTATGCCGGAACGTGGATCTACGCGAGACACAATGCTTTTTCTATTATGTCTGGTATTCCGGCATACAAGAGGTTAAAGCCAGCCTTCAGTGAAAAATCTCAATTACAGGACCCTACCAATAGTACAATTACCACTAATTTAAGTATTTTTTGTTGTAAGTCATGCATAGTCTTAGTTGAATAAGTGCTACTTTAATGGTGTATGATGTGACACCTTAAAAATTGTACATTAAGTGTTAGTATTAGTTTGTTTTTGTTAGAATCTATATATTAATACGTGAAGCAAAAACTTTGTAAATTTTCGTAAAAAGGGGGTTTTACGACAATTGCGCGGTCGAAGGAGTATGAAACTTGGCACAGTTAAAGTTTATATGGCGAAGGAGGGGCGAATCCTAATAGGTATTTATATAAAATATGCATTAAAAATACATTAAATTAATGAAAAAACACTACACGCACACAACCCTGCATTTGACACACGCAGTCAAAGCGCGTAACTATGGTTACATACATCAATATATAATTACATATATCAACAATATCTTACAGGCAAACTTTGGTCGAATTTCGAGCACTCGGCAACCGCTAGTAAGAATTAATGTACAAGCTATTGGATGTCTAAGTTAATAAATAAATGAAATATAACTAAATATGTGACATATTTAGGGTTATAACCCTGTAACGCTTGGATCCGAGAAAGTAAATATACAATCGACATTCTTAGTCATATTGCTATCGCATACATCGACAATGTGACAATAAATTTCTTAAACAAGATCAATATTCCATATCATGATTACATTGTTGAACACGATCAAACATGTTAAGCAAAGCCTCCGAGAACAAGAACATCTTGGCATAGAAAACAATGCAAATCTTGACGACACGAGATAATACCGATATGCAAAACATCAATGAAACTGCACATGAACGATACGATGATGGCGCAAAATTCGCCACATCCGTATACAGCCTAACACAATCGCTTTCTCGTACGTCTAGATTGGAGTCAGGAACAACGGTTTTGTCATATTACTCCCACGTCAGCGGCGCCATTCTGCTGATGGCTTCGAGGTTTACAACGTGAGAGCTTGATGCAAGTGCGCGTGCGTGATGTTCACTTCACGATCGTCCGATAAGCTATTATGGTTCTTATTAAAATTCGCTTGATTAGATTAGTCTTTATTGTAATCTAGTATAACCGCATGCACTTGCCCTTTATGAATTCGAATAGATTATTCGAATGTAGCTGGATTTGTGTTGCAGACAATTCGTTTCAGCTGAACAGGCGCGTGTCTTAAAGAGGCACGTAAACTTGTATTTGTTCTCTGCCATAAACACCGATGACTATGTTAGTCACGTAGACATGACGTTAAATCTTGATGACGAACGACTTCGAGTTAGCTTCTAATAGCAAAGAAATAAGTAAAATATATAATTAAGTATATTATATATTACAGCATATCATAAATAGAGAAAGCAAATGCATAATTAGAATCATTAAAAGCAAAACTAAAATTAAATGGTTTAATATTCTTACTGAGTTTAATACTATAGATTTTGCGTAGCATTTACCTTATGCAAAGCATACAATTTAATTTAATTTATATTACTTTAAGTTAAATTTATTTTTATTGGCAGATAAACACCATTTAATTAAAGATCGTCTTCAAATTTATTTGCCAACGGAGAATTAGCAACTTCACCGAATCACGCTATATAATAAATTGATTAATAAAGAAAAAATATCAAACAAAATATTTGTATATTTCAAGGCAGGCAAAGCAGTGGTTTTATTTCTCTATGTTAATTATTAATACACATAAAAAAGTAGCTGTGTGCAGTGTACGTAGGTGCTACTAAAATAAGTCAAGACTTTCGCTTACGAATCAAGCAATGTTAACACTGCGTATCTAATGCTGGTAACACTTACAACTACTAATTAGCCATATCAGTATTATTTCGTTTTTATTAAATTTAATAATAGCCTGAAGTTTGAAACACAATCGCTGGATAGTTTAATTATACACAAAATACGGGTCTAGAAATTTTATGATTTTCCAAACGCCATTTGCAAACTACTGGTCAGACGGATGTACTAAGTACAAGGAGTAATCATTAGATGGATCAGAGATTACATTTTGTGAGAGAAATCAAAATCTTACCAGGAATATAGCCAACATCAATAGTGCTTAATTATGATTTTATCAACATAAATTTTCATCACGCAGAGAGGAAACAAAAAGATTTCGCTAGTTTCAAGATTAACACCCAATGTCTGAAAGGCAGATAGACTACAACACAAAAATTTTAAACAGGCGATCATACGCATTGCCAGCTTCTGTGATTGGCTGACTAAATTTTCTGCAGCCAAATCATTTGACTTAAGTTCTATTTTGACACGGCATGTATTACCATACCAAAATTAAGAAGAGAGAAAAAGACATACAGACATAAATAAATATTTTGAGTAATTGAAAACAATTATTCTATAAATAGGCAGCCAAATCATTTGACTTAAGTTCTATTTTGACACGGCATGTATTACCATACCAAAATTAAGAAGAGAGAAAAAGACATACAGACATAAATAAATATTTTGAGTAATTGAAAACAATTATTCTATAAATAGGTAGATAAATGAAAGTGGAAATGGACTTATAGCTAAACTTACGCAACAGCTGTTAATCCAGCCTATCATTATTCAGCTTATTTATAAGCCATAACTGTCGCGTATACAATGCAGGGACTGAATGAAACAGATCGTACGAAATCGAAAGTGCTATTTATTACAACTACCCTCCGTATATCGTTGTCGGGGAGTGGAACTAATTTACTGATCATAAACTCTTTTATATATGTAATTACTTATAAGGCTAGTAAAAACCTTTCGTTGATTGAATAAGTATGAAACGCTGCAATAAATGTGACGGTATATGTATTTTAAGTCCTATAAATAATAGGTTTAACTTGTTACTAGAAAACTTTAAGGTAGATATAAAATATGTTTTCAATTACAACTCCCTCACTAGAAATGATTCCTTCATCGCGGAGGACTATACAAACAATTAACACAATGGATGTAAAGAATACTCAGACTCGGAACACCTGTTTGTGGACCACGTAATTTTTTATCCCGTGTGTGGATCGAACACACAAAACTCGGCGCTGTGGCAATGACGGGGCAAACATTTTAACCATATCGCTATCCGTGCAGTCTAAATAGTAAGTATTACCGACTAGTCGTAGTTTTTTTGTAAACCATTATGTTATGATTAAGATAAGGATTATTCCCGAAGCAACACCCGACCTCCGACCTCCTCCAGCTTAATAATTTCGACTCATCATGAGTATAAATGTTATAATAAATTATAACAACAGAAAAAGACAAGCCATGGAACAGGAATTGTCCTGCGACCATAACAACCATCGTCGTCGTCGTCTTTATGGGAATAAAAATTCTTTAAAATATTATTAATAATATCTCACCCGGTGGTTAAGACTGCCAACGGCTGACATAACGACCTCCCCAACCTGTATATCTCATACTTAATTTTTCCCTAGGGTCAGAAATGCGTGAATATTGTAAGTAGCCCTAGGCTGTTACGGTGATGCTGGGAACTATTAGAAAAAAACAGAAACAAACCCATAGACTTTAGAACTAACATAACCAAAATGTAAACAATTGTTAAAGAATATTCAATACATTCGTCTTCAATGCGGTCTCCTTGACCTAAAAATTCAAGTAATCGTATTGAGCAAGTACAAGAATGAAGGCTAAACGATTGATGATAGCGTACTTCTATTCAAACTCCTACTGACTCTTTATTTGGAGACAAGCAATCAAACTAACTTGCGAAATGTTAAAAATATAGTACTATTGGTGGTTGGCGTAATTCCAATACTAATATAGAACGATTATGAATGAAGATGTATTAAAAGCTTACCTTGCTCATATAGCTTGGCATGACACGTATTTAATGTGTCCATCTGTGATCTCTAAAACGTATACACAAGTACATTATGTACATGAGTGTCTTTAAACACATGAATAGTTAAAATTAAACAACTTTATACGGATTATCGCGATGTTTATTTTAAATTTATTGCATAATATTGTCTTCTATTTACGCGAATATTATTCATTGAAATTAAACTGCTATATACGGATTTTATCGCGTTGTTTATTTGACACTTTATTACAAAATTTTGAAAATTGTTACACTACTATATATATATAGTAGTGTAACAATTTTCAAAATTTTGTTTAATTTTATTGCATAATTTTAATTTTTTGAACAATTACACTACTACTGTTATACTTTACTATTATTTAAGCTATTCAAATTATTAAAAGTATTTAGATTTAAGTTTACACTTTCCCTTAAGTTTCGGTTGCTTTTCAGCAGGCGTGTTCACAAAGAGACTCTCCCAGCGAGTATAACAGCAGGTAGTGTAAGTTTCAAAAATTATGTAATAATTTGTTTCATACAAACAGCGCTTTAATATCCTTATAAAGTAGTTCAATTATAATGTATAACATTCGCGTAAATGTAAGACAATATTACACGTGTACTTATAGTTTTATGTATGTATATGTACCTAATACAATTGTTCTAAGACGAAATTCGTTTTTGAAATGCATCGGCATCGGAATACGCACAAAAACACATTTTAAAACCGAAAGCTTCACTGAAGCGGTCTCTATATTTTCCTCTCCGCATTATCCTCATCGAATAATAAATCAGCATTAAGTGTTTAGTTACAGTTTTTCAACTAAGTACTACAAAATGGTTGCTAATAAGGCAGCTTTCTCAATAACCCTCAAATACTTTCGATTGGTAATTTGCCAGTCACAGTGCTTAAACGTGAAAGTGTTCATGAGACAAATAGCTAAGGCGATGGTTGGTGTTTAATACGTGTAAGGAAAATTCGAGGGCAGCAAATAGTTAGCCAGTGAATGTATGCAGGTCAATGTTAGCGGCCAACTTCATGTTATCACAAGGCAAATTACTGAATTTTAATTTTTGACTGCGCTGATTACGCGTTTGTTTAAGTGCTTGCCTTGTCACTACTGCTGCGCCGAGTGTTGTAGGTTCGATTCCCACAGGAAGCAGAAAATTGTGTGATGCATAAATAGTTGTTCCAAGTCTGAGCGTTCGTTGGACCCGTTGTTTGAATGTTTTTAAAATCCCCCGCGATATAGTAATTACCTTAAATGAGAAAGTAGTCTTTAATAAAAAAAAAATATAATTAGGTAGCCTATAAAATTACTACTAGTTTACTAGTACTTCACTCAACTCACTCCTTCAACTAGGGTACATACATACTTGTATTATGAGTACTTTCAAGAAGCATACTCATCAACTGCACTCAAAAGCTGGCATTCGAATCAACGATCAAATGCCAAATGTCAAACATGCTTTTTATTTATTACTGCTCACGGTATGTGGTAAAGCCTTCGCAAAGCAGAGTCTTCACTACAAATCGTACGCCTTCGCAGTAAGGTGCCTAGGCGACAGTCGTTATTTAATAAGTCTTGGAAGACAATACGCGTGGGAGCTGCGAAAGCGAATATTTGTTTGTACCGCTGGACTTGCTTAGCTTCCTACTACTTATCTTGATGATCGAAATACGCGTCAACATTTCCTTCTTGCGATAAATCTATGTATCCTAACTAATATTGCGAATGTGCGTTTGTTTGTTACGCTTTCACGCCTTAACTTCTGGATCGATCATCATGAAATTTTGAGTAAACGTTGTCAGGGGTAGGTACAGAAAAGGACATGGGGAAGCTTTCATCCAGAGTTAATCAACTACTGTGCTAGAAAAATAGAAAATTAACATAACATAAATTTACGCGAGCGAAGCCGCGGGCAAAAGAAGTATACTATGTAAAGGGTACATAATATTATATGAAAATATACTGTCAAGCAGCGATAGCCCGATTGGAGGCCGTTGGACTGCCACGCAGAGGTCTCGAGTTTTCGAATTTTTTAGATCTCTGCTGGACAAAAATCCCTTCCTCTCCTCTTCTTTCTTAAAATAAATACATATGGACGAACAAACTTATAACTTGTCATAATGTTTATCAAAATTCATAGCAACCACGACGGGTGGAATTAACACGAATATATTTGGACAGCGGCTGGCGCCATGTTCGCCGGCACGCACACATTAGACAACGATACACATTCATAGATTCGTGTCGTTCCTAGTGAAGTAGGAAGAGATGTTTTATAACTACTTACCCTAGTCATACTTTAAGTGTCACATATTAGGGGTTACCCTTTCGTGAGACACATTCTCTAGAAGCGTGTTACTATTGAGAATTTCTAAACAGAAACGCAATAATGCACAATTCAGCAAGCAAATCAGGTCTGAGACTCCTCACCATCATAAGCGTATACAAGAAGAGGTCAGGTGAGCCGTGCCTACCCCAGAATTGCTTGGTAGCGCATGATAGATGTAAGTTATCATCAAAATCCTAGGGCAATATGTAGGTCCACGTCGTTGAGGAACCAGGACCTCCCCTAGAAAACAACTCCTGATACCCTTTTTTTTACGTGGGGGAATGCTGTGACACGTACCCCTCCGCGAGGGGGGTTATGTCAGGCTCACCCGGGGAAAGATAGAAAGTCCCGAGTCCTACCGACTAAACCTACCACGGTGTTCCTTCACACGGTCTATGGCCAGGGCGCCGGGATCGCTCGCACATTCATCCTGCAGGTCTTGATACCTAAACATCATAAGCAGCAAACGTTATGATAATTGCGGCCTATAACCAACGCGGTAGCAAGACATTAAAAATAGACATAAAATAAACCATATGTTTTTACGACATTAATTTTGCAGTCGTTTGTATACGAATAGAATTCAATGCATCTTTATGATGTCTAATACACTAACACAGAATAAACTCAGACCCGGAACTAATACTCGCACAAACATTTACCGCATGTAATCCATTAGAGGCGCGGCAAACACTTATTAAGCCAATGCGTCCGTTCAGTCTAAATATAAAGTGTGATTGCGTCTTCCTCTGCTTAGTTATTAATCTCAGCTTTGGTTATTAGCCGCCTAATACGCAACACGGTTTAAAATTGACATCTTCGACTCCCAAATGAAATTTTGAAAATTTGTTAGCTTTTTATGTTTTACTAGCTTACGCCCGCAGTTTCGCCCAGGAGAAGTACTTTTTTCTGAATGAAAGTTATCCTATATCCTTTTCAGTATCCCTGACAAAGTGTATGCGAAATTTCATGATGATCGGTTGAGTACTTAAAGCATAACAAACATACAAATATTCGAATTTATAATATTGGTTAGCATTTTAATGTTTAATTGGCTTCACCTGGTGATAACGTTCGCCAAGATATATACATATATAGCCTATGTCTTATATCCCTGAAGGGGTAAGCAAAGGTGTTTTCCACAACCACATTTAAAGAACTACAATTTTAGGTTGATACCTAAAATCGTAGTTGGCAAAATGTTATATGATTATAATGAGCGCCGAACGAACATATTAGGCACAGTTTCAGGATGTCCATAGCCGCTCTGAATAGATTAGGTTAGTTATTTTTGTAGAATTTAATCTTCTGAACTGCTCCCTGACCTAGTAGGCATTCTGCAAATAGACCAGATTAAGAGAAGCCTTAACCGATAAACTTGCATAAAGAAAGTTATGAGAGAGAATGAAGCAAGTGAGCTATGTCAGGATCATTCTATCTCTATAGAATAATCGGTCAAGAAACAGTTCTTGATAAGAAGAGAGACTCCTCCAGGCAATAGGCGTGAGTCTGTAGCATATACCACCCTTAAACATGACCAGACTTTTCTGTTACACGATATAAACGACCCAATGCCTCCATAATTTATTTAATACTTGCATGAACTACAAGTGCCGGTAGCAAACTGCATTTATTCTCGAAGGCTTCTAACAAGCTCTTCATCAATTACCCTTCAACTACAATTCAAGCCTTAAGTCTCGTTAATAATTTCATTCAAAACAACATCATTCATTCGACCAAACTCACAAATCCTATTAGCATTTCCCGTCCGTTTAGTTTGTAAGTATACTGAAAGATATTTGCGATTCAATACAAACCTACAGATGTAGTTGCCAGTGCAGAGTGAAGGATGGCAATATCAATAGTGCCACTGGTCATGGCTGAAGAATAACAAATATATCGGACGTGGTATTTGAACGATTGCATTTCTATTTTGTTAGAATCTTAAGATAATATAACAAAAATCACAATGCACTAGCCATGGTCACAAAAATTTTGGCATAAACGTCAGGCTTTAAAGAAGGTACAATGTATACCCAGCGTGATCGCATTAAAACCTTGTTACTGTTAAATACACCGTGCTACGCAAAAGTGTAAACTAATCTTAATACTTAATATGACGTATTATTGGACACATTAGACCTGAAAAAAATACCTAACGGATGTTGCAAGGATTTAACATTTCATATGATAGAACGCAAAACTACGCTCAGATTCCGATCACCAGTTAAAATCAGTCTTATGAGACTAAAAAGAGTAGCACAAAGTTTTGGCAGTAACCAGCACAAAAAAATTGCTGCTTTAATATGGTTGAGATGCACCTTTACTTGATCATCAAGAAGGTAAATACTTGCTCTAATGTACTAACATAAAATAAACTAAGTTACATCAACAACAATACCAAGATGGAAGGCATTTATTATTAGAAGCCAACCATCAGTCTCATGTAATAATAACAACCAAATCCGTAACGAAAGTATCAAATCGTGATCGACATAGCCTTCAATCTTCCGAATATATACGAAGGCGTATCCAAACACGGTAGAGTTAAACCTTCGGAACATGTGACGGTTTCCGTCAACCATTCGATACTGCTTTCTCCGATAAATAGAGTTCGACATAATATCAAATCGAATATCGATCGCCGATATTATATCAGTATTTATCATTCGTAAATCATTTTTATATCGCTTAAACTGGACGGTGTGATGACGATTTCATAACAGCATAGTAAACGGTACAGATTAGATTATCTTTATCCCACATAACAATTTAATATAAGTACCTAGTTCTGGACTAAAGGTTAAGAAGCATTGTGTGTGGCGTCTGGGGTCCGAACGTGGAAATAAATGAGAAAGAAGAATAGAAAGTTTTCCGCAATCCAAGTTAAGGAATTCTGAACGTTTCTTACTTTTTAAATGCGTAAAGGATTTTGATGATATTTGGTATGGATATTGGCGATTGGTTTTTGAAATTTGAATTGAATCTTATAAGTAGGTACTAATAAAAAAACGTGCCATATTATATAATGTGGAATTAACAATTGTAGTAGTGATTACTTAATAAATAAAAGTCATGACGTTCCAACATATTAAGGCTTGATTGATGCTATTTTTAATAACACTCAGTATTTCGTCGTTCAGTCGTTTTGAGGTAAAGGCGTGATTTACAAAAGTGCCGTTGCATTTATTGTCCTAGGCTTTCAGCAAGCATATCCTTGAAGTTAGTATATTTTTCTATTTAGATACAGGCATATTTTGATGGCCAAAATATCTGCTTACTATTAAAACTTTATCATATATCGCCATGTATACCTGCTACACGGCCGCTTAGTGCTGTCTTACCTTATTTAATATAAAAAGCAATTTTAATTTTCAAGCATTTTGAACTCGTGTCACTCACTTGACTAACTTTAAGTCAAAATTATCTACGCTACATCTAAGGCCTTCTTCATTTATACTTAAACAATTCTATAAGTAAGAACAGAATTTAAAAAGTCAACAATTCAACTTGTTAAATTAAATCTCGTTGCATAAATATAGCATTCCTATCCGCGCTTTTGCAGAAAATAAACAATCTGATCGCAGCGACGCTGCAAGCTTCACAGAGTTCTATAAATAAATGAGCAATATTAATTTTTATCTTGCACTTAGCGAGGGTCCATTACAATGTGCCATCTATGTTGAATTTATACTTTATCCCTTGCGTGGAATGTGGTCCTAGTCCGCCATTTGCAATATTTGCATAATGTATTGTACCATTCATTAATCAAGCGGTGCCAGTTCTAAGTTTACGTGTAATTTCATGGCTGATTCATTGGAAACGACATTTGTATTTGATTTAGTGTGTTGATTTGTGGATAATATCTATCAGGTAAACATAAATCGCTGTTAATGAGTAGGTAATCCAAATATTTAACTATTTGGTTTGTTGATGGATTTGTCGCCGTGCTCAAATAGTCGCTAGAAAAATGTTAAAGTGTTAGTTACTAGACTGTCCAATTACATTTAAAGCCTCTGGCCTTTCGAATTGATACAAATATTACCGTTTTTATCTAATGTCATATACTGCTTCATAACTGTAATAAACTTTGTCCATCATTAAAGTGGGGATTCAGATACTTGAAAACGTAATATATTTTACACGTATTTTTATTCCGTCTACAATCTCTTCTGTCTTCCAGTTTAAAGCATCTGTGTTCACTATATTAACCTTTAATTATGAATCCCATCCCTTGAACACAACACAATATTGTAACTTTTTGCAGTCGTGATCATATCTAGATAATTTCCCGTCCCAGCTTTTTATTACAGCGAGTGAGCTGGTTTAACTTGAATGACAACACGAGCCGCAATCCTATGGTTTTTATTCAAGAGGCAGAATAAGTGGTTTCATTGAAGCTATCGCTCATTTAAAAAAGAAAATAAAAGTCACTGGCCATTTCCATAGTAATAGCTTTTTACTTTTGCAGCTGCGGTCTATGTGTTCGTTTCTAGATTTTATAAACTGGATCCGTAACCACGATGATACATGTATCTGAGAGAATTAAGTGGAGGTAAGAAGGTAAGGTATTATAGTTTATTGAGTAACTATGTTTGAACTAACTCCTTAGATTATAAAATTATGTACTTTGGATTTAAAAAATTACTAAAGTTGAAATACTTGTGTAATACTTAGATTAACTAATTACTTTACTATTAATTACTTACATGCCTTGCTATATGCGTCTTGAAACATACGTTTATATATTTCAGAATTAATAGTTGCAAGAAGATTGAGACCATAAGTCACAGTGTCTTGAATTAAAGTTGTGAGCGTAATACATTCGTAGCTTACTTTCATTATATTAAAAACATACAAGACTCAGAGTTAAGTCAAACTTAAATGAACGAAGTCTTTTTTTTTAGTATTTCCATATTAAAAGATTTTGTTGATTTAAGTTCGATTCTAAATTGCACATCATTTTAGTTTTAACTCTCAAACAATCAGACTCTTACACTTCAATCACTCTCATTAGGTAACTTGGAAAAATCCGACGTCAGCTTTCTATTCTTATAGAAGAATAAGGAAAAAGAAGATTTTTCCTTATTCTTAACAAACTATTAGCAATCAAATATCCCATCAAAATAACAGAAATACAAACGGAATCCGATACAAGAATACCATAGACGGAATGCGAACCGAACACCGAACATTAAATACGCATTAGTTCCATCCCAAGGAGCAAATAGGAGTTGCAAATGAGGCGTAATATCACCATAAGTTCTATTACAGAAAATTAATTTGAAATACCTTAACCGGAGCGGCAACTTCGGTATGATGGTGTTTATTTACAATGTTAACTGTAAATGATCGCATTGGAAAGTGGTATTATAGTGTCAATATTAAATATGAGTATGTGCCAATTTTGAGGCCAATAGCAGCAAATGCAAATGTATTAGTAGATATATAGCTTAGATTTATGTAGGCAACATTACCTATCTGAGTGTAATGGTATAAAAGGGGCTCATATGAAACAATGTGCATGAAAATTACTTATTTTCATTTGTACGCGAGATGTAATCCTCGCCTTTAAAGTCCATTATCGATACCAAAACTATTTTAAATATAGGATTTAATTATGCATAACTGGTTCCTATTTTCGCATATTTTAGAAGACTACTCATGCACGAAGTAATCTTATTTTACCGTGGAAGATACAACAAACTTAAAAAAAAAAACCAATATCATTAAGCCCTGGAACCACTATTTGTCCACACCGTTTTGCCGAGGTCCAGTGTGGGAGCGACTGCTTAAGCCACTGAGCTACCCGCGCGATCAGATTTAGGAGTAAACTGTTTAGTAGTTGCCTAAAAACCATAATACGGTTTTTGACGTATAAAACACTCTTCGCCAAAGTCTAATATTTAACGTTACGTTTCAACACTGAAGAACATCGCCATGTCAGGTCAAAATAATAACAATAAATCGCCAACACACCAAAGGCCCTTTAACACGATACTTTTCTCGGCGGAAGAGACAATAATGACAATCATCGCCTACTAAAGATGACAGCTACATGTTGGTTGCAGCCGTGTGCAGACACACCTACGCGCATGTGTCATTTGTTCTGCTATGTGAAAGAAATGTGGGGATAAGACACTTTGGTGTTTGGATTACAGACATACATGTTTACTGTCAGACCGAATCAATTTAACAGGGTGCCTACTCTAAGCTAGACATTCTGTTGTTTAAAGATTAGTATTGCTAGTTTACTTTGTTTAGTTTATTCTTGTTTACCCTTCCAGCTAAATAAGAATGCTTGTGTTAGCAGTGGTTTCACGTCAGTAGTGCAATTGGTGGTATTCGAACCAAAGACCTCTCAATCGCAAATTCAATACCTTATCCATTGGCTATCGCCACTTCAGTCGTCCTCCAGAATCATCCTGGTAACAAAATAATTATCCCTGCATCACGTGTCCAATATTTGTTTATAGTACCAAATTAAACCCTCTTTCGCGGCTTCATGCTTTGAAATATAGCACACCAAATACAACACTAAATTCTATGCGATTTAGCTGCATAACACTTTTTCTCCCTAGCCTTTATTATTCCCAAGTCACTTGGGGTCGGCTTTTTTGGTCTAACCCAATTTGACTGGATATCAGTTTTTACACGGAACGGCTGCCACCTGACCTCCGCAACCCGAAGGCTAACGATACCCTAAAAGTAGACCAGTCTCAGGATATTATAGGGCACTGACTTCCCAATAACGACTGCCATAGATGTTCATGGCAGCCAGGACCGACGGCTTAACGTGCTCTCCGAGGCACGTATCAGGCGATAATTGTTAATCAATACGCACATAATTTCGAAAAGTCATATAATTTCCGTAAGTCAGTGGTGCGCGAGGTGGGTTCGAACACGAGACCCTCTGCATTGCAGTCTGTTGGTCTCGCAACTGAGCTATCGCCTTCTAGCTAACACTACAACACACTTCATAATTACGCCACGCACCCTACAACTAGATCTATAACTAGTTTAAAACGCGTTCATCTCTATATAACTCTCCTCATACTAAATGCAAACATTCTCACTATAAATAGAGCGTGAAAAGAAATGCCACATCCACATAATCTACATGCCACGGTGTGTGAGCACACTTACATCATAATCGGACACCTACGGCCCATACTCATATCTCGGAAGCTCCATACTAGTCCATACATATTCATTGTGATAACCGGTAGGTAACATAATTGGCCTTTGTGAGTCAATAACAGTTCTGAAGTTACACCCTGTGTAACAATCTCTATGGTTATGGAAATGTAATGAGGATTTAATAGATCCTATAAACATTATGGTAAAATTGTTATTTATAGAGGTTAAATGCTTCCTCATTAACCTTTTGCGGCTACAGTACGTCATACTGGACGTGGTACTAGCATTCAATTAAGAAGGGTTGTGTCTAATTACCATGATTACTTACTTAGGTACCTACATAGTTCGCAAATTAACTTAACTTATTTCAACGTATATTTTATAATACTGTCACAGAACTCATGTCTTAAGATGCCATATTTCACAATAATTTAAATCGGGTATAACAAGAACACACAATTTATTTGTGAAGCTCACGTATTTTGTGAATATTTTCCGCTAACTGTAATAGCACATAGCAACTCAGAAAAGGAAATAATAAACTGAATACTTAATAAAATATACGTCATCATATAAACCCGTAAACCTCCAGTACAGGACATGGCACTCCCTTAAAACCATAATAAAAGAGGATTTATAAAAAGATATATGTCCATAATCAACTCACTGGGAGGGCGAGTCGGTCGTTTACGCTGTCCTAATTAACACGTATGAAGCTTAACTATAATACGAAGAGGTACTCTAAGTAACTAGTTGTTATTTTACGCTTAATACATCTTTACGCGAAGCGTTTGGAATTTCATCTTTATTTGGAACGAGCGGGTCAGTGAACCGACTCAAATAGTACTACAAGGCCATCGGTATTGTCCTCCTAGCAACCGATTTCCCGCCACTATAAGCTTTATGGTTTAATTAAAGACGCATTTACTTAATCTGTGCACGTTCGATATTTAAATAAAAAAATGGCGGGCTGGTTTATCGAAAGTTTTAAACAAAAAGTGTAGCAAAAGTGTTAATTTCTTAGTAAATTATAATTATCTCTCAGTCTTTGTGATTTTTTTCGGTTGATAGCCATGTTAAGCAACGACTTCGGTTAATTTTACAGTATTTTAAAGGTACTCGGTGTGTCGAAATGTGTGGCAAACATAGTTTGTTCATATTTTCTTTTCCTTAAGATTTGGTCGATGTTTTAAATATTTTTTTCTTTTTCCATTAACTTGGAATAGTCACGTAATGGGCAGTTTTAGCACACATAAACATGGCGTTAAAAGCTTTTCTATGTTACTAGATGTCTTCGAATAATAGTCTGGCTTAGTGTTAACTGCGTCTCAGTTCTGATTTTTATAAAAACATCCTGCATTTAAATTTGATCAAAATTAGTTCATAATAAAAACTTGCTAATAGAAATTTTTGTTCATATCCGTGTTCGTGTAGATTGTTTTTGTAAATATATTCTCCTCTTTTTTTTTAAAGGCAATTAAGTTCATTCTCGAAATGTCTGACTGGTCCAAAAATTCAATCTCTTCCGAAAATGTAACGTATTCAACTAATATAGGACCACCATAATTACTAATAGACTAACCAATATAATTATAATAACGAACCGCCTTACAATTTCCCACTGGCGTAGTTATATTACACGATAATAGCGATAATAATACGAAAGTGTATCTGAGTTGAGGTAATGTCGTAGGCACGGAGCGTAAAATGAGGTGGAATGAGGCGAGCGCTCGAGTGATCGGCCACCGGGCCGGTGAACCATGCTCTGAGATGACTTCATTGTTGCTATTGTTTCTGAAGGGCAGCCTGATGAGAACGTTTCATTTTGTTATTGCTATGGCAAAGGAAAGTCTAATATTTATTATAATTACATAGAAAAAAATATAAATATTGTTAAGATTAACTTTTATGATGTTTCACAAATTAGAAATCTTTATTTGTAAACAAAGGTAATACATTGGATGTTACAATAAATGAATATGTCTTGCATTGAAGCTTTTGAGTGTTTATGAGACTTATTTTGTAGGAATATACTAATTTTGATACCTACCTTGGTGCTCTGTTTTTAATATCAGCCTGCCTTCTGACCACAATATTATATTAAATGATTTAAGCGCCTCTTCTGTCATATGAATTTAGTTTCGCATGTGAATTTAGGTCACTTTCCGATCCGTTCTGCAATATAACACAGGATATTACATTGGGCTAATATGGCTCAGACTAAGTGCCTTAGAGGGCATGCACTCTAACGCGTGTTACAATCGGTCTACATAGTTGAGTTGTGTCCTCTACTAAGTTGTACATATTAGTTTAATGTTATGTCATGGGCACATGTATGCGCACGGGCTAAATATTTTATGACAGTTTTCCTTATTCCCCTTCTAAACAATTAGAAAGAAAGAACTTGATATAGTTTGGTTTCTAATACAATAATAAATACACCATTATTACCAAATAATGTAATAAAATTATTACATCGCCTTTATTCATGTAATCTTATAATAGGTATAATTACGTAATAATCAAACTACATACCTAGTCAAAGTAATCCATACTACATAGTCGAGAATAGTTGCTGTACCTGTAAAACCAGAAAGATATTATTATTTTATTGCCGTATAGTCATAGAAAAAACAAAACATCCTGTCATATTAAAACGGCTATAAACCAAGGCGTGCATTCAAGAAATCAAATTAACCATCCAAGTCACTTTAAATAAAATTACATAAGTTTATAAATAAGTTATGGCTACATTTCACTATCACAAACAACATCAAAGTAAGGAAATTTCTTTTTTATTGCCTGACAACATTATTTTCAAAAACCGAATCTGGCACTGGCCATATGTAGACTGCATAAAATATAACTAAGGTGTACAATTTACTGCCATTTCTCTCTAATATAAGAGATGACCGGGGCTTTGGAATCTTGCCAACTGCCAGGGTATTTCTAGACACGCCTTTTAAGTGTTTTATTAATTTGCCTTAAAGTTATTCTAAGCTAAGACGTACTACGAGAAAGTCGGTACTAAAGACCGATTCAATTATGAAAATATACCATATATTTTATGTACATTGCATATCTGTTACTCTCGACATGTTGCTTCTATATTTGAAAGCCAGCAATGTATGATGTTCAATGCGGGCAGGTGCAGTAATGTGAAATTATTTCTGTAGTTAGTTTAGGCGATGAAAATAAATGATAATGGAATAATTTCTCTATAACTATAATTATAAATAATATATGATCTAACAATAGAGCTTATCTAAGAGGAAGTTAAAAGTTATCAATTCACGCATTCGACTAGATTAAAAATAAACATTTTGATTTTGTCATATGTCTATTATATATTAAAAAGGCTGTCGTGACGCAGTGGCGAATGCGCAAATTGATTGATCCAAGTGGTTAAGCAGTGATGCTGCGATAAAATTTGCCGATTGGTGAACATTTATTAAAAGTCTTAGCATTAGCAATACCTACAAGTAATATTTTTGTTTTACGAATACTAAGTAAATGTAAGAAAGTAATAATTAATTATCTAAAATAATTCAGAAATTTGATAAACTGAGATCTATGTGATATACATATAATATGTATCTCTTTATTGGATAAAAATAATACGAAATGTTAACAGTAATCGAATAAAATCTAAACGAATATTATTATCGGCAAATAGAATAAACAATCTGAATACAACCTTTAATTAGATTTCTTCCGCTTCTCGAACTTTAGCTTGGTATTTTATTTCCTAATCGATAACGCTCTGGTATTATTTTTCTGCTCGATACATATTTATGTAACGAGAGGACCACCAGTTATGAAACAGGAAATTTAGCCTAAGCGTTAGAATGTAAGACATTATGAGATTTTTTTCTGAATTCACTTAATGTATCTAATTGTTGTAGGCCTGTAATCACTTTCCATTTCAGCTCTAGAATTTGATTCAATTGCCACTCAACAGATACTCAAAGATTGAATCCAATTCACGCCTACCCTCAACCGTGTATTATAAATAAATAATAAAAATCCGACCCAAACAGTATCGGTCACGTCCACAACTAAATTCCGTGGCCATCTTACGATTCATTTGTATAAAAATCTTAATAACTGACAAAATTATACACAAACTTTATATATAACAATTGGACCATGTTGTGCAGAAATTATCCAGGGGTTCTTTTTTAATTTATGTATAAGTAAGGTCTTTTGAATAAACATCAAGTAATGCAGAAATTTATATTCAATTCTTTATAAAACTATAAGCATAACATGATGTGGTAGGATAACAGTCATAAGAAAAATTAAGTTATGTTTCAAATCAGCATAACTTTTATTTATGTTTTTGTGGATTGGATCATTTCTGCACAACATGGTCCAATTTACTTTAATGACAAAGTCGATTACATAAACCTTCAGAAAATAATAAAAAAGTCGACAGACTTCCTTTTGTAATCTTGTATAATATATGCTAATATACACTGAATCCATTGTAATTCTAAAAATACTTAGAATATGAGCTATATTCTATGTATTATTAGAATTAGTATATATAATATTAGGTAAATCCTAGAATATTTTAATATTGTAAATCGGAGAGGCACTTTATTTTTAAAAGACAGCGTATTGCTTAGATTTAAAAAAAATACAAATAATAATAAAAACTTAGTAGGTACTTATATAGAATAAGACATTAAAAGCTTTTCTACAAAAGAAGTTATTTAAAGAAAATTTCGTCGTTTACTTTTCTCTTTAAATAATTTGCGAGTAGGTAACTTAAAATAATTAGGATTCAGAAAACACGAATAAGACAGTTGGAAACGCTTCTTGAGTAAGCCTTACAATTATAAAGGAAGGCCAGGTTAAAGTTTTGAAGACTTGACTATTAATACTTTACAGACGCGGAGACGTCGACGTTTTTTATTATTTCGCTAGATTTTGCCCGCGCCATTCGCTCGCGTAAATGTAGGTTATGTTATGTTATCTTATCTTATGTGGGGGCCAGCCAGTGCAGACCGGCGACACTTCGACCCAGTGGGATCTTTTGTGTCGACACTTTCCCAATAACGACTGCCATAGACGTTCATGGCAGCCGGGACAGACGGCTTAACGTGCTCTCCGAAGCACGAAGCAGGCGATAATTGTCAATCAATACGCACATAATTTCAAAAAGTTATATAACTTCCGAAAGTCAGAGGTGCGCGACGTGGGTTCGAACCCGCGATCCTTTGCATTGCAGTCTGTTGGTCTCCCCACTCAGCTATCACTGCTCAATTATGTTATGTTAGTAATAATACCCGTTTCTGGATGAAAGGTACTCTATGTCCTATTATATTCCCCTGACTACGTGTATGCAAAATTTCATGATGATCCGTCGAGTAGTTAAGGCGTGAAAACGTAACAAACAAACTCACATTCGCATCATGTTGCAAGCGCCTATAGGGTACCGTTACCGGTTACCACGGAACAATTTAAAACAGAACCCTTTGAAATAATTGCCGTGCGCGCGCAGTTTTGTAATAGAGGTACAAATAATAATGCAGCTTTGTTCCTGAGCACACTATTGAGAGGAATAACAACAAAGCATTGATTTATACAATTCTGTCCGTTATGCACACAGACATGGTATAAGGAAATATAAACAATGCGAAGCCACTACATACCTACCTTAAACATATTTATATGATTGTTTTTCCATACCCAAAAGTTTTTAACCTTTTGAACGCCACGCCATAACGGCACCTCCATGTCCTGTACGCCAAGCCCGAAAATCGATATATTAGGTATATATTGCTTTTTATAATCAAATATTTGAGTAACTAATATGCAATTTTGTTTGCTGTGTACAATTAAGTAAAAATTGGGGATTTAATTTTTAAGTGGTATCAATAAAACACAGAAAAGTAATGATTTAATATGTTTATTTTGTATTTTTCTGTGCCCTCTTTTTTGTCGAGTATAGACGACGTTGGCGCACAGGGCACGCTTGCGCATGTCAAATATAGCCGACATTGGCGTTCAAAAGGTTAACCATGGTCACTAGCCATCAGGTAAGTAGGTACCTAATTTACCTGGCACTAGAGCCAATAACAAAGATATACCTTAAAACTCAATAAATAAAAATAGCCGACGGCTCCTTTCAATTTTAAAAGACAATCAGAATCACTGCCTAACTCTGCCGTCATGTTATCCGAAAATTGGTAATAACCCAGCTTGTTTTTGTTATACACTTTATCTCTTATAATGTCTTTGATTTTACACTAAAATAGTAACAGTTAATTATTAACTTTGCAATAAGTATGCATCTGACATAAAACGTTTGCAGAAACCCAATTCAGACAGATCCTAGCAAATATTCACCAACCTGCTGCGAGTTGGTTATGGCGAGGTGATCAGAGACAATATAGAAAACAATAAAAACTTAGTAAGACGCTGTTAGCGCCATCAGAATAAATCTATTCTTGCACTATTATTATAAAACTAAGACAAATATGATTTATTTAGATTGACATTACTTGAACACAAAATATTAAAAAATCTTAATGTTCTTTAAGTTTGTTGTTATCTCTGATAATCTAAAGCAATGTAATACGTTTTAATAGCTTTATTTGAACTAATGGTCAGCATTGATGCACAGAAATTGCACCGGGACCATACTATTGAGCCATAAATAAACTTATTTTTACTAATACTATTTCAATAAGTTTGTTTGTAGCTAAATAATATTTCTAAATAGCGCAAGTAAGGTTTTATAATATAGAATACATGCAAGATACAGTGATTCAAGAGTTCAATCCATTCGCACACCAATTAACGTACAGTTACATGGGGATCTTCACTCCAAGTAAATACTTGTGTGACTCACAGATAATAATTGTTTCAGTCTGTGAGCTTATACACCAGTGCCCTATAACTCCCCTGCTAAAGGAAACTCCTTAATGCTCTTTAAAAAGAATACGCCATTTTCCCACTGCTACTACCAAATTCTTAGAAAATTACTAGGAAATCATATAAAGCTTCCAAACATGTTCCCGAGCTTATTTTAGGGACCGGAGCTGCTATGATGTAATCCGTGGCATTTAGCGGCTCCATATTTACAATGACCGGCGGTTCTTGCGTCTTACTTCCGACGCAGCGAACTCAATACTTATTAGGAGCTGTGTTGGATACAATTTGACATTCGTATTACTTGTTAAGTACCGTAAGCGATGACTATAAAGAAGCGCTATAAACCGACTTGGAGAAAAACCTGTTTGATTTCCATGTTGGGTTGTAAAAGCATCGATTTGAAGAAAACCCTGGCCGTTATAAAGACGTTAAGTTGTAACGTTGCCGACACTCGCTTTCACACCTCCAGCAATTAATGGTGCGGTTTCAAGAATAAAATCTTACTGGTAATTGATGTGACGACCATGTGATCAAGCGTACGTCCGGTCACACAATTTTAGCTAGTATCTATGACTATATAAATACTGCAATGGTTTAATGATCGCAGGAAATAAAATAATATTACTTAAAAAGGTACTTTATAAGACAACGCGACCTTGGCGTATCTATGTTTGTAAAATTCTAGGCAGGTGAAACAGTGACAACATTAAATAACTATTTATTCAGTTTAGTCACTGTGGCGGTCATCAAATTCTGGACAATGATGCTATCACCCATATTTTGGAATTAACATGATTAAACTACACTCAGCGGCACGGAATCTTGGCCAAGCGCGATTTATGCGATAACAGAGATTTTAAGTGTTTCCAATGATTATTTATGATGAAGGTAGCTCTAAAATGTGTTTACCCTTAGTTCAAGAGGGTAATTCATTACGTTTGAGTGCACTATGGTGTGTACTTTTAACTTTTAGTTGAATAGCGTCATGTGACCCGTTAAGTTGCAAGTTGAAATTTGTGTATTGTAAGAGATTTCGGTTAGGTTATTCAATCATTGTGGTTTTGTGCTTATTATTCAATAACTAAAGGTGCTTTAAAGCCAATAAAAATGCCCACCAAAATTAACACCTGTACAGGTTGCACAGGCTGTGACATTGATTAATCAAGGAGTGACACAGCGCAGCGTGAAGTCGCTGTAGTGCTTGACATACCACGATCGACACTGCAGTATGCCCTAAAACGGTACCAGGAGACAGGTCAATACTCCCGCAGACCAGGCAGTGGAGGCGTCAGATGCACATCTGCCAGAGACGAACACTTTATTGTACTCAAAATTTTAAGAAATCGCTTCTTGATAGCTGTTGAGATACGATCGATCGGCTTCAAATCATAAGAGGCGTCAATGTTAGCGAGCGTACGGAGAGAAGACGTATGGAAGAAGTAAATTTAAAAGCTCGTAGACCATCACGCGGTCCAGAACTTCTCAGACATCACCGAGTAGCGCGACTTCAATTTGCACGTGAACACGCTAACTCATCGACTCACGAGCAATGGGCTTGAGTGTTGTTCACAGATGAGTGTAGAATCGCTTTGCGTGCTCCAGATGGTCGGGAGCGAGTGTGGAGAAGAAGAGGAGAGAGGTTTCTACACAACACCACCCCACAAACTGTGAGTTTTCATGGAGGCTCTATCATGGTTTGAGGAATAAGTTCTGATGGTCGTACGGAGTTGGTTATGATTGACAACCGGCTAACTGCAACCCGATACATCGAAGAGGTCCTTTAGGAACATGTTTTGACATATTCGGGATTCATTGGCCACGATCAATTCCTCCTAATGCACAATAATGCACGCCCCCACGTTGCAAATTGCGTTGATGAATACCTTCAAGAGATTGGTATTCAAAAATAACAGTGGCCGGCTCGCTGTCCGGACTTAAATCCTATAGAGCACGTCTGGGACATGCTTAAAAGGAAGATAAAGTCCACCAACAACCCGCCACAAACTCTTAACCGACTACGAAACGCAGCACTGGCCTCTTGGGAAAGTATTGCACAAGTTGATGTCAAAAACATCACTTATATATATATATATACTTATATATATATATAGAGGAGGAAACACACGATATTAAAAAGCAGAGACAATAAAAACAGATTCTTCTTTCTAATTTTTTTATCTTTATTAAATGAATAGAGTAAAAATCGTAGTTTTATAAAAAGTACTTAGTGCAGTTTTGTGTTAATTTTATTGTTCTAAAAGTCTTATAAAAACCTATTTAATTGAGTATTCCTGTGAGAAAACACATGAGATTACAATTATTATCACTGACAATTTTACGTGTGGCCAAGTTTATATGCCGGTGAGTGTATGTAAATGATTGCATGGCTAGATAGAGAATGCATATCGAAATAAAAGGGTTGTAACAAAATACATACCTTACTGATTAAAAAAACTAAGACGATAAAAGGACAAGAATGAAATGTCTAACTTTAATAAAACATACTTCTTATGACTGGCGACATAAAATAAAGAAACGGCTATTTTTCACGACATTGTCCACGATTAGGGACGAAGTATTTTAGAAGTGGTGACATACAGTCCATTTTTCTACTTTTAACGGTTTTCGTGAGATTACAAATTGCACGTTGACGGCAAACAAATAGACTAATTTGATAATTTTGAATAATTTCAATATAATTTAATATTAAGTTAAAATTACCAACTTTCACCGGCTTTCCTTTCGCCCACACTGTATGTCATTTAAAATGTATTCTAATTAAAGTAAGTATGGATTTGCATTAATGTATTTTTTTTAAATCAGCTTTATTGATTAAGAGATTACGCCTACATAAAAGCAAACGTATTTACCTCTTAGATATAGATATAATAAGTTTAAAATAATCTTAGCCATAAATTATTACTACCTTATACACAGCACAATCAACAGACAAAAACGAAAATTAAGGCGAAGCGACGACCATAAACAAACCGCGTAAATAGAGCGGAAGATACTATAGATACATGCTTTAGGTAGAGACGTAGTTTTGCTTGATACTGATAAATGAAAATCCGCCATAACTTCTATTACAAAAGGCGTCTTTTTAAAACTAAAACATGCGTCACTAAAAACACCGTTCTAATTTAGGATGCCTCATCCACTTAAATTCCTGGCTGTTTATTTTAGCGTCGAAATAGCTCATAGTACTTAGACTGGCCGGTGAATTGAGAACCAATAATTGTCATAGCACTCATAGCCAACCTCCAATTGCGTTGTCGCATTAGGCGACATAGCTACACTAATTAATGCGACACGAGGCTATTTAACGCTAACTACGAATTAATTTGATCGTACCGATCTAGGAATGTAGGTTTTGTAATTAGAGAGAGAATTCTACTTGATATCAAGTCAACTTTGTAAAGAGTTTTCTAAGTATGAGTGTTGGGTTCTTGGTAAAATTAATGTGTAACATCATGCCTATGATTCCGAACGGTAAGACAGTGCAATAATAGCAATAAACAAATTTTTACCTAATATTATAAATGTGAAAGTTAGTTTTTTGATAATAATAATAATAATGTCCACCAGACGGCAATTTGGTCTGGTGGCAATCTTAATGGAGCTCTCTCTGTTCCTTTTGATATTTATTTTTTAATTACAAGTAATTCTTTAAACAGTTTGGGATGTACGAGTAGCTTAGCAATCATATAAACCATGTTCTGGATCATAATATAGTATACTTTCCTAGTAGGTATGCATTTCCGACGAAGCCACGTTCGTTTTGTACATCATGTTTGCGTCACGATGGTTTTGTTGCCATCAAAGCATGGTTCAATTAGCATATCGTCACTTGGAAATCAATGAAAAATTATGACCAAGTATCAACATTTATTATTATTATTATTATTATTATTATTACTATATTAACTTAGACTGGCTCGTTGCCGCAGTGAAAGAAACATCAAGTACTAAAAGGTTAATAATATTAAAAAGCTGAAAGTCAACTCGCTATAAGCCCTTTCAATTTTAAATTACTAATTAACATCATGAATTTTACTAGTCATTTTCAAATAACTCTAGAGAAATTCTAGCACTAAAGATATAACAATTTCCTTCACAGTAGGAAATCTTGTTAAGTCAAACAACCTCCTTCATAATTATTTTAAAGTAGCTAATTGGCCCTTCTTGTTTAATATGGCAAACTAATTATAAAACATGTTGTGATAAACTCTCCACCGTATTATTCACAAAGGTACATTATCTTCGGTAAAGCAACAATACTATCTAACTGTACCATCGTCTGAAGTAACTTATCGCTGAATTCTAAGACCAAGATGGATTCTAATCGGAGTTAGAATGGAATACGAAATTATATGATAGCTTACCTATTGACTCTCTATGTTTATCGAAGGAGGTATACGTTATAATAAAAGTCTTTGTTAGAGTTTAAGAATGGAAATGATCAAGAGATAATATTTTCCTTGACCATGGCTGCAAAAAAGCAATTAAGACGTCGGGCCAGTATAAATATAAATTTTAAACACAGTTGTCAACAATAAAATACACGATAATTTAAGAAATGTCGTTTTAAGTCGTTTAATTTAAATAAGTAACATTCGCATGAAGGAAAGACGATATTAAAATTATATTAATTTGATATGAATAGGTAATATTGAAAACATTTTCCGTAGACTAGATGTATGACTATCAAGGTTACTATCATAAAATAGATTGTCACCCCACTAATGTCAATATTATAAGATATCACTTACATTATATTAGTACCTACTACATTAATACATAAACGACCCTGCGTATCTATTTTAAAACTAACTCATTCCAATGTCTTCAAAACCACGTGTACTACATCAATAAAAGAAAACGAATGAAATATTTAGATCAGTATTGTTCTCGTCGTCCTTGACAGACATCTGTGTCTACTCTATTATCTAGGGCACGTGCATACTTAATAGTAACTGTTACTACAAAGCATGCACTATCTGTATTGAACCTAGACATTACCGCTTTCTATTTAATCGTCCACCTGTCTACGTTAAGTAGATCTTGTTTAAACGATGACGTTTTGAATCTAGACTTATGTATATAGATAAGTAGAATTATAACTAGTATGATTATAAAGATTGCGCTTAGGAAGTAGATATACAGTGACTGATGTCTGAATTCGGAGAGCTTACGGATTTTCACACTTAATTATCATTGCTAAGGAAATCCTAAGTTATGCGGCAGTGCGTTTGTTTGTTCAAAGCTATAACATTTAGAGAATAATAGATTGATAAGTAGTATGATATAATAGTACGATTATGCCTAGGAAATAGATATAATAATAATATTCTACCACATACACACAACACCATCTAGCCCAAACTAAGCAGAGCTTGTACTATGGGTTCTAGACAATGGATAAACATACATATATACTTTTTTTTTATAAATACATACATATTATACATAGAAACACCCAGACCAAGACAAACATCCATGTTCATGCACACAAATGTTTGACTTGTGCGGGAATCGAACCCGCGACCTCAGGCGTGGCAGTCGGTTACACTAACCGCTACGCCATCGTAGCCGACAATTGACTCAAGTCTGTATTCTGAAGAGCTTACGGATTTCTCTTTAATAACGATTGCTAAGGATATCCTCAGCTATGCCACAGTGCGTTTAACTAATATTATACCTTCAAGAGAATGAAGTTCATATTTGTCGATGAAAACTGAGTGACGAAATATACATACCCTTACATCTTGAAAAAGATGTCAAAACATTACTTGACAATAAATAATGTGTGATTTTGGCCAGCCACCCAAAAACAATCTGTTGTACCTAGTTTTGTAACAATCCCTTATAGTTCTGTCTTTCCTATATAGTCATGAATGTATATGTTAATGCAGTGCACCAGTAATTTTATATTGACGAAGGACTGATAGCTTTGGCTTAAACTAAGGACTACGAGTTCGAAATCCAACTCCAACTTCTCACCACCCATGCCTAGTACAAAATTTGCTTGAACTAGAAGATAGGAAACTCCAACTAAACCTTATGCGTAAAAACTATTCAAAACTAGTACCTACTTTTATAGGTACTAACGCAATCTGTAAGTATATTAGTCTGTAAGTTAATGCGTCTATGCAACGCGTAATAAATTATTTATTATATTAATATTATAAAAGAATACCAACGTAACGTAGAGTTTCTTTGTATAGGACTGAACTCTAGTGTATCATTTTACAGTTACTAGCCTTGGCACATTTAATCGCGATTCTACCGGGGTCTAATACAAGCATTAAGCCAAGTGCTACTAATAGTTACATGTCGGGTACTTGTTTCTAACAAATGTATGTTAGTTGAAACACGCGATCGGGAAAAAGGACCAGGTCGTAGTATATACAAATTTAAAACTATTGTTCTTTGTAACCTTATTTTGCAAAGTCCTCGCGATGCAGGAATTATCCTCGTACCAAAACTAGTCAAAGTCAATAATCATTTATTCATTTAGGTCACGATGTGTCTTGTGTTGTGTCGTGTACGTCAATATAGATAGGTTAATGAGTTTACTAAGTTACTGAAGCTACATTTAGGTTGTTAGGATCAGGCAGGTTAATCTTAAAAAATAGTAACCCATTATCAGGGGACAATAGGCTTGTCTAGAATAGTTTAACACTGAACCACGTATAACACGAGCTCGCTACTAAATACTGCTGCCACTTCAATAGAAAATACCAAACTTTTTGTCCCACGCTAGTCACCCTTGTGCAAAACCAACGCCAAAATCCTTTCCCTTATCAAAATTAAAGAGCATGTTGAAAAGAGTTACAGATAACAAAGTTACAAAAACATTTTCGTAACGTAAACCCCGTAATCTCGAAAGTCCCGTAGCTCGTCCATTTTATCTCGAGTGGTATCACTTCTCGACTTTCGAAGCCATGTGTTGAGCAAAACTAGCGTTGTTATTAGTGTCGTTCCGCGTAAATATGTGTAAGGCTTGTCAAGATCTGTGCCCTTAAACGGAAAACACAGTTTTAACCGCTACCGACAACGTGCTTTAGTGGTGCTGGAAACGTCTAGAACAAACGGAATGTTCACTTCGATTTCATGTGTGGTATACGATTAGATCGCCCATTACGTCCTATTGAACTTGGGTGATGGTTAGATTGCATTATTTTTAGGACGTGCCGCTACATATACATATGTACGTCAGACAGCTGGGTGATTCAGCCTGGTCGGGGAATGTGATGTGTTGGATGAACATAATACCTTTCTGATATTCCAGAAGGACTTTATTAAATTAAGATGCCATTGCATTACGAAGACAGCTTTTTTGTTACTGTTGAATACGTTTAGTTTTAATTTTAAGGCCGGTAAGGTGCCAACTTCGATTGCCGATTCGGACTGAGGTATTGCCTTTTTGTGTTAGTAGGTAGACGGCATCAGGCTCGCTATCAATTACATGGAATTTTAAATATGTATATAGCGAAATGTGGGTAATAGTGTGTATAAAGCCTACTCTTCAGATATATAAGTCTAAGTCTATGCATGTATGTATTACAAAGATAAGCATCACATCACAACTCATAGTAACCATATTGTTAAGACACAAGTAAAGTGTCTGTCTATGGAGTACTAGGTATATCAGATTGTGCAAAAAAAAGCCAATAACAACTAAAATAAATCTAAACGAATATCTGACGATAGTGAGTTGTCCATTCCTATTACCGCCAGCCGCTCAACTAAGCAAATATACACTTAAAATTCTGTGTCCCGTTGCATTAATGACTTGTTTAAGAACATTACCGCTTATCTATATTAAATTTGAAGACACCGTCAGTATGTCAATGTTTTAGGTTAACTTCTTCCCACAAAACTCGCACCCACAACTGTTACAAAGGCCTTAAACTAAATACCTTAAGCTAGTAAGATGCCAAACAGCTTTATTATTCATGAACCGCTAGGAAACCAAAGCCATGCATCTTCTGATCCGGGTCACACGACCAGATGATGTATGGTAACTAAGGTGGGATGGTGAGCTGTAACAAATGTTCGCGATAAAGCGGTTATTGGTGGCAATGCGTAACAAATCGCTGATCAGACAGTGATACACGGTTACACGAGGAAGTGGATAGGCGTCAATATTTAGTTCAAATGACACGATGGTGATATTTTCAAACGGCATTTCAATAAAGTCATGTCATTTAATGACAATTTGTCAGTTATACACAGCGGTAACTAGGATACGCAATAACATGATGATTTTTTAGCACTGATAGCTAGTTAATAGTTCATTTCCATAAATTATATTGGATAATTGTAATAATATTGATAGAGAAATATATAGGTATAGTTAATAATTTAATATGATATACCGTCCGCTCGTTCATTGCCTCAGTATTTAATAGCAAATTCTAAAATATATTGTTAAATTTCATAATAATTGTGAACTGCCCGCGGGACAGGCTCAGCCTAGTGCGGGTAGTTATGGAAATTGCTAATCATAATTATTTATAAAAACCTGTAATGCATGGAACTGTATAATGTGAACTATTGTAAAATACCTTTATGCTAATAAATTATTATTATTATAAATAGAAAATTATGTCATAGCTTGTGACATTCCTTCAAAGACCAAAGTAGCATTAAAACACTGTCGTTTACACAAGATATAACTATTGAAACAAAAGGCAGTTATCTCTATCATCTTATTTTGAGCCCGTGTCTAGCAGTGGGTGAGTAATAAACAGGGCTGATAATATTATTATTTATTACAATAGTTAAAGGGACGTGAGTAACGTAGAAATAGAAAGCATGAGTCCACTGTTTGTTTGCGTTTTCTTCTCGACGAAGAGAAGTTATGAAAGGATATAACTGTTAACATGAAATAGGTTACTAAAACAGAAATCTGTCATACCACTTCGAAGACGCAGCAGTTTAAGTGATCACCTGACCACTGCTTATGTGCCGATTGTTGCGAGTTTACACCTCACACTGGGCAAATCTTTGTATCGATTCTTTCCATGTTTATTAAATCCCGCGCGAAGCAAGAATTATTCCTACTATGAAAATTGCATGTTTAATGAAAAATACGCAGATAGATATCCATCTACGTATTTTTGTTTAAAGGTGAAATATATACAAAATAAATAAGTACACCAATAGATACATATTTATTTGTAAAAATATTCACCTTCACGGCCGAACTTGTCCAAACCTGACTCATATTCTTCAATACAGCCACAAACTCTATACAATCAATGAACTTGATAACCGCGAGGCACCACAGAATATTCAGCATCTTCAATAATATGTAATTTAGAAATATTTCAATCGGCCTGTTTCCTTTTCCTACAAAGCGGTAGTTAGCACTAGCAATCTTTTAGTACTCGCAGCGAGGGCCTAACGTACCGATACAAGTGCATTTGACATGGAATTTACTTCCCTTTGGCTATAGGTCAGTGTGAAAACTCACCCAAAGCAGGGTCACGATGCAATCTTACGTTTACTTACGTAGAAATCAAAATAACGCACTCTGCATATCAGCCATGAGTGATCTAGGTCTGAAGTACCAGCCACACATGAAGTTATTAGTATTACCTTTTAGAGTTCGAAAAAACTCTTATACAACAGCTTTGTCCGTCCGTCTGTTACACAACTTTCAACTCAAGAACCGTAAAAGCTAGAGACTCGCGGTCAACGCCATTCGACTCAGCATAGTCGATAAACCCCTGAAATGACTATGACCTTTGACCTCTGACCTCAAAGTCACGTAATACCATCTTTCAACTCAAGAACCGTAAGAGCTAGAGACTCGCGGTCAACGCCATTCGACTCGGCATAGTCGATATACCCCGAAATGACTATGACCTTTGACTTCTGGCTAAAGGTCACGTGATACCATTTTTTTCGAACTCTGAGATTTACAGCAATGCATTGCCGTTTCTCACTTATTTAATATTGTCTTACGTTTACGCGAATATTAACGTTTCGATTGCTTTTCAGCAGCCATGATCACATGGTGACTAACATGGTAGTTATCTCAATCTCAAGACAGTTCAAGAACTCACTACAAAACAGACTAAGACCTAAAAACAAACGTCGGGGAAAGTGGAAATTTAAATAGTTTAATAGTTATCTAGAAGTAGTTGATTTTTAGTTGTAATAAGCTGCGATTAAATCCGTACACAATAATTTGTTTGTTCTTTAAAAAATACAACTCCATCACTTGGAATAATTTCTGTGTATCGGAACAATTCTCATTTTCCTTCTCTTTTTCCCTTTAAAAAGACAACACCCGCACTCTAGAAATAATTCCTGTGTCGCGGGAGACTTTACAAACATAAATACAACGGACACAAAGAACACCCAGACTCGATACAAACATTTGTGGATCACACAAATTTTCCTTGTGTGGAGCGAATCCATAACACTCGACGCCGTGTCAGTGGCGAATCGACCTCAATGCCATCCTTGCAGTCGAATTATCACATTATGATTAATGTAGAATCTAAACGTACTTCTGCTAAGTACCTACTACTTGGGACCGAAGCGTTTACACAAAACATGGGCTACTTTAATTCACGGGTAGAGCAAAGTGTTATCGATTACAGCAAGGAATTTGTAAATGAGCCTGGATATCGGTAACGGCATAACACCGTATTCAACGTGGCTAGCGAAATGTGGGCATAAAACCAGTCTGCCTGCCCCTTTAGTTGTATGATGTATGTATACAGGCATGACTTAATAAATCCTAACTAACATTATAAATGCGAATGTGAGTTTGTTTGTTACACTTTTACGCCTTAACTTCTAGACCGATCATCATGACATTTCGCTCACACTTTGCCAGGGGTTCAAAAAAAATATATAATAAAAATATTTATTCACCAAATAAAGAAATACAGATTCTCAGATGTTAATTAATAATAAATCGTAGTTAAAATTTATAGTATTTTATATAAATAAAAATTAACAATTAAATGATATATTTACAGCAAGAAAAAGTAAAATTAAATTAAAATTAAAATTATATTATACATACTTATTTGAATATCAATAATTTCACAATTATATTATCAAACTCTTTTAAATTAAATGTTTTATTAAGGTCTCTGTATCATCATAACACCAGGTAAGTAACGTCTCATGTACAATTAATTTAAATTCGTGCATTGACATATTGGCCAGGCTACATATTTTGTTAATTCTGTTGGGCTTCATATAGGTAAAAAACGTTGTGCAAATCTGGTATTAACTTGAACAAGAGGAACTCTGTAGACCCGTCTCTTGATCAAGTCTCCATAATCGCTAGAATTGATTATTTCCTTGTGTATCATAAGAGTAATTTTAAAAATATATGGAGAGAAATATACTGAGGTCGCGGGTTCGATTCCCACACAAGTCAAACATTTTGTGTTGAACATGAATGTTTGTCTTGGTCTGGGTGTTTCTATGTATACTATGTATGTATTCACAAAAAAAAAGTATATATGTATGTTTATCCATTGTCTAGTACCCATAGTACAAGCTCTGCTTAGTTTGGGCTAGATGGTGTTGTGTGTATGTGGTAGAATATTATTATTATTATTATTACACTCAACACCTTAGTTTCACTGTAGAGTGAGCTGGTTGGAAACCTGTATGGATTTTTTAGCATAGCTATCAGCACTGCACGCTTAGCCCTTTCCAAACATAGTAGAGGTGAGTAATGGCAGCGCCTCCCCAAGCTGCAATGCAGTACGATAAATAGATTCGCAAAGAGTTAGGTAAACACTCTTTAGCAAGCTCATCGGAGCCACGTCCCGTAGTGTTTTCATAATATAAATGATTTTTCGGACTCTTGCGAGTGTGAGTTTCTCATCTATGATAATGCCATAAGAAAGGACATAAAGTACACACAGTGACACATCAACCTAGACTGTTTCGACTTTGAACTATTAGAAGTTGAACGCTGCGAATCGTGCGAGAGAGTACGTTATATTTTTGTTATTTTGTTCCATTTCACGCTGAACGGGCCGCGGGCATCGACGCACGCGCTAGTGCACCGTGATGGGTCACACCACTGCACTGTCCCTTTGCGACAATTCTCTATTTTTTATGTAGCGTAGTTATGCGTATATAGGGTGTCTAACTTGATGTGTAGCCGTGTGTACCCGTTATCCAGAAAATATATCCGAGGGATAGAAAATTTACAAAACCTACAGTAAGTGAGCGAAGTCGTAGGCAAAACATTACAATAATACGTCTTCGCTGATTTAAAAGTGATTTATGATAAAAGTGGTTAATATAATTTATATATACCTTGCTGATGCAAGGTATGTTTAGCTAATAATGAATTTGAAACTTGGTACATAAGTAATACCAAACTTATAAGCAACATACTGTTACATCATAATATTAGTTTCACGTAATTAAATCTATTAGATTGTAATAGTATCCTTTGTGCTTTAGGTTGGCAATTTCCTTCCCGATCAGGTGGCCCGGTATTACCTACCATCACCGAAGTGTAAAGTCGTCAAATATCTTACCAACATGCCTATTACACAACATGTAGATATTCTTTTAAACTAAAGAAACAAAAGCTTACCAGTAAGTTATTGTGTATGAGTTGTACCAATGAGTTATTATATATAATTATATATGTATGAGTTATTATTGAATTTTAATAATCTTAGTGCGTATTGCTGAAGAGCTTTTGCACTCATTAATATAAGTAAATATTTAACTAAATCAACAATGCCAAATATTTATACTATCCCGTGATTAAATTTGATAGTACCAAAAAACTTATATAGCCAAATAAAACCAAGCCTCATTTGAGTTGGATTTTACGAATAGAAGCATATTAAACAATTGTTGTAAAGTTTGTTATTTATTTGTTATTAACGGTAAGTAATTCCAGATTTGATTAAACCTGCCCTCACAACTTTTACACGCGAGACCTTTAACACGAATATTAAATGAACTAATTTACATAACACTGTTTTGTACAGTTTAAGTATTACTTAACACGAGGCACCATATTCCAAGTTTGTTGGAGGCTTGAGAAGGAATCTAATAACATAACAGGATTATAATTCAGAGTATCAAAGTGCCACTCGGCTCTTGTCATCATTAGGTAAGCTCGTTGTATCTTCGCTTATCACTAACATAATATACATTGAGGATCAACTTCGTAACGAATAATGAACTTCCTAGATGATGCATAGTTGCATCATCTAGGAAGCTACAAAAAGCTATTAGTTGTGAGATGCGAAATTATTAGCAGAAATAAAACTTACGCAGAAGTATGTATGTATCTTATGTGGGGGCCAGTCAGTGCAGACCGGCGACACTTCGACTCAGTGGGATCTTTTGTGTCGACACTCTCCCAATAACGACTGCCATAGATGTTCATGGCAGCCGGGACCGACGGCTTAACGTGCTCTCCGAGGCACGGAGCAGGCGATAATTGTCAATCAATACGCACATAATTTCGAAAAGTCATATAACTTCCGAAAGTCAGAGGTGCGCGACGTGGGTTCGAACCCGAGACCCTCTGCATTGCAGTCTGTTGGTCTCCTCACTGAGCTATCGCTGCTCTTACGCAGAAGTAACTTACATCTACAATAAGCTAGTGTCTTTAAAGTTTTACTTAAAATAAGGTTTTGCCGAATATTGGGCTCATTTCCAGTTGCCACTGCTATCGAAAATGATTAGACAAATACACCCAATAACAAATGACATGACCCACATGTGGAACTAACCTACACGTGGAACCGTCACGATCAGTTGCATTCATAAGCGCAAACTAATGCGAATAGATAACACAGGAGCAACGAAGCAATACCTATTAGTTGTTGCTCACTTGCTTAGTCGTTGTTCATAACAACGATAGTCTATCTAATAAAGGGACAGTTATTTTACTACTACATTTTGTTGACACCTATCCACGATATTTTTAAAAGCATGTTGCATCTTTTTATATGACTAAGTCAATATAGATAATATGGCCTAACACTACTTTCTGTGAGAAATGAAGTGAAATCCGGTCACAGCAGTCAGACATATAATAAACAACGATCATGTCAGTTTAAAACACGTACCTCTTTTATGCGAAACCTTGGCACAACTGACGAAGTGTGGGTGTGATAGTCTTTCGCGTTACCCTTCGGGCCGATAAACATGATAGTATGATTTTAATTTGACATTATTTGTACTTTTCCAATGAAAGTATCATTAATATTTACAACACTTACTATATACGCTACAAAAATTCCATAATTCTAATCAAAATACTGCTACTTACTAACAACAAAAGTCGTAAAATATGAAGCAACATAAAATTTCCAATAAAGGCCAGTGTAAGGGCTTAACGCCGATAGCGGACCATAACAAATAACTGTACCGCATATTGACCATAACCTTTAATAAGGCCCCAATACCCGCGAACCGTGCAGTTTCCACAATTAATCTGAAAAGAGACTTAAGAAATAATCACGACAAGGGCTGGCAACACTAACTCATCATCTACGGAATAAAGGCATTCAAGGCACAGAAAATACGGCTCAGTACCGAACAGGATTAAATGTAACTAATATTTCAAGAATAAAAATGTTTAGAAGTTGTGTTGTTTGTTATTCAATTCGCTTGTCGCTTTTGTTTTCTTTTATACGAAAATCTGTGTTAGCAAGTTGCACACAAAATCCTTGGTGCAACTAGTGAATAATCTTACCTCAAATAACATTATTAATGCTTATTTGACACTTCTCATGTCAAAAGGCACTGTGAAGCGTGATATTTGTCAAAAAAAATAATTATGTGACAGCGTACACAATGTGCCGTAATTTAGAAGATTTTCACCACGAGGTTATATACTGGCAAACTCAATAACCCTTCGTCCGACTCAGGAATCAAATTCGAGATCAAATTGCATACACCACCGCTGCCCTACCGAGACTGTACATCAATCATATCAAATTAATATACCTTTTTAAATATAACAATGATATTCTACCTAATTTCATGAGCCAGGAAAATGGGCAACCATTTCTTGCAACCAACAGATTACGTAGTGCAGAACAATGTTCGCCTCGGCAGGTAAGACACCATTTCTACATTCATTGATCATCAATCGTCTTAGATATAGCAATATCCGTTTAAACCATAGAACGTTGATCACAGGCAAGCCATATTTAGTGCTGGCCATTTACGGACTATATAGTACATAAAGATTCATCTCTAAAGCAAAATCTTAAAACAATTTTTATGTATGTATGTTATAGAATCAATGTTAATGTGCAGGATATAGTTAATATGTTAACTATTACGCACATACTTTACAGTTATTTCTGACTTACTGTAACGTACTATACCTCAAAGTAGGTTACAGGACTCAGCGCAATTTAAATGTACTACAAACAAATATGATTTTTTGTGATCTGTGTTGCATAATGTACAAAACTTTGGCATACTGAAGAGTACTTCAGGCTAAAGTTAGCGTTTTGAAAAGAGTCAAGCAGTTGTTTAGCTTTGTTTAGAACGCTCATCATTTTGTAAATGATTCCTGCCTAGACTTTGTAAAAAACGTCGAGATTCCGACGCCGAAGATCGCAATACTCGCGGAAATACAAACTCACACACACAGTTTCGTTATGAAAAATGATCATTTTTGCAGTAAATGTCACACATCTGTCTCGTTGAGAAGATGAACCCAAGTTATTTTTACTCCATTAAAAAACCCTTGAGTGATTAAAGTAGTTAAGCTGACAGGAGCCTATTTTGGCAGAGTAACAGTGGAAATAGACTGGGTCAGAATGCAGGATAGAATCAAGCCCTACATACAACGCATTTAATTGTAAATATTGTCGATATTTACAATCCATACTAACTTTAATAAAATAAACTATAACTCATCAAGTACCATGTGCCACATATAGGGCCTTAACCCAGTGTCTAATCGGATCAGTGTGTCACACACTAACTTCAATATTATGTGAAAAACGACCCAATAAAAGTATACAGCTTTACCTAACTGTAAAATATAATATAAAACTTCTATAATCAAACATTTGCCGCATAATATTCAAATTTAAACAAGGTATTGGTTTCATAGGCGAACATAAATTGGTATGTAAGTGAATACTAACAATTAGCATGAGAATCGAGAAGTAACTGTTGGGCCGAATACATAATTCAGTAGTACTTTGAAGAATTTTTTGGCCATTGCAGTTATAATAGAAATTCCATTTATGAAGAAAGGTACACCGCTAAGTGTATAGGTTTAAATAAGTATTACAGTAGAGGTCTAAACCTCTTATAACAAAGTAACCTTTGGTTAACATTTTGCTTATACATATTGTATGGAAAAGAGCCTTCACTTTGATGCAGCAAAATCAGTTTAAAGGAACATAAAAATATGGTTTCTATAAGCCGAGACAGGAAGAACATAATAATAAAATGGTTATTATATCACAAAACATCCTCGCCAAAAATTAAATATTGACACAAACTCAATATCTAGCTAAAAGTTAAACGATAAACGACTGAATGGCTTTGCATCGCAAAAAAATCGCTATCAGATGTGGCCATTTTTAACTGTTGTAACAACACTATCAAGATTTTTTTCTTTAAATAAAACTCGGACGAGGATTCCATTATAAGCTTATCTCCTTCCATTGAGCCAAGAAAACTTACAGGAAGTATTACGGTCCTCTGTAATTGAGTAATTTCTCTCAATTGACGGATATTGTTTATCTAGATGAATGATCTACGAAATTTTATCTGCCTTTTTTCCACACCTTAATACAAGAGGCAAACAATAAATTAATTTACTTGAGAAATAGATGTGGTTAGTGTTTCCTTATTTTATCTCACTCCAGAGTCGTTTAATCTTTGTACATATTGCGGAACAAAATAAACTAGGAAATACTTTTGTTTCCTCAGAGATTTCGCTTTAAGCTCTCTAAGTTAGTCTTTTTATTGTTATAGAGTGGGTTTTTAGGTGCCATAACAGTCCTACTTTGATTTTCGCATACGTGGATTGTTGCTAACAAATCGCAATAATTAATTACTAACTAAACTAAACACAACTAACATTTATCCCAATACCAACATTAAAATAATTTCGAAAGCACACACACGCATATTTTGAATGGGTAGTTTAACATTTAAATTATTAGTTAGTACGGTGAGAAGTAGATACACCCGCCAAACCAACTATAATGCAATCAATGATTACATTGACTGTACATGCTTGAGGTAAACTCATGATTTTCCGCGCGAAGAAGCATTCAGCAATAGCAGATATTTTAAAAGGAAGTACAGTACGAAGTGCTTCACATACAGTAAACATGACGCAACAACGCGTCCGGTAGCTACGAGTTACGTGATGTGGCGAATCGCGAAGCGAACCTAATGGTTTGTTTGAGAAAGAAAAATCGTGTATAGTGTGGTCGATTCAAAGGGATGATTCGTGATGGTTTGGTAATATTTTAGGAACACGGCTAGTATTTAAACTACGATCGTCTATGACAACAGCAACTCGACAGAGCATTTCTTAGACAGGAACGGTAATAGAAACTACAAATTTCTTTTTTGTCTTTTATGGACTGAGAGTAATATTACCAATCTTGCAAAGGGTTAGATTTTTGGCGCTTTGAAAACAAACAATAATCACGAAAATTACTATGATAACTACAATTGAATAAAACGCTACGGTATCAGATGGCCGGCATTGGAACGTTTTTATTTCTGCATATTATTATTCCTGTTATTCTGCCAAGACACGAAGACCAAAACATGACCATAATAATATACAAACGATACTCGTAGAATCTCATTCTTCTCCTCAGACACAAACTTATATGAATCACTATCCCAGTAACACAAATGCAAGACCAACGGGAAAGCTGGTTACCAGTGTTGCCACGACGAAAACAATAAAACGAAAAGTCATTTACATTAGAACTACCGTTTTATAAGACCTTTTGTGGTCTGCTTGCTAACAAAGAACCATTTATTTGATGTAAGTTACTGTTGTGTAGTGTGGTTATTATAAAAGCATATTTATACGTACCATGTTAAATAATGTAATATGTTTAATAATAAGGTAAATTTATATATACTTAGCATTAAAACCTCTGACCTCATATTTACCAACACGAACTCTACACCATGAAAAATAAATTTATCGTTAGGGCAAACATATTCAAATTAGTAATACGCATAGTTTCATTCAAATGATATTTGAGTACCGTAATGCACATCGCCCTACCAACTATGCATGATCAAAGACGCAACTAAGGCACATAAGTATAGTGTTTGTCAATACATTCAAATATAACTTAAATGCATGTAATTGTCAAATTTTGTACACCATATTATGGTAAAACATGTAGAACTTACTCTAACTGACCACCTTGCATGCAAGCTAATGTAACTTGTATTGTATACTAATGTTTCACAAAATAAATGATCTTTATGCTATTATGCAAATCAACAATTAATATTACTGTAATGTCCTTAGATAATATGTTATAATTATTTCTCTGCTACCGAACGCTGAACAAGTTCAGGAAAGTACATAATTATATTTATATGCTCAGAAAAACAAACGCCATTTTCAAATACAAATACGAACAAAAGCAGGACTAACAGGATAAATCATTACAAAAATATCCATTTTCAAAGCGCCAAAAGAGCAATTCCCTTTTCAGTTCTCAGTTGTGAAACATTCTTCATAAGAAATGTTGTTTGTACAACTGTTTCTTCTAACGATATTCAGCAATAGTTTAACGTTCAAGAGGGGGCAACATCAAACAAACTAAATTGTTTTCACTACTAAAATTATAAACTAAACAACTGTGTACACTGGTATTTAGTCCAATCACCTATACGAAATTTTCCTTTGGAATTTCCATAAAGTAACGCTTATAATTTGTCAAGTTTGCATGTCTTGACATAAATTTCAATTTTACATAACCAGGTATTTTCAATATATTAGACATTTTAACACGTAGCTTTAACTTAACATATATTGTGTCTCAAATGCCAGCAGAAAAGAAGAGGTTATTGGACGTCGACGACGAGGACCAATATTTTGAGAACATAGAAAAGTCTACAACTCAAACGAAAAAGCTTTAAATAGTCAAAATAAGAAAACAATACATACAATACGTACCACAAGCGTCGTTGTCGTTGTCTCAATTTCTAAAATTATAATTGCGGTCACAAATTACACCCCTGAGGGACACCAGGGGGAAAAAATAACCCTCGAGATCTAGTGGATGATAACAGATAATCTACTGAACGTATAACTTCGGGCTATTGAATAACATTGTTTTAGGCATACGGGCGTTGACGTCGGATAATTTCACTTACGCAATTATAGTACAAATCTTTAATAGAATTTTATAGACTTTATCGAAAAGGCCTTACATAAATTAAAATATAATAATCGTAAAAGAAAAGAATGACCATCCCTAATGGTGCAGCCGCAAACCAGTCTATGTTTAGATTAACTGAGCAATTACATAAATCATCTTTATTCATAGCGCCCAATAGATTGTCTTCACACGCCTCGTGGATAAAATATAGAAATGCACCACTAATTAATTTAATCTAAGTCTATAGTTGAATTTCTATGAAGTTAACAAATAAAAATGAAGAATAACGAATTCTTCGAAGGGCATTACATTCCTAATTATGTTCAAGTATTTTTTATCAAGTCACGATTCTGTTGGGAACCATCCGTTTTTTGGAGTCATCATAATGACACGTAATGATTACCTGTCCCTTTTATACGAATTCCTTTGTACTATCGTTTTGATGGACATAAGCAAATTACTTCATTTTTATGACATTAGGCAAGACTGGTTTTTAACTCACTAATCCCAAGATCATACGATACTAACACAATAAAAATAATGTATAAATAAAATATAATAAATAGCAACCTGTTTAGATATTAAATGAAAAATTAATTAATTACATATTCAGTTTTTTATAAGATTATATTTCCAATGATTATTATATTAAATCTAAATTCGACACAGCATATTTCATATTATATTCTGTTCGGTTTTACTCATGAATAGCGGCCTAAGCGTTTTACATTTACTATTCTATAATTATCTTTTTTACTGATTAGCAACGTGACTTTGTAAAACTAGGCGTCGAACACAAATATGTTCGTCCCATGCGGCGATGCATATCATTCAGTTAGCTATTAGTAATAAGCTACAGTTCTTATCTACGGATAACTCTTTTATGTACATCATATATCTCAACGTAAGTTATACTAACTTATGTTGCTAATGCAAAACTGTTGGAATTGTTGAGGAGCAATAACCAATATTAAGTCTCTGGTTTGATAATGTAAATATACATAATGTAATGTCTGTTTATATATCTCTGTTTATGTTTTTGTTTTAGTTTTTTTATATTTTCTGTATATTTTTGTTTCAAACAATGCATTGTCGTAGTGATTAAGTGCTACCGTCCCTTTACTTGAATGGTGCATGATGTGACACCTTAATATAATAACTACTGGATGTCCAAGTTAATAAATAAATGCTAACTACTTATCATTTTATTCTTTACATATTATAGATATCAAATAATTTATTTCTATTTGTCAGATATGGCGTACCGCGTAGTTGTATTCATAACCATTTTGTATACCTACATGGTAACGATAACTTGTGTAATTTAAATAAAATTCTTTATTTTTAATGTGAGCTCATCCACTCAATGCAAATTTAATTAAAGGATAAAAAAAGATTAAATAATGTTTTTCATTTACTATTAAAATCGAGCTTATATTTCTTGATTTATTTTAACTCTCTGAGCACTACACATCACGGGTTTAAACAACCAAACAGACTGTGCCAGCCCACTGCTGGACACAGGCCTTCGGATTTGGTCACCACAAATGTAAAAAAACAATTACTGTACCATGTACAGATCACAACTAAAACCGTACATACATACGTAACAGACCATTCAATTAAGTGTTTGAATCGACACCGCTCGTTAGCAACCCATAATAACTAGTTGTCGTGTACTGCCGTTACGGTTTGTTTAAAAATTAAGCCATTATTGGTCATTAAGTAACGCACGCCTGAACTTACACTTTCTTTTGAAAGCATATTGTCGTGGTAAATTGTTTTGTGTTTGGCGAGCGATTGTTTCTTAAGAGGGGCAAACAAGGTTCGTTTGATTATAATTGCCTGGGGTTGTGACAGTTAAAGATGTCATCTAGAATGTTTTAATAAGTAAAAAGATTGAAGTGTTGACAGAAATGTAATCGTCGCTGGCAGACGCTCATGCGTCCTGCCTTGGGCCCTGCTGGATGGATCGCTGATGTAGTAGTTCTAGTAAACCCTTCACTGGCAACACAGAGTAGGCACACCGAGCCCAATATAACCTCCTTGTCTTCTTGTAAAATATATTTATTTTAACCTATGGGCCTTTGTTTTTGAGCGTGGAAAAATAGACGGTTAAGAAACGACAGCATAAATATTACTACTAAAAGATAAAAAAAATATATAATAAGTGAGATAAGTACTTATTTATCTCATTTTTAAGATCAAAGAAAGTTGTTGTATTTATATTATTGCTTATAAATCCCTTAATTAATTGTGTAAGGCTGCGACGGATTTATTTGGTATGAGCGCTTCGATTATAATTTAGAAGTTACACAATGATCTGAATTTGGGTAGATTTAAGTGATTAACATGACTCACATTTACGAAAACAATAATATCGAGTTCAACGAAATCGAAAGCAATCTTAGAGACATTATTGCTATTATGATAGTTTAGCTAGCAATAAAAACAAAATCGAAAACACGAAACGAAACTTGGATCGCTAAATCGAAACAAATATCCGGCAGTTTGAAATTCAAATAAATATGGCTGTCACACAAATTGACATTTAGGGCGGGCCTACGCAGCATGGCACAGGCAATGGTCATTATGCCTATATTGTGTACAAACGAAACGAGAGAACATTCCACTTTCGCCGTCATTCCCTGCACCCTGTTGCTTTCTTCTGTCAATCTCTATAGTTACATTTAATTGGTGCAATATCGGAACACACGTTAATGGTGTTAGGTATGAACAGATTTCAAAGCCATTCATCTGACTTTATCTATTAAATGAGATGGTCTTATGGGATCACACGAATAACATTAACTTAATGTCTCTAAGAACATTGAATGCCACGATAGTAATTGAAACCACATTAATATATGAAGTTGAGTAATAAAGACCTTCCCAGACCTTGTCTTCTTCGGTAATAAATCATACAAAGCTACCTAGCACGTAGCGTTATTGCGTAGGTACAATATTTATGACCAAATCCAAGAGTACATTTATAAAGTTTGTAAATACGTAGAAATGTTTTTATAAATGTCATTATATCATAAGGTTAACAAGTTGTTTTACGGCTGTCACTACAGTGCAACGTTATATCAGATCAGTGCAATGTTTATTTATTCAATTGATATAACAAAGATAGCCTTGTTGGTTCAAATGGCCGTATATTAATACCAACGTTGAAATATCTTTTTAGCTTTTTCTAACATTACCATTTTCAGTCACATTGTGATTCAAGAATATTTAGCACCAGACGAGTAAAAAGACAGTATGATACTGCATCTTGTTATGAATTTTGTCATAAATCTTCTTTGCCTTACTTACGCTTATCAATACTAACTAGCGGTCGCCTAGTGGTCAAAATTCGACCAAAATTCCTAAGCTTGCTACTTTGTTTTCTGTTTTTCTCTATTACATATAATATATAAGGTATAGGTAATTCGCGATTCTACTGCGTGTGCATGGTTGTGTGCGTGTAGTGTTTTTCATTAATTTAATGTATTTCTTATGCATATTTTATATAAATATTAGGATTCGTCCCTCCTTCTATATATAAACATTAACTGTGCCAAATTTCACTCCTCTGTCTGCGCAATTTTCGTAAAAAGGGATACAAAGTTTTTGCTTCACGTATTAATATATAGATAATAAAAAGCTGAAAAGTTTGTTTGGTTGGTTGAAAGCGCTAATCTCAGGAAAATTTTCGAATTGAAAGATTATTTTAGTCTTGAAAAGCCCATTTATCGAGGAAGGCTATAGGCTATATAACATCACGCCACGTCGAATAGGAGCGGAGCAGCAATGAAAAATGTTGCAAAAACGGGCAAAGTTCTCTTATGTGAAGCAGACGAAGTTGCGCGGGTCAGCTAGTTATCTATATTTTTCACGCATCAGAGTAAGTAGGCCCAGACGAAAGGCTATGTTAAGAGTGACCTAGCCAAATAGGTTACTGTTCTTAATCTGGCCTTTCTCCAAAGTTTAAGAGGTTGTTGAGAGTCCATATTATCTCGCAAGAGTTTACTTAATGGTAAAGGAAAACTAGATGAAAATATTAAAAAAAAAAACGGAATACTGGCACAAAATCCAAAAAATCCTTTTCTAGTTCTATATGTATAGAAAGCAAAGACAAAACACTTCAGTACCTTTTTTTACTCTGATTGCCAACCGATGTTCTCATTTGTTTAGTAATTGACGAGCTTAGAGTTATCACAAAAAATATTTGGAATCAATTTATTATACGTAAATAGGTAACGACAAAACAAGTTAGAACCTTTCTCTCCTTTGTTTACTAACTGATTTTACTTTGTTTAGTAGTAATTGACGAACGCATGGAAAATAGGCGACATTCATTTTTAGAAAAAGTAAATTCACATATTATACTAATGATTTTAGTCGAATTTCGACTACTTGGCAAACACTAGTTAAGTTAATTGTTCAAATACTTAATAGCATTACTCATTATAGCTGCTTGCCCCACTCACATGAGTATTATTTTTAAACATGAGCACCTTGATCTGTAAACAACGAGTCCAACTGTGCGGGCTCCCGCAGCGTCATACAATCATGCACAAAAACTAACACAACGACCAATCACTGACGACCTCACGCGGACTTTTGTAAATTCAGTTAGCAAGGTCTTTTTATTCTGGCTAGGTTATGCAGGTTTATTAGTACTTTTATTAATTTCAATGAAGAAGCTTGGTTAGTTTTATTTACGCATCCTTTAAAATTATAATTAAACATAAAATAGGTTATAATATGCAACTACCTACAAACTTGCGTTGTGTTGTAGATCCAACTCCAGTTTGTTTTCTAACTATAAAGATATATCAACGGTAGCGCCAGATATTTAAAATACAACTAAGGATATTAGTTATGTTTTTTAAATATCTGACGGTACGGTTTATCTATCTTCTATATAATATAGATATAAAAGTTCTCCCAATTGCGGATACCGCGAGCGAGTAACTATGATACAACTTTTGGGCATTACATTATAAAGATGTTGAAGTTCAAAGTATTAATCAGACGAAATTCCGAATTAATTTAGAACCAAACAAGAGACATTCTAGAAAACTCCTTTACTAAACCGACGGAGATGATAATTATAAACTATCATCTACTATGCGCAGTACTAAACTTCAAGAACTCACTAATGTAATTATGCGAAGCTAACCTGTTATATTACATGCAAGTAAACTTATCGTAATGGCCACTAATGGCCCTTATCACTTAACCTAGAATTAAAACTGTTTATCCATTATATCCATACTAATATTTTAGTAATAACTTGCCAGGATTTTACGTTTACCATTGCTAAACCAGGCTAAACCGCTGAACCGATTTTGATAACATTTAACTTGGATCCTATACTATGAAAACGCGTGGGATGTCGCAGAGAACAGCTAGTAATATTATAAACACAAAAGCAAGTTTATCTGTTTGTTAGGATTTTAGGGCTAAAACGATGTTAGGGCTAAAACAATTATAGGGCTGAAACAATTTTAGTTAGATTTGTCAAGAAGTTAGCTTAGAAATTTAAGAAAAGACATAGGGCACCTCAATTTAAATAAACCTGCACGGATGGTGTAGCGGTTTAAGTGGTTCCCTCGCCACTGCCACCGCGCCGAATGTTGTGGGTTCGAGCCTCACACGGGACAAAAAATGATGTGATCTGCAAATAGTTGTACCGAGTCTGGGTATTCTTTGAGTCTGTTGTCTGAATGTGCGTGAAGTCAGCCGCGATACATAAATTATCCCTAGGGTGGAAGCCGTCTCTCGTTGCGCGCCATTTACACCGCATAGGTGCATAAGCGCCAACGCCGTCCTTACACTTTTTTAACTTGGCGTTCAAAGGGTTAAAAACATTCGGCGTAAAACCAATGTTGTTTAAAAAGACTGTTGTGTATTATGTAGTTATACAGACTTTATACATTTAGACTGTGGCACCCCGCCAGTAGCTTTGCAAATGCGATTTAATATTCAATACTAAAGCGGTGGCAATAACCACTATGATAAACAATAAGTCTCCAATCCAGTACCCGCCCTAAAAGCCTATACAATCATATTCAGTTAGTTTTAGCATTATCAGATCCCCTCGGAACTATAATTTGATCCCGTTACCCGTTTTACTCTGTTGACTTTCAATTTGCTTTGCCAACAAGATTACTTCAAGTTGCCAATCGAATAGAAATTATATGAACACAATTTCGTCATATCAGAACGAATAACCATAAAACTCATATTGACCTGTATACTACCTATTGGTTGTACATATTACGCACCCACGCCGATTTCGGCGAAAGGCAATAAATGGTTTTACTACTGCAATTCTTATAAAACATTCATATATAGACTGTCTCGGTGGTGCAGCGGTAGAGAATAGCACTGCTGTGCTGGTTTTGGGTTCGACTTCCGGATCAGGCCAAATATGATTGCGGTTTTTGTGTTAGAACATTTTTACTAGCAGCATAGTCTAGTACGGTGCCTGAAAAACGGCAATAGACGCGCTCCCTATTAGATGGGACCTTAAATAGTTTCGACTCTACCAATCCTTTCGAGGATACAGACGTAAGACTAGGTATGTTATAGATAGACACACGCCGAAACTACGACTGTTAACTTGGTTGATTTCATCGCATATTTCAAGCACGCTCATTGGTTTAGTATTATTTGTGTATGCGACGCATATTTTGTGTTCAAAGCGTAATACTGCAAGTTGAAGTACGCCCGGGTCCCACGTCGTGGCTGTCCCTATCCAGAGAAGTTCGGTATGGTCGACTTTTTTCTATTGCAATAGTTGGGGTGGGCAATCCGAGGGTGCGTGGCGGGTTCCTCTCTTCCCAATAATTTTATTAATATGGACTCCGCTAAGTAACGCCTACTTCGATTCAATATACCTATAGAACTCTTTACTCTTTCTTCAAAATTTACCTGGAGACAAGTTACGTCAAACTGTAGAGAACGTTTCCGTAGGTAGAGCCTTCTTTCTACACAATGATCACGCCTTAATATCCCTAAAGAGTAATGCAGTAGTATATCCCATAAGCATTTCGTTAGTATCCGGTCCTGTGTAAAAGGCCGACCATATCGCCGTCTACCAACACCATAGGTACTTTATACTAATATTGAATCACATACATCTCAATAACAATTTGTCCGACGCCGGCAGTAGAACATTCTCAATTGTCAGTACGTAGGCGCTACTGGAGAAACGTAGCAGTCAACTCTACGACTGTTGGTAATTAAATAACTGGTACACCTGTCTTTATTCCCACGAGTGAGTACTTTATACGTCCAAAGAATCGATATGTTATGCCCTTGACTTTAAAACATACGTTGTTATGAATAAACGATGCAGTAGGAAAGACCTTTCACGAAGACGGAACAAGTTATTTTTCTTTAAAAATGAACTTGACCTTTCCACCTTTGTTTAAACTGTCGCAGTAATTGTAGAGTGACAATAAATAAACAATGTTCATGTATCACACACGAAGAAGGTTTAAGTTGGTATAATAGCTTTATGTTAGCAAAGGCCTTGTATGTATGTAACAGAAAACATAAAGATGAGTCTATAAGTGTTTGATAAGTAAGTTTGTTTGAGTCTTGCTGATTTCAGCATGAGCCGGCTCGACCGGGGAAGGACTACCCTCTCACAGATTTCCACTTGTCCCTTCACTTGTTGGATAAAGGTACGCCTGGGCTCCTTCCTAGGTACGAGTATATTCAATGTATGTATATATTGTTGGAATGCCAGAAACACGTATTATGTCTGGCCACCGGTGTGCCGCCTCGACTTAATAGGTTAAAACTAATTTAGTAATGTCGCCATGTTTTATCAAGTGACGAAAACCATATAAACGACGTACGTGAAATTAATAAACCTAAAGTACCTACTAAAAACGTTCATAAAACCATAGTAACAATCAACTCATTTTGTTTACCATAGTAATATTAGTATAGTTAGTACCATAGTAATATAGTTTACCATACAAACAGCCAAACATACTGTAAAGGTACGTAGAAAGGGTAGATGTTCGTGCAAGAAGCAAGATAGTAAGCGACATCGAAATAGTAAGCATACACTCGACAAGGGCACTTGAAAATACACGACAAAAGACAATAAACTATTCACGTCCAATTTGGATTCACGGTCATGATTATACTGTTAGAGTGTTTGCTTAACAAATTATTAAGCAATCCAAAGTACTATCAATCCACGTTAATCATTTATAGAAAAGTGATCGAGTAGATGGAATCTATATAACTTTATATATTGACAATGATATATTTAAGACACAATAGATATCATAACATCACTCTTGTAGCTACCGGAAGATAAGAGTAAATAGCATTTTTCTACCCAATGAGGCCTTAGCACCCAATATATCAAATGGAAAGAAATCATAGAAAAGACAACAAATTAAAATAAACAATTTATAAAACAGAAAGCTTATATGGCTTATATGGCTACAGAAACTCTTGGTATTGAGCCTATTGTAGTAGAATTCCATAAATGCAACAACACGAGGCAAATATGTATCTGCTACAGAGCATAAGTCCCTAAAGGCCAATCAAAATTTACCTACAACCCTACTCTATCAGTATTCAGGCAATAAATATTTATCGATTATAACTTTACTAGTTGAATTCAATTACGCCTAAAGCTAGCGGAGCTTTCAATGAGTAAAGCACTAATTGATAGAGACAAACAATTCCAAAACATTTATCTAAGTTTCTTGTAGTTTAGGTACTGTAACTTAAATGATTTTAACCCTATTAGGAATCACAATCGTGATCAAGCAAGTTAGGTATAAAGCAATTACGGTACTTGAAAGCTGCTTATTATTCGTAGTGTGTGGTTCATAATTTCGTACACGACTCCATTGAATAGGATAACTAGATTTTCTGCAGCAACAATGCCCAAATTTCGCAACACACGAGCCCATCGCATAGATAACAAACGCAAAATATCAAAATCATGATTTGTAATAAATAACAATGGTCTTACGAAACAATCGGTGGTCCAAAATAATCGGATTAAGTTCGCATAACATAACAGTAACCAGATTAACATGAACTGCTTGAGATACCAGATATGGTAACATGTCTACTAAGACATTTCAATAGCAAAAGATCTGCCAAAAATGGTTGTATTCCAAATTTATAGAACTGTGTATGTGGAACACGATTTATACGAACTTTTGCCTAATAAAGCAAATTGTTCATAGTCTTAGAAAAATTGATAACAACCTAAAACAGAAATGATTAAATTAATTCGATTACTTACTCCTGACTGGTTATCATCACGCGAAAATGTAAACAAATGGCTACAGTAGTAGTTGTTATTTACAAACAATAGGACCTCGAAAGCTATTTCCCCGCACTTGGAATTCAATAAAAACCGTCAGAAAACATTTACTAGGAAGTAAAGTCGAATAAAAAGGTCAATGATACCCGAAACAGCCCTACGAAAATATTGCCCCACGCGGAGAATACAACTCCGACGGCGTCACGCAATATTTACTACACGTAAACATGCAATACCTCACACGTGCACGCGATGACGACAATCAAATCATAACAACTTACTTTTAACATTTACTAATTAACTTAAGTGCAGCTTTATATTTTGTCGTTTTTACGTTACATATGTACATGAATAGTATGTCCCCGAAGGAGAATGCAATTAGGTATTATATTTAGCCTCCTTTTAGCCACCTATTCTTTAGGACACATGCAATACGGACGAGCGTTTTGACGTCTCCCGGGCACATTGCGGGCGATTGCGCTGCTCTGCAATCAGATGTTGACTCTGCATGCAGGTGGAGGTTCGAAAACAAAATGGACTTCAATACCACAAAATGCTACGTGATGACTTTTGGCCGAATGCGTCACCCAATCAATTATACATATAAATAAAAAAATAATGTTATCACGAGAACCAATTCCATGAAAAATTTTAAATTTATATTATATTATTAAATAGTGTAATTGGCGCAAGTCGTTCTATTTGATGTAAATAATTAAATTAATAAATAAATGTGTGCGAAATTTCATGATTATCGGTCGAGTAGTTTAGGCGTGAAAGCATAACAAACAAATTCACATTTGCATTTATAATATTATAATTAGGATGTATACCCTCTTTTTCGCCGCCTATTCTTTAAGTCATATACAATACAGGAGAGCTTTTGACGTCTATTGTGCACATTTTCAGAGACCGTGAAGCTATAGAGAATTTTCCAATAGTTCTTATGATTTTGCATATATTTATTCCGTTTTGCAACGCGAGAAGGTAACAGGCGTTGGAACGTTCCTCCTAACAAGTTGTATCTAACTGGTTAGTTGTATAGACTCATTTGTTAGACTTCGTACTGCATAAACAATGGCTGTTATATTACCATTATCAGGTTGTAGTCATAATGAAGAAAGTTGGTTGTGCGCTTGCATTAATGTCAAATAGTCATACCATTCAAACTGTTACCATTGCTTTGCAAATTGCGAGTGACCTGATTCAATATGAAATGATTTCCATACGGACTCTTGTACCGAGAGTAACATCCAGTTTCCTAAAGGTATCAAAATCAAATGTATGTCGACGAATTTGATTGGTTGTTGTTGCTAATTCAATCATTGTAAAGCAAGTCTGATATGGTTTTTAACAGGAAATAAAGAAATCTTGTTTCCTCTTTACTCTTTACCTTTACTCGTATGTCATGGATGAGATGACGACAACACACTGCAGGCAAGAGCAACATTGAATATATCGATAATATATTTTAGCAAGGCATGGCGAGTTTTTGGAGTAATATAATGGTGCCAGGCCAGTAGATCCACATGATAATGTACATTGGCATAAATGCATGCATTTACAAACTGGAAATAGATCATCAGAAAAATCGTTTATGGCACACTTTATTACCAAGGGAGGCACGTGTTTGAAACGCCACGTTAATGGGCTCATATTTTAGCGAAGCAATGGTGCTAATTGAGTAGTATTTCGCTTTCGACACCAACATAAAACAGTAAATTTCTAAAAAGCCGAATGGATATTCGTCGACAGAACATTTGTTACTCATCAATTTTGCACTAATCTGTTATTAATAATGTTGATCTAAGACCATACAGTTTCTATAAATACACTACAAATAAGTAGTCTTCAATACCGATTTCTACAGAAAAACAATACAGATGTGTCATGCTCGTTGGTACATGACCCATCATTATTAGATATTAATCCACCGATCAATAAAGTCGTAAATCACAACTATAGTTCGTAATATCTAATTAAACAATAAGCAAGCCGGTGACTATTGGACTTAAGACATTATAGTTCTAGACAAACGTAGAGCCTTATAAGTACTAGATGCTTGTTTGTTTTGAATATCAAATGTAAACCACTCCTAGTATTGTATTCATAACAGGAGATATCTCCGCACTTGGACAGAGAATACTAAACAACGGTGCATTAACATTTGATAATAATTCAAAGCTACGTCTTACAGTTTCTAAAACTCAATCATCTCGGTCATGTTCAAGAAGAAAGTTTGGAGCGTTTTGTTTCATTACAGTTGGTGCATATAAAATATTTTATAGCGGAAAACTTACAATGTCAATGTCGCGCATAGGCTGTTAATAGTCTATTAGCAATAAATCAGTGATGGAGAGAAAATTTGTTTGATAGCTACGTCTGTATTTGTTGAAATAAAAGACACGGATCTTTCTAAAATCTAGCGCATCTATGATGATGTATGTCGGTCGATATAAGGAATCAATGTATATGTATAATATACACAAATTAATTATCTAAAAGTTGGCCTAAATTTGCAATGATAAGTTCAGCTTATTGGTTGCGTATGTTATACCACACATTCTATGAAAATTGTTACTCTACAGTGGTAGATTCTTCTAGAGATCTTGTAGTGACGAGATTTAATACTAACCATTATATTTAATGTATCTTCCTATACACTTTATAACAAAAAATAATAAAATAAAATAACATCCTTGACAACGCTGCATGAAAAATTACTATAACAACAATGTAAAGTCAATTCTAATAAGTTATATAAATAGCAGGCTTATTAATGATATTCCTCATACATAGTTTCCATTAATCAAGCATTTTAATATCCCGATTGTTCTTGAAACTCAATGAACCAGAAAACGTTGTATTATAATCACGTTAGTGCAAGTACATATAGCTACTCATGTGCATAGAACATTGGCCTTGCTTAGTTGCTAAGTGCAACGGCTGCTACATAATTACTGTACGTCGATCGTTGCGCAAGCGATCCGATCAGATGCCATTATCTGACCATTATACAATTCAATTATACCAGCTGCCTTTGACAGGAGCTCATAAATTGTTCATAGCATAAATTCTACAAATATTATTTATGGTAAAGACGGCATAATACGTTCTAGAATAATTATGGAATAGTGGGCTTTGAACATTTTTAGGAGCTTGTTTTAATTGATTGTCAGCAACGTTACCGAGTCATTCGAATTGTTGACGTATCGATAAATTCAAGAATAGATTTTGCCGATTAAAAGCTTTTTGTTTACGACGAAATATATGAATGAAAAAATATATGATAATAATGAAATTATAGTTTTATTATTTGTTTTATTTTTCTAGTTTTATTATTGTTCTGTATTTAAATTTATTTTTATTTTATGTACATTTTTTTCTTCCTGTTTTGCGTGTGCCCTTTTGTGTGCCAAAATAAATATATATCTTTCCTTCTTCTTCTTTCTTCTTTCAAATACGCCGAAATACGACCGCTCATCACCATAATCTACGCCATTTTTTATGCTCGATAACGTGCTAGTTAAGTATACTATATAGTCTATGATAAACGTTAAGTATAAAAGGGACTGCTTCCTACATAAGCTATGAAAAAATTAACTTACTAAATAATCCCAGCAGCGCAATAATTCGATTTTAATACAAGCTTGGCATATTCAATAATACTACTGTATCAGCGATTATTTCAATTTTAACAATAAATCTGACAAGTAACGAATAAATCTTAGCTATGGGCTTAAACTGAACGCACAATCGTTTTATTGATTGTTTTATTGAATACGCAGCAGCGGAATATTTCCGCTTAATTAAACCAAATAAGGTCTTTGTAGAATTAACTTTATTAAAGGACTTTTGTTTAGTTGAATATAAACAGAACTATTTGCGACAATTTTAATGTATTGGATTCATTGTTAGTTAACAAAGTTGCAGTAACGATAACATTTTGGACAACCGTTTCTTATTCGACTGCGCTACAAATTACTTAAAGATGGCCGTCTGTACTTGGCGCGGCGAAATATTTCCGCTTAATTAAACCAAATAAGGTCTTTGTAGAATTACCTTTATTAAAGGACTTTTGTTTAGTTGAATATAAACAGAACTACTTGCAACAATTTTAATGTATTGAATTTATTGTTAGTTAACAAAGTTGCAGTAACAATAACATTTTGGACAGCCGTTTCTTATTCGACTGTGCTACAAATTACTTTAAGATGGCCGTCTGTACTTGGCGCGGAAACTAACTCATATTATCTGTGTGAGTGAATCAGTTTTTGCGCAAAGTATTCAGACGGCCTTCGCAGTTAATTAATATGTGACTACTACTACTACTTCTTACTTAGAACTAGAAAACAGAATAACATCAAGCTTTACTTCCCTGCTAGATTACGCAGCCAGGGTTTGGTGTCTGTTTTACTTAATCCTTGGAAAAAATATTTGTCAGAATGGATTACATATTTTATAAAATGGAAATACCTCTGTAAATAGGAAATAATTTTGAACAACTTAATGGGATTTTTTGGCGGAGTCTAAACTGAAATAATGATCTCTAAATTTTTCGTTTCTTCCTTATTAGCTAAAATTCTCTAAACTCCTAGGACAGATTTTAATGCGGTTTTCGCAGTTTGGAGTTCACTTAATTTCTAAGTCGACGTTCGCATGCCGACGCGGACATCATAATGCTTTTTAACAAGGTTTTATTAGCTTGGTATGTATGTATCTATGTAACGAAATCTTTGAACGTGATGTTCACCCCTTTCAAACAGACGTATTGATTTGAAACTTTGCACACTTATCAAGGACCAATGAAAATAAAATAATTTAGAAATCAAAATAATAATAATAATAGTTTAAAAAAACTAAAAAACACGCTTTAAAAAGTATAAAATAAATTAATAACTTTAATGCAAAAAAGCGTGGAGTGCTTTCTAAGATATTTTGATAGTATCTAGATTCTAGACCGTTTGACGGTCTTTGCCCTCCTGCCTATTAAAGATATTTACTTTTTGAATTTTTTTTTTTTTTTGTTATGTAATCTCGAATAATGCTATAAAATATGCGAATAAAATACGTAACTTAGATTTTTTTATATTTTTCTGATACCTATTTTAACTTAGCCTGTTACCTGAATCCGGCTTGACGTCGACATCTGGGATACTCTGTATACATGTATATATATAGAAAAACGGAACATATCATTCATTAATAAGTCAATCTAATAATAAGAACATGCAATGAACAACATCTTATGGGCCACCATGACATCGCGAGTCGAGCATTCAATCAAAGTAATTAATAAGCGCATTAACCAACAAATTATATGAAACTGTATTGACGTTCAGTCATTGCGGCTTTTGTTTCCCGCCCTTTGTTGCAATTATCTCATCATGTCTTTGTTTACACGTCATATCAGAATAATTAATAGCCAGTTATTTCTTTATTCAATAATAATGTAAAATATAAAATAGTCTTGAGGAATGTTAGTCTAGCATCTATAAATTTTATATCTTTTAATATGTACTTGTATTAAGTACTAATGAGCTATTTAATCAAATCACAATACGTTTTGTGCATGCTCCTGCTTTTTAATCTATAGGCTGGGTTTGTGTCTACATTCGCCACATTACATGATCGACTACTTAAATAGGTCTAAACTAAAAACAATGCTTTTTTGTCTGTTTGTTATGACGTCACGCAAACATATTTGAACGGGGATTGTCATAGTATGGTAGCTTAAATTCAACTTGAAATTTAAGCCAAGTTACTACTAATTCAGATCTGTAGAGCCAATAACAATTAGCGTCGCTGGCAAGAGTTAATACATAGTAGCACAATTTTGGCCTTGTTACACGTACCACGTTCACGTTAAATGCATAATCTAATCTCTACGAACTGGAGTATATTTTCGCCATTACCTCATGTGGTTTCCGTAGTGTAGCGGTTATCACGTGTGCTTCACACGCACAAGGTCCCCGGTTCGATCCCGGGCGGAAACATTACTTTTTGTTACTTTTTTATATCCGTTCTTATTTTTTATAACGAGAAGAAAGCTAAACGGGAACAGTTTCTCATTCTCAAGTAATGGGCAGCGGTCAACTGCTTTTGAATCGCGATAATGATGCGGAAGAACGTTGACAATGTGTAGTACCAAACAAGAGCTGGAAAAGGCGAGTAATTAAGCTTAGAAAGTGGCACAAAACTGGTACGACACAGGATTGGTTAGTTTCTAAATTGACCGGCCTAGAGGGAAGGTCGGCGACCTGTTAACGTCGTTGAACAGCCATCTATAAACTGACCTAAATACTTGACGTTACGAAATCCTTGTCTTTATCTGATAATACCATTATCATACCCAAAGTTACCTCATCAATACAGGTATTGAACTCGCAGAACTTGAATTAAGAACGTATGTATATGCGTAAATCTGAGTAAATTGCCCACAACATATTTCTGGTCTAACGCTTCATAAACACGTTACTAAAATTAGATATTGTCGAAGTTACTCGAGCGAGTGTCGAGAGGACTATTAAATAATTGACACACGATATACATATGTATATGTGTGTGTATGTGTGTCTACATCATGCACGGTGAACTTTGTCAACATCTTAGACCCATTATAATTCCAAAAATGAAATACTCCTTTCAGAGTTAAGGAGAAAAATCTATATTTATACCCTGGCGTTTATTATTTTTACAACATCTTTTCTCAGCGTTGAAGATGCTGCATGACTAAATTTATCTAACTCGGTCAGCGGTTTAGCTGTGAAAGCTTTATTTATAAACAGACCTTTGATTTTATTTCGCGAGAAGTTATGTACATATGTGTAGTACTTAGTTGATCTGACCAATGAATCATAATGGCATAATGGTTTACATTTTGGTGGTAAGTAAGAACAAATAGCAAAGATACTTAGGGAACGTACGTAGGGCTTGGAGCAGATTTAAAGAAAACGAGCCTTGACTTTACAGGAGTTTGCAGCCAAATAACCTTGTAACCAAAATCCTTCCTAATCAGATTCGCTTTGGTATTTATGTCTATCGCTTGCGGTAACGGGGACGACTACAGTGATTTATTTTTTGCAGCGGCCGGAATTTACAAGTGACACGCATCCAACTGAGATACGGCACAGGTGTCACTATACGCCCTATAGTAAATGATTATCATCAGAATAGCTGTACGTAAATTTTTCTATATGTTAATATATCTTAATCCTGTTTACACTAATTTGCATCTTAATTGCTCTGTCAAATGGTAACAAATCATGCTGAAACCACAAAGTATTACTCTGAACCGTATCGTAGGAAAAATGGTTTACTTCGACCTTTTTGTTGAGTTTCAGTCCAAAACTTATTTAACAGCACATTTGATATTCTCAAAGAGAACATACCTCCTTCTCAGTGACACAATTCCACAAAGCGTGTACAGAACCCATGCTGTTGAGCTTCAAACATCGTTATCTAAAAATACTCTGAAAGTTTAGTGAAGTTTAGTGACACTTCAATCAGGTGTACTCCCGCGCATCACTTTACGACGCCATATTGTTTTTATTGTCGTCTTCCGCTTTCGTAACCAGCACGTGTGTAATACATCAACGGTTTATGTAGGCACGCACCTTTTACAGAAGTTTAATATATCGTTATATTGTGTGCGTGTCAAAACTTAAGCTGATATAAACTGTCCTATATCCGGGATTTTTTCACTACACGCCTTTATGTTAACCCTCGTCGAAGCGAGCTTTATAAAGCAAAAATCGACGCGCACAAATAACACTCGGTATTGCAATAATGATAGGTGAATCATCATCTTGTCAAATTATCGTCTGAAAGACTGCAACATCGGCAGTTTCAGAATAACACAGATTTAAAACATTATAGCATCTTTGTAGTTAGGTTAGTAAAGCCAAATGACCTGTGCACACCACGATTTTTAAATGCGCCGTTGCCCCGATTTTTGGAAACGTGCGTCGACGGCGCGCTTTTATCCTACAGAGCAGTTTGTTGTCGTTTGTATCGATACACACGCGCGTTAGCATTGCGTTTATATCGATTCAAACGCGCGACACCGGCGCGTCTGTATCAATACACACGCGCGTTAGCATTGTTTTCCGCCGATATACATGATCTTAGCACTGTATTTTGGCAAGTTAATTCCGGTTTAAGAAACGCAAGAAGTTCTTGAAATGATGAATACTACATTTGATAACAATTTGCAAATTTGTTTTCATATCCTATTAATTTTCTAAACTTTGTTGTATAATGTCCACACAACCTCCTTTTGCTCATAAATGGGTGTACCCACATACGTCGGTAGTCTTTCTACATCCTTTTTTTTTTTTAAATTAATATCAAAGCACATGCAATCAATGCTGTCTCGATCGACGCCATCTTGCTACTGTTGACGAGGTTCTGCTTAAAAACGCAATATGCCAGCGCGTTTGTATTGATACACACGCGCATTTGCATCGAGTCTGTATCGATTCAAACGCGTGTTTGAATTTATACAGTACAAAGGTCTACAGCTATCGTTAAACACGCGCGTCGACGGTGCGTTTAAAAAACGTGGTGTGCACAGGCCCAAAGGTCCGAAATACTCTTATGGCATAAGCTTACACCCATGTTTGTGGGCCGGGTATTACGAGGTCCCAAATCTAATTCAGGTTGGACATATTATTATTGGGTTTTTCTGTTAGGAATCTCTCAGTATCAGTACGGTTTCAAGAAATGTGACGATGTGTGTGATGGCAAAATACCCGCCGCTGTTGAGGAAGCATAGAAAAAAGCGAACTAAATTATGGAATCATATCGATTTTCCTACCCTCTTGAAATATTTAGGCTCGAATGCCATAAGCATGTAAGATCCGTAATATTGACACAAAAAAGAAGACTACATTAAGTACCTATGTACATACCTATTAATATTAGAATTATTACATTAAACGCACTTATTATTTGTCGCCAAAGGAAATACCAAATAACAAGTTTATGTTCGATTTACAAGCAATTATTATCCTGCTGTATGCTAACAATTTAGTATGTATTCCTCAAAGTCGTGGTCATCGCTATTTTAGTTTGTTTCACTACATAAGTACATACCTACTTAATATGCACTTATTTCAAGAAATCCTGAAGGCGGAAAATGTTTTCTCAGCAACACAGGTAAATAACAATATAAAAAATTTGATAGGTAAATTCTATAAGTAGCTGAATATATCTATAGGATCTGAGTCTTAAAGACCTTGTTCATGTTAATGCACAAGGTCGGCTGGGTAGGGTGTCAAGCCTAATTGCAAACATGCTGCAGTATTTTAAGTGGTATTGTTAGTAATAACACGTATTTTAAAACAAACAACACCGTGTGTCGACTATTTAGTATTGGTAGTTGCAGCGTTGCGTGCCCAGCAATGGATCATTTTATATACAGAGCTAATCTTATTATATATATATTATGTATGTATCTTATGTGGGGGCCAGTCAGTGCAGACCGGCGACACTTCGACCCAGTGGGATCTTTTGTGCCGACACTCTCCCAATAACGACTGCCATAGATGTTCATGGCAGCCGGGACCGACGGCTTAACTTATATATATATATTAACTAAAAGATTCGTGATCGCGCGCGTCACTACAAAAAGCCTATGTCTTTCCCCAAAGTTCGAGCTATTTATTTACATGCAATATTTTATGCAGGTAAATCCATAACAAGCGTATTTGGACAACAAACATTCCACCTTTCAACCTTTGTGTCATAAGCAGAACAAAGCATATTTGTAACTAAATAGTGAAAAATTAACAATATAATATAAATGGTAGTATAAAAAAATATATTTCTGTCAATATGATTTACCTACTTGAATAAAGAATCCTCGACACTAATGTCGCTACATTATGTTTGAGTCGTAAGCTGTCATTTGTGATTGGATTATCGGCCATTACCCCTGAACACGGGAACGGTAACACCCAAGGTGTAAATGTGTCAATGCATCTACCCCATGGTATTTACCTAGTATTATTAGATAATACCAATTACGGAGTGTGAAGTATGTGAATGTATTGCTTTGCATAGTACAGTAGGTTAGCGTTAACAAATTTTATAATTATTTCAAAGGCGATTAAGTTCTGATATCGATCTATTTTTGACCCATGACTTCGGTTGTGTAATGTCGAATATTGGTATTATGAAGGATTATATAACAATTAATTAACGGCTGCCTTGTTGGTCCAGTGGTCTCGGTATAAGTTTGTGTTTACCTTTACGTGTGATCGTAAGGGTCCCAGGCCTCAAAGCGAAGAAGTATTTAGTTTTCCTGTTAAGGCAATTCTCAAAAAAGACAGGTTTGAATATGTTATGTAGGTAAATGATATAATGATCAAGTTATTTAAGAAAAGACGGCGTCTTTTTGCGATATGTGGTGAACAATATAATATAATATTACATTTTTAATTTAATTAGTACATATAGAATTACACAGTAACACCAATAGTAAAAAACACAAGTAATGGGAATCATGTCATTAAGCATTAATGGCATTCATTAGTAATTCACAAAAGTTGGAGCTGTGTTACTCCAGTAAAACACAAGAGTTACACAGATCCCACTTTAGCTGCTTTCTTATTATCACCAAAAAGTGTATAATATCAAAATCTAATCTAATCTAACCTAAATGTAATTGAATTCTTTACTCCAATCTGATTAAGATTTGCAGTTTTGCAGTTAGTTGAGAAAGGATGGAAGTATCAGGATGGTGAACAGAATTATTAGTTTACAAATACTTACAGCTAGCCACAAATTCAGTAAGATAAATTTATAATATACTTGTTTTAGCTACATACTTATATTATTTGTAACTATGTTTATTTTTTATTTGTAACCTTCACTTACATCTTTAAAGTTGTATAAATCCTGGAAGCTGTGTATGGTTAGTAATTAGAGTGCAGATTTAAAAATGTTATCATGTAAAAGTAATTGTAAGCACTACTTGTTCTGTATTCTGTAAGTGTATCTTTTGTAAATAAATGAATATATAGGGGCTGCGAAGAATGTAGTGCTCCAGCAGCCATATTGTTTAAAACTATGGCTAGCATCACAGTAACATTGGTTGTAATGACTGACTGATAACTGTAAATTATTAAAAATTGATATAATAAATGATGAAAAGACATAGCAGGTACATAAGACATTGGTTTCACTGCAAAATCCATGAATATTAAAAATAACAAACAAAGATAAATTCTATTTAAACAAGTTGAATTATAGGTATCTGTTGTATGCTGCAATTACTGTATACATTCTGGTAATTTGATTTTGCTCACAATTAGTAAGCTTCATAGCATTCTGCCTGCAATAAATTTCAGGTAAAAATGAAAATATGCTTGATGAAGGTGTAAACACAGCAGAACATGAATTGTCTATAACATTCCTATTGCTGTTTAAGTTGTTCTATAGTACCTATATGAAAATGTATAGATAGTCTGGTAGTAGGAATCCTAAAGTGTAAACTCTAACATATTGGTTTCCTATATAACTAATACCATGCAGATGAACGTAACGTGGAGAGAAAATATGTAACTTAAGAACTAGAGCATAATCCTTAAAATTTATATCTCAGCAGCGGTCATTTAAACATATAGGGTTGCTGTTATATTAATAATATTTAGTAAGTATGTATTGAGCAGAACAAGTTGAAAATAATAGGTAATTATGTAAACATATCTCAATTATTATAGTAAATGCAACTTTTAATAAATATTATGTACCTTTTGCAAATATAGGCATTTCGTTTAAAATTATTAAGTGGATACTATTAAACACAATTTGTAAATATTTAAAATAATAGAGCAAAGATTACTTATTTGTCTAATCAGTTATTATTTTTGTAGGTATATCTTAGTAATAAACAGAATATTGTCTGTAACATGAATTTAAATATCGAACAAGGTAACTAACTTTTGTTGTAAATTCGAGTACGGAGTAATAACAACTTGTGGCCAGTTACAATGCGTCATAATCGATAAATCAAGGTGGACTGCAGTTTTATTACCCCAACACTCCATATCCGAAGATGTGACATACCGTAACTTTTCACGTACACATAACGGTATGCCCAATATAATTACGGCTCACAAGCGTTTTACCGCAAACATTACTACCACTTTTGCCAAAAATAATGACAATAACAATAAAACTTACCGGGCGACAGGTGTAACGAGTGCAACATGCAATTTCAGATGAGTAACCAACAATTAAATGTTCACATAAACTCATAAACACTTCACTAAAACAGCACAAACACTTATTTTATTCAATTATTTTGTATTTCCTATTCGAATCGCATGGAATACAAGAAAAGTGCATCAAGAACACAAACGAACTTTGCTTCGCGGACCGCCCGCGCCGCACGCAAGCAAACTAAATTATAAAATGACTTATCCCTAATGCATATGAAATAAGAGCTATTTTTGTTTGTTTCTCATAAGGCTCTACGCTACGTGCATACAACCTTTAGGGATGCGATAGACTTAACAACTTTGTACCTTTTTGCCCGTTGAAGTATGATATTGTACTTATTGACTGGTGTCATGTGCTGTAAAGTTATTTATTCTGTTAGATTCATTTATCATTTATAAATACTTTGCCATCAACAGTTATTATTCGCCTTTGTGTAATACAAACTTAATAACTTAGCGTCTGAAAGGACCTTTGTAGTTCATATTATCATTGGTTTTTAACGACATCTATCAAACAATTGAAGCAACTTTTGACAATTGCTACGTTTAATTACTGCATTGCCATTGTTCAAAGCTTTTCCTTCAAATTACCAACCACCAGTTAAATATAAAATTGATGGGCTGTAGCACTGTAGAACCAAAAAAAAAAACATAGGTAGTTAGTGACCAATAATTATCATATTGTCGTAGTAGGTAGCTATTATTTATTACTTTAATTTATATTTAAGCGACGAGCTCAACAATCAATTGAAAGGATAGGTTAAATTGCGGATATTGACTCATCCGCAATTTAACATATGCAATGGTTACCCTCCTTACGCGACGCATCGGATCCATTGATATATAAAAACTAGATACACGATCAGCGTCAAAAAATGTCCTGACGAAATAAGGCCACTTAAACATTTGGGTGCTCTTTTAATCTAGTCTAATACCGTTCGATCGCTCTAAGAGTAAACACGCCGCGCCGCAGTGCTCGTTTAAAAATTGTAATACCACATTTCCAGATCACTAAAAAAGGACGGTGTTTCATATTTTCGGTAAGTAATAATGTTATTATTAACATACAAATAATACTGATTATTGTGTTAAGGAATCAATGTAAAATATTTTTTGTTTATTTCGTAACAAAGAGCGAACATACAACACGGCTCATTAAAATGAACACATACTAAACGCATTAGTCGTACTATTGTATTTCCACTTGATTAGTCCGGATTACATGTTGACTTGTTCTAATATTAATAGAGACGCTATTGCTTTTGAAAAATAAATTACTAGCTGACCCGCGCAACTTCGTCTGCTTCATATAGGAGAATTTTCCCCGTTTACGCAATATTTTTCATTGCTGCTCCGCTCCTATTGTTCGTAGCGTGATGTTATATAGCCTGTAGCCTTCCTTGATAAATGAGCTACCCAACACTAAAATAATTTTTCAATTCGAACTAGTAGTTCCTGAGATTAGTGCGTTCAAACAAACAAACAAACTCTTCAGCTTTATAATATTAGTATAGATTTATTACTAGACTTGTTTTATTACATACCATAACAGTACTCGTAAATTTTTTTTTTTTCAATAACAAAATGGATATCCGTCATAGCACAGCAATGATCACAAGCAAGCACAGAAACAACAACACTTATCATATTTTTTGGGAGTCAGCTTATATTCTTCAGTGTCATATTAACAAATAACAATCATGTAAATAATACTATTAAATCTGTTATCGAGATATATATCAAGATAAGATTGCATTATATAAAAAAGAAAGATACGAAAAATAAAAATCCGTCATAAAGAAGATTACCTATACAATAAACTTAATTTATTTCAAGGATATTAAAAACCTTATTATGTCGTATCTATTCTAGTTTGAAATCTTAATTTTCTCACTCATTTTATTGTTTTATGTTACTTTAATTTGTAAGTACAAAATGTTCAAACACGTATAATTTCAAAGTCGGGCAGCCAAGTATATGAACAGCAACGAAACATACTCGTAATATAATTTTACGTGCGTATTAATTTTCTATTACTGTTATATATTAAAAACATGCTAGTTTACAAATGTTTTACTTGTGTTGTCTATTTCGTTAAATAAATACTACTGTTATGTCTGGTAAAATAATAAAAAAAAATCTACCATCTGTTTAAGAGCTGCCATATATAAATTATAATTGCAATACATTAGTTTAATTTTATTGAACATCATAAGACACAACCTTGGTAAAATACCTACAGGTAAAATTAAAGGCAAATATGTGTTTATAACACAAATTCACATGCATTTTATAAACTGTACATAATTACGTCAGAATATTAACTTACATTAAAATTTGTAAAAACAATATTCGACTCCATTCATTCTTTATTTTATCGGCGAACTCTGCTCGTAAAATTTTATTAATTTTTTTAGATAGTCATATATATTTAACTTAAAATTAAGGTAAGGTTTAATTTGCATTAATGAAGGTTTATATAGTTAATATTTGTTGTTTTAAGATTTGTATGGGATTGTGTATCTAGGATTTTTATATATCAATGATTGGATCGGATAAAATTGTCCTTTATACGAATTTAGATAATCCATTAAAGTAAACCAAACAAAACACCTTTTTTTTTAATAGCTCTTTTTTTTGTTGGAATTTTAATAAGATTTATATGCCTGTACGTAAATAATATACATCATAATCATAATAGAAGCCTTTCAAACTCATGTTTGATAGATGATAAAGCAAAAAAGCTCTTGTTGGTGGAGTAAACGCCACATATCATCTTCTGCCTGCTTTCCTTTTAACCTTTTGATACGACTCGTCTCACACTTTTTTCATCGCCTGTTGGACAAAAGTACGTCTCGATCTATTCCTTTCTTCAAACTTTCCTATTAAGATAGTTTTAAAAAAATCGTCGTGTCGTTTAGTGCGTCAAGTGGCCAATTAACTTTTCTCTCCTGTTATCCATAGTTCTGAACAACTCTCATGACATAGAAAAATACATTGTTGTACTACCTTGCGTCAAACTTCTAGTTCGCTCTAAAGTAGCTGTAGTATGCGCAGTTCCACCCTATTATTATTTCTTTAACGTGGGGGAATGCACTAACGCATACCTCGCCGCAGGAAAAAAAGAGCGAGGTGGTTATGTCAGGCTCACCCGGGGAAAGACGGAACGTCCCGGTCAATACTGGCTAAACCTACCACGTAGTGCCAACTCGCTGCATTGAATGGTGGGTGGGTCGCTGGAACTAAAACTACATCAGCGACCCTAGTGCCACCCTACTCAAAGCAACACCTCCAACGGATTGTATTTTGACAGAAACGACGAATCTTTTTCGTTAATAATGTTTGTAACCATAGTATAACAGAAACTGAACTCAAAAACCAGATTATCCTCAGAACTAAGCGGAACCACCATAGCACCTTAAATTTCGCCAGTAACCTAGAAATAATATACCAGAACATATGTAGTTTTAGAAATAAAATCCATCTTCTTCAGTCTGTCATAGAGGAAAGACACCAGACAGATGTAATATGTCTATCAGAAACCTGGATCACCAAAAATAAAAGAGATCTATTATGCCTGGATGGGTATAACTTAGCATCTAGTTATAGCCGAGAGAACTATGAGGGAGGAGGAGTTTGTATTTTTGTACAGCAGCATTTAGAAACCATAGACAGAAATGACATTACATCAATGACTGTTGAATTTGTTATAGAAATAAGTGCGATTGAAGTTGTTAAGCAAAATCTAGTAATTATTGTTATGTATTGGCCACAACGAAATAGGCAAGCTGAAATATTTTTTAGCACACTCAAAAAGCTTTTACATCTTCTAGTAGTAAAAGATAATAAAAAGAATATAATCATCGGCGGTGACCTCAATGTCAATGTTTTGGAAGATTCTGTCTCCACCATGGAGCTGCTAAACATCATGAAAAGCTATAATTTTCATCAATGCATCAGGGAACCAACTCGTATAACTAATGAAAGCTCTACATGCCTAGACTTAGTATTCATAAATTTTGACATTGAAGCGTTCACTAATAGCGTAAACGAATTTGGACTCTCTGACCACAAAGGAATAATAATAAAAATGCCTAAAATTACACACACAAATGAGAAGCAGACATGGTTAATTAATAAACGGTTATACAATGAAACTAATGTAGAATACTTCAAATCAGCCCTAACAAAATTAAATTGGAACTCAGTCATTATAAAGGACAGGGACGTTAACTCTAATTTTGAATCATTCCACAATGCTATCGTAGACGTGTTAAATATTTGTATCCCAAAAATCCGAATTAAATTAAGAAATAATGTAAAAAAATCGTGGTTAACAAGGGGCTTGAAAATATCATGTAAACAAAAACGTACTCTCAAAACATTTATTGTAAAAAATAATCACCCTATACTAGTTAAGGTCAGTTCGGGGAAGTCCGTCAGTGGGGCATCTCCGTCCTAGATTTGTTTGAACACTTTATTGTATAGCTACGGCTTTGAAAGTTTCGGTCGGTAAAACAGCATCTCATGCTACTTCAAACTTCAAATTTAGATGGCGCCACAAGCATCCTAACAGTAAAAAATACGTTCATAAATTTCTTACTGTCAAAGATGGTGAAATTGAAGTGAGACGTGTTATAAGTTTTAATAAAATTTACTGTGAATTAACTAGAATTTGTGTGTTTTGCTATGGTAAGTAGTTCTTTTATATTCTATTGCTACTATGTTTGCACGTTTTATTTTAAATACACGCATGTTTTCTGGATTACAAGTAGTTTTAAATCCCTAACCTTAAAATGTAATGTTGGGGGAAGGCCGTCTAATAGATTTGGGAAAGTCCGTCATATGACGATCTTTACCCATTCCAGTAGTCAAAAACCTTTGTCAGGATAATTTTCTACAAAATTTGCATTAAATATGAATCAATACCAAAACCAATGCTGGTTATAGGCGCAACTAATTCCACTCAATTACTCATTACTTTATGTGACTTATTTTCTTTAACAGAATTTTTTATTATTTTAGGTTCTAATCAATCACAAACAATGCCTCGTAATTATGTAAGAAAGTCGAACAAAGCATCCTATTCGCGCCAAAAATTGGAAGACGCCGTGCGAGCTGTCAGGAATGGTGATATGAGCGGCTATAAAGCTGCTCGGGTTTATAATATTCCTAGGATGTCCATCATGGATCATGTACACGGCAAGAGGGTAAAATCGAAGACACTCGGCAGGAATACTGCTCTTTCACAAGAAATTGAAAACAAGTTAGCATCTTATATTCATATTATGGAACGGAATGGGTTCGGTTTAAGTAGAGACGAGATTTTAGAAATTATTAGTAATTACGTCAATCAAAATAAAATCCCAACACCCTTCAAAAATGGTAAGCCAGGCAAGGATTGGTTCATTTCTTTTAAAGACCGTAATAACTTGTCTATAAAAAAGCCTCAAGCAGTTGAACATGCCCGAAAGAAAGCCGTTCACCCGTTTATAATTTACCCATACTTCGATTTACTTCAAGATACTTTAAATGAACTGGGTCTTAGGAACACACCATCAGCTATATGGAATTTAGACGAAACCAGTTTTTCGAAGGATCCGTCGAAAACTAAAATAGTAGGCCGTAGGGGACACGCTGCCACAAGAACAGTTTCTAGTACAGGTAAAGATAATACTACTGTACTGTTAGCTGCCAATGCAAGCGGCCACAAAATTCCACCGCTTATTATATTTAAAGGTAAGAATGTTTGGGACCAGTGGACTTCACCAGAGGCATATCCTAATACAACATATGCCGCAACATCAAACGGATGGATGGAATCAGAAGTTTTTGAAAACTATTTCAAAAAATCTTTCATTCCTGCTATCGGTAAACAACGGCCTGTTTTATTAATATACGATGGTCACTCAACTCATGTTGGACTGAACATATTGGAAGAGGCTACAAAAGAAAACATAACAATCTTAAAACTACCTGCTCATACTAGCCATGTCTTACAGCCGTTAGACTTAGCTGTAATGAAATCATTTAAAGATCGCTGGGATTCATTATTAGTAAAATGGCAAAGAAGTCATATTGGAGTTCCATTGCCAAAAAGTGAGTTCGCGAGGCTGATTGGTGATGTATGGGATCAAATAGACCCAGAAATAATTCGAAATGGATTTCGAAAAGCCGGTATCTATCCATTCAACAGAGGTGTCATTGAAGAAAACCAGTTCAATAATTTAAAATTAGCGCATTGGAAACAGACTTTGTTAAGGAAAAAAGAACCAAGCAGCTTACTGTCAATAGTTTTAGATTTTATTAATAGCAAATACTTTTCATGTATATTAAACAGCGAGGATAAGACCGACAAACATGAGATTTCCATTTGTACCCTCCTAAGTAGCACTCACGATATACAAGAATGTGCAGTTTCATTTGAGGAACTGCTATTGAATAAAGTGAAACGGGGTGTTAGCACTAAAATAACGCGACAAAGAATTGCACCTGGGGCTGAAGTTATCACCCATATTGATGTCATAGAGCGTAAAAGACAAGAAAAATAAAAGCTCAACCCGTAGCCCGTGCGTCAAAAGTTACATATCTGAGTAACATTGCGAGAAATGACAGTCAGATAAACCCATTTTGCATGAAAGACTTGGATGATATTCCTATTTGCCTACGTAGCAAAGAAAACCGGACTCCTGAACCTTCTGCCAGTTCTTCAGGTATAACATGTTTAGGTATTGTTTCTAGAAATTATAGTGAGTCGAAACCATTTATTGCAAATAAGCCATCTTGCCTCCGAAATGTTAAATCAAATAAAAATAAAATTAAAATATTATCAGACATAGTAATAAAAAATCCAGCAGAGTTTTTTATGAAACAGAAAAAAGAAGACTTTACTGGATCGGGACCTTCGGGAGTAACGAAACATACTAAGAAAGGTAAAGGGATTGGCAAAAAGAGCACTGGGAAAGAAAATGTGGAAAGCAAGCAAAACAAATTGCGTTCAAAGTTTAGAAAATGTACACCAAAAAATAGGTCTTTATCATCAACTAGTTCTACTACTAGTGCCTCAGGATCGATTAGTATCCACAGTGACTCCGACGTACTGAATATTTCCTTTAGCAGTGATACCGAAACAAAGACTGATATACAAACGACTAATCGAAGAAAAATTGCTAGGGTATCTTCGACAGAAATCGATAAAACAAATCATATTTCTCGTGAATCTCCACCATCCCAACATCTTTACGGAGATACATTAACAGTATTTATCATGTAAATGACCACATTTTAGTACGATATTTTTCAAAAAACAAATGGACCTATTATGTAGGGATAATCGAAGATATTGTAATTGAAAATGAAGAGTCCTTTTACAAAGTTAATTATTATAAAACTATGAAAAAGCCAAATCTCTCTTTTAAGATGACCAAAAGAATGGATCGCGACAAAGTACCTGAAATTTTGATCGTGAAACACATCGAATTAATGATGGAACCAAAATTGAACGTTTATGTTTTGTGTGATAAATCTGATTCAGTTTATTTTGAATAAGTATTCTGATAATATTGTCTTCTGTTTACGCGAATGTTATTTATTGAAATTAAACTACTATATACGGATTTTATCGCGTTGTTTATTTATCACTGTATTACAAAATTTTGAAAATATTACTCTACTACTACTATTGATTTTATTTGACTAATTTATAAGCTAATAAAATTATTTAAACTATTAAATCTATTTATTTTTGGTTTACACTTTCCCCGACGTTTCGGGTGCTTTTCAGCAGCCATGGTCACGGGGAGACGGGGTTTTAAGGTTTTAAGGTAAAAATATAAAGTTACTGTATGATTGATTTCTACAATTGGCGACTTTTCAATGTGCCTTTTCTTAGAAACACTTTATATTTTAATTAAGTACTTATTTGTTCTCTTTTCTGTGACTATACAATATTTAATAACCTTCTAAGTCGTAATTGGTGATATTTAATTTTTAAGCTTAATAATAATAAGAAAAGTAAAATATTTACTAATATTGTGTCATCTGATTTTAATTTTAGAAGATTTTTATTTTGTTAAAATTGATGTGTAATTGCGTCATCGAAAAATTAAAATTACCGATGTAAATGTTGATTTTGAAGATTTTTTTTAGTGACTAGTGGAAAATGCCTTTTTTGTTGATGTCTTTATTATATGATTATAATAAATATAAAACAAGTTGTTTTATTTCTTTAAATAATATGATAATATATATTTCATCCTACCATCAATATTCTGATCGGTTGTTACACCTTGTTACATGTTTTGAACCCCTGGCTTGACAAATATGACGGAATTACCCCTTTCACGCATTTTGCTACAGTAGCTTTTGAACTATACCTTATTTGTATAACCTGAAAGCACAGACTCGATAAAAATCATTTGACGCCCGTATTTTTTTAGTCTAGTATCAAAAGACTTCTTTCTTCCATGTAAAACAACTTGATGACGGACTTACCCCAAAAAGTCGGGCAAGTCCGTCTACACGCCATATTTTTAAAAAACAATCATCATTTCATAATAGAATGCACTACGTTATTATTTAGTCATGCAATCTATGAAGAATTAAATTTCCAATAATATCAAATATACCACATTAAACTAAATTAAAAAACAAAAGGGTGGTGATCAATTTAATCAAGCTTAAATATAAAGTATGCCGGTCTTCCCCGAACTGACCTTAATCACTATAAAACATATACAAAGATATTAAAGAAAACCGTTGCACAATAAAAAAAAATACAGTATATACAGAGAATTAAAAAATGTGAAAATATATCAAAAACTATGTGGCAGATAATAAAGGAACGCACCAATAAAACTACTAAAAAATCTAAAACTAATATTAAACTACTCATCCATAAAAATATAACGGAAGATCGTACTACTGTTGCTGACACCTTCAATGACTTCTTCCTGTCTGTGGGTGGTGAACCAGGCAAACAGATCGGACAACCTGTCATAACGCAGGCCGATCAATCCTTTTACATTAGACCAGTAGATCCCTATGAGATCCTTACTATTATAAATAATTTAAAAAATAAAAACAGTTTTGGATTCGACGAACTCCCGCCAAAATTGATAAAAAGATGTGCATCCGAATTAGCTGTACCACTTGCTTACCTTATCAACCAATCATTCTCCGAAGGTGCTGTGCCAGATCTGCTAAAAATGTCCGTAATCAAACCAATTCATAAAACGGGCTCCAAGACCGATTGCGCTAACTACCGCCCCATATCACTTCTGACTACCTTTTCTAAAATATTTGAGACTGCTATGACCACGCGTTTATACTCATATTGCGAGAAATTTAAGATATTTCACGAAAGTCAAAATGGTTTCAGAAGAAATAGATCAACAACTCATTCGGTATTCACCTATATTAATCAAATACTTAATATAATAAATGATAAAAAATATGCTATTGGTATACTATTAGATATGAGCAAGGCATATGATCGAGTTCAATATAACATTTTATTAACTAAATTAGAGGGAATAGGTGTACGTGGTATTGCACTTGAATGGTTTGCGTCGTATCTTACCAACCGTATGCAATATGTAGAACTTGAACATTATAATTACAATACCGGTGAGACTTCTAACGTTCAATCTATTAAATCTAAAATAAGCAAATCAATTCCCCAGGGCAGTGTGCTCGGGTGCATTCTGTTCTTGATCTATATTAATGACTTGCCTAAAATTATAAATGACGTCAGTGTTTTGTTCGCCGATGACATATCGGTGGTATTCCCGTGCTCTAATAAGGCTCAAGTAGATGAACATGTCCACTCAATTTTATCTGATATATCTGGTTGGCTAACAGAACATAACCTGGAATTAAATATTTCTAAAACTAAACTTATGCAATTTAAACCTTACCAGAAACGGCCCTTAAACATTGAATATTCATTTAAAAATAATAGATTAGAATGCGTGGATAGTTTTAAGTTGCTTGGCCTCAATATTGACACAAGTCTTAATTGGAAATCTCACATACAAAAGATCGCAAGCAAACTTTCTTCATTTATATACGCCTTATACGAATTAAAAAAGACCACTGACATAAAATCATCTAAAGCTGCATATTACGCATACGCACATTCCTGGCTTCGATATGGCATCATGCTGTGGGGCAACAGTGTAGACGCAGATAAACTGTTCAAATTACAGAAAAAGTGCATACGAATCCTATCAAATATAGATGTCATGGAGAGCTGTAGATCGCATTTTGTTAAGCATGGAATCCTAACTCTTACGTCACTCTACATTCTGGAAATATGTATATTCGTAAGAAAACATATGTCAATCTACTCCATCAATAGAGATCATTACACCCAATCACGCAACTTGAGACACCAAAACAGATTAGCTTTACCATCATCCAGTCTATCTATCTTCCATTCTGGTCCGTATGTCATGTCCATTAAAATCTACAACAAAATACCACAGACACTAAAAGATTGTAATAGCGATAGTATTTTCAAAAGTAGACTACAAAAGTATTTATTAAATAAATGTTACTACAATTTGCAAGAGTTTTTTGAGGATAAGAGCAAGTCATAAGAAATGGAACAATTTTATTGATTAAATAAAACAACAGTATTACATACATACATAGATTCACGCCTGTTTCCCAGAGGGGTAGGCAGAGACTACGGATTTCCATTTGCTACGATCCTGACACACTTCTCTGGCTTCATTCACTTTCATCCCATTCCTCATACACGCCCGTCGGTTCAAGGTGCTCTTAACCTGGCCTTTGTCCAGAACGCCTCCGATCTGATCAAGAAACGTTCGCCTAGGTCTTCCTCTTGCGACTGTTCCATTCACACTAGCCTTATAAACTTTCTTAGTCAGTCTTTCCTCGTCCATTCTTTCTACATGCCCAAACCAGCTTAACATACCCTTTTCTATTCTTGTCACTATATCAACTTTTATGCCGCATCTCTCTCTAATCACACTATTCCTTATTCTATCTTTCAGAGTCACACCACATATATTTCTCAGCGCTCTCATTTCTACAGCATTTATTCTGCTCTCATGCTTCTTTTGCCATACCCAACTATCACTTCCATACATAAGTGTGGGCACTAATAGTCCTCTATGAACAGCCAAACGTGCCTTTTCGGAAACATTTCGACTGTTCATAAAAGCGCGTAGAGCTCCATTCACTTTGTTTCCCGCAATCGTTCTCCTTTCAATATCTCCCTCATGTTTACCATCCCTTGTAAACAAAGTACCCAAATATACAAACTCTTTCACTTGCTCCACTTTTTCTCCATCAATCATAATATTACACATCGTCACGCACTCTTCCTTTTCAAATACCATTACTTTCGTCTTGCTTACATTTATTTTCATTCCTTTACTCTCAAAAGCACCATGCATAATAGTTACCATCGCCTGCAACTCTTCTGCCGATGACGCAAGTATTACTTGGTCATCGGCATAAAGAAGACATTTGACAAGTAACTCATTCATTCTTAATCCCCATTCACAATCTTTTAAATCTTTTAAACAATTGTCCATGTATAGGTTAAACAGCCAAGGTGACGCTACACATCCTTGTCTAACACCTTTTTCGATGCTAAACCATTCTGTGTAGGTCCCATTTATCCTAACACAAGCTCTGGAATCATCATAAAGAGATTTCAGAGCTCGCGTGAGGGTGCTATTCACTCCATACATGGACAATACCGACCAAAGTTCATTCCTCACCACTTTATCATAAGCCTTTTCCAGATCCACGAATGCGCAATAGACCTTTTGACCTTTGGCCAAAACTCTCTCGGCTATGCACCGTAAGGAAAAGACCTGATCCGTACATCCCATACCCTTTCGAAATCCCGTTTGTGCATCCCATATTTTCTCGTCGGTTACTTTCACAACCCTTTCAATTAACACTTTCGCATATAATTTACCGACGACGCTGAGCAAGCTAATGCCTCTATAGCTTTTGCAATCTTGCTGTGAACCTTTTCCCTTGTATAAAGGTACTATGACGGCCTTGCACCAATCACTTGGTACACGGCCGGTATTCCAGCACAAGTTAAAAAGGCGGCACAACTGAGTTGCTATGAGACCCTGTCCAGCTGTTAGCATTTCGACTGTAATCCTATCATACCCACCAGCCTTGCCTAATTTCATGCTTTTCAAAGCTTTCATTATTTCATCCATATTAATAGGGCTTTCATCATTACTACTATCATTATCATTCATTTCGAAACTTTGCCCTTGCCATTCCTCTCTTTCAAATAAACTTTCAAAATATTCCTTCCATCGCTTCAGTACGCTCTTTTCTTCACTCAGTAAACTTCCATTCTTATCTCTGATTAATTTCAGCTCTGTGGTTACGGTTTTACCTCGAACCGAGCAACAACAGTATTATATAATTTATAGCTACTATATATTATATAAATAAATATTAGTAAAACCTTGTGAAATTTATAAAATGTTATCCCTCCAAAAATACATAGTTTTTAAGTTGTTTATAAGAAATGTATTATGTTACCAATAACAACATTGAGATGTGCGATGTAATTACCAAAGCAGTTATGTATCTACATAGATAAATAAGTTGCTACGCCCTAACAGGGTTTCATGTTGAGACTATTCCTAATTTTTAATAACTTGTATGTACACATGAACGCAATAAACGATTTGATTTGATTTGATTTGACTTCGGAGGAAACCTACTAGTTTGGCACAACATATAACTCTATATTTGTTAAATGTAATTTAGAATTGTTCGAAGTTAAAGATAATAAGAATAAGCGTAAAATTAACCATAACTATTTAAAAATGCCCAGATCTCGATTAGAGCTGTTTAGAGTAAGTTGTGTGTATATGGCACCACTTATTTTTAACGCGATACCTGAACATAATTATAGTAAAACTACCGTACAATAAATTTTGCCCTGCACTAAAAAAATGGCCGATTGAAGAAAGTTTTTATTAAGGTAGTTAATGAATTTCTTAAAAGTTTGCCTCAGTCTTATCATTTAAGACATACATTCTTTTAATAAATATTAAATTGTGTAAATGAAACCTTGAATTCTATAAATTGTACTCATTCAACATTTGCATGCTATTGTAATATGTCGAAATGTGTTTTGTGCTCTTTGTTCTTTGGTCATCTTTGTATCCACCACATTTTATGCAAATAAATTTATTATTATTACCAAACTTGAATATTCTAAAATAGATGTTCAAGTTTTAAATTAAAGGAACCAAGTATTTACATATTCTTTTATTAACTACATAACATTTGACCAAACATAATTACAAATTTACTATCCAAGCTGTACTTTTGGTGTGGTGAATGTACGTTTTCTGGACATCTTCTTGCGAGTAAGCTGTAGTTTCTGTAGCTGTGTGTTGACTTCCGCCCAAATGTCGTTCTGATCTTCGATTGGTATAGTTTTTCTGTAAAGAAGTATTATGAATATGTTAATAATAATTATGTTATGTCATGTCGTGTCATCGAACTGTGTGACAATATTAAAAAATTATGGTAAAATATGCGTGCTTTTACAATAAATTCCCAAGTGACATTCAAAATCTAAGTTTTAATAAATTTAAAACAGTAGCGAAATGTAAATTATATTCAAAAGGTTATTAGGTACTCGATCACAGACTACATTTATACTAATATTATAAAGCTGAAGAGTTTGTTTGTTTGGTTGAACGTGCTAATCTCAGGAACTACCGCTTCGAATTGAAAAATTCTTTTAGCGTTGGGTAGCCTATTTATCGAGGAAGGCTATAGGCTATATAACATCACGCTACGACCCACAGGGGCAGCGCAGTAACCATAAACGCGAGTGAAACCGCGGGCACATCTAGTAGAGGATAAAAATGCTTTAGATTAAGTTACTTTTACTAACAGGCTATTTCTAATCATATTATTAGGTCAATTGTAAATATGAATTGCTGTGACTATTAACTTTAATTGTCAGTGATATGTAATTTAGATTCATCAAACATTTACTTTTAAAATCTCATTACAATAAACGATTGCTACAACTAAACACAGTAGATCTTATAAGAAAAAGAACACAACATTTGGCGATTGAAAAGAGTGACCATGAGTTTCTTGCTTGCTTCTTCTCATTAAAGCTTTACTCCTCGAACAGTCTTTTTTCAATGCCATTTTCTTTCCTTATTATTGTTACGTGCTGGGTTCGACAGATAAGAATGCAAACAATATTACCGACTAAAACACGTTTTATTCAAACACAATTAAATTTAAAACACAACAAACACTATACCACACTTTTTCACTGTACTGCTTCAAACTCCGTAGTATTTTCGCTTCCGTTCGCCTCGATGAACACTTGATAGCTTACGATTGTAAACTGACTCGGCGGTGCGCGTGCGCCCTATTTATACGCGGGTAAAGCGTTTCTAGAGTTTTCTAGTAACGCTATACCCGGTATGTAAACAGTACGATGTTTCGAAAAAGTACCAGCGTTATCTTTACGATTCTTGTAGTACGCATACCTACTACGTAGTTCCGTAAGATGTCAATAGATGGCGGTGTAATAAATTATTAGACGGAACTGCAGAGTCTTTCCCACAATGCCGAGAGATGTCACTGGGCGTAACACTGCCCCCCTCTTAGACATGTTCGTCCCGAACATTGTTGGATCCGTAGTAGCGTGCCAATCGATCCACATGAACGATCTTTGGTGTACCTCGTGGTCCTTTCTGGATCCGGTAGGTAACGTCATTCATCTTAGTGACTATGCGATAGGGTCCATCCCATTTTGCCTGCAACTTAGGAGATTTTCCTTTGCTGCGTACCGGATTATGTAACCACATCAGCGATCCTTCCTCGAAACCTTTATTGTTCGCCTTCCGGTCGTAACGGGTCTTCATCCTCTCAGACATCGGCTGACCTGTCTGTCTGATGTTCTCGTATACGTCATTCATCCTGCTGCCAGTACGTGGTCCCTTCATGGCAGAACAATTCGTGCATTTACGGCACCATTCCTTAACGTCTTTTCGACAATGGATCCAATAAAATCGTTCCCGGATCTTAATCAGAGTTCTCTTAACTCCCGTGTGGCCTCCTGAACTCCCATTATGACAGAGTTGTAAAACTGCCGCTACCTTGAGCTTTGGCACGACCATTTGCAGGTCACACTTGTTACCTCGAGCATTATCCCATTTCCGGCACAGAACTCCATCCTGGATAACCAAGCTTTCCCACTGTGCCCAATAACTCTTGGTGGTAGAGCTCATTGCCGCAACTTCACTCCAGTGAGGTCTCGATGCACCTGTTTTCTTCCATTCGAGGATGGGTCTTATGCCTTTGTCCTCTTGTTGCGTTCTCTGCATAATTTCCTTCCAGTCTTCGCTAAGATCAGTCCTCAACATCCTCACTAGTACTTCCCGCTTGGCCTCTTTCCTGGCGCAGTGGTGCTTACACTGGTCGGGAGACGGTTTACGTGACAGGGCATCTGCATTACCATGTGACTTGCCACTGCGATGCTGTATTACGAAGTCCTGTAGTTGTTGCTTGGCACGCACATCAGGTGTTCCTGCTACCGGCGACTGGTTTCTGCTACGTGGTTTTCTTCGCTTCGGGCAGCTCAACCTGATGTGGCCTCTCTCGCCGCAGCTTTAGCATCGGGGTGAAGTCGACACTTCCCTGATACGGTGAGCAAGATCGTCCCGTCGTACTGCTTCCACTTCCAGAGCGTGAGCTAGGGCGTCCTTCAGGTTTTTGAAACGTCCGAGTCTCACTGCGGCCCTAACCTCCAGGTCTCGGATCCCGTCGGTGAAAGCTTGAACGAGGTTTCCGTCGATGAGCGCAGGTGAGGACTGGTACGCCTTTCGAACCAGCTTCTCCATCTCCAGGGCCCACTGCTGCAAGGTTTCACCAACACGTTGCGATCGGTCTTTCAGCTGGGCGCGAAACACGTGTTCCAGGTGTGCGTCGCCATATCTCACTTCTAATATCTCCAATAGCTTCTCGTACGTGATGTCTTGACCAAGCGCCTCTAACACGGTCAAGACCTGGTCGCGAAGCCCTAAGGTGAGAGCGGTCAGAGCCTGTTCTTGCGTCCACCCGTTCGATTTCATGACGGCTTCGAACTGGATCTTATAGGCTGACCATGACGATGATCCGTCGAATAGTGGTACTTTAAAGCCTCGTGGTGAGGGCACCACAACTGCAGATGTTACGATCCCATCTCCAGCCTTGAGCTCACGTATCATTTTCTCCAACTCAACAATGCGACTTTCGTGGCGTTGGACTTGCTCTTTCAACTCCTTCATCTCCTTGCCAACCGTTGCGCTGAGGTCTTTTAACATCATCAGCTGTTCCTCAAGGCGGCGTGCGTTCTCCTCCTGGCGGCGTGCGTTCTCCTCCTGGCGGCGTGCCTGCTCCTGCATAAACGCCATCAGGGTCGCGATGTCGGGGTTCACCGGCGAGTGAGCTGCACTGGATGGTTCCGCTGCAGCCGCGGAGTCACGTGGTTCTCCTGACGACGGCGAGGGGGCGTCTCCAAAGCGTCTCTGGTCCACATTTTGTTGGCGCTGGTTCCTGGTGCGCACCCCTTCTACTTCCTCCTTCGGTAGTACTGACACATCTTATCTTACTTCTGACACCAATTGTTACGTGCTAGGTTCGACAGATAAGAATGCAAACAATATTACCGACTAAAACACGTTTTATTCAAACACAATTAAATTTAAAACACAACAAACACTATACCACACTTTTTCACTGTACTGCTTCAAACTCCGTAGTATTTTCGCTTCCGTTCGCTACGATGAACACTTGATCGCTTACGATTGTAAACTGACTCGGCGGTGCGCGTGCGCCCTATTTATACGCGGGTAAAGCGTTTCTAGAGTTTTCTAGTAACGCTATACTCGGTATGTAAACAGTACGATGTTTCGAGAAAGTACCAGCGTTATCTTTACGATTCTCGTACGCGTATCTACTACGTAGTTCCGTAAGATGTCAATAGATGACGGTGTAATAAATTATTAGACGGAACTGCCGAGTCTTTCCCACAGTGCTGAGAGATGTCACTGGGCGTAACATTATTATTCAATTGTTTATTAATATAAAATTAATATTTTATTCAGTTAATCTTTATTTCCAAAAAAATGTGCAATCTATTAATTGACGTGTCCAAGAATAGATTGCATATTTTTATGGAAATAAAGATGTTTGATATTTTTGAAAAAATATAAATGGCTTAATATCACAAATGTGCAGTTATGCCTTTACCAGTGTAAGACATCGGTACGATGATATTATTAGGAGACTTAAGAAATAAATTATAATCTTTTCTGGGTATGCTTATCTTAGACGGATTGAACAGATCAAATGCGCAGTGCTTTAAGCTTTTGCTTCGCCTCTACCAATGCGCCCTTTGTGGTTTCCATGTACATGGGATATTGTATCATCATCATCATGGATATTGTATGAACCAAGATAATTGTAACAAGTTTAGATGTTCATCATATTAACTTTTTCAGATTTACCGAATAGACGGCATATCGCGGTCTAGAGGACAGTTTTGTCACTAAAAACAAAGACAAAATTTGTTTCTTACATAATGTGTATATGTTCTCAATTCACATAACATCAAATAACAGAATGAGTTTTCAAAGAGTAAAAATAATAACGCGGATAATAGTTGTAAGCCCGTGCCTTAAGGCCTTATGCCTATGCAACTGGACTATACAGAAACTAATCATGTCATGAAGCTGTTGTTTCTAAAATAATATAATACCTGCAACTTTAAACTTTAAGGCACATACATTTGCATGTCTGACCAGACAGAGCATGTTGAGACAAAAAAATATCTGTAACACCTGATTGTACACATGTTGAGTCAAATAAATTTATCTTTATCTTATCTTATTAAGTAACTCACCTGTATTGTTTCATTAGGTCATATTTCTCCCAAGGAGTGGCCCTCAGCTCTCGCCTAACCCTATCTTTCTCCTTAAGGTACTCCTCAATGTTTGAAATGCCCTTAAGTTCTTGTCTCTCCCACCTTTCCAACCAAGGCCTTGGTTTCAGCTTTACCTGAAAGATTTTTTTACATTAGTGTTATTTATCAGTAGTATATTAGTCGCGGGATGCTAGTGCCCAAAGACCGGTTGGTGTGGAAAACCTTAGGCGAGGCCTATGTCCAGCAGTAGACACATTTTGGCTGAGATGATGATGATATATGAATAGCTTAATGCCCACAGAATTAATAAAATTATTAACCTGTCATGGAATTCCATGCTTGGAATGCCAGACAAAATTAAAAACCTATAGTGTATAGCCAATGTTTTGTCGGCCTCGATGGCGTAGTGGTTAGTGTAACCGACTGCAACGCCTGAGGTCGCGGGTTCGATTCCCGCACAAGTCAAACATTTGTGTGCATGAACATGGATGTTTGTCTTGGTCTGGGTGTTTCTATGTATAATATGTATGTATTTACAAAAAAAAAAAAAGTATATAAGTATGTTTATCCATTGTCTAGAACCCATAGTACGAGCTCTGCTTAGTTTGGGCTAGACGGTGTTGTGTGTATGTGGTAGAATATTATTATTATAATGTTTGTAACACCAGCTTTATGATCTTTTAAAATACAGAAACAGTAATAAAAGTATTGACTAAGACAGCATATTCAGCAAGAGCCAGGTATATCAATCGCTCAGATATTTTTTTTTTTTAGATCTGTTATACAAACTTTTTATTACTATCATGAAATTTATTTTATTATTATTATAAAAAAGACACTAGCAGCTCAGTCAGCCGAAACATGTTTGTCTTTAAATTTAAAGAATTTAAAAAGCCTGTCTTATAGTAAGATATATAATAATCTTTAAGTTTGTCTCAACTATTAATAAATTACGATGCTTAATTCGAACTTACCTGTACTGGATTGACAGGCACTGGTGTACCTTCAGGAAGGACCTCAGGGTCCATATCAAATGGGAAAGTACTGTACTCAGGCAGAGCATCCCGCAGATAGAAAAGCTTCTCGTCAAGACGTTTTTCTAGACGAAGTACTTGGATATTTTGTACTGTTGGGTCGTATAGATCATACCGTACCTAAAAATGTATAGATTGTGATTAATTTACATACATTGCTTGTATTTAATAGATCAAATTTTTACATACATACATACATAGATTCACGCCTGCCAGGCAGAGACTAAAACTTATTTACTTATTACATATACATATAAATATATACTCTCACACCTATACCGTCAAAATATATTATTATACATATACTACATCCATTTTGTAAAGTATGGTTTTAGGATGTACATAATTGGACCCGAGGCCATTGCAAACAGCAATGGCAACAGGCACAATTCTTCACACTGCTGCTCCAGAGAATTTTCTGACAGAATAACCTAAAAAACAATAAAGAAAATGTTGTGCAGTGTTGTTCCGCATGGCGACAGTAGCTAAGCGTGTTACGCAGTAAGGTTTACGCAGGCGTGTTGTGCCCCACGGCTGCAGCTACCGTCCGAAGTGCACGAAACTCGCAAAATCTTTTATTATGGGAAAGTGCTTCGACCCACCCGCTGTTTAACGTGAACTAGTTTCAAATTTCCGCTATTAGATATTACATGCTGACGTACATAGGATAGCCCCCTTTAAGCAAAAAGGTTGATGGGATTAAACTTTCCTGCTCGTGTTCAACCCGCATAGTTTCGCTAAAATACATTTTAAGGAACATTTTGCAATGAAACTGTACATCGACGTATGTTATAAATGCAGTTTTTACTTTACTTAAACTGTTATGTAACGATGCTACTTAAAGGAAAACCCCTCAGACCCTTAATATAAGAGAGATTTTGCTTATTACTATGAATATTGAATTTATATTACAATTTGATTTGCTTTGGGGCTCTTAAATATTAAATAAAAGTTCTAACGGAAAATACCTTTTGAGCCTATAGAAAAGAAGAGTTTTACGATTATTATTATTGTAGTAACACCATATTATGAATGCTTTAAGGTAATAGCCAGATGGTACGTATATCTGTTTTGTTATGAACTTATCAATAAATTAAATTCATAACTAAAAAAAAGTACAAATTTTGTATCTATCTATACTCAGCTGCCGTGATTGACTACAGTCTATAATAGGTAAGTGGAAGTCCATGGCCAGCAGTGAGCCATTTTAAAAGCAGATTTCTATTACTTATACTGAGAACACAGAAAAGAAAAAAATATAACAAGACAAACCAATATCAACTGATAAAAAATACTTTATAAAAATGCATGGATGGCATAGTGGTTTAAGTGGTCGTCTTGCCGCTGCCACTGCGCCGAGTGTTATGTGTTCGAACCTTACCAAACTAGGGCATCAAACTCAGAACCTAATGTTGAGCTGTCACATTCATTCATTACAAAAATTATTATGTTACTTACCTCAACACCTTGCTGGTCAATAACATTCCTCAAAGTAAATTCAGCCCTCAAACCACTGCCCTTCCTCTCAATGCAAATGCCAACAAATCTGTTAGTCTTGCCCTGAGCATGCGGGTCAGCCACAGTCACTGCTAATATTGAACCTGAAATGTTATTAATAAAATATATTAAAAAGAAATGTGTCCAACGGCAATTTGTTATTTTGGATTATTCTGTTATTGGAACATACTTCCTTAAAAGTATAACTGTTGAAGTCTTTCAACAAAATAGAGCTTTTGAAAGTAATAATAAGTACAGTAGAACCCGCTTAATACGATTTCTCGCATAATACGCCATTTTACGCCAGTCCCTGCAACTTGAGACATGTTTTCATAAATTTCTTAACGCTTAATACGATTCGTCATCCCGTTTAATACGCTTAACACGCCACGCGCACACTTATAGCTGTGGGTAGCGTTCAACAGACCAAGCGCTCGAACGAAATAACAGAGTTGACGTCGTGTTGGAAGAAGAAGAAGAACCCGTGATACTGCAGCGTTTTCCTGGATATTCTTCCATTGATGACAATGTGGCACCATATGAAATTCAATCAATTGAAGATCTTATTGAGAATGTGAATAACACACAAAAAGAGGCCCTAAGTGATAATGATGAAAACGAAGATGAGTCTACTCCGATTTTGTCAAACGCCCAGGCATTATTAGCTGTTAATGATTTAAGACGCTATGCGGCTTCTTTAAATCAAAGTGAAGATGCACTGCAAAAGTTAAATTATGTTGAAAATTTTGTAATTGCTAATGAATCAAAATCTTTCTGTCCAACCAAAATAAGTGATTATTTTAAATAACGTAATTATAATTACAATATTTAACGTAAATTATTATTTAATATGTACAACATATACGAAATTAAAACATAATATGTAATATTATATATTATTATTAATAGAGAAGATGGTTGGAATGTACCACCAGCTTGGGATCCAGTAATAAAAATAGTCAAACCCAAGAAGAAGCAAACCACAGCTAGACTTCATGATACTTTGAGCTCATTCTGCGTAAATAGAAACACCAATGATTAAATTATGTTCGGGTACTTTGAAATAACTACACTGGAACATTGAGACAACTGCCATCTTAGTCTCCCCGTGACCATGGCTGCTGAAAAGCAACCGAAACGTCGGGGAAAGTGTAAAAGTAAAAATAAATTAAATCTAAATAGTTTAATAATAATTTAATTAGCTTAAAAATTAGTAAAGTTTAATAGTAGGAGTAGTGAAACAATTTTCAAAATTTTGTAATAAAGTGTCAAATAAACAACGCGATAAAATCCGTATATAGCAGTTTAATTTCAATGAATAATATGTAATAGTATGTTTTATTTCCCTATCCCACATAATATGCTTTCTTGCTTAAGACGCGTTTTTGGTTGCGTCCCTGTGAAATCGTCTTAAACGGGTTTTACTGTATTTTAACTGGTAAACTAATAAGTGCCAGTATAAGTATGTAACAAAACTAAAAAAAGGTAAGTTTTAACCTACTGAGTTACAGCCGAACACCAGAGGCCAGAGGTTTTTAAGTATATCTGGCATTCCAAGACAATAAGCCCTCTAATAAAAAAGTAAGACTCCATCTACCTTTATAAATGAATTATATTATCAATACTTAATTAGAAAACTTGGTATATATTCATATCTAGTATTAGTGTTCATTTTGTGCATTTGTCTACATGTAAGTGGAACTTTTATTTAACATTTTATTCAAACTATATGCTTACCGACATAAAATTCTGGTATATCAACCTGATTGCGTCTTTTTAACATATCGCTTCTTTCAAGGTTCTCCCGAAGTAAGTTCCTCCATTTAGGATTGGGGTCAGGCAAGAATTCAGGAAAGACATGCCTGTTAGCCAAATTTGGGTTGCTAGCGTTGATTTTAACTCTTGATTGCCTCGGTTTCTTCACTAATGTATCTGCCGTACTTTTACGAGTTTCTTCCGCTTTCTCCGGCAGTGTAGACAAAACACGACAATCTTAAAATGAATTTCGATGAATAATTAGTTCAATACTATAGAATAATCGAGTATGATTCATGAAAGAATAAAATCCAATGTAAATATTTTCTAACCTCTTCTGATGAACCATTTCGCTGCACATAGAATATCACTTGATGATCTTCGAATAACCAAAGCCATTTCAAATAAATCGCTTCTTATTAATTATTCTTCGACTTAATTCAGAATTGTACGAATTATTTGGTAATACGAATACAAATTAATACAAAATAAAACATTCCTTCACCTTATTCAACCAAGGCGACTTTGACAGTTAGCGTTTAGTTAGTATCATAGACAGGCAACAAAAGTTAATCTAACCTATGATTATTGTCGCAAAATGTAAAAATATTGATGGTTGTTAAGTAAAAAAGATTCATAAACGTCCTGTAAACCACTATTTTTAATATGTTCAGTCAGTTCACAGCAGAATATACCAGAGTTTTAGATACACAGCGTCTCGATACATAATCATCTATCAGCACTTAGATGCTATTAAATAGTCAGTAACGACCTATTTTATTAGTTCGTTAAAGTCTATTTATTAAAGAATTTTAGAAAATAATTTATTAGTTTTGGTTCTTCATCTTTACAAAACAATAAAACCACTGATTAATACCTTTTTCTGAACGCAATATTAATGTCAAAACAAAAGTCAGGTCAAATACGTCACGTTAAACAAATCGAAAAATCGATTTGTCGTCCTATTTTTTGAATACATCATTTTAAATACAAGCAATTCATCGCATTTATGTCTTCGATCATGCAGAAGTGTAACGACGACAACATTCCTTTAGCGGACGACGACCCACAGGTGATAATAAATGACGAAATAGAAAACAATCATTTGGATCATGGTCGTTCAATGGACTCATTACCGAGTTCCTACACTGGTGGTTCCTCGAGCCCTGGCCTCAATGGACCGCCAAGTTTCGAGCCAGATTCTGGTATCGATGAACAAGAAGAGAAAGCAAGATTAATATCCCAAGTCTTGGAATTGCAGAACACTTTAGATGGTAAGACATAATAGCGTTAACTTTCATTGTACGTGTCGGTTTTAGTTGCCTTACTTAATGTTTTGTAGCTTATAATATTTTATATCCATTTATAGCCTATGCAATGTATCAATAATATTTTCATTAGGAGTATATACCTACCTATTTAAAATATTATTATAACTTTGACTTCATACAGAAGACAATAAAATACTAATTTCATTTTAACTATTTTACAGATCTCTCACAAAGAGTGGACTCAGTGAAAGAGGAAAACTTGAAGTTGCGCTCAGAGAACCAAGTTTTAGGACAATATATAGAGAACTTAATGTCGGCATCATCGGTTTTTCAATCAACCACACCAAACATACATAAGAAGTAGAAAGAAAACATAATAAATAATATAATCTGTGAACTTGCCTGTAACACAATATTACTGTGGCTGATACACATACATGTACAATACATGGATATGACCCAAAGATTTATACTTCAATAATATTAATGTGGGTTTAAATTATGTGACAAGGGATACTTTACAATATGGTCACATCTTAACAAATGGTTAGTCTCTTTAGTTAAGACACCTATAAACAACTATAATAACTTTTTCATGTGTAAAACAAGTTCTAATCTAAAAATAAATTATGATTATATTATAATTTAATAAGTTTTAAATGCCCACATTCTGAAATAGTTTATCAGAAAAGAGTAAATCAGAAAGGCACCATCAGGAGTAAGTGAAGTATGCCAGCTGGCAGGGTGTGGTTATACATGATGATGGACACAGATTTAGTATAACTGTTATTCCCTCACTAGAACTTACATTTAAATATGTTGCTTTATTGATCTGTGCTCTTCAAAACAAGTCTGTCTGACCTTCAGCCACAATTAAAACCAAATGTAATTTAAATAAAGAATTAATCTGAATGAAAAAAAAGCACTGCCTTCAATTATGTGCTAAAAACAAAGGAGTTTGTGTTGTTGATGAGCTTGGCTTATAAAGCGATGCTGTTATTAAAAATATTTATAAATGCACATCATAATATCTTAGAATATTATTGTACCTATTATAAATAGTTGTAAGAATTTTAAAGGAAGCTAATATTACATATACATTTGCCTTGAAACTGTATTCATATTATCATTGTTTATATTGTAACATGTGCAGTTATATTTTTCTTCTATCATAGTACTATAATTATACACATTCCATATTTAAATCTTGAATTTATCTCAAAGCAAATCTCTAACAGCTCTCTGGGTATGATTTATATTTTGTAAACCTAATTTTAATTATTTTATAATAAGCTTATGAGTATTATAATTTGTATTTAACTGTGTCTTCTTTCATTTGATAATTATATATCCTATAATTATGTAGTATGACTAATAGACTAGGCAAGCTATAATAATGCATGATTCCTGCCTTAAAAAAATCTTTGGTACAGTACATAATATTATGGTATATATTTTTCTGGGGACTTAAAGGATTGGGATGTAAATACTGAATCATGTAGACACAAGCGGTAAAAAGGTTAAAGTGTCTTCTAAAACATTGTTTGTAAGACATATATTTTTCTATCATGCATGTAATTGGACTCCCTTTTCCGCATTTGAACTCCTAGTTGGTCCATTACGCGTGTCTGTCATGCATGTTTCTGTGAATATGTGCCTCAAAATATTACTTTTTTGCAATAATTATCTGACAGAGGGTGGGCATAGAGCAAGGCCCAACTATCCTAACCTAACCTTATCCTACTATGTCTTCCTCAGCTCATTTTAAAATGCTCACCAATAAAACTGGCGGTATCTACAACAGCAACAGCCCTATAGATATTATGAACGCACAGCACTCCAATACACGTATTAACAGTATCCAAACTATTTCGCGACAGCTATTGTAGTAGAGAGTTTCTGAAGGGAAGCACCTCTAGAAGTTGAGCTGTGTTATAGGCCACGCAATCGCTCATCGATTGTCCTGAGAGCCAGGTTCTAGCCTACCTACAGAATAAATGGGCAGCCATGTTATACAGGATTTGAACAATCCAGCCTAGGCTACATATACCAACATATATCAAAGCTTTCCGACGCGTGACTCTAGGGCAAAAAATTCTATGACTTCTCTTTTCTCAGTGTCGAATGGCTCCAGTGTCTATGACTTGTTATATGATTCTATACTACTGCTGGTTTGATACAATACTATTGCTAGACGATCTTCTTTCACATTGTTCTGGCATTTATATATGCCAGAACAATGTGAAAGAAGATCGTCTATTTTACATTGTGCATTAAAACGTGCTATACTGTTTCAATTATGCACGCTCAAAAAGGGGGTCAGGCGACGACCTTGGTGGATTGTTTGTAGGTAATGTGTTTTTTTTTGTAGATTACTAGGAAAAATGGTGTCAATTTACTATTATTCTTTCATGTAGGTAGTGCAATGGATGGCTGCACGGATGGCGTAGTGGTTTAGGCGGTCGCCTCGCTACTGCCCATGCGCCAAGTAATCTGGATTCGAATCCCACACGGGACGAAAAATTGTGTGATCCACAAATGCTATTTCCGAGTCTGGATGTTCTTTGTGTCCGTTGTTTGAATGTGTGTCCCCGTCGCTCCCCGGCGAAACAGGCACTATGCCGAAAGCGGTAGTTGACTATAAAAATTAAAAAACTCGCGCTTTAGACCACACTCACTTACAGTATGAAAAATACGCTAAGTTATTAAGCGTCTTTGTCATACTGTAAATATAAACTACATACATTTTATAAGGAGTTTTCCATACCGTAATATGCGAAGTATTATGGATTCGATCCATACTTGCGACAATTTTGTACACCAACGACCAAACTAGTAGGTACCCAAAGTGATATGTGGGATAATACAACATTTACACACTAGAGACTAGCTAATCTAGCTATAACCTTTTAATAATAATAATGTTTATTACGCAGTCCAAATTACAATTAAAATTAACATTAACATTGATAGCCACATTAGGAAAAGCCTGTATCGAGGCTATCTGATAGGAAAATGTGTATACATTTGTAATAAAATAAAGAAACATTGCAATAAACAAGGGAGTTTATACATTGGAATGCAGAAGGATTCGGTGTTCATTAGTTATACATAATATTCACGAAAATGCAATTGTAGGTACTCAAACTATCTAAAGATCAAAGCTATGTGCTACCATTTGAAAAATTATCCGAAAATTGGCACTTTCCGCCCAAGAATCAAACCCGTAAGTTTGAAAGCAATCGTCGGTGGTGAGCTCTTTTCATTATTAAGCAGTCGCGTTAACAGTTGCTAAAAGGGAAAGTTGTTTAATATATTATTTTAATTTCAATTTACTTAAATAAGACATTAGTAAGTACCTATTATCCAACAAATCGAATGACTCATTAACTGAATCATACGCTTATCTTTGGGAAAGTCTACATCACTTTCGTTGAAAGCTGATCAGCGTCATAATCATAAAAAAAATTGGCGTGGAATACACCGTGCGAAAACTATGACTTGGCTTCATCGCGGCACATGCATCCTGCATGCAAGAAGACTAGAAGCAACGCTGCGGTCGCGTGAAAAACGCGTGACCACTGCGTGACGTATGTTTGTGATACCGCTTAATAATAGTCACCGGACTTCGCGGGAAATCATGACTCGAATATAACATTATATGTACATTTTATAATACAAGTGAAAATCTAAAGATTTTCCTTGATAAATAGAGTTTGAGAAATTGTTCATTCAAGTTATATTAAGTCATGCATCATTTTATCTCTGAGCATACTTACTATTATATGTGACTGCACTCAAATATGCCACCTTTAAAAAACCTGGCATTGGAGACCATAGCTAGGTTAAGACTGTCTAAAATATTTAGTGCAAACAAAAAATCCAATTAAGTGTTTTCCAGCTGTAGCAAGAAAGTACTACAATACTGTAAATAGGTACCTACTACATATCCACGTGTGGTAGTGTTAAAAAGTCCCTTATATTTAATGTAACATAAGTACGCAGATCATGTATACATATAATTATATTATGAATATATAATACTTTATTATATTTATTTGGGTAGGTATAGTAAGGGTTTATTACATTACTTTGGCAAGGGTCTGGCGATTTGTTGTTTTTCTTCATCTCTTTTAGAGGTCTTATCTTATCTTATGTGGGGGCCAGTCAGTGCAGACCGGCGACACTTCAACCCAGTGGAATCTTTTGTGTCGATACTCTCTCAATAACGACTGCCACAGATGTTAATGGCAGCCGGGACCGACGGCTTAACATGCTCTCCGAGGCACGGAGCAGGCAATAATTGTCAATCAATACGCACATAATTTCGAAAAGTCATACAACTTCCGAAAGTCGGAGGTGCGCGACGTGGGTTCGAAACGGGGACCCTCTGCATTGCAGTCTGTTGGTCTCCCCACTGAGCTACCGCTGCTCTTACTTAGATGTTCTTTAGAGGTCTTACTACAACATCTATAATTATTCGGAAAATATTTTATTGATTGACTCCAAGCGATTCAAGTATACATTACGAACTACGAATAATACGAATAATTACTGGACACTTGGGAAATCGTAATATGTTCATGGTATCACTGGTATATAGCCATCTCTTTCTACCGTAGTATATTCTCGCGTATCGATTATATATTACCGTCTCTGTCGAGGTTCCAGGCAGAACCAGTAAGAGAAAAGAAAAAATTAGTCGTGTTTTGACAGTTGACAAGAGAGCATTCGCGTACAGTGAACAAAATATTTGAAAATGCCGAAAAAATTAAAAGTTGTTGTGAAATCCCTATACTCACATGAAATTAGAAAAGATGTGAGTTTGGAAAATTTAAAGTCACTTAAATTAGAGGATGCCTGGCCTTTTATTAGGGACGAAATAGAGATCGAAATCGGCAGCAGTCAGTTGGTGTGCATCCCTCATATTACCGAAGCGGATTTGTATAAAGTTTCTTCGCTGTTCGTTCCAAATGAAAAGGAAACAAACGGTAAAATGTTTACGCCGCTCGGTGAATTGGTTAAAAATGTAAATAAAGATAAATCTAACGCGGAATATGTGAAGTGGCTAGAAGAAGGTGATTTCCAAGACAACGAATTTAAATTCCCACATGAAAGCGTAAAGGTAAGTGCAAATATATATTTAAAAATTTAAGTAGGTCTTATCAAGCAATTCTGCCCTTGCGTAGTCCTCCATAAACGGCTCAACATTTGACTGACCTTCGTTCATCCTGTTTTTGTGGCTCCAAAAAATTCGAACACTCTTATCCGTATATTATATTGTAGTCTTTGAACACGCTGTCGTGCTTTCAAAACATCTACAGACTGTTACGATATTTATAAAATAAACGCTATAGTATCCGTTACTATAGCGTTTATTTTATAAATATCGTAACAGTCTTAATTAATTTAAATAAGATACACCACACAATATGATATCCGTATCATATTGTGTGGTGTATCTTATTTAAATTCGAGTATGAACTACAAGCATTTAGGCTCAGTTACCTAAATATTTTGAAATAATAATTAGGTTTTTGTTTAGGTTAATAGCAAGGATAATCATTATCAATCTGTCTCCGATGTCTTCATTTAAAAGAATGTAGTATTGTTTATGTAATGCATGACCTACTGCAACATAGAAAGCAATCCCTTGAGCAAATGCGACATAGAAACTATTAGAATTGTGTATGCATTATGCAGCACTTGCATTCTCACCTGCATAATTTGTTACTGCGGTCAGTTTAACATAATAATGATGTGCATGTATATAGGGTGCTCACTGATTAGTATGTCTGTTATAAAATTAACAGACAACTAAATCTGTTATCCATACATGTTAATAAATATTTTACTTGACAAGTGCTTGTGATAAAGAATCCAGCTTGCAACTGTATGAATATTTTATGAGACAGGTATAATAAATAATGGTAAATAAAATATGATGACACATGCATAGTTGAAAGAACAGTTGCCAAGGATATAATAATTATATATATATCTCTTGACTCTTTATGTTTTTAGCAGTGATATTTATTTCAAATGAGTGAAATATTTGAAAATACTAAACTGACTCAAGAAGTTCTTTCTTTAGTAATAAGACAAACTATCTCTTAAATAATATGAGCTGTTTTACTAACATATTATGGGAGTATAGGCATTGGTGATTGCTAGTCTAAAAATAAAAATGTACAAAGAATATTATGAAGAAATATGAGTTTGGGGAATTACATGTGCAATTAATCATTCTTATCTCTTTGTAATATTATCTATGTATGTACATAGTTTAAAAATAAACATATAGAAAATTCTTATGATGAATTCTGGTTTCTAGACATTTTTCTTTGTTGCTATGTATCCATATAAAATATAAATAAAATAAATATTGTAAAGCAAAAACTATAATATAAAATAAGGCAATCACTAGGTGTAGTTATGTTATCTGTGATATAGGTTAAACTAGTTTAAATGCAAACAGTCCTTCATTATCATTGTAATCATTATTCCATCCTTGACTTACATCAGTGGATTATAAATAGATGTAACATAAAGTATAAATTATTTATTGTTATTCTGTATACTATTATGCATGCACAATTGCAGAGAACCTAAAACATGAATGATCAGGTTTAATGTGTAAGGTTCCAAGGGGTCTTATGTAGGTACTTATACTACATGTCACTGCTATGGTACACCGTTCGAGTAAGGTACCTACTAAATAAATCTAATTTCAAATTATTACATAACCTTTCCTTTAATTGTGTTCAAATTCGATCAGTTTCATAATCGAATTTACAGTAAATTGGAAACCCCAAAAACCTTTCGTAACTCTTGCGTAATTCTCTGAAACGTTGCGTAAATTTCATTTGTTTTATTGTCATAAGATTGGTTTAATTATTATGTTATCTATATTAATGTTTCTAACATGAAGTGAAATCGCGATCGGTTCACTGCCAGGCACAAATCTTTGACCACATTGTCCATGCTTTAAGAAAGAAAAAATGTTTGAGAAAATAAAATTTTCCGGCTTACTTTTTTACATGGCTTTTTCATTCGCATTCAGTTAACATAATACAAAGCAGCGTTGGCGTATGCTATATTTTCACGAGCGCTTACGTGCGTTCACTCAGGTTCGCATTTCAGCTTCACTAGATCATTAATTAGTCTGTCTCACCTGACATTTATGGCTTCTTGAAAAATGTAGATGGTAGTAACCTTTAAATAGCAATTTACGATCAATGAACGGCAGTAACAGAAACATTACGAGAAATTACAAGGAAAAGCCGGCAAAGACTCTTTATTGCTGATCGTTGTAAAGACATGACGAGACTGATCATTTCACAAATAATAATAAATAAAAAAAATAATTTGAACATGAATGGATTACTGTTGCATAACTGTTTCATTAACATCTCAACGGATTTGATGAAGATGGTGTATGGCGCAATAGTTGAAGTGATTATTTACACCCTCAGTTGAAAGGTAGTTACGAGTCTCCATTCCCACGGGAACACGGGTAAAAATTTGTGATACCTATTTATTAGTTAGCTATTTGGAGTATTGGTGTACATTCTGTCCATAATTTAAATGCTGGTTTCATGAAGTACACCGCAATACAGGATTTATTTCTAACTATGGAGTTGCTTCTTATAAAATATATAACAGTACATTATCTAAGATCTTGATACACCTCTTATGTATCATTAAATCTCTACACATTAATCATATGATCACGTCACCATTGACTCCCTTACTTAACCCACCCTTAGCTTGGCATTTCTCCAAAACGTCCCAGTGTACCTATTCGTCGTTCTCAAATGTCAGATTCAAACTTCTACTTTATGTATTTTACTATACACTAGATTTACTAGTAGTAATTCATTACAACGTCCATGAGTGTCAAGTTTTATTTTTGTTTTTTATACAAATAAGGCGGCAAACGAGCGTATGGCCCACCTGATGGTAAGTGGTCACCGTAGCCTATAGACGCCTGTAACACCAGAGGCATCACTTGCGCGTTGCCGACCCTTTAGGAAAGGAAGTGAAAAGGAGCAGGAAGGAGGAAAGGGGGTGATTGGGCCTCCGGCACTCTCACTCACCGAACTAAACACAACAGTAGGAATACTGCTATTTTACGTCGATATTCTATGAGAGGTAGTTCTTAGCCGGTCGAGCCGGCCCATTCATGCTGAAATCAGCGAGGCTCTACTACTCTATTAATAAATCAAATAAATATAATAATATGAATATAAGTATATGGTTATATTGAAATAAGTATGCTCCCAATATAGACTTAAGCTCGATTTGTTGATTTTAATAGCTCTAACAGGTAAACTTGTCTGATATATCCAAAATTATAATATATATCAATACATTTTTAATTGTATCTTACGGGAAAACGAAACAGTTAAATAATTCAGTAGTTTTTCTGAATAATAATTATATTAATTGTTAGTCTTATTTTCCTACAAAATTAAGTAGTTTTCTGTGAAGTATTCATGCGTTTCTTAGTGCACCTAATTTGGTATTCCTAGTAGCTACTTATTGTCGGAAGTATCTGTCTTGTGATTAGAATTGATTATATTAATACGTCATCGATAAAAGAGTCCTGTATATTATAAAACACTCGTACTTAGGTATATGACATAGGTACCTTTTGTATAGACTATCATCCAAGATATTCTCATTGTTGTCGGAGAGTCAATGATCTTACTAATTCAAGGTGTCTTCTAACATTAATACCTACTATCTCGTCTGCTACCTAAACAAATGGTAGATATACAAGAAAATTCCTCTTCTAAATATATATTTGTAATTTATAATGTATAACTTTATATAAATCAGATATTATCATCGTTTGAAAGAAAAGCCCATAGGCATTACTATAATCTTATCTGTTTAATTTGCGTTTTTACGATAACTATTCCGATTAAATCGATGTAAACGTTGCTGCACTCTATCGAGTCCTCACCTTATTTTTAATTTATGTTGGTATTGTAAATTGAGTAAAGTATGTCACTTACATGACATAGCATAGCGACTGTTTATTTTTACATTACTTTGCACGTAATAAAGGGGTTGAATCAGTGAGCTTATAAAAAAAATCCTATATGAAGCCAGTGACAGTTTGACTCTTAGAGTAGGTTTGACTGAACCTTATAATAATAGTATTAGCTACTTACACACAGGAGCTATGCATTTCGAGAATACAATATATTTATAAATCAATTCTCTCTACAATCCTTCTGAAGATACTAGACTTTAATAGATAATTAAAGTCTCCCCAGCAACTACTTCTCAACTAGTCGACAAGATCAATAGAAAAATGCTCTGCGATTACGATTTAAAAAACTGTTATAATATAACAGTTTTTTTAAGTCTTAATCGCAGAGCATTTTTTATGATTGTAGCATTAAGTCATTCAGGTCAATGTCCTATAACGTGATGCTTTAGCGCGCTCGTAGCTCAACACTGCTCTACCTAATTCAAATATGGAACCGATATGATAAATCATTTCTAAAGTAACCGTTTCAACGAACAATTCGATTGGGACGCCATGTTTATTTGCACGTGTAGTTCGAGTTATTAATACGGTCTGCTCGTGAAAATTTTCAGTGATTCAGAACATTATTATGTGTATGAAGCTGGAAATATGTAACAGTAAGATATTATATAGGTACTCGGCTGACATTATGTCACTTACCGTTTTACAAAAAAAGATATCTTTATAACGCGATACAAAATTTTGACCTATAGAAAGCTTTCTCTAGGCTTAGGCTTTGAAGCTTCAAACGCGAATGCCTTCTATTCGTAATTTCGTATGTTACACAAATTTAAATTAAACGATATGTCGCAGCATTAGCTAGCTACCAGGTGGTTCTTTCTCACTCTATACTATGCTGGGTCAGCATTGCTCGACAAGCTACGTGTTTATTAGTCTAAGATTGCTTGTGTTGCGTTTAAAATGTGATTATTTTATTAGAATTCTACATTTGAACGTATTAGTAGTACGAAATAAAAAAGTGTGATTTAACGTAAGCATTTGACTTTTCGAATCGGTACTCAGTGTACCATCTTAGCAATACCCATGTTAATGAAGATTGCCTATTATGTAGTATTTACTATAGGTAGCCAGAAAGCTGCTTCTGCCTCCGTGGCACAATGTGAATGATTGTGCGCGGTAGTGAATGCGACTGCTGTGCATGAGGTTTCGGGTTCGAATCCCGGGTTGGGCCAACTAAAAGTTATTAGGTTTTCTGTTAAGAAATCTCAATAGCAGCCCGGCGTTGGAAGTTGGCGGTGTTAGACACCCCTGTGTCTCGAAAAGCACGTAAAGCCGTTGGACCTGCGCCTGATCTCTCTCCGGTCGTGTCGGATTACCGTCCCATCGGATTATGAGAGTTAGGGAACAGAGAGTGCACTTGTGTTTGCGCACACGCTTGTGCACTATAATATCTCCTGCGCAAATGGACAGTCTCTGATAAGACTGGCCGCCGTGACCGAAATTCGGTCTGGTGGACATTATTATTATATATTAGTAATAATCAGTCTCTTCCTGAATTATGTCACGGTGTAAAATCTGAAATCTTTCATTTCTAATAATACATGGTCTTTTCAGATCACACTGCAAGATGAATCCATCAAGAACAAAGTCAGAGTCATCATGGTTAATTTCTCAAGAACAACAATCCCTAAAGGAAAAGATCTCGTTAATAACATATATTTGGACGTCGAGAATAATAAAGGTAATTAAGAACCATAGATCATTAAAGTACGTAAAGTTGTTTTGAAAAACTTCATGCAATGCATATTAATTATTAGAACGAACCAGTTTTCGTTTTATTTTCTAAGATGTTTTGATATGGGAGCATCGCAGTTTGTAACAGGCCATAGTCTGCTTTTGATCTTAGAAAGAACTGTTTTGGTAATAAATAGTTGCGTTCTCGTTTTTAGAAAACCAGTTATTTTGATGTTTTAAAATATATTTTTGTAAGAGTTTACTGTGTCTCAGTAAGTTCTTCTTCTTACAGATCTGAAAGGCAAAAAGTCTGTATACATGATTACAAATGTCTTAATGGCGAAGACAATCGAATTCAGAGTTACCCGCGGGACATCTTCTAGAATATTTCATCTTGGAAACGCTTCACCCCTCGTCTTTGGATTAGAAGAATTCGTCATTGGAGAAGATGGAAAACTCACTGCCAAGGTATTTTGATTTTATTTATTTCTCTAACATGCTATATTAGATATTTTTCAGCGTTTTTAAGCAGATAGAAAGCCGACGCACTATATTCAGTTGTCTTGAGAAGTGAGCGTAAATGCGTGTATTTTTACAATTATTTACCGTTGGAGATCCTTATGTATAAAGAATACGTTGGTGACCGTGCACAAGGCCGAGTAACTATTGTGGAACCTGTTTTCTTGACGTTATTATTACGAGAAACAAACACGTTTGATTCATGCAGTTCGTGAAAATGTTAAGGGAGTTCTTGAGACATTAAAAAGTTCCTAGTTCTTGGAACTTAAGTGGAGATTAAAGCATAAAGAGACCAGAACACTAGTTATCTAACTTTGTAGAAGTCTCTCGATTCCATTAAAGTGGACTTCGCTAGTCATTCGATTCGGAATTCAATTAGGATAACTTTGTTCCAAACTAATTTAATCTGCGTCGTGTGTCTTAAGTCTTGGGAGTGTTCCAAAATTATATTATCTAGTCGTCTAGAAATTACAGACATCATTATCTGATAACAATCACATTCTGATCCAAGAACTATTCCTTATTTGATAACAATGAGTCATGTACAATGAGAACTTATGTGGTAACATTGTTACGTGATCAATTGTCAGTATTACACGAACACGTTGAAGTGTTAATTGTTAGATTTTCCACAACTCGATAAGTGGCTAAACGATCGATATTTTTAACTAGGACAATGAGGAAGTACGTCATTGTTTCAGAAGCGTAATGTACAAATATGTGTATGTATAGTCAATAGAGAGATTCTTGAGGCGCTATACACGCCTATAACTTACCGAAGGGGTAGGCAGTCAGAGATAAATACATATTGGGTGTATTGAATATTATTTGCTGGTATTTCATATTTAGATTTTGTGAAGTTACTGAGACTTGCCTTATATAAAACTCACTTACAAAATATGTAAGTGAGTTTTATCCGATCATGGTTCTAACCATAGTCCGTAAAATCAAGCGCAAACTTATTCCATCGGACCAACAAGGCAGTCTTTGATTTATTTAGGGATTATCAGTATAAACATTATCATTAGTAGTCGCCTGTGATAGGTAGACAGTTAAGATTCTTCCATTATTTATGTGGAAAATTACGACAAATAGGTGTAATACTCTTCCGCCTAACCTTTAACATATAGGCGTGAAGCTTAGATACTACAAACGCTTTAAATTGGATTGTGAACTCGAGTGTCAGCCATAACACTATGCTGTTACCCGACCCGAAACTTCAATTTACGTCTATCTTGATGACCTTTGAAATTGTTTGATAGGTTCAGTTATTTTCTCTTTGTGAAAGTCGACCCAGTTTCAAATATGCAATTATATCCTTTAATACTTCGTTTAATTTATTAAATAATGTTATCAAGTAACATTTATGAGTGTCCAAAGTAACAAGCATTAAATTAACGCGAGACTTGCGAGTTAATGACTTGATGATGAGCATGGATTTCGGCCTGGCCGTTCGGTTAATTCGAACCTTCTGATCAACGTAGATATTATTTCCAAGGGCCTTGACACTGGAAAACAGGTTGATGTCCTGTACTTCGACTTTTGCAAGGCGTTTGATCTAGTCGACAACGACGTGCTCTTAACGAAGTTATGCGCTATTAGTTTCTGTCTAGGGTTTCTCAATTTCATTGCCGACTATCTGCGTGATCGCAAACAGTTCGTTAGACATGGTTGTTTTAAATCTAAACCTTACAACACATGGTCTCGTGTAAGTCAAGGATCTGTGCTAGGTCCGCTTTTGTTCCTTATCATGATTAATGATTTAATTGATAAGGTTACAATTGCAAAATGCCTCTTATATGCCGATGATCTTAATCTAGTAATGCAGATAAATACTAATGCTGTTTATGTATTACTACAAAAGGATATCAATGAAGTTCACCAATGGAGCATCAAGAACAAGCTGACTTTTAATACTAGCAAGTGTCACGTTGTGACTTACTCCAGAAAATTGCGACCTTTTCTGTATCACTACATATTAGCTGACCAAACAATTACTCATGTCAAAAACATTATAGATCTAGGAATGACCTTTGATGCCCGTCTGTCTTTTGGAGACCACGTTTCTGCACTTGCCAAGGAGTCATTCAGACGTTTAGGATTTATTTTGCGCTATTCCCACGAACTCGAGAATCCATTAGTCATCAGACTTCTGTACACTACGTTGGTTCGAAGTAATCTGGAGACGAGCGCTTGCATCTGGAATCCTTATACAGCCAACCAAACATTAATGCTTGAAAAGGTACAAAAAACCTTCCTCCGGTACTTATTCAAAAGACTACACCATTACTACCTTTTCATGTACCCAACTAACTACATATTAGGGGTTTTGGGGTTCAATTTTCTGGAGGTTAGAAGAGGCCTTAATCAACTTTTGATTGGCTGTCCTGATCTCCATAACCTATTCAGTCGTTTATTTGTACCCAACAACTATACTGCACATTGCCAGAGCCGGCACAGGTTGTTTGCGCAGCCGGTGTGTCACACAGTTGCCAGAGCCGAGTCTCCAGTGTGTCGCACTTTAGAAGTGCTTAACGCCCTCCTGGTTGACAACCCTGAGTGTGATATTTTTGCTGACAGGTGGAATGAAATTATGAGAGTATGCCTGGTGTTCTGCGCGAAAAAGTATGCGATAGAATCCACGGTGCCGTATTAGTTATTAATTGTTTATATAAATTATTATTATTAGCAATGTTTTTTGTATTTAATCTATGTAATTATCGTTATCAGTTTGTAATCTATGTTAATTATTGTAATTGGTTTCTTTAACCGTTGTAATTAACAATAAATAAATCAATATGGTATGGCCAGTAAAGTAATAAATGGTCATTTATTACTTTACTGGCAAGAATATAAAGTCATATTTTTACGGCAGCATGCACTTATGCCTGCATGTCCCTGGATGGGTAGGTAGGAATGTATCCACCCTGAGGTTTGACCTGGGGGTGGTAGGCTTCGTGGGCCTGCCCACTATCCGTTCAACACCAGGTCCGAGAGGCGGCGTGCGTGTTCCCACGCGCGCCTCTGTGTCAAGTTCGTCTCACCTCTAGGGCGGAGACAGTAGGGTTTATTAGTGAGTGAGTGCCTATACGGTAGGTCTCCTCGGGTAATGGCCTGCCGTTTTATACAGCGGGCCGAAACCTCGGCTGGGTCGCTACCGCATGTACAAGTGATTCGCGCGCCCCCGTCGATATCGGTTTTGTCGAGAAACACCGTGCTATGTTTAGTCGGTATTCCGGGAGATCCATTATCTTTTCAACATCTTTCTTTTACCCCGGTGAGTCCGACATAACCCCTCCGCCCGCCCCCGCGGAGGGGTATGCGTCAATGCATTCCACCACGTAATGTATTACACGCGCATTTTGCAACTATGTTTTAAGTCCAACTTAATAGAAGGCGAGTCTATTGTCGTCTGTACTTAGTACTTACTAGCTGCATAGTCATGAAATGTGTCCTAAATTTCATGACTATGCATCTAGTAAGTACTTAGGTACTAAGGCAAAAATCGTTCCTGCGTTCCACTTATCAATATCATCTACATTTTCTTATGAATTACGTGATGTGTACTACAAATGTCTATTCTTTTAACAAAATTGGTAACAACGTTTCTTATAAAAAAATGGTTAAACAAAATCCGTAGAAAATCATTTTAAGCGCGAATTACCGAATAATAGCTATCTCTTTAAAAAAGGGTCGAATAGGGACGCTTTTCTTTTAGTCTCATTTAAAAATTGGACAAACAGAATCTGTGGCAAAATATTAAAAGCGCAATCATTCAAATAATACCTATCTTTTTCACGTAAGATATTTACATAACTATTGCGCTACTTATTAGTCAGTTATTAATAACAAAATATTTTCGACGTCTATTACTATGGAAGTAATATATTATATACTTTAACATATAATGGGGTAATTATCTTCTCGAAAAGAATGATTTTACCGTCTGTTTTCGGAACGCAAACAGATGCTTACTGGTTATAATGTAAAAAAAGAAAAACTTAGTAAGTAGTAGTGCAGGTAGAATATCTCCGTCGAGTCTTTATCAGTCAATGGTTGGAAATAACATCCAAACTCAGAATTATTGCAGGTTATATCATCATCACGCTGTAGGTAAATGATTAGTTGCTGATGCGATAGAAAACGTATTTTTTATGTATTAAGTAACATGTAAAGCATCGCAATGGAAATGCCAGAACAAACTCAGTATTGAACGATAAACAAATGTATAAAGCTTACTCATTGAGGGCTAGGTATCAACTATGACCTAGATTTAAGCTAAAACTAGAACATTAGCAAGTGATGTTTATAAATTCGGTTACACGGCACCAAAGAAAATCGGTTGGTATAAGCTATATTATAATACCAATCCTGTTTATTAATTGGCGTACTGTTGGGCTTGTCATTGTGCGTCTTGTCGTTATGAGAAAATTATGAAATAGTCGACTTTGAGACCATGACCTAGATTAGATGTTTTGCCTCACTATTAAATTAATTTACGCACATTAATATGTACTGCTTTAGAGGCGTAGCTGTCGCGAATGTGACTGCCGTGCGTTAGGTTTTGGGTTCGATCCCCGCAACAGGTAAGTGTTATTAATTTCTGCTGTCAAAAATTCTCAGTAGAACGGAGTGTGGAATTGTGCCCAAAACGGCAATAACCTTGCTCTTTATTATGTGGAATTTAAAACTATAGTTGGTGAAATCTATGCGAGATGCCTCTCTATCTACCCTTTCGCTGCTATAAAGATGACACTATGTTGTATGCAATAATTTGTTCCATGAATACTTGAAAACCGAAACTCTGCTATTGTTATGCTTGTAGGAACTAATGCATTGCAGTATGGTTGAATGTTAAATGAACTAGTGTATCAATAATCAGTAATCGATAGAGTGCTTTGCTGATCGGTGCTATGCATATATGTTTTAATAAAACGGACAGTTCTCGCATTCGGAATGCATTTACAAACTTATTAATCATGATTGAAAGCATGCAGACCTGAATCATATGTCTGTGGATCACACAAATTAGAATATTAACCCCTGGCGAGCGTCGAACCGCATTATAGTAGTAATGAATAAGGTATGATTACTTTTGCACGTGGCTTCGCTCAAGTTATTGTAGACTTTGACAATAACATCCGGGAACACTTTTTCTTGGATAAAAGGTACACTATATCGTTTTCTGTACCCCTGACAACGTGTATAAAAAATTTCATGATGATCGGTCGAGTAGTTAAGGCGTGAAAGCGTAACAAACTTACTTTCACATTTATAATATTAGTAAGGATTGTTAAATAAGCATATACATATACTAGCGCCTGTATATCTTCGAGGGGTAGATAGAGGTGTCGCTGGTTTTGGTTTTTGGCCTCATGTAATAGAGAGCGTACCTATTGCATGCGCTATTGAAAATTGCTGAATAAAACTTAGTCTGAAATCGATCTCGAGGCCAAATCGCCTTAAATAGAAAACAAATCGATACCAAGGAATCGACTATATAACTATTAATTATATTATGAACACAGCGAACCAGTTTACCTACTAATAAGGACAAATTATCCAATTTTGGAAAACCCCATTCTCAATTTATATAAAACAGCAAAAACAGTATTATAATCGCGATGACGCAGTTGTAATATAACGACTATTCATCATCTCTCTGCTTGCTGGTAATCCAGCATAAAATTAATATGTGTGTCATCTTGGTAATCCACGCTGTGTTTGATTTATTAGTAATGCTACTGCAGTACAATATCCTTAGTAGCAATTTTAAATCTTAATCCTCAATAATAAAATAAATAAATTTGTAAACTTGGTTGTACTTCTTTCTATCAGCTATGGATTGAGATATTTTTTACACGAACATAATTTAGGAGCTCGAGACATAAGAGATAGGCTTTTTATTCTGACAAACCTACCGTACTGCAGGATAAATGTTTAGAAATGAGAAATTGAAAATTCTAGTATGTACTTGATAAATAGAGAATTACCGTTCATTTGCTCTATAGAGTACCTACTTATAAACGCTCCTGATAAATGCAATTATAAAATTCTTGAATCCTCTCCTGGCACAGTCTAGTAGCAAACATAGATATCTAAACTTTTCCGGCTTTGTGATAAACATCACGCTAAGAAGCAGTAAATCATCTCTATTATTACCCTAATTTCAAAGAAATTGCGCATAAAGTAAACTGAACTGATTAGTCTTGAGTCGGCGACCTTACTTGGCTATTGTTTTGTTTTCCGCATACAATTTGTTGTAACACTTGTAACAATCGCGACGATTTTATCTACACGCATTGGACATTCATATCTGATATAGATAGTGTAGGTTCTTCCCTATGGCTTCCACGCAAAAACACTTACAAATATAAGTAGGTACTTTTAGAATTTTTAGATAGTATATGAGTGTTTCTTAAAATTAGTGAAGCTTGATAAGAATATATTTCTCTTCAAAACTAGTTATGTAGTAACTGTATGCTGTTTACCCAAGCGGCACGCGTAAATAATTGTGGTTTCACCTTTGAAGTGAAATTTATATCAGACTACATGTGGCATTCTATATTATGCTTTAAGGATGACTCTCACATGCTATTTGAATACTGAATCAATTTCGACTGTTCATCAAAGACAAACAAGCAAGCCATGACTGAAGTAACATTACAAGGACAGGTACTTTTTGTGGGATTTCTAAGGTCTTCCTATGGAACTTGGAACGATTTTTTTTGTTTAATGCGCTACGGTTCCTATAGAAAAAAGAAAAGTATTGATACCTATATCAGATCTTCGGTAGTTTATTAAACAAGCTATGATATCACTTTCAGTGACTCACTTTGGATGCACGGATGGCGTAATCCGCCGAGTGTTAAGGGTTCGACAAATGTACAATGACAACAATTTGTGTGATAGGCAAATAGTTGTTCCGAATCTAGGTGATCTTTGTGTCCGTTGTTTGAATGTTTGTGAAATTCCCAGAGACAACGAATTTATACCGAGTAGAGTTGACTTTGAAAAAATTCTCCATTTGAATACCGATGCGATGCAGATTTTTACTATGCATTTTTTACAGCTTTATAATTCATTGTTCGGTTCCAGATGATTGTACCAAAACAAACCTCTTGTCCGCTTTGAGTCAAACATAAACGTAAGTGCTTATAAGGAAGTGAATGATGACTTTGGTCACGTAATCCAATTCATCCATTGTGTGTTGTAGTTTTCATTCTTTGTTCGAATGAAGCTAAAAAGTACATGCATCTTCCGGATCAGTCTTAACTAAGACGCATTACATTAAAGAGTAAATAAATGAAGTCATTACGTAGTGTACTAGTAAGTACCACAAAGTATCACTTCCATAAAGTCATTTAAAAAAACCCACTGTAATATTATACACCCTAGACTTATTATATTATTATTATTAAACCTAGTTTAAAAACAATATACGTGCAGCTACGTATATACGATTTTGACTTAGCTACGTCTGGTACACACAGCGACACATCAACCTAGACTGTTTGGACTTTGAACTATTAGAAGTTGAACGCTGCGAATCGTGCGAGAGAGTACGTTATAGTTTTGTTATTTTGTCTCATTCACGCTGAACGGGCCGCGGGCTTAGTGCACCGTGATGGGTCTACACCACTATGCATTGTCCCTTTCCGACAATTCTCTATTTTGTATGTAGCGTCGTTATGCGTATATAGGGTGTCTAACTTGATGTGTAGCCGTGTGTACCTTTAGCAGGTAGGTAGGTATGTTTCTACAGTTTGCTTTTTATAATAAAATCAAACAGTACCTACTTGATCGGTATTGTCGTTTATTATAGAAAGACTTCTTACTAAGTTGAGTCTAAGTTGTGTAAGTTAGAAAATAGATGAGGGAGTTGCCCATAGAATTATAAAACAATATGTGGGGCCATTAAGGCACTGATGATCGTGTTTAGTATAGTACGATACTACGATAATACTATATAATATAATATATATACTATAATACGATACAAGAATAAGAAGAATGGAAAAAGTAATCAAGATTATATTTGTTAAGGCATAAAACAAATGGATATGGGAGATAATTTTTAATGAATGTAGTGTCTGTAAACCATCTTAATTGAATAATGTAGCGTTCTCTTTGAAGCTCATAATTTGGCAAGACGCCAAGTTAGGTACTTTGAAGAACCATTTTTAAGATTCTACCTGACATAATATTGGATTTTGGTTGCCAATATCGATTATTATTGATATTATTACAGCAATTGACTTGGTAATAAAGATTTCACCACTTGAAAACTGAATCGGCGGAAGCACGTCATTTATTTCTTCGTACATAGTTTGGCTGTGGTAGCGGTTTGGTTAATGCTTAGAGTGCCAATAAATTGCTGTGTGGCATTGCGAAACTCTTGGCCAATTTAGTTGATCATAAACACTCGTATTCAAAAATGGCGTGCACCAATGGATAGCATATTGAAAACTCTTTTTATGTTTAAATTATTGATATCTAAGAAGTTATAAACACAAAAGTCTATTACCACAAAATTAATAACCTGAACTTTTTATTAATAAAATAAGATTACCGTGGATAAGAGTACTGCGCAATATAGCTTTATACACGTCAAAGGCCTTATCTTTGTAATCGCGTAATCAAAAGCAAATATTATAAATGTATTAAGAAATGCTACTGAATTTATAACGCTATAAAGAGAAAATCTACTAACAAAAGATTTATGATCATTATAAAAACTGTTATGATAGCTTATTAGTTCATAAAAACAAAATGGTAGTGCATTGTAGTTTTTGTTTTAAAAAGATTTTAAACATGTTAATAATATGACAAATGATGAAATACTAGCGACAGTTGACTGAATGGAAGCAGACATTTAAACTAATTCAAGTAAGAAATAAACCTTCGAAATTTAAAATAAAGGAGCATTTTCCATTGCAAAAACAATCCAAGGTTAAAAAATATTCTGTTCTGTAGTATAAAAATAACTTTGAGGGTTTGAGGTTTCTCCTTTCGACCCATGTGTAACAAAAAAAACAGTAATAGAAATATGCTTTATATATACGTAAAAATCGTGAGCAGTAAACACAGTTCTGAAATTATTAATTACTGCTTAAGTACTGTAGGTAAACCAGCATAGCATATTCACAAAAAATAAGTTTATTTAGAAATATACTATTACAATAAGAAATTATGTATGAGGAATAAAAGAAAATGTTGTTACGAGAATCGAGAACATAATATATTTAGACTAGTTTTGGTAAGTATAGAAATAATAGTAAGCAAGTAATGCAATAGTGGACGGTTAAGCACTTTGGCAAACATTCTCTGACTGAAGTATATAGAAGCATAGCTGCTGACCCGCGCAACTCGTCTGCTTCACGTAAGAGACTTTTCGCCGTCTTTGCTACATTTTTTATTAATGCACCGCTCCTCTTGGTATGTTATGTAGCCTATAGCCTTCCTCGATAAATAGGCTATCCAACACAAAAATACCTATCAGCGCGTTCAAACAAACAAACTCTTCAGCTTTATAATATTAGTATAGATAAAATAAAGTGGCTCGCTGCGTCTGGTTTAGGTTTGACATTGAATTAATTAATTTGGTGACATATTTTTAGACAAAACAGCTTGACGCGACACATTCTGCTTTAAACCAGCAGCTTCGTATTAAAATGATTTACCTATGTAAAGAAGAAATTTATTTTACTGTCAATATATATAATAATTTATCTAAAGAAATGCCCACGCTTTTAGCATCACACACTCCATCTCTGTTAGTTTAAATGTCTTTTAATCTATGGAGTGGTGTGAAAGACTGATTATGTATAAATTGTTGTGAACATATTGCATATACGATACGGTATATATGTATTATGAATTTGGAAGCTACTTAATGCCATTTCTATTACCACAAAAACGGCCTCAGTCATATTTTGATACCAGATTTTACCCGCGCTTTCATTTGCCTTTTAAAGATATTTGCCACGGGAACTGATATTTTTCGGAACAAAAAGTAGGCTATGTCTCTCTCCAGTCTCCGGCGGTAAATTATGATTATGTATAAAAAAATTACGTAGACTCGTTTCTTCTTTGCTGCGTTAAGGGCAAAAATGGGAATACTAACAAGCATAATTTCGAATTAATATTAAATAGGGAAGTAACAATATTACAAGAACGACTGCAGATAATTGTTTAATAGGCAGAACTTTATAAGCTTTTAATGCTGATAAAAATAAATATACTCAGCTGGCGTTTACTTAATGTAATGACGTGTAAGTAAATATATTGCCATGTATGTCATTGCTAAATATAACACGGAGTTCCAATAACCTAGAATCACTTTGAAGTAGAACGCCCAATTAAACAATGATAATGTGAGGCAGGGTTAATAAAATATCCTAAATCGTATCTATTGTGTGTGTATGCATGAATTATATTATGCAAGTGAATGAAGCAAATTATTTTTACTTGCTTATATGTTGCATGATTCATGTAACATTAACGAGATTATCTAGGTAATAAATTTTATCTTTTGGTACCCAGAGCCTAGCTTGCCAAAAAGCAAGCATGATGGCGTCAATGTCCGTTCGTATTACCTCCATGCCTACATACCAATATTCAAGTCAGGATCTGTACTTATAGGCCCTGACATATCTATACTATATGCCTTAAAAACTTGAACATGTAGCTGCTTTTACCACCTAAACTTAAATTATTTAGCGAATAACGAAACACAAAACAGGTAACTAATTCACTATATCATACAATGAATATATTAAGGGTAACAGAATTTAAAATTTACATAATATGTAATACACATATTTATTTGTATAAACAGACGGTCCTATACAGTACTATAGGAGTCATTGTATAACCGATAAATATTACGCAAGTTGTGACGCAGTGAAGCTTTTGCCCTTGAGACGTACGGAACAAGATGTCGTCTGTTGCGTTTTTAGGTGTCAAAGTTTTTTGCTCTTTTGATGCTTTGATATCTTTATTTGTAGCTTCGTGTATTCTCTCTCAGGGTAATTAATATAATTATATAAGTAGGTACTTAAAATACTTACGGGCAGGATAAACGTAATGTTTTTTAAAATTTCGACTTAAATGACAATTTTACTTTTTAACACGCTTTTGTTAGCTTGACCTGTATTTATCTATCTATATAACGGAATCTTTGAACACTATTTACGCCCACATGAATACATCGGATTAACTTGAAACATGATACAAGATAACATGTTACAAAAAACAAAAAATTATATCATAAGTTATTAAATCATTTTGATAATCACTCTATTTCTATTCTAAACTAATTGAAGATTATTTGTACATTTTAGTTTGGTTTTCTATTAAGTGAAGCGTGTTTTTAGTTATTAAACTTATTATTTATTCCTTATAAAACTTGGAAACATTAATCGATCTCCTTATGCGACGAATATTGTAAAATCATTCCTTAGGTATTCACTAAATACTTATGTTATAAAGAATGTGTGTACAAACTTTCTAGTTTCTGCGGCCCCCGAGTCTCAATTGCGCTATACGATATAAGATTCTCCTTTTGTACGTATAGATAAGCCATGTGTTTATTGGAATATGGTCGCTTTAAATAAATAATCTATTAAAACGATTATACTAATATTCCTATATGCGTGTGTGGCTTGTTTTCAAGGCTGAAATTTTCTGTATATGTGTCATCATTATGAGTTACATTAGTGTGAGTTTGTTGTTTGTATTATAATAAGCTCACCTAAAATCTACTATGATGTATACCTACACATTATAATATTCTTGCTTAAACATCAACTTCAAATCCTTCAGAATATAATATATTATTTTAAAGTCTAATTACCTTTTAATGTGCTTTGAAATCGTTATGTTCCTAATGATGTGCGCAATAAGGTTACATATAGAGTTCTCGAACTTTCGGCGCAGTTTGTCATGGTGTTATGAAACAATGTTATTTGGGTGTGCTTATCAGTGTATGATAATATAGTTCAGCTGTGCTAATATACTGCTGGCTTGCAGTGTTGATACGCCTAACCTAAATATAGTATATATGACGTTATTCTTCAAACAATGGCCCTGACTGTGACTAGCTAAAATTAATCTCTCTACTTTGTGCCTATACTAGTAATTCTACTAAAGGATTTCGTAACTTTCAAAGATACATAGCCTCATCGCCTGTGTTTGTTCCCAAAGGGCTAGACAGAAGTATATTAAAGTAACATATGTATATAGCCTGCTTAGAACCCACAAACTTAAAATAGACAATAGCGGACAACTTATGTATGGTCTCTCACCGGTCTTGTTACAAGATATCGAGTTGCTAGGCTGCTACCTAGAACATCCAGACAAAAGAACTGGCTTTAACTTTAAACCAATAACGTCGAGAAGAAGCATGTAGACATACCATATGCACATACATTTTTTTTTATAAAGTTTCTGAAGATGTATGACAGATGCCATCCGCGCTGTTAAGCTGAGGCTGCCATTAAGGTTTAAGAAGATGTGCATACACCCAATACTAGACTATTTACATTAAAACTAAGTCGACTGCTCTAAAAGATTTTTGCCCTTTGTCCGTTGTCTTTATATAAAACGGATATAGAGATTTGAGGTAGTTTCAACTGCAAACTTTCATGCAATAGTCATCAAAACTAATGCCAACATTTCCGTTCCGGCTAGCTACTAGTCTATTTCTGTCTACATTTCAAACATACAGGTATCCGAGTCATGTAGCGAGAGGTGTGTCTCGATACAAGACCGATGAATGATTGGCCGAGTGCCATTCCACCTATATGTCACAGCCAATCTTATAATCTCTATTGACTCGATTTAATCATCGAGTTTAGCTGATTTGTTCTATTTAAATTTATAAATAGTTGTAATATAAATCATCACGTGCTTCGAATAGCGATGTTAGCACTAACGTTATATTCCGTGTACGCGTGTAAGTATTCAAATCATTTGCATATTGTTTATAAGACAAAAAGTAACATGTTCTTCGTTACCGGTTTATTATACCTACGTCTACCTACGTTTCTATAAAAACAATACATAATAACTTTGTGAATTGATGGCGTTTTATGAATATAGCTATATATTTTTAAACATTTTATTATGCTTATTAACAGATATCGTACCTATCGTATATTTGTGTGATTATATACATAATAATATGTCGCCGTTTACCCGACGCTGTTTTTCTATTTATTAACATCAATCTAAATAAGCTATACTAATTAGGTTCCAGTATTAATTCATAATAATCCTTCGCTTATTCCAGCCAGTTTTGGGATAAATAATCTTAGTAGGTATATGATCCATTGCATTTCACATTATAACTTTTAAGTGACTGCATGTTAGATTCAAGATCTCATATTTATAATCCTCTCAAAGAGAATTTGTTAGGGCAATAACTGTAAACAAAACGTAGTGACTATGGTATAAATAAATGATAATTAAATTAGGAAATTACAACGTCACGTATTAGCGAAAACATAAAACAAAATATGATGCGTAATATTAAACATTTGTTTGTAGCGCAATATTTAACATTCTGCCTATAAATTAGTTGATCGATTTGTTGTAACCTCTTTGAAGGTGAACACACATGCGCAATTAAATCCACGTTTCGAGTCTGTGTCTATGTCATACAAAGGTTATATTGTAGTTGTTCAGATGTTATGATTGCACGTACATTTATTTAAATACAGCTTGATACTGTAATTGCATCATCAACATAACTCTACGTACGCAGCTTAGTTTTATTAAAAACCACTAGCTGTCTACGACACCAAGGAAGAGCCCGGTTTAACCCACATTTCTGATTTCATTTACGGTCCCGTGGCTTGTAAGTTTTAGCCAATGTTACTTCTTGGTAGAGTAACCTATGTTACTTCTGGATAAAGAAGCTTTATAATGTAGAAAGAATTATAAAAATCGGTTCAGTAAATTTTGCGTTTATTAATCACAAACAAACATACAAATTTTTTCTTTTTATATTATTGATGTAGATTTCTCGTCAATATGGAGTCCGTTTCATACATTGTTTCATTCGACTGCACGTATCGCGTAGCAGTCATCTCACACCTAGTAGTCGCCTCGCTATTGCCCCTGCGCCGAAAAATATTTGTGTTTCACAAAATTTGCAAATTCTTTCACCAGTTGAAACCTATTTTATCTAGCAAAAACACAGGTACATTACATCACGTTACGAGTCACAGGAGCAGTAATCATAAATGTAGGTGCAACCGCGGAACACAGCTAGTTTAATTATATATATAAGACTGTTTATATATTCACAGTATTCATTCACGCTAATGCAAAAGTTCATCTTTCATGACTTTTACACAGTACACACACACACGTATGACTTTGCAAACTTGAAACTCGCTCAGAAATTGTAGTGTGACTTTCAGTTTGCGAGTACTTTTGACCTTTGCAAAATTAAACTCAAAAGCTAAAAAGACAGAACTAATGATAAACATTAACCTGCATTAATAACCTCCTTTAACAAAAATCGACTCCAATGTACATTTATAACAGGGTTAGTGTGTTAATAGTCTTAATTACAATAGATACGTGCGTTATGTCTTTCTAACTAGCGACCTGCCTCGGCTTTGCACGAGTGCTACAAAAAGTTGCCTCGCGCTCGCACCTACAGCGGATTTTCAATGTGTCTGGCAAGATGTAAAAACCATTAAAACTGTCCAGCTATTGAGGTAACATTTTTTTTATAGGTACCCATGTAACATATATAAAATTCAGTCTTTATAATATAACGAAAGTATAATTATAATTTATTAAAGTTTAGGAGTGTCTGGCAAGGGGTTGCAACTGTACTAAGTGTCCGGCAATGGATGACGTGATTTCTAATGTTATTCCAAAGAAAATATAAAAAAATTAAGCTTTATACTTTAACAAATTTAAGGTACTATTTTATATACCTTTACTGCTTGTTACCTGCCCGAGTAACCACAATCCAAAGCCAAACTCCATTCTAGCTGATCGTTCTTACCTGTGTTGGGGACATGCACAGAGAAACTTTCACCTTTTATAAAATAACGAAGGTCTGGGTCGTGGACTCTTGGGCAATAGTGATAGTGATCTATATTTGCTCTATTTTTTTTATCCTCTTGTATCCTTTTACACATTGGTATTAGGTATGTTAACGTTAGTAATATTTTTATGCATATGAGTATGTATCTATACCAATATTATAAAGCTGAAAGTTTGTTTGTTTGTTTGGTTGAACGCGCTAATCTCAGGAACTACAGGTTCGTATTGAAAACCTCTTTTAGTGTTGGATAGCCCATTCATCATGGATAGCTATAGGCTATATAATATCACGCTACGACCAATAGGAACGGAGCAGCAATGAAAAATGTTGCAAGTACAGGGAAAATCTTTTATATGAAGCAGACGAAGTTTCGCGGGTAAGCTAGTAATCGATAAAATCAAGAAATATACCTATTCTTTCGGCTCGCGATTTAATTCAAGGTCTAAGTCAGCGTTGATACCAAAACATCGCTTGTGACGTATTTATGAATAAAAACTTAAACAAATTGCCCTATTTGGTATAATACAAGAACAACCATTTAATAATTCTATTAGATATGGCTTTTTTGTAAATGTTAATAAAATACATTTTCCTTGTGTTGTGTCCACGAGATGACGCCACGTTGATGTCGTACAAAACTAAATCAAAACATTATTTAAATATTATTTTTCTTCTAAGTTAACTGTTATTTAGCAAAAAACCGTCCGTAATTGTATTCTGAATGAAGCAAATACCAAAAACAAGTAACAAAAAGTAGTAGGTTCCACCGAGATTTGAACTCGGATCGCTGGATTCAAAGTCCAGAGTGCTAACCATTACACCATGGAACCGAATGAATGCGAGGCCGATATTTCGAGGTACTTTCAAAGTGCATGTTATACGCACGGATTTTTCATTATAACTGTGTTTTGAACGAATTAAATATTTTATCGTATAAGTTTATTCATTAACATTGGTATTTACAGATATCTTAATAACATTTATTTATAATTATTACAAGGACCTACGTCGTTTTAGTAATATTAAAGCTTAACATTTTCATAGTTACATCTGAAGTACTACTCCTAGTATACTTAATAAACTTATAAGTTATAACTGTGTAAAAGTTCCTCGAAATAATAATATTATTTCTGTGTTCTTATATTTATTTGTTTTAATCTGCCAAGATTATTTAAAAATAATAATAATGAGAAATATTTATCAATTGATAAGAATGAAACTTACTGATATAGATACTGATACTGATATAGACTTACTTATATTAATTATTTTACGTGTGTTTATCTTTGATCATTACAAAGTCGTCTAGTAAATATTAGTCATGAGTTTACATTTGTTTAACAATCTTAATCATTTATATTAGTAACAGTTCATTGACATTTTTATAGTACCTACCTATTCATTTTAACACCGTTAACATTACATATAAGACCTTATAGAAAATTAACTAAGTGACATTTGTCTAGTATTTGTCGGCATTGCAAGCGATTAATAAATATTTACATAAATCAGAATATATTGCTATTATTACTCACACTTCAAATTGTATTTAAATATATTGTTAAATTCTAGGATGACTAATACTACCCACTTAAATACAATAAGTACCTAATATAGAATTACGCCACGTTTTTAAAACTAGTTTTCAATCATATATTATTCTTCTTTACAGTTGCCGGTTACAATCAAGTCGAAGGCTCTTCAATGGCAGAAGGTGGACCCATCAGACCACCTGTACATCCCGGGCAAGGAGGAAGCAGCATGCGATGCGTAGATGCACTACATCACACTTTCGGAGCACGCTTGGACCCATACATGATGCTTTTGATCATATAACAAACAAACTACGGTAGTAGATGTATCGCTATTCGCTAAGAACAAAAGCGTTCGTTCCATACGTAGTCATGAAGGCTGCAGTCAACTAGCTTTGGGTGTAAAACGATATTTAATTAGCCATCGGAATTCGACATTTGGTCCCAAATTGCTGCTATCACTGCTATCAACGATTCCATGGTTCCCAAATTACTGCAATTGATTGATTGATCATCTAGATTGACTTTGCTGAAGTCGTTGTTTAAATGTCCGAATATTTGTAGGAATTAAGTATTAATGACACAGAGCAAGGGTTAATAGAACAATTTTTTTACTAAAACTACGGCACTACGAACTGAAAATGACTGGTCGGTTTTAAAAGGTGTTGTCTATACTTATAAGCAAATTATAATTATTAAATGTTTTAATGTGACAATGATTTTGAAATAAGAGCACGTGTTATGTATGTAGTTTTTAAGGATAATGTGTGACATTATGGATTTAGATTGTAGTGTACTGTCATGTATAATTATACTTTAATTTATTTATTATGTATAATTATGCATATTGTATTTTGATTGACAATATAAGTTATGGTAACAATTATAAGAGCTTAAGCAGCTAATGTTGCTATCTTTCATAGTTTTCAAGGTCTCATGTATGGGCTCCTTAAAGCTATAATAATAATTCTGTAGCGCTTCACAGAAGCCATATTTGTTTGCTGATTCTCAGTAGTCAAAGATTATTATGGCGTATTCGTGATTTAGCTGTGACTTAGTATCTATACTTTGGCCAATTTGATTGGATTTATTAAGTCCATGTTCAATCAAATTGGCTATCGTATGCCATGCACTAGTAAATCGTAGAGAGATTAGACATATTGGTATAATTTAATACTTCTGGTAACTGAATTTCGGTCTGGTATTTATTACATTCCAAAATGATTTGTTCTGTTTTATTGTTCTCATAAACTTACCTACGATGATTCACCGTGCACTATAATTATGCAGCCTGTGATTATTTTTGTTTAAAACCAGTATTGTTTTAGGTATTTTTACTTATATATGACAATTAAGGTTTTTTTAATGTACTTAATTTTGTGATTTCAATGTGATTTTAATTTTGTGTAGGTACCTAAATGTTTTATGTGTAGGTACAATTTATTGTTCATGTTCGTTGACGAATAATCACAATTAATAAATCATGTCTTAAAATATGCTGTTTCATTAAGACTTACTTTCTCCTAAAAGGTTGGCAGAGGTGTATTGCACCCACATTTTGCCAGGTTTTTTAGTTCCCACGTAATTGGGGATGAGCAGGCAGACTCCCTGCTACTGCTGAGATGCTGTCATCATGCACAACATTCGCATCCATTAGCTATGCGGTAAGTAGGCAGTATTCTTTGTTCTATATTATATCTAAATAATAATAATAATGTCCTCCAGACCAAATTACGGTCACAGCGGCCAATCTTAACAGAGACTAGTCATCTGCGCAGGAGATATTATAGTGCACAAATGAGTGTGCAAACGCAAGTGCACTCTCTGTTCCCCAACTCATGATTCGATGAGACAGTAATCCGACACGACTCTCTCTCTCTCCGAGAGAGATCAGGGGCAAGCCCAACGGCTTTACGTGCTTTCCGAGGCACGGGAGTGTCTAACACCGCCAACTACCTAACTCCGGGCTGCTATTGAAATTTATTGACAGAAAACCCAATAACTTTTTGTTGACCCGAGTCGCGATTTGAACCAGAGACCTCATGCACAGCTGTCGTATTCAGTACCGCTGCGCCACGGAGGCATAAATACAAATGTATGGTCGATATAATATCCTAACTAATCAAACTTAATTATAAATGTGTAAGTGAGTTTCTCTGTTAGGCTTTTATAACTACTCGACCGATCATCAAGAAATTTCGCATACCTACACGTTGTTAGGGTCAACGAACACACACAGAAAGCTACTATTCCCGAGGGATAGAAAATTGACATACTACATTTATGCAAGCGAAGCCGTGGACAAAATCTTGTAAATAATAATATCAGCCTTGTTTATAGACTACGCTGCCTTCCACTCACAATCATGCTGTAGTCTACGTGACTAAGTCAGATTAGCGAAGTTTCGCGAATAGCATAAAACATACCTAAGCATGTGGGAATTCTCACTAGCAAGGAGTGTCCTGAAAAACCTGGTATTAAATGTATTGATTGAAATAAAATTGTAGTTTAGAGGCTTTTATCTTATAAAGGTATGCCAGCCTCATCGTACCCTTAGTTTATATTTTCCTTATGTTTAATTACACGCTTGCTTAATTACTATGAGGTAGAGGCAGACAGTGCTGCAGATACCATATCACGAACACAACTTGCTGTCGGCGATAAAGGTTCTGACAAATCCTTATAAAAACCCCTACATCATATTTATTTATGTTAAATGTCTGCATCACTAACTACCTCTCCCTTTGGTACTTGCCAGTAGAACATAAGTTATACTTATTTTATTTTCGGAAAACCAAGGGATCCGAAACAAAGGGAACCGTATTCAAGTTACGGATAACGGAAAGTGATCATAGCTAATCATCACCATTCGGCCTACGCTCTAAAACGTTATTGATAAACATTAGAGTATTAACTGTTTCGCCTATCAGATGCTCAATCCACGGCGATATATTTTTTTAATTTAATAGATACAGTAACAAATAACAAAAACCTAGAGACGTAAAATTCAGAAAGCCACATTGAACTGTCAATTTACATTCGGTATAGGACCTAACAGTATCTTATTACACTAAACATGTGTGTGGTATGATAATGAGGTAATTAATAGAACAGAAACTGTAGACATCCGTGTTTTTTTTAAAGGCATCTCTCACACTAGGAATATTTCTTGTGCCACGGAGGTCTTTACAAACATTCAAACGACGAACACTAAGAACACCCAGACTCTCTATCTATGGATTAGGTACACAATTTTTCTCTCGTGCCAAGTTGAACGTACAACAGTCGGCGCAGTGGTAATGGTGGCGAGGTGATCACTTACTCCACTTCGCCATTTGCATGCATATGCATTATGTAGTACCTTGTAATAAGGTGAATAGTCAGGTGGCGGCGACAATGAAGACACAAGTTGTACAGAAAAGCACTTATATTATCTTGAATGCACGTTTCAACGGTTAGAATATGAATGCCCCCAAAACATTCTAACCGCCGGTATTTATACAAACATTTGACCTAATTTAATACTAAATTCACAAACTCAATAGATAATTTTAAACATTGTTTATCTTAATTATTCTGATGATTATTTACATACAATTATTATTTAATAATACAGGACTATGTAACATTGAGGATTTATTACACCGGAAGCAGATACGCTAGTGTCACAAAATCAGTAAGAATCTAATAGCTTAATCATTATATTATACACAGTAAAACAAAATGATTATAGGATTGATTATTCTACATAGTGTAAAAAAAGTATAGAGATCAGTACCTAACAATACGTACTATTTATTAATCGCGCCGGAAGCTGACAAGCGGAAGGCGCCAAGCTAATAAATATAATTAAGTATAAAGAAATATGAAATAACTATTTAGATTATTGATTACAAAATTATTAATTCAATTATAAAACGATAATAGGTTTTAATGTACATATAGTGGTTAAGATGTAACCGAACTAGCAGTATATGTGAGGCTGGAAGTGTTACGTTATAACAACCTATTCTACCAAAAATTTAATGCGAATAATGACGATCTGTGAGTTCGGTATTCACTGAACCAGCTTCAACTAAAACTGAATTCGAATATTATTCTACTAAGCATGGCTTCACACAAATAACATACATACATACATAGATTCACGCCTGTTTCCCAGAGGGGTAGGCAAAGACTACGGATTTCCATTTGCTACGATCCTGACACACTTCTCTGGCTTAATTCACTTTCATCACATTCCTCATACACGCCCGTCGGTTCAAGGTGCTCTTAACCTAGGCTTTTTCCAGGACGCCTCCGATCTGATCAAGAAAATAACATTACTTATTATCTGTATAAATCTATCGGCATGTCTAATCACGCTCATCCAAATCTTGATTATTACATACATTAATGAAAACAGCTATTATGTGGTTTTTGGTATTCACCTCAAGTATCTACAAAAACGTATCCGTTGCCCCAGCGGCAAAAGCTCGAATTTCATAATTTGAGTTTTACAGATTTTCAGTGTATGACGTCGTGTAATTATTGTGTATGGTATGTAAAAATCTGTTTATCCAACCATTGGGGAGTTATTCATAAAAAAACTGTTTCCACTGCGACAACGTTGACCCAGCGCGCGAACTGTTTTATCATATTGAATTAGAAGAAAAAAACAAGTTCTAAAATTAGTGTAGGTATGACGTGAGGTAATTGTGTATGTCTAAATAAAATTAGTGTGCCATTAAACTGCGAAGATATTCAAGTTACCTCTGCGTCAATGTTTGGCCATTTGCTAGATTCCATATTTAAAACCCTTTTATAGGCAAAATTGTAGGCAACTGTACAAAATTACTAAATAGTATACAGTAAATTATAGAATGTTACCTAAATATAGTGTACGACCGCTTTTTTGTAGCCATCCGAACTCGGTCGGGTTATGTAGGAACGAATTGCCGTGGTTGTCAGTATTATAAATGTATTTCGTTAATTATGTGTAATGAGATTAAATTATAAATGTGAATAGTAAAATTATGTACCAGTTATTGAAATATGTTTACCTAACTATTTCTTATAGGCTGTGTATCAAAAAAATATTTTAAATTAGACCTCCAGCAATGCAACAGTGAAAACCGCATTCAATTTCGAGCAGTCGTTTTTGCGTGAGGCGCGTACGTACTTATAAATAAGCTCATTATTTTTCTTAAATATTTCCTATGTACTTACATACATTAACCAGTAACAATTGTATTAAACTTATGCATAGAAGATAATCGACGTCAAAATCAACGTCATCAAAACGTTTCGTCGGAAGAAATTGAGACAATTCATCGCGGTAAATATTAGGTCGGCAAAGGAGATGTTTCATTTTCGGCTATGGAATGTACCTACCTACTATCAGCCAAAAATGGCAAAAAATACCAGGAATCGGGGAAAATATTATTACCTGAATTTAAGTTGAATTACGTTCGCGCTTAAAAATAATAGTTTTCATATTATTACCATTATATTCAATATGGCGGTGGTTCTCGGTCATATAATTTTGTATGCGTTCATAAATCATATCGAAAACTGTACGAAAGTACTATATAATAATATAAATATATATGTCAACAATAAATATGTTTTAGAGTAAGTATAATTTATTCATTTCAACTATCATACACATCTTATCAACAAACAATCAACATAAAAAGTATATTCATATAATATAATAGTGATTTTGCAGGGTGCACTCAGGAACGACACATTTTGTGTTTGATATTAACTGTCAATGTCATATTGACTGATAATAAATATTCCAATGCTGAATTGGCGTTTCTTATTACACTTTCCTGAATTTAGTATATGTTTTCCTTTCATTTTTACAAGACTTATCAATTCTTTGGTGAATATTATTCCAGCAAGAGTTTTTTTACTTCTGGCAGTTCTAGCATTCTAAGTTATGCATAAATGTCATCTATCAACTTGTCATAGATAGTCCGCATGACAAACGTCAAACATTTTATATTTTATTTTGCGCAACGAAAATACTAGAAATTAATAAAGAATTGCTTAACTAAATGTATTTAGGGGTACAATTCCCAGGTTTCCTGAGGATGTACAAATTATAGCCGGAGTCCTATACAAAAGTGAAACATCTCTTTTCGATGCGTAATGTGCATACTAAAAGAACTACATTTATGATACACTTCACCTTAGTCTACATATAGAGAACACTCTAAAACATTTTGAAAATAAAGACTAATTAAATTAATTAAATTTATAAACACTAAAATAAAACACTTATTTGCGTCGTAGCCATTTGGAACAGAGCACAAGACTCAAGCACTTTGGACAAATCGGAGACCAGACTGTGACATCGAGCCGTGCTGAGGCGAATCAATTTACTGTCCCCTCTTGTGTTAAAAGTGCTTCCACATGTTAAGCAATACATCTGAATGCACAAAATGTTTGCATATTGCACATGTACATGCACATTTGCCACCCGTGTTTGATACGAGCTGATGTCAGATCCCGTAACTTGTCACAAAGATTTAGGAATAAGGGGCAGATTAGGTAGAAGTCGGTATTTAACCTGTTGTCTTTGAAATGCCAGATATAATTAAAACCTATTGTGTCAATTGGTGTCTGGCCGCCTCGGTATATCTACCACTGCGACTTAATAGGAACATAGTTTGAAGCAGCGGTCGCTTAATAAATAGTGCATTGATTGAACTCGCGATCGAGAGGTCGCGGTTTCGAGTCCAACGCATTACACCAATCTGAATCCATTCCTAATACAAGCATTCTAGCTTAGCTTTATTTAAGAAAGAATACGCTCGCATTAAGTATAAAATTCTGCGTCGCGTGGGATTTTACAACTACACAAATAACGGACATAGCCACAAATATACTTACTATTAACTGATATAAAAAATAGAATTATACATTTATAGGTAGGTATGTAAATAAATATTATGTCAAATTCAAATCGCGCGGGTATTTGATTAAATATATTTCGAATAACGTTTTTTTTATATCTCTTCTACATACATATTTTCTTTCCTGACAGGGGGTGCAAGTGCAAGGTGCAAGGGGATGCTGCCCGGCGCCCATGTTGTAATATAATAGTACTTTTTAACACGCTTTTATTACCTTCACCTGTATGTTTGTTTGTAACCGATTCCTTTGGATTTAATTTTGACCTACTTCAAACGGTCAGATTTCATTTTAACGTTGTAGACTTGAAGACTTGAAGACGAAGACTTGTAGACGAGAACCGATGACAATACAATAATTTGATAAGATTATCTCATTATCCTGATTAGATTGTCAGGATTAATGATTTTCTCACAGATCCTTTGTGTGAGAGCGAAAGAGATAGAGCAAGCGCGTGGTCTGCGCATGTACACCTTTCCGATTCGAGCACTCGGCTTGGAAAATTAATATTTCACATTAATATTTTATAATATACAAATAGAAAATATGATTGAAAACTAAAAAAACACGCTTTATTTAAAAAACCAAGTAAGTTTTTTTTATAATTCAAAATAAGGATAGGTTGATTAATAAAAGAAATCATTTTATTGTAAAAAAGCGTGGAGTGCTTTGTAAGATATATTGATAATGACGCTACTTGGTGCGCAAACGTTATTGATATTCCATTTCATATATTTTATAAAAGAGTATTTGTGGTGATGTTTTGCGATGCTATTGTAGTTAGTAAAGTAATAAAGTTTTATGACTTGGCATGAAAAGTTGATATCGATTCACTTTAATTTATGTCTTGAACGTCTCAGTTCAATTTGTATTGTCGCCTTTTATGTCAGAAGGCATTATTGTCTCTTAATTCATTAGTGGAAGGATAGCACTTGCTTTTATCATGGTAATTTGAATGTGACGGCATACAGAAAAATAATTTATGTTTATGGAACCAGTTAGGCGTCAACTATTGTGTCTGTGAGCAAGACAGATCGTAGAGATTCTGGGCGCCTGGTCATTTTCGGGTTCACGGTGAGATCATACAAATCAGCTGTTAGTTTTGTTTATTTGATCGACTAGAATATATTGATAGTCGTAAATCGATAGAAAAGAAAATGCTATATCTTATTAGTGAAAGTAATGTATACAGATTTAAAACTTCGCGGTTTTCCATTGTAATGGGGCTATATTATGTGACGCTTTAATATGACCACAGCTTTCCGCTACACGCTGTATATATACTTAAAGGGTAGGGAACAGGAATAAAAAAAAGCCAGTATGTAAAGAAAATAGTCTTATTTATAATCATCAATCTAAACCACTCTGTAACATATATCTTATAATTTCACAATAATTATTGCTTTTTATTCAAACAACATGTTAGTTTATTTACGCAATAGGTTAACATCAGTGACTTCGGTGATTATATCTATACTAATATTACAAAAAGAAAAGATTTGTCTGTTTGTAATTAATAAACTTTGAAACTACTGAACCGATTTTGATAATTATTTCACCGTTGGAAAGATTATTATACAGAAGTAACATAACATCACGCTACGAGCCACGAAAGCGTCGCAATAATCCTAAACGTGGCGGGGCCGCAACCGCGAAGGGTAGCTAGCAAATAATATATTGGAGCAATAAAAAAGCCGATGTTCCTGCTGCCAATCTTTTATATATTGACACAATTACAGCAAGGAATATAGATGGATGTTTTTCTACTAACAGGAAAATCGTTCTTCCAAGCGTATTTTACTTATTCGGCTATATTAATACTAAGTTTTGTACATCAATAACGATAGCATAGGTGTATGTTCTTTCAGCGGATTCAAGCTTATTTAATAATATAACATTGTAACATTCTAATAAATTCTTTCTAAATAGGTACAGTCACCTGTAATAGTGCATGGCAACTTAAGGTCCAAAATCCTGTGAACATACTAACTAATCCTGGTGCCAAAATTACCAGTCATGATATTGTTGGACTATACACGAAGGCTTTCAATCTAACGACAAATATAGAAAAATCAATGAATGGTTTTAGAGCTGCCGAGATTTGCCTATTGGATAAGGAAATTTTTAGAACCACTTTTCCCAACTTGGTGCATAGTGACACGGTACCACAATCAGGCCTCAACATAAGGACTAGTACCCCAAATATAAATGAGTCTTAAACATACAACGAACTAGAAGCCCCTGAATTAAATGAACAGACAAATGCCACTCAAGCAGCTAGTGATTCCCAACCTCAAACGCAAATCACAAATCCGGGTAAAATTTACACAACCTTTAATCTATTTATTGTGAGCTATAAGTCCTAATCCCACTTACATAGTACGTGGGATTAAGACATAGCTCACAGAGGTAGGCACCTATGTGATTTCTATAAGCCAGGATCAACAGCTTAATTAATTGAAAACATTGAGTATAACACTCAGTGAGCCCCAGGAAAAGTATACTTTCTTGAGATCTGCAACGAATTATAATCAGAAGTATTATTAACTTCTATATTGGATGTATTCAATTTGAATATTTTATGACATTTGCTTTATTCAATTGATATTTTAATACTCTAGACGCAATAATTTAAATTAAAAAGGCACGAAATGAGAACCTCCCTATATATATTGTTATTGTTAATACCTGGTTTATACTATATTTAAAGTAATGGCAATTATTATCAAAAGAAGGCTTATATGCTTCAAGTGATATAAACTGCAAAATGTTGATAAAAATTTGGTAATAAAGAAATTCAGTCAATATGATTTAAGTTTTTCTGTACTTTAGGTTGATTGTTGTACTTTAATTTCCACAAATATAGATTCTTTATAGTTTGAGCTAGATATTTTTATTAAGTTGTAGCTATAGTAGTAAGTCAAATAGGTAACATGCTTTAAGTTCATAAAGGAACGGCTCTTAACACAGCGGGATCTCGAATGCGCGAGCGAACAGTTCAGGAGGAGAACAACTGTCAGTAAGTATTTGTAGCAATTTTCAATCAGTTCGCCTAAAACAGAGCGCCAAGAAAAAGGAATGACAGCGCTATAGTTTTTAAATACTTAGCTATCTATTTAACTCGCGTAATTAATTATTGTATCTTCTTACATAAAACAAAAGTACACATCAGTACATAGTGCAGTTTTTAGAAATTACATGTGAGACTGAGTTTTGCGCGATCTATTGTATATAATATCATTCTTTATGAAGCAATCAAGTTATGCAAATGTCGCTTATGAAACAATACTGTTGTATAATGGAACAATTGATTTCAACATTATTAATTACTATGAATGTTACGTCAAATTGACTAAATATTGACATGAATAATTATGGATGAGAAGAAAAGTGTTATTTTCTTGTCAAATATCAGTCACATTGAACATTTTGGCCCGCAATGTAAAGAATATACTATTCTATACCTAATGGTTTAAAGAGATTTTATTGCATACAGTATGTAAGGGACGGCCGGCGTACCGAAAATGTCTGCGTAACATCTTGCGATTCAGGCGCGAACTTCAATTCATGCTTAAACCGCAGGATTAATTGTTAACATCTCGTATAATTCAATTACGTTGCTATTTTAGTAGTATGGGGAAATATTTTAAATAAAATTGGCTGTTTATTAAAAATATATATTATTATATGTAATGTGTATTATAATTCACAACCAGAAAAATATGAAATTGCAAAAAATATATGGGGTTTTCAGAAGAAAATTACAACAATTAAACTTACAATAATGGCCTGAATCTACTGCTTCCATAAGCTGTCCCTTACACCCGGTATACAAACATACCACACTAGTATTATGAACTTCTGCAGTTAAAGACAGTGATAATAAACCTAATACTTCTTGATAGTCTTTCTGATGAGCGCCATGCGTTGTCTGTGTGCTTCTGTGACAGCGGCGCGTTTGTACGGCCGCAGTTCATCATTACCGAAACCTGGGATCCACATGTTCCATTGCCGTTCTGTAAAACAATGAAACAATTAAAAGAATTATTTATCTATTTATAAGAAGCCAGCTCTTGTAATAGACAACAATGTTATAAACAAATTAAATGACAACAAATTTGGTTTAAATATCTAATATTCTCATAAGCCACTGGACTGAAGATGTCATTGTGACAGCAATTGGTCAAGGTAGTATATACTTGTAATCATGACAGTACATTTATCATGGTTTAGAACCAGGGATATTGCGAATATTCGCATCCGCATCCGTAATTGCGGAGCTGCCGCATCGATTTGGACATCCGCATTTGCGGATGTGAGCCTTTAAATATACATATCCGCATCCGCGGATGTCAAAAAATCTGCATCTTCAACATCCCTGTTTAGAACTCACCATAATGTTGTTAGTATACACATAATATATATGTGTATGTTGCATAGTTAATGCACAAAGATAAATGCATTTCATTTTCAAGTGGACAAGCCCATTCAAATTAATTGGTGATGGTAAGAATATTATGAGCCTAGCTTCTTCGAGACTTTCCTTGGTGAGTAAGAGTTTTGAGCATCTTACATGGGGTATCACCCACACATTGGCCATTGTCAACCTAACAGGTTATAGGAATTGCAGATATCTGTATGGGAAGATGAATACATTTCCATTCAGACATCTTTAATTCCTGTTGCCTAAGGTTGGCAATGTATTAATGACACTACTGATATTACAAGTGCCCTTAGGCTACTATAAACGATTACAATCAGGTGGTCTACATACTATTACCATCCTATTACATAAAAAAGGTTCAAAAGCTCACCTAAATGTAGTTGCACATCTTTCAACTCTACATTAGGAGCATGTCTATGTCTAGCTAGTGAGCATGATGAGCTTAGGGCAGTGTCTATAAAGTCATCAGCAAGCTGGAGCAGCATCTCTTCTACCTCTTCATCCAGCTGAACAGTTGGGTCAACTTCACGAACTAACTCTTGTAAACGGGGTCGACTTAGAAGCTGAAATCATTAAATTGCAAACTTAAGTTGTTGACTTGCATTGTCACTTAACCTATTGAGTGGCACACCAGTGGCAACTGGCTCCCATACATTTTAAACAATGTCTGGCATTCTCACAATTGACAGGTTAAAGTGCTTTGTTTGTTAACTGGAGTAAACATGGAGCAAAATTACCGAACTAGATTTAATTCCTAAGTCATTGGAATTAAACTACTTTACGGATTTTATCGCGTTGTTTATTTGACCAAATTATACCAGAAATACACAAGGAAAACATTCCCCTACATCCTATTGTGAGTCAGACCGACACACCAACTTACAGACTGGCTCTGCACGTAGCGAAGATACTCTCACCACTCAGAGGCAACTCGAGAGCACATGTAAAGGATTCATACCATTTTGTGAGTGCGATTAAACACATACATCTCACTAATAATGAAACAATGGTTAGTTTTGATGTACAGTCATTATTTACATGCATACCTGTACATGACTGTATTGAAATAACTAAAAGGAAGCTAATAGAGTACAATATGCCTGAGGAATATGCAGAACTACTTAAGCATTGCTTAACAACTGGCTATCTGTTGTGGGACAATAAATTCTACATACCAGTTGATGGTGTGGCAATGGGCTCCCTACCACCTGTTGTTACCGACATATATATGGAAGACTTCGAAGATCGAGCTTTACAGACTGCCCCCATCACACCCAGGATTTATAAGAGGTTTGTAGATGATAGTTTCACAATATTACCAATAGATAGTGCAAGTGTATACCTAGAACATCTTGATTCCATTAATAACAACATCCAATTTACTATGGAATTAGAGGCAAATAATTAATTAGCTTTCTTAGATGTTCTTGCCATCAGGAATCCGGATCATACTTTGAGCCACACTGTTTATAGGAAAAACACCATACAAATAAGTACTTAAACGGTGAATCTCACCACCATCCTAAATAGTTGGATACCGTGGGAATGTCTTTGTTTCAGAGAGCCCATGGGATCTATGACAAGAAACACCTGGACGCCGAACTTCAACATGTCAAGCAATTACTGCAAGACAACAAGCTCCAACAGCCGCGCAGTTGTCACAGATCCCGAGAAAGGCCAGCCACAGTTGAGCGCCAGCCTACTATACTGCCTTATGTAAGGGGTGTCACTGACAAGATTGGCTACAACTTGAAGCTAGCTTCAATCAACACATACTTCAAGCTGCCAACGAAGATAAGTCAATTTTTACCATCCCTCAAGTGCCAAACCTTTACAAGATGCAGGGGTCTATAAAATAGATTGTGACTATGGACTCTCATACATTGGTCAAACCAAGAGAAGCATAGGCATAAAAGAACACTATAGCTGATGTAAAACACCAATGTTCGTTGAAGTCTGCTGAGTGTGAACATGTGCAACAGGGGACCAACCACTACCTGAGATTTGACAAACCATAGATTTTCACTGAAGAACACCGAGGATTCCTACCAAGGATGCTTTGTGACGCTATTGAAATCAAAAAACATCCTAATTTTAATAGAGAAGATGGTTGGAATGTACCAGCTTGGGATCCAGTAATTCAAATAGTCAAACCACAGCTAGACTTCATGATACTTTGAGTTCATTCTGCATAAATAGAAACACCAATGATTAAATTATGTTCAGGTACTTTGAAATAACTACACTGGAACATTGAGACAACTACCATCTTAGTCTCCCCGTGACCATGGCTGCTGAAAAGCAACCGAAACTTTGGGGAAAGTCTAAACTTAAATATAAATAGTTTTAATTAATAATTTAATTAGCTTAAAATTAGTAAAGTTTAATAGTAGTAGTAGTGTAACAGTTTTCAAAATTATGTAATAGAGTGTCAAATAAACAACGCAATAAAATCCAATAGTAGTTCAATTTCAATTAATAATATTACTAAGTCATGTTTAGTTCAAGTTTTAAAGTAATGTTATATCAATGTTTAACCAGTCACAGAGTATATGCAAAAATTAAAATTATCTCCTATAATGAAAGACTTAAATAAAGCAGGATAAGAGTGTACAAACATTGCAATATGATCTAATAATAATATGGTTGGATATGTTAATATACCTATGCAAATAACAAATTGAGGTGATTACATTTAACCAAGTTTAGTGTTATGGTATAAACTAAATTAATTATAGATGAGATGAGAGATTAGTAATAAACTTGCAAAACTCTTGGAACTCGGATCGACACTTGCCAACAAAAATGCAATAGCATGCTAAGCATTTTCATTAACTTAATCTCACCTGTGCGGCCTGGTCTCCTGCGCCGCTCTGATTAGCTTTAGCACCTACTTGAGCCTGGGTACCCATAGGACTATGCTGTGACGGAGAACCTTGAATTGAAGTAGACTGCAGTTGAGGACTTTGCAGTGAATTGTTTGCGTATTGAATAGCACCCTGATTAATTGAACCAATCGCAGGCATATTTGGAGCTTGACCCATAGAATTATTGGACATGATGACAAAGAACTTTATAGGTAGTCATCAAAGGATTTATTATTTCGTTGAACTCAATGCCAATATTGCCAAACATTCCAAATCACACCGATTTACACGATTGTCGATTTGACATATACTAGTCTATGGTCTTTGGATTTGACGTGTGGATAAAAGAATATATAATATTCTATTCTATCACATAAACACATCACCATCTAGCCCAAACTAAGCAGAGCTTGTACTATGGGTACTAGACAATGGATAAACATACATAGATAATATATATTATCTATTATAGACGTTTGTCAACAGTATGGACTAAGGCTTTTTGTCCCAATAATACTAAAATGATTGTATTCAAGTTTTCGTTGATTATTTATCTAGTAGTTGATTTTTATGTATTACTAACAATTATGAGTCTAAAGGTTACTCGAATAAATGAATATTATTATTATTATTATTATAATATGGCTAATGTTAAGTTCAATCAAAATTATATTATTTGGTGCTGCGGTGCTGGCTCGATGGTTCTTCAAGGAGTCGGGAAAAAGGTTTCTCTGTTTCAAATTCTCATTAGCAACACGTAGTCGGATAACGTAATCTGAAGACAACAAATTATTTTTATTTCGTATCCGTACTAGATTTCATGCCCCCTGTCGCGGTGGGGAGTTGACAAACATAATACAATTAACAGACGGAAAGTGCAATTAGCACACAAATTATTGACAAATGTGGGATTCGAATACAAAATATTTGTATATATATATATATATATATTTGTATAAATATTTTATTTTGACTAACACGATGGAGAATAACTTGAATTCATAAATAATATCGGTGAATGCTACGTATTTCTAAAAATTATATATGAAAGAATTGAAGCCTTTTGTTAAAAAAGCCATCGTAATTTTCAATTGAGCACAGTTTATTTCCCAATTTTGTTTTACCGTGATAGATCATTTAGTTTAACCTTTTGACCGCCAAAGCATAAAAGTAGCGCCGTGCCGCGATGATAACCGAAGTTTCAAATAAAAGGTAAAAGAAACACAAATATCTTAATTTTGTTCTTAAAAACATGTTATTGTTTGTCGGCTCATGCCGACGGTGGCGTGATGGGCAAGTTTTCGTTTGTCGGCTATACCCGACCGATTGCGATCAAAAGTTTTCCTTATTTGAATTTGTGCACATTATGAACACTCACACTGTATATAGGTATTATATTATTTAGATTCGTATTATTTAAAACTCTATACTATATAAAATATTTGCGAAGAGATGCATCCGCCACCCCCCTGGGGTTGCCCGACCAACTATTGGAGAATGCATGGCGAGTGCCTCCTTTTCTAATTATTCTATTACAATAGATTATAGTATGTAATGCAAGATATAATAATATATACTGCCAACTAGTATTTTTTTCTGATATTCATGCTGAGCGCTTATATGCCTCACGCCAGATTTGGTTTTAGGTCCCATATAATAAGGACGAGCCTATTGCTACCTAAACGGGCACAGAACCAATCTCCGCTATTGAAAATTTCTTAACAGCAAAGCTTAATAATACTTTGCTCAGCCAGGGAATCCCACCCAAGACCCCATACACACATTTGCACAATTGCATTGACTCCCGTTGCGTCACCGAAATATAGTAATGCTGCGAATAACCTAATTAACCGAGCAACTGGTTAAGTTATTGTAATGACAAATAATAAAATCTACATTACCCAGTTATAAATATACTTATATGCGCCACCCCTTCTTTATTATACATGTTTGTTATTAGTTCATGATATAAATAAAAATGTCTGCTACGTGTAAACTTTATTAAACTAGTCAATCTCATCAAGAAGCGAAGAACCGTCTGAAAAGTCTTCTTCTTCAACAAATCTATCTGCTGGCACTTTATTTTCGCGCATATTCTCTACAAAGTCTCTTAATGCAGCCTGGATATTCCAACTGTGATACCTTAAGCGCCTGGAAAATAAATTTACTTCATCAAATATAGGTACCATATTCATCTTGTAGTCACAAGGTCAACAAGATTCTAAAATATTTGTCTGTCAATTTCTAGGATGGGTTAACTTATCCTAATATTACATACATACATAGATTCACGCCTGTTTCCCAGAGGGGTAGGCAGAGACTACGGATTTCCATTTGCTACGATCCTGACACACTTCTCTGGCTTCATTCACTTTCATCACATTCCTCATACATATCCTAATATTATAAATGCGAATGTGAGTTTGTTTGTTACATTTTCACGCCTTAACTACTTGACCGATCATGATGTAATTTTGCATACCTACACATTGTCAGGGGTACAGAAAAGGACACATTTTTGTTGCATTAAAACGACTTTGTTGCCAGTGCAACGGAATGCGTATAAAGCATACTCCGCTTGCAGTGGTAAACTTCATCTTTGTTCGCGGCAAAATATTGTTTTGCTAGGAACTAAATATAATGAGTCCACCAATTAGTTAAAAAAAAATAAGAAAGAATTGTTTATCATACATGAAAATACTTACAAATCAGCTTCCGGTTTTTTCAGTTGAGTAATAATTTGAAATGCTTTAGATAAGGCTTCAGTCTCTTCACTACTCGGATTAATTAGCGTTAAAGTGTTCACATTTACTATAGGATACTGAAAAATAAGGAAATGGTTTAGTTTTAAAAGTCCGACGACAACACACATTGTTTTGTTTTTTTTTATCAGCGACGTCTCTCGCACTAGGAATAAATCCTCTGCCGCGGGATGCTTTACAAACATTCAAACAACGGACACAAAGAATACACAATGATAGGCTGAATCAATATCATAAAATAAAAAACAAAAGGAATTTAAATACCTTAAAACTATTCTTAATCTGTTCATTACTTGCAAACCTCAAGTTTAACATATCATGTTTTACAGAATATATTGTCGTTTTATTTTCTACGTGGATATTGAGTAGAAAAGTCCTTCTGAATGAAAATATATTTTCTGTTGGATTCTCTGGACCAACTAGCTCCTTGAAAATTCCATCAATGACTAGTATTAACACTGTTTTCTGTAAAATAAATTTGTTAGATTAAATAAGTGTATTATTCATAGCAGCATTTGCCCTAAAATGTATTTTAAGAAAATACATAAATTTTTAAAATGATATTGCATTATTGATCTGCTTTCTTTTGTCAAAATATTTCTATCAAATTTGAGCCAGAAATGTCTTATTATCATAAAACGGCCTCGATGGCGTAGTGGTTAGTGTAACCGACTGCCACGCCTGAGGTCGCGGGTTCGATTTCCGCACAAGTCAAACATTTGTGTGCATGAACATGGATGTTTGTCTTGGTCTGGGTGTTTCTATGTATAATATATATGTATTTAAAAAAAAAGTATATATGTATGTTTATCTATTGTCTAGTACCTGTAGTACAAGCTCTGCTTAGTTTGGGCTAGATGGTGTTGTGTGTATGTGATAGAATATTATAACAAAATAGGATTTTCCAAAAAAGTTAAATTATAACACAAACATTCAAAACATAAAGGAGAATGTCAAGATTTGGTTTAAAGAAAGAAGCCTCCGACATACTTTCTAAAATATTGGTAATTCATAATAGATAATAATATAATTTTTGCAATATAAAACAAAACTGTAGAACATCACCAACAAAAACTCAATTTAAATAGTGAATGTAAAGAGTATATTTCTCCACTAGATGGCACTTTGACGAATTGTACACTTAATAACGGTCACAAAATTCGCACTGACAATAAAAAAGCCCGACCCTTACATGTTTTTTTTTATGTTTGTTTTAATTGTTAGCCTCAGATGGCCTCTACAACTTTACGCGGACTGTGGGTGAGCGCAGAGGGCTCCCAACCCGTTTTTAACCGGCTCGTTCACGAGCATATCGTGATATAAGTGGGGTAAATGATAGATGATAATCTGGCCAGTCGACAGTTTCAGGGCTATCCATTATTTACGCCACACCCTGTATAATATAATACCAGCCCTGTATTAAACTGTCCCACTGCTGGGCACGGGCCTCTACTTAGTGTGAGATGGGTAAGGCCATAGTCCACCACGCTGGCCTAGTGCAGATTGGCCGACTTCACATATCTTCGAGAACATTGAATTTAGAACTCTCAGACATGCAGGTTTCCTCACGATGTTTTCCTTCACCGTTAAAGCGAGCGATAATTTTATTAACTATTTAAGAGATGCGCGCCTTGGGTCATCTGCGTGTCTTACGGTTTTCCACTAGGCTAGGCTATCGATGAATAAGCCAATTAGTCTTCATTCAAAATGTCAGTTACCATAATGCTTTATAATATACATATTTATGTCTCATGTCTATAGTAAGAGGGGTATTACACTCACATTTTGCAAATTATACTTTTAGGTCTCACGTATCTCTACGCGCCACCTATGCATGAGTCTATTGCTGTCTGTCGGATACAGTTCGAAACGCCGGGCTGCTACTAAGATGTTCGTGACAGAAAATCACAGGAACAGTTTGTCCGGGTATCCAACCCAAGAACTCCTGCACGGTAATCGCATTAACCACCGCTATGCAAATACGCGGAAACCCGCTCCGGGTCTCCGTGGTCACAAGACCCGTGATGGTGAAACCGGCGCCGCACCCCTCGACACCCCTAGCCGCTCGCACCGATGTTGCCCTCTGCTGCTGGCTTGTATGCCTATGATGGCTATTCAGGGGGCCCATCTAGTGAGTTGGCGAGTCACCGTCTGCTCACTCGATTGATGCTATTAGAGTATTCTGGGCAGACGCCGTTTTTCATCCATAGTTACCAATATACCGGTCAATTAAACACCCATCTCCATAGCCCAGACGTATTAGAGTACATATAATGTAGCAATAGTCTTACGCCTGCTGCGGCTAGTGCCAGCGTAGGTGTTTCATCCCACTATAAATGAAAACTTGAAAGGCCGTGTCTTTGTGTAAGCCTCCCAAAGGGCCAGGTATTTTTCTAATATGTTAGAAAAATATCTGTGGAGAAACGAAATATAAGCATTATAACAAAAAACTTACATTATGACAGAGCACATCCACAGTAAAAGTGCTCTGGTCATGGATAGTCTGTGGCCACTTCGCGTACACACTCATTATAATATTTTGATTTCGATAAAGCCTACTTATGAATTTTTGAGTAAGCTTCTGCTTGTGCTTAGGGTTTATAATGTTGCGATAAAAGTTTCCATAGTGTGGTATTAATTTCTCTTGAGCCTCTGAAATGAAATGAGAGAAAATTCTTATTCTAAACTTGAATTAGTGGATTTTATTGTGCCTGATCATGGTTGCTGCAAAGTAACCAAAAGTAGTGATGTAGCGTAGTGGGGACCGCAGATCCGGCCCGCTCCGGGCGGCACTTTTAGCGGGCGGCAAATTTTCACAATATATAATAATATCTTGCAAATATTTGAACTATTTGATAACAAACAAGAGGAATACACAATAATGATGACTGTTCTTGCCAAAAGTTTTTTAGAATGGCTGTATATTATAGTCTTTCAAATTGAAATATATAAATAAGGCCGTCAAAATTTTCTGCCGCCCCGGGCGACTGACACCCACGCTGCGCCACACAAAAGGTGGGATAAAATAAAAATGTGATTAAAAGTGATAAATTCCTTAATATGAAGATTAATTTCAATCTATACATTGAAATTAAGCTACTTATAAAGGATTATTTAGTTAACAAAGTTCGTAACACAGTCGCGTAAACGTTAGAGAATACTACACAAGTACAGGTGTATGTCTAGTCATCAAATCGCATATCAGAAGGGCTACTATGAGTATTCCTAGCTCTGGAATCACCTCAACCCATTTGAACATTCTTTCTATCCACTTTAATTAGTTTTACATACGTTTTTACTAGACATGCTGTATAACGCAACATGGCGATCAAGTAATGTATTCTATGCAGTCGAAGTACATCAAAAGTAAATGAAAACTCATGTCAGGCCTTCTATCCCTGATTGTCTTGAAGCATATTGCTTGAAAGTATGTGTGATGGTAATGATAGAAAACAGTATTACCTACCTAAATATATCTGGACACTTATACAAAATTAGTCACACTAACCATTCCACCGAAGTTTACCAGTGGCAGTTACATCAATCAAAGCAAATTTATACCAATATTATAAAGAGGGAAAACATGTATGATTGTAATTTTGTATATTTGTTTGTAATGAATAAGCTCAAAAGTGGTCCAATTTTTATAATTCTTTCACCATAAAGGTGCTCCCTCACCTGGAGCATTCGCCTATAATGTAACATTTCTGATTCGATTTTGATCATTACATTAGAATACTACCTCCCTGACTTGACGAGCATTCGCCTGTAACGTAACATTAAATAGGTATTACAAAATATTACACATTGTATCATCAAGTTGCGCACTATAATGGTCAGATCTCTTCTCACACCAATGTAATGGTCGAATCTGTAACATTACAGGTTGCGCACTAAAATGGTCTGTTCTCCTCACTTTGTGATGTAATACTCGACTCTGTAACGTTACACTACAGGCGAATGCTCCAGGTGAGGGAGCAACTTTAGAAAGATACTTTATCCAGAAATAACAAAGACTATACAACATCACTCAACGAGCCACGGGAGCGGCGCGGTTATCATAAACGTGGGTGAAGTGCAGGACCGTGGAGCATAGATAGATTCTACAAACAGGCAAACTTGAATGAGATAGATTATGTTATACCAATAAATTACCAGTTAACTCAGCCGATACAGTCAATGTAGCAAGTTCTTCATAAAATGGTCGAATTCTTTTGTGTCCTTTCTTGCAATCATAATTTGAGAAAAAGTGATTCACAAATTGTTCCACTACCACTTTTGTTCTTTTATCAGGGGTGGCAAGGAAATTTCTGAAGAAAGGGATTATATGGCCGTGTTGATTGAATTTTACCCCATCCTGGAATAAAAAAGGCAATACTTTAAAAACACAGTATCATATAAATCTGTGTAGATCTTTAAACAGTTAATAAACAATATGATGAGGTAAAAATAAACATTACATATTTTGCTAGATTCATTTATTTTGGATTGCATTTGAGTTTTATAATATATTTCTTTATTATTAATTTATCAAATAGTTGCCAAAATAAATAAATCAAGCAATCTATGTAATGTACCTATGTCCCTTATTGTAGTTTTTGTGATACCTATTTAAATAATATATTACTATGGATCACTCAGAATGCGAATCTGACCCGTACTTTGACTATCTTTTTAATTTTTACTGATAGCAAGAATTGGAAATAAGGGACGAAAAGGACGTTTTGCGAAAGGGAACATTTTGTGACCTGTAGACATACTACTAAGTGGACATTCTGCAACTGAGTCAATAAAATATAGCATTTTGGGATAAATACTAATACTGCTTACCAGTTCAATTAATCTAGGAAACTTTATGGAAACATTCTTAACATATGATATTGGGTCTAATTCTTCACAAAGTGGGTTGCCTTCTATCCATAGTTTTTCAATCTTGCTGCTCACCCTTTGTAGTTCTTGTAACGATGGTATCTGTATCATGGAATATGTTATTCAAAAAATAATCTTTATTCATCAGTATTAAATAGAAAATTTCTAAGAAGTTCTCACTCAAGTCAATCTTTTGCAGTCTTTGGTACCTTACAATTTTTATATATCTATAAGTTACTAGATTTTGTTCACGGCTTTCGCTCGCATAAATGTAGGTTAGGTTAGTAACAGTACCTTTTTTCCTGATAAAAGCTACCGTATGTCCTTTTTTGTACCCCTGATAACATGTATGCGAAATTTCATGACGATCAGTCGAGTAATTAAGGCTGAACATACCAAACAAACAATTAAACTCATATTCGCATTTACAATATTAGTTACCTAGAATTAAAATTCAACCAAATTCAATAGTATTGAAGTAATTACTTACAAATGCCAACTTTAATGTAAGTACATTAAGGTTGGTATTTGTTTAGGAAACTCAGTACCAACACACAAGTCTTGATAGCTGTTTTGTAAATGGTAATAGCCTTTATATTTGTTTTATAATTGATAATACGCATAGCCTCTTTTAGAAATGGAGAATGGATATGTATCATTATATTGTGATTAGACTTGAAAACACAATTTGACATTTTAAAAAGCTTAATATGAACTCTGTATAATGTAAATGTAATGTGTTTGATATCGTAATCCTATACATTATACATCACTGAGACTAGTATAGTATTTAGTACTTACATTATTATGACTTAAATCAATAGATGTTAAATCTGCTTTGATAAAGAAATTCAATATTTCTACTGGTGCTTGACTGAAATAGAAAAATAAACTTTATATAAATTTTATATTTTCCATAAAAATATTTACAACTGTTAGTTTGCAATTAATTTAATTTAATTAAGCAATCAACAAATTAATAACAATATGTACCTTAGATTATTATTTCTCAAAATTAACTTTTTTGTATCTCTTCCCATTCTAAGCATCAATATCTTGTAATTTGCAAGAAGAGACAATTTATAAAACCATATCTTCTTTGATAAAAACTCTGTAATAAAAGAAAATAATTTAAATTACGTAATAATTTGCAATAATGTATTTCTTTATTTAACTGACTTAAAAAAAGGAGTATGTTCTCAATTTGTTGAAATCTTTTTTTATTGTTATTTTTATTTTAGATGAACAAGGCCTTATCACTCAGTAAACATGTTGCATATTTTTTTATATTTTCCATAATCTCACTTCTGTGGGTTTAAAGACATTGGAAATGTTATGCCATGCGAAATAAATGGTTATTATTATTATTATATTATGTTTCTCTTATCACAGGTATTTTTTAACATATTCTATGGTTATAGGTGTTTATATGTATAATAAGTATGTATTTAAAAAAAAGTATATATGTATGTTTATCCAATGTCTAGTACCCATAGTACAAGCTCTGTTTAGTTTGGGCTAGATGGTGTTGTGTGCATGTGATAGAATATTATATTATATTATATTAGAAAGATACCTGGCCCTTAGGTAGGCTTACACGGAGACATGGGTCCAACATGAAGAGGGCCCTTCGAGGGTTTTAATTAAAGGTGCGATGGAACACCTACAGCGGCACTAGCCACAGCAAGCTTAGGACTATTGCTACTTATGAATTCTAATATATGGGCTATGGTTATGGGTGTTTGGTGGACATTGCTAATTATGGACGTATGGATGTATATTGCTAATTATGGATGAGAAACAGTGTCTACCCTGAATATTCTAATTATTATTATAATTATAATAGTACATTTACAATGAGACATCAATTGCCTGATGTCATTGCAGTAAAATAGTAATCTTCATAAAATATTCTTACTAACCTGGGTCTTCACAAAAGTTGGATAAATCCAATTCACGCCATTCATTGAACCGTCGACATACCACACCTGAGACGATATCTTCCACTGTATTCATAGTGTCAAAAAAATCTGCTGCTATTTTGTCATTAAATAACACATCTACATTGAACATGTTTCTGCAGTATGGAAACATGAAGTCAAACTTAATTATCTTCATAACAATGTTCAGATTGGCTGTGTAAAAAGTCGTCAGTTCACCCTGTGATGTACAGTTTACTGGTATGAACACTGAGCCAAAGTAACCGCTTATAACATCAAAAAGTTGCGGGAGACTGTCTTGCCAATTGTGTATCTGAAGAAAAACATTGATGTGTTAGGTTACCTTATTGCTAACTGTGAAGTGTTGGATATATTGCTCGTAAAAGACAAAATGTTAGGTAAGTATTTGTTTTTTAGGAAAATCAATAATAAAAACAAATTTGCAAAGTAGGTTTATGCGTGCAAATGATATCTGAAATTTCAGCTAAAACATTATAACATACCATTATTTTATGAAAAGACTGATTCGTAGTTTCATCTTCATTAGTAAGACAACTTTCAATACAATCAATAATAACCGGCGTTACCGTAGTTCTGTTTAGTAAGAACTTTTTATAGTTCGCCATTAAATACCTCTCAGTGGCCATGATGTGTATATTATAGTTTTATTTAATACGTTAATCCAAATTACTGGATTTCTTAATAATTTTAACTTGATATTTAAATATTTACAATATTACATTCGAGATTTTGAAGTTTGATAACATTGACAACTAAGATGTCAAGGTATATGATGACAACCATAAATAAAAAAAGTCAGTCTTTCAGACAAACAAACTGCACCAAGTAACTATCACATGGAACCACTTATAAAGTTATACACGTACTTTTATGAAACTTAGTAGCGGACTTTCGATCGGTTCTAATATCTTTCATCATAATCGATGCAGTAGTTTATAAGATAAAGCTTTTGAAACCAACCAGAACTTATTGGATTTCGCATAAAATAACTTGGGAAATATTTTAGAATTATCCTGAAGAAGAGCCAACACTTTTTAGCAAACGGGGTTCACAGTTGTCATTCTTACCCGAGCAAAGATAGACCGTTTGTTGTTATTCGGTGCATTTATAATCAGTATTGTGGTAAAAAGTGCAGTTCTCTACGAACAATTAACATATAAATACGCAGAAGAAAATACTCTTAAGGATTATAAATACATTTATCTTATTTACCCACGCGTGTGCGATAAATCAGTGAAAAACATTCTTAAAAAGTCGTTTTTTATTTAAACTCTCAGTGAACTGGACAGTGCAAAACAAAAGACTCGCTACATACCAGATACTATATATACTTATAACAATTATTCACATAAAGAGTTGGTATAATAGGAAGCCTAAATTAAAGGAAACTTTATAAGCGTCCACGGCGCAGTGGTTATACTATTGAAGTTATTTTTTTAAAATTTAATGGACATGAGCGCTCGAACCAGCTGATGCGTATTTCGTAAGATGTTCTTTTTGTGTGTTTAAGAACAATAGCTATAATTATAAGGAAAAGATAATACATTTTTACTCAATTGAATTACGAAAATACTTAAAATTACATTTTTCAATCTGATTGCAATCATATTGCGAATCATCAAGCGCCTACCATAATATTAATAGCAACCAGTCATAATACATTAAGTTTCTCAATACTTGGCGCCTGTCATAATATTAAGAGCAATCAGGCACAACACGTACTGTATCAAGAAGTTACGATGTTGCCGGAATGTTGCAATAAGGAGTTGGCAAGAGAAGGGCATTTATGCTGTTCGGCATGTTCAAAGAAATTCCACTACAAATGTCTTGGTATTCGTCCCGACAGCACGAAATCTGGAGAATGGAAGTGTCAATTATGTCAGGCACCAAGAGGCAGAAGTGACACAACTCCAGTTCGAGTCACTCCTACAACTTCCGAAGTAAACATCACCCAACGCTCCAAGAAGCGCCCAGCGCCATCCTTATCTCCAGATAAGTGTCAACAGCAGCTATTGACCAAAGAGGATGTACGTGATGTTATCAGAGAAATTCTCCGAGAGGAATTGGCCGAACACATGAAACAAATACGGACTTCGTTAAATCTGACACTTGCAGATAACTTAAAAACAATTCAGAGTGACTTGGAAGAAGTTAAAGACTCTATGAATTTTATAAATGCGAAATATGACGATATTGTGAAGAATAATAATGCGAACTCAGAGCGAATACTATTCTTAGAGGATCAAAACAAAACCCTGCACGCTTCCCTGAATGAGCTTAAGAATCAAATTAACATGCTTGAACAGCATTCTAGAGCATGTAATGTAGAGATACAAGGAGTGACTGAGAGTAAATCTGAGAATGTTCTCGGGGTAGTTAAGAAGCTTGGCGACGTCATTGGTTGTACCGTGGGTCAAGATACAATTATAAATTGTACCCGAATAGCTAAAATGAATCGAGCTTCAACAAGACCTCGAGGAATTATTGCGCAATTTAACTCTCAGATCTTGAGAGATAAATTTCTAGCATCGGTAAACCAGTTCAATCGATCTAGGCCGAATGAAAAATTAAATAACATCCACATTGGGACAGCAAGCAGCAAGGATCCAATTTTCGTAATGGAGCACTTGTCACCCATACATAAGGCACTACACGCGGCGACGAGACAGAAGGCCAAGGAACTGGCTTATAAATTCGTCTGGGTACGCAACGGTCGCATCTATGTACGTAAAGAAGTAGGTGACGAACAGGTATTTATAAGGAATGCCGATACCTTATCGAAATTGCGTTAAGTAATACCTTTCTAAACTCATAAACATGTTATCGGTACTTCTTATTTCAAAATTCACAACAATAACTATTTATTACCAAAATGTAAGGGGCCTTAGAACTAAAACACAGAGCTTTTACCGAAATCTTTGTTGCTGCAACTATGACGTCATCATTCTGACAGAAACATGGTTAAATGCCACAATTCTAGATTCAGAACTTTTTGATGCCAGATACGTAGTGTTTAGGAGAGATAGGACTTTTACAACTTTCTGCAGCAAGAAAGATGGAGGAGGGGTTTTGGTAGCCGTTCTGAAGGAACACTACCCGCAGCGACGAAAACAGTGGGAGACCAATTGCGAAGATTTGTGGGTAACTATTGAAAAAACCATTGATAAAAGGTTAACTACGTTGGCATTTTGTTCAGTTTATCTGCCGCCTCCTGTTAATAAGGCGCTTCTGGATACATTTGTTAATAATTGTAACGGTATTTTTGAACGGGGCAATTTATTGCCCTGTATTGTGGGAGACTTTAATCAACCAAACATTTGTTGGAGCAGTGGCGGTGGTTCTTCCTTATCAACGGGATCTCAACTAACACAATCTATGTTAGATTTCATCAGTGTGAATAATCTTCGGCAATGTAATGGGGTGTTAAACAATAAAAGTAAAATATTAGATCTCGTTATTTTGGACGCATCGCTGCCATGCTCACCCAAGATATCACTTGATGAATTGAGTACTGTAGACCCGCTGCATCCACCAATAGAGTTTCACATTTCTTTATCACCAAATCCCAAGTTAAAACCAAGTGAAAATATATTACGCCACAATTTCAGAAAGGCGAATTATGATAATATTAATAGCTATCTTCATTCAATTGACTGGGCTGTAGTCTTGGACACTAATATAGAATTAGACACTCTCGTAACAATTTTTTATGACATATTACAAGTAGCTATAGATCAATATGTACCAAAATCAAGCTGCAACACAAATAAATATCCACCTTGGTATAATCGTAAGCTAGCAAACTTAACGCGTGAGAAAAATAAAATGATTAGGAAGTATAAAAAGTACAATAACCCTAGGGATAGTTTAGTTTTACAGGACCTTAGCAAGCAATGCAAGCAACTATCGACGCAGTGTTATAATTCATATATTGCTTCAGCAGAGCAGAAAATAAAACAAAACTCTAAGTACTTTTGGTCTTATGTTAAAAGCAGACGGGGCAACGTGAGTAATTATCCATCTCAATTGTCAGACGGTTGCAAGACCTCCTCTGATGGTACAGAAATATGTAATATATTTGCTGAATTTTTCGCATCCGTCTATGAGATATGTTCGGGTGCAGGACTGCCCACTGAGTACTTGGATAGGGTCCCAGAATCTAGCCGGATAGTCTCGTCAGTAGTTTTGGATCCTAAAACAATATATAGGCAACTCGTGCAACTGAATGCTAATAAAGGAGCGGGGCCAGATGGTATACCACCGATATTTATAAAAAACTGTGCAAAAGCGCTGACCATACCCTTGCATATTATATATAATAAATCATTACGAACTGGCAAATTTCCCTGGGTATGGAAGCTTGCAAAAGTGGTTCCAATACACAAGGGGCAGGAAGGCGGGTTAGTTCAGAACTACCGACCTATCTCTCTTTTGTCAACAATGGCCAAAGCCTTCGAAGCTCTTATATGTCCAATAGTCAAGAACCATTTTAAATGCTTCCTAACAGACGCTCAACACGGGTTTGTTAATTTGCGATCCACATGTACAAATCTGGCTTGCTTTGTGGATGATGTGACGGGTGTCCTGGATCGTCAGGGGCAAGTGGATGTTATTTACACCGATTTTAGTAAGGCCTTCGATAAAGTATCCCATACAAAACTTTTAAATAAGATATCCCGATACGGTTTCACTGGTCCTGTGTATTCATGGTTAGAATCGTATTTAGATGATCGAAGATTCTACGTTGTTGTTAATGGTTACAGATCCGGAACGTATATGATAACGTCTGGTGTGCCCCAGGGATCGCATTTGGGTCCGATATTGTTTAATATCTTTGTCAATGACCTTACCTTGTGTTTCACCAATTCGGTGTCATATATGTATGCAGATGACCTAAAAATTTCTAAAGAGATTAAACATCCGGACGATGAATACAAATTGCAAAATGACCTTAATAAATTAGTTCAGTGGTGTTCACATAACGGTATGCAGTTAAATCACCAGAAATGTCACTGTATACACTTCTCTAGAAAACTCAACCCTGTTGCAACATCGTATAGCATTGACAATAACAAGCTCGTTGAGACAGAGCTGGTTAGGGATTTGGGTGTAAGTTTGGACAAAAAGCTCACATTTTTTGCTCATTTGGATGTTATTATCGGGAAGGCGTCTAGAATGTTAGGTTTCGTCATTCGCAATGGCAAAGCCTTCAGGAAGCCCGACACTAAAATATTGCTTTACAATAGCCTAGTCAGAAGTGTACTGGAGTACTGCAGTCAGATATGGAGACCGCACTTTGCCGTCCATGCGCTTAGACTAGAAAGAGTGCAAAAAAGGTTCCTATGGCATTTATGTCGCAGTACGGGTCTATCATATTCTTTAAAAACATACGAGAGCAGACTCCAGCACTTTAAAATCCAATCCCTAGCTAAACGCCGAGACATCTTAGACCTGATGTTTTTATTTAAGGTATTTAGAGGACACATAGATTGTCCGAGATTATTGAGTAAAATACAAATAAATGTGCCATCTAGATACCCCCGTAAACATATTGTACCGCTTAGTGCTCCGTTTAGACGTACAGAGTTTGGGAGGAACTCCGTGATTCCGCGTATGTGCCGACTATTGAATGGATGCAGCGCGTCAGTAGATATTCATTTTGACTCACTAGCCACGTTCCGTAAGGGAGTCGGCTAATATGTTTAATCTAATGCAATTTAATAATCCATTTACGAATATTTTAATCAATTTTTAATTTAATTTAATTTAATTTATGTCCTTGTTCTGATTTTTTTTTTTTTTTAATTAACTGTGACTTAATTTTAATGTCCTTTTGACTTAATTTGCTATATTTGTATTTTTTTTTTCCTTTCTGTTATCTATTATTTGTTAGAATTTATATATTGTTAATGATCATATTCTACCATTATTCATTTAGATATATTTATTGGCTACCTATTTTATTGTTACGTGGACTGGGAAACATTGAGAATTTCGCCTGTCTTTTAAATCCTAAATAATTATTATTACTATGATCCTTCTGCATTAGTATTACCATTAAGTATTTTGTTACTTTTCACTGTACGATTTGTTCGTCTATATAATCTTTTAAAGTTAGCGACTTACCTCTTTTTACTATCATGTTCATAAATCATAAATACTAAACACTAATATTTATATTGCTCACTTATTTGTGCATGCAGTGGCTACCTTAAAAGGTTATGCAAGTGACTAGAAATTTATTGTTTTTTATTATTGTGAATGCATTCTTGTAATAACCACTGGTGGTCCTAAAAAAATAAATAAAAAAAATAAATAAACGGGAAGATGGACAGACCCTTAGATAGCCTCGATAGGCTGGAATTGTAACATATATTAGGAGAGCAGAATTAATAACTTAAATATAATATTGCGTTTCTAGTGCGTGCTCAGTAACGCCATCGTAAAGTGTGGTCGTCGGTAACTGTCTTCACTTGCATTGAAAGTATGCATGTGTACGAATCGCAAAGGTACAAAAATCATTATATTTTCTATTTATGAGTACTTCGCAGGAGTAAGCGTAAAGATAAATGTAATAATAGAAGAAAATTAAGAAATGTAATGTGATCGGTTAAAATGATTGTGTACTTACGAACTAAGTTCTTCTATTATTACATTTACCTTTACGCTTACTCCTGCGAAGTACTCATAAATAGAAAATATAATGATTTTTGTACCTTTGCGATTCGTACACATGCATACTACTTATCTTACTAATATCGACATAAATTACTACTAAAATTATGCAAGGTAGTTTTTAACTTTAACAGATTTAACGTAAGTGAAACTGTGGGCTACAGCTAATTTTACATAAATGCTTTTATTTGTAAGAAAACCAGATTGTAGGTTCCTCTTTGTTGCACGTAAGAATAGAGCTGCTCCGTGTTAATAATACTATTTGATATATTTTCAGGTACTGCGCTAATTAGAAAAACAGGCTGCTTGTCTATTATGTCAATCGTATATAATATGACTTATGTACATTGCATTGTACTGACTTGTTTCTATCTAATTCGAGTTGAGGGCGTTTATAACACGGGTGTGTGTTGGCTGTTAAATAGTTATTTATTCTCATAATTTTGATTTTCTTTACGAGTCGAACGCAATAATAAAAACAATGAAAGCCACTATTCTATCTCTTTGTAAAATTACATTGTTCGTATTGATTTTCATGGATGTTATATCTCATGTTGTGATTGGAAGCTCGACACCCAAAAAGTTACAAATTGGAGTCAAAAAGCGGCCTGCTGAATGTCCAATGAAAAGCAAAAAAGGCGATCTCCTACACATGCATTACACGGTAACTATTTGTAGCTCTTTTCACAATATTACTATGCATTTTGCTACAAACATGAAATGCAAGTATTTGGTATTTTATATATAATATCAATATATTAAGTAGTTTGCAGAATTCTAAAAAACACATTATGAAATAAAATAATAATGATCTGCAGTGAATCTACTTTGATTGATAATTATTAACTTATAAAATATAAATAATGTATTATTCTATTTTTCATGTTGCCCTTTTTGTTATTTACCAATATTAATTTCCTCTAACCGATTACATTATTAAATGCCATCACAATCTTGGAAAAACAATGTAAAATGTCTCTCTTGAATTTCCAACGACAATTGATTTACAATTTGGATATGATGTGTTTAATATTATAAACACATTTTTCATGAAAGATACATGTATGATTATGTTCTAATAAATTAATTGTTTTACTTACAGGGTACATTAGAAGATGGTACAGAATTTGATAGTTCCATTCCACGAGGGAATCCCTTAACCTTCACACTTGGCTCTGGACAAGTCATAAAGGGCTGGGATCAAGGTTTAATTGGCATGTGTGAAGGCGAGCAGAGGAAACTTGTTATTCCACCAGAACTCGCCTATGGTGAGGCAGGAGCACCCCCTAAGATACCAAAGTCTGCAACATTAACATTCCATGTAGATCTAGTCAAGATCGAAAGAAAGGATGAACTCTAATAAAAGCTGTCATATAGCAGCTTTCCTACACTGTCTTCAGCTTAATAATTTTGGATATTTTTCATGCTAATATTATGTGCTTTAATTTATGTTAAAAATAAAATGTTTACAGAGCCAATAGTTAATTGTGCAAGAACAAAGAATCATTATGTTATTTTTACTTTCATACAGGATTTTACATGTTATAAAAATAAACCATGCTGAAGAATTGATTGTTTTCTTTTCCTTTTACTGAAATAAATATAAATCTAGTAACTCTTACATACCCAACCTATGTACTTACCTAATTAATTGCTTAAATATACCGTATCAGTTATATGCCATGAGTTGATATGTACTAGATGATAAAACTATATTGTTTGTAACATGCACTGAGTGCATGCTCTCGAACTCGATTAGTCTGGGCCATGCGCTTACTGCTGTGACACATTGGATTATTAATTAGTAATAGGTATGTGGCGTATGTATATACGCACAAGCAACATATAAGTTTATAAGGAACCTGGAATCGAACGGAGCATCATACGTCTAGCCGCGCCGAAACCATCTCACGAACTGGCGACGCATAAAGTTACCATCTGTTTTTATAGTGGCACATTTTATACGCACACACGCGTAGGATTGCCGGGAATTCACTCGTAAATGTTAGAATTTTGTTTTCTGGTCGCTGATTGATGTAAATGATTATTGTAAACATTAGTGCCAGCGATACTTGTAAGAACAATAAATGGGATATAAGAAGGCTTGACAAATTGTAAATATATCCTCAGTTAAATCAGTCTACGTGTTTCACTATAACCCTCAGCTACGGATCTGGCTTATGCCTGCCGGCTGATCTATAACCCTAACGGTTACCAGCTACAGACCTGGCTTATACCCGCCGGTTGATAATACGTGAAAGGTACAAAGCCATATTTTAATATAAAATTTTGTGAGAGCTTGTACACTAACGTGTCTTGCAAACTAGTAGAGGTGAAACGGATAGCAGTTTAGCCGGATACCGTATATTCGGCCAACCTTGAAGCCGGATAGCCGGATATCCAGCCGCCGGTATCCGGCGGAACGTTGCCGTTTGGTGCATTACTCATTTATGATAGTGGCGCTAACATGGTGAAGGGTGTTCGTTTGGCTGAGTACGATTCTGCTAGATGTTTCATACATACGCTTCAAAAAGCTATAAATGAGTCGCTCAAAGTCCAGGCTGAAGTGACAACAATGATTGCTACTAGAAGACGACTTGTGGCGCACTTCAATCACTCAGGTTTAGTTCAAGAAAAACTGCTGACGATTCAAAAAGAGCTACATTTACCCGTGCAACTAAAATTTTACAAAATTTGTCAAAAACTATCTTTCATTACCTTGCAGCAGTGTGTACAGCGAAAGACTTTTTTCTGAAGCTTTAGGTCATTTACGAAGACGAGTGGAACCGCTTAGAAGAGAGCAGAGAAATTAGTATTCATTCACCATAATTTGCCCTTAGTGCAGTATGAGTACTAATTCATTTTCTAAGTTGTAGTATTATCTTTTGACTACTCATTGTATTTCTTAAGTGATACTAACTAAATAAAGCAATTAATTACCTAAAATATATTTTATTAAATCCGGTATTCGCCCGGATAGACGCTAGTTATCTGGTATTCGGCCGGATAGTATTTAGACCGTTGGATAGGCCGGATTCCGGATAGTTATCGGATATCCGTTTCATCTCTACTATTCAGTTGCCTCGTCTAAAACCTATTCTACACGGTCGGGTGAAACGCCCAACCACCGTGACCTTACTTGAATCAACCAAACTGCTCGGCGGTTCTACACTATCGCGTGGTTGGTAACAACTTTAGTTCTAACGTGAGCGGCGAGCAGTACGCACGTCGGCACCTCTTCCAAATACGCAAAACAGTACCTACCCATACTGTCTATCTACCTAATAAAAAGATTGTCTATAAAAACCTTCATTTAATAAATACCTACTTACATAATCTATTATGTTGGTACTATATAATAATATTAATTTTACTTACCTTCTTCGCTTTCCTTTTGTAAGCGGTATGCATTTATGTTCTATACGTTTTTTTGTGTGCGTCAGAATGGCGGGTGTAATGTTACGAATCAGTATGAAATAAGAATGTATAAAATCTACTTTGAATCTACCCAAATCTACCTATAAAGAAAGCAATTCTACCTCTTTGAGTTCAGAGATAGCTCAAAAATAAAGTGAAGCGCCAACCTGACGTCAGGTCCGCGGGTGTATTTCTGTTTCTGAACGAAATATCAATTGTTTAAGTATGGATTCATTTCCATATAAATCTACCTGTTTTATTTTAGCGTCAACTCAACTATATTTGACGTGACCGTGATTGAGTTGGGCGCCTGATCCGACCGTCTAGAAGGCCTTTTAAACGCATTCTACACGGACGGGTCAGCGACCCAACTCAACTAGGGTCACGTCATATTTGGTTGAGTTGACTGCAAAATAGACCGTGTGGTCATTGGTCGGACAACCAAATTGAGTTGACATCCAAACGACCTTGATTGCCAGCGCTGCGCTCGCAACAAAGGGCGAATAGACGGCGTTGTGATGACAAACCAATCGTGTGGAAGCTTGTTGCCCGACCGCGCGCATTCATTTGGATCGAGGCGTCGCGCGAGGAGGACGCGTAATGGCGAGCGAGCGTGCAACATTGTCAGAGTTTTTAGAACTCTGCAGAGATCTTCCCTGTTTGTGGGACTGAAGTTCTCATGATTATAAATAATATCAGCCCTGTATATAACTGTCCTGCCTGCCTCCTGCCTCTTCTCACTGTAAGAAGAGTTAAGCCATAGTCCACCAGGCTGGCATAGTGCGGGTTGGCAGACTTCACATATCTTTGAGAACTTTATGGAGAACTCTTAGACATGCAGGTTTTTCACAATGATTTCCTTCACCGTTAGAGCAAGCGATAATTAACTATTAAGTACACATAATAATATAACTTCGAAAAGTCAAAGATGCGCGCCTTGAGTTCGAACTCGAGACCGCTGCGTGGCAGTCCAACAGTTTACCATTAGGCTATAAATAAATCTACCTGTATTCTACCTTACAATACTACAAACAAATATTAAATCTAAGGAATTAATAAAGCGGAATTTGATAATAATATTTAGAAATTATTAAGCGCCTGGAAAATTGATGATAGCAATAAGTGAAGAGACAAGCAGGAATCTAACGTTTGCTATTGCCAATTTGCTTGTAGTATTGTAAGGTAGTATACAGGTAGATTTATATGGAAATAAATCCATACTTAAACAATTGGTATTTCGTTCAGAAACAGAAATACATCCGCGGACCTGACGTCAGGTTGGCGCCTCACTTTCTTTTTGAGCTATCTCTGAACTCAAAGAGGTAGAATTGCTTTCTTTATTGGTAGATTCAAGGTAGATTTGATACATTCTTATTTCATGCTGATTTGTAACATTACACCCACCATTCTGATGCACACAAAAAACGTATAGAACATAAATGCGTAGGTACCGCTTACAAAAAGAAAGCGAAGAAGGTAAGTAAAATTAATATTATTATATAGTACCTACATAATAGATTATGTAAGAAGGTATTTATTAAATGAAGGTTTTTATAGACAATCTTTTTATTAGGTAGATAGACAGTATGGGTACTGTTTTGCGTATTTGAAAGGGGTGCCCCACCGACGTGCGTACTGCTCGCCGCTCACGTTAGAACTAAAGTTGTTTACCAACCAAGCGATAGTGTAGAACCGCTGAGCAGTTTGGTTGACTTAAGTAAGGTCACGGTGGTTGGGCGTTTCACCCGACCGTGTAGAATAGGTTTAAGACGTGGTACATATTATCAACTCAAAGGCTATACTTGCTAAATTATTTATCTGAAGTAGTGTTCTCAGGAAATACTTAATATAAATTATTTCTGAAGAGCAACATAATTGTTAAGCCTTATTATAATTAATTATATTGATTAAAGTTATGATATCTCACATAATTGTTAGAAGAGAATATTATTATATATTTACTTAAAATTTTCGGTAGCAAAATATATTCATGCTAAGATCTAGCTTTGCTGGATTCTAATAGTAGTTTTAGTTTAAATCGTAATTCTTCATTTAAATCGTAAATCTTTCTAATTGCGAGAAATAATCTTCATAATTGCTGTTATACACTGCGTTGTTGACTGACTGAATCTTCTGTGTATATTATTGTATGAGCATCATTAAGTTTTTTTCATTGTTGGTATTCCTCGCTTTTAATAAATAAAATTATCTGTGGTTCCTTATATTAAAACCAAAGACGAAAATGTCAATCTGTCGGTTTAAGTTGCCGTGCCGTATTGGTATTTACTATACCTTGCTCGGTATCGACGCGCGACTTCATTAAACTATTCAATGGTTTTAGTGAAATTTTAATACGCATTTCGACCTTTTAAAATCATGGTCAAGATAATATTCCTTCATCCAGATTTGGGTATCGGTGGTGCAGAACGATTGGTTGTTGATGCGGCTTTGGCCTTCAAGAATAAGGGGCATGAGGTGGCTTTCTACACTAATCACCATGATCCTTCTCACTGCTTCGCTGAAACAAGGGACGGTACTTTTCCAGTGACTGTCGTAGGAGACTGGATACCGCGATCGATCTTCGGTAGATTTAAAGCGGCATGTGCATATGTGCGCATGGTTTACGCTGCTGTCTACATGGCATGGTACGTCATACCGATTGAGGAGCCCACTCTCATATTCTGTGACTTAATTTCTCTGTGTGTACCCTTCTTAAAGCTGGCCAGAGGACCGTTTAGAGTTGTATTCTACTGTCATCATCCTGATAAACTTTTGACCTCTGAGGGCGGTATACTTAAGAAGTTGTATCGAACTCCTTTGAACTGGTTAGAAGAACTAACAACTGCACAAGCGGATAAGGTGTTAGTGAATAGTAAATACACAGCGAGGGTATATCAAGATGCATTTCAGAAGATAAAAGATATACCAGACATCTGCTATCCTTCAATCAACACTGAGTATTTTAAAATCACTACTCCAAAACCACTAAAAGAGGTAGTACCAGTTGGATCTGATAAGTTTGTGTTCTTGTCTATTAATAGGTATGAACGAAAAAAGAATTTACAGTTGGCACTAAAAGCTTTGGAATATTTAAAACATGTATTAAATGAGGCAGACTGGAATAGAGTGCATTTGATAATGGCAGGTGGATTTGATCCTATTAACTTAGAGAACATGGAACATTATATTGAGTTGACAGACTTAGCTGCAGAATTAGATATAGAAGATAAAGTTACATTTATGAAATCTCCTAAGGATGATGAGAAAGTTTCTCTGTTGTATAACTGTAAAGCTCTGGTGTATACTCCTTCTAATGAACACTTTGGCATTGTGCCTTTAGAGGCAATGTACTTCAAAAAGCCTGTGATAGCTGTCAACAGTGGTGGTCCGACTGAGACTGTTGTGAATGATGTAACAGGATTCTTGTGTGACCCGACAAGTAAGTCATTTGCAATGGCTATGGGCAAGTTGATTATGAATCCAGAACTAGGTGGGAAGCTTGGAGAAGCTGGATTGAAGAGATTTGAGACCAAGTTTTCCTTTGAAGCATTTACTGAGCAGTTGGATGGAATCTTATCTCGGGAAAGGCAGATTGTATCTGAGGCGAGAGCCATAGAGTATGAGAATAGAAAGCGTAAATAACATGATGCCAGCACTCCAACAATATGTGATATTGTTTAGGTGTGCTTACCAAAGATAGTCTACATAGTTCAGTTTCTCTTCTATGTGGTTAAATAGAAGTATAACACTTAACATTCTTCAAGCATTTGCATACTGATGCTATTTATGAAGTCAATATGTAAATAAAATATTTATTAAGCTAATTGGGCAGAAAAAACTTAAAAAATATTTTTGTATCATGTAAAAAATGTAAAAACTTGATAGCGATTCTATGTGGATAAGTTCTTAGAGTTAAATTATAAGAATAAAGTGGTTTAGAAACAATGTCATTGTCAAGGAATAGTCTAAGAAATGTAGTGAATGCCATAGAGCTATTAAAAAAAAGAAGAAAATGTCTGCCAATATGCATTTGAATTTTAAGTTCTGCTAAGTCTTTAATCAAAATTTACTGACAATAATTATTCAATACTATATGGCCTGAATTTCTCAGCTTTTTCTGTTAGCTATTTGGAAGTACTTACTATGAGGTATACTGTCTAAATTGTAAAATGTAATAAGTGTTAGCTTGATATTATAGATATAATTATTAATGTATCTCAAAAGTATAACAGTATAGAACTGAGCTTAAAATACAGTACTTGTAACTGTGTAATTGGACTGATGATGATTTTTGGTGAAATTAGGTGGTATGTTAAAATGTGATGTTGTTTTTTATGATTTTTTGTCATGGTCATTATATAAAACTAAATACAACATTGGTGCACTTCTGTTCTTATGCCAACATTATTTCTCAACCTATAGTGTTACAGTAGACCCTGAAAATGTTGGGGTGATTGGTGATACAGACATAACTGGTATTGTTGCACTATAGACAGGAATCTGCCCTTTGGTGTAAATGAAAAATGCTTAAATAAAATGTTAATCTTCACAATGCCATAAACTTAAGATATGATTGGATCAAGCTGCCTATATTTAAAGTATGTTTTGTTACATATATACCCATAATGAGATTCAGCTTAGTGTAATTCCTATTTGTAAAAAAATTGGAACATTAAAATGTTTTATCAATGAAATGTTCAAATCAGCATCAGTTAAACAAATTTCAATATGTATGTCTGCCACTTTTGTTACATCTCTATTTAGTTTACAATATTGCATATTATTGGTATTTGGTTTTATGCAATGACCATTACTAATTATATTGTTAATAAGAGTAGTAGATGTGAAAATATGTAGTAGCATCACATACATGCTAGGTATGTATGTATTTAATAGACAGCTGATTTTGCCTCTAATGTCTTATATGGAATAGTTTATCGCGAACTATATTTGTTGACATAGCTAAACAGATTAGCTTGTGATGTCATTATTTATTATGTAAATAACATTGAATCATGATGATACCGTAAAAATAGCTACTGCTTAGAAACATCATTAGTTTTGAAAGAGCATTTATGTAGTAATTACATACTCCATAGTCATTAATTGACATACAGTAATATTTAGCTATTGTGTACGATCGTAGTATGCTTTTTAAGTGTACAGCGTTTCGTTTGTTGTTATTCGTTGTACTAATGTAAATAATAAAATATCAAACTGAACAACGATTTTTATTTATATATAGCAAAATATTTATATAATATGTACCAAAGACCAAAGACTCGACTATATTAAAGTATTGGTTATTAGGGGCTTTGGATAGAGAGAAATGAATGGACAGTGGGAAGGCCTTTGCCAAGTAGTGGGACAAACTGGTCTTAAAAAAAACAAAATACATAAATGGTAAATATTATCACATGACTTGATGCCCAAGTAAATTTACACCTGGCATTCATCAATTATTATTAGACTAGCCTTTTCTCGCGATTTCGCTCGCTTGGGCAAAATATACTTATTATTATATTTACAATATTGATATTTCCGGATGAAAGGTACCCTATGCCCTTTTCTGAGCCTCTGACAAATTTTATGAAGATCGGCCGAATAGGTAGTTAAGGCGTGAAAACGCAGCAAACAAACAAACTCACATTTGCGTTTATATTAGGATTGCGCGTAATTGGTGCAAACCTATTTTCGTCCATAGCCAGGTATATACTAGGTATCAGTGATGCTACCTAGTATTCTGTTTGAGAGTTGTCAAAGGATAAATAAAAAAAATCATTAGTCTTGGTTTTTCAAACCGTCTGTGTCGCTTAATTTTCTATGGCTAGGTACCTAGTTGCAGCAGACACGACGACCTTGATATCGTAAATAAGCAGAACATTGCGTCATACTCCACACAGATGTGCAGACATTTCGCACCCTTAATAAAACAGAGACTTATCTTAGTATTTTGGATTAAACAAATTTGAACTCCGTTGCAAAGATTTAATACAAATATAATATTAGAATTTAACATATACAATTAGAGTTCAAATTGCCTTACTTTCAAATTTCGAGTTAAGTCGCTGTTTTATTAAGAGTGCGATTTGTAAGGCGTTATCATAACACCGATACGTGGTGATGCCGGTATTGTCTGTATAAAGTGATATATTAAATTTATTTGAAAACGTAAGCTTGTAAATAAACCATAAATATATATTTCTTGTGTACCGAAATATAAATGTTTACACAAGAAATATATATTATGAAGTAATTAGGTACTTCTTTTTTTTTTATTTTAGAACTATATACGTATATGGTTTAAATACCGACACTTCCTTCCATATGAAAGGACATATCGGTAATTAAAAGTTCGATTTGCATTAAAAGCTATGAAAGCTTAAAGAATGGTAGACTTTTAGGTAACAAAGAGAAGCTACATCCACTTGAGCCAAACATTCAAACGTGTGACTCTAACTTCTACTAGAGACGGCCCGCTTAAACGTTTTTGGTAGGAAGTTACGTCTTTGGCGCCTACCTTATTATGTAGGTAGGTACAGTCAGCGACATAAGTCGATTCACACTTGCACAATTTCGACTAGTTCTATCAAATTATAACAAATGTTACGTTTTTACTTCAGTTATAAGAAAGAAATAGTTGATAAAATCATAGTCCAAATTACAGAATAAAAATAGGATATTAATTCATAAAATACTTTTACAACTTTATCAAATGAATTTATAACGCAGCATCGGTTATTGTGCTTTTAGCATACTTTATTTGCTGAATACACGAAGAAAATGTAAAGAAATTGTTGGCTAATTCGGCATTAAAAAGGTTAAGATTCTAAAGCTGAGGCATTAAAAAGTGGTTTAAGCACAAGTTTACAAGTCTTAAGGTAGCTAAAATGTTCGGGAAACGGGAATGGATAATTTAGTTTTAAGAAATAAAGTTACCGAAGATCGGTAATAAATATTTATTTTAGGCCCTCAGGGCAAAGGTTATCACTTCTTTCCCAATAAATATAAAACATAATATGTCTAATAACTTAACAATATTATCTTTGTTGAACTGTGAATGAGTTAGTGTTTTCTCCTTTATTATGTATTTAAAGACGGTTAGGCGCTTATTTATTTATGTACCTGTTGAAAGTTATGTTTTTGTTTGCTGTCAACCAAACCAACCATTTTTCATTTGAATACATAGGGTAATGGCACACATGGTATATGCCCCGAGCGGCAATATCAGATGCGCCAAGCATCCAGAGTGCGTTGTTCTATAGACTATTAATTTGATTTGAAAACGCATCCCAGTTGTGTTTAAACACATTCATAGAATTAATACTAAGTTGTTCTTTTACGCATGCATAGTGTACGTTGTGTTATGACTTTGCCAAGATATCCCAATAAAAATATTCCCTGTAAACTAAGGGGTACGACGCTACACGAGAACGTCAAACGACGATCATTGTTTGTTTATGTGTACGAGTAACCAGCGTTATTATAATTATTAGGTAAGCTTTATCTCAAGTGCTGGGGAGAGGCCGCCACTTTCAAAACTGCCCGGTTCGGGGAAATTCTAGATCGTAAAACTGCAAGTAATATTAAATCAATAGAGCCGAACAGAACACAGTTCAACTAATTCACTAGCCAACAAAGACATTATTAATAAGTAGGATTGTTTAACAATATCATTCGTAGAGAGTTTTATCGATGTTGTCGTAAACCCTGTCCACGTTCTCTTTAGGAAGCGGGTCCATGATCTCCAGTTGTAAGTCGTACTGTTGGTCCAGACCCATGTAGCTGTCACTCATTATGTATACTGTGTAGATTACACGACCTGGGCAATAAAAAAAGGATAAAGATTTTGTAAGTGCCGCCCTTACAATAACAGTAATCGACTATTTAATGCTAGACTTAATTGAAAACCTGTTGTGTCTTTCCGCCGAAATGACGCGGCGACTCAAAAGATTAAAAAAACTATTCTTTCTCTCCAATTACGTGCATTGATTATGTGTTTATTTTAACAATTTCATCAAGCAAAATAAAAACCAATAAATATTTTGCACACTAGAATACTGCCGTGCTAAGCGCAAAAGCGGTATCTCAAAAAAAATCCTTAATTTGATTTTTATGCCATCGGGTAGCTTAGAAAAATACGCTCTAATGAACTAAGCCTTATAGCGGTTTTTTATGAATGGGAAGATTACACAACTCAGTATAAACTGTCTCGAATTAACCCGCGTTCATATATAAGTGAAATGGTCGAAGTAGAAGTTAAACGAGGCAGTTTTGATTTAACGTACAAAACTAGTTAGTACGTACTAGTTTTAACAAGGATCCCATCACTGCCAGCATAATTGGCAACAAAATTTTAAACTTCAATTATCTCGAAACTAGCTGTCACTGAGATACCGCTTTTGCGCTTAGCACGGCAGAATATACCTTAACTGTAAATAGCAATTCCGATTTCGGATGACATTAAAGAAGCAAAATTGTTTATTACAGCGGGCAAGTCCGAACATTCTTTCCTGTTTGTTCCCGAGAGGGCAGATCAGAGGGACAGACAGAAACAACTTATTATGTCAAACATTAAGTAGGTATCTTACTATCAATTTCTTAGTTCTATATTCAACTTACCTCTTTTAGAGGGGGTATAGAAAGTGACCTGCGCGGCTCCCTTAGAAGCCACTCGCTTCAACGCGAGCAAATCCCCATCATCAACGTTCCCGAGCGTGACGAACCAGCCCTCATTCTTGCCGCGCGGGAAACGCGGACAGAGTACGTTGTTGGGATTGCCGCCGCGACGGTTTCTCTGTATTAGTAGCGTGTATTCCTGTGAAAAAGTTTATTATGTATTTAAAGTGCTTATTATGCACATATTACGGTCGGCAGAATCAAGTATAAACCAAGCGATTATACGTTTATGCGTATTGGGATTGTCTTTAATTGGTACAGCCAGGCGAGTCCAACATCAAGAAGTCGTTATGCTGACAACAGGGAGACGAGCAAGTTATGTTCCTACCGGCAGCACATAGGATGCCTAGGCATCCGGAAATCATCATGATATAAAATCGTTTATGGTAGTCGACATCCATAGGCATAGGTCTATGGATGTTGACTACCATAAACGATTTGATTACCATAGGCAATAGCTTATCATTGAGTAGTTCTTATGGTTATTTGTCACTTTAATGGCATTACGAATATTGACTGCCTGGTTAGCATAGTGATTTAAGTCGTTGCCTCGTCACTGCCACTGCACCGAGAGTTATGCGTTCGATCTTCACGAGACGAAACATTGTATTAGCCTTAATTAGTTGTTCTGAGTCTGGGTGTTCTTTGTGTTCGTTGTTTGAACGCTGGTAAAGTCCCTCGTGATACAGAAATGATTCCTAGTACGGGCGTCGTCTATAAAAACACAGTAATAATACCTACATAATATAAAAAAAAGTCTCCCGCCGCGTCTGTCTGTCTATTCTCGAAAAACTTAAACGGATTTTCTTGCGGTTTTCACCAATAGACACAGTGATTCATGAGGGAGGTTTAAGTGTATAATTTATTGAAATTAAACTACTATATACGGATTTTATCGCGTTGTTTATTTGACACTTTATTATATAATTTTGAAAACTGATACACTACTACTACTATTAAACTTTACTAATTTTTAAGCTAATTAAATTATCATTAAAACTATTTAGGTTTAATTTAATTTTACACTTTCCCTGACGTTTCGGTTTCTTTTTAGCAGCCATGGTCACGGAGAAACTAAGATGGTAGTTGTATAATTTGTTAAGGTTTTGTACTACCCGTGCGAAGACGTGACGGGTCGCTAGTGTTAGATAATTATATTTTAATAGCTGTAATACCTGATCAGCATGTAAGTTCATCCACTGGTCCTTGCCAGGTGGCTGCTGTACTGGTTTGTCCTGCTCGTGGTCGTCACAATCGAACCATAGTCCCCGAATGTGCAGCTTTATGTCCAGCGTGGGCATATCGCAGATTGCCTAGGAAATAACAACATAGTTATGAACATGGTAAATGGTACCAGGAAATATGAGGTTCATGTGGGGTTAATAATATGTATATCTGTTCTTTGCAGTAGGTATAGGAAACATCTTGGTAATATTAATATTATAAAAGTTTGAATGAAATGGGATTGGATATTTTCAAACTTCTAAATTTCATTACAAATGTTGTGTGGATGTAAATATTGATGAATTAGAATTTGAAAGTTGTTTTTTTATAGATAGGCCAAAGACAATTTAAGATGTAGTATATATTTGAAACTACTACTATTTACCTAGTTTTATATTTAGTTTGGAGAAAACTAGGGTACAACTTTTTCTATTCTCATGTCGGTGATAAGGGAGAACAACAGAAGCTGGTAGTAAATTCACTAGTGCATTATTTTGATGTTATACCAAAATATTGTAAGGATTCCGTGTAAAGCTTGATCTCCAGGGGAAAAAAATATAATCCACAAATAGTCTTATCGAGTCTAGATATCGCATCCTTAATAAAACAGAGACTTATCTCAGTATTTTGGATTAAACAAATTTGAACTCTATTGCAAAGATTTAACACAAATATAATATTAGAATTTAACATATACAATTAGAGATCAAATTGCCTTACTTTCAAATTTCGAGTTAAATCGCTGTTTTATTAAGAGTGCGATATATTTTGTAAACGTTTTCATTATTTACCCTCTTTATTGATCAAAAACATCTTAGAATCTACTTTTCTAGAGATAACAGATTTAGATAATCACTCACCCTATGTATTTGCTCAATCTGATTCTCCTCGAATTCCCTCCTCAAATACTTGGCGAGCAGCTCATAATTCCTCCCACAAGCGACCTTCAGTCCATTCAGCATGGTGCATGGCTTGTTGGTGTCTTTCGTCATGTGGGAGAACATATACAGGTGCTGGGATTCCACATGCGGGAGTGTCGTGAGGGGAGAGTCGGATGGCCAGCGCGCTTGCACGATGGACTGCATTAGTAGTTGACAGCATAGGCATACGTACAGCCAACCGTTTTCAGCTGATGTGTCTATCATGGCCTGTGTGTGCGTGAGTAAACAAAATAGACTGAAAATAACTTGTATAATTACCTAGTTTTATACGTATTTAGAGTCATGTATATCCATGGACATATGGATACATATGTCAGAAGTATATTACTCAAGAGCAGCCGAAATTAGTTTTCTCACCATCTTTACAGGTATGTTTTAAAGGTTATGTTTTACTCGTCCCCTAATAGGGATTAGGGGACGAGCCTATTGACGTATATATTTCTTAACTTCGAGGTGCTACGGGTAATTTTCTAAGTAAAAACTACATAAAGCTGACCCGGGATTCGAACCCGGGATAAATTTAATGATCATGGAGTCCTTTCGATTGGACAGGATAGCTGTGCTCAACATACCTGGTTAAAATCTTTCAAATATTACCAAGCTCTTCTCAAATATTATTTTCACTCATGGATATAAGCTATTGCAATATGCAAGTACTTAATATATTGATGTATTGTCCAACTTTCGGTTTAGGACTCACCAAAGCACACTAAAGGCATGCTAGTACTATATTAAATATAACTATTTTTATTCTGCATTGAACACCGAGTTTTTGGCAGCAAACCGGCGTTTAGTTTTATATGAAACTAATACTACTATACAGGAGTCACTATTGTACTGTCAGTTTATTACTCTTAATAGTTCTAATAATCACCTGAATGATCCTAATGGTCTGGTCGAGTACGGACTTTGTATCCGTGAGGTAGTCGGAGTTGGGCAGCGGCACTCGCGTCATGTGCGCTTGTAAAAGCAAGAACGTTTTCACGTTCGACGAGTCCAAACTCAATGCGTCCACTGGTAGTCGGCATTCTTTGGATAGTTCACTGTGAATTATAAAAACATTTTAGAAATAGTAATATTATATTTTCTCTATTGTAAAAAGGCAACTCCTGCGTTAGTAGTAATTTTTGTGTCGCGGAGGACTTTAAGAAGATTTAAAAACAAAGCTCTCATAAACTCGAAGCAACTAGTTGTGGATCAAATGTTGTCACACATGTCACAACACTCGGCTTACTGCAGTGGCGAGTTGACCTTTTAAACCACTAAGCTAACCTGCTATCCGTGCAGACACTCATGCTATTAGCTGTTACATATAAGATAACTTTCAAAATCAAACATACGAACCTACCCTATTGTGCATATAACGTACTACATACAGTGCCTGATCGAGGTTGGTTTTAGGATGGAGCGAGACCCAATGGGAGGCATTTTTGCTCTCTAGTCGGCACCGCTAGAGGGTACGGTCCTGCCAATCCTGTCACTGCAGCAGTCAAAAGCCCAATTTGGCGGTAATAATTGTCGTTCTATGGTTACTGTTGAAGTGACAGAGTTTGACGTTTACAGACGTTACTATTTACTAGCGGTGAATTCAAGCGCGATTGTCGTCATTATGGCGTCTCCCTTGCTTGAAGCTGGGATAACGCTAGTCCTGTGGAGACCTTTGGACAGCCACGCAGAGGTCTCGTGAGATCTCTGACTTTTCGAAGTTATATGCATACTAAATAGTTAATCATCGCTCGCTTTAACGAGGAAGGAAACATCGTGAGAAAACCTGCATGTCTGAGAGTTCTCTATAATGTTTTCGAAGATGTGAAGTCTGTCAACACGCACTAGGCCAACGTGGAGGACTATAGCCTAACCCTCTCACACTATGAAGAGGCCCGGGCTCAGCAGTGGGTCAGCTTAATACGGGGCTGATATTATATTTTACATACAGACCACACGGCTACAAAACCAATGGAGCGTTGTCCGCGACGTGGTGGTAGAAAAACAAAATTAAATCAAGCGAGGGAGATGCTATAATGGTACTTGCTAATTTACCGCTATTGGTGTTAGTAGATAGTACGGTGTCTAGACGTCAACCTCGCCGACTGGTGAGCACAAAAGCCAAAAGAATCAGACTAGGCTATCGCTGCTTCTAAATTCTAATTAGTCTGTAATGGTCACATACCCGTTGATGAGGTCCTCGTTGTGTCTGACAGGCAGGGTGGCGTACTCCTCGCAGTCGGCGAGCACTCGCAGCAGTTCGTCGCTGTTCATGTTGCTGCGCAGGCTGCGGTCGAAGTGAGCCATGGTCTTGTACGACAGGTAGTAGTAGGATGCGATGCGGCCCATCCACGTGCAGTGCACTGTGCGCTGGTCCTGTGGAGAATAGCGTTTAATTTTATTCCAGTAGAACATAATAATGTTTCGTATTTTGTCAGGGCAAGCTATACAAATGTCTAACTACTAATAGTACATCACTCCTTCCGTAACTTTATAATCCCACTTGCTGCACTATATATTACTGTTTATGTATCAAGTAAGGTGTCCGAGGACCTAATACATACATAGATTCACGCCTGTTTCCCAGAGGGGTAGGCAGAGACTACGGATTTCCATTTGCAACGGTCCTGACACACTTCTCTGGCTTCACTCACTTTCATCACATTCCTCATACACGCCCGTCGGTTCAAGGTGCTCTTAACCTGGCCTAATATACAACTGATATGTTTATCTTATAATGAATATATCAGAAGTATATGACGCAGCAGCCCTATTGCCTTAATTAATATGTTGATGATGTTTTAGTTTAAGCGCAATCACAAATTGCCGCACGGATTCTCTTTATTTTTATTTAATGTCTAACATTAAATAATAGCTTCTGCATTACGGCGCTAAATTATATATTTTCTATTATATACTCTATAAAACATATAAAATCTAGCGTGCCATATAATTTTTTGTGCTCCGATTTATCGAATCGGTTGCATATAATTATGTATAGCTCATGAAAATATAAATACACTCATACTGATTATTTCGTCAGTTTCGTCTGGACTTATCTCAATTTTTTCTAAGCAAAACATTAGGACTTCAATGATTGACAAAACGTGGGTCTTACTGCCTCAAGATGTTTCATAAACCTAGGCCTTACCTCTTCAATTTCCACGCAGTTAGCGTTGATGAGCACATCAATGGAGGTCTGCACTAGGTTGGAGAGGTAATAGTTCACGTCTTGCGGTTCAACGCTCTCTAAGTTGTAGTACGAGGGATTCTTGAGCAGCCGCCGGAAGAAGTACGTCCACGTCATGTAGTCTAAGATGTCTTGTTTGGTGTGGACCGTACCTGGAGTTTGGATTGGTAATTTTATATTAATTTATGTAATTTTCCAAAACTATTACATTTACCTGAATGTTACATATTGAAGTTAAACTACTTAATACGAAAAAGGCTTATTTTAAAAAGCACTGTTTATACAAACTATTACACTCCGGCGACCTGGATGGCGTAGTGGTTAGTGTAACCGACTGCCACGCCTGAGGTCATGGGTTCGATTCCCGCACAAGTCAAAGATTTGTGTTCATGGACATTGATATTTGTCTAAGTATATACAAAAAGAATTAATTACGTATATTTATCCATTGTCTAGTACCCATAGTACAAGCTCTGCTTAGTTTGGGCTCGATGGTGTTGTGTGTATGTGATAGAATATTATTATTATTTATTTTAACACTCGACATTACTGTTGATTTTTAGCAGCCAATACACGAAATTAACAACAACACAAAATTCACGGGGTTAAAGTTTTTAAGGACTACTTGGGATTTAGGCGCAAAGCCATTAGTGCTGTCCTTCTAAAACTTATTCCCTTTTATAACTTTGACCTTTCTCGCGGGTGACTTTACAAACATTCAAACAACGGACACAAAGAACACTATCGGAACAACTATTAAGGATCGCAAATTTTTTTGTCCGGGCCCGGGTGTTCTTTGTGTTCGTTGTTTGAATGTTTGTAAAGTCCCCCGCGACACAGTGTTTTTTACTAGACAAGCAGTGCAGCCCTAAAAAATAAAAATAAAACTGTCCTTAGGTTTGCATTGCATGACTTCTATAGAGCTAGCCGACTAGACCGGTTACCGAGTAGGGCTGTCCCAGGTTTGAGTAAGCAAATACTTAGAGTCCCCGCAAACTGCAGACTTTCGATCGGCCGATAGTTTCGTTGGTTTCTTAATCAGTATGAAGATGTATGAGAGTGCGCACATTATAACGATTCGGTATCGATAAAATAGTTTGACGGGCTACACGATAGCCTTCAAACTGAACCGTCGGCAAACTATCGGCCGACTGCTAAATCAGTACGGCGCTCTTCCACGCGCGCATACCACCGATTGTTTAGTCGCCCAGACTCGCCATATAGTTCAGTTTGCTCCGAGCTTTGGCACCGGTCATGTCTATTTTTTATGATGGCGCTGTTTTGTTTCGGATAATCTAATATCATGCAAGATATAACGCAAGATATAATATCATGCAATAATCTGTCACTGAAGATAGGATGCACCCAATACTCTCGATTTCTCTTTTTGATCCTCCTCCTTCGTTATATAAAATCAATAATAACACTTCTGGAGAATTGTGTAATTTTCATTATGCGACCACTCTCGTCAAAAGACGATTTCAAACTAAATAGCAAACTGGCCGATTGTTGTCTAGTATGCGCACTCATCACAGCCGACTGTTTAGTCGGCCCAGTGTGCGCGCTTAGCAGCCACACTCGACCAAACTATCGGCCGATCCAAAGTCAGCAGTTTGCGGGGTCTCTTACTATCACATTACTTACGCAAACATACATTGTTTAAGCACTTAGCTAATGTAGGTATAAAATATTTAGGTAATAGTTTCATAAAAACTTAAATGGTTAGTTAACCATACCAGCAACAATCTCAGCGTTCAAATGGTCAGGCAATACGTCCAACAGGCTGGATTCCACCGGGAACGGCTCGTACAGGAACTTTTTGTAGAAGTTCTTCTTCTGGTCGTGAACCAGAACTACTGCCACTCCTTCGTTGTCATACTGAAATGGAAAATAATCTCAACTAAATCTATATTTATAACATAGGAAGTAAAGTTTATTTGTTTATATATCGCACCCTTAATAAAACAGAGACTTATCTCATTATTTTGGATTAAACAAATTTGAACTCTATTGCAAAGATTTAACACAAATATAATATTAGAATTTAACATATACAATAAGAGTTCAAATTGCCTTACTTTCAAATTTCGAGTTAAGTCGCTGTTTTATTAAGAGTGCGATATGTAGCAGGTAATCTCTAGAACTACTGAATAATAGTAAATATATTTAATTCGTTTTTTTTGTATGTAACAACAACTCCCGTTCAAGAAATAATTCTTGGGCCGCGGAGGCATTTACAAACATGGAAACAACAGACACAAAGAAAACACAGACGCCGAACAACTATTTTAAAAACTCTATTGCAAAAAGTCGTTTTCTATAGTTTGGCGTGTTAGCCTGCATGCCGCTCCCCGTCTCACCGTGCACATACCTAAGGCGTGGTACCGCGGTTTCGGTCAAACAATAATAGATAGCTCAATTCCTGAGTATTGAAAGCTTCGATGAAGTTAAGCTAACAGAGTAAAATATGCTAGAGCTAGACACGTTAGCTTAAGCATAAATATCAATAATATCAGATCTGTATTACACTGTCTGGCTCGGGCCTCTTCTCAGTGGCTCAGGCCATAGTCCACCACGCTGGCCCAGTGCGGGTTGGGAGGTTTAAGCATATCGAGACGTAATGATAAAAAGCATGGTGTGTTGAAGAAATAATGTGGCAGTGGCAACTAGTACTAAAATATAAGCATGACTAGCAGAGAACAAGAACATGCCTGCTGCATGCTGAACTGCATAGTTGGTGTAGTGATTCGCATTGTCATTGCCAATGCGCTGAGTATTGTACAATCCCCAAAAAAATTTATATGAATGATATGATCCACAAATAGTTGTTCGTTGTGTTCATTGCTTTAATGTTGGTGAAGTCCCTCAGGACAAAGGAATTACTAACAGAGAGTCGACTAGTTTAAAAAAAAAGTTTTAGTAATAATTTGCGACTTACCTGTGGCCTACCAGCTCTGCCCATCATTTGCAGTACATCAGTGATAGGCATATCGACGTATCGCTTCTGTTTTCCATCGTAATATTCTGTTCCCTTGATCACTACCAAGTGGGCTGGGAAGTTGACTCCCCACGCCAAAGTTGCAGTGCAGATTAACACCTAAGTAACAAGAAATAAGATGCATTTTAGAAGAAATTGATAAGTAGTTATAATTTAGGACTAGATTTTATCCGGCTAAGTATTAATATTGTTGGATATTTTACAGGATGCACCATATTATTAGAATATACTTATTTTGCTATATAATAATATCAGCCCTGTATTAAACTGTCCCACTGCACGGGCCTCTTCTCAGTGTGAGAAGGGTTAGGCCATAGTCCACCACGCTATATATTTTGCTATATAATCTGTCAAATATAGGCAGCAATAAAACGAAGAAGATATTTTTGGAAAAGTTATAAAATAACATGACAACAAAATTATAAAAAAATTAAATTTAATTGTTTTTGTTTTTGTCTTAAGTTCCTACTTTATAGGGGCGAGCCTATTATTACCGGCACAGTACCAGACTGCGCTACTACTGGGCATTTGTTGATAGAAAATCCAATAACACTTTGATCGGGAACCGAACCCGAGACTAAACCTACTGCAGTCGCTTACACAACCGCTGCGCCATTGAGGCTATATATAAACATTTTGTACGATAGTAAGTAAAAAATAATTATGAACATATAGTAATACGGCCTTATATCTAATATTTACAATAATAAGGGCCTATTCCACAAACTCCAAATAGCATTTATCTATAAGATAAAAGTATCGCCATCCCTCTTCTTTAACCTAACAAGAGTGAGACAGCATGCGATTTATATTTCAGATAACGTTTACTGAATACTTGTGAAATTGGGGCCATAAGAGTATTTATTTTAAACGTACCTGTATTTTCTGATTAATAAACAACTCTTCAACGGTAGTCCTGTCCCTCTCGTGTAAGCCAGCGTGGTGTATACCGATGCCGAACGCGAGCGTCAGTTTCAGATTCGATTCCCGGATGTTGGCCAAGATCAGTTCCATCTCGGACTCTTGCATGTGTAGCCATTGTTTGGGATTATCTTCCGCTGCGAGGTACGCGATAAGGTCCAAAGCTGTTAATCTGAATAGAAAATAGTTTTGTTAGTAAATTGAATAGTGTACGAACTCGTACATTATAATGTATACTGCGTAGGCTAATTTGGCGTCTGCGCGCTCTATATATTGAGTTCAATATGTATTGTTTTTAGTGAACAATACATATTGAGTTCAATATGTATTGTTTTTAGTGAACAATACATATTGAGTTCAATATGTATTGTTTTTAGTGAACAATACAACAATTACATTAACATAACCTATCTTTTTCTAAATAACACAAAAATATTCCATGTTGGGCAGACTACAGCACCAACAGATAGATTCACCAGTGTATATCGCTTTACCTACCTACATCTGCCTATTCCTTCAGAGATCAAAAGCAATGCGAATATGAACTCTAAAAACACAGCTGGTGAAATTTGGGTGTAGTATATAATTCCTACATTTGAGTTTTAAGGTTTTATGAAATAGGGGCTAACCTATTGGCGTCCATCAGGCACATTTCCACAATCCGTGCCATAACTAAGAATTTTGTAATAGAAAATCTCAATCACGTTTTGTCCCGGGAAGCAGGATTTTCTGTCAAGAAATTTCCAGTATCAGTTTGGAGTCTTGTACTAAGTCTGATGGACGGCAATCGACACGCATTACGTAGAATCAAAAACATAGCTCGCAAAATTAGGTATATTATACACACCTTCGGGGATTGAGGCGTGATACTGTGCGTGAGAGTATTCTATTCTACGCAATGTATTCTTCTGGATAAATATAATCGAAAGTTCTAGAATATTTATAGATGGTTACGTGTATTACCTGGTCTGTCGTCGACTGGAGACGAATACGAGTGCGGGCGCGCACGGCGAATGCGTGCGTATCGCCTGGAACGTGGGCTTGTTCATCGTCATCATGCGCGGGCAGTAGTGCCGGCCAGGGTGACCCGATATGTGCACCTGGAATTATGTTATAGGTATGTGATAAAGGCTGCCTACAAGTACCGTGGTGTTTATTTTTTTTATAAATGGCAACTCCCGTACTAGGAATGTATCCTGTGTCACGGTGGACTCTACAAACATTCAAACGACGGACACAAAGAACACCCAGACTCGGAACAGCCATTTGTGGATCACACAAAGTTTTGCCCCGTGTGGGATTCGAACCCAACACTTGGCGTAGTGGCAAAGGTTAGGTGACCACTTAAACCAATACACCATCTGTGCAGTTTTCCTTTTACACCACCCTTAATTCTTTTATTTTCTCTCCCAGGAAGCACCAGCACATGCTCATTCCACATAATATAGGGTTTCCCAGGCAAACACCAGCAAGTAGCTCATTCTATCAGAGCGTTCGTGGGAGAAAATTCATTTGAAACTGCATTGTGTACGACCATTTAGACTTTAAAATGTGAGGAAGAACTGCTTTTCGGTTTAATTTTTCCAACAAAGTATGGCAACAAGCTTACGGCGCGTCTTATCCTAGTTGCTTGAGACAAGGCAACTACTCTCTTACAGGAACCTAGTAAAGCGAGAATGATACTCATAAGCGATCGTAACCTACGGTAACAAATAGTGCTCAGCAATACCTTGCTTCTCTTCATTGTTTTTATCAACAATGCAAGTTTTTTTAAGAATATCTAAACAATTTAATATGTATGTATCTATGGCAGTGTAAGGTAGATATGTATCTCTCAAGCGTAAAAGTTTGGCGAGAATATTAGTAGTAGAGTAGTAAGACTCACTTCTAAAGGTACAGGTCGCACCGACGGCCTGAAGTTATAAAGACCCATTTCGCCGATGTCTAACCAGTTGGCGAGGTCCTTAGCGTTGGCTAGAGCTGTCGACAGGCCGATGATGCGCAGTCGCCTAGACGTGTGGGACTCGATGAAGTTTGTTCTGTAATATAATATAAATACCAGCTAGCTCATTTTTCGATTCATAATTTAGGATTTATGCTTGCAAATTTATTGCATGGTAAATTATTTAGCTTTAAATTCAATATAGACTGGTTATTGTCAGTCTGTTCCTGATAACCTCGCTGTGACTCTAAAGTCGCTCGCGAAACGTTAACTACAGTCTACTCGGACTTACAGGTAACGTAAGCTAACAACTTATTGTACTAAGTTTTCTTGGGTGCTTGAGTATTACGTCCGCTTTGCATGTATTTATGGTGGGAATAAGATTAATTTGTGAAATTGTGCTAATTTCTGTAATAATGCATGGATACATTAAGATCCAAAATCCTATGAACACTCGAATTAAAATGAATATGAATGAACTAGATGGTAACGCGTATTCATTTTGACAAATAGGTGAAATTTATATGAAATTATAATCTAAACCGGAAAAACACTCAAACACAGGGACAGAATAATGTTTGCGTACGAACAGAATAGCGAGTCATCGAACACATCTATAATATAAACTACCCACTATAAATATATAAATTCATTTGTAATTATTTGCTTCTTGTTTTACCCAATGGGAACATCGTAGCAAATGAAAACCCATGGTCTCAGCGTATAACGAACCTTGTATGAAGTGAATATTGTGAAACTCACTTCCGATTTCAATGTTGTGCTTACCTTTAATATAAAAGCATATTATGATATCATGTATTTTGTGTTATTTTAAGCCAATGTTTTGTACGCATTCTAGTTGGTAAGCCTAATAGCCAGCTTCACAACTATCAAGTAAAAGTTATCCGAAAGATAAATTGTATGCTGTATCACTCTTGTTAGGTTAAAGAAGAAAGATGGCGAAAATTTCATTTACAGATAAATGCTATTTGGAGGTTGGGGAATAGGCCCTACACCTAAATAAATAAATAAAACCTATTCTATCTAAGAAACACATCACAATACCTTGACACGATAACTTCCAACACAGGCCCCCTGTCCTCGCCCAGCAGGTGTATCTCGTCGATGACAATAAGCGCGACGTCCCGCACGTAGTTGCGCGTCTGCCACGAACGACTGATGCCGTCCCACTTCTCTGGGGTCGTCACGATCACGTGCGAGTTCTTTATCGCTCGGATGTCGGGTGATACGTCACCTAAAATATAGGTAAACTTGAATGGGTTTTTTCATATGTTTAGTTATGTTATCTTCTTCAAAGGAACATTGTTATGTTTTTAAGAGGCGATGACCACTTATTTATTATTCTGGTTGGTCTGCTATCAAGGCAATAAAAAGAAAGCGAAGAAGCTAATTTGTCATCTTTCAGTTGTTGTGCTTGTACAGGTTCACGCAAGCATTTCATGCGGTATAGCCCGCATGAATTGCGCCAGTTAAATTTACAGGTTACATGGGCAGGTAGCTCGCATTGGTTGTTTACACGATACATACAACTCGCGGAAATACCTCGACATGTGCATGTTAACCGCATCGTATAACAGGGATATAGACCATAAAAATAACCTAAGCTTTCTTAAAAACAGTTTTGGTTTACATTATTGTCCCTATAATGTGATTTACTTCGGTAGTACAATGATTTGGGTTTGAATACACAACCACTGGATCGCTAATTCAATGCTTTAACGATTGGATTATCCTTGTTTTTGCAGGCATTAGACCTCCTTACAGAGTTATAAAAGAAAGAGAACAGAGTGTACTAACCTGTCAATTCCACAACCTTTTTGCCCATTTTCTCTTCAAGGCGTATCTTCCAATCTTTTATACGTTCCTTTACAAGAGCTTTTAGCGGAGCTATGTAAACCACCTGAAAAACGATATATAATGAATATTCATCCATAATCCATAATAATCGCCACACAGTTGTTGCCATTGATTGCAAGCGTTCATTTGCCCACTCTGTCAAATCATGTACTTGCGTTAATAACTTTTAAGCAACCACATACAGTCAGCACAGGTGGAGCGGTACCAGTGGCGTTATTGCTGGGGACTCTTCTAACACAGGTTTATTGAAATTATATCATCGTTGTATTAAACTGTCCCACTGCTAGGCACGGCCCTTTTTTCAGTGTGAGAAGGGTTAGGCACGCTGACCCAGTGCGGGTTGGCAGACTTCACATATCTTCGAGAACATTATGTAGAACTCTCAGACATGCAGACTACCTCACGATGTTTTCCTTCACCGTTAAAGCTAAATATACAGTGCTAAATACTATATTTTTACCTTGCAGTTAGGATACTGGTTGAACACTCGGAACATGGCGACTTCAGCCACAATAGTCTTGCCAGATCCTGTGGGTGCGCCCAGCAGTACGTTGTGGTCTGTGTGGTACAGGCAGTGGAAGATCTGCGTCTGGATGGGGTTAAAGTGGCTAAAGTTGTACAGCATCTCGTATGAAGGGTTGTTTAGAGCTGTCACTGGTAGTGGCTGGAGTTCCAGAAGATCTGTAATTAATTGTGACGAGTTTAGAAGTGGTGTTTATTAATATTATTATGTAGGATTTAGATGTTGCTTTTATTTACTGTAAATAATTGAACAGAATTATAATTAGGAAAAAAGAAACGCAAAAATATATAAATTGTGTCTTGTTGGTCTAGTGCAAGTATACGCAACGCCAGATTAGTTTTGGTTCGCAGGTCAGGTAATGTTATTTTATTAGGAAAAAACTAACAACCGTACATTGTATCTCAAATCTAGAGCTATTACAACACTATTATTGGCCTTGATTAATAGTCGCCGTTGCTGAATCTAGTCTGGTATTATTCCAGGTACTCAACAATAGAATAATCTATACTAATATTATAAAGATTTGATTTTTTGTTGGTTTGTTTGTAAGAGGTTAACTCAAAAATAGCCAACCGATTTTAAAAATATTGTGTATGCAATGCACCTCTACCTATTCGTACAATATAAAGGCGTGATATTGGTAATAAAGTTACCTGTGTGGGGTGGATGTGTTTCAGGTAGAATCAAATGCTGGAATGTTAGCGGCAACACACTTTCTGATCCAAGCCACCTGCAGAACATTTAGAATATATACATCAATATTATAATTATTTTAACCAAAACAGCAGTTTGCCATTTGAAACTAGGTTTTCGTTCTGACTGACAGGTTTCGGATAGTGAAGTAACCTCAAAGCTGGCCTATAGAAGATTCATACACAATGAAACAACATTGTATTTCTAGAATCCTTGAGGAAACTGTAATTTGTAACAAATATTGTAATTGTATTTCCAGAGTCCTTCAGGAACTGGATTGTCTGACAAAAGATGGCCAATGTTGTATTTGTCCCTTCCGTCGGCACCTACATTTTACAAGAATTTTAAATCGGTTAAATATTACAAACCAGCTGACCCGACAGTAGTTGTCCTGTCAATCTATACAAAAATACATTTCATGTAATTATATTTAATATAAAAACGTCAATTTTCCATATAAAAATACCAGTTAAATATTCGATATTTCCCGCGGCTTTTTCTTTCATACAAATCTTGTCCAGAGACAATTACAAACACAACAAAAAACAGTCAATTCGGTCGAGACGTTCTTAAGTTATGCTCCGTCAGACAAGTGGCAATTGATTTTTATTTATAATTTTATATATATATGCATCCATAAATAATAAATACATCAACATAGCATCGATTATATGGTACACCATATTCGCTAGGTCTTATTGCAGTCTTAAATTTTGTTTGCAGAGGTGCGTTTGTTACTGCAATATTATATGCTTAAATAAAATATTAAAGTAATTATTGTATTTTTACCTTTCTGATGTCGCTCTGATGTAGTACTGGGGCGGCAATGGTTCACTGATTGGAATCGTTATAACCAGCTCCTGTGGTTCTAGCGTTATCACCTAAAGATACAAATAAAAATATTAAATATAAAAACAGCTTAAGACTGCGCCGAGCGTTAGACAAATAATGACAGTGCTCGTACGGAGCATATTTGAATCGGCGCGTGGCCGCCATAGTAAAATTGCATGGAGGATTTGAAGTGGATTTTTGATAAATATGTATCTTTATTGTCAACCAAAAACTTAAATATTTGGGACGGACAAATTGTAATATAACTATTTATGTTTCGTTTAAGCTGTAAAATAGAATAAATTTCTAATGTTATAATCTAAAAATCACGTAACACGAGCTTACGTTTTTGCTTTTTCTGTGCAAATTTACGTAATTTTGTAGGCGAAAATATAATTATTTTAAGTTTTTTACACAGAGCAATTGTAAACACATTCATTATTATGGTAAATGTATATTTTATATTTGTATTAAACAAAAAGTGTTGATTTTATTCATTTAACTGTGACCGCCTGTTTTGGCACATTTCGCTCGGCGCAGTCTTAATTCATAATAGTTATCTGGATGGTTGTGGCCTCGCGTGGGTGTAATTTGCCGCCTTCTTATTTAGGTATTTCAATTTAAAGATTACAATTTTTGTTAATTCTTCAGACCTTTTCGACAAGAATTGTGATATTTTGCCACCATAAAAATGCCGCCCGGGACAGGCTGCCCCTGCCACTCCCAGTACGCTACGCCACTCGTTAACACTAATAGATTTGACACAAAGTAAATTCATTGAATAATATAGAAGTTGTAGACTAGTATGGAGTATCTGCCGATCCATTTTCTCTAAATTGTATTTGAAGCTCTTGTACTTTGGTATTGTATAGCGTGTTAGATAAATTATTCATATATCCAGTTTTTTCAAAAGGTGATCAACGATGTATCAAAATCAAACACATGTCAAGTTATTTGATTGGCCGTTACTCATTCAGCCAGTCAATCACAGCAGTTGATAAACGCTTGACAGTCTGTTAATAAATATTTATGTTGATTTGCCTTATAAAAACCGGGTGTTAGTGGAGTGACTTCGTACATTATTTTATACACACAAAATAGCAAGCAAAAGATATCTTTTTGTGCAAACAGTATTAAAAATGGTTGCAAAATAAGGGAGAAATAATTAATTTAAATGTGGGTATAAGAAAAAATGGATTGTAGTGGGGACATCTTGCTATCTCCCTCGGACAAATGCATTTAACTACTGGTTACATCATAGTTTGTATCATGCCTCCTTTTCTGTCATTTGACAATAATCCCTAATACCAGATTTAAAATACTTGTTGATAAAATATTTGTATAACTACCTAATAATATACTAATACTAACTAATAGACTTAAAAATAAAGATATGTAAGTCAGCTACTCTATTGTGTGATGCACAAATAGTGCTGTTTGCGTCTTATAGTTCAAGGATTGTAGAGTAACCCAAAGACACAGTGATTATCTAGTAATAATCATTTATGTACTTTAAATATTAATATTATATAAATAAATACTGGCCTGTTTCTTAGTAATAAGGAAGTATTCATGGTAGTACATGATGTCCGTCTCAGGATCCTCCACCCATATCCAGAACGCTTCTGGTGCTTTCCCGTGGTATTTGTCGTTCCATCTACATTGAATAACAAATATAGTATTATTAACACATGGGCGTGGTTGTATTACCTAATCGCTTATTTGAGTGATCTACTTGATGTGTGTGTGGAAGAGGCCTTTCATTGGAACTAATTACAATAAACCGCGGTAAAACCAGTATAAAATATCAGCCCTATATTATTTGTCCCACTGCAGGGTACGGGCCTCTTCTCAGTGTGAGAAGAGAAGGGTAAAGAATATCAGTATAAATTAGTTTAATTTCATTATGTAATATAATAATAATAATGCAATCTTAACGGAGACTGGCCATCTGCGTAGAAGTTATTATAGTGCACAAGTGTGTGCGCAAACACAAGTATACTCTCTGTTCTCTCACTCTCATGATCCGATGGGACGGTAAACCGACAGGACCAACGGTTTTACGTGCCTTCCGAGCCACGGTGGTGTCTAACACAGCCAATTTACTACCTCTGGCTGCTATTTAGTTTCCTAACCGAAAAACCCAATTACTTTTTGTTGAACCGACTCCGGTTTCGAGCCCGAGACCTCGTGCACAGCAATCGCATTCAATACCGCTGCTCCACGGAGGCAGTCATCAATATGTAACTTACGCGTAAACGTATTTCGGCGTAGTTTTAGAGACAGTGCAATAGTATACGTACTCAAACATTTACCCTATACTAATAGATTTTGACTGCACGGACATCGTAGCGGTTTAAGTGGTCGCCTCTCCACAGCTACTACGCTGAGTGTTATGGGTTTGAATCCCACACGGGACAAACATTTGTGTGATTCACAAATGGTTGTTCCGAGTCTGGATGTTCTTTGTGTCCGTTGTTTGAATGTTTGTAAAGCCCCCGGAAGGAGGAATTACTCTAAGCGCGGGAGTTGTCTTTTTTAAAAAGGAAGAACAAAAGAAAGATTAAAGTGCAACAGATGACGTCATGTTCTTACTTAAAGTTAGGTGTGATGGTGAGTCGAATTCTGAGCACAGTCCTCGTGATCGGATGTAAGCTGGCATCCATCTCGAGAAGCGGGAACTCTTCGGCACACTTCTTTAGGTGACGGGCGTTCTTTGGATTACGGATTAAATCACCTGTAATGAAAATAAATATGAAGTTTATATTCCTGCACATAATAGTTTTGATTGCGTTTGATTTGCTTCTTAAAATTTGATGTGTATTATTGATTATATTTATAATGTTTTATGCATTTTTAAGCAACTGAACTGTTATTCCTTGTACACCGTTACAGGCGCTATCTGTTTGAAAATAGAGGATTAGTCTACTATTGTGCCACCTGCCAACAGTACATGGAATTATATACAACAGTATATGTATTTCGAAACAAATTATACAATATCAGAAAGTTTGATGAGAGTATCTCTAAAGATTTATTATTTTCACTGAGCTTCTTCTATCTCCTTAAAACTTCTACCTTTTTCATAACACGAGGACCACTCAGTCCAAAAGTGAAAAACAAAGTGTAACAAAACCTTTGTTTCTGACAAGACCCTTGCTCTTACAAGGCTCCCTGGACACATTATTTTTTGTTTATAATGTCTACACTATCTTATTTAAGAATTTAGAGGTACCAGTCACTCTTTTGAACAGTGTAAGACAACTAGCATTTAAAATAAGGCCAAAAGTATCAATCATCTTACCAATCTCCTTCCAATCCATATCCCTAATCTGATCAGGCTTCAGCATGGGGTACTCGATATGTTTTAACGTCTCTATAGTGAAGCAGTTGAACTGACGCATGTCACTGTAGAAGTCCCACTGTTGAAGTTCTAACATCTTCGCCATTTTCAGGTATAACCCAGCCATGTACGCGTTGTTCTTGCGGAGGGTGATCTCGAAGAGAGCCCGGATGATACGGACTGCGTTCTGTAATTGGTAGGATTATTTTTATGTTGTTGTAATAAAATATTTAACTGGCTAATTACTCTATTATGTAACAATGGAATATGAATGGTTCACATATAATATAAACACATCGTTGTATATTAATTTGTACCGGTGCGGGACAGTATGGCCTACGCCTTCGCCTTCTCAGTATGAGAAGGTTTAGGCCATAGGTTACCATGCTGCCCGCTGGCCCAATACGGATGAGCAGACTTGAGACATTTTCAACAACTCTCAGAGATGCAGGTTTCCCAACGATATTTTACTTTACAGTTAAAGCCAGCAATATTTTACACGCAGTATACACAATAACTTTTTAATATGCCATAGGTCTTTATACACAATAACTTGTTAATACGGCCCTAGGATCGATCTTAAGAGTAAGAGACTGCCATATAAAGGTGGCAGAGCAACAGTCTTCTACAAACCTATACTTTGGCACACCTTACCACAACCAAGTACCTATTTTGATAGCTCACAATTTGTAATTGAACTTGCTACTAAACTAAATCTATATATTATACGTAAAGCAAAAACATTGTACCCGACGAAAATTGCGCGGATGGAGGAGTATGAAATTTGGCACAGTTAAAGTTTATTTATATGGAGAAGGAGGGACGAAATCTAATATTTTTATAAAACATGCATTAGAAATACATTAAATTAATGAAAAAACACTACACTCATACAACCATGCATTTGACACAAGCAGTCGAATCGCGTTCGTAGTATTTCGACATCGTTCGGTTACTTCGTAGAATGCTTCGTTACCATGGTTACATAGATATGTATGTGGAGCAGGTGACTTAATGAAATGTGATTATAAGGGTATAGTTATAGACAATAAAACCTTACTATGTATCTTATGTGGGGGCCAGTCAGGGCAGACCGGCGACACTTCGACCCAGTGGGATCTTTTGTGTCGACATTCTCCCAATAACGACTGCCATAGATGTTCATGGTAGCCGGGACCGACGGCTTAACGTGCTCTCCGAGGCACGGAGCAGGCGATAATTGTCAATCAATACGCACATAACTTCGAAAAGTCATATAACTTCCGAAAGTCAGAGGTGCGCGACGTGGGTTCGAACCCGAGACCCTCTGCATTGTAGTCTGTTGGTCTCCCCACTGAGCTATCGCTGCTCTAAAACCTTACTAACGATCAAATTTAAAATTGAAATAAATTATGGGCGAATTTAGACCACTTGGCGACCGCTAGTATAATTTATTAGTTTAGTGATATTACATACTGTCTGGTGTAAGTATATATACTACGTAATATACACACCTGGCTAATATAATTAAGATCTGACTGCAGCGAGGATCCATTGACGCGTCCCCTAGACAGGTACGTCTGCAGCAGTATGTTAATCTTCCAGTGGATATCTTCCGGCGCGTCTTCGATTCGTAGCTCGCAGTAGTGGTCTTTTAATTGCCATAGCTCCGATAGTTCTTCTTTGCGTACCTATAAAGTGTAATAGTAATAATCTTATTAATATTGTAAATATGAAAGGTTATGAAAATGATTGGATCTTTGTTAAGGGGTTTTTAAAAGAACAATAGTTTATTGTTAAATGTGGCTGCAATTTTTTCCACTATAGTCCGGCCAGCCCACGGGCATTTAAATGTATCAGCCATTAGCCAAACTATTCTTTAGATAGTCATTTGTAAATTAATTACTTATATTCTATGATATAACTTATTGTCGGCCATTATATTGCAGTCATAGAGTGCAGTAAAATAATGCCCGTTTGGAAGCGAAGGAATTTGGTTAAAGCTTGGCATTCAGATAGACCGTGGTCTGAATTAACGCATACTTTTATCTCGGCAATGCGTTTGCATAAGATATAACTTAAACTTTTATTTTATAGCTAGATTTTGCCCGCGGCTTCAGTCGCGTTAATGTAGATCTCAATAAAATTCTGTGCCTCGGAAACAGTCCTTTTCCTGGATAAAACGTACCCTATGTCTTTTTTCGTACCTCTGACAACGTGTATGCGAAATTTAATTATAATCAATCGAGTACATAAGGCGTGAAAGCGTAGCAAAAAAACAAACAGATTCACATTCGCATTTATAATATTAATTAAGGATTAGGATAGTCAGTTTGGGTTTGTTCTATAATCTTTGCTTCTAAAATAAACGTAGTTATTGACTATTAACTAAACAACGAGGTTACATTACTATCTTGGCCAGTGGAAGTTCGACAGTCTTTAGAGCAAATTGGCATCGTCACAAAATATTGCTTTAAAAATAAACTTTTAGTAATTGGCTATCAACTGAACAAGTTTTCATTAGTATCCTTAATTTGATCAGATAATGTTCCAGAATCTACAGTCCAAATGGCGATATAACAAAACATTGTTATACTAGTGCCCTATTTTAAATATGAACTTACTTTAAGCTGTTGGAAGTCGGAGCACCGAGTAAGCATCTCGAGCACGTACCCTTGCGTCATGGACTTGCGCACCATGGAATTGAACACCTCCATAGTGTCGCATGTTATATAGTAGTGGCTCGCAGTTCGACCCAAATCTGGTAATAGAAACGATTCATGTGCAAGGTGTACTATTCAATGGTTCGTGGATGGCCATAAGAGAGTAGAAGGCCTTCGGCTTTTTGTGTGATACGGCAAGGGATTTTGAGGTGGTGAAGAGTAATTGATCTTAATACTATGACATTATAGTTTAAATGCCAACAAGGCTATTGCACATTTTTTTTATATTTTTACGTATAGGACGCAAACTAGCAAACGGATCGCCTGATGGTAAGCGATTATCGCCGCCCATGAACACTCGCAACACCAGAGGAGTCACAAGTGCATTGCGTTCCTTTTAAATCTGCCTCCACCTGAAAGGGGAGACGGTTGGGCCTCCGGTACCCTCACTCACTCGCCGAAACACATCGCAAACGCTATTTCACGCCGGTTTTCTGTGAGGCCGTGGTATCACTCCAGTCGAGCTGGCCCATTCGTGCCGGAGCGTGTCTTTCCCACGGTAAAAATATCTAGTCTCACGAGTATATCCCTGGGCTTACATTTCGTTAGCTAAGATTTTACGTCCCACGTGATTGGAGGCGAGCATATTGACGTTCAGGCGCAATATCAGAATACGTGCTGCTACTAAGAATTTTTTGAGAGAAAATTGCAATAGCACTTTCGTCGACTCGGAAATCGAACCCGAGACCTCATTCACAGTAGTCGCATTAGCGCTAAACAGCAGTCACCGGATTTCCAAGCTATTCGTAAGCTTGAGAATACCGTTTATGTTGTTTTGCTTTGGTAGCTAACTATTATCATTGTAATTGAAACCATAATATCTTAATATTAAGTTATATTACTAGTTGTCATCTAAAATATGCCATAGCATGATGCCAGTTGGCAAGGGTTGGCTAAGATATAGCTAAACTATTTAACAGTGTCTTATGCCAATTTTCATACATACTAAAACTTTTCCAGTAGTTGTTAAATAATATATTATTTAGCAATGTCCTAATATTATGAAAATATGAATTATATGAAATAGGGAAAGAAACCACACAGGCATAGGGAAAGAAACAGGTGATGTTTACCTGTAATGTTCAAGTCCCCAGTGCGCTCATTGTATCGTATCATGTGCGTTTTGTCCAACAGCATGGCGGCCGATGTGATCAGTTCTCTGCGCTTGGTCTCCAACATTGGCTCTTCTTGGACATCGCTGTATGTCAGACCGTACACCTAAGAAGCAGATTAACATGATGTAAGACAAATCTCTTGTGTTCTCATAGTAGGTATCTTTGATTTACTGCTGACAGTGAGAGTCGAAAACGATGAAAGCAAAAAGGATGATTTCTAAAGTCAACTTTGGACTTCAGTATAAAGTATAATACTGATCTAGAAAATCTAAAGGGACATACAGAATGATTGGTAAAAGACTGGACATATTAAAGGAGGTATTCGAATATCTCAAAAAAATTGGTACTTTAAATTTGACCCAGTTATCTAATAAAAACTTAATGTGTTGACACTCTTCGCATATACCATAGCTGTGTTAAAAATGTTGACCAATTGGTCAACCAAAATAATACCAGTTATTCAACGTAACGACTCAGTACAGTAACCAAAACCACCACTCCCGTCCCCCGCTAACGCACCCCGCAATCTGCCGAATTTGCACCCCCGCCCGTCCTTTTCCCTAACAAAGCTCATTAGCCTCGGTAGCGCGGCGTGCACAGCTGTGTGCGACCCGCAGTGTCCACATTTTATGGATATTTCATACAAATTTTCATAAAGGTTTTCTTCGCAGGTTACAAAGATTTTTTTTATCCATTACGTCTGACCATAAATTATCATGTCCTTAAGTATACATACTTAAGGACATGATAATTTATGGTCAATGTTTAACCAGTCACCCTGTATATTGGTTATGTGTGGGAATGGAACTCACTACTTTGCCAGTAAGCTAATAACTTAAATTAATAAGTTATTAGCTTACTGGCAATAGCTTAATTGCATTACAATGGTGCCTAAAAGAGGTACATTTTGAAGAGAACGGCTTTTAACTTGTCTGCACCATATTGAAAATCGACACATAATTTAATAGTAGAAGCATTGCATCTAAAAGTTAAAGGACATTTTGTAAATGTTTTATAGAAATCGCGATCGATTTAAAGGCGACCTTTTAGGCAGTAAGAGTAAAATAGGTTTTAGCTATGTAGTTTTATGACATGGATTAAAAAATGTTACCTGTGGATTAATTCTCATCCTGACGAATAAGTAGGTGTAACTTAACCATTCCACTGCCTCGTCGATGTTCGTTACAGTACCGAGAGCCACCTGGAAAATACATACGATTAAAAATAATTGACAACAATTATTTTTTAATTCTCTTCTAATTTATAAAAGAGAAACTATAAAAAATACAAAACATTACAACAAAATTTGTTTTAGTCTTAAATTATTACTTGGAGTCGATGCAATTCTTTGCAATTGACCTAGTATATTGATAGTGACCTAGATGAGTGTACACGTTTTTTTTAATAACAATCTTTTATTATAAAAATACAACTCCCACATTAGAAATAATTCCTGTGTCGCGGAGAATTTTACAAACAATCAAACAACGGACACAAAGAACAGCCAGACTGCAAATAAGTATTTGGGAATCACACTGATTTTTATACTGTGTGAGTATCGAACTCACAAAACTTGGCGCATTGGCAGTTGCGAGGCGACCACTTAAACCAGTAAGCCATCCGTGCAGTCAATTGTGTGATTTTATCTTTATATATATTATATAATTTGTCTATACACATGTATCTAAATACATTCTAAACTGCGGCACAGCTTTTGATAAAATTTATTGTGTTAACCATTCAGGGACTTTAACAAGACCCTGGATGGTTTACATTCACTATTGGACTCGGTAGTTGGAGCTGTGATTGAGATTAACGTCATTTTTTTCTACATCTGTTGGGTCCGTCTCGGTAGGAGGCGCTGCAATCGAGTTACAGAACATTTATTTTCGTTCGTGCAGAACAACGTCTTACAAGTCCGCTAGTATTAGTCTAGAATCTATACTAATACTATCTATACTATAGATACTAACCTCAGCATTTAAGTTATCAGCCAGCAGATTAATAAAGTTGCTCTCAATAGGGAACTGGTTGGTCATAGACTTCAAGTAGTGTGTGAGCTTGTCGTGTGTGGTGATGATGATGCCGGTGCCAGACGTGTCGAACTGCGGCCGGCCCGCGCGACCGAAGATTTGTAGCACGTCGAGAATACTCAGGTTTACGAATGTGCCGTGGCTTTGGTCGTAGATTTCTGTACCCTGTGAAAGGAATTATTAATCATACATAAATGTGACGTGGCGTAGCAGTAGTGAATGCGACTGCTGTGCATGAGGTCTCGGGTTCGAATCCAGGGTCGGGCTAGCAAAAAGTTATTGGGTTTTTCTGTTAAGTAACTCAATAGCAGCCCGAAGTTAGGAAACTAGCGGTGTTAGACAGCCACGTGCTTCGGATAGCACGTTAAGCCATTGGTCCTGCGCCTGATCTCCCTCCGGTAGTGTCGGATTACCGCCCCATCGGATTATAAGAGTTAAAGAACAGAGAGTGCACAGTGTTTGCGAACACACCTTTTTGCATTATAATATCTCCTGCGCACATGGTCAGTCTCTGTTAAGATTGGCTGCCGTGACTGAAGTTCGGTCTGGAGGACATTATTATGTGTACGTGATTCTACGTAGCACATCATGCACTATGCAGAAGTACTTACATAATATAACAACTTACCCTAATAATAACAGCGTGCGCCGGCAAGTTGACACCCCACGCAAGAGTTGAAGTACACACCAACACTTTTGTGAATCCTTCCGCGAAGTATTTCTCAACCATGTTCCTGTAGAATTTACATTAATTTTAAATAGAAAAACCGTATGTACTTCTATTGACGTTTGGATAACTATGCCCTTTTGTTTAATCGATCGTCAATAAATAGCGTAGTGTTTTATTTTCATATTTCGTATTTCGCAGTTACGTTTTAGATCCTATGTAATACGGCCCGAGTCCGTTACCGTGAACCAGAAATATCGCCAGATTGCTATTAAGAATTTCATATATACATAAACTCATTTCAGGATCTATATGCAGTGGTTTCGACTGCTACAAACCTTGCATACCTCTCTTAACAGATAACCTCAAAGACAATTGGTCCAAACCGAGATTTGAATCTAGGTCCTGTCGATCAGCCAGAATCATATGCAAAAAGAACATATAACGAAATAAATATGTACCTATAGCTTTAAATTGTAAATACGTTGTTGGTGTGCCATCTTAACTGATATTATAAATGTGTAACTACTCGACCGAACATCATGAAATTTCGCATACACGTTGTCAGGGGAACAGAAAAGGAGATAGGGTACCTTTCATTCAGAAAAAAGGTACTGTTACTAAACTACCCTACATTTAAGCGGGCGAAACCGCGAGCTAAATCTAGTAAATAAATAACATCGATATTACACGAATAATCAAAAATTATACGAACCTATCACTTCGCAGCATACCAGCATGATGGCACGCAAAACCACACGCAAATAATTCTCCAAGCACCTTGTTAGGACTACTGCTTATCGACTTCTTGGCCTTAAGGAAAGCGCCCGTGTCTTCCGGCTCAAAGTGTTTAAGATGGCCTTTCTTCTGAGCCAACTCTTTGAGGATCATGGCAGTTTGGTGCGTCGCGTTCCTAGCGTGCACGAACACCATTACTTGGTGACCTTTCTGTACCATGTCGACGGCTTTGTCGTAGCATATCTCGTTCATTGTTTGCATCTGTTGGGAATATCATCTTAAGGCATAATATAGGGTATAGCATAAACATTTAATTTAAGTTCCGTTTTAGTTAATAACGCGAGCCTTAGCTTTCGAATTACGTGCTCTTCGAAGCGAGTAAAGAAGTCTAGGCTGACATATAACGGGATGGCAGGTTATCTCATTAAGAGCCAAATGTCTGGCTTGTCATATTAGGAAACTAAATGTAGTAATTTATCGACATTTTAAGCAGATTAAAATGATATTGCTGTCATTACTAAACTCATATAGTATTTATATTTGCTTGGTATAAATCCGGAATACGATATAGGGAGTCATTTATAATCTCCCCCTAAACCTTCTAGCTTCTACTCTAACCAAAGAACACAGTTATTCTTCTGCGTTACGAAGATATGATAGCAGTCGTTGCCTAGTAACTAATATTGAGACGAATTTAGTTATACAAGAGGATCGACCCGAATATAATTGGAAAAGAAAAGGCCTAATCTTCAAGGACTTACACGAATTTTTATGTTATGTTATACGTACCAGCCTTAAATGTGCACCACCTCCACTACCGCTTTCCTTGACGCCAATAAACTGCTGCTCTAACGGTACTGGACGGAAGCGATGGTCGAAGAAGAATAGGCCGATGTTCGGGTTCACACGTAAAAATCTGGAGAGTAAGCAATAATATTTATTTCCATTTATTTTAATTACTGGCCCACCCCGACTGCTCTTGAGTTTAACATATTATTTAGTGTTTGTAGAACTGGCATAAGGTACGATTTATAGAAAGAAACAATTTTTTTTTGGTGATTCTGGAAATTGCACTCCACATATACACACAAACTCACAAAATTCGTGCTTTCTCTTTATAATATCAGTATATTTTTTTTCAAGTTCGCGAAAATTCTTATGTTTCAAACACATTCGAATACAATTCTACACAGCGCTAGTCGCTGGAATAGTACACGATTGCACGCATGGTGTAGTTAAATGCTGCCACTGTCATTGCGCCGAGAATTGTAGGTGCGATCCACACAAGACCAAAAATTTGTGTGATCTACAGTTGTTCCGTTTCTGTGTGTACTCTGTTCCTTGTTTAAATGTTTGCAAAGTCCCTCGCGACGCAGTAATTATTCCTAATGCAGGAGTTGACACTTTTAAATTAATATTATTCGGCTTTTAGCTGTGGCCATTCTGTTACATGTTTCCTTACCTAGCCACGTCTAGATAGTTAGGCAGCGTGGCAGACAGTCCGACGATACGGATCATGTTCTGCGTGGATTCCACTTGCCGCAACGTTCTGGCGACTATAGCTTCTACTATCGGACCTCTGTCTCCGTGCAGTAAGTGGACCTCGTCGATGATTATCAGCTTTACTATTGATGCTAGTTCTGTGTCCGCTGTGGGAATAGATTTAAAGATCTCGGTCATATGTTTGTAATAAATATTAATGTCTTATGAGAGTCTTTTATATGAACGGTCCTGTATAACACTTATACTACATGTGGTACATGTTATCGTGACGTTTTGATTATGATAACATATCAGGCATAGTAACTGGTTATTCTGTTACAAAGCAGCACGGAGACTGGAAAAGTTTCCAGTAGATTGCTATAGGTGTGACCTAAAATTATAGTGATCCGAGGCGTAGTTGCAATCAATTACGCTTTACAACAAATTTGTGTAAATTAACTACTACAACTAATTCAAAAGACTTTACTTTGAGGCCAGAATTATTTTGTCAATAATATGCGTAGTCGATTACCTAATAATTAGTTTTAAGATAATTTCTACGTATCTTACTGTGTAATTGTTTGTTATTCCAAATGATGAAAATAATAATAATATCAGCTCTGTATTAAACTTTCCCATTGCTGGGCGCGGGCCTCTTCTCAGTGTGAGAAGGGATAGGCCATAGTCCACCACGCTGGCCCAGAGCGAGATGGGAACATTATTGAGAACACTTAGACATGCAGGCTTCCTCACGATGTTTTTCTTCACCGTTAAAGCAAGCGATAATTTACTATTAATACGCACATCATTTCGAAAAGCCTTGGGAACGAACTCGAGACCTCTGTGTGGCAGTCCAACAATTGCTCACTAGACTATTTACGATCATTAAAAATACAAAATGATATTTGCCTTGGGCAAATATATAAATCAGCTGTTATGATGACAACTGAAACTACCGTTCTATCTGTGTTAAAATAGAGAACAATTAGTATCAGAATAATACTCACTAGCTCCTTTCCTAGTCACAACATCCCATTTCTCCGGTGTGGTGACAATCATCTGCGTCTGTTGTACCTCAGTCTTCGTCAGCTTCATATCACCTGTCAGCTCCCGGACTAATATGCCAAGACCTTTTAACCGCTTGCCGAAGCTAGCTGTCATTTCTGATGCCAAAGCCTTCATTGGAGCTATATAAATAATCTGAAATATATCAAATTTTGTATGTTTGGAGTTTAAGAGTATAAATTAAGAGAGTTCTGATGTTTTCTTGGATTTATACATATATTAGACAACTACCATCTCAGTCTCCCCGTTAACATGGCTGCTGTAAAGCAACCGAAACGTCGAGGCAAAGTGTAAGTTTAAATATAAATAGTTTTAATTAATTTAAATTGCTTAAATTATAGTAAAGTTTAATAATAGTAGTGTTAGAGTTTCAATAATATGTAATAAAAGTGTTTTAAAATAAACAACGCGACAAAATCCGTATAAAGTAGTTTAATTTCAATGTATAACATTCGCGTAAACATAAGACAGTATTAAACAACAAAGTAGTTAAAAGACAAGCAGTTATTGTAACACTCGTCATTTGCCTAGGCAAAGGAAATGAAAATATGGAATAAAATTAAGTAATGGGATTAGTATGTAAGCTGTCGGAGTTCTAAACTACAGGGTGAAATGCAGTAACAGTGATATTACTTCTATGCAGTTTATCTCTAATAGGCTGTTATTTGCCTGGGTGAACTGACTATCACTAAATTATTTTGCAAAGGCAAGCTATTCCTATGGCTATTTTCTACTCCAGTGTCTTTTCCTTTGAAACCCTCTATAGAGCATCGTTAGACTTAACTTCGTTTGTGTTTAATCTTTTTGTTTTGTCATAAATTACTTTTAACTATGTCCTATTCTGTAGCCCTGACAACGTGTATGCGAAAATTCATGATAATCGATCAAGTAGTTTAGACGTGAAAGCGTAACAAACAAACAAATAAACAAACAAACTCACTTTCGCATTTATAATATTATAGTTAAAATTACATTTATTCAATACTTTATATTGGGTATTGTATTGTCTTGTTACAAGAAAAGCTACACAGTTCAAAGTATTTATATTATATATATTTTACAATATTCTAACCTTGAATTTGTTCTTCATGATGACATCATTTTCGATATGCTGCTTTATTTGGTGAACAACAGTCAACAGTGCTATGTTCGTCTTACCGGCACCAGTGGGCGCACAAATCAGGAGATTCTCATTCGTATTGTATGCAGTTTGGAATACAACTGACTGTATCCTGTTCAACTCTTTTATGTTTTCGAACGCCATTTGGCCGATCTGTAAAAAGATTTTGTACATTAATATTGCTACTTAATGTGTTAAGCATCGGAATACGAGACGTAATTCAAAACCTATTGTGTCTAGCCGCCGGTGTGTCGCTGCAACTCAATAGGTTAAAAATATTGGGAGACGTTTTTATTTTTTATAGATTACTAGCAATTTGGGGCATACATTATTATTATTTTTGTTATTCTCTCCATCTAAGTTCTTATGCTTGTGTTAAGAGTAAGTTCACGTCGATTGCGCAATCGCATTCAAAGTCAAAATCAAAAATTATTTATGTATTTAGGTCACAGAGTAACATTTATCAACGTTAAAGTTTATGAGTTAGGGAAGTTACTGAATTAACATTGTTTGTTGATAGGTTCAGGAAAAGTTTTGAGCCTATGAAAACTTATCTCTCGATCGCCAGTCCGATGCCTTATCTATTGGGCTACATATAATACCTTTATGATGACGTCATTATCTGTGTTTGATAGTGATCTATATCTGTGTTTGATAGTGATCTATAGATTCTAAACTTAAATGTTTTGAATATCAGACTCGGTACTCACTCAAGAAAACTAATTTGTGATTGTGTACGGTCTTGTATGTATTTTAATTTCCTTTTTTTTTCTTTAAGCCTTTTGTTATGCTGGGCAAAAGCCTCTTCCTTAGACTTCAAATCACTCTGTTCGAAATAATCCTCTGCCAGTCCCTTTCGAAAACGAGTTTAAACTTTCTCGAAATCTTCTTCTCTCTTCTCTCTTAGCCTTTATTATTCCCAAGTCACTTGGGGTCGGCTTTTCTGGTCTAACCGGATTTGACTGGATATCAGTTTTTACACGGAGCGGCTGCCACCTGACCTCCGCAACCCGAAGGCTAACGATACCCTAAGGCTAGACCAGTGTCAGGATATTAGAAGGTACTGACTTTCCCAATAACGACTGCCATAGATGTTTATGGCAGCCGGGACCAACAGCTTAACGTGCTCTCCGAGACACGGAGCAGGCGATAATTGTCAATCAATACGCACATAATTTCGAAAAGTCATATAACTTCCGAAAGTCAGAGGTGCGCGACGTGGGTTCGAACCCGAGACCCTCTGCATTGCAGTCTATTGGTCTCCCCACTGAGCTATCACTGCTCGAAACTTTCTCGAAATATTTGTTCTTAATTTAAATAAATATTTTACCTCATCTAATTGTGCAATAGGGACCCGCTGGTTGCCAACTTCTAGAGGCACCGGCTCATTCTTAGGTATTATGACCTCTTCGTATTCTTTGTTGTCTTTCCTTACTGCGGTGTCTGGTAGTATCAGTTTTAGGCCTGACACGAAACCTGAAATAAACATTGATAATGTATAAGTCCATAACAAAGCTAACACGTGGATTAGAAAGTGGAAAAACATAGGTAACATTTAACTTTTATTATTAGTTGTAGTTTATATGTATTTTTGCACTGCAAAGATGTGGCAATAATGCATATTTTTTATCATAAAGAGAAAGACGCCATTTATTATTATGATTTCCAAGTTTTGAATTTTACCGTTGTTGACGTGAAATTCTCTCTGATGACAAACTTCCTGAATGGATATTTGGACTCTACTTATTACAAGCATCCAAAAGTGAAGTTGTATAGTTTCTGACTAAATTAAACCCTTCTATAAGAAAAATAATAAATTCGACTTACCTGCAGAATTCTTGGCATTAATAGATGAGTCGAAAACATTTGGATACTGAACTTTTGTTTGGAAATACGAAATCTTCTGCAACACCGGGTCTATATTGCTTGCAGATCTTGTTGTAGAAAATGGTACCACTGGCTTTGATAGTTCCGATAACCTATTCAAACAAGTGAGAATCGGCAATGAATTGCCGTAAATCTTAGAGTTCGAAAAAATGGTTCAAGTAACATGCAAAGGTCACGTGATACCACGTGACCTTGAGGTCAGAGGTCAACGTTCATAGTCATTTCGGGATATATCGGGTATGCTGAGTCGAATGGCGTTGACCGCGAGACTCTACCTCTTACGGTTCTTGAGTTGAAAGTTGTATAACAGACAGACAAACGGACGGACAAAGCTGTTGTATAAGAGTTTTTTCGAACTCTAATAAAAACGGCTGGTAAATATTTATCTGTACGTATACTAAAGTCTAATTATAATACGAGTTTTGATTGCATGGATGGCGTAGAGTTATGCGTGGTCGCATCGCCACTACCACTGTTTCAAGTGTTGGGGTCTGTGGGTTTAATCCCCATACGATACAATAATGTATGTGATCTACAAATAGTTGTTCTGAGTCTGGGTTTGAATGTTTATAAAGTAACCCGTGACACAGGTATTATAACGAGTAAGGCCCGGCGCAAATTGGCGGCACGGCACGGCAGGGGATCCTTCGGCATCCCTACATGTAAGCGCACACTGGCGTTAACTATGCCGTGACATCCTTAGGTATGCCGCGACGTACTTAAGCATACCGAAGCGTCTAAGGTACGGGTACGGGCGTGTGCTATCTTGCCGCGGTATCCCGAAGACTGCCAAAGCGTTCTGAGGGATGCTGAAGCGTTCCGAAGGCTGCCGACACGGTATGCCTTAGCACACCGCAGTATTGTTTTTGTACTTACGATTGTTAAAATTGAAATTTCAACTTTATTTCCATTCGTTTAGGTTTTATTTTTATTCGTCGCCTAAAACTACCCTGCCATGCCGTGCCGCCAATGGGCGCCGGGCCTAAAGGGCCGGATTTAAAAAAAACAATCTAAAAGCATTTCTTAGGTATTGCGAATCTAACGCACATACGATGCATCAAATTTGACTAGTCATAAGAAACAAGTAAGAGATTTATTTACGAATAAATCAAGGCCGTCTTTTTAACATCTGCTTTGGTGGATGGCAATGACGATGATGGTGGCAAATGTGACATGCATGATTTATTTAACTGAAAACGAGTATTAACGCTATCATGTTCTATTTACATACCGTGGTCATAGGCAGAACATGACCAGGACACGTAACCAAAACGTCAAGCCTTGAAGGCTTAACGTTTTGGAGGTATGTAATTATCAAGTATGATCGCATGCAATGTTTATGTACTGAAACATATTCGGATCTGGTTTATGTTGGTAAAGCAATGACAATCGAACCCACGGCCACGACGAGACGTCGCAATCATAATCATCGCAATTCGACTGCCATCGCTTTTGTAACTTAATAACTGTTATCATTACCGTTTAGCTCTCATTTGCGCGATGTTGATCTCCTGTTCCTCATCTTCGTCATCGTTCTTCCTGTTCTTGGCCTTCTTTTCTTCTTTCCTCACCAGTTTGGCTAAAATCTTCTCTTGTTCAGACAACACCGATACTTGGCAGAGATATTGTGGCATTTTGTTTTCTGGGAGAATTGCTGCAACTGGAAAATGTTTAGTAGCAAAATAAAATTATAAATATATATAATTAATACTTTATGTACGTACTGGGAGGGGATATCTTCGAACAGAGTAGTTTGGAAGGCTTTGGCCAGCAGAGGGACATAATAGAAGGCTAATGACAAAAAATCGGCTACCGTATTTTTGAGTTCGTAATCCTATATCCGGTGAATTGACTTGTCATTTATACAAAGTACTGAATTTCTATAAAATATTTCCTCTTTTATACTTTTTTACACGAAGTTCCAACGGGAACGTAAAATTAAAACACACACTGAACTACAAAGAAGTGTGGCCAGGTTTAGCCAGTTAATTAATATTTTTTATACCCGATATACGGAACTAGCTCGCCATCTAATAAACAAGCAAGAGAGAAAATAAGGAGAGAAAAGAAAGTCTACAGACAGGGATACGTTTAATACGGAAATCTAGTAATATTTTGTCTGATCCAGAGATCCGGATGGCACAACACATACTGCACGATTGGCGAATTTTGCCACAAAATTAACTAGACAGTCTATGGCGGGTCTAAAAGCCAACACAATATTGCTAGACCAAATTCAAACCATACATAAGAATATCAATAACATTTGATACATACTTTCTGACAACGTAGGCCCAGGTGGCGGAGCCTTCAAACTGTTTAGAATATCCTGTCTATGCTCCAATACTTCTTGTATAAACTCGAACTTGTCGAAGCCCAGCAACTCGAATAGATCGTTCTGCATTTCGTCATTGGTTCGAGGAGAGTTCAGGAAGGTAATCACAGATTGTAAGATGTCCACACTTGATATCCCTGACGTGTTTTCGTAGAGTTCCTTGACCTTTGTTTCTAACCATGATTTGCCAAACTGAAAATGGCACATATGTTATTTTAATGTTATGAAAGACTTTTCTCATATTTGGTATCAAGCCCTGTAACTAAAACAATATACACTAAATGGTGAAAAGTACAATCATACTCATAAGAATTATTTGGGCCTCATACAAATAATTGTTATGTCTGAGATTCGAATCTACAAAATATGCCGCCGCGACAGCAAGGAGGTGAGCGCTTACCCACTACGCCATTCATGCAGTTAATTGTTAGAGTATGATAGGTTAAAAAACAAAATACTATGTTATGGAATTTAAATCGTAACTAATATTATAAATGCGAATGTGAGTTTGTTTGTTTGTTACGCTTTCACGTCTTAAATAATCGACCGATCATCATTAAATTTCGCATACACGTTGTCAGGGAAACAGAAACGGACATAACACCTTTCATTCCGAAAATAAGTAGTGTCACTATTCTAACTTAACCTACATTTACGCAAGCGAAGCCGCGGGCAAAAGCTAGTCGAATATAAAAAGAAAGGATATTTGCATGTTTTTAAAGTTCGAGAAACTCTTATACAACAGCTTTGTCCGTCCGTCTGTCTGTTATACAACTTTCAACTCAAGAACCGTAAGAGCTAGAGACTCGTGGTCGACGCCATTCGACTCAGCATAGACGATATACCCCCGAAATGACTATGACCTTTGACCTCTGACCTCAACATGATATCACGTGACCTTTGCATATTACTTGAACCATTTTTTCGAACTCTAAGATTTACGGCAATTCATTGCCGATTCTCACTCGTTGACTGTTGATAGTAAGCTAGCTAGATAGATTTCCTTGTCAGAGAATTTATTATTGGTGTTTTTTGACAGGACATTTTTGATGGCCGCCAGAATTTTTAATCTATAGGCTGAATTGCAGATACGCAATGATGAACTCATAGTCCCTTCATAGGACCTAATATTTGTGCTGTTTTATTTGCAACTGTTCTGATGAGTTTGATTATTATGCAGGCTTTGTATAAGATCACAGTGTTTATGTCTCACCCTTTCAGAGTATAAAATATAGTAAAATATTTGCATATTTATTTTAAAGCTAAATTTTAATATAATATACTTACTTTATATTCTACTACTGGTTTAGGTTTCACAGGAACAATTTGATTAACAGTATTCTGATCATACTTCATAGAAAAGTCAGTAACAAACGCACTGGCCGTTGCAGGCTTACTAGTCAACTTAGCTAGCGGTTTCCTAGTTGGCTTGTACGGTATATAGTGGCATTGTATGTGGTCACCCCAGATCTTGATGTTTTCTTTATTCTCAACAAGTTCAGTTTTGATGTATTCTTTTGTATCCTCATTCAACTGTCCAGATATTTTAGTAACTATCTGTAAATAAATTAGAAATGCGTATTAGATATTTAGAGTATTTACAGAATAAGGATATTTTGAAAAGAACTGCTTGATTGAATGACATAATTATCAGATTTATCAAGAGAATCAAACATCAGTAATAATAACATATTAAACAAATAGTAAGTTTGACGTATTGGTAGTGAATGTGACTGCTCTGTATCGTCTCGGATTAGATTCGTTGGTTGGTCAAAATCTTATTGGATTTCTTTGTCAAGAAATTTTAAGTAGAAACATGAAACTGCGCTCGATTGACGGCGACAGACCTTTTTTTTAACTGGTGGGAATGCATTGGCGCATACTCCTCCGCGAGGGTGGGCGGAGGTATTATGTCGGACTCACCCGGGAGATATCCTGGTAATACCGACTAAACCTACCACGGTGTTCATTCTCACAATCTATGGACGGGGCGCAGGGATCACTCGGGCTCGTACGTGGAAGAAATGATCGCTGTAAGCGTACCGTCTTGGATTTGAAGGCTTCCAGGTGATATGGATAAACCCTGCTTCGTTGTTGAGTGGTACGGTTATAGAAAGGGGCCGCTAGTACCAAATCAAACAGTTCTTCAGAGCACTCCCCGTGAAAGAATCGATAGAATACGCAGAAAGATCCAAAGTCTCTCTGTTGCTCCAACGACTCCAATCTATCCGTGAGATTAGGATCATCGACGATTTGAACTGTCCGTCTTTGTAGGGAGTCAAGTGGCTCGAGCTGGTATTTGGGGGCCCCTGCCCAGAGATGTGAGCAGTACTCTACGTGCGGCCGGACCTGTGCTTTGTATTCCATAAGATGGTAGCTTCGATAGAAGGGCCCTATGCGAAACCCTGTCAGATGCCTTAGCGATATCGAGGCTAACAGCCAGAGCCTCTACCCTGCCCTCCAAAGCCTCCAACCCAGCGGTGTGTGAGGTACGCTAGAAGATCACCAGCCGAGCGACCATAGTAGAAGCCATACTGACGGTCACTAATGAGCTGATGATCTTCAAGGTACCACAGCAGGAGGGGGTTATTAGCCACTCCATAACTTTGGAGAGCAAGGAAGAAATCCCTATCAGTCTATAGTTTGAAGGATCCGACCAGTCACCCCTTTTTGGGTTCGGGTGCACATGAACGACCTTCCACGAAGATGGAACCCTATTGGAATTTTGGGAAAGACGGTATAGGCGCGTTAAAACAGGGGTTAACTCAGGGGCGCACGTCTTAAGCACCACTGCAGGGATGCCGTCAGGCCCACTCGACTTATGGATGTCCAGGAGCTCGAGCTCACGCCTAACCGCACGCTGCTTGATGCGGATTTCAGACAAAGAGCTCTCAAACCTTGGGATGGTAGGTGGTGTGACTCCCTCATCATCCAAAGTCGAGTTTGAGGCAAAGAGTTGTACCAAAAGATTGCCCTTCTCTTTTGTACTAGGCCAGACTGGCATCAGAATTACGCAGTGGTGGGAGACTGACCTGGCAATACTTGCCTTGCGCAGCCTTGGCAAGCGTCCAAAAAGCACAACTCCCTGAAGGATATCTTCCAAGGCGCTTGTCAATTCAGGGATCGTGTTCCGCCTTAGCCTTGGCAATAGCTTTCTTGCTGGATCTAGAAGCGGCATTAAATGCTCGCTTTCTCTCCTTGACATCAGGATCCTGACACTTCCTAGCCCTATTCCAGGCTAAGTATGCTGACTGCTTCTGGTGCTGTCTTGACTTTATTGGACACTCATTATCAATAACTAGTTTCTGCCATGCTTTGATTGCGTGAATCATGTAAATCATACTATGATAATATGTCAATGTAGGACATGTCTATTTATGTGTCAAGTTTCACTTAAATCCTGTGATCAAGTAACAAATCCAACTACTGGTTCACATAGTTCAGAAATAGGCTTTAAATACATAATCAGACCTGATTACATAGGTAATTAGTATATATGTTATTTTAGAAGCTTTCACAAATATGGTTATGTTATTATAATATTCCAGATAATTAGAAACACATAAAACACATTATATACTAACCTGACATATTTTATTAGCTGTAGCTGATACAACAGTACCAAAAGTCTGCCGGAGTTGTGAGAGATTCTTCAGCATGACAATATCTTGTTCCAGAAACATCCTAAGGGTAAGCATTGCAGCATCTTCTATTATCTCATCTGGCTGGTCACCCGTAAGGAGTTTGCAAGCATCTTTTAGTTGATCAAAGAGTTTTAATATTTGTGCTGAATCCGGTTCATTTTGTTTTACATAGTTATATATGTCTGTATATGATTTGAACCTAAAAAATTAAGGCATAGTTAAAAGCAGTGCAAATGAAAATTCTAAAGAAAGTGTATGTATGTACAGTCTCCAAAGCCACAGATAATTTTTAGTGCAAAAGTTGCCTTGTTAAACTGTAAATTTTGAATATAAGAGAAATAATTAAAAAACAATTGTGTCTGTCCACCAGTGTGTCATTGCGACGGAATAGGTTAAGGTAAGTTAAACAAAAATGGAATTTCAGCATAAAATATTTACTTATTCTTGGGTAAAGTGGCTAATTGCCAATATTATGTGCTTTATTGACTTTCTTCATGGTTTGAAATGAGTATATGGACGTACAATATCAGTCTTATCAACTGTTTATTAAAATTTATATGACTACACTTAAATATTTTTAATATTGTAATAAGTAATTACCTCTGTAAGATTTTCTTTTTAACTTGTATTGGTTTTCTGGGGTCTATAATAGGCTTCAGGCATCGGGGTTTGTCGAGTTGCGTATGGGCCCTTAGGGCTCTGGTTATACGAGGTAACTCAATCATTGTGCTCAGTGATAAAACTAAAAAGATGATTAAATTAATAAATAAAACTATTTATGACATAATAAATAATGAAAATACCAATTGATATTATTAAAAAGGTTAAAACAAAATTACCCTTTATCAAAACTCTTGATTAATATGAAGATAAGTTGTTAGTATAGGTTTAACAATGTTGTGAAATTGGATATAAGGAAAACTATATACAATAAGTTGGAAACGTGACAGTTTAGAATACAAAAAGCCGGTCAAAATATTTACAAAAGGCTTGATTATATATTAACGTAATAATTTATTTAAATTTATTATTAACTAATATACAATATTTTCAATACACATATGATCAACACTCGACACGTATTAAATGACATTGACGTTATTTATCAGCCGATGATGACAGTTTTGACATTGACAAGCATATTTTTATAATTGATAGTTGCAACATTTATTGCTGTCATAGATAAGCACACCAAAGGGGGTCAAGAAATGGGGTTAAACCTAAGGGTCATACGAATATTTACGTATAAAATATAATACCATACCGGGCCAAAAGCTTGGCTTGTCTTAAAAAATAACTGTCTACTAAATTTACTTGCACAAACAAGCTTTTTGTGTGTTTTGGCAAGTTCAACCATGATATAAAATAGGCATAAAAAAAAAGGTAAACAGGATTGATTTATAATTTTGTTTTAAGCAATTAGTGGCGTGCCTTGATGCCGCGGCGTACAAACAAATATGTAGATTTCAACTACACAATATGAGTTTATTTGGGAATTAATTTTAGAATGATCTGGTTACGAATATATAGTTTAGGCATTGACACGCTATACAGTATCGCCATAATATTTGAGCGTATGCCAACGGATCGTATTTCGGTTCAGAACTTAGCTAACTGATAAAAAAATAATAAAAAATGCGATTACCTCCTCTGCCGTTGTTATGAGGTCGAACCCCACACAATTATTTGTGTGATCCAAATTATATTGTTTAGTGTCTCAGTGAACTTTGTGTCCGTTAATTGTATGCTCAAATTGGTCGTCCTCGTAATGAACGGAGTTTGCTCATACAAGCGCGGTGTGCCACTCTAGCGGCACACCGCTCTTGAATAGGCAAACTCCCATCTTTTACTAGGATTGTAAGCAGAGTGTGGCTTTTGAATAGGTACGTCTTAGTTGCGCTACTACAAGCCGCCCTGCTTCATATATGAGACCTTCGAGTAAAATAAAACAGTTTTAACGTATTAACAGCCGGCATAAGCCAGATCTGTAGCTGGTTGCGGGATGGTGATTGCTAACGCGACCCCATCCCGCCCCACCCCGTCGGAGATACTGCTCACCCCAGATTTTTAGTGTGTATACCGACCCCCTTCAGGGACGGAGAGTCTCACATAACCACCCTCCCCCCAGGGGAGGGGGTTTCCACAAAGGATTCACTGGGCCAAAAAAAAAAAGTCCGTAGCTGGTAATCGTTAAGGTTATAGATCAGCCGGCAGGTATGAGCCAGGTCCGTAGCTGGTAACCGTTAGTGTTATAATAAAATGTGTTGACTTATTCAACTGAGAATATATTTACAATTTTTAAGCCTTCTTATATCCCATTCATTGTTCTAACAAGTAACGGTCACACTAATGAGCACAATATTCATTTGCAAAATTCTACAATGCTACGAGGAATTCTTGAGCGTGTTAACGTGCGGCGCGGTGGCGTATAAATACTGCCACGTATAAAAACAGGGGACAACTTCGCGCGCCGCTCAGTTCATAAGTTGGTTTCGTCGCGGCTAGACGCATGATGCTCCGTTGCGTCGCTCAGTTCGTAAGTTGGTTGCGGCGCAGCTAGACGTATGATGCTCCGTTCCATTCCAGGTTCCTTATAAAATTATATGTTGCCTATATACATATGCCACACAGTAATTGAATCTTTATACATACTTAGTTTCTCGCCACTATCCCCGAAAGGATTAGCAAGAGGGCTGTTAAGTTTATACCAAAATGTAGCCAACTATAATTTTAGATCCCACGTAATAGCGAGTGACATTATTGTAGTCTACTTGGCACAGTGCCAGAATTATTTTGTCAATGAGATAGAAAAACCCAATAATACTTTGATTGACACGGGAGTCGAACCCGAGACCTCATGCACCGCTGTTATATTTACTACCGTTGCGTTACCGAGGCAAACATGCTAGTTGTATTCCACTAGGAGAACAGTTTATTTTCTAAAAAAAAAAGTTGAAAGAGAAAGGGTTATTGAAACCAGATTTTCAGTTACAACATTTTTATTTTATTTTATTATACTTTTATGACCACAATGCTTACAGCTATGGCTTACCTACTTAATAATGTTGTTTAAAATACATAGCTTAGACTCGTATCGCCAAAGTTGCTTCTATTAAACAACGCTATAAGTAACAACAGCCACATTATTATCTAATTCCGATAACATACATTCTGGTGTGTTTTTATTTTACCTTACAGTGAATGTTATTGGGGTCGCCATTTTTGAAACACAAGAAAAAAGATAAATGCTATCACTAGTAGGCATTTTTATATAAATAGTTTAAATCCATATAGTTCCTTTTAAATATGTACTTAGATATGACGACACAAAAATGTCTATTATTTAATTTTCCCGCGCTTTTATGGAGGACTTTAAAGTTCGTTACATGTAAATGATACGTTTGCATTGAAAATTAAATAATTAATGATATTTAATTACTAAATACAGAATATTTTTGTAAATAATTTTGTTTTTAATAACTGATCGTGTTTCAAAAAAGGGACGCTATACTTACATATCTAGGATCTCCCCCTAGTGAGACTGTCAACAATAACGAAGTGCAGCTTACGTACATTTATTAAATATCGGTCTCCATACATGATATGAATATGACTGTACCTATGTATACGGAAAACCGATTTTAATATTATGATAATGTTTTACCTTCATCGCACGTTATATTTTCATCCTATAACATGTAGTACTGGCCAATCTTCCAATACTATTATACTATATTGTAAAGTCACTACTACACTTGGTCGTCGTACACGAACCATGTTTAATATCATTGCAATTGTGCATCGATTGATTACGGCAAACGCGGCGGCTCTGTGCTGTTTGACGTGATTAGAAAATGCCATTACAATATTCATACGGCTCATGCTAACCGACCAAATGCAATTGTGTTGTGATTATATGATTAATATAACTAATGAGTGGCTATTTATTTGAAACATCTAATTACCTAGTGTGAATTTTTACAATTTCTAACTACAAAGCTGTTTTTACATACATTTAATACACACACAGTAAAAAGATATTTAATGCGTTATTTGTTGTAGTTACACAGGATAGATTATATACTTTTAAAAATATTGGCCAGTTACGATTATAATTTATGTAAAAACGCAAGATAGCACAAGTCCTTAATATACTCTAATTAATTTTACTTAAACAAACAACAATTCGAATAAGTACAAATTTTCGTTTCAAAGATCACGGTTATAGATTACAGCTATAAAAGCGTTTAAAACATAGTACGTAAATAATTTACTAAACCGCTGTAGTGCTAACATGGGCCCAATACACGCTATGCTATCAAAATGGTACACTTTATACTTTGCATTTAACATGGAACTTTGAATACAGAAATCAGCCCAAAGTATAATCCATTTTACAAATGGACTCTTGTATTTATACATTGTAAATATCTATTTATTATAACACCTATAAAGTGGTTAGGATAAGCAGATACTTGTATAGGTAGACAGTAGATATTATCAAAGGTTAACAATTTGAAGTTTAAAAAAAGTATAAAAGGAAATGACCGAAAATAAACATCCAAGAAATTTGGTCCAAATGGAAAAAAATACCATCATTTATAAGAAACAGCCTAGTTTCCAAAAAAGTAAGAAATATTCAAGATGTTACTGTATTTTTGATAAGTCTTATCTAATAGCAAATATTAATTTCTGTGGTAAAATTTATAACAAAGAAAGATCATCTAAAAATACTATATTTCGTTACTCAGAGCATTTGTTAGTGATATAAAAGAAATCATGTCTTAAGACGCGTGATTTCAAGATTTACAAAAGTATTAATAGGATAAATAGTTTGATATTTAGGAGGCAAAACATCGGATATATTTTGGTGATATTATCCAGAGGACATTTAATAACAACACTAAATTCTAGAGAAAAAATAAAAAATGTTTCAAAGTTCTTTTGTTGATGTTAAGTCGGCAGCTGCGGATGTTACACCTGCAATCAAAATAGGTGTTAAATAAATATTCCCTCTCTTCTATCTCACTTCTATTGTACTGATACAACTATAGTTAACAAATAGGGTAGCTTCTGGCTTCTTGAGGCTTTGGCCTACCAAAGAGGATGCGAAAATGTAATTTAAGCAAATTAAAATAAATCTTTCAAGTTATTGATTCTAAACTTATGATATGTCTTTTGTTTAATTTTCTCACAATATTCTATGTGTATAATATTACAATTACAATTTCTAAGTTTTATTTTTAATGAAGAACTTCTACTTGAAGAATACCATGATTTGGGTCATCAGATAATAATTATAATAATCTATCACATACACACAACACCATCTAGCCCAAACTAAGCAGAGCTTGTACTATGGGTACTAGACAATGGATAAACATACATATATACTTTTTTATTTGTAAATACATACATATTATACATAGAAACATCCAGACCAAGACAAACATCCATGTTCATGCACACAAATGTTTGACTTGTGCGGGAATCGAACCCGCGACCTCAGGCGTGGCAGTCGGTTACACTAACCACTACGCCACCGAGGCCAACTAATAATTGATCAGACTATCGCCTTTGCCTAAATATACAGGTTGTCCGGTAATTAATGGATAACCTTGAAATGTCTTATAGTAGAACTAATGGCCGTTCAGAAAAAAGTATGAATAAGTGCAATAGCTAGTCATACTTTTGACTGTCTATCTTTTAGCATAATTTGTGTTTAATAATAAAACAACAAAAAACCGATGGAATTCATTCATTTATGATCGTAGTGTACAAGAACGGTAAATATGGTTATTAAAAAAAAACATATCTTTTGTTTTCATATTTTTTCTGAACGGCCATCAGTTTTACTATAAGACATTTCAAGGTTACCCATTAATTACCGGTCACCCTCTATATAGAGTTAAATAACAGCAAGGCACACGGCAGAATAAAGGAGAGTCTTAATAGGTACGACAACAAAACATGACACAATCAGAATACAAATTAAATATTTTTTACCTGTATTATTCGTACCTCGGTCAAATCCTCCAAACAGATGGTTTACAGACCTAGAAAATATAAAACGGCAATTATTAACTATATCTGAATAGATAGTTTGAATAGCACGATACGAAATCACAAGACGAACGGTTTGTACACATGAATGTTAGTGCATTGTAAGTAACAATTTTATTAAAATGGACGACACATCAGTACGAAACATAGTGTTTTTGTAGTGTTATGATTGTTATTGTACACTTATTGCGTTAAACTGTTTAGCAAATTGTATTTTGTAGAGATATCGTTATATTTCTTTTAAGGTATTTTCTCGAGGTTCTTAAATTTTCTTTCGTGCTGACACTTTTGCACCAACCGGTAGTTATAGACATTGCTTTTAAGCATCGAAAGCGTTAATGAGCAACAACATATTTCAAGCTTTTCTGTATGTTGATCTCCGTAAGCAAATCCCAACCCTATATATATATTACAAGATTATATGATTAATATCTTATGTAGATATCTTCCTATACTTAGATATATTATTATAGTAAATTATTAGTATAAGCAAGAACTAAATTGGGGGTAAATCTGGGACAAGCATCGCATTCTTGGATAAAAGTAGAATAACTTTTCACGTCAAGCAATTTATAGGATCTAGATACTAATTGTCATTAACATTTTGCATAGTTTGTTTTAAAATATACAGGTATATATAAAGGGCATCCCAGACACAAGAGTAAACACATTTGCAAAGTAAAGCTGAATTCACACTTAAGTCAATATTCACATCAGCAAAATGTAAAAGAAATGAAGTGGTGGAATTGGTTTACATAAATAACGTGTAACAGAAACGTATATCAAGAAATCTTAACAAATACTGTGAATTTAACGATTAAGAACGGTAAATACTTCATTTTGTAAATAAATATATTTATTCTTATTATTGGGAAGGCCAAGCTTGATTAGGGTCGATAGTATACTTCAAGAAAAGTCAAAATAGTAAAAATACTGATAATAAGATATCCGATAATGCGGATACACTTATCAACTAGAAGACCATATTCTTTATTTTATGGCTCGTCATGATCGGTCTTCTTCAGATTTTGTAATAATCTCTGAAGTATTGTTGGCATTGATTTCGCTTACATCAACTGTTTCTTTATAATCAGTTTTTTTGGAATATCTGCAAATACTTTATTTGAGATTGGCGTGATACTATATACTTTATTCATGTTGTACATTATTTTATTATTCCATATATACATTTCTGTTACATGCTTTACATAGAATCCTTGTGGTTTAAAAATACACCCAAACGTGATAGATGAGACATTGACAATCTTTTTAGGATGCCGTAATTTCTGGCCAAACACTTTAATAATTTTGAATTAATGAGTAATTGTTTCAATGTGTGTGTGCAAAATGGTCGCAGATAATGTAATTGTGTAAAATATCACTGATGTGAACGCAAACTTAGTATGATGTAGAAGACGTTCGAAACGCATGAAACATTCTTCGATAGAGACAGATATACGAAGTGACTATAGAACAGAAAAAGCCAACACTTATCATTAACAACGACAAACGATACTGTCGGCCCACTTACCAAAATAGGCTTAGTATAACGTAATATAATTAACAACATACTGTATATACTAGTATATTCATTAATATTATAACAATTAACTTCTAAATTAAACTTCGGTTACCGAAACTTGTTCACACAAAGTTGGCTGAAAATGTGGAAAAATAATGATATGGTTAGTCTAAGAACTTAATATGTGTAACAAAAGAATTCTTACTAATGTGAGTACGACCTATAGAACGAAATTGAAAATGCATGATGAACTGTTCAGTCAGTTGTACCGTTCTAAATTTGAATTTCAATAATAATATATCGAAGCTGTAACGAAAATTGCCGTAGTGCATAATCATTTTCGTGCCACTGAAATAATGTAAAAATATATTGATCCTTTTTTTTATTTTTATGTAAGTCATTGTGTAAATCTCGTTAATATTTTAGGATTATTTTGATATCCTAGTGAGGTTATAGACTAGTGAAAAAGGTGGCTGGCTTGTATCGTATACGAAAGGCGGTAACCGATATGTTTTGGCGTAAATTGGGGACTATCTATGACCTGTAGTGGATTGCAATAAGCTGATTGATTGAGAAAGAGAAGAGAGATTTGTCCAAAATATTAACGTGATCTAAATTCATAATTTTTGTTAAAGTTACCAACATAAACAATAAATTTCTTTACTTACCGATGATTAGAGCCAGAATGATGATTCCAATCACAGCTGCGATTATCATCATCTGCAAATTGTAATATTAATATCTTACATTTAATGGTATAACACTCGCTGAAATATGATTTATTATAAGTCAAAAGTGCCTCAATGCACTGCCATATGCTTCAATCTTTGACTTTTGCTTGTCTATTTTGATAGCACTTGGGTCGAGTGGCTCTATTTGTCTATCTAATACCTTAAAAGTATTTCAGCATCGTTTAATTTGATAATGATTCAGACAGTTACATTTATTGGATATAATATTATCTATCTATGATAAGTATAAAGTCAATTTATATTTCATCAATAAAAAGAAGTTTGAGAAGCTTTGTTTCTTTTTTATTAGTTGCTGCAGGTTTATTACGGTTTTCATTAATGTTTTTTTTAATCATGTTCCTATTACTGGTAAGATACGGTAGTTTCTTCTTATGTTACCTTTAGATTTTGCAGCCAGAATTTGCTTTTCAGTTTGCCAGCCTGTTGTTCAAATTGTGATGCGCCCTGTTGAAGTGCATCTGGAAAGTAGAAGATTGAAAATATACATACGTAATTGTAACAGAAATTGGTTTTTCATTTCATTCTAAGAAAATACTCTTCAAGAAAATTGTATCTTCCAGCTATGTCTAGAATGTTTTTAGGAGAAAAATTAATAGCATTTCTTTGCATTTGATATCATTAGTATACATATATTTTTATTTTCGTTAATTATATAATAACAAATATGTGGCCATTTTTATATAATCATTGAAGGTGTATAAAGGCTAAAGATAACCCATATTTCCATGGCAATTTACACTGCTGCTTTTAAGAATTTCCTAATAGAACAAATCTATCACACATTGATCGCACGCAAACATTAGCGCAGTATACCTAACACATTTAAAAAAAGAGGCGGTTTCCTAATGAAGTAGTACTTGGGATCGTGAGGTCGTGAATTTGAATCCCACCCATTGATTCCACAATTTACTGACGCTTAGTGGTTAACACGAATACTAGTAATTTGGAGTCCAAGATGCAAGTCACATTTAGTGTAAAAAATGGCTGTTTCTTTATGAGTTATTCAGATTTTATTAAATATATATATATATATATATATATAGTTAGTGTATTTACAGCGATAGCTCAGTGGGGAGACCAACAGACTGCAATGCTGAGGGTCTCGGGTTCGAAACCACGTCGCGCACCTCTGACTTTCGGAAGTTATATGACTTTTCGAAATGATGTGCGAATTGATTGATTGACAATTATCGCCTGCTCCGTGCCTCAGAGAGCACGTTAAGCCGTCGGTCCCAGCTGCCATGAACATCTACGGCAGTCGTTATTAGGAAGTCAGTGCCCTATAATATCCTGACGCTGGTCTAGCCTTAGGGTATCGTTACCCTTGGGGTTGCGGAGGTCAGGTGGCAGCCGCTCCGTGCAAAAACTGATATCCAGTCAAATCCGGTTAGAACAGAAAAACCTACCCCAAATGACTTGGGAATAATAAAGGCTAGGGAGAAGAAGTTATATTTACTTTTGACTGCACATATTGCTCACCTGCTCTGTCATCCAGTTCCGATAGCTTCTGATCACGCTCCAACACCTTCTCCACGTTTGTTTTCATAATATCTACCACCTGTAACGAAATTACTAAGTTTTAAAATTCAATGAATTCATAAATATTAATTAACTTTCTGATTATAATCAGATGGTTTACAAGTGATTTCTCAATCACTTGCCATTTTATTATTATAAGTTCCATAAATAGGTTTTCCAACGTTTTAGACGAAATAAAGTTTATGCTTTATATCTCTGTTGTTTCGTGATATTATTTTCAGGTTCGATGTTTAAAGTTCGTTGGCGATCTATTCGAATGATGCTGTAACTGCGTATTACACGTATAACATACATATTTTTTCTAGGTTAATTAGGTTTGAATATATAAAAATGAGTCAATTTAATATATTCAAACCTAATTAACCTATAAAAATTATACCAACTTTTACTACCTGTAGCTAACAGATAGTAAAATTTTGGTATAATTTTTATAGGATACGTATAAAATATTAACTGTTTGTATGTAAAACGATTCGTTTTTGGATATTGAAATTAGCCATTATACGAAAGTCTAACAGGGTTTATTAAAAAAAATAGTATTACTAATTTAGTAACGATTAGTTTTCTTTAGTGGTTCCATCTTATAGTACAAAGCCAACGGTAAAATACTTCGTCCATACCCGTGACCATGGCTGCTAAAAAGCAATCGAAACGTCGGCGAAAGTGTAAACCCAAAACTAAACAGTATAATAATTGAATTCGCATAGAAGTTAAGTTTAACAGTAGTAGTTTAAATAGTTAAATTTCAAATTACGAATATTTACCACTGATGCATTACAGCGACATGAACACATAACTAAATTTCTTCCCTTACCAATTTAATCTGTTATATATGTTTCTTTATCAGGATAGATTTTTTATTAAAAACGCCCTTCATTCATTTAATAAGATGAGATTCAGCTGTTTAGAGACTCAATAAATTCCTAGACTTTGTTTATCGGTCGTACGCCGTAGTTATTCGCAATCGCACATAATGTGAATAGCGATAGGATATCAGCAAACCCTTTCTCAATTTCAAGTGCCATTTCTCCGGAGCTTTGACGTCAGCAAGGCTCCGCGCGTATGGCGATGACGTCAGAGGCTGTACTTGACAAGCCGTTTTCATAGCTACACGAACGATGGAAACTTTAATCTTAGGAGACGAGGATGGCTATTATCGTCGCAAGTGGTTTGAATATAGACGTTTAACTATATTGCTGAAGAGCAAGATAAAATAAAAATGTCGGTGAAGAAAACATATTTTTACGAATAGGAGATATAATATAAGGGGTGTGCGAATGGAACAATTGAAAGAAATGTGCCGTTCCAATGTTATCTGAACAAACCACGGAAAATCTTTGAACCAGCAGGCTTAGGGACACAAATAAAAACATATAACATGAAATATAAGTAATATATATCTTACGTAGTTTTGTGTTTTGTGTTTGTAAATTATTACAAGAGAAGCTGATGTACGTCCGGGCGTCACTTGGGGTTACCAAATAATATCAGGGTTGGTTTGAGGTATCGACCGCAAACCAACAATAAACCTGAATGGTAACCTCATTTTTCATGATATATGTACTTTTTTGTTTTGTTTTCTGTGTTCTAATATTTGTACTAGACCGTGTACCTACATATATTTTGAAAAATAAATGTTTACTTTACTTAACTTTACTTTACTTTACTATGAATGGCAAGTAGGTAAATATCCGTAGTCTCTATAAATTCTAGATTCCTCGGAATAATTAAAAAAGGGTGTGGGTTATTATAACATACTAGCTTTTGCACGCGGCTTCGCTTGCTTAGGAACAGTTCTTTTTTGGTTTAAACATACTCTATATCTTTTGCTGTACCTCTGGCAACGTGTATGCAAAATTTAATGATGTTCGGCCAAGAAGTTAAGGCGTCATAACGTACGTAACTCACATTGGCATTTATAATATTTGTTCGGATTTTATTTAAGTACTTATCGATTCGTATTATAGTAATGCGTCAACGTCATATAAGCTTTAACGCGCGCTATTCGCTTATAGATCAATTAATTGTTATATATGTGTAGTGTAGTTAATTCGAACATAAATTATTATCAAATGGTATCTGTTTGTTTCCCAAATAATATAAAATAAAAATAAATATCTAGAATTTTTAACATACTAGACTTTTGCCCGCGGCTTTACTCGCGTTAATAAGTTTCCTATTTCTCGAGAATAGTACCCTACATCTTTTTCTGCACCCCTGACAATGTGTATGCGGCATTTCATAATGATTGGTTGAGTAGTTAAGGCGTGCAAGCGTAACAGATAAACAAACAAATTTACATTCGCATTTATAATATTAGTTAGGACTAGATTTTACCGTCAGCTTTGTCTCTATATATCCTACGTGTTTTAGGATAATATTGCATCATGCATTGATTATTTCAATCTGTTACTCAGTTGCTGTGTAAAAGCCGCACAAACTAACAAGCAGAGAGCCAATTCTCGTAATATAATTTATTTAAAATAAAGTTTTCAAGTTTAAGTGTCATATATAATACAAAAAGTATTCTCCTAAATTTAAATTAACGTTAACTTAATACTCCCCGTGAACCTGGTTGAAAAGCAACCGAAACGTCGGGAAAACTGTCAACTTAAATATAAATAACTTTTATAATTTAAAAAGCTTAAATTCAAGTAAAACTTATTAGTAGTAGTGTCATAGATTCAAAATTATTTAATAAAAGTGTTTTAAAATAAACGACGCGACAAACTCCGTATAAACTAGTGTAATTTCAATAAAAGGTTATTTTAGACTTGATCGGTTTTAAATCTCTTCTTAAGATCTCTTTCAAACATATTTTTTGTTACCTTCTTATAACAGAGCAAATAATATTTGCATTGCAAAACACTGCACGATGAAAGGAATTCTATGATTGACAGATTGTTGTACAACAGATTCTGGAATGAGTACAATCAGTTTAAATTACTTGCTGCATAGTGTTCGTCTGGCCACTACGACTACGCCGAGTGGGTCCATACACGGGACAAAAAATTGTGTGATCCACAATTGGTTGTGCCGAGTCCGGATGTTCTTTGTGTCCGTTGTTTGAATGTTTGTAAAGTTCCCCGCGATTCAGGAATTATTCCTAGGGGAATAATTCCTTCCTGGGGTAGTAAAATAAAGAAGAAATGCTTGTAAAACTGGTTGTGATACAGAGACTGTTACTAGCACCAGTGTATCGAAAATATAAAACAGTACTCATAAGACCTAAATCAATCATAAATCATACTTAAGTTATAAGTTATGACTTACTGTGCAACGAATACACAGTGTAGTGCAGTTGGTGTTTAGTGCAGTTGCAGTTGGTTTTAATTTATTACGCTTGACCTCACCTCGCCTCTTAAAAGTGGCTAAAAATACGTTTGACATTTTCACACGTGCCCCTTCATATATAAACAGTCCTGAGATACTATGTAACCTTTAGCATATATCAGAGTTCAAAATTAAAAACTCAATAAATGTCACAACAATATATTTTCGGAAGCTGATGTTTAACTAGGGACGCGGAGCCCTTTGCAAAGGTCCCACTTTAAAAGAAGCGGAAATTTAATTTATTCGCCCTACATACATGTCATACTTTTCCGATATAGGTCATAGTACTCTAGGATTCTTGAGTAACAAATCGTGAATATATTGCAATGATATTAACGATGCAGGACATGAGTATAAGTCCTAGAAATTTACACCTGTAAAGGATTTTGCATTGCCAAGCTTAAGACGTAATGTTATATAGCCTTCTACAAGAATTGGGTTATGAAATGCGAAAACAATCAAACTGTTCAGCTTTTTTTATATTATTATATGTATCGATTGTAATAGACAGAGAAATGGAAATGCCACTGTAAGAAATATACGTCTCCCCCTCACTCTCTCAAATCTTTTACTAACGTACGTTACGTATAGAGCTTCCTAGAGGATATAAGGTTGTTTGAAATTCGTTGCGAACTTCAGTATATTGATTTTTTCTGGACAGGTTGCACCAATTTGTACGGATTACCAGATTTAAGCAAAGATCTTTGCTCTACCTACCTTTAGTATAATAAAGCAATTGCCGTTTTTATTGTTTACTATCCACCCACCCTAGCTTTGCACGGGTAGTACAAAACCTTAACAAATTGTACACCTAAACCTTTCTCATGAATCACCCTGTCTATTGGTGAAAACCGCATGAAAATCCGTTCAGTAGTATTGAGTTTATCGCGAACAGACAGACAGACAGACGCGGCGGAGGATTTTGTTCTATAATATGTGTGTAGTAATATGTAGTGAAGATTATATTGAAGCCTGTAACAGCTTACATTGATTAGATAAAAACGAATAAGAAATGTCTTATGAAGTTGGTAAACTTGATGCTCTACGATTTTCGATTTGATAGTTTTTGCAACTGAGACACAGCGGAGTGTATTTGTCTGTAGTTAATGTGAAACAAGGTTTCTAACGATTGTTTATACCAAGGATCCCTTATACATAATATGGCAAATCGATAATAATAATTTTAAGAAAATGAGGATACTAACTTGTGATTAAGAATCTAAAGTAGCGTCCACAACTATGTGACAAGTCGCGGTCTGAACTTGAGGCCGTGGCAAACACGCGTGGCAAATGTGTGTATTCGAAACTAACCATTAGGCTTAGATCATGCATTTTGTATCATATATATATATATATCGCTGGACATGTGTGAGCATTAGTTACACAAGTGTGGACGGCGAGCTTGCATGGTCATAGTTCAATGACAGACCCATCAAGTTTGATCAAGTTGGTTATTCAAAGGAATTTATAGGCAACAGAAGTCACGCGAGACAACGTTATTCATTTGTAGCTACGATGTTTGTAGAAGCTTGCAAGTATAAGCTCGTAAGCAATCAGTAATAAACCGTGTATCGAAGTTTACTGAAGAAGTGTTCACCCACCGAACGCATCCTTCCATCTCTATCTCTTCTTTCACAAGACAAAGAAGATTATTGTAATAACAAAATGCCACACTGAAAATACACAAACCTTATTCTTCCGATACGGTGTAACATATCTATCCCTATGTACCTACTGTAACAAGTAAGTACATGCATGTATCGATCAAGTCATGCCAATTTAAAATTTGCGTTGTCTATAAACAAGTTTTAAGATTACATTTATGTCGTCCATTTCCCATTTCCTAAAAAGTGGAAGCCTATTAGTGGATCATATAAAGGAAAATGATTTTCCTTTTCCTCTAGATATTATGTAATATGGATTAGTGGCTTTTATCTCCGTTTATTGAATGTTGACGGAGCTTAGTGCTTTTAGTGGCGGTTGGCGAACGTTTTCCTTGATGTCTACAGCAAATATTTTGTGTGTAGAGAGACATTTAATTTCCCGATGCGACTGGCCCGTCGCATTTCAACGTCGAAACTTTTGGCTATTTGCTTGTTTTGTTCATAGTTAGCAGAGGTGTTTTCGAGAATTTATTAGTTTTGTGAATCTCTAAAAATTTTGATTTTAGTTGGTGTTTAAATATCGTTACCGTTACTACCTACTAATATACATTAAGTAGTTGTTTTAAGTCTAAACAGTAAAAATAATAGTTTGATAAAGATAGGGTAAAGGCCAAGATAGTTGCCTCAAGGGGATACTTGCCTCGGTTTTCAAAACACTATGTTAGGTATGTCGGTGGCGTTAGCGCATGTTCATAATTCGAAGCGCCCTCCTCACAGGCCTTAATGCCATGTAAACCATTGGAGTAGGCGCAAGCATTTGGCCAGTGTGAGCAAAAATCTTCCGTGGTGAAACTTTGACAGGCGTTGAAATTATATTGGTAAGTAATTTCTATTGAATATTTTTACAACTGATTGTCGTTTCAGTCAACTTTTTGTTTCTATGCATATATTAGCGTTTAAATTACACTATTTATTACGTTTTATTGTTGAATAGTTTTGATTTATTTCGAAAATAGAAAGGGCAAGTATTCATACCAAAAAGGATAGTTGCCCTCGCAACTATAAATTCTTTAAGGAGCAAAGAAAGATTTTTGCTTTTGGTGTTTTCCAACTTATAGTGAATATAACTTTTTTTAAATAAAGTAAGTCGCAAGTGTAGGCGAAAGCAAGGGTGGTGATTGATGCTAATGCCAAATTGAATGCCATATTCTACAATCTTCAAATAAAAAATAATATTTAATTAATAACTTACCTAATTTAATGTTTGGAGTACATTTTCGTTGTAATTTTATAGTATAAAACGTTAAAACATAATACTATTTTACAATGTTAATTAATATTTGGATTAGTATTGAATGAAGGATCTCAGTAAATAATAAATATTGATTATTTGAATTAATATTAATTTGTTTATATTTAATAAAATCATAGAAAGGCGTATATCCTTAAGTCAGGCAAGTATCCCCGAAGTATTTTTAACGCTAGGTTACTATCCGCCACAGTAGGTAACTATCCCATTTTTGAGAGGTCCAATAAAACAGGATTTACTCAAAATCAATATTAATTTTGTTCATAAAAATGAGCTTCTATGAAAGATCAAAGACCTATGTTTTGATATACATGTTATTTTTTTTTAATAGGTACATATTTTTTAATAACAGAACCTTTTTAAAAGTGGGCCATCTATCCGGCTTTTACCCTATACTTTTTCTAAGTTAGATATTTGAGAAACACCAACGTTTTGTTCGCTGGCTCTAAAGAATTTAAACGACAGTCCTATCCTAAATAATATTTAAAAACGTAAAATGTAGGGTAGGGAAGGGCTGGTTGAGCATATAGGTAATTTTGTGCAATCGAAATATCTCAGAAACTATACATCGCACCCTAACACTTCAAATTGCGAAAAGATGCGGTCGCGGATAGGGAACAATTGTGCGACCGTCAGTGACGACTTGGCGATCGAGTGAAGTATAAGCACGCTTTGTTTATTTAGTAATCAAAAAGTAAAAAAATGTGCTTGGGTATATTTCTTCTAAAGGAGTCAAATATTATCCGTTTCCAATCAGGTAAGTAGTAGGTACTAAACTTTAATAAATTTAGTATATTTTCGGCAAATCCAGTTAGACCAGAAAAGCCGATCCCAAGTGACTTGGGAATAATAAAGGCTAGGGAGAAGAGGAAGTATATTTTCGGCATGTATAAAGGATATGGATATATTATAATTCTTAAGGGTTTGTCATAACTTCACTTTTGATTCAAATTTTTGGGTTGAGCAATAACTGCTTACTTAACCCCTCCATTTAGAGCGGAAGTAATGTATGTTTTTTATTTTACTTTAGGACGCGGACTGATAAATACATGACTACAAGAGGTTTTTACACTACCCAAGAGTTAATGATGCTGATAAGGTTCTCGGTTGAAGGTGTCAATGATGAAGAAAAAGTGTGAAAACCCCTGCCAAAGAAATTGGTATTAAACAGATTACTCTGACAAGATTTTTGAGGGAATTAGGCTCTGAAGGTGGAGTTGCATCAATGGGTTATGCAATACCGAAGTAAGTATTCTCCCAAGCGAAAAGTATCTTTAAAAACGCCTATCTATTTCCCAAAACCTATCAGAAAAAAAAAGAAAAGCTGCTATTCTAATAGACATTCCCGAAAAGAACGCATGCTAAGATGTACAATATAAAACCACAAAAAAGTTAAAAAACCAAAGAAAAATTGGTAATAAAAGAAGAAGTAACTAAGTTCTAATCCAAAAGTTAAGCTTAAAATAATTATGTTGAGTTTTTGTTGATTCCATTTTTTGTTTAATAAGAAGAAGATTGTTTTTAGTTTCATAATTATATCACTAAAATACTATAAATAAAAAAAATATTGTAAAATAGAAGTTTCATTTCATGTCTAGAAAACATTGAACCCATGGTTTGCCTAGAATTTCTAACTGCTCAATTAACCCTATACCCTTGCTCAACTTACCTCACCTATGGGGTACATTGAGCATCTCTGACTTTCTTTACTTAAATGGCTGTAGCTTTTAAATGCGATTTTTTAGAAAAAAATATATGGACACTTTTGGAAAGGGATAAACTACTAACCCATCAGTATGCATAACAAGACATTAAATTAGACTTATTGTAAACTTATCGTTGAGGAGTTATGACCGCTCAAGTAAAAAATTGCTCAACCAGCCCCGCTATACCCTACTAGAATTGTTATTGTATTATTCATTAAATACTTTATTTGGTTTTAAAAGACCAATCTAATAATAAAATATAACCCAAATAATATGATAAGTGGCAGTGTACATAGAATCTGGCTGAACCTACAACACCCGGCGTAACTACAATGGCGAGTGGACTCCTTAAACTACTAAGACATCCGTCAAGTCAAACTTACAATAAGTTTACGTTTAAGTTACTGCAAAAAAATTTATTAATTACATCGAAAAATCTTAAAAAATCTCCTTACATAATCACTAAGAATGAGGTTTTATCTTCTTACAACCTTGAGCCGCTTAAATATTTAATATACAAATAAACTCACTGAAAGCTGTGCTTGCTTAAAAATGTATTTTCAATAAATGTCTAAAAACAGCTTTTTAAGTTAAGACCGTGTTACATGTTTAATGTATCCCTTTACGTGTAGGCGTAAACCCACATATACGAATATGAGCAGACATATTCGTATAGATGCTATATTAGACTGCGCAACAAAACTCGCAAAAGCCGCTTATCGAATATTTTAATTTTATTTTTAATTCTATGGTACAACGATTATAAAATTATTATTTTTGAATAGCTTATCATTTTGTACGGACATTTTTCAATTACGGGCTTGGTCATTTAAAATAAAATAAAAATATGTTTAATGCATAATACAATAACAATAGTTAAACCAATTTTAAATATACTTAATATAATGTTAGATAACGGGTCTTACTCAAGATAAAGTATTACATTATATTAAGTATGTGTACAAATCGCGATAGTCTAAAAACTTTTAATTTTAAATATGTCTATAACTGGGTGACTAAACTGGGTCGCTTGTGGGTATCGAACCCATAACACTCAACGCATTAGCAGGCGGCCATTTGTCTCTATATCAATAAACATATAGATATAAAAATAATACGTTACCTCGTCAACTTGCGCCTGTGTTTGTTGCAAGCGACGCTGGGCGGCGATCTGTTGCGGCGTTTTCGGCCCGCCCACGGGCATGTCTCCATCGCCACCCGGCGCCAGTCCGCCTTCCGACGCCCTAGTTCATAATACACAGTTATATATCATTATATAGATAGTATGTTATAACTGCCTCCGTGGCGCAGCGGTAGTGAATGCGACTGCTGTGCATGATGTCTTGGGTTAGAATCCCGGGTCGGGCCAAGAAAAAGTTATTGCAGTTTTCTGTTAAGGAAATCTTAATAGCACCTCGAAGTTAGGAAGTTGGCGGTGTTAGACACCCCCGTGCCTCGAAAAGCACGAAAAGCCGTTGGTTCTGCTCCTGATCTCTCTCCGGTCGTGTCGGATTACCGTCCCATCGGATCATAAGAGTTAGGGAACAGAGAGTGCACTTGTGTTTGCGCACACACTTGTGCACTATAATATCTCCTTCGCAGATGGCCAGTCTCCGTTAAGACTTGCCGCCGTGACCGAAATTCGGCCTGGAGGATATTATTATTATGTTTAACAAAGTTTGCGGATAATTGTGAGATCCTAGTTTTGAGACCTCGGTAGGATTAAAAAGTATTAGGTTTTTTTGTTAAGAAATTGAGAGTAGTAGTAGTACGGAGTCCCTGATACTCATAGGTATAACTTAGTCTCGCCTTTTACTATATGGGACCCCAAATATAGCTGGCGGAATGTAGGTATTTCATACATTTCTGCTTACCCGTTCAGGGAAGTATAGGTATGGTTATATGTATATTTATTTTGTTCGGAATAACCTGTATAATGAATTTATTGTTAATTTTGTTGATGTATTTATTTTCACTAATTCACTTCGTTTTGGAACGAAGTATAACATAGCTTTGAAGAAAAAAAATGTTTAAGAGTTGTATTACTAATTGCAATGAGGTCTAAACCTAGAACCAGATCACTAATCATACTTCCGTAGTAGCTCTAGCAACTATATGCTAAACAGCTGTAACTATAATATATGTTATTTTATTGTAATGTATTTCGCTATATAATACAATAAAATAACATATTTATTATATGTTGTATAATAATATTGACTTATTAGACAAGGATGTAACTAAATGTATACTTAAACGAGTGGTTGAATCTTGTATTTATGATATAGAGCTATTTTAATATGTCTAGGTAATCAGCGATGGCCTAGCGGCAGACGGTTAGATTGCAACGTAGAGGTCTCAATTTCAATTCCACGGCACACAAAGAAAAGTAATGTAATCTCAGCAATGTAAAAGAACGAAGTCCAGAATTATGCACACATTTCTAGACTAAAATAAGCAGGATAGGAGAATCCCGGCAATAAAAGAACCAGTAGAATAAAAGAAGCCAAAAAGATGTCGATATTCAATAATTATGTGCATAAAGTTCGACCCAATAATTTTACCCTATGTATCTATGTATAAAGATGTATCTAAATACTTATAACTAAAATGTAAAACCGACAATTAATAACTTAAGAGGTGATAGAGACAGAAGATAATTTACTAACCACTCTACCAGCATTGTTATTTAAACAACTGATGCGAATTTAAACAAACGCACAAAACCCCAAGCCAAACACTAGTTTGACAGCACTGACAGTTCAATTTGAATGACAACAAAATATTTTACTGTGCTACCCTGATGCAAACCGACATATTTAGGAAAGAAAAAGATATTACATGAATTATGAACACTGGCTGCGTCACTGTATGGACAGTAGCGCTGCCCTAACTTTACAAATAGATCGGCTTATACGTAATAATATGACCACCAATAAAATTATACATATATTATTTCTCTGTTCTATAATAAATAGGAAAGAGGTTTGCTAGTATAGTACCAATATCCAGCGACTATTGCGTTCAATGTGTTAACTATTAACAGTATGTTTGCTATCGTATAAGGAGCATTTCAATCAATAGATAGTAATATTATAATGGCGTACTTTTGCGGTGTTTTATAGGTTGGAGAATGACATATAGGCAAATTTTTATGTCATGTTTTACACATAAACCAAGCTGCAGGTAAAAACGAGTTTAGATATATTTTTAACTAGCTCTTGCCCGCAGTCTCACTCGAGAACAATATCTACTTTTCTTTTGGATTAACGTATGTTTTTTCCTGTACAGTTGACTACGTGCATGCGAAATTTTATTATAAACGGTCAAATACTTAAGACGTGAAATCTTAACAAACAACTAAATTCACTTTTGTAATTATAATAGGTATTATAGTTAGGATACGACCAAAGATCTTTGGAAGTCTTGAAAGGGGCCTGTGCAAAGTACAAATAAGAAGAAGTGAATACTGGTACAAAGATTTTACGGGTCGACAAGTAAATAAAACATTACGTTGTGTAACAATAACATTTTTGTTCATGGCTATAAACTAAATCAAAAGTACATCTTAATCATTATTCCTATGGAAACTTAGTTAAATTGATTTATATTAAGAAAACTTATAATCATATGAAAAGTAAATTTATTAATTAAATTTAATTTTACTGTGCGGATAGCTCTTCATAGATAAGCACCCAAATGCTTCCTACCATCGCGTAATTCACTATCAAACTACACTCAACTCTCAGTCTATCAAAACAAGTAGTTAATTACGAACATAAACCTGAGAGATTCAGGGAACCGTCAGTGCTGGCAGCGAGGGCAAGTTCATTTACCTCCCTCCGACCCAGTGAAAGACTACTCTAATTAAGTGTTACTCAATACGTGGATACGATCGCTTTGGACTAGGGCTGTGGACGTATTTAAAGCATTACATATTTTAATAGCTTTTAAAAGGTGTCGTACATACATAGGTACACTACGACGAGGTGGGCTTATAAGGGAAGAGCTAAGTAATATAAAGTGTCAGGCTCCAGACTTAACAAGGGGGCTGCTTTGTCTGCGAAATACTTTGGACTTTGCTCTTTGTTCCGGCAGTACACAACTATTGTGTAACCAATTTTCAATATAGGAGTATGTAGAAAATTGATTACGCAATAGTTAATTTCAAATCTGTTCTGTGTTCAAAACAGAAGTCAATCTGCTGTCAGATCTGCTATAGCAAATGGTTACTATATACTATGAGGTGGGCGGTATGCCTGTTTGTTACCCTAATAGTATAAAAATTAATTTAATGCTATAAATATTCTAGGTCATCTGTCGCCGCCGCTATCACGACTAAGGTTTTTATGGCCCGTGGTTTGTTGTAATTTCTTTTAGCTTATAAACGGCATTTCGATTGTTTAAGCGACATACAGTTTAACTTACGCTTTTATATAATATATGAATAGATTATTGTGAGGAATCTGCTAATAATACATAATGTTATAAACCACACCGACCGGGGTGACTCTAGTATTTAGTAAAACCATAGCTTATCTTCCGCATACATTACATATCTGAGGTACCGCACAATATAATATCCACGTAAGCCTAGCAATTGAAAATTCGTTCGAACTGGGGCAGCCTGGATAACTGGATAAGGATTGAATAATTCCTAGAAGAGATAGTGTGCTACAATCAGGATGGCAGTTATACTAGCAGCACAGCGATTGCTAATTTAAATTGCTATTACACAAAACTTCTGGTATTACAAGCAATTTTTTTATTTTTATTTGATTTAATCTGATTCTGAATTGACTTCTGGTATTACAAGCAATTCTTTATTCTGATTTGACAAATTGGGTATTAAACAACGATTCTGTTGACTAGATACAACAAAAACACACAAACACACATTGGTCGACTCATAACGACGTAAATCCAAAGATAATTCGCAAGCTGATATAATGAATGAGTGTACAACCAAAGCAAGGTTACTTAACACAACTTAAAAAACGTAGAGGGTTGTCGACATTAAACATGTATATATATATCATCCTCTTAAAACTTTAAGCACTCTACGAAGTGAAGTGCCTGAGTATTGCGGTCACGACCTTTTCGCCTGTTCCCGGTCAAGGCACTAACTTGTGACAGCCCTGTGTTTGATCTATTTTGATATGTTAATGCGGAGTCAGGCTTCGTCGTTCTACTAGCTATGTATTTTGTGTTTAGATACTCGATACCGAGTGATGATACGATGGATATGTATATGTATGTATATATCGGATATGGTCATACGAAACAAACATTTGAATACCTAGTAATCTTAATCGATACCTAGTAAGATTTCCAATACGAAATAATTGTTTAGTAAAATAATTACATTTAAATGGGCATAATAATATACTCAATGTAGAATCGCGGGGCACAACTAAAATATAATAAAATATTAAGTATTTTTGTTGGAGAAATTATATGTATTAAAGATAAGGAATAAACTGCGTGATTGTCACAACAGAGGTACGGTATGTGGAATAAGAATTAGGTATTCAAGCGAACCTATAGACTTTGTCTTATCGTTGACTTGCCTGCAATGCTACCTACTGGGGTCAATTGTGAATCTAAACCGTCCAGGAACTAATTCAAATATAATAAGTTTTAACAAAATCTATTCAGTTGTTTAGAACTTTAGGACGAGTTCAGTGACATAAAGAAAAATTATATACTCAGGAAATAATATTATTCTTTTTAGATACAAATAGTTACGACAGTAATCAGTTTAAACAGTAATTTATTAAGAAAATATAACATCATTATCACATTTTAAATGAGCTATTTTTAACTTAATAAACGGATACTCTATTGAAAAATTTATATCCTCTCAACGTCTATGAAATAATAACAACAATAACCCCTCTGTACTCAAAAAAATGGTCGAGTAATTGCTTTTATTATTACCATTTTCCCATTAAGGGTGATTGGATAAAAACTACTCATATAAATAAAATAAGTTTAGTTCGTATTTCTGAGTAAATTACTTAAGAAGGTGAATGAACTCAAGTAGGTAGTTAAGCTTTTATGAAGTCAAGAGAGTGTTTGCTATTAATATTTTAGTTTTATATGGTATATTGAACTAATAGAGAGGAGGAGAAGATATATGTTTAGCCTCTTACTTAGATATAATGAATTTATTATCAATTTAATGGAAGAAAAATAGAGACAATAAGAAAGAGAGGAAGACCAAGAAGTAAGCAAACATATCAATTAAAAGAAAAAGTAGTTGTATAGAATCATAGAGAATTGAATGATTTGCCAATGGATCGAGATAGATGTAAATTGCTATACATGTACTATGTACTTGTTATATCACTTAAATTAATTGAATATGGGATTCAAACAAGGAGATCGGAATAATGCGCGATAGGAAGTGAGCTTGGATTGGTTCGGTTCCATAATCAGAGAAGTTTAAAGAAAAGCAGGGTAATCCCCGCGTTAGCGTTTTTTTTATTACATCATAGTAGCACTTATGTACAACTGTACATTTCTCAAGTCAGCAATTTTACACGACGCACGCGTTTTCATTCATGGTATATTCAGTTCGCGTCGAACCATCATTAACGCCGTGCGTTCTCAATTATCAGTAAAATCAGTCATTAAACATATCGCGTCATTTCATACACATTTTAGGTCTAAAAGTTTATTTCAATATATACAGTTTTACAGTCCATTCAGGGTTTTCAATCCGTACCAACCGACGCGCCCTATCATATTATCAATCCGTCGTGTGATAACAAGATCATACAACTTACTTGTCTATTAATGTACATTGTTACTTGTCTGATGGCACAGGATAGGTAATATTGATTTATTTAGGTCAGGCGGTTTTATAGTCTAGATAGCACAATGGGCGTGTTGGCGACTTTTTTTAAAGTGGAGTTAATGCGTTGCGATCGCAAGGGGCAAAACAGACTTATTCCACTACTAACAAAAGGAGAGTGAGATAGAGTCGGGATTACTTTACGGAACTTATCATAAGTATATTTGGCTACGATTTGCTGTAGGGTCCTTTTGCCATATTTATTTATTAACGGTTCGGAGTTTCAGTCCGAAAATGTTCCAGGTAGATTCTCTAAAATAGGAAAGTCCTTTATTTTTTATTTATCAGTAGAAATCGTAAAAAATCAAACTCCTAAGATACAGGTCTGCGTACCTAGTTTAGGTGTTAGATAATTACTCACCAACTTTTGATCTCGATGTACAACATGCTGTATTCATGTGCCTTTATTGTATTGTGTTTTTTTTAATGTACTAATAAACAAAAATAATAATAATAATTATTATTTATTATCCCTAAAATACAAGCGGTGAAATATGTGCGTAATATATCTCTGCCTGTCTCGTCAAGCATACAAGTGTATGTCACAAGCGATGTTATGAACGTTCTTTCTGTATAGGGCTGATGAAACATACTATCATGCATATGTAGGCCTGAAGACTGCGGCTGTTGCTGTTCACCGAGTCCGTTTCCGATGTTGCTAGGCTACTAAACGATCCTCATAGTCAATATAAACATACGTAAAATAAATAAAACCTCCTAGAATAACATATCATCAATAAACGCATGTATAACCCTTAATCGGTCAAAACAAAAAAATTAACTTTTCATGATTTAACTGTAATATCCTGTGCCATGTTAGGTGGTAGTGTAATTAAAATAAAGTATTAATCACTGAAATTGAAAAACAAAGATTTTTTTCAAGTGGGCAATTATTCACCTCTGCCCATTTACGGACAACTTAAGTGGGATATTATTTCCTTTTGTCCAAATACGTCTATAAATTTAATTACATTTCTTTACATTTTTAGCATTTTTTTTAATTACAATTTCCCATTATATGTCATAACAACGTTATACAGAATATAATAAATTAGTCAATAACGAATCAAATACCTACTTACTAGAATATTTTCTGAAGAAACTTCTCAGAATTAAGTTTGTACTACTTGAAAAACGCGCAATGGGAAAATAGTTCTTTGTGCCCGATTAAGGCATAACCTTGAAAGGTTAGACAGTGGTATATTGTTACCACATTTCGCATATTTTTCATGATATATGTGGCGAGCATATTACTGTTTACTGAATGAATATTCCAGACCCATGCCACTACCAAGGATATCCGACCATCAAAAAACACTTTATCGAATCGATCCCGGAGACCTACATGCAAATAAATGTACAAACTTATGCCACGAGGCCAACGATGCAGACACAGGAGAAGTAGATTACACATCTGCCTACCATTCGGTGACATAGGCGTGGGTTGTTAGTCTGTAATATTGTACCACTTATAACAATGGCGTATTATAACAACACAATGCTTGCGGCTACATTTAATTAAAAATATGTTAATTATTTTGTACTAACTGAAATGGTCGTATTATAATTTTCGTTGACCTTTTCATGTCGGTGGTTTCATGATTAGAGCTTTTTGCCCCGCAAAAAGCTCTAATCATGAAACCATTTTTCATTTTACATTTAAACTTTCGTTAAAACATGGGTATAACAATAATATTTTTGTTCAGAGAATGAATTCATTGAGTAGAATTTTCACAGCAAAGATCGTTTTCATTAATAAAATTTCAATGGACTTTCATTGAATGATCTTTATTCTGAGAGAACAGAATGGTTCTATGTTAATGTTCTATAAAGTAAAAGGTATGTCTTGAAGCCTAGAGCTATGTTTCCATGAACTTTCACATTTATTTTCCTCTACACGGGTCGACTGCGATTACTTTTACTGAGTTTCTTGCCCGTGGCTTCCCTTTTCAGATATGCATAGAAACGTATACCGAGGTAAGTAAAAGTTTGTGTTAATCTAGGACATGTTTGTACTGTGTGCCAAGTTTTGTCCGAACCTGTTCAATAGATTACGCGTGATGGAATCACAAACATCCAAATCTCTTCACAAACTTTTATGCACATACATAGACTCACGCCTATATAACGAAGTAGGCAGAAGTGTATAGTTAATTGACCTGCTTTTCATCATGGTTTTTAGGTCCCATATAAAAAGGAGTGACTCTGTGCTGCCATTGAAAAATTCTCGATAAAAATACCTAATAAGACGTTGCTTGAAACTGGAACCCAACCCGATAACTTATGCATTTTTACTTTTTCTCTATATAAACTTTAACTATGCCAAATACGCAATTCTTACTACACGCAATATGCTTTAAAAACGGGGAACAAAGTTTCCTCTTCACATATCAATATATAAATAGTAGGATTGTTGAATAACCAAATAATTCAAAACATAATAATAATGAACACCACGTGGAGTTATTTAGCAGCTGATAACATTATACGATATTTGTTCAGGTGAAATGAGGCACGGTTGGTCCCCGATTTTATAGTTGATTTTCCGTCGACTGAACCCTTTCACCCCATCCCCGACCAAGGCAATTGTGAATGGGATCGATCCGGTCCCTCGTAGCTAATCAACGGAACAGGTAAAATATTTCCCTTACAAATATATGTAGCCGTTCAAGCAAATGATTTTGATTACTGTATATCGTTTTGTAAACATATTAGAGTATTTGCCATACAGGAATACAAATTGAGTTTTGACGTTCGCGTTAAATCAATATTGTTTATACGTATTGGATGGCTTTTAAAAGTTGATTTCGATTGGTGGAGTGGGTTGACTTATCATCCTACCCTATCTATTAAATAGTGTATATTAATTCTCAAATTGTTATGCGTGTTTTAACACAGCGCTACACAGAGGCTTTTATAGACCAATAGTTAATCTGATTGACCTATAATTGAGTAGCTTAGTTTCAAAATCCTCTAAAATACTTTTCACCAAATAATGGTAAATCTCAAAAAACCATTTAAAGAGATAATATAAATGGACTATTTTAGCGATGTTTGCAACAAACTGCTACTTTTGTGAGCTGATTTAATAGAATTTTAGAGGGCTTTGTTTAAAACTATAACGGAGCTTCATATTCAATCGGAACATTATTTGTTATAATGTTATGATATCGTTTTGGCGGGTTTTTAAACAATACTCCTCAATTCATGATGAGATAACGACTGATAAGGATAGTTGCAGACGAAAACACATAGCATCTACCCACTTGAATTGGGATCTGTCAAAAATGTATCATGAGTTGATGCAAGTGTAGGGCTATTTTATTAGAAAAATATTGTTTAATGTTTTTGAAGCCTTATAGAAGCAACTTTTTAGTAAAAAGATTTGAACAACTTGACTACACAAATGGTGTAGTGATTTAAGTGGTCACCTCGTTAAGTTGTGTGTTCGAATCCCACATGTAACAAAAATTTGTGGGTTTCACAAATGGTTGTGCCGAGTAAGTGTTTGTTTCCGTTGTTTGAATGTTTGTAAATTCGTGCACTAAATAGGATTTATTCCTAGCGTCAGAGTTGTTTATTTACAAAAAGTAGAAAATCCGGTACAAATTTCTGTATGTCTGCCTCATAATGTTAACTAAGTATATAAAATATGTTCAATTTAGTATACGTCATCAAGTATCCTAAAATCCATTTATAAACATACTACTAACTAAATGTAGGCTATTCGATTCTTTCATAAATTTACTTAATGTTAAAGCAATATCAATCAGGTAAAGCTTTTTACATTACAAGTAGCTCTTAAAAGATACTCGGAATTATTCAAATCCTAATTGAGTCCTTCAAAAATTTGCTCAGCGATAATACAGATAAGCCTTATAAGCAAGTGCAAATAATATCAAAGCGATCTTTTTATATTCTTTGATATTATACAGAGAAAAGGACACAAGAGATAATTTCATTCTATGTAAATGAGATTCGGCGCCAAATTAGATCCAATTCCCGGTGTAAATGTTTACGTACACACTTTTGTGTTGTATAAGTTATAATATCGAATATTGTCGCTTTGTATTATAGCATTATGCGTTTTTTTATAGAAATGAAAAATATACCGTGTGTCACGTGGTATAAAAATCTTATCGCATTCACTTGCCCATATTTTTTTCGTGTATCATGATGCAAAAGTATGATGATGTCATATGCATATACTTCATGTTGAAATTTAAAAGAACATGGCTTGCGTTAAAAGTAATCTAAGCAAACTATTTTTACATTCATATTTAGAACAATTTTGTTATATGGGTATTAAAAAAGTCTACTCTTACCCAAAATATTGTAATCAATTTATTTTATTTTAATATAACTACTTGGGTACTTGCGCGTTTGCAGGGCCGATGTTAGACACCTGGATCAGAGGTAGTGTTTCTCGATTACTCTATGATAGTGTCCAGTAACAGCACGAATCTGAACTGATAGACGGTAATAAGCTCACCCAATAATACGAATGTAAATCCCGTATCAGATCGTGCATGCACACACGACCCTGCCACAAAACGCTGCACAAATCATCTATCTGATTAAGATGTAAAGTCCAGAGATGATAAAGCTGGCAGAAACTATGATACATCTTTGCCTATCCCTTCGAGACCATACTAGTTTGACATACACGCGTATATAACTAAGTTGTTCCTCTTTCAAACATAACATTATTACAACTTCCATTATAAAACCATTACATAATTGAGCTAAATAAGCTTGAGATAGTTTCATAATGAAAATTGGCTACGGCGCGTCTCAAAGTATTAATGGTTAAATATAATCAGCGTCTTAATTAACCACTCAATCTCTTTTAAATTAGATATTCTAACTTCTTTCATTATTCAGTTTATAAAGTTCCAAGTCGAAGTCCTTATTCCTTATTTTTTTATTAGTAAGTTGACGAATCGTAATCTCAATTTGATCGGCAATTCAGCTGTGGTAGTTTTAAGGTTTTAGATATATGTAAGGACGTGTAATGATTTAAAAGTTCTAGGTTTAATATTTGGTAGTTTGATTTAATTAAATTGTGAGGTGTTTTATACGTTTGGTTTTTTATTAGGTAGGCAAATATAGTCTGAAAATCTAACATTAGTATTTAAGAAATTAAATGGGAATTAACGATTCTATTATATGGTATGCTTATGTTTGTAGTAGATTTTGAGTTCTCGCGTTCGTCTCTTGAGTTGGATAAGGGGTCAGTGGAAATATTTGTTACGAAGTTCTCTATAGCAGCACGGAGTCTAGAGAGGTGCCAGGTAAATTAAGAAACGCACCTATTATTGCGGACTTAAAATAAAAGCTGGTAAAATGACGTTGAATAGTTTCTTAAAGCCCATCCCGATTTTAAATATTTTAAATGTTGTGTGTAACTTGTTTAAGATATACAGTCCCACTTAGTCATTTTAATTTTCGAAGACAAAACGGTTGGTTGATAACGGTTTTGGTTAAATAGAAATCCACGTGTAACGAAGAACATTATATGTATAATAAAAATATATACGTGTATTTATAGGCATAATGGAATATTGTCTTCACCCGGCGAACCGGTATAGAATTTGATATCTTTTGACATAAAGCCATTTCATCAAAGAGTCTGTCGTTTACAAAGAGCTTAATTATGTCGTCAATTTGCGAAATTATTAAATTCGCTCATGAATGGGGCTAGTTCAATTTTATTATTAATAGCACAGCAGTCTTCGAGCACCTGCTGGAAATTACATTGATTTCACAAAAGGCGAAGGAAATAGGTAAATTTCAGAAACTTTATCTTCCTAGGGAAATGACAGAAACGTGAATGGTTTATTGAAATACCTGATACTATTTAAAAGTTAGCTAGCATGTACTTTAACGCTTGTTAATCTAGTTAAGTTTTCTCCAGTACGTAGTACATACAATACATTAAATCAATGATAGTACGCACATTCATTTTAAAATGTAGCCTTTTTCTCCCTTAGGTTCAAATTGTTACAATTACGTGGATTAGGCACACTATTGGTGTAGGCAGGTGTAATATGAAAATTCTTTTGACATTTATATTAAGAAGCGTTATTACAGATATTAAATTACGTAGACTATCCATTTTCGCCTGAGGACGCATTAGATTGGGCAAAGTGTTAGTCGAATAGCCAACAAGAAAAAAGGAACATAATCTAATAAAAACGTTGGAGTGTTCACATTTTAGTCCTGTTCGCGTATCTTAGATTAGATGAGTCAGCGCCTCAAACATTGTATTTATAAAGTAGTCATAAATATATTTTGCATTAAAGATTCAACTTAAAGTTAAAACTATTTTTAAATATCCGGATACTAAAGGGTCCTGCCTACTTTTCTATAAATGATTTGTTCTTGAACTCGAGTGTCACTTTGAAAGTAACCATACCAATTTATTTATTATTAGTTGTTATGAAATCTTACACTTACAGTTCGTTAAGTATGGTTTGAGGTCCCACGTAATTGGAGCCAGCCTATCGCCGTCAACTGGGTACAGTTCCAGCCTCCATGCTGCTTCTGGGATTTTTTTGACAGAATTTCCCAATCACATTTAGCCCGACGCCGGCATCAAGCTCGAACATCTCATGCAGAGCTGCAGCAGTCGCATTTATCATTGCGAATTTAAAAGTAAGTTTGATAGTGACATTTTATAGGATGGCATGTCAGACACTAGGTTTTGTTCAAACTGTACCATGACATAATTATATCACTGTAGGTAATCGATAAATTAAAGTGGATACTTTTGTTGTAAATAGTGACATTGGATATAAATCAATATAATTAGGTGTTTGCCAGATATATTTAAAGTTAAAAGTGACAATCGAAGCGATACATGATCAGGAAGGCAGAGCAGATAAGTACAATCTATTTTTTGTTTATTACACAAGCATTTTAGCTTACTTAGCCCTTGTTCTTAAGCCCTCCATGATAAATAGGAATACAATCTAAATATTGCCTTAGATTTCCTTATAGAACAACTTGAAGTACTACGAAAATTTTACGCTTTGTCACGTGACCATTTCCTTGTATAAGGTTAATTCTGTTCATGATTGTTAATTCGTAGACTCGACTTCCTCTACCTTTTCGATTGCACTACCAACAAGAATCCACTCCTAACGCTAGCATTTTAACTTAGCACTTGCTGTCGTTGTAAGCAGTGATAGCTCAGTGGGGAGACCAACAGACTCGGGTCCGAAACCACGTCGCGCACCTCTGTCTTTCGGAAGTTACATGACTTTTCGAAATGATGTGCGTATTGATTAATAATTATCGCCTGCTCCGTGCCTCGGAGAGCACGTTAAGCCGTCGGTCCCGGCTGCCATGAACATCTATGGCAGCTATCGTTATTGGGAAGTCAGTGCCCTATAATATCCTGACACTGGTCTAACCTTAGGGTATCGTTAGCCTTCGGGTTGCAGAGGTCAGGTGGCAGCCGCTCCGTGTAAAAAACTGATATCCAGTCAAATTCGGATAGACTAGAAAAGCCGACCCCAAGTGACCTGGGAATATTAAAGGCTAGGGAGAAGACTTGCTGTCGTTGTTATCACCTCTAGTTTTTACAGAATTTCAATATACTAAATACTACCTTAAGCTAAAACTTAACACCTAACAACTGCGCATAGCACAGGTCAATATTGATTGATCATAATTGCTATGTGCGACAGATGTCCTTAAAACAGTAAAACCATGACTAACATGTTACGTTTGTCGCGTGATCGTTTGCTCGTACTTAATTCTGTTTGTGCACGTAATTTGTGTACAAGGGTATTACGTTAATAGTCTGTCAGATCGATCGCCATGTTGATTCTCCAATTTCACAAATAAAAAGGTGTTCGTTATTTATAGATACATACACTAGCAACCCGCCCCGGCTTTGCACGGGTAGTATAAAATCTTAACGAGATACCTGAACCTTCCTCATGAATCACTCTGTCTTTTGGTGAAAACCGCATGAAAATAAGATCTGTAAGATCTTTTGTACATTTTAGAAAGTTATAAAATTTTAAATCTCTCTCTCCTAGGACGCCATATGTATCTAAACGGACCATACTTGAATCTCGATACTTTGAGCCCCGCAGTGTAAGTTTCACTATCACTACATATTATAAAACAAAGTCCCCCGCCGTGTCTGTCTGTCTGATCGCGATAAACTAAAAACTAATGATCGTATTTTCATGCAGTTTACCAATAAACAGAGTGATTAATGACGTATAATTTGTTAAGCTTTTGTACTACCCGTGCATGACTGGTGCTGGTAGCTAGATATTTTATAAATTTATAGTTACCATCGCGCATTACATCATAAAAACATAGTTACATACAAATATTTGGGTCTAATGTAGTTTTCTATGAATAAAAAAAAATTAATTAAAGAAACGTTGTAGTAGGGCACGAGACTACCTTCACGTACTGACAACATACTTTATCTCTTTTTAATATCATTATAGGTATTCGTTGTCACAGTTTATTCTATATGTACCAACAATATTTTAGCATATACAAAGAATGCACATATATTGTAAAAACAATTTTAAAACCACTTTCAAGCTTAATAAGCGGCTAAAAATATGTTTGACATTTCTGAATGACTACATAACTATTTAGTTTCCACTGAAAACGTTCGTTCAATAAATATAGCCCACGTTCCCTGAACATATAACGCCAGGCAGCGCGTATTTGATTAACACGAATAGCTCTGCTACTGCATTTTGTAAAGGTTAACATAATTAGACTCACCTGTATTTAGCTTATGCAAAGAATATACGGAAAACATATTATTATTCTGTTTATTAACAATTAAAATGTCAAGTATACGGCATTATTTATGGTAAGTTATCCTAGCAGGGTATTACCAGGTGTATATTTAGAGCTTTTTGGTTTTAATACGCAGGTTGCCAACTTTAAAATATAGTGTCGCTGTGTTGCCAGCGCAAACCATTAGTTCGCTTTTAGATATCGGTATCAGGCAATGCTTAAAAAATATTGTTTTGTCTTATTAAGGAGGCAAACAAACTAACGTTGTGCCTGATAGTAAATGGTTATCGTAGTTATGACGATTGACTGAGGCTTCTGGCTTTGAAGTTTACTACAGATACAATTTATTATTTATTGATTTATAATATTGAATAACTACTACGACTTTACGTAAGATTACGCAATTCGCATTGTAAATATCCCTGAAAATATAGACTCAGTTGGCAAATGCATATATAGTTATCCGACTGAAAACCCTCGTTGGGGTGAATACAAGTGTTTGACATTCTCACCAGCTACGTTTTTGTTCCTACATAACAGGCGACATAAAACTATTGCCATTTATTTGGCACATTGCCAAAATCTGTGCCGCCATTATAAATTTCGTAACAGAAAATACTTTGCTATTCTGTTTTACTTTTTGCTACTAATGACTGACAAGCTGAGCCTAAAAGTCGTACCTGCTGCTCATGGGTCATTATGTAATTTCTTTTTAAGACTATTACTATATCTGTAAACTAGCTGTTACCCGCCCCTTCACCCGCGTGGATGTTTTTTTGTGGAACCCTTTATTTTTTCTAAAATAAAAGTGCATATGTTACTCCTTATAACATCAGCTATCTACCAGAGAAAGACCCGTCATAATCGGTGCAGCCATTTCAGAGATTAGCCAAAACAAACAGACAGGCTGACAGAAATTCTAAAAATTGATTTTTGTGTCTGGTACGGTATATGCGGTATCAGACCTGTTCTTTTGATAATACAAACAGACATTTCAATTTTATTTATTTATATACACTTTTATCTAATGTGTGGATGTGTACAGGTCACTTGAAGTATTATTAAGACCCAGGAGCAAAATTCACGTTATGTATTTTATATAATTGCCACATAGAAAACAGAGTGCGGTCACTCTCCGCACTTTGTTCTCTGTGTGTCAATTGTAAGGTCCAAAATAAATATTCATTTTTTAGTATATTACATAAAATTAGGCGATAATTTGGAAGAAGAGAAGAAGAGATTCTTTTGCAGTAATTCGGGTGGGCAATCTTAGGGTGAGTGGCAGATTCCTCTCTTCCAAATTATTTGATTCTATCTTTCGATTATTTTTTCTACCAGAGATATCTGGCATAAATATTTCAAAGCTTCTGTCAAATTTCTATTTTCAGTAGTTCAACCAATCAATCAATCAATAGATTCTTAATTTTGGACTTTAATCTAACGATAACACTGGGCAACAAAATAAATATATATTTTCTGCAGCATTAATTTTGTTACTGGTTTTAATAAACACCTTTATCAGTCATATCCGAAATGTATTTACTTTGTATGGATATCAGGACATTAGAACAATGAAAGAAAGATACCAATGCCGATGGGACAGCCATATTATGATGGCAGACTATTGCTTGAGTTTAATAAGGGATTGTCCTGAACATAAACAATAGAAAAGCTTACAGATGAAGTTTTTTCAAATATTTTTCTATGATTTTTTGTTAATAGCATATGTATTAGTTTTCTTGTCGTTATTATATAGCCGTTTCTAAAATATATATTTAATATATAATTGTATTTTTTATTTCGACCTTCATTTAGTCATATAGTTATAAAGTCTTATCTCATAAACTTGAGTCAATGTAACAAATCTAATATTTTTCTCGTATTCAGCATACTGAACTTGCACAAAATTGACTTCAACTTACCGCAAAATGATCTGAATGATGTAATAAAAATTGACCAATATTCCTAAGCTTGCTATTTTGTTTTCTGTTTTTCTTTATTACATATAAATAAGGTATATGAAACCATAGTTACAAAGAATTGTACGACGTCAGACGAATAATGCCGAAATACTACGAACGCGATTCGACTGCGTGTGTCAAATGCATGGTTGTGCGCGTGTAGTGTATTTTCAGAAAATTAATGTGCAATTAAAAAAAAAAAAATATGCATATTTCATTAAAATATTAGGATTCGCCCCTCCTTCTCCATATAAACTTTAACTGTGCCAAATTTCATTCTCGTGCGGCCGCGCAATTTTCCTAAAAAGGGGTACAAAGTTTTTGCTTCACGTATTAATATATAGATATACACAAATACTCTAAAAGTCAGTGCGTTTGATATTCAACCTTATACCTATATACATAGAGGCGAACAATGAAGTGTGTCGAGTAGATCGATACGATAATCCAATTACTGTCCGGGCTACGTTTGTTAGCAACACTGCAATTTTCAAACCACCTAGGGGCTGTTTATACGGACAGCCTCATCAACACTGGACAATGAAGTGCAAATTGTAATTGATTGGATTATATGCAGGTATACTAGACTGTTAAATTTAGTTCTATATTATGGTTTTGCAATCTGACCTTTTTATTGAAGTTAGTAGATATACTGTTTATTCTAAACACGAATCAATAAAAAACAGATACCAAACATGATCTATTTTTCATATTGATATGAACGCGTCGTACACTAAATGAACTTGCGTGCAACGATTCTTTGACGCACGCAGACAAACGTCGCTGAGCTACAATAGCAAGGAGTAACATCGTGCTGCGCAGCGGTTTTCTTATTTACCTACATTATTATTTCAAAATATGTGTACTAACGTAAAGTAGATCAGTAAACTTTATTTTGTATAATAAATATACTTGTTACTTTATGTTCTCAAATTTGGTGTAGGCAAATGCAGATTAATACAGTTTATAAGGAACTCCAATCACCCTGTCTTCTTGTCTACTTAACCCTCGTTCTCCCTTCTCCTTTATCTTTGATGTCTTTACGTAACTGCCTTCATCATGAAGATCATGCGTAATTGTTGTCTACATTATGGTTTACAATAGGCAGTGGGTTGGTTGTGTTTTCTTGACATTGCTTCTACGGTATCAAGAAAACAGAGCCATGTCCATAAGTGGAGGTTATCGCGTTCCAATACACAGGTCGCTGATTGTTTCAATGTTTCTGTTTCCCGCGATAGGCATTATTCCGAATACACAAATGTAATTATTATTTACTTCGTCTTTCTTTTTCATTGTTCTCTATTAAGAATATCACATACATGTACTTCAATAGTAATTTTGTTTCCATGTAAATTATGTTTATGGCTCTATTTATAATTGTAAGCAGAATATCTGAGAAGCCAAGGCTTTTCATCATCATTATCAATTTAATAGTTTGTACTTACCGCCATTCCTCGTATCGGCAAACTTATTTTGAATATTATTAATTTAAAATAGTTTTCTGCTTTGAAGACATAAAAGTTATTTATATTTATGAAAAACGTTGTATAAAACCACTTAACTCTAGAATTTTTTTACTAGAAATGCTGTCATTGCTAATTATTTATAGAAGCTAGGTGTGCCCTCACTAATAGTTAAATAATTAATTGAATTAAACCTTGTTTGCGACGAGTAATACTTTAAAAAAGCAACTAACCATTTTTATTTGAATCCTACTAATACATAATGTATTTGGTGAGCCTACGACTGAGACGGCTCACTTGGCTCACCGGGTAGTAACCCGGTAAAAGAAAACCGGCGTAAAAGCAATAACTCTGTTACTGCGTTTCGCCAAGTAAGATTCCGGAGGCTTACATACCAATTTTTTCGTTCCTTTCCTTTTACCCCACAGAACAGTGCAATGAAGTAATTTAAGATACACATTTCTACCTTAACTCATGGTTGGTAAAGCGTGTGTGATGTATTGCAAGCGCTCATAGACGGCAATCAAACAGATAAACCTTGAGCTTCTTTTTCACCTATGACGCTTAAAAGCCACACATTTTTGTTAGCTGTTATTATTAATTACATTTTGTTAATCCTTACTAATATTATAAACTAGCTGACCCGCGCAACTTTGTCTGCTTTACATAAGAGAATATTCCCCGTTCTTGCAACATTTTTCATTTATGCTCCGCTCCTATTGGTTATAACGTGATGTTAGATGGTCTATAGCCCTCCTCGATAAATGGGCTACCCAACCCTAAAATAATTTTTCAGTTTGATCTAGTAGTTCCTTAGATTAGCGCGTTCAAGCAAACAAACAAACTCTTCAGCTTTATAATATTAGTATAAATGCGAATGTGAGTTTGATTATTTGTTACGCTTTCACGCACTAACTACTTGACTGATTATCATGTAATTGCATACACGTTGCCACTGGAACAGAAAAAGACAGAGTACCTTTTGATCCAGAAAAAAGTACTGTTACTAATCTTACCTAACCTATATTTACGCGAGTGAAGCCGTGGGCCAAATCTAGCAATTTTATAAATATTGCTTTACCCTGTAATTATGCAGAAAAGGGCCTTCAAAACTTTGATGACCAGCGGTCACTGTTTGTCGTCGCCACTCTTGTTTGAATTTAATTAATAATTCGTTTACACAGCGTTTGTGCTGACAGAAGGATTACCAAAGAGGACAATGTTAAAGGTCTTGTAGTCGAAATCAAGTGTTTGAATTGAGGTTTAAGGGAATTATCTCTATTAGTGTTAAGCTTCGAGAGCTTAACACTAATGGACAGAAATAAGAATGAATACGTAAGAGGTAATCTGAAAGTGGTGCCCATAGACGAGAAGGTGAAAGCAAATCGTTTGACTTGGTATGGACACATTATGCGAAGAGATGATATGTATGTAGGTAAGCAAGTGATGGATATGAGGGAACGAAAAGGGAGAGGAAGGCCAAGGAAAAGATGGATGGACTGTGTGAGGATGGATATGAAAGGAAAAGGGGTAAATGATTAGATGACGGGTGACAGAGAAGTATGGAAGCGATAGACATACTGCGCCGACGATGAGTGTTAAGCTTCGAGGGGCTGATTGAGATCAGTGTTTCATTGTTGACATTGGGAGTTAATTGTATTGCTTGATATACGTATATCTAGTTATCTAAAATGTATAAGAAGAATGTTGATTAAAAAGAGTATTCTACGTTCGTCTGTACATCTGACCTATGGACAGCGCTCGAGCGCTATGATATTATTGCTACCGATAAGTAAGTATGGCCAATTTAAGGAAGAATTCTTTCATTGCATTTGTTATTATTAGTTTAATAACACATGTAATTTATATATTATTGCCAGATATTACTCGTGCAATTACCACAGGGATCTAGTTAAAAACCAGTGCCAGGCTTTCTCAGCCTGGTTTATGCTGAATAAGGATGGGTCCTTAGCAAAATTTACACAATTAAATAATTTAATATTATATTTTACCATGTCGATCTGTGTCTTTTACCAAATAAATTATCTTTCGCTCTCTATTTCATATCACAATCGAGTCTTCTCGTATACGTTTCTAAAGGCTATATTATACAGCATTTTTCTATCAATGATTTCTTAGAATCGTTTTGGGTTAGGAACAATGTACTCTATCCTTTGGGAATATACTGGATGTATTTGTTTCTAATAAATATCAATGGTATTATGAGGCTTATGTCTGCTAGTGACACGAACCATAAACATACTTATCATATTGCTACTGTTGTCACAGATGGCGTTTGATGGTGAATAAGTAATTGTTATGGTAGATGGTAACCGGTATCCACCCCTCAAGGCTGTTCCCTTGACACCACCGAAACAATACCAAGGTAACACAGCCATGTTGTTGCCTATCTGATATCACGAATGGTATAGTGGTATAAGTGGTCGCCTCGGCGATTGCTACTACGTCGAACGTTGTGGGTTAGAAACCCTCACGGCACACAATTTGTGTGATCTCAAAATTCTTCTGCTGAGTCTAGGTGTTCTATTTATCTGTTGTTTAAATGTTTGTAAACTCTCACGTTATATAAGAATTACTAAAAGCGTGCAATAAACTTTCTTTAAAAAGAACGTATTGGTATTTATATAATTTCGTAAAACGTAAAGCCTGTAATCGTGACCGCTATTCTATAAGTCGCAATTCAAATCTACTTAGCAATTTCATAAGCATAACGAATTAATACGGGACTATCTGCAACGGTAGAGTGGAGAAAGAGTGTTGATGACTCGAGAAGCCCAAGTCCGTGCTAGTTTATAACCAGGATAACCCTATACTTTATGATACGGAGACGTAGTAACTGTGGTCTACTGAACACAGATCAGGGTTCTTTGCTACTTTCGATAATAAAGTAATAGATAAACAGAATAATACATAGCCTGGGCCTCGGAAAACAAACCCATCATGATGACACAGCAGTATATGTGAGCGCAATTATTTGTTAGAAAAGTAGAAAAGAAAAGAGATCGCTTTAGTTATTTTTATTCAGACGATCTTGTTTAAGATCATTAGTTACAAGTTTGTCATAGGCTAAAGTACATCAAATAAAAATAACGGTTGTGTAAATAAAATAGCTTCATAGTTTCACTCTTTATTCAGTGTGGTTGATGGATAACTTTTATCTTAACATATAAGGATCAGTCTCATAATATATTCACATTCGTATAAGCATTACTAAACGGCCAACGTTTTGTAGCCAGTCTTATTGAATGACAGACATGTCGGGGTCAATGACCGACACATCATCGAGTAGATATCCACTTTACACAATTAGGGTCGCTGCGAGTGGACTACCTTTGCAAAAATGGGGTTAGATAGAATACTTTGTAGGTGATGTCCTAGTGTTTTACATTTAGTATGTGTTTAAATTAGGTTCGCGTGTTACAAGGGTTGAGTTGAGTAGGCAGCATAAATACACTTTTTGCTCAAATATTATAATAAATTTAAACAGGTACTATTCGGATATTTTGTCTTATCTAGCAGTAATTTTTTTGTATTCATTTTCAGCTTCTTAGTTAAAAATTAATATGTATTATTTACATATTTGCAAACACGTACCCTATCATAAAAATTTTCTTATATTTTTCATTCCTCAACCGCATTAATAAAACAAATGTTAAAATGATAATCTAAGATAAGCTTAGATTATGATTTTAACATCTGTTACTTGTACTTAACTGAAAATTACATCTGGATTCCATTGCGAAAGTTAATGCACAGATAAGCGGCAAAACGATTTTTTGGATTACTACCTCTAAAAGAAAATCTGTAAAAATCAAAGATTTAGATCACAGAATAACTTTTATTTAAATGCCTAAATAAACATAGCATTTTTTTTTATATTTACTTAATTATTAGAGAGGAATAAATCTTTCTTAAAGAAGGAGATGGAGAAGGAGGAAAGAGGAAAGGAATGGACCTTAATCTTGCATGGAACTATCAAATAAGTTTGTTCACTGAACAGTCTATAGTCGCCTTTCAAAATTATTTCTGTATTCGATAGCCCAATTCTAATCCCAATTGAGGTAGGTTATAAATTTTATATCATCAAGCTAAGATTCACGGAAGCGCAGCAGTAACCAAAAAACGTGAAAACCGCAAAGAAATAATTTCATTTTACACGATATTTAAGAATATTGCAGAAATTTATAAAAAATTGCGATGCGATGCGAAATTTATACTAATATGACTTATGTAAAACATGACAACATATATTAAGTCATACAGCTGTGTTGTACTTAATATTTTAACTATACTTATGTATAGGTTAAGAAAAACATCAGGTGGCAAACTTGTAGGAAAAACGTTTTCTTAAATAACATTATTTGTTTTATTACAAAATATGATAGCGGATACGAAATCTACAATGTGGCAGAAAAAGAATAAAAAAATAAAGTCACAATATTGGAAAGAAAAGGGAAGTTAACCCAATAACTGTTGTATAAAATATTTAAATGCCCTCTGACCATATTTTAAAGGCAGTATTATTGAAATTTTACTTTTAAAGAGATCAAGACGTTGTATATATGTATACTCATATATCATCTCAGTCTTAATTTATCCAAAATGGCCACAGGTCACATTCTAGAAAATATAATAAGAAAGAGATTTAGCATTATTATGCCGAGGACAATAAATTTCAACTTTTCAAATTAACTTTCAACAATTAGCTTAACTCAATATTTCGGCAAGTTTTATGAGCTATGAGACTTTATGAATTTAACCTCGTTACGATCATCATTAGCGTGTGTGTGGTTATTCCCAAAGCAAAAAGAAATTAAATATATTTTGTGAAATGTCTAAAGTCTTCTGAGCACTCTACCAGTCAACTGTGATGTGTAAGAATTTCATGACACACTATTAGACGGTTTTACCTTTACGTTTTTACTATTTTTGTTGTAATATTTCTGGTATTAGTTTAGTTGTTTGTGTATAATGATTATTGTTGTGAAATAAATAAACACCCATAGCTGATTCATTGCTAAACACAGCATACTTTTCGGAATGTAAAGGTATAGGGCGTTACTTAGATGAGGAAGCATATTTTACATTATCGATAAATTTTAGTAGTAAGGGCTCGCTGATTTCAGCATGAATGGGCCGGCTCGACCGGGGAAGGACTACCCTCTCACAGAATATCGACGTGAAATACCAGTATTCCTACTGTTGTGTTTTGTTCGGTGAGTGAGAGTGCCGGAGGCCTAATCACCCCCTTTCCCCCACTCCCGCTCCTTCTCCTTCCCAATTCTGTCGGCAACGCGCAAATGATGCCTCTGGTGTTGCTGGCGTCCATAGGCTACGGTAACCACTTACCATCAGGGGGCCGAAAGATTATTTGCCACCAAAGTCGTATAAAAAAAAAGTAAAAACGTAAAAGTAAATTTATGTAATATTCAAAACCAAATTCATGTTTTGAAAGAAGAATAGAGCAGAATATATCTATTTTGTAGATTCATAATATTTTTTATTTATTTATAATTATTATTAGATTCATGTATTATATAGAAATAATCTGATCCTTGTACAATCTACCTAAAGTCAGGCATGCAAACACTAAAAGCACAAACTTAAATAAATACAAATATGAATAATTTGAAAGTATCAATGAAATCAGAATTACAATATTATAACTAGGAATTATTGATCATGTAACTAATTCCTAATTATAAAATTGTATTAAATTAAACGTCGTAAGGTCACATTTAAAACAATCCTGTTAAAAAGCATATGATCATGTCCAGCATGACATTTTATTAAAAAAGCTATATGCATACGGAGTAAGAGGTAATGTTTATAGCCTAGTCGAATCATACCTTAGTAACAGAAAACAGCTTACCGAAGTAAAAAGGCTAAATATATCTAAAAAAACAGAAGAAACATTTAAATCTGCTTTTAAAAATGTCTCAATAGGAATTCCCCAGGGAAGCATACTGGGCCCGCTTTTATTCCTTATTTATATAAATGACATGCCCACAATAACAACACACAAAATGACATTGTTTGCCGACGATAGCACAGTACTGTATACCAATAATACTAAAATGAAACTAGAATATGACATAAATAAATCTTTGACATTAATCATAGAATGGCTTTATAGGAATAACCTAAAAATTAATTTGGATAAAACGAAAATAATGTTCTTTAAACAACGTAATAATATAGAAAATAATTTGAATATTACTTACTTAAATACAAATATAGAAGAAATTAACAACACAAAATTTTTAGGTATGTACATTGATAATAAAATAAATTGGAAATATCATACTGAATATATTTGCAAAAAGATAAGCCAATTTTCATATGCCCTCCATAAATTAAGTAAAGTAGTAAATCGACCTGCGTTACTTACAGCTTACCATGGCTACGTCGCATCTACGCTACGTTACGGGATAATCTTCTGGGGTAACTCAACAGAAAGAGAACGGGTATTTATTGCACAAAAGCGTTGTATCAGAAGTATGTGTAATTTACAACAAACAGATTCCTGCAAGCCGTATTTTAATGAATTAAATATTTTACCCTTACCCAGTTTGTTTATTTATGAGACTTCAATATTTATAAAAACAAATAAGGGCCTATTTGAGCATCGTCATAGAGAGCGTCATAAGGACAAGCTGGCCATAGTTGCCAGTAACACACAGTTAATGCATGAAAGTATGTTTTGTTTAGGTCCACGTATATATAATAATATACCATTACAGATAAGAAATATAAATGAAATACCTATCTTTAAAAAGAAACTCCATAAATGGTTAGTAACCAAATGCCACTATTCACTAAAAGAATATTTAGAAGATAAGGAATAGCAAAAAAATGCAGACAAACTATTCAAACAATTTGTTAATAATTAAAAATTATCTATAAAAATGTATAATTTGGATATGAATTCTTTTAAAATGGTATATAATTTTAATAAATTTAATTTAATAATTTTATTTGTTATTAATATGTAATATTGTTTTAATTTGAATTTTATAAATGGTAATGCAATTTAATGTAATGAATAATTATCTGTATTAGGGTAAAACATGTCTCTATTTTATTTTTTAATTTGTATATTATGATTATATTGTATGCCTAAGTGGCGGAACACAGCTGATTTATAACATATTTGTGTAACATCCTCTGTACCTGTGATTCACAATAAAATACTTTGAATTTGAAATTTGAATTTGAAAAAAAATATTTGCGAATAATAACATAGATTCACGTCAGTCTCCCCGTGACCATGGCTGCTGAAAAGCAACCGAAACATCGGGGAAAGTGTAGAAATAAAAATAAATGAAATCCAAATAGTTTAATAATAATTTAATTAGCTTAAAAATTAGTAAAGTTTAATAGTAGTAGTAGTGTAACAATTTTCAAAATTTTGTAATAAAGTGTCAAATAAACAACGCGATAAAATCCGTATATAGCAGTTTAATTTCAATAGGTTCACGCTTATATATCTGCGAGGGGCTAGGCAGAGCTCTATTACATCTACATTTTGCCAGCTCTGCTTAAGATCCTATGTAAAAGCGAGTGAGCCTATTGCATCAAGGCACGTATTTTCAATATGTTATATAGTCCTAAAGCGTTAGCTGTCTACCGGGCATATTTCCAAACTCCAGTCTGCTACTGAGAATTGCCTAACGAAAAAAACCTCAACGACCAGTCTATTAAACCTGAGACCTCACGCATATAAACACAATTGGCAACTTGCGCTACGGGGCCAAAGAGACATTCAATCCAATCCAATATCTACAATCCAACCATTCGAATTACTAAACCTACATAGCTATGAATGGATGTATATCCACTATTATTCGTCTGTATAGCTAAATCAGATAGCATCTACGTCGATTCCAAGCCCGCATGTTCCTTGCCCTGGTTCGTGTTTTGAAATTTTAATTTATTGTTCACCGTATTGGGCAATAAAAGGGAGGATATTCTCACTCTTCAGATGACGAAATTTAGTTTTCGAATAATTGATACTCATCCTGATTCGATTACACAATCGACTATGTTGGTTGAAATTGTTTGTAAGTATTAACAAGCGTTAGTATAGCCAAATTTTAGTTGGATTCTATAAAGATATGCATATAAAGTAGGCGTTATAGGATGGGTTGTGCGATATGAGAATCATTAAGGTTGACTTTGTTAAATAATTATTTAATCTGTCAGTTCTTAGAATACCAGACATAATTAGAAATCTATTGCGTCTGGCCACCGGGTTGCCGCTGTGATTCAATAGGTTAAAAATACAAATATTATATTTGTTGTAAATTATGTGAGAATTAGAAAATGGATGTAAAGAAAATAATAAAAGAGAGACACAGAATATTGTGAACAATATGTTATACCGCTGTTAGACCTTGTATTGAATTAGAGTACCTAAGCATGTAGTTACTATCGAAAAATGTTTCACAATATCATCTAAGCTCAGGCATGTATAGATATAAAGTATTATCTAATATCGGCGCTTCAGCTTTTTGTAAAGACGGCATTCTTACTAAATTCGTCTTAAATGTTAGACTATGTGAAGATATTTAACAAAGTGGACTGATAATATATTAGAACAGATGCACAAGCTGCCGAAAACATATCTATAGATACTAAAACTTTGTACGTATGAATACGTATCTATAAACCATTGTGGAGGGTCGATAGAACAATTGAGCAAATAACTATACGTATTATTATTCGAATGTTTTAAAGTAATAATTTTTAGAGATGGGTTTAAAGAAGAAGAAAATACTTGCATTGTTCTCTATCGGTTTTCTTCTGTGCCGTCACCAAAGATGAGTCAGGCAGGGGCCCGCTTATTGATCCGCACTTGTATCTTATCACCAAACGATACAGTAATTCACTCGTTAATTCGCATCCAACTGTGTTACTTCACTGCCCGACACCAAATGAATGTAATTTATGAATGGAAAGCTCTCACTAGATTTCCCTACAAGTATATCGGGCAGTGTCTATTTTTAGTCGCACCTTTTACAGACAGAAAACTCAAATTCTATATAAATTTCCCTCCCCTGAACACACACAGTGATTTGACGTACGAACTATTGTAAAAAGACGCCGAAACTGTGATGTAAAATGTGATTTTTTTCAGAAAATATAGACAGAAAGTGGAAAACCTTCCGCGACAAGGTTTTCCGATTTGTATGGAAGAGGGCGCGTCTGTACTCGCCATAATAGGCACGTATTGTCTAAAAATACCAACTGTACAATATTACATGTTGAATTCAACTTTATTGTTTACATATACGGTTTATTTTTCATTGATGGGAAAGTTTGAGGGTGCGTCGATGTGTTGCGTTTAGTTGAGGGTGTGTGCGTTAAGTTATTGGCGCATGCGCTGTGCTGATAGTGAGACGGCAACAAAAATCAATCCGCGTCGGTCGTGGGTGTTACGTAACGACTGAGACACGTACACGTCGGCAAGCGTACTTGCCCCTAATTGCTATAAATCTTATAAAAAATATGCCAACTTCTTGTATTGCAATGTTTGAAATTAGCGATAATTTTATTCCGAAAACTTGTAATTCAAAAGTTTCCCTTTGTTGTAAATTAAGATCTTGTATTTGCGAATGTAGGCGATTGCGTAGGCGGTCAGGGTGTAGCTAACGCTATTTCAATGAAACCTTTGAAATAACGTTTCTGGAAAATGGATAGAAGTTTATTTAAATAATATATTCTCTTTTTAATTACGAATAATAAGGGAATCTGTTTCGTTAGTGGGTGTTTAAAGTTGTGCTAGGTATTACGTACGCCCACTTTACTAGGATTATTTCACAAGCTACCAATTGCTGGCATATTTATTAAGTATATTCGCTTATGTTGTCCGTTTATACGATGAGCTGTATTTAATTATGGATGTCTGGATTATATTCAGTCAACTTTATATTTGTAGATGAATATTATTTGGAACGAATTTTTGATGTATTAAACTGTCTGAACGCGATTCTTTGCGTTTAATTCATTAGAGTTTATTTAGTACAATATACGTTTTTTATTTTTTGTCTCTAAATATCTATACACGTATTGTATGTGTGTAAAATAAAAAGATCTCTGAGGCACATTTTATTTCTGTATCCCACGGGAACTCTTCATATTCTGGGGAAAAGAATTATTGCATATGTCCCGTGGAGATTTAACCTTATTCTTACAAATTCCATTTGGTTTTAAGCCAACCTTAGACATATATTCAGACTAGCTGTTACCCGCGACATCGTTCGCGTCTTATAAAACTGTAACCGAAATCTAAGCTAAGTTCTAAGCTAGGGAACCCTAGCTTTTAAGCTACGTCTAAATTAAATATTAGTTAAATCCGTCCATATTTTGCTATGCCTCAGTCTGATATTATTATTTTTACGTGTCGTAAGAACTTTAGAATAAAAAGTATATAAGACACTTTTTTTACATAATTTAGAAACGACTACAATTAAACTTAACCAATTTTTAAGCTAATTAAATTTATTAAAACTATTTATATTTAAGTTTACACTTCCCCTTTCGGTTGCTTTTCAGCAGCCATGGTTACGGGGAGACTAAGATGGTAGTTGTCTCAATGTTCCAGTGACAAACAGAATAAGACACTTTTATATAATATTGAGTCATATTGAGGCGTCACCTCATATATATATAGCTCCCGTACAATGGAAAATCGTGACAAATTAATACGTATACATTATTTTCACTAAGATATAGCATTTTATTTTTAATCGACTTGTCATTATCATAATATCTGCACATTCTATTCGATATATAAAATTTAAAATAATTTGTTTTGATTCCCATGGTTCTTTCATTACGGTCAATATGGTCCTAAAATATGACGCACACCTTTCTGTAACACGCTGTATATTAGCAACGAAAGAAAGTCAGAGTTATTTAAGCGTTTATAATATGATTACTGATTTACAGACTTACATTTACCAACCCTGATAGACCTGATAGACCTGATATGTATCTACGGCAAATATCTATCTCGATTTTCAAATATATATATTGGCAATTTTCAAAACTGTTACGATTTCAATATGACCCGTCTTGTAGGAAACTAGTTCCACTTTAGCCTAGTTTTGGCGAGCGACATCATTCACGTGAAGTACCATTGTTACGAAGTTTCTTTCTATGGCTCCACTACCGTTGGAGGAATTATACTCTACCGTTTTTATAGGTCGAATGCTGTATGACCACCAACTATTATCGTAATGGCTTATAAAATAAAAGATCATCTCAGTATATTACCTATATATATGCTTCTTCTTCTCTCTTAGCCTTTATTATTCCTAAGTCACTCGGGGTCGGCTTTTCTGGTCTAACCGGATTTGACTGGATATCAGTTTTTACACGGAGCGGCTGCCACCTGACCTCCGCAACCCGAAGGCTAACGATACCCTAAGGCTAGACCAGTGTCAGGATATTAGAGGGTACTGACTTTCCCAATAACGACTGCCATAGATGTTCATGGCAGTCGGGACCAACGGCTTAACGTGCTCTCCAAAGCACGGAGCAGGCGATAATTGTCAATCAATACGCACATAATTTCGAAAAGTCATATAACTTCCGAAAGTCACAGATGCGCGACGTGGGTTCGAACCCGAGACCCTCTGCATTGCAGTCTGTTGGTCTCCCCACTGAGCTATCGCTGCTACCTATATATATGCTTATGCTTAGATAAATATCAAACAGCAGCGAAAGCCCGTTGAACTGCCAGGTAGAGGTCTCGAGTTCCATCTCATCGCGCGCATCTTTGACATCTCTATATATGTATGTATCCGTATATATGTATGTTTATCCATTGTCTAGTACCCATAGTACAAGCTCTGCTTAGTTTGGGCTAGATGGTGTTGTGTGTATATAGTAGAATATTATTATTATTATCTCTGAACTAGCTAATTATCGCTCGCTTTAACGGTGATGGAAACATTGCGATGAAACCTACATGTCTGAGATTTCTCCACAATATTCTCGAATATATGTGGAGTCTGCCAATTCCCACTGGGCCAGCGTGATGGACTATGGCCTAACCTACAGTTTAATTTAGGGCTGCTAATATTATCCATGAAAATAGCAGCCCTGAATGATAAATCTCTAAATAATTTTAATAAATGCTCCTACTTGGTCTTATTTCTGCCTCATCTCAGGTAGATCAATAGCTATGTTTTAGGCATTGAGTCCACCTATATACTTTATGTGTATTTTCTTATGGGGATTTTAAATAAATAGCAATAATTTTGAAGGTCTTTGGACCTCCTCAATCCATAAGGTATTATCTTATAAGATTAAGCTACTTTTATTTAAAGTCTTGAAACGGCGCGGTTCAGAACGTGCGTTCTGACATAATATTATTGTTACGCCTGATTAATTAACCTTATATTTTTTATTATTACCAGCGCGTCTATATAGATACCAAAACTTAACGTCAAGTCAAAAATATTAAAATACTAGATTTTGCCCGCGGCTTCACTCGCGTAAATGTCGGTTATGTATATTTTTTATCCCACGAGAGCAGTAATTTTTCTGGGTAAAAGAAGTACATATCTTATATATATATATATACACATATACAGGATGATTTTGAAATCGTATAATTCCTTTTAACCACCTATTCTACTGGTGATATAGAATAACCCTGACCATATTAAAATTGCCTCGGGTGGTTAACATGTCATCTGAAACCATTTCACGAAAAAAATTCGTACATTAATTTCTCCAAAAACATAATTCTAATTAAAAAATAATATGGTCAGGGTTATATATGTATATCACCAGTAGAATGCATGGTTAAAAGTAATTACACGATTTCAAAATCACTCTGAATAAGATACGTCCTTTTCTGCACCCCTGACAACGTGTATACAAATATGATGATCGGTTGAGGACTTAAGGCGTGAAAGCGTAACAAACAAACAAGCAGAAAAACTAACATTCACATTTATATTATTAGTTAGGATTATGGTATTGTTAGTTATAATTATAACTTCTCAATAAAATACAACACAAGCTTTTTATATACTACCCCTAAAATATGATTCACTGTAGTGTTTCATATTATACAAAGTACACTGACTCATCATAAAATCTTCAGAACGATAGATTATTTGTTTCTGAGAAAGGACTTCTCTGTAGTGATCGTTAGACTGGTCAATGTACTCATAGATTTATACGCAGACTATGACGTCCAAGCCAGTAGAAATATAGATGCAAAAAAACTGTTTTTGTTAAAGGAGAATACGCCCACGTAAAAAATAATACCTATTTCATAGAATATTTTATCGCTATTGAAACGCAGCGATAGCCTAGTGCGAAACCATTGGACTGCCATGCATAGGTCTCGAGTTCAATCCCGAGGCACGCATATCTGACTTATCGAAGATATGTGCATATTAAATGGTTAATTATCGCCTGCTTTAACGGCGAAGAAAAACATCGTGAGGAAACCTCCATGTCTAAGAGTTGTCAATAATGTTTTCAAAGATGTGCGAAGTCTGCCAACCCGCACTGGGCCAGCATGGTGGGCTATAGCCTATCCCTTCTCACACTGAGAAGAGGCCCGTACCCAGCACTGGAACAGTTTAATACAAGGCTGATATTATTATATATTAAACCCACTCGGAACTCCAGCAGATTATATCGTTTAAACCTGAAAACGTTCGTTTACAGCACGTTGGTTTTGATATTGCTAAATTCTATGTTCGGGGTTACCACTTACAACCAGATGGGTGGTTGGTTTATCTGTCACTTTACATTGTTTTTATCTATTTCTTAGTTCAGCAACCCTCAAATGGTATTACGAGGATTGATTCCATTGTTATGTCCCCTTTTTACATATGAGTGATTAAAGTAAATAAATATGTAAATATCTGTAAGATATATGTAATCTTTAAAAAAATGTTCATATTTTAACTAGCGACCCGCCCCGTCTTTACACGGGTAGTACAAAACCTTAAAAATTAATCATCTAAACCATGCTCATGAATCAATCTGTTTATTGGTAAAAGCCAAATGAAAATCTGTTCAGTCGTTTTTGAGTTTATCGTAAACAGACAGATAGACACGCGGCGGGGACTTTGTTTTATAATATGTAGTGATGGCATATAACAGTTTTGTAGTTACACAACCATTAAATAAGTCATGTAAATTTAAATTCAGTTCATTTAAGGAAATCTATTCATAACTGCAATACGTACATAATATGGATATGTAGTCATCGGCGTCTAATAAAACTATGGCCACCGAGGAAAATTTTGTTTTATAGTACTAAACCAAATTAATGAAATTATTCCCAAGAGAAGCACCTACCACGTACCAGTGGAAACTCCAAATGTGCTTCAAAAGAGTTCGAAATAGCATACTGCAAGTTAAAGTACGCCCGAATCTCAAGTCGCGGTTATCCAGAGGAGTTCGATATTGTCAATATTTTTCTATTGCAATAGTTAGGATGAGCAATCCGAGGGTGCCTGGTGAGTTCCTCTCTTCCCAATTACTTAATTACAATATACATATTGCTGTCAAGTAACGCTTCACTCGATTCTATATATTTGATACTATAATTATATAGAATATGCGCGTATATACGCCCCCGTGGCTCGTAGCGTGATGTTATATAGCCTTTAGCCTTCCTCGATAAACAGGATATCCATCCAACACTAATATAATTTTTCTATTCGGATCAGTAGTTCCTGAGTTTAGCACGTTCAACCAAACAAACAAACTCTTCACCTTTATATTTGTATAGATATTTTATTACTCCCTGTATCGAGAGCACAGCGTTTGAAGTGGAGGTTCTACAAACCCTTTACATCACAAGAACACTATACGAGGTTATATGGTTGTCAAAAAACCAGTATCAACTATTGAGTAAAATAAAGCAGTTTTAGACTACAGTCATTGAAAATTTATGCGTGTGTTACATATCAAGGTTGTGAGGTTAATAAACCTTTTAAAGGTAAACCCTTTGGTTTAAAGACGAATTACGACGTATTCGAGGTGCGCTCTGAAATTTAATAACGGTTTTGTAAGGCTTTATGTTGTTAATAGGACAATAATATAGTATTTTAAAGCTTGACCGCGACTTCATACACTTAAAATTTTGAAGTATGTACTTATTTCCTTTTCATTGCATGAAGGAAGAAGTATATACGTATAAAACTAAATTTCTTTATATGAATACGCATTCAAATTCATAAAAGCGCCGTAATCTTAAACTCGTGGCGTTTCATAAAGAGCGTGTCGAACAATTTTCTTTGTTGAGTTATCAAACTGTTACTCAAATAACCTATTATGCAAGTTTTTCAAGCGTACATATTATGTATGTACAAAAATATCGTGCTAATAATACTGCTTACTGAATAGTGTTAAGATGACATATATGTATAGCCGTTGTCTCCCACACATTTATTTTTCATTTTATTCTAATTTAGCAGTAAGAAATTCGACACATTGAAACGAAATGAAAATAAAAGGAACTTTAAAGGAGTATCGCACTATTCGGCGTAAAGCTCGCAAGCCTTTTTCGGTGTCAAACAAGTTTCGGCAATTTTCAAATCAACAGAATATGTTGTAATAGTTCTTTTATCTATACTAATATTATAAAGAGGAAAGATTCGATTTTTTGTTTGTTAAGGGTTGTTTAAGGGTTTAACTCAACAACAACACAACCGATTTTAAAAATTGTTTCACCTTTAGAAACCTTTGTATTATAACCAAATTACATAGGCGATATTTTATTTTAAAAATCTAGCACTGTTTCTAACATAACCTAATCTACTTTTTGCGAGAAAAGCCGTAAGCAGAAGGTAGTAGCAAATATAATTATTTGCAAAATGCCACAAAACTTGTAACATAAAGGCGATTTAAAAAAGTGCACGCTGCTTTATTGCCAGAATACTTTTTAATTAACTGTCTGTCATAAATAAAATCCATATTTGTGTCGTAATTGTAGTATTCTAGATTTAACTTTGACAGTATATGCAATAATAGTAGACCTTGTGACAGAATTTTTTAAATAAAACATTTATTTGACTCTGACCTTATATTTATATTTTTAAAGTCTACAAATTAATAATGCATATAATAAGGCATAAATTACGTCACACCAATTTCATGATTTTTTGACCCCTCTCTTGCCTTGTTACAGCTGGTCACATTTGTGAGACTCCCCCTCCCTAGCGAAACGTCACATTTTTGTAATTTTGCACCTAGAAATTATTAAATTAAAACAGCTGTTCCAAAAATTGTTTTATTTCCATTTAAGACTTCCCTGTTTACCTCGGGTAAAGCAGTGTATTTAATTTTGCAATGTGACGTTACGAAATTCAGGACCTCTTCCATCCCTTGTCACACAATGTCACACTTCGTCGACCCCCTCCCAGAACGTGTGACGTAATTCGTAGATGGCTCCTAAGGTTTCAAATAGATACTTATACTAACTATATAATTTTACTTTGCACTTGAATTATTGTTTGTTATATATTAGTGCAGGATACCCGAATAAGATCAAATATATAATGTTATTAATTAGTAGGGAGCTGAAAATTAACATATAATGTGCCACAAATAATCTGCCTAGCATATGTTAGAAATATTATTTGTGTAAATAACTCCGTGGTATTTAGATAAATATGCATATGTCTAACAACCACGTAGTTCTTTACGAAAGCAAGTTAATAACGTGGGTTATGTCTGCTACTGATTAAGAAAATGTATTTTGCAGCTCTGTAAACTACAAAGAATAATTAATTACTTTTTCCCTGTTTTTACACAACAAAGGAGGCAGAATTCATATACAGCTAACCTGTTTGTAACGGTTACCGCGGTTAATAGGAGCTTGCACCTTTACATGTGGAGCTTGCACCTTTACACCTTTACATTACCTTAACCTAATCCAATAGAAACTCTTAAAAAAATACATATTTCCAGACGAACTGTACCATTGGAAAATCCCAGGTAGCAAAACTCAACCTCTTATCAAAAGAGGTTGAGCTTTGCTACCTTTTTATAACAAGCTAGCTCAGGTCATAATAAATAAGATTTCTGATTTTCAGAACAATTCGATCTAAAGCCTTCCCACTGCTGAGCACGGGCCTTTCCCCAGTGTGAGAAGGGTTAGGCCATACTCTACCATGCTGGCCCAGTGTGGGTTGGCAGATTTCATACATCTTCGAGGACATCATGGAGAACTCACAGACATGCAGGTTTCCGTACGATGTTTACTTTCACCGTTAGAACATGCGGTAATTGTCCATTTAATACGCGCATTACTTCAAAAAGTCGCAGGTTCGATGAGGTCAAAGTTGAGACTATTGCGCGACAATCCAATGGTCCCATACTAGGCAAACGCTGCTACTTAAAGCCGTAAAGGACCATATTATTTCATTTAAGTACCAGGCCTTCTATTAAAATGATTTACGCGAAAATTGTGCAAACATTTCAACTAGTCTTATTTTTATTATATCCGGATATCACAAGTATATTACATTTGCTAATAGTAACATTTTATTTAATGAAGCAATTATAAGTGTAACATCCATTAATCTAATTCCGGAAGTGGAGTACGGAAACGAAGCTCAAGTGCGCGAGTCATGCGCCGACGCAATCAATGTCAATCTCGAGGCAAACCAGCTCATTTCTCAGGTGTCAGCCGTTGCGTACGGTCGCATTATGTAACTAATACAACGCGTGAACGTGACATGATACAGGTTTTATATTTAATCGAGAACACATTAAGGCGGTATTTATAATAGAGATTAGATAAAAAATATATCTGATAAACAGCTTGTAAAGGAATAATGTCGTTATACATACCTATATATTTAAAATGTAAATCTTGGTAATAACTTGTTACTTAAGAGGTCCACTATACATAGCCACTGCATATTCCCGAAAGTATAGGCAAATACATATGTATTACACCTATATTTTGAAAGCTATGTTTTTAAGTCCTACGTAACAGAGTGCAAGCCTATTGTGGCTCCACATATTTACATATTCTTTACTGTCGATTGAAATCTAAATTTCTTTACATGAGTAAACGTATCTGATGACAGATACGTTTACTTGACATCTCGTTTTAGAATTCCGTGTATGGTAATTTTTGGTAGCATATTTAATTACGAGGGTCTAAAAGGTAACTGGCGAAATGTTCTTCTGTATTAGACTTCTGCCTTCTTCTTTGGAAATATATAATAGGCGTCAGTGTTAAGTACTACGCGATCTATATACGGTACTGCTAGGCAAGTATGTCATTTAAGAATTTTTAGTTTTCATACGTCATTTCTATGAAGAAGGAACACCATTTATCCACCTCGTAGAATGAGATGATAGACAGATGACAGATGCATATCAGGTTCAATGTTTTTTATAGTATCTAAGACGCTAGCAGGCAATAGAATAAAAGATACAAAAAAAGGATTCTAAGCCAAATTTATTATTATTATCAAAGTAATAAAAAAATTGGTTTAGTAATTCTAAGCGACGATTAATACGATATTTGTAATTTTGGCACGATACTTATACTCGCAAATGCGTTGCGAAATGTTATCATGGAATTGTAAAGTCATTTTGACGAAATTACTGTTTTGGTAACGATCTCAAAGCGCATTATGTTTATGGGTTGACCTTTACAAATGTCTCTGGAATGTTCTATGATGTTGTCAGTGAATGAACGTGGAACATTGTGCAACTAGCCTCTGAGGAGTATGAGGTCACTGGGTGACCTTGACTTCACTGGAGTGTAGATCGGTTCACTGATTTTAGTTATATTATGTTGCATAGCCTTTGACTGTTAAGGCGGCTTAAGGAATCAAGACTATACAGCGGAAATTGCATTTATAAAAATGGCAATATACCGTTCGTTGCTTGCATTGACATTTTCCGTGATGCTACGTAAAATTATCTCACTTTGCTTGCCCTGGCAAACAAACAAGGGACCTTACGATCTCATGCAAACATAAGCGGATAAGCTTTTCAGTAAAACCTAAACACCATAGTAAAATCTTGTCAAATTTAGGGCACAATTAAAATAGGTAGGTGTTCAATAAAATCCATAAAACCTGTGTGGAGTAATCTTTTTCATAAGTTTGATAAAGACATCTTCGTTATTTTAATGAAAAAGTTTATGATACTACTTAGACAAATTAAATCTTGAAAATGTTTAATACACAAAATTTAAAAAGGAATTGTTAAGCAAATATCACATTTCTTGACCTGGGCATTGAATCCTTGACAAAAGGCTTACTGATGCGTTAACGCTAACTAAACCAATTACGCAGTAAATATCAGAATTTATATTTTATTTGTGTTACTCGCAATGTGTATGTACAGACTCGACCCGACCTTTCCATAAGAGGTTCGGACGGTTGTTTGATTTACTAATGAATCTCTGCCAACTTTACTACAAAGTGGATGTACATTTCCCTATAGACATTTTCATATTTTGACAAATTTTGGTAAAAATATAAGTGATAAATCTATTTTTACCCGACTACGGCGAAGCCAAAAGGAAGGGTAATAATGATTTTGGCAGTCTGGGTATGTATGTTTGTATGTTCCACTGTAGCGCCTAAACTACTGAACGGATTTTAATGAATGAGGTGTCAATAGATTCGTAATAATGGCCCGGGTGACATAGGCTATATCAATTTTAAATTCGTCCTTTTTTTACGTCGGGTTATAGTTTTTAAACTTTTAATAGAATATGAAGAACGGTTTAAGTGGTCATTTTACTCAGTACGCCAAGTGTAGTGGGATTGAATCCCGCATAGAGCGAAAATTTGTGTTATACATAAATTACTATTTCGAGTCTGGCTGTTCAATGTGTCCGTTGTTTAAAAATACTGACATATTAATATTTTATCCGCAGCTGTATTTTAACAATAAATTTATACATATATATGCATACTTATGTGGACGAATACGAGGAGTTAAATTCAGCTTGCATTATAAGAATAAAATCTGCATTAGTGAAAAAAAAACATTGATTTTAACCGTCATCATAACAATTATTATTCATTTGAACAAATCTTAAAGGTAATTTATGACAGGGCTGATGAAATACTAGCACAGACAATAACAGGCCACTCAGAAAGGATTGCGAAAAAATGTTTTTATGTATGAGAGACTGACCATTTATAATCTATTTTGAAAATATGATTATTTATAAGTAAAAATAGGTACGTTCCAATTTCAAAACTTCCCTCCACATTTCCTGCAAGCTAATTTAAATTATCGTGTCTCATTGAATAATGGATTTGCGCCGGGAATATTTTCGCGCTATGATTTTTACGATTTCAAGTGTCGCCTGAAACCGGACGAATCGTACGATAGACTTCAAATTGCATTCATGGATGTAGGCCCTTCCAAGACAACCGTGTATCATTGGTATAACGATTTCAAGCGCGGTCGACTAACTTTGGGGGATGAAAAAAGAAGTGGCACAACCTCACCAAGCGATGCTCAGATGCAGGCCCGTGTGGAATGGTGCCGTGATATGATAAACATATTTGAAGCAGACTCGTTTCGGCGTGTTTACGACATCATTACGGTTTGGGTGTTTTAAAACGAGTCAACGCCTACCAAAGTGACGCTAGAAGCGAGGGGAAGATTTTGATTGCGAGGTTTTTAAATTTGACTGGCTACTTGGTGTCAATTCCTTTACGGGATCAAAGAAGCATAAATGCCGAATGGTATTCTACCAAATTTTTCTCTGTTGTGAGCAACAAGCGACCAAACACAGGGCTCCTCGGGCTACTGCTCAACTTCAAGGGACTTCCTGGACAGCACGCCATTCAAACTCCTGGGTCACCCTCCTTACAGCCCTGACTGTATTCCTGAAAACAAAAAATCTGCTTAAAGGGATATAATTTTCGTCCCCGGAAGTTGCGCTGTTAGCGTTCGAGCAGGCTATAAACGAGGTGTCTACGGCGGACTGGAAAAAGTGTTTCGAGAACCGGTTCAGATGCATGAAACTTTCTATAGAGACTGATTGAGAGTACTTTAATAAGATTTAATAAAAAAATATTTACATATAGATTTTTTTTATGTTTTCGGGAAACTACATATAATTAGTCATCAAGAATATGGTATTTTGGGCTTATTGGTCACTACGCACGAATCTGTTCGCAAGAATTGTGCTGAATAAATCTTTTTTAAATAACGTTTTCAGTGTCGATTCGCACACATCTATATAATGTGAGTGCGAAACGAACTGATCTGAAAAATAATGTATGCGGATCGACACCTTAAAAAGTGTCGATATGCACAATTCGTGCGAAACGACCAATAACCCGTATTTTGTTAAAAATCTCATTAGTTTGTGACTAACCACTACATCTTTGATTTCATAAATAAATAAAATAATGTGCCCGGTGGACGGCAATAGGCTCGCTGCTATTACGTGGGACCAAAAATATAGTTGGCGAAATGTGTGTGTGTCATACACCTCTGCCTACTCCTTCGGAGATACAGGCGTGACACTATGTATGCATGTATTTTGATTTTTTCGTACAACTAAGGTGGCAAACGCTCATACGGCCCACCTGATGGTAAGTGGTCACCGACTCACCGTAGCCTATGGACGCCTGCAACACCAGATGCATGACTTGCGCGTTGCCAACCCTTTAGGAAAGGAAGTGGGAAGGAGAAGGAGCGCGAAGGGGCAAAAGGGTGATTGGGCCTCCGACACTGTCACTCACCGAACGAAACACAACATTAGGAATACTGCTATTTCACATCAATATTCTGTGAGAGGCTAGTCCTTCCTCGGTCGAGCCGGCCCATTCATGCTAAAATCAGCGAGACTCTACTACTCATATGTATGTATAAAATAAATCTTTTTATATAAACGTCAGATGTTTGTGCGATATTGTAGCCAGTACACAACATGTTTGGCTACAATCACATTTTACCGAAAGACATAAAAATAGTCTTATTGTTTGGTTTACACAGCAATCACTAACATTACCGATGTAGTGATATTGGTTTCAATTGTTGCGCCAAGGCATTATGTTTTGATATGTAAATATAAGTCTTGCAATATATAAAATATTTTTACTATGTACAAAATGTATTTTTCGCATCAAAATGTTATTCCTCAGCAGAACAAGTCGAATTGGACAAAAATCAAATGTGATGTCGGATATATATGAGTATTTAATTGGGGCAGGTAAGAAATGTTTTTTTTTAGGAAAGCGTACAGACTCGTAACATTTATTACGATGTATGTATAATAATAATTATAATATTTTACCACATACACACAACACCATCTAGCCTAAACTAAGTAGAGCTTGTACTATGGGTACTAGACAATGGATAAACATACATATATTACTGTTTTTTTTTGTAAATGTATATATATTATACATAGAAACACCCAGACCAAGACAAACATCCATATTCATGTTATAATAAATAAATAATAATAAATAGTAGATTTGTCATCAATACAATTTGACTACAATGACTCATAAAGAATTTTCGAAATTTTTATTTTGATTAGATTAGATTTTTTAAGTCTTCTTCGTAATATTTACCTGTTTGCTTGCGAATCCAAACTGCAATATTAACATGCGTGTTTGTGTAGAGCTACTGCGTAATCAAATAATCAATTGATACCCTACAAAAGTAGTACGCATTCGAATATTTGTCAAAGTTTCGCATTGCTTAAAGTTTCGAATATTTTGAATTTAATTTAAAAAGGTAATTATCGGTAATCAGTCATTTGATTCTCGATAATATCGCAATTATGTAGGTATACATACATCATTAAATTGAACTAAAATCACGAGATACGAGATACCCATAAAAGAAACATTAATTAAAAACATTAAAAGCTAAGTAAGATTTAGCATTTAATGTGATACATTCGTAATATTATAATATTAAATAACTCAGGTTTATATAAATATATTTTTTTTTTATGTATATATTTGTATTAATTGATGGGTTGTATAAAATAGTCTTACGTTTACGCGAATATTATACATTAAAATAAAACCACATTATACAGGTTAAGTAGCGGCTTTTTTAAAACTACAAATTTAGTTATTTAACCATTTAAACTAGTTTAGGTAAAGACTAGTATATATTAAAATGGACACATTTTCTTACATTTCTGTTGCTTTTTAGCAGCTATGGTCTCGGGGAGACTAAGATATCAATGGCGAGGTGACTACTTAATCCACTACGCCAAAGTCGAGATGGTCAAAATGTTATCTGGTTTTTTGGTGTGGGTTTTTCAATAACAGTACTCAATCTGCTCAAACTCACCGCATGAGTGTAATATTACAACAGAAACGTTTTCTGTTAAGAAATCTCAATAACAGCCCGGAATTAGGAAGTTGGCGGTGTTGGACACCCCCGTGCCTCGGAAAGCACGTAAAGCCTTTGGTTCTGCGCCTGATATCTCTCCGGTCGTGTCGGATTACCGTCCCATCGGATCATGAGAGTTAGGGAACAGAGAGTGCACTTGTGTTTGTGCACACGCTTGTGCACTATAGTATCTCCGAAATCGGTCTGGAGGACATTATTATTACAACAGAAAAGTGATTATTTAGTTTGTTATGAATTTATAAAAACACTAAATTACACCCGCGACTTTGCTGGCGTAAATCTAGGTTAGGTTAATACATTTTCTTTATTATGAAATTTTCCTTTTCTGTTCCCCTGACGACGTTTATGCGAAATTTTATGATGATCGGTCGAGTAGTTATAGCGTAAAAGCGTAACAAACTCACATTCGCATTCATAATATTAAGTTATGATTTTGGTTTATTCTACACCTTCTATCTACACTCGCCATTTCTTATTTCTAAGAAACTATAGTTGTACCTTTAACGCTACACGTAATAGTGGGCGTAGGTACACCCACATAAATATGTTCCTTTCATTTAATTAATATGTAGTAAACAGTTCTAAGATTTTCCTTTGAGGAGTTGATTTCTTTACGTATTTTGTCAGACGTTTAACGTTATGATTTTACATTAAACTGTTTGTTTCTGTTTTAAAAACACAACTTTAGCACTAGGAATAATGCCAGTATCATGGATGATATCCATCTAAGAACAACCATTTTAATTGCGTAGTTTAATTTCAAAACATTTGTGGTTCTCAGAATTGTTTTTATCGTCTCGGATTTGAAGCCGTAATACTTGACATAGAGATAGTAGCGAGGCGAACATTTATACCAGTATACATGATCAGTGAAAGCGATTATCGAAAGTCATTCGACTCCAATAGTACACATCGATTTTCCAAAATATAAAATATGTACGTAACGCAATACGTAGTCATCAAAACTAGCTATCGCCCGCGGCTTCTTTCAAGTGATATGTGATTAAAATATAGCCAATTAATAAGTAAAATTATTAATTTAATTTTTAGAAAAGGTTTGTTAGTTCCAAAGGTTACTCCGTACATTCTAACAAATAGCTTATGTTATATATTTAGTATATACATACATAAGTTAATAAAAGTAATTTAAGTATTATTCAATTGCCGATTGATTTAGATGAATGGCTATAATATATTTAATATTAAATTTTTATTGAGTTTTTGTGCTATTTATATCCAGCCTAAATGTCACACATTGTATTATTGTATATTTATGTGACTAGCTTTTGTTTGCGGCTTCGCTCGTGCGTAAAAGTAGTTTAGGTTAGGATATGGTACAACGAGTACTTTAAAAATATATAGCCCACGTTACTCGGTGATAATATAGCTTTCTAATAGTGAAACAATTTTTAAAATCGGTTTAGTAGTTTTTGATTTAATTCCTTACAAAAAAACAGACAAATACTCAAATCTTTCCTCTTTTAATATTAGTATATACAAAACTCTCTTTCTTTCTCTCTCTTTGATACACAAACGTTGAAATAATACACTCAGAGCACTCAGAATTGACAAAACTACGTCTTTTTACTTTGTGAGGCTCTCGAATCTATATCGCTTGAGGCATAAGTAGTTACGCAGTGACAACTTATACTGTTGCGACATCGGTGCATTTAGTATTAGTATTGCGGTTATGTAGTCATAACCGCAAAACTAAATGCACCGATGTGCACCGATACACTAGTATTACATAGGTATATTTTGTGTTCTTCTTCTTAGCTTTTACTTAGCGTATCATTGGCAAACACTTTTATATATTTTCCGCTCAAAAAGCACCTACGCTTGCTGCGTTGTCACGGGCACGCAGGGCACGATGAAGGGTTGGAAATCGTTTGTCTTGCACCGCACGCGCAAGCCAGATCGGTACCGTTTGAGAGTGTCCACATAAACATGTTTTCTTTGCACCGACCGACCTGGGTTTGGAGTCTATTTAGCGACTTCCAGACCGACCATGGCAATTGATGTCCAGGTGGAAGGCTCTCAGCAGGTGATATTTTGTGTTTATATGTGTAATTTTTGTGTTCGTATGGGTATATTTTTTATTAAATTGCCTCCGTATTTTCCAGTGATCGTCTTAATACCATTAACATCGATCACACATTTCATTGCGGTAAGTTTATTATCATAAAGAATATTAAGTTATATAAAGGACTAACTGACCCGACAGACCTTGTCCTGTTTTAGGCAAACTGTCAAACTAGCGAGGCTAAAATAGTCGTTCAGTTTTCTGAAATTATCCAATTTTCTGTGCAAGTTTCTTCAGTTTTCTTTCCGTAAGAACCTCCTACAAAGTATACAGTTGTAAAAGGTTTCAAATGGAAAAAAAAATTGCCATAGCTAGTCATACTTTTAACTGTCTATCTATTAGCATAATTTGTGTTTAATAATAAAACAACAAGAAAACTGATGGAATTCATTCATTTATGGTCGTAGTGTACAAGAAAGTTAAATACGGTAACTAAAAAAAATTATATATATCTCAGATAGTAGTTAGGATAGATATTTCTTATTTTTTTCTGAACGGCCATCAGTTCTAATATAAGACATTTCAAGGTTATCCATTAATTACCGGACATCCTGTAAAGATACATTATTAAAACAGCATCGGTGGCGCAGCAGTGATTACGACTGCTGTGCATGAGTTCTCGGGTTCGACTCCCGGGTCGGGCCCAGTATTATAGAGTTGTTTTATAAAGAAATTCTCAATAGCAGCTTGGAGTCAGGAATTGCGAAGCAGGAAGGCTATTCCATGGAACCTAAAGCTATTCCTGGCGAGAAGTAGGTGTGATATGCTTCTGCCTGCCCCTTCTGGGACATAGAGGAGATTATGCATGTTTTAATACATAATATTCTATCATATACACACAACACCATCTAGTCCAAACTAAGCAGAGCTTGTACTATCGGTACTAGACAATGGATAAACATACATACATATATACTTTTATGTTGTTGTAAATACATACATATTATATGTACATAGAAACATCCATTATCCACGCACACAAATGTTTGACTTGTGCGGGAATCGAAACCGCGACTTCAGGCGTATTATAAAGTTCATTAAAAACATGTATACTTTCACGCCTATCTATGAACTTGTGAATTTTTTAACATTACTTTGAACTATAAGAGATGACTACCTGACACGCGCAACTTCGTCTGCTTCACATAAGAGAATTATCCTCGTCTGTGAACATTTTTTTGATGCTCTGCTCCTATTGGTTGTAGCATGATGTTATATAGCCTACAGCATTCCTCGATGAATGGGCTATCCAACACAAAAATAATTTTTCAGTTGGGACCAGTAGTTCCTGAGATTAGCGCGTTTAACTAAACAAACAAACTCTTCAGCTATATAAAATAAGTATAGATGATGAATTAGATAGCAGAGTATTATAGTTTAAATAAAAACATAATTAAATACGTTTTTAATACGCAGAGTGCATGCTATAGTTAAGTCTTCGAAATGGCTAGGCAGAGGTAAAGTTGGAATGTTACGCAGAAGCTTCAAAATCGAACTTACGGCACAGAAAATAGATCTTTAAAATATATACGCATGAGAAAACCTGCATGTCAGAACGTTTGCCATAAAGTTCTTAAATATAGCGCCGATAGGTAATGCCAATTCGCACTGGGCTGATTTGGCAAGCTGTGAAAAGCTGCATACTGCAAAATTTCTCATAATATGAAGGCCAGTAGTGGGACAGTATATAAACAAGCCGATATTATTCTTCTTCTCCTTAGCCTTTATTATTCCCAAGTCACTTGAGGTCGGCTTTTCTAGTCTAACCGGGTTTGACTGGATATCAGTTTTTAAACGGAGCGGCTGCCACCTGACCTCCGCAACCCGAAGGCTAACAATACCCCAAGGCTAGACCAGTGTCAGGATATTAGAGGGTACTGACTTTCCCAATAACGACTGCCATAAATGTTCATGGCAGCCGGGACCGGCGGCTTAACGTGCTCTCCGAGGCACGGAGCAGGCGATAATTGTCAATCAATACGCACATAATTACGAAAAGTCATATAACTTCCGAAAGTCAGAGGTGCGCGACGTGGTTTCGAATCCGAGACCCTAAACAAGCTGATATTATTAATAATAGTTAATATTTAATTCTTTTTAGCCACTACCAAACTGTCTACTAGCCGACATTTGCAATCACACGTGGATACCGGAATGTGGTGACCATAACGACGACTTCAGAATATTCCTTGATGAGTGCGACATGTTGGAATATAACTGCGATTACAATAGAAGTAAGTGGATGTAATATAATATATACTACTAGCAATCCGCCCCGGTTTCGCACGCGTATTACTAATCCTTAACAAATTATACACCTAAACCTTCCTCATTTGTCACTCTGTCTTTTAGTAAAAATCGCATGTAAATCCATTCAGTAGTTTTTAGTTTATCGCGAACAGACACACAAACGCGTGGCGGGGGACTTTTTTATAATAGGTATGTATGTAGCGATGACTAGCGGGCATACCTAGTCCTACCTAACCGCAGACTAAAACTGAAAAAATAGTAATAGTCTCCGATCGCAGCTCCAATTGTGGATCTTAACCATCAAAAACTTTCAGTACTAGGCCGACATCGAAGCATTTTTGTGTGTGTATTGGAGACCACAATTATTGACGACTTCACAACATTCGCTCAGCGCAGTGCATATCGGTTCTGTTTGTTATATACATTGTTTACATCATAATTAACAACTTGTGTCCTACCACTCCTTAAAAAATCAATACTTTTCAAAAAAACATATTTTAGCTAGTTGAATAAGCATTGCCATTCAATGTGGCAATGCTGCCATGGCGCTTTTTAAATTTGTTTTTTATTTTTTATCTTTTGTTAATATTTCTTGATCTTTCTTTCTCTTTCTTTTTGTGTGATTAGTGGCCAACCTGTTGCCAAGAGTTGTTTAAGCTGCCCGTAGGCCTCTGACATAGCTTAACTACTGCTGTCAATTTGACAACAACCGGGACCGACTTTTTACATGCCCTCCGAAGCACGGAGACGCTCAGATGAAATATCACTAAGCGGTCACCTTCTATAGACTGACCGCACCCAACGTTGCTTAACCTCGCTAATCGTTTACCGATCAGTAAGTGCAACTGGCTATGAGCGATATCTTGATAAATAATCTGTGTATATAAAGTTAATTATTTAATTATGTCATTCTTGATTTGAAATAAAAGTTTTTAGCAAATCAATAATTGTATTTGTCTCACCTGCTCATTCCATCCCAGCAGAGGTGTGATATTTAGTTACGCCGCTGCATTTTTCTTTTGCTACTACGTGTAGTGTGTGTAGTAAGTCTTAATCATGCAATTATAGCAATTTTGATATAAGTTATTATGAAACTTTATGAAACAAATGTTATTTTGAATCCAAGTAGGCATTAGTTGGCAGAAGTTCTTTGTAATAAAATTACTAGGAAGAGAGGAACCCGCGACGCACCCTCGGATTGCCCAACCTAACTATTGCAAGGACGAGCCTACTGCGGCTAATCGGGCATATTTCTGAACTCCGTGCTGCTACAAAGAATTTCTTGACTGAAAATCCCTATAGCATTTCACTGCAACGCGGATCGAACCCAACACCAAATACTCCCGCAGCGCCACAGAGGCACACCTTCTATTGGCTAAAATGTTTATTCTTAGATTTCACAATAACAAACTTCCGTTTGTTCCGTTATATCATACACACCAGCCAGCCCTCGTCTGCCTATTACCACCTGTCTGCCCTTACCACATACAGGTCCAATGGATGGAAAGGGCAAAAGACTCAAGCCAAAATAAAGATTTTTTTTAACTTACGTAATACTGGGCGAACAACTTTCGTTTATAAGACTCAGTTCCAAACTACGTGACGCTACAAAAAATTTTATGGCTGAAAAACCTATTAACACTTCATCCGAATCAGTGTTCAAACTGGAGACCATATGTTAAGCAGTCACATACATTTACTCTCCGCCATTGAGGCAGTTACTATCTATTGGCTAATAGCTATGTTTATTTTCAGATTTCTCAGTAACAAACTACTCTCTCTGTTTTGTAATATCGTACACGAAGTGTCCGGCGTGTCCGACGTGCCCGCCCATAAAACGGCAGGGTGGCAAAGGCCCATTTCATCAAGCCAATATAAATTTACCTCCGTACGGTTACCATGGAAGCTTTGGTCACAGTCGTCATCCTCATGGAGAACATGGTCATGGATACTCCAGCCACCCATATCTTGGAATATTTTTCCATAGAGATCCTACAATGACTTATACAGTCTTTACTGGACTTAAGCCTGAACGTACTCGTGGATGGCATAATCCGCATCGGCGGCGATACTCCGCGGCGAAAGGAAGGCGGCTTTCGACTACTACGAAGTGTAGTACCTGTAAGCCATGGGCTCTTAGTAAACCAAGTCATGCCATGAAACCGAAGAAAGTAACTAAAGAGGTATTTATTTAATGTGACTTTCTTGTTTATTGTTTTAAGGTTTTTGCCACAATTTATCCTTTAAGTAGGCAGTCGTTTATGTGGTTGTCGCCTCACTGTAATTTTATGTGATCCACAAATAGTTGGTCCGAGTCTGAGTAATACAGAAAAATTCCTAGAACGGAAATTGTCTTTAAAAATAAAAAATATTGAAGTACTTTTGATTTATTGACTCTATCTGTTTTATACAACACAATTAAGGTATCACATAATAGTGGCGAGCCTATTGTTTTACAAATTTACTGACTTCTGAGACTGTTACCGTGAAATGTATCAGGAACACTATTCCGTGGGCGCTATGCTATGTCAGTGGATCAATAAGGTTGTCAAACATGTACATAATGCATACATAGTCTCACAATAATATTTCTGAAGATGTAGGCAGAAGGGCTTTTCCCCCTGGCTAGCCTTTTGCCAGCCATCGGTCATATTTCCAGACGCTATTTTGCTTGTCCTATAATCGAACCCAAGATCCTGCACTCGCATTCACTACCGCCGCGCCACTGCTAAGCCGTAAATAATAATTGGTTACATTGCTATTTACTATTTATACAATAAAATAACTGCTTCCGTGGCGCAGCAGTATTAATGCGACTGCTGTGCATGAGGTCTCAGGTTCGTATCGGTCGGTCCAAGAAAAGTTATTGGATTTTTCTGTTAAGAAATCGCAATAGCAGCCCGGAGTTAGGATGTTGGCGGTGTAAGACACCCCCGTGCCTCGAAAAGCACGTAAAGCCGTTTGTCCTGCGCCTGATCTGTCTCCGGTCGTATCGGATTACTGTCTAATCGGATCATGAGAGTTAGGGAACAAAGAGTACATTAGTGTTTGCGCACACACTTGTGCACTATAATATCTCCAGCGCAGATGGCCAGTTTCCGTTAAGATTGGCCACCGTGACCGAAATTTGGTCTGGATGACATTATTATACAGTGAAGATAATTTATTTGGTATGTGATATGGTTATAAAGTTTATGTTTTTATATACAGGTTATAAAAACAGCCACTACATCGATGTTTCGACGATTCGAACAAACCGCTATTCTGAAAGTCTTCACTGTAATAAAGGATGGCAAGATGGTTCTTAAGGTGATTAAAGGACCTGTAAGACAACCGACTACTATACACCATCCAAATTCTGATTTTCTTGAGTAATAAAAGGTCTTGATTATATTAATTATTGTTTTTTTTGGGAATATTTCTAGCAAGCAGGGTTCCAAAATAAACTAGTATGCTTTCTTGTTAACTCCTCCGGTTAAACTAAAATGCTTGCATTAAAATCGTTTTTGCGTCGTTTGCGTAGTGCGATGAGAATTCCAACACGATGGTGTAAAAGTATTATAGAGGCAACAGGAGAAACTCTACAACGATCTGTTGAACTGGCGCAGGACAGAAGCAAATCGAGACAAATCGCCATGATCCTCATTAGTGAGGGAACAACAAAGAAGAAAAAGTGCAATGAGATGGATTCTAACCTAACCTAACCCCACCTGGGTTTGAATTCATCTTAAACTCAAAATCTCAAACATCTCATCCAACCGTAGTTAAATGATAAAATACCTTATTATTATTGTACCGAACTCAACACTCCTCATACTCATCTTTGTTATCAGATACTCTACTTACGGGGAAATTATCTTATACTAGATTTTGCCCGCGGCTGCGGTCGCGTAGACGTAGGTTAAGTTAGTAACAGTACTTATTCCTGGATGAAACGTACACTTTTAGGTATCCCTGACAACATGTATACGAAATTTCATAATAATCGGTTGAGTAATAAAGGCATGAAAGTGTAACAAACAAACAAACAAACTCACATTCGCATTTATAATATTAGGCAGGAATTAACATTAAGAAATAGTCATAGCTCGCAGCTTCGCCCTTGTAAATCTAACAGGACTGACTACGGGGAAAATATCTTATATCGACACATAAGGTGTCACCTTACTTTCAATACCTTATTTTCTGTGTGTATCTGTCTAGATACAAACAGAGAGTGTCTTGGATTGACTGGTGAGTTAACTTCAAGATACGGTCTAGCTATGTGCCAAGTTTGATCCTAACCTATTAGACGGTATACGCGTGATTGAATAACTAACTTTCAGACATGTTCACAAGCTTTTATATTAATAACATAAGTAGGATTTTTCTATTGTCAAATACTAAGGAAATATAGATATTTATTATTATATAATCTTAAATAATAATAATAATATAATAATAATAAAACTTCTTTATTGACACAAAAATACAAGTAGGTACATAGTAGTAGAAAACTTAATCTAGGTACAGAATTCTTAATTATAATGTTCTGCTGGTACTTAAAATAGGATATATCCTGTGCTATAAGTACCAATTAAATAACACACACACGTATGGCTATAACATTTTAAATAAATATTTATCAGATGCACATAAACAAGCTTATAAATGCTGTAATACATATTATATTATTAATTATAACTACTAAAATATCTATATTCAAACCAATCATAACTATTTCACTGCTGTTTAACGTCGTAAATCTAGCGGAGAAACAATGATTTCCAAGATGCAGGTTATACACTGTTTGGGAGACAGGAGTCTTATACACATAAAAGTGCATTGCTTATATTTCTTAAGAAATCATGTCATATCTTATGTACTAGCTGTAATTTTAAAGGGAAATAATGTTATTTTTATATATTGTTGTTTTATTTATTAAATGAAAACATAACAGGCCGCTTGGACACTGACATATTGACCAACAGTAACTGCATGCTTGATTGTCTTAACTCTTGTAAGTGGTTTCAAATATTTAAAATCTTAAACAATTTCTTAACACGTCATGTGATTTCTGTTGTTCATAGAGGACTATTAGTGGCTACACTTCTGCATGGAAGTGAAAGTTGGGAATGGAAAAAGAAGCATGAGAGCAGAATAAATGCTGTAGAAATGAGAGCGCTGAGAAACATACATATGTGGTGTGACTTTGAAAGATAGAATAAGGAATAGTGTGATTAGAGAGAGATGCGGCATGAAAGTGGATATAGTGACGAGAATAGAAAAGGGTATGTTAAGCTGGTTTGGGCATGTAGAAAGAATGGACCAAAAAAAAATACTGACTAAGATAGTTTATAAGACTAGTGTGAATGGAACAGTCGTAAGGGGAAGACCTAGGCGAACGTTTCTTAATCAGATTGGAGCCGTTCTGGATAAAGGCCAGGTTAAGAGCACCTTTAACCGCGAGCATGTATGAGGAATGTTATGAAAGTGAATGAAGAAATGAAGCCAGAGAAGTGTGTCAGGATCGTAGCAAATGGAAATCCGCATTCTTTGCCTACCCCTCTGGGAAACAGGCGTGAATCTATGAATCATGTAAGTAAACCAAGAAATAAGTAAAAGGAAAATTCAATAAGAACAAATCAAAGCGTTTTCCAGTATATTTTATGACAAGTAATAAAATCGTTGAAACATATCACGATAAAGCAGCATGATTCCTTCTCGCGAACATTACGATTGGGTAGAACAACGATTTTATACGAACAACACAGCGTAATAATGTTATAGAACAAATTTGTTTAGTTACGGAGATTAAACGAGGGGAATAATCGTATAAAAGAATGAAAACATTGTAGTATGAACAGAGTTTTTATTGTTATCTGTAAGTCTTTTTGTTGGTTTGGTTTTCAATTATAACATTTTTATTTTGTAACGCGGCTTAGAACTTTTTAGTTTAATGAATATTATATACAGCCTGCGTACTAAATAATGCCTAAAAACGTTTGATGCCGATTTGGAATGTCAATTATTTAGTTGTAACTTATAAATTACTATTGAAATAGGCACGCATTAATTGAATAAATCACAACATTATTTATTACCATAATCTTAGCTTCTTGGTATGATATATAAACATACTAAGAACAGAAATAGTGTTTTTATGATTATATATTTTTCATACTTTCTTGCCGAATCGGCGGTATTCTTTGTAAATGAAACTTTTTCTAAGGAGGTCTTTTTCATTGAACAACTTTACTTTAAAAGTAATATACATAAATGAAATTTAAATAAATATTAAGTAAGTAGGCATACAATCTTGCATGTTAAATGTTTCTTTTATCTTAATAAATGGTATCTTAGTCAGTGACGATAATAAAGGTGAAGCAGAACAGATAATTTTGTTAAATGTTATAGTTTTAATGTCTATTTCTAGCTATACCGATTTTAATGAAAGGAAAGAAAGAAAGAAAGAAAGAAAGAAAGAAAATTTATTTATTTCACAAAATAAAATATATATTAATAACAAGTAAAATAAAAAATTATAATAAAATTTGCCAAACGGGACCTAGTTCAGCATATGCCAGGCTAAGGAAGCCTGGCGCTGGTTTTCAACTAGATCCAAAGGCTTTTTATTATAGTTCTAGCGGACCCGACATACAGTCATCTGTACGAAGGCTAGCTTAAAATAAAAATGAATCTGAGAACCCATTCGCAGTGCCACCTATCGGGTCCAATTATCATTATAAACCATCTAGGAATCCACGGAAGCACACAATATTTTTAATCATAATCTGTCCAGCTGTTTTGGGAAGGGTTCAGTGTCAGACGCACATACAAAAGGAAAATATAAAGATACAATGGCAAATATTATAGAATATAAAGATTGTCATTTAGTGTAATAATAATAATTATTTCTTTTCAGTAACAAATTTAGTTTGGTTATCAACTCAGCATCAATTTATAGCGGTAATATATTTTTTTATTTGTCTTCGAGTCGACTGCTTGCCTTGATCTCTTGCTTGCAGAGGAATTTACAAATATTCAAAGAACGAACACAAAGAACGCCCGGTTCGACAAATATATGTGGAGCATATTTATTGTTCTGTATGTAGATTGAACCCATAAGACTTACACCAAGCATCGTCTATGCACTATTGGCGGTGCTAGGTGAACACTAAAACCTTAACAAACTATGAATTATGCTTATGTTGCCTCAGGAGAAAAAACAGGAAAAATTTTGATCTTTCTCCCTTTCTGGATAGAAGACAGATTGATCAGAGAAACAGATACCTAAGCTACTTGGAGATGGCGCTATAGCATTTTCTTTCACCTATCTATTTGGAAGCTTACTGAATGTATTAAATATGATGAATTATACATTACAGCCGGAACCAGCCTGTGAGACGGCAGATAAATGTACTCATACGTGGCTTCCAATATGTGCACAAGATAATCATGACTCAAGTCACAAACTCTTTATTGATGAGTGTGATATGCATGAGTATAATTGTGAAAATAATACTAGTAAGTTTTGTTTAGAATTTAGTTTATGTAAATTAAGATTATAAAGCAAATAGCCTTAGCTGTGATTTACTCAAACATACATATTTATTTACAGAAATTAAAGAACTTTAAGTGCCTAGATATGAAATTTTTAATGTAAAGTAATTTTTATTAACTCAATCGTAATAGAGTTGTCCCTTATTATAAAATAAGTAATGGAGTTGTCTCCTATTGCCAAATAGGCAATAGAGTTTCCCTTTATTGCCAATTGGGCGATATGAAATGGATTTTTACTATGAAGCCAGTCCTCGCATATAGGCCAACAATAAATACATTTGTACTTATACCCTATTCATAATTTTCCTTACATAGCCATCTTAGCAGTACACCAAAATATTGTTTATAATCAGTCTCTACGTTGCAGCTTACATAAAAGTGGAAGTTAGAGCCTGTGCGCAAAAATGTACGAAAAAGACTACAGAAACAACTCAAGTCACAACAGAGTCTACTACTTCTAAAAAAAGAAGGAAGAAAAAGAAAAAGAAAACTACAACCACAACCACTACTACAACTACAACTACAACCACAACTACTGAAAAACCGACTACACAGGCCAGTACTAGTTCTGAAGAAACTGAATATTACACATCAGAAGAGGAAGCTACTGAAGAACAGTCGTCTGCTGAAATAACTACTGTTGATACTGAAACGCCTGCTGCTAATACTAAAATCACTACAGCTGCAGCTGAAACCACAGCTGGTAAAACGTTGTTGCAAGTTGAAATTAAAACAACTGCTGTGGTCTCTGATACAACGGCTCGTGCTACTGAAACGACAGTAGATGATATTGAATCAACTTCTGCTGACACTGCAAGTTCTGAAACTGATACTGATGAAACTGCAATGGACACTGATATGACGTCTGCTATTACTGAAACAGCTTTTCTTAAAACTGAAACAACTTCTCGTAATCCTACAACTGCAGTAGCTAAGACTGAAAGAACTTCTGCGAAGATTGAAACAACGTCAATGGAGGCAGAAACTGTAGTAACTTCATCAGAAGAAGTGGTTAGTGAAGAAACTACTACTACTAAAAATTCTGCGAAAACCAAGAAGACAACTAAAACGTATGCGAATGCAACAGCATCGATCAAAACTGGTTCTTGTTACCCAAAAGGATGCTTTGTACCTTCAACTTGGGAAACTACTGTTATTGATGAGCATAGGGATTTTTACCAAATACTTAAACTACGTTTTGGTGATAAAGTCAAAATTTTGAGAGGCACTACGCATTTTCCGAAGTCTACATTTGTAGCAAAAAGAAAGGACGATGTTTTTGTACCACGGCATCGTAGAAGATCGCCTTAAGATTTAAAAAGAGATTAAAATGATTTATTTAATTACAATAAATATAATTGTGATAAAGAATTTTTAACTGACATCATGATAGTTTATAATATAGTAACGAATACATATCTTAGATTCTTGTTTGTTACTACACCACCTGCGCTACCTGCAAGAATTTGGGTAGCCTGGGACCGTTTGTCAAGTTACTAGCGAGACACATAATACAATTACATCTCAATGACACGTTATTGTGATTACTTTTAAATATTTTATGCACACATTTTAAATATCTGTGCTCCTTTGCTTTGCACTTTGCTTGTTACTAGTTATTTTGAATTACATATACATAGATTTTGGCTAACGTGTGAACGTCATCTAACGGTCATTAGTTCACTTTTTTTACGCCTCCGCCATTTAGCCAGTCAGATTTGGACAAAGGATTTTGCTCCTGATATTTGAGATCGCAGACAGCGATATTCTCACGTGATTCATGTGATAGATAATTGTTAAATGCTACTTGTACTAGTTTTGCAGTCCTTAAGTCTGTCTTTGTTCTGTTAAACAATTTAAGGCTATACTACGTACCTTACGGTAATATAATTGGTAGATTACTGATTAGAGTTGGAGGCATATTGTTAATACAAATATAGATTAATAATAAATTAATGAGTAAATCAGAATTTATTCTAACGCAACAAAATATAGACCCATGTCATTTACTGTCGGTTTGACCTCAAAAAAGATCTGAGAGTGTCAAAGCTGTCAACCGAGTTTATCAGTAACAAATATTAAATTTTGTTGTTATTTTGTCCAAACGACAACAGAACAAATGTTTGTTATCCATTTCTTGTCTTGCTAGTCTTCTATAATAAGTTATTGCAAAAATCTAACAGGGCAAAGTGATACTAGTGGTAAAAAAGAACTCGATGCTAGTGTAGCGTCTGGAATAAAACGTGCATAGCTCTTTAAACGCATTATTGCGTTTTATTTGTATTACGACAAATGACAAATTAATTAAGATAAAAAAAAACGTTATTTTTGTAAGCATTTGGTCATTCTTAACCTAGTGGTTGGGGTCTGTTCTTTGAATTATATAATATAATATAATATTCTACCACATACACACAACACCATCTAACCCAAACTATGCAGAGCTTGTACTATGGGTACTAGACAATGGATAAACATACACATATACTTTTTTTTTTTGTAAATACATACATATTATACATAGAAACACCCAGACCAAGACAAACATCCATGTTCATGCACACAAAATGTTTGACTTGTACGGGAATCGAACCCGCGACCTCAGGCGTGGCAGTCGATTACACTAACCACTACGCCATCGAGGTCGTCTCCTTTTAAGTAATAAAATACTTGTAACATAAACACTTATCGATTAACATTTTATATCTAAGAGATGTTACAAACATTGTGTGTGTGTGTGTGAGCGCAATTTGTTTGATTTGTTTATTTATTTGATTGTGTGTGATTTTAGATGTGGTTTTAAAAGTAAGTATGAAATATCTACACACTAGTTGTGCATCATCTATGTATGTATTAGATCGTTGTAAACTTAGAACAAGCGACTATTACTTTAGATTATTATACGAAGAAAATAATGCCTATTAATAATAATAATATTCTATCACATACACACACACCATCTAGCCCAAACTAAGCAGAACTTGTACTATGGGTACTAGACAATGGATAAACATACATAATTACATACTTTTTTTTTTGTAAATATTTACATATTATACATAGAAACATCTAGACCAAGATAAAAAACATCCATGTTCATACATACAAATGTTTGACTTGTGCGGGAAGTATCAGGTATATTGTTTTTGCTATTTGCGATTAAAATTACTAGTCTATTGTTATTAACCCCACGAATTAAGCAATAATGCATCTAAGATATAATAACAATAATATGCGTGTGAGTGACAGCGTTGAATGCAGCCATCAGTTAAACAGTACAAGTCATATTCTAACTAATATTATAAATGCGCTTGTGAGTTTGTTTATTTGTTCGTAACACTATCACATCCTAATTACTCGACCGATCATCAGGCAATTTCGCATACATGTTGTAAGGGGTACAGTTTAGGACATATAGTACTTGAATTCAGCACAAGTGAGAAACGGCCATGAATTGCCGTAAATCTTAGAGTTCGAAAAAATGGTATCACGTGACCTTGAGGTCAGAGGTCAAAGGTCATAGACATTTCGGGGGTATATCGACTATGCTGTTGTATAAGAGTTTTTTCGTACTTAAAAAAGGACTATTCTCGAGCGAAACTGCGGTCAAAAGCTAGTATGTTATATTTGTATCGCCCGTAGTTGTCATTGATACCCTGAATTGTATAGGATACTAGCTTTTGCTTGCAGCTTTGCTTGCGTAAAAGAAGGTTAGGTTAGGTATAACAGTAAAAGTGCCTAAAGGGTATGGTCTTTTCGTGTAGTGGCCTGCCGTTAATACGGCGCGCCGAAACCTCGGCGAAAGCTTTTGAAAGCGATTCGCGCGGCCGCGCCAAATACGGTTTTGTTGAGGAACACCTTGGTAGGTTTAGTCGGTAATACCGGGATGTCCATTATCTACATTATCATCTTTCTTTGCTCTGGTGAGTCCGACATAACCCGTCCGCCCACCCGCGCGGAGGTGTATGCGTTAATGCAATCCCCACGTAAAAAATAAGAAGGTCAGATATAACAGTACTTTATAAAATAAAATATAGCCCATGCTACTTGATGATAATATAGCTTTCTAATGGTGAAAGAATTTTAAAATCGGATAAGTAGTTTTTGAGTTAAACCCTTACAAACAAAAAACAAATGTCTCATCTTCATAATATTAGTATATATACATACATATATACAGCCTTGGCCAAAAGTATTAGGCACCCTATAAATTACTGCATATTTCAGGCTTAGAGAGAAATAAAACTAATTATAATGATTAAAGTACTTTATTTCCATTAGAATATTGTAAAAACATCAATATTTTGTTGGGCCACCCTTTGATTTTATGACAGCAGCAACTCTGTGGGGCATACTACGTACAAGTTTCGCACATTCCTCTGGAGAAATTGCATCCCATTCTTGCACTAACGCGTTTTTTAAAGCAGTTTTTGATGTTATCGAGTGCTCTTTTATTTTTCTCTTCAAAATACTCCACAAATGTTCAATAGGATTTAGATCCGGGGACTGGGCAGGCCAATCTAACAGATCAATACAATTTTCAGTAAATCAGCGCATCGTAGTAGCTGACTTGTGACACGGAGCATTGTCTTGTTGGAATTTCACACCATTTAAGTTAGTGTCACCAAAAATACACGAAAGCGAAGGTACGAGAGCAGTTTCCAGTACATTAATGTATTTTTCACTGTTCATGCGACCTTCGCAAACAAACATTTTGCCGACTCCATCCGCAGCCATGCAACCCCAAATCATTACACTGCCTCCGCCGTGTTTTATGGTTGGTACTACGCAATCTGGGTGATATTCTTCGCCTTTGCGTCGCCTCACAAACGTCACACCTGGTGTTCCAAATACCTGTAGATTCCAAAAAAAAAGCACACATTACAAACTTTTATAACATTTGAGTTTGAAGACAAACACAACAATGATCGTTGTAATTGTGGTATAGACTTCACTAAAAAAACTTACCTCAAAGTTTGATTCGTCAGACCACAGCACATTAGACCAATCCTCTTCTGTGAAATGTTGGTGTCTCAGAGCCCAATCAAGTCGTTTTCTTTTATTGTCTGCGGATAGCCACGGCTTCTTCCTAGCTTTGCAACCTTTTAAGCCGGCTTCTACTAGCCTTCGTCTTGCAGTTCGTGCGCTTATGGGATGTCCAGTCTCTTCAGTTAAAGCCACAGCAAGCTCCGAAGAAGTTTTTTTTCTATTTTTCACAGACTCTCGGATAAGTTTTCTGTCCTGACGGCTAGTAGTCACGCGTTTTCTGCCTGTTCTTGGTTTATTTGCATGAGAGCCAGTCTCAACAAAACGTTTGATAGCAGATTGAACGGCGCATCGCGAACATTTCACCAACTTCGCGATTTCTTTTTGAGTCTTGCCTTGCTCATGTAAAAGTTGAATTTTTACACGATTTTCAATACTAATTTCGTTTCGTTTTGGCATTTTCAAATGAATTTCTTCTCAATTAATTCACAAAACCACAAATGCACTGTCTTTACACTAAGACTTCCAAATGGTAACTGACGAAACATTAAAAATAAATTTTGGAAAAAATAAAATTTTATTATTGACCCACCAGATGTTTTACGACTGCTTAAAAAATGCCGCCTATTGTCTTAAATAGTGTTTTATGACACCGGTATCGCAGTTCTATAGAATATTGTTTAATTGTTCAAATAGCACAGGTGTGCTATAACTATATTGGGGGTGCCTAATACTTTTGGCCAAGGCTGTATATATATATATATATATATATATATATATATATGTATATATATATATATATATATATATATATATATATATATATATGTATATATATATATAGATGACGAGCAGGATGACTCTAGGAAGGTGGCATGTTAAGTTCCCTGTGGTGAGAAACCAACCCAAGCCTTATCGATCGCAAAACCAGGCATTCGATTACCACTACATCTGTCAGTATAACTAATTATATAAATAGCTATACTTGTTGTAAATGATATCACTTAATAAACTTAACAACCGAGTTCATCAGTAATGTCAAGGTTTCTTGCGATTGTGAGTAGCGAATTGTAAACGTACAGACTGCCTACTATATGAATTAGATGTTGCAATAGACGAGTGGATTATGATTGGTGTTACGATAGAATGTGGAATTACAAGCCCTTTTCATGTTATTGCCAATACTTACACACACAAGCATAGACTTGGGTTAACTCACTAAGTCTTCTGCATGTGCTTATTATTTCTAATTCCTAAGAGAAAAACTAACCCTAGCTTCCTGGTGTACCTTAGGAAGTATTTTAGAAAGAGGTAGTATAGTTTTGCATTCACCTAGATTTTGCCAGCTGCGATTTTAAGTATGTACCTCGCAATAAGGGCACGTTCTTACTGGACCAAAGGGCCAGAACTAGATTTGGCTAAATAACATATTTGTTTTTAACAAAGCAACTATTGTCAGCACTCTGCAGCTCAAAGGGATAATAATATTCTGGTGATAGACTAGATTTTACAATATATGAGGTAGGTACTTACCGACTTTAAATATCGGCTATCAAAAATGGCTTTAAGTACACTCCGGGACTCGGAATTTTTGAGTAGTAGACTGTAAAAATGAATCGGGCATCTTCAACATCGGTTGCTTCTCCAAACGAATAGACTAGAATAAATTAATGAAATATAGAAGTGCGAATAAATTAATGTCTTATTTGACCCATTTCCCATAGAAGTAGGTAATATTTTCCTCTAGATACGAAATACTTTGTTCCGAAACTGCATCATCTTCAAGTGCAGTATGAGGTCAAGCTCTTTTTTAGACAAAAAGTAAACTACAATCGTAGCTAGTAAGCAGTACAAATGCCTTGTTAAAGAAAATAATAAAAGAAAGTATTTATTGATAACTTTCAACTAGGAAAACATTTTCAAAGACTCGCGAGTATTTTAATTAAAAAGTGAAGACATTGTTGGTTTAATAAAAAGTTACGTGTGTTTCAAAGTTTGTAACAATGTTCTACTGAGAGCGGAGCAGGCGAAGTTAGCGTGTTTATGACTTCGTGAACTTGAGGCTGTAACGATTGTTCGGATTTATAAGTTTAAATGAATAATGTAATCATACTCACGCCTGTAAACTCTTAATCAGGGTATGCAGAGGTTAATACACATCTACCTGTGTGCCTGTGTGCTGCTGCCACTCCATAGATTAATACCTAGCAGCACATCAGCGGTCAGACACACTAGGTTCTTAATTTCTGGCATTCCAGCGATTGACAGGGTAAACCTATTTTTAGTAGGTATATTTAAGTCATTGAACTAATTCATTATGATAATAACAGCCTTATTTATAGGCTCAGCCCAGAAGTAGGACAGATCTTGTCTTAGTGTGAGAAGGATTAAGCCATAGTCCTACACTCTGAATACCAATGCTTATTCTTTGTGCAAAGAACATACCAGCACCTGGTCACGCAAAGCGTCGAACAGCCGCTTAACTAGGTCCCTATAACTGGTTTATTTAGGTATACTGTCACTATACAATAAGCAACTGCTATCAACGACCGCGTTTTTCAATGGGACCGTTTGATTATTGCTCAGGACGAGATGTGACGTAAGCATGATGCTAAATTCGTTTCTTTTACGTCCAGTCCATATTAATATAAAAGGCACTAAGTGTCATCAACTTAGGCTCGCTTTCACTTAGGTCGTATTGTGCAATTTTTCTTAGCTTGTTTTATTTCTTAAGCAGATTAAACAGACTGATTGCAAGCGTTATTTGTTTAAAACAAAACGGTAATGTTACGAAAGTTGTTGTTTATTCAACTCACGTAAGAAGATGCGAAGGACGTGCAAGCAATTTAGTATCTGTAGTACAAAACAAAAATATTGTTTTTGGTTTTTGGGAGCTAGTATTTTTGGTTGCATTAATACCAATATTATTCAAACAGCACATAAACTATACGTACTCAGGCAATTTATTTTATTAAATTCATCTTTCATTTTCGGCATAATTCCTGATTCGCGGCGAACTTTACAATCATTTAAACAATGAGCATCCAGACATAGAACTACCATTTGAGGTTTACACAAATTTTGGTCCCGAGTGGGATTTGAATACTCTGTTGTGGTCGTGTCGACGCGACCACCTAAACGACTTACACTCAGTGGCAGTGATAAAGCGACCATTTAAATTACTACACCATCCGCGCAATGCAATTGAAATTTTGATTTTATGTTTTTTTTTAAATATTCTATCACATACATACACACAGCACCATCTAGCCCAAACTAAGCAGAGCTTGTACTATGGGTACTAGACAATGGATAAACATACTTATATACTTTTTTTTTTGTAAATACATTAATATTATACATAGAAACACCCAGACCAAGACAAACATCCATGTTCATGCACACAAATGTTTGACTTGTGCGGGAATCGAACCCTCGACCTCAGGCGTGGCAGTCGGTTACACTAACCACTACGCCATCGAGGTCATCATCGGCGAGCATTGCGGTACTACAAATAGTATACACAGCATTTTGTAAATTTAATTGCAATATATTCACGGTTTAAAGGTATTGTGATAGCTTCAAACTTGAAGAAAACTTAAAAAATACTCCACCTTAGTCCCGGCAGCAAATAGTCTTGTATATATTTAGAGGAAACATCTCAAACCTTGCAATAAATTCTCATGCTCTCTGTATATAGTACACGTGTAATGTTGTAAGCGTCAGTTGAATAGGTACATCGTTTGACCTGCATTCCGCGCTCGTAGCCGGTCCATCTCGTAAATATACCATTGTGTACTATCGTGTATTACGTAAAGTGCAATACAATTCACTGGCTTTCTGTAGTTGATTTAAAAAGAAAATAGAAACTGGTCTGTTTTGTGTGCGCGGGTTTTCTTTTGTTATTGCACTGAGATATGTTTTAGTTAGTTCGTACACGGAGAATGCAAGTATACACATAACTAGCAGTACCGTTGAACCAATTGTTTTGTAAAAAAGTGGTACTTAAGTTAGACCAAGTTTTGTATAAAGGTTTGTTTCAAATTATCATATAAAGTTACTCGGTATATTTTAATCATACATGGAACCTACTCGAAAACTTATTTTGTATAGCATATTTGGTGACTGAACTGAATGGTTGAAGTGATCGCCTCGTCACTGGCGGTACGCCGAGTGTTGTGGGTTCGATCCCAGAAGTGGACAGAAATGTGTGTGATATACAAGAAGTTGATCTAAGTCTAGGTGTTCTTTGTTTGCGTTGCTTAAATGTTTGTAAAGACCCCGGGACACAGGAATTGTTCCTACAGCAGGAGTTGTCAGTTTTTCAAAAAAGGAAAGAAAACATGCATTTGATCGAAAATAATTTAATATTAATATCGTTTGATCTATCGTTTAAAATATATATCGATACCACCATTAACTCTCCGACTCAGAGCACTCTGATTCAAATAGATTAGGTTAGAAGGATAAGGATAGGATAACACCCAACTCAGAGATAAAAGCCCCACAACGTTACTAATCCTCTAATCAGTTGCTGGAGGCGTTTTGTTCATAAGACTTAATATTTTATTTGTGTTCACTGTATTTATATATTTTGAGTAGTATGTCAAACAATTTAATATCCAATTTATGTTCTGTATAAGTCTATAATTCAGTTTTATTTTTGTGCCTGTTCTCGATCTTTACAAATATTCAAAGAGCGGATACAAAGAAGACCCAGACTCGGAACAATTACTTGACTTGGAACAATTATACTCAGCACATTGGCAATGACGAGACGACTTAAGTGGTCGTCCACATTATGTTACGCGTGTAGTTATTTTAATTGCAAATGTATCGTTTATTATATTAAGCGAACGTATTATTTGGTATTCATTTGAAAAAAATATAGACTCAGTTGTTATATCTTGTGAATATTAGATTTGTAATTTGATCATAATATATTACTTCAACTTTGTATTAGGCTTTGATAATTCACTTAGGTTTAATCTAAACGTTAGTTAACTCCAATTAGACTATATCAAGTGCTCCGTCACTTGCCAATTTATAATAGGAATATCTTATTTTAGGAATATCAACAAATATTTTCTGATCAGCGTGATCGTCAATTACGAGATACGCAATACATCGCAAGCGAATATCCACCAATGCGTATAAGACAAAAGTTCGAAACGAAAACACTTTTCACTGCATTTTATTTCACCTGTTTTCCTACTACTTAGGGATTTTGACTTGCTATGAACATGGTTAGTATATCTTTCTCGTTTCACTCATTCTCATCAAATTCATCACGAACTTTCGTTGCTTTTTATTTGGTTTTATTTTCATGTCTTTCGCCTAACTTATTTTGATTTGCACTTGCAATCAATGCTTTTAGTGATCATATGAAACATTACCTTTTACTGCAATTCTATATCATTATACGAGTACTAACAACAGAATTACTTATGTACAATCAACGTAAACTTCCTAATCGCGAAGGAACAACATCAACAGCGCGTAATAAATAGGTATCGAGGCGGATATAGTTCATTACTGAGACGGAAGCCGAGGCAGCCGCGGAAATGAGTATAACTGCGCGCTAGAAGGCGAGGCAAACCGTTGTGAGCCGATTGCTCATTTATAGCCGTAATAACTAATTCCAATACGGTTATAGTTTTGTACTACAGATGTCTACTTTAAGCTACGAAGTTGAAAACTACGGAACGCCGTGGTAAGGGATTAAAACTACCAAGGGAAGGCAACGCCCCATGGATTACCAGGAGAATATAAGCGTGGGGTGTTTAACTGCATGTATGGTGTAGCCGCTCAAGTGATCACCTGGCCGCTGCCATTGCGCCGAGTGTTATAGGTTCGAATTCTAGACGGGACCAAAATTTGCGTGATCCATAAAAATACTATATAAGTCTGGATATTCTTTGTGTTCTTTCTTTCAACGTTTAGTTCCCTGTGACACAAGCATTATACCTAGTGAGTTGTCTGTTTTAAAAACGAATAATAACATCTTCTGTGCGTGTGCTTGTAATCAAACTCCTCCTAAGCGGCTGGACCGATTTTGATGACATTTTTTGTGTGTGTTCAAGTGGACGTGTGGGGCCAGTCAGGACAGCTAGTTATAAATAATATTAAAAACTTTCACGCCTTAACTGCTCGACTGATCATCATGAAATTTCGCTTACATGTTGTCAGTACACAACAGAATATAGGGTACCTTTCATTCCAGGAAAAGTACTGTTTATATGGGATAGAAATTTATTGACAAAGTCTACATTAATGGGGTGAAGTCGCGGGCAAAATTAGTTATTTGTTGTGTTTTATTTACGAAGCAGAGTATTAACAGACTTTTACTAGGCCGCCTTGTAACCCTTTGGAGCATATGGAAAGCTAGGCTTCTTCATATAACTCGATTCCTATTGGCCTCTAAGGTAAAACCACCAATAATTGACACTGCACCAATAGTTGACACATTGACGAAGAAAATTAAATATTAAGAAAACAAAAGGAAGCTAAAGATCGAGATGGTTCTGAGATATAGTATAGACATCTAGCGACACAAATACAAACTAACGTGGCGTCATAAACAACATCGCTAGTTACCGCGCGTTCGACTAATTACAACCGCACGCTTCGCGCCATTTTTATTGTTATTTTCTTGTGCAGTTTGTTTAGAGCAAGCCGAGAGATTAATGTTGGAAAGGTAAGTATTATTTTACAATTTTAACACAATATTAATTAATTCATTATAATTAGAGTTTGAAACGTAATATGTATTATTTAAAATGTCATACAATAAAAAAATATTATTCACATGGCGTCATGTCATTTACTGGAACTTGAAATTACATAGATTTGAGTAGTTGACATGGAGGGTGTCAACTAATGGATTTTAACATTATTGGTTAATACTGTTTTATTTATTGTTATTTAACTGCTTATAAGTTAAATTACTCTATGAGACCTTCTAAAATAATTGAGAACTTTTTTGTTCAGTAGTTGACAGGAGGTGTCAACTATTGGAGCTAAAAGTGTCAACTACTGAATTATATTTTATTTCGATTTTAGATGCCACCGACAAAAGGAAATTTTAGGAATTATACAAAAGAGGCTATGGAAGCGGCTGTAGAAGATGTGCGTTTACATAAAACTCCGTATAAAACTGCTGCAAAAAAGTTTAACGTGCCAAGGGTTTCTTTGAAGTACAAGGTTGAAGGAAAACACCCGATGGACCGGTAAGAGTTTTAAATAGATCAAGTGAGTGATTTTTACCCTAAATTTAGCTGTAAGTACGACAATAAAATAACAGTGTTGTTACTTACTAATTTTATTTTTTCATAAAAATGGGTCCACCGGCCGTATTGAGTAGAACAGAGGAAAAAAACTATCGTAGATTGGATTTTTGGAATGGCCCGTGCGGGATTCCCTGTCACTATGAAGGAGGTTGTCTTTAGTGTGCAGCGTCTCTTAAAAGAATTAAAAAGACCAAACCCGTTTAATGACAATTGCCCAGGAAAATCGTGGATGAAAGGATTCATGAAGAGGAATCCTGAAATATCTGTTCGCATGTCCCAAAACCTTACTAGATCAAGAGCTGTAATATCCAAGGAGCACATTTTAGATTGGTTTAAGGAGGTAGAGGAATTCTTAGATCAGAATCAACAAAAAGAAATCTTACAAGATCCAAGAAGGATCTTTAATACAGATGAAACTGCTTTTTTTCTAAATCCGAAGGGTGGTAAGGTACTAGCAAAAAAGGGGGACAAGACAGTATACCAGCAGGTCAATCCAGATGAGAAAGAATGCCTAACAATCCTTGTGACAGGTAGCGCATCTGGTGCTGTACCTCCTCCAACAGTTTTGTTTAAGTATAAAAGAATTCCACAGGAAATTGCGCAGAATTTCCCTGCAGAATGGGGTCTGGGAAAAACAGATTCTGGTTGGATGACTTGCGAGGCGTTTTTCGAATTTATAGCTGACATTTTCCATCCTTGGCTGGAGAAAGAAAAAATTCCTTTGCCGGTCATTCTTTTCGTGGATGGGCATGTGTCGCACTTGAGTTTACAAGTGGGTCAGTTTTGCGAAAAAAATGGGATTATCCTCATTGCCCTGTACCCCAATGCAACACATCTATTACAGCCTATGGATGTTGCGGTTTTTAGGACTCTGAAAGACCATTGGAAAAAAAGGGTACACGAATGGAGATTATCTAATTTGGAAGCTCCAATCTTAAAGAAAAAAGATTTTCCAAAACTTCTGAAAGAAGTTATCGACACTTCACTGAACGCAACAATCTTTGAAAATGGTTTCAGGAAATGTGGGCTATTTCCGTGGAACCCAGAAATTGTCACTGTCCCATTAAACAATGTAGACGATCAACTCACAAATGTTGAGGAACGTAAAAGATTTTTAAAAGAGGGGCTTCGGTTTCTCAATCAAAGTATTCCACAAAGCAAGCTTATTATATTTCGCAACGGAGATAAAAATGCGTTGGATGAAAAAGATGTGTCACTGTTTGAATTGTGGCAAAATACAAAACTAGAAATAGAAAGTGGTTTGCTAAATGCCTCTATTGTTATCAACGAACCTGCCAAAGAAAGCAGTGAAGATATAAATCTGTTATCAACAGAAGCGAGCGGTATAACGCCGCTCGCTTGTAGTGGCATCAACGAGAGCAATAACCAAACCACAGAAGATAACAACCTGCCATCTGAAAACAACACTTCTACGGTTTATGAAGAATCTCCTGGAAATGGTATGAACCTTTGCCAAGCTGGACCTTCTTCAGTGTCCGCGGAAATCCCCAGCCCCTTCAAAAGACATTTTTATTACAAGAAAGATAGAGAAGAACCAGAAATAAACGACCTACAAAAGAAAGAATGCCCGCTATAGTTTCGGGACACCTGTGTCAAGAATACTTTAAAAAGAAGTTAGCAAAAAAGGAAGAATTAGAAAAATAAAAATGGAACGTGTTGCCCAAAGACAAAAGAAAAAAGAAGAAAACGAAATCACAAAAAAAGGGAAGATTCAGAATCGTAAGAAAAAGACTGAAAAAAGGGTGCTTCATTTTGACGATAGTTCTGACTCAACTGGTGGTATTTCTCTTGACAGTGAAAGTGAGTTTCAAAATGTGAGCGATGGAGAAAACATACAAAAAAACAATCTTAAAAATCCAGTACAGAGAAAGGTAGGAGAGTATGTAGTATTTTCCTACGAAGAAGAGTTATTTCCAGGGGTTATTACTAATGTTTCCAAAAATGCTGCTTCTATTTCGGCAATGCAGAAATGTGGGAGACTTTGGAAATGGCCTCAAAAAGTGGATCAATTGGACTATAAATGGGAATACGTGTTGTACCATATCAATGAGCCACTAAAAATGAGTCAGACGAGAAATGTGTACTCGGTCCCTGAATTAGAATTTTTATGGAAGTTTTGATACAAAACGCTGAATTAGGTACAGGAAAGAGTGGTGAAGTACTCTTCGCTACATTACATTTTTCTTTTTGTCATTACATTTATCTTCTACTTTCATTAAATTTCTTTTTTGTGTACATTTTAATCTAAGCTTACCTGTGTCAACTACTGAAAATAAAAAGTGTCAACTACTAAAGAAATTTGTTTTCACTAGGTGTCAACTACTAGCATAGTACCTTTATTTTATTAAAAAATAACTTAGCACACACATTAGTTTTAACGCTACAATTCTTGTCACATTCTGGAAGGGGAATAATTTGCGCAACTTTTACCGATAAGAAGTTCACTCTAAGATGATTTAATACCAAACTATGTCTATAAACATACTAATAAATCATTAAGGTGTCATCTACTGGGTATTTTACCTTACTAAGTATCTCTAGTATAGACATATGTATTTAATTTATCGCCTTTATTATCCAACGATTCTCCGTCAGTCTAAGTGAGGCGTCGGTCCATTTAGTAAAGAACTCTTTTAACTGCTCTCGGCAATCGAGTGTGTTGGCCTACTTCCACTTGCTTGCGAACTGCAAGTATTGTCGCAAGCAAACGCTTTGGTCGTTCCCTACTATGACGACGATTTTCTTGGCATAGTAATATGACTCGGCATCCTCTATTACGTAAGACGTGAACATTATAGTAATACTAGATAGACTTTGTCAATAAGTTTCAACCCTGATATAGCACCTTTTTCCTGGATGAAAAGTACCCTATTTTATTTTTTGTAACCCTGACAACGTGTATGCGATTTGATGATGATCAGTGGAGTAGTTAAGGCGTAAAAGCGGAACAAACAAACTCACAATTGCAATTGTTATATTCGTTAGAATTTCACCAATATAATTGTATAAACGCACCTACACATAATTGTGCACTGAATATTTTTTTTATGATTGTGTAATAAAACGTGTCTGATAGACAGATGATACTGTTTCGTTTTTAGTAGTTTGTCTGTGTTTTAGAATACCAGACATCATTCAAAAGCTCTTCTGTTTGGACACCGGTGTGCCACTGTGACTCAATAAGTTAAAGAGTGAATAATAAAGTTCGTATTGCTCGATATCAGCTGAGACTTCTGAATAGGCTGACGATTAGCCCTATGATTCGGTTATCACTGAATCAAAATCAGGTTTAAAATAAAATATATTTGTCACACATCCTCGAAACGTAATAATATGACATAGCGTCAATAGGACATAGATTGTACTTGTCGGAAGCGGGAGCTTGGCACGGAAATGAACTTGCCTGCAGGCGACAACGCAAGGCGAGCGAGGCCAATTCTAGCTTGATTATCTATAGAGTACTTCGTCTAACCAATAGGGTTAAGCTATGCATAGCCTTTGAAGGTATGCTATGACGAAAAGACTGCATCGAAAGTTGTGATAAGTATAACATTATTTAGAAAAATAGGGCTTTGACAGTTGGACGAAAATCTTTAAGGCATATTTATTTCATTTAAAATAACTCCTGCCGCATAAATTCTGTCTTCATTGAATCAATGATAGTTAAAACATTGAAATATGTGACATGGAGAATTGTAGCTCTTAATCATAATCTTTTTCGTACTGGGACCGAATTCCTGATATTTAGAATTATTCCAGACACTATCCATTTGACGTCATTGTCTAAATAACGTCATCTATGCGATCCAAGTTTTAGGTCACAGTCTTTGACATTACGAAGTTTAAATAAAAAGATAATGTAGATTAAATTGTAATTTGTATTTAAAATCTAGCTTATCTGATCTGTAAAAAGTCTGTAGCTAGGAGATAAAAAATAATAAGTTCTCTTATTTTAAGGATTTTATCTAGCGCTCTAACAAGTGGTTAACAAAATTTTATTTTTAGTAATTTAAGGGAAACATATGCATTTAATTTTATATATTTATTATATATTTTTATACACTCCATTTTTTTTAATTCTTCTTCTTGTCAATAGCTTCTAAACAAAAAACTGGTATTAAAATTAAAACGATACTGAAATATTTTGTCTTTGCCTATATATATGTATATATATATATATACAGGGTGTCCCAAAAATCAACGTCAAGCCGAAAACGGATGACGGGCCAAGGGATGGTGGTTCTCAAAAAAATATGAAAAAAAAATTTTTTGCTGCACTCTAAAAATTATAGCCATTTAAAAAAAATTTGAAAATTAACACCTTGTTATGATTTTTCAAGTACTATGACTACAAAATGTTTACTTAGCTTAATTATTTTAGTGAGGATTTGTTACTGAATAATGCTAGTATACATTACAATTCAAAATTTGAACACAACTATCTTCATTTCAGAGGAAATATCCCTAATATGCCCAAACATGTACTCAAAATTATTACATTATTCAACTTCAAATGGCCGTGCTGAAAAAAAAATGTACTACACCATTTCAGCACGTGGCATCAAAAGATGGCGCATTTAATGGGCTTTCTAAAATGCTATAACACTTACTACATTTTATCCTAATTATGGATTTTTTTTCTAAAACAACTCGGGTCTAACCTTTTTTGTTTTACTCAAAAATGTTGGTAATGACATCTAGTTTCCCTCTAAGAAACAAATTAGTGTTATACATAACCCTCTTTTATGGCAGTCAGGTAAAAACTACTAGTGACACTGTTTTGCGAAGCTACTGTGAATAGGGCAAATACCTAATTTATTGATAAACCATATTAGATTCCTTTGGTCATTGTGAATCATTACCTATGTGTTCAATTTGAAATAAAAATTCAACCATTCAAATCAACAGTTCATTTTATTTTGTTACAATAAATATTCAAATTGTTTGCCTTCAGCTTCAATGCATGCCCTACATCTCTTTAAAAACGAACGCTTTATTTTACGAGCAAAACTTCTTGAATTGATGTATTCAGCGGCCCCCGCAATTCTTTGGCGCAGTTCCTCTACGTTTGCGATAGGCTTAGAGTAAACTTGATCCTTCACTGCTCCCCAGTAAAAGAAATCAATGGGGTTTAAGTCTGGTGATCGGGCCGGCCACGAGATCGTACCAGACCGACCGATCCACCTATCCGGATATACTTGGTTAAGAAATTCCCTTACTGAGCGAGCATAGTGCGCAGGGCAGCCATCTTGTTGGAGCCACATACCTACGTAAATGTTGAGTGGCACGTCTTCCAATAAATCTGGTAGATGATTTTGTAAAAAGTCTAAGTAAGCCTCACTGGTTAAGGTGTCTGGGAGTTCGAAAGGTCCAATAATTCTACCGTTCAGAATACCGGTCCACATGTTTACTTTGAAGCGATATTGTGACCGATCTTCTCGCATTAAATGTGGGTTTTCCACGTGCCACTCATGCACATTATGTAGATTTAAGTAGCCATCTTTCTTAAAAGTTGACTCATCCGTCCAGAGTACTTTATCCAGGAAGTGGGGGTCTTCTCGGTGTCTTTGTAACATCGTTTCACAAAACGCAACCCTTGCAGGATAATCTTGAGGTGATAAAGATTGAACTCGTTGCGCATGGTACGGGTGGAGCTGGTTTTGCTGCAAAATCCGGTGTGCTGTACTCTTCGGCACTCCTATGCTTGTCTCAAGTCCACGTACTGAGACACTCGTGTCTTCTGCGACTGCTGCTAAAACTTCTTCCTCGTATGGAATGCTGGATCTTCCTGTACTGAACATTTGATTAGGAAATCGGCCTTCTGAGAGTGATCGGTGCAGATTAATAAATACTCTATGATCCGGATGACGCTCAAAATTGGGGTATCTCTCACGATAGAGTCGAGCTGCAGCATTAGCGTTGCACCTGCACTCTCCATAAATGAGATGCATGTTTGCATACTCCTGTGCTGTGTATCGAAGCGGCATGGTGGCGATCATAGAATACACACAATTACACGGTCAGCGATGACGATAGTCCAAAAGAAAGCCAAGTTAGTCACAAACGGTCAAATCACAAATCAAATCCAAGTAGCACGTAATCAAGTCCAATAAGCAAAGCCAAAGTTAGTAAGTACGAAAACGACACGAAGGAATACAGAACGATGCGCAGTAAACGAAATAACGTAACGTACTGAAGTATTGCAGTTCGTGCGCAGATGATCCGGTCTTGCTATCTTTTTCACTCGTGGCGTCTCTATCCGTCTCATTCTAACTCATGCCGTAGATGATGCTAAGGCTTGCTATCTCTTTCACTCACACTCTCACTAACACGTTGAAGTGGCGTCTCTCTCCGTTTCACTCTAACTCGTGCTGTTGATGATGCTCAGGCTTGCTATCTCTTTCACTCTCACACGTTGAAGTGGCGTCCTAATCTGTTTCACCCAAACTTGTACTGTCTTACTTTAATTTAAGTAAGCTTTAAATAAAATATGCATCGCATTAGAAGCATAAATCCAAGTTGTTTTAGAAAAAAAATCCATAATTAGGATAAAATGTAGTAAGTGTTATAGCATTTTAGAAAGCCCATTAAATGCGCCATCTTTTGATGCCACGTGCTGAAATGGCGTAGTACATTTTTTTTTCAGCACGGCCATTTAAAGTTGAATAATGTAATAATTTTGAGTACATGTTTGGGCATATTAGGGATATTTCCTCTGAAATGAAGATAGTTGTGTTCAAATTTTGAATTGTAATGTATACTAGCATTATTCAGTAACAAATCCTCACTAAAATAATTAAGCTAAGTAAACATTTTGTAGTTATAGTACTTGAAAAATCATAACAAGGTGTTAATTTTCTCATTTTTTTTTAAATGGCTATAATTTTTAGAGTGCAGCAAAAAATTTTTTTTTCATATTTTTTTGAGAACCACCATCCCTTGGCCCGTCATCCGTTTTCGGCTTGACGTTGATTTTTGGGACACCCTGTATATATATATTGTGGAAGCGGATTACATATTAATCATAAGTTTGTTATGATTTGAACGAAGAGAGCGTGTGTTACGTCTTAACCTCGTACTTGACCGATTCTCTGAATGCCACGCCGAGTCACATGATTGGCCAGTGTTTCCAAATATTTAGCAAAATGAGGTGGTACTGTCACTAACCTTGCGATTTAAAAAAACAATTATAGTTTTGTAGAAAATCTGTCTCTCTAATATACTGTTGTCTGGTTATTTAATGAAGCATACAATGTCACTTCTGCCAAGGCTTAATGTCTTCATATTGTTTTGTGAATAATACATATATTGCACAACACAATGAAATGATATATACTCATTTTTGGCCGTCAATATCTGTAAACTATAGTTCGGTACAGAACAATCGATTTTGTTTGACATCATATATGAAAAAATTATTTATCGTATATAAATACGATAAATAATTTTTTAACCTAAAATAAGCCTTATGTACGAGCATAAGGCTCATTTTTATTCGCTAAAGGAGTAGGTTGGGGTGCCACTTTTCACCAGATATGGTTTTAGTACCGTCATAATTGGAAAAATTAACGTTATTTGACAATATAGATTTTACGCGAAGGCACAAATACCTTTTCTCTCGTTAATAGCTTAAGTCTAGCGTAGCGTACGACTGTACGACAAATTTATTTATTTCTGTGATTGTGATTACTTTTAGTTAGACAAGGCCATATTTTACCTAACGTTAATTTGGACTATGTCATCTTGAGGTCTAGGGCTTCAATGTATTTTATTGACTGCTGTTTAGGTTACATCTATATTTATTTGACCAAGTTTTAAGCCGACGACAGCTGTGGGACAAAAGCATAATTGATAGAGCCTCAAGAATATAGTTATATGTAATTCAGTTGTTCGTAAATTTTGATTAAAAGCCTTGCAACGTTTTGTTGTGAGATTTTCTCATACGATATCTATTCGTAATAATGTCGAGGACAAGATGATAAATGAAAAAAAAATCTCGGTGGTGCAACTGTGTGATATACGACTACTATGCATGAGGTCTTTCTTGGCTTCGATTTCCGGGTAGGGCAATGTGTTGTTGGGCTTTTTCCCGGTGTGAACTCTCTCCATTGTATTGTCGCCCAGCGGTTATTCAGCGATACTTGGGCTGTTGCTGACTAATGCGAATAAGCGGCCTACGCACTTGTACACTCGGTCATACTGTGTAGTTTCGCAACTGAATTGACAAACTAGTAACTATGCCTTTGCTCTCGTTTTTCATTAACTAACTATATATGTGTATTGTGATGCGTAGTTCTTTTAGCATATCCAATCTCAATATTACTTCAACCGATGTTTTTAAATAAGTTGATTTGGTCATGGGCTCTCACATTGTATTCAACTCGGCTAGTTTGTACAAAAAGGCTAAGATCTATAATAATAATAATAGATTTATTTTCTCTTCACAAAAAAGGTACATACAAATTTCATAATACAAGGATTTTATACAATGTTTTGTGAGAGACTGGTGCCTGTGATAGGTACTTTAACACCTGTATTACGGGTCACCAGGTCCCCACTTTACTGAACATTATTATTTAAATTAATTAGTCGTAGAAAACACTTAGAAAAGTTTAAAATACATACATAAATTAAAAGAAAATAAAAAGCAATTATACATTTAAGGAAAAATACATTACTACTAATTATAATTTATAATTAGGTAGCATAGATTAATGACAAACAACATACAATTTCTTAACATTTTAACATTTAATGGACGAGTGTTGGTGAATGTTGGAGGTTGTTTGTGTAATATGTGGGTTTTGTGAACGTTTTGTACTGGATGATTGTTGTGAATTTATGAGTGTGTATGTGTACGTTTGTAAGTATCGGATTGTAAATGTGCGTGATTATTGTGTTAGTAAGCCGAGTATGAATCAATGCATAGTGTAATTGGTAGAATATATGTAATTTTGCTTTTAGATTTGTTGGTGTAAAAGTAATTCAGTTTTTTCATAATTTAGCTGTTTTAACCAATTTGTCACATCTTTTTTACAGTGCGTGAGGGTTTTGGATATATAGATAGGCGAATATTGGCTTTATTACATAAGTATCCACCCAGATAAAAAATAACCTATGGGAAAGACTCGTATTTAGGGTTTGTGTTTGGCAGATTTTGCCCTTCCTGCGCTTGTCTTTATTCAGATCCGGATTATAAGTCAGTTGGCTTTGTTTTTTGAGGATTGTATATAGGACAAACGTCTGCCTAACTGACAAGGTGTCCCGTTTCTTGTGGACGTCTACTGTGGGGTAGCGGAATGGATGATTGGCACCAACCTTTAGTATGGCCCGTTGCGCTCTTTCCACTTCAATTAGGTGAGTTTTGCTGAGCCTACCCAAGAGGTGATACAGTAGGTAATTAATGGGTAACATAGAGCAAAATATATCATTTTAATTATCGATAAATCAGCAACATGTCTAATGGTTCTAAAAATATAGATAAGCTTACGCATCCTCGAGACTAAAACATCAATATGCGGTTTAAAGGTAAGTGATTGATCTAACACTGCTCCTAGGTACTTTATAGTATCAGTCCTTTGGAGAGCTGGGCACGAGCAAATGGATGTGGTTTGTGCGCAGATTTGAGGGGTGATTGAGAAGTTAGTGGGAGCAACCAGGTGATTCCTAGCAGCGAAGGTAATATATTTGGTCTTGGTCGTGTTAAGAGTCAGGAGATTTCGTTGGAGCCATGTGCATACCTGATAAATACTCAATTGAGCACTTTTGAAAACATCTTTCCATGTATCACCATAAATCGCAGTATCGTCAGCGAACGTAAGGACTCTTCCGTTTTGCAACTGGAGTTGGCACAGATCATTAGTATAGACCAAAAATAAAGTCGGCCCAATGATGCTACCCTGAGGAACCCCATAGTTTATAGATACTTCTGGGTTCTTTCACTCAAATTAGTAAAGTAAATTTCTAAAACAAGATTTTTTAATTCCTAATACAATTTGTCTTGCTGCCAACCCTATGGTCTTCGATATCATACCCGCCCCGACTGTCGATTATAATAGCTTGACGTAACTTGTTTACGAAATCCTGGCAAGAAATTCTTAGCATTTCATTTGGTTGCTTGATCAAGCTCCATAAATGTTTCGTTCATGTAGATAAACTTGTGTTTAAATGCCAAAGTAATATACAGCGTATAACACTAGGTGTAGCTTTATTAGGGTTGTGTTGCGTGGTTAACGTTAAACACTCTTTTTAAAAAAAAACGAGATTTGGCCAGCGGCTTTGCTCGCGTAAATGTAGGCTAGGTTATGTAAGAAACAGTCTTTTTTCTGGATGCAAGGTATGTCGTTTTGTGTTCCCCTGACAATGTGTATGCAAAATTTCATAATAATCGATTGAGTAGTTAAGGCATGAAAGCGAAAAAAACAACCAAATAAACAAACAAACTCACATTCGCAATTACAATGTTAGTTTGGAAAATTGTTTTAATGCTACACTAACATTGCGTAAATAAGAATATGGCCCTGAAAAAGTCTTAATTAAGCTACCAATCAAATCTAGGCTATGTGGAGTCTGTGCCAAACAAAGCTATTTCTCTAATTGCTACAAACCGCTGCTTTTTTATTTCTTTAAAGTACTGTTCAGAAAATAGTTTAGAGAAGAAAGTATTAAATCCATTTAAAAAATTACGCCTTTAAATCATATCTCTTCAGTAATGCATTTGTAGCAAAGCTTTATAAAAACATAACTATTATCATGTATATAGTAAATAATTTTTTATGTTGTCTCATTTATTATTGGCATGTTTTGTCCATATGGATGTTTCTTGTGTATTCACAGCTTTTCAGGAGATTAATATAATATTCTTAATTTAATCACTTTTGTAGCATGTCTGTTTCGCACCGATTTCAATTTGGTGTGAGTGGATTGGGAACTTATTTTTGTATTTTAAAAGTAGATTATATTAGTAATTCTTGCCTGCGTTGGACACTGCTGGGCGGGTCCCATGTAGTTTGAGTTCCAGCAGCCTACCCACCATTCAAGGCAGCGAGTTGGCACACCGTGGTAGGTTTAGTTGGTAGTATCCAGTACGACCCATCTTTTCCCGGGTTAGCCCTACAAAACAGGCCGTTCCCCTTTTCTGCGGAGAAGAGGCGTTAAGAAAAAATGGTTATGTTGTTAACGATAGTTTTATTCTTTTAATAAAATATAGCCTCTATTATTCGGAAATAATATAGCTTCCTAATAGTATAATATATTTTTTAATGGTTGAGTAATTTTAAATTTAGTCCTAACAAACAAAAAATTAAATCTTTCCTCTTTATAATGTTAGTATAGATAGAGTAAGAATACTAATAAATAGCTATACCTTTTCTTTTTTTAAATAAAAGGCTACTTCCGCATTATTTATAATTCCTGTGTCGCGGGGACTTTACAAACATTTAAACCACGAAGACAGAAAACGTCCAGACTCGGAACACCTATTTGTGGATAACAAAAATATTTGTCCTGTGTGGTGATCGAACCCACAACACTTGGCGCGATGGCCATCCGTATATTTATTTGTAAATTACCGACTAAAAGGCAATCGCTCCATTTTGATTGCAAACATTATTACAATTTTGTAGGAACAGACCATTTATTATCATAGTTTAAGGACAGTTGAGGCTTTGCATAATATGTAAATCTAGGCTTCTAGGCGAAAGTCTTATTGCAAATGACTGGTGGTCGTTTGTAATAAGACATTACACTAAAATTGCTTCATCCACATTCTACCAATCTACGTAATCGTACCCCGAGCCCTTTTACGTATTAGGTACATATTTATGTTTTAATAACAAAAGTAACTCTTAACTCTATAAATTAGTTCAGCAATTTAGCCTTGAAGAGATCAAGGCTAAATTGCTGAACTAATTTATATGTAACTAGATTTTGTCCACGACTTCGCTCGCGTTAATGTATAAATATTTTGTCAAAAAATTTATATCCCTCGGAAACAATACTTTAATCCTAGATGAAAGGATGAGAAGATGCCCTATGTTGTGTGTGGTGTGGTGTTTCTGTATCCTAACAACGTGTATGCGAAATTTCATAATGTTCGGTCGAGTAGTTAAAGCGCTAAAGCGTAATAAATGTCATACACTTTAATTCGCATTTATAAAATTATAGTAAGGATCTGGTATGAAGATAGTTTGAATACTTAGGCAGGGCAATTTAAGCTACTAAAAGAAAACGCAGTCGACGTTGCGGGTACTAGCTCTTTGTCAAAAAGTGAACACATATACATACATATATGTATCTTTAACCAGTAATGAGTGATGTAATTTGAACGAAATCCTTGTCGGCACATTCCCATCGAGTTGTCCCGGAAGCATCACAGTACGAGACCTCAGCAGTCTTAAGGTTACAAGCACAGACTATATATAGATAGCGATGTGTGCGCGCGCGCAGTTACCTCTCGCGCCTGCGCCGTTGACACATTAACATTGAAGTTAGTTTGTAAGTGTCATGTTTATACGTTATGTGTGTTTATAAACTGTGTTATGTGTGTTTTTCTTATGTGCGTGTTTTCATTTTGATGTATTCGTATTGACTGCATTTTTTGGTTTGTACATAATAGATGTCGCAATTTTAGAAAGACAAGTCTGTTCACAAGTTTGAAAGTATATAGGTTCTTGATGAATGCATTCGATGCGTTCGACGGCTATTGTAATGTCAGGGCCCAGATTGATAATGAGTCAATGTAATGTAACCGTATCTAGATACAATAAAAAGAGTATTGTGTTAGGACCCCGGGGTCTAAAACTTGATGTATCTGTTAAGGATAAGGAAAGTAAATAGGTTGAGTAAGATTTTGAATTGGCAATTTTTGATCACTTCGGACCTAATTAATTGCTCTTATTATCAAATACCGTTCGTAACCTTCGTAAGGTCAATCCAAGGAGGAGTCAATAACAAAAAAAAAATATAATGGTTTTTAATATCGGGCAATCAACATTATATGTAATAAATAGGTTGATGACATTTAAAATATGTAAATCAAAACTGAACTTTATTTAATATATTGTTAATTTTTATTTGATGATTATTAATTTGGACATTACAATATAATAGCAGAATTTAAGCATTCAAATGAGCTTGAGGGTATACAAGCAGTTTTAATTACTTTGTACACTTGTTATACTCACTTGGATAGATATGCGTTTTCAAGGTTATCCAGATACTAAATAAATTTTCTTGACAAACAAGTAATATTTAATAATATTCTGACCTATGACAATGTTTTTCTGATTATGAACTCATCAGCTAAATTAATCGTATAGAAAGCATTTCTTGTACTCATAGTAAAATTAATATTTACCGTATCGAGTCTTAAAATACCAGACATAATTAAAAATTAATTTATTGTACCTAGCTACCGGTGTGCTATTGCGACTCAATAAGTTACATTATTATTAAATCTGAAATAATATGTCTGCCCAATAAAACCAACATTTGATGTTATTTATGAAACAGCTCAATCATACCACGAAAGCAATAAAATTGTTATTGTGAATGTTTTTATAAATTAAATTGTTCTTATCTGTTGATATAACCAAAAAGGATAGTGTAGTTCAAACTTAACTGAGAGTGATTTGATTTCAAAATCCTAAACATGCCAATTAAGTACTAGAAGGAACTTTTTGAAATGCCCAGACAATTGCAATGTGATTGCGTGGCCTGGTATCATTTGCATTTTTTTGCGAGATGCTGCAATCAAAGTATATCATAATAATAGGTTAATTTTGTTGCGTTATGTTGTATGCCACGAAATGAACTCAACAAAGGCTAACATTGATCATAAATGTTTGGCATATAAATGTTTGGCAAATACTTCGTATGGTTATTACGTACTATCATTTAGTAAACACTACAGGTATAGACCTAAAATTAATCTAATAGAAAACTATGGTAAAATCCCGTAGTCTTAGAATTATAAATATTTAAATGACAAAGAAGCTGTCTAAGACTTATTGAGTCGCAGCAGCACACCGGCGACCAGACACAATAGGTTTTCATTTATGTATGGCATTTCAACAATTCGCAAGTTAATAAAATCGTCGATATAATAGTCACCACGTATTACCTCAATACGTTGTCTGTTATACATAGTTTAGTTGTAGATTTACATCTTTGTAGTCTTACAAATCAAAGTTATTAGAATTATAGATTTAATATCATGATAACCTTAAAACATTTCTCAATCAATAACATTTTTTTATTTGGGTTATCAACAAACGCAACTTTGTCATTTTGCATTCTATAATACAAACTAAAGTTTCAAACAATTATTACTTTTGATCTGACCTAGTTGAAATCTACTGGAATGTCCACTCAGAAGATACTTACTACTTCGTTTTTTTGTTCTTTCGTTAAATGTTATACAACTACGACGCGATTGCAATAATTATTTAGTTTATTTACTTTATTGAAAACAAAAGATCAATCACATGGCTCAATATAAAAAAATATAGTGATCCTTGATTTAGTGAGTACATAAAAAGCGAAACAACCTAGCTCGTGTAATAATTTTGGAATGGACTCTTTAATTTCAAAGAAATCAGATAATACATAATTATTCTTAAAAAAGGATGATATGCAGCAGTAGCTGTCGTTTTGTGTATTTAACATGCCATTCACTTATAGTTGCCAGATCATCGAACCTTTTAATGAATTTGCCAATCATTTTGTACACCAAGATTTCTTACAGTAACTTATAGTACTTTATTTTTACTAGCTATTGCCCGCAGCTTACTTGTACTTAAAAAAATATATAGCCTATGTTACTCGGTGATAAAAGCTTTCTAACGGAGAAATAATTTTTCAAATTGGTTGAGTTGTTTTTGGTCCACGTGGATCATGGCCGGTGCAACCTGGTCGAAACGTCAAGCATAAAAAAAATAAACATCATGCATGATCGCGTTAATACCCGTAACGTTTTATATATAAATCGTTTCTCTTCATAATTGTAGTATAGATTTAATTAACTACGTATAAATAATTTACCAGAGGCCTTTAATTGTAAGCAAATCACCTAAATAAAACAAAGTTATTTTCGCTTGTCGTTAAATTTGAAGTAGAATTTACCGACTGGCGTAAGTAACTATTGGAATTGACGTTTTTACGAATTTTATTTTTATTTCTGTCATTGTTTAATAATGCTCTTGACGATGCTTGTCTATCTACAAAGCTTTTAGTTCTGTTCATAATAAGGCTTAGATCCCAGAGCCACCCGAACTACGTAATTTTAGCACGGCAGTTCTTTTTACAGTAGATTTGTAACCCTTCCCACACTAAGTAAAGGCCCGTGTCCAGAATTGGGACAGTTTAATACAGGGCTGATATTATAGATATGTAATGTGTTAATACCAAATGAGAAGTTAAAACTTTGTACTTAAATAACTTAACCTACGTTATAGAAGCAATTCAGTTTTATATAATTATATTGTTTGGCTGACTATTTTAGGCATATTTGTAAGTGTTGCAGAACGTTCTGAGAAGTCTATCGATTCTTAGAAAAATAAGGAAATATATAAGTAGCAAGTATGTACATACGTTGTTTACCTACACATTATACATCTACTATAAAAACTGTCGTGCTAAAATGACGTAGACTGGATCCTATAATAGAACTTATCATTTATTTCAAGTAGAATAGCATGTTATAGAACAACGTGTGGAACTGTAAGCTGCATATTCTAACCCTAATGAGGCTACTGTCTTTATCTTAGATAAGCTTTTGCCTGCGGCTTTGCTCGCGTAAAATTAGGTTAGGCAAAGTTATGTTAGTAACAGTATTTGGGCATGCCACGATCGTGGCAGTAAGTCCCGTTTTTGAAGAGTGACTGGAGAGGTGGCATGGCGCCCTCACCTTCCAGCTGACACAGGTAATGACTGGCCACAGTTGTTTTGACCAGTTCCTGTATCGTATAGGTCGGCAGGGGACACCCGGATGTCATCATTGCGGTGAATGCCGCGATGTTGCTGTGTACACGGCGGTGCATACTCTGGCGGATTGCCTCGCCTGGGCATCGCAGCGCCGTGAGTTGATTGCGGCAGTCGGTATAGTTGCCCTCTCGCTCTTGGCCGTGGTTCAATCTATGGTCTCGAGCGAGAGGTTGCGGAGCGCCGTCGCCTCTCTTCTGTGAGGAAGTCATGTCCATCAAGGAGACGGCGGAGCGGGAGAGGGACCGCTTAAATCCTCTCCCCAACCACATAACCGTGCGCCGGGGGCGCGAGATGGCCTACAGCCACTCTGAGGTTTGACCTGGGGGTGGTGGGCTGCGTGGGCCTGCTCGCCACCCGATCAGCACCTGGTCCAAGAGGCGGCGTGCGTGTTTCCACGTGTGCCTCTGAGGAAGTGTGTTATGTAGTGGCCTGCCGTTTCACACGGCGCTGTCATGCCTGAGTGGCCGAAACCTTGGCGGGGTCACGATTGCATGCGAAAGCGATTCGCGCGTCTATGGTTATGTCGAGGAACACCGTGGTATCTTGCCCCCGGTGAGCCCGACATAACCTCTCCATCGCCCCGCGGAGAGGTACGCGTCAAAGCATTACAACAAGTAAAAATAAAAAAAAAACAATACTATATCAAAAACGTATATACAGTCCACTACGTAGTTACTCTGTGATAATATAGCTTTCTAATGGTGAAAGGAAAAAAAAAACTAAAAAGAAAATATACCGATTTAAAAAAATTTAAGTCCGTTGTTTGTTTCTCGAGGTAAACTTTTACAAACAAGCTTTCCTCTTTGTATTACTAATAAAATAATAAATAATATTACAAAAAGGAAATATTTGATTTTTTTGCACTAATATAGTATTTTTATCAACTTCTAGAACATTCGTCTGACATTTTAACTTCGTATATACCACCTACATGTACAAAACGAACAAAGTTTGTTGAATGAGTTGTAATAACATGGCATTATATAAATAATTCAATTGCTAAGTTCAAGGTCAAATTGTCAAGTTGTTAAATTGCTTGCATTTTATAGCCATTATTTACTTTTGTATTTTTTTTGATTTGACATTTTAATAAATTATAATAATTACAAATCATAATAATAATTATAATAAATTTATTTGTTCTCAAAAATATACAACTGGCTTTAATCTAGCATATAAAGTTATTTGCGATGCGCACAAACGAGACCCAAAGTACAACCGGATACAATCATATATATAATTTAAGCTAGTTAGTACTGTTGTTATTGGGTTCGCCTGAATGCATACGTACACATTGCTAAACACAACCATAACAATGATATTATACAAAGAGTAAGAGGTCGTTGTTGGCTGCTATACTAGTATAAACTGTGTCACAGCAGCCAGCGTCTTTCACCTTGTATGACACAACATAATATCATTTAACGTAAAAGATTGTTAATGTTAATTTAAATAAAAATTACTTCTAGAGAAATCACAAATAGGTAACTAGCCTGTTTTAAAGCTGATATAATGTGTGTGTATGCATGTGTGTGTGTGTGTGTATGTGTTTGTGTATGTGTGTGTGTGTATGTGTTTGTGTATGTGTGTGTGTGTGTGCATGTATATGAGTGTGTGTTCATTATGGTTGATTGGAATAGTTAATCAACATTGCCGCGCGTCAAATCCTTAGATGGTAGACCATTAACAAGTGTCACGCCCTTTTATGCCCTAAGATCTCATGGGCCACCTGTCACAGAAATACCTTATGCCACGGTATTTTTTATGGCCACTGTCCGAACAATAAGTTATTTAGATATTTGCCATAAAACTATGTATAGTATAGTATGGTTAAAAACCATGTATACGGTTGCTATCTTAGAATTAAAATAACTAACAACTAGTGCTCTAGGAATAAATCCTGTATCGCGGGCGCTTCACAAACATTCAAACTACGGAGACCAATAATATTCAGATTTGAGCAACCATTTGTGGATCATACAAATTTTTGTCTTGTGTGGGATTCGAACCCACAAAAGGCGACGTACTAGTAGTGCCAAGGCGACCACTTAAACCACTACGTCATCGCACGAATGTCGGAGTCAAAAAAAAAGTATAAAATATAGGATTTCAGACTCACCTTTATTTATAGATATTTATAATATTACATACCTACATAGCCAAGCTATCTATATCTGCAAAGGGACCATTGAACAATAGTGGAATCATAAATAGTTTAATGCAGTAGATACAGGTGTATAACATCTATGTAACACCAGCTATGGATTTAGGGCCCACGTAGTAGAGCGAAAGAAATAAAAGAAAGAAAAAATATTTATATGTGTCTCCATACATACATAATCTTAGTATTGTCTTATGTTTACGCGAATGTTATACAATGAAATCAAACACTTTATACCGATTTTGTCGCGTTGTTTATTTTATTTTAAAACACTTTTATTACATAATTTTGAAATCTCTAATACTACACCATACTATTTCTTAACAGAAAATATTATAATATTTTGTGCACGTGGTTGGTTGGTTTTATCCACCGCCACGCAACCAAAGCAGTAAATAATATTAAAAAGAAATTGGTGTATTAAATGGACTTTGGTGCACTAACTGGTGAATGCCGCCGTACCAACAATTTTCTATGGCAACTATATCACACTGACTGATTATGTTCGGGCACGGGTACGCAAGTATTCCACAATATTGTATTCCATCTTTAAAACGAAATAAGTCTGGAAAAATGTGACAAAAGCGTGACAAAAATGTGTTTAAAGATCGATGACGTCAACTTAATTCAATGTCCCTCCAATCCCTCGCTCCAGCCGTTATTGTAAAAATTTTGAATTCTTATTGTTTTCTTCTTCAACTTCCAGATTAAAATGCGTTACCTCATCGTAGCAACCGCCATCTTGGCTATGGCTCAAGCCAGACCCGGTTTACTGTTCGCCCAACCGGCGGCATTCCAACCACTTGGAGTGGAGTATGCTTCATTGGAATCCGCAGTACATCCACACCCGGCTGTGGAACTGAATGCCGCAAGCGAATCCTTGCTGCCAAGATCCTTGCTCAAGTCTAGAGACTTCTACGACGACCCACACGTTGCTGCTGGTCTTGCAAAGGAGTCCTGGTTCACGAACAAGGAGATGCAAGTCGTAGAGAGAGAAGCGGAGAAGATTCCTCGCCAGAATATCTACGAACTCGTGAAACACGCCGGCTTTTTGGATAGACACTGAACCTTCGTAATAAGTCAGTAAAATTATGTATGAAGTCATCTGTAAAAATGACAAATATATTTTAGTAACTATTAAGCAATGCAAAGTTATCTTTGTTATTACAATCAAACACAAGCAAAACAAATTCACTTAAAATTCAGTCGCGTACTTAAAATATAATATGTATTACGTCTACTATTGGGTGGCGAGCTCATTATGGAATCATTTTTTTTTTTATACTGCTCTGTTTAATCTCTGGGTCGCTTTACAACACTCGAAACAGCGGACAAAGAAAACTCTCATACATAATTATTCTGAGTTAAAAATACATTATGTAGTTATGTAAATAGTTATTTATAATCTGTATGTGTTATCTCTATATTTAGTACAATATACTTATGTATATATTATGTTAAATAGATATTAAATGCATGGTACAATTAGTTTTACATAGGATTATGACGTCACCTTGTTATTTTAGTTTAAATAAGCAATACTAAGTGTATTTTGGTTTAAGCTAGAACTAGATGTAGGTAATTGCCGTATACGTGGACTAAGTTTATTAATGCATAGGATTTTAGACCTTATGTACGTTACCTTACGTAGTTATGAGTAACAAAATGCAACATAAGGTGCTATGTTGTCGAATTTGAGTACACGTGGCCCACGTGCATGTTTACTTTTTTTAGAATAATTTAATATACGATTCTAAGTCATAAATATATGGATAGCTAAAGAATGTAATTCTTAATGTTTATTTATGTTATGCATTCCTTGTTTATATACGAGTTATTTATGTAAATATAGATTGCATGTTAAGGTGAACCGGTGAACCTAATACGTTAATGACTTTGTGGTAGACTTAATATAAGAATAATACTGTGATCTCGAACAATAAGTACTGCAAGTAAGTTATTGTTCAATTTAATAAAAACATTTGTATACAAAATGGTGGTTTATATAATGTTGTTGATGTCACAATTTGCTGAGTTATAAAATGGCTTCTTGAAACTCCTTCCCCTTTTGCAAGTCACCCAACATTCATGTGCAGGTTTCTGGACGTAGTCTGAAAAAAAGAAAATATAACAATTCTATTTTTGGATTGCTTGAAAGCGTTTACGCCACTTGCGGCCTATTTTAAGAGGCAACGTCGCAATTAAGAGTCATATGTTGAGGTTTTCAATAAAATTGGGTTTTATTTTCAAAATGTCTTTAATTTATTCTAAAGACTTAGGTAAAAAGAGTAACATGGATAACAGATAAATATTGCTGTTTCTACTATGCATACTACATATCTTAAACGGGCATGCCAAGACGCCATAGTAATTTGGGCCTACAGTGCACACATATAAAGACTAATGATAATAATAGTAAGCAATGCCAATAATTAATTAGCATAAGAAGTGATTTACAAAAATCTTGGCATTTTAATGTTATCAAATCTTATATCTCATCAATACAATTTATATCAAATATGTGCTTTATCATTTTATACATTACTAGATGTTGCCGCGGATTCACCCGCGTTTATCGTTACTGCGCCTCCCCCGTGGGTCGTAGCGTGATGTTATATAGCTTATAGCCTTCCACGATAAATAGGCTTTCTAACAATAATTTTTTTTTTAAATCGAACCGTTAGTTCCTTAGATTAGCGCGTTCAAACAAACAAACACACTCGTCAGCTTTGTAATATTACTATAGATTTTAATTTATTTATAAGTACAATCTATTAGGAATGAAATAAAACATAATACATTGCAGTTTTATAACTTATAGGTAAAAGTCGTCGATATTAACCGCCATAAATAAACACTAAGCGTCACAACGGAGTTGCAAAACAAGCAATGATATTGACATTTACGTTTTCCGGCGTCATACAAGTCATAATAAACACAAAAAGTCGATACATCGATAATATACATTACTTTAAGTTAATCAAAGCAATCTATAATTATCAGATTTTGTATTACTTTTGTATAAAAAATGAAATGAACGATTAAAATAATAAGAATATAATATAGCAATGGTAAATTACTATTTCGATTAATTACCTGTTAACTTATTTTGTGTAAATGCATCATTTTCACGTTAATGTACTTACTCGCAAGTTCCGTAACATAATTTAGTCGTTTTCTTGTTTAATATTTAAGAAAATATTACCGACTTGTACAGTATAATAAATACAAGGAAAAACTAGGATAAATATTAATATATTTTTTTAGTATAGACAATTTCTTGTGCACCTCTGGGCCTAATGCTCCTTTCCAATCTATTATTTACTTAGTAAAAGGACTTAAAATATAATTGTGTGTATACCACATTTTAAAAATGAACCCTAATTTAATTAAATTCATTTAAAACCCACAAAATATGACACTATAGCACTTAATTGTGACGTTGCCACTCAGAAAAAGCCACATGACGAAGACGCTCTACAACGTTATTGATTTAAATAAAAGAACAGACTTCATTTAATTTTTTGCAATGTGTTATTATAGTTTGTTGAAAACGAAATATAAAGCGCCTCTCTGCATACAAATAAATGTCAATCACCAGCCATATTTTAGGAGCTCAATGCAGCTACTGAATTTTTAAATACACACAAAGTGTAGAAATCTTTCTCTGCATGTACTATTCAGTTTTTAAAGCGCAGCGAATTTGAATTACAAATTATGATAAAATAGCTTACTATTTTAAAATAGCAAAAAGGTTATTTTTAGCGCGAAATAATTATTATTTGCGCAGTTTTATGCCTGAAATCTCATTAGCTTCAGCTCTAAGTGAAGCCTCTCGCTTTATATTTGGACGTATATAAAAAAACTATAAAAAAATTCTGAAGACAATATTATATAAAAAAATTGCTCAACAGAATGCAACAATATCTTGGCTAATCTGATGATCGGATGCAAGAACTTATAATTGTTAATCGCATAAACCTGCACGTTTATGCCATAAGATAAAAGAACCATTAGCTTTAATATAGCATTTCCATTTATTTGTGATTGGACTGTTGTGTAATTAAGAATCAGTGGAGCGAAAGGCTCGCTCGCGTTGGAATTTAAAGCATCTTCGACAAACTATAAATAAACATCTATCTATAGTACCTACAGATAACTGCCGTCGTAATAATTTTGGTTCCAAGGGCATTCCGACGTTCTCAGCTTCAAATTATTTCTTAGTCTTTGTTAAACTGATATAGACTGCATGAAGGCGCAGTTGTAATGTGATTGCATGAGAAACTCGGTTTTAAATTTCGGGTTGTGCAAAGGGTTGAGATATTTGATCAAGAAATCCTCAATAGCACATCGGAACTGGGCTCATTAGATGTCAGTAGACCTATTATGCGGCGCCGTAAACCATAACTGGCGAAATGTGGGTTTTATACAACTTTACTTACCATTTTGAGGATATAGGCGTGGAACTGTATGTTTTTAAAATAGGGGTTGGTTGTATTATTTTATGCAATAAAGGTAGTAATGTATCGTAGCCTATGATTGTTTGCAATAGCCAGTGTATCAATTACGCGTTCCCAATTCCACGATAGAGGAATAGAGTGATGGAAGAAAAGGAATGAGAGAGTTAGTGTGTGTGTGTGTAAGGTATGTTACTAACTTTTTGATATTCTAACATCACGCTTCTATATCCCTTAATAAAGCGGGGATCAACCCGCATGGAACTATAATTTGTTTAATCTATTGATTTGTTTATTCCAATATAAGTATTGTGTGCCCAGAAAATTGTTTCTATAAAAAATATTCTTTTGAAACAATGACGCAGCGGGCAAGTTTGCCTCGCTGCAGCGCGCTGAGTGTTGTGGATTCGAATCCCACGCAGTATAATTATTTATGTAATCCACATAATTATTATTGTTCTCAGCCTGTGTGTAGATAATGTAGGGAGGTTTTCGATCGGCATTTCGATCTCTGTATATGCATCAGAGTAATTATAATTCTGTATAGAAAGCAAACCCGCCACACTCAACGCATGGTGACAACTTAATCCACTGCGCATTTATACATCGATCATCTTCATTTGGGACCTTGAATTAAAATACCATACAATTTGAATACCATTCAGATGTAATTAAATAATTGAAAATGAAACTCTCAATTAGTTGGATGGGTTTATAAAGAGCTCACTACAATAAAATGAATTTAAAAATTGATTTCAATTTAGTTTGAACATACATTAATTTAGTACAGCTGGTACTCTTGGTTATATTCTAGCTTTAACTTAGGTTATATATAGATAAGCCTTTGTCTGTGCCACTTATAGGTCGGGCAAAGTGTTATTGGATTTTACTCTTGATATTTCACAGTAACAGCACGAAGTCTGGGAAAGTGGACAGCAATATACTTCTCCCCTATAACGAGGGACTCAAATAATCCTTGGCGAAATGTGTTTGAAATGTCCTTCTGTCTACCTTAGGTAATACCTACATATGTGTAAGACTATACATGTTTAACCAAACATAAACATGTAGAGCTTTGCTAATGGAAAAGATACGAACTATTGATTATTTTATCAACTACCATGTGAGAATATTCTAACTAAATTATAAATGCGAATGTGAGTTTGTTTGTTACGCGTTCACACCTAACTACTCGACCGATCACCATGCAATATCGCATACACTTGTCAGGGGTACAGGCAAGAACAACGGGTACCTTTTATCTAGAACAAAAGCTCTGATCCAGAGCGAAGCTGCAGGCAAAAGCAAGTTATAATATATTAATAAGTAAAAGTTCTCATGTAGGACTAGTGTGTTTACTACGCCTACAATAAAAACTCTCATAAAATTGTACCCTGGAATATCAAACCGCCAACATCAAATACCGCTCACAGACGAAAACCCTGGCATTCCTCCTCCAATACACTTCTAGCCTTTTCTATATTCGTATAAGTTCACCAAAGCGATAGTAAGCTTTAGGCCTCATTTACGGAGACGCGGGGCGTCGCGTGTCGCGTGCGGCGGCGCGGCCAGCACTGAATTCAAACATAATATGGAGTTGTATGAGTTGATTTTTTGCGGCCGCGGATGGCAACGCCGCGTGCGACGCGTTATCGCAGCGGTGCACGCAGCGACGCACGCGGCGGCAATTCTCGATGAAGCGATACCCGCGGCGGAACCTTCTGCCAGTGTTATTTGGAAATCGCACAACGCAGACGTAAGTCATTGTGGCAGTGGAGTACGATATAATCGACTTTTTTAGAAGTAAATTCTATGTTATAAAGTGAACTATATTATATAATAAATGCACCGCAGAGATGCCCGCCGCATACGACGCAGCGTTAACCGCCGCGTGCTTCGCTACACGCTTGGCGACTCGCCGCGAGCGCAGCGGCGGGTACCGCCAAGCTTCCCGCCCCGCATCTCTATAAACAACATTGTATATTGCCCTATGTTTGTGTTAGTAGTGTGTTATGCGTGCGATAATGCGTGCCGCTGCACGCGCCGCCACGCGCCGCTCCGTAAACGGAAAAAACGCTAGACGCGCCGCGCGACGCGACGCCCAACGCATCGCGCAACGCCCCGCGTCTCCGTAAATGAGGCCTTAGATGGCGCCCGCGTGGGTGTCAAGTACCAAACGATGGAAACCTCAAAGCGACTAATATTTCCAAGAATTTTCTATCAAACGAGAGGTCTGGTTATACTGGGTTCAGACGCTTTGAAGAGACGCTTTAGTTGAAATCTGATAGCAGTGAGTTAACTATGAAACAAAGGGCTTTGGGGTTAGAAAATCGGTTAACGATGTTTATACAGGAATTGCGTAGGTGTTTTACTTTAATAAGTGGCGTGCAGCCACTGATTAAAGTAATACATATTGAATCGAAGTAGGCGTTACTTGGCGGAAGTCCATTGTAATAAAATTATTGGGAAGGGAGAAACCCGCCACGCACCCTCGGATTGGCTCATTTGTTGCCAAACGGTCCTAAGAATGCCTCGCGCTGATACGAAACACGTGTCGACGCATATTTTGTGCTCGAAGCGGAATACTGCAAGTTGGAGTACGCCCGGGTCCCACATCGTGGCTGTCCCTATCCAGAGGAGTTCAGTCATTGCCAACCTTTTTTTATTGCAATAGTTGGGGTGGGCAATCTGAGGGTGCGTGGCGGGTTCCCCTCTTCCCAATAATTTTATTAAAGTAATACACTTACGATGACGGATGGCCACTAGGTCTATGACAAGTGTTGTAAGTTCAAACTGGAATTGTAAACTGGAATTCATCCTTGATGATAATGCGACATTCCGAGTTTGATTTCAGATAATAATATTGTGTTTTCTGTCCATATCTTTCAGTAGCAACAATAAGATTGGCAATGTGTTTCTAGAATCTAAAACATAGCTGAAATGTGTGCATAATGATTCATCTCTGCCTGCAGTGGTATATAAAATAATAATAATTATTAACAAAAATCAAATATCCATTTCTTTAATTTTGAAAGCTATGTATTTGAAATCTAAAACGAATGATTTAAGCTGAAGACATTTTCTTAAGTGTGGTTTTCTATTTATTTTTCAAGTCTCATGTCAAAAGGCTCTATTCTTAAAAACTAAAGCTATTTTAAAACAAAGATTAATGAATGAGAACGTAATTGTATACTTCGCCTCCCTTTATTACAAGTCTCGAACTTGAAAATACTGAGATTAGAGTAATAGACGATGACATGAATAGAGACGCAAATAAAAGTTAGTTTCACGTTGCAAGACTTGCAATTTATGAAATTGAGAGTTCGATGCCCTCACTCTCGGCTCGGCAGTCGAATTGCTGTGCAAATAACTTGGATATTCTGAGAGATTCTGTACACATTTGTTGATAGATGTTATATATATTCTACTATAAAAGTGTACGAGGTTGTATCTCAGTTGCATGCCTATTGATTCAGAATTAGATAATACATCTTATCTATACTATTATTATAAAGCTGAAGAGCTTGTTTGTTTGAACGCGCTAATCCCAGAAACTTGTGGTCTGAATTGAAAAATTATTATTTATAGTGTTGGATAGCTCATTTATCGAGGAAGGTTATAGGCTATATAAATTCACGCTACGACCCACAAGGAGGAGCGCAGTAACTATAAACGCGGGTGAAACCGTGGGTACATCTAGTTCTGTATAAACCCGAAGATATAGTCTTTGTATATATTCCAGTAAAATTTTCTGACTGTTTTTATTACAATAATTATGGATGGAAATAGAAAATAATAATAATCAGCGGTTTGTTAGCGCCAATAACTTAAGACTGCGCCGAGCGTAAGACATAATAACAGAGCTCGTGCGGCGCATATTCAAATCGGCGCGTGGCCGCCATAGTCAAATTGTATGGAGGATTTGAAGTACTTTTTTGATAAATATGTATCTTTATTGTCAACCAATGACTTAAATATTTGGGACGGACAAATTGTAATATAACTATTTACGTTTCATTTAAGCTGTAAAATAGGATAGATTTCTACTGTTATAATCTAAAAATCACGTAACACGAGCTTACGTTTACGTTACGTGCACGTAATTTTGTAGGCGAAAATATTAATTATTTTAAGTTTTTACACAGAGTAATTGTAAATACATTACCTAATTGTTATGGTAAATGTATATTTTATGTTTGCATTAAACAAAAAGTGTTGATTTTATTCACTTAACTGTGATCACCTGTTTTGGCACATTTCGCTCAGTCTTAATAGTTAATGCGTTGAACTTAGAGATCTAGGGTCAATCCTCTGCTCTTACACATACATGATGTAGATACAACAAGCTAAACAGGTCCAATCAATATTAAAGTTTATACATTGCAGCAGTTGCAAATTGCAATTAAAATAAGTTTTGAATGATGTCGAACATACGCATTACGACTTTATTGTTATGTGCGTATTTAATATATAAATATTGCTTGCTATAGCAGTAAAAAACTGTGTGCCTAAATCTCCATATCTTAAAGTTTCTCATATTTCGATGACGTGAGAAAACTGCGAGCCTACATTCGGGCAGCGTTTTGACCTGTTCCATCTCAGACAGTGTGAGAGAAAGAAAAGGCCAAGCAGAATGGTTTATGAATACACCCAAATTTATTACTACATACATTTTGTTTTTTTTAAATAAGTCCTCACCCGCACTAGGTATAATTCCCGTGTCACGGGGCACTTAACAAACATTCAAATAACGGATACAAATGACACCCAGCCTCGGAACAACTACATAAAGCCCGATATATGAATTAAAGCGACATTATACAGATCGCTTACATATTTAGATTTGTATAAGTGTGTGGACTTACTTGGTTTACGGGTAATCTCACCTTTCTGATTGTCACAATTAAACTCGTGCATATCACACGTGTCTATGTAAGTCCTCATTTCGCCGCAGGAGTCGATCCCGCATACCGCCACTTGGTCGTGGCGGCAGATTTTCGCTATATTGCACTCTTCTTGAAGCTGTAAAGTAAAATTAATAACTGTGATATTGATTAGCAGTACCTTCTGTCTTACAATGGTTACGCAGGATGAGGAGACTATTCTTTTAAGACTTTACAAACGTTGAAACAATGGACACAAAGAACACCCAAATTCGTCTACGTCAACTAATTGTGGATCACACAATTTTTTATTTCGACTGGGGATCGAACCCTTGGTGTTGTGACCGTCTCGAGACGACCATTTACACAACTTCGCCATTCCTGCAGTCGAAAATCTGAATATTTCTCATGTTATAAAACTTAATGTTTGTATATATAATTAACGAATGACTATTTTAAGTCTTTTTCTAAGCGCACAGATCGATACGACTAGTTTAACAGCGCCAAGAATAACCTAAATTAAAACATGCCCCACATTCATACTAACTAATATGCATGCGTTGATTACTTACAAATAATAGATATACTGTAAAGGGAGGTGCCTCAATAGTGCGTTGCGTTGCGTCGTCGCAACGGACCAACGCATTGTATGCCACACCTGCGCTGCGACGACGCACGACGTCGCAGTGCACAAGGGTGACGCACGCACCTTTTCAGTCTTCATTCCACAATGTATCGGAACACTGTCCGTCATCGTAACTCTACCCTCCACTTCGTCTCTCTACCATCGATCCGTTGAAACGTCGCGTGCGACGACGCAACTCATTGATGTTGCATGTCACAAAAAATATATGGAACGCAACGCACCTCGTTAAAATGACGTAGGTCGTGACGTAGGTCTCTGCTCTTCTATTACATTAATAAAATAATTAAGAATCCATAAAATACAATTTTGTTCGACTTATAAAAGAAAAGCAATAAATCGAAAGTCACATTGACAAATCTATTCACACTCCGATGGAGCGTTGGTACATTAACATTAATAAGCCTGCAGTGTGATATTGAAAACATATTAATAAGTTTATGGTACTAATGCCGTTGACAGCAAAAGGTTAAATGTTAAAGAGCACCTCCCAGGGTCATTCGTGCGTAGAACTGTAGTAAATAATTATATGCTGTATAAATAACGTGTGCGCGAACCTGCCCTTTGACAGAAGCTCGCATACGAGCTACATTAATTGTACCGTGTATTTTTTACCGGCTCGAATACGAGCCACCAAGTGCGCGCTATTTTAAACCTTATTTTACTAACCTTAACGCTTAAAACTGATTTTTTATCGGCTACGAATGGATTTGTTTTGGCTAAAGGACATATCATAAGATATTACGAAAATATAAACATACCATAGGTATAATATGTATTAATCTAGCTTTGTCCATTATATCTATACTAATATTATAAAGCTGAAGAGATTGTTTGTTTTTGTTTGTTTGGTTGAACGCGCTAATCTCAGGAACTACTGGATCGAACTTAAATTTTATTTTGGTGTTGGATAGCCCATTTGTTGAGGAAAGTTATGGGCTATATAACATGACTGCTGCATATGCTACGACCAATAGGAGCGGAGCGTCAACAAAAAATGATGCAAAAGCGGGGTAAATTCTCTTATGTGAAGCAGGCGAGGTTGCGCGGGTCAGCTAGTGTTACTATAAGATAGACAAACTGTACCTATTTTTAGATTAATAAAGATTATTATTATTATTAATATAAGCCCTGGATTAAACTGTCCCACTAATGGATCTATGCACTTTTTTACTGGGTGTGTATATCACTACATAATCATAATTAGATGATTATGATTATGTAGTGATAGGTAGTGAAAGCGACTGTCGTGCATAAGGTTATTGGTTCGATTACCGGTTTGGGATATAAGGATTTTTGTTAAACAATTCTTAATAGCTGCACGAAGATTGAAACGGTGCGGTTGACGGTAATAGAGGGCTTACGTGGGATTTCGAACACAGTTGGCATAATGTGGGTGTTTAACGTCTTTTCTATGGGGATGTAGGCTTGAGATAGCGTAGAGGCTTAAGTGCTCGCCTAGCCACTGCCACTGCGCCGAGTTTTGTGGGTTCAATCCCCATACGGTACAATAATTTGTAAAGTTTAATAGTATCTAGTAGTAGTAGTGTAACAGTTTCTAAATTATGTAATAAAGTGTAAAATAAACAACGCGATAAAATCCGTATATAGTAATTTAATTTCAATAAATAACATTCGCGTAAACAGAAGACAATATTATATTGTAAACTCCTTTTTACGAACCGAATGAATAGCCGGTATTAAACGGTTAGACCCTCTTCTTATCTTTGATACAATCGTTTCCAAGTGCACTTGTGTAAGCTGTCAAGTAAATAGGACAAAATGTACCTTTGCGCTGTCCACGTGAGCCAATACGTCCTTTATATAGTACAAAGGAACAATTGCAAGCAGAAATAGATTTACAAACATTTCAAACACGGTTGGTATAAACCATTTTATTATTATTTTTGTGAACTTATTTATGAGTTTGTTGTTAAACTAGAATTTATTTGATAGAACAATAAAGTGCTAGAGCAATTTTATTGCTTCGAAACGATGATAAAACTTTTTGGAAACTTTATTCAATTTGAAAATATTTGTCGATGTTCGCGCGACATAGTTTGGTATTTTGCTGTATTGTAGTTTCATTTGAACGATTAAAACTTTATTTGTTTATTTACGTTTATATCTTATAGTTTAATTTATAGTTTATGTCATAAACTTATAAGATAAGGCAAAAAAGCGTATATCATTTTATTGCCACGTATGCGTGTGGACTCACCTATGTATGTATGTATGTACGTACCATTGCATACATCGTTGGCACATTGATACTGAATGTGACTGCTGTGAAAGAAGACTAGGGCTCGGATCCCAGGTCTAGCCAACTAAAAGGTTTTTGTTCTTTTGTATCTATTATTTAAGTACTAAAATGATTTGCAGTCATTAAAATACTAAGGGTCAAGATGCTTGTACGCGACATTTAACCAGAGCTACATGCTATTAACAACCTACTGGCGCAGGTTTTTCACTGCAGGCATTATTCACACGGTTTTGCGCAGGTGGCTCGCTTCAGTCATTTACACGATACATACGAGTGTAAATGCCTTAATTAGCGCAGCTATGTCGTACAAGAACCCTAATATTTACCTTTTTTATGCTAACGTCTCTGTCACAATTAAATAAAGTTATGTATTCTGTTTTTATCTACGGTTGAGGCATTTAAATGTTCTAGTAAGCTTATAAAAAATGGACAGAAATAATTTCTGTCTTTCTATAGAAATAGGTTCGAGTTTAATTCAAACTCGAAGAGTATTAAATAGTTAATTATTGCTTGCTTTATCGGTGAAGGAAAATATCGTGAGGAAACCTAGCTGCATGTCTGAGAGATCTTCATAACGTTCTTAAAGATATGTGAAGTATACCAACCCGCACTAAGCCTGCGTGGTGGGTTATGGCTTTACTCTTCTCACACTGTGAAGAAGCTCGTGCCCAGCAGTGGGACAGTTTGTATACAGGGCTGATATTATTATACATATATAGAAATCACTTGCAATACCTATTAACATGACTGCTAGAATGCCAGAGATAATTAAATGCAAGCAGCCGTTTAAAAATACTTGTAACTCTAAGAAAATAATAAAGCCATTGAAGTCGGTTTTGGAAAGGTAATAAAAGAATACACTTTAAAGGCTATTATTTATCCGTTAATAGGTTTCTGGTTTATATTACAATCTGTTCTGTACTCCGGCTTCTTAAACGAGCGTCCTCTCTTGCACGTAACCCAACATTCGTGGATGGGACGCGCCTTGTAATCTGAAATATGTTGCAAGTTTGATTATATATTCGTTGAATGCCTTGTGTGTATTAAGTGTGTTGCCGTTGCCGGCTGTCGATCGAAATCGGTACCCAGGTCGAGAAAGCTTGTTGAGTTGTTTAACAAAGGCCTGTGAATAGAAACCACAATCGTAATTAAATTTATAAGTTGACTATTCTTGTGTTCACGCTGATCTGCGCAGGCAAAATTATAGTGAAAAATATGTGTATAAACACTGGTGTACTCTCTATTCCCTCACACTCATGGACTGTTCGGATAGCAATCCAATACAACTAGATAGAGAATAGTCGCAGCATGGATGAATTTGTAAAATGCCCGAGTACAGTGTTATAAAATTCGCCAACTTTCTAACTTTGCACGGCTACGACTGAAAATTTCTTGAACTACAAAACTCACTCACTACAAAATTGTTTTGTGAGGTGGGCTACGCTTTATGTTTCAATACCAGGATCTTACAACCTGCAGCCTTACGCAATCTATTAACCCACCGAGACAGTAGCCATGTATTCAGTCGGTAGACCAACGACTACTTCGTCAACCTCTTTTTACCTTTCTTACTATCACAGTTAAGTTCGTGCATATCACAAGTGTCTATGAAGGTCCGCATCTCCCCACAGGAGTCGATCCCACACATGGGCACCTTGTCATGCATGCACAAGTCTGCTATCTTGCACTGTTCTTCCACCTAACAGAAAATATTCAAGAAGAAATAAATAAACTATTACTAGTGCCCTAATCCTCTTATGGAATAAAATGTTACAGAAATCTTAAAAATAAAATCAGTTCAAACATATTGTATTGCTAATTTTGCATACATTGTTCCTGTCCCACGCTGACTTTACTGATTTAGATGCGGTTTTTATTGTTTTATAGCATGGGCTACAAATCGAAGTTTAATTAATCCAGAGATATACATATGGGCTAGTGCTAGCAAATATTACACAATTTGACTACACAAATAGCGTGTTTGCTTTGTCAGTATCAATCAAATCAAAAGTTTTTTTGTGGTATCGACCCCGTATGGGATTAAAATTTGGGTGATTTACAAATAGTTCAAGAGATAAGCACAATATATACTATGATAACACTGTGAATATTTCCTGTATGACGAAGAATTTCTCAACAAAAACAATTATCGGCTAGTTAAATAAATGCTGGATTGTCCTGTTGGCAACAATAACTTAATTAGCCAATAACATCACGCCTTTATTAAGTTTTAATATTTATGATTCGATTTGTTCCACCCACAAGCTGTACACGTGCTTCGAAGAAGCGATATTACTTGGTAATAAAAATAATTTCCCAGACGTAGTTCGGCTCGTAACAAGATATGATTGAACCTAACATTATCATGAATAGTTAAGTTCGTCTCTGAGATTATTTCGAGGTGAATGAGAATGAATGAATGAAATAACATCGGGTAGAGGGAGACGTACCTAATAAATATGTAAAGAGAGTTCGCGTTATGTATTCAAGTAATGTTCCTGTAATATACCATATTATGCCAGTAAAATATCAAGTAACAGGAGGGTTATGGAACTAGCTAGCTATTGTGGATTCGCCTACGCAGTATACACTGCGTAGTATTCTTATTGATATATTTTTTTTGTGTAACATACTCAGAAATGAAAAAGAAATGTAGTCAGGTGCTAAACTGTTTGAGTACGTAACTTTAGGATACTCAAATATGACATGTAAGTCTGCTTTATGGAATAAAGTAGGATAATTAAGTTATTAACAATAGTTCGGATGCTCCAGACACAATGTTTTTACCGTCGCGTGGTTATGTTTTGATATGGTTAAATGAACAAGTTTCGAGTTATGATATAATTATGTCTTTGAATATAGCAAACTCGGGTTTTTCCAACAAAGAGCTTACGATACTCGCCACCAGGTAAGTTGGGACTGTCAGAAATGATGTGCCAAATCATGGCAATATTCTCGTGTGTACGCTAAGAATTTCATACCTGTAAATTAAAGTGATCTAAACTTAAAACAAAAGATGCATGCGTATTCACACATTGACTTGTAGGTAGGTCTGTACCTTGACTGCTTCCAAATGGTTCATGTTTTTAATATACAGTTTTCAAAGATTCTACCGGTTTGCCTTTGTTGATTGAAAACATTAATATCAACCTGTCTGGTAATCTAAAGCTACATAACGACCCTCCAAATGAAGGATATTTTTTATCATCTTTATATATATAATTCTACTGTACGTTTGTATGTCACTGAACTCCTCCTAAACGGGTGGAACGATTTTGATAAAAAATTTGTGTGAACCATCCTCGAATCCACATGAACACATGTGGATTCGAGGATGGTTTATTATGTTTATTATGGTATATTATGATTTGGATTTTTTTTTCGTTTGTACAAGTCAACATCTGTCGGGACAGCTAATACATTTATAGATTTTTGAAGATTACCGATGTATGGACAATATTCTCAGAAATGACGCAAATAATTTAAAATATTAATCATAATAATCTGATGAAATAAAAATAAGAACTTACTTTCACAGATTCGCTGTGTGCGTTTATTGATGTCAGATGTGCGATGACTCCTTAAATTTTAAAACATAATTATACCTATATATTCTTTTCAAACTGCCATATTTAATAAATGTATATTAAAAACTTAAAACTTACCTAACGTGATAATTATTATCATAATGATGCCTCATAATCGCTCGCGCATTTTCGAAGGATGAATTTTGAAATAAAGAAATCAAATAGGTTTATATTTTATTTAATATTATAAACTTTATTGCAAGTATTTTATATCTGTGGAAATGATGTAGGAAATGAAATGGCTGTTCTTGTCGTTATATTGTTTTATAACATTTGTTTATTGGCCAATATGAATAAGGTACAGTACAGTATTGATTAACCGAACCCTGCTCCCACGTCTTTTGGATTTGGACAAGTTTCATCTTCCTTGACGTGCCTGTAAACTAAAGATAATAAATATATTTATTAGTTATTAGTATATTTTTCTTGCAGCGAAAGCCTAGTGGGGGAATAATAGCGTAGTGGGGCCGTAATAGACTAGTTGGACTAGTCGATGACTAGTCTATGACTAGTCGATGACTAGTCGATGACTTGTCGATTCTAAGGCGAATCTCTGACTATTCCAAGTTAAGTGCGTATTATTTAATTATCGCTCACTTTATAGGTGAAGGAAAACATCGTGAGGAAACCTGTGTGACTGAGAGTTCTCTATGATGTTCTCGAAGATATGTGAAGTCTACCAAACCGCATTGAGTCCGCGTGGTGGACTATGACCCTTCTCACACTGAGAAGAGGCCCATGCCCAGCATCGGAACTGCTATCTTCTTAAATATTAGAAGGCTACGGTCTACTTTATAATCATTAGAACTAGTGGCGTTAACGTTGACGCTGCTATTGATTGCGTTGATTTCAGTTCGATTCCAGATTTGGATAATATTATAACAGATAGTAATTTGTTGCCAGAATAGAAGAGGATAATTTGTATTTTAGCCCTTTCAGTAGAGTGTAGATGGAGAGCAAGTCGCAACCCTTGTTACGATGGATCTGGATACAGGTGACAAAATGAGTAGATTAATTATGTAGATAATAATGTACATCTATAGTGTCAGTCAATCTGCGCTCTTAGGTGAATACAAACCTGTTTCTGGTGTGTGTGATTAGTAATATATTATTTCCAATTTTAATATATATATTTTATTTCGGTCATTAGTTATTCGAAAACTTATGCAGGCGTATTATTTGATAGAACGCCAGACACATGGCAGTTCAGCGGTCTCACTAAATATATTAACTGTATTTTAAATACATTACCCATGTTGTATTCACAAGTGAACTCGTAAAGATCGCACAGGTCGAGGAACGTCCTCGCCTCGTTCACCGACTTGCCGCACACGAGCACTGTGTCATGGAAGCATTTATACGCGTGCTCACAAGCCTTCTTTAGTTCCGACTGAAAATGCCTTTTATTATTTACCTATTTCAATTTCGAAGTAACATTCGTGAATTTTAAAGTTACGTCTCATGAGAAACAGCCAGGCTATTTCTAAAATCGATCGAATATATAAGTAATTTTATAATTTACTAATCTTGACTTGTTGGGAGAATCAGTAGATATGTATATAAATATTAAGACTAATGCCTGTAAATCCGTAATGAGCAGGTAGGCATAAAGGTCGTGCTTATTAAATTTTAATCTTCAGTTATTTGGTGATGATATTACTAATAATTACTATTAATACACCCAGGGGGTTTAAATATGAAGTTGCCGCTTTATATGAAGAAAATCGGTATGCTTTTCATACTATCTATTACATAAATATTTTTCTTGATGGCCAATTTGAATACTGTGACCTTTTTTCATGTTTTATTGCTTTTATTTAGCCCACTATGGTTTGTCTTAAATTAACAAACACATTATGTATGTATCTTATGTGAGAGCCAGTCAGTGCAGACCGGCGACACTTCGACCCAGTGGGATCTTTTGTGTCGACACTCTCCCAATAACGACTGCCATAGATGTTCATGGCAGCCGGGACCGACGGCTTAACGTGCTCTCCGAGGCACGGAGCAGGCGATAATTGTCAATCAATACGCAAATAATTTTGAAAAGTCATATAACTTCCGAAAGTCAGAGGTGCGTGACGTGGTGGGTTCGAACGCGAGACCCTCTGCATTGCAGTCTGTTGGTCTCCCCACTGAACTATTGCTGCTAACAAAAACATTAACTATCACATGATAGTTAATGTTTTTGTCAATTTAAGACAAACCATTCTCCATAATTACATAATTATGGTGAATTGTAACAACTATTACGGACAGACACTGATGAAAACAACTTAAAAACAAATTGTATAAAAGGTTATTGATCTTTAACAATTGTATATAGCTACGAAATTAGACGTTGGACATAAAGGGCAAATTCATAGTTAAAAACCTGATATGTTCATTAAGCAGGCAGGGTAATATTTCATACTGTCATTATGAATAAGTCATTCAGGCGCTCATAGCCAGTTGCACTCACTAATCGGTAAACGATTAGCGAGGGTAAGCAACGTTGGATGCGGTCAGTCTATAGATGGGTGACCGCTTAGTGGTATTTCATCTGAGCGTCTCCGTGCTTCGGAGGGCACGTAAAAAGTCGGTCCCGGTTGTTGTCAAATTGACAGCAGTCGTTAAGCCATGTCAGAGGCCTACGGGCGGCTTGAACAACTCTTCACAACAAGTTGGCCACTAACCACACGAAAAACAAAACAAACAAGTCATTCAGACGTCACTCAATTGGGAATCGAAAGTGAGGCCTTGTTCAGTTCCCGGATTAAGCAAATTACTTGATCATGCATGTTGATGTAATACACCAACCACTTTGTTTCAGGCGTCAGTCTATGTTTGTATAATTATTATATCTTAATAACATAACATATGTATCTTACCAAATGAGCCTTGTCCCCTATAAGATGACATTGCACTAATAATATTTGTAGCAAAACGAATAACAAGGTACTTTTATTAATAAACATTACAAGATTTATTAAACACGGGGCTGTTTTGTCAAGCGTCTAGTGTCAACACGATGCTAAGGACCAATAAGGTTATTGGAACTATAACAATGGTAGGATGTTTGTCTAGGTATTCATGTTAAAAGCAAATTGTTCTGTGATATGATCCCATACATGGCGATACGTTATGAGACAATATTGTCTAACACTTGTATACCTCAGAAATTATAGGCAATGGGAAACTTTTCAACGACGAGATTCACTCTCCTCAATATCTCCAAGAAGGTAGCTAGATGTATATTGGATCGCTACTTTTCTATTTTACCATTTATATCCTACGTAATTAACGGCAAGCTTATTGCCATCTATGTACATTTCACACATACGCATTTCTAGATTTAGTACTGCTGCTTAGAACATCCAAACAGGAAAACTTACTTAATTCGGCAATCGAATCCAGTAGATCGTATATAAACATAAGCGCTCACTTATGCTAAGGACCCAACAAGCCAGTCAATGGAAGATGCCGTATTGTACAGAGATCGGAGATACTCTGGAAAAAGGCCAGGCAAGTATCTTAAGACGATGACCGTGCATGAAGAATATACTTAATACGAGCAAATGAAGCAAGAGTGTTGTAGCAAGATTATAGCAGAGAACAGTCGTTGTCTCTTCCTATCACTCTGCGAAACAGACGTGGATCTATGTAATATGTGTTTCAATATAATATATCTTACGCAATTCTTTATCTTTGAACATGACTATAATTTTCGATTTGGGTGACGTCTGATTTTATTAACATGTGATATATGTAGGTATATTAAATCATAATCAAATCATATATAATATGTATTATATTATATTTCTCAACAGAATTACCTTATAAATGTTATAAAAACAACTTGTAAAAACAACAGGAATAAAGTCCTGTGTTGCAAAGTACTTATACTTTACAAACATTCAGACTCAAGAACATTTAGACTTAGAATAACCATTTGAAGAGTACACAAATGTATGTCCAGTGCGGCGCAGTAATCATAAACGCGGGTGAAACCGCTGGCACATCTAGTAACAGATATAATGAAAAATCTATTGTGTCTGGCAACTGGTGTGCTGCTGCGACTTAATAAGTTAAACCACTACACCATCTATGTGTATATATATATATATATATATATATATATATATATATATATATATATATATATATATATATATATATATATATATATATATATATATATATATATATATATATATATATATATATATAGTCGTTCGCAGTTTTAAGCTATTACTACTGCAAGTTGTAATCTAACTTCTAATCACGTAGATACTAAAGTATATCTTGATATCTAAACAAAATTTCCAAAGCATGATACAGAAAATTCGCCATCGCAATTTAATCTGAATCTGAAAAACACATCAAGGAAGACACGGTATTGATAGAATTCGTACAAAATCTCAATATTGACTTTATGATGACATAAAACAGTCATACAGGAACGAATCTAATTTACGATTGATAAAGATTTTATTTTCTGTCAAAATTTTGTATTATCACAGTTTAGATGATGCCATAAAATCATAATATCGTACCATCAAGGGCATCACTGCACTTTTTGTAATATTTCAGGAAAGCGTTTAGATTTCTTTTAACATTCCGTGTCGTATTATTTTACTTATACTGTCATTGAGTAATTGTTCTTAGCATGAAATAAGCGCTATACTTTTGTGATTCGGTGCATGATCAAAAAATACATAGTAATAAACATTTATAAACATTTATTTTTAATTAAGAACGAGGTAAGTACGTTTATACCCTTGTCTTATCGACAGGTGACAAAAGGTACAGGCTGCTCAACCATCTATCAGTAAGCCTGTCTTGCTCCACATATTCGTTTAGCAGATTAAATTAATCAGCTTTACTGTGTATATATTCATATGCCTCTATACCCGAAGAGGTAGATAGCGCTTTATTTTAATCATATATCTACTTTTCGCCAGCTGTACTTTTGGATCCCACGTAATAGCAGCCTGTTACTGTTTGCCCAGCACCGTTTCAGACTCTTGTAGGGATTGCTAACCGGAAAAACCCAGTAATATTTTGCCTAATCCTAAAATGGAAACTTCATGCACAGTAGTCGTTCTCATTACCCCTGTGCAATAGCTACTCTATAATCTTAATTAATATTATAAAAGTGAATGTGAGTTTGTTTTTTGGTTACGTTTTCACGCCTTAACTACTCGATCGATAATAATGAAATTTCGCATACACTTTGTAAGGAGAACAGAAAAGGACATAGGGTAACTTTCATTTAGAAATAAATAACGTAACTTATATTTACGCCATTCAACTATTGGCAAGATTGACATCAAATCATCAAACATCAAAGGCTGTGCCGAGGAGATCACGACTCATGTATTCTTACACTGCAGAAGCGTGACCAACCGATGTTTAAGTCTTCTCAACAATCCAGTAATAAATGAAACCGAAAATTGATCCTACATCAGCACTTTCTGCTTTACTGATAAGAGCTCAGTTAGTATAAGCAATCTACTTACTTTACGTCGATAATAAACACAAAAACACACACATCTAACTAAAATTCTGTATTCTGACGTATTAACTAAAATTATGTATGCCGAAGTAATAATTTTTATTGTTTAATTCTTGATATATCGAACCAATTTCACAAATAGATATCCAAACTACACATCAACTAAAAGATTGTATACAGGATAGCTAGTCTTAGGCAAAATACAACATGAATTGCAGAAGTCATAATATAGCTTAATTATACTGTACGAACTAAACCTACAAATGAATTGAAACATCCAAAGCCAGGTCTAGATCTAATCCTAATTGATGGATTGTAGATTTGACCTCTATTTGAGTTTAAGTTAAGTGCTTCTGACCGTGGCTTAGTGGAGGTCTAGAGATAAATACACTGCACATATACCTACATATACATAGGTATGATTTCTTGAAATAATACATATGTATGTATATGTATTGTGTATTATAAAGTTGATCTTTGTGGCTTTCCTTAACCGTGAAACAAAGCAGCGAAAGGAGACAAGCTTGGGTAATTATTTAAACAAAATATAGCCTTTATCGATACGTATTTGGCCAAAGTAATTTAGCATAGCAGCTTAAATTTTTATTTTCACTTTACGAATTATAAAAATGTACTACAAGACTTTATAACACTTGTAACAATAGCAGCCTTATCGTTAAGTTTTGTGTGCATTTTATTAAGCTTTAAGAAATTTTCTCATAAGGAAAGGTTTCTGACTGCATCATCAGTAGATTCAGTAGTAGCAGTTGATAACAATTATATTTAACTGTGAAGATTAAACAAGTTTTGTCTTTGCTCTTGATCACAAAGATGACAGTATGACATAAAACTTTACGGGAACTACTGTTATTTTTCATAGTTTGTTTATGAGGACACAATTCTATCACTACAACTATAAAATGTGTACAACATTAGCATCAGCTGGAAGCTGATATCAAAATTAGTTCCAAGATTTGTTTAACTAAACAAGCAAGTTAAATATTTAACCATGTTAAATACGCCGTTACTTTGCCTTTTTTATATTTACGTGAACAAATTATCTTTTGTTATTTTAACAAGACCTTATATTATAATGGACATTTTGATAGGAAACAAAACAAAGAATAATTGTAACACACTTTTATTTAAGCAATATGTTGTTTAGATATGGAATATAAATAAGTTGATACATTTGTATGTAGTATTATTTAAAGTAATCAATATAATATGTGATCAGTCGTCGAAGTAACTGTTGGTGGGTCTACGGGACACTGTCAGCATGGATCGGTCTTCTGGGCACGCGGTTTGCTTAAAATCTGAAAGGTATAAGAAAAAGTATTAAGGTATATATCTTAAGCAGATACACTCTGCACATTTTTGTCTGAATAAGTATAAGTTTTCTTAAAGTTTTTATGTGGAGTAAAGACGTTTTCCAAATAATTTGTACTTAAAACCTTAATACTTTTGTCTTAAGCTTGGTTCCTATATAAAAATCTCTATCTGTCTGTCTCTATTCTGTTAAAATATGCCTTCTACTAATATTACAAGAAAGTGATATTTTATCAACATACTAGCATAAGTTTGTGACTACATAAGCGGGGAATTACAATCTTAAAGTGATAACTGTGAATGTTTAGCAAAACTTATTTACCTTCTTACGCACCTACATATATGTATGTAGATATTTAGAAGGAGTTAGGAAACAATACCAGCCTAAATTGTCATCCTTCTCAAGGAGTTGTATACATGTAGTACATCATCTTTTTTCAATATCTGTGCCGGTGTTCCGCAGGGATCTATTTTGGGTCCCATATTGTTCATTATATTTACTAACGACATAATAAATTATATAAATGAAATTTTGCCCGAATTACGACTTTTAGTTTTTGCGGATGACACTAATGCTATTATTGCAGCAAATAACATTAAAGACCTTACGGAAAAAGTTAATATAGCACTTAGCCATTTTCACTCATGGTTTTCGGTAAATAAGTTAAAAATCAATAGTGCAAAGACTAATATAATGCTCTTCAAAACGACTGCTCGCAATAAAGAAACTATGGAAATTGTACTTAGTGAGGATAAAATAGAACTAGTCAATGAAGCTAAATTCTTAGGATTGCATGTAGATGAATTTTTTAATTGGAAAAAAGAATTAGCCGCCATAGATGCATATATATCGTCTGCGTGTTATGCGTTACGAATCCTTCGGGATGAAATAGGCGTTAAAGAATTAAAAATCGTATATTACGCATTAATCGAGTCAAAACTAAGATATAGTGTGCACTTTTGGGGCAATAGCTATAATTATAACTGTCACAGAGCGTTTGTCCTTCAGAAAAGAGCTGTACGTACGATAGTCCGGATATCACAGAGAGAGAGTTGTCGTCCTTATTTTATTCAATTAAATATTCTCACAGTACCTAGTCTCTATGTTTTAGTACTCCTGACTAACCTTAAGAAGTACCTACACGAATACGAAACACAAGAAGAAAGATTAGATAGAGAGGGATCACGCAGAATGGATCTGAGAAACAAAATTAGTCCCCATTTCAACATTGTGAAACACAGTCCGCAATATCAAGCAGTGCACATTTTCAACAAATTGCCACTTCACTTAAAACGTTTGATATACACATCGACATTTAAAACAAAGCTTCGAGCGTTCCTGTTAGATAGGTGTCTCTACTCAGTTGAGGAATTGTAGGCATAAGTGAGAGAAGGACTTTTCTCGTTGTGGTGTATTATTGTGATTTTTCTGTAATTGTTTTCTTTGTTGGTATTTTTTGTTGTATATTTCAATAATTTTTTATTTTTAATGAATGTGACATTGATCTTTTTAACTTTATAACATAATTGAATTTTGATTGTTTTCTTTTTATTGTAGATTTGTGGGACATTTATTTATTTATTTTTATCTTTCTATTATATGACTCCTTGCTGTTATGAATTTGACATTGAACTGTTTAACTTTTAAGTATAGTATATTTTTTGCATTTATTGACATTAAATTATAGTAAGTAATATTATAACAATTGTAATATGTATTATGTTCCGACACAATGAAAATTGTTTGTGAATAAATAAATGAAATGAAATGAAAGAGTGTTTTTACCTCGACATAATCAAGGAACATTTCAAGGTTCAGTCCCCGCTCGGTTCCTCAATCTCGATGAACGTTGCTGGGCCCCGCTGTCATGAAGTAACACCTCTCATACGCTTCTCAGCCAAGCAAATAAGAGCAATCATTTGTAATATGAGCAGAGGCAAATCTCCAGGGCATGATGGGCTCAGCATTGAGCATTTAAAGTACGCGGGTGTGCATCTGCCGCGAGTGTTGTCTATGTTCTACACAATGTGCATTAGTCACGCGTACCTACCAGACAATCTCATGAAGACCATCATACCATGTATCAATATTAAAGAACAAAACAGGTGACATCGCGGACAGTTGTAATTATCGTCCCATTTTCCTTGCGACGATTATTGCAAAGGTACTGGATGGTATGCTTGATTCTTGTTTAAATGATTATATACATCTTCACGATGCGCAGTTCGGATTTCGTGCCGGACTTTCAACCGAAAGTGCTATTCTAAGTCTTAAGCATACCGTTCTGTATTATACAGATCGCAAGACGCCGGTGTACGCCTGTTTCCTTGATCTTTCCAGGGCATTTTTGCATGATGTGCTCTGGAGGAAGATGGGAGACAGGGGTATACCTGCGGAAGTATGTAGGCTGTTCCAATATTGGTATGGTAACCAAAACAATCATGTGAAATGGGATGGAACATTCTCTGACACGTATAGGTTGGAGTGTGGGGTAAGACAGGGTGGTCTAACGTCTCCCAGGCTCTTCAATTTATATGTAGATAGCCTCATTACTGAACTCAGCAGCTTACGTGTTGGATGCAGTATTGATGGTATTTCTATTAACAACATCAGTTATGCGGATGACATGGTGTTGCTGGGTCCATCGGTAGGAGCTATCAGAGAGCTAATTAAAGTTTGTGAAGCCTACGCTGCCACACATGGGTTAATATATAATGTGAAGAAGTGTGAGTACATAGTTTTTAAGGTCGGTGGCAAATGCCGTGAAGATGGGCCCGAGTTAACAATATACGGGTCACCAATTAAAAGAGTGTCTACTTTTAAATATCTAGGGCATTTCCTTGCCGACGACCTTAAGGACGATGTAGACATTGAGAGGGAACGTAGAGCTCTAGCGGTGCGGAGTAATATGTTGGCTCGTAGATTTGCCCGTAGTACAGGTCTAGTTAAAATTACACTCTTTCAGGCTTACTGCCAGAGTCTGTACACGAGTAATCTATGGGTCAATTGTACTAAGAGATCGCTGGACGCCCTACGCATCCAATATAATAATGGTTTCAGAATGTTGCTGGGATTGTCTCGTTACTGCAGTGCGTCGGAAATGTTCGCGCAAGCACGAACGGATGGCTTTTACGCAATTGTGCGCAAAAAATCAGCCTCGCTACTGAGGAGAGTGAGAGACAGTCCTAACAGCATCCTGAGAACTGTTGCTGAGAATTTCCATTCTCCACTTTTAAAAAAGTTTGTCTCTACGTTAATTTATACTAACACTAGGGAATAAGTTAAATTGTATTACTTACAGTCTATGGATTCATTGGTCCGAAATAAAGCAATATTATTATTATTATTATAATTACCGTCCAACATGGGTGCATCGTACTTAATCGAGTGTCAATCAGAGAGGGGCGTGACGTTCGATCTATCCATGTCCCACTTTCATTCCAAGCCCGACAGCTGACGCTACCTATCGTTTTCTCATCGATTCTTATTATGCACTAACGTGGGCATGAATTGACGTTACCAGTATGGAATTTTTACAGAGCAATTTATTTTCACAGACTGGGAACTTCTGTACCAGAACTTATTCCTTTGTCGCGGGGGACTTTACTAACATTCAAAGAACGAACATAATGAACAACCAGACTTGAAGAAACCATTTGTGGATTACAAAATGTTTTATTTCGTAAGGGAATTCGAATACTTGGCGTAGTGGCAGTGACGATACGATTACTTAAAACAGTATACCATTCATGTAGTCCTAAGGCAACACAAATATAATATGAGGAAATATAATATTGTTGGTTTTGCAGCATAATGTTGTGGTTATTGTTTGCACCTGATCGTGATCTTTTGTGTTGCTTTGAAGTATCACTGCCGAAATTTGGAAGTGATACAACTTTGCCTACACCTTCCAGGATATACCATCTTGAACTATGAATGAGTATATTATATAAATCCAACTAACTCCTCCTCCTGATGCAGTTGTAGTCGAACATATCACACAGGTCCCGGAACCCCATGACGTCACCCGCGTGCGACAGCCCGCACACCGGCACGCGATCGTGGTTGCATACTTTCGCCATGCTGCACCATTTTGCACCCATCTAGAGACCAAAGAAGAAATTAGTTAGAGTATATTTATGTCCGGGTATTTTGGGCAAATTTACAAGTACATAATTAAACATCCAGAGTCGACACAACTGGTTGGATCATAAGAAAAAAGCTCCTCTTGGTTTCTCTACAGTGTTTCTCTAGTATATCTAAATTTAAAACTCAAATAGTGAAAAAAATATGATTTAAACCATTCCCTGTTCCTAAATAGATCGCACTGAAATAAGTCATGTTGTCTCTGCGATGGCCAGTAGGCCACATAAATACCATGAAACATAAATACCGAAGTTTTGGCCGATTGTTGCTGGCCTGAAAATGAATGCTCTGTGCGATCCGTGCAGCATAGCATTTTCATGTTAGACCTACAGATTTTCCAGAGATGTTTATGAAGCATTGTTTAGTTAACCGGTCTATTAGTAATTATCTCATGTGCTAGAAAAATAGCAACTCTCTTTGCTGAATCTCTTTGTGTTTATAGTTGTTCACAAGTAGGTACTTACTATCGTGCGCGTCGTATACTTCTTTGCCACCTAAGTAATATAACATTAAATGGAAGAGATAGATTAGTAGGTGAAAGACAATAGAGTCAATATGTAGTTCATTGTCATTGTCATTGTATAAATTAAAGCTTTAAATTATTAGAGAAAATGTAGTATAATATTGGGATTATTTAATTTAATTCCTGTCTATTATAATTTTAGGGACTGTGTATTCTTGCAAGATATTTAAAAAAGCCAGCATCTGGCTTGCATATTCAGTTTTCTTCTTTGTGATTGCAGCTTATTGCCATAGTATTAAATATATGCATAAAAATTAAAATTTATTATTAGTGTTTACAGAACTCATATTAGTTTAAGATTATTAAAAAGGTAATATGTATTTAGAAAATGTAGACTTTAGGGTATTATATTAGTTGATGCAAATTGAACGTTCAGTGTAATAGGTACAGTTGCTAGGTACTTAGAGGTAAAACAAAGCAATGGAAAAGTACTTTCACCTTTCGACCCATTGCGATATCTTCATTATCACGCTCCTTTGGGGGTCCGTGAGCAGCGACCATTAAAATCATACAGCTAAACAGATAGACTGAAACATACATTTATATTAGGCACAATACACAATATTTTTGTTACTTGCTTCGCAAGCAGCTTAGTTCTAGCGATGTAGTTGTCTTAAACACCATATTTTGCAAACTCTGCTTTGAAACATATATTCTATGTACACCAATATAATATCTACAAAAAAATAGTAAAGAAATAAGTAAGTATTACTACTAAATAATCAGAAAAAAACACATAAAAATCAGCAGCGAGTCCTTGATCAAATTAATCAGTCCTTAATCACAAGGACTTGATAGCTATTCAGCTATCAAGTATAATAAGGCTGATTAAACTTTTACCTGCGGGTGGTGGGCTTCGTGGGCCTGCCCGCCACCCGATCAGCACCAGGTCCGAGAGGTGGCGTGCATGTTCCCACGCGCGCCTCTGTGTCATTTTTCTTCGTCCTCCCACAAGGGGACAGTTGGAAAAAATATTTATTTGTATATATAAATAAAAATTAGGTATGTTCTTGTTGCCTGTCGTTTCATACGGCGGCGGCGGGCCGAACTCTGGGCGGGGTCGCGATTACATGTGAAAGTGATTCACGCGGCCCACCGACTCTGGTTTTGTGGAGGAATACCGTGGTAGGTTTAGTCGGTATTACCGGGATATCTTTTCCCCGGTAAGTCCGACATAACCTCTCCGTCCTGCGGAGAGATACGCGTTAATGCATTCCCCCAAGTAAAAAAAACTGATTAAACTTGTGGTATGACTAAGGTCACATCAAAAGTTAAACAACTATACTCCATTTGGTTAGGTACTTAACTAAAGGTAAACAATCTTGATATGACTTTTTACACAAACACATATTAAACAAATAAACTAACGGTTCAATCGATTTAGTAATCGTTATTGTTGTATTTACCAGCAGCATTCATTCAGCAGCATTTTATTTTTAAACTGAGTTTTTTGATAAAAAGTTATATCAAGATTGTTTACCTTTAGTTAAGTACCTAACCAAATGGAGTATAGTTTTCGCACGGAGGCTGTTTATGTCTAGTAGATCTCAACAGGTCAAGTAGAACTTCATTTATACCTACCTCTTATGTTATGCTACCCTATTTCGACGATTGGTGTTTTCCGAACTATGTGGATCCTGCTACATAGCTGTATAACATATTCTGTGTTTGGGTTTTAAGAATTAAGTTGTTCTATCAAGCTCATAAAAGCCATTTTATTGCCAGAATTAGAAATTGTATAGAGAGAAGGTTCTAATCGAAGTATTCAGTTTCTAACAAGTTCAGTATCGATTCGCATTTAACTGAATGGGATTGGGGACACACTAATACGCAGCGTGAGTCACAGCCTGCGATAGGATGCAATAACCTAGTTAAACTTGCTTAGCGTATCATTTTAAGTACCGCAGTGCAGTCGTCATTTGTATATGAAATTGATATGCCGATTGAGAATGCCATTATAACAGCATGTCTTATGGAATAATACTAATTATTAAATCAAAAATATAGTTAAAGACTTCATGACAAATATATTAAAGAGATTTAAAAAACAATCTAAATAGTTTAGAGACCTTTTCTAAGTCACCAACCAATTACATCGGTTTGTCTTTCTGCACTTGACTACGCATGCTTAAGCATCCGCTCGCATGCGATAGCGTGCTTCAGCATCCTTTTACGTTGACGGTTGTAAGCATACTTAAAATGTAAAATAGAGTACGATACTGGCACACAGTTTAAATACAGAAAAGCGAAAGCTAAATCCATGCAACTTCATACAAAATGGCTATTTTTAAAAGATAAATGTGAATCGATGCTGATAGATGTAATTTAGACCTAAAGTACAACAACAAAGTTTTACAATTTATGTAACTGTCGTTTTTGCATATAAATGTTTGGTATAGAAGTAATCGCGTGTATGTGGCACGCTACTTACGCCACATTTGTAAACTTTGTGTTTAATTAACTACACAATTTATTGTGAGGTTTAGGAACATATTGCTTTGCCTTTCTATTTAGGTCTTTAACCATGTTGTAACATAACCAAGTTTGCGTTCATATAATGATTCTATACTGTATAAATATGCACTTGCATATTTTAAACACAAATGCTTTGCAGGTATATCCTCCGTGTCACGGTGACTTTACAATCCTACAACCCACGGATGCAAAGAACACCCACAAATATAACAAATATTTGTGGACACACCAAATTTTTTGTTCCATATGGGTATCGAGTCTACTATATTCGGTGCAGTGGTGGAGGTGAGGCGATCATTAAAACCACTGCGCCATTCGTGAAGTCAAGAAGTGTAGTTGTATGTCTCCAGATAATACTGTATAAAGTTTTTATCTACAGCGTTTACACAATACGATTTCAATGTTTTAATTGCAAATGGGACCTGTAGTTAGGACCTATTTGTATACTAAAAGAGTACAAAATTGAACAAATGTGACCAGCAATTCAGATAAATAATAAGTGATTAGGGTAACACCCCTAAACAGCTTTTAACATATTTATGTATTTAGATTTAATATAACGGTAAATTGGTAGAATAAAAAGAGTTAAAAACATTATCCTGTGCGGGTCTTTATAATTAAAAGTACTCACCTAAAACATAATTTCTAGACGCCATTTCGACAGACTATTCTATATACTTCCTCACACGAAGGACGCAAAAGCAATGACTTCATTTTGGTTTACGTATTGAGCTCCAACAAGCCTCTATTGTCTATTAGCAAAACTTCCTGAAATAACAAGAAACGACTCGGTTTTGTCAATATTATAAATTGAGGCACTGAAATACTACTATCCTATTTGTCAATACATAAGAAGTTTACATTGTTTCTTCTCTTCGCCATATCTATACTAATATTATAAAGAGGAAAGATTTGATATTTTGTTTTTTTATTTGCAAGCTTTTAACTCCTAAACTATTCTACCGATTTTAAAAATTTTTCAACCTTGGAAATCTGTACCATCGACGAGTAATATAGGTTATATTATTTAAAAAAGAATGTACTGTTACTAACATAAACTAACCTACTTTTACGCGAGCGAAGTCGCGAGCAATTGTTCATAAGTTGCTAAATGTTATATACAACAAAGAAAAAAGTTCTTCAATTAAAAATGTTCTAATGATTATTCTTTAATGTTAAGTTAATTAAAGCAGCGATAGTCTAGTAAGAAAACTGTCGGACTATCACGCAAGGTCACGAGTTTTGACGCCTTGTTATTCAATATTGTGTGCGTATTAAATAGTTTATCATTGCTAGCTTTTACAGTCACGAGCCTGTTCGCCCCTCAAGATTCGCCCCCTAGTAGGTATTTGAAAGTTTTCTTCTTAAAATCTACCTAAAAATTTCTATGAAAGGGGTGAAAGTCAAGGGGCGTACGAGCTCGAAACCGCTTTTACGACTTTGACTGTACAGATGGCGTAGTGTTTTAAGTGGTTGCTTCACCACTGGCATTGCGCCGAGTGTAGTGGGTTCGAAACCCAAATAAAAATTATGTCTTCCACAAATTGTTATTCCGTGTGGTTTTTGACTCCGTTGTTTGAATATTTATAAAGTTCCCAGTGACGCAGGACTTATTACTAGTAAAACAGCCATCTTTAAAAATACCGGCGTAAAAACCCTGCATGTCTGAAATTTCTCCGTTATGTTTTCGAGAATATGTATGGAATACCATATTCTATTTGCGAATACCAGGCAATAGCTATGAAGATACTTTCCATTGGTTTAAGATTTTTTAGTATTTAGTAATTGAAATTAAGGTTGTTGGTATTCAGAAAATAAATAAGATGTGAAGTTGGCCAATAAGCATACATACATTTCCATTTGCTACGATCCTGACACACTTCTCTGGTTTCATTCACTTTCATCACATTCTTCATACACGCTCGCCAGATTAAAAAAACCTTAGCCTGGCCTTCGTCCAGAACGTCTCCGATCTGATCGAGAAATGTTAGCCTAGGCCTTCCTCTTGCGACGGTTCCATTCACACTAGCCTTATAAGCTTTCTTAGTCAGTCTTCTCGTCCATTCTTTCTACATGCCCTTTTCAATTCTTGTCGCTATATCCACTTTCATGCCGCATCTCTCTCTAATCACACTATTCCTTATTCTATCTTTTAGAGTCACACCACATATGTTTCTCAGCGCTCTCATTTCTACAGCATTTATTCTGCTCGCATGCTTTTTTTGCCATACCCAATAATAAACATATAATGGCCTATTGGCCATTATATGTTTATTATTGGCTAGTTTATATTGCCTAATTTATAATTATTAAATTAGGCAATAGTCTACAATACTGGCTGATTGCTTATTAGCAATCAGCCAGTATTGTAGACTATTGCCTAATTTTTGTCATACTGGGGATAGATCGATTTCCAAAAGGGTAACAGCTATTATTGTTACATTACATTATTGTATCAATTTGTGTTGAAATAACCCAACCTTTCATTATTTCTGTTATAAAGAAATAATTATTATTGTGTAAGATAGAACAAATTAAACTTTAGCAAATATTTGCCGACTTCTGTTGTCGACTATACTTAACTCAGACAGTCACACTGTCTTTTTTTTTTTTTTTACTTGGGGGAATGCTTTGACGCATACCTCTCCGCGGGGCGACGGAGAGGTTATGTCGGGTTCACCGGGGAAAAGATACCCCGGTAATACCGACTAAACCTACCACGGTGTTCCTCGACATAACCATAGACGGCGAGGCCGCGCGAATCGCTTTCACATGCAATCGCGACCCCGCCGTGGTAGACAGTCACACTGTCTAAGGTAAGTATGACTGACTGTAAGATATTAATTAATAAATTTACTGATAGGCAGAAAATGATAGATGAGGCAGAAGTACGTGGAAAAATCTCACATCTCTCAGTTGGAGTAAATTGATGAGTTCGAACCATTTTTGTGTTGCTATGGAAACTTTTACAAGTCAAATTTGGTAATCTATTAAATACAAAAAGAAAAGGCATAAGGTTATTAGCACATTTCATAGTGACATACCTACTTTATCAATGAATATGTATTACAAGACATATAAATAAAAATGCATAATGTATAATTTATTTTGTTGTTTGATATTAAATTATTTTATAAGGCTTTTATCGCGTTGTTTATTCAACACTTTATTACATAATTTTGAAACTGTTACACTACTACTATGAAATTTTACTATTTTTTAAGCTATTTAGATTATTAAAAATATTTCTATTTAAGTCAAATTATTGCGTCAATGGAGCCAACAGCCATAGATTCAGGTCTATATATCTACAATGAGCAAGCCTATTGCTTTATTTGCTGTATATTTATTTTAAGTAAAACTATCAGCTGCTTTAACATTAAATAACAATCAGATAGCAGTTACTTACTTATACTTACGAGGTATATATATGTACCAGGGATGTTGCATGCTGATGATGATGATGAATTAAGAAACACAAAAAAATGGTATAGCTACATTTATGAACCTTTGCAAAACAGGCTTGAACCTGCAGAGGTGATATTAGATACTTTTTATTTTTATTAAATAAATAATAATAAAAAATTGTGCATATTGCACAATTTTCACCAACATCCGTATCCGCAATTGCGGAGCTTCAGCATCGATTTGGACATCCGCATTTGCGGATGTGAGCCTTTAAATATCCGTATTCGGATCCGCAGATGTCAAAAAATCTGCATCCGCAACATCCCTGATATGTACATAGGTCCAGGCTTTGTGCCATTACTGCGAATTTTTTGACAGCAATAACCATACACAGCATCGTCGCAAATTATATCTGAATATACTAATTGGTTCAGCCATTGCGGCTAGTCGCATGCACAAAAGCGCAGATAAACAGACAAAAAGCCTGATTAAGATTTTGTTATAGGTGTAGATTAGACAATCGGTGAGTCACGATGTTAGTTTTTGAGATAACGGCTACGACTTGACCATGACCTACAAAAAAATATAATGACACGTACTTACTGATTGTATCATATTCAATTTGTAAATTATTTCACTTACACCGTACTATGAGTAATATCAAAAGTATGATGATTATAATTATAAGTGAGTTCCCAGTATTGTGTGCCGTGGCATAACTATGTGCTTCTCGCGAACATAGGTTTAATGTCCAGGTTGGGCAAAGTGTTACTGAGTTTTAATAGTAATAATAATAGCTTTATTACCATTAATACAATTATAAACAAGTTCTTACAATTAATACTTGTTCATAATCAGGCAGTACATATAAAATGAAGAATCTGTTATTGTTGTCGGAATTAACAAAGCTTCCTATACTAGGCTTAACCTGTCACGTAGAAAGATATCTTTCTAAGGTATTTCTCGCTAGCAGCATGCAGTTTGGAAATGTGCCCGGTAAACGGCAATAGATAGGCGTCCTATATATACATGGGACCCAGAAATCTGTTGGGTTGTGGGCTTATTGGCGATGACCAACTAACTGGTCAACACACGACTCCAAAGCTTGGAGCATCGTCGTAAGGTTGCCAGTCTCTCGGTTTTCTATTGGATACATTTCGGAGAGTGTGCAGAGGAACTGCATAATTTGATTCCTCCTTCCCCATTCTACCATCGGACGACCAGACAATCAGACCAGCAACACAGGTACATGGTGGATATACCACATTTAAGCTCGAAGCGCTTTGCTTCCACTTTTATAATGCGTACCGCTAAGGAATGGAATTCGCTACCTAAGTCTGTTTCCCGATGAGTACAATCTGGGTGTCTTCAAGTCGCGAGTGAATAGGTATCTTCGAGACAAGCGTGCTCCATCGTCGACTGCATCTTAACTTAAGATCAGGTGAGATCGAGGTCAAACGCAAGCCTACGACAGTATAAAAAAAATGTTTTCATTTTTTGAAATTTCATAATAATAATAATAATACAATAATATTCTATCACATACACACAACACCATCTAGCCCAAACTAAGCAGAGCTTGTACTATAGGTGCTAGACAATGGATAAACATACATATATACTTTTTTTTTTGTAAATACATACATATTATACATAGGCTCCTCTCAGAAATAGTTAAGCTTTGTCTCTCTACACTCGTAAAATTTCAGTAATTACTGGTCATTATTATGATTCGTATTACCAAACTTATAAGCCCAAAACTAGAAACCGTTCACTGAATATCGCTTTCAAGTCACATAACTAGTGCTTAAAACAGATTTAAAAAGGCTTTTGAAAGGTCATTCTAGGCATACTAACAACGAATACTGGCGTGCATAATGCAATGCGGGATCACATTAGCCTTGGTCTAGATAAACGAGTAATTGTTGCGATCTCACTGTCATCATGTGATTTTCTAACATTGTTATACTATATGTACTTACATTGTAACAGGTTGAGGTAACAGGAAAACATGTAAGGACGGCGTTAAATGTACTGATTTATATCAACGAACTACGATTCATTGTGTTGGTACTGTTGATTTGTACAGTCAGCGACATAAGTAGTTAATATATATAAAAAAAGTATTATTATTCTATAGTAATAATTTGTGACTAAAATAACTATTTTTACTATAACTGCAGCAAAAATATAAAATACCAATATTTTGTATGAAAAGCACTTCAAAATCATGGGTATGTTTATCGACTTATGTCGCTGACTATACGATCATGCTATTTCAAAACAGGCCTTCAGCTTTCCTCTATTATGCTCGAATAGGGTAGGGATCCTATGTTTCATTTTGTACATTCTGTTACACACAAGAGCAAAAACCAAGCAAAAGAAATCAATTTGTGCAAACAGTATAAAAATGATAGCAAAATAACGGAGTAATTAATATTTTTATCTTGGATATCAGATATAGTGAGCGAATAGTTGCGATATATTGTTATCTCCCTCGGACAGCTGCATTTAAAGAGCCGTTACGTCACAGTGTGTATCGTGCATCCTTCTGTCATTTGACATTATCCCTACTACCAGATTAGAAACGCTCGTATCTTATTTATTATTATAGTAGATTTCAAAAAATCTAGAGTTTGTATAAAGTGATTATTTGACGTAAATAATTAAAAATGTGAGTCAGCTATCCTATTCAGGCAATACCATAAATAAAAACAACTGTCGCATATGTCTCATTCTTGTTTATTTGACTAATGTGGTAATTAAGCAGTGCTGTGTGGCATTTCGCCAGTTATATTCAGAGGGTGCCTAATGAGTTCAAACTACCGAATAGTTTTTGTTGTATTGGTAGATGTCAGGCTGTAAATGGGATAACAAGGCAGTCGTTACGATGATCGGATGACAAATATATTTAAAATGGATTCACTATTAGGTACCTGTTTGGTAATTAAATGTTGAATTATTTTCCAATTTTAATATAATAAAATATTAAATACTTCTTAATTGCTGCTAGATTTTGCTTGCGGTACTAGAGCCTGACAACGTTTATGCGAAATTTCATGATGATCGGTCTAGTAGTTCAGGCGTGAAAGCGTAACAAAGAAACTCACATTCGCATTTAGAATATTGGTTAGGATTTATTAATACGAAGCGATATAGAGTATTGTTTAAGTAAACTAATATACAACAGTCAAACAAAAAACCGCAAATTTATTTGTCAATACAAATCTAATGAGCCATCGGGTAGGACCGAAGTCGATGGTCTTACAAATGAATAGCCATTGGACAGTTCTGTTATACTCTTTTCAAACCCCTTATTATAGGCTAACGATACCACGCGCAATGAATAGGACTCATCCAATAAATATAAAGATTCTCTCTCACCAACGTTTTTATATAAAAACCATGCATATGCATAGATTTGTAAATCTTTCAAAGTATCCTCGATATTAATTATTGAGGCTTATATCAGAGTTGGAGCTTAGCCCCGCTTAAACTTGGGATTCCGGTCAAACTGGCGCAGTTGGTAAAGTAAAGTACCAGATCCTACTAAATCGCAGTTAGTTTTCTGGCTCATTGAGAATGCGCTATCCAATGTAATTCTCGACCCTTGCAATCAGTATAGTGATTATTTTTCGACAGGGGTTCATAAAACGTGAATAATATTCTTGGTGTTGCATATATCTGTAAGTTACGATAATCGTTTATATTTAGGCAGGCTATAAGACTGTTCCACCTTTTCAGTACTCTTATAAAATTAGCATTGATCGTTGTGGAACGATTATAATTAAATTGTTTTTATTGATGATAATGATTAGATTCTTTAATGAATGCTGTAGCTTAGAGGGCCAGTTCTTGGAATAAAAGCAGTTCAAACCAGATTTCAAGTTCCAATTGTCATACATATGACATATTGTATTCTCTTAAATTATAATAGATAAAAGTCGTATGTAAACATAAATTGCGTTAAAGTTTGCATTTGACGTTTATTAGACTAGATTGGAACTGTGTTTTGATCAGTTTGTAATACAAGATTTTGGCCTTAGATAAAGTGAAGATTGAATTTTTTTGGCTTGACTCTCCCGTTTTCTGATCTGCCAAAGCATTTATAATAAACTAACCGACATTCAATCTAAGTCCGTATACAATATAAAATATGCTTAAGGAAATGTCCTTAAGCATATTTTAATGAAATATTAATATATTTTATCTCCAAAGACTTTATATAAATCCCAAAGGTTTTATTAAAATTGAGAATGCTCGGCGCTAGCGTAGGTGGATCCCTCCAATTCAGCTTGATCTTAGTTCGGTCATATGCTTGAATACTTTTCCTTTATTTTATTTACAACAGAGTGTCTTATTAAATTGGACGCAAATTCCATGTGTACAGTTTCTAAGAAATCTCTTGAATCGTTAGGAATAAGTCAATGACGGACGGAAAACTGACTTCAGAGGTCCGCAATAAAGCGCCTTTATTATATATGGATTACTAATATTATATTATCTTGGTAGAAGTTTATTTGTACAAATATTGCCTCAGCCAAACAAAATAATATCATATTTGTGCGCATCGTGTTGAGTCGCAGCGGCACACCGGCGGCCTAACACAATATTGGTCTATTAATGTACTGTGCAATAGCAAAATTGCAAATATTCGAACGAATACACTATGTGAAGACTCACCATTAAATGAGCATTTAATCATAAATTTATTATCGATTACGTTCTTGCGATACATGATTTGTTACGGATTATAAGTCAGCTACTATCATTTCAATATAATTAAATTATGTACTCAACAATAATAATTAGCTTGCTAATGAATTGTACAATGCGACACGGTTAAGAAAGTGATTTAATACAAGAGAGGCGTAACAACGTCCCTAATTCGATCACTGGCACGCTTAATAACTATAAATCATATAAGGAGGTGTAACTCAACTGCCTAGTCTTGATCGTTGAAATATATGTTCTATAATTCTAGATTATACAAAAGCTGCTCTCTTTCTAATACATAATGTTAGGTCCTATCTAATATCTTATTCCCATTTATCGAAAACTTTTATGACTCTGTTTAACTTATTGAGTGGCAACGGCACACCGGCGGGCCAGACACAAAACATTTTCAATAATATCCGGCACTCCAAAAATTGACAGGTTAACAGGTATTGCTTACAGATAATTATAATAAAACTTACTCCAATCTGGGTCTAGAATATACGGCTTTGTGACCGGCGCAAACTTACTCCACGGAACCTACTTGTTCCTGTTTTAATATCGAATGATTCTGTGAAAGTAGGTAGAGACTGATGCTTTATCTAATTGCACAGAATATTTCGTTCATGATATATTATACACTCAGTATAAAGTATGTTATAGGTACACAAATACCTAGATGTGCACAAACATTTTAATAAGCCTTCCCACTTTTGGCATTGTCATGACCATGATTCTCAGTAAATGAAAGAATGTCCGAAAAAGCGGAGCGATGTCTCAAATCAAGCTTAGTAAAGTTCAGCCTACGGCTACCCTACTGTAACTAAAATTCAGTTACACAATGAATTGCAATTTTCAGATAGGGCCATAGTAAGGATATATAAAGTACTTCTAAATTACTCCTGTCTAGTTTTATAAAATAACTTATGAGATTTGTTGCAACCAATAACATAAATTTACATAATTACGAAGCACGGAGGCTTACGGTTGTATTTGTATATACTGATACGGCCTATATAGCCATCTATTTCGGATTGACTGCATTAACATGATAAGTTATTATACCGTCGAGAAATTAAATCGTAATTTTCTAAATGGAGAGGTTTAGATTCCAACCCAGCAGTTTACATGTTGAAATTGATAACAGAAATCTGGTTTCAGTCACTTTTACAATCAAACCAGCGTCTATCAAACCTAAATTTATTCACCGACTTACGCATGATTAAGTGTCAATTATCCAAACATCTTCACAAACTTTCACATTCATAATATAGCTCGGATATTTGAAAACAAGTATGCCGCTTATTATATGGTGATATAATAACATTACATCAGTGATTGTGTTATGCTGTCTCTAAAAAAATGGGTCGCTGCGTTGGGCTAGCGTAAGGAGTAAAAAAAACACTTTGGTCTGTTTGCGTTGGGCCAAAGGGTTTTACTCCTTACGTCAGTAAGGAGTAAAACCCTTTGGTCCATTTAGTAATAGAGCAGCCCCTTTTGAAAACTTCGGAAAGCTTATAAACCATCATGAACACGATATTAAGGTGGAAATATTGATTCCACAATATCCTACTTTTTACATCTGTCAATTGCTAGAATGCCAGACACAATTATTGAAAAATAATTGTGTCTGGTCGCCGCTGTCGCTCAAGACATGAATATTTTCTTTTGTTTTATGCATATCTATGTATTTACTTACAATTTTGCTATTGAAACATTACAAGTTAAAGGAACGGGTCGATTGAATTGAGATAAGATATTAATCTGCACAAGCCTAATTCCAATTAGTATGCAAGTGACCTTTGAATAAACAGCTATCAATATATCCTGCGTACGAGTGAACGTAAAGTGCTTCTTTATTGCGGATGCAATCAATGTCTTCAGTATTAATGGTTCCACTAATGAAGTCCCGGACTCGGCTTCGATGCATTTTGCTTTGACATAATGTTTATAATTTGTACTAAGTATAAGTTATTTTATCTGCCTATCAATGTGTAATTTAGCGCTTATGTTTCCAATTGGTTTTTAGATGGAAGTGATGCAATTTAAGGCAAAATTGTGGAAAGTTCCGTGACTGAAAAAGCCTTTTGAACCTAGGTTGACGAGTTGTTTTTGTATAATTTAATACTTGTCTATAAACTATTTACCTGTTGGGCTCAGTATGAGAAAGGCTAGATATTATTTTATTTATACACATAGTTCACCACACTAGCCAATTGATGTATGGCTGTATAACTAACCATAATTTCTCAAGACTCTAGAGGCTGCTGTATATGTTATATGCGGGGATAGGACATCTAGTAGTAGACAATTATAGTAAAGTTGTTTCATCAAAACATATAATTATGCTCATTTTGTCAAAAATAAATTAATATAACATTAAGTGTCACCGAATTCAAGCACTTGAAACTGGTTAAATATGAACAATAAAGAGCTAGGATCAAAACCATAAAGTCTCGTTTTCAATTTCTCATACTATAAGTGGAATAGACTCCTCTGTGACCTGTTCGTAGCGCGCTTGGTCTCAAATGCACAACCATGAGATCCCTAGCTATCGGTGAGACGGATTTAATTTAAATTTTATTATTTGATTATAGAAATACAGCAATTCCGTCCGATACAAATTCAGTAAAAGCTGTTGCAATAAAATGTTGCCTGATCCTTGAAGCGGCTGTGATATTGTTATGATGCTAGAGATATTGGGCACTCAATAAGTAACTTAAAAAATATGCCTATACAAATATAAACATTTTCATCATTGCTACTATAACTAGAGACGAGAGTTACAAAAACTTAATTGTTTAATTTACAATCATTTTGCGGCCTTACTTTGTAACTTCTAATTCTCAATGTGAGTTTACATAAAAACAGATACCTACTAGGATCCACTAGAATTTGCCAATCAATGAATCAAAAAATGATTGAATATCTTTTAACAACAAATCAAACATGTATAAATTATATTACTTTTTGCAGTGATGTTATTTATTAATTTAATATATATTTTTAGGTTTATTAGTGTTGTTAATGGCTGCTAACATAAATATGGAAGAAATGAATGTTTTGGATGACATCCTTGTGTATCCTATTCCTGCACCAATGGTAAGAATAAAAATGCATGATATCTCCTTCAAATACAACGTTGAAAGTTTTAGAAATAAATTGTAGTATATGTAAGTGACTTTTGATTTTTGCCAGAGAATTGAAAAACGAGAAGCACCACACGATGCTACAGACAAATTTACAGAATTTTTAGAGGAGAAGCTAGCGCAGCATACGCAGGCACTTGAGCATATAGTCAAAACAGTTGATCATCACGAGGAGACGATCAAACAACTAATTGACTATATAAGCAAAAATCTTGATAAGCCAAAATTACCCGTCAAAGTTGAGCCTCAGAAAGTAAAACAGCAGAAAGAAAGACGTAGTAATGATGATAAGGAGACAGAAAATCCAATAATGAGACTAGGAAAAAATATTCCCAAGTATGGCAAGCTAGCGAAGGACATATTTTTGGGGACTATTCAAACTGAAACGGATCCCACACCTCTTGTAGAAAAGAATCCAGACCCACCTACCGTTAAAGAGGTAAGTGCGATGTGAATCTCTTGAAAGAATCTTTTAAAGAAAAATTTATATACAAGTCATAATTTATTTTAAAATATGTTTGTTTGTTAAGTTAACTACTTAGCTTCAAGAGATGAGCACAACACTTACCTGTTCTGAACTATATATTTCATTACTTGATAATAAATATACTTTTATAAAATAGCGTTTTTCTATATACATATTAGAAACAAACTGAAATGATAGAAAATTTAACACAAGTGACAAATTATTAATGTATTGTTCAAGTTAAAATTTATTCAGATTTCCATTTTCTATCTTTTCAGTCTGCTCGTCGATCAAATAGTGGTGGAGAGCCTGAGATCGATCCAACTCAGCAAAATAAAGAAGAGCTTAGTTCGTGGTGTGAACTTGCTATGCTTTGCGAAAAGACTGTGAATCCTGTCTGTGGATTCGATGACAATTATGGATATGGCAAGTTTGATGATATGTGCCACATGCTGCACGTAAACTGCTATTATAAATACAGTAAGATACTTTCTAATCCAACTGGCTTTCATTTTGGTTTCAGATTTGTTGTCCGTCTGTTTTTATTGTATTGCTTTCTGTGCTATCTAATATTTGATTTTGCTTTCAGATTTCGTCATGGTGTATACCTGCCATCCAGTAATATAAATAATTACGGTTATTAGATTTTATTCATTGTACAATATTCACATTATATTTATTGCTATTAATATCTTTTTGTATTATTGTGACCTTCTCATCTTTGACATTGAAAATAACTAAATATATATACATTTATAAGGGTGGCACGCCTCGGCATTTAGATTTCGATGTTCTTTTAAATTCTGAAATAACAAAACATATTTATTGATGTGCAAAATAGAAAATTATTTAAATGGTATATAGTAGTAGAAGCTTATCGAAGATCACATTTACACAAACTTGTTAGCAGCTGTAGTGTGTGGTTGAAGAGACTCTAGAGATTGTGTAGTTTCTACGGTCTCACACTTGGTACAGTACGACCGCCACCTCTTCCTCTTTCTGTGCTTAGTAAGGTCTTAAGAAATCCGTTAAGTCGCCGTGTCCATCTCAGTTACCTTTGTGAGCAGCAAATAGGAATCGCTGTCCTTTTTTGCAGGCAAAGGATTGCAAGAGCGTCGTGGGTTTTATTTATACAAAAAGAACGAGTTCGAGCTCTTTTTGCTTCATTAATTATATAACAATCAAAATTATGCTCATTTCTTCAGCTATCTTTAACATAATCTGGCATCTGACAAGATAGCGTGACAAAAACCACATGAGTATCTTTCTTTTACTGGTAACTTGTAACAACTTACTAGTTCTATATTCGCAGTTGAATTCCAAAATGTCACATTTATCCAAAAACCATCGAACTTCAAAGGTCATAGAGTTGATGCCACATTCTCGTCTTTTATTGTGCACACACTTTAATACTTGTATACAGGGTGCCTGTGGAAAAATGTAATTATATTATTACTTTAAAATTATTTAAAACCACAGTTGGGCGCAGCAAATTTGTATTGGGTGTAAAGTATCTATTCAAATAAACCTTGTGTTGGGTCACTAAGCAATATATTAAAATCAATGAGCATTTTCAGAACCATATCCTAAGCTTTCTTGCAGGCGGTGGATTAGATATTTAATGTCCATTCATTGGTTTCTTGTGGTAATCATATAAGGATTTACTTCATTTTATTCCGAATCATCTTTTATATAAATCGTTTACATTTTCTTATCTCCTCTGCCTTTGCTTCCATAACCGTGAACAATTCACAATTTCCTCGAAACGTTCTGTTTGTTAGGAATAAATGTCACAGTCAAGAGCAAGTTTGACTTTTATTTAGTAGATTCCTTTAGGAAACGTCCATATATTTATTAGTTGGCTATGCCTTGTGACAATTAAATTCGAATAGTAAGCCTCTAAGTTTGTTTTTGGGTTGGGGACTGTGAGACAGATGTTTCATTTGTAAATTAATTAAGGATGTAAGTTTCTGATCTAAATATAGTAATGTTCCTTTCTATTCCCGTGAGAAAACGTTTGATTTGAACCATCGACTAGAGGTACTTTAGTACATTTATATGTAATGTTCCTATGTGTTGACACCACTATTATAAGTAGTAGTTGTAATCATAACAGTATGCACAACAACACAAATTCATGTATCAAGTAATGACGTTTCTGATTCGTTTTTAATAGCTCTCCGTATATTTACGATGACTGCACTTGAATATTTAGAGCGTAACGGAAAGATACGGAGAGAAATTGGTTTCAGGGTCACAATATATAGGCCTCCTTATAGTAAGCGGTTACGATGGTCAAAGGGCGTGAGCAATATCAGGGACCCGCGCTTTGCCATTTCTTCAAGATCTCCTATCTGTTATCTGCTACCATAAGTAGGAAATATTATACTAGCCCGTCTTACCATTAAGAATCTTACCCAATACAGAAACAACTCACATGGTAACTTGACTGCGTTCTTTTGCTAGGCGGCTGTACTTCTGTAGTAGGACTGCTCAGGTTAAGCAAAATTTCAGTTTCAAATGGAGATACTGTTTTGATAATGCAGTGACTCAGACTTTTGAACTCTTAATTTAATACCTACCTTTAAGAATTTCTTAGTTTCGGTGTGCACGAATAATAAAATTACCAAGTTAAATATAAAAAACGTGTAAATGCGAAATTCGTTCATGTATGTATGTATTTTGGTTATCAATTTATTTTATAGAGTTTCAGGTTTATTTACTACTTATATGCAATAACTGAAGCACCATCGAAAAAATGTACATTTGTATGAATGTAACTTAATAAATATATGTGTAATATTTATATGTTTGTTCCTGAAAGTGGTAGGTAGAAAATACACATAATTATGACTGCCTTGGTGGGGAGCAGCGTTAGTGTTTGTGATTGCTGCGCATGAGGTATCAGGTTTGAATTCCAGGCTAGGCCAATGAAAAAAATATTAAGTTTTTCGGACAAGAGATTCTCGGCAGTAGCCTAGAGTTAGGACCTTGGCGGTGTTATATACCTCGATGCCCCGGCAAGCACGTAAAGCCGTTGGTGCGTGGTGCCTGCGCGTGCTACCTCTCTGGTCGTATCGGATTACCGTCCCATACAACAGTAGAGTAGGCTTATGACAGTAGAAGGACAGGCATGTTTGTGTTCATAATGTCTACTGCGCAGATGGCCAGTCGTCGGTTAGGTTGGTCCCCTTGGCCGAAATTTGGTCTGGAGGATTCACTTATCTTATCTTATGTGGGGGCTAGTCAGTGCAAACCGGCGACACTTCGACCCAGTGGGATCTTTTGTGTCGACACTCTCCCAATAACGACTGCCATAGATGTTCATGGCAGCCGGGACCGACGGCTTAACGTGCTCTTCGGGACACGGAAAGGATTCAGTTGCTTACACATCCATATTTCTACAGCTATTTTGAAATCCCGTATGTAATAGAAAACATATCTATTGACATAAACCGTTCCTGTTGTGATTCAGTATAGCTGATATAAATTTTCTAATAGAAAACCTAATAATACTTTTCCCGGTCCCAAGCGAATATATCTTAGTTCAATCTTATATCGCTGGCACAACGAGGATCCTGTTGTTTACCAGCAGTTTATGTTACCTCTGTTTACCAGCGGCTCGGACACGAGCCACCAAATGCGCGCCAAACCGCCGCCGCTTTAAACTGCATATTACCAACCTTATCGTTTAAAACTGATTGTCTATTGGCTACGGATGGATTCGGAATGAATGACGCTATACCACGGACCAATAAGAACGCCTGCGCAAAAGAGAATAAAAAAATAATTTTTAAAATTAAAAAATCAGGCTACCCTCCCTTAATGGCCGCCATGAAAGTTTTTGTGTTGTTGTTTTGTGTGTTTTGTGATGGATTTAAGTGCTTGGAAGTACATTAAAATGTAAGTAATTGTTATTTGATTTATTATTGTAATGATTCTAGTAGCAATAGCAATGTTTTAATAATGTAAACGTTATAAAAACTTAAAACAAAATAGTGGCCGGCGCGTGCTTTCCGTGTTCGTTTTTTTCTCGATGTCGTATTTCTGCTTTTATCAATCTAAGCTAATAAGATTCTTATGTATTCTTATTAAATTTTTAATAATAATGTATTTGCAAGTAATATTATAAAATATATCAAGAAATATTAATAATTTGACTCTAACCAAGAAAGGGTCGCAATGACACGCACACAGATACAAATTCCGTATTTGTATGAGTGCGTAATTCTAAGAATTCTAGAAAGACCGTTGGCTCGATAGTTTGATTACCTTCTTGTTTGATATATTGTGGGTTTAGATTTTGTTTCTATTAGCGTTATATTTTTATATTTCAAGTTAAATATGTATGCATGTAGATGTGTATAAAATTATTTCCATAATCCAAGAAAAGTTTAAAAGCTCTGCAATGAACCTCGTTTTAGTTAAAACCGATTTGGAAAACGTCAAAGAGTATCTTCGACAACAGGAGATTATTCAAAAATATCACGAGGGCAAAACTAACCATCGTGGAATCAGTGAATGCTACCTTGCTCTCTCAAATAAGTACTATTGGCCTCAAATGAAGGACCACGTTGCAAAATATATCAATGAGTGCAATATTTGTGGCCAGGCTATATACGATAGGAATTCCATAAAACAAAGCTTTTGCATAGTACCACCGCCATCAAAACCGTTTGAAACCGATCATTTAGATTTATTTACAGCAAAGAATGAAAAATATTTAACAATTATCGATTCATTTTCAAAGTATACCCTAGCCTATTATCTTAGAGACGGCACGACAATAAGTGTTATCCAAACTGTTCTCACGTTTTGCTCCCATCACGGTATACTTCTATCTGTCGTCACAGACCAAGGACCCGAATTTAATAATCAATTATTTAACGAGTTCACACGTGTTTACAAAATTCAACATCATAAAACTTTGGCACACACTCCCAATGATAATGGGATGATAGAACGTTTACATAGCACCTTGTTAGAGCACCTTAAGATTTTTAGATTAGAAAAACGTATAGACCGGTTGTTACTCTTATGTTATACTACCATAATAGTATAATTTACAAAATGTAGATCTTCGGACATAATCACGAGTCATACAGATCCTCGTGACCCTCTATAAATTGATTTATCTGTGCGCTTGCTACAGCAATATGTGTAAGAACATAGGGATAAAATGTTTAAAGTTTATGAGATTATCAATGAAACAGCTCTGCACAAACGTACTGAATTAATTGAAAGTAGAAATAAAGTTAGAGAGTCTGAAAAGGAATATGAACCTAATCAGTAAATATTTATTAAAAATCCCTTAGCGATCTGACAAAAACTTGCTCCACGATATACAAATGATACAGTATTTGCCCATTAACATATATACCAAAAACAATCTCGGACCCGTCACAAAATCACGTCTTAAGAGGACGCCTAACACTGGAACATTGTTACAGGATACTAGTGCTAACGATGTTCCTGGTCCATCTGATTCGAGCAGAGGACATTTCACTTGAAACTCTTGAATCAAAAATAGACCTAGCAAAGTTACAATTAAACGAGTTCAATCTATTAGTTAACAATAGAACCACGGCACTCTTTGAACCCCATATGAACTATCTTAATAATAAACTAGAAAAAATATCGTTACAATTAGAAAGTTTCGAACCAAGCTGGAATAAACGTGGTCTCATAGACGGACTAGGTTCTATTATTAAAAGTATATCGGTAAATCTACACTACACAGATGCTATAAAATATGATGATGCCTTCTGAATTTTACAGGGAAATGAAGATAAATTGTAGTCCGAATTTTTTACTCAGATAAGTTTAACTAAGGATTGGATGCTCGAGTATTCAAATACATATATTAAAAAAAATTAGTAACAATCAAAAGATAATAGCCAATAAAATGAATTCCCTAATAAACCAAGAGAAATCTTGGCAAGGAGATTCAATAACTTATGCCCATCTAGCTCAATACCGGCTTATTCTAAATGACAATGTTGAAACGTTATCCGATGAATTATATAGAATAGAAGTTATGTTAGCTTTCATACGTGGATCAAGCACAACGCACTCTATGGTTAGTTTAGATAATCTTAAAATATGTTAAGCAAATTAAAACTAATTTTATTCTAAAGACGAGATAATTGATGTAGATCTTAGAGAATATTATAATATTTTAAGGGTGGGATCACATTATAGTGATAAAAATATAGTAATAGTCATGGAATGCCCGATTGCATTGCCTAGAACCTATACCTTATACAAACTTTCCATAGTACCCAGTAAACATAACTTAGTCCTTTACCTTACACCTTACTTTACATAGCAATTCAATTCAAGAATCATATTATATGTACATAAGGACAGAATGTCCGAAGATCAATACATGGTACCTCTGCGAAGAGAAACTCAACTATAGAATACAGGACAAACCAGAATGCATCCAACAACTCATTACCAAACAGAATACTAGCTCCTGCACATTTATTCCTATCAGCCCAGAAAGAGAAGCCATGGAACAACTAGATAAAAAGTATTACACCATCAGCTTCCCAAACCCAACGAAAATCCAGTTATCATGTGGTCAAGAACTATACAGGACCGTCCAAGGAAGTTACCTAGCCACAGTACCCCAAAATTGCTTTATCGAGAGTACAGAGTTCACGATATCCAATACGAACAACAGAATCAAAGGTCTTACACTGAAAATAATACAATCTCCTATAAGTGAAAAGGATATTTCAAAAAGGGAGGTATAACTAGTGAAGCTGAATTCATCAAAGGATTTCGGTACAGCATCCTGCATAACTCACCCACGTCAATGTTGAGAGCATCTATCATACTGCCATACCCGTGTACCTCATACTATTCGGTGCATGTACACTTGCGATTACATTAACCTATCGACGATTTTATGCGAGAAAGAAGGTTGAGAAAGTTGGCTGTTCTGCTGTTCTGCTTCACACAACTACACAATCAGATACCGCTCAGGAAATTGACGCCCTAGTTAAGTCCAAAGGAAAAATTCGGCCAGATGAAGTAAAGATTAACACCTATCTTCTAGCAGCAACATTGTCGTCTTCGTTAGAATAACGTCCCTTATTTTTTTTAACCTGGGGATTGCATTGGCGTTTTCCCCTCCGCGGGGGTGGGCGGAGGGGTTATGTCGGACTCACCTGGGAAAAGATGAAGATATCCCGGTAATATCGACTAAACCTTCCACGGTGTTCTTTTTCACAATCTATCTATTCACTTAAGATCAGGTGAAATCGCGGTCAAACGCAAGCCTATTACAGTGTAAAATAAAGATATCTATGGCCGGGGCGCAGGGATCACTCGCGCATTCATCCTGCAGAGCATAACGTCTCTGGAATCTCATACCACCCACTACTACTATATTTCGCAATATATTTCCAAGTTGTAATTTTACATGTAATAAAACATAATTTCATTCTTGGTACAACCATCGACCAGTTATCATTTCTATGTAGTTCAGTAACATTTTAATTTACTTTCTATATAATTAAATTTATTTTAAAGAAAAGCGAGTTTCTTTGTATCCTCCGACTACAGTCTACGTAATTTTCTCTCATTTCAACCGGTCTTATAATATAAACAATTGAACACAATCATGAAATGGTCTTGTTTATATTGTATAATAGCTAATATAATAATTTTCCCAGAAGTACCTTTTGTTTTATACTATGAACAATGAGTGCTTCGTAAATTACAATATGCTAACTCAAGTACCACGCGGCGATAACGTAAACATATAGCGTGGCTCCAGATGTTTTTTCACCGACGTAGGCGCCGGCGCCACGACGGGTTTCATCAATCATAAAATTTATTTAATTTCTTCCAAATTTATTTTAATATTATGACCGAAACCATGTTATGTTTATGTATGTACGAAAAAGTATATGGTATTATATTTATTTCTGTTATGCAACACACAATATAACAGTTTCCAAAGAAAATACTATTGTGATTTTTATTTATATGTGATATATTATTCTAAAATGCGGTTTCTCATTATATCGCTCGGTAAGTTATTGTGAAGTAAGACATTTCAAAAGAACATAGGTACCTATTTATAATACAAAAGCCGGCATTCAATTGCCGGCCAGCAATTGCTGATTTCCATTTAAGACCAAATTAGACCACATGGAATTAGATTATACAGTATACATAGACGCACGAATGTTTTCCGGAGGGGGAGGCAGACGACTACGGATTTCCATTTGCTACAATCCTGGTATATTTCTCTTCATCGTTCATTGTCAGTGCTCGTTGCAAACTTTACACATCTTCGAAAACATTGTGGGAATCTCTCAAACATGCAGGTTTCCGCAATGAGACTCTTTCATTGTAGACACCACAGAAGGTACGGTTGTTAACTAAATATTTAGTGGAATAGACTCGAGACAGTCCAACGGATATATTCTTTGCTTATTAACACAAAAGTAGCGATGAAATAAATTGTGAATACCGGCTGGGTATAAATGTCACATGTAGCAATACTATAATGTGTGTTTATTATAGTAGAAATAGTTTACTCATTCAAAAAGGTGCCTCAAAGAATTTCAGTAAATACTGTATTATATTTGGTATTTAGGCCGATTACTAACTTACTAAAGAGCGATTTGATATCTGCTCCTTTATACATACTCCACTAGTATTATACAAACGGAATGCAGAATAGTTGAAATATTATATACGAGTCTGGAAGATGTGATAGGTCTGTATTCAACTACACAATAGTATGCACTAGCGAACTACTCTGCATAATATGATAAAATACGTTGTGTCTTTCTTCTTTGTGCCTATTAGGGTACATATTTCTAAGTCAAGGCGTGTGTAGATGGTTGAAACAAAATACACGATTAATGTCACTTTACAGTAACAATATTGCTGATGACGATATGGAACTCAGAAGCAGGCAAAAGGAATAAAGTAAGTACAGACTTTAATAAATCTAAACGCTGTGCGCCATCTCAACCGTCAGTAACACATTGATGACAATTCTCTTCGGTCTGATTAGGCAGAATGTACTGTTTAATATAAAGACAGACTTTATACACAGTCAAAACTTACAGACTCAATATTTTGCAACATAGTACCGCCAGATGCATGGAAAATTATATTTCTTGAGCTAGAAAGACGGGTTTGTTTTTATTTTTGTCTTATAATTAAAATGACCAACGTTATACAGCCATGAATAGATAGCACTTTAGTTTTTTGATGATATAAGTAAATTACGGAATATTGACTTTTTAAAGGTCGTTGTAATTGCGTTATTATGTTAAAATGGTACGGAAAAATCTGTAATTAAATTTGGTTGTAATTTTACTAGTGAATATTCTGTTATATCTAAAATCGAACTGGAACTAAGTCCTGTATCAAATAATCGATACAATAATTACCCAAATTCAGAACAACTATTTGTGGATCATACAATCGGCGCAGTGGCAATAGCAAAGCGACCACTTAAACTACTTCACCATCCGTACAAGCAATATTATAGAATAAAAATGAATAAGATTTGCAATATAATAATTAACGTAAAATAAAAACTTTCAATACTGAAAATCACTCCCAAATCTAGACCCTCATGTGTATCCCAATTTCTATCATAATTATAAAAGCGAAAGATGAATGATAATAATAATAATAATAATTTTATTGCCAAGAATATGGTGATATACAGGTTCTTAAATTAAATATTGTACATCATATTCTGCCATTACAGGCATGCAAATATAGATTCTGTATGTATTTATGCAAAATTAAGTAGTATAAATAATGAAAAATGATACAAGATTTGTCCTTCTAGTTTGAAGTCACACAGTACCAATTTATAAAACATTGGACGTTTCCGTCAAGGAAGAACAAAATAAAATATACAAGTGATGTCATTTTTTTAAAGTGTTCAGTATAATAATAATAATAATATTCTACCACATATACACAACACCATCTAGCCCAAACTAAGCAGAGCTTGTACTATGGGTACTAGACAATGGATAAACATACATATATACTTTTTTTAGTATATAAGTTACTTGCAATTGTTCACGGATAAGTATATTTTAAACTTACTTTAGCTTACTTGTTCCGCTGTTCTGTCTTTGAAACGCAGTAGCTTCATAGTATGTATATGTTTATATCTATATGAATAATATAATTGTGAGATAATAAATTGTACTTTTCAGGTTTGTTACACCGCGAAAACATGTATTCACAATGCAGACGAGAAATGTGCAGTGGATAAGCATGGAAAAGTGAGGCGATTCTACGATAGCTGTGACATTCTCGAGTATAACTGCTTGTACAATGCTAGTAGGTGAAACTTTTACTTTTCATTGCATATAGATCACTAGTTCTTGCCCGCAACTTTGTCCGTGTGAATTACATGAACACGTTTAACGGGATAAAAATATCCTTTTTATTAATATAGATTATGTTCTATCCGGGTGCTAATTTTCATCTAAATCTACTCAATGGTTTTCTCTTGATCGAGCGACAAACATTCAAACAATACATTTATAATATTTGTATAATATACCTTTATTTTTTATGAACACAATTACGGGGCCAACTTGAAATGTCCAAGTTAATATATTAATTAGTAAACCTTTTGAATACTTATAGGGAAAGAGTTAGTATGTACTGTATTATGTATGTATGTACTGTATTATGTATGTTTTAAATTATTTACTAATAATTAAAAAAATATTTATCCTCATCCCTCACTATGAAATGATAGTTAAAAAAGTGTCAAGAGCTTTGGGCTTTATTATAAGAAATGGTAAAGTTTTTCGTAAGGCAAGAACTAAGATTTTGCTATACAATAATTTTGTTAGAAGCATTTTAGAATATTGTAGTGTAGTTTGGCGCCCGCATTATGTTGTTCATATCTTAAGAATAGAACGTATACAAAAGAGATTCTTATGGCACTTATCACATTCAACTTCATTTAATGCAAAAACAATCTCATACAAAGAAAAGCTTACTCACTTTAAAATGGATTCTCTCGAATCAAGAAGGAAAGATTCGAAACAAGATAGACTGTCCACAATTGCTGGCTAGACTTAATTTTAGAGTGCCATATAAATACCCTCGGTCTCACATCACTCCTCTTTATCCACCACTCAGAAGAACAGTTTTTGGCACTGCTTCTCTTATGCCTCGATTGTGCAAGCTACTCAATCTCTGTAGTGATTCGGTCGACATACACATATGCAGGTTCTCTTACTCACTTTCGCGAATTAGTAAGAAAAGTAATATACTAAATATTTCACTAGTTTATAAGTTTTAGTTGTAAATTTTAATAATTATAGGTATCTTTATTAGTGCATGTAGTGTTTGCTGTTAATTGGATGTAACTTTTTGTCTCAAACCTCATGTGTATATAATTGTGAAAATGTATTATTGTTACATTTGTTAGCAAACCAAAATAAATAAATAAATATTTTTCTAAGGAGGCACCTCAGAAAAGGATAAATTTATTTAAAAAAATTACGCCCTACCTATTTGAGTCTTAATTTACAACGTTATTATATTCTTGTTGACCCTTCAAACTAAGCTAACATGCTTGTGTTTGGAGTGGGTTTACGCCAGCAGAATAATTTATAAAGTAATTAGGTATTAATAGACACTTACAATAATAACATATATTTTTCAGCTTTCGCTAAAACAAAACAAGATCGATGCAGAAAGCTGCCGCCGATTGAATCTAAAGAAAAGACAGAACAGTGACCGTGATTGAAATCTTAAATAAATCGTTCAGCCATGAAATTCGCTTTTATTCATATGTACGCATACATACATTGAGAGGAAGTGCATAAATGTAGGTGCATTTTTCAAAGTGAAATTATTATAATATTATCCACTGATTACAGATTTTACCAACCAAGATTCTATACATCAGAATAATTCTTTACTGTAGGACGACAAAGTATCGTCAATTGTGACATACAAAACTGCACTATGTATGTATACAAACTAAATCCGTTTCTTGCGATTTCCTTTCTTCAAAACTTACCAGCACTTTGGTTTGCTAATTACTAATATATTATTAACCCCTCTCGCTAACCTAGATTGCTTCTGCTAGGAGTGGGTTCACGTCAGTGGTGCAATGGACGGATTCATGCCCGCGATTTTTCGTTCACAATGAGATGAAAATGTAATATCTTTTAATATTGTACATCTCGCTTCTCAATTAATACATATTCAGCCGAATGTAGTAAATTATGCTTTTGTGTAAAGATTATAATTTGTATGAAGACTTAATAGAAATGTGTTAACATTAATTAGGTATTTCTCTAAAATACAGTGCACACTAGGCAGATCTTTACAATACATAGTATTTCTGTAACTAATGCCTTATTGCTATATTTCTTATTCCTACACTTTCATGGAGATTGCACGTCACGCGCGATAGACTTTTGTGTTTTTTAATCTGTGCCTCAGACGTGGCAGGCAACGTGTACACAATGTTTATCTTCCTTCATGGCAATCTCGTAGCGTAATCGGGTGGCACCACAGATTAATTATTAATATGTACTGGTGGCACATTTGAAACCTGGCATTTGTGGCGCAGGGCTGTCACTTGTATTAATTAATCTTTATTAAATACGTATGTTTCTCTTAAAAAAATTACATACATATTTACATGTAAAATCTTGTGGGTATGTGAAAGCTTTCTTGTTTTTTAGAAATAAAAATTTGTTTTTTTTCTTCTTTCGTTTCTTTCTTATTGAACAATTGATAGGATTCTTTTCAATAAGTTTACTTTTTAAATATCGTAAATATTTTTCCTGCAGCTACATATTTAAGTTACGTTTGAATTTAACCGGTGAGCTATAAAGCTAATACCCTAAAACAGCAAGTGTAATAGCCATTGCCTGAATAAAAGAAATAACTTAGCCTTACATTTTCTATCTTTATTAGGAAACAACAGAGTTCGAGCCTGGCCACAAAATTGTCATCAATAAATGGTGGTGTTGGAGCTCGAAGTACTGTGAACCAGATCATAAGGAAGTATGCGCAGTGGACAAACGCGCTAAGCAAAAGAGTTGGTTCGAAAGCAATTGTGATATGATTAAAAACAATTGTTATCATGAAACCGGTAAGTATGAAAAATATTCTAGGACCATATTTTCATTTTATTATACAGCTTTTACAATAGGTATAGTTTCTGTGTTGCAAGACTTTAGAGACATTTAATCAACAGACACAGTGAACATTCAGACATGTAACAACTATTTGTAGCAGGGATGTTGCGGATGCAGATTTTTTACATCCGCGGATGCGGCTACTGATGCGGATGTCCAAATCGATGCAGAAGCTCCGCAATTGCTGATGCGGATGTTGATGAAATTGTTCATCTTATTTAGTAAAAAGTATTTAATATCACCACCTTCGCAGGTTCAAGCCTGTTTTGCAAAGATTTATAAATTTAAAACGTACTACTGAACAAATGATTTCTTTCTTATCGCAACCTGCGACGCTATATCTGGTTCTGCATTAACATCCGCGTTGATTATTGCGGATGAGGATTCGGATGCAGATGTCCAAATCGATGCGGAAGCTCCACCATTGCGGATGCGGATGCGAATATTCGCAACATCCCTGAGTTGTAGTCACACAAATGTTTGTGTGACTGTGCAGTGGCAGTGTCGAGGTGAACATAGAACCACTATGCAGTTTAATATTATTTGACTGATTTGGAGCAGCCTATGACGATTGGTTTGGCATGGAATCGCTTAAAGATCTGTTAAAATCTAGCCAAGAACGGTTACGTTGTCCTCCTGAGTTACCAATGTACCCACTGGTGGCATAAACAGCATAATATCTTCTTAATGAGCAAACAAGGCTAAAGCAGGAAAAAAAAGGTTTGTTTCAGTTCCAGCGACCCACTTAACTTACAAAGCAGCGAGTTGGCACACTGCACTGTTGTGGTTTTAGTCGGTAGGCCCGATGTTTCGGGAGAGCCCGACATATCCCTCTCGCCTTCCCTTGGGGTGAGGCGGTATGCATCAAGAGCATTTCCAGACGAAAAATAAAGAAAAATAAAATAAAAAAGGAAAACAAAGGTTAGGTAATTGGCTGCAATTTTATGAAAGATGAAGTCATTCTTTCTGTTTAGCTATCCTGTTTCAATAAATACAAATTCCGCTGTATATTGTGCGTGCCTTACCTTTCTAAATAAAACTTAGGTTAGGTTAGGTTTGTAATTTAGATTCTTAATAATTTTATTGCTCATAATCAATAAATTTTCAGATTACAGAATAACTAACAGGAAGGCGTGCAAACATATTAATAGACTTATTAATTAAATTGCCGTGTAACTATGTATTATTTTTTTATTAATCCCATATAATAGAATTATAATTGCGAAGTAAAATACGCGATGAGTGTGATAAAACTTTGTACTGCATTTCGTAAGTATTATTTTTATTAATGTTGTAATTATAACAATTAAATAAAGATAAATACACTGGACCGCAAAGAAAAAGAGTCGTCGTAGGGTCAAAAACCTAGTAGAAAGTATGCCAAATCGCATAACAGCAGTATTGCGAGCTCGCGGAGGCAACACAAAGTACTAAAATGCGTGAAAACGGCACACCTGTAACCAATCTACATTTACGAAAATACTGGAAAACTACGCATTTTAATTTAACATTTATTAAAAATAAAAATCTTGTATTTTTTTTATTTTCTTTTAATCACATTGAAATATTCTTTGATTTAGTCTTTATGTCATAAAGCTAGTTCAGGTACTTTTGAAGATATTGAAGAATTTCTAACCGACCCTTCTTTTTGCGGTCCAGTGTACATAACATAATGTCGTCCAGAGCGAATTTTGGTCACGGCGGCCATTTTCGATGGAGACTGGCCATCTGCGCAGGAAATATAGTGCGGAAGTGCACTCTCTATTCCCTAACTCTCATGATCCGATGGGACAGTAATCCGACAGGACCAGAGAGCTTTCTGAGGCACAGGGGTGTCTAACGCCTCCAACTTCCTAACCCCGGGCTGCTACTGAGATTTCTAACACAGAAAAACCCAATAGTTTTTTGCTGGCCCGATCCGGGATGCGAACCCGAGACCTCATGCACAGCAGTCGCATTCACTACCGCTGCGCCACGGAGGTAGTATACTAACATATATTAATAGTAAATAATATTTTCCAGTGATATTTGCAATATGTATCTATGAGGGCCAAGGTTATAATTTACCTCATAATGGTCACGTAAGTACTTTCTCGTCATTATTATATTTGAATATAAAACCGTGAATTCGTTAAAGTACTAGACAGGTTCTATATTTAAGTCTTCTATAGTTAGTTATTAGTTAGTCTTCTTCGGATGAAATGCTACTCATGTACACCAAGTACATTGCAGAGGGAGTCTTCACCGATCTTTGGAAAACTGGCCGAGTCCTGCCCAAGTGTAACGGTAAACCGCTTAGCGACCGCAAGGCGTACAGGCCGATCACTTTGCTGCATTTTGGGTAAAACTTTCGAACGCATCGTAATAGCTCGTGCTTCTTGCTTGACTCGTAACATTGCTGATTCACAGCACTATATTTTAGGTACTTTAGACACTTTACAACAGCAGTATATCTCAAGTAGTTAGTTAATTAGTTATTACTACGCTCTTCTCTTTCTTCTTAACCTGATTATTGCCCATTACATTGGGGTTGCCAGTCTATACTAATAACTAATACTAAACTAAAAACTGAATAAATGGCTGAATGATGAACTCCACAACCTAAAGTAACAACGATATTCTAAAGTTAGACCAGTTGTCAGAACCTTTGGGAGTACTAAAGTCACTATATTCAAAGATGGCATGTGCCAATTCAACTATCTTAGATGTTCGTGGCAATTGGGTCCGATATTCCTAGCCGCATTTATTACATTGCATAACATTGGGTGCAACGAACACCTTCGTAGATAGTAAAAGGTTGTTGAAGTTTGATATTCCGCCTTGCTTTCACTTAAAATATTAAATTATCGGATAGAGGTTCTTGCAAACTCAATGAAATCTAATTTCAATCAAAGCAGCGAAAGCCTATTGAGATAAAGGTATTTATAGTCAAAACAGTAAATTCAACTTCCGTCACGCAAAATACAACAAAGCAATTTTAGTGAATAGGCATGTTATGTACCGTATTTAAAAAAAAACAATGTTGGTAGTTGCGTTCTCTTGTCATTGTGTAGGCCTCTGTCTTATTAGCCTATATGGTCTTTCAAAATACTTAATGGTCGAAATACAAAATATTGGATTATCTTTCGAACTTTGTTCGTTTGATTCTCATGTATGATGGTAAAAAATGCTAATAATATAAATACTTATATGCATCTTCATAAATAAACACTGCCATTATTGCAGATACACACATTTATAATATTTCAATTATAGACCCCAAAAACTAGATAATCTAAAAGTCTATTAGTATTATAAATCTAAAAATGTTGAGTGTTGTTTTGATATTTCGAGAACTCTAAAAAATGAATGTGCTTGATTAACACTTGCTTAATGGACATTTAAACGAAATCTTCACGACTTGATTGACTGTCGAAAAGTCTTAACATCGACTTTTAATTTATGACTTCATACCTATAGCGCCATCTAGTGACGCCATAATGTATTACAAACACAATTTGAAGCTGCAACTACATATCCATTTGAACCGCAGCAGCACGCCGGTGACCAGACACAATCGATTTTAAATTATATCTGGTATTTTAAGACTTGACAATTTAAGTGTGAACTAGACTTGTGACTACATTTTTAGAGATATAGGCGTGATGATAGTACCGTCTTTACAAAGCTATAGTGCCTTTGTTGGAATTACAGAAACCATTGTTGCGAGGAGCAAGTGACAGGCGTTTCTGGTGTATAAAGGAGAGAGAGTGTACTCCAGGGGGTGATGAAATATGCGGCTTTGACCAAATCATTCCTTTTCTAGCGGTGTTCGGTGACCTTTGTACCATGTATAGAGCCAACTGCAGAGGGGTTGGACGTTAGTAAATGCTATTTATAATTTTTTTAATTTACTTTTTGTCTGCGTTAATGGCGTCGTTGTGTGACTGCTGTAGACCAGAGTGTCTAGTGCGAGTTGTTTTTACGTTAATGTGATCGACTCGTTTATGACGTTCGGCGCTGCGCTTGGCCCACTCCAAGCTCTTAACCAATTAGAGAGCTAAACGTGTTAAACGTTTCGATGGCATTTACGTAAAATCAACTCGCACTAGGTACCCAAGTCTTGAGATTTCTGGGTCGTGCGAATTTTTCTGTTAAGAAATTGTTAGTCATGGCACGGAGTCTGGAACTCTGACTGGTAGACAGCAATAGATTCGAATTGAGTGGAACCTAAAACGATAAATTTACTGCTGAAATGTAGGTGTAATAAACACTGAAACAGAGATAAGGTTCTACCTACCTCTGGGATAAAGGCATGTCACTATGCTGCCGCCATTAGGAAAAAAATATGTACTTATCTAAAATTTTTATCGTAATTGATTTTTTTAATAACAAAAATAAATAAAATGTTTATTTGACACAAAGAGAATACAATCGCTGTGGGTACATGGTTATTAAACACTAACTATATAGTAGTATTTCATTAAAAGGTACTGAGATTGTTTACCAAACTGGGCAAGAGCCTATATATTGGCTGCATTACATTATGTATTTGGAATCAGTATAAAAAGACGCATTTGCAGGGTTTTTATATTAAATATAATACTGACAGATACGTCTTTTTTCTTATAACGGTAGTATATTATTTGTTAGTATATTACTAGGTTATTAAATAGCAATCTTTTTCAGAGTTCACGCAAATCGACATGATTGTTTGTAAGGTCAGACAGGACTACGACAAAATGCACCCGAATGAGACGTTAGAATTCATCCACCTTAACCGTACTACCCGTACGTTTCCAACTGTATCTCCCATCAAAATCGGCTATATCACAGGGCCTCCTAAAGTTAGACTTGTGTGAATCATGACACACAAGTCTAACTTTAGGACCTCCTCCTCGTAATATTAACTAAAAGGTTACCACAAACTAAGTAAGAAAACATTTATTACTGATAAACACTCATATTCGTAAACACTCACATGTACTCGTAAACAGTCACACATATTCGTAAACACTCACATACTACACAGAGTATTATGGTGTAACCTCTAAAAGAGTTTAAACTTCTTTCATCTGGTACCCAATTATTTTAAGAGTGCCGTGGTATTATCTCACATTATCGCTATCTTTACAAAGTTTAAAAGATACAATATCAAAATTAAAGTCTGATATGACGCTATAGGCTCTTGCTTGTAATTACAAGTTAAAGTTGTAATTTTGTGTAACTATTTTCAATAAATAATATATGGCTGTTAAGAAATCTTGGTTTTATTTATCAACAAGTCCCTGAGTTCGTCTCAATTTGATCATAAACCTGTCTAAGAAGCATTTGTTTCGAAGAATTTTTTAGATATACTGCTCAAAATGTTCTTGAATAATTGTTTTAAACGACAAATATGAAAAGCACGTTATTGCAAATGTAGATGTATGTATCTATGACAATGTGGACCGATAATAAATATCAGTACTCCTATATCCAATTTCCACTTGTGATCAAAATCCGTATATAAAGCGTTTATATAATCAACGTGAATACTCGCAATACTTATCCCATTTTATCGTTACTGAATACAGTACAAAAAGTCATTAACCTAACTATATTGTATGTATACAACTAAGTTTGACTGGATTAAAGCATTTATTAAGAATAGTAGAGGGCCATAGTCCACCATGTTGACCAAATTCAATTATTGTCAATTTAATTATTCTAACTTAAATTTATAAATGAGAAGTAATGAAGAACAAACTATGGCTAGTAATCGTTGCAGGCATCAATCGAGCAGCCTAGTGACGTGAGCTTTTTCATAGCTCTCGTCATATACATAATTATGTAGGTATCTTATGTGCCGATGCCGAAAATTCTCTATATGAAAATATGTAGATTCGGTGAGTCACATAGGTTATTTTTAAGCCTGAAATAATGCCCGGTGCCTGAGGGAGAGATAGCAAGGCAGCAAAGTCGCGGATACAAACTAGTAGAATATTAATATAATAAACAGATACAAGTCACCAAATTGGATTATACACAGCAAAATCAATTGATTCACTACTTTAAGATCACAAAAAATGTAGGACGAATGGGAATAAAGTAAAATTATAATCGAATAAATAAGATTTAAGTAATAAAAATTCAATATATAACTTTTTTTATTGTTCGACAAAAGTTGAACAAGTTATGTTGTACCGCCATATTACTACCCACACATTTTACTGGCAGTCTTATTATTACAATCGTAGAGCTAACTACAAAGTTGAAAATAGTTTTCGGTTTAAAACTAATCAAAAGTTAATTAAGCCGGCGCAAATGGCGCAATGATTCAAGTGATCAACTCGCTTCTATACTGCGCCGAGACGTTCGAAAAACTTCTTTTCCCTTTGCCTTTATTATTCCCAAGTCACTTGGGGTCGGCTTTTCTAGTCTAACCGGATTTGACTGGATATTAGTTTTTACACGGAGCGGCTGCCACCTGACCTCCACAACCCGAAGGTTAACGATACCCTAAGGCTAGACCAGTGTCAGGATATTGAAGGGTACTGACTTTCCCAATAACGACTGCCATAGATGTACATGGTAGCCGGGACCGACGGCTTAACGTACTCTCCGAGGCACAGAGCAGGCGATAATTGTCAATCATTACGCACATAATTTCGAAAAGTCATATAACTTCCGAAAATCAGAGTTGCGCGACGTGGGTTCGAACCCGAGACCCTCTGCATTGCAGTCTGTTGGTCTCCCCACTGAGCTATCGCTGCTTGCCGAGACGTTCGAAAAACATATAAGAAAAAAAAGAAGATCAAGCAATACACAAGTTCGATATTCATGAAAGATACAAAATGCTTGAACTATACACTAGGAATAATCTCTGCGTCGCATTGGACTTAACAAATATATAAAGATCATCAGACTCGGATCAACTCATACAAATTTTGTCTTGTGTGTGGATGTAGCGTACAACTTTCAAAACAACACCAGAGAGATCTTTTGGACTATCCATCTGTGAAGTCAATTTTAATATATGATTGTTTTTTTTTCTGTTGAAGCAGCGATAGCCTCGTGGCAGACCGTTGAACTGCCACGCAGATTTCTTGAGTTCGATCCCAAGGCACGCAACTCTGTTTTTTCTAAGTTATGTATGTATTGAATAGTTAATTATCGCTGGCTTTAACGACGAAGGAAAACATCGTGAGGAAACTAGCATATCTGAGAGTTCTCCATAATGTTCTCGAACATATTTGCCAACTCACATTGGGCTAGCGTGTTGTACTATGTGGCCTATACATTTTCACACTGAGAAAAGGCCTGTGCCTAGCAGTGGGACAGTTTGACACAAGGCTGATATTTTTTGTTTGTTTATTGCAGAAGGGTCATAAAAAATTCGCGAAATTTCACTGCATGAAGCGCCAGGCATGTACTGTTGGCGGCGTTGCTGTGTGCGGGATAGACCATGAACAACAGATCATCGCGGCGTTTCCCGACCTGTGCAGCTTCCATGCTGTCAACTGCGTTCAACAAGGACGTATGTATTTATAAACTGACTCTTATATATTCCTAAGGAGTAGACAGAGATGTAATATGACTGCACGGATGGCGTAGTGATTTAAATGGTCACCTCGCCACTGCTACCATGCCGAGTGTTGTGGGTTTAAATCCCACACAGGACAAAATTTGTGTGATCCCTAAATGTTTTTTCCCGAGTCTGGATTTTCTTTGTGTCCGTTGTTTGAATGTTTGTAAAGTCTCCCGCGATGCAGGAATTATTTTTATGTTCTTCGTAAATGGGAATGTATTCGTGTATCTGGACTGCATGCTGCTACTGCGAATTTCCTAAATGAAAGACTTAATAACACAAAAATTATTTAAAAAAATCCTCGCCTGATTCGGTAATCAAACTTAAGACTACATGATCGTATCCAAACATATAGACAAGACAGCTGGTCTTGTCTATATGTTTGGATACGATACGAGGCTAATTACATATAAGGCGATTCATAACATAGTAGCTAACCCGATACCGCGGGTTTCATCCACGTTTATGATTACTACTCCCGTGACTCCTAGCGTATACATAGCTGATATGGACTACCTTACTTCTGAATACAGTAGCTACGTAATGGTGAAATACTTTTTAATCGGCTATGTTTTTATTTATTCATTACAATCAAAAATCCAAATCTTTTCTTATTATAAAACTTTTTTTTTTTTTGCCTGCGGCTTCGTTCACGTAAATGTAGGCTAGGTTGGATTAAAAGTTACATAATTTTTTTCTGGATGAAAGTTATGTCCTTTCTGCTTCCCTGACAACGTACATGTGAAATTTCATGATGATCGGCCGAGTAGTTAAGGCGTGAAAGCGTAAAAAACAAACTTACATTATTATCACATGTATTATTTTAAGGAAGTAAGGATTGTAAAGGTAACCTAAATAAATATTATCAGCATTCTAATTCAAGTATTTTCTTACAGGTTACAAAAGACTCAAAACAGAGGATTGCAATGCAACTATTTCGTTCGACACTAAACATATAACTTTGCCAAGTGGTGAAAGACTCAGATTCTACATGACTAATAAGCCGACGACTGCGCAAAAGATAGCTGATATAGGCGACAAACCGGACAGCGAAAGGAGACGCATCACCAGCGCCATGGATCGCCAGAAGATAAAGAATTGGATAAGACTCAAATCTAAACCTGATAATTTATTGGATTTCGATTCAGGAGTCTTTGGGTATACTCCAAAAAAACCCTTATAATTCAAAATGTTTGTGGACGTTATCGATTAAAATTTCTTGAATATTAAAGATATTTTTTCTGATGTCTTTTATTTCTGGTTTATTATGGTAAAGTTAGCATAAAATAATCCTAAATGCGGATGTGAGTTTGTTTGTTACGCTTTCACGTCTTAATATCATCATGAAATTTCGCATAAACGTAGTCAGCGAAACAGAAAAGGCCATTGCCGTAAATCTTAGAGTTCGAAAAAATAATATCACTTGACCTTGAGGTCAGAGGTTAAAGATCATAGTAATTTCCGGGGTATATCGACTATGTTGAGTCGAATGGCGTTAATCGCGAGTCTCTAGCTCAAACGATTCTTGAGTTGAAAGATGGTATCATGTGACCTTGAGGTCAGAGGTCAAAAGTCCTAGTCATTTCAGGGGTATATCGACTATGTTGAGTCGAATAGCGTTGACCGCGAGTCTCTAGCTCTTACGGTTCTTGAGTTGAAAGTTTTATAACGGACGGAAGGACGGACGGACAAAGCTGTTGCACAAGAGTTTTTTCGAACTCTAAAAGTACTGTTACTAATCTAACCTAAAGTGCGCGAGCAAAGCCGCAGATAAAATCTAGGGGTAGACAGAGTTGTATAACATTTCGACACCTAGGTTTTGAGGTTCTACATAATACTGTATATCAGACATATTTCTAGTGTTTCTCTAGAAATTCTAAGCAGCGGCACGGAGTTAGATGGAACTGTGCTAGGTCGATGAAAGGTTCGCTCCCTGTTATTTTATGAGCTAAGCCTATAGAAATTTGCTACGACTATTTAGTCGTTTAATTATGTAAGTATTTTTAATTACATTATATAGGTACTCATATAATTTATTTTATGGCATAAAAATTGTCATCGTTTTTTATAAAGACTGCAGCGCTATGGTGTACCTTTGTATCGCAGGTAGGTTTGCCACCTAGGGTTGTCATCCATACTTAAATGTACTTCATTTCAGGTGTGTACTTTATACTGTATAAGGAAAATAAAATCATGAAAATTCTAATTTTTACCCTTTCCTTTATTTAATTGTTTGTCTAAGGCAACAATAAGCAGCGCAATAGAGCTAACGTAAATTTTATAATAAACGAATTATTTTCTATATTAATATTGACGTCGAAAGTATAGACATATAGATATTCGATTGAGACGTTCCTGGTTTATAAATAAAATAATTAAATTTAAAAAAAATATGTGAAAATAGCAGAGCATAAATAAATAATACTCTATTTTCAGATGTTGTAGGTACTTTTTTATATTAGAAAGTAAATATACAATATTTGTTGGGCAGGGTACTTTATAAACACACAACTAACAAGCACAAAGCACGTCCAGACTTAGAAAAATTCTTTGTAGATTATAAAACATTGTAGATACAAAATAATTGGCTTACATGGGATTCAGACCCACAACACTTAGCGCATTTGCAGCTGCGAGGTGATCCCTTGCCCGCAACACACAACAAATGCATTGTGTAAGTTTATGGAATTACTATTTACTGTAGTTAACAACAGCATGTGTGCTAAATTACATGTTGATCGCCGATCGGTTATGTAGTTAAGGCGTGAAAGAGTAGCTAAGAAACAAACAAACTCACATTTGCATTTATAATATTACTCGGACTTGTAAGAATATCGCAGGCTGTTTTAAATTACCATTGAATTACAAGTTTGGTAATTTAAAACTAATATTTGCAAAATTTTACAGCCATATTACAAATCTATAAAATTTAACATTAAAAATTATCGCTATGAATTTTTTGTAAAGATGCCATCTCTTGACAAATGATAAAAGTTATTTCCAACGGAGAAAGGTTCTATAACTAAACATTCAATGCGCCGCATTGAAAGAGGCTTCCGTATCTCGAAGCGAGGCTCTATTCATACATTTTTTTATACCAATGCCGCTAGATGGCGTTACGTGTAATCATTTATAATAATAAACTGTAGTATTGCCTATTAGTGGGTAGAGCCTTTATAGATCTAATAAGATATTTGGCTACGTAAATCACAGCAAAAATACGCCGCCTCACCTTATTTGGTGTAAATCGTCGAACGGTAATTAATTTCTTTCACACTATTTATTTCCCATTACATTTAGTGCTGGCGTAATAAATATCACGTAATTTCCGGAAGTTCTGCTTGAAAAATACATATATTTTCAAATTTACTAGCTATTTGGCTTACAAATTACTAGTATACTTGCGTTAACCCTTTCAGCTTAGCCAGATTGTTTGTGTCAGGAATGGGTTCACGACGGTAGTGCAATCAGTAGGCTTCTAATCCACGGCCTCTCGATCACAAATCCAATACCTTATTATATATATTATTATTTTATTTTTAATATATTATTATTAACTAGGCAACTGCCGCTTCCTTCTACTCCTATCTTTCTTTTTGTTTCGCTTTTTTCCTTTACTTATTCCTCCATTTTTCTTGGACTTGTAACTTAAAAGCCCTCGAGGGAAGAATGTAGAGGGAGAAATACGTTTTTCTGAGACTTGTAAGGAATCTTGTCGATACCTACATTAATAATAGATACAGCTCAGCTTAAGAGTTTGTATGTTTTAAAGCATTAATCTCAGGCATTAGTTTGATTTGAAATAAATATTTATGTATAAATAGGCGGGTTATAGACTATATAAAATAACATTATGACCTAAAGCAGTGATGTAGCATTCATAAACGCCATTTAACGTAGCTGATTCTGAATAATATATTATACAAAAGCAATATACTCATTACTCATTCACTAATTACAATCACAAAATTAGAAGATATATGAGAGCATATTGTAAGCTTAGAAAATGACTTTACAGTTATAATTTAGTACTTAATAATTAGTGGTCTTCTAGGGTTTGAAATTAACCGTACTTTATTAAATGAATTAAAAATAAATATGATACTATTGTTTTACGTTTTTGCGAATGATAAAACATTCGCGTGAACGATAGACAATTGAAATTAAACTACTGTCTAAGAATTATATCACGATATAATAAAAAAAAAACACTTCTTTCAGATACGTGTTACATAAATACATACATCCATTCACGCCTTTTTCCCAGAGAGTAGGCAGAGACTACGGATTTCCATTTGCTACGATCCTGATACACATCTCTGACTTCATTTACTTTAATCACATTCCTCATACACGCTCGTCGGTTTAAGGTGCTCTTAACCTGGCCTACAGATACGTGTTATAATCGGTAAATAGTAGTTATTTTCAATGGAATATATTTTAATAAATTTTATCGTTTTCACTCCTTCCCCATATAAACTTTAACTATCTAATAATATATAAATGCGATATGTAAGAGGTATAAACTTTTCTCTTTGTTATATTACTTTTAATGCAGGGGTATAAATTGCATAAGCAGCTTTGCTAACACAGGTTAAGCAACTAATATTTATCAAAATGACAATATTTCTTTATATTTATAATTCCCTTTTATTACCGTTTGCCAGAAGTTCTTTCACCATAACGTGATCATTGGAAATGCACAAGAATCTCCGGTCTTCCGCCTAACGGTTTTAAACTGATTTGTACCTAGAAAGCGGCCACTAACGTTACGAACTATGACTAGAATAGGAAAACGATTACCTGATTATGTATCGGTCATGCTTTTAATCCATCCTTAATAGACCAATGAAATGCAAATTGTATTAGTAAGATAGAGCTTACGTCAGGCGAATATGTTAGCGTATTCCTTGTACAACGCGCATGTATATAAGCTCACGACTATATCCCCGAAGGGTAGGTAAAAGGTCCCAAGTAATGCGGTGGCCTACTGCCGTCTACCGAGTACAGTTCCAGACTCTTTGCTATTACTGAGCATTTCTTGTCAAATAATTCAATAACACTTTTTCGACTCAAGAATTTAAACATCAAAATCAGAAACATGTTTATTCATGTAGGTAACAAAGTAACACTTATGAATTTTATACTTACACTTATTAATGTGAATTAATGTACATTTACCTGTTACTATGTTCAGCAAAGCAAGGGCTTAGAACTATTGAGAAGAGTAATCCGTCCTGCGATCTCATGCCCAGCAGTCGCATTGCCTCACTAATAATACTTTCAAAAAGGAGGGGTCATCCAATGAAACGCAAGCTCAAAGAGAAAAGTGAACTGACTTATAGAGATATGCTGAACCATGACACCGGTTTTATGATTCTAAGATTAATAGGTTTGTAATTGTTGAGCTAAGACGATATAGACGATTTCGTTACGGTCTATTTTTCAGGTGTGTGATTTTGAAGACGTTTCACGTTATAATATAAAACTCAGAAACACTGAGATACCTGGTCGTTGTTAATTAGAGTTAGAACTAAACATTACAAGTGTACTTGGCTAAAGATCGAGCGTTCTTTTTGTGAAATTGTCATATTACGAAACATCTGATAAGAGATCACGCCCACGTTTCACCTGTTATTCCCACGACACGATGTATTGTTCTACCCTCATTTATAAGGAAAACTTTTTAAAAACATAGAAAATATACGGTACAGTTTATCATGTCTATTAATCTGCATTAAAATTTGCAGAGCATTTAGGTTTTAATGAAAGTTTAATGTGTCTTTGTTGTTACGAATACGGGTTAAACAGGATGTAGGCAAATATTTTTTTTACTTATTACTAGTGAACTAGTATAGCAAAGATATGGAAATAAAATATTTTAGCAACGTCATCAGTCGTAATAATTTAAATATTAACAGCTCTAATAGAATTATTATTTAAATATTTTGATGTTTTGTAAGCTTATAATAGCCTAAATTTTGCCTGCGCTTTCGTTCGCGAAAATATAGGTTATGTAAATTTTCTATCTGGATGAAATAATATAATATTAAGTTGAGTAAATCATAACAATAGGTTTTTTATTATGTCTATCTCAGGACAGGAACATGGTTAAAGCTGAATCGGAGCTTGACACGTCGTGTTTGCTGGAGGAAATTAAACTACCTGCCGGATTAAGCATCGTTGTCACAGCCTTTAGATGGCTGGCTATGTAAAAATCACGTTTCTGAACGTAAGAAACAAACAGAGATCTCTGTGTGGCCCGTCGCCCAATTTCATTTGATAACGTTATTCATGAATATTTAACGTGAAATTATATACAAATACAAGAAAAAAAATTTAATATACAATATTAGGTTCTAAATATTAATCATAGTTTATGTAAGGAAAAACTATTTAAAATGTCTCATTACCTCAGAACATCTTGAATATATAATATCTTAATTTTGTCTTCTGTTTACGTGAATATTATTCATTGAAATTAAACTACTATATACGGATTTTATCGCGTTGTTTATTTGACACTTTATTACATAATTTTGAAAACTGTTACACTACTTTTACTTTTAAACTTTACTAATTTTTAAGCTAATTAAATTACTATTAATATATATATACTTATATATACATATAAAATATATATATATATATATATATATATATATATATATATATATATATATATATATATATATATATATATATATATATATATATATATATATATATATATATATATAATATCTTTATTTTAAATTATTGTCGCGCAATCGCCCGTTTGGCGCACTTATTATTGTTTTTATTTTAAGTTATTTTTCTACTCTTAGTTAATTCGAGATGACAGCTATTGTCTGATTACAGACTTCAGGTTTACAAATATTTTATGGAAAATGTAGTAAGTAGCATGTGTATTTGTTAAATCTGGTGTTAAGTAATCAATGTATACCACTAATATACTACTATTTCTTTTCCTATGTTCAAGAAATTAATGAAGAGCGGATTTGAATCTAAATTGGCACATATATGATTAGAACTTACAATATCTACAAGATATTATAAGTTCTAATTCTATATAATTAATAATGAATAAACCCACCAAGACAGTTAAAATTATTGTATGTTGCGTTTTGACGTCAAACAATTAAACACGTTTAAACTACTTTAATTCAGTTTCATATAGACTAGAATAATAAAACTTAAGATTTATAATTATACTATACAAATGCAACATTTCAGGCTTGTCTAAGTTTGCCTTCACGGTTCTTCGTACCTGGTATAAAACTTCAGCACTATCGCTAAGTTGGTTCGAAACTTTAAGGAAATCGTGAAAGGCTTGTGATGCAGGTTTCAGCAAACTTAGGCAAAGTTTCAGGAAAGTTTTATTATCGTTCGTTTTTTTTCAGCTAGCCACTTGCTCTGGCGTGTGGTGAGTTAAAAGATTTCCATATGAATAATTTATTAGTTGTTTGACCTCTATCAAGTGCTTCTTCGAAGTTGAATGTTTATTAAGGAAAGTGCCATCTATTGGTGACAATTTTCTTTTGTTACAAGCTACGTACGCTAAGCGCAGTGGATTTATAAATCTAAATGAATTATAATGTAAAGTTGCTAGAGTTGTAATAAATGTAAATAAAATATTCTATTCTGTATTAGACTATATATGGCGAATATATATTCATATAAGCGATATATAGAGTGCAGGAAACTAAGTAGCAGAAAGCTCGGGTAAATTTTGATTATTAACTAATAACGTTTTGTATTCAAGTTTCCGTCATATATTTTAAATCAAATAATGTGAATTTATTATATTGTATAATTATATTTATTGTTTACTAACAAAAAATATAATTATACAATATAATAATTTCAAATATATACTGTGTGTTCACTTAAAAAAGGTAAAAGAATTACTATTCTTTTTCTTTTTTAAGCGAATACACAGACCCATAAATTAAAAATATTAAACTTAGATTGTATAATCTTATATATAAAATTCTCGTGTCACAATGTTAGTTACCATACTCCTCCGAAACAGCTTGACCGATTTTTATGAAATTTTATATGCATATTTAGTAGGTCTGAGAATCGGCTACTATCTATTTTTCAAACCCCTTAGTGATAAAGTAAACATAAAAAAAAGAAAAATTACTTTTGACAGGACGATGTCTGTCCGGGCAGCTAGTTTAATATAATACTATCGTGAACAAACAAGGCAACCGAAAGAACTGCATAATTCATAACTGAGTTCTTATAGCCGACACAAACTTTACTTTCTGACCATTTCTTTTTATAATTAAATGTTTACTCAACCTATTAGTCGCAGCGGCACACCAGTGGCCACACACAATAGGTTTTCAATTATGTATTTCAATTCAATTTGTATATTCCAACCAAATTGACAGGATAACTTCAACGTGATTATGAATATAAAATCAAATTTTTAATCATGGTCAATTTATTAAAACAATTTTCAATAAAATTATTATTGAATGCCTGAAACCAGATAATATATTGAACGCGGGTGAACATCAAAAAGCCTTATCAATAAATAAAATCCCATCTTCCTTATACGCATCCTCTAAACGTTAAACAATAAAAGACACCGATATTAATACGTTATTGTTTCCCTTCTCTAACGGTATATCGATGTTATCGACAAACCGTTATCACACCCCTTTGTATTTTAATGCGAATCGATATCACTAAATTTAAATCGATTTAAATTCAGTTGCGTTTCTTGGCACGTGTTGTGAAATGCGTGCGTTTAAACAATTAGAATTTGAAAGGGTAAAAATGAATAATATTGTTTCACTAATTTCCGATTCAGGGTGTAAGCTTAAGTCGTGTATACGCGGTGAACACGTGGCAAATGACATGAAAATCGTGCGTGCGTATGAATGGATAGAGCTGATGTTTATCGATAGATACAGTCGATAACAGACTATACCATTTCTCAATATTATTATAGAAGAGTGTATCATGTAGGTACAAACCCTTGGATCAAACGTTGCTATTTGTTGATATAATGTGAAGTCTGTCTACACAATATCATTTATTGTCATGTATTTTGTTGTTTCTTGTCTATAATAAATTAATACGATGTTTTATATGATGTTAAACCGCTTCGATAGCATGTATCATTTTTACTTAAGTAGGTAGATTGTATTTAGTTAGGTTGGTCTAGTTAACTATTTCAGTTTGTTTCAATAACTGAATAGTAGATAACTGATAATTTTAATTAATCAAAGATACACTTCAACCTAGGTTTAATATATGAGATATATAAAAACTAAGTTAGGTCACGTAAATAATGCCACATCGTAAGTAACTTCATCTACGATATGGCATCTAAGCATAAACATGTATGATGTTCGGCATAGGCTTCCAATATGTGAATGAATCGTTGATCTAGAAACAAGCCGTGTGATGTTTTGCTTCATCACAAATCTCACAGTCTGAATGTTACTAACCAAACTTCCTTCAAATTTATTCAAATACAGCTATTAGAATTCTATTTACCATTATCAACACATTAAAACAGAGATTATAAAATTAGATCGCTTTAGATTCAGCAACATCACTCAAATACATAATTTACTTTTTTCTTTTAATTACTTATCGATACTTAGTGAGGTTTGTCACATCACTATAATAAAGCTGTCGAGTCGTGCGCTACCCTGTCGATTGTTTTCAATATCGACTTCATTTCGATTAACACGAATATAGGAATCGTCTTCTTTGATGGTTATCCACTTAGTATGCATCGAGTACGTTGGAGTAAGGTAAGGGACTGCATTTTTGCGCCTTATTATAATAATTATAATCGTTTTGCCTGAGTTTTTGACCGCTAATGTGTTGTAAGGATTTAGGAGGGCGCGTGTTATGGATATTTTGTGGTAAAAAGAGGCTTCGGCTTTCGTATTTTAGCCAAATCTTTGAATGAACAAATCGCTATGATTTTTGTATTCATTTTAGAATAATATACCAGAAATTAAATAATACCATATAATCGGAGTGATTATCATGATGTGTAAAATAGAACTATGAGTTGGCTACAGATGCCATTACTATTTTTTTAAGGAAATATGTTATAGTGTGTGTGTACAGAAGATAAATACTTATGTACACTATTTATAATTAATCTCGACAAATTATAATACTATAAGGTTTTAAAATGTCACTTGACTGTATGTCCATAATTAAACATTTACAGAATTTATATTAAATATTATAAAAAGAAAAAGAGTTATTTAATCATTATATATTATCAGCTCCAGCCATTATTTATAAAGTTTGTATAACATAATATAATGTGTATAATTTGATTAATATCAGTTGTGAACGCAGTTTTAACCGCAAGCCCTATTTATTTAAAATTTAAATATGTATTTTACTTGTTAACAAATGTAAATAAAAATTCATAATAAAATGTAGGCTAAACATTTAAAAACTAGATCCTTCCTTCCTTCGGTTAAACTATTTAGGAGATAGGCGCAAACGCACAGCAAACATTTCGCACCCTTAATAAAACAGAGACTTACCTCAGTATTTTGGATTAAACAAATTTGAACTCTATTGCAAAGATTTAACACAAATATAATATTAGTATTTAACATATACAATTAGAGTTCAAATTGCCTTATTTTCAAATTTCGAGAGTTAAGTCGCTGTTTTATTAAGAGTGCGATTTATATTCAGACATAAACTGCAAAAGCCCGATTGATTAAATAAAATTCTATTTATAACTAATATATGGAATTTAAATACATATAAAAATAAAATATATATAACACGAGTTACCATTGCTGAAGCGTGATCGAAATTATAATTATATCCTTTCAACATTGCACTCAAATTCTTCCAATAAGTGAAGTAGACATGCCGACATCCAACAAGCCTAACACTTAATCTATAAAGTGACCATTGAACGTGTGATATAATCCGTTCGCGTTGATATTTTCCTTTTTAAACGGAATCCAGGATGTATGAGGTATATTTGCATGAATATTTATCATAGATATTGTCGGTTCGCCGTAAACGCCACTTCAATACATTTTTATTTGACACGTTTGAGTTATACTGTTGGTTGTGAACTGTGATATATTAGTGTGAAACTTTTGATTACATAGTTAAAAATTTCTAGGATAATATTTAGCGCAGTGCTACCGTAACGCTCATATAACATGGATTATAGAAAAAATTATGAATTGTGATTACGTTCAGTTTTATTAAATACTATGAATGAGTGAAAGACAATTACTTGGCGATGGTACCAATATGCTGGAATGCTTTTACTAGCAATCGGCGAAAGAGTAGTAACACTCTTATTATGTCACGCAAAATGTCTAAGAGTTATGTCCATTGCTTTCTCTTTATCTGATCTTTCAGCAAGACACAAGATATACCCAAGTATTTAAAGAGATCATAGACTACAGAAAACTCTTGTTATCAGGTGGACCGCACGCTTATTTACCACCTCGATAGCAATAAAAATACTCTTGTATGAGTAACTTCACTAGATTGAATATCTTTCCGACTTATAGTTATACAAAATTCAATCATTTATATCATTGCATTAGTCCACAAGAACGAAGCTAGAGAGTATTATTTTTAAATGAGGCAGGGTCACAAAATCTTCCGTATGCAATGCCTATTATTAAACATATTATACGTGAAGCAAAAACTTTGTACCCCTTTTAACGAAAATTGCGCGGTCAAAGGAGTATGAAATTTGGCACAGTTAATGTTTATATGGGGAAGGAGCGGCGAATCCTAATATTTTTATAAAATATGCATTAGAAATACATTAAATTAATGAAAAACACTACACGCACATAACTATGCATTTGACACAAGCAGTCGAATCGCGTTCGTAGTATTTCGGTATTGTTCGGCTGATGTCGTAGAATTCTTTGTAACTGTGGTTACATATGTATGTGGAGTAAGTGACTAAATGAAATGTGATTATAAGGGTATAGATATAGACAATAAAACCTTAATAATGAATAATCTTAAAATTTAAATCAATTATGGTCGAGTTTAGACCACTTGGCGACCGCTAGTAATTTTAAATTTCCTTTTAACTTCGGACAATTTTACTATTTCATTTATTGAATCTATATTGTTAAGTTTTATTAATGTTAAATACTAGATTTTGCCTGCGGCTTCACTCGCATTAATCTAGATTTTGTCAATATAGTGCTATCCATCGGGAGCAGTACCTTTTTCTTCATGAAAAGTACTCTACGTCCTTTCCGTAAGTTGTGTATACAATTTATAATGTATAAACAAAGAAAGTCACATTCGCATTTATAATATTAGTTAGGATAGTGACTTACGACCAAACTTTATCATGATATAAGAGAGAAAATATGACTATAAGCAATAGTAATAATTATTTATTTTAGAAGGTATGTTTTATATGATCAATAAGTTAAAGACCAGGAGTAAACTTGCATTAGAATTTCATTTGCTTTTGTTTATAACATGGCTATATCTTTATGTGTCATATTATCAGAATCTGTTTAGTGGTTTAACAGAGCAAAGGTCTGAAACAAACAAAAATATTTTCACATATGTATATTATTATTAGTAAGGGTTTATATGTGCATAGCAATAATTACTTTAGTGTGGTGGCCTCGCTACATTGATGTTTATTGCAGTTTTTATGTGAACTAGGTGGTATTATAGCCAAGATTATTGCTTCAGTGATAACGCTCGAGGCTGACGTGTCAATGTTGGATAGATAAAGATTTATGTCTAGCGAGTCATGGATACCTACAAAGCCTATTGTTTCAAAGAATTTTTGTATTACTAATACCGTAGTTTTGATGAGTAAGGGATTTAGTTGTCCCATTTTGGTTACCCGTCCAAGAGCCAGTCTTACAGGGTAACCAAGACGCATATATTACCTAGGGCAATGGTACCTATTATAATATATTAAATACGGTATGCGCGTGATATGAAAAAGAATAAAATCTTGCCCAATTCTACAATTGGTATCATAGCATAAGAGATTATTTTTATTTTAAAAACTTACAACTTTCATTACAGGTAAACCCAATTCGATAGAGCGCTACATGTTAATTATATTCATAAAAAAATTAACATAAAACTCAACTAAGTAACTAAAAGAAACAAAAATAGAACTAAAATAAAAACAAAAATACAAATAAACTTTTAACTTATAATTACTTACAATACTAGGAACAAAAATAGAATAGATATAGAGAGATGGCGCATAGAATAAGGAATTTTCAGACATCATTTTTATTTTATTTTTTGCTTCTTTCTTACAACATAAATAAAAAACGGTAACACATGTAAGCATAGAACATCCTTATACGCTAAATACAGGTAGACTAAATTTTGCGCGCCATTCGACGTTGTAACATACGTATAATTTATAATATAATTTGCCTAGAGATTATACCTGTTTCATGAAAGCCTTTATATAAATTGTAACAACCAATACAAATATCATCCGGTTTCGGAACGACTAGTAATGGATCATATAAACGGTTATTCAACGCGGGCATCTACCATGCAATATCGCGATTTTATGTGACAAATATGGCGGCTCTTTTTTAATTAAATCAGGTATACAAACAACCGTACCTGACATCATCTCAAATATATGCCATTTATCAAGTAAACAAAAATTTTAACAAAATAAAAGCCCTTCTAAGTAAAGATGAAGACTTATTAGCTAATAAATATCATACAATATATTTACCACTTTATGATGTAATTTTTTATTCACAAGTGTTACAAAGCAACCGATTCTTGGATTTTTGACCAAAATATGCATATGTAAACGTTTTTGGCACTGGAAACATCAGAATTATATTTGTTTTAGAACAAGTATCAAAAACGGAAATTTGTGGAAATACTAGTCGTGGTTTAGTCTATAAAATGTTGGTAGTAAGTAAGTAATTTGTCCTGAAAGGCTTTTTATATGTGATTAGAATATATTATTGAGATCTTCAACAACTGATTGTTCTTTTCTTTATTCCGTTTTATATAAAATATATTTAAGGTAGAAACATAATTAGATTGGGGCGATATTCTATTAGAGAACTTCAATAAAACCTGTACCAAAATGATTTCTTTCCGTGCGTGATAGGTCAAATCAGTCCATCGTTGACTGAATGAATAATTTTTGATGATATTTTTAATTTGTTATGAAAAAAGATATGCATGTTATTTACATTTTTATCTACCTACTGCCTTGTGCACGACAGGCTGCATGTTTCATGAATCGATAAATTAATTAGTTAAGTGGTGGTTGGTGGATCAAATTAAATAATATGCAATAATGCAAAAAGCATTAACGTTTTTGGATATTTATAATTATGACAAAGGAAAACTAGTATATCTGTTTAACCTCTGTTTTTCTTTCCAACATTTTACAAATTCTTTAGAAATCTGCAGGTAATTTTAGGTTTTCCTTAAAACTCTGCGTTATCTAATCTTCCTACGACATATTGATATTTGGCGAACGTACGTTTCATATAAAGTACTCAACGTCCTAAACGATTAGAATACGAGTAATTTGTTTATAAAATGGAGTTTTATGTGCATACAAATCTGTATTTTAACCTCCAAATAACAGTTTGACGATATATGTCGATTAGTGACAGCTTTATAAGAAAGACGCGACAACTTGCGTAAATATTAAGTTGTTTGTAGAATAAAATATTGTCTTTCCGAATCTCAATCGAAGATTAATTTATTTAATCATTCAACCAGTGCTTGATCATTATTTTAATTGTTTTATTATGATATTTACATATAGAGAGTAATTGTAGGACAAAGCTAATATTACTTACTACTACTATTACTTTATACTACACGACGACACGCTTGTCACGGCGAGGGGTAAGTCGCACCGACCGGCGGCCATACTAGCGACCGCTGCGCTGGGGTCGCACAAGTCGTCAATCGTATCCGGCGGTTGGGCCTCGCGGTGGCCATGTCCAAGGTCCACATCGACGTCGAGTCAACCCTAAAGTATTTAGGTCTCTTGCTCGACTGCCGATGGGACTTCACAGCCCATTTTAGACCATAGCCGTCATGTTTATTAGACGTTACCGCACGATCTCGTTCGAGGCTGCGAGCCTCCTCGCCGGAACGATGCCATGGGACCTGGAAGCGGCGCTCTTGGCTTCGCTCTATCGTTGGCGCCAGGAGGCGCTAGATCGGGGCGAAAGACCTGTTCTTTCCGCTATCGAGGCGGCAAGGTTCGAGCTCCACCGGGTCCTAATGGAGAAGTGGAAGGAGTGATTTGTGCTCCCTAGTGCCGGGCACGCCACGATCATGGCGGTAAGTCCAGTGTTTGAGGAGTGGCTGGAGAGGCGGCATGGCGCCCTCACCTTCCGGCTGACACAGGTAATGACTGGCCACAGTTGTTTTGGCCAGTTTCTGTGTCGTATAGGCCGGCAAGAGATGTCCAGTTGTCACCACCGCGGCGACTGCTGCGACGTTGTTGTGGACACGGCGCTGCACAGTTTGGCGGTTTGCCCCGCCTGGACATCGCAGTGCCGTGAGTTGATCGCGGAAGTCGGATTGGTTGCCCTCTCACTCCCGGTCGTGGTTCAGTCTATGGTCCGGAGTGAGAGATCGTGGAACGCCGTCGCCTCCTTCTATGAGGAAGTAATCTCCATCAAGGAGGCGGCGGAGCGGGAGAGGGAGCGCTTAAACTCTCTCCCCAACCGCAGAACCGGGTGCCGGAGGGCGCGAGATAACCTCCAGCCACCCTGAGGTTTGACCTGAGGGTGGTGAGCTGCGTGGGCCTGCTCGCCACCCGATCAGCACCAGGTCCGAGAGGCGGCGTGCGTGTTCCCACGTGCGCCTCTATGTCGTGTCTTTGTCCCTTCCCCTCAGGGGGACGGCGGAGGAAGTATTTTTGTGTAGTGGCCTGCCGTTTCACACGGCGGGGTCGCGATTGCATGTGAAAGCGATTCGCGCGGCCTCGCCGTCTATGGTTATGTCAAGGAACACCGTGGTAGGTTTAGTCGGTATTACCGGGGTATCTTTTCTCCGGTGAGCGCCAAAGCATTCTACCACGTAAAAAAAGGGGTAAAATTTTATGATAGTAATTTTATCATATGAGAAAATTATGTAAGTAAAACACTACCTGCTATCTGCCCCTTTATACGCATTTTTTTAATGATCTAAGTGTGGGTTTCTCGTGAAGGCATATAGAGTTACCGAAATTTAATGAAATATTGATTGATATGCTTTTATGAAATATATAATATGAAGGCATTACAATTAATATTTTTGGTAAGACATTACTAGCTATATACTATAATAGATTTATGAAAAAAGCTATTTTACTTATAACTAAACAAAAGGCAACGCACTAAATCGCTTACAGTAAAACTAAAAAGAAATTCATATCTGATCCCATCAGTCATATTTTATAACAAAAAGACATCTATAAAAATTAAAATATTTTCATAGTGATAAACAGCAAGTTCATAGTAGTGGCGTGGTAATAGCGACCGCAGTATCATTTTTCAACTGAAACTTGGTTATTTAATCATAAAAGTGTTTGTATACCTGGCTGTTACGACGAATCTTGGCAATTTGCCTAGTTCCACTTTCAGAGTTTTATCTGCAATGTCATATAGATAGCTCCGTTGAGGCTGTCTAGGATTTTCGTAATGAAAACTGGAAATAGAACAGCATTTCTTTTTTGTTGTTCAGTTAGTTGACGCATGGCGGAGTGTTGCAAGTGTATCGCTACACGGCTACCGAAACAAGTTTGTATATTTGAGATATAATCACGAAAAATAATATTATAGTTGTTCTGAGTTTTGCGTTTTCTTTGTCAATATTCCTTATGTCCCTAATATAATAATATTAGGAACTTAACGAACATATAATTTTGTCTTACGTTTACGCGAATATTATACATTGAAATTAAATTACTTTATAAGGATTTTGTCGAGATGTTTATTTTAAACACTTTTATTACATAATTTTGAACTTATACAATCTACCCGTGACCATGGCTGCTGTAAAGCAACCGAAACGTCGGGCAAAATGTTAACTTAAATATAAATATATAGTTTAAATTAATTGAAATTGCTTAAATTGTAGAAAAGTTTAATAATAGTAGAGTTAAAGTTCAAAATTATGTAAGTAAAGTGTTTAAAATAAACAACGCGACAAAGTCCGTATAAAGTAGATTAATTTCAAAGAGCAAGCAATTTTTTTAAATACTTAGCTTGTGGTACATTTTCTGCCTTAATATTTACTAAGATTTAAGTTATCCTAATGTTATAAATACTACTAATACTGGTTCCTAGTAAGCAATACAGCTGGCAGAACCTATTATATTTAATAAGTTAAGCTAGTTTCTTGTTTACTCTATAATATCCTGTTTAATCTATTATATTATTGCACTAAACAAAATAACTAAACTGGTGGGCACTAATAGGGGTCTGCAATAATAATTGCAGACCCCTATTTGTATTGCGATAGAATGAAAAATCAATTTGGCAAGGAGAAGCTTTTATCCACCATCGCTAGTATTAATTCCATAGTAACTATCGGATCGTTGATTGGTATAAGTATGTGTATTTATCTAAACGACTATTATTAACTTTTCCTGCACTTGCGTCTTGTTTTTTTTAATAATCGATTGGTCAAGCTGCAGATTTGTCACATCGGCACGAGCCACACAAGGGATACAAGGACACACGAGATTCTGAGATCAACAGATCTCAGAATCTCGAACTCTAATTGTCGCAAAATACTAATGAAACCCGAAACGCATGCATGAAGTATGTTATATATGAGATAAGAAGCAAAAATAATTAAACTATTTGGGGCCTGGGTCTACGTGTATTATGTTTAACTATTAGTTCACACTTTTATTTCCAAGTACCTATAGTTCGAACTCTATTCTCGGCGCTTGGCAGTATTAAGAAGAGCACTTAAACATTACGTCACCAGTGCAGCCAAGTGCAAAATTCGGTAGGTACTCATATACAGTTGAAATTCTAAATTCAAATCACAGGCGCCATATTGATCAGTTCAAAAAACAATTGCGCATCAGCGCTGCAAAGCCATTGATGCCCACCCCCACGTAGGTTGTTTACGAGCCGTTTAAATATATTACCGAGTGGGGAGCTCATTTCCCACGAGTGGTGTGATCGGAAAACCTTAGCAAGGTATAATTTATTAATTTGTTTTCCGCTAACGAGTGCGCTAATGCGAACCGGTGTGCCTATCTCGCATGCGATGTTTTATGCAATAATGAAGCATTTAATTATTGAACACCGGATCAATATTAGTGTTTAGAGATGTTTTTTAATCGTGTTACTGTATATAGGCATGATATTTTATTATATTTGCTTGTCTAGTCAAATGCTAAACTATATTTTCAACACTATTGAGTAAATTAATTAATCGAACACACAATATTTTTATTATATCAAGATCGCGTGCTATTGTAATTATAGCAATTTATTACAACACTATTTATCTGCCACCATAAACTTACACTTCTTATTAATAAATCTTCCTGAATACATAAAAAAGGAACCTTGCCCGTTATATGTACCTTACATAAAGTATGTTTATTCTAGAAAGGTCTGTATATTGGCGAAACCCGCTCATTTCATCCGATTTATTAACCTAAGCGGCACACCGGTGGTTAGACACAATTGATTTTCAATTATATCTGGTATTAAAAACTTGACAGACTACGATCCGAAGTTTTTACTGACTATATTAGTCATCACAATTCTAGACTGCAAGCTACTACTAAATGAGTGCCAAAAGCTTCAATATCAGATGACATAACTGAACACCGTATTCAGGATATCATCATAATATTTTTTGTCCAGGAACAACTATAGTACTTTAAATTAAAAACAAATGAATAATATTCTCAATGCCCAACATAATTTATTACTGGTACAGTATACTGCTCTTATAATAATAAACTTGCCTTCATTATTTACTATGCAATAACACCATTCCCAATAAAACGCATTAGCAACTATTAATTCTATAAATGAACATATTACCTACATCTTGATATTCATACTATCATAACATTACACGGCACGCGAATTGAGCACCAAAACCCTTAGAGATACTAAACATTTACCAAAGATAAACTCAACGTACAATTAAACCAACTAGATTACTATTTTAATAAAAAAGGGTCTTCTTTTCTGGTTTTCTTTGCCAGGGTTGCACGACTTTTGTATCCTGATATAACGCAGTTTGAGTTAGGATATAGGATCACGTATATATCCTAGACATCAATAATTCATCGGGTTGCAGTAAGACAGGCTTGAAATAACAATGGATCAAAGTTTTACTCGAGCTTTTATGTAGAAAGGGCTAAGACGTAAGCGGTTTGACGGATTAATTATTGATAATATGAAATCTTTGAACACGTTTACAATAAAATATTTAAACAAGTAAGCCACAAGTATCTCTACTTCAAGGTTTAAATTATGACAATATATTAAAAGTTATTAAAAATAAAATAATGCGGGCAAAACTGAGCAAATGTGGAAATAAAATATTATTTATTATTATTTCATTTTATATTGATAATCGTAAAGAAGTAGTGTTTTGGTGATCATAAAAAAATGGTGAGCCTTTTCTTTAGTACCACGATAGTGAATAAGCCTACGTGCCAACTGATAGTCAGGGGTGATCGCTTAGAATAGCAGGTATATTACTTGCAAGGAAAGATATTTAAGATGTAATAAAATAAAGATAATGCGATAATTAGGTATATGAGCCGCCGGACTTTATTCATCGGATGAAAAGCATTGTCGGTGTAACTACACCGATTTTCTCTAAGGAATGTACTACCCAAGGCGAGCCAGCTTTTCGTACTGTTACCAAATAATTAGCAAAGAATTCTTCATTGCCAATAATTTGGTACTTAAAAGTCTACTTTGATTTTAACATTTAGTATTGAGAATTATCACGACTATTAGTTGATTAATAGTAGTATTAGCATTCATATAGACGTAACAGGCAGAAAAATGAATTTATGTAGGCAATACAACTAACTAAAATCCTAAACGAAAAGAGATCAGTAGGTCTAACATAAAAATGTCTATCCGAAACATTGGGCGAAACAAGATGAATTTACAATAACATTTCTTTCGATTTATTTTATTTTTTATTTTATTTTCAATTTATAGGAAAACTTACAGCTAACAAGGTTTGACAACAAGTATTATAAAATGAAGATGGCCAATTACAAGTTTTCACAAGTATTAAACAAAAGTTGTATATAAAAACTAAAACACCTTAAAATTAAACAATCAAACAATATACTCCTTGCGATTAACATTCTCTTTCTTAAAACTGTGTCTTATTCTCAAAGAACTGAGTACATAGGCTCTTTTTCAATTTGAAAACGCTAGATGTAAAGAGATCGATATCGACACACTGGCATGTGTTATTGTACGTACGGCTCGCTCTTAATATATAAGAATTTTGCCTATAATTAGTCCTAGCCGTGGGTGTAAATAATAAGTGAGATCTACGTAGATACGCAGATGGTACCCTCAGACCTATCTTACGTACCAGTTCTGATACATCGATTGAACCATTCATTATATTGAATAAAAACGATAAATCTGCTATTCTTCTTCGTTCATGAAGAGGGAGAAAATGAAATTTTCAACAGCGACTAATATAGTTTGGCAAATAACACTTTGATCGGAATTGAACGTACCTCAAGAACTTTCTTTGCACCCTCTCAATACGATTGATATATACGTCGTAACAAGGATTCCATACTTGACAGGCATATTCTAAGTGACTACGAACCAGGGAACAGTATAAGATTTTAATAGTCTTAATATTTTTAAAATCAGATGATATCCGCAAGAGGAATCCCAGAGCCCTGGAGGCTTTTTTAACGATATTATCTATATGGACATCAAATAAAAGTTTCGAGTCAAAGGTCACTCCTAGGTCCTTAACGGTGTCAACCCTGGCTATCAACGTATCATGCAGTTTGTAGACATAATTGGTAGGATTTGGTTTGCGGGTGAATGAGCACACATAACATTTAGAGACATTTAAGTCAAGCTTGTTAATAAAACAATAATCCTGAAAACGTTCAAGATCCTCCTGTAAACATCGAGCGTCTGTATCTGAAGTTATTGTTTTCATGATCTTCATGTCGTCAGCGTATAACAGAATTTTTGAGTTAATGAAACATGTACCTATATCATTCACGAAAATATTAAATAACAGAGGTCCCAGTAAGGAACCTTGGGGGACTCCTGAAGGAATGCGCATCGCTCTGGATGAGTACCCGTTTAGTACGACAGTCTGACACCGATTGTCGACATATGATGCAAACCACCTGAATAGGTTACCCCTGATGCCGAAGGACAAGAGTTTTTGTAATAAAGTGCCATGATGTATTCTGTCAAAACATTTGCGATAATCGGTGTATATAACATCGACTTGGGACCGTGATGTCATGGACTCCGATAAATAATCTCCACAGAGTACTAGGTTAGTTGTAGTCGATCGACCTGTCATAAAACCATGTTGATATTCGCAAAAATTAAGTTTAAGTGCCGAAGAAACCTGTTTATGAACAATCTTTTCCAGAATCTTTGCGAATATACATAGCTTAGAGATCGGTCTATAGTTCTCTATGTGGCCCCGTGGTCCCGTCTTATGAATCGGTGTTATATATGCCGACTTCCAGATTATAGGTATTTCACCGGAATCAAGTGATCTCTTAAATAAAATTGAAAGGGGAGTAGTAAGGTTTTTAGAGCATGTCATTATAAAGAAAGGTGGCACATTATCAGGACCTGCAGATTTATTCAGGTTAACATTTTTGAGTAATGTGTGAACTTCATGTTCGCGTACCTCAACAGAGCCTATATCAGACGGGCAATTTACATGTTGAGCATGGATTTGCACATTATGTAGCGGGAAACTGGTGCTGGTGTCTGTCTCTTGAATAAAGTTTGAGTAAAAGAAGTCCCCGAACATATTGCTAATATCGTCACCGTTACTAGACGACTGTTGTCCGAAACGCATTACCGCAGGGTACGAATTAGTTTGTCTTTTCGATTTCACGTAACTCCAAAAGGCACGCGGATTGTTGCATATGTTGGCTTCAATTTTAGCTATGTAAGCATCAAATAACGTTTTTTCAAGATTTTTACATCGTTTACGTAAGATGGTAAAAGACTGGTAATCGGAGACATTTTTGTATTTTTTATATCTTGAATGATACCTTGACTTTTCCTTGATCATTTTTGTTAAAGGACTTATATACCAGGGTGGATACTTTGGATTTGAATATACTATTTTACTTGGTATATAGGATGTACGTAATCTATCTATTGTATTGTAAAAGTAGTCTATAGCATTTTCTAGTGATCTACTGTTTAACTCGGCATGCCAATCCACCTTATCTAACTCACACTTAATTGCATCATAGTTTCCTGAACGGTATAGTAGCTTTTTAAAAGGTCGAGTAGGTAGACTGTGAAACTCAACAAAATCCGCAGTGATACACAAAGCCCTGTGATGAGGGTCCTCAGGCATCAACGGATCATTACAGTGAGAGACAGAAATCAAGTCATTTGAAAGTGCCAGATCAAGTAGCCTGTTATTATTATTCAAATGACAGTTATATTGAATCAAGTTACTGATGTTAAAGTTGTCTATCAGAGTTGTTTGTGCATCACCCTGCAGATTACTAGGGCACAATGAACCATTTTCACCCGCGGGATGCCATGAAATGTTGGGCTGATTAAAGTCGCCAAGAACAATGAATTTATCCGCAGGATGTGATAAAATTAAATTTGTCAGGCTATTCGAAAAATTTATCAACTGTACCGACAACATGTTTCCTCGGTTCTGGTTGCAAATATATACAACACAAATGTGTAATTTGTAGGCTACTCTAGGTTTTTTCCGTTGTAATGTTAATGTAACCCACAAATCCTCCGCAGACGTGCACCACTCACTACGAACATCGGCAACGAGATCCCGTCTAACCGCTATCAGTACCCCCCCTCCCATTGACTGATTCCTAGTAGCATAATCCCGGTCACGTCTCCATATCAAGTACTTGTCGTCAAACAACTCACTATCCGAGATACCACTATTTAGCCACGTTTCGGTCAAGCAAATAACTTCATAATTATTGATGCACACATTTCTATAGAATAAACCTGTTTTAGTTCGCAATCCCCTAACATTTTGATAAAAAATATCAATAGTCGCCATCATAAATCACAAGTCACAAAGGTAATTAGCAGTTGAATAGAAAAAATAAACAACCCAACATAAAAAATATAAAGCATTAAGTAAAGGTTCATTTTTATAATTAAGCGAAATAAAACATTAGCGACGTACAAATACGGTTCATACATGAAATAGCAAATACAATAACTCAAGTAAGAATTTAAAATTATATATAAATATTTTTCTTGAGGCAGGCTAAATCCATCTCTATGTCGCAGCAAATAAAGTTTAAAGTAGTTATAGCAAAAATATACCGGAGTCAGTATATATTTTTCTATAACAATGACATAACTCGGTTTTTCCGGTGTATTTTATGAAAGGATCAAGGACAATCAAGAGTTTACATACTTAAATTTACGGTACGAACCAAGTTCACGGTACGAACCATCGCCTTGAAACATCGGCGTTTATGTTTCATGGTAGGCATACAGATATTAAGGCAGTTGACTTATTGATACTGTACCAAAGATAAATTTTTGTATTTTTGCAAATTGTTTGAACTGTCAAATCTATTCTATAACAAATATTTTACTCTTACTAGAAATAATATTATAGATCTTTGATTTCAATAAGATGTATAGGAAAACTTACTTGCTCTTATAATTTGCACCATACACTATCGGGCTTAGCTTTGCCTGATTGACAGCCAAAGCGCCACCAGTATAACAAGACCTTCCTCGCTACTTCATCCTCAGCCATACAGTGCGATCACCACCTCCTTCCAGTGTCATTTTAAAATAGTCGTTTGTTAAGCGTATTACATCTATTAAGAAGTTCGACGCTTGTACTTTTAATGTAAATCGCACGCATTAGACATTTAAATATAATTCGTCGTAACTTATGCAAGTGCAGTGGTGGCTAATGGGTGGCATTACGTACACCGCGCACTGTCGACATATCTTTGAGTTTATATTTAAAACGTGTGTGGTGTTTCATATTGAGATACGTGGAAGAACATTCGGGTTTCTTAAGAATGTATCGCAGCTGGCTGATTAAGACTTACCTCATGGCCGTCTTCAATGGAGCGATTTAAATGTTCTGCTTACATCAAAGTTAATAACGTAAATTATAAATTAATATTGATATGGTCATAGAAAGTAGCGTTATATTTCTTGTTTATATATACAATAGGTACCTTGTATGATGTTTCTATAATCTTTAAGTAAATTATAATGTTCAGATAGTAACTCAAGCTTCTGTAATATCGACGATTATTAAATAAAATGTTAAACTAATGAATAACTTAAGAAAGACCAATCAAAATAAATTACTAATTCTTTTGTCTGAGCACAGCTATAATCATTTTATATTGCAAACTAGAAAATACCTTCTTATAAATGATGTAAGTATGTATATAATCATGTAAAAAGTGCTGATAGTTGAGGACTACAGAATGTCTAATCTTTATTAATCTACGATAAGACTCTATATTATTTAATACTCTATAATATTTCAGAAAAATGTGTATCTTACAACAAGAAAGAAGATGTATTTTCTTTGTATATCATAATAGTGTATTATTTACAAGAATTACTTTTATGAGTAATTCCGATCCCGTCTTTTATTCTATTTTTAGTTAATATTCTTTATTAAAATGACTTTTAATGAATGTTGATTTAACATTCATGTGTCGAGATTTTGTACTTTTAATACTTTATATCATGTTAAATCAAAGTAGGTTATATTTTTCTATTTTAACATTACTATATACGGGTCGTAAAATAGTATCATATGCAGTAGTAAGTATAGTAGGATTTATTTTCTTAAGATACAGCCTTAAGAACGGAGTCAGTATGTATATGGTTAGGACACAATAAAACTACGTTTTATTTATAACTTATCATTTTCTTTATTTAACTTATTTTTCACTTTTTTCACTTACGACTAAATACAATAAACTTATTATTTACATAAATGCCACTACGTTTACAAATATTTATTTACATAAAAAATAAACTTAACTATTCCTTTGGAATGCACAAATATTTGGACGGAACCATATTCCAATACTTACGTTATTATTATACAGCAACATATTTTATAGACCTTAAACAATGCATACAATTAAAATACTGTTAAATTCTTACATTTGAGCTAAAACTTTAAAGAAAATATCTAACAAAAATTTTAAATGCACAACATAGGAAGAAAAACATTTACAACTAATTGAATATATCGGTGACGAATGATCTTGCGCTAACGGACAGAATATTCATCAATGCAGAGCTTAGATCAGCAGTCATTCATTATTTTTGTAGTTCTATGACGTATACTTATACATATTAAAACATCTCACTTGCGATCGTGGATGGATCATGCTTATTTTGTGCAACGCAGCAATGTTTTTTGTTTTTCAATTTACTAATACATATGAATAAAAATAATAAAATATGAAAATATTTATATAAATAAAATATGAAATTATGAATATATACATTTGGAGTGATATTCAAATAACTTTAATAAAAGAAACAGTAAATCTTTAACAGAGTGTTATGAAGACGTCTTAAAGGCTAACAGTACAAATTTACACCAACATTTTCGTATATTACGAAGTCAGATACAAAAATAGTAGCTGATTTCTTTTAGCACAATTTTTTGTACGTTTTCTGGACCCCAATGTTTGAGGATGTTTTAATTTTATAACACTTTTTATAGGGAGATAAAAAAGCAATTATCACCCGCTAGGAGTGCTAGAGCCATAAATGAAAGTAGAAAGTAGATATTAATATATTTTCTATTACTTCTGTAATTTTACTGTTTCTGTAAATAATTTATATTTTGTCGCCTCTTAAACACCATTTTTTATTTCTGGTAAAATTAGCCGTGATTATTTTATTAGATATTTTGATAGCAACGAGCCTTCCAGAATAATATATTTTTAAGTCGCTTGAAAAGAATACGTATCTAATTTAAAGTCTTCTGTTATCTGGACGGATAAAACTTTCTTAAATTAAAGATATCGATAAAATATCTCAGTTCGTTACACTCAAGTTCAATGTCCTTTTTACAAAAGATTTTAAGAAGCTCAAGCTGTGAACCAAAATATTCTGCTAAGTAATTGAGCCTCATCCTTCGAACATCTTAAACTTAATACTGAAATATCAACTTTTAAAGTTGTTTTAAAATACTTTTTGTACCTAATTTACTTAAATACCCTAATGTTCTTAAGTAACCATAGCTCTTTCTGGTGGCATGGGAACCATGTGGTTGTATGTGAATCGTTGGCTATAGTCCGGTATTTTCAGAGTGGTGTCAGACCAGGGTGGGCTTGGATTCCATCGGTCCATGCCATCAGTTTCGTCTAAGGTGAGCGGCGGTGGGGCTAGCCGCATTCGCTTAGCACTCGGATATTCCATACCTGTGGAGGAAGCAATATTGTGAAATGGTTTACTATAAGCTGGATTCCAGTATTATTGAAAATAAACCTAAACTTCATAAGCTGTTGTAATATTAATGAACAATGTCATGAGGTAGACTGGCATTATAAATTCATTATCTTGGGACGGCTGTATGGTGAGACTGCGTTAATAAATTACGAACGCAATTGGCGCGTAAAGTTTCATTACAATACAAGTTTTGTTAATCGATAGCAATGTTATATTAAAATTAAAATCTCCTGAGTTAGTTAAAATTATTATTTTACAGTTGGCCTCTAAGTGGTCTGGCTTGAGTAGAATAACATACACTACCAAAAGTATCAACGCGTCTTTGGTCGCATAAGTTTGTACTTAGGTATGTTTATGGCCGATCGTGAGGTCCCGGCTTTGATACCCTGGTGGGCTAAATGTTTTTTCTGTTAGTAAATTTTCTCCATGAGCACAAAGTCTGGAAACGTGCATGCAGGCAGCAAGGGGCGCGCAAATATTACGTAGCTCCTAAAAATGTAGCTGGTGAAAAGTGACTATGTAACACCTTTATCTAACCTAATTCACAGATATGCCATGAAAAATTACAATCTTACATTGTCACCCTTTGAACGTAATTTAGACTCGCAATAATTATCTTACCTTCAATAACAGTACTAGGACAAGGTTCTTGCACATGGTAGTTCACTCGAGGGTACTGTTCATAGTACTCTCTTTTGCCATTGTGAGGGTACATGTACATATTGCTGTTGACTACGATGTCTGGTGGCGGGTCGTAGTGGTGTGGTGACCTATGGACAAATAGGCTGGATCAGAGTCATCGAATCTTCTGGCATTTTTCGCTTGTCATCGGGTATACTAGTGGCTAAAATGGTAACCTTCAGCATTGGGTTCCACTAACTGATTAAAACAATAGCGATAGCCTAGTCGAAGACCGTCGGATTGGCATGCAGAGGTCTTAAATTTGATCCCTTTGAGTTTTTGTTAGTTAAGTTATATGCGTATTATATATTTAATTATGGGGAAATCTGCATGTCCAAGAGTTCTCCACAATGTTCTCGAAGGTATGTGAAGTCTGCCAACACGCACTGGTTCAGCGCGGTGGACTATGACCTTAACTTTCTCACATTGAGACTTTATATACAAGGCTGTTAATATAAATCGATTACCACGGGAGCAAATCATTTAGAAAAATATGTTCATTTATAACAAAATGAAATCTAGAGACGTAGTTATATTTTAGGATGAAATTTTGTAGAAGCTACCGCGAACTAGATACCTACGCAAGCTAGTGACGCGAGCTGCTGTAAAGGTTTCTAATATATTTTGATATGTGTTAGTAAAGGTGTGATCTGTTTTATTAATTCCCTCAATTTACTCTAGCAAGCCATTTGGCGGCACACACGCTTTGAAATTGTCAACTAATTTCATATAAAATAATAGAGACCTTTTCATTTCAGAGCATCATTTGGCCAACAAAATACACAAGTGTGTATTTAACAGCTCAATGGATCCGCAGCACTACATTAAATATGTAAATAACATTTAAAATATATGTCGAAATAAGTTAACCTCTTTAAAATATATACATACGTTCGAAGCAAATACATTAACAATATCTATATGTATATACTCTATTACAACTAAGTAATAATTTCCATCATAAACATCGTACGTCAAAACCAATACTGAATTACATCAAATAACAAACTATCATACAGAACACTTAACCCTTTTCGAGTCAGCCTTTTCATATTTGGTTTACATTAGCCAACTTAACGTTGCTATTGAAATACTTAGATACATGAAAATTTTGACTTTAAGTTAATAGAAATAAGAGCGTCTTGTTGTTGTGTTGGTGGTAATATGATGTTTGTTATAGCGACTTCACAATAAATATGGTAATGAAAGGTGTCAAATTACGTGGACGGACGGGCGGACGGACGAACGGACGGGGTGATGATTTTCTTATTTATGTTCCCTCGGTGTGACATGACGGGTACAAATTGTACTGCTGACCTTGCTCATGGTTTGTTTGTTATATTTTTTAATTTATGTTGTTTGGTTGTTTTAGATTTTAGCGGTTCGTCTTAGAAGTAATATCTCTTTAAATTATGATGGCTAATATACGAGTATTGGTTTTAAATCATTGTCATTTATATCCAAGTGGTTACAAAAACATTGTGGTTCATTAATCAAATTTTAAATAATTTATACTGTACAATGAATTAATCCAATTCCAACTTCAGTAAGACACTGAGACAATGAGAAAAAATATATAACATAAAATATATGTAGAAGGAACGCTTTTGATAGTGGATATTTTACGATATGAAGCGTAGAACAAATTTTTGGCTATTTCTGACAAGCATTTTTCAGTCTACTCATAGGGTAAATAATTATTTTGCTTCTTATTACTTACTTCTGCTCTATTACAAAACAGTATTTCTAGTAATATAGCAGTGATAGCCTAGTGGAAGCCCGTTGGACTGCCACGCAGAGGTCTCGAGTTCGATCCTCAGACATTAATCTCTGACTTTTCGAAGTTATGTGCGTATTAATTAGTTAATTATCGCTTGCTTTAACGATGAAAGTAAACATCGTGAGAAAACCTAAATGACTGAGAGTTCTCCATAATATTCTCGAAGATATGTGAAGTTTGCCAACCCGCACTGGGTCAGCGTGGTGGACTATGGCCTAACCCTTCTCACACTGAGAAGAAGCCCGTGCCTAGCAGTGGGACAGTTAGACAATACAGAGTGATATTGTTATTATTTATATTTCTAGTAAAGTAACTTACTTATGATATATAATATTATAAAATATATCTTACCTTTCTTCACTAATAGTAGATTGAGGGGAATGTGTAGAATAATCCACAGGACCTCTATCCGAATACACCTGTTCGCATCCACTATAATCTTCCATAGTCTTCGGCTGCACATACGAAGATACATGATAACCCGAATACTCTAACTCTTGGTTCTCAATGTATGTGTACTCTTGGTAAGGATCCTGGTAACATTGGTCTCGTCTAAAGAACTTCTGGCACCGAGGGTCAAGCATCCCGCAGGGCTGGTTTTGGTAACCATAGTACTGGTATAACCACGAGTTCGCTAGCATTATCGTGGCTTCTTCTTCACTGTGAAGGGATAAAAATGTAGTAGAATGGCAATAGTGGTATAGTTTTGGATGTGATAGAAGAGGAGTTCAAAATAGAAAAATCTGAGTCTTATCATTCATTTTCGCTAATTTCAAATTAAAATAAATTCACGCGTGTTTTCGCCGTCCCGTGAAGTACTTTTGTGTGTGCTGGTCTCGTGATATGAGCTGTTTACTTTGTATGTTTGTGACGTGATCAAAAGAGCGATATTCTTGTTCAACTCGTATATTGTATATGTTTACGGCTACAGGTGACCAATACGTTGCTTCGCCAAATCTTACGTAAGGTGTTCAACCTTATGGGTTCTCAAGGATTGTTTAGCTCCTAAATCTCAACCGTTTACATCTTTCTCAACTAGTGAGTTGCTAACAGTTGAGCCTCCGAAGATCTCCGAGGATTAATCAAGTTAAGCATCGAATAAGCATGAAATACCATCATTGCTCATTTATTAAATATGTGACATTTCAACTGTTGCGACCAACGTGTACACACGAAATATAAAACTAGTGACGCGTGGGTATTCACCTCATAACACTAGGCGCTTTAGCATTTGAATTATTTGCCATACTAAAACAACAGACTTACAATCTTTAACATAGCTAATTGTAATTTTCAATACACAGTGAAGTAATAAGTATTTACTAAATAAAAAATAAATGTAATGTCTGCTATAAAAGTAAATGTAAAGTATTGCGAAATAACAATTAATGATTAATCGAATGTAAATGCTGTGCAATTTATGACATAGCAATTATAACTTTTCAATCATTTTGGAGAATTTAAAGAAGATAATTGGACCTGTCATGAGTATATAATTTGGAAGTAAGACGATTTCGAAAGTAGTCTATAATTTAAAAGTATTAGTTACATACGGATTTTATCGCGTTGTTTATTTGACACTTTATTACAAAATTTTCAAAATTGTTTCACTACTACTACTATTAAACTTTACTCATTTTTAAGCTAATTAAATTATTATTAAACTATTTAGATTTAATTTATTTTTACTTTTACACTTTCCCCGACGTTTCGGTTGCTTTTCAGCAGCCATGGTCACGGGGAGTCTCCCCATGACCATGTTTAAAAAAAAATTAGTAAAGTTTAATAGTAGTAGTAGTGAAACAATTTTCAAAATTTTGTAATAAAGTGTCAAATAAACAACGCGATAAAATCCGTATATAGCAGTTTAATTTCAATGAATAATATTCGCGTAAATAGAAGACAATATTAAGTATTAGTTACAAAAATAACAATTTAAATTATTGAAATGTTTTCGGATTTTAGTCGCGTATTGGTTAGTTAAGAAGTACCTACATATGTAAGTATATCCTTTCCTATGGTTCACGTTATTCAAAGAACATATTTTATTTAAAATTGTATAGCGCATCGGTTGTGTCTATACTAATATTATAAACCAATCAAATGTGTTTGTTTGTATATATGGACACTCTCTGAAATTACTAAACCGATTCTTAACAATTCCTAAACTACAAAACCTAGGCAACTAAGGCATACTTCGATAACATATCATGCAAAACTCGAAATTCGAAGCTAGTTTTAAATAAAGGAACTAAAATCTAACATGTGTTTTTTACGTTTACGTGGTTAAAATAGCAATAAGATTCTAAGTTACGTTAAATATGCCGACGCTTTCCAATATAAATGTTTTTCATGTGATGAAGAACTTACCTTAAAATCTGATTAGTAGCAACGATGAACTGTCGGGGTGTGTCTGTGGCATCTTTGACTTGCAACACGACGTGCACCCACAGGAATTGTCCGGAGCGTTGCTGTAACTTTACTAGTAATATGCAACACTTGTCTTGTTCCGATTGTGTTACTGTAACAAAGAAAAATGTTTAACTTAAAGCTAAAAATTGTGTAGCAAAGCTTATTATTTTTATTATAACTATTTTCGTTGTAAATGATTCTCTTACGAGTTTAAGAAACTCTTCAATCTTTATAACGCTTTCCAAGTTTAGGCTTAATAAAAACTTTCCTATCCTAGGTTTGAGAAAAGAATAAAAACTATTAGTATTTATTTCATGATAAGAGCCTACGACGTATTACGTTGTCAAACCTGAGCGAAGCTGTCCAATCACTAAAACCTATTTAGTTTCAGTAATAAACTAAAGACAATTTGATTTAAGTAATCAACGTTCGTCATCGCTCCTACACCAATGAACAATTTAATAAAATGAATATTCACTAAATTGATTTCTTATAAACTAGCAAAGCATTTACAGTATCCTAACTAAAATCATAATTGCGAATGTGAGTTTGTTTGTTACGCTTTTCTGCCTTGCCTCGACAGATTATTATGAAGTTTCGCATATACGTTCGTTTCGCATCACGGGTACAGAAAAGATATAGGAACATACCTTTCATTCAGTAAAAGTGTTATTCCCGAGAAATAACAATTTACTGACAAATATATATCAACGCGAGTGAAGCCGCGGACAAAATCTAATAATATACATCGGGCCGCGATATTGTCAAACATAAATGTAAACATTGAATACATTCTAACTATTTGTGGATATTGAACATCGACGCGGTAAAAAGTTAAGTGTAACGTGATTTCTAATAATTGGCCTGTCACCAGTTGATGCATCTTTAATTCAATAATTCTATTTAAAGTTAGTTTTTGCCTCTGACACCGCTTACGTGAACTTTTGCTACGGTCAAAGTTGTATTGCTCTTACAACGTAAAAAACGCTGTCTTTTACAATTTTACTTCAGAAATATTTAAGCGAAATTGAAGTCGTAAACTGCTTCCAATATTATTGACATATAATAGTGTCATACCCGTATATCTAGAAGGGTGAATCACACCCACATTCGTCGGCAATGTTTAGGTCCCACGCAATAAATCGAGTCTATTGTTTAAGATACCGTGGTGGCAATTTCCTGACAGGTGTACCCAATAACACGAGACGCTCACGGTTACGACATCGGACTAACGAAGAAGTCGATTTAATCAACTATGCGTACCTTAAACAAATTATTTTAAAGTTCTTATAATAATGTCCTCCAGACCGAATTTCGGCCACGGTGGACAGTCTTTACGGAGATTGGCCATCTGCGCAGGAGATGGTTCTCTAATGTGTCACCTAACTTTTTTATCCATAATCTAAAGTGCTATAATTTTTTTGTACTTATCATCATTTGTCCGAATGATAACTTGCCCGAACTTTATGTCACATCATATCACATGCCATAAAATTGAAATCCCTAAATACAATATGCCCTGAATTTGTTTATCCTAAATATTACAATCAATAATATACAAAAGACTTAAAACCGTTTTCAATAAAAATTATAAGTGCTAAATTAAAATTATTTATTGTTTATTTGTCCTAATAATATTTTTCAAACTAATTTGTATTGCAGATTTGTCTGCTGCGGGTCTCCGGCGGCCACACGCGTGCTAATCGTCGCAGACAGCTTTCGCTCACCACCGCAGCTTCGGCTTGCTGGCCAGTTTTGCCAGCCAGCCTAAGCCGCGGTGGCTCGCTTGCAGCCTCCTGCTCCTCAGCCCGCGGTCCACCTTGCCCCTACGCGCCTACGCGATTCTAAATTACACTCTAGGGGTAGGGCTGACAAGACTGCGTGGAGTCGGATTCACGGATTCGTTTCTGACACTACAACCGAATTTTAGCAAATGTTTTAGGACTAACAATTTTATTATATAAATGAACATTCGGAATAATACACATTATATAATACAATACTTAGGACATATAACTTTATTTCATACAAAATTAGGAGATTCAATTATTATAGTCTTCGATATTATGACAGAAAAGTAATAGAAGTATAGATAATTATGTAAAACAACATTTCGAATATTTTCATATTATGGTTACTAATGTTTATAGCAAACGTGTTATGGATAATGATTTTCGGACAAACAATTTTAGGAGAAGAAAGGGAGTACGCAGGCGATATTATAGTGTACAAGTGTGTGCGCAAACACAAGTGCACTCTCTGTTCCCTAACTCTCATGATCCGATGGGACGGTAATCCGCCACGGCCGGAGAGAGATCGGGCGCAGGACCAACGGCTTTACATGCACTCGTGTGTAACACTGCCAACTTCCTAACTCCGGGCTGCTATTGAGATTTCTCAATAGAATAACTCAATAACTTTTTGTATGTCCGACCCGGGATTCGAACTCGAGACCTCATGCACAGCAGTCACATGCACTACCGCTGCGCCACGGAGGCAGTTAATTATTTATATCTAGTACTTTTAGGCAGAAAATCTCGACAAGGTTTTTAATGGTTTTTTTATAGAAATAAGCAAACGGCCCGCTTGTGGACAAGAGATTATCGTAACCCTCTCTAAAAAGGAGCAGGTGCTCCTTTTACTTACTTATATAGTCTCACGTTATCCCCGAAGAGCTAGGCAGAGAAGTATTACGCACCCCAATTTCGCTATTGCTGTTTATCGAACACACGGATTTTAGAATTTTTGATAGAAAATCCTCAGTTAGACTGCCCGTATTGGAAATCAAACCTGAGATCTCAGGTACAATAGTTGCATGCACTAGCGCCGAGGCAGTTTTGCTATTATCATCAGTTTATTAAAGAAAACGACACGAGAAATTCGGTAATGACGTTACATAAAATGCCGAGATTATAAAAATATAACATATAATATACTTCATTTCGTAAATGTAGAATAAACTTAAAAGGTCAACGTCTGGCCCTTAAGATTCTCTTACATTATTAAACGTTTAGATTAAATCTAAATATTTAAGAGACTAATTAGAATACTCACTTAATCTGTGTTTACTCTGTGCTTCTCGTAGACTATCCCAGTGTATAAGTTGGTACCATGAAACGTCACTCAACTCAGATTTCTTCCACCCTAAATACCATTCACCGCTGAAACAAAACGAATGAAATCAAATACAAACCCGTTAACTCACCACTTCATAATTAATCAAATGATTTCTTAATTTTAAAATTAATTAAACGCTTGACAGTTAATGAAGAAATCGATACACACTTTTATTTAATTTAAAATGGGCTTTAAAATATGATTTTGCGTTAAGTTGTTGGACGACGTATCAATTAATCTTAGTCACAAACTAGATTAAAATAAACCGCTATGCAATAAATTGGTAGTCTATCTCGAAGCCTTCCGCAGTATCTACTGTCTAGTTGAGAAGCTATCTCGTTCAACCTTTTTTGCTTGCAACAGTTTTGGTTTAATTTACTTGAATACTTTTTGCTTATTTCTGTTATCTGTTTAAGCTATATTGCACGGCAATTCTACTATCGAACTTCTTCTATAAACAACATGTTTAAGGAACTTATTTTTGTACTTGGCACTTGTTGTGAATTGTAAGCAACTAAAAGATTTTATTTTGTTAGGTTCTTTAACACAATGAAGCTACTTTATTAGCTGCATTTATGGTCAATTTTTTTAAGACATGTTCATTTTGTTATTTATCATGTTCAGTTTTAGTACTAGGTTACTAATTGGGCAAACTAAGCTTTTTTTAATTCACTTATTTAATGAAAAGACTTTGGACCCTTTTGCCTTTATAAGTACGGCAACAGACTAAGTAAACGATTACGACCATATAGCAAGACAATTAATATAGAAAAAGATAGACTATTTAATAAAAATAAACACTATAGGCTGCAAACAGTAAAATAACGAGCGCTTATATATAATTTACATACGAACGCTTACGTTCAGTAGTTTGCAGCTATTGATTAATACGCTATATTAATCTAAGGAAGGATGATCAAAACCTATGTTATTAAACTGAACGATCATTTCCTAAAGCGTACTACTTCGGTGCCCTATTGTGATACGTATGCTAATGATAGCTTATTTCAAATGCACTTACTTGGCGTCGATGTGCAGTATCTTCATGTCCATGGCGTGCACGGTGGTAAAGACGTTGGTGGCGCCGTGCACGACGCACTCGCGCGTCTCGGGCATCGCGAGCGGCGTGCACACGCACAGGAACACCGGCTCGTTGCGGCTGCACAGTGGCAGGTACGACACGTAGTGACCGCGTATAAGAACTACCTGAAAAGGCGCTAGGGTTAAAAACCGAGTGTTTAGTGGTAATCCTACTACTTTCAATGCAGTAGATCCAGATATAGTTTTAATGAAAGCTGTGGATTCGATCCTTGCGCGGTATATCTATTTATTTTGTTTGCAGATAGTTCTGCTGGGTTAGGTCTTTGTTGTTTAGTTTCTATGTTTAAACATCACCCGTATTTGCGGTAATATCCCTGGTGGTGATGTAGACAATATTAAACTACAAGAAAGGTCAAGAACAACCAACAATATACGTATGTATATTTGTGATCTGAAAGCAAGTATCTGAACTTTCTTTATCTTGTTGTGTTAAGAAATATTAATATGCGAAGAACAGCATTCGAGCACGTAGTCTTATCAAATAATATAAGCTAATGAAGCGTTTAATCCCTCCAAGATTAAATTTTAAGTATGGGTAATCTTTTTCAATTACTATTATGAGCATTTTAACGCAGCTGTTAATGTCACATGGTGTAAAATAGCTTAATGACATTTTACAGAGTCAATTTGCGTGGTTTGTAACCGAATGGCTACTAAAAGAACATCGATTTACTTTACAATGTCAGTTTTAAGTCTTGAAACATTGATGGAAATTGAAAAATCTACAAAGCTTGGCAATCTAAATGTAACAATTTAATCCGTATTAGATTTAAAGGTAATTTAAAAATATGTCTGCTAGTCATATAAACGTTACTTTAATGAAAGAATAAAAAAATGATAATTCACCAACGTCTGTTAAATTGTGTACCAATTAAAATATATGAATTCATATATTTTAATTTTTATTCTAATTAAAGTATGAAGTCTAAATTATCTGTGTTTTAAAATGTCACTTACTTTTTGGTCGCCGAATCTCATCTGCCTTCTCGCGTTTCTGGATACATTCATTCTACAGAAGAAATGCCTATTCTTTGGTACATTTTCAGTCTCTCCGTTACCGCCCCTATTTAATTCCAATTGGACTGTTTGGTGGTCTTGTCTATCTATTATATCGTATACACTATCACCATGTATAAGGAGATCCTCCTGAAAGTCAAGTAAATGTTCAGTATCATCTAAAGTTTTGCTTAAATCGAAAATATATTCAAGGACATCAAACGTACCATTGAATGTCCTAAGTATTCAGCCGCATTTTCCGATATGTACAATAGTTTTCCGTTCTGTGTCATCATCATCATAAAACCGTTCATTGCCTGAAAAAACATTGTAAACTTAGTTTATGCGATCACGGCAAGTGGTCGTAAACTTGAAAAAAATAAAACAAACCTTTGAAAATCCGATATTAGGTGTGGGAGTTGGTTGTTCCTGATACTGATAGCTGAAGTCGTGACTCTTGAACACTAAAACAGAAAGAAAGACGGTATTATGGGTGAAGTAATAGCAACGGTAGATAAGATAGCGAACTAAATGCATTTTAAACGTCTTAATATGCCTTTTCGTGACTGAAGGTGAGCTGACAAAAAGTTTTGGGAGACAACGTATGGAGATGAAGGATAACGGAGGACGTGATGAGCCTGGTCAAAGATTTGGAGCATGAGAACTTAGCGGGGAAATCTTACATGGAAATGAAGAGGAACTTGATGTTGCACGACTTTGTGAAATGGGGGTAACTGTTTTGTTGTTTGATGAAATGCTTGACAATGTTTGCGTGTGAAATAATGTTAGTTTTGAGTTACATAATAATTTGTTTAGCGTTTTTATTGTCGTTACAGGTAGAACGTGGGTAATTAAATTTATCTTTGTTATGTGCATAGTAGGCTTTTATTAATGTTTATATTTTACTGATACTTTATTACGTTATATTTATTTTAAGAAATGTTGCTATTATAAACATATTCTAAGCTTGCCAAAGTATATATTGAAAATATATACGTTGGCAAGCTTAAAAATATGATTATTTTACTCTTCCACTAAAGATTATTACTTCATATGCCATTGAAACTGGGTATAAAAATAAAAAGACATATTTTTTTACCTCATATTTGAAAGTATGTCAATAATAAAATGGATGAGTACCTATCAATATTCTTTCGAACGCAATTTCAATAAGCGAAAAGTGCCTTGTATAATAAATTTTACATTTATCGATTTAGTACCTATATATATATATATATATATATATATATATATATATACCTATATATATATATATATATATATATATATATATATATATATATATATTTATACAGATTTGATCACGGTTCCTTTTGTTTGTACACCAACACAGACACGAGCAAAAGGTGATTAAAGGCTGGTTCGTCGGGGAAAGTGTAAATATAAAATGTTGTAACCAAAATATACTACGCTTAAAATTAATTAATTTTCCATCGACGTTCGGATCCTGAATCACAACGCTTTTTTCAATGTATCGGGTTATGCTTAAATTGAATAATTTATTAAATTTCAAATATATATCGTTGATTATTGCGTGTAACCTTGCACGCAGAGATTACGGATTTCCATTCTGCCTCAATCGCTCTCATAACTTTTTCCATGTCCACGCGTCAGTTTAAGATACTCTAAGTCTTTTTCCATCAATACATTTATTTTAACAATTCAAATAAGTTTGCATAAATAACACGGTTGTTTAAAGTTGATTCTTTGCTACATTTTTTGTATAGAATTCGACACAGCATTTATCTGAATAAGGGGTGTGTTACAGTATACAGCTATTGACTGCAAACCTAAGTGATTGAGAAGCCGATGTCTATTCATGCATGGCTTCTTCAATTGGCATTCTTTGTATTTTGTTGATCTTTATCAATAAAATAGAAGTCTGTTTTTTGTGACATGCCCGTAACAAAGTTTGTTTGGATAATTTGTGTGTACTAATGCAAAACCTAGCTGAATGCTATTTTAATGGTCGATGGCTATATCTAAAACACAAATTTTGTGACAGCCATTGAACTGATCAATATTGCATGCCAATTGGCGGAATATAGCTGTACTAAATGTTTGTTCAATACTGATAAAACTATATCAACACCACTATATCAACCTCTATTCGCAATAAACTATTTGAATTGAATTGAATTCTCTTCGTATTTTAAATGACAGACGGCGCTAATAGGACCAGGACCAGGACCGTCACCTATAGTGTTATATTTTTATGGACAATGTATTTGTAACTGACGAACACTACTGAATAGGTAGTATTATATTCAATTGTCATAATTATTTATACGCAGGGACACTTCTATATTCTTCTGACTCTTTCGTAACAAGTCAACAAGCTAACTTAGACATGTCTTAGTTAATAATAACATTTTACTGATTGTTTAAATCACTCAATAATCAATAATTGTATAAAAAAATCTACACCTTACACTGAAGTCTCACATTAGCGCACTAGTCCACTGCACACATCTTTCTTCATTTAAATTATGAGCAAATATCCTAGCCATAAGACAAAAGTTCAACATTATTTTAAACAGCTCTCTCAAGCTGCTTTAGTTACAAACTCCAACCGTTAAGCTTAATTTTAATAAAAAACTAGCACCACAAAAGCTTTAATATCATCGAGTTGATTATACTATTGACGTATGGTATCTTCAATTGATTTATTCTTTGAATTTGGAGTTAGACGATTCTTATCTGAATTCTCCTTTGGTACATCAGAGACTAGAACTGGATGTACAATAAAACGAAAAACGACAATCTTTATTTTGTCTGAGTAGAATAGCCATGTTTTTAACTATGAACGTCTCAGTGTTTTTATGTATAGAGGGTGTGCCTGCTAATAGTTTAATTGACTGACAAATGTTTGCAAAGAGGATGTAAATATATTATTGTCGAGGATTTTAGGCGATGCTTTAGTTGATAAACTGTGTATCGAGAGTAGAATAAAATAATGAAGTTATAACGTGAGTAAATGTTATGATAAGGTATTTAAACGGGTAATATCTTGTGTATATGTATATATTAGTCTTTATATGCGTATTTAGATTCACGCCTCTATGTCCGACCTGTTAGTTAAATCTTGGTGGTAATGCGTTTAAAGAGCGACAATGTTGTTAACTTTTTTCTATCTGTATTTATTTTATTTAGGTGTAATTTTAGTTTTCTTGTTTAGATGTTCTTTAAGACTACATACGGAGTGTTTTGTACTATTTCAGGCCATATCGAACTCAGATGTGTTAATAGACTTACTTCCGAATTACGTAGTTCATAAATATAACTCAGCAATGATAGTGTTTCATCTCTGGTTATCCCTCGGTTAAATGTATATTGTATTCGTGATGTTATGTCATGTTATGAAACTATTAACTGTAAGTATTGCATCCGCTTCGATTCATATTTAGATTGTTCACGTTCATCACGTTTTTAATTCGCAATCCATTTGCGGTATTATTTTTGCTGACGAAGCTTTGAGAGGTTGTACTGATGGCACTATGGTTTATGTTATCAATGATATAAAAGGTTGAAGTAAATTTGATACCCACAAATTATAAAGTATTATCTGTGATTTCTAAAACCCTCTAATTTACGGCATTGGCTCTATGGATATTAGAGTCTTGAGATAACTGGAAACTGTTATTGATGTGATTTATGTATTAAAAGTGTATGCTATGATTGTAGTTTGCATTTAGATAAAGTTAATCGATTACATCAAAAGGATTGTATGTTCTACATAGTATTTGACCAGTATATATCTAAGACTACCCCAAACCGGTGAGACATACATGAAAAATAAAATCAAAATGAATGTCACTAGAAAGATAAGCAAGTTATTAGTCAGGATTAGCATGTGGAAATCCGTAGTCTCTCTTAGCTCCCTGAAAACATCTTATGATTTAAAGGATGTTCTTAAGCTTTTTGACTATGTATTCAAGCATACACAAACATTATTATTTAAAAAGAATTTGCCTGTTAGATAATATCTAAAAGTAATAATCTAAAAGTAGCAACCCGCCGACCCTACCGCTTTTCCACACATCTTTTGTATGAAAATTGTAATGTATTAACTGTCCGACAGCTTTTTATAATGTACACCTTATTTAAACAGCAGGCAACGTTCACGTATAACATCAACCTTACTAACACTAAAAGACGGAAAGATATTGTCTGTACCACTCTTTCTGAATCAAAGTTTGTTTTTACAAATAGGGCATTCTTAGAGCCTTTTCTTTATAACAAGGTAAATAAACAAACAGCTATATATGACCTAGGTTATCTAAGATCTAAGCAGATAGTTGTCGGTACTTACAAATTTTAAATTATGAGAATACTGAAGATTTGTTGATTGTTGTTAAATAAGTAATATCAAGTTCCATGATAATACCTAATTATAATATTGGCCTATTTTTGCATATATTTATATAATAAGTATAGTTAATTGTATATAACTTAGTTTCTAGTAGTATATTGTAAGTGCCCTTAACGCCTGTGGCACAGGTTTACCCTAGTACAGGCACCTATATTAAGTACTTTATTATTCATGTTTTACCACTGTAATCAATAAATAAATTATTATAATATTATTATTATTATTCAGTACTAGTATGAAGTCAGTTATTAATCTCTGAGTCTTCTTCGAAGAGGTTAATGAAAACACTTTGTAACGGTCTGTGTGTCTACAGATTGATGTTAGTGACAGGCAGAGCTCCGGAACCACTAAACCGATTGACTTGTAACTTGGTGTGCAGACACCTTGCAATGATACCTCAGTCGAGTTTAAATATGGGCCCTGTGGGTCAAAAGAACCCCGAGCTATAGGGGTCACAAGGTCATAAGGTCAGGGGATATCCACCAACAGAGTGATTTGGAAGTCCAAGGAAGTGGTTTTTGCCCAGCAGTAGGACATTAGAAAAAGATGATGAAGAAAAAGGTCACATGAAGACGAAGAGGTTGAATCCTGGGTTTTTACACCCATCTCATTTTTCTAGTGACGGCTCTATGCTCGCTCAGTATTACAAGAGACTTGAATATACATGTATGGCGAAATGTTATCGTAACACGCTCTGCCTACCCTTCGCAGATACATAGTCGTGATATGATTCATAATATATCAGAGTGGCTAAACGTCATCGATCTAGTTAATCCTGACCTAGTCAGTTTGGTTATATAATGTGGTCACAAATCGTCGGGTGGGCGTGTTGGGGACATTCTATTGTCATGAGTAATGTTGAAAGTGGTCCACCGGTCTCAATGAAATGATCTTGATAAAGGTTGTGGTAATTATATAGTTATGAAGCCAGTTCCGTTTTATGGGTAGTGTTTGGTGAAAGAATATGCATTTACGCATAGAAGATTATATGAGAATAAGGTTTAAATTACTAAGCAAAAGTATTATGCGGGCATTGAAGCATCAAAATGTAATTACAATATCGATTAAGGTAGAATCATCCTTCTAAAGTTGATTTTAAATAACAATTATATTATTAAATTTGACACAAAAATTTTTTGGAATAGAATATTATTGACTGTGTTAAACTACTCTGGGAATTATAAGCGATCATTAGTGTGGTTACCTTCACAAGCACTGAGCAGCGATAGCTCAGTGGGGAGACCAACAGACTGCAATGCAGAGGGTCTCGGGTTCGAACCCACATCGCGCACCTCTGACTATCGGAAATTATATGACTTTTCGAAATTATGTGCGTATTGATTGACAATAATTATCGCCTGCTCCGTGCCTCGGAGAGCACGTTAAGCCGTCGGTCCCGGCTGCCATGAACATCTATGGCAGTCGTTATTGGGAGAGTGTCGACACAAAAGATCCCACTGGGTCGAAGTGTCGCCGGTCTGCACTGACTGGCCCCTACATAAAATACATACATACATACCTTCACAAGACACGGGAGAGAAATCTCGGACAATCGATTAGAATTTATTACCAAATTGGGATATGATAAGCAACGAACAGGAACATATTATGTAGCTAGCCCAAATACATTGCTTCTTTGCCTATAGGACGTGCGACTATTTGTGATGCATGGTGTAACCGTGGTTTGTCTGTAATGTTAATTTTGATCAGGGTCATCTCATAATAAATTCCAACAAGGAACCTCACTAATTTTACAGTACGTGTAAAAACACATACTGACAAAATGAGTCCATTTTTGTTATTTGTTATTTTAAATAAGGAGAATACAATACGATAAAATTATACACAGTTTAACCGTTGATTAAAAATTGTATACGTTTAATGTATATATTATATGAAAGAGAGAATGTATGATAAATTTGACATCAATAGCGCTTTTTTATACACAATAATTAATGAAATACAATCAGGCTTGTTTATAGTTTTTATATATTGTTTATTATGTGTATTTTGAAAGAGTAGGTAGAGACTAGGAATCCTCATCACAGACTTCATTAACAATTAATTTTCTTTCAAGATGTATGAATGAACTCTTTCATAGTTCTACATTAATTTGCTTCTCTGTAAGTAATTTATTTTCGATAAAAGGAACCTGTAGGTTTGCTTACCTTGCTGGAAATAATTCATTTTCCTGACGTAGACACAGACGAGTGCCATGAGCTGCAGCTGTGAGAGCCGCTGCCTGGTAGACGGTGGCAGCGGCAGCAGGTCGCGAAGATTTGAGATCTCCGCGTTGATGAGGTCGCGCCGCATTTTGCTTGCGCCCTTCGTTGACTTTGTTGGTTCGAATCTAGACAACAGAAGACAAGCGTAGAATCTTGGATATATATCCTCGGAGAGGTAGGCAGAGATTGTTCTAACAATTGCCGGTATTAGACATTATTTCCAAAATGAAGCAACGTCAAACGTGTACCCTTCTGACAGTGCTTCATTTAGAATCGATATGAAATAATTGCTTAATTGTAACTGTTATAAATACGACAGTAGGATAGTTGACTAAACTTTTACTATTATTTTAATGGAAACGTTATGTATCTGAATGGATAAAAACATAATTCTACTAAAACCAAATAAGATAGAATCCCTCCAAATCTGGTAATAGGGGTAAATGCCAAATGGTAGGGAAAGAATGCACGATTGACGTAACCGTGGTTAAAATGCAAGCGTGCGAGAGAGATAATGAGGTACCCTCATGTACTCTATTAGTAGTGCAAAAAGTATCCTTTTATTAATTGGTATTAGTTTATCAGTTAGCCCGAAATAAATATATTACAGTTATTCTGCAATGTGACTAGACACATTTTAATTTTCAATTGAGTCTTACCACAATATTTTTGAATTTTATTACAGTCGTGTCTGTCACAAAAATATTTAAGCTTGCTTTGAATACTCGTTTCACATCTCTCAGATTGACGAATCATTTAGCGTTTATTTATAAATAGATCAAGTTTAAATATAAGAGTGACGTCAAACCTACGTAGAAACGTAACTTGTTGAAATCAAATACATAGAGTATGGGTATAATGATAAGTGTTGTTTTCTAAGAGAAAAGGTGGTATATTCACTGAATTCGGTAGTAGTTCAACCGAATGTTTACGTATTTCCCGTCTTCCCGATGCGTAAATATGCGCTTAGGTTTGGGGACGTCGTTGTCCGTCAGGTACCCGGTTGCAGAGTTAAGAAAAATTATACAAGAATTTTACTTATCTATGTCTCACTAGGATTTATTCTGATGTTGAAAAGGACTTTAAAAATACTGAGATAACGCGACATAGAACATTCAGACACGGTACGAAAATATGTGCATCACAATAAAATCAAATGTGGAGAGCGAATAATTTAATAACATTGGGTGTTTACTTGATAGAAACATTTTAAGTCTTTTGATGAATTTTTCTAGCCTTATTATACCAAAATAATATTTTAAGGCAAAGCACGATATCAAATTTCTATTCAAAACAACACTAAAAAATTATATAGATAATGTATATCTTATAAATATCACCCAAAGATCAATTATATGTTACCCCGTGTTTAAGTAAATGTAATGTAAACTTTTGACTGCATAGATATTGATCGTTACCAACAGCAGTGTTGCAGGTTCAATCTGCACATGGAAAAGTGGGATCTATGCCTTATAGATATTTCTTTTCCATATGCAATATTCCGTACAAAAAAACCTTTCGGCTTTGAACAGAGCCTACTGTTCGAGGCCAAAAGAGTTTCTTTTGTACTCGCTGTTATTGTGTTTGTGCAACCTATTCTTGTTAAACATACTCATTATCGTGAGAATAGCTACTTTGAAAGATGCGTGTTATAACTTTATCTTGGAAGGTTTTATTTCAATGCTTGTCGCGAGGCTTTCTGTGTCTCTTATAATAAAGATATTGATATACATATGTCCGTGCACATACAGAGGTGTTTTTATGAGTAAAAATGAAACAGCAAAATTGGTTATCTTTTGAAAACTTCGTACAGGTATGTATCTTATGTGGGAGCCAGTCAGTGCAGACCGGCAACACTTCGACCCAGTGGGATCTTTTGTGAAATTCTTTTGATCTTTTCGTACAGGTAAGTAGGTATCACATAGCAGGGAAATACTGTTATTTAAAATTGTGATAGGTAATTTCTTTTTATTGGAATTTCAGACAACATATTATAGAATGGTACCTACCTATTCTATTCTATATATGTGGATATTATTTACCACCAAAACCATTTATAGAAAAACATTTCTACTACACTAATTCTGACTAACATGAACATTTTCAATTTCGCATTCGGTTAGTGCAATCGGGAATTTCAAAAACAATAACGAAATTCTTTACTAATTGAATATTAGCAGATTATGATCACAAATTTAAGGAACACGATAAAAATATATTTCGTGATGAATAAATATAAATTATTATTATTATTCCGAAAATATTTCTTATCGAGAAATATTTTCGGTATCGGCTCAATAGTTGTGGCGATTTATCCTGCAAACGTATATAAACGTAGATATCTATAAGGAAGTATAGAGTAAAAGTGTTACTATCAAACAGTTCCATTTATCAATAAGCAGTAAAATCATAAGCAAAACTAGAAATCATAAAACTTTTCCTGTTTTACTAAGAAGAAATTCATTTCGCTCGTAGGATGTAAGACAATGCGCGGATGCAATGTTCCGGACAGGTGTCCCTTGTCATTCACGTATTAACATAGCATCTTTTACAAGCGTTGTGTAATCATAGCGCTCTTCCATTTAACATTCCTACTGAGTTTTGCTGGTAAAGGATCTTAGGATTGAAGGTATCCATTCTAATAACTGATGCTAAAATTTATCTATATATTTGTTACGTGTTCATTGGAAACACATTCTTCGAATAAGTTCGTTATTTGTTGCGCTTTCATGTTCAAATAAAGAGCAGATTATGCTTTCATATTTTTAAAACCCGATTCGATGTGTTTATGAGGCTCATTAGTTATTTATTTTGCTTGGTTGTTTTAACATGCCTAGATGCTGTTTTTGTAACACATCCATCGCTGTTTATATAGCATTATTTATTTCCGTGCACTATTTTTGAGAAGCTTTCCCATAATATAAATTGAAGCTGTATTATTTTGTATATTCATTCGTTAGACTGGATGGAATTGTTATCACTTTCTTTATTAAAGTATATATATACCTCGTGAAGTTACTTATTGTTGTGATATATAAGACATTCTAAATACTACTAAAATGATTTAGTAAGTAATCAATTGTTCTTGTTTATTATTACTAACGTTAAACTTCTTAGACAAAAGTTTATCTTTTTTAATTCATTGTTATTGTATTTCATTGTAATTACTATTTTCACCGCTCTAATATTTTCGGAAAGTTAAAAATATCACTGATTTATTTCTGTGTTTAAGTTCAGTGTCAATTTTAAATCAATTTTAGCCTTTTTCTTTTTCACACATTTAAATTACGAACAATAATATTCTTCTTTAATTTGACAATGATGTAATAAATAAGAGGTCTGATTTTAACGCAATAGTAACAAAACACATTTTGTTCCCAAAATAAATGTGTTGTCTAAAAATAAAGTTGTTGTGCTAGTGTCTAATACGAATTTCACACGTAAGGTAAATGATTATGGTATTGACAACATATAATAAAACATTATAACTGCGGTAATCAAGACACGTACAGGAAATAGTGATATGTTACATTGACAACTTTCAATAATTTGTACTTTATCAATAAACTGCATAATTTTTTACTAAGTTTTCGCAAGTTTTCTCAACAGTCAAAAAACCTGAAGCACTTCAGAAAACAGAAGACCAATAAAAAGAACGCGGCGATCCAAGCTTAATCTTTTTGGTTATCTCTACATAAACTTGATTGGATAATTTATTAAAAGTTTTTTCAGACTTGTTTATAATTGACAATATTAAAGCGAGCCAAATATACAGACTGTATCTTAAAAAAGAAACAAACACAATTGCCGCAAAATAGAGCGATTATATCGTGTGATCTAAAGTTAGAGGAGTTTGTGTAAGCTGCGCACGCGCAGGATGTGTTGATTTATTGCCACGCACGTTATAGAATGCAAATATTTTTCTGAACTGGATTTTTTAACGGAAAATATAAATACGCTTGCAATGTAAATAAATCTAGCACGTCTTTGTGACGTGTTATATTGATAGTATACGTTTTTAAATGAAGTAAAACAAAAAGATTAATTATTTGGTATTTAGTATAATTAGCAGTTTATTTAAGATTTTCAATTAATTTAATTATTTGAGTTGAGTATAAAATTAGATGATAGAATCAACTATTTAGGAAGACAAAGAAGGGAACCTTTCCGCTAATTATATTATCTATTTAATAATGTTATGATAAAAGGACAGGCCATTCCCTATTACCAGATACAATTTTAAAATCTTGCCTACTATTGAGCGAGTCTTGATTATAAAGCCATTGTATTTTAACTGATCGTATTATTTATTTTATTTGCCTGAATCAATACATGATTGGTCGTAAATCACAAGAAAATATTTTTGTCAATACAACAAAACTTAAAATACATTATAATCGCCGATACCAAAGAAAACAAAATAAAAGCACCAATACCGTGTAAAGTTACACAATAATCGTGTTATAATATAATTAATTCAAACAAAATAAATTGCCTAAGAAACAGTAAAAAGAAAACGTAAGGAAGTGTCTTTCCGTCCGTCCGTGGCATGTTAACATGCGCTTGCGCACCCGACGCGCCGCAGAGCGTATGTGCGGCCCTTTCATCTCACCTGGGAGTCCTTTTTATACCTACTCACTTTTATTCTTTTATTTGAGTGATTAGATTTTTTTTCAACCATCGTTAAGTATGATTGTGGGAACGATGGCCAGTGTTATTAATTCGATTGAATCGATTGTTTGTTTTCGATGATCGATTGGCGTAATAGCGAATAAATTTGATGATTAATCGATTTTCGTGTATGTTCTCAGTGTCGGTTTGGTGTATTTGTCATTTTTAAGTGATGATTAGTAAGATTTATGGTCACATCTATGATTCGATTTTCAACTGGGTTATTACTTTGTAACGTGCAGTGCCTTAACCTAAAAATATTATTATTTATAATAGCAGACTATTTGTAAAAGAAATATTGTGTATTTATAAAAGATATAAAACTTGTTGGTCTAGTGGTGTAAAATTGCAGTTATGGTTACTGCCGATTGAAACAGCCAGATTGGATACTTAGGTCGTACAGAACTATTATTCAGCGTTTTCTAACATGAAATTCGCATTTACTAAAAACACAGCGTAACATTGTATTACAGACGGTAGACAGCAACTTTAAATGAAGCTGGTAAAATGTGATGCAAGGAAAGTTCTCTCGTATTCCTCATGGTGGTCTGCAGACCCCTACTGTAACTCTAAAAAGAGCATAATACTTTATTATATAAAAATAGAGCCCGCAAGTACATGTAACCGCTAATATGGATTTGATCTTTTTACCTTAAAAGCTTTTGCTATACATATCAACCGCTAATACCTAATCCGATCTACAAAAACTAGACTGTTTTACTAGCACTGGTTTGATGCGATGCCGTTCTTGAGCCAAATAGGTAATTAAAGAATATATTCCTAACAGTATTTATTTTTAATATTATAATCGAGATTCAATAGTACTAATAATTCGCGAAACAACTCTGGATCTAAAAACGTATCCTTATCTTAAAGATGTAGTTATTTGTACAACAGGATGTAAAGCTAATTAACTAATAATATAAAAGGGGACGTACCTCACATGTTTCATTACAACCGTCCAATAAGTATGTAATTATTGTAGGGTAAAAAGTGAGAGGTGTTTGTGGCGCATAATATTATCAGACACCTCATTACTCGCCAACTTAAAGGACATAACAATTTATTATTCGATGATAAGATATACCACCATTGAACTAAAAATGAGTCTCATTAATTTTTTCGTCACCCATCGTGACCCCTTCCGCTAAAAGAGACCGAACCTTATTTTTTAAATATATCAAATCAAGAATGTATCTGTAAAATCGTTTACACGTCGGCCAACAAAAAGTGGCATTCCTTACATACTGGTGCGTGTAATGACGTGAACGCTTCACGCTGATTGTTGAAGTCGACCGTTTAAATTCTTCCGTAGTACATTAGCTGGACATCTGGTGGACCGTGGCTGATGCAAATACGAGAAGACCAGGCTTGTAATGTGAATATGGATAGCTGTTTTGTTTCCGGAACAATTGGGAGGCCTACTTAAGTTTTGCAGCAAGCGGTATTTTTGCGTTATGCCAGTTGTGTCTCACAAACGATTAATGGTGTGCATTATTGTACATGACATCTGATGTAAGTGGGTGTGTGTAAGTAATAGTAGGCAATTCTCGAAATAAAATCTTTTCAAAATAGAGCTTTGATTAGGCTCAGTGTGTAAATATTTCAAAAAGTGAAGCTCCTAAATTAAAATAAAACTTAAATCGCATTTGATGTTTATTATACTAGATCAGCACTTTATTTTGAACATATTTTGTTACGAGATTTTAGCCTTCAGAATGAAAACGTCGTAGGTTTTCTGTGATTATCAAAGATTCACATAGTAACATTAGTGGATATAACTAAAGTATTATCAATAAACGGTATTTTTAAAACGGCGACTATTACTACTAACCATTACCAGAAACCTTATTTTTAAGCATAGAGGTGGTAAAACCTAAACATAAAACTGAGGTACGTATGACATAAAAGTAAGTACTTATAAAATTGTTAATGGAATCAGTAATCTTTAGACATAATACTTTCCAAATCCAATAAATAGATTAAAAGGAAAACCTTTAGTTTTGCTCGTGACGTTTTGAAGTAAGTATGTAAGGAGCAAAAGATAAAATTCACATAGACTTGATTAGAGTTTTTTTGTACTTTACATCCAGCCTGTTCATTTTTAATAAACTTCTTGTGACATCTAATTACTGAGTACGAGAATTTATTTTAGCAAAACATAATACACTACACGTAAGAAGACATGTATGTTTGTATTTCAAGGAAAACAGCTTTTCAGTACCCGGATTTTTCTTCTTAAGAATATTATGCAAAGCGGATTAGGGTACTGGGGATAAGCAGAAACGTCTAATCCGTCGATCAATAGCCCGCGTGTTAGGCATCTTAATCGTGGTGTGGCCTTTCTTAGGAGCATACATATGTTCAGCAATGTACAACGATGGGTTGTTAATGAGAAATTGATAAGTGTAAACGAATGTTTGACGGATTTACGATCCAACGTGATGTAATTCTAATAGATCCTTGACAGTTGGTTAAGTTATAGATAATCGAGATAGGTCAACAACCATTTGACGTGATTGTACTCTTTCGGAAAGGCCAATGTCCATTAGTAGAGTGCAGTTAAAGACTATGAGCTCATAGATGACGTGTCGTCAATTTTGTACGGTTTCATAATTCTTTTTGGCAGCTCATTGCCGCCAATCTCTGTTGATAGATGTTGAATCTAACTGCTATTAAGAACAACTAGGATTCTGTTTATGGATACCTAACATCGTTGTGGGTAGAAGAAGTCTTTTCCAGAAAGTTTTATTTAACTTCAAAGCGAGTTATATTTAATAGTTTTCATGCTGATGACTATGAAAAGCCAGAAAATTGTAATTTTCTTATCATTAAAGTTCTAGTTCTACACCAAAATTAATGAGCTAGTCACACTTGATAGCTACATACGCTGTTAACAATATATTCTTGGTTTTGTGGCCGTTTGTGCATCTACCGAACCTAAGGTTGCCGGTTCATGTCAGGCAGTTTCATTAAGTTTTATGACTGAAAAGTCTAAGTAACACAACGTATTTTCAATCTAAATATTTGTTTATTATGCAGAAAGTAAATATAGTTGTAAATATTACCTGAATAACATGAGATAATACAATGCTATTTATCGGTTTTAAAAAATACGCACCTTTATCTCTTAGGCAATTTTGTTATAATGGAAGCATAAAATAAGATAAAATGCTTCAATACTAACAGTAAGATGTTTCGAGAAATATTTAGGCACAAAAACGAGGTGCTATTTTTGACGTAATTCCTGAAAGCCGCTTTTCAAGTAGGTATAAAGTGTTTTTAAACGCTACGATATCTATTGAAGATTAGTTACGTAATGACCCGAATACTTTGTGATTTCAAGTGTAAATAAGACAGAAACATTTCGAATCGCGCCTCCTTCTCTTAGAATATAATTAAATTCTTCTTTTCAATTTTTAGGGCGTTCTTGTTATTGTTTTGTGCTTTAACAGGCTCGTTTAAAAGGACGTTACATTTTCATTTTGAAGGACACTGGAAGGCCTTTTATCATAACTGAGTTATTATTTTTTATTAAGAAGATATTATATTAGTAGTGCTATCAATTATATAAAGAATAGAGAAATAGAGATTAAATAAACATCAAAGAGGTGCCGTATATTTTCATGAAAACGCCGTTCCGGGTTTGTTATATAAATTTGTAAGTAAGTTTTTTTAAGTAGTTTATTGTTTTCTTGTATTTATATATATTTCTGCTGCTGCTACGGCTATTGTGTATATTTGTAATACTCGATATGGGGTTACAGTATCATTAAATAAGCTGAACGAAACAGATCTTAACGAAAAGTATTTTACAAGTGTGGCTTAATACATAATTTTAATTTCACATTGTGTTTCTCCGATTGCAAAGATTGGAAGGCCAATCCTCGTTACAAATCATGATCATGATAAAGGTCCTGCGTACTAAAACTGTATGTTAACATTTGAAGTTTTTTATTTATTTTTTATTGCTTTCATCGGTGACTGACGAGCCTCCGACCCACCTGATAGTAAGCGAGAACCGTGGCTCATACACATGGCTGTGTTTTCTTAGCATTACAGGATCAATGTCATGTGCTGCCTACCGGAAGGAAAAGAAAAATGGAGCAGGATGGGGTTTGGGAAGGGAAGGGTGATTGGGCCTCCGGCGCTCTCACTCACCGAATGAAACAACAGACACTGTTATTTTACGTCGACAATATATTATATTTTAATCTAGGAGAATATCATGTGTACCTAATATTTTTTACAATGAGACCAAATCGGTGACCAACTTTGAACAGTTTATTACGAGAATTGGCTCTCTGATATACAGCCTAATCTGGTTAGACTAGAAATCCTACATTAGGTATTTATACATTCGACAATTATAAAGATAGAACTATAATAATATAATATATCTTTATATAAACATGGTGCCACGTTTATATACTCCCGGAAGGTTAGACATAAGTGTTTGGTGGTGTGTTACACCAACATTTCATAAAGTAATTTGTGTTATTTGCCAGCAGTTAAGCTTTATGTAATGAGAGACGGGCTATTAGAATTAATTGACGTCTATTCTTGTGTAGGACCGTAGTCACTTTTTGTATATTATATATACATATATACAAAAAGTAATTACTGAGAATTGGCTATCTATATATTGTGATAATCTAGGCTTCTTTGTTACATTACTATATAGTAGCGATAGTTCAGTGGGGAGACCAACAGACTGTAATGCAGAGGGTCTCAGGTTCGAACCCACGTTGCGCAACTATGACTTTCGTAAATTAAATGATTTTTCGAAATTATGTGCGTATTGATTGACAATTATCGCCTGCTCCGTGCCTCGGAGAGCAAGTAAGCCGTTGGTCCCGGCTGCCATGAACATCTATGGCAGTTGTTATTGGGAGAGTGTCGACACAAAAGATCCCACTGCGTCGAAGTGTCGCCGGTCTGCACTGACTGGCCCCAACATAAGATACAATACATGCATTACTATATACATATGTATATAGTCTATAGTTTTGATAAAAGATAATATAATAATGATGTAAAATAGCGTTAGTTATATTCAAAGCTGTATCAAAAAATTTATGTTATGCTTCGTAATCGTCATAATAAAATTATATGTATTCTGCTTACAAAAAATGTCCTATGTTATAATATTTATAAATCATCCGATGTGATGTGTGATGTAGTGTAACTAATTACACTTATATTATAACGAGACATTAATTCGTTTTCATGTTAGGAGTAGTCCACGGAACTACTGAATCGATTCATAAAATTCTTTTACTGATAGAAAACTACGCTATTTTTGAGTAACCCATACTAAGCCGTACATAATGATTGAATTCTTTGGTTATGTTATGTGCTTTTTAAAGCTTCTGGTTAATGTTAAGATGTTGTATAATAGATAGAATTCTTTAAGGAGACACTATATTGCTGACAATCCTACCTTAGGAGACCAGTGTTACGTTTTCCTTGCTACGGCAGCAGTTCCTGTTTTTAGGAACTGGCAAGGGTTTAATACTACGGTAACTGCTCATCATCATGCGGAATATATGTCTGGTTCGACATTACTGGTATAAAATTGTTATAGCTTTCTTTTTTAAAACACATAATATGAAACTACTAGTGTAATCATTCTATATTTGAAACTCAGCTGAATTTACTAGCATAGAAGTTTTTTTTTTTAAATGAAGCAATAATGGCTTGTGTAAATGTTCTTTATTTAAACTCTGCATAATGTGCTGATATAGACGTTCCTATTTTAAAACGCTGGATAAATTAGGTCTAGAGTTAGGCTTTAGAACTAAATAAAAAAACGATTTAAAATAAGAGCTTTTGCACTAGTAAAGTTGAAGCGTGTATTTTATTTGTTCTGCTGTTGCACGTGTCTTGAAAGTACGTGATGTTGATGTCGTAGATTAATTTCATGTGTGTTGAGGAAAATTGCTATAGTCGATTATAGTTATAGGATTGTCTTGTTTGTGGTTTATGTTTACGTGTAATCTATAGGTTGACCGTGAGGTACGACGTTCTTCAATAAGGGTTTCATAAAAGGTTTTCACGTGGGAGGCAACGCGATATTAATAAAATAAAAAACCATTTACAACTTCGAGGTGAGTACTACATTTGCTTGCTAATTTGAAGGTATTAAAAAGTTTTAGAGTTCCATAATTTTTATACTTATTGCATTTTCAATGCGTACGGTCTAGAGATCCTGAATTCAATTACCAGATCGGTAGTTTCGTTAGGGTTATCCGTTAGGAAATTTTTAAGAGCAGTATGGTAATGTGTCGAAAAGATAAGAATAGTATCGCCCCATGTAACGCGGGAACAAAAAACATAGGGTAAGACGGTCATAATTATTTTTTTAAATTTTGAAATGGCGTGATGAGCTGGATTCCTTAAATAAAGAATTTGTCGATTAAGACATGAAAGAATAGTGTGGAGGCCTTTGTTCTACAGTGGGACATTGGAATGGACGCTTATAATAATATATGTTATACATATTAACGATGGCGTAATGGGCAAACGGTCGGCTTGCCGCTGCCGCCGCGATAAGTGTTGTGTGTTCGAATTCCACACACAACAATTATTCGGGTGATACATAAATAATTATTGTATACTTAGTACTTAAGTTACTTAAGTGTTTGTATACTTAGTATCCCTTAATTGTACGTTTGTAAACCCCTGTGAAAATTGTCTTATAGAGACAAAATGTACAGTAATAACATATTTTTAAATAAATTATTAAAAGAAACATTACACGAATTTTGTTCTATAACGAGTACGAAACGCGTAAAATCACGAAACCGTTCACTCATACAAATAAAATACGTATCAAGAGACACATCACGATTCTTCACTACGTAATATTTAGATTTGAATATGTTACTATACAAGGTTACAATCCATTACCTAACATTGGTCCCTGCCACGTCACAAGGAGCCGTCGACATATATAAAAACCTACATGATATATACACCTCTATGACAGTGAAAATAGTAACCATATTTAGATGTATGTTTTTGGAAGTTGCTACCATAAAACAATGTGCGAAAAATAATATGTTTAGCACGTTTGTAACAAAAGTAACACGGTTTCAGGCGGTTTTATAGTATTTTCAGCGATGAAATTGTTTTTAGTAAGACTAGAATGATGGGTGATCAAATTTATTTTTACATATATATAAATATACTAATATTATAAAGCTGATGAGTTTGTTTGTTTGGTGGAACGCGCTAAACTCAGGAACGATTGGTTCAATTTGAAAAAATATTTTAGTGTTGGATAGCCTATTTATCGAGGAAGGCTATAGGCTATATAACATCACGCTACGAAAAAAGGAGCAGAGCATCAATGAAAAATGTTGCAAAAACGGGCAAATTCTCTTAAGTAAAGTAGACGAAGTTGGGCGGGTCAGCTAATTTGAAATATAAATGGCTTCGTTCGTCCTTTTGAATTAGATTGCATTGGTGCATTTTTGTTTTAGTGAACTCTCAGTAAAGTAAGTAAGTACATAGTAAAAGTTTATATAATTAAATGTACATAGTCTCACGCTTAGGACAAGTAGAGGTGTATTACATAAATTTCACCAGCCAAGGTTTAAGTTTCATATATTAGAGGGAGAGCTTATTGCCGTCTATTAGTATATTTCAGACTCCATGAGAATTTTTTGTCTGAAAAACCCAATTGTACTTTGCACTCGGGAATCAAACCCAATACCTTATGCACAGCAGTCGCATTCACTACCGCTTCGCTACTGAGACAATAAAGTTCAGTAATATAAAATATAAAACATGGTTCGTGAAATATCGGTACCAGCCTCAGGGATTATAATAAAAAACGACCGAGTATTTTCTCATAATAAATGTTAGGGCAGTGATAATAAATAATTAATTTCCCAAAAACAATAATAATAATTAATTTCCCAATAAGTTGATGTACATGAATTCCACTTACAAATAATTGTAAACAATAATATTTTCTTGCCAAATACAAGTAAGTGTTTTTGTTGAACTCTGGTACCCGAGGTAAGCTCTAACTTGTGTTCTGTATACCAGGCTAAACAAGCGTTTTTCTATATCGGTAGAGAATTTTTGAATGGTAATTGTAGATATCGTAAGAAAATCAAGTATGTCAGAGATATCTATGAGTGTAAAGTCTACCAAAGCCAGAGAAGACTGATAAAGGAACGCGGTATTTAGTATACAACTACTTGACTTTAAACAAACTATTAAGGGGTTATATTCCTCAGCACTGAGAGAAAGACTGAGAATGAGGGTAGGAAAGTCTCCCAACGTGATGACTAGCCTTAAATGTCCATTCAAAAGTGAAGCTTGTAGCAATTAGAAACAAGGTTGATTATTGCGCTATAGTCTTACTTATTCTTTTTTTATACGTGTAGCTCATACCCAATGCGGCAAGTACAAACAAGATTTAGTATTATTTTGTAAGAGCAGTAGGTAGTATATGCTAATACTGTGAATTAAGTCTCAGATTCTATTACCAGATCAGACAAAGAGATGTTGGGTTTTCTGTTAAAAATTCTCAGTAGAAGCTCAGAGTTAGAATCTGTGCCTGTTAGACTTTGATAAGGTCGACCCCTATAATGTAAGGCAACAATCTATAATTGGCGAATTATGTAATACTAGCTTTCGCCCGCGGCTTCGCTTGTTAAAACTAGATTAGGTTAAGTTAGCAACAGCACTTTAAAAAAATAAAATGTATTTATGGTGCTCGGTGAAAATATAGCTATCTAATGGTGAAAGAATTTTTAGAATTGGTTGAGTAGTTTTTGAGTTAAATCCTTACAAAGAAACTAGCAAAAATCACATTTTGCCTCTTTATTATATTAGTATAGATAAAGACAACTAAGTTCCCTATTACGTAGAACATAATACTCATAGCGACTATATGTAGATGTTGAACACCTATTTCGAATAGGTTCGAATATAGGAGTGACTGTGTGTATATTATGTCTCTGAACCACTTTATCTGACCTCTACATCACTGCAAGGTAGATTGGTAAAGAATTTGTTAGGCACTTAGTACATTTATATAAAATATGTTAATAAAATGGAACGAATTAAAATCAAGTAGGTATATCACATAAAACGCTATTTTAGTCCGAAACATTTATTATTCCAATAAGAATACTAAATTAATCTAGTTAGAATGACAGACAGAAAAAATATTGGCCTTAAAAGTCCTTTATTTAAGAATTAATCTTTTTTTCTTCTTACCCAAATCGTTATCATTTCTAGTAGAAGACAGCTATGTCTTCTACTAGAAATGATAACGATTTGGTTATTGTAAGATTTTAATTAGAAAACTGAAAGCACTAAGTTGCCGTATAGTGAACTAATACATAAAAAATTATGTAGACCATATAGAAGTTTAATAAATAAAAATATGTAAAAGGCCGACGGCTTTATAAGTTTTATGATGTGACAGAACAAACACTCGCATAATGGTTACCCATCCATGCCTTAGCCGTGACAATGTCGCTTGACCTCGTCAATCTATTTGTTATATTGACAGACTTTGTAATTAAATTATGCTAATTGAGAAATGAAAAATATTATAATACATTTCTATATAATAATATTAATTAATAATAAAAATTAATGCTAAATTAAATAATTAATCACTGTTAATGTCCAGTATTCAAATAAAATACCACTAAAACAAATTACGTAATTTGCTGTATCACAGCCAGTAAAATAATGCATTATAAAAAAAATATATACTTAAAAAATATCTGTAAATCGTATATTCTATATACAAATAACAAAATATAAAACTGCTTACCTTAAAAACATCTTGAATAAACAAGAAATAAATTTTCCAAGAAATATTAAAAACCACTAGCAACACTATATTAATAAGTTCATTTTAAAAAATTATAAAAAATAAAAGTTTACACGACCACACAGCTCGAATGTCCAAGTCCTAATGATAACTCAATAAAACCAACCCTTGACACTTTACTTCACAAAATTAATATTATAATGAAACAATAAAATAAACGATAAATCGCACGTGTCCGGCATTATTCAACACCTATACAACCTCACATGGGTTTTCATAATACACACTAAAAAAAAACTATTATAATTTACAAGTAATGTCAGCGCGTCAATTTATGCGTGAGCTTTTTATTAGAATGAGATTAAGGCTCGATCCTGAAGCTCCGATACTTCCGTGCGCCGGCGCACCGGGACAGCGACTATAAAAAGCAACTAAGCCTCTCTTTCCCGCGAGCCTTATTTTCTTTTTTACGTTGAAATAACATGCGCCCGCACCTTAACGAATCCCTACGCGTGGTGGGGACTGTTCCAATTTCAAATTTTTGAGACATTTTCGTCTTGTCATTTTGAAAATGTAACTGTGGTGTAATTAAGAAAAACGTATTCTTTTGAAGGTTTTATTTTGAGTACGTCGCGTGGTGCGTGCGAGTGAGACGGATATATATTTGTGAGGCACGTTTTTCCAGCATCACTCGTTGTTTCGCGCGAAAGAAATGGAAGGAGTTGTTCGTTACTCGCTTCGCTTTAGATTAATGAGTTCGAAAGAGATGTAGGTAATGGTGGGGTAATTACTGTTGTTTCGCGTAAACGAGACGAAACTATAATGATTGGGCGCAATGACAGTTATTGATATTGTCGTAATAAGCGTCGATTTGTGCGCTGTGAGATTTGCAGTATAGGTGGGGTGCGCAGGCGCATCTAGATCGCAAATGTTAATTAGAATTTAATGACGGCTCGTTGAGATTCGCTGTTTTTACGTCAGCGAATAGCGTTTTAATGCGGGTAAGTGTGTGTTGGTTGTAGTTAACAAGTACTTGTTACTCGGTGCTTTAGCAGGGAGTAAACGAAGTTATATATAAGATTTAAAAAAAACTTAATTTGTTTCTTTTTTAATATTTCACGTATTATTATTTTCTGTCTCACAAAATACAAATTACGCTATTGATTTGTTCTTAAGTTAAGAACTTTACGCAACGCCTGGTTAAATTTGTTTACACTAAGCATATACAATTTATACATTATGTATTTTGTTCACGACAATATTTTTTGTTGGCTACAAGCGAGAATTTATGGTCTTAAAATGCTTCATATATTATTATCTTAATGTAGAAGAAGTATAATTTTATTTTGTAACTATTCTAATTCTGATTCACGTAGTATCAGTATGTTGATGTTTCTTATTAAGACTTGTAAAGTAAATAACAAGGACAGTTCCGTCCACGCGGGACGACCTCCAGCCACCCTGAGGTTTGACCTGGGGGTGGCGGGCTTTGTGGGCCTGCCCGCCATCCGTTCAGCACCAGGTCCGAGAGGCGGCGTGCGTGTTCCCACGCGCGCCTCTGTGTTGAGTCCGTCTCCCCTCTAGGGGGGACAGTAGGGAGTGGTAGAAGTGCCTTTAGGGTAGGTCTTTCGTGTAGTGGCCTGCCGTTTCATACGGCGGGCCGAAACCTCGGCGGGGTCGCGACCGCATGCGAAAGTGATTCGCGCGGCCCCGTCGATAGTGGTTTTGTCGAGGAACACCGTGGTAGGTTTAGTCGGTATTCCGGGAGGTACTTTATCATCTTAACATCTTATTTTACCCCGGCGAGTCCGACATAGCCCCTCCGCCCGCCCCCGCGGAGGGGTATGCGTAATGCATTCCCCCAAGTAAAAAAAAAAAAAAAAAAAAAAAAAAAGGACAGTTCCGTCCAGAACAGTTGTACACGCGTGATAAGTTCGTAACTATGATTTATTCTCGCGTGCTATATTAGTAAAGAACTTACTGTTTTTCACAAAACTGTTTTGAATTTGGATAAGTTATTTAAAAAGTTAAAATTAAAAAGCAAATACTATTATCGTTAAAACGACAACAGGATTTGTAATTTGAAGTACTTAGAGGACTAAAATTACTGTAGAAAGATTTACAGCACAGTACATTTCAGTACCTACTATTGTAAAATTGGAATGGTTTGGCAGTGTTATTTTTAATTAAAACTATCCTTTTCCAATCATAAATTAAATATTAAAGACGTTACAGATAAATTAATGATTTAGATACTTTTAACCTCCAAACCACGCAGAAGTTTCAGATGTGACCTCTACAAATGCTTTGAGTATTGTAGGACTGAACTTCGTACGGGAAAAAGCTTTTATGATTTGTTAGTTATCTTAGAATATTCTGAATCTGAGTATTGTTTGAGCCAATGTTTCTATAATCTACGTGACACAAGGCTTATAGTTTGTACAGGCAATTTCAATTCATAAATACTTATTCTGTAACATTTACGGCAAAACCACAACAATTAAAAAAGGTCTATAATAATTCTGCAAAAGGCGTATTCTTTAAAAATATTTACCGAAGAGTCTTAACATAACAAAATCAATTTGTGTGTATAAAAGTTTCGAGATGAGCGTGTTGCCCGCGGCGCCGCGCGGGTTACGCAGATAAGCACCGTAATCTCGCCATCGACACACTAATGTGGGAAATACACTCGCGTCGTAATTAAATTGTGTGATCTTCAGTGCAGCCTTTCATTTGAAGTAGATACAGTTTTTCTTAGAATGCTGACTGAGTTTGAAGGATTGGCTTCCTAGTTTCCAGAGATCTTTAAAGGCTGTCGGCTGATATGTATATTTAGGTCTGCAGTTTTCCATAATGGACACAACTTTACGATGTCATGAATTGGTTTGGCGAAACAGTTTTCAGCATATATTATGCATATGTGAGTGCTTATAGTATTGCTTTGCTTTAATTTTAGTGTTCATAGTAACTTTATACAACAAGCGATAATTCTTGGTTTTCTTTTAATTATCTTTAAAGAGAACAGTTGTATCTAAGTAGGTAGCTGCTTGGCTGGTCGTCAATAGTGATGCACTAGCTCACTTACAAATGTCGGTTTAAAATAATGTAGTTAGCTTAAGTTTAGTTTCTGGTGATAGTTTCAAGCAGTCTGGTGAAAAGTGGTTGCGTATTGCTTAATGGTGAGTTCACATCATCATGTTGCTCTGAACGTCGCTTTAAATTTGATCTGTGATTGCTCAAATTAAATTCAAGAATTAGTTTAAAATCCTGCGCTCGAAATCATTACTGTGTCACAGAAACTTTAAAAACATTCAAAGAACAGGCACAAACACCATCCAGGCTTAAACAAAGAACAACTAGGTATTTTTGAAAACCGCGGTTTTTTGTATTGTGTAATATAAGTATAGATGTATTACTCTGAAACCTGAATATGAGCGATGTTGGCGCGGTGGTTGTGAATTCACCTAGGCTTAGACCGTTTTATACATAGATCGTATTAGACTACGGGCTTGTGAGAATAAATTGCAGTCAACTATATGATTAATCGGTCGGTCGGTCGGCCTCGATGGCGTAGTGGTTAGTGTAACCGACTGCCACGCCTGAGGTCGCGGGTTCGATTCCCGCACAAGTCAAACATTTGTGTGCATGAACATGGATGTCTGTCTTGGTCTGGGTGTTTCTATGTATAATATGTATGTAATTACAAAAAAAAAAGTATATAAGTATGTTTATCCATTGTCTAGTACCCATAGTACAAGCTCTGCTTAGTTTGGGCTAGACGGTGTTGTGTGTATGTGGTAGAATATTATATTATTATTATTATTAATCTTGAGAACTTACCATAAAACTACCATTTTAGCACACCCGAGATCTATCGCGAAGTTCAGTTGGATTTATTACACGTCCTTAGGATAAATAAAACAAATATAGTTTTCAGTACATATAATAAAGTCAATAAAGACGTACAAATAATATATAAACTATTAATTTTTATAAAGCTTATTTTATGTTATGTATGATTTGACTGCACAAAAGAGTGGTTTTAAGTGGTCACCTCATTACTGTTGCTGCGTCGAGTGTAGCGGACTCGATCCCTACACGGGTTTTTTTTTATGTGATCCATAATTAATTTACCGAGTCTGGGTGTTCGTGTCCTTTGTTTGAATGTTTATAAAGCTTCCCGCGACACAGGAAAAATCCTACTGCGGGAGTTTTCCTTAATCGACTGAACGAATGGGTTTGTATAAGAACAACGCAGATCAACGTATATTTTGCCTCGCGTAAGTCCGTATTCCACATACGCATTTTTTAAAGTCCTGAGTTTTCGGCAGACAAGATAATAATGGTGGACCCACAGAAGAGTCGCATTGGTTTACGCGGTCGCCGGCTCGTCGGCCGCTAGTTTCCTTACTGCAGGCTCGGGATCTGGGATCCGATCTCAAGTGAATTACAGACCCTAACTGCTTATTTTTGAGAGACTGATATTTATGCTTCAAACTGCAATTTTCTACCAAGGAACCGTAACCATACCATGAATGCTATATTTAAATTAAGCGGTGGCTGATCGAAAGGTCGAAAGTTCAAATCTCAGTTATGTGCATTATTAAATAAATTCTAATACAAGCATTATAGCTTAGTTGAAAGGTACATGCTTAGTAATAAGATAGAAATTAGTCTAATCCCAAAAAGGGTGTAGATGTTATGATAAATATATATCTAACACAATTCATAATACCTTCAGCAATTTCGATTATGAATCATAATAGGCATATAAATTAATATAACCTTGCTTTTAATTAGTGTATTATTTTACAGAATATTTCTATTAGCACGTAATTTAAAAAGTTCTCGATTTACAGACTCTCCCTGTACTACATTACATATAACCTTATAAATATAATAATAATTATTATTATTTATTTCGTGAAAAGCAGAGATACATTATAAAACATGTTAACATTTTTAATTTATCAATAATCTCAAATATCTTTATCGCATCTGTGTCTGAACTATATAAATTAAAATCTGTATTTCAAACAGCAGCGCTCTACCTGGAGATAATACATTTAAGAAATAATAGAAGAAAATAATAATATGTTAAATAAAACAATTATAATAATACAAAAAAAATGCCACCAAATTTAATAAAAAATACAATAGCAAATATGAAAATGGGGCAAAATATGTATAATAGAGATACATATAATAGAGGTATCATAGACCTTAAGCTTTGTCGACGTTGTAAACAATCCTAGAATGTTCAATCGATAAAAAAGCAAGTCAAGCTCATATTCAGATTCTCTACTTTCCAAAACACAAACTAAAGATCCAAGTACAAAAACAGGTGTAGTTTTCGGGCCCACAAGCTGCACTACATTCGTCAAATCACTGAACAATATTTGTTCACTTGTTAATATTGTCTAAACCCGCTAAAAGGTTCTGTCCGACGGCTGGTGTATGGCGTACCGGCATATCAAAGGTGATAAACGTCCTCAGTATGCAGTAACTAGAGGCCCAAGTTTGGAAGTTTAACTATCGATTTTTGGAGAGCATCAGTTAATTATTTGACGTAAAATTTTCTAAATGATACCTCAAGATGTGATTGGATATAATTTTGTTAATACTTTACTTATGGTTAATTGACTTTGTAAGGCACGGTTTGGTCTTATGCTTGGTCCAAGATTCAATTCCTGATGTCCATATAGTTTTATTGGGTTTTGTGAGGCAATTCTTGGTACTCCGCACGGATACTAGCAATAGGACGGTGGACGAAAATAATCTCGGTTTTATGTGTTAGAAAAAACATATCTGATCAAATGTAAAAAGATGTCACACCTCTGCCTCTCCCTTCTGTGTTGCAGGTTTGAGTCTATGTATATTTTTCAATGTTGTAATGAATGGCATTGGCACCGCTTATTGGGAGTATCAAACACCTACAATTTGACTGCACCGATGGCGTAGTGGTTTAAGTGGGCGCCTCACCACTGCCACTGCCCCAAGTGTTGTGGGTTCGAATCCCACACGGGACAAAACTTTGTGTGATCCACAAATGGTTGTGCCGAGTCTGGATGTTCTTTGTTTCCGTTGTTTGAATGTTTGTAAAGTCCACCATGTCACAGGATTTGTACCTAGAGCGGGAGTTGTCTTTTTAAAACGAAAAAATAAATGATAAACTTTTATTCTAATGTCTCAGGTCTGAAAGACACTACACAATTCCTAACTTCGTATTCCTTTAAATTTATATCAAGTGTATATTTCTATGTACACTTTATCATACAAATATGAACCCTTGTTTTAGCCACCTATTGATTAAATACAGTATTGAATACACTTTTCTAATCACATTAGTCCGATAAAACATTAAAAAATCTGGACTTTCACTACCATTTCCAATTTATTATGAAATATCGACATGTATGTCTATTTATAATATCTTTGTTAACATTATGAACAAAAAAGGTGTGATCTATAAAGAAGCCGATTCAGTAGAACTATTTTAAACAATGCCCTTTGTCGTTTCTACGGCGGGATCTAAATATATAATTCATACATAAATAATAGTGCGGCAGGTAACGTCCGGCGCATTCGGCGGCCGGGAGTCGAGTGACACGGTGTCATTAGCGCGCGACTCACGCGCAGCTTAAACTGCGCCACGTGCTGCGCCTGCGCCGACAAACGGCCCGTGCACCCTTGCTATATGTACAGGCTGTAGTTTGTTTGGACTGCTGGTCTGTTTGTTTAGGTACATTTTCAGTAGAATTGGTGTTAAAATGTTAGTATGTGATATCTGTAGGTTTCGTTTCATTTAAAGGTTATTGTACATATCTGATTTACAATTTATAACATTTTAAAACTTTTATAGTGCCCTGCTCACATTTTGTTGTATAATATAAAGAAAAAGAAGTAGGTACATTACGAGTCTCTAAGGTAATTGCTCCGTATCAATTATATATTGTTTTTATTTTGACACAATCGGCAATAGCAATCGGCGGTAGACATCAACAGGCTTGCTCTTTTACGGCGAGCTTAAAAGTGTAGTTGTCCAAATTTTGGTGTAATATACTCGTAAAGGTAGGTAGAGCCCATCTAGGCGAATGACTATGTATATAATAACAATATTAAAATGATCATAATTACAAAAACATTAACGAAGCTTCCCTTTGTAAATTTGTATATCCTGAAACAGAGCACGTTTTATCAGCATTTTCCCGAACACACTGTACACACTTGAGAATGACGATGTATTTAACAATAACAGCAGGGAGGTCCGCATAAAGACGCCGGCATGACCGCCGAAATCACGTAGCGAACCACCCTAATGTAAACAATAGACAAAGAGCCCGACAGTTATTAGGATACGCGATAGCATCGTAGTTCTAGTACAGTTCGTTAGAGGAATACGTAGGTTAGGGTGCTAGGAGCACAGGTGTTCTAAGTTTAAAATGTTGTTTATTTCGTGCAACTGTTGAGATCGATTGTATACGCTAAAGTTTTATTATGTCTTTCGAGTGCAAGGCTTGAATGTCTGAATTCTACTTAATAACATAAATGCTAGTGTGAGTTTGTTTCTTACGCTTTCACGCCGTAATTACACGACCGATCATTATGAAAATTTGCGTACACTTTGTCAGGGGTACATATTAGGATATAAGGTACGTTTCATTTACAAAAAGTAAGTGTCCATTGTAAGAATGTTTGTAAAGATCCTGCGACACAGGAATTTATACTAGTGCCGATTAATACTAATGACTATATTTAAATATAAACGTAATCATATTGCCTAATGATTTATGAATTTATAGTATTTAACTTGGCATACAAGTAGCTTGTATATATGTATTAACATATTATTATAGAATACTGTTTATTCCCTTTGTATCCCATGCCTGCTTATCCACGCGGGCTTACACATACTAGTTTTATATATATTTATGCGTCCGAGTGTACGTTAGCGTCCGCTTTACCAGGAATCCCCGCGCGTCGTAGGGTGGTGCTCCGATTTTGTCAGTTCTTTTTCACTAAACAGGTCGTTAAGATACCATCGAGCTGGATTTGAGATTACACTGAACCACAGCATCGCCAACTTAAGAACTAAAGTTTATTAAGCATATGGATAGAGAGTGCCTTGTATATTCAGTTTAATATTACATGCAAAGAATTGGCTTTCAATTCTATAATTTACTTGCTAAACCTGAGCATGCTTATTAGGTTACATAATTATTGGGTTTACCTTAGTACAGGCATATTATATTATTATGTACTACTTAATCTAAGAATTGTATTAATTTGCTTAAAACGTTACTAGTAAATGATTATCTATACTAATATAATAAAGCTGTAGAGTTTGTTTGGTTGAACGCGATAACCTCAAGAACTACTGGTTCAAATTGAAAAATTCTTTTAGTGTTGGATAGCCATCGAGGAATATTTTATAATTATTATATTATATATAATTATAACATCATGCTACGACCCATGGGGGCGCCACAGTAACCATAAACGCGGGTGCAACCGCGGCCATAGCTAGCTATTATATATTAGGAAAGTAAATAAAAGTATTCTCAGAATATTTCTCGTTTCCGTGAAAACTTCGAGATATCCAACGTAATGTAAAAATTTTAAGTAAATCCGTTGATTACTTATCGAGTTTTGTGACAGAATATGGAAGCAAATATTTTTTACATAAAATTTAAGCTGTATATATTTTAAATTAGACTGAAGATTGTGTGTCGGTAATATGTTTGATTTGCTAGCTATCAATGTAAGCATGTTACGAGATCAATATTTCGAAATGTGATGTAAATGTTTGTCTTTTAAGATCGTAGTGATAAAGACACGGTTTTCAATCCTATTTTTAAGAATTTATTCAAAACATGAAGCTGGCGATCTTATTTAAAGAAAATATATTACCATATACTAGCCGACCCAACTAACGTTGATCTGCCCAAAGGTTGGCGAACCGATTACAGGGTCCAATTGTAAATCCAAGCTATCCAAGGACTTATTCAAACATACAAAAAAAATCGTCATAGTCGGTCTAGCCGTTTAGCAGTCCAGTGAAATATACACATACAGAAGAATTATTGTGTGTATGTGTATATTTCACTGGAAATATACACATACACTTATATATATTATATTTATTAAATGTCTCGTTTAATATTCAATTTTATACCTATATTATTACTCATCATAATGACATAAGCACTACCGTAACTATTATCAAACGCAATAAAAAGTCAATTTTCGTGTGTCGATAAGGCTTATACTTATTTATTACTACAAATTATAAAACTAATGCGTTAAAATGAATAAAAAAAACATAAAAAGTTATGTTAGTACAGTGGAACCTTTAACTAACGTAAAGTTAACAAAGTTTATTAAAATATACAGTTATTGTTACAGGAAAATATTTATTTTTGAATGAAGACTTTAAACGATGACCAGTAGGCTTACCATAAAACGTTAATACCGGAGTTTTAGGAATATTATTGATACTTTTAGTACCATGGAACATATGAAGTAACGCTTTGATCAAACTCTACAGTGAAGTAGTCCAAACAAAGGAGTAGTGTCCCTTTGAAAAAAGAAATCCATATAAACTTCGCAATACCCTTAATATGCCATTTACCCAAAGTTTCGGATAGACATTTTCATGATAGACCTACGGATTCGAATTAACGGTGCTAATTACCTGTCCAAATTTGTACGGCAATATCCGAGCAAAATTAAGAAATAAATTACAGATAAATGACACACAAACTTGATAAATTTCGCTTACTGTGTATCTACAGATATAAAGCAAATTCGTATATAATTCTGTCAGTAAAAATAATGTTAGGCTCTCGATTAGGGCCCCAAATACATGCAAGCATAAAATATCAACATACCTTATGTGTGATAGCATGTTACATGCTATAATATTATATGCAGATATATTTTCAATTTACATATAATTAAAATTGTAACAAGCTTCGCACAATAGGATTATTAATTATACAATTTACATACTACCTAGTTTTAAGTTGAGTATTATGTGTGGTCAAGTCTTATACGAATACTTCATTATTATAATGACATAAGTACTACTGTGAACCTTATAGCTGTAAAAAAATCAATTCAACTTGGTCGTTAAAATATATACCTATTTACTATAAATTATAAAGCTGATAAACTGTAATGTATCATTATATGCAACTTATGATATCATTAAAATTTATAATTAAAAGTGTAACAAGCTTAGTGAGTGTAGAGGGGTTATTGATTATATTAATTACATTCCTTACTTATGAGTTTTATATAATTATATACCATATTTTTTATCCTTGCTTTATTATTCAGAAGTATTTATTCATATGATGGATGCCTAGTAATACTTACGATCGGGATCGTCGTAGAATTGAATTCGAATCCAAATTCTCACTCATTGATACTTTACATTGTATCAATGAGTGAGAAGTACTTTACATTGATTCAACTTAGCTGGAACAGTAACAAGAATAATATTGTCTTCGGTTCACGCGAATATTATTCATTGAAATTAAACTACTATATACGGATTTTATCGCGTTGTTTATTTCACACTTTATTACATCAAAATTATATAATAAAGTGTCAAATAAACAACGCGATAAAATCTGTATATAGTAGTTTAATTTCAAAGAGTAACAAGAATATTAATAAAAAAATGGGTGTAATTTTATCCCACCAGAATTAGATTCAAATGGACTTCAATTTTACATAAAGCTAAGTGCGTCACCACTTTGACCAAATGGTACCAAACCAGTAGAGGTTAAACCCGTTACGTTTTTGAATTGCTTGTGTGTTTCGCACCAGATCAATCTAAAGAGGTAACGATATTCTAAAGTTTGACCAGCATATAAGAAACCGGCGTAAGAGCAGTAGCACAGTTACTGCATTTCGTCCGACGAGTGAGAATTCCAGATGCTCACATACCTATTATCCCGTTTCTTTCTTTCTGTCGTTTATTGTTTCCGCATAAGGCCGCTAACGTTCCATTCAGATACTTTTGGTATTGCTAGCGATTGGCAGTGGTTGTTGCTTGCCATCACGTAGGCAGTATGCAGGTTTATCATACCACCTTGGAAGTATAAAAAATCTACTTTGAACTACTTTCAATCGTAGCAAAACCAAAATCTATTCTTGTTGGTCAATCAATCTTGTATCTACTTAGACCCAATTATAAAACTGATGAACTCTAATAAATAAATAATTATATGCAAGTAACGATATAATTTTAATTAAAACTATAACAAGCATATTATTATTACAAAGACTATAATAAGGCATCGTTGTAAAACTATTTATATCATAAGTTTATTAAGCTAACTTACACAACCTATAATTTTGATATTAAAAATTACACTGACCAATTTTTAATGTGTTAAGATCATTCCTGATTCATAATGTTTATTTTTTTCGCAACTTACTTTTAAGTTATGGTAGACTAAGCTTTGTTCCCGACTTTAGGTACGTTAATATTATAATATAGAGACGATAAAACTGTGCGTCTGTTTCTGTTCGACGATGCTAATGACTGCCACTGAAAATAGTTTTAATGCCTGTATTGGTTATTGCTGATTAACATGTCATGTGCTTATAAGTTTTATTTAATTTGTCATATAATTTTATTTTCTTTAGGTACACTAGGTTACTTAAGAAAACTAAGTCAAAACTGCCGTCTCTTACAGCTGTATTTTTGTAATATGAGCTTATGGCAATTAGTAACTGCGTTTTAAATGATGTATCTCTTTTTATATTTCTGATATAGGAGACGGTTGTCTAGCCTCACTAAATGTAGGAATTGAGATCAATAGGTATAGTTAGAATACTACTGTCTAAATTTATATACAAATAACAAATAAGTAATATTTGATATTGTTTTTATAAACATAATTATATGATGGTACAAATAATCAACTAGTGTATTATGCACAGTTCTGATATTTGTTTAGAAGTTATTTTGATTTACTTGTCTTGTAAGTTAATAATGCAAGTTGCTGTAGTTTTTAAACTTGCTCGTCTTTAGGCTTTCATGGACGTATACGGATGATACCAATAATGCATATTTACCTTCATTAAAAACTTCATTCGCAAGTTGCTCCACATGTATTAAAAAACCAAACATACTTTTTTCTTACAAATAGACAGACCGACATTACATCAACATCAACCATGCAGGGGATAATTTTATAATCTTTAGCTCAGGCCGTTAGTTACAAGGTAAGTAAAACGGACCTCACTTAAGATGCATTTTTAACCACAGGGTTGGCACAACACTAATAATTTTATTTGTTGAACCAAAATTGAAAGATTACAAAGCTCGGATTAGGATTACTGGCTTTTGATTGAGCGCAATTTTAGGGTTTCGTTGTTTCACGGAATATTCAAATTTCTGAGTTCAGGTGATTCATTTAATGGGTTATGCTTCAGTTGTGTAATTTTTAAGTCTTGAATTAGTGTGCCGTGGTCTTCGGTATTTATTATTGTATTATGAATATTGCTTTTTGATTATTTTTTTACTTATTGTTGCCAATAATAATAGATTATGCGATATTATACTTTTGTAGCTTGATGAGTTCATCTTTAGCCTTAATGTAAAATGAAATGTATAATATATATGATATTTAGTTTGTAAACTCAATACTATTGCTAAAGGTTTACAGTAGTAAAACCTTAAGTTATGGAATCAATATAATTCAATTGCTTTAGTGTAATTTAGAGATGGCCTATAAAGAATTTGTCTTCTGTCAGTACATTTTTGGATATTCTTCTTCAAAAATAATCAATGCTTTAAATACTAAAAAGCATCTATTTTAATCAAAATGATGTAAGAAATATCCAATTTTATACAATTGAACCAAGTGTAGCAACAGAAAAAATTTACGTACGTTATGTTTACTTTAAGAACATTAAAATAACGGAAACAATATTTTATTATTAAATATGTGGATCAATACATGCCCGTAGTAGCTTTGGGTAATCCTGGGTGTATACATAAGTATTTGTTCAGTAGTTATACTAATGTAGAATAAAATTAAAAAAATTAGTTCAAATTATCATAGAACTAACTTATATAATAACATAAATTATATTATCATCTTTTCTTGATCGACCTCTGTGACGCACCAGTTGTGGATGCGATAATTGTACATGAGGTTTTTGTGTCGAATCCTGCATCGTTCAAAATTTTATTGTGTCAGTAGCAGTATGTCTTTTGGATCTGTGCCTGTTAACGGCAATAGGCTCGCCTATATTACAATGGCACCTCAAACTATAAACGATACAAAGTCAATATAATACACCTCTGCCTTCCTTTTTAAGGATATATAGACGTGCGATGGTGCGTTAATCATATTAGTATACTAGCTGACCCGCGCAACTTCAACTGCTTCACAAAAGAGAAATTTCACCGTTTTGCTACGTTTTTCATTGATGCTCTGCTCCTATTGGTCGTAGCGTGATGTTATGTAGCCTATAGCCTTCCTCGGTAAATGGACTATCCAACACAAATAATTTTTCAATTCGATCGAGTAGTTCCTGAGATTAGCGCGTTCAACCAAACAAACGAACAAACTCTTCGGCTTTATAATATTAGTATAGATAAGAATGTGTAGTTTGATTTGGTCAGTATGTGGCAGCCCTATCCCCGGTCGCGGGGTCGTTGGGCGTGGTGTGCAGATGGCGCGATTGTAGCCAGTGCGTCCGTCCTGTTTACCTGCCTGCTCCGCAAACAAAAGGTAACGCAGCCCTGTACGATCCATTTCCAATATTGAAGCATTATTTTTGATACGAATACTAAGTTAAATATGGAATATAAATGATGTCGGTGTGAAAGGTTGAATCTGTTTTTAACAATGGACACAAAGAGCACCCAAACACGGAACAACTATTTGTGGATCACGCAATTTTTTCTCGTGTGGGAATCGAACCCACAATACCCGACGTAGTGGCAGTGCCGAGGCGACCACTAAGACCACTACGCTATTTGTCTTTAAATTTGAAATGATTACCGTTAATAAAAAAAAAATCGTAAACACTAAGTTTATTTTATGAGCACCTAAAAATGATTTTATGCATAGATTATGAGTATAGACTATTTTTAAGTACTGTGTAAATCAAGTTTATTTAATCGACTACATAGTTGCTGTATACCGTCTTCAGTTTGCGCGCTTCTCACGAAACAATTTTACCTTTATCATGCTTAGCACAACAAGATCTGAAGAAGAGCAAAATAGAAAACGTACTACATATTTAAATGGCATAGATCGCGAATGCAGAGAGAGTTAAAACCTTTTTTTTAGATTATTGTTTTCAATCTAAATTTAGAACAGTAATTTGTTTCATCCAGTACTGTTTTATAATTAAATCTTCTTTTTAAATTGAGAATAACAATGCTATATATACGTAACCGCTGCACTGTTAAGTAAGCTAAAACATTATAACTAGATTTGTAACCTATACTAATATTATAAAGCTGAAGAGTTTGTTTGTTTGGTTGAACGCGCTAATCTCAGGAACTACTGGTCCGAATTGAAAAACTATTTTTTATTGTCGGATAGCCTATTTATCGAGGAAGGTTATAGGCTATATAATATTACTCTATGACCCACGTATGCGGCGCAATAATCATAAACGCGGGTGAAACCGCAGGCACATCTAGTAGTTATATATTTTCGTAATAAGAAATGCCTCGGTGGTGAAGCGGTAGTGTTACGTATGAGATCTCATTTCCCGGGAGGGGTCTATGCCTATCAAGAAATTCTTAGTAGTTGCACGGTGTCTAATACTGAACCCAGTACACGGCAATAGCCTATATCGTGAAAGCAAAAATAGCGGGCGAAATGTGTGTCTACCACTGCCTTCGTTTTCGGAGATGCAGACGTGAGAATATGGATATACGTACGGGTAAAGTGGTCTTACATGTTTAATAGTTATATAAAGGAAAGAAAGTCCCTAGAAAGTAAAAGTCTAGCCTTCGAATCTTCATCTATATGATTTCGAGAGGTAGATTTATTGAATCAAGTCGTTATGGACACTACTAAAGATGTAGGAAAAGTAAGAATGCTTGTTTTTAAGATAAGATGTATTTTAAGTAGGTACATCCTAAAGCTTAAGTAAGTAGCAGCGATAGCTCAGTGGGGAGACCAACAGACTGCAATGCAGAGGGTCTCGGGTTCGAACCCACGTCGCGCACCTCTGACTTTCGGAAGTTATGTGACTTTTCGAAATTATGTGCGTATTGATTGACAATTATCGCCTGCTCCGTGCCTCGGAGAGCACGTTAAGCCGTCGGTCCCGGCTGCCATGAACATCTATGGCAGTCGTTATTGGGAAAGTCAGTACCCTCTAATATCCTGACACTGGTCTAGCCTTAGGGTATCGTTAGCCTTCGGGTTGCGGAGGTCAGGTGGCAGCCGCTTCGTGTAAAAACTGATATCCAGTCAAATCCGGTTAGACCAGAAAAGCCGACCCCAAGTGACTTGGGAATAATAAAAGCTAAGAGAGAAGACATCCTAAAGCTTAAGAGACTCGGAGAACTGAAGTCTATGTTAGCTTCAGAACGTACTGGCGTCATTGACTACAAACACGAAGCATCTACTCGTATCAGCTAGAGTCATCTTGAAGAATGTAGGTATAAAATAATATAACAAAGTAATATTTAAACGCTAATTTTATTGCTGTTTTATGATTTTAAGATCGTATCTCACCGCTTATAAATTATACGATTAATATTCTCAACATCCTTTTTTTCTATAATTCGAATAGCACCTATAATTTTATTCCAAATGTCCTTGACCCTGCAATTCCACCTGTTCCAAACCTGACCTCAAATCGGTCTAATCGATGAAATCGTTGCGCCTGCGCAGGCTGGGGAAGGGGAGGAGAGAGGGGGACGCAGGAGGGCCCGTGATTTAATACCCCGCTCGCTAATTATGGCTTGTTCAAATTGTACCTTTCTCACGGGCTTACACACAGACCGGTTACACTGTGAACTAACTTGAGTTACAACATTTTTATAATTTTCGTACATAAAATGTTCCTATTACATTTTTATTGGATTATAATTATAGAATTATGGGAGGAAGTGATTAATATTTATTGAGTTCTTTGTATGCAAGTTGCGCTTCACATGCGAATCAATGATGAGGTATAAAGTTCGGCGTTTACTCATTAAATGTTTATAAATTATATTTAATTAGTTATAGTTATTTGGAAATTACCGCTAGAAATGTTTTTTTTTAAGATATGTAAGAAAACTTCTTTTCACTTTAGGTAACTTTCGAAAGTGCTTGTTACTTGCGTTTTTATTGAACTATAATGATCTTTTCCAAGAATTCAATTTGTACAGAAAATAAGAGACGCGAGAGAGATGCGACTGAATAAGAGACCCATGCAGAGATCACCTTTTTTTACGTGGAGGAATGCTTTGACGCATACCTCTCCGCGGGGCGACGGCGAGGTTATGTCGGGCTCACCGGTGTAGAGATACCCCGGTAATACCGACTAAACCTACCATGGTGTTCCTCGACATAACCATAGACGGCTGGGCCGCGCGAATCGCTTTCACATGCAATCGCGACCCCGCCGAGGTTTCGGCCCGCCGTGTAAAACGGCAGGCCACTACATAACACACTTCCTCTACTGTGTTTGTCCCCTTGTGGGGGGACAAAAACTTTACATTATCTTCGGGCAATTACTTTTTACTAATTAATTTTTACTGTATTCTATTCTTTATAATTCAGTAAATATTATTTATTTATTTGTAGGATATTTTGTGCTTTTAAACACACTTTTAATCGATTATACAGTGCTAAAATGAACTGTAGTGTTAATAACTAGAACAATTCGTTATCATCACAATAAAGTCAATCACATTCATGATATTTTATTGCTAGTTATTAGAGTTATTAGATTTGTTCATATATAATGATTTATAAAGTCAAAAGTACAGTCGAAATATATTAGTGAATGTGTAAAACTAAATATTTTTAAACATTCAATCAAATAATATGTGCTTTAGCACAGTCTGGTCAAAGGCTACATGCAATCTATTAACGTCTGTCACCAATATCAATTGATAGATGAAATTATCATCTAATCAAGCTATTGACCATTACTTGCCTTAACTGACATGCCCGTAAACTCTGCATGATTGTTTTAGTGGTATTGTTATCAGACTGTATAAAGAGGCTTTAGTTGAACTATGGTTTTGGGTATCAAGCTGCAAGTGTGATTAAATTTTGGGCTATCAAATTATTAAAAAAACTTAGTAAAATTCTTTACATTCGACAATAAAATCCTAATTTTGTTGGTCAGGTATGAAATTCATTCAGAGTTTCTACATAAGAAAATTTTAGTTATTTATATATTTTTGTTAGTAAGTTGAAGTTGATAGGGACCCATAGGTTGTCAGAGGATCGATCACTGCTGAGAACGTATGTTTTCTTAAATTAAAAATCATATAATAAGACTCCAACAGCTATGAACAGACAGCTTTATCAAAGATCATTGCGTCTTGAAATCATTGACGTTCAAGCAAGAACCCAATGCGCTTTACTAAATACTTTTGGTAAAATTGCTAATGTGTAAACAATCCTACCTCATTCATCTGTGTATTAATCTGTTAATCTCTGGTATTGACCAGATATAGTTAAAAATCTATCGTGTCTGGCCGCCGGTGTACCGCTGCGACTCAATAAGTTAATTGCGATATAACTATGCTTATTATCTTAACAACATGTTAGGCTTAGGTCCGTCAGTAAATAAATTGCTATGACATTTAAAAAATAATTTTAAACCAGCATTTAATCCACGATTATTTTCGTACCACCGTATCTAAGATGCGCCGATCTGCCGGTACGTTACTGCAGTCGCTATACTTATTCTGTCTGCCCCAACCTGTTACCCGGTCAACCTTCAAGATATGGTCCTCTCGTTTTTACCAAAGTAACCTCCTATACATCCCTCCCGCTCTAACGATCTCAGGTCAGGCCGAAGCACATTACCGTAATGATACTTAAACACATATTTAAGTAAAGATTCTTTTTGTGTTAAAAAGTTGTATGTCGGAGTGTAGACTGGTATTTTATAATTTGTGGTGCAATGCAGTGTTTTATTGAGATTGTGGAGTAATAATGGGATGGAATTTCTTGGTGCTTACTCATAGATAGATTGTTTCCTCGACGGTTCATCATCATCATTACCAGAGCACACATAGTATGTAGGGTTTTCATCATAGTTTACAATTTGTTGCCTTGTCACCTTGTTTGGCATGTGGTTTAGTGACTGCGTAATTTTTCTAAGAGTGTGTTGCCATATGATTCCAAAGAATTAAAGAAAAAATAATTTTACAGCAGTTTGGGTTACAAATGACTAGTATTTTTAATAACTCCTTAGGCTAAGCCAACTAAGCCAACTAAATACTTGTGTTAGGAGCCGCATCACGTCGGTAGTGCAATGGATGGTATTCGAACCCACAATCTCTCGATCGTGAGTGCAATATAGCTGCACGGATGGCGTAGAGCTTTAAGTGGTTGCCTCGCCACTGCCACCGTGCCGAGTGTTGTGGGTTCGATCCCCACATGGGACAAAAATTTGTGGGATCCTCAAGTTGTTATTCAGTGTCTGGGTGTTTTTCTGTCTGTTGTTTAAATGTTTGTAAAGTCCCCTGCAACATAGGAATTATTCCTAGTGCGTTGTCTATTTAAAGAAAGATTGTCTCATCCATTGGTCTTTAAGTACTTTTATTAAGTTTGATTTTATAGTTGATCGACCATCCGGATAATGCAGCTTACGACACTATAGTAGCCTTACTACTATACTCTGTCATACATTTGAAAAATAGATTATTTATTTTGGTCTTAGGTGGTTGACTGTAGTTATAACCGTTACGCTTAATTTTGTTCAACCGATGGAAAGTGGCTTGTGGTTTAGAGTTACATGTTTGCGTTTATATTTGCGGCCAATCTTGAATCCTTAGGTTTGAATTTTCGGGTGGGGCAAACAGTTGTTGGGTTTCTTTGTTGAGAAAATCTTAATGGTGCCCCGAAATCTGCGAAAACAGGTAGAAATATGCCTGGAAAAGTGCAAGTATAACATTTTTGCCTTTCTTTACAAATATGTTTGCACAAACGTCAATTTAAGTACGTATGCATATTAAAACTAAGTTTTCGACAAGCGTTGCAGAAATCGTTGCATGTAGAGTAGCAGATAATGTGACCTAGTCGACCTGGTAAACAAATGATTGATACAAGAAAGCAGGCATATTATGTTCAGTCATAGATGTTATATAACTGAAATGATTATGAAACGATATCTTCTGATATTTTTATTATTCTTCTAGCCTTGCTCTCTCGACGGGGCAACCAACTTCATCTTCAATATGTGAATATACTGTAAACAAAACAAGTTTAGGTAATTAAATAATAAAGTGAAATATGTATGATTGTATAGCTAACTGTTAATATAACATTACACATGTGTATTCTCAAAGGAAGTACCTATTTAACCTATAATTCGCCAGTTGCCTGTAAGTCCCTTACATTGTTACTGGGATTTGCCCCTAATTAAGCTCCTATCTTTGTAGTTAGAGAGTATTTCTGATCTTAAGGTTCGGTAATAAACTCACCATTGTCAGTATCACAAGCGTATTCCAGCAAGTCACACAGATCTAAGAAGGATCTCTTCTCGTCACCCATCTTGCCACAAACCGGGATTGTGTCGTGCACACACGTCTCTGCCATTTCACAGTATTGCTCTACTTTGTTCTGTCAAAACATAAAAAAATAATATTACCACAAATATTATTTTTTGGTTTTATAATATCAAGTATAGTTTAAACATGTTCCTTTTCTACTTTTTTTTATAGTATAGGAGGCAAACGAGCAAACGGATCGCCTGATGGTAAGCGATTACTGCCGCCTATGGACACCCGCAACACCAGAGGAGTCACGCGTGCGTTGTGTTCCTTTTAAATTTGCCCCCACCAGAAAGTGGGGGATGGTTGGCCCTCCGGTACCCTCACTCACTTGCTGAAATACAACGCAATTCGTGCTGAAGCGTGGCTCTCCCACGGTATATATATATTTTATTAAAATTCTAATGTCACTTAATTATAAATTACTATTTAGATATTGTAAGATATAACCGACGCGGATAGTTTTGTAAGGTGCCCAAGACACAGGCTCAGCCTAGTTTGGATCCAACGTAATAGCATGTACCAGTTATGAAGATTTTGGAAAAAAAGAATTATTATTATTATTAACTACAAGTGAGTATAAACTCTCTTCGTAGTCTAACTGCGAATTATATTATGTGTTTTGTTGTTATTATAAGAAAATATAATTACCGAAGGAGTAGAGACATAACTAGGAATATGACATTGTACTCTCCGTAGTTCCAAAATCACCAAGAAGATACCTGGAAAAAGTATTGTTACAATGTAGATGTGACGTACCCACGTCTTCTGAAACATTTACAAAACTTTTAAATAAAGTAAAAAAACGAACCTTAAAAAAAAACAGAGGATTAGAACAATTAGCAAAAGTACTGTCATCCTATTGATAAATCGGAAATATAGTATTAGCCCTGTATTAAACTGTCTCATTGCTGGGCACGAGCCTCTTCTCAGTGGGAGAATGGTTGAGCCATATGTAGTTCACCACGCTGGCCTAGTGCGGGTGGGCAGACTTCAAATATCTTCGAGAACTTTTATGGAGAACTATCAGATATGCAGGTTTCCTCACGATGTATTACTTCACCATTCTAGTGAACGATAATTAACTATTTAATACGCATATAACTTTGAAAGTCAGATACTTATGTGTGCCTTGGGATCGAACCCGAGAACTCTGCGTGGACTACTCCAAGGGTGCCCCACTAGCTCTGTGCATATGCATACGTAATGAGCATATCGCTAACTTACTGTATTGCTTAGTGGTTTCAGTAGTAGCTATTGCAACTACGCCAAGTGCTATAGGTCCCAAACACACACCGAACAACAAAAATTTATGCGATCCACAAAAGGTTGATCCGAGCTTTGCGTTCGTTGTTTGAATATTTATAATGTCCCTTGCTATACAGAAATTATTACTTGTGCGGGTAAGGGTGAAAAAGAAACGGCAAGAAGCATATTATATAGCTTGCCTGACGGCAAGCAGTTACTATAATATACGTCCCTCACATCACTGGTTATTACTCTTGACATCTCTATTACATGTCAGTTGTAAGTAAATATTGTGCCCAGCCCTTATCGACTATATAAATGTTTAAAAACAAAATCTGTGACTTACAGTAAACGTATGAGTCAGGTATCCTAACCCACATTCCGAAGCGGCTCGAATGAGTTTAATGATAATACCCGATACATTGCGTCGGCTAGGTAACACAAGTATGTCATAAAGACATGTTTGTGTCTCATACAAATGCTAACCTCAGGGATGGTCAATAGTTGGCAGGCAGAGAAATAAGTTATTGATTTAAAGTATAATTTAAGAATTGTTTCGTTTCGTCATAGTTCTGTGTGTAGTAGTAATATTTTATTTTATTTTATTTTTATTTGTTTGGGATAACAAACAATTGTGTAATAAAGCTTAATACTAATACATAGATGTTATAACAATTTAAGTCATTACACAACCAGCACCATTATCCACAAAATAATGCAAAGTACAAGTAACTAGGTGCAAGCATACCTTAGCAAACATTATACAATTTTATTTTTATGAAATTTACATAATATACTGAAAAGGAAAGAAAGAAAATGTTGTGGTATCCAAGATGCATTTAGTGTAACCTTATTTAGATTACTCAGTCTGCTTTTGCCGTGGTCTCATAACTACAGAGTGAAATATATAATTATGTTTGTATATATTATATTAGGATAGTTCTATCGACTCAAAACAAAGCTGTCAAAACAATATACATTTGGGAACCTGAAACAGTTAAATTATTAAGGTTTTTGAAATTGTGTTTATTATACTTTGGCCACTATTCATCGGGCAAATACAGTTTGCCAAGAAGCATTAGCATATTTATAAATTTTAACAAATTATTTAATATTAAAATGATGTGTTTTCACCTCTACCTGTTTGAGGATAAATGCGCGAGACATGTATGTTTTTTTATATTATTAATAGTGAGCCACGTCCATCATCAATTAGCCTCTACTTTGGTTACATTGATACTTTTAAAGACAACATTCAAGATAAAATTATCACACAATTATTTTTAATTAGTTGATTCTATGAATAAAGCCAAATTTACGTGACTGAAACAACATTTTAAAGAACGGATAGCTTTCTATAGTTCGTGTGTATGTTGCGCAGCCCTGGTAAATAGTTAATGTCCCCGTAGGCTGTAACATACAGAAACTGTTGTATCATAATTTCCTGCCACAGCGTCATAGTTTTGGTTGTATAGCGCAAACAATTGACGATAATATTATTATTCTACTAGAGACGTGTTGTTCGTTCCACTGAGTGTTCGCATTATGATAATCAAAAAAGTTTTTACAAGTAAGTCCAGTTTTTACTAAGCTTTTCTTTTATCAAAAATAAGATATCAAATTTTTATATTTTCTAAAATATATGACAGACGGTGGCACAGTGCGGTATGTGTTGAGTGAAAGTGAATAAAGATGCTTACCATTTTTCATTAACCATAACATTTCGGCTGTATATATTAGATATTTGTATAAACAAACCCTTATTTAACCTGTCGATAACCGAATGTTATTAAACGCAATCAAAACAGTTGGAGTTTTGGACTAGAGTAACAATAACACTGATGGATTTCGGTTTTAAGTTTAAATTGAAGTTAAAGTACTTGTGTACAACTTATAGTTTTAATTTATCGTAGTTTATATTTTACATATTTCTTAGCGGGCTTGCCGTACTTAATAAGTACATACAACTTAATTTCAGAATTAAAAATAAGATAATTATCTAATCAGGATTTCAAATAACTGTATCAGGCAGACAAAATTATGAGATGATATTTTTCTTAATATTTTTTATTGTAGTAAAGAATAAATAAATCATCTCGTCGCAGGTGCCGACATTGAAAGAGACTGATTTTTAAAGTTTTAATTCTATATAGTCTCTTTAATAATAAGTATATTATATAAATAATTACAACATAACAAACTTAAGTCTAAGTGCGTCATTTCTTAAAGAAGAGCATTGCGTTCACTGTTGCATTTTGACAGATATACTTACAATAAGGTAAAGATAGTAATATCTAAAATACATTTTATATTACAGGTATTATATTTATTGGATTAGCAGCAAGAGTATGGTCGCACATTGAAATAGAAGCTGAAGATTACTTCTTTCCTCTAGAACCGGTAAGAAAACGAACTTACACCAGTTTTCTTAAAAACAGATCAACATGCTAACAGACAGTCAACTATTGGGATTGGCTGAATAAATTAGCGACAAAGATAAAGCGAGAGATAAAGAGAAAAACATAATTTATTTACATAAACATGTGTGTACATACATTTTGCATGCAAGATGTTATAATTAGTTATTCCATCACGTTTATCATGCACAACGACGTGCAAATATTGATTATAGATTACAATTGAGTCACTTCACAAAATAAAACTCTTTTTTATTTTATTTTTTCGTAACATGGTTAGTGTACCACACATCGTGCACGCCACAATTGTGGCGGTAAGACCAGTTTTTGAGGAGTGGCTGAAGAGGCGGCATGGCGGCCTCACCTTCCGACTGACACAGGTAATGACTGGTCATGGTTGTTTTGGCCAGTTCCTGTGTCGCATAGGTCGGCAAGAGACGCCCGGTTGTCACCACTGTGGCGACTGCCGCGACGTTGTTGAGGACGCGGCGCTGCACACTTTGGCAGATTGCCCCGCCTGGCCATCGCAGCGCCGTGAGTTGATCGCAGCAGTCGGTATGGTTACCCTCTCGCTCCCGGCCGTGGTTCAATCTATGGTCCGGAGCAAGAGGTCGTGGAACGCCGTCGAATCCTTCTGTGAGGAAGTCATGTCCATCAAGGAGGCGGCGGAGCTGGAGAGGGAGCGCTTAAACCCTCTCCCCAACCGCAGAACCGGACACCGGACGGCGCGAGATGACTTCCAGCCACCCTGAGGTTTGACCTGGGGGTGGTGGTCAGCGATCAGCACCAGGTCCGAGAGGCGTCGTGCGTGTTCCCACGCGCGCCTCTGTGTCGTGTGTCCGTCCCCCCTTAGGGGGACAGTAGGGATTAAATTAGTGGTATCCAAAGGGTAGGTTTATTTGTGCAGTGGCCTGCCGTTTTATACGGCGGGGTCGCGACCGCATATGAAAGTGATTCGCGCGGCCCCGTCGATTGCTGTTTTGTCGAGGAACACCGTGGTAGGTTTCGTCGGTATTCCGGGAGATCCTTTATCATTTCAACATCTTTCTTTTACCCCGGTGAGTCCGACATTATTACTAAGCGTCAAAGCATTCACCAAGTAAAAAAAAAATACGCACATAAAATGTAGTATTGGAAATTGATTAAGAAAATAGTAATTCAAAATTATATATTTGTATAATGTCACAATATTATCAAAATTTGTTCTATAGAAAGTCGGTAGTAAAGTATAAACTTTGTCAGTTAAAAAGGATTTAATTTTTAATCTAAATTCGACATAAGTCAATTCTTTCCAACACTTAAGGAGTTAATTATAAACGGCCGGTGCTATGCAGCAATGACAGCATGATATGACAGCCAATCATATCATTTGACATGAGTTTTATTACTTTTAGCAATCAAGTTTTATTTGCTTTATGAGTAATGTATACTAACGTAGTAGCATAGTTCTAAGCTACCTTAAATATTCTAACATGGGGTTGAAGTTTAGAATATTGTTGTCTCTACGGGTTGAACTTTAGTATATCGTAGTCTCATATGTTGTCTAGTATAGAAGTGGTTTGACAGTCGCTTTGTGCAATGGATTTTCTGCCGTAACGTATAAGATTAGGATGCTATAACTAGAAAGTTCCAATAGGAATGGGAATAAAAAGGAGAGTTCTAAACGTGAAAATCGACGAACCTACCTTTCTTAAAAGTAAATGTTTATAATTTGCGTAACGCGGCGTGTATCGATTCCGATTTGTCTATGAAATATATGTAAAAGATTATCTTGGTGAATGTGCCATTAAACGTCATATGTACGAGATCCTGAATGAAAAAACAGTTATTTGTGGAATACAACTGTTTTGTCTCGTGTGGATAGATTAGGCGTATAGCTACAGTGGTGTATATGTTAATTCCTTCCTGATTCGTTCTAACATGTTGTTTGATGTTGACAAGGCTAGTCATATGAGCAGCTTTTTGACTCATTCAAGGGTAATGCTATCCATCGTTTTTATATCTCATCGCTTTTGCGCTCAATTACAATAATCTCTAAGCTCTATAAGTTAATCACAGCTTTGAGCAAAATGAAACGACAAACTGAATGAAAAAGATTGGTTTTCTTAGAAACTGAAGGAATTAAAGAATTTAGTTATTGCATTAAGGAGACGTCGGCAAAATTGAAAAGCTCTGAAAATAGAAACCGCCTTTAGTTCTTGGCGCAGCTTCATGAATGAGACTAGGTCAAGAAATCTTACATAATAGCCTCTAGAAGTTGTTGAGAACCTATGTCCAAAAATCTTGCTATATTATTATTTATGGCTCCGTTTTATTATATATTTAAATTAAATTATATAATAATAATATAATATTATAATAAATAGGGAACTTTCGCCCTACATGAGATATCTATACTTTGTGTTGTGTTAAGGAAAGGCATATATTATATTTATATAAAAATATAGCCTCGGTGGTGGTAATAAATGTGACTGCTATACATGAGGCCTCGGGTTCGAATCCCAGGTCGAGCAGAGTCACAAAGTCAGGAACCTATGCCATATGTATGATATACAGCAATATGCTTATTCCCTGTTATGTGCGTCGTAAAACATCGTTGAAAAATACGTGTGAAATTACACCTCTCCTTACCCTTCGAGATATAGGCGTGAGTCTATATATATATTTAAATATTATGTAAATTAAAATATTTTTCGGTGATGCCCCATATGGATTAGATACTGCGCATTTAATTGAAAAAACTGCAGGACACATAGTTTAATAGCATTTTTGTGACTTACAATATCGCATCTTATTTCATTTATATGATTGTTAGGCATTTCTGTGATAGATAAATATAAATATTATTGCCTGTCAGTAAACGTATTTTCTTTGTGCAAGGTAATAAATTTCTGCAAGATGTCGGAGCAGTGCGTGCATGACTTCGTGCCGATCTGCGGGCAGGACTCGCTGGGCATCACGCGAATGTTCAACGACAACTGTGACCTCTTCGAGTACAACTGTGACGAGAAAAAACGTAAGCAGAACGAAACAGCAATCGATTCATTATATGTATTTGATATCTCCGTTTTTCTGCTACACACCTTCTCTCATCAGAAAGGCATGTTAAGCTAATAAATATAACATACGCCATGAACAAATAACGTGACCAGGTTGAAAATCGATATCAAAAAAGAAATTGCTTGGTATTTTTTGTTAATATAATAATATAATAGCCTTAAAATAATATCTTTAATGCTATCCATTTTGTAGATTTATGGAATAATGTCTGAGTATCCCACAATGGCTAGGCAGTGGGAGATTACACCCCATCATAGGAGAAAAGCTTATTTAAAACAAATTCAGTTGTCAATTTTCTGAATACCATGCTGATGTTGAGAATCTCGTAACAATATACAACCCCGATAGCACAGCTTGATGAGCGCACGCAAACTAATCTCTAAGTTATGCCGTACGAATCTAGTTTTACAAAACAGAATTTATTAACTTGTTGTGTTTTTGTTATTTAATAAGTGATAATATAAATAATAATAATAATAATAATAGTTTATTGTTTCTCTCTCACATAGATACATAATAAGAAATTACACAAAAGAAACTTAATCTAGACATATACATAAACGCAACTATGTGAGAGACTGGTATCTGTACTAGGCTCGACCTGTATGACAGATTACCAGCCTCTCCAGGCACTGGACTCGTGCAGTACTGGCATGTCAGGTAAGTTAGGTAAGTTCCGGTGGGCGTGTATACCTAAGCATTACTACCAATTACAATTGGCAATATGTATACTGTATAAGTTATGAATGAGTGTGTGTGTGTGTGTGTGTGTGTGTGTAGGTGTGTGTGTAAAAGATTTTCTGTCTCTTCGTAACCAAGGGATTTCAGCCAGGTTGTGACAACCTTTTTATAATTAAAGCGTGTGAGTGAATAAATGCTGATTTCTTTATTTATTTTAGAGATCAGCATTTATTCACTCACACGCTTTGTTATTTAATAAGTGATAATATAAATCTATCAGTGATTTCTCCCAGTGAAAAATATTTACCATATAACGTCTTTTACGGTGGTAATGCTAGACGTCATATAGTAAATATTTTATTGGTTGTTGTTTCCATTACTTTTCATTTCGTAATATAGTATTTTTATGTTTCAGAATATCGTCATGTGAAAATGAAAGCATGCCAGTATGAAGCAGTTGCGGCGCCTGTTTATGGTGAGTCAAAATAACTTGCATTATACGACTATGCAAGTTAATTTGGCTATACAGTGACATCTACCTTCATATCTTCGCAAAGACAGCGAGTCTGAGAATATATTAAGTACATTATTTCAGATTAATAAAGATAAATTAGTGTATATTGGATCTTTTATTCATAACTATATATTTAACGTACGTCTATTGCCGAAAATCAAAGAAGAAAAAGATAAACAAGCACTTATGATTGTTAGTCACCTTTACACTATGGTAACTGCTTACTGTCTGATGGGTTTGTGGTAAGTGATTACGTTAGACGATAATCGCTTTTAAGCGCTCACAATACGATAGCAATTAGTCATGTTGACGACCTTAGAGAAGAGGAATTAAAGATGGGATGAAAAAAGGAATGGCTAAGATAGGTATGTTAGCCTCGGGAATTGTTCCTAACAGATATTAGAAATCTCAGTAAATGTCGAATAGGTACGTATTGCCTACAGAGAGCCTACGTATTAGATAGCGCAATTGCTATTTATTGGTCCGTGATGCGGACTCTGCTATCAAGTGTTTCTTGACGGAACTTCAATAAATCTGCTCGATTTAGGTACAAATCTGTGATGTCATCATTATCATGTCAAACGTTACATGTGCGCCTTAAAACCGAAGAAGCAGTAATATAACATTATTATTTTATTTGTTTCCCATACAAACCCGCTAAGTTAAACACCGAACAGAAGCGCTACAGCGAGGCTGCGCAAGCGCAAACATCAGTACGAAAGCAAACTTGTCATGTTTGACGTCACACGCCTACGACTCCCTGACGTATTCTACGAACTACCTGAATAAATACTCGACTATGTAACTTAATATAAACTATGGTCTAGTTAGGTCTTGTGACTTACATTTATTTTACTTAGTACCTATACCTATGTGTTCATTTCTTTGTCATAAGACAAACGTTGCTTAACTTTTTTCTTTTTAACGTAAAACTTGATAAATTTTAGGTACATATAACATATAACATAGGCACACAGCTCGATTCCATCAACTGCTTCTCACGGGCCTCTTCTCACAATGAAAATAGGCCCGTGCCTGACAGTGGGCCAGTTTATAAACAGGACTAAGATTATAAATATAGCATGCACACAGCTGCATACACACAGCATCATTTACTACTTTAAGTATTCCTTGGATAATGTACTCTGGATTAATATTTTAAAATACTGAAATAAAATTTTGTTACGAGAAATCTCACGTCTCTTGACATCTGCTGGGGTTATTGCCTGTCTCTGTACAGTGAAAGAGAAATCAAATCCTAACATGAAAATTAATATCACTTTCATTGACATGAACTTCGAACTTGATTTTGCAATCAGCCCAGACTATAAAAACGTCGTTAATAATTTATGTTTATCCATTGTCTAGAACCCATAGTACAAGCTCTGCTTAGTTTGGGCTAGATGGTGTTGTGTGTATGTGGTAGAATATTATTATATTATTATTATTATTATAATTACCCAGTAGGGAATTTAAGTGGTTTGAATATTAAGTATGTTTTTTTTTCTAAAGGAAACCAGACGATGTAAGTTGGAATAAATCCCAATTAATATTGCCTTCACCCTAGCTTAGTATATTAGATTTGACCAGATTCGGTCCAATCATCATCACCAAATTAATCAGTATTTCATGGAGTGTCTGATATCCCAACCCCGCAATTCTTAGGAATTATGTTTTCTACAGTTTTGGTGAGATGACAGAATATTTGAGGGTGATAACCCTTTGTATAAACTGTCCTAGAAGTTCGTGATAGTTAGAAGTGACTGCTATGCTTTACGAGACCCAATAAGTATGACTTTTGTAAATTGTGCTTATCAACGACGACCGATATCAACAACATTAGTTAAGCTTTCGAATTGATCGATTTGCGCATCGGTCACTGCGAAATAGACCTCTCATTCTCACCACTGTCAAATAGTAAATATTCCTATAGGTCGTATATACGATATCTGTTGTATCATAATTTCCTGTCCCAGAGCCACAGTTTTGTTATAGAATGTAAACAATCGATGACATTGTTCTAGCTAGAAACTTGTTGTGCGTTCCACGGAGTGAGCGTCCGCAGTATGATATTTAGGAAAGTTTTTACAAGTAAGTTGTTTATTTAATATAATAATAGCAATCTATATATATCAAATTACTTATATGGAGAACTATATGATTTATCGTAAAGTAAGGTACAATATTAATATTTAATACAATACTTTCAATACAAGCTTTTTATAAATGTGGTAGATACAAAGAAATTAAAAAAATGCGGTTTGTATTTATTTATTTATTCGTCTGTATAGGAAGTGGCCAGTATTTGATTAAGGGGAACAAAACTTATTTAAATTTAATTATTATATTATTCATAATTACGTACGTGCTCTAATTATCAATTAAATTTAAATTTAATAATTATATTAATCTAATAGCCAAATGCTATTTTTGTGTCTTTAATAAAATATATACCCTTAGCTATTCTGGCTATTTTACAAAATTTATTTGTATTTATTATTAGCGTATAACTATATTGCAGGTTTAATTATTATTGGATTGGCAGCAGAAGTTTGGTCACACGTGGAAATAGAAGCTGAGGATTACTTCTTTCCCTTAGAACCGGTAAGAACATACTTATATAATATTATAGATGTAGTTTTTTTATAATATGGAAGCAAATTATTTGAAACAAGAATATATTTGTTTTTATACTAATTTTGAATTATATTGTAAATCAAATTCTGGCACTACGGACAAAGTTCGTGTCGCACAGAATCTTCATCATCATAAGCAGCGTCAGCGGGCACACAATCTCGGCACTACAATCTATAATTTTGAAGGCGCCAAAAAGCTTTTAAATACGAACAGACTAAAAATATAATAATAGCATAATAATTATTGTATGGTTTAGTTTTTATTATTTTTGGGTTTTAATAAAAACCTTTGGATGTCTTCGAAAGGGACTGGCAAGGAATGTCTACGAACAGAGTGGTTTGGAAGTCCAAGGGCGAGGCTTTTGCCCAGCAGTGGGAAACCAAAGGCTAAGGTAGTTTTTTAAAGGCTGCTACATAACAGTTATTTATAACCCAAAGTAGCACATAATATGGGATACTGTATGTCTCCACGAAAGAAGCAAACGTGGTTTGAATCTGTGCTCTGTAGTAGACAAACATAATTTTTTTCTTCGTTGTAATATTTACCATACACGTTGTCATTTACCCTAGGTAATTAATTACTGCCAAATGGCGGACGAGTGTACGCATGACTTTGTGCCTATCTGCGGGCAGGACTCGTTGGGCGTCACGCGGAGTTTTAAAGACAACTGCGACCTGTTCGAGTACAACTGTGACGAGAAAACACGTAAGAATTTGTAAAAGCACCTATTTATCAGATAATACGAAGATAATATGAACGAAAAGGGAGAGGAAGGCCAAGGAAAAGATGGATGAACTATATGAGGATGGATATGAAAGGAATAGGGGTAAATGATCAAATGACGGGTGACAGAGAAGTATGGAAGCGAAGGACATACTGCGCCGACCCCAAATAAATTGGGACCAGGGCAAGAGGATGATGAACTATTTATCTGATAATCTTATGAAAATTATATTTATTCGCGCTAAACTCAAAAACTACTAAACGAATTTTCATGCGGTTTCGCCAATAGACAGAGTGATTCATGAGAAAGGGGTTTAGATATATAATTTGTTAAGGTTCGCTAAGGGTCGCTAGTATTCAATATAACTGCAGTAGAAGTTATTAATTATTTAATATTTTGCTTTTATGCAAAGCATTTATTTAGCATTTATGCACTGACTTGTACATACGAGGCGACATTCAAAGCTATTTTAATGTCGTATGTATATATACATTATATGTACATATGTATGTATAATACATAATAGGTACTGGTCTCAATATCGGGGTTTCTGCTTACCAAATTACAGTTTAAAAAAAAATCTTTTTATATAAAAAGTATTATATAATTCTATCTAATATCATAAATGCCCTTGTGAGTTTGTTTGTTACCCTTTCATGCTTTAAGTACTCGATCGAACATTATGAAGTTACGTTTACGCATAATAATGTTTCATTTAACAACCCAATTTCACGAATGTGCAGACAATACAATCCCATTTGCTCTGAATCGGATATCTGCCACGATAGTTATAATGTGTGGAAAAATGCCCTTTCGAAGACTTTTTGAATTTTTTTATTTAACATGCTCTATTTCTTCTTTGTTTTTTATAATTATTTTTACCATTATATTGTCTTCTATTTACGCGAATATTATTCATTGAAATTAAACTGCTATATACGGATTTTATCGCGTTGTTTATTTGACACTTTATTACAAAATTTTGAAAATTGTTACACTTCTACTACTATTAAACTTTACTAATTTTTAAGCTAATTAAATTATTATTAAACTATTTAGATTTAATTTATTTTTACACTTTCCCCGACGTTTCGGTTGCTTTTCAGCAGCCATGGTCACGGGGAGACTAAGATGGCAGTTGTCTCAATGTTCCAGTGTAGTTATTTCAAAGTACCCGAACATAATTTAATCATTGGTGTTTCTATTTACGCAGAATGAGCTCAAAGTATCATGAAGTCTAGCTGTGGTTTGCTTCTTCTTGGGTTTGACTATTTTTATTACTGGATCCCAAGCTGGTGGTACATTCCAACCAACTTCTCTATTAAAATTAGGATGTTTTTTGATTTCAATAGCCTCGCGAAGCATCCTTGGTAGGAATCGGTGTTCTTTAGCGAGAATCTGTGGTTTGTCAAATCTCAGATAGTGGTTGGTCCCCTGTTGCACATGTTCACACACAGCAGACTTCAATGAGCGTTGGTGTTTTACATCAGCTATGTGTTCTTTTATGCGGGTGCCTATGTTTCTCTTGGTTTGACCAATGTATGAGAGTCCGCAGTCACAATCTATTTTATAGACCCCTGCATCTTGTAAAGGTAATTGGCACTTGACGGATGGTAAAAATTGACTTATCTTCGTTGGCGGCTTGAAGTATGTGTTGATTGAAGCTCGCTTCAAGATGTAGCCAATCTTGTCAGTGACACCCCTTACATAAGGCAGTATAGCAGGCTGGCGCTCGACTGTGGCTGGCTTTTCTCGGGATCTGTGACAGCGGCGCGGTTGTTGGAGCTTGTTGTCTTGCAGTACTTGCTTGACATGTTGAAGCTCGGCGTCCAGGTGTTTCTTGTCACAGATCCCTGAACACCTGGAACACCTGGACGCCGAGCTTCAACATGTCAAGCAAGTACTGCAAGACAACAAGCTCCAACAACCGCGCCGCTGTCACAGATCCCGAGAAAAGCCAGCCACAGTCGAGCGCCAGCCTGCTATACTGCCTTATGTAAGGGGTGTCACTGACAAGATTGGCTACATCTTGAAGCGAGCTTCAATCAACACATACTTCAAGCCGCCAACGAAGATAAGTCAATTTTTACCATCCGTCAAGTGCCAACTACCTTTACAAGATGCAGGGGTCTATAAAATAGATTGTGACTGCGGACTCTCATACATTGGTCAAACCAAGAGAAACATAGGCACCCGCATAAAAGAACACATAGCTGATGTAAAACACCAACGCTCGTTGAAGTCTGCTGTGTGTGAACATGTGCAACAGGGGACCAATCACTATCTGAGATTTGACAAACCACAGATTCTCGCTAAAGAACACCGATTCCTACCAAGGATGCTTCGCGAGGCTATTGAAATCAAAAAACATCCTAATTTTAATAGAGAAGATGGTTGGAATGTACCACCAGCTTGGGATCCAGTAATAAAAATAGTCAAACCCAAGAAGAAGCAAACCACAGCTAAACTTCATGATACTTTGAGCTCATTCTGCGTAAATAGAAACACCAATGATTAAATTATGTTCGGGTACTTTGAAATAACTACACTGGAACATTGAGACAACTGCCATCTTAGTCTCCCCGTGACCATGGCTGCTGAAAAGCAACCGAAACGTCGGGGAAAGTGTAAAAATAAATTAAATCTAAATAGTTTAATAATAATTTAATTAGCTTAAAAATAAGTAAAGTTTAATAGTAGTAGAAGTGTAACAATTTTCAAAATTTTGTAATAAAGTGTCAAATAAACAACGCGATAAAATCCGTATATAGCAGTTTAATTTCAATATTTTTACCATTGTTTACCTTAGCTCACTAAAGTTTTAAATATTAACTGAATGATGTGTATAGTTTTAATTGGACTTCAGGTTGGCAACTATTTAATGTTCAATTGAGTGATGTGTAAATTTTTAATCTGTTGTCTGTTAGTGTACCTATTTAATAAAAATAAAATACACCTTTAATCCAGAAAAAAGTACTGTACCCGAGTGAAACCATAGGCAAAAGCTAGTTCATTATAAGATTAAATAAATAGATTTGGTATTGTTTTTATAACTTAATTGATACTATTTATGTTTCAGAATACCAACACGTGAAATTGGATGTCTGCTTAGTAGAACCAATTGAAGAAGACACGTAGATAAATAATTAAAAAAGGTTTTCACCAATAAAATTTCTTTATGTGCACGGATTGACAAACATATATTTGGCAGCCTTAAATTCCTTTAAGCCTGCAAAATAATATTCATTATGTTATTTTCTATTGAAAGGCCAAAAGCTTTTAATGACAAACAACCACATTTGACCGTAAGATACATATATATAAAGATTTTATGTAAACTATACCTATATATTATAGTTATTATAATTGTAAATAAAGTTTAGACGAAATAAGAATATGTTTATACACTGTGTTCGACTGGCCCAGAGCGGATTAGCACAGTTTACATATCATCGAGAATATTATGGAGAACTCTCAGACATGCAGGTTTCCTTACGATGATTTCCTTCGCCGTTAAAGCGAGCAACAATTAACTATTTATTTCGCACATAACTTCAAAAAGTCAAACATTGTGCCTTGGGATCGAACTCGAGACCTCTGCGTAGCAGTCTAACGGTCCTTCACTAGGCTATCGCTATTTATTAAGAATATGTCGATAGCAGCAAAGTAGAAGAAGACATCTACAAAATCGCAATTTTACTGGCGAGTATATTTAGTAAAAACTTGTTGCAATTTTGAGAATTATGGACCGACTAGGATGAAATTTTCTATGACGCATTAAAATAACCTTCTTTATCGATTTTATAACAGATTTTATCGCTATATCGTTGTTTTACTGAAATAATATAGATGTATTTCTTTCCTTCGCAAAAGCTTGGACGTAGAAGAAGACACCTGTCTGATATCCGTTTATACGCTGTGATATAAAAAGCACCCATTCCATCTAAAATAATCTCCAGTAATATTTAAAGAAAATCAAGCAACATGATAACAGTATTTATTTCCCCTTTTTTTTGACCAAATTTTGCAGATGTATTTATTTACTTTGTATTTAATATTTTATACATATCATTAAATGAGTTATCTACCACTAATCTTCTCTGTCTACTACACCATTAAAATCTATATCTATCAGATAAACTCATTTATTTAGATCTCAAACCACGCAAAATATATATATTTAAATAAAAATGCATTGTATTATTATGTTTTAAATACAGTTTATTACTATCTTGGCGGGTGTAATGTGATTCTACTAGTTGGTAACTTTTAACATGATCACATACACTTTGGATAACTGTTTCAGTCAGCAATTTTGTTTTATTGCCATGGACACCGCGTCGATCCCCTTCACAAAAACCTTTTGTTTTATCGTACTTATCTATTGCGCTTTGTACGAACTGGTTGCTAATGCAAAAAGTATTTTTAAACATAACTTTGCAATCTTTTACCACACTATCATTTTAATTTATTGATAGCATGGGTAGAAAATAATGAACGCTCATATTAAGTTTCGATTCTTTATCAGTCGTGATTCTTCTTTTTGTGTGACGTTTTATATATTTACTAATGAATTCTCATTGCTTACCGTGATTACCAAGGCCCCAAAAACTTTTTGTCTTTTCTCTTCACTTTTTTTTGTACAACACAAACATTTTAGTTATCGCATGGGAGCCGCATATCCTCTTGTTTTTGTTCTTTACCATGATAAGTGTTTTTTACCAAGATTTAGCAATAATTTTCTTCTTGTATCGATCCATCTTTCTTTCCTGCATTTCCTCCTTTTCTTTGTAACGTCAACTGTAAATTTACGTCGCTTTCGCCATTTAGCCGTAACTTTTGATGAAGGTGAAGACCTTTCACTGGAAACGTCACTTGCTGATGTTGCACTAGTATCAGTGACTAAAATGGATGGTGAAGTGATTTGTGCACTGAATGAACGTATAACATCAACTTCAGAAATAGGTTCCGGCAACTGTGATTCTGTTCCATATGAAATAAAATCAGCAGGTATGGGTTTAATAGAGCGCGATCGAGAGAAAACAGAGAATTTAGCTGGACTAGCATTTGGATTATAATGTTTCTCATCATCATCGGCCAAGATCTGTTCAAGCATGCTATTTCCCAAGAGCGGTAAGCTGTAAGCAATATAAACTAATGTAGTTTAATAATACATTCTAGACATAATTTAAAGTTGTTTTTATTAAATGTCACTAATCGCTTTTATCAAAAGATCTTATAATATCTAGATCACTTGAAGAGAGATGCGGCATGAAAGTGGATCTAGTGACGAGAATAGAAAAGGGTTGCTGGTTTGGGCATGTAGAAGGAATGGAAGAGAAAAGAACTACTAAAAAAGTTTATAAGGCTAGTGTGAATGGAACGGTCGCAAGGGGAAGTCCTAGGCGAACGTTTATTGATCAGATCGAAGACGTTCTGGATAAAGGCCAGGTTAAGCGCACCTTACACCGGCAAGCGTGTATGAGGAATGTTATGAAAGTGAACGAAGCCAGATAAGTGTGTCAGGATCGTAGCAAATGGAAATCCGTAGTCTCCGCCTGCCCCTCTGGGAAACAGGCGTGAATCTATGTATGTATGTACTTAGCTGAATTCATTTATTTTTTGTGTCTGAATCTGAATAAAAAACAACAAAGAAATGTTTGAAACAAATGTATACATAATAATATACTTAAAAAAAAAATTCTATCACATACACACAACACTATATAGCCCAAACTAAGCAGAGCTTGTACTATGGGTACTAGACAATGGATAAAAATATATATATAGATACGTATAAAAGCCATGCATTTCCTCATAAAACAGTAAATAACACATTCCTAGATATGTCTCTATCTAGGAATGTGTTATTAACTGTTTTCGTGCAAAAGTTACGACGTATAAACGGATAAGAGGCAGATGTCCGTGTTTACGTCGGACCGTAACATCAAAATAAATTTTATTACTGACGCTAAGATCTCATTACTAGCACTAATATTTTAACTGTAAACACTATCATATAATAAAACTGTCGCAGATACTCCTCTTCATAGGCAATTTGCATTGCTTTTTTAAATTCGTCAAAGTCAAAATCTCATTTATTTCCTTTTGTACAACTTTTTGGGCCAAATTTAAAAGTAATGAATTCCTTTAAGCACTCATTTCAAGGAATAACTGATATTTTATACATTAATTTAAGTAAGAATGCGACAATGTCTAATTAATAAAAAGGACACTAAAACATAACCGGTACACACTAAAATGTGACAGGTGACTAATGACTTTGTTGACGTTTCAACCAACTGTCAAAGCTCCGAAGTAAAAGCGGGCAAATTCAAATGTCGGTTTCTACAACGATGTTATTTTAAAATCGAGTGTATGTCTTCATTTACGTGCCAGATTTTCTTCATTATTTTGATATTTGCAATAATTATGAAATAGATTTGTAGATAGGGTGATATAAAGTCATTTTTGATAAAAAGCATTTTCGCAAAAATGTAGATGACCGAATCTACTTTGCTGACATCGATGTTTTAATGGCAGTAATTTGGCACTTGTTTTAAAGTAACATTAAATCAATATCATACCTAATCTTAAACTTGCCCAGACTTGGAATATCAGACATTATTAAAAACCGTGGTTGGCCGCCGGTGTACCGCTGCGACTCAATAGGTTAAAAGTTGTTGATGAATAAATAAAATCACTCTTTACTATATTTACCGATTAAAATGCCAATGCAATTTTTGATGAATATATTATCTTTTATAAACATCTACAAGGGTCGATTTTATTTCGTTTATTGTTTTACTCATTTTTCATGATTCATTCAAAGTGTTTAAGCGAAAGATAGTGCAGAAAATGCTGTGCTAGATCTTGTTGACTGTTGTTATTTTTTTTTTCTATTTTGTTAATTATCATTATGTCTTATTATTGTCTTCTGTTTACGCGAATATTATTCATTGAAATTAAACTACTATATATAACTATATATTAAAAAATTGTAAAGTTTAATAGTAGTAGTGTAACAGTTTTCAAAATTATGTAATAAAGTGTCAAATAAACAACGCGATAAAATCCGTATATAGTAGTTTAATTTCAATAATGATGTCTCGTTAAATTTGTACTAAGTATATCTTATGTTTAAATTATGTTATTTTTAGTTCTGTACAGAAAATGTTGCGTACATCTGTAATAGATATACATATAAGATTTTATTTTCAGCTTCTTACGTAAACCGATTTTGTATATGTATATTGTTGATGTACCTTAAAATAAATAAATAAATAAATAAAATACTCGATGCCCATTTCTACATATGTATCGATTATGGTTTTACTCGATACTCAACTAAACAAAATAACATAAATAAGTGTCTGTTTGTAAGTTCAAAATGACAGCTGTTACTAAATGCGTATGAAAGTAAATACGGTAAAAAGTAATTTTTATTTTTCTCTGTCTGTTTGTTCCGGCTAATCTCTGACACACACACCTGGACCGATTTTGACGGGAATTTCACAGGCAGATAGCTAATGTTGTAAAGAGTAAATAAGGATACTTTGTTTTAAAAATTAGGGTTCCGCATTGATGTATCACATATGAGCATAACAATAGATTTTCTAATGTGTCTAATACGGGACAGTGAAAGGGTTAAATTCCAAGCGGATGAAGTCGCAGGCAACAGCTAGTTTCTATGTTTCGATTATGGTTTTATTCGATACTCATTTCTATAACTTAGTAAAGGACACAGTTCGACAACAATTCTGTATCATAAAGCTGCGGAACAAACGGGTGTCACAGTGGAGGTGGTGCTTTCTGATAGAGAATCATTATGGCTCCTCTAAGTGGAACTGACATACGGCATCTAAACGGCCGAGTATTGATAGCGAATTTTATAGATTTTAGATACATACCCTACTACTGGTACTCGATTGGCGATTTCTTATTTTTGTGAGTATTAAGTTTGTCAACAACTTTTTTTCAGAATCTTAATGCCATTATTTTAAGCGTTAACTTAATCATTGAAATTTAACTACTATATACGGATTTTATCGCGTTGTTTATTTGACACTTTATTACATAATTTTGAAAACTGTTACACTACTACTACTATTAAACTTTACTATTTCTTTAAGCTAATTAAAAATTATTAAAACTATTTAGATATAATTTAATTTTACACTTTCCCCGACGTTTCGGTTGCTTTTCAGCAGCCATGGCCACGGGGAGACTAAGATGGTAGTTGTCAAGTGCCAACTACCTTTACAAGATGCAGGGGTCTATAAAATAGACTGTGACTGCGGACTCTCACACATTGGTCAAACCAAGAGAAACATAGGCTACATTTTTACAGTTTTACATTTTTACATTTTCACATATTTTTACATTTTACATTGTATTTTTTATCAAATTTAGTGACTTTTTCTATAATACCATTTTTCTTTTTTGTATTATTATTATGATTTATTATTATTATTTTTATTTGATTCATATTATTGTTATTGTCCTCTTTTGTACTATTAAATACTTTTGTGCTATAACCAAGGGGTGGGGACCTAGTGTCCCACATAGGTCTCGAGCCTAGCTTAGGCACCAGTCTCCCACAATATATGTTGTAAACCGACTTATGTAATATTTGTAATACTGTTTGTTTAATATGTGTATATTGTGGTGAGAAAATAAAACTTATTATTATTATTATGTTTCTCTTATTAAAGGTACTTTCTAACATATTATATTAGAAAATACCTGGCCCTTTGGGAGGCTTACACGGAGACATGGGTCCAACGTGAAGAGGCCCTTCGAGAGTTTTAATCAAAGGTGGAATGGAACACCTACAGCGGCACTAGCCGTAGCAGGCGTAGGACTATTGCTACGTATAGATTTTAATATATGGGCTATGGTATGGGTGTCTGGTGGACTGGTATATTGCTAACTATGGATGAAAAACGGCGTCTGCCCTGAATACTCTAATAGCATCAATGCAATGGACGGTGACTCGCCAACTCACTAGATGGGCCCCCTGAATAGCCACTATTAGGCATACAGCCACGCCAGCAGCAGAGGGCAACACCGATGCGAGTGGCTAGAGGTGCGGTGCATTATTACTATTATTATTATTTCAATTGTGCTGACTCAATATGATTTCCACAAATATAATCTATATCAGTCAAAAGAACGTCAATGCAATCTCACTTTATATTCGCTTCGTCCTTCGTCCTCAGTCAATGGTACCGCGTCTGCCAGTCCGCGCATGCGTCTTCATGAAGATAACACAGCGAAGTGCTCTTGCGCAGGTCCCATTACGCCTGCGTACAATGCTCAATTAATAACTTCGGCCGATATCGGTTGTCTTCGGACGATGTCGGCTTGTCGAAGCCACTTATACTGCGTTCCTGATAAAATTGAAGAGTTAATTGGATAATATTGAGTTTGTTTAGGATTTTGCTGCGTTTCGTAGAGCCTATTATAGATTATACTGCTTGTTATATTATAGGGATGCTGACTAGGAAAAGGACGCATTTTAAAATTTATAGCTATGTACTAATTAGTCGGTGTTTTTTGGTTGAAAATTAACTTGTTGATAGAGATGCTAGGAAACGTCATAATGTTAACTTTGTAATTAAAATAATAAATAACAATTTAATTGTATTTTTGTAAACTTTTAAGTAATTTTAGGCGCTTACATGGCCTCACGCCGATATCCGCAAGGGTTGAGGTTTTTCAGCTAAACTTGTGCCTCAGAAAACTATCTTATATAAATAATATTGACATATTAAAAAATGCCATATTTTTGAGTAAAGATCCACCGTTTTCAATTATTGGTGCCTAAACGCTAACTGCACTCTTATAGGAAATATAGGTATAATTTCTCACATTGCGAGCGATTAAAGACTACAGGTAACGACTTACCGGTTTGTATGTCTATTTTTGTATAAAATTCTATAAATACTAGTTTCTACCCATGGCTTTATTCGCCTGAATCCCATTAAAATGCATATCAAGATGAATAAATAATAAATTCTGATGTGATAATCCATATACGTTTTCTATTCAGCCAGTTTTACGTGATTAAGTAATAGCAAGCGGTTACTTTTAGTATATTTTTAGAATAAATCAAATTTATTTATATTATACCATTGATTAGGAGATTAACGGTTTATACTACCACCTCCAGATATAATTTATCTATAAGATAAAAGTTTCGCTATCTGTCTTCTTAAACCTAACGTAAGTTAGACAGCATGCGATTTATCTTTCGGATAACTTTTACTTTTTAGTGGTAGGAGTAGCCATAAACTGTTTCTTATTCATTAGACGATAATGAGGTAACAATATTGGAATGAAATATTTGGTCCTCTTTTCTCCAATTTTCCATACATAGACTGTAGCGAATTTAAAAGTAAATAGAGTAAGTTTTATACACCCTTAATTTGTCTGTAGTGTCTTAGGGCCACACCTAGGTCGGGCCTTTCGAAATGTCGTGTGTATAGATATGTATGTAAAAACAAGTGTTTAGAACAAAATGTTTTAAATGCTAACCTTTCTAACGCAAAGGTTTCGACGATAAACAAGGGAGCTATCACAATCATAAGTTGAACAAATCTTATCTGATAATTGAAAGTCAATGCTTTAGTTAGTGAACAGTGTTCATTGAACAGGGAACAGCTACAAACAGTTATATTGTTTTATGATAATCGCGACTGCGACTGTCCTATCTTTTATATAATTTTAACTGAGAATAGATTGTAGAATGTTTACTGTTATTTCTACATAAACATTGAGTGCGCACATCAGTCGCACATTAATATATCTTGCACAAACAGTTTCACGAAAAAAAAAATAGGTTCTTTACATTTTAGTTGGTGTCTAAATTCTTTTTGTACGCTGATAATGTCCTCCAGACCGAGTTTCGTTAAGCAATAATCTTAACGGCGACTGACCATCTTTGCAGGAAACATTATAGTGCACAATTACACTATCTTTTCCCTAACTCTCATACTGGTCTATCTCCATTCTGTTCACGGTTCCTTCTTGAGCGCGTATTTTATAGTTTGCTTATACATATATGTAATATAATATTTTTATTATACTGTCAGGTTTAATATCAAACAAACCGACTCTTGTCAACCCTATTACAAAAAATATAAATTGATGACGTTACCAGGACTTTATATATTTGAATGTGCTATGTTTGTAAGAAAAATATAGACTTATTTGAAAAAAGGAAGCGAGCTCGCCACACTGGTAAATTATGTGTAGTTCTTAGCAAAACAACGTTCATACAAAAAAGCTTTTTCTGTATAGCGCCTAATATACATATACATATAATAAGTTACCAAAAACCATACAAAATTCGGAAAGTGAACACTTTTTTAAAAAGCGCCTCCAAGATCTGATAAAATGTAAATGCACTACTCTACGACTACTCATTAAGTGAATATCTTGATGAGAAAGGTAATGTATATAGGACGTTTTTTGCCAATGAATCTATATATGCATATTTTAATAGTGCACTTGACATTAAATTTCATTTTATAAATTTTTTTTTCTTGAAGTTATCTATTTTGTATTATCAAATTATTTTAATTTTACATTGCGACATTTTGACTTTATAAAAACATTTTTTATTTCTGCCATGTTTTGTTAAATATTTAAATAATAATGTCTTACATATTATAAATTTATGCATGGTCTTTTTTAAAACAGTAAATCTACTTAAGATATTTGCATGCCTAGAGGGTAGAGCAAAGAGAATCCATATCGTTATTTTTATATCTGTTTACACCTTTGTTCAGCAAACAAATTTGAATTTGTTATTTTCACACGCACATATTTTAGACTACACCATTAGTCTCATGGCAGAAGATTACACCCACGATTGAGCTGATCGTGTGACCCCGAGTCGATTGCTGAATCAGAAAAGTTGTGTTATTAGGTTTGCCTGTTGCGAGATTAAAAGCAGCATCACGAAGTCTGACAATAGACCGGACAATGTGGATAAAACACACATTTGCCCTGCCCTACTGATACTTCAATCATTGTGTTTTCTAACGAAATGCCCAGGTAAAGAAACAGTGAAGACATTTAGTCACCATATTTTAAAAACATAGTGCGGTAATTAATAAAATATATAATTTACAATATTGAGATATAATAAATAATTATTATTTATAACGTTGGTACATTTGTACCTTATATTTATTTTTCTAAACAATAATTATTGTTAGATTTACCACCAGCTTTGCAGCTTACAGTCAAACACACAATAAATACGAGATATAACAGCTACAATTCGAGATTGGCCACATTACTTACTTTACGTTTTATTTATTAACACCAAAATGCCGACACGATATGAATTAAAAAAGTAACTAATCTAGCAATTCGTAATAGCTTGCAAACTAATTCGCAACTCACCATAAACTAACAAATCCGTAAGAGGATATTTATTAAAAAAATATAAGACATGTTACACATAGCAACGAAGTCTGTTGTCTGTTTGCTACTTTTGATACAGTTTCCAGTTACACGTGTATGCGTGTGTTTGTGTGTTTGCACAGATGCCGGCGCGCGCGCACTCGCTCTACCTATTACCATATATGTGATAATGCGTGTTGAGGAAACTGCCGAATTTTGACTAAAGCCGACAGGTGACATTGCTCTTCATGTGTCGGACTCTACTTGACACGTGAAAGTGTTACCATCTCTGTCTTTTATAAGGTATAGGAGGAAGACAAAATATGCGGGCGGAGAAAATATTGACATAGAGCTTGCACCAGTGATCGTGTTACAGTTTTGTAAATATTTAAATGTCAAATGTCAAAAATATAGTAGCGTTCAGAATTTTAGGATCGCGCTGACAGTCGACAGATATTTTAGATGAAGAACAAATTAAACATTTTTTTTTGTCTTTTTTAATTGATGCTGTTATACATTTAACCAGGTATTTTCAAAATATGTTAAGGGATAGTTTTGCGTGCGACTTTGCCTGGGTATATATTTAACTTAAATATAAGTTTTATTATAATATTATATTAACAATATTATTACAATAATTTTCAGGCACTGTGCAGCATTTTGTAATATACGTCATCTTTGTTTTACGTGTGGTCTAAAGTATAAAATTTTAACGATTTTAATAATGATGGGGTTGGCAGTTGTGATTGATACGTATGAGTCAACCACCTTTCTAAGATACTCAAGAAAACACGTGTGTTTCTTAAGCGAGCAGAAAGAACAAGATTTTAGATAACTTTAGAAGTGTAAATTTCATTAAGAAATATAAATATAGGTACGTTTTAAATAAGAAGACATGCATACATATAAAATAAGAATAGTACACAGTGGTGCGTTGTTCTAAAAGTGACCACTTCAATAACCAATTCAAGCACGACAAAAGGACGTTAAGTAAAATACAGATGCTTCACTCATTTCACCCGAAAACGTTTTGTCAGTTACTAAATCCCACTACCATTCCCGTACCAAATGTAATTAATGTCCCAAGGTATCATTTAATTCAACTATTTTAAAAGCGTGTCATTATTCGTGCAATTACATTAGCTCAGCATTACATAAAATATTTATTTATTTATTTAATACGTATACGTTATTTCAGACCACGCGCTACGGCAGACAACTCAATTCAAGTACCAACGACGATCAACATCCAAAAATCGCTTTAGCGTCCGCAGCTCGTCCTGCAAGAGCTTGTCTTTCACGCCACACACAACATCAAGGCGCTACCTCCTTGTACCAACAGCTCCGCGTAAACACTCGGTCGCCTTGTTAACCTAAAACGTTAACAAGGATCGGTTAACACTTAGCCGAGCTATGTTAACTTGGTGGACAATGCTTGGATTTGTTTACAACGCCTAGTTGCGGGTTAAGTGGACTAATTGTTGATAGAATGTGAGGTGACCTCGATGGATCGTATTTTGAGGGTAGTCTGGCTAACCTTGTGTCAGAGTTGTTCGAGCCGTCTAAAGGTCTCTAGTTTATTTTTAATTTATCTAAATTAAATAAATATTTGCGGCTCTTGGCTACAGTAAAATACATTTTAAATAACTAATTATTATATACTGATATCACGATTCAGAAATATATTTGATCTACGATTAATTTTATATTGTTCATCGTGGAATATGTTAAAATTTGGGTGCTGATCAAGTAAGTTTGAGATGCTTGTATTTTTATTTTATAGTTTCAATAGCCGTGTTCATAATTTGATTTCCATCTACGTACACTGAAATGATATATAGTTTTTATTTATCAACCAATTTAAATTAAAAACCAAGTTATTAAATATAAGATATTCTAAGTTTATCTGAATGCTTCAGAATCTACATACATCACAGATTTAGAGACAAATAGTGTTTTACCGATTTTTATATGTAGATAGATAATAAAATATCATTCATAGACTAAGGGCTGTATATCCTTAGTAATATTATAAAGACGAAAGTAACTCTGTCTATCTATCTGTTACCTCTTCACGGCCAGACCACCCCACCCGATTTGGATGAAATTTGGTACAGAGATAGTTTTAAACCTAAGGAAGAGTACATAGGTGGAAAATCCAGTCTGATATGTGTATCTAGAGGTACACTCTTATTTGGCAGCAATGTTTACATAATAGTACCCAAGCCTTGGCGTCCACCACACACAGTCACAGACGTCATGCTGTTGCTGTAAGATTTTCCTAATTGGAAAATTGTGTGTCTCATACTGATTCCGCAACCCAAAAGCGATCCTAAGAAAACATATAATTATTTGGAGATTAGTAATTAGTTGGTCTATCCAAATAATTATTAATCTATTTAATCAAAGGCTGATATGGTCTTTAAAATGTGTTATTTCTTTGTCTTTCTATCCCATTGAGGACGCGAAAGACGAAAAACAACCCCAGACTAATAACTTGAGCTTAAAGAAGATCATAAACACTTTCAAGTGTCAGCAACTAGTGTCACTGAAACGTACCCAACACAGCGCACTTTATTTGCTTTAATAAAATACTTTTATGATGCTGTTCACCTTTGTGTAAGTATCTACGGTGAGATAGCACTGTTTTAGGAGTTCGTGAAGTATAAACCTGAGTTATGTTTGAATATTTAAAGGCTTTAGATACCCATATTGAGGCGCACATACATAATATTCTGTGATGTGTTTTAATATTTGAGTAGCTCAAAAATATTTCTATAGTTTTGCTTTGTTTTAGGTAAATATATTCTATATCTAAGTTATTTTTAGGAGCATGTTATGGTGAACATTGTGCTTTAAAATAAATTCACTTACGCACTCGGAGCAAAAATGAAGATTAGTGAATGAGAGCTTATGTAAAAATATTTGATATATATTTAGAAATATTTTTGTCTTATTTGTTTATCAATAATTTATCGCATATGGAGTTTATTATAGCTATTTAATCCTCATAAAAAGTATAAATTTTCCTCATAAAATACTCCTTCCTCATAAAATTTAATTCTTAAGACCTACACCTTTTAACCTTTTAAAGTGGTTATCTTATATTTATTTTTCTCACAAGATTTATCATTTATCTTATTTTATCTATTAGAATTCAATTGTTATTATTATTTATATTTTAAATCATTGTCAATATTTTCAAGTACTTTAAAAAAGATATAAATGAACCTAAACAACAAATATTTATGTAATTTTTAATTATTTTACTACGTTATGTCTGTCAGCCCTAAAACATAATCCGAAAAACGAAATTGTTTCAAGGACGTGGTATCCTGAAACACGGGCCTCGAGCCTAGCTTAGGCACCAGTCTCCCACAATATATGTATAAAAATATATATATGTATATACATATATCACTGCATATATAATTGTATAATACTATAAGTTACAAAATGCGTTTCAAGCATTTGAATTTTTCAGTTACAAACATTAGAAAACGTCCGAAAATTGTCTGGCGAAGAGAAGGCAGAACGAATTTAAAGTTTAAGTAAGCTCTTTGTAGGAAATTGAGTTCCGTAAACCTGTCTGTGTCATTTGTGCTTACACTTTTAGAAGTTCTTAACGAAAATTGTTTTTATATTGTTTGCAGATAGTAATTTATTGTTTATAGGTACCACGACTAAAGGTATAGGTCTGTATGTGGAAATATAATATTGTCCTACGTTTATGCAAATGTTATACATTGAAATGAAACTACTTTATACGGAATTTATAATAAGCACTACCGATTAACTATCTTTAAATTATTTATATTTACACTTTCCACAACATTTCGATCGTTTTTCAGCAAGAGAGATAGGTCGTTGCGATTTAAACAAACTTCATTTTGACAAAGTTTAAGCAAATAAAATTAAAAAATGAATTAACAACGTTTCTAGACAACAAGTCTTATCCTCTATTATTTAAAACTTCTCAAAAAGTATAAATACTTATTGTTAGTATAAATTAAATATTTGCGTGGTTTCAACGGAAATGTGTATTGATAGCTCTCGATTATGAACCCTGGCTTACATGCATGCAATGCATTATAAGTTTTTTTTTGTTAGAGCTGATGATAAGGCAACCCTGTCAGATACCGAGAGATGTCGATATCTAACAGGAGACTGCTACGAAAGTACTGAATGATTAAGAAAACATTGCTTTGATTAAAATATACCATATACTTGCCACCTATTAAACAATTTTATTTTGCCTTTAGTGAATAGCGAACTGTGTTCTTCTTTTAATTAAAATATTATTTTACAATTTAAATATCGGTCGCTGTGACTTTTGGCTAAATATGTTTTAAATGCTTCCGCTAAAAGTAAAACGTTATAACCGTCCCTTAAGCATATCCCAAATTTCACCCAATACATGTACTGTGGGTGCAAATTATAGCGTTAAAAAGTTGTGGTTGAACCACATTGCCAGGCAATGGTGACGGAAGCATTTAACTAATGTAACCCAACAACAGTTAGTTCTCTTGCAATTTACAATCTAAACCCTCAAAGATTGTTTAAAGCCTAATTAAAACTACAATTTATTCTATTTCTTGCGTGATTAGTAGTGAACTATGAAAGGACACAAACATCTTAGTGTGCAGTCCCACGGATTGACGCTCGTTAATTGTAAGTCAACGTAATTAAAGATACGGTTGAAATAAATAAATGTATTAGTCGAGTGAGTTACGATGCCTCGCGGAGTCCTGCTAATAAAATAAATGAAGAGTCGGCATTGGGCTTCGAAGTATGACGATTGGTTTAAGCAACTGATGTAACTCAGATTGTTAGCTTTTTTATGGTCAAAAGAGTATAATTACCTCGTTAGTAGCTCGTGCTAGTGTCATTGTCTATACTGAAGATGTGAGTACAATTTTTAAATTGTTAGATTGATATCGGACTGTCCAGTAAGAACATTTTTGGAAGTAGTGTTTCTTGACAGTAAATAAATTGGCAATATGTTGGTATAGTACCAGTAGCTATGCAATATACAAATTATAACCCATTCAAAATATAATATAATAATCAATGTGCATTGTTTTGAAAGAAATTATATTTCTTTATGTATCTTTTAGATGATACCTATATTATAATAATGAATAATATACTATAAGCACTAACTATTTGTTGCAATCTAGACGTCGATGAAAACTGTCATCGACGTTCCGATTGCTACGAATAATTTCTAGACAGAACCCTAAAAAAACTTCATATGACTCGAAATCACGATCTTATGATAAGCCTTGACAATAACGATCGCTGAAATAAGTTAGTGAACATTAAATCCTTTTGTTTGTTCTCCAAGTGAAAATTGAAATTTGTGAGTTGTGCTTGTTTGTTGTGCGTGCGTGTGGTGCGCAAGAGTCGGTGCGGGCCGAAGCAATTGATTAGCCGGCGCTCTTTGTGCGCCGCGCCGATGCTCACAACAATTTGCTCGCGGCCCGACCGCCCTAATTTTAATGGCCTTATAAAATTTATATTTAATGTATTTATCATCTGATGGATTTGTGTGGATGTGCTCTGTTAATGTGTGTTAGGAGTGATGAGGTTAATGTATCCAATGAATTATGATTTATAATGTAGCAGCACTTAGTAAATGTTATATTTCTACATGTACACAATAAGTTTTATAATAAAGAGGTCATTTTGCAGTTATAGCATACGTTTAACTTTACACATCAGCACACAAATTCAATAAAATGCGTTGTTAAATAAATTTAGATTGACATTATGAAAATGTATGTATATTTTAAATAGTTATACATAACAATATCAGCAGTAGTCTCATAGTGCCACTGGTAATTGTTACTCTTTTAGCAATATGCCTAAATTACTCAAGTATTGCTGCCTATTATTTCAGAATATTGAATTTGAATCGGTTCATAATATTTAGAGATTATGCCTTCCAAATAAAAACAAACAAAATCAATCTCTTTAATAACATTAGTATAAGTACCAACTCAATTGTAGTATTATTATTGCTAGATTATAAACAGTTATTTCTAAATCACAACGCAAATCGATCCATATAATTCTTTCGTGTTATTTAAGCACATTATTGTTTTATTATCGGTACACATGCGGAGGTTTAGTGCATACTTATATCCGTGCCAACTAGGTGGCTCTAAACAAAGCTTCGACATGCTTGCTGATAACTACTTGAGACACGGATTGACGTTTTAGGAGAACAGTGCTATGAGGGTGGGCTAAAGGGCTACAGGTATAGTTATTGAAGGAGGTGGGCATGATGGGTATTGTGGCTCTCATGTGTATTTATAAGTTATTAGTGAATTGAAGATTTTTATTGACTGTGTCTCAGTGATGGTACAAATAAGCTCGCTCGCCTAAGGAAGTACAGTCAGCAAAGTAACAAGCATTTGAAAAAATTGTAAAAGTATTTTATGACTTAAAAAGCCTAATTATTATTAAAAAAATTTGGAATTATATATTTTATATTTAAATCAACTATCTTTTGACTAATACTGCTACAAAACTTATATTTTATATAATGTTGAAATATAAAGTTAGTTGTAATCTCGCAAGTGTGTATCAAAGATGCTGACTGCACTGCCTTTCTGGCAAAAAGAAGTCAGTGTGCTGTTAGGGGGCAAATATTATTGGTCTCTGTTAACACCACAGTGCCTCTTTAATAAGCATAGAAATACTACCAACAGCAGGAGCATAATACGAAGTTGGTAGTTTTTTGGCTGTGAATTTCGGTTGTATGAACAGGGTGCAGTAACAATTTTACTAGTTAGGATCTATGTATATCTTTACAAGTAAAATTGTTACTGCGATTCGCTCCCCAAGAAAGAGTTTAGGGAGCTCAATATAAAAGTTATCAACTCCATTTTTTTCCATCCCATATTTAATTCCTACAACACGTAAATGATTCCTCTGAAGTTGCTAGCAATCCTAGGCGACGGTAGTCGCTGCCAGCTTATTTAATGTTTTAATAGTATAAATGTAAAAAATTGTGTGAAGATCTTTGCATGTTTGGTTCTCAATCAAACATATAGGTACCACTGAGACGATTTAGATGAATCATGGCACACAGATAGACAATGTCCTAATTTACACATACTTGCTTTTTATTTTGGTATGTATTGCTTTCAGCGGGAAAAGTTGCGAGCAGAAACGAATGTAGTTATATACAATTATACCTATTCAAAACAATTACGATTGAAAATACGTAGACTTTTAACCCTGAATACGAAATTGAAAACGTTTCAAGGCCTCGCTGAAAAGCCGGAAAATTATGATAAAAATCGAACGTATAATTTTCCGTTCTTAAGAGCTATTGAAATATGTTGAAACACTAAAAGCTAAGCTCGTATATTGCATTACCTACGGTTATAATATATAAAGATGCAAACTGTGCAAAAAATATTGCCTCACGCCTACAGCCCCGAAGAAGTAGGCAGAGGTTTACTACCTCCACATTTCATCAGCTAAGATTTTAGTCCCATGACGACTCGATGGCGTAGTGGTTAGTGTAACCAACTGGCACGCCTGAGGTCGCGGGTTCGATTCCCGCACAAGTGAAACATTTCTGTGCATGAACATGGATGTTTGTCTTGGTCTGGGTGTTTCTATGTATAATATGTATGTATTTACAAAAAAAGGATATATGTGTGTTTATCCATTGTCTACTACCCATAGTACAAGCTCAGCTTCATTTGGGCTAGATGGCGTTGCGTGGGTATGTGATAGAATATTATATTATAATATTATTATATGTAATAAGGCCGAACCTTTTCTTTCATCAGTTACAGTTCCAAACCCCGTGCCGCTTCTGAGAATTTCTTGTAAGAAAATCCCAACAACACTTTCTTCGACCTGGGAATCGAAACTGACACATCATTCACAAAAGTCGCATACACACTCACTGCGTCCAGAAGCAGTCTGTATAAATAGCAATTATTTAAAATGTTATTTTAAGCGGCGGTAGCCCAATGGATAAGGCTTTGGACTTGTGATCGACAGGTCGCGGGTTCGAATCCCACTCATTGCACTACTGACGTGAACCCACTCCTAACACAAGCATTCTAGCTTAGCCGGAGGGGTTAACAAGAATACTAGTAATATAAAACCTAAATTGCTAGTAATCTATGGAAAAATAATTACTGCTTCGTCGGCAGGCAATAATCATATCTCAAATCTTATTAGTAAGTCCGCCAGAATACAGCTGAGTTAGTAAGAAGTATATGTATATATTTTATAATGGGTACATAACTAAGTATTTAATAATTACTTTTCATTCCTTCTTTCCTATTAAAAAGACAAATGTAATATTCCAACAACGGACGGATTTGAGTATAACACAATTTTTTTGTCCTGCGTCGAATTCAACCCCTTAATACTTGAGATAGTCGCTCTGGTTAACCTTTTAAAGATCCTACCCTGTCCATGTAATTAAGAGTTAGCATGACTAGTTATGTCGTATATACTGAGTATTAAACCATAACATCAAAAACGCAGTAAAAAGTAATAAATGAAGTAAGTAAATTAAGCTTGTTCTGGAAATATACTGTCGCACCTTCATTGAAAATTATATGCGAATAGCATGTTAAACTGAAGTTTATCACGTGACGTGATAGCATTAAAATATATATTGCCGTCGGCTCTAACACTGGTTTATTGAAAAAAATCACAATTGAATGAGAATGACATTATAATAAGACTTTTATGACAAATTAACTTTCCTTCTAAAGCCATGTTCGATTGTAAAATGTCTGTCTGTGTCAAGAGTTTCGTATTAACGTACATAATTATAGGTCGTATGTGGTGATAGTCCAATAAATAAGACGTTGGACTTGCGATCGAGAGATCTTAGGTTCGCATTCCACTTATTGCACTACAAAAATGATCCCAATCCTTACACAAACATTCTCTTTTAGCTTTCTAGCTTAACAAAATTACTAGTCAATTTATAGCCATAATCAGAAGTCATGTTCAAAAAAAATTGAGTGTGACAATTGTGACGTTCACGGGTCAAGCAGAGTTATAAGTTGGGGTTTTCTGTTACGTTTTTATAAAAGCGGCACGTAGTCTGAAAATATAAAAAGATAATTATGTATTTGTTACGATAATAAACACTCCTTTAATGTCAGACCTAAAACATAGCTTGTCAAATGTAAGTGATTTAAAGAGAAAGAAATAAAATACCGAAAAGTAAACAAATAATATTTATTAATAATATTAGTGTACCAATATGTATGTATACACGTATACAATATTTCACTTCTTACTGTACCTTCCTAATGAGGCGCAAATGTATGTGTAGGTATCCGCAGTGTTCTTGTTATGCATAGTCAAATAAAATAACTTGATGGTAGATACGGATACTGGTACCAGTTATAATATAAATACATAATGAACTACGATCTAACCCGTGTGATTGCGGGGAGACGACGGCCGCGCGGCGCTACTGTGTACTTGCGCCTGACTATACAAAACTAAGGCGTCAGCAGTGTCGCTACAATATTCCTCCCTTTAACAAAGAAGTTTGGATCGCCTTACGCCACGTCCCGTCAGTTCCATGTCGCTCCTCCTCGCTCTGTGGTGGTCTGCTTTGGTCGCGTCTTTAACTCAGCTAAACAATGCAGCCATGATGAGTGTGTTCGGTACCTTGGGTGGTCGCTCTTATCGACAGATGTTCCATTTCTCGCTGTTGCCGGTTGAAGTAGGTCGTCGTAGCCTAAGCCTTGTTGGTCTTCGCAAACAAGGCGAGTCGTCTCCCAATTCCTTTTACATCAAACATCCGTGCGCGTGTTCGGTTGCCACGTGTCATATGTGTAGATTCTATCGTCAGCAAGTCTTATGCGCGTGCTTCGCTACCACGTTGTCACTGAAGGCTACGTCTTCTTATATCAGGGTCACAATGAAGGGGTATCAGAAGTGACCTCGTTGTGCATAGTCAAATAAAATAACTTGATGGTAGATACGGATATATATTTACTGGTACCAGTTATAATATAAATACATAATGAACGACATAATTGTGTGATTGCGGGGAGACGACTGCCTCGCTACTGTGCATTTGCGTCTGACTATACAAAACTAAGGTATCAGCAGTGTCGCTAAATATGTATATAAATTTTTTGCACATTGCCAGACTCCATGCTGTTTAGAATTTATGGATAGAAAGACCCGATATAACCTTTCTGCGACCCGGCAATAGAATCTGAGTACAGTAGTTGCATTTACTACCGCTGCGCCACCGAGGCAGAAATATTGATATGATAAACATACATACTTACTTACTTTAACGTTCAAAGGCATAATAAGAAGTAGTTCAAGAATATGTAACTATATGCATAGTTTTACGATCATATACCCGAAGAAGCAGGAGGATATGCATATTATATGTATTTTACCTATGTACATTTTAAAAGCTATGTTTGAGATCCGAATTTGTAGAAAGAGACTGTTGACATCATGAATATAATTATGAAAGATACATTTGTGTTATATATTTTAGTATAAACACATACTTACCTATTTTATCGCAGCGATAGCTCAGTGGGGAGACCAACAAACTGCAATGCAAAGGGTTCGAACCCACGTCACGCACCTCTGATTTTCGGAAGTTATATGACTTTTCGAAATTATGTGCGTATTGATTGACAATTATCGCCTGCTCCGTGCCTCGGAGAGCACGTTAAGCCATTGGTCCCGGCTGCCATGAACATCTATGGCAGTCGTTATTGGGGGCGAGTGTCGATACAAAAGATCCCACTGGGTCGAAGTGTTGCCGGTCTGCACTGACTGGCCTACACATAAGATACATACATACATACCTATTTTATCACTAGTATGGTTATCAATCCGCTGATAATTATATTTATTAGACAACGAGATTTTGTCTGCAGCTTCGCTTATAAATCTAGATTTTTTCAATCAATTTCTATCCGTCGTAAACGTTTAAATGTTCTTTTCTGTATTCCTGATGATCGGTCGAGTAGTTAAGGCGTGAAATCGTAAACAAACAAACTCACATTCGCATGTATAATATAACTTAGGACTAGTTAGGACCACAAACGACTGTTAGGGTACGTCCACACCATATTGAATTAGTTTGTTTATATAACTTGGAAAAACTAACATGCGCGTTCCATTAGATTTTTACGTATATGTAAGTGTAAACAGTCGGATCGATGTTCGTACGCCAGTGAAAATCGTACCAGCAAACCGATTCGAGAAACTGAACAGGTGTGGACGCAGCTTTAGATTTCCGAGACTTTCGGCACGCACATCCTAGAAGGATGTGCGTGATTTAAATGTAATTGTTATTGTTTGCCTTGCCGGAGACACGTACCGGAACTATTTTAAAACCAAAACAAAGTAACTTGCATTTCGTAAAGCTCCTTGTTAAGTTTGAAGCTTGCCAATCTACAATATTCCAGTGTGACAGAGTAGGACTTAATCCATCTCATTAAGAAAGGACTTCCATATAAATTTGAAGGAAAGCTCTAAAGCTCAATAGCGAGACAGTTCGCAAATATATTTATATATAAATTCAGTTGACGTGTGTTTGTGTCCACAAAACTCAAAAATTTGTTGATGGTTTGACTTGAAATAGTTTCAGAATGTTGCATTCCCATATAAAAGATTGTTGTATAGGTACTTTTTATTCCGAAGTTCTTTAGAGAACGGGGTATTTAAAATATCAGACTGAGCCACGACAAGGCGTGGTTAGTTAATACATAATATTAAAGTAACATAACTGAGCCCGGTTTATAAGCTGTCCCAGTGGATATAGGTTTAGGCCGTAGTCTACCACGCTGGCCCAATGTTTGTTAGATTTCACAAAATAAATATTTTTGAGCACCTATTGTAACATAATGTTCTTATGGAGACATCCAGGTTTACATGAGATGTTTTCCTTTACCGTTAAAGTGAGCGATAATACATAGCTTCTAGAAGTCAGAGATACAAGTACTTATGGTAGAATTTAACTTGAATCTGCTGCGAGGCACTTCAACATCTCCCTATGTATCGATACTCGTATTCATACAGTATTATATTAATGATTGATGTGATGATGTGATCTTTCAGATTTCGTACACGGATTAGATAGTGCGGTTTCTGTTAAATTTTTTTAGTAGCAGCACAGAATTTACAGTTCAAGGTCTGTTATATTTATATTTTTGAATGACGTAATAACACGTTTGACGTCAATATTTACCTTTAGCCACCATTAGCCTACAATTATTGTTGACAAGACTTTCAAAAGGTCATAGCGACGTATTGTCATTGTATATCTATCTCATTGTCTGTATGCCTATTTGTGTAATTATAGCTGTTTTATACATTAACCTGTGGTATGCCGGAACGTGGATCTACGCGAGACACAATGCTTTTTCTATTATGTCTGGTATTCCGGCATACAAGAGGTTAAAGGTGCAGACACGCATATAGTTTGTGCCTGATGGTAAGCAGTTATCGGTATCTTATTATAGCTTACAATATCACTCGTGCATTGCTGACTCGTGGATAAAGGAGTTAAAGAGAAGATGAAGAGATAGATATATGCATTTGGAACTCTCACATGTAAATTATACTCTCACTATGTAAATTTTAATACATGAAAATACATACCATAAAGCAGAACTTGAACCTGCGATCTCGACAAATCGTGTCGTCATCCTGCCGATTGAACTATTCCTGGTCCTTCAGCAGGGACAAAATTTTAGCCTATATTTTTTTTATGTAAGGCGATTTTATGTGTCGTCTATTGTATAGTTATAGAATTATGCGATCAACAAATACTTATAATGAATGTTATTACTTTTACGCGAGTTGTCTGTAAGAGATTTCTACCGGTATTAATATGCGTGCCTACCTCTGGTTAGACACAGGTGCTTAACACTAACATTTCATCAGGCATATTTAAGGCCCACCTAATGTGAGCCGAGTCTTCTGTCTATTAGGCGCAGTGCCAGACTCTGGATCTGTCGATTTTCAAATAGAAAATTCTAAAAACACATCGAGAATTCAACTACAGGTCTCAAAACTTATGCCCTTACCCCTAGAGTAATTATGATCACCTGCTAACTGATCAATTAGGTATCTGCGGATAACTTATATCCCTGTAAATAGCGTATACAATACCGACAAAGGTTACCCCTAAAACCACTGAGCCACCTACATACGTGTCATTATTAAATAAATAAAATAAACATCTGACAGTTACTAGACGCCATGTTTGACATATTATTTCATCTGATAATACAATTACTGTTCCAACAAAAAAAGCGTACAATCCTCTCAAACTTTTAAAAAGTTAACCTAGATTTCATCTCCACCTAGAACATGTGTAAATACTTACACGTGTCAACACATACAGATACATAAAACGTATATACCGAGCCTTGCGCATCCTCATTGAAACATTCCTGTAATTCTATAAATACGGTACATTGATGCAAGTTCATTGAGGATGCGACACGTGCAACCGCCCCCGGACCTACCTCACGAGTGGGCAGCAATCGATGGGGTTGCACACACGCAGTGGCCCGCGCATGCGTTGCGCGAACACTGGACGAAGTACAGGTGAACACAGAAGGTGTTTGTTGGTAATTGATTTTTGTAAGACACTTATATATACAAGTATTTATACTTTTGAGCAGCGATAGCTCAGTGGGGAGACAAACAGACTGCAAAGCAGAGGGTCTCGGGTTCGAACTCACGTCGCGCACCTCTGACTTTCGGAAGTTATATGACTTTTAGAAATTATGTGCGTATTGATTGACAATTATCGCCTGCTCCGTGCCTCGGAGAGCACGTTAAGCCGTCGGTCCCGGCTGCCATGAACATCTATGGCAGTCGTTATTGGGAGAGTGTCGACACAAAAGATCCCACGGGGTCGAAATGTCGCCGGTCTGCACTGACTGGCTCCCACATAAGATAATTGATAGGATTTTCTGCAGATAATTGTGTAGCGATACTGCTGATGCTTCACTTTTACATAGTCAGGCGCAAGTGCGCAGTAGCGCCGCGCAGCAGTAGTCTCCCCGTAACCACTGAGTTACTATATTCATTATATATATAACTAGTACCAGTGAATATACATCCATATATTATATCAAGAACTATTTTATTTGTCTACCAAAGATAATACTTCTGCTAATTAGTGACCCCGACGTGATATGAACACGCAACCTTCTACTTGCGCGTTACTATGTAAAACTAAAGCGTCAGTGGTATCGCTACAAATTGAATGCTATAGTTTAGTGGATAATTAGACTTTATTAGACGTTTGTAGTATTCGTCTTTTACAGTAGAAGTTTGTACATGACGTAGTTTGTACATGACGTAAGTAGTTGTCGTCGCCCACATATGTAAGTTATAGTATTCGCGCGCATAGTTCGCGGTGAATGTTTACACTTTACGCGATCATACAACTCGTTCAAGTATCTGATCTTAAACATATTACCCGAGTTGTGCACAAGATATAGCACACATACAGCAGAGCTCAGAACTATGTGGTACAACTCGAACAATCAAGTTAATCAAAACGTAAGCATACATACTTAGCCTGAAGATTCTCGATAAGGTAGATGGAGCTATATTACATCCTCTATCTATTTCACTAGCTATGACTATCAGGTTCCACGTAATAAGAGGCGAGCCTAATGTCATTTCTGAGCACAGTTCTAAACGCCGCGCTGTTCCTGTGAATTTCTTGATATGAAAACCTAATGATTTATTAAATTTTCGTTTTGTTCCGCCAAGGTATCTATCTCTATAGTCAATATGTTAAAAATGTACAATCATACTTCTAAAGGTATTTATCAACATCATATATATTTGTTTAATGCTACTGCGATGAGTCTCTAATTCCCATGAAGAAAGCGGCACAGAGTTGACAGTTTGCGTCTCATACTAATATTCTTATGTAATTGTAACCTTTAAGATAAACTAAGCTGGGTCCCAAAATTAATTTATAAATATTTAAAATACAAAGTTAACATGATATCCTGCTGTTATCCACAATTATACAGCGACAATAAAGAATTGCAGCCAAAGGGGGCTGTGTATGTCCTGCCCAGGTACGAAACAAGTTTAAAAATGAATATTTGTTGGATACGAAGTAGAAAAGTAATGACAAAAGTCTAAAATAAGTTTTGTTTAAGTTAGCGCCAAGTTGAAATAGTCGAGGAAGGTTTACTTTCTTTGAATGTTTGGGCTTCTCTCTGGAACTCAATTAAGAAGTTCTTGATAAAAACTATAATGTAAATTTATCGAAAAGACAGCCAAAGCGTTTATGGTCTATAATAGTATATATGTATAGCAGTTCACGTCTGGTCATAGAGATCGAATTTTCTTCTTTAATATAAGCATTTTTGATAAACGATAGAAAAAACGACTTCAAATAACCACCAACCTGTACCTATTAAGTATGAAAATCTACACATATTACAGTACCTCAAAAGAACCAGAGTTTCACTGGCTTAAAACTTAAAACAAACATAATATATTATAAATACGCAGCTCATAAAATACTGTTGCTGAAGGCATTTTGTTCGCGAGTATACTGCGGCCGGTTTTAGTCGCACTTTGCGGCACCGACGCGCTGCTGAAAGCTCGCCTGAAGCCCTGAAGCGAACGGTGCAACAAATTATTTGAATTTAGAATTATTGTTCTATTTTTGAAGTGAGTGCACGCAAGGAGAAAAATGTAAGTACCTTTTTTGTTCTTTTTTAGATTATCTGTAATGATTTTCGTTGAATTGTCATGATGTTTGTTGCAGTGAAATAGGGGTGTTTATGCTTAGAGTGCGTAATATTGACGTCAAATGTTTGACACTGGCAATAAAACGAATTTCTTGCTCGAAGTATTTTTGGGTATATTTTTCATTAATGAATCGATCGGTTTCGGTGTTATAATATGTGAATATATTGAAATTGTGGAACTGAAATAAGTACAGTTGTTTTTATTTGAACTAATGAATAAGTTAAGATAATTTACTGCCTTACATCGAATTAGTCTTTGTGAAATCTGTTCGTTTAAGATTGAAAAGCAATATAATTATTGTTCTAATTAAAATTTTGTCGAGACGTAACCAGATTTTTTTAACACCTATGTATATCGGCAGGAGAAAATATATTTGTCAATTATAATGTAAATGCGTCAACAATTTTTTTATTTTTTGACCTTTTATTAATAGTTATTGTAGTTGATGGTGTGTGTGTCTGCCCAAAATATAGGACTTATTGATATTGATCAATTTTCCAATGAATGTACGTACTTGTAAAATAGTGATCCATAAAGTACAATATCGCTTGTTTTTGGTTGCGGTAAATTATTTTTTCATCTTTCTCCTTTCCGTATAGTTAGTAGCAATTGTTAGCATGACTATGGGTTTCCGCCTAAACAGCTATTACAACAATTGGAATTTTCACCAGCTGGTGTAAGTAACAGGTCCTTTAGCCAAGCTGGAAGAGGAGGAAATAGACTTCATACATTGCCTGCCATAAATATTCAAGGCGGGCGAATATTCCTTCTTGGAAGGAATATTCACTAGACGACTTTTATATCGACAGGTACCAATCCGTCAAAATAGGATTCGTTGAGTTAATACTGCAACTGCTGCAAGTACTGGTACTGAGCGCTCTGAAGATACTGCACCTACTTACCATCTGTTGGACTGTAAGCTTGCTTGCCCGTTTTGGTACAAAAAAAATCATATCGATTCAGACTCCAATAAGCTGTAATATTGATCAACGGTACTCTTAATATTATTTTAATAACAACCTCAAGAATAGTATGTTACCAATGCTCATTTGGTGATTGATGAAGCTGGATTAACAATTATATTTTAAATTAATCAGCCATCTTCAATCGCATCTACCTCAGATCAAAGTTTGCTAGTAAATCTATAGAAATTCATTTCCTTAAATGTCTTGTCTTGAAGCGTAGAAGGACATTTTATAATTAAGTATGTAGCATGTTGTATACAAAGTATTGGTCAGCAAAACATACACACATAAGTGCAAATATGATTACTTATAGGTGGATGAACTCTTTGTATAATGCTTAGGTTACATTATGCGTTCTACCATGTCATTAAGGTCACCGGGTTAGTGTCCTTAATTACTAATAAAAGATTTTCAGGCACATGCTAACTGATTAGAATTCATTAGAGTTATAGCTGTTGTTAATTATTTTAATTTAGTAAGAAATTATATCAATTCCCTTCTATTAGATAGATAATTGATATTTTAATATTCGAATGTCGTGAATTATCTCGTCAATTACTAATATTTAAATCGCTTGAATCTGTAGTTCAATCTTTGTCGGAAAAGATACACAGACAGTAACTACTAAATTAGTTACTCTCAGAAGCACGTGGTACTTTTGATAAAGATAAAAATTTATTTATTTATTTAGTATTATAATTATTTGTGTTTTTGTAATTATGTTAATTATGTTATCTTTTTTAGTACATTTGTAAATATAGGTTACATGCATATTGTATAATTTATCTGAATGTATTTTTAATTATCTAGGCATATTAATGACATTTTAATTTCAGATAAAAATAAGATGAAGATAAATTTATTTGTCAAAACATTAGTGTACACTACAAATTTCTATATGCTGTGTAAGATGTTAATTGTAATGATGAGCGACATGTTTCACCTCATTTTATTAGAAGACTAAGGAAAGTAGTGTCTGCTCAGTTGTTCTATTCATCTATTGATTGCTATACATGCAACTTCTAATTTACTTCATCATACAGGTGTACTTTCCCCTTTTCTATATCTTGCTTCTCCCAGTACGTTGATAAAGTGTAGGTAGCAATTATTCAGGTAAAATGAAAAAGAAGATCGAAGAAACTTTAGTTCAAAATGTTTACATAACATAATTTGATCCTGAGCATACATAGGTACTTACTGAATTTTTTTATGTTGTTCATAAAATGTATGTTTTAAACAGAGTTCCTTTAATCAATTCAATAGCAAATATAAAAATAACTGCAGCCAAATTATGTTAAATATTCTTCCAAAAACAAATACTGAACTTCTATTTCAAAACTGGAAGAAAAAGCCAGTGGTGAGATATCGCACGATGTAATCCAATAAAAGCAACGGAGTCTAAGAGATATGATTCACTTCAAATTTTTAAAACAACTTTCCAACAAAGCCAAGCGGCACGTCGGCGTTGTATCAAAGTTATCACAAGTTTATAAATTTGTGCCTCGTGCATTTCTCGCATTTCGCCGTAATATTTGCGGCTGCAGGTAGAGAGAACTAGTTAATATGTTTTAATATATACACAAATTACTTGCAAGAAATATTAACAAAAGATAATAATAAAACAATAAACTTAAAAAGCGTCATAATATTCCTCCGCATCATTTTAATGTTTTAATTAGTTTTCTTTAGTCATGATTGAATTTTCCTTCAATTGTCATTACTGTGGCCATTACCAAAATGCACTTATTAGTGTCCTCAAAGGTATTATGCCGATATGCCCTGTATCGGAATGGAATATTTCCTGTGTAGCGCGGGACTTTACAGCACCCAGAAATCGAAATAAATATTTATGGATTCCACAAATATTTTTCCCGTGTGGGCATTGAGACCATAACACTCTATTCGTGCAGTCAAAAGTTAGTAAACTAGCAGTGTCCACTTGATCGTAAGCTGTAACTATAACTGTCAGCCGTTTACAAAATTCGAAGAATCACTCTCAATTTGTTGACTTTTTAGAAAAAGAACTCATAACTAGCTGACGGTTTGAAAGGGACGTTTGGTTCTTAGCTGGCAGCGCAACTTCCTTATAGAAGCTCTGACAATTTTATTTACCTGAAAGACATGGTATATTTAGTTACGTTTTGTGTCTATTAGATATATACAATCTACACAAATCTGAAACAAAATAAGCCAGAATAAAATGCTGGTATGAAAAGTATACTTGCCATTCGGGCAACTTTGAGCGAAATGTAGCATTGTGATTTAAATCTCTTTGTAAAATACCTGTCGTAAAAATATCTACCATAAATTTTACTGTGTGTGTTAAAAAATCAGTACTATGAGCATTGTGCATTTAAGGAAACGTTTATTTTGCATATCGTGTTAGGGAAAGGATACTCCTGACAGTTTATATTAATTTTTCAATGCATAGCTTCAGTAATGAAAAATAAAATAGTAATAAATTATATGTATCATATGTGGGGGCCAGTCAGTGCAGACCGGCGACACTTCGACCCAGTGGGATCTTTTGTGTCGACACTCTCCCAATAACGACATGTTTCATGGCAGCCGGGACCGACGGCTTAACGTGCTTTCCGAGGCACGGAGCAGGCGATAATTGTCAATCAATACGCACATAATTTCGAAAAGTCATATAACTTCCGAAAGTCAGAGGTGCGCGACGTGGGTTCGAACCCGAGACCCTCTGCATTGCAATCTGTTGGTCTTCCCACTGAGCTATCGCTGCTCTCTAATAAATTATATAAAAATTACTAAGAGGAGATTTTGCTGTGACACTCGAAGCACTAGTAGATTGAAAGGGTACAGTCTATAGGGAAAGCATATTATACTTTAATATACCAAGATAGTCTTGCACCAAGTAGAATCTTGCTTATTTGTATAGTGTCAATTTAAGAGATAGTCTTCTAACACAGTTACGATAGTAAAAAAGCTATACTACTGTAAATGCCCTATATGACGCATAAAGTGGTTAATATTTTTTTTATAAATTACCTCTAAAATCATTTCCTATGCGGCAAACCATGTAGCAGACGGGATGACCTAAATAACTCCACAACCGTATTGTTATATAACTTTTTGGCTGCCAATATCCAGACAAAATGCCAGACTTGGCAAAAATATGAGAACAACAAACTAATACCTATTTATCACAGTCGGACATCGAACTCTTGACACTACATTAAAAAGCAAACCGTTGTTGTAATTTATCAATTTACTTACATGAATATTGCATGTTATACAGTCTCATTAACGGCATCGTTAATGGGGGGTTGTTTAAATAATATCCGTAGATTGTTTCATGACGTCATTGGCTGGCGGCATGCCATTTCTTCTATCGATTGGTACGCCAGTGTCAGCGAACATGTAATTACGTACCATTAGCTGGCGCAGCCGTGCATAAAATATGATAAGATCGATGTTATCAATGACCATCGTCAAGGTGAAGCAAGTTCATGATTGATATTATTGCCTTGTAAACGGCTTTAGATCATTTTGTATTCTGGTTTTAAAATATTTCTTAATACTGCCGGTGTACAAAATACAACTGATGGCAGAAATTGTAGTTTTACTCAGATAGAGTTCTTGATACTAAAGTATGTGACAACCTCAAAGAAGTATCTGTATGTTAATGGTAATCTTTATATTGCCTTTTATCCTGAAAGAAAATTCTGTATTACACGCACACTCAATAATATAATGTCCCAGGAATCAAATCTGACCGTGACTTAACTTTCAACCCCAAGATCAAGTATCGTAATAGTACTTTTAACGAAATCAAATAAGGTACATCATAGGGTTTTAAGATCCTTGTTTATGTTCTAATATTTTGTATGTTTATAGATAATATGCTATTATCCCTTTTTCAGTTGATAACATATCTTGAACTTGGAACATTAACTTAATATATGTCATAAAGATGACTTATTATTTAATAAAAATATCAAGCCTGAATATATAGACTCCCTAGTGACTCCTGGGCACGGCCCTCTTGTCACTATAAGAAGGTTTAGGCCATAGTCTAATACGCTGGCCCAGTGCGAGTCGGTACACAGCACACACTTCAGAGACTATTAGACTTATAGGTTCCCTACGATGAAAACAATATAAACAGCACTGTATTTTAATAGGATCTTTTATTGCGTGTTAATGTGCAAAAATAAAAGATATGTAATGTAAAAATAACATAATACTTTAATATAAATTACATTTCTCATATGAATACACAAATGTAAAATGAAACATTCAATTTTCACGTAAATTTAATACATTAGTTTTTTTATTTATAGGTTTAATTTCTGATGAAACGTTTCGTATATTCTATCTAGATTATGCTTTTAAAGAATTATTTGTGAATCGACAATAAAATCATACTAAAAGATGTATACTATTAATGTACTCTGTATGTTATTGTAATATCAATGCTTAAGTCTGTGATTTTTGTTTTTTAATTACACGCCTCATAACGTATGGTTTAAATAAACTAATGTTGGTAGAGTTGAAGTCTTATCTTTATATATATATATATATAAACTAGCCGTTTTCATTTCATCGTTTCACCCGCGTAAGTCCCGTTCCCGTGTGAATATCGGGTTTCACCCCTTTCACCCCCTTCAGAGTGGAATTTCCAAAAAGCCTCTCTTAGTGATCCCCTACACTCTCCAAGGAACATACATGCCAAATTTCAGCTTCTTGCGTTCAGTAGTTTCGGCTGTGCGTTGTCTGTCAGTCGCTCAGTAACGGAAGAGTTTTATATATATAGATCTTCTGTACGTGTGTTTGTAATTAAACTCCTCCTAAACGCCTGGACCGATTTTAATGAAATTTTTTGTGTGTGTTCAAGTGGATTCGAGAATGGTTCAGATGTATTTTTTTTTCATGTATCAGGGCAACGTCTGGTGGGACAGCTAGTAATAATAAGTAAAAAGTAGAAGCTACTAACCAATCTAATTCAAGCACTATTTATTTGAGGAACCAAGGCACCATACAATCTCCTTATATGATACTAAGCGATAACTAATCGCTTAGTACAGATTTAGATCATACTTTAATAGTCTATCAGTGCAAGCATTTGCAAGCAAGCATTAGGAATAAAATAAAATTGTTTGGTTGTGATTTCCTGTAGAGTATTTCCCAGGTTATTAAGCAAAGACTCTAGAGTACTCTACATCTCTATAATACTTACCTAATATACCTAATATTTTCGCATTTATATTATTGCTCTTTTGACTGTTGAGTCAAGAAAATCTTTGGTTTTTTTCGCGACAAATCACAACGAGTTTTCTTGACTCCTCCGTAGGGGTCACGGACGTACAACGGTATCGTTTTATTGACTCCACGGTATGAGTCATGGGACATTCCAAAGGTTAATTGATGCTGCCCACGGGCTTCTGCTTAATATGGGAAAGGTTCTGCCCTTTAACTCTGGTCCAGTCACAACACTGGCCTAGTGCCGGTTGGTAGACTACTCACAACTAAGACACCATTACGGGGAGCTCCCAAAATACATGTTGCCTCACGATATTTACGTTTTCCATTAAAGCGACCGATAAATAATTAATTAGCAATTTAATATGCATATAACTTGGCAAAGTCAAAGGCGCTTTACCTTGGTATTGAACTGCCTATGCATGGTAGGCTAACGATCTCTCGATAAGCTACCGCTGTAAGTGAATGCAATTTTTTTTAAACCACTCTTGCACTTTTCAGCTTCGGTGGCGTAGTGGTTAGTGTAACCGACTGCCACGCCTGAGGTCGCGGGTTCGATTCCCGCACAAGTCAAACATTTGTGTGCATGAACATGGATGTTTGTCATGGTCTGGGTGTTTCTATGTATAATATGTATGTTATTACAAAAAAAAAAGTATATATGTATGTTTATCCATTGTCTAGTACCCATAGTACAAGCTCTGCTTAGTTTGGGCTAGATGGTGTTGTGTGTATGTGATAGAATATTATTATTATTATTATATAGAAATTGTTTAAACTATTAGGTTGGTTGTTTGACAAAAAGGATAGAATTAATAAAATGTTTTATAAGCTTCCATTTAAGAGGTATGTGTATTTATATTACGTAAATAGTCTTTTGCCTATATTCCCAATGAGGTAAGCAGAGTTATACTACACGCGAAGCAAGCAATAGTCATATGTAGAAGAGGCAGTGTTATGGTAACACCACAAATAGTTGTTCCGAGTCCGGGTGTTGTTTATGTCCGTTGTTGGAAAGTTACCCGCGACACAGGAATTATACCTAGAGCGGGAGTTGTTTTTTTGTAAAACAAAGAAGAATAAGAATTTGAGAAGTGAGAATGTGAATGAGAAGTGAGAGAAATAATAACTCACCCGCCTTGAAATATGAGTCGGAGTTCTGATACACAGCAATAGCATTCATCACCGCCGACACCGAGTACTACATGTAATTTATTGTACTTCCCATGAATAAAATATATTTGGGATTCAGTCCACCTTCCTAAAATTATACGACCCGTACCTTTCCGTTATACTGTTATATATTAGTATAAGTATATATCATAAACAACCAGTATTATAAAATATGAAAAATGAAATGGGAGTAAGGCATGTACTTATCACGACATTTCCAGGCGACCGTAACAATTATGCTAATACCTGTATATACCGGTACGACCCAAATGTCGGCCCTGGAGAGATATTGCGGTACCGCGCACCCTACCTTCGCGTTGTACTGTGATGTTAATAGCGAAATGAAATTGTAGTCTGGTAGCCCGATTATTGTACTTTAGTGAAGTAAGCCATAAAAATGAAGAGGCTATCAGCAAATTTCTTTAGCAATTAATTATATTATTATACGAGCTACCAGAAAAATAAAAGATTGTTAAAACCTACTTACAGAGCGAAAAGATTGATAAACGTGGACGCAAAGCACGGGACTTGGTTGCCGCTTTATTTTTGTTTAAAAAGAGAACTCGCGCACTATGCATCAAACCCTGGGTCGCAGGAAATTTAATAGACATACTACTACGCCTAGACTTAAAACACAGCGACAGTAGCGGCAAGGCGCTCCTTGCCCGCTTGTACAGCGAGTTAGTCTTGGTGCCGATCACAACTTTTAGTGAACAGGAGGTAACCAGTTCATTTTATAAATTGCAGGGCAGCCGAAGGTGGTACTCCTGGTGGACTAGCGCCCGCAGAGCCTGAGGTCGGACCTGATGGAGAGATCATCGGGGGACCGCGCACGCCGCAGCAGATTGCTGCGCAGAGGAGGCTTCAGCAGACCCAAGCGCAAGTCGATGAGGTGAGATCTCATGATGTACCCATAGCATACTGAAAATTTGTACGATGAAAATGAAAAACTGAAACTATTTGATATTTATGTAGCCTTTCTGATTTAGCCAGGGTATTGAAAATGATTCGTCAACTTACCGAAGAATTCAATTACATTTTTTATTATCTATAATTTTAAATATATTTTTTTTGCAACTCATTTCATTGAATAATAATCGTATTCATATTATTTGTATCCAGTTGACACTATACACACTTTTTCGTCATTCGAATGGTACAGCTCGATAATTGATCGATATCGCGCGATTTTGAATGTTGCTTTTTCACAAAGCTACTGAATGCTGAACTTCGTTCCAAACTTATAATACTATATGTAGGCAAGAATAAGCACTAGGTCCAAAGATTTTCTCAATTCAAAAACGACTCCAAAGCTTGGAGCATTGTTGTAGGGTTGCCAGTCTATCGGATGCATTTCTGATAGTGTGCAGAGGAACTGCATAATTTGATTCCTGTTTTCCCATTCTACCATCGGACGTCCAGACATGGTGGATATAATACATTTACGCACGAACCGCTTTGCTTCTACTTTTATTATGCGTACTGCAAAGGAGTAGAACTCGCTACCTAAGTCTGTGTTTCCCGATGAGTACAATCTGAGTATCTTCAAGTCGCGAGTTAATAAGTATCTTCTAGGCAAGCGTGCTCCATCGTCGAGTGCGTCGTCACTTTACAACAGGTGAGATCGCGGTCAAAGGCAAGCATATTAAGTAATAAAAAAAATGTAATTAGCGCCAATTCTACAAACTAATTCACAGACTGAATAATCACTTTTGAACGTATTGTGTCCGATTCTGTTCCTAAGCCAAGCAGATGATGGCAATGGCGCGAAGCGAAAGAAACAGTACAGTGCACACGTGTATTATCTTGGATTTGGACGCAACGCATTAGTGACATCTGAATTCAGTCTCAGTTTTAACGGATAGAAACATAATATTGTCTTCTGTTTACGCGAATGTTATTCATTGAAATTAAACTACTTTATATACGGATTTTATCGCGTTGTTTATTTAACACTTTATTACATAATTTAGAAACTATTATACTACTACTACTACTACTATCAAATTTTACTTATTTTAAGCTAATTAAATTATTAAACCTATTTATATTTAAGTTTACACTTTCCCCAACGTTTCGGTTGCTTTTCAGCAGACATGGTCACGGGGAGACTAAGATGGTAGCTGTCTCAATGTTCTAGTGTAGTTATTTCAAGTACCCAAACATAATTTAATCATTGGTGTTTCTATTTACGCAGAATGAGTTCAAAGTATCATGAAGTCTAGCCGTAGTTTGCATCTTCTTGGGTTTGACGATTTGAATTACTGGATTCCAATTATGGAACAACGCGATAAAATCCGTATAAAGGTGTTTAATTTTAACGGATGGAAACATTTATATTGTTGCTGATAGTTCAATACTGCGCTTATGTACAAAGAAAGCGAAATTGAGGTTTCGCAGCTGCAGGTAAATATTACTAATTGAAATTAAACTGCTATATACGGATTTTATCGCGTTGTTTATTTGACACTTTATTACAAAATTTTGAAAATTGTTTCACTACTACTACTATTAAACTTTACTAATTTTTAAGCTAATTAAATTATTATTAAACTATTTAGATTTAATTTATTTTTACTTTTACACTTTCCCCGACGTTGCGGTTGCCATGCCATGGTCACGGGGAGACCTCCGGGGAGGTCTCCCCGTGACCATGGCTGCTGAAAAGCAACCGAAACGTCGGGGAAAGTGTAAAAGTAAAAATAAATTAAATCTAAATAGTTTAATAATAATTTAATTAGCTTAAAAATTAGTAAAGTTTAATAGTAGTAGTAGTGAAACAATTTTCAAAATTTTGTAATAAAGTGTCAAATAAACAACGCGATAAAATCCGTATATAGCAGTTTAATTTCAATGAATAATATTCGCGTAAATAGAAGACAATATTAAATATTACTAATTTTTAAAATTTATGCTTAAGGTCTAGAAGAATAAAATGTTTTTAAATCCGAGTTAATTTCATATTCAGGGGAATAGTTCTGTAGGGAATCAGTTTATTCCTCCACCTATAAAATTTGCGAAAGGAACGTACGCGATATTTGATATTAATTACGGGGTATTGGACCATCAACGATGATATGTATATTTCAACAGCGATAAGTGAAATAAACAATCATAATATATCTCAATAGCATAATGATAATGGTATCATTATGCTATTGCGATATATTATGATTAATTCTGACATATATTATGTAATATTAATATACCTACTTCTAATCCTCAAGGAATAATTGACGACAGGTACTATTGCTTTGCTTCAGGTGGTGGACATAATGAAGTCGAATATGGACAAGGTGCTGGACAGAGATGTCAAATTATCAGAACTTGACGACAGAGCAGGTGATAAATGCTAGCGACTTGTACAGTTGTATAAGTCGCATTCGAATTTATTAACCTATTATTCCCAGCGGCACACTGGAGGCCAGATACTAGGTTTTTAATTATGTCTAGCAATCCGAGACGCGACTGGTTAAGTAAAAATATCCACAAGTGAACACACGGTGGCCTTGACCGTGTATAGTATATATGTATATGGTACTAGTAGTGCCGCATTGTGTATAACACTTTACCTATTTGAATATCTAATGTAATTACATACATATGTGCGTCATAATTTATACCAAGTGGATTTATAATTTTTGCGTTCTTTAAGGCAATAAAAGAAGCATAAAACTTATTCTAGCACAATCAATTTTACGCCGAGAACTTAGTGAAATCATTCATAGAAATAAACACAGTTCCCTGGGTTTAAGTAGCCTTCTCGCCTTTGCCAGTACGCCTGAGTGCTGAGATTCATTCCCCACACGGGATGCCCACGGGGCGCATGACACGAGCGGAAAAAATGCGTTGTCCACAAATAGTTGTTATAAGTCTGGGTGTACCCTGTATCCATTGTGTCAATATCTGTAACGACATACGTGGTACTAGATTTATTGCTGATGCGAGAGCTGTCTATCAAATTAACACAATATTAATAATTTGTAATCTATTTTTAATAGCTATTTTTATTGTTAATAGATGCTCTTCAACAAGGCGCATCACAGTTTGAGCAGCAGGCAAAGAGTTTGAAGAACAAGTTCTGGTTACAAAATCTTAAGGTAAATTAATATAGGATAACAATATGAGACTGATCATAATATAATGGAAGAATGGAATGGTGTCAATAAATGAGACTTGGAGAATGGAAATTAGCTTTAGGATCTTAAGTGCCCCATAGATTACACGTAAACTACAAAACACGGCACATGCTAACTTTATACTAGACACTACGATATGACCCGTTTGTATACTGAGGCAATATAAATATGACACTTATATATTCTTGACCTTGACTGCCTCGGTGTTGCAGTGTTAGGTATGCGACTGCGGTGCATGAGGTCTCAGGTTTGATTCCCGGGTCGGATAGAGTGTTATTAGGCTCTAATGGAGAAATTCTCAGTTATAGCACGGAGTCTGGAGCTGTGCCGGTAGAGGGTAATAGGCGTGAGTATATGATATGATAGAGCTCTCTGCTCTTTGCGCAATGCGTCAGACTGATTCTTCACGGCATTGTACTAGGACGTTATTTGGCAGTGTACGCTTGATCGAATAAGTGAGGGCGCATACGGAATACCTATAACCGTTCATACTTCTATTGTACAAACATAGGTATACGTTTGTACAATAGAAGTATTAACGGGTGAAAAGTGGTAACTTGTAAGGATTATTCATCGGACTTGTACGTATGCGGTTTGCAAGTTACATCTACCCAGAGTGACTGCTGTAGATAAATAGGTCAAGACTTACACCAAGGGCCCCGTACCTTAACAGCAGCACTTAAGTATGGAAAGATATTAATAGTAAATTCGTTAATGCGCATCAAATATCGATTTTGCTAGCTATGCTTTTCGATCCCACGTGATAAGGGTCACCCCTTACCACGTGGGATCGAAAAGCATAGCTAGCGAAATGTAGATTTAATACGACTCTGCCTACCCCTTCAAGGATACCCCTTATAGGCGTGAAATATGTATATGTGTATATTGTAGCACTGACGGTGTTGTCTGCGTTTCAGCGCCGTCAGTTACTCAGCACAAATATTATTATTACTTTCGTCTCTAGTAAACATAGTTACGAGCCCGTTTGCCCTTCAAGGTTCGCTCCCTAAAAGGTATTTGTTAGGTTTCTTCTTAAAATCAACCCAAAAATAGGAGTCGTCTTTCTATGGAAGGGGCAAAAGTCAAGGGGCCAGGCATACGGGCTCGTAGCCGTAAACATGCACGCTGCATGGCTTTCTCTGTGACGTCAACAATAAAAAAAAATATAAATCTTCAGAGTGAATACTGTAGCATCTGTGTTATTTTTTATCAACATGTTATGTATTAAATAGCTTGTAATGTCAGGTATTTCAAGTGTATGAATGAGATGCAATTAAGAACGTTAATAACCTTAGTTGCCGTGTATTGTACGGTGCGTTCAATATCCCGTCGAGTTGTCTATGTGGTTCATGGAGTGGCGCCACGTGCGAAGTGCCGTTTGCCCATAAACAAGACCTAATTTTGCCGCTGGCGATCTATAAGTACTAGGCACTATAAATTCTCATAGTCATGCTAAGTCGATAAAGTAGTACTGATAAATATAATTTCTACAGTTTACTACCTGGATCACAGTTGTATGATTTATACTCACAACGTTGTATCTTGTAATAGTTATAGTAGGTATGTATCACAGTTTCCATAAAATCAGTTAATTAAAATTGAATTTAATTAACTAAATAATTAATCATCATCGTCATCATATCATCATATATCATCATCATCAATCAGTTAATTAAATTCAATTTAATTAACTGACTTAATTAAGTAAATCTAGTGTAACCTGTAACCTGTATGCTCCCGGCCGTAGTTCAGTCTATGGTCCGGAGTGAGAGGTCGTGGAACGCCGTCGCCTCCTTTTGTGAGGAAGTCATTTCCATCAAGGAGGCGGCGGAGCGGGAGAGGGAGCGTTTGAACCCTCTCCCCAACCGCAGAGCCGGGCGCCGGAGGGCGCGAGACGACCTCCAGCCACCCTGAGGTTTGACCTGGGGGTGACGGGCTTTGTGGGCCTGCCCGCCATCCGTTCAGCACCAGGTCCGAGAGGCGGCGTGCGTGTTCCCACGCGCGCCTCTGTTGTTTCGAGTCCGTCTCCCCTCTAGGGGGGACAGTAGGGATAATTTGTGAGGAGTGCCTTTGGGTAGGTCTTTTGTGTAGTGGCCTGCCGTTTCATACGGCGGGCCGAAACCTCGGCGGGGTCGCGACCGCATGCGAAAGTGATTCGCGCGGCCCCGTCGATAGTGGTTTTGTCGAGGAACACCGTGGTAGGTTTAGTCGGTATTCCGGGGTGTAACCTGTATACCAGATTTACCTATATACACCTGTCGCGGCTTGTATCACGATAAGTGTCTCTTCAGGATAGACACATATCCCTTTTTAGTCTGAATAGGCTTCCTTATCTTGTAATAGTTTAAGAACTTGGGACCAGTACTTTTTCTTGATGAAAGGTACCTAAAGGCCCTATATTATTTTCTGTACCCCTGACAACGTGTGTGCAAAATGTCATGACGATCGGTGGAGTAGTCATGATTTCAATCCCAAGACACACTTCTGACTTTTCGAAGTTATATGTGTATTAATTAGTTAATTATCGTTTATTTTAACGATAAAGGCAAACATTATAAGGATCCCTGCATGTTTTAGAGTTCTCCATAATGTTTTCAAAGATATGTGAAGTCTGCCAACCTGTACTAAACCTGGGTGCCAGCCTCACTAAGAAAAGGCTATAAGCTGTTATTATAAATATACCTCGATCAACATTTTGAGCATGCTTTTATTTAAAATCCATATTCTATGCTGTCTATTAATAGTCAATGTAGTAAAATTAAATACACTTTACATTACAGATGATGATAATAATGGGAGTAATTGGAATCGTAATAATAGGCCTACTGTTTGGTAAGTCATAACGATTAATAAACTCACAATCGATGTTGTCTATTGAAGCTTAGACGTCAATATAATGTTATGTGTATGCGAAGACACCAGAGACAAGGAGAGATGACACTTGACTTATAGAGTCCTGAAGTAAAAGAATCTTAAGAACATTGGGAATAATGTTGTTTCTGTGTTCAGTGCGAAAACTGATAATTTTTAAATATTTAATATTACTATTAATGAGACTGCTAAAATTTAAGTGGAAATATAATGTTTTTATTCATTTTATGTTATTTCGTAGGGTTAATTCATTTGCGTGCTAAGGTTTATGTAAATCAATATAAAACATGAAAAACAGTAAATTATCAGTAGACATGGGAACGTAAATAATATTATTTATTTAAATTAATATTATCGTATAGATTTTAGTTCTACTTGAGGTCACAGGTTTAAGCCCTGTTTTATAGATTATCTTTGCCCTCTTTTAGTAATTTACTGTTTAATTTTAGTTATGAGTAACGAAAAATCAGATACGTGGTGCTACGAATGCATACAAAGAAATACAATTTTTGTTTTAAAACGACTACACATAGTTATAATAAAAAAATGCTCTATAAGGATAATTTTAAACATACAAATAGTAACATATATCGTAGAACGTAATGTAAATAATTTTCAAGTTCCAGTCAAGTTTCGTCTGTCACCTCTGACTACGTATGTGCAAACATTTGTGATTGGCTATTTAGTGTGCATCTGGGTTTTCTCGGTGTTTTAAATGTTCCTCGTTTAGGTGTTACCAATGTCTTAGAAACTGTCTTTAAATGAATTTTAGCGCAATCTGCTTATTGTTTATCTTTCCAAATTCTATAACTGTCTACTTAGCTTCCTTGTTAGCTGATTTTGTTATATGTTGGCTGTCTAAACCGTATGTGTGTTCACATGTGTGTTGTTTGCACGAAAAACCGCTGACTTTGAAATTAAATGAACTTGAATTTTTATTTTTTCTTGTCATTGACTTTAATTACGACTGATTTTATTTGAGCCTATCTGAAAGAGCAAGCATATCACTATAAAGATCCACGTTACTCACTAATGTGTTAAATAAATGAATATATCAATAATGTGTAGAGGTAGGGATGGAATGTACAAAAAACAGTTCATTTAATTAAAAGCTCTCACGGATCATGCAAAGACAGCCAAGTTGAACATCGAATAGCGTAGCGGGTAGACGCTTCGAAGCACATGTTCTGCTTACGGCTGTTTGCAGGTGATAACATTAAACAAATGTTTGGTTAGTTCGGTACCGAGGCACGCCGACCATGAACGGCGGTCCAGCAGTCCCGGCAATTACCGCCAATCACACTATGGCAGCAAATACTAATCATTGTAAGTAATAGTATTTCTATCTTCTTCTTTTCCTTCCTATTCTTGCATTGTAGCGCTTGTATGGATTGTAGATAGAGTAGATACACGTGGTAAGTACGTTTTTGATTTTATATTATTTAAAATGTCGATACATCAATTGTAAATCGGTAATATTGGATTGCACTCTGAGACGTTTTACCTCTACTATTAGTGGCGACGATGAAAACTTTAAAAAGTAAATATAACGTGATCGATACCCTCCCAAATTTATTTGTAACTCAAAATTAAAAATCTTATTGACAACTAGTCGTTCCGTGGGCTTAAAATAAATGCAGAGATAAAGCTAATATAGATAGTAAGGTCTAAATTCATAATTGCTTGTAGAACATCTTCTTTATTGGAAGAATTTTAGGTATTTAATTGATGTTTATAATATTATCGTTACATTCCTGTTGAGTTCCGGAAATTGAATATTCATTTTTCTAAATTATGAGCAGAAATATTCAAACAGTTCTTTTTAAGCCTACGAAATAACTTTATCAAAGCATCGAGTCCTTATAAACAAAAATACTAATTCAAAAATAAAATTTGCGAAGCAACTATTTTCTTACTTTTTACTATTCAGCTTATCACTTCAATACATTTAGGACGCTTACCAAACAATTTTGTACTCATATCCACATAAAACAAACTCACATTTGCCTTGTCACCCACTATCCTCATACATCATGCTAACTTTACAAACACCAGTATTGAGAGAACATAGAAGTAGATAAGCGATTTAGAACTTTAAACCCATTTTACACAGGTAATGTTTGGATTTTGACACTTCAGTCCACTTTTTATAATCGTTTCTGGAATCAGCATGGTTTTTTCTAACCAATCACAACTCTCACTTACAATTATACACATTACATCAAGTGTAAAACTTATTAGTTTTTTACCACCACAGTAGATAGACCAATAACGTCGTCTTTGGCCGTTGCCTTAAATAGGTAAGATTTTCTCATGAGTGTTCACGTAAGTCCATAGCTTGAAAAATCGAGTGTGCACTTGGTGTGAATAAGGGGAAGGGGCTATAATAATATATTTATTTTTTACAATACTAATTTGTTATTTGTCATTTCCAGGAAAATACATGTAATTTATTCACTCGTCGCATCCGTTGGGTTCCACTTCAAATGAGAAGCTGATTTAATAAAATATAATTATTTAACTAATATAATTAATCTATTATATATATTAATATTGTAATACACTAGCCTCTAATATTGGAAGGAACGAAATATTACACAATATACTCGGTTGCATTTTGAATAATACAATTATTCAAAATGTAAACGTAAATTAGATTAATGATAATTCGGCATATATCTGTGCAAAATAATTATTCAGTTAAAATGAAATTATCGTGCTTAAAGTTGTGAAAAAAAATTATAACAATAATATTAAGTGAATTCATAAGTTATAATCTATACGTATACAAGGTTTAGATTAAAGAACCATGGAATTATGAATCCTTGCTTTATTATCGGATTTACCCGATACATATTATATTGAAAGGTATGGCTGTCTGAGAAATTTCTTTGCGTGCCTTGTAGATACTATTTAGAATCCAGTTTCTACTGTATAATTATATTATTTATACTGAAATTCAAATTATATCTAATATGTATGTAGTTATACTTCAAAAATTATTGGTAAAATGCTCATGGATTTGTAATTGAATCTTCCAAATGTAGTGGAATCTTTCTGATAATAATATTGTAAAATAGTTCTATAAATCATTATATTGATCTAATTCCTAACAGAGAGTTTATGTTGTCTCTTCATTGTATAGCATATATTTAAAACAGCAATGGTAGAAAATGGCAATGAATCGTTAGAAATAAAATAAATATATTATATTATAATTTATGTTATGCTTATTTTATAATTTATCAGATCTTATGAAATTAGGGCTATAAATTAGTTGTAATTATTTTGAAAGTCCAATATTATTAATAACGTCTTAGAAGTCAATTATTTGCATAACACAAATCATTATATTTTAGCTGCTTAATATGTCAATTAAATGTATAGATAATGATTTTATTATACACAAATATATATTACTTTCTAAGACAGCGATTATGGTATGATTCAAAATTATTTATTGTGACGTCACTTTTAATGCGTATTTATATGATGTACTGGACGATGTGTAAAACTGTAAATGCTTACAGTTTATATTGGAGTGCCATAGACCCGCCATGTAAGTGCTTTATTTAGCCACAGAATCATATGAACTTAACGTAATCGACATATATTATGTATAAGGAATATAAACGACTATGTACGATGTTGTATTTTCACACTAGATACAATGTGAAATTGTAAGCAGTTACAAATCAAGGTGCCACTGACAATATTAGTTCTTTTATAAAATAATCGAGTGTGATAATTGAAATGAGAATTTGAATTATAGAATTATAATTATTTGACTATTTGGTGTTGTGCTAATCGCTTGTCTTTTCAATGTAGTTATTAATAGTTACTTAACTACAAGACTTAAGAGGGAAGTTATAAGACAAAATTCTATTATACACACAGTAGTGAATTATATTCTATCTATTTCATAGAGTATCTCATAGGATATCTAATAGCATTCCTGGTAAAGTGTACCTATACAAATTCTTACTTGTAAATTCTTAATGCCCCATAACGGGTTGTGATGGTTGCCCTTGCTTGCATTGTAGAAAATAATTAGGTTAAACATTAAGTGTCATCAAATTATCATCTACAATACGAGTAGCGTCAAACTCGTATTTGCAATCGTAATTTTAATATTCCTTCATAATTTAATATTAATTCAAAGTTGTGTAGTTTAACTAAATTCAGAGATTAATATTATGAATTTAACCAATGATATTTAACATAATAATTATATTATAATAATTGTTGTAACACCAAAAATATTTTAATGATTCGGCCTACAATTTAGGAAATATATTTTATCTGTATTTGTTTTGGATTTTTCACGAATTTGGCGTGTTACCAATAAACTCACTAATCATTATAAATGTTGTAATTATTTAAAAAAATCTACTGTAAATGGAATTATTGATTATATAAAATGTGATGAATATATACAGTGAAAACAGTGTTTTATTTTATCATCCTTAATTCATTAGGTTTTTGAAATATGTGACTTTGCTCAAGTTATTTAAATTAGTAGTGACATAAATATATATTTATCGCGTAACTTGATATTTCAAAGTATTGTAATATTGACTCAATTGAAACATGATTTGTATATAGTACATGTGATTTTTAAAAGACATGCATTTCTTGTAGAAAAACAGATAGGTAAAAAAAATATTTCTACTCAAATCACCCGATGAGAAATCTATTAGCGCGTTCTTAGAGCTCATCTAGTGTCCAACATAGATATGTACATTTTGGTAAGGCATAGGGCGACCACAAGCCGCTGCCATCTCTTGCATTAATAGTACCTATATGGAGGATCAGAACTCCTATTTCTGGCTGCCCGTGACCCTAAGAGCCTTAAACAAGTGACCCTAACCTAACACAAAAACAATAAAGTGCGCAAACAATTACAGATTCAAATCGGAAACAACACAACGAAAAGTGTTGAGGCTTTTATCAGGATACAGCTTACTTTAACAATAAAGACAGAATAATGAGGTTTTCTCTAAAAATATTAAAGCGTTCATATTTCTCACACAGTAAGAGTAAAATCACGAAGCTATTAAAGAGTTGCGGAGTGGCGCGTTTTATCGGAGGGCACGTGAACGCCTATAAGTACTACAATAATTTAATATTAAGCAACTGCGCCGACAACAGACGAACTGTAACGTGTTAATGCAATCTTTTGTGATACTCTCGTGTATTTATGTAACCACATGTTTATTTTGGTTTGTTTTAGTCAGTTTATCTTTGGATTTAAAAAGTTATATATATGAGCAGATGGTGGTATTTGAAAAGGTGTGTTGTTTTTTTAATCTAAGTGATTTGCGTGATGCATTAGACAAATGAGTAGGAAGAATAAACTCGTTTCTTGATGTATATAGTAATATTACAAACTAAAATAAGGCATGTATATGGTTTTTATCACAAACAAACAGACGTGAAATAAGTGAGTCATAGTTTCAGATACAAAACCTCTTACATGTATTAGATTAAAATATGCAGTCGCGGTACATGTATTCCAAACTTCGCTAAATCGATTTAGCGATATGTTATATGGATTTGTACTGCAGCGTATGTATTACTTTTTCTAATCGAGTAACTGTCAATGTGTTGTTGATATTGTAGTATTTATATTGTAAAAATATTAGGAATAAATAATATGTACATAAATTAGTTTATTTAAAGTAAAAGTTAAAGTACACCTGTGTCTAGTAATAAGGTCCCTTTGTTATTTCAAATTCTAAAATAAAAGCTTAATTTTATGTTCTTCGTTCTATGGTCTTCATAGCTTCTTAAGGAACACCATAAAAATAAGCATATTAATGCCACACCAAACCAATATAAGCTCTAAATTATTTAAAATAAAGCCTCATTTACTTTATCCTTTTTAATCTACAGTAAGTTTCGCAAACCATAGACTAGACCATAGAGAATGATGTGAGAGCTCGCAAGCTTTCTCTTTGATAGTTGGCCGCCATTTTGAGTTACAGTAATGGTCGGTATGACGTGAGTTATGCGCCCGTGTCATTTGAACTTAACTAATGTTGGTAGTGTTAGTGCCGTTAATGCAGGTTAAATCGAAAAGTAAATAATAATTTATAGACAAGTGAAGTAAGCTGATTGATAGCCTGCTTGTGCTCGTCAAATGCTGTCGAAATGGCGCCAATTTTGACAGTTGACGTATTTGACAGATAATTTAGTGCTGTAGCACTCAACTTCTATAATTACAAGGAGTAGCGTATAAAACTCAGTGTAAATATAAATTGACGTCTTAGCCTTGCCTAGCAGCTGGTTTAAAAGCAAGTTGGCTAGATTCTAAACATATGTTATTTTAGTTCCGCTAATACAAGAGATCATACTGATAAAAAAGCTATTGCTTTTTTATACAAACTGAATTTTCCATAGCAACTGAAAATGTTGAAATATCTTTAACGTTTAGACAGGTGTTGACTTCATTTAACAATAATTACTCTATGATTAAAAGAGCAACTGTACAATATTAAACTAGAGTATCTTCTATTATCAACAAATTAATAGTTAAACGTAGTATGCAGTTTGTTAATTGACGAGTCTAGTCCGTATGTACTTAATTTATTAGTCGCAGGATCAATAAGTGTTCTTTTTGTTGATTACTTTTACTCGCCTGAGTTGTTCACATTTCACAGGAATATGGCACTTTTTTTGTGAAAACTATTTATGTCATCTTTTGACCCATATCCTGTCTTTATGCAAAAACTATTTTTATCTGCTTCTCTGTAGCTAAATGAGAAAACGGCGAACTAGCACAATTTCGCATGTAAAATATGAATCAAGAGGGCTATATAAGTTGGTTGGATAAAAGGGAATGTAATATTATGTCCATAATTGATATATCAGAATCAAATACTTATGCAACACTATCATGTATGTCCGTATCAAATGCAATAATACTATTTAGTTCACTGCCTGTTCAATAATTCATTTACATTTCTTAAGTTAGCTTAGCTTAATATGAACTTGTAGCACCAATATATATAACTAAATTTCTACATGTATATCTCAAGTGTAAAACATAGACAAACAAATAAAACCATACAACATTATTAAAAAAGATAGAAACATCACCATCGACATCTTGACTTAGGATGGTCGTAGCCTGTCCAAAGATACATTTCTCGTTGAAATTTTAACCGCATATAAAGTGTTGCAAAAATGGTCCGAGAACACAATATTTTGTTGCACAGACAGCCAATTAGTTTCCCTGTGGGAACTGTCTAGAAAACTAAGCGTGTTTTGTTACATACAACTGTTCTTAAATTGCCTTCGATAATTACGTACTATTTGTTCTCGTGCGGTCATAACTCGATTGGTTCTCGTTTAAATGCTTCCCGTTTATACATTTAACACTACTGACCATCTTAATGTGATTTTTGTAATTTAACTATTAGGTACAATATTGTTTGATGGAACATATTCCAAAAACAGTGGGCAGAATCAAGATGATGCTTGATACTGCCCGATGTTGTTGTTGTTGCTGAATTTAATTTATTGGTAAATTTCAGCCACATTGGAACTAATTGGTATGGAGAAACGCATGGTAGACCTACCACTATTAACTGCTGTTGGGTCCCTTAAATACGAAGTTCTAAGTCTTCTTTTGAAAACTTATACTCGACTGTAATTTGGAAACAATCTTGCTCAACTTTAACGTATAATATTTTTTTATTTGTAGACTAAAATACTCACTAAGAAAAATTATTTCCATTATAGGTTCGAGAAAATAGCTCTTAGTAGACCAGAATCATAATGCTCGTAGATCTGAAAGAGTTGGCTGCGAGATATTGAATTTAGTGTGAACACTCGGAGCATTATTTAATTGCGTGTCAGCGCGGCGCCTGCGCGGTGAGAGGTGATACATAGTGGGCAACATGGCGTGCTGATCTGGATATAAAATAGAAGTCAATATCTTGTAAAATTGTTTCTTGTGTGTATTTACGCATTTTGGTCTGAATAGTACACAACAATCATTGACAAATATTTTGTATGGAAAATGTGAATTTAATATAATTACGTACTCAAATCAAAGCTTTTAAAAATAAAAAGAACATACAGAATTATTCTACTAAATACCAATTCATTAAAATTACCTATTTAACTACATTATTACTAGTAATCATAAGAGTTGAAAATGGTTGTCATGTCAACGATAAGTCCATATTGCTTGGCTTTCAGTTTGTAAGTAAACAATACATATTTATATAAACACTAGCAAACAAATAAGCCATATAATAAAAATCAGCACACACTTTGTTCGGAGTCTTTTCCACAATATTTGCACCGGCCCACTTTGCCGTCATAGTTCGCGGTAATGGTACTGTCAGGTGTTTGAGAAGCACATATCGCTGTTTATTTTCACATTCCATGAACTCTACACTACGCGGTTTGTTTATTTTTGTCCTAACGACCTCGCGCCCTAGCCCTCTGTGCGTGGGCTATATTATTATTGCTACAGCTGAGAAAGTAAACATTTTATTGAGCTAGAACTGAGACCATGTTCCACTATTTAGGAAGAGAGAGAATAAGTAGAAGAATCTGCTGTTGGCAATTTTTTTGGTGACGAATTACCCGGCTCATCCGGGAAAGATATAGATTTATGCCACCGATTTAGTGCAGTAGTAGTTATATTGCACTTCACCAGGTAAGCATGAGTTCCGAAGTCTCATAAATATATCTGCCCCATTGCTTTCCTTTCATCCCATGTTGAATGCGTTGTTTCTAGATTCGGTAACGCACGTGTCATACGCCTGGTATTGCAAACAATCATAGACTGCGGTTATCGGTTATCACCAGATGAACTACATGCTTCTTTGTCTTGTCTGTTAACCTATAGTAGTCGCACACCGACGGCCAGACGTAATAGGTTTTCAATTATATCTGGCATTTCAAGAATTGACAGGTATTTAAAATTAATATTTGTGTAGCAACTTCGTATTTTACTAAATTAAACAAAGGGAGAACAATAATTGCAATCTTGCGTCTTTATATCACCGATAATGTCATCGCTGATATAAAACTACCCAGTCAGTGATATATTACACCCACATAAGGGTAGCAATGTTTTTAGGTACCACTTATATAATAGGGAGGAAGCCTATCTACTACTACCTAGTACTATCTATCTACTGGGCACAATTTCAGACCCCATGCAATTGATAAATACGAAATCATTTATAGCTTTCTGTTAAAATAAAATTATATCTATAAATTATCTATTTATCAAATACCTAGCTAAGAAAACGGTTGCACTGTTAAGTAGAGTGTGGACCTCTGACTTTTAGAACTTATGTACTTATTTAATAATTAATTAACTTTCGCTTTAACGGCGAAGGAAACTATTTTGCTGAAAGTTCTCATTAATATTTTCAAGAGGTCATAGCTTAGGTTTTCTCGTTATGAGATAAGGCCCTAACTGTGGGGTAATTTATAATTTGGCTAATATTATCTACACTTACTTACTAATATGAAAGTGTGTTTATTGGTTCGTTATATCATTCTCTCATATAGCAATCGAGCAATCGACCGATATGGTTTTTGCAAAGAGATAGTATATACATAGGCCGAAGAGCGACACACGTTACTGTAATTTAGAAATCTCAAAAACCGGAGCGTACCCATGTTTAAGCTAGTTATGAATAATGTGTAGTAGTTAAGCTACATTAACATTCAGCCAATTAAGTTTAAAGTCTTACGTAATAAGTGCTGAGCCTAGTGTTATCTAATGAGAGGTCTTTGACAGAAAAACCCAAAGACACTGCCCGATTCGGAAATGGAAACTAATACATTATGCACACCAGATGCATTTGTAAGCCCCCGCTGTGCTGGTAGCTTTTTGCCTCGCTTTCGAGGGATCGACGACACTCTTAACATACGAGAAGCACGTTAGCTTCACTCTGGAATTTCACAACAATACTAGTAATTTGAAACACCAATTTGAAAACCCCTTAAAAAAATTGCGTGGTCTCAGCGGAGCAAGAAGAAAGGCAAACACACTTAAAAAGGAATTATTTAGAACTTAACATTTAGTACTAATCTGCCAGTATATCTGACAGTACATCACAACAATGAACGGACTAGAATAAAGTTAGCTCTCTCGTTACAGTGCATCGTGGCTAACTGTTACACTATTTTCCACGGTTACTCATCATGTCTGCACAGATTACACGACGTGTGGCCTGTAGGTAAGAGCAAATTGCGATTATTACGTTACATCCTAACGAGGTGTTTGAGACTCTCCCTGTAATATGGACAACCGACGATTTAGCTTTGATGGATATGGAATTATTATAGTGTAGGGATATGGAGCGTTTTGTGCTCATATTTTCTTAAAAATTGTGTAAGGTCATCGTCAGGAATTAACTAAATAGATGGGGTTAAATATTGTAACTGCCTTGTTGGCGTTGGTGTTAAGCGTTTATGTTTGAGGCTGGTTGTTAACTGGTTTCCAGAGTAGGCAAACTTTTATTGGGTTTAACTGTTAGCATTTTTTTTATTTAGACCACAGATATTATTACTTCTTTCTTTTTTTTTGTGTGGTTAGTGGCCATTGTTGTCAAGAGTTGTTCAAGCTGCGTTAGGCCTCTGACATGGCTTAACGGCTGCTGCCAATTATTACTGACGGCCTGGTAGACGACCCCCCGACGACGAATAGTCGAGCTCCCCTTTACTTGGGAATTAAAACAAAAATGGCGTCACGTGCGTCGGTTAGACCTCTATTTATCCCTGAAGAGATACATACGCGTAAGTTTAAGGCGAACTTTGTATAATTTTAGACAGCGTTTTATCGATATTGTACAATCAGTTCGCAATCATTTAAAATTGACGTACAAACCGTCTAATTAAACAGTTAGGTATTTACACTGCCTGTCTTGTTCTGCAGTCTTCAATACTGTAGATTGTCTTGAGGTTATCTTTGCCACTACATTATTACCGTTTACGATAAAGCTTTGTAAGTAAGAATATTAGTAATAAGCAACCAATAATAAATCTTTAATCCTGTAATTTAGAGAGAGGAAGAGAAAATTACATTCGTAACTGACCGGTTATATACTCGTCAAGTTGTTCTTTTCCCCTTCTTTAGTAAAGTGCTATTTATGTTTATCCGCTAAATCAGTGTTAGAGTTTTGAGCTTTTTGCTCGCAAGCTCCAGACTCGGCTTATTGACCGAAATATACATTAAGATATTCTGACGTTCCTGTATCCTTACATAGAAAGTCATAACTCTCCTCTATTGATAGGTTTATATCCAACGCAAAATACGAATGCTACTATTACTTTTCATAGTCAATGCTCAGTAATTTTACTTTTATGAAATTCTACGAGACTTGGTTTTAGTGACGGGGAATCTTAAGTCTGGTCGATCGGAGATCGAATATCAGACGTCGCTTTACGTTGCATTAGCTCATAGCTTTAATTGCTGGATAAAGGCACTATGATGTTTTCAAAATCTTCATTTTACAAAAGATAATTAATATTATAAAAAATGGATTAACATGGTATTCCTTTACATTTCATATAAAACTTGGTTCATAATGTTTGGACGAAAACTTTTGTAACCAAGAATTATACTTGTCAGTATCAAAGTTATTACGCTTAACATTTACAAGAAGCCAAATAGAACTAAACATAATATATTTTATTGGTAAACGCAGACATAGTTGGGTCGGATAGTTAACTAAATTGTTTCATATCATAAAGTCAATTCTACGCCATTTAGGGACCTCGTGCACTAACAGGCGTAGCTAAAGATATCGCTTTATACTAGAAAATTATATTATGTGCATAAATGATGGACGAGTCTTGTGCCGTGTAATGTGTGCTATTAGAAGTTGAGCATGGTTAGTACATGTTTTAGTACATTCTACATAAAATAATATACTAATACACCGTATTTATGAGGGAGTATATTTTCGCTGGTTAAAATGTAACTTTCACTTGATATGGAGATCATTGAAAACTAAACGACCGTGGTTGCCGATTGAGTAAAGAAGTTTCAGATTGGAGACAACGAATTTAAAAACGTAAGGTTGCGGGCCCTCAGTTCGGAGGATTAATGACCTGAAAAATGTGGCTGAGTTGGACTGGATGCGGGAGACAGAATCATGTCCAATGTTGTGGCGTAAAATATGGTTTATGAACAGCAAAAAGACTGGTTAAATAATTAATTGACCGACCATGATCCGGAAATCTATGTTGACATTGAAAACCTGCAAATGCAAAATCTCACTAAACCAGGGTATATAATTATATTGCGTATTATCTTGTCGCAATGCAATTCAACGAGAGACACTAGCTAAAATAGGATACATTAACATTATGTACGTATGTACAGTAGGTACATGCATATGGTATATGCTTTTGCTCACAATGCTGACACCAAATGCAAAGGCTTAATCTGCTGCCCCTTATAAAGAAGATGCTATTTGCTATTGGTGTCACTGTAAGTAGAAAATAGAACAGAATAGTTTATTAACTGTCCCATCGCTAGGTAAAAGAGGCCTGCTCTTTTCAGCTCTGAGGCTTATCCAATAGACCACCACGGTGGCCCAGCGCGGATTGACAAAATCTTTAAGAATATTATGTATAACTTTTAGAGATGCAGGCTTTCACAGGATGTATACCGCCACCGTTAAGGCGAGCTATAATCAACTATTCAATACACACGGATCTTCGAAAAGTCAGAAGTATGTAGAAATCGAACTCGAAACCTATGCGTAGCTGTCAACAATCTACATCACTAGGCTATCGTCACTAATTTTGTAAGTAGCAAGATAAACTAATGCGAAATATAGTTATTAATAGTATATATATAGTATATATATATATATAGTATGCAGTCATCAAGCGTTCACACCAAGAAAAATATCTAGGCTTGCACTTGGATGATAATCTTTCTTGGAAACCTCATATAGCTTACGTAAGATCTAAACTCTCAGCACTTACTGGAATACTTAGGACAACAGTAGGATGCATTCCTCATGCCATGAGGAAGACTATATATAACACCCTGGTAAAATGTCATATTGATTACCTAATTGAAATCTGGGGATGTGCTGCGAAATCTAATATGAATGACTTACAAATCTCACAAAATAAAATAATAAAAGTTCTATTTAGATATGACTGGTTTACTGAGACACGAATATTATACTGTAATACAAAACTTTTTAACATAAAACAAATGTATACATATAAAATGTGCATATTGGTGAGAAAGATAGTAACGGGTACACTAAAATCGGATATAAAACTTGAACAAAAAACATTTCATCATAATTTAAGAAACACAAAAAAAATTAAACTTCGTAGCCACAGAACTAACTTTGGCAAAAAAACCGTTACTTATGAAGGGGCACAATTATATAATAAACTTCCAAATGATGTCAAAGATACTAAATCACTTGCAGTGTTTAAATCAAAGTTAACTAGTTACATTTACGGACACATTTACTAAATTTGTACGATCGCTGTTCAACTATATAATTATTAATTGTCTAAGCTCATTATAAGTGAACTATGTATTGTTCTTTATGAGTAATAAATTCGTTAAACCTAAACCTAATATAAAAATATATTTTCCATCTCACAGTGCTCTGAGTACCTAAGTTTACAATCACAATACAATCACGGTAAGCGTATCAGCCGCCGACAAGAGCAACGATTGCGAGCATTATTGTAATGCAAGCCGTAATGCATTTTATATTGTTTATCGTTATAACCAGGGGAAATAAAAGGTGATGCCAAAGTACGAAGCCAATTTGTGCGAATGATATTTTAACCATTCTAATACAACATTGTCAGCAGATATAGCGCAGTGGTTTAAGTAAGATTTTGCTACTGTGTTGCGGTTTCGATGATTCCATGATAAACATTTTAAGAATTTTGACAGCGTATTTGATTGAAAATGTTGTGTTCTTTTTATTTCGTCTTTTTAACATTTTCTAAATTTATTATAGACATGAGCTCCAGCCCACAACGCCGGTCCAGTGCGGGTTGCCAGACTACGCGTATCTTCGAGAAGATTATGGAGAACCTTCAGATATGCAAGTTTCCTGACGATGTTAAAGCGAGCGATAATTAAATGTTTAAAACGCACATCACTTTGAAAGTCAGTGCTGCGTGCCTCGAGATCGAATTCGAGGCCTCTGCGTGGTAGTCCTATGGTATCTCACAAGACTTTAGCTAAATTAGCAAATTAAAAAAGATAAATATAACGCAAAAATAATACAGTAACACATCCCTTTGTTACGTATTTTGATATGTATTTTATATTTATATGACAGTGGCAAGTTGACCACTTAACCCCTGCACCATCCATTTAGATCTTAAAATTATACTATAAATCTATAAACACTTATATACATAATACCTATATAAGTGGTTGTAGCTACTAGCCGTATTATTTAAACACTAGATACGAACGATTCGGTCATTGTCTGATAAATGTAAAAGATCGTTATCATTTAATTGTTCGGTGAGAGATATCACATCGTATTGTTTGTGTATGACTACTGTTAGGGCAGCCGGGAACTCGGCCAAAGGCCAAGCCACTTGTGCGGCCATTAAAACCGCGGTTGGAAAGTCATTATCTGACAATATAATAGTACTAGATTGTGTGGTTAGGTTAGGTTAGTAATAGTACTACTAATAGTAGTACTTTTTCTGGATGACTGGTACCTTATGTCCTTTTCTGTACCACTGACAACGTCGATGTGAAATTTAATTCGAGCAGTTAAGCCGTGAAAGTGTAATAAACAAACAAAAAACTCACATTCGCATTTATAATTTTAAGTTAGGATGTTCACATTTTAATCTTATGGTATGATTCAGTTGTTGATACGGTTTTTAGTAGCGTATAAAAATATGTGCTTGGACTCCAAAGTGAAATGTAATATGCTAATACCGCTGTGTAATGTATCATGAAAGTATGTTTTCACTAATTGACGCATATGGTTCTGGATGCATTCTAACGCTATAATAAAAGTGATGAGTGAAGCTAAAAGCGTCATACATGTTAATTCAGGATGTAGTTTAACTGAGTGCCAGATCTCTTCGTCGATCTAAATCTGTTGAATTCATGATTAAGTAATAAAAGTCAATACCAGTTCAGTAACTTTTATATTTATCTTCTATATTCATAAAAATCTCGTGTCACGGTGTATGTGGTCGCACTGCTCCGAATATTTAGTAAGTATGAGAATAGGTCGTAAGGTATACTTCATACTGCTAGCAGATTAGGGTATCAACCTTATGTAGGTTACATTTAAGCGAGCAAAACCGCGGGCAAAAGCTAGTTTTTTTAGTAACATTATTTTCTTTTTTGTAGGAAAGTAACTCGTACATGCTGTCAGTATTAGTAATGGCCTATGGACTGCTAATTGCCACACGCGGCCACATACTCTTATGCTTGGCTCAATTTTACCAGGTCATTGTCTGAGCGCAGTCTTTCATTACGTTCATATACATGACTGATAAATTGACTAAATATCTTAATGCATAACGGTATACAAATATAATTTTTAGAATAATTCAATACCCTAGACATACCAGTAATTAACCTACCGAGTTCGCGGATTTAATGGCCGTATCCTAATTCACATATAGACAATTAACCCTAACACGCAGTAGGTGTGATCACTTCAGCACGCCGTGATTTATGGTCTCTTGTACCACACTTTCGTTACCGGGTTTTACGTAATTACTCGCTTTTATAGTAATTGTCGTTTTGTTGGTTCTAATATTGGATAAGGGAATTAAATTTAAAGTTTATTTATTTTTCATGGAAGACCAACAGCATTATCACAAGTTTTATACAAAAATATTTCGTATCCTCTATTTTGTATATATAGTACAAATAAAAATGTGGAACACAATACTAGAAAAAGCTTAAAATTAATTTAAATATTATATTTGGCAATAGTTTCGGCAAGATCTTGGTTAAAAATATCAATTTCCTGCGCTTCATGCATTATACTAAGGGTCTTCTGTTTATAAACATATATCTAAAGATCAAGTGAAAAGCTATTAAGGCATCTTGGCAAACCCACTTTCAAGAAAATTATTAATAACACGGGCTTATTAATGACATATTTATTTTACATTGCCAAACAAATAACTTTCCATCTTTATTTTGGTAACTTAAGTTTCTGCCTAAAATGTCTGGATGTAACTGTCTAATGTAGTCACTTACAGATTTATTGACCATGTATTGTCTTTTGGCCTCAAGAAGAAAATACAAACAGAGAATTTGTTAACTTATTACAATTACAACATATTCATGTTTTCATCAATTAATAAAGTCAGGTATGTTGAAAAGAACGTTTAAATAAATCGTTGAGAGTATTTTAGTAACAGCCGAACATGTTCCTACAAACTTAAAAGATTTTATAGATAAAATAAAATAAAAATAGAATCAAACAACATAATATTGTCTTTGGATTAAGCACTTACTATTCGTTTACGATAGAAATTAAGCGATAATCTTGTGAGTTACCATAATCTTCGAGACAGATTACGGTTTTTGTTTTTTTTTGGATTAGGTAATGTAATTGACTGTTTAAAGTTTTCATATTGCCATTATTATATGTAGCTTGTATACTAACAGTGTAACAATAAGCTCTTGCGATTGTGACTATTAATTCTGCGATGCAAAAGAAATGGTTAACTCTTGAAACGATTTCATTTCTAGCAAGTGTGTATTTGTGACGCCCATTTCTTTATTTGGGCAACAAACAGATACAAACCAAGATGCATGACAGTTAATCTCGTCTAAAGATCGAAACACAGGCATTTTTGCGTCTGCCATGCAGCTTTTATTTATACAAAAAACATAATATCGACGGATTTACTCACAAGGTTCTCACTTAAAATATTCGTATTATCCATAGTTGTGACCAAAGCCTTCAGTGTATAAAATCCATTCAGTATTTACTATAACGATGGAACTATTAGAGCTAAGTGCCCCTGTTTCGTGGGACAACAGGCTTAGCCGCTCGCGGGTTAAGTGGGCCCGTACAATAAAATTTTAGTACCTACAGAGGACGGTAACGATTGTTATAACTAAATTGACTGCTGCAGTTGGAGGGTTAAACAATAAAATTGATTCTTTATTTTATTTATTTGTATTGGATCTCCGTAAATTTAACAATCAAGGTTAATGGATGGCGAAGTGGCTTACGGGTCGCCTTGTCATTGTCATAACGCCGTGTTTTCTAGCTTGTTGTTTGATACCTTTAGGGGAATGCATCGTTCAAACCTTAAAAACACGCTCGGTTTAGAGAAGTTTGTAGATGAATCCTTTTATGCATTTACCATAAAAAAATATACAAGTAAACTAAATTATATGGGGAAACATAGTATTCATTAAAATTTTAATTAAGTTGTGTAAATGTTATCAAAAACATTCAGCAAGTAGTTCGTTTTAAAACTAAACGTTTAATTTTCTATATAACGGCTGAGATATTCTGTATGAAATTTATACTAAAAACATGTAATACCCTATTTAACAATGTGTATTGCTTATTTTCACTTATTTATTTTAAAATTTTGTAATAATCAGCAATAACCCGAATCTTTACAAAAGTCCCCGCCAAGCAGCCCCGCTACGCCGTGACGCTTACTCGGGACTGCAAAGCCCAGATCTTCAAGGTCATTGGGCAATGTAATGCCCTTAAGGGAACTAAAATTACTGTGATCTACATAAAGTAGTTCCGAGTGTTCTTAGTGTGCGTTGTTTGAATGTTTGTAAAGTCCCCTACGACGCAGGAATTACTACTAGTGCGAGCAGAGTCAGGTACAAAAAATATAACTTTTGATTATCCAGATATCCTATCCAAAATAAATTAATTACAACCAATAGTGGTATAACCAACATGGTAATAAGTAGTAATTGATTCCTTGGTATGATAAACATGTCCTCAAAATATCATATCACGATGAAAAGGACAAGCAATAAAAGTATATTTACGCTTGAATGAGAAATACGCTAAAAGTAAAAAAACATCACAACCTTAATAGCGAGTTAAAGTTATAGTAGAAAGGCTATTTAGTCCAAACTAACTATAAATGAAAAAGAAAGCTTTTAACTCTTTCTTTAGCAAGTGGCAACTAGAAACAGGCAACTGTCGTGAATTGTTTCGCCACTAAATTGGACAGAATGTCTATTGAGACCCAGGTAAGAAATGTTGGGTGTAATTCGCACAGCAAAATATAAATTGCTAATTTATAGGAAACTTTCAGACTGTACGCATGGTCGAGTGTTGTTTTTCTGACACACACCCGGTACAAAAAATTGTGTGATCCACAAATTTTTATATTTGTTCTGAGTTACATGTTCTTTGCGTTCATTGTTTGAATGTTTGGAAAGTCCCGCATGACAGAAATTATTCCTAGATAAGATATAGACAGTTACGTCACTTCATTTCGTACAAATCTATCTAACTTTTACTTACAATTTATTTGCACTTTTAATAGCCTTTATGTGCAACCTAAGAACACAACCTTATTAATGAGTAAGAATGCCTTAGTAATTAGAACATTTAAAAAAAGATTGAAAACACAGGGAGTTTTGAAAAGGTTCAATTTAATAAGCCTTAATAGTGGAATGGATCTCTGTTGACAACGAGTTATTTGGTGACAAAAAGAATTTGCTGGATATTTAATGTTCTGTGGTCTGATCGCTGGGCAAGGTTACTTGTGTAGGGGTGTTAACCCCTCTTACACGAAAGCGGCGCTCAGCGTAAAAACAGTATAACTAATACAATGTTTCGACTGGAAAGTGAGAGTGCTGGAGACACACATACTTAGTCCTCCCCTTCCTTTTCTTTTATCGCAACTTGGTTACTTTTCCGTCGGGTTGGCAACGCGTGAGTGGTTCTCCTTGTATTGCAAGCGATTATAAGGCGTGGTTATTTCTGCTAACCAAGCATGCTATATGCTTATTTGCCATTTTGATCGACACCCATGAAGAGATAGATAAAAACCCTTTGAAGGGATTTAGGGATTTCTTTGGGAACTTAAATGCCATTAAAAATTGTTAGGCAAGATGGGCTCAGTACAATGCCTAAATTGCTTACTCTCATTAACCATGAAGCTAACATATTATATCACAGTATCTCGATATACCAACATGACGCAAAGCTCGTTATTTTATTCAGCGAACAACTTCATCTAGCGTTGAAATACAGCGTTAATTAAAGAGAAGTTTTAACATCCCACCATATATCTGCCTCCTTCTAACCTACCAACGTCACATGCTCTGTTTCATTATTATAACACTGTAAAAGCTTAAGGAAAGAGGTTGACAACATTTGGTCAAACCTGCAAGCATGCAATTATTTTTTAAATTCAGTGTCTGCTATATCTATTATCAGACTGCATTTAGGTACCCGTTCGATAAATTAGATCACGTGACTGATGTTTTGTTGAGATGCATATGCAAATATTGGCTATGTGTGTGCAGTAGAAAGCAAATGATACGGTCGCACCTTCACTCAGATATGCGCATTACCAATAATTCTTCTACGGAACACTCTGTGACCTAGTTCGCATAATGTAAATTTAGGCTGACAATTTCGTTAATCCTTAAACATTTCATGTTTAGTTGTTAAGGTTAAAATAGCAGCGATAGCTCAGTGGAGAGACCAACAGACTGCAATGCAGAGGGTCTCGGGTTCGAACCCACGTAGCGCACCTCTGACTTTCGGAAGTTATATGACTTTTCGAAGTTATGTGCGTATTAATTGACAATTATCGCCTGCTCCGTGCCTCGGAGAGCACGTTAAGCCGTTGGTCCCGGCTGCCATGAACATCTATGGCAGTCGTTATTGGGAAGTCAGTGCCCTCTAATGTCCTGACACTGGTCTAGCCTTAGGGTATCGTTAGCCTTCGGGTTGCGGAGGTCAGGTGACAGCTGCTTCGTGTAGAAACTGATATCCAGTCAAATCCGGTTAGACCAGAAAAGCCGACACCATGTGACTTGGGAATAATAAAGGCTAAGAGAGAAGAAGTTAAGGTTAAAATAGCTTTGGTTATAAGGAAATATGGATAGGAATAAATCTTAATATAAAAATACATCGCATTTTTATTTAGATATCTCAAAGATTCACTTGTACTCAACTTAACGGTATTAGCTCCATAATAATATGACCAGTATACCATAAACATTGAAATAAAAAACACTTTTATTTCAAAGTTTCTAAGACTATGTACATTACAGGAACTATTTGCTAGTACGAAAATTGTTCTAGAAACTTTTAAGTTGTAAGTAACTATATGTTTGTATGTAGTGTAGTTGTTATTTAAAGACAGTAAATTGTTGACGTCCTCTGCACCCCCAGTATGAGTAGCCGCATTTGCACATTCGATAACATCGTCAAAGTGACATAAAATTGTACCGGCAGCGCTCAGAATAGCTACCTCCGTGTATCGTACTTACTTTGTACTGACATTTACAACAGTGTTTTATATATTTCACATTTATAAGCCGAACGTTTATATTATAAGTAAGTCAGAATTACTAAATAAATTAATGAGTTGCTATAGCCAAAAATTGTATAAAATGCAGTTAACTCCACGTTGTTCAAAATACGATAAACCCCACTTGTGCTATTGATTTGATATAAAGGAAATTTTAAAAGATATTCAGTCCGACTTTTAGTCCACTGCTGGTATAGGTTTCATACTGAATCTTGTCTATCCCAGGTACCACCAGTCCATTTTTAACGTTTCCTAATTTTTGGGAATTAAAAAATTAATTGCTTTGTTTAACATTTAAAGCATTATTAAGTGGTAGAGTAAGTTATCGATGATACTAAAATGTTACACTGAATTTTGGATTCACTCGAATTAGACTTCCGTCAATACGATCATATTTTCTTGCTTATTCATAGCAAGATAAAGTCCTTCGTTAATGTGCAAATGTTTGCGAAAAAAAAATTTCTATTTGGTTTTAAAATTATTTGTGTCTATCTAGTATTCTTGTTAAACGCTCCAGGTTAGCTAGAATGCTTGTGTTAGGAGTACCTTCACGTCAGTAGTGCAATGAGTGGGATTCGAACCCGCGACCTCTCGATCGCAAGTCCAATGCCCTATCCATTGGGCTACCGCCGCTTCGCATTAATAAACAAATGAAATTTTAGCTAATCTACAAATATACGCAATACGCGTATTTATAACATTCGATGCTACAACAACAATGCAGACATAGCATAGGGGGGTACCAAAATTTCTAGAAATTTGTTTTAATTTTTCTTATAGACACGTCAAATTATTATGTTAAAAAAATGCAATATAACATAATTATTATATAGGTATATATCCATAAAATATATGCGCAGTGTACACCAATAGATTGACAAATATGTATATGTATATGCGGCTAACAGTTTGACTAAAATTATGATACCTATTAGCAATGTTAAACATAGCAAAATTAAATAATAATATATAAAAAAACTGTGTAAGAAATTCAAATAAAAAATTGGTATGAATAAATAAAAGTGGCTATGAATTAATTTCGTAGTTTCGTATAGGACATATTATAATCTGCTTTACTTCAAAAATCACAATTTAGTCAGTCCTACACAGTGGAGAAACAAATCTTTGCGGAACTAGGTCTTCCAATTCTAGTCCAGAAACGTATCCGTGAGTTAGCCAAGGTATTTAGTTTATGCGCATGCCTGTACATTATCCCTAGTTATGGGTCTCGTTAGGTCACGTTTCAGAGACAAAGCATATAGGTTTTATGTCTTAATTTAGAGAGCCCACTAGCCAAGCAGCAGTAATATTTATGTGGAATGCCTGGCATTTAGCTACAAGTCGATAAAGTTGAGTTACTAGACAGGCTATGAACTTTACTTGATATTTGGTTGTTTAGATGGTATGATTGTAAGTTTTGTACGCATGTGTGTTAGGGATACCCATTAATGAGTATTCTGGAGGATTTTACATTGCACATTTTAAGAGGGTAATTGTCACCATTCCTTATTTAGGACAAAGCTGCAATTTAATTAAACATTGTGTGTCACTGTAATACATGCACACATAATCTTATCCGTAAGGGCATACCGAAGGTGTATGACATTTAAATGTTGGGTTAGGTTTGAAGTCCCACATAAAATGTGTATGGGGCTTGATAATTTAATAACATGTTAGACGATCTGAGAATCGAAACCGAAATCTCATCAATACGATTAAGTACCATTGCTTTAAAAAAGACACACGAATAATATACCACTAACATGGCAATAAATACCGTCCTACTAATAGTAAAAGTTCAGAGTAACTCGTTTTTAAACCATTGTAACACCGTGCGTTGTAAACCTAAAAAATATGATATAAAAATGTCAGGGATGGTTATTTAGTGCTACCTCTAGAAACAATACTGCAAGTAAAAATCTAAAGACATCCTATTCACTAGGAACACAACACAAGGTTATTTAAACTGACTGTTACGCAAGAGTAAAGCCTCCAAGGCATGCGATAAAAATGTTATCAGGTTCGAAAGAACTCAAGTCTTGTCAACATCGTTGTCCAGTGCCTATGAGCTTTTAAATACCGCCCTAAAATGCCTAAGTCCACCCTTTAAATATAATAGAGATCCAGCAGAGCAAAATTTGTTTTTATACGTTTCAGTGTAACTGAAGAAATATTGACAGAAGACCAATACAGCTGTCGAAGTAATATCAGCAGAATTTCACGACGAGGCCACTTTGGAGTCCTAGTACCGTAGATTCTGCTGCTCTTGCTTGAATTCGGCCATGCTGCACAACTATAATTACAAAACACAAGGGCCCACATCGTATCGGAATCGCTTCGCTAATACTAAAAGCATTATGTCTGTATTCAGTTGCCAAATGTCTAGCATATTTTGACCTATAGTGATAAATTACGAGTACAAGCTCTGTGTGGACCACATTGTTTCCATTTGATCTTTGATCTATCTAAGATAACAAGGTTTAGGTAAATGATAAGGGAATACCGATGGACTATTAATCTTGAACCGGAAGTTCTAGATTAATGTTCGACATGGCCTTTGGCCATGACGGAGGAATTTTGTTGTAAGGAAACTGCTTCAGTTTTGAGAGTATGGTCCAATGACTAATCTAAATTTTACTCTTTTTTCCTAGAGATCAAATATAATTTTACGTAATCTCTTAAAGGGTAGTGTTACATTCACGTTTCACTAGTTATGAAGTTTATGTCCTACACATGAGAAGAGCTTGTGACTATTTACCGGATACATTTTTATACTCCTAACTACTAAGGAATTTCTGACATAACTTGATTATCAAACGCACGAAACATATGAGCAAACTTATGCCTCGAGACCAACGAGTCAATTTATTAATATTATACTATATGTACTTTAAAATCTAATCATAATTGAGGAAAATACAGTTCCGTGTTTAATTATACCCTTTCTAGCAGATAGCCGCTGTATCGATGTACATATTTCTACGTGTAATTTGGTAAGGATTTTTCTTTTTGTACAGATTTAGATATTGGCGGCTGTATGTACAAAGAAAGCTATTAAGCGTAAACAGGTATGCTCAACTGAAGCGTTCGTTGCATAATTAATTTAGGCTGCAGGCATTTATGTGGGACTTCTATAATATTCTGAGTGACAGCGACAGTTTTTGAAACGTCGCGTTGGCACGAATGAAGCAACAATTACATATCATGTCCATATATTACGTTAAATTAACGTGTAACTTTATTTATAAATACTGTATTTTCATAAAATGTTTTATTTTATTAAAAATATAGCATTATAGACTGGTGTCATGTTTCATATTCGGAAAAAATTAATTGACAATACGCTGCAATTTCTTTTTGCTTCTGAAACCAATTTCATTCTGCGGTGGCGTGCCACCTGATATTAAGTGGCAACCACCGCTCAAAGTATATCTGTATTGTCGCCGTATTGGCCGACCAAACCAAGTCAAGAAAGGTCAACCAAGCCCATTCCTACTGTCAAGGAAGTAGTTAATAAAAAAAAGTGGTGGGACCATACCATCCAGTACCTTAAATAACATCGCAAGGGGGAATAGCAGGAGACTAATACAGCTGATAAGACAAGGTGTGTGGTTTCAATACCTCGCAAGCCGTAATCGCATACCTCACGGCCTCGATGGCGTAGTGGTTGGTGTAACCGACTGCCACGCCTGAGGTCGCGGGTTCGATTCCCGCACAAGTCAAACATTTGTGTGCATGAACATGGATGTTTGTCTTGGTCTGGGTGTTTCTATGTATAATATGTATGTATTTACAAAAAAAAAAAAGCATATAATAATATGTATGTTTATCCATTGTCTAGAACCCATAGTACAAGCTCTGCTTAGTTTGGGCTAGATGGTGTTGTGTGTACGTGGTAGAATATTATTATTTATTTACCTGTATTGGATTTAAACAGGTTACAACCAGGTGTTATCGAGAGTTATCTCTGACTGACAACTACTCAGTATTAGATGAGCATTTCCACTGTTGTAACGTAACACGCTAGTATCGATATGGTAGTGAATAGAAGTTTCGCTCATACATATTTGTCGAATAAAGATACTATATAAAACACACTAATTTTTTTTTATTTACTTAGTTTTTGGCATACGCAGATATGTAAAATCAATACGACCAAAAATTTCTTAAATCTATTCAGCGGCTAATTTGTCATTGTAATTTTATTTTTGGGACATACACAAGATTTAATTATATTTAAAAGTATTTACACGATGACTACCCATTTCGATAAACCACTAAGTAAGCAATCTACATAATGTTTCATCAAGAGATGTTATACTTTTTGTCGTGAAACCCAACATAAACCTGAGCCAAGCCTGGCTCGAAAGCGAGTATAACATAATTTATCAAAGTATCACGTGTTCCGACAACTGGACACAGTACCAGCCAGCTGTCGTGTACCGTTAATCAAACAAACACAGCATAATATTGTCCACTGATTAATTCTACCAGGTGTAAGTCTTAATTACAGACTGGAATGAACTTTGTCATTGCAATTTGCAACGCCCTAGTCTAGATTGAACGATATATCTTGTGTATCTGATATCAGATTATTAAGCGGTGCTGGGAATTATATTAACGTTATTGGAGTAACTTATATGGCGGTAAAGGAATGCTTATGTCTTGTAGTGAGGTTGGGTAAATTGTTTTCGGACACGCAATGTATAAGATTGAGTGCCTGTATTCAGTGTGAACGTTAGAGATACAACACTTTGGTTGTGGTTTATCGATTAATAAAGAGGGGCTAGTTAAGCCATGGCTCCAAAATAGACCCGCAGATCGATTGATCTGCGAGGTAAACCAGATTGTCACTGTACATTATATTTAAATTATTATAAGAATGTATGAAATATTATGAGGAGAACGTGTAAATTGCTTTATTTTAAGTGTAATAGGCGCAAATCGTTCTATTTAACGTAAAATAAATAGATTTGACCATAGATATTATTAGTTGACATTTATAAAACGTTGACCAGTGAGGCAGATCTATGCAGAAATTAATAGTTTTTAATATTCTGACATGTGGACTAACCCTAGAATAACAAGTTATTATGTCGAGTTATTGAAGTCCAATGACTATTATTCGTGAAAAGCTGATATTTAGACTATATTACTTTCTTCTACCTTAGACACCAAAATACTTGGGTATAATTATATGAGCCATTCTAAATGATCTAGTGAGGTTTCAGTTAACCGGGCAACACAACCAACGGGAAACGAAATAAGATTTCGGTCTAGACCATTTCTAAATCCATTTTTATGCACACAATGCGGCAATCGGTTTACCGTGGATTGTGTTTTGAGGCGTTTGATGTTAATTAGTGACATATGGACTGCAACGTTTCGGGCCTTTTCGTCCCAGCTTGTGCCAGACACCATCTTCTATCTTTCACTACATTATGCTTAATCTTATGCATCTTCAGTGTTAATCCTTTTTGTTTAAGTATCGCTAAATTGTTATTCGATTTCAAAATAAAGCTCAGGAAAGCTTTTGTTATAGTAGGTAAAAGTTTTTGTTAATCGTTACGCATGAAATAATATCCATATACATTTTTGTTAGTGATTTTGAGAATAACTCAAAAGTATTTGTTACTATATATCACTGAATGCAAATAGCCGAAGACCAGCAAATAACAACCACACAATTATAAACAAAACATTGGTTTAAAAATTATAAGACATGAATTCTACTTTCCATTGAATACATAACTTTAACCCTCCACGCGCCGCATAAAGTTTGACTGTGGACATCAATAAATAATCACCCAACATTGAATAGAGAGTCTTACTTAGTTAACACTTGAAATATTCGCGCCTTGGTCCATAAGACCGGGCACTTTTTGAGTATCTACACATAAATAAATGGTTAACTAAGACGTTGGGACACAGGATTTTATGGTGCCCGCTCTGTTCAACACTTTATTGTACTCAGATTTACTTGTAGATCTGTTGGAAACTAAGGCGCATTCGATTTAGTGAAGAAAAAGCGCGGCTATTTTATTTATACGACACTTGCAAGAAGTCTCTTGGTGTGTGTTATGTTTTAGGATGTGAATTGGTTTTGTGTTTGAACGTGATTGATATTTTCTTATGTAGTAAAATTTATGAGGTGTTTTATATGATGAGAAGGCACACACAGGCCCTATTTAACCGTTTTGGATGACTCCCGTACAACTAATGATTCCTGTATCGCAGGCAGCTTTACAAACATTCAAACAGCGGTCATAAAGAACACCAAGACTCATTATCCATTTGTGGGTAACACTATTCAATAGTAACAAATATTTATCTCGTGTGGAATTCGAATCCACAACACTAGGACTAGTGGCAGTGACTAACCAACCACTTAAACCATTATGACACCCAAATCTGTATACGCTTCCAGCAATGTAGGATACTCACGCTCACGCTTGATCGCGTACTGATCGTAAAATTCCTGTGAAAGTTGCTGTACTGTGTGAATTTATGAAAGAACTTTTGTTCCAGATCTGAAGGAAATTTTAAAAAACATTTACTTTATTATCTCTCTTATTTCTTTAATATTTCTATACTAAAACGTTAAGCAATGTTTTATTTTGGTCGTTTGCATTAGAAACTGTATGCCGCAAAACACTGTATAAATAATTATCTTTAAAATAAGAATTTAAAAATTACAGGACACGTTTGAACAGTTTATGAAATGTACGCCATCTGTCTGATTTATAATATTGTAAAGATAATGTGTGCCGTAAATACCTACATACATAAAAATTGGGTTACCGCCTTCTAGTGACAATTATGGTGACAAATGATTATTTTAATATTTACAAAAACACTTAACTGATGCAGCAAATGCCCAAAGCATTTAATGTGCGATTTAGCTTGAGAAAATAAAATATATTGAACAGTGGTGATATATAAGTGGTGAGTCAAATTACACTAGCAATGCACTTAATATTCCAGCTTTGATTCCTGCACGGAGTTAAAATTCGTAGTGGATGATGTGGCCATCTCTCTATTTACCATGGGCTGACTGTAGTAGGTTCCATCCAAACACGGGGCATAAAATTATGTGTGTGTCTAGGTTCATTGTGACTATTGCTTGAACGTTTGTAAAATCCCTCGTGGTACAGACACTCAAAGAGAAGCTTTCGTTTCTAAGTAAAATAAATATATTTCAAGCGCAGGATATTTCTGTTTAAAAATAAATAAGGAGTGTAGTGACACTGCTGACGCATCACATTCATTTACCCCGGAGCAAATTATTATCTTGTCTGGCTCTTCATTGATTTAATATTTGCATGGATTTTTGTAATACAGAAATTAGTCTCATATGGCAGTTGTTTTTGTAAATGAAAAAGCAATAAATAATATTTTTCATCAAAGTCAAGTCAAAAGTTACCCCACAAAGGGCGACATCAGTCTCAAAGACAACATTAAAAAGCAATAAAAAGCATACACGACCCGGCCGATTGCCTACAGTTATTTGTGCGCAAATAATATTTGTCTTCATACAAATTATGACATTGCCGCACAAAGGGTTAAGAAATTAACCCGCCGTTTACGGTCATCCTTTTAACTTCAAAACATTAATTATAACACCTCTTTAAGGTTAAATTTATTGTGTTGTTTTGTTACTCATTACTACGTTTTAGTGTTTTTTTATGCGAATGCTTGCGGGCTCGTATCTGGTGTTTAAAACTGGCTATTCATTGGTGCCGATTCTGTTATTAAACTATCTATGCTAAATTGTCCTTATACGTTTTAAATTTATAACTTTTTTATGCGATTTTACCAATAAATAATAATAATAATAATCCTATGCAGATTTTATACCAATTGTTCAGATGCACACATACCACACACACTCACAAATACCCACACACACAAACACACACACAACATACACGCAATACATATTATATAGACTTATAGTAATATATCAGGTTTACTAAATATTTTTTTTTTTTACTTTTACATTAATTTTATATCTAGCTTAAATTACGTAAAGTTTAATAATGTAAGTAGGTTTATACTCTTATTGTCATCAGTAGATTTTTACTTAGTTTAACTGTGAAACTGGAGGGTTGCTGGTACTTATAGCACAGGATATATCCTATTTTAAGTACCAGCAGAACATTATAATTAAGAATTCTGTACCTAGATTAAGTTTTCTACTACTATGTACCTACTTGTATTTTTGTGTGAATAAAGAAGTTTATTATTATTATTATTATTATTATTAATAAAAGTTGGTTATACAAGACAATCGTTAGGCACAAAGTACTACCGACCTATAAATCGAATTTCATAACAACAGTTTTTCCACAAAGTACCTTTTGCTGTCAGACATTCAATATCTTTGAAAGGAACATGACTACTAAAACTATAAAAAATACATTCAAAAACCAGTTTGTACTGTCGAATTGATTATTATTATGCAGCCCATACCCTAGACATACACACATAAAAAAAAGTCTGCTTTCACTTGGAAAAGTTGAGATATTTTTCTCGTGTCAAAATATAATTTATGATTGCATTATTTATTACTTTAACATTTAAAAGCACCCAATTTTAATATGAAAATATCTATATTATTCATATTCTTCTTTAAAAAAGTAGATATTTTAATCTCTGTGAAATTTGCAATTTAAAGAAATACAAAGATTTCATTAAAGTATTATTAAGTTAATAATTTTATTCATTTTAATATGCTTTTATTTACAAATATAATACAAAATTATTCTATCCCTGGCTTGCACGCATGCGGAAATCCTCCTGGGCATGCTGTAGATTAAGTTGTCCAATAGTTCTTGTGGCAACCTGTCCCATTCTTGAATGGTGGCTTCCTTGATCTCTGACAGAGTTCTTGGAGGTGGCTGACGACTCCAAACAGCTCGCTTGGAAGCGTCTCATGCGTGCTTGATTGGGTTTAAGTCCGGAGAGCCGGCAGGCCAGTCTTACCGCGTGATTCCGTACTCCCGGAGAGCAGCGCTCAGTCGTTGAGCTCGATGTGCCTGCGCATTATCGTTGACCAATACGAAATGATTACCATAATTTATCCTGAATGGTCTGGTGATGCTACGAACAGCTGTCTTGTACAAATAGCTGTCATAGAGCCTTGGTACGGAATCAAAGGCGTTCGAGCTCCAATAATTATTCCGCACCAAAAAGATACTGATTTGCCACCTTGCTGAACGGTACCAGTGGCAGTTCTTTGCCTTTCAGAATTCGCAGGACGTCTCCAAACTCGGACACGCCGGTTATCAGGGTGCGTAGTAATGCGTGTTTCGTCAGCAAAACGACAATTACGCCAGACATCTTCTTATTTGTCTGCATCGTTTTGACGCTGCCTGGCCCTCTGCAATCTGCGTCGCTGTCGTGCCCGTGTATTCAAAGGTACTCGCCAGGATCTCCTTGATCGTAACCTAAAGTGGTGTAAACAATTACGAATGGTCTAAGTGCTAATATCTAGTCCAGTAACAGCTCGCAGCTCTAATCTCAGTTTCGTAGCGTTAATTATTGGATCACGGGTGGCAAGAAGTCTGATGTCGCGCTTCTGAACATCACTAAGGACAGCCGGGCGGCCACTATGAGGTCAATCAGCCAGGTTGCCCATGCTCCAGTAATTATGCAGGGTAGTAACGACGCAGGTTTAAGAAACAGAGGCACTGACTGTGATTGCGCCTTGTAGAATATCCTTTTCCACGCAATAGCATTGTTCTTGCTCGCAAGACTTCAGACAGTCCACCTGGCATTTTTCAAATGAACAATTTCAGAGAAATTGATTAAAACAGTCTTCAGGCAGAAACAAGAATGAGGGTCATTTATCATTCACTTCGTTGTTATATAAAAAAACAAAAGAAGATTTTATGTTGTCTACATTTCAATGATGTGTTTTTAAATGTTAAAGCAATAAATAATGCATTTATTTGTTATATATGTATTTTGACATGAAAAAAATTACTCAATTTTTCCAAGTGAACGCGAACTTTATTTTGTTGTGTGTACTCGATGTCAAAAACTTGACGTATCTATTTTTAACCTAGCTCTGTGATTGGAATAGAATCGACTGTACATTTGATGAACAATCACATTTATTCGAATGATGCTACGATAATCGTGTAACGATTTGTCAGGCTCTTTAAGCCAAACCTAAATTAGAAGCTTGCTTACATAATATTGTCTTCTATTTACGCGAATATTATTCATTGAAATTAAACTTCGGGGAAAGTGTAAAAATAAATTAAATCTAAATAGTTTAATAATAATTTAATTAGCTTAAAAATTAGTAAAGTTTAATAGTAGTAGTAGTGTAACAATTTTCAAAATTTTGTAATAAAGTGTCAAATAAACAACACGATAAAATCCATATATAGCAGTTTAATTTCAATTAGAAGCTTGCGTTAGTTTTTAACGATAAAGAATTTTAGTTTGCATTAGTCGTATTTTATAGTAGGTATTATGTTTTCAGTTCTCGATAAAGGGAATTCCAGTTTGGTAAGTCAAATTTGTTGCCTTTATTGTATAAGATTAGATTACAATCAAATGCTCAACAGCCTTGTTAACTGTGTTTAGCATGTTAGTGGGTAATGTTATTATAATTAGATTCTGAATAGTTATGTGAACAGATCGCAATAAGATATTGTTATAACAATGATCGATTGCCAAGACAGCTAACTTGTTAAGGTTTAACATCAACATATTAAATATTAATAAGACATATTTACTTTCAAGCGATACATCTAATTAAAACATTAGTTAATATGCTCATAGCTTAGAGTCAACAAAGCACACCACATTAAACCATCGGTTTTTTATTTCAAATGAACACCTCAACTAAATCGAAAATATAAATAAATTGTAACATGTACAAATAATATAGTTAATGATTAGTACCTAGTATATATAGAAATTTAGTGGATAGAGTTACGTTCACCACTTTCCAAAAGAAGGATAGTTAATATACGAGAAGTTCTACCATGACTAGTAGGTACCGCTGACCATTAGGCAGGTCGCTTGCTCGACTGTTGCTAGAGATAAACGATTTAACTGGTAGTACCTAAACAGTTAGGTTTTATATTATGAATATTTGAAACACCGAAATGATGACATACACTAAATTACCATTAAATTATTATTAATATATACGTTAAATTACCAAATGTAAGGGTACCTTTACATTTGGTAATTTTGTACAATCATTGTAATCCTTGTTTGTTTGTTATGCTTTCACGCTTTAACTACTTGAATGATCATCATGAAATTTACATGTTCTTAGAGGAACAGAAAAGGACATAGGGTACCTTTCACCCCGAAAAAGAAATGCCGAGGTATAGAAATTTATTGAGAAAATCTGCATTAACGCTAGCGAAGTCGCGGGTAAAATCTAGTAGATAATAATTATAGGATTAGTTGTCGATTACAATGACCATGAAAATACCTTACTACACAGTTCGCTTCAAATGCCTACCATAAAATCGATATACGCCAATCAAGACGTACACAACCAAACTCGGTCGTATATTACATTCATACGGCGCAAACCCGAAATAACACCGCCAGCGCGTCGGTTAACATGTTCGATAATGAATGGCCGCTTAAAGTTTGTTATAATTTATTGCCAAAGGCGGTTTTTATGTTGCCTTTAAAGGCACGTGGTATATTTATGCCGGTACGTTTCAATCTGGGAGATCTTTGCTTGCGCTCGTTTATTTCTTTGCCAACTATTTGTTCTCGTTTGCGCTTTCAAATTCGAAGTTATTAGAATCGATTTTGCGATTAAGTTTCGCAATGGTTACTATGAAATTTTATCTTTGGTGTTTTGTGTCTTTGTTCTCTTTGTTTTATTACAAGATATATTTATATTTTGTGTGTCCAATGTAAACAAACATTTAGCTTCAATTATTAGTTTTGTTTGCACATCAATTCTACCCTACACTGAAGAACTTACTTGTCTATTGTCAGCAATAGGATCCCTTTTTAGGTGGAACTTATTATCCTCGAACTTAGACTAAGAAAATACTTGCACAGACTTTGATCTTGCCTGTTTTACAAGCAAGATCAAAGTCTGTTATCTTTGCTTGAATGCAAATCTGCCTACCATATTCGACCGCCTACTTAACAGTAGTTTTCTTTTCAATATTTCTAAAGTTTATCATGTATTCACGTTCGTATTCTTAAATGTACTGATTATCAATTCATCAGCACCGCAGTATTCGTACATCGGCTACATATTTCACGTCTCCCATAACTCCAGCCACCACATATACACCTCAGAAATACGCACTCTATAAAACAAAAAGGTCCTGAAACATAACATGCTTAAAGGGTGGTAAGAAGCAAGGATTGTGTCAACTGTATCTTTAATTATTATATCGTCGGAATTTGCAGAACACATAAGTTCCCAATATTTTTTATGCATGTATTATAATTATTACAAAACGGAAATACAATTAGAGCGAAGAACATTGGACTCCTATGCAGAGGTCTCGAGTTCGATTTATACCTCTGAATATTCGATGCGTGTTATAATATTATTTATAGCTTGATTTTGGGCAAGAAATGGTAAAAAAAAACATCGCGGGAAAAGTAAGTAAACATGTCAACCAGGACCAGACCAGCGTGGTGGAACATGGTCATATCGACTGTTTGATACCCTTACTTTCTATAGTGAAGAGTGACTGTGACTGAAAGAAAATTAAATTAAGCCTGGATATCTCATAATGAGCTAATGTTCTGTCTGGTAAATTATCTACTCGAAATTATTAACAGATTTTTGATCGCAACAAATACGATAAAGAAAAGTGTGATAGGCTAGTTTCTGTTAGTGTTGCTGTACGCAAAAATACTTAAAAGCATAAAATAGACAGCATAATATACTATGCGAAATTAAATGAAAATACACTGAGATACTTTAGCGAGTGATTTTGTTATTGATTCATCTTTACTTTCGGCAGTAAAAGGTTTTTCCTATAACATCATTGTTATATCGTGTATTCTAGAGAAACAACAGTTTCATCATAGATCATTCATAGAAAATATATGACGGGTTAACCATAATTTATTCATTGATATTGGTTTTCCTTTGACTCCAGTGATATTATTAACAGCAATTATATTATGATTCTTCGAATAATTTAAATACAATAAGGAAATTGATACGGCGCTTATAATTAAACTAATAACAAAGGAAAATCATAGTTTCTTTGTTGCATTGTCTGTTATTTGATGTCATAGTCTGTGTCTGTTGTGTTGTCAATTTCTGATGGACCTTATCCGGCCTTCTGGGTATAATATACTGACCTGCATAAAAACCAGAGTTCATTTGAAACCTATTTATGAGCAATATTGCCATTGTCAAAGCTTACCTGAGGAATAACTATGATGAATGTAATAATATTAGGCTTTATATTATCTGCCCCACTGCTTCTTCTCAGTATAAAAAGCATCACACTGACCCAGTGCAGGTTGGCTTCACATACCTTTGAGATAACTGTGGCGTACTTTCAGACATGCAAGTTCTCTCAAGTTGTTTTTCTTCACCGCTAAAGCGAGCGATAATTATCTATTTAATACGCACATAGCTTCGAAAATTCCTAAGCCTTGGAATCGAACTTGAGACCTCTGCGTGTCAGGTCAATCGTCTTCTACTAGGCTTTCGCTACTAGTGCCTCAAAGCTGCCAAAAATAGATATATTTATGATAAGATATATTTTATAGTACGAATTAAAATCCTTGAGTCCTTCATCAAACCTAATGAATATTAATATTCACGTATTAGTCCATACCTTAATAACGACTGAATCGATTTTGATGAAACTTGCACTGTTTCCTAAAAGCACCCACTGGTGGTTGGCTTCGTGGGACTGCCCGCCACCCGACCAGTACCAGGTCCGAGAGGCGGCGTACGTAATTTTTACAAGTTCTTAATTTTCCTGTAAGTGACTTGCAATTATTTATAAAAATAAAAGGCGACATGATGGATTTTCAACCGCATCACGAAAATTTCCGGAAACATGATTTGCGATTCTGCAGGACAAACTACATCACAAATGTCGTCATAGAGGTGATATAGTAGGTCACTAATGACGCCATATGTTACGACTGGGTAAATAAGAATATCTAAGAATCGTAGGTTATTGATGCTATAATAATAAATATTATTTCCTAGAACAGGCTACAAATACGATAGTTAACTTTAAATAAAAATATTTTAAGAGATTCAAGAAATGAAATGGCCAGCAAAACGCAAAACAAGATGGCTGAGTGAGATTTTTTGTTTTCTTACCTAAATATGTTTATGACTACATCTCCAAAGAAGTAGGTAATATTTAAAAAACAACTGTGTACACCGCCATTCCTACATTGCATGGGCAAGGGCACAAAGCATGCTATTGTTTAATGCTTTATTTACTTTCGAATATTTATTTGAATGCAATTACGCACATCTTTATCGTACGCTATTATGACTATGATTAATTATCTAATTGGTTTCTAATATATGTACATATGTTTGTAAATATACGTACATAAAAAAATACTTGTGCTAACTGCCTACTATAATAAGTTCACAGTTACAAAACAGAGAACGAATTCTTGTAATAAAAAAATAACAATTTCTTTCAAAACAGGGTCCTAATTTTTTGGGATACCAATCAGTATATAGTGTCTTATCTATGATTCCAATTTAGTCGAATAAACGTTAAATGTTAATTGAAATGCAATTTATACTTTTGACGTTTATTTAAATAAAGAAGAATACCATATATGATGATTATGACACTAAAAACCGACAGGCACTCTATTTTAAAAAGCTTTTATACTGAGAATTTGTCCTTTGACATACACTGTCATCACCAAAACATTGCTCACAAGAACAGGAAACCTCATCCCTTTATACTGTCACATTGTTTATTGCACGTTTATAGACTTAATAAAGGTGACCTAAGCCTACTTATATGCATAATACAAACGTTATTTTCTTATAAATCATCGGAAACGGCGCCGGCCTTTGGAGCCAGAAAAGACATAAACGCTAAAGCTGGAAGGAAATAGCTTATGAAAGGCAAAATCAAGAAGCTCGTGCCGTTAATTACTTTAATTTCAATACAAAGACCAATTAATATTTTTTTGCATTAGAATACTGAGTGACGGAACTTACAATAGGCGTAAATATCATATTCGTATGCAGCACTTTCGCGTTGAGCGATAAAATTGTCGATGCATGGCAATATTGTATCGTAATATTCGGAATGGTGCCGATAATATCGGTGACGTATCGTGTAAAGGTCCTATTTTTACCGTCCGTTATATTGGTGACAAACAAACAAACGATAATAAATTAGCAATTCCGAGGGCTTAGCTTCAGTAAATCACTGGTTTACACGCATGCCCCTCAACACCGGACGTTAATGCCTTTTAGACTTAGATTACATTAATGAAGGATTGGCAGTATTGCAATCGGAAATTATATGCCAACTACATATGTCATCTATTTATTTCAAACTTGTTTCTTTAGCCTGGCTTTATTAATGAGTCAGGTTTAGCATGCCGATTTAGTTTTCCTCACCTGATCTTTACTGTTTTTGAGAATAAATAAGTTCATATGCTCTCTGGTAACGACATTTCTGGATATTTATTTAAAGTACGCGGCTTAACCCTTTTTTATTTTCCAATAAGAATGTAAGATGTATCTCTCTAGCTAAGATAAGTAAAGTGATTTTAATTTTTTCTATGATAAGGGTATTCCCTTATCATAAGAAAATTAAAATAAAAAGATAAAATAAAAAGATTTATATAGATAGATTACAAAAATAAAATCACTTAAAACAATGACAAACAAATCTTTTTAAGAGGAAGACTGGTTTCAGAGTATATTGGCCTTGAAACCAGTTTTCCTCTTAAAAAGAAAAGGAAAGTTGAAAGCTAGTCCTTATTTTCTTAAGACAACGATAATATAAGTTAATCTTATAAGTTTAGTTATGATGTTTTCTTATCCAGTATTAACTTAATCCAACTCATGCATACTCATTTATAGCGAGAAAATGTTAATAGAACAACACAATAGATTTCTGCGGCCGATACGGACCGATTGATATCACAATGAATAATTATTGACTCCAGTTTAAAACTGATACAAACCAATTATTATGAATATATCGATGTGTTCGTGACGAAGCTGGCCGTATGGGTAAGGCGCGGTGTCTACTGAAACGGAGATGGGCGGAAAGGTTTCATGGTTAGCAGTCAATGATTCAAATATTGAGAGCTAGAGTAAGTTCTATCAGTAAAAGATAAGTTAGAAATTGCGTGGTAGCCTAAAACTATACGAATTATGGTTTTATAATGACATTTATATTTAATAATAATTATATTAATATTCATAAAAATTACTAATTGAATTACACAATACAGAAATCAGTTTCATTTTCATAAACGCCATTAGATTTACTTATAATCATTGTAGTCTTCCCTTTCCTTTATCAATTACGATAACATTTCTAACCCTAAGAATAGGATTCTTTTAAAATAATATTCTATCTCTCCTTTCCAGTGGATAAAATCATTTGGTAAACTTTTATATCTACTTGAATTATAAATACTATTCAATTATCAAAATATTTTACTTGTTACTGCAGACATCTCCTCTCATCTCCGCTTACATACCCACCTAGCCTAGCCCCGATAATGTGTGGTAATTAAGTCAGTATAAATAATAGTACAAATAAATTTATTTCATGTTATTGTGTAACATAGCGATGATAACCATGAGATATGACCGACAGAAACGTGTATTTACGTCGTGAGTTCCATCTTGTACGAGTATCGGTGCATCGGTACATCGGTACCAATTATTTTTTCATTGGTAAAGAGGTTACTTATTAGGCATATGATGATATTATTAGTAGATGATTTATCATAGATGTTAACACCTCTCGAATCGTTTCGTAAGTGTATAAATACGGCCTATAATTTTAATGGTAGTGGTCAAGTTCTAATTGCACGGATGACGTAATGGTTTTCGTGATAGCTTTCGCACTGCTAATGCATATGTGTAAGTATATATGAACCAAACAGTTCACAGTTAACGTGGTCTTTGAATTCGTTGTTTCAAAGTCTGTATGCTAGTGTGGAATATGTAGTACGGCAGCCGAATTTTCTCAAACAAGAAATAATAAAATTTATTCGGCTGGAAAAGGAGTAATGAATGAATAATGGACTTAAATCAAGTTGAAATTAAATCTTAATATCTAACAATAACTCGATACCTCAATAAATTTGATTATAACCAAAATAGTTAAGGCAAGAAAGGATACTTTAACATTTTAAATTATATTATAAGCTACTTGCCTGAACTAATAATAATGTAAGAATATTGAAGGTAATGTTTTTAATATAATATTGTCTTCTGTTTACGCGAATATTATTCATTGAAATTAAACTACTATATAACGGATTTTATCGCGTTGTTTATTTGACACTCCCCGTGACCATGGCTGCTGAAAAGCAACCGAAACGTCGGGGAAAGTGTAAAATTAAATTAAATCTAAATAGTTTTAATAGTATAATAATAATTTAATTAGCTTAAAAAAATAGTAAAGTTTAATAGTAGTAGTGTAACAATTTTCAAAATTATGTAATAAAGTGTCAAATAAACAACGCGATAAAATCCGTTATATCGTAGTTTAATTTCAATCATGTTTTTAAATTATACTATTAACGAAAATTACCACTTTTTGTGTGAACCCTACGTGCTAGGCCACTTTTCCATTATTGAAATAATGGCCACAAAGAACACTAACATTTTAAACACCTAAATCCACAAACTTGACGCACCGGCAGAGGTGAGGCACAGAACACAACGCGTTCAGTCTGTTGCCTCATAAACCAATCGAAATACTTTTGTACCTCGGTCAAAAATAGACGGCTCAACAGTGACCGTAATAAAATATTGCTAATGAAAAATATGAATGTTGGTAAATTTATAAGTCGAGCTAAAAAAATAAATTTACCTTTTACCTTAGAAAAATTTCAAATTCAATATCAAAGATACTGTAATGTGTCTTGTATTGTAACTCTAATGGAACTAGTCTGGCCATACCCGTCGCATGTCTGAAGAGAAGTGGACAATAATCACTACAGATTGGGCACCAAATAACAAACGGCCACGCGGCAAGCCCAGAATGAGATGGCGGGATGAATTGGATGCGTTCAACCGGAATTGGAGACAATTGGCGCTTGACAGAAAGGAGTGGAAAGATCGAAGAAAAGCCTTTGCCTTGCAGTGAGACGCTACAGGCTAAAAATAAAATTAAAATAACTGTATTGTATACACCGTTGTAAAAATTAATCATAAACACGCTTGCGTAGCGATTAATATAAACTGAAAAAATATGAACAGCTTATAATGGAGAAAATATGGATTATATATTTTTTAATTAATTAAATTCAATCGACCTCGCAATCTTTTAAATTCATATCAATTTTGCATAGCATTTAAGCTAGGGATGCAAATGTAAATCTTAATTTCAAACCTTTTTTTCTCTATGTTGAAATAACTTGGAACTTTCAAACGTAAGCAATCCATGTATCTTCTTACTAAAACTTCGCATTACTATCCTATGATACACTTGTGAACAGCCCCCGAGCTAGTAGATAATTTACTTTTACCGTTTTGAATCTGTACATTATATAGCAGACATGGCTTTAACGGACTTACTAGTCCGGCAAAGTTAAAATGTAATGTTTTTTGTTTTTTTTAAAGATTAATTTATTTTATTCGTCATTATAAATTCTATTTATTTACATTTATTACACAGTCTAATCTACTTATCTAAGAACACCAAAATATATACACAAATTATTTACAAGAAATATAAAATAAAGAGAAAAATAAAACTTCAAAATTAAAAAGCATCATAATATTGCTCCGCGTCGTTGTCAATTGGCAAACTGACCAGAAGATTTCTACTTTTTAAAATTATTTTCGCCTCAATAGTTATATGATTTATATGTTACATTATGAGCAGCGATAGCTCAGTGGGGAGACCAACAGACTGCAATGCAGAGGGTCTCGGGTTCGAACCCACGTCGCGCACCTCTGATTTTCGGAAGTTATATGACTTTTCGAAGTTATGTGCGTATTGATTGACAATTATCGCCTGCTCCGTGCCTCGGAGAGCACGTTAAATCGTCGTCTGACTGGCCCCCACATAAGATGGGTACTAAATGTTACATTTTTCAGGCTGCTTTAGCTTAAAAATATACACCAAACACTAACTTTCCTAATCTGAAAATCATGAATATAGTAAGCTGCTTCATAGTTAATAGTAGAGAGTATAATTAGTCATTATGAAATATTATATTTGTTGTAAGTGTGGTTGTGGTTGAACATCAGCTAAGAGGTTAAGACAATAAAGAGTCAAATAATAAAATTATATGGAGATGTTCTGTAATTAGCAGCACACATACAGTCTACACACAGTCACAGTCTACCTTAAGCTATAATCTACCTAGTCTTAAAGTCTGCCAGCAATTTATTGCATTAAATCAATCTTACGAAGAGTTTCGGGGTTAGACGGCCGAGGGAAGTACCCGTCATCAGTTTAGTTAGTCGGTACCTATATTGTTTGTCACGATCTTTGAGAGACTGTATACATTAGTATCCTACTACTACTGGATTGTAGTCTATGCTCTAAAAACTCATTGTACCTATCTCATTATGAAGCTTCTAATTATTATTTCTGCTCCCTCAAAAAGTCGTATAATAATATCGCAATGGATGCTGACTTACTTGTACATGTAGACCACCAGTACGGGCACGGTAGCCCGGGGTCGCGGGTTCGATCTCCGGACAGGACGCGCATAAATATCGTTCGTCTACAACGATCCCGGTCATTTTTGTGTTTATTTATTGAAAGCGCTACCATTGTCGTTGGGACGTGACCTCTTTACATTGTTCTTTACAGAAACTGAATGTTGGGAGTTATTGACTTTTGAGTTCTATGGCCAATGATCGTGAGGTGAAAAATTCAAATTAAATTTTAATATTAGTCGTTCTACGAAATATAATAAAATAAAATATACTTTATATTTTCTACTTAATTTTATTAAAATAAATACAATACTATATTATTTTGTTTTTAGCATAACCGTTTAAATCTTTTATAAATACAGTAAAAATTATAAAATATTGCTGATATATTTAAATAAAGTTATATTTTATATAATGAAATAATTAACATACAGTTTTTTTATATTTTAACCACACATAAATAAATAATCATTTAAGTTTGTACACATGATTTTGATTCCTTTTACTTTTCAATACTAAACCATTTTTCGGTCGGTCAGCAACTCATGAATTTAAATGTAAAGTAAAATATCAATCACCCATAAACTACTCCAATCGTTCACACACCAGGTAAACCGAAAAGTTAACACACAAACACATTTTTGAAAAGGATTTGTAATTTTATTGACAAATATAGAAGTATATAAAGTTCCTTATACAAGACTTATTTTAAAAACGAATAGATTTTTCCAGCAATAAATCTAAATATTGTATATGCGATAGTGTTGGTCATACGTGGTGTGTATTCGGCGTGTGGTCTCGTTACGCACCGGTAATGAGTGAGCGCGTTCATTAGCGGCGCGACACAGTCGACTCCTGCGCAGCGTCGCCTCTATGCATCTTGTATGAGACACCCGGAGCGATGGGACTATTCTGCACTGAGTACAATTTGTTTGATTTTAAAAACAATATTATTATTTTAAATGTTACCTGCTATTGCTTGATTCTTGATATACGTACATTATTGTCTTCTTGAATGTTCCCTACCAGTCTGATTACGATTTTGATGTTGTTTTTTATTTTTGATGTGTCGTAAATACTGTTACTGCGAATTTTCATACATAACTTTGAAGGTCATTTAATCTTGTTATACATTTATGAAAGCGTGTAACCATTGAAACTATTTTAAATGTATGGAAAGTAAGATAAATGCTCAATCAGATGCAACAACAACAGTTTGGAAGACGTACGTTATTTTATATTGATTAAAATGTAACTTCATAATTATTTTTGGTAATTTAGTGCAGAGATTGTCCTCTTAAAATCTGAAAGAGGGTCGCAATTCCTTGGGTAGACGTTACTAGTAGTAACAAGTTTTGTAATTTCGTCCGTGTAAGCTTTATATAGCTGCCTCCGTGGCGCAGCGGTAGTGAATGCGACTGCTGTGCATGAGGTCTCGGGTTCGAATCCCGGGTCGGGCCAACAAAAAGCTATTGGGTTTTTCTGTAAAGAAATCTCAATAGCAGCCCGGAGTTAGGAAGTTGGCGGTGTTAGACACCCCCGTGCCTCGGAAAGCACGTAAAGCCGTTGGTCCTGCGCCTGATCTCTCTCCGGTCGTGTCGGATTGCCGTCCCATCGGGTCATGAGAGTTAGGGAACAGAGAGTGCACTTATGTTTGCGCACACACTTGTGCACTATAATATCTCCTGCGCAGATGGCCAGTCTCTGTTAAGACTGGCCGCCGTGGCCGAAATTCGGTCTGGAGGACATTATTATTATATAGCTGTAGGAGTAACAAGTTGTCTCAGTAATTTGATAAAAATGAAATACCCTTAAAGTAATATTTCCATTTATAAAAAATATGTACTACTGTATAAAATACTTGTTTCAAGCGTAAGGAAAAATATTTTATGCAGAAATTTTCTTAAGGTTTTATATCCATACAAACGTTGCCTCATGCCTATATTCCTGAAGTGGTATGCAGATTTTGATATTGCACCTATACTTCGCTAGCAATGTTTTTAGGTTTATCTAAAAGTGCGCGACCCTATATAGTCTATAGCACAGCTGGACAGTTTCAGGCTCTACAGTACTATTTATTAGTTCTTAGCATAAATGTTAGAAATGCCCAACTACACAAATTTTATAGTGTCAAGCGGTTACATCTGTACTGACACTTTAAAAATAAAAGATATTCTTAGGAAATTAATGAAAATACAATAAATGAATCCCAGAATATAATACATTAGAGGAACTGTAAAAGGTTAAAATTAAGTTACTTCGGTAATATTTGATATTTAAATACCTTTTTACATCATCAATTTTATTCATCCAATTCACTTTGATAACATCTTGAAACATTACTAGATTAAAAATATTTACTGCTCATCCATTTAATCCAAAGCCACTGCCACAAGCTTTTATATTTGGCTATCGTTACATATATATTTTGATGCCATACAAAAGATATATAATATCTTAAGTCATATTCACAACAGAATTATTTTGATGCCATTCGAAATACCTTACACATATAAAATCTTAAGTCAAATTCGCAACGGAATAACCCTACATCGGTGTGAGCCAGTTAGTTTGGCGGCGATGTATTGCGTATTGTGCGCCTACAAATTGATTGGGCTCGTCACAAGACGCCGACTTCGCGCCTGTCTCGTCACACCATACCTGTCTAACCGTACGACATAACAAAGTTACGTTCGTAAGCGAAACGAATAAAATTGATCTGTCTGTGATCTTTTAAATCAGAAGAAACTGTATGAGATGTGCATGTTTTTGATAGGAATAGCACGCCTTCAACAATTATTTGGTGACATGGTTCTCCGGCACCAGATCCAGGAAATGATCAACCCCATACAGGAAACCAACGTAATGGTCGTGTCGCTGTAAATGGGTTAAGAGTTCCGAAAGCTCAATTTCTTGGATCTTCCAATCGTTTTTTTCTTTAGTTCCATTTTCTAGAGCCGGCAACTTGCGAATACCTGCCAAAGTATAATACATACCCGCATAAGCTCTTGGCATTGAAAAATGTAATAAATGTATATAGTGCAGTATATATAAATGTATATTATAATGTTCCCTATACCTAGTCTTGCCATAAATATTGTTACAAGAAAACATAAAATATTTATTACTATAATGTGTGTTAGTTTATATAATATATAATAACATTACAAATAAATGAAGCTCATTCAAAATAATCTCCATTGGCTTTAATACAGTCCTTCAAACGTTGAGGCCGGTTATCAATAGAAACACGCACTCTATCCATGGAAAAATTTTTCACTGCCCATCTTATGGTTTGTTTTAGGGACTTCAAATTATCATGACATTTAAAGCATGTCATACTCTCTAAAACTGACCATAAATTATAATCCAGCGAATTAAGATCGGGACTAGATGACGGCCAGTCTTCAGCTCTGAGGAAGTCCGTAACGTTCGTTTCCAACCACGCTTGGGCGGATCGAGCTTTATGACCCGGTGCTGAGTCTTGCTAAAAGGACCATTCTTGGTTATGGAACATGGTGTTGTTAAGGGGCTAATCCACCTTCTCAAGAATCGTATCTTAATACACTATGGTCGATGTTTTGACACCTTTTCCACAAACATGTGGCTCAGTCACTCCTTGATAGCTAAGATCTACTAAACCATCACTGAACTCGCATAATGTCTACGTTGTACTCTGCTGACTAACTGGAAAGCTTTTATAGAGCTTTGAGCATAAACACGGTGATTCTGCTTGTTAAAACATTGCTCATTAGTAAAAAAAACTCGTCGGTAAATTAAATTTTTCTGTGACCTCCCTTTGCGTACCGCTTAAAAAGTTGTTTTGATTTTACCACTCTATTCATTTTAAATTATCAGTTAAATAATGACCATGTCTCTTATAGGCTGCAAGTCCTAAGTCATCTTATGAAATACGCGATATGGTCCTAGGTGCTATATTCATTTCCCGAGATAAAATCATTTGCTTTCGGACATGATTTCTTTGAATATTCCCTTCACTCCTTTGATCGCCTTTTTCATCCGAATACTACGTGGACGGCCAGATCTTTTCCTGTCACAAACAGAGAAGGTTTCATTGTACCAATTTATAGCCCGGCACACAAAAATTCGACTAATACCAAGCGGATACAGAGTTTCAAAAATTGCATTTGGCTCCATACCGACTGTGTGTAATGCTATCACACCTACTCCATTTTAATATCACAAAAATATTAAACACCGATTGCCGCGAAAATGAGAAAACACAATGAATATTCATATAAGAATGTCAGATTCCAAATTCAAATGTAATATTAGGTTTTTTTTAATTGTAACTGTATTTATGGCCAGACTAAGTACATATATCTTTAGATTTTTAGCCTTCTTACTTGCACTTTAAACATGGTGACTGGTGACTTTGTTGTACATTTTCAACTCCAAGTTAATTTTTGACCGATCTTTGCATTCCTATGTAATCTTAATAAATAATTAATATACATCATTACAACGAAGCCAGAAGAGCTTATAAGAAAATTACAAGAATACGCGGCATAATAAACCACTATTATGATTACCATATCATTTGCAAACGCAATGACAAACGTAACTGTTTACCATTATATTTACTGAACATAAATAACTCATACGTCTACAATAAATAAGATGTATACGAAGAACTGTTATTATCGAGTTGTTAGCAAAGAATTATAGTGTATAAATATTATAATTTCCGTTTGAACAATCTTGTATAAAATTCACTTACATCTAAATTTCAATAGCTTTAACGTTTTAGTGATGCTAAACAATATCTGTCGCTCTGTTGGTCTTGCTTTATCCTCCAGTGAAACTATACGGAGCTAAATTGGTGTGAACCCAACTTCGTTTTAAGACAACTTTCATATCGGGAATAATGTTTGTATTACAAAGAGCTTCACAAATATTGAAAGAACAATCACAACAATCTTGTCGATGATGATTGTCGATCACACAATCTATTTGTTGTTGTTTTACCTGACATACATAAAAGTAGTCTGCATTTTTTTGACAATTTTAATTAAAATGTTTTTTCCCGATTGTATGTGTGTCGATCAAAAAACATTTATGTTGTCCAAAATTTAAATGTTTTTTTATCATAGTTTGTTACAAAAGATTTCATATGATGACTACTATGTCTCATAAAACAAATATTGACTAACTCCAGAATGTAAAAATATTAGCAAACACGTTTCAGTTATACTCTTAAAAACGTATTAGTTATACTGTAACATAATTCTTGAAAATAATTTCGTTGGTTTTTAAATATAACTTATAATTTCATGTAACAATATTAGAAAGTAATCAATTTTCACTTACTTACACGAGTAAAAAGCTCATCACAAAAATGTCCTGTGTGTTTTCACGGAGAGTTGTTTCGTTGATCTGTCGGTGGTTCTTATGTTGCATAATATCAGTAATTTCATCTTATCAACTCGTCGTAGGAGAGAAAATGAGGATGTATACAGCTCGGCGATAAATAAGATTACTGTCCAACATGCTTGCACTTTTTTTTTACTTATGTGTTTTAGACGTGCTTTATTTAGTGTTAAAACTTATGATTGCAGGAAAGCGATATAAAGTCGTATTGTTATTCAGAATTTGATATGCGAATGGACACATAGAGTCTTTAATTACTAGTGTCGTAGCTGCTACATAATATACATATGCTGCTTACCGCTGGTTACGAGATAAATATAGGTTTTATAATACATATGTTTCACCAGCTGTGTATTGAACCCTCGTAATACAGATCGTATCTAGTATAGTCGCACAGATAGCACACTTTATTCTTTACGTTCGATTTAAGAATTATTCCTAGAAAATAGAAATATGGGACTTCAAACATGGAAATATACGGAGATAAATTACGTGTATTATTATCTGTATTACCTGCTTATGTGTATCGCTTTATCACCGAGGTAGATTTACAAACCAAATAAGAAAACAGAATTGTACAAAATATGTAACTATTATTACAGATACTTATAATTCAAACGATTCACGATATATTTATACCTTGAACCGTTTGAATTATAAACAGTATCATACGATTCACGAAGCAAATACGATTTTAACACCTTTTTTAACATAAAAGAGTAATACAAAGCCATCGTCACTTTTTATACCCAGAAAATAAAAATAGGTAGATAACCTACCAAATACCAAACAAAAATGTTATATGATAAAATTCCCGCGAAACGTTGCATTGTTTCATGAGGCCATGGAACAGGCGTGGATATAAAAACGCTATTGTAATGCGGTGAGGAAATGGAAAGTGGAATGGTGTGCGTAACGCGAGGCTCCCCCGTACGCGACGCTATGCGATTTGAGTTAGGGCTGGGGGTAGCTCAGGTATAGAATGTGTCGGTTTTAGAAGTAGTTTAAATTCAACATTGTTATTTCTGGACATGGCTTGGATAGGCTTATGCTAGGTGAAGGACCTGTTGGGGGACCCCCCATAGTGCTTGCGTCCTCGTCGCGTCCCCTGGTAACGACCCGGTTCTGTCACCGTAACGGAGTGTCAGACCGGTGTTCGGCTAAAGAGCACTTACGTGCCGGTTCATATTGTGCAAGTCTGTCTGTTTGTTGTCTGTCCCTGTCTGTTTGCTTGCGGCCATGCCCAAGCATCAGCGAGATGCTCCGGGACTGCTCACCCCAGGTTTTTAGTGTGTATACCGACCCCCTTCAGGGGCGGAGAGTCTCACATAACCACCCTTCCCCCCCCCCCGGGGGAGGGGGTATCCAGAAAGGATTTTCCTGGGTCAAAAAAAAAAAAAAAAAAAAGGTGAAGGACCTGTACTTCCCGCTATCGAGGCGGCAAAATCCAAGCTCCGCAAGGTCCTAGTGGAGAAGTGGCAGGAGCGATATGTGTACCTCAATGCCGGGCACGCCACGATCGTAGCGGTAAGTCCCGTGTTTGAGAAGTGGCTGGAGAGGAGGCATGGCGCCCTCACCTTCCGGCTGACACAGGCAATGACTGGCCATAGTTGATTTGGCCTGTGTGTGTTCCTGTGTCGTATAGGCCGACAAGAGACGCCCGGTTGTCACCACTGCGGCGACTGCTGCGACGTTGTTAAGGATATATACACTTTGGCGGATTGCCCCACCTGCGCATCGCAGCGCCGTCAATTGATCGCGGCAGTGGGATTGGTTGCCCTCTCGCTCCCGGCCGTAGTTCAGTCTATGGTCCGGAGTGAGAGGTCGTGGAACGCAGTCGCCTCCTTCTGTGAGAAAGTGATTTCCATCAAGGAGCCGGTGGAGCGGGAGTGGGTCCGCTTAAGCCCTCTTCCTAACCGCAGAGCCGGGCGCTGGAGGGCGCGGGATGACCTCCAGCCACCCTGAGGTTTGACCTGGGGGTGGTGGGCTTTGTGGGCCTGCCCGCCATCCGTTCATTATGTTACAACATCTTTCTTTATCCCGGTGAGACCGACATAACCCTTCCGCCCGTCCCCGCGGAGGGGTATGCGTCAAAGCATTCCCAAAAGAAAAAAAAGGTGTAGTACAAGCTCTGCTTAGTTTGGGCTAGATGGTGTTGTGTGTATGGGATAGAATTTTTTTTTTTAAATAACTATATAGCAGCGATAGCCTAGTGGGAGACCGTTAGACTGCCACGCAGAGGTCTTAAGTTCGAACCCAAGGCGCGCATCTCTGACTTTTCGAAAGTTATATGCGTATTAAATAGTTAATTATCGCTTGCTTTAACGGTGAAGGAAAACATCGTGAGGAAACCTGCATGTCTGTGAGTTCTCCATAATGTTCTCGAAGATATGTGAAGTCTGCCAAACCGCACTGGGCCAGCGTGGTGGACTATGGCCTCAACTATCTCACTGTGAGAAGAGGCCCGTGCCCAGCAGTGGGACAGTTTAATACAGGGCTGAAATTATTATTATTATAACAATCTTAAATAAAATTTGATAATAACCTATTAGTTATTATAGACACATGGAAGCTGTTAAGCTTATGTGTAGTTATGTATAATTACTTATGGGTAACATTTCAAGGAAAAAGAGACCTCGATCAAAGACAAATTCCGTGAGGAAATAAATCAAATATGGAAATTACTAAAATGAAGTATACCTAGGCTTGCTTAAATTACTCACGGATAACATAAGACATATGACTGGTGCGAGGACTAAACCCTAAACACTTACTCAAATCATACAGAGAAGATGTATTTAACCACAACCCTTCTGAAAACATATACAACCCAGTGCTCAGTTCAACTTCACAAAACATAAATTTAAAAGTTTAATTGAATCATTTCAGTATTCTCGATATTTAGCTCAATATTATCGACAAGTCATCCCAACACTACGTTATCTCATATGTTTTATTGGTTGTGGAGCGTGCAATGTGCGTTGAATACTTCGGTGCGGGATAAAACAATTCAGTGTGCGCGTGCCTTTACTGCCACCGACGCATAATACGCTATTTTTACTCAAGATTACCCGATTACTTTAGTTGGATATTGGATTGAATTATAATTTGCTATAGTTATAACGTTATTGTACGTTGTACCTTGAGGAATGTGGCTTAGGATGATGCTGAGCCTCGTTATTTATGAGAAGCTTAGAGGTTTTTGACCCAGTCTGATAAATAGTTGAGCCAATGTCAATATTCGCATAATCATTTGGAATGATGCGTAAAGTAGTTGACTGATGTTGGAGCATCGGATTAAGATCTCTAAAAATTTAATTCTGTTGCGTGTGGGACTTTACAAACATTCAAACAAAGGACACCCAGCCTCGGAACAACTATTTGGGGATCACACTAATGTTCGTCCCGTGTGCAGATCGAACCCATAGCAATTCGAGCAGTAGGAGTGGCGAGGCGATCATATACACCCTCCACCATCAAATAATACTAGAATATAAACAATAAGAGAAATACGATATTTGATTCATGACAGCAGAAAAAGTAGTTCTCTAAATGATGATTCTTCTATAATGTATCTGAACTATTAAATGTACTAAGATTATTAGTATCCAAGGCATACATCATTCGAGAGAATCGTTTTGCGCTAAGCATTCTCATAATATCAGAGTGACGTCTAAACTTGTGCTATCGAATGTACTAGCTCGTTTTATTTCCCTACATAAAGGTATTCTAAGAATCCTTCATAGAGTTTTTGTATAGGTTTGTAAAGCATTTTATTTTATCTCAATTGACCATCTTTTTATAGTTCGGAATCACCAGTTTAATAAGACCTCCAATAATAGTTGACTTACTTCTTTGCAGTTCGCGTTTGTTAGTGTAGAGCGGGGTGGGGCAGGTCATGTTACGTTAGAACGTTTTCGAACACGGATTGGACGCGTCGTATCGATTTAGTTGGAAACGCGTTGGTATTTTAGGAATTTCGGAAGTGGACTTTTTAAGTAAGTACATTTTGAACGATTATAGCGTTTTAAAAGAGTACTTAGATGTATATTTTGTTTACAATCTTATATAATGTGGTTAACTTGTTAAGCCACATGTATCAGAAAGATTTACATTTAACCTCTTTTATTTTACGTAAATAATAACTTCACAGGTGGTGTCATAACCATCATTACAAATACATAAAGTCGAGAGCACAAATATGTACTCATTTTCTGGGTATAAAAAAATATGTCCTTCAAATTTAAAATAATGTGTCAAAAAAGATTGTTCTTCCAATAATACCACAGGAAGTAGTAAGTTAGATATCAAGATACGCACTTCTTGAGACTTTTCGATGTTATGTATGTACGTATAATTTTGAAAACTATCAGGCGCTTCAATGGCCTGAATAAGAGTTCGTTATAGTATTTTCAAAGATGTATTACTATATGCAAACCAATAGTTGGTCAGAGAGGTAGCCTATACTTGCATTCTATAAACATTGAGAATGGCCCGTAGCGAAGAGTGAGATAAATAAAAAGAGAATCAATTAAATGTTGACATTTAATTAATTTTTTTATTTGCAAGCAAAGTGAAGGGCTCCTTTACCATCTCCGACGACAAGATGTGGTAAGAAAATAATACTATTCATATGTCAATTATGTTATGATAACAGCGTTATTATATTGTGATAGTCATTATAAATGCAAATGTGAGTTTGTTACAATTTCACGCCTTAACTGACCGATCATCATGAAATTTCGCATACACGTTGTCACGGGAACCAAAAAGGACATAAGGCCTTTATCCAGAAGAAAGTACTAGTACTGTTAATAATCAAACCTAAACTAACTTACATTTACGCGAATGAAGCCGCAGGCTAAATTTAGTATACAAATATTTTATTTTCTAGTATACATAGACTCACGTCGGTATATGGCCGAGATGTATTTCACCAGCTGCTTTTAGGTCTTACAGAATCAAGCAGCACATGTCCAGAAGCCGCTACGATAAAAATCTGAGAAATTAAAATTATGTATGTAACAGCGAAACAAAATGATACTTGCCCGATTCTAGATTACTTTACTATTATATTTATATTTCATGCACTGTATACTGGGTGGGATTTTATTACGCAATCTTTTGAATACCCCTCAAATACTTAAACCATTGCCATAACGTGGAAAGCTGCTTGTTTATAAAGAGGTTATTTTACCCAAACTAGGAGCTTTTCGTATTTGAATTATTCACTATCATGTATAAAACATTAGACAATATATTTAGGTTTGAACCCTCTGATGCAATTCTATTGCAGTTATGGTTTACCCAATTACGTCATGTTTATTCTAGCATTCAATGAAGTGATGAATATGGTACGCATATGGTTTAGTGGTGTAAGCGGTTACCGCGTTTAGTGAATGCGATATTGCTGCTTTGATCTTGGCAGGCAACAGTAATTTGTATTATTTTCAATGGAGATGTTACGGAGATAGTTCACACACTATAGGAGAAAAGATTAATGCGTGGTAATGAAAGTGACTAAAAGGACGCAGAACGAAATATTTTTTTTGTTGCCTGGCGACAAAAATATGCAGAACGGCGATACGAAATTCATCACCAGCAGTAATAAGATACAGGATCCTGTTAGATATAATAGGAAAAAGGTAAATAGACATACTTCTGATGGAACAGGATGAGTGGAATCGATAGCTTGAAAATTTGACATTATCTGTACTGTAAGCAAACACAGGGCCATGAAACGTAAATGTCAAAGTTTTGGGACCACTGTTTTCAGAAATAGATCCTGAATTTTGAAAAGTAAACCTATTGATAATCCTAAGCCCTTTCATGAAGTAGTCTGAACAATGGAGTAATGTCAGTTAGAAAGTAAAAATCCGTAGAATCTTCATTGAAGGTTTTTTCGTTCAGCCCAATCCGTTTCAGATAGACATTTACATGGTAGATAGGTTACAGGTATGAAATATGTAGGTATAATATATGCATTAACTAACAATATATACTTACACATATAATAACTTAATTATACGATATCCAAAAAAATGGCTACTAACGAGTCTTAAACCAACCAAGTCTTAACTCAATTAGTCACTACAAAGTATTATAATAATATGGCCGTGAAATTAATTAACTAAGATGGCGGTGGTGACAAGCACATTGCTGCCACCTAGCGGACTGTGACAGTTACGTGCTTCGGACGCTTCGAACGCTTCGCGCGCCAGCTGGATGCCAAGCAATTAGACACGATAGGAATAAGAAAAAAAGGGATAAAGGAAGATAAAAACTCGTTGTGAATGACAGCTATTGTATGAACTTTATTAGGACTTCCCAGGATGTTTTTATAGTTTCATGTTCTAGATATTGTGTAGTTATTTTCATTGCCTACAAATTATTGAATGGCAAATTAGGTTAGTACATTTGGAACGACGACATAGGTAAAGTCCTGAAAAAGATAAATGTGCCCGATTGGTCTGACTTGGCACAAATTTTGAAGGAATGTCGTACATTAATGTCGGAGGCCAAGATCCACTTTGGGTCTCGTTGAGCCAATGAAATAAGTAAGTAGTATTTAGAAAAAGATTTAGCTTATGGATGGTTGCAACCCCAGGAGTATCACTTGTATTGTTGGTTGGTTCCCGACCCTTAAAAAAAGGATTTGCTGTGCTGCTTGCTTAAGAAACGTAGCAAAAGTTTAGACCGGTGTGAACCCATTCCTAATTGTGCGGTAAATATTGTATTACATTCTTAGTCTTACGATTATATAGCCATACCACTATCCTTCCCATATTTCCGAAGAGGCAGTCTATGGTTACATCCAAATTTTATTAACATCTCGGGTTCTATAATATTGGTCCGTTACAAACATACGCAGAGGTCTTTTCTTTAAACCTCTGGCCAACTGTATTTCCGGTATAATGCGCGCATTATAATAGTTAATTATCGTTAGCGTTATTGGTTATTAAAATATCGTGCATGTTAGGAAGTTCTCCAAAAATGTATTTGTCACATATCGTACACTTATGCCAGACCTCATCGGGTCAGCGTGGTAGACTGTGGCCTAAGGTAGAGTTCCAGCAGTAAGATCCTATCCTTATTATGGTTGCTTCTACATATAATATGTATGTATTTACAAAAAAAAAGTATATATGTATGTTTATCCATTGTCTAGTACCCATAGTACAAGCTCTGCTTAGTTTGGGCTAGATGGTGTTGTGTGTATGTGATAGAATATTATTATTATTATATATTATTAATGCGAATGTGAGTTTGTTCGTTTGTTACGCTTTCACGCCTTAACTACTCGACCGATCATCATGAAATAATGCATACATGCTGTTAGGGGTACGGAAAATGACAGAGTGTAAAATAAGGTAAAAATTAAAGATCTCAATATTGTACTATTTCCCAGCAAAGCCGCGGGCAAAAGCTAGTAGTTTATAAAATACGACATATATTATTAATTTATTTTTAATATATCATTATATAATATTATTAACTAGTCTAAAATTGTGTGATATCGCCAGCTTTATAAATGGACGTCACTAATTCTAGGTACACCGTACTCCGACCAATTACCTAAACAACTTCCTAACACAAGCAACTTACACAATATTACATAAGTAACCTTTGCCATTTCCTACTCCACTTTTCCTAACGTTTAGTATCAGCAGGGCAGTAAATCTGGTTGTACCACGAGGCTACAAATTACGCTCAATATCGCCGGTGATACGCCAGCGTATCGGTTGCCATGGCAACGACCGTGAGAATACCCCGGACACTGTGCCCGACGACCTTTGTACAATGGTCAGCCATATACAGGGCGCGTTTGTTTAGAAACAACACATTTGTTCAAGCCGTAGGTGGTGAGTTTCATTAATTACATCTGTAATATTATAATTGCGAAAGTAGCTCTGTCTGTTTACGGCGAAACCCCTGAAACGACTTTGATGATTTTTGGTATGGAGATAACCTAAGCTAGGCTCAGGGAAGTAAGATGCTTTAAAATTGTATTTATGATAAATTTGAAATTATGGTTGATCGTGTTATTAGTCGAAAATTATAAATAAAAGTATTCTGAATTGTTTGATGATAATACTTAGAATTGATAGTTGATATACAAAAACTAATTATGATTATTTAACAAATATTTTAGTAATATTATGAAACTTAAAAAAGTAGAAGCTAATTGACTCATATGTTATTAATGTTTACATAATTTTGAAACTATTACACTACTAGTGTTATACTTTATACTATTTAAATTATTAAAACTATTGAGATTTAAGTCTAAACTTTCCCTGACGTTTCGGTTGCTTTTTCCTGTGAACATGACTGATAAAAGACGTATAAAGCAGTTTAATATTAATTTATTAATTTATTAAATGTTGTGATTGTGACCCATAACTTGGAACGCAGACGTTATTTAATTAGATTCTATGCGTAGTAAATTTTACTTTCTGTACATTCATTGTATGTTTGTAAAGTCTCCCGCAGTTTTCCAGTTGATCGCTAGTGCGGGAATAATCAGAAAGTTTGTTTATCTGTTAAACTTTCACACCTCAACTACTTGACCGATAATCATAAATGACACATATACTTGTCAAGGGTACAAAAATGACATAGGGTACCTTTAATCCAGGAAAAATAGATTATAATTTAAAAAAATTGTTCTTTTTAACCGTAATATTTGTGAGGACCGGTGCGGTTTGACGCACAATTTGGCGTGGTGAGAAACGTTCTAAGCCTTCTCATATAAGAAAGAGGCCTGTGACCTGTTAAAATACAGTAGATAGGTATTATAAATCAACAAATTGCCTCGATGGCTTATTGAATATGACTGCTGCACATGCATACATCGGTGCGATTTCTTGGTCTGTTTATACATAGATATTAGAATGTTCCGTCAAGAAATGCCGTGCCAAATAAACGGCGATAAATTCTCGTGATCACGTGAGACCTTAAAGAGCTATTGTCACACTTCTGCTTATCCCATTGGGTGTATAGGCATAAGACTATATATACATTATATAGTAAATCGACATTTTAAAAGAACAACGTACTGTGTAGCCACGTTGGCTCTGTACACTAGCTGAGGTACGGAGCATTTCTAACTAAAAGATCACTAATCTTTTACTAGTGTGAATCTAAAACTTTGCAGCTTTTCTCGTTTATCGGGTACTTATTTAATACACAATAATTGTTTTGATCGAAGATTTACCATATCTTCTAAATAATGAACTTCATTATAGGAATATCGTTATATGTAAAGAATGCTATCTTTTACGCAATTAACGTTAAATTCTACGTTTAAAAGATTTGTTTTCAAAGATAGATACTATGTTATCTCCGTAGGTGCAAAATATATTATGTAGATCCATACCAAAACACTTTTTTTGAGTTATTGTCATAAATTTTACTAAAAATATAAACATAAAATTTATAGAAACAATACTATACAGAAAAATTATAACAAAGACCATTGTTTAAAAAAAAATAATATTGTTATTTTTATACATAGGTACTAAAAAGTTTGTGTTACTGTATCCATTTTGCTTTACTATTTCCAATTATGATCCCAAGTGTTGTCCCAACGGGATAAATGCCTTCTCTATGTGCCTTGTTTGAAGTAATCTAGGTCGAATTCCGATTAATTTCATTTTTATAGATACTATGTTATCTAGCCTACTCCTTTAATGCCGCTGCCCGCTGTTTAGAAGCCACATTTTTTTACTATCTAGATGGTAAACAAATAAAATACTGCTCGTTTGATAGTAAGCAATTGATTTAGCATATCGCTTACGTGTTATTAAGATCCCAGATGACAACTAAAGGTGAGATAGGCAGGTGAGCGGCCAGAACTGTTACTAACCGGACGAAGCGCAGGAACACGCAGGAACAGTACAAGGTACGTTGGTTTTCTGAAAAATAGTGGTACTTTCCTGGGTGAGATAGCTCCTTCATACCGTCACAAAATACATAGTAATTAAAATTTTAACTAGGCGATGAAAGTCTATAGACATAATAAAATAATAACTGGTCGACGACATACGAGATATTTAAGGAAAATAATACGAGAAGTCCTTATAAGAGAAATAAAAGCAAAAAAATATTTTAAGATTTTTTTCAGATTCTATGTTCGTACGCGCGTCACGTAATATCGACTACATGAAATTGGATGCGGTATTCACAGTTGTATTGCTCGCAGTCTAGCTTAATTAAAATCGGGTCTATCCAAATTTCATCTTAATACGCTACCTAATAGTCGAGTAGCGTGTAGATCAGTTTCTTATTAAATGTAATCAAAGAAAATATAATCGCGGGCAAAACTTAGTTATAAAATAATTATATGTGGCGCACGTATTTTTGTCATTATTCAATTTATATTAAAATAATATAAACTTAATAATTTGTATGCTATTGCAATATATCGAAATGTGTCGATTGTCACTAATAATATAATTTGTATCATTTTCTGTACTTCCCTCATTGTATGCAAATAAAATAATCACACATTTTGTACGCGCGACCGGATAATGTTTATTGGACATCTTGAAATCTATACAATATTTATGTAATTATTGGCAAAAGTTTTAGAATGCGACGAGAATACCAAATAGTATGTCAGACAACGTCTTGCGTAATACTGCCGTCATAATGCAAAAATACGTATCGTACGTAAAAAAGAAAACGTACCTGTAAAAATACTGGCAGTTACGTATTTTTACTGATCCCAAATTAATAAAAATCTCATTTTTGAAAAATAATTTAGGTACGTCTTTTTTATGATGACAGTATATGGACGTCCAAGGGGTAGGCTTTTGCCCAGCAGTGGGACATAACAAAAAAGGCTAAGAACAGAATAGTACCTACCATTGTATAGTTATAGGCCTGGGATATTACATGGCCTATAACTATTTCATCTATTGCATATTATTAAGAGAACCAGGCCTCTAAATAATTTTTAGCATTTAGTGCTTATGGTGTTCTAAGGTACAAGTTTCAGCATAATTTAAATATCTGATCTCCCACAAATAACATGTATACCAAACTAGTACATCTTTCTGTAATAAAATAAATGCGTCTATTATTATTGCGTTTAATATTAAGTACATTATTGAATATCCTAACTTCCTTATTAATATTGTAAATGCGGATGTTAGTTTGTTTTTTTGTTACGCTTTCACCCCCTAACTACTCGACCGATTATCATGAAATTTCACATAAACGTTGTCAGGGGAACAGAAGTAGACATTGGATATAATAATAATCCTGAAAAAATAAAATAGAAAATTGACATAACCTACATTTACGCGAGCGGAGAGGCGGGCAAAATCTAGTATTATTATAAAACAAACAAGTATATAATAAAAAAATATAAAATCTCACCGGCATCGGTCACAATAGGATCCAAGTTACCGATGGTTAAAGCTCTAGAGAAAGAAACCTCCACAAAAGGTTTCTCGTGTGAAGTACTATGGTCTTCTGCATCGAAGACTTAATCCATCCGTCTTACGCAAATTTCTTGAGGTGGAGATCGAGGCTTTTGGCAATCAGGCCATTGACTGATACGACTATCGGTACAATAATCAATGCTATTATTTATAACAAAAAATTTCCAGCGGCCTCGCTTTCTTAAATGTCGTTTATGTTAGTAACAGTACATTTTTATGACGATCGGTTGAGTATTTAAGGCGTGAAAGCGTAACAAAACAAATAAACAAACTCACATTCACATTTATAATATTAGTGAAGATCATAATTTCATCCCAAATCTAGGCTGTGGGATTCTTCACATGTTTGCGATAACCTATAGGGTGGAGGTCCATTCTAAATAATATTGCTGTCCTAATAGTAAGTCAGTGCTGGAGCTAATAGAGCGATATTTTAGCAGAATGATCTAACAGTGATGTCCTTGTGGAAGACTGTTGTACTGACACGCAGAGGTATCAAGTTAGATCCTAAGGCACGCAATTCTAACTTTTCGAAGTTATAGTTAATTATTGCTTGCTATAATGGTGAGGGAAAACATTGTGAGGAAACCTGCATGTCGAAGAGATCTCTGACAGAAAAGACTCTGTTGCGTTAACCTCTATATTTTTGCCATTGTTATGTCATCACCGTAATAACTAAAATCTAATGCATGCCGAATTACTTCATAATTAGTTATATAGTTTGTTAACCTGTGGTATGCCGGAACGTGGATCTACGCGAGACACAATGCTTTTTCTATTATGTCTGGTATTCGGGCATACAAGAGGTTAATACGCAATTTGTTACTCATATATATATATATATATGTGGTATTGTAGTAACTGTTGGTGAATCTTAATAAATAAGTATACGCAAATCAGGCAGAGGAGAAAATCCATTGTTAAATAGGTCATAATTTCAAAAGGAGACTAACTTGACCTCGGTTTTTGCACCCAAACTAGCATGGCATGAGAAGGGTTGACAATACCAAACTCCTCTGATTCTTATAGCAGTATCATCAGCACGAGGCTGGTCGGTATATAAAATCGTTAAACAAACACTTCATTAAACAGACACACTAGAAATATTCAATCAATTACAAAGTATTTATTATTCAGAAAAAGATTATATATAAACAAATTAAACAAAAACAAAAATATTCAACTTAATAGTTCATTAGTTTTTATCTAACACGAGTTCAAATAAACAACGATAAAAAGTATTACAGTTGACAAGTTTTTCTTGATACATTTATTTATAGCTGAAACCCTGAACTTGCATTTTTTGTCATTTTATATATTGCTACTATGAATGAGATCTTCCCAAATTTAACCGAGATAATTTAGTTTATTTTTTATCTCAAAATTTAATACAATATCTATAATATTCTTTATTTTTCTCAGTACTATGCTTACTGCCATTTTACTGGAACTCAGGGTCAATGACATATTATTTTAAAGTTGATCTATATTTCACAAAAAACTAAACAATTCGTCCAAAAAACGCACTTTGTTGTGTCTCTTTCTATGGAATCATACAGCGTCATTTGTACGAGAGTGAAAGAGATGGCTACAGTTTGTTAGCGCGGCGTCACAATGGGCTGGCTTTCGCAGTGATCCGTGACGGCGACTGTTCGTTTTGAAGTGGAAATGACAATGCCGCGCGGTAGCGACAACGTTGTTGTCTCGCTCTGCCGCGATTTTTTCTTACTGAATGTTGACAGCTGATGACGTAACGTTTGAAAATTATCAAGGCTGCCTATTATCAGAGCGATAATTTACACGTGGTGTCAAATTTTGACATCTATCAAAGTTCTTGCTCACTGTAGCGATGTTTAACGAGTTTTCGTCACTATACGCGCAATATTTCGTGAAAATTGTATCTTTTATTGAAAACTGCTAAAAAGCCGTACCTATTGACAATTATTTGGAGCAATTGCATTATAAAGCAGCAAATAAAAAATTTGGCTGCTTTTCGGTGATCGTTGATGTCTTTCTTATGGCGCTACGTAAATTCGATTCAATAAAAAAATAATTAGATTTTTTTATAAATGCTTAATATGCATATTGATTATACCGAACAAGATAATGATTATTTGAAAAGTCATGGACTCAAATTGGGCGCTTCTCGTATCTAATTACTTGATTAATTAACGAAGGCCGGAAATTAACAAATTGCTTAATTTGGTATTATCGGTCATAATTACTTAGAAACTTTAAAATTATCTTATTTAAGAAAAATGTTGGTAAACAACGAATAATATTGAAGTAGTAAAAAATGCATAGACAATTTATGATCTTGTGTTACTAGTGATCTTTAGGTAGTTAGTTCGAATCTTAACGATTACTCTTTGATCTTAGATAATGAGGTGAAGAGCCTATGATCATGAGCCAGGGTAATATATAGCCTTAAAGACAGCCATAATAAAATAATGTCTACCACATGTACAATTATTCGTAAAACGTTCTAATAAAAATAATAAGTTATCTCAATTTGCCTTTTGCAGAAGGTGCATATTTATTGTAGGTATTTTTAATCATTCTATTTTAAGTGTCATTTGTAACTAGCCTAGTTGGTACTAGAGCTTTCAAGCTTTCTGACAGACGGCGTTCTTTCTTTATTCTTTGTTTTTTGAAAAGACAACTCCCGCAATAGCAATAATTTCTGTGTCACGGGGAACTTTACAAATGTTCAAAAAACGGACAAAGAACACCGAGACTGGGAAAACCATTTGTTGATCATACATTTTTTTGTTCCGTGTGGGGTCGAACCCACAGCACTCGACGCGGTGGGAGTGGCGAGACCACTACGCCATCCGAGCAGTGCAGTGACTTGTACTTCATGAATCGGATCATAATTCAGCCATCAATTCATTTTGAGACTACTAATACTCTTTACAGAGTGTCTTTGGTAGTAATAAAAATCGATACCGACGGCTTTATGTGCTCTTACTCGGCCTTTGTTCCAATAAACTTATTGTTTTATAAATTACTTCACAGGTATGTCTAACTAAACTTTCCTTGTTAATGGAGCCACAATGTCAAAGTGCGGTAATTATATAAGCTTACGTCACTCTACGGGCAAGGTACATTTTTATATTTTTTAAAATATTATTCTGGATTCTTACTATCATTGTGGTTAGCTTATTATTAGTTTTAAAGTACATAAATAGAGAAGAAGCTCTTAAAGTGCACTAGCTTTTGTCAGTCTATTGCCAAAGTTCTTGCTTTAATCTTCTTGATATGAGCTTTTATATACACAATTTCGTTCAATTTTGATTATCCTTTAATATTTGCTAATTGAATATATTAAAATCTTTTAAAAAGCTTTTCCAGGCATAACGTTTTGAAAGACCTGTCTGAGGATGACATGAACGCTTCATTAATGCTCGATCTTTAAATAATGAAAGAGTTTGGACTAGAATTAACAAAATTAAATTATTAATTGTTTATTATCATTTTCTTATATGCTATTTCATATTAGTAATTGTAGTAGTAGTAGTATTAGTAATTGGGGTACTCCTTTTAAGTAAACATTACCTGTGTTAGGAGACCCCGTGATAAAATTTCATATATTACTTATACGTTTAAAAACTCTACAAAAAGTTTTATATACGCTTTATATTTCATGAAAAGAGCTTATCAATGAAATGCTGCATATCATTATCCAAAAACAACGAACAACTTCTGTAATGGATAAGAGTGAAAGCCCTTCAAAATAATAAATCATCTACAAATCAATATATCGGTTTAAACACGAACACGTGGCCAGAGAACCTTACACATCCAAACACAATACATATTCATTGACAGAAGTACTTTAACAAAACGCCTCGAAACGATTCACCACGGTCCATAAGACCGCATTCATAATTCGATAGAATGATCCCGCGCCGAAAATAAACCAATCCGTCAAAATTAAAAACAAAACTTACAAGAGCAGTCATCAACATCAGTCAGCGATGATGCGCTGCACCGTTAACGTCGACAACCCGATCTACATATCGAGAGTCCTTTCCGTGAGAAAATCTTTTAGAATCATCGACAGTTCTAATACATCCTATACTGAGTGTTGGAGGCTGTGAGCGAAGGTTTCATAGGTCGAAAAGCGCGCGAACGCAGTGTGGCGCCGATGCCCGCGCGCATAGCACGCTCACACGACCGCGCGTGCGCAATACGCGACCTGTCAACCGCTGACACTTCCGACTACAAATTCGGGCCGAGCCGCCAAATTGACTTTTCAAAAATGGAACGGATGACTTTCGATTTTTTTGTTGTTGACTTGACTTAAGATTTTTTTTGTCAATATTAGGTAGTGTACATAAGGGTGAAGTGACAATATATTATTTTCAAAGCCACTGTAAAGAAGTACCTATACAAATATTTACTCATAGTGTTCCGAATTTAGTGCTAAATGTTCTTAAAGGTTCGCTTCATTTTCTTCAGTGGTTCCAAGGTCGTGTATTCTGACTTACTACAAGTTTAGTGTGAACTAAATAGGTGTGAACTATTGAATTTGATGAGCATTGTGCGTTCTGCATTACATAAGTACTTAAAGATTTTTTGTTGCATACTTGGAAAACGATCGTTTCAATAAGGATTGCTACAGTTTTCACGTTGATCGGTAAGCTGCTATTTTCTTTTAATTTTATTTAAAGTACCGAATTTTGACTAAAACTAACAATAATTATGGCTTTTTGGATTATAGAATTGGCTGAAAATAATGATTGCTATTGTCTAATAGACTTTTTGTTCAGAAACCAGACAGAACATCACCTTCGGTGGCAACTCGTTTAAGAGAACTATGGGAACAAGTAAATTAGTTATTTCCTATAATATGCCTCTTACGATTTCTCATTATCCACAGTTTATTCTTGATGCACCCATACAGTCATAACAAAGTATTTTAAAGTATCTTTGATATACTTTATAGGAGTAATAAAGTAAATAAGAGCAATTGGTTTTTGCTGCACAATATCCTTATGTAAACCAGCAAATGTTTGTACTATGGACAAACTGTTGTGGGTTCGTAAAAAGGTGTCCCGCGGAGTTCTCGAGTTTTGCATAATTTCGCAAATTGCATTTGGCATTGGTCAAACTAATTTTGATATTACTCAAAACCTAGGTAATCAATAAAATATTCTACATATTTATGTTATGTTACTGATCCTGATTATTATACATATACTATGTGAGTTCTGAACACAACAATATTTTCTTTTTGTGGTTCATATATGATATGAGCACTTATTTAATAATAGGAATAGAATAGAATTAGAAAATAATAAATAGAAAAGAAAATAGAATAAATGGAATAGCTTTATATATAACTTTTATTAAACTATAATTTTATCAATAAATATAACTATTAGTTTGGTTTTTTACAAGTCATAGCGAATTGGGATATGATCATGAATGTTATCAAATATTTGATGCCTTAAAGCTTCTAAGGCAAAAGTAACTTTCGTATTTAAAATTCGCAGAACCATAGACCCTGGCTGGCATATGATAATAAGCTTCCATTTTAGTAACTGGGCCTAGAAATAGTCTTTATCTTTAATCTTTAAAGCTTTAATCCTTCAGGAATATAAAGTTCCAGTAGCTGTGTTATGCATGTTACTTCAATCCGTCTTTCTCACTATACGAAGTCACGTGTGTATTAGAAATTGACTAGAACCTTACCAGTGAAGGAGAGCGTTATGTATGAAGCAAATCAATACAATCCTGAATCGTATTGTGCGTGTCCGTAACAAACAGATAAAACTTTCCTTTTTATTTTAGTAGCTACACATTGTGATCGTTTTACTTTCAAAGAGGTGTCAAACGTTAAAAGATAAATGCTAGATTTATGGGCGACAATGCTAAGCGTCGCTTACATTGATGATGTTTTTCTAATCTTCTTCTGTATATCTATGTAGGTATAGTACGTATTGCATATATATTTCTTCAGTTATATTGTTACTGTACAATGCAGGGCATGCATATTGCTATATTTTTCGGACTCCTGTAGAAAGCCGATAATCTCAGGAAAACTGATAATCTGGCAAATCGATATCGCTCTATTATAATAGCCGCTAAGATATACAGGCAGTACTTTTAACTTTCATAGATAGAATTACGTCTATATTCTCAAAAGAGTGAGTGGTGGTGTAATCCTACATTAAGCAAGCTATAATTCTAGGTCTAGTCTTATAGATGACAATAAGCTCGCTATTATCGTTTAACGGGGACAGTCCGTGCTGCATCTAAGAGATTTTTGTCATAAAAGCTTAATGACACTTGGTCGGACTCAGAAATTGAACTCAAAAACTCGAGCATAGCAGCCACATTCACTACCGCTGCCCTGCCGAGGCATCGGCTTTAGAAAATACCGCTAATTAGCCTATTCCCTCATTTACAATAAACAAGTAATTGATGTAGACGCTGAATTGGGTTATCAATTTGTAGATTACGCAAATTCTATTGTTCCGTATGGGGTTGAACGCAATACTAGCATTGCAACGATCCCATATACCAATCGCTATTGGTGCAATTAGAATTACTTTGAAGTCAATGAAATAATTACTTGCTAGATTTCTAACCCAGATTTCGGCTACTTACTACTTAAAAAATGCCGTGATGAATTACCTATGAAAAGTAATGCTTAGATTACTCCACGCGTAGTATTTATGATTTCATTGCAATCGGTACAGTCTTTTCAAAGATTAGCTCATACAGACAGGTAGACGGAATAATAAAAATTTAAAAACGCTTTGTCTATTTTTATACCACACTTCGATTTTATTTATAATAATACATATATAATAATTAATAAATAATGTTATCTGTTACTTTGTTAATGAGTTATTCTACTGGTGGGCACGAGCCTACTCTAAGTGTAACGCCACGATGGTCCAGTGAGGGTTGGCAGACGTCACACATTTTTGAGAACTTCACAGAAAATAGTCAGACAGCAGGCTTTCTCACGAGGTGATTTCTTTTATTTATATGAATCGATATATATTTTAAACTTCGATATAACTTTGTTTAGCTTTGTCCGTTACCCTGATTGTATTTTTTTTGTTGATTGTATTAGGTAGTCTATAACTACATTGAACAATCATGAATATTATCTCTATTATATATTACTCTTTCTGCACTCAACGCTCTCCTGAGCGCCGATTCTGACTGTGACTTGTTTGCGGATGGGTAACCGGATATATTGTAAAAGTGTTCGTTTCTGTGAGAAGGATGGATGATCATGTTCAGTTTTATGTTGATCTTTGTTTTAATTGATCATTTTGTTTATTATAGTTTTTAATTGATAGAAGTTTTAATGTATTTAATTATTTTAATTGGTACACTATCGTTTATGTGTTAGCACGGCAAATAAAACAACGACACCATTGAATATTGCGAAGTAGCCAGCTGTGCATACTTTTAAATCTTACTACCAAACTCGCATCCAAGTTGGTTGTTACAATTTGAGCTTTTCCTACAGTTAAAATACTTTTGTTACTGGCGAGGCAATTAATTTTTTTGGCTTAATATTTCGACAAGCGAGACGTTTATTGTCGTTAACCCAGTACTATAAATCTTTAGACTTCTTGCTATTGAATACTTCCTGATAGTAAAATGTAGTCACATATTACACGATCCCGCAATCAAACCTAGGATCTCATATTCAACAGAACCGCTTGAGTTTACACCACTAGAAAAACAAGGCAGTTGTGCAGCAACATAACAATGACAAAATACAAATAAAACAAAGTTAGCCTTTTCAAATCGATTCTTGGAACAACTTTTTGCACTCTATACGTCAGTTTGTATGTCAAAAAATATATCACTGTTTTTTATTAACCCTACGAATAGACACATTAGGACGTAACAAAACGAAGCAATCAGTTGCCGAAAACAACCACAGACAACCATTTAAGTGTTTTTACAGAACGTCAAGGATAATAGACAATTGTACCTACTTAATTGACATAAAAAGTTAACGTACCTAAGGCTTTGTATGCATACAGTGGGATTCAGAAATAAATCTGAAGGGCGATTGGCTATAAAAATACTTTAGTGTTGGGCTGTGTTAAAAGGGTTATTGTTTTAAAATAATGATCAATAAGGGGAACCGATATCTTTCGCTGGAACTGTAAACTGTTGTGTACAATAAATTAAAAGGCATTGGGCACTCCAAATTACACTACTATTGTTCAATAGTGTTTGTTGATAGATTTACGGATCATTCCCAATTTCCAATTATACAGGCGTTAAATATTGTTAGTTTTTATCATGAAATAAATCAAAATCATATTGGTCCTCATCGTTATCATCAGCTTATACTAGTCCAATGCTGGATATATGCCATTGAGCTTGGCAATTTTTATTACTTTAAGTTTTACTTTTTACCACAACTAAGATGTGGTTAGAGCCCGTATACCCCTTGACGTTCACCCCATTCATAAAAAGTTGTAGTTTCACCCCTTAACTCAGAGCCCTTTCACCCCTTATCAAGGGGAGAACCAAGATAAAATAAAACATATTATTTTTAGCGAACCCTTTGGCCCCTTAGTCATATCTTTACTGTTTAAGAGTAAAAAAGGACAGTCAAAGAAAGAAACTAAAATAATAAAATTTCTATTTATTTAATTTTACGCAGGGTATTGGATTTATTACTATTTTTTACTATGGCAACACATAGGTTTGCTACAAGGGTTTCCATGAGTATTCATATACATATCAAATTATTATAATAATAATAAATTTTAATTCAATTTAATAATAAATTAAAAATATTAGTAGAAGAACCAAAAATAGAAAATAAATTACTTATCATTTTCAAGATATTTCTTTTTTCAATATTTTAATAAGTATATGTTCAACTCACCATATGTTCAACTCACCATAGATATTTTTTTTGTTGATTGTACTTTTTTTGATTTTATAATACGAGGCGAAAAGGTACTCGAATTATTTGGAGGGGTGAAAAGCGACAAATACCTATTAAGAGGTGAACGTGCTCGTAGCCCTAAGATGGCAAACTAGCAAACGGCCAGTGTTACTTTAACCGGGTACTCTAGCTTAGGTTAGGTTACTCTAGCTAGTCCATAAAACATATAGGTCTGGCTGTGTATCTAATTGTCAATTGCATACGAGAACACTAATTTTCCTTCTAGACAACGCAGTATTCCCTACACGTTGTACATTTATTAACGGTAAACTTTCTTCAATATTAGGATATGGCATATTATCCGTCTGTATAGGATAGGATATATAAAGATCGTAAAGATGTTTCGATATTCTGATATTAAGTACTCAGTCACGCCTGAGCTGCTAAACGGATTTGGATGCAACTTGGCACACATATAAACCATGTCGTAGATAAACACAGGATAACTTTTATACCGGTCTGTGTCGGCGTAGCTGCGAACAGCAACTAATATATCCTAATAATTATGTTGACCGCCATTTTAAATTAGGAAATTCTGCTACAACGTTATATACATTAAATTCCCCTACTGCATCGTTATAAGCGATAGCTTGTGGTAACTATTAAACTACTAAATCAAGATGTTGGCTTTGACCTTTAAGCACTTCAATATCTTTACGTTTGTTATTTATCACCGGTTTGATAGTAAAAGCTTCATGTAGAAACAGGAATAAAGATTTATGTATTTACATGACTTTCCTCCAGTATAGCTGATATGTCTCAGCCTGTAAACATTTTTATACAAGATAACCACTGCACTAGAAATATTTCTTGTATCACAGAGCCTATACAAACATTAAAACACCATTCAAAGAACATCCAGACTCAAAACAACCATACCTATATGGATCACACACAATTTGTTTCCGATTCATGTGTGTGCGATTAGAACCCACAAGACTTAGCATAGTGGAGGTTACCACATAAACCACTACGCCATCCAGGTTAACAATCCAAATATTCTATAATATAACATATTTTATAATATAATCCTGTATAGTAAACAGTCGTCCTAGAATAAGAATAATTGCCAAGATGTATCATCTGAACTTTGCCAGTATATATATATATGTATAATTCGCGCGTTGCCGATTTTAAAACGAAGTCTGTTATATCTCTGTTCTGCCAATACAAAAGACAAAGAAAATCTGTTAGCAAGTGAAATCGTTATTTTTCAAAATTGAATCACTTAAGTAATGATAGATGGCGCTACATGTACTTATTTTGTTATCAAGTGATATAGATTGATTTTGAGTAGTAGAGCCTCGCTGATTTCAGCATGAATGGGCCAACTCGACCGTGGAAGAACTACCCTCTCACAGAATATCGACGTGAAATACCAGTATGGTTGTTACCTGTTGTGTTTCGTTCGGTGAGTGAGAGTGCCGGAGGCCCAATCACCCCCTTTCCCTCATTCTCGCTCCTTCTCCCTCCCACTTCCTTTCCTAAAGGGTCGGCATTGCGCAAGTAATGCCTCTGGTGTTGCAGGCTTCCATAGGCTACGGTGACCACTTACCATCACGTGGACCGTATGATTGTTTACCAACCTAGTAGTACAAAAAAAACTATAGTATAATAACTAATACTAGTTTATTCGGTTGGGATCGTCTGAAAGCCTAGCGAAGGTAGGTAACCGTTTATCTAGTTTCCCCAGCTAGGATGTTCCAGATTGAGGAAATCTCAGTCATAAGCAGGATTTCGTTGTACTCTGCGTCTCTTATAATTAATCCGAATATACATACATAATTTCGCATATGGGTATAGGCGTATAACTATATATGTACCTTTGCCTCACCGTTTGGTGATTCATAGGGGTAGGCAGAGTTGAATTATATCAAAATTTCGCCAGGCATTGTATTAGGGTTCCAGGTAATAAGTTGGCAAGCCTATAGCCGTATACTGGGCACCGTTCCAGGCCCCAAGCAGCCACAATATCTTCAGAGAAAACTGTATTCTTTGCCTGACTAGGGAAACCGCGATCTCAATGCAGTCGCCATCACTACCGCTGCGCGACCGAAGCAGTATTCGAGGCATATAAATAATCTTAAGTGGATACCTAGCATAAATATATAGAACTAGGTATAGATAATAGACTAGACTGATAGTTTTTTGTACCTGTCTTATTTAATAGGTCAAATAAATGACGCATCCAGCCGTTGTGTCAGTTTTTATTCGCTACGGTTGTACTTGAATAGAGTTTATAAAGCGTATGACATGAGTTTTGTAAGTATGCATGTATAATTGACTAGTTACTCCTGCTGTTTAAACTCGTGGTAACTGTCGATCTTCAAGATTTAGCTTTAATTTTTATTAATTAATAAATATATGTTACTACATCAATATCAATACGCTTGCACGCCTAGTCTATTCAATCGATCATCACAAAATTACGTATACACGTAGTTAGGGGTACAGACAAGGACATAAGGTACCTTTCATCCAGAAAAAAAGTATTGGTTCCGAGCGTATTGATGTAGTAATATATATATATATATATATTAACTAATAGGTAAATTCAAATTTAAGCTAAGCCTTGGTGATCAGCAGTTACTACGTACAAAACAAACTCACATATGCATTTATAATATTAGTTAGAATAAGTTGTACAAATTTTTTTTAGTGCATTTATATAAGTATGTATAATGGTCACGGGGAGACCATGGCTGCTGAAAAGCAACCGACGTCGGGGAAAGTGTAAAATTAAATTAAATCTAAATAGTTTTAATAGTTTTAATAATAATTTAATTAGCTTAAAAGTTTGTAAAGTTTAATAGTAGTATAGTGTAACAGTTTTCAAAATTTTGTAATAAAGTGTCAAATAAACAACGCGATAAAATCCGTATATAGTAGTTTAATTTCAATCTACTATCAGTCTCTCGCTTTAATCACTGAAAAGGAAGCCAACGGTGCATCACACCAACATTTTTCGATACGAATTTAGATCCTACATTATAAGAAGCGAACTTATACTCCGTCCAATACCGACTACTAAAAATTTCTTAACAGAAATATCCAATAACACGGGCTGACCCTGGTATTGAACCCGAGACCATGCCCAGCAGGCGCATGGCTAAATTCATCTGTAACTGTGCCTGTTAGAACAGAAATAGGCTCGTCCCCAAGCACATGGTACAAAAATGATAGCTGACAAAAAAAATTAGGTCTTGTCTTCATCTGTCTATCCCTATGTGGTATAGACTATAACTATGTACATATGTATTAAGCGGATAACATAGGGAATATTACTAAGGAAAATGGATAAGAAATGATTATATCTATAACACAAAAGAGAAGCATTTTTATGTATATAGTAATAGGATGCGTAGGTTACAAGTATAAAATCACGGGCACAGCTAGTTTCCCAATAAATTCACCAAAGTTATGTTTATAAGGCTAGCTTCCTAGAAATACAATTCGCTCGGTAAACTAATAAAGGAGTTTATCATTACGAGCAATTTACAATCTAAATAAATCACTGTAATACATTAAAACCGTGTGTTATTCGTATTTTATTCAGTGCAAGTCGTTAAAGTCGTGTGATGCTTAAGACCTGTTGTTGACTGGTGCCCCGGCCGGTAACTTTATTACTTACGCGTTCATTTCGCATGTTATCATATTGTTTTTATCCAAACTGCGTTAGTAGGAACTGACATTAATTTAATTTTAGTGCCTTTAAGGAACACGGCACCAGCACTTGTGATGTTAGTAGGATCTAAAGTCAATTAAATTTTAGTGGCTTGAAGGAACACGGCTCCAATGCTCCAAAACTAGCTTCAATAAAATTTTGGTAAAAAGAAGTAGCACTTTTGGTGAACAGACATGATGCATAATATTACAGATCTTATATAATATACAGTCTTAGGCCTTGCATTATCTGGATATTGAAACTGAGCTCTCATGCTCAACAGTCAGATTCACTATCTATGTAATAGATATTATAATTCATAAACCTAAAAAGTAAACTAAAACTTTTGAGTATCAGTGACAGCCCATGCTTAAATCACTGCAGTGAGGTTACCTTTATGATATAGACAAGGAATAATCGAAATTCCACAGCGTTAAGAGCATTTTCACTCTGAAGTTGCCTAGTAAATATTGTGTTATATAATATTACTACTGACTTTAAATTTGGCATAGAGATAGGTCCCTATAATCCCTAATAACTATTCTCAGGATTTTCGAAATTCACACAAAGTCACTTAACTAAACTCCGAACGGAGTCACGGACAAACGCTGGTTTATGATATTAGTATAGATTATAGGTGGCAAAGATCCAATATAAGACTGATGGGCAACATCTTCCATTTTTGAATTAATAACATCACACAGTCACAATCGATCTCCCAATACGGCCGTGTCAACACCTAATTTGGTCGTGGCCCAGTCGGAACATTTGCCCGTTATGGTTAATTGTAAAATGCTCATCTATTACTGTGGATGTGACTATAAGTTCTACTCGTCGTGTTAAATTGACTTAGGAAACGTATTTAAAATTGGGCTATGGAAATAAATGTATAGATTCAGATAGAGAGATTTATGCATGATGAATATTTTGAATTTCAAAGGGACTTACTTAGCCTAACGCCAGTATATCCATTAAGAGGTTTATTATAGATATTCGCATATCACTAGTTAGAGAAATAGAGGGTAAGCCTTTTGTTGTCAAGCGGGCACATTGCCAGACTTTGTGTTATTATTGAGAACTTCTTAACAGAAAAGCCAAATAACACTCGTGCCTAAAATATGTCTTAAATATATTTTGGATGAATTTTAATTGCAAAACTCAGTGTATATATAATTCTGACGCTAATACAAATCATGATACTATTAAGATGTTGTAAATGGAAGATCAGTCAGAAACATGCAACGTATATCAAGCTCATTATATCATAGTGGATCCTGCTCATTATATTGACGAGAATAACATAAGCGGGCTTCTTTTAGTTATCATAAAATAATAACCAAAATGATCTATTTGAGATAAGTGTCTGTTTTTTAAGCAGATATTTTACAATCACCCAATTGTACTTACAGCTTATAAAATTGAAATCTATTTCTTAATTACCTACCCAATAAACAGAAACAAATCTTCTTTCAATTATAAGGAAAAAATGGCAGCCATATTAAAATATTAACCAACTTTGATATACAGCCTCTAATAAAACAAACTTATTTGTTTTATTACGTATATTAAAGACTGTTTGGTTAACTAGCTATCATTAGCCGATTTATAACTGATAAAGTTATAAAATATAAATATAAGCTTCTTTAAACAAATAATGTTATTGGACTGGTCGTTTGCAAACCGGATAACGATGCTCAATGTGCCTTATCTTTATATTGAAAACTTAAGTGTGTATAAGATTTGTGGCGATTTAAAGCGAATTATACACGATAGCAGATATTTATATAGCATTATCTGTTGATTAAATTTAATGTTTTATTTTAGCGGTTATGTAGAATCAATTTTTGTTTATTTGACTAGGTTGAGTCAATTTTGTATGGATGATTTTATAGTAGCTCGTTGAGTAAATATGGCAATTATAATAACTACTTTATTTATTTTTTGCTTAAGTAGATACATTCGGCGCCAGCGTGGTGAATTTTAAAGTCAACAAACAGCCTCGTTTTACTTCATAATCAACGAGATTTTGTAGGACTTTTACATTAAACATTTTAGGACCCCGACATACTAACGAATTAATATAATCTGCGATAAAAATTTAGTTCCTTTTGTCCTAAGACAGCGTAATTTATCTACTTATTATTGTAGACACATTAATAATGAAATAGTAATACCACATAAATCTATCGATTCAATTCCAAATATAATGTACCTATAAATTTTAAGTATTTATTTGAATATTCAATATAAAGCATGCTTTTGAAATTTCTTTACAAAAAGTAATGGTTGTATACCTCAGCGTTAAGTTGTTACGCTTTTTATAGTAAATCGATTGTAACGCTGTAACATCCCAAACACAGTCTTTTGAAATTCTGGGAGTACTTACTTAAAAAATGGATGATCATATAACTTAAACATTATAATATGTAATAGCGTATATAAGTAATATAATGTTTAATAACGGCAAACGAAATAAATATTTGCTTATCAAGTTTTTAAAAATCATATTTCAGTTTATTAATCAATGTAAGATTCTCACCTGAAGATTCTCACCTGGCCTAGAGTAGTTCTATGAATTTTAGAATTTAAAAGCGTTTAGCCTCACTATTACACCTCAAGCAACTTTAGGTTTAGCTTTTTAAAATCAATGCAATATGCCACACGAGTACAATTTAATATAAAAAGGGTGTATTATTCAGTTAAGATGCCAAACAAGCATGATTATAAGTGAATACTGCAGCCCACAGCCGTTTGTTACACCAATGATATCACCACATAACCCTTCAACAATAGTTGTGGTTTTATTGCATAGGAAAAAGGTTACCATAACACTGAGCTGTTAGGACTTCGTCTCCTTAAGAAGACTGGTAACTCTTCATACCACAGGAATACAGCACGAGATTACTTGTCTTTGCTTGCGATCTTCTGTGAAGCTGATGTATCTCGCCTGTCAGGAAGTCCCAGATAAAACAAAATCCCAAGTTTAATTAGGGATTACCTCTCCTAGCTCTTATAAACTAAAATATACTATTTTTAAAATAGCTTTAATTAATATCGGATGGTTATAATTTAAAAATCGTTTCGAATCAAGATGACGACTATTAAAAAACCAGAGTCTCGCGTATATGTGTATGGAATATTTCTTTAATCCCAACATACTCTGTTAAGTATAAAATTAATAACACAAGGCCATCGTAGCAGTCCACAGTTGCCCTAACATATCAACCTTCACCTTCAAACCGACATTGTAACCATATCTAAAATATCGTTTCTCAATTTTACTCTAGAACCTCTTGCAACACATTCTCCGAACTCCAAATACTTCAAGCTAGTTAATGACTCACATTTGTTTAAAAAAATCGAAATGTCGGCCATATGTCATACATCAAAAGTCGGCTAAGAATGAGAGCATTACATTACAGTGCAGTTACAAGGTTAACAATCGTAGCTTTAATGTCAAATTGTTCAAAACGTGCCGTGACGTGACGGGTGAAGAACAAAAAATTTGCTCGCTTCATAACAGCGCAGTGGCTGATTTGGACCGAATTGATGAACATCGATGAACTAGTGGCACTGGAAGCGATGTGATAGGTAATAAAAGATTAAGTTTAAATGATCAAATGTGTATTTTGCCATATTTTGAAAGTGATATAGTTATATTCAGCTCGCCTCATATGGCTCAAGCTAAAATGAATTCCCTCTACACATAACATAAACCTATATATATTTACCATATTATATCACTCCTATTTTTCAATCTTGCAGAAATGAGTCGCCATACTCTAATTTTATTTAAAATACACATACAATAAAACCAAATACGGACAATATGGTCTTAGATACGTTTTGTTTTTCGTTAAATTTTTGATCTAACTAGCAAAAGAATAAATACTTCACGTAGTTAAAAATATATTTTATTTATAAATCGAGACAATAAATATGTTTGCGCTCTCTGTATGTTGAAATACCACATCTAGATAATCTATGCATTTTACAGCGTATTGTGGCTGCACCGTTTTAGTTAAAGCAAAAAAGGAGTCATGGTCACTCATCGGAGCCATAACAACCTCTGACCCCAGTTCCGTGAAACGTAATTACATTTCCTATAGTACGAATGGCTGAAATAGTTGTCGTATTTATTGATTTGTTATTGAAAATAACATCAGCTTTATATTTGTAATAACATAATGACTACTGATTCTATTTAGTGTATATGTGCTCTATAAATGATAAACACAAGTTATAAATACATAGATTTTCAAAGATATAAAAAATAACGTACCTTTGCTATTTTTAATATCTTTAAATAAAAACAGATTTATTTTTAAGAATAATAATTCAATTCAAAGTTCATATGTGTTCATAATAACGTCAAACATTGAAAATATATCATATTTATATTTATAAGCGAAAGCAGAAACTACAAAAACTTATTCTCAGAATCGAGCTACCAACAAATAACTCAAAGAAAATCAAAATAACACGAAAACTCAAATCGCTTTATATTTCAAACTAGATTTAAGTATAAGTACATTCACGGTAGTTATTTAACATTTTATTATATACTATGGTATTAAATTAACTTCAATACCATTGGACAATGTATCAAGGGGGTCTATTCGAAGGTGACAATTGTAAATGCCTATAAATATGTCTATTTGTCGTTGCCAAGCATGATGCGTCATTAGAGCTGGTACTGTAAATGAATTCATTGTAAATTGGTCTCACATTATGTCAGCTTAATGAGGCGCTTTCGTTTTCAGTTCTGCTTAACAAAATGTACGTCATTCATTTGCTAGGTCTAAATAAATTGCTGTGCATACAATATCGCAATTTGGAAACTGTATCTGTTAGTGTCTGTAGTGTCTACATAATAGACACTACTAATACGTTTTTAGAAGGACCAATACTTCATAATGTCACTAACTAGAGCTCCTTTTCTCCTTAGCTTACCAAGTCCTAACATGACCCTTTAATGTCTGTATTACTTAAATAAAATACCTATTTCAAGGAAAATATATATGATAATTAAGTCTTTGTACACTTCCATCAGGTTTAAGAAGGCGACAAACAACGAAAATATTTTAAAAGACAAAATGTATGCGTACTCGTGGTATTTCTTGAATAACATAATAAAATATTAAGATGGAAACACAAAGATCTTTTTAAAAACAAAATACCCAAGATGAAGCCCGTCGCGGATGCGAGCAAATATTTAAATTTCAATTCGAACGTCGCATATCAATGGAGAGCCATAAGCCACCGGACTTTTACTTTTTTTTTAGTCAGCCTGCACTGAGACAATAAAGAAAAAGCCATAGGGGGAAAAAGAAAAAACAATTCGAAAACAGCATCTAGATTCGAGACACTGGCTGATTCGAGGCTGGAAACAAAAGAAGTCGGCTCCCGCCTGACCGAGATCTTGGCGTACGCGGGCGCATCTCGTTTACTTTTTTAGTTTTTTTTTTGTTTGTTACATTGCATCCATGTGATTTCTTTTCTCTGATGCATCACAATGAGACGGCCTATCGAACGTCAGTAGCTATTTTTGTAATAATTACATACATACGAGTTGCAATGATAAATGAGTAAGTCGATTTATGAAAAAATATATAGCTAAATAAAATAAAATTTGGTTTAAAATAAACACATATCCGTGTAAATATCAACAAAATAAATTTAAGGTATTCCTACAATTAAATTGCTGCTATTACTCAATAAAACTAAAAATGTAACGTATACGTAACGAACACAGTAGTTTACAAAATACAAACCACAGCCATCATTTATTTTAGTAGTAAAATAGTGAACTTGATACTATTACAGTAGAAATGCTGCTTAAGTTTGAAACCATTTTAAAATAGCTTTATTCTTGCCACATTTCGAATGTAGTCAATTAAATTTCGAACTCTTCTTAGAATAATTTTATTTCATTAAAAAATATAAGACGCTGATGCTACTAACTTTATTAGTTATATGAGCAATCGCTATAATTATCTGTATTTAATACCAATGAGGTTGTAATCTTGATCAAAGGTTAGATCATCGCCGCATATATTATTTATCTGTGCATGGGAAATATGCTGAGGAACAGGATTCGATAGGATGTTTGCTTACTCATCTCTGCCTTCAATGAGTAATATAGAGTGTTCTTTAAAGTAATAAAAATAAGTATACTAGAAAACGGTTTCAGTTAAATGTTAATGGAAATAATATTTTCCTTGTAAGTTTTAGAACGTTCGCAATGTGAGACAAAAAAGAAACATCATTATATTTTTTATATCTCAGTGATTTTAAAGAGTATTTTTATAAGTAACGGTTTGATGTATTATATTGAAATCAATATTGGAACTTCTGTCTATTAATAGTTAATAATCTAGTGGTAGATTGTTGGATTGCCAATAAAATTAAAACTAAAGCACCTCTGGCATTCAACTTATTCTCGTGTTATAAATGGTAAATATCGCATGACATCTTAGACCTTTCTATCATTTAGGTCTAAGCTTGCAGTCGACCTTAGTAAATCCTGAGTGTGTTTGTTGTTTTGTCATTATAATCATTGGACCTTCGTGATTTTGTGTGCAGTTTACGAGCCGTAAGATAAGTAAACAAATGTTTATACCAAAATGTGCACGATTTCTACGGAACAGACATAAAACTGAAACCAAGGCGACAAATTAAAAGTAAGTTATAACAATAATCTGTTGTCTGAAAGAAGGCAAATTAGGATTTTTTTTAAATAATTAGTCCAACGATATGAATATATCTTAATTAGTAATTTGACTATATTTTACAAATAATAGAGTCCTTAAAAAAAAAACAAAATTGAGGAAAATGTTCAAGCCAATAAACTAAAACTAAATTAATTTAAACTTGCGCACTTGTTATTGTTTTCTTCAATCGATTCATAATAGATTGAATACTCAACATTCGAGAGTCGATCGTAAGGTATAATAAAGTACTAGCTTCGATTGCCCGGTTGAACAAAGTGCCTATGAAGTTCTTAGCATAGTTATAGCTCGGAGTCGGGCAGTGAATGAATCCGGTACTCGCCAATAGTACATACATATATAGAATCACGCCTATATTTCCAAAAGGGTAGGCAGAGGTGTATCACCACACATTAACCAACTTTGATTTTAAGTCCAAGTTACAGGAGCGAGCCTTTGGCCGCCAATTAAATAGTATACACAACACATCAGTGCGAATTGTAAGTAATTAATATATGTCTGCTTAGCCTTTCGGGGCTATAAAGGCGTGAGCATATACATATAAACATGGTTAACGTTAAAAACAACACCTGGATACATATAACATATCTGTTTCTTACCGAAAACTATACACAAATATTTACCCCCGAATTCTTAACACGTACATACATTAGCAAGTGGCCCAAAGGATTGTTTATGTGGACAGGGTGCGGTGTGGTAAGTAGCAGTCGAATTAACACCACCACTTAGCAGTTACTTACTTACTTGGGGATGGACGCAGGTGGTCTTTGTTTAAACGCATTGTTTTTTTTTTGAGGCAAAGGTATTGCTCAGCTTTTAGTGGATTAATGTGAGGTTATGTGAGGTAAAGGAGGTTGGATTAGATTAGCTGCTTTCGTTTTAGAGGAATGGCGTAAGATTGTATATGAAATACATTTTATACACAACCTTACGCCATTCCTCTGGATCTTTCTAAGACTGAAGTTGAGATCAAATATACAGATTGCGTTGCCATCTACTCGGATTTGTTCTAGACACAGATACCGTGTAGTTGCTTATGTGGGCACCAATACGCCGAGTGTTATGTATAAGATCACGCGAGATAAATTTAGTGTGTTACATAAATAATTCTTGAAAGCTTGGGTGTTCTTTGTGTCCGTTGTTTGAATGCTTGTTAAGTTGCCGTGACATTGAAATTGTTGTTAATAATGATAATATTGATTTAATAAAATTGTTAATGTAATAAAATCAATAATACCGCATAGGTAATTGTAGTTTCATAATAGACAATATATGTATGATAGACTATCCTTCATTATTTGTGAAAGCAATTATTATAAATAAATTAAGAATATTAATCTTATTATATATTTAAAAACAGTTTTCTGTTTGTTTGTCCTCATCTTTACTTGAATAGCACCAAAGAATCTAAATGGTTATTTTGAAGGAAATAGCAATTTTCATCATTCATTATCTTGGATTATTTCATGCTTTATTGTTCGTTGTTAAAAGACAACCACTGCATAAGGGAAAACAAAGGACACGAAGGACAGCCAGACCTGGAACAACTATTTGTGGGTCACACACATATTGGTTCCGTGTGAGGATCGAACCCACAACATTCGGCGCCGTGGCAGTGCCAGCTAGGGCTTCAACATATGCAGATATATACAACGTATGCATAACTTGGTCTGAATAAATCGTTTACAATTCAATAGTTTGCACCGCAGTGTTCATAGGATATAATTAACGCCTGCTCTCAAACGCGGCGCATTGTTAAAAGGTAAATAATTTAGCATTAACATTAAATTATTAACTATTAGCTCGTAATTACCTATAGAACTATATAGCTGTGTAAGATCTTAATGGATTTCTATTGCGTTAGTACCGCCATAAAGGACTACCTTAATAGTAAAGTTTCTTATATATATCCTCGTAATGCCTTCCATGGGTATTTTACAAGCACATTTAGGCTGTTATGTATATGCGCCACGATAATTACTAGATTTCACACCTAAAACAGTCCTCGAATCTATAGAGACAGTTCTAACGCGTACTTAGTCATGAGTTTATGACACAGAGAACACCCAGACTCAGAACTATTTGTAGATTACACAAACAATTTAACTGTGTGGGATTCGAACTCACATCACTCTTTGCAGCAGTAACGGCGAGGCGATCGCTTGTCTGCTACGCCATCTTTGCAAGTGCATCATGCATTAAATGTGCAAGGTCTCCAAAGTAGAATCGGATTTAAAAACCCAATACATCTTTGCTTGCGTCGTCGTAAGGACTCAGGGCCTACGTTATTGTAAGTAGCAAGGCTAAGATTTACTTTTAAATTGTCCTACTTTCTATCTTAAAAGTTTGCATACGTTCTTTACGCGCATAGCACACATATTCTAGTCAATCTCAGCATTAACAAAATTACGTAGGATTGGCAACTCTGAGATTGATAAAACTATTATCAAAATTGTTTAAAAAGTTTTAGAACAAAGTGTACCAAAAAGCTGATCAAAACATTTTGTAAGCACATTCGAAATACGTCGCATCATTCACCGGGCTTCTATGGATATCACTTGATCTACGAATTGAACTCCTACTTTGGATATGCCAGTTATCTTTTTTTATCGAATTAATTAATTAACCTCTAAAATATGTATATTTTCAAACATGGCTTGTTATTTGGTAACGATTTGTAAAAACATACAAAACCACTATCTTTTAAAATTAGAAATTTGGATTTTATTACTTTATTTGAAATAATCTCATCTGTCTTTACTAACTAACGCAACCATTAACATTTAATATATATGAACAAGTTTTTTAATAAAAGAAACAAGTGAGAATCGGCAATGAATTGCCGTAAATCTTAGAGTTCGCGAAAATGGCTCAAGTAATATACAAAGGTCACGTGATACCACGTGACCTGAAGGTCAGAGGTTAAGGGTCATAGTCATTTCAGGGGTATATCGACTATGCTGAGTCGAATGGTGTTGACCGAGAGTCTCTAGCTCTTACGGTTCTTGAGTTGAAAGTTGTATAACAGACAGACGAACGGTCGGACAAAGCTGTTGTATAAGAGTTTTTTTTAACTTTATAAACGCTAGTCTACTGGTCCTTTTTAACATCTTGTTAATAAATAATTACCAAGCAACCACCACTAATGCATATACATAACTGCACTCTATCTACTCCACAGCAATAGCTAGACCCTTTTTGACAATGTACTCGAACAGAAGCACTCCTCACCAAGAATGCCACATCCAAAATATACAAACATAATTAGTTCCGAGTGTTCTACATAACCTAATCGTCAGCCATTACGTCCTACCAGAACTAATTCTCTCCGCCTTATCATAATTTGAATCGACATTCTGGATGACTTTTGTATGACAAACCTCTGTTTCTTATACGGTTATTAATTTTTGTAGCGTTCGTAGCTGTACTATGAATTCGTTGGACTCATTATATAGAGGATAGTTCACTCAACTCTGTTTTAGGTCAAAGTTTTGATGAAGGTTTGATAAGGGGCTTCGTTGTATTAGTAGAAGTACCCTCTGATTATTCTAGTAACGCTGTATATGTCGGCAACGTAGATATTTTGACTTGAGGACAGGAACTTTCAAAAGAATATAGCACACTTAAATTTAATTAACAAGTAATATTTGATTTCATGGATGACATTCAAACAAACTACTATTAACAGTAAAAGATGTCGCCAAATTGTAGAATGAGTCGGTACGTCAACTAGACGAGATCATCCCTTATAGCTTAAATATAAACGATGTAGAAAGGAGGTTGAAACTAATTTATTTCGCTACTTATCTAAAACAGTAGCCCACAATATAATCAACTAAGATTCTAAATACTAAAAGTTTTGCAAGTCTCCTAACCGTATAAACTCGACACTATCCAAATACGGTTTGATGGCATACAATAACGAGCTGTTGAAATAAAAACACCAATGTATTTAAAACTACAATCGTAACCCAAATGTGAAAGACAATAGCTGAAAGGTCACGAGGCAATCTCGCTCTAAACTTTGTAAAATCGAAACTCAATACCTTAAAAAGAGTATTTCAATAGAAAACTCCTTAAATGTGTATAATGCTTAAAACGTTGGCTAAAATTAATGTTGGCCGTGTCTGAAATTTATATTCTTTACTAATTATATACTTTTGGAAACATTTATAATCCTTACTAATAATATATGTCCTAAAAGTCTAGTTGTAATGTTTGTTTGTTACGATTTAAATAGATAACTTTCGCACTGCTACCGTAACGCCTATCTCCACACCATATGACGTCATCAGTATCTGATGACGTAACGTGGTGTGGAGATATCATTGTGAAGGATATAGAGTATTTCTTTTTAACTAGATTGAAATTTTGTTAAAGAAGAACTGCTGACATCTTAAGTATGGTAAAGCAGATAAAGACAAGAAATCTTCTGGATTTGTGTGTTCCAACTATAAGATGTAGAATAATAAATAAACAAAAATATTAAAATTTATAATATTTAAAAGCAAGAAATCCAATATAATTTTATGTCCTAATCAATAAACTAAATATGCAACTAATCAAATATATTTAACGATATTAAAATTTACTATTAATAAAAAATTATTTTTTAAAGACCATAATAAAAATCAAATTTAATTAATATAAGTTATTTATTATTTTATGCAAATACGTCAAATTAGTCCCAATAAAAGTTATCGAACTATTCAAATATCAGTCTTTAGATCCTTCAACAAAGAAGTCTCATTCAATAACTGTAAATATTACTGACCTCTACAAATAATACGCAATACACAAAGCCTTCCAGAACAGTTATCCAACAACAGCAAAATATAGATCTACATAGATGTATCATAATAATCCTTATTGTACACAAACCTATTTCGCTAAACAAGAGGCGAATAACTTTCACCAGTACAATTAATTTCAAGCAATGTCTCGATATCAAAGTCATCTGCAACCGTTCAGGTCATCTACGCATTTAACTTAAATCTTATGCCCAATAACCTATTGTTAGGGCCAATATAACCACTCTCAAAAGTCACGGCTGCTTCCATACTGGCATATTGCAGGCCCTACATGGTAAGGACCTAATGACCTACGACATTTCAACCAGTAGCGCCCTCTCTGTCTGTCTATACACGCGTAAAAGGGATAGACGATCACCATAATAGAATATCAGTGTTTGTTTTATTCGATTTGTAAGTGGCTAGGATATCTGCAGTTTCTCATATTGTTTCTTTAGTAGTGTGTGCGGTTTTTTGTTGTTTTTCAGTCGAATGATAAAGTTTCCCATGGGATTCTGATACGAATGTATTTGTTGCAATAAAAGTCGCATTGGCTAAGATTAACTGTTTATAACTTGATTTATATATGTTGCGCTGCCGCTAAATTCGCGGTTACGTTTTCTAATCGTGAGGTTCATGTTCGAATCCCAAGTTGGGTTGACTACACGGTTAGCGTAGTGGTTTAAGTGGTCGCCTCGCCACAGCCACTGCGCCGAATGTTGTGAGTTCGAATCCCACAAAGGATAAAAATTTGTGTGATCCACAAATGGTTGTTCCGAGTCTGGATGCTCTTTGTGTTCGTTGTTTGAATATTTGTAAAGTCTTCCGCGAAAAAGGAATAAAATAAAAGCGGGATATAACTTTAAAAAAAGAAAATAGGCACATGGTTGGGACTTTTTATTAAGAAATGCATAGTTAGCTTTAGAAATTCTCCGTAGTCTGGAATGATGTTTGGTAGACAGTCCTAGGCTTGTCTTGTCCTGCTGTGTGACGTAGGATAGAATACATAGTTGGCAAAATATAGATGTCATACATATTGCCCCTTCAGCACATATAAATACGTACCGCCTGAACATACTGAGAAATAATGCTTGCATTATACCTCTGTCTAACTTTTCACTAGAGGCGTGATATTTATATTACTACCTTAAATCCTGTGTTGATTTATAACAAAACTATTTACTAAACAACATTCAGGCACTAAACCTCTAGCTATCTAGCATTGCTATCTTATCTATTGAACTAATGCACTTAATCTGTGTACTGTTACAATTCATTTCATATCGTTCAGAATATATCAATGTTCTCAATTGTAGTTCATTCAATTTTGAATATTGAATATATCGCCGCTTGTATATATACAAAAGATTTGTGACTTGTATATATAGCTTGAAGATATACAAACAGCGATAGCCTAGTGGGAAACCGTTGGACTGCCACGCAGAGGTCTCGAGTTTGATCCCAAGGCTCGCACCTCTGACTTTTCGAAGTTATGTGCGTAACAAATAGTTAATTATCGCTTGCTGTAACGGTGTAGGAAAACATCGCGAGGAAACCTGTGTGGCTAAGAGTTCTTCAAAATCTTTTCGAAGATGTGTGAAGTCTACCAACCCGCATTGGGCCAGTGTGGTGGACTATGGCCTTACCCTTCTCACACTGAGATGAGGCCCGTGCCTAGCAGTGGGACAGTTTAATACAGCGCTGATATTATATACATACATCCTTGAAGGATATAAGCAGAAGTTTATTACACTCAAATTTTGCCAGTTGTTTTTAGGTGGAATAAATAATAATATTGCGCACATTGCGCGTATGTCCAGACTGAGCTGTTACTAAGTATTTGCTACAAGAAAACATCCAATAAGACTTTATAGAATCCAAGAATCCAACCCAACGCAAATATAAATATAAACATGCAACCAGATTGATGCTAGAATATAAATTAAGTTACACCTACACCTTGCCGAATAAATAAGAAGTATCAACTATATTTTACTGGTAATAATGTAATATACGCTAAAATACCACATAATAAAGAATGGGCCTGTTGGTATCTTCTGTACATAGTTAGAAGTGAAAACAAAATTACTTTTTAAACCATTGATTGAATACAAAACCTCAAGACCAAAGAGAGGTGAAAACTCAGGCAGTCAGTTTTTATAATGTCTCAAAAAAAAACATGCAGGCAGTCTTTGGGGATTGCCGATAGAAGTGAAAGCTAAGTAACTTGTGAATTGTATCGTCGATTTATTAGATTATTGAAGTGAAAACTTCTTTAGGCGCGTTGAGTACTTTTTGGGTGAACAAAAATCATGGATTTCACGTCATCGTCACCAAACGCTTTCCATGAGCTATATGTATACTGTGTATATGTATTATGTGTACTTTTTGGGTTAACAAAAAGCGTGAAACTCTCGTCATCGACACCGTACGTCATAATTCAAAATTCAGAAATAATAATCTAGTAGTTCGACGATACAATTCACAAGTTACTTAGTTTCACTTCTATCGGCAGTCCCCAAAAACTGCCCCGCATGCTTTTATTTTAGAATTTTGAATCATGACATTCAGTGACGATGACGCGAGTTTCACGCTTTTTGTTCACTCAAAAAGTACACATACACAGTATACATATAGCTCATGGAAAGCGTTCGGTAACAATGACACGAGTTCCATAATTTTCGTTCACCCAAAAAGTGCTCAACGCGCCTAAAGAAGTTTTCACTTCAAAAACTGACCCATTGTAGCTAGCTTGAGGGCTATTACTCTGAAAACTCTCAGGCAGCCTTATTTTCGATATACGAAGGATATCGTTAATAAACAAAAATCTTTTACTAGAATTCCGTACGTACGCCCTACCAAGATAATCACCACAGCCTCTCTTAAAAATTACGCAAACATTGCCCAACATACAAAAATATCAATATATCAAATTTATAACAAGTCGTTTAACCCAAAGCAATTACACTGCTTTTACGAATAATAACACAAAAAGTACACACTAAAATATGTCCAATCACTCGGTCTAAAGTGGACGTAATTACTTTAATATACGTCCTTAGTACTCATCGGGCTAAAATTATTGGTGCTTTGAAAACTGTAATTTGTTTACGTTGAAAAATATACGTAAAAGGCACACATTAAAAAGATAACAATAATTGCATATCATGACAAGTATGGGGTTTTATGAGCAATATCGGAACGATCTTTGGTACAATGAGCTTACGTCAACACAGACTCGTGGAATGTTAAGAACATGTCGAAGAAAAGTATAACGAGAGCATTTTGTTATGACGTCATAGTCGGCGAGTTTGGAAGATAACGGCATCCATGGGTGGGATTTTGGAGACTTACCTGTGAGAGTGTTTTGTAGAATAACAGGTGTTTAAGGTTTGCGATATATGAACTATGTGTTGCGTTCCTATAATGTAAATGTGTAATGTCTTTACAAAGTCACTCCTGAAGGGATCCTTAAAGATTTACGGACCTCTTCCGAAGTGACTTGGACCTCTAAGCCCACATTTCGTCAACTATGGCATTTTAGTCCTGCATTTTAGCACAGTAGGTAACCCTATTACCATCTTCTAGACTCAGTTCCAATTGCCGAGTAATAACGAAACATCTTGCAAAAAAAGACTCTAAAATAACTGCCTGACTCGGGAATCAAGCCCGATACCACATACACAACAGTAGCATTTATGACCACAAAAAATATTTTCCAGCTCGGCTAGTTACTATAAAATACTTTAATGTTAAGACACCAATCGCTTCCTTCAGACATTATAACCCCACAAATGATTATACATCATAATTATAATAAATAGATTCGGTCGCTATCATCGATGAATAAAATGAACATCAAAATAAATTTATTAGACAATACAACTGACATTAATTATCTCTACAGAATAGACCGCAAGCAGGTTAGTAGCACAACCATATTTGGTCTAATATATCTATCTTAAAATATAAACAAGAACTCGCGATACACGTATTGATTTCATTTACATAGGTACATACATAGACTTACGTCTATATAATAATAATATATAATAATAATATAATATTCTACCACATACACACAACACCATCTAGCCCAAACTAAGCAGAGCTTGTACTATGGGTACTAGACAATGGATACACATACATATATACTTTTTTTTTTTTTTTTGTAAATACATACATATTATATATAGAAACACCCAGACCAAGACAAACATCCATGTTCATGCACACAAATGTTTGACTTGTGCGGGAATCGAACCCGCGACCTCAAGCGTGGCAGTCGGTTACACTAACCACTACGTCATCGAGGTCGTCGATATATTCGCAATAAGGTAGTCTGGGTGCATTACATCCACATTTAGCCTGGTTTGTTTTTGGATCCCAAGTGAGCCTATTGCCAACCACCGAGTACATGGCTTGCTGGCCGAGTACATGGCTAGCATGACCTTCGTGCTTCTGCTGAGAATTTCCTAACGAAGAAACCCGATCGTACTTTGATCCAGTCATCGAACCAGGGTCCAATTTTGCATTAATGCAAATTTATGCCACAGGACCAACGAAGCGACGAATATTTCTTTACCTAGTTTCTGCCTGCGGCTTCACCCACGTGAAAACCATGTAGAAATATCGTGATAAAAGGCCTATGTCCTTCCCCAGGATACAACATAACTCTTTGCAAAATTACGTCAAATCGGTTTAGTGGTTTAGCCAAAGTGGGTATCAAACAGACAGGTATTTTCGCATTTATAATATTAGTTCGGATGTATTGAATAACATGATTATATTTTAAATTATATACGCAAGTTTTGATCTTTAAATATAACGCCGTCTACATGTTATTATATATTTTGAATTACATTTATTATTGTTCCATTATAACCGGTAGTGATTGCTAGTTCGAAACAGTAGGCTTATAAACATTCCTCACAAATACTGCTAATTAGACGGTTCAAGGTAGAACGCCAACTGATCATACCATACTTGGAACACCTAGACTCACAATACATTGCTTTTACATAATAATATAATAAATCAATCATTGTATCAACGCAATTCTCAATGTTAGCCTAACCTTTGCCCTTTTACTCAACCCTCAATTCTCAATATACGATACTACACCTCACATTACGTAAAAAAGACTTGACATTTTAAGCATAATCAATCATATACAGTACTTGCAAAAAATATAAAATAGGTATTTTATAATGCGAAAGGTAAATAATACATTATACGGTATTATCTTCGCTGATTTGTCGAATAAAAAAGGCAATATGTGGTCAGAATTTTATGACCGCAGTTTGGCAGGCCATATATTGACAGTGTTAATAATTAGCGCTCCTCCCATGCCCATATGTGGCTACTTTTTGGCGCCTGCCAATGATTGGCGTAAGAGTGGTGTTCGGACGTTAATGAGAAATGCTTAGCACTCCATTTTTGTTTTATATGCTCCATGTGCGCTTCCATTTTTGGTTAGCAGTTGTTTTGTTGGTTGTCCGTCAACCAATGTGGCTTACCGTTTTGGTAAGCAGGTGTGTTTGTGACGTAACAAGCTGTGCCATATTTAGGCTGTTAGTTTAAACATGTGGTTCCTTTTTTTGAGCTATACGGAATAGATGGAACGCTGTGCAAAATACAACGAAGACTGAACATACAGATATAAAATATGATCTGAACGTTTTATTTCGTTTGAAATACTAATGGCACGATTTTCACATCGGTCATAGTTTTAAAAATATCTATACTCAGTTTTTACTTCTATACACACATCAACAGAATCTAGAGATATTTTATATTTCATCAAATATCTAAAAATCTATGAAGAATTTTCTGATATAGTAAATGGAAGAATGATAATTTTAAGGTCTTTAATAAAAAATAAAATAAATTCGTGATTATTTTGTATAAAATAAAAAATTATCATCGTAGAAAATTGATATGATAGAAGAACTTACTTTATTTTTAAAATTATAAATTTTTAATAAAACTGAAAAATCTAATTAAATCTTAATATTAATAATGAGTGTTGGCACCTCTTATATTAATTACACATCGCCTCCTTCTGTGAGGAGGAAATGTTAGTGAAGGAGGCGGCGGAGAGGTGGAGGGAACGTTCAATCCCTCTCCCTAACCGCAGAGCCGGGCGCAGGAGGGCGCGAGACTAGCTCCAGCCACCCTGAGTAGAAGCCTGCGGGCGGTGGACCCATTGGGGCCGTCCACTGCCCGATCAGCGCAGGTCCGAGTAGGCGGCGTTCGTGTTCCGCGCACGCCTCTCGATGTTGGAAGGGGGTCTAGGTCCCCAGCCTTGTCGTCGGGGACCAGTGTGTTTGTGAATTTGTGTGATGGTTGTGTGGGACCCGCCACGTCCATCGGCGGGTCGAACCTTTGACAGGGTCGCGATTTGAATGTGAGAGCGATCCGCGCGGACCCGCCATAAAGGTGTGAGGAACACTGTGCGAATTTCCATCTTAGGGGCTGGATCCCGACATATCCTCATCGTCCGCCCCAAAACCGGCGATAGGGAATGTAATTAGCACATAAAACCGAGCCAAAAAAAAAAATTACGCATCGACATCCATTGTTCATACTTAAAATTAAATTTACAATGTCTTGCTGCGATATGAGGTCCCATGTTCTTTGCAAGTGTTGCTAAAGTTGTTGTTCCGTCGTCAGATTTGGCGGGAAATCTCTCAAAGCTTTTCAGATCAATCCAAAAGTTGAATATCGTGGTCTCGGAGAGCGGCCGACACTAGCCGCGCCGTATGAGAAGAAGAATTATAGTAGAAATTCCTGACCCATTTGGATTATGTGTGGGACAATAACAGACTCTACTACCTCCTCGTGGTATTTTTGTGCAGTTATGCTGTCTTGGATCCAAACGAACTGGGTTCATCCACCAAGACGAATTTCTGCCCACACCATGATTGTCCCGCCTTGGTGTGAGTGAACCTCTTGAGGGTGCCGTTGATGGCTAACTCACCCTGGAGTTAAACAAACGCGTGTTTTTCGTGAGTGGGGATGTAACCCACACCAGGACTCATTGGTGAACAGCACCAAAGACCATTGTTCGTCACTCTATGGTAAATACTCCCGAGCTCACGAAAGCCGCCGACCGCGATTGCCACGTCCCAATACTGGAACATGTAGCGGTCTTCAGCACGAAGACCAACTTCATGCAACCTCCTTCGTACGGTTTGGTCGCTGGTGGTCCTCCTGGAGCCTTTGTACTAGTTGCATCGCTGTGATATTGGGTTGTCTTCTGGCGGTCATTTAGAGAAATCGATCCTGTCTCTGCGTAGTAATACTATTGCTACCCGTGTGTCGTTCAGCCACATCCCCAGTACTGCGATAACGTGAACACAACCTTGATATCACGTTTTGGCTGGTGTGTAGGGCCTCAGCAACGACGCGTTGAAAAGCAGCATTTTTTATCATGCACACGGCTCGTTATGTTTCATCTCGACTCAAATAACGATGTGGCATGACTCTTAAAGCTCACACGGCACGTTAAATTAAAAAAGAAAAACAATCTAATCCCATTTCATTAATAAATATCAATGAAACAATTTTAATTTTCCTTGTCATAACGAATTACTAACAATTTAGCCGCTGTTGTTTTTTATTAACATTTTTAAATTTTGAAAATAGTATAATGACTTTTCTATCTGTATATAAACTTTTCATGGCAAATAAAAATATTTAAAACTATAAAGTATCCCTTTATTTTATTTTTATTATTAAGGTATCCCTAGATTCTGTTGATGTGTGTATTACCGTGACCATGAGTATGATTGCAAACAATAATAATATTTACAAGAGTAGTGTCTTTTAGGGACTTTTAAACTAAGATCTATTACTGATGATCATACTTATAACAATTTAATGTAAGTTCTTCTGGTTACAATATATGTATATTACATCTTTAGTTGTTTTATTACATACATTGAAAAAACTTCCACAAGACGCCGTATTGATACCATAATAAAAGGTCCATTACACGATACTGATGCTAGATATACGATGACTATGCCATTATATTTTGCAAGATTGACGTTTTAGCTGGCATACCAAATGTATCTATCAAATAAAAGTATTACTCGAATCCCGTACTCAAGATATATTTTTATTATGTTCCCACATTACGTCTGTGGTGTTCTTAGCTCTGTCAAATCTCGTGGCCGATGTATGGGGCTCCCTAAACGTGTCCCGATTATTTGATTAATAATATAATTTTCCTTGTTGTCTCCAGGTGTGTCGCAGCAGTGTAGAGTGGGTGTATCGGCGTGACGCTAATGATGACAAGGGTGCGGGCGCGCGGGGACGCCGACCAGAGCGTGCCGATATATCTGACGCACAACACAAGCCAATATGTTCACCAGGTAACTAAACTTAGTACTACAGTTACCATCCTCAGCCTCAGAAGTGATTCACTTATCTTTGTTCTTTTTTTTCAACTTGGGGTCATACATTGACTCATACCTCTCCGCAGAAAAGAGGAGCGGAGAGGTTATATCGGGCTCACCCGGAAAAGATGGAATGTTCCAGGTACTACCGAATAAACCTACCACGGTGTACCAACTCCCTGCCTTGAGTGATGGGTGGGTCGCTGAAACTGAAGCTACCCAACAGTGCCCAATGCAGAGATGGATAAATACAACTCCTGCTCTAATCATTCATTCTGTGTCGCGGGAGACTTAACAAATACTCAAACAATTAACACAAAGAACAACCAGACTCGGAACTATCATTTGTGGATCATAAAATGTTTGTCCCGTGTGGAATTCGAGTCCACATCACTCGGCGTGGTGACATTGTCGAGGCGACCACTTAAGCTACTACGCCATCCGTGCAGTAATTTTGATTGGTTAAAGTGTTAAACTATGGCAATGTTTCTTTCCATTTAACATTTTTGACTAAAAACTAATAGTAAACTAAAACATATAGACTAAAAAATAATAGAATTGCATCATTTTTACATTATATAAATATTAGCTTTTGCCCGCGGCTTCGCTTGCGTAGGCGTAGATTAGGTTATGTGAGCAACAGTACATATTCTTTAAATAAAATGTAGCCTGTGGTACTCTGTCAACCTATGAGCCTTCTACAGGTGAATTTTTAAAATTGGTTGTATCGTTTTTGATTTCAATTCTTACAAACAAATAAAAAATCAAATCTTTCCTCTTTATAATATAAGTATAGAAAACTGCGAACATTTAGATATCAAACAAGCTAACCTTTGAACCAATATACATATAAAAGATTGACATATAAAAACAAGGTAATTTGTTGCATAGTATTGTTCCACGTCACATAATATATTATGACGTCACAAGTTCACGATTACTACGTGGTAAGCAAAGACTAGTCAGTAATAATGTCGAAGACAACCACGTGCTTTCGATCAAACAAGATTACGTTCACATCGAAGCTATCACATTTCAGTCACAAAAAGAGCAGCTAATTATTCCTATGATAAACGATAACACTCCCACGTAGCCATGATGAGTCAAAATCGAAGATTCCGTTAAATCAAACGGTGAAATAGATTATTTCGTCACTCATTAAAAGCAAGCGTCACTTGCAAATTAGCGGTCGATGTTTTACATGTGAAAAGTTCGTGTAGGCGAATTGTTTTAAGACGTCGTGATGATATTATGATTGTTGATATGTCACGTTCGTACGTAGCCTATATCGTGACGGTTTCACAGGACTACGAGTCTATTGACCGTTAGATGTGAAAAGTTAATTCATGAGTCATGACGTACACGTATGACGGATTTCAATTGCCTTTCTTGTTTTAGTAAGATATGTTTGTCAGATGGAGGTCCTTTTACTAATGAAATGAAAATCATCTTTATTTTAAAAATATAAGTCTCTTAATTAAAACTCTTTGCTATAATTAAGTTAAATTATTTAATACCTATTAGCTTTAGCCCGCGTCTTCGTTTGCGTAAAAGTAGGTTAGGTTATGTCAGCAACAGTACTTTTATAATAAAATAAACCTATGTTATTCGGTAATAATACAGCGTTCAAATGGTGAAAGATTTTTTAAATCGGTTACGTATTTTTTTTGTTAAATCCTTACAAACAAACAAAAAATTAAAACTTTCTTCTTTATAATATTGGCAATTTAATATAGAATTTGACAAATTGACCTTAAATAAAATTAAATACATTTGACTTGAAAGACTGCAATAATATTTTTAAAAGCATAATTCTAATTCAATCTTCATTTGATTAATTTAAATACATCAAAAATTTACACTAAATTATACATAATTTATTCGTTTACGAATATGGTATATATGTATGTATAGCTGAGAAATATGCCTTAATAGGTTATTTAAACATCAACCTTCAATCCCAGCTATGTTTACATTAAATATATCACCGGGCTAGCCTATTGCCTACCAGAGGCAAATGGCAAACAAGGTTTTGACTAGAGTGCATTTCGTTTTGAATTACTTTTAAGTCATATGGTTATTATGCACTCCTAATAGGTCAATATCATGACTTCAACGAATGATAGTCGCAAAAAGTAAACTAATGATGTTTGGGCGATGCATCTGATTTTGACTAATGTAGGTGCAACGTGAGCATCTATTGTTGTTTCCAAATTATGATTCTAAACAAAAAACAATACTCGCCAGAAAGATACTCTAAGCTAAATTGCTCATCATTGGTACATAATAATTTATTCGGTTATTATTTGTACACAATGGGTTAAATTTTGGAGCCATTAAATGTTGATAAGATTTACAGATATAAAATCAATAAATAGCATAACATCACACTTCTGTGTACCCAAGGTTAGGTAGAAGGTGCATTCAATCCATTTTTCGCAAAGTACGTATGTTTAGATGATACATAATACGTAAATGACGTACGTAACTAGTCTCTTATATTCCACCAAACTGAGCTTTTGTGCTACTTTTAAAAGAGATCAGCAATATCCTGTGATCCTCTCATTTTATACCTGACGATCTTCAGTAATCGTAAGTGCAACCTTACGCATTATGCCAATCGCGAGCATAGACAAGATTGGTTGATTGTCTGACTATAATCGACGAATACAAACAATCTAGTATTTTAACTATGTCTAATTTAAAAAGAAATGAATTCTCTTTCCTTATTTAAATATTCATAAATTCCACTACGTCATCACCTCAGACCATAGAAACACATTTAGAAATAAATTTACAGCTACATACATAGACGTTACAATGTTCATTATTACGTACCTATGAAAATGTTCTAAATTCAAATACAATAGTATTACGCAATATTGCATAATTATATGTTAAAATGACGCTTCCTATGAACCCAGTCACTTATGAAATGTGACGTAGGCAGTTGTTAACCAAGCCTAGTATCATACACCAAGGCAAGTTTACTCAAAAACTTATTTTTAATTTATTTAGAGCTACTTATCAAGTATTGATTGTTAAACTGGCCATTTCGGTGACGATATGTTTGGTATTTTAAATTATATTTAGAATATTATACTATTTTTGCATGTAGGCGATTATAAATTATTATCAGTAGCATAGTTAACAATAAGAAAAGCAGCGATAGCTCAGCGGGGAGACCAACAGACTGCAATGCAGAGGGTCTCGGGTTCGAACCCACGTCACGCACCTCTGACTTTCGGAAGCTATATGACTTTTCGAAATTATGTGCGTATTGACTGACAATTATCGCCTGCTCCGTGCCTCGGAGAGCATGTTAAGCCATCGGTCCCGACTGCCGTGAACATCTATGGCAGTCGTTATTGGGAAAGTCAGTACCCTCTAATATCCTGACACTGGTCTAGCCTTAGGGTATCGTTAGCCTTCGGGTTGCGGAGGTCAGGTGGCAGCCGCTCTGTGTAAAGACTGATATCCAGTCAAATCCGGTTAGACTAGAAAAGCCGACCCCAGGTGACTTGCGAATAATAAAGGTTAGGGAGAAGAAGTTAACAAGAAGATACAATACTCTGGAGCTCATGTAATAGGTCTTCCCGGCGTTTTTATGATACTCTGATTTAGTACATCGATCTATCAATATTAATATTCGACTAATGTAGTTACACTATAAATCCAACCCAATATATATAATATAACCCAGCCCAATATAACCCAGCTTAGCTTAGGCACCAGTCTCACACAATATTGTACACTGTAATTATTATGTACCTAACCTGTGTAATGTATCTACGTAATGTAGTGATGAGAAAATAAACATTATATTATATTATATTATAAAATACTTGAAAATAATAACACTGAGAGGAAAATTTGGCGATTCTTTGAAGAGTAATTGTAGCACAACATTTCTTATTTACATTACAATGATTAAAACTATCGCAACTGAGAGATCTTGAAATGTTTTGTTCCATTCGGAAATCAACATATTACCAAACTTGTATATATATTGTACTCTAAGATCCATAATGTTGTTGACTATTATAATAAAAATTCTTAGCAGAAAATAATATAGAATAATAACACTTTGCTCAATAATGCATTTATTTGCAATTAATTATTTTAAATAATAAATTATATATGCAATTAATTAATGCAATTTGCGGGTGTGAACCCGAGATCGGTGGTAAAATTATAGTACAACAAGGTAGTTGATATTGTTACAATCTCATTATCAACTCTAACACATCTACGATATCAACTGAATAATATTGTCCTACATCTACGCAATTGTTACAAATTCAAATTAAACTAAAGGAAAACTCCAAGTCCAATTATCGATCAATCTTCTTAGATATATTATTGACTTGACTAAATCACTAATAAAATTATCATCCACAAAGTCGGGTGTAAATTTCACAAGCGATTTAAAATTTTGTCGCCACATATTTGTGAATCGTTTAGTACATTCGACCCGGCGAGGCGCCATTACGTCCTGACGTATGTGATAAATATATACTGTTAATATGTTGATTAAATATGACCTAGTTGAAAAATATCTTTATAGCAGTACAGACATTGTGGAGATCTTAAAAATATATTTTGGTGCACGTGTTTGATACACAACAACTTTTCTCTACAAATGCAAGCGATATTGAGTAGTAGCTACTTCTAAGATTTAAAAATGAGTACATCATGTTCTTTCTACAAATAATACCAATATAAACAATATAAAATAACAATAGTACTGGTTTCTAAGACTGAGTCTACTGTAATGGAGCACGTGTGAGTGAACACGCCAATAAAAAAAAAGAAAAGAAATATATAAATAGGCAAACATAAATCATCTCAGTACCTTTTCTCCTTAGTTTGTCAATCGATTTTCTTTGTTCCTTCTCTATGTTCTATTGATAAACTAACGTAAAAGAGTAAAAATATATTTGAGAAATGTAAATTCATATATGTTTTTCTTAAATGCTCAATAATAATTATGGTCAAGTTTGGACCATTAGGTGAAAATTAGTTTATAAACTTAAAAATATTGTAAGAAGCCTAATAGTGTTTTTATATGTAACTATCGTGTCAAATAAGCATACGGTCCGGCCAAAGCATGCCATGCGCCTACCTACGCTAATTTAGGTTTATACATTTAGATTACCAAGTTACACTCTCTATTAATATTAGTAGTGCGACGGCCCCTAGGTGGACGTTCCGCGCATAACTCAAATTGTCTTTATATGTTTTTGTGTGACACAAACCACTCCAAATAACGTAATGCGCGTAAGTCCATTAAGGAATCGTAAGTTGACGTACACTGCACTCTACGGCATATAAGACTGGTATAGTAAGGGAACTATTGGGCTTAAGTTAGCGCTTAAATTAGTAAAAAAGCTTGGCCAAAGTGTGACTACACTTTTCTATTAGGTAATTCTTAGTAGGTGCACTGTTTAGATGTGTGCTCGGTAGACACCAGGAGGCTTGTTTTCTATTACGCGTTGTTCCGCTAGACTCATGATTTGGGTAATATATAAATGTGTGACGCTGGTTCTTGAATAAAATTGTCTTTAAGTTATTTCCATTGTATTTTCTGTTCCATGGCTAGACATACACGTGGCTGAATGTAGTTGAAATATACCATTTTATTTCCTATAAATATGTACACAAAAGACAGTTGCCCTTGGAAATAGTAACTAAGAAAACTTTAAATCTCGTGATTATTAGTGCACTGTGTCTAGCGGGTCCGATACCTGCTAGGCATAACAAACATTTCTTATAGGCCAGAAATAAAATAATTCTGAATCCAGGAGTATTTTTCGTAACCAATATTACGATCTTTGTAAAATATTCTGCGATACAGTGATTAAGAAAATCCTAGAGGGTTTACTGTTTTTTTTAATTATAGGAATGAAGGTGCCTACTGTTGCAACGATATAATAAATAAATAAATAAAACAGGACGTAAATTTAATTACGCATAAGTAAGTCCGTGTCTTTATAAGACATCATTATTAAGTTCTCATAAACATTTAATGTTTGAATATTATTAAATGATATCTCGGTGTAGTGGCATAAATTATGTTTTATTAATCTTAAGTATAGAAACAAAAGTGCAATACCCATAAACCATGATTTTAACGACCTTAATACGGATTATATTTTCTGACTATATTTCTATTAACTATTTTATGGAACCTTAATAGAAGTTCATTTAAATCACGGCTAAAAACTTTGCTAACATAGTTATAATATGCATTCATACAAATATTAAAAACTAAAATGCATATTTATCTAGTCAAATCAAATATATTATAAAATACTTTGCTAAAACTGTTGTCAGAGCTACCAAATAAATCTTATATTATGTAAGTTTCTTGCTTGCATGTCAATCATCGGTTCCGCAAAAGAAGTGTTGATAGGTTATTGTAAAAACATAGGTATGGTTTATTTAAAGCAAAGCTCAATAAACCTAATAGAGGAATATACGATATACATATTATTACATTCCACAAAAGTATTACACGTAATTTCAAACACAGACATTGTTCGGTATACCTCTACCAGTATGCTCCGACTTTCGCTACCTCGGTTCACTTCTGCAAGATGACGGCGAAATTGATCGAGATGTTAGGCAACGAATCAACACAGGATGGATGAAATGGCGACAGATCTCGGGCACAATATGCGATCCTAAACTGCCTTTGAAATTAAAGGGTCGCCTGTATTAGGCGGTTATAAGGTGTCTCGTACTGTATGGAGCTGAGTGTTGGGCTACTAAAAAGATGGATGAGAAACGATTGCATGTAGCAGAGATGAGAATTTTACAATAGATGTGTGGAGTGACAAGAATGGACAGAATTAGGAAAGAATACGTAAGAGGTAGTCTGAAAGTGGTGCCTATAGAAGAGAAGGTGAAAGGAAATCGTTTGGCTTGGTATGGACATGTCATGCGAAGAGATAATACGTATGTAGGTAAGCAAGTGATGAATATGAGGGTAGAGGGACGAAAATGGAGAGGAAGGCCAAGGAAAAGATGGATAGACTATGTGAGGATGGATATGAAAGAGAAAGGGGTAAATGATCAGATGACGGGTGACAGAGAAATATGGAAGCGAAGGACATACTGCACCGACTCCAAATAAATTGGGACCAGGGCAATAGGATGATGATGACATTGTTTGTAATTATTAACTTACTTTCGTAAAAAAGTGACGTGGCGCTTAATTCCAATACTATGGCTTTTTTAATATAACCTTTTATTTTATTTGATTTTATCCAATGAGAGAGTAAAGAAACACATATGTCAATAGCGCACGAAAAGTGAAGAGAAAAAATAATATCCGAATATTTTCTTATTTGTCCGAAATTAAAATCGGTTCAACAAAATTTCATTTAAAAGCGTTATTAGTCGAATGAAAGCTATGTAGATCTATTCTATCTTTTTAAAATAAGGTCTTTCGGTATTGCGCTACTTATTACATTAGATTTTCAATACAGGTGCCGTTATAAATAACAAAATAGTCTGGATCAGATTTTATTTATTTATATGGACATCCAGTAGTTGTTACATTATTTTTACATAACTAAATAAGACCATAAATAATAACAAATTTTCGACGTTAATTACTATGAAAGGGACTCATCTATACTGACATTATAAAAAGGGAGGATTTGATTGTTTTGTTTGTAAGGATGCCAAACAAAAACTACCGAATCGATTTTAAAATTCTTTGACCATTAGAAAGCTATATTATCACTTATCACCGAGTAACAGCTGCTATACTTTATTTTAAAAAAAGTTACTGTTACTAATCTAACCTTATTTTACGTAAGCGAAGACGCGGGCAAAACCTAGTCTAGTATATAATATCAATGAGTTTACCTAAATTCTTTACCGTACCAGTGTACGCCAACCGGCTGCTCGAATTTAATGCTCACTATTTATATTAGGCCGAAAGATGACTTGCTCTTATTGTCCATAACCAGGTATTTTCACTAAAGCATTTTAAATTATATTGGACGACATCCATTATAGAAAGTAGGGTAAAAAGTTGATGGTAGCAAACTATTTAAGTGATTTAGTTTAAGATATTTTATTTTTTGTGTTTTTATGACTTATTTATGTTCACATCTGGAATTTGTATAATTTTGCGTGTGATTGTGAGTTATTGTTTTTGCTTGTTTAGTATTAAATATTCGGCTATAAGAAAGTTACAGTAACTGCGTTATTATAATTTTAAAAACAGAAAGAGAAACATATTTTGTCCGCACTAGTGTATAGCCGTAACTTTGTTGAAAGTCATGCCCTTTTTTAAATGCCATTGATCTGATAACAAGTGTATGGTCCGCCGTAATGTAAGAAATAATGGTGCTGTTGACTGGTAAACACACCAGAAGTATCAACTCATAACTTCAGTGACATCGCTGCCTTCGCTGGTCTATATTTTAGCAGAGTATCCACAAAAAAGTACAAATGCCCTAGACAATAATCGAAAAAGAGCAATCTCTGTCAGGCTTTACAAGTACAGCAGCAATTCATAAATTAAATGAAGACTGCAGGTTATAAATCTTGTGTAAAAGAGCACCCTTGTACTAATTATAAAAACTAGCGGCCGAAAATTAGTGACTGAGGCTTGATACAGCCTTTCAACCAAGCCTGATATCATCGAACATGTCAAAAACTCCGACACTAGTCTAATCACACAAAAACACAATATTTATCAATGAACAACATACAAGCATACAAGTTTACATTATTAATTACACTCACTTTAACAGTTTACACTTTTGGTCCAGCTCTATTGGCCGGGTCCCGTTACATGTTCGCCCATTAATCATACACTGCGGGTACAAATAAGTGTACAATCACACGTCACAAGGCATGTTTAATCCGGGCACGTGGACAGACGTCGATGTGCTTGATGGCGACGTAAGTACGTAAGCCGATCAGTGCGTGCAGGTTTGTAACTGAGAGTACTGCCGATGACAAAAATGTTTTAGGATTTCTAGATTTTATTTTCTGATAGCATCTGGGAACTCTATTTTAGATGTATAAAAATTAATAACAGTTACTATTTTATTTTACATTCAATAATTATATCGGACGGCTGCGTAGTGATTTAAGTGGTCGTGGTGTGTTAGGTGCCCTCACAGAAAAAGTTGCGTGTTTCACAAATAGTTCTGTCGAGACTGGGTGTTCTTAGTGTCCGTTGTTTCAATGTTTGCAAATTCCTCACGGCACAGGATCTATGCAGAGCGAGGTAGTTGTCCTTTAGAACAAAAGATTCCAAATAAATACATATTATATACGATTTAATGAAAATTAAACTACTAATTTTATCGCTTAATTTCGTATAAAGTAGTTTGATTTCTTTAAATACGATTTATCAAAGACAACATTTTACAGCCATAAGTTTTATTAAAAACTAAACTAGACTAAATTCTCTGTTACCAAATTAATTTGAGTAAGCTTGCCTTAATATAATTTCATTGTTTTTTACATATTCTATATCAAATAAAGAATCTCAGGTATTTGAGGTTTGTACAATATTTTGGGTTTCATATTAATAATGTATTGTTAAAGCAAAAAACAAAATCGATGTTTAAATAATATATCAAATTCTCTAACGTAACTTACAGCATCTCGGTCAATTGACAGAAATAAGCATTTACATGCAAACAAATAAATTTATCGCTCTATATAATTATGTATAAAAATCATTCTTCAATAGTTATTGGTTTAACAATACTGTGTGTGTCTGTACATTACACAACCGACCAGCCTCAGTCGCACACCGACACATCTTTGACATTTAGTTGACAGTCTGATACGACATCACTGAATGTTTTGACACGAGTCCCTCTTAATGAACAGTGTCGATCTAATTAACGCATTGTACTGAAGCTAAACTCATTAAGGAGTAATGAAACGGAGAATCAACTTTGATTAGCTGGGTCATTTATTTCGGCCCATTGTGTAATTGCAGATCCAACTACATTTACTTAATTATTAATTCAAATTTGTTTTTTTTGCATAATGATTACAATACTGATTAGTCTATTATTAAACGTACTTATAAACCGCAGATTATAAGACGCTGCTTGCCTAGCTGTAATCTTTTATTAACCATTATTATATTATTAAAACTATAAGTTCTATTAATTGTAATAAGCAACATGACTGGTCTACAAATAAATAACTTAAATAAAAAGTAATGATGATTGGACCGTACTAATAAACTGTTTAATGACAAAACCTAAGGTATTTTTACAGATAAGGTAACACATGATGCATTTGATGGTAGCCGATTATCTTAGCCTACCCTTGCCGCACACAAGGTTTCACTCGATTGATAACAAGCCTGCAAAAAAGGACTAAATGTGCTGCTATCGTAAGGAACTAAGAGTATTTAGTTACTAAAAGAATACTTAAAGAGTAGGGTTTCTTGGTGCGACAGCACACAGCACATCCTTAGGGAGACTGAAAAACTTTATTATCGCAAGAATAAAACAAGATGTTTTAACTGTGATCTTTTTTAGTTAGGAGGTCCCACAGTCAAACTGCAACTCTAGATTGAACGAAATCTCAGGCTCACCCAATAATCCCCCGGTGCCCTAGCTCTTTAATAGAATTAATAACATTTTACTCTCAGTACCAGGAGGTACTGAGAGTGAAATGTCTTAAAAAAATTGATTAGGTAATCAGAAAGGAAAAAAATGTATTTATTTAACGTACATTACGTCTAAAGTCTTATTCAAAATTGTTAATTTCGATCAATATTAGTTCCAGCAGCATTGACTTTGGATGATGCATCTTGCGGTAATCTTATGTAATATTTACGGTACGTAGTCCACTTTTCTTGGGTACATAGTCCAATGTCCTTACATCATATATGATATCATAACAAATCTTATTCAGAATAAGTTTACGTCACAAGCTGGACACAGATCTAAAGGCTGGCAACAAACACAAGTGCCGCTGAACAGCATCCAACATGAGTCCACTGCAGCGAGGTGGCATTGTCTTGGCAACATAAATACTTCTGTCTTACGTTAAATGGTGTAGTATGTGTAATACCTATGAGCGTGCATATAAACGCTAACAGAATACAGAAATCTCTTACAATGCGGGCAATAGCTTAATTGCCATCTCATCACCATCAGCCAGTAATAGTCTACTGCCGAATATATCTCCATATCTCCCCACCTCTCATGAGGAGGGAGATGTTGGTCTTCCACGCCATTTTATTTTCACTTTCTAGTGATGTTTTTCTGATTGTTTTTTCCCCTTAGTCGGCTCTTATGATACCCACGGGATTAAATGGGATGGTGATAATTCGTGTTCTTAATCCGTCACCATATAGTATATTCACCACCTAAATAGTATCAAGAAGAATTATAATATACCTAGATTCGTATTACATTTTAAATTGATGGATTAAGACTCTTCTATAGTATTATGCCAATACCATAAATGGATGTCTGACTGCATTACTCCATCGATCAACTTAATTAAGTAGGTAAGCGAATCCTCTAGTTTTATAAAAATATACATGATAAGTGTGCTGACCGCACTACCATAAACATGATTAATACATCTTATTTGTAAACCTACAACAATATTTGTAGTAAATTTCTTTTAGCAAATCATTTTACCACCACATAAGCTTTATGCACGATTTGTATTTCTGTTTCTCAATGCATGTACAAAATGAATACATTTGAAGACTACTACACTGTTAATCCTGTCTAATATTATAAATGCGAATGTGAGTTTCTTTGTTACGCTTTAACGCCTTAACTACTCGACCGATCATCATGAAATTACGCATACACGTTGTCAAGAGAACAGTAAAGGATATAGGATACATTTCATTCAGAAAAAAGTACTTTTACTAACCTAGCCTAACCTCATTTACGCGAGCAAAGCTGCAGGCAAATTCTAGTATATACCATAATTCAATCAACGAACACAAAGCACGTAATGAGAAGACTGTTACGAATATCTGATCAATTTATGTTTGCCGCGTTTTAAGCTATTATTAATTTAAAGAATAATGTTTATTATTAAGTTGCCATATATTTTTCTAATGGAAATATAGTGGCAGCATTTAAATTATATTTTTTCTATCTTCCGTAAACTGTAATTTATGTATGTAAATTGATATACGGCTCGATTAAATTTCCTATAATAATTACGCGATATTTTCTTTCATCTTTAAATTAAGTACTTGCTTACATTACTTGAAGTGCTTAAGCGCACTACGCGAAACGCACTATCTTTGACTTAATTTTCTAATATTCCTAATAACGTCGTCCATAAACCTTTAATTAACACACTCATACAAATATATCGACAAATATTGCCAAATACTTACCGAGTTCACTCAAATAAATATTTTAAAGCAATGTTCGTTATGGTACATAAATAAGTCATCATTGGCAATTTCAAGCTCTGCCCACCCAGTCCGAAAACAAGCGTAAAGATATAATAGCTTACTATTACGCCACCCAAGATTAACTCCCTAACATCTCTCCAAATATACTTTCATATATAATAGCCCAATTCTATTCTAATTGTCGAAACATACACACATTTATGTAGATTGAAATTGAAGGACCTATTAGGGCTGGCAGTACTTCAGCTCTTTACCGACAGTTCCTTCGAATTTTAACAGACTGTTCTGACTAATCACAAATATTCCACAAAAAATTCTACGATTGGAATGTAGGTATAGATCTTAAAGATACTGTCTACATATTATTATTAGCAATCGTATATTTTTTCCTCCACGACTAAACTTTACGTAAAATCATATCCATTCGAATGTTCGCGGTGATTCTAGAATTGTTTCTTGCTTCTTCTTCTTTCTTCTTCCAAAGACTTATACTTGAGTAAGACTATCTGTATATCTATGGCGAAGCCTTTGTTTTTTCAAAGAATGTCGCAGATTGAAAACAAGGAGTGCTAAACCTATGCAGTATGTTGCCAGTTGTCTGTTGTTGGCGTAATATTTTGTGCGGGTTATTTTCTTGTCAGCCCTAACATAGACCCGACACACATAGGTACGCATACATTTGAAATAGTTTCTAATGTAACTCGTTCAGTGCCTGACAGCCGTAGAAAATACACAATTAACAGGCTCATGGGTATTACGTTAATGGATTTATGTACTTATTGATGGATCAATCAAAAGTCCACTCACGCCTAGAGAGAGCTTAATTGATTGATGCGTTTAGATCGAAGAGGCATCGGGCAAAGCTTTGTTTTGCCGACTTGTATTCAGCTTATTCGGTATTTGGTAATTTGGTTTGATTTGTTTTGTGTAGCGCAATTTTGATTAAGTATAAGATAAATTAAGTGTTGAGGTAGTATTGAAATTTGTTATAGTCTCAAGTAATTGGATTTGCAAAATGTTTATCTTTATTGTATGTATCTATGTATCTTATGTGGGGGCCAGTCAGTGCAGACCGGCGACACTTCGACCCAGTGGGATCTTTTGTGTCGACACTCTCCTAATAACGACTGCCATAGATGTTCATGGCAGCCGGGACCGACGGCTCAACGTGCTCTCCGAGGCACGAAGCAGGCGATAATTGTCAATCAATACGCACATAATTTCGAAAAGTCATATAACTTCCGAAAGTCAGAGGTGCGCGACGTGGGTTCGAACCCGAGACCCTCTGCATTGCAGTCTGTTGGTCTCCCCACTGAGCTATCTTTATTGTAACTAATGTTATAATGCTATATTTCTTTGTTTTAAAAACAAACTGAAATGAACTGACTCTATAATCCCGTGCTTAAGTTAGCACTTATGTTTAGGGGTATTTTGACTACCTAGTCGGTCAATATTATTGGGTTTTATATTATTTGTAATGTGCTTTGTACACAATATCAATATCTATTTATATCTATATTGTAGTAGGCATGCCCCGGATTGTACCCAAAGACATAGCTGTGGAAATATTGCTGTTAATTCTGCACACTTTTAGCACAGTTCACGCGCAACTTTATTTATATGAAATTAAGAATTTTTAAAAGCCGAGGAACATAATTATAAAATATGTTATGCAAAGGACAGGTTTCAAAATAGATGAAGCTAATATAGGTAGTATATAGGAGTACATTACGGTGTGATAACAGACTCGGTGCAGACCGTTCCCACGAATGCAGATGCCCATAAATTATAGAGATCCAATAACAGTGACTATTAAATCAGGACCGGCACGCGGAACACTATCATATTTAATAATAATGCACTTTGCACTCACTGCTGTAGGAAATGGTTTAAATTAGAGCATTTATATATTTCATTTATACGTTATATATGAGGTAACTGCCTTTTGGTCCTTCGGCAGAATGTTGGTGGATAATTATTTTATTTTATTTTATTTTATTCGGCAAACAAACCGTTTCTATTACTATTTTACTAATCTTATAAATTATATAATCTATAAGCCATTTATATGTTTTCACATAATATGATTATTTAAGCCTTGATATGAAGTGTTAGGTTTGATTCCTGGGTATGGCAAAGAGTTGTTTGCTATTTGGATAATCTTAAAATGTCACTACAATGCACCACTACTATTAATAATAGTAATAATATGTATAATGATAATAATAAATTCATTTATTTCTCTCAAAAAGTGCACACATACTTTTAAACACAAAAAGAGTATAGTAGCAGTTACATAATCAACCTTTGTGAGAGCTGGAGTCTGTAATAGGTTCGAAACCTGTGTGACAAATCTGCAGGCTCTCTCTCTCTATCGAAATCACACAATATATGGTAAAATTAATTATCCTTTTGCGGATCTACTAGTGTAAGCATAAGTATGTATAAAATAATTTATATCTAATATTTTGTGTTAATTTTGTTCTAAAAAGAACTCGTTAGTTGCGCGTGCACACATACGCCTATAACTAGACCAATGATATAGTTATTTATAAAAGTTATATAGGTCATAGATATTATTTGCAATAATAATAAAGTTTAAAATTACATTCTTATTATTCGAGTCAGTCATTTAATCTTTCATTAAATAGCAAAAGGTTTTTGAAGAATACTCTGCATTTTCATGTGATTGTCGAGCTTAATCATGTACTCGAATATAGCTGCACTTCACTGTCATACTTACTACTTACTACTTACATACTTTATTGCGACCATGTTATCGCCGACATGTAATCATGTTGTTACATATTACGTAACGTAACTGACTCGATTCAAAGGGAAAAGAGCTAATTCTCGATTAAATCGAATATTAGATCTCGATGTTCAATTAATTGAATTCCAGATTGATTCGTGCCAACTAGAGAGAAGAAATCGAGATGTATTAACTAAAAAATAAAGGTCGGCAGGTCGTCAAATTCTCACGTGATAGCCTTTTTTACCCAGTATTTGAGGTCGATACTCACTATTTTCCAATTCAACCCTGTTTCTCCGAGATATCGTGAATCGATTTGACGGATGCCGAGATCGTTATACTGTATCGATTTAATACATCAAGTCGATCATAAATCCTGTTTCCATTAATTGGTGTCAGACTGACATGCCTAATTGCTGATTGACAGGACTTAAAACAACATTCTTTCTTTGACACTATTTTAACAAACATATGTTATTTTATAGGAGTGTAAAGAGAAATCAATATTTAACTAGACGTAATAGACACACGGAAGCATAGATTTGGTACAATTTCACACTTTCATTTAACACACGTATCATGCTAGCTTGATTACCAACCTGACCCCTACCATTTGATCTAGATATATAACTCATTTCACTTATAAAAAGTTATACCGCAACGCTTAATGTGGTGTCAGTCATTTTGATATGAGCTTTTAAAGTTTAGGACCAGTTTGCGAAATGTTGCGTAATTTTGACAATTAGTAGTGGATTTAGGGTATCGTGATCCGAAATTCAAATTGACTGAGTCGATGTTTGAAGGAAATAATTAATTGCTGGCATTTTTTATTGTTTTAATTTTTTGTGTCGTTATTCTGTGGAGTACTAATATAAGCCCATATTATTCCTTTTCGTTTATTATTAGTTTATTTTTGTAGCAGTTCCGAAGAAAGCACGTATTCTGTAATATTCTTTAAAAAGTGTACTAAAAGTATAATGTAAAATTCTCGGTTATATTTAGCTAAGTATCTATAACAATCTAGAATATTCATTTTTGTTCTTCTTTCTTCGTTTTAAAAAACTTACTTGCTTTATACTATAGGAAGCAATTATAAATAAGATTATTTCAGAAACTTGTCTATTACACCATCATGAACCCACTCTATGACACACCAGTAAAAAAGTATCGAATAGTATAGTAATATGAACTACACTAGTTCCTATTGATTATTTTTTCATCATTTCATTACATTTATGTTGACCATCAAACTTAAAATTGTCCGCCAATTAATCACCAAATTATTAAATTGGCCACCAATTATGGTTATTTTCGTAACCGAAACTGGAATAATATAATATTTATGAAATCGGACTCTTATTTAATACTAGCTGACCCGCGCAACTTCGTCCGCTTCACATAAGAGAATTTCCCCGTTTTTGAAACATTTTTAATTGATGCTCCGCTCCCATTGGTCGTAGCGTGATGTTATATAGCCTATAGCCTTCCTCTATAAATGGGCTATCCAACACTATAAAAAATGTTCAATTCGTATCAGTAGTTCCTGAGATTAGCGCGTTCAGCCAAACAAACAAACAAACAAACTCGTCAGTTTTATAATTTAGTATAGATATACGGAATCCTCTAATGTATCAATCAAACATAACCTAGTGTGACCTGGCGGCCATGAGCAATTACCTATTCAACAATTATCAAGTTGTTGTTTTGAAATGTTGCCAAGTAATAAAATTAATACCTTCGTATTATTAAAACTACATTGAAAGTTATATAACAATAGATGTATTTAAATGTTCTTTTTACCATTACATATACATATTTTAAATTACAATACGAGTTTATAACCGTAATACACTTAACTAATAAAATCATATTCAATTAGGTTATTCAATGTAACATATAAGTGTTACATTGCAAGTTAAGTGAATATAATATAACATTAAAAGATGCATGCTGCGATAATTCAACAATTTCTATAAGATGAATTATTCATTTATTATTATTAACAAACTTACTTTACTAGTACAATGAATGTTTATTAACAGTATTGTATTGAATGTTTATTAATATTTATTTACAAATCTCTTCCACAATAGTGATTATTCCTGTATTCCAGGGGCAAACATTGAAAAAAAACAAGACCAAACGAACGTTGTGTTTCGGAACAAATAGTTGTAGATGACAAGAGGACATATGTATGTACTAGGTACTTCTATCCGTTAATACTAAAACTGTCAGAAACAACAGCTTATACACTTCTAAGCTCTTGTTTCTGTCAGTTTGTCTGTCAGGCATTATTTCACTTTATAATGCCTCCGACAGCGCTCCAGGGATCCCAGAGGTCATTAAATAATATCAGTACTGTATAAAATTGTCCCACTGCTGTTCGTTAGGCCATAGTCCACCACTCTGACCCAGTGTGGGTTGGCAGCTCACATATCTTTGAGAACATTTTGGAGAACTTTCAGATACGCAGGTTCCTCACGATGTTTTCCTTCGTTAAAGCAAGAGATAATTTATTATTTAATACGCAAATAACGTTGAAAAGTCAGAGATGCGCGCTTTAGGGTCAAACCACTAGGCTATCACTGCGTCATTAGATCCCTCTATATTTTAATGAAGGCTATCGTGATTGAATTATCCGCTAGTGATGCTAGTCGATAGACCTCATACTTTAAAGTCACTTTAACAGTAACTCTAGAAACCGACAATTATTACTGCCAAATACGGATTTTGACAGCAGCTGTGACAGGATTAACAGGACCTTATTCGCTTGTGGCGCCGACTGGTGAGCACAAAAACGAGTCACCATTGCCGCCTCTCTCGCTAACACCACAATATTTTCTTTTATCCTTTCTCCTTTATAAAAGACAACTTGTGCACTAGGAATATCCCTATATCGCGGGAAGCTTTAAAAACATTCAGACAACGAAGCAAAATACACCCAGACTCCAAACAGCCATTTCTACATCACACAATTTTTGTCCCGTATGGGATTCGAACCCACAACACTCGGCACAGTGGCGGGGCGGCCACTTAAGCCACTACGCCATCCGTGCAGTCAAATGTTAAATAGATCGATCTAAAACTGGTCTTGAAATGCCTAGCTCTCTTTAAAACAGTGCATTCGTAACCTAAACGCAGATATGTCACATCTTCGCTTATCTTTTTCAAAAATAAAGAAGCCTAATAAAAAGTTAAGCCAAACCTACTCCAATACTATAACAGCACACTAACATAGAAACAACAAAACTGCATTTCTCACGACACATCTAGTTCGCAGACGAAACGCATTAAACAAACAAAAACTCTAATCAAATAACTAGGTACTGCACTATTGTCAAATGACACACAAACAACGTCTTCTAGGCCAATTAAAAGTTAACGTGTATTAAATCTTTACAAGTCAGAATCATAATAGATGACAAATTATGCTTCCAGTCATGAGATTAAAGCGGTGTAAAAATTTGCTGTCTGATTTTGTGGTGTATGGGACGAGATGACACGGACTCTATTTCTTTCAAAGGTATACTTAAGTTTAGTTCATTAATTTTGTGACTTCATATGGCATTTTAAACTGTTGCCTTATTTTCAATTAATAAAGATTTTGCGTTGTTCTTAATGTTCGTTCTAAAAACCAGTATATTATTTAATCCTTTTATACAAGTTTATTCTTAGTATAGTGAAAACCTCTCAGGGGGTGATTATACTTGTTATAATGAACAACTTTTGTTCTGGGACATTGTCGAAATCGCGGAATTGTTCATAATAACAAGTATAATCACCCACTGAGAAATTTTCACTATACTAAGAATAACCTTGTATAAGCACGTGGGTTGTATCGAGTTGCAAAAGTACATTATTAACCAGGATTGTCAAGAAACAATTACTGAGAAATTCAAATGAAGCAAAAAGCTTAGAAGCTTCTTCAGAAATCTTCACACTGTGATATACGATATACAGTAATTATTGATTTGACCTCTTACCTAGAGTTTAAATAGCCTTTTTACATATAAAAAAAATGTAGCGTATTTCCTTATAATTTTACACTTGACTACAAAAGCAAATAAGCAAAAAACTGATAGAATTTAAGCAATATTGTATCAAAATTGGTGTACTATAAATAAAAATAAGATCCGACATCAAAGTTGACCAAAACTGCATACGCGGGCAGGTAATTACGATAAATTTATAAAAATAACCCAATAAAGAGACAAATTCATAAAATTTGAGGCCTCATACAACATTCATTGCCATAATCGCTACCACAGGCACCGTGCCTTTCGCTAAATAATGTTCTTGTGAAGCTATTCACTAATCGCCTCGCACAATAGCTTGGCATATTGAAGTAGTAATTGTTAATGATTTAATATACTTTATATAATCCACCAACGAAGTTGAATAAATTCTATAAAGTAAAATACTGATTTTATTTTAATGGGCTAGTTATAGTTTGATAATATTTTTAATAGGTTGCTAACTATGCAAGATATATGAAAAATGTAGTCTTCTCATATGCTTGAAAACTGAAAGCACTTAAAGAGATGTCGTATGTTTTTCTCATTTTAGATAAAACCATTTCTACTTTATTACCACACACTTTAAAATTCAGTATGAGTAGTATTAAACCCGAATAATGTAGTAGTGGCTCAAAATTATTTATATTAAATTTACTACTAATGACGATAATTGCTACGACAAAAATAGCTCCAATAATAAAATAAGTAATAATAATTTCTCACTTAATGGCCAAGGACTATTCGATACAATTAACGTGTAGGTACTTCCTACGGATTTTATATATCTGGTCTCTTAAAATATGAAAGCACAAAATTATATTTACAGTTAGGATAGTCACTTCTCTTCACATCTTAATATCCAAAATATTCATAGTAAAATTATAAGATGAGCCTAAATCTCTGATACCAAATGCCAAATCATTTCTTCCACAGCTTACAAAGACATTACGGTCCTAATTACTTCCCAGTGTGCGTTTGAACGAGGCTAGCTTCCTGATCATCAACGATGTTCAAGGTCGTGCCAAACAAAAGCAGTTGTATAGGCTGAACGCGGATGCGTAATGTGGTGATTATTATCGGGATGACGAATTAAGCCAAATGACATTATGACGAAGCATCTACTTTATTTGTTAGTTACATATTATGATGGACTAACTCAACAATGGCGTCTTCTATTTGTGTGTCTGTGATTGTACAGTAGTTGATATGGTTACATCGCCTATGCAATGAGTATTGTGGGTTCGCTTCCATGACCTTTTTAGTGACCGTTATCTTTCACACCAAGTTAGTGAATACTAAGATAAAAAAATGGACATATAAGGCATGGTATTGGACTTCCTAAGAGTAACATTCCTTTCTTTTTGCCCGGCAAAGGCAGCTATGAAGTGGATCGTAAGTTTAATCCCCACCTATATAGTAAAAGAAAATAGGTACCTTTATAATCTACGCACGGCACTTAAATTTGTTACGAGAATTTTGTCATATGAAGTACAAACACAATGTTATTTTTAAACATAACATTGTGTTCGTAATCAAGACTTCCCAGACGCGAAAACAACATCTAAGGATCACCCAAATTTTTATTCCATGCATGTATCACAAGACGCCAAGTACCGCAAAATGACTGCTATAGTACTTTCTTTAGCCTCAAAGGTGCAATCAATTAATTAAAATCAATTCCAAACCCCGCATGCAGAACAAACCACACATCAACAATAAACAACATCAAAACAAAAGATTTATTTCAATAAGTCGCGAAATAAGCGTGAAAAACAATTAAAATCCAATTGGCGTTCGCAAGAGGGTGCTAAATAATTCGAGCGCGGCGCGAATCATTAGCTGACAGATAATTTTAATCTTCGATTAAACGCTAGTTCTGACAGTTGTCTGAGTAATGAGAGTTTATACTTTACGTTGATTAGCTGCAGATTAAAATTGAATTTGTTTTGATTGTATAGAGAATGTATGGCCCACCCATATATTCGCTAATGCGGTTTAAATCGAGCTTTCAGTTCATTTATCGGTTGATTTAGGAATGATATGACTGCAGTGGTTTGGTAAGTTTTCTCACCACGGCCAGAAAGTTTGGTGTTGTGGATTCGATCTCCTTACGGGACACAAATTAATAAATATTTTGAGTTTTTAAAGTGCTATGTAAATATTCGTCTTGTCTGATACTCAAGTGATTCTCATAACTATGGAGGTTTACAACACCAGTAGTAAATGTGGTTTGAGCACGACCCAGCCTAGAACAAGTAAGTAGCTGTGCCACCACTTATAGGAATAAAGAATATTTTGTAAGCTTTTTTTAAAGGACAACGGAAGTGGAATAAATCTTGTATCATGTAATCACTTTACAAACATTTAAACAACAGAAACATAGAATACCCGGACTCGGCACATTTATGAATAATAATAAACGCACATCCTGAAAGTAGTTTGTTTAAAATCGGCTACTGATTCAATGCCAGCAATTTTTAATATAGGTAGTTTTTATCCCTAAAATAATTAAAACGAATTAAATTATAGTCACCCATTTATTAAACAGCTGAAATAAACGAACATGTATCATAATTCAAAGCATTAAGGTTTTTGATGCAATAAAGGTAATAATGTTAGATTTATTGTAATATACCCAAACTATCCACGCACAATAAGGAGAACTAATTCATTAAATTAACATTTTAATGATTATATTATTATAACGATTTAATAATCTAATTGGGGTGTTTAGGTTATGCGTTATATCTGTGACATGTTGTATAGATTTATTGTTGCATTAGGCAACGATAGAAAAATACGCACTCTACAATTGCAGTATTTAATTCTTAATTCACTTTTCCCGCATTTAAAAGGCCCGTGTCAAGTAGTGGGTCGTCGCCCTCATACAATAGTGCACTCATTAGTACGCGGAGCGCATTCGCTAATTATAACGACACGGACAAGAACACGGCTCCAGGTGTCGCACTCTTGTCGCACTTGTCACCTGTGTGACCTACCAATGGGACTCTGAAGAAATGTTACCTGCTCGTAGAATTGTTTGTTTTAAATTATTCTGGTGAGTGGTGGATTGATCGGACTAGACTTTCTTTTCTTGTTTTTCAAGATTCAAGTCTCTACTAGAGATCTGTGCAGAGGAGGACTTCAAATATTCAATTAACGAACACGTGGAACTACATATAATTGTGTGAGTCAAACGAATGATTGGGACGACATTACGAAAGAGTGATGGATTCGATTCAACAAAATACGGAGAAAATGTTGGTGTAACCAGATAGCGGTCTTTTTCAATCATTATCAAAGTTAAAAATATTATTTACTTAAAATACATAATGACATAATATCATGTAATTCAAATACATATCTTGGGTATTTGCGGTCTTTACGGTACAGAGAATGAAATTTTTTTTAAATAATTGCGATTTAGTTACCTTCGGTTTGCCTATCCCAACTATTGTAAAATCCAAGCGTAATCCAACATTTATAAAATGGCATTGTTCGCACTAAAATTTATTCCTCTCTTGGGAGACTTCGCAAACATTCAAATAACAGAAAGAACACAAAGAACATGCTCGGTACAACTATTTGTGAATCATAAAATGTTTTGTCCTGCGTATCTATATTCCCGTAATCGAAACAAAACTCAGCACCGTGGCAATGGCGAGGGGATTGCTTGCCCACTACGCTATCTCTACAGAACTTAAACTTAAACTTTTATAACCAGCGTTAGGGAATACCAGGAATATCACTTGATCGGGTAACAGTTCCATCCCAAACAATACCGATCACAGTAATTCACATCAATATTATTCATCACATGTGAAAGTTGACTTTACAACACTACAATACATTACGAAAAATGATTGTCCGTTAAACTTTCAATGCGAAGGTACTGAAATGATCCAGAAATATCCCTAATAAGGTAACTTAATACATTTTGTTAATACATGCTCAACTTTCACGTCACAAATTACTGGAGCGTGACCAGCTTGATATTATATTCTCAAGCTTTGTAATAGTTTGTTAAATGTCCACTTATCGTGTCAGAGACCTGCGCTGGGTTGAGCGCCCATACGACACATACGACGTATAACACAATAGGTACCTATATATGTAAGTAAACGTGCTTGTGTAAAATATGACCTTTTTGAATGGAGCTCAGAATACTTCTTATTCTTGTATAGCTTCCGCCTGTGTTTTGTTCGTGAGATGTGCTATGGCAATGGCCTATGTTAATAAAAGGGTTGTGTAGGTTTTTTTAGTCAAATATATTTTACTTGTTGTCCTCAGCGGTTTAACCTACGTTTATATTAACTACTCTTCTCCCGTGGCTCGTAGCGTGATGTTATATAACGGACAACCTTCCTCAAGAATTGGGCTAACTAAAAATAATATTATAAATCCGGCTGGTAGTGCCAGAGATTAGCGCGTTCAAACAAACAAATCTTAAGCTTTATTTAATTGGTATAGATAAAATCTGTTACAGAGATTTTATTATTTATTATTTTTACTAGAAATTATTTAGACCAGAAAGTAAAGTCTAAATCAGTATCGGTATTGGTGCAATTGGTGGCGGTGCCACAATAGTAATGAATGCGACTAGTATCCATGAAGTCTAAAATTCGATTGGATTCGGCTATGTATGTACCTACCTTGAGGTCTACCGAATCACCCATGTATAGTGTAGGGTTTTTAATGGTCTAATTTATTTTGTAATAATACAAAACCATAGTAGTGGGCGCTTAAAAAAATGATTGGGTCAAGTCGAAAGTTTATCAACTATTTGAAACACACTTGCTAATACGAAACAAAAATAGGCTTCTATCTCAACATATCACAGCTGGATATCATAATTTCCTTCTATCTAAAGATCTTCATTCCGTATAATCCACGATAAGTATTTGTCTTAGTATAGGGTTAACAAGTATGCTATCTCATTACGCGTATGTCTGTGTGAGTATGTAACAAGTGTGATATGAAGCGAAATTGCTGTTAGCCCTTAGGGGCTGACGCGGCCATTTCTCGAACCGAGTGTTATGAGAAAAGTACTGTTATAACATATTTTGAATATACAGACTGGCTATTATCTTTTGACATTGCTCGAGAGATTACACTGGGATGAATAAAGGGAAAGATGCTATTAACAAAATGTTTCCAATCACTAATTTAATAAACAAAATTACAACTGTTGCTTGACGGCCCTTTAAGCTTTAAGCGTAGTTTAAGGACAATTTTATTTATGAATTTTACACCGTGACATAGTCCCAACAAATCAGTACCTATGTTTTTTACATTTGGGCTCTTAAAACAAAGCAACACTGCTTTTCAAATTGATATAATTGTAAATAGATATTTACAAAAGTTTCCCAAGCTTGCAATCATTTTAATCAACGCGTTTTATGGCTTTGAAATTAGGTAAAGCGCTGTAAAGTTAGACGAAGTAACAAATAAACATATTCTTTATCCTTTGAAAGGTACTGGCAGTGGATATCTACATAATGATTAGAAAGCCAGGAGAGAGTCTTTTGCACGGCAGTGGAACACAGCAAAAACCTAAGGAAAACAAAAACATATATTCTTCATATTCTTCTTCATCTTAAAAGTCTTTGAAATTTTGGGTTGCTCTGCTTGCATTGGGCTTACTTACACTTTATACACTGTTATGGTTCTTTATATAAAAGCTTGAAGCGCACCTTTTCATTTCTATCTATCTGCTTCGTCCTAAACATGGCACTTTTGCTCTGCCAATCCATTTTTCAAACAGAATATGCAGTTTTCTCATTATAAAATTTCATACGCATATTCGCTTTTAGAACAATATGTTTCATTTATATGATGGGTATTTACGCTATCAAGCTTAACGTTTCGGCCAGGTCGGGAAGCCTGACATCACCGCGCCAGTGTACTTGTGACCTGACCGTAACGTCAAACTCTTCAAAATATATTTATATACTAAGTATAGACGTTGTAATACATCCCGTGATACAAATCAGTCTATCAGTATAATAATGATTATAATACGTTCCATATTTAAAAGCACTCACATTGTCTTTTCAAAATGAACGTAATACAGAACATGCAGTTGTAATAAAGCTTTCTATAGACTAACATGGTATTAGAATTTATAGGGCACCAAGTGAGATAGAGTATGGTCTATGGTCCTTACGAGGTAATGCGAGTGGCGTGTACTGTACCACCGATACGCTGTTGCGGTTTGCTATGGACTACCCTTGGTGGTCGGTGCACGGTTAGAGCGAAAGCGTAATCTAGCTTTTTCTTCTGACTAATCTTAACTAATATTGTAAATGCGTATATGAGTTTGTTTGTATGTTACGCTTTCACAATTTATCTACTCAACCGATCATAATGAAATTTCTACATTATATCTACATTCGACATAGGTTACCTTTCATTCAGAAAAAAGAACTGGTACTAATCTAACCTAACCTCACCTACATTTACGTGAGTGAAATTGCGGGCAAAATCTAGCTTTTCTATACATATAAATATTAAGGTTTAATTATTTTCCTAGATATTTTTAAAATGTTGGGCAATGAAGACATACATACATAAATAGTATCACGATTATAGCCCCAAAGAGGTAAGCACAGATCTATTACAGACACATTTTGTTAAGTCTTCCAATTCTGGGTATTCTTAATGTCTCTTGTTTAAATATTTGTAAGCCTAGGACGGGAGTGGTCTTTTTCAGAAATACATAAATTATAATCAAATCATAGTCCCACGTCATAGGGTCCAGTCTATTGTCGTTTATCGGACTCAACTCCAGACTCTACGTTACTGCTAAGAATTTCTTGATAGAAAAATCTAATAACAGTTTGCCGATTCGGGAATCGAACACATCAGACGCATATATTACGAACATGTCAACGAGACAGTCAATCTTCTAGAAAAACGGTGTATTAAATAATATTCATTTTAATAGAATCAATCTGTGAAACGAGCAGTTTTGTTTTGTTTATTTATTAGTTAATTTATATACCTATTATATATTTGCTATATTTATATGACAACTTCTTGTCATTCTAAAGTAGAATTAGTTTTATAATTTACAATAAAAAATGTACTCTTTAAAAATAACAATATTCCTGTCTAATCTAAATCTTCATAAATAATAATAAAAACAATCTTAATGAAATCAAAACAATATATATAGTTATCCAGTAGTCTTTAACTTGGACCACACAAGACCTGATATTGGAAAATTGTCTAAATTATTAGCTGCCTTTGTAACGGCTCGCAGCGTGGGAAAACAGCCCAAGTTTTCACACAAAATTATACTTAGACATTACTGAAAGCTGTTGCGGTCACTCATTTTGAAAATACCGACTGAAACTTTTATACATAATAAATTACTACCTTATATACGAACGTAATAAAACTTCAGATATGTATAGCCGATATTATGACAATTACCTCAATGGCGTGGCGGTTGTGAAGCCGACTGCTGTGCATGAAGTTTTGGGTTGAATTCCCGGGTTAGGCATTATTATTGAGGTTTTCTGTGAAAAATTATCAGTATCGCACAGAGTCTGACACTATGCCTGGTTGACGGCATTAGGTTAAACCCTTTTGACGTGGGATCTACATGGTTAACTAGCGAAGTTGCGGTGTAATAAACCTCTACCAACACTTTAAGGATTTAGACGTGATTATGATTATGTAAATACATATATTATAACATGAATTTTAATTATCAAACATAAATCATGAGATGCCTAGATTTGCCTATTTAATATCTGCGATACAAGTTGCTAACAAAACAGAGACATTCAAAAAGTTACAAATATGTTTTAAGAACTTATTACTTACAGGACAGTTCTACACTGCGTTACCACTTAATTATAAAATGTCCAATAAACACGGCATTGGACTTGCAATCATATTATGGTCATAGGTTTAAATCCCACCCATTACTTCACCGATGTGAACCCACTCCTAACACATGCATGTAACCTTAGCTGGAGGGGTTAACATGAATGCTAGTAATTTGCAATCCAAATTCTAGTAATCTTTTAAAATAAATAAATACAGACATCCGGCATTACCTAATGCCTTTGTCTCGTTTTGATTTTCCTTTATTCCTGTTCTTTATTTTTCTTTTTAATATGCCTACATACTGCTAGAAGTATAAAACGCATAGTGCGATATCAATATTCATATCTCAATGTATGGTGCCAGTGATGAAATTTCTTATAGTAGCAGCGATAGAGCCTACTTGGACAGCCACGCACATAATTTGATTTCCATCCCAAGGACAGTTCGAAGTTATGTACGCATTTAAAAGATAATTATCACTCGTTACAAGAGTGAATTGAAATATCGTCAGAAAATTTGCATGTGTAAGATTTTTTCATAACTTTCTTTGAGAGATGTGATGTTTTCAACCCACACTGGGCCACCGTAGTGGCATACGGCCTAACTCTCCTCACACTGAAAAAAAGCCTGTGCCTACAGGGCTGATATTAATATAAATTTTATATATAAAATTAAGTTTTGTTATACAGGGCCTGTTACTTACGCATTGCGTTACATTTCTTCGTACACTACAGGAAAATAAAATAATAATGACTGCACCTAAAGTACTCAAGGCTTAATATGCCAACAATATTGAAGCAGAAATGAGCAAGAACGTTGTTTCATAGCTTATTAATAAGTTTTAGTAATACTAAAGGTATGATGACTAGAAAATTCGTTTTATATTTGTTTCTTAAATATAAAGTATGTCTTGTTGGTCTCATGGCATTACGCTTATGTGCAGACTGTCGTGACATCCAGGATTCCTAGACCGATCAAAATGCTATTGTATTTGTCAGCTAAAAATACATCTGTATAAATAATTATTGTAATTAGTAGCATGGGGTCTGAAAATGTCTCCGAAAGCCGAGCACATTATTATTATTTATTTATTTATCTATTACTACATTACACATTTTTATAATTGGCAGCGGCTTCCGCATTAAGCTCGAGGCTTGTATCGCGGTATTGTTTTATAAGACATTAAATATATGTCTTATAAAACAATACCGCGATACAAGCCTCGAATATTACTAGGAAATGAAATATTACTAGGTAATTCTCAGAAGATATATAAGAATTATCTCATCACGTGGATTAGTTTCCAATGTCTTCCCCAGTCTTGCCTTAGCAGTGATATCTGGATAATCTGTTACAGAACTAACCATTTCGAAACATGAAAGGAGAATCTTTACTGTATTTAATCTGGGTTGTCACAGACAAGCTCACAGCTCTACTAACAAAAATAACTTACCAGGCAGCCACCATTCATTGTAACACCAATGAAAGCCACATTCACACTCGCACATCGCGTGAAGTTTGAAGCCAATAACTCTCAACTAACAGCATTCTCGTGTGTAGTCATATAAATTGGGCCCCTTTGTTCTGAACTCACGGAATTTTCGCTAAAATACGGAAAGCATGAGGATGCCCTTATACATAAAATAGGTTAGGAGTTAGTGCTTCTACTGTTGCGGCGGTAATGCATCTCGTTCCCACGATACACATGAGCCAAGAGTGTGCTCCACTTGGGACTGTGTAATAAAAATACTACAAGTTATCGTATTCTGCTTTTGACGTTTCACGACGCTATATCGAAACAGTTAAGGAGTTGTGTTTTGTGTACACAGGTCGATAGCTCTGATAAGGTGACATATAACAAAGGTTATGATTGTATATTTTCTGTACGTTACTTCTTGTTCATGTAAAGTAAAATCTGAATTGTAAGGAATGTTTTATGTTTAAATGAAATCATTCTTGTTATAATATTTATTTACTCTTGCTAGATTACAGAAGTCATCATATGTTACCAATAAACAAATATGTTATTTATTTTTATTGAACTATAATTTAGATGTATATTGTAGTTTTATTTAATTCGTTTTGTGTTTGTATTTGCTTTTCTTATAGGAATAGAGAAGTTAAATAATATTTTGTAATTGAGATGTATTTTATTCTATCCTCAATAAAATAACTTATTTATCAGATAATATAGTAAGCATAGTTATTAATTGCATTTCACCTACTGATGACAAAAATAAAATATGCTTAATAAAATATTGTAGTTACACCTTTATTGCATAATAATTCATGATTAAAAAGGGAAAATATGCAGGGGAAAACCAGCTACAAAAAACATCCTCATCAGAAAACATAGTTTAATAGGTTACGTTGGTAGGTAATACAAATTACTGTACTTATAGTCATGTTGTTTAGGTGATATGGTAGCGCCTCTAAAATGTTTTGAGAATTGCAACTTAAATCGCTGTGCTAAACAAATTTCTTGTGAACGAATAGTTTTTCCGATACTGAATGTTCTTCTTTGTACTATGGGCAATTAGAAGAGTAAGTAAGAGTATAATAAAGGGATGTATACTCGGTAACAAGTGGAGTAAACCTTTCAAGAGCAAGGCGGAGCATCGCGTGCTGCACTATATTAGCTAATAAGAGATTCGCTCACTCACTCTCTCATTGATTTCACTTCTTTATGCCATTGATTGAACACTTCACTCCGACCACAAAAGATTTACGGTACCTTTTTCATGAAAGAATTCAAAAACTTTTACCATCTTTTTATATTGAAATTTGTGGAATACCGTCTTAAATGGTAAGGTAATATAAAGAACAAACCTTTATGAGAGTTTTTGATCTTATTATTGCAGAGAAACGTGACTCTTGAAGGTTTGCACAAAAATACAAAATGTATTTTTTGTTGTCATTAAAATCAGAAAATAATAAGTACGCACAGCAGATTGTACAAAGATTGTTGTATATTAATGAAAGTTACAACTTAAAGTTTAAATTAAACTTTTATTTATTCTTCTTGTTCTGGCAGACATACAAAAGAGATGCATGTTTTTTTTATAATAATACAATCTGGTGAAACCATGGTCGTGTTGGTTAAGTCTACTGGTGCTTATGCATGACGAAAGTATAGTTTTTGTATTAAATCATTATCAAGTATCAAGTCAGTAATTCTCATAATGTTTCGTTCTTTGTTCACATTCGTATATCCTCGAAGGGATAGCCAGAGGCGTACTCACTCCGCATATGTTTTCAGTCCCGCGAAATTGCTCCTTGTCGTCCATGAGAATCTGATAATTTCCAAATTGACATTTCCAATGTTTCTCCCAGGATCGTAACCGGGATTGCACGATCATCCAAACGTCTATCTTAATTTAACTAAAGAAAATCGTCTTCTGTGGTAAATAAAATATATCAAAAATCTCATTAAGGACCATATTTTGTTTAAAAAAACAGTTTCTGAAGAAGTTTATAAATCTGATACGAACGAGAACCTAAATTCAGACGAAATTAATATTCTATCACATACACGCAACACCATCTAGCCTAAACTAAGCAGAGCTTGTACTATGGGTACTAGACAATGAATAAACATACATCTATACATATTTTTTTGCAAATACATACATATTATACATAAAAACACCCAGACCAAGACAAACATCCATGTTCATGCACACAAATGTTTGACTTGTGCGGGAGACGAACCCGCGACCTTAGGCGTGGCAGTCGGTTACACTAACCACTACGCCATTGAGTCGTCTTTTACGATTAACTACTATGTTTTGCATATCGTCCTTCGCAGACAGTAAAAGACTTGCCTCTTATAACGTAATGCGTGAAAACAAAGCAAGCAAAATATAGCTTTTGCATATGTTAAACCTACACTAACCGCCCAAGAATAATCTTTATAGCTACTATATAAAAACACTCACTTTAGAAATCTAAAATACTCTGTAAAAATCATTGGACGATAAATGCTTAAACTAAATCTTGGCATAGTGTCCGAAGTAATTAACGTCACTCCCTTTCCAAAAGCACAGTAACAAAGTTCACAAAAGACACATCTTGCTCAGCGCCGTTTACAAGCATTTAGGTGAAAGGGCACGTAATACCGCTACGGTATACCATCAGCTAATATAACAAGGACCATGGAATATGCAGACGGACAGATTATCGTTGTAAGGTTATAGGTTAGAACTAAGCCTTACGCGAGACGGACTGCGCCTAATGCGCTTCTAGTGAACATGCTGTGAATTGGCTCCTGTCAGGAGAAATTATGTTTAGCTATTTAACTATTAAATGAAATTTATATTATTTGACAATTTGCTGCTACTAGCTTAGCTATTGGCTTTAACTGCTTACCATCAGATAGCGTGGATACAATTAGAAATACAAATTTGCTACTAAGATTTTGGAATAAACGAACAAACAAACGCAATAAACGAACGCGTCTAATCTGAAATGTATCGGGTCAATCACACTAATGGACAAATATTTGTGTAGAAATACATACATAATATAAGGTTTATTTTGTATTTGTAACTTGCAACACAAATGACGCATTTCCTAAGTACAAAAAATTGAATTAATAAATAAATAAATAACAAATTTAAACTAAGTCCTAAAATAACACACTGCTAAAGTATTAAATTAAGTTTCAAATAATATAATCAAAGCTACAATTACGTTGACATTTAAATAATTTCAAAACCTTGATTGACGTAAAACAATTAATCGCCATTTATGAATAATATTTAAATGATGCAAATTCATCAAACTTTCTGGTTGAGTGTATAATTTCTAAATGTATAAAACAATATTAAAAAATCTAACGAAATGTGTAGAAAATTATATATTTTGCAAACTACTCGTTATGAGACATCGATTATATAATTATGTGTAATTTGAGCGCGTTTTGATTGCTACGATTTTGCCAGTATGGTCTACTCGTAATTATCATCAGACTACACAATTCAGGATATGCTGTATAATATGAAAATGTCACACCTAGAATGTAAATCCCCTCGCTCTCTTGGCTATCATTAATTGCTATGATAATAATTATTACTTAATATTTAAATAGAGAACGTTAATATTTTGACTGAGGTACCCTCAGACATCTGATTCAGCATATCATTACAACTCAATTATTTATCGAACAATTCGATTAAACATTATTAGATAAAAAAAACATTATTAGATCAGAGTAATTGTATCGACTATCAACGTGATATATTCAATGTTAGATTTTGCCCGTGTCTTCGGTCGCGTAAATGTAGGTTAGCCTAGATTAGTAACAGTCCGGGCACGCCACGATCGTGGCGGTAAGTCCCGTGTTTGAAGAGTGGCTGGAGAGGCGGCATGGCGCCCTCACCTTCCGGCTGACACAGGTAATGACTGGCCACGGTTGTTTTGGCCAGTTCCTGTGTCGTATACGCCGGCAAGAGACGCCCGGTTGTCACCACTGCGGCGACTGCTGCGACGTTGTTGAGGACACGGCGCTGCACACTTTGGCGGTTTGCCCCGCCTGGGCATCGCAGCGGCGTGAGCTGATCGCGGCAGTCGGATTGGTTGCCCTCTCGCTCCCGGCCGTAGTTCAGTCTATGGTCCGGAGTGAGAGGTCGTGGAACGCCGTCGCCTCCTTTTGTGAGGAAGTAATTTCTATCAAGGAGGCGGCGGAGCGGGAGAGGGAGCGTTTAAACCCTCTCCCCAACCGCAGAACCGGGCGCCGGAGGGCGCGGGACGACCTCCAGCCACCCTGAGGTTTAACCTGGGGGTGGCGGGCTTTGTGGGCCTGCCCGCCATCCGTTCAGCACCAGGTCCGAGAGGCGGCGTGCGTGTTCCCACGCGCGCCTCTGTTTCGAGTCCGTCTCCCCTCTAGGGGGGACAGTAGGGAGTGTTAGAAGTGCCTCTGGGTAGGTCTTTCGTGTAGTGGCCTGCCGTTTCATACGGCGGGCCGAAACCTCGGCGGGGTCGATAGTGGTTTTGTCGAGGAACACCGTGGTAGGTTTAGTCGGTATTCCGGGAGGTACATTTTCTTCTTAACATCTTTCTTTTACCCCGGCGAGTCCGACATGACCCCTCCGCCCGCCCCCGCGGAGGGGTATGCGTCATGCATTCCCGCACGTAAAAAAAAAAAATTATTTGGATAAATAATATAAAAAAAGACATCTACTACATACACACAACACCATCTAGCCCAATCTAAGCAGAGCTTGTACTACGGGTACTAGACAATGGATAAACATACATATATACTTTTTTTGTAAATACATACATACATATTATACATAGGAACACCCAGACCAAGACAAACATCCATGTTCATGCACACAAATGTTTGACTAGTGCGGGAATCGAACCATGGAACGGTACCATTTGTCCTTATCTGATCCCCTGAAAACGTGTATGCGTTTAATTATGTTTGGTTGAGTAGTTAAGGTGTGTGTAATTTATAATATTAGTTAGGATATAATCAATTTACAGCGAATCAATTTTTATATCATCATCATTTATATATCAAAATCGAAAATGACATTGTATCACATCGTACCACTAGTTATGTCAAAGGCACAATACAGGCTACAAGTCTAATCTTAGAACATCAATCTCTCTTTGGCCCTGCGGAGTTTAAGTGGCAGCCGCTTCATAAAAATTCGGTTAGATCTGAATGTCGGACCTAATATACTTGGAAATAACAAGTCTAGGATGAAGAACATATCCGTATGCTGATAAAAAGTTATCTACACTATCAATCAAAATGTTTATATAGACTAATATTAATTAGCGGTTTAATGTGCACATTTTCGTTGGAATGTTTTCATTTATTTAATTCAGCGTTCTGACTTAACTGTATCGGCTAGATACGGATTGACAGCCTGTCGATACTAATCTTTCTTTGACTTTGTAACCTTTGTTTTTTTTTTTCGCGGTGTTATGGAGAACTTTATTGGTTATTCTTATTTCTTTCGATATGTACGTATCTTTGCGCAGTATCAGACTCCAGTGCCCATCTAGTGTACCTGGTGTAAAAATTTCTCACTTAAGGGTTAGAAATTTTTAGACCAGGTAGGGCTGGGCACTGGAGTTAGTAGGAGTTTGTTTCATATGGTACCTAGGAAAGATCTACTACAGCATAACTCTTGAAGCTTTAGTACCACGTTGAGAGCCCCAAGGCTGCGAAATGATTATTATATCCAATACAACTAACATATCGTGTCCCATCTCAATAAAAAAAATACTACACACCCATAGTATTCAACAAATTATGTTAACGATATGATCATACACTATTAATTCATTAACATAGCTTATTTTTTTATTCGGATCTTTCTGTGCACACATAGAGCAACCATATGGCTTTAAACCGTATACGCTATATCCTGTTTCTCTTTGATTGCAACTCGTTTTATTGGCCAAATAAATAAATAAAGATACAATGTACTAAAATCTTTATCTATATTTAAAATATTATACGTGCAAGTTAGCCACATAATACAATGGTACTTACTTAAATTGACCACAACGGTTTGTATATTATTATACTAGAGCACGGAACACGATGAAGCAAGTACTGAACAACACCATTTACCCATTGCCCTTCTAGACAGAGCTCAGTTGGTACCTGACCACCTTCACGTCGGTCACTTACAGACAGTGGTCTGATTGTGCGGGTAAGTGCGGCAAACACATGTCAAACTAACTAACTGTAGCAGAACATGGAAAGAGGTCACGTTTTTCTGTATTCTGTGATTATTATAGTATAGGTTTATACTTATAGTCCAGACCTGTCTTATTTGGTCAAACAACTAATCCTAACTTCCTAACTATTATAAATGCGAATGTGAAGTTATTTGGTTGTTATGCTTTTAGACTAACTTAACTACTCGACCGATCATCACAAAATGTTGCATACACGTCTTCCCGAGGCATAGGTAGTTTATAATAAAATCATTTAGATGCTACTTTCAGAATATATATATATATATATATATATATATATATATATACATATATTGAGATGTCAAAAGAGAAAAAAGCTAATACTTTAAGGTGGTCTCTAAGTATTGTCACTAGCTACCAGTACGCCAAATTTGTTTATTAAATGATACTAAAGTAAGAAAAATGGATTATAAAATGTAGTTAAACGATTACCCGAGCAGCGATAGCCTAGTGGGAGACCGTTGGACTGCCACGCAGAGATCTCGAGTTCGATCCCAAGGCGCGCATCTCTAACTTTTCAAAGTTATGTGCGTATTAATTAGTTAATTATCGCTTGCTTAAACGGCGAAGGAAAACATCGTGAGGAAACCTGCATATCTGAGAGTTCTCCAAATTATTCTTGAAGATATGTGAAGGCTGCCATCCTGCACTGGGCCAGCGTGGTGGACTATGCCTTAACCCTTCTCACACTGAGAAGAGGCCCATACCCAGCAGTGGGACAGTTTAATACAGGGCTGATATTATTACTATATTACCTGAGAATCTACCATTACTTTTGTGCACTTCGTTTGTTCGACGACATTTATTTCCAAACATTTTCTGATATAATAATTATAAAAATGGCTTTCACCACTGTTTACAAATAACATATTAGTTACTTACTTAATCTGGTAGAAGTATAATAACGCTACGAATATAATGACGAATTAACGGCCATTCTCCATGTCTTGCACTAGAACGAGCGGCGCGGGCGCAGGTGATCCTTGCTCTTGACGAATGGTTATATTAACGTTATTAATAACCGGACGTACGCTCCCAGCTTATTACTTGTCCATCATACATGCTTCGCTACATTATATTGAGATTATACAGTTTTTAGAACTAATCAATAGTTTGTTATGATAGGGTCTAATGGTAGGTAAAAACGGTTTTTAATATGTGTTATGAAACTATTTTATGCTGAGTCACTAAAATACCACCTAGCTAAACGAACCCGTATGTGGAATCTTTAAAACAAATGTATATAAAATAATGATCATAAGTATGATAAGTTGTCAACGGCATACGCTACGTGACGCGTCGAATGTTGTGTATACGATTTATGGATACCAAGTAATGTGGTCTACAGAATGATGTTTCAATTCAGGTAACTGTAATATTCGATACTTTAAAGTTTGTTAAGTTTAAAAATGCTGCCTACAAAGCAGAGCATTAATGTAGTGCTGGCAATATAGATACATCCTGTGACGCAGTTGACTTTTCTTGAAATATGCAACTTAACAGTTATCTTTTACAAACTCACGCCTATACTGCCTCCGTGGCACAGCGGTAGTGAATGCGACTGCTGTGCATGAGGTCTTGGGTTCAAATCCCGGGTCGGGCCAAAAAAAGTTATTAAGTTTTTCTGTTATGAAATCTGAATAGCAGCCCGGAGGAAGTTGGCAATGTTAGACACCCCCATGCCTCGGAAAGCACGTAAAGCCGTTGGTCCTGCGCCTGATCTCTCTCCTGTCGTGTCGGATTACCGTCGGATCATGAGAGTTAGGGAACAGAGAGTGCACTTGTGTTTGCGCACATACTTGTGCACTATAATATCTCCTGCGCAGATGGCCAGTCTCCGTTTAGACTGGCCGCCTTGACCGAAATTCGGTCTGGAGGACATTATATTACCGATATAATTACCCTAGGTGTCATATATTACCGATATAATTACCCTAGGTGACATAATAGATGGCGAACTTATTGCCGCCTACTTCAACTAAAAATTACTTGACAAAAACCCAATAGCACTTTGTCCGATCCGGGAATCGACTTAGAAGTCGCATTCACTACCACTGCGCCGGCAAGCCAATATAAAGTATAATTCCTCTGATATAAACATTTTAGTTCATATTCGATTTAAATAATTATATCATAATTATTAAAATCAATAGCAACTGTTATATAGTAGCTATAGTAATAGTAGTATCTATATAACAACATGTTGTAACCATAAAATATATTTAACAAAATCAAATCACAACAGCAATATTATAAAACATAGTGCTATAACGATGACCTTTGCTATTACTGTTTACTATTACTTCGTTTACGATTCAAGGTGAAACCGTAACTTTAGGAAATATTCCGCATTTACTTCTAACACAATAAAAATCGTAAAATATCGATAATATTGACGATAAATGACGCCGACGGTTCAAAAAGACTAGGATATGCGCGTGGAACAAATTTTATTCGAACATATTGTAACTATTTAATTGTTCATTTTATTACTTATTTAGTATCATGTGTTTTTAAGTGATTTGTATATGTGTGGAATTTAGTTTTATGTCTGCAAATTTAAATGCACTAGACGGTTATGAGGAAATATAATATAAGATTTAAATATGTAATGATTTTATTGTTTAGCCTTTAAATATTCTTGATAAGCATTGAAGATAAAAGGATCATTAGAATTCCTAAATACACATCACCGACGTTATTTTTAAAGGTATGGCCCGCAATGCTGTTTGTTTTATAAATAATAAAGGCTTTGAAATTGAAAACTTAGCTTTAAGGCATTAACAGTACAAAGACCAAAGTATAATCTCTTAAGTCATGGTTATTGCATGATGCGTGTTTACAGGACAGTTTATATAGCATTGTCTCATTTTTGCGAATGTATTAACAATGCTTACAAGACGGTGGTCCAATTCCAAGACATTGTTGTAACACCCACAAATAGAAGACTAGAATTTATCCACCCTGTTATTGCAATACTTGGAAAGAAGGTAATAAACCAGGTGTCTAGATAAATAATTTGACTTTCAATTATATTACTTAACTACACATTTCTCCAAACAGGTTCGACCAAGGCAAATCAACGAAAGGCGCGAGCAAGCTCCGGCGCGACCTCATCAACGCGGAGATCGCGAACCTTCGCGACCTGCTGCCGCTGCCACCGTCCACCAGGCAGCGGCTCTCACAGCTGCAGCTCATGGCACTCGTCTGTGTCTACGTCAGGAAGTCCAACTACTTCCAACAAGGTAGGTCACTAGTCTAGCTTTATTGTTCACTGGTTTATTTGGGTTCAGGTTTCTAGTCTTACCTGAAGCCTATAAACCTGAACCCAACCTACCCTAATGCGTTACCCTCTCTTGAAGCTTTTTCGTTGTATTCATAAGATCGAGACAACGCGATACAGCGTGTATAGCTTTGTTTCGCTCCAGAGAATGAAATCATCGTAAGCATTGATAATAAAGGAGAAGGTGGTAAGGTTCTTGTATAGCAGTTTTTCTGCAGCGACTGCCATTGCTCCTCTTCAAGCTAAATGGATACAAATATTGCAAGGGTAGAAGGGTAGTAGTATGTTTGAATATTAAGGTTATAATATTGACTTCATAGATGTTCATGCTGATTGAACGGGACCGATGACTTAACGTATTGCCCAGGTCACGTAGGGATGAAATTCTTTGTAATAATGACTCATATATGGTAACCAACGCTGGTTAAACTCAAAGATCGCTTGATTTAGGAGGTCGCCACCCTACTGTAGGTCATTTTTCAAGTTAACTTTTGCCTTAACCCTATAAATAGAATTAACATTAGCTATCCAAACCTAATCTGGTTGACAAACTTGGTACCTGAACCTGACCTGAATCAGTTCTAGTCTTTTATGAACATTCTATCTTGAACTTCAATCATCAATATTTGTGGTAAAATTAACACTAAAAAAGATTCTAATTATAATGCTCTTTGGCATTATTATCTTTATAGATCAAAAATTGCAGCCATTTTTTGAATCGTTATAAGTTTGTTTTGCTAAAAGATCATCTTAATTTAAAATCAGCTGTATTTTACGACACTGCAATAGTAATACAATGTTGAACTCTTTGATCAATGGCTTTTTAAATCACGATGATTAGAAAAATAAGTGCTATTTTCAAGTATTATTGCAGTTTTCTGCTTGAGGGCCTCAATCGCTCGTGCTACTATAAAAAGCTACTATAAAAATGTATAATCAATATGACAGATATCGGTAAGTAATCTTCAAATAATACACCATTTCAATTTGATATAATGCTGGTTGTTAGCGTCAATGTATCTTAGTTACCTACTTAACTATATGACGTAGCTTCACGCCAGTATACCTCTGTAGGGGAAGACAGAGATGTACTACACAACCATATTTCGTCAGTTATATGTTCAGGTCCCACGTCATAAGGGACGAAACTATTACCGTCTTGTAATCATATTTCGTCGTCGTCTATCAGAGACACCGTGCTCTTGAGAAAACGCATTTTACCCGTTCCAGAATCGAGCCCGAGACTAACATTTTATCCCTAAGACCAACGTTATGCCACGAGACCACTCGTTGGTTTCGTGGTATAAGGTTAAATAGGTAAAAAAATTATAAACGGTTCTGTTTTTGAATTCTTAGCCTACAAATAGTTAAGCTAAGAATTCAAAAACAGAACTATGCCTCATACGAATAATTTTAAACATAAAGTCAGATGTACGGCACATAAATAAAACATGGGTCCGATATTGAAAAGCGGCTGTTGAACGGGTCCTTAATCGCTACATGACAGCCTACTCGTCCTAACAAACAGCGTTTAAATTAATATGTAATAGCCGTGAACAAGCTCTATGTACCTCATGAACACAGGTGTAAATTTATACTGAATGAAATGGTCATTTTTCAATGGAAATTTAACAGCGTTGTGGCCTGTTCGTAATCGCAACTTTGCAAATAAGTGTCATATACATATATAGTGGTTTTCATATGTAATTAATTTATTAGGGCATTTTTTTAAAATATTTTAATACCCTCTATAGACTACGGTTATAATGTATCATAGAAGGTATTATAATTATATTTATAGTCGTTTTACTATGCAGATTACACATTGAACATTTCTGACCCAATTAAGGTTTACATTTACAAACCTGGAAATATGGTACTTATTTGCGATGTCAGTCTTCTTATTTCAAATAATCATATGTAACTGAAGTACGCCATTTAGTGGTACGTGATGTATTAGTAGTGGCCTAGTGGTCGAAATTCGACAATATTTTAGATTTTTATACTCATTTCCATATAAACTTTAAGTATGACCAATCACCCCCTCCTACTTGCGCGTAATATGCTTAAAAAGAGGTACTAAGTTTTACTTTCAGGTGTTTATATAAGATTTTTAAAGACATCTACCATTTTTTACTTTTTATTGATCTTAGTTTTTTATACCTGCCGAGGTTGTATCGTTAATAGATGTAGTTATTATAGTAGTAATTAAATAACTAGTGTTGAGAAGTATTCCGACTTTTTACACCTTCAATACTCAATTGACTCCCGTCCCGTATGCATGTTTCAAATCTTACCTGTAAACATTGTTGGCAACATATAGTTTGCATCTTTCTTGCCGTTTTAACAGCCCGTAATTTTGTATTGTCCACCTTGTAACGCTAATTACTCAATTCATTATTGACCGAGAATTTTCAATCGTTCAAGCAAATGAATATTCATAAAGCAAACAAATGATGCGCCATTGATTGAGTGTCGATATTTTCTATAAAATACATATTATATATGTAGAATATAATAGCACAAAGTAAGGTTACTAAAGTGTGAAGTAACAAATATGTATTACAAACAACCTTGAATATCTTTATATTCAGTTTAACCATAGGTAACTATCACACGTCGATACGGTAACCGTTTAGAATCTCTCCTTCAAGCTCAATTTGCCGCGTTAACACAAGGCCGAATTTCACACACGATACTTGCACGCAAATATCAAAAAGCAGCCTTGAATCGTACAGAAAAAATGCGCAAAAAACGCCAATAATTACGTAACAAAAGACTGTTCTCACGATCAAAACAGTTAGGACGCTACTGTCGGCATAAAAAAACAATCGCGTTTCGGTTTTGATAGGAAAATTAGAGAAAATTAGCGGTCCGGGGACCGGCTACCGACTGATGGTTATTGTTCCTAATGGTGCCTGCAGGGAATCGGGCCAGAGTTGGTCTGTCACGCCCGTACTGCACGAGAACCAGGTAGGTTCACATGACTGCCGGGAAATAATGCTTTTGAACTTTATTGGACAGTTATTTTTCGGCTTAATTGTTTTATGATTTAGTTTATATTATCGTTTCCTTATTGTAATGCATTTAGTCAATAGTTATGGATTTGAATGTCAGTTCTTATAGATGCAATTTTACAGTGATCGCCTTATGATTTATCAATGATTATTTATTACGTTTATGTCGTAAACTCGCTTTTACCTATTGAGTCGCAGCGGCACACCGGCGGCCAGTCACAATAGGTTTTCTATCATGTCTGACACTCCAACAATTGACAGATTAAAATTTGTGATGTTAGTAAAGTAATTATGAATTCTAATAATGTTATTTTTGTAGAGTTTTGAAGATAAATACAAGCCAATTATGAGTGCTAAAAGTTGCTGTAAAATTACACAAATAAAGGAAAAATTTACACATGACATTCTACGTAAATTCTTTGAAAAAAGACTCACAATAACCACATAGTCTGTTTAAACATTTAGAATAATAAGTTGTGGTATTTTCAAGTTGCGTAGCGTACCTAAGTAACCCTAAATAAATAAGCTTTGACCTTTCGTACAATGAATTCCTATCATACATACGTAGCTCACTGTCATGTAAGCCAACGTTCACATTTCGCTGAGATTCCCCCGGGACTACCGAGTTACAGGCATCGCGTATGCCACGATAGTTTTCGACCACAGCACTATTCTGGAAGCTTCGAAGGGATTCCAAAACATTTGTCATAATTATATTTTAAAACAGTCGATTTAAATGTAATTAATGGTTGCAATTCCTTGTATAAATTGCGTTAATAAACATTTACGCATTATTGTTATTATATTACTCACTGATTCAGAGTACGAATTTATTTAAGACAGTTTACTTATTTTTTTTACAAGTAAGATTTCTCGACGTTTTCCTTTTTAACTGTAATACATTTGTATAAGTATAGTATATAAACTAATATATATCGTAACATAATACTTAACAGTTCGTTATGTTTAAGAGTTTCTAAATATTTCAACGTGCTCGAGTCGTACTCGGAGTAAATTTTTATATTTAATGTTATATCTAGCACTCACTTGAGCTCAACAATAACACAAATATAATGAAAACTGGTTAAACTGCGAGACACAACTAGTGGACAATAATATACGATAGAAAACTGTGTGTTGGATTCCAATAAACAGATTAAAATGACATATTTCTATTTATAATGCTCGTATTAAAAGACAGTTACAAATATTTTCACTTAACAACTTCACATTAGAAGTGTTAAATCTATTTACTAGATTTAAAGCAATTGTGAGCCTTTACTGCACATAACTACATATATTTAAATGTTATGACTATTGCGTACATTACGTCGAGTAATAGAATTATTCATTTCATATGTAAATTACAGCCATCTTAAGAATTCGATTTACAATTACTACGAGAATAATAATTACAATTATAGAAACACTAGCTGTTACTCCAGACTGTCACGATCTCAAGCTACATAGATACCACACTTCATTGAAATCTATTTACCCGTGAAAATTAACCAACAAATAAAATTACTTTCGTCATTGTTGGCAAAATCTTATTCATACACTTTATTAAAGATCGCGCTTACTAATGCGCGGGGACTTTAAGACCTAAAGAAGGGTTAGCCGGTACATGCATTATATCACCTGTTAACTATCGTTGACAGTCGTTAGTAGGTTGTTTGGTAAATAACATTGACCAGGCTGATATTGCAAATATTAAAAACTAAATATATAACAGGATATAAAACAGAAATATTACAAATATTTTATCAAATTACGTAAATTTACACATACGCACACAGACACTCACGTTTACTACCAGGTTATAAGTGCTGTCAATGTTTTTATCTATATACAAGCGATTTAGATAAAACCGAAATAGCTTAATTTGTCAAAGATTAACATTTAAACACCGAAAGATTTACGATAACGGTATCGTGTATCGATACGTCGCTTAGCAAGTGAGATTGACTTTAATTAATCATTACCGGAACATTTTTGACTTGATTTATAACTTATTGGTTTGACTTAATGATATTTGAACAGCTGTATAACGATTTACTAAAACATTATTTTAACTCCTTATAAATCAAACCGGTTGAATTAAATAGACTAGTAAATGAATTATGATGATAAACAAATTTTATTGTTCGAAAAGTATACCTCACTAACATTTTGAAAATAGAGATATTTTCGTCGGATAAAACCGTTAGCACACATAAATCGATTAGATATTTTGAAACCTTCTTTCTTATAGGTTTTAAAATGATTAAATTCCTTTTTATTTCAAAATTCGAACGATATAATGCAATATCGATATGTAATAATCGATAAAGAATAGGGGTCCAGCCAACTCGATAAACGTTCGATTGTCCACGGGTCGTGGGAAACGCATTTTGCATATGATTTCTCTGAGCTCTACTCGATGAAGCCTGGCTTACCATAGTTTAAACTTCGTTGTTTTATTGGTAAACCATAGACATCTACAGTTTTATATCGCCAATGATGGACCATAAAAATTAAGATGATATATCATGAAAAAACTAGGATTGTTTCCATGGAGACTTGTCGATATTCTACTGTTGAATTTGAATTTTGAATTCCCATACCTATCAATTGTTTTACGATATTGTTTTAATCAAAAAAAGGACGTAAAACTAGCTAACTAATATTTTTTTGAAATTTTATGTATCAAAATATTGATACAAAAAATTCAATAAACATTTTTTATAATGCAAGCACATTCACACATACACACACACATAAATACATTATACCCAGATAAAGGCTACGTGTTAAGTAGGCATTCGGCCATTGCTAAATATTTTTATGCAGGCTCGAACCCCGCACGCGACTGAAAATTGTGTTATCTATAGATTTTTTGAAACCGTTAATTATAGACCAATGTGACACAGACACTTTGCCTAGTTCAATTATTCCTGTAGCTTATATCAAACAGATACACACATACTTACACATACATAAATTGATGCAGTCACATATTAACATGCTCACGCATCTTAAACTCGTAACATATGACTCACATATAGTGCGTATAAGACAATTACAATTCCCAAGTCTTATCGTTCTAAATGCTGAAATTACTTGTTGCGCCCCTCAAATTATCGACCACGAACTGCGCAGGTATTTTCTCAACAATTTTTGCATACCTTCATGGGAACTAGCGAGATCTGCTCCTTTCTTGTGCCTAATTAACCCTGTAAGTGCCCGCGATCGGTTATTTGCCTTCTGTTATGGTTGTACGAATGCGCCGGGGTTATTGGTGATTGTAATTCGAATGCTCCTTTTGGATTATTGCGTTGTAAAGATTTAATTTTAAGCTGCTACATTTATGTCAGAAAAATGTTGTACAATGATTTTTCTTACATTTGTAATGTTTTTTTTAAAGATTACTAGCAATTTATGGTAAAAATTATTCTTGTGTACCTCTCTAACTAATTTAATATGCTTGTGTCAAAGTGGGTCTACGTCATTAGTGCAATAGGTGGAATTCGAACCCAAGACCCCGTGCGCGTAAGTTCGGTGCCTTATCTATAATGTTTGGATACATGCCCATACGATGTAGAATACTTGCATAAAGGGCCCTCAGATAACTATACGTCATAAATGTATAAACGTCGTGAAAAAGTGCAACACACTGCTGCAATTATCTGGCGATAGAAACCACGACCTCTGATCGTAAATGTTGTGTCAACATTTTGGGATGGTTCTACTTGAAAGCTCTTGATGTTTCTCTGAGAGAATGTTATACATACATAACTGATTGAATTTAAGCGTGAAGAATGCCTGTTTTCCTTCTTTTGGCTAACATTTGCTTAATTCATGTAAATGAGACTGTCCTGTGGGATTTCTGTGTCGAAATAAGTAATTTAAGATTACATTACGATCCTACTACACTAAATATTGCAGATTCGGATTCCGTAGGAGCGAAAATGCGACCTATAAATAGTAAGAATTATATTTCTAATGCTTTACGTATTTTCTATGATTTATTAGGATAATGTATCAGCAAAGCCTTCAAAATTCAATGATGAGTGAATTGTCGCCCAAAGGCAATTGAGCGTCGACCGTAACAACCTCAGGGCATCGGTTCTTCATCTCACTTAATAACCTCATCAAGGAATTAATTATATGTTTAAACAATATAATTATGTGTAATTATTGCTTGTCCGTCAATCAATAATAAAAGCTTGTTTGTCGTACGACACATTATGATATGGAACAATATGATATGGAACAGTATGATATCTTGTATAAAAACTTTAAGAGCAAGCGCCATTTAATGCTCATATAGCTTCACGCGTATATCCCTGAAGGGAAGAGCAAAAGTGTTTGTAATCCTAGCTTATATTTTAAATGCGAATGTGAGTTTGTTTGTTTGTTACGCTTTCACGCCTTAACTACTCAACCGATTATCATGAAGGACATAGGGTACCTTTATCCAGAAAAAAATACTGTTACTAATCTTACCTACATTTACGCGAGCAAAGCCGCGCGCAGAATCTAATACTTCTATATTTCGCTAGCTGTAATTTTAGGTTCCACGTAGTAGGGATAAGACTATCAGCATCTATCCAGTATAGTTCCAGAGTCCGTGGTGCTTCTGCCAATTTCTTGATAGAAAAACTGCTTAATATTGAAACTAAGCTCAAGACTGCATGCACAGCATTCGCTTGTAATACTATTGGGCTTTCAAGGCAGGCAGGCAGTGTAAATAATGTTTCAGATTACCACACAATAATTTTAGTATAGCTGTCGATGTTTTTTTTTATCTTAAGCGCTGTGACGCTACATATATTTGATTTACTAGATTCTGAGGCGTATCTTCATCCACATTTACTTAATATAATATAAAAGAAGGATACTTAATCGCGTTGGTAATTATTTAGAGGTAATAAGTTCGTTGCCTAATATTATATCAAGTATGTGTACAAATCGCGAAAGTCTATAAGTATATAAAGTAAAAAGTTTTTAGATTTTACGATTTGTATTGAATTCATATTGCTTGTTTGTTTTGAGGTCTATTTCTAATTTAACTAGGCTTGAAACCATTATCAGATCTTTGCAAACACAAACACAAGAATAACAATTTACTTACAAAATTAGACCAATTGTCAGATTATTCAAAATAAACCGTTTAAAGATTAGCCCGCGGCCATGTTGTGTAATCTCACTGATCAATAATAATTGGTGTGCGCAGGCGCCAGTCCGTCACGAGCCCCTGTAGGGTTTAGCTACTAATTTCTAAAACGGAACATTTTCTTGTTTTAGTAACGGTATATCACTAAGATTTTTAGGATCATCATGATTAAATTTATTAAGGTTCATTTCCAATTTGTAATTCAAAATACTAGTATCCTTTTGAACCCACTAGCCAAGCTAGTATGTTTGTGGTGAGAAGTTGGTTTACATCGGTAGTTCAATTGTCCCACCAGTTGAACTTTGAACGTTGGAAACCACAATCTCAAGTCCAATGACTTATACATTGGGCTACTATTGAAACATTCAAACTACAGTCACAAAAAACGTGTTTCGTATAGTATACCTGCAACACTCGACGCACTGACAGTGACAGGAGATGATGTAAATCACTGCGTCAAAACAAGTATACAAGACTAAACTAAAATGTTCTGAAAATCAAAAATGTAGGTATTAGTAACAAAACAAAAAAAGGAAACAATTATATTAAGCGTCAAAACTTTTTATACAAATATGCATATACATAGGTAATATGTAGTATTCAATATATATTTTTATACAATATTTATAGAATTAATCTGTATTTCTGAGTATGTAAATATCTCCATCGAAATATCACCCTTTTAAAACGAAGTGAATCATTTAAAACACCATTGAGTGTTCATATCGCGTCGCCTACATACAGGCTGTATTTATAACTCCGAGTAATAAACGAGAAGTCAACTGTGTTATAAATATTACTAGATAGTGACATATTAGTTATTTATCGCCCATTAACTGGTGCCTTATGGTTAAACGAAGGTTTAAAAAAAACAGTTTAGTTATTATGATTAGCTTTTATGTGATAATATAACAGGAATATGCCTCTGCGTTATAAAAGTCAAATCACGGAAGTACGTTTAGTGGTTGTTTGTGTTATAGTAATTGATTGGCCATTAACTTGGCCATTAACATAAATAAAGACTTTTAAATACGAAAGATACATTTTATTTTTTAATGACAGCTTCTATACTAGGGTTTTGTTGATTCCCTGTGTCGCGAAGCACTATACATACATTAAACCCTTCGATTGAAACAACAAACACAAAGAACTCCTGGGCAGAGCAATTATTGTTGTGCGTTTTCTAGATTAAACTCAGAACGTTCAGCACACTGACAGGTGCGAAGCGACCATATATGCCAAAGCACAATCCTAGAAATTAACAATTAAATACTACGAATATTATATATACTTGCTAATGTAGACCATTTCAAGTCAAAAGCCCTCTCGTTCGTCCTTTTAGCGTGATTTTATAATAAATCATTTCAGTCATAGTGTAGTAAGGCCACAGTCCATTGGACCCTGGCTCTAAGGCCAGGGACACATAAACTCATCTCCGTCACCACATAACACTTAGGTATAATTATAATGAACGCTTTGTGTGCGCAATTTACGATTCGTCTCGATGTGACCTTGCCGACGAATTTGTTAGAAATTATAACTTTTGTTCGCAAAATTACATCGATTCATTGATATCAGCGAATAATTGTCGCTTTCGTAACAAATAATTGTAGTTATCGAGTAAAAAATGGTGTTTTTGTTGATTAATATATCGATAAAAAACATACAACATTTTGACGACTGGATTCATACGATATAATAATATATTTATACGTTGTTTGTGTCATAGAAGGTTATATTTTATTATATTCGTATCTGTATATATTTGCCAGGTATTACTGTTAAGCTGCTCTGGTACGCTAACCTGCTAACCTATAAATTTCAATGTAAATCCTGATGCACAACATCAAACCTTGTAACTTTCTACCCTCATAACCTACTTTTACTATTTGATTTAGGTAGGACACTCATGGTTATCCAGACCACCCCACGAAATATTTTTCACCAATCTTTACATAACGTGCAATGTCTTTTAGGTTGTTTAGCTGCGATTTTCTGGTGGGCGAGGGTAATTTCTCAGTCGCACTGCAGCAGCTTGATTTATGATTCTGGGTTTAAATGGAGATGCCACTGTGCTGATCTTATGTCTTGACTTTTTTGACATGGATTTTAGGCAAAGTCTGGTTCTCATATTAAATGTATCTTGTTTATATTAGTTATTATTAACACGCCGATACAGGGCCCTCGTATGCCGTGTAAGCGCACGGTAACATGCGCATACACAGCACGTGTAAATGATCGATGCAATCTACACGTGCAAATACAGGTTATTTCCATGGGTAGCTGCCCACTCGATCAGCTTGCATATGTAGCCCATGCCAGCTACTTGCTTCATGTATATTTAAGCATTATTAAAGTAATATATATAATTATTTAATACGTGAATTAATATAAGCTAGTACAAGACTGGTTACAGCCTCTGTTACTTCCTTAAACGTATATTTTGTAACATTGCTTCTTTCCCACGTGAAAGTAAAACGGCCAAAAATATCTTCAATATTCGCTAGTGTGCTGTGTCTATATATGTATATAAGTCGACTTAAACTTCAACGCCGAATGTTTATGTAATAAAACTCAATGCCTCAATTCTTCAAACAGTACAAATGCTAATTTATTAAATTTTTCATTGATTTATGGCTTTGCTAATAAATATACTTTCACGATTATTATTGCCAATCATATGTCTAATTCATCATAATATTTATAAAGGCTTCGTTATTCGCAAAATAATTGTTAATTAATATACATTAATCATTTGCATGCAAAACTGGTGATGTAAGAGATGTTTCACACGTGCCATTTGTTAGATTTACAAAATTTTGTGTGATCCACAAATGGTTGTTCCAAGTCTGGGTGTTAATTGTTTCCGTTGTTTAAATGTTTGTAAAGTCTCCCGCGACACTGGATTTACTCCTAGTGCGGAAATTGTCCTTTTAAGATAAGAAAAGAAAGAAAAGATTGTCTTTTAAGATACACATTTCGAGCGGAAGCTTAAAACTAATTGAAATATTTAGTATTAGTGATGGACTATTTTGAAGCCGATCGACGCTGCATCGAATTTTATTTAGTCTTTGTTTGATCTTCAATAGTTGGCTCATTGGCTCGAGCTTTCAAAAACCGATTCGTTCGTTGCCAAATTTCCTTGTATGTGTATGGAATCGTATGTTTTTCTGTCTTTTTCTTTGTATGGCTACAGTCTACACTTAACTGGTTTGGCGCCTCTTATCTTTGTCATACAGGGAAACTCTAACACCTAAGAAAACGAAAGCTATGTAATTAATTGTCTTGAAAAAAGTATATTTTAAGGCGACTAAAGCAAGGACTACTAAGCCACAACAATTTATATAATGACTTTTATTATCAAACTCCAATGACTGATGCGTTTATTTTCAGTGAACGTCCTAAAACATTTTTTGGACCCAAATTAAGAAAATTTCCATCTGGACTAACGTAACGACTTTAGATTACAGTTCTAAATCAGTAGTAATTCTTTAAATCTGGTACGTGTGAAATAATCCTTAATACATAACTGATGATCAAATAGGTAGTGAACTTGGATCAGATAACACCTAACCTCCAATTTTATTGGGCGTTAAATACTTGTAAATAAATATTTCAAAACGAACATACATCACTTCTAAAAATTACTAAATTAAATTCGTTCCTTGATCGATGCATAGATAATTTTATTGCATGTTTTGAACATGAGTATATTTCTGATTTATTTCTTGTAAAATTGTTGGGAAAGTATGTTGAGAATAGTGGTTTTTATTGATCGTTTGGAACCTGTGTTTCTAACATTGTATTTTGAGATGCTTTAGACATGTGTTTAATTTTGTATGATTATGATCGATCACGTGAGAGACCTTGCATGAGGAAGTAAAAGAGTAGAGATAATAATATTAAATGATTTCATAATTTGCTTTTACGAAAGTATTACAAGACAGCAATAATATTTTTGCCTCATACTTTCTCTCTTTTTCTTACTAGCGTAGCACTAAGATTTAGCGCATGCTACTTATGGATAGCGTGGATTTGAATTACCTTAATAAGGTTTTGGATTAGTTTAGTTATTCCAGGCTTACCAAAACATATCAATAAAATATTTTACCTCTTCATATTTATCATATTCATTGTTAGCCGACGTATTCGTATATGCTTTACTGTAATGACTGTACGGATTGCATAGTGGTTAAGTAATCACCTCGCCAGGCACCTGGTAGACCACGCCGAGTGTTGTTGGTTCGATCTCCAAACGGGACAAAAATTTGTGTGAATCACAAATAGTTGTTCCGAAACTAGATGTTCTTTATGACCGTTGTTTGAATGTTTGTAAAGTCCCCCGCGATACAGGCATTATTGATAACGCGGGAGTTGTCTTTTTAAAGAATCAAATAACTATTGTTATAAATAAACACGTAGGTCATAATAACGTTTTAGTAATTAATTGGCTTATTTCTTATACGTTGACGTAGCTCGGTGTCGTACCGTGTTTGATACGGTAATTGAACCCAGAGGTATTATAGGAAAATGTCTAAGAGTAACTTTCAGTAATGAAAGAATCAAATAGCCTAGTACTGATTCACTTCATCACTCCCAGTGCCTAGATTGTTTACATAATAATATTAGCCTTGTATATAAAGCGTACCACCGCTGGGCTCGGGCTTCTTCTCACTGGAGAAAGGTTAGGCCCTAGGCCTCCACGCTGGCACAGTGCGGCTCGGCAGACTTCACATATCTTCAAGAACATTATGGAGAATTCTCGGACATGCAGCTTTCCTCATGATGGTTTTCTTCACTGTGTTAAAGATAATAAAATGTGTAATTGACTTCAACTTTGAGTTTTCATCGTATTAATCTACTTTATGTCCTTGCCACACAGACATTATTGCCAATATGGCTGTTATCTTTTTCATTAAACATTTCACTGCGTGGTTGGCGTAGTGGTTTAAGTGGTCAGCTCGCCACTGCCACTGCGCCGAGTGTTGTGGGTTCGAATCCCACACCGAACAAAAAATTGTGTGATCTACAAACGAGTAGTTCAAAAGTTGTTACGAGTCTGGCTGTTCTTTGTGGCCGTTGATAAGTGTTATACGTTGTTTACGTGTTTACATGTTTGTAAAGTCACCCGTGATACAGGAATTATTCCTAGTTCGTAGGGAGTTCGTAGTTAGTAGGGAGTTGTCTTTTAAAAACCAAAATAAATATAAAAACGAAATACGTTTTACTATGACTTAATGTATGGAAAAATACATATACCATGTTTTCTGTTACATTAGATGTATTTAACGACATGATTGCGGCTATTTACGATGTTTTACGATAAACCAATTATAAATTTTATACTAGATTTTATCATTTGAAATTTATGTCAATACGACTTATATGGTTTCCGCTATACTTTTAAACAACACACGACAGTACATATAACATGTTTTATAAAAGTAGTTCTAAATATCCAGTTTAGGAAAACAAACATCGAGCATCTACTCGATTTAAAGTTTTTGATAAGCTTTTATATTATTTTAACGACATCTCCCTCTGTAGTATCACGTATCACGGAGAGTTTACAAATGAACAATTTACGTACATAAAGAATCTAAACGCAGACTCAGAACAATCATTTGTGAATCACATAATAAAATAATAATAATTTGAAATTGTACCGTGGATTCAAACCTACATTATTCAGCGCGATCGTAGTGATGAGTGTATCGCATGCCCACTGAGCCATCCGTGCGGTTAATTAACTAAAATAATATTGTCTTATGTTTACGCGAATGTTATACACGAATATATAATCAAACTCAAGAAGAAGCAAACCACAGCTAGACTTCATGATACTTTGAGCTCATTCTGCGTAAATAGATACACCAATGATTAAATTATGTTTGGGTACCTTGAAATTACTACACTGGAACATTGAGACAATTACCATCTTAGTCTCCCCGTGACGATGGCTGCTGAAAAGCAACCGAAACGTCGGAGAAAGTGTAAAATTAAATCTAAATAGTTTGTATAATTTAAATAGTTTAAATTGAAGTAAAAAGTAACTAGTAAAAGTGTTTAAAATAGTAGTTTGATGTTTACCAAAATTATTGTATAATAGTGTTTTATAAAAAATAAACAACGCGATGAAATCCGTATAAAGTTTGTTTAATTCCAATAACTAAAATAAATTTAATGCAGCATGCTATATATGTATATCCCCGAAGGGATAGAAAGAGGATTATAAGGCCTATTTTTCGACAGCTTTGTGCTCTATTGAGCACATTTATTTACCCCGTATTGCTATTCAGAAATTCCTAACAATAATTACCAATAACACTTTTATCGACCCCGAAAATCTGTGGGTCTATATCTACGCTATATACAAATACAGCGTATAACAATAAGATAAGATCATATTTAGTACCGTAAAATAAAAAACAGATATGAGAAATCATATTATTTAATAAAAAGACATAATTTAATAAACTGACAATTGTATATGGAATTACTTTTTAAGTGATATATTCTTTATCACCAGTACTTTACTACTCTAAAATATAACCACAACGTACTGGTACATCCTGGGTGAACCCTATAATTTACTTTATAAGAACTATGTAAATAAAAACCGTTTCTATCAAGCATTCTTATTTGAAATCGATCGCAAATAACCTAGAAAGATGTGCAGTAAGGCCGCGCCATAAGCGTTTGCGCATCACCGTGTGATTATACACGCATGCGCAGTGGTGCGGCCGACACTTAGCGCCCTATTATCGACGTATCGCGATTGTTTGTTCGTTTACCATTGCACTGTAATTAGAAATAATTACTGCTTGTAGGTAGTAAATTGTTACTGCTCTAGTAGGTACGTAGTGGAGTGATAATATGTAGTTCTGCTGTAGTTTATTGTATACCTTGTGAGTGATCGATGTGTGAGTGGAACCTGTCGTAATGACTGCTAAAATGGCGCTGTTGGTTGTACAGTATGTAGCAGGTTCGATCTTTCCCGGAACGGGCTACGTGTTGTTGGATTTTTCTGATAATAAATTCTGCACTAGGTCTCCATTTGTGCTCGCAGACAGAAATGGGCTAGTCCTTTGTTACATAGTTAGATACTATGTAAACTATACTTAAGGAAATAGGTGCATGAGGCTAAATAGGTATGTATGTTGAATGATCTAGAGAGATGGGTCTATTTTAAAAACCCCATAACAAACCACCGTCTCGGGTTAGTGGCTTCTCAACCTAGAATTAGACTTAAACTAGAAATAATTCGACAGGAGTAGTAATCAGCTAGCTTTCCATTAGTGAAAGAATTTTTCGAATCGATTCAGTATTTCTTGAGATTAAACCTAATAAACAAACATTGAAGTTTTAAATATTTATAATAAGTATAGATTATCACACATATTAACGTCAACCGACAAACAGGATGACGTCACAACAATATACACGTAAAGCCAATATAATTAACCGTCTACATTATCACTTATCAACAACTTAACGCCCTGTATACGTATACAGTATGTTAATCCAATTAGTGTCTGGCGCGCTATGTCACATTAACATATAATTTGAATTTTAAAACAGGTCCGAATTACATAGTAACTTGTACTACGAGTAGACAGGTAGATACGGGTACGGAGTAATAGCTATAGACCTGTGTAGAAGTAATGAGGTATATAGTATATATGTATATAGGTATATAATGTAGATACCATGGTGAAACTTTGCGTTAATGGTTGCAATTGATCGTGAGGATTGGTTAAAATAAAGTGTTATAGGATTTTTCTAAAGCAGCGGCATCTGTAATTGTGAACGGTAGCTGGCAAATAGTGCATCTCTATTTACATAGTCTAGAATGGATGTAGCCAATTCTCGTAATAAAATGTATTTAAAATAGAGTTCCTAACTAGTCTTAGTGTTATAAATACAAAAATTAATATTGAAATATTACTTTAAAAAGTGAACATACATTACGTTTCAGTTCACATTTGGCGTCAATAGTGTAGATCGAAACTCTATTTTAAACATATTCTATTACAAGAATATAGACATTATTTAATTATACAGATGACAAATTAAAATATGATTGGTTGCATGGTTTCACTGAGATAACATCATGCACAATTCTTTGGTTTTACAGAACAGAATTGGATGATAAAGTAGTCAAATTTTAGGTTAAATCTGTACTAAACTGTAAAAAGCTAATGTATTTCGAAGGTCTTGCTTCTTTTGGGACTAAATTCCAAAATAATATATCGGGATACTAACGTCGACAAAATACTTAAATTAAGATAACATGAAATAAGATAAGCAATTTAACTATTAACTTTTCATTCATTTTCACTTCTATAGGCATATAAATGTAATCGAGACAATTTAAGCTTATTGCCAAGACCCCTGACCCGATGAGGCTCGCATTGGGCAGCCAGATTTAGACCTTGATGCAGTAAATGGTATTCATCAATATGGCGCGTACTGTATGGAGATTCATACTGGCCATTGCCACTAGTCCACAGGTCCTTGATATCGATGATCGTTCTGTTTTATATATTGTGTGTATAATTATGTACGTAAATATTTTTATTGCATCATTAGTTCAGTGAGTAAGCAAAAACATAAGGGTGCATATTAAGTTGATGTCACCGAAAAAATTATAGCTTTTTTTTACTCTCTTAAGTAGTATGACTGTCCAGTTAATGCGTGTAGTATGACAAGAGAAAACAAAATTACCAATCAAATAGCTACTCGTTATTTTACTCAGCCATGTTTCCCCGAATCTCTCGTGCCATTATACTAATGCCAACAAACTGTAGCATGTTAGCAAATTGTACAATTACCATTAGTGTTATTTTCGTTATTACCATTAGTTAGGCTGTAATAGTATTAAACATGAAACTGTCCTGATTGGATACAATAAAGTCACTTTTACTATGTAGCAAGAGCAGCGATAGCTCAGTGGGGAGACCAACAGACTGCAATGCAGAAGGTCTCGGGTTCGAACCCACGTCGCGCACCTTTGACTTTCGGAAGTTATATGACTTTTCGAAATTATGTGCGTATTGATTGACAATTATCGCCTGCTCCGTGCCTCGGAGAGCACGTTAAGCCGTCGGTCCCGGCTGCCATGAACATCTATGGCAGTCGTTATTGGGAGAGTGTCGACACAAAAGATCCCACTGGGTCGAAGTGTCGCCGGTCTGCACTGACTGGCCCCCATATAAGATACATACAGACTATGTAGCATAAGTAACTAAATATAGAAATAAAATATCTTTATCTACGCCTTCAGGGTGGTGTATTATCATTTACATATATGTCATCTTCGACTCTATTTCAAAAGCTTTGCTTCAAAAAGAAAAACTAACCATCAAATCCGGTACCCAACAGGCAAAGCTGGGCTCCGAACTTGTGTGTCAAGGTCGGTAGCAATCTAGGACCTATTCATACTTGTGTACACGCTCGGAGAGATTTATGACAACATTTGTTCATATTATTACGTCCATACAATTGAATATTATATTAATAAATGTACCTTACTTGTTCTACGTCTGTATTGCAAACCTTGAATTTATAATGGTAGTATGTAATTTTGTTTGAGTTTATGATATGGGATTAAAGCCATACTTATATGTGAATAGTTCATGACGTAAACGTGGGTAAAATCTATGGTATTTATTTAATCCTTATTTATCTTAGAATATATATGGATTGGTCTTTGTCATTTGTAGGCGATGATTACTTATATTAAAGGATTTCTGTAGGGTCTACACACTACAGAAATACTATTAAGAAAACGGTTTTCTTGTCTTTAAAATGTATAAATGATAATTGAATCAATCCGTCTAGATTAGAAACAATACAGATGAATATATTAATATTTGTCACTTACACGATTTAACATCTTAGAACAATATTTCAAGGAGATTATAATTTGTAAAGTTCCCTATAATATTCTGAAACTCAGTATTTTACAAGTATGGTAAACTATGGTTTAATCTATATATATATCTCACACTAAATGAGGCTCATTATGAGTTTATAAACAGAATTGATATGACGATGCAAATAAAATCACACTATCGTATATTAAGCTGCGACGATTCTCTAATAAACTCTGACAACATCAACTGCGATGAGTCACACGATCCAAAACAGAATATTACACTCAACGAAAAAAAGTTTACCCACTGATCCTGTTCCGAGACATCCGTTTATATTAAAGGACTAGAACCAAACACATGTAGCCACACTTCCGCGTCAAACATCGTCGAAGATGTGAAGGTATGTTGATGTAATCACCACTACCGGTTACATTGACCTTTATCCATAACAAAATATATATATTTTTTATATTAAAACAATTGACTCACTTTCAATTCTTCGGTACTTGATTTTAAGGTCGTGAATGAATGCTCGATTGATGTACGAGACGCTTTGTTTTGATGTCAGCTTATTGTGTATCGTTGTGTATGGGATGCGTATCTTTTTGATACAATAGTTAAGGTCAAAAAGTCATTTATGTACTTTGAATGTTTGTTGTCGAAAAGGTGGCAAAAATTAATTAATGAGATATTGTTTTATTGAATATGGTTATATCCTTATTAGATAAAATGTTGCTTGTATACATATGTAATAATAAATATTGTACCTACACGAAATTCGTCGTTGTTTGGATCTGTTATATATACCTAAATATTTTAAGTAACAAATAATTATTTACAGAAATTGCCTTCAAAAGAAATTTATAATACAACTTATCTTGCCTTTTATACAAAACTAAATATAATAATATATAATATGTTGTCCTACAATTTTTTAGGATTTCAATGTATAAATTTTACTTAAAGATAGAATAAGGAATAGTATAATTAGAGTGAGAGATGCGGCGTGAAAGTGGATATAATGAGAAGAATAGAAAAGGGTATGTTAAGCTGGTTCGGGCATGTAGAAAGAGTGGACGAGAAAAGACTGACTAAGAAAGTTTATAAGACTAGTGTGAATGTAACAGTCGCAATGCGAACCTAGGCAAACGTTTCTCGATCAGATTGGAGACGTTCTCAACAAAAGCCAGGTAAAGAGCTCCTTAAACCGGCGAGCGTGTATGAGGAATGTGATGAAAGTGATTGAAGCCAGAGAAGTGTGTCAGGATCGTAGCAAATGGAAATCCGCAGTCTCTGCCTACCCCTCTGAGAAACAGGCGTGAATTTATGTATGTATGTAAGTATGTAAATTTTACTTATTTCTTACACTTTGTATATATCGATATTCATTCCATTCCATTAACTATTTACAAAACTAATCGAGCTATAAAAGTATATTAACTTGAAATTCACTCCTACTTTGTAATAGCCGGTTTGACTTGAACATATTCCCTACAAAGAGTGTAGCAACATTAGTCTTATTTAAACACTTTTAGTATTAATTACGTTACGTAACATGGAGTTGGCTACCTTCTCTACTCTACCGACATCTGAACTTTAATGAATGACTCCTCAAAACAATAACAGCTCGATGTTTGATTGATAAACTTTTAGTCGACAACAAAGGGGTATAATGGTACACGTGCACTCTCCGCGTCAAACGTCTTTCATCGATTCGAATCACCCATTGTATCAAATCGTAAACGCGTGTCGTAATCGATTGTATCAATCGATACGAATAAAAAAATAAAATAATTTCCGACCTTACCCAAGGCATTAATAGTTGCTGGAATAGTTTACTGACAATTAATTTAATTATGAATGTTGTAAAATTGTTACATGGTTATATAAATTGTTCGGACTACCGCCCAGAGAGGTCATGGTGGTCATAAAATGGGGACCATAAATTATTTGTTAGTACTTGGGCCTTAGAGATTTCGCCAATTGTGATTGATTGAGTTTCATTGTAATAGAATAGTGGTACTACCAAATTATATGCTTTAGTATAAAGTGTGGTTATAATTTCAATCTTTAATAAATCAAATCAAGGACAATTCTGTAATCTATCATTTCATTGACAGTAAATTAAACACTAAAATAAATAGACCCGATTTCTTTTTTCTTAACTGCAGCCATCGAGACTCTAACAAATGTCTTAATACCAAGTATTTATCGTTTTATTAAAGTGCAAGCAAATATATAAATAATTAATATCCGAAGTTATTATTGCGAAGACACAGTGTTATATATGCTGCGATGTGTCTGTAAGAATTTTCTTTGAATAAACTATAATATTAGCAACTCTGAAAGGCAGATGGGTGGAAAACGTCGCACTATAAGGATACTGTTTTTACTATTTTAGTAAGTAGCCCTAAAATGCAGTCACCATATCTAGGATACCAACCAGAAATTTTGACGTAGCAGTCTAATCTTTTTACAATTTAATCGCTACTTGCTTATTACCTCTTTCATCCTTCAATTACAATAAGACCTCTTCGCATTTACTTGGACCAAATTTAAAACTTCACAAAGCAAATCTAGGTAAAATTTACTTCAGATCGACGACCGCGTGAACAATGTATTCGGAAAAGCAATAAAATAGGTCACCTTCTTAGATAAATACACCTTCGCCTATATCCTTAAAAGGTGAAATGGTGTACTACAACTGCATTTTGCCAGTTTTTAACATTTATTTATCGTCCTAAGTCATAGGAGAGAGTATTACCATCTACTTGCGCCGTTCCAGAAACTAGAGTATGATTTTTGACAGAAAAACACGTTATCACCATATCCAACATAGAAAGGTAACAAGAGACCACGTACAAAGCAGTTGCAATCACTACTGCTGTGAATTCCAGTTAGTCTCACGTTCACAGTCATATTAAGTTAAAAATCATGGTTTCCACTCCTGCAAGGCACGAGCGTGAATTTATCCGTGTAGGCTTATTCAAAGAGTATATTAATCAAACAATCGAAACTAGTCATACCTACATTGTCCAGAAAAGTTGCCAAACTATTGCGATACTGATTGATAGATTGATTGATTGCTAAAGTAAACGAGTATTTACTTTCAATTACAAGTCCATAACTCAAGTTCAGGTAAGACCTTAAGCCGTATGTCATTTAACTTAGAAGGGTCAATATTAATATTTTATTGTAGCTTGATGTGATTTGTTGAGGTCATATACGTTGAGAGTTATGTTTTAAGTTCTTTGTAGTTTAAATGGTTTTAAATCTAATACTTACTTTGTCCATGACTCTGATGCTGCGTAGTTTGAATGATTCTGATATTATAAGTAACACCAAGCCATGGTTAGTAATAGTAGGTAGTGTGAATATACATGATGACTACACAGACAGTCTTGGATCGAGACAAACAAGTTATTTGGTTTTTCAGTCTATAAATTTGCAGTAGCAGTCGGGACTTAAAGATATGGCGGTAAATCATTCAAATCTATTAGGTGATGTCGAGTGGTCATCCCATAGCACATGGGAGAGAGGGAATAAAAAGTGCAATTGCATTTGCGCTCACACTTCTGCGGTGCAATATGTCTTTTGCAGATTCTTGTTCACCGAATTTCTATCCGAAAGTCAATTTATATTTACGACAATGGTACGTATTTGAGCAGCACACTCTTTAAAATGGCACAGACTTCTTTCTTGCTGCTGGCAAACGTTCTTATGGTCTACTTGATGGTAAACAGTAACCACTGCTCATTGACATGGCTATGTTTTCTTTGTATAACAAACTGGTAGTGTAACAGTTTCGAAATTATGTAATAAAGTGTAAAATAAACAACGCGATATAATCCGTATATAGTAGTTTAATTTCAATGAATAACATTCGCGTAAACAGAAGTCAATATTATATAACAAACTAATTCCAACGAAACACAACCAAGCCTCTGTCTGTTTTAAATCATTTAGGTGAAGAAGGCAGAAAGGCAGTTAAGGGATAGGAGAAAGAAAGGAAGAAAAGGACATAGGGGGTGATAGGCTGTCCAACGCTCTCACCTTCTCAATTTACATCATTATTCTGTGAAAAAGTAGTTTTTCTCAGACAAAAATTGCCCATTAACATTGAAATCAGCAAGGCTCTGGTACTTAAAACGACATGGTCTTACATTATATAAAATGCGTATGAGAGACTTTCAACGTTGCTTAATATTCGTCAATTGAACTGAACATACCCAAACAAAAGCATCAGTTATGACATAGGTACTCGTATCATATATAGCATTGAACAAAACGTAAGTTACGACATTGTCGTACCATACACAATATTGAATTAATCCTCGTTTGTTCTTACTCACTGATCGGACACATCACTGTCCTGTCATTACTATTGCCAATGAATTATAATTAAAATTGATGACTTAATCATCTGCAGTTTCAAATTATTGATAGATAGATTAATGAAAAGAAATATCATATTTCATTCAAGTTACTTTGCAATTTTTATTTGTCAATGTTGACAGCCAATCAAGGCGGGAATGTGCGTGATTTATATAAAACCTATGTAGAAAATCATATGTGCGTATGAATAAATTGAAGGTAATTGGTGTTTAGTATAACAAGTCTGCGGTGATATGACAGTGGCTGTCCTTAAATTTCGTTTCTATTCTTCTATACAAAAGACATCAACGCGTTGCAATTTGAGGGCTGTTTTTAGTGCAAGCAAATAATAATTACTGCTTACAATAATTATTACACAGAATAATTATGTTGAAAATGACCTTCTGTATAAAGCACCAACAGGTGTTTACCTTGCGTAATATGTTAGTAAACAGTTAGAATTTTCCCTTATATATGATAGACTCAAGGTGATTTATAAAAATAATTACAGGTTGTAAATGTTCGTGTGGCTTCGAGTTTCACTTCACACCTTTAGTTTCGTCTATTGCAACGAGCCAAGTTTAGATCATTTTAATAATAGATCCCATATATTAACCGTAGTGGCCGCCCATCTGTTACTCTATCTAATTTCTAATCTAACTACAACTTAATTAATAGCCACTTGTTGAAATCGATTTCGAGCTTGATTTATAAATCGAATGACCTGTATTTATGCGGCTTATTCGAATATGTTATATCGATAAAAATACGTGTATGTTTTTTTCGGAATTCTGATTATTTGATGAAAAGGTCGGTTATTTATTGACTTATACCATGAGCATACTTCACGCCTTTATCATGCCGAATGTTTATGCGTTAACATTTTGTTAGTTATGATTAGTTCTCTTAAAATAGAATCTATCCGCATACTTTCTAACATGCTTAGTTCTGGTCTATTTCATGCACATCTTTCATAACTTAATTTTACCGCCTGCACTTAATTTTTCTACAGGTAATACTTTAGTTAAGGCAGCCACGATGACTTGAAAGGAAATAAAATGACTGACGTATTTGACTCTCTAGATAGCGGATTTAGCATTGATTCGCCTCGGCGCTTGCACCACGCTTTATGTCGTAGGTTCGAAACTGGCACGGGACAACTATGTGTCTTATTAGCAAACTATTGTTTTGAGACTGGGTGGTTTGCATAATTGTATGTTTGTAAACATACCTACAATAAAACTATTATACTGCGCCAACTGTGCTACCAAATCCTAGTCAATACGATCTATCGATAACTGTCAACGATATCAACTAGTTAAGCGATTCACCGGTGCTTTCCTCACGTATCTTGCCGCGCAATCCCAACAATTCTTTTGGTGCATTCGTTAACTGACTATATGGATTTACTTAAGCTAGAGTGTGATGCTACTACACACAAAACCCACAAAAGTGGTCACCAAGTCATCACACGAGTTCAAGTCTACATTTCCCAATCCAGGAATAAAATCCGAGACAACACGTTAAGTGCACGTGCACGACTAGGCAATATTTAATACAAATTTGTTTAACTGATGAAAAGATTGATAGAGCATTTATAAAATGTTTATTTTTATTAAAAACCAAATGTCAAGGGGATCAAATAGTTCGTTTAAAGATAAAAATACTATACCTATAGTTAAGATTGATTATGTTCTCAACGCGTTTCGAAGTAATTAATGTTCCTTGACATAGTAATGGCGACGGGGATTAGTCATAATATAAAAAAACAAAAACTCTTTCAATTTACTATTCACATTTGTAATTTTGTTAATAAACGCTTAGATAATAAATGTTTGGTTAATAAATCTTGTTGTATAGAGTAGAAATATATGGTTAAATTGAATTTAAATACTATTTATTAGATGAAAGACTAACATCGCTGGACTTGTGATAGAAAATTGCGTTTATGTTTGCGATTTCGACGTACTGAGGTGAAGGTAATGGTACGTTCAGCAATGTACCCGATAGACTGGTAGTTGAAACTGATTACTATGTTCCTTTATTTTCGATATTTGCTGAATTTATAAACTGTCGCTTAAAAATTTAAAGAAGATAGTGAAACACAGTTTTGTCACTTAAGAAATGACTTTACAGATATGTATTTCTATTAAACTATAGTATAGGTATGATATAGACTATAGTTTAACAGAAATAAATAATTTAAAAATCACTATAATTATAGTGTTTCAAGACTTGGCTATGATATGTAGGCACGTGGCACGTGCACTAGAATATAAAAAAATTACTAAATTTAATATTGTCTCAATTTTCCTACACCGCACATGATTATATAATAAATGCTATAACTTATTAAAATGTAGTACCTGTGTCTGGGTATGACACATTTCCCTGTTTCTGTTTTGGCTACAAAACCCTAAACACGGGCTTTTTCTTATCCAAAACGTTTAAATCTTTACGAACAGAAATTTCTCTTTCTACCACAATTCCCACCCAACGCACCGTCCGTCCCATCAAACACCCGTCAATCGCACTGCTAATGTAAGAGCCGCCTCACACATGACAAGCCAATTTGGCTGACGTGTGTGAAGCGTTAATTGCGCCTCGACAGTGTGAAGACGACCTTACATTGAGTTTTATTTCGTAATGTTGGCTGCAACAGATTTACACGTGTTTGGATTTATGGGTTAGGTTGGCTAATTGAGGAGTGCGCAAATTATTTAGTTATGTAATTACATGACATAATATTGGGCCTCCTTGTAAGTTTAAATAGAAGTTGCATCAAACTTACGTCGCTTTATATAATAATAAAAGGAAAACGGAAGAGCTTTAGAACGCCTGACAGTCCTTAACAAATGTTGCCAAATACATACCAAATTCTTTCTTCTTTACGATTTAAAAGCTATAAAGATTTCTAAATAAATTATTATATATAGGCTACTTTACTAGATGCTGCTGTGACACCTGGTTTTACAAATGTTAAAGCCTTAAATATTATTTTACTTACATTTGGGTATACAAACAGAAACACAATTTTTCTCCACATTTGCTTTCTGACGTCGAAATACAACTTTGTGGCATAAATTAAAAATAGTAACTGACATTGACAAAATTATTTGTTACAATCTACCACCCAAAATACAACCACGATTCCAACCAACACCTAACAACCAATCTCAATACATCACAAAAAGTCCCTCCATATAGTAATGAACAGTATATTTCACACACTGGCACTCGTACAATCACACACGGACTGACAGACAAAAGACTTATTTGAGAGCAACCCGAAAAGGCATCGCACGACCTGGGCCTCGTGAGGCCGCAACAATTTCCTCCATAGTAATTGACTCGAGGATTTGCATAAGTGGGGTGCGACTACCAGTTCCGCTAACCATTTTTAATGGAGACAAATGTTTTTAAAACTCTCTTTTTATATCGTTCTCGTAAAATGCTTGGGATTTGAATGCATTCACGTCCATGGTAATATTTTGGGCTAGTATCAGCAGTCCTTCTATCTATGATGCCTTAGGTCCGATACCTATATCAAGAAACGAGTCGTTTTACCTAAGGATGGTTAATTTTTGACATACAATTCATTCATTGAAATTAAACTGCTATATACGGATTTTATCGCGTTGTTTATTTGACACTTTATTACAAAATTTTGAAAATTGTTTCACTACTACTACTATTAAACTTTACTAATTTTTAAGCTAATTAAATTATTATTAAACTATTTAGATTTAATTTATTTTTACACTTTCCCCGACGTTTCGGTTGCTTTTCAGCAGCCATGGTCACGGGGAGACTAAGATGGCAGTTGTCTCAATGTTCCAGTGTAGTTATTTCAAAGTACCCGAACATAATTTAATCATTGGTGTTTCTATTTACGCAGAATGAGCTCAAAGTTTATTAATTAAGCTATTGTGAGTCAGATCGATACTTCTTGACGAAGTTTTTATTCAAAACATCGCTGTTGTTGATTGTTGTGGGTTCGATTCCTACACGGGACAAATATATTTGTGACCCATGAATAGTTTTTACGAGTTGGGGTACACCCAATCATCAATATTTCGACGTTTGTAACGTCCTACACTTATAAGTGTAGGACTTTACTAACGTCGAAATATTCATAGGAACGATAGGATCAAGAGACAGATGGGAAACTAATATTTTACTTTAGTCATTTGATAGCAATATGTACAATTGTACATAATGTTAATAAATTTTGCAGAGATGATTATTTATTTTTTAATAATACAATTGTATTACACATATATCTCTCATATATATATATATATATATATAGACTTACTTCAATATCACATACATAATTATGCAAACAGGATAGCCAGATGGGCATTATATGTGCCTGTTACTCTCTACCGGTAACATAGCCAGACTCCATGCTGATACTAAGAATTTAATAATAGGAAAACAAATAGTAATTTTCCTAAGCTGGGAATCGTCCTCGAGCCATCACATTCTGCTGTTGAGGGTTCGAATTCCACATGGGTTAAAACTTTGTATCATCCACAAATGGTTGATCCGAGTCTGGCTGGTTTGTGTGTCCATTGCTTGAATTTTTGTAAAGTTCCCCGCAAAATAAGATAAAAAAAAATGAGAGATTACTCCTTTAAAAAAAAATCGTTGTGAATATTTTCTGTGTCGCGAGGGAGTTTACAGACTCAGAAGAACTATTTGTGGATCACACAAATTTTTATCCCGTATAAGGATTGAATCCACAACACTCGGATCCACTCGACCAAAAATGATATGGGACCAGCCAAAATTAAAAAAAGTATATTAATATGGATGAAAAGTAAATTATCATACTCACTAACCAACTATAACACTTTAAAATATCCATAAAAAATACGAACAAAAATGTTTCTGCCAACAATACGATATAAAGCTTCATTATTAAAAAGGCTGCAGTGTCCGCACACAGCGTACTGTGGGCGACAGAAATAACTGGCCAGATTGACGAGATACATACCATTAGGGGCTAACGAACATCTCAATTTAGTTAGCCACCTGCCTTGAGGCCGAGAAATAAGCTCGCCTTTATTCTCATGGAATTCGGCGTTAGGATTGTCAAGTTTATACGATGGAGACTTTGTATGAAGTTTAGTTGGAGAAAAAGGGAAATGTGTAAAGGAAGGATAGGAATTGTATTGCACTGTAGTTATTGCCTTGGTCGAAATTAACATATTTCAATTCTATTTTTATTTTATAATACAATCACCGCACTAGTAATTTAGGCTACATTTGGCGGCAAAATAAACACTTGATCTCTTTGAACAACCCCAATGGCATAATATTGCAAATCAATAAATAGAATATGTAACGTGAGTGACGTATCATTGCTACTGTGAAATTATGAATTTATTGTTTATAAGAATCTATAAAAAAAATTAAAATAGTCATTTTTAATATGATAATATCAACTCGGTTGCAGAAGTTTTAGCTTAACAATCATGTTGGAAACCTATTAAAATAATATTTGATTGCCTAGAAAGCGTTATCTATATATTAATACGTGAAGCAAAAACTTTGTACCCTTTTTTACGAAAATTGTGCGGACGGAGAAGTATGAAATTTGGCACAGTTAAAGTTTATATGGAGAAGGAGGGACAAATCCTAATATTTACATAAAATATGCATTAGAAATACATAAAATTAATGAAAAAACACTACACGCACACAACCATGCATTTGACACACGCAGTCGAAGCGCGTTACTATGGTCACATATATCAATATACATATAATGACATATATCAGCAATATCTTACAGGCAAACTTTGGTAGAATTTCGAGCACTAGGCGACCGCTAGTATCATTAGAATCATATGCCGAATTTTTTTCCAAAGGATAATAAACAAATGAGAAACGCCAATGAATTGCCGTAAATCTTAGAGTTCGAAAAAATGGTTCAAGTAATATGCAACGATCACGTGATATCACTTGACCTTGAGGTCAGATGTCAAAGGTCATAGTCATTTCGGAGGTATATCGACTATACTGAGTCGAATGGCGGAAGTGGAATTGACCACGAGTCTCTAGCTCTTATAGTTCTTGAGTTGAAAGTTGTATAACAGACTGACGGACGAACAAAGCTGTTGTATATGAGTTTTTTCAAACTCTAAAAGTCAAAATAAATTCTCTTATTCAACCAGAAACTATTTATTCCAACCAACATTTAAAAACCCTGTGTGTTCTAAATAAATGCACTTAACATTAGAATTGATTAGAGTAGCCCGAGCGCATTTCAAAACGATCGCCGTTCTAATTAATTAGTGTAACGATTATGGGGGCGCACGCGCCGCCGACATTATTTATGTACCTACGCAATACATTCGTGGTGATTTTTATGGCTTTCGAATAGACTCCAGTGAAGTAATTTACCTTGTAATAAGAAAATTAATAATGGGATGGAAATAAAGTTGTCTGCAACCGTGTGAAGTTTTATACAGATTAATGTCTTATTACAGAGAGAACTTAGTAGGCTGTATTATTTTTTTTTGTAATGACATTTAAATCTATGTATGTAGATTTTATTTTTTTTTATTTTTGCGACAAACATAATTGCGCCAAAATGGAATACACTTAGGTTTTTTTTTCGATTAATGTAATATTTATAGGTATATGACACATATTTAGCTCTGGCGATGTTATTTCTTTGACAGTAGTAGTACAGGTCCATGTCTATATCACGTCATCGATGTAAAACAAAAAGAAGAGGTCTTGCCTATATTTTAAGAAACTTTTATGTATGTTGAACATACAGGTACAGGTTCGAAAATTTGACGCCTTAATCCATCACGTCGCAGCACGCTGTGCTTATAATTAAGAACCTAGATTGGGTTCAAATCTTGACAGGCAAACCCGAATAACACTTATTTTTCTTTAATCTTTTATATATTAAAGTAAGACTTTAATGATTTGCAAAGTTAAGTCATCACATCAAATACTTTTAGTGCGTAAAACAAAGTATGCTACGCCTGTAAAGCTTGGTCCACTCCAATAATACACAGCAACAGCAAGTAAAACACAGCGACTAGAAATTCTCACTCACAACTCACGTACACGTTTATGACGTATACTTAATTACCTTTGCCAGCGCTTTCCGTGTTAACATTAACTTAATGTAACGAAACAATTTGTGAAACTGTGAGAGTTCCCGCTACAAATGCCCCTCTCATTTGAATCACTTACTCTTGACTCGAACAAATGCCCCGGGCAAGCTGTTATTATATTGATATTAGGTGAAAACCTTTCGAGTTTTTATAGTAACACTTTATTAAGTGGTTGTAGTTTATCTTGTTGGTTTAAAATGGCTTATTAGAATGCGTTTGACTAATTAGTGATTCTGGTTTGTTGGACAATTAATTATGAATGACAAAATATTATTTAAAAAAAGTTTCGGTTGCTTTGTAGTGTCATATGTGACAAGTAATTAATATCTTTAATAGTTGTTTGATACCATTAAAGTAATTGATATGAATGCATAAATCACCGCTTATGGCATAGCTAGATAAGTATTACACGGACATATCAAGCCTACCGTATGCTATGTAGGAATATTGTATTAAAGTCTATTTAAATAACCTCTATATTTGTATGTATGTAAATTAATATAATTAAACTGATTTTGGCTACTTGTTATGCGTTATATATATTATATAGATAAGAACTAACTTCCTTAAAAATTATGATGGGATCCCGAAATAATAATAATACTGTCCAGACCGTATTCGGCCACGGTGACTTGAAACTGATTATTGAGAGCTTCGTTGGTGTGCTCTCAGGTGACTGACATACCCGATTTTTTACCGTGAACGTGCGTCCACAATCACAGCAAGTTAGCAAACCTGCGACATATGTACATAACATATGATGTTATGACAGTTGTCATCTTCACCGTACTCAGATTGACAGGTGTCAGTTGATTTCTAGTTATGGTGTTAGTAATTGCACCGTCTACCGTTTCATAGTTTTCAGTAGCTTTTTCATATAATGCAACTATAAAAATCAAGCGCACATTTTGCAAGACTTTGGGATTAATAGCCATTTGGAATATTGTGGAAGTTTTACTTCGGGCAACGTGCCAAAGATAAGTATTTCAGCATTATCTAACCGATGCGTGAAGATACACATAAATATACCAACGTCGCGCGTCGGGTTAAAATTTCGGACGATCGAAGCAAAAATATTATAAATATGTTATGGCGTATTTCTGTCATGATATACTCATTACAAAATTGGCGGTGTTGCACTACCGCCAGTCCCTCGAAAGCACGTAAAATCTTATAAAAGCTTCTAGTATCGAATTGCCGTCCCGTTAGCTTATGAGAGTTAGAAAATAGAGAGTACACTTGTGTTTGCTTCACTTGTGCACTATAATGTCTCCTGCTCAGATGGAAAGGCTCCGTCATGGCTAGCCACCGTGACGGAAATTTAGTGTGAAGCTTATATGCTACCCGATAAGCTTTCCACAATACTTGGAATGCGCTTACATTGGAATGGACGACATGAAGCTCACAGAACTAATCTAAGCTTACACACATTATATATATGACATTAGTTGTACTACACACGACATGACCTTTCAAAGCGCCATCGCCTTAACTTTACTTACTTCAATATGTTTGACTTAATTTCAACGCGCCGTTTACTCAAACTATCTAGTCGTACAGTGATTCAGTGCACCATTTGAGCCTCCAATCGTAAGCATTAGCGTCCGCAACGGCCATCCATCTTACTTCCACAAATCTCTGTATTTACTTAAAGTTATCTTTAAAGCACGTGTGTATTTTCTATGTAATACACGCATTAAGTATTAAGAGTTTTAAAGTAACTAGGTTTATATTTGTTACTAACATAGTTTTAAGGAATTTGTATGACTAACATTTATGGACAATAATCTGAAATAAAACTTTATACATACGTTATAACAAGATAGCGCAATTTTGTAAGTTTTTAAACTAGCATAGCAAGTACATTTTGCAAAATTTAGATGAAGCCAATCTGGTCCCTAGCATTTCATTGCGCTCATGTTTGCGTGCGATGTCTAGGTTTCGAGTTCAGTTCTGAAAATTTGTTCGAAACACGATAATAAACTCAATAACGTGGAACTTTAAAATATATCAAGCGAAATGTGAGCTTAATACGAGGTTTATTATTCACATATTTCATCAGTTATGTGTTCTATGTGAACATACATACATACATAGATTCACGCCTGTTTGCTGGTTTGAGCATGTAGAAAGAATGGACGAGGAAAGGCTGACTAAGAAAGTTTATAAGGCTAGTGTGAATGGAACCGTCGCAAGAGGAAGACCTAGGCAAACGATTTTCGGTCAGATCGGAGGCGTTCTGGACAAAGGCCAGGTTAAGATCACCTTGAACCGACGGGCGTGCATGAGGAATGTGATGAAAGTGATTGAAGCCAGAGAAGTGTGTCAGGATCGTAGCAAATGGAAATCCGTAGTCTCTACCTACCCCTCTATGTGAACACTTTAGGTATATAGTCTTAGGCTACGTTTGTTATACCTCCTCTATCTGGTTGTCTGGAATATATACTACTGCTTAATGAGAATATTAGTAATACCTTTTTCTTAATGCACAAGACCTGATACAAATCTATACAATCTATAACTCGCTGTCTTATTTTCATGCATGGATTAACAATGCTTTAATAGATCGTAGTAAGGCCAGTATTTTCGGTGGGGAATGATTTGAATTGGCAGGCAAACGGCCATGACCATGACATAAATTTATTAATGGTCGCTGCCACAGAACTGAACTACCTGTATATTATTTTCGCTGAACATAATTTAAACGTAAAAGTTGAATGAATCTGACTGTTAACAAAACCCGAGAATTTATAGACAATATTCTCATTTACTACCGATACGCGACCGAAGCAGTGAAAAATAAAATAAAATAAAATAAAATACAAAATGTACATATTCTTTAAGTGAAACATGTGTATTAGAAGTGCGAGGCTATATACAATAGCTACACCAGTTACAAAGGAAAGCAGCCCACAAATGCATCATAAACAATTCCGCCTAGATATCGTACAGAATAGCGGTGGAGAATGCATTATTAAAACGTAATATCTACAAACGGTAGGTGACTGCGCGCCGATGGCTATCCACCGAGAGAGGAATTTTGCCGAACATATATCTTGAACGACGACTCAGAAGTGCTAGTGCGAACTTGGAATATTTCAGTTGGCATAGGAATTAATGAAGGACTTGGATGTTTGGCTTGAGGAATGCAGCAAATAAAAATGAGCTGTTAACTAAATACTTATAGAATTGAACAGTTTTAATATGTACCTAATCCTATTTCTTATGAATTCTATTTCTTGTGAATATGCTTGTTATTTAAACACGCGTAAACCATTGAACAGATTTGGATGAAACTTATGCTTACAGCAAAACTTACACTTACAGGTAGCCAATACACTAGATTAAGACAATCTAGCAGAAACGCACTATCAGGATAAAAAGTATCCAACTTTTTATCCTGATAGTGTGTTTCTGTGACATTTGACAGAAACTACTTTTAATATACATACATGTACGTATATACATAAGCCTGAAAGTTGTTGTTAAATCAGTACATATGTATGTAGTAACAAGTTTGCCCGATGTGCACTGCTCGTGATGACTATGGTAAACGATGAAAATATACTACATATTGCTACAGTCGATAGCAATAACTCATATAAACGCACGCAAAAATAGAACTTTTGCTTGTTTAAAATAATATATACAACATGTAACATAATAAACGCACATCCTGAAAGTAGTTTGTTCAAAATCGGCTACTGAATCAATTCCAGCAATTTTTATTATAGGTAATTTTTATCCTTAAATTAATTAAAACTAATTAAATAATAGTCACCCCTTTATTAAACAGCTGAAATAAACAAAAATATATCATAATTGAAGGCAATAAGGTTTTTGATGCAATACAGGCAATAATGTTAGATTTATTGTAACTATCCGCGCACAATAATTAGAACTAATTCATTAAATTAAAATATTTAAGTACATAAAAGTAACATTTTAATGATTATATTATTATTACAATGTAATAATCTAATTGGGGTGTTTGAGGTTGTGCGTTATATCTGTGACATGTTGTATAAGTATTTCATGCTCGTACTGAAACTCTTTACTAACTAAGAAACAATGTTTGAGGCTTAACAGTAAATGCTGGCGGGCAGTGTGAGACAAGGCTCAGTCGTAACTTATCAATATTCTAATCCATCCTCCGCTGAAACCCCTTTGAGATAGTTTAGAAAGTGTAAATCCCTTTACACTGAGCGGGTCCATTAGAGAGGGGAATTATTCCACGATAACTTATCGATATAATCGGGTGGTCGGTCGCTTATTGTTTATCGATGCTTCCTGGCCGCCGGTTGAGAAAGTATGCATCGATACAATCGATTAATTACGAAGTATGTTTGTCCCGTAAGTGCGCAATGACATCGATTTTAATATGGCGTGGGACGCCGCGGGGTATGTCACAACTGTTTAAAGATAACTTATCGGCTTTTATCTGTTCAATTAAATTACATAACGGATTAATTTGATGTGAATTCATTAAGATTGTCATGCTAATGCCTTGCTTTTGTTTTATTACATCGATATTGTTATTGAACGACACGATACTTAGTCTAATGTCATAAAACGAGAAAAGAATTGCAAATTGTATTCGTAATCTTAGGGTTCCGTAATATTCTAATTACAGTACCGCTTAAATTATAAATTTAGATTTAATTAGTACGATTTTCTTAAGTAATTAGAAAATATATAAATCTAACATATGTACCTATTAAAGGAAAACAAATTACTATTGTGATCTTTCGAATTTAAAATCTGAGAAAAACGATCTAATCATAACTTAAACGTTTTCTTTTATAGAGATATGCCTACAGATCTTTGTATAAATTTTAGTTTCTTGCATCTTCCTAGATGTATGACAATATCCTTAGCCGACGCGACAGCCAAACGAACGAATAACGAAGTATAACTCTATATTTATAATAAGGGTTATTCACTGAAATTAAACTGCTATATACGAATTTTATCGCGTTGTTTATTTGACACTTTATTACAAAATTTTGAAAATTGTTACACTACTACTACTATTAAACTTTACTATTTTTTAAGCTAATTAAATTATTATTAAAACTATTTAGATTTAATTTATTTTACACTTTCCCCGACGTTTCGGTTGCTTTTCATCAGCCATGGTCACGGGGAGACTCATTTTTTAAGCTAATTAAATAGTTTTAATAATAATTGTATTAGCTTAAAAAGTAGTAAAGTTTAATAGTAGTAGCAGTGTAACAATTTTCAAAATTTTGTAATAAAATATCAAATAAACAACGCGATAAAATCCGTATATAGCAGTTCAATTTCAATGAATAATATTCGCGTAAATAGAAGACAATATTAAATAAGGGTTATTCTTACTTCTGCGGTTATTCTTGGAATACACACCGTTTTTTCAATGACGAGTCCCATTAAAATTCAAAGTAAAGTAGTAAAGTATGCTGTACAAGAGAAAAGGCTTTCCCTAATAATAAAAACATACATAACGGTGTATTTTACAAATCTGGATATAACCTATTTATTTCAAGTTTAGTATAATTAACCAAAAACAATTATCCCTAGTTCAGCATTATTCATAGTCTTTCAAATTATACCATCAAAAAGTACCTGTATTTTTTTATCACATTGACCTACTGACTTAAGTATACTTAGAATAGACAATAAAACTTACAGAGGTTTAAGAAGTACAAGTATTTTAGATGGAGACACGTCATTTCATACAATTTTAACAAGCCACATTTCAATAATGTCGTAATTTCTCATTCGACTAAAGAAAGGTTTCACAATAGTTGTATGAGTGATACAGTGATAGAGCGTTGAGTAAGAGCACAATACTCTACGTAGAGTCTCAATAGAGATGTGTATCAGTGCGGCCGCTCCAAATTATCGATTGTTCGGATTTTACTCGCGACTAAGGGTCACTTCACATAAGTTCGTTGGAAGTTGCACGATACCGTTCTGATTTTATATTGCGAATAACTTGAATGTGAATATGTAATAGGTTTAACGAAATTACAGAGAATGAAAATAGAAGAAAATATTGTATAGAGAATTATTTTTACTAAATGCATGGCGCATTAAATACTTTTAACAAGAGCCCCTGTAACTAGGCGCTTTGGTAAAACCTGACCCGACCTACAAATCTACAGAATCTTTTAAATAAACTTAACATTCGCGTAAACATCAGACATTACTATATATTGTTTCTGCAAAGTTATGTTTCAGAAGCTATTTAATTAATACCTTTTATATCGTGTACTTAATTAGAATTTGCCCATGATTTGGCCAAAATGTCACAAAGTACCTTAAAACCTAATGAGCAGACTTCATACATTGTAAGCAATACTTGAAGTTAAAACAATGAAATAAGTTTTAACATTAAAAATAGCCAGAAATGTTATAGATTTAGAGCCATATCTAACTTTGCCTTATTCCACTATTATAGTACAATATTTAAACCACTATTACAATAAACATATCACCCTTAAAATGGTATTAGTACTACTTATCGTAAACAACACTCGCGTTCACCTAAACTTCATAGAATATTCGCGTACTTTCTCACATGTAGAACATCCTTAACACAAGACATTTCACATTGTATCGAGTCGTTACGAGTTCTTGTCGCCATACTGACTCGAAGTACATTATGATCGTATTAACTGTTTCATCTGCATTGTATGTGTGTGATATTTACTAAATGATCTTGTGTCTACTTAAAGTTATTTGAAATCGGTCGTTACCGGCTGTGGTAATCTAGTTGACTGCCTCGTCGTAAGCCCGTCCAAATGCTGGTCTCAGTCTCTCTGTTTGTTTAAAAAGACGCCTACACTATGACTGAATCTTAGGGCACGGTGAACTTTACAAACATCCAAATAGCACTTAAACTCGAAACAAATATTTGTAGATCACACAAAATTTAGTTTCGTATGGCGATCGATTCCACAACCCTCGGCGCAGTAGCAGTACCAAGGCGACCACTTTAATCATTACGCTATCTGTGTAGTCAAGCCGCAGAAAGTCTTACGTTAACAGTTACATATTTTTCAACTTAGGAATTAAACCTGGAGTTAATTGACATTCTGTCAACCAATACTTATTAGTAACACACGCAGTATTGAGTTTTCTGTTAGAAAATTTCAGAAGTAATGTGTATTACGTATAATAATCAGAAAAATAGCCATCCGAATGTGGATAGCCATCTCTTCCTATAGCGGACATGTACGCCAAATAGCGGGAGCTTTTTACTAGAGTTGTTTTCGTTTTTGCATTTACATGAGCATTCGTGGTAGTGCATCAAAAATAAACTATTTTAAATGGATACACTTCGCATTTATCTCAAAGGTACATTCAGCTGCAGCTTTATAATAAAAGCGAAGAGTCTCATTAGCGTATCTTACTGAAATACAATCTTTAGATATAATACTATTATCTAAGCTTAATTACATATGGCTGTTAAAAAGCCATCTGATAGTTTTCACTGACTAATCCATTTTTCTCTTGTTGCAGTTTTCAAGCGCTTTGACATCAACCAACAACCATCCACCACGCTCAATTTTGGATTTTCTAAGGTGAGTATAATTTTTGTTTGGTAATTATAATACAAGTCTTGTATTAGGGGTCAAACACTGTCTTGTGGGAGATTCAACAAACATTAAAACAATAGATACAAATAATACTCAGACTTGGAAAAATTATTGTGTAACGCACTTAATTTTTTTCTCTCGTGTGAGGATTACAATGTTCAGCACGTGACAAGGCGAACACTTACTGTGTCATTCATGCAGTAATGCAAAGTTTTGAAGAGTCTACTAAGACTACTAGCCTTGCTCGCTCGAGAACAGTATTTTTTTTCTGGATGATTAAGAACTCTCTATCCACTTATGTGTTACATATGCGAAATTTATGATAATCGGTGGAGTAGTTAATGCGTTAAAGCGTTACAAACAAATAAACATATATTCGAATTTATAATGTTAGTTACGATTTTAGAGGAGCTTAAGTAACATGGTTACATGCAATTGCTTATATCAATAATCATTAACATACAGAACTCGAAAAGCTCTCGTGCCCGGTCTTGGTTTTATTAACGATTAGTTATTTATTTAACGGATAACGAGAACTAACGTGAGCATCCTCGGTATTTGAATACCTTCCCTAACGTGAAGTGATTGAAATACGTAAACACACGACTTTCGATCGGCAGGGAGGAGGTAGATTTGTGTTAAATAAATCATGCAAAATGACAGTATAAAAGAGATTAGTCACTTGTTCTGTGGAAAAACAAAGACTTAGTTCCGAACTTATTTAAAAAAAGAGTATGCCTTCAACATTCAGCAGTGAACGATTTTGCTGCTGTGGGTGTAGAATAAAAGCTTATAACTATAATTAAAGCTGTAGAGAAGGGTTGAATCGGGCGTGGCACAATATATAATTCCATGTTATGATAACTATAAATGTTAGTAAGCACTAGTCCATATACAGCATGGATCAAAAAGTGTTTCTAATAATATACTAGCTATTTCCCGCGCTTTTCCCACGTTTATGACCACTGCTTAGCTCCGTGGTAGTTCCAGAGATTAGTACGTTCAACAAAAAACAAATTTTCAACTTGATTAAATTAACTAGTTTTTGCCCGTGGCTTCGCTCGCGTTGATGAAGATTTTATCAATACATTTTTAACCCTTGGGAACAGTACTTTTTCTAGATAAGCCTGACGACCTGATAAGATGTATGCAAAATTTCATGATGATCGGTTAAGCAAGGTGTGAAAGCATAACAAACAAATTACCATTCGCATTTATATAATTAGTAAGGATAACATAACAACAGTAAAATAAAAAAGAAGTCACAACTGTACATCTCGTAGCGGTAAGCAGTGGTATAGTGCCCACCTACTATGCTTTTAAGTACAAAGTAATAGGTAGGTACTTTATTGCCTCTTATTGGATAGGATTGCATGTGCTACTACTAAAATTTCTTTATTCAAAACCCAATAATACTTCACCTTATCATATGTCGCCAGTCAGTGCAGACCAGCGACACATCAACCCAGCGGGATCTTTTGTGTCGACACTCTCCCAATAACGACTGCCATAGATGTTCATAGCAGCCAGGACCGACGGCTTAACGTGCTCTCCGAGGCACGGAGCAGGCGATAATTGTCAATCAATACGCACATAATTTCGAAAAGTCATATAACTTCCGAAAGTCAGAGGTGCGCGACGTGGGTGGGAACTTGAGACCCTCTGCATTGCAGCCTGTTGGTCTCCCCACTGAGCTATCGCTGCTCTCATACTTCACCTTACTGGGTAATCGAATATAAGACCTCTTGATCAGTCCCATAAAAGGTCTGGTACAAGCTGTAGACAACAATTTCAAAGGGCGTCAAATAATAATTATATGTTTTCAAAACTACTAATATTAGTAAACACTACTTCATATATTAGCGGCACTGCGGTACAAACCACAGCCTTAAGTTAATTAATTGAACCTTACTCTCAAAGCCTTTTCCCACGCCACGTCAATTCACATTTACAAATTCTCTGTTCTTTCAAAGTACCAGATATCCCCTCCCTTTCCCACTTACCGTGTCAACGTTAGCAAGAATGAGAGACTGAATACATTTGAATCATTGCGTAAGGCCATATTAGGAGGGTGTGGTCAGTGGCAACCGCTCATTATGTTTAATTCTGGGGGTTTTAATCATAAGTTGGGAGCTATTTTTCATATTAACCGGTATATGTTCATTATGACTTTTTGTTTGTGTGCACAATTTGGATTCGTGCATTGATAGGGTTAAATGGTAAACCGTTGCAGACTTATTTTCAGAGTACTTTGGATGCAATGATAATTTTATTTTAGGTTTGTTTTTCATAGTAATTCTCCTAGTATTTTAGCGCTTCGCTCAGCTCGTGCATAAATGTCCCGGATTCAAGCCCGGGTTAAGTAAAAATATAAAATTATTGTCTTGACATGTTCTATAGAAGTTTATAACAGTATCCCGTGCTATGTAAACAGCAATCAATTCGCATATTACCTATGACGTATGTACATCCTACGTAACATTGATTAGTATCAAGAAACGGAAGACCTTAGGTATTGCATTAACCAATAATAATAATAATAATAATAAAAATTTATTTCACAAAAATGTATTTGGATAATATACTTTACATACAATTACATATTTTGGTATATATAGCAGTATAATTGTAATGTATTTGTATCACAAACATGGTCTTATGCAGTACTTAAACTTAATCAACACTTTGCTTTCACGATACAAATTGATGGATGGATTATTGGCCTCCTAGCTAGATTGCAATCTGTCTTAAAGAGGTACAGTTTTGACCACCTAGTTGGGTATTTCACGATTCTACAACACTTATTTCCCCATAGATATATACTATATAAATAATAGCTTCAATCTTAGAATTGTCTCTCGCGGCACTGAATCTAAACAGTAGACAAGAATAATCGTTTACAATAATATTATTATAACAATAATTTTGTGAACACGGGACAATCTTTTATGTTTATGTGACAAACCCGTGACTGCGATAGCGGGGCGATTGTGGTGCGATTGCAAAGCGATATAATTTATTCATTTCATAAGTCAGACGTATCGCGGCACTAGATAATGGAACGAGAGCACTGATACAATATAGGCTTTTGTTAATACTTAAGCAGTATTAATAAACGTTAGTACGATTTCTAAACGCATATTTAACCTATTAAATCGCAGCAGCACACCGGCGGCCAGATACAATAGGTTTTGAATTATGTTTGGTATTCCAACAATAACATTTCAAGAAAAAATTTGATTTCGAGTATTAGCGGTACTTCTGCTTTTGTTTAAGCCATGCCCTTCTCTGTTTAGTCGCCCACTATTGGGCACATGGGCAAAAAGACATGGTGGCGTAGTGTAGAATAACAGATATCTGCCTACCCATTTATATTGGCATGAGAGTATTTATGATGTCTACCATTTATATATATAAAGGAATTACATGATCCTCTTTATATCATAAACAAAATCAACCAAATCCATAGTCAAGTATATTTTATTACCATTACACCACTCTCTCATTCTCTCTCTGCCTAGCTATGTATCCGACATGGTGGTGGGTCAGCTTGCCTTATTTTTCTCGTCCACTTCGCACTGTCTTCGACATCATCGTCAGTAACATTGCATTCTCTCTTATCCTTTAGCACTACATCTTTCCACTTTGTCTTGGGTCCTTCTCTAGGTCTCCGACAGGGGAGGTCAAGTTGTAGTGCCAAATTTCAAACGTAGTCTGGTGGCCTCCTTTTCTACACTTAACAATAAAACAAAGAATCCCCAATAAAATTTGTGCCGCGGTGGCGTAGCGAAAATATATACGACTGCTGTGTTTCGATGTCCTGGCCCAGCAGTGTTATTGGATGTCATTGTCAAAAAAATCTCAGCAAAAGCATGGTGTCATGGTGATAAGGATGTTATACATCTCTACCTACCCCTTGAGGGCCCTTCATAACCGAAGGCCTAATCAGCCTCTTTCCTCGTACACTTCCTTTTTTCTTCTTCCTTTCCTAAGAGGTCGGCAACGCGCAAGTGATGCCTCTGGTGTTGCAGGCGTCCATAGGCTACGGTGACTATTTACCGTCAGGCATGTTTGTTTGCCACCTTAGTTGTATAAAAAAATTAACATAAGACAAGCTAGGTATGTAAAAAATAATATACAGTAAAGTATACAAATATTAATAAATCAAGCACAAATCTATGATTACACAAATGAATAATTCAAGGCGAATTATAATTTAAACACAACACAAGAATTTTTGCAAATTGATTACTCATAACCGTTAAATTATTGTTTTCCGTGAAAATGATAATTATGTTTATGAATATTGAACATCGTAATTCAATGTTACACTAAATTATTTTATGTTGAAACTTTATAAATATCATAAGTTCAAGAGCCAAGCGATTGTTTTTATATTGAGAAATTTTATAAATATACACCTGGGTGGTTTCAAATTAGTCTTTTATAGAAAGGTAATATTTGTAATGTACAAAAAAATTCAATTCATATTAACCATCTTTGGATGTGATTGAATTAAACATTAATAATAACTTAAATATATCAATCTCTTACATATTTTTATGTACACACATTCACCCATCACGGTGCTAACCGCAACAAGATTGCTTAACCTTATTGTTTTATTTCTTATGATTTATGTTTAATAGCGGCGAACCATGTAAGAATGCTAAAATTGACATAACGACAATGCCAGGCGGATTAAATATTTAACAAAAGATACTAGAATCTCTATTCTCAAATAATTCGTGTTATCGTATTATGTAAGTGTTCACCCATATAAGAGTCGACAGTAACAACGTTGCTTGACGTCGCTGACTGATACTTCATAGTAGGATTGTTTCTGACTTAATGATGTCCTTAAGCTCTATTATAAAAATATGTCTTCTTCTCCCTAGCCTTTATTATTCCCAAGTCACTTGGGGTCGGCTTTTCTGGTCTAACAGGATTTGACTGGATATCAGTTTTTACACGGAGCGGCTGCCACCTGTCCGCCGCAACCCGAAGGCTAACGATACCCTAAGGCTAGACCAGTGTCAGGATAATATAGGGTACTGACTTCCCAATAACGACTGCCATAGATGTTCATGGCAGCCGGGACCGACGGCTTAACGTGCTCTCCGAGGCACGGAGCAGGCGATAATTGTCAATCAATACGCACATAATTTCGAAAAGTCATATAACTTCCGAAAGTCAGAGGTGCGCGACGTGGGACCCGAGACCTTCTGCATTGCAGTTTGTTGGTCTCCCCACTGAGCTATCGCTGCTATTATAAAAATATGTAATTGTGTTATTTGCTAGTATGTTCGGGTCTTTTTGTAGATAACTATTGATTTAGCAGTAAGTTGTAACATTGACTGTATCTACTTCTTTTTGTTGATCTTGCCTCAATCAACGCAGCCTTGACAACCACAGAGAAATACTATTTTTATATATGATTAAAAATTTTCTTTACATGCCACACTATCCCAATATTACGCAAAGCCTTTTCGTTATTTTTTTTTTTTTTTTAGTCATTTATTCACTTATATAATAATAGTACAACATATAAATTTCCTCGCCAAGCTACACAGCTTGTTGGTGAGATGCGCTCGTTAACAATTATTTATTAAACCTTAAAACTAATTATTATTAGATATATATCTACAATACAATACTAATTTTTTGTATCGACTGCATCGCGGGAGTGGACCTCACTAATAGTAATGTCAACAACGCTATGCAGTAGACTCTTTAGCTTTGCTTTTAACAATGTTTTACTTATTTTAGGTTGTGTTCTTAATAATTCTATCTCGTTATATATTTTTGGGACTAGATATTCAGTCATTCTCGCTCCATAATAGTTTTAAATTTTTGGTTTAAGCAACTTTCCTTTCCTTACATTTCTTGTGTTATATGGGTTATCAATCCTAACTTTATAATCATCAGTATAATAATGTTCCATGGCTATTAAGAAATTTACTTTTAAATCTACCGGTAATATATATTATCCTTCTTTCTTTACACTAGCTCGTTAACTGTACCTACTACATATTGAATGTTTTCAAGTATCATTAGCATCTCACTAATTAATATATTTTCTCCGCAGGCACTTAACGGTTTCCTGATGATGATGACGCAGAATGGCAAATTGTTATACATATCGGACAATGCTGCTGAATACCTTGGACATTCTATGGTAAGTCATGTTACGGTATTAACAAGCAAGATATTTTTTTTTAATTAAGACTTTGCACATCGCTCATTTAAACGGCGGGAGAAATTATCCACCGTAAAGATCTGAGTTTGCTAGTTCGACGTAACGTTCTTAAAAAGTATTCGCATATGAGGACTATAGAAAGATATATACATATAGTTTCCATGAATCTATGGTTAACGATTAGTCTGTAGACAAACAAGCAAGAAGTATGCCAGTTTTGAGGCAAACATTTGCGCATTACACAGATATATTATATTTTAAAGCTGCCATTTAATTAACCGTTTTTATTATGCCAGCGCTTCTAGGAACTATTAAACGACAAATAAATAAGAATTTCCTAACAACAAATACCCACCATGAGTAATATTACGGAAAACCTAATAAATAGCGCCTTATCCTTTAAGATTTCTGTCAATCGATAACAACGTTTGGCATTTAGAACTAGCGGAATCAATAAATACTTTACTTTCAATTTTTGTACCGCGCCGGTGGGTCCTTACAAATGGTAGTGTCTGACCCCAAATAGTTCCTCGTTAGAGTGCGCAGACGCACACAAATTAATCACTATGGTTTATTGTTAGCCGCGCCCGCTGTATGTGATATACAGGCTGATGTAGTGACGAAGCTTTTGAATGTGTGCCTTACGTAAAGTGTTTTTAGTATTTAAAATGACTCACGCATTTATATATTATAGTAAAAACTCATATGGATGTGGCAACAAAATTCCATTAAGTACAAGTTTTAATATGTCTCAAGTTTGTAATGTTGTTATGTGTAAAAAGCAACATTTACTCAACACTAGAAGCATATAAGCTCGCTTGCTTTAACGGTGAAGGTAAACATCGTGAGGAAACCTGCATGCCTAAGAGTTCGCCATAATGTTCTCGAAGATATGTGAAGACTGCCAACCTGCATTTGGCCAGTGTGGTGGACTGTAGAGCTTTTCCATTCTCACACTGAGAAGAGGACCGTGCCCAGCAGTGGGACAGTTTAATACAGGGCTATTATTATTATTATAGATCAACCTGTATACAAAGTTTTGGCAGTCACTTCGTGTGAAAACTAGCTACCACAGATGTATACACGATAGCCGGTCAATATGTTCAAATTGTGATTAATAGATGCACCAACACAACTGTGTGTCGGCAAACCAACTAAAGGAAAGTACATATAATACTTTATATTCTCGCTTAAATGCATCCATAGCTCTGTTTTGATCAACCTGTCTTAATGCATTAAATGTCAAATGTATTTATTGAAATCCGGTTATGCGTATAGGAATGATTCAGTCAGTATACCGGGAATGGGTTTATTTTTAATGAGTAATGTTATGTACTGTTTAGAGGTGATAGTGACGGCGTAGCGGCTATATTTAGATATGAATTGATATCTTTTACGTAGGGAACGATGAGTCATTTTGATAACTAATTATTAGTTGCAAAGGTTATTTTTTTTATTCCATTAGCATGGAAATATCAACGTCCTTTTTTATGGTAAGCGGTAACTTAAGTCACTTGAATCTTGATTCGCGTAATACTTGTGTGCGTATTGAATATTACCAATGATGAAAATAAAGGTATTGTTACTGGGTCAACAAGTTTGCCTGTCAAAGATGTGCCATATAGATGTCTGCTATACTACGTTTTTCTTATATACTTTAAATACTAGTAGGCGACCTAGTGTTCCTAGATGTGTTATATTGCGTCCCATGCGTGTAAGTAACCTTGCTCAGACTTGTCAATCTTCCTCCTGTAAATGAATTTGACAATCAAATTGTCTTTATCAACAGTACGCTGCAGTAAAACGTAGAACTATATAGGTACATCTAAAGTGCAATTTGGCTTTGCAAACCTTGACCTTACCTATTTAGCCTATCTAAAAATATTTGAGAAAATTTCGGTGACTATAAATAACTAGAGATTGTATTATGTAGGTAATACTCTCGTGTCAATGCTTGGTATAGTCGATTTGATCCAGCATGAGCATGATAGAACATTTGCGTTATCCACAGAAGATTGATCCAAGTTTAAAAATTATTAGTATTAAAATTTAGCCTTTGCAACACTAGGATTAAACCCCAATGCTTATCAATTTGCAACCAAAATTGCCAGTAATATATATAAAATAATTAAAAGAGTATTTTAAATAATAAACTAGTTAGTATTATTGATCACCCGTCAGCAGTCTAACCGCGCCTACTCTTAACGATTGCTTAATCTTACAAATAGCACTAATAATCAGTTATATATATAATTAAACATCGCCTTGACATCTACACTTTAAAGCTTAGAACGTTTAACAGATCAGTACAAGCAGCCCACAACAATAACTCAATATCCGTTTAATTAAAAACCGTTGACATATCAATTAAAACTATTATTAATGTCCCAGCAATAAGTGAAAGTGAAATATTACATACGAAACGGATATGTTTTCATTAATTTAATGTCTTTTGATTGGATATATATCATTAGTTTATGTCCCTTCAGGGTAACGGGTGACTTTATCTGGTATTAATATAGCTACAAAGATTTGGCACTCAATTAAGCTTTGATTGATGGGTAAAAAACTGTCTAAACCTTGTTGATACAAGTTCAAAGGATTTCGGTCTTACGCGGAAATTGTAGTTACCTATTTGCCTTGATTAGTGTTACGAGAAAATTTTAATATACATTGGTCAGTAACTAAGTAAGCCAACCAACTTATAGACAATATTTTGTATCAGTAAAGATTTCCGACAAAGGCTAGGTTCCAGAATTACGTTTCAGATAAACTTACCTACAGCTTTAAGTTCGTGAAGGGCAGGCTTATTACCAATGGAATGACATTGATCTGGAAACGAGCTGTGGTGAAAAAATGGCACATTTGTGATAACAATTCAGTTGTGATCCTGATCATAGCCTAAATGCTCGCAAAATTCATCAGTACTAGTGCTAAAAAAACTGAGGAAAATAAAATTTGCTGATTACTGGTCACTAATATTTTAGCCATGCAAAGAGAAATAAAAAAAAATGTTAAGATTATGGAGTGATGACGCTTAATGAACAAAGAACAAAATAAATGAATAATAATAATAATTATTATTCATTTATTTTCTTTCACAAAGGTAACTTAGATTCTATAACATTTTGTAACTTATGTAACCAAATGCACATTTGTTAGAGACTGGTACCTGAACTAGGAAAATCCTGTCAGACAGATTACTATATAGAACAGGTGGGCACCATCAGAATGTTATTTTTAGCAGAGTGTTTCTTTAACACTGCATAGAGAATATATATCTGGTGGACTGTAAGCACCTTGCAGCAGTTACATAATTTGGTGGTTAAATAATAGAAAGGAAGAAAATATGATACCTTCAGAACAGCTCTTTGTGCTCGTTCAACTGAAAGTAGGTATGTCATTGCAGCTCCACCCCAGATTGTAATACAATACGTGAGCAGGGATTAACACATTGCTATATAGGTGATTTTAATAACGGATTGATCGGCAAGATTTTTAAGGTTCTTAAAGATATATATGAGATTTCTAATTCTTGATGCTAGAAGAATTAGATGCGGTTTGAAACTAAGGTGTTTGTCTATTATGACCCCTAGGTATTTGATATTATTTCTAATTTGAAGTCTGGGGCAAGCGCATAAGATATCAACATTGTAAGAACAAGTATGGACAATTATGCTATAATTCGATAGTTCAGGAAAACAAGCGAAAGACAAAGAAAAAATTGTGTAATTCGTTTTCTTAACGTTACGAGACAATGCATTTCTAGAGAGTAAAATAGTGTATAAATAAAATCAACCCTTTTTGCCTTACCGCTAAACATTGCTACGTTAATCTTCAGCATTTGACTAGTCTTTAATATACATTGCTGATTATTCTCGACATATTACTTACCCAAACTCCCTAAATGAGTTCGAAGCTTGAAGATTACAAAGAGTCCTTTATCAACCCACAATCAAAGCTAATAAAGGCTAAACAGTATCCGGTAATAGACAAGCAGATATAATCCTAAGTCCATCGTTTGACCATAACTCATCCATCGGTAGAATTCCCACGATACCGTTCTTATGAGCCGTAATGTATCGACCGATACCAACTATTATTATCTCGACAAAAACACAAAATTAAACTCTAATAATATAGAAATAAAGACCAATATTTACTGAGATAATAGCAAGCTCCGAGCAATATTTTATTGTTATTCCGCAATTAAGATTAATGATAAGACTAGACGAAGTAAGTACTTAATCCAAATATCTAGTTAAAAAAATTGTTAGTTGGAATTTAACAAGCGCTCGTAGGATTCTGTACTATTTCGTGTTTTTCTTTGACAATCCTCGTTATGATCGCATATAGAATGATAGGTCTTTGCCACAGTTAAAGTTTATATGGAGAAGAAGTGGCAAATATTAATATTTTTAAAAATATGCTATAGAAATACATTAAATTAATCAAAAAACACTACACGCACATAACCATGCATTTGACACAAGCAGTCGAATCGCGTTCGTAGTATTTCAGAATTGTTCAGCTGATGTCGTAGAATTCTTCATAACTATGGTTACATACTATGTATGTGGAGTAGGTGACTAAATGAAATGTGATTATAAGGGTATAGCTATAGACAATAAAACCTTAATATCGATAAAACTATTTTTTTTTTATTAATTGTGGTCGAATTTCGACCACTTTGCAACCGCTAGTATATTATTATATTTTGTGAAAATATTTGTAAAATAAAGGTTCAGGGTTAGGCAGGCTGCATGCGCGTGCAACTCGTGCAGGCAATAAACGCGAGTTAATAATACAGATTACTTACACATTGGTCGTTTACACCAAGTTTACGACCCGCGCAAGTGCCCTTAGATTACGCATGTAGCCCGGTTTGTGTGCATGAGTCAAAATATGTTGTTATTAGGTTATAAGGACAGGCTGTGTCTGTACACTGAAGATAATTCGAGAACGTAATTAGTATCAACTTTTAAAAGCAACCTGAAACCAGGATAATGGCTTTCAGAATATTTGCTTATCTTTCTGTTTATTTTTATATCACGTATAAATCACTGAACGCTTTTGAAGCAGTTATCACTATCACAGTTTAATAGCCTGTGGTTCAACATATGTTCAAAGGTACGTTTTGATTTATTATATTCAGTGCAACTGCATACTTACATATAGTGTGAACCACGTGTACATATATGTATAACGACGAAGTCAAACATATTAATTAAAATTATATTTATTCAAGTCGCAAAGCAAAGTTGTTTTTGCAAAGTTGTGAATTTACATTTACCTGTTGCTTCGTTCAGCAAAGCAGGGCCGTAGAACTACATACATATATAGTTCAAGCGATCTTTCGCGGGCAAAGGCTAGACATCTATAGTTACGAATCATATTGGGCAACACTTATATCCAAAATAAATAACAATTATCACAACTGATAGGTAATACACACGGAACCCTACAAACCAATGCTGACATCGTTGATACTCCGATCAAATTGATGCGTGGGAGTGTCCTAACTGTATTCCTATTGTTTATAATTTATTACGAAAATGTCAAACAGAGCAGTCATTATCTCTTCTACACTTGAATAATTCATACAATACTTTTAGTTTAGCGAGAGTGCCTTTTATCAGATCATTTGAACTTAATTGGCTTACAATAAATGGTTTTTTGAAGCTCGTGCCTATAGACTTGTTGCTTAAGATAAGTCTACAAAAGATGTATGGTTAAACTAAGTTCTGCCCGCGGCTTCGCTTGAGTGATGCCCATGGTAACGCATATCAAGATAAAAATAATTCATACTGTTAATCTAGGATCCATATCCTAACACCGATAGATAAAGATAGACCATTATATCTGTGTGCCTAGCTTCATCATTCGAATCCATACAAATCGCGTGCTTGAATAACAAATATTTATACAAGCTTTCATAATTATATTCTATAATATTATTATAATTTTTTTTTATATACTTTAATAGGTATGCGTTTGACCGCGATCTCACCTGATCTTAAGTGTAGATGCAGTCGACGATGGAGCACGCTTGCCTAGAAGATACCTATTCACTCGCGACTTGAAGACACCCAGATTGTACTCATCGGGAAACACAGACTTAGGTAGCGAATTCCACTCCTTAGCGGTACGCATTATAAAATTGGAAGCAAATCGCTTCGTGCGTAAATGTGGTATATCCACCATGTACCTGTGTCGCTGGCCTGATTGTCTGGTCGTCCGATGGTAGAATGGGGAAGGAGGAATCAAATTATGCACATTATTAAATTATTAGCACGGCTATATTAAAGACATAATTCACAGTACCAGATATTTCGCAAAAAAAATCTGTTTCGCATCTGGCTTGTCTTTGAGTTCATTGTTTTGACGTAAAGGACCTAAAACAACAGATATTAATTTTTAATATTTAGAGCAAGTATAATATTTATAAACAGAAAATACAAATAAAGTTTATCAGGCAGTCAATCAATATTTTACTCATTACTTTCTAATTTATGAATCCTAAAGTTCAACATCAACTAATAGCCCTGTAAACTCTAACAAAGCTGTTGTCTACAAACAGTTATGTAAAGGTAAGATCAAAGATTAACCGTAGTTCTAACAGACAATATAATTATCCACAAACAGCAATTATTCGACGCGGCATTAATTACTTTAATTAAATAATTTATGACGCCTGATGTCCAGGGAATGTCGGGTTTTCCTTTTACCTTTATATTTATATCTTCCTAGTTAATAGTCGGCGATGCTAAGAATGTGCAGCTAAATCGTATATCTGATATTGAAGATGAAATTCGAAAACATAATATGTTTTTTGAAGACTTTCTTTTTTGGGTCATAGCGATTTGTACAAACTTTGAAACAACGAACACAAATATCGCAAATAAATTTTAAGAACAGAAAATCTCAATGTTGGTTACTAGTTATTACTCACACTGCGCTATTCATATAGACAAACAGTATTACAGAAATAATCAATATTTTGGTCTGTTGTTATGTCTATAATAAGTGCAGGAGCGAATCCGAAAATAAGCATAACGATGTATGAGGCTATCATCCACGATGATCCGGGTTCGATCTCTGAGTCAGACATATTGTTACGTATCTTGTTATGCTGCCAATGCAGCACGCACTACACGACTTGACCCAAAATATAAATAAAATATTTGTCATACAATTACGCTTATAATTTAATATCTTAATTATCTTTGCAAAAGGTCCGAAAGTTATGTACCTACATTTCGCTCCTTATATTTTAGATCCGACATAATAGAGGGCGTGCCCATTGCCACACTAGGCACAGATCAAAAGCTCCGCTGCTGCGAATATCCAAACAGGAAAACACAATAACACTGGGTAAATGTACCTAAGATAAAGCTTATAAACGTCAATGAAACAAGGAAATGCGTCCACACTTCAACACAATATGATAATTCCAAGCATTCGCCGCACACAGCGCTCAAACTTAACCTATAAACAATAGATGAACGCACAATTCAATATGCAAACCGAACAATGTAATGATAATGCTTCAGACAATGCACTTTCGTCGCTAACCACTGTATCGATTTATTGATCCTCAACATTAATACTTGAGCAATAAAACTGACCAGCATAAAACGAGCCATCCCAACTAATCATCCACCCCCGAACACAACTACGTTTCTGTAGATCAAGAAGGGAAAGGTAGGTCTTGAAAAATTGGGTATCTAAGTTAGGAATGGTTCTTACCGCGCCTATGCCTTGAGCAATACGGTATTTATCATTGCCATTGTGTATGCGCCCTTTGTGGTACTGAAGTACTGAAACAACTTCACACCGATGATATGTCGTTAATGTCAATTCTTATCGCAGATTTAAATGTCAGGTAAGTTCGTACGGTCAATATTTTGACTGATTTATCTATGACGTTCGAATATTTACCATTTACTTAGTTGTTTTTAGTCGTGTTTGAAGTTATAAGTACATTGTCTGGAGTCCTTTGCATAGTTAAAGCTGAGCGCAAATTGATGTGATTAGTGATCTATAGTTCGCCTGACGACTTTGGTGTGCGTATTTATTCACACAATAAGTATCTAACAGCCAGCTCAATACAACGCGCAAAAACGGACGCAGATACGCATAGACTTGAGCATACAGCAAACTTGGATTAGGTCGAGATCGTATAACGCACGTATTATGTTTGTGTGTGGCTGTCTTGACGCAATGTTGAGTTAAGCAGACGATTTTTTTCTATGTAGTTTGTGCCATCGTCGTCGTAATTGCTACACGTCACATAAACGTTTTAGTTTACAATCAAATATTACAAATAAATTTGATTATAAACTGAAACATAAATGAAAAAAGGTATAGGTAATCTATGAAGATCCAACGGTTAATTTACAGGAGAACAAAATATTGATTTCTATTTTTACAACACAAAAATTAAAATACACCTTATTAATTTATGTAAATAATAGGATCAGAATATGTATCAATCAATATTCATCATTTCGATAGCTCACGTTGTGTGCTGTGTGTTTTAATTCCCCATTAAATGACTTTACTGGATATAATTATGTAATGAAATGCTTAATATTTTACATAATGCAGTGTTAAAACTTAAACAACGTATTACTATAAATAATCTCGAGACACTTTAGACAAGAGATTTAGATTACAGCATTACTCATAATAAAAAGGAAAGAAGGACAAACCTGCCTGACGCTAATCTGTTGTGAAAAACAAGCGCACAGTATTGTGGTTTAGTAATTTATCATTTATTCTGACCTTCAGCCATCTAGGTCACAATTGTACGCAACTAGAGAAGATAAGGACCTGACCTTGATATTACGAGATGTTTGCACCTGCCACATTATGAAAATGGCCACTTTATGTGCATCAGTTTAAGGTCTAGATAATTGAGAGATAAAAAAAATTGCGATTCTTGGAAACGATTATTCCTCGTTATAATCAAAACAACTTTTATTTGACTTCCATGTTAAAAAATTGCTATATAGTCGTATTTTTATTACCGTAGGGTTTTTTAAGTAAAATTAATATTGAAAATAAAATACGTATATTATCTTTATATATATAATTCTACTGTACGTGCGTATGTCACTGAACTCCTCCTAAACGGCTGGACCGATTTTGATAAAAGAAAATTGTGTGTGTTCATGTGGATTCGAGGACGGTTTAGATTTGTGGTTTTTTTTTCGTTTGTACAGGACAACGTCTGTCGGGACAGCTAGTAAACTATAGTAATATTGCTATTAATTAGGATGTATGCGATATATAATATAAATTCGTGGTTAGTTTCGATTGCCGGGTTGGGCCAAGTGTTATTTCCTTTTTCATCTATGAAATGATGGAAATCTGGAAAAGATAATCGGATGGATGGCCGAATAAATATATTTTTATAGTGTCAGCAATTTTATGAGAAGAAGGAAACATTGTGTTTGTCTTAGTGATTACCCATATAATTATTTACTTGTTCTATATCTTTGTTGTAAATTTTTGCATCTGTGTTTAATGAATTTCTATTTTTAATTATTTCAATTGGTATACAACCGTTACAAATAAATAAATACATGAATAAATGAATTAACGGACGCCAATAGGTTTTCCCTATTATGTAAAACATAAACCATAGCTTTCGAATAAATTTTCTTCGTTGTAGGATCCACCTCTGTCTCTATAAAATTATAAATTACAGTTACTCTAGCTTTCCTGTGGCCCGTTCAAAAGAAAAACAATAAATATCCTGAAAATATAAAAATATATACAAAAGATACGGCTAACAAAATATAGTCGCAAAAAATAACTTATTTTATGACAGTACATCCCAAAATCATTATATCAGCCCTGGGTATTAAACTCCGTAAACACCTCGCGAATGGCAGTTGGCGTTTACGTGCTTAACTCAGCTAAAGCACCGGAAATTTATGTTCAACTTTATTAATTTCTACATACATGCCGACAACTGTTCGCATTGATGTAAAATGACTCTCCTATCAATCAAAGCCACATATTCATTCGTAACGCAATTAGGCTGTGTGTTTTCTTTAAGAACCATTATTCATTTATCTACATATCCGGGGGCATGTTCGTTTATCTGTTTCACATGTTGGTAGCTACTTTAAACAAGAGTTGCTTTGTTATAAGAGATGTGCCGAGTTAGTCGATTAATCAAAAGAAAAATTTGTAATCGGTATAAGTACTTAAAAAGGTTTTTCAATTAGCAAACTGACATATTATACTTTTTTAACAAACTGTTAACTTTATTACCGACACTACATTTTCATAATTTTGTGTATAATATGTATAATCGACATCGTTATATTTAATTGTCTAAGAGAATCATATTTGTATGAATGTATACAAAAATAACATTATCGATAGCAATTACATTGGTTGTTTTAAGCTATTGGGTCGCAGAGGCCCACCGGCGGCCAGACACGATATCATTTTAATCTTGAGTGGTTATCCAACATGTATAACAGCACTATCAGCAAAATTGTTAAACGTTTACACGGAAAACGATTTATTAAGTCCACATAAAATAATAGTCATAATGAGCGCTTTATTCCCTTCCTTACAGTTAATTTACTATATACTTGACATACAAGCATGTTCCTTGTCAACAATATAAATAACGATAGCTAATTTTATTGCTTGTAAATCGCAACTTGTCTATTTTATAACCAGGCAGCTCTAGTTACTCGACTAAGCACAATCGTATGCGGACGTCTCTACTCGCATCGTTAATGACACAGTGTAAATATTTTAATAGGCAGTTACACAATGATTTATTGTATTAAATGTAGACCACAATACGTTGAAATATTTCTATATAAATAATATTAATCAAGATTGTACTGTTTGTTTTTGTTCATGCATATGATTGTTACAATATTTGTTGATGAAAAGATAAATATGACATATCGTATAGTTTAACTGTGAAAGCTATCGAGCCTTTATCATTAAGATTAAAGGTTGTATTTTTAGATATTGCAATAACAGTTTAGGTGTTGAAAGCGATTTATAACTGAACAATAGGTTGCAATACACCGGTACATTGAAATAATTTGCCGTTGGCTTTGTATTTTATAAGGCTTCTTCCAAACTAGTGCACTACAATTATCTTCAAGCATCAAAGGCTGAATAGACATTGCTTTTGCTTAAATATAAATATTATTACAATTGAGGATAATATGTGCTTTACAACAAATTACGTAGTGAACCAAAAATTGTGTTGTTTTACTAAACATGCTTATTTACTAATAAGCATGTTTAGTAAAACAACACAATTTTTAGTGAACGTAGCGTAGCGTCTTTAGTTTCAGCTATTTTTAGTCAAAATAATTAAAGTATATAATAATTATTATTAATGCTATTTGTCTGTTATTAGTGTCATTAGATGTCCTATATCAATCAATTAGTGCTGTAAATATTTGATGCATAAAGATGAGGAGAATGTTTAAGAAAAGGTCAATGCGGACTTCAATACAAGACAACCTTTCTTTAAAATATTCTCCTATCTGCTTGGATCATTATCTCTTCATGTTTTTGTCAGTCTCCGATCACCGGTTATGTGCAAGAGGATATGATTGCCTGAAGTATGGTGAAAAAATGGTAAAACGGTGAAATGTGTAGGCAAATACCTAATGATATAGAAAAGAAAGATAAGATGATAATACAACTGTTTTCTTAATCATTGACATAGATTTGAAATACACTCACAAATATTAATATAGTATGGGAATAGCTTGGATCCTGTTATAGAAGTAGCAAATAACAAATAGTTATTTAAAATATCAAAAGGTAAGATTTTATTTGACTTGCAAATAATTGTCCACAAACAAAGTTGTGCTAAAAGTTATTACCATTAAATTACATTAACTACCTTGCTTATTACGGCGTTGTTGCTTTATATTAATTAATTTCAGATAATATATCAACAGATTAACAATAAAAGCTCATAAAAAATTTTCTAACCGCACAAAGATTAAATTCTGAACCAATCGAGATGTGCTCAAAGATTCTTCCAATAACAGATATATTAGTTTATAGAAATCAATTCCAAAAATCTAACAATTGAACATAACTGGGCCGATTATTCGCTGAGTCATCAGATCTGAATTGGGAACTAACGGTGAGTACGAGATTATCGATGGCTTGAGAATCAATCGAAAATATCGATATCGGTGTAAACTGTTTATAGTGATGGGAAGTTTGCCTTGAGTTGGACTCTTGGGTGCTTTTGCTGGATGTCGAGATACACCGATAATATAGGCAGCGGTATAGACAGGTAGGGTCAGTTGACTAGTCTGTCTGTTAAAAGATGTATGACGAATAAAATTTGTGTATGTTAATGATTAAAATTAATTTTGTCATATATTTTATATTCAATTAAAGAACATATTTATTGGAGATGCAGTAATTATAGTAGCCAAAGCATTTTTATAAAAATTGATTTCCTCTGAATTGCAAAGAACGGTGCCTACAGATATCATCTGATTATATTATTATCGGTTAAAAGACTTGACAACATTCAAAATATAAATCCAGAGTTAACCGTTGTTTAAAACATAAAACTCATTACTATTGTTTATGACAGATGCACAGTACATTTTTTTTTTATTTAGGCTTTGAGCTTAAGGTGCTCAAGTTTAGGCACAATCGGCGCGAACAATCTGCGCAAGGGTAGTTTGCACATATAACTCGCGCCTGCTACTAACCTTGTGTAAAAGTATTTTACACATATCACTAAAGCAGATTTATAAGTAAATTTCCAAAAAATACAAACACAATAAGTTATGTATGTATGTATAACTAAATTAAAGACGCAAGTCCAAGTAACGCACATCCCATCCCTAAGCGAAAGCAACTTGTAAACTTGTAAAGATAACTGAAAAGGTACAAAGATAAATACAATAGGCCTACTGCGGAGTCGAACCCGTATTAATGTTGTAAAATCAACAGAATCAGTAAGTAATGAACATTCACTCACTGTTTATTTATTGTGTTCGTTCATTGAGAGCGAAAACGCATTTGTACCTAATACAGAATAGCTTTATTTGGTTCGCAACGGTTCTAATACCTTTAAGGCTTTGTTCGTAGTACCGCTTTTTGTATTTAATGCAAGAACCTTGCTGTTCTTGTATTCTTGAGTATAATTTCTTCATTTCTCTTTATTATTATTGTGCTTTCGATAGAATGGAGGCCTTTACTTTCTTTAACATAACATATATTATATTACTTTTGTAAGTTATCAGAAATTAATATAACTGTGATACATAGCAGAGGTAAAATCGTATGCGGCCATGGTAACAAACAAGCATAGCCTGTCTCAGAAGCGGCTACTGTAGCCTAAGATGACTTGCAATATAAAGAATTTTACTCAAGCGTTGGAAAAATGTCTTTGTAGCAAGTTCTCAAAAAAAAAGAAGCTGAAATTATACAACTCATACTGAGTGACCGAACTACATATTACTACTAATGTGTATTTACGAAATCAGCGAACATATCGTGACTACATAAATCGATTTCTTTGCGTAATTAACATTACTCCCAGTGAGGTATCGGATCGGTACGCAGGGAAAATTATTAGGGCAAGATACACTAACAGTCAAGGAATGTCCTTACTGCAAAAGTGAGCAGATTTGTCATGTGTTTATCCCCAAAGGACTAAGTAGATATGTATTGCAGCTATATGTATTTAGCTTACTATATAAAGAGTCCACACTACGGTCTCCCGGACATATCCAGACACCAACAGATTCGGTGCTACCACAAAAAAAAATCGAATATTGCTAGGAAATTTTCAAACTAAATAAAACTATGCCTAACTCAGAAATTGGATCTGAAACTTCATAATAATATACAAATTAAAGCTCTAAGCTAAATCTGAAGGGTATACATAACTAAAGCCTTAAATATTAAATTTAACTATACCGTCTGTGCGTATGTAACAACAATCCGAACTATGTGCTTTGCTTCACCTATCAAACCAACTCATTTAGTTAAGGCGTTTAAAATGAATTATGTTGAACCATTTTCACTTTCAAATCCAAACCAAAACTACAGTAATAAAAAAATCTATCTATTTCAATAAAAATCAAAGCAAATTACTCGAATGTGAATGACGTAATTCACTTAAGTGTAGATTTATGAGTTGGCGCACTCAGGTGGTTATTTCTTAGTGAAATCGTGCCGTTGAGAATTTAGCACATAATTTACGGTACCTGCCCAATAGTGAGGATTTATGGCTGCCCACGGCTATCATATGGTGTAATCCAGCAACTCGCTATTTTAATACACAATTATTTTCTTAGAGCTACTTTGAATGCTCCTATATCTCTTATTTGTTAGCACAATCGTACTAATCATCTTATTTTAGGCGAAGGACGAAGTTGAACTTAAATCAGCAATCGATTTTGAAACTGGGTGCTCGTTATTTTAGTATTTATGAGCTGCCTCGTTACACAGATCTATTGTCTAAATCTTAACAGCAACCTTCTTAAAAATCCATCTTATTGCAACTAAAAATGTTCTAATAAAAAAACTCTTTCCCAATCCCAGAATCACACCCCGAACCTACGATTGGTTAAAAATTAAATACAAGCTTATGCCACGGGACTTACAAGACCTAACAAATAATGTTTATCTGCCCATAACCTATGTGTATACAATTAGAGCCGGCTAACTGAAATATTTGCATAAATTACATCGTCTTTACGTACGGGTACGTTCATTGCTGAGCGCCCAACGAATGATGAACGCCTAAAGCAATTAGACTGCGTGTGTGTTTGAAATCATTGCCCGGTACTATTTTATAGTTAATCTTTATTTATTCTAAGTTTGTTGGTGGTCTAGACGTACAAAAAGCCATGTCTTATGGCTAAAAGTTTTCAAGAAAAGGAATAATTTGTTTGCTGAGTGGTTAGTTTATGATTCTTTTTCTTCGACGTGGTGAAAACTTTTCCTGCCACCGTTTATTAGCCACTGTCGCAGTTTCTTAGATTAGTAGAACACTCTAACAACTAAGGCTATTAAAATATACATTAACTCTTTGACACACCTCTGTATAATAGAGACTTTATGTAAATCTTCTTTTTGGGGCATTGGTATATGTTTTATGAAGGCCCTGGGCTTTATAATCCTTAATACAACAAGTACAAAGAAAACTCAGACTCCGCATAAACAACTGTGGGTCAAACGAATTTACTTTATTTTCGATAATTAGACAATACAATACCAACACTAAATGTGAAATATCTTTTACACATACATTTTTGTTAGTTACTTTTATCTACACTTCGCGTTCAGAAGTCAGATGACAGATTCATTAAAATGCTATAGATTTAATGCACCTAAGGAGCCCACAGATTATTAAATATTTTGTACGAAATAGATTATTTGCTAGGTAGATCGTGATCGTTAGAGAACACGGAACAAGTGTTAGAGAAAGTTATATATCAATTAATTTATTTAAATTGTGAGTTACTAAAGAAATCGTGCTGAAATCTTATATTTTATTTACTTACTGGTTTTAAAGGAGCCTTACTTCAATATTACTTTACGTTGCCAATTCGAGTGATTGAAACATTCTAATAGTATTTATGAATCAATTTTATTTTAATTGCACCATAAACATTATACATCGTTTAAAGGAGTTTGAATATAATCTTAAAGACAAAAAATACCATTAGACTTAATCATTTAAAATCATCATCTGAAACTTTGAAATTATTTATTAAAAATGTTCGTGTATAAATTAACTATAGTCAAAATTAATGATCATCGACCTAATTCAATCTACATATCTAACATTCAAACTTTGTCAGTCAGTCAGTGAACAAATTCTAATCTAAATTAATAAATTATAGTGTCAATTATTAATTTCGACCGTAAATATAGGCCCTAAATTATATTAGTATGATAAATTGATAGTCACAACTGCAGGTCATAAATCATATTTTCATTTTCCTAAGTATAAAGCGAATTATAGACGTTTCAATTTATATTAACTATAGTACCTGCGTATGGTATATACAGCATGTAACAGAAAGGTGTGGTTATATTTAAGCATCACATAATATAGCCCCAGTACAAAGGAAAGCCGCGACGACCAAATCCATTTACACTATTTTCACTAAGATACAGCATTTTCTTTTTATCGACTTATCAGCATCACATATTCTAATCGATGCTTAAACAACACAAACAGTAATCTCAGAGGATCTCTGTGACCCCGAAAATGACCATGCGCTATTTGGATAGTAATATAACGAGTCTGATTCGAAGTTTAATAAAAAAAAGATTTTGTCATAAAATTTAATATTGTTTTATTGATCCCGGAACACATAGGTTATTTATCAGATATATATCACGGCCTGAAAATATGACCACACCTTTCTGTTACACGCTGTATAATTGCAGTACATTTAAAAGTAATAATATAATATTTATAATGTTTCTCATGTGATAGTAAGCGGTTCCAACATAAAAGGCAACTCCATCTATTTCATGCTCTTCATAAAACCATAACGCTATTTTTCTTATTTCATAGACTTGCCCCCCACGGGCTGCGCACGTGGGCGGCTGCGCGCGCGCACAATTATGTCTTAACGCGGAGGGTTCGCGACAGGTGGGAGGGGCGCTGTGACGCGACGTGACGTCAATGTCAGGGGTGACGCAAACACATTTTTTGTTTATTGTAATTAATTTACTATTTATGGCCACAGTATAGATCTCGTAAAATTATGAATGTACGTGATTCTATTTAATAAAATTGTAACGAATTTTATCATCCGACCTATACACTACTCGAAACTCACATACGTAAAATCATGCTAGTTTTTTGGTTGAGAATTCACTTTAAGCACAATACGAACAATGTATAGAAATGAGTATGGGTCTTGACCCATACTCATTTCTATACATTGTTCATATTATATAGTTTCTTTTTATATTGACGGTATATTTAATCACAATTAAAAAATACTATCATTTGTTAGTAGAAACCTATAATAATAATAATAATAATAATAATAACAAGATATACTCTGATAGAGCCATTCTAACTGATAAAACCGTACATAATAATAGACCCGACATTACATTCATAGATAAATTAAATAAACATACATACTTAATTGGTATAGCTGTTCCTAACACCCACAATTTACAAAAAACTATTACTGAAAAAATACATAAATACACAGAGTTAAAGGAAGAAATATTAAGAATCTGGAAAATGAACAAAGTATATATTGTCCCTCTGGTCCTCTCCAGTACCGGGATCATACCTAAATACCTTCACCACTATCTACAACAACTGCAAATGCCACCTAATCTATACATGACTATGCAAAAAGCCGCTATACTGAACACTTGCCGACTCGTGCGGAAATTTTTGCAGGAAGATGTAGCTCCTGAACAGTCACCCACAAATGAAATCCACTTGGTCTAAGCCCGTGGTTTTCATTCATTGACCGAAATTTTTGTGAATTTCGTGAATATAAAACTGTACATAATAATAATAATATGTTTGAAGATTACTAAAATATTCCTGGAAAATATATTCTCACATTATTGAAAACCATTCGTGACAACCCTAAAGCAAAGAGCAACACTAGCAATCTGCAGAAAATGCTGTTGTGCTTTACTTTGCCGGAGAAATATGATTTAATTAAAGTTATTAAAGTGATCCTAAGTTAATTGAAATTTGTTTAAACAGAAAGGCAAGAAAATTAAGGTTCAATTTTATTGAACTTATGTGACCCCGGGTCGAGAAGCAGGCCCTTAGGAAGTTATAAAATAATAAATGTTGGTTTAGTTAGTTAGGTAATCTATTTTATGTACAGCAGGCAGGTAGTTTGCTTGATGTAGGAAGAACACTGATCTTAATAACTTTGAGGTAAACACGTAATTAAAACTGCATTGTACATGTTTAGACATTTAATAGGAATTTTACTGCATGGTTTTTAATAGGTACTATAGTACGAAATGATATGAAGTTTCAGTAATAATAGTTTGTAACTGGTGGCAAAACTTAGTTCTAATCCAAAATCCTGGTTATTTTGAATATAGATTAGACCTTATTGACCAGAATTATTTCAACAATTACCGAATTAACATACACGTACAGATACGTACTCTTGCCATTGAAGGTATTTATCTATTTGGACATCCAGTAGTTGTTACATTATTTTTACATAGCTAATTAAGACCATACATAGAAAAATAGTTATGCAAAGTGTTGCACACTTTGCCAGCTACGTTGAGAGACCACGTTACAGCCTTACAGGTCACGAGCCTGCCATATAGGCAGTCCAACGGGCACATATCTAGACACCAAATTTTGTTTTTTTTTAAATATAATACCCAGGGTGGAAAATAATGACAATACTTATTTATATATATATAAAACTCTTCAGTTACTAAGTGACTGACAGACAATGCACAGCCGAAACTACTGAACGCAAGAAGCTAAAATTTGGCATGTATGTTCCTTGGAGAGTGTAGGGGAGCACTAAGAGAGGATTTTTGGAAATTCCACCCCATAGGGGTGAAAGGGGTGAAACCCGATATTCACACGGGAACGGGACTTACGCGGGTGAAACCGCGGAAAAACTACTAGTTATATATAAAAGCTATAAACTAAATCATCTATTATAATTTAAACATTCACCAGTAGAATGTCACTACTCAAATACAACGCTATAACAAAAGAAAGGCTTCGCAGCACTCCACACGGAATGCTAATTGCGGAACCATCAGTCTCAGATCCGTCGCCGCAAAGTTAAAGCAAACGCTTTTATTTTTAAACAGGCGTATACTTAGAGAGATTGCCTCGACATTTTCATCAGTGCCCCGACCACAGGCTGTATTATTTTAATCGCAGCCGCCACCTAAGCGCCGTTTCCTAGTAGCTTTATTTTGTGACGATGAATGGGATCGTACCGTACTCTTTGTGAGTTGTAAGATTAAATAAAGATCTCTGTATATACCTGAAGGAAGATATAAAGAAGTATTACAACTACTTTTCGTTTTTTAAGTAATAAGAGGCGATCCTATTACCATCTAACATTTTACGATTGAGTTTACAGGCCATTAATCTTAAGGATCCCAAAGAACTTAAATATATTTGCATTCCCCAACAGGAGTTACACTTTCGGGCCACAAATTATACACCCAAAATAATAAAAGGGATGATTAAATCATCAAAAGGAAATATGGAAAGGAAAACACAGAGCAGCAAGAGTAAACGTCAAGAGACATGACTCTTTACGTGCATATGTACGACTCCACACGCTTAACTTAAGCAAAGGCATGTTTTGCCCACATGATATTTAGACCTTAGTTGCGTAAATAACATGACAAAATGTGGCTGATTTTCATCATCTGAATACCTCGATACGCGGTAGTAACGGTAGTAAATACGGTTGACGTGCATGAAGTGTCGGGTTCGATTCCTGAGCCGGATAAAGTGCTATTGGGTTTTACTGTCAAGAAATTAACAGCAGCAGTACGAAGTCTAGAACTGTGCATCTAAGACAGTACATAGACGGCGAAATGTGGCTGTAATAACCTAACACTTCGGAGATACAGGCATGAGATTGATGTATGTATATATTATATATAATAATCTTGCATAAAGAAGAGTGTTGCAGAAATGCGAATATCTATCAACTAGCCAAATTACTGCAAAGTTAACTTACTAATTTTATTTTTTTCTGAACAGGAGGACCTGCTTATCCATGGCGACAGCGTATATGACGTCATAGACAAGCAAGACCAGCAAGCCGTCAGGTCGGAGCTGTCTCGGGCGCCGACAGATGGAGAAGACAGAGTGTTCCTCTGTCGCATGAACGTGGCCAGAAACGCTAGGCGCCAGATGCGGTTTGGTGACCAAAAAGTAAGTTGCTGTCCTATAATATTGCGGTTTTACTTCCCATACTGTCTAAATTGAAAACCTGAGAACCTTCTCCCTGCAGAAAACCGATATTCTTCCAAATCGAATTATACAATCTTTTTTGTCATCGAAGTAAGAGTCGACAAACAAATCCTCTAAATTCCTATTACAAGTTCTCGCTCCAGGAAAAGTGCCAAATGTTGTATGCAGGCATATTTTCAGATAGGGTTTAGTTATTACTGTACTACGACTGTTCCTATGGTATCTACTAGATTTAAATTAACAGTATTAACCAACAAAAAAATTGTTATACATATATATTTCTAAGTACATTTAATTACGCACTGATACTTATTTACATAACATTGCACGCTTGGTGCACCGGTAAGGTAATAGCTAATTACTTGGGGATCAATGAAATCAAAAACAAAATTCTGGTCTCAGTCTACTTGGAGTCCGTACTTAAATATGTAAAATCACCTTCTATTAGCTTATGCATTTTTACTAGTCATCTATATCTTTGTTAATATTAATAATTTGTTTATATGATATTTCTATTGCCACTGTGCCGTTTTCACACAGAACAAATATTTATATGATCCGCAAGTAGTTGTTTTAAGTCTAGGTGTCCGTTGTTTAAATATATGTATAGTCTAGTCTAGTGTGAAAGTTGCGTTTTTAAAATCAATGAATAGATCAAGAAACGATACCTCAATAGTAGCTCGCTCTGAAGGCTTTTTATACATCGACTCTTCATATTTAATAACGATTCTTCACCTTTAGCAAACTATTAAAGTGTTTACTAAGTATAACAATTTTCAACGTAATTTTTTAGCTGAGTCTCATTTAATATTAGTTAAGCAGATGCAAACTTTCTTCACATTTCAAAATGATAATTACTAGTAGGTATGTTTATTCTCCTAAAACATTTTAACAAGCCATTTAGTAAATTAATATTTAGTACACTTGACTTCTTCAGTATGGGTTTAAATTATTCAATGGATTTAATGTTGCGTTCATTATTTATTTGAACGGACTCAGTCGATGTGAGTGAATAATTGGAAGTTAAATTAACGCTCTCTAGTTAATCTTCATGAAAAATGGTTCGGTTTCAATCATTTAACGTATTAGAATTTTACGTTACGTTACTCGTGTCGGAACGCATGGTTAGAATTCAAATTCGGTTGTACTGTCAGCGGCGGTTTTTATCATAACTTATCAATTAACTGAAAGCCATGAAAAGAGCTGTGTATCTGGACCTGGGGTCCGAGTATTGGCCAAGAGATTAATACTAGATTTAGACGTTACTTGGCGAAAATCCATTGTAATAAGCTTTTTGTTAAGTGAGGAACCCGCCACGCACCCTCGGATTGCCCACCCCAACTAGAATACAACACAAACACTGCAATAGAAAAAGGTTGACAATACCATAAATAATTTTATTTTATATCGAGATGATTTGTAAAATTGTTGTGTCTAAACTGACCTGTAGATCGGTCCCAGCTATTAAGCCAGCCAGTTTTGGTGGCTGTAAATTCGTGTGAGCTTTGATGGATGAATGGGCGAAAAGCATGAAGGTACTTAAATTTTGGATCTCTGATCCTAAAAAATAAGTATGAATATAGATGTACTCTCTAGTCTTAACCGTACCTTGAAACACGAAACCACACTATGGGTTGTAGTAACACTTGCGCTTACTTTACAGCAAGAAAGGCATGACTATAAGTCTTTAACAGACAGAATACTTTCATTATTCAGGTTCTGTTTAAATCGTGCAGTTTAAGTATCGTTAGCCGTCTAAACCAGTACTAATGACTTCTAACTTTTTAATAACATTATTATCTTAACAGGCAATGATTATCGCTTACAGTAAGACCTCACCATTAAATATTATAACAGAAATCGATGAGTACATAATTAACAAGTTTACTTTCAAAATGTCTAAGTGAATATAAAATGTTCGTATAAAGAGGTTACGGACAGACTGACAAATTAATAGGCTTCGATACACTCACGTTATTACATGTAATTGAATGCTCACGCGCTGGCTAGCGGACATGTTATGACCTTAGTTTAATGGAAATTGCACCTTATTGAGAGGATTATAGGGCAGTTTTAAACGTAGTTGAATATTAGATGTTTCGGATGATATTTTTTTACCTAGTTTCCTTAAGTTGAGCACATCAATATTTGCCATATATTAGTATAGTGTTTTAGAAGTTTTGCTGTCACCTGTCATCTAAATACATTTGCGTAAGCAGCGTAGTAGCTCTTCTCTCGTAATTTCAGCAATGCGAGAATCAATATTTTTGAGGCAGCCAGCATCCATAGACTTTTTTATTTAAACCAAACTCACGAACTGCAGTATCTGTAGTTACATAAAGGTTTAAAAAAATTAAGAACCTGTTATAATTTTCATAAGTTAATGGAAATTTGCCCTTAATAGTTATATTATGTTGCCCTAATGACAAGATTAATTTATCTATTGTTAGTACCTACAAACAGGATATCAACTCTCGAATATACCCTATATTAGAGAGTTGATATCCTGTCTCCGAACAAGTATGGTGAATGTCGTACCCGTAGCATGTCCTGAATCTGTAAATCAAGATCACTTTCCAAAACCGATTGTGCAAAGTGTATCTATCTTATACTTAAAACGATAGCTAATTAATTGCTCCAACGTGCACCGCTTTAAATACAAAATTAAATACCTACTCCCATTTTATATAACTAAAAGGTAATAAAGTTAACCAACAGCTTTATCAAAAATTCATAATTCATTTTAAATCAGATACGTCATTTTGTTTTTATATAAAATTAATTACTTACCCATTCGTTTAAGCCTGCTTTACTGCCCAAATCGTAGCGGTCCGTTTTCCATAGTAGTCTCTTTTGGAAGTAATTATATTGTAGCAATAAAATCATCTGATCATCAGTAATCAGGCTTATCTGATGAGTATAACGAACTAGCACTTATTACTGTTAACACTTTTACGTTTCGTGAGAAAAAGGCGCTCGTATTTGAAGACTGTATCCCGATGCCACTTACAACGGAAGTCATATTAGCGTATCCATTTTTTGTTTATAGTATTTCTATTGCCAATTTAGAAGGATTTATGTTTCCGTTTCCCTTTTGTTTGGGAAATGGCTGAAAATTAATCTCCCAGGCTTCGCTGTAAATATGTATCATGGATATCTTTCTCTATGATCTAGCTGTTGGTAGGATGTGTGATCCTATAAGTGGTAATTAGATTATGGCGGTGCCTTTGCTGTTTGTTTTTATGAGCGTAACGCGGTCTGTGGGGCTGCGGTTGATTTATACATATGTAGTAAGTATACTGGGATACGACGTGGTATAATAATAGGAAATACTCACGACATGGTAGATTGTTAATACTGCAATGTTAAGAATTAGATAAGTGCATGTTTTATAAAATTGTATAATTCCGTTGTAATTAATAACTATTCCATGGATGTCTAACGTATTTATATAAAATATAAATTTATGCTAATGTGATATTAAGCTGTTCTAGACTAGTTAAGCATGTACTTTGATTAAATAGCAAATGAATAAGTATATATTGACAACTTTTACATAAATTATTACAAGTCTATTATAAAAACAAGTATATCTGTTAGTTATTTTTATAATAGGACTTCAAACAGTACCTTAAGGTAGACTGTAGAGATATAAATAACATTAACCTATGATTCATAGTCATTACTACAAGATGGGTCAGCCAAGAGACCGTGATATTTAAAGTTCTTCACATCATGTTAAGCACGTACAAAGTACCTGCTGTTAGTAGAACCGCCACGGATTGACTCATCGACTGCATTTATAATTATAACAAATTGGACAGCATAGCGCTAGTAAAATAAATATTTTATATATTATTAAAATGTTATATTGATTTGTAAGGAGTAAGCATTCTCATGCAAAAATAGTCCTATTAATATGTCTATTCTAATGGGAAACCTTTGGACTGCCACGCAGAGGTCTCGAGGTCGATCCCAAGGCGCGCACCTCTAACTTTTCGAAATTGTGTGCCTATAAAATAGTTAATTATTGCTCGCTTTAACGGTGAAGGAAAACACCGTAAGGAAATCTGCATGCCTAAGAGTTGTTTTAATGTTCTCGAATATATGTGAAGTCTGCCAACCTGAACTGGGCCCCTTGGTGGACTATGGCCTAACACTTCTCACACTGAGAAGAGGCCCGAGCCCAGCAGTTTGACAGTTTAATACAGGTCTGATAATATAATATGTTTTACTTTTGTTTATGATGTTTAGGTTTCAATAACATGCTGCACAGCTACTGAGTGGACGTAAATTTTTGCATCAAAACTGATTCAAAAATTTACGGCCTGTCTAAATATTATGCGAGCCACAAATGATTGTTCTATGTTTGCGTGTTCTTTGTGTCCGTTGTCAGAATATTTGTGAAGTCTGATACATTATACACTGATACTATCCGTATCTCAAATTTTCTTTTTCAATTTATATAAATTGAATGACTAAACTTTACTTACATTGTGATATAACATTTAATAGCACGACGTACTCCAACCACTGCTTATCTGCATAAATCTAACAAGAACCAAGTAACGCTATTTATCAATTTACGATTATTTCAGAACACTATTCAGCCAGATAACAAAACAAACAAACAGATAACAAAATATCATAAGAAAAGGCATAAATGTAAATAAGCTAAAATAAAGCATGGCAAAAATTGTAAAAATAGTCTCATTGAAATACAACTCATTGTATAGTCATCAATAAGTTAGCTTTTACAAAAACATTACCCTTATTTAAAGTTACTAGTAAATCTGATTTATATTTTATAAGTATTTTGTTAATCCCTCCAGATAAACTAGAAAGCTGGTATTATGAATGTGTCCATGTCAGTAAAGCGATTGATAGGTTTCGAACCCACGACCTCATAATCGCAAATACAATACCTTATCTATTAGACTACAACCACAATCTTCTCACAAACAGAATGAGCTTCAAATTCCACAGAAGACCGCCTCGTGCCCATAAAACATACAACTGAACCATTTACAGACCGCATAATGTACTAACAAATCACGTATTGACATTATAATCACACGAAACAACTTACTAAGGCCCCTTCAGCCGTACATAACCCAACTTTCAAATAAACGTAATAAATAAAGATTATTCTAATCCTTACACCCACGTTATAAGTGCCTACTAAAACACTAGAAAATAACAAATGCGAACAATCTGTCCGTGCGTTGTACTCAATTAATATGGTGCACGTGCATAGTTACAACTATTTGTTAGTCTGTGTTCCTAAGTGTTCGGTTTGATCTAGAAATGTACTTTATCGGGCTTATTGGTAATGTTTCTAGTGTTTGTCAAGAGGGTTAGTTATTAGGCGTGTCTGTACTCTAATGCTAACGCGTGGAGTGTTGATTTAATGCGTAATGTCCGTAGCTAGGAGAGGCTGTCTTGTTCTGATTGCTGAGCGTGTTGATTCAAGGAATGTTCTAGTTTGTTATATCCTTTCGGTTAATGAACAATATCTAGCTTATTCAGGTGTGTTGGTTACTCTGTAAAGATATTTTAGAAATGGCAATGTGAAATGATACAATATATTTATTTAATTTTGTTTAGTTTGTAATTGGCAACCTACAAATTAAATGATTCATTCACTATTAAAAAGCTGCTTCAACCAGAAGTAACATAGGGTATATAGCATCATCCTACAAGCTACGAAAGCTAAGCAGTAATCATAAACATGGGTGAAACCGTAGGGGACAGCTAGTTTTCTATAATAATAATTTTTAAACGCGTTAATATACATATAAAAGTAGATAGATAGTAAAATAAAAACTTGAAGAAATTGTTTGTGTATATATACGCGCTAATCTTTTTATTTTAACTCCCTGTCTGTCCGATTTGCAAGAATATGTTTGCATTTTAATGCCTATTTCGGCTATTTAACATCACGCTATGACCTTAGAAGGAAAACAGGTGAAACCGCGGGCGCAACAAATATATGATATTTGCTATATTATCGCCTCATTAATACGACCACCAGTTAAGTCCTAAGGGGCGTAACTTCGATAGTATTTTCGAAACTATTTTCTGTCGTATAATGTACGTTCGGTCTCATAGCCTGAAGGTACACCGCCTTGCTGAATAAACATTAATTTGTGTGGTCCTCGACTGTCGACAGGTGAATTAATGTGTTTAAGTGATGTTTGGGCAGGTTGCCGGTTCCATTGGGTTATTGGGATTCGGTTCGCTTTAAATTGCCAATTTAACGCAAGAACACACTGCAAGAATTGTAAAAGAAAATTAATACTTGACGTCTGTTGTTTGTAGCGCCGTAGTTGTTGAATTAAAAGTAATAACATATTTTATTTATAAAGAAACGAGTCACGAGCTACTTTACAAACATTTAAAGATTAGACACAAAGAACATCCAGACTTGGAACAACAATTTGTAGATCACGCAATATTTTGTATCGTGTGGGTACCAAACACAAAATACTCAGCGCAGTGGCAAGGCAACCTCTTACACCATTACACCATCCGCATAGCATAACAACACCATGTACATAGCATAACAACATTACATCTGCGTAGGCAGAGGCGTGTACCCTTACTCTTAAATTTCGTTGGATTTTATAAGTTCACATAATAATAAGCGAGTTTATATCCGCAAAAATCACTCTAACTAACTTTATCTGCTTCTCCAATGCTACATCTCTAACTTACTATATTTGACTCTCCAATGCTCTAAAAATAAACCCAGGACCTCACAATGAGAATTGACGCACTCTCACTTCTACCACTGGACCAATTAGAGAGGTGCCTCATTATATATATATATCTGCGCTGAGATAACGCACGACGTCGCAGCGCAAAAGGGTCTTCATTCCACAATGGATCTGAACACTGACCGTCGTCGCATCGGAGCACCGACAGCGCAGCGCAGCACCCTGCCCCCCGCTTCGTTTCTCGTCCGTCGATCCGTTAAAACGACGTGTGCGACGACGCAACGCATTAATGTGGCATGTCACAAAAAATATATGGAAAATGATGCAGCGTCGACGCTGCGACAACGCAGCGCACTAATGAGGCATCACCCTTAGGAATTGTATAACAAACAAGTCACTAAAACGAATACTTCTATTTACTTATAAGCCGTAAGGAAACAATATTTTGACGTTGAATTTAAGTAACGCAACACAAATCACTACAGACAAAGTAAAAGACATTCTCGGCGCAATAATAAGGAAACAAATGCAATTTCAATGATAATAAGGCACTAAATAATAGTAATTTCAAACTGAATGTTTCTTAAGAAATATAAATAATAACTTGTTATTCATAGTGTTGACGTAAAGGAATATGAATAATTGTTATATTGAAATTATTGGCGTGAAATTGCGTCGGTGAAGTAGAGCTATCGACTCATTCTTATAGAGTTCATATACCATTGTATTACTAGGTATATAAACTAAATAAAGAAACCTTGTCTTTATCTATATAATTATATATATAAAACATCTCTTGTGCCGGTGTTTGTGATCGCACTCCTCCAAAACGGCTCGACCGATTTTTATGAGGAGTCTGCTCACACCGATATTTGGTAGGTATGAAAATATGTCGTAAAGTATATTTCATACCGCTAAGAAATAATGTATATGGCATAACAATGTTTGTCGAGTCAGCTGGTTACATCTATATAAACTAGATTAAAAACAATGTCAATTTTGTAAACATAAATTGACTAATATATTTTCATTAACAATCTGAGGCAAATAACGCAATTCTACAAAAGTTAAATAAAGTAATATGCCAAGTTATGGTTATGCTATAAAATAATATCAAATCTGCTATAAAATAAACTATGCCATATCTACTAGGTATAAAACGTAGAATTAAATTAAGTTGATAACATAAGTATATGGTGAGATAACAATACAGTAGTCGCATTGTGAGAGGTCCATTCTAAATACAACTTTTTTTAAGACAACTCTTGCACTAGGAATTATTCCTGAGTCGCGGGGGACTTTGTAAACATTCAATCAACGGACACAAAGAACACCCAGATTTTTGTCCCGTGTCGAACCCACGACACTCGGCGGCCGCTGCAGTGGCGAATCGACCATTTAAACCACTACTCTTGTGTTTATTCATTGGCGATTTGTACATTTAAAGATATTGTATTGTTAGAGTTAGAAAAAACTCTTATACAACAGCTTTGTCCGTCCGTCCGTACGTCCGTCGGTCCGTCTGTCCGTCTGCCTGTCTGTTATACAAGTTTCAACTCAAGAACCGTAAGAGCTAGAGACTCGCGGTCAACGCCATTCGACTCAGCATAGTCGATATACCACCGAAATGACTATGACCTTTAACTTCTGACTTGAGCCACGTGACCCTTGCATATTACTTGAACCATTTTTTCGAGCTCTAAGATTTACGGCAATTCATTGACAATTCTCACTTGTATACATGTGAAACAGTCAATCCCTAAACACGACTAACGTAAGGCGGTCGAAACGTCAGAAAATAAATTTATTTTAATACCTTTCATTTACTAAACCAGCGCGATTAAAACTTGGTTTCTAATTAACTTTGAATTATGTGGTTAATAAAATATTACCATAATAATTATGTAATATATACGGTTGATAAATATAAACAAAAATTTTAACAAGAATAGAAATGATTGCGTATTCTTGTGTCTACAACAAAATTATTAGGATATCGAATATCATGTACATTTATTATTATTTTTGAAGCTTTCCAAATATAAAAAGAATCATTAAAATCCTAGAAAAAAGTTATGAGGTAACACACATAAAAAATAAATACAGTTGAATTGAGTAACTCCTTTTTTGGAGTCGGTTAAAAATTAAACAAATTTTCACAGCACATATGACTGTGAATTTATATAATCCCTCAGCTAATTAAAACATTATTATTATTTTAAACAAAATCTTCTTCATCTTCTTTTCGTGTGGTTAGTGGCCAACCTGTTGTCAATAGTTGTTCAAGCCGGCCAAGCAAGGCCTCTGACAAGCTTAACGACTGCTGTCAATTTGAAAACAACCGGGACCGACTTTTTACGTGCCTTCCGAAGCACGGAGACGATCAGATGTAATACCACTAAGCGGTCACCCATCAATAGACTGACCGCACCCAACGTTGCTTAAACTCGCTAATCGTTTACCGATCAGTGAGTGCAACTGGCTATGAACGCTTCATAATAAACAAGCCTTAAACAAAATAAATACCTCGACTCAGACTGAAGTAATCCCAAGAAGAGGTATATTCAACTTTATATACCTACCTTTATCTGAGAATTGGCCAGTTTGCAGAGCATCTGCATCCGCATTACACTCTTAGATCATCAAATTCACATCCGCAAAGCGATCTGCCTGCATCATCTACATATTAACAGTTATTTACTTTCAAATTGCTTTATATTCGCGATTTATATAAATTCGCCGCTGTAGTGTTTCGTTTATCAGTTAGCTGAAGACCGAACTAACAAATATTCAATTAATTCCAAACTAAAAATAAAAATTAATATCTTTATCTTATTAAAAATACATCTCCCGCACTAAGAATAATTCCTGTGTCGCAGGGGAATTTACAAACATTCAAACAACGGACATAAAAAACACCCAGACACGGATCAACTATTCGTGAATCATACAAATGTTTGTCCCGTGTGGGGATTGAACCCACGGCACTTTCCGTGGCGGCAGTAGCGAGGTGACCACTTAAATCACTACGCCATCCGTGCAGCATTAATATATTAACAAGATGTTGCAGCCATTAAACCATATATTGCTGACTATATAAATCTTAAAAGACCAGGGACCAGGGCAAGAGAATGATGAGTCGTCTTATTTAATAATAATTTCTAATATAAAAACAAGTGAGAATCGGCAATAAATTGCCGTAAATCTTAGAGTTCGAAAAAATGGTTCAAGTAATATGCAAAGGTCACGTGATACCACGTGATCAGAGGTCAAAGGTCATAGTCATTTTGAGGGTATATTGACTATGCTGAGTCGAATGGCGTTGACTGTGAGTCTCTAGCTCTTACAATTCTTGAGTTGAAAGTTGTATAACAGACAGACAGACGGACGGACAAAGTAGATGTATAAGAGTTTTTTAGAACTCTAAAATTACACGTGGTAAAACTAAATGTTTAACATAATTAATTATATAGTTACACCAACATTAAATGATAATAAAACGATTCTTTAAGCGACGGCCAAATTCATACACTTAAATTGCTATCACCAAATAATCTTATTTCAATGTTTTTGTGTAAATTGATAATAAACTTCAAGCATCAATATATACATTCGTGTTAAACAAAAGGCTAACAACAAAGCAATATTTATACAACAACAAACCCCAGCTAAAACCTATTATAATTTATGAATACCTACTACAAGTATCGAAACACATAGAGTACACAACAAACCTTTCAACCACTCAAAATTTACTTCTCTGATAAAGAGAAACAATACTAGTATAGCATTTCAATAAACCATTTACTTTATTATACGTTAAGCTCAACGCACTACTTATAAAATAGCGGGATAGAAAAGAGACAGGACCGCAGTGTCACACTATTACAATGACTACACCTGAATAATAGTATAGTCTAGGTATAGCATAAATTATGTTAACATACACACACACACCATACCAACGTAAAGGAAGCACGTAGTATAGTACAACATCTAACCAAAATATCTATATGGTCATCCCAGTTTCTACCCGCGAATTCGTGAAGTTGATCCCACGGGAACCTATAATAATAATAATAATAACTGGCAACACCAGACAAGTTACATGTCATTTCATTTATAAAAAAAATATTTATTTATTTTCCTAATATATTGCAATTCAACATAATTTACAATATCTAATTAATAAAACTACAAATTCACATTATCCACCTATATAATAATAGCAATAAAAAACCCCACCAAATCCATAAATAAATAAAATGATAAAAGACAACAAGATGACAATAAACGTCAAGAAGAAAAATTCATAACAAAACAAATAATACAGGAAAGATTGAAATAAAATGACATGCTAACAAGAGCCAGGAGAGCCGCAGCACAAAAACGTTCACCGGACCCGCCGCTCAGCTCCACCTCGCAGCCGTCGGCACCTGCACCTGCGACCCCGACGTGCAATGAGGTGTCGAGCCCATCGAGCGACGAGTATTTTTCCCCGCCGACGTCGCCAACACCTGTACGTCGGCGAGGGATACGCCGGCCACCGTCCTGCTTGGGACCCCGAGACCTACCGGCCTCGAACAGGGTCCCCGCTGTCGGTGGTAATGTGCGCCGCATGAAGTGGACTAAATCTATGAATGAAAATGTCATGCGGGCATATTTTGTGGCAACAGAGGGGGGAGTCAATCTCAGTGCGTACCGTGATCGAATGCTGCCTCTGTTTCAGGACTTGGAACCGGCCGTTAACGTCTCGGCTCAAAGACTATCGGACCAAGTGCGTGCCATCCAACGGTGTCGGTTGTTGGACGATGCCGCACTTGAGAGGCTACGCTCCGACGTACGAAGTAGCCCTCCCGTCACTTCTTCTGTCCAGATAATGCCTCAAAGACTTCATGAGGCATCGAGGCCAAATGATAACAATATTAGTGAAGAGGTGGATAGCAGGGCTACACACGTAAGTACCCAGTACAATGAACAATTAAGGAGTACTTTGGAGTGCACGTTGCGGGAATATCGGCACGTTTATGCGGCAAATAGACCACGTCTGCCAAGATTGCCTACGCACAAAAAGAATTTAGCGCTGGTGTGTGCCTTGGACTCATTACTGCCCGCTTATCTAGTGGACAGTGAAAGTCTTAGCGATGCACACTCAATCTTGTACTGTGCGGCTGCTGCGGCATGTCGAGTGGCTGGTATTAAAAATCCACACATAATGACAGCTGCTCGACACAGAAATACTACGCCAGCGTGGCAGTGCAGGATTGAGCGTCGTATCGCTGAGTCCAGGGCACTCATCGGCAAGCTTATCTGTTTCAGGGAGGGTAATACACGACCGAGAGTGATGCGTTATGTGACTCGGGCGTTTGCAGGGACTGACGTATGTCCCCAAGATTATGTCGCCCGGGTTACAGAACGCATCGACTTCCTGAAGCAGAGAATTTGTGCGTGGGCAAGCCGAGTGAGGCGCTACAAAAAAAGAGCTGATCGATATGCCCAAAATCGTGCATTCCAGAGAGATGAAAGGTGGGTGTACAGAAGGTGGGAGCATCCTGATTCTAGTGGTGATGGTTGTCTACCAGATACAGAAGCCACGACTGCTTTTTGGCGTAGTATCTGGTCGACGCCCGTCGACCACGAAGAGGGGGATTGGTTTGGGGATGTTAGGCAGGCATGCGACACTATACCTCAAATGGAGCCAATTAACATACGACCAGAAGACGTTTCTTGTGCGGTTCGTTCGTTACCAAACTGGAAAGCAGCGGGACCGGACGGACTGCACAACTTCTGGTTGAAATGGTTCCGCAGTGCGCATGCATGCTTGGCATCCCTATTCCAGTCATCTTTGGAATCAGGATTGCTGCCTGAGTTTTTGACCACTGGCACCACTCATCTGCTCTACAAATCAGGTAGTGTCACGGACCCAAAAAATTATAGACCGATAACATGCCTACCGACGGTCTATAAACTTCTTACATCCATTTTGAGATCTAAACTTTCACTACATATTACAGCAAATAACATCATGTCTGTATCTCAAAATGGATGTAGAAGTGGGGCCCGTGGTACTAAAGAGCTACTCCTAATTGACATGACCATCAGTCAACAAATACACCGCCTTAAGAAAGATCTTGCGACATGCTGGATAGATTATAAGAAAGCCTATGACTCTGTACCTCATGCATGGCTCTTGAGGGTGCTGGAGTTGTATAAAGTTGATGCAACTCTTAGCACTTTCTTGAAGTCATGTATGAGGCAGTGGAGAACGGTTTTACGCTATCCAGGATGTCGCCAGATCGGGGAAAGCGGTGTATCTATCAAGATCAAGCGAGGTATATTTCAGGGCGACAGTTTGAGTCCCTTATGGTTCTGTCTAGCGCTGAACCCTCTTAGTACTTTACTGGAGAGTTCAGGGCTAGGCTATCGATTGCGGAGAGATGGTCAAGTTATATCCCACCTTCTTTACATGGATGACCTAAAACTATTTGCCTCCACCAGACCCCAACTGACGGCGTTACTTAAGGTAACGGAAAACTTCAGTAATTCCATCAGGATGGAGTTTGGTGTTGACAAGTGTGCAGTTATGTATGTAAAGCGAGGCAGGGTTGTGGAATCTGATGGCATTGAACTTTCAGATTTTACTAGACTTAGGTCTCTCTCTGCAAACGAAACCTATAAATATCTGGGTATGTCACAGGCATTAGGTATCACTGAGGACGGTATGAAACGGACGTTGCGGGAGCGCTTCTTTGGCCGCTTGAAAAAAATACTGAAAAGTCTTTTGTCAGGCGGCAACAGGGTGCGCGCCTGTAACGGTTGGGCCATGCCGATCCTTATGTACTCCTTTGGCATACTCAGATGGACGCAAACGGAATTAGATGCCCTGGATAGAAAGGTCCGTACACTGTTGACTGCATACCGAATGCACCACCCGCGCTCCTCGGTAATGAGATTGTACATCCCACGGAAGTGTGGGGGTCGCGGTTTTTTAAATGCCAAGACCCTCCACAACCGTGAAGTGTGCAATCTCAGAGAATATTTTCTCCGAACCGATGTGGGCGTGCATCGCGATGTAGTCGCAGTGGATACGGGCTTTACCCCGCTTGCTCTGGCTAAGGAGAACTGGCGCAAACCTGTTATGCTTGGAACTGACGAGCGCAGGGATGTATGGAAAGGAAAAGAGCTGCATGGACGCTTTTTTCGGGCCCTGAATGGGCCCGACATAGATTTTCAGTCATCGGTGTCCTGGCTACGTTTCGGCGATCTCTTCGCTGAGACCGAAGGTTTTGTATGTGCAATAATGGACGAAGTTGTTATGACGAACAACTACCGGAGATATATCCTGAAGGATGGGACGGTTGACATATGTCGGGCATGTCACCAGCCCGGAGAATCTCTCAGACATATTATCTCCGGTTGTTCTCGTCTTGCCAATGGAGAGTATTTGCATAGACACAACCAAGTAGCCAGGATTGTCCATCAGCAACTTGCCTTAAAGTATGACCTTGTGGAATCTGAAGTGCCGTATTACAGGTATGTGCCCGATCCAGTTCTCGAAAATGGTCGTGCTACTTTGTACTGGGATCGGTCTATCATCACTGATAGGACAATTGTGGCGAACAAGCCAGATATTGTGCTGATGGACCGATTGGAGCGCCGAGCAATGATCATCGATGTTACCATTCCGCATGACGAGAATCTTGTGAAAGCTGAAAAAGAAAAAGAGTTGAAATACTTAGACCTAGCTCACGAGATTGTCGACATGTGGCGTGTGGACTCGGCGATCATTGTGCCGATAGTCATTACAGTCAATGGTTTAATACCTAAGAGCCTCGACCACCACCTGCAGAGGCTCGCGTTAGATGGCTGGATCAAGTCCTTGATGCAAAAGGCAGTACTACTCGACACGGCGCGTATTGTGAGGAGATTCCTCTCTCTGGGGCCCTAACCACCGGCAGCTTGGACCCTGTTCCCGATGTCGGTGGGTCATTTCAGTTTTTATATTTTTAAATATGTATGTTTTTATATTTATATTTAAAAATGTAATAATTAGAAGAAAATTAGTAATAAAGAGAATAATAATAATAATATTCTACCACATACACACAACACCATCTAGCCCAAACTAAGCAGAGCTTGTACTATGGGTATATACTTTTTTTTTGTAAATATTTACATATTATACATAGAAACACCCAGACCAAGACAAACATCTATGTTCATGCACACAAATATTTGACTTGTGCGGGAATGGAACGCGCGACCTCAGGCGTGGCAGTCAATTACACTAACCACTACGCCATCGAGGCCGACTACCGATATTACCGGGATATAAAGTATCCTAAGTATTAATTCGTGACATTGTATGCCATGTTTTATCAAAATGGGTTTAGTAGATTTGCTTGAAAAAGTTACAAACAGTAACTGTCCATATATCTATCCCTCCTCACTAACTATCGCGTTTATAATAGATATTATAAACCTAAGCGTGATTAATAATAATGTAGTCTAGACGGACAGGACGGTCGATCTTCACTCTCTATTCCCTCATTCTTCACGTTCGATGAGACAGTAATCCTACTCAATTGACAAGAGATCAGGCACGTAATACTTATCTAGGCGCAGCGCAGGAATGAAACACGGTTCATCATCGTTTATCATCTTCCTTACCTCACGGTAACACTCAGAATTTCAGAGACTTCAGGCCCATATTTTTTAAAGGCATTATAATTTGGTTTACAAATTTCTAGTAAACAAAGTCCTTTTAAAATAATAACAATTTAAAAAAAAAATTGTCCTCTCTTGTTAATTCCTCCTGCTAAATTAAAGCGCTTGTATAAGGAGTGAGGAGAGTTCATGTTGGTAAGGCAATGGGATGGGATTCGAATCCATGACCTTATAATCACAAATTAAATGCCTAAAAACCTAAATTTTATTTATTATTTTCATCCGACAGATACTCATACAATATAATACGATCGTTAAAATATGGCCAAAGTTTTCTATAACACATCGTATAGTAGTATATATTCTCAATTCAGCGATTTCGTGATTAAAAGTTGCAGTGGGCTTACGGCCATAGATAAATAGTACTAGGCTTGCCATTTAGCTTGCCCACTTTACTGGACCGATATCCCCAGTTAATGGTATCGGTTGATGAAGTTAAGAAGGACGGTCACTAATGAGGCTTATCGGGCCCGCGGCGCGATGACACGGCCGATGCCTGCGTGTGCGCAACACACCGCCTTGTTAGCGGACAGGTAGGGTGCTTTGATTCGAGGAATTAAAGTAGAAAATGTTAATTGATTGGATTGATAATTTTGTGTTTGTTGTGATAGGGTTTAAATACGTAACAGTAATGATTATAACGTTAACACAGATATGATACGAAAAAATACCGAACAACTCGATATACACATTGCTTTTACCAAGTTTATACCAATCAAAGACATGCAAGTTATAACAAACTTTAAATAAATGGTGTGCGTACCATTTATTGAAAGTTTAAAGCTTAAAAGAATAATAAAAATACTGTTTCGACTTTTTCTGAGAGCAAGGTAGGATCATTATTTACAATTTAATGTAAATAAATGTATGCCAAACAACTTGCCTCCAAATGGAACATCATTTAAATATTCAGCTGCATAAATAAACTACAACTTTAATTCTTGTAACTGTAATCGTAGATAAATAAATAAAAACTATTTTGTATTCTAAAATTAACTTTTTACTTTATTTAAATTTGCATTTTTCTTATCTGCTTCGGCCTCAGCACGAAATTCGTAAATTGTTTCCTCTACATCACTTTCAACTGAGGCTACACTTAATAAATCAATCAGTTCTTCACCATCTTTATGAGTTCCCACTGATTTCTTATACGCTAGATGTAGTAAACGACCAAAAGCAATTAACAGTGTTCCTAAAACTCCTATTAATAAAACCCATAGTATAGAATCAACAGCAGTCCAGTCTTCAGTATAATTTTTAATATCTTGATCTATAACCAAGTTATTATGTACAGGCTTTTTATTAGCTTCAAAATACGAAGTGTTTGTTAGTGTATTATTGAGATCTTTTGCTAAATGGTGCAACACAGTCTTCCCAAGCCAATCAGCAAGGTCTTTTCGACCTATTTGATGTAACCTGTGTTCAATTTCCATGTGTGTTTTTCTTTTTCCTTCCCATTTCTCTTGGCCGCTACTCCATCGAAGCAACAATTTGATACATGGTATGTCTTTGGGAACTTTCTTCACTGCATTGTTTAAATTATCTGGCAGATCATATGATATGAAATGTAAGGACGCAAAGAGACGATGGCACTCCGCAGTAGTTAGATGATCAGATATATAAGCAAAATCTTTTAAAGCTATGTCTATCGTGCACTCTTTATAAGATATCTGGATACATAGAAATAGGAATAAATATTTCATGATTAATTCACTGATAGTGAAGTCACTTGAAGGAACAACTTGATGTTTTTGACATAATATTTTTACATTGAATCATAGACATTTATAAAAAGTTTGGTTTAGTTTAGTTTAAATACTATGCAATTATGGTTTGTTCCGCATTCGTCCCTCATGTTTCGTCTCAATCGTAGAAATACGCATTCGTCCCAAAAAAAAATCCTAAATTGCCACTAAATTTAAATAAATATTAATTTCTTAAGACTGCGCCGAGTGTAAGACGCGGTTGGACTTAATGACAGAGCTCGAAATTCAAACCAGCGCGCGGCCGCCATAGTAAAATTTTATGAAAGATTTGAAGTACTTTTTTGATAAATATGTATCTTTATTGTTAACCAATAACTTAAATATTTAGGACGGACAAATTATAATATAACTATTTATGTTTCGTTTAAGCTGTAAAATAGGATAGATTTCTAATGTTATAATCTAAAAATCACGTAATCAATTTACGTCATTTTGTAGGCGAAAATATTAATTATTATAAGTTTTTTACACGGAGTAATTGTAAACACATTCATTGTTATGGTAAATGTATATTTTATATTTGTATTAAACAAAAAGTGTGATTTTATCAACTTAACTGTGACCGCCTGTTTTGGCACATTTCGCTCGCCGCAGTCTTAATGTAATTCCTTTTTCGTCCCAAATTATGTTCCTGTTTTGCCCTTGTTTTTTTTTTGTTATGGAAGGTTTGTTGTACCGTAAGCCGAAAAATATATTAAAATTCCTTATTGATCTCGCGGCAAAACTTTAGGCTTGTGAATGCATGATATCACGAGCCCGAAAAGAATTAAAATATATTTTTAACCGTCCTTACTTTTGCTAACTATATGCACAAAAATGCAGGACGAAAAGGGAATAATTGAAAAAGAGGGGCGAATGAAGAACATTTTGGAATGTGGGACATAATGTAGGGGCAAATGCGGAAGAAACCGCAATTATGCATTTGATCTGCACAAATGGCGTAGTGATTTTAGTAGTCGCCTCGCCACTGCCACTGCGCCAAAAGTTGTGGCGTCAAATGCCACACCGCGAAACAGGCATTATTCGTAATACGGAAATTGCTTTTTTAAAAAAGAAAGAAGGGAAGAAAGTTTAATTTAGCTTTACGATTGCTTTCGATCGTCAGTCTACCTTGGGATATCCAACCAGAAAGGTATTACCATTGTAGAATTAATGCAGTCGCAATTTATATGAAGGATAAACAATTATCCCACAGGATAAAGACAGCCAAGCCAATGGTCATATCGGTCTGTTGTTGCGTATAAAAAAAGCAAAGGACAAACAGATTTTGGTATAATGATACTAGTAAGGATCAAAATACTTAGGATTAATTGCTTTCTTTGTAACATACGAGCAAGAATTTTCAGCAAAAATAATTTATCTTATTTTTAATATATTCAAAATGTGCAACATAATAGTAATATTTAACAAAATTACAGCATTTCCCCAGAATAGCTTGTAAGTATTCGACTAAATGCGTTTTACGCAAGCGACTAATGGGCGCGCGTGCACGATACCGACATACAGGTATCAACTTTACACTATCGTACTGTAATGGACCAAATATTTCATAAACAGCTTTAATTCACTCATTTTATAGAGCTATAATTATATTGCAAATCTTGTTAAAATATTATACTGATATGGCGCCATTAGGTGGCAATTGAGTACCGAACTGCTGAGTGTACCATGCTCTGAGCATTATTGTTTTTAAATTTGGTTGCGTACAAGGCTAATTCTACTTTTAAGAGTGGCCCGTGTCTCATAGGCGACCGCGCAGTTTATTTAATTCGAGTATTTACCATCACTGACACTGTCATGCTCATGCATGATGAATAATTATTTGAAAAGCTTTGTTTTTTTTAAATACTTCACCCACACTGAGAATAATTCCTGTGTCGCAGAGGATGTGACAACGAATACCTATTTGTAGATCGCAAAACATTTTGCCCCGTGTAGAGATCGAACCCACTACACCCGGGTCAGTAAAGAGTGTCCAATCAAATCACTACGCCGGCTACAATTTGGGCATTCTTAGTCTCTGTTGTTTAAATACAGGATATACTTATTGATAATACAGGAGAGAAGTGACTAAAAAAAGATTTGTCTCAATTTACTGGTTATATTTATGTTAAATATCAATTAAGCTAGAATTTTCGCCATCTAGTAGATACGAGTAGTTTCAGACTTCGTGCTATTCACTTTATTATTACTGGTTAGGAAAATAAATTAACCTACTATTAAGACATTTTAGACCCGGGCATCAAACCAAACATATGTTAATACATTTAGCAGCGTATACACTCATAGTAACGCCAATGGGCCAAAGACGCACTCTATTACAATCACCCGCAATATTGACAACAAATCACAATGCGAACAGTGCACAGTGTGACAATCAAGAAAAAAAATCCTTTTAGTCACACTGGTGTGACAATCTGGTGTGACCACGAGTCCGCAATGGATATTACATATACATAGCTTCTACTGACAAGCTGTTGAATAAACGGTTAATGGTAATACTTTATAAGTTTGGATTGCCAACTGAATCTGAAATAAAAAGGCGTTTTGAGTTTTAATGTGTAATACATAAAGTTGGATTTCGAGAGTACTATATTTTGGCATCAGTATTGCTAAAAGTTTCATGGCACTCTTGTTAACGCCACGGTGACGCAGCGATAGTGAATACGATTGAAGATCTTGGGTACGATGCCTGGGTCGACTAAAGTGCTACCATTATGTTCTGTCAAAAAATTCTTCGGTAGACGGACATTAAGCTCGGGCCATTTCGTGGGAACAAAATCTGGCGAAAAGTGGATGTGATACTCCACTACCTAACCTTTCGTAGATATACATACATAGATGTAAGATGTATGAATGTAGATTGATAAATAATGTACAGAAAGCAGCACAAATAGCAGTCTACTTACGATAGATAAACATTTACGTAGAATACGATCATCGGTACAAACATCATTAGGCATTAACAATACAGTTGTAATATTGTCTGCGATTGCAAGAAATGTGCTTAGAAATGGTCAGAGCCATTATTGTGATGCGGAATAAGGTTAGTACTGTGGAACCGATCGGTACCGACAGCAACGGTATATGGAGCGAAACACCAAAATTATGATCATTTTTTGTTAGGTTTGTGCATTCAAGGAAACATCCTTTTACAATACTACTTACTTTTAAATAGCAAAGACAGTAACCAAGCGGTCAAACCGTCCGGTAAGAAATTGTTACGATATTATTTATCTATCAATTGCTAAAATCCAGGTATAAATTATAATTAATGAAAAAGGCAACTCTTAACCTAAGATAATACTAAGTTGCGAGGGACATTAGCACAACAGACACAAAGAACACCCAGAGCAAAATAATTACTAGTGGATCTCAAACATTTTTGTCTGCAACTCAAGACGATAATCGTTTAAATTAGATACTTGGATTATCACTTACGCATAACCGACGCTGTGATCCTAAGGAAACGGAATAAAAGAAGAGAGTAAAGGAATGGATGCGATAGAACCTAAGTTCTAACAGGCACTGGAGTTTGAGTAGTTCAAGCTCCGTTGTCTGTTAGAATTTAGGTTCTGAAAATAAGAGTTCTGAAGTTGGAATTCCTATCGCATCCATTCCTTTACTCTTTTCTTTTTATTAGCTGTGACTAATCATAACTACCACTCAAGCTGCGGTTGCCTGTAAAAGCTTGGTATTTCTTGGGGTGAGCCAAGCAATATACTTACATTCATAAGTAACGTAAATAAACGATTCTTCTTCTCTCTTAGCCTTTATTATTCCCAAGTCACTTGGGGTCGGCTTTTCTGGTCTAACCGGATTTGACTGGATATCAGTTTTTACACGGAGCGGCTGCCACCTGACCTCCGCAACCCGAAGGCTAACGATACCCTAAGGCTAAACCAGTGTCAGGATATTAGAGGGTTCATTGACTTTCCCAATAACGACTGCCATTATAGATGTTCATGGCAGCCGGGACCGACGGCTTAACGTGCTCTCCGAGGCACGGAGCAGGCGATAATTGTCAATCAATACGCACATAATTTCGAAAAGTCATATAACTTCCGAAAGTCAGAGGTGCGCGACGTGGGTTCGAACCCGAGACCCTCTGCATTGCAGTCTGTTGGTCTCCCCACTGAGCTATCGCTGCTAAATAAACGATTACCACCACCAAATAAAAGCAAAACCGCACATTGAAAATCGCGCTTGAAAATCCTAACTAATATTATGAATACGACTATGAGTTTGTTTGTTTTTTATGCTTTTACGCCTTAACTACTCGATTGATCACCATGAAATTTCGCATACACGTTGTCAAGGTACAGAAAAGGACATACCTTTCATCATAATAACAGTTTAGTTCCCACGGGATAGAACATTTTTATAACTTGCATTTACAAGGCGAAGCCGTGGGCAAAATCTAGTATTTTATAAAAATACTGCAGTTTTTCTGTTGATCGTACTTAGGAGAGCATACATTTTAACTAGAGTTGCGCAAGGTTCTTTTGTCATTGTATAATGATGTTCTTCGCTGATGTTTTGTGTATCGGAATGTGGTGCGATTACTCCGAGCGGGGAACACACACATCCGCGTACACCGTGCAAGTACTGCCACACTATTAACATATTGACCAACATTATTGTGAGTGTAACGTTATCATGTCTGCATCTCTTTGAAGGGTTAGATTACAACATCACCTAATGTTTGCAGCAGTCAATGAACGTAAGGGCTTTACAAGTATCACTTTTCTTAGTGCTCTACCACTATGAAATTAAGAATGACAACGCTGAATTCTAATTTAACATCGTTGCCATTTGTTTGGTAATGGTAAGAATAAACCTGCTCGCTTAGGGAAGCATCACCTTCTCCCAAAAAAGTCGGCGAATGAGTAGTAGCACTGTTCTGCATCTCGATTAATGAGTAAGAAATTAAGTACCACCTATAAAAAAACTTTGATTGTGAGGCATCAAGTTCTGGTGCCTGGTCAACTCTTGCTTTTGCTTTTGAGGCGCACTGGGAAGTGCATGGCGACTACTATATAAGATTTTTGGGGTTCGATTTTCAAGTTGGGCAAAGTGTTATCGGGTGAACCGGTAAGTGGCAATACGCTTCGCCATTACGTGAGACTAAAAATATAGTTGGTAAAATGTGTATTTAATATACTTCTATACCTCTTCAGGCATATATACATAAATCTATTAATTTAATTTCTAATGAGTTCTACAGAAACGCACTTTGTACATTTAAATGTATGTTACAATCCTTTGCCACATAATAATTTCTATCGCACTCGCATTTAATTATCACATAATACATCGGATCACTGTGTCAATACAAGTGCAATACATCACAACAAAATACAAGCGAGTTTCACAAGCGCACACAAGCTCGAAGGTTGTATTGACCGGCCTTCGTAATTAAAGAAGACGAATCACAATTACCGTAGTTTATAGATGCCTCTAATTATATGTATTTGATGTTTTCTATACGGGCTGTGACGAAAGAAACCTCATTCGGACGGTCATTATTGGAATTAATATACCTACGTGTCAGATCGAAAGGTTTCATGTAATGACGGGCACTCGATTTTTATAGTGTCCGTGAGAACATCAATGATATGTCTTTGTATGTGAACTTTTTGCCTAATATGCTTGATGATCATTCATACGAATTTCTTTGTAATTGATACGCTCGCTAATGTGAATACTATGGTACAATTTGTTGGCAATTATTGATAATAAAAAGTCGTGGTGCCAGATTTTTTGTGACCTCCGAACTTCTATTGGTTTGTTTTTGTGTTATATATAGCCGTTGATTTATTTCCTTCTTTCTTATTGCCTTGATATAGTCTCATCGTAATATTGAATTGCACGGATGATTTGGTCTCTTGGTCAACGCTCGAATCCCAGGATGCAGCCAGAATATTTTCTTGGTTATGTATGTTTATCGGATAATTGATGACTTAAATAGCCATTACAAAATGTTTTATACTGTAGTCTTTAAACTCTGTGCGGAATCCAGGGGCTCAAAATAACATACCTTCAGTTATAAATAAATTTACCTTGAATGGAAATAGTGTTCAAACAAATATATCTGTATTGTCATCGATAAACTAACAAGCTACTGTATTTGATTATCACAAGAGTCAAGTCTTGGTACAGTCGGCCAAAGATGTGGTCTACCACTATGGTTGAGGTTTATTTGAACGTCATGAAACAACAAGGTCGATTTCTCGAAACTTTCGAAACTTCGAACTTGAGACTTCTGCGTGGCAGTCCAACAGTCTCCCACTAGGCTATCGCCGCTTTGCTTTGCTTTCATTATCATTTATTATTTTTACGTCATACATAAGTTAGAAAAGTCAAAAAAAAAGAAAAGTCAAGTCAGATCTCACAAAAACTTTTGTCAAAACTGGTAGACCACTTTCTTGGCCGAGTGTACCAGTCGCTATAGAACATGTAATAAATAAATATAATATTATAAGCCATTTCCATAATTAATTTCTATTTAAGTTAATTTACTCATGTTCGTAATGAACTGTGGTAATGCTTATCATATTTGACAAAGCACCTCACTTCATGTTCAACTTTTCTAACAAGATAAGTGTACCAACTATTTTTATATCAATTTCTCAATTCCCAGTCCAATTACGGCAATTATCGACTTATGCAAACGTTACGTCATCGTACAATAAGTGAAACTAACCCGCTAGTACATCTGATTGGCCAATTAAAACAACTCCTCACAATATTACGCAAAATGTGAACTCTGAACCGCTTCTGAGCGAATTCAAATTAAAGCATGAATTAATTTTCAAAATTATAGCCTACATACGCAGTCAATCAAGATATAAAGTTTAAAGTGTGAGGTTGTTTGAGTTATGTCTGTATGATTCAATACTCTAGTGATTAAACGATTAATTAAAATGCTTTATTGTCAATAGCAAGCCATTAAATAGGACTGTTTCCTTTTAACATAACTTTGTTAAATTGTCAATTGTTGAACGGCTGATATAATTGAAAACATATTGTATGTCTCGCCGTCGGTGTGCCGCTGAACAAAGAAAAACATTATGAAGATTTTCTCTATAGACATAATTACAATTTTTTTTAAATGTATTGGCCGTACATCTCAATTTTTAACTGACAATTGCCATTAAGGAATAGTGTGTATAGAGCAAAATGCTTTGTAAAAGATACTAAAGGCCCAATGGTTCTGTATTTAATTTAGGGTAGAATGAATATTTTCAATTTGTAACACATAGGTAAATGAAAATAACACCAATGATGAAACATAAATAATATCATTTTATATTTCGAAGCAGGCTGTACATTTCTAAATTGTCATTATAACTTACAAACACGTTAGTAACTTGCTGCATCACAGCATGAACATGTAGTATTTTACAGACGACTTTCTTACCCATTTCTTTCCACATGGTCTGACTGAATACGAAAGCTTTAAATATCTGAAACTCTCACTACTTCATACAAACATTCTACAATATAAAATAACTCCGCGACATATAATTCCCTGCCACGTGCAGTATTTCAACGACGTTGAGGCTGATATATACCTACAAGAGCTCACGTTCAAACGAATTCAAGTTTACAGGATTATGCGCGATACAGACAGCTAACAAAGTACAGCCAACAAAATAACACTAGCGCATTATAGCGTGCTTACATAACATTCACACCAGCTTAGAATACAACCGAAGAGCGAGCGCAGAGTTATTTAAATTAAGCCACTCATATACTTTATTCTGCGGCAAAAACATTCAGTGTACCGTCGTTAGGCACCGGCAAAGATGCATTTATTTATGAAATGTAAATTCATCTGATTGTAATAACAAAACTCGAGCCACTGCTCTCTATATTAAGATGTATTATTTGCATATTGTATATTGTGAACGTGTGACCGTATGTTAAAGATTAAACAACGCAAACGTACGTCGCTTGAAAAATTATGACGATTATATTTCTTTGTTGGTTCGCTTGGAAGGTTTAAATGGCGATGAATGCATGATGCATCGCTAGATGAACTGCAGTTTTGAATGCTGTTGTCAGTCTTGTGAATAAAAATACATGCAAACATCAGCCGTAGTATTTTATAAACGTTTGTGGCATCTTTTGTTATATTATTCTGTTCAGTTTACTTACTTCTCATTTAGGTGTTTTATTCGAACAAAGAATAGTTATGTATTGCTACGTCGTGTTACGAGAAATATAGTAGTATAGAGTATTATCCGAAATATTGTATACGTTCATTTATAATTTATAAACCCTAAAGGTCATTTTGAGTCAATAAATACGTAAGTTACGGTATACGACGTGTAATATAATAAATGCCATCCTGAAAGTAGTTTGTTAAAATCGGCTACTGAATCAATGCCAGCAATTTTTATTATAAATAACATGTTTAATGTGTAATATTATTTTATTTATTTATTTATTATTCGAGGGATTTAAGGGCCATATCGCATTAGTATTTCCCTTACTTAGTTATTTCAGGATAAAATATCTTGTAAAATATTTTAAATGTAGGTCTGTAGGTAAGTCCAGTGATAACACGCGCTAAGAAAAGAAGCACTCTGCGTCACACATATTGAAAGTGCACCGTACTCATCTATGTGTGCGTGATTTGAGAGATACCAGATGAATGGATAGGCAGTACATGCAAAGATGCCCGTCGTGTCGATCGGCGGTCCGACGAACTTATTGTGCGTCACTTTCGATATACGAGGCGCTGATTCCTTTTTTTCTTAGTCCTTGTCTTTTTTATCCGGCCCTAACTAGTTAATTTTTAATTTTTAATTTATTTATTTATTAATTTATATATTTTTTATTATTTTAATGCGATACTTTAAAAAACGTTGTCAATAAGTGGAATGGCTTTTTTAGAAAAGTAAAGTAAATTACTTAGGTAATTAATTTTTAGACGCTTAAATTTACGTTAACTAAGATATCACCATTGTTCTTTATCTTTCGTATATTGACATACATCTATCACTAGAACCACATCCCTACAAGCGACGAACACAGTCAAATTAACAATAATATCGATGTAATCACCATCAACGACACAAGAACAGACAGAATAACGGTCGCCTAAGCAAACAAGACCACACGCCACACGTCCAGTAGCAATCAAACCGATCTACCCACATCAGTCAATTTTATCAACATAATATCGATAGTAATCAATCAACGTTAATATAATAATAATAAAATTGTATACGACATCGTGATCGACCGGCTCGGCGCGTGCCGCCACCCGTTACAAAGGATAACGTGAAAAAAAGGTATCGGAAGGTGTGTCGTATTACGTCACTACTCGTGACTGCACACGTCGATCGTGACTCTTCTGACCAGCCAGATTGTGGTTTAAACGGTCTGCCCTCAGACATATAGATAGACAATAGAATAACAGTTTTTCGGTAAATAACTGCTTTTTGTAATCACGATTTTGTTGGAGCGGATTATGTTTCGATTCGATATTTGATGACTGTTGCTGTTAATGGTGATTTGTAATGTGCTGTCTCATCATAACTGTATATAAAAATACGAAAACACCATCTGTGGGTTTTTTGAAATAATTATAATTTTCCTGCTATCGGCCAATTAATTCACCTTTGTGTAACCGTTTATAGGTATATTGTATACCTATGAACGGTTACACAAAGATGAATTACATAAGGATGCAATTCACCTTTGTGGACAAAATAGGGTTGTCGTAAACTTTTTTTGGACCCACTAAATATAGTTTAAGGTTATTGCCCTGTAGGATGTTTCTTTAACCGAGAACAAAAATAATCTATGTGTCTGAGAATTTTCAGACAAATTATTATCACTCACTTGATCCTACTATGTAGCTCGGAACATTTTAATATGCATTTATATATGTACTCTAAGACCATCGTATTGCGACAATAGTCTGACTTATTCCACATCTCGCCATTAAATACAGCGATTTTCTAAAGATCAACCTGAGTTCTAAGGTAAAACAAGTTATTAGGTGTGTTCAAGTTATTAGTTACTAGGTTATTAGTAATAATACCAAATAGTAATGACGACACAGAATATATATTTTCTGAGTCGATCGTCGTCTATCCATTTTCTTTTCCACTACGATCTGAATCTATTTTTCTAATAAACCAAAACAACTGGAAAAACTTTTTTGTACCGGTTAGTTATGCAGATTATTTCTCTTTATAAGGTTTTTTAAAGTTTCATAGTTATCTAATTATATTGATTGCAATGAATTTCAGCTTGTTATGCAAAATCTTATATAAATAAATGTAACTTTAAATAACTGTATAATATTTCAACACAATACAATCACAGCCATCAACTTATACAACAAAATAAAGACTTTATTACCAATAACATTTGAACGGTCCGCGATAAAGTCAAAAATAGAAAACTGACAATTCAATGAGTTGCAGTGGCGAATTTTAGTACTAATTTCTCAAACATATAGTAGTACAACTAGCGCCATTGTCAGGGTAACTTGTAATGGTCAGCGTATACCAGGTCACGAATAGTCACGACGGAGTCTTATCTCGGTAGAAAGTGGTTCATTGTTGACTTCATGACGGTATAGTTCTGATGGATTCTGGCTCTACGCAACAGATAATAAGTCACGATTGATTGTCCTATACTGTTGTGCTCATATACTTATTAATATGTGTAATTGACAAGCGGTAGCGGTCGTACAAAGTAAAATTAATAAAGGATACATTATAAAAGTGTTATTATTACTGTTATTCTAAATATTATCTTTTTATTTGACGTGGTGCGACATTTGCGACACAAGTGAAAAATTAATTTAATATTAATTCCTTCATAAACTGCCTTAAAAATAATTTCAATGGCTCAATGTTCAAGTATCTCTTAAAGAGATTAGATTAAATAGAAAGAAAGCTGTATAAATAATAAGAGTCAGATTTTTTCGTAGGAGATGCCAATGTAGTTCGTGATGGTATAGACTGCACTGCACAAGTGAAACCACAGACGTACATAAATTATACATTACATGCAGCGATAGCTCAGTGGGGAGACCAACAGACTGCAATGCAGAGGATCTCGGGTTCGAACCCACGTCGCGCACCTCTGACTTTCGGAAGTTATATGACTTTTCGAAATTATGTGCGAATTGATTGACAATTATCGCCTGCTCCGTGCCTCGAAGAGTACGTTAAGCCGTCGGTCACGGCTGCCATGAACATCTATGGCAGTCGTTATTGGGAGAGTGTCAACACAAAAGATCACACTGGGTCGAAGTGTCGCCGGTCTGCACTGACTGGCCCCCACATAAGATAGATAGATACATAAATTATTATGAAGGAGACAAGAAAACAGTGGTATTAAATAAAAACTTCACAGGTCTATCCTTATTTCTGTATAGAAATTTGCAGCAGCAGCACAGACGTTTTGAAAAGTGTGTGCCTAGTAAATGGCAATAGGTTCGCACCTAAACATTGGACCTAAAATTATAGTTGACGAAATGTGGGTATAATGCACCTCTGTCAACCGCTTCGGGAATATAGTCATGTGATTATGTACGCACATATTTATTTATACTATTTTCATATATACCTATATATGTTTTTCCTTATATATGCACGACTCTGGATATATAAATAATGAGATTCGTGGATGCACAACTGTAATTCACATTAAGTTAACAAACAGTTATATTAACTCTGAAAAAAGAATTTATCTTGATTGCAAGATGTTCCTATCTACCTTGAACCAAATACCATGTCACACAAATTGCACATAATCAATGACAATCTAGAATTGCCTTGAAATCATTTAACAACATTAAATCATTTTATTAATTATTCATGCATATCTAATCAACGAACCAATTTCTAATCACGAACACTGAAAATATTGAGGCTGGTATCATAAAAGGTTTTTACGCGTCCATAATTTATGCCTCGAAGACTTTGTTGGTCCAAATTAAGCACAAAATATGTAAGTTTTGGTCGTATTGTCTCGGTTTCTAGTCTATCTGGACTGTCAAACTATTAGTCAATGTTTTGTTAATTTTGTAGAAACAATTAAATAAATAAATAAATAAATAAATAAATAAAAGCTTAAATATAAAGAACTAGCAAGTATACCGCAATGATGGTACACTTGTTATTAAATTGATAACTAATTTTACCATCAGTGACATTTGTTATAGCAAATCCTTTTGCCGAAAGTTCTGATTCATACAGGCGTCTGACAAATCACAACATTGAGTTTGAATAGGTATTTATATTTCGAATACTATTTATAATGCTTACACTATAAACGCTTACGTAAAATTGTCCTTCATCAAATAAAGAACAATCAACGAATCCATGGCGAATAACATAACAACTTTGATCTTTGACAACTGTCTTAAAATAACGATAGATAGACTAGATCATTTTCAATACATGTGTACTTACGTTTTGCCTACTAATAAGATAAATTAGAAAATTAAGATTGTGTTTGGATGGTTTAGGTATAGTTGCTATGAAATCACACGCAAACCGCAAAACTTATTTTTGAAACTTTCAGTATTTTTATCAGTTAATACTCCAGAAAGGACATGAGCTTAAAGATATACGAACGCTGTCACGCGCTCTAATCCTAACCAATATTATAAATGCGAATGTAAGTTTGTTAGTTTGTTACTCTTTAACAGCTTAACTCCTCGACTGATCATCATGAAATTTCGCAAACACGTGGTCAGGGATACAGAAAAGGACCTTTCATTCTGAAAAGCGCACTGTTTACGAGGGATAGAAATTATAGACAATCTAGATAAACGCGAAGCCACTTGTAAAATCTTGTAAATAATATGAATACTCGTAAGCTAGTAACTTGCACCGGACGTCACACCGTATGTTTGGGCGTATCGTCGTACGCGATAATCTCATTCGTATCCGGCTAATCTATCGTCGTTATATTTTGTCTGGTGGGCGGACACCATTGACGCAACCAATCGGTTTATGCTAACATTATTCTTATTATTAATCCCTTAAGTACTTGCGTGTAATCACTTTTAATCTGAGAATATGGAAATGCGTCTTTACGCCTCGAAAGAACGAGTTGGATAGGTTCTGATGGGATATAATTAAAGACCTCCCATTCGTAAAGACAGTCGATGACAGATCGACATCTCTTGGTTATGGGGTGTGGATATTGACCGGTTGGTATGTAAATGTGAAGACTAAGAGCTTGATAGGCATGTAATATAAAATTATTCTTATAAGGATCGCAAATGGATGGATAAACTAGTATCTCTTAATTGAAGTAAAGCAGTCGATTGGTCCTGCACAGTTTGTTTCGTAATTGTAAATGAATTCTTAAGCTTTCTTTAAAGTGTTTTCACCAATTCTAGGGTAACCATCTGGCACATCATCATTCTTATTATTTATTAAAAAATAATTATCAGATCAGCCCGCGGCTTCGCTCGCTCGGGGACAGTACTTTTTTCTAGAAGTATGAATACTTTATGTCCTTCTCTGTACTGACAACGTATGTATATGCGAAATTTCATGTTGATCGGTTGAGTAGTTATGGCGTGAAAGCGGAAACAAACAAACAAAGAGACAAAATTACGTTCCCATTACCTGTATAATACCTTTCCTAAAATCCTAGAACAGTCGTTTAATTTAATCTGCAAGATTACTGAAGCAACTTTATTGTATCTAATTTATTATTAATATTTACATCAATTCTTGACAGAAGCCAAATACTATAAACTAAGCCTCTATTACATGGAAATAATCGTTAACTGTGGAATGTAGCTGGAATAAGCAACTACCTAATCCTTTTCACAGACAGCAACAACATTATATATTATATCATAACCTAAAATGACTGGCAAATATTTTATGTCTCTATTTAAGTCTAGACGAACCAATAATAATGTATGATCTCATAGATTCAATTATTAAAGCGCCAACTTTTACATTAGACTATCGAATGTCACAACAAGGCCGCGAGCTGAAAAGCCTCTATTACATTTGCTACGTTCGTCTGAGAGCCGGAGTCAAAGGGCGTGGCTCTATGACATTCTTTAAACTTTTAACTACAATGGTTATATTACAATAGTTCACAGTTCAGCCGCTCACTGACTCGACACTCTTCGATCCGGATCAATGCGGCCTTGGACGATATATTTTATTGTATCGGTATTCATAGTATCGATTTCGTGTTCGTTCGGTTGCATCTCTTATGGTCTAGTTGAAAGTTTTAATAGATGCCATACTATGTAATGATTTAAAAAGAGTAGATTCTACTGATGATGTCAATTCTGTTTATGAACTGTGTCACTGTTGGGCATGGGCTTCTTCTTTACTAGGTATTGGAAAAGAAAATATGTAGAATAATTAGTATCTTGTCACTTTGGACACATATTTAATTAAATAATAGGTACTACTGAGATTAAATGAATATTTTCTTTGGAAAGTTAAACATTATAATTATAAATTTTTTTAATAAAGAATGGAAAAGTGTTTTTAATTTTAAAAGACTTTGATTAGAATACCCCGCCAATTATAAACTAACAAAAAGAACAGGCCAGCTCACCTGGACAAATATCACTGTTTAATATGTAGCCGACACAAGGGTAGAACTACTTTAACTGCGTTTTCTCCGATAATTCATATCACCTAACTCATGCGTTTCCTTTTACCTTATCTTTAATTTATTTTCCTCATGGTCAGTAACTCAGTGCTATCCATAGTGGTACAAGCGATCACAGGATACCGTTCCGCTGCATGTCTTATTTAAAAAAAGAAAAATAGGATTGTAATTATCACAGATGCCTTCATTCAGAACAACAGATGTTCCTGTACAAGACAGATGATGAAAATAAATAAAATACTATAACTGAACTATGAAAGCCTCGATGGCGTAGTGGTTAGTGTAACCGACTGCCACACCTGAGGACGCGGGTTCGATTCCCGCGCAAGTCAAACATGAATTTGTGTGCATGAACATGGATGTTTGTCTTGGTCTGGGTGTTTCTATGTATAATATGTAGGTATTTACAAAAATAAAGTATATGTATGTTTATCCATTGTCTAGTACACATAGTACAAGCTCTGCCTAGTTTAGGCTAGACGGTGTTGTGTGTATGTGATACAATAGTATGTATTGTGCGTCATTGCTCTATATTGCATTTTATTAAAGACAGTACGGTTAAAAGTTTTTATTTCGTTGCATTAGTAATTTCGTTCAATTTCGTTCACATAAAGACAAAACTAACTTATATTTATCGTTAACAATTTGACTATGAATAACTTAGGAAACAATGAGTAGTGAAAAAAGGCGCAATGCGATTGCGTAAAAACTTTAATCTGCTTTACAAGATATATTCAAATGATGTCTGAGCTGTAGGCCAGATCGTATCACAGCGTAAATAGAGCACCGTTATTGTACGACAACCTTATTCCTCTGACTGCTATTTTGAATTAACTATAATGCTAATTTGATATACAAACCTTGAGTTATTGCTATTTTGACATGACACTATCTAAGTCCAGAAAATTACAATATACGCTATCAATTCGTTGACGAAATTATATAGATAGACGTAACTAACGTGCGTCGTGAAAGTTATGCAAGTAACTGAAGCAATAGCGTTATGCCAGGAATATAGCAAGTGAAAATCTGCGATCTCTGCCTGTGTTTTCGTTAATCTTTTCTGAAATGAGTTTTACTTTATGTATATCTGTTATAAGCCTAGGCGAACGTTTCTTGATCAGATCGGAGAAGTTCTGGACAAAGGCCAGGTTAAGAGCATCTTTAACCGTCGTGCGTGTATCAGGAATGTAATGAAAGTGAAGGAAGCCAGAAAAGTGTGTCAGGATCGTAGCAAATGGAAATCCATAATCTCTGCCTACCCTTATGGGAAACAGGCGTGAATTTATGTTTGTATGCATATCTTATACTAAAAGGTTGCAAAGTTTAGAAAACCACGGTATAACTAGTTGAGCAATAACTATAAAAGTACCTACTTTGACACGGATGCAGCCACGAAACCTAGTTTTATTATTTAAGTTTAAATAGCAGTATAATTGAGCTTATGTTTTAGGAGATTCCCATACTTCAACTAATCCAAAATTAAAATATAGCGGCCCCCCCTTACCCACCGTCCGATTATACAGGAGAGGGCCACTATCCAGTGCCCGAAAACACTTTCTAGGATCAGTTATAGACAGGTCTTGTCCCCTTATCTAAGGATTCCGTTCTAGTTGTAGCGAGTTACCTCGTGTCCAGGCATTCCCCATGCCACCACTAAACCTGTTTATGATATGGTATCTCTTCACCAACCGTAAATCATAAAAGAGAGGCCGTTGTACCATCTAGCATTTTTAGGCCAGTCTAAGGTTATCGAAATAGGTTATTACAATTTCAATTTTTCCCAGGTTATACTAGTCCGCGGTCACTACGTGTCGTACCTGCCGCTGTGCAGCCGCAACGAGCCGGTGTTCCTGTGCGTCTGCACGCCGCTCGCGATGCCCGAGACGCGCGAGTGCGTTGTGCACGGCGCCACCAACGTCTTCACCACCGTGCACGCTATGGACATGAAGATACTACACATCGACACCAAGTAAGTGCATTGAAAATAGTCCCTTATTAACAGCTGATGCTTCTACGCAGGAGTCTGCTCTTCGTAACAGGAACGCTGAGACGAAATTCGCGAAGCAACTACTGTAAAATTTCAGTTGCTAAGTTGGCTATGCAGAAGCTGCATAAGACGGCCTAGTTAGTCCCGTACGTTTTTTTAACTTATACTGTTCCATTCTTGGGCAAAGGTCTTACCCACATTTCTCCAACAGCCTGTCACTCCTTCAAAAATGCGTCTGGATCCCCATACCTATACCCATTTTTGTGGATGCATTCTGCAATATGTCCCGGCCAGCCCAACATTGACTCCTGATACGCTCCATTTAATCGTTTGTTGACAAACCTTGAGCTTGGACTTTTGTGACTCAGTCAATAAACATGTTTGATTATACACTTTTATTATAACATTATATTCGCTATAGAACACATTTCATCGACTAAATATTATCACTGAGCGACACCTTATTTATTATTAAAGTAAAACAAGTCTATTTATTTTCAAGTCGAACTAAACCAACGCCTCCACATACTCTTACGAATAAAATGCATTACAACCAGACAGCTGCATAAAAAATGTCAGATTATTTGTACACACTACTGAGACGCTCTTTACCATTGCATATTATCTGAGTCGTCTTATTATTACTTGCCATTGAGTCGGTTGAGCGAGTGACGGCGCGCATGAATATGAAGATTTTCAATAGAGATGTTGTCATGCATCTGTCCCTCTTTGATGGACAGTAGCCCTCTGTGACAGTTATGTACGGTACCTATTGTTTATTGTTCACATTGCCTTGAACCAGTGAGAATTATGTTTTGATGTTGTTGATCTAGATTAGCGTGGTGATAGTTGAATTTAGAGCATGTTTGCCGACGGATGATGAATTTGTGGATAAGTTTTCGGAGTGGGAGTTAAGAGGAAAGTTTTGTAGGTTTATCTACAGCATATTTTGATGTAGGGGCAGAAAGTTATATTTTACGATGTGAAAATTCACGCTATCGTACATAAACTTGTAGGTCCATTTACGATAATATTCGCGTCTGCATATCCTTAAGGAGAGGTGTATGTATGACACTCATATTTTACCAACTATATATTATGTTGGTCATAGGAAGAGGGCGACTATGCTATCGCTGACTACAGAATAAATTAACAGCATCTGTATTAAAAAAAAATTGTTGCAGAATCTAATTACTCTTTACCTAGCTAACCATCAAACACAGGACCTTGAGACTCTCTTCTCAATAATCTTAAGCGCAAACTTATGTCATGAGATTAGCGAGGCAGTCAACGTAATTCCCAAATCAGGCGCTATACCAACATACATACATGCTTAAGTTATAGACAAGCTACATCGACACTTACAATGCTTGATCCAGCAGATATCTTTACTGCTATCTTATATTCCATTATAATATACATGTAGCGAGTTAAATCAGGTCACACCATTAACAACCTCTTAATAAACGTCACATTTATTAAGCACCGTGTACCGTTTCCATTACACTATATTTACTCTCCTCTCGATCAGTTAAAATCTTCAACGTAATTCCCAATTCAAGCGCTATACCAACATACATACATGCTTAAGTTATAGACAAATTACATCGACACTTACAATGCTTGATCCAGCAGATATCTTTACTGCTATCTTAGATTCCATTATAATATATCTAGCGAGGTAAATCAGGTCACACCATTAATAACCTCCTAATAAACGTCACAGTTATTCAGCACCGTGTACCGTTTTCATTGCACTATATTTCCGTGATATCTGTCCAAGTGTTGAAATGTAAACACAAGCCTGTCACCTGCTCAGAATCGGAGGAACTTTGCATACAATGACAGCGTTACAAGCTCCCGTGAAACTTTGTATAGCTTGTTGTAAAGCGGTGCGGTGCGCTCAGACCTTTGATATTTTAGCTTTACGCAATTCATTACTTAGTACTTACTTAAATATTGTGCGGTATTTCCTTAAGTAGGTTGTGTCAACTCTTAGTACTTCTATATGTACTAAGAGATGATAATACCCCAATTTTATGTTATAATCTTGAAAGGGAAAGTTTTAGTGTGTATAAGTAATAGGGTTGAACTAAATTAAACCTGCATGTTATTTACAATAAATCACATAAAAGAAGCAAACAGTAGTGCGCCAAAATTACATTTTGCGAATTATATTAATTACTGCCGATATAACAATCCATAAAATTGGACAGCACAAATGGTGCAGTTTAAGTTTTAGCCTCGTAGATTCTTTTCAGTTTTCTTTTTCTTTTATAAAATAAAGAAAATGGTCTCGTAGGTAATACGCAGAGTGTTGTTGATTTGATATCCACGCACGGAGTATAAATTTGTGTGATCCCGAATTTTCGGTTCGTGTATGTATGTATGGATGTGTGTGCCTGCCTTGTATCCGTTGTTTAAACGCTTCTAAAGTCTTCTATGACATAGAAATTATACATATATATCCCTTGTGCTGGATTTGCCTTTTTAGGTAGGTAGTGGTATCTCCACTTAAACTTAGACTGTTTGATAAGAACCTTATGCTGCCTACCATCAGGCGGATAAATAAAGAACTGCCACTTTATTCCAGTAGGTGAAACGTGACTGATGATAACGATGGTATTAAGTTTTATTCCTGAGTTGGAAAATAATCTGTCACAAGATTATACCTAGTACTGCTACGAAAGATCATAACTATTGTCGTCTACTCGACAAATGTCTAGTAGACGACATAGGTCTTGTAGTAGTAGTAATTAACAATATCCTCGCCACTTTAATATGGCACGTAAGAATAGCCATCAAAATGTAGTTTTAACACGTCTCTGCAAATCCTTCGTCGTTATACAGGCGTGATATTATAAATCACGTTTCAATAAAAGCTGTATAAACACATGGCATAAAAGGTTAATTCAATTTACAAGTCAACCAAAGGGCCACGATATTTAACTTTAAGTACGGATTAGCAGCTGAAGCGATAAAACTGCGCTTTAAATATGATTTATGGCGAAGTAATGATGTTGTTCGTAATATAAAGATACAATACTGACGTCATCGGAATATATTTGTAGCATCCTTAAAATAATCATATTTATTATCACAGTCTAGTTAGTGGATAAATTATTCCTTCAAAGCCTACTTACAATCGCAATAAAACAATCGTGCCGATCTAAATGGGCAAGCAAAGTTCTGGATAAACATTAGATTAGCCGGCAAATACTTTCTATTACCAGTCAATGCATTTTGACAGTTGTTGACAGATTTTGACAGATCAACATTAGTTAGATAATACATAAGCAATATCAAGTTCTAAAAACTACGGTAAGAGTTTTCTCTGCCTACACTAATTTAATACATACATACATAGGTACATAGGTGCAAGCCTATATATTTCCCAAGGTTAACACAAAGATGTATTATAACATTTCACCAGCAATGTTTTAGGTCCACGAAAAAGAGAGCAGTTTTATTTTCGAGTTCCAGTACATTACCAGTCTGCATGCTGTTGCTACAGAAAATTTCCTTACAGGGAAAACCAATACCACTTTATTCGGAACCTAGACCCTTGAACCTGGAGACCTCACGCAAACATAAGCCACTAAACCAGGACAGTCATATTTTATCGTCTCTAAACTAAAGAACATTTTTCTCCTTATTCACACGACATTTATATTGCTTACCTACTTTACAGAACATATTACTAGTTATATTAAACTTAACGCACGATTAAAACGACATTGAATACTGGATGATACTTATTTAATTAACTAACAAGCTTATAAGTTGTATGCGAGTCTCATAAACTGTGCTATGATTTAGTACTCTATGGTAAACGAATCACGCGCAGCTGTATGTCACAAAATCTATGTGTATGTTGCAGTAAAATCGGGGAACTACAGAATTTATGATATTACTTGCACTAGGCAAAAAAGGTGTGTTAATTTATTATTTACCAGTTTAGTATCCTGAAATAAACAATTCTCGCTCTAAAGTTAATTCATGTGTCAAAATGGACTTCTACAAGTATTTGTATTGTTGTATTGCAAGTAAAGCTGGAAAAGGTATTCCGTCTTTCTGTAATTAATCAACAACCGCCAACGATATTAAAAAATGAGATCAAAGATGTCTATATAAAACCATATATCTAAGACAATTAGGATACAAGAGAAATAATAAATTACAGTATAATTAAGGTCTCACTATAAAACGTTTATATTTTTGCACTCGATTTTGCATGCGACTTTGCATGCCCGACAATATATCCTTTTCTATACTTCAGACAACGAATACACGAAATTTCATGATGATCGGTCGAGTAGTTAAGGCTTGAAAGTGTAACAAACAAACAAACTTATTCATTGGCATTTATAATTTTATAGTTAGGCTTTATAATATCAGTTAGGATGACAGTTAACCATAGCACAAGACGCCTTTGTACAGTTTAATTGATACCTTGGTGAACTTTTGATGATTGCCGTCCTTTACGCTGACTTTAACTCATTGGATTTCCACAAAATACAACACACCTCTGACTTGTCGATATTTTGTGCATATTAAACAGTTAAATATTGGTGTACTTAACGGTAAAAACATGCATCGTAACGAAATCTGAATGCCTTCCAACTCACACTGAGCCAGAGTGTTGGATTATGGCCTACCGGGCCTAACCCTAACTACTCATACTAAAAAGTAGCCTATAACTGTTCTTAGGCTACTTTGATAGTAAACTCCTGGGAGATTACTATCATTATTTTTGTAAATCATAATATATTTTGATATAACTAGTAAATATTTGGTAAGTGGTTGACCACCTGTCAAAATGTTGGTCGTGGAACGCCGTCGCCTCCTTTTGTGAGGAAGTCATTTCCATCAAAGAGGCGGCGCAGCGGGAGAGGGAGCGTTTAAACCCTCTCCCCAACCGCAGAACCGAGTGCCGGAGGGCGCGAGATAACCTCCAGCCACCCTGAGGATTGACCTGGGGATGGCGGGCTTTGTGGGCTTGCCCGCCATCCGTTCAGCACCAGGTCCGAGAGGCGGCGTGCATGTTCCCACGTGCGCCTCTGTGTCGTGTCTTTGTCCCCCCCAGGGGGACAGTGGAGGAAGTATTTTTTGTGAAGTGGCCTGCCGTTTCACACGGCGGGCCGAAACCTCGGCGGGGTCGCGATTGCATGTGAAAGCGATTCGCTCGGCCCCGCCGTCTATGGTTATGTCGAGGAACACCGTGGTAGGTTTAGTCGGTATTACCGGGGTATCTTTCCCCCAGTGAGCCCGACATAGCCTCTCCGTCGCCCCGCGGAGAAGTATGCGTCAATGCACTCCGCCAAGTAAAAAAAAAAAAAAAAAGCTGGTCAAATGTTGCAACTGAATTTTATATCTTATAAACCTATACAAAATAAAATCGCGGATGTCGTTATAATCGTTAAAAAAAAAAAAAAGTGAGAAATAGCTGTCTACCTTACTACAATATGTTAAGATAAAAGAGTTCTTAAAAAAGCGCTATGATGTTAGCAGATGTAGCAGATAGTTTAGTAAGGTCAATTGAATCCGAGGTGTAGGCAAACCCGCCCTCCAAAATGTTTGAATAAGGTGACTCCTAACTATCAGAAAAGTTTGTCATATTACTGCTAGAACAACAAAGACTCAACCTTGAAAAAGCATAGAGTGACGACACCAACATTTCTCCAGTTACGTAACGTTACGTTTCACGCAATACAGGACGAGCCAATGTTTTTAAAGGCGAACATTTAGTAGCTCCTTGCTCTTACAGTATTTTTGGTCTGAAAATTTCATATCATCTAATACTAACTAATCTCATTACTACTGATAAAGAACGACGGGGCGAACGAGATATTAGAAAAAGAAAATAAGATTTCTTTTTTCTAACATCTAATTTAGATTTTCTGTTACTTCAGATAATTACAAATTACTTGAAGTTACAGCAGCATATATCTACATATGCACTCATAATGGTATATTTGCATGTGGCAGTCGTAAACATTATTGTGCTGTCTTTAGACACATTATGCGGTTTCAATGAGCCAGCCGGCGTGGATGTAAATATGTCGACTTAGTTATGAACTTGTGACTGAGTTGCGTTTATTAACGATTGCTTAACTATTTAATGTGCATTTTACACTCGATATTATGTCATACTTATTTGTGAAGAGAATAAATTATTTGAATGATTAGCTATTTATTTGATTGCATAGATGGTGCAATTTTGCAATTGTAGGTAGGTAGGCTATGTGGTTACCGCAGCACTTATAATGCATCGATTGATGGGGATTCTGTCATTGCAGCGGGTTACAAAGAGTTGATCAAAGTTGGGAGTTATTGTATACATTTCTTTCGACGTTGTATACCTCAACTGCGTTGGAAGAGTTATTTAAAGCTGGATTAATCTAAAATAATCACATATGTACCTACATTATACCTGTATCTAATTTTAATGAACTATTATAGTGCAGAGCCGGAGTAAAGACAGCAGATCTTCAATCTGCCTCTGCCCTATAAATTTATTTATTTTTATTTTTCATCATTTTCAATAAATTTTTATGTAAAACTAATATCCTAAACCTGAAAAATTAAATGTAGCCTTAAGTAATCTTGACAACATGAAAATAAATGTTATGTAAGTAGTTAGGCCAATATGTCTAACTACTTACATAAACGAGTAACAGGTAACAAGTAAACTTCGAACAATGCAAAAGTAGTGATTAGCTCGTTTAGACACCTAGACGCGTGTTTCTACTTTAGTACTTCTACACACCCAGCGCTTTCGTAAGGTATTACTTTCAAGCAACAATCGAGCTTACACCGCAGCAATAAAAGTCAACAAGACTTTGCAAAACATCATTATGATATAAAACAATATTATGATGGTATCTTTATATTTACTTTTGTCTTTATCTATAAATACTTCCATCTCAAGAGTTTTCTTAATAAAGTGGGTCATTGGCAACAGTTTAGAGTGGTATTATTAACTCATTATGTTTATCTAAATATGAAATTGCCTCTGTCATTCTCAAAGATGGACGCAGATACGTTTTGACATTAGATATTATTATGATAGCAGTATAATTAGGTGCTAAATAGATTCTGAATTTGCATTAAAAGATATGACTGAGTCAGTTAGTAAAAGTATATTGGTATATTAAGCCAATTGCTCAAGGAATGGTTACCTACAATCGTAAAGTTTCTGAAGGAAAGAAATTCTACCCTACTTATGCCTTGGTGAACCGGTGTGGTGTTTTAATGGCAGTTAGACAATAAAAGATATCAACGGCACCTGTAAAATAACCAAACACTTAGTCAGAACACTAAGGTTTCACAGGCCTGTAGATGGTTTGAGAATTTATGACATGTTTAATGAAAATGTATTAATTGCGGTTACCGGTAACCGATTTGGTGTTATATAACATTTACTTATATGGAGATAAGTTAAGATATTAAACACCAAATCGGTTACAGGTAACTATTTAATTATTTTTGTGTAAACACAAAAATTATTAAATATCTGTCTTGATCAACAAGATAAATTTCATATAGTTTTATTCAATAGTAAGTAGTATTGATAAATCTGATTTGCGTTCTGGTTGCCGGATGTATGTTATAGAAAGCGAATGTTTCTTGAGTGATTTGGACAATAACATCTCTTGCTCTCATTTAAAGGCAGATGAGTCTTTAATTCTTTAATTAATGAATGAGCACAAAGACCGTATCGAATTTATTCAAAGCTTGCTAAGTATTAACTGCACACATATTTATGTATGGTGAAGGCGTTTTAACGAGACCTATATATAGATTGAATGTTAATAAAGTTATGATATCGCCAACTTAAGGTCCTATTTTAAAGATCGGATATCCTGCCTTCTTTTGTTATCTTCTCATCTCATCTTACAGTGTTTGGTGTCATATTAAGTGCACTAACTTCTCCTTTCTTTATGCCATAACATTGAGAGTTCGCAAGCTGGATAGCTCTCCATTCTGTGGGACCTAAAATATGCTTCGCGTAATATGGGTGTAATATATTGTACCTTTGCCTAGCCCTGAGGAGATAGAGGCGGCAGATTATGTATGCAGTAAACATCTCCTCCATTACAATGGAGGAGATGTTTTTGCCGCCGTTTCACCGAAAGGTAATGAGAAAACGGAGGGAATGATACATCATTCCCTCCGTTTTCTCATTACCTTTCGGTCCAACTTATTCTATATTACCTTCTTCAACACCACACCTCAAAAACTTCTCAAGGATAATTCTAACGCAATTAAAATTTAGAAAGGGTTACATTAACCCACAGACAATTGAACAGCCAAAGAACGATTAAAAGTAAAGCTTTATGAACTTGACATAACACAATCTGTACGGGTCATCACATCAATCAATCATGCTAACCTTGGATTCAACAGCAGCGGGTTCGATTCCGTTCCATAATGTTTGCATAATAACTAGTCTGATTTCATATTAATTATTTCTTTTGTTAGTTTATTATACAAGTAGATAGTAAGTGATTTATTTTTGTATTCATATTTCACTTTTATGTAGTAATAATCTAGATTTAATGAAGATTCTTATTGGATTAGGATTTATATCTCGTGTTTGGAGATTTGGATTTGTGTTCACGACTAGTTTTATTTTCATAAGTAATTATTTGACTGAGATCACAAAATCACATTAGCATATTGCAATTGTATTATGAATGAAATTGTGCATAGCTAATGCATAATTAATAGTCAGAAATGACGGAATGAAAGTAGGTGCAACAAAGTGATACCTTTCTTATCGTAAGCTACCGTAGTCTATGGACGCTTGTAACAGCAATAATGACGCTTGTGCTTTACCGATATTTCTAAAATGCTGTCACTGCGTCCTATTGTGGGTATAAAGATGACTGGTACACTTACTACTGAATATAAGACAAGATTCTTCAGCTGCGACGTTTTCTCCTACGTTTTTATTTTTATTTAGGTAAATGTAATAGGGGGAAAACGCTTTTAATTTGTATTAGATAGTTAATATAACCACAACATGTTGCACAGATTAATTGAAAATATTTCCTAGATAGTCAACTGAAATAATATGATGTTTTTTTTTATTTGATTAACGTGGCAACCAAACATAAGTGGTACACACCTGATGGTAAGCCTATGGACGCCTGCAACACCAGAGGCGTCACTTGCGCGTTGCCGACCCTTTAGGAAAGGAAGTGGGTAGAAGAAGGAGCGGGAAAGGCGAAAGGGAGTGATTGGGCCTCCGGAACTCTCACTCACCGAACGAAACAAAACAGTAGGAATACTGCTATTTCACGTCGGTATTTTGTGAGAGGATAGTCCTTCCCCGGTCGAGCCGGCCCATTCATGCTGAAATCAGCGAGGCTCAACTACTCTAAAATACTATTCTTACCCAAAAATAGTACAATACCTTAATACAAGAAAATTTATAATCAAAAATATAGTTTCGCCATGTGTAGACAGTGTTGTCTATACATGACACAACTATGCTTTGAGATATGTGTATATCCCCGTGTAGGTAACAATTGGTAAACATAAAATATAACTCAAGAATTGTACTTAATGTAAATTATTTTACTTGTCCAGTAGCGAGTGGCACCTCGGCTGGGAGAGAAGCTCATTGCACGGCGTGAGCTGGTACCATCTACTGCACCCTGACTGCTGTAAGGAGGCGCAAAGCAAACATCGATTAAGTAAGTATTATAACTATAATGGTATGCTCTCACATTAGTGGTTTGTCAAATTGACATGCTACATTGACATAGGAACAGTATGTTGTTATCTCAATAGTATGCTGCAGTCAATAAGCTTTTGTTTCTCGATACGTATATATGACAAACCATACCTATCGGTAATTCAATTCGTTACACCTTAAGTCGGAAACTGTGAATATAGATACAAATACATTTTCGTGTCAGTACAACCGATTAAAAAATTTTGGTAGCGCTACGAAACCACTCTGATGAAGAGGAGCTTCAATCATATGTTCAGCTCAGTCCAATTGACAAAGTCGTTCGGATTTAATCGGCCATTATTCGGCTTTTAGCGGTTTGGGCGGATATGCTCGTTTGGGTTGATTTAGCATTTTTCAACTGGCCGGTCTGAATACGTATGTTATATACGAACGGGTATGCTCCGAGTGACATTTTTGTTAAATAGTAGATGCTACCGCCGTACTGTTTCGGCTCATGCACAACGATTTCGCCGTAACTTAAAGTATCTTTAGGTAAGTAAATGCTTTTATAAGGCGTTTGACATTCTCTTGACCGTTTTTTATTTTGAAATACTTTTACCTGGCAGCGTTTCAGCTTAAGGTTTATTAGACAACACGCGTCCAGTTTCTAGAAGCAACTATTAGGCTATAAAATAGCGTAAGATAAAAATCTTACAGTAGGAATACATAATCAGTTTAACGCTTGCATCGTAAAACAATATTTATGTAAATTTGGCTTTTAGTCTTGATAATATTTCATAGTGAATTATTATATGAAAACAGTAATATCGTAGAAAATAGGCCAGTTCTTAATATAAATCAATATTTGGCATTTAAGCAGATAAGCAGATGACAAAATTTAAATTTATATTTGGAATCGAATGTACGAGTAGACTGCATCCTAAAATATGGCTTTTTGGATTAGACAGTTTAAGATTATGTTTTATATAGCATATCTTTTTTATCAAAATAGCTATATGGCTATATCTGTTAGTACCGTTACATTAGTTTGCTCTTATACTTTCGTTTGGATTACAGGGTTCCGGCTTTAACTCCGGATAGGCCAAAGTGTTATTTTGATTTCCTGTTAGGCAATTGTCACGAAAAATGAAAAATAAATACAGGGAGATTATTATGCCCCAGTAGTCGCAACAGACTCGCCTCGCTACCTATTACGTAGTACCTAAAAACATAGCAAGGCAATACGTATACGCAATATATCTCTACTTAGGTAATTTTTCAGGCTTTATAAATATATACAAATTTATTCCTATGCTCATAGAGTTTATAAAGGTATTGACAATTCTATAGATATAAAGAATGATACGTATATTATAGGTATTTCGGCAAACCTTTAGCATGATCCGTTGAGATCGGCTCGTGAACTCGTCAATCTCGCCGCTGAACAGTACGTTTAATAGATTTCTAAACGACTGCGCATCTATTGTTCGTGATTAATGATGTACCGCTGCCCTGTATCCTAGTCAACGAAAATCGTGAGCACTAAAATCAGCCAAGTACTATTATGTAATCAGTGTAATCACGCATATATTTTATTAAAGTAGTTGTTGAAATGAATAATAATATATATTATGAATAATGAATAATAGTTACTAGCATGTTAAATAATAAAATTATGAACTGTAAACCCGCCGTCCAGTAACTAGAGAAAGCAAAAGATTTGTCACCCGTTGCACGGCATACTCCCGTTAAAAGTGTAGCCAAATTAGATGAATGAATGATTACGACGTAAGTATTTATTCATTATTTATATAATAATAATAATAACTACTTTCACCTTGTGATATAAAAAAATGTATCACCAGGTTAAATAAAAGCGCACAAACCGCAGGGCAGCTTTTGGCGAGGTGAATGTGAGTGGTGACACTGAGGTCCTGAATGCCTCAGAGACTCAGTTGGGGCCTCGTCCCTGGCTTGCCATTACTTGTTGGCTGGGGCGAGAAATTTAAGAGCGCCCGTAGGACTCTCAACTCTGGCTTGCCTTGGTCGGCCGGTCAGAGGGTCGCTAGAGCTACATTCTTGGGGGTGGAAGTGTCATTTTCAAGGGCATAACTACGGGGAAACCCGCTCCGGGTCTCTGTTGTCACGAGACCTGTCATGGTGAAACCGGCGCCGCACCACTCGACACTCGCACCGGTGTTGCCCTGTGCTGCTGGCTTATCATGGGGGCCCATCCAGTAAGTTGGCGAGTCACCGTCTGCCCATTCGATTGATGCTATTAGAGTATTCAGGGCATACGCCGTTTTATCATCCATAGTTATCAATGTACCAGTCCATCAAACATCCATACCCATTGGCCATATATTAGGATCCATACGTAGCAATAGTCCTAGTCCTGCGGCTAGTGCCGCTGTAGGTGTTCCATCCCACCTTTGATTAAAACTCTCGAAGGGCCTCTTTACGTTGGATCCATTTCTCCGTGTAAGCCTCCCAAAGGGCCAAAGGTATTTTCCTAATGTATTAGGGGAATACCCGTGAAAAAGAAACAAATAATTATAATAATAAATAACAGTATCACGCATAATGGACCAACTTGGACTTCAAATGCGGAAAAGGGAGTCCAATTACAAATAAATAACAGTAGTAAAATATTCACAAAAATGCTAATTAAAAACTCATTGCGTCAGACCTACATACCTATGTATACGGCATACGAAAAGTGACATCACTAACAATTCTCATTTTATTATACGTAAAAGTACCACGCGCAGTAAACAATTAAATTATTCACAAACCATAAAACAACATCTACACGCCAAAAACTAGGACATGTACACCATACTTGCAAAACCCATGTTGCAAAAGATATAATCGACTATCAGGCACATCGTGTGCGATTATTCGATAACCTACGACAAAGCAAAAGCGTTTAACGCGAACTTATCTTCGTCAACCCCACACGTTGGAGAAAGTCGCGCGACGCGACGTGACGATCTTGTGTGAACGTGTTCTTCTACGTGACTGATTAAATCGACTAAACCCCTAAATCAAATTCTCGACTAAATTGTTACAAAATATTTCAAGCCATATGTGTAAATTTGTTGTTTATATTTTTATTACTCAACGTATCTGCTTTTGTGGTTTAAACGTCGAGTCGAGCAAAGTGTTATTACTTAATTTGAGAGGACATTTTTGGTAGGTATTGGGTAGATGAGAATACGAAACGTAGAATCTAAACATAGCTATTATAGATTGGTTGTACGTTGCACACTGCCTAAGGACGGAAAGTGATATACTTTTTAGTAACCCTTCCGAAATCCATTTCTAGCACCATCTCTTAGCATTGCGATTACAAGATGTCGTGCGAATGTGACATGTAATTTGGCATTTAAAACGTTGATACATTTTATTCCTTAACGGAAACATGGTTGAATTAATTTTAAACCAGAACACTCTCGGACGGCTCGCGCTAAAATGGAAATAAATCAAACGTCGAGTGCATGACGGATATGCATTTAAAAGTGATAAATAACGAACAAATCAGTAAACACTCCACTACACGTCTTGATTGATTGAGTTAAACAACATACAGTGACTAAAAGATCTGGCAGAATACGGACCTCATAATTTAAGTGTTAAACATTTAATCTAAATACACGCCTATTTCTAGTTAGGCTCAGAATTAATTACAACAATTTACATTCATATCATTATGTCATTCGTTAAGCCGCGCGTAGGTAGGACTCTGAATACGGATCGCAAATCAAACCCACTTTAACTAAACACACATAGCCAGGGTATAAACTCGCAGACATTTTACCGACCCACAATCCCCGTAGTCGTCAATCTCTTCTCTCTAAAACCAACAGTCTAGATTGCACAAATGATCGCCTGGCATTAACCCTCATTACTCTTCTGCAAACGTACAATCATAGTTCGAAATACGAAATTATTCATCTGTCACTTTCACATAAGATGTATATTTGTATGACAGAATCGACTAACGAAGTTTGTCGAATCGGAAACGTACTTGGCAATGCATCGTATTCGAGTCATCATTCGAATGATTCGATAATCGTTAATGACAAGGACGGGTTGTGCCTGTGAGCGGTGACCTTTGGGAGTTGTATTGAGTTTGATTTAACGGTGACTGCTTTGATTGTATTATTAGTTTTTGTTGCTGATGTCGGATCTTACAAATGGTAATATAGTACTGATATTCATGCTAATAGTCTGTGAACAGCGATGACATTATGGTTTCAATTTCATTGTAAAAAATACTCTTTGATATCAATGATCTGATCCATTGTCGTTATAAGTCGTTGACGCAATAGATTTTACAATAAAATAAATAAATCTAATGACCATTTGTAGCTCTGCTTCGCGCGCGAGACAACTGTTGCCATAAAAAGAAATAATTATCAATCTATTTATTTATTTATAATAGTTTATAATTACCTCAGTGGGGAGACCAACAGACTGCAATGCAGAGGGTCTCGGGTTCGAACCCACGTCGCGCACCTCTGACTTTCGGAAGTTATATGACTTTTCGGCATTATGTGCGTATTGATTGACAATTATCGCCTGCTCCGTGCCTCGGGGAGCACGTTAAGCCGTCGGTTGCGGCTGCCATGAACATTTATGGCAGTCGTTATTGGGAAAGTCAGTAATATCCTGAAACTGGTCTAGCCTTAGGGTATCGTTAGCCTTCGGGTTGCGGAGGTCAGGTGGCAGCCGCTCCGTGTAAAAACTGATATCCAGTCATATCCGGTTAGACTAGAAAAGCCGATCCTAAGTGACTTGGGAATAATAAAGGCTAAGAGAGAAGAAAGAGTTTATAATTACCAGAGGCACTTATTTAGCTTTCTTGTTAAGTATATGTAAATAACTAGGAAAGTGGTTGCCTCGCAAATTGTGTATTACAAGGTCCCACAGAGAAAATAAGTATATGCGATGTACATACAAATACTTGTTTGAGGCCTGAAAATACTTTAGGCTTATTATTTTCTACCGTTACTTACAATTGGGACTTACTACTTATTATAGATCGGCAGTGCTTTTACTAAGCATCAATAAATATGATTAATCTTGTACTAATGTTCCAATTCAGAACCTTTGATCTGACGCTTCAAAATCAATTTAATTTAACTAGTTACATCATGAAGCAAAGCCAATTTACATTCTCATATAACCCACTAAGTAAGTAAGGAAGTAAGGTACCTAACTATCTTGAATTTATTTAAACGTCGTTGTTCAAAACGGTTACATATTTTACTGCTAAGTTCTTCAGCTGTGCTATCGTAAAATCAATTAACATGGTTTAATGATAGTAAGATTACTCATAAGTATGCATATTACATTCCTCATCTGAGAGTTTATAACAGCTGTTACCGACAGTATCGTTTAGCACTGTCAACCGTTCACACAGGCTTTAGTGACCAAATGTAACATCGAATAAAGTACTCAGATTTAATTATATTAGCTTAAACATAATAATAGCTAAATTATTACTGTTTTGCGTTCATAAAGTAAGTGTTATGAGACATAACGCTGCATGCAGCTGTGCATAAATGCTGTATTTCGACTGCAAAAACTTCATCTACGTAGGTATTGTTTATTGGACCTCTCTTTTATATAAAATGTTTTCTTTCTCTAGTTTAATAAACATATAGTTTTATTAAAAAAAAATGACAAGTCTGCACTCGAAATAATGCCTGGGTCGCGGAGGAATTCAAGACAAAGCATTCAAACAACAGACTCAAACAATATTTAATTTTAAGTACAACTATTTGGTTCATACAAATCTTTGTCCTGTGTGGAAATCGAACTTTCAACACTCGGTGTGTGGCAGGCGGCAAGTGACCACTTAAACTTATGCCACCTCTCTACTCTACTCATGAAAGCTGGAAATGCTTTCATGAGTTAGAGAGTAAAGAATATATATTCTCCATGATACAAGAACAAAATAGTCCGCTCTTCCAGACTCTGTTGTGCTACTAATATTTCAGTGACAGAGAATTCAATAATACTTAACTCGAACCGGGAATTCGAACCGGAACCTCACGATCTGCAGTCACGCTTGCACCTACGATTAATTAATGAGACACTGAATATATTATGTAATTAGAACGGAACTATACTTAAGGTACACAATAATAACACTTCATGGAATGGTTATTATGGACAAAGCTGGCGGAATGTAGGTGTTGTTGTACACATCTGCGTACTTTTTCGGGCATATATACCTACAGACGTGGGTCTAGATGAGGGAAAAGCTCGACATAGGCTCTCGCAGCTACCAAATTCTTCTCTGTAGGACCACTAGCTTTTAGGTATCTGCGGCTACACTCCTGTTGTTCTAAGATTTTTTATTTTTTGCAATATAAAGTATCCTATGCCACTTTTCGATCTAAAACTGCTTGATTTTGCCCGCGGCTTCGCTCGCGTAAATCTATGTTGGATAGAAATGTGTCCTTTTCTGCTCACCTGACAACGTGTACCTATGCAAAGCAAATGCAACCTAAGGCGTGGAAACATAACAAACAAACAAACTCACATTCGCATTTAGGAGGATATAGGAGTCCTATGTCAAAAAGTATGCCCAAACTCAATACAATCACACAAATATAATTATTCTGAGTCTCCTTGTCTCAGCATGTCGGCACCATGTCGGTGACCATCTAAACCAGAGGTCCCAGACTTTTCCCTCATAGACCACTTTACCAAAATTTAGCAGGTTCCGGTGGACCCCCTGCAGCTACATTTCTACCATACTCCTTGGCATTCGTATTTATACATATTTGATCAAATCTCTACTGAATGACCTTTTTATTTTAGGCAGCCTAGCCTCTTTTTTCAAGGAGCAGTCGCTCAGTTTCTTAAAATATTATCTGCCTACATTGATAGATGAAGTCAAGCCAACATTTTAGTTCTTCACTATCGAAACCAAATACATTTGTATTTGGTTGAATTGTGGACCTCCATTTTTTTGCCACGCCAACGTAGACCCCGTCGAGTTTCCCGTGGACCCCTGGGGGTCCATCTGGACCACTTTGGGAACTAATGATCTAAACCATCTAAACGTATTCTGCACAGATGAATCTGTGCTGTACTAACTACATTAGAAGACTGATTTCAGGTTTCTCTTTAGAATGTGTTGGTTAATAGTAATATTGTAAAGTCCCTGTGACACAGAGCTAGATACGAGAACTAGACTAAAGAGGAGGGAACGTTACTTTGTAATAAAAAACATCATGGTCCTCAATTCTTAAGTCCTTAGAAAGTTAGTATATAGACTGTCATAGGATGATACTTACATGTACCTACCAACCTTACTTGAAAGAAATGATGTTAAGCAACAGTCTAACGACAACCAGCTTCACAGAGTCCTATGTGCGTATACTTGATTATCTTAACCAATACCCAAGTAACTCTTTGTCACAGTTATGAATTTATTACTTATTGCAATCAGATATACATGTCTGCTTGTTAATTGTCATCGGGCGACCAGTTGCTGTCGTTTCGAACGCTTCATTTGCATAATAAGCCTTTGAAGTTATAGTGAGATAAAGACAGCGATGACGTAAAAGGGATTTGCGAGGAATTTTAAATGTCATTAGTTTAATTGTTATAGACTATCTGATAAATTAAGAACAACAAGGCGTTAGACTAGTGACCAATAAGACTCTATTGTTGTCAAGTTTGTTGAATAGAATTTATTTTGATATTTAAGTTGATAAATGTATTTCATTTGTCAACTTTAATATTTAGTTATAACTATGTTTTAAGATATTTTATGTGTAATGCCGGCGTTAACCTAATGGTAGGAAAAAAATGAAAATTATATTTAATGGACAATCTGTAATAAAATAACACATATTTTGTTAATAATCAATGTTAATCTTTTTACTAATGTTGCGTGGTGTACAGGAGCCTTATATCTTTTTACCTATACCTAAATCAGAAAGATAATAATATGACAGACCTCATCTGGTCTGCATTTACAACAAAATTAGAGTATATATATAATATGTAACGGGTATTAACGCGATCATGCATAATGTTTACCTTTTTTATGCTTGACGTTTCGACCAGGTTACACCGGCCGTGGTCACAAGCTGACTGACCGCATCTTCAGCTTGTGACCACGGCCGGTGTAACCTGGTCGAAACGTCAAGCATAAAAAAGGTAAACATTATGCATGATCGCGTTAATACCCGTTACATATTATATATATATATCATGCAACGCGAAAGTTTAAAAGTTATTATTAAAATTAGAGTATTAAAAATATTTAGCGTCGATAAAAAATAATCGCAGCTACACGTCAAAGGAAACAATTCCTGTTTCAATATCTATTTACTTATAGAATATCACTACATACTATAAAACTAAAAACCCCGCCACGTCTGTTCGTGATAAACTTAGAATCTTCTGAACGGATTTTCATGCGGTTTTATACTAATAGACACGGTGACTCATGAGGAAGGTTTAGGTGTATTATTTGTTATCGTTTTGTACTATCCGTGCGAAGCTGGGGCGAGTCGCTAGTGGCCCATAAAAGTGTAAATATAATTTAACTTACTCAGAGTTTGAGAACATTTTACAAAGAACCTTACTTTTAAAAAATTCTATTAATTCATTTATCGACTCATTCTACGACATCTTTATCGGCACTTTAAAGGTTTGCAGCTTTATAAACTACACAGTAGGCAATCGTTCAAGTATTAATACTTATTGAATTATCATACTTATCACTTTATAAAATGAACTAAAATATAGATTCACTCTGAACGAAACACATAGGTCGCATGTAAATGCATAAAAAGTTCAAAGTCGTTAACAATGTTATTTTACCGCAAATAATATGCACTGTCTTGTAAGTTGTCTCATACGATAGTTTATTCATATACATCCTACAGTCCTTAGTATCTGTCTCCAGCCCTTATTTTAACGTGGGGAAATGAATTGACGCACGCCTCTCCGTGGAAAAGGCGAGCGGCGAGATTATGTCGGGCTTGAACGGGCAAAGCTGGAACGTCCCGAGTACTACCGACTATACCTACCATGGTGTGCCAACTCACTACTTTGTACGGTGCGTAGATCGCTGTAACTGAAAATTTGTGTCTAGCCTAAAATATAGCGAATAGTGAATAGCCAAACCATGCGGGCTCTGGGCTATAACCTATTAGGGTAGGTATATAGCTCGATTAATCTGTTTCTAAAAAGGATCTGGTTAGTGGTCTTAGATAAGCTACAAATAGTGTTAAGATCATAAATAATAAATACGTATTTACCATAAATACTCCAGGATTTAACCTTATATAAGAAATTCCCAGAATAATTCAAACCTACAGCAATGAACAGACTACATACTTATTAGCTATCGATATGCGGATCCAAAGCAGTTAGTGCATGTACTACATAGATTAATTATTTGTCGCTAAGTATCATTGCATACATATTAATGAATCAATGTAATCAATGTTACTGCACTGTAAAGTATCCTCCGATCAATTAACCGGATCTTAGTCCGTAAATCAAGCGTAGATAAAGACATGCCTTCATTAGGCAAAAAATATGCGACAAACTGTTTGTTATGCGTTTATATATGAAAGCAAAGATTAAAATCATAGATGCGTCCTACTATGTTTATGGTCGACTTACTGGACGTTATGATCTGACACACAATGCCAAAATTACATCTGCATTATACATACATTCTTACTAAATGAAAAATAAATTTGTTGACTGTCATTCTCTATGTAATAAAAATTCTTCATAGTGTGTACACTATTTCATGTGGTGAAAAAATGGTAAAGGCACATCTATTACTTAAATCTTTGCACAAAACATCACATATGCGCTATTACTGACTAGTTTATAGACTCCAGCGATCGTACAAATATAGTCTCCATTTTGGAAAAAGATAACTTTTTGACGATTATTATTACAAAAGATCTAAACTCAAGCAGGAGACGAGAATAAATAATGTTTTAGTTGCTTCTAAAATTATGTTCCATGTGATTTTTATTTGTTTTTACGGTAAAAAGGCTTTGAATGATAAACCATTTAAAAGCTTATGCTCATGATCATCAATAAACGTTTTATATAATTTTCTATTAAATAGAAACTTCACTAATTTCTATGTACTAAATACTGCATGGTTTTAAGGCAGCAGGCAAAGCGTCAGCTACAAACAATTTGTCTCCCGAATAATACTTAGTAACAGGTCTACAAATCCTGTTCAATGTAATTTATGAAAAAATAATGCGATTTATTATTAATATTCATGAATCATGATACGCAATCTTTATTTAACACATTTTGCAAATTCAATTAATTTAGTTAATTAAAATAAATAAATAAATTGAAAATATGCATTTTGTAATTGATAATAAAACATTATTTAATTCCAAATTCAATGGTTCATATATAAAATCAGATAGACCGGTCTGTGTGAAAACCTTGGGGGAGGCCTATGTTCAGCAGTGGACGTCTTTCGGCTGAGATGATGATGATGATGATGATGAAAGTTAGATCATACAACGCATTATTTAAACTCCAGAACTCCGACTAGCACAGTCGTTGAAAACAATGTCTTCACAATTAGTTCTTTAGCATCTTCTCAAACTGTTACTATTAACTATGATTTTATCTTTTATTAATATATGCCCCATCACTCCCATGGCATAATATTTTCTTACTTTTACAGCATCTTATTCGATTCCCGAGGCAGTTATAAGTTATATGCGTTTTTCTTATTGGAAATCTCAGTAAGAGCATAGAGTTCGTCTAATTTCTCCGTAATATACTTGATCGAATTTGACATCGAAAAATAGTTTTTGCCATTCGGTCGGGTTATACAAAGGCTCTATTATATTATATATCAGGTCATTCTCGCGTTTGTCACATACAAGAGAGTTATTAGTATGATATCAGCGCGTACGGTGCATACAATGCAAGAAAACGCGCATTTATCTCAGCTGAAGGTATAACACGAAATCAATTAAAATGTTTGGGTGTTCTGTCTATCAACTAAATAAAATACCTCCATAATTAACGTGAACAGTTAAAAACGCTTCGAGAGCATGTAACCATATCTATTTACATACCTATTTAAAACGAATGTATTCAAATTACACAAAACACTATTTAAATCTCTTTTGGAACTATAAAGAGCGAACGACTATTAAAAAGCAATAAGTAATCATTGAAACGATTACAATCGTTTACATGATAATTATGAATATCTTTATAAGGGAAAGCTATACAAACATAATAAAATCAACTATAAATAAATAAAACTAACAAGCGATGCTCGTATTAGCATCGTTAGTATCGATAAACACAACAAACTGATTGCGTAAACATCGGTAATACAAATCGATATTCGAAACTTATCTACAGAATGATCAACAAACAAACTCGGGCCATTTATGACGATTCTTCAAACGAAGAATTGATACCTTATACGGAGATGCGACGCGCGCGCCGCTTGATCGCCCTGTCCATTCCTGGCGCATGTAAATTACTATTATAACATCATTGTCAAAGCCAAACACCTTGTATAACCAGACGACCAACTCAAACTATTTTGGAGCTTTATCGTTTGTATTAAAGTCGAATTTTGACTAAATAAAATGTCATTTATGACTTATCGTAAGAAACAGAACTTGCGTTAGCCGTACCTCGATAATCTTTATATTAACACCGTTCTAATTTTGACTCCATTCAATTATAACAATTCACACCGGGATCTGTGATTGCCAGTTTGTTAAATCATTTATAACAATAGATTTTTTGTTTCTATTCTATTATTATAACTTTAAGATGTTATTTAGGAGGTGCGTGTATAAAAACTGTATAACAAAAAACCTTAACAGGTATCAATTTATCGATGTGATGAATCGATGTAAAAAATACGTTATGTGTTCCTCGAGTTACGGATCACACAAGATGATGAAAATATAAAAAAAGGTTTATGTCCTTTCTAGCTGTACTTATAAAATAATATTTAATAGATTGCTTCCTCTGTACGATTTGTAATTGATCTTGAACTCTAATGTATTTCCTGTATTTTTGATAGACATGTAATGATTGATTGATTATGAAATCTTGTTGTGCATATGTACAAATACAAACATTGATTTGGATACGATAAATCAGCCTTACGATATCCTTATAAAATGACCATGCTCTTTGATTTGTTTTGTTTGCATCCAAAATCGACTTTTTTATTGTAATTAACGTGGAACATCTCTACTAGGAAAGTAGATATCCTACCACAAATTACAAAAACTTGCTTAATATAATACACCTTGATCCTTGAAGTATGTGTTGATTGATACTACCTGAGATTTGACAAACCACAGATTCTCGCTAAAGAACACCGTTTCCTACCAAGGATGCTTCGCGAGGCTATTGAAATCAAAAAACATCCTAATTTGAATAGAGAAGATGGTTAGAATGTACCACCAGCTTGGGATCCAGTAATTTAAATAGTCAAACCCAAGAAGAAGCAAACCACAGCTAAACTTTATGATACTTTGAACTCATTCTGCGTAAATAGAAACACCAATGATTAAATTATGTTCGGGTACTTTGAAATAACTACACTGGAACATTGAGACAACTACCATCTTAGTCTCCCCGTGACCATGGCTGCTGCAAAGCAACCGAAACGTCGGGGAAAGTGTAAAATTAAATTAAATCTAAATAGTTTTAATAATAACTTAAAATTTTTACTTGTTCAACAGTAACTCAATCAGAACAAGAGCGTTCTTGCATCGCGTTGCTACGATTGCAGCGTCGCTCTGGCCAGTTCCTCTGGGTCCATGCGGTGTTGCAGCTCAAGGATAACCTGGAGAACTCTCAGCGACCCGTCATTGTGTGTACCAACCAGGTGTTAAGGTAAGAATAATAAAGTATAGTTACTTTTTATAGGCTAGATCATCTTTATACTCATTGAATGACGCATATTCATGAAGCTGGTGTTTCAATGTTTATAAAGAAAACTATACAGAAGTTTATAACTTACTACTAATTGCCTAGTTCGCTTATGGATATTAGATGTTTCATTTTATTATATTTTCTCATTACTCAGTGCCATTATTTCTTTGTGAACCTTAGTAATGCTTCACCATTTGTATCTTTGGAGTCAGACTAATGTCTGATTCCATATTTATATTTCATATGAAGCTAAGTTCTGCTAATTATAGTAGGTACAATTAAAAATATACGAAATATAAATGTAACGTCTGACTCGTTAAACCCGTGGCTTAAGTTTATACTTATCTTATCTTATGTGGGGGCCAGTCAGTGTAGACCGGCGACACTTCGACCCAGTGGGATCTTTTGTGTCGACACTCTCCCAATAACGACTGCCATAGACGTTCATGGCAGCCGGGACCGACGGCTTAACGTGCTCTCCGAAGCACAGAGCAGGCGATAATTGTCAATCAATACACACATAATTTCGAATAGTCATATAACTTCCGAAAGTCAGAGGTGCGCGACGTGGGTTCGAACCCGAGACCCTCTGCATTGCAGTCTGTTGGTCTCCCCACTGAGTTATCGCTGCTTAAGTTTATGCTTACTCTTACAGCCGAATATGAGGTCATTTTCAATTATCGGATAGGTCTAATCGGTAATGAGTTTTCTTATCAGAAAATTCACAGTAGCAACAATAAGTAGATGGCAACATACGCGGCGCCTCATCCGCGAATCCTAAAGCATAGCTAGCAAAATTTGGAAGTAGGTAATAATATATACTATGATACTCCGCTGCCTATAATTTCGTGATAATACAGACTTAAATCTATGTGTATGTGTGCGTTTATGTACAATCTGACAGCCTAGTCATATAAACGATGCTTACCCTCTACAAATGTAAGTACCATCATACATGAACATGTCTCACTCTCAATGCTATTACGTCGAGTAGTAAATTTACTGACCAACAAACATTCCATAATAGGCCGTCCACATAGAATCTCTTATTACCCATTAATACATCGAAACGAGCGGCAATCGTGCGCCGATCAAGGGTGAAATCACTTCATCATGGCGGTCGGCGCCTGCGCAATTATTGTGTGAACAAACGTCAAACGCGCAGTTTTATACTATAATGTAAGATTACATGTGTGGGATGGGATGACTTTGTTACAGTCTGTTTACTCAAAGTAATTTTTTTCATAAAAGGAATTATGAGGTCTTGACTTATTTTTGTACTTAACAGATGAGATAATACGTGTCGTCGGAATTTAACAAACATTGAAGCAAGTGAGTTAAAACCCAAACTGTTTTATTGTAACTGGATATTGCACTGCTGCTATGCCGAATCAATCATCATCAATCTATCAAGTAGCATGCAATTTGACAAACTTATCCGATACAGAAATTAGCCAATTTCATTTTAGTGGATATATATACAACGTGTAACATAATAAACGCACATCATGAAAGTAGTTTGTTCAAATACGGCTACTGAATCAATTCCAGCAATTTTTAACATGGGTAATTTTTTATCACTGAAATAATTAAAACGAATTAAATTATAGTCACCCAATTAATAAACAGCTAAAATAAACGAAAATGTATCATAGTTTAAGGCAATAAGGTTTTTGATGCAATAAAGGCAAACATTATTGCCCTTTATTTAACCTTATTTATTGTAATATACCCATACTATCTGCGCACAATAAGGAGAACTAATTCCTTGAATTAAAATATTTAAGTACATATAAGTAACATAATATTGTCTTCTATTTACGCGAATATTATTCATTGAAATTAAACTGCTATATACGGATTTTATAAAACACCAACGCTCGTTGAAGTCTGCTGTGTGTGAACATGTGCAACAGGGGACCAACCACTACCTGAGATTTGACAAACCACAGATTCTCGCTAAAGAACACCGATTCCTACCAAGGATGCTTCGCGAGGCTATTGAAATCAAAAAACATCCTAATTTTAATAGAGAAGATGGTTGGAATGTACCACCAGCTTGGGATCCAGTAATAAAAATAGTCAAACCCAAGAAGAAGCAAACCACAGCTAGACTTCATGATACTTTGAGCTCATTCTGCGTAAATAGAAACACCAATGATTAAATTATGTTCGGGTACTTTGAAATAACTACACTGGAACATTGAGACAACTGCCATCTTAGTCTCCCCGTGACCATGGCTGCTGAAAAGCAACCGAAACGTCGGGGAAAGTGTAAAAGTAAAAATAAATTAAATCTAAATAGTTTAATAATAATTTAATTAGCTTAAAAAATTTGTAAAGTTTAATAGTAGTAGTAGGAAAACAATTTTCAAAATTTTGTAATACATATAAGTAACATTTTAATGATTGTATTATTATTACGATTTAATAATCTAATTGGGGTGTTTGAGACTGTGCGTTTATTACGTTACATGTTGTATATATACCTATAGGCAAATAAATATCAATATATTTATACAAACCGAACTATAATAGTACCTGCTACTACAACAGTTTCCTTCAAAGTTTAATCTATAATTATACAAATGCCCAAGCACTTGCATTGAAAACAAAACATTCAAAATCAATGATGTTTGTAGTATAAGTACTTGTTAATTTATCACTTGAAAATATATAAAACGACACTCACAATGATATATTATTATTTATTACAAACTCACAAGTAAATGCGAAACGTTATGTCTTGTAATAGTCACCGATCATATTACGCACGCGCCGTAAATAAACTTAATTCACATTAAATCACATTTAATGGTCTCTGAGCTTACAACAATTATTATATTCGCTAAATCGTAACAAATGGTGTATTACATTATAATAAATATTATACATATATTTATTGTTGCTGATCGTAAAAGGTGATACAAATCTTCTACACTACATTAAATTCGACGAAGTAGTTTTACAATACCTTACGTCATTGCCACTAATAAAATTTTATAAGTATTGAAATCGTTATATTTGTTGCGAAATATTATGGCCTAGTCGCTATTCGATCAATGTTAACATCACGACCAATAAAAAGAATTATAAATCGTAATTACTCAATTAAATGAAATATGCAGCTTCCGACAATACTTTTAATTAATCAAATAAATCATTATTGAAGATATGAAGAGACCTTGTTGATTTCGAGTGATGTAAAAACTTAAGATGGTATCGCTGAATGTACGACTCCAATGTCATTATCATTCATAAGCTGAGCATTTATTTTTTAAATTTAATGGTATGTGCACACAACTTGAGCCTATGATAAAAATAATCATTTTGTTAATATATCATTGTCAGTCCAGAATGATTATAATTCCATTATGGCTATTTACTGCTACCATGAATCTAGACTGCAATTACCTTTTAACCAAACAATTATTTTTTAATCTGAAAGCATAAAGATTAACCTAACGATAAATTATAAAACCTCCTTTACCAGACTGATACTGAGAGATGTCTCCTCAAAGATTGTCATTAAAAAGTAGCATTTTTGATCGTAGTCAAGTTATTTACAACTACAACCAGGATAACAAGATATCAATCCAAATTAAGAATCGTTAATTTGACATACAAACAATACAAACTCATAGCTGTATCCTAAACAAGTAGGTACAGCCTACATAATAAGTGCCTTACACTACCTCTGGCACATTTTTTTACAAACTACTGTTTTAATAACCAATTTTCTCTGACTACCGGCAGGCAGCGAGGAAAGACTAATAACAAATTGAAGTATGTTTACATGCCATTTTGTGAACATAATATTTGAAGTAACTTTCTTTCGCTTCTTTTAATGGAAGCTTTGTAACCATCAGCCATATGTAAACCGATACTATACGGTGTGATATTTATCGTCAACTGGCCAGTGTTCCAACGACCAATTATGATTACAGCCGCGCGATCCGGCCAGTAATTATGAATTAAACTATAATTGGAGTTAATTTTACAAGCCATTCTGTTTGCCGTACCTGCAACATTTTTCACATGCCGCGTAAGATGTGCCATGTTTCCGTTCTTGTTCTAATTATACTTGATCTAAGTACCTAATTTACTTTAGCTATGTTCTTTTAAATAATGTAGTAGAATTCTAGTAAATGCCTAATTGTAGTGTACACAAAGTTTATCAAGATCCATAAGAAGGTAAATTATTACTCGCGCGTACGTACCTGCGTGAATTAAATAAGTACCTACTCATATCCGGCGGGTTTATAGTAGTAGCAAGTAATTACTTAATTCCCGTCTATTAAATGTTGCTTTGTTTAGAACATAAATAATTGCTTAATATATTTTTAGAGAAATTATACTTTTTAATTGTTAGGGGGTTGAAGAATGCCCTTAATAAAGTCGGTTTTAAAAGAAAAAAAAGAGACACATTATTTTTGGTTTTGAATAAGAACTATACGGTATCAACATCCTTATTCCTTAAAGCATCAATTTCTTTAACAGTTACTAAGAATCTGGGAGCCATTTTAGATCAATGAAGAACGGACACTGGAGGTGCTAGACTTTCTACCATATTATTTAATGTATGTAAATTATTATGAAATAACAAGATATGAAAACCAATTTTAATTACGAAAGATAAAGCACAGAGGTATCAATCACTACTTAAGCATTTGCTAAAGCTCGAGAAAAACGCAATCAAACAACCTAAATTTGCATTCTAACGGATTTTTTTCTAGACTCCATGAAGAGATAGTCCGTTAGCAAGGAAGCCAGTATGATCTTTACCCCTTGCGCTAGCAGCGTAGCGGTTTTTTTAACGAATAAATTACATAAATGAATTAATTGAGAATATTAACTATTTTAAATATACATTTCAAAAGGCTGGTTCCATAGCAATAGCTCTACATATCTCTTATTGAGTTGGCAACTAATTGAGCTCAAAGCTGGACTATTAAACGAGCCGATAATTCTGCGGGCCCACGGTGCGCAGGACTTTGAAAAATTACGGCCATAACTTAACGCGGTCACTTACAGACTTCCCTATTGAGATATCAATACTAGATGACGTCGTACGACGTACGCCTCTCGCGTAAACACAACCCTTACTAAGGATTACATTTTTACTTAAAATTATTATATTTAAAAGCGACTCTAACAAAAATTATAAAATTATGATTATATATCATGTAATATATATGTATATATCATGATTATAGTGTGATTGATTGGCAGTCGTTTGGCACCTCGAAATAGAGCACAGGTTCGACGGGATTTAATAGATTACTATTAAATTACAATCAATCATCAATCATTGAAAGAACATACAATGATAAATATTACTTTAAAGCTCTGAATAGCTACTATTAAATCAAAATGAGACAATGACACTACGTGCCTTTAAATTTTTTATAAGTTTACTTCTACGACGTAGTGACGTAGTACGCTAGTATTAAAAAAAAATTCAGACCATCCAAAATTATGTTTCAAATGATTACTTAGGTTGCCTTGAACTTTGATAGGTATATCATGAGACTAAACATTCTAGGGCGTTTATTTTTCTTTTACGATGCGTTTTTAAATGCCGCACTACGAAATTCATGGTTCATTGGCAAAATACATCGCTTTTTATTAATAGAGAAGACCATCATAGAACGCTCTTCTAAGGAAAATTGCGTTGCTGGAGTTTTATTAGCTCTATGTGACCAAATAATCTCTATATAAATATTTATAATAGTACCTATAGTAAAATGATGCACTAAAAATTAAAAAGAAACTCGTTCATGACTTATGAATAAAAAAGAAAGAAAATCTGTTTTATATGCTCCTCATGAGTCAAGCGTATCTTTAGTATGTCTTGTTAATTGACGTTAATAGGCACAATCATAGCCAATGCAATTTTAGAAGGCCAATTATATTCTATTTTGTTTACACGACTTGATTGGAATACCCTACATTTGAATTACACTTTCTGTTGCTATACATATTACATAAAACCCAGTAATCATCAAGATCACTTTGATGATGTTTTGCAACTGTTGATGAACCAAAAACAAAGCCATCAATACGTTTCTTTTATTTATTTTCATTACGTATCAAATATTTATAACACAACGTTCCTCCACAACTACATGTATATGCATTACATATAATTAGTTTATTTTAAGTATGTATTCAAGTGGCTTAAATATGAACTGTTTAAATTATTTAAATATAACGTACCGGTACCGATCACAAAAAGCGCAAGGTTAAGAAGCTGGCGAGGTGAGCTAGATGCCTATAAAAGATAGAGTTAAATGGAAGAGCAAGGGGAGGTACTGCAGCTGTACAGAATTAGACTTATATATATATTAAATTTTAGATATTTAAACTGGTACTCGAGTTCTGTATGAGCTTATTACAATATAATAGATTTAGGGCAAAACAATGGCAAAACATTGAAGCATTTATAAGTAAATCAATATTTTTATTTTACGCCTTATTTACTTTCAGGTTTAATTTACGTTAAGCAAAAATGCACGTACCCTAAATGCACTACATTACTTAAATCTAACCCACAAAAGCTGTAATATAATTTCTTAAAAGCAATTTATTTTTTTGTTTAATGTTAGGAACCACTGTATTTTTCCGATCGAGTGTTAAAACTCGATCGTAAAACATTAGAGATATCGTAGTGAAACTTCTCAGAGAATAAATATTGTAAGGGGGTGATTTATAGAGTCGGGGCGAGGCTTGCAAGCCGATCGGCCGGCCGATGTTACTATCGGGATGGCTTGAAATATGCCTGCAAAGGGCTATTGTTGTGATGTGAGAAACGGTGTATAACAAGCGCCGCTTTTGATCGATGGGCCGGCGGATACAACCGTCTACGTATATTTTATAGCACTAAAATACACGAAAACTGTTGCTAATTTTGTAAATTTGCACGAGATGTATGGCTCTGGGTACGATTTAGAGAACGTTTTTGCAAAATAAACGAGATATGTACGAATTATTTCGTTGTTTCTGTTCATATGTAGCGTATTGAAGGATACGGAACGATATTGTGAGGTATTTTAGTGGCAAGCAGGACTTCAAAATATTAATGTTATACCTAAATATATTTTACGTAATTGCAATACCTACATCCTTAGTTTTACCATTTAGTGCTATAAATGCTCTTTTTTGATCCAGTAGGGTGATTGGTCATGCGTAACTGACGATCCTAAGGTTCCATATGTACCTATCTGACAGATTGAGTAAAGGATAATCGACGTTTTGTCGGGAATTATCCAATAGCAACATACTAAACGATAAGTGTGCGCTATTAGACGCGTGGGACTTAAACGTAACTAGCGACATAAACAGGATGTCCCAGAATATGTGAATCAAATTGTAACGGGAGATTCCTTAAATCGGGAGACTTTGAACTACAGGTACTTCGTTTATGGCAAATTTTAATTTTTTTCACTATTATTATTTGAGAAGGTTGATTCGTCAAACTAAAAATATTTTTTTTTAAACTGACGTAGTTTTGAAATCGCAGCATTGTTTGGTATATAGATTTTTTATTTTTACACGATTGCCTTTATATTTTTTTATTTTGCCCATTTGATAGGTAACCTAAGGAATCTTCCGTTACAATTGGACTCACATGTTCTGGGACACCCTGTATGTGTACCTACCTACTTCCCACTGATTAACCCCTCGGCAAGGACATATAGATTTCTGTTCTTAATTAATACCATTAATTAAGACCTATTAAGAAACTATTCAAATAATCCGCTTAATGAGACAACAAAGACTGATAATGTCCAAAACCACTTTCTAGCTAGTTAAATTCAACACCATTCAACAGCCCGGATTAGGCATCTAGATAACAATCGGCGTGAACAAAGTCATTATGACCAGCCTACAGTGACACAGAGCTATTCATATTAATCCACGGTGGGCACTAGTTAAGACCTCTACAGACTGCCCACTTTGTGTCGCACGAAGTACTCTTTAATGCTGTGACACTAATTTGTGCTTCCCAGCGGATTGAAAAACAAATGATCGTTTTGCCTGACCTGTTACTGTTAAATGAGGATTAAAATGTTGCATTCACCTATTACAATACATTCTACGAATATTTAGTTATTCGAAAATGTATGTAGATAATATACAATGTACAATAGTGTTGTGTCCAGTCATTTTAATATGTGCGTGTGGTGTGAGGGCTACTTTGTTAAATCTCTTTGAAAATGTGCTTAGGATTTAGTAAACATTCCCAAAGAATTGTGAAAGTTGGAATTAGATTTTGTGAAAGTCAAAAAAGCGAGCTATGGACCGTAAAGTTGGGCCCTCAGTTCTCACAATGAGGATTGAGGGCCCACCTGTACCGGATAAAGTAAAGACACTACAGAAAAAGTCTTTATGTCATAATCTAAGCTAATGCCAAACAAAATTTGTGAAAACAAGATATTATCACAAAACACTGTCCTACTTTGTATATCTTCGTTCAAAATGGGTCCTCAATTCTCATACACGCAAAGTTTATTCCGCAAATATAATGAAACCATAAACTTACAGCTGCTGTTTGAAATTCTATAAGCTACTGAATAAACAGTTAAAATTTTTGAAAAAAAGAACACCTCACCACTTCTACTTGTTTTAAAGGTATGAACTTAATGGCGAAATTCTAATTTCGCATTTGAATTCCTCTGGGCATTCTATGTTTCAACAGTTCAAAGCATTCCTGTGCCATGTATAATTCTAATACACTAACACCATAGCTTATTTTATGTAAAATTTTCATAGAACCTACTAACACAACTAACTCTTTCGGAACATTCTGTGCAGTCTGTATATTCTATATACAGACTGCACATATTATTTTCTCTAGCATTGCAACTTGTTTTGTGAGCCAAATAAAAATAGTTAACACAGTCAACAATAATGACAGTAATTAAATAATACGCCGATAAAAGGCTTTTTAGATCGTATTGAATTAATTGTTGATGTAGTGTTACAGATCTGTGGGTAAGGATTTACTCTGTATTTTAAATGCCGATCCTAAATTTACCGTCACACAACTATCGCTTGACAGAATGTTGCTAGTCTATCAGATGCCTTTAGATAGTAAATCTAAATTAATTTCAAAGGCGAGTGGGTGACAGTCCGGCTGACCTAAACAATCAGTGGGCACAAAGGGCGGTGGCGCGGCCCTTAAGCACTTAGCTCTTGTTAGCTACGGTGCATGTTATAAGCAAATTTACAGATAACTTGACCTATTTTAAAAGCTTTTATTTGACTAGTCGGATAAATTTCTGTAAACTTGTAAATGTACAAATGCAGTGCTGCACGCTTGTCATATGCGACGATGACGTAACAAAGCAGATACACATACATACATACAGCATACTTATTAAGATATATGCTTATGTTATAAAAGAACAGTATATAATAGGTACATCATTATTGTTTTTCTGTGTATGCAAGAGACTGCAGGTGTTTCTTTATAGGTACGTCTAAACATTTAGGCAGAGGTTTATTGTTCCTGTGGTTAAGTTATGTTTACATCGTAAGTTTATATTATAGAGCAACCATTCTATAGGACAAAATACAGCCTAGTTTTACGACTTAGGCGTATTACAGCCACAGTCAGCTAAGTCTAGTACACACGTAGGTACAGTGCACAGTTCCAAATTCTGCACAAATATATAAACACATAAAACGTCAATAGGCCAGTACCGAGCACTACTGATATTTAAGCTGCAATTTATTAACAGTCCGGATTAGCTGAGTTAAGCAGTGACACAATACTTCCAAGTAGATAATTCGTAATCCCCGTTTGGTTTCTAAAGTAACGATTATGCGGTCGCTTTATTTTATAAATTGAACCAAATTTTATACGGTGGTGGCTATAAATCCACTGTGCTCACAAGCTCAGTTGCATTGTTCGCGGGATTGCGTCATTTGTCACGTTTCTGCGCTGATGCGCTTGCGCAACCTACTCATGTTACTTCGTGCTCTCCACTCACAAATACTGTTCCTTTAATAATGAGCCCAGCTTACGTGAATAACAGATTTAATGCCTTCCCGAGCTTAACTTTATACCCATTTTATGTCCAACTAAAACACTTTACGGGAATAATGACTAGAGATTTCTTTAACATGTTTTCCAACAAAAAAATTAATTAATTGGTTCATTACTTTTAGACATAAAAACACGTTGTGTATCAAATAATGGACAGGTGACGCTTTTTTCGTTAAGGGGACAAAGTTGCACCGTGGTCTATTTCTTTGAAAAATCACTTTGTGAAAAAAATATGAACAAGCAATTTAACGCTTGTTTATAAACACCTATGGTATGTACCTGTGATACGGTGAACGACAACAAATTGTCAACATGTCGGCCGCCTACGTCATGTCGTCGAGATTTATGCGTTCGGGCTGCGCGGACGCACAAATTGGCGGGAAACTGAGAACACGGACGGATACGTTGATTTCCAACATTCCATTAACTCGGTTATGCATAACAAGCACCGCATTATGTAGACAATATAAAAACACTAACTAGAATGCAAAGAAGCCTTGAAAATTATCTTTTAAGGATCTTAGTATTACGCTACTAAGCTCTACCTACGAGATTTTGTACTTGTTGGTTGACTTGTCGTATTATAATTAACTAAATACGTGTCCAAACTTACGATGTCAAGGCGGAACTATAATTTATTATTGTTATTCCACGTAGTCAGTGTAAAAAGAACTAAAAAGCGTAGCTTAAAGTGTTCGCTTTTATGTCAAGTTTTATATGAATTGATGAGGTAGTTACCTCATTCACAAATCGTTTGTTTTTGTTAATATTATATGTACTTACATAATAGGAAGTTGTTATTTTATGAATTATAAAAGTAGGATCAAATGGGAGTGTATAATATTAGCTAAAAATGCATAAAATAATATCTATGTTAAGATCTTATGTAATAATATGTATCAACTAATTGCATTCTACTGCACATTGTCAGTCTTCGTGCTAATTATCACAGAATATTTAACAAAAAATAAACGATGTAATCATTTGAGCTTACGCCAGCACAGAACAAACTAGGTTGTCAGTAAATACGACTTTAAAAAAACACTTTATAACAACTATATTACAAATACAAAATTAATGGCAGCGAACGCGCATAATTTACCTACTGTTTCTACGATATCTAGACGTTCAGTCGTAAAGCTTTTAGCATAAATAAAACGTTTGTACAAGCGAGCAATAAATCACCATTAGTTCACTGAGGTCAAGTTCAAATTAATGCAGAACGTGTGTAAACAGCATACGATAGCGTTTTATCTGTTCGCCCTTTTGATTCCTACCCTTCACAGTGGATATCTACTCTTTCCTAATGCGAATGCAAAAGCGATTTGTCGCCGTCCAACACATATCTAAACTTTGATGTACTGTCACCGTCAAAAGTTCGTAAACAGACTTGAAGCAAATTCAAGTTTCTTTACCAATTGACCGTAAAAAATTTCGTAAGCTTATTTAATGACTTACTACCCAGTTGTATTAATAACGTAGGTAGGTAAGCGTGAATGCATCCGTGATTGTGAAACTGTGTCCGTACTTATAGAAAATATGTAGGATTCCTTAGATTTATATCTAAGCATAAATAATTGTATTATTAGTACTTTTTACTGTGCTGTGTAAAATTCAGTATGCCCAATAGACGACTAAAGGCTTTATTAGGTACCATTCACAGACTTTAAACATTGGCTGGTTAAATATGGGTTTAGTAGGTACTCATTCTCATACCGTCGCCGACGAGAGTTAATATGTGTAAGATATTATAATTTATCGTTACTTTTAAACTAGGCGATTCAGTTTCTACCTCAATGCATTGCCTAATAAATTTATTTTTATAGTTATGACATTTCCTTAGGGGTTTTTATCCCATCTGTACTTATGTAGGTCCAGAGCTGAGTCCAACTATGTGACATTTCCCTGCATCCACTATCTAAAGGTTGCAAACACAAACGCTAACTGAACTCGCGCGAAAGGTTACATTAGCTACAAATTCAATACTGTGTATTCACCTTGCCTTACCCGCAGTCATTACAAGCCGTTTGTTTAAATGTTCCTCATTTTGTCTACAATCGGAGATGTGTGACGTCGATAAAGTATGTATGTATCATTCGTTAGCGAACATAACGTTGTTAACTAACTTTATTGGCAATACGTTTGTCTTGACAAAATGGCGATTTCTGATCTTTGCAGACGATATGAAACCTATTATTACATGTGAGCTAACAATGTAATTATTCGAAGAAATAATTAATTTGATCGGTTTAAAAATGGTAAATTTCAAGTCCTTTTAAGGAAAATTACCTACCTGCATTCAATAGATAATTCTATAATGAAAGCCATAAAATTGCCAGCGCTCGAAAATGCTAGCCTTATCGGTACATCTTATACAGCAAACTCTCTATTTGAACTATTTGAGTGGAACCTATAACTTGCTAAATACATTACCAGTGTAATATAGTGCTGTTAAAGCCTATTAGTGTAATGGAACATAGCCTAAACTACTTTGGTACATAATTAATATGGAGTAAGGAATTGTAGATACTAAATATAAACATTAAACTTTACTGGTCCTCTTTACGGTGACTAGTAATGGCTAAAGCTTGTAACAATGTCGTAGCGACTAAAGCGAATTCTTTCCAGTTATATGCAATCGCCATTTTAAAGCTATTTTAATTGTATGCGTAGCTCATAAGTCATAACTTACTATCTATTTCTATTTCGAGTTCAAGGTTTTATTTGAATGAGATACACTTATTTTATTTATAGATCTACACCTACGAATTGGTATTAGAGTACCTAAACACGTAAATACGCGAATCATTAAATTAAAAATTTTAATTAGTGTTTCCTACTTTGTCGTTCATACACACTCCCGGAGATCTGTAGGGGTAGGCAGATGTGGATAATAATTAAATTTTTGACCTGTTTTATGGCCCTCGTAAAATATTGTAAATACCAGACACCATATTTTAAAACGTAGAAAAATTTTCGTCGCATTTGGAAATCAGATTCTTACGAGCAGCTGTAAGCATAGATACACGTAAACTTATAACACGGCATCAATGAGGCAGTCACATACATAATAATTATTAGTTGCTCATCTGTTATAATATAACTTCATATGACATTTTCAATTGTATACGCATAAAGATATTCATTTAGGTATATTTAAGAAATTAAACGAAATATTTTGTCAACAGCGAACAAGAAGCAGCGGTGATGAAAGCCAATCCTTGGCTTTACCATTACTATGCAGTGCAATCAAAGCTGCATTATGGATTGGCTTACGAAGCGGCAACAAGAATGTACGGGCCACCACCTCCTGACATACAAGTCTATCCGCCAACTATGCAATATACACCAACACCGCCTGTTTGTATTAACGGGAACCAACCGGTCATGATGCCCAATCCTGGCATTCAACCTCATATTCCACATGTCACACCACATTTGGCACCAATGCATTATGCCTATGAGAGACCGGACAACGGACCTGTGGATTACTCAGTCTCACTACAAGAAAACAGGTAAATTATTCTACTTTCCGATTTGACGGTCAACAATTGTTATATATTTATGCAAACAGCATAAACCGTTCATGGTCAATACTCGATTAATTTAAATTGTCAGTTAACCTAACATCGTAACGTTTAGGTATCGTGTATGGCCTAGAAATGATCTTACTAATTGCACTCTGACCTCATACCGTCCATCTAATATGTCGTTTTAGGAATGCATGTGTAATTAGCTACATCTGTAAATTGTTTTCTTGGTTGCCGGGACGAGTCAGCATAGTGAGTACGTTTGAAGTTCCACATGTGTAACTTTAGATTCCTGTTTCAGGTACCACAATTTACGGATAGAGGATACGAGGATCCAGCCTAATGCTAAACGGAAAGGGAAAAATCTTGACGACAAACCAAACACACCGATATCCAATATGTCTCCTCGTTGCACTCCATCAACCATCACATCTGGAGGCGATACCCTAATTGCAGTTTCAGCAGGATCCATTGCCAGTAGACGACCAGGATCAAAAAATTTTAACATAACAGAAACTGAAATGGTTGACCAATGGAATCCGAGTCCCACGTGGTCGGAATCAGCTTTACAAAAAGTGCCTGATGTTTGTCATCAGGACTTGAGTCCTTACGTGACGACCACGCCCCCCACGCCGTCTGGAACACCTACAGCTTACACTCATAACTACAGCCATACCTTCGTGTTTGACTGGTCACCAGAGCAATATGTTCCTCATACTAACAATAGATGTAACACTATAACTACAGAAAGTTCCTATCAACAAACGTGGAATAGGAGTCAAAGGACAACGTTCGCTAATAATGCGGAGAATTCGGTAGATGAAAACTCCAATCCTAATAGAATAAGTTTACCAATGAGGGTCAGTAATCCACCGCCAGCGTATAATGCATCTAGGGAGGATGCACTTAGAAGGCAAATTGGTAAGTATCTATCTATATTTGAATTCAATGAATAGAATTTTCAGTTATCGTATCTACTGTTGGAACCAATATTTCGTATCTTAAGATAGTTGGAATCTGTTTCGGAGTGCAGAGATTGTAGATACATAAATAAAGTAAGATAAATGCGCAGCAGCAATGCGTCTGCACTACCAACACCAGATAAATTTACAACAGAATAAAATATACTTACTAACATTCGCTTTTTCTTATTGTTTTAGATCATCCACATCCAGATTCGCCGGATGCCAAAAAGCCTACGTTATAACTGTAGTATAATTCCATATAATTTCTTTAAATAGTTCAATAATTTGTTACCTTGTAATAATAAATTTTATTAATTTTAGATAAAAAGCTCTGGAACTCTCCTGTGATCTTTGTGTTAATAAGTTTTTTGTAAAATGCTAGATTGTTTGTACATATTGTCCAATTTCAAGGATTTGTACAAAAATTATAGTAAGTAGTTAATATTAGTATAGTTTGTATATTATGATTCACATGCAATGTGATTTGTTTGTGTATACGAAGTGTATCATTCTTGTAAATAAAAGTTCTTCGTTAGTATTAGTATGAATGATCGTAGATATTCCTATGCCGTCCATTTTCTAGCTCCTTTTATTCCTAGTTATATTCATAAATTATACACGAATGCAATATTGCTTCAAGTACCGTTCAACTACGAGGCTGCGACTCCCTATTGAATAAAACAATAGGCATTCTGGTTTAAACTCGGTCTAATTTCTCTTACTGTCTTTCAAATATTCAAAAAGTATCTATATGCAATGGAATATAGAGATGCACAATTTTGGAAAAGTTATTTATTTGCTTATGTACTTTTAATGTTCTTAAGTATTTGTTTTGATGGACATTTAGCACAACAAAATTATACTGTAGGTACTACTACGCCTAGGCAAGCAAAAGTAAATTGTTCCAAACTGGCGAGCTAGTATATCAATCTACTTTTTTAAATTTTTTCGTGCGATGTAGATAAGTCAGAAGCCAGTACGTACCTTTTCAGACCATGATATCGCTGCATCTACTGTATTAATGTGTATGCTGTGTAAACTATGTTCCTTTGATTACTATTCTTATCTGAATATAAGTTATATTGGTCTACAAACCAACCGTGTAATTCCGTCCAGTATTGGGACTCGTAAAATAAGAATATTGTACAAAATAGTCTGTAAGTATGTAAAATATGAAACAGGAACAACTATTTGTAACAGGAGACGTATCTAGTATTAATTTATGATCACTATTTTGTTGATTGAGTTTTGTGAAGTAAAGATTATTATGACCTTGAAAAGTATGTATTTTAATTCCTCCTCATTCCTAAATAAAATCTATCTTCATACACAAAATCTAGGTACAATTTAGGGTGTTGATTAGGTACTATATTGTCCAAGACATGTTTTACCGTGTCGGTATTCAAATATTAAATTAATAGGTACATAAAATATTATTTCTAATCATATGAAATTCAATTGATTAAAAACCAACCATAAATGTCAATTTTTAAAATGTTAAATTATTATGGGTTTATCCTAAAAATATTCTAATAATTAAAATTTAGTTAAAATGAAGTTTATCGAGATCTTTGTTTAATTAACGTTTATGTTCCTTGTAGGTACTGACTAATTGTTGTAAATGAAGGGATCTCTAAAAAATCCTTCTATGCATTAAACTTGTTTTGCATGCACAACACACAGCTTGCCCAAATGAGGTGGCCTTTACCTTTTTGCAAATAAATATATATTTTGTTTTACAAGCTACAAGCTTAGGTAACCTATACAATAAAACGCATAAATTTATCATGAATCGATTTTATTTTACAACTAAATACTCTTATCAGGGAAAATAATTAATTAAAACCATTACAATTATTTAATTAATCGGGTCTGAGGCGCATATTCCTCAGAAGACAAAGATCTTTTGCGGTATCTTTTCTTCCATACGGAGTAGACAGATCGTACAATCTAAGAATTAATCCTATATTAAAACTGTCTGGAAGACATTTAATCAATGTTGGAACTAATTCACTGGGCATTTTCTGCAAAACTAATTGAGCTCTATACTCTTATCAGGGAAAATAATGAATTAAAACCATCACAATTATTTGATTAATCGGGTCTGAGGCGCATATTCCTCAGAAGACAAAGATCTCTTGCGGTATCTTTTCTTCCATACGGAGTAGACAGATCGTACAATCTAAGAATCAATCCTATATTAAAACTGTCTGGAAGACATTTAATCAATGTTGGAACTAATTCACTAGGCATTTTCTGCAAAACTAATTGAGCTCTATCATGCCCACATTGCACAACGTATATGAGAAACTGTAAGATAAAATCCGTTTGAGGCGTGACATCGCCGTTTTTGCCTGCCAATTGTGAAAATGAGGTAAATAATGTTTCCAAGGCAGATTGTAAGGGTTCCTTCAAGGTAATTCCAGATATACTCTGTCCTTGTGAATAGTACATGCTGCTGTCACTAGAATTATCATTAAGCCTCCTTACTTTGGTGCTCGAGCAATGTGGGTCTAAATCCTCTGATTCTTCATGACGCCGTTTTCTAGATACTGAGGTTTTAACAGAATTACTATTTTCTAAAGCAGCGTAAATACAATAAACTGCTAGTTTGGCGAGAATAGCAGATTGGGGTTCTACCAAATCTTCGCATAATTTAGCATTGTACAGGTATTGAGGCAAGACATGCAACAGCAAAGCCTCAGTACATCTCTCTATATCCAAATGGAACATAGCAATCACTATATCTACTGACCTATCAAGATCTTCTTGATAACGGAATTTCAATGTCTCCTTGACCAGGTTGGTAACAAACCAGATAGGGCCAGTAGTATTTAAAAGACTTTCTATTATATGTGTAGCATCAATGTGGAGATAACCTCTTGCCTTAATATCCTCCCAAACTGTTTGTAATTGTTCAAGTATAGGCTGTCTTGAGATAATGTTATGTGATATTGTCAATGCTTTGGACTTTGGTACAGAAGGGGGATGAATGTCATACTGCATTTTTCTTATAATTTGACACATGAGGACAGTTCTCTCCTTAAAATTATCCAGTTGAGTTAACTCAACTTCAGTTGGTGGCACCAAAAACTGCTGGACCATATTGATAGGTTTCAAAAATGCATCTTGATGGACCACATTAATGTATGAACACAGCCAAACAGAGGCACAGACAGCCAAAGATGCCATTTTTTGTCTCAAAGAATCTAACATACATTTAACATCTGCTGATGAAAGGGAACCTTGCTCCCAAGCAAAGAGAATTTCTTTTACTACTCCACTTACATTCACACAGAGATCATGAGGCTTAATGTTAGTATTTTTGAAATCAAATTCTGGGGCACTCAAGTGGTGGATAAATATATCCACAAGTTGAGAGTCACACTTTTGGAGAATTTGATCGGGAGATTTATGAACTCCATGATAAGGCATACACTCCCTGACCCACTTATCAAAGAAGGAATCTCCATTTTCATCTAAAACTGCATCAGCCCCATAATCTTGTACAATAGAGCATAGAATTAGAAATGAAATATCAAAGATATAAACTTTGGACTGAGGAGCACCCTTTTCACTAGCAGCTAATAAAGCAAATTCGTTAAACTTTATCAGTCTTGAGACAAACAATTTCAACTTTCCTTCAACTGTGGCAACTGCAAGGATAGTGTCTAATGTGGTGCCACCAACAATTTGACAAAGCATTGCATGTAGAGATTCTTGGGTTTTATGAAAATCACCTCCCATTGTCTTTAGTATACCAGCCAATGTTGGCTCAGCCCGAGTGATAAATGATGGGACAGAACCTTGAAGCCCTGTTGGTTCCAACTTTTGTAACTTAACATCCTTATTCTCACGCTTTTGTCTAAAATATGCTAAGTGACTTTCCGAAACCACATTCAGTTTCATCAAAGGTTCCAAGAGGGATACCACACTGTTGCACGAGTTTTTAGTATCAACAATATCTAACAGCGGAGTAGATTGCAGTAGCTTTTCAAAAGCCTCAACTAATTCAATAGAGTATTCACTATCTTTGTTTGAGGTCCCACAAGTATTATGTAAGTAGTTAATGACTTGTGGTATCTTCAGAAAGGTAAATGCCGCCCATAATGATTGCTTTAGAGCATCTTTACTGGAATCATTCAGGGAAATAAAGCATGCCCTGATCAGTTCGCAGTACAGTCTTGATAGAGAATATCCTTTGATTCTCTGTATCATAAGAAGCTGATTGGATAACTGTTGCATATCAGCACTTGGATTAGCCAGTACATTAATAGCTATCAAAGCTTGTAGACAATGAGTCACAGGTTCTGGCTTAGTGTTCAATGGTGCTATTTTGTCAATGTCCATATTACATATTTTTTGCAATGTTTCATGAATTGTAACTGGTGCCTTAAATTGAGTGTTCATCATCATAAATGCTGTGATTTCCTGACATTTCTTTGTCACTTCATTATACTCATTGGGATCATTTTGCTTGGCTAAATAGAACATGGCCAGTAAGAAGTCTGTATTAACAATTGAATTTAATAGGGATGTTGATTTTTCAAGCAGTTCCTGACTTTGGATAGGGTTTGATGATGGATACTTGCTAAGGGAATAATGATACACTTGCAAAAGCCAAAGTATTATTGACGAAACGGCAAATGCCAACACCTCTTCCTCCATCTTTCCTCGACATGTAATACCATCAAGGAAGCTTTCCAAGAACTCTAAGAGGCTCAAAATGCAATGAGGTTTATGAAATGCGTCGAATTTAGCTATACGTTGTAAAACCGCTGCGTAAGATACTAAGTGAGACGCTAAAGAGTGTTTTAAATAAGATATTACTAGTTGGTTAGCTCCACAGCCAACCATAGCTTGCTGAAGGATACAATCTGCGAGGTTATACAAGTCTCCACTGACGCCTCTTGGTAGTATGGTCTTGATATTGATGCCCCATTGTATATCCGTCCATCGTTCTCGCCAAGCTTTGAGGATTAGAGCCTTTAGTGAGCTTGTTTTACTTGTCACTTTTGATGCATCCATTGCAACCATATTTTGTTACGATTCCACTAGTTAGTACACTTAAGTTATTGTTTATATCAAGGCACAATAAGTCATTATTACACTTCACTATTTAGTTTTAGAGTCATTTATTCACATATATCACATTTTGGTCATTCTTGGTGATTTTAGTGAAATTAGCGAAATCAGAAGCTCGCAACGTCAGAAGTCAGAACTAGTATGTTTGCCAAGTATTTATTCACCTGGCTAATACATATCACGTATTTCATTGGTTAATAACATGCCTACCAACGGGATCAAGACAAATAGGCTGTAGAGAACCTACTGACATTGCGGATACGTTTAGCTGTACAGAATTGATCGACAACTTGATTTGATATGCAAGCGTGTGGCAATTTCTATACTATATAGTAAGTCAAAATTGTAATATATAGAAATAAATATGTAATTACACTACATTTTATTTGGATTAGTATTTTATAAACACAGAATCAACAACTACTAAAACACGATGAGTGAAATCGAAGTTAAGAGCGCAACGAAACGTAATGTCAAAAAGTTAACCCTCGTGGTTTGTTTACAAACTTTATCATTTAACGAAAAGAAGAATTCAAAAGAAAATAACATGAGTTTTAAAAATTATCAAGACAAAATAAATGAAGGTGATACAGTAATTCTGTATCTAAGTAATACATTGTACGCAATTGATGTACAGCGTGAAATAAAAAACAAAAAGGGTGATATGGTGGACAATGTTTTTCAAACTCCCTTTGGTGCTTTGAAAGTAAGAACTTTAATTGGAGCTGACTATGGAAGTCGAGTAAGGGTTAAAATATTATAAACCGCAAATATTCTTATGAGCTTTACACAAAAAAATACATTTCAGAGTATTTCTAACCTTATCAGTGATAAGGTTAGAAATACTCTAAAATGTATATTAATTAATCGCAAATTTAGAAAAAAATATATATGAAGGCTTAAATGATAAGTTATTACTTAAGTCGACTAACTTTCTTTTTTGTTCTTTGCTTTAGCCTGCAAAATGTAAAATTAAATTATATCTAAATGCACCAGTCATGGAAATTGTTAAAATATTTTTCTACATAAATAAACAGTCTTATAAATCTAGTGAAAGTTGATAATATAATATGTATCTAAAATATATGTTATCTATTAGGTTGAGCTGTCAAAAGGTTGGGGTCATGTCTTACAGCCTACCCCAGAGCTCTGGTCTTTAACACTGCCACATCGGACACAGATTATTTACACCCCAGATATAAGTATGATTATGTTGCAACTTGATTTGGTGCCGGGATCAGTTGTCATTGAAGCTGGTAAGATTCAAATCCATACACATGCAAATTTTATATGATATGGGTATTAATAAATATTATTCTTTAAACAACAAAATTATATTAGTACTGATAGTTTGCAAGTACAAATATTTTTTTATATTTATATTTATTTTCTAATCAATATTTTTATAATAGTATATGTTTTACAATATTCCATTGCTGGAATGCTTGATACAATTGTAATAATTGTCTTAGGCCACTGCTGCTAACCATCTGTACTACTGTTATAAAGTGGGAAAATGTTTTTTTTTTGTATGGTTCTAACTCAAAAACTACTCAACCATTATGTAAAAATTCTTCACCATAAAAAAGCTATATTATCACCGAGTAACATAGGCTATATATTTTTTTAAAGTTCTTTTACTAACATATCCTACTTTTATGCGAGCGAAGCCGCGGGAAAAAGCTAGTCTATATAGAGCATATACCAAACTCTAAACTTAAAGGAATTGCTATGCTTGGGTGATTTTTGTGTTCAATGTTTAAATGTACGTATGATCCCAAAACTCAGAAATTATGTCTCGGAAAATGAAAAATTTCACACAATAGTTTATCAAGCTCGCCAAATCCAGGTAGGCGACTTCTAGAGCACTTTCAGACATTGGGTTAGCTCACAATATTTTCTGTCACCTTTACAACAAGTACAAATGAATTATGCAATATGCACCAACAAGTTACGGTACAAGGTGTGAGGTGGGAATTTAAATACTCATAATGTTCTAGCACAACTACATATATCCCTAATAGGCTATCCCTTCATTTTGCTATAAGTAATCTGAAATTTTAAAAAAGGATTTTCTTCCAGGTACTGGCAGTGGATCTTTGACTCATGCTTTGATAAGGAGAGTCAGACCCCATGGCCATGTCTACACATTTGACTTCCATGAGCATAGAGCAAAGGTGGCTCAAGAAGAATTTGAAGCTCATGGCTTAGCTGACTTTGTTACTGTAAGTTTTTATTAAATACATACATATTGTTAATTGGTGGAGAAGCGGTAGTGAATATGTCTACTTACATGAAAGTTATTGAATTCTTATTATAAATCGAATGATTAGGAATAGATCATGATCTATCTCAAATGGAAATTATTAAATTTCTTCAAATAGAAGTCAATACCTGAATCGTGCTTCATACTCGGCAACAGTTAGGAGCATGATCGTATTTCTGGTAATTAGAATTGTGACTGTGGTTATTGTAATGGTTTCAATGGGGGATAGCTTAAAAAATAAATGTAAAAAATTTATTACTGGTAATTAAAGTATCTCATGTTTTTACATCTTCATCAAACTCTTATTAGTAAGCATTGTTGTAAGTTTCTATACGCAATTCGTAATTTTCCGGTTTATACAATTTTATCACACTCTTCACGTATGCTCTTCCACCAAAAAATTTGCAAAACCAAATCAAATCAAAATTATTTTCTAAACGTTAGATTATTATCAGGTAAAAAATGTAATAAATACATTATTGTCTAATCCATGTTTTACGACATTTTTGTACAAAGGTTTCCTTAGTATAAATAAAATTATGAAATCAATCGTCAAAGTATTTAAGAAACACACATTACGAAATTACAATTAATTCATAGTGAAATACAACTTTGCAAGAAATTTTATATAATGTTAACGCCGACAATTTTTTTAGGCTAAACACCGAGACGTGCTTTCTGATGGATTCGATGAGAGCCTAAATGGAAAAGCTGATGCAGTATTTCTTGACCTGCCAAGCCCTTGGATAGGTGTTCCCCATGCACTCGCTGCTATTAAAGAACAAGGTAAGATGTTGCCGTCTTGATCCAGAGGTTAAATATTTTTCTTTGCGATCATCATGCCTTGACTAAAATAAGAAGACGACAATGTATTTATTTTCTAAATAGGATTGTTTTACCTGGTATCTCAACTAATATTATACGATGATGCGATCGACGACGCAGCACGTTCGTCCAACTACAACGTATTCACTTGTGCCTTTAAGCCTGGCAGATTCCTTCAAGCTTTCTAGTAGAAAAAGTCTTGCGGTACGCATAAAAAACGTTATTATTAAAACGATAAGTGTGTAAGGGTGGAATATCAATTCTATAAGAATCGCATCGACATTCCTCAGATCTATCGATGATGGAATCGATTTGGAGAAATTAAACACAGATATAGTCTTATTATTCTATTAATAGATTTATAGCAACAGAGCAACATATTATTTACTTTCGAAGTGGAATACTATAAGTTTGAGTACGCAGATCCTCCTGAGTTGTCACCTATCAAAAGAGTTCGGTATTGTCAAACTTTTATTATTGCAATAGTTGAAGGGGGGTTCTTACTAAATTATTTCATCTTAAATTTTAATCTAAAGACGGCAATAAATTAGCCTCGTATAACTATAACTTCTAAAAAGATTGCGATCTCTGAATGCTAAAAAATAACTGTATTTCAGAAGCTTACCAACATCTGTTTCGCAAAACTCGTCTTGTAAGTAACGGCGAAGTGCCCTAAACTAGTGCCCCATCGTGCAGTTAAAACCACCTACTTACGCACGTTTAGTTTTACTCGTGTATCGAAAGCAAAAGTGATGTATCGAATGTAGTTACAGCCGGTCCCTTTAATTCTACATCAATACCATTAATAGTCCTCGGACAGATCTAGTTTTGTTTGTTTAGTGCACACGAGATCAAACAATTTATAAATGGTTCTACGATAGCAAGATAAGCCGTCGTTTGTACGTAAGCGGAAAAGCTCAGATCCTTATAAATCGACAAAACAGATTGCGATCAGATTACACCGTGTCGATTATTCAGATCCCCGTGTAAGTTATTCGATTCTATTCATTAATCTGGATAGTACAGATAACGAATTCTCGATACATCGATTTGTGTCGATTTGAAAGTAGTTGAACTCCTGGCATTGTGTAGGGTTGTCGACGGTGATGCTCATATGGTTTTATGTTAATTGAAGGGTGTGGTTATTTTTAAAACTCATAACAAATCCATGTTAACCAAAAACAATAAGCGACGTTTATTTTAAAAATATTGCGGCATATCACAAAATTTTCCTTTTCTGTTTCGTACAAGATGACTGATTGTAAATAATCGTTTGTCAAATTTTATTGTACCTATTCTACTGGCACTAACCCTTTTAAGTTAATTAATCTCAAACAGGAAACAGAATTGCTTATATGAAATTTAGATAAAAAATAAATTATCTTGGTTTATTTCTACGTACCTAGTTGTTCTTTGCTTGGCCTTTTCCTTTATAATAATTATACAGTTATACAGATTCTAACTTTATACAGCCGACGAGATAATATGAAATTGTGGGGTTCGTGTATATACATAGATCGACAAATGTCGTTATGCAACATCGCCGTGATCAAGTTCTTACAAGGAAAGAAATTATTGCCTTCGCTTTTATTGCTCGGTATTATGTTCGACTAAATCAACATGACATATCCTACGAATATTATGACAATAATTTGTGGGAATATGAATATGGCTATTAATCTGTATGGCAGAGATCGAATGAAAACAGCTCCCCAGAAGAAAACATGTTGAGGTATATCTGCACGTTAAAGACGGAAAATATATATAGGTACACTATGAGCCGCACTTGTAATATATTTTTGAGAACAATACGGTGCAAACCAATTCCGAGCCTCGAACAGCTATTAAACTTGCAATAAATAAGAGCATATATTTAAAGAATTACTAAATTAAGGCGTAGTAGCCCTAAATATTCTACTAATTGGTTATCCGTTATAACATAACTAAGTTAGATACGCATCGCTAAGTGGTCGCGCGACAAACACAATAACAGCTTATCCTTGGAGTGCTTTTAAATTTAGTCCATTGTCATGTACATGGACCACTAAGGAGATTGCTCCAATTCACATAGCTTTTGCTAGGCCTTTTATTTGCATATGTAATAAATAAAGTGTGTTCACTACTTTATCACAGTTTAGACCAAACTGTGATAAATTGGTCTAAGTATAAGTATGATGAAGTAGTCTAAACTATGATTACTTGCTCCAAAATATGATTAAGTAGTCTAGAAGTTATCATTTAATTTTAAATGTAAATGTTACACACCTAACTCTGCTTTGGTTAAAATATATCGCAGTATCTTAACATTCTGGTAATTTCAAAAAACATAACTAACCATAGGATTACTCAAGCCAATGAAATAGCAGAGCTAAAGCACCTTCTTTCTATCAAAAAGCTTTAGGTTTGAACGATTACTTGCGCTCTTATAAAATTTTTTATTGATGTATTTTAGTTTTTGGCCATTGAAAGCATCTATAATACACTCTATGTGAGCCTTGTGCTGGAAACTTGGCAAGCGTAAAAAATATCAGTTATTTTTCTGTAAGTTACTTTATGTATCTATATACTTTATATATAGGCCGTGAGTTTCTAGCAGGTTTCTTCTCATAGGCTAGAGCCTATGAGAAGAAACCTGCTAGAAACTCACGGCAGGGTAGACCCTTTGCCTGAACCTAGCAACTAACCTAAATGTAGCTTCAGTAACTTAGTAAACTCACTAACCTATATATTTTGACGTTCATAAGTGTTACTTTGTGACCTAAATGAATAAATGATTTTTGACTTCGACTTTGACTATAGATTTCTTCCAATTCTCATCACCTAACCCAATCTTCCGTCCAGTCCTTCCTAAAAAGCAGTGGCAGCTTTTCCAAGTGACACCTATTCAACGTAAACATAGCCCGCGTACATCAATCTCGAACTATTTATTGTACAGAGTGTGAGGAGCTCTTGCTACCGCACCAAGAAAACGTAATTTCAGTATATATTTTACTTCTGAATATCGTTTTGACGCTATACTGTATGTTTGGACATATTAACAAGTCAAAGAGACAATATCTCTTAAACATTGATCTAAATAGATTTATTATTATGTGGCTATAATTAGATTTATTACAGTTTTGTAATGGTTACACCTGCATAAGCTTCTCACAGTTTACATTTGAGTACACGCGCTCTATAGTTTCTTATATATATACTCAAAGGTTCTGCTTTACGGTTATCAACATAATTAGGTTTTGCTCATTTCTGCAAGTATGTATTTCGAGACCAAATTCCAAAAACCAAAGGATTACTAAAACCAGCAACACAGTATAGCAAGTATCGTCATAAAATTTTACAAGCAGCGCTACCTAATATCTAAAGATCTTGTCATGCACCATGTATTGTCCGTTCCAACTATAATGCACATATTTCATAGACATACTATTACTATAATTACATCCAATATACTTAAGTAACTTAATCTTCCTTTCTCTCAAATCGTTCGGGCCTTTATGTCTTATGAGCCATTTCGAAGACTTCCCTACGTCATTATATGTTCAATAACGGATAATGTTCTTAATAGGCATATTTGAAACATGTTACAGACGTACATAGGTATAATTATATATTGCGTATACAAATATATGCATATATAAACGTGATATTCTGTTGACGTAAGCGTTGTGCAAGGAAAATTATGTTTGTATGTACTGTGAACATGTCGATAATGTATGTACAATATTTGCATGTAATTGAAGCATTAAACCGAAGCTTAGGAAATTGAGTTGTTGGTGTTTTCACTGTAATAAAATTAACATGTTGCAATGTTGTACTGGTCCCTAGGCGAGATTATAAATTTACTCTTCTTCGCGGTCCCATTATTCCCTAGTGTAGGTAAACTCTACGGCAAAATATCAAATTTTCACTGAGCGATTGCATTGCTATCTGATCATTGTCACACGTAGTTAACTCAAAAAATGCCACTAATGTACTACGATATAACTAAGTGCAATGGCGTGCCTAAAATAAATAGTAAATTTAGGGGAAAAGCACGCGACGACAATTTTGGGAGCAAATATTTGGTTATCTAGTAATCACACTACTTGTCTGTTCTGTATGTTGTTATTTATATCCGTTATTACTTAACAAAGTACGTCCTTATACTTTTGGGTTAACCTGATTTGAACACTTACTTAATATTAATAATAATAATAATAATATTCTATCACATACACACAACACCATCTAGCCCAAACTAAGCAGAGCTTGTACTATGGGTACTAGACAATTGATACACATACTTATATACTATTTTTTTTTTGTAAATACATATATATTATACATAGAAACACCCAGACCAAGACAAACATCCATGTTCATGCACACAAATGTTTGACTTGTGCGGGAATCGAACCCGCGACCTCAGGCGTGGCAGTCGGTTACACTAACCACTACGCCATCGAGGCCGTCTATTTGTTATTGCTCGAACACAACGTGGGTAACATGTGCACTTTCGCTATTATATGCATCGTGTAAATCGATCAACACGGTCCATCCGCGCAGGTAACCCGTATGATTAACACGCACACGTGCATGTAGCCCATGCGAATAACTTAGACATTCACCCTCACTGGTGCATTAGTGTATATAGTTTTTTCTTAACGTGTCTTGTTAATTATTAAAGTATCTTCATATCTAATAATCGGTATTTTATTACTGGGTGAAAGGTACCCTGTGTCCTTTTCTGTGCTTCCGACAACGTGTACAGGTTTTATTTCATGCTGATCAGTCGAATAATTAACACGTGAAAAACAAACAATCTCACATTCATACATATAGATTCATACATAGATTCACGCCTGTTTCCCAGAGGGGTAGGCAGAGACTACGGATTTCCATTTGCTACGATCCTGACACACTTCTCTGGCTTCATTCACTTTCATCACATTCCTCATACATGCCCGTCGGTTCAAGGTGCTCTTAAGCTGGCCTTTGTCCAGAACGCCTCCGATCTGATCAAGAAACGTTCGCCTAGGTCTTCCTCTTGCGACTGTTCCATTCACACTAGCCTTATAAACTTTCTTAGTCAGTCTTTCCTCGTCCATTCTTTCTACATGCCCAAACCAGCTTAACATACCCTTTTCTATTCTTGTCACTATATCAACTTTCATGCCGCATCTCTCTCTAATCACACTATTCCTTATTCTATCTTTCAGAGTCACACCACATATATTTCTCAGCGCTCTCATTTCTACAGCATTTATTCTGCTCTCATGCTTCTTTTGCCATACCCAACTTTCACTTCCATACATAAGTGTGGGCACTAATAGTCCTCTATGAATCTCACATTCACATATTAATATTAGTTACGATGTTGTTCAACTTATCTGTTCCGATGTTTATGAAAGCCTGCCGACGCAGGGATTGTCCCAAACGCAAACTAATATCATTTCTTCTCGAAAGATACATAGTCAACATCAATTTAATTAAAAAGCCATTCACTTAAACAGAAAACATTACTTACATACATTCAGTACAAGATATTTTTAACTGCCACGCCACTTCCCAGTCCATCGTGCGAGCTCTCAAGTAATCCACAAAGCGCACTATTTTTCACTTGTAGATAATGTCTGGGCGAGCTAAAGGCCTGTCTTATTAGACTTTGGTCCGTTCTGCGGAGGACCACCGGGTAAAAGGTTTTGTTACAAGCCTCGTCGAGATACGTCACAGTGAGCTCTCCGACATTTGTTACTGTTTCTAAATGCTTAGATTGTGCCTGAGCTGGTGTAAGTTTATCTACACTGCTAAGTGTTTTTGTAAATAAAGAACGTTTACGTGAAAGATTTAATGTGTGAATACAATTTATTTGTGAATTTTCTTATTACTTTGTTTTAAATATAAAATATATAAGATTAAATTATATAAGTAATAGATGTTGATACAGTTAACATTTTGCATGTGGCGTTTACCTATAATTGGTTGTGCAGTTAGATATAAAACACAAATACTTGTATGTTCGCATCTATATTATATCTGTAACAACTGTTGGTAAACCTTAATAACATAAATAAATAAATAAAATCATTACATTGAGGTGATATTGATATTAAGGTTCGTAATATAAATCATAGTTTTAACTTCGGATGAATGTTAAAACTATCTAGATATCAAGATTTACGTATTTTAAAATATGCTATAATAAAAGTTTAAATTATTTTTGGTTTAGTTACAAATCTATACCTATTAATATTATAAAGCTGAAGAGTTTGTTTGGTTATTTATTTGTTTCGTTGAACGCGCAAATCTCAGGAACTTTTGGTTCGAATTAAAAAATTATTTTAGTGTTGGATAGCTTATTTATCAAGGAAGGATATAGGCTATTTAACATCACGCTATGACCAATAGGAGCGGAGCATCAATGAAAAATGTTGCAAATACGGGGAAAATTCTCTTAAATGTTAGGTAAGTTAGGTAAGAGAAGGCAGAGGTGTATTACAACTACATTGTGCCAGTTATGTTATAGGTGAGTACCACGTAGTAGAGAGACGCACAATACCAGTATCTGTGCTGAGAATACTGCAACAGATATACTCAATAACACTAAGCCCGATATGAAAATCGAACCCAGAATCTCACGACCGCACGCAATCATAAACACATACGCGGGCGTATATATAGCTTTATTAAAAAAGCTTTGTTGCACTCATTCCGGTATTTCAGATACGTAATATATGAGATAGCCGTCAGACTAGAATGCAGGCTATAAATATAAACCAACGATAATTATGACAAACACAGTCAACAAAGCGAATGACTAATATCAGTATTGCTTATTAGATGAGCATAATATACAACGGTACAGTCATCTACTTATAATAATACAAAAGTTAAGTCACAGTATTAGTGAACTAAAAAGAGAATACTTGGTACATTTCTCATGCATTTGTTATAGCTATTGTTGTTTGAAACACGGCTGTCCATTTATTAATAGGACATATTTGGACAGCGAACGACGTGAAATAAATAAGCGTATACAACGTTTGAATTTGAACGGAAAGTTTGTTAACTACGCTCAGGGGTATTAAGCGAGATTTTCTCGAGTATGTTGGTAGTATTGGAATATTGGTTGGTTGGCTTTCGCCTGACTATATCACGTTAAGGATACGATAATGATTATTAGAGATCTCGGCCTTAATTCTCAAGTCAGACAGTGTTTCGTGTTTTCTGGATGGGAGATTCTCAATAGCAGACTATGTGTCTGTAAATAATAATAAGTATTTATTTCCAAAAACCATACAGCTATAACATACAAAGGAAATTAAACAAATTTAGGACACAAAACATTTAGGAACACTGATACCCATGGTAAGATCTAACTTGAGTTATGGGTATCAGGCCACAGCAAGTAAATTGTTTACAATAATTATCTTCATACATTTTATTAAAATACTTGAAATACACATATACCTACATAAGTCATATCATAATAAGCTACGTGTGTGGGTGTGAGTGTGTGTGTGTGTGAGTGTGTGTGTGTGTGAGTGTGTGTGTGTGTGAGTGTGTGTGTGTGTGTGTGTATGTGCGAGTGCATGTATGTGCGTATGCATGTGCGTTTATGTATATACATGTGTGTGTATGCGTGTGCTTGTGTGACTGTCAGTAATTAATTAATAAATATAAATATAATAGTAAATGATTACGCGCAGAGATTTATAATTATAATGCAATTCAAATAATATTTTGTGTAGTTATAAATATTAAATACAAATCTCCTATGATTAAAATTCAAACAGCTATTTAATTTAAGAACTTTTAAACTTTCGCGTTGCATGATATATATACATATATATGTATATATAATATGTAACAGTTTGTAACTTGTGACCACGGCCGGTGTAACCTGGTCGAAACATCAAGCATAAAAAAGGTAAACATTATGCATGATCGTGTTAATACCCGTTACATATTATATAGCTATTTAATTTTCTTGAATGTTTACATTTTACATTACATTTCTTACATTTACGCACACTTTTTTACATCACTGGATTTGTTAATTTAAATCTAACCTCTAAATGCAAAACCAATGCTTTGCTTATATGGAATTCTGTATTCCCGATTCGAAGAAAAAGATCGCTAGTCCCCCTGCTAATAACACAACTTTTCTTTTAGGAGCCGAGAGCCTTACTCACCGCAGGCACTCATCACAAGGTTATATGGTTACAATATACTATAGGTACCTATTTAAACAAGCGTGGTATTAGCAGAATGTCGCTGTTTCGCTAACTTCTCTGATGTTCTTTTTGCAAACATGGACTTTCAGTATGAAGCTATAATTAAAGTATTTTAAACAAAACTAACAGTGATAAAAACTGTTAAAGCAGTTAAATATCAAATGTAACATTTGCGTAAAGTGAGTTTTACATAGGTTAATTTCGCCTTGTTGGCAAGTCGCTTACCAAGCCGCTTCATAGAGCGCACAGCTACGTCATAAACACATCTAACTTAAATTACACTGTAGACTTTCTACTAGATAATACACGGTAGTTAGTGTATCAACGTAGCGTTAGACTAATTTTTTTGGCGAGAAACCAGAATTTAGCATTTTGACTACTGTTTTAGTCGCCCAGCGTAAGCGTCTTGTGACAGTAAGAATAATCTAAAGCTAGTCTACATTTACGTTTGCTATAATAGTCTAGGCAGATTAATATTACCATGTAGTCACATATAGTCGACTTTCAACGAAAATCGAACTGTTTAAATTATTGAAACGTTAACCAATCCTTGTAAAATAATTCTAAACATATTTCGTGATTGACCCCTTACCTTAAACTTAAATTACATAAATAATAATTTAAGTACTTACAACACATAATTTTAAACAAGTTTAATATCAATTACATCGCGTGGATACTAATCAAGTGCGGCTTGACCTTATTACCTTTGATTGAATTACTACACATATAATTTGCTTTATGTTTTGCTAAATATCGAATAGCCTTCCGTACCTTTAAAGATGTCTCCACACCTCTAGTATATTATCGGTCCTGGGCCGGGCAAGCCTTACCTTCCAACTAAGACTTCACACTTTGACCGGACTTGGACATCCTTAGTCTAATTGATCGAGGATTTCTCTTCTCTGGAGCCTAACCTATACTTCTTTATTTGCTCCAATGTATTGAATCATAACTCTTGTGAGTTTTGAAGGTCATATAAAAGTACTGCGGCTCGAAATCCCAGGAGTAAAATGGGCTCTACTCATTTAAATCGAAACAGCTAGACTAAAAAAGTATCTGCATCCTCCAAAATTGCAACCACACAATGTTGTTCTTGCGGAGTGTAGTGTTTCTTAGTTACCTAATTTTGTGTTACTTGGGACCAGGGTCATAGATCACAATCTATGACCCTTGGACTGGTAGCACAGCTACTTGTTTTTATTTAAAAGGTGCGACAACGTGCGATTTATCTCAGATGTTGTATGTCCAAGCTACCACCCGGTGGATCGTATATTTATTATTCACCGTTACGCTGCAAGATGCTAAACATATCAAATTAAAATTTAGCATTATGCGGCATAATGTATATACGCATGTTAGTACACAATAATATTTACAACTTAACAAAAGTCGTAATTATTTACACTCATTCACCCGCAGAACATGCATCTTCTTATTTGCGTTTAATCTGAATTATTTATATTCTGTATTATAAAATTTTAATTCAGTATCATTTAATAGTAATGTCTCGTTCAATCACGGTAGTCTAGAAATATCTTATTAGATTGATTATAATTTATATTGCCGTATTTCTATTTCATAGTTATTAATTTGTTGGCGATACACTCGAAAAAGTCTCGCTTAATATGAATAAGTGCAATCCTCACGTCACGGCTTCAATTAACAATAGTCCAAATTCCCACTATATCTCATTTTACTTCTTCTATATAAGAGAATGGAACAATGTCAATTCTTCATTCTTATTTGATATTTATTGCCAAAGCTATCGCCTTGAAAATAGATTACTTGATATTTTTACTAATATATTGTTTGGCCTTTACCTTCTTGACCCCACACCACCTTTACATTAGATTATAATGTAAATAAAATATTATTTTCTACAACATATAATTTTAAATTAATATCGATTGTATCGTGAAGAATACAACCCTCAGCTTAGCCTCAGTAGCAATCTAGACGTCTTTTACTACACATTACGTGTATGGCTTAGCGACGGGCACAATATTTTAAAGGTTACTAGTAATTTGTTTTGCAAAATACTATCTCACCAAAAATATTTTCATGTAAAATGTTGCCAAGACGAGACCATATGACTCGCACTGTCAAAAAGTTATCAGATCTCATGTAGAGCCAAGCTTCTAACTCTACAAAGCCTAACTTCACAAACTCTACACCTTATTCAAAAGATGTAACTTGGCCATTTCGCTGCATTCACATAATGTATCGAAATGGCTAAGCCATTGTTGTTTGTGTACTAATACTAACGTACACACCAAATTTCAGCTTTCTAGGACATTAGGAAATACCCTAAGAATTTTGATGATGATCATCAGTGAGTCAGTGACGAAATCAGGGTTCTTAGATATCAATAACATCTAAAGTATAAGAGCTATGCAATTCAAACTTTATATGTTTAATAAGTCCGCTATTGACAACATATCCCGAGAATTTTGTTTATCTGGTATAATCCAAACCCAAGTTATAAGGGGGTCTTTGGGGACTGCCGATAGAAGTGAAAACTTAGTAACTTGTGAATTGTATCGTCGAGCTATTAGATTATTATTTTTGAATTATTGAATGATCAAAATGATCATCATCACCGGTGATGATGACGCGAGTTCCATGGTTTTTGTTCAACCAAAAAGTGCTCAACGCGCCTAAAGAAGTTATCACTTCAAAAACGACGAAGCGCTTTGAGAAAAGGTAGGTGGTGCCTCTGCACTTTGCTTGGCTCGTCTCGGCGGGGGCACTCCCGTGCCCCCAGATTCTCCTTATAATATAGCTTGGGTCCTGTGACACATGTCATCCGTATCACGCCCATCAAATTCTGTATTTCATGATGGTATAAAATATCAGAAAACTGTTTTAGTTTGAATTATTTTAAATAAGAGGTATGAAAGTATCTATTATACAAATATAAATTTAATATAACTGTTTGGTTTATTACAATATATAAATTTAGAATATACCTATATACAAATGTATGACAATGAATAAATATACAAATAAATGACAATAAAAACATTTATCGATTATTTATAATCCAATATGATCAACATCGTCCCAGCCCTCGGCATAAGAGTCACGGAACTCGAGCTATATTTTACGGAGTATAGTATTCTTGTTTACTCCTCCAGCTAAGCTAATATGCTTGTATAAAGAGAAGTCTCCCGTCAGCAGTGCAATGGGTGTGATTCGAACCCACGAGCTCTCAATCGCAAGACCGATACAAGGATCCAGACTAGTGTCGCTTAAATGAACATTGCATTTTAATTTTCGAATGTATACAATACTAAAGCACTATAGATAAGTGCGTCCTTGGCAAAGTCGTTATCGCATTGTGCATTCGAATGATAAATGTATTCGAATATCGTTCGAATGCAATATACTATTTTCTACGCTTATTACTTAGGCTGGAATAAATCCAGTGTCTCCAGAGCACATAAAATAGGGGTCTGTACTGATTTCAATGTCATTGATGTTTCTTAACGACTATAGTCAAGTGTTTTCTGTGACAAAAATAAGACTGAATTATTTCATTATCGTTATTTTGGCATACTTAATTTGTCCAGCGGCGTACAGACGCAGGCCTCCAAATAGACTTAGACATACAATTTTTTTATGCCAACTCTCGGGCTTGGAGAAATTTATAATATTTTATAATATTCCATCACATACACACAACACCATCTAGCCCAAACTAAGCAGAACTTGTACTATGGGTACTATACAATGGATAAACATACATATATACCTACAGTTTTATTTAAATACATACTTATTATACATAGAAACACCCAGACCTAAACAAACATCCATGTCCATGCACACAAATGTTTGACTTGTGCGGGAATCGAATCCGCAACTTCAGGCGTGGCAGTCGGACACTAAACACTACGTATTTTTGTCCGGTGTGAGGATCCAACCCCAACAATTACGCCGTTCATTATGTCTTGATATGGTGAAGCTGTCAATTAAACTTACATCAACGTGACCATAAAAAATAATTTGATACATAACAATCAAAACACACGTACATACACAAGGTATAAAAAGCCTATATTTCTTCTTTTTAAATCTCGTTTAAAGAAGATTGTGCCTATCGAGGCAACGTTTTGGCAGTGTGTACCCTTGACATTGCCGAAATCCGTGAGCGGCGGTTACCACTTACCATCAGGCGGGCAAGCTCGTCTGCCACAAGATGCAATAAAGCAAAAACGGTATTTTTTGTTAAACACATAATTCTCAAACAGACTTATAACTCTAGCATCGAAGGCGTAGTGTAGAATACTAATAGCGCGTAAAGGTTTAGGCTACGACCTTATTATCTGTTGATTGAATTATTGTTCGTCGGTAGCGATAAATATGTCCGTAATTAAAGGTTTACAAGTATTGCCTAGCATGAATCATGACGTCATCTGATCTCCTTCCGTGTTACATTACGTGGTATTAGAATTACACTGCATAGGTTTAGTTGTTTGTTTGTTCGTTGAGAACAAAGTGATATACTTTTTAAGTTATCTCCCTCGCTAGAAATATTGCCTGTGTCGCGGAGACTTTTGTAAACATTAAAAAATGATACAAAGAACACCAATACTCGGATAAACTATTTGTGGGCCACACAATTTTTTGTTCCCTCTGGGAATCGAACCCACAATACTCGGCGCAGTTACTCCACGCACTTAAACCGTCATCCGTGCAGTCATTATTAAACAATTTTTCTAAATGGTTACCTTTTTTAAAGGTTTATAGCAATATGGGTTGCTAAATACTAATATAATAATAATAATAATATCAGCCCTGTATTAAACTGTCCCACTGCTGGGCACGGGCCTCTTCTCATTGTGAGAAGAGTTAGGCCGTAGTCCACCACGCTGCCCTAGAAAAATAAATAATAATACAATAGAATAATAAACAAAATAATAAAATAATAGTATAATAATAAATACTATATACGTATATTAATACGAGAAGCAAACACTTTGTACTCCTTTTTACGAAAATTGCGCCGATGGAGGAGTATGTAATTTGGCACAGTTAAAGTTTATATGTAGAAGGAGGGGCGTATCCTAAAATTTATATAAAATATGCATTAGAAATTACATATACATTAAATTAATGAAAAAACACTACACGCATACACAACCATGCATTTGGCACACGCATTCGAAGCGCGTAACTATGGTTACATAATTATATTAATATATAATGACATACATATATCAGCAATATCTTACAGGCAAACTTTGGTCAAATATCGAGCTATAGGCGACCGCTAGTTCTTGTTAATCCCTCAATATCTAGATCGATGCTTGTGTTGCGAGTGGATGCACATCGCTAGTGCAATATCGGCCTCGATGGCGTAGTGGTTAGTGTAACCGACTGCTACGCCCGAGGTCGCAGGTTCGATTCCCGCACAAGTCAAACATTTGTGTGCATGAACATGGATGTTTGTCTTGGTCTGGGTGTTTCTATGTATAATATATATGTATTTACAAAAAAAAAATAGTATATAAGTATGTTTATCCATTGTCTAGTACCCATAGTACAAGCTCTGCTTAGTTTGGGTAGAAGGTGTTGTGTGTATGTGGTAGAATATTATTATATAAAAAAAATAGACGGGTAATGTAACCCACATCCTCTCTTTCGCAAGTCCAACGCCTTTTCCATTGGGCTACCGCGGCTTTTTGTATATTTTATGGTACCTCTGGTTACGTCGCATAAATTTTCGATGAAGGTGGTGTGCGACGCAAAGTATTACTGAGTATATTTTGCTAGGAATATTTAGTAGCAACACATAAATGTACTTTGCAGAGAATTATAGGTACGCTCCGTATTGTACACGGCTAGTATTGCAGGCATATTTAAAGTAAGCAGCCGCTTAGCTGTGTAGACCTGACAAAGCTGCAGTCCATGGGCGGTAGTGACCACTTACCACCAGTTGAACCGGTACCTCGTCAGTCACTAGATAATAACAATAATATCAGCTCTGTGCTCAAATTATCCCACTCCCAGAAACAGGCCACTTGTCCATGTAAGAATTGGTTAGGCCATAACCCACCACGGTTACCTAATGCGGGTTGGCAAACTTCACATACATTTGAAAACATTATAGTCAAATCTCAGTCATTAAGGTTTTCTAAATCTTCCTGTTAAAGCTAGCGATAATTGACTATTAACTACTAGTATAACTAATGTTTTCGCAGATATGTGAAGTCTGCCAACCTGGTAACACTGGCCAACACTGGGCCAGCGTGGTAGACTATAGCCTTACCTTTCTCACACTGAGAACAGGCTTGTGTATATACAGGGTGTCCGGTAATTAATGGATAACCTTGAAATGTCTTATAGCAGAACTGATGGACGTTCAGAAAAAAATAATTGAGCATTCGCTAGTCATACTTTTGACTGTCTATCGATTAGCATAATTATATATATATTATATAAAACAACAAGCAACCGATAGAATTCATTCATTTATGGTCGTAGTGTATCAGAAAATTTTATAAGGTAATTTAAAAAGAAATCATATCTCTGGTAGTAGTTAGGATAGATGTTTTCATTTTTTTTTCTGAACGGCCATCGGTTCTCCTATAAGACATTTCAAGGTTATCCATTAATTACCGGACATCCTGTATATACTAAGCTGAACTTAGAATCAAATGCACGTCACTAGAGATAAAAAATGACGAAATGAAAGGGTGAAAACGCCCGTCCCTATCCATATACGTAAATACAAAAGTATGTACAAATGTATGTTTACAAAAGCTGACTGTCTATGCCAGAAATGGGTTCCTATTTAGTGGTTATTATCACGTACAAGCGCTACAGTGCTAAAGGCTTTACCATTCCAGTGCGCATGTCACAACGGACATTGTGGAATGGCCTCAGGGCGACAGGCCTGACGTATTTATTAAATTATATTCTTCGATAAGACCTAAACTGTATTTAAATGTAATGGATTTATAATTCGTCATAAATCATGCGCACTTAAGACATGATATTATAATTATTGTGTTATTCAGGTTAAACAAAGAATCTTAATTTCAACCTAGAGCGTAATTAATATTAATACTGTCCCTTTACTGGACTTATATTATATATTACATATATAGTCTCAAGCCTACATCCCCGAAGAAGAGGCAGAGGTATATATATTACACCTAAATCTCAGCACGTATATTTTTCTCACGTAATAGGGGACTTTATATTTTTATGGGCTTAGTAATTTGTACACTAAACGAAGTAAACTGACCATTCCCTCTTGTGATCCTTATTCACAGATTTTTGCAACTTTTGGACTGTCGTTAATACCTTTATAATATCCTCGATGCGGTAGAAAGAAGAGCCAAATTTTGTTTTAAGTTTCACATAATAGAGGGCGAACGTGTTGCCAGCTACTGAGCACCTTTATAGACTCCGTAAAGAAAGATTTGAAAAGTTCATCACAGGAACACAATCGAACCTGGAATCTCGCAATCAATCACCAACATAAGCACAATCCTAAACGACCAAGCAGTCTATTACTAGACTCATATTTTATTCAATACGACGTAAAGCGACAATTCTCTTATCTCTTTGCTATTCATCATACTCGATGTGTATTATAAGTAGACCAAAAGATTATTTCCATTTCTGAAATTATACTGTCGCTAGGCGTACACGTTATAATTACATAGACCCGGAACAACCATGTGTGGATCACGCAAATATTTGAGGCGTGCGGAAATAAAAGCTACTACGTGCCTCGTGTTGACACTGGCAAGCATTCAAACCGTTGCGACCGCGGACGAAATTATTTATAAATATTTTGCATTAGCCTACAATAGCTATATGATGAAAATAATATTATTCAGCCCCATTTTCTATTAAAATTGACAATATATAAAAAATAATAATTGAGATATTGGTGATATTTCTGCCGACATTAAAATAACCTAAATTGATAATTGATTGACCATCATCATCATCATCATCATCATCATCATCTCAGCCGAAAGACGTCCACTGCTGGACATAGGCCCCCCCAAGGTTTTCTACACAGTCCGGTCTTGGGCCACCCGCATCCAACCGCTTCCCATATGATTTATTTCGTTTTCGTTATGATTGACCATTGCATTTTTCTATTAGGAAATTCTTTGAACCAATATGTCTGGAAATCCACCCAACTCCATTTGATGACAATGGGCTCAGGCCGTATCCTGGGATCTATAAAACACATCTGGCGAAATATGTATAAAACACATATGACTACTCCTTTGGAGTAATATGGGCTTGAGTCCATATATTATGTATATTTAGTCAATCACAACGCCGGATGTTTTTCAATGCAGTTCTTTAACGTACCTTTTCGCTGGAGATAAAAATACTTCTTAAGTAAAGAGAATCCTGAGTATTTAAAAGGCGTTCTTTATGACACGCTATATCTTCTAGCGCTAAACAAACTTTACCGATTAATTCTTTCACAATTTATGATAAACAATCAGCGGATAACTTACGTTCTCAGAAAACAGTACAAACAGTTATTAATATTATATAATTGGATTAAATCTATGAATAATTTAGCTTACAAATTGTATTATATTATATTCCTTTTGCAGTATAATTATTGTATTTGCGACCTACAAGTGACAGAATTTACTGTGATATATTAAGTGATACTATAATTTAGGTTTGTAATAATGTAATAGGTATAATAATATTATAATCCTACTAAATGTGCTATGTCGCTTACGGCATTTGTGCTCCAGGATATCGATATGTGCCTACTGATTCTGACGTAAGCACATATTATAAGTTTACGTATCTTTATCTCAGCTAAAATTCGATTACTGCTGGACATAGGCCTGCCTCAACACAGAGCGATCTTGGACCGCTCGATTCCAACCTTTTTCCGCGACCCTTCCCAGGCCATCGTTTCACCTTATAGGAGGCCTAACTCTGCTGCGTCTTCCAACGCGTGGCCGCCAATCCTTTCTACCCGAGCGGCCAACGGTTCGGTATTCTTTTATAATGTACTGTCAGTGAGACACTCCGATGCTGCCTGGCTTAGAACCGACATGGACGTTCTTGTATACAAACAAGCACGCATGATGGTAAGCGGTAACCGTTGGTTACGGGACAAGTCTGCTTTCCCGAGGGAGTACCACTCTATTACAGAAAACGTTATTTACGTTTCTCTTAGTAAGTATGAATACCAAGCCTCATACACCCATCTCTCTCTCTTTCCTTTTAATTCAGCTTTAATTCCTTTAGCTCTTTAACCCTTTACCGATTGATACCCGTGGCAATGCAAGCCATCAAATGCTACCTACAACAACCGATTATTATTAAGCGGGCGGTATGCTTATTTTTCCTCCTTATTGTATAAAAATAGATATGCACGCGAGTCTACTACGCTATCAAATAAATAAATTCAACATCATGTATCGATCCGCCAATAAATATAAATGTTTTAAATTACAAGCAGGCGTAACCGCGGCTAAGATCTAGCATAAATAATTACCTTATCATTATAGGATCAAATTATAGGTATTATTCTAGGGTCAAACCCAAACATTTTCTCACGAACTTAACATACAGATGATTCATCAAATAACTGAAAACCTGTTTTCATTTATATTTATATTATGCGGCAAATAGGCAGTTTATAAACAGGAGTACAAATCTTATCAAACCTCTCGTGATAAATTTATTTGCTGACAAGTTTCATTTGCTAAACCACCGTCTTCGATAGCGATCAAGGAACGAACTGTACGCACATTACATTCAGTCATGTATTGATATACTTACATACCTTTCGGAGGCCTACCACGCACACTAGTCGAAATCTTATATCTTAACACGTGAAGTACAAGTGCTCCAGTTTCGCAATAACGCTTACATATATTTATTGCCTATTATAAATTGTATTGCATCTAAATTGGTCTCTTGTATTCATAGTATGCCCCCTGAACTTCAATCAAATTCCGTATAGAGCGATACAGATCTTATATCCTTGTTACTTTCCTACCAGACGTGTTGTACAAGAAATAGCTGTGTGACATAACGTGTCCCCTTAGGCGTTGCTCACACAATGCCTTTTGACAACCTCATAAATTCCATTGCATTAAACAAACTAGATCTCTATTGTAACTGACGTAAGATTGATATTCAAATGTGACGTATTTTTAGAAATGGAGTACCAAATTGGCGCGTGCGTTAAAACACCAACTTGTGTATGCTGTTGGTGAGATATATTTGGTAATAAATTTGGTTGGTATATAGGTGTTGGGGTATGGTAAATGTATGTTGGTCAGTCGTTGGGCTACTAAATCAAATGGCAGTCAATTAAGATAAAGCGGCGCGAACGACAGCTATGGACAATAGAGCATATGACTAATACAGCGTTTTGTTTGGCTAACTGAATTACAACTGAGTCCGTTGTTCTTGTAGTACCAAATTCCTATTGATATCAGAGGTGTTCGACAGCCATATACAAATTTGGCTCAATACAAAGGTTTGGTGAAACAAATAAGCAATTAGAGGACATTATCTGCGAAAAGCCATGTCTGGTTCCTTATACATAAGTATCTTTTGAATACTCAAGCTTCTTAATAAGTGCTGGGTCGGGAAGAGTTTTAAGATTCTCTGTAACAGCAGGGACTTTAGAATCAAACGCAGATTAGATCTGCATTTGCTTGATTGGGCCTCGCTCTATTATATTGTAATGTATCGTATTATGCTATATTGTATTCTAGAATATATTATAATGTTTATTATTCAACTCAAAATCTCCAATATACGTTTCCGCTTATTATGCCACACGGATTCAATATGGACACTAATCATAAGGAGACACCGCAGACAAGTCAAACATCTTCGGGATGTAGTTTTCACCGCGAGAAGATTTCCAGAACTAGAAATGTTGTGCATTGAGTAGTAGAGTTATTGGATTAAACACTGTATTGGCATATTAGCGATATCCTTTTTATAGTATCTGCTATGGGCAACTGACTTGATATCCTTAATGTTACGAGACGATTAATATTACGAAATTAACCGCTTATATTATATATAAATCGTAATCGATTTAAAGTTATTTAACAGGCTTGAATTGTGGCGTCTTTAAAAGTAAATGACTATAAGCGGTTACTTGCAGCAGCGATAGCTCAGTGGGGAGACCAACAGACTGCAATGCACAGGGTCTCGGGTTCGAACCCACGTCGCGCACCTCTGACTTTCGGAAGTTATATGACTTTTCGAAATTATGTGCGTATTGATTGACAATTATCGCCTGCTCCGTGCCTCGGAAAGCACGTTAAGCCGTCGGTCCCGGCTGCCATGAACATCTATGGCAGTCGTTATTGGGAGAGTGTCGACACAAAATATCCCACTGGGTCGAAGTGTCGCCGGTCTGCACTGACTGGCCCCCACATAAGATACATACATAAGCGGTTACTTTAATTTATGTACCCTCGCAACATTAAGGATATCAAGTCAGTTGCCCATAGCAGATACTATAAAAAGGATATCGCTAATATGCCAATACAGTGGTTAAATCCAATAACTCTACTACTCAATGCACAACATTTCTAGTTCTGGAAATCTTCTCGCGGTGAAAACTACATCCCGAAGATGTCTGACTTGTCTGCGGTGTCTCCTTTTAAAAAACAAACGGAATGTCTTGTTGTATGTAAGCCTTTATCATAAACTATAACAGAGTTTATTAGACTATAGTTTAAGATGAATTGCATTCAAGTAAACGGTGTTACTTGGCATGCTGTGTGTTTAACAAGGCCCTCAATCCACGAACATTTGCATTGAACTTAATTAAGAAACAATATATGTCAATCTGTTATTCAAATGATGAAGGATTATCATGTTTTTGCAGTCAGATCGCGTGCAAACTTGCCAAAGAAGGTTGTATATTATTTAGTCATTATTATGAAGTGCTAGATTTATAGACCTATTTTCCATCCAATCATTGGACTGTATATTATACTATTATAATATTGAGATCATAGCAATGCCATGCCTTCGGCGTATTTCTCTGATTTGTCTCCATTCGTCAGCAAGCTATAAATTCTTGTCCTATAACCTTCAGTGATATATGGTTTTCGCGTTAAGATAGTATATTTTTTAATACGGCACAGTAGTTTACTACGTCGTTAGTCTATGGGATAGTAAATTAGTTCGTATGAAGCAATTTTTATGCATGTTATCCATAGATAGGTAGGTACGTGATATAACAAGTATATCGTTGATACGAGTGGCCATTAGACTTCTAACATCTGCAATAGTGCAAACATAACACAGACACATAAAACATTACAAAATTAAAAGTTGTCACATAAATATATTTAGTCTTTAAGTCTATTCTTTTCCATATTCTGGTGTCAACAATTTACTATAGATACAGTGATCGCCCAGGATACAGAGATGTGGCAAAGGCGGCAAGGACGCCTTTGCCTCTTCTCTGTATACTGTGCGGTCACTGTGTCTATTATACATTTTATACAGTGATGCTTACAAAGAATCATATATTATGGTCTGCCTATATATCCAGGCACAACATACAGCCCTTCGGTAATAAAAACATAAAATATTACTGACTCGGAACAACTACTTATAGATCCCACATACATACACTCCCGCCTGTTTCCCCAAAGAGCAAGTGTGTCGTACCCGCAGATAAATGTAGACAAATTTTCTCAGTGTATACGCGGAGAAAGTAAGGAACTAGTCCCTTAGCACGCTGATATATGCCGAAAGGTTTATATAGCAGTATATCCCACTCAAACGTCGCTACCTAGTTAAAAACCTATGCTGCCGTTTACTAGATGGCAAACTATACTGCTTCTTAATATTTGCTGTAAAAAATTTAATAACATAGGTACAGTCTAAACAGATCAAACCAAAACCGTTACTATCGGTGGCAATAGAAATAAGAATCTATTGTCGCCACTGGGTCAACTAGAGTACTTATAATAATTGAATCTAAATATTTCTTTTGTAAAATGTTCTACCACAATACTACGTCTGCAGTATTACTAACCGAATATTATGCAGTCCGTTTTATGTGTAAACTGTTAGGTTATTTGTATTGACAACATTGCTCTACTAAGGCGACTAATTTTATGTGTTCTGTTTATAAATGCATCTAAAGTAGAATCTTAATGCGTCTAAAACGTCTGTAGTTTAAATACTTATGTCAATTAATTTTATAAATGGACCAGGTATTAATTACTTCACATGTTTGACTTAGTATTTACTTCCCGTGGCAAATCATATACATAACTAATTGTACGACATATCTCGGCAATTTAAGATAACCAGCCTCCTTGATGAAATCTGACACTACTTTCGCTACCAAATGCGTAAGGAACTAAAAATTGTTAAAAGTTTTCATTTATTTATTGACTGGCTCGGTAGGGCAGCTTTAGTGCATGGAACTGCTGCATATTAGGTCTTCGGTTTTATTCCTGTTATTAGGCTTTAATGACAAGAAAAAATTACGGGGTTTATGCTAGCTAGGTACAGATCGATAGGCTCGTATATCTCAATTATATCGTATCACGTAACCTAAAACCTTAGCTGGCAAAATGTGGCTGTAATAGACATCTGCATATCCCTCCTGCAAGGTACAAGTAGCACTCTGAGAAGAGAAAGAGTAAAAGAGTGCAACAGCTTAGTTCATTTCCCAGCTCGAAATATATCATATCTTCTTTAAGTCGTATATTTTATTATTTTTAACCTTTTGAACGCCAATGTCGGCTATATTTAACATGCGCAAGCGTGCCCTGTGCGCCAACGTCGTCTATACTCGACAAAAAAGAGGGCACAGAAAAATACAAAATAAACATATTAAATCATTACTTTTCTGTGTTTTATTGATACCACTTAAAAATTAAATCCCCAATTATTACTTAATTGTACACAGCAAACAAAATTGCATATTAGTTACTCAAATATTTGATCATAAAAAGCAATATATACCTTATATATCGATTTTCGGGCTCGGCGTACAGGACATGGAGGTGCCGTTATGGCGTGGCGTTCAAAAGGTTAAGACAGCGCTCGCACTAGGATTACATTCTGTGTTGCAGTGGAATTGTTAAACATTCAAAAAACGGACACGAAGAACATTCAGACTCGGAGTAACTATTTACGTATCACACAAATTTTTGTCCCATATGGTGATCGAGCACACAAACTCGGCAGAATTCCAATGGCGAGACATACATAATGAAAAAAAATTTATAAACATATCTATAATTTGAATGATATCTAATTACACATCATAAGTTACACGTTTATTTATGAATCAATAATAAATTAAACGATGATCGGAAATTACACAACATCTTGCTAACCCCATAACATAGGTTGTAATCATAAATTATGCAACAATGTTCGCTCTTGAATGCGTAGCACATACATTTAGTAGCCGCACTTCGGTATACGTGCATACTTATATATGTATATTGTAGGTTTCTATATGGGGCATAGCTGGCTTGAACTGGTCTCGAATGTGGATCAAAGCACAATGTCAAACAGCTGGCCAAACTTCGCAAGCTTTCGTGTTACGAATAAACTTAAATACGGCGCTGTTATAATTTAATACCTACTTGAATTTTGCTGCTACGTTTTAAATTATTGTGTGTTTAGAATTAGGTGTGTGTAGATTTTGGTAGACAAAATAACATAGTATCTCGCTTTTTGGTGTAAATGGGTGTGTTATATCTACATTTTGTTAGCTACTTATTTGAAGCTCATGCATATTGGCCCGAGATTTGTCGTTATATCTAAGCTACGCATTATCTACTATCAATAGCCTGTTTTTTTTATTCACTTTTTCACCCGGTGATGGATCCCGAGACTGGCCTGGTCGTAAGTATAGGTTGCAAACTTATACCAAGAAATCTAACAAATCACAAACAACCCTCCGCGCCGTCACTAATTACTTAGTGACAGTACGATTGAGCGAGCTAGTCCTCTCCAGTACTCCTTACTGGAAACCGGTTTATGATTAGGAACACCGGTATTGCGCTTCGCTCGATAATTAAGTATTTTGTAGGCATACAGTTCACATACGTAATTATTTTTTCGAAACGTCGGTACGGCGCGATTGGTACTTCTGGCATTGCACGCGATCAAAGGCTACGGTATTTCCACATAACCTTTCATGCCACTTTCATTATTTTGCCCTAGGTTTGACATGATGCAAGTAATATTCCTAATATAGCAAGCGACCATAACCATTTATCATCGGGTAGGCCAAAAGCTTTTTTGCCATCTTAGTGGTATCCTAAATCCTATATTCTTACTTAATATAATATTATAAATTGAAAAGTAACTCTGTCTGTCTGTTACCTTTTCACGGCTAAACCATTCAACCGATTTAAATAGAATTTGGCTTTTATTGATATAGGTACCACGCGGGCGGAGCCACGCAGAAGCTAGTAATATTATAAACGCGAATGTGAGTTTGTTTATATGTTTGTTACGCTTTCACGCCTCAACTACTCGACTATCATATATATAGGATACAGAAAAAGGGCTTAGTAGTCGTTTCGCACGAATTTGTTCGCACAAAACGTGGAAAAGGACACCTTTTTCTGAATAATTTTTGTTGTCGTTTCTCACACATGGAATATATTTTCGTGCGAATCGTTCCCGTCTGAAAACGTAGGTGTCGTTTCGCAAGTTTTGTATTTTTAATAAGAAAAATATCAAAATTCAGACGTGCACACACTACTTTAAAGTGCATATAAGTAATATTTATATGTTCTCTCAAGTATTCTATTAAAAACGTAACTTTAAAAAGTAGAGAGATCAAATAAACATTTAGAACAGGATAGCAAAAGATCGTTAACGTTTACTAGTGTACTAAGTGCAACTGAAAAGGTAAATCGTATTTCCCATCTCACTCTCTCGTATTATTTACCCGATATCGACCGTACACTCTCTGTGTTGCCAGCCGGTACGATTAATTACGACTACGATTATAGAGACGAACGATAATTTGGCCATTGGTACGATATACGATTACTCTAAATGTATATTATGTATTTTACGCACTGATTTGTAATAATGTTGTTTTTAAAAAATAATTATATTTTTTTATTTATTGGTATAGGTACCTTGTTATATTTAAAACTATCACCTTCGTGCGCGAATGTACAATACTTCTACTTTTATTAGCATAAAAAGAAAACGTGCGAATAGACACCTGCGTTTTTAGACGGGAAAATACACGAAAATGCACGAAAATATATTCCATGTGTGCGAAACGACAACAAAAGAAATATTATTTAAAAAAAGTGTCTATTCACATGTGACATGTGCAAATAAATGCGTACGACATGACTACTAAGCCAGAAAAAGACGTAGAGTACCTTTCATCTAGAAAAATTAATGTGCCCGAGGGATAACAAATTGACATAACCACCATTTACGCGAAGGAAGCCGCGGGCAAAGTCTAGTAAAATAAAATCGGTTGGATAAGTAAATTCATATGTAATAAAACTGATTTATAAACAGTTATTAATATCCAAATATATGCATGCACCAATGTAATCGAAACACAATACCGAAACAAGAAATTACTCAATCAGTCCTTCAGCATAAAATCCATGAATTTTAGCCTTACTTGTAACCATACAACATAATAACTCTCGGCCTACTCTTAATTAATTCGTACCACACCAAATTAAAATTTAAAATGCATTACTATGATTTATATTCAGTAATGACATTGCGAATAGCACTAATGACACGGTAAGTTAATTGGTGTGGCACTCACCACGCCCCCAGCCTTATAGGTGTTGACCAAAGGTGCGGTTACTAACCACCAATTTTGAGATTAATCTTTTAGATATACCTATAGACGTTTGGTTATTATTTATTATATTTTCTGCCTAGTGTTGGCAGTTCATGGTTAGAACTTCTCTTATTTCCTTTCACTTTTTCTATCCGATGTTTGACTGAATAAAGTCTCTCCAGAAAGTGTAATAGATTTTTCAGGAGATAGTTTAAATAAAAGACGCTTAAAAATTTAGGTAGTTTACAAGAACTAAGAAGAATTAAGGGGTAACGGGTAAGAGATCATCTCGCCACAGCCGTCGCACTGCATGTTGTGGGTTCGAATCCCACACTAGACAATTACAAATGATAATTGTGGGTCTGATGTACTTTTTGTGGTATATTTTAAAAGTCACCTCGCAAAACTGGGTATGAATCCTTGAGCGGAAGCTGCCTTGTTTAATGAACAATGCGGTTTCATGGATGATGTTACTTGTCACAAGCTTAAAACCTGCTTAATTATTTAATTTTCTATAATTCAAAATATACTCTTTATTTTTTTAGCCTATCTATTCATCTACTTTCAGTTTACTACTGCTTTATCCGTGAGAGGATCATAAAAGCCACCAATAGCAACAAGGTGCTCAAAATATTTCGACTCTATTGTCTATCTAAATTACGCCAATAACTTTCACAAACATTTTAAACTATTACTCCAACTGTCAATACTGAAATACAACTAATAAAATCTATAAGTAACTGCTTACTTATATTCTATAAACATATAATACTAAACATAAATAATCTTTAATTGGATTTCGCAGTAATTATATAGGTGCCAGAATTATGGCTAAGAACTAGAAGGTAACAGTTGCGAAATTTTATGGTTGAATCAAATGTCGGTATGGCCATCATAGAACAGTTGGCCAGCGATTGAGTCAATAAAATCTGTTTATTGTGTTTATTTAACTTTAGTTTACATTGGATACTAATCAACATAAATTTGTAAATTGCGACTGGTAAACTTTAAATTACCATGTTGTTGTTTAATTATATTGTCAGTATTCTAAAATGAAAGGAAAATGACAGGATAAGCAATTAATACTTTTAGGAATAAATCAAAGTTGAACTTGCGCAATCGTTAGCCGATACTTACCCTGATTAATTTATTAAATGTGACATAAATATAATGTTGTCGTCTTCAAGCATCAATTTATTTTCTTTCATGACTTGCAGTTATTTGTTTCTTAGATTTGTCCAATTATATATTTCTTTAATTAATTCATGCAATAATAACATGTATCTATTTTGGACAATCGACCACTTCTTTAGCCAGCATATAAATATACAAAATAAGCTTCATATTTGAGTCTTTACTTTTTATTCAAAACATACGATTTCTGTCGAACTGTACTAATAGTTTTTCTGCGTTCATTAAGCATCTCCATGTCCGTATAAGGACAAATCTACCGCATTGAGATCACATATCCTGTGATGATAGTTGTGTTTGTAAAATAAATAACTAATATAATTAAAACATTCTGAAAACGTATCGATTTCAAATTTAGTTAAGTTAAGATGAATTTATAATGAAGGTGTAAAAGCGTAAAAGATTCTATCAAAGCTATAAAATGTAAAGCTTAAAATGGATTCTTCTCTCTTAACCTTTATTATTCCCAAGTCACTTGGGGTCGGCTTTTCTGGTCTAACCGGATTTGACTGGATATCAGTTTTTACAAGAAGCGGCTGCCACCTGACCTCCGCAACCCGAAGGCTAACGGTACCCTAAGGCTAGACCAGTGTCAGGATATTAGAGGGTACTGACTTTCCCAATAACGACTGCCATAGATGTTCATGGCAGCCGGGACCAACGGCTTAACGTGCTCTCCGAGGCACGGAACAGGCGATAATTGTCAATCAATACGCACATAATTTCGAAAAGTCATATAACTGCCGAAAGTCAGAGGTGCGCGACGTGGGTTCGAACCCGAGACCCTCTGCATTGCAGTCTGTTGGTCTCCCCACTGAGCTATTGCTATATAAAATGGATTATATTAATAAAAAAGTTAAATTATATTAACAGATATTAAACTTTTAATTGCATAGAAGTATATAGCGTGTTTAAGTGATTTCACATTTGAGATTTTTTATGCCATCCTTGATGAGTTCCATACGAAGTTGCATAAAGATATTGAAGATTATCTGCCTGCGCACTATTGTCATACGCACTTTCTTGGTTAACTTCAAACCCTAAATAAACAAACCCTAATGTCCTCTAAACCTTAAACAGCTATCTGTTGGGATGATGATGTTATGAGGGTTTTGAGTACCTATGTACTTAAAACCCTCATACCACAATAACCTAGTATATAAACGTCTACTCTTGCACAACAACCGGCAAAGACCTTACACAATGACACGGCAATTAGTCAAACGAAAACTGTAACAAATCCACCGGTTATTAATAAGTATAATAAGTAAAGTATAAAATTAACACAGACATTAGGCGTGCCTTTCTCTCTTTGACCCCTTACCTTGACTTGCCGCGCCCTGCGGCTCGCATACCGGGCCACACGTCATTGCGCCCGCACACTATATTTGTTTTCTATAGCTAACATTGTTATAATTATTATCTGTTGTTATACTTATGATTGAGTAGGCCTCTGTGGGTTTTTTACTGGCTAGAAAGTTGCATGTTTCTTATTTGTTTTAGTTAATAGAAGGATTGAGGTATCACACGCTTGCCATTTGTCAGTTGTCATATGCTGTCAGTTGTTTATAATAATTCAAATATAAAACCTCTTACTAGACTTCCCAAAAGTTTATTATTTAGAGCCAGTTACATAAGTCGACCAGTATAGAAGCGGGATACATGTTTCAGCCTTGAACCTAAAACAAAAAAGTATAAATAACGACTAGCGGTGACAGCATTCGTAGCTAAACTAGTAAATGTGTAGTATAATTATTCATCGCTTGCTATGTAATCAATTTATTTTATATCCTAACCTCACTATCTTCTAGTTGCCTCACTTTCCCTAGTTAATTTATCGGGTGATTTAAACAGCTTCGCTTATTGTAACTAGTATAAAAGTAGTACTAACTTTATCTGATGCATATCTTATCTGCTATTGAAAAATGCATTTCCTATTCAGGTACAAATTGTCCTACTATGACAGCTTATAAATTTAACCAGGAACACGTCTATGAGAATCTAAAATTTATTTTGTTGTATTGCACATTTTATATTATAGGTCAGTGAGACATTCATTTACCACATACACCGATAATAAATATTAACATGGAATGATCTATAACATCACTTAATATTTAGCTGACTTATTTAATAACAGAAATACACATGTATCTATATGTCGCCGGTGAGGCATGCAAGGGTATTACATTTAGATTACATTTTGGGCGCAACCCGTGTATCAAACCCCTGACCCCACGATGCCAAGCAAAATAAGCACAGACTTATTCCACGGGACCAAAGGGGCGGGCTATATTATAGTAGTTGTTAAAATACATATAAAGGTCGGTAGGAAGACGCAATGAAAATAAGTCCAAATCGAATACGGAGAACAAATGGCCCTGGTCCGCTTGCATCCTAAGCTTCCTTCACTTGGCCGTCAGTCACCTGGTAGGGGGCCGTCCTACACAACGTTTTCCGCCTTATACAATTCAAATTTCAGATCATAATCTTAAATTTCGAATACGATTATGCAAACTAATCAATACTTGACATGATACACTGATCCACAATTGAAAAAGTATGTACTCAAGCCGATGTAATCTAAGTTCTAATTAATTAACTAAGTGATTGGCAATAATTGCAATTTTGCTGTCATGTTATTAAATGTTTTTAATGAACAATCCAATAACTAGATACTAGTTAGATATTATCGTCTCAGATTTAACAGACCGGGGCCTGAAAGCGTGATATCTAAATCAAATAAATTAACAATTACAAACAAGCCCCAAGCCGGATACATAATTTAAAAATAATAAATCAGTTTTTAATCAAACTTCATTAGCGGTGTTATTTGTATTTTGTTATAGAGTGTCTACTACCATGCCCAGGAAGATTGAGTTTCGAAATTTGATTTCAATATCCAATGGTGCAGTTGTATTGTCAGTCATAAATACTTGTTGTATAAAAATCGCAATGGAATGCGTAACATGAATTTTCATGATCTGTATTACGATCGTCGCGCGCGCAGCTTGGGTCACGTTGAAATGATTTAGTTTCAATATGCGCAAACGTCGGTGTAAATGCGCCTGTCGGCCACCGCTTAATTTATACCGATTGGCCCTTGTTTATTATTGTTCTGTTTATGTAATAAACCTAGTGATTTTGCAAGAGAATTTATTTTAATGCTAAGCAATACGTTACTTGTAATATATGGATATTTTTCTCGTTAAAACATTACGACCTTTAGTTTAATGTAATTTGTTTGTTGATTGACTGTTTGAATGGTTAACAAGGATACGTCACAGTTAAATAGCAAGTCAATTAGATGATAAAAACATATGCAATGTTAGCAGGATATAGAAACATGATGTAAATGTGACGTGATGTCGACAGTTGAACCAACGTTCGTACAAATCATTCGATAAAGTCATTGTCGACAATATAATAGTGTTATCTACCGAGTCATGTTTACTTCTATTTTATTTCCCATGCCTTTCATGAACGTAATTTATGACGCCGCATGTTTATAACATATAGTAATCTTATATAACTTATAGTAATCTTCTTCTACACCTAATAAACTCGTATACATGTTTTCCTCAATTAGTCACTTTTATGAACACATTTCTACACTTGCTAAATTAATTAGAATGTGATTTTCAGTGATGTTTAGTGATAAACATATTAGATTAATGCTTGATCATAAGTAATTTTATAATGCAAGTATGAGTGCGGTTCAGGGATAGATCTCGAGGCCGACACAAAAGATCCCACTGGGTCGAAGTGTCGCCGATCTACACTGATTGGCCCCCGAAATAAAATAAAATAAGATGAGTGCGTTTGTTTGTCACGTTTTTAAGACTAAACCACTCAACTCAACATCATGAAATTTCGCACACACTTTGTCAGGGGTACAAAAAGGACATACACCTTACACTCATTTTCCAAAAAAGGTGTGTTCTGATGTATACCTCGGAACACTAATTTTTCCGGGTACAACTGCTTTCGATATTATTATTTACGTACATCATATCTAAACCGACAAGTGTAAGCAAATAATGTGATTACAGTGAATATTACGCAAGAATTATCTGTGATCTCTGCTTATCCGTGTTGGAAACACAAGTATATTTATGTTTACGTTATTTACTAGACCTAATATTATAGATAATCTTAGCTGGTTAGAAAATTAGGGGCTTAACTCTCTCATTCATTTTGTGAAATGTTAGTGGTTAGCCGAAGGGTATCTTTATCAATGCAAAGGCTTTCTAATTAATGCTGCCAACTATTTTCACAATACTCCACATCAATATTCCTGCTAAACCTAGCCCGCTTTTAACTACAATATACACAAGTGACGTCTTAATTGTGAGGGTTAATAAAAAGCATATCACATAACTATGCAGTGGATGGTGTAGTGGTCGTTTCGCCTCTACCTATATCTACGACTGTCGGAGGTTTGAATCTTAAACGGGACAAAAATTTGTGTGATTCATAAATTATTGTCCGAGGCTGGTTGTTTTTGTGTCCATTGTTTAAATGTGAAAATTTGTTCTACAATACCTAAGAGTAAACGTTCTCTATTTATTTATCAATGTTCCTTTTCTTGTATGTATGTATATGTCGTCTATGTCTGACGAAAAGAAAACTATGTATTATATAGACAAGCTTTTAATCCAATGCGAACTCGATGCTTAAGGCACATTATTAATCCAATTAGATACAAATTAATACATTGAAATTAAATGTATACTTTTATTTACACAAAGCCGAAAAGATAACGTGTACAAAACAATTGTCGTACCGATAAGTAAAAATAAAAACGATAAGTCAACGCATAAAACGCAAGTTTTATGAAGTGCTCGGACTAATGTCTCGCATTAAAATCATTTATGTTAGCAATTAATACTCGTTGCTTGGTGTCTGAGTACGTTTCGTGGCGTACCTTGGGGCTATAGCGCACACTGCGCCATAGACTGCTACGGCAAATGGATAGAAGCACGCTATGCGCAAACGTTCTACACAAATTATATTATTATTTGTATGAGAACTTAGTATTATAGTTAAGAAACGTTATTGAATTGAATTTCTAAATTGATAAATGTATGGCGTGCCCACGCTAAGGTATTGTGCTGAACTCCTGTATGAGTGTAGATACGAGGATGTTTGTTTTCACTGCTGCTTTATAATGTAACGAAAATTATATGACTGTCTTAATATACGCAGTCTATTTCTAATTACTGTTAAATAACATAGAAGGTAACGGAAATATTTCTTCCTTGTAATAAAGCAAGACTTTCCTCGTCAAGCGTTTGTGTTTATAGCTAATAGAGACGTTTTAAATTCAATTCTTGAATCGAGTATAGCGTTCTTAGCTTATTTTATTTAAAAAAAATTAATAGTACTGTGTCTGGAAATGTACCCGGTAGGAGACAAAAGACTTGCTTCGTATTAGGAGTACGTTGTAACTTAAATATAGGTAGAGTTACTTGTGATACACATCTTTCTACCTTCCTCAGGAAAAATATACGGTAGCGATTCTATATATGTATTACTCTATTTTGCCCGCAGCTTAAATAGATAGGATGGTTAGGTTAGTGACAGTACTTTTTCCTGGATTAAAGGTACATTATGTCCTTTTCTGTTCTCCTGAGAACGTGTATGCTAAGTTTCATTATGATAGGTCGAGAAGTTAAGGCGTGAAAGCGTAACAAACAAACTCACATTCGGGTTTATAATATTAGTTAAGATTAGAGTTAATTGCACGGATGGCATAGTGTTGTGGTTGTGCGCCGCGTGCGGGTTTCAATCCCTACACGGAACAAAAATTAATGTGTACCACAAATGGTTCTTCCGAGTCTAGGTGTTCTTTGTGTCCGTTATATGAGTTTGTGTAAAGTCCCTCGTGACACAGAAATTATTCTTTGTGCTGGAGAAGTCCCTAAAAAGAGATGAAAATCCCGCGAAAATACTTGGTCCATTTGAAGTGGTGTTGTAGCTATTTTGAACTATCCATAAAGGCTATGTATGGATGCGTCTCTCTTTAACCTTACGATCTACTTAATACCTTGTTCTCAGCAGTCAAAGCCTAGCGATCGCATTCCTTGGTCAATACTGATATGCTGTATCAAGGCTCCGGTATCCTTCGCGTAAGACAATTATATATTATAGCGGTGACATTAAAATATCATAAAACTGCTCTTAAAACAGTAAAGGCCCATTCCCATTCACGTAGAAAGCCTAAATGGGATAAACCTAAAGTAAGACTTGATTTTGGCAGGCGATGCTTCTACTTTATGGGTCCCTTTATATACAATAAATTAAATAATGAACTTAACTTACTTCATAGGACTAGATCTAAATGTAAGGTTCTCATCAATAACTATCTCAAGGACAAGAATTATGAAAACACGGAACAATTATTAAAGACACTGCAGTAAATCTAATTACGTTGGAATCTTCACACATACACACTTGCACGTGCACACACACACACACACACACACATACACACACATACACACACATACACACACATACACACACATACACACATACACACATCCTCACACACCCACATACATTCGTACACATACCAAACATGCGCTTTTCTCAACTCCAGAATGATGATGTTTTTAAAGTAAGATTTTAAAATTGTTACTTACCTTTTTTATTAGGTACATTCCATTTCTTGTTTCACTTGTTTATTGCTGTAAGGATGAAAGAGACTAACCTCCACGACACAGGGAATCCTAGTGTGGAGGTTAATGTTCTAACAATAACTGTAACTATTTGTATTGGAACAATAAAGCATTATTATTATTATTATTATTATACAGAACTATTAAAGTCCAAAGGTCATTTCTGAGAATAATTATTCAACTTAACAGCAATTGACACAAAATTCTCACAAGTGATTTATATCTTTTATTGCCTCTATTAATTTAATTACAAGAAGCTTGTTTCTATAAATATCACGGATATAATACTAAGTTACATTTCACGTTAAATTATACAATTTATTCAGGTGTGTAATTATTAGATATAAATTACAAATATAATAATTATTCTAAAAGTCAATGTCGGTTAACCAAATAATATGAATCCCTATGAAAACTAACCAAGAGGACAACCTACGTTTTATGGTTCCGTAGCTATCTTATTATTTATAGTAAAGTTCATAAAAGCCCATTAACTGATTTTGTCCACAAATAATGGACATTGTCAAAATGTTTAGTTTCATTAAAAATCTTTTTTTGTACTTTAATCAATCAATTAGCCGATTGCATTCCGCTGCGGCTAATAGGCCCCTATAAAAGGTATTTTGCGGCAAAACATCTGGTTTCCTACATTTTGCTTCTATCTTTACATAAGTACTACCACATATTATTTATCGGTATTTTAAAACTTAGATAAATACATTAATTGATAAATCCTGAAGAATTTTTAAAATCCATTAAGTAATACTTTAATTTTTAATAGGCATTTGGTGTGTCTTATTTTATCATATTTTAATGAGCTCGTTATCAAAACCTATAAACAAATAATTAAGTGCAAATATTAGAGACATAGACTTAGCTAAGTGATAGAGACTAAACGTTTGTTAGCCGCAATACGGAACCCTAAAAAAGCGTTGCCTAGTACGCTCTTAATTATATACTGCAATACGATTATAATTATGCTCCTCGGCAATCATCGGTCATATTCGGCTTAACGAACGAGCTGTGTTTAAAGTGTGATGATGATTGATTGGTGGGTTGTGACCACCAGTTATTTTAGACAATGAAGATAAACAGTTATTTTTACATTGGGATAGGTACAGAAGGCATCAGGTGCTTGAAGGCATATATGCCTATGCCTGTAGGTACTGTTAGTTTATGCATTAAGATAACAGTACCTATTATATATGTGTCTAACAAACGCAGCAGCCATAATAAATTAACGTATTTTATTAGATTTTTAGATCTTCAGAAAGCTTACCTTTGCAACAACTCTCACAGATTCACATTACAAAACCGATTAAAGCGCTTAAACGATTATCGATTAAATAATGCCGAAAATACATAAATAGTTAATACTTTGCTTATTTTTGTTTTTCTACATCACGGCTTACAAAATTAATGTGCACCATTCTAACCAATAATAAATTTTGAATGCAACACCAACAATATCTTTTAATATATTATCGATCCTATATTTTACATTTCGGTTTAAAGAAATGTATTTCTCATAAGAACAATAGTCCACTTATAATGAGATATACAGATTTAAAAACAATAATACAACAAAATTAAAATTACCTCTAGAGATATAGAAGCTACAATGTAAATACATATTTCTTAAGTCTATGAATGTGTTTAAGTTATCGCATGCTTTTATATTGGCCGGTAATCTATTAAACAGCTGTGCTCCTTCAAACAATACGGTTTTTTTAACCGTAATTAGTGCTATGCTACATTTACCAGGATAATTCCAATCTTTACAATAAATTGACCATGTAGTGTATTGAGCTTTTGCCGGTTTTAGTTTAATCATTACCTTTGGCTTTATTCTGTCCTATTGCTGGATACGCAAGTGCATGCAACGTAAATACCTTCTCCTTAGAGTGGACACATAAACAACAATAACGCTAACTCTAAAATAGAGAAATCATGTTAAAGCGAGCAATAGCTAACTTTCAATTCACGCATAAATTCCAATGCGTGCCGTGGCTGAAAAGCTTGTGACCTGCCCAGTCCATTACAGGACGTGGTATAAGCATCCTCGCTTACCACGATGGTTAACTTCTGTATCCAAACGTTGCCTCTTAACATTCCACAACACACTACGCACCATATAATTCATTGTGCCTAACAACAAACTGTCAATTACCTACAATGTGGTATTATACGCACGCTCACTATCTGTCTCATCTGCGTATCGTAGTAAATGTCGGCAGCGAAATACTGTTTGTTTGTTGAACTCCTTAATTATCAGTAGATGGGATGTATTGCATCCTTAAAGGCTTAATTACGCATTGCCAACGCTAAAGGTCCCGATAAGGGAACGTCCCGACTAAGCAAATTGTTTATAGGTAATTGTTGGTTGGCGTTTTTATTGGTAAATTATGAACGTGGTTTAGTAACCTTTGGCGTCGTTATAGTGTGGAAACGAGGCCTTTAATAGGGTTTACACTTTGCATTTAGCCTCATTATTATAATTGCTTAAAAAGACAATCCTAGAAGAAATAATTCCTGCATCGCGACACAACATAACACAATATTTAAAAAAATTGGCTGTTGTAACCGTTCCTGTATCGCGAGGAATTTTCAAGCATTCAAACAAATGAAACCCAGGTACGGGACAGCTATTTGTGAATTACACTTTTTTTTTAATGTTAGTTTCGAACTCACCTTGTTCGGCGCAGTGGCAATGGCGAAGCGACCATTTAAACCCCTACGATTACTTATATATGGATACTTTACCTACATCATAGATAAGTATTGTTAATATTATATGAAAGCAGAAAATCCGTATTGTTCACCAGTTCTAACTACAGTTATAAGTATTTTCGTAATGAGCATAATTTGACACTGGTACATACATGTATCCCCAAGAACCTTTTACTTATGTTATTTTATCGATTTAAATCCTATCTATATAGATTGTTAAAATATATAGGACCATATATGTTTGCATTACATCGAGAGTGGGTGATAGTTTTTCTTCTTAGACTGAAGTCAGAAGAAGAACTATTGCTATTGGATTGCCGTGTAACGTTTCATTCTGTTCATCATGAGTCAATCTGGCTGCTCAGATGACGTATTGGATAGCTCAGTACCAAAAAAAAAATGTTCCATTACCAATGCGTTAACGTGGCTTTATTTTTACTAATATTTGCATAGAGGAAAACATTACATATGTACAAGCATAGAGAATACTAGGCTAGACCCAGGTTTACGCTTTAGGTTCATCAGCGCGCATGACATTTATAGTACATCCAACGTGACTTCACGCGTTGCTAATCCTCCGAAAACGAGTCACTTGTTACTAGTCTTGCAGTCTTAACAAAGCTGCATTAGAAATCACTGTAAACTCTACTCACCGTAAGAAGCATCAACGTGCTCATCAAAGGCAATCTTGTAGAAGCCGTAGAATCTAGCTTCTTCCCCAGTCGGGTTATTCCCGGTTTGATTCCGTTGGTTTTGAGTCCATCGTTTTTAATATTTATAAAGGTTGCCACGATTTAAAGACATTATATTGTACAGCAACTGAATCACGATAATAAGTCACAAACTACAATACCAGTGAGTACGCGCCCTACACGTTCCCGCTAAACGCGATTGACGCAGTTTCTATGGCTACCCGCGAATGCGTGCGACTATCGATTAGAGACAGTAATTCGAGCAATAATTCCCTATTGAACTGTTACCTCGGCCAGTTAAATGAGTTTATATCTGCGCTCAGCGCGTTCCCACTTGTTTGCCTTTAAGATTCCTACTTTATAATACAGGCTGAATTTAAATAGCCTTTTAGAAACGTTTTATGTTCGTAAATTTAATAAGAATCGCGTTTTATTCCAGTTCGCTTGCCTTCAATGAACGTGAGGTTAACCTGTATAACTTTGCAGAGCTTATAGTTTCGTGAAACAATGTGGATTATTTCCCAAACAAATTTTTATTTAGAACTGGTGGTAGCGCAATACTTAAAGCATCTCACTTCTGATTTGTGGCAGTGGGTTTGATCCCCACCCATTGCACTATTGATGTGAATTCAATCCCAATACCATAATAATAACCTGGCTTTTGAAATATGAGTGTTTAATAAAATAAGCACTTATTTCTTCTGGTATACAGTTGTAACTCTATGTATGTTTGTGTAAATATGTACATATTTATGTATATAGTCTCACGTTACTATTCTCGAAGGGGTAGGCAGAGGTGTATTAAATGCAGCCACTTGTTATAGTTTTAGGTTATATATATATTAGATACTAGATTTTGCCCGCGGCATCACTCGCGTAAATGTAGGTTAAATTAGGTTAGTAACAGTACTCTTTTCTGGATGGTAGGCACCCTATGGCTTTTCTGTTCCCCTGACGTGTATGCAAAATTTCTTCATGATGATCGATCGAGTAGTTAGAGCGTGAAAACGTAACAAACAAACAAACTCACATTCGCATTTATATATTCGTTAGAATTATATAATGCATAGATTATTGGCTAAACTTTCAAGACTTCTATCCTTTATTAGAAAGAGATTAATCAAGCCTAAAACAAGTCTAGTGCGATTTATAATAATGCCGCTATCATTATACTTTAATATAGCGGCTGGTGCGTAATTATTTAGGCTTAAGTGCCTATTATGTAAGATTGTATCAAATGCAGATTAGATCACTGGATTTACTTGACCTAAGCGTTAATCGGAAATTATTAATAAACATTTATATTATTTATTAACAAGAAGACTGCCTCGGTTGCGCAGCGGTAGTGAATGATAATACTGTGCATGAAGTCACGTGATTCGATGGACAGGTCAGTCAAAGTTGTATTAGTTTATTCTGTCTAGATATTCTCAGCAGCACGAAGTCAAGCAGTAGCACGAAGTCTTGAGTTGTGCTCAGTAAGCCCGCCCTCTATTACGTAGCAACTAAAACAAAGCTGGTTGAATGTTAGTATAGATAATACATGTCTGGATAAAAAACTTCTCTTTCTATTTAACCAGCGATGTCGTTAAAAAATAGAGTGGTGAATAAACATAATTAGACTAGTACCCTTTTCTTCTTACTTTCGTTATAAGTTAAGAGAATAGAATAAAGATAAAAAGATAATCTACAACCGAGATTTTTTTACTGGTCGTCTTATCGTCTTCGTATATCAAAGTTAATGCCTTTGTTAAAAAAACATGTAAGTGTATCGCATTTGCTTAAAACAACTAACACTCGCTGGGTGATTTGACTTTTTCTACCTTTAGACTCCGTGTCAGCCCGTCTCTCAAAAGACCAAAGATGCTTAATGGTACTAGATGAGTAAAACGAACCTAAAACAATCGAGTCTGCTTACTTATAAACACTTTCACGCAAAAATCAATTGTAAATTATTTGCATTCTTGTCCTAGATTTCTTTATTAAACTGTTGTTGTACAAAATGTAAGTCGGAAACTGATTAAATAGAAACGCACCGTTCATAATGCATTGTTCCTTTAACCTTTGTTAGACCTGTCTGCCTATAAACCTGTCGAATTAACATCGTTCATATAGTTTCTAGGCGTTCTGGCATCATCCCCGTAACGGGGACGCGTGTCTAACGTCGCATAATAACACGTCCGCTCACACCGCCGGCCGTCGCGCAACTAATCAATTGGCGCGCCGCGTGATGTCTTCATCAGCCGCCTGGAGGCGTAACGCCCTGCGCTTGCGCACCTAACATAGCTTTTGTGTTTTCCGCACCAATATGGTGCTTCTATTGTAAAATGCTAATTTAATGTGAACTATAATTTCTAACTCCTTTTTAAATCTTTACTATTCATTTCGAGATAAGAGGAATTTCTATGTATTAATAGGTCTATATACATAAACATGACTGCTAATTATAATTATTTTGCAAGATTCGATACCGTGTTTTCCGGGACTTTTGTACCGCAGTTCTTGGTAACAGCCTTTTGTCCTACAGTTATAACGTTAAGAAGGATATTAAATCCATTATCTTTCTTGTCTTACGTTTACGCGAATATTATACATTGAAACAGATTTTATCGCGATGTTTATTAACATTACCGTATATAGCATCTGTATTAATCGGTTCAATTTCAATTTATTATCTTTTCTTGAACTCGCACACGTGGTCTAAAAATCCCTCAGATACCTGGACTCAAACTACTCGTGCATCTCACAAACATTATACTTAAACCACAGTACGAGTCTAGAAAACTATGATATTATTAGTTCTAGAAATGGCATCTGAATAGCCAGTTAAAAGTTTCTGTAAAGGTGAAACCTAAGTATATTTTACAAAGCATACAAAATCCGCGCCAGCATTCCATCCTATTAACATTTAACAATGTATGAGAAATAGTATCGCTTAGCGTTGCGTACTTGCATGCGATTTATTTACCAATTGAGTCCCACTTAAAGGAATCACAGTGCGGGGAAGGAGCAAATTGAACAGCATTGGCAATTACCGAAGACAATGCGTGCGTGAGAGCGTTGCCTGCGTGCCCGCGAATTAGACTTGTTATCCGGACCCCTAGGTAATTAGGGAAGGGTTCCCACGCGCGAACACTCACAGGTGTATTGGGACTTGTTTTTCTTGTGAATACTTTTGAGGGCCTCGGTCAATAAGATTAAATAGGGTTAAGTCTTAGTTAGTTGGTTAATATTCGGCAGAGGCTGAGGCGTTAATGACAAATGCCAAATAGTTCCAACAGTTTTAATTGGAGTAGATATGTGAATTACTAGGTTATTAGGGTAGGGTTCTGCCGCGCAAACATTCACAAGTAGATAAGAATAAGGACTGGTTATGCTTGTGAATACTTTTAAGGTTCTCAGACAAAGAGATGAAATAGGGTTATGTCTTAGTTAGCCGGGTAATATTCAACCGGAACTAACTATATCAAATATACGACATAATACACATTAGACGGCGCATTACTTAGACATCTAGGTAATTAGGGTACAATTCTCACGCGTGAATACTTTTATATGTATCAGAAAATTAATTTTATGAATACTTTTTGAAACCTCGGAACTAAGATTTGAATTTATAATATAATATTGAATTTATAATATTTGAATTTATAATATTCTACCACATACACACAACACCATCTAGCCCAAACTAAGCAGAGCTTGTACTATGGGTACTAGACAATGGATAAACATACATATATACTTTTTTTTTTTTTTGTAAATACATACATGTTATACATAGAAATACCCAGACCAAGACAAACATCCATGTTCATGCACACAAATGTTTGACTTGTGCGGGAATCGAACCCGCGACCTCAGGCGTGGCAGACAGTTACACTAACCACTACGCCATCGAGTCGTCGTAAAGAAAGTCGTCGTAGATAAATGGGTCAGTAGTAATAAGAGTCCTAGATGACTGGATATTTTTAGGGCTTGAATATGGAATTGATGTCTAAGGTATACGTCACAGATATCAAATAGGTATAGGACTAGGTATAGGACCTGATACACTGAGATCTGAATGACTCCACTCTAAAGCCTGGGCCAACCTTTTGTACTTATGACATGAACTTTTCTCAAAAATCCTAAGCTGCTACTACAAATACTAATTACTCTACCCAACATAGGAACTGAACTGGTTGCTTGCCACGCTTACGCCACTGGACTAATAAGATATATCGTTAAGTTTGAACGGTTTATTAAGCGGCAAGGCAATAACCAACTATGTAGTAAACCGCGAGTATTCCAAATATCGCATATTTCTTAATTGCTGTGGGTGTAGTGGAATTTTCTGTCTAAACCGGTATTTATCGATTAAAGCCTATTAATAATCAATTAAATACACATCTATTCAGAATAAATCATACTACATTTTAAGTCTAACATAGGAAATATACATTCACTAAATGGAACATGAATACATTTAAATATTCTAGAGTGCCCATTGGTTCTATGGTATGGGGTACCACTTAAGCTTATTTGCTGATCGTGACGTTCGGTAAAGTGTTATTGGGTTTTCCTGTAAGGAAATGGTCAGGAGCAGTACGGTGGATGGAACAGTGCTTCGTAGATGGCGGTATATTCGCTCCATATGTCATGTGACTTAAAAAATTGCTTGCAATAGTATAATGATATAAGTATTTCATTTTACTAGATTTCGCCCGCGGCTTCGGTCACGTTTACTAAATCTTAGCAGTTAATTTCTATCCCTCGGGTACAGTACGTTTGTCTGAATAAAAATGCTGTATGTCGTTTTATGTACCCCTGATAATGTGTATGTGAAATTTCATGATGATTAGTCGAGTAGTTTAGATGTGAAAGCGTAACAAACAAACTCACATTCGCATTTATAATATTAGTTAGGATGAGGAGGTTAATCAGAAGAGTAGGTTTTCTATATGTAATCCTTTAATCTAGAATTAGAACTAGAATAGAGCACGAAACTCGCTAATATTATACTAGAAATGCTTCGCTGTCATATTCTATACAATCCAAGCATGTGTGTCGACTATACAAGTAACGCCAATACTGCACTTATGTTGTAGAATTGATAGTCCTGCCTGCGCTCGGCGCCATCAATCACTGACATAATTATTACTTTCGTTTCTAGAAGAAATTCAGTCGCCTGTGTGATACTCCAATCCAAAGTATACGATGCCTTGTAGTTTATATGGTACCTTACTTTACATTAAATCAATTGCTCCTGAGCAAAAGGTGATATAAAAAGTCTTCGATTTTATTCATGCAACTTGATATAAAGTTTATTTTATTTTTATTGTTATTAATCGTCATCGTCAAGTATCTAAACGGATGTTCAAACGAATCCGCGCTTTGAGTATTCGAAGTTTGAAAATCTAAATCAAACCTACTTGGCGCGTAAACGCAGCTGCCAATATTAATTTGAATCGAGAACATCGGTGAATAAATCGAGTGCGCGGATAGCGTAAAGTGAATCGATTCAATTCGTGCGGTGCGTTTTTAATAAGGCAGCTATTAAGTTGACGAACGTGTGAATGAGTTTTATTGCCTTATCGGTTTCTGTGGCGGGAGGCATTGGCACGTCTTTTAATGATTTACTGCTAGTTTTACTTAACGTAGGCATTTTGCTTAGGAAATATATGTAAAGTCGTTCGTGTTGGAATGCCTACCGGTTGATCCTCTGACGTAAGATCTGTAAGATCCGACTTTAGGCAATTTTTAGGATCAATGCGTCCTGACTTTGTTAGAGGGCAATAGCAGACACCGCATGTTATTTTATATTACTAGTCCCAAACTAGCATTTAGCCTGATTAAAAGAAAGTTAATGCTAAACATAATTGATAATTAGGATATGTCTAAGCATCAAGACTGATGTGTCTCAGCTGTAAAGTATATTCAGATATAATAATGTAAGTGATGATTATATAAATAAATAAATAAAATATTAAAATAATTGTAATTGAGACCACTGACCATGTCAATATTTTAAAGTTAAGTTGATAATTGAGTTGTGAGAACGGCTAACGCCACAACGTGAACAGCGGCAATCCGCATTAGAAACCAGAATTACCACCGACATTCTCTGAATGAATGACCATTCGCATCCGTTCTTCCTTCGGTGAACTCGTAAAACTATCTGTTCCAGGTGTTTTAAATATCTACGATTGTCAATTAAGGAACTAAGAATCCTCAATTATTTCTGTCAATTGCTAGACTAAGGACGTCACGGTCGGCATTTGATATCCCGTGCGCGCGTTGATGTCTTTTCTATAGAGCTTTGATTATAGTGTAGTTAGAAGTTTTATCTTTAACCTCTGGTATGCCGGAACGTGGATCTGCGCGAGACACAATGCTTTTTCTATTATGTCTGGTATTCTGGCATACAACAGGTTAAGTGATTTCCGTATTCATTATACATTATTTATTCTTAATTTAAAATAATTTCTAATATATAATATGTGAATGTGAGTTTGTTTGTTTGTTACGTTTTCACACCTTAACTCCTCAACCGATCATCATGAAATTTCGCATCCACGTTGTCAGGGTAACAGAAAAGGACATAGGCTACCTTACATCCATGAACGTGTTGTTACTAATCTAACCTAACCTAATCTACATTTACGTATATTAGTAATAAATATTTTAGAAGAAGCTGTTATTTATAAACTTAATTTTAAAAATAATAAGTAGAAATGGACGAGGAAAGACTGACTAAGAAAGTTTATAAGGCTAGTGTGAATGGAACAGTCGCAAGAGGAAGACCTAGGCGAACGTTTCTTGATCAGATCGGAGGCGTTCTGGACAAAAGGCCAGGTTAAGAGCACCTTGAACCGACGGGCGTGTATGAGGAATGTGATGAAAGTGAATAAAGCCAGAGAAGTGTGTCAGGATCGTAGCAAATGGAAATCCGTAGTATCTGCCTACCCCTCTGGGAAACAGGCGTGAATCTATGTAATGTAATGTAAGTAAAAATTAAATAATAAGGCTATAGAAGAACTTCGTTCTTTGTCATTTATTAAAGGCAAAAGCAGTACTTACATACGAAAACTTATATCTTGTACTAACCAGTACATTATTTCATTTTTAAGATTGAACCCAAAAATTAATTCGTGGTAGGAACATCTGAAACACTTTCACCTAATCTTCCTTAAATCGGCGGCAAACTAATGGTTAAGGTATCCGAGTTACAATCGAGAGGTCGTGTGTTCGGTTTATGCATTTCACTAAACATATAGCTTAGCTATGCATAAGTTCAGAAAAATACAAATAATTTGTTACCCAAATTTAAGTGCTCTTCATATATACTTTTTATATTTTTTAATAGTTACTAATATTTTAAATCTTTGTATTGTATTTTTTCATCTACCATCGTTTAGTTATAAACTTAACCGTACTAAAAAAATATTATTTACAAAATAAAACAAACATTTTTCTAATTACATCACCTTATTCCGTTTAAGTTCAGCACGCACTTGCGTCCATTCATTGCGTATAAGGCGACGACATGTCGCCGCGACACGCGACACAGGCGCGCGGTGTCGCTTGTCGCGTTGTCGCTACCGTACACTACGCACCTTGATATACGATCCCCTTGGGTTTAGCCAAGGCCTATCTTATTTATTTACCGTTTTAGGTTTACGAAAATAATTGTTCCATTGAACGTTTTTAAAAAAATACTATTTTTCCTAACTGCTGTTCAATTTGTTTGAATAGAAACACCAATAATAAACCAATGTACTTATCATCATTCGGGAATCAGCATCAATCATTTTGGGATCTTACCGGTTCATTAAGGATACGCTATGCTATGAGTAAGAGAACCAGTAGTCTTTTTCCTTTATCCCAAAAGTACAGCTCCCCTTTTATATAGTAGGTAAAGTGCAACCGCCTACAGTCGTAACCTGTCCCCATTCGAACCATCTGCGTAAACAAGTACATTGCCCGGCTAAAGATAAGTGGTACACCGGTGACAAGAACGCTAAAAAGGCAACACCATTGATATAAAAATGGGTGCTTACGCGTCTATCGATCGTGAAGCCTCGTTACGTTTGATCTCTGGGCTAGACAAAATGTTATTGGATTTGTATGAATGTATATATTGAACGTCTTGAACTTAGCTTTATTGATACCATAAGTTAGGTTTGTATTGTATTAAATGAGACTTTTACCCGGTTGCTCATTGGCAGATCATGAGATCACCAAAAAAGAGAAAAGAAAATGACGATCAAACGCATATCAGCTATGATGGGCTGACTTAATTATAAGCATCAAATCTTATCACTTGACATGACTCTGACACGTCCTTAACTAGTATTTCTGGAAACAAGTATTAAAAAAATGTTGTCCAAATATAGATTTAATTCACATCTACATAAGTATTTCTAAATAAAGAAGCGTAATACTTTGATAGATTATATAAAACCAGTAAAAAAGTGCTTAACGTTGTTAAGATGCAGCGGCCCACCAGAGTTTGTTTTTCAAGGATGTCAATTTAGCTATATTTACGTAAATGACACTTACTTATCTACAATATTATATGCTTTGCTACCCAATTATACTATTTGAAGTTAAACCATTTAATATTTATGTCTCTTGTTTTGATTGTTATCTTGAGGGTGTTCGGTAGTAATTGGTGTAATAGTTGCAGCTCTTCACAGATATGATTTGTAAGATATGCAACATTGTATAGCCAAGGCGATTAAAACTATTGGCCAGCAGTTTATTACCAGCGGACGTCTTATAGGAGTTGCCCTTGCTTTACTTCACTGATAAGAGATATCCTTGCTTAGTATGAACCTGATAACTGTACTTTGTAAATAGAACTTGGATATTCGAAGAAATACTTAGAACATTCAGCGTAGCAAGATACACGTTATACTAAATTACTATACAACCAATGATAAATAGTACAATATAAGAGACAAGTAATCTATATTATTTTCAATATATTTACATAATGTGTTTTAATCAAACATTAATTAATATAGCAGTTCTAAAGTATAAAAAATATTTCTTTGTTCGTTTAATAAAGACAAATCACACACAAAAAATTATTCACGTGTCCCGGGAGACTTTACAAATATTCAAACAACGTACACAAATAACACTCGGACTTGGAACAACCATTTGTGGATCACACAAATTTAGAAACAGAATAATATACATAGATTAATATACAACATTTACACGAACTCCTAATCTCAACATTAAAGCTTTGCCACATATAATCGTCCGAAATACAAAATCATTCGTTGAACAGTAACAGTAATAGGCAAAGAACTATAACAATAATTAAAGAATATATTATTCTTTAATTATTACTTGGTATTAGGTTGTTTTTCTGTATAGTGCGCATGTGATATCAAATATAGAGGGTAAATTGTGGCAAACCATAGGGCTTAGTGATGGAAAGCAATTATCCCTATACTAGGATTGCCCATTCAAAATACAATATAACTATATTTTTTTGTGATAAGGTGTATTAAATATAGCAAACATAAAATAAGTTCTACGATAATGAAGTTTTAAAATACACCATAATGGTTTATATAACAAGTATTCTAATAAACTTTAATAAAACAAATATTTTAATAAGACGTCAGTTAAGCTACACGAACTAGGCTTAATTCCTGTGTCGTGGGGGACTTTACAATAATTAAAATAACGGGCACAAAGAACACCCAGACTTAAAACACACATTATTGCTGCGATTGTGTAGTAACCGAACCTACGACACTACGATGCGCTGGCTTAGTGATGCTCGCCGTGCTGTCAAGATCACCTCTACGTTTGACAAATCCATGTCACTAGGGTCTACATGCGTTCTGCGAACCCCGCACACTAAGCTTCTACAAGACTTAAGAACTGCGAAGGCCACATACAAAGCGCATTGATGAGAGCCGGCAGATTTCCAGAAATAAATAGCTCAGTATTTATAAGGTTAAAGCAACGCGAGATCAGGCCCGCCGATTGCAGTTCTTGTATCACTTGTAAAATACTTTATTGTAAGTGGGCGGTACGAAGTGACCGAACACCTTTAACATTTATCGACTGTATTTTAGTTCTAAATATATGAAAATAGATTCTTCATAAGATTTCAAGCGGCATTTGTGTTGTGTGGCTCTTTGCCTCTGTAGCTGCGCTGCTTTGAAGTATCGTAAGAATAATGAATTTGGCTTTTATTTAATGTCAATTCTCTCTGGATTCTTGAGCTCTATTGCAAATTAGATAGTGCCTAGAAATCCGTAGTGTTACTTTTGATGCAAAAGACTTACATTGCAGTACTTGCTAATGACACTTTTTACACTGCCGTCCTAACAGTGTCTTTCATAGATCTACACTTATTCCTTACATAATCTCTTACAGTCCGTTTCCTTAAATCATCCAAAACCAATAACTGCTGCCGGTTTCACGACATGCTTCATGATTACTGACAGATCATAATCTGCTCCTGTATTTTCAAAAATCACATAACAGGCATCGTAGGCTCAATATTTTAAAGTTAGTGAACTTTATAACTTAAGATAATCACATAAATACCCAACTAAAGATCTAAAGGGTAAGTTTTTGTTAGCGCGAGTGGGACAGCGTACGTTCGTTCGTTTTCGGATTTATAGCAGCGCCTCCCCGTTAGCTTTATCTATATCGCGGCTGTGCGCTATGGAGCTATCGTGCGCGCGCGCCGCCATCTGCTCGATGTACTACTGGGATACATACGGAGCGAAAATAGACGATTTAGGTTTTTTTTAGAAAACAATGATAAAGGTGTTACTCATCAGCCCTGACAACCATTGCAATAATAAGGCTTCTTGCTTTTCGGATTTAAATCAATTTACAATATTCCTCGTTACAATGGTGAGTGTATACTCTTTCACTCAATGTATATTGTCGTGAAGTTAAGCCTTAAATACGTTGAACAATTAAAATCTTGAGCATGAATGACGTCTCCTAAACGGTGCGCCTTTAACAGAATAGCATGAGCAGCCAGAGCAGCGTTTAGCAAAGCACTACTTTTGGCTCAAAAATTAATATTATAAAAGGTATATTATCAATATATTATCCTTTGTGGCTTTCCCTAATGACACCGTCTACCAAAGCTGGTCCTACTAAAATATTATGGTGTTCTCATTTATCTCTATACTGTAATAATAATAATGTCCTGCAGACCAAATTTCGGTCACGGCAGTCAATCTTAACGGAGACTGGTTACTAAGATGAGCCGCTTTAGGATTAAATATAAGATTTTTGTTTCGCCAGTCTTTATTCAAAGTCATGCAAATCTCGCCGTTGCATGACATATAATGCTACCTACTAGGATTAAATTCAAATAAATTCTGTTAATGCTGAATAGTTCCAAACGATAAATTGAATTATTCAGCGTTAAATATATTATTAAATTAGCAGACTGTCTTTAAATTAAGTTAATGGTCTATTTGAAATTGTAATTCAACTGGAGGTATCTGCATGAAAATTGTATTTGTGCCAGATTTAATTGTTATATATTCAAAAGGTTGGTTTTATACGAACTCAATGATAGTGACCGCTTGGATGGTGTAGTGGCCTCATTATTAAAAATAATAATACGGAAACCCTGGCAGTTGAAGAGGCACCAAAACATGATTTAAAATGAATATGGTCCATGCTATGTTTTAATCCGTTATTTTATCTATAGCCGATTATTGGAGAACGCCTTTGATAAAAGTGTAGCCTATAATATTGCGCAAACCTAATAGATACATATAGAACACAGGAACGACATATGCATGTATAAAAAAGAGATTAAAATTGAGCTTACCACTTTACTAACCACAACAATAAAACCATAACACTGGTAAACAAAAAATATATATTTTCTGCGGCATTAATTTTGTTACTGGTTTTAATAAACACCTTCATCAGTCATAACCGAAATGTATTTACTTACTACTGAGTTTAATAAGAGACATTCCCTTATTAAGCTCAATCCATTAACTGGCCTAAACATAAATACAATAGAAAAGCTTACAGATAAACTTTTTTCTAATAGTATATTTTTATGATTTTTTGTTAATAGCATATATATATTAAGGTTTCTTGTCATTATTATATAGCCGCTTCTAAAATATATATTTAGTATGTAATTGTATTTTTATTTCGACCTTCTTTCAGGCAAATAGTTATAATGTATTATCTCATAAACTAGAATAAATTTAACAAATCTGATATTTCTCGTATTCAGCATACTGAACTTACACAAAAATGACTTCAACTTACTATGCCGCAAAATGACTGTTCCCCAGTGTAATTAACGGCAAATTATATTATTATTTATGTGATTATTGACTTTTGCTATTAGATTTTACTCAAAGCTTCGTTCGCGTGAATGAAGATTTTGTCAATAAATGTCAGTCAGTCTTAGGAACGGTACTTTTTTTCTAGATGAAAGGTACTCTACGTCCATTTCTGTTCCCCTAATAACGTGTATGCTGAATTTTATGATAATCCGTCGAGTAGTTAGGGCGTGAAAGCGTAACAAACAAACAATCATACTAACTCACAATCGCATTTATAATATTAGTTAGGATAACAGCCTACTTAAAATATAGATACAAGTGATCATACGTATGAAATTTAAAAAATATTCTGTTCGTGGTATTTTTTGTACCGTCTCATGAAAAAGTCAACTGTGTGTATCGCACTCGCGAGCTAATGATACACTGATTAACAATATTCGGGGCAGATAGCAGTGAGTTACTTGCGAGGGGGGCGGGGCGAGGGGCCGCCGCGATGTTAGATTGCGCTTGCGCCGATTTATGCCAACCTCTCCGTATTAACTGATATCGCCCACTAAATATGCCATTATATGCGAAACAAATAATACTCGCTCACATTTACAATCCCGATTGTGATTTTCGTTTTTTGTTTATTGCTGGGAATGGAATTTGAAGGCGGTTGAGATAATAACAATATTTTCTGTAACGTTGTACTGATTGTGAGTGCGGATTATAGTTATTAAGTCTTGTGTTATGTCATATTATACAAAGTATAACGATCTGTAAATAAACATGAAATGGATATCATGTTCCAACAACTGTACATTTATTTAAAGATTTTGGATGTTAGACACAGTTCTAGCTACGGTGGTGCTTCTGTAAGCGAGCAACACGTACTAGTCGCATCTGTGTGCGACTAGTACATGTTGCTTGCTCGTTTTTGGGATGCTGTCAAGTAGACTTTTCGATTTGCAATCAATCAATCAGTCTGTTCCAGAGTCCACTGCTGGTCATAATCCTTTTTTTTAACATGCAAGAATGCATTTACACTTACATACCTCTCCGCAGGAAAAGGGGATCGGAGAGGTTACGTCGGTAGAGGTCACGCTAGACATAAGACCATCACGAGGTTTTGCTTAAAACATTTATATGGTACGATGGTTCGTGTTCTATGGTTTCGACCAAATTCCAGCTTTCTAGTCGTAGTCAGCCAGAATTTACTCATGACTACAACGATTCAATGGCGAGTCATTCGAAGTTTAATGAGAAGCAATGGGTGGCCGTGCATTATATATTATAATGTAATGTAACCTACATTTATTTGTTACTAGATTTTGCTCGCGGCTTTGCTCGCGAATATATAGATTAGGTTAAGTTAGTAACAGTATTTATTGTGGATGAATGGTTCCCTATGTCCTTTTCTGTACCCCTGATGCGAAATTGTATGATAATCGGTAGAGTAGTTAATGCGTGAAAACGTAACAAACAAACTTACATTCGCATTTATAATACTAGTGAGGATTAACTTTTACCGACTAATAGTCTGGATAGTACTATGGCTACCTTGCCGCTATTCTACGCCTTGTATTGTACGTGCATTACTCTACCGAGACAATTATTTGATCCACCGACAGCTATTTATAATCTGACTGTCCTTTGTGTCAGGCCGAGTCCGGGAGCTTTTTATATCCATTACTTTAATGTATATACAAGTATAGTCCTAAAAATAAGCGTAAATCTGTTGTTATCTTGGAAAATATGACTACATAGTATTTAACCAAGGCAAAGCTTGGTAGACGGCAATAGACTCCTCCCTTATTATATGTACACGAATGGCTCATCATTCAGAAACAGAACTCATGCTACGTTATTATTATTGACAACATTACATTTACACTTAAGCATATGTCTAGCTATGACAAACACGACACATTAATGATGTTTGACTGTCATATGACTGATGTATTTCTATGAGATTAATAAGTTCTTAGTTAAACGAAAGTACTTTGTAATTTCATGTGTATTTCATATTATTGTCTAGATCACATTCAAATTGTTTATTTTCTTTATTAGCAAATCAGAATCGTTTACAGATCATTAAATCTACTTATAATATAGCGGGAAGTAATTATTAATTCCACTTGTATTTTATATTAAGAACTAGCTTTTGCCTGCGGCTTCACTCGCGTTTTTCTTGACAAAAAGTACTCTATATCTTTTCTGTATCCCTGATAACATGTATGCGAAATTTTATGATGTTCAGTCGAGTAGTTAAGGCGAAAAAGCGTAACAAATAAACAAACTTTGTTTCGCATTTATAATACTAGCTTTTGCGCACGGCGCAGCCCGCGTGGTATTACATCAATAAAAAGTTATGTCTATGTCTTTCCCCAGGTTTTAGACTATATCTGTACCAATTTCATCTGAATCAGTTGAGTGGTTTAGCCGTGAAAAGGTAACAGAAAGACAGACAGAGTTACTTTCGAATTTATAATATTATTAATAATTAATAATAGTTAAGACTAGTAAAGATTAGTTAGGATAAAATTACACTTTAGTTTACACTTATATAGAACTAACTTAGATAGAAAGGAACCCAAGAAAAACTGAAGAGTCCTCAAGTATTAATTCAGCTAAGATATTATTACATTGATAGCAAATTGAAATTCTATTATAGTGAAGCCTGCTCTTATACTTTCTTATCCAAAATCGTATTGCACTACACTTAGCATTATACAACATGAAACTTGGTGAAGCATTCCCATTTGTTGGCATTTGAAATCTCTATTCAATCCCGTAATACATTTGCATATTTAATATTTAAATCTTGTAACATTTTCTTCTCTTTATTCATGTACTCGAATTCGTAATTTTAGGTGCAGTTCTTTTATAGAATGGTTATCTTAACTACTAAACTTCTATCTTTTATTGTATCTTCAGTTGAAACGTTTCACTGTCTTCTATCTTATGAAGAAATATTGAAAACGATTACTTACTTTGGCTTCCGAAAATCTCTGCAGACTCCCATATTTACTTCATCCCATTCTCATCGAGGATATTGGGATTATTTAATGCATATCCCTAGAAAATGTCAGAATTCTGTACGGATGTCATAGTGGTTCAATTGATCGCCTTGCCATTGCCACTGCGTAGGGAGTTGTTGGCTCGATCGCCACAAGAGGCAGAAATTTGTGTCGTCCGACTTGTTCTGTGTCTGGGTGTTCTTTGAATCCGTTGTTTAAATATTCTTAGAGATCGCCGTGAAACTCGATTTATCCCTGGTGCAGGAGTTATTTCTTCTATAAATTAAAAAAGATAATTAAGAAAGTACTAAATATGCATATAGATACATTGAAACTCGGCTGAGGTAAAATATGAATATCCGTTTGACACTTACCTGCTTCGTATACGTTCTTCTTCATTAAATCTTATCTCAACCATTATCAGCTGATCCTAAACAAGTAATGAAATATTATTTCCCACACATTCCTAAATTGATCCGCTAATTATGTCGCATTCCCGTAGATTTGCTATCAGTCCTATCACACATGTCCCACCCTTTGTTAAAAACGAAATAAAGCCAATTTATAAATTCGTCTCCAACACGAGCATCATTAATTATGTTGCTGGCTGGGTGGCTGAGAAAAACTTACTCCACTCATTCCACTATCAATACCATCGTGTATTGTCCCTTTTGCTCCTCCAATTGTATCATCTTTCTACTCAATCGCATCACGTCCTAAATCAGTAATACTTTCTTTTGTCCATTCAACTTTGTGTATCACTGAATAAAGTGCAAAATTGGGTGTCAGGATTTCAAAAATTAACTTTTTCGGAAATGTGCCAATATTAGCGTCCCTTTCTATTGTTTTGTTCGCCAGCCTCCCTGGCGTTAATGGTGTTATCTGGAGCCTCGAACGCAGGCACCTCTCCGTATATTTCTTTATCTTGTCCACTCTGTTGGCGGTTACCAACATTTTGTTTTTTATTCATTTGCTAATTTCGAAAATGAGAAGGCGTTCGCGATCACATCTGCAATGATCGTAGATTTAGGCTCGCGCGCATTAATAAAATTAACGAATTTTTTTTAAATTAATTGAACGCATCGTACTGGGAATTTCATTATCCTTGATCGGATGCCTTCTCGGTATTAGTCCTTAATTTATTTGAACTGAAAACGTATTTTGCTTTTGAATTTATTCAGCAGGTGTATTAAAATTGCTTGCACCCATAATAAATATAAGTTATTGTGTATAATAAACCTGAATTCAAATTACTCAGTATTAAGTCGTGGCAACAAGTACAGCTCTCAAAATCAGGGATCAGTAAAGTAACAACAACAACGAATAAAAGTAATTGCGTGATATTTGATTTGCAAACATTTCTCAAACATAAAATTTACTGATTTCTAAACTGTTTACTTTTTTATACTTTTAAGATGGTAAACTGATCGCTTCAAATATGGATAGCCATGCGTTGCTAACCCTAGGTTAAAAAAGACCATAAATAATATAAAGGGATAGGAATTGGCGAGAGATCCGTAGCGATGTCAGCCGCCGGAACTTCTACACGCCGGGTTAATCGTAATAACGCTGTTACTAGTAGTACGACAGTTTCCTGTAAGATGTGGTAGGTATTACACCGAGCAAGCTAGCACATTCATACCATTGTCAAATAAATGACAACGGCAAACTCTATCGCTCGATTTATTATTTTACACACAAGCGTAATATAATAAATCCCACTGTGATTGGGAGTACTGAGCTACTACTAAGTAGCTCAGTACTACTACTAGTACTTTTATTAACTCTGTAAAGTAAGGGCTAAGTGCCATAGTTTCGAGCCTTACACCTAGTTCTGCCTAGGCTAGAGATACACTAAATAATTTCTATTAGTTATTTGCCAACAAACTTTACTAAACTAAAATAGTTTTATTAACGAAAGGTTCATATTCGATATAAATACACTACGCTGACATAAACCAAGCTAACTATGATGACGAGTACATCCAATAATAATCACACATTTATAAATCATAATGTAACTTTATATCTCCATTACCGTTATTATAACTTGGCGTCGTAATATCCGTACAACTTCATCCTGCAATAAGAATAACTGAATATCATATCGAGCGCAAACAAAGTTGACAGAACAATCCAAGCCACTTCCCATGATTGTTTACATTAAATTACAACATTGGGTTTATAGGTGGTACGTTCATAATAGTCGCGAGCCGCGGCCGGGCGAGACAGCGGCGCGAGCGCAGGGCCCCGGGCGGAGGCGGGGCCGACGCATGCGCGGGCCACCCCGGCGACGACGCCCCACACCGTACGCGGGATTTGCACAACACCTCGGCTATTCACAAAATGCAATAAAATATACATTTATTCATATTTGTAAATGTCGTGGAAAATCAAGTTTTTGATCGAAGCTTGTACTGCCAGACACGGTTCGCTACGTACTTGACAACTTGCTCAAGCGACTAACAAACCTTTAGAATAACTATATGTCACCATACATCTATCACAATCTCTCTAAGGACGATGAAGATAATGAAACCTATAGTAGGTCTACTAGATAATATTGTCTTCTGTTTACGCGAATGTTATTCATTGAAATTACTACTACTATTAAACTTTACTAATCTTTTAAGCAAATTAAATTATTAAAACTATTTATATTTATGTTTACACTTTCCCCTACGTTTCGGTTGCTTTTCAGCAGCAATGGTCACGGGGAGACTAAAATGGTAGTTGTCTCAATGTTCCAGTGTAGTTATTTCAAAGTACCCGAACATAATTTAATCATTGGTCACATTCATTCAATTTACGCAGAATGAGCTCAAAGTATCATGAAGTCTAGCTATGGTTTGCTTCTTCTTGGGTTTGACTATTTGAATTCCTGGATCCCAACCTGGTGGTACATTCCAACCATATTCTCTATTAAAATTAGGATGTTTTTTGATTTTAATAGCCTCGAGAAGCATCCTTGGTAGGAATCAGTGTTCTTTAGCGAGAATCTGTGGTTTGTCAAATCTCAGGTAGTGGCTGGTCCCCTGTTGCACATGTTCACACACAGATAAAATCCGTATATTATAGTACCTACTTTAAATTAAAAGGTCTACTAGATGTAAAATAATACATGCGTTTCGGTTCCATTCCACAGTCAAGCGATTTCACCACTAATTCATAATCACTGCAAACTTTCCCTAGGGCGCCGCGCGTTTCGTACTGCCCTCTGTTGCTTTACTTATGCCATGGTTATGATAGCCGCTTAGAGAGGCAACTGGTCAGTCATGAAATAAATGTCTGCTATTTTTTGTAGGTATATCAGATTTTGAAGATATGTGACAGTTTTCGATAGATTCGATAGCTATATGTATTACAACTTATATTACTTATTACACCTTTACTTGACTATGATCTTCATATTGGTTTATTGTAATGATTGCTTGTTCGATCCAAGTTAAGGACTTTGGTTGTAGGATCCATGTTTAGGACATTTTGTATATCCATAAACCTTTATGCTCGAAAATTATAATACCCTATCTGAACGTCGAAAGATTTTATAAACAACATTAAATTACTTTTAATGACATCAGAAAAAAAGGTATAGACCAAAGACGATGCAATTGTGATATACACATAGTTTTCTATACATAATTAAAATATTCTTGTTACTCAATATATTAAAGCTTCGATAGCGATACTCATGTAACTTAATTACAATCGGATCATTGAAAGAACAATACGGTATGCGCACGAGTGGATTGCGCGACCTCAATACATTGCGTACGCGCAGGGCACACACATGTGATTTCACTGCGTTATCTCTACTAATACATCAATGGCTTGTCCAGTATTGTTAGTGACGCGTCTCGGGGCTATTGTGATGTGTTGCTGACTATCTCGGTTTAAGTGAGGAGGTGTACGTATCGATAGTGTCAAAAATCATTTTTCAGCATAAATTTTGTCGATGATAAGTAGTATCATTTTAGTCTCCAATGAAACATTTTTATAACATTTAGAATGTAAATTCTACAATTTGATCGTCTTGAAGGGTCGAAATAAACTGTAGCACTTACGTCAAGTATAACTCCTTTCACCTTTCACTAAATAATGTTGTTCCTCTTCGCTAAACTTACTTTATTAATAATGGATAGTTACCTTGTAGAACCTTGTTACTAAATAACCAGCAGAGCAGCGATAGTGGGGAGACCAACAGACTGCAATGCAGAGGGTCTCGGGTTCGAATCCACGTCGCGCACCTCTGACTTTCGGAAGTTATATGACTTTTCGAAATTATGTGCGTATTGATTGACAATTATCGCCTGCTCCGTGCCTCGGAGAGCACGTGAAGCCGTCGTTCCCGGCTGCCATGAATATCTATGGCAGTCGTTATTGGGAGAGTGTCGACAAAAAAGATCCCACTGGGTCGAAGTGTCGCCGGTCTGCACTGACTGGCCCCATAAGATACATACATACTAAATAACCAACTAGCACTGACCTTTATATCACATCTTCGTTTTCCTTGCTATTCTAAAAATTTAAATATCATTATATATATCAAAAGCAAATATAAAAATAGTAAATATAGAATACACTTAGTGCCGCTATAATTAGTTTCAAATATTCAAACGAAGCAAGAGTTAGCATAACATTTGCAGTTTCTATTTAAAAATTATCCTAACGCGTCAAATATCGCTTGTATCTATACGATATTTTCGAAAGTTGATAACTGAGTGTTTAGACAGCAATATTATTTTTATCGATACTCATTAGATAATGAATTAACATCACTATTCCAAGAGCGAATGGGGGTACTTATGGCACAAAGCCCTTGTTACGTAACGTCTGCTATATTGTTACACTCAGGATTAGACTTGTGTCGATAGCTCCGTACTAGACTTGACATTTAGATCGGCGCTCTCACATCTTTAGTTCACTTGCGAAACTTCACTATACAAATTACTGACTTAAATACAACGTCATTTGTTAAAGCATTTATATTACTTTGGAAATCGGTCTGATATTTAAATGGTAGTTCTGAAGTGAAAGTAAAACTGGGGTATAATTATAGAAAAGTAAAGACCTTATAAACTAGCATGTTCGAGAGTTCTCCAGAATGTTCTTGTGTAGTAGAGCCTCGCTGATTTCAGCATGAATGGGGACTACCCTCTCACTGAATATCGATGTGAAATAGCAGTATTCCTACTGCTGTGTTTCGTTAGGTGAGTGAGAGTGCCGGTGGCCCAATCACCCTCTTTCCCTCTTCCCGCTCCTTCTCCTTCCCACTTCCTTTCCTAAAGGGTTGGCAACGCGCAAATGATGCCTCTGGTGTTGCAGGCGTCCATAGGATACGGTGACCACTTACCATCAGGTGGGCCGCATGATTGCTTGCCACCAGAGTTGCAAAAAAAATAAAAAAAAGAGTTATGCAAATTCTGCCAATCCGCACTAGGCCAGCATGGCCTATGGCCTAACCCTTCTCATGCTGAGAAGAGGCCCGTGCGCAGCAGTTAGACAGATTAAATACCAGCCTGGTATTATTATAAAGTCCTCATATGCGTTTTCTACAGTCTTTTTTACGAAGACCGTTTGCTGTGTCTCTCTCTGTCTTGTTTGACTTGGTACTATAGTCATATTTTTATCATCGGAGCACTCGATACCACAGCAAAGCTCATATTTTTTTCTTATTAATGTTTCTGTCCGATTCTACAGGATCTAGAGTAAACAACCTGCCAGGTTTTTCCCCGAACGCTATAACTTATCTTCCGTCAAACGAAATTCAAGATTACTACGTCTTGGTTGGCAGCGGTTTGGCCGTAACGATACCTTGTATTGCTGATACTAGGTATCGTTACAGCCAAAAAGTCTATGTTGGTAAGCTATGGTCGGTAGCCACCTACCATGGACTTCAGCATGCTTCTTGTAGCAGTTGTGGCTACAACTCCACGGCTCATCTGCCATCTTTTATTGTGTATCGTAAAAGTGCCGCTTGTGAATCCGACTAATAATTCGGTAATGAATAAACCTTACGACCTACCTCATATAGATTGAATTAATTGCATTATTTTATAACAGTTGCAGTTTTCTATACATAGACGCTTCCCACATAGTATCTACACTACTCCTAATTTTAATAATAAACTGTGTAAACTTGCATTAATTTTGCTAGAGACACTTGCCTGAGTTGTTTTGAATTATAATTATTCAACATGAACGCAAAGGTTCAACCAGCATAAACTAACAAAATTTGCGAACTAGATGGTGATACATTTCTTAATTAATCATATGTTGAGAGATTGGTTGATTGATTTTCTGTTTAAAACGCAATCCTTGCACTAGGTAATAGTCATAAACGCGATCACGAAAGCTTTAATATTTGCTTGATATCATTACAAAGTTCGTAAAGTATTTTATTTTAAATGTCATTGTTATAGAACCAAAAAATATATAGGTTTTTTTGTTATAATTAAAGATTTTTCGAAGCATTACTGTATAAATTCTACAAAATGGCATTCATTCAGGTGTATACTCCCAAAGACCGTTCTCAACAAACAAATCACCACTATACCTATGCAAATTCAATAAGATAAGTCGTCGTGCTAAAAACAAACACCATAAAACGTAGTCATCCTGAATATAATTACTAAACTATCAATACTTTACCGAGCTCAAGCCCAAAGGGTGAAGTGTACAACCGTTAGTCATCCTCGCTTGCGCAAGTCTCTACGCCGTGGGTCAGGGCACAGGAATGCCGCCTAATTGACAGATTGCTGAGGACGCGGGCCTGTGTCAGTGTCGCTTAATAACAAACCTCTCGTTGCTTAACCTTTAAAGTCATTGTTGGATAGAATTAGGCACAGATTTTAGGTAATTTCAAAACTGGGTTGTATTTTGGGTAATTTTGTCTTAGGAACATTAAATTGACTTATCGGTCTTGTCGTTGGACGCGAATACAGGTCAGGTTAATGCCGGCTTAAATATTTGTTTACTTGGGACCTTGTTTGTATAATTTGTAATAGGAATTATCGCGATCATGCATATTGTTTCCATTTAGGTGATGTTTCGTCTAAGTCCCACTGGCCGTGGTTACAGGCTGACTGTACGTGTATGTTTATAAGCTACCTAATTATTAATTATCGCCTCATAAATTTGTTCTGTAATAAGCAATTCTCGGTAGCCATACTGACTTTGACATTATTTATTTATTTAAAACTTCATGTACAAAATAGTACATCGGTGGACTTAATGCCACAGGCATTCTCTACCAGTCAACCATTGGGTGGATGCAGAGATAAAAAGTAGTAATTTTAAAAGCATCATATCTTTATATCATTATATCACGATACCAATAAATCTATTACATGAAACTTCAATAAACGCTACTCAACCCATCAGAAACAATATAGGTGTATTGTTATAAATAGAATAAAAGACTGTCACATAAATAGCTTTAAAATTCAACATACAACTATTGTAATATATAAAATTATCTACCTAATTAGGTATATTTAGAACATCATCTCTTGGTAAACCAAGTTTTATATGGTTAAATTTAGCGCGCCGGTAAATACATAGAACACACAGAATTTACCGTAGGATGCAAGCTGGTAAAGCCACGGGTAGAAACTACTCATTAAATAAAACCAAAATAATGAAACTCTAAATTATAAATTTTATTGTGACATTATCCTGGTCAAACATTGAACATTTTTGCAATAGGGCACAACCCTAACGTAACCCAATACCTCCCAAAGGCCTACTGAATACTTATAAGATAAACCTTGGAAGTATCTACTTACACCAATCAAATCGTCATCAGTGATTAATTAACTTTAATTGTACACCTCGGGTTACTAAGATAACTAGAAGCAGGCTCTAGTCGCTATCGAGTCGTCTCGACTACGCCGACGTGACTCGCGATGCATTAAGATAATGTATTACATATTTTGCCACCTATACGAACTTTAAAAGAACCTTTGTAATGACAGTCTGCAGACAACGCAACAAAAATGTTTGAAGACAAAATATTGCGAAGAAAATTTTGATCGCTATCCTTTGTAGAGCGTGTGAAAGATTTTCACCGAGATTTTGACGTTTATAGCGAAGTTACCGTTTTATTATGTGTTCCAAAATAAACTGCAAATGCAGAATTTATGTGCAGGTATGCAAGTTTTTGCAACAATATTGAATAGAAAATTATACACTTCGAAATTATCCAATAAGATTCCAATTTCAAGCATAGAAATAATATTGCGCTAATATTCGCGATCAACAATTTAGTCGCGCAGTGTGTCAAGGCTTGAAGATTATACTCCATAATGGCTTCATTACGTACCTCTAAGCGAGTCTAAGTGTATTATGTTAATAGACACGCGTGGGTTATACCATCCAGGCACGCGATACACATTTTAAAAATGGAACAATTTTAAATTCGACCCCTGCGGTGAAGCGCCCGCGCCGCTCAGATTGGCAGAGTGAGTGACGTCCGCTGTCCTTATTGGTCGATAAGATTTGACAGATAAGAGTAAGCGGGCCACATAAAAGACTATGTGTCTCTTCCCGGTCGTTTTCGACTTGTAAAAATTTCAAAACGGCATCGCGGTAACAAAAAGGGTACGCTATCTTACGCTCCGTCCGGTCATCTCGTATCTATCACATGGGAATGAAAACATCTGTCGACATTTTGTTATGTCTGGATCGTCTTTTTACGTGCGCGCGCGCATTATGAAGTGGTAAGACGTCTTGGTTTTGTTTGTATTGTGTAATAGCGAGGTCGATCGCCGGCGGGTCGTTCAAACTTTGTTATAAGACCGAACTGGTCCTGACACGGGGAGAGCAATCCCTTTGGACAGTATCTGCTCCTACCATTGTGATACAGGTTAACACAATAACGAGATGTTCGATAGTGTAGTGAAGCGATGGAACTTTGTCATAGTTATAGACTATCTTTGATGCACAATTGAATTTGAACCGTTAGAACCTTATAAGTAAATATAGTACGACAAAAATTTGAATTAAATTAATTGGAATAAAGCAAGTCGTGATATACAAGTATGATTTAGATTAGGTTTGCTTCCCAAGTCAGGCTAATATTATGATAGTCTAACAGACCCTGATTTTAGACTTGTACTTGATAATTATATGTGGAACCCTAACATAGCAAAAACTAAGTAGACTGGAGCACTAAAATGCAATTTAAACGTTGTGGTTTTAATCTTCTAACCTTTACACTTAAAATTTTGCTTTTTAAAGATAAGTAGTAAGTATAATGCCTACATCGTGAAGGGGTTTACAAATATTAAACGACACACAGAAATAGCAACCAAATTGAGCAAAACTATTTATAGATCATATTATTTTGTTCTGGGTGGCGGTTGAACTCACACCATCCAGTGCGACATAGTGACAGGATGACCCTTAAAATCATAGCGTCATCCATGCAGTCGACTTGAAATCCACGTTATTAGAAATCTTAATCCATTCTTAATTTATGAATGCCACAGTGTGTTTGTAAGTTTGTTCTTTTTTTATGTAACAAACACGCAACGGTAGCGAAATCATTTTCGTAAAAGTACAGCTTATGGGCTGCAGCGTTACATAGGCTACTTATTATCCTGAAATAAATGCACGATACCTATAGATTTCTTCAGAACCAAAGTGGCGCGACCGCGACACCTATGTAATATTGCTACAAAAAATAAATTCGTATATTCAAAACTTGTACGATCTCGCCTTCGAATATTGATTAATTCGTCATCACTGATTACGATTTGAATCGAAATCGAATATTCGATTTGCGATGTGATGTGAACGTGTTCGATACACAATTTTTCGAAGGCATGACAATGATGTACCCACCGCATATGAGGATATGAATAATTAATCAATTCCTTAAACATTCGAATAAATCGATTTTTATTGACAATTGCCCGCCATCAGGCCGGAAATAAAAGCATATTAAAAATAAATATAGATATAGGTACTACCGTAATACTATGTCAAATTGCAATATAAAATCAGTTACAAATAACACACGTCATTTGCCAAGTATGGCGTGATTGGTTTTCAATCTAACTTGATGTATCTACTCGGTTACCGGTCTTCACGCGCCAACTGATTGCCACCTGACCTTCGACTCCTAGTGAGTACGATACTACTAACCTATAGGGGTAAATGAGTCTTGGAAACCATCAGGACTAACAATTAACCTTTCCTTAACGACAGTACGAGTCGCTGTAAATAGAGTCAATAGAAAATTAGAAGCAAGTTCGATTACCGTATTAAAGTCAGTAGTGATTGCGCAATGTAGTTATATAGGTAAGTGTTAAAAATGTTGTCTTTAGATAGATAAATTTACGAAAATGTATACTAGTTACATATCTTGTGCCTCGTAAAGCTATTCCCTTTTCTCTTGCAATTTTATGAAAATCAATACAAGAAGTCTGCTGAAATGTAGTCTTTTATAAGTCTAATCTGAAGAACATTTGTCAAGACGATTGATTTTATTAAAGGTATTAACACTGGGCTAAAATCATTTTAAAACTGTTTCCATCGACACGATAAGAAGAAGATGAAAGGTGTTGCAATACTTTAGTAAAATTTGCGGAAAATCTTTTGCGTATTAGTATCTTGTAGTAGAACAAGGAACAAAAAAAATATAATAAATGATCAGGCATCTGACAAAACAAACATAAGAAAGTACCAAAATGTAGCTATCTCCTTCACTTTATTATATTGGCATTTTATAAAATGCAGTAAAAACTGCCTCAAGAAAATGATGAGTAATAGTAGACATGAAGAAATCTCCTATTATAATTATATATTACAGGCTATCAAATTTTAACCATAATGCTTTGGTGTTCCCAGGTGGAAGATTCTGCTCTTTTTCACCGTGCATAGAACAAGTCCAACGCACGTGCTTAGCACTCCAAGAACATGGCTTCCAAGAAGTGTCTTCTATGGAAGTGTTGCAGTCGGAACTGAAGGTCACCAGGAGAACAATTCCTGTTAGAGACCTGTCTTTCCTCAAACAAAAGGTATGTTTCAAACATTATATTAGTCTTAAAACAGATTGCTGTTGAAGATCTCATGTATACTTAAGTGCCAGGCTTTAAGCCATCTGGTTTTTCTTCAGTGCCTTCAATACCAGTGTACCTTTACTGTGAACATGTGCCGTCAAGGATACGTCACTATATTAAGCTAAATTATAGGTGATGGCTACAGGTGACCGAACGTTAAAATCGACTAGTAAATAGGTTTATGCATACTTAAAATGTAGGAATACTGTCTGATACTAGTAACATAGAGGTCTGCTGAGGGGTCTTAGTTTATGATTGGTGTGAGGACTTAGCATGTCCAGGTTCGAAAACGCGACGCCGCTTAACAGAAAATAGGTTTTCTATTATTACTTGTTCGTAACTACCACCACAGGGGATAGAGCGCTGTGCTGTGAGATGAGACACGGGCGAGCACAACCAGCACTGTCATATCACAATATACGTGTGGCATTTGTACCGTCTATAGTTGTCACTGACAGTCTTAGATTCTATAGAATACGAGAACTTCACTAGAAAGTAGCTACCTATACCGTACTCTGACCGTGCAACGTATTAAAAATCAAATGCCTTATTCAACCACTGTGATATCAACATTCAATAAAGACTAGCGGTCACCTAGTGGTCGAAATTCGACCATAATTGATTTAAAAGAAAGATATTGCTGATATATGTAATTATATATTGATATATGTAATCATACTTACGAAGAATAGTACTGCATCACCCGAACAATGCCGAAATACTACGAACGCGATTATACTACGACTTCGATTGCGTGTGTCAAATGCATGGTAGTGTGCATGTAGTGCTTTTTCATTAATTTAATGTATTTCTAATGCATATTTTATATAAATATTAGCATTCGCCACTCCTTCTCCAAATAAACTTTAACTGTGCCAAATTTCATACTCCTCCGTCTGCGCAATTTTAGTAAAAAGGGGTACATAGTTTTTGCTTCACGTATTAATATATAGATTAGCCAATGTTATATGCTAAATCCAAAACCAATTTATCTGCTCCAATTTTAGCGCTGAACATGGATATAAACAAAACAGAGCTCAATCGTATCTACATCGGTTAATTCACTAATAGCTGGATCTGGGCCGTACTGACCTCCCTGACACATTAAGTCGGCTAAGTTACGACGCCGCCTCAAGCTTCGAGCACACGACGAGGATCGATCAGCCACTAACGAGCAGATAATTGACAGTATCACTTGGTATAGACTACTGTGTATACGCGCGTTTTAAGGCCGCTCGACACATCGTTGCTTAACTATTACATATGGGCACGGATACCCTGTTATCCGTTAATTCTCTTGTTATTAAAAGGTATATTGCTTGCTTAAGGTCATTGATCTTATTTTCGCCGTAGCGTCCAAATTTGAGTATATTTCTGTGAATGGTATTATATTGAAATAACAACTAGAGTCAAAGCACTTTTGTGTGAATAACGCAAGTTTCCTTCATCAAATACAGTCCGACATTTCTAGACGCATTAATAGTGAAATTACTGATTATGCATTAAAAAGAGTATCATGTACAGAAAGTCCATCATGAGTCGTCATAGTTTTCACTGCAGTGGCATGCCTTTCATTTTAAAGGAACGGAAAGATACGTTTATATTTTTTTATTTAAACTATCATTGTTTTGTCTTTTTGAACACAAGTAAGTATATTAGTTCAACTAAAGGGATTAACAAATTCAAATAATGTATAGTTCAAAGTGCTAATAATATTATAAAAGAAGATAAAAATTGGGCCGTAGTGTGCGCGAGAGCTATGAAAACAAATAGATGACCCTCTGTATTCATCATTTTATAAAGATCAGCACAAACTATTGGAAACTGGTCAGTTAATATTATTTGAATACGTTCTTCAGAATGCGAGACGCATGCCGTGGTCCACATTACCTGAAGGTTTTAATGACGTCAGCCGGCTCGTCCTAACATGAATTATAGTGCAGCAGATATGAATAGGATCCAGCGTACGCAACGTCGATTCGGCGGATAATTGGACTACGCGGATACGTGAAACGCGTAGTGCTGAATAAATGCGGTCATAAGTCTTAATAGTATGGCCACTAAAGTAGCGTTATTCAAATCCCAACAAGTATCTATTATAAATGCGAAAGCGAGTTTGTTTGTTACGCTTTCACGCGTTAACTACTGGACCGATCATCATGATTTTTTTATACACGTTGTCAGGGGAACAAAAAAGGACATACGGACGGACGTATCTTTCAACCTGAAAAAGGTACTGTTACTAACCTTTTTTTTTTAACTTGGGCAATGCCTTGACGCGTTCCTCTTCGCGGAAAAGGGGAGCGGAGAGGTTATGTCGGGCTCACCTGGGAAAAGATGGAAATTCGCGGGTACTACCGACTAAACCCACCACGGTGTACCAACTCGCTGCCTTAGATGGTCGGTGAATCGCTGGAATTTAAACTACATCAGCGAACTGTTACTAACTTAACCTAACCTACATTTACGCAAGCGAAGCCACGGGCAATATCCAGTTATTGGCCGTTAAGGTATACCTATTTATCTGTTAGATACAGATCGAGTCACCCATCACATCGAGTCATTCACTAAGAGGACTTGGAGGATCACAGTCAAGTAAAGACTAGATAGTCCTCATCAGAGTGTTTATATGACTAGTGATGAAAAATGTGCTGGCCAATCAAGCATTGAGCTCTTTTCTGCTTATTGCAATTTTTTGCTATTTTCTGCTCCAAAACCTCAGCCTGAACGTTTCAAGCATTCTTTAGCATACTGCAAAAAATCGGTTTAGCTTTATTGTTCTGTGGTCTAATGTCTATTATAGTATAATCCTCGCTTCAGGTTATATTAAAAGGTCAAAGCTAAACAGCCAAAATAACCGTAATTATTTTGATGGTCATTTGCTATTTGGTAGACAATGCCTTTTAGGCATTACGTCTTTATTATGTACAATGAGTAGTTGAATGATGATATAGTATTTATATGCACATTATACACATATATAGACTGACGTATTTATCCCCAAAATTGTAGAATGATTATATTATATTATTCATAAATGCTTATTTCGCTCGCCAGCTATGACTTTAATCAATAATACAGCTCAACCCACAAATCGAACATGGCACATTATGAATTGCTGCGCCGCCAAGGTAGTATTATCATAAACATTTAATTTGTAACAAAATCTAGTGCCCTATCGCCCTAGATAAGTATACCTCAATAGTTTTGATTGGTTGATTTTAAAGGGCCATTTTCTAACGCATGTTAAACCTTAACTAAAGCGTATATTTGACGTTTGGCAGTATTTTCGAAGAAATATATCACATTTATTCCTTATATAATCTGACGATTGAAAGGCTTCAACAAATGTTGCAGTACTTGAACGCCAAAGCCGCTAGTCCGAAGGCCCTCTGATAAGTACCAGAGTGACTTAGATTGAAGTTGCAGAAAGTTGAAGTGGATGGGGTACTAGCCCGCCCATCACAGTGAATAGTGATCGTGTTTCGAATTAAATGGGACTACTTAGGTAAACTCCTTGATTGATTGATGTAAATTGATTGCACACAGTTTCGATATATGTGAGAATATTTTATTCTATTTTCTTGAATTGCGTGTGTTCGATGTTGTCTTGCTGAACTTTATTGATCATTTGCCATTTTAATGTAGACTGGAATATGTACTGTGTCAATGATATTGATTGTAGTGTATTGTTTTCTTGAAGTAATAATATATACGACTCATGGTTAGTTTGAGAAATCATAGGCTCTAAGTCACAATCGAATCGACATTAGGACTCCCACTAATTATTAGTAGAAACCCAAAAGACATTAGTGAAATAACCACAAGAGAGTGTGATGAGCGGTTTGAAAAAAAAAAGAGAGGAAGCTCTGGATAAAAGCATTGTCATTAAAAGATAATAATTATTAACAAGAAAAAAGTGCAGTGTTTAATTTTTCAGTAACCAAAACAGAAGTAGCCATACAAATTCTGTAGAGTCAAAATATTTCAATCATAGTATAAGAATTCAATTCAATTTAATTAAGAAATAGCATGAAAAGAATTGAGAAACAGGAAGGCAAAAACCAACTCATATAAAATATTACATTAACCATAAAATTACCGCATCTTTCAGTACGTCGTAGTATAAATAAATAAGAACACTAATGATGTCTTTATTTAAACGTAGCATACATATATTTCAAGCCAGGTGTCGCCTGTATCAGATATTCCTGCGCTTCAACGCCGTATTGTCTCATTGTTAGTCGCATGCCTGTCGTCGATTGTCACAACTAGTTGCTATGCACAGAGAATAGCGCTATCATTCATCGTAACCTGAATTGGCCTGGAAATTGAGATAGCTGGGACAATTCCATGTAGCACTATTAAGATATTTTGTGTCTTTTTAAGTCATACTCTCATAGACACTTATGTTTAAAAAATCACGGATTGAGTCGTTGAACTTGCAGAGTAGTGGGTTAGTTGGCCGCCTCGCCGCTGCGCCTGCGCCGAGTCTTGTAGGTTCTATCCCCACACGGGACAAAAAATTGTGCGATACACGAATAGTTGATCTGGGTTCTTTGTGTCCGTTACTTGAATGTTAGTAAAGACCTACGCCACATAGAATTTCCTTCTAGATCGGGAGCAGTATTTTTAAAAAAAGTGCCGTTTTCTTCGTTACTAGGTTGTTCAACTATAAAATTATTAGTTACTTGCAGACCCGCGAAACTTCGTCTGCTTCACATAAGAGAATTTTCCTCGTTTTTGCAACATTCTTCATTGATGCTCCGCTCCTATTGGTCGTAGCGTAATATTATAATATAGCCTTCCCCAATAAATGGGCTATCGAACACTAAAAGAATTTTCAATTCGAACCACTAATTCCTTAAATTAGCGCGTTCAACCAAACAAACAAACTCTTTAGCTTTATAATATTAATATAGATTAGTAGTAGAAGCACGGAGTCTGGGAACCGGTTTTGGTAACAGCAATAGATCTTATTACGTGGAATTTCATACATAGCTAGCAAAATGTGAATAATGCCTGCTTCTTCTCCACCTCTGCATTGTCCTGCAGGAATAAACACATGTGAGTATAAAACAACGGACACTAAGAAATATCAAAAAAAATTTGGTACTCTGAAATTAACTGATTTTCTAGCTGAAATCGAATAAAACACTATGTATTGGTATCCCGGCGACTTTATTAAAGCTTTACGTATGTAGCTGTTCGCTAGCCTATCAGTCAACATTTGCTATAAACCTTAACTCTTGTTACTAAGCGTGTTAAATCACAAAAAATATTAAAACTAGTTTTGAAAGAGAAGACCTACTTTTGATATAGACTGTTAAAAACAAACCGCCAATAGAGAAACGTGAAATATGTAGCCTAGCCAAAAAGGTTTTATCTTACTTTTGGGCTAAAGTCACCAGCCGTTTTTTTTATCGTGGTGTAATGCTCCTTATGTATACCTCCTCGCCACAAGGGGAAACGAGAGGGTTATGTTATATGAGAGGGCTCTCTCGAAACTTCGGGCCTACCGACTAAAACCGCACGGTCTGTCAACCTGCAACCTGCTTTGTATGATGGGTGGGTCGCTGGAACTTAAACTGCATCAGCGACCCACCCAGCAGTGCCCAATACACACAGGAAGGCCTGCGGGCGACGACTCCTGGTCCACGCCCCGACACGGCCACCAGCCCTAGATCAATATTTATCCAAACACTTTAATATTAATAATGCAGATAAAATACAAGCAAACCAACCACGATCTAATCGATATCTAGAACGTCAGACGCTGGAATAGATTGATTCCAAGCCTGAGAAAGATTCGTTTAATGGCAGTAAAACAGTTAATCGTTAATCAATGGCAGTTTTATTTTTTTACCGATGATGATCAACCTATTAATAGATCAATAATGCACTAATTTTTTTTACGACTTGCTCGATGTAACTAATTTGCGGACCACCTGTGATGAAATTATACGGACCACCAATACGGTCATAACCATATATTACTCAGATAAAACTGAATTAGCATAAATAAGGTGAGCTATAGAGGAACATACGTCTTGTTTCACTATTATCACAAACACTGTAATGCGTAAAGTATGAAAATGACTGTAGTAACGCTTTTAAGATAGGCTTAGTATTACTTTGTACAAACCTTAAATAATACGTTGGAAAAATTTGTGAAACGGACCTTTAGACATTTGATTATGACCTTTATAACTTTGTATTTAGGGGTTATATTCTCGTGTTGTGATTTGCATTCGTATCGGCGACGTATCGGGCTGCGTTCGGAAACGTCACGCGCGCCGTTTGTCGCGAGCGGTCACGTTTTGCGAACGGTAGCCGAGGGCTGTCGATGCGACATGTTTACTATTATCGATTGTCGATAAAACTTATTGCTGCACTGCAATAATACTTCAATTAAGTTATTGGCTACTAATGTCCGTAATGTACTTAAATAGTAAGGGTTGTTAAACGACTTTCGCATGCAGTTTTTTTTTTTTCGAGCATATAAAAATGCATTTAAAACATTCTGGACTGAGTACTAGGTTAAGTTACTAACTATGATAACGTCAATTATGCCATGACTCTGAATATCATAAACACGATAGTATACAAACTTTATATAAAGTTAAGTTTCTTAGCTTGTCTCATTTGCACGTTAAAAGAAACAACGAAAAAAAGCACAACATAACGAATTAGTTACTAAATAAATATTAACAGAGATAATCTTCAAGACTATTAAAAGCAAATAAATGACAATTATGACTGACTAGACAGCTTTGAGTCAGTTAAAAAAATGGCGTATTTGATATACCACATAACAGAAGCTACATTCTATACTACCAGTTGTAATACTGCTAGATGCATATTTACAGCATTATTCACACCTCATCAGCAGTCACAAAAGGTAGCATTCATTCTTCGCACTACAAAAAACCGCGACATAGAAAATAAGATTTATCGATAAAATTCTTTTGCATACGATCATACCTAGCAACAAAGGCTTACATCCGTGGGAAAATCAGCGAGGCTTTTTAAAATCTTAGCTAAAAGGCCGAGCATGCCCATACTCATATATTAAGCTCGCGTTACTAGATTACCGTGCCTTTCTTATGGTGTTTTACCTATTTAGGTTAAGCTGATTTATGAGTATAATCGGAGTACCTCGGATCTCGATGGCGATGACTATGTTTTTATGCTGATGCATATCAATAATCACAGTTTTACATGGTTTATTAAAGTGTGTAACGTTTTTTATTAGACATGTTAGTGGATTTGTTTATTATACAACGCTATTCTTTCATCGTCGAGGAGACATTTTTTAAAGATCGCTCCCGTTTTAGGGGTCAATCCCTGTGTCGCGAGAGACTTTATTATCATTAAGGGACACTAAGTACATCCGGACTTAGAAAAATAATGTCTGGATCATACGAATAATAGTCCCATGTGAGATTCGAACTCTACACTAGCGCGGCCGTAGCTGTGAGGCGACGACAATAGAAGACGAAATAGGGACGTATACAATATCTACCCAGGCTTCAGCAGCTGTATTTGGATAAAATAAAGGCAAGTTTACTGACGTAGCAACACGGGATCTAGAGCTGTGTCTACATAGCTCTAGATCCCGTGTTGTTATTTGATGCGTATTTTAAATAATCACATTGCTTAACATAACACTAGCTTTTGCTCACGGCTTCGCGCGTAACAGTACTTTCATTTTTTAATACATATAGCCCATGTTACTAGGTGACAATATAGTTTTCTAAGGTTGTTTATTTTTTGAGATAAACTCCTTACAAACAAAAAATCTTTCCTCTGCATAATATTAGTTAAAATATGTAAGGCTCGTAGCAAGTTAAAATCCGGCTTTTCTGCTTACCCCTTTGAGTAACAGGCATGAGCCTGCTAATTATGTACACGTGATTATGATTTTAATGTGTGTGTAAACAGTTACGTACACTGGCACGCACGCACACACGACTACCAAACCGTTTGAGCCATTAATGACTTAATTTAACTAGTTCCTTGTACGTACATGAATACTTACTAGATTTCTACGAGTGCTGGCTCGATACGTTATATAATTGTATCATTATTTACATATAGTGAAATATTTCTTTACATATACGTTCTCAAAGGTACATAGAAGGACATAGGGTACTTTTCATTGGGGGTACACAAAAGGAAATATATATTTCATCAAAAAAAGTATTGTATCTAAAGGATAAGTAAGAGCTGGTTTTGTATATTTTGTAACAACGGTATTTGCATTAATGTTATGAAACCACTAACTATACCCGACCAAGCTTGACTGTGGCTTAGTCTGATATTTATTATTAGGGAAGTAAATTAGTTTTCCTTTTTAATGATTTGTAGCTATTTTGATAACATATGACTAGTATTCTTGTTCCCCACGTAAGCTGATATGCTTGTGTTTGATGAAAGTAAAAGTATTCTAGGAATTTTTTTTAATGGCGTTTGTACTTTGGTGTAAAATGTAACCTTCTTATATGAAAATGCAACGTACTGTAAAAATATCAAGTCAATCCATCGACTATTTTTCAAGTTTTGCGGATACAAACATAAGCATAATGACTGCACGCATGGCGTACTTTGTCGACTCGCCTCTGCTGCCGCTCCGATTTGTGGATTCGATTCCCACACAAGGCATAATTGTAAATGATAGGTAGATGATATTGATCCACAAATAGTTATCCCAAGACTAGGTATGGTTATTACCGTTTAAATGTTTAACCTTTTCTTAGTCAAATCCCCAGCGACACAGAATTTATTGCTTGTGATTGTCTTTTTAAACGAGCGATTTAATGTATAAAGTTTATTAATAAAGCAATCGTGCTTGCCATCATGTTATAGCAAATCGCATTTCACTCATTCGCAGACGCGTACTAGAAGTTAAAATGAATATACAACAATGTTTATTTTACAATGTTAAACCCAAAGTTATAGTGAATCGAAGAGTAAAATGTTGAGACGCTTTATACGTAATAGCAACTTTTTAAAGACTATCTTAGAAATGAAGATAGAAGGAAGGATAGAAAAGAGTAGACAAAGGAGAAGTTACATAGATCTGGTAACGGTAATTTGAAGTAAAAGGGGAGAATAGAGACATGGCAGAGGCTCCACCGACAAAACCTAAACTCTTAAATTGATTGAAATCCTTAAAACCTTTTAGAAACAGAATCGACTGCAACAGAACCCTTTAAATTTGACAAACCTCTAAGAAATTTGTTGACACATATAGATTTACGAGCAAAATTAATTTCTACTGTTACTAAGAGAATATGTCATAATAAAACAAAGCTGCGACAACAAAGCCGGTAACAGCGGCTGCTAAATCATTCAACACTGTAGACAGCCCGTCGCCTACTATCCCTTCTGTTTATAAATCCCCTTAAATCTTAAGCAACGTATCACAGATAAGGTTGAAAGTAGCCAATCTCGTACAATTGAGTACTTAGACATTGATAAATCGCCAAACCAGAACTTGTTAGTCCACCGCGGTATTTAGTATTCATAAATTTTAGTAAAACGCATGCCGCTAATATATTTTCCACCACACGTGCGTTTGCGCAGCGAATATTTCGCTTAAATGTCAAGAGATCAGGCTTTTGGGTCGGTTAATGTAGCTGATTATTGTTTTGCTGTTTTATGTCTTTACGATGCCAGCTAAATAGTATCGAGTGTAGACCTGTTCTAATGGGCTATCAATCTTTAACCAGCACTGAAGATTGTAGTTGGAAGGTTCAATTTGAATACTGGAATGTTAGACTGGTCTTTTTTGTTTTACAATTAAAGATGAATGGCTTAGTTATCAAGTGGTCACTATGATACTACCAATACGCTCGTATCCTGTAATTTTGATAACTGAATCGGACTAAACTTAGGTCCATTTCTATACCTACAAAAAAAAGCAAGTTCTTTGTATATGCTTTATATGTAAAACACAGCAGCAATCTTTTTTTTGTATGTACTTTTTGCTATATTTTGTGAGTAAGTTAAGCATGTAATACGAAGATCACATAGAAAATGCGACGAGTACAGTATAGAGTATGCAACGCTACAAAAATAGCCGACTTCTTTAGCTAAAGAAAGCAGGAGTAAAGAATACAATTAAATCGAGGAGACGCCTTAGAAATTGTTAATCCTTAAAAGACAACCGACCATATATTTTTTTTTATAATAATGATTTATCACTATTAGCAGACCACGCGAGGACTGTACGAAGCTATTAACTTTTGAAGTCTAATCTACACAGACGAAGTCGCAGGCAAAACCAGTATATAATATTAATGTAGCTCTAGGTCCGCACTAAGTGCGTGTCATCGATACACCACGCGGGCAAAGACACGGCCGCATCTAATATTGCTATATCTAAAAAGGCTTGCATATTAAATATGACTTCTCGGTCAGTCCGTCATGGTACTGCATTTGGTAAACAACAATTGCTGGACGTGAATCTCGTGCTTCGTGCGAATAAATGAACAATCACAAATATCCAAATATGGTTTGGACTTATAGTCTTGGTTCATCACACAAGCCAAGTAGGGATTGACAAACTTAGCTCATCTTTGATAACTTTATAGAGACCACTAAGTTTAACAGGTTGTTATCAAGGTATTTTATTCAGTCTTAAAGCTATAGAATATTAATTATATCATACAAAGACACTATAGCTTGGAAGGGAAAAGGCATATTATTACTAGTATTTATTACGCCAAGTGTGTTGTTAGATCCAACGCAATATGAGGTGAGCCTATTATCATCTCATGAGAACATCTTCAGCCGTCGTGTTGTTACTACTTTCCTAACAGAATCAAATTAAACCCTCACTCAAAACATATATCGTACTGAAGTTTTCCAATTATATGTAGTATCGGTTAGTGAATAAAACAGCGATTTATCAAAGACAACTGCATCATTAATAAATTTGCAAACATTAAAACACACAGTAACCACCCTGACTAGGAACAACTAATTTGTTTCGTGTAGGAATAATCGTACCTACATCATGGTGTAGCGATTATTAAAACCACGTTAATTCTTAAAAAGAATTCCTTGCAACTATTATTTTAACTGTAATTGTCGCTGGGGTGGTCTTACGCTTTCAGGATGTGGAACACCAAGTTAGTACCTACTGGTTGTCCAATCCCCTAAAATTTAAGTAAAGGTTCCGCTGGTAATGTACTATTAATTTTTGCTAATGTTCTGCACATTAGGCTTTCCTGCAAGAAAATAGAATAAGCAAACAAAGAAAATGCTTACCATACCAACAACATCAACCTATTAAGCTATTAGAAAGGAGAAAGCCGAATACACACAAGCATTAAATTTCAAAGCAAACTCTTCTAAGTCCATTTAAAACCCGTGACTAGATTAAGGCCGCACACAGAATCAGGCCACATTAGGCACACGTAACGCCCCTCATACACTACACCGGTACAAGGCACCCGTCCTATAATGGTGACAGGGCTATTAGACCCGTTGATTTGCGATGGAGCACCGCTCTCTTTCGCAGGTGGCCTTATTAGGGTTGCAAATATGTGCACAGAGCCTGTTGTCATCAAAAATGGTAGATGTTAAGTGAGTTAGGGGTCTTATGAATATGGTATCTAATGGGGAATGACTGCCCTGGTTGTTGTGGTGTTCAAACTCCGCATCGGGTGAATTGTTTTAGGGTTATTCTAGCTGGTTTTTTTTTTGCAACTTAGAACTGTAATGGATCCTGCCCATTATATATATCTAGCTATATCTAGGTATATCTAAGAAAGTATAGGCAAATGTATATAAAACACATTTGGCCTGCTATGTAGTGCTTTCTACATGATAGGTAAGCCTATTACTTTTTACCAGACATTACCAGACTCTCTTTGGCTACTGAGAATTGTCTATCCGAAAAGACCAATAACAGGTACGGGAATCGTTCCCTATACCTTACGATCAGTCGCAAACTTATACCATGGGAACAACAGGCACATATGCAGCTTTTACTCAGTATGTCATACTGAGTAAAAGCTGCATATGTGCCTGAAGTAGGTAAATAACATTACCAAAACTCTAGTAGTTCTTTCAGCGAGAATGACGTGCTGGCATCTCAGAGACTGCAGGAACAATAATGGATCGGCAATTCGCCTTTTAAATTAATTCGATACGCTTGTAACTAGCGTCTTCTTAAGCTTCGCGTGTGCTTAAAACTGACGGGGACACATTACTGAGATGAATATAGTATCCTTTATTTTAATCCAGTGTAGCTGTAGCTATGCACTAAATTTCATCCAAATCCGTTTTAGGGTTAACACGTGATTGAGTAACAATCATCTAAACATCTTTACAAGCTTGCACATTTATAACATTACATAGGATTCTACTATCGATATCAGAGTGGATATCTACAATGGCTTGAACTGGGTGACATAGACTGTTTGAATAGATGCAATGTTAATTTTACGAACATTTTATTATTATGCTAAGCACTACAATATCACGTTTTCAGGAATGTAATCTATCATAAATCAAATGTAATCCAACATAATTCTCTAATTACAATCTAAACAAGCGTCTGTCCTAATTTAGATAAGGCATTATTTACTAAAATGATTTATATGCGCCTGCGCAGCTGCGCGGAGATCGGCCCATTTCGGCTCGTATCGGACAAAGCCTCGGCACATTCCCACATTACTTACAGATATGACTGATCGGTGTACAATATACTTTCATTGTGTTATCTTCAACATGTCTCTATCACTAAATAGATCTAATTATTATGTATTTTGTACTTGAAATAATCATTCATGTGCTTTTACATTTTGGTGTACAATAGTAATATTCGTATGATGATGATGATGTAGCGAACAACCTTACCTTGCTGCAGTCATGCTTATAAATGGGTAGATATTTTAGACATATACAATAAAGTTAAAGGGTATCAGATCCGGCTTCTTCAATATATTAACATATATTATACGCACCGGCTAAAATTAACCATCCATCAAAACGAAAGTATGTTATTCAAAAGCAAAATAATATTAATAATATTTTCATTTTGATATACAAAATTGTGCTTAAAAAAAGAAATTTATGACAAGTCTTTAAATTATAGTTATTATATGACTAAAAAAGTTCTATCACGGATTAACTATTCCGAGACTAGTCATTTTAACAAAAATCTATAATTATTTCCATTGTGTGAAATTCTTCTAAATCCAACCCTACATTCACAGCACACTATAAAATGACTTCAAAATCAATAGTTAATTTATCAATTTACACAAGCCAAATACACTTCAGCCCAATATCTGTTACAATAATATCAGTAATCTCTTAATTCATGTTGTAAGGACCCTTCAAAATTTGAGCAGCTCAGATAGTCAATAGAGCTCAAGATTGGTGAACCGATAAAGAATCGAACTGACTGTATCTTAGCGACTGTCAAGTCAAGAGCTAGAACCGCACAATCAAACAGCATCGTGTTGTCATTCTTGTGACGGACAAAAGTACTGTTGTTCTCAATTGTACTTACATTTAGATGTGTAATAGGCGAAGTGATTTGATGCGTAAGGTGTTCTCACTTTACTTTTTGTTATTTGGCAACCTTACTTAAACTTGGGACTGCGCTAGTCGTTAACAGTACCTACTACTACGTCTCTAGCTTTAAAAAGAAGTTTATCTTTTTTCGAGTCATTTAAATCGGTTCTGTATTTCAAGCATTAATAAGTCAATGATAAAATCGTTTGAATTCAGTAAGTAGTATCTAATTTATTCACTACATTTAGTTAGTTAGATTGAACAATGTCATCAATCCCATTAATTGTTAGTAGACGTATAGTCATCTTATATAGACAATTGTAATATTGATATTTTTAAACAAAATCATCAATTATTTAAACAAACAAAGCTACAAATTAAGCTTATCTGCCTCATTCAACTCAACAAACCACTCAAATAAATAATCCACGATCAAACATTTCCGTAACAATTAATCCGTAAACCATAACTCGTATAAATCGCGTTTAATTTCACGGTCCAATCTAAACCGGAGCTGGGGCGGCGGCGCGTGCGCAGCGATAGGATCTAATCGCGCGATCGGGACGCACTCATTGTCGCCGTCGCGCTCCCCGCTCGCGTGTCCAAACATTGTCCCCTGCGGTATCCCGTGCAACTTGATTTGGATGCTGATTGAAATTGAAATTAGTGGTAGATTGATTGGTCAGATTTTGGACTGGTTTGGTAGTGTCAAATGAGTACTCATTACAATAACTAAATTTGACTATTATTGATATGCGTTGTAATCAAGACATTGTCATCACTGTCCAAGCCTCCAATTTATTCATGCCTATTGGAATTATAGCAACGGTTTTGGTTCACACATTCTTGTTTTACATTAAGATAAAATGATAATGGTAAATTTGTATAGATTGCCATACTAATATGTAGGTATATGAACTGTTAATTAGGATCCAAATTCTAGTGCAACTACTAACTAAAGCATTACTTACTACTTTGCTCATCCGGTGCCTAAAATACATTCTAGTAAAGGCCTTCGAATGTTTAACTGACTATGTAGTCTTATATAGTAAATAAGATTATGGACCCTGTATTCTCTTCGACCTACCACTGCAGAACATGAACACTGCAACATAGAAAATAGTTCGCTACCTAAGCTCAAACAAGTTATTCTGTTAAACGTTTATCTTAATTATAAAAAGCCTACCCCTGTACCTGACCAAATAAAGTTTGCATGTGTTCTGCTATTGATAAATTCCTTTCTCAACCTAAAGCCTTCCTATACTACATGAAAGCACTTGATAACTGTATCATCTTATTAAAAAACTGTAACAAGTCAATCTAATGCTAATCTAGATTTTGATGATGAGCTATGCGATATGTTCATTGTTAAGATTCAAACAAATCTGAACTTAAGAAGAATAAATCATAGTTTAGATGAAGATAAAAATGTCATTTTAATATTATTATAAAATTAAACTCATGCCATCACCGAGCTACAAACAATTATTGCAAAAATGCTAGATATAGATCATCAGGTAAGATAAATAATGCTAGAATATACAAAAAGACAGAACAGACAGTATCTGATCATCTAAACTGCGTACTGTTACTAATAATTTATAATTAATGAACCCATGTTTCGATCAATAAAACTTTTGTGGTATACATAAATAAAATTGCATATTCAAATGCTTGACTTAAGACTGAAATGTGACATAACAATTATAATATATTCACATCCGTTTTGTAAATTCTTATCCAATCATGCGATGATTTATAATTGTTAAGAATATTAATTGTATCTTTACGTAATAAATATTGACTACTTGATTAAACTGCACACGCTCTATGAAGGTTTACAACATAAACTACACATGTCTACATGCAAATCAAAGAACAAAGAGGATTCAGGGCAATGTAACACGATCCTCCGTATATTGTTGGCGCGGGTGACGCAACGGATCTGTCGCATGCGCCGGTAAGATGGCGGCGTGAGCGAGGGCCGACAGCCGTGGCGAAAGGATGCGCTTGCACCGTGAAATCGTTTCTTACACCTCACCTTACCTCTTATGTGGAAAACAGCGGTTACGTTAACCACAAATAATAGTAGGTATATTAAAAGTTGAAATTAGAGCAAATCGAACGTGCAATGGTAATACAGAATTTTAGAATTTCAAATCATTGAATGTAAATTCCGATGTTGACGGAGGTTAGAGGTGTCTCGTAAACCAACGCACAGATCCTTGTGATAATAATCTATTGAATCTATTCACAGTGAACTAACGATACACTATAAATAAATTTTCTATCGGCTCTCAATACATCGTTTATAAGACAACAATTTATTATTGGTATTTAGTTTTGCATATCTTCAATATTTAAATTCGAATTAATTAGAAGACACAAAAAGATCGTCTACAATTTATTCAAAACCAGTACCACTATAGTAAAGCAAATTAAGTTCAATTCAAACAAATCTCAAACTCGCTTCTGAAGCTAGAAATGGATCAAATAATTCACAGTTGTATTGTCACGCGCTATCAATAACGTCAGGCCGATCGATAAGCACTGGGCAAGAACCATTTCAAACTGTTCGGAAAACACGCGTAACCTTTAGTTTAGTCCTTATCGTGATAAATATCATTGAATTGTTACACATCTCGTAAATTCTATTTGACAACCTATCTAAGCAAGGTACAATTCTGAACCAGATTTGACGAGTAGGTACCTAACGAAATATTGACTGAAAATGTTGATAGGGTTATGAATCAAATGAAGGCAAAATGAGTCATGACTTGAATCAAATAGTTGAAGTAAGAAAACTTGATGTGATAGTTAGAAAACAAGTGATGACCATTCATCATCTTCCCCTTTACGCCATCGTAAGCCTTTTGCCTATATTTTGTTTAAAAGACATCTCCCACACTAGGAGTAATTCCTGAGTCGCGGGGGACTTTACAAACATTTAAATAGGGATATAAAGAACAACCAGACTTGGCATAACTGTTTGTGGATCACACAATTTTTTGTCACGAGTGGGGTTCGAACCCACAATACTCGGCACAGTAACAGTGGCGAGGCAACCTCTTATCACTACGCCGTCATCGCATCTGTGCAGTCAGTCAGTTGCGAATTATGATAATCATGTTATACGCATGTAAACAGCAATTTACAAAATTAGTTGCTGTTTCACTATGCAACGCTCTAAAACTGGGCCAGTTCCTTTCATTATTATAATGTTAAAATTTATCTTTTTTATTTAGCTTCATGCGTAAATAAACTTAGGCCTTGTAAAAATAAAGGACCTTGCTGAAATGTACTACACATCCTCTTTTAGTCAAGTTGCTTTCAAGGCCTAAGTAAGGCATAACTATTGGCATCAACCCAAAAATCTACTGAAAGTTACCTATTAGGAAACTAAAATCTCTGGACCTCAGGTCCTCACTGATCGGTTTCAAGCATAAATGCTTACTTTGGCCGTGGGCTTACAAAGCTGTTTTTTCTTTTCTAAATTGAATGTTAAATAGCTGGCCTAGTGTTCATCAAATTATATTTTATACAGTATATGGATATTTGAAAATCCTAGCATATATTATTAATCATGATCATTGATTATACGGTACTGTGTCTTCGTATTCGAATGCCATGGGTTTTCACTGCAGCTACAAGCGAAGGTTTTATGTGCTTTCTGTATTTGAAGCTGTACGTTTATTTTAATTCTATACTTACTACTACTGTGACATTGACAGTTACGTTAAGTCTATTGAAAAAAGGTAATGTAAAGTCAAAATCTCAAGACGGTGCCTGACATCCCAATGTATGTTGCGCATCATTGTTGCCTACTGATAACTATGTATAGTGCACCATACACTGGCAAATGTTCATAGAACTACAACATCCAAGCACCGTTACTTCGTTCGATCTATAAATCCCAACTTGACAAAATAATAGGCTAGCCGATAGTTCGACGCCATTAACGCCCAGAAAGATATATTGAATCTACTCTTCTCAATCAGATACCTTAATAGAAGCTGGTGCTTCGTAATAGAAAGTAAACTACACTTTAATGTTATTGTAACGGTCCGGAAAATTCGCTGTCGCACAAATCTTTGCAGCTACAAGTTTGCTACATCACATACCAATTACCATCGATTAACTTCATACTTGTTTAAATTTTAATTTAAGAACTTACTGGTCACGCATGTTATCACCAGCCAATATAATTATTTTCTTTGCCAGTCATATATGAGTCAGTAAGCTTGTTCGGGAAGGGGTAACCGTCGCTCATTGATGTGACTTGATTCTCTCAGTATTGAGTCGCAATGCCAAGCAAATACAGTCAAATTGCTACGTGTCGTAGAAGAAGACGCTATAGTTAAGGATATTCTGTCTATTCTTGTTTTATCCTTTATTAGAACGCTGATCAATTCATATCTACTTGTTTGGGAGGCCCCAAAGGAAAGCAATCTGCATTAAGTGCATAATCTTAATTAAAACAAGCCCCTGCTACCAGAGATAGAGGAAAATAAGGTACACCAATACCGTCAACGAAATATGATGTGCTGTATCGATAGCTCGAGAAGTCGAGTACGAGCTCGTAAACTCAAATCACAGGCTTTCAACTCGTCAGCTTACAATTAGGATTACGCCAGTTACCACACTTAATACCGGCCACTTACGTCCTCTGAGGACTATGATTTAATTCTTCGCAGCAGCAATGGTACTCAACCACATACTAGTATAAGCTTCACACACACTGATATAATAATTACTATCATCTCAATGTCTATATAACGATGTGTAATATAAATTTTAAAGGCTATATGAGCTACAACGAATATAAAACACATCCCATTGAGACTATAACTCTGACATTTACACCTGATGTTATGCGTATTATTTATAGCTCACATATTAATATATCTGTTTTATTGTCTTAATAAGTATATTTATATTCAATACATCGCCGTCTATAGATCGATTTGGTGGTAATTTATATTAAAATCTTTACCTAAAAATTATTCACACGTAAGTACTCAAAAACATGTCGGTTTCGTCAGTAGTAACAGTTATGATAATTTCTGTATAAAATAAACCTTTTGACGATATTGCACCAATATTTTGGAATGTTTAACATTACAAATATTGGTGCAATATCGTCCTCGATGGCGTAGTGGTTAGTGTAACCGACTGCCACGCCTGAGGTCGCGGGTTCGATTCCCGCACAAGTCAAACATTTGTGTGCATGAACATGGATGTTTGTCTTGGTCTGGGTGCTTATATGTATAATATGTATGTATTTACAAAAAAAAAAAAAGTATATATGTATGTTTATCCATTGTCTAGTACCCATAGTACAAGCTCTGCTTAGTTTGGGCTAGATGGTGTTGTGTGTATGTGGTAGAATATTATTATTATTATTATTATTTTGATTTTCTTGTATTTTCTCGGCTAACCGGAAAGAGAACTAATGTCACGGGCCTAAGCCAAGTGTACATCAGCAATAGGTTGTGATTAAATTGTAAACAGAGTGGCTGTATATGTTACTGGATGTGAGTTTTCTGATTCACGTTGTAGAAATTTCCTTACTATTCTACAAGTGTTGAGTATAACTGCTACTGTGTTTTACTAGCAGCGATAGCTCAGTGGAGAGACCAACAGACTGCAATGCAGAGGGTCTCGGGTTCGAACCCACGTCGCGCACCTCTGACTTTCGGAAGTTATATGACTTTTCGAAATTATGTGCGTATTGATTGACAATTATCGCCTGCTCCGTGCCTCGGAGAGCACGTTAAGCCGTCGGTCCCGGCTGCCATGAACATCTATGGCAGTCGTTATTGGGAGAATGTCGGCACAAAAGATCCCACTGGGTCGAAGTGTGTCGCCGGTCTGCACTGACTGGCCCCCACATAAGATACATACATACATAACTGCTTTTTGTAGCAGGCAGTACGTCTTAGGTGGCAGTTTTAAAGTTTTGAGTGATTGGTGTAGTTGTTTGGGTATGACGCCTGTAGTAGAGAGAACAATAGGGACGATAGTTACATTTTGCAGGTGACAAAGACGAGTAATTTCATCCTTTAATTCTATATATTTGCTTAGTTTTTCTGCAATTGTAGTTTTATTATTATTATTATTATTTAATATTAAAATACTTACGCAAAGCAAGAAATAGAAAAATTGCGTATTGTTTTAATTGCCCGCTTTACACATAATCTTACCTGGGTCCAGTGTCCGATTTTAGACTATGTTCGACACGTTTCAATATATAATATATATAATATATATATAATGTATATAATATAACCAATACAGTGAAGAGTGTTGCGAAAGAAAATAAAACGAAGTCTTGGGTAATTAGTAACTTTACATACTTGAAGAGAGATGGGTATGATCCATAATAAGATTTCAGACTATTATTATTGTTAAGTAACTATATTTGTTAATTGTAATAATCCATATTTTCATCTTGTACTATTAATTGGTGAACCTCTTCTGAGCCATCGTCATAACATGCTTTTCTTATCCGTGAATACAAAATCTACAAATTCAATACTATGTAAAATATTTCTCATATCACCTAATCGGTTGAAACCAATTTAATAGGCAGTTAAGCGCCTATTTCTTATTACGTATGTATTACGTGCAGGTCTACTTATATTGGTCGTAGGTTCACACGCAAATAAAACTGTGATCAGTTACTTGATATACAAATAAAACAAGCCACCTACGTTTAAGATTAGCAATCCACATTTTACGCAAAGATTTACTTAATTTATACATGAAATGTAAATTGCTGGACGTTTGGCGTGCTAAGATTAATTTACTCTGATCCAAGTCTGATTTATAACTAATTTAAAATATATACTACAATCATGTATGTATATCTTATATTCATTATGGTATGTTTGTGGTCCATCATTGCTACAATTTTGTTTACCAACATTATACAACATACCAAAAATACTGTAATGCTGGCAAATGGTGTCAGAGGAACCGAGCGTATTTTAACTTGCTGTATTACGCTTCTCCCCAAGGAAGCCTCTCGCGTGGCTTTCACGATGTAGGGGAACGCATCTTCAGCTTGAAAGCCACCCGAGTATTATAACTTCAGTGCTACACTTATAGATTACGGTAAGTTCTTACCAGGCAGCCCGTGTGCTTGATTGCAACATGGGTGATTCACGGTAGGCAGAAGCTTCTGTGATGTCAAGAAAACACAGCCATGTCCATGATCCATGACCGGTGGGTACCGCTGCCCAACAAATGATATGAAAATAAATTTACTAACTTTTTGATATTAAATTGAATTATTTGAAATGTATTTTTGTATAGATTCACGGGACTGTCGGGGCAGCTACTTATTTCATAAACATTTTAACAGATTATACCACGATTAATAGGCGAATCTTATTTGCACCTAACGTTTCAGATATAGCGCCTATTCAAAACTATAACTATAACGCTAGAAATAGGAATATACTTTTTGGAATAATTCTTGTAGATAAGTTTGTTTATATCCTTCCATTCATATATAGTTACCGGTCTTAGGGAAAAGCTCCCATTTGCGATTAGTTACATATCTCCAAACAACGCCAATATCTTTATCCATTACATTGTGTTATATTCTTCAAATGATTTACTTTTTTAATTGTTTGTTTACAATTGTTGGATTGCCAACCTTAATTAAAAACCTACTGTATCTGGCTGCTGGTGTCCCGCTGCGACTAGGTTAAGGTTTTAATGACTAGACTATACTCGACAGGTCATAATGAAATTTCGCATACACGTTGTCAGTAGAATATAAAAGGACATAGGGTACCTTTCATTTAGATAGAAAAAGTATGTATATCCAGCCAAACGATCCCTCCAAAACTAAAGCAATAAATCCAAAAGCTGTTGTAGTATGTAGTATGTAGGTGTAGACGTATTACAAACATGTGAACTGTGGTGGTACGTAAGGCGTGTGTCGGAATGGACGTCTACATCAATGACACGCGCGACACGGACCGAATCATACCGACTAGTGTCCGCTATATGTTCTGCTAAACCATAGTCACACCAATCCTCTCTAATATTATGATGTGAGTTTCAGTCACTCCTTCATTTATAATTTTTTGTCGAAGGCTAACTAATTATGTAGTATACTGTACCGGTCATGAAATGATTCTAGAATAAATTCAACACAAATTAAACTAAAATTGGTTTTGTATATTTTTTTTATTTATAATTCTATTATAATCACAACGTCGGCACAAGGCCGTGACGTAACAACCTCGTAACGCTGTAAGGAACTAGCCTACGGAAGGTTGAAACACCAAGTTCAGACCCTTAAATTTTATTATTTCTCCGCTGACAGTACAGCGCTTTCGCACGAAGCCTGAAAGCTCAACAGCAGGCATAGTAAGAATCATCATCACTCACCGTCAAAATTACTCTTTATTCAAAAAACCTTAAAACACCACGCAATATGTTTTAATTTAATTTATTGCGTAGTATGTTAAGTGGTCGCGTCGCCACTGCCTCTACGCCGAGTGTGTTCGAATCCCACGAAACATAAAATTGTGTGTGACCAAATGATTTTTCTGAATCTAAGTATTCTCTGTGCCCGTTCTTTAAATATTTGTAAAGTCTCCCGCGACACAGAAATTATACCTAGTGCTGTATTTGTCATTTTATAAAAAAATTAAATCTCGTTCAGTTGTTTTGGCACTCTAGTATAAACTCACCTTTACTTGGTACAACGCTCGCAAATGTGAATGTCAAGGTACGCTATGTGAAACAAATCTGTGTGTTTGAGTGCGGAAATCGATTCCATGTATTTTATGTTTCGATATCTATCGACTTTATAAATTGCTATTTTAAAACATACGTGCTGCGATTATTCCATTGAATAATGACTACACCTGTAAATATAATAAATCAGCAGATCTGTACACAGAACCTATGGGGTGGCATACCAGGATAAAAATTATGTTGCTTCCTTTATTTTCATATAAATCGGTTCACTAGTTTACGCGTAACTGAGTAACAAAGATCTAAACTTCTGCACAAACTATAATATCCTTATTTAATTTTATCCATGCAAATGTCACTTTGTTTGTTACGCTTTCTTTTCACGTCGTAGTTACTCGACCGATCATCATAATATTTCGCATTCACGTTGTCAGGGGCACAGCAAAAGAGATAAGGTACCTTTCATCCAGAAGAACGTACTGTGCCGAAGGATAGTAAATTGACATAACCTATATTTATGCGGGCGAAGCCGCAAGCAAAATCTATTCAATAATATATACACAAATTCCAAACACCAACATTCACATATATAACAATTTAAATATACATTATGTTTACAAATATTTGATTCGTACGATAATCGACCCACTGAAATTGCGTACCTACTGAAATTTACCACCAACGCATACGGCCTACCTGATTTTAAGCAGTTACAAATTTTAATTGAGTGGTAAACCTATGTTCGATTGCGGTACTGAAACTTTTAAAAAGGAATCACTATACAGTAATCCCTTTTTTAACCGTGCCAGGGGTACAGATCACTGCTGATAACACACAACCTCTTTAAATAGCTTGGGAACCACTCTGACCGCAAGTGAACCATGGCATATAAATGTTTGTGTTCTTCAGGAGGATGAAGGTACTTACTCAATTGGATCTCTCTAGTTTGTCCAAAATCCCAGGTAGAACCGATCACGCAATATTCTGCCTTTTTAAAATTCGAATGTCTGTACATGCTTCAGCCGTTCCAGTTTACTTGGACTTTTGCTAAAATAGCGTAGCTGGTGCAAACACAAACATCTATGCCTGGATAAGTACCTACTGTGTGAAATTGATAGCGACGAAGTGACATACGTACATACCAATGACTGTATCATCCAGCTTATATTCTAACTATCCTAAATAATATTATAAATGCGAATGTGAATTTGTTTATTAAGCTTTCACGCCTTAACTACTCGAACGATCATCATAAAATTTCGCATACTCGTTTTTAGGGGTAAAGAAACACATAGGGCACCATCTATCCAGAAAAAAGTACTGTTCCCGAGGAATATAAAATAGACATTTACGCCAGCGGAGCCGCGGTCAAAATCCTGTAATTTATCTGTCATTGTACATCTTAAAATACGGCACTTTTATTAAAACACATCGTAAGATAATAAATGTAGTTTTAAAATGTACATGTACCCGTGTTTTAACGTTAACCAAATTGTAGTACATTTTATTTTCAAGTGAGCATAGTTCATTCTGTTCATGAGAATGATAATTTAGCGAACAATTCAAATGTAGCTCTCATCCCAAATACTATTATCCCCGAAAGGTTGCAGCACAGGGACGATTACGTCACGGATCGCAATCACTACATTGTAGAAGAATATTTATGAGCTGTTACTATTCTAAAGAATTAAAATTCACACTTGGCGAATGGTTTGCCACGAACTATTCGCTGTCTGTTACAAACGATGCTGCATTTAACAAAGCGATCCTTAATGCTAATAGTATGCAGTTAACAGAAAATTAACTCGCTAGACTCCAATCGACTACGGTGGCTCATTAGTTGTAAGATCTTTTATAAGATTTTCTTCGACGTAACCCAGTAGCGTTTTACATACGAATCATTACCGCTAAGTCTCACTTAGATACTTTACTGGTAACGAATTTTAAGGATTTAACAAAGTCAGCCATTTAATTAGTCTTACTTCTTCTAGGCAACTACAAACTGTTTTCCGTATAAGTATAAAGCAAACATATTATACAACATAAGATCTTATTTTATACCAGCGCTTGGCGGTTTCAGACGCCAAATAATTTTCTTCGTTTTTTCGTAGTGCTTGCCGAGAGGCCGACATTAGACCGTAGGAAATTATAAAATCTATGTTTTATTTATTTTTGCCTTCTGCACACTTCTACTATCCATATAAACGTTAACAATGCCAAATCTTACACTCCTACGTTCGTGCCATATGCTTCAATTATTTGTCCACCAAGAATGACTGTTATGATTGATGCCTGTAAATGATTAATCCATAGCAGCATAGTCATGTTTAAGTGTCACCTACGTGCCTTGTCTTAATCTGACATGCTGTATCCTTGTTTTCCACCATAGTAAAATAAAAAACAACAACCAGTTACCAGCATACTCTTTGCCAGCTGAGAACGCGTCCTTAAAAGTTTCGCGAACGGTTTTACATGTAACTATTGTGTAAATGATTAACGTGTAGTGCGATTCGTGCATCATTTGGCACGTTCGTATTTATTTATGCCACTGGTTAGTGAACGGATAGACCCGATTTACTGCTTAATCTGATTTACTGTTATAGGGATGATACTGTGTGATATATCGCTTAAGTTGCGCAGTTTATGTAAGAGATTGTGGCTCGGTTTGCAGGTGATGAGTGTCGTAATATTAAATGTTTTATGGCGACATGATTTTGTAAATATTATTAACGAGTAAATACATACGTTTATCAAAAAGTGTGCCGTCTGCAATAACAATACGAAACAGGCTGAAGTAACGAATTCATTCCGACCTAAGCAACTATTTATTACAATAATAAAAGCACTTTGACGATGGCAATGCAGCAACTTTAGCCATTACGCGACTTTTGCAATTGATAAAACCTACGACACTGCTTCTTCGGTTTAGTAGTAAAACAAGTGCACAATAAATTAAAGTTCATGAGGTTTAAGCTCGTATTCTCGAATAGGGCAAATCTTTTTTGGCTTGGTTCCTTATGTAAAATCTTTACCAATACGGTACCTGAACCAAGCAAATAGCGACAGACACGATCAAAATTACTTTAGTCCTGATTAACCAAAATGTGTGTAATCTGAACATAAATCTGCTTTAACTTACTATATTTATTTAAGGATTGTCTACATTACATACACTATGTTAATCAATAAATCCAATTCATATAAATACATTTACTTACATACTATATACTGGTCTGAAGCTAGGCTATATTATTACAATACCTACCGCATTGAGATCTGTAGATATAAGTCAAAACTTGACCTCAATCGCACATGTAATACAGACTGTTTGCAATAATGACAGGTTTGGTTTGTTACCTCGAAATTATAAAACAAAATGTACTTCACAAGATTGTAGTTATTTTATTTGACAACCAGCAAGGTATAATTTTATCCAAGCATTGCAAACGGCATTATGTTCGCCGCAAATAATTGACACAAAAAATATTAAAAATAATCACATGTATATATACAATGTCGAAACAAAAATCCACGATGGTTTGTAACCACAGAATCGCATTAACAATTGTTGTTATGCACAACTAACTCAATATAGTGACAATGTACATTCTTGTCTCGAACGTTTGTTTTATTAGAAACGTTCAATAAATACGCTTACACAAATGTTTTGATTTATTAACACGAAACGATTAGACACAAGAAAATTAAATCTTAAATTTAATCAAGCTAATCTTTCGGAATGATTTCTGTTAATTACCTAGTATAATACACAAGTTTCTAGACCTAGCGTAGCTATTGTATCTTTTATGAAACAAATATTTGCTGCGGGCAAAAATCCAAATACAGGCGTTGCACAGCCGAAGGGTCTTAAACATGCCAGCCGCTGTTAGCAAAAGTAATAGCCGTTGCAGCTTCTTGCGATGACAGAAAGATGTTTGATAATGGTTTACTAGCATTTGAAAAGATAGCACAAGGAACTACTATTAAATGAGACATCATTACATTAATATAATTCAATGTTGTGAAAAAGGGCAACTCTCAACACAAGGAAACATTCATTGATCCAAAGAATATTTACAGACGTAAACTGATAAACTAGATATAATTAATTAACTGTGTATTGTAATTATTTTATACGTATGAAAATTTAAGTTATCGAAAATGAAATTATCAGTATAGTTTACTGCCATCTGGGCAAAATATTTTCTTGTTTTTTGTTAAATAATAATCTTTTGACGTTGTTGAATGTTGAAATCAAAACACGCTCAAAAGACATTGCAACGTAGCATCGTTTGACAACACCGTGGATTTCGGCTCGGTTCATTTGCGTTGTGAATTTACGAGGTTTAGCCGTGGCAGGCGGGATAGAGTCGTCAGTCGCATGTAGTGCAACGCTAGGTAATAAATTAGCGCGCTGCGGAGAGGAGTGTTCCCACGAACGCGAAACCGTATCAAGATGGTGGTGTAGCGAACAGCGCGCGCGCAGCCCGCCTAGAAACGGGGACACGGGCGAAACGCTTTATTTTCCCGCTCGATTTATTTTCTCTATGTGACATTTTGTTACGTTTTGTAAGCTGTCACTCGGACGCTCACACTTGCGAGTGTTGTTTTAAAAGATTTAATCCGTGCACTTTTTATACGTACATCATTTTATTCGGCTAAGGATTTATTTGTATGAATTTTTTGAGTAAGTGGTCGCGTTGCCTACTTTCTACGCGTTGCGCGCGTTTGTTCTATCGTCGCATGAGGTTAAAGTATTAAAAAGTTTAATATTAAACTTATCTTTGTATATTTCTTTAAGTTTTTTTTTTGTATTAATTAATTATTGCTTTAGACATTCATATCATAGCTATATCGCACATGCGAAAGTTACTTTGTCTCTTTGTTATATTACGTTTTTACAACTAAACCTCGAACCAATTTGATAAAATGAACTATGAACATTTATTGAAAGCTAAGAGATAACATAGCTTCCTTTCACGTGAACTATCATACGGTTAGTAACTGGGACTATATAAAATTTAAAAAGGGTAAAATACTGTTACATCATTCAGCCAATCCAACGGCATCTTTTTACTACATACATGTCTGTGATCCCCAAAAGGATAAGTGAAGGTGTATTGCATCGCATTTTCCTTCTACGCTTCGTAATCAAGGTAATAAAGAACAAGCCCGTTACCATCTACCGGACTCTGGACATTTCCTGAAGTCAATAACACTGCCTGACCCGGCAATCAAACTTAAGACCTCGCGATTAAACATAATCTCTAACTTACAACAAGGCACCGGCACGAAGCAGTCCTTCCTTTGATAAAACCTTTAAAAAAAAATAAAGACATACCTCACAAGAACAATCGCATTCACCTTGAGCCCATTGAAATTAATTAATTGAACAAATATGATTAAGCACCACATCCGTAATTGTGATTGATCGTTAGTCCGCGAACAACAATAGCCGTTCTTAGACCCGATAGAATAGAAATTAAACCAGCTATTAATACAAGGATCACGATATGAAAGCCGGTGTCTTGACGAAATACTTGGGATTCGGCTGTAGGCGTATGTAGACTAGAGGTGTTGAAAGATCAGATTACTGCTACTTTCATTCATTCTTAAATGGTGCAGCACGTAACAAACAACGTAAATTAAGTCATTATTGGCATTCGCGAATTTCTTGTTCAAGCAATGGTTCAACAATACTAGCAGACATTTTGAAGAAATACCAACTCAGAAAGCAATGCCTGCATATCATTCCTCTTAATTTGATTTGAACAAGTATCTTCTCTCTTAGCCTTTATTATTCCCAAGTCACTTGGGGTCGGCTTTTCTGGTCTAACCGGATTTGACTGGATATCAGTTTTTACACGGAGCGGCTGCCACCTGACCTCCGCAACCCGAAGGCTAACGATACTCTAAGGCTAGACCAGTGTCATGATATTAGAGGGTACTGGCTTTCCCAATAACGACTGCCATAGATGTTCATGGCAGCCGGGACCAACGGCTTAACGTGCTCTCCGAGGCACGGAGCAGGCGATAATTGTCAATCAATACGCACATAATTTCGAAAAGTCATATAACTTCCGAAAGTCAGAGGTGCGCGACGTGGGTTCGAACCCGAGACCCTCTGCATTGCAGTCTGTTGGTCTCCCCACTGAGCTATCGCTGCTATTGCTATTGATTTGAACAAGTGTATTTTTGTTAATTTGATTTTGTCTTTTTATACGCGCTCTATAATTCCCTCTAAGAGGAATTAATAATTGAAAAAGCATTTATACGCTAACTGATTATCTCTAGATATTTACTTTAGTTACAGTAACAGTATAACTAAAGCCGTACACCTACATCTGAACTATAACTTATAAATATAGTTCGCGGAAACTAAAATTCATAGAAGGCCCAGTTCATAATATTAACCCTAGCTGAGAGAAACTTAGAGACTCAGACGTGGTAGCTTTGTGACCCCAAAACTGGTGGGACCGTCAGTTCGTGACCCGCCCTGACCCCGATCTACTTACCGCGCGCTCTACCATTGTCTCTGCGAGGATGGTGTATGTCATAAACTTATTAGTCACTAAGTAACTATTATTATAGGCTATGAATATACCTTTCTACATTTAATATGTGCATCCCTAATATGAAATCTAGAAACGCCGATTGCTCTATCCTGGTTTGATTCGCGAAAGGTATGCTGCATAACCTATTAGGCTATATCTACCATGTGACCTACAAAATCCACAGTTTCTCACTCAAACAGTCTTGTAGGTGTCGTGGCAGATTGCCTTAATTGATATTGGATGTGTGCCTATTGCTGTCTACTATTCAAAGTACCAGAATCCGTGTTCCTACTAAGTTTATTTACTTTAAAATTCAATAACACATTGCCCGAGACCTCGTGAACAGAAATCGCACTACGCCATCGAAGCAGTGATTTTTCTTACATCTTTTTCAATGTTGAATAATAACGTGGTAATATGAATTATAAATTAATGTTTTCGCCTCGATTGTAAACTTAATAACGTTTTCTTATAATTGGAGCTACAAGGGGATGCAATAATCTTAAAATCGGTGTGATACATTTTCTTAGGGTAGTATTTAACGGCATAACAAAAGAATACTAATTGCACTGCAAAATATGCTTACCAAAAATACTAATTGCACAGCAGAATATATTTAAAGAGATCAAACTAAGTCGACGGCTCCTATTTTTGGGTGGGTTTAAGAAGGAACCTAACATAACCTAACCCTTCCAAAACGGAATGCAGTGATTTGAGGCGTATAGGTGCTCGTTATAATATATTTTAGTAAGCATATTTTACTGTGCAATAAGTATTTTTGATGGTCATTGTATTTAATCCCATTTTCTTATACTAACAAACAGACTGACAAACTACAATAGGTATATGTATTATTTATAGGTACTATATCGTACCTATAAATAATACATATACCTATTATTATAAATAAATTACGTTCGTATATCATTTTTATAAATAAATATGTTACAGTTAAGTAAACCATCGTATCTTACATCTTAACCTAGAATATAATTATGACATTCTAAATCAATGTCATTTTGTATACCATTTTATTAGGTATAGGAATTTAATAGCTAATAGAAAACATAAAGTTTGACAATTAATAAACCATTACAGACATCGTGGGTGCGTGGAATGAAGTCACATTACAATAAAAATAACAGATAATAATTTTACTACTATATTCAAAAGCCTGTAGCGAATAAAACCGTTCTTGTTTGTAATTTTCATCATAAAATGTAAATATTTACTATAATGGATTTTACTAAAGTTCATCAACGGGGTGCCCCATTTTACGGCGTTTAAAATGTTTCTAATCGAACTAAATCACTAAACTGTTTGTATATAAATATATTTTAAATTGTGTAAACTGTCTAAATTGACGGGTGTTCTGGCATAGCAATATATATTTTTATTTAATGAATATCTAACTTTATTATTGCCATGGGTATATCACGCCTGCTTTAGTCTTACCAGATACAAAATATCACTTCCTACAATTCTAAAAGACATGACGCAAGTAACTCGCGGGGTCTACATGTGCAAGCTAATTCTGCGGGCTATATTCATAAACTTCTTACGATTTCTGTAACTTGAACTACATGCGTGAGTTATTTATACATATATCTTGGTCGTTTCTACAATACATACAATCCATGCAAGTAACCCAGCTTGCACATGTTAGCCCTGTAGTGCAAAAGACCCATAAGGGTTAGTCGTAGTTTTGAAAGTGAAACGGCCTGGCCGTTGCTATTTTTTTAATGACATGTCGAATAAGCTAACCCAATCGGAAAACCACCCTGTCACAGAATTGGCGAAAGAATACTGTTACTGTGTCACGTCCGGTGATTAAAAGTGTCGAAAGCTCACATACTTATTTTAACCGTTTCTTTTCTTTCATTTCTTTACCCTGAAGTCGACAAACAATGCGTCTAGTTTTGCAAGTAACAATACAGTGTATTTCCGAACGACTAAACAAAGGTGCATTACAATAAAATTTCGTCGGATTTGCTTAGGTAGCACGTTATAGCTTGCGCGACAGTAGCAATCTATTTTAGACAGCTTTGCAATTAAAAAGTACACAGCAAACAATCTATTAACACTGCTCGCCTCGGAATATTATCCAAAACTTAAAAACTGCAAGCAACTTTAGTAGTCACTCTTTCCGGATCCACGAGACTCTAGGAAAAAGTTAGGTTAAGAGAAAAATGCAGGGCATTGCCGAGCAATTATAAAGAATATAAGACAGTGACTGACACAAGAAGAAAATGCTAGGAACGGAGCAAGTAAAACTTCATGTTCTCTGCCTGCCTCTTTGAGAAATACGCACAAATAATCTATGAAAATTGCAGAAAACAACGACGCACTCTCTCGTTAAAGAATTATTCAATGACTGTTGACTAAATTATAAAAGACATCAGCAAAAAGAAAATTAAAAGCCATTAACAAATTCAAATACAATCATAAACCAGACTCAAATCTTATGACTTGCAATGCTCACTGATAGCGTTCATACGGATAACGCTCGTATCTATAATTGAAATGTGTCGCTCTGACACTTCACTCATGCATACGAACATTGGCCAAGTATTAAAAACTGCGCTGACGAAATTATTACATGCATTTACTAAAGTAAGCGTGTCAAATAATTTGTTAAGTTAGTTAGAATTAATAAGCCGTACACTTTTTGCAAAATGAATGTCAATTATTAAGCAATATTATTAGTAAAAGAATCGGTTAGGTATATATAAGTAATTGCATATCTACATAGCCTCACGCCCATATCCCCTAAGAGGTAGGCAGAAGTTTATAAGTCACACATTTCGCCAACAATGTTTTTAGGCCTCTCGCAATAAGGCGCAAGCCTATTGCCGAGTACCGGGCACAGTTTGAGAATTTCTTGACAGAAAAACCGAACAACTTTTTGCTTGACGCGAAAATCAAACTCGTGACCCTTTGCATAGCAGTCGCATACACTACAGCTACACCACCGAGGCAGTCTATAGTAAATAAACATTATAAAATATATTTTCTGTAAAGAGCATGACGGTAGAAACGTTGGTTTACTCTGCAGATTGGACGGTCTACGCCGTCGTTACTGGCTATCATAGGCTCCGCAATATGTAGAACTCAATTATAGGCATGAAAATAATAAATAAATAATAATAAATCCTATATTTGAACAAGCTCAATACTATATAATGTCTACAACATATCTAACGTTTTAACCGCCGGTTAATCACTAAGGACAATCTTATGATACACGGGACACAAACAAAGAACACAACAGACGATCAGGATCGGCACACTATTTTTCGATCGCAATATTTTTACCTATATACCTTTCATGAAACATAAAATCAATAAATAAATATAAGTCGACTCAGCTGTCGAATCCAGGCACTAACCAACGACGCATGCGCCTTCGCTTACGTCACAGATCCAACATGGCAGTCAATGACATAATAAAGTACGAAGTGAGATAACTATAAGTTTACCAACAAATTAATGTATGCAAATTAACTTGAGAATTTCTAATTTCAATTAGCAATAATTCACTGGCAGTTAATAATATTCAGTCAACAGGTAATAAATAGTAATATCTGAGATAAATGTATTGTTTGATTTATTTGTTTCTATCTCAGGAATTCACCTATATAAACTTATCTGATTGATGGAGCTTCAATTGGTTCATACCATGAATACATACTAGACCATAAATTCATACAGAAATTAGATTCAATTACAAAAACAACCAATCTTTATCTTGGTTTATATTTATCTTGGGACAAAGTCCTTTGCAAGCATTGGACTTATGTCCCCGTGTAAGATTTCCAAAGAGGCGGGTATTTTACTAATGAAAAATGTTAGAAACCTGTGAAAAGAAAACCTTAGTAATTAATAAGTACTTTATCTAGATTTTTAGTTTATTTAGAGACAAAAGGAGGTAAATTTATTGTGTTCATTGGACTCTATCTGTCATGATGACAATGCAGCGATCTCTTTGATGCAGGGGACACAAAGGGCTTGTAATATATACCCTTGTTACCGCAAGAGCCGATAGGCAGAAACTTTAATTATAAGAAGAATTATGTTTTTTTTTGTACATAGAATTGTTCTGGTACCTAAAGCCATACCAAACTAAAACTTATGTTACTCAGGTACACCTGAATAATATTTGGATTGATACACCACGACAACTCGTATCAAATAACTAATATATTAAACCAGTATTCTATATATTAATACGTGAAGCAAAAACTTTGTACCCCTTTTTACGAAAATTGCGCGGATGGAGGAGTATGATATTTGGCACAGTTAAAGTGTACATGGATAAGAAGTGGCAAATCCTAATATTTTTATAAAATATGCATTAGATATATATTAAATTAATGAAAAATACTACACGTACACAACCATGCATTTGACACACGCAGTCGAATCGCGTCCGTAGTATTTCGGCGTCCTTCGTCTGACGTCGTACAATTCTTTGTAACTATGGTTACCTATACCTTATTTATATGTAATAGAGGGAAAAAGATAACAAAGGAACAAGCTTAGAAACCAGTAATTTATATATTAATACGTGAAGCAAAAACTTTGTATCCCATTTTACGAAAATTGCGCGGACGGAGGAGTATGAAATTTGGCACAGTTAAAGTGTACATGAAGAAGAAGTGGCGAATCCTAATATTTTTATAAAATATGCATTAAAAATACTTACATTAAATTAATGAAAAAACACTACACGCACACAACGATGCATTTGACACCCGCAGTCGAATCGCGTCCGTAGTATTTCGGCGTTCTTCGTCTGACGACGTACAATTCTTTGTAACTATGGTTACCTATACCTTATTTATAAGTAATAAAGAAAAAAAGATAACAAAGTAACAAGCTTAGGAATATCGTCAATGAAAGAGTATAGTCAAGTAATTAAAAATTTGTTTGAAAAAGATAGCTAAATTTAACCTGTATAGCTTTGGCGACATCTAAATTAAATGTGATTATAAGGATAAAGTTATAGACAATAAAACCTTAATAATGATCAAACTTAAAATTTAAATCAATGATGGTCGAATTTTGACTATTAGGCGGTCGCTAGTATCTACAAAAGGGCAAAGTGTTACAAATTTAAACACAGCAATATATTCGACAGAACCCAACAATAACTGTAACAGAACTTATCACACAAACCATTTAAATCAAGATACAATCTCAGCTAAAATCAATTAAGCATATTACGACAAATCACAGTTGAATGAATTCATTTAGTTCATTACATTATATATAGGTATTATTATTATTATAAAACAAAAGCGCGACGGTTGCGCAAACGCACTATAAATGATCTCATTTGGTGCCATTGTCTGTAAGACGGGGCACCAGATTAATGATATTGTATGGACAAGATTGCGCTGAAGGATGATTGCTATCTGCCGGCTATCTGTTACGATTACAATTGTCTTTGGTAAATGTACATTTGTTATGGATTGTCGTATTCTGTGGCAAATAGAAAAAATATTCTGTTTTTTTTGGTACGACGTTCTTTATTCGAATCTTTCAACGCTTAATGCTACCGGCGGCTAGGCACAATTGTTTTTCAATTATTTCTGGCATTATAACGATTGAAAGGCTATATATAAAATACGTTGAAATTTATATTACATATTACGTATAACACACGCATTAAATTTTACAAGAAGTTAAGGTGCCGAACTCCTCTCAAATCTGGAATTACCAGATTAGGAATGGATTACTCACCCTATAGTAGTCGAATGACATTGTATTATATTGCCGGGTATATTGTTACCTAAGCAACTTAAAAAAGCAATTGGATTTTTGTTCCTTTGGTATAATGGCAGTGTGGTGATTTTATTTAGGCAACTTTTTAACGCTTTTGTGATTAGGGATTATTCTTTGATCGTTCCCCCTGCGTCAGACGTACAGTGAAAAATTAAAAAATATTACTTTGTTTTATATTTATGATAGTGAACATCCTTGCTATTATTACACCAAACATAGATTTGTCGTTTTAAAAGTTACAATCTCAATTTTAAATAAAGAATAACATTTGTAAACGACTAACCCTATCCGAAAATATGTCAATCTCAAGACATCTTATCTTATGTGGGGGCCAGTCAGTGCAGACCGGCGACACTTCGACCCAGTGGGATCTTTTGTGTCGACACTCTCCCAATAACGACTGCCATATGTACATGACAGCCGGGACCGACGGCTTAACGTGCTCTCCGAGGCACGGAGCAGGCGATAATTGTCAATCAGTACGCACATGATTTCGAAAAGTCATATAACTTACGAAAGTCAGATGTGCGCGACGTGGGTTCGAACCCGAGACCCTTTGCATTACAGTCTGATGGTCTCCCCATTGAGCTATCGCTGCTATTTCATAACTCAATACATAAAAAAAATTAAAAAGTTGTATCACTTTCAACCTGGCGAGTAGCACACGTTGTTTACATATACATATAATACACATTTACTGTAAAAATCTTAACTTTATTAATTTAAGTAAAGCTAATGTAATAAATGCTTATTATTTTGCGAACTAACGCGATGGACTTGTTGACTATACCTAATTGTTGCATACAACGAACTGCAGCGAATCGTGGAATTGACAAACAGACCTATTGACAAATTTACATAGATTACTAACTCCACGGGGATAGTCTATTGAAAAACATTTCCCACACAAATAGCTCAAATAAAAAATAAATTGTTATTTCCTTAAAATATCTAATAATATTTGTCGTGATTGCACGGTTAACAAAACAAAAATACGTATTGAGCGGTCAATCGTCTGCTTTGAGGGACTTCGAGGGCTTTTTATAATTTTTTTTTTTATGACAGAAGAAGGTAACTGTAATCTGTGGAGTTTCATTGAGGAGTCAGAAGGTGGTGTCATCGTGATTGTTCGAGCGCATCTGGTCACGCAGTCTCCGCCGACCAACGACCTACCAGTTTCCACTGGTGTCGACACATAAACTTGATAGGGAAAACAAATTGCATACTTTAATAAAATAACTAGCACACCTCTCAAAACAAATCCTTTTTTTTTACGTTTGTGTATGATTTGACGCATACCTCTCCGCGGGGTGACGGAGAGGTTATATCGGGCTCATCGGGAGAAAAATACCCCGGTAATACTGACTAAACCTACCTCGGTGTTCCTCGACATAACCAGAGTCGGCGGGGTCGCGCGAATCACTTTTACATGCAATCGCGACCCTGCCGAAGTTTCGGCCCGCCGCGCCGTATGAAACGGCAGGCCACTCACGAAAACCTACACTTTGGTCACTTAACCCTACTGTCCCCTTGAAGGGGACGGACTCACAACACAAAAGTGTGCGTGGGAACACGCACGCCGCTTCTCGTACCTGGTGCTCAACGCATGGTGGGCAGGCCCACGAAGCCCACCAACCCCAGGTAAAACCTTAGGGTGGCTGCAGGTCGTCTTGCGCCCCCCGACGCCTGGTTCTGCGCCCGCAATAATGAATGAATGTTGCCCAGGGTGTACCACGAGGAGGTTTTTTGATACTGTGTGTATCAAAAAACCTCCTCGTGGTACACCACACTTAAAAACAAACCCTAGGTAAACACCACTAGAAAAAATATTAACAATTTATTGATCTTTCATTGATCTTTTCCTAAAACTTTTACTAAAAGGATGGAAGAATAAAAAAAATGTTTAACTTCTACATATATGATTTGTTTCTTCTTAAGTTTTCTATATTATCATTTTAGCCGAATTCATAAATATATTATCTGCATTACAAATAGATACAAAATATTGTTAAAGAATCGGAGATTATGGTATGCCTAAAATAAATATTTCTTCGACATTACGCCAAAAATAATTACCGTTAATCAAAGTCAATAAAAATTACATACTACGACACAAGGTATCAATGGACAAGCGGCCGGTCAGCCGACCTCCGACACGGAAGGCGAAGCGTCACGACCTGACAAAAAACCGTCATAATACACGCTCGTGACTCCCACTCTGTCCATTCACAACAAACTCTCTGAGAAAAGCCTACGTGCAACTATTTTCGCAGCCGAAACCATTCGTTGCGCTTCGAAATACACCTTTATAGTAGCGGCCCACAATTAAAATGTTGGGTCACTGTTTTTATTTGAATTTAAAACGACCGCGCTTTCTTTTTTTTTATTGTCAAATACTTTTTATACTTTATTTATTGGTTCAATTTTAATTGTGACATCAATACAATAGATTTGGAAATGCAATTTTTTAGGAGATAAAATTATCTTCAAATAAAGCCGACGTAATTATAAAATATCATACAAAAACACATGATATGTGAAGTATTACAAACATCAACTGTTATAAATAAAAATAATATTATTACAATAAAACTCCCTCGCCTACCCCTCGTAAAGGCGAGGCGTTTTAGGTAGATACATAATATACCCACATTTCAACATTTATGATTTATCATTTTAAAACGTGTTATGTGTTAAGCTTAATATTAGGACCTGATTACTGATTTTAAGTAGATATATTGCTAATGAAAGTGTATCTTAACCTACTTATAATTATTTTAAATAATTCTTTGCATGTCGGGTAAACCAGCGAAATATGTTAACTGAATTATTATAAACATTTTTAACAACTTTAACAACCATGTCATGCAAATATAACAATAACAAAGTACCAAAAGAGTAAATCATAACAAATGCTTCAAGTTAAACTGCAAAAAAATTGCTGTTTATAACATAAAAAATATAAATATTAATTAAAATTGGCAAAAAGAGGCCCTATTTAATAAATACATTTTATTCTAAAATAACAGATAACATAATTTTATTAAACAGCAGTATTAAATTAATTTTCTTAGTACAACCGACTGACATGCTGCCAGTAAACTTCTGGCTATTCGTATGGATATAAATTTTCTTGTTATCTTATTATTGTTTTATCTACAAAATATATTAACCTTTTATTTTTGAACGTATATTATTAATTTATGTACATAAATGGCCGAGATCGTGCGAAACTGGGCGGAATATAATTCCTACAGGATACTCAATAAAAACCTGTTAGGATATATCTGAACACTATTCATTCTAGTAAACGACAGAATTTCTTATCGGTTCTCAAATTTACTCTACATTAAACAAATAATACATGTCGAGGTGGTTCAACCCCGGAAAATCTTAACACCGACTTTTACCACCTATACACGCGGGGTTTTGTTCCTTGAATGGCAATCTGACGATATAGCGACCATCCGCTGACCTGTTAGTTGTAGCTGCAAACAACTCTTCGCACTTTTGTTCTTCGTCGGTCCACATTTTTTTAGAATATGGTAATTGTTCTTCGATTTCCCAGAACTTTTTTAGAAAATTATTATCTCCAATCTGTACATGCATAGCCGTGATCTTATTAGTACTGTTGACCTCGTTTTTTGGATATGCTCTACCCGAATGGCTCCAACCTAAACTGGTACATTGAGCTACAAAAGACCCAGTTGGAGCCTTCCTAACACCCTCTCTTAATACCTCACTGTAGACATCAGCGCCTAACAGAACATCGATCTTGTTAGGCTTATTGAAGTGCGGATCTGCTAGTATCAGATGCTCTAACTCCGGCAAACTGATAGGTTCTAATTGTCGCTCTGGGAGAAAAGACGTTATACTCTTGAACACATAAACCTTAACTTGCACCGCGTACCCAGACTCTGTTAAAGCTTGAAGCACTAATGTACGGATACAATGCCCCTTATGAGACTCTTCCTTAACCTAAATTATTGAACTGCCGCTTCTGTTATAAAAGAAGCATGAGAGCCTTGATCCAGCAAGGCTCAAACTACTTGAACTGAGCTTTTACTAGCGCCGTGGCTAATAAAACTTGACGGGGGTGAGCGATCTTCGTTGAAAGACAAGACACCACTGGCACACTTCCATCTGATGATTTATGATGTCTTTTTTACATACGCGACATGCTGTGTACCCTTTTTGCATTGTCCTACCATATGGTTACCACCGAGACAAATAACAGATTTTGTTCCTTAACACAAATTGCCTTCTCTGATCGACATCTAATTTAATGAACTTACTGCAGAAGCACAATTTGTGTTTTTCTGCATAGTACTCACAACGCAAGTTGGAAGTTGAGTTAATTTAATGAACTTACTGCAGAAGCACGATTTGTGTTTTTCTGCACAGTACTCACAACGCAAGTTAGAAGTTGAGTCTGTTTTAGTTGCTAGCATAACCCGGTGCTTTGTTGAATTGGTAATATATGACTGTCCTGGTACTATTTTTTTTATAATTCATATTTCCATAAATACCTTGAACTGTTCTAGGGTGGGGAGTTCGGTAGAACTATTGGAGGCCACATATAAATCCCACTGCTTGCGAGGTTTCTGATCTAGTTTGGAAGCAACAATATAAATGACAATGATGTCCAAGTACACAGTCACATTAATTCCTAAATTTATATATTATTTCATTTATAAATAAATGTTTTAAAGTTACTGATGACTCTACACCAATACGTTTTTGGCCGAATAGACGTTGTAAAATACTATTAGCAAATAAATGACGCTTATTATTATACCTATGTTCTAACTGAGCCCAGCACACATCATAGTTGGACGCAGTTATGGATATTTGGCGAAGCAATTGTTCAGCTTCTTCTGTCAAAGACGCTTTAAATAATGCAACTTCTGGACCTTATCTATATTTTTATTACTATGCACAAGTGAAGTAAAAAGATCTCTAAAGCTTATCCACTCCGAAAAAAAATGTTCTATGTGTTTTGCACAAATAAAATATTTGGCAAAAATCGGGCATAGGTTCCCCCGTCGTTTAGGTTTCTAATGACGACTTTGGCAAAATGACAACTTTCCTAAATTGACTACTTGTCCAAAACGACCACTCTCTCAAAATAACCGCTTTGCCAAAATGATGACTCCCGTAAATAAAAACCCAAAGATTCTACCGTTATAATAATCCCTTGAATAACTAGACTTGCTCAGAATAACTACAATGAACTTGTTAGAGAATAAATATTATGTAAAACCTCTTTATGGCCACATATAAAACAAAACAGGTAAATAATGTTTTTATGATGAAATACAATACATTGTCATAGGTGTCATTGTCATATAATTGTCATAGTAATTGCAAATAGATTTATTTAATTAAATATAATATTAATATCGTGAATAACCACAAGGGATATGAAACGTTGTTGAATTTGGGATATAGATAGTAGTAAAGTAAACAAAAATGGTACATCTCTATGGAGATGCGTGAACCGTATTGAATGTGCCGCAATATTAACTTTGGATACTACGAAATCGCATATCCTAAGATCAAAGCTGCATACATGTGAAAGTGACTCAGTCAAGAATGATGTTTTATCGACAATGGCTTAGTGCAAAAAAGATGTATGCGAAGACCCGTACAAATGATATTTGAAGAAAATGTTGAAATGCTTAGGGAGACTGAGAGGCGATAATTGGCAGAAATTCCAGATTTCAAGTCTGTGAAAAGTAGCCTTTGCATACAACGAAAGAAGTACCTTAGTATAGATTATTTAGTGATTAAAAAAGTTAAATACGCAAATGTTCCATATTATTTGCGAAAATCATTATTAATTTTTGAGGATGGTAACGAACAGATGATTATATCCGTTGTGAATAAGCTATCACAATAAATTTAAAACGTATTAAAGACTCTGTAATTTATTTTGGTGATGGGACATTTAAGTGTGTCCCCAAACGCTATTATCAACTGTTAACACTATACGTCGATATAGGCTCTACAGAGACTACTACTTGTGTGGCACTTATAATATTTGCGTTAATGCCACATAAAATGGAGACAACTTATATAGGTACGTTTATTTACTCTTAATTCGTGATAAAACTAGGATTAGAATTAAAAACTATAAATGCGACTATGAAATTGGTCAGATTAATGCAATTCAAAACGTTTTCTTTGACGTTAAAGTCACCGGATACTATCATCATTTCAATGCTGCGGTCTGAAAGAACGCCAAAGAGTTGGGTGCAAATGAAACCAAACATGGTAGAAATTTAGTATGGTATAGCAAATTTTCTACAGACGCTTGGAATAGCATTAAAAATCTAGCTACAGATATTAGTAGTTCAAGATCTTAAGTATTTTAAAAATAAATGGTATTCATAGAATGTAGCTGATATGATTAGCTGCTCATATGAAAGGCATCGTACTACGAACCCATTAGAGGGGTGGCACAGGCGTCTTAATGCAAATATACCCAAAAATACAAATTTTATCTGCTTCTTAATAAATTACAAAAAGAAGCAAATCATGCAAGCTACAAGATGAAGAGACAGCTTTTCAACAAAATGAAAAAGAACCAGAGAAATATAGATATTATATTTGAGAAAAGTTATCAGCTTTGTTGAAGAAACTGGAAAAAGGAAAACTTAATACCCCACAATTTAAAAATAAAATTAATATTCTTGAGGCCTGGTCAGGCATAAAGTTAGATAGAAAAAGAAAAATGTAAACAGAACATGAGAAGGTTGACTAAGCGTCAGGTTTTTTTTAATGTTCGTAAAGTCTTGTATTGTTTTGTGTCGCAAAAAGTAAAATAATATTTAATTGCATGTTTTAACTATTTATTTTTGTTTTATTTCTTCCTTGACATCATCAATTTGATAAAATGGATATTACGGATTTATAGGATAACGACTTTTCGGATTGTGGTCATTTTGGGACGATGGTTGTTTTGGAAAGTTGTTATTTTAGATACCTAGTAGTCGTTTCGGGAAGTAATAAAAATTCGAGAGAATTCAGTTGACATTCTGGACAAGTAGTCTTTTTAGGAAAGTTGTCATATTGGCCAAGTGGTAATTTCAAACTTAAACTGACTTGACCCGTGGTTGTCAACGCTCCAAATTCCGCTCAATTATGGAAATCCGCTTCCACCCACCGTCGCACCACAGCCTGATCTTGATTGACGATCTTGACTCCTGGTGCGTCAGCAGCACCTCAGCACCATCAGTAACAATCCGCTACTGAGTCGGCGCCTACTTCCACAGTGATAATCTCTCAGATTTGTCCTCTGTCCGGCTCGAAGAACCATGTATATGGCCGAGATCGTGCGAAACTGGGCGGGATATAATTCCTACAGGATACTCAATAAAAACCTATTAGGATATATCTGAACTATATATTCAAGTAACCGACAGAACTAATTATCGCTACTCAAATTTGGTCTACATAAAACAAATAATACATGTCGAAGTGGTTCAAACCCGGAGAATCTTAACACCGACTTTTAATTATTGACGTCACACGCACAGCGCCAGCTAGTGACACCAATCGGAATTGCATCGTCACTATGAACTTATATTTACTTGAACAATTTATATTTCTTCCCAAGTGTACCTAGTTTAAATCATAAAAAAGCTTTGCATGAATTCCTCGTTAAGCGGCGTTTTGTTTACATCTTGGCTCGATAGATAGCGTTACTGGAAAAATTAAATCGCGATATGGTTTCGTTCACATCGCGAGTATAAAGACCCCCGAAGCGCCCGGTCAGATTACCAACACCAATACCAATACCCCACCTTGTGGACGTGAAATACCGTTCGCTGTGGTAATTTTTGAGCGGCTTTAAAATGCCTAATAAACCTTGATTTTCAGTACCTTAGGTATAGACCTAAGGGACTGAAAATCAAGGTTTATTAGGCTTACTACAGTCGCTCAAAAAATTACCACAGCGAACGGTATTTATTTCATTTCCAAATGAGTGTATGGTAGTACCTATGTACTACCATACACTCATACACTTGATTTAAGGATTTTATTTACATACATACATACATAGGTTCACCCCTGTTTTCCAGAGGGGTAGACAGAGACTACGGATTTCCATTTGTTACGATCCTGACACACTTCTCTGTCTTCATTCACATTCATAACATTCCTCATACACGCTCGCCGGTTTAAGGTGCTCTTAACCTGGCCTTTATCCAGAATGTCTCCGATCTGATCGAGAAACGTTCGCCTAGGTCTTGCGACTCTTCCATTTACACTAGCCTTATAAACTTTCATAGTCAGTATTTTCTCGTCCATTCTTTCTACATGCCCAAACCAGCTTAATATACCCTTTTCTATTCTCGACACAATATCCACTTTCATGCCGCATCTCTCTCTAATCACACTATTCCTTATTTTATCTTTCAGAGTAGCACACCTATGTCTCTAAGCGCTCTCATTTCTACAGCATTTATTCTGCTCTCATGCTTCTTTTGCCATATCCAACTTTCACTTCCATGTATAAGTGTAAGCACTAATAGTCCTCTATGAACAGCCAAACGTGCCTTTTCGGATACATTTCGACTGTTCATAATAGTGCGTAGAGCGCCATTCACTTTATTGCCAGCAATCGTTCTCCTTTCAATATCTCCCTCATGTGTACCATCCCTTGTAAACAAAGTACCCAAATATACAAACTCTTGCACTTGCTCCACTTGTTCTCCATCAATCATAATATTACACATCGTCATGCACCCCTCCTTTTCAAATACCATTACTTTCGTTTTACTTACATTCATTTTCATTCCTTTACTCTCAAAAACACCATGCATAATAGTTACCATCGCCTGCAACTCTTCCGTCGATGACGCAAGTATTACTTGGTCGACGGCATAAAGAAGACATTTTACAAGTAACTCATTAATTCTTATCCCCATTCACAACCTTTTAAATCTTCCAAACAATCGTCCATGTATAGGTTAAACAGCCAGGGTGATGAAAATCTTCTGTTCATTTTTTAATAGTTTTATTTTACAGATAAACATTGTTGATGGCATAGATTCGGTCTTCATACATATGTTGTATATAGACCCATCCCTCCAATTGTTGATGGGGTAGGCAAAGTTGAATTACATCTATATCACGCTTACTTACTTACTATTTCTGGATGATAGGTATCCTTTTCTGTACCCTGTACATGAGATTTAATAACATAAAATAATAATTAATACTGCACGATTATAATAACATGTAGGTACTTTTGACACTTGAATGACTTATTAATCAAGACAGGCGGCGGTATTTCATTGCGTGAAGCCACATTAGGCTTCATTTATCTGCCTGTCTACCCAAACTGAGTTTATCTTAGCATGTTGAAATTATACCCATTAAAATAATTGTTACGTTTACCCTACTATTTAAACGAGGACTCGGCTATTGATGTTTTATTACAGTATACTATGCTGCTATTTGTGTTTGTTTACTACTAGTACCTCCCCGCGGATTCGCCCGCATAACGGTGTAAAGTTTTATAGTTGATAATCCAGGACATGGCCTATCTATGTGCTAATTTTCATCCAAATCTGTTTAACAGTTTATGCGTAATGAAGTAACGAACACATTTACCATCTTTGTTATTTAAGCCAGCGGCTTTGCCCACATTAATCCTACGAGAATACGTACGTACAGACATAAAACTCATAATTAACTGACTGCGAAAGTACCTACCTCCACTCTACAGAAGATTGCAGGAAAATAACCTCGTGTTGTGTTCTATCGATGAGTACGGTTTCTAAGTAATCTTTTGAAGTGAAACCCTTTTAATGTCAGCACTGCGTGGGATTATGTGGGACTCTAAAACAATTGCTGGCAACATACGGGTGCATTCAGAGGTATTTTACTTATAGTTAAGGTTTCACATACCTACATATCTCATGCCTACGCCTTTGGAGGTATAGATGTGAGATTTAGTGTATCACTTTCCCTGGCTATATAAATGTGTATAATGTGTAAACCATTGTAGTTACGTCAGCAGGGATAGTATTGTACACAATACTTATAATACAAAACGTTGAACAATCCCAGTCGCTTACAACGGGGTTGTTTCTTATTACTTGTTGTACTGCTAGTATGTACAGAAGCTTTGTAAGGTGCTTTTATTAAGTCGGAACTCAGCACCTGGCAAAAAAGATAAAAGAAGGGAATCAAATAATAAAAATTATTATTTATGTATGGCATGATATTTTAAACACCAATGCAGTTTCATTTCCATGAAAAGTATATAGTTTAGCTATTTTCAATTATATTTTGGTGTTCTTGGTATTTAAGCCTACTTTTGTATTATCCTATCAAGTCTTAGAATGCCAGACAACATTAAAAACCGATTGTGTCTTGCCGCCCGTGTGCTGCTGCGTCTCAACAGGTTAATTAATGATTTTGGCAAAACTACTTTGCCAAATTTTATAACACACTGTAACAATAATAAGTAGTGAATTTGTTTAATATAATAATAAATAATTCCTCATAAACGTTTAGACAAAACCCAATCTAACAGAATGTTTTGTAATTATTAAACCCGTTTTAGATGTCTTATACATATTTAATCTTAATCTGTAAAATGTCTCTGAAGGAGTATTTGCCTTCAAAACAAAATGCAATATAATATTTATTATCTTTAATCACACTTGTAATTCAATAGGGCTTTTAAAACAATCGACCGTAACTAAAAGGATTTTAAATCGATACATACATTCGGGTGACGTTTCGATCCAGATTTTATGATTTGACATTCATACTCGGTGAAAGCGCTGGCTTATTACCAATCGATTCGGGCGATAATCGATCGCTCGGCTTATAATCGTATTAGCACCACGGGGGGTCGTCGTACACACGCGTTGGCACTTCGTTTGCTCATATTTTGCCATACGAAACTTACGACGTCGAATTTAAATCGTTTCTTATAAGCCACGATCAGTTCAAGCTCCTAGTAACCGATTTTAGCTTTTCATTATACTAATTACATACAAGTCTCACGTCTACATCCCTGAAAGGGTAGGCAGAGATTGTATTACACTTACAAAGACAGAGAAAGGTGAATTAAACCCACATTTTGCTAAGTCTGCTTTTAGATCCCACATCGTATGAGGCTACCCCTCTGCCGTCTATCGGGCGAAGTTCTAGGCTTCATGATGCTACTGACATTTCCAATTCATCCCAATAATTTTTAGTCCGACCCAGTAATTGAACCTTAGAACCAACGCACAGCAGTTGCATTCATTACCGCAGCACCAGGGAGTCAGTTATACTAATTATTTGTATAAAACTTGTATAAAATGACAGCTTATTTGTTATATGAAAGGAAACGTTGGCCAACGTTTTGTCAGTCGACTGGTTGCGAAAGAGCGAATCAATCAAAGCGGAGCTTATCGAAATTAAAGGACGTTTTAGCCACGATCGTACGCGAGATGGATCGTTGAACGTTTAAAATATCATATTAATTGCTTACTCTTGTGTCTCGAAGTGTCCCGATACCGATTCTCAGTAAGGACATATACCTATCAGATAGACCCTTTGTTACAATAATTTCGGCTTTTAATATTATGTTTCTTTTTGAACTTTCAATTTAGCAAACAGGTTTACGATCCAACTGACTTGTGCATATTCAGTGACTCAAGAGTTTGTTTGTTTGTTTGGTTGAACGCGCTAATCTCAGGAACTACTGGTTCCAATTGAAAACTTATTTTAGTGGTGGATAGCCTATTTATCGAGGAAGGCTATATAACATCACGCTACGACCCACGGGAGCGGCGCAGTAACTATAAACGCAGGTGAAACCGCGGGCACATCTAGTATAAAATACAATTAGCGGGGAACGGAACCATATAAACTGTATATTTGCTCGATAGATGGCGTAAGGATCGAGTTAGATCGTGATATGGTTTCGTTCACATGCGGGGGGATGTAAGGGTCGGGATTTTTTATTGTCAGTGCGAATTTAGTGACGGTTTTTCAGTGTACAATTCGTCAAAGTGCCATCTAGTGGAGGAATATATACTAACTTCTAAGGGATACTTATCACTAATCATACTATTAACACAATAATGAATAAATTATAAAAAACTGCACAAGAGTGTTTGGGTCCGATCTCCACATGGAGCAAAACATTGTATGACCCGCAAATATTCCGAATCTGGGTGTTCTTTGTGTCCGTTCTTTGAATGTTTGTAAAGTCCTCCGCGACGATGATTTATTCGCACATGGCTGTAAAAAGAAGACATATTAAGTAGTTAAGAACTATTATGTTTTCATTTATCTTCACGATTCGCAAGTACTCAGAATGAATAGTTCTACATTATTTTAACAGTAACACACAGCGAAACATCCTTCTTCATCCATCCGACCACAACTTTAGCAGCATTCTGGGCTTTTTTTTTCTTTTTGCAGCTGATTGATTTACCTTGCGTCAAGTGCGCAAAAAACAGAACAATTTTAATTCAATAATTGCAGTCATTTAAAGTAACAAAGCTTATGAGTAGATGTAGCTATATTCATTTGATACACGCTCAGATTCAACACCAGCATTCTAGCTTAGGTGGCGAGGTTTTTGTAACCTCGCAATTGCTAAAAATATTTATAAAATAAAATATATACCACTTTTCAACTTCGCCAAAATGTTTTTAACGTGATTGCGTTACGTAACGTTGCTATTTCTCTTAACACGTCAATCCGTAACTTAGAATCCATCTACTACAAATTACTGCGTAACTGACTCCCTGGTGCAGCGCTACTGAGGGTGTTTGCTGTCTCAGATTCGATTGTTGAAAAGTGTTATTAGACTGAAACTGGAACTGATCCTGGCAGACGACAATAAGCTCGGCCTTACACAGGACCTAAAAACATAGGCGCATCACTGCCTAGCCTTTTGGGAATGGGATCCACTATGGATGTAGGATACTCGTACATCCAAATCTAAATTCGATAAAGCTTGTATTTATTATTATATTATTATGTCCTGATTTTAATTAGAACTTACCTAGAACGTGAGTCATTACGGATAATGAGTGATTTAGGTAGGTGAATGGAGTGATAAAGTATGTGACAGCAGTGGCCGACAGCCGGTTCGACTCCGAGGAATGTCAGTACGGGAGCCATGTGAGTGAGTGACCGTCACTGTTAATCAGATGCAATGTATGCGTGAAAATGTACCAACGAGAATGCAATATTATGAAATTAGTATTTTACGTTACAATAGGATGTAAATAGGTTAAAAAGGGACAGATTAAGAGCTGCGTTGAGAAAATGCATTATCTGACAATGTTTCATTAAAAATATAAAGGTATATAAGCGGTGGTAGCCCAATGGATAAGGTATTGGACTTGCAATCGAGAGGTCTCCGGTTCGAATCCCACCCATTGCACTACTGACGTGAACCCACCCCTAATACAAGCATTCTAGCTTAGCTGGAGGGGTTAACAAGAAAACTAGTAATTTAAAACCCAAATTACTAGTGATATTTAAAAAAAATAAGATTAATTTTTTCAGTCTGACTAATCTAAATCTCTAAATCGCTTTTCATAAAAAACGACATCGGTCTAAATAACTCTCTGCTTACGACTTGACAAGCAAAAGTAGGTACCTGTATAGTGTTCCTGTTAATAAAATTTATATATCCTGCATATTACATGTCATCTTTACAGATTTTAAATTCAATACCTTTTAGGTAAAACACACTACCCTGTGCCGCAGGGAACTTTACTCTCATTAAAATAACAAACACAAAGAAAACTCAGATTCTAAACGTCTTCTTTATACTTAAAAGCTTTGCTTTTGTCGGTGGAGTATAGGTACACCATATTTCTCGATTTTCGGCCAATACCTTGACCTCCTTATAAAACATGACCATCGCTTTTTTCTTATTTGATCTGTGAATGCCTTTCTGGGTCTGTCGCTTCCTCTCTTTCCTTCCAGTTTTCCTTCTATGATGTTTTTATAAAGTCGTCATGTTTTATAAGGTGGCCAAACATCTTTCCTCTTCTGTTCTCAATTGTGGTCAAAATGTTGCGTTCATCGCTCAGTACTACCGTGTTGCTTTTCTTTCTGTCCAGCTGAATTATAATTATTTTGTTAACGTATGTATGAGTATCGAACTCACAACACTCGACAGCCTGGCAGTGGTGAGGCGACCACAAACCAATACGCCTACTTTGCAGTCAAAAAGGCAATGACCATATTATTTAGCTCAAAAGTTCGCTTAAGCGTGGCAGAAAATAATTGTCTGATATGCACTATCGAAATATACCAATAATTCATAAATACATATTTAAAAGGTCGACGCCACTTATGAATTCGTGAAATAACACAGGAATTTGACAAATTGCCGCAGCACAGCCAGTATTTACACAAATATAAATGCGGTGCGTGCGCATGATAGCGCGGGCGTATCATGATTCATACGCTCTCATTATTGACAGCCGCGGCGTAATGGCTCGATTGATATACGATACCGCTCGATTTAATCGTTGCGTAATCGAGTATCGATGTGCTTGACGCGCCGCGATCGTATCATCCTTATCGAATGATACACCTCTCGAAGTTATGGCTTATGAGTAAGGATATTTTTGCGGGCGTAAATATGCGATAGTGTTGCTCTTATAAATGCTTTAGATCAAAGACATTAAAAGTATTACTAGTGATAATCCGTTTGCTTAAGATTCAATTACAAGAGAATGAATTGACTTTATTGATAACGCATTTAAGCAGTCGCCTTGCCACTGCCACCGTTAGTTGTAGATTCGATTCCCACACGGGACATAAATTTGTGTGATTCACAAATAGTTGTACCGAGTCTGAGTGTTCTTTGTCTCAGTTGTTTGAATGTTTGTAAAAGCTTACATGACAAATGCTAATGTAATTTAAAAATTAAATATATTTAACCAATTGTGGTTGGCTTGTAGGGGCTATAAGGTAAGATCTTCTGCGCCTAACAATCCTAAAGAAGCTATGTAGAAAGCTTTTTTTTAAGGAAGTGATTTAGTACCCTAATGTACTGACTACTAACTAGTATTTTACCTATAGTAGGTATGTCCATACCCATTTAGCTAATGCTAAAGTCTACAGTGTGCTAACGGTTGTTAAAATAGGTACCGACCGAATTATTTCGTGAACCTATTAGGTCCGAGAACTGTTTTCAAGAAATGAGTAGTTTTAGTTCCAGACAGTTTAATCTTGATATATATTTTTTATAAAATACGAGTCAAAAATTAACGGACTGTAGGTAAAACGAATTATTTATTGAATACAGGTCTGGTAATATAATCTTCTATATATATTAATACGTGAAGCAAAATCTTTGTACCCCTTTTTACCAAAATTGCTCGGACGGAGGATTATGAAATTTGGCACAGTTGAAGTTTATATGGAGAAGGAGTGGCGAATCCTAATATTTTTATAAAATATGCATTAGAAATTCATTTATTCATTAAATTAATGAATAAACACTACACGCACACAACCATGCTTGACTCACGCAGTCGAATCGTGTTCGTAGTATTTCGGTATTGTTCGTCTGACGTCATAGAATCCTTCGTAACTATGGTTACAAATACCTTATTTATATGTTATAAAGAAAAAAAGAAAACAAAGTAGGAAGCTTAGAAATATTGTCAGTGAAAGAGTATACTCAAGTAGATAATCATTTGTTTGAAAAATATAAGCAAATTAACCTGTATAGCCTTGGCGAAACCTAAATGAAATGTGATTATAAGGGTAAAGTTATAGACAATAAAACCTTAATAACGATCAAACCTAAAATTTATATCAGTTATTGTCGAATTTTGACCACTAGGCGACCGATAGTTCATCTTAATGTCCATACCGAAAAAAATAAATGACGTATTCTGTAAAGCATTTTTTGAGAAAACTTATTATTCAAAAAACATTAAGAGCTATATTGCCGCTTAATATTTTAGCCATGAAAATGTTGCCAAAGATTCAGTCTAATTTGCTACATGGATCCCACTCCAACCATTAATATCTATTATATGCACATATTGTATTAAAAATTGCTACAAATCTTGTTTTCCCTGCATCTCTAGACTCGTTTCAATATTTTAATCCACTTTCGGCTTAAATCATCAAAAACACTGGTGTGACATATAAAGTGATAAAAGGCGTAATACCAATGCTCAAACACCGGAGCCAGACACATCAATCCAGATGCTTGCAGGTGGTAGTTGCGTGTGTGATATCAAGACACGGGTTCGGACCGCTACCGACGCTTTTTACGATTATCTCACGTAGGGTGACTCCACACATCGAGTTGAATGTACAAGTCCCAATTCTTGTTAAGGCTTTAAGGAAAATTCAAATTCGATTGCTCGGATGCCGCAGTGGTTTAATTGGTCGCCTCGCATTGCCACTGCGCTGAGCGTGAGCTCGATCCTCATACGGTACAAAAAATTGTGTTGTTTGGGTGTTCTTTATGTCTGTTATAAGGTTACAACACAAGATTTATTATTTATTACAAGAGTATAAGATGCCTTTAATAATTTATAGTTTGGTTAGTAAAAATGTCTTATCAAATGGCGTAAGCATTTCAAAAGAGATTTCTGAAAATCATTTACGGTCTTTGGTTGGCTTAGAAATCTGAAATTGTCACTCCTAATACAAGCAGTAAAGCTTAGCTGGAAGGATTAACAAGAAAACTAGTAATTTGTAAACCTAATGATAGTAATCTTTATTTAATAATAAATAATATAATATATATATAACGGACAAAATATGAAGTAATACATCTCTGACTAATCCTTTGAAAGAGATAGAGGCGTTAACATGATGTAATATATACGTATTACCATTTTAGCTAAATAAAGAAGCGTTAATTTTTCTACTAGGTACTCTTTTACACAAAATAAATATGAAGAAGAAAGAAAAAACCCGTCCTTACATATACATTATTATGTCTCTAGCTTCCACACCTTTTTGAACGGTCTGTAGTTCGTGATATTCTTTTCTCCAGAAAGTTTAAATCATTCAATATCCATATGTTTATAATTTTTCTACACCCTATAGTAACGTTAACCATATACCCCGAAGTAACAAGACCTTTGTCTGATCTCAAATACTCGTTCTCGAAAATCTTTGAGTTATATTTATTTCTCATTTGTAAGTGTCCGGGATGAACGTCTAAATCCGTCGTCAGTTTGTCAGAGGCCGCCGGCGACAGATACATGCGTCTGAGATAACCGTTGTATATTGTAACCGTTTTGGCAGCCAAGTGACACTTTATCGACGATCCTTTTCGGTTGTTGAATCATTAGCATAAGGTTTTTGTTTGTATTTTTATTTTATTCATATTTTAGAAGTATGGAGAAATTTCCGATCAGAGACTTAGTATGCTTGCATTTTTAGCGAATTTAGTGATATTATTTATTTATTATATTATTTTAAACTTTATGCATTAAACAATACATTGGCGGACTTAATGCCAAGGGCATTCTCTTCAAGTCAACCGTAGGGTGATGCAGATATAAATTGAAGTAGGTGCTTCAGTAGCATGGAACATACTTGTACATAATATATACATACCAATAAACATATTATATAATCTAAATAAAATATATACTCATATATATAATGATGTATTCATATAGATATAGATACATGCATACGTATTATATTATGATGAGAAGAATCTGAAAAACTGTCGAGGAGGAGAGCACGTACTTTTACCTTGAAAGTGTAACGGTTTGTGGACATCCTGACTTCATGAGAGAGCGCATTCAACTGTATAACAGATTGGACGAAGAAAGAAGAATGAAGGAAACCAGAAGTATGAGAGGGGCAAAGTATGAGGAGGTTATTGGAAGAATGAAGATTTATGTCATGATTAGAACATAGGTATTGAAAAAGGCAGGTTGAATGAGTGGGGGCATTTGGTGAGGTTAGAACAGAAAATAATACTGTAAGGGCACACAAACTACGGCGTTGACGAATGGGTAACCATTTTAAAGTGGATCTATGAGATGAAATATGGTCATATTTACGAAGATTATAGATGAATCGAATGCAGTTAATTACAAGTCGGTCATATTTATTAAGTAGATCTGCATTCACGTCATAGTAACACACATCGCCGTAGTCAATAAGGAAAAGATCAAAGTCTACACAAACGTTATTTTTATCTTAAATGGGAGAAAATTCTTTAGGTGATACAGGGCGCGTAGCGTTCCTCTTACTTTCTGACTGACACTAGTAACCTGAGATTGCCAATTTAAGTTGGAGTCAATGAGCAAACAAAGATCCTTTACGGTAGGACTGAACAGTATAGGTGTCCCATCATACACAACAGGAGGTGAAGTACTGGAGTCCAACGTGCTTATCAATCGTTGACTACCTCTATGATTGACTGACACTTAGTCGGGTTAACAGACAATCCAAATCTGCCCGACCAGCTTCTAATTACTTCAAGATCAGCATTTACTTTAGAAATTACTTCAGGAAGATTATCCGCAGTGTCTAGAGCATATAGCTACAAGTCATCGCCATAAAGATGATACTTGCACTGAAAGTTCTGAGTTATAAAGTTAATAAAAAGAGAAAATAGTAACGGAGATAGAATGCCGTCTCTAGGAACACCAGAGTTGAGGTCACGCCAAATCGATGACATATCATCGATGCGTACCGACTGCTGGCGCCCCTGAAGATATGTTGAGAACCATTCAAGTACACCAACCAGGTGAGATATTAAGATGAGATAGGATCGCTAGTAGGATGTCGTGACTGACGGTATTGAAGGCGTTCGAGAAGTCAACCAAAGCCAACACAGTAACTTTGGTATCCTCCATGCCCGCCTTGATATCGCCAGTCACTTTGAGGAGAGGGGAAGTAGTGCTGTGCCCAGACCTAAAGCCAGATTGGAGAGGACTCAATAGATTGTTCAGGTTCAAAAACTGTGCAAGTTGTTTGTGCACACAGGCTTTGAGCACTTTAGATAAGAAAGGAAGAATGGATATGGGTTGGTAGTGATTTAGAAGGGAAGGACTAGGTACCTTAAGAAGAGGGATGACAAAGGCGCTACGCCACAAGGAAGGGAAAATCCCAGTATCAAGAGAAAATTGACGATATGGAATATGGCGGGAAGGAGTTGATCAAGAATTGGTGTGATCATAGGACTACTAATACCATCACAGCCCACAGCATTAGACTTGATCGACAGGATTATCTTTTTAATCTCACCCGGTTCTACAGAAGAAAACAGAAAAGGATCAATGTTGGGCCTGGGTAGGTTAGCTAAGTAATCCACAGTACGACGCTTGATTTGTTGATCCAGCATAATAGAAGAGGTGAAATGTTGATTGACATCATCCAATTCAATCGACGTATGCGGATCACTTTGTTGCTTGTTGCCAATGCCTAGGGTTCTAAGAAACCGCCAAATATCAGCAGGAGATGAGGATGTTATATTATCGAGAATATGGCGGCGTTTTGCATTACGTATCATCTGATTACACCGATTCCTAGCAACTTTTAAAAGAGCCCATTTATCATCAGAGCGATCCTTTTTAAAAGTGCGAAATGTACGATCCCTGCGCCGCTTCGCCATCCGAATACCCCTCGACATCCAAGGGGCGATTATATTTATCTCTTAGCACCTCCTTGATGAAAGTCTTCCAACATATACTGAAATTACTTGTCGCAATCCTATTCTTTCCTTCCCGAAAGTCAGCATCCTTGATTAAGAACTAATCGCTCATTGCAGAATCTAAAATTTACACTTTGTGATTAATGATTTATAAGACCTGATAATTACTCTTCGTGGTTGGAAATTCAATAGAATTTTCAATGAGCTATAGGAAATTCGAGTGTCATAACTAGAATGTATAAACATATCCAGTTAACCAACAAGCTACAATGCCTGCATAATGGGATAAGTTTTAGGATGCTAAAGGCTAAGTATCTAGTCTAAATACGTTCTTAATTATCAAATGATTGATTGCAACTGGTTGACAGATGGAATATTTACTGATTTAAATATCAATGTCTATTATAGTTCAAACGTATTAACATAAGGTCTTCGACACGAGTGACCACATTCGGCACGGGCCAACCGGCCAGTAATTATTTTAAGTGTCAATAAATAATAAAGTCCGCCGCGCGCGCTGAGTGCCCGTCCATCTCTCTTATCTCAATTCTTAATGCGCCTCTTTGCTCGTTATTCTTTTTTCAAAACCTTTTTATTTCCTTTTTCGTTTATGTCATCCAGTGGAGAGGTTAAATTTTGTGTTGACAGCATGAAGGTTTTATGTTTTAATCTGGGCTTTATGGCCGTTTAATCGCTTGTATTAGGAAGAGTACGTCGCCCGTTTATTTCTTGTTATAAAAGCTTATCTATTTTATGTTTACTGATGGAGGTAAACTCGAATATGTGTTATTGTGCTTTAATATAATATTCAATCTAGAACATTCGATGCATATCTGACGGGTTTACTGCCGCGTAATAAAACGTACTTATGATACGCTTAGACTAAAATTAACAATCCGAGCTAAATAAAGTTGATATAATAAATCAAAATGTAACAAGTGGACATGGTTTTGTTGTGTTTTGGAACGCAATGGTCCATCGATCACGGCGTTCCGAGTCTGAATTTATGTTACGTAATTGCGGTGCGTGCGCGCGCGCAGGGCCCGCGCATGCGCAGACACACACCGGGCGATGCCTTCGACATTATGTTGTTTTTCAATGGTTAATGCCTTGATATCTCTGTTAATGTGCCAGCGAAATGCAAGTTTATTATTATTCGCATTGAGCAATTCCCTCACACTTTCAATAAGTATTTGTTTTTTTATTGCTAATGTTGTCGCGTGTAAATATTTGGATGGATAAGCGTATTCTGAAGTACCACTGTATTTAACGCTAAGTACATATTTGGCAATTGTTATGTGCAAGTTTTTTCTAAGGTCTTAAATAAAAAGGTTTGTTGGGGTCAAGATCAGGCGACAAAGTTCAGCTGCGGTTACAAGACACTCAGTGTGGGGTTAAATTAGTGTAATCTTCGCCACAACTCTGCCAAGGTCTCCAATTATGAGTTTATACACTTACGCGGTTATTACAGACGATTGAGATTAGACGTGAACGCTAATATTTGAATAACTATACATATTTTATTGAGTCATTATATAGACTCGTTAAACGCAATCCACAGAAAAGCGATAAATAAACAATCAAAATATATGAAGGCATTTAACATGTGATCCAAATCTATATAGAATCTCTTACCCATTTTACCAAATTCTTTTGTCGACACGGATGGCGTAATCCTTTTATTTTATTATTTTGGGTGGTAGACTAGTCAGCGGTCCAGTATGATAAGCGGTAACAGCCACTTATGCATATGCTTGTGTTTCGTAAGGACTGCGGCAGCAATGAAAGGAAATAAAACTAGGCTGCCTCCCTATAGGGAGGATCCCTATAGGATATATTCGGCAATAGCCCGAGAAGCTTATAAGCTTCTCGGGCTATTGCCGAAGCCAAGGCGATGAATTGGCTTGATCTAAACTATATCAGTTAAGATCCACATACATAATTATATGAATACTACGTGCCGAATCTAAATATTCACTAGTAACAAAAACATACCGCTTTTTGGTACAAACGTAAATGAAACTTATGTTTGTTGTTTCTTTATAAATATTCTTTGTTTCTTGGCGATGTACGATTTGAAGGAGAGACAAACTTTCACGTTAACGTAGTTTCGTAGTAGTACGTTCAACGCTGTACAGAAGACATAAATGAAATCAACTGTTTGACAAGCTATGTTACACGTTCATTGTGAACTTGTTTAGAAAAATATAATGTTTACTACATTCGGAAATTAAAAATAAAAAGCTATGTAAAATCTTCTGCAACGTTAAAGCAATTTTAAAAGGGCATTTTATATAATTATACTTAAATCCCGCTTCGTCTTCGTTTCCGTTTGTTGTTCGGCTTTATCAGAGTATACTTCGACATTGACCGCCAGTGCACGTACTTATGACACACCAACTAGATCAAAAATAATCAGGCAGCAAAAGTTATGACGGTTACCAGCGATAGCCTAGTGTGAGATCGTTGGAGTACCACGCAGAGGTCTCGAGTTGGATCCCTAGGCTCGCATCTCTGACTTTTCAAAGTTATGTGTTAAAATATGTGAAGTCCGTCAACCCACACTAGGCCAGCGTGGCCTATGCCCTAACCTTTGCTATGTTAAGCTATGGCCTAACCTTTCTCACGCTGCGAAGAGGCCTGTGTCCACCAGTGGGATAGTTTAATACAGGCTGATTATATAGGTAACCGTTATGACATCATATTAACAATAAGCCACGTCTGATATCAAACAAAGCCTCTACCATTGCGTAAGACTAAGCAGTTTTATCACAGAACATCAACACCATACTTAGCGTCTACCTACCGCCTACTTTAGCACCTAAATCTAGACACAGACCAAATGACAAGGCGGTTGTAGTGGCGCCAAGCGGCGGGCTAATCACAGAGTACACCGACTCAGAGATGTCCCCTCTCATTAGCGAGATTACAACACAGTACAGTACACAGCTGCAACTCGGGTTGCGTCAAGCTTTTGTTTGGGATGCAGACTGTGACGTCATCGATTTGATGTTTATTTATGAGGGAGATTAAAAGAGAAATCTAACATCTCCACTGCATGGCTAAGGTAGTGGTTTTAGTGGTCGCCACTGCCACTGTCCCAAGTACCTGACCCTTAAATCGAAATTGAGACCTCGTGCATACAGTACTGCTGCACCACTATGGCAGTTTTATACTACCAACTGTGACGTACAAGCATACGATCAGCCTGATGCAATGATGGTTCACTTTGACTTCGGTTCGTTGTCGGTGACGCAGCGGTCTTGAGCTAGATTGCGGGGTCTGAAAAAGTGTTATTGAGCTTTTTGTCAAGGATTTCCCAATAGCAACACGGAGACTGGAACTGTGCCTAGAAAACGCCAATACGCGTGCCCCGTAATAAATAGAGCCTTTAAGCATAGCTAGCAAAATTTTAGTGCCATTTACCTCTGCCTACCAATCTGTGTATTTCATAAATAACATTAAAATGAATGCCCAAACAAGTTGAGATTATAGTACGTTTGTGATGGGTGTTCGAAGTCTAAGGACGAGATGCAACGAGCCCTCGCCGTGGCATCGATAATTATGCCGCGCCCTGACCCCCTTGATGTATCGTCGGTAACATCGTATATTAAAATTTTATTCTAACAATAAATATTTGATTTTAGCGTAAATATAAATTGCCACTAAAATATTTTGAAATGATTAGGATTTGTTAAATTGCTGGCATTGATCATGGTCCATTAATGATTCCTTGCTACTTTTTAAAAGTTCACATCATTATTCACGAAATACCTACATACTTTATAAGACGATTGTCTGGTAAGGTAAAGTGTAGATCATTTTAGACTATTCTCTAAAACTATATATGTATATGACATAGTTTTAAGCCTATATCCCCAAGAGGTAGGCATAGGTGGATTACCCCGGCTATGGATAGCTAGATCGCTCGTAGAAGTAGACTAGTATATTGCCGTCTACCGACCACTGTTCTAGACTCCGTGAAGCTACTGAGAACATATAAACAGACCAGACCTCCGCATTTACAACTCTGCGCTACGAAGGCAGTCTTAAATTAAAATTAAAATACTTTGGACTTTATACGACGTATTTATTTGCAGACAATATTTAGGAGGAAAACACATCACTGACTCTTTGCTACACTTATTTAAGGTTTCACGTCATGTCTCACCAAATTTTCTTTGATAAGGTACCTTTCAGAGAATATTTTAACTCTGTACCTATTATGGTTTATAAGACACAGCCCGCTGATAAACAGACGGATAGTGTAGGCTTGTAGTAGGGTTCCGTTTGCACGCTTCGGGAACACAACCCAAAATATTAATCTAATGTATTTCGATCTAATTTCGACCACTTGGCGCCTACTGATTCTAATAGATACACACAAAACGTTCGAAAGGTTAGAGGCCTGTACGATATGTTTTAAGCTTGGCCATCCATCTATAAACAATATTCCACCACTTTCAATCCGCCATGATAAAAAAATATGTAAGTAAGTATCTTTCGACCCTTTTACATCGGCTTTCATCGACTTAACACGTGCTTACCTTAAGTAAAAGTTCACTTAATAGTAACAGCTTTTACCAACCATCTATCATTATTAATATTATAAAATTTAAGAAGTGTGTATGTTTGTGCGCGCTTATCTTAGGGACTACTATAGTCCTCTATGCAAGAATGTTTGTTTGTCAGTTTATCGTGGAAGCTTATATCAAACAGATAAAAGTGACAAAATTAATATGTTAAAAAAGTTCGAACTTTTTTGATCTGGTTTAGTGTTAATGATATTTAAACACAATATAAATTGGAACTCTATAAATTGAAAAATTAAAAATTAAAATTAATCTAGGTAATTAATGGTTTGAGGATTCTGAATCCCAAACGACCTATATATTTTGTTTACATTTCTGTCTGTTTTGTACAAACGCATAAACAACTGAACAGATTTTAAAACTTTTTGCAATTAATCCATTTCACTGGCACTGTATTTGTTGAACAAATTAAAATGAGTAGAAACGGATTTTTGGACACAGTTTGATCCACATAAATGACGCTACCGGCGTACTAAAGTCTACACGAACGGAGTTGTAGGCATAATCTAATAGGCAAGCAACATAACATCACAGTAATACCGAAAGAAGTGATAGGTACAGCAGCGTTGGATGGATTATACGCAAGTGAAACCGCGAGGTTTAGTGAGTATCCAATAAGCACCGTACTCGTCGATAGTACAACACGTATTCGGCCGCAGGTGCCTAATGGCGCATGACTCGCGGTTCACGTCTGGTACTCGTTTAGCAGGTGATGATGAGGTGACGTCACCGCTAATGAGTGATGCGTAATTACCGTGAAGCTGTAACATTTGATTTATCTGAGAGAACTTTTTGTTAGGAGACATTGATTTGTAAATGGGATATGCAGTTGATAATTTATTGTAGTAGTTCTTTTTATGTTGAAAAGGTAGCTTCCGTGTATAGGAATAATACCTGTATCTATAGAACTATAAAAACATTGTAATTATAAAAGAACACTCAGACTCAGGGCTTATATTTGTGAACCATACAAAGTTTTGTTTCATATAGGGGCCAAAGCCACAACACTCAGCGCGGTATTAGGTGATCACTTATACCATTGCGCTATCGAAGTTTTTTTTTTATCTATTTTCGTTGTAGATTTAGTAGTAACGGGTATAGGCTGGACATCCTTCAACTTATCTTTTGTAAGATAGTAATGTTATGTTAGTCACTCGGTTAACATTCTTGTCTATATTTTCTTTTTTGCGAGAAACTTTCCATATAGGAATAAATTATGCCTGTGTCACGTAGGACTTTACAATTATTTAAGCTAGGGACACAAAGAACACCCAGACTTGGAACAACTATTTATGGATAAAATTGTCTAGCGTAAGGATTGCAACACTTGGCGCAGTGGCAATGGCGAGGCACTATCCGTGTAGTCAAAAATTTACGCAAGACTGCCTGCAAATACATTTAATTCCTCCAACGGCGTATGTACGCCTCCCAACACAATGTTTATTATTAATAATAATAATAATATTCTACATACACACAATACCATCTAGCCCAAACTAAGCAGAGCTTGTACTATGGGTACTAGACAATGGATAAACATATATGGATATTATCAAACTGACAGCCTAAATAAATAAAATAGTAACATTTTATACGTAATTAAAATAATATTATCTATTTTACAGAGTTCTACGTGCCCCGTTGAAGAGAAACCGAACAGCGAGACGAGCTACGTGGTGGGCGCCTGGCCGCAATCCACTCCCGGCCATACCGGCTATCTCACCGTCGCGACATTGCCGCCGCTGTTCGCCAGGAGTAAGATAATAAATACTACATACATTTAATTTTAGGTCTAATACTGCATTACGGATTACACTAAGTTAGAAGAACCTGTAAAATAAAGCTTCATAAAATGTTCTGTTTTGATTTCAGTTCCGGATTAGCTGTAGTAACTAAACCGTTAATTACCTATTTCTTAACAGTTTTTTATGTAACTTTTCAATGACTGCACTTAATAAAATGTTTTAATATATTGTAATGATGAAACTGTATCATGCCTGCATGAAAATCGATTTAATAAGTTAAATCAAAGCTGTATGTTTTGTTTATCATAATTTTATCATCTTTATAACCCTCTCTCTCAGAGTTAATTCTCTGTATAATAATAACTAGACAAAGTTTGACTGCACGTATGCAGCTTTAGCCCACATGGAACAAAAATTGTGTGATCAACAAAAAAATTTTTCGAATACGATTGTTCTATGTATCAATAGTAATTGTTTAAACAAAGTCCTCAAAGATACAGAAAATATTCCAAGAACGGAAGTTGTTAAAATTAGAATAAAAGTTCTTAGACAATACGAACCTACGCATGCTGAATGCAATGAATTTCTCAAAATAATTCTAGAAACATTCATTTTAAAAAATTGTGGCACCAATTTGTCACCTCTGTTACTTATTTCGAACAGTTAAACTAAAATGAATGTTCTAATTTACAGGCAAAGCAAAAAAACCGAAGATGGAAACCTCCGAAGAAAATTTGACAAATAACGGCGAGAAGAAAGCTGTTTGAAAAGATATTATAATAATCATTGTTAAATGTGAAACTGTGTAAAACAATAAAATTCAATGTTTAGAAAATGTACATTTCATTATTTTTATCAAAATAGTTTCGGGTTCTATACAAAAAAACCATTAAGGAACCAAATAAAGACTCATAAAAATCGTTTTTGGAATTCACAAAAATAATTATTTCGTGTAGAATTCGAATTCACAATACTCAGTGCGGCACTGTGAGAAATCAATTGACAAAACCTATTTAAAAATATATCTTCCTAACGGCGTGTTTTTTGTTTTTGGGTAGTTAAACCTATTCTACCCGGTCGTGTCAACTGTCCAACCAATAACCGACCTTGCTTGTGTCAACTAAACTGCACGGCGGTTCTACATGATCGCGTGGTAGGAAACAACTTTAGTTTTAACGTGAGCGGCGAGCAGTATGCACGTCGATGGCACCACTTTCAAATACGCAAAACAGTACCCACACTGTCTATCTACCTAATAAAAAGAATGTCAATAAAAACCTTCATTTAATTTATATATCTACTTACATATTTATTATGTAGGTACTATATAATAATATTAATTTTACCTACCTTTTTTGCTTACATTTTGTAAGCGGTACGCATATGTTCTATGCGTTTTTTTGTGTGCATCAGAATGAAGAATCAGCATGAAATAAGAATGTATCAAATCTACCTAGAATCTACCTAAATCTACCATATAAAGGAAGCAATTCTACTTCTGAGTTCAGAAATAGCTCAAAAAGAAAGTGAGCTGCCAACCTGAAGTCAGGTCCGCGGATGTATTTCTGTTTCTGAACGAAATATCAATAATTTAAGTATGGATTCACTTCCATATAAATCTATCTGAATACTGCCTTACAATACTACAAACAAATATTAAATAAAAGGAATGAATAAAGCGGAATTTGAAAATAATTGTTAGAAATTGAGAAAGCGCCTAGCAGTCCCACAAACAGGGAAGATCTCTGTATAGTTCTAAAATTCCGACAATGTTGCACGCTCGCTCGCCATTACATTAAGCGTCCACTTCGCGCAACGCCTGGATCAAAATAAATACGCGCGGTCGGGCAACAAGCTTCCACACGTTTGGTTTGCCCACTCAACGCCTTCTATTCGCCCTTTGTTGCGAGCGCAGCGCTCGCAATCAAGGTTGTTTGGATGTCGAATCAATTTGGTTGTCCGACCAACGACCACACGTTCAATTAAGGCGTAACTCAACGAAGTTCGACGTGACCGTAGTTGAGTTGGGCGGTTGGCATGACAGTGTAAAAAATTGTGGAGAATCAAATACCCTTATGCGAATGCACTTGTAACGAACAACTGCCCGGTAACATCAGTCCGAAGCTCGACTGCTTAACTAACGGATCTATTTGCTAGTTACTAGAAATATCGTGATATAAAACTTTGATGGGATTTACGGATCAGGTCTTTTCCTTACGGAGCATAGCCGAGAAAGTTTTGGCCAAAGGTCAAAAGATCCATTGCGCATTCGTGGATCTGGAAAAGGCTTATGATAAAGTGGTGAGGAATGAACTTTGGTCGATATTGTCCATGAATGGAGTGAATAGCAAACTCACGCGATCTCTGAAATCTCTTTATGACGATTCCAGAGCTTCTGTTAGGATAAATGGTACCTACACAGAATGGTTTAGTATCGAAAAAGGTGTTAGACAAGGATGTGTAGCGTCACCCTGGCTGTTTAACCTATACATGGACGATTGTTTGGAAGATTTAAAAGGTTGTGAATGGGGATAAAGATGAATGAGTTACTTGTCAAAAGTCTTCTTTATGCCGACGACCAAGTAATGCTTGCGTCATCGGCGGAAGAGTTGCAGGCGATAGTAACTATTATGCATGGTGCTTTTGAGAGTAAAGAAATGAAAATAAATGTAAGCAAAATGAAAGTAATGGCATTTGAGTGAAAATGAGGAGTGCATGACGGTGTGTTGATATGTTATGATTGATAGAGAACAAGTGGAGCAAGTGAAAGAGTTTGTATAGGTATTTGGTTACTTTGTTTACAAAGGATGGTAAACATGAGGGAGATATTGAAAGGAAAACGATTGCTGGCAATAAAGTGAATGGCGCTATACGCGCTTTTGTGAACAGTCGAAATGTATTATTTATTTGTTTTTTTTTTAATTAAGTACTTTTCATTTTTTGATTCCATTAACAACCTCAGGGTATGGGGACGATCCACTATGCAACTGTTCGTACAAGGAAATATAGACATGTAATGTAGAGGTCTGAAGATATTAGATACAAGATTATGAACAACATCTTTCATTTTCTGTAGTACTGATTTATGTTACGTGTTTTCTTGAAATCTCTCTCTGTTTTGGGATACCTGTGCTCTTCTAACAAAGAACCAAAGGGCATTATCGGTTGCTTTGTGCTTTTGTATCCGTGGAATAGAATTTAGTGTAGGTACTGTGGTAGCTGTTCCGTACGGAGGGTATTTTTTTACGACGATTACTGTAGTTCTTAGGCAATACAACTTGATTTCTTTTATATTGTTACGCCCAGTGTCATCTCTCGGCATTGTGGGGAAAACTAGGCAGTTCCGTCTAATAATTTATTACACCGCCATCTATTGACATCTTACGGAACTACGTAGTGTGAGTACGCGAAGCGTAGAGAAAACGCTGGCACATTCTCGAATCTTCGTACTGTTTACATACCGGGTATGGCGTAACTAGAAAACTAGAAACGCTTTAACCGCATATAAAAAGGGAAGGCCAGCGCTCGCCGAGTCAGTTTACAATCGTAAGCGTTCAAGTATTCATCGAAGCGAGCGGAAGCGGAAATACTACGGAGTTTGAAACAGTTACAGTGGAAAAGTGAAGTATAGTGTTCGTTGGGTTTAAAATTTAATTGTGTATTTGAATAAAACGTGTTTTAGTCGGTAATATTTTTTACATTCTTATCCGGCAAACCCAGCACGTATCAATATTTATGATGGCAGTGGTCTTAGAGCAAGGAGTATTATATAGAATCGACATATTATAACGATGTTGTATATGATAGTATATGAGTTAGAAGATAACTACAAATTTCGAAAAAGAAGTATGCTATATTTCCGGTATTTGTGAACCCATAGCCAGATTTTGGCTTACTTACAACTAAAGCTGGGCTTTACGAAAATACCTATTTTAATTTCAAAGACTTTCCTTTTCTGATTTTCATGCATTCCATCTACATATAAAAGTATTAACTATATTTTTAGACCTCGCGAAAGCTTTCGACACGGTATCCGTCTCTACACTCTTGAGGGAGTGGGTGTCAGAGGTTTTCAATTAGATCTATTCAAGAACTACCTAACAAATCGATCGCAGTTTGATAGGATAAATAATAATAATAGTAATGAACTTCCTATTTATTACGGTGTGCCTCAGGGAAGTATTATAGGGCCAACCCTTTTTCTTATCCTCATAAATCAGCTGTGCGACCTTAATATCCAAAATTCAAACATAATTTAATTTGCGGATGATACTGCGATAACCGTCGTAGCTGAAACTTGGTCCTAATTAGAAATAAGGGCCTAACTTGCATTCAATACAGCACTAAACTGGCTCAATGATCACACCCTTACACACAATACTTCCAAAACCAAGTTCGTTACATATTCGGTCAGTTCAGCCTCTCAACCACGCGTCCCAGTAACTGTAAAAGTCCACTCCTGCCCTACTGAACCCCAAACTCCTTGTAACTGTCCATCCTTAATCTCTGTAGAACAAATAAAATATCTAGGTGTGACATTGGATAAGACTCTCAACTTAAGTTAGTTAGTTAAGTCCCATATAAACGTTCTCACGGGCAGAGCCCGAAAACTTATTTTTATATAAAGCGCTTCGGAAAGTTGCTAACCAGACCGTAATACGCAATGTCTATTTTGCCTTATGGCAATCTATTGTTACATACTGCATTTCATGTTGGGGTGGTGTTGCTAAAACGATTATAAAACCGTTAGAGATAGCACATAGAGCAGTACTAAAAGTGGCTACTTTTCGCCCTATCATCTTCCCTACCAATGAATTGTATTGTAAATGGAATATTCTAAATGTAAGACAACACTTTATCATACAAGCAGTTCTTCTACAACACCAGAAAACTCCATATTATAGAACAATCCATAAACGTAGAAAATACAAAATCTGTACCTTCCCACATGCACGTTCGTCATTCATTAAAATATTCTTTTATTTTCTTGGCCCTTCATTATACAATAAAATAAATAAACATTGTCCAGTATACGGCTTAACATACTATAACTGTAAGAAAATGATTTACTCATTTCTTCTATACCATTCATACTAAGAAACAGCAAAAATGCTTATTTATTTACCGACAGCTGCGTAGCACTCAAGACATGTAACACAACAACCACACATACACACACGGACGCACGCACGCACGCACGCACGGAATCGGAACTGTCACTCCTTCATAGAGGTTATACTGTAACCTAGATAGGAGATCAGAACTGCACCCACTAAAATTGTAGCAAACCAATAAATTTACCATGTATAAACTGTATACCCATGTACTGCAATATTTGAAATTGATCAATAAACTTTATTATTATTATTTATATATTAGCATATAAGAACTGTGGAGTGTATGCATTTTAAAATGTAGGTAATTGGTGGTTTATCACCACTATGTCAAGAATGCACAGATGGCGTAGTGGTTTAATTGGACGCCTCGCCACTGCCGGCGCGCCGAGTTTTGTGGGTTCAATCCCCACACGGGACAAAAAATTGTGTGATTCACAAATGGTTGTTCCGAGTCTGGTAGTTGTTTGTATCCGTTGTTTGAATGTTTATAAAGCCCTCCCGCGATACAGGAATTATTCCTAGTTCGGATTGTCTTTATCTAATTACGAAAGTTGGATTTGAAAACCTAACCTCTAGCCGCCGGTGTGCGGATGATTGTTATAAGGAGATGTAATCATTTAGATTTCGTAGTATTATTTAACCTTTTCAACGCCACGCCATAACGGCACCTCCATGTCCTGTACGCCAAGCCCGAAAATCGATATATTATATATTGTTTTTTATGATCAAATATTTCAATAACTAATAACAATTTTGTTTGCTGTATACAATTAAGTAATAATTGGGGATTCAATTTTTAAGTTGTGTCACTAAAACACAGAAAACTAATGATTTAATATGTTTATTTTGTATTTTTCTGTGAACCGACAAAAACAGTTTTGTCGAATATAGACGACGTTGGCGCACAGGGCACGCTTGCGCATGTCGAGCATAGACGACGTTGGCGTTCAAAAGGTTAATAGTAATTTATAATTGACAGTAGGTTGACATGAGGTCGCAAACACTAGTAATGCGTTTTTTATATTTGTCTAAAACGCATGATTCTAGATAACATCGCAAATAATCACGAGACCTTTCACATTACTAAATTAACTTATAAGTATGCCTATTTCGTTCAATCGCTCTTTCAGGAACACTAGAAGACAGTACAGATTCATAGCCAAAATATTTTTATAATCGCTATCAAAAGCAAGTTACTCTGGCCCAAGTTTGCACTTCTAATTTCGTGCGATGTGATCACGGATTCATTTTCGGGTTAGGTAGTGATATTGGAGATTTTCTGTTCGAAAAGTATCGTTACAATTTTTTTTATTGCCTGGTCTATGGAATTGCGTACGTTGGGTAGCAGTAAGCTCGCTCTAAGTTAGGTGATACCTAAAAACATAGCTGGCAAAATGTAGGTGAAATAGACCACAGTCTATGAAAGTCAACTTTATTGGTTTATATATAAAATAAAACATTCAATTACTATACTAATATACTTTATTGAACCAATAGCATAAGGTACAATGATTGGCAACTTAAACTAAATAAATATATTTTATTAACTAAAGTAAAACTATCATCATAATTGACTTGCGAAGACAACAATAACTAAACATTTTTGAAGCGACTATGTCACTATTACAGTAATGGAAGAGCGTAAGGACTGGCTACACTATATGGGGTTAAGCCCTTCTTCAATGGGCAGGAATATTATTAGACTATCGAAGATGTTCACAAAAGACAAAAATAACTTTGCAATAACAATTTTAAAAAAATTGCGTTCGAAGTGGCCTATGATTAAAGAAAATAAGTCTTAGATTAGTTATCATTAAAGATAGACCATTTGCAATAACTATCTTGCCGTTTAAAAATATTTTACCGTAAGATATTGCAATTGCCTTATCGATAGTAATTGCTCCTTAAGACAAAAATAGAAAATATATAATTTGATTCTCTATATCATTTAAGTGGTCTTTTGAAAAACTTAAGAAGGTATAATGCACAGGCTAGCTAATGTTAATAAAGTCTGTTAACGCCTGTAAACGAACGTGACAGGTGACAGAAAGTACCGTTTAATAAAGTTGCTAATCGGTACATTCCTTACCCATCTCTTCGCAACCTTTGACATGATAATTTTAGTACGAGTGTTAGCAGACTATAGCATTATCTAGACTATGGTTTAACACGACAAACAAATACGAGAACTACTCTCGTGTTTTGTCTCCCTCTTTGGCCCGGAAGCCATTGACGGCACGGCATGGCAAGGTATTTTTAGGCGACGAATAAAAATATAACCTAAACGTATGGAAATAAAGTTGAAATTTCAATGTTAACAGTCGTAAGTACAAAAACAATACCCCGGTATACTTAGGCATACCGTGTCGGCAACCTTCGGAACGCTTCGGCATCCCTTGGAACGCTTTGGCAGTCTTCGGGATACCGCGGCAAGACAGCGCCCGCCCGTACCCCGCGGCCCCGCGCGTATCTTCATTAGCTTACCGTCGTTCATGCCGAAACGTGTCCTTGTCCAACGCTTCGGTATGCTTAAGAATGTCACGGCATAGTTACCGCCAGTGTGCGTTTACATATAGGGATGCCGAAGGATCCCCTGCCGTGCCGTGCCGCCAATGTGCGCCGGGCCTTACACATCAGCAGTGCTCGGTACTCTCGCTCTTCCTTTACTAACCGGGTACGGTATTAAAACTAATATACGTCATAAAGCGAACTATTTAGGAACATGTAGGTCATCCTCGACTCACAAGTAAATGGAAGCATAATAAATGTAAATGTTACTTTATATTATTAAAATTTGGCATACCGGATATTATTTATGTCGCATACGTAACGGAAAGAGAAAATAATGGCAGTGGTTAATTTACTGGCAAGAAATTAAAGACAAAATTAAAGCTACCCATTCAATATGTTTCAAAGAAGCATGCATTGACATGTCGGCTAACAAATCGGTCAATGAATTATTGTAATAATCAACTCCTGTATGCATTTACTAATTTGAACGGAGACGTTAGAAAATAAATACAGGTTAATTTAATTCTATCCGATACGTCTGCAAACATTGTACCAAAATTATTGATAATCACTAGTTTGAAGACAACACGCTTTTGTTGATAACTGATATCGCTAAATAAATTCTTTATCCTTACCCTATTATTACTATTCAAGATTGTAGGATTATTTTTAATCAGTCAAAAAAATCGAGTGCCTTTGCTACACTATTTTGGGGCATTATATATTTAGTACATATACCATGCGTAATATCAGTCAGTTGACTACTCTATTAGACATTGTATATATTTTTTACAGTTGTGATTTGTTTTGAAACATTAATTCATGGTATTAATATAATACTAGTCCTGTACATAAAATTTCCTATTGTAGCCTGAGCCTCTTTACACTAACCCAGAGCGGATTGGCAGACATCGCACATTTTTAAGATAATTATCTAAAGATCTCAGATATGCAATAAATAACTATTTAGACGTCCAACTAAAGTTAGTAAAAGAGTGCATGGACTCAAACTCTGAATGACCTGGAGCTGTCGAAACGTCCAACGATCTCCCCACTCGACAAATAGTATTTAATAGTATATGAATACACAGGTATATAGTCTTCTATACATATAGACAATTACAGTCAACCCATTGACAATACGCCTAGTCTGTAGCTCATTTAAAGCGTGTTATCTCCATACTGAATAAAACTTTACAAAGTAACTATCACAGAATTGATTTCCTCAATAATTTCATCGCGTTATACGGTCCATTTCTATAATATACGAGTATTTCATACGCATTATCTTTATATTACCAACTAGTCGTCCGATTTGTCAGTCAACATCAATATTGGCCAACAAATCGGTCAAAGAATAGTTATACATCTCATTTCCAAATTTAATCGTATGATTTATAGGAATACCTTTGCCTAACCAGAGATTGCTACGCTTCTCTCTACTTTCCTGTTATTGTTCTATAATCTACGATTTACATCTAATTAAAAATGAGGAAATTATGTGTGTATATAAAAAAGGGTTATTAAAAGGTTATTAAAATTATTATATTCTAAAATAGTGTGAAATGCCTTGTAATCATTGTTATGGAATGGTTATTTTTTATTAGTCGTCACATTTTTACATTGTGCTAATTTTACACTGTTTCGCTGTTTATATATTAAGTATGTATTCATACGAACTTGATATACATTTGGAATCCAAAACGGTGACTAAATTTAAACACCTTGTTTAGGGTCTAATCTCCCCCACACTCCCACCACTGTTACACTTGTCTGGTTCAGCGGTGATGACCATAGAATACATCGAGTTTTGACACTCGTGAGGTTCAGAGAAAACTTTAAAAGCTGGCTTGTAAACCGCACTTTAAAAATCAGAAATATAATATTGGGCAAAAAGTAAGAATATTAAACACTAAATTTGCTACCACTTTTTCAACAATAGTCATGAATACAGACAGAAATTTTTAGAAAGAAGTTAGACAGATGTTTGCCTTGAATACCGTCTAGCAGAAAACTGAATATGTCCATAAGCAGTCTTAACAAATAGCACATTTGCCACCAAAGTCAATAAAAACAATGTTTTGCATATTTCCATTCATATTCGTATGAATACACACTTAACGCGGTAACAGCTTTTCTTGGCGTCGGATTTATTAGCCACACTGTATTAATTCACAAACATTCAGCAATAATTCTAAATGATTAAAGTCAACATTAGTATACGTCCTTATAAAACATTCACTGGGTTATTTGTTCAGTGTGATGTTACTCTAAATATTTTATTGCTTTTAAGTTCGATATTTGTTTGTAATAAACTGTAAGGTGTTTAGTTCACCAAAGAATATAAGTCAGATTCTTGTTTGAGGGTCGAATTATATTATCATCCTTAGTCCCAACCAAGGTTCCAAACTTTATTGCTCATTTAAAATACCTAGATCTTGGCATTTTGAACTGCTTTTGAGATACAATACATTTGATATTACGAGATAAATAATGTTTTGGAAATAACGAGAATTAAAGTGCTCAATATGATATTATATATTAGTAGATTGTGCACTTAAGTATTACTATTTTAGAAAGGTCAATTACCAAAAATTATAACAATTTAGATAATATAAATAATTATATTTCATAATGTCTCTCAGTTGATGATAAATATCTAAAAGCAAATTTACTAATTCCCTCAATCACGCATTTCTATTCTAATTAACATCTAACCTCATAATATCATTACTATATCTTACTTTTTGTTCCATTAACCTTAACAAATTTAGGGACTGTTTCAAATATATATTATATCATGTTGTCTTTATTTTTGTATCGTATATAGGAGAGACGGCACGACTTTAATTCTAGATATTACTTTTAAAACAGGCCTTAATTGCTCTTTCTAATATATCAAGCTCTATTCGTTCGCACAATTCAATAAATTTGTAATTACTACAGTCCTCTAACGTCACATATTGAAATGTTTTTATTACTACGAAACATACTTCCTTCATTCCTCTTGAAACTCATATATTAGACATGCTACACGCACGCTGAAGTTACGATTTTTCAGAGCGTAATTTTTGTTTACAACTCCTTTTTTGACTGCTATTTCCTACGTCAGTCAAAAAAGCGCTGTTACCAAAAATTTTTATTAGATTTATCACAATTATAAATCAAAGAATCTTGTTATAAAGGAAACAAATAGGTGCGATTCGAACTCGTGGTCTTCCGATTGCAAATTCCATGCAATCATGTCTAAAGTTCTATTAAAAAATGAGGGTGTAGCACGTCTTACATTAGAGTTAATAATTCAAAGTTTATTTCAACGTTCTTCCTATTGTTTCTTCCTATTCCTTCCAACGTTGTTTTTACCTAAAATCGCTGAAATCCGTCTTAAGTTGTATAGTGGGCTTGGCGGGTTTAGCGTCGAACACTGGCCTCTGTGTCTGTGACGCACGTCCCGACCTGGCGCTGGCTTGGTTGGCCTTTAGAGCGTTTTCTAGCTTGCTGCGTAGTTCAGAAGACTGTTGCATCATGGTTTTGAATTCCTAGAAGTTGATAAAATATATGTTTAGTGCTAGATTTTGTCCAGAGCTTTGCTTGCGTAAATGTAAAGGTTATGTCATGAGGTCATGTGACTTTTTGTGACAAAAAACATAGTTTATTTTATTATATGTTGGGTCACATTAGTTAGTTGACTTATTTTATATCTTAGTTTGAAAAACAATAACTGCCAATTTCGACTGCTAATTGCGTTCATAAGAATAAATCAGTGGTTTCACGTGGTCTCCTATCAATTGTTGGAATGCCAGACATAATTGATAACCTCTTGTGTTCCTGTTTCCGTGACTTTGTGGCCATTGTTTAGATTGTATAATATCGCCAAATACAGAAATTATGGTAAAATGTTAACCTTGTTTGACCATAAGTACTTACAGCAGTATGTTTATTTTTCTAGTTTGGCTATAAGGAATTAAGTTATCTCATGGCCCAGCTAGGATGTTAAAGCAATTCGGCCAAGAGGAACAGGCGGACTCAATAGGTTAAATTAAAACCCAACTTAATCACATCTTCGCAGATAGTAGATATAATTAAATTAGGTTTGACTGAGATTACCTTTAATGATAGTAGTTTAAAATTGACAAGCAACAACTAGCAATGCTAAGAACACTTAAGTAGTATAGCGAGTCTGCTAACGCTTTAGTTTTATATAATCAGGCAACCCCCCGCAACCACTTAGGTAGGTTGCAGCTCAATATGTATTTATTTGTAACTGGTACCATGAAAAATTTCATTTGACCATCCACAACAACACATCTGAATACACCTACAGTAGTAATAACATCCAATAATCCAAGTATTCTATTGTTAGCAGAAGGTAGACATACCTGTGGATGTTTGGGGCCAACTCTCGTGAGCCAGTGTAGAGCGAACTCGTGCAGTGCGCGGACATGCGGCGGTGCTCGGCTCAGCTCGGCTCCTTCGCGCAGGTATGAGATCACGATGGGCACCAATAGCCATAACATTTTGATACCTGTAATGTGTAATTAACACCTGTTAGGTATATAAGATACCTGTATTTTATAGGTTACCTATTGATATCCGACTAATATATGTTAGAAATGTGACAGTTTATAAAGATGTTTGGATATTTGTGATTCAATTACGCGTAGATAAATAGATTTAGATGCAACTGGGCACTAGGATAGACCATATGCTGAATTAACACGTAGGATCCTTTTTATCTCGTTAAGCGTTTCCATGTTACCAAGCCAAACCACGGGCAAACGCTAGTATGTAATAAGTTCATAGTCGGCTAGATCGAATTTTGTCGGATTCTATTTACATAGATAACATTAACTATAGTAATTTAAAGGATTTTTATATTATTTCTGTTTTTTTTTACATATATCCAGACGTTGCGAGTACTACGTCTAACAGTGGACTTCCACAAACTGAAAATTAATTATGATGAAGACACACAGCTTGAAATACAAGACATGTTGATCAAGTTACGAGCCCGTTCGCCCCTCGAGGTTTGCCCCCTACTAGGTATTTGTTAGGTTTCTTAAATTCACTCAATAATGGGAGCCCCGCTTCGCGGGGCTCCATCGATTTCGTTAAAGGGGCGAAAGTCAAGGGGCGTACGGGCTCGTAGCCGTTGATCATACAAAAATATTAAAATATCTGTACCTATAAAGTCTTATAGTGCTGTTTTTGTTTATAATTATATACATAAAGCTAATGTTTCTCCTAAATATAATATTACCTGTAGGACCATCCTCTGCTTAGCAGCAAAAAAACAATATTCAGATTATTCATACAATTGTGCATGTCTATTACATTTATACAAGACGTGCAATATAACATACATATAATACAGTAGGTACATTTTGCAGGATAATTGTCGTATCAATTAAAATGTAACAATATATAAAAATTATTGTTGTTAAAATAGTTTATTGCGATAAAACTACAAGATAGTTATAATGGATGCTAATCCGCCGCGATTGTTGTGACAGTTTTTAGTCAACTGAATGTATTATAAAGTAAACGCAGAAAGTAGGATATAGAGTAGGCAAAATGCCTAAGCGATATCTGTACGTTAATTGTACAATTATAATATAGGTTTAGTTGAATATTTGGTATTTCTGAAAGCGATGAAACATTTTTAATGAAAATAATAAAACATTTCATCTTTTATGTATGAGCTACTTATATACAAAATGTATCGCTGTTCTCGTGTAGTATTCTTAAATATAGTGTAGTTTTCATAGATGTTGGCGATACACAAGTGAGTATATGTTATACTAACGTGCGGAGTCAGGCGCGGCGTTGACGAGCTCGTCGAGCGCGGCGAAGGCGGCGATGGCGGCGCGCGTGTGCGACATGTCGGCGGGGCGGCGCGCGGCGGCGGCGCGCGCGATGACCCGCGCCGCCAGCCCGCGCGCCCACCACGACACGGATATTGGCGATACACAAGTGAGTATATGCTATACTAACGTGCGGAGTCAGGCGCGGCGTTGACGAGCTCGTCGAGCGCGGCGAAGGCGGCGATGGCGGCGCGCGTGTGCGACATGTCGGCGGGGCGGCGCGCGGCGGCGGCGCGCGCGATGACCCGCGCCGCCAGCCCGCGCGCCCACCACGACACGGATATTGGCGATACACAAGTGAGTATATGCTATACTAACGTGCGGAGTCAGGCGCGGCGTTGACGAGCTCGTCGAGCGCGGCGAAGGCGGCGATGGCGGCGCGCGTGTGCGACATGTCGGCGGGGCGGCGCGCGGCGGCGGCGCGCGCGATGACCCGCGCCGCCAGCCCGCGCGCCCACCACGACACGGATATTGGCGATACACAAGTGAGTATATGCTATACTAACGTGCGGAGTCAGGCGCGGCGTTGACGAGCTCGTCGAGCGCGGCGAAGGCGGCGATGGCGGCGCGCGTGTGCGACATGTCGGCGGGGCGGCGCGCGGCGGCGGCGCGCGCGATGACCCGCGCCGCCAGCCCGCGCGCCCACCACGACACGGATATTGGCGATACACAAGTGAGTATATGCTATACTAACGTGCGGAGTCAGGCGCGGCGTTGACGAGCTCGTCGAGCGCGGCGAAGGCGGCGATGGCGGCGCGCGTGTGCGACATGTCGGCGGGGCGGCGCGCGGCGGCGGCGCGCGCGATGACCCGCGCCGCCAGCCCGCGCGCCCACCACGACACGGATATTGGCGATACACAAGTGAGTATATGCTATACTAACGTGCGGAGTCAGGCGCGGCGTTGACGAGCTCGTCGAGCGCGGCGAAGGCGGCGATGGCGGCGCGCGTGTGCGACATGTCGGCGGGGCGGCGCGCGGCGGCGGCGCGCGCGATGACCCGCGCCGCCAGCCCGCGCGCCCACCACGACACGGATATTGGCGATACACAAGTGAGTATATGCTATACTAACGTGCGGAGTCAGGCGCGGCGTTGACGAGCTCGTCGAGCGCGGCGAAGGCGGCGATGGCGGCGCGCGTGTGCGACATGTCGGCGGGGCGGCGCGCGGCGGCGGCGCGCGCGATGACCCGCGCCGCCAGCCCGCGCGCCCACCACGACACGGATATTGGCGATACACAAGTGAGTATATGCTATACTAACGTGCGGAGTCAGGCGCGGCGTTGACGAGCTCGTCGAGCGCGGCGAAGGCGGCGATGGCGGCGCGCGTGTGCGACATGTCGGCGGGGCGGCGCGCGGCGGCGGCGCGCGCGATGACCCGCGCCGCCAGCCCGCGCGCCCACCACGACACGGATATTGGCGATACACAAGTGAGTATATGCTATACTAACGTGCGGAGTCAGGCGCGGCGTTGACGAGCTCGTCGAGCGCGGCGAAGGCGGCGATGGCGGCGCGCGTGTGCGACATGTCGGCGGGGCGGCGCGCGGCGGCGGCGCGCGCGATGACCCGCGCCGCCAGCCCGCGCGCCCACCACGACACGGATATTGGCGATACACAAGTGAGTATATGCTATACTAACGTGCGGAGTCAGGCGCGGCGTTGACGAGCTCGTCGAGCGCGGCGAAGGCGGCGATGGCGGCGCGCGTGTGCGACATGTCGGCGGGGCGGCGCGCGGCGGCGGCGCGCGCGATGACCCGCGCCGCCAGCCCGCGCGCCCACCACGACACGGATATTGGCGATACACAAGTGAGTATATGCTATACTAACGTGCGGAGTCAGGCGCGGCGTTGACGAGCTCGTCGAGCGCGGCGAAGGCGGCGATGGCGGCGCGCGTGTGCGACATGTCGGCGGGGCGGCGCGCGGCGGCGGCGCGCGCGATGACCCGCGCCGCCAGCCCGCGCGCCCACCACGACACGGATATTGGCGATACACAAGTGAGTATATGCTATACTAACGTGCGGAGTCAGGCGCGGCGTTGACGAGCTCGTCGAGCGCGGCGAAGGCGGCGATGGCGGCGCGCGTGTGCGACATGTCGGCGGGGCGGCGCGCGGCGGCGGCGCGCGCGATGACCCGCGCCGCCAGCCCGCGCGCCCACCACGACACGGATATTGGCGATACACAAGTGAGTATATGCTATACTAACGTGCGGAGTCAGGCGCGGCGTTGACGAGCTCGTCGAGCGCGGCGAAGGCGGCGATGGCGGCGCGCGTGTGCGACATGTCGGCGGGGCGGCGCGCGGCGGCGGCGCGCGCGATGACCCGCGCCGCCAGCCCGCGCGCCCACCACGACACGGATATTGGCGATACACAAGTGAGTATATGCTATACTAACGTGCGGAGTCAGGCGCGGCGTTGACGAGCTCGTCGAGCGCGGCGAAGGCGGCGATGGCGGCGCGCGTGTGCGACATGTCGGCGGGGCGGCGCGCGGCGGCGGCGCGCGCGATGACCCGCGCCGCCAGCCCGCGCGCCCACCACGACACGGATATTGGCGATACACAAGTGAGTATATGCTATACTAACGTGCGGAGTCAGGCGCGGCGTTGACGAGCTCGTCGAGCGCGGCGAAGGCGGCGATGGCGGCGCGCGTGTGCGACATGTCGGCGGGGCGGCGCGCGGCGGCGGCGCGCGCGATGACCCGCGCCGCCAGCCCGCGCGCCCACCACGACACGGATATTGGCGATACACAAGTGAGTATATGCTATACTAACGTGCGGAGTCAGGCGCGGCGTTGACGAGCTCGTCGAGCGCGGCGAAGGCGGCGATGGCGGCGCGCGTGTGCGACATGTCGGCGGGGCGGCGCGCGGCGGCGGCGCGCGCGATGACCCGCGCCGCCAGCCCGCGCGCCCACCACGACACGGATATTGGCGATACACAAGTGAGTATATGCTATACTAACGTGCGGAGTCAGGCGCGGCGTTGACGAGCTCGTCGAGCGCGGCGAAGGCGGCGATGGCGGCGCGCGTGTGCGACATGTCGGCGGGGCGGCGCGCGGCGGCGGCGCGCGCGATGACCCGCGCCGCCAGCCCGCGCGCCCACCACGACACGGATATTGGCGATACACAAGTGAGTATATGCTATACTAACGTGCGGAGTCAGGCGCGGCGTTGACGAGCTCGTCGAGCGCGGCGAAGGCGGCGATGGCGGCGCGCGTGTGCGACATGTCGGCGGGGCGGCGCGCGGCGGCGGCGCGCGCGATGACCCGCGCCGCCAGCCCGCGCGCCCACCACGACACGGATATTGGCGATACACAAGTGAGTATATGCTATACTAACGTGCGGAGTCAGGCGCGGCGTTGACGAGCTCGTCGAGCGCGGCGAAGGCGGCGATGGCGGCGCGCGTGTGCGACATGTCGGCGGGGCGGCGCGCGGCGGCGGCGCGCGCGATGACCCGCGCCGCCAGCCCGCGCGCCCACCACGACACGGATATTGGCGATACACAAGTGAGTATATGCTATACTAACGTGCGGAGTCAGGCGCGGCGTTGACGAGCTCGTCGAGCGCGGCGAAGGCGGCGATGGCGGCGCGCGTGTGCGACATGTCGGCGGGGCGGCGCGCGGCGGCGGCGCGCGCGATGACCCGCGCCGCCAGCCCGCGCGCCCACCACGACACGGATATTGGCGATACACAAGTGAGTATATGCTATACTAACGTGCGGAGTCAGGCGCGGCGTTGACGAGCTCGTCGAGCGCGGCGAAGGCGGCGATGGCGGCGCGCGTGTGCGACATGTCGGCGGGGCGGCGCGCGGCGGCGGCGCGCGCGATGACCCGCGCCGCCAGCCCGCGCGCCCACCACGACACGGATATTGGCGATACACAAGTGAGTATATGCTATACTAACGTGCGGAGTCAGGCGCGGCGTTGACGAGCTCGTCGAGCGCGGCGAAGGCGGCGATGGCGGCGCGCGTGTGCGACATGTCGGCGGGGCGGCGCGCGGCGGCGGCGCGCGCGATGACCCGCGCCGCCAGCCCGCGCGCCCACCACGACACGGATATTGGCGATACACAAGTGAGTATATGCTATACTAACGTGCGGAGTCAGGCGCGGCGTTGACGAGCTCGTCGAGCGCGGCGAAGGCGGCGATGGCGGCGCGCGTGTGCGACATGTCGGCGGGGCGGCGCGCGGCGGCGGCGCGCGCGATGACCCGCGCCGCCAGCCCGCGCGCCCACCACGACACGGATATTGGCGATACACAAGTGAGTATATGCTATACTAACGTGCGGAGTCAGGCGCGGCGTTGACGAGCTCGTCGAGCGCGGCGAAGGCGGCGATGGCGGCGCGCGTGTGCGACATGTCGGCGGGGCGGCGCGCGGCGGCGGCGCGCGCGATGACCCGCGCCGCCAGCCCGCGCGCCCACCACGACACGGATATTGGCGATACACAAGTGAGTATATGCTATACTAACGTGCGGAGTCAGGCGCGGCGTTGACGAGCTCGTCGAGCGCGGCGAAGGCGGCGATGGCGGCGCGCGTGTGCGACATGTCGGCGGGGCGGCGCGCGGCGGCGGCGCGCGCGATGACCCGCGCCGCCAGCCCGCGCGCCCACCACGACACGGATATTGGCGATACACAAGTGAGTATATGCTATACTAACGTGCGGAGTCAGGCGCGGCGTTGACGAGCTCGTCGAGCGCGGCGAAGGCGGCGATGGCGGCGCGCGTGTGCGACATGTCGGCGGGGCGGCGCGCGGCGGCGGCGCGCGCGATGACCCGCGCCGCCAGCCCGCGCGCCCACCACGACACGGATATTGGCGATACACAAGTGAGTATATGCTATACTAACGTGCGGAGTCAGGCGCGGCGTTGACGAGCTCGTCGAGCGCGGCGAAGGCGGCGATGGCGGCGCGCGTGTGCGACATGTCGGCGGGGCGGCGCGCGGCGGCGGCGCGCGCGATGACCCGCGCCGCCAGCCCGCGCGCCCACCACGACACGGACGCGGCCGACGCGCTCGCGCTCCACACGCTACGAAGCACGCCGCAACACGACGCGAATACCTACACAAACACACATCTCATATAAATTAGTTATATTTACTAATTTACAACTATTTACAAATACGCTGCAATTTAGCAACGTATCGCGACTATAGCTAAAAAAACGAAACGGTAGCGGTAGCGGGGCGGTACCGATGGCGGGGCGGTACCGGTGGCGGAGCGGTAGCGGTGACCGAGCGGTACCAGTGGCGGGGCGGTACCGGTGGCGGAGCGGTAGCGGTGGCCGAACGGTACCCCACTGGCCGAGCGCTATCAGTGGCAGAGTAGTACCAGTGGCCGAGCGGTACCGGTGGCGGGGCGGTACCGGTGGCGGGGCGGTACCAGTGGCGGAGCGGTACCGGTGGCCGAGCGGTATTAGTGGCCGAGCGATACCGGGGACAGATTCCTTTTATTGTTAGAATTTGTATGAAACATTACACACACGATCGCTCCGGATCATGGTGATGTTAGATAATAATTCGAACAATACAACAAAAACACCACCGGTAACGCTCCGCCTCCGCTTTCTGAAACAATGAGTATCCGCCCAGTTCTTATGATACTTATTGTTCCTAAAATATACAGGAGTGAAGTTGCTTAATAAATTAGTATAAAATAACACCAAATTAAAACTTTCCATCAGTAATTTACCTCATTATCATTGGTTTCCAGGCACTGTCTGAAGTGATTGATGCAGGGGTAATGTAGCGGCGGAGCCGGCGCAGCTCTGTTCAATACAACTGCCATACCGCGCGCGCCAATCACGGGTTCGATGCGTTGTTCTGGCTCATCTAGAATACGATTTCATTACCTATTTTAATGAACGTCGATATTATTTTCTTGTCGATTTGGAATTGCTAGACATAATTAGAAACCTATTCACTGGCCGCCTGTGTGCCGCTGGGACTCAATAGGTTAAACATATATACTGAATATGGTGTGTAATTTGTGAATCATATTCTAGGACGCTCGAGACGATGCGCGAGGCGAGCAGGCCCCGCTATACGCTTACACTACAGAGGTAACAGTTCTACGACCTACAGTATTTATAATATGGTGTACTTGCTTTAAACAGTTTTAGCCGATTGCATATATATATCATGTATACAATAAATATATTGTTAGTACTGTTAATGAATTTTAAATTTGCACTATCCTTTCCAACCCCTAAATTAATAATATAGAATCCCATATTCAAGTCTTACAGCATATGCCGTGGAAGTAGCTTTTTACGCTATCATACACACATGACGATGTGATAAGCGACATGATGGCGGCTATCGCCTTTGTGCTAGCGGCTGGAGCAACTAGCGAGTCTTTCTTCTCTTCTCCCTTAGCCTTTATTATTCCCAAGTCACTTGGGGTCGGCTTTTCTGGTCTAACCGGATTTGACTAGATATCAGTTTTTACACGGAGCGGCTGCCACCTGACCTCCGCAACCCGAAGGCTAACGATACCCAGCTAGACCAGTGTCAGGATATTAGAGGGTACTGACTTTCCCAATAACGATTGCCATAGATGTTCATGGCAGCCGGGACCGACGGCTTAACGTGCTCTCCGAGGCACGGAGCAGGCGATAATTGTCAATCAATACGCACATAATTTCGAAAAGTCATATAACTTCCGAAAATCAGAGGTGCGCGACGTGGGTTCGAACCCGAGACCCTCTGCATTGCAGTCTGTTGGTCTCCCCACTGAGCTATCGCTGCTTATTGCGCAACTAGCGAGTATTTAGCAATACTATCATAGCTGCTGTCAAAAACCGAATTTGGCAGTAATAATTGTCGGATTCTATGGTTACTATTGAAGTGACTATAGGTATAGTATGAGGTCTAGAGACTTAACTATCTACTAGAATCTTCTAGGGTGCATTCAAGCGCAATAGACCTCATTATATTAAAATACAATCCAAATTAGAGAACTAAAATATTTTTATACTGTTTGAAACGTCAAAAGTAGGGAATCGAAATAATGTATAAACATTATTTCAGTTGCCTTCTTTTGGCTTTTACTCTCTACGTTGAGTCAATATTAGCAAACATTTAAGTATATACTGCCAAATTGTTTAAATTACATGCTACTTATTACATAAAAATACATGTACACTATTTGTTTTTATTCTGAAGTATACAAATCTGAATGTATAACTACTTTATGGTCAGTATGTCACGCTTATCTCGTGACATGTTGTATACTGTCACGCATCTCCCGTGACATGTTGTATACTTACCGCTCTTAACTCTCTCGACGAGCTTGGCGAGCGCGCTCTGCAACAGTTGCGCGTGCTGTTGCCGCGTGTGCTCGTGTAACCGTACTACGCGACACTCGGACGCGCGTTGCAGCAACACGACGCCTGCTTCGGCCGCCGCACCTTCCCCTTTACTTTCTCGTAGAATTTCAGTTGCTAAGTAAAGGATGGTAGGTAATATTGATAGCGCGCCTGTAAATAATGAAAAATCTTAGTTAAAGATCTTTTGTAAAAAGTGGTGAATTCTGTAAGGTAAGTTATAGTAGCAGCTAGTATGTAAATATGAAAAGATAGGTATAATATTGGGGGATGGCTATAATTTTAATATTTGCGTATCAAATGAATGATGAGAGGTGATCTCTTTAATTCAAAAGGGTTTAAATATTTAGCACGCATTCAAAACGGCACACATTGTATTACGTATCTTCACATTGAATTAGGATAACCGAATATCTTAATTCAACGCAAAGAAACAAAGGGGTGTGCCAGTATTAGGCCAAGAGGTGCACAAGAAATGGCTATACTAAAAAAAATATTAATATTTATCCTACATCTTCCTTGTATTTATTATTCTGTACAAGTCGGTAATATTTCCTAAAAATATTAAACAAGAAAACGACTAAAGTGTGTAATGAAACTTGCAAGCAAGTACATTAACGTAAACATGTTGCCGTTGCACAAAATATGTGTACAGGTAATTAATCGAAATAGTAATTTACCATTGCTGTGTTATATAATTATTATTTTATTAATTCATTTCATTTTTTATACAAAAATAATACAAAAAGTAATAATAATTATTATTTTTATGTTTGCAAGATTACATTGATTAACTTAAAGTAATGTCTATTATAGATGTATCGAGTTTTTGTGTTTAATATCGCAACACCATATCTAACATGTCAGACGCCGGATAACGTCAATGTCAATATCATTGCTTGTTTTACAACTCCATTGTGACGGTTACTGTTTATTTATTGCGGTTAATATCGACGACTTTTACCTATAAGCTATATAAAACTGCAATGTATTCTATTTTATTTTATTCCTAATTGATTATACTCATAAATAAATTAAAAACATGTATAAAATAATATAGCACATATTGATGAGCACTTGTATTGATGAGGTATAAGAAGATTTGATAACTTTAAAATGCCAAGTTTTTTGTAAATTACTTCTTTTGCTAATTAATTAGTGGCATTGCTTACTATTATTATCATTAGCCTTTATAGGTGTGCACTGTGAACCCGAATTACTAGGGCGTCTTGGCATGCCCTTGGCATACAAAAGGAATAATAATATAATATTCTACCACATACACACAACACCATCTAGCCCAAACTAAGCAGAGCTTGTACTATGGGTACTAGACAATGGATAAACATACATAAATACATATTTTTTTGGAAATACATACATATTATACATAGAAACACCCAGACCAAGACAAACATCCATGTTCATGCACACAAATGTTTGACTTGTGCGGGAATCGAACCCGCGACCTCAGGCGTGGCAGTCGGTTACACTAACCACTACGCCATCGAGGCCGCAAATGTTTAAATATCATGATCAAAATTCTTATATCTGCGTTTAAATCTCTATAATAATTCTTAGTTGTATCACGTCAAAATATTACTTGTGTAAGCCATTAAAATATGTATTTCACTGTAATTAATCTTGATTACATTGAAATACATATAAATTGAAAGGCTTAATATAGATATATTATATACCGGAAAATAGATGTTTTTAATATTTATCAACAAACTCACCTTGCGGGCTTGTCAAACTCGGCAGCTCAGACATGGCTGACAAGCTTTTGACCAGCAACGTATCGCCGTGTACTCCCAGACCTTTGGGCACACCGATCACACCCACTGCACCGCCATGCTTCTTAGGTGACAGAGCTGGTAGCCGCCTCACAAGGAGACATATGCACGCTTCTAGGCAGGCGAAGACCACGGACTTGCCGGGGGGGAGATCTCCCGTTGGACCACCTTCTCCGAGGGTATGGACTACCTCGAGTACTGATTGTGGAGTTGAGCCGTCGGTGGATTCATTAGGGGCTAGTTCTGTAAGAAAGGAGTACAAAACCAAATAAATAGTGGTCACACCTTATTGAAGCCAAACAAAATATATGATCACACGAAATTCTGAACGCTCATAGTTCGAAACTCAAATTTACACTGGGGCAACATCGTGTTATGCAGTAGCATGCCACATCATGTTGTATGACATAGATATAATCGCCTTGTATGCTACAAAAAGCTTAATTGATAGTTAGAAGATGCGTAACAGCCTATTACACTAGTACTTGAAAATTTAAATTTGTTTTGTGACTGCTTTTGTTTTTGAAACAGCAGTTACGCAGAAATAAGTCCCTCATGGTGTTACCTTGCCGTTTTCCGTAATGCCGTAAGATACTTGCAACAGCGCCCGTCACTGTGAATGCGGTACTTTGGCATGCCACAATGTAACAAGATGTTGCCCCGATATTAATCAAGCTTAAGGAATATTTTAGTGGAGTCTTTTAATTTTTGTTGCAATACAATTCGATTTACAAGAACAAAGAGCAGTAAATAAGATGTGCTTACCTTTAATCTTAGCTTGCATATTCGCATGTAGTTGTTCTCTAGCACCGTCTATGACCAGTCTGAGCACGTCGGCAGCTAACAGCAAGGCTTCGATGCTCTCTTGGGTGAGGCCCGTGCGATGGATAATTTGACAAAGTTCTATGGCTAGAGACCTAAAGAAATAAACATATTGTGTCATACTTTGTTCAAAGCTTATTTTTAACCAGCTATATTTTTAGGTCCAACGTTAAGATAAGATAACTACGATAAGATAATATGGAAGACACAGTTATTATATAGAAGTGACAATGTAGTAAATATAAATGAGAAGTGTGTGATTTTAGGTTCCTCGTAACGGGTTTTGCCGGGATTTGCCGGCTACAGTCACAGACTCCGGGCTGCCACTAAGAATTGTTGCCAGAAAGACCCAATAACACTTTGCAAAGTCTGGAACTCGAGATCTGCATTCACTTTTCTAACACTGAGGTAATGAAACTAGACTCCATACCTGTCCTTCAGCAACCTGGCCCTGTTCTCGGGCGCGTCGAGTAGTGTGACGAGCGACAGCAGCACGGAGATTGTGTTCTCATCACTCATGTCCCGCTGCGCGCACAGGGCCTCCATGCATATCCCTATACATTTTACAACACAATAAGAATATTATACTACTATTAAGAAGTAATATTGACACCGAAGCAACGTAAGAGACTGAACTGAGAGAGAGAGAGAGAACTGAGTAACTACGTCTATCATATCCTTTACTTGTTATTTATCAATGTAAAAATTGTTACAGTGGCAATAATAATACTATGTTAGGTAATAAGTAACTTTTTTTAGTAAGTATTTGATTAGTTTTATTTACTTTTACACAGCATGTACATATTGTAAAAATCTTAGTTATCTGCAAGTATAGTTAAATATTACTATACTATGTGCGGAGGCTTGTTATAAGCAACCTTATTATATGATGTTTAAATATTAAATGTATGTCTCGAAACCTTCTTCAAAAATTAATAAATTAATAAATTGCAGAAGTTTTCAAACAAAAAATCTTATGATGTATTCTTAAGACAAGTGAGGCTTTTAATTTCTCATATTGCTTTTTATACTGACTACAAAGTGAGTTGCTTTTTAAAGAATATAAATATTATCCTGCCTTGTGCTTAATGCAAGAATGTTAGTTAGATATATCCCTATATATGAATACTCATAATATGTAACAAAGTTAACATTGCAACATGCTACAATAACATATAAAAGCAGCATTACTCACCAAATAATAGATGGAACCGCTCATCAATTGGCTCAAAGAATTCAAAGTTGCCATTCTCAGTCTTTGTAGATCTGTTGTCTAGAGCTCCTTCAGATTTATCTGTATTAAAACTGTCAGTTATCCATAGCATAGGGATAATAATCATGGCGGAATTATAATATGTAACCATTTGAATAGTTTATAGTGTACTCTTTTGTATCATATCAAGTCTAAAACCATATCTATACTTAGGTGTAATGTGAAATTTTATTTATTTATTGTGAAATTTATATACAGTGGTGGACATATAATTAGAAATACTTGCGACGTATTTCACATTATACAAGGCACATTGCCGTATAACTTTTGTTTTTGGAAATAAAACAAAAAATACATAGAATACGTTCAACAACTTATAATTCATTAAAAAACAAATAAATATCCGAGTTTACAACTACCATTTAGATATTTAGTTACGTACAAACAACTAAACGATATTTGCAGTACCATCCGTCATGGACAAGTAATTAGAAACAATACAGAAATGAGGTTAATTTCAAAGTTATTAACGTGTTAACGTCATCAATTTCAAATTATTTATGAAATTATATTTGGTTTACTAAATTTCTTATAAATTAATATTTAGTTGCATAGCCTTTGTTATTAATGACGGCTCTGCAACGACGTGGCATTGATTCAAGTAATTTCATACATTTATCGAGTGGGATCGAGTTCCATGCTTCAACAAAGGCTTCATAAAATTCATTTTGACAGGAATTACGTTTAACGGAGACTATTTTTTTTACGACGCACCACAAATTTTTAATAGGATTTAAATCGGGGCTATTTGCAGGCCAGTCTAACATGGTAACACGTTGCTCACTAAGAAAGGATTTAACCCTGCGGGCCATGTGTGGTCGTTATCTTGCTGAAAGATCCAGGTCACAGGCAAATGGTCGTCGGTGTAGGGAATCATTGTCTCTTCTAAGATGCTTTTGTACTAAAATTGATCTATATAATCAATTTCAGACTTCAATCTTACGGACGGGTCCAACCCCGCAACCAGAAAAACATCCTCATACTTTAATGTTATCACCGCCGCGTTTGACTATGCTCCTCTTGTATTTATAATCAAAAGCATGGTTTATTGGACATCTAACATAGCGTTTGCCGTCTAAATTTGCCATATTTATTTTTGTTTTATCCGAGAATAACACTTTTTTACATTCTCGTACGGTCCAGTTAAGATATTTCTTTGCAAATAATAATCGCTTCTCTCGTTGTTGCTTGGTAAGAAGCGGTACCTTTCGAGAAACTCTCCCGAATAATTTAGCTTCCACTAATCTGCGGCGTACCAGTTTCGAGGAAATGTTCCTTTGGGTCATCAGGTGAAAAAACTTCATTTCTAATCTTGTTGGAGCCTTTAAACGGGTTTTGTTTAGGTACACGTATTATTTGCAAATCTTCCCAGGGAGACGTTTTCCTTGGACGAGCCTTTCTAACAACTCTTTTAGTAGTTCCGTTTCTTTTATAATGAGCAATAGCGTTGAAAACTTTCTTCACAGAACATTCTAGATGATTAGCAATTCTTCTATAAGTTCACTTTCTATCTAAATGCAATTTAACAATTAATTGCCTAGTTGACTCGTCACAACTCTTATTTTTACCCATTTTTAACGAATCTTATTATTCACGTAATTCCAAATTGACGTTTTATTGCCGCCGAAACTACAGAAAAAGCGTAGAAAGAGGTTTTTTTTTTTTTAATTTCAAAAATGGAATGTATCATGGATCCTGTTTCTAATTAGCTGTCCAAGCGGCCAGTAATAGAAATTCAACTATCATTCATATTTAAACTCTTTTAATAATTAAAGATAGAACAGATTTCTTTTTTTATATTTTATTAGGTTTTTAACTCATTGGCTATATTCTGGCACAGTTAATAGTGATTTAATCTATATATTTTTTACTCATAACGATAGTTCATTCTGTGTTTACCTAAGTGTTATGTACTGTTTGTAATTATATGTCCACCACTGTCTATACATCTTAAAGTTCAATATTTAAACTATTCTGAACAATATAGTTTAGTTAGTTCTTTCGTATTAGTATTAGTAGTTCTTTCTAAAACAGTATTTACGGTATAGTTTAATTACAAATACATAATATCGATATGTAAGAAAGATTTTCTATGAGAAACTGCATATCCGTTGCCCTTGAATACTGGCAGATCTTAATGTTACATATTGTGCATTAAACATTAAGCTTTATTATAGTAGAAGCGTAATACCAACCAGTAGTGGCGGAGGTGGGCTGTTCAATATTGGCGTTGAACCGCAGCGAGGCGGCGTACAGCAGCGACGGCCAGGCGCGAGCATAGTGTTGTCGCGACGCTTCTGCCGTCTCCGCGGAGTAGAACGCGCCGCCGCCGTGCGGGAGCTGGGACGCGAACTCTGTCACACACAAATATATAAATAAGTAATCTGTCACATAGATAGATGTGTTTGTTTAATATAATTAAAGCGAAAGTAACTCTGTAGTTACGTTTCACGTTACGTTTACTTGGCTATAGCAAGTCAAAGTCCAAAATCTTTATTTCCATAAAAATTAGTTTCATTTATTGGATACTTCAGTTAGGAAATATTATTTACATATAATAAAATAAAAATAAATAAAAATTCAACATTGCAAAAATCCAGAAGAAGCTGACAAGAAACTGTTATCGCCAAACAAAAAGTGGCGTCAGTAAATATATGCATATTACAGAAGATTGCACCCAAACGTCCATGGATTTAATTCATATGGTTTGCTTAACGTATAGACACAATTCAGGCTCCCAGAGAAAGTATTATGATGCAGAAAGACCTGTCATCTTTGTACTGACTTTGTTTGCCCCTTGCGTTGGCAACCCTAAGTACCCAAAAGGATTTTTGCACTACTGCTATGGCCACTCACCAATAAACTTGCAGATTTAAAATTAAATAGTGTAAAAAGCGCTCTATCAAGGTTTTATGTAATATCTTTGAATAACTTACCGGGTGGCAAACTCAATAGCGCGTGATCTTTCAAGGCAGCAATCCAGTTTTCTCCCAAACTCTCCAACTCTGGTTCAACCAACTTCAATAGACTCTCCCCTTTAGACTCGAATTCTCCATATTCTTCGTCTTCAGGAGTCTGGGGTTCCGAGTTGTCAATCTGGTTGTTGTTTTGCAACAACTGGTTCCGCCATTTGGCCAGTTCAGCGCGGTTGTTAAATGGTTTCGTATCGAGTTGTTTGACGTAACTTCCTGGAGCGCTGTTGTTGCTAACCATAGCTACTATGTATACTTCTGCCCAGGCCTTTAGGATAGATAGCTTTTCTAGTGTTGCCATGCTTTCGTTGTAGATGAGAGTAGTGTTGCCCTTTGTGTTTAATTTGTCTAAACTTGAGACTAGTAGCTGATGGACTCTGAAATTTAATTTAATGTTTAATTATCAACGCTTGGACCATAATACAATAAATCTATGAATGAGTAAATTTTCTGTGGTGGGTTAAACTTTAATTGTATTTAGTAATTAAAATATATTTACAGTTTATTCCACCATAGAGAAATTATATTATTTAGTAATCGAGATTGACAAACTATAATGGTTGTGTGTCTTTATACCAGAGGTTTAAAAATACTATTAAGAATCAAATTAAGATTGACATAAAGCTAAGTTATTGTGTGGGTAAGCAATGCATTTTACGAATTTTTCTGTCCGTTTATCTGCTGCTTTATGTTTCGTCATCTGGTATTTAGCAATTGAGCTAGCTTAGGACACGTCGGTGGCTAACGACTCAACTTGTAATCTAAGCTTTGTTTCATTTTATTCTGTTTAACGGAACTGGCGATATAGTGCAGTGATGACATGATATATGTAAAAAGACACAAGCTAGTATCTTTTCTCTCTATTTTAAAAGACAACTGCCATACCCTGTGGCACAGAATAATGGACTAAATTCTGTGCCACATGGGACTTTACAAAACCTTAAATAACGGATACCAATAACATACAAACTAGGACCAACTAATTGGCGATCACACCAATTTTGTCCCGTGTGGGGATCGAACACTCAAAACAGTAGCAAATGCAAAACTACTTCTTAAACCGCTACGCCATCCGTACAGACAAAGTATCAGTATAATATATACAGGATCAAAGTATCAGTATAGTATATACAGGATCAAAGTATCAGTATAGTATATACAGGATCAAAGTATCAGTATAGTATATACAGGATCAAAGTATCAGTATAGTATATACAGGATCAAAGTATCAGTATAGTATATACAGGATCAAAGTATCAGTATAGTATATACAGGATCAAAGTATCAGTATAGTATATACAGGATCAAAGTATCAGTATAGTATATACAGGATCAAAGTATCAATCTATACTAATATTATAAAGCTAAAGAGTTTGTTTGTTTGGTTGGTTGGTTGAAGGCGTTAACTAGGAACTACTGGTCCGAATTGAAAAATTCCTTTAATGTTGATTAGCTTATTTATCGAGGAAGGTTATAGGATAAATACCATCACGCTACGACCTACGGGGGCGGCGCAGTAACTATAAACGCGGGTAAAACCGCGAGCACAGCTAGTACAGTATATACAGGATCAAAGTATAGGTACCTCCTGAGATCGTTGATGTCCCGTGCGACGCCGCAGCCGATCCACGCGGAGCACACATCGCAGGCCGCCGCCGTCACGTGCGACGCCGTGTCGCCCGCGAACGCGGGACGTACCGCCGCGCCCACCTGATAACATCAATATATTTATACTGTGTAAGGTACATCGTACCGGAAACTAAACTAGTAGATTTAGACAATTTTTCACGAATAAAGTATTCATTTTATTATAATAAAATTATTGATTTATACATTACGTCACAATTGACAGTCAGTAAAATAAAGATTTTCTTAAAGAAAACTTTGGAATTCTTTTGCAGGCAATTTCAAGGGAGTGACACGAGGACATCTAAGCTTTTTTTTAAATAAGTTTACTAGCAATTTGGGTATCTAATTCATTGATATATAAAAACCGTAGATACACAATCAGCGTCAAAAAACGTACTCACCAAATGAGCAGCCACTTGAACATTTGGGTGCTCATTTAATTTAGTACCGTTCGACCGCTCCGAGAGCAAACACTGCCACAGTGCTCGTTTAAAAATTGTAATATCACACTTCTAGGACACTAAAAAAGGACGGTGTTTCATATTTTCGGTAAGTAATAATGTTATTATTATAATTATATTATAATACGGATTATTGCGTCAAGAAATCGACATAAAATATTTTCTCTGTTTATTTCGTAACAGAGGGCTTCCATATAACACAGCTCCTTTAAATGAACACTTACTAAACGCATTAATCATACTATTGTATTTCCACTTGATTAGTCCGGGTTACATGTTGACTCAGTTCTAAAATTAATGCGTTTAGTACTTTTGTTACGCTGTTACTTTTTAAAATAAATATATTTTATTTGGTATAAAATGATAATGATGATTCGTGGCAATCTATTACGTTGGTTTCATTCTTATGTTAACAATCGTTGTCAAAGGGTTGTTATCAACGGATTTCAATCGGATATAGTGAAGGTCACTTCTGGTGTTCCGCAGGGGTCTATACTCGGACCATTGCTGTTTAATATATTTATAAATAATATAAATGAGTGCTTCCATCATTCAAAATTTTTGTTATATGCAGACGACCTCAAGGTATACAAATCTATCAATAACATACATGACTGTTTTCTTCTTCAAGAGGACCTTGATAGACTTTCAGACTATTGTCGCACAAGCAAGCTGCAACTTAGCATTCCGAAGTGTAATTACATTAACTTTACCAAAAATAAAAATGTAATAAGTTATCCGTATACACTATGTAATGTTGAACTGACGAAGGTAACCTCCGTGCGTGATCTTGGAGTACAGTTAGACTCTAAGCTTTCTCTAGACCAGCACATTGAGCGAATAATCAACAAAGCATATCAGATGTACGGATTCATAATGAGATCAACGCATGATTTTAAAAGGACCTCCTCATACCTCTGTCTATACAAAACTCTAATACGTTCGCAGTTAGAATACGCCGTAACAATTTGGAATCCGTACTATATCAAGTATATTGACATGTTGGAAAATGTCCAGCGTAAGTTTCTTCGTGCAATGCATTATAGATGTCATAGATCTCTCCTACCTTACGATCGGTTACTCAATAAATACCAACTTCTGAGTCTCAGCTCCAGGCGTAAACAACTTGAGGCAATTACTTTGTATAATGTAGTTCACTGCAGATATGACTGTGTGGATTTGAATAATGTTTTATGTTACTCAGTCCCTAGAACAGTGCACAGACGGCAGGTACGTGCAGGCAAATTGTTTGCTGTAGGTACCTGCCGTACTAATACAGGGTTAAGGTCGCCAATTCGACGTATGACTGATACATACAATAAAATGTTTGAGCATATTGACATATTTCTATGTTCTATTGGGCAATTTCGCAAAATGTTATTTACAACACTCTCCAATATGTAATTTTGTTGATTCAATTTCGGTCACCGTTCTGATATATATATATTATTATGTATTTTCATTCTAAATTTACTATTATTCTATATATAAATATGTACTTATATAATGTCTAATTCGATTGTATAAGATGTATCATCTGTTCTAACCTGTTCTAACTCAAATCGATGGTCACCTAGCGCTAACCTTAATTTTATTGTTAATCTGTGAACAGCGCTGTGGGCTTCACTATTGTTATCATTTGGAAATGTTCAACATTAATGTAAAATTTTATAGTGTTGCTGTTTGTTGTTCCTTCCTAATAAAATAAAAAAAAATAAAAAAATAAAAAATAATGCGATTGTATATATTGTTTATTAATAGACTTGTTTTATTACAAACCATAATTCTACACACTTATGTTGGATTTCAGCTTTCCTCGAGATCCCGTGCGATGTGCAAAATGGATATCCGTCATAGCACAGCAACGATCACAAGCAAGAAAAGCAACAACAACACATATATAATTTTTGGGAGTCAGCTTATATTCTTCAAAGTGCCATATTAACAAAATAAATAACAATCACGTAAATCTTCTCTCTTAGCCTTTATTATTCCCAAGTCACTTGGGGTCGGCTTTTCTAGTCTAACCGGAGTTTGACTGGATATCAGTTTTTACACAGAGCGGCTGCCACCTGACCTCCGCAACCCGAAGGCTAACGATACCCTAAGGCTAGACTATTGTCAGGATATTAGAGGGTACTGACTTTCCCAATAACGACTGCCATAGATGTTCATGGCAGCCGAGACCAACGGCTTAACGTGCTTTCCGAGGCACGGAGCAGGCGATAATTGTCAACCAATACGCACATAATTTCGAAAAGTTATATAATTGCCGAAAATCAGAGGTGCGCGACATGGATTCGAACCCGAGACCCTCTGCATTGCAGTCTGTTGGTCTCCCCACTGAGCTATCGCTGCTATGCAACAATCACGTAAATAATACTATTAAATCTATTATCGAGAGACATATCACGATAAGATTGCATTATATAACAAAGAAAGATACGGAAAAATTTAAATTCTTGACGGATTTATGAGAGATTTATCTATACAATAAACTCAATGTATTTCAAGGAAATTAAAAATCTTACAATGTCGTATCTTTTCAAGTTTGAAATCTTAATTTTCTCTCTCATTTTATTGTTGTATGTTACTTTAATCTGTAAGTACAATCAGTCGCGTAATGTATAATTTCAAAGTCGGGCAGCCAAGTATATGAACAGCAATGAAACATACTCGTAATATAATTTACGTGCGTATTAATTATCTATTACTGTTATATATTAAAAACATGCTATTTTACAAATGTTTTATTTGTCTTGTCTACTTTGTTAAAAAAGTACTACTGTTATGTCTGGTAAAATAATAAAATATTTACTACCATCTGTTTAAGAGCTGCCATATATAAATTATAATGGCAGTACATTAGTTTAATTTTATTGAACATAATACCTTAAATCGTAAAATACCTACATGTAATAGTAAAAGCAAATATGTATTTATAACACACATTCACATGCATTTTATAAACTACATAATTACGTCAGAATATTAACTTACATTTAAATTTGTAAAAACTATATTCGACTCCATTCGTTCTTTATTCTATCTCGAACTCTGCTTGTAAAATTTTATAACTTTTTTTAGATAGCCTTGTATAGTCAACTTAAAGTTAAGGCGGTAAGGTTTAATTTGCATTAATGAAGGTTTATATAGTTAATATAACTACTTATAAGCAACTGAGGACAGTTTTAAGTGTAAGTTTTGTATGGGATTGTGTATCTAGGATATTTATATATCAATGATCTAATTACATAGAGGACTATATATTAGTGCCCACACTTATGTATGGAAGTGAAAGTTGGGTATGGCAAAAGAAGCATGAGAGCAGAATAAATGCTGTAGAAATGAGAGCGCTGAGAAATATATGTGGTGTGACTCTGAAAGATAGAATAAGGAATAGTGTGATTAGAGAGAGATGCGGCATGAAAGTTGATATAGTGACAAGAATAGAAAAGGGTATGTTAAGCTGGTTTGGGCATGTAGAAAGAATGGACGAGGAAAGACTGACTAAGAAAGTTTATAAGGCTAGTGTGAATGGAACAGTCGCAAGAGGAAGACCTAGGCGAACGTTTCTTGATCAGATCGGAGGCGTTCTGGACAAAGGCCAGGTTAAGAGCACCTTGAACCGACGGGCGTGTATGAGGAATGGGATGAAAGTGAATGAAGCCAGAGAAGTGTGTCAGGATCGTAGCAAATGGAAATCCGTAGTCTCTGCCTACCCCTCTGGGAAACAGGCGTGAATCTATGTATGTATGTATGTATGATCTAATTACAAAAATTCTTGTTAATCCCTCCAGCTAAACTAGAATGCTTGTATTAGGAATGGGTTTACGTCGGTCCAATGCCTCATCCATTGGGCTTCCGCTTAGTAGATGTATATTTTACATATCCGGCACGCGAGTAACGTGCCCGTACTTAGGTAGCACGTAGCTATCTACTGGATATACTCAGCATGAAAGGCTCGTTGTTGTGAGATATAACATCACACTAAAATTGTGACGAGCGTCTGGACTGATTGAACTGTCGTTGTAATAAATTCTATACACAGCGTGTTATAGAAAAGGGTAGTCATATATAAGCGTCATCTAATGTAGCACATGTACCTACAACAAAAACTGCAACAAATAAATATGTGAACTTTATTTATACTTAGATATAGCATTTTCTTTCACCACATACTTAAACAACACCAACATAATCAGTGACCATCGAGAACTCAAAAATATTCAGGTGATATTTTGATAGTGAAATAACGCGTTTGTTTTGATGTTAAATAATAAATAAGTAAAATGTTTGAAAATATTATAAAATTATAAATTAATGGTTTTGATCCGAGGATAGAGCATATAGGTTATTTTGCAGATATACATATATTACTGTCCTAGCATATGAGCACACCTTTCGATTACACGCTGTATAATCGTATTGGTATTGTATTAACCTGCGCCTGGTACTGTTCGAGCAGCAGATGCCCGGGGAAGTCGGGCTCGGGCGCGCGCGCGTACAGCTGCACGACGAGCTGCAGCGTGCGCAGCCCGCACAGGCGCAGCGCGTCCGACTCGCCCGTGGCGCCCACGAACGCCATGCGCACCAGCTCCGACAGGTGCAGCGACAGGTAGTCGCCTGCGGCAGATCATACAACTTATCGTACTGCAAACACATGCTATGAGTAGTCTCAAAGAAAAGTGGTATCATGCGCGCGCCGCCTAGTGTCGATCGATGTTATGTAACAAGTGACGTAGACTGAGCGGAATATGCTCGAACGCTTGTACTCGCCCGTGGCGCCCACGAACGCCATGCGCACCAGCTCCGACAGGTGCAGCGACAGGTAGTCGCCTGCGGCAGATCATACAACTTATCGTACTGCAAACACATGCTATGAGTAGTCTCAAAGAAAAGTGGTATCATGCGCGCGCCGCCTAGTGTCGATCGATGTTATGTAACAAGTGACGTAGACTGAGCGGAATATGCTCGAACGCTTGTACTCGCCCGTGGCGCCCACGAACGCCATGCGCACCAGCTCCGACAGGTGCAGCGACAGGTAGTCGCCTGCGGCAGATCATACAACTTATCGTACTGCAAACACATGCTATGAGTAGTCTCAAAGAAAAGTGGTATCATGCGCGCGCCGCCTAGTGTCGATCGATGTTATGTAACAAGTGACGTAGACTGAGCGGAATATGCTCGAACGCTTGTACTCGCCCGTGGCGCCCACGAACGCCATGCGCACCAGCTCCGACAGGTGCAGCGACAGGTAGTCGCCTGCGGCAGATCATACAACTTATCGTACTGCAAACACATGCTATGAGTAGTCTCAAAGAAAAGTGGTATCATGCGCGCGCCGCCTAGTGTCGATCGATGTTATGTAACAAGTGACGTAGACTGAGCGGAATATGCTCGAACGCTTGTACTCGCCCGTGGCGCCCACGAACGCCATGCGCACCAGCTCCGACAGGTGCAGCGACAGGTAGTCGCCTGCGGCAGATCATACAACTTATCGTACTGCAAACACATGCTATGAGTAGTCTCAAAGAAAAGTGGTATCATGCGCGCGCCGCCTAGTGTCGATCGATGTTATGTAACAAGTGACGTAGACTGAGCGGAATATGCTCGAACGCTTGTACTCGCCCGTGGCGCCCACGAACGCCATGCGCACCAGCTCCGACAGGTGCAGCGACAGGTAGTCGCCTGCGGCAGATCATACAACTTATCGTACTGCAAACACATGCTATGAGTAGTCTCAAAGAAAAGTGGTATCATGCGCGCGCCGCCTAGTGTCGATCGATGTTATGTAACAAGTGACGTAGACTGAGCGGAATATGCTCGAACGCTTGTACTCGCCCGTGGCGCCCACGAACGCCATGCGCACCAGCTCCGACAGGTGCAGCGACAGGTAGTCGCCTGCGGCAGATCATACAACTTATCGTACTGCAAACACATGCTATGAGTAGTCTCAAAGAAAAGTGGTATCATGCGCGCGCCGCCTAGTGTCGATCGATGTTATGTAACAAGTGACGTAGACTGAGCGGAATATGCTCGAACGCTTGTACTCGCCCGTGGCGCCCACGAACGCCATGCGCACCAGCTCCGACAGGTGCAGCGACAGGTAGTCGCCTGCGGCAGATCATACAACTTATCGTACTGCAAACACATGCTATGAGTAGTCTCAAAGAAAAGTGGTATCATGCGCGCGCCGCCTAGTGTCGATCGATGTTATGTAACAAGTGACGTAGACTGAGCGGAATATGCTCGAACGCTTGTACTCGCCCGTGGCGCCCACGAACGCCATGCGCACCAGCTCCGACAGGTGCAGCGACAGGTAGTCGCCTGCGGCAGATCATACAACTTATCGTACTGCAAACACATGCTATGAGTAGTCTCAAAGAAAAGTGGTATCATGCGCGCGCCGCCTAGTGTCGATCGATGTTATGTAACAAGTGACGTAGACTGAGCGGAATATGCTCGAACGCTTGTACTCGCCCGTGGCGCCCACGAACGCCATGCGCACCAGCTCCGACAGGTGCAGCGACAGGTAGTCGCCTGCGGCAGATCATACAACTTATCGTACTGCAAACACATGCTATGAGTAGTCTCAAAGAAAAGTGGTATCATGCGCGCGCCGCCTAGTGTCGATCGATGTTATGTAACAAGTGACGTAGACTGAGCGGAATATGCTCGAACGCTTGTACTCGCCCGTGGCGCCCACGAACGCCATGCGCACCAGCTCCGACAGGTGCAGCGACAGGTAGTCGCCTGCGGCAGATCATACAACTTATCGTACTGCAAACACATGCTATGAGTAGTCTCAAAGAAAAGTGGTATCATGCGCGCGCCGCCTAGTGTCGATCGATGTTATGTAACAAGTGACGTAGACTGAGCGGAATATGCTCGAACGCTTGTACTCGCCCGTGGCGCCCACGAACGCCATGCGCACCAGCTCCGACAGGTGCAGCGACAGGTAGTCGCCTGCGGCAGATCATACAACTTATCGTACTGCAAACACATGCTATGAGTAGTCTCAAAGAAAAGTGGTATCATGCGCGCGCCGCCTAGTGTCGATCGATGTTATGTAACAAGTGACGTAGACTGAGCGGAATATGCTCGAACGCTTGTACTCGCCCGTGGCGCCCACGAACGCCATGCGCACCAGCTCCGACAGGTGCAGCGACAGGTAGTCGCCTGCGGCAGATCATACAACTTATCGTACTGCAAACACATGCTATGAGTAGTCTCAAAGAAAAGTGGTATCATGCGCGCGCCGCCTAGTGTCGATCGATGTTATGTAACAAGTGACGTAGACTGAGCGGAATATGCTCGAACGCTTGTACTCGCCCGTGGCGCCCACGAACGCCATGCGCACCAGCTCCGACAGGTGCAGCGACAGGTAGTCGCCTGCGGCAGATCATACAACTTATCGTACTGCAAACACATGCTATGAGTAGTCTCAAAGAAAAGTGGTATCATGCGCGCGCCGCCTAGTGTCGATCGATGTTATGTAACAAGTGACGTAGACTGAGCGGAATATGCTCGAACGCTTGTACTCGCCCGTGGCGCCCACGAACGCCATGCGCACCAGCTCCGACAGGTGCAGCGACAGGTAGTCGCCTGCGGCAGATCATACAACTTATCGTACTGCAAACACATGCTATGAGTAGTCTCAAAGAAAAGTGGTATCATGCGCGCGCCGCCTAGTGTCGATCGATGTTATGTAACAAGTGACGTAGACTGAGCGGAATATGCTCGAACGCTTGTACTCGCCCGTGGCGCCCACGAACGCCATGCGCACCAGCTCCGACAGGTGCAGCGACAGGTAGTCGCCTGCGGCAGATCATACAACTTATCGTACTGCAAACACATGCTATGAGTAGTCTCAAAGAAAAGTGGTATCATGCGCGCGCCGCCTAGTGTCGATCGATGTTATGTAACAAGTGACGTAGACTGAGCGGAATATGCTCGAACGCTTGTACTACAACAACCAACATTGCACATTAATATAGAGCTAAAAATCAAACAACAAATTTAATCCGGTAGACAGTGGTGTACATGGAAACACGCGACGCGAGCACGCGGGCGTGTGCGAATACGCTCTACCATGCGCGAGCACGTTCGAACGGGCACGAAGTGACAGTTTTAAAGAGAAATTGATTAATCGCACTGGCCTAATACACGGGCTACAACCACCCGCACAGATATCCACGAGACTGTTCGAGTATCTCGTGACAGTTCTGAGTTGATCCTAAAGGATCATTTATAAGGCAATACTATTATCGATATATACAAAATAGTCTTAAACTATTTCATATTTAGATATTAACAAATAATTATAGTATTTTTATACAATATAAAAGCCATTGGTAACTATACATATCCAGATGAATACCCACATTCAGAGATAGATTAAATCTAACATTATCATGGCAGGCGTATCGTCGACTTCAGAGACTCTACCTGATACCATATTAACAACTGAAAATTCTTAAATTAAAAACATCCTAAAACCCCTCTGTCTGGACGGAATCAGAAATCGACTTTGGGAACAATTCACCGATAAAACAATATAATTTTAAAATTAACTTAGCGTAAACATAAATCTTAGTTCCTAGAATGCAATTATTGGAGGGGACGTACCGTCAGAGTCATTCTGCTGCTTGTCTTTAGCTTTGACGAGGTCAAAGTGCGCGCAGTCACCAGTCGCCTCACATGCGCCCATTATTTTCTGTATGCACTCCATCGCAAATACCTATACAAATAATTAAGCAATATCTAAGACATTATGATTTTAACCAAAATATACTCTGCAGTGCATGGTCTAGTTTAATAGCTTAAAAATCATTATTCTGTCTTGTGCTATTTAAAGTAGTCAATGTTTATAAAAAGATATAATTATGTAGGTAACTAGTAGTTTAAAGAATTTTGTTGCTATTAGTACAGATTTAATGGATTGCAGTCCGTGTTAGGTTAAATAGAATAGACGCAGGAGGCAGATATTAGGTATGAGAACTGTCTATCGGAGTATATATACTCCGATAGACATACATATATATATAAAATTAAACCAATTAAAAATGTAGGCTTTTAATAATATGGAATGTACCTATTGTCTTTTGCCTTGCGTATATACCAGACGCCATGTACTTAATCATATTATTTTAAAAGAAAACCCAATAGCACTAAGTCTAGCATCAAAGGCACGATTGGCCGCAGACATAAGCAGACCAAGTTATGGAAACAGTATAGAAACCTTTTTTTTTTCAAATAAAGCCACCATATCGGTCATTCTCACTAAATATTGATCTGTTAAAACATATCTGTTCATTTAAATTCAGCAAGTATGCTTTTTTAACATAAGTATTATTGTGTACGTACCCGTGTAGGCCACCTAGACTGCACGGCTGGATGAGTGGACGTTTCAGACTCTGCGTGGAATTCAGCTTGGTCATCGTCTCCTTCCGCGTCGAAGTCGGTCTCCGGGTTGTTACTATCTTCTGACAATTATATAATCCACATTTAGTATGAGTACTACGTATAGTAAAAAAACGGTCGATTTTAGAGCCATCGCGGACTATTTTGATAATTATATATCCTAATATAACTAATCAAATCGAACTTTTTCTTAAAATATTCTAAAACACGTCTGGCAGTAAAGGTAGCTTGTGGATTTGGGCGTATACGTCTAGTAGATTTGTGTGTATACGTCTAATAGCGCTTAAGTCTTCAAAGGTATGTTTGTGTTATTAGAGTTATTAAAAATGGTAGATCCCACTGTTTACTTATTTGCAGGCAGAACAGTGAGGCTGTAGAATTCGTTAAAGTTGCTTCCTTCAGTACGCGTTTTTATAAATGAGCCATTCGCCGACACGCTTTGTTGAAAGGGTCCAACAATGCATGTCTGTCTGTATTCTTCTTCTTACTTTAGTATAGTCAGCAACATAAGTCGATACACAACTGCGAGATTTCGATTGCCACTATTTATAAATATAATAAGTAATATCAGATTGTTATACCAGTTACATTTAAACAATAGTTAAAATAGTGTTAGTTCAAAAATACAAAACAATAATTAGGATTTTTAATTCATAAAACCCATTTACAAGTTTAGTAAATGTTCAGCTACTTAAGTTGCTGGCTGTACAACAAGACATCAACTTTTTATAGTGATTTAATAAATGTACGTTAAGACGCAACTAAGCTACTAAGCCGCAATAACACACAAGCTACCAGACACAATAGAGTTAATCGATTTACCTAATCTAATAGTAAGTACTCGCTTAGCGAGCGCGAGCCAGTCCTTGACGTTGCGATGTGTGGCTGCGGCCAGTAGACAGCACGTCAGCGTGTCCCGGGCGTAAGACAGCGCTGTCTCGTCCCTTTCGCTGTCTAAGAACGCGAATAGCGCACCCGGTAGACCCGTTTCGGTTATTACAACACCTGTTAATAAAATAAATGTATTAGATATCGCATAATCGATCGTAATAATACTAGTTTTAGGCAGAGTTCACATAACATTATTGAAATCTTGGCTAATAACCCTACTATAGGTCAAATAAATAGGTAAGCATATTCCACATTAGGTTTAACAACATAGGTTTAGCTTGTTAGCTAAGCCTAAACATAAGCAGTGTCACTGAATTTCATCGTTCGGAAGTCCTCTCCGCCGATCGCAACTTTTACCCAAGAGTAGTGCGAGAAGCTAGTGAAATGAAAAATCATAGAAATTTCAATAGGGAAGATGGTTTCAAATTATCCACAATGTGGAATCCCGTGATTAATAATACGCAACTTCGCTGTTCTGCACAGTCAGGTAATTCACAGCATACGGACACGACGGCTAGCATACGTAATAGGGGTACCGTGAGTGTAGTGTGTGACGGTACATGGACAAACAAAAATATGCCAAAAGGCAGAAGAATCTTGATTCACCCTCAGTGAATCAAGATTCTTCTGCCTCACAAATGGAGACATAACATCGCAGCACCAGTCAATTTGTGACCACGGCCGGTGTAACCTGGTCGAAACGTCAAGCATAAAAAAGGTAAACATTATGCATGATCGCGTTAATACCCGTTACGTATTATATAGGTATCTAGCATGCAAAGCGAAAGTTTAAAAGTTATGATTAATTTTCTATTGTATATATGGCAGTCAATGTGTTAAATAGCTGTACCATACTTGCAGTTGTAGTATTGTACCACAATTTTAAATGTCAGATTCATGGCCGCATTTATATTGCCCTGGGCAACAAAGTGACGATACAAATAATTTAAAAATATGGAAAAATAAGGATCTAGCTATTGAGTCAACTTCAGTAAAATCCTGTGTAGCACTGTTTTAAGTTATGAAGACACGCAACATTTATATTTTGAAGCCCTTTGGCCTCCTCTTCACTTGGCTGTAACCTAACTACACTCAGAACACTTACCACAATAAGGTTTAGCAGGCACGTGGTCCTTGGCCATAAGCGCGTACTTGCACACTTCAGCAGCCTCCTTTTGTGACAGCTGACGTAAGCAGCAAAGCGCCGCACGACGTACTGTCAGGTCCGAGTGGGATAGATCTCGCTGAGAACAATAAAATAGAACATTATTAAAGTCTGAGTATGGCGGCAATTGTACACTGTCGTGCCGCAATTCTGTATAAATACACAGATATACCCCACCGCACTTACTCGCTCAGCGCCGCGCACGCGCACACGAACCGAGCCACCGCCACCACTGTGGACACTTACACAGAGATGCGGCACGAGAGTGTGCAGGTTGATGTGGTCGGGCGCGAACATCTGCAGCTGCTGCAGACAGCCCGTGGCCTCGCCGCCGCACTCGCTCAGCGCCGCACATGCGCACACGAACCGACCCACCGCCACCACTGTGGACACTTACACAGAGATGCGGCACGAGAGTGTGCAGGTTGATGTGGTCGGGCGCGAACATCTGCAGCTGCTGCAGACAGCCCGTGGCCTCGCCGCCGCACTCGCTCAGCGCCGCACATGCGCACACGAACCGACCCACCGCCACCACTGTGGACACTTACACAGAGATGCGGCACGAGAGTGTGCAGGTTGATGTGGTCGGGCGCGAACATCTGCAGCTGCTGCAGACAGCCCGTGGCCTCGCCGCCGCACTCGCTCAGCGCCGCACATGCGCACACGAACCGACCCACCGCCACCACTGTGGACACTTACACAGAGATGCGGCACGAGAGTGTGCAGGTTGATGTGGTCGGGCGCGAACATCTGCAGCTGCTGCAGACAGCCCGTGGCCTCGCCGCCGCACTCGCTCAGCGCCGCACATGCGCACACGAACCGACCCACCGCCACCACTGTGGACACTTACACAGAGATGCGGCACGAGAGTGTGCAGGTTGATGTGGTCGGGCGCGAACATCTGCAGCTGCTGCAGACAGCCCGTGGCCTCGCCGCCGCACTCGCTCAGCGCCGCACATGCGCACACGAACCGACCCACCGCCACCACTGTGGACACTTACACAGAGATGCGGCACGAGAGTGTGCAGGTTGATGTGGTCGGGCGCGAACATCTGCAGCTGCTGCAGACAGCCCGTGGCCTCGCCGCCGCACTCGCTCAGCGCCGCACATGCGCACACGAACCGACCCACCGCCACCACTGTGGACACTTACACAGAGATGCGGCACGAGAGTGTGCAGGTTGATGTGGTCGGGCGCGAACATCTGCAGCTGCTGCAGACAGCCCGTGGCCTCGCCGCCGCACTCGCTCAGCGCCGCACATGCGCACACGAACCGACCCACCGCCACCACTGTGGACACTTACACAGAGATGCGGCACGAGAGTGTGCAGGTTGATGTGGTCGGGCGCGAACATCTGCAGCTGCTGCAGACAGCCCGTGGCCTCGCCGCCGCACTCGCTCAGCGCCGCACATGCGCACACGAACCGACCCACCGCCACCACTGTGGACACTTACACAGAGATGCGGCACGAGAGTGTGCAGGTTGATGTGGTCGGGCGCGAACATCTGCAGCTGCTGCAGACAGCCCGTGGCCTCGCCGCCGCACTCGCTCAGCGCCGCACATGCGCACACGAACCGACCCACCGCCACCACTGTGGACACTTACACAGAGATGCGGCACGAGAGTGTGCAGGTTGATGTGGTCGGGCGCGAACATCTGCAGCTGCTGCAGACAGCCCGTGGCCTCGCCGCCGCACTCGCTCAGCGCCGCACATGCGCACACGAACCGACCCACCGCCACCACTGTGCCACTTACACAGAGATGCGGCACGAGAGTGTGCAGGTTGATGTGGTCGGGCGCGAACATCTGCAGCTGCTGCAGACAGCCCGTGGCCTCGCCGCCGCACTCGCTCAGCGCCGCACATGCGCACACGAACCGACCCACCGCCACCACTGTGGACACTTACACAGAGATGCGGCACGAGAGTGTGCAGGTTGATGTGGTCGGGCGCGAACATCTGCAGCTGCTGCAGACAGCCCGTGGCCTCGCCGCCGCACTCGCTCAGCGCCGCACATGCGCACACGAACCGACCCACCGCCACCACTGTGGACACTTACACAGAGATGCGGCACGAGAGTGTGCAGGTTGATGTGGTCGGGCGCGAACATCTGCAGCTGCTGCAGACAGCCCGTGGCCTCGCCGCCGCACTCGCTCAGCGCCGCACATGCGCACACGAACCGACCCACCGCCACCACTGTGGACACTTACACAGAGATGCGGCACGAGAGTGTGCAGGTTGATGTGGTCGGGCGCGAACATCTGCAGCTGCTGCAGACAGCCCGTGGCCTCGCCGCCGCACTCGCTCAGCGCCGCACATGCGCACACGAACCGACCCACCGCCACCACTGTGGACACTTACACAGAGATGCGGCACGAGAGTGTGCAGGTTGATGTGGTCGGGCGCGAACATCTGCAGCTGCTGCAGACAGCCCGTGGCCTCGCCGCCGCACTCGCTCAGCGCCGCACATGCGCACACGAACCGACCCACCGCCACCACTGTGGACACTTACACAGAGATGCGGCACGAGAGTGTGCAGGTTGATGTGGTCGGGCGCGAACATCTGCAGCTGCTGCAGACAGCCCGTGGCCTCGCCGCCGCACTCGCTCAGCGCCGCACATGCGCACACGAACCGACCCACCGCCACCACTGTGGACACTTACACAGAGATGCGGCACGAGAGTGTGCAGGTTGATGTGGTCGGGCGCGAACATCTGCAGCTGCTGCAGACAGCCCGTGGCCTCGCCGCCGCACTCGCTCAGCGCCGCACATGCGCACACGAACCGACCCACCGCCACCACTGTGGACACTTACACAGAGATGTGGCACGAGAGTGTGCAGGTTGATGTGGTCGGGCGCGAACATCTGCAGCTGCTGCAGACAGCCCGTGGCCTCGCCGCCGCACTCGCTCAGCGCCGCACATGCGCACACGAACCGACCCACCGCCACCACTGTGGACACTTACACAGAGATGTGGCACGAGAGTGTGCAGGTTGATGTGGTCGGGCGCGAACATCTGCAGCTGCTGCAGACAGCCCGTGGCCTCGCCGCCGCACTCGCTCATCGCCGCACATGCGCACACGAACCGACCCACCGCCACCACTGTGGACACTTACACAGAGATGCGGCACGAGAGTGTGCAGGTTGATGTGGTCGGGCGCGAACATCTGCAGCTGCTGCAGACAGCCCGTGGCCTCGCCGCCGCACTCGCTCAGCGCCGCACATGCGCACACGAACCGACCCACCGCCACCACTGTGGACACTTACACAGAGATGCGGCACGAGAGTGTGCAGGTTGATGTGGTCGGGCGCGAACATCTGCAGCTGCTGCAGACAGCCCGTGGCCTCGCCGCCGCACTCGCTCAGCGCCGCACATGCGCACACGAACCGACCCACCGCCACCACTGTGGACACTTACACAGAGATGCGGCACGAGAGTGTGCAGGTTGATGTGGTCGGGCGCGAACATCTGCAGCTGCTGCAGACAGCCCGTGGCCTCGCCGCCGCACTCGCTCAGCGCCGCACATGCGCACACGAACCGACCCACCGCCACCACTGTGGACACTTACACAGAGATGCGGCACGAGAGTGTGCAGGTTGATGTGGTCGGGCGCGAACATCTGCAGCTGCTGCAGACAGCCCGTGGCCTCGCCGCCGCACTCGCTCAGCGCCGCACATGCGCACACGAACCGACCCACCGCCACCACTGTGGACACTTACACAGAGATGCGGCACGAGAGTGTGCAGGTTGATGTGGTCGGGCGCGAACATCTGCAGCTGCTGCAGACAGCCCGTGGCCTCGCCGCCGCACTCGCTCAGCGCCGCACATGCGCACACGAACCGACCCACCGCCACCACTGTGGACACTTACACAGAGATGCGGCACGAGAGTGTGCAGGTTGATGTGGTCGGGCGCGAACATCTGCAGCTGCTGCAGACAGCCCGTGGCCTCGCCGCCGCACTCGCTCAGCGCCGCACATGCGCACACGAACCGACCCACCGCCACCACTGTGGACACTTACACAGAGATGCGGCACGAGAGTGTGCAGGTTGATGTGGTCGGGCGCGAACATCTGCAGCTGCTGCAGACAGCCCGTGGCCTCGCCGCCGCACTCGCTCAGCGCCGCACATGCGCACACGAACCGACCCACCGCCACCACTGTGGACACTTACACAGAGATGCGGCACGAGAGTGTGCAGGTTGATGTGGTCGGGCGCGAACATCTGCAGCTGCTGCAGACAGCCCGTGGCCTCGCCGCCGCACTCGCTCAGCGCCGCACATGCGCACACGAACCGACCCACCGCCACCACTGTGGACACTTACACAGAGATGCGGCACGAGAGTGTGCAGGTTGATGTGGTCGGGCGCGAACATCTGCAGCTGCTGCAGACAGCCCGTGGCCTCGCCGCCGCACTCGCTCAGCGCCGCACATGCGCACACGAACCGACCCACCGCCACCACTGTGGACACTTACACAGAGATGCGGCACGAGAGTGTGCAGGTTGATGTGGTCGGGCGCGAACATCTGCAGCTGCTGCAGACAGCCCGTGGCCTCGCCGCCGCACTCGCTCAGCGCCGCACATGCGCACACGAACCGACCCACCGCCACCACTGTGGACACTTACACAGAGATGCGGCACGAGAGTGTGCAGGTTGATGTGGTCGGGCGCGAACATCTGCAGCTGCTGCAGACAGCCCGTGGCCTCGCCGCCGCACTCGCTCAGCGCCGCACATGCGCACACGAACCGACCCACCGCCACCACTGTGGACACTTACACAGAGATGCGGCACGAGAGTGTGCAGGTTGATGTGGTCGGGCGCGAACATCTGCAGCTGCTGCAGACAGCCCGTGGCCTCGCCGCCGCACTCGCTCAGCGCCGCACATGCGCACACGAACCGACCCACCGCCACCACTGTGGACACTTACACAGAGATGCGGCACGAGAGTGTGCAGGTTGATGTGGTCGGGCGCGAACATCTGCAGCTGCTGCAGACAGCCCGTGGCCTCGCCGCCGCACTCGCTCAGCGCCGCACATGCGCACACGAACCGACCCACCGCCACCACTGTGGACACTTACACAGAGATGCGGCACGAGAGTGTGCAGGTTGATGTGGTCGGGCGCGAACATCTGCAGCTGCTGCAGACAGCCCGTGGCCTCGCCGCCGCACTCGCTCAGCGCCGCACATGCGCACACGAACCGACCCACCGCCACCACTGTGGACACTTACACAGAGATGCGGCACGAGAGTGTGCAGGTTGATGTGGTCGGGCGCGAACATCTGCAGCTGCTGCAGACAGCCCGTGGCCTCGCCGCCGCACTCGCTCAGCGCCGCACATGCGCACACGAACCGACCCACCGCCACCACTGTGGACACTTACACAGAGATGCGGCACGAGAGTGTGCAGGTTGATGTGGTCGGGCGCGAACATCTGCAGCTGCTGCAGACAGCCCGTGGCCTCGCCGCCGCACTCGCTCAGCGCCGCACATGCGCACACGAACCGACCCACCGCCACCACTGTGGACACTTACACAGAGATGCGGCACGAGAGTGTGCAGGTTGATGTGGTCGGGCGCGAACATCTGCAGCTGCTGCAGACAGCCCGTGGCCTCGCCGCCGCACTCGCTCAGCGCCGCACATGCGCACACGAACCGACCCACCGCCACCACTGTGGACACTTACACAGAGATGCGGCACGAGAGTGTGCAGGTTGATGTGGTCGGGCGCGAACATCTGCAGCTGCTGCAGACAGCCCGTGGCCTCGCCGCCGCACTCGCTCAGCGCCGCACATGCGCACACGAACCGACCCACCGCCACCACTGTGGACACTTACACAGAGATGCGGCACGAGAGTGTGCAGGTTGATGTGGTCGGGCGCGAACATCTGCAGCTGCTGCAGACAGCCCGTGGCCTCGCCGCCGCACTCGCTCAGCGCCGCACATGCGCACACGAACCGACCCACCGCCACCACTGTGGACACTTACACAGAGATGCGGCACGAGAGTGTGCAGGTTGATGTGGTCGGGCGCGAACATCTGCAGCTGCTGCAGACAGCCCGTGGCCTCGCCGCCGCACTCGCTCAGCGCCGCACATGCGCACACGAACCGACCCACCGCCACCACTGTGGACACTTACACAGAGATGCGGCACGAGAGTGTGCAGGTTGATGTGGTCGGGCGCGAACATCTGCAGCTGCTGCAGACAGCCCGTGGCCTCGCCGCCGCACTCGCTCAGCGCCGCACATGCGCACACGAACCGACCCACCGCCACCACTGTGGACACTTACACAGAGATGCGGCACGAGAGTGTGCAGGTTGATGTGGTCGGGCGCGAACATCTGCAGCTGCTGCAGACAGCCCGTGGCCTCGCCGCCGCACTCGCTCAGCGCCGCACATGCGCACACGAACCGACCCACCGCCACCACTGTGGACACTTACACAGAGATGCGGCACGAGAGTGTGCAGGTTGATGTGGTCGGGCGCGAACATCTGCAGCTGCTGCAGACAGCCCGTGGCCTCGCCGCCGCACTCGCTCAGCGCCGCACATGCGCACACGAACCGACCCACCGCCACCACTGTGGACACTTACACAGAGATGCGGCACGAGAGTGTGCAGGTTGATGTGGTCGGGCGCGAACATCTGCAGCTGCTGCAGACAGCCCGTGGCCTCGCCGCCGCACTCGCTCAGCGCCGCACATGCGCACACGAACCGACCCACCGCCACCACTGTGGACACTTACACAGAGATGTGGCACGAGAGTGTGCAGGTTGATGTGGTCGGGCGCGAACATCTGCAGCTGCTGCAGACAGCCCGTGGCCTCGCCGCCGCACTCGCTCATCGCCGCACATGCGCACACGAACCGACCCACCGCCACCACTGTGGACACTTACACAGAGATGCGGCACGAGAGTGTGCAGGTTGATGTGGTCGGGCGCGATAATCTGCAGCTGCTGCAGACAGCCCGTGGCCTCGCCGCCGCACTCGCTCAGCGCCGCACATGCGCACACGAACCGACCCACCGCCACCACTGTGGACACTTACACAGAGATGCGGCACGAGAGTGTGCAGGTTGATGTGGTCGGGCGCGAACATCTGCAGCTGCTGCAGACAGCCCGTGGCCTCGCCGCCGCACTCGCTCAGCGCCGCACATGCGCACACGAACCGACCCACCGCCACCACTGTGGACACTTACACAGAGATGCGGCACGAGAGTGTGCAGGTTGATGTGGTCGGGCGCGAACATCTGCAGCTGCTGCAGACAGCCCGTGGCCTCGCCGCCGCACTCGCTCAGCGCCGCACATGCGCACACGAACCGACCCACCGCCACCACTGTGGACACTTACACAGAGATGCGGCACGAGAGTGTGCAGGTTGATGTGGTCGGGCGCGAACATCTGCAGCTGCTGCAGACAGCCCGTGGCCTCGCCGCCGCACTCGCTCAGCGCCGCACATGCGCACACGAACCGACCCACCGCCACCACTGTGGACACTTACACAGAGATGCGGCACGAGAGTGTGCAGGTTGATGTGGTCGGGCGCGAACATCTGCAGCTGCTGCAGACAGCCCGTGGCCTCGGCACGCGCGCCACCGCCGCACTCGCTTAGCGCCGCACATGCGCACACGAACCGACCCACCGCCACCACTGTAAAAATATATTGCTTTCACAACTAGAATAACTTTACAAACATGACACTTGTGTTAACAAGCAGACGATGCTCCGTCCGTCACTCGACACAAGTATTATCATTAGTTTGATTTAGCTAGCTCGTACAAATCGGCGTTTGGTCTTGCTACGCTTTGTTTTAACGAGCAACAGTCATAGGCTGTAACATTTCGGTGTGACATTACGATAACTCTACTTATAGCGCGCGCGTGGTTCCGGCCACGGCGGCTGGGGCGCCACCTACTTAAAGGTTCGTAACGTTGTAAGTGCGTAACATCCGTAGCCTATCAATTCTTTGGACCACTACCCACTTTCAACGGTTCGGTCGTCAGAGTGTAGGCCCGCTTAAATCACAACGCGCGACGCTATAAAGCCCAAAACACACAGTACGGAGGCAGAGCGGTACCGGTGGCAGATATTTCTATTGTTCGTATTAGTAAGAAACTTTACACACAAGATTACTACTACTTACAGGGGACGATTCGAAGTGATACGACAGTTGATACCTCCTATTTCTTCTTGTAATTAACCTTATAACTAATAGGCTAGGTCCTGTAGCATCAAGCCGTAACCAGTACAAAGACATCATATCACACTTGTGTAACAAATACACAGACAGAACACAATATTGAATTACCTTGAAGCTCTGGTCCCACAACAGTGATCAAAGCTGACAGTAGTCGTCCAATGCTGCGGTGCAAATCTTCTTGGAAAGGCGGTGCACTGAATAAAAGCTTCAACGCGAGATTCAAAGTCGATTCCACGTGGCCTCGGAACATTGGACCGGAGGCGTCAGCTAGTACTGAGAGTGCGTGGAGTGACCACACCTGGAAAAGACATTTAAATTACAGTTTTCATTGTCTTATTAGTTCTAGTGGATACATGCCACTAAGTAACGAACTAAGCACTCAATTACATATATACTACTAGTAGTTGGTATGTACGTAAGCAGATAACCATTATTCGGCGATTCTTTTAACTGTCAATGTTATTGAATTTAGATATTTAATCCTTAAATTTAATGAAAAAGCTTTCAAAATTATTTATCATAATTAGTTAGAGGACATTGTTTGATAATCATTTTAAGAGATGATAGTATTTTCCTTTTAGACATACCTAAAATTCCAATCAAGGCCTATAACCGACAATACGGCTTCCGCCATTGTCGCTCAACCGGCGACCGTCTTCGTGTATCTCACACAACGATGGGCACTAGCCATTGAAAGCCAAGGTGAGGCATTGGTTGTCGGCTTGGACATGGCGAAGGCCTTCGATCGGGTCTGGCACAAAAGTCTTCTATCGAAGTTACCATCATACGGACTGCCCAAGGGAATATGCGAATGGGTTGCCAGCTTTTTATCCGGCAGATGCATCCGAACTGTGGTTGACGGTGTTTGCTCTAACCGCATGGACATAAATGCTGGCGTCCCGCAAGGCTCTTTGTTGTCCCCGACGCTGTTCCTGGTGCATGTCAATGATATGTTGTCAATTGAGTGCATTCATTGCTATGCGGATGACAGTACTGGGGATACTCATTACACGAGCCGCGCTAATATTCCTCGGTCCACAGTGGAGGAAAGCTACGAACGGCTTGTGTCTGAAATCGGGAATACTCTGGATAGAGTATCCGAATGGGGAAGACAAAATTTAGTCGTGTTTAACCCAGCTTAGACACAAGCCTGCGCGTTCACCGCTAAGAAAACCTCATTCGCTGTGTCTCCTCAACTCCAGAGAGACGGAGATGGTGAGAGATGTGCTCTCGCCATCTCCAAGAATATTGGAATCCTTGGTCTCGACATCTCAAGTTATGTACAGTACCGACTACAGTTACTGTAGATCACTTGAGATGTAAATGACTACATTTAGAGAGCAAAGTCAAGCTGGCTTCCAAAAAGCTTAGTGTGCTCATTAGAGCTAAGCGGTACGTCAATGCGGGGCAAAGACTGCTTCTATATAAGTCGCAAGTCCGGCCTCACATTGAGTACTGCAATCATATCTGGGCAGGAGCACCAAAATACCAGCTTGATCCTTTTGATGCGGTACAGAGACGAACCTTGAGAATTGTCGATGAGCCCAAACTCACAGGCGGTATAGAGCGACTAAGTCTCAGAAGGGACTTTGTCTCCATTTGTGTGTTTTAGCGCTTGTATAATGGATTGTGTTCTAAGGAGTTGTTTGAGATGATGCCCTCAGCTACTTTTTATCATCGCAATGCTCGCCATCGGCAGGGATTTTATTCTCTCACCTTACAACCTAATTGGAGCTGCACCAAGCGGTTGCAAAGGATTTTTTCCCGCGGACGTTCAAGTTGTGGAATGAACTCCCTGCCGAGGTTTTCCCACAAGATATGGGTACTTGGTTCTTCAAAAAGGGTGTTAAAAGGTTTTTACAGGGTTGGCAACGCGCAAGTGATGCCTCTGGTGTTGTAGGCGTCCATAGGCTACGGTGACCACTTACCATCAGGTGGGCCGTATGCAATTTTGCCACTTTAGTGGAATAAAAAAACATGAAAATATTCAGTGTAATTGAGACGGCTACAAATATGATATATCGAGATTTCAGATATTTTTTTAATAATTTCGTTGGATTCTATTTTGATTGATTGATTACTATTTTGTCCTTAAGAAGACATGAAGATCACTAAGGAATGTAACGCACCTGTAGCTCGAGAGCGGCAGTGTCCTGCGCGAGGGCCCTGAGCACGGGCAGCGCGGCGGCGCTGCACGCGGCGCCGCGCGCGCGCTGCACGGCGCCCACGGCGGCGGCGGCGGCGGCGCGCACGGAGCGGTTGAAGATCACTAAGGAATGTAACGCACCTGTAGCTCGAGAGCGGCAGTGTCCTGCGCGAGGGCCCTGAGCACGGGCAGCGCGGCGGCGCTGCACGCGGCGCCGCGCGCGCGCTGCACGGCGCCCACGGCGGCGGCGGCGGCGGCGCGCACGGAGCGGTTGAAGATCACTAAGGAATGTAACGCACCTGTAGCTCGAGAGCGGCAGTGTCCTGCGCGAGGGCCCTGAGCACGGGCAGCGCGGCGGCGCTGCACGCGGCGCCGCGCGCGCGCTGCACGGCGCCCACGGCGGCGGCGGCGGCGGCGCGCACGGAGCGGTTGAAGATCACTAAGGAATGTAACGCACCTGTAGCTCGAGAGCGGCAGTGTCCTGCGCGAGGGCCCTGAGCACGGGCAGCGCGGCGGCGCTGCACGCGGCGCCGCGCGCGCGCTGCACGGCGCCCACGGCGGCGGCGGCGGCGGCGCGCACGGAGCGGTTGAAGATCACTAAGGAATGTAACGCACCTGTAGCTCGAGAGCGGCAGTGTCCTGCGCGAGGGCCCTGAGCACGGGCAGCGCGGCGGCGCTGCACGCGGCGCCGCGCGCGCGCTGCACGGCGCCCACGGCGGCGGCGGCGGCGGCGCGCACGGAGCGGTTGAAGATCACTAAGGAATGTAACGCACCTGTAGCTCGAGAGCGGCAGTGTCCTGCGCGAGGGCCCTGAGCACGGGCAGCGCGGCGGCGCTGCACGCGGCGCCGCGCGCGCGCTGCACGGCGCCCACGGCGGCGGCGGCGGCGGCGCGCACGGAGCGGTTGAAGATCACTAAGGAATGTAACGCACCTGTAGCTCGAGAGCGGCAGTGTCCTGCGCGAGGGCCCTGAGCACGGGCAGCGCGGCGGCGCTGCACGCGGCGCCGCGCGCGCGCTGCACGGCGCCCACGGCGGCGGCGGCGGCGGCGCGCACGGAGCGGTTGAAGATCACTAAGGAATGTAACGCACCTGTAGCTCGAGAGCGGCAGTGTCCTGCGCGAGGGCCCTGAGCACGGGCAGCGCGGCGGCGCTGCACGCGGCGCCGCGCGCGCGCTGCACGGCGCCCACGGCGGCGGCGGCGGCGGCGCGCACGGAGCGGTTGAAGATCACTAAGGAATGTAACGCACCTGTAGCTCGAGAGCGGCAGTGTCCTGCGCGAGGGCCCTGAGCACGGGCAGCGCGGCGGCGCTGCACGCGGCGCCGCGCGCGCGCTGCACGGCGCCCACGGCGGCGGCGGCGGCGGCGCGCACGGAGCGGTTGAAGATCACTAAGGAATGTAACGCACCTGTAGCTCGAGAGCGGCAGTGTCCTGCGCGAGGGCCCTGAGCACGGGCAGCGCGGCGGCGCTGCACGCGGCGCCGCGCGCGCGCTGCACGGCGCCCACGGCGGCGGCGGCGGCGGCGCGCACGGAGCGGTTGAAGATCACTAAGGAATGTAACGCACCTGTAGCTCGAGAGCGGCAGTGTCCTGCGCGAGGGCCCTGAGCACGGGCAGCGCGGCGGCGCTGCACGCGGCGCCGCGCGCGCGCTGCACGGCGCCCACGGCGGCGGCGGCGGCGGCGCGCACGGAGCGGTTGAAGATCACTAAGGAATGTAACGCACCTGTAGCTCGAGAGCGGCAGTGTCCTGCGCGAGGGCCCTGAGCACGGGCAGCGCGGCGGCGCTGCACGCGGCGCCGCGCGCGCGCTGCACGGCGCCCACGGCGGCGGCGGCGGCGGCGCGCACGGAGCGGTTGAAGATCACTAAGGAATGTAACGCACCTGTAGCTCGAGAGCGGCAGTGTCCTGCGCGAGGGCCCTGAGCACGGGCAGCGCGGCGGCGCTGCACGCGGCGCCGCGCGCGCGCTGCACGGCGCCCACGGCGGCGGCGGCGGCGGCGCGCACGGAGCGGTTGAAGATCACTAAGGAATGTAACGCACCTGTAGCTCGAGAGCGGCAGTGTCCTGCGCGAGGGCCCTGAGCACGGGCAGCGCGGCGGCGCTGCACGCGGCGCCGCGCGCGCGCTGCACGGCGCCCACGGCGGCGGCGGCGGCGGCGCGCACGGAGCGGTTGAAGATCACTAAGGAATGTAACGCACCTGTAGCTCGAGAGCGGCAGTGTCCTGCGCGAGGGCCCTGAGCACGGGCAGCGCGGCGGCGCTGCACGCGGCGCCGCGCGCGCGCTGCACGGCGCCCACGGCGGCGGCGGCGGCGGCGCGCACGGAGCGGTTGAAGATCACTAAGGAATGTAACGCACCTGTAGCTCGAGAGCGGCAGTGTCCTGCGCGAGGGCCCTGAGCACGGGCAGCGCGGCGGCGCTGCACGCGGCGCCGCGCGCGCGCTGCACGGCGCCCACGGCGGCGGCGGCGGCGGCGCGCACGGAGCGGTTGAAGATCACTAAGGAATGTAACGCACCTGTAGCTCGAGAGCGGCAGTGTCCTGCGCGAGGGCCCTGAGCACGGGCAGCGCGGCGGCGCTGCACGCGGCGCCGCGCGCGCGCTGCACGGCGCCCACGGCGGCGGCGGCGGCGGCGCGCACGGAGCGGTTGAAGATCACTAAGGAATGTAACGCACCTGTAGCTCGAGAGCGGCAGTGTCCTGCGCGAGGGCCCTGAGCACGGGCAGCGCGGCGGCGCTGCACGCGGCGCCGCGCGCGCGCTGCACGGCGCCCACGGCGGCGGCGGCGGCGGCGCGCACGGAGCGGTTGAAGATCACTAAGGAATGTAACGCACCTGTAGCTCGAGAGCGGCAGTGTCCTGCGCGAGGGCCCTGAGCACGGGCAGCGCGGCGGCGCTGCACGCGGCGCCGCGCGCGCGCTGCACGGCGCCCACGGCGGCGGCGGCGGCGGCGCGCACGGAGCGGTTGAAGATCACTAAGGAATGTAACGCACCTGTAGCTCGAGAGCGGCAGTGTCCTGCGCGAGGGCCCTGAGCACGGGCAGCGCGGCGGCGCTGCACGCGGCGCCGCGCGCGCGCTGCACGGCGCCCACGGCGGCGGCGGCGGCGGCGCGCACGGAGCGGTTGAAGATCACTAAGGAATGTAACGCACCTGTAGCTCGAGAGCGGCAGTGTCCTGCGCGAGGGCCCTGAGCACGGGCAGCGCGGCGGCGCTGCACGCGGCGCCGCGCGCGCGCTGCACGGCGCCCACGGCGGCGGCGGCGGCGGCGCGCACGGAGCGGTTGCCCGCGCTGCGCGCCAGGGCGATGACCTTCTCGCTGAGCGCCTGGCTCTCCGCCTCCGAGATGCAGCCGCACAGCCGCCCCGCGCACGACGCTGCTGCCGCGCGAACTGTGGGGCTGTTCGCTGATAACCCACCCTAGAGGATTAAAACTCGTATGTTGTAACGACCCAATTATCTGAGTTCAGTGTAACGCCGTAGTAAAAATGTACTACAAACATTTTTATTCAAATTCAAATAATTGATTTCAAAAACATGATACGTACTACAGGTGTCAAAATTAAATACATGGTTCACAGTATATTCTGTCCAATGGGACGTGCAAATGAGATATCATGTGCTTCATAATAATACAACATAAATAAGTACACTAGTCTTAGAAGGCAATGACATATAAAATGAAACACATTATAATTTTGTTAAAACTCACAATAACAAGTTCTGTAGCAATATTCTTGACAGCGTCCTGTCCGAGTGAACTCTTCAATTCGGCCAAAGTTCGCAACGCCAATAACATCGCGGTGAAAATGTTCACTTGTATCGCTTCTTGACGGGCGCCTTTGCACACCTTGATACTTTCAGTGAAGTGTTCCAGCATTTGTTGTCTGTAAAAATATTATAAAAAAGATATTAATATGAATAAGTTGATTTAAAATCTGAGCGTTAACAAAAAAAAAACAATCCACATCTGTTACATATTTAGTTAATCCGCCAAATCAGTTTTGATGATATGTAAAAAATTCTGTATTATGTTAACTGTAAATATTCTTTATCTGTACTAATAATATACATACGAAAGTAAATCTGTCCGTTTGTCTGTTACGCTTTCAAGGTTAAACCATTAAAAATGATGGGTATATTATACGAATCTTGCCAAAATAGACTGCTTTTCATTTCTATATGTATTCACGTGATATGCGCCAGCGAAGCCGCGAGCAGAAATTAGTATCTAGAAATATGTCATACAAACTTTACATTCAAAGTGAAGTACACTTTGAATGTAAGGTGTATAATAATAATAACTTATTGGCAAAAAGGTACAATATACAGTCTACAAACAAGTAAAGGTACCAGGCACACACACTATAACATTATGGTGGTTTGTAAAACTATCCGCCACGCCTGCACACATACGGTACAGCTACGCACTCATGACCAAAGGAGAAGCCAGTGCACACTCACACAAGTATAGCTAATATCTATTAAAAACATAACTCGTAATCAATCCATCATAGCTGTATTGTATATGTGTGCATGCGTGGCGGATAGTTTTACAGACCGACATAATGTTATAGTGTGCGTGCCTGGTACCTTATGTTGTTTGTAGACTGTACATATATTATATTACTTAAAAGGTATTCAAAGAGCAAAAGCAAAATTTCAAATGTGCCCTAATTTTTTTAACACTTTGTATGTATAAAGAAAAAGTAATATATATGTAAAAGTATGCTTGATGAGCTCACAAATTACTTGGATTAACTTGTAACTACAATATATCATTTTGAATTCAGCATATTTACGACGTAAATACCAATAACAAATGACCATTTAACATCAAGAAAACAACATAAGTACCTATGTTTATTAGCAGCTCTAGAGAATATCTGCGGGAACAGCGTCACTGAAGCGTCAATAACCGCCACACCCAGCGGCTGCGCTCCCGTCATCCCGCGGTACAGGCAACACGGGTCGTGTTCCAACGCGCCTGAACCACTGGCACTTAGGGGCGATATTAACTGTTCCTCGATATCTGCTTGATCGGTGTCGTATATCCAACCTTCCTCTCCCAAAAGTATTGTGTCACGGGGGTGCATGGCGCTTCTTAGGGTGCCTGAGAATAAAATTTAATCATGGTAATCTAAATATGTTGAGTAATGAATATCAACAGATTAACGAAAAATTTTGAAATTGATAAAATTGATACAATAGATATTATACCACTTTATACGGCTTTTATCTTGTTGCTCATTTTGTTATACAGCACTATTATTACATAATTTTGAAACTTTTAACTACACTCGGGTGCAATATAGTAGTATAAAGTTAAAATTTTTACAAACTACAGTGAGTCAAGTGAGCAGCTTTGAGGTTTGTTGTTGTCGTCTTTTCGACAGTAAGGAAAAAAAATATATGTATTTATTTTTATTTTTTCAAAAATTTTCTCCTCTTCGATTTCATTGCACCTAAGTATACTATTGTTAAACACTTTTACTAGTTACTGTTTATTTATATTTAATTTAAAATATGTAGAAATAGAAGACGTGTGTATGTTTATATATATAATTCTGCGGTACATATGTAATGGATGTCATGTATGTCACAAATCCTTATAAACGATAGGACCGAAATTAAGAATTTTTCGTATGTGATGCGTCGAACTATCCACGTCTAAATATCTTAAATGTTTTAAATTCACAAACGGACCCGGCAGGTGATGCCGAGATCAATTCACTCAGGCAGGACAATGTCTGTTGGGTACATTCGTGTAAGTATAATAAAGAAGACATACCGGTAGCAACATTAACACCAGTAGGGTCGGCCGAGCCCGCCAGCTCGGCGGCCAGCAGGCGCAGCAGCGGCGCGGCGGGCGGCGCGGCGCCGGCGCCCAGCGCGCCGCCGGCCTGGTACAGGCGCAGGCGCAGCAGCGCCGCCGGCGCCTTCAGCGCGCCGCCGTACGCACGGACCACGCTGCTCACGCTGCCCGACATTACAACATCATTACAATCTATACTATTGTTACGCCCAGTGACATCTCTCGGCATTGTGGGAAAGACTCAGCAGTTCCGTCTAATAATTTACACCGCCATCTATTGACATCTTACGGAACTACGTAGTGTGAGTACGAGAATCGTAGAGAAGACGCTGGTACTTTCTCGAATCATCGTACTGTTTACATACCGGGAGTGGCGTTGCTAGAAAGCTCTAGAAGCGCTTTACCCGCGTATAAATAGGGCGCACGCGCACCGCCAAGGCAGTTTACAATCGTAAGCGATCAAGTGTTCATCGAAGCGAACGGAAACGGAAATACTACGGAGTTTGAAAAAGTGTGGTATAGTGTATGTTGTGTTTCAAATTTAATTGTGTGTTTGAATAAAACGTGTTTTAGTCGGTAATATTGTTTATATTCTTATCCGTCGAACCCAGCACGTAACACTATCATGAAACGGTTACAAGATTTTCAAACTGAAATCACCTATTTAAAAGAATTTAATTACCAAAATATGGCATTGTTTCATAAAATCCTATTTGTATTATAATACATTATGTTGACTGATGTTCTCTTCAACATCCATAACAGTCAATACATATATCCTTACAGTCCATTTAAGTCTCCATGACATTACGGAGATTTGTACCAAAGAATAACAGTAAACGGTCTCTCGCTCTCCTGATGCATTCAGCTCCAGATATGAAAACATATTAGTGTTTTAAGTAAAACGGAAGTACTGCTGTCATCTTTGTGATCGTAAACAATTCGTATACTGTTGTCAAAATTGTAAAACTCTTATATAACAGCTTAACAATTGTCACAACATTATACGAATTGTTAAAATTTAGGAAGTTTTTCTTTACTTCTGTATTGAAGTAAAGGAAAACTTTGTGACAATCTGCATGTCTGTTAGTTCTCCATAATGGACCAATGTGCAATGAACCAACATGGCTGACTATACTAACTCTTCAAACACTAAGAGTAGCCCGTGCCCAACAGTGAATTGTATGCGAACCTTATATATTATTTACAATACATTCTTGTGGTATAACTAATATTTCACCATATTCTATAATTTAATCGTAACACTTCAATAGTACATTTAGGCATCATATATTTCAAATAAAGACAGGTCGTATGTGTAACACTTACTTGGTCAGAACAGCTATAGCTCCATCAATGGGTTGAGTGAGCCGTTTAGCGGTGTCATCGTTATTGACCAGTGAGGGACAATGTATCAGCAAGCTGTGTAATGCTGATAATGCGCCGGCGCGACCTTCCAGTGTAACCTGAGAACCGAAATCAATGTTTGTATTCTAATTGTATTCTTATTGTCACTTTTTTATCAATTTGTCAAGCTCTAAGGATTTCTGGAAAATAGTGTTCTTTTAGTTTTGTGAATAGATGGAATTATGCCTGTGCAAATTATATAAGTGTTAGACTTAGGTACGTCTCTAATAAGTAGGTAGGTACCTGTTGATGTTAATAATGCAATATTGTGACTAGTATTTGTAAGTACAAGTAACACATTGCATTATTAACATCTATGTAAACTAGATAATTAAATTTGACAATTCATTAAGCTATCGCTACTTCATAAGTGTGGTTTGTGGGGAAAAGACAAACTTTCTCTGTACTGATCTATCACTCTTGATCTGATTTTGAATTCTGAGATTGAATTCCTCTAACTTGAATAGATACGATCAATAACCTGCAACTATTACACAAACCTCTATTCTTATCGCACAGTAACAAAATGTCGAAAATTTATAATAATTAATAATTATGGATTGGTTTACCTGCCAAGTAAACGCGTCTCCTCTGGACTTCTCCGATTCGAGTTCCTTAGCTGATCGCGGGAAACTGTTTCTCCACAACAGCAACATACGCGGCAATAGACCGCGTACGACTGGCACTCCTGCAACATGATAAAACGGATTAAAAACAAAATAATGCCAATTACAGAGTAAGCCTAGTAGATAATATATAAAAATAATAATTTATAGTTGCTCGTCATAAATATTGCGAGCAGAACGTTCAAGAAAAATTCTTTTTGCCGTCATAAAAATAAAATAAGTGATAAGCGTCCGCCAGAAGTTTAATAAAAATAGGTTGGTCGATATTACTGACGTCACAAATCCGCTCGCAGTTCGCTTCGATTTTCTTTAGCGGGCATTAACAGCACTTACTCTACGCGCCGAAGTGATACGAGCTAGCCGATACACCGATACGGTGCCTCATCGGCTGTCTTCATAATATCATATGAGCCGGCAAGCGATACTCTGATATTATAAGCGTTACACGCAATACCCGCTTATAATCAGGCAACCCATAATACTCTTCGTCACCTTAGAAGCATACAAATTAAATACTATAATCAACGCAATAAGTTGCTGGCTTACCTAGCGTGCATATAGCGCCGACAATAAGCCAGCCAGCATTAGTTCTCGCGGCTGTTAGTCGACTGCTTTGCCCGGCAGACCGCAGTAACTGTTCAGCCGCGTTGAAGGCGACTTTGCCTCGGCCGTGTGGCACGCCCAAAGGTGAGAGACGTACTGCGCCTAATATTGCTGCTAAGGCTGCCGAGTAACCTATAGAATTGAATAATAAAGTATTAGTATATTTGATTGTTGAATAGAGTAAGAAAATCATATGTAAATGTTATTAAATTAGAAATTGCTGTATCTAGATACCACGTTTTTTTTTTTTGCGGAATTACTACTAACGAAACAGGCGAGATAAAGAAGATACTATAACTAGCGAGAAATCCTGAATTCCGCCGCGAATACCAAATAATAATTACATTAGTACGACATTAGTCTCTTACACATTTGTCAATGAGCGGCGTGATCTGTGACGGCAGCGCCACGCACACGCAGCAGATACACCACGCACGGGTGCTCTAGTACCTGCGATATACAAACACTAACCAGAGATATGATGCGGCGTGGGTCTGGCGGCGTCGAGCGCGTCGACGCACTTGTCGATGAGCGGCGTGATCTGCGACGGCAGCGCCACGCACACGCAGCGGATACACCACGCACGGGTGCTCTAGTACCTGCGATATACAAACACTAACCAGAGATATGATGCGGCGTGGGACTGGCGGCGTCGAGCGCGTCGACGCACTTGTCGATGAGCGGCGTGATCTGCGACGGCAGCGCCACGCACACGCAGCGGATACACCACGCACGGGTGCTCTAGTACCTGCGATATACAAACACTAACCAGAGATATGATGCGGCGTGGGTCTGGCGGCGTCGAGCGCGTCGACGCACTTGTCGATGAGCGGCGTGATCTGCGACGGCAGCGCCACGCACACGCAGCGGATACACCACGCACGGGTGCTCTAGTACCTGCGATATACAAACACTAACCAGAGATATGATGCGGCGTGGGTCTGGCGGCGTCGAGCGCGTCGACGCACTTGTCGATGAGCGGCGTGATCTGCGACGGCAGCGCCACGCACACGCAGCGGATACACCACGCCGCTGCCAAGCGAGCAGCAACACACGGATGTTCAAGTACCTGCATTTAACAGAATATAGAAACACGTCTATACCCCAAGGATAATGTAATAGGATACAAGCGAATCCACCATCACCTCGGGCTCAATTGCACGCCGAATGCTGTTACTGATAATCGCTTAACTGAAATACCTAATCACACTGTCGCCATCGGGACATGAGGTCCCCGTGAAGTCAGCGGCGAACGACATCGGACCAAGAAGACAGTCACATAAGTCGAGTTATCTACTTATCGACGACTTCGATAATCTAACGATGTATGTATCTTATGTGGGGGCCAGTCAGTGCAGACCGGCGACACTTCGACCCAGTGGGATCTTTTGTGTCGACACTCTCCCAATAACGACTGCCACAGATGTTCATAGCAGCCAGGACCGACGGCTTAACGTGCTCTCCGAGGCACGGAGCAGGCAATAATCTAACGATAATAAGACACTCAATTGATTTCATTGTACAAGGTAGGGAAAGGCGTGACATCGACAAGATGGGATTTGGTGGGGCTACAGTTATATTTTGAAGTGAGACGAACGTCAAGGGGCTAAGCACGACGACCAACACCAGAAGCTAATCTCAGCTCCCTCGAGCGGGGCTCCGACATTTCCAGCAAAAGTCGAAGGCCAATCAACACCTTCTCACAGGCTACTGGCTGAACTTCTTCGCAGAGCGACCGGCCGGCAAGCCTCGAGGAAGGCGCTCCTAACGGGGCACACCGAAAACAACAGAAATCCACCTAAAGAAGCCACGAGCTTCAACGGCTTCTCCGCCCACCTAATGTAGGTGAGAAGATATCTCTGGTCAAGGGTCAGTCGTTCGTAGGCGACGAAGAAGATCGGACCATCCAAACGGCACCGCTAGTTCTCTCGGCTCTTATTGTAATTAGTGCTAATAATTCTACTCGGAAACTATTTAGTGTACCTAAGTCTTTAATTTCTGTAAAATAAAATGATTGTAGAAGTGTATAGCTGCGGTTTGAAATTTATGCCATTAACCCGCTACCAGAGAACCCTACTCTAATCGTCTATGCCACTAATTTATCGCATACCACGTTATACTCAACTAAATATCTAGTTATTGTACTCACCGTACAGATAGCATCGATCATGTTCAACGAAGTATCCGACACAAGGTTTTGAACAGACGTGCCTAATTGAAGCGCCAATTCTCCAGCTTCCATTAAAGCGCATACCAATAGGTGTTGGCTAAATAATGTCTCCTGAAACAAATCAAGTATAAATGTTATATCGTTTTTTTTTTTGTTTATATCTTACTAGGTTCAAGCAAATATTTAATAAATATAATTATATACCATGATAAATTTAATAAAAACATCGACATAATATATAATAGTGGTTAAAGTATGAAATTGCCGTTGTATAGTAATAGATACATTGAATTGACATAAAACCTTCATGGTGTGAGATTTTCGAGTGAAACTTTTCAAATGACACCTATAAGATTCTTCTTTAAAAAAATGTGTAACATTCAATTTATTCAAACTTTCAATTGTTTTTTTTTTTTATTAAGCTTAGACGGGAAAGATGGATACTTCGAAAATCCGAGTCATTTTTTAATACGAGTTCCGACGCGGAACTAACGCGGCAGAAACGGCTCGCAATACCAACGCTGCGTTTGGAGAGGACACTGCTAATAAACGCACCGTGCGTTTTTGGTTTAAACGCTTTCATAATGGAAACTTCGACTTGAAGAAAGAACCACGTGGAAGACCACCCACACAGGTGAATAACACTGAATTGAAGGAGATGGTGGAAGCCAATCCGAGTCAAACTACTCAGGATTAGCGCCATGGTTTAACGTTACTCTACCTACAATATTGGCTCATTTGCATCAAATCAATAAGATAAAAAAATATGAAAAATGGGTGCCTCATGATGATATGACTGATCTGCAGAAAGAAATGCGTGTTGAAACTTTTGTTGCCTTGTTGAATCGGTACAGAAATGAAGTAATATTAGATCGAAATGTCATATGTAACGAAAAGTGGATTCTTTACGATAACCGTAAGCGAAAAATGCAATGGCTAACCCCAGGTCTAACAGTGCCCTAAAGCAAAGCTAACCAATAAAAAGGTAATGGAAGCTGTTTGGTGGTTTCTTCATGGTGTTATTCATTATAGCTTTTTCAGGTCTGGTCAAGCAATAACAGATGTTTACTGTGCCGAACTTCGAACAATGATGGCGAAACTGACAGTTAAACAGCCCCGACTCGTGAATCGATCTTCACCATTATAGCTCCGTGATAACATTGATAACACAAGACCTCATACTGCACGAGAAAGTGTTGTAACTCTACAGGAGCTGCAGTTAGAAACCATACGTTATCCTCCGTACTCACCAGACCTTGCTCCAACGGACTACCATTTTTTTCGTGATTAGAACAATTTTCTACGAGATAAATATTTTTTTCCCAGGAGGCACTACAAAATGCTTTCACACAGTTTGTCGAATCTAGATCCCCAGAGTTCTATCGTAAAGGCATAAATAAACTTCCGTGTAGATGGCAGCAATGTATAGATAATGAGGGTAAATATTTCGATTAAATAAATATGGTACATCTTAGAAAAACCAGTTTTAATTTTTCAGTACAAATCTGCAATTTCGTACTTTAACCCCTAACATTATAGCAACCGAATAATTTTGCTGTATTACCAAAAATGTATTAACGCCCCAAATATATATTAAATTCAATCTTCTTTCGACATAGCTACGATCTAACCTAATTATATTCAGGTTGAGATAAATTAGGTTCTAAAATGTCAAAGACAATCTAGTTATCAGCAAGAAAACTACAATATAAAATAAACAGTAAAAGCAATATAATAAATTATATTTCTTACCTGATTACAATCCTTAGCATTCTCTGGATTGAAGTCAATACTGTTCATCTGTTTAATAACTATTTGTATGATCTCTCTGCACGCTGATGCTTGCGCTTTCTCGCCTAGCATTTTACCCAACGTGTTCCGTAGAATAAAGTTGATGCATTTTCTGTAAAGGGAATAAAAGTTCTTGAAATATTTAATTTCAGTTGTAGTTTTAAATTAAGACTGAAGTAAGAAGACAAAGTTACAATCATGAACTATATTATACAACTGTATATAGTATACTATCAAGTCTAACATGCCTAGTGGACTTTGTCCCGGCAATGAGTTTTATGAGATCCATAGATAACTGATAATAATCTGCATTATCTTTGCAATCTGAAAAATAAATTATTTTCATTCGCGTGTGGGTCATTAAGAGGTTTTTGTGCCTTTTACGGTACTTCAGTACCAGAAATTACCCTACCTCTTTATGATGTTGGTACAGATAACAATTTTCTTTATCATAATAATAATATTCTACCACATACACACAACACCATCTATCCCTAAGCAGAGCTTGTGCTATGGGTACTAGACAATGGATTAACATACATATATACTTTTTTTTATAAATACGTCCATATTATACACTATTAAACTGTACAATTAATTATATTAAACTGTTTAGTTACACTTTCCCTGACGTTTCGAAACGTTGTTTACTTCCAATGTATAATATTCGCGTAAAAGTAGACAATATTAAGTACATATATTTATATAATATCAAATTTTACAACACATTAGACCCAATACTGTTCTGCAACCCCTTCATCTTTAAAGGACCGAGTGGTCTGACTCACCTAGAATATACTGCGTCTACATGCGAGCTAGCAGCTTTAGGGTTGGCAACCAGATCCAACACGTGGTTCAGGAACGTCGTCATGTTGCGCTCCAACCACACACCACCCATGTTTTGAACGAATACTACGTATGCCTGTGGAAATATCAATTTATGTAATAAGTACCTTAGATATTCTTAAGACTGTCTAATATTTAACTTACGTACCTAATCATATGTATATAGATTTACGTCTGTATAGTTTACATTACAGCCTCGGTAGCGCAGAGTTAGTGAATGCAACTTCTACGCATAAGGTCTCGGCTAATGGCAATATTTCTATTGCCGGATCCGCAAAAAAAAGATTGCCTTTTCTGTCAATAAATTCTCAATAGCAGCCTGGAGTAGGAGTTAGTGGTGTTGCCCAACCCCGTGTTTTGGAAAACAAGTGAGGCCGTTGGTTCTGCACCTGATCTCTTTCCAGTCTTGTTAGATTGCGGTACCATCGGACTATAATAGTGAAGGAATAGAGAGGGCTATTTTGTGTGCACAAATACTTCTGTACTATATCTCTTGCGCACCTGTGCAAGGCTGGCTATTGGATCCTAGCTAATGCCCGATTTAGAAGAAAGAGTGCGAAGATAGACCGAAATTTATCATGTTACTATTACTAGCACATACACCAATGCTTGGCTTGCGATATACCCACGCAGAAAATGGCTAATCTCAAACAATACAGGACTATATAGCACCAATGATAGAATCATTCATATAACACTTACATGAGTAACACAAACGCGAACTTCCCTGTTGACTCCTGAGCCAGATTTGATGATCTCCCCTTTGAGGAACGAGGTACCGCCGCGGAGGAATGCACCCATGAGAAGGTTCAATGCTTCGTCCAGAGATACCACGTTCTTCGGCGGCTCTTTCTTTTGTTGAACTGCAATAAAAAATAGCGAGCTATAAAAAAATTAACATATAACATATATAGTCTCAAGCCTATATCACTGAAATGGTCACCAACAAAACCACGCTTACAGTCAAACTCAGCCACACTATTAGATCGTCGCTTCATGTATACTACCTATACTAATATTTTAAAGAGAAAGTGCAAATTCTGTGAGTTCCATACATTACATTTTACTATTTAAAAGGTATATTATTCTTGATAGGCATAAGTAATTCTACAAATGCGAATGTAAGTTTTTTTTTAATTTCCATTAAATTACTCGACCAATCATCATGACGCTTCGCATACACATTGTCAGCGGTACAAAAAAGTAAATCAGGTACTTTTTATCCAGTTAAAAAATCTACACTGACACGACGGAAGAAGCTTAAGATTAAGTTCAATTCAAGCGAAATCGGCGAGGCCCGCTAGTCCATAAAGATACTAAATCATACTTGTTAACTATACCTGATTGCGCCTTCAATTTAGTATTCATATTAGTCAACTCCCCAGCCTGTGTTATCGCAATCATCACACCAAACAGCTCCGCTATAGCGCATCTGTTGAAACATAAAACAAAAATAATCAAACACAAAATACTTTACATAAAAAGGTCATAATATATTACTCTTTGATAAAAATAAAACAATTTCGATTTGTTCGCACCTGTCGTTTAGGCAGATGACGAGACAGCTGCACCGGTGAGCATGCAGCTGTCTTTTTTTTATTGAGCGGTCTCAATAAATAAAAACAATCTGCATTCTGAATATAAACATGTATTCACCTTGCTTTAAAATATGGGAAATGTATTGTGGATTCTATACACAAATTTATATTTGGAGAGTTATTTAGATGGAGGCAAAGAAGAACAAGGCTCGCCCGATAGCAAGCAGTTACCCTAGCTTATAAGCACTTACACTACATCTGGTCTATCGCTCGCATATGAATTACAATTGGTCTATCATTTAAAAAAAAGCTTTGCCTCTTGTCATTGGGTACTTTACCAATATACAATAAACGGAGATAAAGTACACCCTAACTCAGAACAATTATTTGCGGATCACACAAAAATTTCTAGTGTGTTATTTCAGCTCACAGCAGTCGACGAGGTCATCGCTTGTCCGTCACACCACCCATGCAGTCAATTTAATATGTTTGATATTTATTGTCAAAGAGGAACCATCTTTTAAAACATTAAAACTGTTCGTCAGACGTAAAGTTTTTGTCATTATGCCTCGATACGTTAAGCAGACAGGTTAAATAATAATTATACCGTATTTTCCTATGAAATAAAAACCAATTATACTGTATTTTTCAGCTTTGCTAGAAAATCATGGGCATTGCATATGATTGACCTCCCCATATTACAATCAACGCTACGCTCAATATTGTACTACGTATATACCGAACTTTTATCATTTGAAGATAATTAATATATCATATGATAATATGACTAAGCCAAAATAGGTCACGCGCTCATTAAGCCTGACATTTATTGACGGGACGACAGTCTGCGTCAATTCAAAACGAGAATAATATGCACCTTAACTACATTAGCACAAAGCCCTTCTTTCAATAGCAATGTTCGTTACCGCTTTTTTAAGGTTACGTATAGACAAGGGAAAACAAACTACGCCGTACTATACCTACTAATAAAGGGTCTTTAATACAACAGCGATTAATTGTTACTCTACCTAGCTGTGAGATTTTAGCCGTCAGCATTTTTAGGAGAGATTCACCTCTATTCCTATTTCACCTGCGGGCGAACGAACTTAGGAAGTAAATCTTCCAAAATTGCATTGCAGCCGAATAAGCTCATGAATTGTATTTGATTTGATTTGATTGATGACTCAGGCTCGGTCAAGTTTCTTATGGAAGCTGCAACCGCAGGACCTATTCCACGACTAAACTTTGTTTAGGCAAAGAGGGGACGCTATATTATAATATGGTTAATAAGTTATATAAATATGTACTTACAAAAATTGTATGTATGTTAATCCATAAGGTATTTATCTATGCGTATATGCCACGCAAAATAAAATGTTTATTATTATTACTATACAGTGCCCGAAAGCATCTTCAGGGACCAGTTAGTCAAGACTTGTCGCCAAATCATCGGATTTATTTGTCGTTATAGCGAGCTATCTCGTACTCTAGCCATTCACCAGATAGCTAGAGAACAAGAATGATTCACAACAGGAGTGCCACCGATGTTAATCTCTTGCACTGGAAGGGATGCGATTCTTTTCTTTTAGTATAAGCAATATATGATTAATAACTCTGGCATCGCGGCCGTTAATAAGGTACAGCAATAGGTACGCTACAGAGATGCTATCAAGAAATTATGACGATGACAGTAAGATACTGGCATTAGAATCAGAAGAGAGTATAGCCTTAAAAAGACGGATAGGCATTAATAAGCGGGTAGTAAGTAGAAGTGTAATACATCAGTTTGGATGAATGTAATACATTATGTAGTCGATAAACGATGTAAATGAAGGTACAGCCGAATATTGCCGCGTAGCATAGTAAAAGAAAAGGTTGTTAGCAAATTAAACGGAAAACGGTCATCATACGATCATCAACAAAATGAAAAAGATATCTCGTTCTTTTTAATCGTGTTTTCGGATCATTAAACCTATCACCGATGCTGCAAACTGAAAGTAATATTAATTAAACATATTGCCATACCTAAGCGCATAGTCACTTGGATGTCCTGCTTTGAGGCAGGCAGCGGCAACGGCGTCTAGCTCAGCAACCGTGAGCCGCATCAGTGGCAGTAGGTGGCGCAGCGTGTGTGCGGCAGCGGCTCGCACAGCTGGAGCTCTTTCAGACACGAGCGAGTTACGAGCAGCACGCCATACCTCGCGGACTGCGGCAGGCGCCGCGGTACCCATGCCTACGCAGATCTAAGAAAGAAATACAGGTTATGAGTTTTTGTCTGTGGCTTTGTACGTGTGAATCCCATGGGGTCACGTACCGGGATAAAGGTAGACTATGGCCTTCCCCAAGATACAATGTATTTCGTACATACATTTTATCAAAATGGTTTCAGTGGTTAAGCTCTGAAAGTGTAATAGACAGACGGACAGAGCTACTTTTGAATATATATACTAATATTATAAAGAGAGATTAGATTTTTTGTTTGTAACGATTTAACTCCGAAACGAATCAACCGATTATAAAAAATATTTCACCATTAGAAAGCTATATTACAACTAAGTAACTTATGCTACATTTTATTTAAAAATAAGTACTGTTACTAACATAAACTAATCTACTTTTACGCGGGCGAAGCCGCGAGCAAAAGCTAGTACAACATAATATATGTATTGATTAGTGTACGAGCAAACCCGTACATATTAATAGTTACAGTTTTATGCTGACATCGACGCGCAGCGAAACACATATTACATATAAATTAGTACATTAACGATATTTCAGTAGTAGTTGCAAACACACCTTTCCGGGCGATCTATCGCACAATTCACTCTTTCGCCGCGTATCGATCATTATCAAATCCGTTGTAAATCTGTTTAATTCTTTTCATGCAATATAATTACTTTTATTCTATCAGCTTATCTTTCATTTAATTTTTATATATATTATATATAAAAATTATTATTATTATATATATATTTATTATATATATATTTCTTCTAAGGGTTAAATGCTCAAATCTGCAGTTCTAAACGGCACTTGCCATTTCGTTTCAAATACAGGGCACGTTTTTAAATCGAGTGGTTGTTTGGATTTATTCTATAAGTTTCATAATATATATGAGTTATTTCAATTTTTGTAAAAAGAAAAACGTTATTCACTCAAGGGACTACTGCTAGCATAGAAAGAAGTTGCAAAAATGCAAAAATACTTCATGTATAAAATTGTTTCGTGCCAGTTTTACTAACGGAAAAGTGATAAAAGTTTGTCAATAGGACGTTAAATTTATTCCAAAGATAAGACACAAGAAATAATTATTGATTTTAGTTTAAGAAGCTTTTTCCTGTGAACTGTAATTCAAAACGTATGGTGCTAAAACATAATCCATTACATGACATACCTAATCCTATTACTAATGTTACTAATTCTACTAATATCAATGTAATAAAAATGAATAAGATACGAATACAGTGCACAATGCGATTCCTATTTTATACGGTTAAAGATGCATCATATGCAGTTATGGTAATACATTTAGAAATACGCGAAATGCTAACACAAAACCACTGCCTAAGCCATCTGATTATACAATGACCTGAGTTGATATCTATTCATTCTAATATTATTCGAATATATAACTATTCGAATGAATGTTAGTGATGTGCACGACTGTATTCGAATATAATTGTGCACATTGCTAACATCCCAGCCACCATGCTAATATAAACAATACTCACCTTTTCAAGAGTATTCATGACTTCAAGTCGTGTCTGTGACTCGGCATTCTTCAGCGATTTGACCAGGGTGTTGACTGTCTCCTCGTAAGATCTGCCCATCATCCTGCCGAGCTTCTCGTACATGCTGCCTAGACAACATATGGCAGCCCTACAACAAATATCACGTGTAAAATATCAAACTTTTGACTGCTTATCTATTTTAGATACTTTTTACAAGGTATCGGATACTTTGTGACAGGCATATTGTTAATGGGCTCTTCTGTCCTGAAATTATCAGTAACAGCGCGGACACTGGTACTTTGCCCGGTAGACGGCAATAGGCTTGCCTGCTATTACGTGAGATCCAAGCACAGCTGACGAAATGTGAATGTAACATACGTGGTCCTTCAGGGATATAGACATGAGAGTATAATATATCGCAGTGTTAATAAAACAGCGACTAACTCGAAATTTGAAAGTAAGGCAATTTGAACTCTAATTGTATATGTTGAATTCTAATATTATATTTGTGTTAAATCTTTGCAATAGAGTTCAAATTTGTTTAATCCAAAATACTGAGATAAGTCTCTGTTTTATTAAGGGTGCGATATGTAGGTTATGCGATATAGATTCCTCATATTTGCATGGATCGCCAAACTCGAAACCATAACAAATCGTGCAGAATAACCAAATAAGTTGCGAGGCCAATTGATAAAACTAAAACGATATCGTTATATTTATGAAAAATAATTATTCTAACTAGGACTCGAACCGTGATTGTGGCAACACACTTAGTACACACAGCGACACATCAACCTAGACTGTTTGGACTTTGACTGTTAGTAGTTGAATGCTGCGAATTGTGCGTTATATTTTTGCTACGCTCTATCCTTACCATTACATCGACACCACTATGCACTGTCCCTTTCCAACAATTCTCTATTTTGTATGTAGCGTAGTTATGTGTATATAGGGTGTGTAACTTGATGTGTAGCCGTGTGTACAACTTTATAGAAAAACAGAACTATATTATATGCTACCCCCTGTGCTTACGTCACCTTTAGTCTTGTGACATTTTGTTATGAGTGACCTCCTATTGTGTTCAAAAACCGTGTCAAAAGTAACGCGTGAACTGTTTCCATTTTATGAACTAGGTTATTATATACATCGAGTCCTATGTAGGGATGAACAAAAGGTTAAAACTATAGTTATTCTGTTGTGAGTATGACGCGACTGTTCGTGGTGCATAGTACTTTAGTGTGAACAGACGAAAGGTCATGGTGTCAATGATATTTAATTTTAATATTTTTAACCTATTGAGTCACAGCGGCACGCCGGTGGCCAGACACAATAGATTTTTAATTATGTCTGGTATTTTAAGACTTGACAGACTACCTACGTAGCATATGATAATAAAACAGGGCCAGCAGTGAATAAGACAGGTAGGGCAAGGTACAAGCTGCAAATATTTTAGGTGGGTCTACGCAAGGTAAGCTGAGCCAAGCGCATTGTTATGCACAAATACAGTCCTCCAACACAAAACTGGAATATAACACAGTTCATTTTACTGTTATGGCCACTAGTGCAGTGGGAAGAATCTGTACAAAATCCTTAATTTAATTAAGAGTACCTTTTCAAAACTTTCGTAACTAGTAATCATCAGGCAGGCCATGACTATTTTACCTAGCTTTATAATTCATCCTAAATCCAATTATAAAATACTACAAACATACACTTTCTCTAATTCTGTAATCCTGAAGACTTATATGGGCTGACACGGCTTAGAGATAACATCTTAGGTCTTGTTTCAAAGGCGAACATTGTTTGATAAACATTATGCAAAACACAGTTCATTGTGTCACTGACATACATTGCAATGTAGTTATGATGACATACACGTGAAAGTATAAATTGCTTTATGTATATAACCGTGAAATCACGCCTATATTTCTTCGGAGAGTAGGTAGAAATGTACAACACGCCTACAGTCCCGGGTTTTAGTACTACCAGCATATTGGAAAAAATGTATATGGTAACAACAACGATAAGCGAGCATCGACTTAATAACAAATAGAATGTAATAAAAATTTAGAAAATATGTCATACGTTGATATTTGCATTTGTAGATATTACTAATCATGTCGACAATGTTTAGTAATATCAATTTAATCCCTAAATTTTAGAAAATAATCACCCATACTGGTTGCATTATAATAAGATATAATTTTATTTGCCTGGACGATTTAGACGCACTGATCCGATCTGAATTTATTTGATCGTAGTATGCAAGTTAAAGGTTACTTTTCAGTTATCACTTATCAAACATGATCTGCAAATTCAAATAAGGCGGACTTTTAGGATCTCCCTCATGGCTGGCTCTAGTAACCCTGGTGCGGCATGTCTACATTCCACCAGTACCGTTAACTATCCAGGGACAGACAAAATTTAAGTATCCATGCTACCATTGAGAATTTTCTTACACAGAAGCTTAATAAGTTATAGATCAATAAATTTAATAAATATATGTCAACACACAAAGTATATGATTATATTATACTCACAATCTTGTTGGTAAATAAGATGGCGAATCATCTTTAACTTTGATGATATCATTGCATTTGTTCACAGTATCAAACAAAAGGAAGGTATCTCCCACAGAGAATAATGTTGCCAGGTTCCTTGCTAACAGCCTCCGTGCTGGAGCTCCAAGGTTCTCACGTAATAGGTTCACTAGTTGGGCGACTAGTTTCTGCTGGCAGCTTTTGATGTCAGACTGCAAGAAAACATATTCATGACATACACACACTTGAAGAACAGTAAGGCTTAGTGTTTATTGCTGTATTATAACTGCCTCCGTGGCGCAGCGGTAGTGAATGCGACTGCTGTGCATGAGGTCTCGGGTTCGAATCCCGGGTCGGGCCAACAAAAAGTTATCGGGTTTTCTGTTAAAAATTCTCAATAGCAGCAGCAGAGTTAGGAAGTTAACGGTGTTAGACACCCCCGTGCCTCGGAAAGCACGTAAAGCCGTTGGTCCTGCACCTGATCTCTCTCCGGTCGTGTCGGATTACCGTTCCATCAGATCATGAGAGTAAGGGAACAGAGAGTGCTCTTGTGTTTGCGCACACGCTTGTGCTCTATAATATCTCCTGCACAGATGGCTAGTCTCTGTTAAGATTGGCCGCTGTGACCGAAATTCGGTCTGGAGGACATTATTATTATAACCATACCAAAATATACATATATATATATATATATACTATTTTACCCGTTACCGTCTGCTATGCCAGTACACAAAGACATAAATAATCATTCTAAAAATTATTATTATGGGTTCAAAACACTCTAAATACCCAATCTCAATTTGATTAAAAATATCTCGTACAGACAGACACAACCATATTACAGTTTTGTGAAAGTATAGTTACAAAATACAAATAATAAATTAGGGTTACAGTAAATCAAACCCATTCTCACACTGAGAAGAGGCCCATGCCCAGTAGTGCTTATATACAAGGCTGATATTAATATTTATACATCAAAAGCTCTGGTTCTATTGAAGAGCTATAAAACATGTATGAAATACAATTATTGAATAAATATTGTAGCAGAATTATGAAAAACACAAAAAGAACATATTATACATGTATCTGATGCGGGGGCCAGTCAGTGCAGACTGGCGACACTTCGACCCAGTGGGATCTTTTGTGTCGACACTCTCCCAATAACGACTGCCATAGATTTTCATGGCAGCCGGGACCGACGGCTTAACGTGCTCTCCGTGGCATGCAACAGGCGATAATTGTCAATCAATACGCACATAATTTCGAAACGTAATATAACTTCCAAAAGTCAGAGGTGCGCGACGTGGGTTCGAACCCGAGACCCTCCGCATTGCAGTCTGTTGGTCTCCCCACTGAGCTATCGCTGCTCACACATATTATACATACTGAGAATAGATATTTGCATTATTACTTTTACTAAGCCATTAAATTAGTGCACTGTTTCAGAATATCATTTCACCAGATCATTTCAACTACTGTATCTATGAATAATACACACCATAAAACAACCAAAAACATGATATCAACTTTAGTTATTGTAATTCAAGCAATCTAACTACTTGTGTGAGTGTTTTTAACATTAGTGTGCCATTAATTCTGTATTATTATAGTTGAGTGTATTTTCCAAATTAGCCTCATAATTGGACCATTGTATGTGAGCAACATGATGAAGTATGTTAACTATTTATGTAACTTTAGCTGAATTTATTTATTTATTTAGAAAGATCAATAAGTTACATATACAGATATTGTAACTGGCAGACAATATTGTAGAACATAATATTATGTTGTAAATCTAATACATGCACTCTAGTAAAATCAAACATTGTGAATGCCTACACTAGCTCTGTCCAGAAAGTGAAGAAAATGAATGGTGAATGATGTTACCTACCAAATCTTTTATTGTTTTACAAACGGGAGTTATGCATATGCATAAGTACTGTAATAAGAAAGCTAACTTAGTGTTACTTTTATTGCATCTAAACTACATCATAGTTTAGTCTGTAGCGACACTGCATACCCCTACAAGTCTACTTAACTTACTAAATAAGGTGATGCCTTTTCAAATTTGGTTGTTGGGTAGTTGTCAAATCACAGAAAACTGTTTTAGCTATAACAATTTCCATCTATAAAACTAAGGTTAAATTCTGTATTACTAATAGTATAACAATCCTAGTAATCATTTATTTAAAGTGTAATGTAGATGTTGAGTTTAGTAATTATTGTAAGCTGTCTTACGAGGTCAACATGGGTGCTTCTCTATTGTGAACCAAGTCCTTTGACTAAAGATTACTGTTCCTATAAGAAATTTTATGAACATTAAAGCACCAGATTCAAATAACATCCACACTCAGAACAGCTATTTGTAGATTACATATATTTGTACCATATTGTGATTGAATCCACAACTCTTGGCACATTGGCAGTGGCAATGCAACAACCACTGCAGAAACTCCATAATTTTATTTATTATAATATTTTATTAGGGGGTTTTGTCAGTTCTGACAATCGGCGAATCAAACATAAGAAACTTGCTTAAATGTTACTGTAAAAATTTAAAACATACATTTAACACGTTCAGCGCCACGTGTATATGCCATTATACACCTTAGTGCAACTCTGATAGACCCGTGTATATCTGGTTATACACCTTGAGTAGTCAACTTCAGAGGCCAGTGCATCAGTGAATATACACTGCACTGAAAATTTTGTATATGATTTTGTAACCCTGGCCCTCACAAATCGTTTGGTGTATCTGGGGTACAAAATGTTCGCCGCGATGTATATTCAATGATACACTAGCCTCTGAAGTTGACTACTCAATGTGTGCAACCAGAATTCACTGGCCTGTGAGTGTTGCACTAGGACATATATATGTGGAGCTGAATGTGTTAAGTGAATGGCATCACTAATTTTGTTTAACCTATTGAGTCACAGCAGCACACCATGCATCACAGACAATAGATTTTTAATTATATCTGGCATTTCAAGACTTGGTAGGTTAATGAAAACTACAATAACAGATAGTACAATAGTATTTTGATATAAATAAATATATATTATAACGCCTATTGTACAATAAACTGGTTGTATGATTGTCTTTATAGATGAAAACAGTATGTATATTCATAAGAATATTCATATGAAAATTCAGAAGGAATGTACATTTCTTTTAATTACTCCTCAAAGAGTAATTGCTTTGCAGCTAAATATATAATGAATCTTTGACTAAAGCCAGACTACTTTGTTACATTAGAATGGTTAACCCTAAAGCCCATAACCACAATTTTTAAAAGACTATATTTTTTTTATACTACTAATGTGGCAAACATGCGTACGGGCCACCTGATGGTAAGTAGTCACCATAGCCTATAGACGCCTGCAACACCAGAGGCATCACTTGCGAGTTGCTGATCTTGTAAAAACCTTTTAATGCCTGTTTTGAAGAACCCCATACTAGTCTTTTTTTATTATTATTATTGGTCTTGTGGGAAACCTGGGCAGGGAGTTCATTCCACAACCTGAGCGTCTGCAGGAGAATATTCCTTTGGATCCGCTTGGTGCAGCTCCAATTAGGCTGTAAGGTGTGAGAATGAAATTCCTGCCGATGGCGAGCGGTGCGATGATAAAAAGTAGCTGAGGGCATCATCTCAAACAACTCATCAGAATACATTCCATTATATAAGCGGTAGAACACACAAAGGGAGGTAAAGTCCGGTCTAAGACTTAGTGGTTCAATACCGTCTGTGAGTTTGCGCTCATCGACAATTCTCTCATTCGTCTCTGTACCGCGTCAAAAGGAATGTAGCTGGTATTTTGGTGCTCCTGCCCAGAGATGACTGCAGTACTCCATGTGAGGCCGGACTTGCGACTTATATGTAAGCAGTCTTTGCCCTGCAGTGAAGTACCGCTTAGCTCTATTGAGCACACCAAGCTTTTTGGAAGCCAGCTTGACCTCGCTCTCTAAATTACTGCGGAACTGTACATCACTTGAGATAGCGAGGTCAAGGATTTAATACTCTTGGAGATGGTTAGAGACGTATTCTGGAGTTGTGGAGACACAGTAAATGGGGTTTTCTTAATTAATTATTTGAAAACATTGTGTCTTTTATCATAAAAGGATATATATTAAAATAAATAGATTAATATAAACTGACAATTTATAAGGCCATATGTATAAACCAATAAAATTACATATAAGGCCTGTAAGGTAAGCACAGTAAAGAGCATGAAATATTAATGACAGTTTAAACCACAGAAGAGACCTATATTGTTAGTATCAAGATTGATATAATATTTATATGAAATAATAGATGCACTAAACTGTATTGATGATTTAAAATATTACTGATATTATCAACCTAAACTACACATTAAGATTTCCTTACATACTTGAACTATGCAGTGATATTAAGTGCAACCTAATTTAAACTTATTTTACATTATAGTCATAATCTTTAACATGGCACTGCAGATATTGGTATTAAATAAAAATATGTTTACCTTATGAGCAGCTACAAGCACTTTGTCAAGAAATCTGAGCCACTCAAATATGAAGTGTGGCTTTTTGTCATCAGGCAACTGCTGCAGTGCAGACTCATTTAGAGTGAGTGAATGTGACACCTCCATTTTCTAAAATATACACACAAATTAAAAACTTTATTAAAAGTCAATAATGATATTAGTAATAAACTAATAAATACAATGAATAATAATCACAGCCTGAATCCTACTGTAAATTCTCTGATTAGATATTACTCATTTTCCTAGAACAGTGTACTGAATACGATTTATTTACATTGGTCTATCATCATAATAGAACACAAACTATTTCAAACTAGAAACATCTGGCGCAATTCCGTACCACGAACACTGCAGATCACTTTGTTTATTATAGTTAATTATACTCGGCAATGGCGTCAACTCACGATGAATCAACCAGAGACTGATAAAATTACCCAATAAATAGTACAGGGTCACCTCTGTTGCTTGTAGAGCATATAGTACGTAATCTATAAAAGTAATAATTGTAAGAAATAATTAAAAGTAAAGTAACGAACCAATGAACGTGGGTTGGAAGTCGTCCGAAACACAACTTTCACATAATATAATCACGGTATTAACAATTTATCATAGCATGTAAACACTAATGAGTTACTTAAATGTTAAAGTTCTGAATGATCACAATAATAAAGAGCCCAAATGGATTTAGGACTAAATAAAATTTTTCGAAAATCTGCTTATTGCTTCGTGGGTACAGCAAACGAACGATAACGACACTACACCACAAGTAAATGTTAGTGACAGACGCATGTCAGACGAGACGAAGCTATAATTTTTTTTTTTTTAAACTAGTGTTGAGACACACTGAATTTTAAAAAGAGCTGTATCTGTTGGATAGCTCTAAATTTTTTTATTTGAAAATTTAGCTTTTTCGTTGTCTATGTGTAGAACAATTTCATTGATTGTCAAACGTCACGTCAATGTCTTCAATTATCCGACGCTTTCGAGAAAATAGTTTTAGACGGTAGGATTTCGTTGTTCATCAAGTTTCAAAAGTATTTTCCTAAATAATTAAGCAATAAATTAACACATGGTTCGGTGAATATATAAATATTATTAGAAAAATACAATGAATTTAACCTTACACGTAGCCTACGTGTATTGTAAGAAGCCAGTGCCAAATCTTTAAAACAATATCAATGATTAACATGAGTGCCCAGCAGAGCCCGGCGAACATGCAGACCGTGGACAGGGAAAAGATTTTTACATGGATCCTGGAGCTGTGTAATCCTGAAACGCGAGAAAATGCGCTACTTGAGCTGAGCAAGAAGCGCGAGAATGTGCCGGATCTGGCGCCCATGTTGTGGCACAGTTTCGGCACCATCTCTGCGCTGCTGCAGGAGATCACCAACATCTACGTGGCAATGATACCGCCTACACTAACGGCTCACCAGAGCAACCGTGTCTGCAACGCTTTGGCGCTCATGCAGTGCGTTGCATCGCACCCCGAGACCCGTTCTGCCTTCCTACAAGCACACGTGCCGTTATTTCTATATCCTTTCCTCCACACTGTATCCAAAACACGTCCTTTCGAATACTTACGCCTTACTAGCCTTGGAGTCATTGGAGCCTTAGTTAAAACTGATGAACAAGAAGTAATTACATTTCTGCTAACTACAGAAATAATACCACTGTGTCTACGTATTATGGAAAACGGATCTGAACTTTCTAAGACTGTGGCCACCTTCATTTTACAGAAGATATTGCTAGATGACAGTGGGCTTTGTTACATTTGCCAAACTTATGACAGATTTTCTCATGTGGCTATGATATTAGGAAAAATGGTATTATCACTTGCCAAAGATCCATCGGCACGTTTATTGAAACATGTTGTCAGGTGTTATTTGCGTTTATCAGACAACCCTAGAGCTAGAGAGGCCTTAAGACAATGCTTACCGGACCAGTTGAGGGATTCTACATTTGCAGCATGCCTCCAGGAAGACAACTCAACAAAGCATTGGTTGGCTCAGCTCATTAAAAATTTGGAAGCTCAACCCACACCAGCCAGCCCGGCACCACAGAACATGTGAGCCTTAACTTTCTGAAGCAGGCCCACTGTGGACAATATACAATAAGTAGTGCAGTCTTATACATAAATATAGCTAGCACATGCATCCCTGCTTGTCTTGTTGTCAATAAAATGTATTTTATTGTAGAGATGTATGAAATTAAATCAGCTGATAAAGTTAGTTAAGGGTTGATGCACTAACATACATAATTATTTTCTATAACAAGTATTATTATTCTACAATAAGCTTGAATAGACTGATGGGAAAATAAATATGTCGCTGGCTGTGCACCGATAGTGTTCGGAAAGGTATTGATTACACTGGGTTCGTATGAATATTGAAGAAAATTTTAATAGATATTTAGGACAATTTATACTATAGTATAATAAGGAATACTATAAGTACTACTTTTTGTTATTGTTTATAGTGGGCCTGTGAGCCTATTTACAATACACAGAACAAATCTGGGTTTATAACTATATATTCTACAGATTTGAACTGTTATATATAAATATATGTTTACTGACATATCCATTGATATTTAAAATGATTAAATTTATTAATGTACTGATGAAATTTTGCCTTTTTAAATGTTATTATGTATTTGTCTCTTACGCATTATTGTATTATTTTTTAGGTACAAAACAAGATGAAAGCACTAATTTTGTATGCAGTCGTAGTGGACTAGGAATAAACCTTTTTATTATTTGAAATTATTATTGTTTTTTATTTCTACAATCCATAACATACTTCATCTCACTTCATACCAAGAAATATAATATGATATACTGGGTGTGCAATAATTAATGAATAACTTTGAAATGTCTTATAGTAGAACTGAAGGCCGTACAGAAAATAATTGGAAAAATTTATTTAAAAATTGCAATAGCTGGTCATACTTTTGACTATCTATTAGCATAATTAGTGTTTAATAATAAAAACACAAAAAACCGATGAAATTCATTAATTTGTGGTCGTAGTGTCAAAGTTAAATATGGTAATTAAAAAAAAGTCATATCTCAGGTAGTAGTTAGAATAGATTTTTATTCATATTTTTTTCTGAACTGCTATCAGTTCTACTATAAGACATTTCAAGGTTATCCATTAATTACGGGATACCCTGTATACAGGTGCCCTGTAAAGAAAGGATAATCATAAAACATTTGAGAGCTATTGATGGCCCAAAGCAATATAATTAAGAAAAGTTTTCCATGACCTATAATTATGTAGCTTCCATAGACTTAATATGAATATTTTTTATATTTTATATTTTTTTACTTTTTTTTTTTTTTTTTTTTTACGTGGGTGAATGCATGACGCATACCCCTCCGCGGGGGCGGGCGGAGGGGTTATGTCGGGCTCGCCGGGGTAAAAGAAAGATGTTAAAGATGATAGAGTACCTCCCGGAATACCGACTAAACCTACCACGGTGTTCCTCGACAAAATCGCTATCGACGGGGCCGCGCGAATCACTTTCGCATGCGGTCGCGACCCCGCCGAGGTTTCGGCCCGCCGTATGAAACGGCAGGCCACTACACGAAAGACCTACCCAAAGGCACTCCTCACATATTATCCCTACTGTCCCCCCTAGAGGGGAGACGGACTCGAAACAACAGAGGCGCGCGTGGGAACACGCACGCCGCCTCTCGGACCTGGTGCTGAACGGATGGCGGGCAGGCCCACAAAGCCCGCCACCCCCAGGTCAAACCTCAGGGTGGCTGGAGGTCGTCTCGCGCCCTCCGGCGCCCGGCTCTGCGGTTGGGGAGAGGGTTCAAAAGCTCCCTCTCCCGCTCCGCCGCCTCCTTGATGGAAATGATATTTAACTTGATGGAAATGAAATTAATGAGATTATATTTTTTTACTACTATAGCTTCAGTAACTTGGTAAACTAAAAAGTTAACTTATGAACGTCAAACCATATAGGTTAGTAAACCTATATAATTATATGGTTTAACGTTAGCAAAAGTAAGTAAGTATTTACTTTGTGACCATAAATAAATAAACTATTTTTGACTTTATTCCATTCTTTCTTTACACCTGTATATGATCTAAATGGAATAGAGTTTGTTACTTTATCTTTCTTCGCCTTTCAAGATGCAGTAACCTGAAAGAAGCAAGAGGCTTTACATATCTTCAGTACCTGTGTTTGGAGAGCGCAAAACTGGTTCGTGCCTAATCGACGCGGGTAATCATGTAGGTAGAAGTAATTTTACTGCCCTAAGTGGGCAGTAAAATGACGATTTGGCATTATCCCCAACCAATATATACCAACATTAACATTCTTATTTGTTTTTGTAATTTATTCTTGCATTCAGTTCTATTACCCAATATTAATTTATACTCTCTGCCTGATGGTAAGCAGTCGTGTGATCTAACTCCGTACCGGACACTTTCCTTCCGCATGGCGACTAGGCAGAGTCATCATGCTACCAAAGCCGGGGCAGAACATCCTGCTGCCGGGAAGCTATCGCCCTGTTAGGCTCCTCTCGACGACATCGAAGCTGTTCGAAAAGCTGCTACTGCTGCACATGACGCCACACCTTCAGCCACGCGACAAACAGTTCGGCTTCCGCGCCGAACACTCCACGACTCACCAGCTCGCAAGGGTACTGCACGACATCGCGGTTGCTCGTAACAAACGCGAGCGCGTCGTCGCAGTATTTCTCGATATGGAGAAAGCGTTCGATCGCGTATGGCACACCGGCTTGCTGTACAAGCTGTCCACATCCACTACTCCCCGCTGAGTAGTTAGGATCGTGGCCACCTTCCTGCAAGACAGACGTTTCCAAGTGGCGGTTGAAAGCGCCCTGTCTACAAAGCGGCCCATCCGCGCCGGTGTGCCCACGGGAAGTTGCCTATCTCCCGTGTGCTACTCCTGGTACACGGACGACATCCCCATCACCGACGGCGTTAAGCTCGCGCTATACGCCGACGACGCCGCCAACATCGCGACATCGATGAATGGTGTCCACGCGGTGACCTAGATGCAGCGCACCCTAGACTCACTTCCCAGCTGGCTGAAGGACTGGAAACTAACGGTCAACGTGGCGAAAACTCAGGCGATCTCCATAGGCAGCATAGCCCTGGCGCAATTGAAGCTCATGGGAGAGAACATCGAGTGGTCCACGACGGCGAAATACCTCGATACATCGACCGCGCCCTCTCCATGAAGCCCCATGTCAACAACAACCAACGTCCAAGCGCGTACCGCGCGCGCCCTCCTGCGACTCGTGTTATCGTCCTAACTGCCGCTCCGTGTAAAGTTCGGCGTGTACAAGGCGTACATCCACAGCCGACTCACCTACGCTGCCCCGGCTTGGTTCGCTCTCATCTCTGAGACGAACCGCCGCAGGTTGCGGGCGCAGCAGTCGCTTGCGCTCCGCACTATCGCCGACGCCCTTCGCTTCGTGCGGAACAGGACGATCTCTAGGGACCTGTACATGGAGAGCTTGGACGACTTCGTGAGACGCCTGAGTACCAACCTGTTCGTGCGCGCCTACGGATCGTACGCCCGCCATCTGCGGGAGCTTGCGCCCTACCATCGGCGACCGCCGGACAGGATGGCCCTGCCGCGAGCCCTCTTTTCCGTAGCAACCCCCACCCAGGGGCGTGCACAAAGATTTTTGTGGTTGGTTATGCACGCCCTACCCGAAACCTCTGCGAGGGCACTACATTTCATTTATAAATGTTTTTGTGTGTATATGTATATATCTGTGTACAATAAATAAATAAAATATCTTACCAAAATCAATTTGTTGATTTCATTGTGTGTGTGGCCACCATGAATATCCAAATAAGTGACTGATAATGACTCACTAGTGAGAACAAGTCACCTAAATGATATCCATTGTGGCCTTGTAGGTATTACAAGGCCGTGAGATGTTAAAAGTGTTTTTTGCGCAAATGAACAAAAATAAATGAACGAAATTACTAACATACTTGACTGTAGGTATTTTTTACTTTTTATATATCAAATCAACGCGCCTATCTTTTTTTAATAATTCTGTTAAACGTCGTCCTAAAAATTACAAGATCGTTTTAAAATCAAATAAACTGTGTATTCAAACTAGATTCTATTCTACCTTTTCCAAACATTTGGAACTTTAAACACGAATCTATATGTTTTGCCGACGAATTGTGTTTAGAAGCAGCTTTGTGAAAATTATTTAAATCCGAATATCCATTATAGGTCCAAACATAATTTTTATCTTGTTTTGAAAATAATATACACGGAAAACAAAATAGTTCACTTGTGTGTACACAGCCCGCTAGCCAGCTATAAATATCATAATACTTTTTATTAAAAGAACGTGTCGTGTTACCTTTCTGTTGTTTTAGATCTAAATCGCTAATACAGCTTCCCAGAGAAATTATTTTATTTTTATCATCAAAAGACAACGTCGAGAAAACACCAGTTTTTAATTTATTTAAACACACATCACCTACACAGATCTCACAGGTATAATTTTCCATAATTTACAGTAATTCCAGTAATTTCACTTATTATTTAGTTATCAATTACAAAGCGCTCAAAATCCCCTCGACAGCTCTGTGAAATAATTAATAATGGTGTACAATGCTATATTGCTAAAATAATAGGCCTATAATAAACAACAATTATGACGTCTTTGACAACTGTTTAAACTAGTTGGATTATCGTGGAAGCAGAGCTTACAATCGGCGAGCACACAGGTGCATTTTACACACACAAGCAAAATATTTGTCTTAAAGACAGCGTAATCGATTGACGTTTAAATGTGTAGCGAATAAGCACAATTAGTTCTGCTTCCAGACACCTCAGTGGTGTGGCGCGTCGATCGATAGCAACACTCATTAATCTCTATTTGTTTAGTAGTTCGCTCAAGGACCAAAAGATGGCAGTGGCACAAGCTATTTGTTTAGTAGTTCGCTCACGGACCAATAGATGGATGGCACAAGCTCTTATTGTTATTCAGCTTGTAGTATTTAATAAATAGATTTCGATTATATAGATTTACATAGGCCAGCGGACTAGGGTATGCAGTGCTTATTTGCTTGTATGAAGCGCACGCGCCTGCCCCCACCGGACCTACATCAACGCTCCCCCTGACGCTGGCTGACGGGCGCTTCCCGGGAAACCTTTCCCGAGGAGCTCGACCTCTCCAAGTGCAGGAGGGACCCACCGGACACGACCCGAGTGCTGCTGGCACGTTGGTCGCCCGCGGGGACTCACTCTTGCGGGCTGGACCTCGCTAGCTGCGCTACCCACCGGCTCTGACGACCTGGACAGACCAACGGGCCCACCCCTGTTTTAGCAGGCGGCGACGAACACCACCAAGACAGGCCCACGGCCTGGTTTGGTTACCCCGAGAGCCCGTAGGGGTCTACGAGAAGAACCACTGACGACGAAGCGCGATGCCATCTCAGCCATACCGCGCTAGGCGCTCTCAAGGGGTGGACGTAATGCTTGTCGCCGCACCTGCTATATTACGTAAATATAGAATTTCAGTATGTTCATAGCGCGGCTGAGCCTTCTTGATCCGTAAGATCTTTTTCACTACTTATTTTTTCATATATATGAAACGTTTATGTAACTTGATTTACATATTATGTATTCGACTGACCTGTTGGTCTAGAGTCTAGCGATTAGTATTGTGGCGCGGTCAAACACGGGCGGGGCGGCACGGTGACGGAACCGGGATTTGTAATGTACCTAGTCCCTACTTTTTTTGACTGCTGCTTTCTGACTGCCTCCGTGGTGCAACGGTAATGAATGCGACTGCTGTGTATGAGGTCTCGGGTTCGAATCCCGGGTCGGGCCAACAAAAAAGTTATTGGGATTTTCTGATAAAAAATCTCAATACGAGCCCGGAGTTAGGAAGCTGGCGCTGTTAGACACCCTCGTGCCTCGGAAAGCACGTAAAGCCGTTGTTCCTGTGCCTGATCTCTCTCCGGTCGTGTCGGATTATCCGTCCCATCGGATCATGAGAGTTAGGGAACAGAGAGTGCACTTGTGTTTGTGCACATACTTGTGCACTATAATATCTCCTGCGCAGATGGCCAGTCTCCGTTAAGATTGGCCGCTATGACCGAAATTCGGCCTGGAAGAGGACATTATCTATATATCGCACCTTGAACAATATATAAAACACAGAAAATGTTTCTACATAATATGTCCGTTATAGACTTTGATGCCATCCAACCGACGTATTCCAAACCGGGTTTATTAGAAAGGCTATAATGCGAAGATAGTTTTAGAACAAAAAAAAACAAAATTTCATTTTTCTTTTTATATTGCACACCGGATATTCGCTAGAATTGTATAGAAAAAGTTCGACGTATGTGTCATATTCATCAAGTATATTTCTAGTAATCTTTGTGTGTAGTGTTATAGATGAATGATGCAGAGATGAATAGTTTATATGGGTTAAGGAATCTAAGTAAACATAAGTATATTTATCAGTTCTGCTCAGAGACAGAGAGACATGAGTTCGTGGATACGTGATACGCAGTATCCACGAACTCATGTCTCTCATTAAACAAAATACCTTGTTGTAAAAATCAGATAGTAATATTATAAAGCTGAAGAGTTAGTTTGTTTGGTTGAATGCGATAATCTCTGGAACTACCAGTACGATTTCAAAAAATCTTTTTGTACTGTACAGTTGTTTTGTATTTATTGAGGAAGGTTATAGGCTATAAAACATTACTGTATGACCCACAGGGCCGACGAAGTAACTGTAAACGTGGGTGAAACCGCATGAAACAAAACGTAATTATGTGTTATTTTCAGATTACAAAAAATATGGGTAAAAAGAACAAAGCCAAAAGCTATGGGTACACTAAAATAAAAATGAGTATTTTGGCGAATTATTTGAAACTGGTAAGTAAATTTCATTTATGTTTTTTGTTGGAGTCAATCTTTTCTAAGTAATTGTGTTATGTCTTACATCAAATTATTTTATTACAGTAAAATAATCTCTAATTCAGCAAACTCAAAGACACAAAATTTTACGGAAGCAAAAAATTTTTTGGTAATATTTCTTTTTTTTTTTTTTTTTTTTTTTTTTTCTTATTTTATTTGGGAGCTTTTAGCCACACACGGCCATGTCTGGTAATATTTCGATATGCTTTTCTTTATATGTGTTCCACTTTGCGATTTTTAGTTGTAAATATTTGGTATTGTATTATATATAATATGTTACTGTTAAAGCCCGAAGTGCAGTAAATTCAAAGATTTACCAACACGGATTGGTAAGAGTCCGAAGTGGCAACATCATTTCATATGTCAGGTTAGGTTTCTTGTGATCATAGAGACAGAAATAGGAGCCTCCGAAGGTGGACTCAGTCGACATAATATATTCTATGTAGACAGGAAATACCTAGCAGCAGATTTACACAAGTTATAATTGAAAACGTAAAAATAATAATACATATAATACTCAATTATAGCTAGGTATCCTATGTTGACAGAGCCCGCCTTGGGAGGCTCGTATTTCTCAATTAAGAGTCACAAGAAACCCAACAAACCTAACCTAATACGCGAATTCAAGTTACTATTTCGGACTTTTAACAAAATGAGTTGTTAAATCTTAAGATTTCTCGCACTTCGATGTTTTACAGTAACATAATTCGATATTTTATAGATAGAAGATGCATCAGTAGGAACATGCGCTACTGATTCCTGTAAAGATAGTCTAGTCGATCAACCTTTTGGCAAATCTTATACTACCACTACGCTGACAATAACTAAACTGATTATACAATGGTGAATATTATTTCTTTTATATAACTTTGTGATGATAAATTAATGAGATATAGCGAAGTTTATACACACCTGTGTATAAATATTTTTAGGCAGGAGCTGCATCAGCGCGTACAATTTATATTTCTGATTCTCCTAAAGATAACCTGGTTGCTCATACTCTTAGCAAAACGCCAACTACCACCAAGCTTGCTCCTATATATAACAACGACACTGATAATACAATGGTGAATATACCTCTTATGCTTAATTTATGACGCTTTCAAACTGTCGCTGTGCACAAAAAGTAAAAACACTTTTGTGGTCGGTCAATAATAAAAATTCATACAGTCTGTTATCAGCAGCTGATTAACTAAAAGGAATTACAATATTTCAACCTATACCATTTGTAGTCATAATAACTTGTCATTCATTGTTTTAAGGAAATTGAGACTGAAATTGCTCCAGAGCCAGAATTACATATTCAAGATCGTCGAATAGTAAATTTTCAATTATTTATGAATCAAATAAAAACGTTAAACGGTCATTATAAAATATAAAATTTATGAAAGAAAATTAATGTAGAATCAGTGAAATACAAATTCTGTCACTAAATTGTAAAAAAGTGAATATTTTTTTTCTAACTTGAATTATTTTCTTTTGTCTTCCTTTTTTGTTTTTGTGTTTAGTGTTATTCGTAGATTTTCATGCCTTTTACATAATAACAATATATGTATTAATTAGATGAAAATTACAAATTAATTCTATCAGAAGTATAATAAAAACTGCACCAGATAAATTATAAAAAGACAAAAATTTGAAGAAAAGCTGAGAAACATCCTCCTACTAAACAAGTAATAACTAGCTTCATTTGATACCTTTAAATGCATTTGCATTGAAAATAATTAATTTTAATATAGTCACAATCGACGTTATACGTAGATGAAGACTTTTCATGAATGGCAAAAAGGATCAAGATCATTATTCCACGTGACATAGCGCGCCCGGTTTTCGGACTGGCGCGGGCGGTGCGCGGGGTGCCGCCACAGTACATACATATACAGTATTTTATCTTCATACAAACGATCGGAAGTCGGAACTCGAGTCATGCCTACGCGCTTCGGCGCGTTGGTATGCGCTTGGTTCGCAACCAGTCGCGAATGCGCCGCAGTGACGAGCGTACAGTGTGATGGTTTTGTAAGCAGTAAACGTACGATTTGTGATGATTTGATTTTATTGAACACTTTCTATTTCATTCATTACGAATTTCATTTTTATAATATAATATACATATCATATTTACAATCACTAAGCTAGAAAGAAACTCAAATAGGTAGATAAAATTGAAATACAGTAGGCGGGCAGCCCTAAGGCGTGTCTACGAACCGCGCTGTTGTAGGTAATTATTTCAAGGACATGGACGAGTTACAATACTGTCTAATGTATGTACTGTGGTGCCGCCGTTCTACAAATACCTAAACTCGATCCGCCGCGCGAGGCGTATACGCTCTTAAATGAAGAATAATAACTTAATCAAATTATTCGTCATAAACGTAATGATGAGAGCTGCCGGGAGATGAACGAGTCCCTTCAAGGGTTGGAACTTGCTAATTCTAAGGCCGGGAGCATGTTGCCGCGCTTAACGTATGCGGGTATAGGCTAAGCGCGTGCGCTGGGGACTATCTATATTTAATATTTATATACATTCGATCCGACATTATGAACGGGCTATACGCATAAAGCTCTGTAAACGATTATTCGCAATAAACCATATTTGAACTGTCAAAATATACGCATCATTCCATTCTCCACGCCCTTGTCGATATCCTGCGCAACATGCCTGTGGCTTATGGTATCAAGCATACTTACTAATTATTGTAAAATTAAATTTTATATATATGCTTTTCTATGGTTGATACCATAGATAAAGCGTGGATAATGTTTTACTATAATAATATGCCGTCAGGTCATATGTATTCTGTGATAATAATATCACTGAGAAACTTGGTTTATGTCTAAAGTCTTGACAGAATAACTTGACAGATAAAATAGCATTTCTCACTATGGACTACAATAAATAATATTTATTAATTAAAATAACAAATCAAAACCATAGTTTTCAATCGGAACTAAACATGCGGGTAAAAATCAAGAAAATCTTATGAAAACGAACGATAGGTACTCATGATAAATAAACAGCATAACGAATGCCTATGATAATATCCGCGACAGGCCTGCAGCAGTCAATGTATCTAGCTGAGGAGCCGTGTTATCAAATTATTTAGGCTGGAACGTAATCTCAGCAAGACGGCATATCGGAAATCAATGTCGGTAGCTGAAAAGCTCTGTTGTGAAATCGTGGAGCCTGCTCTTAAACGCTCCTCCACACGCACGTCACAATTGACGCCTATCAGGTCGTGTAAGAGTGTACAGCAAAATGATAGCCGAACCACACGTTCAGTTAGTATTCATAAAAAGGAAGAAGTCAACATTCTAGGTCCTCGCGACGCTAACGGTAGCAGGGTCGTGTTAAACAAACTTATGTCTAAAGAAACTGGCTACAAGAAGAACTTTCTAGATACAGCAATTAATACTCTCGTCACAGGACCCTTGAAATGCGATACCAATTGTGTGACTAATGTCCGTACGCGAACCGAGGGTAGTAACTGTTGTAAATGCGGCTCCCAGAGACGGACACGAGTCGATAAGAGAGCAAAAGAGATTCAAACGTTCAAGGGCTTTTTATTCGCTGACAAGGCTTGTGGCCATTGCTCTGTAAGTAACATCCCAACAATGGATAAACAAACTATGGTTTCAAAGGATTCTTCGCATTCATATACACGTCGGTGGTCATCAGATATTAGATATAGCACTATGACGAGGCCGAAGCGATGGTCTGTCTCTCCATACCAAATCCGTGGGCCAGATTTTTAATAACGTGTAACTATTAATTTTTCACAAATGCTAATTAATATTACTCTATTTGAGCGTGACTCAATAGGATATTACCGTTGGCAAGAACTTTTATTTTATAAGGTTAAAATCCTTATGATTTCATTGGTCTACAAAGCTAGACAGTTTCTGGATGCCGGAGTGGGCTTTCCCTTGTCCTGCAATGTGCCCACTGTTCATAGAATTAGACCATGTTGTTTGGTGATGGCGTGGTATGACTAATGTCTGCCGAGCATCTATATTTTACCTCCCTCGTAATAAATAAACTGACGAAATTTGGGTGTTAAGTACACCCCTGCCTATTACTTCGCGCACATACAGATGAGCCGCTATGTAAAATTTAACTGCATTTATTCATAAGGCTTTAATTTTATAATACTATATCTATTGTATAAACTTACATAAAATTAAATATTTCCTTATATTATTATACATATAGTTTCTTTCAAAGCTTTAATCTGAAGTGAGGTAATTTTGGAATACGACCATAGCTGTGGTTGTAATGAACCTATACCTTTCTCCTCAGGGATATATGTGTGAAACTACTACGCGATAGGTACCGTGTGCAGATGTATTAAAGTATGATTTTGTATAGTGTACCTGTAAGAATTTGAATTGACGTATGTATTAATTTATAAATCCATTAAATGTTTTTTTTATAGTATCTATATTTATGTGCGATAGCTCAGTGGGGAGACCAACAGACTGCAATGCTCTGCAATGCAAGTCTCTTGTTGGAACCCACGTCGCGCACCACTGACTTTCGGAAGTTATATGACTTTTCGAAATTATGTGCGTATTGATTCATTGATTGACAATTATCGCCAGCTCCGTGCCTTGGAGAGCACGTTAAGCCGTTGGTGCCGGCTGCCATGAACATCTATGGCAGTCATTATTGAGAAAGTCAGTACCCTCTAATATCCTGACGCTGGTCTAGCCTTCGGGTTGCGGAGGTCAGGTGGCAGCCGCTCCGTGTATAAATTGATACCCAGTCAAATCCGGTTAGATCAGAAAAGCCGACCCCAAGTGACTTGGGAATAATAAAGGCTAAGAGAGAAGAAAGATCTATATTTATGCCCCGGGACTTTACACAGGATAAGAATTTAAGAATTCTGGATCACACGATATACTTAGTCTCTTACGCATCAAAAACCTAGTGTATTGGCTACCAGGGACCTTAACACCATCTCTAAAGCCCCGAAGATTTTCATTGCATGTGCAAAAATAGTCTAAGCAGTCTGCAACTTGTCGTTTGAATTTAGCACATGCCCTAATAGTGTTCTAAGGGATTGTTTTTAATTAAGGGACTTAGATCAATGCGCAAGGCATGCAATTGTAGGGGTAAATGATTAATTAGTCTTATTGTGGATGTCTAAATAAAATGCTTCATTGTAGATATGGGTGTATATTCTCTGGTACGATCGAACAAGATAGTGGTGTACCACCCTAAGGTTGAATGCCGCTTGCAGATTCATAGGTGATAAAGATTAGTTTTGCTTGCAGATCGATCTGACAACTTCTATTGCCATCTTTATCTGATTATTGATAACGATAATTACTGTATGTTACGTGACAGCTGTTCTTAGTTTGAACTTGATGGAACCAATGACGTCGTAAAATCAATGGCGGGGGGATGATATGTAGTTAAATTGTTTACCTCAAAGCACTGGATAATAAACATTACAATCCGACAATTTTGTAAATACGTGACTTATTTCTTAAGTTTTACGACAAGTGCTGTTTAATAAACACAATCCAATACAATTATGTAAAAAAATTACAAGTAAAAACATTACAAATATTACCATTACAAATGCTGTTTAATAAACGTTAACATGTGTAAAAAACACCTGTAGATTTCGATGACAAAATTGTATCTACAAATTTGAAATTTTAAAGTTCTGACACAAGGCTAGTCCACCTGTCGGAATTTACACATTACGTAAACTTGTAATTACAATATGCGTTCAATAAAACAGTTAATTTTGGGATTAGTTTTTATTATATTGTCAGAAAGAAAAGCTAAAAATAGATATTCTTTTATTAAATTGTCACAATCACTATTAAAATACTTTATATGAAAAAACATAAACATAGTCATATGGTTAAATTTAGAAGAGGTTGGAAAAATTAACATTTATAAACTGGTGTAACCGCCATTGGCTTGTATGACCTCTAAAAGACGAGACCTTATTAAACCAACAAGCCGTGAGCAAACATCGGTTCACCGCATTTCCTCCCAGATTGAATTACAGTGACTAATAAGAGTTTGTTTGGTTCTTTCAATTTCAAGCAACCCTCTTTGGACCATAAGGCCCCAAAGATTTTCTATCGGGTTTAGGTACGGTGATCTTGAGGGCCACGGAATTACCCTTACGTCAGGGTGTGAACGAAACCAGGCTCTTACGATCCTCGCATTATGAATTGAAGAATTATCATGGACAAAATCAAATTGTGGCACTTCGTTCTCCGGGTAAACATTACGGACTGTCGGTAGCATTACATTTTGAAGCACGTCGATATAATTTACAGCCATCGCTCGAGGAGGTAGAGAGCACAATTCTCCTACACCATCCGCACTCATCCAGCCCCAAATATTTACGGAAATTCGATCTGATTCTCTATTTGGGATTACATGATCATCTCTATACCGTGTTGAATTATATCGCCAAAGGTGCAGACGTCCATGCTGACTTAATTTAAACGTTTTTTCATCACAAAACACTGTATTCAATGCGCGTGTAGCGTGTCTACAAACTGAAGCTAGCCACTTTGAGTAACTGCTGTAGCTATTGTAATTTAATATTGTAAAACCATTAAATAAATTCTAATATGAATGTTAAGTGTTTTTAAATGTTTACTGTTTAGGGCTTTGACAAAGACTTTTTGTGCTTGCGCATAGGCTATGTTCAAACAACAATAACTTTTAAAGTAATAGACACATAGTTGTAAATTCAATGTTGTATTGTAGCTTAGCTCAACATCTGTCGATCTAGTACAAAAATGAAAAGGGTTATGAGGGGTGTTTTTGAAGTAATTTACAATAATTTGTTGATTTGCATAATTTCCTGATCTTTTTTGTTGAGTTTCATAATGTTTTCAAAAATTATGGACATGTGAACACATTGTTTTGTAATGTCTTGTTGCCCTTCGAATAAGCCTATTTTTATCTGAATAAGACCAAAACTTTGGGAGATATACATTTTTTTGTACCCAGATAGGGAATATTTCGAGGAAATAACAAAATGGCTGCCACATAGCGGGGAAGTGTATTGGGCCCAAGTGTTAAGTGTATTTGTGTATAAAAATAGTTGTTATATAAGTATTTAGAATATCGCTAGTCCATGACTGGACACACTGTGTAAAACTAATGCGTCAGCAGTCTGTCTCTACATAATAATGTGTAACATTACTTCCCCCAAAATTTTAAAGAAATTTTATTAAATTCCAACATGAATGTACAACTCTATAAAATACATAGGTAGCTTATCGCACTTGCGATACACAGAACTCTCTATATAAACAATGGGTGTCATGTATCCGGCGCGTTTCTCACAATCAGGGCCGGCCTTAGCCATCTAGGCGGCTCGGGCGAGTCATGACTTTGACGCCCTTTTAGGTATACTTCTTTCATTACAATTGAAAAAACTTATATTGATATTGTACCATACCTTTAATGGAATTAATAGAAAACTACAAATATCACATTATAATCATCCTCTTGCCCCCAATTTATTTGGGGTCGGCGCAGTATGTCCTTCGCTTCCATACTTCTCTGTCACCCGTCGTCTGATCATTTACCCCTTTCCCTTTCATATCCATCTTCACACAGTCCATCCATCTTTTCCTTGGCCTTCCTCTCCCTTTTCGTTCCTCTACCCTCATATTCGTCACTTGCTACATACGCATAACATGTCCATACCAAGCCAAACGATTTCTTTTCACCTTCTCGTCTATGGGTATGTATTTATTATTATTAATAATAACATACTTTACCCATTAATTCTCTAAACAATGCACCTTACCTATCTATATTGTCTGTCACCTATTTGTATTATTTAAAATCTTATTTTCTAGCTTTTTTGTCAGCAAATTCTCTGATAAGACTGGCAAAATCTAGATTTTCTGCAACTCGATTTTCATTAGATAGCGCGGCCAAACTAGTCTGCCTTGTTTGAGACATTGTAGACCGCAAATAAGTGTTTAACAATTTTAGTATAGAAATCCTTCGTTCGCCACTTGCAACAGCTATGTACTGGTATTGTTAACAGAATACGCAGCGATATCCAAATGTTGGGATATAACCTTTGAAGATTGTGTTTATTGATAAAGTTTAATGTTTCGATAGAAGTTGCCTGACTATCTTCGAGATAGTCTTGCAAACATAAAATTTCATCGCACTAATATGAACCTCCATCCATATCAGATTTAAAATTGACCAGTTGCAGTAAAGAACAATGTCGCATGAGTTCTTCTTTATTTTGATTATTTTTTATGCCAAACAAGAAATTCCATGTGATAGAAAAGTCTTGCATCTGTTGTAATCTTTCCTCCATAGATATTAACACGGTGTCCAAAAGAGTATTAAAAATCTAGGCTTAAACTTTTTTTTGGATCACTTATTTGTTCATTATTAGCCTCTTCACCCGGTCTACGTTTGAAGCGACTTCTCGCGTTTGTGGTTTAAAAAATGGCTGCGTAAGTTAGGATGCTAATTCAGGTGCTGCTACAATAGCTTGTTTCATTCGCTCTACCTATGGGGACTTCCCCGATTAAAAAATGGAAAACATTTTTAAACAAGACTAAATGGGCGTACTAATGGCTCCAATTATCTAGATTTAGCTACCACGCAAATAAAAAATAAATTATTCGAAGGTAAATTATTATACAGATTTTCTAAAAAGGTTTTTTGATTTGTTTGTGAACTTACGAGTATGTACAAAGCAAAGAAAGAAAAGTATGTAGGTATAATGCATGGGCCGTAATAAGAGTTGCAATTTCTCGCCTTTTGCCTCAATTTCGTTCTACATTATTTAGTGAGAGATACGACAAGGGACAAAATGATAGGTCGTGTTTGTTAGACGTAGAATACTCATACAACGACTCATACTCACTCCTACTAGATAAGTATATAAAAGTTAATACGCCGAGTCTGGTTTCCTTTAGATCGATAAAAATAGGTATTCGAATTAAGTGGTTAAGTTTAGCTGGCGTGCGCGGCGCCCTGTAGTACCTGACGCCCCGGGCGCAAATATGTTGTCCTTGTCTCGCGGCGGTTTCCATCAGTTCTCATGCTCTACCAGCTCTATGTTTCTTAGAACTTGCTAGTATTCCTTTCCTTGCTAGTACTCCGTCACCGGAGTATGATGACTGCATACGACGCGCACACTGTACTCTAGAGCAGCGATTCCTAAATGGTGGTCCGCGGAACCCTGGGGTTCCGTGGTAGATTCACAGGAGCTCCGCGGTCTGTCCGAGAGTTAAATAAAAAGTTCGTGGAAAAAACTCAGAACAGCGCCGCACCGTCGCACCTACGCATTCAAAAGCGTTAGTCGGCTTGTTGAACTATTGCACGATGAGCAATGGTTGATGAAATTGGCTTACTTGGCTGATATATTCGATAAACTCAACGTATTTTGGAAGTCCTCACAGAGAAGAACTATAATAACGTTTACAGTAAGAGATAAAATATCTTTACTAAAAAACAAACTTGGCTTCTGGATCGAATGTGTTGAACAAAAAAATACGAATGCTTTTCTCTTTTAAATGGCATTCTGGAAGAAAATAAGTTACTTACAAGTAACCTCAGATGTAGGTAAAACGTTCATGATCATTTGATTAACATAAAATTTAATCAAATGTCGGCCTCGATGGCGTAGTGGTTAGTGTAACCGACTGCTACGCCTGAGGTCGCGGGTTCGATTCCTGCACAAGTCAAACATTTGTGTGCATGAAAATGGATGTTTGTTTGTTTTGGTCTGGGTGTTTCTATGTCTAATATGTAAGTATTTAAAAAAAAAAGTATATATGTATGTTTATCCATTGTCTAGTACCCATAGTACAAGCTCTGCTTAGTTTGGACTAGATGGTGTTTTGTGTATGTGATAGAATATTATTATTATTATTATTATGATATTATAAAGTTCCTAAAATAATATTTCTCTGAAAGGGAAAGGAGAAGGGATCGTCGCTGTATCAACTCGAGCCATGCAGTATTCTTTGTATGAAACTCTCTATTGCAACGCACACTAATCCGAATCATAATCGCCTCGCCTCGGGACAAGCTCACGAACTGCGGTGTGATGCAATGCATAGTCAATTTGCAGTTCCCGCGCTTACGGCTCGTCGTCCCCGCGCTTATGTCTCTCCGAGCACTACTGAGTACTGTTGCCGAACGTGCTGTCATTCACAAGGCAACTTCCAGCTATGAGGCGCGCGTGCTTTATTGAATTTGTAGGTTAGATTTCAAACAAAGAATAGCGATGAAAAGGGATAAACTCATTGAAGTAGTGAAAAATATCCATATTTGTTTGATTTAATTGACTCTAAATACACGTAAGCGCGGTGTCACCTAGCCGTAGCCGAGTCGACGTACCGGGGCTACTGATCTGCTTTGGTTATACGTTTACGTTAGGTTGACGCCTGTTTGACGGCGATGCGGTGACGGTCCCTTTCCGAGTTGATATGTGTGCAACGACCTTAAACCGTTGGTGCTAACTGTGGCAGAGAATGAGAATTTGATTGACATTAAGTGTTCACCCCTTCTAAAGCAAACATTCCACTTAGAAGATTCTAGTCTGAATGAATTTTGGATTGGACTTATCTTATCTTACGTAATCGTTAAGAAAGCTATTCTGGTTTTGCATTCTTCTGTGACGATTTACCGATGCGAGACTGGTTTTTCAGCTTACGCTTACACCAAAGAAAACCATCACCATCACACCTATCACGACATCTTAAAAGAATATCCCAACGTACTGCGACCCATGTCACTCAAAACTCCGACTAAGCACAACGTAACTCATCGCATAGAAACAACCGGCCAACCAATCTATTCAAGGCCTAAGTAGATACTTAGTTACTATGATTGACCGCTGCATTAATTGGCCAGAGGTCGCGAGGGCCGTGTACGAGGGATGGATATCGCGGTTTGGATGTCCCCTGCGATTTACTACAGACCAAGGGAGACAGTTCGAATCGTCTTTATTTCAAGCTTTAATGAAGAAAATAGGCGTCACTCGAATACTGCATTTCACCCGCAAGCTAATCGGAAAATCGAACGATGGGATCGATCTCTAAAAGCGGCACTGATGGCAAGAGCAACCGATAACAGATGGATTAATGAATTACTTATAGTATTACTAGGACTTCGCACCGCCCTACGTGAAGACTCAGCCGTCAGCCCGGCCCTGATGACATACGGATCAACGGTACGCGTCCCATCTGATTTCTTCGCACCTACCAAGCCGAACATTGAAGATGCGGAATTTGTCCGTCAGCTGACTGAAACAATGTCGTCATTATCACCAACATCAACAAGGCGAGCGTCAATGTCAAACACATTCATATACAAAGACCTCGGGACATGTACACATGTGTTTGTGCGCAACGACATCGTGTGCAGACCTCTTGTACCACCATACAACGGACCATATCAAGTACTTCAACGCAGTACCGACGGCAAGCATTTCACACTGCAACTTCCGCTTCGCACCGCAGTAATTTCAATCGACAGATTGAATCCAGCCCATCTACTCAACGAGGAATACTCGCCAGAAAACACAACATCAACAAACACGCCAGCCCCGGACTCATCACCCACACCAATGCGAAGCACCTTCACCGTGAAATTCCCACGTCACCAGATCCGGTCGCGCGGTGAAACAAAACGTACGCTTCGCTTAGGCGGGAGTGATGTGGCGTATGTATATATGCACAAGCAACATATAAGTTTATAAGGAACCGGGAATCGAACGGAGCATCATACGTCTAGCCGCGCCGAAACCAAGCGACGCGCGAACGCAATCGAACGGAGCATCATACGTCTAGCCGCGCCGAAACCATCTCACGAACTGGCGACGCGCGAAACTACCATCTGTTTTTATAGTGGCATAATTTATACGCACGCACACACGTAAGTATTTCCGAGAATTGCCTCGTAAATGTTAGAATTTTGTTTACTTGTCGCTGATTGGTGTAAATGATTATTGTACACATTAGTGCTAGCGATACTTGTAAGAACAATAAATGGGATATAAGAAGGCTTAAAATTGTAAATATTCTCAGTTGAATCAGTCTACGTGTTTCAATATAGCCCCAGCTACGGACCTGGCTTATGCCTGCCGGCTGATCTATAACCCTAAGGGCTACCAGCTACGGACCTGGCTCATGCCCGCCGGGCTGATAATGCGTTAAACAGTTTAAAACTGTTCAATAAGGCAATTTAGTATTTTTAAATTATATGTTTTTTTGACATAATTGTGTTTAGAACTGAGTGCACGAGATCAGCAAACGTATACTACAGTATTTATTAGCAAGTTTAGGTCCCACTTACTACTTCCATCGTATTTTATGTTCCGTGGTTATCACTTTATTCAATTCATACACTCTAGGAATCTAGGCCAACCACAGATCTATAACTAATTAAGATAATATATAGGTAGGTACAAATCTTCTCCCTTAGCCTTTATTATTCCCAAGTCACTTGGGGTCGGCTTTTCTAGTCTAACCTGATTTGACTGGATATCAGTTTTTACACGGAGCGGCTGCCACCTGACCTCCGTAACCCGAAGGCTAACGATACCCTAAGGCTAGACCAGTGTCAGGATATTAGAGGGTACTGACTTTCCCAATAACGACTGCCATAGATGTTCATGGCAGCCGGGACCGACGGCTTAACGTGCCCTCCGAGGCACGGAGCAGGCGATAATTGTCAATCAATACGCACATAATTTCGAAAAGTCATATAACTTCCAAAAGTCAGAGGTGCGCGACGTGGGTTCGAACCCGAGACCCTCTGCGTTGCAGTCTGTTGGTCTCCCCACTGAGCTATCGCTATAGGTAGGAACAAATAAATAAAAAAATTAAAATATGACATTTTATGACAGCACAGTTCGGTGGTGCATCGACTAGTGTCATAAGTGTCATAACTATGATCGATAGTACATAGAGTGGTTAGAAGACATAATATGAATTGTCATCAGTGTCATTCTTGCCACTTGGACAATACAAAAGCCAAAACAAAAATTATTTAGGAAATATCTTATGTAAACAATAAGTGAGGATTCTAGATATATACTTTGTAATTATTATTAGATACTTCCCAGTGATATTATAATAACGATCATGTGGGTATTCGGATATGGATCTTTAGTATGGAAAGTAGATTTTAAGTATGAACGCAAGCTTGTAGGTTACATAAAAGGTTACCTTCGAAGATTCTATCAACACAGCATTGATCATCGTGGAGTACCGGATAAGGTAAAGTTTACGCCGTTTAATTTGAGCCTACATTATTATATTATATTTATCACAATTTTGATCAGCTGATGTTTGTTTATGTTACTGAGTGAACTCAGCAATACCCGGTTTTTATTCCTAACTAGACTTTCCCGAGGGTTTCGCTCATGTAAATGTTGGTTAGGTTAGGTTAATAGCAGAACTTTCTCTGGATGAACGGTACCCTTTGTCATTTTTTGTTTCCTTGACAACGTGTATGCGAAATTTCATGATGAAAGTTAGAGTAGTTAATGCGTAAAATCGTAACAAACAAACTAACAAAATCACATTCGCATTTATAATGTTAAGTTTAATGGATTGTTTGAGTGGTCGCCCTTGAGTGGTCGCCTCGTAACCACTGCTGCGGAGTGTTGTAGGTTCAATCCCCACACGGGACAAAAATTGTGTGATCCACAAGTGCTTGTTCCGAGTCTGTTTTTTTGTGTCTGTTGTTTGAATGTTTGTAAAGTCTCCTGCAACACAGGAATTATTCACAGTGCAGGAGTTGACTGAAAAAACCACATTATGTAGTTCATTCATTGCAGTTGGCACATATGCAAAAGTGTTTCATTTGGCATTAAGCATCTTCTATAGTCATAGTTAAAAAGATTAAATCATATAAGAATAGTCTAAAGCATTTAAAAAATTATTCATTAGATAAGCGCAGATGCCTTCATAATGCAAAGTATGCAATCAATATTTTGAATTACAAAATTGACTCTTTTCGTTTTCTAGCTGTATCCCTATGACTTGCACTTGACCCCTGTTGACAGTTGATGGTGTAAAGTAACAATAAATGTATGATAAAAATAAAATTTTTACCTACACTACACACATAAATCTTTTGATCATATTTATTTTTCTGTGTTGCAATCAAACCATTAATATATGTCGAGAGTGGTGTGTACATAATTGCTTAAACCGCTATGCTATAATGTGTGCACTCAAACCATATGCACACCCCGAGTAACACACTGCTATGTTCATATGATATGACATCCAATAATCAATCAGTTGTAAAATGAGGCTCACTTCACAGTTTGATCAGATACTATAGATATTTATTTGGTCTACCATTACTTATTAAAAATAACTATCATAATGAAAACAATTTATTATATTTTTAAATACTTATGTATTACTGCATATTATTTAAAGATATTTTATTAATTGTACTTGGCATATATTATTACAATTTTATATAGACTGTATAAAGTACAAAAACAGTTTTTACATATTTTAAACAAATGTGTAATGTGTATAATAAGTTCCCTTAGCCTTCCCCTAGCCTTTATTAGATTATCCTAATTAAATTGATTAATTTTATTATTCCAGCCTGGCCGAGTAGTCACATTAATCCAAAGTGATGATCCCAACAGCATGGTGTGGGGTGTGGCATACAAGATAAAGACAGAAGACATAAACCAGGTCACAGAACACTTGGACTTCAGAGAGAAGAATGGATACACCAAGAAGACTGTCACATTCCATCCAAAGGACAAAAACAATGAACCATTTTCATTAACTCTTTATGTTGCCACTGAAGAAAATGAATCATATGCTGGTAAGATATTTGGCATATAACAAAATTCATGCTAATAGATATATTTAAAAATGAACAAAAAGCTGCAATGCTCTTTATGTACATGCAACAATGTCCTACTAATATGGTATCCAGAGATGGGGTAGGTATTAGCAATAAGTACATCATCTAATATGTAAAACCAAAAACCACAAATGGCAAAATGTGGCTTTAATACACGCCAAATGATAACTTGCCCGAACTTAATGTCACATAATATCAATATCACATGTCATAAAATTCAAATCCCTAAACACAATATGCCCTAAATTAATTTGTCATTAATATTACAATCAATATCAATATATACAAAAGACTTAAAACCGACTTCAATAAAAATGGAAGTCCTAATTTCAAATTATTTAATGTTTATTTATCCTAATAATAATTTTAAAACTAATTTGTATTACAAAGCTTGGGTTTTGTCACGGCTCCGGCGCTGTGGGTCTCCGGCGGTCCCACGCGTGCTAATCGTCGCAGACGGCTTTCGCTCACCACCGCAGCTTCGGCTTGCTGGCCGGCTTTGCCAGCGAGCCTCAGCCGCAGCGGCTCGCTCGCAGCCTCCTGCTCCTCAGCCCGCGGGCCGCCTCGCCCATATGAGCCTACGCGATTCTAAATTACACTCTAGGGGTAGGACAACCAAGACTGCGTGGAGACGGATTCACAGCGATTCGTTTCTGTCACTACAACTTACTTTCTAGCAATTAATGTTTTAGGACCAACAATTTTATTATAAATAAACATTCGGAATAATACACATTATATAATACAATACTTAGGACATATGACTTTATTTCATGCAAATTTAGGAGATTTAATTATTATAGTAACCTAATATTATGACAGAATAGTTTTAGAAGTAATAATAATTATGTAAAACAAAATTTAGAATTTTTTAATATTATTGTTACTGAAGTTTATAGCAAACGTGTTATGGATAATGATTTTCGGACAAACAATTTGAGGAGAAGTAAGGGAGTAGGTACCATTTATATATCAATCTAACGATATTCTTTTTACCAAATTATACACCTTTGTATTAATATGACATTTCAATATTACAATAATCTATCCTTTAAACCAGAGGTTTCCAGACCTTCTTTCTCATGGACCACTTCCAAAATTTAGCACGTTCCAGTGGACCCCTGCAGCTACATTTCTACCATATTCCTTGGCATTCGTATTTATATTGGTGAAGAATGAACTTCTTTTTTTCATATTCTCGGGACAACCTGCTACGGTAGGCGGGTTGACCGTTTCTTTTTTTTTAGAAATTCACTACCGAAAAATCGGTAGGTTCGAGACCACTGGCTATGGAATATGCAAGTTTTTACAAGTAACAGTCGCTGAGAGCTTCTTAAAATATTATCTGCCTACAGTGATAGGTGAAGTCAAGTCAACATTTTAGTTCTTCATTATCAAAAGCAAATAAATTTTCGTGAACCCTGCTTACTAATTGTGGACCCCATTTTTTTTGACACGCCTACTTAGACCGCCGTCGAGTCTCCTGTGGACCCCTGGGGGTCCACCTGGACCACTTTGGGAACTAATGCTTTAAACAGTACCTACATAAACTGATTTAATACATATTTATTACACCTCAATCATATTTTATCAATTCAAATACATCAATCCTTTCTACTTATAATCTTTCATTTACATACAAAATATAATCTCAACACATATTCTTTCAAATTATCTTTCTCTTCATCTCTCTTAATTCATAGTAGGTAGGTACACTTTATTATTTAATACACAGGTCAGACATTCTTTTATCATTAATATATGTAATAATTATATTTATTTTATAGTCGACATAGCTGTTAAAAACATATTAACCAATTATTTCCATAATATGCATTTCACCTTTCGTAACATTCGTATCAATCATAATAAAATACTCATACCCATATCTCACTCTTATTATCACATATCTTTATATCTGTCCAATATCCTTCATCTTAATGAACGATACCTAAATGCATTCAAAAGATAACAAGAAGATTTTTAATATCGTTCGAAAACCTATACCAAAACCAAACCAATATACAATCACAACAAACGTATGTACTTTTAATCATTTTTAATCAAATTTCTAAGAACTACCTACTTCATAACAAATTCAATCACATGATTTGGTGTAAAATTTCATTACCTTTAATGTTTACATAAGTTTCTGATACGTACTATTATACGAATCCTTCCGAAAGGCTTTTTAAAAAACTAAATATTTACGGCTAAAATAAAATATATTGTTGGTCTCAAAACACGAGGTTAAATATGATACAAAATTGGACACTGAGTCTAAAGGAAATTGGCACGGGTAGAATTAGAAATAAAAATGAATTGTCGCGACGAAAGATTGGAGAAGACTGGCTCTCAGAGCAAGAGCGCGGTGCTTGAATGCCGTATTGCTGATGCAGCAAAACGATGTTACAGTGTAGCTAGGGTTGTCAGCTATATTTATGTGATGTTAGTATTTTTACTAGCATTTTGGGTATATAACAGCCCCCCGGTTTAGAGTAAACTACACGGTCTTTTATGTGTGAGTTTACGTAAAAGCAGATATTATAGTCTATCCAACTCGCAGACTAGGTGGTGGAATTGTTTCAACCATTTCGATCTCGTCTTCTGGTTGAGGTTCATTATCACGAGAAGTGTTATTTCTTTGGAGTCTAAATAAGTTTCTACGTATGCCAATTTTACAAAGTTTGAATATAACAAGGAATACAATTAGAGTAATAATAACGATTACAATACTGGAATAGTAGTCTTGATATAGGACAATATGAGGTTTCTCTATAATTTCTTCTAAATCTTTTAACATTTCTGGATTATCGTAGGCTATAGAATCTAAGTTTACATTTTTCAGGTTTACTACAGGTAAGTTGCTTACAATATTCTTATAAGCTAGAGAATTACAACACGAGTCATTTAAAATATTAAAGTTAGATACAATGGGTTTCAAATGGATCTTAAAACTATCTTTGGATATTAAACGAGTATCCTTACAATAAGCAATACAATTAGGAGGTAAATATAGCATTCCATTACCGCTTATACTTATCTCACTTGATTGAGTGTCATTACATACAATATTTATTTTTGTTTTCTCTGATATTACATATAACCATTTGTTATTACGAAGCGGTTGCCATATATTTATATTACCATGAATAAATTTGGCTTCACAAATATTTGGAATTGAGGTAAGTACATTTACAATTATTTCTGTCTCGCATGAGGGAGTAGCTAATGGGGAATAGGTTGTAGAGCCTTCACAGAGATAATGATCGTTATTGATCATTTTGCATGATTCTAAACTGTCTAGTTTACAGTAGGTGGATCTATCTGTACTGATACCGATGTATTTAGAGGATGGGATGATGGTGACATAAGACACTGGATTGTTAGCGTCATGAGGAGCCGGTGAAGGTAAGTTATGATATAGGTTCAGGTCTGTGGTATGTACTAGAGGTATCTTAATAGTAAATACTATCATGTCTCTATTAAAGTAAGAAGATATTTCAGATACGTTCAAGATAGTATACATATTCTCAAGGCTAAGAAGAACTGGCAGTTGTTGTGAACTAGGTAAGAATCGGTAATTAGCAACTAATTCGGTGTAGAGTTCCTTAGAGGTGAGTATGGTTGGATATAGAACATTTGATTTACTAAACATAATCGAATTGATGGCATCGCTGACTTTGAATGACAGGGCTAGAAGATTATTTTCTATCATGGAAATTACTTCTAACATGCGGGATCTTAAACCTAATTCTCGAGATGCATGGCTTAAATTTCGAATATCTTCAGAGAATTCAGTGATGGCGCATTTTAATTGTTCTTCATTAATAATTATGTTGTTCAGAGTTTGATTCACCGATTTAAGAGTAGAAGTGGTAACTAGAATATTTTCTTTCATTAAACTGGCCATTTTCTTTTGATCTGTTTCGACTGCTTTTATAGCATTATCGTAACGGATAGCATCTTCTTCATTCATAGTACCGAATAGTTTCTTAGAGACAGAACCAATGATGCCAAATGGAACGGATCGTTTAGAGAGATGGCGAGACGTGAGATGGGATATAGCTTCATTATCGTGAATTACATCATGTAAACGAGTATATAAAGGTTCAAGGATATTTCCGCATTCTAGGTGGTCGAAAACTAGACTACCTTCACAAAGTACACTAGATATATTTAGAAATGTTTGAAGGTTATCTATATGAGGACTTATAAACGATATATCGAATGGAGTAACTACGCTAAGATAATTATTAACTAAACTTAAAGAACCTAAGGGGTCGAAGTATATTCCAGGGTTATTCGTCATGGGTGTGATGAAGTCTTGACCCTGAATAGTTGGCGTGAATATACTGTAATGAGATTATGAAATACATTAATAATATTTTAATGTTTATGATATTTATAAGTTACAAGGAGTGTGTGGCCTTTGCAGGTTTGAGTTGGTCAAAGTGATGAGTAACGTGGCGTCTGTTTATGAGGAGGGTCACCGTATGATTGTTATGAACTTTGATGATCTTATACGGTCCTTTCCAAAGGGGTGACAGAGCTTTTCTTAACCTCAAATGATTCTTCAGATAGACGTAATCACCGACTTTATATTTGGGAGGAGTCTTAGTATGGGTATCATAATAGTTTTTGGAATTCTCTTTGGATTTCAGAATATTTTGTAATGCCTTTTCCCTTGTATATTTGAGTTTGTGTTGTAGTCTTTTAATATAGTCGCTATAAGTTGTACCGAGTTTTTGTTCGTAAACAGAAGATGGTAAATAAGGTAGGTGACCAAAAACTAATTTGTAAGGAGAGAATTTTGTTGTGGAATGTGTTGTAGTATTATATGTTAGCATGGCAGTGTAAACATAAGTGGGCCAATTGTCTTGATTTTCGTTAATAAATGATTTCAGATACTCTTTTAGGGTAGAGTGGCTACGTTCTAAAGCGCCCTGAGTTTGGGGGTGATACGGTGAAGACCAGAGCTGTTTTATTTTCAGGAATTGGCATGTAGTTTTAAAGAGATCCGAGGTAAAATTAGTACCTTGATCGCTCAAGATTGATTTAGGAATGCCGAATAAGGAAATGAAATGAATGAGGCAGTCACTTGTTTCCTCTGCAGTCGTACTACGTATGGGATAGGCTACAGAGTACTTTGTCAGATCGTCTTGTAATGTAAGTATATACTTAAGTTTACCAGGTCCAGACTCAGGTAGGGGTCCGACAATGTCTAGGGCTATACGCTGAAACGGGGAAGTGGAAGTAGTAGTAATTTCCATAGGGGCTCTATTTAATTTTCGCAAAGCTTTATTTTCTTGGCATGATTTGCACTTCTTGACATAGTCTTCTATGTCACTCCTCATTCTTTTCCAATAGAATTGCTCTTTTATTCGATTGTACATACGCGATGACCCTAAGTGTCCGGCAATTGGAAGATCGTGGTTCTCGCGTAGTATTTTAGATATTTCGCTAAGTGTAGGATATATAATCTTATTCAGATATACGTGGATGCGGATTTTCGTATTATGGAATATGTATGTAAGTATATTATAAATTTTAGTGTATGAGTGGTGATCAAAGGGATTTCTGAAATCGGAGATTGCGACGTCAACGAGATTTTCTAACTTCATGAGTTCGTTTCTTATTTGTTTCAGAGTTGTATATATGGCTGGGTAAGGTGACTCATCGAAATGATGAACTTTGGTAAAAATAAGGTAAATTATTTTATCGTTGTATTTCATTTTCAGGGAAGAGTGCAATTCCTTTTCAGCATTAAGAATTTCGTCTTTGTTTTCGACGTTTGATAAGATCTCGTACATATATGGATTTGATTCGTCTAGGTCTATTGATGTAGGAATTAGGATGACTTTATAGGGTGAATTTAGAAGGTTTTCGTTATGTTCTAATAGGTTAGTGTCACAAGTGAAATTTTTGTTGGACATTTGTTTCAGGAATTGGGAGTAATCGTCGTTATTTAATTGAGTGATTGAGTCTGTTTCATTCTCGTTAGGCGAAGGAATTTGTAAAGAGTCGAAGTCAAGATTCAGATCAGTGCTTTGTGGGCTGGTATCATATGTTCCCCAATCTATGGGATCCAATTGAGGTAACAATGAGTCTTGTTCTTGGGTTGTTAAAGGGTTTTGTGTTACTGGGTTAGCGTTTGGATTTAGGAGGTCCTCGTCATTGAAGGTGAATGGGATATGAGGTGGTAATTCTACTAGAGAGTCTTCTAATGGGTTGCTATGTTCGTCGGTGTCGTTGGGTAGTTCTAGATTAGAAAGTGGTGATAAGTTGCCTTCTACTGGGTTGACAGGGAAGCGCGACAGTGCGTCGGCGTTAGAGTTTATTTTCCCTTTCTTATGGACAATCTCATAGTCGAATTCCTCTAATTTCAGACGCCAGCGAATGAGTCTAGACCCTGGGTCTTTACAATTAAATAACCATTGAAGTGGTTTATGGTCTGTGATTATTGTGAATCGGTGTCCATAAAGATAGGGGCGGAAAGCTTTGGTGCCAAAGACAATAGCAAGGCATTCCTTTTCGGTAACGCTATAATTGCATTCGGCCTTATTGAGTGTTCGGGATGAGTAGGCGATTGGTAGGTCTTTCCCTATTGGTCCTTGGGATAGGATCGCAGAAACAGCGTAATTAGAAGCGTCACAGGTAAGTAAAAAGGGTTTGGAAAAGTCAGGGTATGCTAGGATAGGAGACGTTACGAGTTTGTTCTGTAAGTTTTCGAATGCTAATTGTTGTTCATTGCCCCATTTGAATTCTTTGTCTTTTTTCAAGAGAGTCGTTAATGGTTTAGCTGTTTTGGAGAAGTCAGGGATGAAGCGTCTATAATATGATACTAATCCTAAGAATGATTTTACATCTTTAGGGTTCTTTGGTGTAGGGAATCCGGTGATGGCTTTTATCTTTTCTGGGTTTGGTTTTACGCCTTCGCTATTAATAATGTGGCCAAGATATGCGACTTCTTTACGCAAAAATTCGCATTTTTCTGGCTGTAACTTCAAATTGTATTTCCTGAGTCTTTCGAAAACGGTAATTAGGTTTTGGGTGCTTGAAAGGAGGTCGGGTCCATAAACTACAATGTCGTCTAAATAAACGAAACAGCGGGAGCCTTGAAGGCCAGAGAGGCAAGTATTCATTAGTTTCTGGAATGTAGAAGGGGCATTCTTTAAACCGAATGGCATTCGTGTGAATTGGAAATGGCCTTGAGGGATGGAGAAAGCTGTTTTAGGCGCGTCTTGGGGGCACATTGGTATTTGATGGAATCCAGATGCCAGATCTAGTGTAGTGAAATACTGACTTTTTCCTAATTGGTCTAATATTTCTGTTATTTGTGGTATTGGGTATGTTTCGCCTATCGTGATGTCGTTTAATTTCCTATAATCGATTACTACTCTCCATTTACGTTGGCCGGACGCGTCTAATTTTTTGGGGACTACCCAAATAGGAGATGACCAAGGTGAGTCAGAGGGGGTGACTATGTTTTGTTCTAGCATTTTGTTAATTTGGCTTTCAACTTCTTTCTTATGACACTCGGGGAATCTGTAGGATTTGGTTTGAGTTGGGATATCTGTGGTTGTCCTTATTTTGTGTTCGGCAGTTGTAGTAGAGGTGAGTTGGTCACCTGGGAGGTAAAAGATGTCAGAGTAGTCTGTGCAGGTTTGTAATAGAGCGTCTGTTTCTTCGTTGTTAAGATGGGTGATTCGGAGTTGTTTAAGGACTTCGTTTGTTCTAGCTAAAGTGTTTGGATTTGGAATCGTTTCAGATAGGGGCATACACATATTGGATTGAGTCTCGAAAGGTTCTATGTCAAGATCAAGGTTGGAATGAATCGTGACAGGGTCCTCGGAGGTATTGACAACAGTTATGTTTACTCGTCCGTTTTCTTTTATCTTTACAATGCAGTTAGCGACTAATAATGTTTCTGAAATATGTTGATCGACAATAATGCCTTCCTTAGCAATTGGATTCTTAACGGAGCATTCTATTACAGTTTCCGTTCGAGGGGGTATTGTATATAGAGGAACGGAAAATATCAGTTCGACAGAGTCGTTGCCAATTTGTAAGGTACTTCGGCTGTAATCAATTTGACATTCTAAGCTTTTGAAAAGGTCATTACCTATAATACCATCGTGACTCAAACTAATGTTTTTGACTACATGAAATTCGTGAAAGTATGGTTCATTGTTTTTCCTAAATATTTCCATTTGGAAACTGCCTAAAGTGGGTGTTACATCGTCACCGGCATCGATGCCTTTTAAGGTGATTACATTGTCGCTTAGGGTTGGAATTTTTGACATAGAACTTGATTTCAGTAAACAGATGCAGGAGCCAGTGTCAACTAAGAAAGATAAAGGGTGTGAGGCGACTGAAGTTTGGATTTTGACATAAGGTAGGTATCTCTTCTCTGTATTATTATTAAGTTTATAGATTTTAACGTCTTCCTCCTCTATTTTAGGATGCGGTGGAGAGGGTGCGAGTGGTTTTAAGTTGGATACGGAGGATTTAGTATACGATACAGAGGATTTAGGATTGGATACAGAGGATTTGGAATACGATACAGGGGATTTGGCATTGGATACAGGGGATTTGGCATTGGATACAGAGGATTTGGCATTGGATACAGGGGATTTGGCATTGGATACAGAGGATTTGGTATACGATACAGAGGATTTAGAATTGAATACAGAGGGTTTGGTATATGATTCAGAGGATTTGGAATTGGATACAGAGGATTTAGAAGTATCGGCTTTCATTGATGTATTTCCCGTGCGATACCGTTCGGGAAAATCTACTCGTTTAAATGATCTACTTCATCGACACTATCGTCTCGTAATTGGTCGAAGTAATGAACTTTGCGAGAGGGGTCTTGCACCTGATTGTATTGACGACCAGAAGTCGAGGGTTGGTTGTAATATTGATTACGATTGTTGTTATATTGCCGCTTTCGGCAGTTCTCGATAGTGTGCCCGATGTTTTTGCAATATCGGCATATTAGATCGCTAGTGTTTACCTTCTTGTGTGCGTCTGCCACACGAGGGTTCTGTGGTGTGGGAAACCGACTAGTCTGGGGTTCGCGTCGGGGTAAGAATTTTGGTCTATCTGTATTATTAAAGAAAGGCTGTAAAGGCTTCTTTGTGATGCTTGCTAGAATCTTTTCTTCGGCGACGGCAAAATTGACTGCTGCATTGAGCGAGTCAGGGTCGCGGCATCTAACGAACTGCGAAAGCCGCGGGTGTAACCCTATTACAAAAGTGTGTACAGCAAGGTCTTGCATTGCTGCCACACGACCTGCCAATTCAGTCTTTTTCTTGGTAGGTATAGAAATATTTATTTCTGTCAAAAGTTTAGCGAGACATGTTTCTATTTTAAGGGCAAATTGGTTTACTGATTCGGATGGGCCCTGTTTGCAATCCTGCAGCTCGGACAAGAGGTGTGTATAGTGTTTTTTCTCACCGAACTGGTGTTTGAGAAATTCTAGGAATTGCTCGAACGTATCGAATTCCTTGATATTACAAGTAGATTCCGCCCTGCTTTCTAATTGGCTGAGAATATATTTGAATAATATAGGTCTCTGCGATTTGTTTGCTAGACCGTAGGCATTTTGGCAATTGGCAATGAACGAGTTTAATTTGTCTCTCGTACCGTCAAAGGGTTTTATAAACTTTAATAGGACATTCAATTCTATCTTATCCTCGGGCTCCACTCGAGGGGTAGTGCTCTTAGATGCGGTAGGGTTTTCCTCTTTGGGATCATGTTTGGAGGTCATTTTGGACATAGACTAGTATTACACACACGAGAACAATACACACAAAGAACAAGTTACATAAAACAGAACAAAGCAATGACAAAGTAGAATAACACAGTTATAGAATAATGAACAAGGGTCAGCTTTGTGACCCAGTCAAGCGGATACAGAGTTTGTTTAAGTTGCGAGCTTATCAGTTCATAGTAAGTCAACGGATGTCTAATATAAACAGTGTTCGAAGCTGCTTCGATTCTCTATAGTTAATTTTAAATTGTTCAATGTTTCTATTTTAGAATCAAAATAAAGTTTATTAAGTATTTGATGTTATACGTTGGTAAGGGTTGTAGATATATGAGTTCACTTTGTCACTAAGCACAGAATTGGTAATTTATATTACTCACAGTAGGGTCGCCACAACCGTTGCGGACACTGTCGGCATCATCACGACCGAATTGATGAGGGGATGAGTAGCACTGCTCACTCGACGACAAGGCCTGCCAGAAAGCCTTCAGCAAGGCCTTCTCTACTGCACGGAGATGTTTGGCCGCGTATGTTCGCAAGCAAACACGTAGACACAGGAGCACAGCGTGGCGCGATATAGTATAGGTTCGACACAATATCTTTGCCGTAATAGAAAGTTCGCGGAGAGCGTTTCGGAGACGTATTAGGGTAAATGTTCAAGGGATTTTCGTATCCCACCGCTGCCACCAAATATTATACGAATCCTTCCGAAAGGCTTTTTAAAAAACTAAATATTTACGGCTAAAATAAAATATATTGTTGGTCTCAAAACACGAGGTTAAATATGATACAAAATTGGACACTGAGTCTAAAGGAAATTGGCACGGGTAGAATTAGAAATAAAAATGAATTGTCGCGACGAAAGATTGGAGAAGACTGGCTCTCAGAGCAAGAGCGCGGTGCTTGAATGCCGTATTGCTGATGCAGCAAAACGATGTTACAGTGTAGCTAGGGTTGTCAGCTATATTTATGTGATGTTAGTATTTTTACTAGCATTTTGGGTATATAACAGTACGATACGTTCTCACGCATTAATTTCTAATAATGGTGTCAAATTTTAAAATAATACCTTTGCAAGAAAAGTGGACTTGACTATGCAGCTATAGTTAATAAATGCTCTTATACAAAATAAAGTAGCTTCATAATGATCGGGCACGCCACAATCGTGGCGGCAAAACCCGTACTTACCGGAGTGGCTGGAGAGGCGTCATGGCGCCCTCACGTTTTGTCTGACGCAGGTGCTGACCGACCACGGTTGTTTCGGTCGGTACCTGTGTCGAATAGGCAAACAGGAGACGCCCGGTTGTCATCACTGCGGCGACTGCCGCGTCGTTGTCGAAGACACGGTGTTGCACACATTGGTAGGTTGCTCTGCTTGGACCACGCAACGCCGTATCATGCACGCGGTAGTCGGTAGGGTCGTCCTCTCGCTCGAGGATAAGGGTTCTGTCCGTGGTTTCGAGCGAGAGGTCTTGGAATGCCGTCGCCTCCTTCAGAGAGGTGATGTTAGTGAAGGAGGCGGCGGAAAGGGAGAGGGAACGTTCAATCTCTCTCCCTAACCGCAGAGCCGGGCGCAGGAGGGCGCGAGACGACCTCCAGCCACCAGACCCATTGAGGCCGTCCACCGCCCGATCAGCGCAGGTCCGAGTATGCGGCGTTCGTGTTCCGCGCACGCCTCTCGATGTCAGAAAGGGGACTAGATCCCCCGCTTTGTCGTCAGGGACCAGGTCCCCCAATTGTGTGTTTGTGAATTCGTCTTGTGAATTTGTGTGATGGTTGTGTGGGACCCGCCACGGTCATCGGTGGGTCAAACCTTTGACGGGGTCGCGATTTGAATGCGAGAGCGATCCGCGCGGCCCGCCATAAAGGTGTGAGAAACAATGCAGTGGTTTTAGTCGTTTCAGCCTAAATTTCTATCTTAGGGGCTGGATCCCGACATATCCACATCGCCCGCCCCAAAACCAGCGATAGGGAATGTGACTTCAACATTTCCCTGCGTCAAAAAAAAAGAGCTTATAATGATTAGCAAATAATAATAGAATTATCAAATTTATAATCCAAATAACAATGAATATAAATAATATTAAATAAAACATATAGGCTGCAACGCAGGAACTACTACAAAAGTCAGAATAATTCCCAAATAATTGTCTCATTGACCATACTTTAATTTAATAGATATTTCATTGAAAAGATTACAATTTATTTAATAATTAATTGAAATTAAACTACTATATACGGCTTTTTTATCGCGTTATTTATTTTACACTATTACAAAATTTTGAAACTGTCACACTACTACTAGATACTTTTGAACTTTACTAATTTTTAAGCTTATTAAATTATTAAAACTATTTATATTTAAGTTTACACTTTCCCCGACGTTTCGGTTGCTTTTCAGCAGCCATGGTCACGGGGAGACTAAGATGGTAGTTGTCTCAATGTTCCAGTATCGTTATTGCAAAATACCCGAACATAATTTAATCATTGGTGTTTCTATTTACGCAGAATGAGCTCAGAGCTAGCTGTGGTTTGCTTCTTCTTGGGTTTGACTATTTGAATGACTGGATCCCAAGCTGGTGGTACATTCCAACCATCTTCTCTATTGAAATTAGGATGTTTTTTGATTTCAATAGCCTCGCGAAGCATCCTTGGTAGGAATCTGTGTTCTTTAGCGAGAATCTGTGGTTTGTCAAATCTCAGGTAGTGGTTGGTCCCCTGTTGCACATGTTCACACACAGCAGACTTCAACGAGCGTTGGTGTTTAACATCAGCTATGTGTTCTTTCATGCGGGTGCCTATGCTTCTCTTGGTTTGACAAATGTATGAGAGTCCGCAGTCACAATCTATTTTATAGACCCCTGCATCTTGTAAAGGTAGTTGGCACTTGACGGATGGTAAAAATTGACTTATCTTCGTTGGCGGCTTGAAGTAAGTGTTGATTGAAGCTCGCTTCAAGATGTAGCCAATCGTGTCAGTGACACCCCTTACATAAGGCAGTATAGCTGGCTGGCGCTCGACTATGGCTGGCTTTTCTCGGGATCTGTGACAGCGCCGCGGCTGTTGGAGCTTGTTATCTTGCAGTACTTGCTTGACATATTGAAGCTCGGCGTCCAGGTGTTTCTTGTCACAGATCCCGTGGGCTCCCTGAAACAAAGACATTCCCACGGTGGCTAACTGTTTAGGATGGTGGTGAGATTCATCGTTTAAGTACCTATTTGTATGGGTCTTTTTCCTATACACAGTTTGGCTCAAAGTATGATCAGGATCCCTGATGACAAGTACATCTAAGAAAGCTAATGAATTGTTTGTCTCAAATTCTATAGTAAATTGGATGTTGTTATTGATGGAATTAAGATGTTCTAGGAAGACACTTACACTATCTGTTGGTAATATTGTAAAAGTATCATCTACAAACCTTTCATAAATCCTGGGTGTGATGGGGGCAGTCAGTAAGGATGGAGCCTCGAAGTCCTCCATATACAGCCTTGGCCAAAAGTATTAGGCACCCCCAATATAGTTATCACACACCTGTGCTATTTGAACAATTAAACAATATTCTATAGAACTGCGATACCGGTGTCATAAAACACTATTTAAGACAATAGGCGGCATTTTTTAAGCAGTCGTAAAACATCTGGTGCGTCAATAATAAAACTTTATTTTTTCCAAAATTTATTTTTAATGTTTCGTCAGTTACCATTTGGAAGTCTTAGTGTAAAGACAGTACATTTGTGGTTTTGTGAATTAATTGAGAAGAAATTCCTTTGAAAATGCCAAAACGAAACGAAATTAGTATTGAAAATCGTGTAAAAATTCAACTTTTACATGAGCAAGGCAAGACTCAAAAAGAAATCGCGAAGTTGGTGAAATGTTCGCGATGCGCCGTTCAATCTGCTATCAAACGTTTTGTTGAGACTGGCTCTCATGCAAATAAACCAAGAACAGGCAGAAAACGCGTGACTACTAGCCGTCAGGACAGAAAACTTATCCGAGAGTCTGTGAAAGATAGAAAAAAAACTTCTTCGGAGCGTGCTGTGGCTTTAACTGAAGAGACTGGACATCCCATAAGCGCACGAACTGCAAGACGAAGGCTAGTAGAAGCCGGCTTAAAAGGTTGCAAAGCTAGGAAGAAGCCGTGGCTATCCGCAGACAATAAAAGAAAACGACTTGATTGGGCTCTGAGACACCAACATTTCACAAAAGAGGATTGGTCTAATGTGCTGTGGTCTGACGAATCAAACTTTGAGGTAAGTTTTTTTAGTGAAGTCTATACCACAATTACAACGATCATTGTTGTTTGTCTTCAAACTCAAATGTTATAAAAGTTTGTAATGTGTGCTTTTTTTTGGAATCTACAGGTATTTGGAACACCAGGTGTGACGTTTGTGAGGCGACGCAAAGGCGAAGAATATCACCCAGATTGCGTAGTACCAACCATAAAACACGGCGGAGGCAGTGTAATGATTTGGGGTTGCATGGCTGCGGATGGAGTCGGCAAAATGTTTGTTTGCGAAGGTCGCATGAACAGTGAAAAATACATTATTGTACTGGAAACTGCTCTCGTACCTTCGCTTTCGTGTATTTTTGGTGACACTAACTTAAATGGTGTGAAATTCCAACAAGACAATGCTCCGTGTCACAAGTCAGCTACTACGATGCGCTGGTTTACTGAAAATTGTATTGATCTGTTAGATTGGCCTGCCCAGTCCGCGGATCTAAATCCTATTGAACATTTGTGGAGTATTTTGAAGAGAAAAATAAAAGAGCACTCGATAACATCAAAAACTGCTTTAAAAAACGCGTTAGTGCAAGAATGGGAAGCAATTTCTCCAGAGGAATGTGCGAAACTTGTACGTAGTATGCCCCACAGAGTTGCTGCTGTCATAAAATCAAAGGATGGCCCAACAAAATATTGATGTTTTTACAATATTGTAATGGAAATAAAGTACTTTAATCATTATAATTAGTTTTATTTCTCTCTAAGCCTGAAATATGCAGTAATTTATAGGGTGCCTAATACTTTTGGCCAAGGCTGTATATGTCGGCAACAACGGGCGATACTGGGGAGCCCATTGCGACACCATCAACCTGTATGTAGAATTTATTTAACCTAATTTTCCCACAACAAATAGCCAGTTGTTAAGCAATGCTTAAGTAGTTCTGCATATTCCTCAGGCATATTGTACTGTATTAGCTTCCTTTTAGTTATTTCAATACAGTCATGTACAGGTATGCATGTAAATAATGACTGTACATCAAAACTAACAATTGTTTCATTGTTAGTGAGACATAGGTATTTAATCTCACTCACAAAATGGTATGAATCCTTTACACGTGCTCTCGAGTTGCCTCTGAGCGGTGAGAGTATCTTCGCTACGTGCTGAGCCAGTCTGTAAGTTAGTGTGTCGATCTGACTCACAATAGGACGTAGGGGAGCGTTTTCCTTGTGTATTTTTGGTAACCCATACAGCTTTGGAGGTTTTACGCAAGCTGGTATTAATAGTTTAACGTCTAGATCTAATTTTTCGGAGTATTTATGTAATTATGATGTCTTTGGTTTTGTTCAATATTTTGTTTGTAGGGTCTGTTTTAACCTGTTTATATGTTGTTACATCCGAAAGTAAATTTTCAATTTTGTGTTTATAACCTGACGTATCTATTATAACCGTAGCTTTTTCTTTATCTGATAATTAATAATTTATGTTAGTAAAACTTCACTTCGCACACTTTATACTAGTGCGCTCGGCTGGTACTTGTCCGCGGAAGCGACGGAATACCATGTCTTGCGTCCAAAAGCTTTCGTCCAACACCTTGTACAGGTAGCAGTCGGGTACGCGTACGACGAACGCTTTAAAGTTGACGTTGCGGCGCGACTCCAGCAGCTGCACTCTCGGGACGTACTTCAGCTTTTGGCACACGTACTTCGCGATGTCCTCCGCCACAGTGGTGTAGTGCAGGCGCCAGATGTACGGTCAGGTGCAATAGTCGAGTAGCAATTTCAAAAAGCGATATAATCACAAGCTGTTCTTACGACCTTTTTCAATAAAATCATTGCATACATACACATAAACCCGCCTCACTTATACTGTCGCCTGTTCTAATTATGATTGTGACTGTGAGTATTAATTTCAAATAAACAAGTGATATTGTAGCTACGTTGGTACTAATGCGATCTAAAATGTAACGCTTGTTAGTTCGATCCCCAGGAAGTGATAATCTTTTTGTATTTTTTTCTTAAATTAGAAACGTCGATGACTTGTTACTTTACTTTAAGACTTATTTAAATCGCAGTTATTCAAAAGACGAGTCATAACATGAGGGTGGATTTAAAAATATAATAATTTCTCACTTGAATAGAATTATGTGATGTTGTTGATTGGTGATCTTTGTTACGAGCGTTTGTGTCATTATTATTGCAATCATTTTTTTAATATTTTGTTTGAAAGTCTACATTTAAAATACAAACTAATATAAATATTGAATCCAGGGCAAATATATGACCTAATTATAGGCTTAATATATCTTAAATTGCCGACGAAACTGGACTAAACTCTAAGAGTAAGTTATTTTTTAAATATTATGTTATGGAATTGTGATTTACAATTTCGCTATCTACGATTATGTCATAAGATTTTTGATCTTACTACGGTACAATTATATATGAGGGGCGATGTGTCACGCACTACAGAATGACTCAGGATTGCGCCATCTGTTGTCTGTCGTAGAAACTTCTTCGTCTTTGTGGTGTCGCTACATCTGTATAGGTGTGATCCTGTGTATGTAATGAATGTGAAACATGGTGAAGATGTTTGGATGTTTGTTACGAACACTTTCAGTGCCGCGCACCCGCCTAGTGGGTTCTTATATCTAATCTTTCTTAGGGTGCAGGCAACTCGCTGGGCAGGTTCACAAAATTTCAGCTATATCTCAAAAATTTAGTCGTATTTCTTACTGTAAATCACAGTGTACTTAAATGAACTGATAAGCTAATAATTTTAGAAGAGGCGCGTTATTCGATATAATTTTTATTTATGCAATGCCGCGTACTCGCTGGGTGAGGTCACTTGGTACACGTAGTCATAGATTGTCAACTTTGGTTTAAATATGTGAACTGTATGTCACATGCACTTAATACATTATAGTTTGATTGACACCTTTTTACCAATGTATTTTAATAATTCCGAAACATATGGCGGTTATAAAATTTATTATTACAAAGCTTTTCACTCGACTGAAGGAGGATTATGTTTTTCGAGCGTATATACCTAATGAAAGGGACATTCTGCGAAAGGGATATATTGCGACCAGTAAACATATCTACACTTCTATTCTTCACTTCTTCTATCTACTACTCTTCTTCTACCAAAATTTAACGTCTATAAACAAAAATAGACTTTACTATTTGGAACGTACACACAGCGACGCATTAACCTAGACTGTTTGGACTTTGAATTATTAGAAGTTGAACGCTGCGAATCGTGCGAGAGAGTGCGTTATATTTTTGTAGGGCTCTATCCTTACCATTAGGTACAACGGCACCCACTATGCACTATCCCTTTCCGACAATTCTCTATTTTGTATTTAGCGTAGTTATGCGTATATAGGGTGTCTAACTTGATGGGTAGCCGTGTTTACCTTCGATCTTATTACTGAACATATTGTCACCGTATATAGCACTAAATTGTCGAAAATGACTTAAAAGATCGTGTTGTGTCCTAGTTACAAGTCTCACTCATCAAAATGACATATAAGCAATTTACTCTTATGCAGTGCCGGCGAACCCGTGTAGCGAGTCCAACATGATTTGTATGGCGGTATCGCTAGAAACGATGCGAAAATTAAGGTGATAGATGAAACTTGGTACACAGATAGACATTGTCCATTAATATATAGGATATATTTTTGCTGCTACGTTTGTCGTTGCCGTGGGATTCAAGCCGGTGAAGGAGTCTCCAGAAGCTAATGACGCGATTCACAAATCCGTTATCGCTTAAAATATGACAATTGCAAACATGTGCCATGTGCCTTTTTAATATACGAAAAATATGGTAAACAGATTATAACTATTATTAAATACACTTAAGGACCCGTGTATCTTATACTGGCAGAAGTTTTTCTAATGTGTCACTACCCTGGTGTTAAAAAAACCTAGACTATGGTGATTGCCTACTTCAGTCAGGTCAGGCAGCCAGTAGGCTTACAACGTAATTATAAATGGAATTGACACAGTATAAAATTGTCTTTATTTATCAATTTATCCTTGGTCTTATGAATAACAATAGTAATGGTCCAATTAAAATTATCAGGCACCATATATAATAATAATAAAATAATTTATAGACCTTTATTATTCAATCAATCATGTGCCTACATATTAATTCAGTTATTTATTATTATTCCTTCAGTTTTATAATAAATGTTTGGCTTAAATATTAAATTATGAAGTATATTGAACAAATTACATCTTGCAAGGTATATGAACTATGTTTCAAGTGTTTACTAGCATGTGTTATCGTTATGGCTTACATCAGTTGGGCCGTATGCTAACTATTAATTTCCCTTCCTTCTTTCTGTAAAGAGCAAAGGAACTAGCTACTTTATTTAAAAATTCTTAGTAAATAGACTTTTTATATTTGCGCTTATGCATGCTTCGTCATAATATCGACGGTTGAAAGGCTATTTGACTTAGCGATTGCTGATTTCAAATATGTAAGTCATTATCGCAAAAATTGGCGCGTAAGTGAAATAGCCTTTCAACCGTCGATAGATGACTAAGCATGCATAAGCACAAATACAAAAAGTCTATTTGTAATTTAATTATATGTATGTGTAGAATAACATATTTCTTTCACGTCCTATTAATACCAGCATACAGATGACAACAACTATTTAAAAAAATGATTATTTTTCTGAATGTGTCTAGATACAGAACAGATCACTTAACGCGTTCAGAACTAGTAAGATTAGAAAGACAATGACTTACACTTCCTTTTGTCTTTTCCAGGGCCAGCATCAATAGAAGACATAGCAAAACAAGTGGTCTCCTGCAGTGGTCCCAGCGGTCCGAACAAGGAGTATGTATACAACCTCGCGAAGGCCATGAAGGAACTCGCTCCCGATGTTAAGGATGAACATCTATATGCTTTGGAAGAAGCAGTGCGGAGAGTTGATCCTGACTTAAAGAAATGTTGAACTGCAATTGAATAAACCGCCCGCGTAAGAGGGTATATGTATCTCTTTTTTATGAGAAGCAATGAGCGAGATGCGATTAAAGTATTTGTTGATACGCTTACAACGTCACGGCACGTCTCTCTCGCTTGTTAATTTATGAAGAGCAGAACTGAAATATATATATTTAACAAAAGATAGGCTTTAAGTAGTCCAGTGGACGTCGAATATGACTTGTGGCGTCAATATTGATTAGTGATGCGCATAAATTCATACGCATACAATTGTATACACCGCTTATATCGATGCTTCTCAAGACAAACTCTAGGATTATGAACCTCCTGTTCTAGGTATTGCCAGATTATTTCGTATAATAATACACCGTAGTTCTAGTATTTACAGTTTGTATTCACTTCGAAGTCATAGTCTCGAATGCCGAGATGGCATACGTTTTCTGAAACTGTCTCCAATGGTATTTTCCTGAACTAATTAAAATGTATAAAAAGACATATCGGTGTTAGTCGAACAGTATTGTAGTTCGCACTAACACCACTGATACATTAATTGAGACTGTGTAAATAAAAAATGTTTAAGAAAATTATTTTAGAACATTTATCAATTGAGAATTGAGAATTCTACCGATGTTCTTTACTCCAATTTCATAAAATAAATAAATAAATCAAGGATTTAAAAATATTTGTTTAATTCCTTGATTTATATTTTTATTTATTATCAATTAACAAATACATATTAATAACATAATATTTACAAACAAATTATTATATTTTAATATCCAAATATATTGTAAAAACGCCTTAAACAGTCACACGATCGAACAGTCACGACGCCACAAATCTGTGTATTTGCAATTTTCTGCAATATTGTGATATTCTGTTGTAGTGTAGTTCTACATCTAGTGTCGTTGCTTGCGATTTTGCCATTATTGGCTGTCATAGCAGTACATATTCAGGTATAGTCCATTATTCTTATTTGTCTTATTGTATAATCAAATATGCGTACTGATAGCTAAACACAATACAAAGATCTTTATGTTCGTCGCTTTTATGTTTTCTCTATTTATTAAAGAACAAATATAGTAAAAAAGTAAAAGCAATAACAGAATGATTTTACAATAATTAGTAGTTTACCCATTAAGATAAGTAAAAAAGAGCTAAAAAGCAAAACGGTATCTACATCTTTGACGACTCTCGAGGCGCCTCAACCCGTCTAATCTTACGTTTTCTATACATTCTAATTAGTTCAAGCATGTCTCCACTAGGGGCGCTTTTAGAAATAGCATAGAAGCAATAAAAATGTGTTTATCACCTGGGTATGAATCCTAGTAATAATAAGTGTGGAAATTATTACTATTACATATATTTTGCGCCTGTATATATGGTAATTATACATAGTTGAAACGTTGACGTAATATACCACTCTAACAAATGTACTTATTTATGTACTCAAAGCGAAAAATGTATTTATAGAACTTCATTTTTCCTTTATTTATTACTATTTTGTTGTGCGAATACAACTAGTAAATTGACAATTAGCTTTTTGCAGAAAACGTGCCGTGAAATTAGTATATTTGCATGTGGCGCTAGTTTCTATGGCATTACGTGTGTCTTGAAGTAGATTCATATTAGTTCACGTAGTATGCGCAAGACTTCTTTCGTGGCTTATTAATTATAGTGAGATCCATTGTAAAGATACTCGATATACTTAAATATAAAAAGACGCTTGCTTTAATGGTGGAAAAAAGCATCGAACGGAAAGCTGCATGTCTTAGAGTTCTCCATAATATTGTCGAAGATATGTGAAGCCTGCCAACCCGCATTGGGCCAGCGTGGTGGACTATGGCCTAACCCTTCTTACATTGAGAAGAGGCCTGTACCCAGCAGTAGGAGAGTTTATATACAGGGCTTTTATTATTATATTTATTATTCGTGTAATACGTATAGGTATAGTATACATAAAAACCTATGAGCTTGTAAAGTTAATTGATCAGCCGGTTATCATAAATTGACGTATTTTTTCCTAAATATTCCGTTACGTGACTCTAGTACCATTTAGTATAACGACTTTATTCATAAACTATTTTTCCTCAATAAAACATCAAATTATAGTAATTAAGGTTTTTGTTAATTATGTTCATTTGGTTGTGTATGTTATTTTATTGATTAATTCACGCATTAAATGTATCCATTATTAGCTGATAAAGTTTGGTTAAGTCAAACAATGTTATTAAAATAATATTTATTTTTATTATCTTAATATTGGAAATATTTTGCTGTTTTCGAACTAGGTTACTGGTACTAGGTTACTGTGTTTTTAAAGAGCTTAGTTCTCAATTTAGGTCCAAGTGTGTAAAGGAAAAAGTAATTTGGAGGATTACAGAACTGAATGTTTCTTGAAAACAAATAGTGGATCAAGGTGATTATCAATATTATTTTAAAATACATAAATGCATAATTTATTTTAAATTGCAACTGTCCTACTAGTTTATATATCCTGTGTCGCGGGGCTCCCGACAAACGTTAAAACAAAGGACACAAAGATCATCTCGGAATAATTATTTGTGAAACAGTTTTTTTTATCCCGGGTGATCATTTTTCCCGGGCGAACGAATCACGGCTCAGTGGTAGAGTCTCGAGGGTTAACCCTCGAGACACTACCACAGACAGTTAGTTGTGTAATCCACAAATATGAGGGTTAAACCCTCGAGACACTACCACGGACAGTTAGTTGTGTAATCCACAAATATGAGGGTTAAACCCTCGAGACACTACCACGGACAGTTAGTTGTGTGATCCACAAATATGAGGGTTAAACCCTCGAGACACTACCACGGACAGTTAGTTGTGTAATCCACAAATATGAGGGTTAAACCCTCGAGACACTACCACGAACAGTTAGTTGTGTAGTCCACAAATATTTTTCAGTCTGTGTTTACTTTGTGTGCGTTATTTGTATGTTTGTAGAGTCCACCGCAACACAGGCTCGTACCCTAGTGGCGGAGTTGTTTTTTACCAAGAAAGATAAAGACAGACATATATGTTGCGATTGTATATAAAATATAGACAAATGTTTAGCATTCCACCTCGACGGCATAGTGGTTAGTGTAACCGACTGCCACGCCTGAGGTCGCGAATACGATTCCCGCACAAGTCAAACATTTGTGTGCATGAACATGGATGTTTGCCTTAGTCCGGGTGTTTCTATGTATATACATATTATACATAGAAACATTATATAATAATAAATAGTAATAATAATAATATTCTACCACATACACACAACACCATCTAGCCCAAACTAAGCAGAACTTGTACTATGGGTACTAGACAATGGATAAACATACAAATATACTTTTTTTTTGTAAATATATGCATATTATACATAGGTATTTACAAAAAACAAGTATATATGTATGTTTACTCATTGTCTAGTACCTACCCGTAGTACAAGCTATGCTTAGTTTGGGCTAGATGGTATTGTGTGTATGTGATAGAATATTATTATTATTAATTATCTATGCTTACAAAAATGTTATAATGACATTTATCCACTTGCCATAGGTATATTTTTAATTATTACAATAAATAATACTTATATTATAATGCAATAATTCCTTTCAGCTCTGTGTTAGTATTTAATATATAATTTGCCTATAAAATAATGTAGATTAGAGAGTTACTCAATGTGATATATTTTTGTATGTATAGTGATGATTATTATGGTTTGTGCTGCCGAACCTGGCACATAGCAGACAGTGTATCACGAAAGTGACGTACCGAATACCGCTTTAGAAATAAATTGTTAGTTTAATATATACAGGTTGTAACAGAAAGGTGTGGTTATATTTAAGGGTCACATAATATAGCCCATGTACAATGGAAAACCGCGAGAATTGTCGGCCTCGATGGCGTAGTGGTTAGTGTAACCGACTGCCACGCCTGAGGTCGTGGGTTCAATTCCCGCACAAGTCAAACATTTGTGTGCATGAACATGTATATTTGTCTTGGTCTGGGTGTTTTCTATGTATAATATGTATGTTTATCCATTGTCTAGTACCCATAGTACAAGCTCTGCTTAGTTTGGGCTAGATGGTGTTGTGTATATGTGATAGAATATTAGTTAAACTTGTATACATTATTTTCACGACGATATTGAATTTTCTTTTTATCGACTTATAAATACTAGCAGTCAACTAGTGGTCAAAATTCGACCAGAATTCCTAATTGTTTTCTGTTTTTCTCTATTACATATAAATAAGGTATAGGTAACCATAGTTACAAAGAATTGTACGACGTCAGACGAACAATGTCAAAATACTACGAACGCGATTCGACTGCGTGTGTCAAATGCATGGTTGTGTGAGTGTGGTGTTTTTTCATTAATTTAATGTATTACTAATGCGTATTTGATAAAAATATTAGGATTCGCCCCTCCTTCTCCATATAAACTTTAACTGTGCCAAATTTCATACTTCTCCGTTCGCGCACTTTTCATAAAAAGGGGTACAAAGCTTTTGCTTCACGTATTAATATATAGATTAGCATATTGTAATCGATACGTAAACAACACTACCAGCCATGCACGTATATATTTTTCTAAGAATTACAAAAGATGTTAGAGTCTTAAACTCGACACGTTTTTGTTTACTTTATAGCCATTGACCATTATAACTGTGCCCCAGATGTGGATACTGTTACCTATTCAAATATTTTACAATACAGCTGGTCGTTCTAACATAGATCGATGACCCCACAGATGTTGCGAAATCTTAATGGGGAGATTATTATTATTATTATATTATAATAATTATTATAATAATAATGTTCTACCACATACACACAACACCATCTAGCCCAAACTAAGCAGAGCTTGTACTATGGGTACTAGACAATGGATAAACATACATATATACTTTTTTATTTTTCTAAATACGTACATATTATATATAGAAACACCCAGACCAAGACAAACATCCATGTTCATGCACACAAATGTTTGACTTGTGCGGGGATCGAACCCGCGACCTCAGGCGTGGCAGTCGGTTACACTAACCACTACGCCATCGAGGCCGACAACGACAACGACCGAGATGATGCAACGGACACAACTATGCATCAATGAACAAGGTGGGATATTTGAAAAATGGCTGTAATAAATAATTAAATAAGAACATGTTTATAAAAATTAATAATCATAAAAAGTGTTGGCTACAAACTGTGTGGTGAAGTGATATCAGTGTCGTATATCGTACCGGCTTATTCCCGTGCGCTCCAAATCACCAGACACTCTTTATATTTTTAACGAACATTATTTCGCTTTCGGCTAATATCTAAACCGCGGCAACGTCACAAACATTGAAAAAAAAAAGAGAAACAATACTGTTTTTTTTTGTATCCGCTGACCATTTTTTGTAACTAAGAATCAATGACCTTTAGTTGAAAGTAAAAACGATTGTGGTATTACTCGTTTTGAATCGATATTTAAATAACAAATAAATAAAATGATTGAAATTGTCACAAAATTTAAAATTCGATATTTTGATAATGGGTTTAGGGCACATAGGTTATTTATCACATATACATAGCCACCCTAAAATATAACCACACCTTTCTGTTACATCCTGTATAATACTGAGGCTGATTTATGGTTTAATATAATTAGGCGACCTAATAAGGTAATATCATGTGGTAACAGGTTAGTGAGTGTCAAGTCGTGTCAGCGCTGCACATGGAGTGTTTTGTAATAGGACATTTTCTATATCATATGGAGGTACGGAGCCGTGCATGGTAGAATGCCTAATTAGTGTTCTAGAGGCGGTAGCAGAAGTATATTTACATTTTGCTAACGTTATTACTCATGTAATATTATTTTATTTATGCGTGATGTTAAATATTTGTGTTCTGCAGTACCTACTAATAATTGTGAATCGCAAAAGTTTACGCCCTGCCTCTTATTTTTATTTTATTCTGTGATTTAATTTTTAAATTAATCCCGACTGCACACGGCGCATTGGACTCTAGTGTTAAGACACTTAATCAATACTCCATTCATGCAGAAGAACAGAGAATTAGCAAAACGAGGGCGTGATATACATATACGGTCTACATAATTTATTTTTATCTTTACCTGGTATATAAAAATATATGTATTTATGAACTTTCAAACAGTATTCACAAACGGGTTGTTTAACATCAATTATGAGGTGGCTATTTTAACATAGTAATTAGAATTGCAGCTAATGTATAAATGTAATAGTGAAATATGGGCATAATATATAATATATACTTGCCTGGGATATACAGAGATTTATGTTTACTAGTTGTTCAACAAACGTTGTTCTGCCATATAAGTTCATTCGATAGGGACATACTAATCACCTAGCGGTATGAAATATACTTCTCAACCTACCAAGTATACAAATTCATAAAATTGGTCGAGCCGTTTCGGAACAGTGCGACCACAAACACCGTAACACGAGATATAATTATATATATAGATATGTTGTATTTTTTAAATAACAGTGTTAATTCTAGTGCAACTTTGTACACATGCTGTGATTGTCTGTAATTATTTAAAACTGGAATTACTTATACTAATTGTTACGTTGTTTACATGCCTACATAATAATAACATAGAAAAATTCATTAACATCTCAGAGTATATAAAAGGTTTTCTATATAGGTATTCTATATTTTTGGGGCACCTGAGATGTCACGATCACACACATAGCCATCAGTATAAGCAGACTTTGAGTTAAAATTAATTGAATTGGACATTGCTTGACAACAAATACTCGCAATATAAGTATAAATGATAATAATAAAAACATTAACACTCTCGAAGGGCCTCTTCACGTTGGGCCTATGTCCCTGTGTAAGCCTCCCAAAGGGCCGGGTATTTTTTTAATGATAATAATAATAAATGGAACCTGCAGTCTCTGCCTGTGTTAGCAATCAGAAGGAGAGTAGGTTCTCAATCAATATTAATTTTTAATTCACCTACACATGATCGAATTGTTAGTTGACCAATGGTACGAGAAAGTTTCTTTAGACTACAAAGCCCGCAAGTCTATCTCAGGCGCGGAGCAGCTATTATCCTTACTAATATTATAAATTCGAAAGTAATTCTGTCCGTCTCTTATCTTTTCACGGGTAAACCACTCAACCGATTTAGATGCAATTTGGTACAGATATAGTTTAAAACCTGGGGAAGGACATAGGCTACTTTTTATTGATGTAATTCAAAAGCTAGTATTATAGGTATAATTGGTAATGTATTAAAATATTTAACCAATGTATGCCATAAATCATGAGTACCATAAACTGATGTTTGTCTAAAATAATGTCCTATCAATCAAATACCTACCTTTACTAAGCACGGACAGCGTAGAGCAGAGGTTCCCATACTTTTTTTTTCATAGACCACTTTCAAAATGTAGCAGGTTCCGGTGGACCCCCTGTAGCTACATTTCTACCATATTCCTTGGCATTCGTATTTATGTTGGTGAAAATTGACCTTTTTTTTTAGAAATTTCTCAACCGAGATATCGGTAGGTTCGAGACCCCAGTGTTCTCGAACCTACCGTTTTTAACACTTGCACTTGGTGAAGTCAAGCCAACATTTTAGTTCTTCATTATCGAAAACAAATAAATGTTCGTGGCTCCGCTTACGAATTATGAACACCCATTTTTTTGTCATGCCAAGATACACCACCGTCGTGTCTTCCGTGGACCCCTAGGGGTACACCTGGACCACTTTGGGAACTAATAGCGCAGAGGTTTAAAGTGGTCACCTCGCCGCTGCCACTGCGCCGAGTGTTGTGGCTTTGACACGGTACAAAAAATTGTGTGCTCCACAAATGATTGTTCTTGTCTGGATGTTGTTTGTGGCCGTTGTTTTAATGTTTGTGAAGTCCTCCGCGACACGGGAATTATTCCAAGTAAGGCAGAGGTTTTTTAAAAAAGTTATTTCTATTTTATCGTTAAGAACCTATAGCATTTTAATTATGTCTGTCATTCCAAGACTTGTCAGGTTAATTATTTAAAGGCTATGAGAACTTTTATTATATGCATAACTAGTAGTTTTCCCGCGGTTTCACCCGCGTAAGTCCCGTTCCCGTGTGAATATCGGGTTTCACCCTCTTCAGGGTGGAACTTCCAAAAATCTTCTCTTAGTGCTCCCCTACACTCTCCAAGGAACATACATGCCAAATTTCAGCTTCTTGCGTTCAGTAGTTTTGGCTGTGCGTTGTCTGTCAGTCACTCAGTAACGGAAGAGTTTTATATATATAGATGTCGGATTGCTCATAATGTAATTTAATGATAATGCCAATGCCAAGGTGCAAAGGTTGGGTCATTAAAGCTACAGTATATTTATAGTGTAATTAGCTAACGACATACGAGTATCTAGCAGCGGCTCTGTCTGTAACTGTGTAATTTAAAAAGACTTATATTATCAGTATTTATTTGTATGGTTAACTTAAATATTTTGTATTACAAGATAGGGTCTGTCAACCCGCACTATGGTCTGAGCCTTCTCTCATACAATGAAGATACCCGTGCCCAGCAGTGGGACAGTATATGTACAGGGCTGATATTATTATATATACATACATGATACTGATTGTAACAATAAGATTGTCGCTTTGCTTCGTCTAATGGTCTTATTCATAATACTAACAACTGTAGAAGTTTGGGTAGGACGCTGTTATAAAAAAATTTGTAAAAAGGTATTGTTAATCAAATGTAATATAAATGATAACTCGCTTTTTAAATATCCTGAAGATTTATAGAACGTTAACGAAAAATGATTATTACAAATCATTTAATATTCAATTAATTTATCTGTAAAACCATTTTAAAAGATCTTACTACTGAGTAGTGATATTACTGAACGTAATATGCCTTTAAGTAAGTATTTTTGTGAATAAGACATTAGGAGAATATCAGATTTTCCAGACCTTTGTATAAGATTTTATAATTTAAGGAAACCTTGCGTGTTTCAATACTTAATAAGGAGCTGAACTAGATTTATAATCGAACGATTTACATTATGCTATGTATGCATGACTGGCCTGTTTTCCTAAGGCGTAGAAACCTCCGATTTGTAGTTTATACGATCCTGGAACATAGCTTTTGAAATGCTACAATGCTTGTAAATTATGGATATGAATAAAATAATCATGAGCCTAGTCGTAGTTGCCGCCAGTGATGCTACTAGAAATTATAACGTTTATTGAAATAAAGTAACTAATAATAGAATACCTATTCGTATTTAATTCAATTATAAAAACGAATAGGTACTTCATAGAAATACTATTGTAGAACGATGCTGATAAATATGTAATTCCCACAATCTAAAAAATAACTACATCCAACGATATCGCCATTACAGGAAATAGAAAACAGATATACTTAACTAATCATAACTATATCGTTCCATATATTATTTATTAGTTACTATCTAAGCATAACTGGAGTATGTACTTAGTATAAAGCCAGTAAGGAAATAAGTGCAGGTACGTATATAATTGATATCAACAGTATTTATCCTGTACGTTTTCATACTTGGAACACAGTTTAACCTAAGTAGGTACTATTGTTCAGAATATATTTCATCAAGGTATTATGAACACTTCAAGCGCCTTTCTGACATTCACAGCAGTGAGGTTGAGTATAATCTTAAAGCCATGTTCTACTATACTTGGTGCGGTCTAGTAGACATGATTATCAAAATGTTGTTATATTACATGTTAATTTCAGAACGAAGATTACAGATAATCAACTTAATAACTCACTGCCCGAGTTCTTTAAAAAAAAAATTATATTAATTCTTTATAAATCATTAGGTACAGTAAAATAGGTTTTTTTTTTATTTTTAATATTCCTTGCATTAGAATTACAATTTACTAGCATTCTTACTAATTTCTCGAGCTTACCTAGAATAGTTGGTATTGCAATGAGTGGCATTTGAACCCGCGATCTATAGATCACAAGTGCAATATCTTATTTATTGGGCTACCGGCGTTTTTTAATAGTTCTCTAGATAATATTAGCAAACTGAGCAACATACTAGGTGCCTATATTCTAAATATGATTGTATTCCAGTAGTGTGCGTAAATGACTATTGTAATAAAATTCCAATTTTGCATGTCCATACACATTTTACTATTACGTGTAAAAATGTACATTGTTCGGTTGTACCCAATTTCGACAAAGAGGTGTCATTGAATTAGTCTCAGTTACGTAAATAATGTAGATACAATGTAAAGTGGTGTGTTGGACGAAATATTCATCTGATACATGGAACAATTTAAATTCAATTAGGTGTTTCTGGAATCATATTGAATTTACCAACAAATAATGATTATTTAATCATTGTAATTTGTGTCTATTAAAATGCAATCTTTACAACAAGTTTCTAGTGAGTATGACAGAAGCAATTTATTGTCAATAGGTACACAATATCTATCTACACAGTAATAATTAGTTAATTAAAAACTAACTTCAAGTCACAAATTCGTTAGAACTGGCTGTTAATGAATTTTAGTTGCACAGACTTTCTAATCTACACGGAACAGTCACCCTATATTTATAATTTATTTATTAACAGTAAGAAAACTGTGATATATATAATGTAACCAATATTATATTATTTTATGAAATATAGTTTCTGTTACGAGTTTTATTGTTTTATTTTATTATTTATAATATTTTTTTACTCACATATCATAATATAACTACTTTGACGGATTTTATTACAATTTTATCATACTGATGTTTTGAATACTTTATAAATCCTGTGAAAAGTAGTAAATATATCAAAACCAAATTAATTTAAATAAAAATCTTTTTTAAAACATAATAAATTTATTAAGAAAATATTTGGTTTTTAGGTCCACTAGCTTATTATTTCTATTATATTTACATTGGATTTGCGTTCGCAATTACAATGCTGAAGTTATTATTAGTTGTTGATAATGACATCACCAATTGTGTGTGATAAGTAGGTAAGTACCAACACTGGCATAGAGGAAAAATTACAGGATGTGTTAATTAATATCAGAATCTACAATAGCAACATAACATGAAATAATAATTAATAGAATGTTAAACTTGCCTATATATTATAAATGTTAAAATCAACAAGTTATTCACATTATTTAGTAACAACTCGAATTTGGCAGATAGGGAGTGTCACATGGCACTTAGCTTTATCAGCTAGTGATAACCCAACCAATGCATAACGATAAAAAACAGAGGAAGACTGGCCTTAATTATATTGATATAAATAAATCTATCGGTTTATTCCTTTCGATATAAAGAAATATCTACGTATCAAAAGATTACAGAAATGACGTCATGATTCTATTAATCTTTGGCTGGTCTGCAGTGTATTTGCAGAATAATTTTCAATATCACATCAATGTTACAATATATCGGTACTATTTATCTTTCTTACGGCCTAGCAACTTGTCCAGGAAACTGCGCTTTCGCTTCACCTTTTTAGGCTTTTTACTATGTTCCAAGTCATCACCTTCCACAGTCATCTTTTGTATCAGTGCTGGTATACTTAAATCTACGACTTTGTCTATCGGTGGCTTTTTGGCTGATTCCCTACTTATTTGTCTCTGAATTTTCGACAGCTCTGGCACTTGATCCTTGTTCTCTTCCAATTCTGTTTGTGATGTTTGGGAATCACCCTCATTCGAGGTGCCGGCTGCACTCAGAGAATCAGTTCCGTTCTCTACGATATCCTTTTTAATTCCATCAGACCTTTTCTCAGAGTCTTCACTAGATTTTACTGAATTTTCACTCACCACGGCGGGCGTTGGCTCAGCATTATCCCTCTTTTCGAACACGTCATCATCACCTGGTTTATCAGATTTGTCATCGTGAATTTTCTTATCACCACTATCAATACTATCAGCCACACTAGAACTAGATTTAGGAACAGAGGCCACAACCCTAGGCTTCGTCGGAGGCAATTGCCAGTCCACCGGCTTGCGCTGCGGTGAATATCTCTTCAGTAACTCCTCAAACAATTTCTGATGATCGACTTTAGTGGGGGACTCATTATTGTTTGTCAGACTAAGGTGTCTGGTTCTCTCCGGATCCTCATTTTCTTTCCCGCCATCTACTTCCGATGGTCCCAGGTCTACGATCACTCTTCGCACCGGTGTCGGCGTCGTATAAGGTTCGGCGAACGGGAATTTGTATAAATTAGGGCTCTCAATTTTGTATTTAATAGGAGTACCGTTAACCGGCATCGAAGCTCGCGTGCCGGATCGGTTGAACGGGCTGGTACTACCTGGTTCGTGCAAGTTTGATGTCATAAAATCCCGGCGAAGTTTGGATAGACGTCGAGTCCTCTCGATCATCGTATACCTATATTCCACATCATCACTCTGGTTCAACTCCGACGTGAAGTTATCGGAGTACTTTCTTGGTCGAAAGTCGTATTCTCGTTCGTCCGTCCTCGATTCCCTCATGCTGGAGTATCCGGGGGTGTTGCGTTTGAAGTTAGTCGTCGTTTTACCGTGGTTGGAGGTAATGATTGGCTCCACTTCCGTGTAGGTCGGCACCACGTTAGTGGGCGACGCCGGCGGCAGGAACACGGTGTCGTGTTTGTCGAACACTTCGCGTCGCTGACTGAACTGGTCCACGCCGATTATTTCCCGCGACTTCACACTCATCGTAGGCGATTTAGCCGCCATTTCCGTTCAATTACAAACCGCAACACTTTGTTATTGATACTATTTTCCTGTAAACACTGTAAATCTATTTTTGTTCGACGCACATTATGAGTTCACCGGTAACATCACGGCTATAACACTACACGTCTATATATTAAATTGGACAATAAAGGTGGCACGTTCGTCCGCATAAGGCGAGCCGTTCGCGATATGTGTCGAGTGATCAATAGAGTGGATGCGATAAGATACGGGCGTCGTACACCGCGCCACTTTAGCTATTTCTTTATCTTTCAGCAGTCGAAACAGTTGAGTAAATATAACCGACTGAACACAATCGTGTACGTAATTAATAGCGTACCAAGTGAAAGCGCGCGAGACGGCAGCCGATCGCCGACCGACTCATTATATAATGAATATTAAAACAAATGTCCTAAATTCGTTAGAACGACTTAACACTATTGTTAGAATTTGTGGAACGCCAATTTGTGTCTTGAAACTGTTTGTTTAACGATAATGTCAATATTTACTTGAAGATTGGTCTTTATCACTAATAATTCACAGCCATTAGATAATTAAAAACTGAATAGAAACCCGATTCACACAAACAACGAGATTATTGTTGCAACAATATCAAGAAATAGATAGCGTAGATTACGAACACACTTTTAGCCGCGACTGACTAACTGAGGAATTCTAAGAAGTATTGCACTCGAGTAGAGATCACATTCGAATGCAGTTTGGTGTTCATGTATTTACCTCACACGAGTTTCGTTCAAAGAACCGTTAGAACGAAAATTGTTCAAGTTGTTAGCGCTCGCGGTGAGAAATATTTGAACGATACAATGGATTCTGAACACAATTCAAATCGGTCTTACTTTTTGCTATTATCACGGCAGGTTTTTTTAATCCAGTATGATTCACAATGCTACAAACACAACAGATTTTCTCTCAGAGCACATTTTCTTGGCACTACGTTATAATAAGTAAATAATTCTTGAAGTAAGTACCTAAATGATTATCTTTATACTAAGGCGGGATTATCCGTTTAAGTTTTGACAACACAAACAAGAGCTCACGTGTAAGGATAAATTTATATCACCCTTCACTTTTGACGGCAGTTAAAAATAGATCTTAGACTAAATTTAGAGGCGGGTTCATAGAACGATAGAAGCGTACGCATACTTAAATTAAATGTGAGGTATTTGCTCCTGTGAGTAATCGTACAGACAGATTTTTATAAGCAAACCTTTTTGTTTATATTACTCATCTATTCGACTACTACCTGGTTAGATTATTTATACTTGTAATTAAGGCCAGTAGACACAATTTTGTTATTGGTAATTGTGATAAAGTAATACTTCGTAGGTATTTGAGGTACTTGTAATACAACTAGGAAAATGCATTGATAAACGTAAAGGTAAGGTGTGACAAAAGATAATACATAATACTCGACACAGATAAATTACGTGACCACCTTTTGAAGCCACTTAATTTATTCACACATCCATTTTTGTCATCTGTTCAACTCTATGACGAAATATGAAGACGAGTAGGCTAGCCAAGTTTATAATGTGGATGTACCATGCTATGGGTTAATATAGATTGTCTTTGACGTCTTAATATCGCAGCTGGAGATGTGTCTCAGACATTGCTTTGGACGCACGGAAGCCTGCAGTGTTATTAGGTCTTCCTGTCTCATACTCAATTGCCTATCAATTTGCAGACAGCTAATCTGCTATTTGTGCCGACATAGCTGCATGTCTCACAGCGATATAAACATGTTTCAATATCATGCCTCTTTCAAAGTACCACCTGTGCATTTTTAAAAGAATCTAGGTGAACAGGTTAACGGTTGACCTTATGTTAATTAATCCCCACTGGATAATGACATCACACGAACCAGATACAGACAAGGTTAGTACAGTGACTTACATGTTAAAAGATATATAAATATAAATTTAAAGAATCAGTACGATTATCATTCTTTCGTGAATGAGTGAGATGAAGCAGGGAAAATAGGACAACGGTACACAATGATTCCAATAATGATATAAGAATAGAAAAAAAAGACAGCCGGATCCCGCGGATATCCGAAAATACCTCCTACAAACGCCACGTATATTTAGAATTTGTGTTGTATTTTTTTAAATATTGTAGGTGCTATGTTGAAACTTGTTTTGCTACAGCGTTCTTTTGTTGAAGGTGTGTTAAACATGTCTTAGACAACGGTACTTTGTTTTTACAAAGACGGAGCTAATTCATTAATCACATGCTAATGAGACCCTGAGCGAGATTAGAGTACACCTAATGAGCATTAGTCATAGACGACTCCTAGAAGATTTCTTTAGAAACACGTCCAATATGTGTGGTTATGAAAATGTCTATTTGATCTTATCTGCTAATATATCAATAAAATAAAGTTGTCTGTATCAGAAATTGACGGCATGCATCAAACTTGTGATTATTTAGTAAATGTAGTTATATCTATACAAGTTTTGAAAGATAAAGTAAGTCTCGGTACTTAAGATAACATTTAGTAGCGTATTTTTTGCGTTAGGTATAAGTTTCTGTGAATACATGCAATACCTGCAGTAAGTACTTAACGCATACCGACGTATATTATTAGTTAAAGTAGGGCAAAACAATCGCTATGCAAAACAGAATGGTAGAATCATTGGACTGAACCTTGAATTGATTAGATGATGCTAAACATGAGGTATTGTTGTCGATTAGCCAAATAATGTGGCAAAATGCGAAGGTCAGAAACCTACAATGTGGTGATCTCATTCTCGTTTAATTTGCATACACATTTGGGGTTTGGCCTCTACTGCTTTGGTGACCATGGTCGGCCGTTCACGCCTACGCTGCCCCGTTCAAGTTCCAACGCGGCTACAATCCATTGGATGAGCTATTGTGTTCTTATGACTTACTGTCTGATACTGCCTTTGCAAAAGGTGTTGACTTACCGTTTTACTTGTTAGCAGAATATATTTTATAATTAAAAAAGGCCCCAATGTTGGCTGGGCTCAAACGGGCTCTCAGAATGAGGTCAAAGTCCAACACACTGACCAAGTGTGGGATAGCAGATTGCACATACCTTCGAGAACATATTATGGTGTAATGATTGCAACATATTACTTGCAGTAGGTACGATTCGTATAAAACCACAATCGTGACTTACCGGAGATTTAAAAACGTGACCTTGAGTTTCTTACTACTGATTTCGTAATAATATCACTTGAACTTTGGGCATTTCTATAGAAAATTGCTTCTTTATGAAATAAATCATTATTAGAAACAGTATTTAGAGAAAATGAGCACTAAGTTCATAGTCAAAAAACCTAGTAAGCGTTAATTAAATTAAAAGACACTCAAAGTTGAGTTATCAGATTTAATTCACCCAAAAATGTCTTATATTATATTGGTATTCCTGGCGCAAATATGTAGGTTAAGAGTACTGCTGCCTATGTAGGTAACTATTGGTTTCTTATTCTTGCATGGAAATCAGAATTGTGCTAAAAATAAGTACTATATATACATAGGTTGTACTATATATATATATATATATATATATATATATATATATATATATATATAGGAACTACAGATAAATGGCTACGAGCCCGTACGCCCCTTGACTTTCGCCCCTTTCATAGAAAGACGGAGTCCTATTTTTGGGTGGATTTTAAGAAGAAACCTAACAAATACCTACTAGGGGGCGAACCTTGAGGGGCGAACGGGCTCGTAATTGATTACCAATGCCAATTACTTCTTTGTTGCGTAAAATAATAATAATTTTATTGTGTCCTCCAAAAACATTTCATAGCTGTCTAAGATCGGGACACATCGTGATTTTGTGTTGAATACCACCCACCCACATTGGCCTACAACAAAAATAATCTACAAATAAAAATTAAATAATAAAAATACAACGCCAGGTACAACTATATACTTTGAAAGTGCTGATTCCGATCGTATATGAGTTTCCTTTCATCAAAATAAGTATGACTAATCTGGCAAAGACATGCTTGGAATTAATGCTTAGCGGACCGGAAGAATGGGTGTCAACGATCCTTAATTTTCGCGTGTTGCCTTCTAACTTTTATATTCTATTGTACTGCTACTTTTTATTTATACTTTGATTATCGCACAGCATACTTTATTTAAAGTCTTAACGTGGACAGTTTTACTTTATTAACATAATTAATCAACATAGACTGCTTTATTTCTGATTTGTATATGAATAAAGATAACTTATACCTACTTTTTATACCTACATACATTGGCATAATTAATGTTATTTTCTAGGACATTGACCTGATCCACAGCGCTGATCTACACACAATCTTAGGATTTAGAGTTAAAACCTACCGTTCCGGGGTCGTCACGAGTATTTGCTGGGGTAGGCCGTGCCCATCGTTCACCTACATACCTATATGTAAAGTGCAAACAACTACTTATACCTAAACTCCGTCTGATTATAAGCGGTCACAGAAAACTTGGACTTTTGAACACTAATAGTCTATTAGTCACGCATTGCCGTTCTTACAAAAACCTTTGCCCTTTTAGAACATGCCCCATATCTATTGTAGTTTCTGGAAAAGATTATGATGGCAGTAACATAAAAATGATGACATGACTTACCTACTTACTTAGTAACCATTAGATAGGTACTTACATTTAGAATTACTTAGCTATTCAGCTGCGGGTCGACCGATGCTATAGAATACTTAATGATCTTTTTTTTTCAATCCTTGTGTTTGTATGAAATGACGAATTTATTACTCATCAAGAACAAGTAGGTACTTACAAAGTTTTTTAGTTTTGTGTGGAATTAAGCATGTTAAGTTATTTGCAGCCTTAAAAATAATTTGGCATTTTGTCATGTAGGTACTTGATGTGCTTGATCATAATCCATATTCATATTGTCTGGCCACGCAATTTCACCCAGGTTCATGACTACTGATCCGCTCCAATGGCCCGTAGCGTGTTGTTATAGATATAGCCTATATCTTCCTTAATAATTGGGCTATTGATTGCAAAAAGTATTTTCTAATCCGACATAGTTTTACAGATTAGCGCCATCAAACACAAAACAACCAAACCTAAACGTAAAAAATCTGATTACAATAACGATCTTCAAAACTAAGCCTAAAGATAGTTGTTCTGGTTAGGTTTTACTAGCTAGGTATATGTTTTTAAGACGATCGCAGATACCAGGCCAGGCGAAGATCATATTAGATCGGATATAGATACATAGTGTAAAATACTGCTCTGCTACTAGAATCTTTTAACCATAGGATACATTATATCCAGAAAGACATTCCCATTTAATGTTATAGGGAGATAAGGCTGTAGGAATAATCGGGCACGCCACGACCGTGTCGGTAAGTCCCGTTTTTGAGGAGTGGCTGGAGAGGCGGCATGGCGCCCTCACTTTCCGGCTGACACAGGTAATGACTGGCCACGGTTGTTTTGGCCAGTTCCTGTGGCGTATAGGCCGGCAGGCGACGCCCGGATGTCATCACTGCGGCGACTGCCGCGATGTTGTTGGACACGACGCTGCACACGCGGATTGCCCCGCCTGGGCACTGCAGCGCCGTGAGTTGATCGCGGCAGTCGGACTGGTTGCCCTCTCACTGCCGGCCGTGGTTCAGTCTATGGTCCGGAGTGAGAGATCATGGAACGCCGTCGCCTCCTTCTGTGAGGAAGTAATTTCCATCAAGGAGGCGGCGGAGCGGGAGATGACCTCCAGCCACCTTGAAGTTTGACCTGGGGGTGGTGGGCTGCGTGGGCCTGCTCGCCACCCGATCAGCACCACGTCCGAGAGGCGACGTGCGTGTTCCCACGTGCGCCTCTGTATCGTGTCTTTGTCCCCCCCTCAGGGGGACGGTGGAGCAAATATTCTTTTCGCAGTGGCCTGCCGTTTCACACGGCGGGCCGAAACCACGGCGGGGTCGCGATTGCATGTGAAAGCGATTCGCGCGGCCTCGCCGTCTATGGTTATGTCGAGGAACACCGTGGTAGGTTTAGTCGGTATACCTCTCCGTCGCCGCGTCGCCCCGCGGAAAGGTATGCGCCAAAGCATTCCAACACGTAAAAAAAAAATTAGAAATAATAAAATAGATAATTCATTGGACTCGTGATTGAGATATCGTGGGTATGAATCCCACCGACGAGAACCCACCCTTAACACAAGCGTAGATATTTGCATTGCTGGAGAGTTGAACAAGAGTACTAGTATTTCTAATATAAATTGCTAGGAGTCCTTAATAAAATGGCTTGGCATTGTTTGCGTATAAACATGAATGCATAATATAAACTAATAAATAAATCTAAACAACCTGGATCCTCACAATTGGCGGCCGCGGTTGCAAATGCGTTAATGGCACAGAACCAACATGGGATATTTACGCTCGTTACCCTCGATATCGTTCGTTTTTAGATTTTAAGTCGTTCTACATACAGGCTGTCACATTTGTTATGTAGGCAAAAATAACATATAGGTACATATGTACATTTAGGACATAAATATACATATGAGCAGCTATGGCTTAGCAGGCTCTGATACTGCCTTGCTGACTTCTCAAGTTCGATCCTACTGCACACACCTTTAACTTTTTAAGATAATAATAATGTCCTCCAGACCGAATTTCGGTCACGGCGTCCATATTTACGGAAATTGGCCATCTGCGCAGGAGATATTATAGTGCACAAGTATGTGCGCAAACAAGTGCACTCTGCTCCCTAACCCTCATGATCCGATGGGACGGATAATCCGACACGCCCGGAGAGAGATCAGTCGCAGGACCAACGGCTTTACGTACTTTCCGAGGCACGGGGGTGTCTTACACCTCCAACTTCCTAACTCCGGGCTCGTATTGAGATTTCTTAACAGAAAAGGCCAATACGTTTTTGTCGGCCCGACCAGGGATTCGAACCCGAGACCTCATGCACAGCTGTCGCATTCACTACCGCTGCGCTACAGAGGCAGTTCTTAGTTAGATACGTGTGTAACAAATAATAGATCTATTTAACTCGCTTTTAAGTGAAGCGAAATGCATATGCAGGCTCCTAAACTGCTGAATCATCGTAATGGACCATGGACTAATCGTTCTCATACTAAAGAGAAACCTGTGTCCAGCAGTGGAACACAAACTTAACTTTTGCTTAACCTAGTGGCGGATTATCCTTAAGGCAAACTAGGGACGCGAGAGAAAATGTGACACGTGTCCTAGCCTACGTAATTATTTTTTTTAATATATTTCCGCCAGAGGGGCGGGTGTATAAGATGCTAGTCTAGATCGCTCTCTAAATTTAATCTGCCTCAACCGGTCCAACCCTGTGATTACATAACATACTACTTACAGAGACATAGGATCGGCAGAAGACTACAATTTTCATTTGGATACATCACATCCGTGCACTTATTAAATCAAACAATGATTTTCCATAGCTAATTATCATTATTAAGTATCCGCATGCGCCTCCGTTTGCTATAAATGGAGTTTTTCTTAGTTCATGCTCGCGGTTTGCGTGACTGCATAGTCATAACAGCGAGAACACGTTATAAAATTACTGCGTATTTCGTCTTAAAGATAACTTTTTAGAACAAAAAGAAACAGGATTATATCTGCTTATCTGACCTTAATAATGACTACTTTTATTAAACTAATATTAAAAAGGCGAATGTGAGTTTGTTTGTTTGTTACGCTTTCACGATTTAACTACTTGACCGATCATTGTGAAATTTGGCATAATGTTGTCAGGGCTACAGAGAAGGACATAAGATACCTTTAATCTAGAATAAAGTACTGTTTCCCAGCGATGTCACGGACAAAAACAAGTTAAAAATAAGATGAGAGAATCGTACTTTTGTTTGTAATGAATAAAAACAAAAACTACTACACATATTGTAATTATTCTTTCACCATTAGAAAGCTTCTTTATTCAGAAGTACTAGAAGCTACATAACATCACGCTACAAGCCACGCCATTGAACCTGTAATCATAAACGTGGTCGAAACAAGTACATACATAAGCCTAATTATATTTTATTTTAACCAAGGCATCCTTGAATGAAATATATGTACCTACCTACATGAAATCCTTCATAGAAGGTATTTTCAAGTATGGGGGTGTTGTAGGAAGCTATAATCAATGCACGATGAATGATAAGATTTAAAATAATAATAAACCCCATGATATACCCATTTCTTTCTATGTTTCTAAATTATTATTCGGTTTATACTAGCTTCAAGACGTGCCGTCGAACAAGTGGTCTGTTATACCTAATCTAAGTACCAATCAGTTCGAGGCAAAAAATTATCCTATGCAAGTAATTTTTGATTATGTGTAGGTGATATTTGTCTGAGCTCGACAATCTTTTTTCGCGCCTCTTCAAGGAGTCTGGCAACGCTACTCATCAGCGAAACAATACAATCAGATGGCCCAATTGCCTTTACTACCTGATTTGAAACGCTTGTCTCAAATATCAATCAATCTTATTTGTTTTTTAGTGGTATTCAAAAACTCGTGTATTTTGGAGTTTGGGTTATGTAACTATTTGATCTAGTCGCGGTTGCCCAGTGGTCGAAATTCGACCATAATTGATTTAAATAAAGGATCATTAAAAGTAGCAATAAATTTATTTTTTGTACCTATACGTATTGTAAGATGATTCAGATTACTGCTCCACAAATTTTTTTTTGGAGTACTTTGTATACCGGTATATTGAGCAAGCTGTAGCTTGCACAAATTATTATAACTATAAATAGAAGTGGTCGTTATAAACCACAAACAGTCACTGCAACTAAGCACTAACCAAATATGGTAATCTGTTTTACAATAGGTAGCTGATTCGTATAGATAAACTTTTAAAATTTAATGGCTAATACTGCGAAATTGCAGTAAGTACTTAAGGGTAACAATAGTTACGAACAATTGTACGACATCAGCCGAAAAATTCCGAAATACTGCGAACGCGATTCAACTGTGTGTCAAATGAGTATGTCGGTTGTGTGCGTGTAGTGTTTTTTCATTAATTTTATAAATTTCTAATGATTATTTTATAAAAATATTTGGATTCACCATTCCTCTATAAAAACTTTAACTGTGTCAAATTTCATACTCTTCCGTCCGCGTAATTTTCGTAAAAAGGAGTACAAAGTTTTTGCTTCACGTATTAATATATAGATTAAATTATTAAAAAATGTGAGATATTTTAACGCAAATTTATTCCGTGTACATCTTTTTGAATGCCGGATGAAATAAAAATATTATTTTTAATTTATCCGGCTAAGCAGACTGCTTTCTTTAGGGGAAAGTAGGTTTATTTAGGCATTGCAAAGTATCTATATTGAACCGACATTTATCGTAAATCAAATAATTTGTGGACTACTGTCGCTTGATATAAGTAGATATAGGCTAGAAAACAGTTAAAAGACAGAAAAAAAGAACAAAACTACCTATCTACTTAAGCCCGACCCTGGAATGTAACAGATTACAAGATCTGCAACTGCATTTACGCCATTATAGCATGGAGTTGAGATAGTCTCTAGCAGATTGAAAAAGAACATAAATAAAGATTATAATTATTTATCACAGCAATTAAAACCATTTTAATTATACATTTTCATAACATTTTATTTCAGACGGGCGGCTATAAACCCTAACTTTAAAGATTTTACTATGGTTTATGACGCAGTAAATAGGTACCTACTGTAAAAAGCGAAAACCTGAATCCCGTGATTCAGGCATTCACTTTTATCATTATAGGATAACCAGAAAGCAGACTTTTTACCTACCATTCTCTATTCCGTCATTTCCAAAGTAAAATGGCATAGCAATACAATATGACCAGAGCGCGAGCGCGATCAGGCTTAGAACTAAAGACTTTATTTGCTTTGAGGCACAAGGACGCAGCATTGCTTAACTCCAGGCTGCTACTGAGAGTTTGTCGACAGAAAACTCTATTTAACACGCTTTTATTAGCTTGGTATGTATGTATCTATGAATCTATGTAACGGAATCTTTGAACGTGATTTTCACCTCTTTCAAACCGACGGATTGATTTGAATCTTTGCACACTTATCGAGGACCGATGACAATACAATAATTAAGAAAAAGAAAAATTAATAATAATAATAGTTTAAAAAAACGAATAATAATCTAATGTAAAAAAGCGTGGAGTGCTTTCTAAAATATTTTGATAACCCCCACCCCACGCTTTTATTACATTAAAATTATTAAATTATTTTCTACTTTTAAGTTTTGGTTTTTTAAAAAAGCGTGTTTTTTAATTTTATTAATCTATTAGTTATATTTTATTACTGGTCTCATCGTACTAATAATATGCCTAAATAAAGGCACCTTTTAAAAACATCAGGTACTTATAGCTTAGAATTATTAGGTACCTACCCTCAAACGTGGCTATAGCATATATACATTTCTGTGGTATCGAATCAATACTCATTTAGTCTAGACATATTATCATAAGTCTAGTTATGACCAAGAAAATAGGTTATCCATTTCATGCTAATCTTCAACTAACTCTCGATAAAGCGAGGTCACAGTGGCAATATGTAAATCATTATAGAAATCATATGACCAGTTCATTTGCAAAATACATTATAACGCTCAGCTATCATTTTTCAAGAAATCTATAAGTAATTATGTTTATCGCGATAATGTATTGATATACTTGTTGATAAAGTTAAGGTTATGCAATTGGAGCACTGATATGTGTATATGGAAACATTATAATCTTCTAGAATAAGTTATAAGCGTCACGTATTCTTTCAAATGTTGTTTGTGGAAGATTCGTCATTGCTTATCATGGGTGGGGCAACAGACCCTTGTGACATTGAATGTAAAGTAAATATTGTTAAGCCATCACTTCTATTTGCTACAGGTTACTGTCATACCTACATTATGCAATTCAATGATTGTAAAAACTCCTAGTGTTTACGTAGTACCTAAACATGTACTAGGGCTGTGCCACTTGTAGGCAATTATTATAAGCCGTTTCGGTATGTCACCATTTCATAAAATTATGCATTTTTTTTCTTTGTACTTTGCTCATCTATATAATGAGCTCGAGATATGACATAATATACTGTGGTGTATAGGAAATTTAAGTAAGCATAAACATTATTCTAATTATAACGTACATACACAGGTATTTTAAAACATATGTGACTGCCTTGTTGGTGTTGTGCATTAGGTTTACTTTGCGGCCGATCGTGATGACCCGTGTTAAATATTCCCGTTATTACGGTATTACGTTCGCACAATTTAGTCATTCATAACCCACTCTTCACCCCTTGTCAGTAAGAGTAAGCATAATGTACCTATCATACAAAATAAGCATAGCAAAGACAACCAGTGTTAATAAGTATTTTTCGGGCAGTGAATGCTAGGCCAACACGAGTTCCGTGTTATCAGATATATGAAAAAAGCTACGATTATAATATAGCAGCGATAGCTCAGTGGGAAGACCAACAGACTGCAATGCAGAGGGTCTCGGGTTCGAACCCACGTCGCGCACCTCTGACTTTCGGAAGTTATATGACTTTTCGAAATTATGTGCATATTGATTGACAATTATCGCCTGCTCCGTGCCTCGGAGAGCACGTTAAGCCGTTGGTCCCGGCTGCCATGAACATCTATGGCAGTCGTTATTGGGAAAGTCAGTACCCTCTAATATCCTGACACTGGTCTAGCCTTAGGGTATCGTTAGCCTTCAAGTTGCAGAGGTCAGGTGGCAGCCGCTCCGTGTAAAAACTGATATCCAGTCAAATCCGGTTAGACCAGAAAAGCCGACCCCAAGTGACTTGGGAATAATAAAGGCTAAGAGAGAAGATTATGATATAGAGGGCGTGAGCTGCGTCGCGTTATTCTCTCTTGACGACGCCCTTGCGTGCGAGTCTGATTATAATTTCTCATGTACCTATGTAGTTTGTCTGAACACATGTTTTACATTTCTATAGCTGTTTACTCTGTACATTATTATGTACAGAGAAAAAGACCAAAACCAATACCTTCATATCGTAGTATAGGAAAATATGTTTATTATGTCTTTTAAGTGCTGATATTTTGTGATCAATGTAGACTAATTATTGGTATAGTTAGATTTTCGTTCGGTGCTGTGGTTTTGGAAATACAAAGTGTCTGTGCCAAGATGAGCGCTCACTTTGGCACAGCAATACCCTCCTACAGCCACCAATACCCCCTTGTATCTTTTAAACGGCGGACCGACCAACTCTGCTACTTTACGATCAACTTCGACTAATTCACTCCATATAGATTTCCAGTTTACGATGGTGGCTGTGCCAAGATGATCCACACAGTTCTGTTTTAAAGAACGACAATAAAAAGGTAAATCATTTACCTTATATTGGCAAAAGTAGCGTTTGCCTATTTTTACGGATTTTATTGCACTTTTACAGAAAATCTGTAAACAATAATTTATATTCAATGTATAAGATTCATGTAAACGTGAGAAAATATTACAATAGTATGCTTCTAGTCAACTTTAGTGTCACTATTAGTATTAGTGAGTCGCAATGTAACGAATGTATTATTTTAACTAACACCATATGTACTACACATTTTGAGACAAATAAACATATCTTTATCTTTATCTTGTCGCAAACCGTTACGTTTCGGGTACAAAAAAAAAAAACAACAAAATTGATTTACCTTTTTATTAGATATAATTTAGTCATAATGTTAATAAATATAGCCCTAAAATAAATTGTTATTTCAAGTCATTTTTGAACTCATTGTATGAGACACATTTATTTTTTTATAACATCTCATTTGTCTGTTGTCTCTTCAAGCCACGGAATAATGAGGACGGTAATAAGTGGTATTCCTGCTATCTGCCGTGCAATAACTAAAAAGACATTATGGCATATGTGTTTTATGTCACTTACGTCATTTTAGTTAGGACGGCAGCTATGCGCCAGTAACAAACGTAGTCATGACCAGCTTTGTAAATTTCGGATTACAAACATATAATACAACAATCTATCAGGAATAAAACAGAATATAATTTTGATTAGCATAAATTCTAGATGAGATAATATTTGGTTATATAGACACAACTATATAGATATAACTATACTTTCAATAAAAAAAAAATATTAGTATAAAACGTTCAGGTAATGTTTGAAACAAAATCTATTTCATACATAGTCTAGGTATCATATACAATACCGGATAGTTTCAATATAATTATATTTTAAATGATAGGTATGTCATCAGTTGTTATATCTGAAGTTTTATCTTTTTAACGTCATTAAAATGAAAATAAATAAGTTCACACGCACATACATTACACACTCCATATTTTTATACTTTACCCGATCTCTTTATGACATTCTTTATAATACCAATGCATTGTATAGAATAACAGACATTGCCTAGGTAAAGTATGCAATGAAAATCTATAAGTAAAAAATTTCATACATTGCCTAAACTACCCCGGCATTCTATAGAATGACTAGGTATTCTATACAATGTACACACTTTACCGGTAACATATATATACATTTTTAGCTAAAACTATGTTGCAGCATTAAGTTGCCTTGTCCATATCGGGTAGGACTCATTATTCCGTGACTTAAGCCAGTAACACAGTGACTTAATTAATAATGCATTTTTATGTATGTACTAGATATATATTAATAACATGAGTCACATCGATAGTACTGCAGTTAAAGTTATTAACAACAAGATTACATAAGACTGCCATCTTTCATATCTTTGATATAATACATTTTATTTTGCTTAACGAACATTAAACATTCAACGAATATTAATAAATAAACTTATTCTAATATACGAGACTGTATTGCGATGTCAGATGTAAAGAGCGTGAAAGTAATTCTATAATTTTAAAATTCCTTCTCAATTTCGACACATTACATATTGATCATCTTAAGCTCTAACATAAAGTAGTTCAGACAATGGAGTAATATTAATCTATTGAGTCGCAGCGGCACACCGGCGACTAGACACAATAGATTGTTAATTATGTCTGGTATTCTAAGGCTTGTCTGACTGACTGGGTACTTTCAATTAAAGAAATCTCCAGGAACGGCATGGTAGGGATATTCTTAATATTTTGTTCGCCCCATGCTAAGGTTTCAAGGCCAATGAAGAAATTACATTTACATTTAAGACTTTTATGACCTGTTATTGTATTCCGTGAAATATAATTTGATAAAAATAAAACATGTTTAAATTCATTAAACTATTATGAATAAAATCCTATTGCGATCAAGTTGAATGGATTGATATGTCGGCCAGTCATATTACTGTATTAACTTTTGCCCACGTGAATACCATAGTAACGAATACTGGAATAAAAATATCCAATGTGTTATATGAAATATCCAGGACGTTTGTGTGCCAATTTCAATCGAATCCAACCAACCAAGCACCTTCACAAATTATCACATTTGTAATATTACTAGCGGTCCGCCCCGACTTCGCCCAGTTTGAACATCGTTACATTAGTAACGCAAAAAAATATTAATTATAAATGCGAATGTGAGTTTGTTTGTTAATTCACACGTTGTCAGGGATATAGAAAAGGACAGAGTACTTTTCATCCAGAAAAAATTACTGATTCCAAGTGAGCAAAGCCGCGGGAAAGCTGGTTATATATAAAGCCTAGTCCATCTGGAATAATTTACATTTTAAATAGAGAAATAATTATTTTAATCGGATGAGTAGTTCCGGAGATTGTCTGTTACAGCCAAACTTCACCTACTTATAATATTAGTATAGATCAAAGGTTTTTGTGACAAAAGTTTAAGACTTAGACAATATTTCTTTCATTGCTAATTCTATTTTCAGCTGTATACACGCAACTCTTTCTTGAAAGATCTGGTTGATTAGATTCAGTCTTTTTTGTTCTAGTAACGCGTTTTCTTTCAGCAGTCTTTGTTTCAATTCTAATTCCTCCTGTGGGTTAATTTCTTTATTCTCTTTCGTACTTTGTGTAGCATTCTCCTGTTTATTCTTCAAAGCAACAGCACTTTTTAGTATCACAATTTCAAACTGCTCTGAATTAATCTTCGCTTGGAGTAACGACTTTAGTTTCAAATATTCAGCGTTTTCTAATTCTAATCTCAATACTTTCAGTTCTTTTTCGGTTAATTTCGGTTTTTCTTTAACCGGTTCTGCTGGGGGGGGTAGTTCGTGTTCGGGTGTTTCCTTTTCTGGTTTTAAATCTGGTTTGAATTCCGCTTTGAAATCGAAGTTGTCTTCGAATTCAGTTTCGAATGTCGGGTCGTTAGGTGATTCTTTAACGTCTTGTGTGTTTGCGAATGGTTCGCTGGGTGTTTTGATTTCTGTGTCCTGTGGTGTGGTGGCGCTTGGCTGCGGTTGTGACTGTGAGAGTCGTCGTGTCGGTTCCTCATCCTGTTTCTCGTCTAGTGACGCTTGTTGCGGTTGTAGCGAGTTCGGTTCGACTGACTTCTGGACGGAGCGTAGTTTTCTCTGTAACAAGATTGTTATATTAGTGTTGAGTTTATAAAATGGAGTTTTGAATAGGATGTGTGGATGTTCACAATATATATAGAGATCAAAGAACAGGTAGCTTTAGCTTTTATATATAAAAACGATAGTAATTCTGAAAATCATATTTAGATCATATAAATTAGAATTTTTATGAAACTTTGTTTGGATATAAGTTCGATCTAAAAAAAAGTCATGAGTCATGATCAACATACAACATAACGTTAATGTGTGTTCCTTATGGTTCTGATTACTATTTAAGACGCAGATTGAATCATAATGCATATACTTAGACGGAATTCTGAAATTATATTTACTTGTTTTTTGTAGTAAGCAATTTGTCTGTGATTCATTATTACTTATTGTCAAAGGATATCATTCACACATCGCTAATTTTAGAGAGTTTATATTATAAACTCATAAAACCAGATATGTCAAGAATGTCGACTGTTTGTATAAATTTGAATACATTTAAACTCGTCAGATAATTTTCGAATATGTACGTAAAAGATATTTTTCTTCGGCTGCATTAGAAACCTGCCCCTCATGTTATGAATGTACGGCGTATTCAGTAATTCACATATACGAATTGTCTTATTAATTTCTATTTAATAAATTGAGATATAAAGTAAATTGAAATGAGTTTAGGGATGAATGAGGAAATACTGGCTAAAAAAGTATATAGTACCCTAAACTTTTGAGACATCCTAACTAATATTATAAAAACGAATGTGGGTTCGTTTGTTTGTAACACTTTACGCTTTAACTACTTGACCCATCATCATGAAACATCGCATGCACGTTGTGAGTGATACGGAAAAAGAACCTTTCATTCAGAAAAAAAGTACTGTTTCCGAGGGATAGAATTTTATTGACTAAATCTAAATGAACGCGAGTGAAGCTACGGGCAAAATCTAGTGAATAATAAATTAAACAAGAGAGATATGGCCACAATCGTAACAAGTGAAAACCTGTAGCTTCTGCCTACCCCGCTCGCCAACAGGCGTGGCAAATAAATGTCATGGACTATTATTGCTATCTCCTCCTTCTTAGACTTGAATAAAATAAAATATACAAAATATTTTACGAGCCATAACTAGCCATCGGGCTTCAATAATGAATTTAGTACGGTACACTCAGCAACATAAGCAGCTGAATGTTTAACAAAATTTTTTGAATAAAAAAAAATCCTACCTTTAATTCCGTATTTTTAATTATAATTAAATCAACTATATTTTAACTATTACTGCTATAATATAACATTATACAGGCTGATTGGTAAAAGACTGAACATATTGAAGGAGGGTATTCAGTACTCGATTCTAGACCCGAATATCTACAAAAATTGGTATTTAAAATTTGACTTAGATATCCCATAAAAACTAAATGTGCTGTCCGCACATTAAGTTTTTATTGGATAACTAAGCTTGCGCTTATACTTGCGCATATACAAAGCTAAGCAAAACCTCAGTCCCCGCTCCCCGCTACCGCACCCCGCACTCCCGAATTTGCACCCCCACCCGTCCTTTTCTTATCAAAGGTCATTAGCCTTGGTAAAGCGGCACGCTCGATAGCTGTGTGCGACGCGGTGACGCGCGCAGTGTCCACATTTTATGGATATTTCATACAAATTTTAGGTTAAATTTTAAGGTTTTCTTAGCAAGTTACACAGATATTATTTCATTCAAATCTTGCTATTGTGTATTGAATTATGTCGCTGACTGTAACTGTGTTTTATATTGTTACTTTCATTTAGAAACGAGTTTGTCTAGTTACGTCACGCAGACGGTCATTATTGGCGAATCCGTGACATCATTTTAATTCTTTAATCATCTTGCCGTTTCAACCATTTTGTCGAGACTGTCCATAATTATGCTAAAGTTTAATGAATTTTATCGAAAGTATTCAATAGTGTCTCGTTGTAGATTTCTCTAATATTGACGTTATAGCTTGTGCCCTCGGTTCAGAAAGTAAGCGTCACGATCTTTTTGGTTTTATTATAGTCATTAAATATGCTAAAATACGCCATTCATAAAATATCAATATAAGAAAGTGTATTTTAATACTAAGGCTTAATGCCTTGCCAAAGTTCTGACAAAGTTATGAATCTGAACAGTAGAATAAAATTTTCAAGTTGTCTATTTCGTGCAGTTAATTCTGTAGTAACCAGTAACAACAGTTCACTTAAAATTGTTGTGCACTGATATGCGTTGATGTCATAAATAGTAGTAAAATTATGTTTTCAAAATACAAGTTAAAGTTGTTAAAAGCTACCAAGTAAGCGTCATAATATATTCATGCAGATAATCTCATTAATACATCACGGAAATGGTAGGCAAGCGTGTATAGCCTATTTCGCTATTGTTTAAACGTACTTTGACTGACTTTTGACTGAATGCTTTTTCTATGCATTCATCGTTTCAATGTTTGTTAAGTCTCCCGTGACATAGCAATTATTAATAGATTGGTGTTAGTAGACGCATTTCAGATCCATTAATCTGTCATGGCCCCCGATTTTAAAGGAGATATAATAGTCCAAAAGTGTTTTCCGATGGGTCGGCATGCCGACGTGAACGGAGAGATGAGGCACGGGATTAAAGGCTTTACGGGCTTCCCGACGCACGGGGGTGTGCAACACCAACAAATCCCTACCTCTGGACTGAGATTAATCTTTTTAAATTATTTATTCTGTGGTAAGTTTATAATAGTACAAAATACGAAGCATGCCAAGCTACAAAGCTAGTTGGCGAGATACTCTCGTAACAAAAAATTCTAAAAAACTATATATTATGTAAGTTCTTCTACATAGTACATGATGTGGTTCTCGATCGACTGCTCCGCAGTAATGGATCTCACTGATAGTCAAGTTGGATCATCTCCGCGTGGATCTGGCTCAGTGATGGGTACCCACCTTGAGTTGCGTGACGATCCTCTGCGCCTCCCACAGCTGCTGGTCGCGCGCGGGCGTGATGAAGCCGGCGTGCATCTCCGCGTGGATCTGGCTCAGCAGCGACTCTTGCTTGCGCAGCTCGCGGCTGATCTCCGCCGCACACTCCGAGAAGTCCGCTGGGATCGACGCTAGGGGCGGCACGTATCTATAACAAACAAAAGATACATATATATTATGTAGATTCAAGCTTGCATGTGTCCAAATAAGTGTCATGTCCATGAGTGTATTAGGTGCATATAGGCAGCGGAGCGGATCCGTGAGGAAAGTATCTTTGCGCCACCGGCGGACCGGGCGGCGATGGCGCGAGTATACTCTCCTAAACCTGCCCTAGTTGAGGCCTCGGACCTAGGCGGGATAACAGGGATCGCCCTTCCGCTAGCCTTTGTACCAGAGCAACGCCCGCTGTCTCGTCGGGACGTCGCCAGCAGGCATTGAGCCTGCATGAGGCACTGCTATGTGCGTTGCTGAAGTAGTTTCAGTTTCAGCGAGCCATACATCATCCAAGGCAGCAAGTTGGCACATCGTGATAGGTTTAGTCGGTATGACCCGAGACTTTACATCCTTCTCTGGGTAAGCTCGATATAGCCCTTTCCTTTCCCCTTTTCCCCCAGAGAGGGATGCGTTTTACCAAGTAAATATCACATATCACCAATTTCACCTGCTATTGATTTAAATTCTACATTAAAAACAGGCTTATGGCCTACAATAAGTCTCAGTTTTGCTATTGAATAATACCTATCCGCCAAAACTAATAACACTGACTGACCTTAGTATTGAACTGAGGAGTTCAAGGTCTGCTGCAAGAATGAGTGCAAATGATCAACAGCCTAGTTATAACGCTAATCTACAGGCACGTTAATATGAATGTGTGCGCAAATCCCATTTGGATTTGTATTTCATCGTCATCTGTATAACGTTTTATTGTTACTAAGTTTGCGCGCGGCTTCGCTCACTAATGCACAGTACTTTTTTGGATGAAATGTATATCTATCTTTTTTATACCCCTGACAAAGTGTATGCGAAATTTCATGATGATTGGTCGAGTTACCCGACCATCATCATGAAATTTGAAATACAACTATACAAATTTCAAAGATTAACAAACTAATAAACTCACTTTCGCATTTATAATATTAATAAAATATCAGTTTTGCATTGCTACATAAACTATCTAACTTTACGTTGGTTTGACACATTACAACAAAAACGCTACCGGTACAGCTCCGCTGCCGCTATCTGTGTATGGTGAGCCTAATGTTTAAGACGGGTCATTACCCGTCTTAAACATTAGTAAAAATTAAGTAATCAAAAGAAAGACCTTTCAAATGGTAATGTAATGCTGGTATAAGGTTTTCGTTCTAGTTATATTGTTAAAGACTTAAACATAACAAGACATCCTATCGCTTCGCAGATAAACAGATCTATAGATATATACGGATACTCACTTGGTAAGCTGCACATCAGGGAACAGTTTCTCCGCCTTACCAATGAGGTAGGTAAGGAGGTTAAGCGACATGTTCAGTGCGGGGCCCATCGCAGTCGCTATCGTTTGTATGTTCGCGTGATTCACCTGCAAACAAAAATATACTTATATATGACTGCAGAGAAACCACACCGTTGGTTTAAGTGGTCGCCTCGCCACTGCCTCTGCGCCGAGTGTTATGGGTTCGAATCCCACACGGAACAAATATTTGTTTTTTTGTAAAGTCCTTCGCGATATAAGAATTATTTCTAGTGTTAGTGTTTTTTGTAATAAGAAATTCGCTAAGAATATTTATTACATTAACTATAAAGCATAACGCAGACCTAATGAATAATAAATATTATATATATTCAATTAATATGGTAGTTGCCTATGAATAATTATGTATTTTATAACATCATTCGGGGTAAGGCAGTGGTATCATACCTACAGTTCTTTCTACTTTATATGCGTTAATTGCATTAATGATGCAGTGGCACTAGTAGTATTATACTTTAAAAAGGAAACTTCTCTCTAAGTTAGCACTGCTCCTAAACGCCTGAAACGATTTTGAAGAAACATTTTCTGTGTGTACAAGTCAGCTCATGAATAGTTTAGATTGTATAGTTGGCGCTGCGATCATTTCGGTCGAGCACTTCTGTCTGGCCCTTAGTAATAAGTAACATTATTATCAATAGAAACATACCGGTTCATTAGCGACGACGCACTCGAAGTGCCTCATGAGCCAGGCCAGCAGGCTGTAGTGGTGCGGCGGCAGCTTGGCTATCAGCGCCAACATCGTGGCCTCGCGCTGCGGCTCGGCAATGGCCGTCGCTTGCTCGAACTGGCCGTGCAACTCTTGTGTGAGGATAGAGTCGGGCAGTTCGCTGGAATTATACAAAAGCAGCTTAGTTAAGGATAACTGCTTCGTTGGTCACAGCTTAGTAAATTTTATAAGTAAAGTTTTGTGAATGTTGTGGTTTTAGTTTATTTGAAAGAAATTTAAAGAAAAGAAAGAATTTCTTTAAATCATGTATGTTTCATACAGAGCACACACAATTAGGTAAAACAAATAAATAACAGAAAATATTTATACATATTAAAACAAATTGTGTATGCCCTCGCCGAAAAGGGTCACCACCTCAGCATTAGATGGGCGCCCAAATTGAGTGCACCAGTGCTGGTTTTCAGTTGGTCACTCGGTGTAAGTGATTTCGTTTATTTGATTTACCAACATTTGTTTACACAATAACAGGAGCACAAACAATAACAATAGTGTAACAAACACTTATAGGCAATAATAATGTCCTCCAGATCAATATCGGCGACGGCGGCTAATCTTAACGGAGACTGGCCATCTGCGCAGGAGATATTATAGTGCACATGCGTGTGCGCAAACTCAAGTGCACTCTCTGTTCCCTAACTCTCATGATCCGATGGGACGGTAATCCGGCACGACCGGAGAGAGATCAGGCGCAAGACCAACGGCTTTACGTGCTTTCCGAGGCACGGGGGTGTTCAACATTGCCAACTTCCTAACTCCGGGCTGTTATTGAGATTTCGTAATAGAAAACCCAATAACTTTTTGTTGGCCCGACCCGGGATTCGAATCCGAGACCTCATGCACAGCAGTCGCATTCACTACCGCTGCGCTACGGCAAACGCCACATCTGAATCTTTTCATCATAATTATATCATCTGTGGTTGGTTAATGTTGACATAAGGTTTTGATTTTGATATCTAGGTTGAGATAATTGTTATAAGAATTTTTTGTTAGGATATGTAGCAGCAAGGAAATCTACCCGATAGGCGACGAAAGAGTTGTATATTCTCCATGTGGGCAAAAATTGTAGATGGCAAATAAAAATATGTGATATATAGTTATAAGGTGTATAAATGAATGTAATGAATACTTTAATACAAACTGTGCTTATCTAAGCCATAAGAATTTTGTAACTAAGTTAGATTATACAAAAACTAGCTGACCCGCGCAACTTCGTCTGCTTCGTATAAGATATTTTTTTTATTGTTATAGTTTTTTGATGTTATATAGCCTATAGCCTTCCTCGATAAACGGGATATCCAACACTAAAAGAATTTTTCAATTCTAACCAGTCATTCCTGAGATTAACGCGCTCAACCAAACAAATGAACAAACAAACTCTTAAGCTTTATAATATTAGTATAGATAAGTTATAGCAAGATCAACTAAAATTAGTACTGCATATTAAATAATTTGTTTAAGTACCTATCATTGTCGGGGTTTCCTTTATTCGTAAGATATACTATAGGATATATAATAGATTATACAAAATTAACTTTAAAACATTATTAACTAAGAGTAAAATAATTTGTTTTGGTTCAACAGTTAGGTATTCTTTTATTCGCGGAATATATAGAATAGAATTATTTGTAACGACCACGCCTTTTCGATACACGTAGAATACAATACACTACAGCCGCTTTGATCGTAATCACACTACACAGATTAGTCCATTTAATGCTCTTCAGTACTCTGTCCGTACAATGTATATTCGTCAAACGAGTTAAGCGGTGTAACGTAATCAAGATTTTTTGTTTAAGATAAGTCTTAAGAATAGTAGATTCTTCTTATTTATATTATTTAGTAAACAGCTAGAAGACAACACATACATGACAGCCTTTAAAAACCTTCTTTCCTCAAAATTTGTCTGATGATCTACCGTTTTATAAACTGTGCCTACCACCATTACTCAGACATTACATCGTCGTAAGAGTCACTTATTACCTTTTTACAAAATTAGCACTTAAATCGAACATTGTACCAACATACTTTACATATAAGAAATGTACACTCGTGTAACCTATTATCTTGTAATAATATTAAATTAGTTTTTAATGCTGTATAATAAATTGAAATTAAACTACTATATACGGATTTTATTCAATAAAATCCGTATATAGTAGTTATTATATAATATTCGCGTAAACAGAAGAAAATATCTGTATAATAAATGTTAACCATTCTTTGTCACAACCTTGTACAAATCAGTGGTCTCTCAATAAAATCATCACTTCGCTATCTGAGTTTAATTCGTCGTCAGATGCATAGAACATCCTTTACACTATATGTAGTGACACACTGAACACAAAGAATCCTGCACAAAGCTATCTGAAAGTGAAGCAACTGTGAAAGGGACAGTAGGGGTGAACATTCTCAACCATAAATGATCTGGAGAAAGGTCAGGTTTAAAATACCCTTTAGTGACGTGTGCATGAATAATATCAGAAGAATTAATGAAAAGACTATATTATATTCGTAACAACATAAAAACCGTAGTTAGTATTAATCTATTTATTATGGATTTTATTGCGGTTCATTTAAGTTATTACATGTTTCTACTGTTTACTTTTAAACTTATTTCATCGTTTTAACTGCTTATCAGGTACGCGAAAATTATTCAATTATCTATCTATAATTATAAATCTGTAGTCTTGGCCTACACCACCAGAAAGCAGCGTTATTCCACGTATATAATATGTTACATACACTCATGAGTGTTTTTATCTTTACGAAATTTCTTGTATGTATCTGCTCATAGGCTCAAATCCTTGCCTGAACCTAGCAACTAACCTAAATGTAGCTTCAGTAAGTTAGTAAACTCACTAACCTATATATTTAGACGTTTATATGTGTTTGTTTCTTTGTGATGTAAATTAATAAAACATATTTTTGACTTGGACTTCGTCGTATGAGAGCATTGAATGCGATAGCTCACCTTATAAATCCTTTGAGCATAGCACAAGCCACAGGCACATCCCAGTGATAAGGAAATGTTGGTCCTCTATCCGTGAATAGTTTCTTTAGCTGTTGTAATTTTATCTTGTCCGGCTCCGATCGGTAGATCTGGGTCGATTTGATGCCATGTGCCTGAAAACATATAGATAGATAATTATAGTTTAGGTGTTAAGTTGTGGGTTCGATAGGACAAAATTTGTGTGGTTCACAAATAGTTGTTTTGCCTTTGTGTCTGGTGTTTGTAAAGCCCGCGAAACAGGAATAAATTATTAAGCGTGGTTGTTTATATTGCATGAATATTTATTACCGCCAATTCTGCTGGTGTTTTATTTTCTTAAACATTTCCTTGCTAGGGATAATCCCGGCGGGGGTCATTAGAAACATTGAAATTAAGTCTCGTATACCTACCAGCAATATAAAATCTGTGGTAACTATAGTAGATATATTTGTAAAATTTGTAAAAAACAACAAATGTTCCACCTGCCTATCCACAAATAAATAACTATGATCGTAATAGAACACCCAGAATCCATATAATTTGTTAAATGTCGATTGCAAAAATGCTCGGTGTATTTGCAGTGAGGTAAGCATTTTATGTCACTCGCAATTATGGATTTAATTATTGAATAACGACTTAGGCGAATAATTGCGAGTATAAATGTACCCTTAGATCGCGAATAATAATAGTGATGTACCACGCTGTCCATCTATACACCTGGCAACGCTATCTATGACAGTCGATATGATAAGTCTACTCTCAAAATATACTCAATTAGGCTGAGTGCTGAGACGATAAGCAAAGACCTATATGCAGCGTGATAAGTTGGTTACTAGGTAACCTAGTGTTTGGATTCAAAGATTAGAAAAATCACATACATAAACATTATATTGTTTAAAAAAGACAACAATGCCGCATTACGTTCAATTCTTGTGTCGGGGAGGACTTTACAAACATTCAAACAACACAAAGAACATCTAGACTCCGAACAAGTATTTGAGGATCACACAAATTTTTGTCCCGTGTGGGGACCGAACAACGACACTAGGCGCAGCGACAGTGACGATATGACCACTTAAACTACTACGCCATCCGTGCAGTCTTCGTTTATTTTTAATTTTTCAGTTCTACTGATAAGAGCTAAATTACCATATTTTACAGATTTTAGAGTACGAAAAAATTTGAGTTCGAAAAAACTTATACAACAGCTTTGTCCGTCCGTTCGTCTGTTATACAACATTCAACTCAAGAACCGTAAGAGCGAGAGACTCGCGGTCAACGCTTTTCGACTCAGCATAGTCGATATACCCCGAAATGACTATGACCTTTGACCTCTGACTTCAAGGTCACGTGGTATCACGTGACCTTTGCATATTATTAGAACCATTTTTTCGAACTCTAAGATTTACGGCAATTCATTGCCCATTAAACTCAAGAACCGTAAGAGCGAGAGACTCGCGGTCAACGCCATTCGACTCAGCATAGTCGATATACCCCGAAATAACTATGACCTTTGACCTCTGACTTCAAGGTCACGTGGTATCACGTGACCTTTGCATATTATTAGAACCATTTTTTCGAACTCTAAGATTTACGGCAATTCATTGCCGATTCTCATTTGTTATATATTATAATTTATAAGACTATTTAGGTACGAGTTTTAATATTGTCGCTTGCTCAAATGACAAATTCAGGCTCTATAGAAAACAAGACACATTTAGTAAAATAAAATTAGTATAATTATGAACGCACTTTGAGGCTCAATGTCATTGTTCGATAGCGCCCGCATTCTGGGTGCAGCGATGCTCTGACTCCGCATGCCATAGGGCCCACATGCGGGCACCATTTCCATTAACAGATAAAACCGCATGTTGATCATTCCATTACGCATGCCATCGGGTCCGTATACGGGGAACTCATTAGTCGATGGACTACGCAAGTGAGGTGCTAGATACCTTGCACCACATCTTTGACAGTTACTTTGAAAGAGTGATATGGAACAAAGGAACTTGACTGAGTCAACGAATACTGTAAGAGCAATATTAACTGTTTATGATTTACTGCAGAAGATATTCATAGCCTCATTCATTAAGAAAATGTGTATCCCACATCCCGCATTATAACTATAATAATTATTATATATGCGCAAGTAAGTTTTTTTACATAAAGAATGGAATGTTATGAAAGCGAATGAAACCAGAGAAGTGTGTCAGGATCGTAGCAAATGGAAATCTGTAATATCTGCCTACCCCTCTAGGAAACAGGCGTGAATCTATGTATATATGTAAGTTTTTTATTTATTCGTTACGTGTTCACGACTTAACTACTCGACTGATCATACCGAAATTTCGCATACATGTTGTCAGGGGTACAGAAAAGGACGTAGGGTACATTTCCAGAAAACGTACCATGCCCGAGGGATACCTATGTATTGACAAAATCTATATTAATGAGAGTAAAGCCGCGGGTAAGATCTAGTGTTTTAATAAAGACCGATGAATTGTATTAGTCGTTACGCCGCATGTGCTAAATACACAATTATTGTACGACCACGTTATCTACTTTTGAATTTTATTAGACGATAATCCTTGTGGGAGTCCGTTGGACTCCAACGCAGAGGTCTCAAGTTCGATCTTAAGATGCATCTGACTTTTCGAAGTTACGTGTGTATTAAATAGTTAATTACCAACTAAATACCTACCAACTGTAAGTTAATTGAATAAGGACAGAAACTGTCCTTTTTCAATTAACTTACAGTTAGTATCTCTAGATTGAGAATCCTTACCTTGCCGTAACACAGTCATTTGACTAGCACGGAAGGTAAAGAATTTTTATCGGTTTACTGCCAATATTATTAGCGGGAAGGAGGAATGAGGGTCATCATCCCCTGAGGGTGATTGGGCCTCCAGAACTCTCACTCACCGAACGAAACACAACAGTAGGACTACTGCTATTTCACGTCGATATTTTGTGAGAGGGTAGTCCTTCCCCGGTCAAGCCGACCCATTCATGCTGAAATGAGCGAGGCTCTACTACTCATAAAATAAATAAAATAATATAAATTATACAATAGGAAAACGCACGGTAGGTTGTTGTGCATATACTATGACTGTGCTTTGGTATATAGGTTGGGCAAGATATGAGTCCAATATATGCCCTTTTGCGCCTTTTCTAGATGATTTTTTAATAGTGTATGACAATGAAGAGAATATAGACGTTTAAAATAACAAGTGTTTTTTTCCAATACCCTATTAAGTATAACTGGATAAAAATATATTACAAACACACCTCGTATCAAAATTAAATAATAGAGCATTGAAAAAAGAGATGTTTTTGAATTATCTCACAGCCAGACACATTTTCGTATAGAAAAATAACTTCAATACTATACAATAATAGTTTGTGTTTTTATAGGTATTTCTTAAATAGTGGCGTCATAAATATATTTTTTAGATATGTAATACTGTTAAGATCTTAAAACACTAAATTTTTATAGTAATTTTTGATGTCCATCTGTGGCCTGAGATACTATGGCGAATAGGAAATCCCCTTTGCTATCCGGTACTGAGCCCACGTGTTAGACTATGACCTAACCCTTCTTCCTACCAAGGCCTGCGCCCTGCAGCAGAACAGTAAACAGTTCCGCGTATTAAAATACAGGGCTGATATTATTATTATTATGCATGCGGGTCCAAGCTACAAACCAATGAAAATAAGCCTTTAGAATAAATCGATAAAAATATATGGAAGCGCGTCCGACTCAATCGATGAATTGCATTTCGCTGTCCGAGTCTAAGACACCTTTATAATCTTACCTATTTTCTTTACAATCACAATACAGTAAATCTTCTATGGAGTGCGTACCTGCAAATAGTCGATGCTGTCCCTCACAACCATTGGCAGGCCAGTATCGTCGTGACATCTCGAACGTTCCACCGACTGCTGGAGCGGTACTCCAAATATTGGAAGAGCCACTGAAACAGTGTAAAATATCTTGAGTAAGTCTGCAGTTCAATGTAAATCTACAACGCAGTAAGGTAATGTGAGTATCGTTTCCATATCGTAAATAATATTATAAATGCGTATGTGAGTTTGTTTGTTTGTTACGCGCTCAGGCCTTAACTACTCAACTAATTATCATGAAATTTCATATATAGAAAAGGACATATCTATATTTAGACGATATATAAATACCTTTCATCCAAAAAAAAGTACCTATCTATTGTGCCCGAAGGATAGAATTTATTGACAAAGTCTAGAATAACACAAATTTAGTGCTGTAAATTTGCTAAAAAGCTGTGTAATGCAAAGATTTTCTCGCAAAGTTGTTGAGTAGTCGGTATATATAAGTTCCCTTGCTCGCTCATCTTGTTTAAGAAGCAAACACTTAACACAAAAAAATTTAGATAAAACAGTAATAGCCTAATGGATAAGGCATCAGATGTGCGATCGAGAGGTCGTGCGTTTGAATTTATCGACGTGAACCCATTCCTATCTTAATCATATTAGCTTAGCTGGAAGATTAAGAAGAATACAACACAAGTCATTTTTGCAATTCAAATTAATTCAAAATAATCTTTAACCTATTAAGTCGCAGCGGCGCGCCGGTGGCCAGACAATAGATTTTCAATATGTCTGGTATTCTAAGACTACTAATTAAAAACAAATTTTATACACTATAGTTAATGTACAGATTAAACTCTGGTAAGAACATGTCTACAGTTTTATGTCGATAATAAATATGACATTTCCATTTTTAATGTCTACCATAAGCTATTTTATTTACAATAGTCTATAAAGTTTTACATCTATGTAAAGATATCACACTCTTCATATAACGGACTTAACTCGAAATTTGGAAGTTAAGCAATTTCAAGCAATTTCAGCAAACTCTAATAGTGAGTCCTTTAGAGTTCAAATTATCTAAGTTTCTAATTTCGAGTCAAGTCCGTTTTACTCACAATCACGGTCACAGGTAAAACAGAATATTGCATAGGTATAACTGAACAACAGGTATCACACACCCACACATGCACACGTGACGATGTTACACATCCATCTAAATTATATGATACACGCGATATTTATTTATGTACGACAGTGGGTGTGAAAGTGACTATACTGTATACTCACTTGAGCTAATTACTTAGACTTGTAAATTAATTACATAGCAGACATTCCCACGATTATTATCTTTCTTTTATTTTTATAGAATACTAGCCATTTGGATTTCCAATTGCTAGTCTCCTGGTAACCCTCCAGCTAAAGTAGATTTACGTAAGAAATTGGTGGGATTCGAATCTGAGACATCTTGATCGCAAGCCCAATGCCTTACACTATTGCACTACAGACGTGAACCCACTCCTAACAGAATCATATTAGGTTACCTGGAGAAGATAGCAATAATACTAGTATATGTATCTTATGTGGGGGCCAGTCAGTGCAGACCGGCGACACTTCGACCCAGTGGGATCTTTTGTGTCGACACTCTCCCAATAACGACTGCCATAGATGTTCACGGCAGCGGGACCGACGGCTTAACGTGCTCTCCGAGGCACGGAGCAGGCGATAATTGTCAATCAATACGCACATAATTTCGAAAAGTCATATAACTTCCGAAAGTCAGAGGTGCGCGACGTGGGTTCGAACCCAAGACCCTCTACATTGCAGTCTGTTGGTCTCCCCACTGAGCTATCGCTGCTAATAATAATACTAGTAACTAAGATTGCAAGTACCAAATCTATAAAGAAAATATTGATGGAAACGGATTACTAAATTAACAAATAGGGTATCCTTTTTCTATGTTTCTTCTTGTTTAGTTTGAACATATGTGGACTGATGAAATAGGAGGGAAGAGAGAACATCGATCGTCATCGTCAAGTAAACAAAATACTTTGACTTCTATAATGTCCTCCACACCGAATTTCGGTCACGGCAGCCAATCTTAACGGCGACTGGCCATCTGTGCAGGCGATATTATAGTGCAGTATGTGCGCAAAAACAAGTGCACTCTCTGTTCTAGGGAATCTCATGATGCGATAGGACGGTCATCCGACACGACCGGAGACAGATCAGGCGTAGAACTTTTACATGCTTTCCGTGGCACGGGGGTATCTGACACCGCCAGGAAAAACAGGAAAACCCGATAAGTTTTTGTTGGCCTAACCCAGGATTCGAACCCGAGACCTCATACACAGCAGTCGCAATCAATACCTCTGCGCCACGGAGAGAATTGGGAATGATAAGGCTGGGATAAGAAAAAACAGGTCTGTAGAGTGAAACTATTTTCTTAGCTGGGTTTCTCCCGATTTGAGCTAGGGTGACGTTATCTTATCTATCCTAATACCTTAGTCGAAAGTAACACTGTCTGTTTGTTACATTAATAGAGTCTTGTCAGATAGCGTAGTGGATTAACTAGACGCCTCGCTTCTGCCACTACGTCGAGTGTTAAGGGTTCGATCCTCACAAGGGACAATGGGAAAATGGATTGATCCACAAATAGTTTTACCTATTTTTTATAGTGTTAGCGCTCTATATGACCTTTATTTGAAATCCCCGCGACACAGTAATTATTCTTAGTGTGGGAGTTGTCTTCATAAAATCAAATCACTAAACAACTAAACCGATATCGATGATCGTTTGAATAGTATCCACATAGGAATAATATTCAAGGCCTTGAAACAAGAGGTAGAACATAGGCTACATTTAGAAGAAATGTGAACGAAATCGCAAAACAACAGCTAGTAATCCTAACTAATATTAGAAATGCGAATGTGAGTTCGTTTGTTTGTATATTACGCTTTCACGAGAAAAAGACAAAAAAAATACTGTTACTAACCTAACCTAACCTATATTTACGCGAGCGAAGCCGCGGGCAAAATTTAGTATTATAAATGCGAATGTGAGTTTGTTTATTACGCTTTTACGCCTTTACTACTGGACTTATCATCATAAAATTTTCCATAAACGTTGGTCAGGGGTACAGAAAAGGACATAGACCGTTCATCCAAAAAAAGTGTTTTGTTTTGTTCCCGACAGATAGAAAATAATGACATATACTACATTTACGCAAGCGCAGCCGCGGGCAAAATGTACTTAGTACATGTATAAAAATAAACTAATAGATCTTTTACGGGCAAACAAATAACCTCTTATTAATGGAAAACAATAGGTTCGATTGCCAAGCAAATGAAAACATATAGCCTGACAGTAATTAAGGGCCCTCTATGTTGAAACAAATATTTGTCAGCGATGCTAATATTGGATCTGAGCGTAAATTGGACCAGCGACCCTAAGGATCGAGGACAGGGCCGGATCATTGGATCAATTAGATCATTAACTATGTGGTAACATAATTGTGATATGTGCTACATAGATAGACTCACGCCTCTATACTCTTAAAGGGGTACACAGAGATGTATTGCACCAATTTTTGGCTATAATTAAAGTTCCAAGTAAAGGAAATTCCTATTTCCTTCACGTGGGACGACTTATTACCGTCTATCGCCATCTATCAAGCATATTTCGAGTCTCCGTGCAGCTACTGGGAATTATTATCTCATAGGCGATAAAACTAATATTTTGCTCCAACAAGAAATCGAAAATAGACAACACTATCGAATAAATAGGTACTTATGTGCAATATTCTTTCTCTATTTTTATTAAGTATGTTTGTTCGCTTTTACTTTTAAATGTCAGTAATCATAAAAGCACACAAATTGACCCAGATTGTTTTTTTTCTGGCGACACCACTCAAGGACTCCGCGAGACCTAGTGTGGAGTCCACAAGTAAAACAGATTTATGTTTCTATTCAGTATATCAGCTAGTAATAAATTAATGAAAAATAATCTTGGTTTAGTAAATAAATGATTACTTATTATTATTATTACTTATTAACCAATTATTGTGATTAACAAAAATAAATATGCCTGAGAATCGATAAGATAACATAAATTACTATATCAGAAAGCATGTGATTTTTGTAACCTTATTATAGGTGTGACAAAAAATATGCCTACTTTCAACACGTATTGAAACAAAGAGTCTTTAAAAGCAAAATTAAAACATATGCGTTTTTAAAACAAAGGTTTAAGTCAACAATAAAATAAGTGACCATGGATAAAAATAAAAATCAACAATAAAGTTAACATAATGTCAACATGTCTGTATATGACGTAACCATTTTATAATCCAAGTTAGTCATTTTATGATAAGTACCTACATATTATATACATAGACGCAGACTTGTATATAAGTGTCGCAGAAGTATATTACAGTCATATGTCACTCTCTATATTTCTTAGACTCCGTATTACTACTGAGAATTTCCTGACTGAAATATCCAATACAATCATGTCCGACCGGGGCGTTGAACCCAGGACATAATTATTGACTAAAACTTTAAGTGCAAACTTATCCCATAAGGCTGCTATGTGAGGCTAATGCATTTTTAATGAACGAAATAAAAAAGAGAAAGCAATTGACAATAATTACAATAAATTGCTGATACGTCAAGATGTTAATTAAAAAGTTGAACAGATAATGCATAATCTATACCTAGAATGTTTGTAAAGAAAATAAACGACATTTGTAATGTAAAAAAAAATACTTTACAAAGACAAAATGCATAACTAAACAATTAAAAATAATTTAGGTAATAAATTGTAATTATAGGAAGACAATAATTACTATTTGGCATCACAGCAATGCAAAACATCGACGAGTAGCATTGACCCATAAATAATTACGAAAAGCTTACCTCCAATCGTAAAACTCGGAAGAAAGGGATTCATAACTCGAAAAATTTCGTCAAATTCTTCATAAAAAATTAATAAACAGGCGTAAGATCGCGCACGACGTACAAAACTAATGCGTATAATAACGATGGCGCGAAAGAACTCTTGTTTACTTGTCGTGTTATCATTCACCTTGCGAAGAATGCTCTATTTGGACATTCGCAGATAAAGTCGCACGATTACCGTGTTTAAGGAAGGAGAATTATAAATAATAATAATAATAATAATAATCCATTTATTTGCATTGAATATAGATACATACATTAGATGTTACATACATTAGTGATCTGCTACATTCTGCCTTCAGAAAAAACAATATTGGACATCACCGGACATATTCTGGGGTACTAGAGTTTCTGTATGCGTCAGCGAAATAACTATCCTTGCTATAATATTATAAATTCGAAAGTAACTCTGTCTGTCTGTCTGTTACGTTTTCACAGCTAAACCACTCAACCGATTCAAATGAAATTTGGTACAGATATAGTTTAAAACCTTGGGAAGGACAAAGGCTACTTTTTATTGATGTAGATATCACGCGGGCGGAGCTGCGCGCTATAGCTAGAATTTTACTAAAGAAATATTCTTATTATTTATGCTACAGTAATCCTAATTAATATTATTGTACGTAATTTTGTTTGTTGTTACGTTTTCACGACTTAACTACTTGACCGATAATCATGCATTTTCGCATACACGTTGTCAAGGGTACAGAAAAGGACGTAGGGTACCTATCATCCAGGAAAAAGGTATTGTGGTAACAGTACTACAATACCTTTTACTTTTATGTCCCTATTTCAATCGCTGAAATCAAATAGACATTTTTTGACGTAGGTACCTAATCTAGCGATAATTTTTAATTGGCGGCCTCGATGGCGTAGTGGTTAGTGTAACCGACTGCAACGCCTGAGGTCACGGGTTCGATTCCCGCACAAGTCAAACATTTGTGTGCATGAACACGGATGTTTGTCTTGGTCTGGGTGTTTCTATGTATAATATGTAAGTATTTACTAAAAAAATATATATGTATATACGTATGTTTATCCATTGTCTAGTACCCATAGTACAAGCTCTGCTTAGTTTGGGCTAGATGGTGTTGTGTGTATGTGGTAGAATATTATATTATTATTATTATTATTAATTAACACGAGCGAAGCCGCGAACAAAATTTAGTATAGTAATAAGTTTGATTGAGTTGACTATTCTTAATGGTAAAGCTATTTGAAACCTTGCAAATATGTTTGCATTACTTATGTCATTGACTGTACCTTGATGAGTAAGTGTACATTTTAATACAGAACAAAGCGAGATAAAATCTTTAATAGTCGTTTCCTACTAGAGTTTTTCTATGTATGCAACTTTGTTTACGAACCAGACATAGTTAGAAGGCGTCTATGTTTTAAAACAAACATAGACGTGTTTAAAGGCCGTAGGTACTTGTACAGTCACGAACATAAATTAATTATGTACAAAAAAAAGCAAATGAAATGATCTGTCTGTATTACGGCAGCGTGAACCCTCACTGATATTATTATTGTGACGTCAAAAAATTTAATATTAAAGGTAAATGAAAAAAATAATACTAATATCGAAATATATGAAATCATCAATTCCAAGAGAAGTTATTATTATTATTATTATACATTTAACAGGCAGGCAGTTGAGACAACTGATGATGCCCGTATCTCGCACTTCTACTCGCTTTCACTTGTAGCCAAGTGTTTGTCCAGTCGGTTTTTAAACTTGTTAATGTTGTCAGCTGCGATGACATGCGCTGGAAGTTTATTCCACGATCTGACAACTCGGTTACTCAGAAAGTGCTTGTGTGGATAAAGTAAAGTTTAAAGTTGATATGCAATAATATATATAAGCGTAGGTATATAAAATCACTTTATAAATATACCCATATGCATGTGCTTGTTATCAACAAGTTTTTATAATTTATCGGATATTAGACTTTGCCCACGGCTAATATAAATGTAGGTTATATTAGCAACTGTAACTTTTGTCTGGATGAAAGATCATCTGATTTTATGTCCTATTCTATTCTCCTGACAACGTGTATGCGATGATCGGTTGAGTAGTTAAGATATGAAAGCGTAACAAACAAACAAACTAACTCACTTTCGCATTTAAATTATTAGTTAGGATTTACTTTCCACCAAGGATGTGTAGGTAACCTGTAAGCGATGGTAAGGCTAAGCTATGCAATCATGTCCCTATTCTTCAAAGCTAACTGGTGAAACATGGCGAGGGTCTCTTGTTCACAACCCTCTCTTCCACGAGTATGTATAAATGCTTCGCTTTATTGAACCATTTTCCGCCAGAGCTAACTGGAGCTAAACCATCGTAGCTAAGATATAGCAGACATATCGCACGCACATCTCCAGTAGGTAAAGGAAGGTAGAAAGGTATCCTAAGACTCATCATCATGCTTAGCCTTGTGCAAAGTTGTGGTAAACATTAAGTATCTTTTGCTTCGTTTGGCCGTCATTTCAAGATTTACTCCCTTTCTAGTCATGCCAGCTATCATATTATAATCCATCCATTTTTTAGGCAACCGTTTGGTCTTACATATATTTATATCCACACTTCAGACTCTTCTGGAAATAATCCTTAAAGTAATTGTATAACAAACCAAATTAATAATGTCCTCCAGACCGAACTTCAGCCACGGCGCGCGGCGGCCAATATTAACAGAGACTGGCCCTCTGCGCAGGAGATATTATAGTGCACAAGTGTGTGCGTAAACACAAGTGCACTCTCTGTTCCCTAACCCTCATGATACGATGGGACAGTGATCCGACACGACCAGAGAGAGACCAGGAGCAGGACCAACACCAACGGCTTTACGTACTTTCCAAAGTACGGAGGTGTCTAACACCGCCAATTTCCTAACTCCGGGCTCGTATTGAGATTTCTAAACAGAAAAACCCAATATCTTTTTTGTTGGCTCGACCCGGGATTCGAACCCGAGACCTTATGCACAGCAGTCGAATTCACTACCAAATTAATAATCAAGCTAATATAAATCATTAGATTTTGAACAAATTTTAATCTTAAATCTGAAGATTTTCGTTTATACTCCTTTCTGGCATTTTGGGTTACAAATAAAAAGTAATGTTAATGTTTGTTGCAAGTTAGATCGCAAGTCTTTTATTCATAGCGCTATATCTAAGTGTTCTTATCATATGGGCTTTTAATTTCACCAGTACCCAAACTGAGAGTACCTAAACAAATATATATAAGATATTAGGGATGCGTTACCGGCGTTATCTCTCCCTCTCCCCACTTTTATGAGAACAATATTCTAAAACCTATATGCGAATTAATTTTTATGTTGTTTGAAGTTTTCTGTATAAATATCCTATGTTATATTTATAACAAAAACAAATTATGCATAAGTGTGAATTTATTTAGTTAGTATACTTACTAGCTAAGATACGTTGCATTAACGAGATCGTTATATTAGCTTGTAAATAGTGGAATCGTGACACATAAAGTAATTTTTTTAAAAGATAACTCCCCCACCTTTCATGTATCATTTGTCGCGGGAGAAATTAGAAACACTTAAACGACGGACACAAAGAACACAATAATTTTATTAGATTATATGTTCAGACTTCGAACCTACGAAACACGCACTGTTGTTGGTTCAATCCCCACATTCCTCAGACGAGACAAAAGATTACATATTCCGCGCAGCGGCAATGGCGAGACGACCACTTAAACCACTACGCCATTTGTGCAGTCAAAATGGCACTAGGACCTTTTAACATAGGGACAAGGGCTGATTATACCTACTATATATATTTTGCTCCCATACTTCTGTTGGTCACAAAGACCTGGGTCAGATTTCCAGCTGTTATTAGGACCGCTGTAAATCAATTTTCAGTAGCAGCAAAGAGGCTGTGAATAGATTCGATGTTCCTACTAAAAACTAGTCAAATGTGGTTATGCTACCTCTGTCTAACACGTCGAGAATAGATAGGCGTCATGCGATGTTTAAGTATGTAATTTAATAGATACTTGTAAATGGTTATATTCTTACAGTTTGTTATTCGAATCATGCCTGACCACATTATCCTTGCACGTAATCTTGATACCCTAGTAAGATACCTAGCTCGCAGTTACATCTAAGCGGTAACTTTTCTGTTTATACAATTGAATTCTATTATACTATTGTTTATTTTTACTTTTAACGGTACAAATATCGCGCAATTTAATTTACGAGAAGTGCGATATATCGCAGTCTTCACTTATACCCAAAGCAGCTTTATTAAAGAAGTACCACAGCAAAAAATGGTTGTTAATAATCACTGGTACCGACTGTTTCAGCATAAATAGCTTACTAGCAAAAGGGACAACATAATAAAAACAAACATAACATTTCGCGATAAATAACATTGAAGGTTTCACATACATTGGACTCGGTATAACAATAATAATCTGTTACTCTTGCCTTGTCTGACGATCGCACAAAAGCAAGGCAATCTCCGAATCTCTCATCATCTCAATCTCTTGCCTTCATATACTACACTTCGCCGTTTATCGAATATTTAAGCAGAATATTATGACAAATGGAATTACTTATGAGGCTATTACCCGAAACCAGATACTGAAAAAAGCATCGTGCCTTGGCCAATCGATTATTCGGACAAGTAGCAGGTACTAACGAAAAATCTTATTCTATTGTCGGTCCTGGGCATGTAAAAGTTCGAAGGCACTAATCGTGCATTCAAATTATACATGAGTTTTTAAATGGTAAATTTTACATCATAATACTGAAACAAAACATACGTAGAAAATTGATTATGCGCCTCGAGAATCTACGTCTATCTTCGGGTAGAACGTTTTATGTTTACGAGGGTATGGTCTAAATTCAAATGTCAATATTTTGCAAAATCAAACCAAGATTTCCGTGCATAATCAATTTTATTATTATAGTTCTATGTACTCACCGCCCAATGTAAATATTTCTTCAAAAGGTATTCCTGATGTCACTGTTGACGGCACTTTTGTCAATTTCTTGTCCTTTTTATCCTTATCCTTTTCTTTAACTTTCTCCTTTTCTCTATCTTTCACTTTTTCTTTTTCTTTGTCTTTCGTCTTCTCCTTTTTTTCATCTTTTAGTTTTTCCTTCGATTCAAGTTTGAATTTGGCTTTTTCTTCCTTTTCCTAAATGTTAAGTGCACAATTAGAATATTTAGTAAACACTAATGTTATTATCAATAGATTGAATTTATTTTGCGACGTTATCAGGGTAATTTATATTCTGTGTAAGCATATAAAAATAATTAACTTGTTGTCAACAACAGACTACGGCATGAATTAAAATAACTTTTACCGAGAAACACTGATCGTAAACCTATTTACGTTCAATGTAAATAAAAACAGCTGTATTAAATTAACACCCTATCCTCATTTCAGGTAAAATTGAATAAATGATGAACACAAACCACTTTAGATAACAACTTTCAATAATGATCGTGACCGATTTTATTTTGCACAACACTTAGTACTACGTATTAAAATTCCACAACACCGATTTCATCAGTAACGATTTAAAATCGATTAGAAAACAATTGATAAGAAAATACTAAAAAAAAACAAATTACGAAAAAGTTAGCCACCTTAGCGAAAACATTGCGTAGGTGATGCATGACGCGGACTCAAGACCCAACTGAATAAACCATGGCCGTTCTCGACTCTGTTTATTCAAGGCCGTACACCTACTGAACAGTGAAATTATGCAAAACGTATCAACTGCTGAACCGGGAAAATTGGACCTGACATAGACAAAATATTAACGTCATATACAACCTGGATATATTACTCTCTTAATTAAAAATAAACAACGTCTGATTTTAGAAGACGAGAGTTAGCGTTCGGTTCTATATTTTAAATGCGACGATGCAATGTTGCTTTGACAATAGATGTGGTTGTGAGTCATTATTTTTTGTTTGATCCTTATTGCAACGTAATAATGCTTACTTTTGGTGAAAATTAGATTGCAAGGTTATTTATGTATGTCACAAATCCACTTTATCTAGATGCTAAGGTAATCTATGTGTGATAAAGACGGAAACCGTTAGATATTGATAGATATATTAATCGATGTAACATTGGAAATTGAAACGGTTCTAGTTAATTAGTCGATTAATCGATCGTCATACTGGCCTGCACAATGATCTAAATAGAGAAGCTAAAGCTAAAGCTAAAAACGAAGTTTATAGTTACTGCCCTTGGGATTGTAGTGTAGCCTATAAAATATAAAGGACATATCTCAATAAAATTGCTGACTAGGGCAAAAAATTACTTTACACATATTATAAGCGCGTTCTAAAATACTATATTAGTCAAAAAAATCTTAACTTAGAGGTATTTGGAATGCATTTTAAATAGGTAGGTAGGTATACCGATTGCATAAAATGTACTCGATTATTAATTTTTAATATTATTGTAGATTGCAATAAGTGTTACCAGTAGTCGGTAATTATGTTGGGTATGCGCCCTAGGCTCCCCTGTTACCTACGTGGAATAAAAACATATCTAGCGATCTGTGCATGATTCACACCGGCCGGCCCTTTATGCGAAATACGCACGTGAATCATAATACTATCTATGTGAGGAATATTAAGTAATAAATAAAAGCAATAAGATATAGGTACGGAAGACGGCTTGATTTTGAAAAAACAATTGAAATAATAGGTTTGATTTTAGAAAAATCTATTTTACGACCCAGCGATCGAATTCGGAGTTGAAAGAAGTTGTCAGTATGTACACACTTTCACGCTTATCTCCACAACGACTAAACCAATATTGCATTAAAATAAGCTAGGGTTAACATTCAGTGTTTGTTTAATTCAAATGAGTTGACAAATAAAAAGGATATATAGCTTTGAAGTGCGTTAAGGTACAAAAATGATACATGTTCGTATATTGTATCAGTAAAAATCGCAAATACAAGTACTACAATCACATAATTGTATGTAAGTATACTACAATCAAGTGATTATAATCATTTAAATTGTTGAACTTCACTAGCAGATGCGCAATTTTATGTAGGTACTTGGCTTGTGTGTGTCATTTATTTAAGTATTAGTGTGTCGCAGTCGGATGTAAAATATGGTCATTTAATCTATTAGTGCTGTCCTTTGTTTACAATTACAAAGAGAGTTACCGGAAAGCTAGAGATCTAGGTGTCTATATTTATAACTAACTAGTGGCGCCCCGCGGTTGCACCCGCGTAAGTCCCGATGCCGTACTAATATCGGGATACATATGTACATACATACATAGATTCACGCCTGTTTCCCAGAGGGGTAGGCAGAGACTACGGATTTCCAATTGCTACGATCCTGACACACTCCTCTGGCTTCATTCACTTTCATCAGATTCCTCAATATCGGGATAAACAGTAGCCTTTGTGTTAATCCAGATCTTCTGCTATCTACATACCAAGTTTCATCACAATCGGTCCAGTAGTTTTTGCGTGAAAGAGTAACAAACATCCATACATACAAACTTTCGCGTTTATAATATTAAGTAAGGATAACCTTATTCAATACACGAGTGGAACAGCCCGTCGTCAATTATTCGGTGACAGATGGAATGCGCTGAATCGCCTGTAGAAGTGCACACAAAAATCGGTGTGTTTTACAAGTAAGTAATACAAAATGCAGTAACATCGTTGCTATTCTTACGCCGCCAGGTAAGAGTAATGACGCTGTGACTGCGTTTCGCCCGGTAAGAGTTCTATCGCCTTACATATCGCATCCTTAATAAAACAGAGACTTATCTCAGTATTTTGGATTAAACAAATTTGAACTCTATTGCAAAGATTTAACACGAATATAATATTAGAATTTAACATATACAATTAGAGTTCAAATTACCTTACTTTCAAATTTCGAGTTAAGTCGCTGTTTTATTAAGAGTGCGAATTATGTAAGCCGATAGAACTCTTACTTGGAAAAGGCAGGTGCTTTTCCCATTTCTTGCCTATGATAATTGACAACAATGAAACCTGATAGTCAGAGTTACTATTTCATTTAAGTATGATTTTAATCATGGAGAAACAACACAGATATTATATCAGGATAATAGCAACTGGCAGTCTGTAGTATTTGCGGAGAAACTGGCGTTATTCATGTTAACATTATAATACATATAATTAGCTTATATCAGTGGCGTAGCGTGGGTGTAAGTCGCCCGAGACGGTAAAAGGGTTTTTGCCGTCCTCTTATTTAGCTATCTATTTTAATATAAAGGACTATAATTTTCAGTAATTCTAAAGAACTTTTCGACAAGAACGGTCATCATTATTGTGTATTGTGCAGTTCAAATATTTTCAAGATATTATTATTATTTTTTCTGAAATTTCACCGCCAGCCTAAACGCCCTTGCCGGCCCCACTACGCTACGCCACTGGTCTATATACCTATTATAATTATTAAAAAGACGAAAAGCCTTGCCAGTGCTATTGATGGCACATACACTAAACCAATTTTTATGATATTTGGTATAGTGATAACTTGATCCCTGAGAGAGGAAATACTTAAAACGGGAATGCAGTCGCAGTCAATAGCCAATCTTTACTAATATTATAAATGAGAAAGTGTTTATTGGTTTGTCTTTTTTTATAGGATCGACATGATTTATAGCAGACTTTTCATTCTCAGATATAAGTTAGTTTGTTATAAAAATGTGATTATTTACCTTTTTGGATTATGATCAACGGAAGTTAGCAATTCTAGTGGAACTGATTACAGCCAACTACACGTCATATACAAATTACACTGAAAGTACATGATGCGTTTTCAGACGCAGCTATTTTTCTATTAGAGTATACATTGACTCATCAATCACCTAAAGAATTGACAGAGGTGAATTTTATTCAAAATATCCTATTGTTTGCTAACACTCCATCAATCCTGATAATTTGACCCGACCCGCAGTTAAGAGTACAGATAAACAATCTCGAGCTTTGAAAATATTCTTTCATACACAAATATGGTAATTCTATATCTTTTACTGCAGTAATAGTAAAGGATAGTCATGAATGTGATTATTTGTGATTAAAAATCACAATTCATTGTAATATAACAATAATATGAACATTTTAATTAATAAAATACTGTTACAGATTTGTTTTATGTTCAGCTACTTATGTCGTAGTATATATTATAATATGTATCTGCGTCCGCCCGGGATGAATACTAATTACATTAGCTCGTGTTGTGTTTAAGGATTTAATTATGGCATTAACCCTTACTTAATATTATACATTCTGTCTGTTACTGTTTAACAAATGAAATTTGGTACAGAGATAGTTTAAAACCTGGGGAAGGACATAGGCTTTTTCTTTACTTTGTATTGATGTAGGTACCACGCGAATGAAGCCGCGCGCGGAAACTAGTTTTCTATACAGGGTGTCCGGTAATTAATGCATAACCTTGAAATGTATTATAGTAGAACTGATTACCGTACAGAAAAAAATATAAAAAAGATCTATCCTAACTACTACCTGAGATATGTTTTTTTTTAATTATCATTATCATAATGAATATGATTCGCATATGCTTCAAACAGACATAGATAGCTTATGCCAGTGGTGCGTAGTTAATAAAATGAATCTTAACCACGGTAAATGCTATCACATGAAGTTTGGTAGGAAGCGGAAACAGTTCCAGACTACATATAATATGCAGGGAAGCAAACTTACTGAACTCGCTACAATCAGAGATCTGGGTGTTCATTTGGACAGTCAATTGCGGTTCACTGAACATTACGACAAAATGATTAGTGCTGCGTACCGAGCACTCGGATTTGTTCTACGTTCTTCAAAAGAATTCCGAAAGCCTTCAACGATACTGATCCTTTATAATAGTTATGTACGTAGCCGTTTAGAATATTGCAGTACGGCTTGGAACCCCACATATCAAGTCCACGTAGAGAGAATTGAGAGTATACAAAAAAGATTTGTTCGTCATTTGGCTTATCGATTTAAAATCGGTACGCCAAATATTAAATCATACGAAGAAAGACTAAAATACTTTGAAATTGTGTCTCTAGAATCGCGTCGCATGGTTGCTGACCTAATGTTTCTACACAAGCTACTTAACAATAAAATTGACTGTCCGAATCTTCTGAGCAAATTCTCCATCAACGTACCTTATAGAGTCCCGCGTCATCCTAGCTCTCTTTTCAATATTCCTCGTCATCGTACGAATCTTGGTAAATACTCACCCATTGCAAGATTGTCGAGGCAATATAATAGCATGGCCACAATCGCGGTAGACATAGACATATTTGATGACGAATTAATGAAATTTAAAAGAAAAATCTACGATAACATTTCCGTGTGAATATTGACAAACTTTAATTACTCACTTTATTATTCGTTCTAATTGTAATAGATTTTATATTTTTATTTTTTATACCTAATTTTATTTGATTTATTAGTAATATAACATTTACAATATATTTACATTATTAATTTTATATTTCTATTTGATTGTTAAAATTTCCTGGATTTTGATATAATTTAATTGTTAAACTTAACTTTAATATTGATATTTCGTCACTTTCAATATTTATCTTTGTTTCTTATGTCATATTATTTATGTAATGTTTAAAATGTAATGCATGCTGAATTCACCTGTAATTAGTTATGCAATTGGTTAGACTCAAAATGTTTGTCTTATGTGTATGTGATATTGTAGTAACTGTTGGTGAATCTTAATAAATAAATAAATAAATAAATAATATTTAACTTTCTTGTACACTATGACCATAAATTAATTAATTCCATCGGTTTATTGTTGTTTTATTATTAAACACTAATTATGCTAATAGATAGACAGTCAAAAGTATGTCTAGCTATTGCACTTTTTTCATTTTTTTTCTGAAGGTTTAGTGTAGTGAATGTTGTAAATTACTATACTGTAGCTGTTATTTAACAAACTCCAGAAATTTTCTATTGCAAAGGAATAGGAAGATTTATTAATATTATTTTGGAAGCAATACTTACATAAAGTATATGCTCATAACTAGCTACTGGTTCTGAATTTCTTTAAAGTATATGGATTAATATTTATTTTACACACAACAGTAGTTAGTGTGGCTGCTGTGGCTATTTGTGCGTTCAGTTCCCAGCCTCGGGTCAGGCCGGTGTTAATGAGTTTACTGTCAAGGAATTCTCAGTTACAGTACGAAGTCTGGAACAGTGCTCTCTGAACGGCAATAGGCTCACCCTCCGTTACATCAGCCTTAAAACCATAGCTGGGGAAATATATGTGTATATTTCATCTTTGCCTACCCTTTTAGGGATATTGAAACTATAAAATGTGTGAATATAATATGCTTACTCTATTCTTATCTTTTTCTTTCAGCTTTTCCCTCTTCTCTTTCTCCTTTTTCTCTTTCTCACGCTCCTTCTCCCTCTCTTTTTCTTTCTTTTTCTCCTTTTCACTCAGCTCTTTTTGCTTAATAGCATCTTCCAAAACTTTCTCCTTGTCACGAGACTTCTCACGCTTCTCTTTGCTCTTTGTCGGAAATTTAAATGATTTTGTTTTCTTTGTTTTTGATGGACTTCTGTCAAGAAAGAATTCATTAACAATATAAATTTAATAAAATTCAGGATTCAGATTAGATCTGCTCAGACAGAAGGCAGAAGTACATCTTTGTATCCAATAAAAAATAATAAAATCTTTATTTGTCACTAAAAATATTTACAGGCAATAATTATTGGAGAGAAAAACAGATGAACATAGTGTAGACATAATAATGTACTGTAAACTGATGCCAAAAATAAGAAATCTAATCTTGTAATTTGGAGGACAGACAAAATAGAAAATAAAGATCTGTTTTAGGCTGATTACATAGTTAAATATATTTTTTAACAATGGAGTGTCAAGCATTCAATAGCAATACTAACAGATATTGATTTATTGTTCATATTAATTGGAACCCAATAGTTTAGAGACTCTAAGCCACTATGTATCTTCAACAAACCTCATTAACTATCTTTCATTTAACAACTTAACTGCAACAACATACTATTATATTAATGTTGTGGATTAATATAATCTTATCTTTTCTGTAAATAAATTCTTATATGGTGAGGACTTACAAATAATCAAAGAAAATTGTTGTGAGTTTCAACTCACAACAATTTTTGTATCACAGAAATATTTGTCCCAAGTGAACATTACAATGACAACACTCTGCATCTAGTCAGTGGTGAGAACTTAAACCACTGTACAATCAGTGGATTATTTAAAAACTGTAATCCTAACTAATCTAATTATAAAATATGCAAATGAGACTTTGTTTGCTACACTTTCACACCTTAACTACTCAACCTATCATCATGAAATTTCACATACACATTGTTGGTACAGAAACCTGGTGCCTTTTATCCGGGGAAAAAGTTCCTGAGGGATAGAAATTTATTGGACTAAACCTACATTTATGCAAGCAAAACCATGGGCAAAATCTAGTATTGAATATTTGTGCAATCCCCATGGCCGTGAACCCTAATATGGTAGTTGTGTTCTACATAAATAAATAAATTAACAAAATTAAATACTGACTTTGTGTCAGTGTCCTCTTCAGGTGAGCTTTCTCCTTCAAGAGCTGCATAACCTCTGTCTTTCTTGGACTCCTTTTTCTCTTTACGTCTTCCCAACAAGTCCTTTTTGCTTGGCTTCTCATGCTCAGCACCATCACTGACTGGAGTAATGTAATTTTTTTTTACATTAGAAAATGCGTTATGTTTATATGATACATAAACAACAGGTATACAAAATATGATAGGTAAGGTTGTTATGAGAGCACGTAATTAAGTTCGGTAATTGGCTAAAACTATGTAAACACGATAGGAAGAAAACAAATTTACTCTATGAATTTATGTCGTGGTTGGATAAGTCATTGTGGTTTTGTGAATTACGATGGTATTTAAGTATGATAATTAATGTAACATTATTTTAACTAGGCTTTATATAAATGGTGACAATTAATGAATACTTACAATCACTTTCATTGCTTTTCCTACCACTCTCAGACGCGTATAGGCCGGGGAAATCCTTCTCTACGTCCGGACTTTCAAAGTCCATATTTGTGAATAGTTATTACTCTTATTTGAAACAGTTATATGGGATGTTTTACACTATGATCATATCCTATTCGGTAAAGTAACTCGTCTTCTCCGCATATAGTAAGATTTACCACAGATCAATCAATTTATTTATATTGTATGACATTTGACAGGAAAACACCAGGCATAGGAATGGCTGATGATACCAGTATAAAATTACAACAATAAGAAATATCTGGATTGAATCGATGATTGAAGAAAACTCATGGCAAATTTAAATAATAATAAGCACCATCAATAACAATCCTATGTATGAAGTATGCTGCCAAGTGCAAGGATGTTTTTGTATAGATTCGATCAAAGTACTGGTGGAAAACTGTGGGTTTCTAGGCCAACTGGAGCCTGGAAGCTGGGTTTTAGCTGACCGTGATTTCAAGCATATTGAGAAAATATAATAATAATAGCAAAGGATCAATCCACATCCACGCTGCACGTTGCTGTTTTTTAATTCGATTACACCGCTGCAGACGGCGCGGCGGCGCCGTAATACTAATTCTGTGCATCAATTTCGACGTCAAATCTTACACTGAGCTCCTGGGCTGGTGCGTGGCGTCAATTGCGCAAAGTCAGATCCGACTGCAAATAACTGCATGCTGTTAAATATATCGACTGCGCGCGGTTGCTGCGATGCAGTCCGTCTGATGGCAGCCTAACTCTTCAAATGACCCTTTTAATGTGCATCCGTAAGTTTGCAATCTGTTTAGTTTTAATAGCCTCTTGCTTAGTTAATTTTGCACCCTGGACAACACAAGGCGGTCTCAATAAATAACATATTTTTTGAATTAATATCTGCTCAATATGCTTGAAACCACTGTCAGCTAAAACCCAACTTCCAGGCTCCAGTTGGTCTAGAAACCCACAGTTTTCCACCAGTAATGGATCACTTATCCGTCCACCATAGCCAGATAATATATAATTTACTGTTTTTGTACTCCTATCTCGAAACAGTCTGATACAACTAACTTTATTATAGCGATACCTGAAAGCTATTGGAAGGGATCTTTTAACACTTTTTTTATCAAGTTGTATAATAAATGGTTTAAGGGCATTAGATATGGTGTTAATATTCTTTCGAAATATCTTGCCAGTGTATGATGTGGATATTTCAAATATATCTGCAAATGCCGCAAATGTAGTATTTAACCTATTTTTTTTAAACATAATAAAATGTGCTCTCTTTTTATGTTGATGTTCATGTGTATCTAATCGACCAAAAAGTAACACTCATTAATACTACTATAGATTATACTAAATTACCGCAAAGAGATTTGCAAGCAAATCTGGTTTCTCCTGTGGCCGATGAGCCAGTGATCCATTCGGATATCTCAGAGGGGGCAGCGAGGTCTGGCAAAAGTTGAACTGTACGGCTTTGGCCAGGCGCCAGTAGCTACGACTGCCCGTAGAATGCGCCATGAGTTCCTGGCCGAACCGTGCGACGCGCTGGGCATCCACTCTTAAGTATGCCCTCTTGCAAACCATTGTGGCTTGGTTAAACGCTGTCTTCAGGTGATTCACATTTGGGTCGTGGAGAACGCGAACAATGGTCCAAGCGCGGTACGCTGTCTGTTTGCGTTCAACAGCATCAGCGCATTCACGACCGAATCAGGGCCTTTTCCTGTCGCCGCTCGTGATATCACTGTATGGAATATAATATTCCATACCCAGGACGATTTCACCAGCGACAGCAGTAGCACTCTTTGCTCTCAAAGCAGCGTTGAGCCCAAGGGATGGATGCGAAGTACTCCTGCATTCCATCCCTGTCTGCTGACAAACCGACACACTGTGCTGGTACGGGTTATTCGTCAGCAGCAGATCGAGCAGAGAGGGCGCCTGACCTGCAATGTCCGGTATCTGGGTGGGCTGGAGTACCAGTTGAGACAGGTCATGCGTGAGAGCGAACGCATAGGCAATTCGTCCCGCGTGGTCTGTTTTGCAAGAACCCAACTAGGTCTCATGGTGGGCATTGAAATCTCCTAAGAACACCAACTCAGCGTTCGGAAACCGCTCCTGCGCGTCGTCAGCTGCCTGACTCAGGTAATCGAAGAGTCGAGTTGTCTCAGCGTCTCCTGAATGGGATCGGTAGAAGCATAATATGTAGGTCTGGCTGAAAGAGCCATGATCTACGTGTATCCAAAGGACAGAGAAGGAAAGGTCCTCTAGGCAGTTTAGACGGCAACAGCAAATATCCGCGCTAATAAACAAGCATACCCCGGCTTTTGTGAGGAAACACTCCTCTAGCACGTAGCCGGGGTATTGCAGGTAGTTCGTGTCTGCAGGACGGCGTATTTGTGTCTCCGTTAGAAAAAGCATTGCCAGCTGAGCCGTCTCCAGGTGGTGATGGACGGCATTAAGGTTACCGTAGAGTCCTCCGATGTTAATAAACTCCACGACACAGGAAGAGGAAGCAGCGGTAGGGTTACGGCGATTGGCTGCTGTTGAACGATAATGCTTTGGTCGTACTGCCATAGAATGAAGAGACGGGGAAGAGTGAAAAAAAAAGAGGCGGCTATTCTCGCAACAAAGTGGGGCAAGGCGCAGAGCAGGTATCGTCATATTACTGTGTGGTACAGGTGTTCCGTCGGACGGTAGGACCCCCGTACCCTCCCGAAAGTGGTCCTCGGGATCCACCCTCCGGTCACCATCCAGCACGACGAGCTGCCTTGAGATTATGCGTGACATGATGAGGCAGCCAACCAAGTTGGTTAGACTCGGTTGGGCCTCTGGACTATACCGCGGGTGACTAGCAGAGCACCGTTTCTACGGCTCTCCTTGGCCACCGAGTCGACTCGCGCCATCCACACAATAATAATAATAATAATAATATTCTACCACATACACACAATGACTCTACGGATACTCTGCAGGTCCCTCATAAGCTGCGAGAATCGTCACCTTATGCTTAGGCCTCCGGCGCTTTTATTCACCGAACGAAACACAGCAGTGAAACACTGCTATTTCACATCTATTTTCTGTGAGAGGGTAGTATCTCCTCGGTCGAGCCAGCCCATCCGTTTGTGACAGGCTTAAGATGTAAGACGTAGAAAGTACCAGCCACAGTTGTATGCTTAATAAATAATTTCGTCAAAATCAGTTCAGCGATTTAGTTACTTTGGATGGATGACATAGTTACTTTTAGGCTTTGGGGTATATGATATAGTTGTATCCGTAACTTCCTGTTAACAGAAATTTGTGTGTATAGATTAAGCTTGACATATCTGTAATTTGATTCGTAAATGTTAAATGTGTTGCCTTCGCCTTCCTCATTATGTATTTTATCAATCTACCAAATAAAAATATGCATGAACCGAATGGCAGGCAAGTTGGCAACACCGCAACACTTCTTTCAGTGAGTTTGATTAACTGATGTTTACGTGTCAATGCGATGTTTTGATTAAAAAATAAATTGAACCAAATTAATAATTCAGCCAATTTTCTCAATGACCGGTACGTGTGTGGTGTAGTGCGATTTTTAGAATTCTTCATTAAAATACTTAAATGTGTTATATTCAGGGTAAAAAAGAAACGTTTCTAATGTATGCGAACTTTTGTTTTTAGGTATAAAAATCAAAATATTATAAATGTCATGGTTCACAGACCTCGCTGGGCGGGCAGAAAGCCTCCTTAACAATTTGGACGAACAAACCGGCGCGGCTCTGCGTAACCATACTGTACCGAAAAAAAAACATGATAAAAACGAATTTACAGTTGCTCTTCAATCTGAGTCTAGTTGGGGTCAAAGGAGGCGGGCAGCGCAACGTTGCCTTAAGAAGTCAGCCCCTATACCTGATGTCAAGATTCCACCTTCGGTGAAAGCCTCGCCTACGTCGAATCATCTATCCCGTCCACACATAAAGGATATACCAGAAAAAGTGGTGAGAGCCAGAAAGTCACCAGCAAGGAACAGTCAACATTACAATTTGAACCATTGCCCGAAAACTTTAGTTGGAGATGTCAGAGATAATGAAGTTATTGATCATTTTTGTAGGAAGCAGAGAAGTAAGTTATCAAATTATTGTAACTAGGTTTTCAACTTGTAATAATTAAGTATTTTTTTATACTACTAAAGTGGCAAATAAGGATACGGCCCACCTGATGGTAAGTGGTCACCGTAGCCTATGGATGCTAGCAACACCAGAGTCATCACTCGCATCACTATCAATAACTAAGTACATATATTTTGTGCTCAACTGCAACATACTTTAACCAAATTATTAATTTAGTTAACCAGATATGTTAGATTTAATATGACCTCTTTGTAGGCTTCAAACTATCTACATACAAAATTTCTCTAAAATATGTTTATCAGATGTTTAGCTAACATAATAAATAGCTACTTTCACATTTAAAATAATGTAATGCTTATGAAAATCAATTTGCTCTAGTAGTCTACACAATATGTATGTCTGCCAGTCTGCCAGACATTAACATTATTGACACATAATTATTATGTGACCAATAATGCAGTAGAAGTTGTGGAATTTGAAAGTAAAAATATAAAATTCTACTGAGATTGGTGATTATACACTAAGTAGCTAAAATACTGTTCTTTATGTGATAAGCTTATCATAGCATGAATCAGATATTTATATTTCTATTACATAAATTCTCCATTTTCCTTGGAGATAGGCAGAAACTATTCACACACTCATAAATTTTTACTAGACTTGTAGATACAGTGGTGGACATATAATTAGAAACACTTGCAACGTATTTCACATTATACAAGGCACATTGCCATAAAACATTTGTTTTTGGAAATAAAACAACAAAATGCATAAAATACGTTCAACAACTTATAATTCATTAAAAAACAAATAAATATCCGAGTTTACAACTACCATTTAGTTATTTTGTTATGTACAAATAACTAAAAGACATTTGCAGCACTATCCGTCATGGACAAGTAATTAGAAACAATAAAGAAATGAGGTAAAAATCAAAGTTATTAACGTGTTAACGCCATCAATTTTAAATTATTTATGTAAAATTATGTTTGGTTTAGTAAATTTAAAAAAAAATTATATTTTGTTGCGTAGCCTTTGTTATTAATGACGGCTCTGCAACGACGTGGCATTGATTTAAGTAATTTCATACATTTATCGAGTGTGATCGAGTTCCATGCTTCAACAAAGGCTTCGTAAAGTTCATTTTGACTGGAATTACGTTTAACGGAGACTTTTTTTTAACGACGTACCATAAATTTTTAGTAGGATTTAAATCGAGACTATATGCAGGTCAGTCTAACATGGTAACACGTTGCTCACTAAGAAAGGATTTAACACTGCGGGCCGTGTGTTTTGGTTCGTTATCGTGCTGAAAGATCCAGCTCACAGGCATAATGGTTGTCGGTGTAGGGAATCATTGTCTCTTCTAAGATCTTTTTGTATTGAAATTGATCCATTATACCTTCAATCTTACGGACGGGTCCAACTCCGCAACCAGAAAAACATCCCCATACTTTCATGTTACCACCGCCGTGTTTGACTATCCTCCTCGTGTATTTATAATCAAAAGCATGGTTTATTGAACGTCTAACGTAGCGTTTGCCGTCTGAATTCACCATATTTATTTTTGTTTCATCCGAGAATAACACTTTTCCATTCTCGTACGGTCCAGTTAAGATATTTATTTGCAAATAATAATCGCTTCTCTCGGTGTTGCTTGGTAAGAAAAGGTACCTTTCGAGAAACCCTCCCGAATAATTTAGCGTCCACTAATCTGCGGCGTACCAGTTTCGAGGAAATGTTCCTTGGGTCATCAGGTGAAAAATTTCATTTTTAATCTTGTTGGAGCCTTTAACCGGTCGTATTCCGCCGGCTCGCATACCAGCCGGCAGATTTGTACGGCTATTCGTAGCCAATAGGCAATCAGTTTTGATCGGTAAGGTTGGTAATATACGGTTTTAAGCGAAGGCGGCGCGCGGCGTTTTGGCGCCAATTTGGTGGCTCGCATGCGAGCCACCGGCCTACGACGGGTACAAATCTGCCGGCTGGTATGCGAGCCGGCGGAATACGACCGGTTAACCGAGTTTTGTTTAGCTACACGTATTATTTGCAAATCTTCCCGGGGAGACGTTTTCCTTGGACGAGCCTTTCTAACAACACTTTTGGTAGTTCCGTTTCTTTTATAATGAGCAATAGCGTTGAAAACTTTCTTCACAGAACATTCTAGATGATTAGCAATTATTCTATAAGTCCACTTTCGATCTAAATGTAATTTAACAATTAATTGCCTAGTTGACTCGTCACAACTCTTATTTTTACCTATTTTAACAAAACTTATTATTCACGTAATTCCAAATTGATGTTTAATTGCCGCCGAAACTACAGAAAAAGCATAAAAAGAGGTATTTTTTAAATTTTTAAAATCGAATTAATCTTGTATCCTGTTTCTAATTAGTTGTCTAAGCGGCCAGTAATAGAAATTCAACTATCATTCATATTTAAACTCTTTTAATAATTAAAGATAGAACAGATTTCTTTATTTTTTATTTTATGTGTTTTTTAACTTATTGGCTATATTCTGGCATAGTTAATAGTGATTTAATGTATATATTTTTTACTCATAACGATAGTTCATTCTGTGTTTACCTAAGTTTTATGCACTGTTTCTAATTATAATATGTCCACCACTGTATATACAAGGTGGCGCAAATGTTATCACATTAAATGATATATTGCCTTAAGCTGGTTGATATAAGACGGTTAACATAAACAAAAAACCTATTTTCGCATAAATAAATAAATGATTTTATTGAACACCACGCTTCGGCACGAATGGGCCGGCTCGAGCGGAGTAAGACTACGGCCTTACAGAAAACCGGCGTGAAATAGCGCTTGCGTTGTTTCGTCGAGTGAGTGGGGGTACCGGAGGCCCAACTCCCTCTCCATTCCTGGAGAGGGAAGGGGAATTTAAAAGCCTGGCAACGCATTTGTGACTCCTCTGGTGTTGCGGGTGTCCGTGGGCGGCGGTAATCGCTTACCATCAGGCGATCCGTCTGCTCATTTGCAGTAAGTAAGTATATACTATAAAAAAATAAAAACAAATATTAGACACAAATTGGAACACCATCGTGCGCTGTTCCCAGCTCGCTAACGGTCATAGGTTCCGAGAAATCGTCTTTGTCAACTCGCTAGGACTGGAAATTCTCGGACCCGAATACAATACGACAGTTTTTTTAATATCGCTGCTTAAGGTCTTTGACACCTAAGTACTTTATCTCTGCATTACACGATGTTCTAAAATTTCTAAATTATGAAAGCCACAAAAATGTAAACTTCTGAATACATTTGGTTCATAATTTATAAATTGTCAAAGAATACCATGTAGTATCAATTAATGTGATAACATTTGCGACACTTTGACTTGTACACATAGTAGACTTGTAGAGATATATTGCACTGTGGAAGATAAACTGTGGTTGATGTATGAGCAAGACAATACAAAATCATAGGTTACATAATTTATGCCTAAGGGCAATGGTATTTTTTAACTACTGAATAAAATTCTAAAAGCACAAAACCTTTAAACCAATCCAGTCAGCAAAATACAAAAAGCTATTGAAACAAAAGAAGACTATCATAACAAAATGTACATTGCAAATAGTCTGGTTAAGCTAAGGTTTTAAGGTTCCTAGCATTGGTTGAGAGGTTAATTGTATAAGTCAGCTTCTTTGCAAATTCCATTTCACTATCAGAAAATGACACTCTAAATCTAATACATTTTCTTATTTTAGAGAGGAATATTTAATATTTTATATGTATAAGAAATAATTGTTTAATAATGAGAAACAAATTAAGATAACAACTTCTTTCTTTCTTTTGTATTTGTTTAACTTACAATACACCAGCAATAGTTACCTAACATAGCTTGGCCATAGTATCTCCTGTAAATTAGTTCTAAATACTTGTTGAAAATACTTTGTTGTTCTTGTAGCTGAAAATCTCAAATCTTAATGTCCGAGGTTTTCGGGTAATACACTTGAGATGTGAGTGGAAGAAAATATTTTTTATAGACATATCAGTGTTGATTTTCAACAGAAAGGTGTCTCAGAAACCCTTTTGTTGAATCAGTGATATCAGTGAGCAATAAATTAATCTGATAAAGGCTTAAAGAGTTTTTAAGAACGCTTAAATAAAATGACTTTCAATCTTGATGATGAAATGACCAAACTTTTTACCCCACACACAGTACACACAGCGACACATCAACCTAGACTGTTTGGACTTTGAACTATTAGAAGTTGAACGCTGCGAATCGTGGGAGAGAGTGCGTTATATTTTTGTTACGCTCTATCCTTACCATTACATCGACACCACTATGCACTGTCCCATTCCGACAATTCTCTATTTTGTACGTAGCGTAGTTATGCGTATATAGAATGTCTAACTTGATGTGTAGCCATGTGTACATATATGATTTTTGAGGTATCGAATTACAAAAAATATACATCAGATATTTTTTTTAAGTGACTGAATTATGTTCCTTTCTTTCGGCTCAGTATTCAGAAAAAGACAGTGATTGCATTGTGTATCTTTTTAATAAGTCTATTTTTTCAGGGCACAGCTTACCTACAGACCTAGAAATAGTGAACAATAATAATGACAGTTGGACATATAAGATGCAAAATTTGGAAGTAGAAAATGCTATGTTGAAGAATGAACTTAATGTGATGAATAAGGAGCTAGCAGAAGTATTGGAGAGGGTGCGCAGAACTGAGGACGGTAATAATGTAGATAGTCAAGGTAGAATGTTTTTATGAATTCAATGCATGGCTAGCTAGTGATTTGTTACCTTTAGAAGTTAACACTAGACTTCTGCAACGAGGTTATTGTGACTAGCAAGTAGTGACTTCGGAGGAGGCATGGTTGAGCTCAGAGCGCTAGCTATTACGGAGCCTTATGATTTTAGTAACAAAATCTCAACCCCTTCAGAATATGTATTATCTACTGTTTCCCATTTTGTTAAAATATATCATTATTCAGTATATTATTGTTATTAATCAAGTAGGTTTTAAAATGAAAGAAATACTTTGTTAAAGCACTTTACTCTTTTGTAGAACTTAAAACCACCCAAATCCAACTAGAAACAACTGAGCTATTTAATCAGAAAGCTAACTTAGAGAGGGAAACTTTATCATCACAAATGGAACAGCTAAGATCCAAGCTCCAAGACCTGGTTAGCATAGAAGTGACTGCATACAAGGAACAGAGCAAATCCTTGCAGGAAGAACTTGATATTTTAAGGAGTAGGAATAAAGATTTAGAGGAAAAGTAAGTTTTTAAAGTAATATATGTTGTTCATGTTATGATGGTTCATCTAAAATAACATTTTTAATTTAGACCCATGACATCAATCTGAGGACTGAGGCGAGTGTCGATAGGACGTCAGATCTATTTTAGGACCTTTGGGATAAAAACTTTATAATGGCCTGACCATATGAAAAAGTATTTTACGAAACTTTCAAGATTTTGGGCTGCCTCGTTAATCCCGAAGCATAAGATTGAGCTTAAATTTGTGGCCGATCTTAAGAATTTGTGTTTCACGCAACAGATGGGCATCGGTCTCTTAAGATATTCATAGCGGCACGGAGTTCACCACGATAGCCTTGCGCCCCATTATTACGTGCATCTATAATCACCTGGAAGAGTTTGGGCGTAACAAAACCCGACTGCCTACACATAGCGGATATATAGGCGTTCATTAACTTGTTAATCTTTAAATTGTAGATGTAAAGAACTATACGACAAATCACAGGAACGGGAATCCGCGCAAATGAAATTGGAAAATGATTTGAGACACGCACAATCAACTATAGCAGACCTAAATAGTAACTTGGAGAAGAGTAATGAAGAATGTAGACGGCTGGAGAAGGATTGGGAGGCTTATAAGTTGAGAGTAAAGAACATGTTACATGCTAAAGATAGTGAGATAAAATCTTTACAGCAAGGAATGGATTTAACTGAAGATACCAAGGAGCTAATGGACCAAATCGAGCTTTTAAAGTTAGTTCTGTTTTTTTTAATAGCAGCATGTTTTTAGAGTTCGAATAATCTCTTATACAACAGCTTTGTCCGTCTGTCGGTCTCTGTTATACAACTTTCAACTCAAGAACCGTAAGAGCTAGAGACTCGCGGTCAACGTCATTCGACTAAGCATAATCGATATACCCCCGAAATGACTATGACTTTTGACCTCTGACCTCAAGGTCACGACATACAATTTTTTCGAACTCTAAAATTTACGGCAATTCATTGCCGTTTCTCACTTGTCTTATTAGTTGGCTGCCATATTCTTTATACAATAACCGTATGAGTGATTTCTCTGGTATACAGTGTGGTGGCGTAAATAACGGATAACCCTGAAACTGTCGACTGGCCAGCTTATCATCTATAAATGATACGAAACGTTCTGTTTTTTTATGTCACTCCTGAATACTTGTATCGTCAGACCAGTATCAAGTTTTTTCGTTACTATCTAAGACAACTACGCAAAAAATAGTTATTCTCAAATTTTTACATGTTTTCTAAGGAATTATGAACTTTTGGGCCCCTGTATTTAAAAAAAATGTCTTGGGCATATGATATAAGTGGGGTAAATGATAGATGATAATCTGGCCAGTCGACAGTTTCAGGGCTATCCATTTTTTACGCCACAGCCTGTATATCATTACGCGTCTTTGATTACTGCTTTCTCGCAGAATAGCTCTGTTTATAATCTGTCCCTTTGCTGGCATGGGTAGGTATATAGGCCACACTGTTCATACTGAGCAGGTGCAGGTGCAGCTGCTAATGCATGGCGGCCTAACGAGTTCCCTATGCAGTTAACTTTGTTCTCTTACTATTTGACATATACTTTGATCAGGGAGGAGCGCGATGAGCTCGCGGAGGCGGTGGCGACAGTTCGCAGCCAGTTCGATGAGATGCGCGCGAGCCTCCTGCAGGTGGAGACGCGGCACTCGGGCTGCGAGCGCGTGCTGGGCGCGCTGCGGGACGCGCTGCGCGACGAGCGCGGCGCCAGGAACAAGGCCGATGCGCACGCCATCACGCTCGCTAAGGTAACCGCTCACCTTTGTCTTTGTGTTCGTACTTGATGCAACCTTAGTTTATCTAAGCAAACGAATCAGGTTACCACTTCAAATTACGTCACGAAGATTTATACGAAGCAGTAGGAGTACGTGCTATCTATACAGATTTCTCAAAGGCATTTGACGTCGTTGTTCACAATCTTCTTATAAAAAAAGTTATAACCCAGGGCGCTCTTGTGAGTTTGGCCTCACCTCGTAAAAACTTATAGCTACTACACTACTCACAGCTTGTAAAAATCAGAGGCTATAAATCTGCCAACAGAATAGTGACATCTGGTGTGCCCCAGGACTCATACCTAGGACCCCTCTTAATCTTCGTAAATGACTTATGTTCTGCTGTAACATTCAGATTACCAGTTGCTTGCATATGATTTAAAGTTCTGCCATGCTATTTATAAATTACTATTATACTAAAGTTTTTTTCAAATTGACATTAATCAATTTTAATCAGTCAATATGTTGAATATATTAACACATTGATTGCCATTCTGCAAATGCAATAGAAAATCTTTTGCTGTCTACGGTTTTTATTTGTTTACGTGTTGCAGGAGTTAAAATCATTACAAATAGAAACCGGCCAAACTATCGTCAACTTACGAACAGCGTTACGCGATAAGGAAGAAGAATTAAATCGCCTAAGAGACACATCGACTACCACCGTCCGCACCACAGACACGAGTGCACTAAACGTCGCCGACTATGACGTCATGCAAGATATCATAGATAATAACAAGATACAATACCTGACGCAGACTCTTGTGCAGAGACAAGCGAAGATAGATAAGTTACTAGCACAGAATAATATATTGAGGATACAGTTGGAAAAAATAGAGGTAAAGAAGATTTGGTATTGTGTTTATACTTTTAAGTAATTCTGTAAGTGACAGAACGCAAGCATAAAGTAATTATATTCCGACATATTTGGATCGGCACATTCAGTAATGTATTTTTAATAACAACTCAATGGGTTGGCGCGACCTCTTGGGTTTATTCCGACTCGATTCGGCTATTAGCGCTCAACGCACATTTGGCATTAATGACAACGTTGTCCCAAAATAAACTACATATCAAGAATTTTGTAGTGAAGACACTCATTATTCGAACCATATGCACATAGAACACTATAAATGCTATAATTGCCAAGTTGCATATTTCTGAATTGTGAGAGCTTATGAATGATCATGCAAAGACTGTTAATTGAAAAAGCAACCTGTTAATATATTATTTATTTTTCTTTCCAGTCAAAATACAAATCAGAGCTAACAACACTCCGCGCGTCGAACTCTCAAAGTGTGGTACATTTACAAGAGGGCGAGTACCGGCATCGCTCGCGTGCGTACGTGTCTACCGACACGTTGTCCGCTCTCTCCGTGCGCATGGGCGTCATGGTCAAGCGGTACCCCATCGTCAGAATATTTGTTATTATTTATATGGTAAGTTCTTTTTACTCTTTGGATATATAGGGCATGACTAGGGTCGGGGGGCTTTTGGGATCGGGACCGTGGTCCCGAATTCCACCTATAGATACAATCATTATTTTTGAGTAGTATCATGGGACCAGAAATCAAATGAACAAAGTTATGTCTTGAAAAATTATGGTCAAACAATAAATTCAGAAGTTATACAAATAAAACAATTTTTATAAAACAATGAAATATTTTTTCTGCTATTTATGATTATGACCTACGGGTCATAATCTTATTTACATGTACTACGGTACATCACATAATAATAAACATAGAGCATTTGTTGCCCAAAAAAAGTGCATACGAGCAATAAAAAGCCTTCAGCCAGACGAGTCATGTAAGCCAATGTTTCAAAAGCTTGGATTGTTACCTTTACCGTCTTTATATATTTACGAAATATGCATGTTTGTATATAAGAACAAAGAGTTGTTTAAAACAGCACATGAGGTACATTCTAGAAATAGACGAGATCCTTTTAAATTGTTCTTAAGTGACATACCGAGACTAACCAAGTACAACAAAAGCTGCCTTGCTATGTGTGTGCGTATCTATAATAAACTACCTGTACCGGACGGGCGAACTCGGGGCTGAGGTTACTATGGCGATGGTTACGATAACAGCCGTCAAGTCGCTGACGTCCTATACACGGTGTGTGGACTGTACTATAGCGGTTACTGGTCTCGGAGTGGAGGCGCTGAAAGGCGTGTCATACGATGTGCGGGTTGGGACTTCGATAAATAATACACATGCTTCACTGTTCAGTTGTCTTGAGGTTTCTGGCTGGCTCCATTCGGTTCTTGAGGCTTGAAGATGAGGTTTCTTGAGCACCTAATATCAATCGATACGGTGTCGCTTAGGTACCCCAGATCTTTACTGTAACGAGAGCCGGCCAGAAACCACTGTTCAACAATTTTATTTTATTTAAAAAAATACACATTTCTGCTTATAACTATGGAACTATGCTAGCTAGCGTGATGGTACAACCAGTGCCGCGTAGGGCACGAAAAGACCTAGCTAGTGCTATAATGTTTATCTTTCGGAAGTTAGGTCTAGGTATAGATAACTTAGGTTTTATGCTAAAAATCTAAGCTGCGGTCATATTTACAAAGAGAAAAAGTTTAATAACTTCATAACTATGATATATAGGAATATAATTCCTTCAACATCCTATAGCGCCTTTCTTAGCGCATAAATAAAACACAATAGGTAAAACGTTTTATTAAAGCCTTATGACCTAGGAACCCTGATATACCTAACTTGAACTAAAAAATGTACATTTTATCAGTAATGTTTACATATTCACAAAATATTTCTATAAACTATAGGAGAAACACAATATTACGTTATTTACACTATTTAACTATATTAATTAGGTCTATATGTGACCTAATTCGACACTATTTCTGAACTATAAACTTTATGGATACAGTATACTTAAATAACACGTATGAAATTTATAATCATAATATGAATCTTAAGTTACTGTTGACGTTGTCGCGAACACTACCGAATCACTTTAAGCAGCTAGACTTCGGATTTTTTAAGAAAAGGTTGTATACTTGGCTAAGTTTATCCAACATTTACGACGTAAAAGAATTTTTGAATAAAAAAATGTAATGGTTTTGTATTATAATGTGTATCATAATTAAAATTTTGTATGCTAGAATCTAGCAAAGCATGCTTGTACTATATATAATATTGTAACACCACCAAATACCATGTTTTATGCAAATAAATGATTATCATTATTATTACAACGGTGGAATTATGTCCAAGTAGTTGTACCACAGGGATAGGTACCTAACATAAGTTAGAAAAAAAGTTGTGTAAAACAAATGGACGTGTCTACAAAACAAATGAACGTCTTCAAAACGAATGACCATCAGAAAGTGATCAGCCATCATAATGCTTACAAAAAACAGGTGCATGTGATATTCGACCTTATTGACATTACTCAGAATTTATCATTTCATTAACGTATTAATTAATCAGAAAGCAAGAAAATACCAAAAAAAACCTTCTGTCATGAATAGTTAGATTACATATTGCCCAACATTGTTACATACTCTTACCCTTTTTAAGTAAAACTACAGCACTAAATATTACACTTCCTGTTTGTCACACTTTATCTTCAAAATGCATCGCAAAAACTGAACATTTAGATAAGCACTGCCATTATTAGAACCTGTTGACCTTGACAAATGGGTGTGATTGGTTATATAGCAACCTGATGCCACATAAAGAAGCGAATGCGCAATAGACAGATATGTATATAGATAGTTTGGGAGAGAGACTGCTCTATGTGCGCGCAAACCATATTCTTCATACTTCTTTCTCTCTTTTCTCTTATACACGATTGATATATGGTTATTTTATTTTATAGCTACAACTATCCTTTATATAAGTATATAATTATATTATTTAGTTGCACATACTACACCTAAATAATATTACCTTTTATTTAGTACCGGTATCTACTGATAATCCATATAATTGTTGATAACAAATATATCAGCTTTTTTGTTAACTGTATTTTAACTTCTTTATTCTTGTGGTCCCGAAATACCACTAAAAATAATTATTTAATTTATAGGTGTAATCCGGGACCGCCGTCCCGGTCCCAAAAGCCCCCCGATCCACCAAATCATAAAATTCACATTTGTTTGTTTTTTAAAAGACAACTCGCACACTAGGAATAATTCCTGTGTCGCGAGGGACTTTACGAACATTCAAACAACGGATACAGAGAACACCTAGACGCGAAAAAACCATGCTAAGTTTTAAACAAGCAATAGCTTGTTAAGTTATAAAAGGGCTTCGAATGCTTATATCATATAAGACAGATCACACAGGTCCTTTACTGACAGCACTGCGCCTCCTTAAGAAGCCCTGCAATCTTTACTCACCCAAGAACTACATAATGTTGTTCCGTTGCTATTTTCTATTGTTTAAAGGTATCCCAGTTAAGTAGTTCGAGCTCTTTTGCTCAAAGTGTGAATGAAATTTAAGTTTAATCAATTCCCAACGATCGGCCGCTGTGGCGTATACCATTAAAAATGTAAGAATGGCAGTCTTAAGCTCCGTACTCACTTACGGTTTCACACGTCAAGTAAAAGTCAAGGCATGATCTTTCGTCCATATATTGAGCATTTATCTATCGAGCGATGCGCGACGTTCGGTATTCACTGAACCATTCGAGCCAAAAGATGTATGTTCAACAAAGGAGACAGTGGCTACATTTAGCAAGTCTCGCAATTCTTAATTATAAAAGAATTAAAGAAAATAAAAAAACAAACGTAAAAGAAGGTACTGGGTAGGTAAAAGATTGGTTGGAACGCCGCTCTGATTACAGCCATGTAAACTTGATTAAAGAACTGTGTACCGAAAATTATAATCTTTTGACTTGACGTTCTATAAACAATCACACTCTCTATCCAAGTTTATAAATTACTCGATATTTTGAAATAAACTCGGCTCGTGTCGAGTAGGTGCGAAGGAAATTACATTTATTTGGTTCCATCGAGCCGGCTTGATGCGAGCCTTCGAGTTGTGAGGTTTGCAGTCCACACGTTAATTTTTGCTCGTTTTGGAGTAAAACTGTCGAGTAATTCCGAATGTAAGTCTTCTTCTCTCTTAGCCTTTATTATTCCCAAGTCACTTGGGGTTGGCTTTTCTGGTCTAACCGGCTTTGACTGGATATCAGTTCTTACACGGAGCGGCTGCCACCTGACCTCCGCAACTCGAAGGCTAACGATACCCTAAGGCTAGACCAGTGTCAGGATAATAGAGGGTACTGATTTTCCCAATAACGACTGCCATAGATTCATGGCAGCCGGGACCGACGGCTTAACGTGCTCTCCGAGGCACGGAGCAGGCGATAATTATCAATCAATACGCACATAATTTCGAAAAAGTCATATATCTTCCGAAAGTCAGAGGTGCGCGACGTGGGTTCGAACCCGAGACCCTCTGCATTGCAGTCTGTTGGTCTCCCCACTGAGCTATCGCTGCTAATACCGAATGTAAGTACGGAGCTTTAAATATGTTTCTCCAGAATTTAACTGGGAATATTGTATGCTCAACAGTGCTAGTGTCTATGAGACCATGTAAGGTGCTAGTATCAGTATAACCATAAATAATAAGAAAATAACTGCCTCCGTTGCGCAGCGGTAATGAATGCGACTGCTGTGCATGAGGTCTCGGGTTCGAATCCCGGGTCGGGCCAACAAAAAGTTATTGGGTGTTTCTGTTAAGAAATCTCAATAGCAGCCCGGAGCTAGGAAGTTGGCGATGTTAGACACCCCCGTGCCTTGGAAAGCACGTAAAGCCGCTGGTCCTGCGCCAGATCTCTCTGCGGTCGTGTCGGATTACCGTCCCATCGGATCATGAGAGTTCGGGAACAGAGGGTGCACTTGTTTTTGCGCACACACTTGTGCGCTATAATATCTCCTGCGCAGATGGCTAGTCTCCGTTAAGACTGGCTGCCGTGGCCGAAATTCGGTCTGGAGGAAATTATAATTATTAGACAAAATACAATTTTATCGACTGCACGGATGGCGTAGTGGTTTAAGTGGTCGTCTCGCCACTGCCATTGCGCCGAGTGTTGTGGGTTCGAAACATGGGACAAAATGTTGAGTGATCCACAAATGGTTGTTCCGTGTCTGGACGTTTATTGTGTCCGTTGTTTAGATGTTTGTAAAGTCTCCTTCGATACAGGATTGCTTCCTAGTGCGGCGAAGTCTTTAAAAAAAAGGAAGTTATTTCAGTTGAATCCACTGTATAGGATTTTTATTGAGATGCGACTTACTTGAAAGCAGCGACGTTTCCAATTATTGCCATTTAGAGAGTTTAATGGTACTATTGTTACGAGATTACTCTCAAAAGGAACGTTTTCTTAATTTATAATTTATTTGTCCACAGGTATGTCTTCATTTCTGGGTACTCACCGTACTATTCACAAGCACCCCAGAAGATTACATAACAAGGCCTTCCAAATCGTGAAACTTATGCGCCCATGTGTTATATAAATATTTGTATATAACAATATGTTATTCCATTAATATGTATTATTATTTTATAAAGATAAGTTGAATTGACGTGGGATTCCGTTTAAAAATTGGAAATGCAATTATTACGAAGAGATAAGACGATGTATTAAAAAGAGAGAATAAAAAGTATCTTGATATATATTATAATCATCTGTTATACATAAATAGATAAAATGGGTATTACAGCTTCCATCTCGAAGCTAATTTCTTAGCTCAGTGTTCGCGTGTTCGTTCGTTGTTGGTAATTCCGCAGGTTTTATCATTCGGGATCGTGTTGTGTTTCGCAGGATTCGGCAAAACGTCGGTAGATTGTTTTATGCATTTCTGCATTTAATGGCACTTTAATATGTACACACAACAATTATTATTACCGCTAAATTTAAATGAAATACTTTATATGGTTATGAACTTAAGTTCTTAAGAAGCATTTTAAGAATCAAATACAAACTTGGTAAATATTTATATCATATTTGTATTTTTGTGAGCTTTCGCAGAAACACTTGGAACAATTAATATCATAAGGAAACAACAAAATCAAAATGCAATAATATAGAAGTTATATAAATAATGTATCAAGTATTGTCAGAAGAAAGGATTTGTAAAATTTGTGGAATTTGGGTATTCCCTAATTCACAAATAAATGTCAACAATCCTGTGAAAATAACTCTCGAGATCCCAGATAACCGTAATTGGATCTACTATACCGTATAATTTCACATTTTTAACTAAAGATAGTGATTTACTTATTCCCGCATTCCTCACATATTAGGCATACTACAGTGAAAAAAATAACTATGAATTAGTTTATTAGAACAGAAGTATTAATTTTTATAATTAAATATTAGTTCCCAAATGTATTTTAATACTCAATCTTCTTTTAGGTATGTATTTCGACGTTAGTAAGTTCCGTGGTGCTACTTTGATATTAAAAACGTAAAATTTAAGTGTATAAATGTAAATAACTGACGAATCTCGCTGGTTCCTTGTCATATTGGCCATAAATATGTACCTTATTGTTATTATCTTATTTCAATATTGTTTTGTGGGTAACTTTATTTAGTGGACGGGAAAATAGGCTGAATAAAATGTTTATGTATTGAATAATGATAATGAGTTTTATTTTAAATACCTACTCGATGTGTGGTGGAACCTAATATGTACGGTCAGGTGCAAAAGTACAGTAGCAATTTTACAAAACAATAGGATCAAAACAAGTTGTACTTACGACCTTTTTCAATAAAATCATCGCACACATACACATAAACCCGCCTCACTTATTCTATCGCCTGTTCTTATTATGATTGTGACTATTAACTTGAATAGCTAATTGCTACGTTGGTGCGATTTAAATCTGAACGCCGCGCTTGTTGGTTTGATCTCCAGCAGAATCTTTTTGTATATATTTTCTAATATTAGAAATATCGATGACTTGTTTCTCACTTGCCAAAAATTAAAACATCTTGATATCTCCTCATAACCTCTTGATTAATTAAAAATGCGTCTGCATCTTAATTAACTTCAGCTGAAATGTGGATCTGTTTTTATGAGCCTATGTTTATAAATATCCCTACATATTATAAAACAGAGTCCTCCGCCGCGTCTGTTTGTCTGTCTGTTTGTTCGCGATAAACTCAAAAACTACTGATCGAATTTTCATGCGGTTTTCACCAATAGATAGAGTGATTCGTGAGAAAGGTTTAGGTATATAATTTGTTAAGGTTTTATACTACCCGTGCGAAGTCCGTGCGAAGGGTTGCTGGTTATTTATAAATGCGCATGTGAGTTTTTTGTTTGTTTGTAACGCTGTCATGCTTTAACTATTCGACCGATCATCGTGAAATTTCGCATATTATATTAGGGTTTAAACTATGAAAATGTCGACTAGCACGAAAAAATGTAAACGCGTTTTTTTCTAAGATGTATCATATTTATTTAATCAAAATATTTACCCTCATTATCTATACATTACTGCGATCTGAACGGAAATTTTATGCCTTTACGATAGAACTCCGGGGATCTAGATTCGACAAACTGTGAAAGCGTGAGGCAGAACAAACTGCTTCCAGGGAAAAAAAAATTTAACACGTAGGAAATTGTCCATATCGCGAAAAAATGGTAGTCCGTTGGAGCAAGGTCTGGCGAGTACGTATGGTTTCTAACTGCAGCTCCTGTAGAGTTACAACGGTTTTTTTCGTGCAGTGTGAGGTCTTGCGTTATCATGGAGCAATAATGGTGAAGATCGATTCACAAGTCGGGGCTGTTTCACAGCCACTTTTGACATTATTGTTTGAAGTTCGGCACAGTAAACATCTGCTGTTATTGCTTGACCAGACCCGAGAAAGCTATAGTGAATAACACCATAAGGAGACTACCAAACAGTTACCATTACCTTTATTGTGTTCTTTGTGTAATGTCCTGGAGGTAATTTGTTAGGAGAGAAATTAAAGAACTCTGTGCACTATAATCTTGGTTAATTACGTTTCTACAATACAGAGTACAACGGACAACGTGACAGGGCGGTATAATGTTAGTGACTGGCGAGCGCCACACAGTTCGAATGTACTTATCCTAAAAATGCAACGTTAGCACACTGCGTCGCCAAGCCGCTACACCTTTTTATTGGTAAGCTTTGCTTTAGGGCACTATTGCGGCGTTTGACCTGGGGTCAGCCATTGCATTTTTCGCTTACGGTTATCGTAAAGAATCCACTTTCGTCACATGTCATTATTCGATCCATTATTCCTTCATTTTTGTACCGATTCAACAAGGCAACATAAGTTTCAACACACATTTCTTTCTGTAGATCAGTCAAATCATGAGGCATCTATTTACATATTCTTTTATCTTATCGATTTGATGCAAATGAGCCAATATTGTAGGTAGGGTAACGTTAAACCATGCCGCTAATTCCTGGGTAGTTTGACTCGGATCGGCTTCCACCATCTCCTTCAATTCAGTGTTATTCACCTGTGTGGGCGATTTTCCACGTGGTTCGTTCTTGAAGTCGAAGTTTCCATTACGAAAGTGTTTAAACCAAAAACGCACGGTGCGTTCATTAGCACTCTCCTCTCCAAACGCAGCGTTAATAGTGCGAGCCGTTTCTGCCGCGTTAGTTCCGACTTCCGCAACGGAACTCGTATTCAAAAATGACTCGGATTTTCTGTCTGTTCTGTCTAAGCTAAATAAAAAACAATTAATAGTCGAAAATCACAACAATGTATCACATTTTTTTAAGAAGAGTCTTATAGATATCATGTTAAAAAAGTTTCTCTCGAAAATCTCACACCATGAAAGTTTTATGTCAATTCAAAGTATCTATTACTATATAATGGCAACTTCATACTTTAACCCCTATTATTATAGGTACACTCTGGCACTCAGATTGCCCAACCAGGTAAAACCTAAGATTTAAGTGGAAATTCCGCTATGCTTAGATAGGGCTCTTAAATTTAGTACCACTTCACTTCTTTCAGTTCCATTTTCAGTGACTACAGTGAAGTTTAAACTGTCTAGGAAATAGTTGTTGATTGGGGAAGCCAAATTATTAATCCAATCTTCTTCTCCCTAGCCTTTATTTTTCCCAAGTCACTTGGGGTCGGCTTTTCTAGTCTAACCGGATTTGCCTGGATATCAGTTACACGGAGCGGCTGCCACCTGACCTCCGCAACCCGAAGGCTAACGATACCCTAAGGCTAGACTAGTGTCAGGATATTAGAGGGTACCGACTTTAAAATTAGCAGTTAGAAAGAGCAAATAAATTGATAGTAGCAAAATGTTTGTTGTAATTGTCCACAATGCGGCGAAGGGGTGTGCGTTTGCCAGCGTTAGTCCTGCAAGTATCTACCTGTATGGAACAGTTTGGGAGCTCAAACTCCCCGTCGCCGCGCCGGTAGACAATACAAGGTACTATGAGACATAATTGGCTAGTGATTTCACTAAAATCAAACCTATTATTGCTAAAACCTTTAATGACTCATTAGGTTTTCCACTCCTTTTTTCCTCATTAGGTATTAACCTAATGAGGAAAAAAAGTCATTAGACTACTAAGATGTCCTTCCTTTTGTGCTTATTACGGTCGTATTCAGTTAACAATACCTATGAACCGACTACGACCGTAATGTTAATGTTATTTTAAACTTATTTCTTGGAAGCGGGTTTAATAACCAGAAAATAATGGTAATTTTATAAATGGGTAACCTTTACCTTTTTAATAAGGATAGTTAATCGTATATATACTCTTGTATTTCTACTACTATGATTATACGTTATACATATTTCGGTAGGTACTGCTATTTAACCGATAAATAATAGAGAACATTGCATGGATATACCACTGAAGCACACCGAGGGCGCCGACTGTCAGTCTCGATATAATTTATTAGAAAATTAAAACATTTGCATTTGATTCAATTAAAGATAAGACTACATCAATTACCTATGTGTTTTTAATACGGGTGGTCTAAGCTTCTCTTGCATTGACAAATGTATGAGAGTCCACAGTTACAATCTATTTTATAGACCATTTGAAACATTAATTTTTAAGACACAAATAATGAATTCGGCATGTGCAACGATGTAAGATAAAGATGAGACTGTATTAAACTGGTAATTATTGAGATTTATATTTAGCGAATGAGAACATTCTGTTAGTTACAGCGATCTATCACTTGTTTAAGTTTGATACTAGCTGTATAAAACATGAACAAACGTGATTAAACGCTTCATCCTGCGATCTAGAGGCTTGTGGGAACCTTGATATAGCGAGTAAAAAGACGCCATTAGTAGGTACCAGCTATCGCATTGCTTTTAAGAACCTAAATGTAGCAAATGCTTTTATACAATAATTCTTGACATGTAAATATACATACATACTTTAGTGTCTATGAGACGAATGCTATTTTTATGAAGCATATTGCTACTACTGACGATACTCGGAGGAGGTATTTTAATCTTAAATTACCACTCTTCACTTGCTCTTCACACCTCTTCACTTCTATAATAACATGGTGCAAATACATAATTATTTGTTCCCCGTATCTGCGTGTTTGTTTTTTCCATATTCTGTTCATATATTTCGACATTGCAAATATTTATCCGCTACGACGCGACGGTGGAATATTTTAATAAGACGTGACTGATTTCGTAAATTTAAAATGAGATTAAAGACGGAACTTTCTTTTAAAAATACGCTTTCCAAACAACGGTATTGTAAACAGGATAACCATAAAAAATCGAATTACACGTTTTTGGGTACTTGCCATATCTGAAGCGTTGGTTGGTTGGTGGATTGAAAAATGATTTGTAGTGGTAAATTCCATGGACAATTTAATGTTTTTACTATTAATGTTATTACCACTAATTATGGTTCAAATATTCAGTCTGTTAATAATTCCGGTTAACTATTTGCGTCGTAAGTTGCAAATGTTTTGGTAAAACCCATTCACATACCATTTCGGACTCTGTTCAAATTGACCCATAAACAAATGTTTTGAGTGAATATTTATCAGGGTATAAAGAAAGCGGTAAGGTTATTTATATAGAAACTGAAACAGACGTTTTAAAATATAATGCTTAGGGCAAAGAAGCTGCGGCGAATTATAACAGTGTTGCAGCATGAGCTGACGTTGAGCTTTTTCTTTGATATACTTACAATAATTATATTGATTGATTACAATGTCAACGTGCGCAAGGATTGCATTAGTAAATTCATATGATAAACTGCGCGTTAATATACGAAGGAAATAACGTTAGTACGGATAGCAGCCTGATGGAGGCTTCGAAATGCCTACGTTACAAAAACGAGCTAAAACCATCAACGAAACTTTTTGCACATCTATTCGATTATATCAGCTGCGCATGCCGTAACCGCAACTATTACTAATACTATAAATTTTGTATGCGTATCTATTAGTCGTAATTTCGTCCATCATATCTGTATAAATTCCTTGAACATTATTTGTTGCTTTTGTAACGATGATTTCAAGAAACTCATTAAGTTTGTATCTACCTACTGTTTAACTTGGGTACTTATACGAGTACAACGTGTGAAACTTGATAATAAAATCCATTGGATCGAGAGCTAATGTGTGGGTACAGTTATTTATAAACCAGTTCAGGGCATTTATTGCAAAAGGAGATCGTAAAAGAAAAGGTAATCTCTTTTTATTATAATGAAGGTTTTGAAGTACGGTGTACATGTTCATTTTATTTTTATTTTGGTATACGTAGATTTAGTTTAAGTACTTAACAAGCTTGGGGTCTGTCTGACGGGGGACGGCTGACGTAGCCAATGTAAGACAAGCTTACCAGGACCATATGTACATCATTGTTGTAGTACTGCAGGGAATGAAATGCTGCCTGGTCGCACTGTACACACATTTTATGAACCTATCTCTTGCAATAGAGATACAGCTTTGGAAATCCTAGTCACTATAGAAGCACAAAAACAGATTCTTAGAGTTTTCTTTAAAGATAAGCTACTTCTCAAACCAGGCTCCTTTAAGAGTATTTTACGCAAGGTAGTTCACTTTAGTTAATCATGCCCGATCTGGTATGATGACATGACTAACAAGTCATATTCAGATTTAGCCGATTGTTACATAAAAATCTAGGTGATTAGAATCGCTCAGCCAATTAGTCTGCTCTGTCGTAGCTGCAGTACTACAAACGTAAGCATATCCATTTGGAGTCCAATATTTCTTTGATGTCTTACTCTTGTATTTTCTCTTCTTGCGTATTTTTCTTGTTCTGACATTAATGAACACTACTCGCGTTATTTGGATGATACAGAAATTGCCGCATTTGGCAAGTAAGTGGAGTAATTAGCCAAACTTACTTTATTATTGTTCATTGGGATAGCAGAAGTATCTACAGGTATTTTTGTAACTTAGGCATTTCGAGTCACTGTAACTTTTGATAAGGATTGATAGATTATTTATAATCACCTAGCTTTGCGATTTTCAATTATAACCGTAAAACTTGGTATTATAAATAATCCATTAATGAATTTTCTCAGAACTATTCAAGCTCTTAAACGTTCTAGTTTGTCTAGATAAGAAGTAACCGGTAATTAAATAATAATAAAAAACTAGTCAAGGGCGAGGGCGATTACAGTTATAGCCTATAATATATCCATGTGTCTGCCACTGGCTGCAGAGTAAGGTTATTTTTCCAAGAACAACCCCCTCATGTAATACTACTGATGCCAGTTATACTCACGAATAAATGCTTACAAATAACGTGGTTGATTGCCATCTAAGTTATATTCAAATAATTATTAGTAGGCTCTAATCTTTAACATTTTTGGTCTTCCAACACATTTTATACATTTGGCTCACCTGTGTCTATCCCACAGGAAATGTCCATTAAGCCGCACGTTATAGCCCATAAACTATTAAAAAAGTCACTTCGATCCGTTGCACTGTTGCTGCGTAAATAAAGACGAACTTAATTTTTTATGTGTTAACTAGTACTATAAAAAGAGAGTGTAGATTCTACAGGTACCTATAAAATTCGCAGTTTCTTTTTCGCACACACGTGCGTGTGAGTTTGTGGAGAGTTATCTGAAGAACAACGGCTATTTAATAAATTTTACACTTTGTGTTTGTTTTGAAAGGTATATTATTCCAGATGGACATATTATGAACCCGGGCAAAGTCAGGCCAAGCTGCTATAGTTATTATGTAAGGGGATTATCCTCTCTGCAGATGACATGTATTGATTGTGGACGCAGACAGATCACGTTTTAAATCAATCAACGATAAGTTGTGGTTTTTCCAGAATTAATGTCAACTTTATGCAGATTATTAATTCGGTAGGTACAATGGCTTTAAGATTTGCATTTAATTATTTAAAAGCTAATTCTTAGATAAATATTTAAATGTATTGTTTATGGTGTGATCCAGTTCAAATAATAAGCTATATTCCTATTGCTTGCTATATTTAAAACAAAAGACTGTCATTAGTTTTGTTTTTTTTTTTTTTTTTACTTGGGGGAATGCATTGACTCTCCGCGGGGCGACGGAGAGGCTATGTCGGGCTCACCGGGGAAAAGATACCCCGGTAATACAGACTAAACCTACCACGGTGTTCCTCGACATAACCATAGACGGCGGGGCCGCGCGAATCGCTTTCACATGCAATCGCGACCCCGCCGAGGTTTCGGCCCGCCGCGCCGTGTGAAACGGCAGGTCACTTCACAGAAAATACTTCCTCCACTGTCCCCCTGGGGGGGACAAAAACACGACACAGAGGCGCACATGGGAACACGCACGCCGCCTCTCGGACCTGGTGCTGAACGGATGGCGGGCAGACCCACAAAGCCCGCCATCCCCAGGTCAATCCTCAGGGTGGCTGGAGGTCATCTCGCGCCCTCCGGCGCCCGGTTCTGCGGTTGGGGAGAGGTTTTAAACGCTCCCTCTCCCGCTCCGCCGCCTCCTTGATGGAAATGACTTCCTCACAAAAGGAGGCGACGGCGTTCCACGACCTCTCACTCCGGACCATAGACTGAACTACGGCCGGAAGTGAGAGGGCAATCAGTCACTCACGGCGCTGCGATGCCCAGGCAGGGCAGTACGCCAAAGTGTGCAGCGCCGTGTCCTCAACAACGTTGCGGCAGTCGCCGCAGTGGTCATTAGTTTGTCTTATGTCTGCTTTCATTTAAACTAAAAAAATTTAACGAAATCGGTTTATTGGTTTACCTTTAAAAATGTACTAAACAGACTGTTTTTCTAGTTACATTTGTAAAGAATAGTTGCATTTTTACGAATGAGCTCTCATTTCGTTATTAAATCAGCTTTATATTCCATCTTCATACCAAAATTGATTCAAATTTTGTCCAATAATTCAATGGTTTAGTCGTGAAAATGTACCAAACTATTATTTAGAAATACTCAGCTATAGCGATTAGTTAATTTGTAACTAGGACGATTAATCATTCATAAAATAATTTTGAAAATTAGCATGTCCATATTTCACTTGTTATCACACTACTTTGCATTTTGATGTTAGTGTGTATCCATCCATAAATCTAAAAGAACACCATGTACGTATAAAGTGATTGCTAACCTTAAACGACTTCTCGTTTTTTAAGGTAATGTTTGTGGAAACCGTACCTTGCAAGGAGATATGAATATAGCGGTGCTTAATTTAAAAGATCCCGGTTTCTCCCAGTTGAAATTTTGGTCGACGCGTATCAACTGCTGTGATATTGACAAATATGTAAATGTTAAGATATACTTATATTACATACAAGCTTTTACCGCGGCTTCACTCGCTCGCCCTTTTCTGAATCTCCAACAACGTGTATTGCGAAATTTTGTGATGTTTAGTTGAATAGTTAAGTAAGACAGTGGCGTAGCGTGGCTGTCAGCTGCCCGGGGTGGAAGAAAATTATGTCGCGCTCTTATTTAAGTATTTCAATTTAAAAGACTTATAATATACAGTAATTCTTAAGAATTTTTCGACAAGAATATTCATCATTATTGTGTATTGTACATCTACCCATTCCTCTCGTTCGTCATGAAATGATTCAAAGATTTACAAGATATTATAATTATTTATTAAGAAATTTTGTCGCCCTCTAAAGGTGCCTCCCGGGGCGGCTAATTATGTCTGCTATTCTAAGACTTGACAGATTAAAAAAGAAAGAAGATACTTCCGCTTGTATTGATTCTACAAGGTACTGCAATATTAGATAGTAAATACCCATTATCTAATGCTAATTCTGAATTGATGTCTCACGATGAGAGGGTAAAACACAGATAAAATAACGAAAAAATACTGACGTCATGAATATGTTAAATGTATAGGTATTAAACATATTCCTTATTTTAATTACATGCTAATTATATAGCAGAAAAGTCAGATTTACGAACTATGAATATAAATTTTTGCTTTTTATCCTAGTGTCTTGGAGAGTTTGCAAAATCTGGATCATCGGGCAATGACAAGATCTAGCGTACCAAGCATTATTGTTGCCAATGAGAGAAATAGTGCGCATAAGAGAAAAGTATGGCCAAAGAATAATAACTAAGGAATACTTTGTCTCGGTCCTATAATGTTATGAGATATATAAAAAGAATAGACAAAAAAATGTCCTCTAGACTCGGTATAAGTATCTGTAGCTTAATCACCCAGAAAATCTTTACAACGTAGATTGAATTTATACCACATTGGTTAATGAAGGGGCGATCATTTACACCACTGCGCTATATGTGCAATTAAAAGTACAGTTTTGTGTGTTATAATTTATAATGATTCCTCTGTTCGGTTAGGTAGTAATAGCTGCTAAGTTTATAACTATAGATACATGCAGAATGTATGGATATTATTGACAGATTAACAACACACACCGCTGATTAAAATACATACATACAGTGGAGTATATTTAAACCCGCGACGAAGCACGTTTGATAAACCGGTCGCGATGTCAGTTCGTACATAAAACCTTCGTCCAAGCATTGTGGTCAATGTTAGTAGTCATCCGCGCTCGGTGCTGTGAACACGCATCATTAGAACAACCATGAAGTAAAAAGTGCCAGTGCAATAATATAAGCCACAATAGTCAAAAGATCCGTACATAAGTCCGGATCATTTTCACCTTGAACTTAAGTTTTTTATTTTGTGTTTTCCTCTAACATCGTGTCGCGATGATTTCCAAACTTTTTGTGCTATTTGTCGGTAAGTTTGTTTGATTTTATGTAAATTAAATTTTGTCTGCGAACAGCATTCTTGTTTATGATTTGTTTATTGTTTGTCTTTGAAATTTAAAAGGTCAACTATCTTGATTATATGTAATTATCATATTATGATCTTTCTCGGTTATATGTCTTGCTGTAAACGTACCAGATATAATAATTCGATTGTAGACGCCACTCGATTTTAAAGTTATCTATAGCAAAATAAAAACAAATATTTGCAAGACGGGTATTCAAGAATCACTTAGTAGAATGTATTCTCTTATGTTGGAGAAGCGAGTGACTATACATAACTTGGTGTATGTATGTACTGTTCAATGACCTCGAATTTAATGAAGGATAAGAAGGAGAAATATCCACATTAGTACCTAAGTGACATAAGATAGACTAGTCTGTTAGGCTAGGTTTTTATAGCATCAACAAATAGACTAGTCTATCTAGACGTTCTACGTAACGATGTAATTGTTGCAGGATAAAGCGAGACAAAAACAAGTACATAATATAAATTGAGGACTTGGTTCATTCTGGTTTTACTACTTTTATGGGGCCTTCGTGATAGTTTTTTTGTTTATCATCGTTATAAAATATAAAGGAGGCGGCCACTAAGCGTACTAAATAAGAATACAATTGGATGCGTTGCATACATTTGTATGTTAGCGATTGTGCAGTAGCTACGGGCTAAGAATCGAATATTCGAAAATAATATTCTGCGACCGAATGTTTATCAAGTACTTATTTGACACTGATTATGAATTTATTATTTAAGTTAAAATCAAATATTCGCAGCACGCAATGATGATGAGAATACCATAACAGCTTTTGTACGGAACGACAATTAATTGCATAGATAGCCTGAAAGTTTATACGCAGACAGAATACAACGACACGAAAATAAAGAAGCACTACCGAAAAATACATATTCTTTAAAAAATCCTAGCCAATTAAGTATGTGTTGTGCTTCAGTAGTAATCACTTGTGATTAGTTCTCTACTGCAATCGCTGGAAACCTGTTGGCTGTTACCAAAGCTCCTTATAAGAGCTGCGATGCTGTGAGTAAGGAGACCATTGGCCTTAGACTTTTGCTACGCTTAATATTTTTTGAGGGGTTTTAATGCGACCTCTGTATTATTGCTGCAAGTATTCATACAATACTATGAATTGTTGGGCCGTATTTTCCTGCCACATTTGTTTGACACGTTAGTGGAACAAAAATATTGCTTGTTTCTGACAATCGCATATTCTTGGAATAAAACCTTATATTATATTTTAGTATATTTGCCAACATGAAAAGCCGGTTCTCATTGTGCATATTTTATAAAAGGCGTGGCGTGATGTAACTTTTTCAATGTAGTCGCCCAACTGTCGATCGGTTAACTTTAAAGAAGCTGCAAACTACATTTTGTTATACAAAACACTACACTCCATACACCATATCATATACCTATTAAATGTCACCAGCGACTTTGTTTTCTTAAAATTTGTCCTTCTTTATGTATCAAAGTAGCCCATGTCTTTCCGCAGACTTAACTTCTATCGCCATATAAAAACTATTTCAGTACGTTCATTGGATTTGCAGCAAAAAGTAAAACACACATGGAACCATTATGTATAAACACAACATTGAATACATCAGGATGTTAATTTTGATGACGTTTAAATAATGTTTACCTTTATTATTGCCTGAGGTTACGATTATCATTTAATGATGAATCGTCTAGTAATAGCGGTTCGATTAAGCTAGACAATGAAAACTTGTTTTATGTTTATTCTTCATCCGTTTTTAATATTAGGTGTAAAAAATGTTGCGACATGGCAACGCATTTACTCGATGTGTTTTCTGCACAAAAGTGTAATTACTTTTTATGACAGATATGCGTCTACAGACGTAAGGACTCAGTCTAAGGCTACTGAACGGAGAGCACATGTTCTCCTCAAGAACTTTGTAAACCGTACTTACTGCAGGAACACACCGAAACATTGTTTGACTACCATCATCTATAGCAAGTCTGCAACAGACACTAGCCGACTTGTCCAGTAAAATTGCCTTAGTATCAGTGATATTCTAGAATTAATATAAATAAATTGGATTGTCTTACCTTTCAGAAAGTTTACACCCGGTATCTGAAAAGTGGTTGTCGACACAAAAAAATGGTTTAAAACCGGTTAAACGCATTTCATTTGCTGTGATTGTTTGGCTGAAACAGTATCAACCAATCAAATCACTAGATATGTGTTTGATTTTGAAATATTGATGATTAGACTTTCAGAAACCGGGTGTTATTATATACCTATGTATAGTAGATTTTTACTTTTGCATCTAGAAACTGGCGCAAATATATTTTCAATGTCAAGTTTCCCTTTGGTTGCGGCTTTAGTGTAGAAAGTTTTCAGAAAATGCAGGCATCGAGAAATTACAATCTGTGACTGTCTCAAGAGTTATACATAATGTATGGAAACATTGTAACTACCTTATATACATACATACATACGTGCTTAGATTCACGCCTGTTTACCAGAGGGGTAGGCAGAGACTACGGATTTTCTTTTGCTACGATCCTGACACACTTCTCTGGCTACATTCACTTCCATAACATTCCTCATACACGCTCGCCTGTTAAAGGTGCCCTTATATACGATATATTATTGCGGTTTTGGTAAGTCTTTCATCTGACCTAAGGTCGTAGTCGTTCAATCTATTAAATGAGTACTTATGTGAACTCAATATTTGATCCACAAATAGTACCAAATTCAATAAATTTATTAAGTAAGTTGAAGTTGCCTGTAACCAGGGGCAGTTATATTTTCAGTAGGGCTTCATCTTTAATATTTTATACAATATAATAGGTCTGTATAATAATTATGACGAAATTGAATATTGACGTGAAGTCCATATAAAGTATTTTCCTCTTTTAGTATACATTGTCTCACAAATCGTGTTAATAAATGTTACACATACAATAATTATGTAAAACCGGTCTATCGAAACCTAAGATACACTGTAAATAAATCTTATAACTTAAGCGCTAAGCCTCTGCCCATTATTTTAACTACACAAACAAAACTTCAACTAAAATAATATATTACTAATAACAACATGTTTATGTTTAGTGCTTTAATGTAATCATAATATGTAAGTGACTTATTCGTGTCACATTTTTAGGATATCAGATTCCTTGGTCTTAATCTGTCAAATATTAGAATGCCAGACATAACTGAAAACCTACTGTATTTGGACACAAGTGTGTTAAAAATTTTTAAAGACACAATTAGGATACTGTTTCTTTTTAAATTATTATTTTGTTAAAAAAACACACGGTCTGTCTAACGGTAAGCGGTTACCATAACCCTTGGTGACCGCAATACAAATGTAATTTATGAAGACTAAGATCATAAAGCAATGCTCCAATCAGTTTTCAATAGCAATTCTTTTAGCCAAAATCGACATATTTCGGATGTTTGACGGTTGCTCAGATCTCGCTATATTAACAATATATCTGATGTATGAAAATCTTGTATTACAATAACATACTGATGCTGGAAGTGAAAGATATTAGCTTGTAATAGCGGCTAATGTGTCAGTTTATCAGAAGGTCAATTGAGTTCACGTGCGTACGATATGCCATTACAGATGTAGAATAAACTCGATACAACAACTTTATTTATATACATAAACTCTCGCCTGTATACTTTCAAGAAATATATTGCAAGTACAGTCAACGACCACAAGTGCAGAAGTACTTCTTAAGTCTAGCTATGTTTAAGATCTCACCGAATTGGGGGTTAGAAACCCATTGCCGCCTACCAAGTAAAGGCTGCTAACAACAATGGTTTAGTGAAGGATCTTGTCACAGTTTTCTCGAATCATGTATCGAACTGCAGTTTGTAGAAAAAATATACATAAGTCTAACATTGCACTTTATTTTTTTGAGGTTTTATTGTTAACTATTGAGTTGCAGCGGTTTACCGGTGATGAGGCACAATAGATTTTTAATACCTGGTATTCTAAGCCTTGACAGAGAGGCATTTTGTATTATCTATCGTCGTCTACCGCGGATCGAGTTTTAAACTCAGCGCAAAATTGGATGCGTTGCATACCGTCAACTGTGGCAACATTACCGTGTTTTTTGACGTTTTATCTGTTTTTTCATTAACTATGATACTTTAAAATATACATATATATAGTTTGTAGCAAAGACATGAGTCTACATGCTCAACGGTAAGTGTTCAAATATGACACAGGTAAAGTTGACACAGATATGGCAACTTTACCTATGCAATTTTACTAGAGAATATTGATCACTACAGCCCATGTTACGTGGGCATTTACGGGACAAATTCTACAGATATTGGATGACACGTAAAGATGCCACAATTTTTCTTGAAATTTCATACATTTGGACATTTTTGCCAGACCTGGCACAAACTTTACAAAGATAATAAAACAAAGTTTTCACCAAGGTATGTTTTTTATTTATTTACTAAGTATAAATTAAATGAAAAGAAAATTAAATGAAAGTAAATAAAATGTTAAAATGTAAGTTGAGGTACACTAAGTCATGTTGCTTGTTGAAAGTAAAGTTGCCACAGTTGACTGGTACATTTATTTTGAAATAATACGGTACGCATAGTAAAACATATCTTTGGTATTTTAGTTTGATATTTGGCGGGATAGGCCTAGAAGAGCATTGTTTGATTTGACAGAATAATACAAATTCGCAGACCAGACGTCTATCCCTATCATTTCTCGACCATTTGTTTACTAATTTGTGTATATTAATGTTATCTCGTTTACACAGAATAACATAATAACACATGATAAGATTTACTTTATTTATATTTTTAACGGCAATATCTTGTTTAAAAATATTTATGTAATACAAACGGCTATGTTTTGCTTAAATGGTGAAACTTAATCTTAAAGGGTATTTTATTATGGTTGATAGCATGTGAGATTTACTCATAATATAGGGTGTACTAGGTAGAGACTTAATCATGAGAACGAATAGCCACATGGTCTTAAGTTTTTGTACGGGATTTTCCTAACAAATTGGAACGCAAGTTCAATAAGTATACAAATTTTATCACTGCGGCGAAGTGTGGTGTGGTCAAATACCTAACTACGAATTCAATATTATTAAAATAATAGATAGTACTTTTTTGTTTTTGGTTACTCCAAAACAAGAAAAGTAATAGGTTTAATTGAAAAAGACTGCGCCAATTGGGATCCTTTCCTAAACTTAGGATTCCGTGCAAACTGAGGTCACTGCGCTGCCAGTGAATTCGTGCTGCCAAGATCAGAAGGCCCATATTGACAGAAAAGCGCCACCTTAAGAAGCCTGAAAACCCTGCAATAACAAAACACATGGTACTCTGGATGCGATTTTTTGTAGGGCAAAGTTATTCTTTCAGTTTCGTTATCTAAGTTTGAGATAGTGTTTGGCTATAACACCTTATTAATACGAATTATAATATACTTTAATTATATTTAAACTTATTATCAGTCTGAAAATCGGACACAATGAAAAGAGCATTCATCTCGGAGTTCGAAAATTGGCTAAGGGATTAATTATTTAAAAGTGTAACCGTGAATTTCTTGCTGATGTCTCCTCATGGGCTCTTGGCCTGAGCCTTTAACAGAAATAAACTTAGATAAGTGTTTTTACAATTCTAGTAAGCGATGGTTGACTTAGTCCGTAATCATAATATGATTAGTCAACGACCCTACCTCTCACCTAATATACCTACATATACTCTATTCTTTACCTGATAGGTAGTTAGTAAGGAATCTGTACTCCAAAAACATTGGCCTTTCTTGAAGAGTAGGCGGTGAATCATATTTCTGGTATTGCAAGCTTTACAGCGTAGGTAAATGGTCATTAGATGGTACCTATACTTGTGTACCACATTACCAGGCAAAGGAGAATGGGCATTTTGGTACTCGCTCCAATAGCAATTATTGTGGTGTCATTGGGTAGGTGTCTTTTAATCAGGAAAATTATTTACTATGGTGAATTGGCCCAAATTCTGGTCCGAAAACCACGGGAAGCCCTCAAAGTTCCAGTTTTAGTTGATGTCATAATTGCATATACGATAATACACTCGCGTGCAAGTAAATCGACTCAAGTCTCAAGTGCGCATAAAAAGTGATATAACTAAAAAATTACTTATTTTACCTCTATATAATGTTTTACATAATTAAAGCCTAGTAATTAGGCTTTCAAATGGTAGCATAATATCAGTAATTTAAATAAACACTTGTACTTAGAATGCAACTGAACGCAACCTCCCGTAAACTGCTCTGCGCTCTATACACAACTTGCGCGACACAACCCCCTATAAAAACCCTCTGTAATCGTTTTTTCTTATCAGTCGCTCATTAGACGTTGACCTGAACACATCTCTGCAAATTAAAGCCGTCATTTGAAGAAAATTATGGATACAACACCTGAAGAAGCCGCTCAAGTCGTTGCCCTATTGCAAGAAGGGTTGAACCAGCGAGAAGTCGCTCGTCGTTTGAATATGAGTCAGTCCGCTGTCTCGAGAGTATACAGAAGGTTTCAAGAGACTGGTGCCTTCACTCGGAGGCCTAATACCAGCCGACGCCGGTGCACCTCGGAGCGTGACGACCGGTTTTTGGTCTCGACCTCTCTCCGAAATCGACACCTTACCGGCGTAGATGTGCAGCAGGAGCTACGTCAAGTTCGCGGGGTGACTGTCAGTCAGTGGACAGTTAGAAGAAGGTTGAAAGAAGCTAACCTTACTCCGAAAAGACCCGCTACAGGCCCGAAGTTGACCACAGCTCATCGTCAAGCACGCCTTCACTTTGCTCGAGAGCATTTGGATTGGAGCATAGAGCAATGGCATCGCTCCATGGCAGCGACAGGAGAGGTCGGGTATACCGTCGTCCCGGTGAACGGTTTTCACAGTGCTGCTTTGTGGAAACCGTTGCATATGGTGGCGGATCTTGCATGATGTGGGCCGGAATTTCCTTAGAAGGCAAAACGGAGCTTGTTTTCGTTCCTGGGGGAGGCCGGGGAGGAGGTCTGACCAGTGATCGTTACATTGGAAATGTTCTACTGGATCAAGTTGTCCCTTATCAAGGCTTTATTGGGGAAAATTTCATCTTGATGCATGACAATGCCCGATGTCACACTGCTCGGGCCACACGTGATTTCCTGAACGAAGTTGGAATTCACACTATGTATTGGCCAGCGCTCAGCCCCGATTTAAATCCCATTGAGCACATATGGGACGAGCTCAAAAGGAAAGTTAGAGCGAGGAATCCAGCTCCGACAAACATCAATGAGCTCAAGACTGCGTTGGTAGAAGAGTGGGGTCGAATACCACAATCATCCATTAAAAAGTTGATAAGGTCGATGAAGAATCGCATGAGAGCAGTGATCAGAGCTAGAGGAGGAAATACCAAATATTGACACGAATAATTTTTTTATCTTACGCACATTTTGTTTCATTTAAACACAATAACCCCATACTGTGAAATTGTATGAATTTTCAACATTTTTTACATTATCATTGGCATTAACCTTTTTTACTAAACTACTGAATCGATTTTCATGCAACTTACACCATTTTAAAGCTCAATTACTAGGCTTTAATTATGTAAAACATTATATAGAGGTATAATAAGGCATTTTTAAGTTATATCACTTTTTATGCGCACTTGAGGCTTGAGTCGATTTACTTGCACGCGAGTGTATTACATACCTATCATGGTTGAAAATACGAATTTAAATAAAACAACATTATTTAAAACGAGAAATGTGTTGTGTTTCTATTCATGCATAATATATTGTGATATGATATGATAATGGTGATAAATTTTGAAAATATGTTTTTTTACGTAATAACTGAACCTCACTATACCAAGATGGTTATTTGGCAATGAAGAAAACAATAAAGCTATCGTGATATGCGATGGGACATATATATATATATATATATATATATATATATCAAAAAAGCTAGAACTTTTTGTTCCAGCGTCTATCTTATAGCCTGCATAAGTTCCAGAACTTGCTGAAGCTGTTTTTACTTGTGTGTTACAATGGCTATATAATCGATGTTTTGGGACCATACGCTGCCACTAAGACCGATGCGAACATCATGAGCGACATAATTAATGATGGAGAAAACCCATTACATTGCTTTCTTCAACCGAACGATGTCTTCATATTAGATCGCGGCTTCCGGGACAGCTTAGATGCTATCGAAGCATGTGAATATGAATCCTACGTGCCACCATCTAAAGACAGATGGAAGACACAGCTAACTATTGAGCAAAGTAATGAAGCTTGATCAGTTAAAATATGCCGGTGGGTAGTGGAAGTGGTGGACGTTAAAAATAAATAACATTCCTTTTTTATTACTGGGTTTTTATTCATTTTAGTACCTATTAATCAACTCACATATGATTCTATACAAGACAACGATATAATATCACCATTAGCTTAACAAAATCAAACAAAAACAAAAAAATCTAAAGAAAAATATTAAAAACTTAACATAAAATAACTCAGTTCCGACAGCAAATGCAGACAACTGACTCGGTTATCATTAATCCTTTTAAAAAGACCTTTCCAATTGTATATATATTATGGCTATTGGGGTGAGAACCAGGCTTCATATATTTTTGCCCATTCTCTTTTACTCAATGACGACGACGTATAGGTATCCAAGTTAAATAGCTACGTAGATCCATACGGTTGAGTGACGTAAGCCTAGTATGTGCGTTACTGGGCATATATAAATTAAAGGTTTTCCCCACTGGAAAAGACATTATTTATTGGTGCTGTACGTATACTTATCGATTCAGGTCGTTACCTTGGCTCACTCTGTTTACGATAGGGGTGATAACTTCTTGGTAAAGTGATTCTCGTTATGTTTGTGTTTGCTATAAGGAAATTGAGATTTTAAAGAGTGATGACAACACATTTGGCTTTTTATTGAATCTGAGATTTGACTTTAGGTATTTTTATATGTCGATAGACCATTAGATATATTATGCGAAAGTATTTATTTATTTACTGGATTTTGCCTGCTGTTTTGCTCTAGTAAATGTAGGTTAGGTAAATTAGTAACAGTGTTTTTTCTGGATGAAGGGTGTCGTGTATGCGAAATTTCATAGTGATCGGTTGACTTAGGTATTAAGTTACTAAGGCTTGAAAGCGTAACAAACAAATAAACAAACTCATTTTGCATTTATAATATTAGTTAGGGTTATGACGAGTTTGAGTATGAACATAAGATAAAAAGATTGGCTTTGACTTTTTTGTTATAAATATATTATAAGTGTGAAAGTATAGATGCCAGGCAGCTTGTTTACTCAAAGACGCACTGAACTAATATTGATGATATTTGCACGTAGGTAAAACATAATTGATTTGGATGAAAATATAGGATAGTGTTTTAATTTCGGATAATCGTTAAGTATCACATTTGGTTGTAGAAACGTCACTAGATGTCGCTGTTATATATATTATAGCCATAGTTTAGATAATACAAAAGCTTTCAAAAGCCCTCCGTTTTACACATAATTAAAATAAACAAATTATTTTCAGCATCCTTTACACTATGTGCCTCAGCACACCTGTCGGTCGACTCGCAAGTTCTTGAAGATGTCTTCGGATTTGCTTCTCAAACTGCAGCATCTCATGCAGAAGGAGTCCAAGCCTCAGCAGTGACGCCTTTGCCGGTAAACGGGACCTTGGTCGACCTGGACTACTGGGATAGTGATGAATTTAGTCCAGCTATACTTGACTATGACGGTTTTGACTGGACGTTGACTAAGGTAAATATCAAGCAAGACCTTTAGCTCAGTTTTTTAACGGACCTTTTTTATTTGAAATCTGGTGCTTCCCATGTCGTCTCATTTAAATTTGATCAAGATCTGACCAGTACTTTTTGAGTTATCTTAAATAATGCGCATTTGGTTGACTTCGGCTACATTGACGATGTTCCCATTTTAGTTGTTGACGAGTTGAAGTAGATTTTCAGTTTTGTTAAAATTTTTGTTTTGTACTGTATCATTGGCAATTAATGTAGTAGCAGTTAAGACTCCAGGTATAAAATCACTGTATTGTATTATTGTTTTTTAAATTACTGGCAGTTCAGGTTGATTACTATTAGACTTTTAAATGGCGTAACGAGCGACGCAGGCCATCAACTAGGCTTTTTGTGTTAAAAATAAAGTGTATGCTTTTAAAGGGACTGATAGCCGTTGTTGAGTACCAAAACCAAAGTATGTGCTTTATGTATACTGATTACAGTGATTACTAATAAACAATGTCGAGTTTTGTATAATAAACTACTTTATTCAGCTGTTTAAGAGGAACCTATCCATCATAATAGGACGGATAGGATACGGATATACATACATATATAGTTGGACGAAAGTTTTTAAAGAAAGCGTAAGAGTACAGCGTGTTATATGTTCTTACTATTTCAAAAAGCCTTTCACCTTAAAGTGGTGCGTGACAATGTGTAGACACAGCTCAGGGGGTCTACTGTTAAACGCGTTATACGCAATTGCGTACGTTCGTTCGTGCTTATTCTTACCATGAAACATCATTCGCGCCGACATTCGTCACGAATATCGTCGTATGACATTTCGCATTCTTAATAAAACAGCGACTTAACTCGAAATTTGAAAGTAAGCCAATTTGAACTCTAATTGTATATGTTAAATTCTAATATTATATTTGTGTTAAATCATTGCAATAGAGTTCAAATTTGTTTAATCAAAAATACTGAGATAAGTCTCTGTTTTATTATGGATGCGATTTATACGTCCTAAAAAATCCGAAGTGTTTTCATGGTAGGTATATGCTTATTATTTCGTTCGTAATTCGTTTCGGCACGTCATTGCGTAAAAACATTTTCACGGTAGACCCGCTGATATACTGAGGCGTGCCTACACATAAACGTAGATACTGAATGCATTATGTTTTTGTATTTACATATTACTAAATTTCATCAGCGCACTACTTCGTGAAAGTGTAAGTGCACACTTGTCCTGATTGAACACAGATAGATATATTATTTTATACCAAATATTTTGGACCTCAAAGTAGCAGACTTAAGAAACGTGTACTGTATATTTTGCGAGTGATGCAATGTTACTTCTGAAGAACTGGATATAGGATTCATACACTGCCAAAATATTTATGCTCCAAATGTTCCTCTTTCAGCGAGTAGCTTCATCATCCGAAGAAAACTTTCTGGTATCGCCCCTCGGGCTAAAACTGGCTCTAGCTATCCTCACTGAAGCGGCCACAGGAGTCACTCAGTCCGAACTGGCTTCAGCACTAGGATTAAGCTTAGAGCGCAATATGGTTAGAAGAAAATTCGCCAGCATCATAGAATCGCTGCAAGTAAGTTGAATTTATCTCATTTTAATTGTAAAAATATTAATATTATGTGTGTTTATGTGCGTATTAAATCGGTAAAGAAAATCGGGATAAAACCTGTATCTCTGAGAGTTCCCCACAATGTTCTCGAATCGCACTAGACCAGTATGTTGCACTATGGTCTAACCCTTCTCATGCCGACAAGAAGAGATAAGTAGGTACTTATATATATTTCAAGACATGGGCCCAATGTCTTGCAATATATATGCTCATGTCATAGGTGCATGAAAATAAGTACTAAGGCATTAATCATTTAATTCTTCAAATTAATATAACAAAATAATCAAAAAGTATATCAATGACAATAAATGTTTTTGGTTCCGTACCCAAAGCATGCCGGGCGGGATCGTCTTATTAAGATTGTACCATATTTAGTTTCTATTTATGGTGCGTAGCTTTTAAACTACTCTATCTTGGATCCGTAGTAGGACCTTGATTGATTTTTTACAAAATGTGGTACCGTGGCTGCAGTACAAAAAAATAATTACAGCTAAAGTTGTAGAGATTATTCCGAACAACACAGCACATACAATTTTGAAAGAGTTTTGTTTCCGCAAATAAGGTAATACATTAAAGTTTCAAACTTGTAGACCTTGTAAGCTCTTACTAATAAGGATATATGCGAATAATATTTGCAGCTAGCTTTGACGTCATAAAAAATCCCAAGGCTTTAATAATCGAAAATTAAATTTATCCTTTGAGGGATTCCTTTGAGTCAGTGTTATTTACAGAAAAGGGGTTTTATTGAGGGAACTAGACAACTACAGACGTAGTAAGACAACTTGAAATTAACTAAAAATAAACTTACATAGTTGTATTAACGAGACAATCTAAAGCAAAATTATTTTACGTAGAACTAATATAGAGTAATTATACAAAATTTCGTATTTAAAAAAATTGTTCAGCATTATTAATTTATTATACTCTTGAAAGTATTCATGTGATCGATACTTGTGTTAAAAATGTTATTTGGATGCCAAGTTCCACATTGGTATTATGTTTTAAAGTAAAGTTAAAAGTTACTAGACTATAATATTCTGTATTATTGGATGGGCAACAAATATAATGTCTTCGATGGACAAGATCAAAATTAGTTCTAAATAATCAGCAATTCTAGCGATCTTTAATAGAAGAATACTCTTAATCTAAGAGCATTTATAAACAGCTACATATTGCGTAGGCTTATGATTCGCTACAAAAACTTATTTCGCACCAACCAACGCGGCAACGGGTTGTTTTCCTTATAGTAGGCTCATATGTTACATTGGAAGTTGAAGTACACCAGTTCCACTTCCTGTAGGTGAGCATTGACCTATCATAGGTCGTAGGCAATAGTTGGTTATATATTTTAGTAGCCTTCAACCGCATAATGCTATAAGTATGTACGTAAAATGATGTCATCAACTCATCATAACAATCGTATGAAGTTGTTTTAGTAAAACTGGCAATAATAATGAACATGTATTTCCTCAACGCGTAGTCTCTAGTATCTAATAATAATATAATTATTATCTCTTACGTATTGCGTTTCTGGGGTTACAGTCTAAAACTTTTTATCCTATGGTACATTTACATGTGCAAGTTAACAGATGATGGGTACGTTATGTTCTGGGCTATTTAACCGGTCGTATACCGCCGGCTCGCATACCAGCCGGCAGATTTGTACCCGTCGTAGGCCGGTGGCTCGCATGCGAGCCACCAAATTGGTTTTACGTTAGCTTAAGCTAAAGCGAAGGCGGCGCGCGGCGTTTTGGCGCCAATTTGGTGGCTCGCATGCGAGCCACCGGCCTACGACGGGTACAAATCTGCCGGCTGGTATGCGAGTCGGCGGTATACGACCGGTTAAGGAAGGTCTAAATTCGTCGAACTAGTCACTTTCATAAAATCGGCAATAAGGGCAAAATAGTTCCAGCTCACCAGATGTGGCTTGATTGGAGTAAGCCAACGACATTTGTTACTTCTTCTTTATAGTTATATAGGTTTGTTCTTACGGTGTAAGACAATTTTTTTTTAAATCCCGTCTCTGTGATTGATTCTTATTTCTTGACTTTGCAAATATTCAAACAACGGATACAAATAACACCCAGACTCAGACAAAATATTTGTGAATCATTGTCGGCCTCGATGGCGTAGTGGTTAGTGTAACTGACTGCCACGCCTGAGGTCGCGGGTTCGATTCCCGTACACGTCAAACATTTGTGTGCATGAACATGGATGTTTGTCTTGGTCTGGGTGTTTCTATGTATAATATGTATGTATTTACAAAAAAAAAAGGTATATATGTATGTTTATCCATTGTCTAGTACCCATAGTACAAGCTCTGCTTAGTTTGGGCTAGACAGTGTTGTGTGTATGTGATAGAATAGAATAGAATAGAATATACAAATATTTGTTCCGTGTGGGATTCAAAGCTACAACACTTGGCGTAGTGACGGTGGCGGGGCGATCAATTAAACGCCTATGCCATTCGTGGTAAGCTTTTTGACAAAGGTAGAAGTACTTTATACTCGAATTTTAAATCTATGTTTAGGATCTACAAAGTATGAACGTGGACATATTGTGTATTGATTACAATCCGACAAAAAAGCCATTTACACTTTGATTCAACGAGACCTGAAGAACGCTTACTAGCTGAAGCCCAATGGCTAGCAAGATTACTAGAGGACTTAACTCTTTTATAATATTGTCAAAAAAAAGGATTTAAATGAAATGGTAGCTGTTTGCTAATTACGAAAAATACAAGTGACACGTTGTCACATCACCAACGATCATTGAAAATGAGGAAAACAATTTTACAATGGCGTCACATAAAGATAATGATAATAATTTTTTTCCTCGACATTGGGTTGAAGGATGTACGCATTTTCAAATTCACGTCAAATATAGCGATTTTGAAATAGGTCGTGACATACCTACGTATAGATATGGAACCGATGTAAATGACTACTTGTTTCAATTCAATATTTTATTCTGCTGTCATTTGTCATTATTTTGTCAGCTGTAGTGAATGTGATTACACTGCATGAGATATTAGGTTCGATTTTCGAGTCAGGCCAAGAGTTATGAGGTTCTTTTATCAAAACTTTCTAAGTAGCGGGATCGATTCTGAAATATGCTCGTCCTCTTTTACGTACTTAAAACCATACTTGGCGAAATTACGGTGTCAAATAGGTACAACTTTGCTTACGCCTTGCGAGTTATAAAACGTGAGGCAATGTATGTACCTATTTACTAACTATGCCACACGATGTCATCCCCTCTTATGGTCACTGTATTCAGTGTATCAATGCGATATATAGTGCGTTTAAATATAATAGAAACTACAGCCTTATAGAATAACGTGAAACATTACATAATTACATGCATTGTTATAACTAAAGCTTAGTTTTTTATTAAATTTTACAGTCCCATATTTTGTTACTTTTCATTTTGTTTTATTTATAAGTAGTTAGGTTTGTTAATATTAGTTAGGTTGTAAATTATGATTGTTAGTTTGTTTATGTAAATAATGAAAAAGAAACAGTAACTAGTAAAAGTTAACAATAGTAATATAGTAGTTTCAAAATTATGTAATAACAGTGTTTTATAAAAAAAATAAACAACGCGGTAAAACTCGTAAAAAGTCTTAAATGTTAATAGATTTTACTATTTACTAATATTATAAATGTGATAGTTTGCGAAGATGTTTAAATGTTTAGTTACTTTACGCATAAACTATTGATTGGATTTAGTGGCATCGGTAGACAACCGCATTAATTAACACATACAAATTTTCACCCGATAAAATGTCACCCGATATGTAGCTCGCGTGGGTTGTTTGCGCATGTATCCTGCGCAACTTGCTTGTGCTTATCGGCGGCGCAACTTGCTTGCCTATGTTGCCCGTGCACGATGTCTACAGTCACCAATACTAACAGAACTGACACAAATATTTAGTCTGTACACTGTTTTAATAAATATTGTTGTGTATTCCAGAAAAAGTCTCCCCAGTACATCTTGAACCTCGGCAGCAGAATTTACATCGGTGACAGCGCCCAACCCCGGCAAAGGTTTGCCGCCATCGCGCAGGAGTTTTATAAGACTGAGCTCAAATCTGTCAACTTCAACAACCCACCCGAAGCCGCTAAAGAGATCAACTCCTGGGTCTCTAACATTACGCAAGGAAGGATCCCTAACCTCGTCGACGAAGGTAATGAGTTGTTACCTTAAGATTCATCGTAAAATCTGTTAGAGATTCAATTCATAATAGAGAGTTGGCATAAGTGTTTATCTGTTGGGAATCAGTAGCAGTAGTGGAACTGTGATCGATAAACAGCAATTAGCTTGTCCCTATTATATGGGCCCTAAACCGTGGCTAGCGAAATGTGTTTATACGTATCTCTAACATGCTTTGATTATATGCCAAGTAGGACATCTTTTGTAGGAAGCTAGTGTTTTTCGTAGTCTATATATATTACCAAACTGTAAAATATACGGGATTTTAACTGCATGGTTTTAAGTGCCGGCTAATGCACTATGTCACTAGTCAGAGCGACTCATAATATCTTTTGTGTAGTTATACAATACACAGGATGCACATTAACACGTAACCACATTATAAATAGCGACGTTTTTGAACAATTGTGCGTTCTGTTAAAATGGAAATACCAATTAGTGTAGAGAAGTTTACACAATAGGTTTGGAAGTACGTGAGTGTACTCATATTTAAGTACACGATAGGGCTCGGTTCATTTATGCAACATGTGGTGCGCTCTAACGCACTATGTATTCGGCAAACCCACTCCGTTTGCCCCGTCTGCGTCACTCATGATGACAAGCATTTTTTGAAGTAATGGTGTATTTACCGCAAAAGTGAAAGCGTAGCAATTGTTTACTATACAGGGTCTGTCGTTAATAGTGGATAACCCGTTAGCTGGAGGTTAACCAGTTATCAGGCAGTAAGAAAATAATAATTTTATGTCAGGGTTGCCAACAGCGGGAAAACGGCGTACATTTTTGTTTTTTGTTAAAATTGACTTCTTTACCCTTTCAATTGGTTGGCATTTCAACAAAATTAGTTTTTTTTGGTAATTCTTTTGCCATCGTACTTGCGAATACTAGTATTATTTAATTTAACTACATTTTTAGGCGCCATTAAACTAAAACAGTATCAAAATTAACATTTTAATCAATTTCTTAAAATTAATCTTTCCGTACGTCTAGCTTTAACCACAGATTGTGAAAAAAAAAGTATGGCAACCCTGATATAAAAATATTATTTTCTTACTGCCTGATAACTGGTTAACCTCCAGCTAACGGATTATCCATTATTACCGACAGACCCTGTATATAATTCCTCTGTTTGATGTTAGTGAAGTCTCCTAATTAAGGTTTTAATATTTTGTTGTGTTTGTTAGAGTAGGTTCCTGAATGGTTTAAATTTTCAATTAAAAGACCGGTGGGTGGTCCTCTAGTACCTATATAGTGAAATATTAGGCGGCAATCACAAGGCGTTTAACACTAACGCTAAGAGCTAGGTTATTTTACCCGTCATATGGTATAGGACGAGTAAAATAACCGAGCCCTTTATAGATAAATGCATAAGGTATTTCCTTTATCGTACGTACTAAATGTATAGCTCTATTTGAATATCATTCGAATGACCAATAAGGTTTGTCGGACTGAAATGCAAGTACGTATAATTATTAACAATTCGCTTTAATGCTGTCACCACGTCTGCGGCAAATTTGATTGTGCCGTAATGTTTAGATTAATAGGCATCGATCGCTGTTACTAACATAATTTGTTAGTACATATACCTACTTATATATGGATCATGAGCTATATGTCCTTGTACGGTTAGACTGGTGAATCACACTCATAGTTTGTCAGTTATGTTGTCATGTATAATGTATGTAGTAGTAGTGAGTTTATTGCCGCTTATACATAGATTATATAATCCGTGTTACTGAGAGTATCAGAAAAAGTTAATAGCTTTTAGTTCGAGCACGCAAGAAAAACACAACAGAATAGTCTTGTCTCTCAGCTCCTCAATCTCAGGCACTTACATTATATGGAAACCGGAATTGCTGAGCAAGTTGAGGTTGTTCTATCGTCTCGTCTGCACGAACAGCGCCGTCGTTGTAATAGTCAAAATGACACTGCCAATACTTAAAGTGACATAGTTGACACGAGACACAATATTGTGTAACCCAAGTAGTTGTATCAAATCTAGGCGTTGATTATGTTCGTCGATTTAAATACAATGTTGGGTCCTCCATGACGGATGTACAAGGTGAAACGTGTCTTAAAACAATGCTTTCTGCAGATGACGTAGAGAGTGTTGCTGTGATGGTCCTCAACACTCTGTACTTCAAGGGTAGCTGGCGTCACCAGTTTGCACCCAATGCGACTAAGCTTGGCCCCTTCTACGTCTCTCCGAAGGTCTTGAAGAGCATTCCTATGATGAACGTCAATGACAAGTTCTATTACGCAGAGTCCTTTAAATTCGATGCTAAGATCTTGAGGATGCCGTATTTGGTAAGTTTTGGCAATAACTTGTTTTACTTTTTAGACTTACTCTAAAGTCTAAACCTTAATAAATGAGCACATAAATAACTTAAGTTAAGCTGCCTCGCTGCAGCAATGTGACTGCTATGGCCATGTCAACTTTATGGTCTCGGAATCTAATTTCGGGTTGCGTTAAGTGATATTGCGTTTTGCCACACTATATTCTCTATATCAGCACGAAGCCTGGAACTGTGCCAGGTAGAGGCTCACTCTCGCTCTTTGTGGGACCTAAAATAAAATCCAATAACAAATTCTGGCAATAGTTTTCATTATACATTTTATGATTTGCAAAATGATAAAGAATTAATTTATAGAATTTAGATTATAAATTCTCATATTAGATATTCTGATATTAGATTGTAAAGTATCATTGGGTTTTTGTCAGGCAATTAACAAAAGTAGCATGGCGTTTGGTAATGACAATGAGCCTGGCAGACGTAAATAGATTGGCTTCCTATTACATGGTCGTATATAAAAGTCAGCTATGTGCTTGCTAAATGTAAGCAGCACTTTGCGGATACCATAACCGTATATAATGGCAAAAGTGGCTAATACTATCTGAATTGATATGTTTGTCTATTAAATTACTACCTACTTATAAGCACTCTACGAGAATAGTATAAATCAGCCTTTGTTTATTATATCTTATAGACATGTTAACCATACATGTTACAGTTTTTATACAGGTTGTCTGGATACAAAGACTGCAGATAAGACAACCAAACTAACCTGACCTACGTTAGTTTGGTTACTTTATATGTTTAGTCTTCTATCTTATCGCTCATAAAATTAATTAGTATCTAAATAAAAATCATTAATTATTATAGAAATTAATTATATATCCAACGCATGCCTACTCCATTGCTTGAGTTGGGAAGGTAGCTGGTATCGAAACATAGCAGCTGATTGACCCTAACTTTAAAGACACTTTGTGTAATATTTAATAAATTCTAACTTTTAAAATTATCCATTTGCAGGGCAACAACAAATACGCAATGTATTTAATAGTTCCAAATGCCCTGACTGGTCTGCCCCGCGTCCTGGACAACATGAGTGGTCTGCGATCTGAGCTGAACAATCTTCAGGAGCACTACGTCGACGTCACACTGCCCAAGTTCCAGTTCGATTACACGTCTCAGCTTGACGGCATTCTGAGAGAGGTAACTGAGTTTCATTTTAATTATTTATTGTATTTCATACGAAAAATGCAGTATACGTAGATGTTATTTTCTATATAAATACGTTTTATTTTAAATGACAACACCGAGACTTGGTAAACCATTTGTGAATCACATAAAGTTTAGTCTCATGTGGGATTCGAACCCACAACACTCGGTGGCAGTGGCGAGGCGACCACTTAAACCACTACGCAATCCGCGCGGTCAATACGTAAAGACAAAACAGTTCAGTACTATTTTCTCTTCTGTCTGTCAACCGGTATTTATTTTTCTTTTTTTGTTAGTGTCTATTGATGGCTCCTAGCGTTATCAATAAAAACAATTGAAATACATAGGTAAAGACAAAACAAGTCAGTACCTTTTTCTCCTCAGTTTGTGAACCAATTTTCTATTTTTGTTATGTAGCTATTGACTAGAGATAGTTAATATTTATTTAACAAACACAAATCTTTATTTATTTTTCATTATATTTAGGATTTTAGAAATATGTTTTATTACCAGCTCATGTCATTTCTTATTATTTAAATATAATCTACGGAAGTCACAAAGCTTTTTTGATTAGATACATTCAAATATTGGCAGACAAGGATAAACCCTTTTTAAGTTTTGATTTATTTTGATTCGGTTATGATCTTAATCGCTTATATTTTTGTTACAGCAAACAAAGAGCATGCTATAATAAATTGCATAGCCTTAATTCATTTTATTAAAAGGCGACTTGGCAATTTTATTTTAAGACATATTTTGTACAAATCCGTGTGTGTGTCTACCGCGGAGGGCTTTAGAAGAATAGGAATCTTCCAGATGAGGAACTACTTTATTGTAGATCACGCAATTTCAAATTCTTATTTGGTCCATTATACAATATACACGGCGTGCTGCCAGTGGACTAACGATTGCTATATACATTTTTCAGGCGGATAGAAATCAATTGCCATCCGTACAGTGAAGTGTATTAACGGTGACATTCTTAAATTATTAAAATATCTTTAATTTAGTCAGATTATGTTATCGGACTCGCCTTAAAATTTCTCAGTTAGACGTTTTGATTTTAACGTAAACTATGTTAAAAGCCCTTTCTAAGTAAAATTGTAGATCATGATTATAATATAATAACGATATCTATCGGACAATAATCTGTAATGGTGACAGCTGTTAGTAGGACGCCTTTAAATTTATGAATTTTAGAGCAGAAGAATTTTTATGAGTGGGAGTCATAGAAATTTTTCTAATAATTTCTAATGCTCGAATAATCACGGGCACGGACGCCCGTGGTTATTCGTAATTACCAGGCGATGCTGTACGAATGAGTAAGGTGGTCCGGCAAAGATCTGTCTTCGTAGTTCGTTGATCTCTTCTCAACGCCAAAGTATGTCTTTTTTTCCAAGTCTAGATTAGCCAAAAAACGAGTTAAAGGTGACCAATTAACCAGCGAAAATATATAGTTAGTTAAACCAATAACATATACAAGACAAACAATAAATAATTCTCAAGACTAGTAAATGTCTTTCGGTACATTGAAGCATTAGGTACTGTACTATAATCCTAAATAATATTATAAATGCAAAAGTGGGTTTGTTTATTTGTTTGTTACGCCTTTACATCTTAACTACTCGACCGATCATCATGAAATTTTGCATACACGTTGTCTGTGGAACAGAAAAGAACATAGGGCCTTTTATCCAAAAAGAATACTGTCACCAACCTAATCTAATCTACATTTACGCGAGTGAAGCTGCGGGCAAAATCTAATTAATACTAATAATATTAGCCCTGTTTATTTTTCAAGATTTTGCTTTTACGTCACACAGAGCGCTTATTAGCTGTTGCTAAGCATGCCAGTTCGAAAAGTGACACACGATTCACGAATGAAATATGCATGCCTTGGGATCGAACTTGTGGCCTCTGCATTGTAATTCAACAATCTCGCACTAGGCTATCGCTGTTAAAACATTTTTTCAGAACGCCATAGCCCGCTCAAGCTATAACCTATGTGTCCAAAATTCAAACAACGGACACAAATATTAAATAACCTATCTAGTATTGTTATTATTGGTTATTGCTAATTAATATTATTATTGGTTTAATTACTTCTAACGGCCATTAAAATATTGTTATAATTTAATATGTAATTAATTGCTAACTTAAATAATAGGTATCTACTTTATGACGAACTGTTTGCGACGGTAACCACAAACGGCATAATTAGTATAACGGTGATATTTCCCCATTTTCTGGTAAACAACAACAACATATATAAGTAGGTTACTTACCTCGAGAGCTGGGAACCAACAAAGGAAAAATAATGTAATCGAATACGCTTAGCGAGTTGCGTTAGATATGTATTTACTTTTTTTTTTTTTTTAAACTTTTGCACTAGGAGTAACTTCTGTGTTGCGGGGTTCTTATAAAATAATTTCCAACAACGGACACAAAGAATACCCTGATTAAAAAAATCATATGTGGATCACAAATGTTTGCCCCGTGTGGGATTCGAAGCCACAACATTCGGCGCAGTGGCAGTAGCGAGGCCATTTATGTCCTGACGGAACTTGATTGCTGACGTTCAACTCTGATCAGAATCAAAACACAGATGGTACAGTGGTTTTAATGGTCGGCTCGTCCCTGCCGCCGCGCTGAGTGTTAGGGTTTGGCATCGCAAACGGGATATTCATTTCCTTGATCCCCAAATGATTGTCCTGGATCTGGGCATACTGAGTTCCGTTGTACGTTTATAAAGCCCCACCCGACTTAGCTGCTACGAACTTTTTGCGGAAGATATATTTTAACTTCATCGCGCACATACTGTAGTTAGGCGAATTGAAAAAGTACTGTAGTCAGGCTGTAGTCAACAAATGAATTACGTTAGTCACTGCCTATCATGTCGCTAACTGGTTGTATATTTTAATATGGATTTATAATTATATAATATTGTCTTCTGTTTACGCGAATGTTATTCATTGAAATTAAACTACTATATACGGATTTTATTGCGTAATATATATAAGTAAAGTTTAATAGTAGTAGTAGTGTAACAGTTTCTAAATTATGTAATAAAGTGTCAAAGAAACAACGCGATAAAATCCGTTTATAGTAGTTTAATTTCAATGGATTTATAATTATCACGTTCTTATTATGAATATGTAATTGGTGTGATTAATGTTACGTCTGACACTTATTTATATTGGGTATTTCCAATGACGGGCGGAATATAGGTTGATGGAAATTTCTGCTTCTAATAACGTTTTTATTGCATAGATAATACGGTGACTAAGTTAGTTACTTTTGGTTATTGTGCCGAAAGTAACAGCTTTAATTGTTGTGTATAATAAACATTAGGAATCCTAGTATATTTGTGTGTTGCGTACATTTCAAATTTATTAAGTCTTTACAAAACACTATTTTTATAATAAGAAAAAAACACAAATTAAATTATAATATAAAACACTAAGTATTTTTATATTATATTTAAATTTATAATTCTCCCAACGTTTCGCTTGCTTTTTGGCAGTTATGTTCTCGGGAAGGTTAAGTAGTTGACAGCAACAAAGGAAAATATAATAAATGTGAAAGCTGCTATATTTATATAAGTTGTTTACAAAATTACCTTAACTGGTTACAGGTACAGGTAATAATTGATCTGAAATGAAATACTACCGAGCTAGCTAATAAGTACCCTCTGGGATAGTAGTATAGCATTTACAGAGGTTTATGGTCTCTTTATAAGTCTAATCACTTGCGCATTGTAAGCCTAGTGAAAGGAGTCTGCATGCAATTTTCTGTAGGGTGCGTCTATTTAACGAGTTTGTAGGGCTGTTCCAGAAAAGTCACTGTATGTTTGACGTTTCATAAGCTTTTGTGAGGTAAACCTTTATGAGAAGTTATGTTTACAAAGTTTAGCTGTGATGTTTTTTATTGTGCAGCAGATTGATAACTCACGTGTTATTTGTTTGAATACATATTAACATAGTGTCACGCCTATATCCTCGATATAGTAGGCAGGGGTGTAGTACAGCTTGCGTGTTACCACGCGCGCCTATGTGTTGTGTCTTGGTTCAATCTTGTTCACAAGGGCACAGTAGAGAGTCTTTTTTATGTAGTGGCCTACCGTTTTACACAGCGGGCCGATACCTCGGCGGGGTCGCGATTGCATTTGTAAGCGATGCGCGCGGCCCCGCTGTCTATGGTTATGTCGAGGAACACCGTGGTAGGTTTAGTCGGTATTACTGGGGTATCTTTACCCTAGTGAGCCCGACATAACATCTCCGTCGCCCCGCGGAAAGGTATGTGTCAAAGCATTTCTCCAAGTAAATAATTACTTGATCCGGGAATCAAACTTGAGACCTAGTGGTTTCCAGTTTGATTCCGAGTGGTGGTAGACCATTATCGCGCCAATGAGGCAGTCTGGATATATATGTACGTGTAATCAACACAACTATTTCTTTGTTCTAGCTGGGAGTCCGGGAGGCATTCGAAGAAACTGCCTCATTCCCCGGCATTGCTCGCGGTCAACTCCTGCACGACCGACTAAAGATTTCCAAGGTACTTCAAAGGTCTGGCATTGAGGTCAACGAACTCGGCAGTATCGCGTATTCTGCTACAGGTATTTATTTTATCAATTATACACTTCTAACATTAGCGATAATATTTGCATTGAGGAACTAGTTTAGGACTAGACTAGGTGAGTAACATTCAACCAAAGAGAGAAAGACTCATAAATCTTTTTGTTCTGAAGGGATCGAAATTATAAACCCTAGCACACTGGGATTAGGATGTTAGTACACAGTACCAATGTTCGTGCACTGGCAATGTCTTGACTGAAGAGCCCAATACCACTTTGCCTTACCTACCACAGAATCGAACCCGAGACACTGCGCCACCGATTAGTCATTATCCTATATAGTTAAAATTAACTCATAAGTTGTGTATGCGTTTACAATTTCTGTTTATATAAGTTGCTGATTTTTATTATTTATTCAACAGAAATATCTCTGGTGAACAAATTCGGTGAAGATACTGAGAGCCAAGTGGAAGTGGTAGCCAACAGACCATTCTTATTCTTCATTCAAGACGAGGCCACGAGGCAGTTGATGTTCACTGGAAGAGTTTCCGATCCCGCGCTCATAGATGGCGCCTTCAAGCTGCCATAAAACTGTATGGAGTTCCTTGTTTGAAAGTAAATGTAAAAAATAGGGCGCTATAGACTTTATCTTAGTGTCTCTATAAAAGTCTGAAAATGTGTTTTTTGTAAGCTGTCTATATTTTGTAATAATATAAATATAAAATCATTTGACAATCTTTCTTGATTTATTTATTAAAACCTAAAGAAATACTGATTTCATTACAATATATTAAAAATAAACAGTAATTTATCATTGTGCATGAAGGGAGACTAGATCAATCTCATTTGACTTTATTAATAGGTTAACACTGACATATTCATTAATATATATATTACTAATATGCTGATAGCTACCTATTCATAATGATATAAAACGATATTTAAATAGTGCCATTTGTATGTATTATTTTTGAAAGTAAAAGTAATTTGTGGTAAATTAACGTATTTTATTAGTCTTTACTCAAAATTATCTATTGACTTATGAAACAGTGTCACATGTTTACACTTAAAGAAAAGTAATAACTATGACTACGTAAAGAAACGATATTAATTCACGTAGCAGTACGACTGGCAGAACTGCAGTGCTGACGTCATTCGGTTGTCAACGAGTAGTACTTACGTACGGAGTTGTCTCAGTCTCGCTCGATTATCTCAGCTGGGGGATGTGCTTGTAATTTCTGGCAATAGCTAAATGTAAAGTAAATTTTTTGAGTCAGGTAAAATTTTAACGGGGCTTGTAGGTTAAGAATTTTTCGAAATAGCATCCTTTTTAAAAATATAATTTCAGTATTTTATATTTGTCGTTCAAGAGGGCCGATCTTTCCGTGTGGAGAAGCATGAAATTTGAATGTATGTCCATCTAGTTACCTAGGTAACCAGCCCTGCCAGCGTTTCAACCATAACACTAATAAATATAAAATAATGACTCTTAAACTAACAAGGTCGCAAACAAATGTGGCCTTACCGTCAATTATTACCGTAGGCTATGGATATGCAACACTAGACGGATCACTAATGCGATATCAACCCTTCTGGAAGTCGAACTCACCGTAGCAACACAAAGTTAGGTTGCAATTTTCGGTAAGAGGGAGACACTGCCCAGGTCGAACTGTAGGTACTACTTTGAGAGAAATTCCATTTGTTCGGTGTATCAAGGAAGGATGTTGCTGTCTATATAAATTTAAAAGAAGCTACCAATCCTATGAAACCTTCTTCAAAATAATATTCATAAAATGCATAAATATACTATTTTGTCCAATAAAGATATATAGATGCAGGAAAACAAAAAACATAAATTTATATAACGTTATGCGTTACGTTGTTAAGGGGACGATTATGAAATTTCTTGAGTAAAATACTCACAAAGTTTAACCATTTAACGTATTAGACCTAATGGAGAGGTTCTTTTATCATAAATTTGGTGCAAGCATCGAAATCCAAGCATAAAACACCTTTGCCAGTGACTCAGACCTCACTTTTCTACGGTGGTAAAGTAGTAGCAACTTCTTCGCTGATCACAATTTTGATCCATCGCCTATCAATGTAGCACCGCTGATAAGACTTCCAAACATTGGTCGCAAAACTATGTTAACCCAATGGAATAAAAGGCAATCTTATAGTCCAAGCAAGCAAGACAGACCTGCTTATCATTTCATGTGTTTGAAATTCAACTTGTTGGTACATTTATCAAAGTGCACGCATACAGTTGGTACATAAGGTTTAGAAATAAGATCACAAAAAAATAACTTTTTATAACAGGTATGCTTTATATATCATCGCTGCTGTTAGTCATAGGAATAAATATATTATTCTTCTTCTCCCTAGCCTTTATTATTCCCAAGTCACTTGGGGTCGGCTTTTCTAGTCTAACCGGATTTGACTGGATATCAGTTAATAAATATATTATTATATTTAATTAATTAACTTTGTATTTTGACAAAAGCAATTACATTTTTTTACAGGATCTTATAGAAGACCGACTATTCTATTCACCGGTTCTAATTAATGGGTCGTAACGTGCCTATGGCTATAATTTAATAGACTGTTTTCGATAAGGCTTGACAATCCTAATCAATATTATAAATGCCAATGTGAGTATCTTTGTTTATTTGTTATGTTTTCAAGGCTTAACTACTCGACCGATCATCATTAAAATTTCGTATACACGTTGTCGGGACAACAGAAAAGGACATAGGTACCTTTCATCCAGAAGAAATACTTTTACTAACCGAACCTACATTTTACGTGAGCGAAGTCACGTGCAAAATCTATACATGGAATAACTAAATAAAACTTTCATGTAAATTTCTGATAGTATTCTTTGTAAGACAAATCTGGACGTGCCCTCAACATTTTAAGACATGTCTGTGTTGGCTATAAATGATGTCATATAAGTTGACAAATGTAGGAAATACATGAGGATAAACATTTAGTGATGCATAAAGTTGTTTTGGAAAGGTAAACCACTTGGTAGTGCATGACCTCAAGCAAGAATCATATGTGTTAGGTTCATATATATTATTTTCGGCTACGAAGAAAGGAAAACATTCAATGAAACCTCTGAATAGTAACCGGTGGCCGTAAACAATGAACGATGTTGGGAGCTGTACTGAGCTTACCAGGGACTGACATGACGTGATGTGACATAGCGTATTGTAATACAGCCTATGTATGTTACTTTTAGATAAAGAAGTTTTCTAATGGCAATATAAGTCATAAAATCGGTTCCGTAGTTTCAGAGACCATGGATTACATACAAAGACTCTTTAATAATTTTAGTATAGATGACGAACAGCATTACCTCTACACTCAATCAAAGGTATTACGTATTGTAACTATATCAGTAGATCACTTTTAATAATCACTTTAGCATAATTAAAATTCCATTACAACAAAAAACACACGCTTCAAATAGAAGTTTAAAACCGGCTTGAAACCGCATAAAAAAAAACCAATACACGTAAATACCCTCAAGTTACCAGTACACTATATAGGTAATTAAATATAAAGGCCAGAAAAGGCACATTAGTCACTCGGTAGCCAATGTGAGACGTTCTGCCTTACGCTTTAATTTTCGTCTCAGTGTGTTTGCCTGTGATCTTGCTTGTGGTCGTTTCCTTACGGCTGTGAAGGCAGTGTGTGATAAATTATGCGAAACAGTTGATTGAAAGACAACAAAATGCGTTTAGCTATCGTTATTGGTAAGTGTTATTTATTTTTATGTTAGTGCTTTAAAGATGTATATTTATGTGTTTAAAGAAGATCGTAACATATTGAGCGTTTGTTTTGTTTATATTGAATTATTCAAGTTTATTTCTAAACAAGTTTTTGCTATGATGTCAAGTCTGAGGAATGAGTTTTATTGCTGATAGCTATTAACTTATTATATTATAATAATATATTGATTGCACAGATGGCGTAGAGGTTAAAGTAGTCGTCTCACCACTGCCACCGCACCAGGTGTTGTGGGTTCGGTCCCCACACTTACTTTATTACCTTAGCGACACAAAGTGTGTCTTGGCCGCTGATACGAGAGAATGCCACTTAATTTGGTCTTTGATCGTTTCCCGCCAGTCGCTGGCTTGAAAAAGATTTCGCAGATCCGCTTCCACAGTATCACTCCAGCGATATCTGGGATGGTCGACATGACGTCACCCTGTCGGTCGGCCCAGGTAGGCCCTCTTAGCTCCATGATCCTTTCTCATTCTTTCAACGTGACTAAGCCAGCAAAGTCGATCGGCGATCCCCACACGGGACTAAAATTTGTGTGATCCACAAATGGTTCTTCCGAGTCTTGATGTTCTTTGTGTCTGTTGTTTGAATGTTTGTAAAATCCCCCGTGATACAGGCAATATTCCTAGTGCGGCAGTTGTCTTTGTTAAGATAAGATATTATATGTTAATGCTATTGAGTCGTAGGGACACCGGCGGTGGCCAGACATAATAGATTTATAATTATGTCTGGTGTTTTAATTCTTGACAGACTACAGGAGGAAATATTATATGAAGAAGGAAAGTCAAAGCTTTTGCCAGGTTACGATGCATACCTAAAGACAAACAACGGTTCAGGTAAACATAAATTATAATAGTATCAGCCCAGTATTAAACTGTCCCATTGCTGCGCACGGTCCTCTTCTTAGTGTGAGAAGGGTTAGGCCATAGCCTACCACGCTGGCCCAGTGCGGATTGGTAAACTTCACATATCTTCGAGAACATTATGTAGAACTCTCAGACATGCAAGTTTCCTCACGATGTTTTCTTTCATCGTTAAAGCGAGCAATAATTAACTAATTATTTACCTAATACTATTTATATAATTTATTAATATTATTATTATTATTGTTGTTTTATATTTGTTTTTCTCGAAATGTGTAGTCATTTTGGTCAATAAATGAAAACCACGGGTTTACACCAAGTGGAGTTCATTAGCAAGGTTCGTTTAAGGGGCTATATCTTCCTGCAAAAACTTTCGGACGATTCGAAGTCGCTGTTTTATTAAGAGTGCGATGTATACATTAGACGGTGGTTCTAATTGTTGTAGATAATGATGAAGCTGTTTAAGTATGATTCCGGTGCTAGACAGAATCAGAGGAACAATATACACTCTATTCTATTTCCAGATTCTTATTATTTCTTCTTTTAACTCTGTGTATTTATGTATTATTTTAGTTATTCTTTTTTGTAAGTTGTGTGTGTTAGGGACAGCTATATCAATTTAGTACGCGTGTTGATTTAACTTGTCTATTAGTGTTATATCCGGTCTATTATAATGTACAGTTTTGTCAGTTAATATAGCTCTATCAAAATATATTTTGTGATGCTGATTCTCCAGCACTGGTCTTGGAACATTTTGGTAGTATGGTACTGGTTTATTTGGTATGAGATTGTATTTAACGGATAGTTTTTGATGAATGATGTGTGCGATTTGATTGTGTCTGTGGGTGTAGTCGGTTTGAGCTAAGTTTGGGCAAGCACTGGTTATATGTTGAATGGTATCGGATATGCGATGACATTGCCTGCAATTGTCATTTTGAATGTTAGGATCTTTTAGAATAAACTTTCTGTAGTTTTTGCTGCTAATAACTTGGTCCTGGATGGCAAGCATAAAACCCTCGGTCTCAGGGAAGTGCGACTCTAATTTTAGCCACTTGTTTGAGGCTTCTAAGTCTATCTGCGGCTGTTCTAGGTCATGTAAATGTCTGCCATGCAATTCTTTGGAACGCCATTTGTCTATTTTACCCTGTACATGTTCTCTCGAGGTTTTGTAGACAATTTCTTTATGGTGCAAATTTGGCAGAGTGAAGTTCTTATCTATTCTAACTGTAGATAAATGAATATCACTAGTTGCAGATTTGGTATAGAAAAAGTCTTTGAGATTTTGAATCTGTCCTTCCCATAATAATTTAAGATCAGTAAGGCCTCTACCCTCTTTTCCCCTCTTAACTGAAATTCTTTCAATGGCTGATTTGGGGTGTAAATAATTGTGTTTAGTTAATGTAGTTCTGGTTTTAATTTCTAATCGATTAATATCAGTGCGCGTCCACTTAACAACTGCAAAGGTATATGTTAAGACTGGTATTGCAAAAATATTAATGGCTTTAAATAGGTTTTTTGAGTAAAGCTGTTTTTTGCAGATGAGGTTTAGTCGGTTAGTATATTAATCTGAGGTGGTTGATAGCATTAGACTGATGAATACCGAGATATTTATAAAAGTCTGTTGGTGTCATAGATACAAATGCGTGAGGTTGATCAGAATTTAAAATATTACTGACTGGTTTACCTCGGCAAATGTGTAGTGTTCAACCTCTATCAAGACCGAATTACATGTTTATATCTTTGCTAAATAATGTAGTAATTTCAATTAGCTTCTTATGACAGTTATCGGTTTTAGCGAAAAGTTTGATGTCGTCTATGTATGTACATAAGGTGAGTAATATATGTATTGCTGCTTAATTTGTACCTGTTTTTGTTATTGTTAAGGAGATAAGACAGCGGATTAAGAGCGAGACAAAACCAAGTGACTCAGCGAATCTCCCCGAAATATGCCATTCTGAATATATATTTCATCTGTCGTTACTGTATTCGCACCGTTAGAAACCTGTAATGTCGTTCGCTAGTCTGACATGGCCCTTTCCAGAAATTGTATAACAATGGGGTTGATGTTATAAATATGTAAAACCTCTAATAACCAGGAACGAGGTACACTGTCAAATGCTTTCTTGTAGTCAATCTAAGATATATGAAGATTTCTTTTTCGAGTCTGAGCGTGTTTTAATATTGTAGCATCTATTATAAGTTGTTCTTTACATCCTTTATCCTTATGTCTACATCCTTTTTGTTCTTCAAATAAGCTGTTATTGCGTTCTAAGTGGCTGTTGATGTTACATGTAATGAGTGATGTAATGAGTTTGTATAGTGCTGGAAGACATGTGATTGAGCGGTACTGTGATGGATTTACTGTATCTGAACTTTATGGTAACATACATATATGTAATACCTTTTGTTATAGATTTAAGCAATTGTTGTTGACCTTTAATAATTTCGGTAATATTATTTGCTAGTATACCGTGAAGTGAGAAAAAAATTGTGCAGACTATCTATTCCAGCGGCTTTCCAATACTTCATTTTTCTTGTAACTATGGCTATATCCTCAGTAGTAATATCGGGTAATTCTATCATTTCAAGGCTTGCCATTCTACTTGCTTCTTTGTCTATCCACCTAGCATTATAATTTTGATCGGTGATCTGCACAGTAGTTTTTAAGATCTTTCGCTTGAGGTAACCCGTTATGTTTATCGGCCGGTAAATTTCTAGTTTTTAATGACCTATAGAAGCTCTTTTCGTGTGAAGCAAACATTTTATTATCTTTTTTCTCTGTAATGCTTTGAGATACCTAGCTAAGCGTTGTGACTTTAGTGTTATTTTTTGTTTTAGTGTATCCAAGTACTCTTCTGGTCTAACATTATTTTGTTCGTGAATTGTGTGAATCTTCATACGATTGAAAATTGACTGCGCTGCTGAAAATACTTTTCTAGACCTGTTTATATACTGAGTTAACCTACCTATATCAGCTCTTAAACTGTTATATCATTTTCAATTCTTATTTGCCACTTAGGTTTTCTGAGTTCACATCACTTTGTAAATGTGTCTCTATGTAGAGTATGGATCTTATATCCTAAAATATTTGCTTATAACTAGTGCGCTGCAGTATACTAGTGTACGTATGAATATTAAAACTGATTCTGTAGTAAAAAATCTGCCGAGTATATGTTCATTAAAAGTATTAATAAATCCGTACAGCATTTTATTTTCTCTTAGTCTAAGTAATTTAGGACGAACTGCTGGGTCCACATCGCGATATTCCATAAGTATAGTTTCTAATTGGTTAATTAATTCCTGTGTCGATGTATCTATTTGTGTGACTTGAGAGGTGTGTGTGCTGTCTGTTTCTTGTGAGACAATCGTAATATTAGATTAGTTATTGATCTGGATGGAGGCGTCTAGTGTAGCGAATGATTGTTGTGTGGTTAATATGATAGTGGGCGAAGATGGTGAAGAGTGAAAGTTTGTATTTGATGGTATTAGTGTGGTCTCTTCTAAGCTGACATGTGAGAGATGTCGTAATAAGATTGTATTATTTTCTAATTGTTCCTTTTTCAGTATCTATGAAATCTCTTGTTTTAGGCTATTAATTATATCATCAGATAACATTTAATTATTAATAATAACCCTTCTTAACTTTATATGTGGATATCTTAGTGTAAATTGCTCGTGAAGTTTTTTGCAATACATAGTCCTATTTGTCCCAAGTTTAGTGATATATAAATATGTGCGCATGATAAACGTATTTAATTCGTCAGTCCATTGCATACGCACTCTTGTTTTACCAGCTTTCGTGGTCACAGGTTGAGTGACGTGTGCTTCCTGTGAAACATCGCTAGCCGAAGATGACGATGTATTATTATAGTGACCTTTTTGCGGTATTGTGGAGTGATAATGTATTTGCTTTGTTGTTATATCGCTTACGATTTTGAGTAATGTTTTGAGGTTGTGAGTAGCGAGTGAGTTAAATTATGGTGATGTAGGTCGCACTGCATCTGATTCGATGGAATATCTAAATGGAAATTTGGTTTTAGTTGATTGAGTTCTTCTTTAACTTCGTCTCGTATCTGATTTATTGTATGTTGTGATAGTAATTTATTGCGGATTGTAGCCCTACGTTGGTCTCCTACTCTTTGTCGGCTTATTTGCAAATTCGGGTATTTTCTAAGAACTTTAGGTGAAGGGGTTCAAGTTATGTTTTTGTATCTGTATCTAATGAAGTTAATTGATAATATGTACGCAATAAGAGTTTAAATAAAGAGAGAGAGAGTTTTAATAAAGAGTTCGCATACTAGCGACTAAGCTCCCCCTTAGCCATGCAGCTCTCGGCGTATGCTGTTTCACCTTAGCTTGGGTCCTACTCTTACTCCTAACCCTAACTACGTATCTACCTACCTACCAGTGCCACGTTAGCCACGCCAGTAAATTCTATGTCGTGTGTCCGCCCCCCACGTAATCAGGTGGTCGATCAGGACGTGTGGTTGGTTTTTAGGGGGCTTATTATCATTGTTATTCCTCCTGCGGGTGAACATAATTATATACACTATAATGTTCATAGTACTTTTCCTTCGTATTACTGATATGATAACAAGTTTATACGTTGATCTAATGTGTCTATAACCTGTATCAATTAAATTACCATAAACCAAATTGCTAAGTGACCGACGTTCTGTATAGTTATTGCGATCATATCATTTTATCGCAACTAAAACATGATACAAAAATATTACTGCACGGATGTGCGTAGTGGTTTAATTGGTCGCTTGACCATTGCCACTGCGCCGAGTGTTGTGGGTTAGATCTTCACACGGGGCAAAGAGTTATATGATACACAAATAGGTAGTTGTTTCGAGCGTTCTTTGTGTCCGTTGTTTAAATGTTTGAAAAGTATGCAGCGATATAGGCTTTTTAAGAAGTTGTATTATTTAAAAAAGGGAAGATTTATTTTCAAAGTCAGTAAAACTTCTAACTGTTCCATTCGTATCGCAGTAAGTTGTTAAACTAAGGATGTTAAAACTTACCAACGTAGTTAAATATTCCTTAGCAAACGCCCCGAGGCCACAAACAAGGCTTATTTCGCAGTCGTATTTCCGGCTCTTAAAAGAATAAATAAGTTTAATAAATCGAAGATACCCAATAAAGAAAACAACAATATTAAGTTACGACTTTTTTCTACCTATTTCTTTTATTAAAAAACTATATTAAGTTTTTAACATTTAAAGATTGTTTGAGCTGTTATTTATTAACCTGGTCACAGAATCCACGGTTAAATCTTAAGTAGCTTGATGGTAAAAGTATCTTTATTCATATACAGAAGACCGCAGCCGAATAAAAGTTCCATATAGTAGAGTTTTACTGTGGGCACGGGTTAGGCTAGAGGTTATTGTTATGAGGAGCGTTGGCCACGAAGCAATATTTCTTCTACAATTCTATTGTCGTTTCTGTGATACAAGCTAGGCATAGTGCCTCCTTATCACCATGCGTCGTTGCCACCTTATTTTAAATACACACAGTGGTTTCATATAAAAGGACGGCTGACGTACTAGGTATAATTCCTCTATAGTAGGTCATTTGTGGGGAATTTCCAAACATTCTAAGAATGAATATAAAGAACATTAAGACTCAGAATAAAACAATTTTTATCGAACTGACTACTTGACGCATACGCAGTGGCCATTGAAACCACTACGGCATTCGTGCAGTCACTCGCAATTACTTTCATGTGATTCTCATTCCAGCATCTATACTCGTCTCCCTCCAATTCTTGGGCTGTCATGGCGCCGGACCAAACGTTCGCCTCAGTTTCTTCGATATCGACCTCCTTCGGTATACCGCGGAGGGCAAGAAAGGCAACGTGATGGTATCTCCAGCCAGCGTCAAGTCTACCCTGGCTATGATCCTAGAAGGCGCTCGAGGCAACACCGCTGCAGAAATCAAATCTGCTTTAAGAGTATCTCCTGTGAAAGATGACTTCAGAGAAGAGTTGATGGTGTTTCTTAATGCTTTGCAGGTAATAACTATAATTAACTGCATCTCTTGGGAAGAAAGGCAGATAAGTTTGTGTATTATGTTGACCTGCCATATTATATAGGAGGACTGCCTAGTTGGTCACGTGACTTAAGGGTGCACTGATGTTTTTGGTTCGATACCCGGTAGTGTTTTCTACAGATATTATGAGTTTGCAAATGTGCCCGGTAGGTATCAATAGGATCCTCCCCACCTATCACGTGATGCTTGAATTGTAGCTCGCCAAATGTAATACGCCTCTGTTTACCCCATTGGATATATCGCACCCTTAATAAAACAGAGACTTATCTCAGTATTTTGGATTAAACAAATTTGAACTCTATTGCAAAGATTTAACACAAATATAATATTAGAATTTAACATATACAATTAGAGTTCAAATTGCCTTACTTTCAAATTTCAAGTTAAGTCGCTGTTTTAATAAGAGTGCGATATATACAAGAGACATAGAGTGACTTTACGTATATGTGTATACAGATATACTCGTATAGCCGTTTTCGAATCCAATGTCACTCTTCTTCATACAGCATTGCAATTCTGTATAATTTCACATTTTGTATAACTCACAGTGTCTTTTTTATATACGTAATATAAAATAACCATATAGCCGTGCCCGCGGTTTTACCCACGTTTATGATTACTGCGCCGCCCCCGTGGGTCCTAGCGTGATGTTATATAACCTTCCTCGATCCTAACCATCACTAAAATCATTTTTCAATTCGAACCTGTAGTTCCTGAGATTAGCGCGTTCAACCAAACAAACAATCTCTTCAGCTTTATAATATTAGTATAGATGTTGTTAACGTTCACAAGGCATTCAGGTCCAAAAAAATTTTTTTTGGTATTTTCCCCTTCAATCATTTTATACAGCCTGGAAGTCTTATACAAAATAAAAAAACTACTAAAGTAAAGTTCATCTGCTATCTGTTTATATGTAAAACTTCAGAAAATCCCAATTCAATTAAAATGTGTATTTTCCTTGTATACAATCTGGGAGTGTAACCAGGTTGTCGTTTTTGTATAACGAGTAGCAATTTGCGATGGATGTGTGTGGGAATTTCCAAGAGGCAGGACTATTAGAAGGAGATCAGGTTTTGAAATACTCCGAAGATAGCCTAGACAGGTATTTCCAAAAACATAAGATATAATTTATAACACTGAATATATTATAAGCATTAAAATGAATATATTTTGTAATGCGCTTATATATTTTGATAAATTTTCCTTGTTGATAACAGGTTTTGATGTTAAGCGCAATACACACTGAGGCCGCCGGGCCGCCGACAATGCCCGGCGACACAACCCGGCGGCCTGTATGAAAAGAATCATGTCGGCAACATGCGCCCGCGCGTGTTTCCCGCCGACATGTTGGCGGCTTGGGTACGCCTGCGCTCAGTTGCCAAGATACACCACCAAAATTGTATAACACAATCACACAACCTTTATCGACACGCGGCAATCACTGACTGCCAAATAAATTTCTCATCTCAAGCCGCCGACATGTCGCCGACCAAATTTTCCGACTTGTATTAAGTGAAGCCGCCAACTAGACCGCCGACAAAAAGTTGCCGACATATGTCGGCGGCCCGGCGGGCTCAATGTGTATTGCGCTTTAAAGTTAGCACGGTTTAATATCTGATCAGACTTGTTAAGTCATTACGGTTAGAGGTAGCCGATAGCCACATTATATACGTATATATACTTGAAGGAATAGAGGTATGTTATATCCACATTACGCCAGCTATGATTCATGGTCCGAAGTCATAGGTCAACCTTTTACGTGCTTACGCATACGTCTACAGGGCACAGTTCCAGTCTCCATGTTATTTTGAGAATTACTTAACACACAAACCCAATAAAATTACAATATGGATACAGGATACGAGATTCGAACCCAAGATCTCATGCACGTTATACACATTCACTATTGTAGCGCTACCGAGGCAGTTTCTTAATTTGGTGCTTAAAACCCAATAATAATAATGTCCTCCAGACCGAATTTCGGCCACGGCGGCCAGTCTTAACAGAGACTGGCCATCTGCGCAGGAGATATTATAGTGCACAAGTGTGTGCGCAAACACAAGTGCACTCTCTGTTCCCTAACTCTCATGATCCGATGGGACGGCAATCCGACACGACCGGAGAGAGATCAGGCGCAGGACCAACGGCTTTACGTGCTTTCCGAGGCACGGGGGTGTCTAACACCGCCAACTTCCTAACTCCGGGCTGCTATTGAGATTTCTTTACAGAAAAACCCAATAGCTTTTTGTTGGCCCGACCCGGGATTCGAACCCGAGACCTCATGCACAGCAGTCGCATTCACTACCGCTGCGCCACGGAGGCAGTAACTAAACCAACCCAATAACTCTTTTTCCGACCCGGGAATGCCACTATCAAACAAACATATCCGCAAAGTTTTGGCACGATGACCATTAACCACTTACGAAGGTTTCTATATTGGTACACTTTTCTTTTTACTATAGACACAAAGGCTATATCAGTTACCAACATGTAGGAAAAAATATTTAAATATTTCTAACTTTATTGTATCAAATTTCAGACGAAGACCAAAAATATATCTCTTGATAGTGCAAACGCTATATTTTTATCCAACAAGCTTCAAATAAATAAAGAATATGACATGGTAGTGGAACGAATGTATAAGTCAGAAGTGGGCAAACTTGACTTCAACAACGCCAAGTATTCAGCAGACACAATCAACGGTTGGGTAAAGGACAGAACTCGGGGACTCATTCCTAGTATTATTGAAGAAGGTAAGTTATAATTGAAGTCCTTTTATCATTTTACTAGCTAAATACGGCCGTGATTCGCTGTAGTTTAGACTAATACTAATTGTTTTTATTCAAACCTTAGAGTTTCTTGTTTCCGCTGGTGCTTGGGATAAAATAGATATAAAAGACTCTTTTAAAAAATGCAACATTCTGTAAACCTCAAAAGTCAATCCATCAACTACATGTTGAGTTTTGCGGACACAAACATATAAAAGCTGATTTATATGTAGAAATTAGTTTAAATAGCTAAGCAGACTAGGTTGTAATTTTTGTATAAGTACCCGGGATAAGAACACAAGAACTTAATGTACAGCAATCGCATTCACTACTACTGCGCCAAAGAGGCAATTTTTAGCTGTAAACCTTATATATGGTATATATGTACCTACAAATTTATAGCGCTTTACGCATACTCGCTGTATACGACTTTACAAACGTTTTAATAATAATAATAATAATAAAAATCTCTTTATTGACATAAGTTTGTTTTACAATTATTTGAATCCCTGACCCCTGAGCTAGTTAAATACTGTATTACAGGGGTCAGTTTATTCCCCATATCACAGTGTACAATAATGTCAATATTGTATTAATGGACCATGGTAAAAACTTATAAATTAAAAGGTAAAACCAAGAACTAAAATATAAAAATTTGTATGTGTGTGTGGGTCTCTGCGTGTAAGTGTGTGTGCGTGTGTGTAGATGTTTGTGCGTATGTGTGCGTCCGTGTGTGTGTGTGTGTGTGTTCTATTGTCATCGTGGTATGCTTAAAAGATATTCAGTCGCCTCATAATCTAGGGATTTCAGGTATGTTACAAGAACTTTCTTTATTTCATTGTTATTGAGCTTTTTAATTTTTATTATTTTATTAACATTGTTGTATAAGAACGGTGCTAAAAATTGGTACTGTCTTTGTGCGAAGGATGTTTTAACTCGAGGTTTTGGGCACCGAGTTCTTCTTTTGGCTAGTTCTGTTGAGTTAGAGACGCTCTTTTTGTGGTATCTTCTGACTACTTCGTTGATATAAATTTTACGTATTGTTAAAACACCGGTTTTTTCGTACAACTGAACTGTAGGATGTCTAAACGGTAAGTACATTAGGACTTTAAGTATCGTTCTTTGAGCACGTTCTGCGGTGATGAGGTGCGTTTTACCCGCTCCCCCCCATACAGATATGCTGTACCTAATAAGGCATTCACATAGTGCCCCATAAGTTTTGATCATGAGATTCTGGTCGGCCACAGCACGTAGATTTTTAAATACATAAATCATTTTTCTAATCTTGCTCGTTAGGGATGTTATGTGACAATTCCATGCAAGTTTTTCGTCCAATATGACCCCCAGGTATTTAATTTGTGTAACGCAAGACAGAACTGTGCATTTACAGGTGGAGCGCTTTTTTACGAGGTTGCATGGGTATGTATGAATTTTGAGAGTGTGGTCAGATCCGGGTTTGGTTTTCACCGATTTGGTAAAACAGATGTATTTCGTTTTACTAATGTTTAATGTTTTGAGAATGGCACGAAGAATATCGCGTCCCAGAAAGGCAGAATTATCTGTGACTTAAATAATTTTTTTAAACAGGGTTAACCTGTTTAAAACTTATTCGTTACTTCTGACAACAAATCATCAGTAACATCTTAGGGCTAAGAAGTTGGCAATCTTTCAGCTTCATACAGGGCAAAGCATTTAAAATCGATCTACCTGATCTCCTCCAGTTGGGACAGATTGTCACTCCATTGGTGTGAGAGTGCATTTGTATCTGCGCATTTGTGCACTATAATATATCTTGCTAATGTTTTAAGATTGGCTGCCATGACCGAAAATTTGTCTATGATTAGATTTGCATCTTAATTACTGTTCGTTATTTCTTTCAGTCCAAATCCCACCTACCGCGGAGATGCTGATAATGAACGCGCTATACTTTAAGGCACCTTGGAAGCTCGCCTTTAATCCTAAGGCCACTCACAGTGACTGCTTCTACAATAAAGATGTCTGTAGAAACGTCGCCATGATGGATATTCAGTCTTGTATCAGCTACGCTTTTGTGGAAGAGTTGAGGGCACACGCTTTTGAGTTGCCTTATCAGGTACGATAGTTTATGCTCTATGCTATTTTATTAAAACCATGCATACGTTCACTTTTATTCCCGAAAGGGTGGGCAGAAGTATTACACCCACAAGTTTGGTTGACGTAATAGGAAGTGCATTGCTGTCTACTGGACACAAATCGAGATTCCATTCTGTTACTGAGAATATTTTGAAAAGAAAATCCAAATAAGACGTTGTCTGACCTGGTTATTGAATCTGAAAGCTAACGGACAGCAGTCGCATTCTAGTGCCTTTGTTCTTAAGCCTTTTGCTCTTAAGCGGACTACCGCTGCAGCACCGAACAAAGGCTTTGTTTGCCAATATGTTTATTTCGAAAGTAGATACATTAGATGGCCTCTTTGGTCCTGGTTAGAAAATTCCAGATTACGTGACCAGTCTATCTTGTCCGGGACGTCAACTAATTTCCTTCTCTTCTTAGCGTATCGTTAGCAAAATCCTTTTAAATTATATATTTTCCGGCCAGAAAGCAGCTACGCTAGCTAGCTGCGTTGTCAGAGGCAGCCAACAGATCTTTCTGCTTGCAAATTGTCGGGCACGCAGGGCATGATATAAGGTGTGATATCGTTTGTCTTGCACCGCATGCGCAAGCCAGATCGCTATCACCTGAGAGTTTCCACCTAAACATGTTTTCTTAATTTCCTTATAACTATTAAATTATGAGGTGGAAAATAAACTTAACGCTTAATGACCTGTGCTATTCAATCAATGAGTCATTTACCAGTACTAGTTCCGAACCAAATCTGTTTACCAAACATTCTTACAACGTGACCTTCACGTGTTTATAATGGGCCCACTGTCACCGGTTTTTGATAACAACGTCGATATTATAATTAATATTTAATTGACTTTTATATCTATTAACATTTAGTTGCCATTCAACTGACTAATTTATCTACTTTAACTGCACGGATGGCGTAGTGGTTTAGGTGGTCACTTCGCCACTGTCATTGCGTGGAGTGTTGTGGTTTCGAATCTCACACGGGACAAAATTTTGTGTGATTCACAAATGGTTGTTCCGAGTCTGGGTATTCTTTGTTTCCATTGTTTGGATGTTTGTAAAGCCTCTGTGATACAGGAATTATGCAAAGTGTGGCAGTTGCCTTAAAAAATAAAACTGTTCAAACTTTACCAATTTTTGATTAACTATGCATTACGTCATGTAAATTATTTTATTATGTTTGTATTTTCTAGTTTAAATTAACTCCATATAAAATTTGTGTGCATTCAGGATATAATTCAGTAAAACGTGCATGTTTTTTTTAAAACCCCCTCTTGTACTAGGAATAAGTCCTGTGTCGTGGGGGACTTTACTATCATTATGCATATATACAGGCTAGACTTTTCATACATTGGACGTCCTGCCCCGTGAGAGATGTTACACTAGTTACAAGATGTTACAAATGCCATCAGTATGGTCACGCAGCGAAATCTTGCAAAGAGGTTACACCTACGTGTGGACATTGTGCTGAAGCTGGACATTCGATGACCGAATGTACAAAGAAGGAAGATGTTCCTAAATGTGCTTAAAGCTTTCGTTTTAAGAAGCCTAGCAACCACAAGACGGGTGAAACTGATTGTCCAGCCAGAAAACAAGCTGAATATATGTAGATATATAAACTCAGTAGATAATGAGGGAGCCTAGATCGCCGCCGCGCCGTTTATTTATATCTATATCACTTACAATAGTTAGCTTAGATGCCCATTATTAGACATATCCTATGTTTATTTCATAAACATTATATATGTCAACTAATATTTAAATACAAAATTATATAAATAAGTTATATTATTTTCATTGTAATAGTAACTTATTATAGAACAGTCTATATTTGTTAAATATTGTTAAGAATGCCCTTCCTATTTCACTATAATAGCACATAATCATCGCCTGTGATACAGGTATAATCTAGTACAGGTGTCCAAAGCAAAGTATCCTTTTTTTTTACGTGTGGGAATGCATTACGCATACCCCTCCGCGGGGGCGGGCGGAGGGGTTATGTCGGACTCGCCGGGGTAAAAGAAAGATGGAATAAGAATAATGTACCTCCCGGAATACCGACTAAACCTACCACGGTGTTCCTCGACAAAACCACTATCGACGGGGCCGCGCGAATCACTTGCACATGCGGTCGCGACCCCGCCGAGGTTTCGGCCCGCCGTATGAAACGGCAGGCCACTACACGAACAGACCTACCCAAAGGCACTGATTCTCTTTAAACCCTACTGTCCCCCCCCCCTAGAGGGGAGACGGACTCGAAACAGAGGCGCGCGTGGGAACACGCACGCCGCCTCTCGGACCTGGTGCTGAACGGATGGCGGGCAGGCCCACAAAGCCCACCACCCCCAGGTCAATCCTCAGGGTGGCTAGAGGTCATCTCGCGCCCTCCGGCGCCCGGTTCTGCGGTTGGGGAGAGGGTTTAAACGCTCCCTCTCCCGCTCCGCCGCCTCCTTGATGGAAATGTTGCGTTCCACGATCTCTCACTCCGGACCATAGACTGAACTACGGCCGGGAGCGAGAGGGCAACCAATCCGACTGCCGCGATCAACTCACGGCGCTGCGATGCCCAGGCGGGGCAAACCGCCAAAGTGTGCAGCGCCGTGTCCTGAACTACGTCGCGGCAGTCGCCGCAGTGGAGACAACCGGGCGTCTCTTGCCGGCGTATACGACACAGGAACTTGCCAAAACAACCGTGGCCAGTCATTACCTGTGTTAGCCGGAAGGTGAGGGCGCCATGCCGCCTCTCCAGCCACTCCTCAAACACGGGACTTACCGCCACGATCGTGGCGTGCCCGAAAATAATGTATCCTATTTTAAGTATTTTTAAGACCTATTGTTATTCATATTTGTGCCAACTTAAACTTAATAAACAAACAATTAATATTATTATTATTATTAAAAAAACGGAACACATATAGCACCCAGACTGGGAACATCTATTAATAATTGATTACACACGGGGTCTTACATGGTATGGTAATTCACAATTAATTGTTTCGAGGTTGAGGAGAGCCTTTGTATCTGTTGTTTCAATGTTTGTAAATTTTCTCAGACCCAAGATTGATAGTTACTGCAGAAATAGCCTTTTAAAAGGTATAAGAATCTATTCCTCGTACAATATTTTTATGTGTTTACAATTTTTGAAACAAATTTGACAATTTCAGGGTGGGCGCTACTCCATGATCGTGTTAATGCCCATAGATCGTGATGGAAGTGAGGATCTGGTCCGCGACCTACCTTACTATGGCCTGTCACAGATAGCCAAGAATATGTACATTACAGACCTCGTTTTGACGATGCCCAAATTCAGCGTGGACTACGACGATAATATGGTCAAACCATTGAGAAGTGTAAGTATTAAAATCGATTGGATACATTACATAACACATACTGATACTTATATAACCAAGAAGGGTAGCCAGAGGTACATATATTACATCCCCATTTAAGATTCTATTTGAAAGGAATCTGCTAATTTCAACGCAAGCGGCGGTTGCCCAATGGATAAGGCATTGGACTTGCGATCGAGAGGTCGCGGGTTCGAATCTCACCGATTTCACTACTAACATGAACCCACTCCTAACATAAGCATTCTAGCTTAACTGAGGGGGTTTACAAGAATACTAGTAATTTGACACCCATATTGCTAGGGCCCTTTAAAAAAAGTGCAATACTTCCTTGTATTACATACTAACTGTCCCCCGCGGTTTCACCCACGTTTATGATTGTTGGTCCACTCTAATAGCTCGTAGCGTGATTTTAGCTTATATGTTACTCCTAAATAAAGTAGCTTTCTAATGGTTATTTTATAATTGGTTCAGTAATTTTTGAATTTATTTATTAGAAATTAAAATACAAAGCTTATATTATCTTTAAATAAATAAAATATATTAAATAATATATTCTATTACATACACACAACACCATCTAGTCCAAACTAAGCAGAGCTTGTACTATGGGTACTAGATATTGGATAAACATACATATATACCTTTTTTTTTGTAAATCCTTAAATATTATACATAGAAACACCCAGACCAAGACAAACATCCATGTTCATACACACAAATGTTTGACTAGTGCTGGAATCGAACCCGCGACCTTAGGCGTGGCAGTCGGTTACACTAACCACTACGCCATCAAGGCCGACATTAATATCGATCTTTATAATATTAGTGTAGACTTTCAGACTCCGTGCGGGTACTGATAATTTCCTAAGCGAAATCTCCAATCACAATTAGCATTAGACTATATAAGTTTTCAATTATGCCTTGCACTCTAATAACTGACAAGTTAAGAAGATGCTGTGTTGTCATTCCATATTGTTAGTGTTGCGCATTCGTTTTGTAGCAACGTAGGAGGCTATCTTTTAAGTCGTGAATAATAGTGACCGAAGTTTTCAGGACAATGTATGGTTTGGTAATCTTATTAAACCTTTTGAACGCCAACGTCGGCTATACTCGACATGCGCAAGCGTGCCCTGTGCGCCAACGTCTATACTCGTCAGAAAACAGGTCACAGAAAATACAAAATAAACATATTAAATAATTACTTTTCTGTGTTTGATTGATACAACTTAAAAATTGAATCCCCATTTGTTACTTAATTGTACACAGAAAACAAAATTGCATATTAGTTATTTAAATATTTAATCATAAAAAACAATATATATCGATTTTCGGGCTTGGCGTACAGAACATGGAGGTGCCGTTATGGCGTGGCATTCAAAAGGTTAAAGGTAAATTGGAAGATGTTTATGGTGAATTTAATAATGCGTACCGTGAGTTAACAGGTTCACAACGAAAACTGGTTTTCTGTTTGGAAATTCTCAGTCTGCACGCAGTCTGGTATAAGATTAACCATACTAGCTGTTTTTAAGGGTAGGCTAAGCGTGAATGAGCTTATGTTGTAAGCAATCGTAGACTACGGTATCTGAGACGCGCCGAATGATTGCCACCTTGCTTGTCACTTGACACAAAAAAGCAAATTTCGTACAATTTTATGGCATGTTCATCATGATAATTTTTTTATTAGATCGCTTTTGTTTCTGTTGCATAGTATACATTTTGTTCTCCTCTTCTCTGAAAGGTACATAACACAAAATGAGTTAACGGACACGCGACAGTCAAACGCATGTTAACTGCTGGGATTAGCTGACTGAAATACAGCCAATCAAATCACTCGATATGAGTTTGATTTTGGCACGCTGTTTCGGAAACCCGATACTAAAGACGTTTTTTGTTTTAGATGGGCATCACCTCACTGTTCTCTAAAGCCGCAAACTTATCAGGCATCTTCGATTCAGGAGACTCTCCTTTTATTAACAGCATGTACCATTCGGTTCACATGACAGTGAACGAAGAAGGTACTGAGGCTGCAGCAGCTACCACCAGTTTCGTGGTACCTTTGATCAACAATAAGGTGCAGCTGCGAGTAGACAGACCATTCCTGTTCTTTATAAAGGACACAAAACTAGACGTGATACTGTTTGAAGGCAAGATTGAAGAGCCTACAGAGTTTGTTGAGGCTCCTAAAGGTAAATAAATAAGATATAATGTTCTTTCCGCTATTACATATGTTTTGTACTTCTTAATATTCTCAAGTTGCCAATTACTAGAATTGTTATTAAGTCTATGCTTGTGTTTAAAAGAGTTTAGTAGTAGTATTTTTGATTAAAGTCTGATTGATATCTTAACCAATGGACTATTTTATTGATATACGCATGATCTCTTTCTTAACGTAAGTAAATACCTAAGGGGTTGTTTAGTTCTTGATTACAATGGAGGTTCACCTTTCCTTTCACAAAGTACACACAGAAATATTTATAAAGAAAAATAAGGATATTCATATTAAATCCTGCAATGACCGGGATCGAGACGCAATGCAATAAATGTAGTGTGTGGCTCAGCGTCGACTAATTAATTGAGGAAAAGGAAAGTCTTACAAATTAAATTAATATAAATTAAGAAATTACAACATGCAACAGTTTATAGTAACAACTACTAATAAACTACGCAGACTGTGCACCGCAGACGAAAAATCTGTCATCTGAGAAAAGCCTTAAAAACGATTGTAAATATTTCGACTGAGACTACACCTCGTTTAGGTTTTGGTTCTCTTTGGGCCTATATCTAGGAATGAGTCCCTTTAAGGACAGTTAACGTTGGACACATGGTATGAAAAATATGTCAAAATGTAACTGTCCGTAGCTAAAATGGCACATTTCTGAATGCAGGAACCGGTATCTTATTGTAATCGAGATCTACAAAAGTGCTACTTTTCCTTAGCACAAGTATAATTCTATTGACAATCTGTCTATTTAAAGACTAGTGTTTTTTTTATGAAGCATTTATGTAATTATGTTGAACTTTTTACACTATTAAAAGTGGATGACAATATTTTTAGTAATACACATTAAAAGAATAATGGTTAGAACCATAATATTATTGCAAGAACATTTTAAAAATAAGTGTCTTAAACCTTGAGTTCATAAGAAAGAATTCTCATAAGAGACTGAAACTGAACCGCAAATTAGCTACATTATAATCTTTACTAATATTATAACGCTGAAGAGTTTGTTTGTTTGTTTGTTTGAACACGCTAATCTCAGGAACTACTGGTCTGAATTCTAAAATTATTTTAGTGCTCATTTATCGAGGAAGGCTGTAAGCTATATAACATCACGGTACGACCCACAGGGGCGGCGCAGTAATAAAAAACGCGGGTGAAATCGCGGGCACATCTAATAATTATACATGTACAGATTTTATATATTATCTATAGACTCTTAATCTTAGGTTCTCTAAAATATAGTTTTAATAAAAATATATCTTCACATCAGATGACTAAGATTTTTTATAAGGTCATATTTCAAACTGATATCGATAATAATCGATTTTATTTGCGAAAATATTTAATATCGTTCGACTTGTTCTTACTACGACAAATTCTTGGCAATTTTTATTATGTACAATTTTTTTTTTATATTTCTTTCCTTATATATACATCTATGAATTTTATGCGGGCATTATTATATTGTTATACTTCTTAGTTTTATTATAAGACATATATTGTTTTAATAAATTAAATACCACATCATTGTCCACACAATGAGGTGTTAAATGCATTTATAAATTGAGAATGTTATATTCTAATGTATTGTAAACAAAATAATAAACAATAAATAAAAACAAATATATATTGTTACTACTTTTTGTTTCACTATTGTGGAGAAACGTGGTGTGATGTCCCTCCAACACAAAGGGAGGATCCTCCGACCAGGCTGGTTGATCGTACCTGGCGGGCCGTGGCCCGACGGTTGATGTCGGGAGCTTGTATATATACTTAGTCGCTGTGTAAACTCCACTTGTGCGATGCAGAATATTATGACGTCATATGAGCGCTTGTTGTATGTAGCGCCATCTGTTAGATGTAGGCGAAACTTCTTCGTCTGTGCGGAGTAGCCACAGTATTCCCCCTAAGACCGAAGATGGATCAGGTTGATGAGACAGCTGTCGATGCTGCTGAAGAGCGTTGCCAGTGCCCGTGAAGGATGCCGCTAGTTCCAGTGAGTCGGAACTGTATGCCGCTAGACCTTAGTGAGTTGGGTCTAAGTGCGGTGAGCGGTGCGTATGCTCCAGTGAGTCGGGGTTGATGCTGCGTAGTTGCTGCGTCGTGCCTGGCTGCTGCGTTGACGGCGAGCGAGGTGCCCTGCTTGCGTGGACCGTGTGTGCAGTGGGTTGAGTCTTGACGCTGGTGAGGCCGTAGGGAAGACCAGGCTATCCGTTCGCTGCAGGCGTGTGGTGGTCCTTGTCGAGGCCGAAGATGATGGCTGGTTGGCTGCGACTTGATTACTGCTCATTTGGAGAGGTGCTGTGTGAGAGAAGTGAAGATGATGGCGATGGTTGCTGCTGCTTATCTGCTCCGTGAAGGCTGTTTCCATCGACATCGGGTGCTGGCTGATCACGTCGGGGTCACCAACGTGGTGCGATGTCCCTCCAACACAAAGGAGGATCCTCCGACCAGGCTGGTTGATCGTGCCTGGCAGGACGTGGCCCGACGGTTGACGTCGGGAGGTTGTATATATACTTAGTCGCTGTGTAAACTCCACTTGTACGATCCAAAATAGTATAACGTCATTTGAGCGCTTGTTGTAGTAGCGCCATCTGATAGATGTAGGCGAAACTTCTTCGTCTGTGCGGAGTCGCCACACTATTAATTTTTCCTGTAATTTTATGATGACAACAGACAAAATACCCAGATAATCTTTTCTGATACGGAAATGTATACTACGATCAATTTAACTTACAATAAAGACGTAAGGCTAGGTTAGAAATACATATACAAAAATAAGGATGAAAGTAGATAATTATTTTTGTTTTCAATTTTAGTTCAACCTCAAGTACCCGTGAAAGACGAACAAATACCAAAACGATCTTTTTCTGACCAAGCAAAGCAAAATACAAGTGAGCCCACGTTCAACGAAGCGCAGCCTACCAACAACCCTGCTCACCCCAGTCAATCAAACTTAAACCAAGAAAGTCAGCCAGCCAACAAGCAGTTACCAAATCACTCGACAACTGACAAACCCAGCCAGGATAGACCGGTTCATAGCAACCAAAATAACCATACTCAATTCAACTTGAATCGACAAAATCTCCATTCACCATCAAATGTGGTTTCAAATCAGTCAACGACTCACAAACCTAATCAGAATCAACCAAATGAATACCATCAGCATTACCCCGACAACTTCTATTCGAACCAGCAAAATTCATATCAGCCATCAAATGAGAAGGTTCCAAATCTTTCCACTCCTTCTCAATCAAACCCAAATCAAGCCACTCATAGTTCAAATCCACACCAAGTCTCAACTTTGACTGACTCAGACATTAAAGGTCATAAGGATAAGGATGGAGTTTTCTCTGCTATAAGAAGATATTATTATACTTCTTGGTTTAATTATAAGAAATATTTTGTTTTATTAAAATAAATATCACGTCATTGTCCACTCAATGAGGCTATAAATGCATTTATGAATTGAGAATGTTATATCCTAATGTTATATCCTAATGTATTGTAAACAAAATAATTAAACAATAAATAAAAACTAATATATACTGTTACTACTTTTTGTTTCACTATTAATTTTTCCTGTGATTTTATGATAAAAACACAAAATACCCAGATAATCTTTGTAGATACGAAAATGTATACTTCGATCAATTTAATTTAAAATAAAGAAGTAAGGTTAGGTTAGAAATACATATACAAAAATAAGGATGAAAGTAGATAATTATTTTTGTTTTCAATTTTAGTTCAACCTCAAGTACCCGTGAAGGACGAACAAATACCAAACCGATCTTTTTCTGACCAAGCAAAGCAAAATACAAGTGAGTCCACGTCCAACGAAGCGCAGCCTACCAACAACCCTGCTCACCCCAGTCAATCAAACTTAAACCGAGAAAGTCAGCCAGCCAACAAGCAGTTACCAAATCAATTGACATCTGACAAACCCAGCCAGGATAGACCGGTTCATAGCAACCAAAATAACCATACTCAATTCAACTTGAATCGAGAAAATGTCCATTCACCATCAAATGTGGTTTCAAATCAGTCAACGACTCACAAACCTAATCAGAATCAACCAAATGAATACCATCAGCATTACCCCGATAACTTCTATTCGAACCAGGAAAATTCATATCAGCCATCAAATGAGAAGGTTCCAAATCTTTCCACTCCTTCTCAATCAAACCAAAATCAAGCCACTCATAGTTCAAATCCACACCAAGTCTCAACTTTGACTGACTCAGACATTAAAGGTCATAAGGAAAAGGATGGAATTTTCTCTGCTATAAAAAGAACTTTAGGCAGTTTTGCGTTTTTCTGAATATCATAGGTTAATAAATAATATTATGCTTTTGTATATCTCATTGTTGTGAGATAAAATAAATATAAAATATAATTGATAATAAAAATAGTATGACTTTTTAAGTTAAAAATATCTATACATATAATAAAATTGTAACTGGTAAATGTATGTACATGGAGATATTAAAGAAAATTTAAGTGATCTCTTTATTAGAATTATAGAAGCCAAAACAATTACTTTTAGAGTTTCTGTTTGTATGTTTGTTTGCCCATCCTGCAAAAACTACTGCTCGTAATTGAAAGTGATTTTCACAATTGTATTGCGGGAGGACTAATTTACAAACAGGTGCATGTTTCATCTAATACGCCACTTAGAAGTTAAATCAGCTTCTTATATGCAAAGAAAAAAAATATACGTAGGTATTATCTTTCTTCTAATTCCACGCATACGAAGTGGCGGGCAAAGTTAGTATTTGTATATTATGTAAGTTGACAAGCGTCCATAACTTTTAATAATATTAGTTCTGTATTAAAATGTTCCTCTGCTGAGCACAAACTTCTTCTCAGTGTAAGAAAGGTAAGGCCTTAGTCCACCAAGCTGACTCAATTCGGGTTGGTAGACATCGCATATCTTCAAGAACATTATGGAGAATTCTCAGACATGCAGGTTTCCTAACAATGTTTTGCTTCATTGTTAAGGCGAGTGATTATAAACTGGTTAGAGGTGCGCACCTTAGGGCGCGTTCCCACTATGTCGTGACGATTAATTTATCGTTGGACGACTGTCGTCTCTAGCTGTTCCCATTATATCGACTGTTTATCGTCACTGTATCGTCGCAATATTTTATCGTTGAACGTGTAAACGACGAGATGATATTTTTATCGTGGCTACGATGGATAGTTGCAACAACGACACACGATTTGCCGTCATAATTAGTCGTGACGTTTTTTTATCGTTTTATGACTGTCGTGCTAGCAGTTCCCATTGACTAGACAATATGTCGTCACTGCAAAAAAAAGTCGTGTACTATAGTTAATCGTGTCGTCCTGTATGCGAACACCTCTATTTAAATACACAAGCCACGATGCTTTAAATGACACGATAATCTATCGTCACGACATAGTGGGAACGCGCCCTTAGGATCGAATTCGAGACCTCTGCGTGATTTTTAGTTAGAGAGGCATATGTTATTTTTAGAGCTGAGTTTGAATACAGCATAGCTTGTTGTAGTAATGAAGTATAAATCTGAGACATACATAGATCTGTCCGCATACAGAGCGAGCGAAATTAATTTACTTAAAAGAACATCGCTAGCTTTACTTTTTTTTATTGTTTTTTATTTTGATAATGTAATGAATTGAATAAGTTAAAAGTAACTGTATGTAATTAGAGATGATATTATTTTATTTTTTTACAGGGTGTAATTTAATAGTACATCGCTGGCTAACTGTTAAAGCTGATTTTTTTTTTATAAATACAATAACGGAACTAATTACGTATTATATATATTTCGGTAGATTAAATAAAGAGCTAATTATTTAGTGCATTCGTTAAACCGCAGGGTATGGTCAATCGCAAAGTTCAGACACATCACGCAGTGGCAGCAGCAAGGTGACCAATAACGGCCGCTTTCTATATCCAATCTCAATCGAAATATTGCTATCTGAGTTAGAATGTTAACAGATCTTCCATAGAAAATATGTCATGAATTTAGAAAGCGGCCTTTAATCCACTAGGCCACCCGTGCAGTCAATGTTATCGCTGCTTCATAACATACATGTATTAATATTACGACGTTACGATTCTTGCATAAAAACAACTGCTGCTGTCGACTACAACCAGCGCATGGGATAAAAATGGTTGTACACCGTCGAAAATAGAATGAACGATTTGATTGGTCATCGAGGTTTCTCAACCAGCGTAGAAACGCTGTATATTATTTGGCTGTGATTTTCTAACGTCCCATTTTCTGAATGCTAAAGAAGATTGACTTGCGTAGGTATACCTGCGGACCTCACGGTCGATATTAAGCATAAGCTCTACAATACACATATTATTACGACTATTTTTGCGTAGAGGTAGGCGGAGGTCGTGTACACGTACATTTTGCCAGCTATGCTATTAGGTCATGGTTCCAAGTTCCGTGGTGCTACTATGAATTTCTTGGCCCAAAACCGCAACGACACTATGCCCGACCCGGAAACTGAATCCGAGACTTCATAAACAGCAGTTGCATTCACTACCGCTGTGCCACGGCGCCAGTCAAAGTAAAAGGGAGGGGTGTACTAGTGTGAACTCATAAGTACGGTAATGAAAGTTAGGTCTGGCAAAAGACATATCAAAATAGAAAATGTGCAGTTGAGATCAGAGCATTGAAAAGTACGGGTAGTGTGTCTATGAAGGATAGATGGAGAAATAGTGCGTTAAGAGTATGTTGTTGCGTTGAATAACATAACTATATTATATTGGTAAGAGGAATTGAAGAATGTCGTTTAAATCCTGTAACGTAGCACTCGGCTAAAGATTTGCATAATCTCAATGAGGAATACTGTCCAGTTCTAATAAAAAAGCTTGTGGTCGGCCAGTGTTCGAAGTTAGAGCGTTAAATATTTTTTTGGCCTAGCCCTACTCAGACTGAGAAGAGGGCTGTGCCCAGCAGTGGGACAGTTTAATACATCGCTGTCATTATTATAGGTATTATTTTTCATATATTCTTTAAGTATGCCGAATCCAAAACTCCTGTGTGCGCGCAAGTTGTTTTAAGTTTACAAAGAATTCTCTTTGTGTATTTATAAATAGATTATTCAGTAAAACATCACGTTGTTGAGTAGTAGGGCCACGCTGGTTCCAGCATGAATGGGCCGGCTCGACCGGGGAAGTACTACCCTCACACAGAAGATCGACGTAAAATAACAGTATCTGTTATGTTTCGTTCGGTGAGTGAGAGCGCTGGAGGCCCAATCACCCTTCCCTTCCCAAACTCCATCCTGCTCCATTGCCCTTTTCCTTCCGGTAGGCAGCGACTTGGTTGTGTTTTTTTGCCATTGCTTCTGTAATGCTAAGAAAATATAGCCATGTGTCTAAGCCACTGTTCTCGCTTACTATCAGGTGGGCCGCTGGCTTCTCTGTCACCGATGAAAGCAATAAAAAAAAGAAGAAAAACGAAAACGTAACTACATCACCAATTCATTGAAAATGTTTACATGTCATGATCATAAAAATATTTGCATGAAACATATTATAACTACAAGGTTAGGTATTAGATAGAGATAATTTTTTTAATTTGCCAATTTCACGGTGATTTATAATAACATCAATCAAATAACAATTATTATTGTTACAATGGCGTGTGGCGGACATAATGTGTATGATATTGGGCGGAAATATATCCGGTATGACTATATTTTTACAATTCAGGTGGCAAACATGGCTTACATACATAACATGGTGGTAAGGTAAGCATGACCTATGCAAAATTGCAGTACTAAAAGTGACATCACAGAATATATAATTCTTTGTTCTGTGACTGTCACTCATGTGTTGCAGCCATTTTATAAAATAAGGTTACATGCAGCCAGCGTAAGAAAGAAAGATCACATTATTCCTATGCTGACATGCCTCCTTAGTCTTTCAATTGTTGGAATGCTGTTGATTGTCTAATTTAATGGTCCGTTAATGCTGTGTATGAATGTAATAAGTAAAAGAAGGTACAATAATACCCAATATGCAGTCTGTGTTCCTACCCATTCTATAAGTAAATGCCCGACTTTTACAGTACTTGAGGCGTCACTCGCATTTTGTTGACTATCAATCCAGTTATCAAAAATACAAAAAAGCTATTTAATCAAAAGAAGATTATTATAACAAAATTTACTTTTTAAATAGTCTGGCTAAGCTCGGATGCCTTCTAGCGTTGGTTCAGAGGTTAAAAAGTTAGCCGATGAAGTAGAGGCAGAGCTGTATAACAATCTCACTGCGCCAGATACGTTTTCGGGGCACATTTACAAACACCTAATAACACTGACCCATCCGGGAGTGGAGCATAAAACCATACGATTGCATGCAAACAGCGCAAACAATGTTACGGGATTAATGTGCTGTATTGAACACGATTTTAATGTGCAGATAACGTACTTCTAAATCATTGATTGCATGGCATCGTGGTTTAAGTGGTCGCCTCGCCACTGCTGCCGCGACGAGTAATGTGGGTTCGATCCCCACACGGGATAAAAAATTGTGTGATCCACAAATAGTTGTTCCGATTCTGGGTGTTCTTTGTGTCCGTTGTTCGAATCTTCGTAAAGTCCCCTGCGATACAAGAATTATTCCAAGGGAGGGAATTGTATTTTTTTAAATAAAATGAATTAAACATCTTGTGATATTGCTAGGTACAGAACTAATAAATATTTAATCGGAATCTGTGGAAGAGCCCGCTGTTTCCAATTATTTAATGACTAAATAAGACGTTAAATCTTTAAGATGTTCAGCCAAAGTCATTTACCACTCAGTGTCAAATTCTTCTAATTTATTTTGTATTGTGTTTGCTGCGTGGCATTTATAGGATTAACTTCTTTACCCTAGGGTCTTCAACGAGTGACACCCTAGTAGGTATTGCATGAGATCATAGGTCGTTTTTTATCTGGCAACCTGTATACTAGTTTGCCATTTCGTAAAAAAGAAGTTATTGGAGGTTTTGCTCCGGTCTGTCTGCATTAAACTTTACAACAGATACCGCTGTACTCTTAGTCTCATATTCTAAAAGGCAAATCAACACCAAAACCAGTTAACAGACCGCCAGACTCAAGCCAGTTGCAGTAATTGACTCACTGAATTAATAACCGCCAATCATATCACTTGACGTGAATTTTAACCCGTTCTTGATTAGCCTTTCTGAAACTGTTATTCTATATTTTACTCAACAAACCTAGAAACCAAAAATTCTAAATTAAAATCAACGGTAGAATTAAAAACTGGTAGTGAAATCTTATAACTAATGGTAGGTATCCTCGATGAATGATGCCGAGAGAAAGTGGATGTAGACTTGTACATAAATCTAGCATTTTCAAAAGGCCCACAATATCAAAGACATACTTACATACATAATATGTACATATATTTACACCTGTATTCGCCGAAGGTAGACACTGTTTCAAGGATGGCCTGTTTAACACCCTAATTTCGCCAACTATATCTACAGTTCTACGTATTACCGTGCGGACCAATTGTTTCCAATGGTAATTTTCAGACATCACGATGCTACAAAGAATTTTTCAACATAAGTTAATAATAGTACCTAATCCGGGAAACAAACTTCACAGTCGGAATGAGGCAGACAATTTTCTAGAGCTGTTTACGCCTCGTTTATAAATCCTAAGAGCAACCTATTTTGTACAAATGATATTTGAATACAGTGGTTCATAACGCGGTAGCTATCGTCATGTTTAAAAGCTGTTGTTAGATTCAGTATTTATATTTAATGATCGCATATGTTCACACGTTCTGTAACTATGGTAGATGCCTAAGATGTGAAATACAAACACACATTTTAATCCCTGAGGCAAGACCATTAATATCCTGTTAGGCAAAGCGATGACAAGGTTCGTCGAAGTCGCAGGTTTACGTCCTGCTTAATGGATTGTCTTTTTCCTCATTTATAATCTAAAATAAATCTTTACCTACTAATATTATAAAGAGGAAAGATTTGATTTATTGTTTGTATATTTTTAATTAATTAAATTAAAAAAAATTATAAATAATTTCACCATTAAAAAAGTATATTATCACCTAGTAACATAGGTTATATTTTATTTAAATAAAAGTACTTTTAAACCTAACCTAACTTAGGTACTTTTACGCGAGCGAAGCCGCGAGCAAAAGCAAATTTATTATAATGTGACACAAGTATATTCTTGAAGAATTAGACAGAGGTGACATGGATTCTGCACTGGCATATTCCCTCTTATTACGTACGTAAGACTATCACTTAATAGGCTTGGGTGTTGACAGACAGTCTCGGATACCATGGGCTGTCCTGCGGCAGAAGCGCTGCCTGTATTCCACGACACGCTTACCTTAATGACATTATCCGCCGTGCTCTTATCACCAACGGCGTACCAGCTGAATTAGAACCCATAGGCTTGGTACGTTACGATGATATGCTTTGTTACTCTGGAAAATGCGTAGGCCTTTGGTGTAGGACGCCATATGCGTCGACACCTTTGCGCACGTCAGGACGGTGAGCAGTGCCAGTGCTGCTGCTGCAGCTGCGGAAAATCTCAAACATACACATAGCCATTCAACGTGGCAATGCTGCCAGATTTCTGGGCACTTTCCCGGTCGATAGCGATGTTGAGAAGTTTTACGACGATACCTAAACCAGCCATATTTTTACAAAATTTTACAGTCCCATATTTTGTTTCTTTACATTTTGTTTTATTTGTAAGGAGTTATGTTTGTAAATATTAGTTAAGTTGTACATTGTGATTGTTGCTTTTGTTTATGTAAATAATTACAAGATATAATAACTTAATATGTGAAAATAAATAGCGCCGTCTATTACGTATGACTTCAACGTTAATAGCTGTGGGCAGGCATAGTTTTGGAACTTTTGCCATTATGAAAACTAATAGCAAGTTCAGTTACTAAACGTTTTTAATTGATACACTTATGGTACCTATCATTCGAACTGAGGACCTTGCATCGACAGTTGCACACACTTACACTTACGCTGTTTCGTCGCAGTACGAACAATGCAGGCAAAAGCCAACATAATATATGTACATATTCATAAGTTTTTACATATTAACTAGTTTACTTAATAATAGTTAGTTCAACATACCTATCACAAAGTTCAAACTAGCTATACTTACTAACAAAGTTGAATTTTAGCACAACCGTCAAGCTTATATTGGTCGATTTTTTGTACGGCAAAAAATGCCGTCGCTATCTGACATTGGCTCGTGCAATAATAAACAAAAAATTCTATATCCGATGTAGGGTTGCTCACTGTATTACGCGGCAAAATTATCGTTATCATAGTATATATAACAAATTCACCCTTATATTTTGCCAAAAAGTAAGCAGAATTATATTGCACCCACTTTCTGCCAGCTACATTTGGCCTCATTCCTACTGTTACTAAAACAATTGCTATGAAGGTCTCGCCCATATAGCAGGCAGCATGCAGAAGCACGGGCGCCTCTCATCTGGTGGCTTCAGATCTACTATGAAAGTGACTGGATTTTGAAGTCGGAAGACCAGGTGCTATGGCGCAGAATGGGCATCATCCAAGCATTTTAAGCATAAAATAATTATTGCCACAAATAACAATGTCAAGATTAATAAATTTTAATTTAATTACATTTTTTTTTTATTTATCTGTTATTCAATGTCTGATCTAAAAATGTATATTATACCAATTGTATTTTTATAATATGATTTAAGATAATTTAGTGTACTAATACTAAAGATTTCACATGATTACGATATGTGGTAAAATCTTTATTAGACTTAAGTATAATTATTATATTGTTTCTAATTGAATGCTGTGCATATTTGTAATTGGCGTAGCTTATAATGTTCTGTGGCGTAACAACACGACCTTGCCTTAGATAATAATTATTTTAATGTTTGTGTTTATTCTGTTAATATGTCTTATAAATAAAATATATGAATTACGCCTAGAAGTTGACTTCAAAAGGCTGATTGATAAATTGACAATATTACATTAAAACTGTCTCGTTGTCCCCGTGGCATAACTTTGCACTTATGTTTGCGTGCTTCCGCAAGGTCTCGGGATTGATTACCAGGCCAAGCAAAGTGTTATTGGATTCTTCTGTTACGCAAGTAGCAGTAAAAGCAGGGATCCTCGAGAAGTGCTTTCGGTTACGTGTGACATAAATATGATTTACAAATTGTGGGTGTAATATACCTCTGCCCACTGCTTCGGCTTCAATTGCCAGCCCTAATCTGATGCGACACAGTTACTTATTTCTTACGCTTTTAATTTTTAGTTTACATCATTGGCCATTGCAAAAGTGTCCTTAAGTCGTTGTACTAGAAAATATTTCTAATTGTAACATGTATTAATTTTGGATTTGGGAGCCCACGTTTATTTGCCATTGTAAAAATGTCCTTAAATTGTTGTAAAGCCCTAGTTTAAATTGTTACTAATATTAATCCTGGTTTTGAAAGCCCACATATAAGCGGTTGTATTATGGCGATTTAGATGCAACAGTATTTCACTGATTTAATCAGTTGACGTCTCACCGATTTAACATGATGATAGCTTAATGCATTATGTATTAATAAGTCATGTAAATAGCCTTAATAAACGCACTTAACTGGCGAAATTTAAAGATGAGTCAGTCAGTGAAAATTCAAGCGTTAGCACGTTGCCTGTCCACAACATTAACAGCAGTCGCAAATTGAAATTGTCTATTATGACACGTCTACGCATATCTATGGAGTATGGCATAACGTATACAAATATTTATAATAGTGAATATTTTCATATATTTGGACGTATGGATACGAAAGCCACCTAAAAGTACTTGCAATAAAATTAAATATGGTAATGAATGTAATTGAATGCGACTTCCATTGGAGTCACATTTTATTTGCTGTTTTCTAACATAAGAAAAAAGCTATCTATTTAAGGATTGTCCCATAGTAGACTTATGAAAAAAAAAACAGTAGACATGACAGTAAATTTTGAACACTTGTATAATTATTATTTTTATTTTTGACTAATAAGGTGGAAATATGTATACAGTTCGGCTGATGGTAAGAGGTTACCGTAGTCTATGACCATTTGCAAAACCAGGAGTTACACTAATGCATTTATTATAGTGTATACTTTGTTAATTTGCGCGTGCGCAGCGTCAATGTTTTATTATATATTTTAGACTATTTACGTTTATATATATATATATATATATATATATGTTTTTTTTTTATTGTGTCGTAGGCTAATGAGCAGACGGATCGCCTGATGGTAAGCGATTACCGCCGCCCATGGACACCCATGCAACACCTGAGGAATCACAAGCGCGTTGCCAGCCTTTTAAATTTGTTTTAAAAGGCTGGCCATCCCTCCCCCTAGGAGGGAGAGAGATTTCTCCATGTATCGTCTTCTGTTTAATTGTATTTTCTTTTTTAAAAATGTATTTATGGAGATTTAAATAAAACATTTTTTTTCTTGCGACTTTAGGGTAAATGAGTTAAACATGACATGAAACGAAAGAGTTGTATTAAATTTATCAAAAAGGTTTACTATCTGTTGCATTCCCCGATTCCGTGCTGCTACTGAGAAGTGCATAACAGGAAAACCATAATTATATCGCTTTGCAGATTGAGACGAAATTAGGGACTTCAGATTGATCTTAAGCTTAAATTTAATGTATGTATATTTATATCACTGAACCAATGAAGCGATAGAAAAAATACTACTTTTATTTTAAACTTGTCCTTATCGGTGATGGAATCGTCCTTTGTACCATTCACTCTGTTATTTTATCTTACTTGTATATTATTTTATTTTATGTATTAAACGGTATATCCGGTATATAACGGTATATCGGGTTTAGGTTATAAACAGTGTGTAAAATCTGCATGACTAAAATAATATCAGAAACAATGTTGGGCACAATCACTTATGTAAAGTCTGTCAAGGTAGGAACGAGACTGTGTTTGAAACCATATTGAGGCATATCAATTAAGAGAATGCACAGCCATGTAAAATTTTATATAATTTTGTTTATTTATGTTCAAATGTGTATGCTTGATCTGTAGCTATAGATTCGAAATTTCGAAACGGAGACAAACGCTTGCTATCGCTTCTTATCGGTACATCTTGAGAATATAAATATAATGATATATTTAATGTTAGATATCTTTCTTGTTTTTTAAGGGATCTCGCATCCTATGTAGCAGGCTGTAGTTACAGGCCATGTGTTGCGAGGGAGTTTACAAAGATGCAATTAACGAATAAAAAGTGGGGTGTATTGTGTACTCGTTAATTATTCTACTCCGTGTATAGACTCGGAACAATTATTTGTGGATTACACAAATTATTCTCCTTTTTTGGTATTCGAGCCAACAGTTAACGCAGCTGCATGAGCGGTAGCACCCTCTGCGCCGTTCGCTCTCGTGGTTGTAAGTAAAAAGTTGTAAAAAATATCTCGGGAAATACTCAGTTCCTGTGAGATAGATTTTAATTGATCAAAGAAACGAAGCGACGTTAAAATACTAACATTATAAAATGAGTTGTCTTTTCAAATCACCCACACATATGCTCACAAATCCTGTGACACGTGAGATCTCCATCACAGATCCTGACGAAGAGGCCAGGACGTCCAGGCTCGTCCAGAGCCTGGACGAGTAATTAAAATTTACATTATACAATAAAATGTAAATTATAATTAGTTGCCATAACACTTGACAACAAAGAAATAAAAAGTAATTGGTATGCTCTAACGCTCGCTAGCTATATTTATGTAATAAACAAAGCAATTATGATTCCACGAAGGGCATGCGACCATAGAAGCTCAAGAATGCAACATGTTTGCAGGTAAACGAACAATTTGTTGTTTTATACAAACCACTGATGAGCGTAAACAAAACTATAAATATGTTAAATCACAGATTTATACGAACTTAATATTAAGTAGCATTAAGCTACAATAATTATACCAAATGGTTTAAGTACAGGCTTATTACATTCACATTTCGCTAAATATATTTGGGTGATGACATCTGAGTGATTACATGATTAATTGACGTCAATACCTTCAAATACCGCGTTACTTAACATATCAACAATTTCTATAAAACTTTATCCAATGATGGAATTTCGATTACCCGTTGCCGATATGGATTAACGTTCAATGTTCTATTTGTACATTTAGCTTATGCACCAAGGAAGACACTATAATACCAATTATAAAATGGTATTATAGTGTATAATGGTATTATAGTACATACATATTAACGACGACGTTTTTCACTAGCAGTACTACGTGCTGTTTATAAAATTATTGTGCTACGTATTCTTTCTGAAATCCTATCCTTATGGATCTTCTAAGAATTTGATGAAAAACAGCTTGATTGAAATGTAAATAACGCAGATCATTGCAGTCACAGATTTTAGTCCATTTTCTATTTAATTATACAAGTTAATTAAAAAATTACTTCTTAGTATTTATTTTATAACGTCCAGACAGTTAAATGTTGAGTGAGTTCTCGTTGGTAGTAGGATATGGGTATCGAAACTATAAGCTTTCAGACAGAAGTTCAATATTGTGATTAACCTCCATGTTATGTTATGTTATGTTACCTACCCGTTTCGTCATCCATTAGATTCTAATATTTTATATTTCTTTTTACAAGGTTGGCGGGTATTAGTTATATAATCTGATTTGTGAATTTAAGAAAACCTATAGGCATGTAAAATTGCAACTGTCGCTATATTGTGGTGCTTAAATAAAAATATGTAGGTACTGCGAGACCAACAAGAAACCCCAAATGCTAGTAATAGGTATGTATGTATTCTTGTACCCTAAACAAAGCTACATTTTATAGCTATATATATTTATTATGACATTTATGACTTATAAATAAATGCTATACAGAATACGAAACAAAAAGAACAATATCACAATATAAGACATTAGACTTTTAATATGCGTGCGTTTGATGGATCGTAATATCCGGCACGGCGCGCTGCGCCGGCGCCTTACGACATTTCACGGTACAAAACTCACCACCTACCGACATTTGAAATCATTCTATACCTTTACCTGAGATTTTATTTGATATATTTTAGATTACAAACCTCTTTGGCCTTGGATATAAGTTTACCATTACGGTAAGAGGTCCTGGATTAAATTACCAGGCAAAGGATTTTAAATAATTTTGCTATGAAATCTTCTGCGTTCGGATTTAGAAGTGCTATCGTAACGAGCACAATAAGGAAGTAATAAACCTCTGCCTCGCCATTTGGGGATAACATATTATAATATACTTACTATGAAAATCCAAACTAATACTGTAAATACGAATATGAGTTTGTATGTTACGCTTTCACGCCTAAACGTCTCGACCGACCATCATGAAATATCGCATACTCGTTGTCGAGGGAACTGCAACGGACATAGCGTACCTTTCTTACAGAAAAATAATTATTACTAATCTGACATAACCTCACCCCAAATTTACGCGGGCGAAGCCGCGGGAAAAATCTAGTACGTAAAATAACATTGTTTTTATCTACAAGGCACTTCCATGACAATTTAAATAAAAGCCAATATTATATACACCTGTATATTCTGTTAAACACATATTGTTTTCATCATTGTTTTCTTGCTGCTGGAAATGACCCACGACAACTTACTACCAAACAAGTGAATGGTATTAATGATCACGATTAAAGTGGGCACGTAAAGATCCTAGCACACAGCGCTTTAAATGCACGCGCGTTTCCTTCAGTCGATTATGGATTTTAAATCAGAGCATAACATAAATAACTGCTTTGTTACCGTCGAGTTCTCGGGGTTAATTCACTTTCAGCACAGTGTTACTGGGTTTTCCTTTTAAGAAATTCGTAGCAGCACTACGGAGTCTAAAACTGTGGCCGTAGGATGGCAATAGTGTTGCCTCCTATTATTTTGGACCTAAAAAATAACTGATAAGATGTATGTGTGTTTCTGCCTATCTTTTGGAGTTATAAGCGTGAAGAAATAAAGCTAAAGCGATATATGTATTAGTATATATGTGTTTGATAAGACTGTGTAGCCTTGCATATTCGTAAAAGCAAAGACTTACCACATTCGTAATATTACTAATTGGGACGATGGTAAAGACCATCGTCCCAATTAGTTTACTATTGGACTGAATTTATTTGGTTTGGTTCTTACTACGCATTATGTCAATGCATAACAAATATTTATCTTCATCAATTGCAGCTGAAAACGATAACCTTCTGGTACACACTGAACAAACTGAAATATATGGCACATACTAATAGACTATGGAGTACCTATCTACTTTTCGGTAAACACGTTAATATGCGTTTACCAAAAAGAAAATCGCTATATGCAAAAGGCCTTGTAGCTATTAGGTGTAACGGAACAAACATAAGCATTTTATACCTTTAAAAGTATATAATTGTGCTTAACATATTTTAATCTGACATTGTATCGAGAATCAAGTTTTTAATATCAGATAAAACTTTCTGCGTGTTGATATATGCGTCCTACATTCAGCATCTTGGACAGCGTTACATGTTTATTTTTGTTGTTCAGTTTGTAGGTTCAATAAAATATTTGAAGGCCTTTGTGTAGTACGGTTGCCTCGTTGGTACCATTGCAAAAGTTTGCTTGCAATCACGGGGACCTAGGTAAAATTGCCGGGTGGAGTTTATTTGGTTTTGACGTTAGAAAGCTTTAATAGGCATAGACATGAGTTCAACAGACGGGAATAGATTTTTTTTATAATGTAGAAGAAGAGGAACCTGCATACTGTCATCTACCTGAGTTTAAAGTAATTAGTCTACCTAAAACTTAGCTTGACTGGTTAGTAGGAATACCTAGGACCTAAAACTTATACGTGTGAGACTACATATAAATATAATTATGTAGATAAGTAAAAAGTTGCCAAACCAGAGCCTTGTCGTTCTAATCTAGGTCAGTATTTTAACAGATGGTTCTAAATCTTGATTACATTATACTAATGCATACATAAAACAATATGCCTATCTGTAGTTGTATAGCAGCTGCTATGCGTGATTAATATTTGTAGAAAGTAGAAATAAATATTGCATATAAGAATATCTATTACTGAAATGTTTAGAAAGTGGCTGAACTAGGTAACGATTGGTTTGTTATATTAAACAAATTGTATACATATGTTTTTCCAGACTAGTTCTACCTATACGCCACCACCGTAACACCTGTCTAGACAGGTTTAGCAGTGGTGACTGTATGAAAAACCGAAGTTTGATCCTCGTGAAATTCAACCTTCTTAGAACACGAATGAGAAGTACTTATACAAAGTGACCCAAAATCAGCTCTAGGACATGTAGGTGGTAGTTTTATATTTTATACAAAGTGTCACAAAATAAACTCTAGGAAATTATACTGGAAGTATAATATTTACAAAATAGCTTACATGACAAATCATAAACAAGTATTCATTTAAATGCAGTAATTTTCTCTCTTAAATATGCACAATACATATCGCACCCCTAGATGTAGACTCCACTAAATCAAAAAGTATGCATTTTGAGTTAATGGTGTTTTCGAGTTCTTGACTCGAATATCTACACGGAGATATAACCCGCGTAACGATACCTTCAACCGTTATCGAAAAATGTTGCGAACCGTTGCTTTACTTGAATGAAATTATTTAAGACGGCCGCAAACACAACTCCACCATTTTCAGTTGTCTCCCTGTCGACGCAGGTAGAAGGCGATTGCATAGTGGCTTATTTTGAGTCGCGGGAGTTAAAGTGAAATTAATTAGGTAAGTTAAATTTTTATTTCAAGATATTTGAGTTTTGCTGAAATTTAATTGATAACAACAATAATGTTCATTTTAAATAGCGGGAGTTTTATGATATTATATTGCAGTATTTATTTTGATATTTTTTTATTTAGATTTACATGAAAGTAAATTTAAATTTTGATTTACAGTAGTTTTGTTGAATGTAAGTTTAACTTTGTTTATTTTTGTTTGTTTAGTGAAATAAAAACTTTTCACAAAGAAAATAGGTTGTTTGTGAAATTTTCAATTAAATTTTTAATTGATATAAAGTTTCAAAAAGCAGTGCGTGATAGAGTTTTTGAGTTGATTGACTTTACTTGATTTATATTGTATATGAACATTTTTAGTACAATGAAAGGTCGAGGAAAACACTTGGTAAAATTATAAAAACCGTAAAAGAGGATCCTGACCAGTCAGCAGCATTGGATGTTTCAGGAACTCTTCCATCCCCTGGTATGGAATTGCTCAACGGAGATAAAGGAGACTGAATTACCAGCTGAACAAAAATTAATTTTATCACCGAGCATTTTAGGATCGTTAAATCTTGATGAGCAGCCTACAAAAGCTAACGAACGACGAACCGTTGCTAAATGTAATTTCTAAATCTTCTAAATCCATAGCAGCGACGTAACCGATTTCGACGATTCCGATTTAGATCCGCATTACGAAAACGCCATTCCGAATAGAAAAATTATATTCTCTCCTTTACGTAAATCGCCTGTTCCATCACAGACACCACGAAGACGCTCCCTCTCATTTTTGTCTAGTAGTTCGAATTCATCAAGCTCGAGTAATAGCTCCAGCAGCAGTTCTAGCAACAATACAAGCAGTAGTAGCTCAACGAATAAACATAATGCCACTAGCTCTAATTGCGAGATTGATAATGGCGAATATATTGCTTAAAATACTACTCCTGCGCTAGATAGAAAAGTTCAGGGTAAGAAGAAACTAAGGAAACCGGAGACATGGAAGGTGGATGGAAGCCAAAATCCTAAAAAAACAGGAAAGGCGTACAAGAATCCCGTAGAGAAATCCCTGCACTCAAAATGCGACCACCTTGCGTTGAAAAGTGTCGTTTGAAATGTAGTACCTAGCTCACGTCAACAGCCAGCCAAAAAACGTTTAACTCGGGTAACTTTTGCGACAGATGGAGTACATTGTGCGGCATACCCACAAATTTACGATATTATTTATTTGGCAAATAAATTACAATATTGTATTTCAATACACAATTGTTTTATTTCAACTCTTTTAATTTTAGAGCACCTACATACAAATAAAAACGAATCCTAGTATTTCTAATAAAGCTAGTTGTAATCACCCGTTAATAGCATAACTCAAAACCCCAACAAAAAGTTATCTTACTTTTGAGATGAAAAGTAAAGTGACTCATATTTACTTCAGATAAAGTAAAGAACCTCTACTTAGTGCACAAAAAGATGCTTATTCCCACTGCAAAACTAGAGTAACTAAGAAATTTGGATTTGCCAAGTTTTTAATAAACATTAATATAAATAATTTCATTCGACAGTCTTTAGAAAATGTTATCTTTATGAATGTATTATTAGATTTTTGATATCTTTTCTAAATATTTCAAAATCAGTTTTTCATCATTTCTGAAAATATAGGTTTTTTGAGTTACCGGAGTTTTCATCTAGGGGTGCGATATATCCGTGTCGCACGCTCGAGCTTGCGGGTCAGCACGAGGCGGAAGGTTGTCACACGCATCGCAGCCTCACCGAACTGTGTATGTGATTTTTAACAATATTAGTATGTAATTTTAACAATAATCATTAACCGTCGCAGTGGCACTCCCGCGGCCAGGCAAGAATTAACAGGTCAACAACACGAAATTCTAAAAGTTGAATTTTGTACACCCAGGAGGAGTAGAAAAATATGTGTGTCTCCTGTTGATCCTGTTTGATCTGATATATTATACAACACAATATTTATTATTAATAATCTGTGTATTGGTTTGGCAACGACGATTTATAATTTATATTTTTATAATTGTTGCCTATGATTTGCAAATTGCTAAAAGTGTGAAACAGCGGGGCACAACCAGATATAGTACTATTATAAAACTGTAACGAGATTGTGACTGCGCACTGAAATTATTTTAGAATTTTTTTATGGCTTTATTAAAGATCCTGATCCCAAAATAACTGTTTTAAGATTTTTCTGTTCAGTTTATCTAAATGGTAAAGGGATATTGCAAGTTTTCACAATTTCATAGTGTGACGCTCAACTTAACAGTACAATTGGACATAATATGATTGACTCAAAAGTTTGTTAGCTTTTCAAGACTAAGCGCCTGAACGGATCATAATATAATTTGGCAAGGAGATAAGCTACCTTTTAACCTGGTATTGTTTCCGTAAAATTTACGCGGGCGAAGCAGCGGCTAGTAAATACTAATTTGTTTCCTAACACTAACTATATTACTAATGACTATTTTTTCTTTAAAAAATTAGTCATCAAACACAAGATTTGCTTTAAAATGTTTTAGAAGGAAAACCGCTGTGTTCGTCTATGGTAATTACACATGTAAAAGTAGTAAGTCTGATGGATCGACAAGTAGGCTAGTGGCTACGAAATGAAAGGCTTTAAGAAATTCTTGAGTACGAACAGGCTGTCAATCTTGGTCTAATTTTAAAAGAGAACTACGCACTATTATTATCTACTTTGTGACAGAGATACTTACCAAAGTAATAAACAGATGAGCACATATCTTGACAAATACCGATGCGTTAGCTTAAGAAAAGCTAGTCATTTTGACCGGATATCTTCAGTAACACACATACTCACGTTTATATCCCACCTGGAGGTTTTTTACACATATTTCGATAGCTATATAATTGGTCACGGTATATGTATAGGGTGCGAGTCTATTGCGATATATCAGGTGTTTTCAGACGCCGTGATGCTTCGAAGCATTCTTACACAATACAGTAACACCTTTTTCTCCTTGAAAATCAAACCTGGAAGTGTTATGACAAATCATGACATTACTATATTGGCGGGCTATATCAGAGATAGGACTTCTTATCACATAAAGAATTACAAAGCACTTATTCTTTATGTATTTACTTCTCTCATGCTTTCGTCTTGACAGACAATCGCAATACTAATAACAACAATAGAATGCGCTCATTACATTACAATATATAGTTATATAGTAATCCGATACCGCGATTCGCTTTCGAATCCGTGACCACTCCTTGAGAAAATGCCTTTTCTAATGACAAGTCTGCTTGACAATATGGTCTGTTTGATATGTCTTAGTTGTTTTAGTTCTTTGGAGGCTTTCCTGATCTTATCATGTTGAGAGGCTTTAAATATAGCCTTTCCTATTCTCTCTTTAACCTTGTGAGCGCCACGGTCCTGTATAGAAGACAAGCATTTCCGTGCCCTTCACGCTACGTCTTTATTAGAAGTCCCATCGTAACATTTATTAAAAATTACGTAAAATATATACCTAGCTTGTTTTATTTTGTGCGTAATTATTGTCTAAAACTCAACTTTTAAATTTTTAATTTAATAGAGTTTGTTTATTTAAAAACAGCAAATTTGAAGTAGGCAAGATTTTTAAAGTGTTATAGATTTATAGCTTGGCGCTGGAGGACACATTGCATTTGGCATAGGTTGGCGCTCAAAAGGTTAAAAGGTCAGTAGCCTTGGCCTATATTAGGAAAGGCATTTGCTTTTTCTAATAGGGTCAATGTTAAGCTAAAGCATGAATCTGCATCGATTCTGCGTCGAATTAGCGATCTGTTCATATCGATATACATTCGGATCGTTCAAATCTTTAGGTGATTTGAATAATATTGATCGTTACTCGAATGCATCAAAATGTTCTTAATGAACCACGAGAAGATAGGAAATACTCGATAATAGTCATGAATAATGAAATGATGACTCACTTATTAAAACTCAGGATTGCATAATTCGACAAGATTTTGTTTTCTTTAAGTCTCGCTTGACTACATGGAATATTTGGAGCGTCAAGTGTGTTTCATCACTGCATTGGGGGTCTGAGAAGTAAAGTATAATGTAGGGGACTAAAACACGTTGACCAAAAAGCAAGTAAATAGGCGATCGCTATTACAAAGTAGCAAAGGAATTTAATACTCGAAGAACACATAAAAATACATACTATAACAGTTGTCTCGTAACATATTATTTGTAGGCATTTGTTATGATTGTTAGTAAATGATTTAACCAGTTTATAACAAGTATTTTCTCAGTATTAGATATTAATATGCAGGTATGTGTCTTCCGCTAGGTGAAGTGACATAAAATGCGTTGAGTATTGAATAACGAAAGACATTGCATGCGGTTGATTGCAGTGGTGACTCAAAACTTTAAGTTCAGCAAAAGATCATTGTAAGTTTCGGCACTGATCTTTGAACTGGGTTTGGAATTGGGAGATCCAAAGATGGATAAGGGTAAATAAAATTTTACAGTTTGTTAAATCGTGGGGCGTTTTACACTTCACAGCCAGCCGTCTTTTTATTGCCGCTTACAATGATGATTATGACTTTCACGATTGATTAATAGTTTACAATCAACGTGTAAAATACTTGCGTGTACTGCACAGTTACATGCGTGAGTTATATAAACTTGGTAGATACTATTGTAAGCTTGGCTTAACCCTTATTTTATAGACAAAAGTTTAGATCTTAGGTAAAGAAACTCTTATTTCTTGATAAAGCCATGTCCAATAACTTCTATCTCTCGCATGCGTTCACCTAGATATTAGTGCAAAACTTACTGTAATATGAAATACAACAATCATTAAATATCTGCTTACTAGGTTTTACATTGCGGCTTCCACTGAACCACTTTTATCCAAATGTTACATATAATACTGAATACTCATTTAAATTATTTGCTTCTTCTCGTCTTACTTTTCATATATTCAATAGGGTATCTATTACGTACTACTTACATTTAAAAGTAGTCCGTTCAACTTATTGCATTATCATTTAATCTAACATGAATGCTTCGCTTCTCCGTTGAAACCTTTTCGTCAATCGTGTGTCAGATAAGAAACCTAACCTGATTCCCCTCTTTTAATAATTAGTTCAAGATTTTTACGACTTATTGACCTAATCCTTCATTATATACATACATATGTATACAACGTATACAAGATCACAGCCAAACTACCATGTGTTAAGTGCCTATGGTGTGTAGTTTCTGCGCTATCAGCAGCAAGGCACTTGTAATGGCAATACAACATTTCCATTTCGAAAGGTAGGTAAGGAGTTATTGCCCAAAATTTAACTTATTGAGTCGCAGCAGCATACCAGTAGCCAGACACAATACTTTTTTAATTATGTCTTGTATTTGAAGTCTTCACAATTTAAGGCGTCCATAGGCCTGTTACCCCAGTCTACCGCCCCTTAGTGCCAAGCAGTTATGTTTACTATCAGCCAGGCCGTATAATTGCTTTCTACATCAGTAGTATGGAATAAAAACGAAAATCTACACGAAGAACAACTACACCAAAAAAAAGCGAAGCTTGTATCTTCGTGACGCTGAACGCAATTTACGTTGATGAATCGATTCCTCGGACACATCATAGCCATAAATAAAGAAATTAATAGCTATATCGATACAAGTGGTATCTATAGTGGCGCTTAATTTCGCAGACCTTTCTACTACTGGCGATTTCTTTTGTTGCGTTTATCGGTTTCGCGTGCTCGATATCCCGGGACGGTAGTCTTTATAATGTTTAGACAAGACAAGACAGGAGTAGTTTAATTTAAATATATAACATTCGCGTAAATGTAAGGTTCATAATATTAATTTTATTGGATAATAATGTTGTATGATTTTATTTAGTTGAATATGTAAGCAACTTCATTAGGCATTAGCTGCCTATGATTAAATATGCAAGTACCGTAATTAAATGTTTATGTGCAGTAATTCCATTTAAAAGTATAATTAAGTATTGTTTAGGGAACATGTTATTAAGTAGTAAAATAAATGTATTTGACATGGAAGCCATAAGCTGGTCTTTGGAACGATCATAGTACCGTACAGGCAGTACGGATGTTATGTATGAATAAAAATTAACGAGTAAAGATTCATGTAAGTTATTGATATGAGAAAGAATTTGCATAATATGTGTATAACGGCTGGTAAACAGCGGTAACTAGGTTTGTTTGTTTTTAGTTGATTGATGGACTTTGACATGACTTCCTCACAAAAGGAGGCGACGGCGCTCCATGACCTCTTACTCCGGACTATAGACTGAACTACGGCCGGGAGCGAGAGGGCAACCAATCCGACTGCCGCTGCGATGCCCAGGCGGGGCAATCCGCCAAAGTGTGCAGTGCCATGTCCTCAACATCGTCGCGGCAGTCGCCGCAGTAGTGACAACCGGGCGTCTATTGCCGGCGTATACGGCACAGAAACTGGCCAAAACAACTGTGGCCAGTCATTACCTGTGTCAGCCGGAAGGTGAGGGCGCCATGCCGCCTTTTCAGCCACTCCTCAAACACGGGATTTACCGCCACGATCGTGGTGTGCCCGATACATTTTTTTTTTTTGTTTTTTTTTTAACGTGGGGGAATGCTTGATGCATACCCCTCCGCGGGGGCGGGCGGAAGGGTTATGTCGGACTCGCCGGGGTAAAAGAAAGATGTTAAGAAGAAAATGTACCTCCCGGAATACCGACTAAACCTACCACGGTGTTCCTCGACAAAACCACTATCGACGGGGCCGCGCGAATCACTTTCGCATGCGGTGGCGACCCCGCCGAGGTTTCGGCCCGCCGTATGAAACGGCAGGCCACTACACGAAAGACCTACCCTATTGGCACTTCTATCACTCCCTACTGTCCCCCCTAGAGGGGAGACGGACTCGACATAGAGGCGCGCGTGGGAACACGCACGCCGCCTCTCGGACCTGGTGCTGAACGGATGGCGGGCAGGCCCACAAAGCCCGCCACCCCCAGGTCAAACCCGATACATAACATAACCTAACCAAACCCACATTGAAGTGAGCGAAGCCGCAGAAAAAATTTAGAAATAATATAATGGAGACTTGAATAAATCCTTACATATTATAAATGCGAATGTGACTTTGTTTGTTACGCTTTCACGCCTTAACTGCTCGACCGTTGTCAGAAATACAAAAAAAGATATAGGGTACAGGATGAAAACCGTTCCCGAGAAATAAAAATTTATAGATGTAACCAAATGACAAAATCTAGTTAACTATAATTTAAGAATTAAATTACAGTTTCCAATAAGTAAAATATTTTTGACGCACCTGTAACACCACGCGGGCTGAAACATTAATAACGATGATGGTATTCATAATTTGCAAAATAAGGATACATCTTTTTTAAATTGTCAAACAATCTTAGGTACAATTTTCTTATGTATTGGATTCTGCAATAAACACTTTAAATGTAATCCAATTACATTTAAAGTGGCACATAGCACACAGCGTACAACTATAATAGTACAATCTATATCCACTAAATAATATATACAAAGGCTTTACCTATCATTGGATTATCCGCTCAAAAACTACAATGAATAACGACATTAATGACAATATCCGAAATACATCATACGGCACCACGTTGCCTATTCTATATCTGCTGAGGCTTCTTTAAACATAACTGTTTAATGTCTAGATATAAACGCGACGAGCCAGCTTCCGGGCACGTCATTCTCTATCGAGCCGGCGCCCGCGCAGCCGCATGCTTCACGCGCTCTTTTGACGTTTACATTTAAAAAAATTGTGAATTTAATATATTATCTTTATAATTAGTGCCTGTGGTACAAACTTGGATGTAAGTAGCTATTTTAAGGCCGTTGACATTTACAGGAATGTAGAATGTAGGTCAAACCTTTCTTTGTTGTGATTTGTGAGCGGTTTAACAGGCCCTACCTTTATGGTTAAGCCTTTATTAATGCCGAATTAAATGGTTTATTTATTTTCGTCACGTATAATTATTGAACTAAATATAAATCGTTGATATTTTGAATTATTTGTTAATATATATATATATATATATATATATATAAATATATATGTATATATGTATATATAGTTGTTTGCTAAAGTTTAAAGATTATTTATATAAACAAGTAAAAGGTCAGTGGTTAATAATTACACAAATACTTAGAATATTTTAATTTTGCTAAACGTGTATACCATTTATAACAAATGTGTATAAAGAAAGAATAACTATTACTATTATCATATCCACGTGGATACTAAATCTATAAATTGAAATTAATAATACGATTTATGTTTAGTAATTCTATTTTCAGATTTACACTTCATGCATATCTATATACAATTATATTCTGCCAACGTAAATGAAATAAAAATATACAATAATAACATTATATTAAGACGCAGTATTTTCGCACACTTGAATAATCTTAAGCGATTGTAACTAAAACTAACGTGTTTTTATTTTCAATATATTTTTTGTTCTGTGTGGGACATTAGTCACATATTTATGAGTGTGTGAGAAGCTCGGACAAGGTTCGAATTAGGACGTTGTGTCTGACCGTGACCAAAGGCTTTATATATTATTTAAAAACATTGAGTAGTTTCGTGGGTCTTAATAATATTTAAATGTAGCCATTAAGTGGTCAAAATTGTTGTTAGACCCATTCTTTTAATTTTCATGACGGTTAAATTTTTTTTACCTGCCGTAAGATTTGACCAATACACGCATAAGGAGATTATTGTGACTGTGTTCTGTTCTTGTCGGAGTTATAGAGATTACGGATTGTCACTTGTCAGGATCTTGACATATTTCATTTATATTAATCATAAAATAGTGAAAAAGAGTCAATTAACGTCAAAATTTGTACGGCAAACAGTGTCGTCAAAAATATAACGGCGACATATCCTAACATTACTTAAGGCTTATGTTTAACTTATCACCAGATATAGTAAAATATAACAGTCAAAAATAGTAAATATTCACCAAAATTAAAACCGCATTATATTTAAAGAGATCACAGTAAATCGACGGAGCCCTGCTTCGCGGGGCTCCTATTTTTGGGTGGGCTTAAGAAGGAACCTAACATAATCCAACCCTTCCGAGACGGAATGTAGTGATTTGAGGCGTATAGGTGCTCGTTATGATAAGTATAATGTAAGCATATTTTGCTGCGCAATTAGTATTTTTGGTAGTCATTATATTTAATCCCATTACTCAACAATAACTAGTTTTGTCACTGTTAAAACTGCTATTCAATACTATAGTATATTTACGTCGTTGTATGTTTACAAAGACATTTATCAGCTTTAAGACTCATAAATGGCCGAAATGGCTTGACACATTTCCTTCGTCCTCACCAAAGATCTAAATGTTGGAGGCGCCTTACTACGTTTACATATAGTCAGGCTTTTGGGTATTAAGTTATCAGTTTATCACCTAGTATACAATGCCTACATGACATCTAAGTTATAAATATAGCATTATCACGCTTACTAATATTAAAAACGCGCGCAACTTCGTCTGCTGCACATAAGAGAATTTTCCCCGTTATTGCAAAATTTTTCATTGATGCTCTTCTCCTTTTGGTCCTAGCGTGATGTTATATAGCCTATAGCCTTCGTCGATAAATGGGCTACCCAACACTGAAAGAATTATTCAATTCAAACCAGTAGTTCTTGAGATTAGCGCTTCCAACCAAACCAACAAACAAACTCTTCAGCTTTATAATCTTATATATAAAATTCACGTGTCACAATGTTAGTTACCATACTCCTCCGAAACGGCTTGACCGATTTTTATGAAATTTTATATGCATATTTAGTAGGTCTGAGAATCGGCTACTATCTATTTTTCATACCCCTTAGTGAAAAAAAAACATAAAAAAAGAAAACTTACTTTTGACAGAACGAAGTCTGTGCGGGCAGCTAGTATTAGTATAGATTTTACACTATACTTCTCCTGTAATGTAGTGTGTTAGCTCACTCTTTTGAGACTGCAAAACTCTTCGTCCGATCTAAGCACGATAAGGTCTCAAATATTTAAATCTTTGGTCCTCATTATTACATGACTCACATAATTCTTATCACATGGCGTGTCACGCTCATTGATTACAAGGCCAGAAGATATATTGACAAGCGTGCATAAAGAAATACTTTCTCCAGAACGTGTCTATTTTGGTAAAAGTAGGTTTACAGTATTCTTAGCCTTGCCACAGATAAAGGAAGCCTTGTTACAGTTCCATTCGTAATAACCATATTTTCTTTCATATTTTCATCTATTGTTTTAACATGCCCAAACACTCTCATAACATAAATCCGTTAACTTTCTCGCTGCTTTTTACTACAAAACTGTATTATATTGCCCAAATTAAACATAGAACTCATAGAAACGATGAAAACGTGGGAGATGATATTATGTTTACTTATACTGAAATATAGCTGTATTGAGTCGTCAAGTAATTAGACCGAAGGCTAATAACTGGACAAATATCCTTGTGTACGTCATAATTTACAATTTTCGGCGCCTCATAGGCGCTTAGTTGACAAAAGTTTAAGGCCATATTTCATCACCTACTGTTAATAAATCATGACATTGTGATATGAGTAATTAATACCGTCGTAAATAACTTGTTTTATTATACATATTAATCAAGAATATAAGTTTTTAGAATCTTGGAATTTAAATAGTGATCAATCAACGTCAGAATCCAATAGGAATTCTGTATTTTCTTTTTATAAACCGATTTCTATTTTTAATAACTTGTTTTTAATTATATTAGTTTATTATCATCAGCGATCTTTATATTTCTTTTTCTTATATGAATATAATTAAATGAAGATAATAGAAAAAAAAAAAAAAAAAAAAAAAAAAGTATATTATGTAATAATGCCCGCAATATACTTGAGATTTAATTTAATTAACAACATAAATAATTTATTTTATCATACATTATTTATAATCACATACGTTGCGCTATAATATGAACTACGGCAGGATTGTATAATGAACATTTGTTGAGATCTGTGAAAAACATCACAGATTTTTTTAGTCTAAAGTACACATAGAATTATAAATATTACGATTGGACGGATGGTGCAGTGATTACTAGTGGGGACTCCCCCACTAGTAATACTGTATATATTATGTAAAGGAGATTATTGGAGACAGGTTTAGAAGATCGATTGTAGCTGTGAATAGAATGTTAAGTGTTATAAAGGCAATGGTCATTAGAATAAAAATAATATAACATACAACAAATGATAATAATGTCTGTTTTATATCTTTTCAGATTATCAGAATAGCTGAAACGTGAAAATGCGTCCCTTATTATTAGGTAAGTTATTCATTTTGATGTTATTTAACACATCTGCATTATCACTATTACTACATACTATAGAACAAAGTCCCCCACCGCGTCTGTCTGTTAGTTCGCGATAAACTCAAAAACGACTGTACGGATTTTCATGCGGTTTTCACCAATAGACAGAGTAATTTTAACAAATATACAGTGTGTGAAGATTTTGTATTAACCGTGCGAAGGCAGGGCGGGTCGCTAGTACAGAATAATATTATCATACAAGTTTCATCGCTTAAATAAATTTATCAAGCAATAATTTTATGATGAGTTAGTTTTGTAATATGTATGTGTGTGTAAGGGGCACGACATAATAATGTTTGTCAACAAGCGAGCACACATAGTGAAACACGAATCATTTACTGCTTAGTTTAACAGTTAATGATTAGTAGTTTTAGTATATATGGAGAAGCCTATTATTGGTTTTTCTTTGTTTTTATATTACCGCTATCAATGTCATATCATTATTTTCGGCCAGGTTATCAAAACCAGAATAAAGAAAGCTGACATGTCATATCTATAAAAATAAATAAATGTGTATGGCTAAGTTCAGTATAGTCCTATAACAAGAAATCTTAAGATTTCTATAAACTTTTATAGCTGTGAAGTTTGCCAAATTATATAAGATACTTCGCCACCTAATAAGAACGTTTCGATCCCGCCAGGACAAACATTTTGTGTGATCAACTATCGTTTTTAATTGAATCAATAAATACTATTATGAAACCTTTACGTTCATTATTTATTGTAGTTCTTTAAGGAGGAAAAGGAAAAATGAAGCAATAGCTCACTGTCACTCTTATCTGCAGTGTATCTACTATATTTTTAAAGTTATCTATATATTTTAAAGGTATATATAGGTAATACAGGGTGTAATTGTGCGCTGTAATATGTCCTTTGCACTGTGCACGACTGCAATTCTGTCCAGAGGACTTTTATAAATAAAATAAATAATAATAGATAATAAAATTTATTCGCCTAAAAAGAGTACATACAATGGTGGACTTAAATCAATGTTAATTCAAATTTTAATATCTAACAATAACTTAATGCCTTAAGAAATTAGTTTATAACCAAAATAATAGTCATAGTTATGGCAAGAAAGAATACTTTAACACCTTTACTTTACCTTTTAAAGGTATATAGGCAATATGTAAGTTAATACATAATATATACCTAGTTGCCTACTTCTCAGGGAAACTCCGTGACCCAGTTCTCTCGGTCCATGATATTTCACATTATTTAATTAGTTATGAACTTATGAGTTAGTCGTGTGTCGTGTCTATGAATATTCAAGCTCAGTGAAAGTTTGGCGATGTCTGATGAAGGATTGAGTTTATATGCACATATTTTATAAGAAATTAATAGGCAATATAAAATACTTTAGGCGTATATATGGTCTTTGGCTTATTATAATTAGCATATATTATCCGAAAGGATTGGGCTGCTACTGTGCTGTGCGTTGAGGCTTCGAGTCCCATACACGACAATACTTTGCGAAGTGATTGTTTTGAGTATGGGTATACTTAGTGTCCATTTTAAAGCAGTAATCGTATATTTGTAAAGTACCCTTCTAAACAGGGATAGAAGCGTATTGTTGGAGTTGCCTTAAAGAAAAGCTACCTGAATGTTTGATAGTAATTTTACATAGTAATAAATATAAATAATACTATAGGACTGCTGTGGTAGTGAAACGATAGTGAATGCGACTGCTGTGCATAAGGCCTGGGGTTAGATGCCCGGGTTGGGTAAAGTGTGATTAGGTTGTGGTCTCAAGAAACGCACAGTTGTAGCAGGGAGCCAAAAAGTATGCCCATTACCTGTAAATAAGTTCGCCCGCTATTATGTAGGACCTGAAGGAGAGCAAAATGTTGGTGTAATACAAATTTGCCAAACCCTTTACATTTGGGCAAATTTGCATTCAGGTTATAATTAAGTACAAACTAAGTATGTTGGTGAGCAGGCACGTCGCGTCCGGACAATATAGTTTGGTTGGCACATCTAGTACGTATATACACTAACTGTAAATAGAGCAGTCGCAAGGGGAAGACCTAGGCGAATGTTTCTCGATCAGATCGGAGACGTTCTGGACAAAGGCCAGGTTAAGAGCACCTTAAACCGGCGAGCGTGTATGAGGAATGTGATGAAAGTGAATGAAGCTAGAGAAGTGTGTCAGGATCGTAGGAAATAGAAATCCGTAGTCTCTGCCTACGCCTATGGGAAACAGGCGTGAATCTATGTATGTATATACTAACTACTACATACTAACTTAATCCTTACTAGTACAATAATTTCATAAAGTTTTTTTTCGGTTTACAATTAAGGTACTGGTCCATTGCTCATCATTCCACAATGTCTTCACAGAATAGTAATATATCTTTATAAATACCAAATACTTGTTTTTCCGCATAATTACTACAAGATGTGGATAATTAAACAAAATTAAAGATTAAGTTACACGAACACGCCCATAATTTAAATTGGAAATAATTAATCCGTTGATCGTTATCTGTAATGTGATATGTGTGTAGTGATCGTATACAGAGAGAACATTATTCTATTTTTGCTTATTATTTAACTATGGTGAGCTCATCATTGCGATCGATGTGTCGATACGTATTGCATGTATGTTAAGGAATGTTATTTGTACAATGACAATAGCAAAAAATTATGAGACTGTGATTTATAAGACCTGAATGTTAACAGCAGTCTCATACACACAGCGACACATCAACCTAGACTGTTTGGACATTGAACTATTAGAAGTTGAACGCTGCTAATCGTGCGAGAGAGTGCATTATATTTTTATTATTTTCTCATTCGCGCTGAACGGGACGCGACGCTCTATCCTTACCATTACATCGACACCACTATGCACTGTTCCTTTCCGACAATTTTATTCGCTATTTTGTATGTAGCGTAGTTATGCGTATAAAGGGGGTTTAACTTGATGTGTAGCCGTGTGTACATCTCAGTTGAATATTTAATCCAGGTTGATTCCCACGCCGGGTAAAGTGATATGGGTTTTTCTGTCGAAAATTCTTAACAGCAGCGCGGAGATGCCAATAGACTAGCTTTAAATTACGTGTGACCTAAAACGATAGCTGAGATGTTGGTTAAATACACCTCTGCGTACACACGGCTACACATCAAGTTAGACACCCTATATACGCATAACTGCGCTACATACAAAATAGAGAATTGTCGGAAAGGGACAGTGCATACTGGTGTCGATGTAATGGTAAGGATAGAGCGTCGCGTTCCGTTCAGCGTGAGTGAGACAAAATAACAAAAATATAATACACTCTCTCACACGATTCGCAGCGCAACTTCTAATAGTTCAAAGTCCAAACAGTCTAGGTTGATGTGTCGCTGTGTGTACTATTTTGGGGATATAAGCACAATATAGTCATGACATGACACAATTAAATAATGTATATGGAAGCACAAAAATAGGAGCTAAAAATGTAATAGTGATTAAAGCAGTTTTTGAATGGTGAAAACTGTCTAACGTTCTATCTGCCTGGTTACTGATGCTAGGTAGCCAGTTTTATAATGAGTTGTCTACCGGATGATTTGAACAAGAGCAAGCTTTCACACTTGCTAATAAACTAAGCTGTAGGAACCAGCTATCCGGTAGCCGGCGAGTGAAAAGGCTTTAATGCAGACTTGCAACTCCTCCATTGGTTATGCATTTACTGGGTTAAATGAAAAATACTAATAATCTTTTGCTCGTGACTACTTTACGTCTTTATCTTTTGTTTTAAAACTTTTTACAAAACTATCCTTTTTCCAAAAACACATACTTTACCAAGTTTAAAATTGCAAGCGCCCAGCCTTCCGCACCACGTCTTCCCTCACAGTGTGTTGTTTGTTTACGGTGGTATCTTTTGCGACCGTGTGTAGTTTATTGCGATTAGAGCAACCAATTTCAAAATTAATATTTTGTATCTTCAGAACTCAACAATTAATTACGAAAAGTGGTATAACTAAATTGTAAAGTAAGGGTATAAATAAGATACAGGTAAAAGGTTATCAGTATTTTCAATATACATTTACCCGGTACAAGTGCAGGATAAGTGAGCCATGCTCAACCAAGAATTGTCTGGTACCCATCCTAAGACGTTACGTTCCACCTCAAAATTCTAAAGTCGCATGTAGGCTATCGCAGTTTAGGAGCCGAACCCTCTCTGGACATTGATCCTGGCTAAGCAAATGTCCCTGTTTTACTTTTTGTAAAAGAGCTCTGGCACCGGGAGTGAATTCGGTGCCGTGACTTTAGAAACATTCAAACAACATAACACTCGGAACAATTTAAAATAAAATTAGAAAATGTGTGTATGCCAGTATGCCATAACCATCTTACCCTAATACGGCGGTTACCTGTATAACTCTATGAGTATCTTGTAATGTAAACAAATAATCATATATTGATAAATACAATTACATTATGTGCTGTACATAATGTTGATATGATAATTTGTGTACATCATTACAATACTTGTACTTCCATGAATACATTTTCATAAGCATTTTTTATGTTAGTAACTACGTAAATTTGGATTGCAATTTTGCCTTTTTATTTAACTTTATGTGCGGAAGAGAGGACCTAGATAGCTTCCGTCAGTTGTCAAATACAGTTACTCCCTCCTCTTTAAAAAAATCTTTACGTTTGGCTAGTAAAAACTTGAAAAGTTAAACGAACACACATCATGTGCTATGCTTATGTCCCATCTAATATGGAACGAATATCGCACTGTCTATGAGGTGCAGTTCCTCTGCAAAAGCAATTGTATCTAGATCTTTAGGAGAAGATGTAAATGTAATGACAATCACGCTACGTGACACAAGACGTACAAGGCAGTCTTATTATTGCTAATAAATAAATATCACAAAGTAGTAACCAGTATTGCTATTCTGTAAAGTATCGCTATTAAAGTCACGTCAGAATTCTTAGTGAAACCTTTATTATAATTGTCGAAATGCCATAACAGTTCAGATGCAATCTATTAACAGTAAAACGGCAGTGTTTGACTTAATTGATTGTTATGGCGTACCACGCCAATCAATGGATTCTCAATAAACAAGTATGTATAAATATACTTTTATTGCCAGTGACATTCACTGCAAGATTATTCATATGAACACATGACTCGTGCAAGTTAATAGGCAAAGTCCATACGTTCTTACACATTCGTATCATCACAATATTAGGTACTTCCATTAAAGTATTACAACATGCGTATTGAATAAATATTTGTTATTTACAATTCAGCCCGGAGAATTCGCAGAATACAATTTAAATTTTAAAACTGAGCATCCGTTCATTTAGTAAAAACTACCAAGACAAAGGTAGGCTCGCTTCATGTGTTACGTGACTGAATTTTTTATCTTCGCCTCCATCTTCCAAAATAGAAAAAGAAATATAATTTATGGTCAGTTTTGACAAACGACATACCATTAACTAGGCTGTGGGCTTTAGCTCTTTGTCTTTGTTGTCTTAAGTTACAAAGAAAAGTTTATAAACGTATATTCAATACAAAGTTGTTTAAGCTTTCCAAAGTCAGAGAAAGTTTTAAAGTTGATTTAGTTCTATAAATAACCTTTTATGTAAGTCAACAGTTTTCCACCCAGCAAATGTACCTATACTAATGAGATTCATAGGTATGGCGCCATTTAATTTAAACTTGTGTCTGCTAATTATGCAAAGTATAAAAATATATTATTCATAACAACGTTTATTGTAATTATTAGTTAATTTATAATAAATAAATATCGTTAATATTCAAACATCGAACCAGGATAGGTTTGATTAAGGTTTGATAATTGAAAAGATAAACTGTCTATAGCTGCGCAAAACAGAGAAATAAATTTATTAAGTTATTTTTTTCTGTTTAGTATGTTTATTATTTTTCTATTCTGGTACGCTGTAAGCATTAACAACATCGATAATTTTATAATATTTACCAGGAAACATGTAATTGAATTGTTTTTAATACAAATATAGGGCAAATGTTGTATATTTAAAAATAAAGAAATAATGTATAATGAATATACTTATTTTTAAATGTAGGTATCTCTCGACAGCTGTGTTTTATAATAATCAACTGGCTGTTCCAAGCACTTTGGTCGTTATTTTAAAGTAGCCCATATTTAGTGTTTGAGCTACATATACTTGTCTTAAATCACATCAAAGTACGTTCAGCGATTACACTGCGAAAACATAACAAACAGAATATTCGTGTTGATAAAATTTAAAACTTATGCTTTACTGCATAAAAGGCAATATACTTTGTATGATTGTGCTTATGTGGCAGTAAATCTATGAATCTTAATATTTTAATATGGTTTCCGTACGACTTGAGAGCGTGTGACAAATACTAAAGTACCGTATGTATGCCGTAGCTGGTAACCCGACAAAGTTGCATTCATATCAATTGCGCCTTTGTCCTGTTTACTTGGCCATCATTTTTATTTACTGATGTTGTTTATCTTTGTTTTGACGACGACGTGACTTGATTTTCAACGGCTGTTTGAGATTTTTGTGTTACGGTACGGCGCTGATCTCGATAGTTCTGTCGCATAAGTGTGCGATTATGTTTGCTTTCGTTTTTTCGGACCCGGATTCGTTTTTTCGAGTTGGATAAAATGTTATTAGCAATCTCTTAGTAGCATGTAGCCTGGAAATGTTTAATTGACTTGTACTGAGATACGCGGTACACAAAACATTGGCGCTGAAATGTGGGTGTATTACATTTCTGCCTATTCTTGTGGGATATGGAGTAAATCTGTGTATATATATTATAGCAACATCGACGCTTAAACCTATTGCAATCAGACAAAGAACAAACCGCTATCTAATTAAATAAATTGCAGTCAGATAGTCCTGTGTCCTGTTATTCCTATTGTGAGTAGGGATTCTAAAGTATCTTTAGGAAGTTATGCTGTCAAAAACGGCTTGGTTATTTCGCGCTCTTAACGGCAGCTTCACCTCTTTGAACATGAACAGTCGTGAATGCGCTGGTGATAACTATTGTATTGTAATCCACATCTCTGGCCACAATAAACGCTTACCATCAGATGATGCACGATAAGCAGCGATAGCCTAGCGGGAGATCGTTAGCGCGCATCTCTGACTTTTCGAAGTTATGTGCTTATTTAATAGGTAATAATCACTTGCTTTAACGGTCAAGAAAAACATCGTGAGGAAACCTGCATGTCTGAGAGATTTCCATAATGTTCTCGAAGATATCTGAAGTCTGCCAACCCGCATTGGGCCAGCGTGGTGGGTTAAGACCTAACTGTTCTTACATTGAGAAAACGCCCGTGCCCTGTAGTGGGACAGTTTAATACAGGGCTGATATAATAAGTATATTCGACGATGGAATATGATTGTTTACCACCCAACTTAATGTAATTGTAGTACATGGATATTTTGTTTGATTTCTAGAACTAAGCAGGGGGAATTGAATAGCTGTTAAGGAAATTTTCCCCAGTCGCACGGAATGTAAGTTTGTGATCAACCAGCTGTGTTTGATGGACGTTAATATGTGTTTAATGAGTTGTGTCCTACAGACTTTAATAGGTGAGCTGTTACGGAACACATCACTGCGCTAATGACGGTTTAGTTTATATGGTCATTTCTACATTGGCAATGCGCTGATTGTTCTGGATTCGATGTCTGCTCAATACCATTGTGATTTAGAGATATTTGTGCAGTGGATATAATTTCTATTCATTTTTACTTTATATGGTTACCTCACGATTGGCAATGCACTGATTGTTCTGGATTCGATTTCCATGCTGGTCAAAAATATTATGAGTTATAGATATTTGTGCAGTGTGTGCATTCGTTGTTTGAAAATTTGTATTGACCCTGTGGCAAAAGTATTAACATACATTGACTTCTATATCGCTAAAAGCGTAAGCATAAGGGTATTAAACCCACAGATGGCTAGATATGTTTTAAGACCCACGCAATCACATATTAAGCCCTATACCGTCTACCAGGCACAGTACAAAAATCTGTGTTATTATTATTACTGAGAAATTTTTGACCGACAATCACATCAGCACTTTATCTCCAGATTTTATGCTACTATTAAGATATTGATTCTTCTTCTTAGTCGTACACTCTTGACAGAGTGGTCGTGTTCATGTCTCGGTCGAATCTTGCGCCACCGCATCTCTCGTGATGCGACGCCATGTAGTTCTAGGTTTAGCGGCCTGTGAGTTGACATTGATGCTCGAGTGTATCACAGATTTGATGAGGTGCGTCCACCTTGATAGAGAGCGCCCACGGGATCTTTTGTCCTCGACTTTCCCTTGCACCACCAATCGTTCCACTGAGTTCTCGTTACGGGTGATATGCCCGAAGAACTTGAGGATTCGTATTTGCACAGACGACGATAATCTCTTTTTGATACTGAGTTATTTCAGGATCGAAGCGTTGGTTCGGTGCGCGGATTATTGATAGTTCTTATTTCAAACTTGAGACCTTTATGCACAGAAGTCATTCACTACCACTACATCACCGAGGCAGTGTAGTAAGGGAAGTACATGTTAAAACCATCATTATTTTATCTAATTCTAAGTATTACATATACATTAGTTTGGTTACCAGATAATGTATAAAGCTTATTACAAGATTAACCTATTGAGTCACAGCAGCACACCGGTGGGCCGACACAATATGTATTTAAATATACGAGTATGTCTGGCATTCCAATAATTGGCAGGTTACAAGTTAAAAGGTTACTTTTAGCTATTAATCAATTAATCAGCTTTTCATAGTCCACCTTTGAAAAGCCTCTCTGTACCATCCGCCTCCATTCTTCAAGTCGTCTAACTAAGAGTCCTATTATGCTTAGCTAATACAAAATATGTTAGTGCACAAGCACACACATGCAATATGATATAGTACGTACAATTACTCTTGTATAGAGTTGTACTAGCGCGCTTATTATTTCGTTCGCCGGCTCTGTGATTACTTTCCCGGTAGGTATGCACTTAGAGAGCTGAGTACCGATAGCAGAATAATTTAACTTAATATCAGTATTTGTAATGTTGCTTAAGTGTTACAGTGGTAGTGTATTCGACTGCTTGAGGTTTTGGGTGCGATTCCCGAGTCGGTCAAAGTGGTATTCGGATATCCTGTCACACAATTCTTACGCACGATAAACGGCAATAAGCTCTTCTTTACGTGGGACCTAATCTAATCTATTGTTGGCGGAATATGGTTATAAAATACCGCAGCTTTTTTTTTGGAGATATAGGCGTGAATCTTATTATATATCTAAGGAAGCAGTAAGGTTTTAAGGCTAATTTTATTGGGCTGCCATAAAATATTCATTACACATATAATTTATACTGCTTTTATATAAATATACTGGTAGATGCATCTTTTTTTATTGATTCCAAATACGTAAAAATCCCAATATCGGGAAAAATACATATATTATACATATTTTTGCCTTATGACGGAGGTATAAAATAATATAATTAATATAAGGATTATACACCGTAAAATAATATATCATAAAAGTTTCAAAAAGGCTCGACTCTATTTATGAGAAATATCCTATATTTATTCAGTTAATTGTTTCTCACAAATCAATATTCACAAAATAGGAAGATTAACCATAGAACAACCGTTTAAAAATGTATAAATACATACAACAAACATAGACGCATTAAAAATACCCGTGTAAACATTTATAATTCTCACTTCAAATCTAAAAGCGCTAAGTGATAATGTATTTGCTATCGATACATGGACACAATAGTGTAGGGTCAGCAAAGTGCGTTCACCGCTGCACCGTGCTTTACTTTACCTCACATTGGAGCAATACTGCGCCGACTGTGCGCATGCGCATGCCATTCTTATTCCCATGTTTTGCACGACGGAATACTTGGGTATGGCTTGATAATTGTAGCGACGTTTTTAAGTAGTTTGCTTGCTTTATATGTTATCTGTAAGAAATATGTACATATCAGAAAACGCGTAGACTATAGCAACATATTTACATGTATCTATATAAAATCGTGTATATACTTATCGGTTTGTTTGTTACGTTTTCACAATTAGACTTTTTGGTGCCTTTTTAAAGTATTTTATCTAAGCCTAACTGTCTGAAGCGGCCATTTTAGTTTGTAAAATAATAGATAAGCTTTACTAAAGGTATAATATCAATAAATTATAAGTTTAGGCTACGGGGGAGACTGACATGGCAGTGTTTACTAAAATATATGGTTTAGGAAGTTTATTTCTCACAACAGAATAGGTAGGCAGAATAGGCAACACTTTCAGTGAGAAATATAAGTTTAACTTAGCTAATAAACACATGAAACGACTATCAGAACAGTCGTGCTCGGTAATTTTAGTTCCTTATTACCTACTTTAATAACAGCACTAATTGAAGTCAAAGATCTATCAAAATAAGCATATATACCGCTTTTAAATAAATTGACTAGACATATAGGTAGCTTAAAAAATTGGGAACGACTAAAGTTGTTTAATTTAAAGCGTGAACGACGTCACGTAAGTACAGGCTAATGTATCGTAGAAGTCCAGTCTTGGTTATAATGTGCCGTATTTTATATCTGAGTTTATAATATTTGAACAACGATGCGCTATATTCCGTATAGCGGTACGTATTATTGATATTTGAATGTGGTTTGGAACTTTATTAATGTTAGTCTATAATCTATTCTGTAGCGCAAAATATATCTGTATGGAATCTAGCTATGTTTTAAAGTGCCACGTCATGGACGAGAATTGCCTAACATAAACACAATTTATACTAACATTATAAAGAGAACAATTTTAATTTTTATATAATTGTATAAACATACAAAAATGCCTCCGTGGCGCAGCGGTAGTGAATGCGACTGCTGTGCACGAGGTTTCGGGTTCGAAACCCGGGTCAGGCCAACAAAAGATGATTGGGTTTTCTGTTACGAAATCTCAATGGCAGCCCGGAGTTAGGAGGTTGGCGGTGTTGGACATCTCCATGCCTCAGCAAGTACGTAAAGCCGCTGGTCCTGCGCCTGATCTCTCTCCAGTCGTATCGGATTACCGTCCCATCGGATCATGAGAGTTAGGGAAAAGAGAGTGAACTTGTGTTTGCGCACATGCTTGTGCACTAGGTATAATATCTCCTGCGCAAATGGCCAGTCTCCGTTAAGATTGGCCGCCGTGACCGAAATCGGTCTGGAGGTCATTATTATTATTATTATATTTGTTTACAATGAATATATTCGAAAACTACTAAACCGATTTTAATATTCTTATACCTTTAGAAAGCTAAATTATCTAGGAGTAACATAGGTTATATTATTATAATATCTTGCTACGAGCCACAGAAGTGAACCAATAATCATAAAGGTGGGTAACTCTATAAACGTATAAAATAGAATTATTTATGTATTTGTATTTTAATATGTAAAAGCGACATATTTGTTAATATTGTTATTATTATGTTCTTTCCGTTGATTATATTAAAGGTTGTATATACATACATTAGGAGGTACATATTTTATATCACGTAATAAACTGGTACATAAGTTATATACATATATTATGTATATATAATTAATGGAATAAAACTGTGATTGCGCGGCTGACAGATAGCATAGTGGTTTAAACCGTAGTATGTTCGTTGACACATGACTAAAAATTTACTGCAATAATATGTATTGATATATAATAGATTTGACTAGCGTTTTTGAGGTAACTTTCTATATATTTCTTTCTATGCATATAAGAAGAAGCTCATCTACACACATAATCTAATTTACCGACGTACCAAGATAAAACATATACCTTAGAGACCTTAGAAGAGCTAACTTCAGCAATACTACTGTAAAAACTGAATTTAATTTCGTGGAATAGTATTTTCGTGATGCACGTACAAACATACAGATAGAACGAGAAAATAATAAAAAATATTATTTTACTTCTATAGCAGCTCATGTAAAGGAATTTTAAATATTTTTTCTAAAGTTTTCTTATGTACATGTGCAATAAATCTGCCTTACTTGCATATTATGGATACGTTTCATCTATTCTGCGCTATTGCATTATAGTTTGGGGTAATTCTGTGGAGGTTATCTAAGTTTTCCGAGGCCAAAAAAAAGTATTCGTACAATAGGTAAAGCCCAGCTATTAGACAGTTGTGTGCTTTTGTTTAAAAAGTTTAATATTTTACCTCTTCCAGCCTTAGGTATATATATTCGAAATTCGTATTTTTGTACATAAACATATAACTTTATTTGAAATGCATAATGATGTGGTCATTAGAAAGAGTCGTAAAATTCATAAATTATATGTACCACAATAGAGAATTTCACTGTTCTCAAATAGTGTTTTTTATGGCAATTCGTGTTTATAATAAACTACCAGATGTTTTTAAAACACTTAATTTTATGATATTCAAAACAAATTATTTAATTTTTTACTTGACAAAAGTTACTATTCCATTAATGACTTTTTGAATGCAAATATTGAATCATTTAAATTAGAACATGACATTACCTATGTATATAAAATGTTGACAACATTGTTTCTTTAGTCTATGATTATTTATGATTTATTTTTTAATTAAGTTTCTTACATACTGACCATTATTTTTTGTAAAGATTTGTACGCCGAAAACGGCAGAATATTATGGACATTTTAATTTGTAACACCTTGTAACTACAGTATTCTGGCAAATAAATATATTATTATTAAATGCCCGATGCCGCAGTTAAAATTTCATTATACGTATAGATAAGTCTGCGTTGGCATAGAAATGACTCGTAACCCGTAAGCTGCCGCTGTCTTTAAGAAACGAATAAATTCATTGATTGGCCGAAATTTGTCATATTCTGTAAATAAATCGCATGTACATCATGTGCAAGTAGTAATCTCCACTGCACTCTTCTTTACCGTTGCATCCGGACCTGCGCGCGCGCATCTCAACCGTGACTCGCTACCATCTTGCACCCCTAGGGCTGCCATATGAAATAGATCAAATAACTTGATTGTTAGAATAAAATAGTTCTAATTATATTTTAATTTTTCGTATTATTATACGTGATTCTTAAACGTTTTTATTTCACAGAAAAATGAATATGATGAGATATTAAATATACCTACTTACTATGTAGGTATATCACACTTTATTGATAGACGTTGGTACGGAGTATATATTGTTTAAGTAGACTTTAGGAAATATCTAAAATAAAGAAGTACCTAACTATTTTGACTGTGTGACTTTCATGAACCACAGTTATCTTACTAGAATACGTGCTTTAACCCTTAAAGATATAATACAAATGTTGAATTCTGGTATCTTTATTGACCCCTTAGCTAAAGCAAAAGGTTAAATTGCTTCAAGAGCTGCTTTGAAAAAGTAGTAGTGCTTAGTAGAATATTATATTAAATATGATATACATATAATAGTTATTATAATACTTATCTATACGTATAATAAAATTCGAACCGCGGCATCGGCCATTTACAATTTGATTGCACATATACATAAGTAATATTTTAAAAATGTAGACGCGCATCTATATATATATTAAATAATCAATATATTAAAAATGAATTATATATTATAAAAATATATTATAATAAAAATGAAGAGGTGCCAACCCTACCCACCGTTGCTTGTGCACACTGCATCTATCGTGCAGATAATCTGGCCAGTAATCAGATTCACTCGCCTGCTGCAATTAGCGCAATTGCACCCATCATTAATGCAGTTTTGTTAAAACTATAAACTGTGTTTACTGTTAGCAATAAAGAAACGACAGGCATAACATTCATTTTAGTTTATTATAAAAAATATAATAGTGCTATTGAATGAATGTAAGAAATAACTTAGCTACTAAGGGTGGCATTTTACGCTTGCTGATAATAGACAGCAAGTGTATAATGCCAGCCTTAGTATTTTTTTAGAACATAAAATATTGCTTGCTTATATATACAGGGTGTCCCAAAAATCAACGTCAAGCCGAAAACGGATGACGGGCCAAGGGATGGTGGTTCTCAAAAAAATATGAAAAAAAAATTTTTTGCTGCACTCTAAAAATTATAGCCATTTAAAAAAAAATGAGAAAATTAACACCTTGTTATGATTTTTCAAGTACTATGACTACAAAATGTTTACTTAGCTTAATTATTTTAGTGAGGATTTGTTACTGAATAATGCTAGTATACATTACAATTCAAAATTTGAACACAACTATCTTCATTTCAGAGGAAATATCCCTAATATGCCCAAACATGTACTCAAAATTATTACATTATTCAACTTTAAATGGCCGTGCTGAAAAAAAAATGTACTACGCCATTTCAGCACGTGGCATCAAAAGATGGCGCATTTAATGGGCTTTCTAAAATGCTATAACACTTACTACATTTTATCCTAATTATGGATTTTTTTTCTAAAACAACTTGGATTTATGCTTTTTTAAATGGCTATAATTTTTAGAGTGCAGCAAAAAATTTTTTTTCATATTTTTTTGAGAACCACCATCCCTTGGCCCGTCATCCGTTTTCGGCTTGACGTTGATTTTTGGGACACCCTGTATATAATAAAAAGCATTCATGTAACCACAGATAATATAATACTATACTAGTAATGTAACTACGATGAACGGTGATGATTTATCACAGATATTAGACCTCTTGTACAATGTGGAATACCTATTATATTAATATTGCAACATTGCATTTTCCAATCGCCATTAGCCTAGCTAATGGACGTGTATAATAAATTATAATTTTATGCATATCTTAGAGGAGATTTTACGAGGACTATAAAAACTTTCTTGAAGATAACACCGCTTTCTCATTTAGAAACCGGTATGTACTTTCAGGCGACATTAAATTATGCATATATTTTTATTTATCATTATTTATTACCATTTTATTTTATTTTAAGATAATAGCTAAACATAGTGATAGAGTTTTAAATAGAGGGAGATGGAAAGAAAACTGGGAGGTCTTTGAACTACAATGGGCATTATAAGTTTATAAAAATAATGGACAAGCTAGCTGTGGTCCGGCAATCTGAAGTAAATAGAAAATGTTCTGAAACCCTTTTAAATAGCTAGTTTTTCGAAGAAACTTCTTTAATTAAGGCATTGCCAATGTTGAAAAATAGCATGTGTTTGGCATTTAACGAGTGAACATTAAAGTTCGACCTAATTTTGTGTGCGTGCTTAATCTTTGAGTGGCATTTTTACTATATACATTTTACTTTGTTGCAAGCTGTATTTGTGCTTTGCGTGAGGTATTTGTAGCCGGGATAAAAACTATCCTGTGACCGATTCAAAACGTGATCTGTGTGCGAAATTCAACCGAAATCCGGTCAACGGTTTACGCAGAATTAATTAACAAACATCCAAACGTATAAACATTTTCATAAGCTTTCACATTTAAAATATTAATAGGTTTGAACAGAACTGATTTGACTGTCTTGCTTAATCCTTCTTATACGCACTTCTACTGGATGATTATTATCCAAAACCCATTTAATTCTATTTTATTTTCACGCGTATCAATAAATAACACTTTTAAAGGCTTAGTGGATGATTCGCCCGAATTTAACTCGCCTGAATCGGGCGAAACGACGCTTCAAAAACATATTATTATCATCCTGTAGGCGACTCGCCCGAATTGTATTTTATGCAATGGAAAGTACAGTCGAGTAAAATATATCTAGCTGTATTAAACTAAGGGTAGTATTTAACTGCAAATCAAAACATCTTCCATTTTAATTTTGTTTTGTTTGTTTGTGTAAATAAATTGTTTCTAGCAATCGTTGTTTGGTCGCAGTTCTAATCTAACCTAACCCACTATTTTCTTTTGGGTAGTATGTTGAGAAGGTATTAAAATGCTTATTGGGAAACATGTTGCAAGAAGAAGATGTATTGTTACGGGTGTAAGTATGTCAAAATGTACTACCCGTGTCACTTCTGTAATTGACTGTACTGTTCTTAACTTCACAGCAATAAATACAATTCGGGTGAGTCGCCTACAGCAAAATAATATTTTTTAAAGTATCGTTTCTCCCGATTCGGGCTAGTTAAATTCGGGCGAATCGCCACTAAACCCTTTTAAAATATGTATTTGTGTAATAGGTAATTATGACCAGTAGGTATAATTAAGAAGAGCATATATTAAAAAAAATATCTTCTAATTTAAATATGACACATTTTAGTCCAAGCAACTTACCTACAAAAAACCTACAAAATAGCTACAAAGTATCTATAAATGCGTGTCCTGTTGTAAACAGGTACAAGTACCACGATATGTATGTAAGTGAGATGCATTGAAACCGCTACACGTATCGACCTACATCGACTATAGATGTCTCTAGAACCAGTCTTAAATCGATACCAGTCCGGAACAGTTACGTCGAGAACTCGAGAATAATCGCTTCGATAATAAGGACATACTTAACTTGTTTACGACAGGTATGAGGATCATGCTGTTTATGAATATGAACGTTGAAAGTAATTTTGCCACTGCCCTCAATCGATGATTGCATTAACTTTCCACTTTTGACTCGATTAGCGGGAGATTGATGTGAATGCGCTCGGTTATATTTTTCTTGCAAGTCGCTGCAGTGCTGACATTGTTTGCAATAGTAGGTATTTAGGTGGCAAATTATGATGATGTCTAGAAGACGCTGGCTATTACAAAAGTAGTGATTTCGTGAAGCTGATCCTATAAACATGCTGTGCTACTAGGTCGAGGAGTTTCAAGGAAACCCTTCGATACTTTGACAGTAATTCAGTCCTACTAAGGTAGCTATAGGAAGCTTACTCTTCATAAAACAAAGCATAAGGATATTTCAACCAATCAAATTCGACTGTGAAGGAACATTCCAGATTACAAGATTTTCTGTGGTTTAGGTACCTATTTTTCCAGTCTCATATGTCAGTTCTCGATTTCGGTCTTGTTGATTAGTTTTTCTGCGGAAGACACTACAAGTGTCTCTTTTCTTTTATTCGTATTTATTATAAGACATTTATATACTAACTGATGCCCGCGACTTTACCTTGTGAGCAGTAAGTTTCTGGTTGTACCTTTTTTCATTTTGGCACCTCTGACAACGTGTTCGCAAAATTTCATTATGATCGGTTGAGCAGTTAAGGCGTGAAAGAGTAAATAACAAACAAACTTACATTCCCATTTATAATATTAGATTTACCATTTTATAGACCAATTAACGAAATTTATAATAGGTACCTGTTTATTTTTAATCGTATCAAATTCTCTGATTTCTTGTAATATTTTTGCACTGTTCACGTTATTAGGTTTTGATTATTTAATAGAAAGCGTATAGCTTTAAAACTATGATAGTATTACAATTTTAATCGATTAACTGTAATTGATATTAATCCTGGTACAGATAGACTTAGGTTTTCTCAAAATTGTTTGTAGTCTAAATGCGCAATTATACAATCTACGCTAATAGTAAAATTATTTTTTTAATTGTGAATTTTTATTTTCAGTGTTACTTGTGGTGGGCCTTGCTAGTGCGAGATGGGTGCGCAATGGTCGAGCAAATGGTCCGAAAGACACCAGCTTCGTAGGAGAAGCCACAAACGAGCTGTCCACGGCCATTTTCCAGGTAATTATCATACACGTGTACAGTCTCACTGCTGAAGTCTCCTTTCGAAATATACGGGAAAATCATTTAGTTTCCAAATAATGACAATAGGCCTGTACGAACCCGCAATTTTAATGGTATACATCCAAAAGTATTGGTGTATTCATTAAAATGTTACAAATGCAATAGTAATTATGTTTGTCAAACTGACAAAGAGACTTATAATTACTTATTTTAACTAATCATATTTGGTTTCGTACAAAAAGTACAGTTTTACTTCGTAGACTAATATATGAAAATGCGAGTCGTCTCGACCGGTGGCGCTGGCGTAACATTGGACTATGCACTATGAATAGAAGCCTAATTGTGATGCGCTGAGTCTGGCCATAATTGTTGCCAAGAATGCACTTACTTAGGAATGTAGGGAGATCGCCTCGACCGCGGATATTTTCATAATCACCAGTGTATGGTAATGACATACAATCAAGATCGTCGGATAGGCAATACAAACAATGTCATTGTCATTGAACGTCCTACAATTAGGATAGTGATAGAAGAAACTCACATACATATGTACATTGCCACATGCCTGTATATATTTGAAGGTCTACTCTTTCAGGAACACAGGCGTGACTCATTTGTTATTAATTACACACCCACATTTCCCCAAGTATGGTTTTAAGTCCCACGTACCCAATAGTCCATTGCCGTGTATTAAGAATATTGCTGAGTTTAAGTAATACTTTGACAAGAACTCTTTTAATTAATTTTTATTTTATTTTCAGGGCTACATTGACGATGATAGAAACATTGCGTTTTCACCACTCGGCTACTCAGCTATCCTCGCCATCCTCGCTGAAGGAGCCCGCGGAGAGACGAGAGAACAGCTCGTATCCGCTCTGCACTTGCCCGAAGACGACAAATTAACAAGAAAAACATACCGTTATATCATGGAGAGACTGAAAAACGTCCATGAATATAAATACAACCAGCCAGAGTTGAAGAACTACTTCTACATCTACAAGAATTACACTATTAATGAGGACTACAAAAAGGTCCTTGAGGATTACTATTTGACTGATGTGCGATCTGTTGAGAGGTACAACCCTGAATTGCAGATGCACGATGATGAGACCACCGAAAAAGGTGAATTTGTCGTAGAAATTCCAGAAAAAACTGACGACATGAAGAATGACGATATCCCTGAAATGATGCCTCCTAAAGAATCTGATGAGAAACTTATCTCTTTCGCTGTCGAAGATACTCCCGAGAAAGTTGACATTACTCAAATGGAATACAAGCCCGCGAAGAACATTAAGGAAAAGATCAAGCTGGTCAAAACTTATCCCAAGAAGTCTGAGTCTGAGGACGATGAGGAGACGATGGTGGCTGTCGAAGCGAGGAACCACGCAAGAAGCCTTAAATCTTTGCATGAGATACATGACGTGTCATCCAGCCTTTCTGTGAACAGCGTTGGAAAGAAATCCAGTAAGCGTAACTGCTTTTTTAAATTAATCAAATATATACTTTGCGTAAGTTATGTCTTAAAAACTTGTAAGCAGCATGGCTAAAGCGGTATTCGGTAGTTGATATGACATCTATTCTACATATTATATGCGAACCATATAACTAGTAAATAAAAAATGTGGATTTGAAAGTTGTATAGGCAATTTTTTTATAAGTAGTAAAAGTATTAGTATTGAATTAAATATTACTGGTGAATTCTTAAATTACTTTACTATTTTTCGTGTCAATTCTTCTATCTTGACAATATATTATATTATAAAACGGTAACATTTATTATTTTTATGTATGGTGAAATCTCTGCAATTACTAAACCGATTATCACTTACTATTTTAATGTTTTTGCCCGAGTAATATAAGTTATCTTTTAATAAATATACGAGACCGCATGCTGCATTTAGAAGCCAATTTACAATGAATTAAATTTATAACATAAATGCATGTTTATTTCAGCATCAATTTCCGACTCTTTGATGATCATCTTTAACGGCATGTACTTCCGCGGCTCATGGAAGCAGCCGTTTGACGTCATCGAAACTGGAGTCTTCTACAAGTCCAACATTGAGAAGAAACAAGTAACCAAGATGAAGACTAAAGGAAAGTTCCAAATTGGATCGTTGCCCGAACTCGACGCTGAAGCCATCAAATTGCCTTATGATGTAAGTTGCCTCTAGTTCTTATGGCTGAGAATTGTACTCGTATCTTATTTTTGTCAATTATTCCCTCGTGCTCTTATAGTAAGAGCAGATTACTGTCTATGATAAAGAAATCTTGTTTGTTATATCCTCCAATCAGTCGTGGTGAAAACAGCGCATTGCTCGAGGTAAATTGATCACATAAAGTAAACATATTGATATCAGCAAAACATTTATTCCTGGCTAAACTAGTTTAATAATAGATAATAATTACAAAATTGATTGAGGATTTCTTTGATGTATTGGTTTAAATGTCATATCTCTGCCTTTGCTTCCGGGCAGAAGCGTGACGTTCATGTAAATAATATTATATTTTTCTTTTTAGGGTGGTCGTTACGCTCTCCTCTTGGTGGTGCCCCGCGCTCGTGATGGTCTGACGCGCCTCGTCGCAGATCTGCCCATCGCTCCTCTCTCCGACATCCAGGACAGCATGAGGGAAGAGGAAGTACAAGTTTGCATGCCCATGTTCTCCGTTGAAACCACTACGAAGCCCGTTGCTGCGTTGGCTAAGGTAAGATATCATTTTCGCTGCTGTTGAATGTCGTAAGCAATGCGCAATGCAGCGTGTTCGGCCGTTTCTTGGGTCAATCGTAATAACATATGATAATTTGTTTTGATTTTTTAGTAGCGGTGCATAGTAAATAACACTGGGTCTTTTGTTATGTCTGGTATACATTAATAGTATTATTACTATTATACTGAACAAAAACGGATAATCAAATGTAGGTGGCATATTTGCTGAGCTCAACAGACTTAATGTGGTAGTATAATTATGTATAGATCCATAGAAGAATGATAAAATATCGAAGTGAATGTCTCTTTATGACCGTATGCGTTCCCTTGAGATTCACCTGGACGAAACCGATATTAATGTCAATATTGATGTCGCGTTGTGCCGTGTCGTGCTGCAATGGTTCCGCTCAGTACATTCGTACCTTTATAATTAATGTCTTTGTAATCATAATCATAAATTTATGTCAAGAATGTTTAAATTGTAAATTATTATGTCAATTTATGCCCAATACAAAAACAATGGCTGTGAATATTTTAACAAATATGAAAATGCTTTGATGAACGCTTAATAATTATAAACATAGTTATTAGCAGGACCTTGTCACGAATGAATATATTAGCTAGGATTTCTCAAGTGGCTTATTGCGATTGCGCGCTTGAATAATAACAATTTAGTTATTTTTTTTTTTATTATAAATAGCCTAGGCTGTCCCACTGCTGGGCAAAGGCCTCCCCCAAACTCTTCCATGCCTCTCGATCGATACAATTTAGTTATTATATTTTTAATTTAGCATCACATTATTCAATTTTCCTTTCGATTGCGTATCTAAGTATTAGTACTAGGCAAAGCGTTTTTAGATATTCTTTGAGGCAATTTTCAGTAACATTCGAAATAAGCACACTCGGTGCGGTCTATAAATGTGTCCGGGAGACGACAATAGGCTTCAAAAAAGTATAGCTTTCAAAGTATGATATACTCAAGTGTCTAAACCTTATATTTATATTTTTTATTTTATATTTATTTATTTATTTATTTGCCGAACAAAGGTGTACACAGATGTTAAATACAACACAATATTGATTCTCTTTGCTCTACCTACTACTAGGCATGCAAATATCTTAAATACATTTACTGATTAAAAAAAAAAAAAAAAAAAATATAGATCATGCATTAGTTTATAATAATGTAAGACATTCTTATTTAAATATTTAACAAAACATAACAGAAATAAAAATTGTTTGTATAAAGTCAAAATGTCATAATGTAAAATTAAAATAATTTGATAATACAAAATAGATAAAAATTAAAAAAAGAAAAATTATATAATGTCAAAAATGTAATCAAATGTCAAATGCACTATTAATATATGAATAGATTCATTGGCAAAAACGTCCTATTCAGTATCATTACCCTTCTCATCAAGATATTCACTTAATGAATAGTAACATTTAAATTTTATCAGATCTTGGAGCCGCTTTTTAAAAATGTGCTGATTTTCCTCGTTTATTATGGTTTTAGGTAACTTATTATATATATGAGGTGCTATACAAAAAAAACTTTTTTGCATTAGCGTTGTTTTGCTAGGAACGACACATAATTTACCAGTATGGCGAGCCCTCTTCCTTTTTTCGAATAAGTCTATGTTTTTCCTTACAAACATAGCACATTCAAATATGTAAAGTCCTGGTAACGTCATCAATTTATATTCTTTGAAATAGGGTTTACAGGAGTCGGTTTGTTTGATATTAAATATAGCTCTAATACAACGCTTACGGGTTTTGACTTCGAAATGTTATTAACAAATACATTGCTAAAGAAATATGTTTAACAAATAGAGATAGATCACTACCAAGCAACACTGATATATACAATATATGTATATTCTTTATTTTCTAGTTCTGAATGTGGTGTTGTAGCTAGTTTAATCATTCTCTATCTTTTTTTTTAGTTTGGCGTAAGCTCGATCTTTAGTCGCGAAGCAGATCTCACCGGAGTATCATCAGACGAGGGTCTGTTCGTGCAAGAACTCGTACAACACGTATCCGTGCGAGTCGATGACGCTGATAGCTCGGCTTCTGAAATCGCAGGTAAGTTATCGCCTTGATTTTTAAATAGAACAACTATTTGGTGTCCCAACCCCAAGCACTGCTGGTGTAGTGGTATCATGCAAGATTCCCATTCTTGCGACCCGGGTTCGATTCCCGGGCAGTGCACTCTTTTTGTTACTGTTTTTTGGAATTTCCTTTACCCGTAAATATTTAAGGACACATACACAATTTTTATTTACTTTATTACTGATAAACCGCTTTACTGAACATGGCTTTATATTCAATACTTTTTCATAAATAAAAGCGATGTAATTTTGTTAAAATATGTTATATATTATGTATAATATGACTGCACCGACGAAGCTGTGGTTTACGTTGTCCCCTTGTCATTATCTATGAACGTCGTGACGTGGATTCCATTTGTATACGAGACAAAACAAATTTCGTTCCACGAATAGTTATTTCGAGTCGTGATTTCTGTTCTTTTAATGTTTGTTGAGGTTATTCGGCTACACAAATTATTGCGATAGCGGTCGCTGTAACAATATAATCAGGTGAACTTAGTGTCATTATTCTATTTATCTTTCCAGCTTCCAACACAGTGATGGAGTTAAAGAACCTGCCACTCTCACCATCGAAGTCAATCCGTCGCTTCAACGTGGAGCATCCCTTCATCTTCTACATCCTTGATACCCTTGACAACTTGGTCGTCGTCGCCGGCAAAGTCACAGACCCTGAGAAACCATTCTCCATCGATGACCCAGTTCCAGTTTAAGAAGATTCTAATTTTTCTCACCATACATATGTAGGTGTTTCCACTTCCAAATTCTGATGACGAGGTCAGGGATGCTATTGAAAGGCATTATGCCTTCGGCGTTCTCAAAAACCCACCCGTTTTGCTAGTAATTTTATTTATTCACCTTAATATACTTACTTTGCTGTGAAATTGTACAAGTTTTCTACAAAATAACCAGACGCATTTGATAATGAAAAAGTACACAGCCTTAGTTTGTAAGTTAGTTATAAGTTATTATTTATTTTTTGTAATGTTGTGATATGGTTAAGATTAAATTATTTATTATGATTGGCAATTTAATTTTATTTCTTATGTGACGTTTTTCGTTTTAATTAATGAAATGAGGGTATACCGATACTTCGAAGTTCAAATTGACAGAATAGTTACTACACTAACGGTCACGCCGGTCGTGGTCGCCAGTGTTAGTATTAAGTTTCCTTTTTTCTAATAACTTGTGTTCCCAAAATGGAAGCCGATAAAGAAAATGTGTGTCATACAAAAATACCGTTGCCAAAACACCCGTTACCGGCTTTACCGAAACATTTATTGGCTCAAAATAAATTCTCGCAAAAGCAGGATCACGTACCTCCAAGAATCCCTTTGAAAACTCTCAACTCTGAAATATACCAGAGAGCTGGGTCCAGTAAAGATTTCAACAAACCCAATTTTCTTATGAACATTGATACTCGGTTCGTCACTCGAAGACGGAGAAGTGAGGATTTAGATTGGAGCTACAACGTCTTCAAAGACAAAAAAGCAGAGAAAGATTCTAGTATAATATCTATAAGTGACGATGAACTTTACTTGGACAAAGAAAACCAAAGGCATTTTGTTGATAAGAAGAAAAATGATTTGGGTGATATGTTGTCGGCCGTCACACCTAACCTCAAAGCTACATTGGAACCTAATCGAATTAGAAATATAAAGAGGAGTCTCAAAAGGCCTCATAGTCGAGAGCTTCAGGGTTTGTCTCTTCTGGTTAAGCAAAATAAGCCTGATGATAAAGTAAAACGCCGATTACAATTCAATGAACGTTTACAAGATGGATTGGATTCTCCTGACTATTGTAAGTCAAGTGTGATAAAGCATACGTTGTTATTAAGTACTAGTTGTACTTACTTTTATAATATATTTTAATTATACACAATTTTCTATCGTTATAAGCATATAAAACAAGATTTAAGTAAAAAGCTACTGATAAATCGATGTCCACTGACTTGGATTTCATATATGTAGTCCTGTTAATAAATGCGCTTTTAAATTGAAGTTAAAATTATACTATTTTGTTTTTATTATTATTGTTCTAGGTAGCTTAAGTACTTATAGAAAGGCTTTTAATTTAACGCGACATTATACATATATTAATGATTACCTAAGGTATCCTTGTAAAAATTTTTTGATGCAATAGGATTGAAAATACTTGTATTTTGATACAGATTAACTATTATGTTTTCTAGTAACATCTTAGTTAATCTTTACCATGTTTTGATCAAATCTAAATCTTTTATATATTTATTCATTCCTAACTGCATCGCCAACAAACTATACACGGTACAATAATTATTCATTCTTAGGCCTAGCGGGCATTGCCTTGCGTTTTTTTAACGCATAATCTATGAAGTATATTTATAGTGCCATAGAAGAGCGCACATTGCGGTGAAATTAACGCAATGGGTAAAGTCATCGTTGGCCTCCTGCTGCGGTGAATTTACCGCACATATTTTTGTATCGCATAGTGATTTCAAGAAGTGCCGCGCACTGTGCTGAAAAAAACGCACTGAGGCACTCAGTCAGTTGCTGTTGGGATGCCACACAGATATGTCATTACCTGGTGTTTCTTAATTTCTTTCCATTTCTTTGTGGTAAATTACAGCACCAACAATTCTTAGTAAAATATTAAAAGATTTAATGCTTATTCTGTAATAACCGAAAATCTTTTTTGGATATGAACGTAGATAGTTATATTTACGAAAAAAAGCCCTTCATAGGCCTTAAGGCCGTCAAGGGATGAATCCAATACCGTTTGGGTACCCTTTATTTGCGTTTTTTTCGCTGCAGTGGGCGACGCCGTGAATGCGTATATTCTACCACACGGTAGAATAAACGCATCGCATTCCCCCGCAAAGCAGTGTACGCTAGGCCTTACTATACAATAAACTTGTACCTCCAGTTGAACTTGTTGTTGTGATATGCACAATCTAAAAGTTAGACTTAACTCACAAATTCTTTTCCTATGTTAATAAAGCATAGTTTTGTTGCATATATAAATGACTATATAATATGCTAATAAGTAAATTAGACTACAATTTGAATATAGAAGATAAAGTAGGTCTTGTTTGAATATTATACTGATGATATAATCTTTAGCAATATAAACCAAGCTTTGGTTGGTCGTGCAATTATTCAAAGTAATCTCAAAAGGAAAGTTGAAAGTTCAGTATGTAGTTGTAGACTAGGTTAATATATTATGATTTTCTAACGGTGCTAGTGAGTTAAAGCCAAGTTTAATATCTAGTCTTGACCAAAGTAACAGTTCCAGATAGCATGGAATGTATGTTTTATGGAAGGGTTTCTATTTTGTCTGTACCTATTATTAACCCATGTTGCGCCCTCGGCGTCTGTCGCCCTATTACTAAATATCACGTATTAATTGTTTGTTATACATATATTTAATAATGAATATTTTGCTAAGGTAAAATATAGTCTTCGTTGAACTATATTTAGTTTTAACTATTTTATTTTATCAAACGTTGTCAGATTGCATATTCAATTTTCTTTAACTATATGTGTTAAAAATAACCTCTAAATATGTTGCGCCATTAATTCTAGTGTAATTTAGTACGTTTACAGTACAAAAAAAAATACGGTTAGGAAGTAAATTATTTTGCTACTAAATAAAAAATAATGACTTCTTTCTTCTAATATGAGAAACTATCAATCAAGTTTACTTAATATTTTATATAATTATATTGACTAGTTGAGACTTAGTACAGTTTTCAGCCCTTTATAGCTTTTTTTACAATCATTGCTGAATTAATATTCGAGTTCATTCGGCGAACAACTTTATTTAAAACCAGAAGTGTGTTTTAGTATAGGTACGTCTAAGATATAGAATAAACGTAACTATACATAATGTAAACTTGAACAGATATAGTCGTAGTTAATTCGTACATTAGCATATGCTTTTTCGCGAATGTTTACAAACGCTGACATTCACAGTGACTTAATAGTTGTGTATAGAATCTACTCAATCGCCATTAACTTGATTCAAGTAGTTAAACAGAAGACAAGTGTCCGTGAAAAATTGACAAATGGATAAAATACGTAATGTAGGTAGAAAATATTGTTTGTTTTAGGGAAGAGATCGTACATGAGTTGTTTGAACCGGGATTATACTGTGGATATCTTTGATTACCTGCTTGCTGTGGAGAAGAAACCGTTGGAAGTGCCGAGAACCTCGAATATTACGAGAGCATGTGTCATTAATTGGCTCATGAAGGTTAATGTAAGTATAATTTTTTTGTATTTACGCATTTTACTTGAAGTTTGTATCAGTTGTGTGTAGACAACTGTCTTGAGAAATTGTATGCAAAAGATGTGGGTTACCCCTGAGTCAATTTATCTTATCCGTAATATGGCTCGGTTCCTCTATTCAGACACAAGTTTTTTTACCCACGGTTTATCTACGAACTGTTGTCACATATTCTATGTAAAACACTACTGTCTCTAGGTAAAAGTACTCTTTTTTTAAATAGGAACCGGGTCTATATCGTTGAGAACAAAAGTGATTTGCACAACATTAATTGTATTAGTGTTTTATTACTATTTGCTGTTTTACGGAGAAAATCAGTCCTCGTATTGACTATGTTTATTTTTATCCTGTTTAATTGTATAATGTAAGGGACAAAATAAATGAGTTTTGCTCTTATTAAGTAATATGAAATAGTATTTTAATATAATTTTAAGTAAATTTACAACATGTTTATTAACAACGATAACATTTATGTGTTTTTAATTTGTAAGCGCCTAATATAGTTCATTGAGTAATTTGCACACAGGCAACTTACTCAGTCGGAGTCAGAGTTGCCTATATAGTGCTAATGTTTTGTTTAAAATGAGGGCACAAATAAATCAACGTGTAAAACAGTACATATATAAACACACATACATGTATTGACCCTTATAGTGTATTTTAGCATCGAAGACTAAAATCGAACTTACTGCCGTCTACTGAACTCTCGTCTAAACTTGGCGCTATTGCGAATTACCTAACAGATACGCGAACTAAATACAAGCTTCACGATAGACCGTAAGCGTTAATGTAGATTTATATTACGAGATTTCAATGAGTTCAATTACATGTTTCCAACACAATTATAATTATTATGTGTTCATTCTTGTCGAAAATTTCACTTAATAAGAACAAGCAAAAATTTTATCTCCTAGGGCGCAGACGGCAATCCTTCCACTATTCAAACCGCCTGCTGGTACTTAGACTCCATCTTGGGCACCGGCTGCGTTCACCTTGAGAAATTGCAGTTAGTCGCAGCCGCCTGCTACTGGATAGCACAGAAGATCCACGGGCCCGTAACTCCTGCGGCAAGGCTTGTTAAATGCGCAAACAAAGCCTTCACAGCTAAGAAGTTGGTAGGCGCTGAGAAAGTTATACTCGAACGATTGGTAAGATTTATCTTAGTATTTTCATTTTGTTTTTGTTTTTTAAAAACTACTAACTCTAGGAATAATCTTAGAGAGAGTAGTATGTAGTTGCTGCTGGAATGGCAGACATTATAGCTATAGAAGCCGCTCGTATGGCAAACAGAGCTATTATATCCCTGTCTGCCATACGAGCGGCTTCTATAGCTATAATAAAAGCAATGTAATAAAGCACTGTCTAAAAAAATTGGGTGTATAAATAATGATCAGACAAGATATAAATCTCGGTAATCCGATAATTGCCGTATACATACGTGCACGAAATCTGGAAATATACCCTATGATTCCAGATTTTTTGGTGCCCCTAAGAATTTACTTAATTCAAATTGTCTGTAAAATCACGTTTAAAACAGTGTATATCACTTGGGTAAAAGTTGCTCTGACATAGCTTGTTAAAAACTTATTTTAATTTTGATACCTGATAAAAATGCATTGCATAATTTGAAATTTTAAATATTTTACTAGGTATTTTATTTTAACTTTGTTTGAAAGTGTATACATGAAAATAAGAGCCTAATGCAATTATTAGAAATTATAAAAATGTAATAAAAAATAAAGAAGTTACAATTTTGTTCTATAGTGAAATTTTGCTTTTATCATCTACTCGTATACAGGCTGTCCCGAAACTCAACGATAACCTGGCACCGGGCGAGAGGCCAAGGTATACCAGTTATGAAAAAAATAAGAAAAAATCCATGTCACTTAGTCAAGGGATAATAGAAATTTTTTGAAAAAGTTGAAAATTTGACACACTTGCTCGCATTTTTAAGTACTGTGATCACAATTTTACAATGATTTTTTTAATAATGAAATCTCAAATAACATTGCTATTAATCGCAACCATAAAATCAAAGTAATAAACATTGTTATCTAAGTAGAATAAATTTAGTTTTGACGAGTTATTTTTTACAAAATTATTGTCAGTTAACTTTGACACTCCATGTTGGAAAAAGAATGTAGCACACTACCCTTGGCAAGTTATTTCAAAAGATGGCCCATTTAGTCTAAATTTCAAAATGGTACAATACTTGCCACTTTTCTTGCCAATGAAAGTGCTACTTGGAATTACGAGCGAAGGGAACCCTCATTTAAAAAAAATTTACCTGTTACGCTTTTGTTTAAAAAGGTCGGCGTCTTCATTGTTTGTAATGAACAAAAGTGATAAAATGAGATAGATAGTAGTTATGCTGTCTGTCAGAGCGAGACAGATTGTCATTCGACTTTTAGGATGATTGAAACGGATAGTGACGCCGATGTTTGATGAGTCGTTCATAATGAAATAAAAATAATAACATTTAGTACGCATCGTTTCTTCGTTTACTGCGCATCTCTCGTAATCGTGTAACTTTCGTACTATCGACTTTGGCTTGTGTTACCCTGGACTTGATACTCCATCCGTACTTGACGACTCTGTCTTTGTTTTCTGGACTTTGTGCTGTGCAAACTGTGTGTAAACAACATGCCGTATTTTTACACACCGGAAGAATATGCATCTTATCTACAGTGAGTGCCGTTGTAATACCTCTGCTGCAGCTAGATTGTACCGTGAGAGGTACCCGAATGTGGAGCGGTACCCTGATTATCATGTCTTCCAAAATGTGCACGCATCATACTCGGAACAACGATTGCCCAGTGCTCGTACGTCTGGTGGGGGACCTCGAGGAGACTACGACGACGTAGTTTTGAATGTGAAAATGACCCCAGTACTTCAGTACGTGCGATTGAAATTGCAACGGGAGTACCGAAGAGTATCGCTCATCGAATTTTAAAATTATACGAATTACATCCGTATCATGTGCATCGTGTGCAGAGTTTGTTACCATGTGATTACGCACCCAGAATTGCTTTCTGCAGAACCATGTTGGCGAAAATTCGTGAAGATCCGGCTTTTTTAAATAAAATTTTATGGACTAACGAATCGACGTTCAAAAGAGATGGTTATTTAAACTTACACAACCTACATGGTTGGCATATGGAAAACCCCCATTTGATGCGTGAGCACCGATCCCAGTTCCCAGTACCAATTTAAAGTGTGGACAGGAATTTTTAATGGTCAAATAATTGGACCATTTGAGCTGACTGAAAATTTAAATGGCGCCACCTATTTGCATTTCCTCCAACTGATGTGCCGACATTGTTAGAAGATGTATCACTCAACATCTACAGAGAAATGTGGTATCAACAAGATGGTTAAACGAAGAATATCCCGACGGACCGGACGCCTTCGATCAATTTTATGGCCCCTTCGTTCCCCAGACCTAAATCCAGTAGATTTTTTTTACTGGGGAGCATAAAAGAAAGTCTACTCAAAACCAATACAAAATCTACTAGAATTGCGCCAAAATATTGATGCAACATCAGAAGAAATAAATGCGAGTAGATGTGCAAGACTGGTGAAGAGGTCATTTCCGAGGCGATGCAGAGCTTGTATTCGTGCCGAAGGGAAACAATTTGAGCATCTACTTTAGTTTTGGGAGGAAATTAAAGTGTTACGATAATTGATTGTTTTATTTTGATTAAGATTTCCATGAGGCCCCGTCGCAAAAAATACGAAGTAGCACATTCATTGGCAAGAAAAGTGGCAAGTGTTGCACTATTTTGAAATCTAGACTAAATGGGCCATCTTTTGAAATAACTTGCCAAGGGTAGTGTGTTACATTATTTTTCCAACCTGTAGTGTTAAAGTTAAATGACAATAATTTTGTAAACCATAACTCGTCAAAACTTAATTTATTTTACTTAGTTAACAATGTTTATTACTTTGATTTGTGGTTGCGATTAATAGCACTGTTGTTTGAGATTACATTATTAAAAAGATCACTGTAGAATTGTGATCACAGTACTTAAAAATGCGACCAAGAATGTCAAATTTTCAACTTTTTCGAAAAATGTCTATTGTCGCTTAACTAAGTGACATGGATTTTTCTTATTTTTTCATAACTGGTATACCTTGGCCTCTCGCCTGATACCAGGTCATCGTTGAGTTTCGGGACACCCTGTATACATGGTAACTGAGCGACCAAGTCCTGACAATAATAGATAGATAGTCTTACACCTCTATTCCCGACGAAATAGGCAGAGGTGCATTTACTTACAAATCGCTATTTATATTTATTATTTTAGCTTTAACTTAATCGGGCGCGCGCCTATTGTCAAAGTCAAAAATCATTTATTCATTTAGGTCACAAAATAACACTTATGAACGTCAAAATATATAGGTTAGTGAGTTTATTAAGTTACTGAAGCTACATTTAGGTTAGTTGCTAGGTTTAGGTTTTTGTCTTTTATCGGATACAGTTCTAGACTCCGTTCTGTTAGAGAAATTTTTTTGACAAAAAAAAGTAATAACTCTGCTCGGCCAGGATATCAAACCCAAGATTTTATGCATCGCAGTCACATACAGAAAACTTTCATACTATTGCAGCGTCATCATATTCATACTTTTATTTCAGAAATTTCCACAGCAGCCGGTTGTCTACCAAGACTATATCACCTATCTCTGCTGGTACTGCAACCAGATCCGCGGAGGAGAGATAGAAGTAGCTGCCACATTCCTTTGCATGTGTGGTATGATGGTAGACAAGAGTCTTTGTGAAGAGTTTCCTTCGGTGGTCGCGTCTGCAGCTGTCAGGAACGCCTTACTTTTATTGGGGAAAAAGGATTTAATGAGTCGCCTGCACCTGTGTAATGTGTAAGTATAATTTTGTTAGGAATGAGGTAGTTCTCGTAGTCTGATGAAAAGATAGCTGAAGAATTATGGACCTCAAGCATTGGCGTATGTATCGTGGGACCAGGTGGGCCCTGCCTACCCCAGAATTATCTGGTCCACACCCTATAATGTAAGGTTTATACTCAAAATTCTAGAGTGCCACATCACCGTTTAGGGGGCAGGATCTCTTTGGCAAATAACCTTTGCCAGTGACCTCAAGATGCAACGTGTTAGATATTTTTAATATTATTCAGGTAGAGAAAAAGGACACGTACTTTTTGGTGATAGGCGGTCAACGTAGCATCAATTATAAAAGATTGATACCTCAAGATATTAAGATAGGTTATATTATGTGTGGTCGCTGAAGTAGTTTTAGTTTCAGCGATCCACCCACCATTCAAGGTAGAGAGTTGGCACACCTTGGCAGGTTTAGTCGATAGGACTCGGGTCTTTCCATCTTTTACCGGGTGATCCCGACCACAGATAATATTATACTATTCTAGGTTTCCGATATACCCTCTGCCCTCCCCTTTCCCCCGCGGATGTGTAAATGCCATTTAACCATTTTAAACAATAAAAGTGGGATAGGAGAAATATATGCATGATAGGGCTGTGGTTTCAATTTTGATTGTTTATGATCATATATATATAAGATCCTACGTGATACGCGATGCGTCTTGATTTGTAAAGGCGTAGTTATAAAGGTCATGGTTGTAATTTAAAACAACTAACATTTAATGTAAAACTGATCGAGCAGTTATTCCGGTTTTGATGATAATATAGATAGTTATTACGTTAGCATTTTAGGTTTAAAGTCATTATTATTCTTATTTTAATTGTAAACTTGACAATCCAGTGTGTGAGGAACTTGAATTTTATTTCAATAAGCAATTTTTTGTACTGTTTACTTTAAAATTGAAATGTTGTGTTGTCTCTCAATCCTCTTGTCTGCTCAAATTAAACATAAAATAATTATAAAAAATAATAGGTTGCCAATCTCTGGAGGCCTAAGCATCTATATATTGATCCCGTTGCGCAATACCGGGAAGTACATTTTATTACTAATATAAAAAATGGGTATGTTAAAAAAGTAATGAAACGTTAATTAATACAGAAACAATGACGTCAAAACATAAATACATATTCCTCTAATGCAAAAAGGATATTATAGAGGCTGTAAAGAGCAAACAGTAGGTTAATAGCCAACAATATCCAAATTATCCATTTATTTATAATTGCTCTATCGTGATAAGTTCGGCGTGTAAATGACACTAGGAATAATATACAATAATGAGGTTTATTCTAAGATCGGTTATCAGAATATGTAGGAAACTGTAGTATTATCAAATAATATAGTCGTTTTAAGGTTTTAGATTATCAGGTACAAGAAAACTAAATCGTAATCGCAAATTGAACTAAGTAGTGTTATCACGACAGGCAGCGTTAGCAAATCGTATCCATTGTTTAGTTGTAGTTGTCGAAATACACTAAAGGTCGCTGTCGAGGTCAGTTTCAGTCACAACTTTGTTTCACAGGCAGTCAGGTAATATTAGTAGATATCTTTGAAGGCACAGAAGAAACAAGATAACGACATCCTTTTCATTACGCAACATGTATATTCCGTTATAGTAGAAAAATTTGGTTACAGTTGGCCTAATATAAAAGATCAATAATTATTTATATTTAGGTTGTACGTCATTATTTCTTAGAACTTTGATCCTATTTTCACTATTTTTGTAGTTATGGATTTTACCACTAATATATAATTGATAAATACACCATACATAATTAATACTCTATTACAGATAACGCCTGTTTTAATGTTAATATCAGGATCACAGAGCATAGACGCTCACTCGTTGCGTGATTAGGATATATTGCTAAGTGCAATAAGGTTTGCTATTTTACCAGCTAATCTTTCTGTGTTTTGATACCATTTTAATTAAATGTTTAGATTCAAAGCAGCAGAGAAGAAAGCAACAAAGCTAACTGCCACATGTTCAATTCTTCGCCGAGCAGTAAGGACGGTGGCTGCCCCTATCTATGAGTACAAGACACCCCTTGAGCATTATGGCTCCCCACCCAGCTGTATAGCTCAAATAATTGTTAGTGCTGCAAATGAACTCGCCGTTTTAGATATTAGGAATACAGAACGAATGAATTAAGTGATAGCTATGTAGCTATATAACTATCCAACAAAACATCTATGTACCTAAATATTTTTGTTGGATAGTTATAAATAGCGTTTTTTAATAAATTGTGTTAGTAAAACCTTGAAGTGAGGTATTGGCTGAGACAGATATATTATGCTAATTTAATATTAGCGATCGAAATATTTGCAGCTTCATATACTTTGGGTTTGTCTCCTATAGCAATGCCGAAATTTAAAGTTTAACGCGTCATGCTTAGGCGATTTTAGAAGTGTACAGTGTGCCAAAGTCTTGCCGAAAAGTAGCTACACCTATACTCTATTTGGTTAGGTACTTAACGAAAGGTAAACAATCTTGATGAGTCTTCTTTTCTAAAAACTAAATTTAAAAATATAATGCTGCTAAAGATCAATGTAAATACAACAATAACGATTACTAAATCAATTGAACCGCTAATTTAAGCAGTAGTTTATTTGTTTAATATGTGTTTGTATAAAAAGTCACATCAAGATTGTTTACCTTTAGTTAAGTACCTAACCAAATGGAGTATAGTTCCGATCGCTTATGTTAAAAGCATGTCTGGTCTAAATAATTGAATATGTTGTTATATGTGGAAATACTCTTGTTGACATTAATGAAATAATGATTTATTGACCTTATACAAGACAATCAGACAAATCAAGACTTGACATTATAACGACCACTATAAGAAATAATAAACATTTTCATACAGACATTTACTTATACTTTGAACATAGACTGATCTAGACTAGACTCATCGTGACTTAGAAAATCTTTTGTCAAATAAGATTTGTTGACATTATTAAAACGGGACTTATAAGTAATCTACTTCATAATCAATTTAATTTTTTTAGCCAGTGGGGTCAAATGCGCAATATGTTAGGGATAGGTACTGAGATACGTCAAGCATAAGATTGTTATTATATTCTGCAATTCCAGGACTTATACAGGCATTGTAGGAAAAGTAATTCGTACCTAACTCCTAGCTATGGTAATTTAAAAAAATAGGGCGTTTATCCGCTACTTCAATCTGACATCGTTTATCGCCAGTTCACGTTTATTGTTTAGGGTTTGTGCTTGGGTAATGGAGCCTCTAAATGAGCTGCAAATGCTGCAATATACTGGCTGGCAATAACAGCCATATACTATACACGTCAATATTTTGCGATTGTTCAAAGAATGGCCAAGTATGAAATGACCGATGCACTTAAACGATAATATTGTTTCTTCATCAAAATGTAAGTAATTCAGCTATAGAATATTATTTTAGGAGTGCCTTTAGTTGCCAATAAACTTTAGACATTTTATTATAACAATATGTTCAAATTCAACTTTACTCAGTTATAATTAACTAGCTATGCCCGCGGTCTCACCCGCGTCATTGGTATTGGTGGTTACTGCGCCGCTCTCGTGAGCTGTAGGGTGATATTATATAGCCTATGTCCTTCTCAGGGTCTCAGGGTATCTCCATTCCAAATTTCATTTAAATTGGTTTAGCGGATCGAGCGTGAAAAGGTAACAGACAGACAGACAGACAGACAGAGTTACTTTCGCATTTATAATATTAGTAAGGATTTATTCTTATATTCCTGAATGATCTGAATCTGCACGTTTGATTATAGTAAAAAAAAAGATACAATTTAATCTATAATAGCTTATACACGTGTATCGTATCGTTATCTCAGTAAGAATCAAACAGATATGTACGTTACTTTAGCTTTAGGTATTTTACAGTATATTGCTGCTACATAACGTTTATTTTGCCTGTGTATCAAAATTCCAAGATTTAGCAACTGTATTGGTAGTGCGCCAAGCGACTAAAACCTCTAGAAACCACTAGGTTTTAGTCACTGCAACGAAATGCCCTAAATGGGTAAAATAAACGATCACCGTATATGTATGTGTGTCTAGTAAATCTAAAGCAATGGAATGCCAATGGCCGTGCTAATTTAGCATGTCTGTTTTATTACTAAATATCCAGATTAAACAAGATGCTAAATATCGAATGCGTCAGAGCAATAGAACCGACCCGGTCAGGCTAATAACTAGATCAATAAAGATGGTACTCCGAGTGGTGGAGAAGTTCTTAACTAAACGATTAATTTCTGTATTGAACTGGTGATGGTCAAGTGATAGTTATAAGTAGCGGAGTCCATATCATCGATGCTTGTTGTGTGAGGAACTGTTGTATAATAAATGTTTTAAGGTTCTATATGTTTTTTATTGGTAATTTTATCTTATCGTATGTATTATAATAATATCTTGTAATTACTTTCTTATTAAGAGCAGCGATAGCTCAGTGGGGAGACCAAAAGACTGCAATGCAGAGGGTCGCGGGTTCGAACCCACGTCGCGCACCTCTGACTTTCGGGAGTTATATGACTTTTCGAAATTATGTGCGTATTGATTGACAATTATCGCCTGCTCCGTGCCTCGGAGAGCATGTTAAGCCGTCGGTCCCGGCTGCCATGAACATCTATGGCAGTCGTTATTGGGAAAGTCAGTACCCTCTAATATTCTGACACTGGTCTAGCCTTAGGGTATCGTTAGCCTTCGGGTTGCGGAGGTCAGGTGGCAGCCGCTCCGTGTAAAAACTGATATCCAGTCAAATCCGGTTAGACCAGAAAAGCCGACCCCAAGTGACTTGGGAATAATAAAGGCTAAGAGAGAAGAAGAATTACTTTCTTATTAACCTATTGAGCACACAGGCGGCTGTACACAGTAGATCTTCAATTACGTCTGGCATTTCAACAATTGATAGGTTAATAAAACATTAACTTCCAACATAGTGTACCATTATAGCAAGCGTGTATTACACATGTAATATATTACATACTATCTTTATAAATAAAAATTCATTTGCCGTATGTTTGAGTTTGGAAAACTCAAAGTAGTCAATGGATTGATTTGAAATGCACGCACGTCTCTATTAGAGTTTCTCCTTATTTTTATCCTGAAGTTTGCTTGGAAACGAGATATAAAAAATATAAGACCGAGTCACATCAAAGTGTGGCCGGGTTAGCAGTTTTGGTATTATATGATAAATCCTCAATACAATATTTTTATTTCAGCTATAAGACTCTGTGATAGACTTTTCTACATAGACTGACGGAAATTAAATTATAATAATTTTAAACAGATACATAGATTTCGTTTGAGATGCTGTAGCTACGAACCATACCGATTAAACCAGTCGAATGAAAATCGCGAAACGATTTGATCCGATCGAGCTGATTATAATCTGGCTTCTATAGAGACTGCTGAACGATAGGACACTAAGGGCTTGTACTACCACCTCCAGGTAGAATTTATCTATAAGATAAAAGACTCACCATTTTTTTTTTTAACCTAACATGAGTGAGACAGCATGCGATATATCTTTCGGATAAATTTTACTTGTTAGTTGTAGGAGTGGCCGTTAAACATAAAAACACACGCATGCAACACACGTGTGTGCGTTTTTACATATATACGTGTATCTTATGTTATGGCGTCAATTATTTGTTTCTATTTAATTTGTGATTTACTTGTCAATTGTTGGAATGTCAGACATAATTCAAAACCTATTGTGTGTGGCCTCTGGTGCGATGCTGCCATTCAATAGATTAAGGACATCGTATAGCGGACAAGAAGCGCTTTTTTGTAGATAACGTTTGCACGACAGTGCCTGCTGTTATCATGCAGCTGTCAGTGAAACAGTCGAATTTTTTTTCTTATGTCCTTTTATGGCATACTTGCTTGTGGCCCACCTGATGAAAAGTGCTAACCGCTGCTCATGGACTTTAGCAATATCAGGACACAGCAAAACCGCTGCCTACCGTGAAAGCAGAATTCTCTTTAAACCTCGTTGAAAGAAGGACATATCATAGCGCTCGGGAAACACAGAAGCAGGCAGTTCATTCCAGAGCTTGCTTGTACGTGGGAGAAATGATCGCAAAAATAAACCAATTTGAATGCACGTATGGTGCAGTGATTAAGGTGGTGCTGAGATTGATCCCACGGGAAAAAGATTTGTACGACCCTCAAGTAGTTGTTTCGGGTCTGATCGTTCTTTGTGTACGTTTTCAGAGTTCGAAAAAACTCAAACAACAGCTTTGTCAGTCCGTCTGTTATGCAACTTTCAACTCAAGAACCGTAAGAGCTAAAGACTCGCAGCTAACGCCATTCGACTCAGCATAGTTGATATACCCCGAAATGACTATGACCTTTGACAACTGACCTCAAGGTTACGTGATACAATTTTTTCGAACTCTGAGATTTACGGCAATTCATTGCCGTTTCTCACTTATTTTAATGTTAGTATAGCCCCCGTGACACAAACAAGTCTCTAGTGTGACATAAGTCATTTTAAAAATAAAATATTCATATATTATTTTAATAGTCGGTGTTTTATTTATCCTATTTACACGTAAGCATTTAAGCAATGTGTTTCCTAATTAACTTATCTTAATAGTTTACGAGCATGATAATGATAAACAATTCTTCTAAGAATTTGATAAGAGGTTAAGGTTTTAAGAAATATATTTACGCACGTAGAACTGACCAACCACAGATGGGGAGATTTAAACTCCCGGGCGATTCCAAGATTAGATTTTCCCGTTACGTATTCATAAGTTTTCATGATTAGGACAAACCAGTCTTTGAATAGTTCAAAAGATTTCAAAGATTGTAAAGAATAACAATATCAACTGTGAACCGGTAATATGGGAAATCCAATACGACGTATCCTACCAGACTAGTAAATCCACACCAGTCACAGAAATCAAGACTTTATCACAACGTTGTAGGATTTATAATGCTTTGATGTACATTCACTGGCGATTCATTCCATTCTTGTTTATAGTCACTCCACTGGCGTCAGTGGTTAGTGCCCCTACGTGGACTTTGCCGGAGCGCATATTAAATTGATAATAACAGTGAATAATTAAATATAAACACGTGAATCCGTATATGACCTCTATTTTACTCATTTTATCACTAACTTAAAACAACTGTGAAAGCAAAAAACAACAACGATGATACTAACGGGTAAGTATATAATGATTCATTGAACCCAACTAGTTTAAGAAGTATATGTACTAACTTGTTCCGTTTTAAAAATAACTAAGTACTACTAAGTTTGGTCGGTGTATTACGTGATGCAAAAACTAGTTAGCCCTTCTTTACAGTAACAACCCGTTCTTCTAAAGATAATAATATGAATCATCATAACTCATAACATAATAATAAGTATAAAAGTAACATCTTCAACACAAGAAAGTGAAGTTACGAGCAAGACATAAACAAGACAGAAGAAACAAGTCTAAGGATATGTTTTAAATGTTACAATGGTTGGGTTTTTCCCAAGGACTCTCGTGACACTTAGTATAACCCACTTTATAAAATTGTACCTACATACTTTTATAAACATAATAATTATACAGTGTTGTTTCCTCAATTTGTTTACTTTCGTAGACATTAAGCGAAGTCAAACTTGTTTTTAATCCTATAGACGCCGCCGCTGTTGCATTTCGTATATACATAATTATAATATTACATATTGGCAAACGTTGACTAACATTTATTGTGAAATCAGACAGATGTTCGAAGCTATCTCTGAAGTTTGCATAAAAAGAACATTATGATAAATATCCTGAGTTAATTTATTAGTTGATCAAATAGGTAATTGTTAAAATGATTAAAAATACCATTAATAAGAATAGAGGCAAATGTACAGTTCTAATAATATATATAAACTGGTCACGATAAGGAAAATAGAATAAAAACAATGGATGTATTCCCTATGTACAGATGTATATTCTATGAATGATGAAGCCAAAGACTAATTTGTTACTAAGTTAAATTCAATTGAGATGCTCGAAAGCAAATATTTTAAATTATTAGTCACATATCAAATACCTAGATCTTGAATAACCGTTCCTAAAGTTATAATTGTGTTGTGCTAAAACATACACCAGTATATTTGAATAAAAAAACATATTTCATGATTTAATCAAATGTAACATATTTTGGATCTAAATATATTCGATTAACTTTAAATTGAATTAGCACCTTGCTTGTTTTTCAGGTTTAATCTTAAGCTGCGTAATATTAAATATACAGACTCAACATTTCCAATATTACGCAGCAAATCAAAGTCCAGACAGCGTAGTGTTTCCTGGAATAACTAATGGGCCTCAAGGTACACAGTTTCAACGAGATGTCTTAAAACTTTATGGAGGAAAAAGTAACGAAATATCTGCTAGTACGATTGCAGATCAAGGAACAAATAGACCACCGATAAATAATCAAGCGGCGGGTTATACAGACGGCTACAATAGAAATTTGTACTACGTGACGAATTTCGGCATAAACTTACTAAAGGTCAGTAATTGTTCATGTTTTCTGTTCCACTTATTAGAGAAGCAGAGCCCAACGTCATACATTTTATTGTTTTGATGGTCTGGGAGACAACTTTACCTCAGTATAATTAGCTAAAGAGTAGTAGGTACCACTTTTTATACATTTCGCCTGATCAGTAAAATATCCAAGTGCTAATATACCTGCTTCACCATTCCTTGCATTATATCTCGTCTTTAATTTCGCTGTTTTGCTATACCGATTGTAACGTCTTAAATTATAATTATATATATATTATATATTGTGATTAGTCGATGGAGTAACTTACAATAAATAAATGCAAGAGATCAGTACGGAAGCCGCTTATGATCAGGCGGGCAGTGTACTTGTTTACTAACTTGGTAGTATTTAAACCCAGCAAATGTCGCAAATATTTTTCCTTAGTAACATATTTTATTAATTTTATACCTAACTATTTTTGGTAGTTTAAATATTATTAGAAATAAAAATGTCTAACCTCTGGGAATGATTGTGGGTAGTCTTTGTTCCTGTTTACCCAAAAAAATGATAAAATATGAGATTATAAGCTTGTTTGTGCTTAATTTCAGAATATTAATGCCGCGCAGTCTGGTAATGTGGTATTATCTCCATACTCCATCACTGCGCTCCTCGCTCTACTACAACAAGGAGCAGCTGGGCAGACACAGCAGGAGATACAGACAGCTCTGGGAATGACACCAGCGGCCTCAGCGTCAACTTATTCTGCGTATTCGACTGAAATCAAAGTAAGAATACTGAGTTTTTAATATTACATACATACATTATATCCATATCCATGAGGGAGATATTGAAAGGAGAACGATTGCGGGAAACAAAGTGAATGGAGCTCTACGCGCTTTTATGAACAGTCGAAATGTTTCCGAAAAGGCACGTTTGGCTGTTCATAGAGGACTATTAGTGCCCACACTTATGTATGGAAGTGAAAGTTGGGTATGGCAAAAGAAGCATGAGAGCAGAATAAATGCTGTAGAAATGAGAGCGCTGAGAAATATATGTGGTGTGACTCTGAAAGATAGAATAAGGAATAGTATGATTAGAGAGAGATGCTGCATGAAAGTTGATATAGTGACAAGAATAGAAAAGGGTATGTTAAGCTGGTTTGGGCATGTAGAAAGAATGGACGAGGAAAGACTGACTAAGAAAGTTTATAAGGCTAGTGTGAATGGAACAGTCGCAAGAGGAAGACCTAGGCGAACGTTTCTTGATCAGATCGGAGGCGTTCTGGACAAAGGCCAGATTAAGAGCACCTTGAACCGACGGGCGTGTATGAGGAATGTGATGAAAGCGAATGAAGCCAGAGAAGTGTGTCAGGATCGTAGCAAATGAAAATCCGTAGTCTCTGCCTACCCCTCTGGGAAACAGGCGTGAATCTATGTATGTATGTATGTAATATATCCACTAAAGTTTGCTGCTTACAGACACCGTTAAAAACTGGTTCAATAGAAATTTTATTTTGATTTAGAAATCACACCTTTCTCAACAAAAAAAAATATGAATATGAATCGTTTTTGAAGAAATAAGAGACATTGCTGTAAGAAAGCAGGTAAAACATAAATGTAATGTTTAAAATCGTGTACGGTGTATGGTACAATATGTTCACATTATCGTAAATCATATACTATTTAGAGCTACATTACATTACATTACATTACATTAAAATATTCTCCCCGTGTTTTATAGAGACTTACTTTATGGGTACTTTACCAGCAAAGATAATGTTAGTACAGAGAAGCAAAACCTATACCAAAACTTAAGCAAAAACGCAAATTACTCTGAACTTGTACTGCCTAAAAAGAATACTAATACTGTACTGATATTCTTTAACACGTTAACTGAGTCAATTACCTTAAACATCGTGATAAGAATACAGAAAACTACCTATTAGAAACGTCAGAATAACTTTACACAAAAATGCATTATTAAATGATTTTCGCTTATATATTTCCATAACTTTCAGAATCGTAATTCCCGCAACATTCTCAGAACAGCGAGCAATATTTTCGTAGGTGACTCCTTCAGTATTAATCCTGAATTTAAGAAGATAGCACGAAACCAATTTGATAGCGATATCACTCCGGTATCGTTCGCAAGATCTGATCAAACGGCGAGACAGATCAACAACTGGGTGGCTTCGAAGACAAACAACAAGATTGAGAGGCTTGTTTCAGCAGGTAAACTAAAAATTACCTGTATAATTTTTCTAAACAATCTCCTTCTTTCTTTTTAGGAACATCATCAGCTAGATTCTTAAACATGAGAATATATTCTTAAACATAAGAAATGTCTTAAAATCGGTCTGCTCTTTTTAGCCCAATGTAGTATGGAATAAGGCTATAAGTGCTGAGAGAAAACCTATGCTTAGCAGTGAAACAATTTCTAAACGATATAATGATTTTTAATGAATACAGGAATATTAAATGATTCAATCGCGCGTCTCCTAAATAGCGAGGTAGATAATTGTGCTGACGTGAAGAAACTCAATAAAAACTGGGAACTTATATAAAATTGAAGACATTTTAACTATTAAGCAAACTCTTGGTATAGATAGTAGTTTTCTAAAATAAACCTCCAGTTTTATTTGTAAACGCTTGTATAAAATTAATAATGAATGTTAATTGTATATCCTTAAACAGGAAAAATAAAGAGATATGTTAAATATGTTTTATGTTAGTTATAACATATTTTACTTACAAATAATGTAAACAAATGCATATTAATATTTACAAGAGTAATTATCGAGAAAATCCCTAATTACAGTTACAAATCTTGCATGATTTATTTTTTATAGGCATCACTTAAATTAACTCATTGTTGAACTTATAAAATATTATTTAATAGATTTTCCTACTTAACTGTGTACAAATGTGTGACTTATTATTTATAATTGGTTTCATACATATTGCACTGAGGTATGCATGTGGTTTATATAACTGAATGTCTGACGCATTTAAACCTGTTTAGAGTTCAACCTCATTTGCCGGCGCAAGATCCTCCTTGGAAATCCCTGTTTATTGTACTAACTAGGTAATCCCATGTCAGTTCTCGGGGAAAACGTAACATTACAAGTCGCTTTATAAACAGTATTGTTGTTTGCAATGTAAATTATAATTATAATTAGGTACCTCTTTGGCTCATAATTGATTCGCAAGCCGGGTAAAGAGTTATTGGGAATTACCATTTCACAATTCTTACTAGCAGCACGGAGTCTGGTAACGAGACGACAATAACATAGGTAGCGAAATGTAAAAACAGCTATGTGTATTTCGTAGGGTATATATTTACAGGCATGCAACTACTTATAACCACGCAATTATTTTAGAAAGTATCACAGCTGTTCTTTTTTAATTATTTTTAATTTATCACATAATAAAATAACATACTAGGTAAATGTCCTCCAGACCGATTTGTCACGGCTGCCAATCTTAACGGAGATTGGCCATCTGCGCAGCAGATATTATAGTGCACAGGTGTGTGCACAAACACAAGTGCACTCTCTGTTCCCTAAGTCTCATGATCCGATGGGACGGGAAGCCGACACGACTGGAGAGAGATCAGGCGCAGACCAACGACTTTACGTGCTTTCCGAGTTACAGGGGTGTCGAACACCGCCAATTTCCTAACTTCGGGCTGTTATTGAGATTTCTTAACAGAAAAACCCAATAACATTTTGTTGGCCCGACCCGGGATTCGAACCCGATACCTCATGCACAGCAGTCGCATTCACTACCTCTGCGCCACGGAGGCAGTACTAGGTACTTATACTGTGTCTATACGTCTGCAAAGGTTTAGGCAGAGGTCAATTATTACTACTAATTATAACCAGTTCCCTAATCATATTGACGAGCAACATAATTAGTGGCAAGACTATTGATTACTAGAGAATAAGGATCTTATATTTGCTATTAAAGTAGTATACATATATTTACAAATGTTGGTGCTTACAATTGCCATAAGGGACAGAAAGTTTACATAATATGTAATTTTATATGCGTGTATGCGCATACGCAAAGTGTGTCTAGTGTTAGTGTATGTTTAAACGAACTGCACCAAACTAGCATTTAGAGGTCGTGTCACCATGATTTAAAGCATTATTATTGCGTGTGTAAAAACGAGACAAAGCTATCGACTCAGTTTTGCAGTATCATGTTTTCTCGTACGCAATAATCATGCGATATGGTCAATGTACTGATTATTTTTTACTTATATTTCAACATTCCATTTCTGCACAACATGTTTACAAATAATATTAAAATAAAATGTTTATTTACAGATTCGATCGACGCTACAACTCAACTGGTTCTCGTAAATGCAGTTTACTTCAAAGGGCTTTGGGAAGTTCCATTTAATCCTCGGGCCTCCTACGATGGGGTATTCAACCTTAGCAATGGGCAAGCGAAACCAATGCAATTTATGCGCATGAAGCGCCTGCTCCATTACGGTACGGACCCGACTACTAATGCGCAAGTCGTCGTATTGCCTTTTGAGGTGAGTGATGTTTATATAGCATAATGGATGTATACAGAGTGACCGATTATTAATGAATAACCTTGAAATGTCTTATAGTAGAACAAATGACCGCTCAGGAAAAAAAAATTGTCATCAATAAATTCAAATTTACATAGCGATTTATTTTTCTCTGTTAGAAAGCTCCTATATCCATAAGTTACAAAGACTATCTAATACCACGCTACGGACCACGAAAGCTGAGCAGTAATGGTAAACGTGGATGAAACCTATAACGGACAACATGTTAAAAATAAAAGTGCTGGTACCGCACAAGATTGGTCCACATACAATAATATGTAATTATAATCTTAAAGCGGCAGTTGTTGTGGGAGGCGTTACAAATATAAAAACAACGGCCACAAAGAATACTCTGAATTGTAGGAACTTTTTTAATAGTTCAATTCAGTTGTAGCCTTGCATTTCGTATTTATGTCGGAGAGCTTTTATAAAGACGAGGGAGTTTGGAATTTCTGGATCGGACAAATGCTTTATTTGACTTTCCTATTACGACATTCTCTGTAGCTGCACGAAGTCTTAAACCGGTTTGTTCCGCATTCGTCCCTCATGTTTCGTCCCAAACGTAAAAATACGCATACGTCCCAAAAATTGTTCCTTATATGCTCCTAAATTTTGATAAATATTAATTTCTTAATTTATTTCCTGTTTCGTCCCAAATTATGTTCCTTGTCTGTCCCTTTTTTTTGTATGGAAGCTTATCCTTATATGTACCTTCCGCCGCAAAATATTTTAAAATACCTCGTTGACCTCTCGGCGAAACTTTGGGCTATTGATTGTATGACATCACGAGCCCGACAACGCAACGATTTAAAATATTTTTTACCATGTTTTGTTTTGCTAACCATATGCTCAAAATGTAGGACTAAAACGGAATAATTTAAAAAGAGGGGCGAATGAGGAACATTTTGGAATGTGGGACGTAATGTAGGGGCAAATGCGGAACAAATCCTTAAACCCGGTAGACGGCAACAGGCACCTCCTATTATGTGGACCTAAAACGATAGCCGTTGAAATGTGGGTACGATACACCTCTGTGACATAGTACTATGTATGTATAGTAGGTATATATACAGTTCAAGCTGCTTACTCAGAAAACTTCTGGAATAGTCCAAAGTGTATAGTTTATATAAATATATACACTATAGTTAGTGTCAGACAACGTGTGTTTCAAACAACGACACGGTTTGGTGCTAAGGCGTAGGTTTATACTTACACTCACCATCATAAGTTCTTGAAATCGTTTCTCAGGTGATACTAGTGGCATTAAAATTTTCTCTCATAAAATCTAAGCAACAGTTCAATATACTGGTTTAAGAGTGAAAATTTAAAATGAGCCCAGCATTTTTTATTTTTAGCTGGCTTCGGTAAACGGTTAATGGCAATAGGCTCTACTTTTATTACTTGAGATATAATATATTACTGCAGCGTGATATATTACGTCAACATGACATTAGTAATTGTCAAACTTTAAGAGTATACGTTCATTATATACATACATAGATTCACGCCTGTTTCCTAGAGGGGTAGGCAGAGACTACAGATTTCCATTTGCTACGATCCTGACACACTTCTCTGGCTTCATTCACTTTCATCACATTCCTCATACACGCCCGACGGTTCAAGGTGCTCTTAACCTGGCCTTTGTTCAGAACGCCTCCGATCTGATCGAGAAACGTTCGCCTAGGTCTTCCTCTTGCGACTGTTCCATTTACACTAGCCTTATAAACTGTCTTAGTCAGTCTTTCCTCGTACATTCTTTCTACATGCCCAAACCAGCTTAACATACCCTTTTCTATTCTTGTCACTATATCCACTTTTATGCTGCATCTCTCTCTAATCACACTATTCCTTATTCTATCTTTCAGAGTCACACCACATATATTTCTCAGCGCTCTCATTTCTACAGCATTTATTCTGCTCTCATGCTTCCTTTGCCATACCCAACTTTCACTTCCATACATAAGTGTGGGCACTAATAGTCCTCTATGAACAGCCAAACGTGCAATCGTTCTCCTTTCAATTCACACGTCATTAAGGTCAACATATTATTGATTATACAAAGCAATACCTAATATTCATGCAGATAGCCTTCTATTAAAGTCTATAAGCTTCATGTTGTAACAATTAAACATATTATCTATTTTTATTTCCAGGGTAATCAATATTCAATGATGGTAATATTACCGTCGAAACTCGGGAGCGTTTCTGGAACCCTGGCTACGTGCACAAGTGAGAGATTATTGAGTTATCAAAGTTTCGAGGCAGTGGAGACACAACTCGAAATACCGAAATTCACAGTACGGGCTGATATCGACTTAGCAGCCGTGTTAAAAAATGTAAGTTTACTAATATATTACTGTGTTCATAAACAGGTAATGCAGGCAAAATTCTTGTGGTGGTTACCACATATACAATGAAGTTACAACTAACTTCAAGAGATGACGCTTTACTTAGTTAAGCACTACTCTACAATAGATGGGTAATTTAATCACGATGACTAAGTTTGCATAACGGTTTATGATACATTATATAAAAGTATCCACCATTAATCGAAGAGCTGCGTTAGGTTCGATAATCTAGCCTGGACCGAAGATCCTTTCTTTTCGTTGGAGGAACACTACAACTAGTTCCACTATATACTTTTAGGATCGGCGACTGGGCAATTGCGATGGGCACAATAGCATTCATATAATTATATTCGAGGTTATTAACAGTACTATACATAAGAATAGGTAAGGGTTGCGTCCATTACCACACAAAGTATTCAATTGTCTCTTCAATCGAATTACCTAGTACATTTTAAGACTACAAATTTTTAAATCGTAATGGTTGAAAGACCTAGTAAACAATATCGTCCGTGATATCATATGTACGTAATTAATTAATTTACATCTTTAACATTGACATAGCCATATTTGTCGACCGATTTAGATGAAATGTAGTACCAATAAGATTAAACTATCAGCCTTGTATATAAACCCACTGCTTGCTCGGCATGGTTTTCGTCTCATTATGGGAATGGTTAGGCTATAAACTACCACGCTGGCCCAGTGCAGGTTGCCAGACTTCACATATCTTCGAGAAAATTATTAAATCTCTCAGACATGCAGGTTTCCATACGATGTTTCACCGTTAAACGAGAGATAATTCAATACGCTCAAAACCTAGAAACCAAATATAAATTGCTTGCTATAATTGTGAATATGCACAACGGTTGAAGCAATTTATATTTGGTTCTTACTTCTTATTGGTTTCGAGTTTTATCCTAAGGCATGCATCTCTGACTTTTCAAAGTTTTGAGCGTATTGAATTTGTATTGATTCGTGCACATTTATATTTATATGTGGGCTAAAATATTATGTAAATTTGGCTGATGTTCCTAGTTCTCGACGTTCGACACGCAAGATCGTCGGCATGTTTCCTTACGTTATTCTTTTTGGAATACGTTCAATGACAATCAACTTGTTTGTGATGCTGACTTACATAACATTCCGGATACTAAGGTGCGGTTTTCCTCAATCCGATAAGATAAGATTTACAATTCAATTGTGTATAAAAAATAAATGATCTCAACCATTTATCAGCTAGGTTTAATGTTGCTATATTAATGTAGTTATTATTTTTCAAAACTTTGTTATTATTGATTATACATAATATTTATAATTATTAGCACTGTATTGGAATGGAAACAACTGGTAGTCTTTAAACTGACAGCATCAATCTGAAGTTTTAGAATCTTAAACCGGTCCTCCAACTATTAGAAGAAACATCGGTAGATCATTAACATTACAGAAGCTAAAATAATATTGAAACTTGTCTTTACTTATAGATGGGTCTCGCAAGAATGTTTGGACCGTACGCTGAGCTTGAAGGACTAGGAAGATACAGATCATCTACAGTTCAGATATCATCGGCAGTACATTCGGCAGTACTGTCTATTGACGAAACAGGGGCTACGGCAGCAGCTGCCACAACTTTCGCGGCTGTAGCGCTGTCGTATGCAGATCCTGCAAACATCTTTAAAGCTAATAGACCTTTCATAGTAGTTTTATGGGACACGTCAACTTCGCTGCCACTATTTATGGCGACAATTGAAGATCCTCAACAGTAGATAAGAAATGGATCTGTTTTTGCAATATCACAATCAGAACGTTTTTAATACTCACTGATAGGATTTAAGGACGGGCAGCTAGACTACGAAATAAAACAAGCAGAATTGGATCTAGTCTAATTTGTTCTTAGTCTAAAATATATATATTTTTTTTAATTTATCTCTCTCTTTGTCTTTTTGAATTTATTTATAAACCAATCATCAGCGAATATCCTCAGTTTTCCTTGGTAAAACATTTCTACTTCTTGTAGAGATTTTCCTTCCGTTTCTGGCATGAAGAAGTACAGGTAAATCGTGCCGACATAGGCAAAAAGGGCATATGTGGCAAACACTCCTGTCAGTTTAAAGTTTATTTCCAAGTCTATGAGTGTCTTAGCTCCAATGAAAGTGACTATGTAGTTCCAAGCGGCAGCGATACCCTGGGATGTAGCACGACTCCTGCAGAAGACAAACATTGAATCATTATATGGATAAATTTATATGTGTGTAATATAGTTAGTACGTATAATCATTATTTCTTAGCAATACAATAAAAGCTACACCTGTTGTTAAAATAATATTTACTATAATTCATATTATTCCAAATGAGTACAATCATTTATTTTCTTGTGATATTTTATTGTGTGTATGAGGTCTCCGGTTTAAGTTTCCAGATTGAGGTCAACGAAAAGTTATTAAGATTTTTGTCATGAAATTCGCAATAGTAGCTAGGAATTTGGAAGTTGGCGGAATTACACATCCCCGTGCTTCCCAAAGTACGGAAAGCCGTTCGTTCTTTCGGTCATGTCAGATGACCGTCCCATCGGTTTATTAAGAGTTAGGGAAGATAGAGTCTACTTGTGTTTGTGCACTATATTAACAGCGCAAGTGGTCTACGTTGAGATTGGGCACAGTGATAGAATACCGGCTGGAAGACTTTAAAATTTTTAAATTACTTACTTTACTTACCTAAATGGGAATACTTCTCCTAGCAAAATCCATACGACATTCATAACAGTGAAGATAGCAAGTCCGTAGAAGAAGATCAAAGGTATCACGCTCTTCTCTTCTGGGAATGTCTTGGGATCGTAAGAGAAGACGTTGTCGGCCAAGTGTGTGTCGGCGTAGACACCGAGGCCCGTACAACAGATGGCTGAGCCGAGCATCGCAGAGATACCAATCTTGCGTTTGCCGAGGAACTTAATGCATCCGATGACTATAAAGCTTCCGAGCAGGGTTAGAACGCCAACAATAGCCTAGAAATTATATTTAAAAGTAGCGTTACTAAAATGTTGAAACCGCCAATCGAATGAAGTAGAAAATATTCAGTAGTACAGAAAAATTTGATCAAGACATTTTTGTTCTAATAAATTCATGTTTAACACATTCTTGCCGAGGAACTTAATGCATCCGATGACTATAAAGCTTCCGAGCAGGGTTAGAACGCCAACAATAGCCTAAAAATTATATTAAAAAGTAGCGTTACTAAAATGTTGAAACCGCCAATCGAATGAAGGAGAAAATATTCAGTAGTACAGAAAAATTTGATCAAGACATTTTTGTTCTAATAAATTCATGTTTAACACATTCTTGCCGAGGAACTTAATGCATCCGATGACTATAAAGCTTCCGAGCAGGGTTAGAACGCCAACAATAGCCTAAAAATTATATTAAAAAGTAGCGTTACTAAAATGTTGAAACCGCCAATCGAATGAAGGAGAAAATATTCAGTAGTACAGAAAAATTTGATCAAGACATTTTTGTTCTAATAAATTCATGTTTAACACATTCTTGCCGAGGAACTTAATGCATCCGATGACTATAAAGCTTCCGAGCAGGGTTAGAACGCCAACAATAGCCTAAAAATTATATTAAAAAGTAGCGTTACTAAAATGTTGAAACCGCCAATCGAATGAAGGAGAAAATATTCAGTAGTACAGAAAAATTTGATCAAGACATTTTTGTTCTAATAAATTCATGTTTAACACATTCGCATCCTCATAACTTTTACACGCTTCATACGCCATACGGCCATACATTTTTGTGCGTTACCGCAGCAAAATGTAATAAAATATTGTGCTTTAGAGAGTTAAGAGTATAACAAATAATTAGTTCATCGTGAAGAGTAATTTGTTCACTAATATCAAAATTTGTTCAAGTTGTAGTTGTAAAGTTATTCGAGAAAATAGATTTTTCTGCAGTACACACACAAACATTTTTTATAAAATCGTTTCATCCCATAAACAAATGCATGCAGCTTTTGTTGCGTATTAAATGTTTGTGAACAAAAAAAATTGTGTGTGTTGTGGTTTTAAAGTTATTTAAGATTTTGCTACGGTAACGTTTTGGGATTGCCCAGATCTCGAAAACGGCTCAAAGAAGAAGTTTGAAAAAAATACCAATAATAGACCTTAATTACTTCAAATTTGTTCAAACAATAGTTTTTAATTTGTTTGATGAATACAGTAAATTTAGATTATGTGACTCTACGCAATATGAAGATACAAAGAAATTTAATTACATTTTATATGGTCTGATTTAAATGATCGAATACGCAGTTCCCATAAAACAAGAAAACATGGAATACTATGAACTAATTAAAATGTTTCATCAATAAACAATCCTGTTAATATGAGCTTTAAATTACAACTATTATAAAAGTTGTATCATCAAAAAGAATGTATCAGCAATTCTTCTAAAAGCCGACCAAATTATAAAGGCTACGTAAAAGCGACAGCACCGTATACAAGGCTAACCATCTTAAATGAGCAGTATAATATGTTTCTTTTGTTAGTACAGTCGCGAACAAAGGAGCTGTGGTTGGTAAATAATGAAATGAGCATAACTAAAATTATTATTAAAAAAAATTGTCTTACACAAATTATATTAATTACCTAAAACCTACTTATTTAAATCTTTAGGATAAAATCACAAATAAGTTGAGTAATTTTTTTATGTCTAGCTAGTTAATAACGCATATAAATATATTTTAGCAAAGACATATATTTTTTTTTTACATATATTTTTTTGTTTTCTACAATGGTAAAAATACAATGTTTAATAATATTTCGTTGTACAATATTTAGTAGTAGGTATATAGGTAGGAACCTAATAATTTCAAATCACAGATTAAGTTTAGCTACGATAAAAGAAAGTAAAATATATACCGTGAGCCATAAATTACTTTAAAGAAATTAGAGGTCATAGGTGTTACTGCCAAAGCACTACAATAAAGCAATACACTACTACTGGATTGGATAACAGGAGATGGATGAGCGACATGTCCACTTTATATAAAATCATGAAGGGCTCATTTAATAGCACTCTCTTAAGTCAGTTACACTTCAAGGTACCTACTCGATCTGAGCGTACTCCGCAGCTGTTTCGAATACCAACGTGCATCAATAATGTGTCCCAAAATATTATCGGATATAACTGTGAGCGGACGTGTCATTTGTAAACTCCTCTGTGTTAACTGTTTAACTAGTGGAATTAACAGCGGATTTCTTAAACATCGATCCCTCTCTTACTACCTTGTGGAGATCTCCATATACGCCGACGTCCATGTTGAATTTTGTGTTCCTGTCCTGCTCATATCATAGCGTGAAGCTTTACGGATATTTGGTGAGAAAAATTAAAGAAACATTCACAAAAACCCGATCAGTTGTTGAGGCTCGAGCCGGCGCCTGTCGCATCAATCAAATCGCTACCCGAGTATGTTATCCATGCACGAACCAGGCCACGAACCTTGAGCGCTGCAACGCGAAATTATTGACTGTATGCATATAGTAGTATAGTATAGGATGTAAGAAATTAGTTAACAACTTCGCTAATTATATTCTTTATGTATTTCCGCCCTGCTGTTGAGTTTTATCATTGTTGTTAATGCTACGCCCTAGATAAAACTATTTTGTGAAACTAAAGTAAACCTTACGATCCAAAAGCAAATCACCATGCTACGCTCACCGAAGAAACAGGAGAGCTTATCTAACCCGGATATTCTCTCAACCTCTGATTCCGCAATGAACATTACTACGAGGAAAAGAAAGGCACCAGAGAATTAATTATCTGACATTTTTACCTCCCTTAAACTAGAGTTAAAGATATCACTTAATGACTGGCGTCAAGATATGAACCAATTTGAACAATATGAACTTATAAATCAAAACATATGCAGTATAAAACGTGATTTTGACCTTTATAAAGCAGAAATAAAAAAAATAACTCGGAACAGTATTAACTGAACAATCAAAAAATTTCATCACAGTACATAGAATTAACAAAAGAAGTCTGTCGTTAAAGAATGCAATGAATTTACGGCTAGCCAATGTAATGAACTTAAGAAACAGGTGGATGGACTATCCAGGCAAATAAAGGAGCAATGTGGTAGCGCAATGATGGCTTTAGAGTCTAAAATAGATTTATTGGAGCAACAAGCCAGGCAGTGCAACATTGAGATTGTCAATATGCCCGAAAAACGTGGTGAGAACCTTATCACTATTATTGAAAGCTTAGGCAAGAAAATTGGCTGCACAATTAAAAAGGGAAGATGTAGTCTCCATACACCGCGTTCCGTATGCAGCCCAGAACAACAAAAAAATATTATAGCGAAATTCAGTACAAGAATTCAACGAGATAACATAATAAGCGCATACTGGCTAAAAAGGGCGCTAACTTCTGATCAGCTAGGAATATCTGGCACTCCACCCACCATATACGTTAACGAGCACCTTACATTAAGAAACAAGCAGCTTTTTCATACGGCAAGAACATCGGCTAAAAGAGAAGGTTATAAATACGTTTGGACAAAGTACTCTACCATACTCATTAGAAAGAATAACAACGACCCAGCGGTGGCTATCCGGTCTTTCAAGGATGTCGAAAAAATCAGGGCGAACATTAAACCTAATGATCTGTCCAAGTAATTTAACAAGCATGTTTATTTTATTCTTATTTCTTAATTCGGTTTACTTTAATGCATGTTTTTATACATTTATCATCGTTAGGTCTACAGGTCTCTATCTGGAGAAGAAATTCGTACTACCATTTAATATAAATTATATGAACTATGCACACACACTGTTGCAAATCTATACAATATATTATTACAATTTAAAATACTTAAATGTTACCAATGGCTAACAACAATAATTTGACTATTTACTATCAGTACTACGGCATGCGTACAAAATTACAAACAATATTCTTCCAAATACTCTCTAATTCTTATGACATAATAATGATTTCTGAAACTTGGCTGAATCCTAGCATACATAATAGAGAATTTATAGATGAAAGATATATCGTCTTTAGATGCGATAGAGATCTTTTCTCTTCTCAAAAACGTGATGGAGGTGGCGTATTGATTGCGGTCATGAAACATCTTAAACCACGTTTTGTGACAGTGCCATCACAGGCAATACTGTCCAAGTATATGGAATTCATTTTTGTTGATATACCCGGCACTGACCCCTCGGGCTGTTATTTAATTGTTGCTACTTACATTCCGGATAAATCACCTGAAGTTAAATACAGCTTATATTTTGAAAACACAAACGAAATAATAAGAGACGGTTGGTCTTCCAGTTTTGTGTTAGCTGATGACTAGAATATATCTGACGTGGACTGGCAACCTCAACCGAATCTTAATTATCTTAGATGTACTGGAACTTCTTTGGTATGCCAACAATTGTGTACTTTTATGACTATTGATGATACATTACAATACAATTTTATTCGAAATGCTAATGACAGAATACTGGATTTATACATCACCAATATAATTGACTGTAGCATACACTAACCACAAGACTTTATTTCTATCCCCATTGATTCGCACCATCCTCCGTTTTATACAATTACTCCTTTTACACTAAAAGTTGCCCCAATGAACCGTCGCCCAATAACAAAATAAAATTATTTTAAAGGTAATTACGACCTCATAAATGAGAACCTTGTTAATACTCAATGCGAAACAATGCTTGGGCATCTCTCGGCGGAGAACTCAGTTAATGTGTTTTGTGAGAAAATATATTGTACTGTAAAAACACATATCCCTCTAGTTAAACCTAGATCGACCCGATTCCCAATATGGCTTAGCCCATTTCTAATACATACATACTATTTTTAAAGACGTAAAGCACTTCTGGACGTATATATGTCGAATATGTCTTATAAGGGCCAGGAATCACATGATCCCGAAACTATTTGCAGTTTGTTCTCCTCCTTCTTTCAGTCCGTGTATGCGCCATCCACCTTAACTTTCTATTATTCACTACTGAATTATTTCGCTGATCGAAGTATTCTGTTAAATAATGTATATTTTGATATTCATACGATTAATAAAGAATTAAGATATCTTGACGCTTCTAAAGGTTCAGGACCGCATAAACTGCCAGTTGTGTTCTTCAAAAAAACAGCTTAATCTATAAGTCGTCCATTGTATATTATTTTTATTAAATGTATGTTCGAAAGCTACTTTCCAGACATATGGAAGCGTGCATACACCGTTCCCATTCATAAAAGTGGATATAAACATAATATAGAGAACTACCGCCCAATTTCGATACTATGTGCAATATATAATATCCAAGGTATTTGAAAAAATCATTCATAACTACATTATACCTTAAAAGCATAGATTTGTGAAACAAAAATCCACAATTACTAACTAAGCCATATTTTCTAATTTTCTTTTAAAGAATATTATAAACGCATGCAGGTGGATGCAGTATACACGGATATTCAAAAGGCTTTCGACAAAGTGGACCATGAGATCCTTCTTAATAAAATAGCATTTAACGGCATTAGAGGAAATCTATTACGGTGGTTTACCTCTTACATTATCAATAGAAGTCAGGTGGTAGTGGTTAATGGTTAAGGTTCGCAGACCGCAAAGGTGACATCCGGTATCCCGCAAGGTTCGATTTTAGATCTCCTTATTTTTATCGTCTTCATAAACTACATTAATATATGCTTCAAACATACTGAATTCCTCCTGTACGCCGACGATTTAAAAGTATACAAAGTTATCGAGAATAATGAGGACTGTGATAGATTACAAAGTGGCTCAACAGGCTTTCCGAGTACTGTAAGCATAACAAACAAAATATACGTATTTCCAAATGTCAAGTCATAATTTTACTGAAAATAAAAATATTGCAACATACGCATACACTTTGTGCAATAATATTTAAACCAGAGTTTCAAACCTGAAAGATTTGGGCGTGTTACTTGACCCCAAATTGCACCTAGACCTTCACATTGAAGCCATTACCACAAAAGCATTTCAAATGTACGGCTTTGTGATGAGATCTGCACGCGATTTTGTCCGTCCCTCTACATATATACTTCTATATTGCTCTCTTATACGCTCGCAGTTGGAATATGCCTGTTTAATATGGGACCCCTTTTATGAGAAATACAAAATAGCCATAGAAAGAGTGCAAAAGAAATTCCTGCGAACTATGCACTACAACTATCACCGTGCACGTATATCATACAATCAACTTTTAACGCAGTACAATATGCTGCCGCTTGAGTGAAGACGATTGCTTCTTTAGATAATGAAACTGTATGACATACTTACTTATAGACTAGACTGTACTGATTTAAGCAATGAAATAAAATTTGTTGTACCTAGATCTGTCTACCGACGTAGAGAACGGGATTACCAATTCTTTGTATTGAACCCGTGCCGAACAAATGTAATGTAATCGTGCTCCCCTCCAACGACTTTTACAAATGTACAACAGATTTTTCTCAGATGTTGAAATATTTAATTTATCTAAGCATAGCTTCAAAAACCAAATATTAAACGAGCTTCGCCATCTTAACATTTAATAATTAACACAGAACAATTATTCTACTTTTTGTTTTATATAGTATAAGTATAAAAGATTATGTGATTCATTGACATGTTCTTAATATAGCAATGTTTGTTACGAATCTATGTAAAATGCTGTGGTTATTGCATTTATAACTAGCATGGAAAAAGTACTAATTAAGTTTATGTAATGTAAAAACATTTTATCCCACTAATAAAGTAAAATAATAAATAAAATAAAATAATCCACTGTTTCGAATGTGTAGACAGTATAATGGTATTTGGGGTTGTTCCGTATTCATCCTATGATGTCTCATCCTAAACTAGTATGCCTAACTAATCTGATTAAATTATTTTAATAAAGTTTCTTTATTCAACCGAAATGCGTTCCTTACTCTACCCGTGGCAAATATTACCGAAAAAAGTATGCATAGCAAAACAACCTTTAACGGTTAAATTAGGTTAGTAACAGTGCTTTAAAATAAAAATATAGCATATGTTAGGTAATCGGTGATAGTAAAGATTTCAAATGGTGGAAAATTTTACAATCGGTTGAGCAAATCTTTTCTCTTTGTAATATTAGTATACATATAAGTAGATTACGAAAACAGTAATTTTTGTTCAGACCGTCACCCAAACCTCAGAGCTTTTGGGTAGTTTCGTAATCGGTTGAGCTAGAAATACTTACAGGATGAATAAGGATTTAAAAATCAAATAATTGCTGTCGGTTGAGTAAGGAACGTAAATTGGTTGAGTTAGGAAAAAAAACAGTGTAGGATGAAACGTCATCGGATGACGCCGGAACAACCCGATATTTGCGCTCATGTTGATATATTTGTGGATAGTCACAGCAGATTCATAGAATTCTTACGCAAATTTAATGCACCTTGAACTAATGTATATTACACTCCTAGTCTTAACTATATTAATTGTACATAACTTTTTTATTTTATTGTAACCTTCACTTACATATTTGAAGCTGTATAAATTCTGCATGCTGTGTACAATAGTAACTAGTAATTGGAGAGGAGATTTAAAAATGTTTTCATGTAAATGTAATCTTAATCACTACTTGGTCTGTATTCTGTAACTGTACCTTTATAAATAAATAAATACAAATGATCGAATCCTACCTAACAAAAAGAACTCAAATGGTTAAGATAGATATTAATTGCTACAGTGACTCTTTGCCTATGCCAACTTGAAATTTGAAAATTCAGTTTTCTGATTGTGCAACAAACTATTTGTAAATGTTATATTTTTTTAAATTTTACTATATATTCCATACTGAGAAAATTGCCTTCTTAATGTTACTTTGGTTTTGAATATTTATAAACCATTGAATTGTATAATACTCATAACTAACATGAAAATCATGTTTACATATAAAATACAAAACTAGTAGAAATATTTATCGAATATTCATAAAATATACTGCACGAATTACTATATTTTACTTGACTGTACAAAACATCGAATACTAACCTGCTAATTTGCGAAGTTTACCCGTATGTATGGCGCGGTCGCTTTTAGGTAGCCTTTATTGTTTGGTCGGCTTAAAGAAGAATTGCTGACACATTCTTTTTGTTGATATAACTTTCTTAATAGTCGTAATTTAAAGCTGAAATTAACAGGATTGTTAATTAATGGAACATTTTAATTACTTCATAGTATTCCATGTTTCCTTGTTTTATGGGAACTGCGTATTCGATCATTTAAATCAGACCATATTATAAAATGTAATTAAATTTCTTTGTATCTTCGTATTGCGTAGAGTCACATAATCTAAATTTACTGTATTTATAAAGGTGTACCAGGGTACATGATACAGTTTTTATTTGTAAATCGGTTTCTTTTTGAATTTCGGCACCATGTAATTACATTGGTGTTCATCAAACAAATTAAAAACTAATGTTTGAACAAATTTGAACTAATTAAGGTCTATTATTGGTATTTTTTTCAAACTTCTACGTTGAATGGTTTTCGATATCTCTGCAATCCCAAAACGTTACCGCAGCAAAATCTTAAATAACTTTAGAACCACAAATACGCACACATTTTGCTGTTCACAAACATTTAATACGAAACGATTTTATAAAAAAATTCTGCCAGTGTAATGTTTCAAACATTACTGCAGAAAAATCTGTTTTTCTCGAATAACTTTACAACCACAACTTGAACAAATTACTCTTCACGATGAACTAATTATTTGTTACACTCTCAACTCTCTAAAGCACAACATATTATTACATTTAGCTGCGGTAACTCACACCATACATAGTGAGCCCGCTAGCGGGGTCCTCGGTAATACAGATGCGCCGGGGTGAGCCCACGACGTGGGTCTGTGGTATACAGCTATGACTGGTAACAAAAAACCCTCTCATTATTAGGAATATGATCATAATTCTTCTAGATATAGGATTCCTGCAAGTATTCTAGTGCCGTTTTCTAGTTAGAATGTACATACAAAGATATGGGTAAGTAAACAATCTTTTTATATTCGCTGTCACCGTGAGACATGAATCGTCAACCTTTTTAGAAAGATGAAAACACCCCGGCGCGGCGGCGCATCTGTATTACCGAGGACCCCGCTAGCGGGCTCACTAGTAAAATGTATGGCGGTATGGCGTATGAAGCGTGTAAAAGTTATGAGGATGCGAATGTGTTAAGCAGCAATAGATTACACTTCAGTTTCTGAGGTAGATAAAAGCCTATTCCATATAGACTTGTACACAATTAATAATCTACACATTGTATGGAAACATAAATGTCAGTCTTTTGCCACAGGGCCAACGAGGCAATAATAATGACATGGAACAATCTCTCTCCCTCTCTCTCTTTCTGGATGTTTATCACATGCGTATTCTCACAACATCGAGTCTTGTTGAAAATCAGTATCAGGTCTCCGTGGTCTGGTACATGCTGATCTGGACAAACAGTTTCTTTTTGTGTTTACTTTTAATTTTTTGCAGAAATCACTGTTACAATGGTGTTATTAAAAGTTCATGTTTCAAGTGATTCTACCGTAAAGCATGCAAAATGTATACAATCATGGTTTCAATCAAAATGGAGATTGACATTCAAATATATAAAATTAGATAAAAATATTTTAAGACATTTAATGCAATGTCCTTCTAAAACTTACATTGTAATAATACAGATTTTTTATTTATTTAATAAATCATTAATCTGTATTATTAATTATTTAATAATGAATAATACAGATTATTATTTAGCTTTTTATAATTGTATGTATGTAATTCGTTTTACAATTATTTCATTCTTGATGCGATGATGCGCAGAGGCATAAAGCCATGCAATACTTCTAAAGAAAACGTCAAAGACTGGGAAAAGTGGAAGAAGAAAACTAAGATGGTCGAAGCTCTCTCTCTGTCTCTTTCTGGATATTTATCCTACATGGTGGGGCCACGTAGGGTAAATATCCAGAATGCGAGAGAGAAAGAGAGTTTGTTTTATGTCATTATTAATGCCACTTTGGTGCTATGGAAAAGTTTTTTTTATGTTTCCATACAATATGTAGATTATGAGCGGGGTATGACTCTATATAAGGGATAATAGGAATGTACAGGCTTTGTCTCAAATAGAAGTGTAATCTATTGCTTGTGAATTAGATTGCTACAAAATGCCGTCAATCTGTACTTACGATAATTTCCTTCTTATCATGTGCCATGCCCATCGCGCCACAAATGTTCAGCATGTTAGGCTTGATCGGGTATAAGCCGCTCATCACGAAGAAGGTAAAGTATAGCAAACTGAAGGAGAGCGGCCTCAGCGTCTCCTTGCACAACATTACTATGCTGAACTTTACGAAGAATCTGCGAACAAAAATGCAGGATAAGAGAGGTGGTACGGCAGACTTCAAAACTGAACCAGCCCTACCAGAATCAATGGAACATAACCTAACGCCAGCGAGTAAGCAACTGACAATTTTTTCGCTTAAGATACGTGCAAATTATAATTCATAGAAACAAATAAGATACTTATGATAACTACATGATTGCATGACTAGCGTAGCGGTTTAAGTGGTCGCCTCGTTCGAGTTCGATAGGTTCAATAACGTGACCGAGAAATAGTTGTTTAAAGTCTGGGTGTGCTTTGTATCCGTTGTTGACTGCACGGATGGCGTAGTGGTTTAGGTGGTCGCCTCGCAGTTGCCACTGCGCCGAATGTTGTGGGTTCGATCCCCACACAGGGCAAAAATTTGCGTGATTCACAAATGGTTGTTCTGAGTCTAGGTGGCCCATTTGTCCGTTTTTTGAACCTTAAAAAATCACGTGTCCGTTACCACAGCAAAATGTAATAAAATGTGGTGCTTTAGTGAGTTGAGAGTATAACAAATAATTAGTTCATCGTGAAGAGTAATTTGTTCACTAAAAGCAAAATTTGTTAAAGTTGTAGTTGTAAAGTTATTCGAGAAAAACTGATTTTTAATACGCAACAAAAGCTATTTATTCGTTCATTTATTTCCGGGATGAAACGATTTTATAAAAAATGTTTTGCCAGGGTAATGTTTCAAACGTTACTGCAGCAAAATCTGTTTTTCTCGAATAACTTTACATCTACAAGTTGAACAAATTTTGCTTTTAGTGAACAAATTACTCTTCACGATGAACTAATTATTTGTTACACTCTCAACTCTCTAAAGCACAAAAATTCATACATTTTGCTGCGATAACGCACACAAAAAGAGATTGTGACTCAGGAGTTATTCCTAGTGTGGGACTTGCCTTTTAAACACGATCATTATTACTTAGTTAATAGCTTTCTGGTCACATTGCCACTCAAAGGTACTCGCTCAGTTACACTTGCTTACCAATACAGCTGATCGTGACAGGCACGAGCATCCTCTTTTCGCACTTAGGTACAACCTGGCGACACTTCAACTCTTTAGTACACCCCCTCTTCTCGCTAGTTATGAACGGTGCGAAAATGCCTACAGAAGAGCGAATTCAAATAACCTGGTGTGGTGTTCCTGCGCTGCGAAAGGAAGGTCTGATCAACATGCTGGCTTATTTTCGCTGTTTTAATAAGTATGCAAATGAACTATGCCTTCACCCAGGCAAAGTTCTTTACAGAGATTTTAATATAAATCTCCAATAATAATTTGCCTGGCCTTGGAATCGAACCCAAAACGTACACAGCAATCACGTTCACTACCGCTGCTTCACCAAGCCGGTATATAAAACAAACGAAATATTTACCTTTTAATAATATTCATCTTATTATGTTTGCATTCGATCTCCACTGGTTTCATGTTTTCTCCGGTCGTTTCTTTATTTTCTTTATGACATATGACACAGCAATCGATACTCTTGGCGTAATCGTTGAGTTGGTCGAATTCTTCTCGAACATTGTCGGGGGTAGTCCAACCGCGAAGGTAGCAAAGTGATTTCAACGCTTCTTCTTCTTTACCTTGAGATAACAGCCATACAGGTGTGTCTGGTACCTGAATAACAGTATTAAGATTATAATTACACCTAGAACTATACTCAGTTATATCAATTATAATTTAAATCATCGAAGAGGGATAAAACTATCCCGATGATTGATTCGTCTATCGGCATAGGTGTCCAGACATAATACTTTTATCATTATGTTTTGATATGATTAAGCTGACAGGATAAACTCCCTTTATAATTAAGCTATGTCTGATACCTGAAGCAGGCTTAACTTACGCATACATAAATATTTGAAAATTTTCTAAAAAATATAGGGCCCTTTCTTGTCATCTTCTAAATAGTAATAGTAATTCTAGATACAGTATCCCTACTGTATGTTCTTTCAATAAGTTCTCGAGGTCCTCCTTGAGGAATTATTGACAGAACAACCGTATGCCACAAATTTCTTGTCCATGTAAAGACAACTTTACTATCGAAAGATGCATAGCATCAGACGGACCGTATACTGATATAGCGTCTTTGTAATATAACCAAGCGTTATTTATAACAGTGCCAAATTCCAAATATCGTCTGCTAGCAGTTTGCTTGTTTATCTCAAAAACTACTAATAATCGTTGAGATAATCAGCTCCAGACTGACGACGTTACACCTTATTCCATCTGTAACATTTTAGTACGACACCCAAAAATGGCACATGTGGGACCAATATACATATTGTTTCTGTACTCTCTCTCTCTGTACTCACCACAATAGCTGCGAGTATCATGTTAATCACAGGTATGGAGAGACAAATGAGAGCTGCTTCACGCCAGGTCACTGCAGCGCCTAGTAGATACATCATCGATATACCGATGGACAAGAAGAGCTGTGTTACCGTGCATAGGGCTCCACGGATCGATGCTTCACTGGAAAATAAAATTAGCTTTACAAACACATTTAGGTGAAGGGCTTTATTTAGTTAAAAGCATTTTGGTTCCATTGACAATCATTTGACAATGTCGTTGATCTCGTGGTCTACGATGATGGGTGCAGGGTCTGTTCTTAGATAGCGCAATGACTTCTATACTATCAAAATATTGAAATTATCAATAGTAGCCGTACAGAGGAGAATGATGAAACATGGATCCTAAAAATATGTGACGTTGATGCCAAATAGGTACTTTTTAGATACATTTGTTTATATACATGGCAATAAGATCATCCGCCGATAGTTGTTTCGATTACCATATATTTGTTCTTATATTGTTTATTGTCTTGTACCTACATATGTAACTACAAGTAAGAGTGAGAGAAAAGACCTTGAGGGTGCGATGTCCTTTACAAAACCAACTTCAACAATCAATATACCATTACAACATTTCCTTATTCTTTATTATCTAAAGCTATTCCATACCTGATTTCACCAACGTAAGAAAATATAGGTGCCTCCATAAATCCAGTGCCAAGTCCCAGCAGTGCGTTAGCTATGAAGAGACTGGGTAAGTTCCATGCAAAATACATGAGTATCCATGCAATCACATGAGGAATGTTTACTAAAAACGTGGCTTTCTTTCTGCCAAAGTAGTCCACCACCGGTCCTGATGCCAGGGCTCCTAGAGGCTGCGACAGGAATGGAAGACTACCTGGAGAGAAAATGTCTTGTTAAAGATAGCTTGCAGTCAAAATGGTATATGGTGACCCATATAATATTTTGGCTGACTGTTTAAATGACGCAGTGGTTGCGCGGTCAGAGATATTACATATTAATCCGTCTAAATATGGTATACACGGCTACACATCAAGTTAGACACCGTATATACGCATAACTACGCTACATACAAAATAGAGAATTGAGTTCGCCCGACGATACTGTGACGACGTAAAAGTGCGATATAAATATTTATTTATTAAGGCGCACAATTATCACCACGAGAGCGGTAGCATAAGTGCTTTAAAATTAATTAATTTATTTTTATAGCAAGGACAGATGCATTGTTACAAAATTATAAGATTAACTTTTTATCAAATTACCTAGTTATTTACTTTGAGCAGTTTAACACTAAAGATCGGCAAATTAAATAGTAGGTAAATCGAAACGTATATTAAAATGACTACAGGGTATTTTGATTTAATGAATATCTTAAATTTACTTATTATATTTTTCAGTGCAGTTATGAAAGAAAATAATGAAATAAATTTTTATCGCTTACTTATTTAACTTAATGCTTTAATATTTTTATTAATTTCATGAGTAAATGTAAAACTTATTATTTTTCTCTATTAGAGGCTCTTTTTAATATTTTATAACATTTGCACCAGTAGTAGTAATAATTATAATAACTATGTATACTTTTCTTTTGTAAATACATTTATTTATTTATTGAATAGGCACAACTACACTTCCAATACAACACACTCATAAATTACAAATACGAATAATAATAGTGATAGAAATAATTTACATACATACATAGATTCACGCCTGTTTCCCAGAGAGGTAGGCAGATACTACGGATAAATAATTTACATGTTAATTTGAAATCCGATTATGGTTGAGCGCAGCATTTGAAGTAAATAATTTACAATTAAAGGGCAGCTAGGTAAAGAAAAGAAAATATGATATAAGAAAAATATTTAAAAAAAGAATACAGTGCAATTATACCTTAAAATTCAAAATAAATTTTATATAAATTCCAATTCAAGTTATAGGAAAAATAATTAAATTAAATTAAATCGAAATTGGGATATAATAAAAAAAAGTTATGGCACCGTAAAATTATTGTCAGCGTGGAATATCAATCAATTTTCTTAGGTATTCGCATACATGTATATTACAGGTTTTCTGTCCCAGATGAGTAGGTATAGAAGGCGACAGCGGTAGCCGGCGTTGCTAGTGGTGCCACGCGCGCGCACTAATCTTTTACAGCACCGGCCGCGCGTTGACGCGGGCGCTGCGTGTGCTCAATACAGTATCAGATTGAATCGATCTATTTTCACGTTCATTTAGCGCATTCATAAAGGCTACGTACTCGATATTAAGTTCTTGTCAATAGATTTAAGATATTTTATATATATATAACATAATATAATATTAATATATAATATTATAATATAAACAGTAATATAATAATATATTATTATATTACTGTTTTTAAATGTTAGATATTAGTTATGTTACTATACTATCGCATTAGGTTTAAAACCTGTAATGATAGATTAATATATAGAAATAAATAAATAAATAAAATAAATAAATTATACATAGAAACACCCAGACCAAGACAATCATCCATGTCATGCACACAAATGTTTGACTTGTTCGGGAATCGAATCCGCGATCTCAGGCGTGGATAATAGGTAATGGACGTATTAACGACGCTAGCGCAAATCGAAACCCAAACTTGTAAAATATAATATTCGCGACGAGCTAAACTTGTTCAGTAAATAATATACATATACTTAGGATATGAGACATTTATTGTAAGGGTAGAGCGCCGCGTCCCGATCAGCGTGAATGAGACAAAATAACAAAAACATAACGCGCTCTCTGGCACGATTCGCAGCGTTCAATTTCTAATAGTTCAAAGTCCAAACAGTCTAGGTTGATGTCTCGCTGTGTGTGTGTGATATATATTTTTCGGACTTGAAAGAGAAATAAGAATTTAGAAATTAAGTAAAAGTTTTCTTGTATTAAATTTTTTATTATTTATATAATCCAAGCGCTTGTATATTGTAAAGAGAGTTTGCAAAATATTGATCGACTCTTCGCGTGATAGCTGGTCTTCTCTTTGTTCAAAGAATGAGCATTTCCATTCAACGTATCCTTAGCCTTCTAGGCACGTTACCAGTAAACAGTAATGCTGGCGAATTCTACGTCATCTAAACCAGTTATGTAAATATTACCGTTTTTTAATTATTATTCATCTTTTAGTAAAAGACAAAGATAAGAAGTTGGAAATAATCCAAAAATGTATCGGTTTTTGGAATGAGGCAACTAATTACTTGTCTATCTAGTGAGGGCATGAACCCTAGCTGGTTGGACTAGTCTGCTGTCTTTATTCGAGGATCATTCACCGCTAACGGAGACTGGTTTTCAAAATTTATTGCCATTACAACATTGTGACTGCAAGACTTTTAATTTTTTTCCCTGGGATTTCCCTAAAACGTTTTATTATTACTATTTACTGCCAAAGAAACATTTTTAGATGATTTTTTATTTAAGAATTGTAATATCTTTACAGTTGAAGTATTTTAAATTTTAAAATCAAATTATCAGTTGATGTGTGAGTGTCTATTTTTTATCTCAAGAACGAGTTAAAACGACATTTTGACGTTCATAAGTGTTACTTTGTAATCTAAATGAATAAAAGCAAGCCATAAGGCAATGCAGCAGTACAAAGCGGTTCAGAAGACAACTCACGTGGTAAAGTCACGTTGCCAAAGAGACATTGATTTAAAATTCAGCTAATGCACATCGAAAACAAAAGTGGCGTTATGCAAAAATAGTAGTTTTTCTGTATGTCCGTTTTCAAACTCAGCATTGTGATTAATATCTATGCAAATAACTTAAATATAACACAGCAATTAGTTTCACTTATCAGTTCGACTATCCTTCTTTTAGTTAGGTACTAAAAACATGCAACTAAATAATGTAGCTACCCAGAAAAAAAAAAGTTCGTCTTAGTGCCACTCTTGTTTTATGTAAACCAACTAGTTTTTACATTAATTACCTGAAGTTGTAGTATATTGTATGATAGGGGTACAAAAACAGATTTAAAATGAATTTATGGCATAGTATGAAAGAACATTATTTATTTGGCGGCAATAATCCAGTTGCAATCAGTACAATCGAGACACAACGATTACAAAATGCTTTAATATAACAATTAAATAATCGTGGAATAGTAGCATTAAATTTGATCTCATGTACCGCCTTCTGTTCAACTGTATTGTTATTATATCTTTTAAGATTATGTATGTATTGGGTCACATATAAAATATATTTCTTCTTCTTCTTTCTTCAATTCTTCAGTAATTGTCTCTGAACATTTTAATCGGCAGGTCGACCCACAAGTTTGTTTTAGAAGCTTAGCTAGGAAATCTTTTTATTTATTTGGAACTTGAAGCATATTGTTGTCCAGAATCTTTTAAAGCCTTAGCAATGTAGGAAACCCTTTGATTATTTATTCCTTTCTTTGGTTTTTTCTTTCTTCTTCTTATCATCAGCTGGTGCAATGTCCACTGCAATATAATTATCTTCGTTCCTAGCACTTTGGTTATTTGAATCAGATGAAGAAATTATTAGTGTATCCTCTGACATCTGTGGTGTTTATTATTTCCATATTGTCATTATTCTAAATTGCCATTACTTATATTGACACTGAGTGGTTGCTTGATTATTTGATGAATCTGGTTCAGTTGGAGATGAAACAGATGATTTTCTGGAAGACGACAATGAAAAGCTTGAAGACAAAGATGAACTCGAGCTTCATCTATGGCATCTTTCCATCGAGGGTGCATAATATGTTTTATCATCGTAAGAAGCGGGTGAAAAGTCTGTATCATCAACGTTGAAGATGTTTTCTTTGTCACCTGGATCTAAGTAGTTGCTAGTTGTCGCTAGGTCTACGTCTGCTTTTTCGGGTGCTAAACGGTTTTGAATTGCTAGCTGTAATATTCTTATATTCATATTTTTAATGGATCCATGTAGATAATCCTTAAAAAGAAATAAAAGGTTTTAAATGAGAACTTGGTGACGCGGAAATGATAATTTAGGTTAGAATTCACTACAGGAATAGCATTAGATAAAACACCACGTCATATTAAAATATTGAAAAACAAGTCACAGTACCTATAGATATCTACTCAGTATGACACTTATTTAACAAAGTGAAATAATTATCATTCTCTTAACTTTATAGTATAACTGGCATTTAAAACAATAATTATGTTATTTTTAAATAATTTAACAAAAAAGGCACTATGCATTGAATGCCATTTATATATTATTACTTCCGTTAGAAGATTAATACAGGAAATTACGTTAAAAACAACAATAAACAAAATATGTCAATTTTTAATTCATTACGAAATTTATTTCGGTATTACTGTAACTAAATAAGCGACACTGCCTAAGATGCCATTTTTGTAGTAATTACTGCATTATATTATTACCGTAAATTATATTTAAAATGACACTAAACACAAAATGGCACTTTTTTACTCACCGCAGCGGGCGTTCTCTCCAGATGCCAGTCTTAAACTATGATAGTGTCCAATAGTGGCATTTTATGAATTACTACTCAGTCGCTTTGACTAAAAGTATGAAGTGACACTAGCAACCTCTAGGAAAAAGTATCAGAACTATTAGAATGTCAGTCTTTGCTTCAGAAGCGCTTTCTTTTATGCAATCTAGATGTCGTTTTAACGCAAAATATGCGTTTTTTGTATAACGCCACTTTTGTTATCAAGGTGCGAATTGTATTAATACATAAATATTCTAAACAACCAATTAACCTTCTTTTTGAAATATCTTTGCTCTAAACAAAAAACTGGATCCAAATATCCATATCATTTGAATTTAAAATACGACTTAAGCACGTAATTTTATGAAGACAGGTAAAACCTTTGTTTTTAATGAAACGAGAGGCTTTGCTGACATCCTTGTTCAACAGGGAACTGTATCACTATCACTAATAGTAGTATTAATTTTCTTTACTAGCCTAGATACACTGGGTAGTTCGTCGTATTTTCTTTCGTTAGGTAAATGGGTAATTGCGAACGAGAATAATAATTGGTGCAATGTAATTACCAGATTCTGTAAATGTTATTGGGATTATTTCTAAAGTATTTTTCTAAAGAATATCAGGCTATTTCCAAATGCGAATGCAAGCTTTGCCTATTTTAATAATTATTACTATATAGCCATTTTTTTATTCTGACGAAATGCACGAAGATAAGAAATAGCGATAAATAGGTTTTTTACTTAGAATTACTGTAGGAGCGAAGCCTCGGGTGAAACGAAAACGGATCATATTGAATTTAGTTTTGCAGATTGTATAGATTCTGCAAATCTTCCTATCGCTGCAAATATACAGGTACAATGATATGTAGAGAATCATTTTTAAAATAAGCAATTTACTTACCGAACCATGATGCCTGGTTATCATCAAGGGAAAGACCTTCAGGTGCGTTGAGCAGCACTGGTACCGCGATCGTGACGAAACTAACAGCCAAGCCTATGTCCAGGAGAAGGAGATTCGGTGCCATGCTGGCTACGAACTGAAACAATTTTAATAATAATAGTAATCATCATTCATGATAATATACCGTTTATATTGTAAGACTAAACAGTTTTGATGTCTACATGATTTTTATTTTCACACGTATAAGATAATAAACCCTGTCTCTTAAACTAGGCAGGGCCCGTATCTTAAGAGACAGATTTTAAATACCTACGTGAATTAAAATTATATATGTATACTCTGGTTGTGATAAGTAAATAATTCTAGTTTTGTGTGATCTGAATTATATTTATGTAGAAATTGTAAATAAAATCAAATTGCTTCATTGATCACATAGCATTTTAAATTTCGGGTCGGGTATTGTTGGAAAATTTTTGGTAGGAGCACGGAGTTTAGAAATGTACTCAATAAGTGGTAATAGATTTACCACACATTTCGTGGGACCTAAACATTCGCTGGCGAAGTGTGAATGTAATAATTGTCCGCCTACTCCATCGGAGATATACTAGCGTGAAAGTGTAAGTGTACCCGAGTTTAAGTTAGTTGTATGCATATGGATAGATAACAATATCGTGTATAGATTTCCAATTTGAAAATATAATTCCATATACTAATTTCAAAATTAATTGATTGCACGAAGGCGTAGTGGTTTATGTGGCGGCCATGCTATACTGCCACTGCGCCGAGTGTTGTGGGTTCGAATCCCACTCTGGACAAAAATTTGTATGTTTCACAAATGGTTGTTCCAAGTCTGGCTGTTCTTTGTGTCCTTTGTTTGAGTGTTTGTAAAGCCACCTGCGACACAGGAATTACTCCTAGCGCGGGAGTTGTCTTTTTAAAAAGAAGGAAGTAATTCATTATAATTTAATTGATTAATTATTGAATGATAGTAACAGTCAGTGACAGAAGTCAATAAAACCTCTTAGGAATTTGAATTGCTTTGTTTTACACAGTTATGACTATTGATTCCTCATTTTATTGCAGTTAGAGGATAATAAAATTCTTTTTATCATAATTCATTATCAAATGAATTTAAAATGGCAATAATTAAAAACAACGGACGATTTTACAATAACGTTCATTTACAGTATGAAAGTACTTCATAATCACAAGCAATGCTCTAATTAGTAGTATTTTACGAAGATGTTTACCTCAAAAGAGGATTTATACCATAAACAGCTGAAATTATGTTGAAACTTACGACGTTGTTTACTTAAGGACATCGCATCAGTAACTATAGCTGAAATATGAATAATACGACTAATTATAGTTGCTTGCCTTTTTAGAATCCTCACCCAAAAATAAATAATATGGGTCTGAAAACCATTAACATGCATTTAAATCTATAACGTAATATATCGCACTCTTAATAAAACAGAGACTTATCTCAGTATTTTGGATTAAACAAATTTGAACTCTAAATTTATCATATACAATTAGAGTTCAAATTGCCTTACTTTCAAATTTTGAGTTAAGTCGCTGTTTTATTAAGAGTGCGATATGCGTTGTGTTTATTTTATTTTATTTTATTAGGGACAACAAACAACAGTGTATACATATATATATATACATTACATATATATACATTACAACAATTTTAGGAGTAAAATGATTGTGTTCTTTAAAGCTTATGCTATTTCTATCCCAATTTTGCGGTATACCTGTGAAAACGTTTTGTTTGTTACGTTTGTCGCAGGTTTCACAGGTAACTATGTATAACTAACTTTATAATATATAATACTGGTTTCTGTCCGTGGCTTTGCTCGCTTGGCCATTAAAAGTTACTCAGTTATAGTAAAGCCTTACCATCTCGTTCCACAGGTTAGTTTTACTTCCATACAGTACACAAATTTTATATATCTAAGCTAGTTGTAATAAACAAGTACCTTATTTTCCTTATAATCATAGTTTTTTTACTTTTAATAAAACAACCTTGAAAATAAAAATAAACATAGAAAACAGGTTTTATTTTCCGGCACAGGTTTCTCCGCAATAATCAAATCCTTTGTAGTAAACTAGAAAAATGTACGATGCATTTGTTGAATACATATAAATATATTAATTAAGTTGTCAAACAAGAAGTAGTCAAAATTTGTTATCGCTTTAACACGAAAGTTTAAATCGATAACAAATTTTGACTTCCTGAAGGTTAGCGCGTTGATTATACCATTGCATAGTCTATTAGAAATGCTACTTACTTACATTTCTAACAAACTATGCAATACTATGTTGGTCTACCCATTGAGCAGCGATAGCTCAGTGGGTAGACCAACAGACTGCAATGCAGAGGGTCTCGGGTTCGAGCCTACGTCGCGCACCTCTGACTTTCGGAAGTTATATGACTTTTCGAAATTATGTGCGTATTGATTGACAATTATCGCCTGCTCCGTGCCTCGGAGAGCACGTTAAGCCGTCGGTCCCGGCTGCCATGAATATCTATGGCAGTCGTTATTGGGAGAGTGTTGACACAAAAGATCCCACTGGGTCGAAGTGTCGCCGGTCTGCACTGACGGGCTCCCACATAAGATACAAGATACAAGATACTTACATTTCTGCTAAGTAACCTTAAGTAACCGGGTCAACCAGTAGAATAGAGAGCAGTAGTAGCGTCGGCTAATGTGACAACTAGGAAATTGTTTTGTGCGTAATATATTCACACAGCAATAGTGAATGCGACTACTGTGTATATAAGGTCCAGGGTACGAATCTCGGAGCAGAACAACAAAAAGTTATTAGGTCTTCTATCGAGAAATTCTCAATCCATGCCTCGGACAGCACGTCAAGTCGTTGGTAATGCGCCTAGTTTCAAATAGCCCTCCTTTTGGAATATGGAATTAGGGCAACGTAACCAGCTCAGAAGTAGTGTACGTCTTCAGTTAAACGCCAAGTTTCTCAACTGTAGAAATCACATCAACCTCCGTTCAGTTTTTTTACAAATTTTAAACAACCAGACAAACACAAATGTTATCAGCCTTTGTTTAAAAAATATCTTCAAGATACAGATTCTAACATGACAACTCGCTAGAACTCACAACACTTGGCTCATTGGCAATAGCGAGGCGATTACTCAAACCACTACGCCATCTGTGTTTTATAAAACCTCTTGCAACGACGTACGAAGTACGAAAAACAAAGGTTTTTTAAACACAAACATTTGATAAATATCCAGTCATAAACAATATTAAATCTTTTATGCCCCTCCAACTCATACGTGAAGGTTAAAAAGGTAATAATTTAGAGATAAGGAAAATAATTATGGAAAATATACAATATAGACAGCAATGCAGTGTTTATTAAATTTGTCCTACTCGACCGATGCAATTACAACCTAATGTAGAGCTCATAAAGCGTGTTTCTGTCTGCGTTAGAACTAAACAGCGAGTTATTGTGTCTATAGCGTTATCCCGTTCTCGTACAAGCGAAAATACTGCTGTGCTGTATCCTCTCATTTGCTAGAATCTCAGACACACACAAATACCATTGTGACTTGTGGGAATCTGCTCTACAGCATACGAGACAATAAGGCTTAAGGCCCCAGGTAAGTTATAATAATGATGATGATGATGATGAGTACTTAACAAGGCGCAGTAGTGTGGCGATAATCCATACCTCGGAACTGAATTTGTTGACTAATATACAACAACGAGATAGGCTTGTTACGCAATGGCGACCACGCATAGATATCAATCAACCCATCGCGTCTCTGCAGCTTTGGTTATAACCAAAGCTGTGGAAACGGAGGTAAATCTGGTCACATATTAAGATCAGAAATGGTTTGAGGTCACTCAGGGGCACCGGACCTTTACTCTCTTACAGGAAACCGGTGTAAGTGAAGTAATACTGCGTTGCCCACGGTAAGTAAGACTTTCAAAGGCTCACACATCTGCCTTACCTGTTCATTTCATCTGAGGGTGGTTTTGCAGGCGATTAGGTATAGATTATAATCGTTTATTACATTTGGCGGAAAATGAAAGTCTATAACAATTATAATCAGTATCTTCAAATATTCTAATATAGGTTTGATAAATATTGACTGCACGGATGGCGAAGTGGTTTAAATGGTCGCCTCGACTGCCACTGTGCCGAGTGTTGTGGGTTCGAATCCCTTACGGGACAAACATTTGTGTGATCCATATATGATTGTCCCGAGACTGGATGTTCTTTGTATCCGTTATTTGAATGCTTGTAAAGTACCGCGCGATACAGGAACTACTAACAGTGCAGGAGGAGTCGTTTTAATAATAATATAAGACCCAATAATACTACGGCGTTAAGAGAACTAAGGAAGTATTGGAAGATATACACCATAAACTATGTATACTTATGATTAATCTTTATACCCCATTAACATGCTATGCAAGCAATTGATCAGCTTGATTGCACGTGGTTTCACGGCCACGAGACAATGATTACTCGCGCGTTGCCGCTCATAGGACCCATCCACCACCTCGTATATTAATTAACTATATTTTGCCCACGGCTTTGCTCGAGTAAAAGAATGTTAGGTTAGTTAGTAAATCGGCACGGCGGTAGTAGCGTTCACTTAGACTACTACCACCTTGGTTGACACTCCTATTTCCTTCAACTTGCATTTTTTAATTCTATTATGCTAATGCAAACGTGGGTTTATCGCAAGTAGGTACTTCATTTGAATTGTTATAGGTATACTTTGTTGATGGAGTCTGCTAATGTAAATGAATTCGTACAACCAGTTGTCATTTTTGAAAATCACGTGGTTGTCAGAGAGTCTTGTAGGCGGTTTCATCCATGTGCAAAAAACGTAAGATAATGTACATGTAGTGCGTATTATAGAACACTGCGTCAAATGTCAGCAGCAAAATTAAGGTGATAATATTTATCTATTGCATATGTTCGTCCATTGTCATCTGAGTCACAATGCTCCCAAGCTTTTTCAGCTGAATATCAATTTTTAATTTAAGCTTTAACCAACAATATTGTAATAGGTTAAAAGTGAAATGTCATAGAGACACTAATAAGCTCCTTTTTCACTACAAAAATAGAAATCGGGTCATTAATTTTCTGTGTCGTATTTTCTACAAATAAAAGACTATTTTAAATAAATAGTGTAGCCATTTATGACGTACATGTCTACATATTTATCTCTCATTTTTACACATAGACACAACAACAACACAACATTGTTTAAATGATACCGTGATTGATATCGCGATGAGACGAGAGGAATAGATAAAGAATACCGACTGCCCTGAATAACAGAGAAAAGGTAGAATAATAAAAGTATTCTTCCTATATTCCTCTTATTTTTAATTTAGTGATCAATTCAAAATAAGGGTTGCTGTGACCGCCATGCCGGGCTGGGTGCATTTATGTCCAAGCTAGACAGTCCTTTATATTTTATTGTACCGCATCCTTAATTTTCTTTGTTCTTCTCGATGGTACTAGCTTCGATGAATTTCATATGATCGGTTTAGCTATTCTTTCATGCACGATTTAGGCCTGCTTTGATTTTAATTTATTTTGATTATCAGTTGAGACGAAAACAAATTCAAATTATCTAATTTTAATACATCTTTTTCTTTTAAAACTTTATAATTTTTTAGCACCTGTACTGATTATTTTTTATTTTATTTATTTATTATTATTCACAAATACCTAATTTTAAAATTAATATTAACATTATTTTATTCAGATGTTGCTTTTGTTACCTAAGTGACATGGGCTAGAAGAAAGTTTGGAAATAACAATGTGTATGCTGTCCGACTTTTAATTACATAATTTATTACTCTATTTTTTTTTACTCCGTCCATGTTGTGCTTGCTTGTTATTAAATTTGCAATTATCTTCTTATTTTCTATATTAAATATGTAATATCGCAAACTTTGCGGCAAATCCTCAAAAAGAAAACGTTTTGTGACAGGTAGGTACGCGACTGTTACCTTACAACATTTTCGTAAATACTTCTTCATACTGTATCATACAAAATTATATCTGCCAACCCATGCAGACATTTTAAAACCAAACCATCATCAGGTGTGAATCAATGACATCATGTTTCATAAGAAACAAACAATTAAAAAAATAACAAGTCCTCGTGCTTTGCTGCCAATTCTCCATTAGTGCACAAGTAATTTGCCTGTACATTATTTTGCCGCGCCTTCGTCAAAACTACAATGTTTTGAAGGCCGCAGATAAAACGTGATGTTATACTACTTTGTATCTTACTTTTTAAAAGAAGTTCTTTTTTAAATGCAAATTAGTTTAGCGTAGCCGAAATGAAAAATACATATATTATGACGGAGCGGCACGTGAGATGTGACGGAGTGCTGACCTCACTAATCTATTCAAAGGCAAGATTAAGCAATTTAAATGTGGCTAAAAAGGCGTAGTTCTTCCATTTAGTATATTGTATGTAACTATCTATCATATTTATTCTCTAGAATTGCGGGTGATCTTTATACGCACTAACATACATATGTACATAGTCTTACGCTTCTATTGCTAAACGGGTAAGAATTACACGCAAATTTCGCCAACAATAACTTCTTTTTTTTAAAGAGACAGCTCCCGCTTTAGATTTAACTTTTGTGTCGCAGAGAACTTTACAAACATTCAAACAACGGTCACAAAGAACATCTAGACTCGGAACAACCGTTTGTGGATCACACAAAGTTTTGTACCATGTGGGATTCGAACCTACAACACTCAGCACAATGGCAGTGGAGAGACAACTACTTACACCACTACGCCATCTGTGCAGTCATTTTGGTATAATGTAATAGAGAGCTAGCCGTCAGGAGCCAAGTAGACAGCAATCCTGGCGCCTTGTTCGCTACTTAGTTTGGTTTCAACCGAATTTGTTGACAGAAATACTTTATTACACTTTACCCTACCCGGAAATTGATCACACACAGCAATTTTATTTACTCAGACTCAGTTAGGGTTTTATAATACGCCTAATTATTGCCTATATATTAATAATGTAGGTACTCGTAATCGATCGAGGTAAAAAACAGAAAACCACTAAATAAAACGTACAGCCTTGGCCAAAAGTATTAGGCACCCCCAATATAGTTATCACACACCTGTGCTATTTGAACAATTAAACAATATTCTATAGAACTGCGATACCGGTGTCATAAAACACTATTTAAGACAATCGGCGGCATTTTTTAAGCAGTCGTAAAACATCTGGTGCGTCAATAATAAAATTTTATTTTTTCCAAAATTTATTTTTGTTTCGTCAGTTACCATTTGGAAGTCTTAGTGTAAAGACAGTGCATTTGTGGTTTTGTGAATTAATTGAGAAGAAATTCATTTGAAAATGCCATAACGAAACAAAATTAGTATTGAAAATCGTGTAAAAATTCAACTTTTACATGAGCAAGGCAAGACTCAAAAAGAAATCGCGAAGTTGGTGAAATGTTCGCGATGCGCCGTTCAATCTGCTATCAAACGTTTTGTTGACACTGGCTCTCATGCAAATAAACCAAGAACAGGCAGAAAACGCGTGACTACTAGCCGTCAGGACAGAAAACTTATCCGAGAGTCTGTGAAAGATAGAAAAAAAACTTCTTCGGAGCTTGCTGTGGCTTTAACTGAAGATACTGGACATCCTATAAGCGCACGAACTGCAAGACGAAGGCTAGTAGAAGCCGGCTTAAAAGGTTGCAAAGCTAGGAAGAAGCCGTGGCTATCCGCAGACAATAAAAGAAAACGACTTGATTGGGCTCTGAGACACCAACATTTCACAGAAGAGGATTGGTCTAATGTGCTGTGGTCTGACGAATCAAACTTTGAGGTAAGTTTTTTTAGTGAAGTCTATACCACAATTACAACGATCATTGTTGTGTTTGTCTTCAAACTCAAATGTTATAAAAGTTTGTAATGTGTGCGTTTTTTTGGAATCTACAGGTATTTGGAACACCAGGTGTGACGTTTGTGAGGCGACGCAAAGGCGAAGAATATCACCCAGATTGCGTAGTACCAACCATAAAACACGGCGGAGGCAGTGTAATGATTTGTGGTTGCATGGCTGCGCATGGAGTCGGCAAAATGTTTGTTTGCGAAGGTCGCATGAACAGTGAAAAATAGATTAATGTACTGGAAACTGCTCTCGTACCTTCGCTTTCGTGTATTTTTGGTGACATTAACTTAAATGGTGTGAAATTCCAACAAGACAATGCTCCGTGTCACAAGTCAGCTACTACGATGCGCTGGTTTACTGAAAATTGTATTGATCTGTTAGATTGGCCTGCCCAGTCCCCGGATCTAAATCCTATTGAACATTTGTGGAGTATTTTGAAGAGAAAAATAAAAGAGCACGCGATAACATCAAAGACTGCTTTAAAAACGCGTTAGTGCAAGAATGGGATGCAATTTCTCCAGAGGAATGTGCGAAACTTGTACGTAGTATGCCCCACAGAGTTGCTGCTGTCATAAAATCAAAGGGTGGCCCAACAAAATATTGATGTTTTTACAATATTCTAATGGAAATAAAGTACTTTAATCATTATAATTAGTTTTATTTCTCTCTAAGCCTGAAATATGCAGTAATTTATAGGGTGCCTAATACTTTTGGCCAAGGCTGTATATTAGAATTGCATTCAAGCAAGTATTAAGAAGGACATAATAAGTATAGGTAGATTTTTTAATAAACAAATGTATTATATGCCCAGTTGACATCATCCTCCTCCAAAACAATTCTAGCTACGTGTACAGGTTAGCGGCTATATTTTTAGTTTATTTATTTAGGTTAACGTATGTACTTTCTGTACATAAAATAAAATTAAGTAAATGCATTGATAGAGAATGCATGAGCCATTATGTCCATCTATATGATTCTTTGTACGTAAACTTAAATAGATAAATAAAAAAGATACCGCTAATAATATTATAATTATGTATGTATATTATTAGCGGTAGCCTAGTGGGAGATTGCTGGACTGCCACGTAGAGGTCTCAAGTTTGATCTCAAGGCGCGCATCTATGACTTTTCGAAGTTATGTGCGTAGTTAATTATCGCTCGCTTTAACAGTTAAGGAAAACATTGTGTGGAAACCTGCATATCTGTGAGTTCTCCATAATGTTTTCGAATATATGTGATGTCTGCCAACCCGCACTGGGACAGCGTGGTGAAACTATGGCCTAGCCCTTATCACACTGAGAAGAAGCCTATGCCCAGCAGTGGGGCAGCTTTGTACAGGGCTGATATTATTATTATTATAGGTAGATGATTTTTATGTCTTGTAATTCCTCTAGCAGTGTACTTATCTCTTCCACAGATGTTTGACATTGTCATTAACATTAAATAAACAGGTCCAATGTATAAGGCACTTGTGATCAAGAGGTTGTGGGTTAATCCCACTCATTTCATTATGGACGTAAACCGACGTCTAAAACAAGCATTCTGACTTACCTGAAATGGTTAAGGAGAATACTAGTAGTTTGTCGACCAAATTGCTATGAATTATTTTAAAACTAAGTCCGTATTATGTCCCATAAGGTATAAATATAGGGGCACAATATAAAGCCTAACAACACTGCCCAAACCGGCAATAGAAACCGAGACGCCACGATCACCAGTAAAGAAAATCACAATATAATGCCACGGGACCAATGATACGATGACCAATGATATGTGTATGTACCAATATATTATTTTACAGTGGCTTTCTTTTCTACAATTATAAAAAAATAATATCATATATATATAAAAATAAACAAAAAAAAGCTTTGCTTTTAGCAAATAAAAAAGAAACGAAATTCACATTTCAAATTAGCAAGAAACACAAAATTCCGTCTATGCTCTTTGTGCGATCATCCATAGGTGAAAAATCTAGTAATTCAAAAGTAAATAAAAGTATTTAATAAATAATTAATTAATTTTGTTTGACTTACTTGCGCCGCTATAGATCGTAATCTGCTAACAGGCAGATTTACTTCTCTCATTTGTGATACGTTGTACACCATTTTGAATTAAATATTTTTGTTTATATTCAAATATAAAAGAAATATATTGTTGTCTTATTTTATACACTTCAATATATAAGATATTGATAATAGATATTGCCGTGTCAACGGTACTGTGTTTTGAATATTTGTATTATTGTAGACAGACGCGCCTTACTCGGTCGACTTAGGTAGCTAAAATGTCTGAATTAGAACAAAACTCACGAAGTCCTCAGTCTATGCTACATGGTACATTAATGAGTTCTGTAACATCTATAGAATCGCCGACACAATGAGGATATTTACTGGTACTTTACTTAAGAATAGCAATGGCTTAATGAATATACTAACCCGATCGTAAGCGACTGCGCATGCCGTGCCAGTCGCAACACTAAGGGCTTGTACTACCACCTCCAGATATAATTTATCTATAAGATAAAAGTCTCGCCATCTCTCTTCTTTAACCTAACATGAGTGAGACAGTACTCTATTTATCTTTCGGATAACTTTTACTTGTTAGTGGTAGTAGTGGCCGTAAGGATTATTTTCACGAGTTGCCAATCCTGCACATTTGCCGTACTGTTGCGTAAGGGGTTAAGATTACATGGACTCCCCAACTAATAATACAAGGTCTTCTCAAGGATCCTAGAATCCGTACTTATAGAAACAATACAAGGCTTTATCGCTACGTTTTTCTGTTGTACGAAAACATTTATCTAGTTGGGTGGTCTCAATTTGAGCAAAAGGGAGTATTCATTAAGCTCTACACAGTGGATTCTTTAGCTCAAATATAAAACACTACTATAAAAGCGTCACACTAACAAATTTATCATCGATTATTTGTAATAAATACCCACAAAAATTAATCTATAGAGAGTCAGGCTAATAGTAGGTACATTAGATACAAACAAAAAATCCATAATCGCGAATAACTACGACTAACACAGTAAACGATTTGAGAGAGTTAAATTTCGTAAATTATTTACGATTCCATCTAATATTGCTAGTCAATTAAAATGTTCAAGGCTAAGTTAAAAGACTGTATGTTGAAATATTTTATAATCTTATAGTATTGTATTTAAAATAGTTTTTTAGAAATCGTGGTGGATATAATAAAGTAAATGTATAATTCTGTGACTTGCATGATGTAATAATATTATACATAATATAATTTATTGTGTCGTGTCACCAGTTACGGAGGATAAAAGGTATCTATTAGGCTCATGTAAACTTACGTGAAGAACCTTGTTACCGTTTATTCTTGCGATCGACAGTGCCACGTCTCCGAATGGAGCGCGTCGAAACCAATATCTGTAGCGTCAATGTCTCGATGATTTATGTTCGCGTGGAGGTAGCATTTTACGAGTTTGCACATCTCAAGTAATCCAGCAGTGATAGTCTAGTGGGAGACCGCTGGACAGCCATGCAGAGGTCTCGAGTTCAGTACCAAGTTGCGTAGCCCTAACTTTTAGAAGCTACGTGCGTATTAAATCATTAAGTATGGTTCGCTTAAACTGTGACGGAAATCATCGCGAAGAAACCTGCATGCCTGAGAGTTCTATATAATGTTCTCAAAGATATGTGAATTCTGCCAACCCGCAGTGAGCTAGCATAGTGGACTATTAGCCTAACTCCTTAGACACGGAGAACTGTCCAGCAACGGGACAGTTTAATACAGGTCTGATATTATCTTCTATTTATATATGTTACGGCTAAAAGGCGAAGTGCGGCTACACCTAGTGTTAGCTCTACAAATGTTGATTTTGACTAAAATTGCACAGGATTCTAATTTTACTCTGAGATTTCTCGAAGTTCTAAAACTTCAAAACTTCTTAGAATCATAATCCCGTAACGTCCCGGGGCTTTGATCGTGGGTTGTCTCGTGTTCCGGGAAAAGTCCCGGAACGCAAGTTGCACGTGCAAATCGCATGAACAGCTTGCACACATAGCCCGAGTAGCTTGTACATAAAGTCCGTACTGCTACTTACGTAATATACAAGCACCATAGATGTTGGTAAATAATGTACAAAACGTGCCCTAACACTAGCGGTCTGTCTTGCGCCGCGTGTAACAGACAACGTCCGCGCTGTGGCACGCATTCCTAGTCTTGTAACTAAATCAAATGCACAATCGTCTACTATACCCAACAATCTAACACGATCACGCAGCGTGAAATGCATCCACGACAGCGCTGTCCAGATCTTGGCATCCCTTTGCTGATCTACGCAATTGACAGCTCACAAAGTTCGTAGTTGGATTTAAAGTTGATTAAAATTCATCCCACAATATTGGCACATTTTTCATTAAGAAGGAACATTTGAGAACAGTTAATCCGTACGGATAAAGCCGACATAAAGGTTTATCTTTAGTTTTAGTCTTTCAGATTGTTGGGAGAAATCAAGATGGTAGGTATAGACTTCACGTTATGTTGAAAACAGATAAAAGAAAATTAAAGCTGTCGTAATTTATCTTGTCAACGACTGTCAGCTCCTTTTATTTTTTTTTTAACTGTTTCGTCTTATAGCAAAAACGTAAATGTGTATGCCGATCAAAAGCGTGAGGGTACAATAACAGGTCAGGTAACGTCTTCGTCAATTATATGTGTTACTTTGTGACCTAAAATATAAATACTATTCTTTTATGTCTATGGGTTTTCAAATAAGAGAATTTAGTCATCAGCACCGGGTCTAAGCTCACTCGATAGACATCTGTTTATAATTTAGGTTTAATATACTCGAGCCAAAGGCTTCTGGTATATTATACGTATTGATTCGGTTAATATTGACCACTACGCGAGTCGTCGTGAAACTATAATCGGTTTTATGATGATGAACGCCATTTTAAGACATACATTTTTATCGTTCTATTATTTTTGCATAACATTTCCCAGTTGATCGGTACGTTAAGTTAAATAACGTGTAGATAATCATTTACAGAATACTAGCTTTTAACACGGTAGTTTTTCCTAGATGACAGGCACCATGTGTCGGTTCCTGTACTCCTGACAACATTTATTAGAAATTTTATGATGCTCAGTCGAGTAGTTAAAATCAAACAAACAAACTCAAATTCACACTACATGTTATGAAACAAAGTTCAACTCCAACTCAAAAAGTACTAAATGGATTTTCATGCGGTTTTCACCAATAGTAAGAGTGATTCATGAAGAAGGTTTAAGCCGTGCAAAGCCGGGGCGGATCGCTAGTTTATAATATTTGTTAGTGATACAGATCTTATCTTTGATTCTTGGATCGACCAAAATATTTCTCTTATATTAATAAATTCTTTTTAATCATCAGCATGGTCTTTAGAGCTATACTCGGTAGGTGGCAATGGGCTCAACCCTCCGTTACTACTCCGAGAAGAGCTAGGCCATAGTCCACGTCGCTGGCCAACTGCGGCTTGGTAGACATCAAATGTCTTCGAGTATATTATGGAGAACTCTTAGCAATGCAGGTTTTCTTACGATGTTTTCCTTGATCGTTAAAGTGAGCGATAATTATTAAATTTATACGTACATAACTTGCACAAAAGTCAGAGGTGCGTACCTTGGGATCAAACTTGAGACTTTTGCGTGGCAGTCCAACAGTCCTCCATTAGGTTATGGCTGCTTTTATGTTTTGTTGTTTTATTGAAAAGACAACTCCCGCACTAGGATTACATATAAACTTCCCAGCCGATTTCGGATATGGTCACTACTACTGAGGAGCAAGGATGACCAGCTCTCGCATGCGCCCTTTGATGGCTTCAATATCCAATCCTATGAATAAACGTGCGCGAACATTGGCTGCACGTGAGGACACCGTCGACATAGTCATAAAAGATAGCTGCTGGTGGTTTAGCTTTAAGAGCATCGCGATAGGAATAATTCTTGTATTGCGGGGGACTTAACAAACATTGACGACTTCGATGGCGTAGTGGTTAGTGTAACCGACTGCCACGCCTGAGGTCGCGGGTTCGATTCCCGCACAAGTCAAACATTTTGTGTGCATCAACATGGATGTTTGTCTTGGCGTGGGTGTTTCTATGTATACCTAATAAGTAAGTATTTACAAAAATAAAGTATATAAGTATGTTTATCCATTGTCTAGTACCCATAGTACAAGCTCTGCTTAGTTTGGGCTAGATGGTGTTGTGTGTATGTGGTAGAATATTATATTATTATTATTATTTATGTTTATCCATTTTCTAGTACCCATAGTACAAGCTCTGATTAGTTTGGGCTAGATGGTGTTGTGTGTATGTGATGGAATATATTCAAACAATGGACACAAAGAACACCCAGACTCGGAACAACTGTTTGTAGATTACACATTTTTTGTCTCGTGTGGGATCGAACCCACAACACCCGGCGCGGCGGCGGTGGCGAGGCGGCCAATAAAACCACTACGCCATCACTACGTCGATCCATGTAGTGAAAGTATATTGTCATGCAATAAATTACTTAGGCTCTACAGCAGTTTTTAATATTAAATCCAAATGAAAATGAAACTTAATTAATAAAACATTATGTGCTTTAAATAATAGAAACAAAATACTTGTTATATTGTTTCCTAACTTTTGCTTGCGGCTTCACTCGCTTAAAAGTAGGTTCGGTTATGTTAGTAACAGCACTTCAAGCCTATGTTACTTCCAGGCACGCCACGATTGTGGCGGTAAGTCCCGTGTTTGAGGAGTGGCTGGAGAGACGGCATGGCGCCCTCACCTTCCGGCTGACACAGGTAATGACTGGCCATGGTTGTTCTGGCCAGTTCCTGTGTCGCATAGGCCGGCAAGAGACGCTCGGTTGTCACCACTGCGGCGACTGCTGCGACGTTGTTGTGGACATGACGCTGCACACTTTGGCGGATTGTCCCGCCTAGACAACGCAGCGCCGTGAGTTAATCGCGGCAGTCGGATTGGTTGTCCTATAGCTCCCGGCCATAGTTCAGTCTATGGACCGGAGTGAGAGGTCGTGGAACGCCGTCGTCTCCTTCTGTGAGGAAGTGATTTCCATCAAGGAGGCGGCGAAGCGGGAGAGGGAAAGCTTAAACTCTCTACCCAACCGCAGAGCCGGGCGCCAGAGAGCGCGGCCTCCAATCACCCTGAAGTTTGACATTCCTTGATGGGCTTTGTGGGCCTGCCCGCGACCCGATCAGCACGAGGTCCGAGAGCCGGCGTGCGTGTTCCCACGCGCGCCTCTGTATCTTGTGTCCGTCCCACCCTCAGGGGGACAGTAAGGATAAAATTATTGGTGCCCAAAGGGCAGGTCTATTTGTGTAGTGGCCTGCCGTTTCATACGGTGCGCGGTGGGCTGAAAACTCGGCGGGGTCGCGATTGCATGTAAAAGCGATTCGCGCGGCCCCGCCGATTGCGGTTATGTCGAGGAACACCGTGGTAGGTTTAGTCGGTAGGTATTACCGGGATGTCGCTCACCATCTTTCCCCGGTGAGCGCGACATAACCTCTCCGTCGCCCCGCGGAGAGGAATGCGTCACAGCAATCCACCAAGTTAAAAAAAAATGCCTATGTTACTTGGTGATAATATAGCTTTCTAATGGTGAAATAATTTATAAAATCGTGTGCGTAGTTTTTGAGTTAAATCCTTACAAACAAACAAACTAAAAATCAAATCGTTCATCTTTATATTATTAGTATAGATTCGCAATTAGTATTGCGATATCGAAATCGAGGTTCTCGAGAGTATATTAATTAATTAAAGAATTTAACTCTCCCATTATTCGAGACTATACAACAGCAATGCGATTTGTCCTCGACATTATTAATATGATATTAAACTTGTCTAGTTATCGTGAAACTTTTTGGTCATAGCCTCGACTACACTAGACATTGACATCGTTACATATATACATATATTCACGCTTGTATACTTGGAAGGATAGGCAGATGTGAATTAGCCCCCAGCTATTGAAGTTAAACTAATTTAAACGAATTATATATAGCAGCGATAGCCTAGTGGCAGACCATTGGACTGCCACACAGAGGTCTCGAATTCGATCCCAGGGCGCGCGCATCTCTGACTTTTCGAAGTTATGTGCCTGTTAAATAGTTAATTATCGCTTGCTTTAACGGTGAAGGTAAACATCGTGGGGAAACCTGCATGTCTAAGAGTTCGACATAATGTTCTCTAAGATGTGTTAAGTCTGCCAATCCGCACTGGCCCAGCGTGGTGGACTATGGCCATCCCTTATCACACTGACTAGAGACCCATACCCAGCAGTGGGATTTTTTTTTTATTTGCATTAAACATGTGTACATTGCAGCATTGATGTTATATAATTTGCAAGTCCAGCATGTTCTACCTGAATAGGTATACAAATGAGTGTAGTAGTTACATAGAAAAATACGAGCAGTGATAGCTCAGTGGGGAGACCAACAGACTGCAATGCAGAGGGTCTCGGGTTCGAACCCACGTCGCGCACCTCTGACTTTCGGAAGTTATATGACTTTTCGAAATTATGTGCGTATTGATTGACAATTATCGACTGCTCCGTGCCTCGGAGAGCACGTTAAGTCGTCGGTCCCGGCTGCCATGAACATCTATGGCAGTCGTTATTGGGAGAGTGTCGACACAAAAGATCCCACTGGGTCGAAGTGTCGCCGGTCTGCACTGACTGGCCCCCGCATAAGATACATACATACATAGAAAAATACAATAATAATTAGAATAGCAATAGAATAGTAAAACAATCTTTGGCTTCGTAAAAGTAGCCTATGTTAGGTACTCAGTGATAAGTGATAACAAAGCTTTCAAGTGGTGAATTTTTTAAAATCATTCCTTTTTATACTATTGGTATAGATATAGATTACGAATACAATAATTTTTGTTCAGACCGTCACCCAAACCTCAGAGCTTTTGGGTAATTTCATAATCGGTTGAGCTAGGAATACTTACAGAATGAATAAAGAATTGCTGTCGGTTGAGTAAGGAACGCAAATAGGTTCGTCAGGTTAATTAGAGGTTACCGCACGATCTCGTTTGAGGCTGCGAGCCTCCTCGCCGGATCAATGCCATGGGACCTGGATGCGGCGCTTCTGGCGTCGCTCTACCGTTGGCGCCAGGAAGCGATAGCTCGGGGCGAAGGACCTGCTCTTCCCATTCTAGAGGCGGCACGGTCCGAGCTCCGCCAAGTCCTGGTAGACGAATGGAAGGAACGACTTGTGCACCCCGGTGCTGGGCACGCCACGATCATGGCGATAAGTCCCGTTCTTGAAGAGTGGCTGGAGAGGCGGCATGGCGCCCTCACCTGACTCACCTCACCTGACCGGCTGACACAGGTAATGACTGGCCATGGTTGTTTTGGCCAGTTCCTGTGTCGCATAGGCCAGCAGGAGACGCCCGGCTGTCATCACTGCGGCGACTGCCGCGATGTTGTTGTGGATACGGCGCTGCACACTTTGGCGGATTGCCCCGCTTGGGCATCGCAGCGCCGTGAGTTGATCGCGGCAGTCGGTATGGTTGCCCTCTCGCTCCAGGCCGTGGTTCAATCTATGGTCCGGAGCGAGAGGTCGTGGAACGCCGTCGCCTCCTTCTGTGAGGAAGTCATGTCCATCAAGGAGGCGGCGGAGCGGGAGAGGGAGCGCTTAAATCCTCTCCCCAACCGCAGAACCGGGCGCCGGAGGGCGCGAGATGACCTCCAGCCACCCTGAGGTTTGACCTGGGGGTGGTGGGCTGCGTGGCCCTGCCCGCCATCCGATCAGCACCAGGTCCGAGAGGCGGCGTGCGTGTTCCCACGCGCGCCTCTGAGTCGTGTTTTTGTCTCCCTACAAGGGGACAGTGGAGGGTCTTTTAAGTTGTGGCCTGCCGTTTCACACGGCGGGCCGAAACCTCGGCGGGGTCGCGATTGCATGTGAAAGCGGTTTGCGCTGCCCCGCCGTTTATGGTTATGTCAAGGAACACCGTGGTAGGTTTAGTCGGTATTACCGGGGTATCTCTCCCCGGTGAGCCCGACATAACCTCTCCGTCGCCCCGCGGAGAGGTACGCGTCAGAGCATTCTCCAACGTAAAAAAAAAAACAAACCATCTTAAATAGGTTGAGTTAGGAAAAAAACAGTGTAGGATGGAACGTCATCGGATGACGCCGGAACAATTAAAAAATAATTGATGTTGATAGATAATTCATAATAAATGTTTATATAGGTATAGCATTATCACCAAAAATAAATATTTCAAAATAGGTATTGTGTTTTATATAGGAATTTGATGTAGGCAAAACGGCAGATTTACAAACTAGGTCATTAACTGACCTAGTTTGTAAATATATGAAGCCACAAAGTCAGGTTTATACTTTGCACAATTTAATGTTAATGACTTAGTTAAGGCCATGCCCTTGTCTAAATCTTAAAGACCGTACCTTGATTATGATCAAGTTATCCTCATTCATAGTCTGTGATATTAATTAAATGAATTATAAAATTTTAATTTGACTGCGATCGCAAAGTTGCTTGAACTTAAACTCTGACTGTAGACATTAGTCTACAGTCAGAGTTACTAAATTAATGGTCACCCATCCTATGGCTAACCTCGGATAAGTTACTTCATTTATTGCATGCATTGTATGTGGTAAATTTTTAAAAATTTGTCTACTCTGGCGACCCAGCCAAATTTTGGCCTCAGTATAATTGCTTAGCAAAAACCTCAATTGTAATAAAAAGGAGAACAAGAATGAGCCTAGTCGTGTATATACTACACTTCCCCTTACTTTTTTTGACCAGAGAGCATGATTTTCTATCGTTTTAACGAGAGATTAATTTGATCTTTAAACGTTGCACTTTAATGCGAGTGTAGAATGTTACTCTATATGGCAGGTAAAAATTTTCACGTATAAAGTGCGGTCGGTTTGATTTTGTATACATATATTGACACTATTGCTTGCCTTCTCCTTTATGGCTGTTTTCATGGAATCAAGTGTGGTTTTGTGAGTTATATCATCCCGGTGTTGCGACTGTGACTCTTTTGCATTCAATAAGGAGTTAACGGCATTTCGGATAACTAAATTATACAATACGAAATAAAGAATATAAACATTTTTGAATTTTAAATTCATATATATATCAATATGTTAATTTAAGAATTTATGCTGAAGTACACGGTGTTTTCTTATACATTAATTAATAGAGATCCTATTTGTTCGCGACAACGTCAACAGTAACTTAAGATTCATATTATGATTATAAATTTCATACGTGTTATTTAAGTATACTGTATCCATAAAGTTTATAGTTCAGAAATAGTGTCGAATTAGGTCACATATAGACCTAATTAATATAGTTAAATAGTGTAAATAACGTAATATTGTGTTTCTCCTATAGTTTATAGAAATATTTTGTGAATATGTAAACATTACTGATAAAATGTACATTTTTTATCTCAAGTTAGGTATATCAGGGTTCCTAGGTCATAAGGCTTTAATAAAACGTTTTACCTATTGTGTTTTATTTATGCGCTAAGAAAGGCGCTATAGGATGTTGAAGGAAGTATATTCCTATATATCATAGTTATGAAGTTATTAAACTTTTTCTCTTTGTAAATATGACCGCAGCTTAGATTTTTAGCATAAAACCTAAGTTATCTATACCTAGACCTAACTTCCGAAAGATAAACATTATAGCACTAGCTAGGTCTTTTCGTGCCCTACGCGGCACTGTCGTACCATCACGCTAGCTAGCATAGTTCCATAGTTATAAGCAGAAATGTGTAAATTTTTTAAAATAAAATAAAATTGTTGAACAGTGGTTTCTGGCCGGCTCTCGTTACGGTAAAGATCTGGGGTACCTAAGCGACACCGTATCGATCGATATTGGGTGCTCAAGAAACCTCATCTTCAAGCCTCAAGAACCGAATGGAGCCAGCCAGAAACCTTAAGACAACTGAACAGTGAAGCATGTGTATTATTTATCGAAGTCCCGACCCGCACATCGTATGACACGCCTTTCAGCGCCTCCACTCCGAGACCAGTAACCGCTATAGTACAGTCCACACACCGTGTATAGGACGTCAGCGACTGTTATCGTAACCATCGCCATAGTAACTTCAGCCCCGAGTTCGCCCGTCCGGTACACTATTTATAAGTAAGTTAATTATTAGCCAGGCATGTCTAGTAAGAAACTATAGAGCTACGTAATCTACTTGTGTAATGTAAGATGCAACATACTTAAGAAATGCACTGTAGTTTGAATTGCTCACCCTTGCTTCTACTCTCTTATTTTGGTAGGTACAACAAAGACGGCGCGCGCCATTAAAAATAAATATCTTCTTCTGGATATAGTAAGATACCAGAATTCATTAAATTAAGGTCGTAAAGGCGCTTCACGTATCTAACGAACTATTTAAATTGCTTTAGCAAATACTATTATTTTAACTATTATTATATCTATTTTCGTAATTGGTACATACAATCGTACCAATTAACATTATTATTGACATAATAAATTACGTGGGCCGAGGTGACGAAGGAAATATAATTAAATTATTTTTGATTTCACGTTTCATTGGACCGAGTATCGACTCAGCCCAATGAAGGGAACGAGATGAAAACAAATCGTTACTCTGTTAAGTAAGGTGGATACCACCCTATAAATCTTTTCATTTTTCTGCTATACAAAATTATTGAGTTCTTCTCGTAAGAAGATACATCGTCAGCAGGGTATTTAACAAGCTATCTGTCTCTTCAAGTTTTAAAGATGCGTCCATATCTTATTATTTATTTTCAAACACAACAGAGGCTACATAAGCCAACCCCATATCATCCAACCTTTAATTTCTCGTCCCTTGGTCAGTAACACGCAAGCTATACCCATGCTATTGCAAGTGGTTGACGCTATATGATGGCGGCTACCGTAGCCTTCATAGGTTACGGTAACCGGCATAATCTGGCAACAACCATCAGGCACGACGTAGCCTTGATAGTATAAAAATCTGACGCCAGCTTTATAAATCTTTAGAACCTTAAAAAACAATTATCCTTGACGTTTTGTAATTTAAATAGTCCATTATCAGTACGCCACAAAATATTGCATGAACGACCGTGAAACAGCGATATGCTGGCGAATACACTAACATAACTTATTCATTCCGTCATCAGACATTCATATTAATATCCCACAACAGCATGTTATACTTTTGACACCTGTACCATGAGTAAGCGAACATTATTGTGAAGATTAATTTGTCGCCGTCTATCAAAAGTCAAACGTGTACGTTGTACTTTTGCATATTTTATTTTATTTATTATCGCTGTATGTAGCACAGAGGAATGGTAATCAGATAGAAAGATAGAGTTTTGAGCGTACAGGCCAAGATTCAAATACCACCAGTTAAATTTAAAGTTTAATCTTTGAACTTTAACTACTTTAAAATATGGTCCGTTTGTTGCTTTATTCACAGTATTTAAAATGGCAAATGGCAAACTTTTAATTGTACGTATTTAAAAATATAATTCTAGGTTAAATTATATTGCCGTAACTTAATTAATAATTATATTAAAATTATACATGTAGGTTTTAACTAAAAAATAAATAAAACCTTAAAATTACAAAACTTATGGTAGCGGTTACCTAATTACTTATATATAGTTAATTAATTACATTTTAGAGAATTAAATCCATAAGAAAAGTAGGTTTATGACCCACTCATCTGCAAGAGTCATCCGCATTATTTTACTTCCCCATTAATCCGCATTTTAATGCCCTACTCATCCAGACTATATTTTAAATTTCTACTTCTGATTATTTACTATAAATATATGATTAATTAATGATTATTATTAGAGCTATGTGAATCTTTTTCAAATTTTTATATTTCAAATATAATATTCCCCAACTTACTTAATAAATCATATCGTATTAGATAATATAATAAACATAATAATTTAATTTAACTTACTTGTGCCGTTATAGATCGTAATCTGCTAGCAGGCAGATGAGCTTCTTGAATTTCAGATATTTTGTACACCATTTTAACTAATTCACCAAAATGATTAAAATACTATAACTTTAAATTAATATTACTTATAAATCACAATAAAATATATTATTGCGGCATCACTTTTAGCGCGAAATTCAAAAGGCCTTCGCAGTTGCCGAACACGGCAGTCTTGATCAGCCAATGTTACTACAATGTATGTGAATATGAACGACGCTTGCGAACATGTGAGCCTTAATCTTGCACAGAAACTATATTTCAGCACATGGTTATCTGATTTATATTTGTTTACTCAGCATTTCTTAGCCATTACGGTTGATATTTCTTATCACTCAAACCATAGAACAGGGGGTTTGGCTGGAAAAGGACGGAAGTACTGTGATTTTTTAGCCTTTCTACTAAGACACTCTCTAATCCTTATGTATATTCGGGCTTTAACAATAATATTAAAATGTATAGGTACATTATCAGAGTTGAAAATTTCCTTGCTTTCGAATTTTGAGTTAAGTCGTTGATTTATTAAGAGTGTGAAATATGGCTGTGATCTCCGTACTTCGTCAGTTACTCAATTTGTTGTGTATCCTCGTACAGTATGATTTCGAGGAACTCTTCCTTATGAGTCCTGCTGAACACATAACACGCCCTTACGTGTTATGTGTTCAGCAGGGCAGCCATTGATATTATCCATACCATGATTGGTATAAGGTATCTAATGGTGATACTACAAGACAGGTGATACTTACCAAGTCGACCTCACGAAGAATGAGTCGCTCTGCTGCCAGCATAAGAATCAAAGACCACTCGCCCTCCTTGTAGTAGAACACCTCCTGAGAAGTTTTGGTGACCCAACTTTGTAACAAAACACAAGGCTGTGGCTATGATCCTTCATATAGTGGATATATGTTTCCTACCAGTGACTCAAGATTTGGGAGAAGATCTCCCTGTGCTCAATTTTTAAATACTATATAATTTATGTAAATGTAACAGTTTTTAAAGATGTTGTAATGTTTGTTACTCAATCACGCGTAAACTGTTGAACGGGTTAGATTGAAACTATGAACACGAGTATAGATTAATACATAAGATTGCCCAGTATGCGATCTCGTGGGATTTACGCTTGGAAGTCCGAGGGAATGCTCATGGTTATGCAAAATTAAATTAATACAAATAAAATTATATACCTATATATAAAATTCATCGGCAATTTGCAAAGGGAACTGTCCATTATTGGCTTAGCATAAACAGAATTCATACATAAAAACAATTATACGAGTCTGGGTCGACGGACAGAAGGTTGCTGCGCCCATATAATGACAATTATTTGGTTTTTGAGTTGGGCAAGATATCAAAACAATTTAAATCCACCAGCCCAGTTCCTAGATAACATTTTAGTAACACATGAATCCGAATGATAAATATTTTTGTTTTTTTCAAATACCTTTATATAAGCCACCACAACAAACGAATTAGGAACTCCGGGACACAAAACTTTGTTATTTTCCTTATTCCTCCTAGTTAATGCTTCTAAATTATCATATAATTATTATTCTCAGTGACTGTCCATTCCAAGCCAAAACCCCCATACAAAGTGGACAGTTCCCTTTACGTGTCTGACCAGTCGGTCCATTCGTGGTGTTGGAAGACGGCACCGCCGCGCGCCGTCTCCTCGAATGCATGCATATCATGGCGCTCTGCGCAAGCCACTAATAGTCCCATAGATAGAGCGATTAACCGAATAAATTGATTTGTAGAATATTTGCCAGACGCAGCCATTTTTTTCGATAGTCATAACATAGTTATTAAAAATGTATGTTCATTTAAATATAAGTATACATATAGTATTACGTGGTACTCAATTGTGTACATATTAATAAAAATAATATGTAATTTGTAATTTAATATATATTATTTAAAATGTTGTAAGCCTAGATTTTATTATTGTATTTTTTTTTATGTATCTTCTTACATTAACACATAAGCGATTTGGTGTAAGAATATATATAATAATAATATCAGCCCTGTATTAAACTGTCCGACTGCTGGGCATGGGCCTCTTCTCAGTGTGAGAAGGGTTAGGCCATAGTCCACCACGCTGCCCCAATGCAGGTTGGCAGACTTAACATAGCTTCGAGAACATTTATGGAGAACTCTCAGACATGCAGGTTTTCTCACGATGTTTTCCTTCACCTTTAAAGCGAGCTACAATTAACTATTTATTACGCACATATATGTGTAACATCGAAAAGTCAGAGATGCGCGCCTTGGGAACTCAAGACGTCTGCGTGGGAGTCCAACGGTCTTATTTATGTCGCTTGAATAAATAAATAAAGAACACAGTACTTTAATTTAACGCCTGTTACTATATCGACCCTGCCAAGATGTAGGAACAAAAAGCTCCGTCAACCTTGTCCTAAATACTGGGGATAATTGATAATATAAAGAATAAAGTACATCTTTATACATCTCTTGTTGACAGACTAAATAGTCCATAGAGGTAATACATTTTAAATCCTTGAGATTTTTGTAATCTTGTATCATCAAATAAACATTTGTATTAACATACGAGATAAATGTTTGTGATGAATAATATAAACTGTATTTACGGATACTGCCGTACCATGACACAGTTATCGCGTACTTGAGACACTCTTTAGTGAAAAATTACTACTTGAAATATTTTCATGGTTTTTATATTGGATGAAAGATATCCTATATCTTTTTTATACCTCGATGATGTGTATGCGAAATTGTATAATGATCGATTGAGTAGTTCAGGCGTGAAAGCGTAACAAACAACCGAACAAACTCACACTCGCATTTATAACTACACAACTAACATAGTTAAACTTTTTCTTAACTATTTCATCTCCTAGAAATGTAACTAAACTGTCTGTCTTTATAAGCAAATTACGTGGTACGTACACGAAAGGTAAACTTTGTTTTACATATACCTATTGCTATATTCCTTCTTCGTTTTTCTTCCTAAACAAAATATATCTTGCAACGTCGGCAAAATTAGTACATACTTCATATGTACAAATTTATCGCCTCAGCCTCACCTCACTTATATCGCAAAGGGGATAGGATAAGAGCTGAAGTAAAATACACTCGTATTTTAGCATCAATTCTTTTAACCCCTATCCAAGCAAAATAAAAATAAAAACTAGGGTGCCATCCTATTGTCGTTTACTAAGCACATTTCCAGACCCCGTACTGCAACTAAGAATTTTGCAACAGAAAATACCAGTTTATAATACGCAAACCCGGGACCGGGGACCGAGACCGGGACGATTGCACGTAAAAGCCACCACAGTCTACAGTCTACCACGATAGCTCAGGACCGGTTGGCCGACTTCACGCATTTTCGAGTAAAGAAAAAAAAGAATATAAATAGTTATGTATGTATTCGTATAAAATATTTAAGAAACACTGAGTTTTAAATTGGGTGGTAATAGAACTGGATGTAAATGTTAGAATATGCATTTTTATTCAGCCCTGCATATTTTTTTTATTTTTTTGCACGTACTACAGTATGCTATTCCTTACAAATTTGGACCAGACCGAGCGTGAAAGTATTTTCATACCAAACAAAAATTAAGAAACGCTTAGAAAAAAGATTATTGAGTGGTAGTTCAAAGGTTTATGCGTGATTGATATAAGTCATCCAAAATCTTCATTCATTTTCACATTTATAATATTACTAGTGTTTGCGCCCCGGCTTGGCTCGCATTATTTTAGAAGTTGTCAATACATTCCTATTCATAAACAGTAACATTTTCGAGATGAAAGGTACCGTTTTATTTTTTCTGTACCCCTGACAACATGTATTTTATGACATTAATTTAATGACAATCAGTCGAGTAGTTAAGGCGTGAAAAGATAACTAAAATAATTAATTAGTTAGGATTAAGTTAAAAAAATGGCAGTTTAGGTCACCAAAAATGTAAATAAATAATGATAGCTAATGTTCTGTGTGCTGATATTATTTTACGTGAACAAGGCGATCTACGTGATTATCTATGAGAAAATTTGTGGTATGTCAAGACATGACAATCTGCTTGCAAATATAAGACGGATAAGGAATATAACATATATAAACATAGATAAAGAGATTAACTATTTTATTCATAAGAAAATAAATAAGGACTGCAAATATATATGTACCACATTATAGATACATATTATAACTTAGAGCTACAAGTTTCCTAAAATAAGTGAAAAGATCACCTGTCTCCTGTACTAGTTAAAAAATTGTATCATAGGAGACAGGGCCTGTACAAATCAAAGCAGATTGATATTGTGCTGGAATCGGGACAAATTGCGCAGTCTTAATATTGAATCTGATTAGAATTCTCGCATTTTGTGAAGATAAAAAGACAAAATATTAACCACTACTATTGTCAAATAAATTAAAAAGAGTAGTAGGTAAAAGGTCATCCACCGTATTAAATATCGCAGTCTTGCATAAATATATACATAGTCCTCATCCAATCCACAGAATGGGTAAGGATTGGTATATTACACTGACATTTCGCAAGTTATGTTTTTAGCACCAACGTAATACTTAGCCAGCTCATTGGGATCTAACGGGCACAGTTACAGACTCAAGGTGCTACTGAAAATTAATTGATAAAAATCCAATAACACTTCACCCGACCCAGGAATCGAACCCGAAACCACATGCCCAACTGTTGTATTCACTACCGCTGCGCATTTTTATAATATTATGTAAGAAGATTACAGAACTGTGACCGTTTTCTGTTAATATTTATAAATAGTGACAACAAATTTTCACGAGGAAATGCATACGTTTGTGGCGGGTATTTCCCAATACCATATGCCAGATTCAAAAGGCCTGCATACACGTGCGATATAAAATCTGTTTGAGATCAGTGACCCCTGTCACGTGTTTTACACACGCGCATCGGCTTAGAATATTCTTTACTTACATAAGTAAATAAAGAATATTCTAAACCGATGCGATGAAAAAGTGCGGTTAGTTCTTAAACTTACTGCACTTTTTCGTCGATTCTTCTCCCTAGCCTTTATTCCCAGGTCACTTGGGGTCGGCTTTTCTAGTCTAACCGGATTTGACTGGATATCAGTTTCTACACGGAGCGGCTGCCACCTGACCTCCGCAACCCGAAGGCTAACGAAACCCTAAGGCTAGACCAGTGTCAGGATATTATAGGGCTCTGACTTCCCAATAACGACTGCCATAGATGTTCATGGCAGCCGGGACCGACGGCTTAACGTGCTCTCCGAGGCACGGAGCAGGCGATAATTTTGTCAATCAATACGCATATAATTTCGAAAAGTCATATAACTTTCGAAAGTCAGAGGTGCGCGACGTGGATTCGAACCCGAGAGAGACTACATTGCAATCTGTTGGTCTCCCCACTGAGCTATCGCTGCTTTTATGTATTTGTCGTCTGCACTTTTTCGTCGATTAAATTATAAACAGATATTCAATAATGACATCGAGATGTTTTGAAAACAAGAAGCCATTTCTCGTAATGAAAGCTATTTAAAATATCATTCCGATCTAGTCACAATCTATCACAAATGGCATTTCCCTAAATTAAAATAAACTTCAAATATTAGTATAAATTGCATTTCAGTTTACTTTTGCCGTTTATTACAGATGGCTTAGTGGTTAATATACATAAAACAATTAAATGGCAATAACAAGAGTGGCTTATTAATAATGCCTTTTGCTATTTTGCATTAAAAGAGATTTTTTAATAATAAATAATATGTGTAGTTTTCAAGTATTTCTTGATGTATACTAGAAATAACAAATGTGTAGTTGCAATACCCGAATGAGTAACTGTTGATTCTATTATTTAGTAACACCATTGTACACACAGTTGTATGCAATAATTGAATCGCTCAAACCATAAAAACACGCTCAGTTTAAAGAAGTTTGTAAATAAATCATTTTATGCATTTACCATAAAAAATATATGATATAATAATAAATAAACTAGATTATATAGGGAAAACATTGTATTGATTAAAATTTCAATTAAGTTGTCAAAATGTTACCAAAGAAATTAAGAAAATAGGTCATTTTAAAACTAAATAATAAATTTTCTATATAACGAGATATTATGTATGAAGTTTATACTAAAAAACATAAGTATAATACCCTATTTACCAATGTGTATTGTATATTTAAACTAATTTGTTTAACATTTTTGTAATAATCAACAATAACCCGAATCTTTACAAAAGTCCCCGCCAAGCAGGCCCGCTACGCCCGTGATGCTTACTCAGGACTGCAAACCCCAGATCTTCAAGGTCGTTGGGCAATGTAGGGCTTAAAAAGAACTAATATGATTAAATAATCATATTAGATTGTTATATGTACATAAAACTGATATATTTAGAGTGCTATTAAAGTGCGTTTTTCTGTTTTTTTTTTTTTTTATGACAGCTTACAATTATACTTATATAATTCATGTGTCGCGGTGTCTAAACAAGCACGTAGACAAAGGAAATAAATAATACCCAGAGTCGAACTATTTGTGAATTACACCATTTTTTATCCCATGTGGGAAGCGAAGCGACAGCTCTCGGGGCAGTGTCAGTGACCAGGCGACCATTTAAACGACTACACCATTAACGCAGTAATAATTATATTAACTTATGAGGGTTCAAAAAAACTTCGTCCGTCTGTCTGTTATACAAGTTTCAACTCAAGAACCGTAAGAGCTAGAGAGACTCGCGGTCAACGCCATTCGACTCAGCATAGTCTATATAGGTACCCCGAAATGACTATAATAATAATAACATTTATTTATTTCTCTAATAATAATAACATTTATTTCTCTTCCACAAAGGCATCTTATATCTAACAAATATACATATTACAGAATATAAGCCGATCCTTTGTGGGAAACTGGTATCTGCACTAGGAAACCCTGTCACGCAGATTACCATTACCCCCTCTTAAAATAGTTATGTATAACAATGACATAAGTTAGGTAAAATAAAACCTTTGCTGAGAGAACTATAAAAGGTTGTCTAAAAATTAATTAATAATAATAATAATATTCTACCACATACACACAACACCATCTAGCCCAAACTAAGCAGAGCTTGTACTATGAGTACTAGACAATGGATAAACATACATATATACTTTTTTTTTGTAAATACATACATATTATACATAGAAACACCCGGACCAAGACATACATCCATGTTCATGCACACAAATGTTTGACTTGTGCGGGAATCGAACCCGCGACCTCAGGCGTGGCAGTCGGTTACACTAACCACTACGCCATCGAGGTTAAAATAAACAAGTACATATTTAACTATTAATTTGCCTTTGTTAGGGGATATATATATATATATGTGTAAAATAGCATTTATTTTATTGTATAAGTAAGAGCTAAGAAACCCATAATTCCGGTGCGAAAGACTACTTTTGTAAAAATTTTCTGTGCAGACCTTACTTTTTTTACGCTTGTGGGCATTAAGTTTCGTGTAATAGCCTAAAGAAGAATGTTTGCGGAAAACTGTATGCATGATACATAGCTGACGAACCGTGAGGACTTGACATTTTTCGTATAGTTCGGTCGGGTGGTAAACTACTTACCACCCGGTAGGTAAGGTACTTTGAGGACCGCCCTCTAGGTTCGTTCTAGTTTCATCATATGCAATTTAGATGTCCCACCCCATAATGTGATGCAATACGTTAATAAAGATTGACATAATACATAAAAAGCATTTTTTATGATTTTCTCATCAGCGACGTCACGCAGAGTTTTAAATATAAAAATAAGCGTCCTTATCCGCTTAGTCAGCTAATCTATGTATATGCAAGATAAAGTTAAAATTTTGGTCAATTTCGCCCTTCGACTATGACCTTTAACCTCTGACCTCAAGGTCACGTGACCTTTGCATATTACTTAAACCATTTTTTGAACTCTAAGATTTACGGCAATTCATTTCCAATTCTCACTTATCTTTCTTTTATATTCCGTAACACGCTATTTAATGAAATAGTTTTGGTTGAAACAGTGGTTACAATAATTTTATTATATTTAGTGTTTTCTTTGACTTTTCTATAGATATAGTTGGATTTATAAACATAAAATACACATTTATCGACCATACCGTCAAAACAAAACTGTTTTGACGGTATGTTCGATAGTATCCGCCTTTGATTTATTTAAAATATCCTTTAATCATTTAGATATAAAAATATGTCTTGAGAATATAAATCCTCAAGATATATATTTTGACATCTTTACGTAAGTGGCATGGTACTCCTCAATTTATATTAACGAGTACCATGCCACTTACGTAAAGTCAATCATTGGGATGACGATTCTTAATCAAAACAATGGAAAATGATTGACTACAAATCAAATGATGATGCTAGCAGCTTCAAATCCAATGATTTGTAATTATTAATCATTATGTGGAGTGGAATATTTTTGACAGACAAAAAGAAATACAGACAGCAAAACAAAGAATAGTACCAAATAAGATTACTGAGGTAACTCCTACATTCGTTAAAGATAAGATGTATGCTTATATAGCCATTAATATTTCATCAAACACGTACGTTTATGATTCTTCAGTAAATTTTATTTATTATTGGTGGTTAATAGTTAAGTGTGACAGTCCTTTTTTTAAAATAAGATATAGCTATGTTACTCAGTGATAATATAGCTTCCTAAAAGTAAAATAATTTTTGAAATCGGTTGTGTAGTTTCTGAGTTATCCCTTACAAACATACAAACAAAACATCAAATCTTTTCTCTTTATAATATTAGTATAGACTAACACGATAATTTTATAATCGTTGCCGTTAATGTTTAAGTGAATCAATATTTATTAACAATGATATAATAATATAAATAATATAAAAAAATCCCAGGTAATTACTTTTAAGTGTTTTTCTAGTAGTCATATATTTTTTTAAAGATATTAGTTGTTTCTTTTTGACTAATTAGAGCACCACGATCTGACAATTAATAATCGATCAATCTAATTAAGGAAATTCTTCTAACGGGAGATCTTAAGCCCTTCTGCTTCAAAAATACAACACAAGGTTATTTCCTTGTGTTGTTAAGAAATCGCTGTGTTATCAACAAGAGGAGTGATTTTTGGGTTTAGTTTATAAGAACGCAGATAAAGATCTAATAGAAAGTAAGCTTAAACACGTGGCTCTCATATTTACTTAGCAATATTCTGACAGCATAGTTGCCAATCGTTATTAAGTTGTGCTTCTCGGAAAGCTTCGATACTTGAGTGTCGGACTCGCTAGTGTTACTAAATAAATTTATAAACGCTAATGAATATATATTAACAGGTTACCTGTCCGATGAATCACATATGATACATAACAATAGATTTTCTTTTGTGTCTATCACGGGACAGCGAATGGGTTAATATTTTTTTAAATAATTGTAAACTAGAATGGGTAGGTAGACGTAGAATAAGGAGAAGAAGAAGTTTATTGGTTTTTTTTCTACTAACGTCGTATATATACATTCGTATTTAAATATAATATCCGTCTAATATTATTCTTGGACGCGAAAATTTTCAAATTCGTTCATTTTGGAAAATGTTTGTATCCAAGAATGATATCCATATGAAATTCATACAACCATACAACATACAAAATCAGTCTAGTAGAACTGAAGATGTCCGCAGTCTTAATTACGCCACGGAAAAACTATAGTCCATCAGGGCCAAACTGCAGACCAACACTAGTAACATCACACACATCACATCACATTATAATAAAGATCATAGAAAATATATTAAAACAATAAAATGTGAAACGTTAGCACCTGTACTAAATGTATGTATACATTGTATCACAGGTGCCAGCGCCTTCCACTATGGATAAACAAATTATGTGTGGGTGTGATAATAGTAATAATTAATATTGGATACGATTACATTATAATGTTTATTATATTAATTTTATTATATATGGCTTAAACAATTATACAATAAAAAAAAATACTAGTAAAATTAATATTAAAATTCATAATAAATTAGTTTACTAAATTAGTCAATTTAGTAAACTAATTATTAATTAGTGAGATGTTATGTGTATGTGTATGTAGAATGTGTCAGGATAAGGAGTAATGAATGTTGATGCATGTGCGCATAGTAGACAGAAAAATTTATTTGTGTATAGAAATGAAATGACTCAATGCAATGTCCTTAATAGATTTTCAGTTGCATGATAGTCTAGAGTCTTCAGCCAGCGCTCAAGGGAACGTTTACATTCTTTTATTGCGAGTGGATAGATGCAAATGGTTTTGTGAATACGGTTATAGAGGCGGCAACTGATTACAAAGAAACTTCGGCTAGCAATGGTTGTTCTATGCGCTTTAATTATGCAGACACGGTCCTTTCGACGTCTTTCATTATTTTTATAAGAAAGCTGAGTGTACTTACGTAATGTAGTATGGAGCACAAAAAGCTGTCTCACAGACAGTACAGAACATTCTTCATATAATTGTCTGGTCAGATATCTACGAGGTTTGCCCGTGAGTACCTTTAACAAGACTCTTTGCGCTCTCTCGGCCTTCAACATATTGGTGGAGCATGCTCCTCCCCAGACTGTAACGCAGTACGACAATATGAATTGGGCTAGAGTACAATAAACCAATTCAGCGTATCTCTATCAGCCGAAGGTCGGAGCTTTATAGCCACAAATATAAGCTTTCTCGTGGGTGATGACAAAGTCTCTATATGTTTGTCCCAGCGTAAGTAGGCGTCAATATGGACACCTAGATATTTGATAGAAGCAGTGTGCGTAAGACTGAGGTAACTACAGTCTTCGTCGATTTGATCACATGTGTGAGCTTTGATTATGAGACCATTTGATGGTTGAGAAGGAGGAGATGAAGAAAAAGTCATATATCTAGATTTATCAATGTTCAGTGTGAGAAGATTGGCTGTTAACTAAGACATAACCGTAGAGAGTGCTTCCTCAGCGTGTTTACAGGCAACATTCCAGCTCTATCCCTGCACAATCAACACTGTGTCATCTGCGTATGTAATTATTTTGCTGTAAGGTATTATTCGTTGACACGGATCATTGATATATACCAAGAAAAGAGTAGAACCCAATACACTACCCTGTGGCATACCATTTGTGATAGTCTCCTCATCGCTAACATGGTTGCCAATCTTCACACAAGGAGATCTTCCACTTAGATAGCTTTTAAAAACGTTACGATCGGTCCCTCGTATGCCTATAGCTTCCATTTTATCCAGGAGGGTGGGAACAGAGACCGTGTCAAACGCCTTAGATAAATCTAAGAAAATAGCCATGGCCTTAAGATTTTTTTCAATACTTCTTACTGTTGTCTCTATTAAGTCAATTACGGCATCCTCTGTGGACTTACCTTTAACAAGACCATATTGGATTTTTGCAATTAAATTGAATTATTCGAGATAGTTTATAAGTCTCACGTTAATGTATTTCTCGAAAATCTTGGACATAGTTGTTAAAACTGAGATGGAGCCATAATTAACAACTTGGTGTCTCTCCCCACTCTTATAAACGGGTTGTACAAGGGCCTTTTTAAATATGTTAGGGAAAGTACCAGAGGCGAGCGGGATATCAAAAATATGCTTTAATGGTGGGATCAGATGATTACGTGTAGATTTAAATATGGAAGAAGAAATGCTGTCCCATCCCACTGCACAGTTATCTTTGAGGCTTTGAATTATTGTGTCCAGTTTATCGGCAGTGATATCCGGAAGAGCCATTGAATTTCCTCGGTTATTTTTATCTGGTACATTTAACGATTTATGAGTGACGTTGTTGTGTGTATTTGTTAGAATTTTGGCTGCAAGAGAGTTGCCAATATTTACAAAATATTTATTAACAACATTCACCGATTCTCTTGGATCATTGTGTAAATTTAGGAGTTCATTTGGAGGCGTCCTACTCCGACAAGTACCAGTAATGGTCTTGATGACCTTCCGAGTAGTCTTTGTATTGCCTTTAGCAGTCTGGAATTGGTTGCGATCGTAAGAAGATTTTAACTTGTGCAACAAGTTGTTACAATAATTACGATAGCGATTATAAATTGTTTGTTGTACGGTATTATCAGGGTCTGCTTTCGCTTTTTGATGTAGAGAGTCTCGATTTTTTATACATTTCAGAAGGCCAGGTGTGATCCAGGGTCGTATAATTATTTTCCTATGTGGTATTTTAACCTCTGTGAAGTGTTTTTGCATGATATCTGAGATAATCGATATAAGGGATTCAGCAGCGAAGTCGGCATCGCGTATTTCGTATAAAAATGATAAATTGTACGCTTTTAACTCAGCAATTACAGCATGCTGCTCAGTACGTCGAGCAAAGCATCGAGGTTTATTTGAAACATTGTTAGAGTTAAGACTCAGCAGGGTAGGCAAATGATCTGTGATATAAGTATTCAATACCAAGGATTTTACGCGTTTCTGTGTTTTTAAAATTACATGGTCCAAACACGCGCTGCCTCTTGTTGGTATACAGTGAGCGGGCAGAAGTCCATGAAAGGAACAGACATTGAGATATTCTTCAGACTGGGAGTCCAGTCGCTCAGATGCAATGTTGATATTTAAGTCGTCAATAATTGCTATTGTTTTCACAACATACATATGTATATAGTGATTGAAGGGTATCATTGAGGCTGAGCAAGAAATTATCAATGTTGTTAAACGACGGAGAACGATATATAGCAATTATAGCGACATCCCCACTTGTACGTATCAAACAGTTTGCATCCATAAATGTTGGTTGGTATACGGAATGCTTTAAATTGGCTCTAGTATAAATACATATACCTTCGCTTTGATTAGAATATGTGGAACGATAGTTACTGAAACCGTTCAATATTGCTATTTCTCCTACTTTGCTAAGCCAACACTCCGACAGTAGCACAAAATCACACGATAATTCTATCGATTCCAAGAGTACAACTAACTCAGCAAATAATATCCAGATAACATCTATATTATCTTTGTATTATGTAAAGAACACGTGGGAGTTGATCGAAATAGCAACAATCATCTTCTTTCTACAACCGTCTATGTACAGTGTTGTTATACAAGATTAAACAAATGTCCGAGTAAAATTCCTGAATGACCCATAAATATTAATGATTGATATTAATTTTAATATGTAACTACAAGAAGGCATTTTACTATAGGTACGTAATGTTGATAACATTGAACATATTTGATTTTATAAACAAATGCTTTTTTGTGTTCACATTTCATATAATGTATTAGGTAGTAAGGAATTGTGGAAAACCAACAAAATATTATTACCGTGCTGTAGAAAAATATGCGTTAATTGACCCCGTATGTTATCAAGAATATTTTTGGGAATTATTGTCGTACCGATGCTCTTTATCTACACATATTCAATTTATCTATATAGATGAATTAAACAACATCTCTATATAATAAAAGGACGCATACATCTTTACTAATATTATAAATTCGAAAGTAACTGTCTGTCTGTCTGTTACCTTTTCACTGCTGAACCACTCAACCAATCTAGATGAAATTTGGTAAAGATATAGTTTAAAACCTGGGGAAGGACACACAGTTTTTATTGATATAAGTAACACGCGGGCGGAGCCGCGCGCAAAAGCTAGTAATATATATAAAACCCTGTAAAAGGGCATCTTGTTAGAGGATTCATTTATTATCCCGGATTACAAGATTCCTAACGATGTAGGTATAGAATATGTATATATTGTGTTATATATGTGTATGATGTTTATCATAACATAATATGCTTAATGCTCAAATTGCTCAAAAGCCAGAGATCGATGTATTTATCATAATACACAATGATTTTCTGGCATTACATATACACCTTCTTACATAAATCAAGTAAAGTTCAAATCACTGTGTAACTCCTGTATTTTTCACAGTTTAACACAATAATTAGTTTGTGTGTGTAATAAATGGCTTGCTGCATGCGTTGATTAACACTGTAAGTGTAGTAAGCAGTTCATCATAAATAAATAAATAACAATTTTAACATGGTGTGAAAAAACTTCCGTAGAATCACGAACCGCTAATGTTTGACCTTAGCACCTGTTAAGGTCTAGGTCATGGTTTATTATCACAAGTATGTCACGTAGATGCCATATGGATTATTTGAGAATATTATCGATTTACTTATGATGCTTGTCATTAACTTTACGTTCAAAAACATGAAATTTCGGCACTAGGTTTTTATGACATAAGCACTCGTTATGAAAGTATTTTTCGAATTTTATCATTTAACGGGATAAAAAGGCTGAAATAATATTGAATAAACGACTTATATTTTGAAAAGAAATCAATTAAACTTTATAAAAGTATTCAGGTATGAAAATTTAGATTTTGTAGAAAAATATAGGATAAAAGTTTGCATGGGAATTCTGGCAGTTACGAAATTACATACATAATAACAAGAATTTGGCTTTTTGACTTTATTAGAATTTAGACTACAATGGGGTAGGGTATGAAAGTTTATATGAATGCCGATTCACGAAACAGATCCACGCAGCCGAGGAAGGCAGCTCGCGACAAAGGATATAAGTATGTCTTGTGTAGGTTCGCGACGGACGAATTTATTTGCATACCACCCAAGCAAGTGCGCTCTCGGAACAGTTGAATAACTTAAACATACATGCACACGGCGTGATTCATAAACTAATTATATAATACCCTGAGTCTTTCAACACATTTACTATTTATTATCAAAATATTAGAGGAATGAGTACCCATCTGGCAAGTAATATGCTAACCGTACAAGCCCGTCAATATGATATGATTATCGCTACAGAACATGTTTCTGTAGCAATGTAGTAGCCATGGCTAGATGACGCTATAAGCGGTGGTGAAGTTTTCCACTCAAAGTATATTATTTATTATAGAAACTGCTTTAGGATATATAACGGGTGCAGGCGTACTGGTTGCTGTTTCAAAGTCCATTGGCTCAATTCTCATGACACAATGAAAAACATACTTAGAATACTTATGGCTAAAACTATTGGTTACTGAAGGGAAAAGCAGACTTTCCATGTTCCACATTTGCGCTGTATACTTGCAATCACCAAATCAACCACAAATATTGAAGTCATTTCTGCATAAGATAACATTAATCATCGACGAAACGTGTAGCCCAGCATTCGAAGCCGGAAACTTTAATTTTGTTTTCATCAGCTAGTATTCATCACATCACAGTCTACAAGTACGTCAGCCAGTTACTACACTAACAAATTAGGCTATTAAATTATTTAATTATTTCTTTAATTTTTTGTGTCCCAATATGTGTTCAATAATCTAGAGCAACCATACCCTGTAAATAAATATCAAAGTAAATAAAAAAACCCTGATCTGGTATTGTGGAAATTTTAAGGTGTGTATATATATATATATATATACATATATTTATTAATAAACTAGAATTTTCCCGAGGCTTTGCACGTGTTAATGTAGGTTTGGTAAGTAAATTTCTTTGCCTCGGAGACAGTGCTTTTACTAGATGAAATACCTTTAATCTCCATTTCCCTGTGTCCTTTTCTATATCCCTAACAATCTGAACGCGAAACACGATGATCAGTCGAGTAGTTAAGGCATGAAAGCGTAACAAACAAACAAAGTCACACTCTCATTTATAATATTAGTTAGAATGTGTTATCAACAGCAGACCTTTATCTTTCAGCGCTACACATTACTGTTATTAATTAATCACCAGCTTTATTAAAATCTAAGCTCACAGCTGAACTTTAATTATCGAAAAACACACTATCTTTTGATCAACGAGAGAATAAAATAGATCAATTGGAGAAGCTTTAACCAATGTCAAGATGCTATGGTGGATTTGTTCTATAAGGCACTTAATAACATTTCAACCCTGACGTTGGCAGAATCATTAGTAACTATTCTATCGAGCCAATTGAAACCAAGAAAGTTAAACTTAATAAAAAAAAGTACTTTAAGAAGTATAAAAACCCTCGAGACAATTATAAGTACAAAATTATGGAAGCACGTGGTGTGATGGCTCAAACTCAAAGGGAAGATCCGTCGACCAAGCTGGGTGATCGTGCCTGTACTTGTATTACAAGTATACAACTTACTTGCTAGGTCGCAATTTCGCTTGCGCGCTTTAGAAATGCTTGCAGAAGGGTGTAATTGTGTCGCTACAAAATCTTAGGTCATAGATCAATTAAATAAAAACTAGTTATAACAAATATGTTAGGTATATAATATGTAACGGGTATTAACGCGATCATGCATAATGTTTACCTTTTTTATGCTTGACGTTTCGACCAGGTTACACCGGCCGTGGTCACAAGCTGACTGTCAGCTTGTGACCACGGCTGGTGTAACCTGGTCGAAACGTCAAGCATAAAAAAGGTAAACATTATGCATGATCGCGTTAATACCCGTTACATATTATATATATATGTATATCATGCAACGCGAAAGTTTAAAAGTTATTAAATATGTTAGGAACGTGGAAGGGAGAATAAGTAATTCTAAAATTAGAAAGTAATGCAGTCGCTTCTGGAGACAATATTTGCAAGGTACTACGCTCCAACCTTTTTAGAATCAGGTGATTAAAATCGGATCCTCCTTTAAAGGAAACGCATCAATATCAACAAAACATCTAGGGTAGCATACTCTTGCCAGAGTAGGACGTTCTTTCTTGGTCTTCTTCGAACTTTGCGCTCATAAATCCTCTACGACCAATTTAGTTCTCTACAGCAAAGATCTTAGCAAGTCATGACCAACGCAAGTATGTTGACTCCATCTACACTGATTAACTAGCACCTTCGAAAAGATGACTTTATATTCTTACATCTTTACTTATAACTTTAATATATTGTACGTAGTTTATAAACCATTCTAAACTTGTTTTACAAGAAAATTTGGTTGAATTTAAATTAAATTGGTCAAAGCTAATTTGACTTGTGTGTACTTACCTATAGTTAGCTTTCGAAATAAAATAAATAAAACACAAAATATGCGTTGTATTAGTAACCAACTTTAAATGAATTTATTAATGCTATTCTTTTGCAATCAAATCTTTCTTTGTTTTTTTGAATTTATTGATGAACCAATCGTCAGCGAATATTCTAAGTTTTCCATTGTAAAAGGATTCTATTTCTTGTAGAGGTTTGCCTTCTGTCTCCGGCATGAAGAAGTACAGGAACACGGTGCCGACGTAGCCGAAGGCGGCGTATGTGGCAAAAGCGCCTGCCAGTTTGAAGTTAGTTTCCAAGTCTATCAGCGTCTTTGCTCCGATAAAAGTGACGATGTAGTTCCATGCAGCAGCTACTCCTTGAGATGAAGCACGACTCCTGAAAAGATAAAGGTAATTAGTAGTTACGTTCTGTAAACCGCTTTTCATATTTTTAATGGAAGTCGTAAGGTAATAGTCGATTGTTTCTTGAATAGTTAACTTAAATGCAAGCAGTGTTTGTTGCATCATAGATTATTCTAGTACAACTCATTTTTATTAGATGTACTGAATTAATAGTGATGATTGATGATATTATTTATCTTCAAAGGTAAGGTAGGTAACTTTTTTATGAACCTGAGAGGTGATTATTAAGACCTACATAAGAGGGAGCAAACCCCTATAAGGAGACCTAAAAACAAAGCTGGTCCAAATATATGATTTGTATGTATGTATGTACATATGTATCTATCTTATGTGGGGGCCAGTCAGTACAGACCGGCGACACTTCTACCCAGTAGGATCTTTTGTGTCGACACTCTCCCAATAACGACTGCCATAGAAGTTCATGGCAGCCGAGACCGACGGCTTAACGTGCTCTCCGAGGCACGGAGCAGGCGATAATTGTCAATCAATACGCACATAATTTCGAAAAGTCATATAACTTCCGAAAGTCAGAGGTGCGCTACGTGGGTTCGAACCCGAGACCATCTGCATTGCAGTCCGTTGGTCTCACCACTGAGCTATCACTGCTCATATAATTTGTAACTTGTTTCTAGTTTAAATATTTTTTTTTTTCAAAATTGATATCTTTATTCTCACTATCATTTAAAAAGAAAACTCTCTATATTTGTTCGAAAGGCCTCGGCCGTGGTGGTTACACTAAACTAAACACTTAATAATTGAGACTCACCTGAATGGGAATACTTCTCCTAGCAAAATCCATGAGACGTTAATGCCAGTGAATATTGTAAGTCCATAGAAGAAGACTAAGGGTATCACACTTTTTTCTTTTGGGAATGTCTTGGAGTCGTACGAGAACACGTTATCGCTTAAATGTGTGTAGGCGTAGATACTGAGGCCTGTACAACAAATAGCTGAGCCGAGCATGGAGCCAAGACCAAGCTTGCGTTTGCCGAGGTACTTGATGGTCGCAAAGACTATAATGCTTGCTAAGAAACTTAAAACGCCAACCATTATCTGAAACAGTAAAACAATTTTTTAAGTAAACGTCCTTGACTTCTTCAAATAGGATTAGGTATGCAGTCAACTGTATCCTTTAAATGTCCCGTATAAGGAGTAAATTATCTGTTGTGGGTTATTATACAAACATTGATACAACGGTTGCAAAGATCACCCAGGCTCGGCAAAACTATATTATCAAGTAGTTTTATACATTGCAGGTAATAATCCTCATATATATTCATAATACGTACTCGTATATGGATTAAATAGATTGGAGGAATTTTAAAATCAATGACACTCTTAATAAACGTACAGGTGAAGAGAGCCTGTAACCTAGAACATAAACTAAACATTTTATTTATTATTATTCAAGTATCAAGTGTGGCCATAGCAGTTTTGTATTACGAATAAGTAATGGTCTTAAAAGTAATAATTACATTTAGCACCACTTTATAACTGTTTCACTGTGAAGAGGAAAAATATTTAAAATTAATATTTTGTTTTTATTCTGACAAGAGTTGCCATTCTTATGACACAGTTTTGTCGCACATTGTATAAGTATAAAGATGACTACATGTGTATTGTTTTTATTCTTTACTTCATCCGCAACAAATCCTTTTAAGCATTGAAGATACGAAATGACATTGACGAGGTTCATTTTCGAGGTGTTTTCCTCAGATTATTGAACTGCTATTTCAGAACGATTAGCATTACCAGCAAATATTATTAATAAGAAATTTGTTTACAGGTGTCAGATTTGTAAACAAATGTTAAACAGATGCAATTATATGTGAATTATTTTAAAATGTTGTGAAATACGTAACTGTTTTATTTTTAGATTATGCACTTTATTTCTGTTTTATTGCTTATGCTTAGAAACGATTGCGAGGCCTTATGTTAAATTCATGATATATGTACAACATTTTATTAGATTAGAAATGCTCGTATTATTTACAACAGCTTTTACCATGTCCTTTTTTTATTTTTATACGATATGGTGGCAAACAAGCATATGGCCCACCTGATGGTAAGTGGTCATCGTAGCCTATGGACGCCTGCAACACCAGAGGCATCACTTGCGCGTTACCGACCCTTTAGGAAAGGAAGTGGGAAGGAGAAGGAGTGGGAAGGAGGAAAGAGGGTGATTGACTCCGGCACTCTCACTCACCGAACGAAACACTACAGTAGGAATACTGCTATTTCACGTCGATATTCTGTGTGAGGGTAGTCCTTCCCCGGTCGAGCCGGCCCATTCATGCTGAATTCAGCGAGGCTCTACTACTCATCAAATTTATCCTTTATTTATTTACCTAAATATAGATGTGTGAGGTGGGTATTACATACTTCTAGCGTAACCATTAAAATTGCGTTGTCGTAAAGCACTGCGATATAAATTATTTTATCCATAGGTACATAGTCTGACGCCTATATCCCCGAAGGGGTAGGCAGATATAATTATATTATACCCACATTTAACCAGCTATAGTTTTAGGTCCCACGTAACAGTGAGCAAGCCTATTGTCTTTTAGCGGACACAGCATAAAACTTTGTGCTTCTACTGAGAATGTTTTGAAAGATGAACCCATCAACATTTTGCCAGAATATTTGAACCCGAGACCGCTATCGCATTTCTGAATCAATATAATGAATACTTACAATAATAGTTTTGCTCTCATCAGCCATTCCCATCGCCCCGCATATATTCATCATATAGGGTTTGATCGGGTACAAACCACTCATTATGAAAAATGTGAAATATAGCACGCTGAAAAACAGCGGCCTTAACGTCTCCTTACACAACATCACAATATTGAACTTGATGAAGAATCTGCAAAGGAAGTGTTCCTTAGATTGACGTAACATAGGGCATTTTTTCCCTTACATTTAGTTCTCGGAATAACAACTGCTTAAAATAGATTTCGGATCTAGTCTCAGTCTCATAAATAATTCAATAGAACTTCTAAACTCTAACTCCTAAATTAAAAGAAATGTGCAATGTGAACACAAAATATTACATTCCAGTGGACATTTGATGTTTATTAGACTAGATCGGATCTTTATTTCAAACAATTTTATTAAAAAGTAGCTTTTAAAATCGTAACTTTTAATTTTGAGTGAAAGAAGCTGTTGTTGCCAATTATTTGGCTATGGTAGTCTCAGAGAGAGTCTAAAAGAGATTTCACGTGGACGTCCTAGCTGATTCTTTATAGATTTGCCACCATATTAAAGGAATTAGACGCGCTTGTTTTTTTTATGAGGTGGTAGTTGTAACGTAAGTTTAGCAATATTTTCATTGCGTCTTATCTGGTGAGTAAGAGTGCCGTGTGCTTACGAGCTCATACTTATCTCACCATATTCTTTCTTTTTTCGATGGCGATCTTTAATTTTATTGCTTAGTATTTATTATTTAACGCGTGCATTACAACAGTATAATCACCTGAAAGCCAATTCCTGCACTAGGAATAATTCCTGTATCGCGGGGGACTTTACAAACATTTAAACAAAGGACACAAAGAATATCCAGACTCGGAACAACCATTTGTAGATCAGACAAATTTTTGTCTCGCGTGGGGCTCAAACCCACAACACTTGGCGTAGCGGCAGTACTGAGGCAACCAATCAAACAGTGCAGTCAAATTTCAAGTCTTCGCTTTTAGATAGATCATAGACTAAGGTAGTTGTATAAAAATCATTGATTGTCTTCTAGACTTGTCAAAACTGTTGGCTAATAGAAGTTAATCATACATAAGTATATTACATAGATTTTAACAACTTGTCTCATGCAGCTATATCCAGCTTTGAGAGTGGTATGATTTGTGTAAACATTTAGCACAGGCCACTTACGCTTTAGCGTGTATAAATAAATATCTTATGTTTATAGCCTGTACCAGGTACTTGAGTCGTGTAAAAGTAATTTAAGAGTATTTACACATTGCTTTATAGTGTTATATATTTAAGATTGTTACCGTCAAACATTATTTTAGTTAAATTTAGCCGTGGAGGCATTTTAGCCGAAGCAATATACGATTTTACACATACATAGTTTACAAATATAAATAATTTACCTCTTAAATATATTCAGCTTTTGATGTTCACATTCAGTCTTTATTTTCTCGTGTTTTTCTCCATTGCACTTACTTTCCTTATTACATATGACACAGCAGTCAATCGTTTTTGCGTATACAACCAATTTATCAAACTCTTCACGAACATTTTCTGGTGTAGTCCAACCGCGGAGGTAACAAAGAGACTTTAAGGCTTCCTTTTCTCTGCCTTGTGATAGTAGCCACACCGGTGTATCAGGTACCTAAAAGACACCGTCACAAGAAATACTAAGAAGGCATTTTTAGATAATGATTTATTTTTCATGAATTCAAAATCAAAGAACGAAATTGTTTACAAGTTGCTATATCAGTGAAATAATAACGCGCATGCTCGATAGTTATCGTTGAAAATCGAATTATTCAAATTCATTCGAATAGTTTTTAATGTTTAGTAATAGTTGATCGTTTGTTGTACCTACTGAGTGCGCTCAATAAATCCCTCTTACTAAAATTGAAATTACTTATTCAAATGCAAGACTACAACTCAAAGTATGTTGCAGCTCAAAATCATTGATTCTTTTATCAGAAAGTAACTTGTAACCGTTAAAGTTTAGTTGCTATTGAGATTGAGTTGGAGAAACACGAAGGTGTACTTACCACAATAGATGCTAATAGCATAGTAATAATGGGCACGGAGAGACAAATAAGAGCTGCAACTCGCCAGTGTACAACAGCGCCTACCATGTATATTATAGACATGCCGATGGACAGGAACAGTTGCGTTATCGTACATAATGCTCCACGGACCGATGGTTCACTGGAATGCAAAGTTGCCTTTATTAAAAACTTATAGATACCTCTGCTTGCCTAAGTCCTTCCCGAAGGACACATACGAATTGCCATCAAAATAAGTGTAGCAAATTTGTCGTACAATCGAAAAAGATTTTGGCATTTAATAGTCTTTCTTTTTATGTGGTTAGTGGCTAACCTGTTGTCTAGAGTTGTTCAAGCCGCACGTTGCCGTTGTACGCCTCTGACATGGCTTAACAACTGCTATCAATTTGGCAACAACCGGTACCGACTTTTTACGTGCCCCCTCCGAAGCACGGAAACGCTCAGATGAAATACCACTAAGCTGTCACCCATCTATAGACTGAACACACCCAACGCTGCTTAACCTCGCTAATCGTTTACCGCTCAGTGAGTGCTACTGGCTATGAGCGTAATAGTAATAGAATCATACACATTGTTATTAAGTAAAATATCTCAATCATTAATGATAAAAAGGAAAAAATATAATTAGGGTTGAAAATAAGCGATTCTTGCGTGAATAAGTCTTGATAGGTGTTTACTTCTTATCAATACTTTGTATCTTGGTATGCGTTTCTGTGAATTTCACATAGATTACATTGTGGTCACAAATTAGTTACATTCATATCGTTTGTCACAAATTACCATTCTATTAATAGGTAACTATATTAAATTCTTCTTACACTAAGAAGAGGCCCTTACCCAGCAGTGGCACAGTTTAATCCAGGGCTGATATAAAGTAGATACTAAACTCCGAATATATTTTATCAATCATTGGGTACTAATATTTTCATCGTTCTTACCTGATTTCACTGACGTAAGAACTTATAGGTGCCTCCATTATTCCGGTTCCTAGGCCCAAAAGTGCATTTGCAACGAACAAGCTTGGCAGATTCCAGGCGAAATACATAAGTATCCATGCGACCACATGAGGGATGTTTACTAGAAATGTGGCTCTCTTTCTGCCGAAATAGTCTACTATAGGTCCTGATGCCAGCGCTCCAAGAGGTTGTGATAAGAAAGGAAGACTACCTGGAAAGTATAATTACTTTCATATCATATGAAACAATTCATATCTCTTATACTCAAGCTTACATGCTAATGCATGTAAGCTTGAGTATAAGAGATAATCGGAACTATTCTCTAGGATTTTGTTTAAATAATTATAGTAAGAGTGCAAATGCATGCATTTATGGTGCAATTATATGAAAAAGGATTTCATATAATTGCACCATCTTTATCAACATTCCATTTTCCATTTTCCATTTAACAACATTCAGTGCAAAGCAATATTTACACTTAAATCACTTTAATGCAATTATAAAAGAGCTTATTACTTTACTCTTTTTTCTAAAAAGCAAATTAATAGACCCTGTTATGATTTAAGTGTAAGTATAGCAGCCCGGAGTTAGGAAATTGGCGGTGTTAGACACCCCCGTCCCTCGGAAAGCACGTAAAGCCGTTGGTCCTACTCCTGATCTCTCTCCGATCGTGTCGGATTACCGTCCCATTGGATCAAGAGAGTAAGGGAACAGAGAGTGCACTTGTGTTTGCCCACACTCTTGTGCACTATAATATCTCCTGCGCAGATGGCCAGTCTCCGTTAAGAATTTAAGACCGGCCGCGCCGTGACCGAAGTTTGGTCTGGAGGACATTATGTTTAGAGAAACCTTACTGCCGCACTAGGCTTAGATTCTGTATCGCTGGTCACTTTACAAATATTCAAATAACGGTGTGTCCGTTTAAGAACATTCAAATTCGGAACAGTCTTTGGGGTTCTCACATATTTTTGTTTCGTGTGAGATTTAAAGCCGCAACGCTAGTGCGTAGTGGTAATAGCACTACGCACTAATATTGGGGAAGTCCAGTATATAGTCAATTTAAGGTACTTACCGAACCATGACGCTTGATTATCGTTAAGGGATAGAGCCTCACGCCCGCTTAGAAGGTCAGGCAGGGCTATCGTAACGAAACTGATCGCCATGCCCAAATCAAGTAAAAGGAGATTTGGCGCCATACTTGCAACAAACTGGAATTATAAAACAAAATTTGTAAAGGCTGCTTCAGTCGTCTAGTAGCATACGGTTGGTACAAGATCGTGAGGCAATATGTATAGTTTAAAAAATATGACAATTGTATGTCACAAAATCGTAGTACACAGGTCAAGCAAAGTATTCTAAGGTTTTGTTATTAGGAAAATCTCACTATCAAGACGGTTCCTCCCCTTACGTGCGATTTGAAACGTACTTAAAGGAAAATCACGTACAACATTTTGATGATTGATTTAAAATATTTTGTCAAGAAATAGTAGCGATAAATAGACATAGGCAACTGTTTTTGTGTTTATCTTATACAAATAAATCCAGAATAAATCAATTAAGAGTACAATAGACTCAAAAGTTTGTCATGTTGGTTGATCTTGTTTAAATATCTCTTATAAATATCCTTCGTGATTATAGGATTTATAAGTAGCTAATTGTACGTAATTATAATGATTAATTCCATGTTTGTGAAACAGCAATGACAACTGTAATTATTTAAGAAGTTAATAAGTATTGCAAAAGTTTCCTTGCAAACTATTAAATTATACTTGTTTGTACTAAAGAACGCAATTATTACGGCAAAATATCGTAAGATTTAATATGTCGGTGTAGGCACTAGGCACACCTTGATTACTATTCATATAAAGATTGAATATTCGAATCACAATTTTATGAGATTTTCGTTTTGTTTCGCTTTCGTTTCGCTTGCTTTATGCATACATATTGTATTTTTTAGAAACTAGTAATAAGTCATATTATTTGAATATTTACGAATCAGTAGAACTTTCGATTAAATCGAGATTTTTATTACGGATTAAAGTATGAAATTGCCGATTTGTACTGAAAAATTGAAACGCGTTTTTTTTCTTATAATAAGTTATTTATTTAATCAAAATATTTACCCTCATTATCTATACATTGCTGCCATTTAAATGGAAGTTCATTTATACCTTTACGATAGAACTCCGGGGATCTAGAATTGACAAACTGTGTGAAAGCATTTTGTACTGCCTCCTAGAAATTTTTTTTTTTATCTCGTAGCAAATTGCCCACGTCACGAAAAAAATCGTTGGAGCAAGGTCTGGCGAGTACGGAGGATGACGTATGGTTCCTAACTGCAGCTCCTGTAGAGTTATAACGGTTTCTCGTGAAGTATAAGGTCTTGCGTTATCATGGAGCAATAATGGTGAAGATCGATTCACGAATCGGGGCTGTTTCACTGCCAGTTTTGCCATCATTGTTCAAAGTTCCACACAGTAAACATCTGCTGTTATTGCTTGACCAGACCTAAGAAAGCTATAGTGAATAACACCATGAAGAGACCACCAAACAGCTACCATTACCTTTTTATTGGTAAGCTTTGCTTTAGGGTACTGTTGCGGTGGAGGGATCTCGGGGAGGCGGTGCGGTTGGCCGCGGTGGGAGCTGCCCTAGTGGTCGACCGTATCCGCGCCCTAGGATTGGAGGTTGCCCTCTCCAAGACCGAGGCCCTATTGTTCCATGGGCCTCGGGGAGGACCTCCTCCAGGTACGCGAGTGGCACTGGACGGGGTCCTGGTCCGGGTTGGGACCCAAATGAGGTACTTGGGTCTCATCCTGGATGAGAGGTGGACTTTTGGGGCACACTTCACCCAGCTGGCCCCAAGAGTCCTGGGAGTGGCGGCCGCCCTGGGGAGGCTGCTGCCCAACGTGGGTGGCCCGAGTGCCACCTGTCGCCGACTGTACTCCGGAGTGATCCGGAGTATGGCCCTTTACGGGGCACCGGTCTGGGCGGACGCCCTTAGTCGCGACAATAAGACCCTGCTGCGACGTCCGCAGCGGGTCGATGCGACGAGGGCCATACGCGGTTACCGGACGGTGTCCTGGACGGCGGCTTGCGTGCTGGCCAGTGACCCCCCCTGGGAGCTACAAGCGGAGGTCCTCGCCGAAGTTTACCACTTCGTGGCGGCGAGGAGGTCCCGCGGGGAGCCCCCGGGGTGGGAGGTAGTCGCACGCATGCGGCGACAGGCGCGGGTCGCCCTATTGAGGCGATGGACGGAGGACCTGGCTCCACCGGCCCCGGGCCAGTGGACGGTGGAGGCCATTCGCCCGGTCCTCCGGGGGTGGATAGGGCGGCGATTCGGGTCGCTGACCTTCCGACTGGTGCAGGTGCTTTACGGGCACGGATGCTTCGGAAAGTATTTGCACCAGATCGCGAGACGGGAGGCGACCCCGGCCTGCCACGAGTGTGGGGCGCCGGAAGACACGGCGCTTCACACACTGGAGGCGTGTGCCGCGTGGGGGCCGCAGCGGCACACGCGGCACACGCCTCCAGCGTGGCCATAATAGGCGGAGATCTCTCCCTGCCGAGCGTGATCAACGCCATGCTCGGCGGCGAGAGGTCGTGGCAGGCAGTGGTCTCCTTCTGCGAAGCTGTCATAGCGCAGAAGGAGACTGCGGAGAGGGTCAGGGAGAACAACCTCCTCGCTGACCCTCTCCGGCGCAGACGGACGGGAGCGAGAAGGAGGCGATTTGCCCGCCTTTTCGCTCCTGTATAGTGGGGTCACTGGTACAGAGTCGGGGGACTCTCTACCGGCTTGCACGGCCCCACACGTCTGGGGGATGGTCTTGGTGAGCAAGGCCTTCCCTCCATAGGTGCTGAGGCCCGGTCACCATCAGCCGGGCCAACCGCCAGGGCGGGATGGTGATTGCTAACGCGACCCCATCCCGCCCCACTCCGTCGGCGGAGGGACTGCTCACCCCAGGTTTTTAGTGTGTATACCGACCCCCTTCAGGGGCGGAGAGTCTCACATAACCACCCTTCCCCCCCCCCGGGGGAGGTGGTATCCATAAAGGATTTTCCTGGGTCAAAAAAAAAAAAGAAAGGGTACTGTTGTGGCGTTTGACCTGGGGTCAGCCATTGCATTTTTCGCTTATAGTTATCGTAAAGAATCTACTTTTCGTCACATGTCACAATTCCATCCAATATTCCTTTATTTCTGTACCGATTCAACAAGGCAACACAAGTTTCACCACGCATTTCTTTCTGCAGATCAGTCAAATCATGAGGTACCCATTTCCATATTTTTTTTATCTTATTGATTTGATGTAAATGAGCCAATATTGTAGGTAGGATAACTTTAAACTATGCCGCTAATTCCTGGGTAGTTTGACTCGGTTCGGCTTCCACCATCTCCTTCATATCAGCGTTATTCACATGTGTGGGTGGTCTTCTACGTGGTTCGTTCATCACGTCGAAGTTTTGTTTTTGGTTTAAACGCTGCGTTTGGAGAGGAGACTGCTAATGATAGCAGTCTCCTCTTCAAACACAGCGTTGATATTGCGAGCCGTTTCTGCCGCGTTATTTCCGCGTCGGAACTCGTATTCAAAAAGGACTCGGATTTTCGAAGTATCCATCTTTCCCGTCTAAGCTGAATAAAAAAACAATTGAAAGTCGAAAATCAAATGTTTCTCATTTTTTAAAAGAAGAATCTTATAAGTATCATGTGAAAAAAACTTCACTCGAAAATCTCTCACCATGAAGGTTTTATGTTAATTCAAAATATCTATTACTATACAACGGCAACTTGATACTTTAATCCCTATTATTAGTTCTCAAGTTTATTTTGTTTCAATTTCAAGTGTATTTTTGTATATATGTCTCTATTTTCTAAAGAGAAATAGAGAATAATACAAACTTCCATAAAATAAAATTATTTTATTCAGTTGCACGTATTTAACAAGATGGCGTGTTAGCGCTCGTCACGCTGCGCTGTCATTAATTAGTTGCCACGTTATGACAGATTTTTATGTGAGATCATTAAAATATACTTATTAGTGTGTAGTTAAATGGTGTTCTATAAAGATATACAAGTTATGACTGTAGTTACATAAATTATATTTATAGTATGACTTGTCATTTATGTAACGATGTGAGTCTAAGCGTGAAGAAACAGTTTTTCTTGAAGATGTAAGATTTCAATGGATTCAGGTTGACTATAGCACCAGAAAGAGGAAGAGTTTTAATGCCATGAGATAAAAAAGAACTATATAACGGACACGAAGCGACATTAAATGGCTGGAAGATGGAGTGGATACTGAATGATGCGATGCACAATTTTCGACTTACAAATCGAATATAACGGTTCCTATTTCTCTTTTAAATCTAGATAGAAATTTTAAGAGGTTTTTTATGTAGGCTAAGTCCTTTTTTAGGGTTAAAGTTAAATTGCATCAAAATCAACTAAGCAGTTTGGCACTAGCAACATACATACATAGAGATTATATCTTATTTATAGTATTTAAAATGGACTACTAATCCTACACTATATAATCCTACACTTTATCGATCACTAATAAATATTGATTTAATTGCTCTCTCGAGTAATGTTTAGTAGTGCGTGGAATAGTAAAAAGAGGTCTGCGATAAAAACTTTGTCTGCGGAAACTATTAAAAACTTACTGCAAGTACGGAAAATTCGTTTATCCAAAGAAGGTCAAGTGACCCTTGTAGATCCGCCTTTTTTCTATTGCCTTCTAAATTGATTTATTTTATATTTATTAATTTATTTTGAATTGTTATGTGACTTAAATAAAATGACCCAAAATACTAAATTAAACTCAGGCCCGGACTTAAGTTCGATGGAAGCAAGGTTTTATTTTATATTAATAATGATATAGACCAAAACTCAACCCTGCAATTTATGTTTAGACTCCTCTCGAGCTCTGGTTGAGTATACTGAGTACCCGCCCGGAGACAAATACTGTATCTCTTAAAATTTTGCTGACTATTGTTGATGTGTGTATTACTGCCTGTTTTTGAATTAATGGAATGTCGGAATCTAATTTGCTACAATATTTATTTAGGATTTTTTATATTATTCCGGTGGCTCCTACTAATATGGGTATTATTTCTTTGGATGTTTTTCATAGTTTAGTTATTATATTATTAAATACATAATATATACTATAATTTGTACTATATTTGTTTCATTCTTTGTGCTGTCCCATATACACAAGGAGAGAACGTACGTACGTTTTAATATCTGCTAAAATAATAAAGTCATAACATACGTAATATAACGACCGATCGCGGTGATAACCTCTTTTTTTAGCCACAATTAAAGAAAGTTATATCCAGCGCGTCTGTTCCTATACATACCTATGTATGTTGACCATTCACAGTACTCGAATCCAACCCTGAAAGGAAGGTCTGAAGGATGAATATTATATGAATCAATTAGCTTGTTTATCGTTATAAAGTGTCATATATGACGTCCCTGATATCCAGAAGAAAGGGTTATAGATGCTCCATGGGACATAGGTGTAACTTAAAGGTAAACGTAATTAAAACCTCTTGAGCTTCGTGGTGAACAGACGTGTGTCGAATTGTTTCGCAAATTTTGTTAAATTTATATAACTAAATTCCTGATTGGTTGAACTACATAGTTCGGTGCCTCTCGTTTCTTCTTGAAGGATTCTTATGCGTGGCTCCTCCTAGTGGGCGGAGAGAGCGAGATACAACATATTCGAAGAATTGAAGGCGTCGATATTCAAGTGGCAAGCTGGTGAGAAATTACTTATAAATATATTAACAATTTTACAAATTGAAATATACTTCAAAAACCACTCGTGGAGGCCGGGGTTTGATCCGTCGGACATCGCGCTGAGAGCGGACACCTTAGCCACTACGCCACCGTATTAGTGCCACAGCGCTGCCAATTTTGCGTTTGCGTTCGGGAAGCTACCAAACAGTTATCAAGACCATTCATAAAGATGTCGTCGAGACAAACTTGTGCCGGTTGTAAGAACATAATTGAAAACCGGGAACCTACATTAAAATGTTGTAAGTGCCATAATATATATGACTTACCATGTGCAACGCGTTGGCTGGACTAAGGATGGGTCTGATGGGGTTGGCATATCCGAGCCCTGAGGACTTCAGGCTTCTCCCTCTGAAGTGTACGCTGCGATTGATGCAGTACATTCATAGGGAGATAGCTAAGGTATAGATCTCGGGGCCGACACAAAAGATCCCACTGGGTCGAAGTGTCGCCGGTCTGCACTGACTGGCCCCCGTAACAAGATAAGATAAGATACCATGTGCAAATATACTTGATAAAAAACAGTATACATCTATGAACAGAGAACAGAAACAAAAATGGTTATGTCATGAATGCAGAAGCAAGCAACCTAAAACTGGGAACACCAATACTCCTGTAAGAAATATTAGGGAAGACGATCAAAGCTCATTGAACAGCTGCAATGATGGGTTTGCTAACGTAACCTCTAGAAAACATCAAACCTGCGTTCAACATACGTCTGATATAAGCCCTATCTCTACCGGCTTAACGGAGAATAAGGAAGAAGCTTTTATTTCTGCTGTTAGTGAGCGAGTTATTAAGGCGATCAGAGCAGAACTTCCCCAAATGATATCTACTATATTGCATCAAGAACTTGCTCCAATCAAGAGCGATATAAGGGAGTTTCGTGAGTCGTTAAATTTTCTGAGTGACAAATACGACAGTGTGATGAAAAGCATGGATTCTTTGGTAAAAGACAATATTTCCTTAACCAAAGAAAATAGTGCACTCAAAATGTCAGTACTGGAAGTATCAAACCGCCTCAATAACTTAGAACAACATTTACGCGAGAATAATCTTGAGATGCAAGGCGTACCAGAGAACCACAACGAGAATCTACTTAGCATCACACTCCAATGTGCACATATCATAGGCTACAACTTAAAGGAAGATGATATAGTCAAGTGCACACGGGTCGCAAGGATAAATAAGGAGAGTAAACTTCCTCGTGCTATAATTGTGAAATTCCGGAGTGTAAGGATTCGCGACGAATACTATTCTGCAGTACATCGGTACAATAAGTCGAACCCTAATGATAAATTAAACACTACATTGTTGGGAATCGCTGGCGACAAAAAACCAGTCTACGTAGCGGAACATCTCTCCCCAAATAATAAGTCACTTCATGCAGCAACACGCAAGAAGGCAAAGGAGAATGGGTACCAATTTGTGTGGGTAAGAAATGGACGGATCTTTGTTAAGAAAACTGCTGACTCTAAGCAAATATTAATTAGAAACCATGAAAGCCTTAATCTAATCTGTTAGTCTTTTATAATCCATTGGTAACTGTTTTTTGTATCAAGTAATTAAAAAATGAATCTGTCACTATATTATCAGAATATACGCGGTATGAAGAGCAAAGTTTTGGATATCTATAATGCAGTGCTATGTAATAACTTTGATATTGTTTGTTTAACTGAAACTTGGCTTGATGATACTGTATCGTCGTCGGAGATATTTGATGACAGGTATTGTGTTGTGCGCAGAGATCGTGATGCTAGGTTTCGATCACGGTTTAACAAGAAATATGGCGGGGGTGTACTTATCGCTTATTTAAAGAAGTTTCACGTAGAACTCAAAAGCGATTGGTGGACTGATTGTTTGGAAGATCTATGGGTACAAATTAAAGTAAATAAATCTTTTGTGATTAACTTGAGTGTAATCTATCTACCAGATTATTTACCTGTAAGTAGTATAAATGATTTTTTTAATAAATGTAGTTCTATAATTGATGACTCCGCCTCTAAAATGACTTGTATTTTGGGCGACTTCAACTTAGGAAATATCAAGTGGTCCACAAAATCAAGATGTCCTCTTAATTACGACTGTGAAAAAGCTAAATTGTTAAATAACTTATTCGAAGTGATGACACTTACTCAACTTAATTACATTGCTAACAGTAATGGCAGAATACTCGATTTGGTCATCTCTGATTTGCCAGAATTAATTCGAATTACGCCTACTTTACCTATAAGCCGTCAGGATACACACCACCCGCCATTTGAAGTAATTCTGCAAACTACCGCTCCCAGTTTCACACAAAGTGCCACCATCAAAAAATTATGCTATCGTAAAACAAATTACGACGATTGTATCAAAGATATTGATAGAGTAGATTGGTCGCAGCAAGCCTTATATTTAGGATGTAATGACTTTGTCCAATTTTTCTATAACACTATTTATGAGATTATAGAAAAACATACTCCAAAGACCAAAGCCTCTAAAAGTAATTACCCAATATGGTTCAGTAAAAACCTAATCACATTGCTTAAACATAAAACTAAGGCTCACTCTAGATTTAAACGTTATGGAAATCACAGGGACTATGACGAATTCTCTACACTGAGAGCAAAATCCAAGAGAATCGCGCGTTTATGTTTTAAATCTTATATTGAACAAATCGAGGATGAACTTAAGCTCAATGTTAAGGCTTTTTGGCGCTATACAAAGAACAAACGCGTGACCAACAATTACCCTAGCGCTATGTTTTACGAAGATAAAAGAGGTGGATCGGGCGATGATATAGTCAATCTTTTTGCAGACTACTTCTCATCCGTTTACTGTTCTAGCTTTATAAACAAAAGTTATACTCCTAATTTCCCAACACTCAACTATACTATCGGTGAACTCTATATCCAAAAAGATGACTTACTAAAGAAACTGCAAAGTATAGACCTGACGAAAAGCGGCGGATTTGATGGAATTCCTCCAATCTTTATTCGTCTTTGTGCGACTGCACTGGTAACACCTGTTCACATAATTTATGAGAAATCGTTGAACGAGGTCATATTTCCTGAACTTTGGAAAATCGCGAAAATAACACCAATTTACAAATCTGGCAACAGAAGTGACGTCTCTAACTACCGTCCTATCTGCATTCTCAACTGGTTCGCCAAAATATTTGAGAGTTATGTGTATAATCATATTTATCATCACTTAAAGCACCAACTAAGTCCTCTACAACACGGGTTTATGACTGGCAGATCAACTGTCACAAACCTCTTATACTACACAAGTTATTTATGTGACTCATTTAACGACAGAATGCAAGTAGACTCCATCTATACAGATTTTTCAAAGGCATTCGATCGCGTCAATCATTTTGTGTTATTAGTGAAAACCCAACATTTCGGAATCCAAGGCAACTTGTACAGGTGGCTTTCTTCTTATTTATTAAACCGAACGCAGTTAGTAGCTTTTAGCGGGTACGAATCTGTTCCTTTTTTGGCTAAATCCGGCGTTCCGCAAGGATCTAACTTGGGCCCCCTCCTATTTCTTTTATTTATCAATGATTTGTTACAAGAGCTTAAAAGTGAATGTTTGGCATACGCAGACGATTTAAAAATCTTTAGACGCATTTCTGACCATCATGATTGCGAATATCTCCAGTCCGATATAAATACTATTGTCGACTGGTGTGACAAAAACTCTATGTCCCTAAATATTAAGAAATGCCAAGTAATTTCATTCACGAAAAGCAAAAAACCAATTAACTATGTGTATTATATTAAAGATATCGCTCTAGAGAGGGTTAATATGGTTCGTGATTTAGGAGTGATTTTCGACTGTACGATGTCCTTTAGGCCTCATTACGACCACATCTGCGCCAAAGCAAACCGTATGTTGTCTTTTATACTTCGTAATGCGAGACCTTTTAAAAAAGCTAGTTCTTTGATGGCTTTGTATTACTGTCTGGTCCGTAGTATATTAGAATACTGCTCCTCTGTATGGTTGCCTATCTATGGGACTCATATAGATCGAATTGAGGCAATACAAATGCGATTCGTTAGAGCGCTGTGTTCAAAGTTAGGCTTAAGGCGAAAGATAAAAGAGTACAATGATCGACTTCAGGAGTTCAAAATGATTACTCTTGAGCAAAGGAGATGGATGAGTGACTTGTGTACACTATTCAAAATTGTAAATGGCTTATCGGACACACAACTTGTCGAGAAATTGAAATTCAAGGCGCCACTGCGATCTGTGCGCACACCACAACTTTTTGTAATACCATCTAGCAACAATAATGTTTCACACAATAACCCAATATCAAGAATGTGCAGTCAATATAACCGAATATGCTCTCAAATAGATATTTTCAATGATAGTTTGAATGTATTTAAAAGCTCTCTTCTTAAAAACAATATGTACAAACCCTTAAGATCCTAAACGTTTAATTACTGCCAATTAGTAAATACTATTTTGTAACTGTATCCTACTAAATATCTATGTATTCAATAATTATATATTCCCTAAATCTGATTATTTACTACTGTTCATCATTTAACTGAAGCTCTGTTATCATATTTGTGAACGATGTGTATAGTTTTAAGTGGACTACAGATTTGAAGCTTTACTATGTTCTATTTATTACTATGTGATTACTGATCTGATGTCTGTAACTATACCTATTATGTAAAAATAAAAAAAATAAAAAAATAAAAATAAAGATGATCTACGCGCATTTTTTATTACATCACAAGGCAATTAGATATTTTGAACACGTGATATTGCTAACGACACTACGTATTAACAATGGAAGAATTTTAATCTATATATTCGCTCGACTACTAATTAGCTATTACTGAAACTTTACCTACATATTATTGTACAACAATTTATATTTCTTTTAGTACAGACGTGACTGAAACTAATGTCGTTCTTCGCTATATCGTTGTTTCAGTCACACTAATAATTTACAGTAAGTACCTACAATATAGTTGTCATCAAGGTCGGAGGCGTAATGAAGATTATGATAATATGGTAGCGTAACAGAATATGTTGTTATTCACGACCATTTGAGTTGTTGCGACAATGACATCTCGTCATTGTCGCAACAATAATAAAACAGAAACACTAAAAGCCAAAGGCCTTTTGATTGTGACTTTTCTATAAGTGCAAAGTCAGTGTAAAGTTATCTTTGTTGGCCGTTTGTTTGACAACGACTTCAAATAATTTTAGCATAGGGACGGCAAGTAACACAGTCATGCTGTCCCATAAACGATCTCTAAGCAAAAATCATGTCAATCTGTTACATCGTAGATACGTGCAAGGTCAACCTAGCAAATTCACTTTCGCACTTAAGCGTGCAAGCAGGCATACTGCCAAAGCTTGTGATCGCTTGCAATACCAAGGATACTCGCGTGTTGCCGATCTGAGAGATAAGACCAAGATCGAAAATCGGTCACGGCGGCCAATCCTAAGAGTCCATCTTCGTATAAGATATTAATTATAGTGCTCAAGTGTGAACGAAAACACCAACATACTCTCTGTTCCCTAACTCTCACAATCCGTTGCGACGGCGATTCTACAGATGAGTAAAGGCATTTCAAATGGTACGGAAGGAACGGTAAGGCAAAACCCAGTACTAATTAATACTCTTACGTCAGTTTCATGTAAGATAATGGTTCTAACTCGCCCGAATTATTCGTACCTTAGGCAAGTAATTGGCTACAGCGGGCTCGTGATAAAAATAACACCTAGAGGCATAATGGCGCTCTACGCGCTTTAATGAACAGTCGAAATGTATCCAAAAAGGCACTTTTGGCTGTTCATAGAGGATCTATTAGTGCCTACACTTATGCATGAAAGTGAAAGTTGGGTATGGCAAATAAGCATGAGAGCAGAATTAATGTTGTAGAAATGAAAGCGCTGAGAAATATATGTGGTGTGACTCTGAAAAATAGAAAAGGGAATAGTATAATTAGAGAGAGATGCGGCATGAAAGTGGATATAGTGACGAGAATAGAACAGGGTATGTTAAGCTGGTTTGGGCATGTAGAAAGAATGGACGAGAAAATACTGATTAAGAAAGTTTATAAGGCTAGTGTGAATAGAACAGTCGCAAGGGGAAGACCTAGGCGAACGTTTCTTGATCAGATCGGAATCTTTCTGGATAAAGGCCAGGTTAAGAGCACCTTAAACCGGCGAGCGTGTATAAGGAATGTTATGAAAGTGAATGAAGCTAGAGAAGTGTGTCAGGATCGTAACAAATGGAAAGCCGTAGTCTCTGCCTACCCCTCTGGGAAACAGGCGTGAATCTATGTATGTATGTAGAGGCATAATGACGAAAGTGCGCAAATATAAAGTTCGAAAAATAATTATGCTTTCGAATATTTATTACTAGTTTGTTGATATTTTTTTTATATCAAAGCGATGTCAGTTTCTAACGTTACATTTAAAAGTCATCTTTTATCATTATTTGATTAGTTTCAGATGTTTTTTTGCATTTACTTCATTGCATCGTTCTGGAGGAACGATTTGTGTAGTATATTTATTGGACGATATTTTAACTTCTTTATCATAAAATCGTCTTCGCTACACAGCCATATTGTGACAAAGAAGAAACATACACGATATCATCCCCGGCAAGGCCTCGACACAATGCTGTGTCAGTTTCGGATTGTCAAATGAGGATAATAACTATTCATATTACATGGTCCTTGATCGCACACATTGTTACGTCGTGTAGGAAAACTAGATAAATGTATGTACTCTACGTGATATAAATGAAATAGAAATAGACATGAAATGTAACTAAGTGAAAGTTGAAATAATTTTGCATAAACTGAAGGTGGAGTAGTGTAAATTATAACTTATTACTGTAACATTTGTATGTATACACCTACAAAAACCTGGCCTGAATATTAGTTTAAGGTGTCGCCTAGCCGCTGCCATCGCATTGAGTGTTGTGGGTTCGATCCCCACACGGGGGAAAAAAGTTGTGTGATCTACAAATAGTTGTTCCGAGTCTGGGTGTTATTTGTGTCAGTTGTTTGCATGTTTGTAAAGATACAGAAAAATAACAAACAAGGAGTAGTAGAATTTAAAATATCGACATCAAAGCGCATTTTTACTTTAAGAACTATTAAAAACAGAGTGCTGTCTGATCTGGTCTAATATAATTAAAAGTAAATGCAATTAATGTTCACATGATTATTATAATTTAGGAGTTTACCATTTGTAATATTTATGTTGCTGAGACTAGATCGAATCTCTATATTGAACAGATTTTATTAAGAGAATTGACCCTCAATATAGTTACCGGTGCATCCGATGTTACGACTTCCAACACGAGATACAATAATCTGATATATTACTACCATAAGTGCTTTCATAACCATTGTTCAATGATAATAAAGTCTCCCTTATACTGGGATTGATGCTATTGTAAGAGTTATTGTTTAAACAGATAAATATTGTTACATTACATATCTGTGTGTTACATGCAATCTTTTGCCCGCGGTTTTGCCTGCGTGCACATTGGGGGATGAAAATGCTGTACCGCTCAATATTAAATATTTTAAGATTTTTTAATGAACAAAATAAAATTGATATACGGTTCTCTTCTTCTCCCTAGCCTTTATTATTCCCAAGTCACTTGTATGTATTTAATTTCGATATAAAACTCTATAAAAAATATATAATGTAGACTAATATTTCTTCTAATGATAAGCTTTTGTTTTAGTTAGTGTAGCTGCAATATTTTTTGAAAATCTGTTTTGTAAAATACCCGCTTTAGCGTCTATTTGATCAATTATCTCCAGATCGCAGCGAAATGAGAGGCTGAAATTGTGTCACTGGTAAGTTTGTACCTCGCCAATCGCCTCGCTACACAAGTTATTTCCAAATTATCTTTTTGGGGCCGCTGATCCTATCTTATCCTGCTAGACCCTTTGCGCTTAACTTTATTATTGAAAAGAACAATAACAGGAAACTTTTTCAATTGTCATTACAAAACTATTAAATTTTAAACAGATTTACTTTAAGTATTTTAATAATTAAAATAATAGTCATTTAATTATCTTAATTGAATATTGTCACATTATTTCCTAAGCAATAATTGAACGTCATAAATCCAACTCAGCCTAAGATTTAATAGAAATTAAATCCAAAGAGAATAAACCGGTCTGGATGTTTTAAGATCTTGTATATTATGACTACCTTTTTCATTATGCAACATAATAAGGAATTTTACATCGGAACAAGGTGCCTTAAACATATTTTTTTTTCAAATACAAATCAAAGTCTAATGGTCCTTTAGTCCATTTCATAAGTTAAAACAATAAACTATTTAAAAAAAAATTGCCAAGCCTTTAGAAGCGCACAGCGGATGCTTAATGTTTTATAACTTTTTGTGTTGTTGAGTATGCCGTAGAATTAATAAGTCATATCGCAGAAATACAACATATAGTGTTATTTTGTATTCATTTTAAAGTATTTAGCTTCATTTGAGGATGAGTTTTAAAGAACCCTTCCTTAGTAGATCTGCATTATAAAACAAGCCTGTGGGCAAAATTGACTGTATATCCCACAGAACTATGCACAGAACAGCGAATAATCCTATAGTTTGAGCTTTACCCTTAAATGTCAGACAGTTTCTCTTTTTGCATGATTACACCGGATAGACACCGAATCAACTAGGCTGCTCAAGCTCCTATAGCTAGGTATAACTATAATCATTGTCGGACGAGACTTAGCCTAGATATATTTCATGACCATTCTAAGAGATTTAAGTATTATATAACTAATAGCAATAACGTATTATAGGCTAATAATTTTCAGATAAATATTGTTTTCTCTGTCGTTTTTATTTGTTGTATTTTCTTTTGTTAAATGTTATTACTTAGTTTTTGCATGTGGTCTACCTGCCAGTGCTGTAGGTACATATTTGTTATTGGGGTAGCACATGCACTTTGATAATTAAATGTCTGTGTTTACCCTGTAAATATGCCTAAATAAAGTAAATTACGAAAATCACTCACAGCAACATAATTTTAGCGCGTTAAAATGATTTATTTTGACATAAAATGTAACTTAATTAATATTTTATTGAGTTATAATTAATGAAGTAGAAATAATTTTACATTAAAAATTGGTTTAGCAGTCGTGACCGTCGAGGTCACGATCTATCACTTAACCAGTGACCTCAGCGTATAAGTAGGTCATGATCAGTATTTTGGTAAGATGTTCTAAAAGGCTAATAATTTTAAGCCGACCACTTTAAACACTCTAAAAGTATACGAAGAAAGCTGTGAGAATTCTGTGAAAGGACTAACTGGACAAAAAAATATTCAAATTTAAATATTTTCAATAAAGCTTTTGTAAGATAGGGTATCCATATCCTTACTAATATTATAAAAGCGAAACTGTTTTTGTTTATTTGCCTTTCCGTCCAAAAATGGAGCAACGGATGAACATGATTTATATCAAAGACCTAGTTATGGAGCCGGGGATATAATCTAGATATGCACGGTTGCTGTGAAAATTTTATATTTATTTAATACTCCAGGAGATGCTGCGGTTGAAAGCAAGTTAAAAATAAATGTACACATATGTGCATAATTTTAATGGCATTAACTTTACATGACCATGACCTGTTCCAAAAATATCACTATGTCAGGAATTGATTCACGTCAATAATACTATGGGTGGCTTTTTAAACCAAAACTATTTTACGATCGATCACACTTAACCATTTTGAATTTAATCATGTAATACTAAATATCTATCGATGGACGATGTAACCAAAATTAAATGTGTATGTTTGCTTGGCTAAAAAGATCAATTAATTTTAACAAAATTTGTTAGAAATGGCTGAAGAACGTATGTCAAGGCGAATAAAGTAACGGGTAGAAAGTAGATGATGATGTCTATTATGGGTGATCTCATTATATTTATAATTACTATTAAAACGCACAGTTTTATATAAAAAAAAACAAAGGGCAAATATCATTTGTGACATTTATGACACAGACTCTGCTCGGACTGATTTATGTTCTGAAGAGATAGATTATTTATTAGAAATGAGAAAGTTCATTATTAATAATAACATTTCAAATTAAACGCATCCCTAATACTTGCTAATGTCACGTCAACTTAATGTTCATTAACATACTGTTTGAACCTTAAGTAAGCATAGTGCTCGAACACATGATTTTAAATATAATATTGATTAGATCAGTTGTTGTTTGTTTGTTGTCCCATTGTTTCGGCCGAAACATTTTGTTATATATATTTAAAAATACCACTCCCGCATTAGGAATGTAATATCGCAATGGGCCTTTACAAACTTTCAAACAACCGACACTAAAAATACTCAGACTCCGAACAACTATTTCTGGATCACAACGTTTTGTGTTCTACGTGAGGATCAAATCCTTAACACTCGGCTCGGCGCAGTACCAGTGCCAAGGTGATCATTCAAAACACCACGGCATCCCTACAGTCAACCTAATAACTCATTGTGATTTTGGATTATCACAGCTTAGGTAGATTCCTTATGTAGTTTACAATATATAATATACATTACATACGTTTACAAATCGTTGTTTTGTATTACAGGATGACACGAGCACAGTTAAATAACGTTTATCCAGTTTCGGACACAGGTAATACGTATAATTCTAATTCTCATTCTACGAGTAATGCTGGATTCAACATTGCTAGTGTAGCATTATCTACTTAATTTTCTATCAGAGAACGTTCGAATCCGAACATTTATTTTAAAACTAGATAAAATCGAATGCACGTGAATTTCCTCCCTGCCAACAAGAATTTTGTAACAGAAAATCGCACATAAAATATACATATACCTAGCAAGTCCCGTAGCATAAGCGTCATCTAATGCTACGGCAACGGCAACGAACAATCAGTATATAAAAAAGAAAATTTTAAATAATATTGTCTTCTGTTTACGCGAATATTATTCATTGAAATTAAACTACTATATACGGATTTTATCGCGTTGTTTATTTAACACTTTATTATAATTTTGAAAACTGTTACACTACTACTACTATTAAACTTTACAAATTTTTAAGCTAATAATTGAATTATAATTAAAACTATTCAGATTTAATTTAATTTTACACTTTACCCGATGTTGGTCAAACCAAGACAAACATAGGCACCCGCATAAAAGAACACATAGCTGATGTAAAACAGCAACGCTCGTTGAAGGCTGCTGTGTGTGAACATGTGCAACAGGGGACCAACCACTACCTGAGATTTGACAAACTACAGATTCTCGCTAAAGAACACCGATTCCTACCAAGGATGCTTCGCGAGGCCATTGAAATCAAAAAGCATCCTAATTTTAATAGAGAAAATGGTTGGAATGTACCACCAGCTTGGGATCCAGTAATACAAATAGTCAAACCCAAGAAGAAGCAATCCACAGCTAGACTTCATGATACTTTGAGCTCATTCTGCGTAAATAGAAACACCAATGATTAAATTATGTTCGGGTACTTTGAAATAACTACACTGGAACATTGAGACAGCTACCATCTTAGTCTCCCCGTGACCATGGCTGCTGAAAAGCAACCGAAACGTCGGGGAAAGTGTAAAATTAAATTAAATCTAAATAGTTATAATAGTTTAAAAAGATAATTTTACTTACTTGTGCTGTTATAGATCGTATTCTGCTAACAGGCAGTTTAATCTCTTTCATTTCTGATATTTTGTATACCATTTTGAATTCACTGTATTAATTTAAACAATAAATAATTAACAACTACAACTTCAAACTAATAATAATTCTAAAACATTAACTATATGCACACTTCAATTATTGTAAAAGGAAAATGTTTATTTTAATGTCATTTTTACGCACGAAAAATAAAACGTTTTTTTATTAGGCGGACACGGCAGTCTTGTTCAGCCAAGGTGACTATAATGTATTCAAACAAGAACGATGCTTGTGAACAGCTGAGTCTTGATCTTAAACACAAATTACATCTACATAGATATATCTTCGTGTAATAATAAATTATGTTCTTATTTATTTACTGATATTCGGCTTGTATTGTTGTATATTTCTCATGATTTTTCATTTTTATACAGTCGAGGTGATAAATTATATAGTCCACCGGATCGTAAACAAATGTTAGTATTTATTAGCTCGCAATCGCTTCCAATTTTCTTAAGTCGGATGACTAAAAATTCATATAATATAGTCTACTTACGCATTGCCAACCTCTCGAAAAGGACTTATTGTGCTGACGGCAAGAGGATACAGATTATAGGTCTCCTGAAAGGCACATCTTTACAGAGCCTGGAAATCCTAGTCACCTCATCGATATCCAGGTGAAAAAGTAAATGAGAAACCCACTTTAAAAAAATACTTTAGCCAAGGAAATATGTTCACCTATTGCAATTTGTATCGGTATAACAAAATAAGACGTAGAAGAACAGCGGCAACTGCTTCGGTAAAGACGAAACCACCTCATTTTTAACTAGTGGGTATGCATAGGATACGTTGCTGACGATCTTTGCTAAAGTAACATAGTTCTGGTGACTGTGGGTTCTCTTTTATATTAGTTTAAATTAAGAATAGTGACGTTATATGTCTATTCTTACTTTGGTTGTCTGTAAGAAGGTTATACTTTTCCGGACAAGCAGTCAATTCGTACTGTCAACATATGCAACGGCGAAATCTTCCAAAATACCACATGCGTAATATACTGGAGATAAAAAGTAAATTAATTCCTAATTAAAACATCGACACTGTAATTTGTAAACCGGTGATAATGTTACCATTATACACACATTAGTGTCCCGTGAATAGTCTGTTTGGAAAACAAATTTTAATCGGGACTTCCTCTATCGTTCGTTGAAGGGTTAATACGTATCTTTCTTTTGAGAGTACTGGTACGTTGGTTGTTGGCAAGCACGTCATTTAACCTACTAAAGTTAAATGCTGTGCTTGCCAACAACCAACGGAACTACATAGTATTTTAATTGTATTTACCTATTATTGTAAAGATTTATTCGTAAAGACTCGCGACATAAGAATATATACTACGGAGAATTTTCAAATATTGTAAGTGGAAAAACGGTGGTTGAAATCTGTATACCTGATGCAAATTGACCCATAAATAGACTATGTCTTGGATTAATACATACCTATGTTATCTTTTACCTCGATATTGCATTCCGATGGGATTCAAAACAAGCGAAAATTCTCGCAGCAATATAGCGATAGATTGACTTGCTTTGTAAAGAGATAGTAATTTATGGGCCAAAGCGTGGCATAAGCTACTTTTATCCCAGCAAAATGCACGGTAACTATAAAAGATAGTTCTCCCTTAAATCACTGAAACGCAAGTTATGGTAAAATGGTGTGTGCGAATATTTTCTCGTGCCGTGGTGACTTGATGGTCAAATACGTTCTGATGGTACATACACACGCCGGAACGATCTGTCCCTAATGTGATACCATAAGACTAAATTATGCTAATGGAGTCGTCGTAATGAGAGCCTCCACTACATCATACGTAATGTTGAGGTACATACATAATATTGGTTAAGGTTGCACATTTATTAGCAAATTCGCAGTTAGTTCATTCGCCTTAATTCATTTGATTTCTAACGCAAGATGCAGTAAAGTTCGTGCATTTTGTGCTGTTAGTGAAAATTTTGATGCGAATGTAAATTTAATCTTGAACCACTTAATAGGTCGTAAGCATTAAAGCAATCTTATACTACAGAACGAATAACGTACTCATTATGAAGTCAACATTACCAAAAGGCAGGTAAAATAAATTTCATATCCTTGTGAGTACCAACCTTGTCCTACATAATACGTTTAATTCATAAAATAAAATATAAAAAATATACGAACATCTTTACATGGTATATTTACTTACTTTACAATGTTGCCATAGAAGTCATTACTATTAAATCCTTGGGATTTTTATAATCTTGTCTTTACAAATGACAACTTGTATTGTTTATACTGCTACGGTGGAAAACAAGTATAAGGATTGCCAGGTTTTGTGCGATTTCTACCTATCTCTTGATTAACGCTCGGAATCCGGGATACTGACGTAATGCTTTTTCTTTGTCTGGTTTTCGGTTTATTTGTGAGTTAAGGACACTTGGATTGCAAGTGTCCTTAACTTAAGTGGAAAACTCACAGCTTTAATAATAATATAATTGACTCAATAAACGTGCTGTATGTGTGTGTACCTTACTGACAACTCTTCCTTTGATGAACTGTCTCAGCAAGAATTTAATTCAACCTATTTGGTTGCGATCTTTTTTAGGGTGACGACTCTTTTCTGGTGGTAATGCTTTGAAAGAACGTTTCGCTCTGTCTTGCTTTATTTAAACCTCTTCTCATTTAATACAATCGGTATTCATCGTCTGTTTTACTGGGGGTTTATATGCACAATCATGACTGTCCATCAGTCAGACAATGGCAGACCTGATTTAAATCTGGCTAATTATCTCAGAAGAATAACTAAAGCATAAGAGCTGTGTAAATATGTCAATTTAAAAATACGTAACGTTTCCTTGATGAATAAGTACGAAATCGTGGAAACAGTTATGTATTATAATCTACTAGCCATAATATTTTGCCCTCGGCTTCGCTCGCGTAAATCTAGTTTAGGTTAGCAACAGTCATTTTGCTCTGCCTAGCCGTCTATGATTATGACGAGGAATACCGTGGTAGGTTTAGTCGGTATAACCGGGTTATCTTTTCCCCAGTGAGCCCGACATAACCTCTCCGTCGCCCCGCGAAGAGGTAAGAGTCAAAGCATTTCGCCAAGTAAAAAAAAAGCGACTGTACTTTTACCTGGAAATGTACCCTATATCCTTTTCTGTGCCCCTGACAACGTGCATGCAAAATTTCATGCTTATCGGTTGAATAATTAAGGCGTGAGAGCGTAACCAACATACAAACAAACTCACATTAGCATTTATATTATCAATTAGGATTATTCATGAGACGAATACAATATAAAGAATAAAAACTGCTATGGTATTTTCTTAACTGTAACTAAATCTTCATGTAAATATTTGACAGTCACTGTTTATAAAGATTAATAAGTGGGGTAATAAAAGATCTGAATGTTAACAATGGAGTAGATTTCTGATGTCCGTCTTCAGACTTTACATCAAGGTAATAGCGTTTATTTATTTTCTAATTAATTTAGTTTCTATTTTAATTAGAAAATATAATATTTTATAATATATAATATTTTTAGTTACCAAAATTAATTTGAAAACTAAATAAATTAAGTGTTATATGATTCCATATGTATCTCTAAGTTTAACTTAAGGTTAGGTCACTTAATTATGATCGAATTTACAAGTATGGTACCATGTTACATTATAGCTGCCAAACTCCCGGAGGTATTCCAAAGAAAGAAGTGAAATAGCGATAATATAGTGTTTAAAAACAAGGACTCCTAAAAGATTTCAAAATGCTTAATGACCTAAGGCCAGAACTATGGCATTATTCTCGAGAATGATTCTCGAGATTGCTGATGTCATGTCGGATTTGTCAGATGGGTAATGACCGAGTAAGATGATTAATAAGCTAAATTACTGGTATTGCACACACATACATGCAAACATAATAAGCGGTATTTAGAATTATATTTCTTTAAATAACAAAGGACAAAAAAAATTCGGATGACCATCCAAAAAATATGTTTTTATAGCACGTCAATCATTCTTTTTATGTTAATTAGTTTGCTTTTTATAATTGTAAAAGTTTTACATCAGTTAGATTTCTACTGGACAAAGTTATTAGCTTAGGTATTATTTTAATTCACTAATTCATGAACTGGATTGCAAAGTAAGTTTGGAACCTTAAGTGAATAAAAATACTAAGCGTACTATATATACTTTTCAAAAAGTATATACCTACCCGAAGTAGAGCACAGCCTAGCCCTTCACATCCTAAAAAAAGGCTGCTCAGCCTGTGCCCAGCAATGAAATAATTTATAAACAGGACTAACTTGATTCAATTACATTACTCCTAGCTTAGGTTGTTTGTATGACCTGTGATTAAAGACCACGAGACAAAGATATAAACTGATGAAACAATGATCATAATAATATTTTAGATAATAGTAAATTAAAATCATCAAATCGGATACACATTAACGAGATTAAGGAACCGGATATATATGCCGCTGTAGATAAGTTTAAATCTAACTCCGCATTAGGACCAGACTTTTTTCCTGGCTTTATATTAAAAGGTTGCAAGGAACATCTGATAAAACCAATATTACACATATTTAATATTGCGCTTACAACCGGGCTGTACCCTCAGCACTGGAAAGTTTCGCGAGTGCAACCAATACCTAAGTCAAGTGACACGTCCCAGGTTGAAAACTATCGGCCTATAGCTATACTCCCGTTACTTCCAAAATTGTTTGAATCCGTATTGCACTCACATATCTCTCCCCAAGTCCAACCATATCTTAGTGACGCTCAGCATGGCTTTCGTTCAAACCGATCTGTAACTACCAATCTTATAACGCTCGTGAATCTTGTCTCAGAGCACTTGGATAAAGGCATACAAGTTGATGTCCTTTACTTTGATTTCAAAAAGCTTTTGATCGTGTAGATAATGAACTACTACTGAACAAGCTTTAGGAATAGGTTTTTCTCCCAAATTATTAAAACTTTTTGCTAGCTATCTTAGTAACCGTCAACAATACGTTCGCCATGGTTGTTTTGTCTCCGCTCTGTATCACACCCGGTCTGGTGTGAGCCAAGGCTCAATCCTGGGACCACTACTATTTAACATCATGGTTAACGATATTGAGTCAGTCCTCAAACATAGCAGATGTTTGCTTTACGCTGATAACCTCAAAGTGGTGTATGGGGTGGAAACGGTTGCTGATACAGTAACAATACAAGAGGATATCAACGCTCTTCTGCAGTGGAGTATTAACAATAAACTTGCTTTTAACAATGCTAAATCCTGTGTCATGTCCTTTAGTCGCGGACGAAACTCCTTACATATGCCATACTTCTTGGGTGTCAAGCCGATGGCTCGCGTCAACTTAGTTAAAGATTTGGGAGTGATGTTTGATACACACCTTACCTTTCATGAGCATATGAAGACATTAGTTGTTGACTGTAATAAGAAACTTGGATTCGTAATACGCAATATGCGAGATTTTGACAACCCTACTGCGATTAAACTCGTTTATATGGCACTAGTAAGAAGCAAACTGGAGTCAGCGTCTATGATCTGGAGACCCTATGAGAGTACATACGTATTACTTCTCGAGAAAATTCTAAACTCATTTTTACGCTTCTTTTATAAAAAACTTTATTATTATTATCCTTTCCTCTATCCAACAAAATTTTTACTCGGAATTACTTTAATTCTCTGGAAGTAAGGCGTAATTACCACTTACTTACCTTTGTCTGCCAGGCTTTGCGTGGTAAATGTGACTGTCCGGAACTAGTAACACAGATGGTTAGGTTATTTGTCCCCATTGTACCTAAAATACAACTTAGATCACGCAAAGTCCAGTTACTAGCGGTGCCTTATGCACGTAATGTGGCGCATGCCAACTCGCCCCTTGTTCGTGCACTGACCTTACTAAATATGCTTCTGACATCAGAATCTGAATGTGATCTATTTGCTTCGGGATGGATGGATGTGAGTCGTAGTTGTTTAAGATTTTGTGAGATGATAGATATTTAGTTAGTTACTAAGTTACGAATCTTTTATTGTACTCATGTAAACAGATGTTCTAATAAATTATATAAGCCTTGTATATTATGTCGGGTAATATAAATGTATATAACATTAGATATAAGTTTTAACTTGTACAACGATTTGGTGTATACTGTTATGTTGTCCATTTGCTTATATATAAATAAATAAATATAAATAAATTAACAAAAAATAAAAAAAACCTATAAAGTCTTGGTATTGAAAGTATTTTTTGTAAAAAAGATCCAATAATCCTCTTGCATATACACTATACATCTCTTCAATACTATGTTATATATTATTCTCAAGCACACTACTCGTATATATACCTAATGTTTCATAATCAATTTCAAACATAACAATTGTTCAAATATTGAAACAGTGGCTAGTTATTATCAATGCTGCGGACTTGTCTACATGCAGATACCTAATGTTATTGTAAGGCTGTTCTATAATCACAGTGTTATATATAACAAACATTCCCATGCATTGAATGAGAAACTCATCAAAGCCATACATTTGGGTTACGATCATAATATAATCCCGAATACAGTCACCGCTGTTAGTAAACTAACTGAATTGGAACTCATTTAAGGTTTGAACTAAACACAATGTTGTTTAGTTTATTATTTAGATCCAGACAAGAATCGTGGTGATCATGTTTATATTTATCATCTACTTTAGTTGTATAAAATGCGACTATATATCTAAATAATAATTAAAACTAGCAATAATTCCGACTTATTAGTAACGAATTCTCAAAAATAAAACACTGTAAAACAATTGTAATGTTTCCTATGCGATTCGTTTTTCGTAACAATAGATATATTTTTGGATTTTCATTTCCATAAATTTCAAATTATATGGTGCATAACCTACACTAGATTTTCTTATGCAATATTCGTGAATATAATTTACATTGTGTAGTTTTAGATTGCAACCCAGTTATAAATATTTTATTATAATGAAAACAATCATAACAATTTTACATTGATCTTACTTATACGAAAAAATGTTTCTTGGATAAAATGATTTTACCAATTTTACTAGGTAAGCATTTATATACATTGTCTTATAGATTTTACCTATGCATTAACTCTCTTCTTTCTCAAAATCGCAAGATAATCTTGCGATTTTTTTAAAGATGAAATCAAGTAAATGACATTGGCAACGCCTCATTTAATGGGCGCCTTATAAATTTAATAATAGAATTTAAATTGATTGGTCGTCATAGTAGCAATAAATCGTGATTCCGTCATAATCAATGGAAAAAGTTAGGCGTTGCTCGCCTTGGCAGTAATGGATGGCTGTAATGGATATTTCCTACTGTTCGCCCACTGTCCGCACAAATGTTTACAAATACATTTTAGAAATGGGCGGTAGAAAAGTTAAAGAACGAAATAAAAGATATATCCTAAGAACAATAATTAATTGACTTTGGCTAAATAGAAGCCTTAATTGTAACTGGACACTTTATAAGCGCGTTGTCTATTTAAGTAGGACCTAGATCTAAAGAAATGTTACATTTCAATTTCACCACTAAGGCATGATCATTTGCCAGATTGGGAGTTAGGCTAAGCCGACGCTAATATTGCGTATATTTATAGACCTCTACAAACAATATTAGATTTGTAACATAGTAATATTCAGATTAATAATTTTCTTTAATTTGTTTCAGTTATTATCTCAGTGGATTGGACACAGGAGCACTTAACTTTTGTAATTTTGCCTTTTATAATACTTGACTTTTACTGTATTAAAATAATAATTCTTAAATTAAATAATTGGCTTTTAGTATTCAATTTAAATAAAGGGAAGATAAATACTGTTGTAAAGTTAAATAATAAGATAAATACAAATTTAGTTTCTTGTTTCAAATAAAGTTCAGGAGAAGTATTTAAATAGACGTTGATAGTAAAAATCTAGTCCTAGTAGAAAGTACTATGCCTATTTGAAAACCTGCCAATAATTATTCGTTTTTCATCCAGATGGCCAATTCTTGTAACAAAAACTGCTCAAAATAGAGTTCCGTCAAATGTTAACTGAAATGCAATAAGTTTACGTTACATTAAACCGTTATTTTAATTTAGAATAATACCATTGGTGTTGTGTTCATATTTATGACTTGATGATTTACAGAGCAGTTTTTATGCGAATTAGGCTTCAGGATAAAAATCCTTTTATTGACTACAAAAAAGAAAGAGAGCCTTAATTTGAAATTTATGTTATTTTTCCATTATACTCTACGTGATGTTCTTTCCATCAGCCTGTGAACTACTGTGATATGGCCAAGGTGTGTGTCCACGACAATCGCGTGGTGTGTGCGACCACTGAGAATGGCTGCACTCGACGGAACTTCCTCGATCAGTGTGACATGTACGAATACAACTGCGATTATAATTCTGGTACGTAATAATAGAATCAAATTAATGGACGGTTATAAAAGATTTTGCTTTAGTAGATATTAAATAGTTAATTTGGTAGCCACTCTAGACGTCTCAAGCGAAATAATAGCAATAAAGCCAATAATACAAGTTAAAGGAGTTACGTATCGAGATTTCGATGGTCAATCTTAATCTTATAGGTGCTATGGATACATATCACTAAATCTTCCAAGTTTAAAATATATAACAATTAAGTTCTATATGTGACTCTTTATAATTTACGTAAAACAAAAAATATACCTACAAATCGACGTGACAAACGCCTTTCTTTTAGTACTCAGTGTAATCAAATCCCTTAGGATCTTGATGAACAATGAAATAGATAAATTTTCAAAAAGTATCATTTTAGACAATAGCAAAAAATCGACTGAAACAAATATATACAAATTACGTAAAATATAGACATTCCATAATTGGTAACACTACCAAGTGATATTGTTCGACGTATATAAAAAGCGTTTCATTATTAACACCTATTGTAAAAATATAGCTCATCAAATGTAATGTTCTCTCGTCGCTTTGAAAATTAGTCTCATTACACGCTTTATCTAAGTTAAATACTTTAGACCATAGATCAACAACACAAAACATACGTTATTTTCAATTTAAAATTTCATGATTTATTACTACTAATTTACTGGTTCATTCCCTCAATATGTTACCACCAGAATTTATTAAAGAATTTTATGTGCGATTTGTTTAGATCCCACAAAGAAAATTAGCTATTACATCACACTTTTTACTTTCAAGTTGTAAGTTTGAAACCGAGAAATTATCAGCTTCAGCTTCATCACGAATACGTTTGATGTAAATCCTTACATCTCAACCCATTGCTCATTTTGAATACCCAATTGGAAAAAAAAAATGTATTTCTTTTTTGGTGTCAGTACATTAATGGCTCTTACTAGCTGCTGTCATATTTAATATAGTGTAAACGATAAGTACTTATACATATTTAAAGCATATCTAATTTTTCAGAAGCTATTTATGCTTGTGAAAGGACTTAGTTTACGTATTTTGGGTGACATATGACACTAAAACCCGAAATAAATGCATCTTAAAGTTGGAGTAAAACTACAGATAAAACCTGATATACATATATTACATATTAACATGTTTTATCTGCTATATTTCAGATTACAAAAAACAAACGGGACAGAAGATTTTATGCACGAGTGGTCAACCAGATTACCAATGTTGATCACAGAGAATTTGAATGATTAATAAAATATTTGAAACAATTGATACTGGTTTTACTCCAATCTTTAAAGAAGCCCGTATTCATTACTAATCATGTTTCATGAAAATCCCTTTTTTATATATATTTTCATATTATGACTATATATTTTAAAGATTAGTAGATAATATGCATATTATAATCTTCTTTTATACTTAATATTTCTAAAAGTTATAATGCATAATGAAATCCTTTTAATTAAATTGTTAAACTGAGAATCATGTATCTTAACAAAGATAATTATATCTTATATAGTATATTAATAAAATATACTTTTTACTTATTATTTAAACAAAGATATACATTTTAAATGTCTTCCATACAATTATGCATTATGCATTCATAAAAGTTGTAACCCAGTATTGATTGGGTAGCATAATTGTATGGAAGACATTTAAAATGTATATGTATATTTGAATTTGAATCTCAATTGAGATTCAAATTCAAATAAGTAAATATTCAGGAGTTTCAACTGTAATTATGATTTTATTTTATTGTTTATTTTATAAAAAATTTAGACTCGCGCTTATCGGCTACTTTAATTCAAAAACAAAAAGTAAAGTATTTGAACTCAAATAACATTTTGCCAAATTTTGTTGTTCCATCAAAGTCCGTTCAGTAGTTTATGCGTAAAAGAGTCATAAATATCTATCCATCCATCTATCCCCACAACCTTTCACATTTATAATAGTAATTGGATTATCAGGCATCAATTCCTTATCAACTAAAACATATAATAAAAATCACTGGGTCTGAATAACTTCTTAAAAATATGCCATTTCAGGTTATCAAGAAACTTATATTCTTTTTTGCGTCGGTTCAAAGCTGGTGGTAGAAAGCCCTGAAATATATTCGACGATAAGTAAAACAATCATCACTTATCCCACTATTGCTCCTACTCAAACTGCACCTTATCGCTCTACCACAATGAATAATCATTGTATTACGAAACCTAATTGTCTGACGAACAATCCTGATTGTAAAATTACAACCCGCGCATATCCAGATTGGTGCTATACTCTTCCAGAAACAATAAGTCACATCACGTGTCCAACTTGGCATTATACTAGTCAAAGCTCTTCAGCTATAACCACGCGTATTACCAGCCCATTTACTATTACAAATCCAGATTTGTATTATATTTATGATGATGCAACAACTATTACTACTATTCGTCCAACAAGTGATTTTAGCCGTCCTACAAGAACTACTACTATAAGTAGTCCCACAAGAACAAACTCTGGTACTATAAACACTATAACTCCTCCTACTAGAACTACTACTCAAACTGCGGCTACCACTAATATTCCTACAACTACTATAGCTCGCCCTACAAGGACTACTACTGCTACCCCACCATCTACTTCAAGACTTACAACAACTACTCTTACAACGTCAGCAACTGCTGCTACTCCTATCACTACCACTACTACTATGTCAACTACATCTACAATCTATTCTAAGATGACTACTGCACCTAGTACAACTACTCATCCTAAGAGCACTATTCCACTACCCACAGTTTCTACTCCCACTACTATAACTACATATCTTACAAGTACTACTAATCCTCGTACGGTTTCTACTACTACGCCTCGTGCAGTTTCTACTACTATTCCTTTAACTACACTTCCTACAAGTACTACTACGCCTACAACTACAAGTATCACTACTCCTACAACTAAACTTTCTGCAAGTACTACTACTCCTACAACTACCCTTCCTACAAGTACTACTATCCATCTCACAGTTTCTACTATGACTACTACTCCTACAACTGCACTTCCTAAAAGTAGTACTCATCGTATAGTTTCTACTACTACTATTCCTCCTACAACTTTTACTAGTACTACTACATCTTCTCAATTTCCAAGTACTACAATATCTCCTACAATTACTACTGACACTACTACTACTGTTCATTTTGCAATTTATACAACACATCCTATAATTACTACTCCTATTAATACTACTGCTCAATTTGTAAATACAAATATAGCTCCTTCAGTTCCTACTGCTACAACAACCACTAAGCCTGTAACAACAACAGCATCCACTACTACTATTCATTCTACAACTACTCCCCCTCTTACCACTGCCTCCGTTACTACTGCTCCTCTTACTACTGCTTTTCTTACTACTGCTTCTCTTACTGCTGCCCCTCTTACTACTGCCCCTCTTACTACTGCCCCTCTTACTACTACTTTTCTTACTACTGCTTCTCCCACTGCTGCCCCTCTTACTACTGCTTCTCTTACTACAACCCCTCTTACTACTGGCCCTCGTACTACTACAACGACAAAGAAGCCTTCATCAACGATTCGTGAAAATTACTCTGAGGACGGAAATAAAAAAGAAGAGACTAACATAATAACAGAGGACAATCGACAAATTAATACAAAGTCCGATTTAACTACAATGTTGACGTACGAAATTCATAGTGAAAATTATATATACCATACAACAAAACCGTTTACTGAGGCAACTACATGGTGGTACCCGACGTTTTGTGATGATATTAATTGCGAGAGGCCGGTTACATGGATCACCAGGTCAAAGAAGACCACGCGATGGCAAAATAAAGGATTTCGTTACCAATTCTTATAATGACATCAATATTCTTGTATTATTTAGAAAGAGCTATTTTTGTTGAAAGTGTGACCATTATTAATATGGAGGTTTTGAAACAATTTTATCAATATTGTATATTATCTATCTAGTAACATATAATATTAAATTATTAGTGCACTTGTTCAATTATGATTACTATATTAATGCCCACAGTATCATGCCAGATGAACTTTATTAATCTGCCAGTAAAAAGATTAGGAGATAAGTCAGATTCTGGTTATTTTAAAAACCCTTATCTTCTAGACTCTGACAGCTAGAAGCTGGTTATATATGAAACAATATATGACATGTCAATAACTCAAGCCCCTAAATAATTAATACCATACCTGCTTCTTTCTGGCTGTCTTTTACACAAGGAACTTTGACATCAGCTAGAATCTGGTTGTCTGCCACTCAAGAGGATTAAGAATATATAGCAGATTGTACACACAGTACAGTACAGAAAAGATACTGCCTCGTATCCTTACGGGACTATTCGAGTTATCAAGTCAACTACTGTTCATAGTGCTCATATAATAGATACATAGGAATATTCAAAGTAGACGCTGTTTTGCATCAATCAGTTTTTATTATAGAGTCTTACACTTGCACTGGCCTCGGTAAAAGCTCTATCCCGCTTTAGATTATATTTTAAAGGGACTCTTGTACGTTAGACCATAAAGACAGCTTTCTGAATGTTAGTATACTTTCTTACATAAGATGTTCGAAATTTATTAATGAATCATTTATCTGCATAAAAGCTGTTTTGTTTTAAAGTTTGATGGACATTTGTGAACATCTTATATATCCATGATATGCAAGGTTTATTAATAGTATTAATCCAATACTCATTATAATTAAATTTACACGTTACAGTAAACTTTAGATTGCCATAAAATATTAGAATATTGTGAAAATCGTTATTCAAGGTATGCAATTTCAGGTTATCAAGAAACTTACATCATGTATTGTTTTGATTCTGATCTAGCAGTAGAAAACAAAGAGTCTAATTTGGCAAATAGAGCACCTGCTATTTGTCCTAAGCCTAATACTCCATCAAATGTGCAAAAAACTTCGGTGCATCCAACTAGATCAAATTGTTTTACCACAAATTCTGATATTGATATTTGTAATAATAATTGCAATAAGGATGAAAAGAAACATGAAACATGCAAATCAACAATAGATTTGACTGTTGATGATGAAACTGATTCAGGTGGATATGTTAAATGTGACAGACCTTTAACATGGATTACCACTACAAGAGTATTTAGGAACTTGCGTAGACTGCTTTATCGTGGCACTGAGCAGATAAGAGACGAAGAACCGTACAAGAATAAAATTAGTCCAAAATTTGAATCAGCCACTAATATGACCACGAAAATCCTAAGTGATGAGGCGTTAAATGAAATAGTAGCAAGTACGCATATACCTACGCGAATAAATTCTAAGGTGTTTACAACAAATTCCTTTGTCAAGGAAACTGCTTGGTGGTACACAACGAATCAGCCTCATGACAAGGTTACTGCCACTCTATCCGAGACTAAGCCCATGATTTACGAAGATATAGAGGAAAATCAAAAAGAATCTCAAAGCGTCATAGTCTCCAAATTAAAATTTATTACGCGTTTAGCTGCTGAAGACGCAAGTGATAATGATATTTACGATGACCATAGTATTAAATCTGTAGAATATCTATTTAAACATAAAACTATGAAACCAAATCGTACTATAATAAATGTTTTACCAAAGAAAAGTACTTGGTGGTTCCTAACAAATAGTGGGATGACTAATAATCCAGTCAACAGCATCCAAATGGCGTATGAAGAAGATAATGACCAGAAAGAAGAGGAATTGCAAACGAACAAATATTTTACAATATCTAAATCAGCTGTAAGTTGGCCCCCAATAGCTTTAAGTGATAATGATATCGATCGCCTGTTCATCCCTGAAGATAATACAATAGAACCGACCTCTAATATGTCTATAAGAAACTTATTTGCCGAAGAAGCATGTAAAAATGAAAATTGTGCAAAATCGACTACATCAACTAAAAGTATACTGGATTATGAAGATATCGAGGAAAGCAAAGATATGGGTTCAGAATACTTATACTAACTGAGGCCTTACCTATGAAAACTATAGAAACCTCACAAAATGACGCAACGTCGCCGTCGTCTATTTTGTAAGACATGTCCATGCTTTAATGGAAACATTACGATCTATTGTAAAATAAAATATTGTTTCTTAGATATGTGTATCTTTTTATTCAGAAGGCACCTAAAACTTTATAGTTAAATATAGCTAGACATTTTATCACCATATTATAATAAAAATACACACCATTATGGGCCCTCTTCGAGTCTTTTGTCAACATTTCATCTACGTGCATGCATGCATCTACGCTATAACATTGAATGTATGATCTTGATAAAGTTAAGATCAGCGGTGCATATTCTCATGTTTTTTAAACTATTACAGAGTTTAGCAAATAATATCTTTGAGTATAATTTATATTGATACATATAACATTAGGAAAGCTTTTTTACAGAATAGTATTTTGCATAGAGTTACTTATTCTAAAGTAGTTTTATACAAATACACTTTTAGACTTTCAAATGACATCATGTTTGGAGGAGATGACGACGATACTTACAATCACAGAGATAAATCCAAACGGACAAGAAATAAGTGACACACTAACGAATAAAAGTTCTACAGTTATTTCTCCATCAAACATGTTGCAAAAATGTAGAAGACCAAGTTCGTGGATTACAACAGAAAAAGGAGAAACAAGAGATTTTTATAGAATATTAGCAAATGTATTATAAACCAGGATTATTTAGTAACCTAGTACACAGTTCTTTCTACTTATTAACTTAAATAAATATGTTTATGATAATGCTTTGTTATTGGGCAAATATTTTTTTTTGCTTGCGCTGATAGTTCTGCTTTACATATTATAGTCCTGTTATAGTAATATGTATAAGGTTAGTTTTATGTTTACTTACTTACCAAAGTTAACCTCCAATAAATTAAAGAACATTATAATTTTACATGCTTATTTCACTAGTTATATTTTTATATCTCGCTTACAGTGTTAATGTTTAACGCAAGATGATACAGGAATTTTTTGATTCTTTAAGCTTTTTAATTATTTTTCCACAGTCCTGCAGCGTTAGCTCATTGGGGAGACCAACAGACTGCAATGCAGAGAGTCTCGGGTTCGAACCCACGTCGCGCACCTCTGACTTTCGGAAGTTATATGACTTTTCGAAATTATGTGCGTATTGATTGACAATTATCGCCTGCTCCGTGCCTCGGAGAGCACGTTAAGCCGTCGGTCCCGGCTGCCATGAACATCTATGGCAGTCGTTATTTGGAAAGTCAGTACCCACTAATATCCTGACACTGGTCTAGCCTTAGGGTATCGTTAACCTTCGGGTTTCGGAGGTCAGGTGGCAGCCGCTCCGTGTAAAAACCAATATCCAGTCAAATCTGGTTGGACCAGAAAAGCCGACCCCAAGTGACTTGGGAATAATAAAGGCTAAGAGAGAAGAAGTTCTGATTGCTTTTTCTTTATGTTATATGCATAGACGTACAGATATTAAATCGACACTTTCAGACGGTTGTTTAGTGTTAAAGCAGAGGCACATTAGCAATATTTTATATCCTATACTTGAATAACCTATATTTCCCAAATAAATTAATTAAAATAATAATACTAATATAACAATAATATTCTACCACATACACACAACACCATCTAGCCCAAAGTAAGTACAGCTTGTACTATGGGTACTAGACAATGGATAAACATACATTTATACTTTTTTTTTGTAAATCTATACATATTAGACATAGAAACACCCAGACCAAGACAAAAATCCATGTTCATGCACACAAATGTTTGACCTGTGCGGGAATCGAACCGCGACCTCAGGCGTGGCAGTCGGTTACACTAACCACTACGCCACCGAAGCCGACAAGAGTCTATATTTAAGTATTCCAAGGTTATTACCGAGGTTTGTGTGTATGACTATCAAGATAAAATAAATAAAACACTAAATAGGCATTGTATTACTAACAATAAATTCTACAGATTTACTTGATTTAATTAATGTTATTCTTGTCTTTCGATTATTTCTTTGATTTTTTGAACTTATTAATGAACCAATCGTCAGCAAATATTCTAAGATTTCCATTGTAAAAGGATTCTATTTCTTGTAGAGGTTTGCCTTCTGTCTCCGGCATGAAGAAGTACAGGAACACGGTGCCGACGTAGCCGAAGGCAGCGTATGTGGCAAAAGCGCCTGCCAGTTTGAAGTTAGTTTCCAAGTCTATGAGCGTCTTAGCTCCTATGAAGGAGACAATGTAATTCCACGCAGCGGCTATTCCTTGAGATGTAGCACGACTCCTGAAAATATAAAGACATTATTCTCCTAACGGCTGTTCATATTCTCAATGGAAGTCTTAGTAGTTATTTATATTTGAAACCTAGAATAGACTCTAGATCTCAAATAGAATAATAACTAAAACAATTCTTACTGTAGAGAATTAGTATATTCTAAATCCTGGAAATTAGTATATTCTAAATACTGGAAATTAGTATATTCTAAATACTGGAAATTAGTATATTCTAAATACTGGAAATTAGTATATTCTAAATCCTGGAAATTAGTATATTCTAAATACTGGAAATTAGTATATTCTAAATCCTGGAAATTAGTATATTCTAAATACTGGAAATTAGTATATTCTAAATACTGGAAATTAGTATATTCTAAATCCTGGAAATTAGTATATTCTAAATACTGGAAATTAGTATATTCTAAATCCTGGAAATTTGCATATTCTAAATACTGGAAATTAGTATATTCTAAATACTGGAAATTAGTATATTCTAAATCCTGGAAATTAGTATATTCTAAATACTGGAAATTAGTATATTCTAAATACTGGAAATTAGTATATTCTAAATCCTGGAAATTAGTATATTCTAAATACTGGAAATTAGTATATTCTAAATCCTGGAAATTAGTATATTCTAAATCCTGGAAATTAGTATATTCTAAATCCTGGAAATTAGTATATTCTAAATACTGGAAATTAGTATATTCTAAATCCTGGAAATTAGTATATTCTAAATACTGGAAATTAGTATATTCTAAATCCTGGAAATTAGTATATTCTAAATCCTGGAAATTAGTATATTCTAAATACTGGAAATTAGTATATTCTAAATCCTGGAAATTAGTATATTCTAAATCCTGGAAATTAGTATATTCTAAATACTGGAAATTAGTATATTCTAAATACTGGAAATTAGTATATTCTAAATACTGGTAATTAGTATATTCTAAATCCTGGAAATTTGTATATTCTAAATACTGGAAATTAGTATATTCTAATTCCAGAGATTTAGAATATTCTAGCTGAACCCTATTATACTTAGCTAATTGATTGTTAATATTATTTATCTTTTATAATTTTAATATGCTATATTGTGCTAAAATCAGAGCAGAAAAATATAATAATCTTTTTAGGTAGTTCTATAGCTGCGTTGAGTCCGGCAATATATGTATCTGAGATATAATAATAGCTGTTTTCATGTATCCGCTATAGCGCGGGAGTTAAAGATGTAGCTGGTCCAAATATACTATTTGTATATTTTTCCCATACTTTACACGTAGTTTGAACATCCATTTTAATAATTTCTAGGATGTCCTCCTTTATCTTTTTTCAGCTAAACATTAAATAATGAACTGACCTGTACGGAAATACTTCTCCTAATAAAATCCAGGAAACGTTAATGCCAGCAAATATAGTGAGCCCATAGAAGAAGACCAAAGGCACCATACTCTTTTTTTTGGAAATGTCTTAAAGTCGTATGAAAAGACGTCGTCACTTAAATGTATGTAGGCGTATACACTAAGCCCTGTACAACATATTGTCGAGCCGAGCATTGAGCCGAGGCCAAGCTTGCGTTTGCCAAGGTACTTGATGCTTCCAAGAACTATAATACTTCCTAGAATACTTAAAACGCCAACCATAATCTGAAACGTATAAAGTGTATAAACTTTTTACATATTACATATATTTGGGGCAGTAGTACAAAAACTAGCTTACAACAATTACAAAGAAAACAAAATAAAATAATCAAAATTTATTTAAATTACCGTATTTAACACCGACCTGCAATGTTTATGAACAATCTAAAATTATGAATAAATAATATTTACAGTACCTGTCTACTAATCAGAAAAAATCTAAATAAAACCATTCATACAAACCTGTCATTTATTAAAAAATCTGATATAAATAAACGTAGCATTCGTCGAGCAAGTCTACTTGTTCTGCCAAAAATAAGAACGAATTATGGGAAAAATAATATAACTTGAAGGTATTCAACTATATAACAGTCCGCCCTTTTTTTTTTTTTTTTTTTTTTTACGTGGGGGAATGCATGACGCATACCCCTCCGCGGGGGCGGGCGGAGGGGTTATGTCGGACTCGCCGGGGTAAAAGAAAGATGGTAAAGATGTTAAAGTACCTCCCGGAATACCGACTAAACCTACCACGGTGTTCCTCAACAAAACCACTATCGACGGGGCCGCGCGAATCACTTTCGCATGCGGTCGCGACCCCGCCGAGGTTACGGCCCGCCGTATGAAACGGCAGGCCACTACACGAAAGACCTACCCTATAGGCACATCTAAAAACTCCCTACTGTCCCCCCTAGAGGGGAGACGGACTCGACACAGAGGCGCGCGTGGGAACACGCACGCCGCCTCTCGGACCTGGTGCTGAACGGATGGCGGGCCGGCCCACAAAGCCCGCCACCCCCAGGTCAATCCTCAGGGTGGCTGGAGGTCGTCTCGCGCCCTCCGGCGCCCGGCTCTGCGGTTGGGGAGAGGGTTCAAACGCTCCCTCTCCCGCTCCGCCGCCTCCTTGATGGAAATGACTTTCTCACAAAAGGAGGCGACGGCGTTCCACGACCTCTCACTCCGGACCATAGACTGAACTACGGCCGGGAGCGAGAGGGCAACCAATCCGACTGCCGCGATCAACTCACGGCGCTGCGATGCCCAGGCGGGGCAAACCGCCAAAGTGTGCAGCGCCGTGTCCTCAACAACGTCGCGGCAGTCGCCGCAGTGGTGACAACCGGGCGTCTCTTGCCGGCGTATACGACAACAGTCCGCCCTTACATATAAGAAATGTTGACACATTTAGCTCATTTAAGTCCACATTATCTCACTATATAAAAAACAACCGCTCGTTTCTCATTTACAAGATATTTATTGAACTTTTATTAAATATGTAAATGTTCTAGGTGACCATTGTATGAAATAGTATTGTTTATGTTAAAATACGTTATTCTCATGTAGTAGTTGTAGTTGTATCTTATGTGGGGGCCAGTCAGTGCAGACCGGCGACACTTCGAGCCAGTGGGATCTTTTGTGTCGACACTTTCCCAATAACGACTGCCATACACGTTCATGGCAGCCGGGACCGACGGCTTAACGTGCTCTCCGAGGCACGTAGCAGGCGATAACTGATATTCTCATGTAAGTGGCTTCTATTGTCTTTTTTGAGAATAAATTCTTTAAACCTAAACTTCAGATAAAATTTTGTAGACAACGGAAAGTTACTGAAATGTTTGTTGCTTTTTACTTTAAACACGCATGAATTATTTTAAATCCTGTTACCTTTTTAAATAGGTAGTAGTACAGCTATGACAGTTTTTTGTTCTATGATAAGATGCAGTAGCAGACGTCTGCATCTTATTATGCTACAAGAAGCAACCCTGCGGCAGCACTGGAGGTCGTACTAATCGTCAGAAAGATTTAGTGTGTCCTCCAGTACTGCTGGAGTCGTTATCATGCAACCTGTAGTTGGCAGGCAGGCAAATCGCTGTCGGTTTTGTACATATATCATTTATAATAGTGCTCAGTAGAGTGCGAAGCCACCACACCTTGGCATTGTTTGTTATTATGGGGCGTATATGGTATAAATGCTGGTGTACATGTTTAACAGATGCGGCACAGCTATCGCTTGTCTCCTTCCAGGCAAGCTAAAATAACAAAAAGATTTTAGCTTGCCTGCATATTTGAAAGACCTGAAGCTATCCATTTAAAGTAATAATAATAATAATAATTTATTGCATAAAATAGGTACACTGTTTGACACACATTCTTTGTTTTGTAATATTAATATGTACAATAAATTAAGATATAAAATTAAAAATAAAAACATACAGAAACAATAAAAAATAATACAATAAAAAGTCCCTTTTTTAATACGTACATGTGTGTGTAAGTATGTGTGTGTGTGTGTGTGTGTGTGTGTGTGTGTGTGTGTGTGTGTGTGTGTGCGCGTGTGCGCGTGTGCGCGGGTGCGCGCGTGCGCGCGTGCGTGTGCGCGTGCGCGTGCGCGTGCGCGTGCGTGTGCGCGTGCGCGTGCGCGTGCGCGTGCGTGTGCGTGTGCGTGTGCGTGTGATGAGTTATGTATATAATATTATGAATGCAGTGAAAGACCAACCAAATCCTGTGCATTTAAATAACATTTGACAATATCAGTTGTTCTGTCTCATCGTAGCTGAAAAAAAGTCATGATATTATCCTGTTCATTTGGATTAGTTGCTTATATGAATGACACTTACACTTCTACTGTTACCAAGGCGATATTTCTCGAATTCAAGTAATGTATACCTACAACAATAGTTTTGCTATCATCAGTCATGCCCAACGCTCCGCATATATTCACCAAATAGGGTTTGGATGGGAAAAAGCCGTTCATTACGAAGAAGGTGAAGTACAACACACTGAAGACCAGCGGCCTTAACGTCTCCTTGCACAACATCACAATTTTGAACTTGATGAAGAATCTGCAAAAGAAGTTATTCTTATATTTAAGTAATCATAAGAGTAGTGGATGTTTGTATACTCTTAGCTGTCTCCCCCTTGTTTATAAGTATTGCTCCGCAGCTGTGGGTCGTGGCGTGACATTATATATGCTACTTTTGGATAAAGTAGCTTTCTAATATTGCAAAAAATTTTACATCGGTCCATTAGTTTGTGTGTTTACTTGTTACAAACAAAAATACAAATAATTTTTATTTATAATATTGGTATAGATTAGTTACTAAAAACACGCTAAATAAGATCAGGGCGGCAATTTTTAATTTTACATAAAATAACTCGTTGTGGACCATTATTTGGAGAAATCCGGTTTAAGGGAACTACTAGGTACTTTTTAAAGAAAATGGTACACCGTTTTGTTGCTCGAGGGTCGTACGTGTGCGGCGTAAGTATGGTGATATTGTTAGTACATCTTACCCGGTAAGTAAAAGTATCGCAGGCTTTACGAGTTCCTTTCCTACCATATCCATTCCTCTATATTCCCTTACTATTGCGAGCGCGCATATTTGATGTATTATTGTCTCTAATCTTTATGCTTAAGCTCAATATAGGATAGCATATTAAGTATTATTATCGAATTTACCTTTTAAATATATTCATATTCTGATGTTTACAATCAGTAGCTGTTATCCCGTGTTTCTCTTCATTCCCTTTACTTTCTTGATTACATATGACACAATATTCTATCGTCTTCGCGTATTCGACCAAATTATCGAACTCCTCACGAACCATTTCGGGTGTAGTCCAACCGCGGAGGTAACAAAGAGACTTTAAGGCATCCTTTTGTCTACCTTGAAATAGAAGCCACACTGGTGTTTCTGGCACCTAATAGACACCATTAGAAAAAATACTTAGTATGAAATAGTTTCATGCATACTGAAATAACTCTCTTATTCTAAATCAAAAATCTAATTTGTTTTAGATCGTCAAGTTATTGTATACCAGTAACTTGAACATCTACGATGCTGCTTTTACTAAATAAAATCGAATTATACAAATGCATTTTAATGTCTATCAATGGTCGATTGTTATAAAAAGTGCGCTCGCTACGTCTCTCTTACCAAAATAGGTTTCACGTATTCTAAAGCGAGTTTGTACAACTCGAATACAATAGAACATTAAGTAATTCATTTATCACTTATGAACGTCAAGTAATAATGAGTTTACTAAAGAGACGTTCAAATTACTCAGAGCAGACAAACATAAATATTCACTCACCACAGTAATTGCTAATAGCATAGTAATGATGGGCACGGAGAGACTCGCCAGTTCACAGCAACGCCTACCACGTATATTATAGACATGCCGACAGACAAGAACACTTGCGTTATACTACTTAAGGCTCCTCGGACCGATGGTTCGCTGGAATGAAAAGTTTGATAATAACTCTTTCAATATGTTATAGATACTTTTGCTAACTTAAGTCTTCCCTTAGGACTTAAGACTGCGCCGAGCGAAATGTGCCAAAAAAGGCGGTCACAGTTAAGTGAATAAAATCAACACTTTTTGTTTAATACCAATATAAAATATACATTTACCATAACAATGAATGTGTTTACAATTACTCCGTGTAAAAAACTTAAAATAATTAATATTTTCGCCTACAAAATTACGTAAATTTGCAAAAACGTAAGCTCGTGTTATGTGATTTTTAGATTATAGCAGTAGAAATCTATCCTATTTTACAGCTTAAACGAAACATAAATAGTTATATTACAATTTGTCCGTCCTAAATATTAATAGACAATAAAGATAAATATTTATCAAAAAAGCACTTCAAATCCTCCATACAATTTTACTATGGCGGCTGCGCGCCGATTTGATTCTTACGCTCGGCGCAGTCTTAAGATAACGCCATACTATTTCATAAAAATCAGATCGTCAAAATGCATTTCGCCAAACGGATTTGAATGAAACTTGGCATAACAGATCTTGTCCGGAATTATCATATGGAAACTTTATACATTTCACGCGGGTGAATTTACGAGCAGAGACCAGTTTATATCTATATTATTTTCTAACAACAGATAAATACTAAACTTGTAATATATTCAATAAATGGGCATTATACGTTGACCAGTCGGTTCTTACCTGATTTCACTAAAATAAATGCATACAGGCGCCTCCATCATTGCTGAACCAAGACCCAAGAGTGCATTCGCAATGAACAAACTTGGCAAACTCCACACGAAATATAAGAGTAACCATGCGACCACATGAGGAATGTTTACTAGAAATGTGGCTGTCTGCCTGCCAAAATAGTCTATTAGGGGTCCTGACACCAGTGCTCCAAGAGTCTGTGCCAGGAATGCAAAACTACCTAAAAAGGAGTTATCATATGATTATTTTTCTGACTTGCCTTATTTGGTAAAGAAACAAAATATTAAAATCATTCACTTACTAAACGTATATTCGTTGTTTAATAAATAGAGATGGCGAAAACCAAAGGTAATACATAAGTATGCTTCTCTCCACGTATATACATGTGTATATACGTGGAGTACGTATATACATACCTACCAGTACGCCATATGTGTTTACTAAATAACAAAAGCAAGTAAAATATTGAATATAAGTCTATATAGGATAAACTTGAAGACTTGAAGTGTTCATTGGAAATTGTTTTACCAAACAGTCTTAAAGTACGAACTCTTAAGTACGCACGCAAACTACATAAATTGTGGTGTAATTATAAGTGAAACCTAAATAATAAGTAAATAAACCTACTTCTTTCCTTTTTAAAGATATTTAGGCATTAGGGATAATTTCTGTATCGCTGGGGATTTAACATTTAAGCAACGGACATAAAGAACAACCAGACTCGGACCAATAATTTCTGGATTGGAAATTTTATCGCCTGTAGGATACATACCTACAATTCTAGATGTATATACTAGCAGTACCGAATACATTATTTAAACCACTTCGTCATCTGTGCAGTGAAATTGACGGTCCTAGTATATGCTTTTATGTATACAATACATTTAAAATATGTACTTACCGAACCATGATGCTTGCTTATCGGTAAGAGATAGAACATCATGCCCATTCAGTAGATCAGGCATTGCTATCGTGACAAAACCGACTGCCATTCCCAAATCAAGTAAAAGTAAATTCGGTGCCATGCTTGCTACAAACTGAAATAATAAATGGATGTATTTTTATAAGTTTTCAGAAGATGACGAAGAGCAGAGTTTTATTCACGAGACGCTCATAACCAGTTGCACTCACTGATCAGTAAGCGGTTAGCGAGGTTAAGCAATGTTGGGTGCGGTCAGTCTATAGATGGGTGACCGCTTAGTGGTATTTCATTTGAGCGTCTCCGTGCTTCGGAGGGCACGTAAAAAGTTGGTCCCAGTTGTTGTCAAATTGACAGCAGTCGTTAAACCATGTCAGAGGCCTACGGGGGCTTGAACAACTCTTGACAACAGGTTGGCCACTAACCACACGAAAAGAATTCACGGGTCGGGTTAAATGTTTTGTGTTTTACTGTTTAGAAATTCTTAGTAGCAGCGATTCAAGGGCTATATCAATAACAATAAGCTCACTTCTATTTCAGGGAATTTAAAAGATAGAACATAAATGCGGGTGTGGGACTTCATTACATTCCGGGATATCTATATAGGTGTGGGTTCACGTTTAATAAAGTTCAACAAATGGCATAATTGCATTCGAATTTTATCATAAAGATAGAGAGCAGAATGCTCCTATGACGTCGCAAATTCGTACGAAAATATTCGGCGACATATAAAATAAGGCTTGTTATTTGCACGGTAAAATTTGTTTTTGCAACATTTTCATTAAAACTCGAAAGGACATCAACAATGATTATAAATATTTACTGCGCCTTTCTCAAATTATGCTTTAACATTGTTATAAGTTTCAAGGCTAATGATTTGACTGTCTGACTTAGATTTGTACACAAACTAAATAAGATATGAACAAGATCTAAAGCTGAAGTAAATATGCAAAGAAAAAGGTAAATATACATACATATAAAAAAACCAAATGGTGTTAAAAAACCAAATGCTTATCCACACCAAGATTTCTGAGATTTAAAAGTGATTAAATCTCAGAAATCTTAACCTGAGTGTATACGATTTTAATTTTCTCATAAAACCAGGCTCTTAATTTTATAATAATTAATTTTATTGCCACAACATGGTGTGCCAATATTCAATTAACACAATTAAATGTCTATTACATTAATTATAAAATATTATACTCAATTACATAACCTGGTGATAATTTTCAATAGTTTGGTAATATGAAAAAAGGGTCCTATTGTTATATTATTCAAGTTACAACAAATTTAAGTGGTTTTAATGCGAAATTAAGTAAATTTTTGACCAGTATGCAAAATGATTAATTTAATAATAACTAATGTTTGATGCGCATCTTATAATAATACTGATATAACTATCAGTATAATTATAGAAAAAAAAAGTTATAACAGTTTTACCAAACTTTTTTAAGACCTATCAAGAAAGAAGTCTCTATAGGTTGATTGGGGTTTTGAGCACTTTATGCCGTGACAGACACACGTTAAAACTTATGACATGTTTCTTATTCCGAGTACTTAACAATCATTTTTAGAATTCGAAAAGTCTCTTATACAGTAGCTTTGTCCGTCCGTCCGTCTGTGTGTTATACAACTTTCAACTCAAGAACCGTAAGAGCTAGAGACGGTCAACATCATTCGACTCAGCATAGTCTATATATCCCCGAAATGACAGTGACCGTTGACCTCTGACCTTTGCATATATTATTTTGCGAACTCTAAGATTTACGGCAATTCATTGCCGTTTCTCACTTGTTTATATATAGATTAAACATGCTTTATAACTTTATATGCATTTGTTTAGAATGATTTCTGTATTATGTTAAATAGCTATAAATAAATAATATTTTGCAATGCCCTCTAATTTGCCATGGCTGTAAAAGCCCGCTAAGTTTTAAGTGACAATTATAAAATATTTAATTTAAATAAATAAATGATTTAAATATTATACAAATGTTTTTTAGAATAAATAGTTTGAAATAAGTACCTATTATATTTATATTCTACTCAGTCAAATGACCTGATCTAATGATCCTATGATCATACACCCCATTTGACTGAATAGAATAACATAATAAGATTTTTTTTAATATATATGTATACTTAAACAAAGTATTAAATTTCAAAAAAAGATCGCCTTTTTCTTTACCCTTTGCAAACCAATTGCTGTTAGTGCAACATATATTTTGTTGTAAATAGTACGTATACTTTTAACTCAACTCAATGGCTGCTATCGAGAATTTTGTAACAAAAACGTAATAATAACGACTTGAGAACTGCACCTGGGACCTTGCGATCGCAGACAAATACTAGCGCCATCTTATGCCGCCGGAAAACAGTCAGTATATAAAAAAGATTTAAGTAATTTTACTTACTTGTGCTGTTATAGACCGTAATCTGAGAAGGGGTAGGTTAATCTCTTTCATTTTCATATACCACTTTGATTTCGCTGTATTAATTTAACAATATATCAATAACGTTCGTCAACTACTTTATACAAATAATAATTCCAAAGCATTCAGCATATGTGCTCTTCAATTATTGCACAAGGGAAATGTTTAATTTAAAGCCATTTATCGCGCGAAAAATAAATCATTTCTTTTATTAGGCGAGCACGGCAGTTTTGTTCAGCCAGAGGATTCGAATAAGAACAACGCTTGTGAACATCGCAGTCTCGAGCTTAAACAAAAATTACGTCTGCATACTAGCATCTAGAAATACCTAGTATATATTTTTATTTATATAACGGAAATCTTCTCCCATTATTTTTATAAAGCCAAGGTGACAAGTAAACAAGTCTGCGGAGGCTCTCAATCGCTTCCGATCAGGCGAATGACGGCACAAACTATAGCAAAATGGTCTATATATTTTAAGGACTAGAAGTGTTTACCAAATGCAAAATGCATAACGGAGAACAGTGTACCTTCGTAAGAATAGTACGCCGGTTTCCTGTAAGTGGGTGGTACTTTCTTGGACCAGCGGTCTCCTTTCGTAACGTCACCAAATCATTTTCAGATGCAATTAGTAAATATCTGCCCAATACACAATGATACTGCTACTAAAATGCACGATTATACTATAACTATGGCATCTATAGGCCGACCGTTTAACTCGCGTATCGTCTGCTCGGTAAGAAGGGAGCGGGGAGGTCTCGGTAAGATGTTACCGAGTGGGTGAGAGGGGTGCGCGGAGCAGATAGCTCACGTCAACCGCGTGTAGCGTTTCCCGCCCCCACTCCCTTCTTACCGCGCAGGCGAGATACGCGAGATAAACGGTCGGCCTATAATTATAGACCCAAATCCATTCTCACCTCAATGTTACAGATATTAACAAACAATAAACCGCTATTAGCAACCTCACTGTGTTGGAACACACATAGAGTTTGTACTAAATACAACCTTCTTTTATGCCGCACACAGTTCCAGGAGATTGCAGGCTATTATTATTATTTATTTTTTATGGTATAAGAGGCAAACGAGCAGACGGATCGCCTGATGATAAGCAATTACCGCCGCCCATGGACACCCGCAACACCACAGGAGTCACAAGTGCGTTGCCAACCTTTTAAATTTGCCCCACTCCCCCTCTCCAAGAGCGGGGAAGGGGGTTGGACCTCCGGTACACTCACTCACTCGACGAAACACAACGGAAGCGCTATTGCACGCCGGTTTTCTGTGAGGCTGTGGTATCACTCCGTTCGAGCCGGCCCATTCGTGCCGAAGCGTGGCCCTCCCACGGGCAGATTATTCGACATAGTTATTGTTTGTAACCCTTACTAAATAAATTAAAAACTATATTTAACTATTAATTATCCAACGAATAGTTCCTAACAATAAAATTAATTTTAATATAATTAAAATATTAAAATTTCTCCTGACCGATTAGTCTTTAGTTGGAATTGTAATATGTATGTATATATAAAAAAATACATTTTCTAATAAAATATTTGTAGATTTAATTTAAATCTATAGTTTTAGATTGGAACTCAGTTATAAATATTTTATTATATATAAAAACACTACAGAATTTAACCACGATCGTGGCGGTAAGTCCCGTGTTTGAGGAGTGGCTGGAGAGGCGCCATGGCGCCCTCACCTTCCGGCTGACACAGGTAATGACTGGCCACGGTTGTTTTGGCCAGTTCCTGTGTCGTATACGCCGGCAAGAGACGCCGGGTTGTCACCACTGCGGTGACTGCCGCGACGTAGTTGAGGACACGGCGCTGCACACTTTGGCGGCCCCACCACTTTGCCCCGCCTGGGCATCGCAGTGCCGTGAGTTGATCGCGGCAGTCGGATTGGTTGCCCTCTCGCTCCCGGCCGTAGTTCAGTCTATGGTCCGGAGTGAGAGGTCGTGGAACGCCGTCGCCTCCTTTTGTGAGGAAGTCATTTCCATCAAGGAGGCGGCGGAGCGGGAGAGGGAGCGTTTGAACCCTCTCCCCAACCGCAGAGCCGGGCGCCGGAGGGCGCGGGACGACCTCCAGCCACCCTGAGGTTTGACCTGGGGGTGGCGGGCTTTGTGGGCCTGCCCGCCATCCGTTCAGCACCAGGTTCGAGAGGCGGCGTGCGTGTTCCCACGCGCGCCTCTGTTTCGAGTCCGTCTCCCCTCTAGGGGAGGACAGTAGGGATAATTGTGTGAAGTGCCTTTGGGTAGGTCTTTTGCGTAGTGGCCTGCCGTTTCATACGGCGGGCCGAAACCTCGGCGGGGTCGCGACCGCATGCGAAAGTGATTCGCGCGGCCCCGTCGATAGTGGTTTTGTCGAGGAACACCGTGGTAGGTTTAGTCGGTATTCCGGGAGGTACATTTTCTTCTTAACATCTTTCTTTTTCCCGGCGAGTCCGACATAACCCCTCCGCCCGCCCCCGCAGAGGGGTATGCGTCATGCATTCACCCACGTAAAAAAAAAAAAAAAAAAAAAAACCTTCATATGGTTATTGAGCATTTTGTTATCCAATTATTTGTAGAAGCAGTAGCTGAAACTAGAAACGTTATAAGGGCGTTCCCTATGAAGAAGAATTTATACATAAAGTGGGCAATTTTACAGTTTCACCTCACAAATAAGGGATCGTCAGTCGCCAGATTAAAAGAATTAGGCCCAGCCAATGACAAATTTTTCAACCTATTGGTATACATATATAGGTATATATTACTAGATAAACTCGGCCATGCTTTTATTTGGCTCATTAGCATCATCAGCTTATTTTAAATTTCATTTTCAATTACATTGATAAAAGCATATAATAACACTTTTAAATAGAAACGAACCGTCGTATAAAACTTCAATCCATGGACTACTTCCAAGTTTTGCGGCCACGAATATACAGAAACTGAATAATAATAATATTCTATCACATGCACACAACACCACCTAGCCCAAACTAAGCAGAGCTTAATTTAAAGAAGAAGAAGGTGGTAATATTAAAAACGAGAATTACCTATCTTATTGTTTCAGTTGCTATCTCAGTGGATTGGACACAGGAGCACTTAAGTTTTGTAATTTACCTTTTTATAATACTAATTCTTTCTGTATAGCAATTATAAATCTCCTTGACTACTGTAGATGCATACAATGCATACATGTACGTGAACCTTTGTGATGAGAGAAATAAAGTTTATTATTAATAATAATAATAAACTTACTACTTTACTTATACTACGTAACTGATTTTTAATGGGTATGGAGACATTTGGTGATATCCAATTTACAATAAAGGGAAATAATTACAGTACATTGCCTCATTTTTTAATTTTATAACAAATTTATTCTTAAGAGAAAGTACAGCAAAAACAAATGAAAAATTACAGTTTTATGAATAAATTAGTTATTTACATTTGTATTCAATGAGGTAACAATGTATTTTAGTGATACCTTCTATCTGACGATTGAATTACCAGTCGTAAGCCTTATAGTCTACTTCATACAAGTAAAATTCAGTTACGGTTGTAAAATCAATCAATCACTACCTTAACTATAGAAATGAGTTTATTATAAATCTGTCAAGTCTTAGAATACCAGACATATTGAATAAAATATTGCATCTGATCGCCAATGTGTCGCTGCGACTCGATAGGTTAAAGTGTTAACGTAATGTTCTTTCCATCAGCCTGTGAACTACTGTGATATGGCGAAGGTGTGTGTGCACGACAATCGCGTGGTGTGTGCATCCAATGAGAATGGCTGCAGTCGACGAAATTTCCTCGACCGGTGTGACATGTACGAATATAACTGTGATTATAATTCTGGTACGTAATTATTATAACAAATCGCCTGGTATTAGTCCTAAGAATAACATTTAATATACTTGAATTTCGTTATAAGCACTACGAGAGGCGGCTTACTATTTTGCTTATCTAAGCTACATAATATGTACATATTATGTCGATTATTATGTGCCTTGTCTGGTATTATCAAGAGTAAGAATAGAGTTAAAAAGAAAAGCAAAGTTAAAGGTCTTTTTATATACTTTTCTTTAAACTAGGTTCTTTTAGAACTTAGTGTAAGAAATCCATTGGTATCTTTGCCAACAATATAACAAATAATAGAAGAACCTGGACAAATTTAATGTTTCTCATCCTTTTAAAATGTGTCTTATTACACACAATATTCTAAGTTAAATACCTACATTAGACCGTAAATATACAACACAGAATGAACTTTCCTTTTTTTAAATATCTTTTAATTATTTCGCCTTTGTCTCTGTTCTCTCTTTGCCACAACTTTTCTTTTAAAAAAAATGATATACTATCAATTTTATATTTCATATTTCGTATATCGTATCGTCTGTAGGTATATAAAGTTTGTCTAATTTTGCAAAAGTTATGCTTACTCAAAAAGGACTTCAGTTTATATGTTTTAGTTGACACATGCTGCTAGAACACTGTCTAAATGAAGCTTAAAGTTGGAGTAAAACTATAGATAAAACCTGAGATACATATATATTACATATTATATTCCAGATTACAAAAAACATTGGAACAGAAGACTACTTGCATGAGCGGTCAACCAGATTACCAATGCTGATTCCGGAGAGTCATAATTTATTAATAAAATATTTGAAACAGCTAATACTGGTTTTACTCCAATCTTTAAAGCCCCTTTACGTCGCTACTAAATGTTTTACGAAAATCCCATTCATATTTCTATCTTCAATCTATTTACTACTTATCACATATATTTAATTTTATTTACAGAAGTGCTAACTGATATTGATACGTTAAGAGAAGATGTATTTCTTTTTTTTTTTCTTTTTTTTATTTTAACATTAATTTTATATCTAGCTTAAATTACGTAAAGTTTAATAATATTGTAAGTAGGTTTATACTCTTATTGTCACCAGTAGATTTTTACTTAGTTTAACTGTGAAACTGGAGGGTTGCTGGTACTTATAGCACAGGATATATCCTATTTTAAGTACCAGCAGAACATTATAATTAAGAATTCTGTACCTAGATTAAGTTTTCTACTACTATGTACCTACTTGTATTTTTGTGTCAATAAAGAAGTTTTATTATTATAAATATATTATTATTATTATTATTATTATTATTATTATTATTATTATTATTATTATTATTATTATGTAATTTCATGTTATCGCCAAGCCCAGGATTGCTTTGACACAAACCTAGAGGTGCCAACACCAAGTAGAACAATGACAACAAATTTCACAAGAGATAGAATATCAATAATAATAATTCATTTATTTGCATAATACAGGTCAGTTTACAGGTCTTACAGTATTTTTAGGGTTTCACCATATTATTACCATTTGGTGTGCAAATGCTTCAATTTTTGAAAAATGACAAAACAGTTACTTATTATTAGCAGGTAAAAATAAAAAATAAAAATTTATTACATGCAAACAAAAAAATTTAAATTTAAATAATACACAAACAGCTTTAAATATGCAATAACAAACAGATGTCAAGTTTAATTTAGTACTTACTTCAAAATGTCAGTAGAACTGTACTAATAGTAATAGAATATTCGTCATAGGTATATTACAAATAATTAGTATGTCAATATATATATAAAAAAAAAAAAAAATACTCATTAATTATAAAATTATTAAGTTATATTAACATTGTCAAGCAAGTAATTACGGATGTCATAGTAACACTTGTTGATCAAGAATTTAAACAGTTTTAACTTGAACTGTGATACAGGTAATGCTTTAACGTGATCTGGCAATTTATTATAAATAAGCGATGACATGACAAAAAAACTCTTATTCATGAGGGCAGTGGCGCCATACGGTACTTCTACCGCTAATTTATTTTTGTCTCGCAACTGTCTATAATAACTTTTAAAGGCTAGGTTGTAAAAATTAGAGTTACATTTTACAAAAATGTTTACTTCGTAAATATACAGCGATGGAAATGTTAGCAGATTTAATTGTTTAAAATAAGGTTGGCAGCTAGTCATACTGTCAATATTGCAGATTGCTCTTATGCATCTTTTTTGGGCTTTGAAAACGAGGTCTTTAAGGACAGAGTTGCCCCAAAAAATTATGCCGTATCTAAGTATAGATGCCACAAGACCATGGTAAGCAGTAAGCACTACCTCTCCATTTACTATTCTCGAAAGTTTATAAAGGGCATATGCTGATGTACTAAGTCTTCCACATACATTTTCAGCGTGTGTTTTCCATGATAGATTGGAATCGATATGTATGCCTAGAAATTTGGTTACAGTTGCAGGTAAAATGACTGTATTGTGGTAGGTAATATTAATATTTTCTATTTGTTTTCTTTGATTAAAGTGCATAATTTTAGTTTTTTCTATATTTATTCTAAGTTTATTACTTGTAAGCCATTGTATTATACTATGTAATGTTTGTTTGATTTCGTTTTCGTATTCATCCCGATTCTCACATTTTATGACAACTGTGCTGTCATCGGCAAAAAGGACCATTGGGTATTTGATATGCTTAGGAAGATCGTTAATGTACACTAAAAACAATAATGGGCCTAGCACACTCCCTTGTGGCACGCCACAATTGATAGTTCTGATGTCAGACACATATTTTTTCTCATGAAGTGTTTTAGAGCATATTCTAGTGACTTCCGTAACTTGTTTTCTGTTGCGTAAGTAGGATGAGAAAAGATCTAGAACTTTACCTCTCACACCATACATACTTAGTTTCTGTAGTAGTATATGATACTGGACATGGTCAAAAGCTTTGCTCATATCCATGAATATAGCACAAACCGGAGTTCTTTTGTCCATATTAGTAATAACATGTTGTACTAAGTCGTGTATAGCGAGGTTTATAGTTTTCCCTTTACGGAAACCTTTTTGTTCGTCTATCAAGATTTCGCGTTTTTCAAGATAGCTACTCAAACCATTATAAAGAATCTTTTCGAAAACTTTAGCAAATATAGGTATTAGTGCTATGGGCCTATAGTTTTTGACATCATGTTTATCATCTTTTTTATAGAGTGGTATTACTACACTAGTTTTAAGCCTCTCTGGAAAGATACCATTACTTATGCTTAAGTTAATGATATGACTTAAATGCTTTGATATTGACTTCGAGACATACTTAACCACCTTGGTAGCTACACCATCATAACCCACACTATGAGTATTATTAAGTGAGTTTATTTCTTTTTCTATGTCAGTAGGCACTGTTGGATAAAGAAACATAGAGCTGCTACAAGATTGAAAGAATTGACTTTGGTATGATATAGCTTCTTTGGAATTAAATGATTCATTTGTCATTTGTTCCTGCGTTTGATCAATAAAGTAGTCATTAAAATAATTTGCTATTGCGGTAGGATTTGTAATGCTAACGTTATTTCTCAAAAGTTCAATTATAGGTTCTTTAGGAAAAAATGATTTTGTTGAATTGATGACGGACCAACTCGCCTTTGATTTATTTGGTGCAGTTTTTATAAAATAGTTATTTTGAGACTTTTGCGTGCAAGATATAATTTTTTTTAATCTCGCTGAATATGTTTTATAGGCGTGCTTGTGATTAATTGTTTTATGTTTCCTATATTCCCATAGCAACATTCTTTTTCTTTTACTACAGATTTTGATCCCCTTTGATATCCATTTTGTTCTTTTTTTTATGTATTTTGTTATTTTTATTAAAGGAAAGCATAAATCGTAAAAACACAAAAAGAGATCTGAAAAATAATTAAAGGCTTCATTAGGGTCATCGGTTTCATAAATGTTGGAGAATGTTATAATAATAATAATAATAATAATAATAATTCATTTATTTGCTCGTCAAGGGTATATACAGTGGTGTTAACATTACATTCAATATTGCTCTCCTTGATCTACCTTACTGGCATGCAAATTTTACAATTTTTTAAATTCGGAAGCAAAGTGCTTAATAGATTTAAATAGGTACAACATAAAATCAATAATCAACATAAACATAGCAGCATTAGAATAGTTATAAGTCATATTATCAGTACAATTTTATACTACAAACAAACAATCAAATATTTTAGACTATAAGTAAAATAATTAAAATCATTTCATCAGAGCCATGTCAATACAGAAATTAAAATGTCACTTAAACTATTAAAAATTATGTCAAATCTAATACATTTCATCAGGGCCATGTCAATACAAAAAAAGAAAAAAATTAAAATATTATTAAATCAAAGTTGTATTTTCTAGTCACATTATTTACCTTCGAGAAAATCGCTAATTTTATAATAGGTTTTGCTGACTAGAAAGTCATGTAAACGTTTTTTGAAAGGATTACCATTCAAGCTTCTTAATTCATCTGGTAGCCTATTATAAATTTTTGGTGCCATGCCGTATATACTCTTATGCAGTAGTGCCGTATTAGCTTGCTGTAATCGCAATATATTTTGTGTGTTCCTCCTCCTACTACGAGTGACTGTATCTGCCAGAGTCTCAAAAAGTTCAGGGTTTGATTTTATAAAGGTCGCGGTTTCAAAAATGTATAGACAAGGTAACGTCAGGATTTTATATTGTCTAAAGTATGGTTCACAGCTATCTTGAATTTTAAGATTAAACATCGCTCGTATACACCTTTTCTGGGCTCTGAATACAAGTTCTTTATTTGTCGAATTGCCCCAAAATATTATACCATATCTAAGGTATGAAGAAGTTGCTCCATGATATGCTATGCGTAAGGCATCAGTATTAAGCACGGGTGCAAGTTTAAGATTTTTTTTTCATTTCTTAAATTTTTCCAAATTTTCTCTAGAGTAGTCACGTCTCTTTATATGCCATCGCTTAATCATACAAGTCTTTTTTACAGGGCATTTCAGTATTTGTGCTGTATGATCGGATAATCCGAAGTCATGTATTTCACTCTTACAATTGTATATGTTATGTGCAAAGTTATCAATGCAAGTATTGCTACAGAGTCTAGTGGGTTTATTAATTTCTAACTTAAGATTGTGACTTTGCAGTAAATACACGAATTCTAGTGTTTGACGATTTTTGTTATTAATATCTATATTAAAGTCGCCACATATAATACATTTTTTGTTTGAATTATCACATAGTTGTCTTAATAAATTATCTAAATGAATAAGAAAAACATGCATGCTGGAATTAGGTATTCTATAGACACAAATTATTATGAGACCATGTTCTCTAAGTTCTATTGCACAATATTCAATAACATGTTTAATGGAATAATTATTTTTTAGAATTGTATATTGGTGACCTATTCTAGTCAAAATGCAAGCACCTCCCCTTTTTATATCCCTCGAAAAACTTGTTGCTAAACAAAAGTTTGGAATATTGAGTAATCTTTCTTGATCCGATGTCATGAAATGTTCGGTTATACATATAATGTCAATAGGTTTCTTATTCGCCTCTAATTCTTCCAAATGTATAATTAAACTGTCGCGTTTATTAATGAGGGCAGCTATATTCTGGTAGAGAATATGTAAACTATTGTAAAAGAAAAACTGTTTGCTCGGTTTTTCTCTGTCATCAATTTCCTGGTTTGAAAGATGGTTGTTATTCATAGTGTTCGTACTGTAGTTATATGGAAAGATGGACATGTCGATTTTTATTCTAGCCATTATTTGTTGAAATATGTCATAGAGACCTAGTTTATTTAGTTTACCAGTTCTGTAGGAAAACATGTCGTATGTAAGATTTTTATTGGTATCGAAAAAATAGGCGTAATTGTTGTGCCAGATATCCATACACAGTTGGCTATTAAAAAGCTCGATACGATAATTGTATATAGGTGCTCCTCGGATATAAGTAGGTGTACATATTATTATGTTTGTATGGTACAGTTCTATAAGGCTTTCTTTAATAGTTCTTATTAGTTCAGCGGTGTCTACGTTACTCCTAAAGTCCGAAAAGAAGTATAACAACTATGCTTTATTGTTGTATCACAAAGCCAAACAGTGTTACGGCTGAAACAACATTTTCCTTATCTACACTACTACAACATATCCCTCTAAAAGCTAAATCTATAACTTCCACTTTTAACTTCCTTACATCTGCTCCAATTATTTCTTTAACAAACTCAAATAAGGATTGGTATGTAGCATCAACGACTACTACTTATCCTGACCCTACTACAGCTACAGAAAATATTTACATAGATTCTCGTTCTTCTTCTTCAGCTACTTTAACTCATACAATAACAAATTCTTTAGATCAAACAACTACAGCAAGTAATCTAACTGAAACAAGTTCAACTATTATTGGCCCTGTAACGTCTACTAGTCTTCCTGAAACTACTATCACTAGTCATACAATTTCTTATTTAAGTTCTACTAGTACCTCTCCTCAATCCATTCCACGTCCACTTATATTTGTTCTACAATGGCTGTTACTAATGCCATGGCTACTAATACTACAATAGCACATCCATCAAAAAATATTCCTGAGTATCATAGTCGAAACGAAGAAACAAAGTGAAGATTTGTCTACACTTAGATATAAACACATAGATTAATATGGATATAGATAATTCTGTGACTATAACAACATCATCAACTACAGAAAACACTTGGTCGTAACCTTGTGTGTAGATAGCTATCATTGTGAGAATCCTAATACATGGATTATTAGATCGAAGAGGACCACGCGAATGAAGTACCAAAGATATTATTATTAAAACCAATGCTATAATATATTTAAATAATTTAAATATATATTAATATGAAGATAATTGAATATTATATTTTACAGTTTACAAAGGACGCGGCTTAATACTAAAAACATTGTATTTACATTATTTTACCATTATTATCTGAATATATAATGTTTTCGTGTGTTATGTTAAAACATTTCAACATATTCTGCTAAAGCGCTGTATATGATGTTATAATAATATTATACAGAATGGAATTTTTGGTCGCGGCTGTCCGGCAGGTCGAGGCAATATCGTTAACCGGCGTAACTACAGAAAAACGGTTTAAGGAGACTGTCTTTTTTGTTCTTATGTTTAGCTGGTTTCAGTGATGTTGCAAATATGCGTTACCTTTATTAAAATCTTTATTGGTACGCAACGAAAGAAGTATGTATTGGTATCAATACAATATTAATTTTCTATATTCTTTTCGTTGGTTACGTTTTTGATTATATTGTTTAAATACTACCACGTCTTTCAACGTTTCTACTATTACGACTGCTATTCCCAAAACGTATACGTTAAATGCCACAGTAACTTGAATAAGTCCTACGATAAAAAAAATATCACCACAGGAAAGTAATTGGTAATTTGTAAGAAACAAAAGACATATAAAGTGTAATAAATGGGATTGCTAATAATCTAATCAACCATCAAATGGAGTTTGACGAAGATGAAGACTGCTGATCTTACTTAATCTTCGTAAAATTATATATTTTAAGCTTTTGGAATATCTGAATCAGCCCTGAGTTTATCTGCTATAGCTTTTACACGATAATGTCAATCAACGGTCGCCTGCTCATCTACACATGTTACAATAAAAGCGACCTCTAATATCGCTATAAAAAAACTCATTTATCGACGAAGCGCGTAAGAATGAAAAATGCGCGATTTTCATTACACCAACCAGAAGTATGCTGAATTATGAAAATATCAAGGAAGGCAAGGATTAGGATTCAGATTATTAATACTATGTACTTGTGGCCAATAGATACAGTAGAAACCTCGTGAGATGAAGCACCGTCGGCTATTTTGTCAGACTAGTATATGTTTACATGATTTAGTGTAAGATAATATATTTCTTCTTAGATATTATGTTTATCAATTTCATCCATTAGGTACCTAGTATATATTTATAAATACCTATTTATTTTTAAGCTTTATACATTTAATCAAGGGCAGGCACTTACTCGATTATGTAGCGTCTCGTTTTTGGTCAGCATTTATATATGTAGGTATAGTTCAAAGACATTGAAATATTTTATAACAAAAATAAAAATAGTGTATAGCAGGTACGAATATCCGTTAAAATATTTAATTTGTGATCTAATAAAGTTGAGTTTACGGGTATAGATTGTTATGTATGTAAATGTTAAACAATACTTTCTTACATAGTTCACACAAATAGCTTAAAGTGTAATTTAGATCATTCTTTACTTTGCTTTATGAGACACCATGTTTGGCACAGATAACAACGATACTGACTATTAATAAATCTTAGATGGCTAGAAATAAGTGACACATCAAGTTATAAAAGTTCTACGATTATTTCTTCCTTAATGTTTCAAATATGTAAAACATCAAGAACTTGGATTTTGGCAGTGATTAATTAAAGCAAAACTACTGACAGTTAATGGTCTCTGTAATATATTCACTACAAATAGGTTCTAAAACTAAATTAATAAGAAAATAATATTAGGTACATTATGGTACTTCGTAATTCCTGAAATTGAGACTTATCGTTGTTGCTAATATTTATTACCTATCTATGTATAATATGTGGGTATTTACAAAAAAAAAAGATATAATGTATGTTTATCTATTGTCTAGTACCCATAGAACAAGCTCTGCTTAGTTTGGGCTAAATAGTGTTGTGTGTATGTGATAATTAATTTATAAGATAGTGGTAGAGGACCTACAAAGAAAACAATTTATAATTCATATTTTATTATAGCACTTAAAACGATACACAAACTAAACAATTTGCTGTTGTATCATCAACCATACCATTTTACATTAAAATTTAATGCATTAAATGTCATCTGAGCACCATTTATTAAAAATATAAATTATTATACTTCGTAAAATATAACTCAATTACGTTAGTCTCACTCTATTATTTATTACTTCAATTCTAGTTACAAGCCTATTACATAATTGGTTAATTAAGTAAGTATGACATGTCCAATTTCAATTAAGCTATATTTTCCGACGTATAATGGTATAACAACATCATATATAATAAAATATATATATCATCTAATAATATGACATGTATAATAATAAATTTAACGTAATTTAATTTTCATCCTGCCGAAACGTCATCATTGGAATAAGGGATAATAATAGTCAAAGGCAATTACAAAAATCTGAGTTTAGATATGTCATGAAATAGTTATATGTACTTATATATGTACATTAGTACTGTGAGTTAGATTTTGATTTTTTCAGGAAATAAAAAAGGTGTATGTCAGAACACAGAGAACTACACTCAGCTTGAATTTCATATATTCAATATTATGTGAAACTGTTTCTGTGCACACTTAAATACTTCTTACTTATTAGTCCGAGAGATATTGTTATTTATACAACGGCTTTTTAAGAGTTAAAGTCTCATGGAATTGGATTAATTCACCCCACCTGAATGATGACTTGGGTTCAAATTCTAGCTAGAGACTAGTGCCTAGCATTTTGACTGGATTCTCATAGACCTCTTCTCAAACTCTCAACCCCTTCATCTGTATGACAGTATGTTAATATACACCACAGCATTAGTAATGTTTGTAAGAAATGGTGTCACAACCACATATATTTATTATTTCATAATTCATAATATATAATGTTTAATTTCACCAATAATAAAATAAGACATGAATGTCCATTTCAAAAAAGCTCCCATCAAAATTGGTGCCCAAAATAGTTAAATATAATTATGCCCTTATAGTATGTTCATCAACACACATAGCGCATTGAATTTGTATGCATTACTACTGTTCATATAAATCTGAATATATTATTTTTATAGATATTATTTACATTACATATTTATAGAAAGTAAATATATAACAATACTAAAATAACAAGATTAAGCTATTCCAAAACTTTTTTGCGAGGATTGTCTTAGGTCTATAGAACTTCATAAAACAGAAGTTACTTGGGAATGGTAACACCACTTTCAACATACCACATTTATTTAGCCTACAATTACACAATATAAAAATCATCGTTGAAGCTAAAAATATTTCAGGCAACGTGAATTTTGGCGCTAAAGACGCCAATAGCAATGAATATTAAATCTTAAAACTATTACGTATACATTTTATTATTTATATAGTTAGTTTTCCTGTATTATGAATAAAATATTTTTATATGTATCTCCTTTACACAATACAATAAAATATAAATATATACAGAACAGTATATAGTATGGAGACAAATTAGGTACCTGCGTCAGCTATTATTGCAAATGATGAAAGTATTTTAATAACATGTCCACTTATACCGCTCTTCTTTACGTTAACCATTGGTCTTGATTCCTTACAAGTATTTCATATTAAAGTTGCTAAAGAAAGTCAAGCTGACCGCTGCTGCCTCGAATGCTGGCAAAGTAGATATATAAAATCTAAACATATACAAAAATATAATAATAATCTCATGGTTCATATTGCTAATCGTTTTGGCTGACATAGTATCACAAATAACTATTTTCATATCTATGTTGTATAAAAATATATATTCATCAGCCTTAAAGTAAATATTGCAAATTCTGGCAATATGTTTTCATAAGAAAGTATACTTTGTAAGAAAGCTTTTGTACTTTCTACAGATGTACGACAAGTGTTCGTATACTTACTTATATTATTTTTCTATCAACGCTTAGAGCATCGAATTTAATGGAAACCTGTTTAATTTCATAGAAAAATGTTAGGTATACTGTAACAATTTGATATGCTTTGCTCGTCATCATCAAAGTGTATGTTTGGTTACGAGCATCAAAAACATTTAGTAATATAACAAACAAAACATATACAACATATCATTCACACATCAGTTTGACAGTATCAACACATCTTGCGATAAATACAAATAGTATTAATATGGCAGTGACGACATCCAACGTCGATATGTATTACTCAACATCAATAAAATTTTATTACATATAACAACTCTTTGAGTTATTTGACTAGCATCAATTTGTTAGCCTCGCTGTTTTTGCTGCGTTTCTTTCTAAAGGCGTTTATTAAGAAATCATCAGCAAATATTGTTTGACTCCCTTTATAGAAAGATTCAATTTCTAAAAGAGTTTTCTTCTCAGTCTCAGGTAGGAAGAAGTAGAGGTAGACAGTGCCAACAAAACCGAAGACGGCGTATAAGGCAAAAGTGCCACCGAGATGAAAGGCTTGTTCGACGTTGTAGTTTGTTTTAGTTGCTAGGAAAAACACAATGTAGCTCATGGCGGCTGCCATTGCAGTGGCGATGCCACGACTCCTGAAATAACATATTTTAACATTAACATAATGAAAGTTAATGCTTATTTGGTTCTTATAAACTGAACTACTTTTAATATGACAATAAATACTACAACAATGAAAATCCGATAATATAAAGTTGTCGAATAGTAACTGCTTGCCACTGATGTATATTTCTATAATGTATTCTCTCCCTAATTTTATAAATTCTATATGCTTGCTATATCTCAATGCTTTTTTATTATGTCTGCGTTTCTAGCACATAAGAAATTACCAATACAAGTACAACAAAATGAACAAGAAAGTTTGTTGGAGTGAGACAAACTAAACATACTGTTAATGAAAAAGCGGAAAAAGTTAACGGAAATACGGGTACTACTAGTTAAGTAGGTAGTAACTGCCGTATGCAACTTGTCTCACATAATAGTTACTAAGGCGCTTAAGGTAAGCATGCAACAATGATTGGCATATCAAATAAACTTACCTGAAAGGAAATACTTCCGACAGCAGCACCCAGGGTATACCAAGGCTGTTAAAGCAAATAAGCAGCAGGAACAATATGACAGGCAAAAGTTTCTTTTCTTCAGGGAATGTATGAGCTTCATAGGAAAATACGCTTGAAGGCAGGTTGATGTAAGCGTAAATGCCGAGGGCCAGACTGCAGCTAGCCGTGCCAAATAATGCTCCTAAGATGAGTTTCCTTTTACCGATAGTCTTGACTATAAGCGCGGAGAGAATACTCATCATGATGAACATTGCGCCAGACACAACCTAAAATTTACTAGACATTAAAAAAACAATTCAAATTTTATACATATCTTATGGCTTTAGCAAATAAAGCTTAACAATAGGCTCGATCAAGAGTCTTACGCAACTGAGAGTTTTATAAGAGTACGATTTCAGAGGGCCAATTTTTGAAATAAAAATATTATAATATAGTTCCGATGTATTCTAATAAAAGAAACACCTAATATGAGTGCACTATTTGTGATATCTATGATAACGAGACATGATTTAAATTTTACTTTGAACATTTTTTATACGTGAATTGGCACTCAGTATATTTTTATGATTGTTCCTTGTTGAGTGGAAATCAAAAAAAAGTGAAAACGTTCAATTCCATTGACGTATCATTACGTCTTAATATGGTTAAAAGTCATGTCTTTGACCTCTTGAAGTAATGGAATATTGACATTATGTAGGTCATTCTTACGTTTACGCGAAAGTTATATATTAAAACTAAAACTACGTGATACTGATTTTATCGCGTTAACAAAATCCATATAAAGTAAACTACTTTATACGGATTTTTATTTTATATTTTAATAATTATATCTTGTGCACAACAAAAGTCATATCTACGCATGTCAATATTTTCACTATCATCTAATCTCATAATTTAAAATATCTATAAACTTTTACGTATTTAAGCATGTTTCAATTCTGAATCAACAAAAAGTATAACAAGTTAAAATATTATTTATATCTCAGCTAGTTATGCTCATAGCTTTCTAACTCCGAATAATAAATACTTAATGGTAGCAGCCCTAGCTAATAATATTGTTTTATTAATTTTAACTAATATTATGAATGTTTGTATATTCTTTTATGCCCTTTATTATCCAAAATTTAAGTTCCGAATAAGATTACCTTATTAATCCTTCTTAAGTTATTCTGTTGGTATAATCGTTTGGATATGATTTTACATATGGCCAGCATTAACTTAACATGTCCTTCGACCTATAGTTGCCGGTACGATAATGATATTATAATAAGTATTTGTAGGAGTTATGTGTTTACTTCAATTTGTCCCTATTAATAATTTCTTAACGACCATGATGCTATAAACAAGCTTTGTAAGGCCGCTGACATTCTTATCAAAGGTGTTTAAAATGAAAATGCAACTTAATGGACTAAGTACTTAGATCATCTCGTGATTGCTAAGTTCATTTACAGATACAAATGTATTGCTGTAATTTATATTTCAAAAATACCAACCAGTTCTAAAATGCCACGAAAACTAATTAACTGTGCGTTTAGTTCATGGCTAATTTTGAGTTATACTTATTGATTTGGATTAGCTGTCAACTTGGTTTTAATCCATTTATAATTTGCGAATAACTCGATCTTTCATTTAATTAAAGATTAGGTTGCCACTGAACTTGTGTGTATGAAAGTCTAAACTACTGCTTAATTTAAATATTTAGACTGACTTTTATGAACAAGATCAAAATACATATAACGATTTATACTATATTTATACTAATATATAGCTACGTTTGAAATAAGTAATTGATAAATTAATTAATTTTATACTAAAATTTTGATATAAATCGATGAAACACTTACCACTATATTTTTAGGATCATACATCATTCCCAGCGCCTTGCAAACATTTACCATGTTTGGCCGAACAGGCAACGCTCCACTCATAGTGTGGAAGAAGAAATACGCCATAACCAGCATTAAGGGCCTAATAGTTTCTTTTACTAGAAATACATGTCTTACTTTCATTACTGTTCTTTGATAAAAGTTCTTATTTTCATGATCACAAGGTTTAATTTCTTTTCCTTCTTTGGTGCATAGAACGCATTGATGTATATCTTCATTATACTGCAGGAGTTCGTTGAATTCTTCCTTGACATCTTCTGGCTTGGCCCAGCCCCTAAGCCGACAAAGAGATCGCATCGCCTCTTTTTGACGGCCTTTTGAAAGCAGCCATATTGGAGTTTCGGGTACCTTAATATCAATAAAATAAAGATGAATTTTAATTATAATGTTAATGGTGCAAAATCATTTATATAAAATCGCATGAAATACTGTTTAGAAGATTCTCTTCTCTTCTCGTTAGCTAATTTAACTGGTTAAAATATGATAATTATACTGATTGAAATCCATTTTGAGTCTTTGTATTTATAATAATAAGTGCTTACACTTATTTTAATGGACAAAACTTCAGTTTTATTTTTTGAATTCATATCCGCATGTTATAAATACCTACGCTGATCTTAAAATAGTCATACAGTATACACATACCGTTAACAAATCGAAAAACACAAATATCTAATTTGATAGCTAATTGATAGAAAAGTGATATATGCATTTATTAAAGTTACTCTATAAAATATTGGTAATAAGTGATCGTCGTCACGACGAAGTTTTGAAAAATGATTAAGAATTTCATAATTATAATCTAGTAATATGATAATTAATAATACACCGAATTTAGTATCGCGTAACCGTTTCAGACGAGTTATTATTGTCTTAACGGTTAGTAGTTTTATACTTCCTATGTTACAAATATTGTGTTTACGTTAGCTCATCACAAATATACTCGTCCATTCATTATTTTAATACTATTAGAAAGTATTAAGTTATAGGTCATGTGAGCCATAATAGTTTTAGCCTTTTAGGTTTTTTTAACTAACATATTGTCAATTAAGCTTAGGTTCTTGCTTATAGGAAAGGGTTATCATGACTTGTCATCCCATGCGGGGTGACCTGCGTGAGCGACGAACGCGATGCGATGCGATGCGACACAACACGATGCAATGCGACGCGATGCTACACGCGACAAATGTCCTACGTGATTTTGGTCATTACTTCTCAAATCATGGGGAAGTTCAGTACAATTTTCCTTGAAAATTATAAATAGTTATATATAGTAACTTAGAGACTTTAAAAAAAAGTAAAATACATAGAAAGAAAACAAATATAATATTTTTACTAATAAACATATTTGGCGAATTCCATCATTTATATCCAAAATTAAGTAATGATTATAGGTAAAATGTTTAAACAATATTGTGGTGTGTTACCGTCTACTTTTAATTACATTATTGCTGCTATTAAGTCTGAATTTGAGAATCAACCATTTCGTAGTACGTGGTGTCGCGTCTGGTCGCCCACAAAACAGGTACGCGTTATGTCGCGTCTCGCCGCAGACTGCCATAGAGGCCGCAATATGGTTAGGCCTGTAGGATTCTGATCGCGTTCGTCGCGTTCGCAGCGTCGCGTTGCGTTCGTATTCGTCGCTTACGCAGGACACCCCGTTACAACATCAAAGATATCACTCGTACATTGCCAAGACCAACAATAAGCACGAGACAATAAAAAATTGATATAAGGTAAGGAATGAAAGAGTTAAGTATCTATGTGAGCTTCGTATTTCTCCAAGCGAGTCAATTCATACATAAGTAGCAAAACTTTTGCTAGACTTTAAATGATTCTATTGTTTCTCCATATTGGTGACCCCGACGTGATCAGACAGCACCCGACGTGATCTTGTAGCACCTGACGTCATTTCAAGCAGCCTTCACGGAGCAAAACAGCAACAGCAACCATCGCTATCATCTTCACTTCTCTCACATAGCCCTTCTTCAGATGAGCAGTAATCAAGTCGCAGCCAGCCAGCCTCTTCGGCCTCAATAGGGATCACCACACGCCTGCAGCGAACGCGCAGTCTGGTCTTCCCTACGGCTTCACCAGCGTCAAGGCTCAACCCACTGCACACACGGTCCACGCAAGCAGGGCACTTCACTCGCCGTCAACGCAGCAGCCAGCCACGACGCAGCAACTACGCAGCATCAACCCCGACTCACTGAGAGACACACCGCAACGCAACAAACCCGACTCACTGGGGCACACGCACCGCTCACTGCACTTAGACCCGACTCACTGCGGTCTAGCCACATACAGTTCCGATTTAATGAATCTAGCGGCATTGGCAACGCTCTTCAGCAGCATCGACAGCTGTCGCATTAAACTCGACCAACGATCGACCTCCGATCATGGGAGGGAATACTGTGGCAAGTCCGCACAGACGTAGAAGTTCCGCCTACATTTAACAGATGGCGCTATACAATAAAGCGCTCAAATGACGTCATACAATTAATCAATTGCATCGCACAAGTGGAGTTTACACAGTGACTAATTATATAATATACAAGTTCCCGACATCAACCGTCGCGCCGCGGCTCGCCAGACACGATCAACCAGCCTGGTCGGAGGATCCTCCCTTTGTGTTGGAGGGACATCACACCCTGTTCCTCCACACTATAATTCGTATTGATAAATGTATCCAAGTTTTGTAACGATGATAGTTACAGGGTAATAAATAATGTCAATTTATAAATGTGGAATAGAAATTAGAATATTTTAATTCCTAAAATGGTATGGTCAGCGATATAAGCAGCTGCACATGCTTATGTCGCTGACTGTATCATTACCATATAGACGACAACGGCGAGCTTGACCGAGCGTTTTTTTGTATTTCAATGCTTGTCTATAATCTATACTAGAACATTATTAATTATTATTATATTAATTGATTCTTTACCCATTATGAAACTACTTTATTCAGAACTAACATAGGCTATAATGATATATAGCCTATGTTAGTTCTGAATAAACGCTACAATCTACGGTATCAGCGCAGTAACAATATAGAATGAAAAATGTGTTGTTTGAAAATTATCCAGGCCAAGTAACCACATGAGCTCTCGTACTCAAGACGAAACTGTTTAAAGCAACTTATATTAACATACAAGCTCTACTTGTTTAGTTTAAAGCTGTATTACTGACCGTTCTTGGAGTTACGAGCCCGTTCGCCCCTCAAGGTTCGCCCCTAGTAGGTATTTATCCACCCAAAAATAGGAGCTTCCGTCTTTCTATGAAAGAGACGAAAGTCAAGGGGCGGACGGGCTCGTAGCCGGTCTTGGGCGGTATTTAAACCGGGTTTAAGATAAAAAAAACTCTAATTTGATTTACCTCGTAAATAAAAAATAATAAATCTCGGGTTCAAACCCACGTCGCGCATCTCTGACTTTCGGAAATTATATGACTTTTCGAAATTATGTGCGTATTGATTGACAATTATCGTCTGCTCCGTGCCTCGGAGAGCACGTTAAGCCGTCGGTCCCGGCTGCCATGAACATCTATGGCAGTCGTTATTGGGAAAGTCAATTCCCTCTAATATCCTGACACTGGTCTAGCCTTAGGGTATCGTTAGCCTTCAGGTTGTGGAGGTCAGGTGGCAGCCGCTCCGTGTAAAACTGATATCAAGTCAAATCCAGTTAGACTAGAAAAGCCGACCCCAAGTGACTTGGGAATAATAAAGGCTAGGGAGAAGAAGAAGAAGAACTACTTCTCGTTTGATACCTAATATTATACGATTAACGATGTAGATATGAAAAGACCGATTGTGGTCAGGAATGTGATAATTAAAAATAAGCGACTACTTTTTTGTTTCGGCCAGCTATTGACGTATCCTGTTTTTATACTGTACATATGTGCCTATATATTTTAGTATTTAATATGTTTTATTAGGTTAATGACTGCATCGTTGCTCCTGTGCCATAATTTGCGGACGACTGTATGATCCTGGGTTCAAATATCGAGTTGGGCAAAAGTGCTATTGAGTTTCTGTTAGAAAATTCCCAATGGCAATATAGTGTCTTTAAATGCAGCCGGTCGACAGCAAGAATTGATAAACGTACTATAAGTACATATGATTTCAGAAACTGCTATCAATCTTGTTCGCACCAATTCAAATTTTAACTCTTATCGACAAAGACGGACAACCCCGTACATCTTTCATAGGTACCTAACTTGGTAGCTTCTTCTCACATTTGTATCTTTAGTGGGAAATTATTCCCTTAAAAATTGTTTTCGATAATATAAGAATAATATTTTTGAAATACCAAAGAAAAGGAAATATTAAGATCGCCTCGTAGGTACTCATAACCTTGCGTTTGCATTTATGATTGTCGTTTCGATACCCAGCTTCCACAAAATGATATTAGGTTTATCCAAGCAGCAACTTGGAATCTAGACATGAGCTTGCGTGACAGCAATGGTCATGTATTCCTTAGGATTTAAATTGTAGTTGTTGCAATGTCAGTGTGACGCAGTCATATATTTATTATATTTAAATAAGGGTGTATACTTACAAAAAGAACTAACACCATAGTGGCAAGTGGTACAGTGAGCGCCACAAGTGCTGCCTGTCGCCACGGCAGAACTGTGCCGAGCAAGTAAGCAGCAAACATGCCGGTCGATGTGAAGCCATTCGTCAGCGTCGTCAAAATACCACGAATTGAAGGGTCACTGTAATTGGAAATACAATTTATATAATAATTATTGCTATATCGACGGTGAAGTATCAATATCCACTAAGTAACATTTCAACAATTCTCACTTTATTCCATATTTTATCTACGTTTATATCCCTGAAATATTTGATTAAAATCATTATCACCCCTGGTGGCAAATGGGATGTTGCTTACGAAAATTCTCAGTTGCCACCCTTAAACATAAGGCAAGTACTTGTATTTGGAATGACATTTATAGATTTTGAAGTAAGTATAGATAAGAGTTTTAGTATGAACTCTAAATAAAATAGGATGCCTATTCAGGGTTAAGTAATGTTCACATATAATGTATTTATTTTAATCTATGTGATGTCATAATAAATATTTAAAATAACTTTGGTTTAAGTCATTAGCAATTTATCTTTATTACAAAAGTCATTAATATTTTTAGTAGATACCTACCTACTTAAATAAATTTTCATAATATATAACCTTATATCTAAAAACATCACATTAATAAAATATCTTTTATTTCCCCCTAAAACGAACAAACATATGAAAAATAAAGAAAAAGCCTTTTAAAATATTATGATAAAGTAACTATTGACTCTCAGCAGTGACTGGACATTTCTACGTAACAGTGACCCAATTGACACCGGTTCACCACCCCCAGTGGCGACTGAAAGATTTACCAAAATAAAAATCCCATTGGTCTCCGGTGTCTCCGGTGACTAACCTAAACTTTTTGATACAAGTGGTAAAAACAATAGAAATAAACCTTTTTTCGCGTCCTGTAAGGCAGCCATTACACGGTCAATCGAGATCGCGATCCGAGATTATGATCAATGATCTCAATCCAGATTGAATGTGTAACGTGTTGAACTGACGGATCGCGACATCGGATCACAAATTAACTAGATTTTTTAAAATCAATGATCTCGATCCCTTTGTAGCGATCCTGATTGAACGTCTAATGTGAAATATTGTTAATTTACGTCAGTCAGCGGTCGCAACCCGATGGAGGCGGACGATAACAGCGATAGCGATTTTAGATATTCAGTAGTTCTGCCTCTTCTGCCAGTGGCGAGGTAACGCAAAGTAGCAGCCAATTTTTCTTAAGGAGTTATGCTTTCTCGCATGCAGGTATCTTGTTTTAGCAAGTATGGTGTATGATCAAAGCATGCCTACTTCATCCTGTAGTTATTTGCATAATCCTCCTCCTCTTCAGTACTATGAATTTTATCTAACAAGTTCAGATGCGTATAGATGTTCCTTTTCAGTAACCATGGTTTGACCCAACGTTTCTTCTTTACACGTTTCTTTAGAGCACAAGCAATAATGATTGCTACACAAGCTTTTTTATTATTCACATCCATTTTGTGGTTATGAACGCACAACCTTCTTCTTTTGACTTACTTCTTTGAACCAACTAGATATATAAAGATAAAAACGTTTAAAAAAACAAGTCACAGTCAACTAATAATGCTGAGCTATCATCCCAAATTGAAATACCCAAAGCTGAGAACACGTATTCATCTGATGGTTGCGAACAGTGGACTGACATGATTTGGATTGGCTGTCTAATGTTACAACCAGCCACATCAAGATATATCAATCTTATGCGATCCGCAACCTTGCTCAGATCACAATCTAGATTGAGCGTGTAATGGCTGCCTAACATTGTGGTTTTGTCGTTGTTTTTTGATATTGATACTACACCTACCTACTACTACTACACTATGCTTTCATGCACGTGTTTTACGCGAAGAATCGTATAAGATGCTTATATTGTTGTACAAAACCTCAGGGCGTTGATGGTTTGAAGTTAAGGTTGGATGAGACCAAAATATACATGTCTCAGGAGCAAAGACCGGTAGAACAAGCACTCTGAGCCAAGTTTAAACGTAGTTAAAAAGTATAGGTCGTGGTTACAATATATAATATAATAATAATATTCTACCACATACACACAACACCATCTAGCCCAAACTAAGCAGAGCTTGTACTATGGGTTCTAGACAATGGATAAACATACATAGATACTTTTTTTTTTTTGTAAATACATACATATTATACATAGAAACACCCAGACCAAGACAAACATCCATGTTCATGCACACAAATGTTTGACTTGCGCGGGAATCGAACCCGCGACCTCAGGCGTGGCAGTCAGATACACTAACCACTACGCCATCGAGGCCTAATTATACATATTTCTTAACAAATACACCATTGACTACTAGTAACGGTGGCAAATTATTAAGGCTACGAGCCAGTCCGTCCCTTGACTTTCGCCCCTTTCATAGAAAGACGGAGTCCCACTTCGCGGAGCTCCTATTTTTGAGTGGATTTTAAGAAGAAACCTAACAAATAACTTCTAGTGGGTGAACCTTGAGGGGCGAACGGGCTCGTAACTAATTTTAACAACGCCATGCAGGAATCTGTCCCAATTAAACAGCTCCATCTAATGACGAGTAAATAAAATAAATTAATAATACGACTGACATTAAGATTTTATTTTTTCTCAATGCTGTTACAGTTTTCTAATGCTGTTGCAGTTTACATTTACGCTTTTCTCAATGCTGTTACAGTTTACATATATACAACATACTATCACGCTTCTATCCACAAAAGTGTAAGCAGTAGTGTATAACTTCCACCCATATTTCGTCAACTATGATTTTTGTCACATTTGGGTCGAGACTATAGTCTTTTACTGGACACAGTGCCTGAGACTTTCTTGATACAAAAACCCGATAACATTTTCCTTGACCCGAAAATAAAATTCGAAACCAGCTATCTTTATTACCGGTACAATGTGGTTAAACAAGGTAACAAGCAACCTTCGGGCACGTCACAATCGTGGCGGTAAGCCCCGTTTTTGAGGAGTGGCTGGAAAGGCGGCATGGCGCCCTCACCTTCCGGCTGACACAGGTAATGACTGGCCACGGTTGTTTTGGGCAGTTCCTGTGTCGCATAGGCCGGCAGGAGACGCCCGGATGTCATCACTGCGGCGATTGCCGCGATGTTGTTGTGGACACGGCGCTGCACACTTTGACGGAATGCCCCGCCTGGGCATCGCAGCGCCGTAAGTTGATCGCGGCTGTCGGACTGGTCCTCTCACTCCCGGCCGTGGTTCAGTCTATGGTCCGGAGTGAGAGATCGTGGAACGCCGTCGCCTCTTTTTGTGAGAAAGTAATTTCCGTCAAGGAGGTGGCGGAGCGGGAGAGGGAGCGCTTAAACCCTCTCCCTCCTCAACCGCAGAAACGGGCGCCGGAGGGTGCGAGATGACCTCCAGCCACCCTGAGGTTTGACCTGGGGGTGGTGGGCTGCGTGGGCCTGCTCGCCATCCGATCAGCACCAGGTCCGAGAGGCGGCGTGCGTTTTCCCACGTGCGCCTCTGTATCGTGTCTTTGTCCCTCTCAGGGAAACGGTGGAGGAAGTATTTCTGTGTAGTGGCCTGCCGTTTGACACGGCGGGGTCGCGATTGCATGTGAAAGCGATTCGCGCGGCCTCGCCGTCTATGGTTATGTCGAAGAACACCGTGGTAGGTTTAGTCGGTATTACAGGGGTATATTTTCCCTGGTGAGCCCGACATAACCTCTCCGTAGCCCTGCGGAGATTTTATCCACACGTACCTATTATAAAGCGACTGTAGGGTAGTCCACTGACCACAATGCAGAAAAGTTTGCAGAAGCTAAATGCTATTTCTGAAAAGGCAAACTAATTCTACGATCCGTCCTTTATTTGTCTTTTTCCTTTCCTGTTCTTTTTTGAAAGACTACGCCCGCTCTAGGTGTAATTCCCATGTCGCGCGGCACTTTACAAACATTCAAACAATGGATATAAAGAACATCTAAACTCGGCACAATCATTTGTGTGTAACAAATTTTTGCTCCGTGTGAGATTCGGACCCACAACACTCACCGCAGTGACAGCGGCGAGGCGACCACTTAAACCACTATACCTATCATCCGTGCATGTGTGTTCTTATAGATAGTAGTTCTAAATACAGACATTGTAGGAATACACTACTATTAGAAAATCATTAAAATTATTCCGACAATTGAAGTATATTCGTATAACTGTTTCAATAATTTTGCTTACAAATTACTTATTAGTATTCTCGTTTACCCCCCAGTTAAACTTAATGCGTTAGGATTACTCTTACGTTAATAGTGGCATGGGTGCTCTCAATTGCAAGTTTGTATATATTTCCTGTTGATTACTAGGAAAAAGTTTATTTTGTTATCAAACGTACTTAATAGGAATCGGAACCTATATTTTTTTGAGTCATTGGTTAATATGATATATAATTGGTTAATATGATTACGATCGTACTACAGATTACTTTACTTTCAATGTTATGTTATGCTCGTTAAGTGAACTGTAATGTTCTTTGAGTAATAATAAAGATCTCTTTAAACCTAAACTTAAAATCATACAATCTTACTAATAAGATTGTATGATTTTTGCATGAAACTAATTCATGCAAAATTTGGCGAATCGATTTCAACAGTCGGTAGCAATTGTAGCGATTGCTTTCATGTTGCATTAAATAACATTAATATTAATTAAATTAAAATATTATGCATTTATTCCAATATTTTAAGTATCTTAGTTTACTGTGTATCTATTTATAATTGTTATCTAATCCATATAATGCGTTTTTTCACTCGTCTAGATTTTTATCGAAAACATTTGGCATGTCAAAATAAGCTACTTAAAATTGATTAAAATCACTGTTGTTTTTATATAAACATTGACATTTGAAAATATTCATTTAATCCGGATTATATGCATACTTACCATTCATGCTTACAACGATTTTAAGGAATTTATTGAGTCGTTGGAATATTCTCAATAACGACACTCAGTCTGTCGTGCTCATGGAATTATTAAGCGAACAATCGTATAATAGTTCCATGGCCAAACTAGGAAAAACGCACCTCGAACTTTATTGTCGCTTCGACCCTACTAACTAAGTAGTAATTTGTTATAGCTATGGTTACTATAGAAAACCTCTAATTATCACTGCCGACTTTGGTGCAAAATGTGAGGAGTTGGTAGAGAGATGATTTTACAGTAATGCACAGCATTGTATTCAGTTGAAAACAAGAGCGCTCCGTTTATAAACATATCATGTGATGCGTATTTTGAGGCACTCAAACAGGTTGTACATTGGACAAACAACGCGAGCCTGCTTGTGCAAGTAAACCGTATGATTAACTTGCGAACATATTGGTGCAAATGTATTGTAATATATCTTGCTTAAACCATCAGATACCAAAAATCTGCTGCGAATCTATGTCATCAATTTTTTTTTTATGTTGTCGTTCTTAAATGATATTAAACAATTACTTTATTCTACTTTAGTTGATACTATTTATTAAATTGTCAATGAAGACTGGCTTCGCATGAAAGGCAAAGGTAATGATCATATCGATGCGGTATTGCATCAGAAAATAATAAGCAAGGACGAGAGAGTGCACTTGTAGCACGCAACTGTATCATAATATCACGCGTAATAAATAGGCTATTTTATATTTGTATTCATGTAGCAGTTGCTGTAGCTAAAATTGGCGTGAATCATACGAGTATATGATACATAACAATAGATTTTCCATTGCGTTTATCACGGGACAATGAAAGCTTTAGAGAACCAAAATATCGGCATGTTCAGAAACAATCGTATGTAGTTCAATATATTTTTGTTCACGTGCTAGCGAGTTAACCAGTAACTTGTAAAACCTTTAAATTATATGTATACACAGATCGGATACTAATTAGAACGTGTTTTTTAGAGTTTGAAAAAACTCTTATACACCATTTTTGTCCGTCTGTCTGTTTTACAACTTTCAACTCAAGAACCGTAAGAGCTAGAAACTCACGGTCAACGCTATTCGATTCAGCATAGTCGATATACCCCGAAATAACTATGACCTTTGACCTCTGACCTCAAGGTCACGTGGTATCACGTGACCTTTGCATATTTCTTAAACCATTTTTTTAGAACTTTAAAGTTTACGGCAATTCATTACCGTTTCTGACTTGTTTTTCGTATAATTAACAACATTTTTGAGTAACCGCATACCAGCCCTAAGGGTGCGTTTCCACTGACGCGGAGCTGGACGGAGTGGAGCGGAGAAGAGCAGTGAAAAGTAGCAAGTGTTTCCGCTGAGCAGACCAGAGCTGCAATGATCTTTTAAGCCAGTGTCTTTCACTATGATTTTCCACGCCATATCTTTCGTTTCATTGTATTTGTATGTTGTCCATCGTGTATCCCATAAACATGAAAATTTTTTGACCTTTCAATTAGTTTCTCATCCATTTTGATTCACATACAATGTCGATGACATGTGAAGTGTATGACGCAAATATCGCTAACTTAACTAAAATGCAGCGCACGAGTCCTTTCCTGACAAGTCTACACTACCCGCCGCGCCGCACCGTCCCGCTTCGTGAGCTCCGCTCGGCACCACAGCCTACTCGACTCCGTGCTGTGCGGCTTGGGCCGCATGTTAATATCTTTTATTTGAAAGCCCGCTCAACTCCGCTCCGCTCCACTTGCACTGTTTCCACTGATGCGGAATGGAGATATCGAGCACTATGATCGGCCAGTTCATGGTCCGCTCCTCTCTACTCCGCCCAGCTCCGCATAAGTGGAAACGTACCCTTAAACAGGCTTTAATCAGTCAACGTTGTAAACGGCGTCAAAAACGTCTGTCTATGATGATGTTTACGACTTTGACACTGGTTTCTAACATTTAAATCAGATGATTCAAATATTTTTTACGTGATATCATCAGCATCCCAAGTTTGTTTGATCGGCTTTCAAGTGCAAATATTTTTTGAAAATTACTTTTATTACAAAATTTATTTAAGTAAGTTTAAGGTCACGTTTTAGTACCTATATATCTTCTGGGCGATCAAATATTAAAAATAGAAACGAAATGATATCATCTACACGTAATCAACATAACATGTCTCACTCATCCCTTTACACTTAGTCTTGAGCCTATTCTATACCCATAAACGTGTGGGCAAAGTTGCTGCTAAGAAATCCTTGAAATAAAAGCTTAATAACCTTTTGCCTGACCCGGCAATCGAACCCGCACAACGTGCGGGTACGTGTGTCACAAACACTGCGCCACCGAAACAGTCTGTCAACACATATTGCACATACCTTGCATAATTTATGTACCTACCTATATTGAAAAGTTACTTATACTAATATTATAAAGCTTAACAGTTTAATATATATGAAAACGCTAATATGAGGTCTAACTGCATGAAACGCATGGCACTGCTAGTATGCCAAACATAGGTATAAAAATAACAAAAATATTTCGAACGGGTCTTTTACCTGATTTCTCCAACGTAAGTGACCGAAGGTGCTTCCATGATGCCCGTCCCTATTCCCAGCAAGGCATTCCCGATGAACAAGGAAGGCACGTTCCACGCATAGTACATGAGTAACCACGCAATCACGTGCGGAATGTTCACCAGGAACAATGCCTTCTTGCGCCCAAAGTGGTCCAGCAACGGTCCTGAGAATATACTACCCAGTGGCTGACAAAGGAACGCCATACTACCTGAAAGTGAAAAAAAATTGTTATTTACATAATATAAATAACAATATAAGCCCTGTATATGAACTATCTCATTGCTAGTCATGAGCCCAGTGCGGATTGGCAGACTACACACATCTTCGAGAACATTATGGGGAACTCTTAGACATACAGATTTTCTCATGAAGTTTTCCATTGCCGTTAAAGCGAACGATAATGATCTATTTACTTAATACATTAAAAAAATTAAGTGTAAATTGTTAATTGTTTGTCGTTGGTTGCCATACCACCTTTACATGGGTTATGAGTGAGCACTGAAGGCTCCCAACCGTAATGTCTGGCAGAACTTGACTTAACTAGTTCATTGGTCATTGCTCAGTACTATATTAGTCAAATATTTGTACGGCTAATTCCTAGTGATACCGTTACTTTTTTTTCATCTACATTTTGTTTACTAAGTATGTTTTAGTCCGACATAATAGGTCCTAATAATCGCACGTAAATATAAACACAAAATTATGCCAATGTATCTAAACAGGCCGTCTAAATACTAAAATCCTATTAACTGTCTGTTTTGGTTTAGTCAGTAATCAAACCCGGCAACTTATGCTCGGACGTAAACGGAAACGCATATATCCTTATGACGTGGGTTTAAAGAAGAGGCAAACATTTTTCCATGACCACAATAATTTAAATACTGTTTTGACGAACAACACTTAAATTTAAATAACTGTTTTGCAACATTAACGCTTGCATGCAAAAAATCGATGTACCTCAGGAAATTAAACTGTTTATTTTATTCTGAAGTTTGCAGAAATTTCACTTCTTGTAAATGTTGTTTCGATCTCTATTGAATTACTTATATAAAAAATCAATTGAGTGACAATAAAATATTCATTCGGGCCTCACCGACTGACAACATTCTGGTTTATGGAATTCGAGCCAACCGGTCTCAGATAATCCGGAGTCACATCCAGATTTCATAAAAACTGGCGAAGTACGAGTGGTACCTACTCTTTTATCGAGAGTTCCGTACTACCACACATTATCACAAATCCAACTCACAATTGGATGGCTATTTGACTTGTAATTTTTTTTATGCCTCTATCAAAGTTAAATATATAGATATATATTTAAATGTAGATATATATTTAAATATATATATATACATTTAAATTTATAAACTATTTTGTAAAAGTTTCAACTCTGCCTATTACGATTAAAAAGAGAGGTCTTTTAAGAAGATCAAGTTTTTAAAATGTGCAGACAGAGGACAGGTTTTTTGGGTATGGAACCCTAGAACTTAATTACAAGTAGACAAACAGGCTGGTGACATCAAATAATATCAAATAGATAGTAATTAGATATTACAGTTTACTAACCTTGTCATTGACGATGGATATTAAGTACCAGACATTCGATCCGTGCTATCAACCGCTAACGCAAATATTATTTTCTATATTATAATTGTTATACGCAATGATTTTATCCTTGAGTGGAATATGTTCAATGTCAACGTACGGTTTCGATTGATTGATTCATTGATAGATTAAGATTTGATCTAACAATGTATATCATTTGGACATCGTAATGTATCACATACTTGTGATTAAAAAGTAATCATTGTAGTAGTTACAAGAATCAGGCGGATCTATATGAAAAATAGAAAACAGATTTTATTTATAAAACTATGTACATAATGTTACGCCTATGTCCCCTCTATTTCGTTACTTATGGTTTTAAGTACCTTGTCATGAAGGGCGAGCAAATTATGTTTACCATGTATGTTTCAATTTAATTTCCGCTACTGAGAATTATCTAACAGAAAAACTTAATAACACTACCACTGCGCCACCGGGCCCATCAAGCAGATAGTCATAGGCACTTACTTAGTAGCCGTTAGTAGTTAAATATTGCAAAAATCTGAGCGTCTCGCTGATCATGCATTGTGTTGAAGTAATGTCTTCCAGACCGTATTTCGAATACAGCAGACTAACGGAGGTTGGTTAGATAATCTCCGTTAAAAGTCAATGCAGATGCATACGAGATATTATAGTGCACAAGTATTTGCGCAGACACAATTAAAGTCTCTGTTTGCTATCTTTTATAAACCGATGGGACGGCAGTCCGAAAAAGCCAAAAAGAGATCCGGTGCACGAGCAAAGTTTTCTACATGCTTGGCCAGGTCGAGGTACTCCTGACTGTTTTATGGTAAGAATTTCTTGGCAGAAAAAGTCAATAACTTTCAGTCCAGGCAACACGAAATTTGAACTCAGACCTCATGCATAGCAGTCACATGAGCAAGTTCCTATCCAATAGTTTTTTATAAAACAATGACGTTAATCAAATGCCTTACCATCAGACCGTGGTAAGCGGTTACTTATAGCCTATAATTGTTTTAAAATACAATAGAATGTAATTGTTAAAATATAATAGTAAAAGTAAATTAGCGTGCCTTGCTTATCCTAGAGAAAATGCAGGAGGCGGTGAAACTAAAGAACAGGAAAGGTATGTGCGCTTGGCGAAACACAGAAACAATTTACTTTTATGTTCATTTTTCGCACGAAGGATGGATCTTCCTCGACCGGGCTGCAGGCTCTCATCCACTCACAAAAACATTTGAACAGTACCAAAGTCACAAACGGTAATAGACATATGTAATTTAATGTACATAAGTAAAGAGAGGAGATAGCAAGATCAGGTAAACGTATTAATAAGGCATGGCTTAAGGGTTCATTGTAATAACCTAATAATTATCGACTTGGTAACAGTTAAATGTCAAAAGGGCCTTCAACATACATACATTGTAGATCTGCAATCAGCAACAAGCTAAGTTTAAAGCTCATTTATACATCTAATAAATCATAACTGGTAACTTAATTTATTGGCAACAAACCGACAATAGGTCAGTGATGTATTGACAATGTTCGTTCGGTAAAAGATAAGAAACAGTGATACGCATTTATAATATTCGCACGTATTATCAAATTTATTGTAATATATGTTATCTTAAAATAATATGTTAATTGATATATTATTTAGTGTTTTTAGAAATCATCGATTAAGGAATAAGGAATCTTTTTTACTACCGTGGCGATAATATTATCGCCACGGTAGTAAAAAAGATTCCTTGATAGAACTTTATAATTATATCAACCCGGTAATTTGCTATTTTAGACAAGGTATTGCAACATCATAAAATTTTGATAATTGATTTGATTTTAACACTTTAATCGGTATGTAGAAACGATTATTGATTTTATGATATCAAAAAGAATTAAAAATGTATTAGTAAATTATAATAAAACCAACATTATAGCCATGTTGTATTTTCAGTTCGCTAACATAAAATTTTCTGTTTAGGCTAATGTTATTCATTGAAATTAAACTACTATATACGGATTTTATCGCGTTGTTTATTTGACACTTTATTACATAATATTGTCTTCTGTTTACGCGAATATTATTCATTGAAATTAAACTACTATATACGGATTTTATCGCGTTATTTATTTGACACTTTATTACATAATTTTGAAAACTGTTACACTACTACTATTATTAAACTTTACTAATTTTTAAGCTAATTGAATTATTATTAAAACGATTGAATCTATTTAGATTTAATTTTATTTTTACACTTTCCCCGACGTTTCGGTTGCTTTTCAGCAGCCATGGTCACGGGGAGACTAAGATGGCATTTGTCTCAATGTTCCAGTGTAGTTATTTCAAAGTACCCGAACATAATTTAATCATTGGTGTTTCTATTTACGCAGAATGAGCTCAATGTATCATGAAGTCTAGCTGTGGTTTGCTTCTTCTTGGGTTTGACTATTTTTATTACTGGATCCCAAGCTGGTGGTACATTCCAACCATCTTCTCTATTAAAATTAGGATGTTTTTTGATTTCAATAGCCTCGCGAAGCATCCTTGGTAGGAATCGGTGTTCTTTAGCGAGAATCTGTGGTTTGTCAAATCTCAGGTAGTGGTTGGTCCCATGTTCACACACAGCAGACTTCAACGAGCGTTGGTGTTTTACATCAGCTATGTGTTCTTTTATGCGGGTGCCTATGTTTCTCTTGGCAAACCAAGAGAAACATAGGCACACAATAGAAATATAGACATTGGTCAAAACCAATGTATATATATGTGGTTCAAAATTATGTAATAAAGTGTCAAATAAATAACGCGATAAAATCCGTATATAGTAGTTTAATTTCAATGAACTTTATTACATAATTTAGAAACTGTTACACTACTACTACTATTAAACTTTACTAAATTTTAAGCTAATTAAATAATTAAAACTATGTATTTATATTTAAGTTTACACTTTCTCCGACATTTCGGTTGATTTTCAGCAGCCATGGTCACGGGGCGACTAAGATGGTAGTTGTCCCAATGTTCGAGTGTCTATTTCAAAGTACCCAAACATAATTTAATCGTTTGTGTTTCTATTTACGCAGAATGAGCTCAAAGTGTCATGAAGTCTAGCTGTGGTTATGTTCGGTTTTTAATTGTTGTTATGGTCTATTGTACTTGTTTAAAGTAGCGTATCTTTTCATAATATTATTATATTTACAGTAGGATATCGCACCCTTAATAAAAGAGAGATTTATCTGAGTATTTTGGATTGAACAAATTTAAGCTCTGTTGCACTTACATAACACAAACATAATATTAAAATGATATTTAGACAATTAGAGTTCATATTTCCTAACTGCCAAATTTCGAATTAAGTCGTTATCAATATGATTATTGATTACACATATAGGAACTTATAATTAATTAATTATACATATATCTATGAATTACCTACTACTCCCCTAAAATAGCTTTTAATTTTTATATAGTTAATGCTAAGAAAAGCATTTTATTTTGTATGAAATATTCATTGTTAGTCGCTAATGCCTGCAAACTTATAGCAAAACATTATTTGAGCTGTCAATAACGTGATGGACCAAATGCGTCTATAACACGCTTTCCTCTGACGCATTATATAATCAGTTACGAGCCCGTTCGCCTCTCCAAGTTCGCTCCCTAGAAAGTATTTGTTAGCTGTCTTCTTAAATCCACCCAAATTCCAATCTATGAAAGGGACGAAAGTCAAGGGGCGTATGGGCTCGTAGCCATATAATCTCACCTTTTTTTAACAAGACTTATTACGCTTTACATCGTCATTTAGTAGATACCATTGACGTTTATATCTTATATTATATTGATTTCCCACACGTGATTAAATGGTATCTAAAATACACTTTGTATAATTAATAGTTTTTGCTTCCTATAAAATAATGACTAATACAGATAAAAAAACACCCCGATAAAAATTTCTATTAAATTACAAAGCACAATAATACGAGACGAAACACACTTAGTGATTACCAATGTAAATGCAATGTAAAATATTAATCGAAATTGAATGTAAGATTTGAATTGAATTAACTATTCCGTTGACTTTGAAAAGAAAATTTAATACAAAACATTGAAATACTTGAAAAGTAGGTATATAAGATTGATATAAAATCGATTTCTTAAATTAATATTTGTATATTTTTTTATCCTAACTTCGTTCGATTTGACATATTTCACGTGCGATGTTTTATATAAAAAAATATTATGTAACCAACTTAGCCATGTATATTCATCAATTTAAAGCACATTATAAGCCTTAAAAAATATCGGTTTTTAATTCAATTTGTATTCAATATTATACTTAAATGCTTATATACATAAACAAATGCAATAGAATATTGTTATCTAAGCAATTTGCAGTAGATAATATAAATTATAATTAACGCACCCAGAAATATGAGTGTTTCTAGAGTTGAATAAACTTTATTTAAACACAGTCATCATGTTAATCTTGACATTAGTGTAATATGTAAAAGGCAAGCTACTAATGACTCCGCTAAAATAATGATTTCTTTGAATAGAGCAATAATAATTTCAGACCTGTTGTTAGTAGGTCTTGACATGAATAATACATTTATTTGAGAACAGGTGACATAGACTGCAAGTATAGATAATAATACCTAACATCTATTAAGAAGGTAAAAAATTACGACGTCGTGGCAATGACATACATACATAGATTCACGCCTGTTTCCCTGAGGGGTAGGCAGAGACTACGGATTTCCATTTGCTATGATCCTGACACACTTCCCTGGCTTCATTCACTTTCATCACATTCGTCATACACGCTCGCCGGTTTAAGGTGCTCTTAACCTGGCTTTTGTCCAATCCTTACACTTTTCACCACCAGTAATGCTTCTATGTATCTATTTATCTAGATTTGGAGCTACTGGGAATACAGCTTATCTCCATTATGACACGTTTATTAAAAGCAACTTAACGCAAATGATTTATTACAGGCGCTCTACTGCAAGACGCGTAACACATGAAACCTACGACACTTCTGTACATTAAATGGCCAATACTTGTAGCAAAAATTATCAAAATAAAGTTTAAATCTAGTCTTAGTATCAGAAATATCATAAATAGTATTCGCTAATAATAAAATAAACGTCAAAAATAAACTGCATTTCTGGTCACGTATGACATTTATTGGTTTAGATCGGAGCTCTACTTTGTACAAATTTTATTATTAATTGACGAAAATTGTTCTTCGGAGGAGTTCGGTATGGTGAACCTTATTCTATGGGCAGTAAGCAATCCCAAAAGGGTGTTGTAGGAACCCCTAAAGTATTATTTAAAAGCCAACCCTGTTTACACGCTGTTCAACTACTCAAAACGGGCCGCTCGCTATTAGAAAGTTTAGGAGATTTTGAGAACGCGCAGTCGTGCACCCAAATATTTTTAAAACCAAACATTTATTTCAAAAACTTTAAAACTATTATGGACAGTTCGGTAAACGTTACAAGAAGAAGTGAACTATTTATAAATAACATTATTTGAAAAATTAAGAGGGCAGACTAACTTACGAACACAAAATATTTTAATATAATTTACTTAAAACAGATACGGTAGTCATTAATAGTAATTAACTATATAACAATGAACTATAGACTTAGTCTCGTGCTGCGTGTTTCCTTTATTTTTGTTCTGGTTATTTTTAGCAAGGACAACTATCATGATATCACAAACAAATAAAAACGCCAAAACAGATTATAGACCGAATTTAACTTTATAAATGGAGTTAAATGAATCTGGCAACAATTACGTAGATATATGTATTATATTACTGTTTCTATTGAGAAAAGATGTTTAGATTTATGAATATGTTTCATTTAATCGTAATGAAGTCATCGCCGTTTAATCTGTCATTGCGTATAATTACACAAATTACGTGTAAATTCAAGTACGTGCGCGTTCTGTGGTTAGCACACTAAATATTTTAATTAAAGCTAGTTATCGTTGTAGCAATTTTCATCTTTCTTGATCAAATACTAAATCCTTTAATCTTTAAACTTATACAGAAATTTTTCTTTCAGTTGATCTGTGTCTTTTTGGCCCACCTCTCTTTCTTTTAGCCTGTTTTTCCCTCTCTACAATATCACCAATATTACTAACATGCATAAATATTTTACGATACAATAAAATGTGAAAAATATTAAATGTAAATGTAATGGTATGCAATTTAAATTATAATTTAATTCGCAATAGCTTTATTTACATAATAAAAGTAAATCTGAAATGCTTATTAAATTACACGTTGCATAATATGACATTAGGTTCCTGATTCAGCAGTTCCATTTTCAAAATATTTATTGTTCGTCTCTACAGTTTTTGGACTAATAGGTATTTGACATTTCATTGAGAACATGCATATTTTTTTATTATCTTTACATTGGTAAAGGTTATTATAGTAATATATTTATTATAGTTATAGTTATAGTTATAGTTATTATAGTTGTCAGCCTCGATGGCGTAGTGGTTAGTGTAACCGACTGCCACGCCTGAGGTCACGGATTCGATTCCCGCACAAGTCAAACATTTGTGTGCATCAACATGGATGTTTGTCTTGTCTGGGTGTTTCTATGTATAATATGTATGGATTTACAATATATATATACATACATACATATATATATATATATATGTATAACCATTGTCTAGTACCTATAGTACAAGCTCTGCTTAGTTTGGGCTAGATGGTGTTGTGTGTATGTGGTAGAATATTTATTATTTATTTATTATGATATTAATATTTGTAATGAACTAAGTCAACTTTAGTAATGTTAAGGTAGACTTGTGTTATCGCTGAAGTAATTTGAATCCCAGCGATCTACCCACCATTCAAGGCAGCAAGCTGGCTCAACGTGATTGGTTTAGTCGGCAGGACCTAAGACTTCCATTTTCCCCGAATGAGCGCGACACGCACTATCCGTACCGCTTTTTCAACAGAGAGGTATGAGTTAATAAAATCCCATTACGGTAAAAGAAACATCTTTTATGATTGATTGTGGCGACAGCAATCAAGTTTTATAATCTCTTGCAAACGCTCAAAGCCCGGTACCAAGACACAATTCTTTTTATGGTGTCTTGGTCTACGACTAATTGATAAATTCAGCTGTAGTTTATGCGATTGCCGTCATGACAACTCGGCTCGAGATAAGGTTTATTGGATTTCATTATAATTCATACTAACAAAACTGTGCCCGGTATACGACAATAGGCTTTCTCGAATTACGTGCACTTAAATGTGGAGAATATAGGTATAAGACTATGAATATATTATAATAACAGATTCAAATTGTTAAATGTAAACTTGAATATTAAATCAATTATGTCAGTACAACATTAAAGTTTTGTTTAAATATACATATGTAGTGTGTCTATTATGCACAGGTCAGTAGGCAATGTATGTATGTAGATTGTATTATTTTAGGAATAGTTTTATTTCATACTGATGTCGACCGATTCTCAAATTATTCGAATAGCTGTATCAAAGACTTTATAAAATAATAATATCCTTTTTATAAAAACGAAATCTTACATACAAGATCGATAAGTTGAGCGGTGTCAAGGACTCGATTCTAAATCCAACAATCCAATAAGTCTCAATTTAATAATAGTTTTGATTGATAAATATAGACTCAAAATGTATCAATAAACACTAAATCATAAATTATTATTATAAATCCGCTTATGAACCAAGCGTATTCTATAAATAGCAATTAAATTAATTGCTTTTTAATCCAATTATTATATTTCGACATAAAAATGTCACTTATAGTATAAGTGTGTTTCTTTTTATATTCGGTCAATTAAGGAATAATAGTCGACAGTCGTTGTGAACCTAGTGTATTTTGAATTGCTGTAGAAGTATTTTAGATGGAGAAAACCATCGTTCTATCGATAATGTCACCACCTACTGCGATACTTAAAAGCTAAATTAGTAAGAGCTGGCCATTACGTGGACCAAATATATATCATATAACTTATACGATATATTATTGTGATACTATACGATATGGCCACATATCGTATTTGAGTGTATCGATACAAAATATTGAAAATTACCATTCTATCGATACACCTAAAAATAATATTTAGCGACGTTCCGCGGCAGCTTTATTTTCTTAGCCAAATAAATTAGCATGACACATACAGCAAAAATACATAATTATATTTTGACTGCACGGATGGCATAACGGTTTAAGTGGTCGCCTCGTTATAGCCACTGCGCCGAACATTGTGGATTCGAACTCACGTGGGACAAAAAATTGTCGTCAACAAATAGTAGTTCCGAGTCTGGGTTTTCTATGTGTCCGTTCTTTCAATGTTTGTAGATAACCCTGCGGCACAGAGTGTGTCTTTTTTAATAAACAAATCAAGCAGACAGGGAAGTAACGTAACGAAATAGAACTATCGACTTTCGGCTGTCGTCTGCAACAGCGACGCTGTATATTCAACGATCTCATAACCATAAGCCAACGTATTAAAAAAATAACATATTATTTATGTTTATATAGCTCTTTTAAGAAATGTGTAAATATTTGGCCCAATATTGCTTATAGTATATTTTTCTTTGTGAAAATTATATCAATAATCTTAAAATTGCAATAAAAAGCAGCTACCTACTAATAAATTCACAAAATATAATAGGCATTGGCAGTTCCTTCAGAAACCCTCTATCTCAATTATTATAATCGTAATTAATGTATTGTAAAAATCAGAAACGCGCTCAAGATTTAGTGGCGACCTTCCTTACAGTTCCCTTCTTTATTCATTTATATTGGGCATACAAAAATCAAAACCGTCTAATATACAAACATAGATTCAGACATATATTCTCCGAGAGGGTTCATATAACCCATATTTCGCCATTTAGGTATAGACTGTTGAAACTACTTTCTATGCTTTGTACGACCTTCTAATGTACAGTAGGTACACACCTATGGAATAAATATAAATAGATCTTCATATTTATTCCTACGTTACATGGGTCACCACCATGTACAATAATAAATAATAACATTTATTCGGCTAAAAAGGGAGTACAATAAAGGACTTAAATCAACTTTAAATTAAATCTCAACATCTAACAATAACTCAATACCTTAATAAACTAGTTTATAACCAAAATAATAATTATAGTTATGGCAAGAAAGGATAATTTAACATCTTTAAATTATTATAAGCTACTTGCCTGAACTAGGTTAGACCTGTGTTTCAGGCGATCACTTGTGTATATATTTTAAAAGTGGACCATTATTAATGTAATCTATTTGAACAATAATATAACTAAATATAAACTTAATCTAAAACTGCCTATACACGTACAAGCTACTGTGTCATACAATAAAATGCTTAGGTACCTAAAGTAAAATTACATTATTTTAATATTTGTAACAAATTCTCTGTGTCTGCATAATTGAGTATACCTAAATATTCCGTTATCATAACATTGCAATTTTTATTACTGACGCTGTATATGCTTAGAAACTTATTAAACTTATTATACAAAAATGTACCCAAGAATATATAAAATCTGTTAACAAATGCATGCCTAGTTTGAGATTTGTTACAAACCAGGTATTTCTTTCTTTTATCTGAAGGTGTAGGGATAAAAGAGGGTTCAGTGTGCTGTTTCAGTATCGTGTGTAGAATAAATAATTGTCGGACAGTTAATACCTTACATGTCGTATAAAGCTGATGTGTTAGAAATAAAAATGGGCGAAGGTTAAAAATTGCTCTTTGCGCACGTTCTAGAGGTAATAAACTGACTTTGCAGCCCCACTCCAGGAAGTAATGCATTATGTTAGTATGGATTGACACAAAACTAAATATACCTAAATATACCTGTTTATCAATGTGTAGTCAGCTATATTACAGAGATTCTTAAATATATATATAAATTTACGTACTCTTGTACATAATAAATCGATGTATTTACGGAAATTCGAATTTTTGTGTCAATCGTGATACCTAGATATTTAATATCATTTGATTTCGCTAAAGTGAGACAAGAGCGTGCAATGTCGGCGTTTATTCTACAGTTATGTGCATATATGTTTGGATTGGTGGTTGGCATGTTTATGTTCCGCATTGTAAATAAAATGTATTTAGTTTTATCCTTATTTAAGGTTAGTAAATTATTGCGAAGCTAGTTATTTACTATGTTAAAGCCAGTCTGAGAGAGTTCATAAACATCAGTGCTTGATTTTGCTGAGAAGAGTAACGCAGTGTCATCCGCATATGACATTATGATACCATTTTGTAGTTTCAAGCTGCAGAGGTCATTTATATAGATAAGGAATAGAGTAGGTCCTAAAATACTACCTTGAGGAATGCCGTAAAAACAATTTTTTAGTTCAGAACTTGTGGACTGACCAATTTTTACGCACACTGATAGCGATCACTAAGATAATCAGCAAATAATTTAAGTTGGGTTCCCCTTATTCCAGGTGTTTCAAGTTTGTGCAATAGTATAGAGCAAGAAATAGTTTCCAAAGCAAGGTCTAGAAAGATACCAATGGAGTGCATACCCTTATCCAAATTGCTAGTTACATAGTTAGTTAATTGATGTACTGCTTGGTTAGTTGATTTTTAGGTCTAAAACCAAATTGATGTTCCGATAGCAAATTGTTATCTTCAAGTTATATTACTATCTAAAGTTAATGATTTTTTCTAGAATTTTGGCCAGGCCTGACACTTAGTTTGTCCCCAGATTTAAATATAGGGATGACCACTGCTTTTTTTAGCAGTTTAGGGAACACTCCTTTTTGTAGGCATAATTGGAAATGTGTGTTAATGGAAGAGCAAGTTGGTGTTTAAATCTTTTTAGTATGTTATTGGATATTTTATCCCACCCAATGGCACAAACGTTTCATAACCCCGATATAATACTTAATACTCCATCGACATCAGTATCTAACACAACAAAGGAATTTAATGTAGAAGACGACCTTATCAAATTCAGAGCAGAAGAGCTCCTAGAGTGTAATGCTTTTTCTGCGAGGTGTTTACCAACGTTAGCAAAATAGTTATTGATTTTATTAATTGCTTCGAATGGGCTTGATTCCGTAAGAAGTAATTCAAACGGTTGCTTAGCGGCTTTTGTCTGGAATGTAGTTGATTTTATAAATTTCAAAACTAGTTTACTATTTTACCTGCCTTTTGTAATTAATTTTTTCGCTGTTGAGTTTATTTAAATTGTAAATAAAATTAAAGTATTGTATTATCAGGTGAGAGTTTAGACATTTGGTGTAGTTTGTCTCTGTGTCTTATGCAACGAACGAAACCGAGCGTAACCCATGATTGGATGTTTTTATATTTTCTAGGCAGGTTTGTTTTATAGGTATATTTTTGTATTGCAATTTGCATCGAATTAATAAAATAGTTTAACGAATCATTTGCATTGTTTGAATTATAAATGGGGTCAAAATTAATGCTATTTATGTTACTTTCAAGTGTTTTTATATTAACTTTAGTGTAGCTGAGCATGCAGTTATTTCTGGGTATTGATAATTGTAAATTCAATAAAACAGTTTGATGGTCGGTATAACTAGAGTTAGTGACTAATGTTATGGTAGGTTTATTTATTTTATAATGGAATGATCTAAGCATGAAGCGCTTTGATGGGTAGGATGTTTATGGGCTGGTAAAAGTTCATGGTATGAGCAAAAATTAAGATAGTTGCATCACCACTTTGGTGATCACATTTTCTCTTAAAACGATTGCACGTCGCACAAATGGGTGAAGATGATTTTTTGCTACATTCCTTAAAGGAATGTTCAACTTCTCCACAATGGTTACAAAAAGGGCTGCTTTCTCGACAGTATTTGGTTGCATGTCTGTATTGATGGCAATTAAAGCACCTAGTCACCAGTCTGAAGTCTCTGACTGGACAGGACGTCCAGTTTATAAAAATTTGACCTTGGTTAATAACAGTTTACCTGATGTTAGCGGGTACCTCCAAGACATAGTTACACATAGAAAGATCTTTCTTACCCGATTTGTGGCTCAGCTTAATTGTACCCAAAAAGGACTCGCGAGTAGAGTTCGGAAACTTGTCGGCCAGATTCTGCTCATATATTCATTCGTAGACCTCATTCTCACTAAGAGCTACTGGCACACCAATGACAGTGATCCTAGGACGGCGTTTGGTCGGTACTTCGACAGTAAGGCCTGATGCTCGGTGCTAATAATAACACCTGCATTTTTATTTTTTTTAGTCCCCGAACACGAAGTTTTAGTTTTTCAGGCGAAATAATTTTTTGGACTAGGGACTTAGTATCGTCGCTAGTTTAAGTCTTGTCACACGGGTAAATAGCAAGCGAACTCACGTTTCTCGGATGGACAAACTTATCGGCACCTTTCTTTACCATGTCGGCAAATGAGATATTTTCTTGCCGGCTGAGCTTATCGACTACATCGTCTTTAAATTGTTGGAGCGAGTTTAACATATCTGACTGTTCCTGCAGGTGCTCTATGGTGGTGTGAGCTTGGACAGCCTTCTGTTTCAGAGACTGGTATAAAACAGCCATCTGAGATATCCCAGACATGACCTTACGGCAATTATTTGTGATGCGGAGCTGACTATAGAACAGACCCCACTTAATAGAGTGTCAATGGTCGTTATCCATTTCTGGATCTCCGGCGTAGATACCGTTTCGAGGGGTAATTCGTTGTCTTTGGGCAAAGGTGGGTTTTCCACTGCAGGATACCATTGTTGTATTGGCGTTGGTGGAGGACTACGCCGTAACAACTGACTACGGCTAAACGGACTAAAACCTGGATTAGACATACTAACACGGATTCACACTATTAGTCACTCAAAGTATATATAATTAGTTCCTGCTTGTAGTTTGTAAACAATAATTACGATTCACTCGCGACACACTTATCGAAAATTACTTACGCCGTGGTATAATTATATTAGTTGTATTTGTTTAAATACATTTTGTTGTAAACATAAAACATGTCTGCTTAGTCAAGCGATCAAAATGTTATGTTTATGCCACAGTAGCTTGATTAATACATTTTTATTTGGATATATACATATATTTGATATTCGGGTATCAATACTAATGTTATAACCAAGCCAGCAATCAAAAATAATAAGAAGTTTTATGACAAGCCATAAAATCTCTATCGTATGTACGAAACTTGTTATGTATGTACATAACAACTTAGTATTTTATATTTTCAATAATAATGCTTAAAATTAGAAGTAGGTATGTAATATGCACAATAAAAAACATTGCATATTGTTAAATGTAAAATATATATGTTGTTCACATATATATTATATATTGTAAGATTATAAATGAATAATAATAATAATATCAGCCCTGTATTAAACTGTCCCACTGCTGGGCACGAGCCCCTTCTCAGTGTGAGAATGGTTAGGCCATAGTCCACCACGCTGGCTCAGTGCGGGGTGGCAAACTTCACATATCTTCGAGATCATTATAGAGAACTCTTAGACATGCAGGGTTCCTCACGGTGTTTTCCTTCACCGTTAAAGCAAGCGATAAATAACTATTTAATACGCACATAACTTCGTAAAGTCAGAGATGCGATGCGATGTCGTTGTTATGCGCTTCATGGGTCAGGTAAACACTAAAGGTTTTATTTGATTTCTAGTACGTAGATATTGATTTCTTTGGTGAAAATGATTATTTTATCAAATTAAATAACATATAATATTCAAATTCTAGTTAAGGCAAGCCGGTCCCTCCAAAAACAATCCTGCCTACGCCAGTGGTAGCGGATATATGAATATTTATTTATACGACGAAATTTATTTAAATTTAACATTTTAGTTGCGATGTTTTTGGCCTGTCCATGTTTCTTATATAATAAATTCCTTGTTTTCGAAGTAACACGTGAATTATCTGAAATCGAACGATGATATGTAAGAATGTGCAAAGTTATTTTAAATAAACCGTTTATATATTATCGATTCTTCGATGTTGGGTTTTTTAGAAAACATTTAATATATAGTCATCGATCTTTCTTTGAACCGTATGTCATGTAAATTGTCGTGCCTATTCAGTTTGCTTTCTTCTGTAGGTTTAAACCACAGAACATAGTTTAAACCGATAATAAAATTAAAAACTATCATGAAATATTAGTTCCGTTTATTAAAATTTTAGTCGTTCTCATTATGCAGTTCTTGTGTTTAGTTAATAGGTGTGTTTCGTATTGGATATATACAAATTTTTATATTTCTTCTAACGTTTCGCCGCGGTTTCTACAATATTTATTATTGCTACTCTGCTCCCGTGGCTCGTGCGCGTGATTTTATATATGATTTAACAACCAGTGTATCTTGTATCTTATGTGGGGGCCAGTCAGTGCAGACCGGCGACACTTCGACCCAGTGGGATCTTTTGTGTCGACACTCTCCCAATAACGACTGCCACAGATGTTTATGGCAGCCGGGACCGACGGCTTATCGTGCTCTCCGAGGCACGGAGCAGGCGATAATTATTGTCAATCAATACGTACATCATTTCGAAAAGTCATATTATTTAACAACCAAACGGATTACCTTCAGCAAAATTATTTTCAAATGTTCGTACTAGAGAGTAGCTGATCCAATCATACAAATAATCACTTTGGCTTTATAATAATATATTAACTTACATAATCGAGTTTTTAAAAAGCCAGATATCAAGTTGAATCGTCTTTTTTGTAATTATAGGTATAAATCGGATTTATAGGATTCAATCACATGTCTAAATTTATCTTAATTCAAGATCTAGAAGTCATTGATACTAAATGATGTAATAACGCATAATAACGTCCTGTTAAAATATATTTAAATTGTTTAATGCATCACAGATAAGCATATTATAGACGTTTTTATTAGCAATATTACTTTATTACATTAGCATGTGGAATAATATTACAATATAATGGAAAAAATATTTATTAGTAACCGTGAAAATATTTAAAATTATCACTTTTGCAACATTCGTCAGTAAAAAAGTTTTGTGTTTGAATTTCAGTTTAAGTATCAGTAAGATTTCGCTCTACATTAGTTTTGGTCTAATTTAAAATAGAAAACTGCTGAAACTACGACCGAAACCAAAACTACATTCGAGATCTTTCGTGACGAAACGATTGACTTACTGTTAACAAACCGTATTGATCCAACTAATCAATTGGTTTGACTTTTGATTATGGTAATTACTTACGTGGCTTTGAATATCAAATTATTTATTGATTATTAATTTATATGCATAATAGTATAAAAAAAAAGTATAAATAATAGTATATTATAAAGTCTGATTTCTATAAAGTTTAGCGCTATTGCCAGCCTGTGGTTCATAAATTTGGCTGAAATAATATCTGCTATTCAAATACTTAATCTTAACTTAATTTCTAGTTTAGGCTTTATGCTAAAAATGTAAATAGAAATAATTAAAACCAAGCAAGCAGCAGTACTCGAGTGCACTACCTCGACTAACAGTGTTGCCGGTTTAATAGCGTAGCTAGTAAAGAACTTAAAAAGATTACAATAACATCAAACTAAGTAAGAGAGAACCATTTTAGTACAATCTATATATATAAAACTCTTCCGTTACTGAGTGACTGACAGACAACGCACAGCCGAAACCACTGAACGCAAGAAGCTGAAATTTGGCATGTACATATGTATGTTCCTTGGAGAGTGTAGGGGAGCACTAAGAGAGGATTTTTGGAAATTCCACCCCGAAGGATGTGAAAGGGGTGAAACCCGATATTCACACGGGAACGGGACTTACGCGGGTGAAACCGCGGGAAAACTACTATCACGTATAAATTGGATGCTTGGATAATATACCTATATGTTTGACTTATTATCAAGAAACTTACCGAACCACGACGCTTGCTTCTTGGTAATAGACAGTCCTTCCTTAGCGTCCATGACTTCAGGTAATACCATCGTCACGAAACTGATCGACATACCCAGGCCGATGAGCAGAAAGTCCAGCGCGAGACATGCTAGGACCTGGAAATGAAAGAAAATCAATTAATAAAGTATTAAACCCACAAAACAATATATTGTTTTATTATACACATTTGCATAATCAATCCTCTCTAACGTATGACTTTTAACTGAGAGTCCCTATATACACGCGTATATAGGGACTGTATCTCACTTAATATAGCAGTTTATACTTGACTAGCTTTTGCTCGTGGCTTCGCTCGCGTAATAGTACGTTAGGTTATGTTAGCTACAGTAAAAAAAATTAAATACAATGTAGCCTATGTGACTCGGTAATAATATAGCTTTCCAACGGCATAGGAATCGAATGAGTAGTTTCTAAGTTAAATCCTTATAAACAAACAAACAAAATCTAATCTTTATAATATTAGTATAGATATAGATTTGCATACTCATCCTCTAGAGGAATTGTATCTCAATTAATATAGCAGTCTACACATTATTTTTAGCATGCCTAGAAAAAAAACGATTGTTTATTCTTAAATAGCTATATTATTATGTCCTGTACCAGAACGTACTATTGTATATGGGCGTAAACTGCACGCCTACTACACTATTATAATCATTTTTATTTGACGCATGTATCATATATAGTAGAGTAATGCAGAGGGCTAATTCTCATTAATAAAACATATACTAAACAGGGTGCCGAACTAGTCTAATAAACGTAAAATGTGAACTGAAATGCAATTTATGTTGACATCTATTTACAACAGTGAGACTAGAACAGAACTATGTTTTGAACAGCTTTTAAAGAGTTAACACAGATTCCATATAAAACGCTTAAAATCATAATTACGTTAATCCTAATCCTAACTTCCTAACTAATATTATAAATGTGAATGTGAGTTTGTTTGTTTGTTACGCTTTTTACCTTAACTACTAGACCGATCATCATGAAATTTCGCATACACGTTGTCATCTACAAAAAAGAACTAATCTAATCTAACCTGACATAACCTACATTTTCGCTAGGGAAGCCGCGGGCAAAATCTAGTCGTCAATAAACAGACAACCAGTGATTGGTTTATAACTGATTTCCTAGTTTTGATATCTATATGATTAGATCGATTAAAATACTAATTATTCGAATATTAAAACAAATCGAAATATTCAAGATATCAACATGATTTGCCTTCATACTGTTTAATTGATTTTGCACTCATACGCTTCGTTGCAGTAAGCACTCAGAAAAAGTGATTAAAAGGGGAATGTGCTCTAAAGTGCCTGACAAACAATCAAGTTGGAGTGTCTCCTCTAAGAACTTAGTACACATAATATAATACTACTACTGTTATTTAAGTAAATCATTGTTATTTGTTTTACTTATCATAATAATCTTTCCAATTGCATAATGTTTGATTTACCTAATTGTATTGGTTATCCTGCTCTGTTATATTACTGAATCTCACCTTATTATAACGTAAGCGATCGTTCAATTATTAATATTCCCCAAAAAGGTTAGCAACTACCAAAAAATACACTAACGTCTTCATTATCGTTGTCGGCAAGAAGAAACTGCACTAATGTCTTCTAAGCGCGTGTCAAAATATCAATTAATATAAGTAATGATGTTAATTACTAAAACAATCGCACCATAATGATAAAAATGCACTAAACTTGCGTAAATAATGCGTTACACAGTCATTTTTTTATTAAAATACTTTTTAAGCAATTTCAAATAAGTATTCATATTAAGAACAACTGCCAGTATTTTTTATTTGACTCTAAAAGGTTTAAATTAATAAAACCTTTTTATTAACAGTCTAGCAGAATAATAAAAAGAAAATAAAGAACATTATTTTAAGCTGGTCTTTAAATTCTGACTGATATTATAAATGCGAAAGTGAGTTTGTTTGCTGTTTATTTGTTTGTCTGTTTCTTTGTTTGTCTGTTTCTTTGTTTGTCTGTTTCTTTGTTTGTTTATTACAATTTAACGCCTTAACTACTCAACCAATCATCATGAAATTTCACATACACGTTGTCAGGGGTACAGAGTAGGACATATCACAGGTCCCTTTCACCCATAAAATAGTACTGTTACTAACTTAACCTACACCTACATTTACGCATGCCAAACCGCGGTCAAAATCTAGTTATCTATAAATTTTCAAAAGCTCCTGTAATGCGCTTATGGAGATAGAAAATGCCTATGACGAAATAATGTTTGTTTTAGTTTTTGTTAATGGAGGCAGCATAAATCACCAGATAACTTCAAGTCGATATGATTATAAAATAAGCTATAAAAAATAGTAAGTTAAAAGCAGATAAACCTTTATTATATAAAAGATGGAAACTATTTTGATAAGATCGAATCAAATTTATTGCGTGAGATCTGGCCAATTAAATAATGTGATAACTGAGCGGCAAAACTGGTTCTAAATTTAAAATAATTGAATATTATAGCCAAGGCGAGCCCTACATTTACATTTTATTAAATCAAAATTGATGGTCATATAACATAAATATTTATTTAGGCAGTTATTATTTTGTTTTATATTTTTAACTATCATTTGTTGTTAGCAACAGATTTCCGTGAAAAGCTTTTAACATTTTACGTACGTTACACATATAGAATGACGCCAATAATATGCTCTTTGGTACCCGAGAAGTTGTAATACATCGTCATTTCGTAAGCTATACTTTTAGCTCACACATAATAGGGGTGAACCATTTTCCAATCCAACATAATTCTGTCAGACATAGGATACAAACCCAGGGATATCATGATCGGCCTTAAACATAAGTGTTAGAATACGAGAGTCAGGGAATGAACTAATAATGGACCAATATATAAAAATTACTAGATTTTCCCGCGGCTTTGCTCGCGTGAATGTAAACTTTGTCAATAAATTTCTATGGCTCGGTAATAGTACTTTTTTCTGAATGAAAGGTACCTTTTTTTATTTTCTGTACATCTGACGACGCGTATGCAAAATTCATGATAATCGGTCGAGTACTAAAGACGTGAAAGCGTAACAATTAAACAAACAAACTCACAATTGCATTCCAACTAATAATTTAAATACCAATATAGGACATAGGATACCTTTCACCCAGAAAAAAGTACTGTTACTAACATAACTTAACCTAATTTAGCCTACATTTACGCGAGCGGTGCCGCGGGCAATTCTAGTTTATATTATAATCAGGATTTTATCCCAACATATTTGTATAGATGCCAGAGAATTGTTCCGATTGTAGCACGTTCGGTTACAATAGTAATTGTCGCGAAAAGGTGACTTATGTATGCGACCACGGCTTCTCTAGCCATCGGTGACATTCCTTGTCACATCTGCACACTTGGTGATAAACTTCTGCCCTTCTCACTGATGGTAGGGACTGTTAGTACCATCATTCTATTTCAGTCGGCAATTAGCTTTCTATTCCAACTGAAGGGGTTGTAACGGCATGGTTGATTTTTTTTATGTTCATCGTTCCTATTTTCTATATTTTGCCTTATGTTATGTTTTTATTTAATCTTTATTTTTGTTAAATTTCTATGATATTTTTTTTATTTTTTATTAGCTGTCATTTTTATTTTAACTGTGTTTTGTTGAATTTGTATTTGTATTCATGTCAATTTACCAAATTGTTCAATATAAATTATAAAAAAAAATTTTAAACAATGTGAAATGATGTTGTCCTTTCGACGTTTTCTCCTGTAATTGAAGGAGCACAAATCATCAAACAACTATCAAACAACTGTTTTTTAATTATTGCATGTACTGTGTATCCTTTGTTGGAGTTCCTAAGAATAAATAAATAACAAATAAAATAAATAAATAAATATATTGCCTTTGCAATGGTAAAAGCATGAACGTGTCTTTGAACAACGGTTAAGTGCAGCGTCGTATCAAGCGGTGCGCTGCTTAGTCTTCTACATAGTCATACTACAGACCTTAGAAAATTCTAAGATTAATCCGTAGTTACATTAAAAATGCCAAAATAAATATGTCTGCTTGTCTGTTACGCTTGCAGATGTAAGCCACTGAACTGATTTTCATAAAATTTGGCAAGGAGTTAGACTGATTGTATCCAGGAGAAGGATATAGAAACTTATGTGTTCCCGTGGCATCCACGTGGTCGAAGTTGCGGACAGAAACTAGTATTTTATAAATGTTACGGAAGTTAAAATAATTTAGGACATAATTATGCCCAACATCATAAATACCTCTATGGTATTTTAATGATAAACGATTCGCCATTGAGTATTAATTTTTTTGATAGATTACAAATTTAATTACTTTATGGTGTATAATTGTCTACACTCCGAATTCCCATGATGTAGGCTAATTTGTACCTTACCAGAATAATACTCCAACGTAAGTTACATATTATATAACTTTAAAATTATTTTACACAAAGATAAATTCAAACTCACGCTAATTAATTAACTATATACAATAATATGTAGTTAACATTTCATAATAAATAATGCTATGATTTATTATAATTTGGATTAATTTGTGTATTTTCTACTGGTGACATTTCAATAATCTTATAAATCCTTTTGTATGTGCAGAATGCGTCTCATAATTATGAATAAATTATGAAAATAAGTTTCTAAAGGCACTTTGACATGTTACAAGATTTATTAAAACACGATGAGATTTAAGTCATGTTATCAAATATCTTAATGTAATTAACGAAAGTGTTAACAATGCATCCATATTTGGATATTATGTCAACTATTAAATCTACTGAGTATAAATGATATATTACAATGCTCTTTACTTAGAAATAGCTTATATTAATTGCCTGTGCCACTGAAATAGCAAACACTACTCGAGTAGCAAGTAGTCCTAATATTACTATAATAAAGGACGCTTGTACTCCTGCACAAAAGGCTGTAATCGCCTATCTTACAAAAAAAAATCCACAATGATACAGACCACTAATCTCTTGTTGACAACACAACGTCTACTTATGTTTCGGTATGTATATTAATACGTGAAGCAAAAACGTTGTACCTATTTTTACGAAAATTGCGCGGACGGAGCAGTATGAAATTTGGCACAGTTAAAGTTTATATGGAAAAGGAGGGGCGAAACTTAATATTTTTATAAAATATGCTTTAGAAATACATTAAATTAATGAAAAAACACTACACGCACACATCCATGCATTTGACACACGCAGTCGAATCGCGTTCGTAGTATTTCGGCAGAGTTCGTCTGACGTCGTACAATTCTTTGTAACTATGGTAACCTATACCTTATTTCTATGTAATAAAGAAAAAAAGAAAACAAAGTAGCAAACTTAGGAATTTTGGTCGAATTTAGACCATTAGGCGACCGCTAGTAACATTTATTTCCCTTAAACAAGTTTGCTTACAGAATACGTAAAGTTGAGTCACCTAACTGTAATATTTGTAGTACTAAAGAGGACATACAAAATCCTATTATGTATTGCGAAAGGAGTAAGACACAAAGAGACACGTATTTTTTGTAAAATCAAAATGAACGGGTATTTTTTGTATATTAGCTACACCATAGTCAGAAAAGAAGAAATACATTTATCATATAATAAATAATCCACTGTACTACTTTTTTATCCCTGGAAAACAGTAGATACTTCTTTTTTGGTCGACATGTAACCTTACCGGTTATTAAAGATCTATACTTGTAGTATAGATCTTTAATAATAATGTTTATTTATTGACAGAAAATATGATACACCCTTACACTACATCATACATCAATGGTGTTTAAACATTCCCATCTTAAATAATTTAAGTTTAAATTATAATTAATTCTAAAACTATGTAATATACAACATTAAATTTACTTTTAATATCATTTTAAGATTTCTAGCAGCTTTTCTGTGTCCGTATAATTTAATTTACCTAGGTATTCCATTAATATGATACTACATTTTTATAACTAACATTATGTATAATTAATGTTTTATTTAACTTGTTATATAAAAACGGTCCTAAAAATAGAATTTATTGACAAATACGTGTCTGGTTTGAAACTTTGTACAAACTGAGTATTTTCTTCTCTTATCTTAGACCGGGGTAAACGGGACTTCAGTGTGCTGTTTAATATGTTGAATGGTTAATACTTTACAAGCTGTGTAAAGCTAATGTGTGAGAAACATAAATGGGCGACGTGTGGCTACCTTTAGAACAGTCTTTGTGTTCGCTATAGGGGCAGTAGAATTGATTTGGCTGCTCCACCCCAGGATGTTATGCAGTATGTAAGAATAGATGCATAGAAAGTCAAATATGACCTGTTTTTATTTATTTATAGTCGGTTATGTTGCGCAAGTATTTAAATATATAAGTATGTATAAATTAATTTACGTATCTAGTGCATAAAAAATCGATGTGTTTGCGGAAGTTTAGATTTGTGTCAATAGGAATGCCTAAATACTTTATATCGTCCGTCTTAGTTAATGTGGGACAAGTGCATGCAGTGTCAGCAAACGTACTACAGTTGTTATGTGCAATTATGTTTAGGTTTGTATAAAGCGTGTTATAATTTCTCGTGCTAAATAAAATGTTTTTCGTTTTATCTGCATTTAGAGTCTAAACATTTTGCTGTAGCTACTTCGAGACTATGTTGAAATCTCGATGCGTGATTAAACGGAGAATAACAAAAGAAAGGTAAGTACTCCTTCCCAGTAGAATATGTCATCTCTTTACGTCCTCGTGGTGTGTCTATACAATACGCAAGCAAAGGGATGCTGTGAGCGTAACCAAAGAAAACGAATCTTTAATAATCAGAGAAAATGAATTAATAGCGTTGGTATCCAAACATTTCCTTTAAAAATGTTAATTTGTAATTATAGATAATCTGTCGCCAGTAGAGATATCCGGTGTATTTTTCGTAGAATTATTGGTTAATTTATAATTTTTTTGTCTGTGACTATTTTAATTATAAAGATCTCGCTGATCATGGCATGGGCCGGCTCGGCCGGGAAAGGACTACCCTTTCACAAATATCGACGTGAAATAGCAGTATTTCAACTGTTGTGTTTCGTTCGGTGAGTGAGAGTGCCGGAGGCCCAATCACCCTCTTGCCCCCTTCCCGCTCCTTCTCCTTCCCATTTCCTTTTACTAAAGGGTCGGCAACGCGCAAGTGATGCCGGCGTCCATAGGCTACGGTGACTACTTACTATCAGGTGGGCCATATGCTTGTATGCCAACTAATATTATGCACTAATATTATGCATATATTTATTCTAATATTATGCACGGCCGTCAAAATATACATTTATACATAAAAAATAGTGACATACATAACATCAATACTAGAAATAAATATAAATGATGTGTTCCATTCTACCGACTACATAAAGTTCATGGTTCCTTCATGGGTCTTGGTATACGTTTTTATAATAAAATTCCGACCAATATTCTAGAATTACCAGATAATACATTTAAAGTGAAAATTAAAACTTGCTTAATTTCTAAAGCATATTATAATATAGATGATTATTTGAATGACAAACATCCATGGCACTAATATTTGCATCAGATCACAGGACGTTAAATGACAAATACCAACACTTATTTTTTTAAAATATATATTGTAAACTATTTTGTAATGTTACACCTCGTTTAAGCTAGAATTTGCATTGTTGTTACACTCAGTCTTATTTTAATCAAGAATAATGTGCAATGAAGGCAACTCGTGATCATGGACAGTTCCGTAAAGTTCTATTTTTGAGTCTTATTCTGAGTTCGCATGCCAAGGACCGTCATGCTCACTCAAATGTCATTGCTTGTGGTGTCGTCATGGGCCGGGTCGATCCCTTCCCTTCAATATGGCGAAGGGGACGATGGCTGGTCCATGCGTCTTACTCGTGAACGGGTGCTACTTGTGGTGACTGGTCGACCTTGGTATCGTGGAATTCGATGATTTACTAACTACATTTTTATTTAAACAGTTAGATTAAACTACGGACTACAATCATGTCTTGTCTTGATTATTAATGTATATGTAAGTGGATGCTCCTATTTACCATTCTGCTGCTTTAGAGGCTACCATAAAATTTTATTAAATGCTTGAGTATGTTCAGTAGTAGTTCATGGAGAAATGGTTGCAGCACCTTACAGCTCTTATGATTTGTAAACAAAAACTTGACGATTAAAAAGAGTGACCATGAGTTTCCTGCCCGTTCTTCTCATGAGCCCTACACCATTGCTCTGCTGAACGTGGCAGTAAATGTAAATTCACAGAAAAAAATAGTGTAAATTTAACTTTCATAAGTGTTACCTTGTAACCTAATCTGAATATATGATTTGATTTTGATTTTAAGTAGAATAAAAATATTTAAAAATAACTAGATTTTACCGCGGCTTCACTCGCATTTATGTAAGGTAAGTCAATAAATTTCTATCCCTCTGGAACAGTACTTCTGTTTTAGATGGAAGGTACCCTATGACCTTTTCTATACCCTTGACACAATATGCGAAATTTTATGACGATCGCTCGAGTAGTTAAAGTTTGAAAGCGTAACAAACCAACAAATAAACTCACATTTGCATGTACATATAATATCAGTTAGGATTATGACTTCTAATCTAATACAAACACACAACAATTAAGGTGGATAGATTATATCACAAGAGATATTATGCTAGGACTGTATTTAGTAGAAATCTCTTGTTCTTTGCCAAACTTCGAGAATCAGGCTTTGTATATACCTATGTTTGTACATAGGTATATGCATAGTCTGATTCTCGAAGTTTCTACAAGATGGCAAATAAACATACCATTCGCTTGGTGAATCATACCAAATCTCACGTGACTTCGTACGTCACAAACATGTGGGATCATACGTTGGCTTTGGCCTTTAAGTAATAATAAGGTATTGCTAAGATAATTTTTAAAACAGGTCCTGGTATATATATGATCCTTGTGCGACCAAAAACCAAGTGTGTTAAATTCACTCTGCCTAACGTAAGACAATTTGGTTCTAATGTAGTTTTGAATAGCGACGTACTAGAAGCAATGCAATCTACTTTGTTTGGATTCTCGACTACAGTGGGGTGCACACATAACTTATCTTTCAGAGAAGCTTAGTTCAGCTGCTTACGCCATTAGGAAATTACGTGGGTTGACTGATATTTATACCGCTAGATTAGTCTATTATAGTTACTTTCATAGTGTTATGTCTTATTGTATTTTATTACGGGATATAGCCGCTGATATTGAAAGTATTTTTATATTACAAAAAAGAGCAATTCGTGCTATCTATCAGCTTGGAACAAAAGTTTCGCTCAGAGAAAAGTATAAGAATATAGATATTCTAACTGTCACATCGCAATATATTTACGCTAATATTATCCACGTAAGACAAAATATTCATTTATGTAATAAAAATATCGACCTACATAACATCAATACTAGAATATTTCTTTATATGCCGATGACAAGTGCCTTTTTTTTAATGGAAAAAATATACAAACCTTAATTCCTGAAGCACAATATGTTTTAGTTAAATATAACACCTGGTGTAAATGTAAGTAACATACATTTAATACAAAAAAAAACATCCGTCATGATATTCAGTGCAAAAAAATAAAGGTATCTCTAACTTTACTCCTTTAACAATTGATAACGATGTACTTAATTGATTTCATCAGGAAATATATTTAGGATTACTTTTAGACGATAAGCTTACGTGGAAACCACACATAAATAAAAAACCAAATTATATGTCAAACATATAATAATACTATATGCATTCTAATTAAAATAATATTATCTGGACTCATTCACACTCAAACAGTTTTAACTAAAAGAACCTTTACTTACAACCTATAAGAAATACAGATAAAATTACACAATACTTACCTAGAACTGAATATGGGAAGAAAATTATTTTACATGCTGGTACAAAAATATTTAATAACTTACCAAACGAAATAAAAGTTTGCAAAGTATGTCTCTTTTTAAAACAAAACTAAAGACATTTATAAGTGAAAACGTTTAGATATAAAAAAGTAAAAAATTCCTTCACATTGCATTTCTTCTTTGGGTCATTGCCACTGTCATAAATATATATTAATATGTAAAATGTAAGATCATTTTTAAGATCGAACTACCTCCTAATTAGGTACTTAATATATAGAATGTATTGCTCAATATTTAAGTGAACTGTAAAGTTTGTTTTTAAGTAATAAAGTTCTCTAAACCGAAAAAAACATGAATTATGTGTTCCATATTTCCGTCGTCAAAAGGTTCACAGTACGTTCATGAGTCTTGGTAAACGTTTTTATAGTAAATCATAAATCTGAAATATTTATTTGTACCTGTTATCATTATAGAATTACCATATCATTGCATTCAAATCAAAAATAAAGGATAATATATTATGTACTTATTTTCAAAGCATATAAACCTTTGGGATTGATATGTAATACACTTTTCATTAAAGTTATCCATGAAAAAAATTTGGTTATGTTGTGAATGATGGCTCTTGTATTTAATGATGCGATAATTGATTATTATATATATTAAAATTTGTTACTGTTAGTTGCTAGTACAATTTAATTAAGTATTTGATTTTATCGAGATCTTTGAATTTATAAATGGTACCAAGAAGTCAAGGCGCTGGCTGAAGATAGGACATTATGGAAGAAACTCCACCGACAAGAGCTTAGCTCTTAAATTGAAGAGATCATTTAGTCTATTAGATTTTGCATTGTTATTCCACTCAGTCATAGTAAAATTAAGTAAAATTTGTTTTTGTCATTTGTAAAAGAAAATAACTAACGGTACAACCATTAGTTCTTTTCTTTTACTTTCCTCGTCTGGGTTCATATCCCAAGTATCGGCATGCTCACTCAAATGTCATTGCTTGTGGTGGCGACATGGACCGTGTCATCTCCTTCCCTTCAATATGACGAAGGATACGATGGCTGGCCCATGCCTCGTACTCATGAACGGGTGCTACTTGTGATGACTGTGGTATCGGTCTTGGTTTTGTGGAACCCAGTTTTTTTCCCTTGTCTTATTATTTTAGAGTTCATCTCGGAATGCAATATAGTCTGGCGTTGCTTTTATTCTGTATGTAAGTGGAAGCTCCTATTATACCCTAAACAACTATTAGAGGCTAACTTTGAAATATTACTTATTGCTTGAGTGTTTTATGAGTAGGTAGGTGTTTTAATGGTTGCAGCCTCTTACTGAAAAGACTTATAAAATATACAATACTGTAAACTTGGCGATTGAAAAGAGTGGCCGTGAGTTTCTTGCCAATTCTTCTCATTGGTTCTACGTCCTTGCTTTGCTGAACATGGCAACAGGTCAATGTAAATTCACATAAATAAGTGTAATTTTGACGTTCATAAGTGTTACTTTGTAACCTACATGAATAAACATATTTTTGATTTGATTTGACCTTAAAACCACATTTGTGCTCGATTCTATGTCTTATGTAGTACTGAATGGAATTTTAGTAATGCGCTAAATTAAATTCGAATACAGCTGGCTATCTATTATATTCTATTATATACATAGGATACAGCGCATGTCTTATAATCTATACATATAATAAAACTGTAACTAAACAATATCTGAACATGCAAGATATTTAAAAAAAAGTTACGGGTCTTTATAAGACAAAATATATTTAAGAATGTTTGTCTGTCTGCATGTTTGTACGCACATCGCACAAAAACTACAGCACGCAAATTGAAAGCAAATTTACTGTTATATTGCTAAAGATTTAACTTTAAAGCTGGCGCATGTTTTATACGCCGCGGCCGCATAGTATCGAGTATGACGAAAGAAAATATAGACAGGTTTCCAAACACCACGTATGAAGTCGCGGACAATATTTATTCGTCCATAAAATCGAATGAATTCTCGATTATAAGTCTAACTGCGCACTCGTCACAAAAATAAGGAGATATCCAATTAATGTCTCGCTGAATACTTTCGGAACAAATTTTATAAGCGTAAGCTGTATCCGAACTGGTGTACCAAATTGACACTTGTCCTGCAATATTGTATGTATATTAAGCTAATTGGCCGACTAGGTCACCGACCTTAAAAATTGATTGTACAATATAAAATATAATGGCCACGTGCGTCCGACCGCTGACGGTATTCGAGAAGATTGCTATGTGAGATTGAATTTTATTACATAATAACACAGGTTAAGCCGCATTATTTTTCCAAGTGTTCATTATTTCCAGGTAGCAATTCAATAATCAGTATCTAATATATTTTTAATATGTCCAAGTCTTATTATGGTACATTTAAATATTTCAATTCCACATTGTTAACATTAACTTGTCAATGGCTATAATAATAACAATAATAATAACGTTTATTGGCATTAAAAGATACAGTCATTTGAAATGGCTGGAATGCCAGATATAATTGAAAACCTACTGCTTCCCCGCCACAGTTTAAGAAAGTGCAATGGCAATCGTTTTGTTGATATAAACATAAAAACAACTTTTTTGAATCAACTTTATACTTTTTGTCGATGCTATCGACTAAACTTAATCTAAAATTGTTACCATTCTACTGGGTATATATTTGACCTGAAGACTTCACTTTCAAGTCCTAAAATAGTACGAAACTAAGAAAGTGCTCAGTGAAACCGCTTATCCACATAATATTCGACGCACCACAAGAATTTGGTTTAACAAAAAATCTCAATGAACTAGTGAGTATTCCAGAGACATAACCAAATGAATCTCAACGTTCCGAACTTGTACAATCGCTGAGTTTTGACAATATGAATTTGTTATTATACTTAAAAGATTTCACATCTTAATATTCTAATAATTGATAATTGTATTAGGAAGTGGCATTGTTAGACAGTTATCCTATATCAGCAAGTATACAATAATACCGCTACCATTGTGCAATGTAAATGCACGCCAAGGTGAAACGGTTCAATTTCCGTCAGTCAGCAAAAATGTCCCGACGACATATAATGAGGCTCAAGCAAAGTGCATTGACCCTTATGCGCTATCTGCGAATAGCAGACATAATGCAGTTACGCCACAGGCATAGTTGATGATAAAGTTTATCACGCTATCCTGCGCAAGATTAGTTAAACCTACTCTATAAAATATGACTAAATCGAAATAACAAAGTCAAACTTCTTTCATTTCATATCAAGTATCAAATTATATGATTCTACTAACTGTTACCCGCAACCGCGTCCGCAAGGATTTTTTTATTTGCGTAACCTTCATTTCTTCTAAAATAAAAGTAGCGTTGGTTATTCCATATAACATCAGATATCTGTCAGTGAGAGTTCCGTCAAAATCGGTTCAGCCGTTTCACAGATTAGCCGGCACAAACAGACAGAGAGACAAAAATTTATAAAATAGTTTATTTTTTATTTTACATTTTAAATCACGTAAATCTTAAATGGGTAATTTGGTAATATTCTTCTGTATGTTCATAACGAAAAATAAATATAAAATATATGACGCTGTTACAATTCACATTCCCGAAATAATTAATGAGTAAAAACTGTATTTTTTTTAATAAAACTATATTTTTCTTAATTACATTTTGCTTACGATTTTTAATTTTATTTAGAACCACCTACATATCTCTGTTACTACCTACATATAATGTATATACTCTTAAAAGCAGGGTAAGACTACTAGCCTGCCTGTATTCTATAAATTTCTAATAAAGTATTGGATATTGATACGGTACGTTGGTATTATTTTTCAATACTTAACATACACGATAGTAGATATAATAATAAAAATAAAACTTACCTGTGAAGTAATCACTCGTGCGCGGCTAATCGGCTTTTTCTCTTCCATCGTGGTTGTCATTTGAATGTTTGCACTTTGGCGCACTTCACACCGAATGTACACTTGAAACACTACAGTCTTGTTTTATGGACTTTTAACACTGCACTATATTTGTTGAAGACTTATTAATGCATTGTGATAACAATTTCATAAGTCCTTAATGCATAGTTTATGTAAGTGTATTGCTCTAATAGCTGCTATCATTAATGGGTTTACCTGCTTTATTGCATACCAGAAAAGATGTTAAATACGCGTGGCGCTAGCATCTATACAGCTGCATACGATTTGGACTAAAAACTAATTAATTCCACAATTTGCCGCAATATTTAAGTGTCGGCGCGCTATAAAATATAGCCGCTTAGTTCGCTGTCTCCTTACAGAACAAATAAATAAAGATAAAGATAGTCCTTATTTACTACAAAAGCAACATGCACTAAAATAACATACTTAGTGTTTGTACAAACTGTTAAGATAAGGTATTAAGATTAATAATAAGGCAAAAGGTTGAATAAATCAATGTAGTTAAGAATGAACTAGCTGTCTTTAGATCTCAGTGTTTGTGATCATTGTATTGATTTATAGCATAAACATTTTTTTAAACGTCGGCGAATGCTTTGTCGCATACCCCTTCGCGGGGGCGGGTGGAGGGACTATGTCGGACTTACCGGGGTAAAAGAGAGATGGTAATAAGAATGGACCTCACGGTAATACCGACTAAACATACCACGGTGTTCCTCGACAGAACCGCAATCGGCGGGGCCGCGCGAATCATTTTCACATGCAATCGCGACCCCGCCGATGTTTCGGCCCGCCGTATGAAACGGCAGGCCACGACACGATAAGAACTACCCTTTGGTCACCACTACTTTTAAAATCGACACATAGGCGCGCATGGGAATACGCACGCCGCCTCTCGGACCTGGTGCTGATCGGATGGCGGGCAGGCCCACGAAGCTCACCACCCCCAGTTCAAACCTCAGGGTGGCTGTAGGTCATCTCACGCCCTCCGGCGCCTGGTTCTGCGGTTGGGGAGAAGGTTTGAGCGCTCCCTCTCCCGCTCTGCCGCCTCCTTGACGGAAATAATTTCCTCACAGAAGGAGGATTTCCTCACCATGGACTGAACCACGGCCGGGAGTGAGAGGGCAACCATACCGACTGCCGCGATCAACTCACGGCGCTGCGATGCCCAGGCGGGGCAGTCCGCCAAAGTGTGCAGCGCTGAGTCCTCAACAACGTCGCGGCTTTCGCCGCAGTGGTGACAACCGGGCGTCTCTTGCCGGCCTATGCGACACATGAACTTGCCAAAGCAACCGTGGCCAGCCATTATCTGTGTCAGCCGGAAGGTGAGGGCGCCATGCCGTCACTCCAACCACTCCATAAAAACGGGTCTTACCGTCACGATTGTAGCTTGTCCAAACATAATTTATTTGGGTCAACTTAGAGTATCTTTTTAATACTTAAGTACTAACTTTGCAGCATGGCGTTACTCCTGTGGTTCTAAGAATCTATTCCATTGGAACAGTGTCTTTTTTCGGGATCAAATACCTAGCTTTTGTCACACTTCAGTCCAATATATGCCTAAGTCCATGCAAAAAAACAGAAATCAACAAATACACTGATATTTGATCCATGATCCATGATTAACAACATTTATTAGCCGTGCCCTGCGGTTCTTCGCGGTCAAATTCCTAGCGTGATGTTAAAAAGCCTACAACCTACCTCGATATATAAGCTACTAGCTTTTGCCGCGGCTTCGCTGGAGTAAAAGTAGGTCAGGTTATGTTATTAACAGTCCGTTTTTTAAATAATATATTATATAGCTATCTAAAAAAGAAAAATTTTAAGATCAGTTGCTTTGTTTTCAAGTTAAAGTCTTACAAACAAACAAAAAATGTAATCTTTCCTCTTTATAATATTAGTATAGTTAAAATGCAAAAACAATAAAATAATTTTCGAAATCAGTCAGTTTTAAAGATTATCGCTATACCAAAAATCTTACAATTTACTCATACATGCCTAGATTAAGAACAGGCTGCTTCAACTTACTAGATACAAAGATAATTTCCCATCCAAGGCGTACCCAATCTTTAATTACCTATTCTAAAGATTTTGAATTTGGATTCTCGTTTAAGACCAATTCCACTATTATTAACCAAACCGCAGTTAAGCAAAAAATAACAACTTTTTTTTGTGTTACAGAGAGCATCCTATAAGCCATATCATTGGCAAAATAATTGTTATGGCATGCCAGATTATTATCATTGGCAACTATTATGCAGCCTTGGGCCAATAATTAGATTAAAATTATTAGTATTGATTTATATTATGTTCTCAATATTTGTCGTCTTGGGATCAATTTCGCAACATGTTGTAATCATGATTGCACAATTTGATGATTAATGGAATGTCTAACAAGGGGGCCCGACTGATGGCAAGCAGACAACGTAGCTTATAGACAAATGATATCGTTCTTGGAGGGTTGATAAGTGATACAGTGTGACTGGTTAAACATTGTACATACTTAAGGGCATGATAATTTATGGTCAGACATAAAGTATTAAAAAAAGTCTGTGTATCCTGCAAAGAAAACCTTTATGAACATTTGTATGCAATTTGTATCCATAAAATGTGGACACTGCGCGCGTCGCACACAGCTGTCAGAGGCTAATGACCTTTGATAAGAAAAGGACGGACGGGGGTGCAAATTCGGGAGAGTGCAGGGTGCAGTAGCGGGGTTTTGGTAGGTTTTGTTTAGCTTTGGTATATGCGCAAGAGTGTCCGCACATTAAGTTTTTATTGGATAACCAGGTAAAATTTTAAGTACCTATTTTTTTTAGATATTTGGTTTCAGAATCGAGTACTGAATACTTTCCTTAAATATGTCCATTCTTTTACCAATCAGCTTGTATACTCGTTCATATCATATCATAGTTTTATATCCAAAAACGATACGTTGTGTTGTTAATGTAAGGGGCAAAGATCTTGCTGAGAGCACACGATCTCTAGAAACTCTGGGCAGAAATATACTACAAGGTTATTAGGCTGCCAGTTTCTGTAAGGTGGAGTTCCGCTATTGGGCTGTCCCATTATTAACAAAATCCTAAGTTTTATTTCATTTATATTTAAATCAGTAGAATATACAGCTTAAAACAGAAAGGGGCTATCATAAAAGCGGGTCGTGTACTGCTCTCAAAGAGTTTTGTTTCATTATAGTTTACTATCGCTATAGTAGAACTTTAAAATCTTGATACGCATCGCTTCGTATATTGTAGGTCCAAAAATGATTAGTTTTCTATTGCAGGAGTTTCGTCCTGTGAGTACGGTTACCAGCGGATCTTTGCAGACGTAAGAGTAGCTTGTTTTTTTGCTTACTCTGTATTTCTATCTCCGTGGCGCAGCAGTAGTGAATGCGACTGCTGTTCATGAGGGTTCGAATCCCGGGTCGAGCCAACAAAAAGTTATAGGGCTTTCTTTTGGAAGTTGGTGGTATTAGAGACATCCGTGCCTTAGAAAGCACATAAAGTCGTTGGTCCTGCGCTTGATCTCTTTCCGGTCGTGTTGAATTATCTGTCCCATCGGATCATGAGGGTTAGGGAACAGAGAGTGCACTTGTGTTTGCGCACACACTTGTGCACTATAATATCTCCTGCACAGATGGCCAGTCTCCGTTAAGATTGACCGCCGTGACCGAAATTCGGTCTGGAGGATATTATTATTTGTTTATCTTTCACGGGTATTTACCTAATACGTTAGGAGAATACTCGGCCCTTTGGGAGGCTTACACGGGGAGATGGGTCCAACATGCAGAGGCCCTTCGAGAATTTTAGTTTAAAGTTAGATGGGACACTTACCGAGACATTAGCCGTGGCAAGTGAAGGAGACTATTGCTACATATGGAATCTGATTATTTTGGTCTATGGGGATCGGTGTTTAATGGTTTGGTAAAATGCAAACTATAGTTAAAAAACGGCGTCTGCCTGATATATTTTCTCAGTATAAAGTCGGAATGGCAGACGGTGACTCCCCGACTCACTAGATGGGTCCCCTGAATAGTCGCCATAGAATGGCCTTAAAAGCAGCAGGGGGCAACACCGCTGTGAGCGACTAGGGTTGTCGAGCGGTGCGGCGCCGGTTTCACCATCACGGGTCTCGTAAAAACGGAGACCCGGAGTGGGTTTCCTCGGAGTTATGCCCTTGAAAATGACACTTTCATCCGCAAGCATATAGCCCTAGCGCCTCCCTCTAACCGGCCGACCAAGGCAACGCAGAGTTGAGAGTCATATGGGCGCTCTTGAAATTTCACCCCAGCCAACCAGTGAAGGTAAGCCGGAGACGAGGCCCTAACAAAATCTCTGTGGCATTCAGGACCGTACTGTCGCCACTCACATTTAGCTCGCCACAAGCTGCTCTGCGGTTTGTACACTTTACGTTAACCTGGTGATACATTTTTTTGTTTATATCACAAGGTCTCTTCTTCTTTTCGTGCGATTAGTGGCCAACCTGTTGTCAAAAGTTGTTCAAACCGCCCGTAAGTCTCTGACATGGCTTAACGACTGCTGTCAATTTGACAACAACCGGGACCGAATGATGAGACTACAACTTCCCCAGAGGGTATTATTATTACTGGTAATATGAGCATTGAAAGCCTCTATAGGTTACAATAACCACGTAACTTTGCTTGACAACTAAGTAATTAAAAAAAACTTCCATAAGCTCTTTGCTGAATCTAGCAACCGATCCTCAAAGTACACACTCGTAACCACGGAAGCACGAATCAAAAATCGAAGCAGTTAATTATAACATAAACGAGTCAAGTATTGATAAGTTTAATAATAACATTGAAAGGGATACCATAATATTATGTTAAATAAAGACAGTGAAACACGTAGGAAACACATGGTAATTAATTAAGATAAAAAATGCGCGGTATTTTTTTAAGTTTACGATACATAATTTGTTTACTACGGCCACAGGCCGAGCGTTGCGCAACATTTATTCGCTTGTTTACTGTTTATTGAATATAAATAATTAATGAACCACCATGGGAAAATCACATTAAAGGAAACTTGTAAATGATTTAAATAAAAGCGAAGATATGTGTTTGTAATTTCGGTTTTTAACTGTAGAATATAATGAAAAGAGTATCGTGCTCAGTAAAGGGATATTTTATAAACAAGCCTGATATTATTTTTGTATTTAAACTACCTTAACACACAAAGGTTTACGTAGACTTAGACCGCTTGCAATGTAGCCAACATTTTAAAATAAGAAATTGTTGAGCTTTTAGTGAACACTTAGGACCCCAACTCATAGCAGATTGTCTCGTCTAGGAGCCTGGAGACTCTACGCAATACAGGAACGCAATATAAAGTAGTTTAGCTGCGATTCTCGTACTACATACAACAAGGTTTTGTATTATGCCCGTGCAGTAGAGATCATTTCTCTGACAGACTGCTCAAATTTGAGCAAAATCTTAAGCTTAATTTGGGTTGCCGTAATAGCCTTCTAAATAATCTTTCGTTGATAATAAGGAACTAAGCTATGTTACCTTTAACACAGATAAACTAAAGTGTATAGGCATTTTTACTGCCAATAACTTGCATAGGTAAATATACATCACTAATACATTAGGAAGTAATATAAGCAAATTTTATTACGCATTTCTACTATTAGACGAGTCTTAGTATGATTTCAAGTAGACCCTTTCGTCACAGTTTCCCTTTTGATTAAAGGTAAATTTTGTCAAGTTTGTTTTCTCAGTTTATCTTGCTAATGGTACCCTAGGAAGGGGTATGGGCCGTACACAAATATTCAAGGTTGTGTTTTTTTATAAATGTCTCATAAATATTCAAATAAGGTGATACGGTGTCAGAATGCGACACGCATTTTTTAAAACACGTTTTTATCTACAACCCTAGTTAAGGCAAGGACGACAGCCACGGGCACGCCACGATCGTGGCGGTAAGTCCCGTTTTTGAAGATTGGCTGGAGAGGCGGCAGGGCGCCCTCACCTTCCGACTGAAACAGGTAATGACAGGCCACGGTTGTTTTGGCCAGTTCCTCTATCGCATAGGCCGGCAGGAGACGCCCGGGTGTTATCACTGCTGCGACGGCGCGATCGTGTTTTTGTCCCCCCACAAGAGGACAGTAGAGGAAGTGTCTTATGTAGTGGCTGGCGTTTCACACCGCAGGCCGAAACCTCGGCAACATTAACAATTATAAATTAATGTATTTAGAAATATTAATATAACATACCTAACTTGCTCCAAGCGCGATATTCTGCATAAGTAATCAATTTATATAATTATTTGAAGTCATTGCCAATTTTATAATAATGTTAAATGTATATACACAATAAAGAAATTAAATTCATATTACTATATGAGTGAATTTTGGAAGATAATGACAAATACAATAAATTAAATCATATCTCAATCGTTAAAGAGTTAATGAGTTAAAATGAGTGAAGGGAATGTCAGAAGATTATGACAAATACGATAGCCAAATTCATATCACAATCCAAAAGAGATCGATCACTATTCGAATAATAATGAGACAACTCATTAATCAAAATTTGCACAATTTTCGTTTTTGAATCAATCATTAGTGACAATCTGGTATTAATGAATGGGAGCAAGTCTTTTGCTATCTATCGGACAACATTTTTTACAGAAATGCCTAATAAGGCTCTATTAGGTTCTATATCCAGTTTTTCAAGCGCTTCCACTTGCGTCACTGGACTAATTAGCTAATCCATTCTGTATTCATTTATGAATAACTAGCTTCAGCCTGTGGCTTTGCTCGCATTAAAGAAGGTTAGGTTATGTTGGGAACATTACTTCGTTTTAAATAAAATATAGCCTATGGTACTCGGTGATAATATAACTTTCTAATAGAGACAAAAATGTTAAAATCGTTTAAGTAGTTTTTGAGTTAAATCCTTACAAACATACAAACAAAAAATCTAATTTTATAATATTGGTATAGATAATACTTACCCTGACCTAAAACTACAACCATTGAAATGTCGGCGAAGTTGTCACTTACAATTTTCTGGTTACGTCACGACGATGAGTAAATGCCGCCCGAAGAAATTCCGCCTCATAAATTAACCTAAAGATGGTTTAAACTATTTAAAATGTGTATTATACTGAGCTTTGAACCTGAGTGCTACTACTAACTATAGTATTTTTACATGCTTATTCTCACGTCTAGCGTTGCCAGGTGTCCCCATAAAGCCGGATACAGTCAGGCTATTTGGTTGCGTGTCTGGCCAAATTAGTGGCGGCGTCCGGCTTTTATTAAGCTTTAAATTAGACCGTTATTTTTTATATTTGTCATGTCTTGGTTTCATCTCTGCCTGCCTAACCTTGTATCGCTAGCGCAAGCGAGCGAACTATAACTGTCCTCCTATAAAAAATGTTGTGATCGTGTTATACTAAATTAACAGTGTCCGGCTTTTTTATCCAAATGTCCGGCTAATCTAGTTAGTCTGTCCGGCTATTTAGTTTTAAGACCTGGCAACCATTCTCACACCTATATCCCTGAAGGGGTGGGCATAGTTCGCCAACGATGATTTTAGGTGCCACACATTAATAGGTGAAGCTTATTAAAGTCTACCGGGTACAACAGCAGACTCTGTGCTGTATATATAATATTTCTTAACAGAGAAACCTAATAATGCTGCCCGATCCGAGAATCGACCCCGACACTTCAAGCACTGCAGCCGTTTCCACTACCACTACGCCGCCAAGGCAATTTAATATACCATTAACCTAAATAAAGTTTAATCCGCACTAATGGGAGATTTACGATTGGTTACTTTAATACAATATATTCTAAATAGGTTACATAATTTTATATTTTACTATGACTGCCCTGCGGTTTCCTCCGCGTTAAATAATGTTTATATTAAGTTTACCGCCCTTTTGAACCGTAGCATGATGTTACATATCTCTCAATCGCAAAATATTTTATTATATATTTGTTCATCGTATCATTTTTGTGTCGCGGAGACTTTACAAACATTAAAACAACAGACACAAAGAACACCTAGGATCAGGACTACCAATTCCAGATCTAACAAACTTTTGTCTCGTCTGGGATAGGAACCCTCTACAAGCGACGTAGTGCATTAGCGTGGCGAGTGTTTAAACCACTTCGCCACCTGTGCGGCACATAATTATGTAGATGCATCAATTAGGGTTGGGCTAAACAAATTATGTATTGGTTGCCGCGAGCCGCCACTTCAAAGTTTATTTTGAATATTGCCGTCTATGATGCAATACGAGTATAATATAATTGATTACCATTATTGTTATTTACAACCACTAACAATTTGATAGAAATCATGATTTATTTCAAATTAATGTGATGATTAATAATGATCTGTTTTAAACGGTTATCACAGCCCATTATAAATATTTATAGCCGTCGAATATTATGAAATATTATGTAAGTAATATAAAAGATAAAATTATCATTTTTGACTCATAAATCAACACACATGATCATAAGTTAATATAATCTATATTAGCTTATAAGCGCATGCTTATCGCTTACCATAAGCCGGGATGTATAACTTATGGTAAGCGATCAGCTTGGGCTATAAATGTTTGCAATAGCAGGGGTATAATATGCCCGTAGTCGATCCTAGCAAAAAGAGCTAGAATTAAACATGTAAAAAAATGGCAGAGGTAGTTATAATATGACATGCCGAAACTCTGACTTAGAGAGCAAAACACTTAAACAATGTTACTTTCACTGTATCTGGTTGGTACATCCCCGACTAAATGTGCTTATTCATACAATCATCCAGATAACTTTATGATTTACGTTAACTTTGAAAAAAAACCGGCATCTGCAATAATGATAGCGTCAGTCATTTTATTCTGAAATCATTAGTAGATTTGAGATTTGATAGAGATTCCAAACCACAATGTCCTGGCGCCTCCAGCACTGGAACTCCATATCTGCAAATACTTGAAATTTTAAGGGTTTGTCTGGGCACCAAAGATATGTGACCAGACGAGCCAGACAACGTGGTGATTGCTGCCTATGGATTTTAGAAAGAACAAGACACGGCTATGTTAGTACTCTCTTCGGAAAAACCAAGACAGTATTAAATTAGTACTCTCTTTAATAAGGTCAAGACACGGCTAAGATAGTACTCTCTTTAGAAAAGCGAAGACACAGCTAAGTCTACTAAGTAAGTACTTTCGTTAAAGCTCGTGTAAAGAAGAATATGTAAGTCATGCGTTCGGGAATAACCGCGGACCGCGACAGGTAGTTTATTCTAGTACAGTAATCAGTAATAAGTAAAACAATTTCAATTGTATAACGTACTGACTCGACAGCTTGTAGTAACCTGATGTTGCAAACGACTAAAGTGCCTCCAAATGACACCCACACGGTAACCTCGAAAGCAACTCAACATTCTGATATGACTCTAAAACTGACCCTTTTAGAAAAGAAAATTCAAGGTTTCAAACCAATAAATATACTATGTAACAATAATTGATAGTAACCGAAATCCTACTAATATTATTAATGTGAACATTTTTAATGATGTTTGAATGTTTGTTACTCAACTTATTATGGAATAAAGAACCAAACATTTTCATTTACAATTTAATAACAGTACTTCCAAATCGGGTTTGCGTTTAAAGTCAAAGTCAAAAATCTTTTATTCGTTTAGATCATAAATTCTAAAATCAGATTTTATATTGTTTATTCAAAAAATTGCTGGAAATAGATAAATAAACCCAACTTTTAAATATAAAATAGATACGACCTTATTTTACTACTACAGAAAATCGTTTTAAAGAGATACAGCATTTCTGGCGCCGAAAAGTTTTGCTATAATATAGATACAACAATTTGTTCAGAAGTGGTGTGTGTATATCGAATAGTTACTACATTTCAAACGTTTAATCTAATGGCGGAAATTCATATTTACGTCACAGGAATAGAGTATTATTTTGCATACAACGGCCAATACGTCAAGCACTCCAGCCATACCCGCCTCCTTCATCTTTCTCGGCGGATTCTCCAACTTGTGACACTCCGACCGCGTGACAATAATGCGTGAGCGCCGATAGTGAGAAAGCGTATTTGTAATAAAGAAAAAGAAATAACTTAATAGCTGGTTTACGTATAATGTCGGATTTCATGTCCCAAAAAAGGATAAGTGCATGGTATGAATGATACACACATATGATGTCAAAAATTGTGAGGAGATGTCGAGATTCGATAATCATATACGAGAGAAAGGGTCTTATAAAAGATTTCAATGTCACCAAAAACTTAACGCTATTGATCCTAGTGTAATCTGCTCAAGTTTGACATGCTGATGCTGATGTTTTTAAAGTAAGATTTTAAAATTGTTACTTACCTTTTCTATTAGGTACATTCCATTTCTTGTTTCACTTGTTTATTGCTGTAAGGATGAAAGAGACTAACCTCCACGACACAGGGAATCCTAGTGTGGAGGTTAGTGTTCTAACAATAACTGTAACTATTTGTATTGGAACAATAAAGCATTATTATTATTATTATTATGCAAAAAGTTCTCAATACTCCATATATGGTGATAACATGGCATTATATACTTCAGAAAGATAGCTGTGTACAATCTCACTATTTGTGAAAGTAAAAAAACATGGATTTGCGGCAGAACCTGGTTGATACACTAGTGTTATCCAAACTTAATTACGGTGTCGGAGTGTAAGGATCATGTCTTCTGAAGCGTACAGAGAAGCTGCTACAGCGGATTCAGAATGCTTGTGCACGATTTTGTTTTGATATACTGCGTAGGAGCCATGTGACTCCATTTATAAATGACAACAAAATACTCAAAATGGCATCTAGAAGAGAATAACATTTAGCCACCCTGTTATTTGGAATAATGAGGAGCCAAATGCCAAAATATCTATTTAATAAATTGTCTTGGACACAAGGTAGTTGCTCTTATCCAATTAGGTCGTCAGTTCACCTCTTGAATGTACCTAGACATCACACAAAAGCGTTTAGAGGAACTTTTAAATACGCGGCCACGAAATGTTGGAATGACTTGCCTCCACCAATGAGAAAATTTAAACCAAACTTAATATTTAAGATAAATTATAAAAAATAATTTATTAAATCCACTAATAGACTCCCAAATTAAAATCGCCAAGTATTTAACTCTTTTTTGACATCTTACTCATATTTGTTTCATCTACTTATAGTTTTATCTACAACTAGCTGTTGCCCGCAACTTCGTCCGCATGGACTTTAATTTTTTACCCAATACCTACTTTTAATTTGTTATCTAATTTTAATATATAAATATACAACTAAAGAAATTAATAAGTCTAACTACACCTATATAGGTGTACACGTCGCGTCGCGCTGATAAGCACGGTTCGTTTACGATTGCTAAATGTCAATAAGAACCAACGCTCTTATAAAAAAATCAACCGTATTGCATACGTATTGCTCGTTGATACAGTCGCAAGTCGCAAATCATCACCACACTGTAAATACTTGAAATTTTAGAAAATAATAAGTAATGGAATAGCTTAGGCTAGTTAGTTTTAAAAAGAACTTTTGATAAATACCTACTTCCTACAGAAAATTGTAAGAATGCTATGAAAATAAATACCTATGAATAATAAATATAGTAGTCCCAAAAAGTACTTTTAACTAAAACAGGAAAATGTGCTATGAAGAAACAGTAAAAGTTGAATAAAATAATGTATAATTAGTTCTGAAAAGAACTTTTTAACTGGAACAAAAAATGCGCTTTGAAAACTCAAAACTCAAAACATTCAATTTCGGTTGCGTCCACTGCATAGGGAGCCGACCGCGCGAAAGCGAATGAGCCTCAACGAGCAGCGCGGCTACCTCTATCACAGATATCGATGCCCCTTTCCCCTCCACCCCCGCAGCGTCACCCGCTACTCTGTGCGGGGCCACCCACACCGCATTATTTTATTATTGCATTATTTTCTTTAGATTGATATTTTAAATTCGTTATATCTTTTGAATGAAATGTCCGATTTTAATAATTTAAAAAGTATTTTACGGGTATTGAAACGGTTTTTAATAAAAAATAATTTAATGGGATAAGGATTAATACAGAGGTATGAATAATATGGTTTGATTATAGTCGGCACTTTTATCAACTTTTAAAATGTAAAGAAGTAGTTATAATAGCATAACTACAGTAGTTGGACATATGGTATCTCGGACTTTTTTATAGATATTGATACGTTCTATAATACTGTAGAAAATTTTTTTGTTCTATCATCAATAGTCTCCACAGCGCACGTGATGACAGATTTTTTATGACAAATTTTTCCACTCCTTGGGTTATATTATTGCATTTTTATTAAGGATCCCTATTATTTTTGAAAATGTAATATAGCCTATGTCCCTCAGTGAAGATGCAGCTTTCTAATGGTGAAAGAATTTTTGAAATCGGTCCTATAGTTTTTGTGTGAAAACATATTGTGTTTTTGTATGTATTTTACAAGCATACATACAAAAACACAAATGTTTCCTCTTTATAATATTAGTTGTTTTGTGTTGTTGTTGAAAATCAGCGCTGTATCGCAAGCGATGCAGCATTATGCTGAGCAACATCTCTTTTTAATGAACAGTGCGACGCACATTGAAGAGCAAGGACTCCGTGTATAAATGTGTATTCTATATTATATATAATAATATATGAAATAATAGTATATGTGATTAATTAACGTATTATAATGTAGTAATTCATATAGGTATATAATAATGTATATAAGCTTTATTTTTATTATTTTCAATTTATAAATACATTTATTTCTGTTACACACAAATTTTGTATTGTAATAGTTTTGATTGTGTGTTGCAATGCTTCTTTAAAATAAAATATTTCTATCTTTCTTTCTTTAATACTCAGGTGGGGTATGCTAATTTATGGACAAAATTCGATGCTCATAGTGGGGCTAATGACATTGCAACATGCTTATACAATTACCTTGAAGAGGATAATCGAGGAATTATAAAGACACTGCTGCTGTACTCGGATTCATGCTACAGACAAAATATACTTGACAAAACGATCTTGAGCATGTTGAGATATTTTTTGACTATACCTGTCAATTTGGAGATAATTTAAATGAATTATCTCATACCTGGTCATACATTCATGCCAGTCGACAGCATGCATGCTATTATAGAACGTGCTGTAAAGAAAACGCCCGTGTTGGCACCTTCTCAATGGCCTACTATCATAGAATAGTCTACTATCATATAGTCTTTTATGGAGGGTAAAGATTTTATGGGATTTAATAAAATTGTTAGCAAAACTTTATCAAAAAATAATCAAATGTTTCAATTTACGAATACTACGTTCATAAAGAATTCCATGATTTCCGATGCCGAAACCATATTAATACCCTTAGACAGTATAAGCCATACCAATACCCAATCAAAACCCAATCTTTACCCAAAAACACTTTATCACACAATTTCATTAAATAAATACAACGACCTCAACAAATTGGTAGAAAGAGGAATAATTCCCAAACACTACTCTCACGAATATTTGCAACCAACACCCGACAAGAAGATCAAGGAGACTTTATTGGAAACTGATGAAGAAGAGAGAAAATAGCAATATAAAATTAATTTAAGCCAAAAACTTCCTAGTAGCGTAACGTAATTTAAATTTTAATTTAGTCGTCCTGGTTAATTATGGGAAATTAATGAATTACGCAAGAAATTAGGGAATTACAAAAGTTTATCAAGGGCTCTTTATTTTAAAAATTTGTTAGGTTAGAACGTAAAAAATATGTGTATTAAAAATTATTAAAGCATGAAAATTAAAAAGAGTTTAACAGAAAACTTACTGTCAATGTAGCAGCGATAGCTCAGTGGGGAGACCAACAGACTGCAATGCAGAGGGTCTTGGGTTCGAACCCTCGTCGCGCACCTCTGACTTTCGAAAATTATGTGCGTATTGATTGATAATTATTATTATCGCCGCCTGCTCCGTGCCTCGGAGAGCACGTTAAGCCGTCGGTCCCGGCTGCCATGAAAATCTATGGCAATCGTTATTGGGAGAGTGTCGACACCAAGGATCACACAGGGTCGAAGTGTCGCCGGTCTGTACTGGCTGGCTACATAAGTTACATACATACTGTTAATGTTATTTTAGTTAGTAGTTAGTTATATTTTGTATGTTCAATTGAATGTGTCATTACGGTGATGTCATAAAATTCTTGAATATTAAATAAAATCATTTAGCAAGCATTTTTACAACCTCTACAATACTAATGGTAATCACGACTTTTTTTTTTCTTGTTTTGATTAATTCATTTACAGTATATCATATACATTGCTTAGTTATGACATAGGTACAGCAGATTTGCTGCGTCAAAGTTTATGTATTTATTAGCTGGACATACAATTCATCTTTAAGATACAACATTTCTGCGGCTCGACATTGAAACATCCATTGCTGTAACTAGTAAAAAATAATGTAATAGTAACTTTAGGATATTTCAGTTAATGGCATTAGGTGAGGTTTAGATAGATAGAAATATGTTTCAAATTGTAACTTTCTATTTTCATTAATTAACGAGTTACGATTTTTTTAAATAGTTTTCCGGCTCTGATGTGCAATTGGATATTTCAAGATACGAGATAATCGCTTTCTCCGTCGATATTGTAATATCAGCCTTCTATTAAACCAGCCTACTGCTGGGCAAAGGCCTCTTCTCAATGTGAGAAGGATAAGGCCATAGTCCACTACGCTGGCTCAATGCGGGTTGGCAAACTTCACATATCTTTGAAAACATTATAGAGAACTCTCAGACATGCAGCTTTCCTCACTTTGGTTGCCTCTACCGTTAAAGAAGGTGATAATTAACTAATTAATAAGCATCGAACTCGAGACCTCTGCGTGGCAGCCCAGCGGTCTCTAAATAGGCTATTGGTGCTTTAGAATGTATTATTATTGTGCTAGTAAGAACATATCTGACTAACTAGACTTCAAATTACCTTCATACAACATTTTATTAAATTCGGAACATGGTTATAGCCATAAAAATGTCACATAGCTGCTTTCGTATTAATAATAGGTACTAGTACCTATGGCTGTAAACTCAATACGTAAAAGATGTTGTACCAAAAATATACGGAGGATTATGATTAGTTATAAATCCGCCATTTTATTTGCATATCAAACGAGTAAAACAAATAAGAATATAAAGGAATTAGATTTAAAATATTCATCGCTTTATCTACTAGAAAACTTTAAGGATCTTTGGTGACTTTATATTTTCATATTGATGGGCTTTAACCATATAAATCTTATAATAAATAGGTAGAAAACGATGGCTACTGACTAACTCAAGAATATACGATCATTTCTAGGCCGACAAGAATATTTCATTAGATATAAGAAACGACCAATAAATTTGACCACTCCTTCTGTAACATGTGTGAACATATCAATTTTCTAGTAAGAATTTTAATATTCATAAGTGTCTTGTCTCACCGCTGGCAATTACGCAAATGGTGATAAACTATTTTCACACTTTAGAAAAATCTTAAGTGAGAAAATAGTTCACGGTGAAACGCTACACTCATGTTATTGCGTTTTGTCTATACAAACATATTCTCCTGTTTTCTACCTGAAAAGTTATACTAGGTATAGCAAAAACTAATTGAGACGTGATATATAGGACCAGAAACGTATATATCCTGACTAATATTATAAATGCGAATGTGAGTTTCAGTTATAGAGATTATACGTGGATGTATGTATGTATCTTATGTGGGAGCCAGTCAGTGCAGACCGGCGACACTTCGACCCAGTGGGATCTTTTGTGTCGACCCTCTCCCAATAACGACTGCCATAGATATTCATGGCAGCCGGGACCGACCGCTCAACGTGCTCTCCATACGTGGATAATAGAGACACGCTGACTGTCCACATCGCCGACTCAAAGTCAGTCTACTTTGCCTTTGAGCGATAGTCGCTTAGCGGTAGACGCTTGTTACAACAAATGATTAGGCAGCTGGTGACCCGTAGACTAGCTCACAGCTGGATGGACTATATATCATAAATTCATAACTGTACACTCGATTCTTGTTCTTGCCATCTAATAAATAACTACTAGCTTCACTCACTCCTCGCTAATTGTTGCCAGTGGAACAAATGTCTAATATCCTTTTCTATAAAAATCTTCGATAAAATAATGAGTACTCTCAGATGTGCAGGTTTCCTGACGATGTTTTCCTTTACCGTTAAAGCAAGCGATGATTAACTATATAATACAAAAATAACTTCAAAACGTCATAAATGCTTGTCATGGGATCGAACTTGATTCCTCTAGGTGGCAGTCCAGTGGTCTCCCACGAGGCTATCTAGACTAGACTATCGCTGCTATAAATAAAATTGATTATGTATTATTTATTTATTGCCTTTGTTGGCATATGAGTCGGAATTTCATCTGATGGAAGCGGTAGATCCAACTCATGGACATGTCCGTGTTACCTAGACATTGCAGAAGTAATGACAATAAAAAATGCAATTCCATTCATTTATTTGAGGATTTTATATTGTCTAGTTGACTTCCGATAAAGATTTCCTCCTTTAGAAATAAACTAAGACTTATGACATCGAACCTAGTGTGTGCCCTAGAAAACTTTTCCACGATTACTAACTAAGTTAATTGTTATAATCGAGAAGTTCAGAATCGATCAGCTGGTTAGAATACAAGCTGTCCTCGACATTAAATAAATATAACCAATTATAAATATACCAGATGAATTCCATTTCTTGTAATTCGTTTAAAACCACCTGATCTGACGATGATATGTATTCGACGCCCCTGACCGCCGTTTTCCTTTATATAAAGATATTTATGACTATTTTTACATATATGTATATACAAATACAACAGGTATTTAAATGATCTGACATTGTATTGAGCTGAGCATTAGTAAAATTGTTACTAAATATACAATCTATTTATTTATTTATTTATTTATTTATTTATTAAGTACTGCCACATGACACATATTAAAAAATACAACAAGTAAATTATATCTATAGTACATGTTCTGATATGCATCACAATAACGGCGTACATAGCATTTGCACTAACTTTATAACTGCAGTTTACATTACATTAATTTATAGTGTGTTAACATAAATTAAGCAAAATACAAAAGTTAATCAAACCAACTAGTAAAACAAAAACACAATCTTACATTATATTGGCAAAGTATACATTTATTTTATTGCTGAACTTCGAAACACCATCATTAAAGATATCAAGGTCGGGAATTTTTTGAGACAAAAAGTTGTATTCAGAATAAATTCGCGCCATAGGAGATTGTAACCCGAGATTAGTCTTGGCCGTTGGAACAAAGAATAGTTTATTTATGCGACCTCTTGGGTATTTGTTAGGCACAGACAGCGATACACTTGATATAAGGTCACTACAATTCAGATTCCCATTAATTAATTTATACAAGAAAACCATGTTTAACATCATTCTCCTATTGTGAAGACTGATCATTTTGAAATAAGATAGTCTCTGGTTGTATGGTTGTCTATGAGAAAACCCGTGAATACTAAAAGCAAGATGCCTTGTAAATGATCGTTGAATACTCTCCACCCTCTGCGAATGTACCGAATAATATGGATTCCAGGCAGTAGAGGCAAACTCGAGATGGCTGCGCACTAAGGTGTTGTACAATACGATTTTTGTTGTAACATTATGAAAGCCTTTAGAGTTTCGTTTTAAAAAACCTAAGACTTTTGCAGTTTTGGACACCATTGAATTAAAATGTGATTTAAATGAAAGAGCCTTGTCAATAATAACTCCTAGATCTCGTACTTCATCCACCTCAACTAAGGTGGCGCCACCAATCTCGTACTTAGTAACAAGTGGTTTTTTTAATCTACTATATTTAATATGGTAGCACTTATTGACATTGAGAGTCATGCGATTTGAACGACACCAATCATAGATGTTGTCTAGATCATTTTGCAGCAACTTGCTGTCATTGACAGATTTAATAGACCTATATATCTTTAAATCATCCGCGAACATTGAGAACTTGCAATTTTTTATGTGAGAGGATATATCGTTGATGAAGGCCAAAAAAAGTACCGGTCCCAAGTGGGATCCTTGTGGTACCCCGGATGTGGCATAGTAGCATGTAGATGTATAACCATTAATGACTACTTCCTGAGGTCTTCCTCGCAGATAAGATTGAATCCACTGCAGAAGTGGATTTTTGATGCCGTAAGTGCTAAGTTTTTTGAGCAATAAAGAGTGATTTACCTTATCAAAGGCGCTACTGAAATCAGTATTTTCTAATCTAAATATTTTCCAGTGTCAGGGCCAGGCTATATCAACAATTTGATGACGTGTAAAGTTTCTTTGTATACGATCGTTAAAGGTTGTATAACAAGTATTCGTTTCCAAATACCAATGTCAAGGCTTTGATAAAAACAAAAATAGACAACTTGATCTTTATTGTTTTAAATATTTATCAAGTGATAATCAATATTTAAAAAAAAAACAAAGAATAGGTATAATTGGAACAGACTGCTGTCAAACGAGTGTGGCTGCAACACGAGCATGTAAAGCTTATGTGGGATTAATGCAAGCCGCAACAGATTCGGTTAGAAAGTGGAGCCATGGGAAGGCTGGGCCAACTAGTTCAGTAGTCAACTAGGGAACTAGTTGACTGGCAGTAAATAACCCGTTGTGACAAGTTATTTATTAATATATTTCAGCTTTGTTTGAAATAAATGAATAAATAATTAATTCAATTAAAAGAGTCAAACATCCGTATCACTAAACGGGATATGTTATGTAATGTTTATTTACTGATTAATTATTATTTTTAAATTGGACAAGTAATTTTGTCAACTGGTAACATTATTATATTATGAAGCCTTCTCTGCCATAGAAACCACTTTTTTGTTTATTACCTTAAAACTTATCGTGTAATCCTTAGCAAATATTTCAAACACGCTGCAGCATACCGCTACTTTTCCATATAAACGAAACATTCTAAATTCATTAACGACTTGGATACGCAGGTTAACGCATTGCGTATCCAATATGATAATTATTTTAACGATAATGTTCACCGCTTAGATCTTGATTATTAAAAATAATAAAAGCAAGCCATTGTTCAACACCTGAGTCATAATACAGATGACAAATTGACGATGTTAAAGAAAGGGACAATGTCTAAATAGAGACGGTATTTAATGGTTTTTCTGTGTCACCTATGGACTCTGTCTTTATTTTAACAGTATATGAACCTTTTTAATGTTTTGTTGATACTAAATAGTCTAGGCGTTTCTTGACATGTTACTGTATCACAGGTGAGCATATAAAAAGCATATTATTATAATATAGATAACCATAGGAAGTAAACTGACTTATTGGTTCTCAGACACGTGGTTTATGGCCTATCAAAAGTTGTATTTAGACTTCAATGCCAAGTTAGGAAGGGTATACCTTTTTTTTGTTTAACATGGGGGAATGCATTGACCCATACCTCTCCGCAGAGGCGGGCGGAGAGGTTATGTCGGACTTACCGGGGGACAGATGATGAGTGACGTCCCGGTAATACCGACTAAACCCACCACGGTGTTCCTCGACACAACCGCAATTGGCGGGGCAGCGCGAATCACTTTCACATGCAATCGCGACCCCGCCGAGGTTTCGGCCCGCCATATGAAACGACAGGATACTACACGAAAAGACTCTATGGTCACTTCTAAATTTTAACCTTACTGTTCCCTTGAGAGGGGACAGACACACGACACAGAGGGGCGCGTGGGCACACGCACGCCGCCTCTCGAACCTGGTGCTGATCGGATGGCAAGCAGGCGCAAGAGTATCCCTAATTTTACCCTTCCTAACTTAGGTATTGAAGCCTAAATACGTAATTCTGTCGTTTTTCTCAATGACAACACAGAGCTTGGAAATGTCAACAGTAGACAGCAATATGCTCACCAATATTACGCAGGACTTGAAAGCATAGCTAGCGAAATGTGGGTGTAATTGCCCTCTGACTATATGCATGCGTTAGTCTATGATAGGTATAATTATGTAAATATACCTATTCGTCTTCAAAGTGAATAAAGTGGCTAGGTCCATCTATCCAATATTTAAGTGATTCGGACTTGTCGGTATATAGCAATTTCCATTTTTCTCAGTCCGATACCAAATCCTTCATATCTTCATATTTCGATAAAAATGGCTTGGTGCCCAGCTAATGAATAATAACCTATGTATGTATAATAACTTCGTCCTATATATATATATATGTATATATACATCTATCATAAAATGTTGTCCGTGACATAAGAACAACACAGGGAAAGGCAATGGGGCCTCATTACAACTCAAACATTCTAGATAAGTAGATATACTGTTATTTACATTCCTAGAGCATTTGCTGTAATTTTAAAAGGGTAGTATTTAACTGTCCTTAAATTTTTTGCCTTTGTTCCACCAAAAATACTAATTGCACAGCAAAATATGCTTAATAAAATATTTTAAAGAGATCAAACTACGACGACGGAGTCCCTCTTCGCGGGTCTCCTATTTTTGGGTGGGTTTAAGAAGGAACCTAACATAACCTAACCCTTCCGAGACGGAATGCACTGATTTGAGGCGTATAGGTGCTCGTTATGATATATTTTAGTAAGCATATTTTGCTGCGCAATTAGTATTTTTGGTAGTCATTATATTTAGTCCCATTTTAAAATTTTTATTCAATAGTTTATGTTTCATTTACTTCGTTAGTTTAGTCCCTTAATATTTTGCTTGCACTTTCAATCAGATCAGTCAACATTGTATCGCGCTTGTATTAACAAGCAATATAGATAGTCAATTTAGTAGAACCATAGCATCTTACACTGTTTGGTAATAGACTAGCTCCACTTACGTAAGACCTAAACGAATAGTAAACGTTATGTGTTGGGCAGTTCGGCCTTACACTTCGGTTATATTTACTTATGAGTAAATAATTATATACAATTATTGTAACGTTCACCTTCAGGCAATACAAGTTCTCCTTATAATCATATCAATTTAATATGACAGTGAGCCACCGTATACTAATTTATTTCAAAAAAACAGTCACATTAACAATATTTGGGCGATATAGGAAGTTGATTAAACATCGTTGAAAAACATTATGCAATAATTGTCAATAGATTTCGACGCTGTACGGAGTCAAATGCCTTCGAAAAGTCAAGACGCCTTGTATGGAAGACATTACACAACACTTTTTAATAATAATCAGAGCAATAAAATACATCACACGTGTTTGTTTTTAGAAAGTTTAGAGCATCTTACGTTTAAGAATAACGAGTAACAAAAATGTATAGTCATTAATATATATTTGATAAGTAACTATTTATATTTAAATAGTGTCGTTAGCACAAAACGAAGTCATTATTGAATGAATGTCACAACTTCTAAACCAGTTATGCAAATGATGCTGCCTACTATTATTATCCCCATTTGTAGTATTATATAAATGTAACGATTTGTAAATATTTTATATTTAATGATTCATCACCTTATGTAGACTTTCTATATAATTGTGTGTCTTTAATGTAGGGCATCTGTTTTAGCGTTGTCATTGCATAGAGAGAGACGCAAGAATGAGACAGTTCAACAAATTTCAGGTCATAGCTTTGTCTCGCTCATACACATGTCTTGACAATGCTTTATGTGATGAATCTAAGGCCTCGGTGTAGTGCAAACAGATCAAACGTTATACATCGTGTTACTTTATGACAAGAATATGCTAAACAATATTAAACACCAAATATTAAATCAAAATTATTTATCTTAAATTCTTTTTCTTATTTATTACCGCAACACTAAATATAAGTGAATACAATTTAAAAATTGAGTACTGGTCTCATGAAGCCACCAGGGATGTTACGAATATTCGCATTCGCATCCGCAATTGCGGAGCTTCCGCATCGATTTAGACATCTGCATCCGCATCCGCATCCGCAATAATCAACGCGGATGTTAATGCGGATCCAGATATAACGTAGGTTACGATAAGAAAGAAATCAGTTGTTCAGTAGTACGTATTTAATTTATGAACCTTGGCAAAATAGGTTGAACCTGCGAAGGCAGATTTATAATATTTGATAATTTTTATTAAATAAGATGAACAATAATTTTAATCAACATCCGCATCCGCAATTGCGGAGCTTCCGCATCAACCATATGCGCATCCGCGGATGTGAGTTTTCAAATATCCGTATCCGCATCCGCGGATGTCAAAAAATCTGCATCCGCAACATCTCTGATACCCACTACACAATACAACTTTAGATTGTTAGGGCTTTGATGTTTTAACATGTAGCAAATTCTAACCAATATCATAAATGCGAATGTAAGTTACGTTTTCACGCCTTTACTACTTGACCGATCATCATGAAATTGCGCATAATCTTTGACAGGGGTACAGAAAAAGAAATAGGGTACCTTGGATAAGATATAGGTACTGTTCTCGGGGGATACAAATTTATTTACGAAATCTACATTCACGCGAGGGAAGCCGCGAGCAAAATCTAGTAATATTTATCTATAAGCTTCTACAATGAAAATTCCATTGATTTTCTTACGTACCTGGTTCGTTTTGTACACTATACGACTTTTAAAGATAATCCTTTTAGTTATGCATACGTTCCATAATTTATATTACCCATTTCTACATATGTCTTCGTCCGCGGGAACCTCATGAAACGCATCATTGGTTTACAAAATATCCTACACGCTTATCCTGGACATAGTCTAGATGCGTAGATTATGTTTGTGACTATGTGTGTCAAGCTTCATCCAAATCCGATAAACGAATTAAGCTTATTTTTAGTAGTATATTATGAGTAATATCTATATGCTATGAGCACTTTAGATAAATTATTGGTTGCACCATATCTACAGATGTCGATAACGTTTCTGATTCTAATCAGTTCCATCAAATATATACTTGCTGATCGGTCTATGAAAAGATATATAATAAAATTAAAAAACTTGTTGAACGTCTAGGCAAAAAACGATTCTCACGGTTGCTCAAACATTGGTATAGACTATATATTTTATCATCAAAAGCGCTATATCTAAATAAAACATATATTTGGTATATTTGTGACTGAATAAAATAACTAACTGTAATAAAATATCTTTACGATTTGGCGATAAAACTATAATTAATTATCAATTCCTATTTTTATCTTATAATTTATAGCTGGCCTATTTTAATGTGTTTTGAGAACACCTATGTCACGGTAATATTATATTATATTATTATACGGACGGTGTGTCCGTTCATCACTGCGGCGCATTCGCAACTTTCCCTATATACTCTGTGTTCTCTGTGTAATTGTACTCTGTGTTCGCGACTGGTTGTGTACCAAGTGTATACCGACCTCGAGGCACGTAGGCATAACTCGCGTTCTGACGTTTGTACGAAGATATAATACTGTTATATAACATAACCGTGACATTACCGTGCATAGGCACGGTAATGTCACGGTAATATACATATACATAGGTCCGTGCCTATGTGCTCATATAAACAACTCTGATTGTAGTATATACTTTCTGTACTGAATAGAAAAATATTACTGATGACCCAACATTCTCAATACAACAAAGACAACTGCCGAACTTATTTGTTATTTCATATAGGCTATATTTAGATTTTGTTAATAAATTTCTATCCCTCAAGAACAGTATTTTTTCGATGCATGAAAGGTACCCTATGTGCCTTTCTGTACCCCTGATAACATGTATGCGCAATTTCATGATGACCGGTCAAGTAGTGAAGGCGTGAAATCGTAACAAACAAATAAACAAACAAACTCACGATCACATTTATAATATTAGTAAGAAGACTTAGCATATAGCTCACTTCGTAAGTTATCCAAGAGTTTATAAGTACATACCTACATATCAATTAAACTCGCAGTTGACGTCCGGTATTTCAAAATAAGGTATGCAAATTATTCAAAGTATGACCACGATTTTCATATATTTACGTAGGGCCTCCAATACAATGTCGTATTACAACCTTACGCGTAACATGATACGTTAAGCAATAAACAGACCAGTATTTGTTAAAGTGATACATCAAAGTATGGCGCGCTATTAATTAACAAGTCGGGTTATTTAATCAATTGCAGATTTAATCGAGGTGAAAAGGGGCGTATTCTTCTTCTAATAATTACCTGGTAAGCAACGTAATACTGAAAAACTATTGTAATTGATTTATTATAAAACTTATTATCCCGCGGATCATCCACGTTAATGTTGCCTGCGCCGCACCTGCAGCTCATAGCATGATACTCTATAGCCTTTGATACTTACATATAAAGTAGCTTTCATATGATGAAAGAATGTTTAAAATCGGTTCCGTAGTTTTTGAGTTAATTCATTACGAACATAGTTACAACTCTCTTATCTTAATAATAGCTCTTTTAATACAAGAGCAGTATCTTGTTAGACCATATCTGTGTGGTAAGAAAATAGCTGGCTTCCTTGACCTTTGGAAATGTGTATCGATAGAAGAAAAAATCCTACGGAAACCTGTTTGCACATGAATGTACTTTAAGTATAAAGTTTCCAAAGGTGAGCAAAGTCCAACCCGCTCTTGAGTAGCGTGGTGGACAATAGCCTTCTATTTCAGAGAAGAGGCCTCAACACGCAAGGTGCCTAACAACGAGGTTGTTAATTGTATATTAAATTATAGAAGATGATTATTTTAAATATGAAACAGTACTTATAGTTAGGAATAAGCTATACATATGTGCTAATCCCTTATCAATTTATTATTTGGCGCGTTGTAGCGTTGTTGTAGCGTATCGGCGATGGCACCATCCATGAGAAAATAGTTAAGAAATAACAACTGAGTAAAGGGCTCAAAATAGTCATCAGTAGTAATAAAAGTTAGTTGAAAAGGCCAATATGGTGCCCACAAGATTCTATGAAGATTCAATAGTATTTTGATATTATTAGTCCTTATCGGTGCAACATTATTGATTTTCATTTAATTTATATTATTATGTATATTAACCACATATAATTAAACAAAATAAATATTATTATTAGTTTTTTATCCAAATCACTGTGATCCCAAATAAATAAAAAAGAAATTCAGGGACTACCAGCAAATTAGCAACAAACATTATTAGCAACATTTTGAGTGTGTATTGGTCTGTATGATTCTATGTACATGTATAATATAACACACGCATATTGCCGAAAAGTCTAGCAGAAGTGTGTTACACCCCTATTGTGTTTTGGAAGTCTAAAGAATTATATTTAAGCAAATAATTTTACTAGATAATAGATAATATTTGTGACACACTATTATAACCTATTGATTAGTTAATTGAGACAATTATTGTTAGATAATTGTTATTTCTTACTTTGCGGGGTTTTTGAGGTTGACTTATATATGTACTACACTTTGAAAATAAAGGTAATGATAAATTTGTGCCCAGTCAAAATCTTGTTAGGTAAACGAGCATTGATTTTGATCTTTTTAGTACTTTTTAATTTATCAGAACGTGTTTTTTATTTATTACCGTTCGATAATCTTAAAAGTGATAGACAGGTATAATTAACAAATATAAGCGATGGCGGAGACAAACAGGTTAACAAAGTGAGATACTAACATCCGTCGGCAATAAATAATTAATAGACGACATACAAATAGATATAATGGCAGAAAGTGGTATCCGTCAGCCGTTTCTCAGAATCGAGATATTAACGTATTCTTAATGACTGATAATAATCCTATACTAGATTATTATCAATCAATAAAATCAATAAAATATGTATAAAAATAAAAAAAAATAAAAAGACGTCGGTAGATTGGGAGGCCGTTGGAATACTAAGCAAAGTTCTTTACATCGAATCCACGGCACGAACCTCTGATTTTTCGCAGATATGAGCGTATTAAAATAATTGATTAACGATAAAGAAATATGATGTTCCCCTTATCTGCACTGTATTACTGACAGTTCTGCATAATGTTCTTAAAGATATGTAAAGTCTGTCAACCCGCACTAGGCCAGTGTGGTAGACTATAGCCTAACCCTCTCATGCTAAGAAGAGGCCGGGGCCCAGCAGTGGGACAGTTTATAAATAGGGCTAATATTATTTTTATAGAGCATTAGTTAATAATCTTCCGGCAACCAACAACATCTTCTCACAGGTATGATGAAAGTACAACATTAAATTGACGTACTTTAAGTATGATTATATCTACCTACTCAGCATATTACAATATCAATTTGTACTTCTCAAGGTAAAACTGTATCCGTTTTGTACTTCATTAGGTAAAAACAACCCAAATAGGACAGCCGGTTTTACCTTTAGAAATACGAAACCCTAAATCATGTTTTATTACTTATAAATAATAACTTTTATTACCTTAAGCCTGCTGCTATATTTCATTACCATCTCATTCGCATCCATTTTTAAACTATACTATTTGTGGAGACGCAATGACCCTGCGAACAAGTATAATTTAAGGATACCCTTGGAGGGAAAAAGGCTGCGGCATAGGACTAATTTGACGCCCACCACCAACACTGTAACACTTGTGTAGGTTCAGCAGTGGCGACCATAGAAACCCCTAATTTTTGACACTCGTGAAGACCCTGTCTTAGAGCACGCAATGAATTTAATCAGATATAGGAGAAGGTGAAAAATAATTCCGCCAAATATTTATAAAGACCAGAACAGTTACGCACTACCATTACCAGATAGCTGCATATATCACTTAACATAATTTTATTTAGTGGACGGCAGATATATTATGTTGTATATGTGCTATCAATAGCTCTTAGCTTTAACTCTCGTTTCCAGGTATATTAAAATATCAGGTTATTGAAATCGAATCTGATACCATCTACATTAGATAACTCCAGAGTCCATGCCGTTACAGATAATTTTATTACAGAATGTTTCAATAACACTCCACTAAACTAGGAATGGAACTCAAATCTCCATGATCGACGCATACGTAAGCGTACACTATATCAACAAGGCTATCTCTGAGATATAGAATAGTATTACTATTGTAGAAACTTATGGGACTGGTATGTTGGCTGTCATCTAAAAAAACCGGTCGAGCATGTTTCAAATACGCCTACTATAGGCTAGAAATAATGGACATACAGAATACACAAACTCATTAAATGGGACGCATTATAAAATATAACTACTTCCTACAAACAATGCTAGTGATATTTTAAGCCTTTTTTTTCACCGGCTGATGTGCTGCCTTCTCGAAGTTCCCACTACGAGTAGGCACCATACATAATTTTATTGCCTAGCATTCACATATTGGGCAATGTTTCTTTTATTTAATTGAATAAACTTGTCGTCTGCTTACCGTATAGACTAATCTACTTAATCTTAAAATTTGTAAAGGTGTTTTTACATTTATTACACAATCATGCGTAAGCCGTTGAAAGGATTTTTAGGAATCTTGATACACAGATAGGCTATGTCCTACATTATTACATATTTATGGTACTGTTTATTCCTGAGGGATTAACGGCAGCAGAATCGCTGGTTCAGTCTAGTTTGATATACCGCACAGTAGCATTTCCACCCAAATTGGTAAAGCCTGGTTGTGGCAGTGTCTCCCACTACAGAAAATTGCAACCAAATGATGTATTCCTGTGATGAGAAGAGTCAGTAAACTAGCACACTTTTTTTTAATAATTCGCCAGCGAATTTGCAATCAGTCAAACAATGAGGACGATTACTCAATTATTTGTACCCTTTGGCAATCGAATCCACATCACCATGCTAGTAACAATGAACCTCAAGCCTCACTCAACATTGAGGCGTTGTGCCGTCAGTGAGCGGACCGGTGACCTTTATTATTTATTAACCCACGTGTTGAACGATCAGCAACTGCTTTTTTTACAGGATTGATACGTGAGTGATACTACCGGTACAAAACACGTTCATAACCTACGATAACCGTTTATTATTAGCCAGCCATATACAAGTTTGATACCAAAGCAGTATAAAAACTAACCGACTAGTTACTACGATTCAAGTTTTTGTGTTATCTATATCTATATTTCTATGTCGATGAATTATCCAGATAATAAATAAGGTTAAACTGACAATGAATGAGAAAGTTTGGTGATAGAAAATAAATAAACACCATAAATCGATGGCTCCATCGAATAAACGTGTAAGTGCAAAAAGTCAATTTTACAGGAAAAATAAAACCGTTTGAATTTAATTTAAACGATTATGGTTGAGAAAAGGTAAATATAACGTAAAGAGAAATTAAAGATAAAAAAATATACTTCAGACTTGTATAATAATTTGAACTAAGATGTTTGTAGTTTTCAAACAAATCATGAAAAATCATATTATTTTTTATTCTTGTGATATAACATTATTGTTCAAATCGTTTAAGATATAATGTTTTTATTCATATTGAAATGTAAATATTACATGAAAATAAGACAATGTTAGGCTATTGTTAAAGGAAATTATAAACTTTCACGATCGCGTAATATACATTTACACGTTTATTATCGTAATAAAGAATAACACTGAATACATGCAAAAATAGATTACAATTTTATTAGAGTCTAATGATATTTCTTTATGATACGCAATACACTTTTACTAAAAAGACTATGTAAGTTATTGGAATGAGATCTCAAGCATTCAATTAAAGAGTTTGCTAAGACCTAATATTCATTTATTTAAAGATAAGTAATTGAACTTTCTAACATACCGATAGATTTACAACTACCTCTTCCAAAAATAAAACTCAAATTATTAATTTTCTTAAAAAGTACCTAAACATTATCCGATAACAGTATAAAGCATAAAAAGAATCCAATAAAAACACAAATAAACAAAACAGTAAGTATTGGGATTGCTATTATTACGTTATAACATTTTTTTAAATCGTATAAAATTAAGTGAACTATAATTGTTTTAATATGAAAATACACCTCTTGTAATAAAGCAAAAAAATTTAATTATTGTAAAAGTTTAATTGTTGTTGTTGTGCATCTTCATTGTCAACAAAAGTTGTATTTTCAGATGGCTTTAAGTTTCTGTAAAACCTCAGATAGTGACTAGGAATTGCTCCAGAGTCACACAAATTAATTAATTGTTTACAAAGAGGTTCTGGTTGTTAATTACATTTACTGTAATTCACTTCGTAGATCATATCTAAAGAAAATGCTATCCGAGTGCTCAAACGAAAATTTAACCTCTTTTACTTTACTCGAATAATTTTTTTCGTTACTAATATCTTTGAACCAATTTTTGCCCTTTAAAATCTATAAAATTATTTTGAGACATTTGTTTAACAATGTATTTTTCTACAGTAACTTTGGCATTTTCTATTAAGTAGTCAAGTAGTAGTAGTAGACATCTAATCCGGATTGTAAATCGTGTGTCTTTTTTGGAACGTTCAATAGCAGCATGAATTGAGTCGCCTTCTGACTGAGTATGACTAAAAATGTGTGGGTAATTTTTATATTGAACCTCTTAGATACAAACGCAAACATAGCAAACACAAATCGGTTAGGATTTTGGCCAGTACACGAATCAGAGTAGAATTATATATTTTTAACTCCATTTTCTACGTAAGCTTGAATGAATTACCAAAGGCAGCTTAGCTATTTCTATGGCCCCCTCTTAGCAATTTGACTATGCTAATTGATTGATTTATTGACAGACACAAACAAGATAGCGATAGAGAACAAGAAACAATTTTTTTATAAACTTATCCTGTATCAATGTCATTAGTAGGAAACTGGTAACTTAATGTTTGAGTGCGGTTATTTTTACGTTCATTTCTTTTAATATGCTTTCTTTTTAAGTAACAGCTGATTTAATCCCACTGTCTCTCATGATCACCAATAGCCTAAAACTTAGTAAAAATTTTCTTTATGGTACATTCATCAAATATTTCACTACATTTAAGTTTGCAGTTACAGCACGGTCCAATACATTTTTCAGATCTTTGTTTCTTTGTTCTAATACTTTCATAGCATTGTCCAGAATTTTTAAGAACTTTATTTTTGCCATTGTTACACGATTCAGAGTCCCTTTTCCTTTTTCTTACAAGATTATGATTTGAAATTACATTTTCTATTTTAATATTTGGATTTTCAGGAGATTTGTAACCTGAATCAATGCTTTGTAAAGCACCCTCTAAGTCAGTAATACTTTGCAAATCACAATCCCTACTTAAATACAAAATAGTTGGAGAAGCTATGTAATCTATCTTGTATCATACGATAGATTACATAGCTTCTATATATATATATAATGATGGAGTAGGTGAAAAAGACTCTGATTCCTGTGTTAATATTGCAACATTTTCAGAAATATCTAATAGTTTATAATACGGATCGTGTGGAGGTAGGATTTGATCTTATAATGATACAACAGAAACTAGTTGTGAACCAATAGTTAAATTATTATTAGAACAGCAACTAGCACCCTCGAGCTCTGATATACCATCTATAGTAATAGAGCTTCGTGTAAATTCTTTAGAACTTCCTGAAACAATACATTGATCGTTAAAGGATTATTATTATTTTAGGATAAAACATAGTGGGTGTCAATTATGGAAAAGTGAAGAATACAATACCTAATGATATAGGTAAGTATATCTGAATAATATAAAGGTAATATTCTACCAAATTGCCACAGCGCCATTCAGTCCTAACTAAGCAGTGTTACCTAAGTAAATGCTACTGTGAGAAATGGACAACAGATATTATCTATATATATTTTTGTAAATACATAGAAATACCTAGACTATTCCGCAAACGTAATGTCCTTATACACTCGCTCCCCGCATCCCTGTCTATCGGTTAACCTAGAAACACGTTATTTTGTTGGGGCCAAATTTAAGTAAAGTATCCTTATTTTATTAACGTTCAAAGTAAATATTTATCACCAGATAATCGTACTTTGATTATAACAATAATTCAGAGACATATTATATCATATAAACAGTAATGATTCATACACTGAATTAAAACAAAAATATTATTTGTATTAGATGCAAACTCAAAAAACACTTCTTTTTATTTCTGGTGTAATACTTTAATCAACAGTAACAACAAATATTTTACACGAATAAACGTGTAATACGCAGTGCACAAAGTAATGACTAAACATTGCAATTTGTCAATCGTTTCAATGTTTAGACACGTTTATTCTTGTAAAATTTATAGAAAATTTAAAACGCAACCGTTGGTTGTAGTTTTTTTCGTGTGACTTAAACTTATTTTTTTCATAGAAATGTTTCACTGCTTATTACTGCGGCATTTTTAGACAAAAACTTGTGACAAAAATTAGATAGGTGCTGGAAGGGTTGTAGAAAGGAAATATGGAAAAAATATTTCAGTATATGCCACTACACGTTTATTCGATGGGGCCATCGAAATGTGGAACAGGGAATTTTATTGGTTACTAGTTACGAAAGGATGACGTATTCGAGAAAGTTCTTAAAGAAAATTGAAGGAATGAAGATGGATTATTAAGGAACAGTAGCAAAAGAATGCCTCGGTGAAGATTTACATAAGAAACGGGAGGTAAGTGACAGTTATATCTTGTTAAATAGTGAAAATAAAGGCATGCTCAGATCTCTCCAGTTATATTAAGGTTTCACGGAACAGCCTACACGATAGCAATTTTTTCAGGCCCGGTAATTCGTCTGCAAATTTACATCGGGGGGCTTAACAAGGCAATCTCAATCCATAAAAAGTGCGTCAAACAAAAACTAAAACATATAACCCGAGGCCTTCGTCACAAAATAATTGTTAAGCAACGGATGAGTCATACAAAGATCTTGTTTTTTCTTTAGCCTCACACTCACACCAATCTTTATTCAACCACATACCGTTAAACGTTCATTTACCTGGTACAAAAAGAAAACTATAGTAACCAGTCCCAATTAAGATGTCCAAAGGTATTAGATTTTCAAATAAGTTGCCTTGTTGGTTATTTAAAAAACAACATCAAAAAGCCGTTATCGGATACGGTGTAGCTTATAGTTACTTGCAACACTAGAGGAATCATTCACGCGATATCAACCAATCAAAAAAAGAATCGCCATGGGCCCAAGGAAAGTGGATCAAATTATTATTATTATTCTCTAGACACACATACGGTACATAAACCGAGACCCAAAGCCGCCAGAACTACGTCGTTTGAGCAGGGGTGAATTATTTGCACGTCTATGTGTGATATGTAGGTAAACAACGTATGCAATTATACATATATAAAGGCATACTAGCTAGTTAAAATGATAGGGCATTTGCTTGAAAGTCATCACGCTTTCAGATCGATCTGTCTGTTTACAAATAGACCTAACATAGAAGTCAGATTATGGAGCCTAGACATAAGCAAATATAAAAATAAAGCTAGAGCAGAGAACTTGCACGCTGCAAATCTGATGATGATGAAAAGTATAGAGCGAGGCTACTAAGCACTGTGAGCCATCGATCGGTTCACAACACAGACGCACGCGCGTCACGCGCGACCGTGAGTCGAATAACAAGCAAAAAATGTAATTTACAACGTAAATTCACATATTTTTTATTAATACGTCTGTAAAAATATATTACCAAATAATTTCTGTGACCGATTTTCTAGCTAAATGCTAATTATACGTAGACTACAGGGTGAATAAAAGTAAATAGAAAGACATAGAGCGCGAGTAAGTAAAAACCGTGGGCAGCTTACCGCATATATTATCCTCCAGCCCAAATTTTGGTCACGGCGTCGGCTAATGTTAACAGGTCTTTCGTCATTTACGCAGATCATATTATAGTGCAGAATATAGTGCAGAAGTGTGTAGGTAAATTGAAGTATACTATTCGTTGCATAACTCTCATAGTCCCATAGAACCGTAGGATGGGAATAACGACACAACCGGATAGAGATTCCTAACGCCGGACTACTTTTGAAAGGCACAAGCAGAAAGAGCCTATAACTTTTTGTCAAAGCATTTGCATTAACTGCTACTAAATCACTGAGATAGTCGGATATGAGAAAAAGGCAAAGAAGGATTCGTGCCCCAGACCTAGGATTTCCCTTTAACTAGCTTAGCATAGTTAGAAGAAGAATCTTCAACCAGTAGAAGAGTGCAGCCAAGCAGCTTTGTGTTGTATGCCTGCCTATATAGGTATGTATGTATGTGTAAAACTGTTCAGAAAAATTATGCTAAATTCCTGTTTCTTCTGTCATTAGTAACGAAAACTATAAATCAGTTATTGGAAACCGTTATAAGAATATTTTACGAATATGTATGAGGATTGCGATGAGAGTGAAACAGTTAGAAGTACCAGGATTGTAGCAAATACATGCTGCTTCTCTCCCTACTTCTCCAAAACAAGCGTAATATATTATATGTATGTGGGATCTATTTACTTAAGATTATATTATGTCTGTGTAGGTTAATCAAGACTGGTAGCTGTTGCTAATAACCTCATTGGTTCTAAATGGTAAGTATACACATTGATGGGCCCGTGGGCTACATAATGTATGTGAGCAGTGTTACTAATGATGTACAGAGCAGCGATAGCTCAGTGGGGAGACCAACAGACTGCAATGCAGAGGGTCTCGGGTTCGAACCCACGTCGCGCACCTCTGATTTTCGGAAGTTATATGACTTTTCGATATTATGTGCGTATTGATTGACAATTATCGCCTGCTCCGTGCCTCGGAGAGCACGTTATGCCCTCGGTCCCGGCTGCCATGAACATCTATGGCAGTCGTTATTGGGAGAGTGTCGACACAAAAGATCCCACTGGGTCGAAGTGTCGCCGGTCTGCACTGACTGGCCTCCACATAAGCTACATACTAATGATGTAAGCACGTGCCGGGTGTACATGTAAGCTGATGACATGTGCTTACTGTATGCATCTAAAGAACTCCATTCTTGCCCGTGAGAGCTCGCCGTACCGTCGTCGCTCGGTCAGAAGCGCGCGCATCACAAATCTGCCTTCATACGTTATGGCTGGCAGTCGAGTAACTTCTAAAGGCTTAAAGCGTAACGTTAATCCGCAACTTGAAATCGTAATTTAAAATTATTTTAATTAAACTATAACAATATATAATATATTTTAGAAAACACTACTTCAAGATATTTTAATATATTTTAATTTCTTCGGCGTTACGGTTGCTTTTCAGCAGTCCTGGGTTGATAAAACCCTTATAATAGTTTAATTGCTATATAATTATAACATTCGCGTAAGACAATATTATATAAAACTACATATTAAAACGATATACCTACATAGCGAGCGCGAGTATTTAAGTAATAACTGTGAGCAGCTTAGCGCAGATAGGAAACTTGTATACACTCAATATATCTAAATAAAGCCACTAAATCGATATATTTCCATATGTGTCTATGAGTCAAGGATTAATAGATATTAATTCGTAAACATTTACGAAAGGCTCATTCCTGCACAACATCAAAGAGTAAATAGTCTTAAACAGAAACTAAAATTTAAGCTAAAAAAGAATTGTTCTTTTGTTTCTTATTAAAATATCTAGTATATTATTGTAAGTACCAATAATATACTAAATATCTTAATAAGGTTATAGCGGCAGAACCGGCTGTAACTAAGTGGGTATCAAAAACAAAATAGTGTTTCAGGAAAATCCTATTTTACTAATCAAGGCTAGTATTTTGACATTTACTTGACAAAAACTTACTCAAAATTCAATCATGTTTTTGTATATGTTATAAGTTATTGGTTAGTTTTGTTAATATTAGTTAAGTTGTAAATTATGATTGTTGCTTTCACTACTATGAATTATATATCTCTACTTAAATTAAACTGAAGGAATATTGTAACTTTGCAGAGATAAAGTTATAACCATAAGTATAAATTATTGCGTTTCTGTGTTGTTGCCGTAAAATGCACTCAGCAAATTTTATTTATTGCGGATGAAATGCTAACTTTAACCTTTAAAATTTATAATTATTTTGAAGTTGGTATTTTCCATGTGAAAATATCAAATAGATACTACATATTTATTAACTTGTAAGATAATACGTGTAATTTGCAAACTAATTGGCTGATAATCTTGAAAAATGTCAATTAACATTTTGACAAAGTAGGATAAGCCGGACATGTCCAACCATCAACTAAGTAATTAAGATTAACATGCACTTTACCACTAACGATTTAGATTCATGTATCCGCTATTCAACGTAGATTTGACATCTTTTTAGGGTTCCTTACCCAAACGGAGCCTACGTGAGCGAATCATTAACTCTAACCCCATCTTTAAACAGACATTTTCATGAAATATAAGTATATATATGCAATGCAGAGGGTCTCGGGTTCGAACCCAAGTCACGCACCTCTGACTTTCGGAAGTTATATGACTTTTCGAAATTATGTGCGTATTGATTGACAATTATCGCGTGCTCTGTGCCTCGGAGAGCACGTTAAGCCCTCGGTCCCGGCTGCCATGAACATCAATGGCAGTCGTTATTGGGAGAGTGTCGACACAAAAGATCCCACTGGGTCGAAGTGTCGCCGGTCTGCACTGACTGGCCCCCACATAAGATACATATATATGCAGTTGCCTTTTTATACCATTTGGGGTGGAGACGCTAGGTTCTCCTTTAAGAAATCGCTAAACGACTAATCGACGCTTAGTTGTGAACAGAAGGATTAAATTTTCTTGGCTCAAAGTATCAGCATTGCCATTGAACAATGCAAACAACAAGCCTTTTGGACCCTTTTCTCATCGACAGTGATGCTGAAGAATTATCCGACGCTACCTAACTTACCTAAACTATACAAAGATTTTGAACCTTACCTTTTTATTTTGTTTTAATATATAATTATATATAAAGCTGAAGAGTTTGTTTGTTTGTTTGGACGCGCTAATCTCAGGAACTACTAGTTCGAATTGAAAAATTCTTTCAGTGTTGCAAAACCCATTTATCTAGAAAGGCTATAAGCTATATAACATCACGCTACGACCAATAAGATCGGAGCAGCAATGAAAAATGTTTCAAAAACGGGGAAAATTCTCTTATATGAAGCAGACGAAGTTGCGCGGGTCAGCTAGTATACTATATAATAATATTATTATTTACTTAACGGCAAATAAGAAGCAGAAAATAGAAATTCCCTACGCAACCTAAGATTGCCTAATCTGATTATTACAATAGAAAAAGTTGATATTGAAATTTATCAACAAATTAATCGTTTCGCGCAAGGAAAAGGCAAAGCATCGAAGCATATTATTATATCACGTTCAAATCGGCATACTGCAAGTTGAAGTATACCCATTACATGACGCTACTGCACACCTTTAGAACATTTCGGTATTGACAAACTGTATGCCATTGTATTCATCGCAATAACATAGTATAAAAAGGGGATCTACATAACATAATTGAAAAACAAAATAATAAAAATCAGCTTAGACTCCGATATGCACTTATATATATATATATATATATATATATATATATATATCACATATCGGAGTCTAAGCTGATTTTTATTATTTTGTTTTATATATATATATATATATATATATATATATATATATATATATATATATATATATATATTGAATTATAAATTTTATCAATATTATAAATTGTAATCTAATGATACATGGAGATATTCGTTGAATAATTATGTATGTTTTTATTACCGTCACAGCTATATAAATCCATCTGATATGGAGAAAAAGAGATCTTCACAGAATGTGAGCTGTTATAAGTGTAGATTGACAGACTTAATAGTTACTATATACATCCTACTAATACTATGACTACATGGATGGCGTAGTGGTTTAAGTACTTGGCTTGCGTTTGCCTTTGCGTTGAATGTTGTGGGTTCGATCCCCAGTCGGGACAAACATTTGTATGATCCACAAATAGTTGTTCCGAGTCTGGATGTTCTTAGTGTCCGTTGTTTGAATGTTTATTAAGTTCCTCGCGACATAGAAATTATTCGTAGTGCAAGAGTTGTATTACAAATAATAAAATATAAATAAATCCTAACTAATATTATATAATATTAATGCGAATGTGAGATTGTGTCTTTGTTTATTACGCTATCACGCCTTAACTATAAAAACGACCAACATGAAATTTCGCTTGCACAAAAAAAATGCAAACCAGCAAATGGATCGCCTGATGGTAAGCGATTACCGTCACCCATGGATACCCGCAACACCAGAGGAGTCACAAGTGCGTTTCCAGCCTTTTAAATTTGCCCCTCCTCCCCTCCAAAAGGAAGGGAGGGGGTTGGAGCCTCCGGTACCCTCACTCACTCGACGAAACACAACACAAGCGCTATTTCACGCCGGTTTTCTGGGGCCGTAATATCACTCCGGTCGAGCCGGCCCATTCGTGCCGAAGCGTGGCTTTACCACGGTTTAGGGGTTTCAGAAGACGACATAGGGTAGCTATCATCCAGAAAAAGTACTGTTACCGAAGGCTAGAAAATTGATATAACCTACTTTTACGCGAGCAAATTCGCGGGCAAAATCTAATCTATACTAATATTTAAAGCTGAAGAGTTTGTTTGTTTGTTTGTTTTGTTTGAACGCGCTAATCTCAGGAACTACTTGTTCAAATTGAAAATTCTTTTAGTGTTGGTTAGCCCATTTATCGAGGAAGGCTATAGGCTATATAATATCACGCTACGACCAATAGAAGCGCAGAAGCAATGAAAAATGTTGCAAGAACGGGACAAATTCTCTTATATGAAGCAGACGAAGTTGCGCGGGTCAGTTAGTAAGATAATAAATGTTAAAGCTTGTGAAGGTGTTTGAATGTTGATGACTCGATTACACGTAAGCCGTGGGATACATTTGGATTTAACTTGGCAAACAGATAGGCCACGTCGAGACACATCAATAGGATACGCATTTATGCTACAATATTGTAGATTATTAGAATATTGGGTAACTATGTTTTAAGGTTTCAATAACCAGTTTATAGAGTCTGAACGTAGACAGACCTCGAGATCCTATGGAGATTTTTAGTATGAGCGATAATCTCTAAATCAGTAGTAACGAAATATATATTAAAATACACAAACATTTAAGCCAAGTTACTTCACTGCACTTCGATCATACGAAAAGTAAACTACAAATATTTACATAATATTGTCTTATGTTTACGCGAGTGTTTTAAATTGAAATTAAACTACTTTATAAGGATTTTGTCACGTTGTTTATTTTAAAACACTTTATTACATAATTTTGAAACTCTAACACAACTATTACTGAATTTAAGCTATTTAAATAAATTAAAACTATTTATATTTTGAGTCTCCCCGTGAACATGGCTGCTGTAAAGCAAACAAAACGACGTCAGAGCAAAGTGTAAACTTAAATATGAATAGTTTTAATTAATTTAAAAAGCTTAAATTGTAGTAAAGTTTAATAATAGTAGTGTTAGAGTATTAAAATTATGTAATAAAAGTGTTTTAAAATAAACAACGCGTCAAAATCCGTATAAAGTAGTTTAATTTTAATGTACAAATATTTAATTGATAGAGAATAATATGTACAATTTTTGATATGAGTGAGCGTGATAATACTATATTTATAATTCAGATGGCATGTTGGCAATATGTGTCAGAAGACAACTTAACGTCCAGAAAGGTGTCTATATTTAAACGTAGGTAGTACGGCCTTTCTAGTATGATTTAAAACTTCGAAAATACTTTTTATTATCATAAAAGTATATCTTGCGCTTATGATAGCTTACGATTACAAGAATCGTGGGATCCTAGACTTGATTCTCGGATAACGCAAACTGTTATTAAGATTAGAGAGGATAGTTGATGTTTAGAAAACTTCAATAGCCGCACGGAGTGGATGCTATTTCCGGTAGAGGCAATAGGCCCGCACCATTTAAAACGGACTTAAACCATATTTTACTAAACGTGGTGCCATTCACCTACGCCAACCCATTCACGTACACTAGTGAGTATGCAAAATACATAACATAATCAATCAATTTAAACATTCAACTAAAAATTTTTGTGATAACGTACCTACACTTAAGCAACTTAAAAAAATGTTTTTGCTTATAATTATCTAATTAACATATTATATTACTAATGTTATCTTGACTGCACGGATGGCAAAGTGGATTAAGCGGTCGCGTTGTGACTTCCACTGCGCTGAGTGTTGTGGGTTCGATCACGATCTCATTAAAATTGTGAGTTCCACAAATTGTTGTTCCGAGTTCAGGTGTTCTTTGTTCAAAGAACGGACGATTTTTGAATGTCTGTAAAGTCCCCTGCGATAAATGGATATTACCATAGTAACAGAGAAGTTTTTAAATATTAACTTATGTTAATTTTATTTGGATCATGCTTTCATTGCCTTAACTATACTAGCGATCGCCAAGTGGTCGAAATTCGCCCATAATTAATTTAAATTTTAAATTTGATCGTCATTAAGGTTTTATTGTCTACTAGCTTTTGCGCGTAGCTCCGCCTGCGTGATACCTATATCAATAAAAAGTACCCTATGTCCTTCCCCAGGTTTTAAACTATATCTGTACCAAATTTCATCTAAATCGGTTGAATGGTTTAGCCGTGAAAAAGTAACAGACAGACAGACAGAGTTACTTTCGAATTTATAATATTAGTAAGGATAACTATACCCTTATATTAACATTTCATTTATTCACCTACTCTACATACATATCGATGTAACCATAGTTACGAAGCATTCTACGAAGTCAACCGAATAATGCTACTATGAACGCGATTCGACTGCTTGGTGTCAAATGCATGGTTGTGTGCGTGTAGTGTTTTTTCATTAATTTAATGTATTTGTAATGCATATTTTATAAAAATATTAGGAGTCGCCCCTCCTCGTCCATATAAACTTTAAGTAGAAACTAAAGAGAGAGAGTCACTTGTCACATTCTTCGCAATGCCTATAGTTGTCACAAAGCATGTCTGTGACCATAACGGCCAATAATAATAATAATATCCTCCAGACCAAATTTCAGCCACAGCGGCCAGTCTTAACGGAGACTGGCTAACTACGCAGGAGATATTTAAGAGCACAAGCGTGTGCGCAAACACAAGTGCACTCTCTGTTCCCTAACTCTCATGATCCGATGGGACGGTAATTCGACACGACCGGAGAGATATCAGGAGCAGGACCAACGGCTTTAAGGGCATTTGGAGGCACAGGGGTGTCTAACACCGACAACTTCCTATCTCCGGGCTGCTATTGAGATTTCTTATCTGAAAAACCCAATAACTGTTTGATATTATACCGAGATTATACCGACCCAGGATTCGAACCCGAGAAATCATGCACAGCACTTTCACTACCGCTGCAACACGGTGGCAGTTCAAATACATAGTACGTAAGTCAAATAATAAGTAAGGAGCAGGCAATACAAATATGACAATAATATTATCAGACTGACTGCGCTAGGTGCCGTCTGCCAGTAGGCATGAATAATATTATTAATTTCATCATTAGTAGTATGCCGTATTAATTGAAATGTGACGTATATTATAATTATTTATTCGTACATAATCCACGCCTACATTATCTCAAAAGTGGTAGGAACACACCCACATTTCGCCCGTTACAATTTAGAGCCCACTTAAGGCTGTCTGTGCATTGAAGCGGAGCGAAAAAACTGAGCAATATTAACCAATAGTATTGCATACTGGAGCGGAGCGGAGATGTTATGCAATCCTATTGGTTAATATTTCTCCGTTTCTTCGCTCCGCAGCCTCGCTCCGCTTCAATGGACCGGCAGCCTAATAGGGGACGAGCCTATTGCTGTTTTGCCGGCCACATTCTCAGAATCTATGCTACTTAATATTTTCTTACGGATAACAGAATTTAAAATTTAAAAAACAAATTTAACGACTTTATACAGAATTCATCGCATTTTTAATTTTTAATACAATATACTTACATAAAATTGATATTTTTCTAAATTATGTCATCATCCTCTTGCCCTGATCCCAATTTATTTGGGGTCGGCGCAGTATGTCCCTCGTTTCCATACTTCTCTGTCACCCGTCATCTGATCATTTACCCCTTTTTCTTTCATATCCATCCTCACACAGTCCATCCATCTTTTCCTTGGTCTTCCTCTCCCTTTTCGTCCCCCTACCCTCATATCCATCACTTACTTGTACTTATATGTATCATCTCTTCGCATAACATGTCCATACCAAGCCAAACGATTTCCTTTCATCTTCTCGTCTATGGGCCACCACTTTCAGACTACCTCTTACGTATTCATTCCTAACTCTGTCCATTTTTCTAAATTATGTAATAACTAATAATAGAATTAAAAAAATTAAAACGCTGCAAATTCTGTGTAACGTGGTTTAATTTCAATCTATGCTACTATTGAGAATGTCTTGACAGCAAAACCCAACAACATTTTGCCACCCCGTTAATCCAAACCCGAGACCTCATGGCCTCAGTCGCTCACCCGCTACGCCACCGATACATCAAATCTATTATATCTGTCACTAACATTTATTGTCACGTTTCAAATATTTAAAGTAGAGGCAGCCGCTACTAAAACTAACTTCATAAAAAACCGTTGACATAAATTAAAGAGATGAATAATGATGGCGATTTTCATTAATTTGTTGTTTTACATATTTAAGTTTGTTTTTTATACAGTACGACCCGTACCGGCTTCGGACAGGTAGAACAAAATGTTCCTCATGAATCACTCTGTCTATTGGTGAAAACCACATGAAAATTCGTTTAGTAGTTTTTGAGTTTATCGCGTACAGACAGACAGACGCGACGGGGGACTCTGTTTTATAAAATGTCGACGATGACAAACTTTACCGTAGCCTACAATATCAGCCCTGTATAAAAACTGTCCCACTGCTGGGCACTGTCCTCTCCTCAATGTGAGGAAGGTTAAGCCATAGTCCACCACGCTAGCTTAGTGCGGGTTGGCAGACTTCACACATCTTCGAGAACATTCTGTTGAACTCTCAGACGTGTAGGTTTCCTCACGATCTATTCCGTCATCGCCGCGTCGTTAGAGCGAGCGATAATAAGCTGTTTAATACGCACATAACTTTAACAGAGTGAAGGAGACCATTTAATGATTTCCTATACTAAGAAAAAAAGGCTATCGCTCACGCGTAGTCTTTGGAATTTATGATGGTATGAAAGAAGTAAGTACATGAATCGCCATCTTTCTGACTCTGACTTTACCGCCGGAAATTAGGCACAGCGTTACTGTTTTATGACAGTGTTATGTAAGAGGCTGGTATTTTCCGGCCAAGCCGGTTCATTCGTTTCTAATTAATTGACAAAAGCGCGCGACCGTCTCTTCAACTCAAATGAAATTAAGCTCAACGTTGGAACTCTTTCGAGTTCAAAAATGTATTACCTTTTTAGTTTATAGAAATTGGTATTATAGCTACCAGTATTATAGTTAGTTTAATTGCAAAACGAGTGCAAATTTAAGTTGGCAATGGACTGCCTCGATAGTGCCGTAGAGTGGTAAATGCCATTGCTGAACATAAGGTCGTGGATTCGATTCTCGGCTCGGGCAGTGTTATTGTGTTTTGGTCAATAATTTTTTTGTAGTAGAACGGTTTCTGGATCTGTCCTAGGTAAATAACAATAAGCTTAAGCAAGCTAATTCCTAGTGCAGAAATTATCTAACTAATACCTCTTTCTTTTAAATAAAAAATACATAGACTATGTACGCATATACTATTATATAATACTACATATTTAAGGGCGACTGAAATCAAAATAATGGACTTAGAATTTTCAATCTGACCGTTTGTTGCGGCATCACGCCAAACCACTCAACAGATTTTAATTCAGTTCTACGATTTAGTAGTCTTTTTATGTGATTCCTTTCAGTAGAACCGGTATAATTGCTACATAGTGTGATACGCGCCGTCGATAAAGTCGTGAACGAACAAGTACCAAAGAAAACTACTCTAAAAAAATATAGTAACAATATATAAAACAAAAGGTTTTTGTTTTGAATACACATCCTAACTAATATTATTATAAATGCGAATGTGAGTTTGTTGTTTGTTATGCTCTCATGCCTTTACTACTCGACCCATCATCATGAAATTTCGCATACACATTGTCAGAGGTACAGAAAAGTAAATAGGGTACCTTGCATCTAGAAAAAAGTACTGTAACTAACATAACCTAACCTACATATACGCAAACGAAGCCGCGGGCAAAATCTAGTTTATATAAATTTTATATTGCCGACCTGGACATCGAACCGAGAGCTGTCCAATCGATCGCAAGCTAACACAAGAAAAATCGTATGCCACGGAACTAACGACGCGGTAACGCAGAATTAATCTTTTAAATAAAATTCTGCCTCGCCGTCGCCGCATTCGAATTAGCTCAAGATAAAACGTTGCTTTTTCATTGTGTCTGGTTTCCAGCTAATTTACTGTAATGGTTCTGAACAAGCCTGATAATGAAAACAGTACATTGTTGTACTTTAATTTTATCGAACAATGAACAATATTCTAGAGTAAAGTGAAGTAATTTATTACTGTTATTAACAATACCAAATGGAACCCGAACGCACAGAGAATGCGACACAGAGGCAGTAAAAAAATAGTTTAGAAAAATAATAAAGTTCAAATTAAGATTAGCTCACAGTTACAAAGTTTGTATACTTATTTCAATTTTATTTATCTGTGTTTACCATCTGTAATAACCGATGGTAAGTGTTATTATATTCAGGTGTATAGAACATTAAAATAACGGTATGCTAATTAATAAATAATTACAAAACATGCGCTTGAAATATGTAGATTGCATTATAGATACGTTTTTTATTAACACAGGCACGTGATAAAAAGAAATATAGCGGCTTTTGGTATTATTTATTTTAGCTAACATCAATAACCACGGTTTTCTGTAATATAATCTCTTTTCGTATTCCTTCTATGAATTAAGTACTTACGTCTGCAGTTAAAACAATGCATACAAATAAACTCACTATTAAACAAGTTCTTTTTTTAAATTCACAAATTACGAATACATTCGCGATAACCATAAAAAATTACATTGTTCACAAGCAATCCGTTCGTTTGGAATTTAATTGTTTACGATGTTTACGCACGTAAGATCTGTACGAGCGGATCTTTGGTATGTCCAGCGTCACACGATCGACTCCTCGGACTGAATCACGCCGACTAGCTTGTCGTATCTTTAACTATATTATAAAGCTTGAATAGCATAAATTTGATAATTATGCGGCTGTATTTTTGCAGTCTTTGATTTAGCGATGGAAAAGTCCGTTTGTAGATAAGTATTATACTGGTTCATTTAGAAAAAATACATACATTGATAAACCCACGCCTGTTTTACAAAAGATAGTCTTGAGTTTCAAGCCCACATGCCATGACTACGATACCAAATACTTCATCCGTGTACATCGCAAAAAAAAGTATAACGACCAAAAATATATTATTACCAAAGACAAAAATATGAATGTGTATAAAAATACTCTATTATTTTTCACTAGAATATTATAATAATTATAGCTCTTATAATTAATAATGAAGTAAAAAATAGAGCACCAAAATTAAGTTTGACACTAATAAATCAATGCACTAGCATTATTTTTTACACAAACTTTGTTTTAATTCTTGATAAGCTTACAAAAGAGATGACGTATTAATGTATGCATTAGGTTAGGTACGGTCAACGTCTCACCTAATCTAATATCTACAAAGGACTAAAAAGTTTGTAGAAATAAATTTTAAATGCTCTAGTCATGAATTGTAATAAAGTAAATAATTGTTTGGATAATACTGTTGTTAATAATTTATAATCATTTATATTTTATATGGTATAGCAGTTCAAAATATCACATGTCAACTTATGCTAAGTACTAGCAGTGCATACAATAAATTTACACCCCCTTTATGAAAGAAATAATACTATTCAAATTTAGGTTTAATAAAGTTGTATTCAAATTTTAGTTTGTCACCAGACAAAATTAAAAATATACTCTGTCTGGCCGCCGGCGCCGGTATGCCGCTGCGACTCGATAGGTTAAAGTAAGAATTGGCTTATAACTTGGTATAGATACATTTATAAAACAATTCCCTCAGTAGGAATAATCTTTGTATCGCGAAAAGAAACATTTATCAAATAAAATAAATATCGCCCAGACCAGTCTCACTACATGTGTAGATCACGAAAATGCTTGCCTTATTATAATCATAATAATAATCATAATCATTTATTTGTCAAACATAGGTAATTACGTATTATAAAGATCTTGGATACAAAATATCTTGTGCGCTATGCTTTGCCAATATTGACATACAAATTAGTAACATAAAAATTAATTAATTTGTTATAACCAAAATTATAAAAGAAAATCATAATAAAAAGAATAGATACTGATTAACAATAATATTCAAGATGTCAATTTAAATTATAATACCAGTGCAGTCAATCAAATTTATCATTTAAGAACTCGTTTAGTTTTATTAACACTTTTCTATTAACAGGTCAAATAAAAATTACCTGAACTTTTGTAGTAGCATACATTTTATTTCATTAGATATTCTATTATATACTTGTGGAGCATCTGCTTCACAAGTATATAAAATAACTTTGTGTTATGTGAGTTGTAAAACAGCATTATTAGAAAAAGGTTGTTTGGTACTCCAAACAAACTTTTTTTAATAATGCTGTTTTACAACTCATATAACACAAAGTATTGATGTATTGAGAACGTATTGAGTTTCTCTTTATTGTGGCTAGTTTTATTAAGTGAGTTGATTTGTACACACAGCGACACATCAACCTAGACTGTTTGGACTTTGAACTATTAGAAGTTGAACGCTGCGAATCGTGCGAGAGAATGCGTTATATTTTTGTTACGACACCACTATGTACTGTCCCTTTCCAATAATTCTCTATTTTGTATGTACCGTAGTTATGCGTATATAGGGTGTCTAACTTGATGTATAGCCGTGTGTACTTACTATGTACTTAAGGAGATAACTCGACTAGTTTCTTTGTAACAGTACATTGATTGCACGGATGTCATAGTGGTTACCTTGGTCGTCACTATTCCTGCGTCGAGTGTTATGGGTTCGATCCCACACGGGACACAAATCTGTGTGATCACAAATGGATGTTCCGAGTCTGAATATTCTTTATGTCCGTTGTTTGAATGTTTGTAAAGTCCTCCTCGATACCGCCAACATTTATATTATAGTGCCAAAGTTGCCTTTTCAAAACAAACAAACATACTAACTCAATTGCAACTACCTATAATTATCTACTTGATAAAATCAATAATATTATGTCTGACCTAAGCATCGATTGTGGGACCTCATATTTGTACGCAAACATAAGCATAAGACATATAATATGATTATATGGTTCAATCAAGCAATTATTGTGCCAACTGTTATTAACCTCATAAGTTAAGAATATCAAAGGTCTTGAGACTAATAAAGATAAACGTACGGTAAAAACAAATATAATGAAGCATAAAGTACATAATAAACACTAGACTCTTCGGAGAAAGTGACAGTACCATTCTACACCTCTATGATAACGTCACGTCATATTAAAAACAGGACTTACGTACACACCAATGTGTTACAAAAAAAACTACACTTTTATGTTATAAAATCGTTTAACAGATATTTCTTTTTTATCTAAATTACTTTATATAATTAATTACTAAATTTTGCCCGCGGCTTCGCTCGCTTAAATGTAGGTTAGATTAGGTTAGTAACAATACTTTTCCTTGATAAAAGGTACATATGTGCACTATGTCCTCTTCTGTACCCCTGAAATCGTACATGCGAAATTTTATGATGATCGGTCGTGTGGTTAGGCCAAGAAAGCGTAACAAACAAACTCACAAACTCATATTCGCATTTAATTATATTATTAGTTAGGATTTTGCCAAGCGTTGCCAGAATTGCACAGAAACACTCTTGTGGTCTTCGCACTAGGCAAGCCTGTATCGTGAAATCCCAACTCAATAACCTAATACAAAAACAAGAGAAAACCAAATGTTTTACATTCCTTGTAGTCATCATCATCTCAGCCGAAACACGTCTATTGCTGGACATAGGCCTGCCCCAAGGTTTGTTCCTTGTAGTAATGATAATAATAATATCAGCCCTGTATTAAACTGTCCCACTGCTGGACACGGGCCTCTTCTCAGTGTGAGAAGGGTAAGGCCATAGTCCACCACGCTGGCCTAGTGCGGATTGGCAGACTTGACATATCTTCGAGAAAATTATGGAGAACTCTCTGACATGCAGGCTTCCTCACGATGTTTTCCTTCACCGTTAAAGCGGACGATAATTAACTATTTAATGCGCACATAACTTCGAAAAGTCAGAGATGCGCGCCTTGGGATCGAACTCGAGACCTCTGCGTGGCCGTCCAACTGTTTCCTACTAGGCTATCGCTGCTCTTGTAGTATTATCAGTTAATATATTATAAGTATCTTCTTTATAACAAACAGAATATAGGACATGAAATAATAATGATGTTCTTTAAATAAAAATATTAGGTAGTATGGTTAGGTTTTATCTTAAACAAGTAAGTATGTATATTTACAAGTTTCGAAGCATGTTATGGAAAGTATACACAGAACATAAACATGTTATATCTAATCTAATCTTAATCTAATGCGTAGCTTAATATTACCCATGCCATTATGATGTAAGATAAATTTTATATAAGGTCTAGTTTACAATTAATATATATATTAGATATAGCCCGTGGATTGACAGATATTTTTATCTGTCAATCCACGGGCTATGTCCTTTTCTGTACCCCTGACAACGTGTATACGAAATTTCACGGTGATCGGTTGAATAGTTACGGCGTAAAAGCGTAACAGACAAATTTACATTTGGATTTATAATATTACTTACTAGATTTTGCCCGCAGCTTATCAAAGGTAAATTCATGTTACGTTTTTAAAAAAAAATCTAGATTAGAGGTACCGTATGTCCTTTTCTGTACCCCTGACAATATGTATGGGAAATTGCACGTTGATCGGTTAATAAGTTACAGCGTGAAATCGTAACAAACAAACAAACTCACATTCTCATGTATAATATTAAGAATTATTTTTACCATATCGTAGTATGAAGACATACTTAAGTAGCATCATAATTACGACGTACAAACAGACGGCCAATAACGGGAATTATTCCCGTAATAAAATCGTTTAAAATAGAACTCTGATCTAGTATAATAACGTCGAACGTAAACTGAAATGCAATTGTTTTAAATCAAATTTGCTTGATTGATACGTCCGTTGTTTGAATGTTCGCTAATTTCGCGTGCTAAGTGCGGCAGTTGTCTTTTTATAGAATTACTAGCTGACCCGCGCTACTTCGTCTGCGTTACATAAGAGATTTTTCCCCGTTTTTACAACATTTTTAATTGATGCTCCTCTCCGATTGGTCGTACCGTGATGTTATGTGTTGGTAATCCAACACTAAAACAATTTTTCAATTCGAACCAGTACTTCCTGAGATTAGCGCGTATAAACAAACAAACTCTTTAGCTTTATATTATTAGTATAGATAAAACACATTTCACGTTATTAAAAATGATATTTCTGATACTGAGACTAAATCGGAACTCTATTTCGAACAGTTTTTAACACTTAGTCATTAAGACAATAAGGACACGAACACACGAACATGGTTTCAGATTTAGAAAGATTGTTGTTCCGAATAAGTTTGTTCAAATTATATTTAATGTACAGGGTACAGGTTCTTAACAGCTTTGTTATTGTACTAGTTTTTATCATCCGCATAGACTTTAGTTATTTCGTTTTTTTATATCCTACAACGAGGGAATAATCAAAAATAGACATTAGTAACCTCTCCTTACGTGGTAAATTTGAAGTCTCTTTGATAATATGTGACATAATAAAGCAACGCGAAAGACAGCAAAGCGACAAGCCAGGAAATATCTTTTTATACAACACTAGCTATCCCCGCAGTTTCACTCGGGGCTTGTAACGTCGTGTTATATACACTATGTTACACCTAGACTAAGAACCTTTTTGATGGTGAAAGAATTATCAAAATCAGCAGAGTAGTTTTTGAGATTATTAATTACAAACAGAATACCAATTGATTGATTGATAAAAGTATAATACGCACATCATTAAGGACATATTCCCATCTATTAATGTTGTAAATACTAAGCTGTTTTACTACGTTTGACAAAAAGTAAACTTTTTAACACCTAGGTTTTGTTTATTTATTTGAGTAATATCATCCTATTACAAGCTTTCAGAATAAAATATTTTTACATATATAGTAAAAAATGTTTTAAATTATTCACCGGTAACTATTCGTTATAAAAAAATGGAATACCTCTACACACGTATCTACAACTTGTGAACTTTTTACAAACGGCGATATGGAAAGCACTATTAATTTATGCTTGTCTTTTAAACTTATTAATCGACTAACGTCACGCACTGAATAAACGAATATTATATTGTCATACCTGCATAATATAAACTAGCGAAAATATACTATAACTAGCTTTCGCCTCGACCTCTGCTTGGGGGAAAACAAGCAATTGCAATAAAAACAAACTTTTTATATGAATTCGATGACTTCGACTTCATATATAAATAATAAAAAATCCAGTCATTTAACAGTTTCCCAGGATAAAAATAATGTATGTATATATATATCGCACTCTTAATAAAACAGCGACTTAACTCGAAATTTGAAAGTAAGGCAATTTGAACTCTAATTGTATATGTTAAATTCTAATATTATATTTGTGTTAAATCTTTGCAATAGAGTTCAAATTTGTTTAATCCAAAATACTGAGATAAGTCTCTGTTTTATTAAGGGTGCGATATATAGAATATGGTCTACACGCATGCCAAATTTTATCAAAATCCATTCAGCAGTTTACACGTGACAAATTAACAAACATACTACCTAATATCTAAACTTTCTTATGTATAATAATAATAGAATAAAACAGCCTATAACCTGCAATAAAATTATTACATGATGTGCTTTTTATACCTTGTATTAGATTTGTTATACAAATCAATTTAATGTCGTGCCTTTGTAATTTTTATACAAATAAGATGATTAGCAGACAGAGCTTTTCTTTATATTATCCATGAATGTCAAACACACAGCGGGTGTTTAATTTATTCTTTACTATAAACACTAGACCTTACCCGACCACACAAGTATCTTAATCTTGATTGACGTAGAAATGTCTCGTATATCAGAATATCTTCTTCTTCTTTAAATCTGAGTCCATAGTTTATAAATCTGGCGTTCCGCAAGGATCTATGTGAACTCAATTTTTTTAATGTACGCGGTCGACATAAAAATTTATAAGCCTTGTAAAACCATTCACGATTGTTTTTCCCTTCAGGACGACCTTACTAGACTCTACAACTATTGTAACGAAAATAAACTCTTTCTAAGTCTCCCGAAATGTCATAGGTACAATTTCTTTCACTAAGACCAAAAAGAAAATTTACTTTAACTATTCTATTAATAATGTTATACTAACAAATGTTAATTTAGTCCTTGATCTAAGTGTATTGTAAGATTCATGTTTTCATTTCGACAAACACATTGATAGTATAATTAACAATGCTTACAAGATGTTTGGCTTTGTCATAAGAGCTTCACGGGACTTTGTGCGGCCCTCTACACTTTGATGTTGTATAAGACTCTAATAAGATCACAATTGGAATACGCCGTATTAGTCTGGAGTCCACACTATGCCAAATACATGCATAGTTTAGAGATAGTTCAAAGAAAGTTCTTACGAACCGTAAATTACAAATGCAGTCGTTCCCGTGCCCATTATACAGAACTCTTAAACAAATTCAATGTCATAACTTTAGAATCTCTTGCTACTTGATGTCATGACGCTGCATGGTTTTTGCAATAATAGGTTTGATTGTAGTGAAATCACTAGCCAATTATGTCTCATAGTACCTCGTACTGTCTACCGGCGGGGAGTTCGAGTTTCCAAACTGTTCCATACAGGTACTTGCAGGGCTAACGCTGGCATACGCACACCACTTCGCCGCATTGTGGGCAATTACAACAAACAATTGCTACTATCGATATATTTGCTCTTTCTAACTGCCAATTTAAAAAAAGCATTAATTTTTAATTTATTTAGTTAGTCTGCATTTGATACCGTATTTTCATTGTTTTTATTATTTAAATTCTTTTGTCAACGTTTTCGGAGTAGCATGACGTATTATTATTTTTTTGTTATTCAGTGATCAATGATGTGGGTTACATGTTAACATATTTGGTGTATGATTTGTATTTAGTTATAATCCAACATGTAACTGTTTTTTGTTCCAAAAATAAAATAAAATAAAATAAAAAATTAAAATTAATATCTTTATAGGCTTATTTTGCTGACGCACGTCCGAAGTTGCAAACCGCCTCGCCTGATCTTATTTTATTCTTTTAAAAGAGACCACACCCGTGTTAGGAATTATTCTAGTTTACAAAAATCGAAACAGTGGACACAAAGAACATGCAAACACGAGACAACTATTAGTAGATCACACGTTTTTTCCCGTGTGGAGATATGTAAACATAATATTCAGTGCTAAAGAGTGGCTTTTAAAGAAGTATATACAAATCATACGGTCAATAGCCAGGTAAAATGGAAGAACCTCATGTAGTGCTGAGTGCTACGATGATAGAATGGTGACAATAACACCATATCAAGGTTTGCTAGAGACAGTAAAACACAGAAAGTCTGTTAGCTGCTCCAAAGAATTCAATCTATATGCAATACAGAGAGAAGTGAAACGATTTAATAGTTACGTGACAGCCTCTGCTCAGAGATGTAATAATAATATCCTGCAGACCGAATTATGGTCACGGCGGCCAATCTTAATGGAAACTGGTCATCTGCGCAGGAGATATTGTACTGCACAAGTGTGTGCGCAAACACAAGTGCACTCTGATCCCTAACTCTTATGATCCGATGGAACGGTAATCTGACACGACCGGATAGCGATCAGGCGCAGGATTAACGGATTTATGTGTTTTCCGAGGCACGGGAGAATTTCGGATTGCTATTGAGATTCCTTAATAGGAGAACCCAAAAACTTTTCGTTGACCCGATCCGAGACCTCATGCACAACAGTCGCAACGCTACCGCTGCGCCACTGAGGCAGTTGAGATATAGCAGTAGTCTCTATGTATATTTTATCAATAGCAATATTAGAATTACTAAAGTAGCTCTGTCTACTTTAAATGTCGAAAGCTATACCGATCTATTGATTCCGTATGAAAAATAAAAAAACGTTAATGAAACTGGTGGACCAGTTCCTATAAGTGATGCGCATAATTGTATTAAATACATTTGTGGACAACACAATTCCTATTTCGCAAGGTCAAGGACGTAGCATATAAACTCACGTAAGGTTAGTAATGTCCACACATTTGATTAAAATTCGAATTTAAGAGCGTTTGTGCAAACAATATCAAAATTGGATGCAAAATAAGAGAGTAATTAATATTTTGTTTTGGATGTCACCCCTATTGCCATTTTTAAGACTTTAGAGTTTGGATAACGTTAGTTTCATTACCCAAACTCTAAAATAGAATTACTTGATTTAAATAATAAAAAAATTAAAAGTTAACTATCATATTAGACTGCACAGTTGGGAGTTGTCTTAATATAATTTAACAATATATATACTTTGCGCATCAACAATCCTTAATTTTTTTATGCGCGTATTTCGTCCCGCTGCAGGACAAAGACCGCACCACTCTCCTTCCATCTTTCTATCCGAAAAAGCAATATTTTTTAAAGGAACCTTACTAATCTCGTCATCTTCGTCTGGGCCTGTCGCGATGCCACTTGCCAGCTTGTGGGATCCATTTTGTTCTAAATTTGCCCGATTTGTCGTTTTTCTAGCGACAGATACTCGACTTCCAGTGTTGTTTCATTTGAGTATTGCAGTCTTGCGATTAACATCAATGACTAGTTCTTATAGCTGTCGTACCATAGGGCAGAGCAGTCAATCCCAGCTGGCGAAGGCTTCTGAAGCGGCTGCTCTGCCTTATGGTAGGGCCTGGCCTAAGCTCCAACAAGTACTTCTCGCGTCTCGGTCATAAACAAAATGAATTAAAAGCAAGTAAGAACTAAGACCTGCCTCAGTTCGCTATTCGCAAAACGCTGCTTAGCGTCAATAACATATAGCTTTGTCTCGTTTTCCTTTGTCAAATTGACATAGCATACTTTATAAGATGGTGGGAAAGTCCCAGAACTATAAATAGTCCATGTATCGTTTGCCGACTTAGATTTTAATAGTCTACCTCAAAAAGTGGTACTACAGTTTAGCTACTAAGAAACAGATAAACTTTCGCATATAACAATAGAAGCTATCTATTTAGTTATTATTATGTTAAAATAAGTGGTCTCTATAAAGAGCACAAATTAAAATTACGAGATTGGATTTAATAAAAAATAAAACATAAAAATATATGCCTTCTATATTTATGTAGTACTTATGCCCGTTTTCATCAACAGGCCCCTAGGCTCCACCTAAGTAGGTCTCTTTTAAGCTAAGGGCATCCCTTAATCGAATACTTACCTAAATTCAATTTCACCATACTAGGAATTCCCTCTACCTACGAAGGAATTCCCTAAGTAAGTGACAGTTAACTTTTTCTAAAGTCACTCTTCTCTAAGATGAAAATTTCTATATATCTTTTCAAATGAATGGTATTGACAGTAGTATTATTAATATATTGAAAACAATACATTTTTACATATTTTGAACTTTATTCATTTTAATATAGTCTTAATACCTTCTATACTCTCTATAAAGTGCCCTAATTCATTTTCCATGATAGAAAATCACTCGAGTGTCGCGTATGAATAAACAATATTCTATTACCTAAGCATAAGAGTAGTTTAAGGAGCCAACAATCGGGCCCTTAAACATAAGAGCTGCTTTAGAGACTTAAGTAACACCTAAACGTTGGTGAAAACGAATTTTTTGTTAGGGGTTCCCTAAAAGCTGATAAGGGGTATCCCTTATCAGCTTTTAGGGATAAGTATTTATATGTTGGTAAAAACGGGCATATTAAATTAGTAAGTAGGCAAATATTAACATTCCTTAAAAATTTCGGATCAGTCGATTGTATCTACAAACTGCACGAAGAGTACAGTGATTGAAGTGATCACCCCTCCGAGGTTGATATCCTCCAGGAATAAAAAATGCGTGGTCCTTAAGTACCTACTTATTTGGTTTGTACCTGAATTTTCAATAGCCTATGTTAGTAATATCATGTCTCTAAACATTTGGAGGTGTTAAAAGTTAAAACATGATGTGTTTTTGCTGTTATCACTTTCGCTTTGGACATTTTAACATCAAAAGCAAACATTAATAATGATTACAGAGTACGGTTGAGACATTAAATCATAAAAGAAACTAAAAGCAATATAAATATGTAGGTACCTAAATTATTACCTGTTTTTATCGCATTATATATATATATATATATATATATATATATATATATATATATATATATATATATATATATATATATATATATATATATATATATCACAACAGACAACAGTCTAAAAACTGCCGTTTTCCAATTCCTTAAACTTATTTATTCATCATAGTTATATACCTACATCTAAGTTGTTTTATACTAAGATAGACATCTTACTAGTCGCTAAAAATTTGTCGTCAAGCTATATAATCTAAATAATTTAGTATATCAGTTTTTTGTTTATAGTGCCATCTCTGCTTATATAATTTAATTTGTTATGAGGTATATACAGTATATTGCAATAAAGTTGCACGCAATTTTGCTACTCGACGCTAGATGGCATTATTATAAATTGTCTAAAGCTAGCGTATTTTTTTAGTACAGCAACATTGTTAACCAGTATTTGCTTTATGATTTATCATATTTTACACACAGATCTATCAATCAGATGAGTAGTGAATTTAAAAATATAGTATCAAAATAGTGTCTTAGTGACACGTCACACGAATGAATGTAATCAACGTTGATTTTAATTTTAATTTCAATGAATTGATTAAACACAAAAGAGTGTTCGTAAAAAATCGGAAACGCAAATCTACATAATAATAATAGTTGCTTAGAAAGAAGAATTGCATATAAAGTCCTGCTATTAATACCTTCTAATTATAACTATTACCTACATAGTTAAACATATATTATTATTGCATACTTCGGATCGATTCTACGACTATAGGTATTAACTGGATTAACTACACGCTATGGTGTATTGCTATTTGAATTTTAATAGGCACAAATATTTGCACAAATTTTATTCATTTATCTTGATTTACTTGTTGAGCCCTCAATCTCATACGCATAAAATGTATCATCTAGATATCCTAAAATATATGCTAACGCACTTTAACATTGACACAGTGATTATTTGTCAACTGGAAATTAAAAACCAACTTTTATCTCGAGTTCCTGAAAACTCAATACATCAAATTTTATATGTCAATTTGTCATTTTTTTTTTTTTACGTGGGGGAATGCATGACGCATACCCCTCCGCGGGGGCGGGTGGAGGGGTTATGTCGGGCTCGCCGGGGTAAAAGAAAGATGTTAAAGATGATAGAGTACCTCCCGGAATACCGACTAAACCTACCACGGTGTTCCTCGACAAAACCGCTATCGACGGGGCCGCGCGAATCACTTTCGCCGTATGAAACGGCAGGCCACTACACGAAAGACCTACCCAAAGGCACTCCTCACATATTATCCCTACTGTCCCCCCTGGAGGGGAGACGGACTCGAAACAACAGAGGCGCGCGTGGGAACACGCATGCCGCCTCTCGGACCTGGTGCTGAACGGATGGCGGGCAGGCCACCACATTTTGCTGCAGTAACGCAGACCAAATCAGCCCAGCACAGCTTCCATTGTTCCAATTATGTAGGTAGTTGGTACAAACATGTCGATAAATTTATATATATCTTTATATTAATTTAATGGAATTCCATTAAATTAATATAATAGAAATTGTCTGTATTTTATAAGATATCGCCTATAGTTTCTCTTAGAAATAGGCAATCGTGTTCTAACGGTCTTTGATAACGGCCTTGCTTCACTTACTTTAGATAGTTATTAAGTAGAGCCAATAGTTGCTAATTTGATATTTCATTTCCGTGAACTAAGGTTCGACGATCTGACATAGATCGCCTTACAACATATATTTTATGCTACTGAACGGAATCAGATGTAACATTGGCATATAACATTATAAATTGGACTCTAAGTTTGTAGTAGATAACTCTGAAAGTTAACCTTATATCTCCTCATTAATTCATTTTTCTAGAATCAGCAAGGCATGTTATAGCCCTGGTTATAGCAAGAAATTATATCCAGAACCGCTTCCCAGCAGGCAGCCGTATGCTCGTTAGCCATCTTGGGAGTATAATGTAAGTCATATGTAAATGTTACACCTTTATTTGAGTTCGAAGAGATATTAAATATGATTGCATGTGGTAAGGAAAGAAAACAAAATAAATTCGAGAGACTAGTGTATTTTCAAAATTGACTTATCATCTAAGTAAACCACAAAAGCCAAGACTGTTTAAGCGTAGGTTACATTAATATACATACACAGAGGGAGTCTTGTGCAATAAATTATAAATAACAACTTAATTTAGTCGTTTAATACTCGTCGAAGGATACCCTCTTTTGAATTTCGCTCTCCCTGAAATTTTAGTCCTCATACCCAGCCATTGCCGAACGATTTTGTGAGAATGTGTAGTTTTAACCGCGCCGCATAAGCGGCTTTTACTACTTATCAGTGTCGTATCTTCACAAAATACCTTAGGAAAGGGCTACAAATTTATCACTTAAATTAGGTACGCATCTACACGAACGCATCAACAAAATTATACAAAGATAAAAAAGGTTTCGCGTGTAATACTTATAGTTATGTTTTTTGTGATAAATATACTGAAATCAGCATAAATACGTACATTAAAATGAACACAGTGTTTGGTAGATCTGTGCTTTCTTGATCAACTAATTCCTATTAAATGCAATCTATGTTAAGGCTTGCTCTGCACGATGGTCTACGTCAATTGGACCGAGTAAGCTTATGCCACCTACCGCTAGACGGCATTAGAAAAAGAGGTTAATGTGTGATCTTCAAGTAGATTTAGAGAAGGCGCTACTTGTTCAAAATAAGTATTTGTAAGTTTTTGAGAAAGTGATGAATTAAAATAATCATTTCGTAAATATGATATTATACATCTAAGACATGCACAATTTTCGGTGGTATTGAGAATTATCACTACATCTTATGGGCATAAATAATGATCAATGAATGATTTGAAGATAAGAGTACTCGGTCCAATTAATTACGTGCAACGCTTTTAACGAATACATAGTGAATAGTGTTGAAAGTATTTATATCTAAAATAAACTAACTAAATTTACGTGCTAAGAGTATTTTAAACCTTTCTTTCGAGTCTCCGTACCATGTTATATGGAATACCGAATAGTCTTACATTTCGTTCTTATATTAGAAATTAAATAACGGATTTAGAATTTTGTGCTAAGCGTTGAATACATTACTCAAAATCGCGGATTAGACAGACCTTTTTACACAATTTGTGTAAATTTCATACAAGTTCAAAGTTGATAAGTGAGGTAAATGAATCAAATACTGGAAATAAATCGCTATAATCTATACCTATTTTTTTCACGGCAATAGCTGCACCTCACTATACACAAAAATGACTACTTAATTCAAAATGGTACGAAGCTTGCTACCTTAATACAATAACAGCCTCTTACTTACAACCTCTGTATAGCTTACTTCTATAACAACAAGAAGTTATTATTTAGCCACAACTTTATTATTTAAGACACTGCATTATAATCATTATTGCTGACAGGAGAAATGAAATCGTTCTAAATAATGGCGCGAAACACTAGCTTTTAGTGTATGTCTACAGATTCAAAATACTACAGCTGAAAGACGTGGACGAATAACCAGCAAGGGTAATTTTACACAAATTAACAATGACTTAAATAATTTGATCACAATTATAATAATTAATGTCTTCTGACATATACTCACAGGTATATAAGGTCTAAGTAAACATAGAACGCTAAATAACTTAACAACAACAGTTTTAAGTAACATACAAACATTCATCGATTTAGTGTATCGAGTACAGACAAAACAATATAACAATTACATTCATTCACACATTCAATCTGAATACGTTTGAAACTCGAATTACACTTTGGGTTCTATTTTTAAAGGTGCACTATTTTCTGTATTTTGAATTTGAGCTTGTGTTCCATACAAGCGAATGTGTTCGATGTAACGTTTTCTATTTTCGGGATTGTTCATAATGGCGGCGACGAATTCAGATGTCTCCTTTTTTAATGCAATTATCTTTTGTTGGATAAGTCTGTTCTTGTGCATTAATGCGACTGTTTTCCAGGCCAGTTCGAGGATAACTCTATTCTGGGCATATTTGTCCACTGTTGGGGGACAGGGGACTGTGTTGTTGTCATCGCTCGTTGATGGCGTCGTAATACGCTGCAGTCTTTGCATGCGCCTCGCTTCACGCAGGCGGGTAAGGTGAGAACCTGTAAAGACGGAAAAAATAGGTAAGTGATAATGTTAAAGTCAGTTCTAAAAATAATAGAAGAGGGCTCTAAGATCATATTTTATCTTAATTGCCTTGTAGAGTAAACATGAAAAAACACAAACAGATGCTGGGTTCGATAGCCTACATAGTTACTGGGTTTTCCAGTAAGACGAGTATTATTTAAACTAAATTATTATTATTATTATTTTAACTACTAAAGAGTAAAATAGAATCCGGGCCTCCATCCATAAAATAGGGTATAATACAATGTTATGTTATGAATGTTATGATAGGTCTATTGTGTTTAACAAAAAACCGGTACGATAGTGATTATTCACATTCGCGCGCTTTCCGTTAATCGGTGAACAAACTTTATGTAGCACCGCCGACGCGATATACCACTAGGACACGTGCGTCGAGAAAATGGAATAAAGATAACCGCTGAAACCGTGTCAGCAACACAAATCAAATAACATCACACTTGTACAGTTAAAGCGATAAGCAGAAGTGTAAAGTATAACGATAGACAGATCCCGAGTTAAAGTAACCCTAATTCCTTGCGTCCATAGACTGCGATCAATGCTAACCAAGAGGAGTCATCAAATCGATAGAAAAAAAGAATTCTATATCGGTTGCAATTACAGCAAATCTCTGACAGAGAGCGAGCCTATTTAACATCTGTTGGATACAATTTCACACTCCGTTGATTACTTATAAGTTACTAATAAACAGGCGAGAATTCCCAAAGACCACATTGCGCATCCCAAATATTAACCCTAAACTACGTGAGCACCAGTACGGTCTTATGTCAATCAACAAAGACTGCAAAAAGGCAGTCAAATCACAGTCTGGTACAAAAGTGATCGCATCCGTTTCACGTACAAGTCAAAGCATTATATAAACATTTGTGGCTCGATTGATATGCGAGTATAATACAGAGTGCATACAGGATGCAACCGAGTGCCTTGACCCAGTCGCTCGAGTGAAACCGCGCGGCCGCACACTACTAGACCTTTACAGATGTAGCCAAGTGTTAAACAAACTCAAGTATGTGTGGGCAATATTTAAAATTGACTTGAACATATTTTTTGTTATAGACTTGTATGGTAAGAAAACGCAAGTGAATAAGACCTTGGAGAATGTTGTTTGAAGATATCAAATGTTTTCAGGCAAATATTATCATGAATAATTCTTTGATTATTTAGAGTTTAAAAACATGAACATGGTACATAATTCACATTTCCTGTCTGACATAGACAAATACAATACAAAATCATATCCTTATTCAATATAAATTAAAGGCACCTACAAATAAAAAAATTAACTTCTGTTTGAAATACGAAATGAAACTTTTTTAAAAGGAAAAATAAAAAGGGGCTGTTAATCTCCTCCTTATTCAAAAAGTTTAAAACGGAATTGACAGTAAGAAAGGAATTAAGTATTTTTGATTATTCATACAATTTGAGGAAGTAAAAGGGCAAACAATGCTAAAGATTTGCCTAAAAAACATTCACACTACAACAAAGAAAACGAACGTACATTGTACTTTTTGAAAAATATTATTTTATTCGTTTGCCCGGACGTTACCGTGTTTAACGTGTAAACATGAGGATATAAATAACTATGTAACTTTAGATGCATATCATTAAATAATTATGGAGTTACATTTTAAAAATCTCTTCCATCATCACGGAGAGTGATGGAGACCGTTTGAGATAATATCAGAAATATAAACCTTTAGTACCTTAGTACCATTAATAAATAAAATGCGATTAAAATCACGAAAAAATGTTAAATAAAGCATTTGGCCTTTTATTGTTCTATGCTATTCATTAAAAACACTTTATTATCACGAACCACAAAGCAAACTGATTATTTGACTGTGACCGATCGCATTGTCTGGGCCAAAACCTCGCGAATACCCTGAAAACTTCCAGTTCAATAAAAAAAAACGGGACAAAAATATCTCAACTTCTTCCTAGTATATTTCAATGTTTGTAGTGCCAGTGCAAGTTATAATTAAAATAAAATATATTTTTAGCGTTCAACACATATGAAAAAGATCAAATAAATGTAACACAAAGCTTACAGTTGAAAAACAAAAAGGCAATCTGTTTAAACAATGTTCTAGTGCGGTAAGTCACGTTATTGCACTGCGTGCGTTCAAAAACCCGCCAACAAAAACAGTGACGCGTGTGACCGGCCACGTGACGGGCGCCGCGTGAAGTTCACAATTTTAATATTGCAGATGCAGGGTTAAACTGCACTTTGCAGGCTTGCAACGTGATAAAAGTTTTGAAGAGCTGCAATCTCCGTGCTGCGCTTCAACGTGAAGTTACGCGATTGAATTAGAACGGTCACGTTCGTTCAACACGCGGATAGCGTTATGGGTTTATTCACATCGGTTTATTACCGGATCGATTAAGTTGGGCGGTTTAAATACAATATCGTGTAATGGTGTCAATTCATTGTGTTTACTACTGTATTTGTCTGTAACTAAAAGCCAGATTATTTTCTGAATGTTCTATAAAATACATTATATAATTGATTTTATTTATTGATATAGAAGTTAACTATTCACGGTTTTAAAAATAGTGTATGCTACCACTTTGCCGTTAACTGGTATCATGGCGGCGTCTGTGTGTCGGTAGCTAGTGTTACCGGGTTGTGACGACACAGCACGTTAGTCATCATTGCCTAATTACCAAAAGAGACATGATTTCACTTTTAAAGCGCGGTCTAAAATCGCAGCTTATCAATGACTAAACGTCACAATTATTATAGAGCTTTATATTTTCCATATTGAATTATCATCATAAAGATTAGCAATCAGAAAATCCACTTATTAGTATGTACCTAAAAACAAAACGCTGATCTGAATTTACCATCTGTATGTTTACCGATATTATGAGCTCGTATGTAGGTAAATAAAAATGTCTACTTTATTCGCGTTTATTTACACGTTCAACTTAGACTTCAGTAATTGACAACCACACCCCCACAATCATACCCACAGTGTTACGCAACAATGTAAGAAGGTAGGCAGCGGTCACACCCACACACTCAGTTCCAGACTACATCCTGCCATTGATAAAAGCAACATAAACTTTGAACCAACTGAACTCCGGCTATGACTAATGATGGGGCGTGCGCTCTGTGAAATGCTGATTAAAATATTTCTGTTATTCTTTTTACCTTAAGGTAAATATAATATGTATGTAAATGTCAGATCTCCAGATATTCTCATACATTTGTTACATTCTTAACTAATTCCTTTACTGATTATGCAATACTATAAGTATTATAAATAACTATGTATTTATTATACTTATTACAATACATTTTGCTTTTCTTAGTTTATGCTTAACTAAGAAAACCACTGTCGCTACTGGCTGAATATAACGGAGCTCTAAACTAGCAGCCTAACTAATATAATTTTGTCTGTGGTGGGTATAATGGCGGCAACAGTTTGCAGATATAATTTGTAAATACCGAAATAATTAATGGCACATTTTAATAGGCTTAACTTTTCCTAAATCTAGCTTAACTTCAGTAGAACTTAAATACAACTTCAGTAGGTAAAACTAAACTTTAGACGTTCATATCTTACTTTGTATCAGTTATAGGGCTACCATCGTGCCTTATATTTTATACTTCTTGAAATCGGTGATTGCAATTTTATATAACAAAGTAATTATTAATATGAGTAAGCTCGAGAACAGTTGCTAATCTAAAAATAACAAGGTTTTTTATATGACGCTTGCACATTACACTTGTTCAGTGAAAAAGTCTAGTACAAACAATGCTTTTTTTTTAATTTGGATTGTAGATTTTATGCAATTTGTTTTTAATTGTCTATCGCCCTCTTTCTTTCTTGAATCAAATATCGATTTTTTATCTCATGAATATTGAAACGGTTACAATTTCTCAAATTGTCAATGAATTTGATTACTGGTTGACATAGTTTTAGAAGTATTATATATGTATTAATATAATAAAAATAAATAGTCAACTAAGTACCTTATTATACGATGAATCATTTTGAATTTCGAATAGCACACTGTTTGAAATTTTAAATTTTTAATATACTATAATTATGTATTAATAAGGCGAAGCTTGTGTGTGTGTATGTTTATGTCGCTGTTGACGCGGAATACAGTTTTGTGTTCCATTTAGTGTTTACAACAAACGTATGTAAATGAGTGTAGCGGTTTGTGAGAGAGAAACAGATAGAAATATGTACAATTACTGTTAGCATATCGCACTCTTAATAAAACAGCGACTTAACTCGAAATTTGAAAGTAAGGCAATTTGAACTCTAATTGTTTATGTTAAATACTAATATTATATTTGTATTAAATCTTTGCAATAGAGTTAAAATTTGTTTAATGCAAGATACTGAGATAAGTCTCTGTTTTATTAAGGGTGCGAATTATGTTGTATAACAGACCACGTGACAACTTTGGCTATGCACGACATAATAGAATTGTAACAATACGTTCGGTTGTAACAATTGTAGTAAATAGAAAAATTTAAAGAAGGTTTACCTTTTAAAAATTATGATAAAGAAATATTTTAGTTGCTTCTATTGGCAGACGTGCTAGTGGCTCATTGGATGTTATGAAGAAATCGCCGCTTAAAACTTTAGAAATGTCAGAGATTGACACGGCCAAGACGCCTACCCAGGTTTCTTCTTAATTTTTGAATGTAGAACAATGTTTTCTTTTCATTTGTTTGACAACTCCTTGTACGGCACAAACTTTGAGCGACAGGTGTTTATTTAAATACCGTCACAATAAAAACACTGCGATTCAGCATTGTTTTGCATCATGACAAATTATTATAGTCACATGTGGAATCGAACTTTAGTTCGATGATAACAGGTGACCGCATAAACATCAGTATTTATTAAACGTTTACTTATACAAAATACGAGACAAGTTTTATGAGTGTTATAGAAATGCCACATTTTTATACCATTTTTCAGGGACATTAATTTATGAAATCAAATCGCACGTGTTCACCTGAAAATGACATACATAATGTGTATTCATTTGTGCCTATATAACAGTGAGTCGCTGAACAAAGCGAGGCGGCACCACGTGACTGCCGATGATGTAATCTCCGTGCGGGTTAATGAACTTTCACCCGCGCACCTATAGTTGCCAATAATAGCGAACAGCTACATATATCTAATCAAATTCGAACTTTCTTACCTTTTATTAAATGCTACTTTCGCTTAGACTCAGAGTAATGATGATCTGAGTACACTCACGGCAACTTCACGGTACTTCAAGAACATAGTGACTCGTACTGAGCATCATTTGTTCAATAGCATAAGTGTGTTAAGGTAACTCTTATGCTCAGAAGCAACTAGTAATCATTAGGCGCCGGACTTGGTACTGAAGTGAGGCAATATTTTCTGACAATGAATTATTAGTAGCTGCCAAAGAGGCAATACTCATGCGTATCTTAGAATCTGAGAGATTTACAGCTCAGTTTGAAATTTGAATTTCGAACGTGCTAAATTTTCTTTTTAGTATCTGTACTGACATTTAAAATATTTGAATTAAAAATTAACCATGGAATTAATGCCACAAATAATCTGCTTTATTTATATAGAGTTATAATTTTTGCGTTCTTTTGCGTTTTGCTTGATTTTACTAGTGTGTAAGCCTGGAGAATCGTTCAAAATACTTAATTTGAACTTTACATATATTTTATTGAAATTTTGTTTTATTACCAAAGTTCACTAACCCTTAAAAATGGGTATCAAAAATGGAAACATTGATTGTCAAATGGCGTAAGTAAAAGATAATATTTCGTCCAAGTGGTTATTATACCAGTCTTTGCCAAGCGCCTAGCATAGTGACTACCGCAGCTATTAAATTGATTTTGATGAAATAAGTTGTGGATACAGTTTTAAACCCAAGTAACAACTTAATTATATAAGTTATGTTCTTCCATAACATTAAAAAATCCACTAACATAGTTATTCTACAACCCTGTAGTTACCATTCCACGTTTATAAACTACTACGACTCGAATTAGGAATATACATATAAATAGTAATAATGTGTGCTAAGATCAACATTTCCGTTCACGTGGTCGTTATACAATAATGGCATGTCAACAGTATGTATGCATAACAGAGATCTATCTGATTCCCTCTCTCGCAAACCGCTACACGCATTTACATTCATTCTAAACACATAGATGGTACAACACACTGGCTGTATTCTTCACACGCTCATACATATTTGAAAAAATAACAAAATTAAAAAAATATGAGAGAAATGAGTTTCAATTAAAGGCAAGTCAAAAGAGTGATCAGTTTGAGAATTATTAAGTATGTTACAGTACGACCCAAGCTAAATGGTATTTACTAAAATGCTCAGAATCATCAGTAAAAATTTAAAAATAGATAAGGAGGAAGGTAGTCAGTACTGATAAAAGGATTGTTTCTCAAATTGTTTATTAAAGTCAATTTAGTTTTTGACTTTATTATTCTACTTTTGAAAAAGGCTAACAGGTATCTCTATGGTAATTAACTCTTGTTTTTCAACTTAGTTGCAGCAACCCCCTTTCCGGGTAACTTTGTAAGCTAATACACGTGAATCGATTAAAAAAAACAAATTAAAAACGTCGTGCAATAGACAAAATTAGCCACGTAATTTACATTTAGACGTAGAATGAATCATTACAATCGTTTTCCAGACTATCTGTAGTATCGACATTAATGTAAATGATCAAGTAATTACTTTTGTCGAATTCAAATGGACCAAATTCGATACGGGCGGTAATATATACCACACAATAGCTTTATCGCTCCGGAAAAGCGGGTGACTACGATTTATTCAACTATTCAATAAATAAACGATTTGTTTGTAAGAAGAATGTCATGATCGTATGTGATATTCACTGAATCATTTATACATTATGGAATATATTCATCTACGATTGTTTTCTAAAGGAGACACACCCATTTTATTGAGTGGGTATGTTTCAATATTGTCCGCCTGGGTTGTCCCAAGGCAAAGTAAAATTCAAGATTTCCTTTTTATTTTCTAAACAATTATCGAGTACTAGGAGTAGAAGAATAAAATATTACAATGATCGAACCATGATTTGATGCGTTTTTTCCCGTGCAAAATGACTACGAAGATTTTGATTTGATTTGATTAATATTGCTGCTTCAAATCAAATCAAGCGTGTTATATTCAGCAAGAGCGTCTGTAGTAGTGTTATGTGATGCTTTCTGTGTTTTATATGACGGTACATGCAATACGACAATCACCGATCAAGTGAATAGTAACATAACCGCCACACTGCCATCCAGTAACTAAAAAGCGGTTAAGTTAAACGAGGACGCATATCACTTAAACGCTTTTTAGTTAGTGAACGTCGCCACAGCTTAAGCCTACGATCATATATTTTAAATGACTAAAACACTATACATACACAAGTATGGCAAAATATAAATTAATCTACAAATAGAACAGAATTCACGCCAGTATTCATTGGAATAATAGGCCATTGTCATCTACAATCTCTAAACATGCCTACTTTATTAGTTGGATCACTATATTATGTTGAATTCTAAGTTTACTTGAAATTGATAATACCTTTTATATTATATTATTTATAATATTTCAATATGAGTAAACATGATTTATAAACAGGAACTGGGAAAATGCACGTCATTTCTTTCGGGAATTTTTAAGTTTGTGTCTATTGGCAAAATTATGTTCTCGCGCTTCCGAAATGAAAACTTTGACTCTTAAATTACGATGTATTAAACGCTTTGTTTAGGGTGTCTCTCGCCTAAATGGAAAAGGCATAGTGAAGCAAAGTGTAAGCTTAAGAAGTTGAGAGTAACTTTGAAAACTGCTGCCTGAGAATAGCGACTTGTATGCCCAAATCTTAAGATTTTCAACCTCATCTTAAGGAAAATAGCGATAATCTAATAATACCATATTTATAATGAGGATAGCACTAATACTATAGCAGAAGTGTGTTTTTCAAGTAATTGTTGAATTAAAATACAATATTTAAAATACCGGTTTCGAAAAATAACAATTGAAGAACTTTGACTCGCGTTCAATTGGTATTTTAATTCGTTGTATAAAATTGCTTATATCAAAGAGATATACAACCAGATACGAAATTACAATGCTCATAACTAATTAAAATTGAATTTAATAAATGTGCATAAGTATTTTTAAGCAGTAAAGTAAAACTTTTTGCATGCATGTATTAAACTTCATGGTAACACCATCTATCTCTATCTCTCTCCCATTATCCACGTTGCAATCGATTTTAGAATTAGAACACTGACCTAGCACTGCCTATCAACAGGTTCATATAAAATTTTATTAAAAACAAATCACGTAGGTATATATCTATAGATTGCCTATTACATTAAAAGGTTTGAAAGTCATTAAAATAATATAGAAAGCGGTTGTACCTGAAAGTACTTGTAAGTTATACAAATATGCACGTGCGCTGCAAACGTGCTTATGTTAAACGTTCATAGATTAAAGACTTTTCAACCTGAAGAAGACTATTCATATGTAAATACTTGTTGCAATATGTATTTTGTCATCTTATTTAAGACATTGACAAGAATGTGTGAACATGCTACGGTGTTTGAGCAAAACTTAAAACAAAAAGACTACAGTCTAAACTGAACAGATCACGTCTCGAATAGTTGTAGTTTTCGCGTTACATATTTAAACAGGCGATCATTCTTAACTGTTTTATAACTCGCCGATTACTTTATCCATCTGTACGTCAACATAGGACGACGCCGGAAGACACTCGCAAAATAATGCAAAACAGTGTACTGGATCATATCACTCGAATGTTCTATGCGTAACTTAGAGAAGTAATAAATATATTATAAGTACTTTTGTATTTTAATGATGCTTACATTGTTTGAGAACGAACTGAACCGACGAGTGCAAAAACTAGACAGATGGCATTGTAGATCAGCACTAGACTTATGTAACCAAATAAAAATGTACTGAAAGATACTGGTATGAATAAATAAAAAGTAAATAACTTGCATCATATTATAAATGAGGATATAATTCTGTCTACATTTAAAATTTTGGCTACGAGCCCGTACGCCTCTTGAGTTTTGCCCCTTTCATAGAAAGACGGAGTCCCGCTTCGCGAGGCTCCTATTTTTGGGTGGATTTTAAGAAGAAACCCAACAAATAAATACCTACTAGTGGGCGAACCTTGACGGCCGAATGGGCTCGTACCTAAAATTTTTACGGCTACACGCTGAATTTATTCACCTTCTATTACAATGCCTAAACTCTTAAAACTTTAGGAAAGAATATAGACTTTGTACTAAAATATAAACGTGCTGTAGATAAAACACATTTTTCACTATAGTACTTGTTTAAATAAGAGTATTTTCTTTATGCATTCTTATAGCAATACTGCAGTGCTTTGTCTTGTTGAGTTGTTTGCAAATATGACGTGGGAAATGATACACGGCATGCGTCAGAGTGCAATGGCTTCTTTATGTGCATTTTAAAATCTGGTTTGATCTGCACAACCTAAGATATGCATCATATAAATAAATGGTGCTTTACATTTTTTATTGAACTGAAACTATTTAAACGTAGGTATGTTAGTTTCTTTGTCTTGTCATAAATAAAGCTCATACCATCAAAATCATGCTGCACCTTTACGGTTTTGTGAATGTAAAATAATTTTCTTTATTTCTGCTTTCAAAATTTCAGTATTCAATCAACTCAGACTTTTTGTTTCGGTTTGTGGACGAAACAATTTAACAGATTTTTGTGAAATTAGCCAAGAAGATAGCTTGGAAGCTAAATGAGAAAGACGACTTTATAAAAATCTGAGATGCACTTTTTGTAATAATCCCATAAGTTGCTAAAACTATTGCTATCGGTATTTGAATAAGGCAACAATACCCGTCTCCATGTAAATATGATGTATGCGTTATAAATATAAAACTTGGTAAATCAGAAGATAGGTACGTACCAACGTATGTCATTTGATATCCAATTACATAAGACCATTGTTTTAAGAGGATATATCGAGGGAATCGGGGCAATGATTGATATCATAAATCAAAACAATGACGTCATGCGATACCTATTCACGTTTTACAATAATAATTGATGTCTTGTCAATGAGTAAATAACCCTGAATGTATCAGTTATTGACGCACGTGAGGTAAAATTTAGTTCGATTAAGAACTAGGCCATCTACGTCTCAGTCAGTCAATGTGGAATAAAATATTGGTCGTTTATTTGTACATAGTATTATAGGTATTTATTAGTATCATATTAGGTATATATTATAGAGTAAAACCACTTTTTTTTAAACGTTTATTGTCTTGAACCAACAAACACTAAGTGCCGAAATCAGAACATTATTCTGCAGAACGCTCTTTATCACCGTGTGAAAAATATAGTTACTGTGTTATTTTTACAGTACATTATAATATATAATAGACTTATTACTAGTCACCTACTTTATGCGGCTTTTATGGCAGCTTATTGAAAGCAACACTTTTATTAAAGTATTTTAGAAAAATTCTCGACTTTCGGTTGATTTCAGCAGCCAAGGCCAAGGGTAGACTAACAAGAGATCACGGTGAGAGGGTAATATTACCCCCATTAAAGTAATGATAATATCTAGCTTATCCACGTGACGAAGCCAGTCTAGACATAGCCGGCGCCATGTTGCTGAAGTAAGTGTGAGTAATGTGTGCATGCAAGAGAACGTGTTATTGAAAGGACGACCTCATTGTCAGTATTGTGGAACAAAGCCCGACTTTGGTTTGTTATTGTCAAACTTGTGGAACAGATAGCGGCTATTGTTATACGTTATATTAATGGATTGCCGTAGAACATTCGTAGTTTTACGCCTCTATCCCCAAAGGAGTAGGCAAAAGGTGTATTACATCCCTGTTACGTCATCTATGATTTGAGATCCCACGTAACAGCGCACAGAGCCTATTGCCGTCTGCCGAGAATTACTTTATAGAAACACTCAACAACGCTTTGCTCAAGCTGAGTATCGAACCCGTGACTTCATGCACGGCAGTTGCAATCACTACCGCTGCGTTAAAAATCTATTTATTGTTAACTTGCCTCATTGCCTCGCATCTCGGGTTAAGCGGCGTTTTTCTTGTAAGAAATACTTGGCAGCAGTATGTCTTTAATGTATACTTATGTATAATATAATAGGTAGCAACGCGGCGTAAGAAAATGTTTTCAATGGATTTTCTATTTCCTAATGCATGTTGCCTCTATATGTCGCACACTAGTGCATGATCTCTTCGCTCTCTCTAACAAACTCATATTTTAATTTAACTTTGACGTTACTTAATGTTCATTTGTCAAGTAAATCCTTTTGGTTACATTTAGATATTATTTGTTTTTAACTGTTTCTTTTTGAAAGTTGATAATTATCATATTTATGTTAAGTTTTGTTTGTAAATAAAACACATACGACATTCATATGTGGATGATAATTTCTTACGATTCCTAGTCTCGAGGACTCAGAAGAATGTGCTAATCAAATTAAATGTGCACATCTAATTTATTTATTATCTGATACGTGGATAGCAACGTGGTTAAGCAATGCTATTTGCGATGAGTATTTGGAAGGGTGATCATTTTTCATAGTTTTTAAAAAATTGAATTTCTCATACGTCACACATATGGCATCATGGACCCATTTGACTATGTCTACCACATATTAGAGCTGATATTGTGTTAGGATTTTTGCATAACTGGGAATCAAATCTGTGACTGTCACGATGTTAATCGCACGTACTCTCACGCTTACATCACTAGACCAAAGAGCCAGCCAGACATTTATAGTAGAGAATTCATATGAAACAATTAAGACATAATAAATCATTAATAGGAAAAAGCAGATTGCAAATGTTTAATCTTATTTTTTGTAGTTTTTAAGCACATGGCAATTTGTCTTTTAAATTACTATAATTTTGTTAACGCCTCCAGTTTGAGCTTAACGCTCTAACAATGATTCAAGTCCGTAGTGCAATAGTGCGGATGCCACCGACGACCGCTCGACAATAAGCCTAAAGCCTTATCCTTGAGCTTTAAAATGGAATCAGGTTAGAAAAGAAAACATCGACATGACGGGTCATTAAACTACGGAGATCCGTTGTTCACCGGTACATTAAACGTTCCATGAGAACTGCCAGCAGAACATGCGACGCAACCTACTCATCGGCACTCCAACAACGATGTTCCAAACAACATTAGAACTAATTATTATATAATTATGTTTGCTGATCATAAATCATTCTGCCGGTGTTCTAAATTTGATTACTCAAGATTCATCATCGAATATGTTTAATACTTATTCTCTTTTTTAAACTAATGATGTTCTAACCTACACATTTATATTTTTGTAATGTCGCGCGTCGTAGATATAATAGCCTATCGTATTCTTTTTTTGTAATCAATGTCCTTGACAGTCTTGACACAGCTAAACTCTCCTTGTTTTTTTTGGCCAGTATACCAAATATTTAATGTATTAATTAGGGATTATACTAGTGTCTCGATATTCTTAGCGTTCATAATGAACTTTCCAGAATGAACCCATGGCACTCGGTCCATTGCCAGTAGTAAAATTTTTAATCATAGCTTTCATCGAATCTCTATTGTGGAAGCTGTATTTCCAAAAGCAAAAAAGCTCCTTTGCGTTTTTAAAGTTTTCTTCGAAATTAGTTATACCTGCATAATAACAAAGAAAATAACATACCAGACAGTCCGATTCTCAGAAAACAAGCTGTGTATACTAAGAGAGGTCGAGACAGACTACCTATACAGACGCTATTTTGTCTTATAGTCAACAAAGCCTTAGTCATAAAATAGCGCAGTATCATACCGACAGCATAGGAAGACCTATATTACATACGCAAAATACCACACAATACAAAGTTTTACTACAAGCTTACTTACGCCTTTGGATCAACGAGACGCTTAGTAAACCAAACTAATTAAATAATCTAGTGGGTTAAACCGTAATGACTTTTTGTACTTAACTGTTTTGTACTTAACTGGTATTATCGTATACTGGTTTAGTCGATTACCACTCCAAGCCCTATACATAGGACTAAACCTCTTTACTGTAGTAAAGAGGAATAAAGATAAAGATAAAGATAAAGATATTTTTATTTGCTGAGACACGTGTACATAATTAAAACATTGATAAGATGCTTATTATAGATGTCACAAACACTGGTTTGAAAACAGAATGCCATAAAATAAAGCGAAAGAAAAAACATCATTGAAATGCAAGAGACAAAGGGACTACACGGAAGGTTTGGTCATCTTACTATTAATCCAGTGCAACAGGTTTAATATAGGTACCTACATGCGAAACATTTATTGTTAAACCTACTTGATAACATGATTGGGTTTATGGCAAGGGCTAAGCAGTAAATCTCAGTTCGCATCTGTTTATTGAATTGTTTAAATATGGAACAAACTATACCCTAAAGCCGGTATGTGGTTTTTATCGAAAAAAAATGTCATAATTCTAACTTAGTAAACAAGTGTAAAGTATATTTCAATATTCATGCAAGGAAATAACATTCTGATCACGTAAAGCTTTCTACCGGTGAAAGTTTTAAACACAATAGTGCTAAATATGTTAAAAATAGGCAACACTCACGAACGCAGGTTGTACCATTAAAAATATAGTTGAACTAGTTTAAATGCTTAGGCAAGCAGTTAATCGACTGCCAGATGTGATTCTGGTCACGTAATTAGTAGTAAAAAGGTAAAACTAAATAATTCTCAATATCTAAGCTAGTTAGTCTACCTCAATCATAAATATTTAATAGGTACGTTACTATAAAACGTAGGTACCTACTAGGTAGGTATGTTTACGCAGCAAACTATTGCAATAGACGTAGGAACCTACCAAAGATAAGGCAAACCTTGTGTTTAATTTTCACTTCAAGTTGTGATGTGACCAGAGTTAGGTACGCCAAGGAGTTTACATTACACTCAACTGTGTTGATAAACTTATCAAGAGTTGAATGTATTATAACCTCCTTTTATTGGAATGTACCATGGCAGCCATTTGATACGGACTAAAAAACTAAATGTTAGCGTTATGATTTATGAATTATGATACTCTTTACTAACTTTTTTTATAGTTATGGTCCTGTGTAAGATTTCTAAGATTAGCTGTTAAATTTGATCCAATGATCTTAATGACAGCATGAAGTTCGTTACTATGATTGGGAGACAGCAGCAACAGGCTTGGTAGGTAAAATGTGATTAAGACAATTTCTTTGCGAATATAATCATGTAAATTAATTGTTATCTTTAGACCAACATGCTACCGCAACTTTACTGTTTGTTTTGCCTAGACTTAGCTGGCGTCGCATTGTTTCCTAGTAGGTAGGTAGTGTACCTAGTTACTATTATGAATCAGTGGCTTGAGGTAGGTCAGTTTCACGCGCGTAGCGTAGGTCTATTTCGTCATAAATAAACATAACGAACATTATGATAAAACTATTTTTATCCGGCAAGCTAGTGGCTATAGCTTTTTCACAATTTTAGTAAAATCATACCAAAGTGAAATAAGTTCAAAGGGTTAGATCCCTTATGTTAAGTATACTGAAAAGGGACAAGTAAGACATCACAAATATAAATATACGAGCTAAAAACTAGAGTTAATCATTTCAAAAACAGTTATTTTTACCAACTTCCATCACACGAATAATTAATTGTGAAACTAAGCCAATTTTTTTCAGACTTTCAATAGTACATATCTATCTCACCCTGAAAAAGGCTGTAACAATTATTTTAGCTCTGTGTCACTGTTACAGACATTTAAAATTAATGGGGCATAACTGTCATGCTCGACAAAATAACTAATATATCACATATGTACCGGTAAAGTAAAACAAATAATAATTAGATATCCATTGCTAATTCTAGACTTATCATTATAATTTTCGTATTATTGAAATCTACTATAAAAATCCCCTATAGTAAATGAGTTATTATGTTTGTAAAATCAAGTAATTCTGGTATTTGGTATGTATTAAACAATTTAGTAGGTACCTATTGTTTTTTTGGATTGTATTAATACTTATATTTTATATTTAAAGACAGATAAACCTTAAACCTTATCTCAACTTATCTCTTACGATACTTCATAACAGGGAGTGTAAACTAAAATATCTAAAAAGCATGATCAGCGATTAGAATGTTAACGGCGGCCGTCCGCCGTTTTTGTTATACATGTACAAAAACAAAACAACACCGCAGCTGCAGCTGTTCGAGATGAAAAAGGTGTTTGGCTTCGGCAAATGGGAACCTAAGGTATATAAGAGATTTTCTGGTAATAATTGCTTATGTGCAGACTGTACGCCATCTAGTTCACAACTTCTCATAACAATCTAGATTATCCAGGGAAAGATGAGCCGTACAATAATGTCTGTATAAGTTCGACAAATTCTGACACGAATGTTATTAAATAAATGCCGAAATATAAATAAAACACGTCGTTATATTCCAAACTAATCAAACTACAGATAACCGGCTATGAAATATCATTATTTTCACCGATAAACTGTGGTAACTTGCATCCATGTTCCGCCGGCCATACAAGACAAAAAATAAACCACAACAAATAAAAGCGGAATGGATAAACGACGTACCTTTCTTGATCTTCCTTGTCCTTTTTTCACACATGATGATGTCAAATAAGCACAGTTTGCAATCAAACACTGGTAAAACACGAACTGTTAGTATATCAACAATTTTCAAACCAACGTAGTGACGTTTCCGAACTAGGAGCGCGTGCGAACCGTTCTGGTAACAAACGTGGAATGGCTTGTTGGAAAATCGAATACAGCTCCCCGCAGCATCGGCGTACATTCTACGCATAGAAAGAGACGGAATTATGTGTTGCAGTGCTACGGTTTGCATTACCCTTATTATAAATAATCATGTTTAATTTAGTTAGATTATTATCACAGATCACTTTTTTTTTATATTGGAACAGTAAAAATTTGGATAAATCCTCTCATTTCGTTGTCAATCAATGAGGCTCTTAATGTGTATGTTGTTTCAATTAGTTCGTCTGCATTAAAGGTTACCACTAAACACTTTAACAATTATTATGAACGTAAATTATACGTTCATTGATTACGATTACGATACTACACCAGGAAGTTAAAGAAGCATGAAATATGAAAGATTTACTGCGGTAAGTTATAAGATTACTAATATAAATAATGTTGCTATTATAAGTTCTATGCCATAGGTACATCTCACAGTTCATTCATGCTCACCAAATTCTTCGTGCATATTTATATTCTTAATCTTAAGGTACTCGTCTGGCCTTTCTCCAGATTGTCTCGACCGCAATCATCAGAATTATAATTATGATCTCTTAATTCATATGGCTGTCACGTTGCCAATAAAAACTCCTTCATTTTTAGATTTCTGTATACATCAATCTGTTAAATTACTGTTGAATACTACTTATCGTTTCAGAAATCAAAGATTTTTTAGTTATAATTAAAATACTTTGTTTTTATTACAGACAGTATCGTAAAACATCTTCGGCTCGTTGTATTTAGAGAAGAAATACATCCGTACAATGAAGGCCAAGTAAAGCGTTAAATAAATAATATATCTTACACGCATAGGTTCTTATTTCTGTCCCTGCTCGTTAAACTCAAAGTTGCGCTATGTTGTTCGCATTTATATTCAACAATATGTTACGCTTTATATTGTACCGACAACCTTGTACTAGATAGTCTCACCAATCTCTTATACTTCATTATATCACATTATTTGTGGTCATAGTATATATTGACACTCAGCACATATTTTTTGTGAAGAGCCTCTTGATAAAATTAACGTAATTTTTAGATTAGTCACATATCTGTGTAATAAACACGATATAAACCAAATTTACATTTGATTCAGCCTAACATTTGCTTCCAGTAATGAACTTCTGCACTATGAGGTTGTATGAACAATCTCATAGTGCAGAAGTTCATTACTGGCATACCTTCTTATCACGGGGATACAAAAAACGGAGGTTACACTAGTCCGAGATAGTGTACGTGTCGTCTCCTTAAAAATGGGTGATCATTGAAACAATAACGACATCAAATAACTCAACTTGTTTTAACTTTTATATATCTTTAGGTTACATAGATAAGATTGCAATCAAGTCAAAAGTAATTACTTCCTATTTGATCTCAGTTAGAAAACAGGAATGTCTTATGGCATAAAAATTATCATAGTCAATTTGCAACACAGCTACAAAAGAAAACAGTGGGTTTGAAAAAGGGAGAATTAGTACATGCACAATTGTCTGTTTTCCTTTATTATATATTATTACCTATAATATAGATTTAATTGGCAAAATTGTAGTGCTTGATTATTTTATTATCGTTGTTACATACAAAGTCATAAATTGTTATTTGTCTCTCATATTTTATGTACTTAATTTCTTAAGTAGCAGAGGTTTCACGTGCCAAGCTAGCTAAGGAAAATCCTAAAAAGTATTTATGAGACCTAAAATTATAATATTAGCTATAAATAACCAGTTCACGTGGCTTTGACTTAAATGATAACACTGACTGTTATAACACGGACGCTATTAGAACTACACCCAACGCAAGAAGGTCTTATTGTGATGTAATAAAATATTATGTTGGATGTGTCATATTTCGTGCTTTTTTTGTGGCAATTTGTAATCGGAATATGTTAAATTCAAATTCAAATTCAAAATAAATTTATTAAGTTTAGATTACAAGGTAACACTTATGAATTTCAAAGTAACACTATTTTTTCCTGTGAATTTACATTTAGGTACTGCCACATTCAGCAAAGCAAGGCTGTAGGCTCATGAGAAGAACAGGCAAGAAACTTATGGCCACTCTTTTTAATCGCCAAGTTTTTCGTTTCTAAATCATAAGAGCTGTAAGGTGCTGCAACCATTTCCCCATGAACTTCTACTTAACATACTCAAGCATTTAATAAAATTTGATGGTAGCCTCTAAAGCAGCAGTATGGTAAATAGGAGCATCCACTTACATATACATAAATAATCAAGACAAGGCATGATTGTAGTCCGTAGTTTAATCTAACTGTTTAAGTAAAAATGTAGTAAGTAAATTATCGAATTCCACGATACCAAGCTCGACCAGTCACCACAAGTAGCACCCGTTCACGAGTACGACGCATGGGCCAGCCATCGCCCCTTTTGCCATATTGAAGGGAAGGGAACGACCCGGTCCATGACGCCACAACGAGCAATGACATTTGAGTGAGCATGACGGTCCTTGGCATGGGAACTCAGAATAAGACTCAAAAGGAAAACACAACACAAATATTCTTACTTATATAAAATTTCTTTGTTGTATAACAAGTTGAGTAATAACTTGTCAATTTTTGTCAGCCTAAATCTAAAAGACCGCTATTACTTACACTACATTATACATAACTAGTAATTATGCATGCAAATAATAAGATTATTGACTTTAATAATTTAAATATGCATAAAAAGTAGATCTAAAATCAAACTAAATATAAAATAATGGTTTAGCAGTCAACGCTAGCAAAATTATAAAGTTGTCCTTCCTTGTACATTTTCCCTATTTTGCGGCAACATTTTCCCCTTGCCGCGTGACCTCCCTCTGTGTACATTAGCCAAGCCTGGGAATCGCACCTCGCATGAAAAAACACGTGCTGTTGCATGTTTTGGGACATGGGACTGCTATCTGTCGGCCATGAAGCTACTAAACATCGATTTAGTTGCTTATACAATTTTCACCTTGGATTTTATTCTCTCTTGTGATTTTATAGTTTATTTGGAACGTTAGTCGATTAAATATTTAATTGTTAGATACTATATTCAGTATGATCAACCGTTTTTGTATTTTACAGTTTATTATAATTTGATTATAATGTCTATTGTGATTATACTTATGTTTTTAAACGCTCTTAGTGTACTGTGTACAGAAATAAATATTTGTGAGCAAGACAAAGGGATTAAATTAAAGCCGTATCCATTGATTCGTGGCTCGGTGTGTCACGCACGTTGTTGGTGACGTATGCGCGCGCGGCGCGCGCGCAACGTGGGTTGCGCTTGTGACTCACAACGCACGTTGTATTTATTCATACACACTCACACGTTGACATACACGAACACACCTACATAATGTAAAGTTTGTCTGTACAGTAAGTAAGTACGACAAAAGAACCATTTATTATTAAAATGGACTTTAGTAAGCTGGTATAATTACGCACATAATTGTAGATTTATATCAGAATATCAATATTTTTTAATACTATAAACATTTGTTGGATTGATTTGAAATCATTCAGAATGAGATATAGCGTTATAGAGAGAATGAGGTTCTTCAATGTATTCTTTTACTGAAAAATTTAAATCTATACTTACTAATATAATAAATCTGAAGAGTTTGTTTGGTTGAACGCGATAATCTCAGGAACAACTAAAATAATTTCTCAATTCGATTGAGAAATTATTTTAGTGTTGGATAGCCTATTTATCGAGGAAAGCTTTAGGCTATATAACATCACGCTACGGCCCACGAGGGCGGCGCAGTAACCATAAAGGCAGGTGAAACCGCGGGCATAGCTAGTCATATAATATGTGTGCCCTCTCTAAGTACGGTACTTAGATAGTACGAAAAACTGGCCATACTAAGAAGAGTGATCTCACACATTTGATGGAGAATGATAGTGTAAAATGTTCAATAGAAATAAGCGTGAAAAGACTCCATTTTATAATATATTAACATTGTCACATTTGTAGACGTTAAGTTGTCATACGAGTATGACATAATTTAACGTCTAGAAATGTGTCAATTTTTAAACGTAGCGCCCTACCACATATCTATTAGAGATTTAAATCGTTAATTTAACCGTAAAACAACTTAACCTGACAATATTTGAAATGAGGCAGACATAGGTAATTGGGAGCCGCCAGACAGATATAATTTTCAGAGATAATTGTGTCTAGCTGCCGATGGGCCACTACGACGAAATAGGTTGAAAGCTTTATCATGATGAACTCTTATTTCTAACACGCATAGGGATAACTACACATAGACACACGCTTGCATATAATCGAACAGGAACTCTGAGAAAACGCCCACACTTTACTAACTACGCTTTTAGCTTAAAGTACTTATAAAACATTCTATATTTTATAAGTTCCACGTGTTAAGGACGAACGTATTGCCACCTAAAGAGTCCTTATAAAGTTTCTTGATACCTACCGAGAATTTCTATATTTATAGATGTTAGTAGTATGTATGTATGCAATACACCTGCCAATACCTTCAAGGCTATACGGCGTGATGCTTTGTTACGTTCATGCAGTGAATACGTAACGACTATATTCCTGAAGGGGTTGGCAGAAGTCTATAATATCCTCACTCGTCAGCTATGGTTTTGAGTCCCAAGTAATAGAGAGTAAGCCTATTGACGCTTACCTACTAAGACTACACACATCCAGACTCCGTGCTTCTACCCAAACATTGACAGAAAATCCCAATAAAATTTATCCGACTCAGGTATCGAACTTAACACTGCACGCATTCACTACCGCCACCTCACCAAGGCTTTAGTCGTAGTAAGATTTGAGATATTTTTTTATCTAAATATACGAATAGGCACGTGAAAACGTAACATAATCCTATATTCATTGTGATAATAATATAAAGGTATTTATTATCTGTGACGCGTACCATAACGTTTGTAGAACAGAGCTGTCACGTGTTTCGCGCCATTCTTCTCGGAACGTCACATTATTCTTCTGTTAATGTTTAATCTCATGTATAATTTCTGCGAAACTCAGTAATGTTTTGTGTGGTAAGTTATTGTAGGAATTTACCAAGTGACGATAATATCTGATTAATTATTTATTATTGCTAAGGGAAAACATCTTTTGATAGCCGTAGGGGTAGTAAGAACGTCATAAAATTTTCCACATAGACGCTCTTGTTGTGTTCGTGGAAAATTGTTGGAAATTTTTCCAGTACCTACCCAATTATACCGGTAATAATGTTTTGTTATTTTTGGTTCATATGTCTGTGTACTAATAGGTATACATATACGAGAAACATTTCTCGTATTACTTTTCTAACGATTTGGGTAGGAAAATACCAGTGGAAGAATTATACGCGGACATATTATGGACTTATTGTAAAGAGCTTTGCCGAAAGTTTTAATTTATTAAAGTGAGATGGAACACATACCTTGGTATGTGTTCCATCTCACTTTAATAAATTAAAACTGTGTCTTGACACTAGCCGCGGTAGGTACAGGACTTCATATGAAACTTAGTAAATCTAGTCCATGGGGATGGATATTTGATGGATCGTTATAAAGGTGTAATGATAAACGAAATAATATTATGTATTATTGCATAATTACGATGAGAGGGTATAGTGCTCGGGTGTGAATTATGTAAACGAAATGCTAGTTTTATAGGTCAATACACCCTAGTAGTAAACTAGTGTCAAGCATTATTCTGACTAGTAATGGGTCCTATTTTAACAGTAGGTATTGTTGTTGTTCGAATAATTGATTATTGTTTCGGCTCTTTTTTAGTCTAGTAGTAGGAATACTACAGACCTACCTGAATAAATAGGCTATCAAATAAAAAAAAATATGTTTCAAATCACTGGTAGTACCAGATTAGCCCGTTCAAGTTATCGAAAGAAAGAAAGAAAGAAACAATCTTCCTTTTTTGTTTGTTTCTTTCTTCTTTTGATAACTTGAACATCGCTAGAGCCCAAACGGGTTGCCATAGATTTTTAAGGGCATCAGCATTGCTAAAACCAGTAGGTATTCTTTAAAATGTATGCAGAGCGGAGCCCCTGCTTAAATCTTATATATTGATCTTATACATATTCTCACACTGAGTTAGGTCTGGAGCAGTGCGATTTCAGCAGTACCCCACAGAAGATCGTAGCCCGACAACCTTGTTTTGTGTTCCTGCAATAAGATAATAAGTGTTTCCAAAGCTCTTTACAACTATGCATGCAGATGGTCTTATATGTATAATTTGTCAGTTTAAGCAAAGCCTGATATATACTTTTAAAAAGAAAATGAGAAATCCATCTTGTTTCCTCCTTATTCACGCTTGTCGGTTTAGGAAAGGTACTCATAATATAGTCTTTCTCTAGAAAGTCTTTAATCAGACAACATAAATCTAAGTATAAACATACGTAATAGCAATTCTACTGTACTACCAAACAATAAAATTCGTTAATATGCAAGCTTAAAGTTATCTCAATCTAGATATAACCACATTCTTATAAACGCAGTACACGTGTCATACAGGATGAGCTACATAAAGGCAAATATTACGTGGTAAGCAACATCGTCCCGTATGCGGCCGCCTCGCATGACAATAAAAAACCTATTGAAAACCGGGTACCGTACGTACGCGTCCTACGTGCGGTACGCGTGTTACAGCTGCGTGTTTATGCCCACGTGACGGGAAAAGTCATCCAACTTGTTGAATCAGCTACTTAAACGTTAACCTTCGGTACAGACGTGGGCGAGACTAGGGAATGAGCGGTCTTGGGACTTGGGGTCGATTTCTGGGTGTTATTGTGTTCTTTTTAGGGGAGCAATTTTCTGCTGTTGTTTGGATAACTTGGTTATTCTATTTAAATAATTGATGCCTTGTTGGTTAAGTAAATAAACGTGGGCGAGACTAGCGAACGAACGGTCTCGGAATAGATTTCTGAGTGTTCTTGTGTTTTTCAGAGAATAATCTTAAGTCAAAACTCGCAAGTCGAAGCTAGAAAAAGTAGGCTGATCTGTTCAAATAACAGGTGCTTCGTTGGTTAAGTGGAGTAAGCGTATGTGAGACTATCAGATTGCAGATTTTTATGAGTAATACTCGGGCTTGCTTGATTGTTTGGGTTTTGGCCATAAAACACTTAGTAAATGTGTTGATTTAATAATATTTCAAGTGTACCTTTAGGTTTATGGTCTAACGACTTGATTGCTGACTTGAGATTGCTTCCAAGACAAACAATGTCATATGAAATGTGTAACAAAAAAATGAATGCAAATGTGTGAGTGCAATAGTGTTGTCATGACCCAGTTTAATCATTATGTTGATAAACTAGTGTTCCTGACGGCTTTGCTTGTGTGGATTTTGATTTAATAATCATCTATGGGTTAAAAGTAATAAATAAATGATATTGTATTAATGCACTAAAATAACCATTGCCATTAATACCGAAAATAGATATTTATGACATATTATATTCCTAAAAGTGTGTGTGTGCGTGCGTGTGCGTGTGCGTGTGTGCGCGCGTGTATGTATGTGTGTATGAGCGAGTGTATTGCCCACTGTAACACACTTTCACTTTGCTCATAGCTCAGTGTTTTCAGCCAAATGTTAATGTTTTCTTACATTCTGCGTATGTCATGGGGTATATTTTTAAGTCCTTGTTTATCAGGTTATATAGATCTAAAGACTGCCGTGGGTATTGACAAATATCGATTTGACTACGACTAGGGGAGTTACTACGTAGTTGAGCAGCGATAGCTCAGTGGAGAGACCAATAGACTGCAATGCAATGGTCTCGGGTTCGAACCCACGTCGCGCACCTCTGACTTTCGGAAGTTACATGACTTTTCGAAATTATGTGCGTATTGATTGACAATTATCGCCTGCTCCGTGCCTCGGAGAGCATGTTAAGCCGTCGGTCCCGGCTGCCATGAACATCTATGGCAGTCGTTATTGGGAGAGTGTGGACACAAAAGATCCCACTGGGTCGAAGTGTCGCTGGTCTGCACTGACTGGCCCCCACATATGATACATACATACATACTACGTAGTTCCTTCTAACATTTGGTCTTGATGAATTATAGGGCAGAGATTTATGCTTTTTTAAAATAAGTTGCAAAATGTATAATTTTCTTACTGACAAGAGACCTGCGGTCAGGTATAGATTATCAGTAGGAAACCTAAAAGGCTTAAAAAACATAACCTGTAGCATAGCTTTCTAAACCCTTTCTAAATCTAAGAATTTTAAGCAATGAAATATAATATTTATTGACTAAATTAAAATCTTTTAATGTAAATTTTAATATGTGTCATTACATAGGTATACAAGAAAGACAATACTGTAAATGTACAAGAAGAAAAGTAAAAGAAATTAATAATTGTATATTTATTTTATTGCCTTTCTCTAATAAAAAATCTTACACAAACGAGCTCAAACAAATGAGGCTGAGCTAAACAAGATTTTTTTCAATATGAGGCTAGTTTTAAATTTTAAACAAAATTATGTGTGGATGCCATTGTTGGACCCAAACCATCGAAACACATTAGAATAAGAATAATAATATTATTAAAATGAAAACAGTTTAAACGTCAGGCGAATCCAATAGTTTGGCATATTATGAATTTTAACGATCAAAATGGAACGTGGAACAATCTGTATAAATAAATTGAAAACATTAATTTATTATTTACTGTCCTCTGAATATGATAGTTTTATTTAGGTAGTAGCCTATTATAAAGTTCCTTAACGACTGCATTAAAATTAAATGTATATTTAATCCTTCTGTTTTAGTTTTTAAATTTCTTATCAGCTTATTTTTTATGACATTTTATCCTGTAGCTTACAATACTTTGTCTTGAGCTTCTTTTTCTTCGGACTCAGTGCTTGGTTTGACGGATCAGGCAATGGTTGCATTGACGGTGGTGATATATCTGTGTATACGTAAGAACAGGGTCTTCTTGATTTCAATTGGACCTGTACGTATGTATATGTAATACGAGTGTCTAACGGTAATATAATAACTACCATATACTCGGTTTCATACTTACGGGTACAAATTCAGTAGGCACTGACTTAGTGCCTACTGAATTTTTTTCATGAGGACACGTCGTTGTTTCCTTTGTATAAAACAATTTTAATGAAAGTGTCTACGACATAATATAAGTCGCACACTTCGTACATAAACTTGTGGTTATTATGGTCTCATATTAAACGACTCGCTCTGTTGAACGACTCGAGTTCTTTACTTAAAAGACTCGCGACTAAGCCTTGAACCTCTTAGTAATGAACTCGAGTCGTTTTATTGATAAGACTCTTTTCTAATGACTCGAGTTCTTTCACATTAGTAACAGACCTCAAGTCATATTTTTGGAGACGAGTCTTCAAAATCGAGTCGAGTCTAGCCTTTACTATAAAGGTTTAAAAGCCTCGAGTCCTTTCATTACTAGGTGATGACGTTTTCGAATATCGATACTCATGACGTCACGCCTTTGTCAACCCCTATCGTAAGCAATGTTTTATAAAATTTACTAGAATTCTACTCTTATTCTCTATTCTACACTGAATTATAGTAATCCGTGTGAAGCAAATAACTTGATCTACAATTTAAATTGATATCTTAATCAATTTATAAAGAAAAATCGCCAAAATATATATACCTATATTTTTTTTTATGTTATAATAGGCAAACGAGGCGACGGATCGCCTGATGGTAAGCGATTACAGCCGCCCATGGACACCCGCAACACTAGGCGAGTCACAAGTGCGTTGCCAGCCTTTTAAAATTGCCTCCCCCTCAGGAGGGGGAGGAGCGGTTGGGCCTACGGTATCCTCACTCACTCGACCAAACACAACGCAAGCGCTATTTCACGCCGGTTTTCTGTGAGGCCGTGGTATCACTCCGGTCGAGCCGGCCCATTTGTGTATTCGTACTCAAGAATTTTAAGTTAATACCAATGAACCCGGGGTGTGCACCAGACAATTCTGGGGCACCTGGCCCGTCTTTATACATTTATGCCAATAAATCTTGGCTGCAAATGATGTCTAATTAGTTATAACCGCTTATAATCAGGTGGATCGCTACCTTATCTGCCATTAAAAACGATATCCAATAAATATAAAGTATAGATACGAGTCAGTCTTAGCTATCAACTATTTTTCTTGACGTAGTTTTTATCATTATTGTATATTCAGGATTTTTTATCCATTCATTTGCTTGATATGTAAATTTCATTGTAAGTAACTTATCTTTAAAAGTACACGAACTTTATCGAAATTCTAAATTTTCATAGGTAGCTGATATTACTCTATAAAATGAAAATAAATACTAAAATAAATTAATTTGGGTCACAAAGTCACAGTTATATTATAACTGTCACAGTTAAAATATACTACGAATTTACATTTACTACTATTACTACGTCAAGGAAAGCAAGGGCATAGAACCACTGCGAAGAACGAGCAAGAAATTCACGGCCACGCTTTTCTATCGTCAATTTTACTATATTGCTTAATTATAACAAATTACATAATATTATGTAAAAAGCTTCAACTATTACACCGTTTTTTAAAGACCACTCTGTACTTGCGGACTATCCTTTATAGCGAAGAGTTTAATGAAAATTCAGACAACGGACGCAAAGAGCACCCAAACTCGGAAGAAATATTTGTGGATCAGACAAATTTAAGTACCTGTCGGGATCGGACTTAGCGCAGAAACAGTTATAGCAGGGAAGTAAGCACTACATAAAACACACTCAAGCATTTTTAATATTATATTTTAATATATTACACGCTAGTTCCGAAATCAGGCTTGAAAAAGCTACATTGCATAATACCCATATCTAAATCATGAATGTTGCACTGTTTGAAAAGCAATTCCTCATCTACGTGGTTCTGTGACGTCAGTAAACTATTAAAAATCACAATCTACTAATCGTTACGTAAACTTTATTGAACTGACGAATGAATAAATAAATACATTGTAATGCTATCGGCTGTAACGACACAATAAGCAGTAAATGTTACAATGTATGGCCGCACATTTTACTACATGCGTACACACGAGTCACGACTACGTATACGTGCCTTGACGGGTGCGGCGCGGCGCGCGGCTACTGGCGATTAAAATGGCCGTCTTGCTGCGCTTATGTAATCTGTTTTGATTTTGATAAGCATAGAAATTATGCTATTTCTACATTTAGATAGTCACGATACTATGTCGTGATATTTCGCCACCTGGGATGTCACGATCGGCTACGAACGCTGACGTGCAGGATCGGTCTCCCAGGTGTGTGAGGTTTTCCTCGTATAATACACTGGCTGTCCCCATCTATGGGGTCATCCACGTTTATAATTGCTGCTACGCTCCCATGGCTCGTAGTATAATGTTATACAGCATTATCCAGAAGTAACAAAGTTCTGGATAATCATATATGATATCCTAGCAGTAGGACATCTTAATCCCTGTATTAAGATGTTCCACTGTTGAGTACGGGCCTTCTCAGTGGGAGAAGGATGGCAGAAGGGTAAGGCCATAGTCCACCACGCTGGCCCAGGGCGGCTAGGCAGTCTTCACATATCTCTAAGACATGCAGGTTGGCTTACGATGCTTTCCTTCGCCGGTAAAGCAAGCAATTATTAACTATTTAATACTTTTCGAAGTCATGTATTTCGAAAAGTCAGAAGTGCGCGCTCGGGTTTGACTCGAGACATCTGCATAGCATTTGGCAGACTAATGGTTTTCCACTAGACTACAGATGCTTTTTCTATGGATAAAAGCTACTGGATAAAGTAGCTTTCTACTGGTAAAATAATGATAAAAACGGTTTAGAAGGTTTTGAATCTATTCATCACAAACTAAAATACACATAATATTTTCTTTTACAATATTAGTTTCGATGTATCTACATCTAAACTAATATTGTAAAAAAAACGTTGTGCAAATAAACGACGATGCGTTTATAGAATAACGTTATTAAAAAGTACAATTCTCATACAATAAATAATTCCTGTGTCGCTTGTGTTCCTGTCTCTACAAAAATTTCAACACAAACACTAAGAACACTCGGACACGGTACAACTGTGCGTGGGTTACACAATTTTTGTCACGCGTAGATAATCGAACCTAAGACACTCGACGCAGTGGCAGTGGCGATACGACCACTTAAACTATTGCGTCATCAGTGCAGTCGAAGGTCGTTTTGGTAGAAAATTCTCAAGGAGTCTGGAAAAACGACTAGACTGGTGAAACCGCAAACATGTAAACTTCAAACTTCAACTGCATCAAAACATTGTCGTGCAATAATGACGCATCAATATTAAGGCATTTTGTCGGAGTATTGGTGTGTCAAACAAATGTGTATTACTAACCCTAGTTTTAAGTCTTACTAACAAGTGGATCGATGTTATCTTTAAATAAATCTTCTCTCTAACCTTTATTATTCCCAAGTCACTTGGGGTCGGCTTTTTCTTGTCTAACCGGATTTGACTGATATCAGTTTTTACACGGAGCGGCTGCCACCTGGCCTCCGCAACCCAAAGGCTAACGATACCCTAAGGCTAGAGCAGTGTCAGGATATTATAGGGCACTGACTTCTCAATAACGACTGCCATAGATGTTCATGGCAGCCGGGACCGACGGCTTAACGTGCTCTCCGAGGCACGGAGCAGGCGATAATTGTCAATCAATACGCACATAATTTCGAAAAGTCATATAACTTCCGAAAGTCAGAGGTGCGCGACGTGGGTTCGAAGCCGACACCCTCTGTATTGCATATATATACTTATATTTCATGAAAATTTATCTTTAAAGATGGGGTTAGAGTTAATGATTCGCTTACGTAGGCTCCGTTTAGGTAAGGAACCCTAAAAAGATGTCAAATCTACGTTGAATAGCGGATACATGAATCTAAATCGTTAGTGGTAAAGTGCATGTTAGGCCTCCCCAGTAAGCTATCGCTGTTTAATGCTTCTTTAAATAAATAAAAATGTAATAAAATTATTAAGTTAATTTTATAATACATATTAGGATATGGCAATCTAGACAGATTAAACTCTCTTCGCTGTTTAATGTATGATAATAAAGTCTTACTATCTACTGACGCTAAAAATATTTACTGTTATCAGAATTCAAAAGTTATGTAATAAGTCAATTAATTAAATGATGGCGATTAGGTCGTTTAACGACGTTACAATAATAACATGGATAATGATTTTAAACAGTTTGTTATTGTACATATTATGAAGTAGTTCTTAAGCACTAACTGTGCGAGTTCGATTTCCGCGAATAAAGCATGAGGTTTCCGAACCATCCTTTTGAAGTAATCGTACCATAGTTTGAGCTTTCGTATAAACGTTTCTCTTAGTAAATGTTATGTTCGATTACCATCAGGAGGGCACTATTTCATAAAATAAATTAAAATATAAAATAATAATGATAACATTCCTAGAGAGTAGCTTACTTCAAAGGCCTATGTCTAATTAATATGGCATGTGCAGGGTTATGGCGCTCATAGCCAGTTGCACTCACTGATCGGTAAACGATTAGCGAGGTTAAGCAACGTTGGGTGCGGTCAGTCTATAGATGGGTGCCCGCTTAGTGGTATTTCATCTCAGCGTCTTCGTGCTTCGGGGGCCACGTAAAAAGTCGGTTCCCGTTGTTGTCAAATTGACAGCAGTCGTTAAGCCATGTCAGAAGCTTACGGGCGGCTTGAACAACTCTTGACAACAGGTTGGCCACTAATCCCACGAAAAGACAAAGATGAAAAGAAGAAGGGTTATATATTAAATTAAATTATGTGAAATCTTATTTACCCTTATGTGTTACGACATATAGCGTGTAAATAATATAGTCGCCTTGTCGAGATAGTAAGGCAGGATTTGAATCCCAAACACATTAATTACTATAATAATTATGTCTGGCCTACAAATGACTGTTCTTAGTGTGGCTGTACTCTGTGTCCATTATTTGTTCAATCCTGTGCTACCCAAGGCTTCAACATTATATCGAAAGTTGTCTTTTTACAAAACTAAAAAGCTAAATACTATAATTTCATTAGTAGGTATGTCGTACGTGATAGCTCATAGAAGCACTCTGCTGACTTCTGCTAGTGCTAGATTAATTATAATAAACCATTATATATTCCCGATCGAGCATTTGTTAGGGCAAGTCGGCTGCTACTGTCGTAGACTACATTCTGATGCTATTCCTTCATGCTACGTGCTCGGACCAAACTCACCATCGCATAATACCCACTCCGTGTACAAAAGCCATAGAATAATAATATTAAAATTAAGCAATAGATTAGTCTAGATCAAGTATCTGATGCAGAAGGCCGTATTGCTTGACATAGCCCGCATCGTGAGGAGGTTACTTTCTCTAAAGCTCTAACCACCGTTAGCTTAGCCTGTGTTCCCAATGCTGTGCCGGTGGGTCTTTCTAATTTTATATTTTATTTGTGTCGTTTTTAATAATAGGTATGTATATTTAAAATGTAGGTAATAACTATTGAACTGTGAAATAATAAGAAGAATACAAATATGTGTAGGTAAATGGAAACATTGTCAATCTTTAGTTAATAAAAATTCGATGTATGTATTACAACAATAGCACATACGGCGATGTACATAGGTAGTGCCTCTATTGCATGATTATTGATTAGTCATTGATTACGATGGTGTTCTATCAGAAATAAGCTTGCAAAATCACACAACAGAAATATAAAACTAAGTATGTGTAAGAAGACAAACGTGATATCTTCACGTATGTTAACTTACATACACAGACTTATGCCTTTATCTTTAAAGTGGTAGGCAGTGGTATATTACATTTTATTTTGTTTAAATATTATGTAGGTAAAATCTTCTCAACGCTAATAACTCTGTAACTCTTTCCTTAAGGCGCACTAAATACTTTTATAATATATTATTATTATATTATTACTTTACGACAGAACGAGACAGCCTTGTACACAATGTATAGCTTTGTCTCGTTCTCACGCAAAGTATAAATGTACTTAATAGTAGTGCTAAAAGCGACGCGGCAACGCTCGAGCGGCGGCGTCACCTCAGTGTGGATGCAGTTATAAAGTTAAAAATCCTTTATTAATTTAGGACTCAGTTGCACACTACATACCAAAAAATTTGTTAGTCAAATTAATTACATTGATAGTAGTCATTACAAAGCCAAGCAAGAAGTTTTGAGAACCTACATAGAATATTATATCGTTTTAATATTTGGCCTGAAATATTCGTCAATTCAGTCGACGCTTAAAACAACGTGGTATTAAGATCTCAGAATCTATCCACAAACCTATCCAAATCATTCAATCAAAGATTAAATAAAGCAGTACCTCCATTTATAGCAAACAATACCTACGCCGAGGGGTACCTACGCATTTCGTTATGAGGTATGTTTCAATACGATTTATTATGCACGTGTTAAAACATTCAAACGGAGAAGTCATTAAAAAATTGTCGTGGTGCTACTGGCGATAAAACACGAGGTTAGGGTAGGTCTGTGCACGTTATTCACACGTTGAAATACATGTGTGTTTATGATAAGTGACTAAATTCTAGAATGTTCCACGCCAATGAGTTGTTTCTTCGGTAGGCGACTGATTTAGAGTTCGTGACAATGAGCTCGGCCTAATATAGATGCTGAGAGGGTGATCTGGGATTGACGGCAGGATAGCATTTTTAAATTATTTTGTTGACGTTTTTAACCATTGAAATATAGAATACAGTATAATAATTGCAAACGTTACCTAGAAAATACAAAAACTTGCATCTTCAGGAAAAACCAGTGGGTCTGAATGTAAAGTCATTTTGTTCCTTTAAGTTTAAATTATAATTAATTATGACAACACATATCAATTACTCATACAAAGAATCTTATTTAATACATTCGGCAGCTCTATTTTACGGCGTCGTGACAACCCTAGCGGAACCACGCACGTTGCCCGCACGTTGGATTGCATGTGTATGTATTTACAACATGTGCAGGGTTATCACAATCTTTAACAGTACGAGCAAATAAGAAAAATAGAGGGGATATGTACGTAACATTTTTGGAGTAGGCGGTCGACTGCGCGGTAAGGTGTGGCCGACGCGGCGACTCGACGGTGGATCGTACACGTTGTCCGCATCCGCACGTTGATTTACATGTGTTAAGGCGGATTTACAAATAGGGTTGCCACTACAACTCGGTAATTGATATTTATTATAAATGATATACAGGTATTTATAAAGATTGGATACTGATATCACGTGTGTTAGAGCGATTCTATTTAGGTAATTATATTTATGTATTCTGGTTGCGTGGTACAGTTCTATGTTTGGAGTATATGCTTGAATTGTTATGATCTATAGTTTGTCAGAGTGATATCATTATTTTATTAAAAGCTAAAAGCTTGTTTTAATATACATGTACATTTAGTCTGCCTTCTTCTACCTTAGGGACACGGACGAGCAAAATAAGATCTATTTTACTCGTCCGTGCTCAGGGATTAAGAATTACTTACAGTTAATTCGTATCTGCTAGAGGTACCTATTTGCTACGGGCCAAAATTAATAACGTATATTTCGATTGTTTGATGAACGAGAGATGCAAATTTCACAGTAACTTTTATAATTTTGATAAAATATGAAACAGTTTGTGTTGAAATATATAAGTATTAAGTATATATAAATCAAAAGTGTTTATATTATGATAATTCAATCGGTACCTAGTTACAAAAATAAATTATGGTTGAAGCGGTAGCGACTGATCGAGGTCTCGGTTCAGGGTTGAGCAAATTGTTTCTTGGGATTTCTTGACAACAATATCTCAGTATCAGCTCGAAGTCTGTAACTATATCTAATAGACGCAAACCTATCGTATGTTAACATTTTCATAATACTTTACAATGTGTCCTTTACTTATCAAATCCATTCGTAGCTGATAAACAATCGGTTTTAAGCATTAAGGTTAGTAAAATAAGGTTTAAAGTGCGCGCACGCACTTGGTGGTAGTCGTATGCGAGCCGCTGGCAAAGGACAGATCGACTGGCCCGTTTTACGTAGAACTAAAAGCCACATACATATCTAACGAAATGTATGTCTATGTATAGGCTTTACTATATCTGTATTACAGTAATCAAGATTCCTTTTTTACATTACAGTCGATTTGTTTCATAAGTCTTGAGGTTTATTTCATTCATAATATACAGTAGGCGATGCATAAATACTTCCACACCTGTCTGCAAGTTGATATATACAAGAGATTCTGAAAATACAGTAGTAAATATTTTACTGGAAAACATGCGAAGAAAAATGATGTGCTTAGAATCACGTTTAGTCACATTTGTATGAACGTGGAGAATTTATCACAATTGTTTGTAAATGTTTGAATTACTACGCTTATATAACGCACAGGCCACACATAGGCAATTTGTCTTGTCTTATTTGGTAAACAAACATCCTAACTAATATTATAAATGCGAATGTCAGTTCTTTCTTTGTTGCTTTCGCGCCTTAACTATGCACCAATCATCATGATATTTCGCATACACGCTAGGTTAACTTTTATCTATAAAAAACACTGTTACTAACAAAACCTAATCTACATTTACGCGAGCGAAGCTGCGGGAAAAATCTAGTTCATTAGGTATAACATCATTCAGTTTCTGCTTTTGCACTATACTCGTTATGTATTAATTAATAGAGATGACAAAAAAGAAAGATAACATAGAAATATTGATCTCTTTGTATTATATTTTGCTTTTCAAACAACTTGTATTTCTAGGCAAATCACGTATTAGGAATAATTCCTGTTTTTTTATTGGAAAGTGAACAATCGTACATCACAAAATATAAAAACATTGGTACTTATAAAATATACATATACATACATACATATATATAATATACATTTGCCACAAATTACAAAAAAAGAAGATATTATTCATTACGAACTAGTGGCACAAATAAAAGTATTGCAACGGTGTTATTTAAAGGAGGAAGAGATTCACAACAATACTTCGATAGATGGATAGAAAGATAGATTTGTAGGGGCACTGTATGTTAATGTGTGCGTAGGAAACAGCGTTGTCAGCGAATGTATTATGCGCTAGTGCGGACCGCGGGGACAGGCGAGCGGTGCACTCCCCGACGCGGCAATACCCGGTACTGTGTATATTATTAGAACATAAGTATAACCATTGTGAAGTAAAAAATATACTTCGTTGATTAGACTGTATACTATCTTTTATTTACATATCCAAAGTAGGCAATCCCTACAGATTTAACTGAAATTTATACAACACAATTTAAAATTAAAATAAATATAAAAATATATATATATAGGACAATAAAAATATAGGACTTTACGAACATTCAAACAACGGAGTCAAAGAACACCCAGCCTCGAAGCAATTAACTGTAGATCACACAGATTTTTGACCCGTGTGAGGGTCGAATCCTCAACACTCGGCGTAGTACCAACTACCAGTACGCCATATTTGTTTACTAAATAAGATAGGTAACAAAAATGGACCATAGGAGAATCGAAATGCTAGAGGTAGGTGGCGGCGCCAGTTCTGTGTATCTTCCATTGATATATAAAAATGTTATACATCAATGGTATTTTCATACAAAATGTATAGAAATGTTGCAATACGAATAGACGGAGCGCGAATGAGACGCCACGTCGCGTCACGTTGCTTGCCGTATCTAGAGCGCCGCGCCGAGACCTAGGATGCTTACATTCACCGATTAGTATTACTACCGGTTGTTTATATTTACCTATGTATGTATATACAAAAAATAAAATTATATATGTGCGTTTATCTATTGTCTAGTACCCATAGTACAAGCTCTGCTTAGTTTGGGCTAGATGGTGTTGTGTGTATGTGGTAGAATATTATTATTATTATTATTATTACCTATATCGGCGTCTTTTTGTTGCTCGTATTCCATACCCGACATTTATATTCTGGCGTGTAAGCTTGTATTTTGGCTTGGAGGCTCTGAGTATCGAAAAATATAAAAGCAAAGGGACTTAAGGCACTGGATTTCTTAAAATAATTTTAGTGTGATCTACTCCTAGGTTGTGGAAACACAAGACTAAGACGTTTGACCGCTCTTAAATCGGCCCTGCTCATATTTCGACGTTAGTAATCCTGCGCATTAATTTACAACTAGATGCGCCCGCGGTTTCACCCGCGTTTAAAGTTACTGCGCCGACCCCGTGGGTCGGACCGTGATGTTATAATAATATAGCCTATAAACTTCCTCGATAAATAGGCTATCCAACACTAAAAGATTTTTCAATTCGAACCAGTAGTTCCTCAGATTAGCGCGTTCAATCAAACAAACAAACAAATAAACAAACAAACTCTCCAGCTTTATACTTAATATTCGTATAGATTACGCTATTGTTTGGAATAAGCGCATGAGTTGTAATCATATCTGCAAAACAGTTTGTTTCATTCGGTAGTAATATGAATTACCGACGTGTTATTAGGGTGAAGGAGCTTATACCTACGCACTGTAGGTAACCCAATATTCAAGTAACTAATAATAGTTTCTTGTATTTGTACATTTACACGTCCTGCTGGGACTCTGGGTATCGCAAAGCACCAAATTACACACCACATACGTGGTGCACGCCAGGTCTTTCGTCCCTCAACCTTTGCGTGAAAAAGTTTTTGACTGTCTACACTCCCTTAGTCATCCAGGCGCCAACGCCACAGCCAAACTAGTTGCTTAACGTTTCGTTTAGCCACTAATGCGGAAGAACCGCCGAGAATGGTCTAAGGCATGTTTGACTTGCCAGCGCTCGAATGTGGCAAGACACTTTGCCTCACCTTTAGGTAAGCACGATTCACCTTAGGCGCGTTTCAAACATGTCCATTTAGAAAATTGGTGACCCCGACGTGACTTCTGACGCACCAAACGTGCGGCATCGAAGCCGCTAAACGCACGTATACGTTAGTATGAGATAGACAAATGTGGCCAGAGTAAGCGCTTCCATTCGATTTCGACATAGAACTCGAATCGATGCGAACTTGTTACGTGCGTTGACGCTCGTACGAGTTAAGCATGTCGCATTCTTCATAAAACAGCGACTTAACTCGAAATTTGAAATTAAGGCAATTTGAACTCTAATTATATATGTTAAATTCTAATATTATATTTGTGTTAAATCATTGTAATAGAGTTCAAATTTATTAAGAGTGCGTTGTGTTGCCAAGTGCACGTTTCTTACATATAGTATACGAAGATAATTCTGATACGTAAACTCATTTACCCTCAACCTATACTACGCTCTTATACATAACAGTCTAATGGACGCCAAGCATTCAGTATCTAAGCGTCGACGGCGCGCGCCGTCTCATACTTGTCACATAGTACGCGACTGTGACGACGCCACGCAATGACGATCGATGCAGTCCGCTATACTCGTAATGCATAACAGGACTTTGAACAATCGCCTGACGAATGGAATGCTGCGATTACCGATACGTAGGTACTCGATGAGGAAACCTATTGTTATCGATACATTGGTATATGTTTGTACTCGGAATCGAAGATAATATTGCAATCGCATACTTACTTATAAAAATACTGTCTCGTTGATACTTAGATTATAATCAATTATGAAAAACAATATAATGTTGACTGTCTGTAATGTATGCATGAGCACGTGAGGTACTGATGAGGTCATAGATTTGATGCCTCAGTCGACATCGACTCGACTGGCTGACTACTGTTCGGGTTTTCTGGCAGATCATTTTCATTCACACTTCCTATAATGCAAGTACATAACGTTCGTGAAATGTGGGTGTAATTAAGCTACTGCGGCTTCATTACACCCAACATTATTCTGCTCAACAATAAACCCAGACTTTGGACTTAATTTGCCGTTCCAAAATGGGTTGTAAGTTTAAAAATATACCTATATGCTACGTTACGGTTAAGTTATAATTACATACTTAGTAAAACGGAACAAAGTACGAACTGTCTACGTTATGAATTGGGTCTAGGAGAACACTTGTACAGATGATAGTTTTGTCGCGTTTCGGTAGTGAGTATATAATAGGCAGGTAGGATTTCTAAAGCTCCGTTAAGATGGCAGTAGTGTGCTGCTAGAAGGTATGTGGATCTTTATGTCACGTTGCAAGCCAGCAAATCTTTTGTAGAGTTGGTAAGGTGACCTCTAGTATTGCAAGCGTCCATAAGCCTCAATAACTGATTATCAAGGTGGATTATAACGACCATCAGGGGCACTATGCTTCATTAACTGACTCCAAGGCCTAAAACCTTGACGCCTTAAATCGTTTCACGCATCAAACGTTAACGTTGAGCGATGGCTTGAACATAAATGATTGTATTTCTAGAAGGTCATAAAGCACCGCAGCTTGTGACAAAAGTGATAAAAACTGTAAATTCAGTTTTTAGAAATCAAACCTTACCATGGGATACTGGTCTTTTCTCTATTGTTATACGAGTACTACAAGCGTTAATAAGCTCACCTTCATCTTTGTCGAGTCATTCTTAGTAGCTATCCTAGCCCGCGCCGTAAAATTTGCATCACGTTTTTGTCTTTTATATTTTATTTGAATAGGATTTCCCTACATTATAGTGCTACGGCATGACTATAGGTAGCACAAACGTGTTTACGTTTATTTTAATGAAACATAAAACGTATATTTTATAGAAACGAATGGGAAACGTGGATAGCTCAAGGAAGTACCTTGCTAGTGGCCTTAAAATGTGAATAAAATAAAAGCAGCGTGACAAAAATTACACAAAACACGTTTTTGACTTGTTATAGTATTTTATTATGTCTCAGAATATTGTAGAAATGCTGCATCTTCTTATTTATAGTCTCAAAGTTCTTGAGACAAAGCAACTAAACGTGGATGCAACCATGATGAAGAACCTAATACAGAGTGCTCTGCTAGGGTATAAACAGACTTTATGGAATGTTTTGGCACCAAGAAATACAAGAAATATGTGTAAACATCTGTGGTGAACATAGTCAAGAATGTGGATTCAATATTATATTTGGGTTAAGTTTAAAATAAATATACTTACTTAATAAAAATGTTTCTGCATTATGATACTATAAAATCATAAAATAAACAATAATGTTGGCTATATGCTATATTTACAATAAATTGCATAGAATAGTAAACCGAGTATATTTAAAGAAATGATATTGGTTATGTTAAGTAACTATCTATTTATGTAATATGTACAGATGCAATAAACTGGTGCGTTCAATATTAAATGAAGGAGGGTAATGTCACTTTGTGACATAAGAAAGACATTACGACAATACGTCACGTCAGTCTAATGTCATGAAGACATCTGCATTATCTATCTAATAAAGTTGGCGTACACTGAGTTTTATCAGTAAGGCGTTCCGCAGACAATGGTAATTTTCAAAGGACAGAAAGGCCGGGTTTGTTCGTAGTCGTTGGTGACTGCCCGTGGGTGTATTTATGGTTTCCTTCGGACGACGCCGACGACGTCTGCGTCGCTGGACTTGACCGGGCAACAACAGACTTTTTGACCTTGTCCTTCGTATGCGTTGATAAAACAGGATTTCATGTCCAGCGCAGTCTATCATCTGCGACAAACCTAAGAGTTTCGGCCGATCATCTTATTTTCATTTCCATTTATCTCTTCTTAATATCCACCTTTCCTGGAGTTGGGCCCGCGGTACCTTTCGTATTGCAAGCGACTTTAGTCTATGTTAACAATTTTTTATTAGGTGATATCTATGTATGCTTGTTAGCCAAATCAAAGAAGAAAATTGCATAGGTACCGAATGTCTCGATCTGATTTGCGTTCAACCTAAAGTCTCATGGGAGTATTTCTGTCCAGACAATATACATTAGATAGTACTGCAGTAGATATCATAGCTTAGCCAAAGTGAAGTACTACTGCTTATTTAAACATGTGTATTACAACCTACCAGTATAACAACTTACCTTGGAGTTATCAATACGAGTAAAGGACAAAACACTTCGTGACTGTCTGAATGGCAATCAAATCGTTGCCATGTAATGCGCTTCGAAACGATGTGCAGTACGTAGTAAATAGTAAGCTGAGTAATTACTACTACATGTCATTAGTTACAGCTACTCGTAAGTTAGATAAGTAAGTTCTTAGTTACGCGTGTGTTACTTGTAAACATTTACGGTTATAGCTGCGAATATAAATAGTATATAACAATATATTTTCCATCATTCTGTCGTGTCATTCACACTATAAAAACTTAAAACAGAAAATACTATCGCATGTGATCAAAATCACTTGTAAAGATGAATACAAAATATAGGTACTAATTAACATATTAAACATTTTGTCTTTGTATTTTATGGATTTTGCCTGCGGTTTCGCTCGCGTTTTCTATCTGGAACAGTACGTTTTCTGGATGAAAGGTACCCTATATCCATTTCTGTACCCCTGACAATGTCCATGCGAAATTGCATGATGGTAGAACGAGTAGTAAACTAGTGAAAGCGCTACAAACAAACAAACTCACTTTCGTATTTATAATTAAAGTTATGATTTTCTCACACAATTCATCAGTTATCTGATTATTATTTAAAGATGACTTTCACTCTCGGAATAATCTGCATGTCGCGGTGAACTTAACCAACATTCAAGCAAAAGATACTAGGTACACCGAGACACGGAATAAATATTTGTGAACTACATAAATTTATACCTTGAGAACTGCACAACATTGATGAGGCAAGAACACTTAAAACATTGCGCAAATCGTGCAATTTCAGTTTTAGCAGAGTCTAAAAACCAAATTAAAATAATATTAAAAGTAAAAACGCTTTGGCGCTTAGTTGTAACCCTAGAACAGGTATTTAAAATACAGACAAAAATAAGCCGATTAATCATCTTCGATGTTCTTATGCGGCGTCGCTTAGGACTTTGCCTTATCAAATTTAGCTTAATGAGATGTTTAGCATTTAGTAAATGTTGCGTGTATCGTTTTTTACTCCCACTTTCTTTACTGTCGTTTGAAAACCATGTTTTTTCTTTCGTCTTGTCAGCCGTTATCTTAAAATCTATTTTCTTTATATCATGTCTTTTCCAACACAATATTTCTTAGCTATATCTCATTTCACGCATCTGTCTATTAACACTTAATACTCACCTCAATCATAGATTTGGCATCATCGATATCAGAGGCTCATATAATGACAAAATAATTTGATATAAATCATTAAATTCTATGGCTGTTAAAAGCATAAGTGAATAAGATTCTGTCTACCACTTGGCATCAATCATTGGCGTATATGTTTTAGGGAAGACTAGGTAGGCCATACCTACACCAGTATTGTTTGGTGCCCACCCTGGGATGTAAGGTTTCAACTCAAAACTCTAGGGCAGTATGCAGACCATCGCCATTTAGGGCCTGGGAGTAACCTTATATACACCAAGAACATCACGTCTATTATATAGTTTAAAAAAGTTAAAATTGAATCTTTGTAAACAGCTGTAAAAAGAAATATTTAGTGTGGGTCCTTATAATCTCATTGTGTGAAGAAAATAATATCAATATGATATCAGTAGATAACTATAAGCCTTGGTAAAGGAAAATTCTATCGTTATTGCGATAATTTTCTCTTACATATTATTATAAAACATGCAAAACAACATTTTAAATATGGCATGACCTTAATTTTCAACTAAATCGTCAATTGCTTATTTACAAACATTCTACATTAAAATAAATACAAGTATTAGAAATACACAAATTATATACCAGACATATATTTTATGCGTTGTCGCAACAACGTGCTATTCACCAAACAGATATAGAGAATTTTTATCATAAAAGTGAGACGATGAAACACATTAAATCCATGTGCGGTATAAATATAAACAACTTGCATTAACATAAACAAGTGCCGATATTCAGTACTCGAAATCTATACATACCTAGTCTAGTCACGTTTTATACCATGTAACTCAAACAACGTGCTTAGTCGCAGGCAAATAATCTGCAATAAAGTATGTATACATAACCATCATAACTTGACCTACACCCCACCCTTCCACTAAGTCTGCCCTATACATAATTGCGATCAAAATGTCAAGCCAATAAGGTATTTAGTGTCTTTTTGTCTGGTCATTATGAACAATAGTGCTGGCACATGTTGCAGTATGCAGGCCGCGGAAAATGGATGCGTTCTGACACTGCATTCACGTTTTTAAACATGATGTATATTATTATACAGCCGTCAAAGTCACTGTCAAAGTCGATTTGGTATTCAATTGGGATGTAAAGAACATGTGTCCCTATCCGGTGTCTTGTCGATGTAAACATGTTACACAATATTAATTTTTAATAACGTCACCTTCAAGGGATGTAGATAATCATTTTGTAGTAGTGCAAATATTATTGATGCCAGAACGTTTCAAGGACATTTTTTTTAAGAAATGCGTACAAACTATGCTGATTAGGAACCGCTTTTAAAACCAAACACACGCATTTTTTATTCTGTTTGTTTGTTCATTGTTCTTCGGTACGTATATTTTTATTTCTAATGCATCGGTGTAAATACAGATAAAGAGCGAATATATATTTTTTATGCTAACTTGCATGTGCGATAACTATGTTTACCCTAATCCTAACTATAATATTATATATGCGAATGTGGGTTTGTTTATTTGTTTGTTACTCGTTCAGGCTTCAACGACTAAACCAATCATTATGAAATTTTGCATACACATTGTCAGGGATATAGGAAAGAACAAAGGATAATTTTCATCCGGAAAAAAATATTGTTATTAATCTAACCTACATTTACAAAGCGAAGCCGCGAGCAAAATTTAGTATTGTATAATTTTAATATTTATTAGTTGAGGTCGGCAGGTGCTATAAAACTTTAATTTAAAATGTAAATAATGACTAACAACGAGATACTAAAGGCGATCATCTCAACTAAAAAATTAACAGACGTCAAAACGCATGACAGGGGCTGTGATTGGATGACTGAGTTAGTAACAACCAATCAAATCACTTGACGTGAGTTTAATTTTGACACGTAGTAGATTAGTCGTTCTTAATCCTAACTAATTTTATATATGCGAATGGAAGTTTGTTTGTTTGTTCGTTATGCTTTCAAGCCTTAACTACTCGTCCGATCATCATGAAATTTTGTATACACGTTGTCAGGGGTACAGAAAAAACATGGACGCCGCCTGAATTACTTTCAGGGAGGTGCATCTGTATCTACACATTATACTTTTAAGTATTATATTAGTATGCAAATAAAACAGCAACTAATACTAGTTGCTGTTTTCTTTGCATACTATGTCTATTTGTAGGTTTCAAATATCAATCTTAAAGCACTTCAATTAAGCGCCTACTTTGTTTTATCTCTTCATCACCTCGGCTAGATAACGAATTAGACATTAAATCCACATGACTGTATTATATAACAATAGCTTTTGCTCGCGGCTTCGCCCGCGCAAATGTAGGTTTGGTTAGTTTATGTTAGTATCGAAACGCTTTTTTTATTTGGTGATAATATAGATATGGTTAATACGCCAATTTTTCTTTTACTTTTTACCGTTACAAACAAACATACAAACAAACAAACCAAAAATCAAATTTTCCCTCTTAATAATACTATTATTATTAGTATAGATACCTAAGGTTTATATATAATTATGTCTATAATACGTTGTTGTCTTTTTAAACTCTTAAAAAAAATTAAAATTAAATATTATTATTTTTTTAGTTGTTTTTTGCTGAGAAAGGAAATATTATAATATGTAAGTATCTTTTGCCCGCAGCCTCGTAAAACGGAAACAGATATTTCCGAACGAAAGGTACCATATTATCACGTTTTCTGTAGGCCTGACAACGTGAATGCGAAATTTCATTAAGATCGGTCGAGTAGGTACTTAAGATGTGCAAGTGAAACAAACAAACAAACTGCAGCAGTAGTGAATGCGACTGCTGTGTTTGAGGTCTCGGGTTCGATTTTCGGGTCGAACAAAGTGCAATTAGGTTTCTCTGCAAAAAAATTCTCAGTATTAGCACGGAGACTGAAACTGTACCCTACAAACGATTTGCCTTCTGTTACGTATGTTTACACCTAAATCGTGGAAATATGTGGTCAAATACGGGTGCGTAATACCTACACCTTTTTCTTCTTTTGTAACGTGGGGGCATGCATTGACGCATACCTCTTCGCGGAAAAGGGGAGCGGAGATGGAAAATCTCGGGTACTACCGACTAAACCTATTACGGTGTACCAACTCACTGCCCTGGATGGTGGGTGAGTCACTAAACTGGAACTATATCAGCGACCCACCCAGCAGTGCCCGACGCAGGCAAGACATGTCCTCGGACGACGACTCTTGGGCGATGCCCTGGCACGACAGAGGGCGTCGCTCCGACTCAATGGTTTGCGGTCAGGAGATCTCCGTTCTCCCGCCAGTAGCCGTGTCTAATACACCTTTGGGGATATTAACGTCTATATTGACGTGAGACTATGTATGTATAGTTTATCTCCAAAATAAAAAGCATGATCTATGACATTGAATGAAACCTTTTTGTCTGTAGCTTCGAAACAAATGATCCGATTTCAAAACGGATATTCGAAATTTGATTTTATCAAAAACATTCTGAGATGATCTTATCTGCCGTCATTATGATCATTATAATAAGTATGAGAATTTAACCAACAAAACTTAACCTGAAGTTATATTAAACTATGGCTAGATTTGTATCTAAGTGATTACTTTTATTGCTGCACGTCTTTTCATGGTCATTAAATTATGGGCATAATATGCGCTATTTTAGTGATTGTTTATATTGCTTCCTGCCTTCCTGATATACCCCTAATGAATGTGCCTATATTAGTCCGCGCATATAAGCAATGGATCGTGAGATCCTGGCTTTTATGCCTCCAAAGTCTTTAATACACTTGCCTACTAACGTAAGACTTAGCCTAGGGCTGTCGAAATGATTATATTACATCTATGACTTTCTGCATCACTGTTTATATCTATACTAATATTATAAAGAGGAATAATTCGATTTTTTGTTTGCTTGTAAGGATTTTATTCAAACACTAATCAACCAATTATAAAAATTTTAAAAACCATTAGTAATCTGTATTATCACCGGGTAACATAGAACTGTTACTAACAGTATCTAACCTACTTTTACACGAGCGAAGCCGCCACAAGCTGGTTATTTTATATTTGTAGTGTATTTCCTTCCTTCATACATAAATGGTAAATAGACATGTGCGTTTATAAATAACATAAGCGCATGTATAATAATATATGTATAGTTTTAAATATTTACATTACAATGTATACAGCACGTTTCAGACATATGTATTAGTCTAAGTACATACATACATACATCATCTCACAAGTACATATATTCCCGAAAATATCCCTTGAAGTATATCGCACATTGAGACTTATTAACTATTTTGGATTAAACAAATTTGAACTCTGTTGCAATTACTTGACACAAATATAATATTATAATTTACTAGATTTAGCGCGCGGCTTCGCTTGCATAAGTGTAGGTTATGTTATGTGAGGTTTTTAACAGTACTTTTTTTGGGATGAAAGGTATCCTATGTCCTATGCCGATGTACTCCCAACAAAGTGTATGCGAAATTTATGATGATCAGTTGCGTAGTTAAAGCTTGAAAGTATAACAAACAAATAAACAAACAGACTCACTTTCGCATTTATAATATTAATTAGGATTAGGATTAGGATAGTCACACAATTAGAGTTTAAAGTGCGTTACTGCCAAGTTTCGGGTTAAGTCACTGTTTTATTAAGAGTGGGCTATGCTTCCTATAAAGAAATTAATACTTAACTTCTATATTACTACCATAAGACTGCAAGGATGGCGTAGAAGATGAAGTGGTCGCCTCGCTACCATCTGCGCCGAGTGTTCCATTCCCTCACGGGACAATAATTTGTGTGATCCACAAACATTCGTTCCGAGTCTGGGTGTTGTTTGAATGTTTGTAAAGACCCCACGACACGAAAATCTTTTCAAGTGCGTGAGTTGTCTTTTTAAAAAGAAAAGAAAAAGAAATAAAAGTTTATAACTATAACCCGACTACGTAAAAAAGGGGTCTAAAAGGACGACCTATAAAATTTATATAGGCTATTATTAGAGGTTATGGATTAAATAACACACTGTACAAACACTTTAACTATTTATTTTATACTTTGACACGAGGAAGTTTTAATATGTCCGTTCACTTACAGCTCACAATAACAAGTGATAGACAGCAGTATTGTTACGTCTTTTATAGCTAACCAAACTGTAAAGAATTTGACTACTATTTATATTGTATGATGTTATATTATACAATTAGTAAGGCGCAATAATTGTAAATAGTTAAATATAATAATTAATTAAATTTTGCATGTATAAATGTATATAATTCAACACCTATGTCATCCGAGCCATTATTACGAATCTATTGACACCTCATTCATTAAAATCGGTTCAGTAGTTTAGGCGCTACGGTGGAACATACAGACATACATACCCAGACTGCCAAAATCATTACCCTTCCTTTTGGCTTCGCCGTAGTCGGGTAAAAAGCGTATTGCCAAGTATAGTATAGGTCCCACGTAGTAGAAGAACAGTTTATTGCCATTTAACGAACACACTAGACGCCGTGCTGCAGCTGAGAACTTCTTGACAGAAAGCCGTAATAAGACTGTCAGACCTGGGAATCAGAGACTGGATAGGCAAAGGTATTTTATACCCGCATTTCATTAGCTACTGATTTGGATGCTCTTTCTTAAATAATCAAAACCCTTAACCATCATTCTCGTGAATTGAAGCAATGAATCCGGAAATACACTTACCGACCTAATTTTGAACACAAATTGTATAAAATATAATTCATGTAAAGACGTATTGTCCAAATAACCAATGTATTTTGTACGTAAGTCATAGATTTAGTTTTATAGGTAACCGCGTTATAAAATATCACACATGGATAAAGGCATAATTATATTATTATGTAGAAACCTTCACAAATGCATACATCAATTAAAAAATAAACCAATATATAATGTTTCATGTATTTTCTTTATAATAATAATAATAATAATCATTTATTTGCATAAAACATGGTATTTGGTGGTGTTACAATATTATATATAGTACAAGCATGCTTTGCTAGATTCTAGCATACAAAATTTTAATTATGGGTACAAAACCATTACATTTTTTTATTAAAAAATTCTTCTCCGTCGTAAATGTTGAATAAACTTAGCCAAGTATACAACCTTTTCTTAAAAAATCCGAAGTCTAGCTGCTTAAAGTGATTCGGTAGTTTATTATAGATACGCACACACATAGCAAGGCAGCTTTTGTTGTACTTGGTTAGTCTCGGTATGTCACTTAAGTCTATTTCTAGAATGTACCTCATGTGCTGTTTTAAACAACTCTTTGTTCTTATATACAAACATGCATATTTCGTAAATATATAAAGACGGTAACAATCCAAGCTTTTGAAATATTGGCTTACATGACTCGTTTGGCTGAAGGCCTTTTATTGCTCGTAAGCACTTTTTTGGGCAACAAATGCTCTATTGAAGTCCGTACTGTTACCCCACATTATAAGTCCGTATCGGAGCGATTCTACGTAGGCGTGATATGATGTAACAGCAGTTTCAATGTTTGTGACATTTTTTATTTGCTTTAGCGCATAAACACATTTATTGATTTTGTTAGTAACATTATCTAAATATGATTTCCAGTTAATGTATATATATTCATTGATATATGTTACTGCTTATACATTTATTCATTGTAGCCTTCGTAATTATTTTATTTGTCTTAAACCATACACATGTTTAGTGGTAGAAGTCTTGGAGGCGCAGCGTGAGGTATCCGGTTCAAACACTGGTTGGGCAAAGTGCTATTGGTGTTTTCTGTGTAGAAATCCTCAGTAGCTGCCCCTAGTCTGGAAATTTTCTTGGTAAATGTCAATAGGCTCGCTCACTATTATAAACAAACATCTTTTCGAACTAATTCGCAGAGATATTGTAGCATAAAATGTTGTAAATATATTTATGGATGTAATAAGTCACATCTCGCCCTCAGTAGTCATGCGAAAGTTGTGGTAAACTATGAAATAATAATATTATTCTACAAATTGCCAAGCTTAAAAAATAGGATAATTCAAAAATAGCAATAAACAACAGTAACAAACTTTTTAATTAAAATACTGATTATGGTGGCGAAATACGAATTTAAATACATTTGCCCACCCTCTCAGGAATAAAGAAAACTATGTAGGTACTATAGTCTTACGTCTCTCTCCGTGAAAGGATATGTGATTGTATTAAATAAAATAAAATTACATCTGTAGTCTCAATGTACCCGCCAAACATGTACTTATATGTGTTTACTTAAATACATATACAGGCTGTCCGATAATTAAAAGATAACCTTGAAATGTCTTATAGTAGAACTGATGGCCGTTCAGAAAAAGCCATTCAAATCATGCAGACCACTTTTCAAAAAGTTACGTGTGCTTACTTTGGCTTCTTTATATACAACATGTAACATAATAAACGCACATCCTGAAAGTAGTTTGTTCAAAATCGGTTACTGAATCAATTCCAGCAATTTTTAATATAGGTAATTTTTAATGTCTAATATAATTAAAACGAATTAAATTATAGTTACCCATTTATTAAACAGCTGAAATAAACGAAAATGTATAATAATTCTAGGCAATAAGGTTTTTGATGCAATAAAGGCAATAATGTTAGATTTATTGTAATATACCCATACTATCCGCGCACAATAAGGAGAACTAATTGGTTAAATTAAAATATTTACGTACATAAAAGTAACATTTTAATAATTAATAATATTATATCACATACACACAACACCATCTAGCCCAAAGTAAGCAGAGCTCGTACTATGGGTACTAGACAATGGATAAACATATATATATACTTTCTATTTTGTAAATACATACATATTATACATAGAAACACCCAGACCAAGACAAACATCCATGTTCACAAATGTTTGACTTGTGCGGGAATCGAACCCACGACCTCAGGCGTGGCAGTCGGTTACACTAACCATTACGCCATCAAGGCCGATTTATATTATTATTACGATTTAATAATCTAATTGGGGTGTTTGAGGTTGTGCGTTATATCCGTGACATGTTGTATATAATATTGTCTTCTGTGTACGTGAATATTATTCATTGAAATTAAACTACTATATACGGATTTTATCGCGTTGTTTATTTGACACTATATTACATACTTTTGAAAATTTGTTACACTACTATTACTATTAAACTTTACTAATTTTTAAGCTGATTATATTGTTATTAAAACTATTTAGATTTGATTTAATTTTACACTTTCCCCGACGTTTCGGTTGCTTTTCAGCAGCCATGATCACGGGGAGACTAAGATGTTGTATAGTTGAGATTGCTATGTATGCTCGAAATCACCCACAACTTGATCCAAAGGTTAATGAAATCAATAAATATATGCAGAGGGATTTTACTAAATTAAAAATGTAAAAATGTAGAAGCGCACTTTATAAAAATAATAGCCGAAAGATATTGTCACAATTTACAACCATATACCTAGACAGACACGTGCCTCGGAGAGCACGTTAAGCCGTCGGTCCCGGCTGCCATGAACATCTATAGCAGTAGTTATTGGGAAGTCAGTGCCCTATAATATCCTGATACTGGTGTAGCCTTAGGGTATCGTTAGCCTTCGGGTTGCGGAGGTCAGGTGGCAGCAACTCCGTGTAAAAACAGATATCCAGTCAAATCCGGTTAGACCAGAAAAGCCGATCCCAAGTGACTTTGGAATAATAAAGGCTAGGGAGAAGAATATATCTAGAGAGATAAGAGAACTCCCTTTACATAAATTTAAAAGTAGAGTTATATCATGGCTTCTAGAAAATAGTTTATATAATATTAAAGAATTTATTAGCTATAAAACAAAAAACATATAGATGTTATTGATATCTTAGGTTTTGTATGTGTAGAAATAAGTATAATAAATAATGATGTGAAATAGTAAAAGTATTATATAAATTTAAAATTTTCGCCTGTCCACTGAGGGCGAGATGTGTTTAAACCTTAAAAACTTGTAACACCTTTTATTGTATAGCATGTCTCAAGCGAATAAAGATTTATATTTCTATTTCTAATCTTATCTTGATATATCTCTCGATAATAGATTTAATAGTATTATTTACATACATGATTGTTATTTGTTAATATGGCACTTTGGAGAATATACCTAAGCTGACTCTCAAAAATTATGATAAGTGTTGTTGTTGCTGTGCTTGCTTGTAATTATTGCTGTGCTTTGATGGATATCCATTTTGCACGGGATCTGGAGAAAAGCTGAAATCCAACATAAGTATGTAGATACATTTTATAAATATCCCACTATAAGGATACCGTAAGGATCATTTAAATTTTTCCAACTAGTACTATTATGGTTTGTTATCAAATAAGTCTAGTAATAAATAATATAATATACAATCGCATTATCATTTTAAACCAAACAAAATATATTTATTTTTAAAAAGCAACAGCGTCTCTATTAATGTTAGAACAGAGTAAACATGTAACCCGGACTAAACAAGTGCAAATACAATAATATGATTAAAGCGTTTAGTAAGTGTTCATTTAAATGAACGCCGTGATAAATGGTCGCTCTATATAAGAAATACATAAAAAAAAATTTAGTCTTTGACGCAATAATCAGTATTATAATATATTTATAACATTATTACTTACCGAAAATATGAAACATCGTCCTTTTTTAGTGTCCTGGAGGTGTGATTTTTGTCGTCGTCGTCGTTTGCGTCAGGCACAGGCCTGACGGTTCACAAAAGTTCCACAGTTCCACAAGTGCTGCAACTAAAAATTTCTAAACACGAACACTTTACCTCGTCATTGAACCGAATCTGGGACCTCAGCCGCACATATGTACATATATCCGCAAACGCTTCATGAATCATGATCAATAACGTTGTCAAAGATATTCAAATATGAATTAAATTATTGTTTTGCAATATAGAAGGAAGTCACGAAGCGGTTGCCAATGTATTTTAATACAGATTATATTTTGATGAAATATTATTAAAGCCCTGGTGCAGTCGTAGTAAAGCGACTGCTGTGCATGAGGTTTCGGGTTTGATTACCAAGTCAGGCAAAATCATAAAGGTTACTGTATATATTTTGCAATTTGAATCACTAAATACTTATCTTTTTACTCCTGCAGCTAAATTAGAATTCTTGTGTTAGGTTCATGTTAGTAGTGCAATCAGTGTGATTCGAATACACGAATTCTCGAATGTTCCAATATCTTATCCATTGGACTACCACTACGTAAACCCTATCTATAACCCTAACTGGTGCATATGGGTATTATTCCTGTATATGTATTAAAAGATTACCCTCTTAGTATTCAGAGACAACGCGACAGACACAATGCAAGGTGAGTCCACAAAGGTTGCATCATTAGGTACCTACCTACGTGGAGACGACACGTGTCTGGCTGGTCCCCGCCGTAAGATAAGCGAGGAAGCCGGTACACGTAAGCTGATTAACTGTGCCGCCAATATCAACAGTATCTACATCAGTTATTTTCCTTTAAACGATTATTAAAAGCTAGTTTATTTACCCTTTGTTTTGGGTTAATGTGACGTGATCTTTTGACGATTCATGTTTACTATGGTTGAACAGTACCTTTATACAGATGACTATAATATGTATAGATATATTTTTATGTTAGCTTTCTGCCTTCCTCTTTTATGTATTTTTTCTATGTCAAAACTATCTTTCCCCGGTCGCCGGTGCAGCATCAATATCCATGTTACTATCAGCATTATAGTGATTTTCACTTTATTACATATTTTATCTACATTTATATCCATAACTTAAAGTTTGATTGAATTCGTTATCACTATCACAAGCCTTTCTTACTATTTTTAATATAAGTTATTTTTTATTAAAATGTTAGAAACTATAGAAATAAACGTTTTATTTCGCGTCCTGTAACATCATGGTTTTGTAATTATTAGATAATGATATTACACCGTCGATATGTCACAAAATACATATTAGGCTGGTACTATCACCAATTACGGGTAAACCAGCATTCTTATAAATTAGACTTTAAAAGATAAAGAAGAAAAAGAAACTTAATTAAAGTCCGCATGAATGAATATCTTACGCAATTACGCATGTAGCTACTTGCATCTCATACAGAACCTCTGTTGTGGTCCAGCGGCTCGTATACGAGCCACCAATTTACTTTATTATTGAAAAGAGGCGTGACATTGTGATCCACAGCAGGTTTAATGCAAATCTATACTAATATTATAAAGCTGAACAGTTTGTTTATTTGTTTGTTTGGTTGAACGCGCTAATCTCAGGAACTACTAGTTCGAATTGAAAAAATATTTTAGTTTTGGATAGTGTATTTATCAAGGAAGGCTATATAACATCACGCTTCCTAAAACCCTGGGAACTTTTAGGAGAGGGGGAGGGGGGGGGGAGACGCGAAAATACATGGCTTCCATACAAAAAAACATGGCTGTCATACAAACTTTGACCTCTATTAACTCCGAAACGGTTAGAGATAGGCGGGGTGTGTTTCGAACAAATGTCATAGAGGTCGACGAGATCTTTCCAGAAAAGGTAATTTTCAAGTCCACCGGGAGCCATCGGTTTTTTTTGCGTCAGGGACTGTCTGACCTTCCCCCCACGCTGTTCACCCCCCTCCGCGGGCCGCTTGCGAGCCGCGCAACCACGCGAAATACTAGTCTAGTTATATATAAATGGAAGGCTAACTAACAAACTCGGACACACGAGCGTCAGTCGTTGAAATGTGTCGTTCGTTTATACGTGTATAGATAAACCACCAGCATTACACGTGTCTTAAGTTCCTACTTCATATTAAATCATAACTTGAATGCTTCACAAATAATTACAGAATTAGTTTCTATTACTATTATTATAACCACAACTTGAATGAGTTCTATGAATAAAAGTACAAACAATTAAGAATCACAGAGTTCTGTATCTTAAAAGGAAAGGTAGTTAAAAATAAAGTCATAGAAGCAAATCAAATGATTTTTAAATTGGTATCTGGCTAAGGACTACGCTCTACAAGGGTACGATTTTAACGTTTTAAGACGGTTCTCTAAAATAATAATTATTATAATCTGCCAATTAAAATCATAAACAATTGAATATAAAGTCTGATATACACCAGGAATACACTAAGACGTTGTTATAAAAGAAAGAAAAGAAGAAGAAAGAATATTTTTTTATTCTGGCACACAAAAGGGCATACGAAAAACATAAATAAAAGAAAAATAAAGAAATACAAAATAAAAAGCAGAACAATATGTAATAAACCTAGAAAAATAAAACAAATACTAAACACTATAATTTGATTTGGTTTCTGCTCACTGGCAACACCACACCTTCCGCCTAACTTAACGGAAACCATAGATTATATGACGGAAACTGCCCCCCATCAAGTCAAGGCTAGTATTGTCAGTGAGCAGGCAATACAATAATAATCTATTGAATTATATAAATATAAGTTTAAATTAAGTTTAATGACACTTCAAAAAGTAGCACATAACACAAACTGATTTAATTTTAAATTAGATATGTGCGTTTTATAGCTGTTGCTTAATTAATTTGCTAGTTATTATATAAAAGACGAATAAAAATATCGTAAAATAATATAGCAGCATGCCTGTATCCCAATTCTCACCAAAATTCACCAACTTATTATTTAAATTCCGTCAGAGAAGACAAACCCAACTACATTTAACTCAATAGGTAATCAAATCTAGGACCACAAAACTAAGACTGAACTGTAAACTATAGCTTATGGTACTGAACTAACAAGGCATCCAACAAAATATCATAAAATAAACACCTTGAAAACTAAATACATTCACAAACATAACTAGAAAAAAGGTTTTGTAGAACATAAATAACCTCAAAGTATTTATGTGCATGCATCAGTTTTCTAAAATCAAAAGCAACATGGACAACACTACCAAAAAATAAATACATTAGTGACGTCCTCGAGTCACGTTGTGTCCACGATTGGGAAGTGCACATGGCTGACCACGTCTCACGTTGTAAGGCCGCTTTCACAACGACGATTTCACACGATCACATCGTGACTGTAACGTGTGTGCCTTAGTTTCGAACGTGTGTTCAGTATTACAGAGTCAGGCGTAAAGTGAGTCAATAGTTAGTACGTAAGCAGTAAGACTGAGATATTGGTTTTAAAATTTGTATTTTAAAAGTTTTATGATGAATAATGTTGTCTTAACGTTAATAGTTTAGTCTAAACCTGTAGTTGTTCCCATAGTTGTCCAGGTGGACCCCAGGGATCCACAGGAGACTCGACGGGGGTCTAGGTTTGGGTGACAAAAAAATGGGGGCCACAATTCGTAAGCGGAGGTTCACGAAAATTTATTTGCTTTCGATAATGAAGAACTGTGTTGGCTTGACTTCACCTATCACTGTAGGCAGATAACATTTTAAGACGCTCAGCGAGTGTTACTTGTGAAAACTTGCTTTCTAAAAAAAAAGAAGGTCATATCGCCTAACGCAGTAGGTTGAGGCCCGAGATTTTAATGAAAAACAGGAAAAAGGTCATTCTTCACCAATATAAATACGAATGCCAAGGAAAATGGTAGAAATGTAGCTGGGGGTCCCACACCAGAGCCTGCTTAATTTTGAAAGTGGTCTATGACAAAAATGAGTCTGGGAACTTCTGGTCTAAACGAATGTCGCAATAGTTTATGTTGCAGTGCGTAGAGTTACATGGGTTCGAAAGACACGTGGAAAAAATTTGTGTGATTCACAAATAGTTGTTTTGAGTCTGGGGGTTATTTCTGCCCGTTGTTTGAATGTTATAATGTACTAGAAGACCCGCGCAACGTCGCGTCGTCTGCTTCACATAAGATAATTTTCTCCGTTTTTGCGACATTTTTCATTGATGCTCTGCTCTTATTGGTCGTAGCGTGATGTTATATAGCCTATAGCCTTACTTAATAGATGAGCTATCCAACACTAACATGTATTTTTAATTCGAATCAGAAGTTCCTGAGATTGGCACGTTCAACCAAACAAATAAACAAACAAAATCTTTAACTTTATAATATTGGTATAGATTTGCTGCTGCAGGTATTATTTAGAAGGCTGGAGTTTATTTTTTAAATAAAGGAACAGATAAGACAACTTTATTGGTTTTCTATTTTACAAACCTATTGATTTAATTGCTTAGCTAGTGTTATGGTTTAAATAGCCATTTTTACCATGTTTCGAGTATTGCGGGTACGATGACATACAACAAATTATGTGATTCAGACATTTGTTTCTCCATAAGGTGTTCTTTGTGTCCATTGTCTTACTGCCTTTTTCGCCCTGTGTTATAAGCTTGCTTGTTTGTGTACAAACGTAGGCGGGACCTTGACTCAATTGTAGGAAAAGCGCCGGATTTTCTGTAAAAAACAATTCGGTATCAGAACAGAGATGGAAATTCTGCGCAGTACCTACGTCAAAAGGCTGGCCATCTATAATCAGGGACCTAAAATCATAGCCTTCAAAGCGTGAGTGTAGTAATCATTTGCCTTCTGTCGATCTATGTAGCTGAGAAAATATAACAAATATTTAAAAAATTCAGTTACTTTTGAATGTATATTACTATCTATTATCTTTTATTCCTGATTATGTTTGCTTCTTGTTCATTAAGTCAATATCGATAGTAGTTGTCGTGATAGTGGTTAAATCAATTCATTGAGGTCGCTATGTTAAATCTATGAACCTTAAAGTTACAGTAAATATGGCTTTACTGTGAATTATATTTATCTGTTGCAACGTTCAGCAAAGCAAGGGCGAAGAGAAACCCACGGTCACTTATTTCAATCGTCAATTTCATAGAACTGCTTATTTTATAAATCATATGTTTAAGGAGCCGCAACCATTTCACCATTTACCAACTGCTAAACTGGATAAGAGACTTGGTAGAATCATCTTATTAATATCTTATTAATTAAACCGCAGACAAGAATAATTTTCATAAAGCTAATCAATGACGTGTCTAAATAAAACTCATGTGAAGTGATTTAATTTGTTGTTGGTAATTCAGTTAACCAATCACAGCAATTGACATGCCTCTAACCGTATTTAAACTGTCAAATGTTAGTCTTAATCCACCATTCAGAATCCGGTAGTTAATCTCCGTTGTAGAAACAGCTTTACTACACATTCGTCAATGTGTCTCTTAAACACACAGACGCAGAGACGATAACAATGTACATACACATCAAAATAACAACGGCTTGGCTCACAGTTTCAACATTATTGTTTCTAGGGAATTTGGCATCACGCGGACGCACGGGATTGTACAGTAGAACAAGTGTATTTTGTTCTTGTACTTATCAACATTATAATAATAAACTGCCCACTACTGGATACGGTCTTCTTCTTAGGGTTGGTAGGTAGTTTATTTCAAATCGGATAAAAGAAGAGCATATTTTTAGGCGATTATGTCATTTTTTCTAAAGGAAATAAAAGCGTAATAAACAAACAAATTCATATTCGCTGTTATTATATTAGTTAGGATTTCACAGGGTCTGTGTGTATCATACATACTAATGGATCAATAATGATCTAAACATAATAAACAACATTGAGTGGACGCCACGGGGATCCGAACACTAACTTTGGAGTGGGTTGGTATCAAGTCTCTCTTCAGTCTTGTTTCTCATTTATTTAGGTAGCAGCTGCTCTGCTTGGCCTTCTAAGGTATTCAGTAATCGGTGGGCATGTTGATATTACTTGTAATGAGTTCGTCTATTAACTAGTCTGTTACTCTATAATTACTTCTATAACATTTTATTTGTAGCCAATATATTATACACTGACGGACTCGTAAACAGCACCAATGTTCAAGACGCCTTTGAAATAAATATTTTAACCAAGTATTCAAACTTTTTATACAAATTTAAATTTAAACCTATAGTTTGGTTCGTTTACTTCATAACAGCGTAGTATCATATCCTTGAGTGTATGTTTGTATACTGGAAAGGACCATTAAATTTTTTTGAACAAAAACGATAGACAAACATTGGTTTTAGTCGGTTTATTAAAAAATTGGTATTTACAATTAAAAAAGTTGAAGCACAGTTTTTTTTTTGATAACGTGTATTGCCTCCATGTGCCCTAATTACAGTTTCTAATCGGTTCCGCATAGATCTGATTAGGGTTATTAAACAGTCTTGCAAAATATTGTTCCATTCTTGTGAAATCGCTGTTCTTAGTGCTGCCACTGTTGTGGGTACAGGATTTCTCGCATATACAGCTTTTTCCAAACTGTCCTAAACATGCTCAATGGGATTAAGATCCGGGCTGCATGCTGGCCAATTCATAGTATGGATCCCAACCTCTTCGCAATATTGTTGGACTTATGCAGTGGCGTGGGGTCGGGCATTACATTTTCGCCTATAAATCCCATGTAAGGTACAACGTGAGCTTCTAAAACCTCTGTTATATAGCGTTGTGCCGTCAAACCTCTTCTACCGTTTTGACAAACCATGTCGATGAACACAAGTTCCGTTCGCCCGATCATCGAAATGCCACTCCACATCATACACGAATCGCCTCCAAAAGGAACACGCTCCTCAATGCAACTTTTAGCATATCTCTCCACACGTCGACGATAGACTCTTTTGCGACCGTCTTCTTCTTCTCCCTTAGTCTTTATTATTCCCAAGTCACTTGGGGTCGGCTTTTCTGGTCTAACCGGATTTGACTGGATATCAGTTTTTACACGGAGCGGCTGCCACCTGACCTCCGCAACCCGAAGGCTAACGATACCCAGCTAGACCAGTGTCAGGATATTAGAGGGTACTGACTTACCCAATAACGACTGCCATAGATGTTCATGGCAGCCGGGACCGACGGCTTAACGTGCTCTCCGAGGCACGGAGCAGGCGGTAATTGTCAATCAATACGCACATAATTTCGAAAAGTCATATAACTTCCAAAAGTCAGAGGTGCGCGACGTGGGTTCGAACCCGAGACCCTCTGCATTGCAGTCTGTTGGTCTCCCCACTGAGCTATCGCTGCTTTTGCGACCGTCTGCACCATTTAAACATGTCCTACACTCATCGGTGAACAATATGGATACCCTTTGCTCTTCAGTCCAATTAAGATATTCACACCCAAATCTTAAATGAACTTGTCTGTGAGCTGCAGACAGCTTTGGACCATTTGCTGGTCTAAAAGGGGTGATTGCTGCTTCCTTAAGCCTCCTTCTTATTGTTCGTGCACTCACGTTTACTCCACGCACTTCATTCAGCTCTGTATTGATGTTTACTGACGTGAGGAAACAATTTCGTAGGGAAGTTGAAACAATAAATCGGTCATCACGACGGGTGGTTACTAGAGCTCTGCCGGTACCGGGTCTCCTCTTTTAAGAACCTGTCTCTACAAATCTTCGGTATACTCTAGAAACCGTAGACTGAATTAAATTAAAATTTCCAGCAATCGTTCGTTGATCCAAGCCTTCCCGCACCAATGCCACAATTTGAGCGGCTTGTTCAGACGAAGTATCTATATTTATGGTTACGAAACTTTTGTTGAATTTAAAAGACTAATAATCAATACTATTGGCAACAATAAATTAAATCCAATATGAAAAAATAAGAATTAATTTCAAACTTTACTCTAACAACACACGAATTTTGAGACTATGCATAAATTTTATTTTCCCAGCTATAATTTTATCTTTTACTGCAGTTCAATTTTAAATTATTTTTTTTATGATTTACGGACTGTCTCGACATTTTCATTTAGTTTAATCTAAAAAGTTTGCATACTTATCAAAAATGTTAAATCGAAAGTAATCCTGAACTTTGATGCAGTTTATGAGTCCGTCAGTGTATATTATAATTTCAGTGTTATTATTTTCCTTAATACTCTAAAGTTAAGACACTTAATAAATAATTAATTAGTAACAACTCCCTTCCCAATACTATAATTATTTAACGCATTACATCATTTTTGGAGATCCTTAATGAGTATGAATGAGGATCTACTAGTAGCTTAGGTAATAAAAGTGCTAAACCTCTATAAAGCCACGTTTCTTAGAAATGGTAATGGTCTTGTATGTGCACTGCGTAAATAGTTGGCGCGGGCTGGATGCCTAAGTTTAGTTAAGTTAAGTTTAGTTTAGCTAAGTTAAGCTACTCGCTCAAGCTAAAGGTGCAGGTTACTCTCATGACCTACAAGCGTAGGCTACCCGCACAAGTGTGCAAGCTATCACCAAAGCTACTCACGCAAGGTACTCGCTCGGGCTACATGCGAAAGATACACGCGCAAGTTAATTTACTTAAATGACGCTTACAATCCCCACGAGTATCTTAAGTTGCGAATGTCACCTGCGTAGTATACGCATAAATTATTATATATCAAATATCGATAAATTATCGCATTTATTCATAGCAAACATAGAGAATTATATAGTATTCTCGTAAAATTCAAGAACATTTACCTCGCGAATTGCAGTAACACTGTTGGGTATTACTTTTCTATGTGGTTTTCCTCTACGTATCCGAGTGACATGACGCACATGACTCATAAGTATTATCATCATATAATTGGAAGCGGTGGACTCCCTACCATTTTTTTCCTTATTAGTTAATTGTTGTTAATCGCTTGTAATATAAGTAGTAGGATGATGAGTGATTCTATAGGTATGTAGATTAATAGGCGAAAATTGCACTACCTGTCATGTACATGGCCAAAACATACAAAATCTAAGGCTTGTATATTCTTAAAAGTGTAGCCAGAATTGTATAGCAATTATATTTTGCCAGCTATTTTTTAGTTATCACTAATAAAGGGCAAGCAAGATAATAACTGTGATTTTAAAATTTGCAGTAATACGGTTCAACCCGGCGCCTGATTCCGGTACAATATCTTGTTTGGCTGTAGAAGTAACCGTAAACTAATGTCGCGGGGTTAACGGAGCAGAGCTTATAGAGAGACTTATGTGCAAGTTTCCAAAAGTACACCCACGCCGCTTCAAAACTATAAATTATCATAATAATGAGCTTTGTTAATTTTTTGGTCACGTTGCGTCTCCGCTCGCCGCGCCGTTGCGCATCGTGACGCTTATTTTCTGTAATAATCTTTTCTGAGTATTAGTAATGTTGGAAAATAAGGTAACGTGATCTGAATTTTCTAAACGTGACATAAGACTTCGGTATTTTATTTTTAATAAGTAACAAAACGTATGTATCATTTATTATTTTCCTTTTTTTAGTTTGGGCTAGATGATGTTGCGAGTATGTGAAAGAATATTATATTATTATTATTATTATTATTATAATATAGTGCTTATGTATAACAAAATGGCATTTCCCGCTAAAACAACAGTACTCTTATTACGCATTATTAAACAAGGATAAATCTTAAAAGGAAATCAGCTATATTTTGACACTTATGTAAAATAAATTTATTAAATCTATACTAATATTATTAAGACGAAACATTTGTAACTCAAAAACTTCTGAACCGAATATAAAAAAGAAAATCATTAGAAAGCTATATTATCACAGAGTAAAATAGGCTAGGCATTTTATTTAAAAGCAAGTATGTTACTAACTTATAACTTATAAAAGAAATGTAAGTAGAATCTGTTCAACTACGCCAAAATTTAAAAAAGAAACAGTAATTTGTTTATTACTTATTACAAAAGCAATTTGGTTCCAGTACAGAAAGATTTAAAAAAGCTATTCTAAATTTAGAAGCAATACCATTTGAATATGGAATTACTTTGAAGACTCTTATCACAGTGTAATAATAGATAATCTGTGCTAATTATAACCTCTTTGTCACGAAGAATTTACAAACATTGAAACAAAGGACTCTAAATAAAAGACAGATTTCTTTGTATTTAATACTCGAACTAGTTACCAGAATATTTCACAATATCTTTTTTCGTGCAAGAATCGTGATTAAATCTGCACTACTCAGCGCATTCTAAAAGTAACGAGGATATGCGTCACAGTTTCATATTTAATAAATGCATATTTCGCGTGCAAACATCTCTTAATGTCAAAGTCAAAGTTAAAAATAGTTTATTCATCTAGGACACAAAGTAAAACTTATGAAGGCCAAAGTTTATGTGTTAGTGAGTTTAGTGAAGTTACTGAATTTACATTTGAGATAAACTCTAGATTTAGTTCGGGTATATTATCAATATCAGATTAGTTCATACCTACAAAATCTAGCTTCTCCCCGCGGCTGCCCTCGCTCGGAAACAATCTTTTTGTTCTGGATAAAAGGTACCCTATGTCCTTTTCTGAATGCGGCGTGTATGCGAAATTTCCTGATGTTCAGTTAAGTAGTTAAGGCGTGAAAGCGTAACTAACAAACTCACATTTGCATTTATAATATAAGTTAGGATAGTCAGGATTAAAATTAACCCGTTGTAGCAATAACTGTATTTAAAGTTCAAACTATTGTGTATATAAGAATGCGGCTTTGAGTGAAGCACGTGGTCTGTCGACGAATATGTTATTCGCCTTACTCACGTGGAGCTGACAAGGAAATTCTGAGAACGCAAGGCAAGTTAGTTTCATAAATTAATAATTCTTTCCTGTTTATATACTATAATATCACCTGAACAGTGATCACGGGCGTCGGGCATCTTCTGATTATATAAATAGTGACTGCATGGATAGCACAGCGGACAAGTAGTTGTTTTGCTATGTGTTGTGGGTTCGAATCCTACAAGGGACATTTATTTGTGTGTTCCACAAATGGTTTTCGTTTAGTCTTGGTATACCTATTTTTTGTCTATCGATAGCACGTTTGTAAAGTGGTATGTACAAAGTAAGTGTAACAGTAGTTTAATGATGGCACGTTAATGATTATCTGTAGCTCTGTACGCATATGTTTTCTGTGCGTAACATGGCTCTTAGTTACCGAGCAGAGATTCGCTTGCCCAAATTACTGCACAGAGGATACAATATATCTGTTTACCATTTAATCTATAACTATACTGTTATAAAATTGTCTGCCTCGGTGGTGCAGCAGTAGTAAATAGGATTGTTGTGTTGAAGAGTTTATTTATTAGTTAATCACATGCGATACCATGACAACTTGTAGAGAATAAAAGCAACTATTACAATAAGTATTCACTAATCAAGGCTATTACGCAGCGATAGCTGAGTAGGAGAACATTGGACAGCCTTGCGGAGATTTTTCAATACACGAATCTCTGACTTGTCAAGTTATGTGCGTATTAAATAGTTACTTATCGTTCGCTTTAACGCTGAAATAACAAATCGTAAGGAAACCTGCATGTCTGAGACTTCTGCATTAAGTTCTCGAAGATATGTGAAGTCTGACAACCCACTCTAGGCCAGCATGGTGGACTACCTTTTCTCACATAAAGAAGAGGCCCGTGTCCAATAGGACAATTTAATTCAGGACTGATATTATTATTCTTTATGCAGTAACAAGTGATACGTAGGTATAAAAATGTTCTACTGTCTCGACATTAATTATATTTATATTTAGATTCCGTAAAGTAAGCAGTAATTCGAGTGTCGGTCAACGTGACGTCTGATATTCGATACCCCATGTGTCTGTAGGTCGTGGATCGTGGCAGGTGGCCCACTGTTTTGTTTAGTATAACAATAAATATTTATTCGTGATTAATAAATATTTACTGTTAAGCTCGCGTGTACTTGATCGAGTAATACACGTGTATATGTACTTCTGTTCATCTATATGTTATGTTTTTAACAGCTATTGTAATTCCCGAAATTGATTTTTATGAATTGGCTTATTGATCAAGCCCTGTGTTGGATGACACAAATATATTTTAATGTAGATAGATTTGATAATTGCATGTTTGTAAAGTCTTCTATGACAGAAGACTTTACAATCATCCAATTAAGGGAAAATGGTTGGGCCTGACTCATCATAATATTTCTTTTTTGAGAATTTTGACTTCATCTCTTTCGAGTTTACTTCGACTACGGTTAAACACATTAAACAAGTTCTAAACAGACAACAGTGGCATGAAATGGGCTTCGTAACCAAATGGCATTCAAAGTCTATGGTTGTATTGTTGTTGAGGAAAACCGCAACGAAAGTCGTAATAAATCATTGAGTGAAGATTGTCTCTAGTCATATCTATTTCAACGCACAATGAGTATACGCTTTTAAAATTGCCACCAATTCGTAAAAAATGACATGAATTCATAACACATCTACAGATTCCCGAAGAGTTCCTAATTCGAAATTTAATTATTTTTTTTATCGGCTGTTTTTCTTACCTGTCCTAAAATTTGTTGTGTGACTCACTTATGTTTAATGTTTTTAAAAGACAACTCCTACACTAGAAATATTTCTTGTGTCAACTATTTGTGTATCACACAAATTTTGTTTTTTGCGGATATCGAATCCACAACACACGGCGCAACGCCAATGGCGAAACGACCACTTTGCCATGCTGTCAATTATGTCCTCTATTTCAGAGCTAGTTGATCCAGATAATTGTTATTATTTACATAGCGACTAATTAACCTCTGGAGCCAACTAATAACAAACAACGATACACAAGATATCGATAAGACAGTAATCTCGGTTCTTAATATAGTCACTCACCATGGAAACATGGCTCCGACATCTCATCATTAGTCAACTGATCGAACTATAATGCCAGAATATTTTGTAATTGTTTTTCGTTTCTATAATTCCTCTTTATCTATGATTTAACTGCTTAAGTACTTAAGCTGTGCCGCCACAGCTATCGTATTATAGTACACAATACTGTGCGCTCGGACGAGTGCACTTTATTTCCTCTCTCTGATGAGAAGGCTATATGACATGACAGGAACGAGATCAGGAACCGGACTATCGGCTTTACGTACTTTCCGAAGTACGAAGGTAGACAACACCGCCAACTTACTACGAGGCTGCTATTGAGAATTTATTTCTTTAGAGAAACCCAAAATCCTTTTAGAGATCCGATCCAAAAATTGAACCCGTGACCTCACCTAACGTCAACCAACTATCGCTGCTAATATCTTCTTCTCTCTTAGCCTTTATTATTCCCAAGTCACTTGGGGTCGGCTTTTCTGGTCTAACCGGATTTGACTGGATATCAGTTTTTACACGGAGCGGCTGCCACTTGACCTCCGCAACCCGAAGGTTAACGATACCCTAAGGCTAGACCAGTGTCAGGATATTAGAGGGTACTGACTTTCCTAATAACGACTGCCATAGATGTTTATGGCAGCCGGGACCAACGGCTTAACGTGCTCTCCGAGGCACGGAGCAGGCGATAATTGTCAATCAATACGCACATAATTTCGAAAAGTCATATAATTTCCGAAAGTCAGAGGTGCGCGACGTGGGTTCGATCCCGAGACCCTCTGCATTGCAGTCTATTGGTCTCCCCACTGAGCTATCGCTGCTAATATATAATTTTAATAAAATGGCTAGATTTTATAGGAATATGAACATCTTCGCAGAATGACAGATGATATTAATATAATTGCTTACATGTTTATATATAACCATGACATATAAAAACCTCATTATATACACAAATTTGCAAATGACAAATGACAATGGCAAAAACGTTAAATATCAAAACGTATGTATGTTCATCGAGTGTCATGTTTAACTTATTAATTTGTTTGCTCTATGTTGTTTAATAACTGTGATTAGATTCTGCCCGTGACTTTGTCCGTCCGAATCCCAAGGGAGCGTATTACCGGAATAAAAGGCACCTATATTACTAGTTCAGCATATAGTCCATCTATGTACCAAGTTGCATCCAAATCCGTAAAGCAATATACACGCGATAAAGTGCCAAAAACGCTTATGCCCGTCTGAATCCCAAGGGTAGGTAAAGTTGTTAGTAATGATTTGGATATCATAGTCATCAACATCCGCTTAGCAGTTTACGTGTGACATCTTCACAAAATGTTGATTTATTATATTAATGAGATATATAGACTTGTATGGAGTTCTCCCAGTAAAATGTGACTAGCACAGGGTCGATCAGCAAAAAGTTAAGTAAAGTGTTTAAGGCGAGAACTGTACTCGCTCTCTGAAAACCTCGTTGATTCTATTGCGTATGCGCCATTGTGATGTTCCAGTTTCGGATCCCGTTTGGGAAATCTCAGAAGTAGCAAGGTTTCTGGCAACGTACATGGTAGACGCTGGCTACCTTTTCGCGGCGGATATATGTACCTACAAGTAAGAAGTGCATAATCTGAAATTTTGAAAGCATAAAAAGCTATTGGTCCTGCTTCTGATCTCTCTGCGGTCATATAAGATTGAAGTCACATCGGATTATGAAAGTAACAGCAAAGATTATACTTGTGTGTTAAGCACACATTTGTGCACCAAAAGTTTCCATTAAGATTGGCCGTCATAACTGAAATTTTGCCTGGATGACTTTATTAACTTGAACATCTAATAGTTGTTACATTAATTAACTTTCTAGTAATAACACTTATTACACAACTTTTAATAAATAAATAAAATAAAATAAATTAGAAAATAAAAGAATATTGCACGCCACGCTTCCACGTGAGCAGTATCTATTTCAGTCTTCTATGTAATAATCATTAAAATGTATATTACTAACGGTGCTAATATAATATGATATAATGATAAATATATTTATACATTAAAATAAGCAAAAAGTAAGTTTTATTTATTAAATTATCATCTTAAAATTAACCTACTTTAAAATGGATTTAGCAGTTTATTTTGTTTAAAACTATTAATATTTACACTTTACTTGGCGTTCCGAGGATAGTGTGATAAAATATAGCTAACTAGCTTTTCAGTAGCTATGGTCATGGAGGGTCTTGAAATATAAGGTTATTACAAAGTAACTGATGAATTTAATTATTATTATTGGGGCTACAACTTAGCTACGCAGAATGAGTTCATTGTATCATAAAGTATAGCTGTGTTTGCTGTGTGTGTTACGAACAGACTGCAATGCAGAGGGTCTCGGGTTCGAACCCACGTCGCGCACCTCCGACTTTCGGAAGTTATATGACATTTCGAAATTATGTGCGTATTGATCGACAATTATCGCCTGCTCTGTGCCTCGGAGAGCACGTTAAGCCGTCGGTCCCGGCTGCCATGAACATCTATGGCAGTCGTTATTGGGAGAGTGTCGACACAAAAGATCCCACTGGGTCAAAGTGTCGCCGGTCTGCACTGACTGGCTCCCACATAAGATACATACATACATAGCTGTGTTTTATTTCTTCTTAGTTTGAAGTAAATTACTGAATTGCAAGCTGGTAGTATATTCCATACTGTAAAAATCAATTATCATAATTTCAAGGAGAGATTCTCTATTTCTGGAAATGTCAAGTGTGTTTATTGATCACTATCTTTTGCTCGCGGCTTCACTCGCTTAAAAATAGGTAAGGTAATGTTAGTAACAGAAATTTTAAAATCTGTTGTGAAGGTTTCGAGTTTCAAACAAACAAAAAATCAAATCTTGTCTCTTTATAATATTAGTTTAAATATTCACACAGAGCATTCTTCATTGAGCATTGGTGCTTTATATCAGCCATATTATGTTTGTTGACGCGGGCTTCTGTGCCCGTTTTGGTTTGAATAAAGTACGTGAATTTACTTTAGCTAATCATAATATATGTATCTTGTAGAGACCTACATGACGGATGCTAAAAATTGCCTTTTCTCAATTAACTGTATTTATCACGTTCTAATGACGAATAAGCACTAGTTAAAAGTCTTGACATTCTGAAATCTATAGTGGAACCGACGCGACGTAACGATACCGTATTTTTTTACATTCTTCGGTTGCAGCCGATGGCAAGCAATAAGAAGTTGATAAACTTGACTGTGCTATTTTGGCACTACAGAAAGAATACCGAAAATACAACTAAGCGTCAGCGCACACCAAGAGCATTTTCTGAAACTACTGAAAAATTAATCTAATGACAATTCTATTCTTTGCAAAATTAAATACACGTCCTAACTTGATGCTCGACCGTGCTCGAGCTTGCAAGATGCGTGTTGGAATTTTCGTTCTAAATGCGAGAGCGCGCTCGAGCCTCCGCCGCGCGCCGCTTGCCCTCAGTGTTGCCACAGCGAGAAAAATGTCTGGACGTGTGTTTACTACCTACATCTTTCCCGCCGCATTTCTTCTACCCATACTTTTCTTCTCATTATATTTATATATTCTTCATGTTCCTCTTCCTCAGCCAAAAGGGCGATAATTACTAAGTCCCAATCAACCATATCCAACACATCTGCCAACGTCGGATTTTGGCATCAAACTGGTCATGCATGCCGCCTGGCAACCCAGAGCATTTTCAACGGAGCTTGCTCACGGAGAGGCGAGCATGACGTCTGCATAGTCGAGCATTCGAAATTTTGCTCGACCATGCGCGAGCATTTTGCAGTTCGGTGTGCGCTGACCCTAAGGCGTCGCCTATATTAGAGGCAGTAAGAATCGGATTGCCATTTAGCTGCTTTTAGTCACCAGAATACCTACTAAAGCGGTTACAATTACCTTTTAACATTAATATATAAAATAAATTCGCAATCAAAAATGGAAATCAAAATTCAAAGGTCAAAGACAGCTGTCAAAGTCAAAAAATCTGTATGGCCATATAAATGTATGAATACTTTTTGGACAAGTCAATAAATATAATATCTAATTATTATAATAAAAAGAAGTTAAGGCATTACGGTGATTAAAAAGTTTTTCTTTTTAATAATGTTAGGTACTATGTATTTGTTTTATAAATTTGTTTTGGTATTGGTAACCTTATTAAACTGAACTGCTAATGTTAGATATGGGTTCACCCTGAAAATGCAATGAACAGGATTAAAACCCCTTTTCCATTGGGCCGCTTTATATATTTTGTTCAAAGCAACCAGAACATCATCAGTCCTTGTCACGAGTCGATACATAGACTTTTTTTACCAGTATCTCAAATTTTAACTTGAAAACAGCTATTTTATATGGCCCCGGCATCTAAAAGGCAGATCAACACAAACATTCGTTGATAGTCAAATGCACGTCAACTGCTGCTCATTGGCTGGCTGAATTAATTACAGCCAATCAAATCTCCTAGACATGAGTTTGATTTCGAAACATTGCACCTTGCAGATTAGCCTTTTAAAATCCGGGTGTTAACCTCATTAATCAATCGTACGTCGAAAATAATAATAATAACAACATCCTCCAGACTGAATTTCGACCCTGGCCGCCAGTTTTGACGGAGACTGGCCAACTACTCATGAGATATTATAGTGCACAAGTGTGTGCGCAAACACAAGTGCACTCTCTGTTCCCTAACTCTCATGATCCAATGAGACGGTAATCCGACACGACCGGAGAGAGATCAAGCTTTACGTGCTTTCCGAGGCACGGGGGTGTCTTACATCGCCAACTTCCTAACTCCGGGCTGCTATTAAGATTTCTTAACTGAAAAACCCAATAACTTTTTGTTGGCTCGACCCGGGATTCGAGCCCGAGACCTCATGCACTGTAGTCGCATTCACTACCGCTGCGCCACAGAGGCATATTATTTTCGACGCAGTTATATATTTAATACGTGAAGAGAAAACTTTGCATCCATTTTTAAAGCATATTCGCATATATAAGCGTAGTTCTTGTATGAAGAAAGGTTGAGATTTGACAAGTTCAAACTGAGATGGAGTGCAGAAAGCTAAAAAGTAGACATATTAAACTACTTTTAAAGTTTCAAAGTTATGTAATAATAGTGTTTTATAAAAAATAAACAACGCGATATAATCCATATAAACAATGTATAACATTCGCGTAAACGTAAGACAATATTATGAGTAGGTATGTATTTTTTTCCTATGTATTTTTTACATTATTTTACACGCAAGAACACATAGCAATCAAAAGAAATATTTTTGTGCACACAGTATTAAAATTGCTTGCTCATTTGCAAAGTAAGGAAAGAATTAATATGTATTTTAGAAAATAATACGTGGGTCTGTATAATGCGGATATGTTGCTATATCCCTCAGACAGCTGCATAATTACGTCACAGTTTGTATCGTGCAACATGTGATATTTACTCATAATACCAAATTTGAAACGCTTGTAATTTGTTTATTTTTAAGTAGATTTCATAAATTATTTGTATTTTATTTTGGGTAATGTAAGTACTTATATTGTCTCCCAAAATACAAACGTTACCTTAGTTTGGGAATAATAAATCTAACATACAGTGAAATATTTTTTTATGCTTTAGCCATATGAGCAATCTATGTACTTGGTGGAATAAATACATTTTTATATTTTTGATACCATCTCTATACGTGTCGATCTTCTTCCATAAGGCAACCACTAGTAGATGTAAGCGGGCTTATGTTAAAGTTTTAGCTCAAACAGACGTCCTCGACTTTGGTTTTTTATGAATCCACGTGCTCGTCGAATCGATTCATAGTGAATCGACAATTCTGACAACCACGATGCCTTGCAGCGGCCTTGTGTGCTCGTTGCCATACATTATTTACGAGAGACAAACATATTGTGTTCATTGTCAACAAGCTAGGGTCTATTAAACTCAATATTTTAGGTAAGTAACTATACTCTAGGTCCCAGAGTCATATGGTTCAGCGGCAGACTTTGCGATACGGGTGCAAATATTGTGAGGAAGTAAGATAGCTAACTAAATAACTGACCATTTATTTACACCCAGACTGATGAGGTAAAAGGTTTTCACAATTTTATTTTCCAGTAATATATATTAATTATAAAGACATTTTCAGTGCGACTTAATAAAACTGTACCTAATATTAAATTATATTCTGTCTTTAGATCACCCCTATATCTCTGAACGGGTAGCCAGAAATACTTAAACCCACCTTTAACAATCTATGGTTTTAGGTCCCTCGTTATAGGGTTCTAGCTTATTGATACCGAGAATTATTTTATAGAAAATCTCTATAACACTGATATATCCAGAAATCGAACCAAAGACCACATACCTATATGCATTTGCATTCACTACCGCTGCGGTACCGAGACAATACATTATATTAGTATAGTATAGTACTGAATAATATTAATTTTATTTTCCATTATAAATGCCACGATACTTGTTTTCTTGACAACTTGCCAAAACATTCCTTTTATTTAATTCATAATTATATGATAATTACTGATTATACGCTAAATGTGATGTGTGTGCTTATTCATGGTTAATCATCATATAGAATATATAGATGATTGTGTAAATATTATTTCCAATGGCTCATTACTTAGGCTAATAAAAAAAGAATATACAGCACAACCGTTGAGTTAATATGAACTACATACATAGGTACTAAAGGAGACAACTCAGGTAAATTTCTGTAACACGATTTACAGAGCATGCTTTCTCACAGGCAACAGCTTGGCGTCGTTGCCTTGATATTATCTACTTGTCAGCACGAGAAGTGCGACCAAGCGAATACTTTAAGCGTGCTAAAATGGTATCTAAACAAATGGTCGTCTTTATTCCCGTTACCTATAATACAGCAGACTAGCGTAACTGGAGGCTGATATATTTAAAGATACTGATTTCAGCATAAATGGGCCGGCTCGACCGGGGAAGAACTACCCTCTCACAGAATACCGACGTGAAATAGCAGTATTCCTACTGTTGTGTTTCGTTCGGTGAGTGATAGTGCCGAAGGCCCAATCACCTTATTTCTCCCTTCCCACTCCTTCTCCTTCCCATTTCCCTTTACTCTTCTTCCTTTCCTAAAGGGTGGGCAACGCGCATGTCACAATGCCTCTGATGTTGCAGGCATCCATAAGCTATGGTGACCACTTACCATCAGGTGGGCCGTATGCTTGCTTGCCACTTTAGTTGCATAAAAATAAATTCCAAATATAAATTAAAATTATTCTAAGAAATACACACATAAATCACATAGAAAACCTTAATGTAAATATAATTAATAATTATTTACATTAAAGATTTCTTTCCTACACACACAACACTTTGAGCATCGGATTGACTGTCACTGTGAGATTCAAGCGACAACACGAATGACCTTTGATAAGGCAGGAAGGCGAGCGAGCGCATGATCCATTTTTTAACCAATTAATGTATTTTTTACAAAACATATTTGGAACTAGAATCGATGACTCCAGAACCTTCTCAATATGTCCCTGGCTCAAACATTCATTACATATTTTAGGTGGTGAGCCGCTGCTTCGTTTGCCATCTCAGGACAATTGAAACAAAGAATTTAAACGTTTTAAACAGAATAAACCTCGATGTAAACCGTATATTTATATTAAATGTATATGTATTGTTGAAGATACTGTCTGAGGCTATATATAGATTCTCTCGCGGAAGTAGTCGATGAGTGATCCGTACCACACGCCTTAGTTTCGTTATGTAGTATCTAAACATATGGTACAGTGAGGTAGGCTTACGTGTGGTTGCTTCGTGCTTCCTGTTCCTTTTAAGCATAGAGATAGTACTATTGACACTATATTTGATTGTGTCTTTGGTCTGGTGATTAGAAAATACATACATACGGCTGTGAGTCATGAGAAGGCTTAATAAAAAGTTATTCGGCTTTTTGGTGAATTATTCGGTTTTGTGATAATACTTGGTGGTAATTTTCATCGTATCTACCTCGTAAAGCACTCATAGTTGTTACTGCGTCTGATCTTTGTCTAGTCGTGTTGTATTGGTGTCACATCAGACTTAAAGAGTGAGGGAGTTAAGAATGTATTTGCATAGTTAAATTTTTTTATTTATGCAGTTGTGCAATATTATATCTTTTGTGCATGGCTAGTCTTCGTTAAGATTGGTCAATGCAAGAGCAGTGAGAGAGTTTTAAAAACATTAGATCTAATTTATAATTTAGTTTTAATATAATTTTATAAAAGCTTTTACAAAATGCACACATACATTATTTTTGTGTAACATAGTTGTTATTCAATTGTTATTTGTTTTTAAGATTAATTCCGAACTAAGAAAATGTTTATTGCGAAATTATAAGTACAGTAATATTGATTAGTCTGTCGTTACTATGAACACTTAGTAGGTACCTGAAAGAGGTAACGAGTGCAAAAACGTGCTTGACGATTTATTTACTGATAAATTTGTCAACCCGTGACCACGGTCGATGCAAGTCGGTGAAAACGTCGGCAAACAAGTAGGTTTTAATCTTTAAATTCGCGTTTAAGATTAATTTTCATCCAAATCTGTACAACGCTTTTCGTGTGATTAAGTAAGACACCCCTAAACTTCTTCACAAAAGGAGACTGGCGGGTTTCTTAGGAGCGTTCGGCCTGGTCACCTACACGGATAATTTCAATGTTTCCTGATAGCATTATTAATTAGAAAACCATGTATGGTTGTAACTTTTTCCAAAAACTTGTCTGTAAGTAGATATAAGGCATTACCTTATGACTTATGACATTGACATAAGGTTAAGTCATGCACGAAAACTTGCTTGTAACTTATGTTTATAGTTTAGAAACGCCGCCGGCGCGGGACCACAACGACATCGTCAGATAATGACCTACGGGTGACAAGTAACAGTTTGGTGCCAACCTAAAAAAACTATTAACTATTTTTTTATTATGATAGATAGATATTAAGTAAATAGTCGTTTTCAAAAATCTGTAAATTGAATTGAAAGTCTTATAAAATATGTCATTACCCTGGGCAACATCTACATCTACTTTAGGATATAAGTGATAAAGGAACTAATCTCATTTAATGTACAAAGTGGGAGTGTATCAATTATATGCAAGTATCGATTTTTCACATTGTAGCCGCTAACTAGGAAATTATTTTTCTCCACTTAGACAAATTTTCTGAAAATAGTACTGAAGAAAATAATTAAGGGTTAATATCAACTATTTTTTCGTAAAAGTTTCATTTCTGTAGATGTTCAGGCCGAAAACCGCCAGTCTCCTTTTAGAATTATATTATTAGTAGGACGGATAGCAATAAAGTATGCCTTCTGATTGATAGAAACTTATTGATTAGTATTAGATCCCAGAGTCATATGTCATTTGAGCACAACTGGTTTAGAAATATATGTAGGTGAATCGGACAAAACCTTGCGTGAGTAACATAGTCTTCTTAAGGAGTTCAGGCAACCTTACTAACCGTTCAGAACGTAATACTGATTGGTTGCTCGTCGTAATCTTGTAGTCTGCGAGCTGCCTTGAGTGGGTAGGCTTTTCTAGGTAAGTCGATGATAATTCAGGTGAGATAGCGGTAGTCAGATCATTTGTATGCCATCTTTTGTGAGGTTTCCTCTTTGACCCACTCTAACTTTAAAAGAAGATTTACGATCTACAACTAATTAAATAGATTGATTGTACGGTAACCGTTCAACTCACACGGGATAAGAAATTGTGTGATGCAGATATGATTGTCCATTGTTAGTATGTTTGTAAAATCACCTGCGATACAGGAAAAATTGTTAGTGGCGCGTTCTCTTTTCAAAACACATAATTTAAATAGTATATAGCAGATAATTTCTTGATAAATTCTCTTAATACAATGGAACATACTGATGTTATCTGGATGGATTTACATCGAACTTTGACATACATTTTTAACTAAAAGCTGTGTAAAGTATCATAATATTATTAGCGTGATGATAATAATAGCATTGCAATCCTATTCTCGGCTTTAGGCGGAGCTAGGCCGCGAGAGTGTCGGCCGGCGACCCGAGTGCGGTAACTGGGTCGTCGCGCACGTGACATCGCCATCCGAACACGTGTTGGCGGGCCCTGACACCAAAATAGTTCGTGCATACTGCAGTGGCTCTTACCTGCTGTAATGCATTGAGCTAAACGTCATCTCTGATGTTATGGCCTCGATGGCGTAGTGGTTAGTGTAACCGACTGCCACGTCTGAAGTCGCAGGTTCGATTCCCGCACAAGTCAAACATTTGTGTGCATGAACATGGATGTTTGTCTTGGTCTGGGTGTTTCTATGTATAATATGTATTTATTTACAAAATAATAAGTATATATGTATGTTTATCCATTGTCTGTACTGACAAGCTCTGCTTAGTTTGGGCTAGATAGTGTTGTGTGTATGTGATAAAATATTTTTATTATATTATTATTATAATGGGGAGACCAACTGACTGCAATGCATAGGGTTTCGGGTTCGAACCCACGTCGCGCACCTCTGACTTTCGGAAGTTATATGACTTTTTGAAATTATGTGCGTATTGATTGACAATTAACGCCTGCTCCGTGCCTCGGAGAGCATGTTAAGCCGTCGGTCACTGCTGCCATGAACGTCTATGGCAGTCGTTATTGGGAAGTCAGTGCCCTATAATACCCTGACACTGGTCTAGCCTTAGAGTATCGTTAGCCTTCGGGTTGCGGAGGTCAGGTGGCAGCCGTTCCGTGTAAAAACTGATATCCAGTCAAATCCGGTTAGACTAGAAAAGCCGACCCCAAGTGACTTGGGAATAATAGAGGCTAGGGAGAAGAAGATATTATTATTATTATCCTGATAATAAATATGCAGTGTGAAATATCTGTACTTATATTTATTGTTTTGTAAAATTGTTCCATTTGTTCGGTAGTTATTAATGTACAAAGCGCCCTTGGCAGCTAGGTACTTATTTATAAGACGGACCTCGAAATTGGACGCATATTATGTCAGACAAAGACATGGAAAGATGTCAGGGTTCTAAAAATACTTATAACTAATATGTAATTCTAACTGAAATGGTTTATTTACGAAAATAAAGCTGATAAAATAAGACTACGAGCAATATTATGTAATCAAAGAATATTTAACGATTGACTATAAAAAAATTATGGAATATTAGATATTAGCAGAAAAATTATCAACAGTGTCAACGAATAATTCGATATAGTTAAATCAACAACGCCTGTCATCATGATCACAAGTTGCTTGTTTCACGCGCTTACGGTAATACGATGTAACTTAAACTTATTACAAGGATATAAATAAATATATTGTTAAGCACGTGCAAAAAAAGTGTCAGAATAACAACATGGAGAAACAGAGCACATATTGTTTTTGTAGTTTTTAAGTTTTCCGGGAAAATGCAAGGTTTAGGTTAGTTTCGTTGCCGCGGTTTCGTTGCTATACTTAGTTCTAAGGAAACATTTTCTTAAAACCACTGCAACAAACGTACAAGTTAATAGAAACTTGATTTTATGTACAGGTTGCTTTTTATAATATAAATAGAGAGGATAATCGAAATCCTTGTTAGTTTCCGACACCACAGAACTATGATATACGTTAACAAAACCAAATATTATTGCGCTTTACTATCAAGAATATCCAAGTAACTGCACTGAGTAGATTGTTGTCTCTGACAATCGACTGTATCTCTAAGGCTGTAAATACTTGACAAAGAAAGTGTGAGAAACAAAAAAGATCCCATGTACCAGACAACAAAACACTTTTCTCTTAGGGAATATATTTACAATGTTGATGTTCATGTTGTTATACTCAATTTTCAACAAAATTTAGTAAAACAACACAAGAATGTTTCGGTATATTGCTTTTCTTTAAAATAATCACGTGTTTGGTCATGACTGATGGACGCGTCGCGTGACTAGAAGGTTAGACTTTTCTTGGCCCAGAGAACGAGTTACCATTCAACGAGGCAATGTTGCCAGTCTTTTGGGCACGTTTCCAGCATTGCTGAGAAATTTTACGACGCCGAATCCAGCTATGTGTAGATTTCGCTTTATTTTATATAGCCTATTAACCTAATGAGTAGCAGCGACACCCGGGCGGCCAGACATATGTATTAGGTTTTCCATTATGTCTGGTATTGTAAGAATGGACAAGTTAAAAGATTATTTTCGTTTATGTATGAATATATATGTACTTGTATGTATATAAGATGAATTTATTCTTAGCCATCGACTATTATTTATTGCTTTATACATTTTCAAATAATTTTGCTATTTATATGTTTTAGAGATTTAAATCCTCGATCATGGGCAAGTTAAGTGAATGAGCTGATTTTAAGTCAATGTAGATAACATTAAATTGGATATAAATAGTCAACTAATGTACTGGAATGGTACAAATAAAGGCAGTTCAATAACACTTTTATTGCTATCAATGACAACTTCGATGTTAATCCATATATTATTATGTTTTATCTAACAACGCCTTTGCTTGCTACTGATAAACGAATTACCAATCCATATAATAACAGTATACAGAAAGATAATCTTCAGCCTTCAACGAAGTCTAAAATTATTACAACTCGTACCTACTTAGTGCACCGATACTATCATTGTTTATAAATAATCCGAATATACATATCATAGATGTTTCTAAATAGCAGCCGTCATTTAATTTTTTAAACATTGTAGCAATAATGTTTGATTAAGCTTTTGTCTGTTTTAATATTTGTCGTATCTTTATATCCATATATAATTCTTCTGTCTATATGTATGTCACTGAACTCCTTATAAACGGCTGGCCCGATAAAGAAGCCTCCAGAGTCAGACCAACGACCTAAAGAAAACACATTTTCTGACCCTTGCTGGCCATTATTATTTATTGTATAATATTAATAATGATATTCTATCACATACACACAACACTATCTAGCCCAAACTAAGCAGAGCTTGTACTATGGGTATTAGACAATGGATAACAAAATATCGAGACCAAGACAAACACCCATGTTCATGCACACAAATGTTTGACTTGTGCCGGAATCAAACCCGTGACCTCAGGCGTGGCAGTCGGTTAGACTAACCACTACGCCATGAGGCCGTATGATTGACCGTTTTCTCACGATCAGACTATCGTCATTCTTTACATTAGAACTAACAATTTTACTATTGCTATTGTGCGAGCACGCAACATTATACGGTACAGAACAATAGTTTTGTAATTTCCGAAACCCACGACGTACAAATGAAACAAAAGTAGGTACTTGTCGTTTCAACATGGCATTGATCGGTCAACGACCTAGTTTGTAAACGACCTACATCATAAATAATCGTAATGCGTAAGCGCCGAGGCAAACAACTCGTTTCAATAATAAAGCATTATTATAATATTATTATTGTTTTATACAAAAACAGAACATTTCTTATTATACGGCTAGAAGTTAAATCCTGCTTGAAGGTAAGCGATTGCTGCTGCCTATTGGCGCTTTCGTTACGAATGCTACGATTACGTTAATAGTCGCATGCTTTAAGTGTTTGCATCGGTACCATAATACGTAGGTACATACATAGTCCCTCGCCTACATATATAAAGAGGTAGGCAGATGTGTATTACGCACATCATTTCGAAAAGTCATATATAACTGCCGAAAGTCAGAGGTGCGCGACATGGGTTTGTACCCGAGACCCTCTGCATTGCAGTCTGTTGGTCTCCTCACTGAGCTATCGCTGCTCCAACTTAAAAACTATTTGACTATACCGCGGCAATAGTTCGCCCCTATTACGTAGGCGTAATAGGGGCGAACTATTGCCGTGGTACTATAAGTAGGTATAAGAAATTACTACGTCGCGTCGCAGTACATTTATTGGTTTTATCTATTAGTATAAGGTTCTAAGGCCATTGGCCACCGTGCTGGTAATGTAAGCGGTAACCCTGGGGTTCATGGGTCATGGTCATAATCCACAAATAGAGGCAGTTACATAAATAACTGAACAAGAAACAAATTTGATCATTATTATGTCTTTTTCTGCACCCCTGATAACGTGTTTGAGAAATTTCTTGATGATCAGTCGAGTAGTAAAGACATGAAAGCGTAACAAACAAATAAATAAGCTTACATACTTAAGTTTTATATAATATAATAGCGGCGATAGCTCAGTGGGGAAACCAACAGACTGCAATGCAGAGGGTCTCGGGTTCGAACCCACGTCACGCACCTCTGACTTTCAGAAGTTATAAGACTTTTCAAAATTATGTGCGTATTGATTGACAATTATCGCTCCGTGCCTCGGAGAGCACGTTAAGCCGTCGGTCCCGGCTGCCATGAACATCTATGGCAGTCGTTATTGGGAAGTCAGTGCCCTATAATATCCTGACACTGGTCTAGCCTTAGGGTATCGTTAGCCTTTGGGTTGCGGAGGTCAGGTGGCAGCCGCTCCGTGTAAAAACTGATATCCAGTCAAATCCGGTTAGACCAGAAAAGCCAATCCCAAGTGACTTGGAAATAATAAAGGCTAGGGAGAAGAAGACTTAAAACAGCTTTACATTATTTTAATAAACCTGCTACAAAAAAAAATAAGTATTTGCTTTTATTTTTATTTCGACTCCCACACCAGGTATTCTTGATTCGTGACCGAGTTTACATACATTCAAACACAGATACAATCAACACCCAGACTCGGAACAGCTATTTGTGGACCACACAATTTTTTGTGTCCGCTATATCCTCAGATAACTTACAAAATTCGGTGCAGTAAAAGTGGCAAGATGATTACTTAAACCATTAAGCCATCCGAGCAGACGATATATTTTTGAAAGATATAGTAAAAGTGTGTATCCATTTATCTATCTACTAAATACTTACTTATCCTTACTTATCAGGCAAATGGTACGTCACTTGTTTGCCAAATCGTAGCGCCATTCTGCATTTACAATCGGTGCAAATACAATTATTTCGTTTGGGATTTAATTTTAATTATTTGTAGCCTCGACCATAAATAATTGAATCTACGGATTCAAGGAGCTTGGCTACTTATGTGTTTTTTATTGACTTAACAATATAAAAATCTGTGTTTGTTAAGCATACGATTGACGCCTCACGTGACGAGAGGCCTTACCTTTCCTTGCTACAAACAATCGATCAAAAAGTATCGATTTCTAAAGCTTTTCGGTTATTATAATAAACACACGTCTTGTACATAAAAATTGTATAGTATATTTCTTTAACGTTGCTATATTCAGCTATATTTACGTGTTTAGTTTAATAATGCAATTCTCGTACTATGATTAACCACAAAAGCAATAATCATAAAAGACATTCATAATGGAAACGTGTCTATTCGGAGACCACAAAAATGTACCCGTGTAGGATCAAACCAACACTCCGCGCTTGCAATGACGAGTCAAACACTTAAACTACTACGCCTTATCTTATCTTGTTACGGGGGCCAGTCAGTGCAGACCGGCGACACTTCGACCCAGTGGGATCTTTTGTGTTAACCATTATGCCTTAGTAAATACATTTAGTAATACGTGAGAACTGTTGGCTAAATCGATTGCACGGTTGGCGTAGTGGCTTAAGGGCCCTCTTGCCACTACCACTGCGCCGAGTGTTGTGGGCTCGAATCCCACACGGGACAAAAAATTGTGTGATCCACAAATGGTTGTTTCGTGTTCATTGTGTGTTCATTGTACCCGTTGTTTGAATGTTGTGAATTTTAAGATACGTTGTCATTGTAATAACATTTGCATACCTACACGTGGAAGATGGAGATACTTACTTACAATTGTAACACCTTTATATCATTGTACCCATGTTCGCAATAAATAAATTAATTGATTGATTGAATGTTTGTAAAAATCTACAATCTTATTTTTTTCAAATAAAGATATTATCATTATGTTTCTGTTATCACATGTATTTTCTAACATATATTAGGAAAATATTGGCCCTTTGGGAGGCTTACACGGAGACATAGGTTCAACGTAGGAATATTGTTAGAGGTACAGCCAGCAATAGTTGAACGTTGAAACAGCACGCCGCCGAGCGCACCGCGTGCTATCATTGATCGCAGTAAGTGTGTCAGGGCTGGCAGCACGGACACGTGACGTGACTCCGACAACGTGCGTGCTACGCTTGTCTCTTCCTACGTTTCTAACTGTACATTATATTATACACTGCATGTGGTACCATTGAACTTTGTATATCTATTATATTATACACGTGGCGAGATATTTTTTTATGTAGGTATACGTATTTCTTATATTTTTATTAGAAACGAAATATGCCTATCCATTTTTGGTCGTAAGCATAAGCCTACATATGAAACGTAGGCATATTTCGTCAAGTACAGTTTTAGGTAATATGGGTAGAGTTCCAGACTACGTGCTGCTACTAAAAGTTTCTTGACAGAAAAATCCAATAGCACTTTGCATGATCCTAAAATGGAACCTAAAGTGCGACCGCTGCACCACCGTGGCTGCCCCCATACGTAGATTTATTTTTAAATGTAACTCTTGCTCTTGATGTAATTCCTGTGCCATGTCGCGGTGAACTATTCAAATACAAAGTACACCTAAGTCCAGAACAATTATTTTTTGCTCACACCAATTTTTGTCCCGTGCGGGAATCGAACATACAACAGTCAAATCAAAGTCAATAATCTTTATTTCCATAAAAATATGTAGACAGTTTTTGAAAAATAAAAGGTCATAAAAATTTCATCTTCTAAATCACTACACTACTTGTGCAGTCATAGATATCTAAGTTAACTAAGTTATTTAAGTTCTCTGTTACCCTAGTATCGTTTGCCGTGTTTCTTAGTATTCTACTACTACGTATTTCCTCACATACAATACGTAACACTGCACGTTTGTCCGACCAAACTTATGCGAAGAAATGCACGAGGCAGACCTCTACATATTATTAAAGGTTACACGTGTTTGGGCATCCATTTTTTTAAGACGGTTTGTCGATTTGAGTTCGTGATTATAGCATTGCTTACAAACAATACTAGTTCTTAATTGATATATATTTTGAATGAAACATTTGGAAATGTAAATAAACAGTATGAACGCTGTTATGAACTGTGATCAATAACATCTCATTTTTCTATGTAGACTAGAATCGTCATTGGATATATGTATATACAGAGTTTTATATAATGTGGTATTATTCATCCCGTGCTGTATATAGATTAGATTCAGCCTGCAGATTTGCCTTTTCTATTGTAAATATCCTGTTTTAATCCAAGACATGATCTAACTATGTGCCAAATTTAAACAAACCGTTCACACGAGTAACTTATATCCAAACTTCTTCACACACATTCACATTTATATAATACTAGCCTTCTATGCTTACTAGCTAGTTCTTTTAACATTAGCTGCTGTGACTGAAATAAGCTCTGAAACATTTTTATTACAAACTAGATGACCCGGTGTACTTCGTATCACCATTTAACGAATTTTCTATATTTTCTCACCGTTAAACCTTCCCTGGACTACGACAAACATTTCAAAACCAAATTCAGCTAAATCGGGCCAGCCGATCTCGAGTTTTAGCGAGACAAACGAACAGCAATATATTTTTATATATATAGATTAGGGGTTAAAATATGAAATTGCCGATTTGTACTGAAAAATTAAAACTCGTTTTTTCTAAAATGTACCATATTTATTTAATCGAAATATTTACCCGCATTGCTGCCATCTAAACGGAAAATAATTTATGCCTTTACGATAGAACCCCGGGGATCTAGATTCGACAAACTGTGAAAGCATTTTGGACTGCCTCCTGAGAAGAAAATTTGTTTTCACGTAGAAAATTGTGCAAATTACGAAAAAAATGGTAGTTTGTTGGAGCAAGATCTGACGAGTACGGAGGATGGCGTATCGTTTCTAACTGCAGCTCCTGTAGAGTTACAACGGTTTCTCGTGCAGTGAGGGTTTGCGTTATCATGAAGCAATAATGGTGAAGATCGTTTCACGAGTCGGGGCTGTTTCACTGCCAGTTTCGCCATCATTGTTCGAAGTTCGGCACAGTAAACATCTGCTGTTATTGCTTGACCAGACCTGAGAAAGCTATAGTGAATAACACCATAAAGAGACCACCAAACAGTTACCGTTACCTTTTTATTGGTAAGCTTTGCTTTACGGCACTATTGCAGCGTTTGACCTGGGGTCAGCTATTGCATTTTTCGCTTACGGTTATCGTCACATGTCACAATTCGATCCAATATTCCTTCATTTCTGTACCTACCGATTCAACAAGGCAACACAAGTTTCAACACGCTTTTCTTTCTGCAGATCAGTCAAATCATGAGGCACCCATTTTTCATATCTTTTATCTTATTGATTTGATGCAAGTGAGCCAATATTGTAGGTAGGATAACGTTAAACCATGCCGCTAATCCTTGGTAGTTAGTTAGTTAGAGTTAGTTACCGTGTTAGTTCCGCATCGGAACTCGTATTAAAAAATCGGATCATTGAAGAATCCATCTTTCCCGTCTAAGCTGAATTAAAAAAATCATCGAAAGGCGAAAATAAAAGATTGCACATTTTTTTAAAACAAGAATTTTATTGGTATCATCTGGAAAAAGTTTCACTCGAAAATCTCACGCTCAAGGTTTTATGTCAATTCAAAGTATCTATTACTATACAACGGCAACTTCATATTTAATATTAGTAAGTTAAGTAACAGCCTTTATAAACTTTCCCACTGCACGGCACGGTTTCCTCTCAATATCGGAACAGTTAGACCATAGTACGTCACCCTGATCTACTGCGGGTTGCCAAATACCACACGTGTCCTACACATGCACTGTGAATATACATACATAGTTAGTCACATTTGTGGCACAGCGCTAGTGAATGAAACTACAGTGCATGAGGCTTAGGGTTCGAAAACCGGTTCGGGTCAAAAACAAATATTGAATTTTTCTGTTAAGAAATCAATAGCAGCCCGTAGTTAGGAAGTAGGCGGTGTTAGACGCCCCCGTGCCTCGAAAAGTACGTAAATCCGTTGGTCCGGCGGCTGATCTCTCTCCAGTCGTGTCGGATTACGGACCCATCTGATCATGAATGAGGGAACAGAGCACTTGTGTTTGCGCACACACTTGTGCACTATAATATCTCCTGCGCAGATGGCCAGTTCCTTTAAGATTGGCCGCCGTGACCAAAATTCGGTGTGGAGGACATTACTATTAGTCACATATACCCGAAGGGATAGACAGAGATGTTTTACACCTAAATAATTTAGGTCCCTTTATTCTGAATATATTTTCCAAATACTGCTACGACCTCTTATAAACTTCAATCACGTATTCAGATTACATGTTGAATTCGTAACGATAATAAATATGTATTTAAGTTGACATAACCTTGAGCCTATTAAGTCTGTAAGTAGTATTATTACATATTTTTATTAGTATACTTAGGAATATTTGAAAGCAATTAAGATCAGGTTAAAAGTACCCTAAACCGTTTTAAAGAAAGGTCAGGTTATAGGAATCCTAAACGGACAAGCGTGCATTCTTACTATCCTAACTAATATTATAAATGCAACTGTGAGTTCGTTTGTTTGTTTATTTGTTACGCTTTCAGGCCTCGACTACTTAGCCGATCATCGTGAAATTAGTAAGAGTACTTTTCATCAAGGAAAATATATTGTTTCCGGGAATAGCTAGTAAAAGATTTTATAAAAGCGAAGGAAGTAAAAGCGGTTTGCTAGGATAGGTGTATTACATGCACAATTATCGTAGGAAATGGAAATCCGTAGTCTCTGCCTACCTCTCTGGAAAACAGGCTTGAATGTACGTATGTATGTAATTACCACCTTAAATTGCAGGTATGGCGTAGTGGTTTAGGAGATCGCCTCGCTACTGCCAGTGCAACGAGTGTTTGTAAAAACTTCGCAATACAGTTGGTAACATTATTAGTGCGAGTGTTGCCTTTTTAGAGTTTGAAAATACTCTTATACAACAGCTTTGTCCGTCCGTCCGTCCGTCCGTCTGTCTGTTATACAACTTTCAACTCAAGAACCGTAAGAGCTAGAGACTCGCAGTCAACGCCATTCGACTCAGCATAGTCGATATACGCCTGAAATGACTATGACCTTTGACCTCTAACTCAAGGTCATGTGGTATCACGCGACCTTTGCATATTACTTGAACCATTTCTTCGAACTCTAAGATTTACGGCAATTCATTGCCGATTCTCACTTGTTTAAATGGATAGGAAGTACTTAATTAGATCTTATGAAATAATTCCACAGACGCAACATTATTACAATTTTATATTACCTACCATAGAATTAGTAGGTAATTTAATTTAACTATAATGATTCCATCTTACACGTGCTTCCTAGGAAATGCTTGTTTTATAGGAAGGCGTATGCATATTAGTCTTAGTAAAATGAAAATCTTGACGGTATAGCAATATTTAAAGTAACTCCATGGGGAAATACCGACTCATGTGTTAGACGCTACTATACTATAACTTGTCCACTATACCTACAAGTTTGAACCTTGAACGGATGAGTTGGGTTTCTGCATGATTCAGGAACGATGAAAGAAGTACATTTTCGACAGAGCTGAGTTGGTATGAGTGATCGGACACCCTTCGCAGCGATCACTTACGCACAATGACCCAATTGTGAGATAACTCGTCCAAATAACTAACTAACGCTTAATTTAAATATTTTTATTTGCGTTAATAAACTTATAGTTTGTATTATTATAGTATCCAGGCAAATTTGAATACAATCGTACGGGCAAAATCTAAGTGAATGTTCTCTGATCAAATCAGAAAGTCTCTAGCGAAAGGTCAGGTTAAGCGAGTGTCAACGAGCTTGCATGAAGAATGTGTTGAAAAATCCTATGAGGGAATCGAATCCACAACATTCAGCGCACTGGCAGTGGCCACCTCAACCACCGCGCCACCTACGTTGCCCGGTCCTTGGTGACTAATTTCGTAAAGTATTAGTTTTATATGGGTACCTCTGTCTTGTCATTTGACGTCTTTAAAAAAAAAATATTTTATATAAGATACAACATGTCACAGATATAACGCACAATCTCAAACACCCCAATTAGATTATTAAATTGTAATAATAATATAATCATTAAAATTTAACTTTTATGTACTTAAATATTTTAACTTAACGAATTAGTTCTCCATATTGTGCGCGGATAGTAGGTATGGGTATTTACAATAAATCTAAAATTATTGCCTTTATTGCATCAAAAACCTTATTGCCTTGAATTATGATACATTTCGTTTATTACAGCTGTTTAATAAATTCGTTTTAATTATTTTAGGGATAAAATATATATACACATGTATATATGCTGCTATTGGCTTAGTATGGGTTTTCCAGCTAGCGACTCAAACACAAATGAGTGATTAAATTAGTTAGAAACACATTGACATGACACACGACTAATCACTTATCTAAACTGCATAACGGAAAAAACGTTAACACATATGTGCTCATGTGCTGAACGTAATTGATGTGTTTGTGATAGTACGAGTTCTTGCTAGTGATAAAAAAATAATGAATAGTGCATATGAATATAGACCAACACAAGGTTGGATTAAGCGGCTTAGCCCTGGACAACAAAAATGTGAAGTGTCCACCGAACAAAAAAAAACAATCTAAACCTCGAAATAATTTTAGTTATATCTCGCGTGAAGTATCAGGTCTGAGGCCCTTGTTGCCGTCCCCTAAATCTATTTATGCACATTTACATATACCCATGCCCACATATCCGAAGAAGTAGAGAGAGTAGTATTGCACCCACATTTCGTTTGTCGTCTGAAATACCACGTGATAGGCGGTGAGCTTATTGCTGTCTTCCAGGCACATATCGAGACACGGCGTTGCTATTGTCCTAAGAAGAATACTCAGTAACACTTAGCCCAACTCTAGATAAGAACACGATACCTCACAATCGCAAACATAAATGCAAATTTATCCCACGAGACTAACGCATAGCAGCCAGTGATAAATAAAAATAAGAACATACTCTTTTTAGATAAGAGGGGATAAATGTTTTCAATATTAAGTTTTAATCTAGTCATAACATATATGTGGCATCCAAGTATGACTTTTACAGGTTTATTTTAAATATCAGTATGATTTTAAACGTAACCAAGTGAATAACTGTTCTAAAGTTACGAACCTGTTCGCCCCTCAAGGTTCTACCCATAATAGGTATTTGTTAGATTTCTTCTTAAATCCATCCAAAAATAAGGCTCCATCGACATAATGAAAGGGGCGAAAGTCAAAGGGCGTACGGGCTCGTAGCCGTTCTAATCACGTTGCTTAAGTAACATATAGGTACTTGCATATAATAATAAGATGTCATTCGCGATTAGGCCCCTATTTCCTCCAAATATAATCTGTTTCCTTCTGCATGGATCAATCTATCTTACCAAAATTGGTGTTATCGTTTATCCATAAAATGTAATAAATAGACAGAGCTACTTTCAAAATCCGCACTGGGCTAGTGTGATGGTCTATGAGAAGGGTTAAGACATATCCTGCAATAAGTAGAGACCTGTGCTCAGCAGGTCAGCGTAGTGGCCTAACTCTTCTTACAATAAAAAGATTCCTGTGGCCAGTAGGACAGTTTATATACACGGCTAATATTATTATATTATACTTTTACAATCTTGCATTCATAAACTATGCTCGCCTGGGACCTTAAAATTATAGCTATCGAAATATTGAACTAATACACCTCTGGTTCTGTAATACCCATGAGGATAATGTCCTCCAGACCGAATTTCAGTCACGGTGGCCAATCTTAACGGAGACTGGCCATCTGTGCAGGAGATATTATAGTGCACAAGTATGTGCGCAAACGCAAGTGCACTCTCTGTTCTCTAACCCTCATGATCCGATAGGGCGGATAATCTGACACGACCAGAGAGAGATCAGGCGCAGGACCAACGGCTTTACGTGTTTTCTGAGGCACGGGGTTGTCTAACACCGCCAACTTCCCAACTCCGGGCTCGTATTGAGATTTCTTAACAGGAAAACCCGATTCGTTTTTGTTGGCCCGATCCGGGATTCGAACCCGAGACCATGAGGTCTCGGGTTCGAATCCCGGATCGGCATGCGTGCGTGCATGCGTGCATGAGCACAGCAGTCGCATTCACTACCGCTGCGCCACGGAGGCAGTTATATGCCCTTTGAAGATATAGGAGAGAGAGAGAGGTATATATTTATCTGTATGTATATATCAAAAAGCCGCCATAGTCTAGTCAACAAGTGCTTTTTTGGTCAACTTTTTCAGCAATCTGGGAATAATATGAACGAGGTGTCATTCGATTCGGAATGGCATGTAGATGATTTTTGATAAGTTCAAGTGCCGCTTGCAAAAATTGCAAAACATATAAACAAAGAACTAAAAAAAAGGGGTTTTAGTTTTTTGCAAATATCCTAAACTAATTAAGATTTTTCAAATGTAAAAAACGATTCAAAAAGGTATCTTGACCCAGAGGGATGAAAATACGGCCGAAAACGGGTACTCTGGCTTGCGCAAGCCACGCCTACTTCGGACACTTTATCAATAAAAAATATTTAACATATTAAATATAAAATTTAGGAAATTAAAAAATTCAGGGGCCTGCTGGATAGATAAATGAACAATAATCCACCGGTTTTGTTTTAATCACAATTTCTCAATTAGTTATGCAATAGTTAATTAATAATTTTTTGCTGCTTGAATGTTCATGACATTGCAAGTGTGATAATTGTTAAACCATATATTTGAGAACTTTTTCCTTTCTTGGAGTTTTCTTGAAAGGCTATTTTTCCGAGACTGCTGAACAAAGTTGACCAAAAAAGCACTTGTTGATTAGACTACCATAACGTAACTGTACGACGACACTGATGAGGCTTTAGTTATATATGTATAGTCAGGCGCAAGTATGCAGTAGCGCTGCGCGGCAGTCGTCTCTGTGTTAGGTTATAGTCCAATATTTATTTATATTATAACTGGTACCAGTATTGTATATGTATATCAGTATTAGAATGTACCACCAGCTTGGGATCCAGTAATACAAATAGTCAAACCCAAGAAGAAGCAAACCACAGCTAGACTTCATGATACTTTGAGCTCATTCTGCGTAAATAGAAACACAAATGATTAAATTATGTTCGGGTACTTTGAAATAACTACACTGGAACATTGAGACAACTACCATCTTAGTCTCCCCGTGACCATGGCTGCTGAAAAGCAACCGAAACGTCGGGGAAAGTGTAAAAATAAATTAAATCTAAATAGTTTTAATAATAATTTAATTAGCTTAAAAATTAGTAATGTTTAATAGTAGTAGAAGGGTAACAATTTTCAAAATTTTGTAATAAAGTGTTAAATAAACAACGCGATAAAATCCGTATATAGCAGTTTAATTTCAATGGTACCAGTAAATATATATCCATACGGTATATCATCAAGTTATTTTATTTGACTATCTACAACGAGAACACTTCTCACTTATTCCTACTTAACCTTCAATTCAATTCAACTCGTACTAGCCGTACGGGTTGAAGGTTATGTTATGGCGCCTTTATAACATATCGCAGCTAGTTCGCCCTGAGTCTATAAAATAGATGGAGTATCATCAATTTAATCTTTAATCGACACGTTTAAACATTTAAAGTAAGAAAATAAATGAAAACGCTTACAATATATGCACATAATTTTAAATTATTTAAACGATTCTCACGTGAGTATTTGTATTAGGCGCACATTCGGACACCTTGACATCTCATAAACATACACAGATTTGTTATGTATGGAGAATTTTGTTTGTACATTTCTTTTGTAACTTTTCAAGGACATTAGTCTAAGAGGGACAGGTAATTCCTCCAAAACTTGGAACAATCCTAGTTGAGAAGTTTCTCCACAGAATATATATTGTGTACTATACTTCCAGCAGCCTAATAATAATGTATTGTCTTGTGTGATGAGTTGGGTAGGTTGGGTAGGTAATCTATTAAAAGTCATTTTGTGTCTCTTGCACTGTTTATACATTAAGTATAAGTAAGCGTAACATTAGTTAATAGTTACCGTACCAGGTAATACGCGAATGGGATCTCGGGCAAAGTAGAATAATTGAGTGTGAAACAGACCGCGGAAAACGATAATAGACTTGCGCCTATTAGGTACATGGTAATAACGTAGATAATAATATTAGTGTGATACAGGTATATCATATCAACATTTCGTCACATTCGTCATTTAGGTGGAGGCCTGCCTACCCCCTTAGAGGCTTTAGGCGTGAGACTATGTATGTAAGCGTGAATAAGAGGTATCAATCGTGCTGCCGATTTTAAGAACCAGTTGCTAAGCTGGATGAAAGGTACGAAAGTTAGTAGTCTTCTGATGATAGCAGAACGCTTCTTTATGGAGTCAATATAATTACTTAATACTGACTAAAGATTCACATTTAGATTAGATTCAGGACACAAAAGAAGATTCTTTGGTTGGTATCTTTAGTAGAATGGAGGAACTGCGTAGATAGCAATAGGTTTGCCGCCTATAACTTAAAATATAGCTAGCAAAATGTAGAAAATAATACACCTTTCTTAACTCCTTCAAGGATGTGTATAAACGTTTACATATATATATATATAAACATAAGAGAAAAGTCACTACAAAAATTCGTTTCGTCAATTTAAAACATCAAACGATCTTCAGCTGCAAGGTATATCAATCATGCTTCAAAGCCGCTCCTGTAGCGGACTCTACCGCCAAACTAAACACTGCCACAAATAAAGAAAGATGAGCTAAAGACATTAATGTGAATAAGTGTTAGGAATTTCAGACACTACTTAGCTTTTAAAATTACTTGCCTTACTTCAATGTAATTAAATATAAATCAACAATGAATATAAATACGCTTGCAGATATGAAAGACTTATTGTCGCCATCTATTGACAATACTTACAACACTAAAGCCTACAAAAAGCGCTAATAGATGGCGCTTTAATAAAAATAGCGCAGTTATTAGTACTTCAGATTAAGACACTTGAATCTGTCGGTTTCCTTTTTTAATACACTAGACACCTTGATCGTTTCATGGCAGTATGATACATTCCTCGCCACAAAGTCACGTTATATTAAGTGTCGAGTTATCGACTGGTACGTTAGCATAGTGACAGTTATCGGTCCATTACCGAGACGCCGCGTCGTATACGGAGACGTTGTAATGACTTATTTCCTGCCAATGACACGATATGATGACAAACATAGGACGCCTCGTAATCATAACTGTCTAGTAATAGTAGCCGCAGACGAGTATGTCTGATGAGAACTAGGTGTAGCGTCACAACTAACGGTATATTGTCACATACTATTATGGGTAAAATATGAAAAAAATATGATGATGTCTTCGATGCCGCCTTGTTGAACTCGTTACCAATAATTTTTATTTTAAAGACTATCCCCGTTTTAACAATTATCCCTATACATTACAAACATATTGATAAAAGCTAACAATATAATTATTCATTTGATCAATAGGTCCATGTGGACGAGGAAGCCTAATCGCATTGTCCAGTAAGAACTATAATGGCTGGATTATAGTTCAAATATTATATTTATGAAGAACTGCGAACTCAAAGGAATCTAATAATTCATGTATCGGGATACAATAAGATTTTCAAACATTTAAACAATGGACATATCATATAGGTACATATTAACATCCAGATTCAAAACAACAATTTACGGACCACACTTTTTTTATATGGAAATCGAATTCAGAACACTTGTCGTAGTGGCAGTGGCGATTGACTACTAAAACCAATACGCTATCTGTGCAGTTTAATTGTCAACGTCGAGATCCTTTCCTCAATAAATACTATGACTTCTTTAGTCTGTTTTCATTTGCCTTTTAATGTAGGTATTATGACGTCACGCACACGCAATACGCGGAATCATATCATGACAACGCTAAACGATATAAATAATATTGTTTGTTTGAATTTTGTTTTTAAAGACAAGTGGGACTGTGACCGATAAAGCTGATAAGCTTGCTCTGTATCTCTACGGTACCAAACTGTCACCGACATTGTATCTGCTATTTGTTTACATTCATGAAAATATGTTGGTGCCGAAAGGTCTGCACGTCACACTACTTGGTGAATTATAATCTCTGTAACTTAAAGCAAACCTTATTTTACTTTTAATATGTGAATGGGGCAAATTGTGATAAATGGTAGCAACGGCTTTGCAAATATGTATGTTTTGTAAGATACCTCTAAATTAGACCTGGATTTGGTATTTTGACCATATTTTTTTTAGGTCTTCTTTATTATACGTCCTTTTATAGAGTGTAAGTTATTCCTACACCAAATTCCATTGATTTAGTTATAAAACGTAATACGTACCCATTGTCGCATATGTAAGTAATACTAGTATGAATATATAAATGTTACTTCAAAATAAGTACCTACTTAATAATATTAATTTTATTTAAATACAATTATTTATTATGTTAGTAAAAAAACATACAGAAGGCTTTCATAAGCTTGAAATTTTAAATATGTAACCTCTTTTATACCAGACCACCGACATAAAAAAGGAAAATTCAGAAAGAGCAAAAAAGTAAACACTCAACAATATATTATTTATTCCATCTGATATTCCAAACAAAAAGTTTATTTGATTTAACTTAGGCTTTACAAACTTGCTTAACAAACTAGTTTCAATTTATTACAAGGATATACATGATCAATTAGACTGCATAGGTATGGTTTGTTGTAATTACATTTGTTCAAAACTAAATAAGCGATATGTAGGTGTGTAAGTTATCCGTCTTACCATCCGGGTAGAATCGAGGTGATGGGAACATAAACGATAACATACCGAATAAAACAAAACTGAAATATATTTATTAATATTTAAAGATTTAAGGAGTCAGCCCACTACCCTGTCTCATACCATGACCGTGCTAGGAACGTGTCAGACAAAAAAATATTCTTTGTAAGGAAATGTATAAGACTAGACTGTTCCGTCACCGACCAGCAGTTCCTATAGCAGGGCGTATCGTGTTGCTTTTCGTGTCTGATACGTTCCTAGTACGGTCATGGTATGAGACGGTGTAGTGGGCAGACTCCTTTAAATGTAATGAATTTATAAAAGCTAGGTGGTCTTTAAAGTGCTTTAAAAATATTTTTGATATAAAACCGAAGTAAATTAATAACATTGGGTAACCTTATAGATACGACACTTATTTGCGATGTTGCCATTCTTAACACGCCAAGGAGAAAACGTTTCAAAGTTAAACAGAAAGATTTCGCTATATAGGTAAGGAAAATAAATTTGCATCAGAGAATTTCGTGTCATTACCACGAGCTCTATGTACATTAAGTATAACTCGTCAGAGTAAATTGAGGTTCACTGAATATCATCGACTGGTATAGCCCATATCGACTGGCATAGCTATTGGAGTAAGTCGGGACCGAGTACTTTACGTGCATCGAGGCATACCTCAAAATGTTATGCAGTACTAAGAATTTCTTGAACGATAAATCTAAATAACGCTTAGTTTAAACTAGGGATCAAACATAAGATTTGACGCACTTTGTTTGATCGTCTGTGTCTTTCCATATATTTTGAAAAGCGACTCAAAGGCCAATGTCTACTAATCAAAATGTATAGTGTTTTTTTGATAAATCTCAACTCCATTTTAACCTCGCTATCGTCAGCTGCGCAAGGAAAGAAGAAGATGAATTTTGAAATATCACTAGAATTTATTGGTTGCATAAACACCTATTCAAACAGAAATCTCTTTTACACCAATGAACCTGCAATATTATCATCTATGCTTAATTATCGCGAAATTTCGGATGCCTACAGCTGTTATTACATAATAAATTACGCAATACTATTTAGGTAATACATTTTTCTATTTCAAACTTTATTACAAAGCCAGTTTATTGCCGTCCGCCGGTCATAGTTCTAATTCGCACTCGCGTTGATAATGAAGTCTGTAAGTGTATTTATATAGATTAGTCGCTCCAGCCCAGTCACATTGTGTGTTCAAATCAGGCTACCGCGCACGTGGGCCTACCCGACGTGTGCGCAAACGCGTGCGTTTCCATAACACTTAGGGTTGCCAACCATAATGTTAAAATCAGTACTATACTTATTTTCGCTTTATAATAAATACTTTTACTGTTCTATCAAAGGTATACATAATTCTGCTTGCATGACCGCTGGTATTCGGAGCTACAAGAAACGTTTTATATTTTAAAAATGATAACAAATTCTTAAAGTTAGGTCCAAAATAAGTTTATAACGTCAAAAGTGAAATACTGCTTACTTTTTAAAATACTGTGTATTTTATATCTCCGACGGCTCGCTCGGCAGCAAAACGTTTTTCTGGATGACGGTACTCTATGTCCTTTTCTCTCCTGTATGCAAAATTTCATGTTGATCAGTCCAGTAGTTCAGGCGTGAAAGCGTAACAAACAAACAAACAAATTCGTATATACTTTATATCTCGTACAAAAAGTTGGGAACCCTATTAACTCCACATCCACACTGGTTATGTTTTCGCTCGGCAGTTTACAATAACAGCTATATGTAAACATGTAGGTGTGTAATTATAATTTGAACTCTAAATAGACAGTTAGAGAAGATTAGTACGCTTATTACTCAGCCTTATCTATAGGTATTATATTTATTGAAGATACGTCATACTGAATAGCTTCAACTAGTCTAAATCATTATTTATTTTCACGTATTGTACGGTATATTTTATCGCGTTATAGCGTAGTGAAGTAATACTTTAGAACTGGGTTTCCACATGAACTACCTCCGCTATCTGCTTTATAGAAGATTGTAGTCAAACAACCGTGGCGCTGAACTGCCATCGGGGGACCAATATTTTATGCTCTTCTTATTGCAAGCAATAAAATAGGTTCAAGTAACCCTTGGATAATTAGGCAGGCTGTATGCTTATTTGTACTATAAAATAATCGACTGATTATACACAGTCGCTTAAACAGTCTAGTTGCGACCAAAAGTGCCGTCCGCTAATTAAACAAGTGAGAATCGGCAATGAATTGCCGTAAATCTTAGAGTTCGAAAAAATGGTTCAAGTAATATGCAAAGGTCACGTGATACCACGGTCAGAGGTCAAAGGTCATAGTCATTTCGGAGGTATACCTATCGACTATGCTGAGTCGAATGGCGTTGATCTCGAATGGCGTCTCTAGCTCTTAAGGTTCTTGAGTTAAAAGTTGTATAACAGACAAACGGACGGACAAAGCTGTTGTAAGTATAAAAGTTTTTCCGAACTCTAAAAGTCGCTAAATGACACGAGGACTATCAATCTAGCGTTTTAGTTAATGGACGACAGAGTAGTGAGCTTCACATTTCCAGTTCGTGATAGATGTATGTAGAAACAACATCCTACAACGTGACTGTGCTTATCATAACTGCCCAGGTTGACCTAAATCGGTCGAAGCGCTCGCATCCTGTCCATCTATTGAAGCATTTGAAACAATTGCCGCATCCGATTTCTACACTTTCACATTTCAAATGAACGGTTGGAACATTGACAAATTGGTCGACTTGCAAATTACCAATGCATGCGTCGGCGGATTCCTTTCCCACGAGACCTAAATCACGTGACTCACAAATAGTTGCCTCGACTATAGTCGAATATGGCTACAATAATACAAGTAAATTTTGATAGACTTATAGAGTTTTGATGAGGAAATGTTGCGGTGAAGCGATTATTTCCTGAGGCGTAATAATCATCATCTCAGCCGAAAGACGTTCACTGTTGGACATAAGCCTTCCCCAAGGTTTTCCAATCAGGCTGGTCTTGGGCCATCCACATTCAACCACTTCCTGCGACCCATATCATGTCGTCGGTCCACCTTATATGGGGCTACCCCTACTGTGTCTTCCGGTGCGTGGCCGCTACTCCAGAACCTTACCGCCCCAACAGCCATCATTCTGCGAGCTATGTGCCCTGCCCACTGCCACTTCAGCTTGGCTGTTCAAAAAGCTATGTTGGCAACTTTAGTTTCGTTGCGAATCTCGTCATTTGATTCTATCCTGCATAATAATAATATCAGCTTATTTTATAAGCAGTCTCTCATCTAAGCTCGAACTTCTTTTTAGATTGACAAAGGTTAGGTCACAGTCTAGCACGCTTTTTCAGCGCGCGTTAGCGCACTTACGTAATATATCTTCGAGAATATTATATAGTACTTACTCTCAGACACGTCTTAGAGAATGTTGTTAAGGAAAACATCCTGAGCACTAGATTAGTTTTTTATTGTCAGTGTTCTGAGGAAACGTTTCCTCACGTTTTTCCTTCACCATTAGAGCGAGCAATAGTTAACTATTTAATATGTTCCAAACTTTTGACTCGAGAATGGCTGTCCAAAGACTTTATACCAGGCATTAAGTTGGAAAAAGAAGATTTCAAATTAGATATGATTTCATATGTCCTTTATTATCCTTAAACATAAAATGAGGCGATTTTCCAACTAGTTTATAGTGATACTTTGCCAATATTTATAGCATATATTAGGTAGCCATGTTTCAATAATAAATTCATTTGGATTTGTACTTTGCCGCAGCAATCTGGTTTATAAACAAATACTTGTGAGAAAGACTCGTGTCCAGCAGAGGAATTCTAATTTCTATTAAGAAATAAAACGATTGCAGATATTCCTGAGATTTTATCCTCTTATTATTCTGCTACATAAAATCAGTCAACTGGTAAATGTACCTACCGCCGTGATTTATATTTTCATAATAAGAAATATCCTTACGTCATATTCATAATACAATTTAAAGTGATACAGTAGCGACATAATACCTGTTAAAAATACTCGATATTTCTTGAACAAGCTTGACTCTATTTGATTTTATCTTATCTGAAATATTTGCTGCACAATAACATTTCATCTCATGAATAATTTATTAAAATTATTGAAGAGATGATACTTAAAAAAACAAATCAGTTACTAAACTGCTTTGTTTTTTTAAGACATCTTTAAAAGAGTCATAAGGCTTTTCAAAATAAATAGTTTTACAACGTTGTTGCAAAAAATGTCGAAATGCTTCCAAAGCTATGAAAATGCACGTCTATCGTAATAAGTAAATAAAATATAAGCGCGAAGTTAACGGCACGGACTCACCTACTCTTATTATATTATAGAAACTTTGATGAGTGTTAACCATAATATAATCTTCGAAATGGGCTTACCTTTGGAACCTTGGAACCTTCTGTAGTTAATAAAACGTAGTGCATCCTTTGGATAGAATATTGGGTTAGAGTTAAGGTGCCTATTTTAAACTTAACTAATTAAAATTTAGCCTATAAGCAGCATAGCCTAGTAGGAGTACGTTGGTCTGTCACGCAGAGCTCTGGAGTTTATTCCCATAGCATGGACTTCTGATTTTTCAAAGTGACGTGAATTTTAAATATGTAGGTAGTTAATTTTCGCTTGCTTTAACAATATAGGTAACATCGTGAGGAAATCTGTATGTTTTAGAGTTCTCTGATGTTCTCGAAGATATGTATTGCAACATGCACTGGACCAGCATAGTGAACTGTGGCTTAAACCATTTCACACTGAGAAGACACGGGTCTTCTCAGTTTGATAAGGGTTAAGCTATAGTTCACTACGCTGGCGAAACTGTTCTGCTGCTGGGCAAGGGCCCTACAGGTTCTTTTTTGTAGTATAGGAGTCAAACGAGCAGACGGATCGCCTAATGTTAAGCGATTACCGCCGCCCATGGACACCCGCATTACCAGAGGACTTTTAAATTTGAGCAAGGCGGGGGGAGGAATGGTGTTTGGGCCTCCGGTACCCTCACTCATTCCACGAAATACAACGCAAGCGTTATTTCAGTTCTGTTTCCTGTAAGGCCGTGGTATTACTCCGGTCGAGCCGGCACATTCGTTCCGAAGCGTGGCTCTCCCACGGTAGAAAGTACAGTAGTACAGTTTATATACAGAGTTGGTATTGTTACATTAAAATACCTAATTAGTATCGCTCGGATGATAGTAACATTCAATTCAAGAAATCTAACTTAGCCACACTTTGCCAGTGAAGTAGATGAACAATTACCTAGGAAATTGCCGCCTCGCAATAATGGTTTATAGGACATTGACTTCAGTGAAATGGCTTTTGACACTAAAGAAATATATACTGGCATACATGTGAGCCCGTGAATGACGTTGCTTAGGGTAAGGTTTTCGCACCATTCATCCAATATTTTAAGTGTAAATGTGGGTGTAGCAATTTTTATCTTTCTCCATCCGATGCCAAATCTTTCATTGAAATTAAACTGCTATATACGGATTTTATCGCGTTATTTATTTGACACTTTATTACAAAATTTTGAAATGTTTTTTACACTGCTACTACTATTAAACTTTACAAATTTTAAGCTAATTAAATTATTATTAAACTATTTAGATTTAATTTATTTTTACACTTTCCCCGACGTTTCGGTTGCTTTTCAGCAGCCATGGTCACGGGGAGATGGAGATGGGGAGATGGATGGCTGCTGAAAAGCAACCGAAACGTCGGGGAAAGTGTTCAGTTCTCGATATGTCTTGACATTTGCTTTTTCTTGCAGTGGATCTGTATACTTTCTTCTTGGTGTTCCTCTCTTTCACGTTTAAAAGACAACAAACAAACAAACTCACATGCGCATTTATAATATAAATTAGGAAGTTAGGATTCAGCTACGTAGCGTCATCAAATATTGAGCAATGACCCGAATCTTCAGTTTGTAAACTAGGTATAAGAAAAAACAACATCGTTGAATTGCCTGACCTTAATAGTTCTGATAGTGGTATGCAAGTCACGAATAAATAATTAAATATTGTGTTTACGACATCAATACATAGAAATGCTAAACACTTGAAAAACATTGCGTAGATTCGATGTTGTTTTTATAGATAGCAAAAACGTAAACAGATGTCACGTGGTATTGACATGTGTGCATATTTGTAAATATTACTGTCTAAATAAAAATAGGTATGTTAATGAACTTATATTTAGTTAAAGACAATATTTATTACATAAATAATCGCTCTATCATTATATATATATATATATATATATATATATATATATATATATATATTAATAATCGTTTATTGTTTACCACCAAGGTGGTAAACAAGCATTGGGCCCACCCAATGGTAAGCGGTTACTGTAGTTTTTGTACGCTTGCGATATCTAAGGTATTGCTTGCGCATTGCTGACCCTAACGAAGATGTATTCAAGATGTGTTGAAAGATTGTGTTCAAAATGTGTTGAATAATTAGGTACCTACAAAGCTAGGTATGCCATCGGGGCGCTCATTCATCGGGTAAAACGCAATAACATATTATCATTATCACTCTGACTGTGCAAAAGTCTTATAAGAAAGTGTTTATTTTTTCAGCTTAGCGGATCGTTTGTACCATCGCCTAATAATTGGCAACAGTGCAGGGTCATAAAATTATTCGAATGCATATTATTAAATATAGTTATAAGGGAAATAATATAACGGAAACAGGCCAACGTTCGCTGACTGTAGGCGAGCAGAGGTAATTGACATCACGTTAGCCTTCAACAGGGCTAGCACTAAGATTGTCGATCGGCATGTGTCTGATGAGATTACCTTGACAGATCATAATTACATATGCTTCAAGTATAGGACGCTAGTTCCAGCTCCTACAGCACGCAGAAGGTATCCCAGAAATACGGACTGGAACTCCTTTAGGAGTGACCTCAGAATAGATTTGGAGGATTCTAAGGGTAAGCTAAATTATATATTAGACATCGAGTTTACAGCAGACAAATTGGTCCAGACTGTAAATACGGCCTGGACAAACAACTGCCCTGAGAGAGAACTTAGGCCCAAGAGGGTACCGTGGTGGACGCCAGAGTTGGTCAAGCTGCGGCTAGAAGCCAGACCAGCATTTAACAATACTCGGACCAGCAGGGACTACAGTGGTTACGCTCGTTGTTTGATCAATTACAACAAAGCTGTGCGGAAAGCCAAACGGAAGGCTTGGAGAGCACACTGTGAAAACATCAGTACCAATTCTGAAGGAATGAGGCTCTCCAAAGCTATCTCGACTGTCAGAGCATACCCATTGACAACCATTAAGGATGGCAATGGGCAGCGAACAGGCACTAGCAATGATGCTAAACACACATTTTCCAGATTGTAAGATAATAGAAAAGGAGCAGGAGGACCAGGTCAGCCTCGTTGAACTAAGCTGTCGTAAAACTAAAGCAGATTGGGACACTGCTAGGAAGGTAGTGGATGAAGGTAAGGTCGGCTGGGCTCTAAATGGTTTACAACCGTTCAAGTCACCTGGCCCAGATATGGTTTATCCCATCATCCTACAACAGGGAGTTGCACTCTTGGTTTTGCATTTATGCAAACTATACAGAGCCTGCATAGCTTTTGGATACATTCCAAAGATATGGAGGCGTGTTAAAGTCATCTACATACCGAAACCAGGCAAAGCGGACTGCGAAGAAGCCAAGGCATACAGACCTGTCAGTTTTTTCTTGAAAGCCCTGGAGAAGTTAGTAGATAGACATGTCAGGGAAGGAGCATTATGGAAATTACCCCTCCATAGGCTACAATGTGCCTATCAGTCGGAAAAATACTACATTTTGTGGTAAATAAGGCAGAACATGAATAAGATAACCGGGAAGTATGCATTGCTTTCCTGGATATTGAGGGAGCTTTCGATTGGACAACCTTTGAAGCCATTAGTGTGGCATCGGAAAATCACAGCATAGAGCCAACCATTTGCAAGTGGATCCATTGTATGCGCAGGGGTAGAATCATTAGGTTGTTAGGAGATGAAATGTATGCTACGACAACCAAGGCCTGCCCTCAGGGTGGAGTACTCTCACCACTCTTATGGTGCTTGGTAGTCAATTCACTCTTAGAACAACTCAACAAAGGACCGTACTTAACAGTCGGATATGCTGATGACTTCGTGATACTCGTCAATGGAAAGTTCCAGAGTACGGTATCTAGTCTCATGCAGAAGGCCCTGATTATGGTGGAATAATGGTGCAATAGCAATCATTTAACGATCAACCCAGGGAAAACTAATGTCGTGCCGTTTACTAGGAAGAGGGATCTGACAGGGTTGGGAACTCTCTCCATGTATGGTACGCAGTTACAATGGCCCACGGAGGTGAAGTATCTTGGCATGACCTTAGATAGCAAACTAACGTGGAAACCACATGTAGACAAAGTCATAGAGAAGGCCCAGCGGGTCTTCGGCATGATTCTTTCTACTTATGGGAAGACCTGGGGGCTAAAGCCCAAGGTCATCAAGTGGCTATACACGATGATGATAAGACCCATACTCACGTATGGAAGCATTGTCTGGTGGCTTAGAACTAAACTAGCAACATGCAGGCACGCGCAGTCGAAGGTGCAGCGATTAGCCTGCATGGCTGTAACAGGGGCGTTCCCGACCACGCCAACGGTAGCATTAAAGGTCCTGCTAGATCTAACGCCGCTACATATTGTTGTGGAGTCAGAGGCGATAAAGGCGCTACATAGACTATCTGTGCATGGGCTGTGGAGCGTCAACATGCAGGTAACTCGACACACAAAATTGGAGATTTCGAAGGATCTCAAAGGGATTATGAGCATGGGATGCGACAAAATGCAACCATTTAATTAAATTATAATTTCAGCCATTTAATTTTAAAATAAAGGTCCCCACGAGGGACGAATGGAGACAAGGTCAACAATCCCCTGACAAGGGTTGTCTCATCTGGTACACCGATGGTTCCAAAATGGAAACAGGATCAGGTGCTGATATCTATGCCAACAACTGCAAGGTGAGCCAAAGCATGGGCAAATATGCATCAGTCTTCCAAGCGGAAACCTATGCTATAATTGCCTGTGCTCAGGAGAATATTAACAATAATGTCATTGACAGGACTGTGTATATTCTCAGTGACAGTCAAGCTGCTCTCAAGGCTCTGGACTCGTGTAGGGTGGACTCCAGACTGGTCCTGAACTGTGTTAAGGCCCTTAACAAACTTGGCAAGAAGAACACAGTCAAACTGGTGTGGGTCGGGGCATGCAGGGGTGCAGGGCAATGAGGAGGCTAATAAATTAGCCAGAAAGGGCTCGGAGCAACTGTTTGTGGGCCCCGAGCCATTCGTGGGACTCTCTGAGAGCACCGTCAAGGCAGCTTTGAATGCAGATGGTAATGATAAACACAGGCTGGAGTAGATGGCCCTTAGGGGTCTGGAACACTCCAAGAAAATCATTGCAAACAGAGCCACAGGCTTCACCCGGCAGTACTGCGGGTATAACAAGAGCCAAATGCACCTGCTCACAGGAGCGTTCACTGGCCATTTTAGCACCAACGACTTCCTGTGCAGATTGAGATTGGCACACAATTCGATCTGAAAATTCCACACCAGAGCCTGTGGTGAACAGGACGAGTCCATATCGCACCTACTGTGTTAAAGTGACGCGTTGGCTGGATTGAGGATGGGTCTGATGGGATTGGCATATCCAAACTCTAAAGACTTCAGGCTTTTCCCTCTGAAGTGTACGCTGCAGCTGATGCAGTACATTCATAAGGAGATAGCTAAGGGATAAATCTTGGGGCCGACACAAAAGATCCTACCGGGTCGAAGTGTCGCCGGTCTGTACTGACTGGCCCCCACACAAGATAAGATAAGTATAGTTAATTTTGATGTGTCTTCTTTAGTAAACAATTGTATCGATATTGTTCGATAATATTCAATAAAGAAATGGCTAAACGAATAAATAGAGATAACAACTAAAATAACAGGGTTAATTCTTAATAAGTTGTTATTAGCTAACAGTATAGATTGTACAAATTAAAGTAAGAAAAAAATGCACTATACTTAAAGCCGACACGTGGGAATCATTTAATAAAATAATTACGCATAATTCATATACGATTCAATAACCACAATCAATATAAACTTGACCACATCACTATAGCTCTAATAGCATTTTTCGATAAACCATGCGGGCAAAGTCACGTAAAACAACAATAAGGGCCTCCGAAAAGGGTTTTGTAGATAGGGATAGGAGTAAATAGTTCAAAGATCTCAGCTACACGTGATTTAACTTATGGTGATAATATGGCTAGTTTATAAATGCGTTATTCTTGTTTTTATGTAGTTACTTATAGACTGACGCCTATATACCCCAAAGTGGTTGTCAGAGTATATGTTTCGCTAGCTATAGTTTTGGGGTACATGTAATAGTGGACAAACCTATTGCTTTCTACTGGGCACAGTTCTAACTAAACTCTTTTAACCTATAAATTAGCTGAAAACCAGTACAATGATGAAAGCATTGTGTCTGGATCCTGAGTCCGAGCGTTAGGCAAGATATAAAAAAAATAAAGCGAATGTGAGTTTGTTTTAGTTTGTTACGCTTTCACACCATAACTACTCGGCCTAACATCATGAAATTTGGCATACTAGTTGTCACGGCAACAGAAACGGACGCAGGGTACCTTTCATCTGGAAAAAAGTACTATTACTAATCTAACCTAACCCAAAATAAATAAATAAATGCGTGGAAAATCTAGTAAGTAATATTATTAATGCAAATGTGAGTTTCTTTGCTTGTTTATTTGTTTGTTACGCTTTCACGCCTCAACTACTCGACCGATCACCATGAAATTTCGCATACAAGTTGTCAGGGTACTGAAAACGACATAGGTTACCTTTCATCCAGAAAAAAATACTATTTCTGATGGATAGAAAATTGACATAACCTACATTTAAGCCGCGGGCAAAGTCTCGTCTTTAATAATATTAAATGTGAGGGTGCTGAATTAGTGATAGTGTATATACACTATCACCAATTTAGCACCCTCATATTACCAAAAATGGTAATCTTACGAACAACTGCACTTATTTGCAAAATTATTTCAGTAGGTATTATGTAAGGTGCATTAGATGGACATATTATGTTCAGCCCCAGTGAAGTCGGTATGGGACGCTAGAATAGAATGCTAGCATACATAGGCAAGCGTAACCTCTATAAGCTACCTACTTTTGTATGTCTGTAACTCCGCATCAAACTGTAAAACTGTAGCACAGACACGTTTTCGACAAAAAGTTAACAGATCATTTAATTAAGTCAAATTCTGAGCGGTATAGTCATAACATTTGTATTAATGCTTCCTTGTAAGGTGTGCGTTATTGAAGACTAATGGGCAACTGTAAAAATGCGCTTTTCCGTTTTCGATTATAGCTAATTAATCGAAAAATATATAATTTGTATTCATATACTGTCAGTATATAAATACAAATGATTGCATATTTTTATATCCGAAAGAGAAGGAGCCTTTTGCAATCTATTGGGCACTTGCAAGGCTCTGAATTCCTACTAAGAACTTTCTAACACAACAATCAAATAACACTATGTACGGCTTGAGAGTCGAAACTAGAACTTCACATACCAAGTATAAGCGCAGGCTTATGACACAAGACCAAACACATATAGTTTGTTATGGGGTATACCCCGGGAATAATGTTTAATGAATATATTGTTAAATAGACATTATATTTTAGCACTAATAAATTCCTACATAAAATAAGAAAAAGAGTAGAAAGCTATTATTACATACACACATAGTCTCAAGCCTATATCCACGTTTGGATAGGCAGAGGTCTATGACGACTACTTTTTACCAATTATCAGTTTAGGTCCATGTAATAAAACCTATTGCTATTTACGGGACAAAATTGCAGACTCAGTGTTGAGAATTTCTTGACAAAAAATCGTTTTGCCCAATATGGGAATCAAACCCGAGACCTCAAGCACAGCATTCTCATACACTACTAAGGCAAATATAGCTAAATAAAGGCCTAATCGCAGATATAATTTAGGTCATTATTAGACAGCGAAGTTATTTGTCTTAAATGTAACCGCCACGTGACTTAATTTTTTAATGATGTGGTGCGTATTAAATGAACATTAGTAATCAGGGCGAAGACACGTGTCAAAGGAACTTGAAAAATGTGTCGTGATTGATAATTAATGTTACTACCGTACTTTCGATACATTTGTGTAAATTTATTCATCAGCATGACAATTTCTATAGTTTAACTCTAGTCTTTTTATAGTCCAATTTGATTTTTGTTTGTAATTATTTAATTCAAAAACTACTAAACCGACTTTATAAATTATTTCACCATTAGAAAGCTATATTATCAAAAAAAGTAAAATAGGCTATATTTTATTTTAAAATTCTGTTACTAGCATAACGTAACCTACTTTTACGCGAGCGAAGCCACGATAAAAGCTAGAGTTAAATAAAATCATCATTTTTGCTGAAGACACTGACTTCTATAATACTCACTGGAATGCCTATCGCAACCAAAAAGTGATTCCACCTAATTACCACTATTTTGGCGCTGTGAGTAGGAGTGAATGAATCTGGAACTAATACTAGCAATGAACAACATTTTAATCATGTAAATTTCTATTATAAACCTTAAAGGCGCGATTCCATTAGGCAAGTTGCATATTGCATACGATAATGTCTTGTTAGGTGGGCGCACGAGAAAATAATCATTTTTATTGAGGAGCACGTCTTCCACCCATGATTGCCTACTCAATTGTTGAACATCTCCATTTGTATGCAAGTGAAACCTGCATGCAAATGTGACGTCATACTTGCATGCAACATTTGCCTTATGGAATCGTGCTTTAAACTGAGTTATAATAGAGATTAAAGTATGAAGTTGCCGTTGTATAGTAATAGATACTTTGAATTGACTTAAAACCTTCATGGTGTAGTGAAACTTTTTTCACATGATATCAATAAGATTCTTCTTTTAAAAAATGTGCACCATTCGATTTTCGACATTCATTTGTTTTTTTTATTCAGCTTAGACGGGAAAGATGGATATTTCGAAAATCCGTGTCATTTTTTAATACAAGTGCCGACGCGGAACGAACGCGGCAGAAACGGCTCGCAATATCAACGCTGCGTTTGGTGAGGAGACTGCTAATGAACGCACTGTGCGTTTTTGGTTTAAACGCTTTCGTAATGCAAACTTCGACTTGAAGAACGAACCACGTGGAAGACCGCCCACACAAATGAATAACGCTGAATTGAAGGAGATGGTGGATGCCGATCCGAGTCAAACTACCCAGGAATTAGCGGCATGGTTTAACGTTACCCTACCTACAATATTGGCTAATTTGCATCAAATCAATCAGATAAAAAAATGAAAAATGGGTACCTCATGATTTTAGTGATCAGTAGAAAGAAATGCGTGTTGAAACTTGTGTTGCCTTGTTGAATCGGTACAGTAATGAAGGAATATTGGATCGAATAGTGACATGTGACGAAAAGTGGATTCTTTACGATAACCGTAAGCGAAAAATGCAATGGCTGACTCCAGGTCAAACGCCGCAACAGTGCCCTAAAGCAAAGCTTACCAATAACAAATGAGAATCAGCAATGAATTGCCGTAAATCTTAGAGTTTGAAAAAATGGTTCCAGTAATATGCAAAGGTCTTGTGATACCACGTGACCTTGAGGTCAGAGGTTAACGGTCATAGTTATTTCGGGGTATATCGACTATGCTGAATCGAACGGCGTTAACCGCGAGTCTCTAGCTCTTACGGTTCTTGAGTTGAAAGATAGTATTACGTGACCTTGAGGTCAGAGGTCAAAGGACGCAGTCATTTCGGGGGTATATCGACTATGTTGAATTGAATGGCGTTGACCGCGAGTCTCTAGCTCTTACGGTTCTTGAGCTTAAAGTTGTATAACAGACGGACGGACGGATGGACGGACGGACGGACGGACAGACGGACAAAGCTGTTGTATAAGAGTTTTTTCGAACTCTAAAAAGGTAATGGTAACTGTTTAGTGGGCTCTTCATGGTGTTATTCACTATAGCTTTCTCAGGTGTGGTCAAGTAATAACAGCAGATGTTTACTGTGCCGAACTTTGAACAATGATGGCGAAACTGGCAGTGAAACAGCCCCGACTCGTGAATCGATTTTCACCATTATTGCTCCATGATAACGCAAGACCTCACACTGCACGAGAAATCGTTGTAACTCTACAGGAGCTGCAGTTAGAAGCCATACGTTATCCTCCGTACTCGCCAGAGCTTGCTCCAATGGGCTACCATTTCTTTCGTGATTTGGACAATTTTCTAAGTGATAAAAAAAATTCTTCCCTGGAGGTAGTACAAAATGCTTTCACTCAGTTTGTCGAATCTAGATCCCCGGAGTTCTACCGTAAAGGCATAAATGAACTTCCGTTTAGATGGCAGCAATGTATAGATAATGAGAGTAAATATTTCGATTAAATAAATATGGTACATCTTAGAAAAAAACGATTTTTCAGTACAATCGGCAATTTCATACTTTAACCTGTCAAGTCTTAGGATACCTACCAGACATATTTAAAATCGATTGTGTCCACCATTACCGCGGCGACTGAATAGGTTCATGTAGGTAAAGTACACTATATGATTTTATTGTTATAAAGTAACATAAGTTTGAAATTAACTTGCTTTGGTAATGGACGCTACTACACACGCTTCCATGGAAAAAACAATCCAATCAATGAAAGAATACCGCTATAACATAATAAAATCGTCAAAACGAATATCAAAATCACATTTGTATGAAATAACTAGTCCAGCGTGTAATACAGGTCACTAGCTGTAGAGATCAACTTATTACACCTACTCTGTACGTAGGGTTCCCAACCATAGTGTTAAAAACAGTATATTTACTGTTCCATCAAAAAGTATACAAAATACTGTTATCATGACCGCTGGAGCTATACGAAACATAAAAAAATATTATTTATATTTTAAAACGATAATAAATAGTAAAATTGTGCAAGAAGCTCCAAAAATTTATCGGTTAGTCCCGCTATGGTATGGTCCCGGTATGGCACCCTCTTAAAATACCTATCAAAAAGTCCCGCTATGGTACCCTTCAGTTTTTGGTACTGTTGTAAAGAAAAGTTATACAATGCGTTAAGAAAAAAATAGTATTAATAAAAAATATCTTTTCTTAACTATTATAGTTAAGCAAGATAATATTTATTAATACTATTTTTTAAACAAATCACGCTCGGTAATTGTCGTTTCACTTCAGGTAGTTACCTGACCAACCGGTTTTTTCGTAAAACAATAGAGACGAGCCCTTCCTCGAATTCGTATCTAGCTCTTCCCTTTTGTTTTTATGAAAATAGAGAGAGACAGTATTATTCCGGGTTTAGTTTGCTATTTGCAGCTGTACTTTTGCGATATGAGTAATTAGGATAGCTTGTTAGTTTATCTATTGCAATGTCTGGGTCAAGTAGTTCACGTGGTGTAAATTTAATAATTATTGACAGTCGACGCGGTGGAAAAACTTTATTACGTGCCGGACATAAATATATTAAACGCAGAGAAAATAAAAATTCAAGTACTTGGCATTGTGTAAATAGGAGAAATAGTATTAAATGTAGTGGATATATAACTATTGAGAATACCAATAATACAATAATTAAAGATTATAAACACAGTGATCAGTGCGTGCCACATTTTGAAGACAATGAAGTTCAAATGGCTATAAGTGAGTGCAAAAAAGAAGTAAATTCAAATTACGGATCAGTACAGAAAATTTTCGAAAAACACATGGGTAACTTAAAAGACAAAGGGTTACACCTTACAGGAAATGTTCCTGACTATAAAAAATTAAAAACAGTATTATACAGACACCGAAACAAGTCGTTGAACGTACCAAAAACACAATTTAAGAATGTGGAAGAAATTATAATACCAGAAGAATTTAATAAGTATGTATTGGCTGATTATTGTAATGAAGACTGTAATCGAATAATTATATTTTCCTCGACAGAAGTAAAGGAACATATAAAATGTGTAACGCATTACTTTGGTGATGGCACTTTCGACGGCTGCCCAAACCCATTCGAACAAGTTTATGTCATTCATGGAGACATGGGAAGCACTGAGTTATCCACGAATGTAGCACCATTATTTTATATTCTGTTAAAAATCAAAGAAGGGAAAACTTATGAAAAAGTTTTCGAATTGATTAAACAAACTTTGCCTGAATGGCGTCCATCGAAATTTACCTTCGATTATGAAATAGGAGTAATAAATGCAGCAGCGAAGATTTTTCCTGATATCAAAATAAATGGATGTAACGTACATTTTCAAAAGAACGTTATCAAAAAAGCGAAATCTTTAAATCTCATGGAACACGAAGAGTCCTCGAACCATGTTAAGCAATGCATAGGCTTGGCGTTTTTGCCAAAACAAGATATTGAAGACGGCTGGCTGCATATAATGGAAAATAGGTATAATATCTTGGTTACTTTCCAAAATGATGTTTGAGTACTTAACTCTAATTATATGGCAAAAAAGTAAAGAACAACAATATCAGTAAGGACCTGTTAATTTCATTGCTTTACAAGTACGAACGTTTAATAAGTATTTTTTTCAGTTTCGACGATGAAGCTATGACCAAATTCAATGACTATTTTGTCACTCAGTGGCTTGAATATCCAGACCTCATTTGGTGTTGCCATAATGAACGCCATAGAACAACTAACTTGGCGGAATCATGGAATGGCAGATTCAACAAAATTATTGGAAAAAATCCCAGTTTATTATTGTTTCTGCAAACAATTGGCAACGACACATGTCACTTTGATATAAAACAAGCCAAGTAAGTTGTATTTTTTAGACAATATTTTTAAGCAGATATAATATTTTTAAAAGCAGATATATATTTTTTTACATAATACGAGTACATAGAAGAATTTGAAAATGGATTTGATTTTATTTATTTTGGTAGATATTATTGGTTGTCGCCTTCTATTACAGACGGTTACTGAAAAAAATATAGCTTAACTTAAATAACTGATGATTTTTGTTATAGCTTTCGACTAAAAAGATCACCTATAAATTCAAGAAAAAGAACAAGTATAGAAATCGACCGCCAGATTCAAAAGCTAACAAAAAGTTACGAAAATAAAGCTATCTCCATTGGTGATTTTCTGATTAACATATCAAAGTCAATATTTCGATCAGAACATTTAAAAAAATAGTTTATTTTAATTTTGTTTTTAGCCTATTAAAATGTTTAATACTTTTTCTCGATGTTGATTATTTTTTGTAGTTTATGTTTACAATTTGCGCCTTTTTCTCCATGTTGATTATTTGTAATTAATATATTTGTCTAGTTGGTTGTTGATTATTTTTGTAGTTTATATAAATTTACAATTACTGCCTTTTCTCAATGTTGATTATTTGTAACTAATATTTATGTCTGGATGTTGTTTTTATTTGTAGTTTATAATATTTACAGTAATACTTTTCTGAGATGTGGATTTTTTATATTTTTTTTATTGTTGATTATTGGTAATTAATATTGTTGATTATTTTAAAAATTACATTGCAATTAATATTTCGTTTTACTGTTTGATATTTTTTTATAAATATTTTGAATTAATAAAAGACTGATTTAATATCGCAAACAGACGTTTTATTGATACACTCCTAAAAGTATTTATTTATAGATACACTTTTCTTTTCAGTTGTACCTTCTATTGTCTAACGTAGATCTAAAAGATGGGTACCATAGCGGGACTTTTTGATAGGTATTTTAAGAGGGTGCCATACCGGGACCATACCATAGCGGGACTAACCCAAATTTATTTATAAAACTTAAAAATCAATTCATACTTATCTTAAATATTGTTTATTTTATTTCGCCTAAAAGTTGGGAACCCTAACTGTACATCACATTCTCTCACATGAGGTAGAGTGCGCGTGGTTTTCCGCGCCGAATATCATCAGAGATAACGTTCACGTTTGTGGCCATGCGTCCAATTAAATAATATATTTTGCCTGAACCAGCAGCGGTTTTGTACAAGCTAAACTATATTATATATAAATTGTAGTGCATAGGTCAGCAATATATAGATTGTCTAACAAGTACACATAAATTCACATCCGTATAAGTGTGAAAAGGAAGGTAGAGGTATATTTCCATTACATATTGGTACAGTTTTTAGGTCTCACGTAATACCAACCATTCATTACGCTGTTAAGAAAAAAATAACAAATACTCTACGTGACTTGAGTAACTTACTAGAGCCTTTCTGATCGCATGCAAGTATAATCGCAAACAAAACGAAAACAAACGAAACAAATAAAATATTTTATTAATGAGTATAACTCGTTCACTTTTCTCAGCTTTGTCTAATTTTATCTGCATTATTCCGGCCATTTTGGCTATGTCATTTCTTCATAAATCTCATTATCGTAACATAATGGTATTAAAAATTAAGACACTTGATGTGTGTCAGAGATCTGCCAAAGCGCGATCCAATATAACAACGGCTTGAGAATGTTATTGGGTGTGCCCCGATTTTGTAGTGCTTCCAGCATGTTTACAAAGGCAGAGTAAAGCCAGTTGTTGTTGTTTACACGTTATGAAAAGTCTATAAACATTTACCGCATAATGAGAAACGATATTCAATAATATGTAAAGACAATCCTAAAATGGTCACATGCCTCAATAAAATTCCATCCAGTGTAAACACAATATAAATTACTTCGGCAGAAACCGATTATTCAACAAATACCTCTTTGACTTGAACAAACAAAAGCAAAAATGAAGCATTACAGACACCCCGATGATAGTACTAATAATTTATTTGAGCAATAAAAATAATTTTTAGCAAAGGTTTGCTCGCATTTCTTTCAGGTTAAATATATGGATTACTTGCTATTCTTGCTAATGCATTAAATATAACTAAATATACCTATAATTTTACAAAATTGTAGTAAGCTTGTTTTCTTTATAATGTAGATTTTTTTTAGAAAACTAAATGGGACAGAATGTTTAAAGTGCACTGAACTCAAAACAGTGATAATTAAAGTTTTGTTTTTTCGAGCTAGTCTTCTCTCTTAGCCTTTATTATTCCCAAGTCACTTGGGGTCGGCTTTTCTGGTCTAACCGGATTTGACTGGATATCAGTTTTTACACGGAGCGGCTGCCACCTGACCTCCGCAACCCGAAGGCTAACGATACCCTAAGGCTAGACCAGTGTCAGGATATTAGAGGGTACTGACTTTCCCAATAACGACTGCCATGGATGTTTATGGCAGCCGGGACCAATGGCTTAACGTGCTCTCCGAGGCACGGAGCAGGCGATAATTGTCAATCAATACGCACATAATTTCGAAAAGTCATATAACTTTCGAAAGTTAGAGGTGCGCGACGTGGGTTCGAACCCGAGACCCTCTGCATTGCAGTCTATTGGTCTCCCCACTGAGCTATCGCTGCTCTTTTTTTTTGTTTTTTCGAGCTAGTATTACATGAAAATTACTTATTATTAGAAACTGCAACTGTTTCTACAGCTTCACAGTTTTGAGTTCAAGTTAAAATTTAAGTCAGATAACATCAAATTCCGTGCGGCAGAGCCGTATATACAGTGCATATTGCGATTGTGTAAATAAAAGCGCGAGCGAACGCGGTCATAGAAGCAGACGTATTCTGGTAATTTATTAAAGCGCATGACACATAATGGCTAACTTTTTAAAATTTCTATTTCGTTTTATCTTTTTGTAATAACTGTTCACGCTAGCATACGGATACGGTGTTAATTAAATGGCAATAACCTTTCTCCTCCTTATCATAGTGGAACATAATTCGTCGACTTGTGTGGTATCATGCATAGTAGCTTTGCCATGGCTGCAATCGAACGGATTTGACCTTTCAAACTGATATTATTATTATTGTATTATTATACGATATATAGAAACAAGCTCCAAATGAAAGAAACTGCTATCACTGTCATTTGGTGACAGTACTAAGCAGGTGGCTTGAGCGGGACATAATATGCAATCTTTTACAAAAGGCTTACGACTACTTAGTGATACTGTCATTGCGTTTTACCCGTGAATAAAAGCTACGGAGACTCACATACGTCCTGCTCCTATTCCTTTTTATGTCACATTCAATTCCTTTTGTAAAGCGTCAGCAGCCTTAGATTTTCGTACCAGATCAGATCAAAACAGACGTTTTACCTTTGTGTATAAAGAGATAATTAGAAATGTTTAAAATACTTTGTCATACGTTTATAACGTACCGGACAAATAATTATTATTCAAATATATTGATTATTATCAACATAGTTATATAACACTATATATATATAGACAACTTTAAAAGGATAGATTTAGTTCATAACAGTCAAGTGAAAGTTAAACAATAGTGTAGCGGTCCACGTGACGTGTCACGTGTGCGCGCGCGCACTGTCTACGTACTGACGTCATCGACACCACAACTTGAATATTCAGCGTTTTATCACCATCCATATACAACAAGTAATTAAGTGTTTTCATTGTGTTATAAATATGCAGGACTATTAAATACGACATTTTAATATAGACAGTTTTTATAGAGTTGCTGTGAAGGTTTTAAATCGTGTTAACTAAGTGGTATTTTTTAAAATTTAATTATTTGACACTGAACTGTTAACAGACATACCGCCACACTTTTAGACTATTTTAAGTAAGTTAAAATTGTGTCTTTGATTGAAGGGGAACTCTTTTAAACTAACAACTAATACGATTTATGTAACAATTTCACTAATAGAAAGCTACTCTATCCCCGGGCAATATAGATTACGATCTTCCGCGCTAATGCATAGTAAAAATGTGTTTTAGTATCAAGTATCTAGTGTCTTTATTGAATCACAGCTTGGTTGCTCCTGATGATCGATGTTTTAGGTACGGACCGAGAGCTCTTTGGCACGATGACTTAGAGGCATTTCTGAAGTATTGGCAAAACAACGTGAGAAGGATAATTCGACAAGCTTGCGGTAGACGTTTGACTAGCAATGGGACAGCATTCATTATTTAGAGATATCGTTTTTTTTTTATAATGTGAGGGCCGCAACTAGCTTGCGGCACCATTCATGGTAAAACAAGCACCTTTTCAATATTGGCATCATTGACAGCCCCTATATAGAGGCTGCATGGAGACCAAGGAGACACCGGCTCACGAACTCTTACACTGCAGAAGCGAGAGCAAACAACGGGCGAGGCCTCTGAACAATCCAGAATCGATGAAGAAAGTACTGCGCAATATTAGTCCGCTACTATCTTTCTAAACGGGGCTGCGTGGTATGAGTAATCGAATATCTCTTCGCGTCGGTCATTTACGCAGTGGCCCAATTGTCAGGGGCCCAAGTCTGCTATTTTTATAAATTCGTCATTCCAACACGACGTAACTGCAATTCCATTGTCATTTTGCTAAAAGTTCGTAATCTCCTAAATTCATAATGGTCGATCATTCGTCTCGTAATAGGATTGTGGTAGAATTACATGTTGTATTGCCATTATTATAGAACCCGCCAGGAGAAATGATTTTTGAAAATCTACTACTAAATTTGAACATTTATTCATGCCAGATTTCGTTTATATATATTTTTACATATTATTTATTAGTGTTAAAAGCAAAGCAATTTGATCAAAGGAACTGTCAAAATTTTAGCAGATTACCGCATACGTCAGTCATTCATTTGTTATTATGTACGAGAATACCATTCTATGCCATTTTTCCAATGGAGTGTCAGTGGTTGACCATCGGAAAGTCATAATGACGCCATTATGTCAGTAGATCACCAAACTTGTCAAAATCAACAATTATGATATCAATGATAGACCATTCTGACATTATTGTAATAGCAGACTCGGGCTCCAGATTAAGTGTGCATAACACACGTTCAGCTAACTATCAGTCGCGCGCGTCGTCTTTTATTGCAATATCACAATGGTTGTAGCAACCAACACGCATTTTAATCTATCATCTAATTTATTTTGTATAATAGAATGCAACATTTTTTTATTAATTCGTATTTAACTTAAACTTATCAAGGTAGAAAGAATGGACGGGTCATTGAACTAAAGGCTCTTTGTTGCAAAAAAAATTTAGTAACTTGTCTATTAATAATCGTATTACGAAGAGGAAATATCTGTATGTTTATATGTAGAAAGCAATCTCGTCAACTACATACCGAGTTCTGAAAAATCTTTGACTAGCAGACAGGTATGCTAAGCCTCTAAGGATTTTTATTTTCAAGAACGACTTGTTTTTCTTCCTGGCCGTTAATTTTTGACACATATCCTATGAAAAATATGTCTAAGAGAACGAGTTGTTTTTCTTATTGGCTGTTAATTTTTGACACATAATCTATGAAAAATATGTCTAAGTTTAACTAACCGTAGCTGAAACGACTCGAAATTTGAATAAAGGAACTGGGCCTTAGTAACTTAAACTATGTATAAATATTAGATTTTTAAATAATATGTCGTGTTAAATTTGCATTAGGTATATTTTTAGATTAAAATTTTATGCATTTTAATTCTGTACAGAAAATGTTGTGTACATCTATAATGGATATACATATACGTTTTTATTCTCAGCTTCTAATGTAAATTTGATTCTGTATATAAATATTGTTGACATACATTAAAATAAATAAGGCGTGGTCGAAAGTTCACGTGTCGTGTCAAAACAATCAAAAACTAAAGGAGATCAGTCGCTTTGTTGTTTTTTAAACAATTTAAATTAGCTTTATGCACGTCAATGTTATCTAACAGTATTGTAACTCGGTTCTGCCCTTGAAATAATTACCTACAGCCGCGCGGTCCGCAAATATGCGAGAGGGCTGCCCACCTACAGTATTTTAATTTCATCTACCTACTTGAGTTTCTTTCTAGTTTAGTGATTGTAAATATTATATTTTTATTTAAATAAATGTAATTTGCTGTGAATTAAATAGGAAATTCAATAAAATTATAACATGAAATTTAGATGAGTAGATTTAATAAAAAAACTACCTTATATATTTGAGGCTGGAAAATATTTGCGCCTCAACTGAGACGTACGAAAAGCTTTATGTTAAATTTAATAGTATAAAAAATATCCGCATTTGGATAAAGACTTTAATTAATAATATTTTTGTTTACAATTGTACTTAGCCATAATTATTATTTAAGTATTTGTATTTATTTCAATCAATTAATATTAACAACTCGCACGCTTACTGCTTTCAAAACCATCACACCGTCCGTTCATTGTTGCGGCGCGGCGCATTCGCGACTGGTTGCGAACCAAGTGCCTACCGACCTCGCGGCGCGTAGGTATGACTCGCGTTCCGACCGTTTATATGAAGATAGAATACTGTTAGATAACATTACCGTGCTTTATGCAACTTTATGAATATAAAACACACAAACATAATATTATCTAAGCAATGCTGTGGCGACAAAAACGTGACCGGCTATCATGCACTCGAAGAAATGTCAGCACTTAATTAATATATTAGAACAGCAATTTTAAATAGATTTAGTATCACAATTCTATAAAAGTTATTCCAACGCATAACATCTTTTATTACTATGGACAATCTGATTATTGGTTTCCATAATAGACGAAAAAGGCATAAAGGCCAATGAAACTAAACAGGTGCATTCGCAATGTACGGCCGGTACAGAATTCATCGTAACCGTATAAGTAAAAGATCGAAAAAGTATATAACTCCCCGTAATACGTAAACCTTTATTTAAGATTCCTAATATCAAAGACAGTTTAAGCTAGAGCTACGTTTAAAACATGGAAATAAAATAACTACTTGTAACTGAGAACTACATAGCTTTTTATTATGTTACCGTTTAAACAAACGTAAACTCTAAAATAATTACTGTAAGAATATTATTACGTAACACAATTCTTTATAACTAACTTATACCTGAAATATTATAAAAACAGAAATAAAAAGTAAAAGAAAATCTATAAATAACCCTTTAATAGGCATTAGGCGTCATAGAATTCCTCCGCATAACGGGCGACTGGTAGTGTGCCTAGAGGACTGGCAGCATTGCCACGTTGAATGGCAATGCTTATTCTTTCCACGAAATAAAGACCAGCCCACTGGTCACGAGAAGCGTCGATTAACCTTTCTGCTATTTCTCTATATAGAGCACGAGCGCTGGGACCCCATGGTCTTTCCTACCAGGTTTTTGTATTATACTGAGAACTTATTTGTTTCATGCGTATTCGTACTGTCTTAAGATTGACGCTCCCTCGCTTGCAATCTTCCAGTTTCACATTAAAATTCGAATCGTAGGAACGGTTATTATATTTGAAAGAGTTTCTTTAGAGGTGCTTTCTTACTTTAAAGGTAACATTATATATGTATTTAAGCAAATGTAAATAACATAACTCATACTACTATATAACTTAACCTCGACTAACAGACGAAGTGGCCGATATTACGCAGCATAAAATGTATGCATTAAATCAAGAAGGTCAATTAAATGAACCCACCTATTTTATAGACGACGACTTTAAATTATACAAGTCACGTGAAAGAACGCTAAGTGCTGGATTTATTCATGATGCATTGTATTAAGCCTCACAAGATAATATAATGTTAAAATAATGGATACTTACAGAATTTACCTTATTCTGTCTCAGTTGGCACCATCTGTAATTAGAATTCAGCAGCGAATATGCTATTTTGTATAGCAAGCACGACTTTTATGAGGTTTTTATTCAAGCATTAGGCCTAATAGCAGCGATAGCTTAGCCGGAGACCGTTGGACTTCCCCGCAGAGGAGGAGAGGAGGTATGTGCGGGCTTATTGGTAGTTTCCCACGAATGTGTTTACACGAATTCTAGGTCAAGACATTTTTAAAAATACAATTTTTCGGATGTTGATTCACACCCTTATAGTTTGAGTGCGAAACTAACCAATCAGAACAAGAAAGTGTGCGACGCAACACCTAAAATGTGCCGTATTGCACAATTCGTGTGAACAGATTCGTGCGAAACGACAAATAACCCTATGTCCGTAATTAATTAATTTTATCTCTTGCTTTAACGGTGATGCAAAGCATCGTGAGGAAACTTGCATATCTAAGAGTTCTCCATTATGTTCTCGAATATATGTGAAGTGTGCCAACCCGCTCTGGGTCAGCGTGGTGGACTGTGGCCTTACCCTTCTCACACTAAGAAGCCTGTGCCCAACAGTGGGACAGTTTATATACAGGTCTGACATTATTACTATTATTTATAAGGCCTACTTGACGTTACTGTATCCAATGAGTGTCTGCAAAACAATGAATAATAGTAGCGCATTACTAATTTTTTTTAAAAGTTACTGTTCTGCCTGTTCAAGGGCTCAATAATACTGGGGTGCTTTCTCGAGGTGCCTACTCATCGCAGGAATGCTACACAAAATTGTCTGGCTGTGTTCTTCAGTAGGGTAGAGGTGTGTTCGATTTTATCCCTTTATGCCCTACCTCATTACTCCTTAATAACTAAAGTTGCCAGATTCGGCACTACCTCCACTCCACAGAAGATTACAGCCAAATAACGAAAACCACGTGTTATATTGCTATGACTTAAGTAGATACTATACTTTAAGTTCGTAGCCATTTTTATCGTTGAATATCGTATTTAATCGATCAATAGTCGTCCATTGACTATGGAAACAGTTACCTATCAGGCGAATAGTGTCCTTAGTTAATATCAATCTGGTTTTAGAATGAGTACATTCGTTCAGAGTAAAGACATGACACGCCACTCGTGCCTAATATTTTTTTGGTCTACCTCGTGCGGAGATCACGTGTCGACACGAAGTTAGTTTATAATCACGAAGCGGGAAAACTGCAAAATTGTTCAGTTAACGTCCCGCAACACCTATCTATGTAAATTATAGATATCAAATGTAGATAAGATTGAATTGATATCTACTCTGAGTTCAGTCTAACTTCTACTAATATTATAAAGAGAGAGTGTGAATTTTGTTGGTTTGTGTGGAGGGTAATCGTCGGAACTTCTAGACCTATGTACCTATATGAAAAATTGTTTCAATTTTTTAAAGGTACATAAGTTTATTTGTTCATGTTAATAAGATTACCTCGAGGCAAAGTTGGTGCGAGCCGTTAGTCAAATATATATACGTACGTGAACTTTTAAATAGAAACTAGTAAGATAATTCATAAATGCGCGTATTGTAGAAGTAGTGGTAGTTTAATCAAGGCTGACGATTGGCTCTAAAGCTAAATCACGTGACTGAGGAAAATCTCTATACTTATATACACGTGAGAGGCGTGCTATTTACTGGTGACGATAACAAAGTCGTAGTATTATTAATATATTACTAATTTACTGTAGAATCTTTAACGTGGGTATTGCAGTATGATAAAATTCACTAAAGAAGCTAGGCAATCTGAAAATTCCAAAAAGTTTAGATTTGCCTCAATTTCTGTGAAAACTTTAAAGTATTTAGCAAACTATTGGGGTCACGTATTTATATCGCAGTGACTTATAAGAGTTAATCACTAACGGAAATGAAAACACGAGATCATAATATTTGGTGTTTCAGCTATTAGGATTTTATCTATATCATAGGCAGCTGTTTTAGTAAAGGATTCTTAACAGCGAATAAGTACTATGTACTTGAAGTTGGAGTAAATTAAACTAATTTCTGCAGTACCTCAATACGGTACTGCAGAAATTAGTTTACAGAAGATTGCAGCGCAATAGTCTGGTGTTTTATTGCTGTGGTGAGTTGAGTTAGTAATAGAAGAGACTTAGTCTTTGTTCGTTCCGCTGGTAGCTCAACCAGCCTATTATTATAGGCTCAGTAAAGTAATGTATACTGCTGAAGTTGCAACGTGTTTTGACTATAGTAATCGCTAGTAGGCCAAATCCAGAATCCAAGGGCTTCTTTTAAATGGGCACCTTGCCATCACGGCAGGCCCAAACAAAAATGAATTGATCTAATTTATAAAGACTAGTTCATTGCGGCTTTAGATAAAGCAAAAGGAGATTCGACATGGTCGGCCTCGATGGCGTAGTGGTTAGTGTATACCGACTGCCACGCCCGAGGTCGCGGGTTCGATTCCCGCACAAGTCAAACATTTGTGTGCATGAACATGGACGTTTGCCTTGGTCTGAGTGTTTCTATGTATAATATGCATGTATTTACAAAAAAAAAGTATTTAAGTATGTTTATCCATTGTCAGTACCCATAGTAAAAGCTCTGCTTAGTTTGGGCTAGATAGTGTTGTGTGTATGTGGTAGAATATTATTATTATTATTATATTATTAATTATCGCTTACAATCCGGGTAAACGATTCGTCCTGAGTATAATAATATGTATGGTTATAATTAAACTTTTTGTTTTTATGCTTGAATTTGGCAGTGTGATTAAGGATTGTAATGAATAATCGACGAATCATTACAGCTTTTAGAGTGACTTTATGAGTTTCGTTTTAATAAATTGAGGAACACTACATTTAATCAATGGCAATGACAAACTCGAGAACTCAAACGAGTCAAAGAACTACTACCTACATATCGCACTCTTAATAAAACAGCGACTTAACTCGAAATTTGAAAGTAAGGTAATTTGAACTCTAATTGTATATGTTAAATTCTAATATTATATTTGTGTTAAATCTTTGCAATAGAGTTCAAATTTGTTTAATCCAAAATACTGAGATAAGTCTCTGTTTTATTAAGGATGCGATATATACAGTAATAGAAAAACGAATTGAGCCACGTTTTTTTTCTCCTATCTAAACAAAGACTCACAAGTATGAGTTTACTTGTTGAAGGTTGTTAAGTATGCTTAACCGCATTTCATTAAAGATATTTTTCCATTCCTTTTTCGTTTTGCATTTTAATAAGCTAATATAGACCTTCAAATTAGATATCGGTTATGACAATCCACTTTTACCAAAGTACACTATTTTTATAGCCGTGTTTATTATTTGTATGTTTTATATTTTTTGATAGGCTAATTAATATAATAATGCCCTACAAATAAGCTTTCGGTTATGAAGGCCCACTTTAATTGCCCTCTATATTGTAGAAAATCCCGCATGACATGAGAAAGACTAACTGTAGTACCAACGGCTTTTTGTACTTTACAAGGAGCGCGGATGAAACACAATTGCGCGCTACTGAGAATTTCTTAGCAGGAAGATATGACTACTTTTTGCTTTACGGGGTCCTGAATCCTGGATCCCATAAGCTGCAGATAAACTAACAAGGCAGTTAAAACGAATGTATATATACTTGTTATATCTCCATGTTTGATTTTCGATGAATTTTCGAAACGTTTTTATAGAAATATGAATAAAGCAACAACGATATATCAGACTGGTAGCTAGTGGAAATCTAAGAACTAAGTGTATATTTAGCAGAGATATCCATATAATATACATTTATCTAATTATCATTATAAAACTGAAGTTCAGAGTAATTCGTTTACATAAAGTTCACAATTCATTTGCGGGACTCAGTATACGCTTTTTTAATAAACTACCGATTGATATTATAAATTTACCTTTACTCAAATTTAAAAGTGCTGTTAGAAGTCAGCTTATCCGTAAGGGGTTTTATTAAATCAATGATTACATAAATGATAAAAACTCATGAAACTAGTTGCTTGTTTCATACAGGATTCAAACAATGTATGTATCATATAAGTCAATTTAGTTATGTGAAGGTACTTCGTGTTTATGTTAAAGTATCTTTCTTTTCTTTTAAACAAACGTTATAAGTACATATTAACGTAAATTTTGTTTTAACTAGATTTAGTCACGAACTACCTTTTCATGTCATAATCAATGCCATACTACTGTCTATTACAAATGGCTACCTACTGATAAATATTATTTCAAACCTCAGATATAATATATAATATAAGCATAGTTAGTATAGTTTTATATGGACAGTGACATATGGCATAATGAATGCAACACCTAGTACATAAATGAGTTGTAAAATACTGAAATTATAAGTTGATGGCGATTTAAAAGAGTGGCCTTGAGTTTCTTGCAGGTATCTTCTCGTAGGCTCAACATTTTGCTTGAACCTTGCAACTGACATAAATGTAAATTCAGTAAATGTAATAAACTCACTAACCCCTTTGACGTTCATAAGTGTTACTTTGTGATCTAAGTGAATAAATGACTTTTGACTTTGACTTTGACTTTGAATTCTGCATCCTAAACAGTCTTATTTTTATCAAGGCACCCTAATACTACATTTTATCAATGGTATTGACAAAATTGGGACTCAACCGAGTCATCTATGCATTGTAATGATAAAAATATTGCGGCACGTTTTATACATTTTCCTCAAATTTAAGCGCAGATCTGCAAGTTAGATTTCGCTTGTTGAAGTCGAAGTGTGTTTGACTGCATTTCATTATGGAAATTAGTATGTGTCCGAAAGGAGACTGGCAAGTTTTCATATATCTCTGCGCCTGATGTTACTAAGATGATTTTTGCTTTATTTTATAGATATATTACATTTCAAAACGAAAATATTCATGTAGCTGCTCAATGGGAGTAACGAGATATTTACTGTCAAAGAAAAATGAAATACAAATACACATGTATTTAAAAGTCTCAAAGATCTTAAGATCACCAAGTAATTAAGAGTTATTTGAGATTTGTTATGTACTGGAACATAAACATATATTATCAAAACTAAACACTTTTATAGTTTATCATGATCATCATTATTGGCTCATATGATAGTGGGAGCATAAATAAAATAATCGTTGCTTTCTTCGTTGCTTTTATTAATCACTAATCATTATCATTATCATAGATAATTAAAATATCATCTATAAACTGTGCAGGCAGTATTAAGTTTCGTTGAAACCTTGCCCAGCTAAGGCACCATATTATGACCATTACATGGCAACAGCAACGTACAGTTCTTTTACCTACCACACAATTACAATAATATTGCTTGATCGCTTCCCTACCAACAAGAGAGCTGTCAACTAAAATATAGGAAAAATATGTTTTTGCACTGATACTTATGTCGTGATTTTATACCACAGTTGGCACAATGATTTTGTTGCGTATGCATTGTGATCGAAATCCGTTAAAATAAGCCGTTGTCAGTCGAATAAACAAGAAACCAATATCCGTTGTGAGAATGCGTGAGTCGTTCGTAAAAACAATATACGCCAGAGTCCATAAAATATCGCCAAAATCGTCAAGAAAGCACAGTACACAATAAAAACACACAGTACGAGAAGTACATTTTTGAGTTGCCATTAAATAAAATAAGTCTCAGTTAGTATCGATTTCAATCTAAGAAAAAATAATTGAAATGGTTTGAAATAAGGTGTAATAAGTTACAACTAAATCTGTATTTTTATGCATTCATTGATCTGTGTATGTAATACTAACCATATACTGAAAGTGGGATACTCAAAAAAAATTAGTGAAAGGAATATTGATTGGCCGAACTGTTATTTCAAACATAGCAACACTGTATATTATCCAAAGTCAACCGAAACCAGTAAATAAAAGTACGTTGAAGTTTGATTAATTTAATAAAATTCTATCCCATTGTAAATCTACAAAATATTAGAGGACATACATAAAAAAATATCTAAAGAATTTTGAATAATAAGGCATTGGAGTAACATGAAGTTATGTTAAGCTTATTTCTGCCGGTGTCCTTTTAAAACTTTATACGTAATAGACCAAAACGTGAACTTTGTCCGAACTCATAGTCAGTAAACCGGTAAACGTATAAGAACCACGAGCATTACCCCAGCTAGGTATCTCTTTTAAAAGACGACCTTTCAAGTTATCAGTCCTGTATTGCGGGCGACGACAAACTTACAATTAAAACAAAATCAGAATAGTGATACCAAGACTAGTAAGTGATCTTAAGACCAGAGAACAATTCACATTTTAGACAAATAGAAACTTTACTATTTATGCAAAAATAACCAAATAAAACATATGACTGCAATAAAAATCATCGTTTAATTCAAAAGAATAAAATGAGGTATACAGCAGTATAATTATACTCGTATTATAACTACCGGAACCGACATACATACGTAGTCATGCCCAAACGTTGACTTGAAACTTACACAAAAAATCACCGAAATCGGTCCACCCATTTAAAAGGAGTTTGGTGACATACACAATTACAGAAGAATTATATATATCAAGGTTATATTGGTATAGGACTATTATAGGTGTGTTCACAGACCTACACAAGGAATTTCATTTAATTAATAAGTGCAATGTCGCTAATAAGAGTATACGCGGATAAATTGACTGAAAACAGCAATGACCTACTTCTATATCGGTTCAATATTACTCGAGTTCGTTGATCCGAACAGACTAACGTTTATAAATAATTCCTAGGGAAACATAAATAAACTGAATGCCCCAATTTTGTTTCTAATAAACTGAATGGAATGTGTTTTGTAATGGCGTTTTTAAGGTAATTCATTTGGATTGCGATTGAGGTCGTGGGTTTGAATCCCACCCCGTATCGATATGAACCCACTGTTAACACAAACCTATTAGCTGAGCTGGAGGGTTAATTGGATAATCTAGTAGCTAGTTATATCAAAAACTAAATTTGACTGGTGAGATATCTATAAATAGACTAGTTTTTTCCCGCAGCTTCGTCTGCGTGAATGCCTCGGGAATGCATATATGGCATATATGTATGTAATGTGATCCCACGTGCTAGTCCAGGACATGGTTTTGCAAGCCAAGTTTCATTTAAAGTGAGTAGTTAATACCTATCTAAATATCTTAACAGCTATCACATTTTCAGTATTATTAATAGCATATAGATAGTTGACAAAAGCAGAGTAAATTGAATGTCCTTCGACTGATATCTTGTCCTTTGACTGGTGCTATAATCCTAACGTAATATAATCCTAAAATATTTTAAATATGAATGTGAGTTTGTTAGTTCTCCATTACGCATCAACTATTCGACTCGATCATCATGAAATTTTGTATAAACATTTTCAGAAAAGGACATGTACTTCATGCCTTTATCTGTTTCCCATTTCCATTTCCCATTCGGGAAAAAGTTATTGGTATAGCCGAGCACAGTGCTGGCAAAAATAAGTACAATTTAAAACTGTAATTAATGAGTGGGGGGTGGTACATGCGACCCCATGTACCACCCCCCACTCAGTAGTACACTTCTCCTTTAAATATAATCATTAAGGAAGCACGTAATAGTAAGCCTTATTGCCACTTATTCTTATTTATTACCTATTCCTATATTTGCAATTTACTATGAGGTCTCTGTGTTTTAGCAAAAATTAATGTCTTCAAATGCCATTTGTTTCAGTATCAAATATGTTAAATAATATAATTAAAGTAGATCATTCTAACGATTCACTTTCATTAGTTGAAAGTTACGAGAAACATTCAATTAGAATCGTGCTCCTTAATTATTTAAACAATGAGCTGAATTCACGCGATGTTTGTAGTGCGTCTATTAATTATAAAACTCTAGGTTTAAATAATGTTTATTATACATTGTACCTATTATAATGTTTATTATATATTTAGGAATAATTATCCATATTATACCAAATCGATGCGGAATAATTATCATATCAGCCCTGTATAAGTATAATATAAACTGTCCCACTGCTGGTCACGGGCCTCTTCCGAGTGTGAGAATCGTTAAGCCGTGTATGTTGATTCAGTGTATGTTGAACCTAGACTCGTGGCGGACAGGTGGACTGCCACAAGGTTAGTCGAGGTCTCGAGCAGGGATGTTGCGCATGCAGATTTTTTGACATCCGCGGATGCGGATACGGATATTTGAAATCTCACATCCGCTGATGCGGATACAGATGCGGATGTCCAAATCGATGCGGAAGTTCCTTAATTGCGGATGCGGATGTTGATGAAAATTGATCATCATATTTAATAAAAAGTATCTAATATCACCGCCTTCGCAGGTTCAAGTCTGTTTTGCAAAGGTTCATAAATTAAACACGTACTACTGAACAACTGATTTATTACTTATCGTAACCTACGCTATATCTGGATACGCATTAAGATCCGCATTGATTATTGCGGATGCGGATGCAGATGTCCAAATCGATGCGGAAGCGCCGCGATTGCGGATGCGGATGCGAATATTTGTAACATCACTGTTCTCGAGTTCGAACCTAACATCTGAATATTTGCAGTTATGTGCCTACTAAATAGTGAATTATCCCTCATTTTATCGGTGACCGAAAACAGCGTAAGGAAACCTGCATGTCTGAGAGTTCTCCGTAAAGTTCTCGAAGATATGTAAAGTCTGCCACTCGGCACTGGGCCAGCGTGGTCTACTATGGCCTAACCCTGCCCACTCAGAGTAGAGGCCCGTGTCCAGCAGTGGCAGCATACAGGGCTTATATTATAATAAAGAACTAGCTTTTGCTCGAGGCTTTGTTCGCGTAAAAGTAGGTTAGGTTATGTTAGAAATAGTAGTTTTTATAGTTCGAAAAAACTCTTATACAACAGCTTTGTCCGTCAGTCTGTCCGTCCGTCTGTCTGTTATACAACTTTCAACTCAAGAACCGTAAGAGCTAGAGACTCGCGGTCAACGCTATTCGACTCAACATAGTCGATATACCCCCGAAATGACTATGACCTTTGATCTTTGACCTCAAAGTTACGTGATACAATTTTTTCGAACATTTTTTTTAAACAACTATGTTGCCAAACAGGCATTCCTGATGGTAATTCAATTCAAATTCAATTCAAAATAAATTTATTCAGATTAGGTTACAAGGTAACACTTGTGAATGTCAAAGTTACACAAATTTTTCTGCGAATTTATATTTACTGCCACGTTCAGCAAAGCAAGGCTGTAGGGCTCATGAGAAGAACGGGCAAGAAACTCATGGTCACTCTTTTTAACCGCCAAGTTTTTGTTTACAAATCGTAAGAGCTGTAAGGTGCTGCAACCATTTCTCCATGAACTATTACTGAAAATACTCAAGCTGATGGTCGTGGTAAGTGGTCACTGTAGCCTTTGGACGCCTGCAACACCAGAGGCATCACTTGCGCGTTGCCGACCTTTTAGGCAAGGCGGAAGTAGGAAAGTGAAGGAGTGGGAAGGGGGAAAGAGGATAATTGGGCCTCCGGCACTCTCACTCACCGAACGAAACACACCAGTAAAAATACTGCTATTTCACGTCGATATTCTGTGAGAGGGTAGTCCTTCCCCGGTCGAGCCGGCCCATTCAAGCTGAAATCAGCGAGGCTAAGATTTACGGCAATTCATGGCCGTTTCTCACTTGTTTTAAATAATATATGGCCTATGTTACTCGCTGATAATATGGCTTACTAAGGGTGAAAGAATTTTTGAAATCTTTTGAGAACTTTTTGAATTTATCGCTTACAAACAAATATACAAACAAAAATTAAATCCCTTTATAATACAAGTATTATAGTATTAATTCAAACATATGAGGAGTATGCTTGCTTGTGGCTTCAAGGTGTCAAACCTTATAGAGAATGGAACCATTGCATCATTAATTATGTACTTCAAACAAATAAATTTGTGCTTCTTAACGTCAATGCTGTTATTTTTATCTGTTGTTTACCTTACAGGAAATTATGTACGCGTTTAAGATGGACTATGCATTTATAAATGACTCTCACGTTGCCAAGAATTCCTTATTATTCCGATCTCTATTGATCAAATTATAACTCACGTGAATGTCGAATATCGACGTCACATTTATAGAATACAAGATTTTGCCTGCGGCTTCGCTCATGTTAATCTAGATTTTGGCAATAAACTATTCCTCGAGAACATTATCATTTACAGGATGAAACCCTTTGTCCTTATCTGTTCTCCTGACAACGTGTATGCGAAATTTCTTGATGATCGGTCGAGTCGTTAAGGCGTGAAAACGTAACAAACAAACAAACTCACATTCGCATTAATAATATGTATTTAGTTAGGAAGTAATACACACCAACACGAACCGATAGCTGCGCCAGCTACTGGGTCCAATTGTGTAACCTCCAGGATCCTTATCAAACACTCAAAAATTTCATTAAAATAGATCCAGCCTTATTTATAGAAAGAGATCAGTAAGTATATATAAACACGTACAAAAGATATAGGAACATAATTTATACTTGGATAAAGATATTATACTTTTCTCATGTCATTGAAGGCTATAAATATTTCTAATAAGTATAAACACAATAGCCTACTAATGTAAGGTATAATGTGAAGATGTTTGAATATTTGTTACTCAAATAGCGTAAATCATTGAACAGATTTGTATGAAACTTGGCACACAGATAGACCTTGCCCTGGATTAACACATCTTTTTATCCCGGTATGCGTAGCTGTAATTCACGAGCAAAGCCGTGGGCAGATGATAGTATATTTTAAAAATAGATAAAGTTGTGTCGAAGATATCTGATCACATAGGAAAAGTTATGGAGAAAGGCAGGCTTTTGAGCACTCTAAGCTGACGAGCGTAGATGAAGTATAAGTAGTGTGTATAGTGACCGTAGCAAGATATAACGATCCTGGTGGCAATCTTTATATAGATACATATATTTATATCATCATCATCTCAGCTGAAATACGTCCACTGCTGGACATAGGCCTCCCCTAAGGATTTCCACACAGACCGGTCTTGGGCCACCCGCATCCAACCGCTTACCGCGACCCTTACCAGATATATTTATAATTCTGTTTGTATTTGATTGGATTGTGCTACCGCGACGAATATATTAATACTCTCAAAATATTCATTCCTAAAGTTTCAAAGATAACAGAGCAGAAATTTCATATCAGCAAACAACTAAAAGCATAGCACTCATCACCTACATGCTTGGATAGCTTGGCAAGAATCTGGGACGAATATTTTCATCAGGCGTTCTAATGAATCTGTACCAAGACGGCGCGAGTGCGAGCCAAACGGAGAACAATGACGACATACAATACCGTAGTGTAAATGAGTTTATTATGTCAGTCAGAGACACGTGACCGTGCGCACGTGTCACCTCGACTAATGATAAGAACGCTGAGCGTCACACTTTCGGTGCTGTGGAGTTGTGCCACCTACGTCACGTTTATCATTAGTAATTGATCTCTTCTGAATTTAAAAATACTAAATTTTATTTTTTTCTTTATGGTGCCCTGGTGATTTAGGTGAGAATATTATATGGCAAGTATTATCGTCGATGTTTTTAATATTTATTGGAAGCATAAGGAGGCTCCATAGTTATTAATATATGGACTAATGGAATGGCGATCTTACAGTAATTGTGGACTGAAATATATATATATTAAAACGTCTAATACAATATATGCATGTTTTGGGAGTTTTAAGACGACTGGCAAAATTGTTTTGTTATTACCATTATTATACACTCATTGAATGTATGGTGGTTAAAAAGTTATTGCCCAATATAATGTGTGGACCAAAAACGGTAGCGAAATGTACATAATACACTTCTGCTTACCTCTTCGGGGATATAGACTTGACATTTATGTATGTGTGTATGAATAACGAAAAGCATGTTAAGATGCACGAGAATAAGGTATAGCTATGTTTGCAAGAAAATCATTTCAAAGAAATCATTTAAAAATATAAGTGGTCAGTTACCAATGCTACAATGTTATTTTATGATGATTATGATGATTATTGCTTTGCTCCTGGAATCAGGAAACACTAAACTTGACGAAATCTACGGCAAAAATATGTATATGGACCCATCATTTCAATGTTTCCAATGAAACACATGAATAATCACAATTCCTGAGTTGTCTTTATATTAGGCAAGTTATCTATTAGCTAAAAATATTCACATTAATCTTATCAAAGTATTTTTAACGTTATACTGAACTAAATTTTTGTCACATTATCACAAGATGTAAGAGAGAACAAATACACGTGTTGTGTGACACACAGAATATATGGTAATTTATCATATCATACTTGATCCGGGTCAATTCGGGGTACTGGATAAGTAAACTTTATTGAGTAATACAGACCTTTAGTACAGGTTAGTAGATAATATATAATAAAATATATATTGGATATTGTACTCCAAATATGATAGGTATCTTTATACCTATTGTGTGTATATAGTGTGACAAGAAAAAAATATTTCATATTTTTTTAACAACTGTGACATGTATGTATGTCACCAGTATTAAAGAATACAAAGCACAACTCTTTGTACAAATTAAATATACAGCTACATTTAAATTAACGACAAAATGTGTTAAGTATTTCCAATTTTTCACAGCACTCATAAGTCATAATTCAGTGATAAATGGTGAGGAAATTTTAACAGTGTGGCAATCAAGAGAAAATTCCTGTTAGTCACACTGGTGTGAGAATCTGGTGTGACCACGAGTCCGCAATGAAATTAATTTGCTATCAACCCCATTCACTGCCAGCGCCGTGTCTATGTGTATTCGAAAAACAAAACAGTAAACGGGAGTGTAGATTATCTTCAAACACATTTTAAGACAACTTTCGCAGAAGCAATACTTCCTGTATCGTCGCGAACTTTACAAACATTTAAACAATAGACACAAAGAACACCCAGAATCGGAATAATTATATTATGCATCACACAAATTTATGACCCGTGTGGGGATCGAACACATACGACGCAGCTCAATGGCAGTGGCAAAACTTAAGCAATTATTTACCAACAGAATTAATAGCACTATCCCTGAGTACTAATAATATAGACTATTTTATGAAATCACTTGAACGAAGTGGTAATCGCCAGCAGGTCATATTTAAAAATAATGTACTAGTTAATTAGTTTGAGATAGATTTTGCTTTGTTAGTTTCTCTTTAATCTTACGGTAACGAAGGTATATCCGATACCTAAGTTATAATTGAAGATATAATCTATCTGTGTGCCATCAAAATGGCTTTAATGGTTTATGCGGGATTGAGTAACAAACATCCAAATATAACAATATACTGTTTACATTTATTACATGCTACATTTTGCCCGCAGCTTCGCTCGCGTAAATGTAGGCTATGTCAATTTTCCATTCCTCTGAAACAGTTCTTTTTTATGGATGAAAGGTACCCGATGTCCTTTTCATTATCCCTGACAACGTGTATGCAAAATTTTATGATGAGCGGTCGTATAGTTAAATCATGAAAGATTAATAAACCACCAAACTCACATCGCTTTTATAATATTAGTTAGGACTAGCTATTGCCCGCGGCTTTGCCCTCTCGGAAACAAAAGGGTTGTTTTTTCTGGATGGAATGTCTATGTCCTCTTTGTACCCCTAACAATGTGTACACAAACAATCAAGATGATCGGTCGAGTAGTTAATGCGTGAAAGCGTAACAAATAAACAAAATCACATTCGCATTTATAATATTAGTCAGGAAGTAGTACATACTTTGCAGCGTACAGCGCCTCAATTTAAAGCTTTCACCAAACCAACCATTTGCTCGAAACTTAATTATTACATTTATCAGATTAGCTGTGGATTAACCGTTAATCCTATTAAAATAATTGGAAAACCATTATAGATATCTCACCCTTACTGGCAAAGCAAGTAAAACTAATTATAACTCTAATCTATTCGCCGCACGCTACGGGTACATGCTCGGTACATATTGGAAAGTTTAATAGATTCATATACTCTGTTTTAATAGAGTTTGAGTTGAAAATGCTATTGCTTCTGTTATTATAAAATAAATAAGCTATAGTAAAAGATTAGTGCATTATTTTTAAGGCAATAATGATAAATAATGATGTAGGTAAAATTAGTAAAAACAAGTTTTTTTTGTAAGGTCATACTAGTTGTAATAATAATAATAATTATTATTATTTTTATTTGCAGACTGTTAGGTCCATATGATTAGTAATACAAAAGCAACTTATTAACTATTGTTAGTAAACATACATACAATTAACACAGATAACAATAAAATACAGACAAACAGAAATCACGGGACACTCAGACAGACATAACAAACAATATTTGTTATCTATGTCCTAATTGAGTGTGCAGTCTCACCGTCTGACAGTCATACCGGTTTGTCAATGCTCTCAGCATACTGTGGGAGCTGGCGCATGTTCTGTGTCGGAGCGAGGCGCATCGCTTATAATATATAATATGATTATAATTTAATGGTTTTTACAAGAGTAGGCATTCATTTCATGCAGATACATATCTTCTCATAAGTTCGACCCTTTGCCCAAACTTAACAACGAACATAAATATAACTTTAGTAACTTACTTAAACTCACTAATTAATATTCATCCCAATTTGACTGTTTCCAATAAATGTGCGCTCTATAATCATCTATAGTCAAGTGATAAATAACGTAGCAAGAAGGTACAACAAGTTCTTCCATACTGCTCCACATTACAGCACAGATCATAGGTAACTTCTATCTTAGTTTCAAGTTTCAACTCTTGACCCTTATCTACCAGTAAACTAAACGTGAGACTGCAAGAAATCTAATTTTCTGAACAAGTAATTACAAAATAGAACTAAAAGTTGTTTTTCGCAATCGAGTGCCTGCACTAAGGTTCAATAACCAAGGCTAGGTCTCGTGGGGAACTTAACAAATTCTAAATATCTGACCCAAACTGTGATACGAAACCGCTACACCCAGCGTTTGCAAGCGGTAAAGCTATACGTATACTTTACAAAACGTTACTAGGCGAACGCGTGAATGACACACATGGGTCATGTGACACATAGTACCTAAAGTCTTACTGTATTCAAAACAAAAGAGACAAGAGTCTCTTTGAACCTGTAATATAAGTTTCTGCTGATATTTGCGGTCGATAATGAGGTTCCACAGGTATATTGTAGTGAAGTATGCAACTCTAATGGCCACTCCTACAATAAACAAGTAAAAGTTATCCGAAAGATAAATCGCATGCTCTCTCACTCATGTTAGGTTAAAGAAGAGAGATGGCGAGACTTTTTCTTATGGATAAAGGCTATCTGGAGGTGGTAGTACAAGCCAAGCCAAGCCAAGCAAGACTAGCAATATGTCCGGCGGCCGGCAATAAGCCCTGATAATGTACCCGGCGAACGGCAATAAGCCGGCTCTAACACGTAGGATTAAAAGTCCCATTGGCGAAATGTTGGGCTGAAAAACTGTCCCCCTGCCGGATTACGCAACCGCGAAAAAGCATAGCATAATAAACATTTTCACGTTAATCAAAAACAAATTGACTGCACGGATGTTCGCCTCGCCACTGCCTCTGCGCCGAGTGTTGTGGATTCGATTCCCACACGGGACAAACATTCGTGTGATTCACAAATAGTTGTTCTAAGTCTTGGTGTTCTTTGTGTCCGTTTTTTAAATGTTTGAAAAGTCCCCCGCGGCACAGGAATTATTCCTAGTGCGAGAGTTATCTTTGTTTTTTAGTAGAAAAGAATTAATGAAGTCACTAACATGAGTTTGATTTTAATAAATCGTTAACCAGCCTGCCAGAAACTTGTTAACGTATGAAATCCTGCATTGCAGAGCTATTTATCCCTAAAGAGGTAGGCCTCTGCCTACCCTGGTATTGAAGCTCGCTAGCGAAATGTGTAATCACATTTAATACCAGGCAATGACAATGACAATTTATTTATCTCTATTCTTTATACAGCGTGTACCAGCAAGGTGTGGTCATATTTTAGGGCTGTAATGTACATATAATATATGATATGACCTATATGTCCTGTCCAGTAATTAAAAAATAATTATTATGACAATTTCAAACATTTTATTTATTATTAAAACATTGAAACAACCTCATTACATCAATATCAATATTGCGCCTGGTCATTTTCGGGTACACTAAGACCACTCGAGTCAGCCGAAATGTGCCAAAACAGGCGATCACAGTTAAGTGAATAAAATCAACAATTTTTGTTTAATACAAATATAAAATATACATTTACCATAACAATAAATGTGTTTACTTACAATTACTCCGTGTGAAAAATGTGAAATAATTAAAATGTTCGCCTACAAAATTGCGTAATTTTGCACGAAAAATGCAAAAACGTAAGCTCGTACGTGATTTAATATTATAACAGTAGAAATCTATCCTATTTTATAGCTTAAACGAAACATAAATAGTTATATTACAATTTGTCCGTCCCAAATATTTAAGTTAGTAGTTGACAATAAAGATACATATTTATCAAAAAAGCACTTTAAATCCTCCATACAATTTTATTCTGGCGGCCGCGTGCCGATTTGATTATGCGCCGCACGAGCTCTGTCATTATCTGTCTTACGCTCGGCGCAGTCAAGTATTGACTAGAATGTATTCAATTGAAAAGTCGCTAAAAAAGAAAATGTTGTCCATGAATGAAAATAATGTCTGTGGATCCATTTGGCGTGATTTTCCATAGTCTAAAGCAGATGTTCCTAGACTTTTTTTCCCAGAGACCACTTTCAAACTTTAGCAGATGCCGGTGGACCTGCTGCAGCTACATTTCTACCACATTCCTTGGCATTCGTATTTATATTAGTGAAGAATCAAATAAGTTAATGCAATTTGATCAAATCTCTAAGGGAAGAACAATTTTTTTTATATACTTTCTGTACCAACAGGTCGGTATGTTTGAGACCACTGGTACTGAATATGGAATATGCAAATTTCTGCCTACATTAATAGATGAAGTCAAGCGAACATTTTAGTTATTCACTATCGAAGGCAAATAAATATTCGTGGACCCCCGCACGAATTGTGGATTCCCTATTTTTTGTCACGTCAACGTAGACCTCCGTCGAGTTTCCCGTGGACCCCTGGGGGTCCACCTGGACCAATTTGGGAACTAATGGTCTAAAGGGTATATTATGTGACACTAATATATGACCACACGTTTCTGTTACACTCTGTATAGTGGGGCCACTTGGTTGGGCTTAACCCGTTGTTATTGCTACTTTTGCTATATGGGTAATTCCAGGATATATTGTCGTAAGTCTAAGTACTATGCAATAGTTATTACTAGGGCAGTACTGTCCTCGTCAGGCCAAGACAATAACATATCACTATTTTACTATACCACGATAATTCAAACTGCATTGAATGTGAACGAGCCTTAAGTCAAAGTGTGATTGCATGTCACTTGGGTTGGTCGGCCTCATCGTGGATAATTTATTGCGAGGCGAGGAAGCGTCGACCTCGTGCTCACGTGGTAACACGTCTAGCCGGCAGGCGGGGCTGCCACTTGACCAACGTGAACACTGACTAAGCAAACACATGTTTCTGATAAATGTACTTTAACTGTTGTTAGTTTGCGTAGCGAATTATAATGCCGCCGACTAGAAAATTATATGTGGAAAATTTTGTAACGGCTATAGTCTCCTCACTTATTTCGTTGGTTTTAGAATGATAGCTGGCGAAATGACCCGTATATAACCATAGCCTATCTCATCAGGGGTATTGGCATGAGACTATAACGATGTAGGTAGTAAACAAATAAAATAAATAGATTATATTTATAATTGATTAATTCTAATTTTTAATTAATTTATTTGACAAATATAAAATCGGAACAACTGTTGCACTTACGGTTTAAGTTGTCTCCTCGTCATTGATACTGCGCCTTATGTTGCAGATTCGAGCCCTACACGGGACGCACATTTGTTTGACTTTATCATTTATCATCAAGGCTGTTTGGTGACTCATACAGAATAAAAATTAAAAGTCAAAAAGAATCCAGAATTTTTTATTATGTCGCAAATAGAACGAAAAACCATTTGAATAATATATTTTTAAATGGTTCCTCTAGAACAATTGAGCATTTTGGTTGAGTAACGTCACGGCTGTCCGGTCAAAGAACACATGTGTTGATACAGTTGTTTGCATAATGTATGTGTTGTTTACTCACCGTATACACACGTGACGTGCTTCGACGTTTTAACAATAAATCGAGCAATAAAATCATGAAATGTCTATGTTTAATTGTAGATATATATCTAATTATAGCACTGCGAATACTTAAATATGTATTAATTATTGATTCTTGTATTTAGGTATTTATGTTCTGGCGTTGCTACACATATAGGTTCGAAGACACGTGAGTACTTGCGGTCATGTTTTAAGACATGTGTTTCAAATAGCAGGTAACTCCAAAATTTTATTAACTATTCTCATTATATTGTCTAATGTTATTTAAGGATATAAAATACTATATGAGGTTTATTCAAAACACTATTTATATTTGTATTTTCTCTGACGTTTCGCTTGCTTTTCAACAGCCATAGACATGGTGAAACTCTACAGGTGACCCTGTGGCCATGGCTGCAAATATTCTTTGCATTGTGCCGTACATATTGCAAACGGAGCTTAGATTCTTCTTACCGAATATATCTAGCCAAGCCAAGGTAACTTGCCAGGTTGTTTATACAACAGAAATAATCAAAGACAAATAAAAAAATGCGGCCTCACCTTTTTAAAATTACGAGCGTCGAACGTTGGTATTAGCTAATTCGAATATTTGAGTATCTGTCATAATAAGTTCATAACCAATTATCTGAAGTAGCTGATTTGTGATAACACGTGTCTTCTAAGGTGATGCTAATAACTGAGATCCACAGTACTAATAAACAACAATTGCGAGTGAAGCAAATGAAATCGCTAACCCAACAGAACTAATCGAGAAGATGGATTAAGATTAGTATCAGCAACGTAGAATCCATTAATAAAAATAGTACAATCTCTGCTATCTGCAAGCTGTTAATTCTTATAATATAATGCGATCGCAGTCATGTATTGTACATACCTACTAATATTACATATACGAAAGTGTGTTTCTTGGTTTGTCCTACGTACACACAGCGACGGAGCAACGGATCGGCACAATTTTTTGCATATACATACATACATATTATGTAGGTAGGACATTTTATTTATATCGAAAAATACAAGGTTTCTGTGGGATAGGTCTTTAGAAATATAGTCCGTGGCGCAGCGGTAGTGAATGCGACTGCTGTGCATGAGGTCTCGGGTTCGAATCCCGGGTCGGGCCAACAAAAAGCTATTGGGTTTTTCTGTAAAGAAATCTCAATAGCAGCCCGGAGTTAGGAAGTTGGCGGTGTTAGACACCCCCGTGCCTCGGAAAGCACGTACAGCCGTTGGTCCTGCGCCTGATCTCTCTCCGGTCGTGTCGGATTGCCGTCCCATCGGATCATGAGAGTTAGGGAACAGAGAGTGCACTTGTGTTTGCGCACACACTTGTGCACTATAATATCTCCTGCGCAGATGGCCAGTCTCTGTTAAGACTGGCCGCCGTGGCCGAAATTCGGTCTGGAGGAATAAAAAAAAAAAAAAAAAAAAAAAATATATATACAATTATGTTATGTATAATTTACTTTAATAAACTAGTTTTTGCCCGTGCTTCGCTCACGAAAATGTAGGTTAGGTTATGTTAGTTACAGTACTTTTTTCAGGATGAAAGGTACCCTATATCCTTTTCTGTTCTCCTGACAATGTGTAAGCGAAATTTCATGCAGATCGGTTGAGTGATTAAGGCGTGAAAGCGTAACAAACATACAAACAACCAAACATACTTACATTTGCATTTATAATATTAGTTAGGATTCATTAGTCTTTTTTGTAGCACCGATGCTGATCAGTTCAGTACTAAATATCATAACTTTTAATGACAGAATTTTAAGATGGATGGCGTATTATTTTATGTGCTTGAAACCCTTAATATTGTTAAACTATGTTTTGTCTTAAGATGACAAGTGTTAACAGTTAGTATCAATATTAGATAACAACGTAAATGCTAAGTTTATTATTATTGATACAAGCATACACGTTGACGATGTGTAATCATTATTACAACGATGTTCTTCCGGATTGCCATAACAATGCAGTTACGTATGTATATACTAGTGCTGTTTCCATAATCAATATACTTACATATATTATGCATAGATTTATTGATCTCTCTCCGGTGGTGTCGGTTTGTCGTTCCTTCAAATCATGAGAGGAAACAGAGAATGCACTTGTGTTTGCGCACATACTTGTGCACTATATCTCCTGCGTAGATGGTCGGTATAAGTTAAGATTTTAAGATTGGCCGCCGTGACCGGAAGGCCCGTCTTCAGGAATCGGTCTGGAGGACATTATAAATATACACAATTCTTACACTAACATTTCGCCAGTTATCTTTTAAAGACCCATGTAATTGGGGACGTCGTTGGTCCTGATCTCTCTCCAGTCGTGTCGGAATGTCCAATTGGATTATAAGAATTAGTGATTACGCTTGCATTTGTGTTTATTTTAAAACGGGATTAAATATAATGACCACCCAAAATACTAATTGCACAGCAAAATATGCTAACTAAAATATATCATAACGTGCTCGTTATGATATATTTTAGTTAGCATATACGCCTATAAAATCCTAATCCTATAAATCCTATACGCCTTAAATCACTGCATTCTGTCTCGAAAGGGTTAGATTATGTTAGGTTCCTTCTTAAACCTACTCAAATATAGGAGCCCCGCGGAACGGGGCTCAGTCTACTTATCTTATGTGGGGGCCAGTCAGTGCAGACCGGCGACACTTTGACCTAGTGGGATCTTTTGTCCCGACACTCTCCCAATAACGACTGCCATAGATATTCATATTCATGGCAGCCGGGACCGACGGTTTAACGTGCTCTCCGAGGCACGGAGCAGGCGATAATTGTCAATCAATACGCACATAATTTCGAAAAGTCATATAACTTCCGAAAGTCAGAGGTGCGCGACGTGAGTTTGAATCCGAGACCCTCTCATTGCAGTCTGTTGGTCTCCCCACTGAGCTATCGCTGCTCCTCCGTTGACATAGTTTGATCTCTTTAAAATATATTAGTAAGCATATTTTGGTGTGCAATTAGTATTTTTGGTGGAACAAAGGCAAAAAATTGAGGTACAGTTAAATACTACCCAAACTAAATAAATTAACAATTTTCTTAAGGGTCGATTGCTTTACTGCGGTTAGGGTCACGGGTGGACTGAGATGGTGATCGTCTTATCGTCCTATTGTCTTAAAGATTAGTTATTTCTAAGTACCTAAATATAATAACATTTTGGTGTTCCTATTTACGCGGATTAAGCTCAAAGTATTGTGAAGTCATGATATATTTTTAGACAATGGTTAAGTATTTCTGTGTATTTCTCAGGTATGCTGTTTTCTATTAGCTTCTCTTTCGTTATTTCAATATAGTCATGTACAGGTATGCATGTAAATCAGAAATCAGAAATATAAAGCCCTAGCTTTAATTTAGTAGACATACAACCATTTTATAGGGTCCGAAACGCACAAATGACGCAAGGATCCATAGCCTATTATAGTAATCGCTAAACATCAACCGCTTTCTATCCACGTTTTCCACATTAGCTTTCCCTATTTTCTCTTTTACTACGTAGCCATCTTTTCCTTATAGTTCGCAGCGCCATCTTTGAACGTGAATGAATTTATTTGCAGTCACTACTTGTAAATGCTGATAACAAAGTACATACGCATAGCTTCTGTTTGAGAGTGGAGTGTAGACTCACGTGACGGCGCAACTATGCTCCAATAGTAAACAGATAAGCGCCGGATAAGAGAACGTATATATACTGAATGCGTACCACAGCTCTCGATACTGTTTAACGTAAACACTCTTTCTTTCCCTTAGTCTGAGAATATTGATTTAATAGAAACTCTTTTTTCATAGGCTGCACGAATGGTGTAGTTGTTTAACTGATCGCCTCACCAATGCCGCCACGCCGAGTATTATGGGTTCAATCCCCACGCGGAACAAAAATTTGTGTCATCCACAAATAGTTTTTCTAAGTCTCGGTGTTCTTTGTGTCCGTTGTTTGAATGTTTGTAAATACCCCCGCGACACAGGAATTATACCGAGTGCGAGAGAGGCCATTTAAAAAATAGTAAGTTTTCAATGCTTACTTACTATGTAGTGTCTGTTCCCTCACTTATAGTTCGGGCGACATTAATCCGTTACGAACGGAGAGAGATAGAGCAAAGACAACTGCTTTACGTTCTTTCTGAGACACTGAGATGAAACATCGCTCAACCTACTGCCCAACTCAGGACTTATAGTGTAAGGAGACACATCGATCAAGCTCGCCAGCTATGAGCACGTCATCGTACACTCAGAAACAGGGTCAAAACAGAGGCGAGTTAAGTGACCGCGCGCATCATAATTTGTTAGCACACGAGTGAGGCCTGCCCTGTGAATCCCGTGACCCAGGAATACAAAGGCCCCAGGATCCCCGATCAGTCAAAAAAGACAGAAAACTAATAACGTTTTGTTGGCCCGATCTAGGACTTTGAGCTATTGGCAGTACCTTCGTATAAGCCCAAGAGCTTTACTTGCCTTATTTTATGTACTCTATTTGAAATATAGAGAGATAGGTATATATAATATCATTTAGCAGTACCATAACTATATAACATAAGATATGTATGACATAATCTTAAATGTAAGTAATATCGATTGCATAATCGCATAAATTGATTAATCGATCGGACAAATAAATTAAAATAATCCAAACATGTGTAAGTTTTCATACGCATGTCCACTTGAAATCGTTCTTTCAGATAAACTGAAGTCTTAAACGTAGATATTGTATTATTATTACAATATTGTTATGAGAATTTTTGTTGGGACATGTGGTTGTAATACCAGTTCTGTTTGCAATATTTTTTGCGGACATTAGCAGGTTGTTGACATTTAAAAGACATCCTCGGCATTTTCATCAACATATGCAATCAAAGCACCGTTCTGGCCTTGCTTCCTAATTATATAGTAGACTGCACTATAAGTATTTATATGTTATGATAAAATCTTTATTAAATTATGACAATTTAAAAAAGCTTTTTATACGTAATCCTAACTAATATAATATATAAATGCGAATGTGACTTTGTTTGTTTGTTACGCTTTCACGAGTTAACTACTCGACCGATCATCATGAAATTTCTCATACACGTTGTCAGGGGAACAGAAAAAGACATAGGGACCGTTTATCCAAAAGAAAGGACTATTAGTAACATAACCTAGCTTACATTTGCGCGAGCGAAGCTGCGCGCAAAATCTAGTTAATTATTATAAATGCCCGTAATTTATGTGCAATTATATTTTTTAGATGTTGTAGTTTGAAACTTGTTTAATAAATTATGATGGATATTTATATATTTCTACAGCTGAGATCCAAGTTCAGTAGATATTTTTTCATTTAATAAGTATATTCCCACGCAAACCAAAGGTCATGGGAAAGTATTACCACTATAGAAAAAAGTATAAACTTTATTCTTTATTCTGTGATCACCACCATAAAAAAGACCGTAGCCAATAACCAGGATTTTGTTGTTGTTTGTGTGTGGCGAGTAAAGCTATCTATACTTCTATACTCATATTATAAAGAGAAAAGATTTTATTTTTGGTTTGTATGTAATGAATAATGATTGAACTCAAAAACTACTCAACCAATTTAAAAATTATTTCACTATTAGAAAACTTTATTATCACCATATTTTTTTTAACGCGGGTAATGTGCAGATCACATTCCCCATCGCCGCTTTTGGGGCGGGCGATGGGAATATGTCGGGATCCAGCCCATAAGATAGAAATTTGGGCTGAACCCACTAAAACCACCGTGGTGTTCCTCACACCTTTATGGCGGGGTCGCGCGGATCGCTCTCGCATTCAAATCGCGACCCCGTCAAAGGTTTGACCCGCCGATGGACGTGGCGGGTCCTACAAACAGAACAAAAATTTACACACACAATTGGGGGACCTGGTCCTCGGCAACAAAGCGGGGACCTAGTCAACTTTCCGACATCGAGAGGCGTGCGTGGAACATGAACGCCGCCTACTCGGACCTGCGTTGATCGGGTGATTCGGTGGACGGCCCCAATGTGTCCAACGCCCGCAGGCTTCTACTCAGGGTGGCTGGAGGTCGTCTCGCGCCCTCCTGCGCCTGAGTACTGTTACTAACATAACCTTACCTAACCAAGTTTTAGGCGAGCGAAGCCGCGGGCTAAAAGCTAGTTGTAAATAAAGTTACCAGAGCTTTATAAGATGTTATGGAATCACGATACATTTTACTCCCATGCTTATGCCATGCCATGCCATGTTTTATATATATATATAGATTATATAAAATGTATTTAATAAAAGATAAAATCCCGATACACGATTTGCTTACATAATTATATCTTTATAAAATGAAGTATTCTATAAAGATTATATTTTTGTTAAAACATATAGATAACCAACATTTTAGGGTGCACATGGGTGCTGGGTGTAGGGCAATCTTACACCTATACGGGACATCCAAAGATCTCCCGTATCCTAAGTCCGATGTGTTCATACATTAATACAAAAGACATTAAATTAAGCGGGGTAACAGTCTTTAAAAAAACGCACAAAAAAGCTGCAATGTACGGGCGATACTAGAAATAATAGTCACCGTACTTTGCCAACAAACGTGGTGAATTGCGTGCGAATGACTTAAATTGTGGCCTGTAATGCCAACAATGACGCCAATACGGTTGGCAATTGTCTACCACCGCTCGCCAATGTTTTGGTAATGACACGTGATGCACGGACTAGTAGTAAAACTATTTACATATATTGTTATGCATTGTGCCTACCTATAAATATTAGGAGTTGATAAAATACATTTATGTTTAGCGTTGAATGATTTCTATCAGATTTGATGGTGCTAAACTGTCTTAGTAGTGAATTCTGCGCATGAGGTCTCAGGTTCGATTCGCAGGTCGGGCACAATGTTATTGGGTTTGTCTGCCAAGAATTTTTTAACACTGAGTTTGGAATAATGACTTATGGACGTCAATATGATTAGGAACCCCTTGTCACGTGAAATTTATTCAGTAGACAGCGATAGACTCGCCCTTCAATAGATAGCAGGAGCAAGATGTTATGCTATAAAAACACTCAGAAAATGTGATATAACAATAAAATAATATCGGTTCTTTTGATAAACGGACTAGCTATCCCTTTATATAGGAAACAGTATTTTTTCTGTAGATGAAAGGTACCTTCCGTCCTTTTCTGTACCCCTGACAACTTGTATGCGAAGTTTCATAATAATCCGTCGAGTAGTTAAGGCGCGAAAAACAAACAAACAAACTCACATTCGTATTTATAATATTAATAAAGATTCATCGCTGACCATGGACTTTCATTTAACATGAACAAATGACAGCGTGAATAAAAAACCGTAATGTATTTGATTACTAATATTATTCAGCGAGTCGCTACCCATCGCCCCTGACACTAATGCTGTATACATTTTTATAAAAAATATAAATTAATGAACATCTCTTTTGATTAAAATATTGCTTTTCCACGTGACCAAACTCAATTTCGTCATTGATTCATATGTTACGCGTGTCGAATCATAAAATGTATTTAATCATTAGAATTCCTAATTTCTGTTGTTTCATTATGTACGTGTTCATAAAAAATCACGTGTGTATATTCTTGGAAGGGTAGGCGAAGGTGTGTTACACCTACATTTCGCTAGCTATATTTCTAGGACCCACATAATTGTAGCGAGCCTATTGCTTTATACTGGACACATTTTCAGGCGCCATGCTGCTGCTAAGAGTATATTAAAAGAGGCCTCAGCATAGTGAATACCGGTGCATTCACTATGCTGAGGCCTACAGCGGTCTGTATAATGTGAAAATAATAAAAAATGGAGAGACGTAAAATTTTTATTTTAGTTTTCTCTTTTAAGGCCAATATTTTAATTCTTTTTATATAGCGACACGTGATATGGGCTCCTAAATCAAATGGATAACGACCAAATTATTTAAGAGCAAATTCTTTATTCATATTCTTTTTCTTCCAGTCCCAAACCTTAAAGGAATTCATACATCTGGAGCCTCTTTCAGGACTCTCTACTGCCATATCGCATATAGTATTGTCGTTACATGCGCGAAGCCGATACAATACTACACCTTTGTAACACTATGTCTCATTCCCGCGTTTAAGACTGCGAAATGTGCCAAAACAGGCGGTCACAGTTAAGTGAATAAAATCAACACTTTTTGTTTAATACAAACATAAAATATACATTTACCATAACAATGAACGTGTTTACAATTACTACGTATAAAAAACTTAAAATAATTAATATTTTCGCCTACAAAATTACATAGATTTTTAGATTATAACAGTAGAAATCTCTCCTATTTTACAGTTTAAACGAAATAATAAATAATAAAAATAAATAGTTATATTACAATTTGTCCGTCCCAAATATTTAAATTCTTGATTGACAATAAAGATACATATTTATCAAAAAAGCACTTCAAATCCTCCTTACAATTTCACTATGGCGACCGCGCGCCGATCTGAATATGCGCCGCACGAGCTCTGTCATTATCTGTCTTACGCTCGGCGCAGTCTTAAAATGACATTGCTTTAATAAATGGCCTAAGTAAGGCCTTAAGCCTGGGATGGCAAAAGTAATGCTGCCCGTTTATGTATCTGTCATATGAATAGTGGCTACTTAGTAGCCGCTGACGTTTTCCCCGGTGACGACTTAATTCAGGATATAGGTATTGTATAAGCATCAACTTGAGACGTAACCGTTTCTATATAATAATTTGTTACTTACGTTGTATACATGCAGGATTACGTTTTTAATAAACTACTATGGCCAGAATACGCAAATTGTATAACAATTCAGCCGCCAATAAATTTTCTGTGGTTTCGATACAATGTCCAAACAATAAGCGGAAAACTCTACAATAGACTTTCACAACAATAGTTCGTCACACAAAATTCAATTAATAATATTGTAATGTAATAATTAGTTGAACGCCAATTAATGAGTAATTATTCGGTTACCTAACCTTTTCTTCACATAACAATCCTGCCTGCTTATAGGCTATAACCATATTTAAAGTATTTATTTATCCGATTAATTTACCTGTTGAAATGTACCAGAGATAGATAGCCAGTTGTTAAGCAGTGATTGAGTACTTCTGCATATCCCTCAGGCATGTTATATTTGATTGTAAGTGACTGTATTAATAACTGAAAGGTTTCAGTTATTAATATAGTACAGAACATTACCGTCAGCTGCCTATTATCGCCTATTTGCCTGCATCTATTTGGAGGACTTAAAAGATTTAGGTCCCTACGCCGTGTAAGCGTGCCTGAGTTGCCACGATTACACGAAGTTGATCGAGTAGACATTATCAATTCTTATATTTTATATAGTTGTTCTAAAAAAATTCTTATTTTGAAACTGTTCTCGGCAGAAACTATACTTATTTTTACTAAACAGCAATGCCTAGAAATAAATAATGATGCACTTAGGTATTACGCCCCAAGCCTTATCATTCACAACGTATTGTTAAAATATCACTATACAAAATGCAATAGCGACCGTTTAGCAACTATTTACCTACATAATTATGCATGCTTATATCTGTAATGACTTGTTATAAGTGAACAAACACAAATTGCATTTTCAATGTCGGTGTAAATAACTACAAGCGTAGAAAGACCTTGTTATGAGGTCAGTTACTTCGAAGAACTTCCGTGCGCATGCACGTTGCATGGCAACGTGATGCAACGGCCAAGGAATAATATAAATATAGAGAGCAAACAACAATACACGTAACATATCCCTTCTGTCACTAACCTACAATATTTTAGATTTAATATCTGCTTGTACCAATCGCACTGGTCGTAAATAAAACGACCGTTAATGATTAAAAACATTCGAATCATTAAAAAATTCCGAATTGATCAAATCGTTGTTACTGATTAGAATTATGTTTGAATATTCGAATTAGTATTGGATGATCAGAGATTGATAAAAGCGCGGGATAAATTTTATGTCGTGGATTTTGTCCAGCCGTAAATTTTTCGATGTCACTGCACATTCGTGTTATATATGTACTCCAAAAAAAAAGTGCCGACGACACCTTCGCTTCGATGACCAGTTATGTTTAGGTTTTACACCCTAGTCTAGAAACTGACCGGGTCTTCAAAAAAGTGAGTAATCTTGTACCTGAGAACAGAATACTAGCTATTGTCTTAGTTAGTACTGGAGGATTCTTTAAGACGCCCCTTACCACCTGCGTCACGAAGCTCGCTAGAGAAAACTCACTGAAAACGACAGAGACTATTTACCACACTTGTGTTACATGCTTTATTGATTAAGCTTTCATTAAATACACTAAATTAAATATTTAAATGTATGGTATAGCTAAAATAGAACACACGTGACTCAATATTTAGTTATTCGTTTTTATACTAATTTGATGTTTATCAACTTAGTGGTATAAAAATACGACAATTAGTAAACGAGCTGCCAGATAAGTCATCGTGCTGCATTGTGTATTTAATAATTATATTAATCTATTTTCCAAAAAACATAAGTACATAAGATGCTCTGACGTGGCAATCCGCCAACGTGTGCAGCGTCGTGTCCATAACAACATAGTGGCAGTCGCCGCAGTGATGATATCCGAGCGTTTCCTGCCGGCCTATGTGACACAGGAAGTGGCCAAAACAACCGTGGCCAGTCATAACTCACCGGGGTAAAGAAAGATGTTGAAATGATGATATTAGACTTCCCGGAATACCGACTAAACCTACCACGGTGTCCCTCTACAAAACCGCAATCGGCGAGGCCACGCAAATCACTTGCACATGCGGTCGCGACCCCGCCGAGGTTTCGACCCGCCGTATGAAACGGCAGGCCACTAAACGATAAGACCTACCCTATAGGCACTTCTCACTTTCTTGCCGGCCTATACGACACAGGAACCGACCAAAACAACCATGGCCAGTCATTACCTGTGTCAGCCGGAAGGTGAGGGCGCCATGCCGCCTCTCCAGCCACTCCTCAAGCACGGGAATTACCACCACAATAGTGGATTTTATTTTTTTACTTGGGCGAATGCTTTGACTCATACTCCTCTGCGGGGGCGGGCGGAGGGGTTATGTCGGACTCACCGGGGTAAAAGAGAAAGATGGAAAAGATGATAGTAATGGATCTCGACCGAATAATGGAATACCGACAAAACCTACAACGGTGTTCCTCTACAAAACCGCTATCGACATAACCTTATTTAACTTAACCTACTTTTACGCGAATCCGCGGGCAAAAGCTAGTAGTTAATATTTGTTAGGGTTGTATCGTAGGCAACTGTAGTCCCACACAATGTATAAGTAAATTATACCCGTTATAAGTACCCCATTAATTGTTATTCAATCTATTGCGTAACAACAGCGCATTGTACAACATGTGACAGCTTTGGTACATGTCTGTGTGTATTTAATACATCAAAGATTGTTTGTATGTGTGCATGTGTGTGTTACTATTATATAATGTCACGTTTTTGTTTATGTGAGAGTGTGGCGAAGGGCCTTTGATTACGTCGTACAAGACTCGCGTTCGGATGTTTATTTTCGTATGAATTTATAGAATGCATGTAGATATACCTATATACGTACGGTATTGTGATCCATATAGACTATGTTTACTGTAGATCTATAAAGGTACTGCTGGTTTATTTATTTCAACATAGCGGCCTCGTATTGCATGGAAATGTTAGTCTAGTTGTGGTCTATAAATAAATAAAGCTTATAAGTGAATACTATGGTTAAAGTCAAAAATCAGGTATTCACTTGGGTTACAAAGTGACACTTATGAACGTCATAGTTCAGTTGTTAGTAAGTTTTCAAATAGTTATTTACATAGGTATTATAATTTTCTTTTATGTCATATTTAATTTATATTCGTTCATACATTTATAATAATTATGTTTAATATTTATCATTTTTGGTCGGTCCATTGGGCACAGTTGCAGTCTTCATGATCTATCTAGGCATTAAACTTAGGTTAACGCTACCACTGCACCAACAACCCAGTCTTTTGACAAGAAAAAAGGAATTATAGGTATAGATAGGATTAAAGGAAATCCATCTGTATATCCTTTAGTATTGCCATCATAAGCTAAACAAACCGCATTCACAACCATCCAACCAGCTCGCCTAATGTTTAATGGTTCCCATAGGCCAGTGATCGGCAACCTTGTTGACCAATCGAGCCAAATATATATAGAGAACAATTTTTTTAACTTAAGCTTTACTTTAGCAGAAACCATAATTACAAAAATAATAATGTTTAAAAGAATACGAGCTTGCTTTTGTCAAATAAGTGTTAGTAACTAATTAACAGTAATTTAAATTAAGTTTGGTATCATACTTATAAAGCAAGACATTATATAATATTATTCCGTGCCTGCACTAAACATTTCGTGGAAGAGCCGCAGCTGAGGAATCAAAGAGCCTCATGCGGCTCGTGAGCCGCGGGTTGTCGACCACTGCTATAGGCTATAAATGCTTGCAAAGCAAAATCTGTTAATGGCATGTCCTTCAAAAAAGAAATCGCTGTCGTGTTCGTGTGTGTTACCAGCGCAAGGGACAAATATCAAGCCGGAACCTGAAAACATAAAATAATGCATGGAATTAATATATACTTATTATGTTTCATCAGAGCTATATATCACGCTACGACCCATGGGGGCGGCGCAGTAATAATAAACGCGGGTGAAACCGCGGACACAGCTAGTTCAAAATAAAATGTTTCTCGAGGGATTTTTGAACCGATTTCGTTAAAAACCAATAGGAATATTTCATAATTAGGACGTTTTTGAGTCTACATTTATATTTTATTTGAATCTGCTTCTTTTCTGCATGTATAATAATATATTCCACAGAAAGTTTTTACGAATAAGTTGACTATAATGCCGTATTTGTGACGCATCAAACAAGCAACAAAACCCTTTTAGAAAAGCGTTCCAAACCGTATTCAATAAATCAGGATGTGCGGTTCCGTCGCTAAATTGTTTCAAGAGTATTGACGCCCACGCTACGCTGCGTTCGGCGGCATTCGGCGCGCACGTGGCCCGCGCACGTGATCTGCGCACACGCACTTGACCCAAGCGCAACGCCAGCACACGTTGCGCTGGAATCAACTCCGGCGCGGCGGATGCCCTTGTGAGATACACGCGTGCGCCGCCCGCCCTTCAACCTAGTAAATAGACACCTTTATTGACTGTTGATATTGTGAGAAAAATATGTCCACACATGTTGTTTGTTTGATTCGATTACGCTATTGTTTTAATGTAAATATACCTGGTTAACTCTTACATATGGCTGAAGGTTATTTAATAATTATGTTATAAATACCTAGGTATAGGTATATTGTTGCATTTTGTAAAGAGAAAATCAGTCACTTGTGAATTTTTAGTAGGTTAATACACATAAATACAGTTGAACGCTTTCAGTCTAAGCTGCTTTGTAGACTGGCGGCTTAAGCTCATAAATAATAACTTATCTTACGATTGTTTATATGGTTTATCAGAGGTAGATCTTTGACATAACTACTATGGAGCCTTTGTCCAGTTTCTATTTTAAAAGATAATACATATGTTAGTAATTTTAACTCCTCATTGTTCACTCGAGTCCAATTGTTCCAGATTTCTGTCGAAGAGAAGTTGACTTCTAAATCTGCTCGATTTAGAAGCTCGTCTTTAACATTTGTAAACGCAGCCTTGTCAACAACTTTCAAATATATCTTGACTTAGTATATACTATACTATCAGAGGAGTCAGCTTCTAAATCGAACAGATTTAGTTAGAAAAGTTTTAACTTTTTGTTGAGGTTTTAAAGGTTAAGGTTATAAAGGGGCCTTTGGGCGCGCAGAGAAATTTAGAAACAGTACTTGCCTAAATGGTTGAAATTGTATTGTTGAAGGTGACGGTATAAATGGCTCTAAAGGTAAACGACGGGACGTAAGAATAGTAACACTGTTCCTAAATTTCGACCGGTAAGTTGTTACCTAACGGCGGTGGCGAGATCACCAACTATGTTGTTGAAAAGCGTGAATCCGGAACAGGAGACTCGACCAAAGTCTCCGGCTACGTCACCACTCCGTTCTTACGCGTGAAGAACTTGATCGTAGGAAGGGACTACGAGTTCAGAGTCATGGATGAGAACCAGTCTGGTCAATCAGACCCTGTGCAGACCACGGAGCCAATTAAGCGGAAACATCTGTTTGTTCCTCCAGGCGCTCTTGGCGCGCCAAGATCTGTGGAGACCACAGAATCTTCGTTTCGTAGACTCACATTCCTCTTTACTAAGGCTCCGTATAGCCTGCATCCATTTGGAATAATGTACCTTTCAAATAATGCATCTGGAAAGTAATCTTCGTAACCACTGCACTGGTTACGAAGAGAACCTTTCACATATACACAAACTTACTAAATGTGCACTCTCTGTAATATTAGTATAGATTTATAATTCTCTCGTCACAAATGTGTTCACATCCGTATATTTTGGCTTCCTGTCATAAATTCTCAGTAGCTGGACGCAATTTAAAAATGCATACCGGCTTACGTTTACAGACGTGATTAAATGTAAGCATTAAACAGCGTCTATCTTTTCGGGCATTGACACATTTAAAAGGGAGTCAGGTGGACCCATCCAGAATTATGCAATGCGCATCCCGGGATGTTAGGTTTCAACTCAAAATTCAAGTGTTGTAAATGGGCCATCGTTGCTTAGGATCCGGTCCCTTCCTGGAAAATAACATCAATACACCAATTTCCCAAATATAAGGCAAGTGCTATGTTAATTTTTTTTATTTAGTTGGTAATTAAGGTAGGCTTTTATCTTAATCAAATTACCATAATTACGGAAAAGGTTTTTATTACTTGACCATATTAAGATATGACATCTTGAGTGTAAATGACGTAAACGCATACACGTTTATCCTTAATTTTTATCACAAGACGCACTAATATAGTTGAAAAACAAGGGGGATTGATATGTTTATCAAATGTAGCAAGTCTGTCGTTTGTGACGTCAATGATAAAATGCTCCTAATAACTTAAACTAAGATAATATGCGTCATTATGATGACAATTAAAATAAGTACTTTAAAGATATCGTAAACAATAATTATTAATAACGAACATGTTAGCTTCGCATAGGCTTGAAGTCACGCTAGACTAAAGATAGATAATGTTTTTATACTCCTATCTATGTAATAGGTGTATAAAAAAATTTGCTATTAAAAAAAGGGCTACGAGCTCATACACCCCTTGACTTTCGCCCCTTTCATAGAAAGACAAAGCCCCGCTTCGCGACTCCTATTTTTGGGTGGATTTTAAAAAGAAATCTAACAAATACCTACTAGGGGGCGAACCTTGAGGAGCGAACGGGCTCGTAACTCAAAAAAGAGTTTATTGATCTTGGTTCGGTGCCTGGTTTACCTAAACTTTTTGTTAGATACCGATAAGTACATAGTTTTAGGTGTGAACTCGAGAAAAAGGGTATCCTTATTTATACAGCCAAGATGGCAAAATACCTTACGGCTGACCTGATCATAAGCAGCAATTTTCATCAATACATTCAGAGTTGTTTGTATAGTCAAAAAATAATAGTCTTAGCGTTCGAAGTTGTAAGACAGACTGACATCTGACAGGCTCCAGTGGAAGACCAAAGTCTGGTTCTTGGGACCAGGCAAATGTTGAACGATGGCTGTAGCTATGGGGCGCATGTGTCTCAAGATAATTGTTACATTAAGTTCTAGTTATGTTCATTAGTCATATTCCGTTACTCTGTTTTTTTTTTAATTTTCATTATTATTATTTTTTTTCCTTTTCCTTATCTTAGTGTGTGCTTACCTGTTAGTTGTATAGCAATAAAGATTTCTTTCTTTCTAAGTCAGTATGTTTCTGCATTTCAAAAAGCCAATGCTCGTAATAAAAGTCATTCAAAACAGGGTTAGGACCTAGGCTTCCAAATTAAAATAAACGACAAATCTGTATAGAATAGATCAGCAATATTGTTTTAATCAGTTTCTATAACGAGAATTGGCCATCTGATATGTATTCAGCGTTGTATTATCGAGTGGAAGAGAGATAGAATGTAGCGGCATTCCCTTTAAACTAAACTTGGGATCAACATGTAATTTTGTATACACGTTATAAGGGATATAAAAAGGGACATAGGATACCTTCCATCTAGAAAAACAGTATTGTTTCTGTTCCCGAGGCAGGGCAATCTACAATAACTCGAGAGATGTCGGAGGCAAAATTTCGTTACAATATATATATGTATACTGTAGGGTACTCGAATATACATGTGTACCTACGACTCCCGACTCCGGCTTCGGAAATCGTGAGTTAGTAATGCATTATTCACTGATCACTTGCGGATGGATGGATACTCTAACCAGTGTACCGATAGTAGTATCCAATCCTACGCTTTCCCTTTATGTCATCACTGGTACCTAGTTGGTATGTAGGTTCCTATATTAAGATTGCTCACTTAGTGCTGGTCTTTAACGGCTTGGTGCCACCATTTTGTCTGTCATTTAAACACAGGTTCCCTTTCCGATTGTAGAGTAGAAAATCCGTTCGTGCTTTAACGTTCTTCTGCGAAGGCAGCGGTTTAGTTGTATTTTCTCGGTATTGCTAATGAAATGCTAAATTTATAGGGTTGCTCTATATTTAGATTAAATGTGTATGATGACTTACATGTATATCATATATTTATATGTATATAAGTCGGTTAAACTAGTCACATAACTGATAAGTTCATTAAAGTTTTAGTGCAATGCAAAATTTTTTGTTTTACTACATCCTATACGCAATCACACAATATTAGGAAAACAGAAGGCCTGCCATGAAACGTAAATGATGTAGTTTTAGTTCGTACCGCAATTTATTCTGAAATTAGTTTAGTGTAGTAGAGCCTCGCTGATTTCAGCATGAATGGGCCGGCTCGACCGGGGAAGGGCTACCCTCTCACAGAATATCGACGTAAAATAGCAGTATTCCTATTGCTGTGTTTCGTTCGTTGAGTGAGAGTGCCGGAGGCCCAATCACCCTCTTTCCCCCTTCCCGCTCCTTCTCCTTCCCACTTCCTTTTATTCCTAAAGGGTCGGCAACGCGCAAGTGATGCCTCTGGTGTTGCAGGTGTCTATAGGCTACGGTGACCACTTACCACCAGGTGGGCCATATGCTTGATTGCCACATTAGTGATATAAAAAAAAAATATTGGTCCTGAACTCCGGTACGTAACCTCTTGACTTACTGAAACCCTTTCATGAAGTAGTAGGAACAACGAAGTAATGTCATTTTGAAAGAAATAAATCCGAACGAATTTTATTGTAAGTTTTTCCGTTTGATCCGAAGTTTCGGCTAGATATTTTCATGGTAGATCTACAGGTCAGCTTCATGTTTAAAACAAAATCGCTTATTAACAGCAGCGCCTGTACTTATAACCATCAATTTGTAACTTGTAATTTAAATCACGCAGCAGTAGAGTATACGACTGCTGTGCATGAGATCAGAATCTCAGTAGCAGCCCGGAGTCTGGTACGATGCTCAGTAAACGACAATACATTCGCCGCCTATTACGTGTGGCCTACCTAAAAGCTACCTAATAACCTACCAAAGCTATTTAGTATATATAATATTGTTGGCGAAATTCGGGTGTAATAAACCTCTACCTATCCCTCCGGAGATCGTATGTATGTGATTTAGATAAACACTGGTAAATATACACTGTAGTTTCACGTATTTTGTGCTTAGAATTAAAACCATCAAATGTTGATAAATACGACGTTTGTTTTTAAAGGCTTTTGCACCAGTTTAAGCGTTGTATCGCGGAACTACCACACTGGTGGGATCCTAGGCAGCATCAACAACACTACTATTAACGAAATACGAATAGTCAAATTCGGAAATCAATAACTTTGTCATTGCTGCTAATTGCTGTTGATTTTGATTAAAATTGCACAACTTTTAATAATTTACGGTGAGAGATTTTAGATAAAAACAGTTTTGCGGCATGAATATATCTTTATAATAATTTTATTTTCAAACCCTACAAACTATTTTAAACTTAATTGTTACTGAATTCAAAACGACAAAATATATCATTTAAATAGTGCGCCCTAGTGGTGAATAGCCAAACTACGTGTACCATATTGAACTATTGGCCACTAGATGGCAGACTAAATTAAACGTAATGTTATTATTGTTATCAATGGAAGAAATGTTGAAAATAAATCTTATAAATCAAAATTTACAGGCACAAAATTATTAGATTATAATGAGTATATGTTTTAAAAGATAAATCAAAGTTACAGCTGGACTTGAGAAATTAGATACCCTTAAAGGCTTGACACCCTACGTCTTGTCATCATCACTATTTTTGATACACACATGTATTTTGAAAGGTGACAACAGGTGACTATGTGATTGGCGTTGGACTATTGGAGTTATTGGACCTAAATGGTTAAAGGGCACCGAAATAAATAAAGTTATTTTAGGAAATACGCATACTAAAATATTAAAGTAAAAAGAACTGAATCACGATGAAAGCCTTAATTCAGCGTGTCATGAACGCTAAAGTTACCGGTAAGTACCCAATGTTTACATTTTGTTATTTGACTGAATTCTAAAAATAAGCTTTTAATATCCAATATGGTTATTGAGAAAGGTCTGATGAACACCAGCATATTACATAATAAAAGTGTTTCGGTTTTCTCTAAAAAGAAACAACCCAATTTCTTGTTCTATTTTTATAAATTAAATTTGTGACATACTTTTGCAGCATATTAATTATTATTTTCAGTCAATGGTGAGGTAATAAGCAGCATTGATCGAGGCGTTTGTGTATTTATTGGGATATCTTGTCAAGATACTAGAAAAGATATGGAATACATGTAAGTAATTTAAGGAACTGATTATACAAATATACTATAATATTTTTATAGTGCGAGGCTTCTTTAGGACGATGGGTAAACAACAAGTAATGGTAAGTCATGGAGATAAATAGTTTTAATGTTTTGTCATATTAAATTACAAAATATTTAATTCAAACAAATTAAAATTATATTACCTACTTACAGAAAAATGATAAAGATAAGACAATAAAAAAATGTATGCCTCCTATAGATAATCGCGTTTGGTAATTGTTTAACTAACTAATTATTATCATAATATGTGAGCTTAAAAAAATAGGATTAAAGGCTTATTTGTTGAAGCTATGTCCTCTTTCTTTCGCTCATAATTACATTAGTGAAACATGTGTAAGAATCACTGTAACTACTTGTGGAACACAATGTTACAGCAAAATCTAATAGCCTCTATTAGAAATGTATATATTTTTCTGTCAGATGCAATAAAATTTATTATTTCTGTATTATGCACCACATTATATGCAAGGGGTTGCTGGGAATAAATGGAATGATTATAATAGGAATCTCTAAGTATTCTTTACATAAAAGCAAGGTTTGCCTAGACTGGGGCACCTTGAGTAGGCAAGTATCTTTGCCCTACAACAGAAAAAAGAAAATTGAAGTGAGAACATCTTATGTTGTATACCTGCATCTTTAATAAGTAATAAAAATAACAGTAGATTGGCAACTTATTTTATGATAGGTCATCCATTGGCTGTGAAAATTACTTACCACCTACCAAATGCCTCATCTCCATTTGCTTTTACTCCCTATTGAGTATCAGAAAATACTAAATGTTTACAGGTCATAGATGGTAGCTAAAAAAGTTAATAATAATATCAGGTCTATGATATTATTATTATTAATTAATAGATGAGGCCCGTGCCCAGCAGAGGGATAGTTTAATACTGTCCCTCTGCTGGGCACGGGCCTCATCTCAGTGTGAGAAGGGTTAGGCGAGCCTATTAATAATGTTGACCCTGACAGTAATTATTTGAAAATTCTATGCTTCAATAAAACTATGCATTGATTTATTTATTTTAATATTTCAGTGTACGCAAGATATTAAACATTAAGCTGTTTGATGATGATTCTAATAAGAGATGGAAGAAAAGCATAATAGATAAGCAATTGGAAGTACTCTGCGTCAGTCAGTTCACATTATATCATACATGGAAAGTAAGTATTATATGTTTACAAATGACATTATCAGTATAGGTATATCTTTGACACTTGAACTATTCTGAATGCACTATCACACTGTAAATACCTTTTTTATCTATTGAATCGTACACTTTCTGCAATTCCTGTAGCAGTTGGTAATAATATATTCAATATCTATCATATAATTTTACATACTAGTTAGGGAAGCTAGTATGGTTTATCAATCATGGTCCTACACTTCCTGCGGCTACTGAATTTTTATATAGTAGCTCTGTTATATTACACTACAATGTGTTGTAGAAACCTAGTATGAGATTGCAATGGTCAAATATCTTATGTCACAGAAAAATGTTCCAGCCTTATATTTTTTATACAAGGGGACAGTATTTAAAACAAGTTTCTAATAGGCAAAAAAAAAACAGGCAGAAAACACATGTGATGCTGTATTATCCTGGTCTTGGCTATATATAATCTTATATAGATAAAAATCAATTGCCACAGGGCATCATTAATTACGCGATATGTATTTTTGTATAGATTGAAAGGACAACCACTGTCAGGTCAGCTAGTTCTTAATAAAAGTAGTCTTGCAAATCCAGTTTATATAAAGCAAGAGTGTGTAGTTTAATTTACTAACATATTATTATTAAATGTTTCAGGGCAGCAAACCTGATTTCCATCATGCAATGCCTGGAGAACAATCTAAAGAATTTTATGAGAATTTCCTTAAAATGTTGAAGGATGCCTACAAGCCCGAAAAAATTAAAGGTAAATATTTATTGAAGCACTAAATAACAACATCATAACATTTAAATGTTAATCTTCATTGCTTGCAAACATAACAGCTTTATAATAAATAAGACTTAGCTGTTTTAGTACAGCTCGCCCCTAGGATTGCTGTATTTATTTTGTAATAATTCATATTTTTAATTTTAAATGTGAAAGGAACTAGTCTATTTGTTTTACGACAATAATACTGAACGGATTCTGTTAAATAACAAACAAAAATAATTTGGAAAATAGTATTTTTAAAATATTAATAGAATTTCTTATATATTTTCTATGATTCTATTTAATAATATTATTTCAGACGGCCAATTCGCAGCGTATATGCAAGTGAGTATTCAAAACGACGGACCGGTAACATTTGAAATTGAATCGCCCAAAGCACCTATTAAAGAGAGATCGTACAGCATTGAATCCACGCAAGATGAGGCATATGATTAAGCATACTATTGAATTTATTTATTGTAGATTAATATACTGTTACTTATAATTATACCTAATTGTTTTTTTATGACGACACCCACACAGGGAATAAATCTTCAGGAATGCGTCTGACTATGAAAGTAAGGTATCACCTTACGCACAACTGTATTCAAATGCAACTGAACTGACACTATTGGTCCCAACTGACAGTAATTTGTAAAGATATCCCATAGACTTATAGAATATTTACTCCATACAACAGTAAAGAAGGTCTATTTCACTAGTCCTTACCAGGGGGTACAGCCCTGGCGGGGACAAATAAACTTTTTCTACTCTTTCCTATAGCTACTTAAGAGTATACAAATTCTAAATCTATATTAATAGCAGGTAAGGAATGCATGTTCTTAAACGCATAATTTTAAATATCTAACATGTTAATTATTGTAGTCTATACATATTATTAAAACTGACATGGTAGGGATTAGTATAAATTAAATTCCACTCATCCTAATCAGTGATGTCATGGTAGGGGAGAGTGGGAAAATCCATTTTCCTACACCAGGGTACAGCACGTATGGATTAATGGAATAGACCCATTTAAACATTATTAGGCAACATTTATTTACCAATATGAGCGGATCGCGTCTTAAAGGTATATTAAACGTCTGTGCTCTGAGTACCAGCAATCCAACTCCTTGACGATATATATATTATCTGGTAGCAGTCGTGTACACTCCCATAGATTACTGAGAATACACTCCCAAAAATGGAACCGGGGCCACATGGCCATGACCTGAAGGTTTGAAATATTCTGGGTGATACACCTTTGCATACCTCTTCAGGGATATAGTCATGAGACTATGTATGTATATTGACGATATTATGGGAATATTATTGTAGCATATCTACGTGTACCTAATTATCGTTCGTGATGTATTGCCATTGTTTTGGTTTATTCTCGACTATATTTATTAACAAAATTGATATGGCAGGCTAAATACAAATGAATTTCCATTCATCCCAATCAGTGAAGTCATCGAAGGAAAGAATGGAAAAATCACTTGTCCTGCCAGACATACAGCTGATAAGGACCAGTGGAATAGACCTTGTGGAAGTTGGTACGTGGTGTGATATCCTTCCAACTCAAAAGGAGGATCCTTCGACCAGGCTAGGTGATCTTGCCTGATGGGCCTCGCTGTGTAAGCATCGCTTGCGTGATTCAAGCGTGTATGGCGGCTGCGTGTATTGTGTATAGCACTCTTGTCAAATCTCGAAACTTAGTATTTGTAGAGTCGCTACAACCTTATTTTTGGTTTTATACTAGTCTATATACCCGATTTTGGAATACAAAATCTGACAAAAAACTAGGCTTTTGTCAGTTTTTGTATTTCAAAACCGGCGGCAGTCATTATATCATACCTGTTTACAAACTGACCAATCGTTACATAGTACCTACTTTTGTGTAATCTATACCACTGCCGCGCATCCGTCGCTTCCCAGTCTATGAACGTCCGCGACTGGCGCAGTGCGGGTTGGCATTTGACAGAGTTCACACATAAGCGATTTCGAAATATTTACTAATTTTTCGAATGAATTAATCGTTCAAATTGATGATATGCATCATTATTCGTATATATCAACTTTCTAGGTAGCGCAGTGGTGATAATTGCGGCTGCTGTGCATGAGGGCTAATTTTCGTTTCCTAAATCGGACTAACAAAAAGATTTTGTAGTTTTTCTGTAAACACATTCTCAATAGCAGCCCAAAGTTAGGAAGTTGACAGTGTCGCATATTCTCGTGCTCCGTAACGTACCTAAAGCTTTTGGACCTGTGCCTGATCTCTGACCGGTCGTGTCTGATTGTTGTTCCATTGGGTTGTGCAAATCAGGGAATAATTCAAGTGCACTCCACTTGTGTTTGCGCACACACGTGCAGGAAATATAAGTATCTTCTGCGCAGCTGGCCAGTCTCCATTACGATTGCCGCCGTGATCGAAATTCAGTTTTTAGAACTCTGTATATGGCTATCGGGATCGGGGTAGGTTACTTGTGATTAAGAAAAATAAATCCCAAATAATATTAATAAAAAAACTTTATTTTGAAATAATGGTTATTATCTATTAACATTTGTTACATTTAGGCCAGTGATTATGCGATTTTATGTTAGACAATATTAAAACGTTTTTACAAAGATGATATGCCTACGCTAAGTCTACGAGATTGTTAATCCTACGCATAGATAGGTACCTACACATCACTTTACTAGATAACATCCCTAGGTCATCCGATACTGGGTACTACTGTTAACAGATAATCGACCAAAATATCAAATACGTCTTTACTTTAATTCTAAACGAGTAGAAATAAACTAAAAAAAATTAACTCGTATAAAAAGTTAAAATAAATGCATTCTATAAATCCCTCTATTTTAAATATTAAGATAATGAAATTCAACAAATGAGATTAAAAAACCCTTATATGCAGTGTCGAATATTAAAGTTAAGGTTAATTTATACTTGTATCATTTAGCTCGAGTGCCGCATGATTACTATTTCTATACCGCGAAATATAGATATATAATCATTTATCTTCACGCATTCCGTTACGCCTACACAAATGTACAATTCTTACAGAATTTCTCATCATTCAAGGCACTATTCATTTTGGTATATTGCTGATACGTTTCCTCACTCCTAATTCACAATATCAATGGGTTAACATATTCGTACAAGTGTGAAAGAGTACAATATCGAGTACTTACGATACAGCGGCGTGCAACATGGCCGACATAGCCGCGACCGAAGGGTGTACCATCGCGTCGTTCTAACAGTCGCCCAGCTATGGCGGCCAAGTTCCACGCCGGCTAATTTATCAACTTTACAATAACTATCGAATATTATTACTATTACAAAAATATCTATAATCTATTCTAAATTATTCAAATGAAACTGTTACTGGGATAGGCTAAGGATTTAATTAACAACATATACCCTTCCAATGGACGTTGTATATTACGTGTGCAAGATGGCTTTACTAAAATTGCCAATATAATACTACCCGAATTTAGTTATTTTTACGAAATTATAGGAAAGTGAAATAAATGCATATATTTTTGCTTCAAAACCGTCGTTCGTGTCGAGGCGCACAAATTGAACGTCGCGTTTCGTCGTGCCAACTAAAAATAAATACTGATTCGCTGTGACGAGACTGATGTTTGAGGGTGCAGCGAGCTCGACTCGTGCGACGGTTTTGAGTGGTTAGGTCTGCGCATGCCGGTGGTGTGCGGCGACTGGCGTGGCTGGTCTCTCGCCGCGTGGTAGATGTATGGTGTAGGTGGGTCGAAGTAGCATGGTGTCTACCAGAGCTTGGAGGTGAAGCCACCGGGCGGTACGCGGCTGTTGTGGATCATGTGGCTTGTGCCATTCACTGACGTCACCGTGTTGATCTGGCCGTTCATCGATTTGTAGCCGTCACCGGTGATCGGGTTGCCTTCTGAAAACATTATATTGCTCTCGTCAGTATTTAGCACAGATATTTTAGATTGCTATGATCGTGGAGTAGCCTTGAAAATCTAAATGAAATTATTTAAAATGAATGTAACTTAAAATCTACTGTAGACAAATGAGACTTCATTCAAAGTTTTTGTCATGCAAACGTAGTGTAAAACTACTGTCAAAGTCGCCTACGAAAGAATATAAAATGTAATGAAAATATAACGTCTTTATTACAGCAACGATAATTACAATATATATATATCAATTCCAATATCGACACTACCTACATTATATTAAAAGCTACTAGTAAATACCTAAAATATACAATTAAATCACTAAGTATAATAGTAGAAATAGAAAAAGGAGACGTGCGTTAGAAAGAGTCATAAGTACGGTAAGGCACGTACATAATAATATATATACTAAATACATACACTTCGTTCACAATACAACAACGATACATTGAGATACTGAAGACAACAAGCAGGACACAATAATAAGCGTTATTTGACATCAGATATCGAAACTAGAAGAACGGTCAAACTACTCCCTAAGCAAATCATAAAACGGTAATGGGTGCTCAATTTAAAAATCAACACGAAGGTATCGTTTTAAAATTCTTCTGTACCTACAGCAAATTAAAATATGAAAGCTCTCCAGTGAAATATTTTCATGTACACAAGAAAATATAATCAGGTAGATAATTGGTGCAGACACAACAACATTCCTCCAGTGTAAACTGAGCACCCACCCATCTCTCTTCGGCGAACATAGTCTACAAAGTACGTCTTAGGTCTGAAGTCCTCTGCATGCCGATTACGATCAAAAAGGTAGCCAGGAACGTGTTTGTGGAATATAGGCGGAAAACCGGTCAGGGTATTCGGACCAATAGCCAGAGGTGTTTGTAGTGGAGTCACGTCAGGTATAGGACCATCGCGTTCGTATTTAAAAAGTGTAGGTGGAGGATCTGTATTTGCGACCAAATATGGATCAATGGTACCATCCAAGGTAGGCACTGGGTCGTATTTATAGTCTGGCAAAGGTCTATCGCCGAGAGCAGAATGCATCCCGACAAAAGCGTATGGAGGCAAAGGATGATAAGGAATCTTGTGTTCCTTCGGCTCTAAGTAATGCTGCGCCGGGAACGGAGGCCAATGTTTATTGAGAACTAGTTGCGGGGAGAACGAATCGGGATCAATTACAGGGTGAGATCTTTCTGGGTCATCGGTCGCTAAGCCCAGTAAAGTGTAGGGTGTTTGTCGGATGCGGGTGCTGGGTTTAGTGGTGGACTCTACGTAGTAGTTGGCGGGTTTGGGTGGCCAGTCTCGCGTCATGTATCTGTGAGTGGGCTGAGGTTCTAGGAGTTGGTAGTAAGGATCGTCGGGGGTCAGGTCGGCACCTCGCAGGCAGGCAGCGGGGTGGCGGCGACGCGGCAACGGCACGGTCACACCATCGCCTGTCACAGGATTCCTCTTCGGTGGAGTGTACGAAGCTGACCAGTCACAGAACAAACGGTTTTCATTCGAACTACCATAACTAGTAACCTAACAGTGCTATTTTTGAAATATAATTATATCGAATCTCTCCCTAATGCCTGAGACGTTGATTTCTTATCGCATTTATTCTAGTGCTTAAAAATAGATAAGTGTGTCTCGCGTGCATAAACACTGTTAATTATTAAAACTCATGAAACATTGTACACATATAATATTACAATACAATTATTATTTTCTTTAGTGTTTTAATAAAAGTGTAATCATGCTTTAATTCAAGCAAAGCACGGCTTCAGAAAACAGTGTTATTTGTGTCAATGATTATCACAATGATTTGTAGTCAGTTAAAGTCAGAACACATTAATTTCGTGAGTTCTCTGGTGATATAGTAAAGTATCGGAGACAGTATATATTGTTACAGATTGTTACACATTATGTATGTTAAAGCCTTTGTTCCTAGCGTGCACGAGTGCCAAATGCATGGAATTGAACACGGTTGCAGATCTCGATCGTGCAGAATCGCAATACCTTCACGTAAATACGTACGTGCAGAGTATTGCAGCATTTTCCGACTGATCTAATGCATTTAAAACTTAGAATGAACTGTTAAACAACGGATTTTACATTCCAAACTTTCATTCGAGAACATTCTAACAAATGACTTACCAGTCCGATTGAATGTGACAGCTATGCAATTATATTTTTAATAAACGTACGTAGACAAATATTGCTCAATTAACGACCGTAAAATTCTTAACGCTAACGGTGCTCATATTCAAATTGCGCAATAAAAGTCAGAAGATGTAAGTACAGATATTTCTTTTATTTTTAACCTTTTAATTTGGACGCACGCAACGTTATAATTACATGTTAATAATAGTGTCGATTGTTAAATACGTACCTATATCTCACTAAGCTGCGTTTCAAGGTAATATGCACATTTATATCTTACAATAGCAATAAGAAAAGTAAAGAACAATTTCAGGTAGGCATAATAAAAATTTTGCCTTGTGAAATTCATTAATTTCTTTACAACTAGAACTGCCATCATAGACATTATTGATGACGATCTATTCTTACAATAATTTGTAACCATGTCGTGTTATAAAGTCACATCTAGTACAGATTTTATCTTAATCTAAATCTATTTGTGACTTGGCATCGGTGTGCCGATGCCGCTACGACTCAATAGGTTAACAGGTATAACAGATATACCCACGAAAATGCGATTGCAACCCTCAATACTAAAAATCCTAATTAATATTATAAATGCGTATGTAAGTTTTTTTTTGTTACTAATCCGATGAAACTACTCGATCGATCATCAAGAAATTTCATATACACGTCAGGAGAACGCAAAAGACATAGGGCATCAATCATAAAAAAAAAAATTCTGTAACTAACCTAACTTAACAGACAATTACGCGGGCAGAATCTAGTAAAAGATAACTTGTCTATCATCCATGTCCATTCCACATTCGAGTGCATAATATCACCGCCACCGTGTCAATTCATGTGAGCGTTGCTAGCCGTGCTCTTTCGTGCCTACATTTGGATCGACTCACAGTGTCCAGCGAGGGCCGGCTCACCTCGGCTGGGGGTCGAAGTGGCGCTCCCGTTGACCATCTTGGAAGGCGAGTGCGAAGGAGAGCCGCCGTTCATCTCGTTGTCACCGAAGTGGATGTTGCTGCGGATCGTGTCGGTTACCATGGGAGACACCGGGTTGTTGGCGACCTGAAACATTTTTGGTGTTGTGTGTGAGTATTTAAAAGCGTCTTGGTTATAAACGCCTTTCTGAATAAACTGACGAAACATCAGATGGTAACAAACTGCTTTAATTGTACATTATGGTCTGTAATCTGCTCGTAATAAAGCATATTTATATAACTATAATTAAATTAATAGGTTTTAAAGGGATTGTCATATTTATAGTAACGCCATGCCTGGCTAAACCGTTAGGAATTAAGCAAAATATCTCCCACATATATTTTGGCAGTTGTGTTTAAATTTTGTAAAATAGATCATAGATCTTTTGTTTCATCTAGTTTATAATTTGTAATCACTAAATACTAGCGTGCACTTACGCGTGCCTGTCCGAAGAGGCGGGAGTGCGTGTCACGGGGGCGCGTCGGTGTGTCACGCACTACGCGGGGCCTGGGTGCCCCATTCTTCATTGGGCTTCCATCCGCCTGGTCCGCGTTGAATATCTCAGCAATGCAGCTCTTGGGTGCATTCGGCACCCTATCGACAAAAGAAAGATAAAATTAATCAGTGACAAAGAAATCCGCTGTGATGAGGGCTTATCTATTATGATATCCAGGCAAAATTCGGCAAATAATCTAGTGTCCAAACATATTATATACATATGTTTCAAGTCTCAGCATTATTTGTGTCCGTTGTTGAAAAGTTTTAATAGTCTTCATAGATGTGAAATAACCCTTTAGCACAAGATATATAATAAGAAAGACTGATTTAGGTATGACTTTTCCAGGTAATATAAAAAAATGTATCTTGAAATAACTAGCAATATTATATATATTGTATTTAATTATTATTACATTGTTTTGTCTCTGTAGCATCTTCAAAAAAGGCGGCGGTGCACAAAAAACTTCAGGAGGTCATTTGACCTGTATGTTGTTTGTTTCGTTAACGTTAATGTATAAACCTTTAATATGATCAACTAATGTGAACGATTATTTTAATTCATCAGTATAAGTGCAGCGCTGGCAGACAAATTAAAAAACAAAACCATTATTCACATTCCTTTTCCAGTTATCAAAAGTCATTGTTTTCAAACCATATGGAATATGAGTAACGTTAAATTAAACATTTCAATAACACTAATCCATAATATCTTGTTACCGTCCGGTGCGCCTCCCCTAGAGACTACTTTAATCGAAATTCGATACATAACGCATTAATATTAACTGGTAATGACCCTTCGGGACTGGACACGGGCGGACCTGTGGCTACCTGGTTAGGGGAACCGCTTCCGGCGAGGAAGGGAGCGCATTCATTTCTTGATCAAAACGCAATATACATGTTAGGGTTTATGGACACAATTACGGTGCTGTGTTTACTTTGACAACAGTCTGAGAGAATTATTCATAAATGTATTTTCTAAATGGACGTTTGCTTAAGAAAACACGTCATCGGATATAACTTAAGTATATCAATCTTTCTACATAGCATGGAATTAATAAATACTTACATAACTAAAATACTGTGTATTTTTATCAATCTAACTTTTTAGAAGGGATCTATCAGGTATTAAAACTGGCTACAATCTAACGATAAACGAGGAGGTGATTTTTTTCTCATATATTTATACAGCTTGATGCTCACGTTAAAGTTTTCTTCGTTTTTTGTTACAATTATGGCTTTAGTTAAAAATATTTAGATTCACTGAACTGAACTCCAGGAAGAAAAATAACAATACTTTGTATTAAGGATATAATACCTGGCAAGGCGACAGGCTCTGATGAAGTAACCAGTTATACTAAAGATAATCACCAAATCAATTTTCTAAAGAATAAATAAATGTGTTGCAAACATTAAGATGATAAACAAATGGTCCGACCCATATAACTTGGTGTTAGGAAGCAAACCTTTTTATTAGCTCCAATGTCTGTATATTTATATGTTACAATTTTTATTTGTTCGCCAACGCTGGACCAAAATCTTTGATTTAATAACGTGCTTTGGTTGTATTCAACTTCGTGTTGGCAGAACTAGAAAACTAGTTGATAGATAGACTTAAAAAAAATGTACAACTTTGCATTTTAATATAAGAACGTTTTATACAATATTTACCGTGAAATGCTAACGATAACGAGCATTATAATCTATTAATATCAGACTGAGCCACAACGAAGCGTGTATGTAGCGCTAGTATGTATATAAGAACATATTAGGTACAGGAATTCTAAGCATCAGCAGCATGCATTCCAAGCGTATGCCAAATGTGAGCAGTCATAGACTACCTATGATGACAAAGTCCTACTTTTGTACACAAGCCTATATCAAAATTACTTGGGTTTTCATCTTGAGCCCACACTGTTCCAGTTAGCATCCAACTTTATGGATAACTTCTAAGCAAGCACAGCACTTATACCATTTCCTTTAAAGCAATTTTCATTTACCATTTACCTGTCTTTACCAGCCTATAGCATTACAAAGAGCGAATAGAAAATATATAATTATAAGCACATTCGCGTAAACTGTAGTCGGTACTCATAACCGTATAACTACCGCGGCAAATCGTAGTTAATTAATCGAACAAGATTGTAAGATACCGCAGCTTTGTTCAGCAAATACTCGATTCTTGAGAACATCTAGTACAAACGATTAATGGACGGTGATTAGTACACGATTTTATGAGCCGTGTACACTATCTAGCTTTCGATCAAAACGATGTTAGGTGCCGCCACCCAAGACGACTCAAGTATTTCTATCGCTCAAGCCGCGCAAGTGAAGTGAAATAAAAGTTTTATTTCTAAGTAAATTTATATACATCATCATGCCTCTATACCGCCTATAGTTTTGGCAACATGTATTACGCCCACATGTTAGGTACGCTTCAGTTTCTACGAATACTATATACTCCGAAGTAAGAACTACTTAAAAATAAGAACTGCTAGCCAACTAAGTCAATAATAACACTCGTATTCGGCAACTGATAACTTGTTATTAGCAGTTTCGCATACGATTGTGTCTATAGCATTAGCTCATCGAAAAGGAACCACCTATACTTTCGCTTTACGAGATACTTAGAATAGGCTTTTTCTTATTAAAGCTTATATAGAGGTGCAGAATCCGTTCATATGCCTGTAATTTTAATTACTTGTGATTATTGCAAATTTTACTAGGCAGGTGCTTTAAAGTGACAATTCATTAACAGGCTTTAAATACACAATCCACCTTAAAAAAACAATTCCCACGATCATTATCGCACTATTGTAGGCATATACATATAGTATTGTCATTATACAAATGTCGAATGGTACAATCGTGGCAGATGACGAATAGATAGTGTGCTGTTGAATATGCAACCATGTTCGCAGAGTGACTAATGTTCTGATTAGTAATCAATACTGGAAATATATCGAAAGTAAATATTAAAGTCTCAAGTCACTTGTCCTCTCTCCAACTAAACCCATACAAGTCAAAATAAAAACGTAACTATCTATTAGAACTTCATTAAAATCAACCTTTGCCAAAAAGATTCATACAACATTCTAAATATAAACTACAATTTATATAGTATATTTTAATGAATCCCTTATTTTTCAAATAGATTAAAGATACTTCGGATGTACTAGAATCCTAGGCATTGAATACATTATTAGCAAAACAGAAACTTATAGAGTATCCTAACAATAACGAACACATAACAAACTGCGATTATACCACATATAAAGCACTTTACGACTAATGTATGCCTGAACAAGTGAGAGTAAGGCTCGGCCATCAACATAGAATTGCCATTAATATAACTATAGACCAAACAGCCGATGAGACATTTTGTTACACCATAATGGCTTCCAGGCGTAGCCATAAAGCTATGGATACAGGGGTGAACATTACCATCCTAAACACAGACCATGTACAAAGCTGCACAGAGGCAGGGTTGCCATTCATCTAAATTTTCCAGCTTTAATCACAGTTTGAAAGGCCTCCAAGCCGGATCACAAAGCGCGTTTAGTTACGAACCAGTGATCAAAAATGTATTACCGCTGCCTACATGAAAGCCCGGGGCTGAGAAATGTCGGCAATTTAATTTTATTCGTGGCAACCCTACACACATCACTCACACTATTGTACATAATAAAGACACCACACGATAACAATATTATTACCGCAAATTGTGTTTAGGCGCCATGCTTGCACACAGTGTGCAGCAATGATTCTATTCCTTGTTATTGAGAATACATATTTTAACGTTATTGCTTGCGTTCTGGGCGACTTTACATTTGACTATAGTTGCAAGGCGTTTTATGGCCTCATTTTCATTCATTAAATGAGATATGCGTTGCGGAATAATATGGAGTACTTCCAAACGCCCACCGGTCTCCCGGTTTGATATCTGTCAGCCTATGTTCTTGAATTTCAAGGTATGGCTTTGACAAAACAGCGTAAAGTATTGCGATGCAAAGTTATTTTGGTTGACTAAAGAGTATTTTTGGAAGCATTATCTTCTTGCAGAAAAGTGTGATATATTACTTTCAGAATAATATAATGACTCCTTTTTTTAGAAACAACTGCCCACTAATTATTATGTCCTATGTCACGGGGGACTTTACAATCCAACAACGGACAAAAAGAACACCGAGCTTTCAGTACAATTATTTGTGAATAACACAAATTTTTATTCCGTGTGGGGCTCGAACACACAGTACTCGGCGCTAAGGCAACGGCGAGACGATTACTTGAAACACTACACCATCTGTCAGTCAAAGTCTATGTTGACTCCTAAGATAAAACAACTTGTTGTTCGCTTTAACCGCCTACATTTTACAGGATCCAAATATCGGTCTGCGGTTTGCGAGTTACTAGGAAGTCTATCAGTAGCTTTTTATACAATTAAAATTAAGTTTGGTTTAACGACAATTCCTTGAATTATCTATGCAGATGAAAATATGTTTATAAAATAAATAATTGCCCAATGTATAAATCAGCTAACAAATATTACTTGTTAAGCAAATATTCTACATAAACGTAAAACTCAGGGCATACTTTGTCGACCAGTTTGCTAACTGAGAAATAAAAACCCTAAAATAAGAGCGGACATAACAATAACAATGGGTATGTAGTGGAGGCACGAACTGTGCGTATAGCCTGCGGCGCGACGCATGTCGGGCGCGCGTGCCGCCCGCCGGCCGCGGCAAATTGCGTACATTACGCGTCATCACAACACGCGCATCTACACGCCCTCCTACTGATAACACTGCGATCGAATACAGCGTGCATTAAGCTGGCGCCAAATCTATCCTAAGAAGCTTACAAACTTTCATTTCATATTAACTGTAGGCTTAAAGCTTCGCAAAGGCTTGCTAAATGACGATTGTCGCAACTATTGTGCCGTTGCCTTTGATGTGTGTTGAACAACCGTCTGTCGACATGTTAAGACACTCGATAATTACTTCGCATATATCTTGGCGCGTGTAAACGACTTTGATACTATAATATCTCATAATAAACGGCTTTACCACGTTTACACACACTATAATGTTATTGTAAACCATAAATAGCAGCTGCCACGGTATAACAGCACATAAACACATGTTTATAATTATAAATATTTAAACAAACCTAGCGTCTCTATAATTAGCTGGTAAGAAAGTGCGTGAGAGTAAATTGTTTAATTGTGATATACATGGCTCGTTCGACTGCGCTTGCGCCGCACGCAACTACAAGAAAGATGGCCGACAACGTGCTGTTACTAAAATAAACAGCTGTCAGGGGAGACGTAGTGAAAACAGTCACCGGAAGATAATTATAAATCCTATGTACTGGAGGTAAACATTGTGAATGAGTGCTCCTTTTGTCGAGATTGTAAGTATAAAGAACAATCGCCCATCATCCCCTTCCACAATGGTAGTTAAAAAGGATAAAAATGTCAAAACGGCCGACGAAATTACGTCTATGGCAAAGAACGACACGACTTACATTTTACTTACTAATTCTATATTAAAGGACTTTTGTGAAACTTGTTGTATTGGCAGGCGTATGCAAAGTAAGAGAGATAAAGCACAGCCTACTAAAATTACGTCTGATACGATTGCGGGTGGCAAGAACCTTTGAAAACACTACAGTATATTCGCGGGCATGCTTGTTTCTTCCCCTTCATATAAGAGGATTAAGATAAACAAAACAGGCACATAATAATAAATAAGTCGTAGAAACGAGACTCACTCCTACCAAAAGTACAAATTAAATACTTGTAGATCACCTAGGGCTAAGAAATGGTTTTTCGTCATATATTTTGATATAATTGTAGACTGTCACGACTTGATTGTGCAGTCAAGTTACAAGTCCACTGAACGACTGCATACAGCCGAACGTAAGTAACTCAATAACAGTACCAGATACGAGAGTGTGTAGGTCCGAGCATAGAATATTGGCAATTATTACTGTACTCGTGTAATAACTGACGGGGATGTGAGATGGTGTGATAGCGTCGCTAGTTAAACGGAGCGTTCTGACTCAAACATGGTGTAAGATATCAAATGTAGTTGCCCGTTTAATGGGTTTACGCGTCTGCAGCGGTTTTGCTCCACAAACGACAGAGTAATGAGACCAAGTTAATGATATCTGCGGTAATGAGAGACCGAGTAACTTTATCATACGCGGAACGACAGGAGAAAACGCTCTTCGTTTTCAAATGAAAGGCAATACGTTATGTTGTGTTGTAGCAGAGCAAAGATTGTGCACTTTCTCGCCGATTTAAATTTAATGAGCATCGATGACAAAGTACTATTACCATCGTTCTCTTTTATAATTATCGCCATATTACACCAGTTTATTTTTGAATAATAAATCGTTAATGAAAGGTATTGAAAAGTCATGTTTCTTTTACAAGGAAAATCGATTGTAGGTCGTGGGTGCACCTATTAGCGGACAGGCGACGTGATTAAAAAATGAGGCAATTTGCATCGGTGATTTGTTGGACTAGTCGCGGTCAGATAAATCTAGTCTAGGTTAACTAATATCGATTTTGTGTGTTCGTGTTGTATAACTGTTGTGTGCTTTATTTTATTTCTAAACATGCAACATAATCATGTCCTAAAGACGTTATCCGTATTGCAAAGTCATTTACGCATCGTTCATGAAATTAAATACATTATTGAGAACTAACGAATTACTTTTCTATTTGCGAATACCTGTCAATAGCTATGATGTTATTTGTTTAAGTTTTTATCCATTGTATTTCAAGCTGTTGGTATTCCGAAAACAATAAAATAGGAAATAAAATAAAAATGAAGCTGTCTTAGTACACCAGACTGTAAAGGTTTCGTATTAAAAATTTTTGACACTATGGCAATCACCACTCGTTCTTAAATATTTGTGAGTTAGCATGTGTATTTATCTTTCGGGTTAATAACCTGGAAAAAACTCCAAAACCTAAGATTATTATAGTCACGTCATGCTTTCTCCACGCTGCTAAACCTTAAATAAAAGAATTTTGTACATCAATCGTGGATAAGCGATAATGAGTTAAAAGTTCTTCTTACATGCATTTTGATAGCATGCAGTTCTTATCAATCTCTTCATATGAGCCAAGTCGAAAACCAGTTCAATAAACCAAGACAGTTTTCACATCACATAACATTACTACCGTATTTTACAGGATTTTATTCTGGTTCCTTTAAATATTAAGCCGTTGCCTTTATAAGACATAGTCGCAGAAACTACTGAATAAACCAATGCAATTGGCCATTGGAAATCGAAGTCAGCAGTCTCACGACGCGACACAACGAGGTCGTTGTGATATCACACAAACTGCGTGAATGCTTTAATACATGGTTGAAGGTAGAACACACGCTGGCAACCCGGCTAAAAGATGTAGACAACTGTAGATAGTGTGTACACGTCTCAACAACAGCCGTTTGAATGTATCAAGAGTGTTAACAGTGGATTTACGGCTACTCGTTATCAGTCCCGCACACTGGGTCCATGTTAGCAATGTTGAAACGTGCGTTCACCACGTCCGTAGTGCGTGTCGTGGCGCTACGAGATTCCGCATATAACATCGTATATAATTATTTATTAACCAACTCCTGAATTTGCTGAGGTCGTAGTCGTAAATGTTTCTGGAACGTGACACTTTTAATATTTAAAAGGTCCTCTGCATTAAGGAACTAACATATTTCTATAGCTTAACATATTTCTTCATAGCCTTTACGGTGGAATAATGTGGACTTTGCTTCTAAGTTAATTCTGCCATACTGTATGATTTTCGAAATTAAAGACAATTTGCCGATTTGACTTATATCGCATAGCAAAAGCAATGCGGAATAAGTCGGTTGTTCACGAACACTATCAATATATTGCAAATCCCATGGTGTCATTGATATGAAGGACTGGAGATGCGTTAGCAGACAATCTGCATGCACAATTAGGGTAATGACAAAGACTCAACTTTTTGAGATCATTTAAGTCTCTAAAATGTTCAATCTTTCACGTCTCGAATTTGTCTATTTGATTCTCTAATTACGTCGAGAGGTAAACAATTTTAACAAAATAGTTTATTATTTAATAGTTCTAATATTTAATCAAAAATTTACATGAACATAAAGTCGAACCTTCATTCCTAAGCTAATGTCGCCGCGCCGAAGTAAGTTCTTACTTCAAGAACACACACAAAAAGACTTCATGCGGTCTTCCGCATGAAGTCTTTGAAACAATAAATGGGCTTAGTACTCTGTCAAGTAAGGTTCACTTAATTATCACAATTTCTAAATAAAGCAGCTTTACATCCTCAAGTCTGGGAAGTGAGCACACGTTCGTGCGGACTTCAATCGCACTGTACGTTTAATCTGTTCACGGTTGGTTCTGTCGCAATGTCGCACGCTGAATTTGTCGCAGTAATTGAGCCCGGTGTCGCACGCTCCTGCTCTCTTCTTTAATTAATCCCAGCTTTCGTCGAGTTGGGTTTTAGAGGAGAAATAAATTATTTGGTATTTACGTTTATTTATTATTAGCTGCTGCACGTAGTTTCAGCCCCGTTATAGAAAATGGGATATAAGACACGTCGATCTATAGCAATTTCATCAATAATAAAGACGGCATAGCGATTATGACATGTCAATTTCCGAATTAAAATGTAACTTACCGATGTTGGCATTTCTTTAGATTAAATAAAGCTAGTCGATTATTTTTTATTATAACGAAGCACTGACATAAAACAGTTTTAGTTATTTGTATGTTGGGAATAAACACATTCAAACACAGTAAGCAATAAACGACCGGCGAGAAAAATGCTTAAATTAGACAAATATGTGGTCTGGAAAGATGTCGGCCATTGTAACGTTTCCGCTGACGAAACATCTGATATAATGAAGCGTTAATTAAACCCATGGAGGTAGGAACTTAGTAGCGAATGGAATTCGTGCATTGAATTGTGGTTAAAAATACCCACGGTGTGGCATCAATAACGATAGACTGCACTTGCATAGGATTTATGTTTGATCACGGGGGTGAAGCGTTCATTCGACGCCCCGATATATTTAGTAAGTCAATCCTCTAAAAAGGTAAACATATTTACAGTTTTAGCTGCCGGGTGTTTGACGTGAATTAATAATATTGATAATATTGTCTCCTATTTACGCGAATATTATTCATTGAAATTAAACTACTATATACGGATTTTATCGCGTTGTTTATTTGACACTTTATTACAAAATTTTGAAAACTGTTACACTATACTACTATTAAACTTTACTAACTTTTAAGCTAATTAAATTATTATTAATAATTAGAAACCAACAGATAGTGCAAATGTATTCCTAGAACATCTTAATTCCATTAATAACAACATCCAATTTACTATGGAATTAGAAGCAAATAATTCATTAGCTTTCTTAGATGTACTTGTCATCAGGAATCCTGATCATACTTTGAGCCACATTGAGTATAGGAAAAAGACCCATACAAATAGGTACTTAAACGGTGTAAAACGTCTCACCATCATCCTAAACAGTTAGCTACCGTGGGAATGTCTTTGTTTCAGAGAGCCCATGGGATCTGTGACAAGAAACACCTGGATGCCGAGCTTCAACATGTCAAGCAAGTACTGCAAGACAACAAGCTCCAACAGCCGCGCCGCTGTCACAGATCCCGAGAAAAGCCAGCCACAGTCGAGCGCCAGCCTGCTATACTGCCTTATGTAAGGGGTGTCACTGACAAGATTGGCTACATCTTGAAGCGAGCTTCAATCAACACATACTTCAAGCCGCCAACGAATATAAGTCAATTTTTACCATCCGTCAAGTGCCAACTACCTTTACAAGATGCAGGGGTCTATAAAATAGATTGTGACTGCGGACTCTCATACATTGGTCAAACCAAGAGAAACATAGGCACCCGCATAAAAGAACACATAGCTGATGTAAAACACCAACGCTCGTTGAAGTCTGCTGTGTGTGAACATGTGCAACAGGGGACCAACCACTACCTGAGATTTGACAAACCACAGATTCTCGCTAAAGAACACCGATTCCTTCCAAGGATGCTTCGCGAGGCTATTGAAATCAAAAACATCCTAATTTTAATAGAGAAGATGGTTGGAATGTACCACCAGCTTGGGATCCAGTAATACAAATAGTCAAACCCAAGAAGAAGCAAACCACAGCTAGACTTCATGATACTTTGAGCTCATTCTGCGTAAATAGAAACACCAATGATTAAATTATGTTCGGGTACTTTGCAATAACGATACTGGAACATTGAGACAACTACCATCTTAGTCTCCCCGTGACCATGGCTGCTGAAAAGCAACCGAAACGTCGGGGAAAGTGTAAACTTAAATATAAATAGTTTTAATAATTTAATTAGCTTAAAAGTTAGTAAAGTTTAATAGTAGTATAGTGTAGCAGTTTCCAAAATTTTGTAATAACGTGTCAAATAAACAACGCGATAAAATCCGTATATAGTAGTTTAATAATATTGATGGTAAGTTATACAAGAATATAAGAGTTAGACTGATTTATTGACATATGTACCATTCTATATTTGGCGTAGATTGCACAAAATAAATAACTACTTTACGCGATAAAATCCGTATATAGTAGTTTAATTTCAATAAATAAGATTCGCGTAAACAGAAGACAATATTATATAACTTATATTTTTCGAGATCAATGAAAATTAGTTTAGATTTGCTAAAAAACGTGTCAACAAGTAAGAATCAAATTAATTCCTGACAATATACTAACTACCATAATATTATTTTAATGGCGATGGTCATTGGATTCGTAAAACTCTGTTATTCGGTCGTATCTGGTGAGCATATAATACGACCACAATAAAAAGGACCACAATATCACATTTTATTCGCGAAAACTTAGAAATCACTAGCATGTAAGAATATATGTAGTCATTTTATAATTGGTCGGTTTCTAACAATCTCACCTTTCGATTGTACGAGAGCGGCGTATTTAACGCCTTGGCTCATACGATTAAAAAATAAATTGGATGAAATTACACATTCTCTGAAGCAAGCTCAAATTACTCCTACTTAGACGTTCTTTCACCTCTTTCCATTTCATATGTCTATTGCACACTACAACTTTATCTCAACACTTCATAATAATATAACACGTTCATTTTCTATACGGCACTTATTCCGTCGGCGGTAACATAAGCTTGGTAAATCAATGGTCATTAAGTAGCTGTTTCGTGACAGTAATAAATCTCAGTCAGTTGTAATTTCGGTTGGGGTCATTATTAAACATATTTTTTAGTTGGAATGTTATTGTTCTAGCTTTACTTTCTATTCTACGAAATAAACAGTAGGGGAAGCAATGTGACTGGTTTACTTTAAAAGGAGATTACTGCATTTGGATGTGTGAATGCATTCTTTCCCAGAATTAGCGAGTACCAAGGTCGACCAAGACAAAGACTGTACTTACATGTTTTATGGCACACATATGAATTCAGCCCTCTGTGCAACGACCAGGTGCTAAATGCAAGCGTGGAGGAGTTCTTTGTTTCGACATATGCCTACATATTTTTATTTCGCACCTGGCTTGCAAATTACAAGCCTAAACCAATCACGACGAAAAACAACTCATATTATGTAGAAAATAAGATCTAAATTTAAATACGATCGTGTATGTTTAGATGTTGTTATAATTTTGTGGTTTTCTCACATTTTTATTATTTTTTAACTCTCTAGTCTTTGTGTATCATGCATTAGTTTAATGAAACCAGCATTACTAGGCTATCATCAAAATAAACTCAAGAAAAACCAACAATGATATTTTGAATCAGATTAGGAGTATCATTTACATATAATAGAAATTAGAATATGAGATATTAGAATGAGAATGCAAGATGTACTTTATAAGATAATTTAGTGTGATATGGAGAATGCTTTCGTGTATTTACAAGCAATCGGCCGCGCTTCCTTCGAGATCTTTATCGAGTCAGCATTTATTAGTATACAAAGAGCAGAGAAGTTGAACTTGACTGATATGGCAGTCATAATGCGATACAACTCCATGAAATTTCTTTACCAGGTTTTGTTTAGGATCTTATAATAGAATATAGAAATTGAATACATTTTCAAGTAAAGTACAGTATTAAAATAGTTTGTAAGCTTCGATACTCTCATAGTCGATTAGCTGTTTTTTTACTGTTGAGAGAATTAATTATATTAGGACTTTACAATCTTCTTACGTCTCAGCTTAGTATTGTTGTCTCTCTATAATTGAAAACTAAAAACAGTTATGATGTCTATTTTTCTAAATAAATTACCATTTTAAATACGTGTTCATCATTTATATAAATTGTATAAATGCCATTAAAATATATTTCATTGTAATATATGCATTAAGCATTGTTATCAATTCATTGCTTTATTTAATAACTAATATTACGTCCTTAAGTACTAAGGCCATTCTTAATCAGATCAACGTGTACCCACCCACATAATTATAGATGATTGAAAAGATATCATTGAAATACCTCTTGATGACCAGCATCAGGCCATGAATGGACTGATAGGAATTTAATCGAAGGATAACTAAATCTAGGACAATAGACAACACCCACACAAGACCTAAGTAATATAACTTCTCATATTACCTATAATTTAAACTAAAGCCAGGTAATTTATAGGAAACAAAGCTGCAATAATATATTAAGTAGTATTAAGTAGTAGTAGTGTGTTGAACAAATAATCAGAATCTTTATGCACCAGGAAGTAATTATATACCAGGAGATTACATTAAACTAGATTCAAACATGAATACACTGAGAGGAAGGAGCTAAGGAGGAACAAGTAAGGGCTCTCGTATAGTAAGCAATTGCTGGTTGCTGTAATAGTTCCTCTTACATCTGTGCTCCGAGTACTTCTCGTTAGCATAAGTAGGAAATAATAGACTCAAGGATCAGAGAGATCAGATGATACATTATTCTTGTCATATAGATTGTTACGTTGATTGTACTTCTTACTTTTAATTCTAATGCATCTCTTTCTAACAAGTATAGCGGGAAAGGGACAGGTTAAAGTTTAAGAAGATACTTAACGTAGAAGTTTTGGTAATATTCTATCCGTAGGATTGCCAGACTTTAAAAATAGTTTTATAGATATGTAGTTCGTCTGATTGATTCGTGTCTATATTATATTATTCCAATATAAGTAGGTGAGAAGTCCCTTTTTCCAAAAAAGAACGGAGTAGCATGGTTTTCATTGTAGAGATAACATTTACATTGAAAAAAGAGCAGCGATAGCTCAGTAGGGAGACCAACAGACTGCAACGGAGAGGTTCTCGGATTCGAACCCACGTCGCGCACCTCTGACTTTCGGAAGTTATATGACTTTTCGAAATTATGTGCGTATTGATTGACAATTATCGCCTGCTCCGTGCCTCGGAGAGCACGTTAGGCCGTCGGTCCCGGCTGCCATGAACATCTATGGCAGTCGTTATTGGGAGAGTGTCGACACAAAAGATCCCACTGTGCACTGGGTCGAAGTGTCGCCGGTCTGCACTAACTGGCCCCCACATAAGATACATACATACATACATTGAAAAATATTAGGGCAAAAATAATCTTCTGGTTGGTATTTTCTTCAATCAAAGTAAAAAAAAGCATTGCACGATACTACTACAAATATGAAGCCAAGTTTCTTATTAGTACATTCGGAGTACCAGGCAAACATGAAGGCAAAAGAGATTTGTAAGAGAAAATGCGCTACATTTTCGAAGCAAAAATAACGAATGCTTTTCAGAAATGCTCGGCTAATAACACTCGTGGCTCCACGGCAGCGGTAGTGCTGCTCTTTGAACATTTCCTAACCACGTCATATTATGATGATATGACGTATACGTTCATATTTCATTGCATTGGAAGCAAATACGCGAGAGTGGAAATTCGTGTATTTTTATTTTGCAGAAATGTCGCGTCAGTAGGTTGCATTTAGAAAGACTTTTAGTAAAACCTTATTGTGTTACTACCGCAACAGTATATATCCTAATAAAGTCAAACGTTCACGGGAATATTAAACATTTTAATTAAACTATATACGGCTTTTATCACGGTTACAAACAAAATCACAGATGTCAAAATATTGTTACAGTTACAGCAGCCATGGTTACGGTAAGGCAGAGAGTGACAGAGTTGCTGAAAAGCAGTAGAAAGTGATAATAATAAATGTTTAAATAGTCAAAAGTTATGCAGACAAACTGCGATTAAATTCGTATGATGTAGTTTAAGTATATATTCTATAAATAATCAATATAAACAAGTAAAGCTAGCCCCACCATGCGTCAATTAGTTTGAGATAATACATATGAAGACTAATCTTAAGGAACACGAGCAATGCTACAAAACACAACAATATTTAAAGCGTATTTATAAATGAAGCATGACAGTATTCTAGGACTGTAAACAGTGATAAGTCACAGTAGCGTTCCCTACAGGAAAGAAAACCGCCTGTTTTCTTTCCTGTAGGGAACGCTATGTGTAGCTATAAGCAATAGCCGAATCCCATCTCCAGACGGTCAACAAAACCGAACACATTGCACATCATCATTCCAACTCCCCTCTCCTCTCAACCTTCGTAGGCGACCTTGCCCAATAGGAGCAATCAATTAATCTGGTAAAAATAAATAAGCCTTTTAATAGTATATATATATATATATATATATATATATATAGGTATAAGGCGTCAAATATACCAGACAGACGGCGACAATATTACTGGTAAAGGTTCTCACAGTGTTGAGGCAAACGCACTTTATGTCTACACGTATATTTGCGTGACTACGGTTACGAAGTTCAATCACCTCTGACTAATTTTTACCCCTTACTTTGCGTAGGGGTCGCGTTATGGTGGCGTCATGGCGATATTCGAGCCTATTAGTAATGGCTATAGTTTTATGAAGAAACTTTGTTCAACGAGCTAGATTTATGCGCTGAAACAATTAATTTTTGTTTGCGTTTGGTTTTTAATTTTAATTATGATCGAAAAAGCATCGCTAGATAGAATTAAGAAAAGCCAACCAATGTTCTTTTTTTAAAAACCTCAGGTCTAGGTAAAACTCTTTTACGTGGGCGCTTTACAATTAATAACACAAATGGCACCTATATTCATAACGTTACTATAAATCTAAGATATGTATTCGTTAAATACCAAAACTATGCGTGGATTTGAACTAAGACCTTTGGCCATATTGGCAGTGACGAGACCATTTCAACCACTGCGCTATCCGCCAGTCAGAAGTAACCAGTAAACACCGAGAAGTAACTATCAAACACAACAGGAAAAAGTTTTTAGCTCTGTGTTGAGGAAACAAACGATTTTAGTTATTGGCCAACTGTATAGATCTACCTATCATCTTTATCTAGGTCAGTTACTATTAAATATTGCTACCAAACAATCACGATTTGTATTAGTCATTTGCAGATCCACGATCCTCTTGTCAGCTTTAACGTTATTCAATCGAAACATCTAGAATCTAGATATAGTTCAGGCACGAAAACAGGTCATTGAACTTAGCACCGCCGCGCGCCGTCTGCGAGGCGTCTACAACCCCACCTTGACTTTTAAACACATAATATTTGAAACTAACACAATGTGTTATATCCATTGAGTGTTTAGTACAGTGTTATTTTAACATCTTGATATAGAAACAGTAATGTATGTTAGTGTGTACAATACAGGCTGTTATTACGTGGGCTAACGTGGGCGGTGTTAATGGGCAACATTGAATGTTTGTTGTGTTCGATACGATAAATTATTGACGTTCGATTCGATACCATCTGGAGATATATTAAGAGTGGCATTATACTCACCCGAAGCTATTAAAATATAGGTTAATTAATCTGTCAGTACAAATATCTGTTAAACAGGAGTATAATTTATATACACATTTAATAATTTCTGTTTATATAAGTTAGCAAATGTAGTCTCGATCGCGTGCTCAGCCGAATAATTAATTGAAATCATTAAATTAGAAATTACTTCCTTTCCACACAAATTACTTCTTAATTAAGGAAATCGTCGCTTTTGATAGAAGAGTTAATAATATACAAATGTGGGTATGTGTTAAATTCCGCAATGTGAGAACATTTACTTATAAAAAGTAACGCTAATTACTAAAATTAAATTATGAAATTAATTATATATAAGACGCTTAGAACCAGTCCTATTTATTAGCTTTCTATAATAACATATTTGTTAGTACGTAGAGAGAAACATAGGCAGCTGTTTCATTACCTCACTTGTAAAAGTGATAAATGAAATACTATCTCTTAGTACAAGTCTTAGCCAATTAGAATAATAATTATTTTATATTAAAGCGAGCTTAGAAATAAATTAGATCTGCATTCAAATTTACAATACGCCATAAATAATTAACTCATATAAATATTATTATAGCTTATCTATGAATTATTATAAAACAATTAATTGTTCTACGATGAGTTTATTAATATTGATTTGAGTTTAACAATAGATTTAGAACAAATTTTAATTATTTATATTATTATTGGCTATAATCGTTATAAAATTGTATAATTACGTATCTGAGGGATTTCTTAAGGGATAATATTAATTTAGTTTTGCTTATCAGCTGATTTAGAGTAATTAATTAAATACTTACTTCCTTGACCAAATAAAATCGTTTCCAGTACATAGTCACACAATGTTGGCATACGAGTAATACGGCAACGAAATCGTAATCTTTTTTTTTTTTTTTTTTTTTACGTGGGGAATGCATGGCGCATACCCCTCCGCGGGGGTGGGCGGAGGGGTTATGTCGGACTCGCCGGGGTAAAATAAGATGTTAAGATGATAAAGTACCTCCCGGAATACCGACTAAACCTACCACGGTGTTCCTCGACAAAACCACTATCGACGGGGCCGCGCGAATCACTTTCGCATGCGGTCGCGACCCCGCCGAGGTTTCGGCCCGCCGTATGAAACGGCAGGCTACTACACGAAAGACCTACCCTAAAGGCACTTCTACCACTCCCTACTGTCCCCCCTAGAGGGGAGACGGACTCAACACAGAGGCGCGCGTGGGAACACGCACGCCGCCTCTCGGACCCGGTGCTGAACGGATGGCGGGCAGGCCCACAAAGCCCGCCACCCCCAGGTCAAACCTCAGGGTGGCTGGAGGTCGTCCCGCGCCCTCCGGCGTCCGGCTCTGCGGTTGGAGAGAGGGTTCAAACGGTCCCTCTCCCGCTCCGCCGCCTCCTTGATGGAAATGACTTCCTCACAAAAGGAGGCGACGGCGTTCCACGACCTCTCACTCCGGACCATAGACTGAACTACGGCCGGGAGCGAGAGGGCAACCAATCCGACTGCCGCGATCAATTCACGGCGCTGCGATGCCCAGGCGGGGCAAACCGCCAAAGTGTAAAGCGCCGTGTCCTCAACTACGTCGCGGCAGTCGCCGCAGTGGTGACAACCGGGCGTCTTTTGCCGGCGTATACGACACAGGAACTGGCCAAAACAACCGTGGCCAGTCATTACCTGTGTCAGCCGGAAGGTGAGGGCGCCATGGCGCCTCTCCAGCCACTCCTCAAACACGGGACTTACCGCCACGATCGTGGCGTGCCCGAACGAAATCGTAATCTACGCCAACCTCAACGGACATACGAAACAAAATCTTGAACCTAAAATAGGTTCAACAAAAAGTTCAATCTGTACCTATGATAATCGAATATAATAAGATTGATTTTATAAACATAGCTCATGGTAAAGTTCAATATAAATTATAAATAAGGAAAAAGTCTTCTTCGTTTATAACGGTCGATCGAACGATCCACTATGAAGGTAGGATGAAATTTAACAAATTCGCAGAAGATACTAATCAGAAATAAGCGATCTACCGTTACTGCAGTTTTAATTTGTAACCAATATTAGAAATTGAAACAACTAACAAATCAATCAATGTCAAAATACAAACCAGGCCAACCATTGTACCGAAAGTATTTTTCGCCATGATTGAAATTAATCTGTTATTGAATTAGTTTTTTTGTGTCGTGTAGTTTACCAACCCGTAAGGTGTCCTAATAGATCCTCTTAAATATTATAGAGGTGAATGTCTGTTTATCGCTCGTTGACATCACAAAAGATCATTGAAATTATTTCAATATGACTTTATAAATAGGCAGGTTTATGAATGGATACTTTAAATAATGTCGACAAGGAGTGGAAAATTTCTTAATCGCCATTTTGGTTTACACAATAGATATATCTAAAAAGAACATTGATTTCAAAGGTATATAAATCAATCTCGTAATAAATTGACGGTACAGCCACCGTTCGTTATACGATATAGGTCTTAAGGAATACGACAGGATCTTTATATATCAGCTACAGAGGCCTATTTAAAAACCTCTTCTATGGCCTTTCTATTGACAAAATTTTACAAAATACAAAAATTTATAAAATATTGACAAAATTGGACCCTTGAGGGTTTATTTTTTATATGATCGTGATAAACAGAGATTGAGATTTATTTATTTATTTGATTAACCAACAACTGTTTGCACTTATACATAGGCAACATAAAATAAAATCAATGGAAACATTAGTTAGTGTACCAATTAATTAGAGGTTAACAGCACATGCACAGGTTACTGAGAGACAAACTTAAAAAATAAATTGCATTATAAAATTAATTATGTGTATATTATAATAGATAATTTTAAATAAAATTGAAATTAAATAATGTTTTTTTTTGGAATGGATTAAAACAAAAGTTTTGTCATTAATGTTATTATAAATAAAATAAAATAAAATAAAATATGTATAGCATTCAGGTGCATTATAAAATTAAATCATACTTTACTAAACTATGTCATGAGTTGCTATGGCTTGATTTACGTTTGGAAATGTCGGGCACGCCACGATCGTGGCGGTAAGTCCCGTGTTTGAGGAGTGGCTGGAGAGGCGCCATGGCGCCCTCACCTTCCGGCTGACACAGGTAATGACTGGCCACGGTTGTTTTGGCCAGTTCCTGTGTCGTATACGCCGGCAAGAGACGCCCGGTTGTCACCACTGCGGCGACTGCCGCGACATTGTTGAGGACACGGCGCTGCACACTTTGGCGGTTTGCCCCGCCTGGGCATCGCAGCGCCGTGAATTGATCGCGGCAGTCGGATTGGTTGCCCTCTCGCTCCCGGCCGTAGTTCAGTCTATGGTCCGGAGTGAGAGGTCGTGGAACGCCGTCGCCTCCTTCTGTGAGGAAGTCATTTCCATCAAGGAGGCGGCGGAGCGGGAGAGGGAGCGTTTGAACCCTCTCCCCAACCGCAGAGCCGGGCGCCGGAGGGCGCGAGACGACCTCCAGCCACCCTGAGGTTTGACCTGGGGGTGGCGGGCTTTGTGGGCCTGCCCGCCATCCGTTCAGCACCAGGTCCGAGAGGCGGCGTGCGTGTTCCCACGCGCGCCTCTGTTGTTTCGAGTCCGTCTCCCCTCTAGGGGGGACAGTAGGGAGTGATAGAAGTGCCAATAGGGTAGGTCTTTCGTGTAGTGGCCTGCCGTTTCATACGGCGGGCCGAAACCTCGGCGGGGTCGCGACCGCATGCGAAAGTGATTCGCGCGGCCCCGTCGATAGTGGTTTTGTCGAGGAACACCGTGGTAGGTTTAGTCGGTATTCCGGGAGGTACATTTTCTTCTTAACATCTTTCTTTTACCCCGGAGAGTCCGACATAACCCCTCCGCCCGCCCCCGCGGAGGGGTATGCATCAAGCATTCCCCCACGTAAAAAAAAAAAAAAAAAAAAAAAAAAAAAACGTTTGGAAATGTATCGGGCACGATCTTGGCGGTAAATCCCGTGTTTGAGGAGTGGCTGGAGAGACGGCATGGCGCCCTCACCTTCCGGCTGACACAGGTAATGACTGGCCATGGTTGTTTTGGCCAGTTCCTATGTCGTATACGCCGGCAAGAGACGCCCGGTTGTCACCACTGCGGCGACTGCCGCGACATTGTTGAGGACACGGCGCTGCACACTTTGGTGGTTTGCCCCACCTGGGCATCGCAGCGCCGTGAGTTGATCGCGGTAGTCGGATTGGTTGCCCTCTCGCTCCCGGCTGTAGTTCAGTCTATGGTCCGGAGTGAGAGGTCGTGGAACGCCGTCGCCTCCTTCTGTGAGGAAGTCATTTCCATCAAGGAGGCGGCGGAGCGGGAGAGGGAGCGTTTAAACCCTCTCCCCAACCGCAGAGCCGGGCGCCGGAGGGCGCGAGACGACCTCCAGCCACCACAAGATGCTTCTTACCAAGCTATTGTATAACAACATTTTAGTTTTGCTTTGGAACTCTTTGGTATTTTGCAAAATAAACCCGAGCATTCTTAACGCCCTTTTAAAAATGTTTTCGATGTGTGTTACGAAAGTAAGATCCAGAAATAGGTAGTTGTGTTTGAGACTATTGGAACATTGGTACATATTTAGGCCTGCTAGATTGAAGACTCTATAAGTAAAACAGCGGCAAATACCTGAACGAATATTTTACTTTAATCACAGATGCTATCGAAAGTTCCAGATTAGTATTAACTCAGCAATCAGACGACTAGACTAGACAAAATTAAAAAAGTATTTTGTCTTGGCCAGTGAATCCGGGCGTTAGCCAAGAAGCATAACTTCATACCATTAACCGTAGGATCAATCGAATCTGGCTGGTAAAACCTTATAACCTACTCAGATAACCCTTCTTCTGTGTAAAAGAAACATAAATCTCATTCCTCAAAGTATATATTAGGTAAAACCAACTTTCACGCAGCCGAAACGAGCCGCAAAATCTTGTTCTAAACCGACTACTCAATCAGCCGAAAACGATAATCATTACGCGTGCCAAGAACGCAGTGATGCAAATATACTACAGTAAACTTGTCCAAGCATTGATGTAGCAATAACTTGAAGAAAAACATGCCATCGACTTCGTGCGTAATAAAAAACACTCGATATCCCTTCAGAGATTGAACTTCCTTCGTGGTATTGCGGCGTTTTCCGTTCCATTGTTAAGAAGTAAATGTACGTACTGACATGATTCAGCAAGACTAATGTGTCCGAAGTAATTCTCTTGGCTAGGCAATTGGCACACATCCTATAGGAAATTCCTCATCCTATAGCCTGTTTTCAAACCAAGCTGTTTTTCTTTGATTTTACTTCTCTTGGTTGCGATACATCGACTTGTTATGTGCATAATTTGGCAGTATCGAATTAGATGTCACACGTTGTGTTGTAATAGTAGTACAACAACATTATTATGCACAACAATGAAAAATATTCTTTGATCTACATTCTACACTTTTAAGCAATAATATAAATATCTATGACATAACCTTTTTAAATATTGTCAATAATGGGTAAGAATTTAGTCACTATGCGCGACTCGGGATTCAAACTTAGTACTTCACAATCGCCTGCAATCATAAGCACAAACTTACACCATGGGAACAACGAGTGCTCTCAAACCCTTTTCAAAACTCTAAAATATCAGTAAGCGGTCACTCGCACTATGACAATGACAGCACTTAAAAGTAACGTTCAGTAATATGCAGCCACAGACTATAACAGTAATATATTTATGTGAACACAAGTGTTAGGGGTTAATGCGATGACCTGTGGTGTGTTCGGCTCAACACTTTTATTGGCATCGTTAATATACTTAATATAGCCGTGACTACAAGTGACTGTGACCCTTTTACGCTTTTACCGCAGATACCATCGAAGCGGTAACGTTTAAAGCGTATATCTTTAATGAGCTCTTAATATCTCTATTGATGGTTTAAAAGCTCATTAGATTTTAAGTGGATGGTTAATGAATTAAAATTATTTTCAAGATTATTATAGGTCTTTAACTTTATAAATGGATAAATTAATTATGATTTTATGCCGTCATGGTTATGTCTTATGAGTGGTGTCAAAAATTATCAGTCAGTCATATTATATAATTATGTGGAACCTGAAACCCATCCCGGATAAATAGGAGTGATGACTTGTTTGGCTATGTTTGTAAAAAAAATATTTATTTTAGACGGATCTGCAGTATTCATGAATGCCTTCCCTTTGGGGCGATTATTCAATCGTCCGTTAACGTTCATCAAATAAATAAATATGGCGGTTTGATATATTTTCTACACAAAAAGCATCCAAAATATACACCAGATAAAAGTTTTCTTACGTTTAACGACCCTAAGACATGTAGACACGAGAAAAATTAATTCATATATTTTGAATTGTATAATATTGCAAATAATATCGCCTCTAATATGTAATTTAACCAAGTTTAGATAGCTTTATATTTATATTTTAAAATCAGGCATATTTATATACTAAAGTAGAGTTAAGAAGATATAAAAGTAATCCTAAATGTATTTAATTTGTCTTACATCCTATCTAGCTCGCAATCGATCATTCTATTTTTAAAATAACATTGTTCGTTAAAATGAAAGTTCACCGGGCATGTTTGCCGCGATTCCGTACACTGTCACGCTGTCATCAATCAATAATCCGCAGGGAGGCCTCGCTGGCCATCTGCCAACTTATCAAGCGCGCTTAAGACTCAGCAACCGCACTTTTATGAAGCTTCAGATGTTCAAAACTATGTTGAGTTGATACAAACTACGATAAAAATTCTTTTGTTACTAAATGTTCAACATTTTCTAGATTTAATATAAAACTTTGTAAAATTTTCACAATATAAACATATTGGTGTATATTTACCTACCTACCTACCTACTAATATTGATAAGGGGTAAGATTTGTTTTTTTGTTATCGATAATCTCTAAAATTAGAAAACGGATTTTAATAATTCTTTCACCATAAGAAAGCTACTTTATCCAGAAGTAACATAGGCTATATAAATTAACGTTAAAAGCCACGAGAACGGAGCAGTACCATAAACGGGTGAAACCGCGGGCAGGTAGTAGTATTATACATTTAATGTCCTTCAGAACTAAATTACAAACCCGAATAATTCAGCTGTTCCAAAAACGAAATTAAGCCTTGTCACACGACAAATAGGAAACCATGAATTTGCGTGGTTTCAGTTTCACAGCAATAAATACACGATTACGTGGAAAGCGCTCATTAATTCAATCCGGTGCAAACGCCTCCCCGTTACCCGTAGCACACACGCCGATGGCCACGGCAATAACGCCGAGTGTACAAAAAAGGTAAGACAACTCAATTGAAATGCGCACAAAGAGGTAAACTGCCCTAAATTACCCTACATCAGACGTACCACCCAATGTAAATAACGCATAATTACATTTGTGGTCTTACGAATCGATTTAACGACCGCGTGGGTAGTCGAATAATCACGACGCACGCCCATCGGTCAATCGATTTTAATCGATTGCGCGCTCGAGTGTGACACTAATTGATATGGTTGTTTCATTAAACGCACTTAATTAATTCAAAGTGGCCTCATAGGACGTCCGATGATCGTAAAAATGTAAGCTGACAACCGCTCGCGTGGTGTCAAAACGATATTTTAATAGAAAGGCTGTTGTTCGACCATGTCTTGTTTAATTAGGCGATATTTTATCAAACCGCTTCCGCTGACAATCCGCGACTAGTTTCTAGGTGCTGGAGAAATATACCGAACGAGATACGTGAGATTTATGATGTGGAGAGCTAGTACTTACCTCTGTTCGAAAGTAACAAAGCGCAGTTGAGAATCTTTATTAATGGAACTAATTAACCCGAATACGTGTGGTCTGCACTGATGCAGAACTTTCTGATAACTAACCCAATCGACACGATACGATATCTTATTCGAGTTGTAGGTACTATTTCGGTGTCTTAAGTACAATCAAGCTTAGTATTCAAATGCTTACATGGTCTCTGTCGGTGATATCTGTTACATCATCATCAGTATCATAGCTTCATGCTGGACGAGACCATTATTACCATACTAGATTGACTTCCTGATTTAAAAATTTGGCGAATCATACGATAAGAAACCGAATTAATCGACAAGACAAGACAGGTTGTGAATCGAGATCCTGGACTAATTGATAATTATTATTATTACATGTTTCATATACTTATGCAATGCACGATAGAATGTGAAAGCTCATCACGTTTAACGGAATTGTCACCTGATGGTTCCAGATCGATACCGGAAGTTTTTGGAGATACATTTATAGTCGTTCAAAATTTATATGTACAATTTAAAACAAGTTGCGCTACCTCAAAAACAAATAACCGGACATGCATTAATTTTGCTAACTGTTTTAATAACAGTTATGAATTTTAAAACACATAATGCGAAGGTGTAAAAATATTATTTCAAAATTAATCGCTTACCATAAAATATAATGGCGTTGCAAAAACACGAGAATATTGGGCAAATATTAATTAATTAAAGTATTAATAAACTATATCTGGGTATAGTAAAAAAACAAATATTCTTATAAGCAAGCGAGTTTTAACTCGATTAAATCGTGAACGAGCTATTTATATCGAGATGTTATCTTGTCGGCAGATATCAGAACGAATAGTGGCATTTATGCTGTGTTAACTGTGTGCTACTGAATTTACAAAGTTATGGTGTGATGCATAAGAAAGAACATTTAGGTAAGTACTTAATCTTAGAAATAATAGAATATATTATTAAGCGACCTTTCAGTTTAATTAAAATAATTGTTCGTATGGCATTGAACCGAGACAGTAACAAAGTAACAAATTCAACGAAAGTTTGACTTCCAGTATAGGAAAAATAAATTTGGCATAAAATAACTCTAAATACGCCACAGATCTAAAAATAAAAGTGGCGAAGCATTATCAGCCTCATTCTGACTGAGAAAATTACTTAGGAAAATCAGAGGTAAAACAGGCTATGAATAATATTATATATTAATAAGAGATAGCATCACAATTGTAAATGAAATGTACCTGTGACACCCACAATTCGTCAGTTGTGGTTTTACATACACAAATATATCTGTCAACCGGGACAAGAGCAAACATTCTACCAAGAATCTCTAATAAATGTTCCAATAATTTGTAGAAAGAAAGTCAAGAACTTTAATACTATGGCAAAGTCTCTAGTTAATAACAATAATTCAACTCCTTAGCGGTAGGGGCTTACGTTTAAATCAAATCCAAACAGCATTTATTTGCGAACATAAGTAAAATATTTCTACTTCCCTTTATATACATTCTGACAACCATTACTTTTTATTTTTATCTCGATACAGCCTCAGCAGCAAATTAATTTAACAGATATTTTTACAGATAACTTATAATTTTTATAAACATTTCCGTTCCATTTTCTTAGACACGCGAGCTTGGGCATTTAATTTCAAATTAACATTAATTAAAGAACTTAATTAATAACTGCCCAAATTTTTTGCTCACGTAAAATAATTGATCTCGTTATCGTTGTCTATATTATCTATGCTAATTTTTATACTTACAAGTATTTAAAGACAACATACAGGAAACGGATTCATCTTTCAATTTAATTAATCGATTGACGTCATATTTGTAATGCAATGTTTTCACTTTTTTACGGTTGAGTTTTTATTTTCAGCGAAGCGTTAGTCTTTCAAAACGGGGCCAAAGAGAGTAGGTACCTAGTTAAATCTACGCCAGTCTTCATTAGCAACATACTTAACAGATTTAAAATTACTTTTAAATCTCTTAAGTCTTCTACGTAGTAAACCTATAATATGTACATACATATATTTTAATTGTTTGATAGTGTTCTATCACAACCAAACTTTACTTGTATATTTTGCAGTCCACATAACATCAGCTTTTAATAACGCTTTGAACCCACATATGGCTTTGTTATTTTTCTAAAGCGTATTTATGCAAGTGTATTTTTATACAACGAAGGTGGTAAACAAGAACATAGTCTGCCTGATGGCAAGCAGTTAGCATGGGCTTTAATCGCTTGCTACACCAGGGACATCATTGCCCCTACAAGTTTTAAAAGAAAAAGGAACTATAGACAGCAAGGTTAACATATGAGCTTAATTATTTGGTTATTACCCATGTAAGTCTTCTGCTCCCTTAGCCTTTATTATTCCCAAATCACTTGGGGTCGGCTTTTCTGGTCTAACCGGATTTGATTGGATATCAGTTTTTACACGGAGCGGCTGCCACCTGACCTCCGCAACCCGAAGGCTAACGATACCCTAAGGCTAGACCAGTGTCAGGATATTAGAGGGTATTGACTTTCCTAATAACGACTGCCATAGATGTTCATGGCAGCCGGGACAGACGGCTTAGCGTGCTCTCCGAAACACGGAGCAGGCGATAATTTTCGATCAATACGCACATAATTTCGAAAAGTCATATAACTTCTGGAAGTCAGAGGTGCGCGACATGGGTTCGAACCCGAGACCCTCTGCATTGCAATCTGTTGGTCTCCCCACTGAGCTATCGCTGCTTCTAATTGCCCATGTATGTACGTAAAATAATATAATATATGTTTAAACACAATTGTGTTTTAACACAGTTTTAACAAATTCGACAATCGGTTATTTATACCAAATTGGTGCTTATATTGAGCACTTAACATACAAACAATAAATCAATAAATACATTATCGTAAACATGTACGGTCAAACACAGCGGTAAAGGGGTTAAAGGCACCAAATAAAATACACCAACGATTACGTGAATATTTAAAGTGAGACACACTGTATTTAAATAAACTCAGTAAGAAATGGAGCATTCTTTTTATCGTAACTTATTGTAATGTGTATATGGCGAGGGTACCACGTACATATATGAGCCAAGCAGGCATACATATCTGGTTATTAAATATGACTAGATATGTCAGTTGTCTTTACAAGTACGGAGGAAGATCATATTATGTGTTCAACTCAGGGCAAAGGAGTGATAATAATGATAAAGTATTAACTATCGCTAGTAGTGTATTGGTTGGGGGTCGAACCCGAGTCGTTTAGATAGTAAGATTTACTATACCAGTAGGTATAATGCAAATGAATAAAAAAGGATATATATGTACAGCTAATAATTATTTTTTGTTGAGTAAATAAGCTGTTATTTTATTAGATTATAATTTCTGTACATCAATATAATTACGACCTACTTTATCGAACATGACACAGCAGTAATCATACATCACAAGTGAAATACGAATTATCGTACTTCAAAATATTTAAATGAATTAACTATTAAACTCACAAACTCACACATATAATTATGTTCGTGTAGATACACCGATCATTTCTCACACGCGTCTAATTATGAGTAACATGTGAATGCATGTTCACACCTCAACTTCATAATACACACTGATACAGCAATTTTGATAAATTATCTGTCCATTTCCTAATGTATCTAGCCAATATTCGTTTTTTAAAACTAGCTCGCTGGTCCACCAGTCGTTGACATAACAACTGATCGTTCAAAAACAGATTCCCGGATTCAAATCATACTCGGGTTGTCCGTTAATAACATCGAGTGGAGTAGAGTAAATAACCTGTCCATTTTAATTCTTTTTAATGTATTGGGTGTCTTTGTTAATTATATTTTTTTACCCTTTCGACATTGTTTTACAGCAACAAAGAAAATACATCCTAACTAATATTATAAATGCGAATGTGAGATTGTTTGATTGTTATGCTTTCACGCCTTAATTATTCGACCGATTATCATGAAATTGTACATTATACATACAATATAACCTGTACAGTTAAGAATATTGGGTTCATTTTATTCGAAAAAATAACTTTTGCCGGGGGATAGAAAATTTACTTAGCCTACATTTGCACGAGCGGAGCTGCGAGTAAAATCTAGTAATACAATATTAAATCTATAAAACAGATAAAATATAACATTGAATTGAAAAAATATATAGGTGTTACGTTCAAATACAGGCAAGCAAAAAGGCGGTCTTGCAAAACAATATAGCAAACTAGCAAAGGTGCGGCTGACGTATTAATGCCACGCGGATAGATTATACTTGGCATAATATAAGTTATAATAAATTACGATATCTAACGTGTGTTGTTGGACAGCCGGCGCGTCTGCTCGCCACCTTTAGCCTGAGTCGTGATTAACATGTTGAAGCTCTACCGCCGAGTGCTGGTATCGTGTGTGAATATTTAATGTACAAGATACTGACTAATATTGTTCTCACGTTGCTTGTTACATTACATATTTTTATCTTTTGACTATAGCTCCGAAACTAGTCGAAAATCTCAATCGTCAAATTTTCTTTCTTAAATTCAGATCCTTTTCATGTATAGTCTACTCCTGTGGTAAAAACCAGATCTTCATATACATCTGTATATTACTTTGTGTGAGAATTGCAATTGCTAGCAGAAGTAAGAAAGTGACCATTTAAAACACAGTACTATTTGCATTATGTAGCTTACTTATTTAATCTTCACAAATAAATATATTCTATATCATGAATGATAAAAATTAAACCTTTATTATAAGTGCAAACCTTACAACAACAAACCCCTGCTGTCATTATCATGCAAAATTAAAACTGACTGGGCAATAATAGGTCGCAATCATGCAAAAGGTAATCATGCTCAAAATAATCTTATTACGTCATTTGCAATAATTTTACGGTACCGTAGGTAATACCAATTTCAAAACCCGCATTCTATTTAATATTACTTCGAAATCTAAGCAGCATTAGAAGTGCAATCTCATGCAGGTGCCCACAACGTGGGAACGTGTGTGTGTAGTGTGGGATTACTTGCAAATTGCTTGTAATAAACGTACTTACAGTTATACAGATGAAAACGTACACATCCAAACGTGTTGACCTATGACTGGACTGACACGGCTGCGAGAAAGTTAAGAACGTGATTATAAAGTGTTGTGAAATATAGTGCATGTGTTTGGCCCTCCAAAAACAACAGCGAAATCTTTTTTGTTCATAACATTACTGATTTCTTTTTTAAAACGTCAGCTCCCGTCCTAGAAATTAATCCTGTTTCGCACTCGAATTTACGAACATTCAAGACAGCCACAACATACACCCAGACATGTAACGACTATTGGTGTATCACACAATTTTTTACTCCATCTAGGGGATCGAACCTGCGATACTCGATGCTTTGGCAGCAGAGAAGGGCCTATTTAAACTGTCGCATGTCGTTGCGATTCATGCAGTAGATTCAATCTGTTATCTTGCCAGCAATCTTTAATACCGTGGATTTGTTTACACAACGTATTAAACTAATCAAATAGGGTTCGTGTGCTGATGGTTGTTGGGGAGTTTTATGTTCTCCGAAGTCTTTATAATGATTTGAACTGATTGCCACCTAACTAGATATGATTGTAACCTAAATTATAACAATAACCCAATTACAGTAAAGGCTATATAAACAGTTATAGTTGGCAAAATCACCATCGTTTTTATATCAGTAACATAACCCGCTAACTTTTAAGTGCTATCATAAAAATCTTTTACGTTAAAAAGCTCAATCTTTTACCTTTAAAAATAGAACAAACGCCACATATCTAAGCATGCACAGCACATCAAACGCTCATAACCTTTTTCACATGTCGCGTATCGCAATAGAAACCCACAAAAACAATACAAACACGCGAAATATCGCACGAATTCGCATGCTGGCTCACTTTTGCATGACACACTGTCATATTTCATGGGCGAAATGCCATGATTGACATTTTTACGAGTGCCACCGTCAAATGACATGGACATGCTATGGTGCTTAATTCGGTTTCTGCCATTGTGTAGTTTGCAGTTTCAAACATGCAAATTGTTCTATGATTATGTATGCGAAACGTTTCATTGAAATGCTGAGAAATGTGTGTATTTAACATTTGTATATATTGCTTTGGGCCTTTGATAAATGATCTAAAAATGTCATAATCTAATATAACGAATTGAAGCAACAAAACTGTAAACAAAACTACGTATCTCGTTTAGTTTCTTAATTACTTTAAACTCAAAATTTAATAAAGAATAATTGACTTAGATTATTAAAAATATATGATATAAATATACTTCCCGGCATTCAAATTCTAAGGCCATTTTACAAATTCAATGTTATGAATTTTAAAATATAATTTGAATTTTGTATAGGGATCAAATAGGGGTAGGCCTCTCACAAGGTGAACTAACGTCCTCGTAAGGGTCGCGGGAAGTGGTTGGATGCGGGCGACCCAATATGTCCAGCAGTGGACGGCTTTCGGCTGAGATGATGACGATGACAGGAATCATGAAAATATATGTATCGAAAAACATATATGTATTTTCATGATTAATGGCTGCCTAATTAATACTTCAGCCTCTAGTAGAATATCATTACGCAGTAATCCTTGTTCTGTGCCTAGCCTAGTCCGTCGCTCTACCGTATATTAAATGACCTTATAACACGGGCACCACTTACGATAGAACAGGAATTAGACTTCAAGTCTAAATAGAATACTGTTGTACTAAAATAGGTTTCCCATTAGTTGATCGATACAAACTGCAATTATTGCAACACAGTTGCAATTTATGTTTTAGAAATTGATAAGTTATTTATGCTAAACGAAGTTTCAAACATTTATGGGATGATACTAATTGAATTTATTATTTATTAACGCCTAAGGCCTATAAAGGTATAATAGTCGCTATAAATTGTTAGTGACATATAATTGCGTAGGTATCATATATTTGATGATCCAAGATTTACAAAATTGTTTGTTTAAAGTTAATTCTAAAACATAATTTCGTTGATACATCAATTTTAAAAGTTATGTGATACCAAATGCATGACTGGCAAATCGCATCTATGATGGAATAACGGTATATTTATTTATTTATTTAAATATTTTAATATTCTGTGGATGGTGTGTGGGAATACCGCGTATTTTATTTATGTAGGTATCTATATTGGACGTAGATTGCCTTGTCGGTTTAAAAGATATACTTCTGTTATTGTTAGGTTCAAGATCCGATTTACAATTTTCTTCTGTAGGAAAATCCCTATGTTAACTGAATGAGTGTCGGGTCAACGGGCGCGTTCTATAATGTGGATTATAAATTGAGTGGGTACGACACATCTCAGTCTAATTCTACGGGCTTGCAAGCGTGATAAAGTTTTAAGAATCTGTACTTTTCTAAGATCACTATTTCAATAGTATATAATAATATTAATTTATCACCAGGTCTATGCAAACATTTAAAGAACAGACACAAATACTGTTAACTCAGTAAGAGACAATAAATATGTAATTTTTGGCCCCAGCGAAGTCCAAAACCGAATACACTCGATGTGGCATGGCAGTGTTTACTAAAACCCATTGGACTATCTACGCAGTAAAATAAAGAAAACAATACTAATATCAAATACACAAAGGTCAATTCATCAAACAAATGACACTTGGCTTACTAAACTCCAACCCGTCGATATCTACAAATAAATTATCATTCTACCTACACTTATCAATTTCCATTGCCCAAAACATTAATTACTACCGAATACAAATTAAAAAAAAATTACTCGTATAGCACGAACGTGTTAAAGCCAATTAGTCCCATCAATTGATTAATGTTCATTATGATCGTAGATTTATAGTCACCGACAGGCAATAACTTAACCCTCTCGTGACTGGATGAGTCGGACCTTAGACCTCCGATATTTACGGCTTACAAAGGACCCACTACTGTGCTATCGCAAATTGTACGCCAGAATTACTAATTTACGACGGAGTAAACGCTCGGGGCTGTTCTATAATAGCCGCAGGACACATGCTCCACTCCCACGAGATGCCGACGGCTGATATACTGATACCACTCTAGATGTGACACTTTCTACGTACCCGGTTGACTTCCTACTTTACTTTAAGCTGTTGATGTTTTGGTACATACCTGAAACAATTAAAATAATATTATTAGAATTGTAAGACGAGTAAAATATATCAGTAAGCTTTTGTATAATACTCATAATATAGGTACACATAACAATTATGCCTACATGATTTATTAATTATACTATTACTAGATTTCGGCCGCGACTCCGCTTGCGTAAATGTAGGTTATGTCAATTTTCTATCCTACGGGGTCTTACTTTTTTTCTGGATGAAAGGTACCCTATCTCCTTTTTTGTTCCCCAGACCACGTGTATGCGAATTCGCATGATGCTTGGTCGAGTAGTGAAGACGTGAAAGCGTAACAAACAAATAAACAAACAAACTTAAATTCGCATTTATAATATTACTAACAACTAAGGATTATAAACTAGCTAACCCGGCCGCGCTTCGTTCATCAGTATAATAGTAATTATTAGGTGAGTGATTTCTCTTTCCGCGGAAACTGTAAGATAAAGGTATATAAAAACACTCGTATGTATAAATGCAACGTTGTGTAAAAGTTTAAAGTCAATCCATCGACTATTCTTCGAGTTTTGCGGAAACGAACATACATCAGCAGAATTTTTATATATGAAGATATCGTAAATTGCATTTGAATACCGTAAATTGTATTCGGTTATTAACCGAATACAGTGATTGTTTATATTTTATTTCTTTATGACTTTAATCAATCGACTTATCAATGATAATTTACGAAAATGTTTATCAACAGGTGTGAGACTTTCTGTACAGAAACGTTGTTCGCTTTCCATACCCGCTCCACGAACACTTTTATTTACGTTTACTCATTATGTATTGAAACTTAAGTTTCAAAAGAGAACATTAATTATTCTGTCTTGTCTATTAAAGTAAGATATACAAGTCAAAGAAAGAATTAAAATTTCATAGACATCTTTATAGTGGCATCTGATTTATAACTTAATTACGTGCCTTTTTAGTAGCCATTTGTTTCTATACAGACACAGTTTTGTATACCTGCCACATAAAAGTGACATGCATATTAAAGTGTTCGATCAGGTATATAATTTTGACATATGTATTTATATATTAATTATAATTATTTATTTTACATATAAAATATATTATTATGTATGATGTATAGATAGGCACATACGCATTACATATTATAGTTTGAATTTATTTTATTAATGACTCAGTGCTTGAAATAAGCAAATTAATCCCACTCGGGAAATCTTGTGTGACCTTTAGATCGCTGTTTCAAGTCTAGATGCACTTTACGATTTTACTTCAACGTCCATAAAGTTTGATTATCGCGATCATACTTTTGTTTTATGCGTTATTACCAGCTAACATGAAAACTAAGAACAGTAACTGCTTTTTCATTTGCAGAATGTAACGAATGAATGCGTCCAACGATCAGCTTCACAAACACATTTTTACACCAGGACAATGGCGCGAGCTTTCTCTGATTTACATAACGTATGCAATCACAAGATACCGATGCATACCCCCATAATATTCGCGCATATTATGTACCGTTTATCTAAACATAGCACAAAGCAGTCGCGTGGGCAATTACAATAAACTCATTATGCACTTTCCGGTTGGTCGGAGTTAGTTAATCATTAGTGAGTAGCCACTGAGCAATATAAGAAACAGTACGGTACACCCGTCATGCTCTGATTGCAAACAAACGGCAAAAAAGTATTAAGCCGATGACCGGAGAGATTTTATAAGAATTGGAGAAATGTAAAGGGTTTATATCTTGCTTACAACTTTCGGTACCACGTCGCAAATCTATAAAATAAGCAATTGTTATCCTGGTAAGGTAGTGTACCAGAGTCACAAAGTAAACTGCTTTTAAGACATCTTTGTGTGTTTTGAGTTAAAATTAGTTGTTTGAACAGTTGGCGAAATAGGACAAATCTTTGTATTCTCAAAGTAAACATTTCCACATGAACATATCTTGTGCAATCATTTTCACTTACAAAAACAGTGAGAGTATAATTTAAGCACTCACACACCGAAAATATAAATCTTAATTTGCAAAAACAACACGGAATTAACGAGAAATGCTCGCTTTGTAAATAGAGCGATGTTTCTGATTCGTACTTATGCAGTCAAGATCTGAGCGCGATAAGAAAATCAGATCTCTCTATCGTGTATTGTAAAATACAAACGAAATCTTCGAGTGCGATACAAAGGCCCATTGTTTGGAAACGAGATGCCGCGATCGTATTGAATCGCTTTGCATTTCAGAATCGGCAAAAAGCGGATCGAGTGCATCCGACTGGCAACTCGAAACACACTAAGTATACCGAACGTACGACAGATCAGACGGAATGGAAGCCATAGAGACACTCACCGATTATAACGCTCTTATTTTTTAACGGGAAAGTGTGAAATAATTAGTGAGGCCCGATGAGCGTGACCGACTCGTTCGTTTAGCACGGCTGTTGATTTAACACGGGTCCACTTGTAAGTAGTTAGCGGTCGAGGAAAGTATGAAATCGCAAGAAAATCAATTAGGAGTAAAATTATTATGTTTTATCCTCATTCGTATCGGAATGAAATCATTAGCGGCGGCTAAAAAACGTATGTAGAGGCAGTTCTCGCGACACGCGACATAGCGAGTCGTCGCGTGGCGGCATTGCGATGTCACCAAAGGGTTCCGTGTCGCGACATCGCATATATGTGTCGGCCGGTCGCGCGTGCTCGGATGCATCCAATTACGCCCTTATTCCGCCCAGGATGATCTCCGACCGTGTTACACTTACGTTCGTAAAAGTAACAATATAATCAGCACGCGAAGACGGACGCTCTCTTTCTACTGACAATCACACATCCTGTCTGTTAATGCTGTATGAAACGTATAATTTCAAGTCTCAATTTATGGATCATTTTATTCGCTTGTGCTAATCCGTTTATACGTTGGCATACCGGAACACTTTGTGTTAAACAAGAGCGAAGAATTAATATACAGTTCACGGTATGGAACGCTACACATTCTGTGAAGAATAGCAGTGCCAAGGAGTCTGGCATTCTTGCCAAATACGTCCATATTTTATCCTTTTACGGCAAAGCCAAAAACAAGGACTCGAATCGTACGGACTATATTATATACTTGTAGTATATACACATTTATATTACTACACACAGTCAACATTGAGAAAACAAACTTCGGCAATAAAGGTTTTATAGATTAATATTTTTGCTTCAGGATATATTTTAAGCTATAATTTATATTGTATCCTAACGGTTCGGAACAGTCAAGAAATATTATATATCCTTACTAATATAATAAATGTGATAGTTTGTGAGTATGGATGTTTGTTACTCTTTCACGTAAAATCTACTGAACCGATTGCGATGAAACTTGGTATATAGATAGCTGGATACCTGGATTCACACATAGGTTAATTTATATCCCGATATTCCCACAGCAACGGGACTTACGCGGGTGAAACCGCAGAAAAATACTAGTACTTATATAAACCTATCATACCTATATCACTAGTCACGCTGTTAATTATTAATTAGCATAAATAGATACAGTATTTATGCTAATACTGTATGTATTAGCATAAACTAGACTGCTACTAATTTAACTTACGAATATCCTAAAAGAGTGATGTTGCGAAATTGTAGGTCCAAAATCGTTAGTTAGAAATAACGAATCGTTTTCCGTCTATATTTTGGTAGCACGCAGTTCACGACTGCTTAATCTCCACATAACTGATGAAACAGACGTATAAGAAATACGAGTATACGATTACCTGCACTATATCTTTGCCCCGTGACACGATTCGGTATTTTCGAGTGTTTACTGAAGATGCCAACTTGATGTATCATTTGGCACCCAAAGGAGTATAAACTAACAAATAATTTAGGACAACACGAAGTTGCTGATATAATTTAACAAGCGTTTCAGAAATGGACAAACGCTTTGAAGTTCGGTCACAAAATTAATTTGTTTAGTATGTCGTTTTAATAGCAACCCACTCTTGCCCAATGCGCGTAGAGCATGATTCTTATACCAGTCAGAGTTCAATCATCATATATTTTAGCCACTAGTGGAAACTAAATTTTGTTAAATGATCGCTTGGTGACCGCTCACTTCACCGCTACATCGAACCGAGTAGGTATTATATCTATATATATTGCAGGTTTGATGCCCGCATAGGTCAAATATTTGTCCAATCTATATTATTATTATACTTGCTTCTAATCTGGATGAACTCAGACTTTAATATCAGCAAGCCAAAACAGAAATGTCTACATACATACATAGATCCACGCCTGTTTCCCAGAGGGGTAGGCAGAGACTAAGGATTTTCATTTGATACGATCCTGACACACTTCTCTGGCTTCATTCACTTTCATAACATTCCTCATACACGCCCGTCGGTTCAGTGCTCTTAACCTGGCCTTTGTCCAGAACGCCTCCGATCTGATCGAGAAACGTTCGCCTAGGTCTTTCTCTTGCGACTGTTCCATTCACACTAGCCTTATAAACTTTCTTAGTCAGTCTTTCCTCGTCCACTCTTTCTGCATGCCCAAACCAGCTTAACATACCCTTTTTTATTCTTGTCACTATATCCACTTTCATACCGCATCTCTCTCTAATCACACTATTCCTTATTTTATCTTTCAGAGTCACACCACATAATTGTGCTTCTCAGCGCTCTCATTTCTACCAATTTATTCCTTTATTTTGCCATTTAGCTTGTACAAACCATTGACACTATAAGTATAAAATACATAGGTAAGCAGACGACTCATAATATATCATTATATCATACACGACTCATAATGTACAGTATAAAGTCTGTTTTTGTGAACTTTTTCGCGAAACAGAGACATATCATATCCACGCTTTGCCTTTTAGCTCCCATCTGATAGGGGACTACCCTTTTATCGTATACCGGGCACTGTTCCAAATTCCGATCTACTTCTGAACATAATTACTGTCATATTTATTAGTTCCTACTATAAACAATAATAGCTCATTCACGACATCGTTCTTGCTTATTACAATAAGCAAGCAGAACGATGTCGTGAAGTACACTACCTACTTAGTACTTTAAATATTGTACCTTTTGTGTCGCAGCGGCACACCGGCGGCAAGCTTGAGAGGTAAATCAAATTAAGTACTAAATACTGTATATATTACCAAGTAAAAAATAAATGTAATACCGTCAATCAAATAGTACCATATTTTCGTTGCCATCAACAACTTGAACAAACAGAATGACGTGTGCGATTTGAATAACAGTGCCTTAAGATTATAATAGGAACATTATTATTCATTATTACACGTAATTACATACGTAAATACACAAGGTGTATAGTTACGCAAAGTGGAAGCTTCGCTTAAGGTGTGTTTTCATGTAAAGATAAGCTGAGCGGCGTTATATCATATACTACGCTTCAGGCTTAATGCCCCGCAGCCGCAATGGATATCGCGCATATATAGAACTAGATGTGCCCGCGGTTTCACCCGCGTTTATGATTTTTGCGCCGCTCCCGTGGGTCGTAGCACGATGTTATTTAGCCTATAGCCTTCCTCGATTAATGAGCTATCCAACAGAAAAATAATTTTGCAATTCGGTCCTGTAGTTCCTGAGATTAGCACGTTCAAACAAACAAACAAACTCTTCAGCTTTATAATATTAGTCTAGATGTTACTGCCAAAACAGCAAAAATAAGTTTGCTGATTTGGCAGTAACATTCTGACTAGGTAAATAGCTTACTTAGCTAGAACGTGTGACCACAAAAGTAACGTACACTGTCTACCCCAAAAGAGCTGGTAAATTAGACCCACATTACATCAGATTTCTTGTTTGGGTCCCACATTTCAGGGACAAAGCTTATTGTCGTCAACTTCAATGCAACGCTTCGCGGGCTCCTATTTTTGGGATGTAGTTTTTTAAGAAGAAACCTAACAAATACCTACTAGAGAGCGAACCTTAAGGGGCGAACGGGCTCGTAACCCTAAAAAGCACAGAAAACGACACCATAGAATTTGATGATTATTAACGAAGTTGCGTTTGGTATCTATTAAGCAAAAGAGAGAGCTATTTTATAGAGCCCCACCCTTACACCTAATACTTAATTATTATTTGCTGAACAAGCATTATGACAGCTGGCAGTGAGCCCATAAACAATTGGAACAACTTTTATATTCCATCTATTCTGTCTGTTGTTATAAGATATAGGGAAAACATTTTCTACCAACAAAAGGCCATATATATCTTTTATTCTTCAAAACATTGCTTTTCTTTTATACTATCATGGTGGCAAATAAGCCTGCGAGGATCTGACTCAAGTATTGCTGACCGCAGGGAAAATTAATTAAAACGGGATAAAAGGAAAGAACAGAGAATTCGGTTTGTGAGCATTCATATTCACTGGGCCCAATACAGTAACGGTTTTTCTACTTATATTATATTATATCAGCCCTGTATTAAACTGTCCTACTGTTGGGCACAGGCCTCTGTCCAGTATGTGAAGGGTTAGACCATAGTCCACCACGCTCTGCCCAAATGCGGGTTGGCAGACTTCACATATCTTCGAGAGCATTATGGACAACTCTCAGATGTCTGAGAGGTTTCCTGACGATGCTTTCGCTCACCGTTAAAGCGAGCGATATAACTAGCTGTATATGGATTAGCCTTTATATTTTGTTAATACTGATGCGCGTATGTCTCATTTATATGGTTAAGTTTACACAGGTGACTAGCTTATTCATACTGCAGCCTTGGTAATTTCTTGAAAATGACAGATTAAAAACAAAATTGTTTTTACATTAACGATTTCCGATGAAAGCTGTCGAAAATATTATTCAATTTACTATGTCACTTAAGAATATTATTTATTTAATAGACTTGACGTAATTACATATTAATTATACCAATACAAGAAAAACATAAAAGAACTTCCATGCTAGGGCATTATTATAACTATAGAAAATCTTTTCCTGCCCCTTAATGGTAAATTATTAACCTTTTCAGTCATATCACCCATAACGATATGACCAAGCCATTACATTAATCCATGAAAAAGTGACTTCCCTAACTCCCCTTTCTTCTTTGGTAGTTAATTCTTTTGGGGATTAAGTACCCGTTATGATTAGGGACCATCAATTTATATGGAATACTTGTAATTTGTTGACCGTAATTGGCGAATTTGCGTGATCGTTATTATAGTTAATAATAATTTATACTACACTATGACTAAATTATTATTTGATCTGTTGTCATGATAAAAGAGTTAGTTTGTTTAAAACATATACCTTGCTTATTCAACGTGAAGAAAAATACAACGTCACTTCCGATCGATAAAAGATTACTTAATTTAAAAACACAGGCAATATGCAAATACTCATTACAAAAAGCATTTCGTATAATGAAAATAACCCTTTGCCAGCTCGCTTCAATATCAAACAGAATTAAGTTGTTACGTGCAAAATTTTAAGTTTATTCCCAAAATGGTATCTTAGCCAATAAAATCCCAAGGTTGTCGTCAACATTTGTTTTATAAACGTAATTTAGTGTAGACGTTTCAGGAGATTTCGTGACTCGTTGCTCATGCAAAGGGTTTCGTGATTTTTTACATTTCTTAGTCGGCGATCAGCGGGGATGGCACGAGGAGTAAGAATATTGGGCCCGTGGGCCTGCCCTCGCGACACGCGTTTTATCGATAAACAACATCACTATTACTTTCATGCTAACGACATATTTCAAATGTCAAATTGTATCGATTCTATAATACCCTGTAAGCTTAAGGTCGACGTGTTGTATTAGCCTAGATTAAATAAGCGATTTGATATTAGATGTCTAAGAATTTGGTCTGATCAATATTAAAATACTGTTCACGTAACTAGGAAGTCCACAGCTAGTGCAAGTATAATTATTAAAAGTGGGTAGTTCTTAACACAAAAAAAAAATTGTCTTGTTTTATGTTAGGATCCTAATGTAAGAGATATCATTTTGGCTCAAAACCCAGTTTAACCATAATAAATAATACTTGTTGCATTAACAAGTCTTTTTACTGTGGAAGAATATATCATGATTATAATATTACGCTTTGAGCCACGGGAGCGGAACAGACATAATTACCACGGGGAACAGCTAGCTCTATAAAGGTACCTAATTATGATCATAATTATGTGTTGACAAGTAACTATCAAATAGTATTGAGGTTTTATTTCATTCTAAAATTACGACCGTGCAAATGTTTTTGCTACGGTGTTTAGAAAATAGGCACGCATATAAAATCGCATGACGAAATTAATATTCGAAATGCTTATTTGCTCATTTTCAATGCCTACATTTACTATTTATTGTTTATTTAGAAAATAACATTTAGAGAAATGTGTTTTACGGTCTTTAACCTCTTTGCTACGAGGCCTTTTAAAACAACTTAGGATTAAATTGCCAGTTATAATTCTCGTCTTTATGTCTGGTAATAATTTGTTAGGGTGAATGTTGTTATGTTGTTCATGAGTTATTTTATGTGAGTAAAAGTGCATTACACTCATATTCCGCCCGTTATACCATAGTTTAACGTTAATGTAAGTAGTAGTACTTAATTAACTTCATAAATTTTTATTGTTTAATAGCTGAACTTGGTCTGCCTTTTATAAATTCATACGTAGAGAGTCTACATACATATACTTGCTTATATAAATGAGAGTAAGCCTACGGGAAAGGAAACGGGAAAGACTACGGGCCTCTTCTATACTGACATTCTCTCTTATTACATTTTTCACCATTTATATAAACGGTTGCTCCTGTATGTTATTTCTATATTTTATAATTATATAAGAATCACATCTTGACATTTAAAAAAATGTATTTAAGGAATCCAGCTGTAAATGAATTACTTTTTAAAATTGTTAGCATTTTCAGACGAAAATATTTGACATAAGCAAATAAACATAGATCAAAATCGAAATATATTTTAAGTATAATTCAAATCTTAATCACAAGATAGCTCGCGATCACTACCATTAAATCAACATAGCTAGTCTTACTCATAAATCAAGTTAATAAAGGCACATTTATCTTATAGAAACAGCTCAACTAGACAACATTACTTATGTAAAACTCGTTAAGTAAACATGAAGTAGGCACAAGTGAACACTTTTCCTCAGCCACTCTCGCTTATTTCCAATACATTTTGCACTTTTTGCATGTTATGTAACCCGTTATTATCGTTTGACGTAGAAAGCACAATGACCATTGATTCCGTAATAAAGGAACAAGATACAAACAGTAGTTATGTCACGAAATCGAGCCTCGAATCAATCACGAAAACAATTGTCGGTGAATCGATTCGGCAAAAAAATCGTTTCGGGTACACATTATGAATAAATATGTACTACAGACTTTTGATTAAATATTATATCGATGGCATTATAACGATAATATCAATAGCTAGTTATTAAATAACGAAAGCGTTTATTAATAGATACGAATTATAGTAGTTACCGCGTATGACGGGTTATGAATATTAATTTGACGAAATAAAAAATGTAGTAGATGCTCTATTACACTTATGGTTATTTGCGGCGTAAGCGCAGATTTGACGCAATTAAAATTGCAACGGTGGTATGATATGAATATTACACAACAATGTTGCTTACCGCGGTAAACACATTCTCGAATGTGTGTATTGTTTTTTCTGAAGCAGTGATTAATTGTTCATTATAATCCGTCTATGTCTGTACTGGATGAGCACTGATAGACTTTTAAAGTTAGAGTTTAGGTATAGTAGCCTCGCTAGTACCGTAATAATACACGTAATACACGTTTGATTCCTCAAAATTAGTGTTTTACTAATAGTTTGATTATTTTAGTTTTGATTGGAAACGATTTCTTTAACACGGCAATAAATGTAGTTACTTAACAGAATAACAATTGTACAGAGCGGCCGTACCGAAGTTCTAGTATCACATTCATAAGAAACCGTAAGAGAGTTCGACTGCATTTCCATATAAAAAATCTTCTTTACTCTAAATAGAGCTACAGCCTGCTAAGATCATTTGTGCAGTTGCTATTTATTACGCAACAAATGAAAATTGATCATTTCGTTATCAAGTCTGATAAAATATAATCTTCGCGACATTTAAAACATTTTTATAAACCCAATTACGAACCTTCACATCTACATTCACAAAATTTCATTTCGATTCAACACCTCGTTGGCAAATTAAATTGTGATTTCGTTTGCATGGCAGTCGAACGTATGGGGGATTTCCAAATAATTGAATTAGACCAACGAGTAAAGCCATGCATGCTGAATCAAGTACGACGCTTGGTTTCCCCTACATCAATTAGTAAAATGAAATAATTTATTCATTGACTGTAACCATATTTCACAAATCTCAACACAGAACATCATGGGATTTTTATCATGGCATATAATCGAACATGACTTTCTGATACTATCTATTAAAATAAAATCCTAAGCCACGACCATACACTAATAAAACCCATTACAATTTAACACATTAATATCACGACTTAGACCAGCTTTAGAATTATTATTTGCAAATGGCACCGCTTTCTCATGTCGTGAGGATACCTTATAACGTTCCATAAAAATGCATATATGCATACCAGTTCTCAAAACCAACCTTTGAGCTAACCGGCGAGGTATGCCGTGCTGCTCAACTACCAAAATTATATCAGCAGAAAACTTTGAACGAAACGGTGTAAGAAACTTTTGTAAGTATATTTCATGAATCTGTTTTGAATTTTATTTCTCACCTATACTGAGTGATTGTAGTCACGGTATAGGAAATTTGTTACGGTATGACTAATGTATATTACCATCACAAATAAATGTCATATCAGTACGTGTACTATGTAATAGGGAATATATCTTATATGTGTATATGCTTCATCCAATACTAGAAAATATTGAACCTAATGCTATGTCGTCAAAAGCATAGGTGTACACGTGTATGCAAATATGTATAAGCAATACAACAACATTTTTAAAGTTAACTTAATTCCATATTCAAATTATGAAACCGATATCAAAAACAAAACATATCGAGGTTTAACATGAAACTCTAAGATTGGTTTGTTTACATACTTTGTATTTGCTTGGCGGCTAACCTAGTTTATCAACGAGCAAAGTTTTCGGATAACCTTCTAAATGAAAATATGATTTGTAACAGTATGAACTCATATAGAGAAGATAGTACCCAAGCCCGCAGAACAAAACTGTCAGGAAGGACAGAAAATACACATTCGCTCTCAAAACACGTGATTAAAACTAAACACAATATTTGTGTAGGTCTCCGAGGAGCCATTAAAGTGATACGGTTACGTTCGGTAACATCCCCTCGCGTTAATCCATGTCGGCACTATAATTAGTGGCTGTGTCTATTCCACGTCTATTTCCGAACGTGTTGTCGACCCCGGCGCATGCGTTACGCATATGGTGTTATATGAACACTCAGTTTTCTGCTAACATTACCGTGTTTACCATTTACGACGGACACGTGTCGAAATTAAACATGAAAAGATCGATTGAAGTTTGTTTAAACTGCGTTGGATGGTTAACATCCTTATACGGTTATGAATATTTTATAAAAGATTTACGCAATGTCGGTAAGTTTAGTGATGTTACAAGAAAGTAGCCGTTCGTTTCTTATATTATTTATGTTATTTTGATTTATAAAAATACAACTGCTGGACTAAACATTGTAAATGTTTAAATAATAGACTTAATAAACACCTATATTCAAAACTATCACTGGGCAATAAAACAGGATGCACTAGTATCCAGTGTAAAGCATTACACTTACGATCGGAAAGACGTGGTTTCGAACTACATCCATTTAACTACTGACGCGACTTCTACATACAAGTGACACAAGCGTATTTACTTTAACTGGAGGGATAAAAATCTATCAATTGAAGATATGATCTGCAGGGATCATAAAATAAGTATACAGAGCACTCCTTGTACACTCAAATAGAGGTGATGTCTTAAACTATTCCGCTATCTGTTCAGTAAATTTTCGATCTCACGATAACAACATTTTACTGTAAACAGAAATACACATATATACATTGACTGCTTAACTGAATCTATACACCGCGTATTTACATACACATGCTGCAATAACCCTTCAATTGACTTTCTACACGATTTCGAACAAAAACGTCGATTCATCAAACTGACATAAACACAAGTGAATAGCGTTGAAAAAACCCAAAAACATCTGACAGCTAACCTGACCGACCCCGCGACTCAACTTTCACATTAACTCCACACAATAGGCACTCAGAATTAGGCCTTTTACTTCTGCGAAACGTTCTCCTGCAATGTAAAAGATATTATGTATATTAATTTCATACTATTATAGAGAATTCACATCTCAATCATTCCGTTTTGTACAATTCACTCTGCGCGGAACGTCCCGTCATACTATCGGTCGGTCACGTCGTATTAAATAATAGTGCACGTTCTTTTCAAACGGATATATTGCACATAAAAACACGTGAAAGTTTTTAAAACTTCAAAGAAGGTAATTAGACAAATCTTTTTATAGAATTAATTACATATTACGGTATTGTACTAGTTTTTAATCGTGACTTTGACTGCATTAACTGCTTTCTAGCCACGATTATTGTGCACCGGAAAGCAAATGCGCAAATCGTGATATCTTATATTCTATATTTTAACAAACAGTGAAAGTAATGTCTCATATTTCTTTTCTTAAGACTATAAATAAAAGGGTAAGAGCTTAATATCACGTCTGGAATTTTATAATCATATAGTCTTCTATCTAAGCTTTCATCTATACGAATTACCAAGACTTAAAGCGCAAGTATCTATATATTAATACGTGAAGCTAAAACTTTGAACCCCTTTTTACGAAAATTGCGCGGACGGAGGAGTATGAAATTTGGCACAGTTAAAGTTTATGTATGGAGAAGGAGGGGCGAATCCTAACATTTATATAAAATATGCATTAGAAATATATTAAATTAATGAAAGAACACTACACGCACACAACCATGCATTTGACACACGCTGTCGAAGCGCGTAACTATGGTTACATTCATCAATGTTATAATGACATATTATATCAGCAATATCTTACAGGCAAAGTTTGGTCGAATTTCGAGCATTTGGTGACCGCTAGTATTATTTATTAAATACGTAATACATTAGTGTGTGAAGGAGGATAATAACAATAATTTATTAAACAATAAATTCAATAGACATATTGTATTTACCTTTTAATTAATTAGTGGTGCTATTTTAAGCACATGTAGTTAACAGATAAAATGACAATGACGCGCAAAAATAACCCTGAAACATATAAATTTTTCCTTATATTGCGCTTTGTTATTTTAGAAAACATTTAATAACAGAATGCTATCGTACAAATGTTGGTTCAAGGTGATGTGTGTAGATTGTATAGAGCATATCCACTTGTGGGAGAATCGCCAAGCCAATTAGGTGCATATTCAATTCAAGAAGCTTATTACGAGAGCAATTAAATATTTACTAAACTATGTAATGTGAAAAGAAATAGGTATTTACATTTATATTTATTCAGCTATGCTAAGGGTCTTAAGGATAATAAGCAGCTAGCTTATAACAAACATACAGCATGTATAATAGTTTTTGTCCCGGGAAGCAAAACATCAACATCACAATGTGTAGCTGCGTATGCATTCAAGCCCAGGATATATGGATAATCGAAACGTCAAAAAAATTACAGTTCGTACATACATTTTGAAAGAATGCAAAATATCAATTTCAAGCTTTGTTATAATTTTCTCTCTTACTCTTAACGTAACATACAGTTAAACACCAGTTGCTGTTATAATCATCAGCCTTCTCAAGAGTGTCTCCGCGTTAAGTGGCCCCGGGGCGGAACGAATCCGTGGACAGATTTACTTACAAACTGTCAGACTTGTCAACGGCTTGTTAAGATACATCATGTTTATTTTATTTTGTGCCTTTTTCGTGCTTTCTATATTTAGCTTGTAAGTGGAAGGATGACGTAAGTTCATTTTACTGTTGGATCTTTTTAAGCTTTCATCAGCTAAAATATTTGTTTCGGATTTAATTTATCTGATGTAGAAAGTGGGATCCTTTAGGCTAAGGAACTTAACTGATATAGAATGCATCAAATTTATAAGTATTTATTTTTAATAAGTGTAGTAATAGTTAATTTTTTTTTATGTGATATTAGGCTAACGATCATACGGATCGCCTGATGGTAAGCGTTTACCGCCGCCCATGGACACCCGCAACACCAGAGGAGTTACAAGTGCGCTGCCGGCCGTTTAAAATGGAGTACGCTCTTTTCTTGAAGGTTTGTAGGTCGTATTGGTCCGGAAAGACCGCAGGCGACAATTCATTCCACAGTTTAGTTGTGCGAGGCAGAACATTTCTAGAAAAACGCACAGTAGTGGACTGCCAACCATCTAAATGATGGGGATGGAAATTCTGTCGCGTAGGACGATGGCGAAAAGAGGCGGCAGGGATCAGTCCGTACAATTCCTCGGAGCACTCCCCATAGTAAAAGAGATAGATGATACATAGCGAGGCTACATCTCTAGGCAGCGCCAAGGGGTTTAGCTGATTTGAAACAACCTGGCAGTCGACGATTCGAGTCGCTCTCCGCTGAATGCGGTCCAGAGGAAGAAGCTGGTAATAGGGTGCCCCTGCCCAGATATGAGAACAGTATTCCATGTGTGGCCGAACCTGCGCCTTGTAAAGTAGTAGGTGGTGGGCCGGCGTGATTTACTGTCTCAATCTGTTGAGCACACCAAGCTTTTTCGAAGCTAATTTAGCCTTACCCTCTAAATGGCCGCGGAACTGGACTTTACTCGATATGTCGACACCAAGTATTCTAATATTGGCTGAGGCAGTAATGGGGATGTGCTCAAAACGAGGAGATACGACCAACGGCAGTTATTTAGCGATGAATGCGCAGACTTGTGTTTGTGGGATTAAATCGGACCAAATTAAGTCTGCTCCAATCCGAGACTATTTTAAAGAGTCTCTATTCCACACACAAATTTGTTTCGGCTCTCAATGACGTTATCCCGAGAGATATTAGCGCGGCCGGTATAGAGAGCATCGCTCGTGCTTTCGTCCGCATAACAATGAATGTTGGTAATTTGCAACATGTCATTGATATGGAGGAGGAACAGAGTAGGCGATAGCACACAGCCTTGTGGGACACCAGCATTTACAAGCATGGAGTTAGAGCATTCACCTTCGACTGCGACCTTAATGCTTTTGTCTGCTAGTGACCCATTCGCATAATCTCTCAGTAAGCCCATAGAAAGGGAGCTTGTAATATATAGCAAATAAATGTATGATATATTACATAGTATAATGTACATATTGGATTATTTTGCTCCTGGCCAAAACACAGGCTATAAAATTAAGAATTTATAATACGTTTATGTCATATAGTTTACTATTCCCTTAAAACTATTAGGAAAGGTATTAATTCGTATTAAGTTTCAATGCGGTACTCACAAATTTCAGGTTTGTCTTCATGTTTTCATACGATATTAAGCAAACGAAGGAAATCAAGTTAAAAAGAAAACAACGAGCTAAACATAACCCCGTATTGCAAGTCCCATGAAATCTCAATACAAAGCTATTTTTACCGACTTATTGCACATTGGAAACCGAAACCCTAATGTCGAAACTTTCAGACTACAATACAATACAGTCTGCGAAACGCAATTATCCATGGCTTCATTCCCCGTTGTGCACGGTCCTTCTCCTTTCACCTCGGTTGCATCAGACATCATGCGGGAATCAGTGATGCATGATGCCTCCATGACAATTAATGGACACTGGCTCAAGCCACGGAAGGAGGCGGCACGATGCCATTTGTTACCTCGACAATAACTCAGCTTTCGCAGACGGTAGCTTGGAATCAATTACATTCTACAATTAGTTATAGCTATACGTCCCACCGTATATGGACAAGATTCATTTGGTAGCGATATCAATTCAGTTTTACTGCTTAGAAAATTGAAGTTGTTTAAATCAATAAAGAGACTAACCGCTGTGCCGCTCTAAAAATGGTAACTTATCGTCGCTAGATTTTCAATCTGTCTCGATATCTGTCTAGCAACAGGCAGACTTATTTCCGTTACTTATGATGTTGATATTCACAAATTTTCGTGTCTTGTTATTTCTTCCATTCATACTTAATCACAATAATATAATTTTCACACGGCGCGTAACTTCCTGAGGCGCGCATAGTGCGGTCCCCGTGAGAATCGCACCCATTTGGCGGCGCGCGCGCATCACGCCGCGTCCACGTCATATTATGTGCGCTAACGGACCGACTGACAGTTATTGTGCTAATGCATTTCCGTGCTTCTCGCAATGCTAATCATATTGGGCAAAGGCTGATATTGAATTGGAAAACAGCTACTTTTCGATTCCGACTTTGATCGCAGTCTATTCTGTTATCCGTCTTGATATCAACCACGTTTACCGTTACAGCAGATTGTCTTTATCTTGCCGCAGCCAGTCGAAGGTACAAAATCTAGATCGAGGATTTGTTCTAGCTGTAATTCATGTTACCGAAGAAATATCGGCACAATCGCTGACATAGGCATTATGCAAAAACAATTCGCAGCTGTGATACAGTTTCAATTTTGGATCACGACTTTAGACGTGAAAGTAACAAAGTACCAAAATATTTGTATTAGCTGTCACAGGCGGTAAATCAATCAAGCACTAACAGATGTTTGCAAGCTGTTTCTCCTATAAATCGTTCAATTTTCTACTACCGACCGCGGAGAACTCGGGCGCGTTGCCACTGCGGCCGAGATAAGCGTTTTAATTAACTTTTCGTAATTTATATCTTTATTAGAAGCTTGGCTAATGGTGGAGCGTGATTGGCAATATGCGTTCGTAGATCACGATAGCCGTGGAATCGTCGTTCGCCGCTCTCTTTACTGTAGCTGAGTGCAAGCGTCACGTTCGTTGTCAGCGATGCAGTCTGCTCAGAAAGAATCTCATCATGACTCGTGGTTTATTTATCGCAGCGCCGCGCAATAGCGACCAACGGTAAGAGTAATTCGATGAGCATTGCTGTGGTGCTGGCAGACGGTGAATGATTACACCAGCTTGCCTCGTCTCCCGCTGCCCTAATTGGATGTCAGGGTGCACCGATTGACATGTGAGATTGTACATTGCTGGATAACGTCGTGTTCTATCTAGGGGTCATATATCAACATACTATTTGTAGTTATACTATAATAATATTATTTTGATCGATAACTAAGTGATAATAAATATATATGTATACTTTAGTTTAGTAGCTTTAGTACATAAACCCTCGTCTTACACTGTACGTCGTCAGCTATAGATTGACTGAGTATCTGTGATGGATCTGTATAACAATAACACTATTATGGTTGAGAAATCATAACATTAAATATTAGATATTTTAGCTTTTGTTATAGAAATAAGGCAGCTATGAATCTTTTTCAAGTTCAACAAATGCCTAAGCTATTATACATAATTCGCTAAGGTGTTTATAATACAGTCATATTACAGAATGTAAATGTTTTATTATCAACGTAGAAACGTTTCCGTGTACTAATTGCCTAGTGTACGAATGTTATGTAGGCATTTTGTTGTTTTCTTATTAGATAATTCCGCAACTGAGAAACGTAAATGTGGTCATATTATTTTATTGTAAACATTTTATGATTACGACGTAACATTTTATTGTACTTAAAAAGAAAACCGATGTTAATTTAGAAAACATTTAAATAAAAAGGTAGAGATTGACTGTCGTAATGACTGACTTTTATTACGGGCTTTCGATTGATAGTGTAATTGTGGTGGTTATTAGAAAACTGCCTTATGCCTCGTCGATTGCGTACTATGTCTCAATAAAATCAATTCCCATAATAACAAGCGGTGTATGGATAATCGTCGGAAGTCGAAGAATTAAGTGCACGCCGATCTTGCGGTGTAATTACAGTGATGGAATCGAATCGTGAGATTCAATTTATGTATCGATGTCATGCGACGCCGCGCCGCCGCCCGTCGTCGCCATAGCCGCACGCTGCCACTGACCACGGCATGCGACGTGCGCGAGCGCCGCGCGCAGAATGGACATTATCCGTTTACACGATAATGTTAAAATTACATGTTAACTGCAATATACGCGCATTCGACGCAATCTACTATGAGATCGATTATCGAGAAAATGAGCAAAAAAGATTACAAAAGGCAGATTTAGATTAAGAGTTTTAAATTGTAATAGGAAGTTGATATATTTTGTGCAAATCTATTACATCTGTTAACAGTCTATTATGAAATTTGTTTACAGTGACACTGGTAACTTTAATAAAAGGATTTAGCTAAACATTACTCATTAAACATAATATTTGAATTAGCCTAGATATAGCAATCATAAATGTACATACGGCAAAAATCTAGACATACAGGCGTAATTATGTAAAAATGTACATAAAAACTGCAACATATATTCATACAATGTAAACTGATAGACAATAATAATTAATTTTTGTGGTTATCCTGCTATTAAATCAATCCAAAATTCCCATTGCAGGATATATTCGAATAACCAATGTAAAATAGGTGTAGCCTTTTAGGAACTTTACCTCAACTCTGGTGATACATCTTCGTCCCCATAATCGGCGTATTGCAGTCCACTGTTGGACGTGGAGCGCCCCTGAAGTTACTAAAGCTAACTTTAAATTTAATTAGTTTACCTTAATGGTCTGATGTCGTAAAGTAATAATTTGAGGCCCTGGACTGTCAATATTATAGCATTTCTCTCCCGAGTGGCAGTTTTCTGTAGTAATAAGGAGTTTGATACTGCCTACTGAGCGATGGCAATAACCTAGTCTCCTTATAAGTGGGACATAAAACAGCTGGTGATGAGTTCAGGTACGACACAGCTTGGTCTTATCCGTCTTTCAGCAGCTGAGCTACGATGTTATTTAACTTGAGTTTATCAATTTTGCGTAGCATAATAACCAACATTTAGATCGAAGTGATTTCATATTATACATTTAGCTTTAGTTATTGTTTACGGATAAAGTTAGAAACAAGAAACCTTTTGTTGATAAAAAATATAATAATAATCAGATCAATAGGTATGTTATAATGAGTATCACACCCTTATGTGGTCTTTTGGCTTTATAGAAATGATGATTCCACGGATTTTTGATAGGTCAATACTAGTGATTGTGATAGGATTAGCATTTACAGACATAAATAGCGTTTGTATGGAAATCAGTTCATATTGATAAATGCGATATAGTACTTTATTTTACTTTTATTATTATTTGTATCTGTACATGATTGATATTGTAACTAGTTATGTCGTAATTTATTTATATATCACTTTTTATACTTTGACTGTATTTATGTAAATACAATTTCAACCTAATCGATGATACAGCACTGTAGTTACATAAACAGTATAACTGCAAAAGTTTATCTTTATTTAATACATAGTAACAAAACAGACCAGAAATCATAATTATATTTTTATCCTAAATAAAAATAATAATATATGATATCAGGACCGCTGTTGAACATCGGCTTCTTCTCGGTATAAGAAAGTAGTCCATAGTCCACACGCTGACTCAGTGCAGGTTGGCGGACATACATATCTTTAAAAACGTTATGGAGAACTCTCAGACATGCAGGTTACCGCACTACGTTATACTTGGCAATCAAATCGAACGATAATTAACTATTTAATACTAAGACGGCCATATTTATTAATGGATTTTTAATACACAATTGGTTTTAGATAAATTGCGTAACACCTTTAAATAAAGTGATAAATGAAGTGCTAAGTGAAATCTTAGCATCATATTTCTTTGAGTCAATTCGTTCTACTTTAGTCCAATTTCTAGTCTCCAACAAAATCGACACCAATTTTTTACAAGAACACAAAACTTTTATGACAATAATTCAAAGTCAATGACATAGAAATCATTGTCGGCGCAAACATTCATTCGTATTTCGAAATTTTCTTCAATTCATTGAACTAAATCGACTAGGGTTGTGAACAAAGGCTGTATCGATGACAGACAAACATACAGGTTAACGCACTGTTACCCAACGCGGTATGAGCACTCATTCATCAAGTTTAATGTCATTGTCAATAGCAAAGTATATCGGACTGTATTTAATAAACCGACGGAAATGTACTGCATTAAATTGTACCACGGTTTACGCATTCGGATCATATTGTACAGATGGTAGAACTATCTTTGTTTTTAGATCATGTAACAGATGTGATAGCGTCGTGGATTTGAGGTTTACAATAGGTCTATACTGATGTACCTAATTGTGGTGAGATATGTTTGTTTATATGTAGCCAAAATCTCTGGAATTACTTATCCGATTCTTTAAGTTCTTTAACTAATAAACGACTGCACTATTTCTGAATAACAAAAACCGGGCGAGTGAATTCTCACATGCTAGCTAGGACGTAATAAATTTGAATTTTCTATGACTTATCACGCACCACACCTAAATAACCACGAAGGATTACGTAGAGGAGATACTTAGGTACATTTTGGCAGTTACATTTAGGTTTTAGGAAACCAGCCAATATTCATCTATAGTCCTCATTGTGACTTGAAAAATCAATGCTTCTAATAAGAATGCTGAAAAGACTCGCTAACCCAGGAATTGGACCTTTCCGATCGGCAATTGCTCAACTGCTATGCGAATGCCAGTTATAATTGAAAAGCTATTGTATCTGGACGCTGGTGTGCCGCTTCGACTCAATGGAATAAAAAGAAAAAGAAACAATACAGAGTTATAGGTAAAAAGTAGAACACTATGCATAATTCCAACACCATTTCATACTTGCCAGAATTTGCATCGGCTCCATTACCTATGGTCATTACATTGATTAACATATTATTCATGAGTCTCGTTGAAAGTTCGCTCAAAGGCGCCGAGCGATCTATCTAAGTGGTTAAACAGTGTTATAATCGTGAAACTGACGAGGAACGGCCGACTTAGTGCTTCGTGCCTTTAAGACATGCACAGATATGCTAAAGCCAAATCGGGATTCTTGGGTCCACTGGCTTACGTCTGTAAAAGCCGATCGAGACCTGGCGGCTTTTATTTAAGCTACTGGATACTGCGTGGGTAACGTTACTGGGATTTTGGGTTATCAATTACATTCCTTAGTACTGTCCCCAAATGACAGTATTCATCTTTCTTCTATCAGATGGGACCTAAAATTGCTTGTGAAGTGTTAGTGTAAACACATGCATGTTTTTTTTGAACTGCAGGCTATACAAGACATTAATTTTTTTCTTGTACCACATATTAAGACTGCCCCGCCAAAACAGGCGGTCACAGTTAAGTGAATAAAATCAACACTTTGTGTTTAATACAAATATAAAATATACATTTACCATGAATGTGTTTACAATTACTCCGTGTAAAAAACTTAAAATAATTAATATTTTCGCCTACTAAATTACGTAAATTTGCATGAACAATGAATAAGCTCGTGTTACATGGTTTTTAGATTATAACAGTACAAATCTATCGTATTTTACAGGTTAAACGAAACATACATACATAGTTGTATTAAAATTTGTCCGTCCCAAATATTTAAGTTATTGGTTGGCAATAAAGATACATATTTATCAAAAAAGCATTTCAAATTCTCCATACAATTGTACTATGGCGGCCGCGCACCGATTTGAATATGCGCCGCACGAGCTCTGTCATTATCTGTCTTACGCTCGGCGCAGTCTTAATGTGCAAATATTATAATGTAGAATTATCTATCTATGAATCTTTAAGTTACTTTCAACCTTTTTATTGTCTTTAATATCAGATGAGCTAGCTACGTATCTAATTGTTACCACCGCTCAAGGACTTTGGTAATGTCAATGGTACACTCAACCAAGGCGCTATCTACCATGACAGTAATAGAGACGCAAAGAAGCACAACATATTCGAGAAAAGTTAAACCTCTATTTAGATTTACAACAAACAAAATAACACAAAAGTGTTCATCTCAAGCTGATTTTTTTTCGAAGACCCACTAAACTAACGTCATGAGTCATGACCCGCATAAGTGAAAGGGTGACCAAAATATTAGCCCATATAAGGACGACCATAAAATTACAAATAACCTATAAACATCCCGTTAGTTCGTGTAAAGGATGCAATTCATACGTGACCGAAATGTGAATGACTCCGTTCTTGAGGCATTCTCATTCACTCGTTCATATTGGAACAACGGGTCTATTGTATGCATAGCGTATATAATTCCCCACAGATGGGTTATTTAACCGATCGAAAGTGCAATCGTTTGGGATGCAAATAATTTGAAATCTACCGTTGCACAATGCATAGAAAGTTAGATTAGGTTTTGCATATCAAAGGGAGATAATTTATCGAGCACTTTTATTTGTAAGCAAGTCTCGCACTAGGGAATTATGTATGTATCGCGGGTATTGAAATACTTACAATCGACAACATATTGTACAACTAGACTTTGAACCACTAACTGTGATCAAACACGTTCATCCTGTTTTAAAAAATTGTATTAGATTTCTTTTGCAGCGAAAAGAAAACTTGGTAGAGCCATTTATCACGGAGGATTATACATATAAACATTAAAGCAACGGTCACATAAAACACACAGATTCCAAACTATATTTGTATGAATCAGGCCATTGTGGCGCATCGTAAGGTAAATGCAACTGCAGTACATGTGGTCTCGAATTAAATTCTATTGTTGGGCAAAGAGAAAAATAAAATAAAATACACATCCTTGATGTTTATGTAATAATAACCTAATGGTGTATATTGTTAGTTTATAACCACATAAACCAATCCATTTATGTAGTCACTTCCGTAGAGAATTAAAGATTAAGTGCAAAACGTCAAAACCGTGTTTTAATAGTTTTGAATACAACCGCTTTCACAATCTGTCACCCAAAATCTTTATTTAATATTCGGACTGTTTCCCATAAAAGAACAAAAGGGATAAAATGTACGAAGTTTTAATTTAAAGCATAGGACAAAGGTCTCCCGCGTAGAGCGCCTTTTTCAATGAAAGGTCCCTGGGGAGTCACGCGTGGTGGAAGAGTTGGGGATATGATAGAGTCATGTTTACAAAGCTATTTCAAATCAGTAAAATGGTTTGGAAAAATAATGTGTCAGGGATTGAAAGATTTATCCAGGATGGATTGGTAAAAATATGAGCGTGATTTTTTTAAATAGCTTACAATCGTGTACCTGAAAAATCTTTGCTTTTAAGCAATAAGAATAGAAAACTTGTTATAAAAAAATAAAGCGGTTGTGACCTATGCTTAAAGTATAATATATTAATATGTATAATAAGTGTACTATAATATTAATCAACACTTTATTTAAACACTATGTGGCCTAGATTTTAAATGGATACTAATATTTTATTTAAAACTTAAGTAACTTGTTAGAACCTGTTACTTTCCCCTTAAATGTTATTCTATCGGTGAAAAGGTAATACCTGACAATAGATTAAACATATAGACTAGTTTTATTATATATTATTATACACATATAATATATTTCTATTCTATTCATATGGTTGTCAGCAGCAAGCTATATACGCGTAGATTGTTTTTGCAATACATGTTTTTTAAACTAATGTAGATTAACGTGATAATAACATAAATAAAACAGTAGTCTAGTAACAGTGAAGGCACGCACGTATTTTCCAGAAGCACATTCTGGAAAATACGTGCGTGCCTTCACTGTATTAATGATAAAATATCTGGTTGCATGGATACGCGCTTAATTCTAAACTATACTCAATATTAAAATATCTTCTGGAAAACGGCAATATACCTGCCGAATCTGTCGTTTATATGGCAATCCTAGTTAATATGTCCAAGATTTAAATTTATATTCTATATTACTAGATTACGAAAGGTGCTTAGGGACATGGGTAACTTGAAAAGAATCAGAACTGTGAAAATGTAAGAAATTCAAGCAGGCTCAGACTTACTTATTAATAATTACCATAAACTTTAGTACAATAACTATAAACGAGTAATTTACGTAAACCATAAACTAACAGTTCACTACTAATGTTTATAGTACCAGTCATCTAATATACCGAGAAACCTGCAGTGAAATTGTACAATCAACATAGGAAAGCCAGACGATAATACACCAAAAACATAAATTGTGCGATGTTTGTATAATGTTACAAGCTGCAATTTCACTTACAAATTGTAATAAACAGCACTCAAATACCAAACACCAATAATACTACCAGTCCAGTAATTAAACTACTTGAATAATTTAACTAATCGATGTCGCTGAATTCTAATAGTCTATTAATTCAACTAGTGTTGTATTCCGAATAGTCGAATTGTCTCCACTAGTTGAAAATCGACTAATCAAATACTATAACTCAAATAATTACATGCAGATGGGACAGGAAGCTTCTAATGTGTCTATACATGCATATTTATGCACGAGGGCGAGAGCGACGCCCACGACATATTTTAATACTCGTTCCCTTTAAAAGATGCAAATACAGATATATTAACATTAACGTCTATGAAGTGTTTGCTATTTATCGACATGTAAATATTGTCATAATGAACAAAGTTAGCTTTAATATTATGATGAAAGTACTTAAGAGTAAACACTAAGGGCGAAAGAATTGAATAATAGGTATTTGTAAAATCTATTGCTGTCGCGCAGTGCCCGCACAGCGCGATAGAGACAACTGCAGCTTGGACCGAAAATACCTATTAAAAATACACAAAATCAACGTGTCGTAGTCGCCTGATGCCAATAAAAAAAATTATTGCTCTACTGGCATTATCCAAGGTGGAAACAGGGGACTACGTTTGTATGGAAAAACGGACCTTGTGTTTCCTCTTAAGGCATGCCAGCTGTAAATACTTTGAAATAAGCCAGGTGTTCGATCTTAAAGTTGATTGTCATCCTATCCACCGCTTGGTCAACGGCTTAACAAACATTGAAAAACATAGTCTGGGGTTTGAAGTGGTGTATAAGAACCAAAATATGTTAACAAAGAAAAAAATTACTTTTTGACAAGCCAGGCCATTTATTTTAAAATTGTTACTAAAAGTGGACTGTCATTACAAAACAGTAAAAGTACACTAAACAATTGAAGTAGACGCTTTTTGTAAGGTAGTAACTGACCTTTTTAAACAGCTTATCGAGGGTAGTAAGCGTCTTACATTTAAGTACACTTACACTAATAATAGGAATAACAGCCGTTATTAAGTAATAACAGCTGTTATGAACAGTGAAAATTGAATAAAAATTATAGGATCATGTATATTCATAATATTAGTGTTTAGTAAATATTAATAGCTTGCGATTATTATATTTATTATTACTTATTAAGTACACTTATATTCGATTGTAAAGCATTCAACGCAATATGGCGTAATAGTACCAGTTTTTAAGATATTGATTTCCCTTTTGCGCACTTCAAACAAATAAACAATACTTTTTTTTTTGGATAACAAACAGTTGTACGATAGGCGTTACAAAAAAGTTGAACAATATAAAAGATTAAGTAAACGTACAATCCACAACGATTTCACTTATTATAATAGGGTTAGTTAATGTTAGTTAATGTTAACTATAATGCTGTGTATGCCAACTTACATATAATAATATTATATTTATATAATTAAATAACAATTTCTTACTAGCTTACTCTTATGTTTCGATTGCTTTGAGACTAGTTACAATATTTTTCTTAAATACAGGTCGAGCTAATGCGAGTATATCAATATCATTAAAGTTCTTATTGTATACTTTAACTAAATGTTGGAAAAAGGCGCCCGCTCGCCCATTTGAGCGACTAGGAGTCGTGGCAAAGAGCGGTAAGCGCGCACCTCTCGCCTTAAGACCGTTCTTGGCACTATGTAATAAATATTGCTTACAATATCTGGACGATGGTAGCTATTATGTATTAGACCATAGAGGAACATAGCATGTAGTAACAGGCGTCTACATTTTAAGGTTAGTAGGTTATATTTATCCAACAATACTTAAATGAATTATCAGTAACCTATATTGTAAAAAATAAGAGACGTCTATATGTGACGAATATAACAACAAAACTTTCTCCAACATACGTAACCGTAACCCGTAACAAACGAACGGGCATACAAAACACAATAATCCAGTATACAAAATCGATACATCACGTATCAGAAACCGTATCTGATCATCCGTCACTCCGGAGGATTACCAGTGACACGACATTATATATTATTTATGCACGTTATACCGATACCGGTCCAATATCACGGTACCGAGCTAACGGATATCGATATTCGAAGATTATTCGGAAAGTAGAACAGCGATTTTCTTTCAGTTTTCAACGAGTCCTGTTTAACCTGGGTACACAGGTGCAGGTGTTATATCAGAAATGCGGGTGCAATAAGTACCAAAAAAGGCACACAAAGGCACCACATTCAACTTTTATTTACGTGGAAATCTCGAAAAGTCTGTCATCCAGGCGAGATTGTTGCGTGCTGGGTACAATTTGCAGTGCATGGTCTGAGGCTAAAAGCTTATTAAAATATTTTTTTTGGTTTATTCAATGTGCTGGTTAGTTATGCGTAACATCAAATCATTTTACGCGGTCAAAGTCTAATAGGTCTTTGTATGCTTTTCGTAGTGACTATTTAACGTTGTATATGTATAGAATTGATAAATATCGCTTTGAACAGCTAAGCAAAATACTTTAATCAAGATTGAGTTTTCTGGCAAAGGATCTGGAATATGTATGAAATCTGCGATCCCTCACTTGGTCTATGGCTTAACCCCTTTCAATGTGAGACGAGACCGGTACTTTGATATAACAGTTTATAAACAAAACTGGTAGTAATAATGTTATATATATTATACAGTAGTCGCATCAACGTATAAACTTTATTTTTAACATAGACCTACTGCACTCAATTAATTTTAATATCCCTTCAATTATTTTAATTGTAACGTTTCCTCCTAGCTGAATAGTTATTTTATTCTATTCGTATGTTTTATACTAAAAGGCCGACAAAACCGGTTGCTCCATTAATGTCATAATTAGAACTAACATCGAGAAAATAACTACACAACGGTGCACGGTGTTCTCATATACCACACTTTCAAAATTTAGCTTGTTCCGGTGGAACCACTGCAGCTACATTTCTACCATATTCCTTGGCATTCGTATTTATATTGATGAAAAATGACGTTTTTTTTTTAATTCTCATGACTAATCCCCTGCCTCGGTAGGCGCAGGATGAAATTTTTTTTAGGAATTCATTACCTTTAAATCTTTATGTTCGAGACCACTGGAACTGAATATGGAATATGCAAGTTTTTACAAGTAACAGCTATGGACCCCTAGAGGTCCACCTGGACCACTTTGGGAACTAATGTACTAACCGATCTAATATGACGAAAACACTTACATTTTAATAAATATTCCTGCACCACTGTGTTTCTGCATCATCCAAAGATTGAGAAGTAGAAAATGACATACAGATGCATAAGGCTTTACCTGCTTTTCAATTTTTATATACTACTAAAATGAACAGTGGTTTCACTAATAGTAACGAAATTATAATACAAATGTAGTATAGTCTTACTGTAAGCCTAAATCCAATCAAATTGGAAAAACATTTGGGCCCCAAAGAGAGACATTATTATTTCAGTGACTATTTTAAGACATTTTGTATGCTGGAAAACAGATCCAACAAACCTGTAGCGGCAAAGACAGAAGAAATAGAAATAGTCGAGCTTTTAAACTAGTGAGTGTAGTGCGTGACACATACATATATGTTTAACTATAAATTAATATTACATTTACTACAGAAAACTCAGGTGTGCTAAACTAACGTACGCTCTGGCATCTTGTACTAAAAGCTTAAAGAAGAGATTCTTAAAGCTTTAGTACAAAATGCCAATACCCGTAATGTAATGCCCAGTAATTTTATAACGGTAATTAATAATGACTCGCCAATGTCGTATTAATTCAGTATTTCATATGCAAGTTCTCTCGCGTGCAATACAGGGATTAGCAGTGCATGAATTAAGCTCTACCCACGCGGTGTCGGCAGAGAAAGCGATTGCCTATATTAATGATTGGACATGTGGATGTACCGGTACCCTGAACACTGATGTGCAACATCGTGATAATGAAACGTCGAGTGCATTGCACGTAGTATTGTTTCAATCATATTGTATAAGATTGATCGGGCTTGTTCGCGGCGATGATTTAATTTATAAAGTACGTGTTTAAACGTGTTGTGACGTCAGGTTTATCTTCCTCAAGGGTTAAGCAAGAATGTAGTATACTCACATCTTGTTCACATTTACATATAATCACAGTTTCACAGTAGCATACATAAAAGGGTATCGTAAGCTATCAAAAATGTTAAATGATAGAAAATTTGTTAAAATGTGTAGACCTGACACCACATTCTGCAAGTGTCGTGGGCAAGAAATAGCTAGCTACTTCAGTAAAAGGTACATTGAATCACCAGTCTATATTTGTGAGAAAAATGTCTGAATTAGCTTTCAGCAGTGTGCTTTTATGTATTGAATATTATTTATAAAGCATAAATTTAAAATATATTTTACTTCTTTGATACTGGCGCGGTATCAACCAATGCGTCCAACCAGAAAATAGTTACATACAAATCTATTCACTTGCATATACCAACTAGCATAATTTATGGTGGTACAAGCGATGTCATTTAACGCAGTCGTTTTATAGCAGCTGAATACATATTAACAATTATTCAATGGATTTATTTTCCTTACGATACATTGAGGAGCATCCGCCGACAGTAAACATCGAGTAGCTTACCTGCAAAGAGAAAACAAATTTTAATACAAAAGTCATACAAATGAATTTAAACATAAACGCTGTTGAATCTTAAACGCAATATAAACGTCGATATCAAAGAAGATCTATTGTGCAATTAGAATTTTAATATGTACATCTTGTTAGAAATGGCAGACAGTCTATTAGCGGAAGAATTAAACGATACAGATTTCACTTGGAGCTGTCAATAAAGCTGTTTATATTGATGCTGTAAACGCACGACGCCTATTATTTTATTTCGACAAGTAAATTCGAAACAATTTTTGCGTACTGGCATAAAAATGTGATAAATTGCAATAGAATTAACAGACTAATTATAGACAGGACACGCCTCGGTGAATATATGTACGTCGCCTCTTATCATTAGTATAAGAAACCCATATAATTAAAGTTCCAACACAAGTTCATGTTTTACATGCTGAAAGATGTCTCTAATTTTAATTGCTAACGCCCAGAACAAAATAAATTAAAACCAAATAAAAAGCAACGACATCTAGAAAGATAAGAATAAGTTGCAAAAACAAAGCAGATACAACCATACAAAAGTGTAAGTTTCACTTTTTATTTTGATTCAAACAAAAGACGCAAGTCGACAGTTAATTGCAAGTCCTAATTGGTCAAAAAGTTAACGACTGAAAAAACATTTCGCATTGAGTTATTCTCCTTGCACATTTAAATATAACGAGTTCAAAAACAAACATTGGCAAGACAATAGAGATCACTGTGACTCAGAACAATGAACGGAAGATCTGTACCTACTAACGTAATTTGTTGATTGATGTAACATCTGAATTTGATTTAAAGATATTCGCCAATTGTAATGAGCGTTCGGGTGCGCCATGATTTATTGTCCAAAGTTATTATTCTTTAACAATCGATGGTGTTAAGGATTTTATACGAATGTCCGAAGGATTTGAAGTAGAGCATACAGATGTATTATTAATCTTAGAAAAATATCAATTTGATTCCATTAAGTCGTGAAAAAATGTCTTTGCCCTCTTTTCTTGTGATAAAGGATCAAGACACAATGTTATATGATCATGATCATTTCTTATTAGAAGAGAACTGAAGAAATATGTTTGCTTTTCACCGGCCGAAATGTCTATAAAATAATAAATTAAAGTGCTTAATGAGATGTGTATTTGGCAGCTAGTTTATAATTAATCTAAGGAAAAAATAATATCTACAAGTTCATGAATAAATCATGTCTGAATTTAACAAGAAAGAAGGTCTTTAATTTTATTGTTTTAGTTAATAAAATAATTAATTCAACTCAAGTTTTTCTATTAACCATCTCCAGGAATGTTTAAGGAATGTTCCAGATCTCTTTTGCGTCTCGATGTCTCAACAGAATTAATAAGCAGGCGAAACTTTTTTATCTTCAAATCTTAAAGCAGCAGCTCAAACAAAACCTTTGAAAAGTCCAAAAATGCAAAACAAAGGGATAATAAGCTTCTTCCGCTTGATGTATATCTCAATCGTTTGACGGACTGACTAACAAAACTATGATGGATGTAATTTAGGCCTTTCACGCCTTCACCGAACCGTGTGTTTTGGATACAACGGCTTGTAAACACAAATTGGTTATTACAGACAAGAGATATCGCGTTCTGTAACAGGAAATTATGAATCTGTGACCCGAATCTGAAATAGCTGCGGTGATGCAAGCCGTTTGTTACCATTTTTGGCGTTTCCCTTTGTTTTTTTGTGTGAGTTTTACTCAAAGATAATAAATTTTACACCAGAGTAGATTATGCAATACAACTGCAGGCATAAGGTATTGTATCTCTTGCTATAGTTTTCATATATTTATTATTTACAGATTATTAAAAATCTATCGTCCAAACGCTAAACTATATTCAATCATTTATCACTTAACATAATCTTCATATTTAAATGATCACAACTTACGATGCCACTAGATAAGTGACTTGTTTTCCTGATCCACTAACATATTATATCACTATCAAACAAATAGCTATAATTAGAATCGAATTGTAACAATGTGAACGACATAATTTACAAGAAAGTTGCCATTTCATATTCTAGGAATGTATCAGCTTTCGAACAAGAGCTCGAGCAATATATTATATGTAACAGAATGCATGATTCGTCAGGCCATTTCTCCAAGCAAACTGCTCATCCATTAAACAATAGTGTTCACGACGGACATATTAAAGGCTTTTGTATTAGAATCAGGTGGTATCATAAAATGAAACTTCACATCACTATGTGAAACGGTCATTAATCTACGTTATTATACTCTTAACTATAGTTTCGTTTATTATACTTTTTTTAAGTTTTCTATGATAAGATGACGTTGCAAATACTCATCTGAATACAATTAATTAAACCATTATTTTATCCATGTTAGGCCAGCTATCATGATTTTATTACATACGAGTAGTTAATGAAGTTATATTAAAAAAGTTAAGTTTTACGGTTACACGAATGTTTGTCACATTGAAATTAGACTTGTTTATACGGACTCTATCGCGGTTTATTACATACTATGAAACTTTACTACTATTACTAAACCATTTAAATTATTAAACTATTTAGAATAACTTTCCCCGACGTTTCGGTTGCTTTTCATCAGCCAAGATTACGGAGAGATTCGAAATTACTAAACCATAATTCTGAGACTGATGCTCCTTTCATATTAAACGTGTATTTATCTTCTACATAATAATAGAATATAATTCAAAGCTAGACTGTACTTCAAACTTGTTCGCAACAGGGTTCCTATTAAACATTAAAGCTGTTCACCATTAGGTCATGAGAAAATTACACAGTGGGCGGAAAATTATATTAAATTCATCGTGCAGCCCTATTGTGTTTAGGACGAGTGTGTACTCGAATGCTACAGGGAGTCGCGCCACGGGGTGGGCGTCGCTATTCATGGCTGCGTCTGAATAGGGCCATAAACGCAAATTGTAGGGCTGGCACGTTAGGTATTGCACGCGTTTGATATTGCGTGCAAAGGGAACGCGTTCAGGCGTTACATAGGCAGCCTACATATCCTAGTGAATAACACATTCGGAGTCTTGATGAGAAGTGCACGGCAGAGAGTACTTTGAAGATTTTAATCCATCTCTGTATATAGGTTACTCTAGGATCGAGGTCTCAGTACTGTTGCTCAGATAAATATTTGAAAGTCTGTTAACCGCAACGTCCCGTAGGCGTTGTAAGAATCGTAACGCAAATCAAGAAAATTTGCTATTTTTCGTGGTAACAATATATTAAGCTCCTTGTGAAAAGAAACTACCAAAATGCCTGATGAAACCACATCCATTTTGAGCGTCTACCAAAATTGTGTTAATATTTTGTACTAAGAATAATATAATATGAAATTGTTTATACAACCAAGGTTGCCAATAACAATGACAACAAACGGCTATGATGGAAAACGGTTAACGAGGTAGTTATGGATGTTTGGAACATCAGGGGTAAGACTAACTCACGTAGTCGGAGTGCTCTATTTGAAAGGTGGGCCCAGGCAGGGAGACTCCGCTTTAATTGATAATTACAAACTGACATAAAAAATGCGAATAAAACATTGATATACCGAATAATACCACAAATTTCTGCTACAAAACCACCGTACAACGCGATATTCTACCTAAGCACATGAGCACACATTTTCTATAAAACAGTACCCTCATAACCGCTCATTCCTTTAAAACCGTAGAGAAATTATTTCAATCGTTTTCAATAATCGCTAAGTCTTGTTGTGCCGCAAAATTACAGGCAATAAACGTGGTCCATTCTCCGCACATCTGCACCGCATTCGTTCTTCCGCACTATATTAGTACGTCGCTTATTATTTGCTGCGGTATTAGTACGTCGGCGTATCGAAATTATCACAATTGCTAACTGGCTTGAAGCGCACACGTGTGCCTTTGACTCGGTATTAATTTCAATTGAACATTGTGAGAGTGAACCTTTGAACATTGTTTATACTGAATGACTAAACTTGTAAATAATACAGTGTTTAACGTCTTCATATGATGGTTGTTACAATCGAGAAATTTATTGTTTAAAAGCCATTTCTGTAATAGAAGTTACATTTGCGCCATGGGGCTAGAAACATTGAAACAGGGACAAAGATCACAAAGACTTGGTGCAACTATCTGCAGCGTATACTTATTACCAAAATTATATCCTTAAAGATACCTAAGTTCTGTTAAAATGAAAGTTAGGCAGACCTCCCACGTCTTCAAGAATATTATGCCTAACGTTATAACTCCTTATCTCGTCACCGATAAATTGAGTGATATTTTTTTGAACATTAACATAATCTCGAATCATACATGTGGTGTTGGTTCGCACATAAATCTGGTGATGATGATGTCATAAGGGATTCAATTTGTATACTTAACATAAAATAGCCTATGGAAAACATACTTTAAAAAAATGAGATCTGATTTAATAAATGTAACTAGTTCGTGAAACAATGACAAACTACATAATAATATAGAGAGGGCTAAATATTACTAAAGATTCTTCACATCAAGCCGGTCGCCGTAACGTGATGATTACTGCCCTATTAGTTTATGATATCAAGCAAATTGTTGCTCATAAACGTTTCTTATTCTACTTAAAGCATTATATAGTAGATTTATATAGCAAAATAAATGTGACTTGTTTGTTACTCTACTGATGGATAAATGTAGAGTAACATAGTTGACTCTACTTTTCTTAATCAGGTTCCCAGAAGTGGTAAAAATCTACGCTATACAAAAACACAAACAATACTTTATTTTAATTAATAATGTTAATATTCAATTTTATGTAAAATTCAATATCGTTTTCACCTAATCCTAACTCCCTGACTAATATTAGATACAAATGCGAATGTAAGTTTGCTTGTTACGCTTTTACGCCTCAACTACTCGATCGCTTATCATAATATTTCGCATTCACGTTGTAAATAAAAGCACATAAGGTACCTTTCATTGGGATAAAAGTACTGTTTCCGAGGGATGTTATTTTTTTACAAAGTCTACATTAACGTGAGCGAAGCCGCGGGCAAAATCTAGTTATACAATATTTTTAATTTTGTGAGTATAAGTATAGATTTAAATTATTTTTATCGATACGATGAAACATGACATAGTAAGATTTAAAAATGAATTTATAATCATAGATTTATGCAAACGGGATGAGCTAGATCGAGTCTAATTTATAATATTCTAATACACATTATCGAATACGAGATCTCCATTCGATCTTATTAAACACGTAAGACTATTTGTCATTGACTAAATATCTAAATCATTAATAAGTCAATAAATAAATATTTCAGCATATGATTAATTTAAAAGATATGAATGTTTAATTTAAATTCAATAATAACAGTATATTCATAACATGTTTGTGTGAAAATAAATTAATAACCCCACTCGGATTTTAACGCTGCGTTGATGATTAAAATTTATTAGTGGTATAAACATCGTAGTTATTCCATAGAAATAATTAATTAGCATTGTGTTTTAAGCAAACATAAAGCCTTGACTAATAATGATTGTAAATGAAAATAAACGTCCACCTCATAGTGTATCAATCAGCTAGAAAAATGGTAGATATTTAAGCACATTTGTTAACTATTATTATTTACTGTTATTTTCCTGTTATTTAATTTTTATCACGTTTTCTTATTAGCCGTCTGATAATAAACGACTACTATAGCCTATGCCTGCAACACTAAGGATATCTTGCGCTTTACCGACTCGACCAAACGCAAAAGGGATTAAATGTGGTATAAAAGGAAAGCAATGGAAGAGAAGTATATGTGACACTCTTCCTTGCCAGGCGAAACGTAGTCCTACATGAGCATGATACATGTGTAAAAAGGTTCATTTGTACCGTCATGGCATAAATCCTACCTGTTTATATTTTAAAAATTATTCAACTGTACTTATTTTGAAAACTATACTTTAAACTAATTATTCTATTCTATGTCTGTTATTGTTCACCGTTATTAATTTCAATAACAACTATCATGTCAATGATATTATAAAAGTTAATCGATCGTAATAACAAAACCAATTTAAAAACAAATTGAGCACCCAAATTAAAAGTCATCAAATCGTTATTTGTTTGCATTTGTGCACAGATGGCAAATCAATTTTAGTTATTTATATTGCAAATCAATCAATAAAAACGGAACGCTACCAATTAACGAATCGATTTTAGAACTCGGCTAACCAAAAAGCTACTCTCAATTTTTTAAGCCTCTTGTTTAGCCTGCTGTTGAGATATGTTTTATTTCAACTGCTATTTCAAATTATTCTTTCGAGCTTTGAGTGCTCCATTGCAGAACAAAGGCCTAGGTAACCCTTGCCCTGTTTTCACTTATATTTATATTTGTATTCCAAATACAAAATATTTTATTTTCTCTTCATGTATTCATATCCTTATTTGTGTACTTTGTATGTATAAAGAGCTACTAAAGATCTATAGATTACGAATTGTGGCCATATCTGGGTATACATTCTTGGCTCTTATCCAACGTTCGAACCAAATTTAAGAAGATCAGAGATCAAGATTAATATCGTTTGGCGAATGTACACGGTGTTCTATTAGCTTACATATTTGTCATAAATACGAGTATAAAAAATATTATACAGGAACAATATTCCTATTGTCTGCCGGTACAAATATTTGAAATGATTATTATTGGCGATATTGGTGGCACATAATTTAGTTGAAACTTGCTGGTTAAAAATAACCTAAAGATGACAGATAAATTGTAATACAGCAATTTCTGTTTTTGGTTTCCCTCAACCGGGACCAGAACTTAAAAGACACAAATAAACCGATTAGATATTTACCAGGATCTTTGTTTGTCGATCAACCTCTCATTACTGAAGCCTCAGTATTGAACTCAATTTTAGAGAGACTCGTTTACTTTAAATTCCTATAACACAATATAATTATCAATTATGGCGCTGTGATTTTGCTCTCTCGAGTCAAATAGCCGATGAATCTCATAAACGCATCTGAGATCGGCGTCTACCCACATCCTCGGCAAAGTACGATCAAAATGAAACTTCAATCTTTGAATAACGAAGCATATGCCTTCAAGCTATTTACTGTTATTTTGCTATAATTTGTGTAACATGCATCGCCATATAACTAGGTACTGCTTTTGGCTTTCTGTATCAGAACATTTACTTAGAAAGATAATTAATTTGCCTTCACACTGTATTGATATCCTGGGGTATAAATAACCATCTGATGGGCTACAATAACTTTAACGCTTATCAAGGCACTTTAAATTTAGGTTGACATAACTTCCCATATTATTTGATTATTTGACTAGCAATAGCGCCAGAGGTGCTTTTATAAAATGTATGGAAACATGTTCAAGACTAAACTCATTAAGGTACGTCCAGAGCCAGGCAATCTGAGGTTAGTGTTAGAGGCAAAAAACTACGGTAATATCTGATCCGTGACTTCTGTCCTCGTTCTTCGCAAGTTTGTAATAACTTGACCGGATATATTTTACTTTTAGAGACATTTAAACGTACAACTAACTTTTGAATAATAGAGATGATTTTCATAAACTCGAATATATAGTTCTCAAATGTATATACTATATTAATTAACGTACACTTATAAGCACATACATATATTATTCATACAGTATTTAATCTTAACACGGCTTAGCTCTAATAAATTTAAATTTCCTTATAGCAAATTGCTAATTCATTTAGAAATTACAGGTAGTCATTTTATAATATCCTACTATCACTGTACTATGCATGACTACATGTATTCATTATAAATAATTTGAATATATTAAACTAAACTGCCTTTTTGTAATAAAATGCCGCTTCCGCGATGACTCGGATTCTCTAAACGTAAAATAAAATTATTGGGTAATTTTTAGAAACGATCTAGTAAGCATACTAGCTGTTTCACTAAAGTGTACTAGGGATATCCTAGTACTCTTTAGTGCAACATCTAGTATCCCCAGTGGCTTTAGGTTATGGATCCATCATAGAAACCATAAGTATGTTTGCTACCTTGTAAAATGAGTAGAAAATATGCGTTGGTCAAGTGTGACAAGTGCTTCAACGATTCGCATATCGAAACAGCAAATAGAGCGTCAAGGAGTTTCACATAGAGGCACATAATTTTAATATGAATTCAATAATAATTGACCTCTAAAGTGTATTTAAATACAAGGCGTTGGTAGCTCAAGATATTTATAGACATTATGTGGCTTACTGTAAAAATGTCTGTGGAAAGTAAATTTCGCACAATGTTAATGAAGATATAAATATTTAAGTGCCAATAAGTGCAAGTTGTAAAATACTGTTAACGCTTTGCATACATGTTCGAAATGTTAAGATCACACATCACCTCTCTTTACGTGCCAACAGTATGTGTGTAGGTATAACGTTAGCTACTGGAATATCTACACGTACATTTGTACATAACCTAGGTGCGAAATGCATCATAATCCTGTTATAGACTAGTTTACTCCGTCTAAGCCATTTTGGGAAGAATATATTTGCAAAGGGTTAGGGAAAAGGTATAACACACCCACAATGCCCCAGGTATGTTAACGTCTCACGTAACAGTATTTGAGGCGAGCCTAACGGACTCAACTTCAAACTTCATCTAAAGACCCTAACCACACTGCCGTGTTTGTAAAAGTAAGCGCAAACTTACGGAATACCACCTTTCCAATAAAATTACATCATAATCTAAACTATAACTATCCTAACTATAATATTAAAATGCAAATATGAGTTAGTTTGTTTGTTACGCTTTCACGCCTTAACTACTTGACCGATCATTACGATATTTCGCATACACGTAGTCAGGGTAACAAAAAATGACATAGGGTACCTTTCATCCAGAAAAAGTACTGTTACTTACGTAACCTAACCTACATTTACGAAGGCGAAGCCGCAAGCAAAATCTAGTAACATAAAAAACATGTCAGAAATAAATCATAATTTATTGAACATCTAAGATTTCAATATCAAATAACTACCGTCTTGTTACAAAACGCATAACAAATTAGACAAATGTCCATACTAATACTAATCCAATATTAATGTATGCAATTAGAACTGGCCATTCATCATCCTACGAACCATTCGGAGGCAGCTACTTAGTTCAGCGAAATTACTCTACGGGTGTCAATTACATATCATATCAAATTCCATGCGGCATTGCTATCGTATATCAATGAAAGCGAAACTGTCTATTGTTCGACTAATGAACGGTAGTTTCACCGCAAAATATGCCCGTAACGGTTTATATGATTGTAATACATATACAAATTTTATATTTATTGAAATAATAGGTCAGTACGACGTATCACATACGATGATATTTAAATTCTGTACGTGAGATTTTAACGGAAATCATTTGTCAATATTACGAGCTTATCTTTACGTAGGTACCTACGAAATGTGGCCGTGTAAGTGATCTTATGTGTACCTATCGTAAATATTATATTTTAATTGCTCAATAAAAGTAATGGAATGTGAAATGTAAATATAATATATAGGCGTATAATATATAGGCGAGATTAAAACGAGCAATTATAATATTTAATAAAATTTATAAATAAAAGGTCACAGTAATTATAAAAAGAAATGGCAGCATCGAATTAATGAGTACTCATGTACATCTGAATACTTATTAATTCCTTATATGACGTTTGAAGTCTGACGTTTTGACAGCTGCGTTCATCTATCACGACGTCAAATAAAATTTACTAATAAGTTATAACTTATAAGTGAGGTGCAAACATGGAAACACGATAAGGAAACAATAATATAAGAATATTGCATTTATTTTTATCAGAAGACTTCAAATATTCTTGATCGCTATTCACACATGCTCAAAGAAAAACATTATTATTACCTTAAGCAGCGATAGCTCAGTGGGGAGACCAACAGACTGCAATGCAGAGGGTCTCGGGTTCGAACCCACGTCGCGCACCTCTGACTTTCGGAAGTTATATGACTTTTCGAAATTATGTGCGTATTGATTGACAATTATCGCCTGCTCCGTGCCTCGGAGAGCACGTTAAGCCGTTGGTCCCGGCTGCCATGAACATCTATGGCGGTCGTTATTGGGAAAGTCAGTACCCTCTAATATCCTGACACTGGTCTAGCCTTAGGGTATCGGTAGCCTTCGGGTTGCGGAGGTCAGGTGGCAGCCGCTCCGTGTAAAAACTGATATCCAGTCAAATCCGGTTAGACCAGAAAAGCCGACCCCAAGTGACTTAGGAATAATAAAGGCTAAGAGAGAAGAAGAATCGCGACTAACTCATTTGCTTTACTCAATATTAATTACTCTAATATAGCAGGCTATTTAAAGTATACAAAACGAATGCTACTAATGCTAAAAAACTCATTACTCGTAATGGTAAAAACAATCGACTAATCATCATCACAAATTAAAACAATTTGATTATGACTGTTCTTCATATAGGTACCTAGTACTCAAGAAATTATAACTTTTATAGAGAACTGCACACAAGTGGGCCAAAGTTACACAACAAATTAGTTCACACATAATTACACACTTAAACAATTATTGCTCGGCATCGTTTTGTTAACTAATTATCAGTTTAAGTCAGTGCCGCCGGCAGTCTAGTTAGGTGCACGCCTTTTTTATTGTTCAAGCTTTAGTTTTTATAGATAGTTTTTTACACTGTAGGCTTTAGGCTACTACTCATAATTACAATAACGCGTATCAATATAAGGTCGCAGTGTAGTACTATTAAACGCATAAGATCAGATGTAAACAAATTCTTTTTTATTTAGCGACTGCCATGTAATAAACATTTATTTGTCACTAGCTGTGCCCCTCGGTTTCACCCGTGTAAGTCCTGATGCCGTGGAAATATCGGGATAAAAATTAACTTATATGTTAATCCAGGTACTTAGCTAATTACATACTAAGTTTCATCGCGATTGGTTAAGGAGTTTTTGCGTGAAAGAGTAACAAACATCCATCCATCTATCCATCCATCCATCCATCCATCCATCCTCACAAACTTGCCCATTTATAATATTAGTACGATTCTGTCATTGCCAATGGCAGTCACAGGACTGTAATATGTAAATTCGTAATACAAGCAAAAGCTTAGACCACATATTATGTAAAAGTATGCTACATATACAAAATAGACAAAAAAGTACCTAATGTACATAAATTCACATTACTTACAGCATTTTTCGAATAATTAATTCGGCCATCAAACAAGTTAAGTTAATATTGTCTTCTATTTACGCGAATATTATTCATTGAAATTAAACTGCTATATACGGATTTTATCGCGTTGTTTATTTGACACGTTATTACAAAATTTTGAAAATTGTTACACTACTACTACTATTAAACTTTACTAATTTTTAAGCTAATTAAATTATTATTAAAACTATTTAGATTTAATTTATTTTTCCACTTTCCCCGACGTTACCACCAGCTTGGGATCCAGTAAAACAAATAGTCAAACCCAAGAAGAAGCAAACCACAGCTAGACTTCATGATACTTTGAGCTCATTCTGCGTAAATAGAAACACAAATGATTAAATTATGTTCGGGTACTTTGAAATAACTACACTGGAACATTGAGACAACTACCATCTTAGTCTCCCCGTGACCATGGCTGCTGAATAGCAACCGAAACGTCGGGGAAAGTGTAAAAATAAATTAAATCTAAATAGTTTTAATAATAATTTAATTAGCTTAGAAATTAGTAAAGTTTAATAGTAGTAGTAGTGGAACAATTTTCAAAATTTTGTAATAATGTGTCAAATAAACAACGCGATAAAATCCGTATATAGCAGTTTTATTTCAAAGTTAAGTTAAGTTTATACAAACAAGTTAACGAATGCACCGAATTATGTCAAATTGGGAAATCGATAAGCTATCCATCATTTTCAGATAACGTTATATTGCTATGATGAACTTTCGCCTTGCCTGCAGCACTACAACACATCCTACGTAATTCAATTTAACTTTTACGAGTTGTGGATCATATAAAAGCCCACGATGTACAATATAATTAATCCGTTATATTTGAAAGTAAAATCGTAACCAAAGTTTTATACGTAAAAAGCAATTATATATGAATAACAGCGCATCTCATCGTATATCACGAACTGACGCATAGTAATTACAATAATAGTACCTTGTAATAAAAATACAATAACTCGCATGAATCACCGACCATCACTTTTCGGTACATCGATTGAAAACTAAACGTATTGTATTTTTCAACGGCCATTGACTATTCGATGGTGCGTAAAATCGATGATAACTTTTTCAAATTGTAGCCGAGATATTTGCATGAACAATACCTGTAAAGGTGGGTTCCGAGTTAAAACAATTGAAGGACGGGACAATGTATCAAAGACCATTCATTCATCCAAACAATTTATCACATGAAATATTTTCAATAGCAAAAACGCTGCATGTCACTCTCGTATCTATTTTTTAGATTTATAAAGTCTATAATTGTATGTAGAAATTGGATTAGTTGCTATTGGCATGTACGTTGTCATATCCGTTACAGGAGCCGTGGACCGTGACTAAGAAGCTATTGAATGTAATGTAAGTATAGATTACTGAACATACGAGAATCTTCGTGTAGCTATTACACAGGTAATTTCATACATTAAAAAGTAATCACTCAATACTGATGCGATAGAGGAAATCGTAGCCCGAAATTATTGGCACGTATCATATATTTTAGAAAATAATGAAAGCAGTAGATAACAGCTTAGCACGTCGGATCATAATTAAGTTTAATAACTATGCGCTGGAGAATCCGTCATATAAAACTTGAATTAATATCTTAATTGTATGATCCTAAGTGAAAGTGCACATGTCCCTATGTTTTGAGACTTTGTCATGAGAGAAAACAATTCACAAATTGGCATTATAATTCCACCTCATACTAACTATGTATGATAGTCTGTTAACAAACATACAGTGATGTTAAGTGTGAACAAATCTTTTCGACGTTTATGCGCATTAATTGTAATCTTGAATAGAAGCCAAAAAGACATTGATTTACTAACTTCCATTATTTTCTGAAGTCAGTAGGACCAATTTTTTGAAAAAAGATCTAGGCATTTTCTTTGCATTTCCGAAGTACATAAACTAACAACTCTAGCCCATTGCTTTGCGTCCCAACGACATCATTACCCTTTTCCGATGAGTCAGGATAGTCGTATAATATCATAAAAAATTTTTTTTACCCATACTCTAACATGTTGTCAATCCTAAAGCTTTAGTTCTTTACCGATACATCACGTCGATCTTCTTCTTAATGCTCAACATATTTAACTGTGACCCTACAGAATAACGAACGACTTCTAATAAGCTGTACTTGAAACTCGAGTATTACTTAACGATATTTTTACTTTTAATTGTGGTGTCCTATAAAAAAATTACTTGCAATACCGATGCATAACTAATTTGTTTGTACTACAACAAGGAAGCTTATTATAACAACAGCCCATTTGCCCTACAATTGTCCAAATAATCCCATTAATCTTTTGACTCATTAAATACGATCAAATAATTACAGTTCACAAAATTACGAACGAAAACAGTGAGCATTCAAAAAAGCAAATTGTTTAATTGCAGACAATTTAACAATTGTCCGACTTCCTCTTTGATATTGTTTGTGTTTTCGTAGAACAGTGAGTAAGAGGTGACTAACTAGCTTTAAGCGAAGGCTTTGTTCAAAAGCCGAGCACATTTGTGTCACGGGTATAACAGTAAGAAGATAATGACCGCTGAGTGTCTACTCTTTCAAAATATTATGAAAGTAAGTAGCTGCCCAACTTTCGTCTTGCCTTAGATTTAAATCGTTTAGATCTCATTTTTCATCGTTCAAAAGAGCTTTTAGTTCTAAATATTTATCTTCAAATCTACCGCCGCCGCCGCTGCGCCGCAGTGAGTAGCATTGTTTGTTCGTTATTTTCCCGTGGACGTTTCGGTGTCAGTTAAATAGTTACAGTATTAATGATCTATAACACCATTAGGAGACAATGACCGATGTAGTTTTCAAGTTACAGTAATGATTCATTTTTGTAACTTATACCTTACAACTTTTGATTAATTATAACATAAGTTCTAAAATCGGTGTAAATATCTATAGAACCATATCTATAGAACTCCAAATATAAACAGTACCTTAGATTAAAAAAAATTATACATATGGGTATGTGTACATTTATAGTAATGATAATTCATTAGTGTGAATGTATGAATTTGATACTATCAGTTTGACAATAAGGCACAATGTAAAACGTAACAAATAAGCACATGCGATGCTTATTCGTTGCCTACATTTAATGTTGACAAATTACAAGTAAAATCTTTTTATCCCACTAGGAAATTACACGCAACATAAACACAAAGCTCTTATCATCCGTTACTTGCATCTGTTGAGGCATCGTAATTCTAGTAGTCTTAAAATACCTACATGATGTCTGTGATAAGCAGTATCAAAATATCAGTGAAATCGAGCGGTAGCCGTGGGCCGAGTGTACGTATCTAGTCAATCTAAGTTTCACATCAACTAGTGTTTTATCTATTTTCATTTCACACTGCATTACAGCGAGACGTACAAAAAAATAATAACCTCTTATTTGACCGTATTACGTACTTACTCGCACAGCCGTTCCTCGTCGCGAGTGCATCAATCTCGTTCTCGAGGAGATTTACGTGACAGATGAACAGACTCTACAGTTGTAATAAACCGCGCTATCTCGATGTAGATCATTTTCGTGCCGCACCTGTAAATTTAGACGTAGCATGCGCACGCGTCGGTCACGACCACTTCATTCCCGTTAAGTCACATTTACACAGACAAACACTTTCCCTGTTTTCGTCAAATTTAGTTCCCAAATATGTCATGCTCGCTTTCGCATCGCTTCAACGCTCAAACGCTCGAACAAGTTTGTCAACTTTGACTGGTAGAATGTTTATTTTCTTTTGAATTCAACCATCTGTCAATAATTAATGTGCTGTTGACGGGCCGTGTAAAGTTATTATGCAAATAAGTGCCTTTATGCCTAAACTTTGGAATGTTTAGCCACTTTCTTGTCATAAGAGATCGTACGATAAGAGATTGAACGAACGATATCGAAATTATAGTTAAAATTTTTGTACTAATCGAAGACACATGTTGTAAGAAATTAGTAAAATATCAATGATAGTTGAAAATTTGAGTTTGACATTATCATACAATCGTGAAACTCTTCCCACAGTATATGCTAATAGAAGAGGCAAAATATGTAAATGTGTGATCATGACTTTGCATCAACATGTATATATATTTTAAATAGTTAACTGAGGCCTATGTTTCGCATTACATGTCACACAGTTTGAAAGGTAAATTATAAAACATATATAAGGTAAGTACGTATATATTTTTATCCTAACTAATATTATAAATGCGAATGTGAGTTTGTTTGTTCGTTATGCTTTCACGGCTTAACTACTGGACCGATCATCTTAAAATATCGCATACTCCATGTAAGAGGTTTATAAAAGGACATAGACCACCTTTCATTCAGAAAAAAAGTACTGTTTTCGAAAGATAGCTTACATAGCTAATATTTATTTTAAAATAAATATATTTTGTTTGCATACAAATATTTGATTGCATAACTAGTTGAACAATAGTAATAAAGTCCCATTTATCTTAAGAATAAATATCTCATGATTAATTTGCATTTTTAGATTAGACAATATAGTGCGAGTGCAATGAGGTGTGAAACGAGATCCGCTTAAAATACTGATATTCACGTATCACGAGCCTAAAGCCATGTTAATCCGTAGCAGTGTGAAGAGAGCTTTGTAACCATCGTTGGCATTAAATCATCACCATCTCACTGGTACGGTCAGCAACAAAACTCAGTGGATATAAATAAACTATACTTTATCTAGAGAATGGTCACCAGTAACTCGGTGGGTTAGAACTTTCTTATTGATTCTATTGAATGTCATACTGTGTTCAGAACTGTAAATGTGATATAACATACTTTTATCTAAAATGACAGATACCTCAGAATAAGGAATCATATCTGTGAAAACATATATAAATATACATATAATAAAATTATTTATTGACATACCATGTACCTACTAATTTAATTTAATTTTTATTCTTGACTGTTTACTTGTACCTATTTAAATTATATTATGTTGTAATCTTTATGTACTTTTTAAGCTTCAATAATCTATTTGTATTGTTTGTATTATGCACCTAGATTTAGTACTTATATAACATGTAAGCGCTTTGGTCTAAAAAACAGTAAGCTTATATTCTTACCAATAAATGAATTAAATAAATAAATAAAATTTATAAGAGAAATACCACACTATAAACAGACAACACAAATTATGAGACACTTCTAAAAAAGAAGTATAATTGAAAGCTTGTCAATGTAAATAGCAGTATGATCGAGATTAAAGCAAAGCCTTTCAGCGTTTGTTGTTGCTGACGGTACCGAGCCCTTTGATATTTTATATCTCAACATCTTTATTGTCCTAAATAAATCACAGTGAGGAGCACTGATTGGGCGTCCGATAAAAATGTACGGCCTGTCATTTTGTTAAGATATTTATGATAAATGTAAAAATCACACTTTCTACACGGCAAATTAAAATTATTAATGTCATATCTAATTACTTAAATTGTGCATTCAAACAAATTATATAATATACGGGTTGGTGGTAAAAATGTATTACTATTTACGATGTAATAGTTGTGATTCGTAAATTCAAACGCATTTCTTTAAAATAATATATGTCTATATCAATTTTCATTATAATTTGGGCGTAGACTTTCATAATATTACAATATTAGTAAGAGTATTATTTATTTTAGTAGGGTATCGATTTCAATTTAATTTATTCGCGCTCACAGTCGTAACACCGTTGTTGCTTCGACTACCGTGAGAGTACTTATTACGGTGTGAATTTAAATTAAAAAATATAATTCGATAATTAAGTTTCTAATTCGAGTGCACGCAATTTTAGATGATTATTGATTAGAGCGGCATGACGCAAGCTTTAATGAAATTATAATTTTTATACTTAAGTACTAGTACCTAAGTATAATATAAAATAATATGATTTAGTTTCAATTGATTTTAATTTCCAATGATAATAATCTGTTCTATTCGTTAAAAAAATAGAAGAGTTTTGACACAGCGAATTAAGGGAGCTACATTATATATATATTATAACTTTGTTAACAATGACGCCCACTGTACAATGCACGGCAATATTTTGCGAATGGTCCGTACAGCGAGATAATTACTTTTGGCATGACTGACGCATTCAAATGTTCTTGAGGTGGCCGTATAGTTGAACATATTGTCCGTGAAGAAGACCCTTAACCTTAGGACAGACAGTCACATAAGTCACCTTGCCTATTTTTTTAGATATCTTAAATACATTACATCCTAATAATAGCAAAGTATCCAAAAAACATAATGTGAAAATTGGATGCAACAATAAAAATGGCAGCATAATATAATATAACAATATATTGTGGTAGATCTTTTCATCAACACTTAGTTAGCCTGTCAGTCAACTGCAGCAGAAGATAAATGGACGCTCGTTTATAATAGCTGAAGGACTTCAACGTAATCAAGCAATAAGATATTTATCTTAATTTTTCTTCTAATGTCTCTCATAGCGCCAAATAGTACAGACCCAGCAATACCCCATTGTGCTGCACACCGTAAAACACAATAGATAAATGTTCAAATCGCCGTTTTTGTATTTACAGATTGTATGTATGTTGTCAAGATGACAACAATGACATATGAGATAACGCCTAAATCGTACAAAATAATTACTCACAAGTATGTAATTGAAAGTAAATACACAACAAATCGAAAGGCTTTGTGTACGCAACAAAATGGCAGCTATTTCACGCTTTTACAAGCCGCAGTCATCTGTCGACTTTTATTTGCGTCATTATAACTAGTTAAATATACTTTTTTACGTCGCAGTAAATGCAGAATTGATTAACCGTGTAATGATTATGTTGCACTTTTGTTGTTTTCGCTACGTCACTGACAAGTCTGCTGTTTGTTTATGTCGACATCAAATAAATTAAAACCGGGGAGCATAGAGTATAGTTAGGAGGAACGAACTCTTTTATTAACCTCTTTTTTGATTGAAAGTTTCTCTATGCCCTGGTTGTCTTTAATGCACGTATCATAAATTCTAGTATATATTGCGAGGATCCAACACGCAATAAAGTAGTTTATTTTTATTATCGACTAGCTGTTGCCCGCGACTTCGTCTGCGTGGACTTTAATTTATTACCCAATACCTACTTTTAATTTGCTATCTAATTTTAATATATAAAACTACAACTAAAGAAATTAAAAAGTCTAACTACACCTATTTAGGTGTAGTTAACTATATATTAAAAAAATACATATGGTATCGCGAACTTTTTTGTAGATGATACATTTACAGATTTATACATTCTATAATACAGTAGAACATTTTTTTGTTCTATCATCAATAGTTTCCGCAGCGCACGCGATGACGGATTTTTTATGACAAATTTTTTCACACCTTGGGTTATATTATTGCATTTTTATTAAGGATCCCTATTATTTTATGATATTGTAATATAGCCTATGTCACTCAGTGAAGACGCAGCTTTCTAGTGGTGAAAGAGTTTTTGAAATCAGTCCCGTAGTTTTTGTGTGAAAACATTACAAACATACATACAAAAACACAAATGTTTCTTCTTTATAATATTAGTTTAGAAGTTTAGATTTATTGAGTCACATTAATGCAAAGATCTTTTACTCTCTTTCTTTATTCATGTTAAAAACCAAAATGCCTATCTCCACTCCAAGACTCATTTAGCTGTGTTTATTAAGAAACGTGGACACCATAAAAATATCTATAAATCAATATCTACAACCAGCTCTCAAGCACCCATCAACCCAGGCGTTAAGAGTAAATAGGTGTAAACTACGTCAACTTTAAAGTCGCCGGAGTCAACGGATACCAAACATTAGGATAATTATTGACACTTAAGATTAAGTATCTGATTACATCGCAAATGACAGTTTACTTTTAAATTACAGCCGATACCTGAGTAAGGTATTAACAACCTTTAATACTTCAAACTTGTTGAACGGTTTAAGAACGTGTATAATTTTCTTGCCTAGTTCGCACCTCTATGTTTGACCAGTAATGTAAACTGCAATATTAAAAAGGTAAAGATTTCTATGAAAACATTTTGTTTATGAAATCTATAGCTTTCGAAAAAAATTATAAATATTAGTATAAAAAAAATATTATTACTCAAGTGGTTATTTTGGAAAATGATTATTATAATTCGAAAAGGAATGTTTGTGGAAATATAATAAGTAAAAATTATTTAATGCACTCATTATATTCTATAACAATAAGAAATAAATTTCTCACCGAAATTAAATATTTAAGGTTTGTTAAGGGTTAGGTATTATATTATATTAAAACCTATTTAATAATATTTGTTATAGATTATAAATCTGAAATTCGGCAATGTATATGTTTTTTCGTTTATGGCAAAGATACCCATATATTTTAAAGTTTTTTAAATTGTGCTTGTGGTAGCACACTAACAGATGCTTCATTGAATAGTCATTATTAAAATACAGATTGTAATACTAGTTGTACCTATTACTTTAATAACAATACGATAACAAACACCGAACGACACGCAGGCTACAGAATATGAAAGGCGACATACCGTCTAGTGTCCAGCGATTTGTAACATTAAACTCACAATGCCTCATTACACTGAAAACGCTTCCATTCCGCTCACAAACTGGTCCCTCAGCTTTCGCCTTATTTACCTTCCGATGTTTGAAACTTTTCAAGAATGCTTGGATTAGAGGCAGTTCTTATCGCTCAGTTCGATCTACTTTATTGTGTTCGACTGTGTATTGTTAATTGACGGTAATAATGCAAATAGTTGTAATAGTAACATCGAAAGGTAATATGTGGAACATTCTAGATACACGAGCCGATTGCGGAAGCATTAGAAAACGCCTACTCATTGCCACGCTTATAGTATTTTTGAGGTAGCAACTGTGTAAATACCTGAATACCTATTACAGCCACGTTTAGATGTAGTGAGATATATTTTTTATACAACAACGTTTGGTAAACAGCCTATTACTTGCCTGTTTGTAAACGTTTACGTAGTCCAATTATCAGTTATAAAAAGAGATTACTGTCGCTTTGCTGAACCTAGTGACAAGGAATTCAGGATAAAAAGAAAGGAAAGCGTTAGGCATGCATAACAAATTAATTATAGTGCGAAAAAGTGTCAGGTGCTATTCTTACGTAAGTTTCCTGTTAAAGCTTGCTACTTTTCCAGGCAAGCTAGCTAATAAGTAGCGAATTAAAGAATTGGCAAAGCTGCATGGAGCTGTTACACCCAAAAACTATACTCCAGAAATAAACTATTTGTGCTATTTGGGCGAGAACTTGTCTTTTTCTACTATATTGCCGTCCTGAGAACGTATCTACATCCAAAAAAGGATCGCATAATAATATTTTTGGCATTGTAGTGTGTAAAGTGTCTGTTCCTATAACAATAACGCCTCCTATATTTATAGATCAGCACCCGCGAATTATAACTCTGATATTTAAAGCTTTTAAATGCTACAATATCTGCTTACGAGGTCAGTTGCATGCTTGTCAGCAAATTAGTAGTAGAGTAAAATACTATTTCGGAAGGAGTATAAATAAGTAATTTTACTAATGTATATTTGAAAGTCATTCTTGCTTGATCAGATATTTCAAATCGTTATTACACATCCAGTAATATCGCACAAATTTTATTGATTTAACCTACACAAGAATGACGTGCGATAACTCCTATGATCGTAGCAATTACTAATAAGAAACAAACGAGTGCCAACTGCCATTTGTAATGGCACTACAAACGTGTAACCGTGATCAAGCTCACTGGAGCACGCGACATCGGAACATGCCACTACAAACAATTATCCATACGACATAAATCGCTTGTATTTATAACCACTCGTACACACCCATACTCGGATACTACTGATAATATAAATGTGAAAGTTTGTCAATATTTGAATTTTTTTTATTTGATCTTTTCTAAACTGTTGAGCAGATTTGGATGAAAATTGGCATACGGAGGGTTCATATCCTGGATTAACGCATTGGATACTTATTTTTCTGCCATGCATTCGCGAGGGATTTGGGCGGACTAAACCGCGAAGAGAGGTATAGCAGTGAAATTTTACTGCAAATGCCAAATAAATGTTGACCTGATAGACACGCTAAAGTTTTATTATTTTCTCTGGTCTCTGGTCTCAACGGGGTAATTATTATCAATTTTCCTACGGAGCAACCACCGTCTGTCATTTGCACCCCAAAGGGATAGTAACAATGTTCTAAGATTTGACCAATTGATATCAACCCCTCGTATTGATTGACATCCATGACAGCTGCGACGGCCAATTTAACGTGTTCTTTATGAGGGTGTGATTTTTATGTTTACCTATAGAACGCGGATAGCCTTTTCGTTTTTAAATCTTACCGTATTGGTAGGGCTAGTACTCGAGAGCTTTAGTTAAAATAGCGGGACCGCTACGTTACTAGCTTATTTGAAATGTGTTAAATGTTAGAAAGTTAATCTCAACTTTACGCTAAACCTTAACAATAAAATATATTTTTATTTTATTACTTATATTTAGGTTACATTAAAACATTTCATATGGCAATATTACGCCGCATTATTCTTTTGTCCTCTCCTTTTCTAACTAATCGTAATGAAGCACTAGCCAATACTCTAACGTTCAATACCATACATATTATCAATCAAATGTTCCTCATTACCACTTATCGGTGCCAGACCGGTTCCTGGTCATCTTTTTGCTATTAGAAAGTAGGAACCACTCATGCCACTAAATTACAGTTTATTTTATGTGAGAAAACAGATAAAAGGGATTCGCGAACTACGCTTGTTGAATATGCTCTCTAAATGCCTATTTATATTAGTCGATTACTGCGCGTAGTTTCAGACTAGTCTAAGCATCAAGTAGTATATATTTTTTTCGAGCGCTCCTTTGGGTTCGATTCCCGCACAAGTCAAATATTTGTGTGCATGAACATGGATGTTTGTCTTGGTCTGGGTGTTTCTATGTATAATATGTATGTATTTACAAAAAAATAGTATATAAGTATGTTTATCCATTGTCTAGTACCCATAGTACAAGCTCTGCTTAGTTTGGGCTAGATGGTGTTGTGTGTATGTGGTATAGAATATTATATTATATTATATTATTATTTGATTTACACCTGTGGAATGGCTATAAAATTGTGCGTGTGTGACTACACGGATTGCGTTTTAAGTAATTACTCTACTCGCTGCCACTGGTCCATCTTTACATGGTATAATAAATAGTGTGATCTGTATCTGACAAATATATCCAGTATACTCAAGAGAGTCGAAAATAGTGTAAGTAAACTATTTAATGACGTATAATTGGTACGTACATATAGCAACCAAGGCAAATTGCAGATTCAATCACATTTCTCCTAGCTATGGCTTGGAACGTGACATATGTGAAAAAGAAAAGAAACGACCAAGCACTTATCTTTAATTACAATGAAAAAGTATACAATGTGGGCTATGCAGAACCATCGACGTAGCTAATGGCACGGTGCAACATTAATATAGCAAAGAATTCATGCAAAAAAAGATTTCCACGTAATGAATAGTTACAATTAATAAAACAACCATTAAATAATTAAGCACACATTTACATAAGACACGATAAGTGCAGTGTGGAAAGATAGCAACCATAATTACAAGTTCATAATCACAATGGAAGGCGGTAATTAATCTCGAACAGAATTCCAGTGTTTTCCTAGCGAAGCGAGTGCGCAAACTGTGCGCGTGCGGTGGTCTAACGGGCCGGCGATAATCGCGCCGCGATAAAAAACGAAGCAAGCGCATAACGGATCGCGCGATGCGCTTGGGCCGTCATCGCGATCGCGCTGCGCCCGCGCGCCTCCATCGCGCCGCTTTTATTTTGTGATTACTTGTTATCCGACTACATCTCTCGTTTTTTATTGAAAACGTGCTACAGATTCGTTGTTACTTTGTACTTGTAAATTGCGTGGCAAAAGAGAAAACTAGTTGTAAGGGGCTATTTTAGCCTAGCAGTGAACCAGTCAAGCAAAATTGTCAGTTTGTTGTTTCGAGCAACCAAGTTAGCAAGATTCACCACAAACATATAAATACATATAAATGTATATATAAATTGAATATAATAATGAACACTATGAACTATGGTTTTATAGCATCTATCCATAAACCATCATTGCTATCGTCGGTCGTCAGAAACTCGAGGCCACATTTAAATTTCAAATGCTCACTAATTTCATTACATGGCGCTCCTCGCTTATATAAAAACATATGAATAAGAAATTACACGGTAATTAACTACAAATTATTCGTTATTAATATGAACATTACATCATTAATAATTACTTTATCATGACTTGAGCTTCCCACAGCTGTTAATTTCCTAGTGAAAATATCGCTTCATACAATTAGTTTTTACTTATAGCACACAATTTCACTAAATTCCTCATTCTACTGTCATTTCTTTCTTAAGTTAATATTAGTCCCAAACTAGTAGCCTACTTTACAAAATTTTTGCATCTACATATCATCTTTTTAACATCTCTTCTTTTATATACCAACTTTAGTAATATTGGCCTGCGTACGCCTCGTAATCTCGAAGATATTGCGAGTCGAAGAAGTCAAAAATACTAGAAGTCACAAACACCTACAAATCTTTATATTTTTATACCTATCTTTTATTTATTCTAAACTAGCTTTTAACGAGACATAATGAAGCAGCCGTTTAAATTAATAACCTTATGAAATATCGCTAAAGATCTATTAAACCTTCACAATAATTATATACGTAAATAGTGTCGTTTGAAACCTCTATGAAACCAGTAAACAGTTGCAAAGATACCTTTTAACGCAAACCTGATGTGAGGACACTAGAAATAAAATTTATGTGCCAAGTCCCACCACATTAAGTGAATGGTGACAACTTGCCGATAACGTGAGTTATTTCGTGATACCATCGGGAATTCACATAAAATAAATATGCCTACATATTAAAATAAACTTGCATGAAAATATCAAGATTTGCCATATTTGCGTATGGGATAAAACGTTGGGCATCCTTTTAGCGCCTGACAAGCAAATAACTTGTTTGATGGTAATAAAAGTACTTAAGCATAATATAAAGTTTCCTCAAATGGCTATATTCTTTTACAGAGGTTCTACTGCATTGCGCATGCGGGTGTTCCTTACTACCTTTATTTTGTTAGCCTGAACATATCTTACATATCTAGATACATAACATTTTTGATGATTTTGTCAATTAATAGTTCATTATAAAATGTTTATAACATGCCAACGTCTATATTATAAAGTTGCGAAAAATGATTGATGAGGGCATAAGTTCTTACTCAGCGTTTATTTTTCACTACATATCTATTTATACTAATAATATAAAGCTGAAGAGTTTGTTTGTTTGATCGCGCTAATCTCCAGAAACTACTGTTTCGAATTAAAAATTCTTTTAGTGTTGGTAGCCCACTTATTGAGGAAGTCGTGATGTTATATAGCCTATAGGCTATATAACATCACGCTACAATCCATGGGAGCGGCACAGTAACTATAAACGAGGGTGAAACCGCGGGCACATCTAGTTTTAATATATCATGCGCACCGTTAAATCTTTTTTGAGTACTGGTTAGTCCACTCATATATACCATTGAAACATTGATAAACAAAGATTTGGCAAACATTAAGTAAAAGATAGCTGTCCGTGGCGGCCATAAACGTTATACACAAAGTAAATCTACAACATAAAATGATGGATTCTAAAACTACATTCAAGAGTCTTAAACGATGTTGGAGGGCTGCAACCGTAAATAATTTCCTAACACGAGCATAATGGCCCAACAGCTTAAAGTGCGCTTATGTTTTATAATGAAAACTTAAAGGGCTCTTTGTACCGTACGAAGATGATTGATGTAAAATTTCTGTTTCCTACGATTGAAATGGATTTTTGTTAAGTTTACGACAAGTTACGTTCAAGTGCTCACACGGTTCTTAGGTGTTGAAATATGGAAGTTGTCTGACCGATGACCGATATAATGATGTCGTAAGTGACAAATGTTAATATCGTTCATGATTTTTAACTGGCTGCACTTCAAACAACTTAAGTATCATTCGCATTGATAAAAGTTCCTCGAATAATCACGACTTCGAAAAATGTTTTTTTTATATTAAAAGTTGGTTCTTATAGAGAAATATAAGTCTTATAGCGAAAGCATTCTTATAGCGAAATATAAATCTTAAGTATTTTTATCCATACGTAATTTTAACCTTACTTTAATACACGAATTTAAAACATAAGTTCTCATATAATATTTTGATTGCAACATGTTTACTTAATAGAGACTCATTTTGCAATACAAATTATGCCATTAACTGTTACTATTGCATTGTAAAAGGAGTATTTCTATTCCTTATCTTAATTCTTCTTTCTTAGCCTTTATTATTCCCAAGTCACTTGGGGTCGGCTTTTCTGGTCTAACCGGATTTGACTGGATATCAGTTTTTACACGGAGCGGCTGCCACCTGACCACCGCAACCCGAAGGCTAACGATACCCTAAGGCTAGACCAGTGTCAGGATATTAGAGGGTACTGACTTTCCCAATAACGACTGCCATAGATGTTTATGGCAGCCGGGACCAACGGCTTAACGTGCTCTCCGAGGCACGGAGCAGGCGATAATTGTCAATCAATACGCACATAATTTCGAAAAGTCATATAACTTCCGAAAGTCAGAGGTGCGCGACGTGGGTTCGAACCCGAGACCCTCTGCATTGCAGCCTATTGGTCTCCCCACTGAGCTATCGCTGCTCTATTCCTTATCTTAATTAATATTATAAATACGAATGTGAGTTTTATTTCGCTTTCACGCCTTTACTACTCGACTGATCAACATACAATTTATCATATACGTTGTCAGGTGTACAGAAAAGGACGTAGGATACCTTTCATCCAGAAAAACGTAATATTCCCGAGCGAGCGAAAGCGCAGGCAAAAGCCAGTTTAAGTAGGTATAAATGACACTGTTTATGCGGAACGACATTTTTCTCTCAGCATATAGGTATCCTTGTTCATTTCACACATCTCGTGCAAATGCTAATAGGCGGAATCATATACAAGTTATCAGTATGTAAAATATGTTATAGGATGAGTGGCCACTCACAGGCGCATTGCGGCGCGCAGTTGTGCCCAACACGACATAATATAACGGGCGGACAGCTCTACGGCGATTTTAGTAATGTTAATCTGCATTAGTATTTGTCCAAGTATCATTAAGATTTTTAGATGCTATGTTACTAAGAACTAATACAGTGCATAAAAATATATATTTGTAGATATATACTGGTACAGTTTTACAAAGTGTTGAAATGCCTTATGCCAGTGTCACTTTGGACCATCAGAAAAATTTAAACAAAGGATAGAACTTTTTCGTGTCAAAAATAATTGCAAATATGAAATTACTAGATTTTGCTCAAGATCTCGCTCGCATATATGTAAGTAGGTGAGGTTAGGTTGGATTAGTAATACACTCGGCGTCACAAAAATCGCACCTTTTTGTTTTTTTCAATAAACACCTCCCAAAATTTAGCGCATTGATTCTACTGGATAAAAAAATATATCATTTTTAAGAGCATTTCAATACCTTTACATTATTAGTCGGTAGAATTAAAAACCAAAATAAAATTTATTATTAGGGAACATTTAACATAATGGTGAAAAAATGCTCATCCATTAGAGCGCTAGTTGAGCTACCTGAATAGGGTATAAAAGGTCATGTCCAGGTAAAAAATGGGTCAATCATTGCTCAGACTTTAAAGTGTACACATTGGAACAGCATACTCAAGAAAAAAATACCTGAAGATGGATACCACCTCTGAAGAAGCCGCTCAAGTCATTGCACTATTGCAAGAAGGAGTACGTCAGGTTTATGTTGCTCGACAATTAAATCTTAGTCGTTTCTCTGTTCGACAAGTGTATCAACGGTTCCAAGAGACTGGTGGCTTTATCCGAAGACGTGGATCAGGAAGAAAACGCTGTACATCAGAGAGAGACGACCGCTTCATTGTCTCCACATCGTTGCGCAACCGCTTCAGTAATGCTGTTGAGGTGCAACAGCAGCTCCGATTAGCTCGTAGAACGGCTGTGAGTGTCTCTACGATTAGAAGAAGACTTAAAGAAAAGAAAATCACTGCCCACAGACCTGCGAAAGGTCCCAAATTGACCACGCAGCACAGAAGAGACCGTCTACAATTTGCTCAGGAGCACGTCACTTGGACGCTTGACCATTGGAGAGCCGTTCTGTTTACCGATGAGACAAGAGTTTGTCTTTTCTGTAATGACAGACGCAGAAGAGTTTACAGAAGAAAAGGAGAGCGCTTTGCTCAAGCTTGCATCGAAGAAACAACAGAATACGGGGGTGGTTCCTGTATGTTCTGGGGTGGGATATCCGTGGACGGAAAAACGGAACTTGTGTGCGTCTCTCGGACTGGCGGTGGTCGAGGGCAAGGTTCGCTGAATGCTGCTCAGTACATAACGGAGATCTTGCAAGACCATGTGGTCCCGTATGCTGGTTTTGTTGGCGATGGGTTCATACTGATGCATGATAACGCCCGTTGCCACACCGCGGCCAGTGTGCGTGATTACTTGGAAGAAGTCGAGATTTCTGTTATGCAGTGGCCAGCACGAAGCCCGGACCTTAACCCTAACGAGCACCTCTGGGATGATGTAAAGAGGCATGTACGAGCACGAAATCCTGCTCCCACAACTCTCCAAGAGCTCCAGGATGCCGTGATCGAAGAATGGGATAACATACCTCAAGAGAGAGTAGTAACTCTCATGAGGTCCATGAAGGATAGGATGGAAGCTGTCATCAAGGCTAGGGGCGGAAACACTAGATTTTAAAGACGAAATTGTATTTTTTTAATTTGTTTTTTTATTAATTTTATTATTTTCTAAGTTTGTGATTTTTTTATTATTAAAACATAAAAATAACCATTCGCGCTTTATAATTTCTAAAAGGCAATTTAATAACCTTTCCAATGATATCCTACAATCATATTCTCACTATTGACAAAGTTTGAGAAAAAGTACTTTAATATTGAATTTTAAAAAGGTGCGATTTTTGTGACGCCGAGTGTAGTAGGTACTTTTTTCTGGATGACTTTCATGATGATTTGTCGAGTAGTTAAGCGTAACAAACAAACAAACTGGGCGGCCTCAATGGCGTAGTGGTAAGTGTAACCGCCTGCCACGCCTAAGGTCGCGGGTTCGATTCCCGCACAAGTCAAACATTTGTATGCATAAACATGGATGTTTATCTTGGTCAGTATATATGTATGATTATCCATTGTCTAGTACCTACCCATACTATAAGCTCTGCTTAGTTTGGGCTAGATGGTGTTATGTGTAAGTGATAGAATATTATTATTATTATAAATTCACATTCGCATTCATGATATTAGTAAGGATAAAGTATAAACCATCTTTAATAAAATATAAATCTAGAAGCTAAGAATAAAATATAAAATCATTAAAATTCTCTTAGGTAGCGCTTAGTCCGAGAGTAGAACTAAACGATCAATAATCTTCCCTATCACTTCAAACTCAGCGCTCTAATTGAGGATCTCTATATGACAGAAAATATAGATTTTAATCTACCCTTCCCTTTGAGGAGTACTCTGACAATTAGTGTCAGTATTAATTAATATCAGAGCTATCAAACACAAAGCACATTGAATAATCCCTTTACGTATGAGCGATATTATTTTAATAGACAATTTTAATCTCCTATTTTACATCCCCCGACCTACATAAGCTTACGTAACTAAACGCGTACGGGGGCTTTCTGGCACAGTATGAATGAGGGGCGTCGGGGTTTGTATATTGTTCCCCATTTGACACAGATACACGAGTTCCTCATGGGATTTTCCTTCAGCAAGGGTATTCATAAAAAGCTACAATGCATTGACTATTAGGTGCACGGCTTCATTATTTGTGCGAAGTAAAACATTGGGCTTATTATAAAATATTGGCCAAACTAGTGCCTTAATAAGACTGCACCGAGCGTAAGACGCGGTTGGACTGAATGACAGAGCTCGAAATTCAAATCAGCGCGCAGCCGCTATAGTAAGTTGTATGAAGGATTTGAAGTGCTTTTTTTATAAATATGTATCTTTATTGTCATCCAATAACTTAAATATTTGGGACGGACAAATTGTAATATAACTATTTATGTTTCGTTTAAGCTGTAAAATAGGATAGATTTCTACGGTTATAATCTAAAAATCACGTAACACGAGTTTACCTTTTTGCATTTTTCGTGTAAATTTGCGTAATTTTGTGGGCGAAAATATTAATTATTTTAAGTTTTTTACACGGAGTAATTGTAAACACATTCATTTTTATGGTAAATGTATATTTTATATTTGTATTAAACAAAAAGTGTTGATTTTATTCATTTAACTGTGACCGCCTGTTTTGGGCGCATTTCGCTCGGCGCAGTTTTAAGAATAAAGTTACATTATATCTTTGATTTAAAACATTATTGTTTCTTCTACTTTTAACTTATAAAATGTCAATTTTCATCTGTCATCTGTAAATCGCAACAGTCTCGCGCACTAGGAATAATTCCTATGTCGCAGGAAACTTTACTACTACCTCCAAACAATAAACACAAAGAATACCCAGACTCGGAACAACTATATGTAGATCACACAAATGTTTGTCCTGTTTGGGGTTCGAACCCACAACACATAGCCACCACACAGGCGACTACTGAAACCACTACGCTATCTGTGCAACATCGCAAAGCTTTAAAATTTTTAACTATCTGTTTTTTTTACTGGGATCTTTTTAACACTATCTATCAGACCGTGCGTGAAATATAGCAGCCATGTTTGGAAAATGCATCGGTAACATTTCGATTTCCCAGCATGGTAGAACTATGAGCTTCGTGCGCAAAACATTGTAAAACTTTATGCTAGGTTCTCGTGGTCGTCTATCATTCTATGACAGTTGTACTGTTCTGCGAAACATCACGGATAGTTACGACAATAAACCTCTGCGGAACTTATATTTACGTACAGTATCAAATAAATACGACGACGGCACGTAATGTTGCCACCATCTAAAATATCAATGTAAAAAAACGATTCTTACAATAAATATTACAAATGCCAAACTTGCCAGTACTAAGGTCTTTAACATCTAAAATAAAATATCAATGTTTACTTAAACCATATAGATATGGTCAACGCAACAGTAAAAATAACATGAACTTATTAATTGTTAGAATGCTAGACATAATTGAAAATAATATAATATATAATATAATATTCTACCACAGACACACAACACCGTCTAGCCCAAACTAAGCAGAGCTTGTACTATGGGTTCCAGACAATGGATAAACATACATAGATACATTTTTTTTTGTAAATACATACATATTATACATAGAAACACCCAGACCAAGACAAACATCCATGTTCATGCACACAAATGTTCGACTTGTGCGGGAATCGAACCCGCGACCTCAGGCGTGGCAGTCAGTTACACTAACCACTACGCCATCGAGGCCGAATGTTTTGGATCTAGCCGCTGGTGTACCACTAACACGTTTTAGATTAATAAATATATCAAAATTACTTCCTTAGTCCCGAGGCATTACTTGAAGTTTATTTTACGGCTTCAAATTCTTAGATTTTCTGTTACATATCAGCAGTAGAAGCCAATGGACTAACTCCCAATACATGTGACCTAAAAGGCAGCTAGCAACCAGTAAGCTAAATGTACCTTGTGTTATCACTTGTGAGATATACAGGCATAGCATATGCATAAAAATGTTTAATTATCTTATATACCTTGACACTGTAATATGATTGAAATTAAACTACTATATACGGATTTTATCGCGTTATTTATTTTACACTTTATTACAAAAGTGTAAGTGTATTCCTAGAACATATTAATTTCATTAATAACAACATCCAATTTACTATGGAATTAGAGGCAAACAATTCATTAGCTTTCTTAGATGTATTTGTCATCAGGAATCCTGATCATACTTTGAGCCACACTGTGTATAGGAAAAAGACCCATATAAATAGGTACTTAAACGGTGAATCTCACCAACATCCTAAACAGTTAGCTACCGTGGGAATGTCTTTGTTTCAGAGAGCCCATGGGATCTGTGATAAGAAACACCTGGACACCGAGCTTCAACATGTTAAGCAAGTATTGCAAGACAACAAGCTCCAACTGCCGCGCCGCTGTCACAGATCCCGCGAAAAGCCAGCCACAGTCAAGCGCCAGCCTGCTATACTGCCTTATGTAAGGGGTGTCACTGACAAGATTGGCTACATCTTAAAGCGAGCTTCAATCAACTCATACTTCAAGCCGCCAACGAAGATAAGTCAATTTTTACCATCCGTCAAGTGCCAACTACCTTTACAAGATGCAGGGTCTATAAAATAGATAGTGATTGCGGACTCTCATACATTGGTCAAACCAAGAGAAGCATAGGCACCCGCATGAAAGAACACATAGGTGATGTTAAACACCAACGCTCGTTGAAGTCTGCTGTGTGTGAACATGTGCAACAGGGGACCAACCACTACCTGAGATTTGACAAACCACAGATTCTCGCTAAAGAACACAGATTCCTACCAAGGATGCTTCGCGAGGCTATTGTAATCAAAAAACATCCTAATTTCAATAGAGAAGATGGTTGGAATGTACCACCAGCTTGGGATCCAGTCATTCAAATAGTCAAACCCAAGAAGAAGCAAACCACAGCTAGACTTCATGATACTCTGAGCACATTCTGCGTAAATAGAAACACCAATGATTAAATTATGTTCGGGTACTTTGAAATAACGATACTGGAACATTGAGACAACTATCATCTTAGTCTCCCCGTGACCATGGCTGCTGAAAAGCAACCGAAACGTCGGGGAAAGTGTAAACTTAAATATAAATAGTTTTAATAGTTTTAATAAATTAATTAGCTTAAAATTTAGTAAAGTTCAATAGTATCTAGTAGTAGTGTGACAGTTTTAAAATTTTGTAATAAAGTGTAAAATAATAACGCGATAAAATCCGTATATATAGTAGTTTAATTTCAATGAATAACATTCGCGTAAACAGAAGACAATATACTGTAATATGACTTCTAAAAGTAATTATGTCCGCACATGAATTACAAAGTTCCTGTGATCGGTGTATTAGTCGGTGACTTAAAAAGCTTAGCAAAAAGTGAAAGGTGTTTAAACCATCTACATAATAATTATATATATTGGTATTCCTATTATTATATAGCAGGATATTGTGCTGTTTTGTATCTGCTTTTACACGTGCCTACTACAAAGGAATATGTCACAAACGGTTTTGAATATTTAAATACTTGTTCTGTATAATTGCTATTTTAATGATAAAGGTTTCAAGTTACTGATATTAAGGTACCCTCTCTATCAAAGCTGAATGTTGCTTGTCTTGCGAGAGAGTACGCATTGATAGAGCAATGGTTGGGAATTTCCCGAGCATAAGTCCAATGCCTTAACATTGGACTACCGCCGCGCCGTTCCAATCTATACTATCGTATAGTACCCAAAGTGTATCACTCGCTAATTGACGCACTTGAAGCTTTTATTCTAACTATGTTTAATCTAATCTTTAAACAGTTCAATATTTAGCTTCTAAAGCGGACTATCAAACACAGTTCCATACTTTACGCTATTGCCAGAAAACCGTTTCAACACTTTATTCAACACTGATCCTTATTAAACCAAAGGCAAAACCAAAGGCAAACTATGAATATATCTAATACACTAATATTATTGATTAATAATATTTTCACATCGTTATATGAAAGACTATCCATATGTGAAATCAGTAATCAGAAACCGTAAAAGTTATTTTAGCTAAATTAAAATGATTACTAACTTGAACTATCATATCAGTAAGAATGATGGTAGTACTAGCCTCGATACCATATTGGTAACCATAATTCATTACCGCGCATTACTGAAACCGTTTACATTGTAAACGTGCAAGCTCCTTAATAAAATATCATTAGTCCATGAACAAGGCTCGGCGACATGACATGTGTCGAACGCTTTCGATCCAGAAATACATCGTAACAACTTTTTATCGATACATCGATTAACGTTTTAATGCGGTTGCACAGCTCTATCGAGTTTTTGCCGCGATTATATCGATAGTTAAACACAGTACGCGGTACAGCAAAAAATATAGTGCACTTATCTGTACATAGCATCTGTGTTTATAGGATAATGTTTAATGAGTACGTAGGCGTTAAAATGCAGGGTTATTATAGAAAACTATGGTGTAATGCCTACGCAAGCTGATCAGTGTAACTAGCAAATATAAATCTTGTTATGTTATACCGGTAATAACATCGAACCGTTATGTAAAAAGTAAGTAAATATTTACATATATAACAGCTTGTGTACATCTATCAACTTCATTGTAAACTTTTACATAATATATCTTTATATAAACCGACTTCCAATATTTTATGACTGTCACCTGTGGTTAGTAAATGCGAACGCTGTAGATATATCAGTCCTGGAGTTCGATGCCGTGGCATAAGTTTGCGCTTATATTAATATGCGATCGTAAGGTCTTAAGTTCGATTCCTGAGCAAGATATTATCAGTAGTAACATGCTCTGGTACTTAAAACGAATACGCTCGAATCCGATTGACAGCAATAAACTCGCTTCCTGGGACCTAAACATTACTTACGGTAACGGGACAGTATTACTCTTTTGCATAACTCAAAAGGAAATAGATCTAACGTCATGAAGTTATTTCTGTTACCCACAAGATCCCAAGAAGTGACTTCACCGCGCATTTGTCTCCAATCCTTACATTCCTATTTCTCCGGCTAACTGTGGCCACATGTGCATTCCTCTGTCGTTTGATTAACGACATGCCGATATAGCTCAATAAATACATGTCACTTGAACTCCATTAGTTTAACAACGTTGTACGTAGCCCCATAAATATCCTGATCACTTATGCAGTCCTAATACTCTAGCGCTTTTTACGGGTTTCTTGCGAACTATGAAATATATCATGCAGTATTGAGGATAATAGCGTTTCTATTTTATGTCGAAACAAACAGCTGCTGTAAAGAGTTATTTTAGGATTTTATCCTTCCTGGTACAGTATAATATCCCTCTCATGTATTATTCAATGTTATAGATATAACGCGGCTCGCAAATAAAGGCATCCATCGCTTGAACATACAGTAGATAAAATTGTGTATCTCCTTTTGAAACATAAAGTATTTCTTTCTAATTTTGAAATCGCTCATTAGCTCACACTCATATCACATCTCATATGAAATTACATTGAATAAGTTCGTTACTATAGATTCTAAGAAAATATAGAACATATTTAGATAGGCTGATGCTTGTATGTCTCAGTGGGCTAGACAGAGGTGTATCACGGGCAAATTTCGCCAGCCATGTTTAATCCTTAGTAATAATTTCCTAATAGAAAACCCAAGTATGACACCTTAAGCGATCTAGTGATCGGACCTCACTATACAAAAGCGTATACTTCTGCCAGGGGACTTATGACAAAGTCACAAATATAAAACAGAAATCTGTTATTGCTAATTGGCAGAAATTAAACGATGAAAGAATTATCTTACCGTTTAATTTCTGCTATTTTTACTCATTTCGCATAGAGTCAATATAGTAAAATTCTCAAAAATGCAATACCCAAGGTGTAATGGTCCCGAACTAGAAACATTTGTTATACAGACAAGCAATTTATCAAAACATTTACTTCTGGCATACAACATTACACGTGAAGAAGATATCCATGTTTGTTCCATATGAAATACCAGAAATCTATTCACCTGTAAGTACATGTACATGACATCATAAAAATCAAAAACAGTATACACGCAGAACCATCAACCCCTATAATCGAATATAACCTTTGCGCCAACCCCAATTCCTCCACCAGACGTATATTCAAATGAGGTTAATCCTAATAATAATATTTATAGGGCTGCCAAGGCCGCAAAAGGCCTACCAACCAAAAATACACGAATGTAGACGGTGGAGTTGTGCGTCTGTCTGTCCGTAGCGAGTAATCACACACTTCCTATGATATGCTAATGTTGGTAGCAGCACGCGACGTGACCACCCTGTAGCCTTCGCCTAGATTACTGGCCAACTGTATTTGGAAATAGTAAAGTTTAACTTTAGTGGTACGGGGCTAGCTTTTATGTAATACGTAACATTTTTCGTGAGCACTTTGTGTCTGTTGGAAGACCGAGGAAAATCATGTAGGAATATAATAACCCCTGGACCTTGCTGACGAAACCCACGAACGCTTCGAAGCTTCAAACAAGTAAATGATTCCATATTTTCAAATTTAATGCTGCAATATAACTGCATGGACAGTTAATACAGCTAACAACGCTGACATTTGTAAAAAGCCTTCATTTGCGTCTATATGAGCCTCTTCTTGTTTATTTTTCTTGATTAATGCAACCAAAAGAATTGATGTATCCAAAAAGAGATGGCTATGACCGCGATGCCATGTGATCAATTTCAGTTTATTTTTCTTTAAGATCGGTATTTCGGTATTTTCTATCATACGGTACTCTACATATAATATGCTTATAAAATGTACACAACTCTATAATAACGTTGTGATAATATAACATATTTAATTTCATACAAAGTGCATCACTTCCAGACTAAAGCAAGCAGTAGAGTTTCTTTGTATTGCAACTTTCAAGTCATAAATCTTATTCAAGGGCTCAGATCGATCTCGAGAGCATGAGCAACCGGCTTAAATTAAGCACGATTCGATAAAGTAATCAATGACCTAACGGTTACTGATAACACTGGATCCAAGAGTTGAATGCTCAGAGATGCTAATAGGCTGTCCTAAGGCAGAGCGTCTCTAGCCCCTGTTTAACTTTCAATAAACATTGATACTTTAAATCTCAGAAAACTTTACATTTATTTATATATTTGTCTATATTTCTTATCCTTATGTAAATATTGGCCCTATTACGTTGGTACACGACGACGAAAGACGGACATTTACTAGTCAAGTGAGATGCCCCGTTTGCTTAATTCTTTTTTATCACATATCTATAGTCTACATTCATATTCTGATATCTGGCATTTTCTGGTAATAGTTGTGTCTGTATATCTCAGTATGTATGTTAACTAATCTAACATATTCTGACTGAATCAGAGACATTGCCTTCCTGTTTTCCTATCCGCAAGCGTTTGCAAGCAAGTGTTTGTTGCGTGAATCTTTTTTGGTCCATTCGTTCTGAATGTCCATATGATCCTACTTTTGTCAATATTTATATGTAAATTAATAAATAAATAATGAACCGTCCCTTTATTGAGCTATATATTTAACTTTATCTCCCTCTGCCTTAACGAAAACAGAATGAATTTGTTGATTGATTGATTGTGTAGTGAAATTTAAACGCTACAAGAAAAAAAAATTCTGGAAATATAAGTCGTAAATTAATTGTAATTCCGTTAGATGCATCGCAATCGTTGTTAATACATGCAAATTATTTTAATGAACACATAAAATAAGCCTCAGTCACGCCCTACAGAATTACTGTAATTTAATATTATCTGTCAGATTCCTACTCAGTACCAGTACTATTCACGGCGACGTGACAGAAAAAGATTTGTCGCCGTCTTCACACATAAACAGATATAAAAAAGGAGAAAAGATGTGATCTCCTTCCTTTATCTACCAGTTTATAAGTACTGTCTTAGTTTTACCAAAAACGGACTTGGATGTCTATCCGGTATGATTTCCTTGCTAAAGAATATAGTTTAAGCTGAGAATATAGTCAAGATATAGCAGATATTATTTTTAAACAAAATAAAATTGATAATCAATACATTTGCATTACAGCTTGAAACTTTAAATTTAGAATTTAAAATATACCGAAATACTTTTTTAAGGGATTGCCAGCCCTTTAGTATCTAACCTGATACGTTATTAACACGTTTTAGACGACTTATGTTCAACCTAATTGCTAGGTGGTCATTGTGGCCATTTACAAAAATCTAGGTGAAATGATTAGGCACGCATCGTAAAAGTTGCGTGTTTAAGCCGCTTCGCATGTTCAAATCTTTACACTTTTTATATCACAGACTACTGTTATGACAGTCATAAATATATGACTATGTGGAAATATTGCAGATATTTCATTTTATGGACTTCGTAGCAACAATAATGTGAATCTACAGTAGTAAAATACTATGAATATTTACGTGGAGTCTTTTCGTGGTTTGAATAAAAATTATCGGAAAACCGAATATTTTATACACATAAATTATTAAAATTATATCAATACAATGTCCAATGAAATAATGGGGAATGTGATAAAAGAGAATGAAGCCAGGGAAGCGTGTCAGGATCGTAGCAAATCGAAATCCATAGTCTCTGCTTACCCCTCTGGGAAACAGGCGTGAACCTATGTATGTATGTAATATTGATAATAATTTATAACATTTAATCAATCAACTTTTTATAACCTACTGCACTTAACTCTCTCTTAATTTGCGTCACTGGCGTGCAAAATGTACCTACTTTTCGTAATATATTTTTATCAAATAGTAATAATGAATTGAATAAAAATAAATTGAATATTTTCTTCGTACATAACCATAATTTTATACTGATTATTTTTTACACAAAATATGAAACCAAAAGTTAATCGTGGTTTCATTAAAAGCAGAACTTTTTACCAAATACCTCATGACAAATTACATGTAGAAAGTAAAAAAAATGCAGTTTCAATAAACACGACAACAATAAATTGGATAATATTTCAAAATGGATTATATTCAAAATCACAAATATCCATTTATTTTGTATGCATGTATAATTTTACGGCAACAAAATACAACAGATTAGGAAAAATACATTACAAAATATTATAATTGGATTTTCTTTATCGCTATTCGTCGAAAATTACTTTTCTTGTAATATCTCAACCAGACAACGCAAAATATATACAGTTTCAATGCTTTGAATCTTACAAGAATATTTCAAGCAATATATAATAAAATATTTCAACAAAGTGTTGGAAAATCTAGTAGTTTCGCACAAGCAAAGAATAAAAATCTCGGCACCAATTCTTAAAAAAATGTTGAAGCTTAAATACTGCCGGATTTGTCGCGCACCGCATTACAGCAAGAGTTCAACGCTCCTACGTGAAAACTCACATTTTCTGATGGCGACCCGCACGTATAAAATAAAAACTATTTACACGTTACGCCATAATTTTGAATTATATCATTTTTGATAGGATTCCCTTCATTCATTAATATTTATGGTAATGACAAAGAAATATTAATGAATCTGGTAACCGCAGAGGAGGGTTCAATTTTACAGCCCTTTTTATTTTAAGGTTTAATAAAATTATTTCCCTCTTTGCTTTTTTTATCGTTTAAAGCGTTAAATCTGACACGATTTTACCTTTTCATTCAAGTTACCGCAATATGGATTAAAATTAGAAATATTACAAATCAACCAAATATTTTATAATATTACAGTCTGGAGTAATAGTAAAAGGTTTGAACTAATTTTAAATTTATCAATGTGGTAGAAATCATTAAATCCTGTCTCACCCTTGACCTTTGAAACAAAGATGAAACTGAAAATGCTGTATGCAGCATCCGCACTGTAAATGAAAACTCACCTATTCTTTCCGTGCCCGATTTTGTAGAGCTCGACGTGTTTGAACTGAGCGTAGGTGGCCATTGTATGGAGTTAAAACACGAGGGGTTTGTTTTATCACACGAAAGTGCGGTCACTGCGCGATATAGATGCGTTTATGCGTGAAGATGGGCGTGCGTGCGCGACGGAGTTCGTCAGCTGACTGGCGCGCGCGGGCCGGGACCCTCGCTTAAGTCGATGCTGCCACCCTCCGCCCGCGCTGCCAGAGCGGCGCAACCGCGCATGCGCGACCCGCCACTTCCGCACCTTGTTTTTTTTTTTTTTCTCTTCATCCTTGTGACATATGGTTCTGCCAAATGATTGTCAACAGACGACACATGTTAGGACAGGTTTCGCTTGAAGGTAAGATGAAGTTGAATGATAGAAAACAGTTACTGTAGAAAGCGATGAGAGGTAAGAGATAGACATCGCTAATTTTGACAAGAGTTAGATGAAGAGATACAAGTATGATGTATTGACAATGTTACGATAGGCTATGACAATCTAAAATAATCTATCTGATTTTGCAGGCCTTTATTATTAAACACGATCAATCCTTATTAGGTATATAATTTGCGAGCACACAACAACCACGACCTACATTTCAAGCTATGGTAGTACATCGGATAAGATATTGGACTTCGTTCGAGAGGTCATGGGTTTGATACAGTCATTGCCGCTACCTCTGTACATGAGCCCAATTCTACAATATGCATTTAACTTACTTGCTAAAAGAGTATTTATCACCCAAATTAATAGCAGTGAAAAAGAGCAAAATATTTTTAAAGAACCTCTCTTACTAGAGATGAGGTTCTTTACAAAATATAGATACTATTGATGTATCCAAAGTACATTTAAAAACAGGACAATCGTTTGTCGATCACACAAAATAATTGTCCCGTGTGGGATTCAAACCCACAACACTCAGTCTCATATTTGATCTGAATCTGCGATTATTTTACAGCTACGTGCTATTAAAACGAAATTATTTTTAGTTAGTATTATAGACAGAATGCTGAAGTATCAGAGATACACCGCCTACGAACACCTACGAGAAATCGCAAAGACAAGCAATCTCAGTCAAAATTATTGAACTTGTAAAAAAGCCGTTTTGTATTAAAATCGGTAACGTTCGAACTTTTAATAGCCAGTTCAAATATGACGATAGTTTACAATGTATAGCAGCTTGATTTTAAGCCAAGTATGGTCTAAAATTATAATAATAATATTGTATCACATACACACAACACCATCTAGCCCAAACTAAGCAGAGCTTGTAGGATAAACATACATATATACATTATATACTTTTTTTTTGTAAATACATACATAATTATTATACATAGAACCAGACCAAGAAATAACTATGTTCACGCACACAAATGTTTGACTTGTGCGGGAATTGAACCCGCGACCTCAGGCGTGGCAGTCGGTTACACTAACCACTACGTCATCCAGGCCGCCAAATTATCGAAAACAACAAGTGCCTATCGTAAATATTTTGGCGAATCTGAGAATACTTTAAACAACCTTGATCTATACAATATGGTGTCAATGTATTCATAAAGATATCTAATAATACATGTCATTAATAATTTTATTACTGTACATAGGTACGACATTTCATGAAATAAAACTGAATTTTAGTAATAATAACCGATATGTTTGTAAAGGAACCACGAAATTACATATAGTAATATTTTCTTTTTGATAGGTTATGAACTAATGACTTACTACAAACACTTGCGTGTAATTGCAAATAAATTGCAAAATACTCAATATATTTATCTTGATAGACACAAAAGCCAACTATTTTAATACTTGTGTCAACACACAGCTATGTCCATTTTTTTTAAACGTTCGCGTAGACGGCAATGACTCACTAAGACAGCATCGTAAATGTCGGGAAAAGTGAAAGTCAACTAATTCAAATACTTATAATAACATTATTTTAAATTTACACCTTTGCCCGTGCAGACGGTGTTTAAGTAATCATCTCGGCACGTCCAATACGCCGGATATTGTAGGTTCGATACCCACATGAAACATTAAAATATATATCCGCACAGTTGTTCCCCGAGTCTAAATATTCTTCGTGTCTGTTGCTTGAATGTTTGTAACGACCACGCGAAACAGGAAGTACAGTAAAGCTTGGATTGTCTTGTTAACCTATTGAATTGCAGCGGCACACCGGTGAGCAGACATTATAAATTTTAATTTATCTGGTACTAGCGACCCGCCTCGGTTTCACATGGGTAGTACAAAACCTTAATAAGGTATACACCTACACCTTTCTCAATTCATGAATCACTCTATTTATTGGTGAAAACCGCATAAAAATCCGTTCAATAGTTTTTGACTTTATCATGAACAGACAGGCAGACAGACAGACGCGGCGGGGGATTTTGTTTTATAATATGTAGTGATTCTTAGACTTGACAGATAAATAATTAAAAAAGAAACAGGAAAAATTATGTAAAGTTTATTTCTTAATCGTTTCTGGCATTAGGTATAATCCTTGGATAGCGAGGCACTTTACAAACGTTGAAAAGATTATCGCAATGCGAATACACAAATCAAAATGTATATTTATAGTTTGCAATTCAAGTATTATTTTATTTTACCGATTACATAAGTATGGTTGGAAAAACAGGGATTTATTACCAGTGTTCAGCCGTTCTTAAGTGCTATTCGCACTATTACAAGTCGATATTATGAAACAATTTCTCTGTGTTGAAATCATATTTTTTTTTATGTACCTACTTTGTTTTTGAATTGTTATCACATATACTCTGTCTGCAATTACTTTACTTTTAAAACATTTTTTTTTATCTTACCTTTAATTATACAATAATACAACTCCTTACGGCCTCGATGGTGTAGTGGTTAGTGTAACCGACTGCCACGCCTGAGGTCGCGGGTTCGATTCCCGCACAAGTCAAACATTTGTGTGCATGAACATGGATGTTTGTCTTGGTCTGGGTCTTTCTATGTATAATATGTATGTATTTACAAAAAAAAATGTATATATGTATGTTTATCCATTATCTAGTACCATAGTACAAGCTCTGCTTAGTTTGGACTAGATGGTGTTGTGTGTATGTGGTAGAATATTATTATTATTATTATTATTATTAATAATACTAAATCTACTAAATTCAATACTTGCAAATGCTTTTAACTATTTTTGCTTTTGTATAACTTTAAAGTTACCGTAATATCAGTGTTATCTCATTAAGTCATTATGCATGTTGTGACACCTAAAATGTTGTTCATATATACCCTTTTCATAAAATATTTTTATATGTGCATGTATTAATGTAATAAGTACAGGTTGTTCTAATAAATAAAAAAAAATAATGTATAACAACAAGCTTTTCCAGCGAGTACACCCGTTAGGAATTTAGTTGTTAAGCGATTATTATCCTATCCTGAGGCAATATCTTAAAGTTCTGAAAATCGTTATTAGCGACTATAATTGCATTCCATTGACATGTAAGTAGATCACATGCGAAATATGAAGTCTTTCCCTTATTTCTTGTTACGTCTTAAATGGAACCTGCTTGCAACCAAATTTGCAAATGTTTGAGCTTTAATAAGTCAATCTGTAAGGCCTTTATTTTAAACTAGCTGATCCGCGCAACTTCTTCTGCTTCACATAAGATAATTTTGCTCGTTTTTGCGACATTTTTCATTTATGCTCTGCACCTATTGGTCGTAGCGTGATGTTATATAGCCTATAGCCGTCCTCGATAAATGGGCTATCCAACACTGAATTAATTTTATTATTCGAACCAATGGTTCCTGAGATTAGCGCGTTCAACCAAACAAACAAACAAATAAACAAACAAACAAACTCTTCAGCTTTATAATATTAGCATAGATAATTTTATTAGTGATAATGAATTAGATCTCAACGCGTTCTTTATAAACGGGTATAGCGGCTACTTCATTTACGTTATAAAAGAATATTGAAGTGAAATAATATATTTTATAACGTTATGTATTATAATAAAGTTATAAAATTAATATTTATTGTTATATTTTTTATTATTATTGTATAACAGGGGTCTAACAATCCGCTATATTGTGATTAATTTGGTTATTCCTCAATTATTACTTTGTTTGTTGTGTTTATTTGATGACGTAATTTGTTAATATATTGATTTCCATACTTCAGTAGTGTTAGTGTAATTGAGCTTACCAATTATAGAGTCGGGTCCGATTGCTGGACAAGCGTATCTTTCTATAACAAAATTAACAGCAGTACGGAGTCCGAAAAGCATTTATCTGGCAATGGGATTGTCCATGGTACCGCGGTATACTTAAGACGTAGTATCTAAATATTGCTATTTCTGTCAGAATATGATTAAAAAGCAGAGATTAGAGACCTGCTTTAACTTTCTTTTTTTAGAGATGTCTCTCTCAAGATTAGATGACTCAAATTTGTCAATCCCCATCTCTCTCTCGCGCTCTTGCTTACTCAATCTCTCTATCTCACTATCTCGTTCACTCATTCTCTCTCTCTAGTTTATTCATTATATCGTTTTCACTCTCTTGCTTACTTATTCTATCGTTCTCACACTCTTGCTTACTTATTCTATCGTTATAGCTCTCTTGCTTAGTTATTCTCTCACTATCTAGCTTACTAATTTTCTCAATCTCTCTACCTCTCGCTCCCTCGTTTACTTATTCTCTTAATCGCTCTCTCGTTTACTTATTCTCTCGCTCTCTTGCTTACTGATTTTCTCGTTCTGGCTCTCCCACATACTCATTCTCTCTCTTTATCTCTCTCTCTCTTGCTACCTCGCCTGCTCACTTTCTCAATCAACTCTCTCTTACCTTATTACTGATAATTACAGACGCGATTTTACTTTACTTTAAAGACTTAATTCTAAATACAAAATCCAATACATAACGCATTCACAATAGGAAATTGAAAATGTGTATCTACTGTACCAATTTTAGCTGAACATCGCGTCAGTCTGTCGGCGTAGCATCTCTGCATGTTACGACATCGAACCATTATGACATGGCGCTCCGCATCACTCGCAACCTCCTATCTATGCCACTCGCCACTTAATAATAATAATAATAATATTCTACCACATACACACAACACCATCTAGCCCAAACTAAGCAGAGCTTGTACTATGGCTACTAGACAATGGATAAACATACATATATACATTTTTTTTTTGTAAATACATACATATTATACACAGAAACACCCAGACCAAGACAAACATCCATATTCATGCACACAAATGTTTGACTTGTGCGGGAATCGAACCCGCGACCTCAGGCGTGGCAGTCGGTTACACTAACCACTACACCATCGAGGCCGACTTGATTTACTATTTGTTGGGATACTATACATATTTATGTTTCTTTGCTATTTAAATTATATTTCATCGTCCTTATTTAATACTGAGACTAGTAGCAGTTCACTGGCACAAATTTGTATTATTGGACGTATAAATTATTATAAGTACCTAGCCTACTTAGTTGTTTGCTTAGTGTCGCCTTCATTTTAAAACTTGAAATAGATTTGCTTGCAACCATGTAATTTCCAAATCTCTTACATGGGTAGACAATAAAAACCTATTCTAAATATTTTCTTTATATACTCAACGACACATATGTGTATATTAATCATAAAATAATTAATTTTTCAGTATTTGTTATTAAGAACTTAGTTCGTTCTTGTCCATCAAGCGATAAAGCCGTCCTTAGTACATTATAATATGCTGTACTGTTGATGTAAGTTGCATTTCAATTGGTTGTACATCAATTGAAACAAATAAGTTTATTTAGGCAGCCTGTGAACACGGCCACGCCACGGTAACCTGGTTGACACCTCAAGCACCAAAATGATAAACTATCTGGATTATCCCGATAATACCCTTTACGTATATATAAATGTATTCTATTCCATTTCTTTTTTCTTTTTTGATAATTCTTTTTCTTCAAATTAGACTACTTACAAAAGAACGTATTATTGATACAAACACGATAGTTTAAAAAATCACCGTATTTAACCTTAGAATCTACTAATAATATTTATTTCAGTCCAATGAGCGGGTGTTAGAACCAATCTTTACTTGAACATCATTAATCCTAAGACACGCGTGTGCGGTGAATACTAATGCCTGTCGAAACTGAAACGACATTACCTCTCCTTATACCACCGCAATACGCAAACGTCAACACGTAATCCTAACTAATATTATAAATGCGAATGTGAGTTTGTTTGTTACGCTTTTAAGTCTTAACTACTTGACCAATTATCATGCAATTTTGCATACACGTTGTTAGGGGTACAGAACAGAACATACGATACCTTTCATTCAGAAAAAGTCTTGTTCCCGAGGGATAGTTTATTGACAAAGCGACATTAACGCGAGCGTAGCCGCAGGCAATCTAGTTTGAAATAAACCGCAGAAACGAAACAAAACAATCTATTTACCTTATCCGTTGTTTATTATTCACAATATTATTCTACCTTTGTAAGTATGGGTTCTACTTTTTATTTTCTCATAACAATTTGCTCGATTCTGGTCAAATCTAATATTTTTATTTTTAACTTGAGAAATGCTTTGACGCATACCTCTCCGCGGAGCGACGGAGAGGTTATGTCGGACTCACCGAGGAAAGATGGTGAGCGACATCCTGGTAATACCGACTAAACCTATCACGGTGTTCCTCAACATAACCGCAATCGGCGAGGTCGCGCGAATCGCTTTCACATGCAATCGCGACCCCGCCGAGGTTTCGGCCCGCCGTATGAAACGGCAGGCCACTACACAAATAGACCTGCCCTTTGGGCACCACAAATTTTATCCCTAATGTCCCCCTGAGGCTGTCTCCCTGAGGGGGGGACGGACGCACGAAACAGAGGCGCGCGTGGGAACACGCACGCCGCCTCTCGGACCTGGTGCTGATCGGGTGCCGAGCAGGCCCACGAAGCCCACCACCCCCAGGTCAAACCTCAGGGTGGCTGGAGGTCGCCCAGCTCTGCGGTTGGCGAGAGGGTTTAAGCGTTCCCTCTCCCGCTCCGCCGCCTCCTTGATGGAAATCACTTCCTCACAGAAGGAGGCAACGGCGTTACACGACCAATCACTCCGGACCATAAGACTGAACTACGACCGGGAGTGAAAGGGTAGCCAATCCAACTGCCGCGATCATCTCACGGCGCTGCGACGCCCAGGCGGAGCAATCCGCCAAAGTGAGCAGCGCCGTGTCCACAACAACGTCGCGGCAGTCGCCGCAGTGGTGACAACCGGGCGCCTCATGCCTGGCCTATGCGACACGGGAACTGGCCAAAACAACCATGGCCAGTCATTACCTGTGTCAGCCGGAAGGTGAGGGCGCCATGCCGCCTCTCCAGCCGCTCTTCCAACACGGGACTTACCGCCACAATCGTGGCGTGCCCGGCACTGGGGTGCACAAGTCGCTTCATTTCCATTTCTCCACTAGGACCTGGCGTAGCAAGGAACTTGCCGCCTCGACAGCGGGATGAACAGGTCCTTCGACCCGAGCTAGCGCCTCCTCAAACTGATCTAACTCATAACTATTTTAATATTAATTCAGCAAAAATAAACAACATTTATCAGTAAAATAATCCTAGCTTATGGACTTTAAGTATATCCAGAGCTAAAACAACTACAACATTTATAGACTTTTAACAGACAAGCTAATAACTGTTCTAATGCTACGTGGTAATAGACGCTGATGGCTCTAGCCGCTACTTACATAATGTGATAGTGTAACTGTAATACTCTATACGAAGCTCGTAGCAGGTTAAGTCATAAGGCCAAATATATTTCAAAAATTATCGCTGAAGCCATCTCTACTGAAATAAAATTGTTAAGGTGGAACTGATGTAGGTAACTGCTACACTATTAAAGTTTCCAAAAATTAATTCATAAATAGCATACCAATCCTACACCGTACAAACAATAAGCTCTACTAAAGACAGTAAGTACTAAAGACAGCCTAAACCGCAAATTAAAAATATCATGTTACACAGCTATACTCAGCAACAAATAAAAAAGTGAACACTGATATTTCTTATACGCAGTGCGCACAAAAATTGGCTCAGTTCATCTAAATTTATTTAACAGTTCATTACATGCACGGTATGAGGTCCAAAGACCGCGTCTTTTTTTGCGGTTCCATTGACAGTGAGCCAAACGAAAGTTTCCACACCAGTACATCACTACATAGAACATTGAATACATAGAAATGTTGACGAAGCAAATGTCTTAGACAAGTGATTATGTGTTACGACATTGATGTGGATATATGTAAATTTTTATTAAGGTTTTCTCTTTGTACACCTGGAACGACAATTACTTATAACGTTTTATATCGTACTAATGTGGCGAATAAGCATACGTCAACACGCGACCATTCTTTAATAATTCTATTGAGGCTGCAAATGCCCATAGGAAACAATAATCGCCTACCATTAGGCCGGATAGTATGCTGGTTTTCTATATGCCAATTAAATTTAAAACCATTATAGTGTCACAAAACATATGCATCTATCTATGTTTTGTTTTTAATATAGTAAATCCTAAACTGATAAATATATTAAACGCTACATATAATCTAAAAGATTAAACAAAATCATTTTACTTAAAAATTTAATGAATGCCAGATTTTGCCCGCGACTTCGCTCGCGTAAATGTAGGTTACTAACCTAACCTGGTTAGCAGCATTACTTTTTCCGGGATGAAAGGTACCCTATGTCCTTTTCTGTAACCCTGACAACGAAATTTCACGATGATCGGTCAAGTAGTTAAGGCGTGAAAGCGTAACAAACAAAGAAAATCACATACACATTTATAATATTAGTTAGGATTTACAAATTTCATGAACATAAAGAATATACTATCAACTTGCCTGAAGTTAGTTCATAGTAGTATACCGATACCTACCAATGCGATGTATCGCATTTACGTTTTTTTTCCAGAGGTGTACCTCTGCTGAACCCTTGAAGGCGTAATCGAAGCCATAGATGCATGACGACATATTATCCATTGAAATGGTTATAATTAAATCAAATCACTAGCTATTAAATTAATGAACTAGACATGATTGAACAACAATAACATGTCATCCGTGAAGATGTAGCCATCTGGTTGGTTCATCACTCGTCTGTTTCATGTCATAGTTCGGAAGTCGGACTACACTCTTGAATTGCACCATCGTTTACAAATATATGAAAACGTGCGCCCTTTCATCGTTTCTACAGAACTGTCTGTTTACCTCGAGCTTCCTGCATTTGTGTAGATAAGTTGGAAGAACACCCAGCGACTCATTCAACATGTCTATATTTAGTAAAAACCTTACGCCACACGTAAACAAAGCCGGGCCAGTAAAATTAAGTCTATTAGTGCACGCTTGGAATTAACAGACAATATCCTTTGCCAGTTGTTTTAGATAATCAAATAAATTTACAGTTTCGTTAGCTCAGAAATTTAAAGCTAGAATTCCAATTTTGAGCTTGCAATGTCAGCTATTTTGTGGTATTCATTTTAAACACAATTCTACGTGAAATACGATGAATACGAGATCAAAGGGCTGCATTTCGTTCTATCTACCAAAAGGTATTAAAAGGGTATAATGCGTCTGATACAAAATAATGTACTTTAGGACCCGATTCCTATATCAAAAAACGAGTCATTTTAGCTAGGAACAGTTTAATTCTAATACTAACATATATCATAAATGCGAATGTGAGTTTGTTTGTTTGTTTGTTACGCTTTCATGCCTTAACTACTAGACCGATCATTATGAAATTTCACATACACGTTGTCAGTGGTACAGGAAAGGACATAAGGTACCTTACATCCAAAAAAAGTACTGTTGCTATCATAATCTAACCCACATTTACGCGAAGAAGAAGCGAAGCCGTGAGAAAAATCTAGTTTTGACATATTTTTTATAGAATTTGTATCAAAATTAACTGTTAGTAGGTAGAACGACACGTTTCTTGAATATACGAACCGGCCTGTAGTAAATATGGTTAGATATATAGCAATATACCATAATGAGCAATAAACTGACATGCATAATAAATGTAGTAGTAGGTACTTATTGACGAGCTTATTATATTTACATAGATTATCAGTTGCTCGCAAATTGAAAAAAAAAATTGGTCATAAATGACATTTCGCCGCGTGTATATCTATAGATACTATTATTATAAAGAGGAAAGAATTGATTTTTTGTGTATTTGTTTGTAAGGATTTAAATCACAAAGTATTAAACCGATTTGAAAATTCCTTCGATTTCGTTATTTAAACCTAACCTACTTTTTATGCGAGCGAAGCCGCGGGCAAAAGCTAGTTTATCATAAAATTAATAACGACACTATCCTTATTATAGTCCCTTCATATGTACATTTTCACTGACGCTAGTAAAAAGTTAAGTACTTTCAATGTTCAGAATCGGCATTGTGTAATTGTCTTTACGTGTGTGATTATTCTAAGCAGCTTGACATCAAAAGCAAATGACAACCTTGCCAACCAACATTTCATTGTTTTCCCACATTTTCCACAGCCTATTACCCAACCAATCGCTATTCAACAACCGCTACCTCCTCAAAACAATACTGCTAATACTATCACTTAAATTACCATTAGGCATGAGGTGTTTCCCACGCGGTAGGTACGCACTGTAGGGCCTGATATCGTATCGAAGCTGCGCGAGCGCCGCATGCGCCGTCGTCGACATTATCGCGACGCGTGACCACGATGCAGGATCGAGCAGTGCACTACCGATGACAAGTGTCCATTAAAACTATTAAGTAGGGTCGTACTACGCACACCTGGGTCTAACTGTCCCGAGATTTTTCCCATGGATATAGGGTTACCAAACATTTGAATTAATATTTAAATTGAGGTCATGTTGGCGTTTCCTTGCTATCAATATTATTCTTACCAGCTTTTTCATAAAACTAGATGATAGATATCCTCACCAAATCGTATTTATATGATGTTCAAAATTATACTAGATTTCTTAGTCATCAGAACTTTGTAGGTCAGTATTATCTGGTATAGTATAATTTGCTAATAAAACATCTTTAATTGAACTTTTAATATTAATAATTCATCTTAGTTCGATCACGTGATATGTCATTAAAATATTGTCTCTGTAGTTTTTTTCTTATACAACAGCTTTGTCCGTCCGTCCGTCTGTTATACAACTTTCAACTCAAGAACCGTAAGAACTAGTGACTCGTGGTCAACGCCATTCGACTCAGCATAGTCAGTATACCCCTGAAATGACTATGACCTTTGACCTCAGACCTCAAGGTCACGTGATACCATCTTTCAATTCAAGAACTGTAAGAGCTAGAAACTCGCGGTCAACGCTATTCGACTCAACATAGTCGATATACCCCGAAATGACTATGACCTTTAATCTGACCTCAAGATCATGTAATATCACGTGACCTTTGTATATTACTTGAAACATTTTTTCGAACTCTTATGATTTACGGCAATTCATTGCCGTTTCTCACTTGTTAGCTACACCTAAACTGGTATTATTTTACTGCAACGTGAGGTTTATATACAATATACTGGCCGGCAATAACAGTAATATTAAATAAAAATCAAATAATAAATTAATTAATTCATGTCAGTTACAAAATAACCCTCATGAACGTCAAAGTTACACTTATTAATGTGAATTAACATGTACCTTTACCTGTTGGCTGTAAAAAGAATTATGTTTGGAATGAGGGACGCATACAAATGTTTTTGAGCTAGCCGGGCTATAGTATAAAACATCGTAGTCACATATTGCAGTAAAAATTGCCTGTTTACAAGCCCCTTTATTAGAACTATCATTCTAAACAAATATAAAATATATTCCACTGATAAGTGACCCGCCGAAAAAGTATGAAAATATACGTAAAATTATCGAGGAAAACGCTAAAACGGGTCGAAGTTGTATACTTCTTTTTATCGCATCTTTATTTTTATTTTTTTTAAATTCTCCCCGATGTCCTATTTGGAAGATATCTGCGACAAACATCGACTGATCTTGTCCTTTTTAATTTTATTTAATAGCTACATATTCTAACTAACAGAACTGAAGTAATTTAGAAGCAATTTGCATCCAATAACTAAAATAAAGTAATTGTGGTAAATAACCCAGAATTTTCGCATAAAAAAACATCTTTTTTTATTTAACCCGTCAAAACTCTAAAAAACGCCATCGAGGCCGTCATATGTATTAAGGTGTGTCCAAACATTGAGCGGCAAGAGCGCGGCAGCAACACGCGGCGGTTGCAGGACACATTTCTGCCGCGCTCTAGTTAGGACGAAGCCGACGAATGTTTGCGCGGCAGTATTGCGCGGCACACCTAACACACGCCGCGCGATTCAGTTGGCATCAGAACTAATTCACGTACCTATCTGACGCCAAGACGAGCCAAGCGAAGCACAAGCGAAGCACAAGGGCACTACCTACCTTTACTCGAAGTGTTTCGTCGTTTTTTTGAACCCTTATAACTTGGGTTTGGATTATACCAGATAAACAAAATCCTCGGGATATGTTGTCAATAGCGGACTTATTAAGCATATACAGTTTTAATTGCATAGCTCTTATACTTTAGATTTTATTGATATCTAAAAGACCCTGATTTCATCACTGACTCACTGATGATCATCAAAATTCTTAGGGTATTTTCTAATGTCATAAAAAGCTGAAATTTGAAAAACAACAAACAACAAAAAAATTATAGAACTTGTAAATTTATCCCCCAACTCCTTAAACTAGGGGATGGAAGTTTGTATGAGACTTCCGCAATTCTGACGCTAGAGTTCCGAAAATTGATATAGGGACTTCTTGTTATAATATTATGTGGCTTGGCCGTTTCGTTACTACTACTACTACTTTCGTTATTCTTACAAAATCCTTCTAAATTACGCTTATTTACTTTGAATTTCTTGGAAATAGCGTATAATAATAAGAAATTTATTAAGAAGCCAATTATTGTCTAATTGTCAATTGTCTAGAAAGAACAGGGCTTGAGTTTTGTACCGTTTACTTTAGAGACCAGCTATGAGTATTTTTATTCATGTAAATGTTTGACAGTTTCCACACTCTGATGGCTGTCATTGCTTGTTTTTGGCATGGCGTTGGCGTGGCTCTGCTTGGCATCTGGCGTGTTTACTAAGAATGTTCGTGCGCGGCAGGCAGCCAGAAGCGTTTGCGCGCGGCATTCGTCCAATCACAGCGCGGCGGGCCGCGCGCGGCAGCCGCGCACGAATGCCGAGCGTTGTTTGGCCACACCTTTACTTATTAATTTTGATTGACACTTCTGAATAAATCAAAAGAAAATTGTTATACATAATCCATTCATGTCGGCAGTTTTCTGAAGATTTTTCGTTGTATCAGCAATGTTTTGACTTGCATCTTGATATGCTTGTAGTTTACATTATTCATTAGACATGCTATCATATAGTGTGTCCACGAGTGTCATATCTAAGCATGACCCATTGTTTTGTCCCCGCGATATGTATGCATATTAAAAACCTAGTTTTATCTTGTTTTGGTTCTTTTATATTTACATTTGCTAGTATCATATGGAGTCTATAGTCTCTGACTACCTGCTATATTTTAATAGGTGTACTGTTGGAATCATTAAGTTTAGTTACTATAATATTGTGTTATTATAACAACAAAAAGGTAAACGGCTTACTGTACAGTTTATTGCCGCAGTATATCTGTACAATAATTAAACAAATATAATGTGCAACTATCTCTGAGAACTTTTCGCAGGACAACAGGCTTAGCCTAGTGCGAGAGGTTATGCTATAATTATATGTTTAAGATCTTACCATCAGTGAATAAATGTTGTAACTTACTCCAACTATTGTAAAATTACTTTATGGTTATAAGTTTATTATTATTATTATAATGGGATTTCACATTTTATTTCACTCGTTGGTCTAGAGACATAAGTGAAAGCGCTTGACTTCGATTCTTCGGCCGGAAAAAATATTAATGGAAATATACTTGAGTCCGGCCGGCCATAAATCATGTTACAATAAAAAAAAAAATATAACATTTGGATTTGGAATCTGTCATTCTTGTATAAATAACCATTGTGTTTTTTCATTTTCGCGCCAATCAGTGATACTTGTTAAATATTTTTGTGATATTTAAATGGAGTGGGGTGATAAAGAGAACCAAATTGCTGTAATAGCATTAGGCACACGAAGTAGGTATGGAGCCCTATATTAATGTATTGACTAACACACATTCCAGTAATTAATGTTTTATGCAATAGAAAAAATTTTTTTTTCCTTGTTACAATATTTATGTCGTGGTACAAAGACGGCGATGGGATGGCCACTTAAAAAAGTGGGAGTTGCCACTCCATAATCGTCTGATTATTAATATAAATTTAATCTTGCAATCTGACTAGAATGCAAGCGAATTGTTTTTTATATGAATGTTATATGCCTAAATAAATGAATAAATAAATTGTAAAGAGTGAATAGCTTGGCACGTTCAAGTGATATTTTTGCAACGTGGTGGAGTAAGGGCGATGGATGTGGCATACCATACAGCTGTCACATGCCACAAAGCTGACCATGAGTACAGGCAAATAATAATATAGTATGGATCTCACGCCTATATGTCTGTATGTATATATCCCCGAACGGATAAGCAGAGGTGCATTATTTATTTTGACGGAACCGAAAGGTTATAGATCCCACGTATTTAGTTATTTCTCACAGATGTTTTAAGACATTGAGAGGGAACGTAGGGCGCTGGCAGTCCGATGTAACATGTTGGCTCGGTTTGCACGCTGTAGCAGGGCAGTTAAAATAACGCTTTTTAAAGCCTATTGCCAAGCATTTTACACGTGCAGCTTGTGGACCAGCTATACTCAGCGGGCTACCAGCGCTCTACGGGTCCAATATAATAACGGGTTCAGGATGTTGATGGGGCTGTCCCGTTTCTGCAGTGCATCAGGTATGTTTGCACAAGCACACGACGATGGCTTCCACGCCATCGTCAGACAGAAATTTGCCTCTTTGCTCTGCAGAGTGCGGTGTAGCTCCAACTCCATCCTGAAGACCATAGCGGGGAGGTATGATTCCCCTTTGTTAGGTGATGTTGTTCAAAGGTATATTTTGAACAACAGCCTGGTTTCCGGTCTTCTTTTGTTTACTAACCCATATGGATGTAGCTTATCCGAAATAAAGAATATATTTTTTATTTTAAACATCCTTTTTTAGAATTGTTTTTATTACAATATGTAAACAATTTGTAACTTTAGTTCATATTAGTTTTGAAATTAAACAAACTTTATACGGATTTTATCGCGTAGATTACTTTTTATAAAACACTATTACTACATAATTTTAAAACTTTTACATAACACTTTTACTAGTTACTGTTTACTTCAATTTAAGCTAATAAATTAATATTATGATTGATGGAGAAAAAGTGGAGCAAATGAAAGAGTTTGTGTATTTGGGTACTTTGTTTACAAGGGATGGTAAACATGAGGGAGATATTGAAAGGAGAACGATAGCGGGAAACAGTGAATGGAGCTCTACGCGCTTTTATGAACAGTCGAAATGTTTCCGAAAAGGCACGTTTGGCTGTTCATAGAGGACTATTAGTGCCCACACTTATGTATGGAAGTGATAGTTGGGTATGGCAAAAGAAGCATGAGAGCAGAATAAATCCTGTAGAAATGAGAGCGCTGAGAAATATATGTGGTGTGACTCTGAAAGATAGAATAAGGAATAGTGTGATTAGAGAGAGATGCGGCGTGAAATTGGATATAGTGACAAGAATAGAAAAGGGTATGTTAAGCTGGTTTGGGCATGTAGAAAGAATGGACGAGGAAAGACTGACTAAGAAAGTTTATAAGGCTAGTGTGAATGGAAAAGTCGCAAGAGGAAGACCTAATCGAACGTTTCTTGATCAGATCGGAGGCGTTCTGGACAAAGGCCAGGTTAAAAGCACCTTGAACCGACGGGCGTGTATGAGGAATGTGATGAAATTGAATGAAGCCAGAGAAGTGTGTCAGGATCGTAGCAAATGGAAATCCGTAGTCTCTGCCTACCCCTCTGGGAAACAGGCGTGAATCTATCTATACTATTTAGATTTAATTTTAATTTTACACTTTCCCCGACGTTTCGGTTGCTTTTCAACAGCCATGGTCACGGAGAGGTCGTATTAGATTGCTTTAAAAAATATATTCTTAGATGAGACTGTTCCTTCCCATGGCCGTGGCAACTTGTAAGTAAAACAACACTCCGCACATAATTATTGTAAAAGAGGTTTGTAAACTCTGTGTTAGGGGATGTTTTGTAAGTTATCCTAAGTAAATAAATAAAATAAAGTATTAGTTTAGTAGTATTACGGGGCTAGTAACAGTCACTACTGCCTCGATGGCGCAGCAGTAGGTACTGTAACTGCATAAGGGACCGGGTTCGATTCTTGAACTGGGCGAAATGTAATTGTTTTCCTTCAAGAAATTCTCGGTAGCAGCAGGGAATCTGGCACCGACAAGAAGTGTGGCCTTAGTTGTTTGGTCAAACATATGTTAATCAAGCAATAGCAGCAGCGCATACCACATTTGCCTCTATTACGTAAGATATAAAATATAGATAGTGAAATTAGGGTTTAATACTCAATCGCAAATACGAGATTATTTACAAATGATTTGATGTGACTGTTTTGCAATATACTTTAGTGACATAAATTTTCGTACATAGGTATTACACTTAATGCCTTCTCCAAGAGATTTGTTTAACTATTCCGTGGTATGTAGAGTCATAACTCGTACGCTCATAAATCTGGTGTAAAACGGTAAGAAAAGCTCAAACACAAGATAAAAACATTAAACGTGTCGTAAAGATTTAACTAAGCTTTATTTCGAAGTTTTATTGCATACGTATAGCACCCTTACAAGATTTATAACATTTATACCTATAGGATATTAGAAACGAGTAGATCCGCAGGAAAACTAAAGTTGTCGACATAGCAGTGGCGAGGCCATATAGCTTGTAGAACCGATGGCCGGTGGGGCGGAAAGGTTCTGAAGTGGTAGTCACCCACCGGAAGACGTAGCATGGGTAAGCTCCCCTCCCCACCGGGTGGCCCAAAACCGGTGTGCGTTGATAATCTTGGGAGAGGACTATATCCAGCAGTGAAGGTCTTTTTGGTGAGATGATGATAAACATACCTGCTAATAACCTAAGCATCTATTTATTTATTGGTACAATTAAAATATTTATCAATTATGATTATCTTTGTTAAAACATAAATAAAAATTGTTCACATCGCAAACTTCAATTTGGCGACAATTCTATAAGATTACTTTGTATTATCATTTGTACTCAGAGCGTTTACCTTTAAAGTATTCGTGACCCGAGTTTTTACCATTAATTTATATAAATTATAAAAGTAACCTGACTGATACTAATAGTTTCTTTTCAACCGCACTGGCTAACAAAAACAAATTCCTGTTTAACCAAGACTGAACAAACATTGAATGAAAAAATGTTGCTTCATTAAGTTTTAACGTTAAACTCTAATTTGTGTTAATGTTTAGCCATTTGAGAGAGTATAGTTCATAATATCCATCACAAAGACGAATGCGTTTTCAACAAAAAACAAACATGCGCTCTTGATATTTCTAGCTTATTACTTTTACCGCTGACATTGATATAAGACACAATAAACATTTTCATTTACGTGGAAGTAACGATATAACCTTTTTATTTCTCTATGACGATATTAGTCTATGATTTATTCTGTCAAGTTGACAGGTGACGTTCCGTTCCCATGACAACGGTGCCGACGTGTTGACTTGAAAGGACGTTCCATTTTAAACACGAGAGAAACAATGGCGATATTTGAATAGGACTCTCACTCGAATTCAATCAACAATACTGTGGCTCTGCTTTGTAAAATACATTGTAGTATACATAGTAGATTGGCCATACGTTTTATTTTTTGTTATTCGATATACAATAATAGCATATTGTGCATTTGATATCTTAAAAATGAAAGGAAAGCTAAGAGACTTGCAGAATGCACAAGTCATGCACTAAGTAAGGCGCGATATTGACGGGGCAATTTTTATTGCCTTGGTGTCGATATTCAATCAAACACTAGACGTCTACTCTATTCTATTGCTATTTAAAAAATATATAGCTAGAAAGCTGGGGAAAGGCCTAATTTCCGTCTATATCCATGCAGCGGTATAGCCGTTAAAACGAAACAATTACACAGCAGCTTTCGCATTATAATATTAGTCCTGATATGTAAATCAACATTTTGTTAAGAATACTTATATATCACATAGATATAACTGTACTTTAAACCAAATCTTTACACTCACTTAGAAACTTTATCCGCAACCCAATAAAATCGTGGCAGCCCTATTCAAGGTTGCTGTGAGAAGATTTGAACCTCATGAGTAAACTCGCGGTCGGTTTCAGTAAAGTATAATGAGAAGACAGTTTAATAGTTGAAGCTATTAAAAAGTACGCCGATCTCTATTCAAATGTCCTTCTTCATTGACGAGAACCATTCTGTTAAGAGGCCTACGCTATGTTATTATTATTACAATACACTTTCTCATAATCAAGTTATTTAAGTTGGTCGTAAAGTGTAGTTTTATTTAATAAAGCCTTAACATATGAGTAGGTTGAAGTGTTGGTATAATCAAGAGGTATAAATGACTAGAAATAAATATCACAAATAGTTTTAGTTATTTTTAATACCATCAAAGCGGTTCATAGTATATATATCTTAGCTTCTTTCTTTAAGAATCTATGTCATAAGTATTACCACTAAAGCGTATACTGATTTGGATGCCTTGTAGCACATATTGATATGTTTTATTTTTATATATTCTGTTTTACATTGATAACCTTTAATGACACAAAATTAATGGCTTTAATAAATAATTATGAAGATAGCACAATTCAGCAAACAGTTGGTCATCGTATATTACTTACTTACCTACTTAATATGGAACACCGTTACTGCGTATATTTTTAACTAATTGCCGATTAGAATTAAAAAAAGGACTCGAAATGTATTTATTCATTTGAAAACTAGTAGATATCGTGCGTTCTACTTGGAATCCTAAATTCAAATTAATATTTTATTAAGGCTATGTTAATAAGTTAAAAAGTTGTTTATTTGTTTTTGGCCGATTGATTAGATTTTTTTATATTGCTTTTCTATGACCATGGATAATCGATAATACATGCTATTATCGAAAACGAGTGCCGTTTATTTGTTCCTTTTTTGCGATTATATTAATACGCAAATAGTGAAAGTTTATTTTATATTAGGAGCGGGGTTAGCTCCATTGTTATGGCATCAGTCTTGCGTTCGAGAGAACAACCTATCTAGATCTAGATTGGTAGTGCAGTGATAGAGATCGAAACCAGAGGGAAGCATGTAGCTTAGCTAGAAAGGTTAGCTGGAATATCACTACTATGCAACACAAATATGTATCATCATCATCATCATCTCAGCCGAAAGACGTCCACTGCTGGATATAGGCCTAAGGTTTTCCACACAGACCTGTATATAATAAAAATAATTATATAATATGTATAAATATGTATCATCAAAGAAAAATTGACGTACTTCGTAAGGTACAATAACACTTCATGAAGAGATTAATATAGTATTCCAATTTTTTCTCATCCTGTCTAGTAAATATCCTTTTTGCCTTTGTTTACGCTCGACCAAAACAGTATACGAAAATAGATAAGTATTAGAAAAATACACGAATGGACCAACTATCAAATAAAACACTACAGCTTCCTAACTCAGCATAAAAATGTTTAATTATGTATTGAAGAAATACTGCTTATAATTATCTATTTTTATACATGTTGGCGTGATCATAGATCATTAAAACATAGACAATAGATTGTTTCCGTTTTACTAGAATATTATAAGGCAAGATGTAGATAAATATTATAAAACAAGCAATGAAAAAATAAATCTCATTCGTTGGCCTGATGGTTTTTATATATATTTAATAAAAAAAAAAAATATGGTAGAAAAATGTTGTTTGTATTTTTTGTCTATTTGTATTTTTTTTTTTTTGGATCGTGTAGGTTGTTTCGTATAACGCAAATGCCGCACTACTTCTCATCAAAATCTTATTATTTAAAGTTAAATATGTTCATACCTGTGTAATCAAAAATCAATTAAAGGACGCCCTAACATTTTGTTATTCACTTCCAGTAATATTAACGATAAATACCAAAAGCACTCTTTGTAACTCAAGACAAACGTTTGATATATTTGGCAACTTAGGCCGTAACTAAAGCCGCATTTCCACTTAGTGTTTCGAAAAGTTCTGAGTAAACGAATGTTCGTTCAAGTAGTGAATGAAAACATTAATGAGCTCATATTATATTTGTTAAGATTATATCTTGGATTCGGCGAACGTACTACTGTAAAACAAGCATTTATTATCATAGGTACTAGATTTTGCCATTGGCTTCACTCACATTAATCTAGATTGCTACATACAGTAAATTACTATATAAATAATTACTATTACTATATAAATACATTTCTTTTACACACTAAAATTAAATTTTTTCCTGGACAAGACAACATTTAAATTTTGTTATAATCGGTTAATTAATTAAGGCGTAAGAAACAAATAAACTTACATTCGCATATATAATATTAGTTTCGATTGCAAGCGAAATTAATAATTTTTGTTTTAAATAACCGTCGGCAGTATACTCAACTCCTGAATATCATATTTGCTTGGTAGTATGTTGAAAGTACAGTATAAAATCAGATTATGTTTACGCTCTCATAGCAACTACAAATGTTGCCAAATTCTGCGAACGTATCAATATTTTTTTATAGTGCCGAGGTGGTAAGCGCTTACCGTTAGGCTATCCGTATTCTTAATACGGCCAGCCTAATAGTAAGCTTTTAACGTAGCAGCGGCGTAGTCTATGTGCGTTTCTAAGTTAGAACAAGTAGTGGAAAAAGCCCGCAAAATCCTTTTACAGAATCTTTTCCAGTCGATTTCATTTTACCAGAAAACCGGTCGTCGCATAATGGTAGGTAACTACATAAATTATGTAAGAAGATTGTTTTTGTGTTGGATTGTCTAGCAAAAAAAGGGATTTTATATGTTCGCAAAACATAACAACCCACCTGTTTAAACGTAAGTGAGTCGATAATTACTTCATTGCTCTTTCATTGCTTATTCAAAACAGAATATAAATATATATATTCGTGAATGAGGAATGTGATGAAAGTGAATGAAGCCAAAGAAGTGTGTCAGATCTTAGCAAATGGAAATCCGTAGTCTCTGCCTACCCCTCTGGGAAACAGGCGTGTATGTATCTATTCAAAACAGATAGAATAATAGAATATTTATAGCATTTTTTTCTGTCTAAAGCAAATATTTTATTGACTTTCATGATAGCTTCGCCGCCTACTAATTAAATTTACAATAATTAACGCAGTAATTATTGTAAATTTAAACTCGGTTCATAGTTTGTATGGAACTCAAATAGTTTTTCTTAGATTAATAAAAGATAGATTGAAAAGCCTGTAACTTTGAGACGATTCAAATAAGTTCAGTTACAACGGATTAATTACAAATTAACAATATCTGAAACTTTTGAAAGTTACGGCTATCTTTTCTCCCACAGGTTTAAAACGAGAGCGAGAGGTATACATAAAAACTATACCGATGCTAATTTTAGCCTCTGTGTGACTAACTTTGTTTTAGAAGCTTAAAAAATAAAACTCACTAGCCAACAACAACAAACCTCTTACGCCAATCCACATTCATCATAAAACAAATCCACACATACCTATTGGTTTCACTTTCCAATCAATCTATACGCCTTTTAGCCGAATATTTACCAAACAAGGGAAAAAACTCCATAACGTTGATTTTTTATCATAATAGTCTTTCATCTCTTTGGTTATTGTAATATTCCTACTAAACGCCATTACGACCGATCCCGGGCTATTAAATTCACAAACAAATCATTGACACGCTTTCTGAACGATTGTTTTATTCGGTACAACGGAAGTACCAAAATTCAATCAAAGCAAATTGATTGTTAACACCTCATCACAAATAGAAATAACTGCGATTCTGACTGTGACCGGGCGAGAAGTGAAATGTTAATTAAAACTAGACTTGACTGACGTCACTGGCTGTGATTTTATTTGTCTTAGTCCATAGAAACTAAGTACTTTTACGCTTAAATGTATAAAGTTTTAACTGTCGTGTCATCCAACCAACAAAATATCCCAGGAAAAGTATTACATTTTTAGAATACGTACTCGTAGGTTCGTTCCTATCTATAAACTGTTGGCGTATTGGAAGCTCTGTATATATCCAAGTATAATCCATAGAAACATGGAGAGGCCAGTCATCCCTAAGATAAATATCTCCAAACTGATGCTATAGGGAATGAGTTTATCTGTGTATACCACGCAGATTTCGTGATGCTGTCCTACTTCGGAGAATTTCCTAACAGATAAAACGTTGTTTGACACGGGAATAGAATCCAGGACCTCACGATCGCACGCAAGTAAAATTTATGTCACGGGATCGACAGATCGTCTACTACAAGTCATAATTGCAGATTATTACATAATTGCTTTATTTGCAATTATGTAAGAACAGTCACCAGGACTATGATTGCATGGATGACGAAATAATAATGAGCGCCTCTTCACTGTCAATACGCCGATCGTGCTCACTAGACTTGGAGTATAAGCCGAATGTAGTGACAAACATTTGTGTGATCAACAGAATTAAGTATTCTGAGTCTTAGTTTCCTTTATAGTGTCCATCATTTTAATTTGTATAAAATATGTAAAATAATGATTCCAACTGCAAAAAAAGGGTTCTTGAAGGGCTGTGCTGTCAGCAGACGGACTAGTGCTTATTTGCAGCGCCGAGTGATACTATTGCTGGAAGCATTGACGGTAACCCTACCTACTACCCTAATAATCGCAAGTTAGTTCAATACCTTACCCATATAAAAGGTTAGTAACATGAAGTTTCAATAAAATATATAGTAACTTTTACACTTGTTGTCAATTCATCTAGTCCACAACGCTTAGCCGACATGGTAAATAAACATGTTAATATGGTACCCAGCTAAAACTAGCTCTAACTCAGCCAAATGCAATAGTCCTACATCGAGTTTAAGCTTGCTGAATCTAGATAATACTTCCTTACGGCTATTAACCGTACCTATAGCATTAAGATCACAGCCAATATGAACAATATAAACCTATTAAACTTAACAGTCTTACCGTGGCATTTATGCGGTCAATAAATGTTTAATTAATACGCTCGTAAAAGGGTTTTACTGTGATTTAAGCGAATTGCGATCTGAAAGGGGACACCATAATTTATTTCTCCACATCAATAAAGGTTTTTAGAACAGGGAAGTGTGAAAATCGTGGTTATATTTGATGATGCTATTAAATATATTACTTAAAGATGCTAACAGTTTATTACATAAAATATCTGTTAATCTTCAAAACATTTCATTTATTATATCTCTGTAAACAAATTCTAGAAATAACAAGCTGTAAATATTATTTGAGATGTCAAGCATAATATTTAGATAATCGTGTGAGCGGGCTAGACAGTGAATCTAATGGGAGATGGAAAAATTTAATTCGAAATTCGTCGTGATCTATTTTATAGGACTGAGCTCATATCGGTATTGGGGCTGTAGAAATTGACACCATTTCACTCCAAATAGCAAATCGAATCAAATGTTATGAGAATAAAATAGTTACAGTACTTACGGTATCGAAGTATATTTCCGTTGATCGCATAGATATCTGTGTAAGTGTAAGGTACCTCGTCAGAGCATGACTTTGACGGTGTACGACGTTTGAATGATCTTTATTAAATATTTTATAAAGCTGAACTTTATAGATGTAATATAAACAATGTCGAGTAGCGCCAATCCTTTTATTTTATTCTTTTTTATACTTCATGGTCGCATTCGAGAAGTTGAGAAGTTTCGATACGCAAATTTTTGTAAAGGTATCAATAAACATAAACAATAATTCCACTACACGCCTCAACTAGAAATAAGAACAACACTATTCCAACAAAAAAATTCAACAAAGTAAACATAATATCACGCCGCGCCCATCAATCAACCTTTCATAAAATTCATCAAAACTGACCAAGATCTCATCAGTGTTTGATAGCTTATCTCAACAATAACTAGCTTTCGAAGCCTGGCATTACTTGCGCATTTCGCTGCAGACGAAAGTTCATATTCAATTTGCCTCTCTATTTTAGTGAAATCCACATCTTTCCTTACGAAACCGTCATTTTCCCGGGCAACCGCATAACCACTAACGATTGTCGGATACATGTAAAAACCGGTGGTAACGACCCGGCAATACGCACGGTGCTTGCTCCCGGTAAATACGTTGTAATGATTTACACAGATATCTATAAAAAATCTGCATTCTATTTTTGTTATTACTGCATATTTAATATTTCAATGGCCTGTTAGTCTGACGGCGTAAACTTGGAACTTGGCTGTAAGTTGCAGCATGGGCAATAAAACTTGTTAAATAAAGTGCTATATTATTGTTGCAATTTTAATAAAGCAATATTAAAGACGACAATTACACAGGCGGAAATAAAGTCTCATTATAAAACGAGTAATCATAAACTTGTGTAAGAATACTATAGTTTTGACTGCACTAAAGGTATTCTTTATTTCAATGTAAACCTTATTAAATGAGTTCATACACAGTATCACGCCTAAAATTCTCGGAGTGTTAGGCACAAGTGTACTACTCTCTCATTTTACCACTTATGTACTAAGACACATTTTCAGACTCTTGTCAGGTATTGGGATTTTATTATTTTAATTGGATAATAATATTATTTTAATTGAATAATTGTATCCTTGACTCAGGAGCCGAACCCATTTACAAACATAAGCGTAAACTAATGCACGTGCACAAGTAAGACAGTGTTAAATAAAATGGATAAAGATTTCTCTGAATCAGTGTAAATTTAAGATATGTTAAACAAATATTTATATATATATATTTTTTTTATAATAATTTTCTACCACATACACACAACACCATCTAGCCCAAACTAAGCAGAGCTTGTACTATGGTACTAGACAATGGATAAACATACATACATATGTACTTTTTAAAATAATTATTTTAACTGGCCCATTACTAGAACCACAACGATGACGCGGTATAATTCATTCTGGGTCGACAATATTGTATATTTTTTCGTCGTGTATTCTCAGTCGCAGCACTGAGCCTAGGACTGTGCGTGGTAGACAGCAATAAGTTTACTCCTCATTATCGAGGATCTACTGGCGTGATATGTTGTGTTAGCCTTCAGCTCTGTTAACTGAGAATAAACACTATTATAAAATGTGTTATACATATTAAAACTTTTTAAGAATACTTCTTTATATTGTCTTTATGATTTTAATGTATATTATATGCGATTACAGGCAATCAACAATAATACATAGATACATTTTCTTTTGTAACTGCTGCGTTTACTAATCATGTCATACTTTGCACAAACTGTGTGCCTTTCATGCTTCATATTTCATAAAAGCTTAACTGTTAACGATAATTTTTATAGCTTTTTTATCATCATAAAATAGCTTTCTTCCTTTTAGAACATATTTTTGTTGCAATGTAATGCTAGCTAATTATAATTATTGTTACTTTATTGCTCTGCTTGAAATGATTATTATTAGTGCCAACTACTTTCATAAGTCGCACTAGCTGTGCAACGGCGTATTATAGATATCTAACCGCTACTATTGCGCTAGTGATCTAGGTAACACCACACCAGAAAGCCAATTAAATAAATTTCTACGATTGTTTTTAAATTTCTTTTTTATACGACAAGTCCCGCACTAGGAATTAATTCTATTTCGCGGGGGAGGGGGGGGGGGGGGGGTTGTAGAGATGCGCGGTTTGTAGAGATAAACATTCAAGCAACGAACACAAAAACACCCAACCTCGAACAACTATTTTTCGATCACACAAATGTTTAACCCGTACGGGGCTCGAGTCCTTAACACTTGGCGCAGTAACCACAACGCTCTCTTTGCAGTCAATATTTTAATTGTGGTCAAGTGTTTATCTATGTTATGAAAACAGACATTTGGTGGCACACGGTGCACAATGCCGGTGCCACGTATCGGACCAACGATCGTCGAAACGTGATCTTTAAATGCACAGCTATTTGTCGTTGGATGCGGGATAAGCAAATACATTTGAATAATCTGTGGTTGCAGATGAAATGTTGGGTGCTTGAGCATTATGATTTCCTATAAAGTAACGAGAAACTTTATGAAAAGATTAAACAATACAAGGTAAAGTTGTCTGTTAGAAACAGATTTTAGCAAAAGGGCCTTTTATATACTTATGTATATAAAGGATTCGGGCTCTATGTTAGATCATTTGTTTAATAAACAATGGGTAAAAAACATGCTACTCATTTTAGAAGGCTCAGAAGGGGAGCAACAAGGAAGAAGGGGAAAGAAATACCAAGAAGAAGTTACATAAATCAGGTGTAGGAAAAAGCGAAAGTTATGTTGTACCAAGAAGTCAAAATAAGGTACAGTATAGAGATACATGGAATAAGCTCCACCGACAAGAGCAAGGCTCTTGAGTTATATATACTGGTGGTAAGACTGTAAATTGAACTGCTATGTAAAGGTCTTTGGACATATATTAATTAATGCCTCCGTGGCGCAGCGGTAGTGAATGCGACTGCTGTGCATGAGGTCTCGGGTTCGAATCCCGGGTCGGGCCAACAAAAAGCTATTGGGTTTTTCTGTAAAGAAATCTCAATAGCAGCCCGGAGTTAGGAAGTTGGCGGTGTTAGACACCCCCGTGCCTCGGAAAAGCACGTAAAGCCGTTGGTCCTGCGCCTGATCTCTCTCCGGTCGTGTCGGATTGCCGTCCCATCGGATCATGAGAGTTAGGGAACAGAGAGTGCACTTGTGTTTGCGCACACACTTGTGCACTATAATATCTCCTGCGCAGATGGCCAGTCTCTGTTAAGACTGGCCGCCGTGGCCGAAATTCGGTCTGGAGGACATTAATTAATGAATATAATATTAAACAGGGTTGTTTATAAACTACTAATACTAATTTATAAAAGAAAATGTGTCGTCTTTATAAAATATATCTTGGGAAAACCACATCTTCGGTTCACAAGCCGCTGTTTTTAAGAGAAATGTTATCATTCAAACCAGTGTTTTATTTTTGCATGGCTACATTCTAGCACGTATTACAGGACAAAAAGCTCAATAACACTTTTTCGGCCTGGAGAAGGGCGAACTGAATCCCAGAACTTAACGATTGCCCATACATAAGTGACTTACAACGTAACTATGTGACAAACTTATACAGATAATATAAAGCAATTCTAATGAAGAAAGTGCCAACTGCAACCACTCAATAGTTTACGCTCCGCATCTATTTAGGACCGCCCCACGTATAATTACTGAACAAGACCAGCTTAAGATAAATAAATCGACCAATTTAAATGGATAGCTTCTAATTCTATAAATACGTCGTGTTAACTGGTTTTGAAACGAGCCGGGTAGTAATGATAATGACGTGTTAAATCTTATCAATACTACGTAAAGTTTGATGTTTACTGGTAGGCTTTGCAGCTTTATTTATTCACTTTATGTTTAACTGGATAAATCTCAATACCTGTTTAGTCAAGTAAACTGAAGCTAAATATGTTCTTTAATATGTTATACGGTTATAGTCTTAAGAGGCTACTAAACGGGCCACATTTTTATTGCAATATGTGGCTGCAAAGTTTACAACTATAGCGCGACAAGCTCATCATTTCATGGCAAAAATTATTTGAATACCCAATGTATTCAAATAATTTTCCTACCAATATTATTTCTTTAGACGTGGTTGTTATTGCTGACAAATATAATATATTGCAGCTACACGTAAAATTGTGCCCGTCTAGAAACCCTTTAGTTAAACCCTCAACTTAACGCTGTTATGAATTCAATATAAGCATTGAAATTATACAAACTTTATACGGATTTTATCGCGTTGTTTATTTCTTTATAAAACATTATTATTACATAATTTTGAAACTTTAAACTGTGTTTAACAATAGTAGTTTAAAGTATAACATTCGCGTAAACATAAGACAATATCATATCAGCATATTGTTAAAAAATATTGCAGAAGGTTTGAAGCGCAAGTGTTAATTCTAAAATATATAATCAAAATAAGGTTGCATCTTCAAAACATAAAACGGTCTTTATCTTCATTCTAACGATCATATTTTTGTTCCAAGGATATTTAAATTTAGATCCTTTTACATAATAGTTTTACCACGATGTGACTGACATTTTATCTCCACAGCCGCAATAATGATGATTAGGCGTATATTTAAAAATGCAGACTACTAATAGCGCAGTCGATAATATTAGTTACACCACATAACGATTCCTTAATCTAGATCCGTTATATAATTCTGACTCTTACATGATATATTCTGAAATTGATTCCAGAACAAAACAAATATACCTACCGAACAATGTTTCCATACATTTTTTCTAATGATTTATTGGTTTTTAAAATGACAACTGCTGAACTAGAAATAATTCCTGTCGCGGAGGACTTTACGAACATTCAAACAATGGACACAAAGAACACAAAGACTCGGAACAACAATTTGTAGTCCACACAAAGTTTTGTCCCACGTGGGATTCAAATCCACAACACTTGGCGCAATGGTAGTACCGAGGCCAGCACATAAACCACTTCGCCATCCGTGCAGTCATTCTCTATTAGATAAATGAATGACCTCAGCATTTAAGATGAACAAATAATAAACCATTTCATATACATTTACATAATATTGCCATTCTTAAATTATCTTTTTATCGCAGTGTTGCACCATAAATATAAGTGAGGCTCCAATTATAGGCGTTAAATAAGCGCACCGCGCACGCGCCACATCTGTGTACGCTCCTCTACTCCGTTATATTCGGTTTCGCGATACGCCCTTGTAATTGTGTAGATAATTATCATCTCCAGAATTTATTGCCGTTATTATTTTCTTAACCATTAGCCGCTTTTTAATGGAACGTAAACATCTATAGCAGTCGCGTTATCTTACAATATTGACCATAACACCAAACTAGCAGTGAAACTATATCTAATTAATAGAAAGATACTTATTATCTGCTATAGTGTCGCGGGAACGGAAATAATAATATTATTTCATTTTACCAGTTTATTGAAACCGCCCGTGGTGTTCATGTTATTATCGGGACCACCAAGAGACGACATGGGTTTCTGATTCAATTACTTAATGAACATATGATTTAGTTACTTACTATTTTATTTTATTTTAAGTACATATAATAACCTATATTCAACATTGGCACTTGCAAGTTTTTAGAGAGGAGTTTGTCCAAGGATGAATGAGGTAAGGTTATAGTCAGTTATCTAACGCGTAGGCAGATAGAGATTTCCAAAATGTTTATGATGATGTGAGAATAAAGTCATTTTCAAAAACAGCCAAGTAACTGCGAAAATCGGACTTGCATGATAGTCTCTCTTTAGACTATAATCAATGTTCTTTTCTTTTGATAAAATTTTCCCGAAGCATTTTAATTATTCTTAAACCCTTTTCTTTACTTTGCTTTTGCTAGCGGAGTTTCACAATGTTACTGATCTTTTAAAATATTAACTGGCCAGGAGATTATTTTAGGGTAATCATTTTCTATACATATAGACCGATCTTCTCGAAAGCTGCGTGCTGTCTTAGACACGTAAATATATTTTATAAATGATCACACATGTATTGAACAATGTCGCGGTTACCAATAACCACAAACAATAACTTTTCTATTGTTAATACAGCATTCAATATGTTAAGTCCACCAAGCATCGTTTGCGTGAAAACCAAAACTTTCTACACCATTAGTTTGATAAGAAACAAAACTATCATGCGTATAAGTTAAATGGCAACAAGGTAGAGCATTATCTGTAAGAGAGAGACACGTTCAGGTGCTGTGGGCCGTCCTAAATACGAGTGCGCCGTGATTAACAGGGGCGATACAAATTAACAACAATAATCGAGCTCAACAAGGAACCGCAATAACAACAGAAAGTGTTCATACTGGGCAATCACGCGCTCAAGTCTTACGAGTCAAGTAAAATTATTATTTGCTCATAACTTATATATTTTCATTTTTAAACGACAGCAATAACTAGTTCCTTAAAATGGGTTGCTTCGATACGATGAGAGAAAAGGTTAAAATAAAGACTAAGACCAGATTGACCTGCCCATATATGATGCCCCTTGATGCGCTGGTCGGTAAAGATTAAATTGAATGCCATTAGACACATTCGAAAAGACAATGACTAATTTTGTGAAAATTGACACTGCATACTCGATTTAGTAATATCATATTACCGCGACTGCTTTTAAAAGAAATACAAACGAAATGAAAATGACCAATGTTCTCGTGATTATAATTTGTTGACACGATGCGATAGTGAGAGTGACAATTAATGTGAGTCTGTCTGCACAGTAATGTGAACATTAACACACTGATGTGATTGCACTATTCTGAGGCTCACCAATAGACGAATCGGTACAAGGTACAATTAATCAATAGATTTCTTCTTTCTCCTAAAAGTTCAATAGTGACCGATAGACTAAATTTTCTGCCAATATTTTGCATAGTAATTATTTTTATTTTTGATGTCATATATCTTTACTTACCCTTTACAGGATACTCCAGTTTATACAGGTGTAAGACTATATATGTATGTGTATCTTGTATATTTAATCCCAATAAATTTTAAAATTGATGACTTGAATCTGACGTCAACAATTCTTCCTGTTACGTTACTAGCCCATCTCTCAACTGCCCTGTGTCAAGATTTGTAATTATCCTTTCAATATTATAAATGACCGTGTACCCTATCTATTTATAATAATATAAACTTGTAACAATATCTTGTTACATCACAGGCCTGCCTACTCCATCACCTTTGCCAGTTATTGTCTTTAAAGCGATTGTCATTATTTATTTAATTATCAGGTTTGCTCATTGCGGATACGAAGATTTTAAATTAATAAAAAAGTCTAGGTTCACTTTTATATATTTTTAGTATATATATTTATTACACGTCAATTAATTATTGCCAAGTTCTCTATCACTTCAAGATACAACATTTAAGGCTTGCGTATTTAAATTCTGTATTCGACAGTACACGAGAAGCAGTATGAACGTACCGAGTACACCGACCAGTTGAGATAACACTTCGAGCACACAACGAATGGACTGCGCACACGCGACTTCTATCTAGATATATGCGAGCATATTGATCGTGTTCCCTATTGTGTGCGCGACTGTACTGTGAAGTAAGATACACTGTTCTCATTTGTATAACTGCGAATCTTTTGAATGTAAACAGCAGTGATAATAAGTGGCCAATTCGTTGCTTCTACCAATGGGCCAAACGTTGGGCTTGATCCCTTTCTATTGGCAAAATTGTATAATTTGCGAAGCGCAGAATGTTGTTATAATAAATTTTGATTTCCTACGCAAAAGAAATTTTAATTTTAACCCAACGTTATATTGTTTGTGAAATAAATTAACAAACATAATAAAGCGTAAGAAAATAATCATGAACATGGTCGTTCACATGTTTTGCTGTAAATAATTAATTTGTGACAATAATTGAGCACTATTTTGTAAAAAACTATTTAAGCAAGAATGTAACTAACTCCAGATCTATAGTGGCTTGAAATGCATTAATCTGGATATGCCTCTACGTTCGATAAAAGCTACAATTGATGAATAATGATATTTTTTACATAATTCTTTAAATATGTACTTGCAAAACAAAATTATTACTTCGGTAGGATATTCTGGTTAAGGAGATAATAAAACTATTGCTACTAAGTTCAAAATGCTACACATCACAAAACCACATAACACTTACAACAATAGAAATTACTATTTCGAGCTTATCTTTCAATCTTAAGATACCTGGAAACGACGAAGCAATCGCTAAGTGGTCTATTCTTACCACAGTACACAGCCGGCACGTTCAAATATATTTCTCATCAAAGAGATACTTTGTAAGATCCACACAAAGGTAACACAAGTCATCATTGTCATCTTTTAGCATAATCAGAACAGCACGCCTTATTCGCTTTCAATATTAGTATTAGCATGTGTACGACGCCTTTCAATACTCTCTAGTACGGAGGTGCACACAATTAGTTCAATTAAAACAAAACTATGCAAGCAATTATCGTCTGTAATTTATTAGTGAGAAGACTTAGAACAGCTTACCAATTAACAGGTAGGTTTAACACGCTGTTATAATAGCGTGATGACTCAACGTTTAGTTCTGCTTATTAGTTTAGGAAAGTGACGCGAAAATCTTCACTCGTGCATTCAATTCAAACGTTTGTAATAAATGTTGTGCACACCCTGTCCGGCGACAGACACCTGAATGAAATAAACTGACTAGGGAATATCGACGTGAAAGATTCTATCGATAACTGTTTGAATCAGTTTCCATTCAAAATTGTTTATGTTGTGTTCGACTGTACAGTGTACAAAGTGTTGTTTCATTAAAGTTAAATCTTCTTAGTTGGCTGAATAATTTATAGTATAGTATTGCCTAATTATTATCCTAAGCCTGTTTTTAATTGTGGTAAGGTCCATATCTATTCCCAAATGATATGAATATTTACACATACTGACTATAACCGACATAACATTGATTTATGTAGTTGTACTTACTTACTAGGTAAGTAAAACAATATGATTATATATGTCGTGTAACTATTTAAATAGTTTGTAAATTTTATATGCAGAAAATTCTGTGCTCATAGAAGGTTCATAATTTACACACTTTTAAGTTTATACCATCTCTTAAATATGGCGAAATTGAAATAAAATATTATAGATAAAAATTTAACTTACTTCCAAATTATTTGGTAAAATAGTGGTTTAGTTTCCCAGTTTGTTTTAAATGTCTTTATACAGTAGCATATCAATATTACCTATACTAAAGGATAATTCACACTATTATATTATAATAATAGGACAACAGTGAAAAACATCCATAGCGATTAGCCACAGGATAATTCAGTGCTGTATAGCGACATTAGTTTGCAAATGTTTCGGTACAATTCAGTGGCTAAATGTGAGGTGTTGGTATTTGTTTTTCACTTGAAGAATTGAAATCAAACTCCTAATGACTCTTTTTATGGCGATTTAGCCATGGTCACGAAGAGTCTATCCGTGATCGTGGCTGCTGAAAAACAACCGAAACGTCGTCGGAGAAAGTGTTAATTTAAATAAGATTAATATTTTAAATAGTAAAAGTTGTTTTTTTAAATGAATCTCAATAACAAATTACCAATTATTAGCGTAAACGTGAAACAAATTATTTCAAGAATACATGTAAGAAAATATCTTCGATTGTAGTTAATTAGATCGTTTTTCCATGCGTCTAAATATTTAAATGTTCATAAAAAAACGATTTCTCTATTGTTTTAAAACTGTATGACTGACTTGTATATTCCTTAATAATTATTTAAATTTTAAGACAGTGTGCAATATTAATACTAATAGAGAAGTAGATTTTAAAGATATACATTGATTTTATAGCGGTTAATCGAGCACTATACAATCAGCCAGTTATCAAACCCAATATAAACAATCCTGAAGAATTAAAGGATGTACTACGAGTTAGCTTATATATATTGATATACATATATATATATATATTCATGCATTCAATTCATTTTCTGTAAGTTGAAGAAGTCCAATATGACATTTACATAATTGAAATTACATATATTACAATTGGGCCTCGCAACATAATGGCGTAGCATTTTTAGATAAAATCCAATTATAAGTAGATATTTTAGAACATTACCTATATGTCAATTAATAACTTGCCTACATAATAAAGATAAACATTGCTGGCTAACGTTAACTAATCTAAGTAAAATATGCTTGTGTATACAAATTCACCTTATATGGAAATATTGATATTATACTGTACATTACTGTTGTTAATTACAAATGCCTCGTGTCATATAATGAGAGAAACATTAAAAATCCAACAGGAAACTAAATAAAACGACAGTTATTCGTAATTTTACAATATACTTTTATCATTTCATACTGTTAAATATTCAATAAAACGTATTGTACTGCATATTTAAAAGATAGAATTAAAAGTAATAACAATATATTAGTAATAACAACAAATGAAAAACAATAAATCATCCTAAATGGTAAATCCCTTTTTAAATGCTACTACAGAATTAGCAGCATTGTTGCATTGACTGCCAAAAAAACTAAAAAGGAAAATAAATCTATTGTCTCTGGTAAAAACAACGACATTGGCTCCAGTGTTTACAGTCTATTTAACCTCTTGGCCGTCGTTTGTAAAAAGAAAGCTACATGGCGAGTTAACTACGGGAAATTCGTCCAAATTACTGTTTAGCAGCGTTTTACTCTAATTGCGCGGATTCATCAAAATATCACATTGAGGGCGAGCGTCCGCCATGACACCGTGAACACAATGACAGATATTTAGGCGGGCAAAGTGACGTTTAAAGCCTCTAGGTACAGTGCATTACACCGATTGAGGTGCAATTTCAAAATAATCTTATTAGGTATGTTTTCTACTTAATACCTGCATTACGGTCTTCGCAGCTAGTGATAAATTTAAACTACTGCGCAATCGAAATAATAAATAAAAATATTCACATATTTCGAGTAAGACAATTCGTCAAAGCACTTAATTTGGTAATTAGCTTATTACAGAATACTGTACCCAGTTTCGGATAAAAGAAAAAACAAATTTTAAATAGAATACATTACATAATGCCTAAAATAACGTTTTTTTTTTTTTTTGTTTTTTTTTTACGAGGGGGAATGCTTGATGCATACCCCTCCGCGGGGGCGGGCGGAGGGGTTATGTCGGACTCGCCGGGGTAAAAGAAAGATGTTAAGAAGAAAATGTACCTCCCGGAATACCGACTAAACCTACCACGGTGTTCCTCGACAAAACCACTATCGACGGGGCCGCGCGAATCACTTTCGCATGCGGTTGCGACCCCGCCGAGGTTTCGGCCCGCCGTATGAAACGGCAGGCCACTACGCAAAAGACCTACCCAAAGGCACTTCTCACAATAATATCCCTACTGTCCCCCCTAGAGGGGAGACGGACTCGAAACAACAGAGGCGCGCGTGGGAACACGCACGCCGCCTCTCGGACCTGGTGCTGAACGGATGGCGGGCAGGCCCACAAAGCCCGCCACCCCCAGGTCAAACCTCAGGGTGGCTGGAGGTCGTCTCGCGCCCTCCGGCGCCCGGCTCTGCGGTTGGGGAGAGGGTTCAAACGCTCCCTCTCCCGCTCCGCCGCCTCCTTGATGGAAATGACTTCCTCACAGAAGGAGGCGACGGCGTTCCACGACCTCTCGCTCCGGACCATAGACTGAACTACGGCCGGGAGCGAGAGGGCAACCAATCCGACTGCCGCGATCAATTCACGGCGCTGCGATGCCCAGGCGGGGCAAACCGCCAAAGTGTGCAGCGCCGTGTCCTCAACAACGTCGCGGCAGTCGCCGCAGTGGTGACAACCGGGCGTCTCTTGCCGGCGTATACGACACAGGAACTGGCCAAAACAACCGTGGCCAGTCATTACCTGTGTCAGCCGGAAGGTGAGGGCGCCATGGCGCCTCTCCAGCCATGCCTAAAATCACGTAGTGTAACATTCATTGAATATACTTTAGTTCTGAATAACACATTAGACTTACACTTAAAAATACATTGCATAATCATATATAAATAATGATTTATATAATAATACATAAATTATAAACCTATTAAATATAAACATCAATATTATCCCATATCAAAACCAAGTTCATAAAACAACATATTTAGCATTAATAGGTGATTTCCTATACTTGATATGGAAGTGCACTCAAGTCATAAAAGTGGTATCTTCGATAGTTATATTTTCGCTGCGATTACATTGCAAACATTTTCATAGAACAGACCGCAGACATAGGCGCATCTAACGGTTCGTGAAATGACCAAAAATGACAGTTAATGATAACGGGTGGATTTAAAAAATAATGATCAAATTGGCCGTCGTCGGTCGCGGCACTAATGATCGTGTCGACGTGCTCTGTGCTCTATTGTGATGCATTTATACGACATTTTACTATCACTTTTTAGGGTACCGCAGAATCTATGCAACCAGAAGACGACTTTTCGTAATAAAGTATGGTCAAAATGGAGCCGAAGGTGCCTATTGCGAGTTGTTTCTATGTTAACGCGATCAAAACATTTGCCGCGCTCTCTGATTAGTTAAAGGCTTGGAGCGGACCAATCGGAGCGCCAAACGTAATAAACATGTCGATCGCGTTAACGTAATTCAAACTCACACTAGGCACTCGGATCTACACCAATAAAACAAACGTGAATTGAAATGACTGAATGACATGTAAACATTTGACGATAATTTTAATTTTGGAAAATACCATATTACAGATTGATGTCACAAAGATTTGATCGGTATTCTATTTTGAATAGTTCTTGTTACAAGAATTGGCGCCTCAAATTTAATTGAACAGTTTGAGCACGCTGGCTGTGTAGCAGGTTTGGCCCTGGTCTATCGCCACGCAATCCTTTCTACAAACCCAGACTTATTGATTGTGGATTCCATAATGAATTGAAATTAAACCTGGTTTAGGTATTAAACTAATTTAAATAGTCCCAAGTCCCAATTCAACGCGCAAGGATATTCCTCATTGTTGAGTTCCGAAATAATCTTTGCGCCGCAAAGAGCTTTCCACACACGAAGAATACCTAAAATTGTTATTCAATACCGATACTTAATTGTCTTTATAATGGACTAACTTTCGCTAGCAACTTCGTCCGCGTGAAATGCTTTTAGAATCGATTCAATAGTTACAGCGATGGGCAATCGCTGTTACTATTAAATCGTCTTTAAAATGCTCTGAAGTCATTTGTTTACGTGTACTTATTCATTTACTCTTTTAATTATATAGATATGTAGTACATCTCTCAATATTTATTACTACCTTTTTCAGTATTGAAATTCAATGGGATTTCTAACATTCCATAAATTTTAATTGCAACAACAGGAAAATTAGTATCACCTCGTTTATTTCCCTAGCGGTACACCAACATTGTTGCGTCAGACCACTGTCCGATATATTTTATATAAATATATACAGAGCCTACAGATTAAATGAGAATCACTCCACATAGTTTTTATAAAATATACTTTTCATAAACGACAATAACGTGCGGTACAGTGACCGACATTACACAAATCGCAGCTACTTTCCAATGTAAGTATAAATTACACATTTTATTTCAATCTGTGTCACCGGGTGACAAATAAACTATAATCCCAACACTGTGCGAATTACTTTTGTCTACTTCAAGATTCTCTCTAGATGACCTCCTTCAAACTTGTCAAGTCATGCACTCTTATTACATGAGAAACTGGATGCTATTTTGACCAAGTAATTATGGAAGAACGTGTCATAAACTAATAACCTTTATATAAGATAATTATGGACTGTAACAAATTTGATTAATTCATTAACTACGAAGCTACAATAAAACCACTTATTAAACAGCTGAACTATGACTAATATTTCGACAGCTTTGCAATCTCATGACAGCAAATAAAAAGATAATAATAAACGTCAATGAAATTGAAGTTATATAAGACGGTATTACCGGTAAAGAAGTGAAACTAAATGTAAGTAAATCTAATCCCAAATCATGGTGTAGAACAAAATAAAAGGCGAGGCGGGCAAAACTTTCACTGCACTCTTCATTAATCACACTGAATTAATCTAAATAAGCCTCTGAACACTCTTCATGTACATTACTTTAAAGATCTACTCTTAGTCGGATTATTCTCTCAGCCGTTATAATCGGCAAAGATCGGCAATATCTGCGTCGATGAAAACCGGAATCTGATCTTATTTCTTGACGTAAAGATCGGTAATTTACGATTATGTTCAACAATTATTGTTTTTAACATAACTTATATGATAATGTTTATGTTTTAACAACATTCTTATCATATAACAAGGTATACATGTTTATTGAGTTGTGAAATAAATTGTACGGAAAATAAAATACAGACTATTCGAGCGTAACAGGAAACAGGCAATAAAACGTAGCCATCATAGTTTTACATAACTTCATATACTTGCATTTAAATATGAATAATATAATAATACTTTGTATTATAATATATGTGATTGTTTATAATTATAATGTAACACGTAACAAAAAGCTATTATTTATATTATTAAGATGGCAGTTAGGTAAGTGGTTACCGTAAGCTACAGCCGCTTGTACCAGTAATAGCCTGATTCTGCTCAGGTGTTACCAACCCTTCTATAAAAGAGTCGCTGGGCTGTTATCGCTAAGATCTTAGACAACTAGATCCCTAGTTTGTATATACAGCTAGTACATAGTACAGGACCTCGTCCAGAAATTCAGAAAAACCTACTCACGCAGAAATCCAGCACTAGGTTATTTACTAGATGAAGTAATTTAGAAGCTGGCCAACTTCTTCTGGTTTACTATGTGCACAATTAGTAAAGGTGTATTAAATATTATTTGAAGATATATATCTATCTGATATTATCTGGAGCTTTAATATGATTAAAGGGTTTAGAAACACCAGCTTATATAAATTATCTTTAAGTAATAAACGTCAAAGAGATTGATGGAACGTCCGGATACGTCCACACGTCCGGATGTGGATGACATTATAAATGTCCAAACGAATTATAAAAATTAACATCAATCAAGAATTACAATATTTTGATCTATGCGTCCGCATAGAAGGATACATATCAGACAAAAAATATAAACGGACAGGCAATACATGTCCTTCTGTTTTAGCCATTTCATTTTCAGTTTGGGTAATTTGCCGATGATAAAAGTCAATCTTATCTGAATGAAGTTGACACTTTAAAGAGCCACGTTTTATGCAATTTTTTATAAGGTGCCTACTAACATTCTGTGCACACATAGTTAGAGCTGTTATCTGACTTTATACTGTAAAAGATTGTGTCCGCGGCGTCGCTCGTTTCAATGTAGATTAGCTGGTGTCAGTATAGTAAGTAATGGATTGTTCTGGATGAAAGGTACCCTATGTCCTTTTCTGTTTCCCTGACAACGTGTATGCGACATTTCATGATGATCGGTCAAGTAGTTAAGGCGTGAAAGCGCAACAAAAATAAACAAAGCCATATTCGCATTTATAATATTAGTTAGGATACTTGCCCTGTTTCTCTTTGATTGTAACAAGTTTTTTGTAACCAAATAAATAAATATTTAATTTCGTACAACAATGTCGAAATGTTGAAATTCTGGTTAACCAAGCCCTTGTCTCTTGAACTAGTAAAATTATCGAATTGTAAGCCAATGAATACCTATTTAACAGATTTAGTGTTCAAATCATTTTTGATCACATACACAAATCAGGCTGATGATACATATATACATCTTCAATCATCACACATATCCAGTCATTTATCAAAATCACTGTTACACACAGTACTTTTATAAAAAGTACTTAAACTTAATCCTGTAAAAGCATTTTTGATCTAAAGCCAGCATTATTAACTGGATCACAAGGCAATAAGTAACTCAATTCTGCCTCAGCAGACACGTAGTATTTGATCGTGATAGGTTACTCTTGGCGTTTCATTTCCTACAATATCAACAGATATCATAAAGAAAATACTCGAGCTGTTTCTTTAAAGATAGTCGCTGGATTGATTTAGTGCCTGGTAAGATAAGAAGGTAAGAAGTCTTAAGGTTGTCTTAATAATTTTGTTGTATTATCTCAAAATTACTGTAATAAAAAGTATGAATTAGAATTTCTACAAGATTCTATCGTTAATAATCACGATAGAACTGATGTAGGTAGTAATTATGTTTGGTTTGCTTTGTTTAGTTTATCGTCTACTTATAAATATTATACAACTTAAAATTTTTACGATCCAGCTGATAGTGACTGCCAACAAAGGCCACAATAGTGCTTATAATACGCCTGATAGTAACTGACAACTAAAGTATCAAGAATGCTTACGATCCTTCTCATGTTAACCAACTATGGGCATCCAGTAGCCAACAGGTTGGTTGTAACTGATATCCTATCCCATACTGCCATTTATATCGTCAAAATCGCTATACATGTACATAAATATTATATAACACTACCGCTTTTTATAAAATATTATTGAAACAAGATATTATTATTCTCTTATCACAGGTATTTTCTAACATATTATATTAGGAAAATGCCTGGCTTACACGGAGACATGGGTCCAACGTCCAACGTGAAGGGGCCCTTCGAGAGTTTTAATCTAAAGTGGGATGGAACACCTACACCGGCACTAACCGTAGCAGGCGTAGGACTATTGCTACATATTATGTACTCTAATACTTCTGGGCTATGGGGATGGGTGTTTGATGGACCGGTATAATGGCAACTATGGATGAAAATCGGCGTCTGCCCTGAATACTCTAATAGCATCAATCGGATGGGCAGACGGTGACACGCCAACTGACTAGATGGGCCTCCTGAATAGCCATCATAGGCATACAAGCCAGCAGCAGGAGGTAACACCGGTGCGAGCGGCTAGAGATGTCGAGCGGTGCGGCGCCGGTTTCACCATCACGGGTCTCGTGGCAACGGAGACCCGGAGCGGGTTTTTCCGTAGTGATGCCCTTGAAAATGACAATTCCACCCTTAAGCATAAAGCTCTAGCGGCTCCCCTCTGACCGGCCGACCAAGACAAGCCAGAGTTGAGAGTCCTACGGGCACTCTTGAAGTTCCACCCCAGCCAACTAGCAACGGCAAGCCGGGGATGAGGCCCTAACAGACTCTATGAGGCATTCAGGACCGCAGTGTCGCCACTCACATTCAGCTCGCCACAAGCTGACCTGCGGTTTGTGCGCTTTTATTTAACCTGGTGATAAATTTTTTGTCTATATCACAAGGTGAAGGTGTGATTTAAAAGCTAGTGTACTGTGCCCTCCGATATTGCGTTAGTCCCTCCGATAGTCTTATATTAACATATTATTATAAATAATACAAGAAAACTCTTAAACTCATAATAAAGATAATTTAATATCACGAATAATGAATGTAAGAGTTTAATTCGTCCATTTCACCTGTCGTATCAATCGAATAGTGCTGTCAAACTGTTTGCTTTACTCATCTATTTGCAATATAATCCTATCTAGATCTTAAGCCGGCACCTGACATAATCTGAGACGGCGTTCCGGTAGGCGGACTCGATTATTCCGATGCGATCAGCAATGGATAAAGAGAAAATATTTTCGGTGATATATATAAAGACGGCTCCTATAGAAGATAATATCTAAAGAATGAAAACATCACGAGGAACTCTATTAAGCTTCTAATTATTTGCGAACCTTTCGTGAGACGCGGCTTTATTGTTTATTAGGTTCACTGTGGTTTCATTTCATTAATGTAACTTATGTTCTCCTTTGCAAGCTATTTCTATAGCCAATTGAATTAAAATCCGTTCAACAATTTGTAATTTCAGTAAAATAAACTGAACTACGTACATTTTACAGTATTAATAGAAAGTAAGATTGATTAAATATACGTTTTAAGTTACCGTGAGCTAGTGTAACACATTGTATTCGATTGCAGTTGTGCGCTATAGTTCCATACCCACAGGCTGCAATAGAGACGTTATGAATATGGAACCCTAAAAATTGAATCGTATTGTGTAAAATCTCAATTCCCCCAACCACAATCATGCTCTCTTTATCTTATTCCGTTTAATATCTATCACCAGCCTTACCTATCAACATTTCTACTCGATGATAATTAATGCGATTCGATCTCGATTAATAATCCGTTACGATACATAGAAATGTTCAACATTGTCTTATTGTAAATTTAATAGGGTATTGCGGTGTAATTCTATTGAGGGTAGGTACTGTGCAAGTTGCTCGGAGGCATGTGCAGTTATTGCAGTAGTAATGTCAAGACTGTGCCACTACAGTTAGGGACTCATAGTTTGGAACTTGTACCGCATGAGTTATGAAGCTCATTTGTGAAGCTAATATATGATTAGAAGCTAATAATAATAGCTGCTTAACAATGTATTCGTATTGTTGATCGTTACTGTACTTTGGTTCCGAAGTAAGTTAAAAAAAAACAGAAAACCATAACTATGCTTTAAGCTTGACATATATCTATTGATTGCCTAGGTGGTGCATCGTAATAATAATATAATAATATTCTACCACATACACACAACACCATCTAGCCCAAACTAAGCAGAGCTTGTACTATGGATACTAGACAATGGATAAACATACATACATACTTTTTTTGTTGTAAATACATACATATTATACATAGAAACACCCAGACCAAGACAAACATCCATGTACATGCACACAAATGTTTGACTTGTGCGGAAATCGAACCTGCGACCTCAGGCGTGGCAGTCGGTTACACTAACCACTACGCCATCGAGGCCGACCAAATGCGACTGCTGTGCATGGGGTACGGTTTGCAGTTCGATTCGGGTGAAGTGTTATTGAGTTTTTCTGTTAAGCATTCTCAGTAGCAGCACGGAGTCTCGGACAGCGCCCAGTAGACGACTATAGCGTCGTCAAAATAAAATCGTTAAATCTGATTTAGTGCGCCTATAACAAACTAGGTCTATGTACGCGTAACATTAACAAAAGCATTCCTTACCATGTTCTGTATAATGAACAGTCAACTCCAGCAACATTTCTTTTGGAAATCTGCCTTTAATATAAAACTAACTTCCGTAAAAATAAGTTTTGAGACGAACGAGCAATTGTTTAAACAAATACAAAGAATCTTAACTTTGAACTACTTAGATATTTGATACGAAAATGGAACCGGCGGCGATGAGACGGGGGCTTATTTCAAGCTTTTTCAAAATTTTGGGCCAATGATATTTTCTTTATACACATAATTCTTCTGTACGTGTTTTTGTCACTGAACTCCTCGTAAACTGATTAATGACATTTTTTGTGTATGTTTGAGTGGTTCCCTGCATGGTTAAGATATGCAATTGGACTCAGTAGGTGTTTGATCGTTAGGTCACTGCGATCGGGCAGAATAACGTCCAACGGGTCTACTAGTAGTTTTGTTACGACAGATTTTTGTCCTAATTTAATTTGGCATAACGAGTTAGGCATATTTCTTTTTGTCATAATAATACTTTGACATAATTGTGTCAACTTATGTATGGAAGTGAAAGTTGGGTATGGCAAAAGAAGCATGAGAGCAGAATAAATGCTGTAGAAATGAGAGCGCTGAGAAATATATGTGGTGTGACTCTGAAAGATAGAATAAGGAATAGTGTGATTAGAGAGAGATGCGGCGTGAAAATGGATATAGTGACAAGAATAGAAAAGGGTATGTTAAGCTGGTTTGGGCATGTAGAAAGAATGGACGAGGAAAGACTGACTAAGAAAGTTAATAAGGCTAGTGTGAATGGAACAGTCGCAAGAGGAAGACCTAGGCGAACGTTTCTTGATCAGATCGGAGGCGTTCTAGACAAAGGCCAGGTTAAGAACACCTTGAACCGACGGGCGTGTATGAGGAATGTGATGAAAGTGAATGAAGCCAGAGAAGTGTGTCACGATCGTAGCAAATGGAAATCCGTAGTCTCTGCCTACCCCTCTGGGAAACAGACGTGAATCTATGTATGTATGTATGTACATAATTTTTTTTTGGCTTACTATTTCAGTAGGCAAAAAAATTTGTCGTAACAAAGGGTTCCCTGTAACAATAGGTTAAGGTGTGGCGGGAGTGGCCCTTGGGCCACCCTTAAGCCGCCAACATGTTGGTTTTATATACGAAAAGTATTTTATTAAATGCAAAAGTGTTACTATTGCATCACAGACTTTCTTGAAGACACAATTATAAAAAAAATTGAATAATTTTAGTTTGTTAGATTAAGTTTGGTTATTTTATAGATTTTTTATTATTTGTGTTTTAATTTTACTTACAGTTTATTATTAATATGTAAATATTTGTACGCCAATATTGGCAAGGCACAGAACTACACTTTTTTTTTTTTTTTGTATCGTCTTTTAAACCTATGTTTAGCAAATAAAGGGAATTTGAATTTGAATTTGAATTCAAACACAAAACTTCATGCTTTGGAATAGTATGCTTAACAATTATTACGCTTATAGCAATTATGCTTAAAAAAATTGTGCCTAAACAGTTATGCCAAATGAATAGTACGTAACTATTATTAGGATAAGTAAAAGTATGCCATGTTAAATTATGACATATAATTTTATGCGAATAAATAGGGAACCCTGCCAGTAAACTATAAATATGTTACATCTGAATAAAATGGCATGCCATACTGTCTCGCTTTTGCCTCATGATCGAACGCAAACCTATGCCACGAGCTAACGAAATAATCTCACCTATTTAAAAGCAGCAGTATAAACATATACAAAATACTACTCTTGTTGATATAAGTCTTATTAAGCCCAGCTTTCGCATGCACATGTGAAAATGCAGCGAAATCGCCATCCAGTAGTAATGGTAACTTGTAAATTATCGTCCGACTCGCCGACGATGACTTATCGCACATTAATTGTCTGTAACATGCCTATTGAGCCGCTGATTAATGTGCGTGCCTAAGGCTAAGTAACCCTATTCTTAATGCATTGTGTGAATATTAAATTCGAGGAGCTGTTAATAGCCGCGCTTGTAAACCGTGAAGATTGTAATGATATCTACGGCCTTACACTACACGTTCTTCGAAGACACGTGGATAGATGTACTCTATGTATAATAAAATAAAGTCGTAGAGGGCTAAAAGTCTGTACAGTGAATAGCTTTTATGACAATGATTATTAGTTACTAAATTTATATACAAAAAAGTTATAGTGGATTAGTTGGTCCCATACATAAATTTCGGCGGCTGGTTCGGGAAAAGTGTTTTATATTACTTGTTAACAAATTATAGTTATTAAACTGTCCCACTGCTGGGCACGAGCCTCTTCTCAGTGTGGGAAGGGTTAAGCCATAGTCCACTATGCTGGACTAGTGCGGGTCGGCAGACTTCACATATCTTCGTGAACATTATGGAGAACTCTCAGACATGCAGGTTTCCTCACGATGTTTTCCTTCACCGTTAAAGCAAGCGATAATTAATTATTTAATACGCATATAACTACGAAAAGTCAGAGATGCGCGCCTTGTGTTCGAACCCAAGACCGCTGCGTAACAGTCTAACGGTTTCCCACTAGGCTATTACTATATGATATAGAATTTGTTAAAATAGAATGACACTTTGCTCTGCCCTGAAAATCTTCTCAGCACTCACGATCAGTCCTAAATAATAGTGTAATGCTAATTAACCAATGCGACCGTACAAATATAAATTATACGTGACTGTTGTTTGAATATAATATTTATATCGTTTGAGTGCATCCTAATGCTTGTGAATAGGAATGAAAAGTTCTATGAACAAATCAAACATTAATTGACCTAAGAAATTACCTAGGCATAAATTTAACACAAGAAGACCCAAGGACTTTAGCTTGGCTTTAAAATAAGATAAACGAATTTTATGTAAAGGAACACATGACAATATCTTGAAGAAGACTAACATGGGGACATTGCTATGTATAATAAAAGTCTTTGGCTCGTAATCGCATTTGGAAAAACGATATACGAGACGCAATATAAATATTTTAAAAAAATGCAGCTCAGTTGTCGCCAAGGGTGTTATATGTTCAAACACTGGATGCTATAACATAATCGCCCACAAATAGCTGCTTCAAATATTTTCTTTGTGTCCGTTTGTTTAAATGTTTGTAAACTTGCCAGCAATTCAGAATATATATCTAATGCAGGAGCTGTTTCATAAAATAATGTAATTATCCTACTAACCTGTAAACGTTTGCATACATACATTCGTACGGCATATATGTGAAATCTATGACCATACGTAAACTCCCCATCATAGAGGTTGGTACGGTATAACCGTAATACTAGAATGGATATAATTCATCACCATCATTCCTCAATACTATCTTTGGTATATTAGAAGCTTACCTTCTGAACCTTTTCCCTGTACTCCGTTTTTAACAAACAAATATTTAATATAAAAATCACAGAGTTATTCTATGACGAAAAGCTGAGATTGTCTACAGAATCAGAAGTTGTGAGTCAACAGGTTGAAGGATTTATTCCAATCGCGTAGGAACTAATGAGATTGTAGCTCAAACACGTAAACCAATGAGGCTTTAAATGCTAACTATGTTATTGCATCTATATTTAGTAGGCACAGTGGCATACGCGGAGACTTAAATAGCTACTACACCTGAGCGAAATAAGTAATTAGCAGTTCTAGAATAGATAATTTACGGTGACGGTAGTACGTAAACAATGAGGTGTAGCGTGTACCGATAGCGAAAGTGCCTCCATCTCCATCCATTATGAAGATCGCAGACTAAAACTCTTATGTTATTTGTAAGTAGAAGTTCTATTAGATTTCCTAAAGGAATCGCAGCGGTATCACCAAGACTTTACTACTGGCCTGGCCTACTAAGTCGCAACGGCATGCGGCACACCGACGAGTAGACATAATAGATTTTCAATTACATCTGCTATGCAAACATTTGACAGATGAACAGTATAGGACGACCATTTGCTACTGTGACCGCTTGCTAGCTAGCAAAGTGTAGGTATGCTTGTTTACCACCTTACAAGGATATACAGGCCAACTAACTAAGCTCATTAAATTTAAAAAGTATTAAAGAAGTAAAATCGATACTAAAAGTAAGTACACCAATTCAATTATATTATTGGTATAAAGGTGCAATTTGTTGAGCTTGTTGCCCACTGCAAAGTAAACCGACGCGACAAATTACATTCTCTTTCAGATAAACTTAGATGCAAAACCACGGCTTTCATCTACAGCTCGTTTTCAATTACTCCGCGAACCCGCCCCTGCAGTACACGTATTAATTTGCATGAATAATACTCATAAAATTTCAGTAATAAGAAAAAGTATACATTTTCATGTTAGCGCCAGTAATTGTTGACGAGCAGTACATAAATGCGGGGCGAGCGTACTTCGAGAAGCAATTTATATAATTTTCTATTCGTTCGATCTGCAATAAGATACCATTCAAAGTGAACGGCTACATGGAAGCATGGCTAATGCCTATGCATTACTTTTTTATGTTCTCCGAGGTAAGAAAAAATCGTAGTGCCAGTTGCGTAACCCACCTCAGCTCGGGCCAGGCGCCATAATGGAGGTTGCGCCGCGTCGTGCGAACTCCGAAATGTCGAACAATCCGATAGATTATCTGATTTATAATATAAATAATAGATGCTCATGGTTGAAATTGTCTCGGTGAAGATTTTCTCTCACGGCATCGATTGTGCGAGCATACTTACTAATTATGTAAGACAGGTGACCTCCCGTGAGTTCGTGAGATCTGAATCTTGATTTACAATTATTGTTATTGCCTGCATTATAAGTTCATTCATATACCAATTATGTCTTACTTGATGATTTATTATTTATTATACGTAGAAATAAACACGCCACTACGCCACTACGCCACTGAGCATTAAAAGAGCATATTTTATAATTTATGAATTATATTATATTTTATTTTTTTATTAAGACAATTCCCGCACTGAGAATAATTCCTGTATCGTGGGGGACTTCAAACATTCAAACAACGGACACAAAGAACACCCAGATTCGGAATAACTATTTGTGAATCACACAAATTATAGAAACAAAATGAGTATACCCGTGAATATGAAGCGAGATAAAATATAAAAAAATAAGTAGTGAAATTCACGTTGACTTACGTAATAATAACGAAATAAGTTTTACGCCTCAAATCGAATAAAACAATCGTATAGTACGTAACAATTACGAATTAATCAAATTATTATCGATCCCTAAACATTAAGATATTCTTATCGAATTATCTATCTATAATGCTTTTGCTCGACCATATTGATTCACAAGAATCAGTTACGAGCCCGTTGCCCCTCAAGGTACGCCCCCTAGTAGGTATTAGTTAGGTTTCTTCTTAAAATCCACCCAAAAATAGAAGCTCCGCGAACGTCTTTCTATGAAAGGAGCGAAAGTCAAGGGGCGTACGGGCTCGTAGCCGATCGACAGCTTCTTTAACGAATGACCTTCAATCCTTTGCTATAAATAGAATCACTTAACACTGATGACTGTACGCAATTACCCTAATTACAAACAATTATACAATTCATTTACATAACATAATTTTATGGCAGCCTAACTAAACAAGTACACTTTCTGACTTCAGTTAAAGTTAACCTTGTGTCGCAAGGTAACCTTTAGAGAATAAAACTTTCTGATAATCCCGTTTAGATAAAATACATTTTCTTCGTTATCTTAAAGTGAGGGCTGTCATCAGTCTGTCGTGCCCTTTATTAATTCAACCTACATTAGCAAACGAAGTATTGTTCCATTGAAATCTGCTGAGCACTCGTTACGCAATGTATGTCTGATAATTTTGTGAACATTGCTCGAACTTTTTAATACTGGGTGAACCCGGGTCAAGCTTTGTATCGAAATATTGCAACGAACATTTGTTGGTGAATGTATGCCAATAAATAGAGCAGAATTCTTAGTAAATTAATTTTATGTATCAAATTATCGTTCGTCTTAGAGCCGAACATAATTTACACTCGCATTACTAAGGTACCATGAAAGTGTGACAAATAAATTAGTATTTTAATTGTAACACACATAACAGAGGTACAAATATATTTTGAATAAGACGGAGTCTGAATGTAAGAATTATGAGTGCTTAACCCATAATTCTAACCAGCTAGGACAGCCCAAAACATAAGTTACTTGTTATGATTCACGATTTGAATTGCAGGTCTACAAATTACCTTTCACTAGAAAATGAAATTCAAATATAAATTATCATAACACATACATAGTTCAAAATCTTAGCGTCTTTAATCTATACTATGAAGATAAATGCCAAAGAAGCTCAGTTTTTTTGCTATGTTTTTTGATGGCTAAATACAATAATATAATGGTATACCGTTTTGACTGCCTCGGGTTCGAATCCCGATTTATGCTTAGAAATTCGTAATAGGAGCTCAATGTCACAAAGTTAATAATAATAATAATGGCAGCTTGGACCCTATTCCCGATGTCGGTGGGTCATTTCAGTTATTATATTTATATTTTAAAATGTAATTATTAGAAAAAAAAGAGTAGGTAATGAAAAGAATAATAATAATATTCTATCACATACACACAACACTATCTAGCCCAAACTAACCAGAGCTTGTACTACGGGTAGTAGACAATGGATATATGTACATACATATATATACTTTTTTTTTGTAAATACTTACATATTATACTTTAAAGTTGGCAATGTTGTTCACTTCCCTGGCTCGGAGAGCACGTAAAGGTCCTGCGACAGGACCGGAGAAAGATCAGGCATCTTTCCTCGGTCCTGTCGCATTACCGTCCCATCGGATTATGAGAGTTAGAGAACAGTGAGTGCTCTTGGTTCGCGTATTGGCGCATTATAATATATCCTGCGCATATGACCTGCCCCTCAAGATTGGCTGCCATGATAGAAAAAAATATGGGGCAGTTCCAGGATTCAAATTAACATCATATTTTTCGAACAACAATACTTTTTAATCATACTTAATTTACGTGAACGATATCACAAGTAAAATATAACGTAAATAACGCGACTGGCTATAGTTGAAATCTGTTAAATTGCTACTCAAAAGAGGAATATTAAGCAAACACGAGTAAAGATGCAATAAAAAGCCAGTTTAATAATGTGTACTCAAGTAACATACATCGGAATAAACCGGCGTGGGTTTTTGTCACGCCTTTATTATACAGTAATACACCTCAATTTCACCAGCTAGGTCCCACGTAATGGGCAACCGGGCCTTTTTGTCGACCACTAGGGCACATTGCATAGTGTTGCTACTAAAAATTTCTCAACAGAGAAAATCCATTAGACTCGGACCCAGGACCTCACGACCGGCCATTAGCATTAATGTAATCCACAACAGGACTAATGACGCATTCAAAAAGTAAAATGCTTCAATTATATTACTTATATAGCAAATTATTTAAATTTATTTTTATTAGCATCAAATGGAATTAGTTTAAATGTAGTGTACATTTAAACTAATTCCATTTGCAATGCAACAAGTTCAGATTTAAGGTTAACTTACGTAAATAAAGCTTACATTGGCCATCTAGCATAATAAATCGAATCAAAAGTAATACTGTTAATTATAGATAATAAAATTCTAATAAACTTCGGTATAACTACATCGTTTCGTACTTAAAACGGCGGGTTGTGTGCTCAGCGGTTTTACGAAAACCATTAAATTTACTCGCTTGATTTTTATCTAAATGGATTAAATGAAAACGAGAGTGGAAAGATTGCGCTCAATATTATCAGATATTCAAATCTGTTCTTCAAACTGCAATCCACCGTTATTGTATATTAATAACTGCAAATTATCTATAACATTTTAAAACTGTAACGAAGTTGTTGTCTGCACAGTGGAAATATTTAAAAACATAATTGCCATCTATTATTGTTCAAATCTCTCCAAATAATATTATCCAAAACTGTATTTTTTGTCTATTAGTCCGATTATCTATCTATGTATTTATGTCGACATCACGAAAAATCACTGAAGACATTGTAAACTGTTAATTGGTCACCGGTGTGCCACTGCAACTCAATAGGCTAATATGTCTGCCACAATTTAGTAGATTGAGATATAACGTAATACCTAAGCCACAATATGATTCACATAAATTAGCGCTCAGACTAACTGTACATATGTATATACATCCTATATTAGTTTATGGATGCTTGTAAAGCTAGATCAGAGTGCGTCAGCAGCCTTTGCGTTTTTTTAGGATTGGTAAATCCTAAAAAAACACTCGGGGCTCTGCATCCTTTACTGACAGACAGGGTCTTTTTGAGAAGCCTGAAACCCGTACGCACGGTAGAAACACAGCACACGTTTATTTGACTGTGCTCTTTTAAAGTGAGGAGAAATTTCCCTCACTGGACTGCTTCAACTTGAGCGAACGCCTAGGTTATACACAGAATCGTGCCTTGTTAAATCAATTGTTAATTTCGTCTTATTAACAAAGTCTACACTAAATTACAACCGCGCCTTTCTGTTACACACTATATATAAAAATGTTAAGTTCAAGCGGAAACAGTCAGCGGAAATATAAACTTAGATTTCGCATACTTTCCATATTAAATTTTACGATGACATTCACATCTAACACAGATGGTTTTAATGATAGCCAATTTTATTTATATTTTACATTCGTAATAGAGATATCAAAGCATTTCAATATCATTTTAACAAGATTATTGGTCATGTAATACCAAAATGATTTCCTTTATTCTGCCGATAGTCTACACAACATAATATGTAATCGAAATATATGAGTTTGTCTGTTACGCTTTCACGCTTTATCACCTCGTCCGATCATCATGCAATTTCGCATACGCGTTGTCAGGAGAACAGAAAAGAATATAGGTTACCTTTCATCCAGAAAAAGTACTGCCACTAACCTAATAATAATAATAATAATAATAATAATATTCTACCACATACACACAACACCGTCTAGCCCAAACTAAGCAGAGCTTGTACTATGGGTACTAGACAATGGATAAACATACTTATATACTTTTTTTTTTTGTAAATACATACATATTATACATAGAAACACCCAGACCAAGACAAACATCCATGTTCATGCACACAAATGTTTGACTTGTGCGGGAATCGAACCCGCGACCTCAGGAGTGGCAGTCGGTTACACTAACCACTACGCCATCGAGGCCTACATTTTAATTTTTCAAACGTACAATACTAATTATGTCAAGAGAGTTATGAAACTCTATTCTTTGAGGTCAAATTTGAAGCGACGCATGTGTTAAAGTGCTTCACCCTACAGAAGATTATAACCTTAGATACAGCCGTCATAAGAAAAAAGACGTATCTGCTAGTATTTTTATATTTAATATAAAAATACGAGCAGATGCGTCATTTTTTACTAATTACAAATACGCAATAAACGAAGTTCTGAAAAAAAATATACATACGTCTGTTTTCTCATGACGGCAGTATAGCGGTCCTACCAAGAAAAGGTCTTCCAGAGAACCTACGTAGAACGTAGTATGTTTATAGTAGTTTCCCCTTAAATTCGTTGCATTGGCAACGCAGCAACTACTTTTGTATCATGATTGACAACTTGTGACTGATACATCTGATGTTGCAATAATCCATTGGCAAAGCTTACGAGCAGACCTGCCATATCCTTGTTTTCCGCCGCGTATATTAAATAGTGTTTACATAATTGTAAGTATTCACTAAGGCAATATTCACGACTGCATTGAATCATAAAACCTCAGGTGAAACCAACCTAACGCACTGGCAAACAATTTAATATTTTGTAATGACATGAGTCTTCAAAAATATTTACAATGTTAGAATAGGTATTTTATCGCTTGAAGAGTGAAAGTTAGACTTTTACTTGGAAAGTACTGGAAGGAATAAATAATAACCATAATGTCCAGCGTATTGTACTGTTAGACATTTTGACTTCACGGATGATCCAGTGACTTAAATGATTGCCATTTCGGCTGATACCTTGGCAGAAAATATATTTTCTGCGTGATTTCCATATGACTCCAGCAACTAGCAGTATTTTGTTTTGAACACTACAAATGCTTTAATCTATTTAGTCGCATACCGGTAGCCAATACGTTAGAATAGATTTTTAGTTACGTCCAGCATTTAAAATTTTTGAGTGCATGAGTGCACTAATAGCGTAGTGGTTTAAGTGGTCGCCTCGCCATTGCCGCCGCGCCGAGTGTCGTGGGTTCGATCCCCACACGATACAAAAATTTGTTTGATCCACATATAGTTGTCCCGAGTCTGGGTGTTCTTTGTGTCCGTTGTTTGAATGTTTAAAGTTCCCGGCGGTAGAGAATCATTCCTAGTGCGGGAGTTCTTAAAAAAACATGACAGATTAAATACGAGTTTCGTCGCTACGCAAGGCGTCCACAGGACTATTTAGTATTTAGTAATGAATGACGCGGCTATCTACCATAAAAAACGTTCGATATGTCCACCATGTATTGTAATAGATGGTGAGAAATCAGAAGATAGGTGGTGGATTCCTCTCTTCGCAATTATAATTTTACAGTAAAATTCTGTTCCCACTAAAATGAAACGACGAACACTAGTTCACGTTCGCCGAATCTACTGAATATGCATGTTCGCCCGCCATAATTGTTTTCATTTACCGTGTGAACGAAATTTTGCTTGCACAGAATTCTTTGGAACACCATGTGGAAATGCCGCTTTACTCAAAACAAAACTTTTATAACTGACATTGCCTGTGTGCGTTGCAATCAATAACATCTTATACAATCTCCCATATTTACAAACATCTCTGAATATGTTTTACACAGTAGTAAACTGTTATTATAATTCTTATTCTTGAACTGAGTAAGATTATTATAAGGTACCATTGTTATGTCAATGAGTGATAATGTTTAATTACAAAGATAAATATTACAAGTGACAAGACAGTGCTCCTATTCTGGTGTTACCTACCGCGACCAGTCGTATTGAACCCTAGGCGGGTAAAGACGAAAAAGTTTTTATTCAGTATAATTAATCTATACCAATATTATAAAGCTGAAGAGTTTGTTTGTTTGTTTGGTTGAACGCGCTTATCTCAGGAACTACTGGTCCGAATTGAAAATTATTTTAGTGTTGGGTAGCCTATTTATTGAGGAAGGCTAATAACATTACGCTACAACCCCCATGGGTTCACCCGCGTTTATCATTACTGCGCCGCCCCCATGGGCGGCGCAGTAATGATAAACGCGGGTGAATCCGCGGGCACATCTAGTATACACATATTTATTCAAAGTTATACCTAGTATATAAGTAAAGTAATAAAATATTGTATAGTATACTAGATTCAGCACGCGGCTTCGCTCGCGTAAGAAAATGTAGTCTAGTTTAGGTTAGGTAAGTAACAGTCCTTCTTCTCTGGTTGAAAGTAGTACTAGTAGCACATCTCATTTTCTGTTCCCTTGACAACGTGTATGCGAAATTTCATGATGATCGGTCGAGTAGTTAAGGCGTAAAAGCGAAACAAGCAAACTCACATTCGCATCGCAAATATTAGTTAGACTTGGGATAGACATAGTATTTAAAATTCTATGTTACTGTATTTTAATAGTTCGATTGTTAAACAAGACGTGTATCTGACAGTAAATATCAGTAGAGTACATGAAATAACGCAACAATTTTAGCTAGAACGTACTCAATGTCCAAGAGATATAGGTATAGAGTGAAGTTTAACCCAACGCGCGAAAACTAGTCTCGAATATCAGTTTAATAAAGTGACACTTATTAAATAAATCTACTGTTTGTTACTGAGGGTCGTAATATATATATGTAAATGAAACCACAGATGTAGGTAAGTTAAAACAGTTTAAACTATCTAACCTCGGACTGTCACACAGATGTATATTTAAAAGTTCTCCGTAATATTTTTGAAAGATATGTGAAGTCTGCCAACCCGCACTGGGCCAACGTGGTGGACTATGGCCTAACCCTTCTCACACTGAGAAGAGGCCTTGGCCCAGCAGTGGAATAGTTTAATAAAGGGCGATATTATAATATTTTCTTGTCAGTGATTTCCAACCAGTTATTCGGTAATAGTGTGCTATTACCGAATAACTGGTTGGAACATGACGACAGGTCGGTATGAATCTTATCTACTTTTAGCTAGCTATTATTAATTTAGGAATCTATTTACAATTTACATTCCACAGGTTGAGCCCTGTGGAATGTAATTCCTAATAGACTCCTTCTTCCTAAAAATAGACAAAATTCATACCTACATCTCCTCATGTTCTTCAAGCATATAAAAATGACTATGAATGAAGCACCTAAGATATATCAGAACCGTACCTAAATGAAAACCCGCTTTGCAAAATCTGCAACTTACAATTGACATCCATTCAAAACGTACTCTTCTCCCTAGCATGTATTATTCCCAAATCATTTGGGACCGGCTTTTCTGGTCTAACCGGATTTGACTGGATATCAGTTTTTACACGGACCGGCTGCCATCTGACCTCCGCGATCCGAAGGCTAACGATACCCTAAGGCTAGACCAGTGTCAGGATATTATAGGACACTGACTTCCCAATAACGACTGCCATAGATGTTCATGGCAGCCGGGACCGACGGCTTAATGTGCTCTCCAAGGCACGGAGCAGGCGATAATTGACAATCAATACGCACATAATTTCGAAAAGACATATAACTTCCGAAAGTCAAAGGTGCGCGACGTGGGTTCGAACCCGAGACCCTCTGCATTGCAGTCTGTTAGTCTCCCCACGGAGCTATCGCACTGAGCTATTTAGAACATACTGATTCAACATAATACATAACGCATTAAAGTCAATAGGAAACAATGTGGGTTTTGCTTAGAAAACTGTAATATTGTTTATAATAACACCAGCCGAGTTAAATAACAATCTCACACTGGTGAAAAGCCATCGGATATTAGTTTTTTAATAGGATATACTGCAATGTGGATGTGAATAAGTAAATGTACGTAGGCACTGTATAACATTAGAGCTATTTCCCCGTTTCCTGTAATTACTGCGTACGTTTATAATTAAATATGAAACTTTAGCGGAACTACAACCACATCCTCTTACTTCATTTCACTCTCAAATCGAAATATATGCGTATACTTGCTTATAGAAACATATTTTGACTTGAGCCCATAATTTATTATGGTATACATATATGATCCTACTCGAACTAGATATTATCTGAAAGCCAATTCTCGTAATAAAATTTGTTCAAAATGGAATTCAAATCTCAGCTAATATACGTTAAATGTAAACTGAAATAAAATTTACTTCACCACCACATTTAATAATATCGTCTATGTATACTCAACTTTGAACAGATTTCTCTGGGCGAATTGGTCCTCTTATCTTGAAAAATATATAATCAAGGAGCTAATAATACCACCATTATTACAAGTATCCAAGTAACATAAAATATTCATGTATTGTCTTATGTCTACGCGAATGTTATACATTAACCCTTACCCACTGACGTGTCATTTTGTTACTATGCCACTAACGTACGGATGGTATACGTACATAATTTTGAAGACCTCCTGATACATCAATAGAATGTAACTCTGGTGATTATTGCAATGTCCTTATAAGACATATTTAAATAAAATAGGGATTATAAAAAAACAGTTAAAGTTTTCATAAAAAAATATATATTAACCAATAACCTTAGAGGTAATGAAACTTACATATATATTTTTTATAAATTAACACAATAATATTCTCTGACAATAGAAACTTGCTTTTTTGTTATATTATTTACTAAAGAATGCTTTAATTAGAAAAAATTACAATCGTTATAAATCACAATACAAATACACACTTTTGAACAACAGTTTTTGCAGGCAGTGAGTTGTAATTACTACGTATAGTAATAATAGTGCAATGGTTGGTCGGTTTAGAGCACTGCAAGCAGCGCAAAATAAAGTTTTAAACGAAAAACCGTTTGGATGTCGTACTACGTACGACTACATATGTACGTACGTCAGTGGTTAAGGGTTAAAATACTTTATACGGATTTTGTCGCGGTGTTTATTTTCAATGAAATATTCATTTGAATTTCTCGCATAAACTCTTGAACTTAACTTGTCACAACTAGAACCAAACTAGTCACGTACCAAACGTAGATGAATTATCTCCCGAATGTGGTTACGTTCAGAATTTTTCTATCTGCCAACAGTATACCGCGAGACAAGAGGAAAATCTTCTTCAAAACAGAGGTTTGGTGGGCAAAGTGCAACTGTAACGAACCACAATACATATTTTCGTATCTAGTAACAAATACATGTTGGGCTCTGTTATTTATTGTGTGTATGTGGTAGAATATTATTATTATTATTATTTGCTTGGCAAATATACATATTTATCAAATCAGACCCTATCCATAATTCCATTGGCGTTTGACAATATATATTTACTAGATTTTGCCCGCAGCTTCCCTTGGGAACAGTTCTTTTTTCCCTGCAGTACACAATATACCCCATGTCCCTTTTTGTACCCCTGACAGCGTATATCCAAAATTTCATAGTTATCGGTGTAGTAGTTAAGCGTAACAAACAAACTCACATTTATAATACATATTTGTTAGGATTACAAACATAAATAGTCTGATAGCTATATCACCAATGGGGTAAGCAGATTAAGTACACCCACATTTCCCCAACTATGTTTTAGGTCCAACGTAATAGGGGCCGAGTTTGTTGGCATCTATCGGGCGCAGTTCTAGACTGCGTGCTGTTACTGAGAATTCTTACAGAATTATAAGATACAGAAAAATCCAATAACGCTGCTCTACCCGAAAACCTAACCCGACATCTCATACACAGTAGTCGCTTTTAATACCGTTGCGCAATCGAGGCAATCCTATGATTAAATATAATAATGACTTTAATAATATGCTACTAAAATGAAAACTTAAGTTTAAATTATGGTTTATCGATATCCAATCTCAGGCTAGAGGCAGCCTTTTGTTCATATCAATATAGAAACTAATTCAATAACATTCTAATGCAACTAGTAACAATCCAACCATTCATCATCATATTGCTTTAAAGTAGAACATTAACACCGGTGATATAAATATCACAACATATATCAAATATATCATTAATTCATGTTAGTTTATCACTCGATTCAAACAATAATACTATCTGCATAAAACCCTCAGGCAATATACATTTTATATAAAATGCACACAACCACTTATTATAAACATATTTTTGAAGAAGCATCGTTTGATGACACACATAGATATTCAAATAACTTTCAAATTATAATTGAAGACAACAGTGCATGCAGGTGATATACAACCTATTTATTGTATAATTTAATGGAAGCTATACATTATTTTTAAAGATATTTAATTTTAAAAGATCTTTCTTTCTTCTTTTGTTTGAAATTGATAATGTTGATGATAAAAAGTGTTATGCACACCAATTAAAATACATAATACATATTTGAAATCATAATTACAATTAAGAGTTAATATGTTGTTAATTCGTTTGCCTTTGAATATGTAATTTAATTATCTAATTTTGTAACTAAACGTAACACAGCTTAAAGCTATTACAATCTATTCGATTGCTTAGTCGTAACAAACTGCGATTAGACTTATGGGATATGAAAATAGTGTTGTGTAACAACGCAGCGATATTCTAGTAGAGGTGGCTGTGGATAAGTTCGGGTTCACACTGTTTACAATACGCTATTGTAAGAGAATTTACTGTCTGTTTCTAAAGGCTAATATATTTGCAACTCTTTCTATAATATACCAATTTATGAGCTCAGAAAATCAATTGATTTTATTATAACAATCGATTTTCTTCGGTAACTAAAACAGAAATACAATGTATGGAAATGTATATGTATAATACGCTTGCGATCCGCTAATAAACCGAATGACAAATGTAGAAGGAAGCGCATGAGTCCGCCGACAGATCATTTGCTCACATCACGATTGACAGATTGGAGCACGAACGTTGTTGATTGGACTCTACACGAGTCGCAGACAGCTGCAGAACAGCGGGCGATATTTACCCGGCTCATTGTAATAATATGGGAATCGATCATTTCACGAAACTATACATCTATAACTACTAATATAATTGAGATATACATTTTTTCTATTTATCTATAATCTATATGTTTACTGACCAACCTTAACAATATTAGAATGACACTTTCCCTGAGTAACATTAAGTATATTAATATGATATAATGAGCATTGCTGTGGCAGAAAGCTAGTCCTTTAACAAATATAAAGGACACTGAACTCTCTTATAAGGATATTTGGCAATAGTTACAAAAAACATAGTTAAAATCAAGACGAATTACAAAGAAAAATAAAATGCTGTTGTTTGAAGGTTTATAAATAAATCGTAAGTATGAAAAGATCAGAAGAATATCATCAACATCTATACAATCAATATTTCGTAAGTAGGTTGCTAAAAGAAATGGACACAACGCCCTCCTAAAATACTTTTAATCACAAATAGAACATTTTTATGTTTAATATGTGTGAGAATGAGAATATTTAAACTCATCATCATTAAAACGATTCAATTTTCTTCGTGATGTGGGCGTATACGACATAATCTCGGTTCGCTTTTACATCGACGTTCATCTGTTAATTATTTGAACATAAAGCTGTTATAATTACTCGGAAGACATTAGCATCAAAACATGTGATGTACGTAATCGTTTCTTATGTAGCAGCGAGTTTAACTTATGAAAAGAAAATTGATTGATAGCCAAAAGTCTTAACCTTATCAATCATATTACGACACTCCTAAAACGCATACTAAGTCTAATAATAATTAGTATGAGAACAGTCTACGAAAAGACAATGAGAATATGACTTGATTACGCTAATATTTTCCAGTTGCAGCTTATCTTTTATCATGTAAGAGTCCTAAACAACTATTAAGGGAGTTAGTCAAACTATATAGATAAATAAATTTAAAGTATGAACGTTGTATGGCACAGCGCTTGAAACCTAACGCAGCGGGACCTCCACTACAGGTAGACTTCGCTAGCTCGAAGACAATACTTTTTTTACTAGATGAAAGGAACCAAGGAAGAGGAAGGTTTTCTGTACCCTGACAACGTGAATGTGAAATTTCATGATGATCGGTCTAGTAATAAGGACGTGAAATCGTTACAAATAAAATAACTTACTTTACATTATGTATTAAAATTATACTTTTAAAATTAGGATTATTTATTTCCAAATATAACTGAGTACTAGTCTACTATGTAATATTTACATTGTCTGCAGAACATATCATGTGTCAACGTCTCATATTCTTTCTTTCTTAAATATCAAATCGCTATTCGCTTTCATTGTTACCCTTCCCCATCCACATTGGGAGCGTGTGAGAATTTCTAACAATGCATGCAGTAGGACGAGCCGTCAATAAGCCGGTGCACCGATACATTAATCAAGTGAGACGTGAGGTAACACCGGTGGAGCAGTGGAGCGCCGGGGCTGATGCGCGGGTGAAAGGTGGACTACATGTGTAGCACGATGTTAACTCATGACATGAGTTATAACTCGGCTCTGCAGGCCTGAAAGGTTATGGCGTGGCACGAAAATTTAAGAAACATTTTTGATTCCAATGCGTATAGACAATTTATTAGGTTTAACTGCACGATACTACTTTGTGTAGTAATTGTGGAATGCCCCAGCCACTACACTGAGTGTTGTGGGTTGGAATCCCACCAGTATAAAAATTTATGTGATCCACAAATCATTGGGCTGTTAAGAGTCTGGGTGTTCTTTGAACAACGGTTGTTGTTTAAATGTATGTAAAGTCCCCCGTGATACAGAAATTCTTGTTATTGCATGAATATAATTATTAAAAAAACGCTTTTATATTACCGAAGTGGTATGTCTTATTATAAAAACGTATTTTTATTACGAGCACAACGTAAAAGAATATTGTTTTACTAAAACGTACGTGCATTGCAGTCTAGCAGCAAGAATAAGAGGAGAGATGGCGATACTTAACCTCAATTTTGACGATTCCATCTTGATATAATTCAGGCGGATCTTCAGCTGTCCATTTCGCTCAGTATTTAGAGCGTGTGGATAGAAGGGCGACACTCAAGAGATTTAGCTAAATGCGTCGCAATAGTTTTGCAATGGGCTCTTTATATACCGACACTTCAGCAAAACTCAATTTGAAATCATCGTCATCATAAAAGTGACTCCATTATGTTAAATCTTTTCTAAGGATCATTTTAAGTAATTGATAAATATGTATGGATCAGTTATTTAATTTCCACATAAACATATATTTATATCTTTATTTTGTATGTACGTCGCGTGTTCATAATAATATCTACCAATAATATCACGAACGGGTAGAGATTCCAATGTAAATAGCGGTCAAATGATTTGATTTAGTATTTTGTCTTGAAACGAAACTGTTAAAATAATGCTTAACTAATCGAAGAGTTCGACTGTACAGTAATTTTAACTAATAATTTGTTTGATGTATTTCAATATCGGTAAAGTATACAATTTAAACTCACATCTCAGAAAGCAATGTAATCGAACAAATATTTCTTAAACGTAATCAGTGTTCCGGATATTTTTTAATCGCATTCTCAGCGCAAGGGCCCAACTTTCGAAAGGCGGCGCAGGCGTGAAACGCGACACAATGGAAGTTCGTGAGCGAGGCCCGCGCGCCAACACGCGGGACGTCCAAATGTTTACGCGATTAGATAACATCGATAAGATGCGATTGCTTACCAACTATTGATTGTAATCTATTAAACAATCGACGAAATATTAGTTGAAAGCCAATTTTATGTACAATTACTGTCTACAGTCGTTCTTTTTTATTTTTACCGGGTAAGGAACAAAATTTAATATTAAATGTTGCAGACATCTTTTACCAAAGTAAATTCTTTTCAGCTAACTCATTACTAATTCTGACCGCTGCGCCACGTAGTCTTTAGAGACATTAAACGAACAGTCACCGAGAACACCCAGACGGAAATCTATTATCTGTGGATTGCACAAATTAATGTCGCCCAGAAGGGAATATCAAGGTGTCCACTTAACGCGTGTCTGTCGTTAATCTTAGCATATGGCGGCGCACAAACTTGACTCAATCAAACCGAAACTGACTCCGAAGCGTAAACAATTAGACCGCACCTATCACGACGCAATCACTCAGATAAGTCCCCGTCGCTCGTCGTAAAACAGTCAAAGTACAGCTAGCCATTAAGAAGCACTCTGCAAGCATAGATCTGTTGGTAGTGACCATACATCTCGCTATCACAGCCGTAATGGTCGCCATCAGCGTCTATCACGAGTCCAAGCCACGATCACCTTCGCGTGTTCGCCATAAAAAACATCCCTTTGTTACCACTTACTGTGCTTACTTTAACAATTAATGTTTGGCCCATAGTTACTTCCAATTCATTTTAATTATTATCATGTGACCTGTCTATATGCATCCCTTCTTTTGCCATCTGTTTACAATATTGCTATATTTTAGAAATTTCCTGTAGTAATTTAAAGTAAACTGTACACTGTATACAACAGAAGGCACCTGTAAACTATACCCTCTAACACATGGGTACCACCCACTATCTACAGTGTCGTAGGCATAAAGTAGGCGAGAAGTATATGTGGACGTCGGTGCCTTCCCATTGATGTTGTACAAGCGCGATACTATTTCATGTAACACCTGCATTTCACCTAAATACTCTATGAATTGATTTAAGGAAGGCCAGTACACTGTTCCATGCTTAAATTTGATCGTTATTACATGAGTATTGTGTTAGAAGTATACCAAGGTGTTTTTAGAAATATATGTATTCCCAAAAACATCTAAGCTATTGGCATTGCCATTGCTTAGTTTTGTAGCGTATGGTTATAAAACTAAGTAGCTTATTTTATTATTTAACTATACAAACGAAGCTAGGGGCAGCTGACTATTTATTTACTTAGCAATGCCACTATCTATAGTCCGCATTACGTCTATGAATGTCCGTGACATTTTTACATTAAATTTTCAGTTTTTTTACATGCTACTATAGAACTTGAGGCTACGAACTTGTGATGATGTGAGTATTAAATCGTAGAATAAATAATAAATAGTACTGGAATGGTAAATGCAATTAAGCAACATTGTTGCATTCAAGGGCCGGGTATATGTGGATAGTATGAGATCTACGTTAAGCTGGAGATTACCCATTTTAGTTAAAGGCAATACCCAAATAACTCACTGCATTAAGCCGTTCAATAAGTTAAGGTTGACTGTCTCTGTGGTAGAATATTTAAAATAATCAAGTTCCAAGTTATACGAAATAGGGTTTAAATCCGCGTATGTTTATTTTGGTCAAGTTTCCTGCGGCGGATTGATTATTTTAATATAGAAATTAGCTAATTATGAGTGATGATGTCAGCCAATTCAATGACCATATTTATATATAAAAAACTATATAAATCATATATTTATATTCGGATATATATCCGAATATAAATATATGATTTATATAGTTTCGAAATTCGTCAAAAATTGCGAAATTTGTCGACTATAATAATTGACATATGTCAATTATTATAGTCGACGAATTTCGCACAACGTTATTATCAATTTTAAACAAATTTCCGGTTTCCATAAAAAAATATAAATTATATTTGCAAAGACAGATTTTTACTGATAAATAATAAGGTACATATATTATAAATAACTTTCCAAGAGAGTATCTAGGTGTAAATAAAACAAATTTCAACACAAATCAACACCACAAAGTCCTGAGTTCCTTCCTTAGCTTGAATAATAAGTTAAAAGGAAACCGATCTCTGAATAAATCCGCCGATTACAATCGAATAGATAACATTACACTATGCGCTACAAAGTGGGAGCCTCATTCTCAAACGTTTTTTACGAGCTGGTTGAGGAGACTAACTGTTCCAGCCTCACGATTGAAATAAATGGCCTTACTTGTTCGTTCTAACAATCTGAATATACACATAAGCTAAAAGTCAATACAGATAAAGAATTAAAGTCGTTTACGCATTTTTTTTGGATCCGTGCAGTGTTAAAGTCATGTAGATTTTTCGTGTGTGACGTGACCAGGGAATTTAGGTCCACGAGATTTCTTTATTGTTTAAAACTAAATTTTTCCGTAACTTAAATATAAATGTAAACGGTCAAGGAGTTACATGTTCGGTCAGGTGCTTCTGACCTTTCCTGTTTGCATTGGGTACTGCTGGGTAGGTCGCTGATGTAGTTTCAGTTCCAGAGATCCACCCACCATACGAAACAGCGAGTTGGCATACCGTGGGGATTTTAGTCGTTAGGCCCGAAGTCTCGGGAGAGTCCGACATAACCCTTTAACCTCTTTTGAGTTTTGAGTGCGGCAGCTTACAGATAATTTGTTGACGAATAATATTCTTAGTATTAATAATATTGATTAAAATAAAAACTCTTACATTACACCAAGTCGATAAGAATCTGTCAAACTTACCTGTAACAAAAATTTGTAATTGTTAATTCATAAACTAAACAAGCATTACATTTAATTTGTCGCTTTATCATTTTAATTTTGATAAAATGTTATTTCAAGCAATCAACATATCGAACGATGGAATCCATGATAGGTGACTTACAAATAGTCAAATCACTAATTTTTTTGGATACAGGTACAGATTAAATTAAATCAGATGGGCAGCTGTAAACAACGCGCTGAAACGCACACGCGCGTAACTATAGCCGCGTTCGTATACCGATTTCTCGATCAAGCTTTAAAGGGATAGTTTCTATTTAATTTGTATTTAAATCTCAGCTATAAGTATCTAAAGTACGGAGTGTTAGTATCCAAAAAGATCATGTTATAATTTTTAACAACATTCTGATTTTAGATACACGAATGTGCTACAGAAGGACAGCACAAAACCGTTTGTGTTAATCCATTTAAAGATTCCGACTCTAAAAAAGGTATAATGTCAACGGCAAATACCTCACTAACCTTCGGTTGATGGTTGACATAGCAAAGGCAGACAAGCTTGTGAATCTTGGCACATTTCTTAAAGTCGTTTGTGGCTGCCGCCAACAGGTGTCACTAGAAATTAACATGGGCAAGACTTGAATGACATGTCACACCCGTACTGGTAACTTGTGCGAGTGAAGTTGTTTCCAGACACTAGAGAGAACAGTAGATTCAATTTTGAAATAAGAATTTGTCCAATAATTCCATATTTGAATAGCGCTTTGGAGACTACGGACCTAATAATATCACGTTCGAAACTATGTTCAGAATATGGAGCCTTTCACCAGTATATCTTTTCAGTTGCCATAATCAGCAGAAACACTAGTAAAAGCCGTTTTGAGACATAAGCTTCAAAGGATTTTATTGTTGATATACATGCAACGTTAGGAGCTATGTAATTGCCAGCTTATTTCTTTTCGGTAACAGTCGTTTCGAGACTGGGTAGCCCTTATAGAACCAGGAACCAATAATAATTAATCATCAGGCCAGAATGTTTTTGGGTAACGACCACAGACAAGAAAATTCCTCAACATTAACTCGAAGTTTGACGAGGAATCCAATCTAGGATATGGCGTATGGCAAAAATATCACACCGCGTCATATCTTCATAAATATATTTAAACCCCTTGCTTTAAATAAAGAAAAGTTTCGATACTAGATAAGTGCTATTAGTTTTAAAAAATTAACCGGCCTTGATTATAGCCATATGACATCCTGTCTAAGCAATTTTGCAAATAAAATTAAGCAAATTTGCTACAACATTAACATGCTTATGTTGTTATTACTTATGTATTAATTTCATGCTGTCCTACACTACTTATCTAGAAATTAAAACAATATGTACGACGCAGGAGTACTCCGTATACCATTATGCACTTGCGATTTATGCATTAGCGTACCTAAGCTTATTTTCTAGGGGTGGGACCGGCTTTTAAACATGTGTGGTCTTCGCATAACCCTAGAATGTTCTAGCGCGTGGCGAGAGATGCAAATCTGATGGAAAGATCAGTCGTGAGCGCGCTCGTCAGTTAGAGCACCGGCAAATTTTCTGGTTGAGCCACATATTCGGCTTAACCGGGTAACAAGAGGCTTCGCCACAGCAGGCTAATCTTTTCCACCGATCCTTTAGCCTTTTCTTATGGATACTTTAAATTAAAATATAGAATATGACGATATTCTTAGGTGGACCCACCTAATTTCGCTCTTATTTGCACTAATGCTCACGTGACTCTTGCGGCCACTCCCGATGGTGTAAACGAGTCTTTAGATATAGACCCGGTTCAGGATAATAAGCTTAACTTATCGTGCTGAAGTAAAACCCGAACAATATTCAAGAAAGCAAAGATATTGTCCGCGCAAATTAACGATACAAGGACAACACCGTGGCAGACACTATCTTCTCAGATTACCCGACCTTTACATATCAGGCAAGCGTTTCCTATCGAGTATTTCCAATAGCGACTCGACTTCTCGGGATAGCCGTTTAATATAGCCATCGCACTATTTCCATTTCTATTGGACCCTATGGGTATATTTATAACGCATGTCGTTTTGTTTACTAACTAGGTATGTACTTATTTGTAAATGTAATATAGTCTAGTATATAGGGTGAATGTGTGTGTCGCAGTAGATCGGGGATGACCCAAGGTAACATTCCCTGATTAGGTCGTAGACATCCTAGAGAAAGGCTTATAGTTAAGGCTTGTACTTAAGGGTTTAAGAGTACTCTTAACTAACGAGCGTATGCAAATAATGTAATGCGAGAGCAATATATCTGAAGGTACCATAGCAAATGGAGATCTATCATCTGCATAGATCTTTCGAAAATACACATAAGTCAATATGAATTTGGTTTCCGCTATGGAATTGCCTTGTATCGCAGGTTACTTTACAAAAATTTAAGCAACGACGGGGACAAAGAATACCCAAATCAACAATTCGAAACAGCTATTTCTATTCTAGATCACGCAATTATTTGTGCCTTGTGCGAATCGGACCCACAACTGGCGAGGTCACAACTTAAACCACTGCGTCATCCTACAGTCATCATCAAGCAGTGATTTTTTTAAATCTGTCCTTATATTTGATAGATTGTTTTAACAGTTAGATAAACTGTTATTATGATACTTTATGCTTGATATTTCATTGCATTGTCGAGTCCGCCTCGCAACCACGAAAATGAATACTACCGATTATTATAAATTAAACTTATCAACAAACTTTATTAAGTGGAAATTTCAAACGTCGAAGCAGTATAGGTACAGTATTTCATCGACGGCACATTTCTCTAATCATTATTAACTCTGAATTTTACTTTCACCTACTCGGGTATCAAATACGCAACCTCACGATCGTCACATAAAACTTATAGAGGATTGAATAATCGGTAATTTAGCATACATGTTTGTAATGTAATCTTTATGGCTGTGTCTAAATATATTTACTCTTGTTTCCAAAAAGTTAGGCAGCGCGGATAGTTTGGTACAAAATTTTTCATTTGCGTTCTTAAATAATATTGGCAAGATCAATGCACTATTTTCATAATCTATTTGACGATCAATTTCCTTGTTACGTGGTCGCGATGGTCTTATAACGGAAGAAGACGCAGACGCAACACAGTTCTGTCATAGGAATGCCATTGTGGCACATCAATCAACGCGCCTTCAGTTATTCACTTGCAAGAAGTTACCTCCTAAGACGGTGGACTTGTTACTACGAAGAGACTATATAATTTACTTTATCAATATTAGGAATTTAGAATTACTCCTAAATAATATTAAAAATGTAAATATGAATTTGTTTGTTTGTTACGCATTCACGCCTTAATTACTCGACCGAGTATCATGAAATATCGCATACACGTTGTCAGAGCTACAGTAAAGGACATACAACCTTTCATCCATAAAATAAGTACTGTTCCCGAGCAAGCGAAGCTATAGATAACATACTTTGTTTACGGGCGATTAAAAAAAGGAAGAAGATTTTGAAAGAAACTCAATGCAGACAAAAAGGTAGGCTCAGCCTTAGCTAGTTATTGTAGCTGCTTGCTATTGGATGTTCATATAATTGTTGCTTCTGTTTATAGCTGTTCTAGCGTACAACCAACAATTACAATAATATTCTATTGTCAGGAAAATAATAATATATGAGAAGCAATAGCTACTAATATAAAAATCCAAAGGCCGCTTATCCGACCACAATGACCGCATACTAAAATAAAATGGATTTCTGTATCCAACACTTGTGAAGGCTATTTTCGCTTAACTGTAGATATAACTGACGCAAGCGTTAGCGTCGCTCATACGTGTAAGCTTTCCCTTATTTATGTTTTCATGCGGTACGGTATGCGTGTATGCAAAGCTACGGGTACAAAGTTGGAGAATGGACAATGCAGTTAATATACCTATTATGTTTTTTACTAGCTGTGCCCCGTGGTTTTACTCGCTACTCTCTAAGGGTTGGTTGATATTAGATATAGCCTGTAATCCACCTTAATAAGTAGGTAACAAAATACATACATGTATATTTCCAAATCTGGCTGGTACTTCTAGACGAGACCAGCCCTAGCTCTTTTTGAGCTCATTAGTCGTCGTTTTCACTTCAAACAAATCCTTCTATGGTTTTCTGTTTAATAAATAATCATTCCCAAGTTTTCAATTTCCTTAACTCCACCCAAATTTCCGCTTGAAATAGTTTTCACAACCTTTCGCCATCTGGCGCCTAGTACGACCGCTCCTCTTGCTCTATCTGATTCCAGAAATTAGCACGTTCGAACAAACAAATGAACAATATCTTCAGCTTTATAATATTAGTGCAAAATTATTTAAAAGATTGTTTCCGCACTGGTCATAATGTATGCACTCGGAATAATTATTTGTGAATCATATTTTTAGTCTCTTGCTGTGACTCGCTATAGTCGGTGCTGGATTGTGCCGAGTTAAACCATTACAACTTTCGAGCAGTTAAAGTAAAGTTTAAAATTTTAAGTAACATTAGTAGTTTAATAGTTAATTATATAATAATAATGTTTTTAAATTAAATAACGCATTCAAATCCGTATATAGTAGTATAATATCAGCATGCAAAGTGAGTCTGGACATTTTCGTAACATTTCATCCGTACGGCACTATACCTGGAACGGTCACACTTCAGAAACTGCTTAGAAATCATAATCGAGTACCGTTGAAATATGAAATGTACCTCGTATTGGAACATGAATTAGAGCGATTAAACTTGAACGCCTAAAGTCTCATCGTATTACCAGAGAATTGCCTTTTATTAGGGGTAACACACACTATAGTCAACGCATTTAGACCGTTTGACGTGCCGCGCGTATCGGCTACGTACAAATGCACTGTTACAAAACACGCACATATAATGTATTTGCGTAAGCATTTTAGTATGTCCCACTGCCGGGCAAAGACCTTAAAGAACAATTGAGTGCCACAAGGCAAGTTCCGGCTACGGTGAAGACCTATACCGAGATAGCAGAATAACTTGGATGCCTTTGAAAGGGGAAAAGATGAGTGAAGGTGGGCGTTTTGGAGATCAGAACCATAACTCTTCCTCCTCTTAGCTAATTATCATTGCTTCTATGTACATATATACCTATATCAAGTGTATAAAATAGTGATTCTATAGCTATTCCTAATTATTCACCTAGCTTACTATATACTATAGACACACACTTGATGAAAATGTCAAAATTGAGAGCAAATAGTGATTGCTTGCAGAATAAACAGCCGCGAATTATAATTTTCATCAGATCTGTTTACATCCTGGCGCTACTGCTCTACCCAATACTAGAAAGGTTAGGCCAAACTCTACCTCTGTGGCCCGGGTATAATGGTAGACTGTTACCTATCTTTGAGAACATTATAGAGAACTAAGTTTAGCCTAACAAATTTTTGTCCTAGTCGGATTTGGGGATGGAACCCATAACACTCCGCGCAGTCGCTAAACTAAAATTTCCCCACAACGAACCAAAACGCACCGAGACTGTGGTGTATGTGTGTGGCTTTACCGGTGCCAAGCTTGCTGCCTTTCATTTAATACTGATTGCCTGAGAATGGAAAGGTTATCAAATCTGTTACGACGTTACATGGAAATGCGTAAATGGATTGTTACAACCGATTACAAGTACGCCGACTTGAGTTTGAAAGCTACGCAATTTGTTATTGTTCAATATGAATTTATTGTGTTGGCGTGTGAGTGTTAGTGCAAATGCCAGTCATAATGTTTCTGGTTCGATTTCTGGCAAAGGTAATGTGGGCATAACAATACCAGGAATATCAATAGCATATAACCGGCTTTGTTAAAGTTTATACGTTCTCAATGCTAAAGACGAAGACTACGAGGGCCTCCACGAATACATAACGTCTACTTAACGAAAATGGTGAAAACAAAGCTGGTAAAATATGAGAATGATATTTTCTGCCAAGCTTTCGGTATATATAGGAAGTGGGTAAGAGGCCCGTGCGCAGCCGTGGGCAGTTTATTAACAAGACTGACATTATTATATAGTTTATTGCTAGTAAGCTGTATATTCACTGACATATTAGCCTAGCCGTACACGAGCCACACACGTCAACCACAAAACATATGAAATTTAATTCGTGGCGTATGTCAACCGCCAACCATTTGCGAAGTATTCATATAAATAGCTAGAAATTAGCAAGATTTATTTGATTATTTATTTTACATCAAATAGAACGACTTGCACCAATTACACTATTTAATCATTATTTCATAATATAATATAAATTTAAAATGTAGCATTCACAAATTCTGCTCACAGTACCTCATACAAAAATATCAACTTCAGGTTTAAAGTCCAAGAGAGCGTTAAGCTGCTTTAGTGACCGAGGTATGGGTGAGTTAAAGCGTGCCACAGTACGGGCACGCTGAAACCGCCAGCAATCGATGCTTTCTACCACGACAATAGTTGTTAGGCACAAACAATCTACAACATTTGTCGTGAAGAATCGATGCCTCGATCATACCTCGATAATTTTGCAGGTTCCAACTATCTGATCGTATGACCGCCTCATATCTAATGAGTTAAAACCTAAAGAACCCAACAAAAATTTTGCAGGATACAGATAGGGTTAGTAACCAGATAAGATAGGTCATCTAGAATGAGAGATATACCGTCTTTCGCTCATAGTTACTCTATTTTATTTTAAAAGTCATCTTCGCAACAATGTCTCTACCAGAAGTAACTTTATAAACATAAATTTAACGGACACAAAGACGCCTAGTCCAAATACCACTATTTATGTACACTATTTATTCCGAACGGGAATTGATCACGCAACACTAGCGCATTGGTAGTGATGAGGCGATCGCATAAGCCACTGCGCCAGCTACGATCGCATCGGTGTTAGTAACCAGCATATAGAGCCGCGAGCACAACACAATGTATTGCCGACATTCGTTTAAAGAGCTGTCCATTTATCTTGCCCGGAATTAAAGCGCGTTTCTCGGGAACAGGAAGATACGCCGGATATTATATTGTGCATTGCTTGCCTAAAGTAACTATTCTGTTATCTTCATTAATTTATTATTACACTGAATAAGTAGGTGTTACTAAGTTTATTTACATAAATAAAACTTTAACAAATCAATTAGCAGGCAACCAGTGAAAAAAGGCATACTCTGAGCGCGAGCTCCGAATGTTGGTCTAGAGATTGATATACAATTTAAAAAGGTCATATAAATAGTCACGCTTAAATGCCTATGGATGGCGTAGTGGTTTAAGTGGTCGATTTGCTAGTGCTACTGCGTTAAGTGTCGCAGGTTCGATCTACAAACAAAATAAAACTTTAATCCAAAAACAGTTGTACCGAGTCTATGTATTCTATGTATCCATTTTTTGAATGTTTATAATATAATAATAATATTCTATCACATACACGCAACACCATCTAGCCCAAACTAAGCAGAGCTTGTACTATGGGTACTAGACAATGGATAAACATACATAGATACTTTTTTTTTTTTTGTAAATACATACATATTATACATAGAAACACCCAGACCAAGACAAACATCCATGTTCATGCACACAAATGTTTGACTTGTGCAGGAATCGAACCCGCGACCTCAGGCGTGGCAGTCAGTTACACTAACCACTACGCCATCGAGGCCGACTATAAAGGTTCTTGCGATATAGGAACTATTCTTTGTGCGGAATTTGTCAAACAAAGTGTTTTTAAGCTAAGACTATATTAGTCATCCACATTTCATCGACTATGCTTATCCGCGTTGCATAGGTGTGCCTATTAAAGTCTACATGTCACTAGAGACTCTGTACTGCTACTGAGAAATACTTTAAAGAAAAAGCAAATAATACTTCGACCAATCCAGATCTCGAACATGCGATTGGCCGCAAGCAAAACGCAAATTTCTGCCTCAAGACGAACGAGACTGTCATCTAAATAAATATTTACAGAGGCTTCAAACAGGCGTTACTTTTACTGCGATGTGTGGCTTCAATATACCAGCCGGCAAGGTTGCCAGTGCTTATACCCATACTATACAATATACAGTAATATTATACGTATTACCGGCTATATAGCCAGACAATTACTATGACTGGCTTGGCCGATGCATAAAAATGTAGTTTAGATGGCCGGGCTATAGCTGAAAATATTACAGCAACGTAAAGCACCAAAGAACTGCATTTATATTTCCTATACACATAGATAGTTCTACGCAATCTGTCTGGCTAATAAGGTTTTCACAATATGCAATCGCCATATACCAGACACAATAGAAAACTTATTGTTCGCGGTCATTTGTGATTGCCATGGCGTTGAATAGAATAATCTTTGGCAAAGACTTCAATGCAAGTGTTTTAAAAGTCAGTGGTTTATAGACTTAATTATCAATGCCCTCTGTGTATTGCGGATTCGATACTTGCGTCAGCAAATTATTTATGTTATGGATTATAAGACTAGTTAGTGTTAGTTGTTCATTTTATCCGTTGTTTTAACGTTTTTAAGCTTATTACACATAATTACGGCCAAGGAGGAAAAATCTATTTGTAAAGTTAATGGTTGGCGATTCGAGCTTCCTAAACCCTAGGCATATTATATTAACTAGCTCCATGCCGATGTGCCGACCAACTGAGGCTTATTAATCAGAACAGATTAAGAAGGAAATCGACGAAATTTATTTATTTTATGTGACTTTTTAATTCAAAGCCACCTTATTGCTAAATAATTTATGAAGTCCAATTACAAGAGCTAATTATCTACTATCTGCTTTAATATACGACACGTATGGCGTAGTGCTTTAAGTGGTCGCACCGCCACTGCTACTGGACTTAGTGTTGTGGGTTCAATCCCCACACGAAACAAGAAATTGTGTGAGACACGAGTAGTTGTTCCAAATCTGGGTGTTCTTTGTGTCTGTTGTTTGATTTTTTGTTAAGGTTTCCGCGACACAGGAATTAATCACAGTGCGGAAGTTACGTTATAAAGAAATAAGCATGTTTGATACTTTTGACGCCACGCCTAAATAAGCTTGTATTGGGAGAAAAAGGAATCATATACTCTAGGTAATACATTCTAGCTTTCAATAGTACAGCAAGGATAGGATGCATCACAACACAAGCTTGGCCAATAAACACAAAAAGACTATAATTACACTATACAGTATACTATGTATAACTACGATAACAGTACCCAAAGCTTAGGAACAAATTCATCGACATCGACGCCTTCCCATCCCACGGCGCGCATCAATTAATCAAACGGTAGAACATTATCGATAAAAATCACGACACTTCATTTAGAAGTTAGCAGTTGCCGTGCGCAAACGCATCGATAAGACTTTCTAACTCCTCGGTGCTGCCATCTATGTGGGAATGGGCTAAAGGTCAATTATTCGCACCCGTACAAGGCGAATACGTCTTATCTTATTGATGTACACGCGTTAATGACAGCTAAGGATGTGCCTGATATAGATCGAGGCTCTTAAGCCAAAATTCTTTAGATAAAGTTCTTAACTCACCACAGGCCAGTTATGCTAAATATGGGAATTACAGTTTATCTTTAAGATAAGAGTCGCCTAATCCGTTAGTAAATGCAACTTTATCATTTTGGCATAAAATCATTAATCATTAACTATATTGTGTAGTAATGTACATTTATACTCATAATAATTTATTTATCATTAAAACTTATAACCGAGTTATTTCATGGCAATATACGTAATGTATTAATAACTGAACAATTTGAAATTCGCCTTAGTAACATTATTACCAACTCATAAAGACACGATAAAAATAAATAATATTAATAGAGTATTGGGTAATCGATCATAGGATTAAAACCTAAAAAAGCACATACATGATGAGGCTGGCATGCGACAACCCTGTCAATAATAAAGACAAACGCACCATGTTCAAAGAAATGAAGTCGCTAACTCAACGACAATAAATTTCAATTAATCGATAACATTATTCACAACGCGTAATTTATAAACATCGTTATAAAACGATTAATAGAATCGATTTAACATCGAATAGACATGTGTTGACGAGAGAGCGATTACATCGGTTGAATACGGAACATTTCTTATTGGGTTCGGTCCGGGCAGCCGTTAATAACTGTTGCAACAGAGCGTGCGCGGGCGCATCCGAGACTCGCTCGTAAAGTTACGAAACGCGACGTAAACAGAAATAAACGGAGTAACAAAGGGCCGAACTGAAATAGGCCGCTGCACTTCCTAGTGAGTCCGGGAACGAGACGCCCTAAAATTAAACGTCCACGCATATCCATGAGACTTAGGGCTGCGTACGGAAATCTAACTTAGTATTTGTGATTATATGATTTATGATGTGTATATTATCACGACGTTTTAAAAGGATTCTTTAGAGAACGTCTTGAAAATTTAAAAGTCTTGCCAAATCCACTTAAAAATCCCAGATATTATTTCAAATATAACTCTACCTAAAACTAAAACTAGGGCGCTGTCCGGAAATTCTTCGACGGATGGTAGCCCTAATTTCGCGTTCGTCGCACGCGCCTCTACTTGAGAGACTATTGCGAAACGGCGGCGCAATCCTTTTAACGTTATCTCATTAGTGACTTTGATTTGGTTTCAAATTAATCTCGTCTATCCATCCATTATAGAACAGCAATCGGGTCCATCTGATATAATACGTCAATTCCTTTCGCTATATTTTAAATTAGTTTTAGTTGAGAATAGGGTCAGTTATTGCAGATACTAATTTCAAAATATCAGTACGCTAAAATACATCATCTTAACGTATTACGAAATTTAAAAATGACCACTTCCAATTACACATAAATACAAATGAAAAATTATATTAATTTCATACATTAAAAATTTCGAAATCAATAATTGAAATAGCATAATTTATTTAGTACTTAAAGCATGTTGCAATATGGCGGCTGTTATATTTACATGCATGAAAAAAGCAAGAACGTAAATGCATGATGATTTATTGAAACTTCTCTAAGCAGGTTTAGGGTGGCCATAAATTTAATGTATAAGCTGAAACGTAACGCCCAGAAGCTCAACATTTTAGAGCATAATAATATTATGAATAGCCCATTGCTTAAGACTACAGTGAAACGTTGTTCCATCGGCTACAAGTTAATTATAGTTAATTTAAAGTGTGTCAACCTATGTGGTGAAGAGGGATCGAAATACAGGTCACAGCTTTTTAACTGAAGTGCATATATTTCCGATTGATTAATGATTTAAAAATTACTTTATATGCATTGTATTGTATGGAACTATAATTAATTTATATTTATTTATTATTGTTGTGGCTCGTAGCAGATTTTCGCTATCAGCGCAGTTACATTTTTTTTATAGAACATATTTGAGAAACCTTTTGCCCACCTGATGGTAAGAAGTTAGCGAAGACCAAGATGGTTAGGTAAATTATGGATATCACTCGATCCTCAAGCAAAGTAGTTAAAGGTATGAGTAGAAGGGAATGCTAGAGCTGTGCGCCTACAGGCTACATACTTACTAAGCGAAACGCAGTAACAGTGTTACTGTCACAATGGTTCCCTATAAGAAGCTAATACTTCTTCGGACGAGCTACTACATTGATTATCCAAAGATAATATCCATCACAAAATAATCTGCAATAGCGAGCTTTTCAATTCTATTACTATTTAATTTTGTATGAGAGTAATAGACGGGTCTTCTAGAAAGTAGCAGATCTTAATTTTATTTTATATTTTTTATCGAATACAATGTTCGACTAAGTACAAAAATACTCTCACCAAACTTTTACGTTTAATATACCAATACAGCAAACAGCATGTAGCCTGCTGGGTAGAAGACAGTAAAGTGAGAATGCTAGATACCTCTTATTAAGAAGTAACTAAGGTGCACCTTTAATTCATAGTTTAAAAACATTTAAAATAGGCGATAACAGAAATTTTAATTCTTTTAACTAAAATACAGACAATTTACCGGTCCATATAATAAAATGTAAAAATAGGATAAAATATCTAGACAGGTAGGCTACACGACTAATAGCACTACGAAGAAAAATTAATAGTAGACAGTGAATTAATACAGTGAACTCTATAAATTTTAAAAAGTAATGGTCTCATGGTTACCCTAACATGCGTACACGCAACATTTCAATACACATTTGTTCCGATACGTGCATAGGATCGCGATTAATCATCGCACCGAGAAACGCATAGATACCAACCACACTTGACCGAGTTGTATGTTCAAAAGAAAATCATTTGCATCCATCGAGACGCCCCGACCGTTTCATCTCCCCGTCTATAAAAACATTAAAGCCACATCTACATTGCTAATTGGGCCATAGTTTTGCTTGCATAAATAATTTATATTCTATTTGGTATGTAAATATAGATATTTTTATACCATGTCGTAAATAGTTTTCTGTGTAATTTCCATGTTTGTACGCGGAGAAAGAAAATTGTTTATAGAGCGTATTACGCGTTACTATGTATCTACATAAATCAGATTGATATTAGAAATTGTATCGAGGCATAAAAAGGAGTACCACGAAACAGGCTCAAGTTTCGTTTGATTTATATTACAGCGGCTGACTGTCATTTAGATAAAATCTATGCTATTATAAATCTGTAAAGAACTGCTATCATTTAGTTGATAACGTTCAAAAGAGGTTTTATTTTTTTAGTCAAAATAATTTTAAGTGTTGTGCTACTTGAGGTCTATGAAACCATTACAGTTGTCGTAAGATAGTATTTTAATTTACGGGTGTTCTTCATTACTTGATTGATCCAAGATCTTCTATCTCATATATATAAGATTATATTCGCAAGTTAAACGACTGTGTCTATCCTGTTGACAAAATATACGTTTGGCTAACTGCGATTAATTTGGGTGAAACTTGTTAATACTTAGAAGGAAAAACCGTTTCGTATCCACTATAGCCTACTTAAAGCGTTAAGCCAAAACGCCAATCGGTTTACCCTTGTGTCATGCCTAGAATAATTTCTAGTATTAAAATAATTCCGAATACTATGAGCTAAATCATGATATGATTTGCAGTACACGCTTTAATACATCATTCTGACTCTCTCACACGTTCTAAATATAATAGAGAGGGTATGAGCCGTGGTGTAATAAATCTGTTAGGTTCGTTACGCAAGGACATTAGCCTCTGGCTACCCCTCGAGTATCTGGAAGATACATAGATTATTATGATTTGTGACCGGTAGCGATTCGCATTTAATACGCTTACTGATCATCCTCTATGTTATAGTTTTATACATATCGGTATCGGCTAAGGACCCGGGCACACAAGCCATTTACTTGCTTATTGGGTCTACATCGTTACATTGTATTTTGTTTCGATGGTTATTATAGGTTGGTTTGGCTATTACAAATTGTAGACTAATGGTCTTGATTTAACATGATATGGTTTTGTACTCCCAGAGATAGGCCTTCAGTTAGGCCTTCGGCCTTATATAGCTGAAATTAATGTAGCTTTGGACTGTGCCGCAAACTTTATACTCTTCATTATGATGATATTATGTTGTACATACATATACTCATCCCTACAATCTCTCAAAGCTAACTAAAATAGCTAGAGATACGTCCATATAAATAATTAGTGAATAAAAAGCTGGTAACATGTGGGTGCAATGTATTGCACCCAAATTTTACCAGCTTTGCTATGGGTACAAAGTAATACGGGGCAAACCTATTGTTGTCTACTAAAAACATTATCAGATTCCGTACTGTTATCGACAATTTCTATTACACTGACTGATAAGTGCTGCCTACTATCTGCTACTGCCTTCAGTCCGCATTATATAATAAATCAGCTTCACTTATATGTAGTTCAGCCGGCTATCACAGATATAATGACTGACTATTAATTTATATAAGTAATATAATAATACTCATAGACTATTTGCTCCAGGCTTTGCAGAACCTACGCTGGTGAAAGAGCTCCTTTACGGCAATTAATGAAAAGTTATAACGATAATTTTCCTGAAACCGATATATTCACTTTGTTACCTGCACAATTTAAGAAATGTATCTCTAACGAATTAGCTAATATTCATGTATAAATTAAGTTTGATATCAAACTCGCAAAATGTCTTCTTTTAATTAAACTCAAAAACTGATGTTCATTTCATTAAAATTAAATTGTATAGTGTTTGCTAAGGATTTACTTGTACTTTGCATTATTTTGTGAATAACGGTGCTGTTTGTGTAATAACTTAAATTTTATAAGATCTATGTAGTAGTATTAAGCTTTATTACACAATTGTTTGTTATCCCAAAGAAATAAAAAATAAAATATTCCTAATCGCTTCACATCAATCTTTTCGCCCTCATATATTTTCAATTACAGTTAACGTAAACGAATCGACTCACTAAGCCCTTACACATAGGCGGTATTACAAATTAATGCATGGTAGAAAACCTCAGTCCGCTAGTCTTACATGGAAATATTTTAATACATAATAAGTTTACACGTCTTAGATTTCATTCCTATGCGTATAATTTCCATGGAAAAGGTTTATTTATCTAACATTAGAAAGTGACTGTTTATATTATGTTAAACGTTCTTGCAATCAGCAATAAACAGCAATATATAAATTTTACGACATATTCATGCAGATGGATTTAAATGATTTACAGAGCAACAATTAAGCGTACGTATGGCGATCGTTGTCGGTATTCACATATGTGTATTAGTACATAGATCAGTGTGCAGTAAATGGAGCGTGGCCACATGAGGCTATTCTTCGACATTACGAGGCCGATAACTCAAGTCTCCGACATTCCACTCGTATGTCGAAATCGTATCGAGATTGATTAAAGAACTGCTACTCGGTAACTCGAAGTCAAAAGAGGTTCAAGCACGCAAAGCGGCTGTTGTAAGAAACAATAAAGTAGTATTTACGTAACTTTTAAAAGTGTCTCTGTGTAGAAAGCTCTATTATTTTTAAACTTAATTGGCCATTTTGGCGCCCTAATGATGACGCAATTTGACAGTTGTTAAATCGTCACGCCTTAAGTGGCAGTTGGGAAAGTAAAATCAGGTGTACAAATAAAGGTAATAAAGACAGTATGTATAATACTATGATAGCCCATCGGCACTTCACGTCAGAAATTCAACATGTCTATATGATGAAAGAGAAAATTATCAATTATTTTAACATAAAATTACCTACAACATAATATGCGCATCTGTCTGTCCGCTGCTACTACTGCTCACAATCTGCGGCGCCGACACAGGAGGAAATCAAATGACATAAAACATAATGAAAGTCTATACTAGATGGCCCTATCTTAGATAAACATCTAACTAGTGGGATAGTTAAATACCAAAGGCCACACAACGCGCGAAATCCAAATAATTCGTGTTGCTATTTTCTCTTATCTACTTAAGAAGTGGAATGCTTTTCTTCAACTTTTCCTCTAATGGAAACTTCAACACGTTAATTTAGAAATCCTGTCGACGATTGCACTTTATTTAGCTCTTGATGTTATGTTTTAGTGGACAACAATGTCCGATTGTTTGCGTGGAGGGCACGGGGGTGGAGTAGGCTGCGGGGTGGAGGGATGGCCGAGAGGTCAGTGACCTTGGTGCGCGAGCGCATTGTTCCGCGAATGCATCCGCCGAGTCGTCCGCGGCCACCGCGCACACGGAAGCAAGAGCGCATTGGTTTAGCCACTACTGGATTAGACCCTTTTTACTGTACTGTTCTGAATCAGGTTAATATTATATTGCCTTTAAGTTTCGACATCGCTGAGTAGGAACGAGATATTATAATGTTCCTACGACACAAAGGATACTCAAACTAGAGAATATTAAAAGCAGTAAATGGACCAAAGGAATTATATTTCGACTCAATACAGACGTTGCAACAAAACTTTGGTGTAAAAGCGTCACTAGAGGACTTACTAACATGAAGAAATTGCTAATACAATAATTTAGCTCTTTGACAATAATTTCTAGTAGTTTAATTAATAAATCTAGATCGTTTTAATCGTTTACAGGTTTACAAAAATGCCGCGTCTTTGGCATGCCCCTATATCCCATATAATGAAATATAAAACTTCTCAAGACTGCCTTCTTTTTCCTGTAAACAGCTGTTACGTATTATATAGTAAGCCGATTGTCTTGGTCGTTTTAATTGCCGGACCGTGCAAAAATGTTATTGAGTTCTTACCACAAGAAATTGATCTATCAAGTACAAGTCAAGCTCACCTTCTATAATGTAAGACCTAAAATACACTTTTGTAACCGTTAAATACTCGTAGTAAGTATTTATATAGGCACGATGTGTGACTTAATAAGTGTGATTCTTAGCAACATAGACGACTCTCATCGTAAGTTTTCCTTTGCAAAGTTATAAATATTTTTTTATTTAGATCGCGAACTAATACTTATCACCTCAAAGTATAGAGATTAGTGTATTTATAAAATTGTTTTGTGGCATGGCTTACGTAAAGTGCAATAGTGCTTATGTTTTCTATTCCAACTTTACTCACTCCCAGTCGACATGTGTCGATGCTGGCTATTCACGGCAACAACAAAACTAGCCCTCGGCATGTGTCTTACACAAAATACTGCATTGACGTGTCTCGTACTCTACATACACGTTTTGTACGCCTCTATTGAGCAAGATTATTTAAATGTATCAATTTAGATTGCTCTATTAATCTTAAAATAATAATACAGTACGCATATAAATAAATAATAAATAATGTAGGTGCGGGAGAGAATTTGTTCTTGCGACATGTTTGATATACGCTTAACTACCACAAGCGGTAAGAATTATCTATTTCTACTTCAAGCATACAGTTTATTATGAAAATATAATAGCAGTATCTGTAGATTATTTGTCTCATTCTTGCAGCAGAGCTAATTTCTATATCACGAGGGATATTACAATCTATAATCGTTTATAGAAAAATGTAGATGCTTTTAATTCCTAGTTTTTTTATAAACATAGCCTTTTATAATCTGGCATTATATTGCCGATATCGATATATTAAAGCTTTAGATTTAAAAACAATGAAATTAATATTCTAATATTCCATTTCACCAATCATATTGCGTGTCACTTTCGAACGCAATTCAAATTATTGTATTATAATGAACTAAGATAGCGATAGCAGAACAAAGGTACAAGAAAGTAATTCTTTGCATTGATTCGCAATGGCCGGCGACAGTCGCAGATTAAATTGACCGCGACGCGGGTCAAGAGTCTGGCTGTAACGTCTACGTGCAGACGTTCAATTACTGATCATAACTCAAAAATTATTCAATTTGATTATGTAGCGGGATGATTGATTATCGTCTCGTGTCCCGTGGCAATATTCGGCGCTTATTTTTACGTGTATACAGTTACATAAAATCAGTGTCGTACTGAATACCTAGGCTGGGCTCTGTGTTCAGTTAGAAATTTCAAAGTAGCAGCACAACATCTGTAAATCTGCCCAATAAATCGAGGCAGTGCCACCTCCTTTTATAAGTACTTAAAATATAGCGAGCAAAATGCAGCTATGTATATCCCTTAGAGGACGTAAAGGCGTCAATCATTTTTATTAATGCATAGTGAAAATATATTATTTACAAAAGCGCTCTTAACAGCTGCCGCAAATATCTGTAAATAAACGTACTAAGCAACTATTTAAAACTTAATTCCGATAACTTAGAAGAAAATTCCAAAGAACCCTGCCATATTAATTCACGTATCAAATATACCGTTTACCCATACGTTCAATTAAATATTTATAATCTCAATGTGCATATCAAAGCCATCCACACACACAGAATAAAAATCATTAGAAAACAAATATGCTGTTACAATATATTCGTGTGACGACGTAGTTGTCGCATTCGTGTCACAGAAACGAACTAAACAGTTGGGCTCAATTGGCCCTACGGCACGTAGCGAATAATGAACGGTTGTCATTCGGTAATCACGTGTGTAAATTGTAGGGCTATTTAGGAAGGTACCTCGAACAGGAAATGCTTCGACAAGAATAAAAATATGTGCGTGCCACTGTAATTGGTCTTACGAAATAGCATTAGCTTCGAAGTGGCTACGCTGTGTTTTGCTCCATTGAATGTTGTTTACAACCTCCAAAATGGGTTGACTATAGGTGGGGCTAAACGCAGTAGAAAATACAACGTTGTTGTAGAATAGTTCGGAAAGTTCAATGAAATTACTTAAAATTACATCATTAAGTAGTTTCGAATCAGAACCATTGCATTACCAACGCAAACCAACGCCCCCTAAGATAAGTTTATACATTTAGCTTATAGAGTCTACAGTAATACTGATTTGCCAAAAAAATTACTAGTAATCGTTGTATAAAAAAATGAACATACATTTTTGAGGTATACAGTCCTTCCTTGAACATTGGCATATACACCGCCAGCTAGTCTCCTCGATGTGAGATCGCTTGTAGCAATTTTCTCGCGTTTTTGTTCTTATTTTGCCATATATGCTAAGATTTATAGTAGTAGAGCCTAACTGGTTACAGCATGAATGGGCCAGCTCGACCGGGAAAGTACTACCCTCTCACAGAAAATCGTCGTGAAACGGCAGTGTATCACTGCTGTGTGTCGTTCGGTGAATCAAAGCGCCGGAGGCTTAAGCATGAGGTGACGATCCTCGCAGCTTATGAGGAGCCTGCAGAGTATCCGTAGAGTCATTGTGTGGGTGGCGCGAGTCGTCCCTGCGGCCAGGGAGAGCCGTAGAAACAGTGCTCTGTTGGCCGCCCGCGGTATAGTCCAGAGGCCTAACCGAGTCTAACCAACTTGGTTGGCTACCTCATCATAACTTTTCGACTACCTGAGTCAGGCGGCAGACGACGCGCAGGAACGGTTTCTGAACACTGAATTGGTGTTCTTGAGAGATTTAAATACCCACCATGAGACCTGATTGGGTTCTTTTAAAACAGACCACGCAGGACGAACTGCCCATGCGTTCGCTTTCACGCATGGCCTGTCTCAACTGGTACTCCAGCCCACCGGGATACCGGACATTGCAGGCCAGGCGCCCTCTCTGCTCTATCGGCTGCTGACGAGTAACCCAAACCGGTACAGTGTGTCGATTCGTGCTCCTCTGGGCACCTCGGACCACTGTCTGGTTTGTGCCACAGCTGTTGTTGTTAAGCCCCCACGACCCGAGGAGACAAGACGATGACTGTGGCACTACTCGTCGGCAGACTGGGATGCAATGCGGGAGTACTTCGCATCCATCGCTTGGGCTCAACGCTGCTTTAAGAACAGGGATCCATCAGAGAGCGCTACTGCTGTCGCTGGTGAAATCATCTTGGGTATGAAATATTATATTTCATACAGTGATGTCACGAGTGACGGCAGAAAAAGGCTCTGGTTCGGTCGTGAATGCGCTGATGCTGTTGAACGCAAACGGGCAGCGTACCGCGCTTGGACCAGGGCTCGCGCTCTCCACGACCCTAACGTGGATTACCTGAAGGCAGCGTTCAACCTAGCCACAAAGATCCTGCAAGAGCGCATACTTAAGAGCGCATGCCCAGCACGTCGCACGGTTCTGCCCGGAACTCATGGCGCATCCTACGGGCAGCCGTGGCTATTGGCGCCTGGCCAAAGCCGTGCAGTCCAACTTCTGCCAGACTCGCTGCTACTCGAATGGATCACTGGTTCATCGGCCGCAGGAGAAAGCAGATCTGCTTGCAAATCTCTTTGCGGCCAACTCCCGAATCGATGATTGCGGTTCGCAGCCGCCTACCATTGCCAACTGCGGCTACACCATGCCTGATATACGTTGGTACGTACGTGGTGCCTAGTGGCAACGTGACGTTCGTGCGATACTGCAGTCCCTCGATGTTCGGAAAGCCAGTGGACCTGACGGCATCCCAGCTGTGGTCCTCAAAAGATGTGCAGCAGAGTTATCTCCTACACTTACGCGCCTATACCGAACGGCTTACGCCGCGGGCATTGTGCCTGAGGCTTGGAATCTTGGATCCAAAGGTCACGAATTTACTGGAACCTCGGCTACTCCGTAGGGATATTGCCTCATTGTCATGTTTCTACAGAATATACCACTGGGAGTGCTCTGAAGAGTTATTCCACCTTATCCCGCCCTCCCCTTTCCTATCCAGAAAAACGCGTGTTGGGCTCAGATGCCATCCCTTTATGTATGTATAGTCGATTAGAGCACGCACCAACAAGTTTGGGTCTTCATACCTCTGCCGAACGATCAAGGCATGGAATTCTCTGCTAAGACACTTGTTGCCTTGTTCCTTCAATCTTGAGTCCATTAAGCGGGGCGTGAAAAAGCACCTTCTTAAGCCGTCAAAGTAGGGACCTCAACATCGCCTCAGCTGCTATGAGGACGGTATGGAGGCCACTGCTCTAAGGCCACATGACAGCTTACCATGAGGTGGAGTGTGGTCATTTAGACGAGCAACATAAAAAAAAAGATATTTATTAAAATTTTATAGTGTAGCTATCATAATGTGCATAAATTGTTTATGGGAACTAAGGTGTTTCATTTGATAAGAATTAATACTGTATCCGTCTAAATAGCATTTCAATTACCACATTATTTGTGACCATTTTTGTATAAGTTTGAATGTGTATAGACATATGCCGCGGACTTTGCCGTAGATCTATAGAAGAGAAAAATTCTACCATACATTGTACTATTATAACAGAGAAAAATCCTACCATACATTGTACTATTATAACTCAAAGGGGTTATGCAGCGTTTTCGATGAAAACTCCCGGTCGTCTTGCTTCTCCCCGATATCTTCAATAAACATCGTCATATTAACATAACCAATTTACACTAATCCTACGTAACTAACATATTATACACCTAAATCTTCCTGATGAATCACTCTGCCTATGGCTATTGGTGGAAACTGCATGAAAATCCGTTCAGTAATTTTTGAGTTTATCGCAAACAGACAGACAGACGCGATGGGAGACTTTGTTTTATAATATGTAGTGATTATTATAAAAAATTGGCGATTGAATAGAGTGGCCATGACTGTTTTATCTAATTCTTCTCATCAGAGAATCTAATCTCTGCCAAGACTTTTTCTCAATTCTCAATTTCTATTATAGATACATAGTTTCACTTCTATATCCCCGAATAGCCAGGCAGACATATTACACGCTTCTTTCGCCGGCCATGGTTTTAGGTCGCACATGATTAGAGTTAAGTCTATTATCGTCGACCGTACCCAGGTTTTAAAACTCCTTATTGCTACTGAGAATTTTTTGACTAGAAAGCCCAATAACAGAGACCAGCTCAGTACGAGAGAAGTATTGCCCAGCAGATGCAGTCCCATTCAACACCGCTACCAAGACGCATATAACATACTAGATGTCCCCGCGGTTTCATCCGCGTTTATCGTTACTGCGCCGCCCCGTGGGTCGTAGCGTGATGTTATATATAACTTTTATCTTTATTTACAATAGATTATTTTTAAAAAAGAACATATTTCGGGGTAAAACAAGAGGTAAATAATTACAAAATAATGAATTTATAGTGTGTAGTTTATTTTATAGATACTTTCAATGAATCGCTATTCTGTTCGTACGCAAACATTATTCTGTCGATTTCCTGTGTTCGAGTGTCTTTTCGGTTCAGATTATAATTTCTTATAAATTATTATTATTATTAAAAACGCGTTGCAATATTTATAAAACAACGCCATCTAGTTCATTCATATTCATACTAATTCGAGTGTTTACAGAATTTTGGATCTTAAGGTATCCATGCACTATTACAGATGGCTGTACATATACTTATTCTTTTTACGGTCATCGTATGAAACCAAACCGTGCAAAGGTTTATCACCTCGTTCAGGATGTTAGAGCTGTCTAACTAAATGGATTATTAAACCGCTGTTAATGATTTAGCGAATGTCACTATTAAGGCTCTGGTCCCAACGTCGGCGAGCGTCGCTTAAGAAACGTTATAATAATTTAAGATTACGTATAACTAGTATATACATTTCAAAAATCAATATCTATTCTGCTTCCAAATGAAGCAGTAGAAGGCAGGGACGAAAATGTAGAAGAATGGGTGGGACATTATTGACTTGCATTCGTGGTATGGTATCTCACCTACTTACTGCAGTACTCATGCGTGCGTGCGTGCGTGCTTACGTCCTCGCGTGCTTGCGTGCACGCGTGCGTACTTGCGTGCGTGCGTGCGTGCGTGCGTGCGTGCGTGCGTGCGTGCGTGCGTGCGTGCGTGTGTGTGTGTGTGTGTGTCGTGTGTGTGTCGTGTGTGTGTGTGTGTGTGTGTGTGTGTGTGTGTGTGTGTGTGTGTGTGTGTGTGTGTGTGTGTGTGTGTGTGTGTGTGTGTGTGTGTGAGCAAGAGTACGCATGCGTGTAAACTATAACCCAAATTGCTAGATATAATTAAGAAAAATAAACTGGTTAATTACTGCCTTGTATGGCACTCTGGAAGCAAGAACTCACTCCACTATTTGTACCACTCTGCCTGGCTTTAGCAGATCGGCGTAATGCCATGTTCAATTGTTACAGCTACGAGTTAGACCGGCGTAATGCCATGTTCAATTGTTACAGCTACGAGTTAGACCGGCGTAATGCTATGTTCAATTGTTACAGCTACGAGTTCACACAAAACGGCAAGCGCGCGAAGCTCAGCGAGCTCGGCCCTCGGTTCGCACTGAAGGGTATCTCCCTGCAGCAGGGCACCTTCGACTCCAAGCGCGGAGGTCATCGCCGGCAGGAGACACTAGCTCGAGACCTCCAGGAATAAGATCTTCTTATAGGGTAGATTCATGTTTAAAATAATAAAGTATTTTCTAAGATTCATTGGTTGTTTTATTTGTTTATTAGCTATAGGTATTGTTTGGCCCGCGTTAAATTATATTTGGTTCGCTATAGTCACTCATCAATATTCACTTGTCTTGTGTATGCATATTACAAATAATTAGGTAGTTGGGCACATACTCACTGAATTATACTCCAGCGACAAATCTATTTTAACAACATACTTGCATCAATGCTGCTCGAAGATAATTCATAACGATTGCATGGATGGCGTAGTAGCTAAAGTAGACACCTCGCCACTGTTGCGCCGAGTGTTATGGGTTCAATCCCAAAATAGAACAAAAATTCTGAGATCTACAAATATGTAGTTATTACGAGTATAAGTGTACTTTGTGTTCGTTGTTTCAATGTTTGCTAAGTATCCCGCTACACAGGCATTACTATAGTGTTGGAGTAGTAATAATAGAGAGAAGTAGCTAAAAGCAAAAATACTGTTTCCGCTCGCCCCTTTCTACTCGTGGGACAAACGCCTTACGCTAGCGTAAGGCGTTTGTCCAATAATATGCTAAGTATTCTAATGGGTCTTTTACATCAATATTTAACCTAAGTAATGAGTGCTATAGTTGACAGACTTTACTTGAATATTAAAAGTACAAGATAAATAAATGGCCATCGAGTTTTATTGATTTCACTTACAATGGTAGCACAGTGGTGTATGTGCCTATTACCAATGCGCTAAGTACTAAAGATTCTACTCGGACCTTGGCTCTAACTATTCCTGATGGAAAAAATATAAAACAAACAACTGACATGGTGATGCAGCGGCAGTCCATGCGACTGCTGTGCATGAGGGGTCGAACGGGCAGTGTTATTGGGAATTTCTGTTAAGTGACTTTCAGTTGCAGCACGGAGGTAATCGATGTGCCAGGTAAATGGCAATAGGGTCGCCTCCTTTTAAGTGTGATCTAAAAACATAGCTGGCGAAATGGACTGTAATACACCTTAACTTGAAATCTTCGGGGATACAGGCGTATCTGTGTATGTATTATAAAAGTTTATGATGATCTTTGGGTATGTAGGTATTAGTCAATCCTCAATCCGCGTTACCAGCTGAACCGATTTGGATAAAATTTCGCAAACATAGGATACGTTATATCCCAATAATGAGCGCAATTAATTACTCGATGATTCAGACAAACTTTTATTAAATCATTTGTATGTTATTTTTATAACAGTAGAATATATGTATGTCTGACCAAATAATGTTCAAGACCATACATCTTTCGAACCTATTGACAAATAGAATTACAAAGAGTAACTACAGTGAGTATACTTGTGAATTCACAACTTACGAAATACTGCTATCATCTAAAAGAGAGATGCGCGTATTTCATCGCCAAGCGTCTCGATATCGCTTCGCAATCGAAAGTTCCTTGCTACCGAACCGTGAACAAAAAATCTACTAAGGGTATAAGCACACTAGCATCTCTTAATATCTTTTTATTTTTAAATTAAACTACTTTTATGAACTATATTGCAGTTTATTCATAAAAACACAACTTCTGGATAATTTAATTTGAACTTTTAATTTAATTTCAACGTATAACATGCGCGTAAACAACAAAACTCCCTTTTTTAAATATTTATTTAATTTTCCTGTGAAAATTGACGGCTGTGCATATAGAATGTAAGTATATAAAGCAAGAGATACCAGGATCGTGAAGTGGAAATGACTTTGCCTTGCCTATCCTTCCGAAAAATAGGCGTTATAACCTAACACATAAATTTCTATCGATTACTATTTTCTATTGTTTATTTGTTTTATCTTGTTATTAATTGTTATGGCAGATGTGCCAGCGGCTCACCCCTTGAAGAATGGTTAACGCCGCATATGAATATGACTGCGCTTGTACCTTGTATAAGATTTTAGCGAATCAAGTCTTTCAGACATTTCGGCCGGCCACGGCTGCTGGTAGCGCCACATAGCCGCACAAACCTGCGTATGGAGGCGCCTCTAACCCTCATGGCATAAACTTTTTTATGCTGAGTGAATTCCCTACATTAGTATTACGTATATGATACAAAAATTATATTCAAAAAAATATTTCCTACCCTATTGCTTTATGTTATATCCGTTATAATAGTTGTAAATGTTAGTTAATAAATAAAATATAACCAAACTTCAAGCGGCCAACAATTGAAGAATTATCTATGTAATCGATTCATAATTCGTAAAAGAAAAAGTAACCTGTCAGTTTAGGCCCTCAGTAAATAGCTCCGAAAGTAAATAATCGATATCATATTTAATGAATTGTACATAATAATTAATAATATCATTCACGAGAAATTTGATATGCTCTACAATTTCGCCAGCGCGTTGGCAACATTGCGTAAGTGATTGTCTTGACAATCGGAACAGCGTGTTATAAACTCGATCCACGATTGGAATATATTATATTTTATCCACAGTCATGTAAATGAAAATCATCAAGAAATATATATAATAAAACAACTCACACACTAATTGCTGTATCGAGCGGGACATAACATTCAACATTCAAACAACGGACTCAAAGAACATCCAGACTCTTAAAGACTATTTTACAAAAGTCACATCTCACAAATAGTTGTGTGGTGTGTGTCATGTGGAATGGAACCCAACATACTGGCCCCAGTGGCATTGGAAAGAGGGCAACTTGAACCACTGCGACATCCATGCAATCAATTGTCTCGTTAATGTTGTGTCACAAGGTTGCGCCTATGTTTACATACGATTGATTTCCGTGTCCGCCAAGTGTTATTAGAATTTTCTGTTCAGAGAACTGTATACGTAATAGCAGCAAGCAGTCCCGAGGTTTCGACCCCCTAGCTGGCAACATTAGGGGTATATGACTTATACCTTTTATTAGAGGTGACCCTCTGCCTACAAAAATATACAACCATGTACATATAGGTAGCTATTTATAAAGTAACGGAGCCTTCGACTCAACCTGATATTCCACATGTGAGCTCGTAGAAACTTAGGCACACTATATATGCAGAGTTGTCGTATAAGCATAATATCATTCTGCGTATTATAATTTAGTATGCCCGTCATTTGTTCGCAGTAAGCGGCGTACTTATCACATAACTGTGCATTCCCATTAATGCCATAGTGTCCACCATTGACATTCATAGTGGTCATCAGGTCGAATTATTTATTGGCATGTCGGTGCGCTTAGATAAAAGTGCCATTGGTTCGTGTATTTACTGCTGGTTGTAAAATGGCTGTGTCTTATTAGAAAATTATATGATAACAATTTGCACCAGGCCGGAATAATGTCTTATGCTCGACGAAGATTACAAGATATCAGAGATTGCTTTAAATTAGGACTCAGACACATGAATTTATTTGATGTGGTGTCAAGTTAAATGTAAAATATCTTAAGCACGATCTTGAGAAGTAAGTATACAAATACCACGTTGGTGAAGTGATCTACTCCCTTATAATTCTATCAAGAGGCAGATAGCATTTACTATCTTTATTAATAAAAACATATACCGAAATGAGATAATTCCTGTATCGGGGAATTTACAAACATTAAAATAATGTACGGAAGTGCTACCAAAACACAAAGCAACTATTTGTAAATCTCTTGATTGTCCTGTGGAAGGATGGGACCCTAACGTGCGACGCGATAGCAGTCGCGCAGTCACCATTTACAATTACGCTCAAGTACAACGCCCAACAGCTCCGTAAGAAGACGAACTGTTTAGGTGTGATAAATCTACTAACATCAAATTGGATACTTTTGTTGCATATAACTTTATTTTTATAAGGCTGTTTTTAATTTAACGCTAAAGAGCAGTTTATATTACCATAGTTAGGTGTTCCGAATCTGAGTATAAAGTTTCCTGAGGCATAGAGTATACTCCTAGTGCGAGAGTTAAAACTACAGCTGTATTGAATCGATAAATCAACGCAGACTTAAGCGGAGGAAATGAAATATAACTTGAATTGTACTAGATTCTTTCTAGTTTACAGCGTAGACAAATTGGGAACGCAACCGTGGGGGGTGCGTCGTCGCATCGCAATCTCACGGGAAAAGCGCGCACTTCGTCGTAAATACGTCACCTTCACACGCGCCCCTCATAACTTAGTCGTATTACTTACAACTTCAGGGCTGCTAGATACTATACCGAATGTTAGGCAAAATATATTAAATTAGTTTTCAGGTCAATAAAACCTAGGGTCACTTAAAACAACATTTTTATTAGATTCGCAAGACCGACACAAAGCTATACATGCTGTAAAGTCTGTCTCGATCTCACGCAGGCAATCAAAAAGGTGATAAGGTCTCCGGTCAATGCCCAAATCGGGAAGCGTTCCATTGCCATAACTTTTAGCAAACAATATCTTAAGTTTCCTTACAAATTCTCAGTCAAGTTGATATCGAAGGAGTGGGTCACTCTTATTACGGTAGACTTAAACATGATATAGCTTATGAAATGTGCGTGTTGCCCACAGAGAAGCATGTTCTGTAGTGTTGCTTATATCCGCGAAGAGTACCGCAAATATGCAGTCTTAAGACTAGGTTATAAAATCATTCCTAGGACAAATACAGACAGAGCTTTTAAGGTAAGAACTGTACCCAATAGGTAATAATACATTAGCCTTTTATAACTTACTATCTACACATAACTAGACTTCAGGCCAATTTGGAGCTTTCAACTTTACCTCCTAGACGTCTAAAAGATTCTATAAAGTACACATAACATTACTAACGTCTAACTCATCCCGGTGATACTTACATGATAATATGTAACACCATGGGCAAAGTCTTAGATCAATGGAGTCCTTATTAGTAGTATGTGTTAAGAGCAATATCCAAAACCATCACTAGTCGTACTATTGCAAATTAAGCTGTTAGCAATATATAAACTGAACGATAAACGAAAGAAGTTCGACCGGCTGGCTATCTTTCAGAAAATGCAATATGAGAAACTGGTTAAATATAATTAGAAAAGTATAACTTGTTAAATTATTTTTTGAAGTCGACAGAAACCAAACATATAACTTTTGCTTTGCATTTTTAATGTTTAAAATCTCACCTAGAATTAATATTGAGATGATAAATGGATTATGATATACATACTTTATAAGAAAATTAGACATTAATTTCGAGAACATTGACTAAATACCCTACGATAATTATTTTACTGATAGGCTTAAGTTGTCTAGCCCTAGCAATAAATTTATATCTAAAGCGCAATTAGTTTCATTCATCATAGAGTTACAAGGCATCCACAACAGATAGCCGGTAAGCTAAGTGATAAATTACAAATTAATATCTACAGGTAACGGCGGTGTCATTAGATACCCACTTATAATTGAACTGACCACTTGTGAGCTGCTTTTAAATAGATATGTCACAAGGAAATTACGATCTGAGAGATTTCATAAAATCGCTAGAAATACCGGTTAGGTTAATCCGTTTATAACATAAAATAATTTAAAACATCCAAGAACATTTTATTTCTTTACTGTGTATATTTCATAATTGAAACAAATGTTAATTGTTCTGGAGGAGAACAGAGGTAAAGAAAGTACACTTGTATCTTACGTTATAAATTTCTACCACTATCGAATGTAATGTAATGTATCGAGTCTATTGGTACAAACTTTCAAAATAACGTTGCTTAAATAAACTTCTAAAAGTGATCTGCAATATAAATTGTGCAACTTTATTTAGTTTTACGAAGTACGTTTATTTAGAACAAAAATATTCTTATTTCACTCTATGTATCACTAATGTAATCGCCAAAATCAAAACATATAGTTTAGATGATTATCATTCCGTTTTTACAAGGTGTATCACAGAAATTACGCAACAGACATCAACTACTGAGACAGCGTGACTGAATTAGCAACAGCCAGTCAGATGACTTGCCATCAATTTGATTATGATATATTGTTGAGTAGCCTTTCAGAAACTGGGTGTTAAAGAGTCCTCTAAGTAGCTTTTAATTACCATCATCAGCCCGCAAAACTTACATAAGTTTTAAAATTAAACGGCAACACGGAATGTAAACCTAAAGGTTCATAGTTTAATAATTTAAATAATAAGTTTAACAGTAGTAGATTAATAGTTTTCAAAATAGTGTAAAAGCAAGTAAAAAAGTAAGTCTTAGATTAGTAGAGCCTCGGTGATTTCAGCATGAATGGGCCGGCTCGACTGGGGAAGGACTACCCTCTCACAGAATGTCGATGTGAAATAGCAGTAATCTTATTGTTGTGTTTCGTTCGATGAGTGAGAGTGCCGGAGGCCCAATCACCTTTTTCCCCCCTTCCCGCTCCTTCTCCTTCCCACTTCCTTTTTTCCTAAAGGGTCGGCAACGCGCAAGTGATGTCTCTGGTGTTGCAGGCGTTCATAGGCTACGCTTGTTTGCCACCTTAGTGGATAGATATAAAAATCAACATTCGCGTAAACGTAAGACAGTATTGTTTAAACACTTATTCAAAAAATACGTCCAAGCCGACCGAAAACCAAGCCCGTGATAGCTACGATACACAACTACGACATTAAACTACAGAAAACGAGTTGATTCCTGACTTTGTTGTTAATTGTATGGGATTTAAATATACCTGCGCATTAGACGAATTTTATGTGACTAACCTTCTATGCAATACGTAGTTTCTAAGGCCTGGAATTGGCTCGCCTGTATTAAGTGGAACCTTAGTATACATTTGGTCATTAGCGTGTTTGTGATACACGCCTACGCAAGCCTTAAGGGAGATGTAGACGTAATGATATGTTATTCTACACGTTATAACAGAAAGATTTATAATATTTGATTGAGATTAAGATTAAGCTAGCTATTGCTGTCAGATCCGAGAAATTATATTCGGCCAAAACGGGCTCCCAAATCAACTTCGGCACTACTGGCAATCTCTATATCGGACATAAAGAACACCTAAACACAGAACAGCCGTGCTCTCATTGCACGGACGCTACGCATAGAATAGCATTAGGATCGACTCGAATAATAACAAAAGAAAGGATCGATATAACTTCCATCACCAAAAGAAATCTATTCAATTCTACAGACTTGTTTGTATCATCTAAAACAATTATTATTATAGTATTATTCGATCCTTTCGGTGTCCCGTGTAAGATACAATAAAAAATCTATTGTTGTATAGTACATATACGATACATCGAAAGGGGAACCTGTTAAACTAGGTTGATATTAAAGTACAGTAGCGTTCCTCATGAACTATACATATAATTTCATTTACTTAGGACATGGTCCTCGTTGTACCTGTGTCCACATTAAACCTTAAGTTCATCGCCGAACAAACATCGGTCTCAGTCCTTAAAACAAGAAGGGTTCTCAGTGAAAAGTAAACAGTGGTATTAATTATGGCAAGCTACGCGCTGTAGTTTTAATACTTGCTTAGTGTGACAGAGAAGAACACAAAAGAGTAATTATTAAAGCCAGCACTTGGCAAAATAGCTACACTGCCAAAAGTATATTCGAAAATTTATTATTATTAATAAATTTTCCAATTTCTTATCCCAGTTTCAGATTAGATGACTAAAAGTAGAGATTTTAAATGTTTAGAAAAATCTCTTAGAAGAGCAAGTATTCTATTATGAGAAGTTAATCAAAGGGGAATAGCGAGTAAACAGAAAGAGAAAAGTTGGGACCTGAAGCATCCACTCTACGTTACATCACAATCAATCAACTACATATGTATGTATTAAGTCGCTAAAGGATATTAGGTTTATAATCTAATAGAGACGGCCTTGTATTATTAGCCGGCGACTTTGCCTCTTGTGCTATCAGCACAGTGACGACACCTCAATTGAAGAATGTTATACATCTACAGTCCGTAACTCATTACCATCAAACGGTTTGCATGATTATCTGCCGCATTTGACGTATAAAAGGTACTTACTGTAAGCCTTCCTTCTGCAAAAGCTAAGCTAAACTTTTTTCCTCGTCACTACATATTATAACAAAGTCCCCTGCCGCGTCTGTCTGTTCGTGATAAACCAAAAAACTACTCAATGGATTTTGTGTGTTGATACACTTAAACGTTACTCATGAATCACTCTGTCCTCAACAAATGATTTTGTTGAGGTTTTATACTACCCCTGCGAAACCGGGGCCAGACTAAGGAGGTTCAGGTCATTCTAGAAAATCTGTTGGGCATTAGACTTGTAGGACGCATGTGAAACGTTCCAAAACTGAAACTGCGGACATAGGCCAATCATCATTTAACATAATTAAATGAAACATTTAGGTTACATTTATAGGGTGCTCAACAATAAATAAGTCAAGTCAAAGCAGTTATATTATGTCAAAAAAATATGGTGAGCTAAACACCGACCAAAATAATTGACACCAGATTGTTGTAGACGAAGAAAGTTATCAATCTTTCACCTATCAAAGGGATACAATTGAATAGGCTAATAATAATAAATAATAAGTATAATTATTATTGTAGGTTTGTGACAGAATAATTTACGCTACAAGGGAAAGGGTTAACTAAAATTTATAGTCAAGACCACGGACAGAACAATTGAGAATCAAATTACACGATCAAGTCTCTTTGAAAACTCTCTGAACCAGGACAAAGATCTAAAAGGTTAAACGTTGCGATCACAATACAAGTAAAAACTATTAAATCGAAAATAGGCAACTTCGGTTATCTACATAATGAGTACGTACATACAATTTAGTTTAATGCCAAGTGTATAAATTTTTTTGTGCAAATACCAAGTGTATTTACATAAAAACATTAGTGACCATACATTTTTTTTTTATTAATTTTAAATTTTACTGTCTCTATTTTAATGGAGTTTGGGACATTCCTTGTATACCATTCCTGGAATTGGGCGCTGATAGCTGTACCACAGTTTTATGACTTTTGCAGCTATTAACGTTTGTAATGTAAAATTTATGTAAACTTAATTCGTTCCAAATAAACGTTATTATTATTATAATCTTTTTTTCAATCTTTACAAAACATTTTTCATTTTACATATACATATATAAAAAATATATTAAAAATATAAAATGTATGTTATCCCACTGGCATCGGGAACAGGGTTATTATTATAATTATGTTTCTCTATCAGTAGTATTTCGCTAATACGTTGGGAAAATATCCGGCCCTTTGGGAGGCTTACACGGCGACATAGGTCCAGCTCCCTTCGAGAGTTTTAGTTTAAAGTGAGATGGGACACTTACCGAGACACTAGCCGCGGCAGGTGTAGGAGACTATTGCTACATATGGAATCTAATTATTCTTGTCTATGGAGATGGGTGTTTAATGGTTTGGTAAAATGCAATCTATAGTTAGAAAACGACGTCTGCCTGATATACTGTCGCAGTACAAAATCGGAATGGCAGGCGGTGACTCGCCGACTCACTAAATAGGCCCCCTGAATAGTCACCATAGTCATACAGGCTTTAAAAGCAGCACGGGGCAACACCGGTGTGAGTGGGTAGGGGTGTCGAGCGGTGCGGCGCTGGTTTCACCATCACGGGTCTCGTGACAACGGAGACCCGGAGCGGGGTTCCCCGTAGTTATACCCTTGAAAATGACACTTCCATCCCTAAGCATATAGCTCTAGCGGCCTCCCTCTGACCGGCCGACCAAGGCAAACCAGAGTTGAGAGTCCTACGGGCGCTCTTAAAGTTCCACCCCAGCCAACCAGTGAAGGCATGCTGGGGACGAGGCCCTAACCGACTCTCTGAGGCATTCGGGACCGCAGTGTCGCCACTCACATTCAGCTCGCCACAAGCTGCCCTGCGGTTTGTGCGCTTTATTATTATTATAGTGTCAATCACTGACCCGTCCAAATTAACTACTATTTAAGGACAAACACATACCTAAAAAGAGATCTTTTACAATCTCTAAAATATCTTTAATAGGTGCGCATTATCATTATAAAAAGATTCGCAATTACATTAAATAAAATTTATAACTTCCCCAATCGGTAAAAATCTATAAAATGTTATTACCGCAAAACGATTCAATTAATTTAATAAAAGTTGCCGTTATGGCGGTGATTTCCGCCTAATAAAAGGTATTGTATTATGAAAAGGTGAAAGAAGTCGTGTCTAGACATTTGGAATCGCTTAACAAGATTTGTTTTAACAAATAAAAATATTTATCATATACTTCAGACAAGATGTTGTTTGACTGCTTCACTGCAAAGCAAATTTTCTTCTTATTAGATAGTTTGATGGTAAACTTTTACCAAAGCCAAGCCACCGTTACTCTAAAGAAACGAACAAGCTATTTATTCTCCCCAAAGCCGAATTTACTTTGCGACCAAAATTTCATTTTGTTTGCTTTTTGAACCTCCTTGGTCAATTTTGTATCGTCAATTCTGTCTGCATGCGCAAACCACTAGTACATTCACATTTCAGTACAGTCTTGATTGTCACTTGGGTAATCAGTCAAGTGACAATCAATTAATCAAGTGTTTATAAAATTCTCAGGCGTTGTGTGTCGGCTGAAGATACATAGATTCATATAACGCTTAACAGGTGATTTGCTTTAGTGACATACATTCCCGCTGTGTTACTTTTTAAACCAACGATAAATAAAAGAAGCAATTAACGGTGAAAACCATGCGAATACTTTGTATGTCCCACAATCTTATCAACGCAATAACATTGGCAATTAGAGACTGCTGTATATCTGTCCTTTAAACAGCAACTAAGTGCGGTCTTAATTACGCCTCTCTCGCTGTGGTCCGCGCACACGTACGATTGTCGACAAATTAATAAACCATTAATCAAAATCGCATGAACATTACTTACTTGTAATAAAGCTTTTGTACAGTGTGTAACCGGTTTTACACAAGGCCTTTATTATGACAAGTTGGTAAAATATCGGTTTGTGTGAGCTTAGAATAATAGCTCTACTAAATGTATATGTACGTCTAGAGAACACAGAAGCACCAGTATCGTGTTGAGGACAGAGCTTCGTAAGTATATAGATAGGTAGATACATAGCCTGTATGGATCACATGAAAGACAGAGGTAATTCATGTCCTCATTTTGCTGGATATGTCGCAGGTACCACATTAAAGTGAGTGCGTTAATTGCCGAATACAGTGTACATTTCTAGATTCCATCTGTACTGCTACTGAAATTTGCCTAATGAAAGTTCAACCACGCTATCGTTTTTCATCCCGACTAACGAACCAAATCCCGGATCTCACAAGCGGCCATAAGTCGATAGCGAAAGCTTATGCCAAGAAACAACAATAGTAGATTTAAACCAAAGCCATTAAATTGTGAACTGTGTTAATTTGTCAATTGTTGGAAACATACGCCACTAGACCCACCAATGGATTGCTAGACATTTAAAAAACCTATTGCATCTAGCCACCGGGGTGCCGCTGCAACTAAGCAGTTCGTCGAATAACTAGAAAAACAAAAATACAAAATCCATTGCTTTTTAAATATCCTTAATAAAATTTACATTAGTTACAATAGTTTTTAAAATTGCTCTAAACCCTCTGGTCGTTCTACCCGAAGCATGGACAGTTACACCATTTCTGGGATAAAGCCATAGATTTGATTTGCTTGCTCGCCGTTGGCCATCTAGCTATCTTGTCATATTACCGCATAAAGGTCATGAAAATTGTGATAAATTATGACAAGTATACTGCCCAGAACTTTGTTCTCTAAATTCTAAATTATGAGTACTTCAGCCTGGCTGGCTAATAAGGGCCTAATAAGGGCTGTATAATAGTCCTATATCAAAAACGTATTTTGTTAAGCTACACAGAATTCACCCTTTAGAACATACTCAAATGGGTGACCACTGGACCAGGCCAGGGCAAACCTACACCGAGTAAGGCTTTATGCTTATATCCCTGATACGTAATCACGGATATCTTACATCCTCATTTGGCAGCAATCTTGAATCATCACATGATTTAGACGGAATCCATTGCTGCCTGCAAGGTACTGTTCCAAATACGGTACTATTCCAAGGCTTACTTTTATTGAAATTATAGCTCAATGACACTATAGCTGGGCCGGCTTACCGATTATTCCTGGAGGCCAATAGTCAATAGCATCAAGACTAACAAAAGGTTGTTAACACACTAAAGGTACGCAGGTAATTTCAGACCTATGCATCAGATATCGTATAATAAAGGATTGGAATTTATTAATAAATATATATTGAGATAAATTTATTTATAAACCCCAATCCTAACTAATATTATAAATGAAAATGTGAGTTTGTTTATTTGTTTGTTAAGCTTTCACGCCTTAACTACTCGACTGATCATCATGAAATTTCACATACACGTTGTCAGGAGAATAGAAAAGGACATAAGGTACCTTTTTCCCAGGAAAACGTACTCTTACAAATCTAACCTACATTTACACGAGCGAAGCCGCCGGCAAAATCTAGTAATTAATGAAATTAATGTAACAGAATCACGCCTGTATAAGGTGATCAACAAAAGGTGTATTAGGCCCCATAGGTGGATATTTCGCAAACTTAATTTATTTTAAATTCCTAAATAATAGGGGTGATTCTGTTCCATCCTCAACCATCCATATTGCCATAGTTCAAGAAACTGAGAAATATCTAAGAGCAACAGCTTAATAAAACTTTCCCGACCAGAAAATCGAACACAGGGCCCCATAATCACTCGTAAACTTGTGCCACGGGACCAATATGTATTATGCGTTTTAATCAAAATTACCACAGAAATCATAAATGCGCGCTGTCTGTAACCCTAGACAACAATGTTACGCCTGAATCCTGATACACTACGTCAAAAGGAACTAGTTCGAGCGTCCGATGTGACATCTGCGTATAAATGACGATGCAAGATTATTTGACCGTTTGTGACGCTCAGCTATTTCATTAGCTATTCAATTTAATTCAGATATCATTTTGATTAAACGAAGGGACTTTGACATAGCTATTAATTTACAACATTGTAATTATACTGCCATCGCCAGTGTTGGACCTGCACCGGTTGTAGCATCGGCGAAATTCTCTAAGCTAACAAAATGTTATTGTATTTATGTGTTATAGCTGTACCTCACGGTCCATCCACGTTAAATGGTTACTGCTAGATAGGTACCGCGATGTTATATAACCTATAGCATTCCTCGATAAACAGGCTATCCAACACAACAATTTTTATTTAAATCAGGCCATTATTTCTTGAGATTAGCGCGGTCAAACAAACAAACTACAGCATTATAATATTAGTATAGATACAATTGATAATAGCAACCCGAAGTCTAGCGTCGTTCCTAGTCTACAATAAGCCTTAATATGCGAGATCTAAAAATTACTAGCGAAGGTATTTCTCATATCTGCCTAACCTATATAGGCATGATACCTTTCAGTTACAATATGTACATATATCTACTTAAAATAATCTGATTTAAACAAATTGATAACATTCCAATACTATCATTCGATTTGTCGTGTTTATGGAAATAAATATATCTTCTAATAGAGGACCATGCAAAAAAATATTCGTAGTTTATAGACGGAAGTTCAAAAACACATTTCTGAAATTTTAAGCATAAAAAATATATGTAGCTAGACGAAACCTCTTGCGAGAATTATTATTTTAGCCTAGCTAGAAACCTCTTGAACATAAGTATGTTCATTGTTGTTGTAGTATTGTTTCTGATGTGTCAGCCAAGTGGCTGACACATCAGAAAACTGTGCCCATTACACTTGAGTAAGTTAAGATAAAGAGAAGAGACACAGAGCAAACCTACAAAATTAATTGTTATCAATATTATCCTTCTTCAACAAATGTATACCTAATAAACATCCATAATTTATAGGCGTGTGATATATATATAAAACAGTACAGTGGTATTACTATCGGTTTATCACACGCGGCACGCCTACGGTTTACTCAGTCTTGCATAAATTTTGACGGCCTAGTGAGGCTATCAATATTTATGCAAGACTATGAGTAAATTTTCTTTAATCACTAGACATACTTTACGGTCGTTAAAATGACGGCTGTATTACCTAGACATACGCATTACAATGTATTTAGCATTATCAAGTTACATTAGATACGTGCCTTAAGAGTGAGCTATTCGTCTCTAGGCAATCGTGACGGCACGCTCACAGCGTGAAACAAGTGCGCTGGACAACACTAAACAGTTTGTAAATCATCCCTTCAGGCTCACAAATATATCAACGAAATGACTCATAAGTATCCATAGCAGCTATTGTTCCAACAACAGAAATAGACTCACAGGAAAATCGTCATTGTATTGCTAGCAAATAGATATGGTCACAATTTTCAAAGGTCGATTATACACTGTCCAGGGGCTACGGTTTGTTTTCGACCGGCACGTGCACAGTGTCGGTCACGACTAGAGACCAAAATAAGAATAAATGCACCACAAAACTTTTACCGGAGGCGATATCTCAGTGGCAATCTCACCACCTGTGGATTGTGCATGGTAGCACTAAATACGCCGCCGCCAAACGAATTACTTCGAGTTATTAAGTTAGCGCCTAGTCGTGAATGTAGTTGCTAACAATAAGTCATTTTGTGGAAAGTTGTTCACTTGAAAGGGCTAGTTCACTTTAAATATTTTATCTTATATAAACAAGCACCGCCTGCGGCTGCGGTATGCCATCTATTTCATTAGTTTATATAATATTTCTTAAACATTTTCCTACGATAAAAATTCTATTAGTCTCCATTCTTGTATCTATTTCCGTTAAAACTTCAAATCGGTTCGTTGCCTTTCTATGACGCAAAATAAAACTGAAATGGACGAACGACTATAATCGTTCACACATGTTTCCCCCTATCCGTAAAATGCGAAGGTCACGTGCTAGCGTTTAGATTCACATGTGTGGCGTGACCAAACTAAAGATTTATGGTCAGAGGATAAGCCTATCTGTAGGTTGTAGAGGGCTAGGCATCTTATTGCAAAATTCGTATCATAAATATATACGGTTTGAGAGCTAGATGTTTTATCGCGTGACCTAAAATATAACGCTGATCCTTTCCTAGTAGAGTTGTACGTTGCCGTCAGACATTTCCAAATTAGTTCAGCAGTTTTGCAACTTCGCCTATAAAATACCTTTATCCAGACATAAACAAATAAACGATCTTTGAATATCATGAAACGCATATTATATTACTCAGCAGTTTTATTGTAACAAGATGCTTTTTGAAGGAGGTAATAGACACAGGTTTGAGAATAGTCTAATCTATACTCTTAACTTTATTACATTGTAATGATGGCCTAGGGACGGCAACCTAGTTCCTTTGTGAACGCCGTACATTGTCCTATAAGTATGTTAGTCAATCATAATTCATAAAAGAGACGTATGAAATATTGCACTCTGAGTGTGAACGATCAGTTTTATTTCTTAATCGCAATTGTAGCTCGTATGACTGTGAAAATATCTAAGATTCTAAGAATCAGTAGGCCCCACATAAAATTATTTATACAAAATTCGAGGCGGACGAAATAATATTGCCGCTTTGTTTTCTGTCAATTTTTTTAATGGCCTATTCGAATTCTATGATATTTAAATTATAAGCGTCTCTATCGCTTTAACAAAAAGATCAACCATCATGTAATTATGGCGAATTGAAACTACTAATATGGACTAACACTGAGCAATATAACTTTAAATACTAATTGTATAAAAGGTTATTGGTAGGTTATTGTTATTAATAATATATAATTGCCTTTTCTCGAAATATAAATGAATTTTAAAACAAGGCTTTCATTTTGTACAGATACTACGAAATTAGATGTATAAACAGCAATTTCATACATACTTATTTACCTATAAATATTAAGAATCAAACCATGAAATTCTTTGGATGTCTTTCTTTCAAAGTAACTACATCTTTGGACCAAGAACCAAATTGGGGTTAGGGCTATAAAAAGGTCATGTGCTTAAATTTGTGACGAATTTTGAAATTAATGTGTTTACGTAAAGCACGAACTACTATCGGCTAGAAAGTTCAGCATTCACATTTCATAGTCGTTCTTTATAAACGGACTAAGATTTTTGCAATTCCGCTAGTCCTATTATCCTACAACATAATAAACATAGCTACACATTGCTTGCGACGCAATGACATACAGGTACACCGATGACAAATATTTTAAACCGCTTGTAATAGCAATGAATTGATTACATCGACCCTAATGAAACCGCAGAGTTATTAATGATTAGACAACTTCGGTACATTCCTCCTAACCTCATTAGAGTCATTAGTGTTCAGTGGCGCGCCTGCAGTAAGGTAAACCAAGTAAAAACTGGTAGAAGTAGCATTCGAATCTAACATTTTTATTGCATTGCTTTAGTGATCCCGTTCTTTTATGATTTTATTATTTTTATTGATTTGTTGCATTAGGGCACTATAATATTATAATAAAGGAAACTGGGCTGACTTTTGTGTTATATGTTATGTTTAATTTTAAAATAAACACACAAAACAAGAAATTAATGATAGCAGATATAGAATGCAGCCAAAATTGGTCAGCTATGTATTGAAGTACCACATATTAATCAGCAAACCTATAGCTGTCTACAGACAACATGTCCAAACACCATGCTGCTACTGGAAAATACCTAACAAAGAAATTTCGCATAACAATAATAATAACAATAGAACGCAATAACACATTTCGCAAACTAAAAATCAAACCTAACATATGTATATAACAACACCATACAAACATAAGTGCAAACTCAAGCTTCGGGGCCAACGACTCAATCTACGGAAACATTCATACAAATTAGATACAGATATTTCAAAGAATTAATAAAAGCCGGCCAGGCTCCCAACATCCGCTTCTTAGACAAACATCCGCGGTCCTGAGTGCCAATAATCAATACCGCTTCATATCTAATTGACTTTTACTCTCGACAATTAACTGCGACTTTTTAATCGCACAGGAAGGAATTATTCAATTACTACGGCTGCTACTATAGTCTGTTTCAAATACGAAGTCCCTATTGACACTTCATAGCACATAACTCCGCACTTTTCATATAATTTGCTAAAATATACAATGATTACTTATGGTACTAAAGACTCTTTGAAAATAATATAAATTTGAAAACATGACATAATTGTTTCACAAACACGATCAACTATTAATTTCCATTGATATTGGTCTTAAATAATTTAAACATCAAAATAAAACAACATTTTACTACAATACCATAGTTACGCTCTATGGTATTTTTTTTTACTTTCAGTTATAGTGACGCGACAATATGAATCGGATAGAATCGATCTAACTCGAGCTAAAAACAATTGTCCGAGAAATACTTATGTCAAATTGTATTTGGTATTAATTATTTTTAGGTTACAACGTACCTACCTAAATCCTATTCTGCAACCCCTTATTATATTTTCTTTATCAATAAATGAATTTGAAGCGATATTGGACTTACTAGTTTAAATATCTCATAGATTTACAAATAAACACGGTATGAATCAATGTTTGATGTAACTATTCTTTCGATATGTCAAACTTGGTTTGACTCCTTTATGTTTTTCCGTTTCTATAATTTCTGTATCGATTCTAAACCCATGATTATAGTTTGTTTATAAAGTTAATCGGTAATGGATTTCGTGCTATGTCGATTTAAATGGTGTCTTCACTATTGCTGTCCAGCGATCATCTGTCAAATGGGACTTCGTATTTCAAACAGACTATACTTACACACGACAAGCTTTTGCAAGCGGGTTCATTTGTTACATACTTGTATAGAATTAGCACTGCGAATAAAATACAATATATTTATTTAAAAATGTTGTCGACGTAGCTACTGTTACTAAGTTTTTGGACACGGTAGTAGCTGGCGTGCCCAGAAAAGTACCTATTACTTTCTTCAACCTAAGTAAAAGTAGTGAAATTATTACTGCGATTCATCTGGTGAGTAGAGAGGTATGCAGTTTCATAAATTATCCCATTTCTTTGCGTTCATCCTATCTTTAGTTCCTTTTTCTAGGGTCAAGAACGCGCTAGTTAAAATCTTAAATGCACCTGATATCATAGGCGCTGACTATCAGAGCCGTGTACTTGTTAGTGACCCACCGTATTTTTAAAGACAAACAGACAAAATTCGTATGGATATTTAAGATAATAATAATAATAATATTCTACCACATACACACAACACCATCTAGCCCAAACTAAGCAGAGCTTGTACTATGGGTACTAGACAATGGATAAACATACATATATACTTTTTTTTTTAAATATCTACATATTATACATAGAATCACCCAGACCAAGACAAACATCCAGGATCATGCACACAAATGTTTGACTTGTGCGGGAATCGAACCCGCGACCTCAGGCGTGTGGCAGTCGGTTACACTAACCACTACGCCATCGAGGCCCACAAGATATTTCTACCTACAGTAGAATGGCATTTCGTCAGGCATCATTTAATACTTAACATACATCTAAGTAATTATAATCCATCAAACTTACTTAATATTTACTATTTTCTACCAAATATCCACTATATTAAAATCCGCTCGGTATATTTATTGCAATGTCCAAAGTTCTATTAAAACATTCGTATTTAAAACTTGTTTGCTTCAAGTTTCTATGTGCCGTTGATAAGTAATAGCATTTACTTATCCCTTTATTACTTCCTTTGTTAATTGAATAAGATAGTGTATGATATTATAATTCTAATTTTGATAGCGTTGAATCATAAAATAAGAAATATGATTACTCTAAGAAATCCGACATTAAGATTAATCTGGCGTCAATGGGTGACTTGAAACGTTGAACACGAAAACGCTTCGCTTTGTGAGATGAAAATGATAAATTTATTTGTTTTATAAATGACGAAGGTAGGCAACTTTATACGTTATATTAAAACATTATAGTTCTGTATATTTTCACTAATACTTTAAATGAGAAAGTGTAGAACATGAATACAGAATAAATTCTTTGCTTATGCTAAACAAAATAATGAAACGGAGTTTAACGTAGACTTATTACAACTTGTCAAGCTATAACATAGTCCGGTCAATAAAATATGGCCTTTTTTTACCACGTAGTAAATACGGCCCGTCTGATTATAAGAGGTTACTTTAATTGTCTATATGATACTCCAAAATTAAACAGCATAAACAATATAATTTTGAGTGTAATGTGTTTTCGAGATCATTACTTTAAATATAAGTGTCTATACGTAATAGTTAAAATGCACTGAAATGTATTATATAATTTTTTATAGTTCCTACGGACTGGCGTGACAACCACCCATACTCCTTTGAGAGATTATAAATTCGCAACAAAGTCGACGACACGATGTTGGACCACGATTTATATCGAAAAAATATACAAACAATATTAATTTGATAACGCCCTAGATAATCCGCAAACATAATTCGATACCTAGAAATAGTGAGATAAACACTTAACCATTTCACACATATTTTCAATAAGAAAATTAATATTGTGTTTTCGTACTAGTACTTACAAAAAATAGTATACCTTTAAAAACTTTTAAAAATTCCTAGTAGTTTTACTAAAAGGTTAGACCTATTGGGGTTATTAGGCTATCTGGGTTATCGGAACACAATTTCAATGCAATCAAATATGTATCACGTCTGCTAAACTCAAGTGGGTCAATCTCATTAACCTACCGAAATTTTAAAGAGGCTACGTCAGTGCAAAGGGTCTTACATTCAATTGTATTTCTAACAATGGATGTTCGCGTTTCGGATACCATCCATCACGTGAACAATATTTGTTTTATCGATCGCATCGGATCGGTTCGTAAAACGCCGGTGCCAGGCCCGGACGGCACCGCGGGCCAGAGTACTGTCACATGACTACTGAAACGTAACTTGCGTAACCTTATAAACTAGATATATAATTTTTACGAGCACATTTCGCTGGCGGTTTTTGCGACATGCAATGTCAAAAACAATGACATCTCCTCTATTATAATTTTTGACGTGACGAATATACCCTTTACGTAAATTGGACAATTCGGCAGAAGCCTCTTTTTTTCCTACTTTGGGGCAGAATATGCGCGGCACAGAGGCGCGCGTAGGAACACGCACGCCGCCTCTCGGACCTGGTGCTGATCGGATGGCGGGCAGGCCCACGAAGCCTACCACCCCCAGGTCAAGCCTCATGGTGGCTGGAGGTCATCTCGCGCCTTCCGGCGCCCGGCTCTGCGGTTGGGGAGAGGGTTTAAGCGATCCCTCTTCCGCTCCGCCGTCTCCTTGAGGAAATCACTTCCTCACAGGAGGCGACCGCGTTCCACGACCTCTCACTCCGGACCATAGACTGAACTACGGCAGGGCAACCAATCCGACTGCCGCGATCAACTCACGGCGCTGCGATGCCCAGGTGGGGCAATCCGCCAAAGTGTACAGCGCCATGTCCTCAACAACGTCGCGGCAGTCGCCGCAGTGGTGACAACCGGGCGTCTCTTGCCGGCCTATACGACACAGGAACCGGCCAAAACAACCATGACCAGTCATTATCTGTGTCAGCCGGAAGTTGAGAGCGCCATGCCGCCTCTCCAGCCACTCCTCAAACACGGGGCTTACCGCCACAATTGCCGGCTAATTTATCCACATACATATTTTTTATTGTTTATTATAACTGGATCAACATTAATGTTACCCCTAGAAGGCTTACTAGTAGGGACTAGTGAGCCGACGGAGCGTTGGTCAAGAAATTAAAGGTTAGTCGTAGGTTAGAAGTGTATCGACTAACCTTTAATTACTTGACCAACGCGTGACCCCCACGGGTCAAACACAAAGCTTTTTACATTGTGTCTTGATTCCGATTATTAGAGTATTGAAAAAACAATTCTAAAAACCTTCACAACTAGCCCATTTCTCTCTATCAGGCACAGTGCCAGACGCTAACTATTATTACAGAAATCTAATAACGTTATGACGAAAGTATGGCTTTTAGACCGTTTACCTATATTACTAAGCCCATGAAGCAGACTAGTAATACAAACAGAGCTATAAATCTCAATCCACAACTACTCAGTAATAACTTTAACACAATATTTCCATAATCTTTTGTACATTCCATATGTCAACTAAAGTAAACGCGCGCAGTTAAATAAAAGCTTCCCTTTTACAACTTAAACAATAAAATAGCTGTATTCCGAATTCACTGTATGTAACTAATATCATAATTTTATTAGTCGTATAAAATCGCGAATTCATATCGACTGTAAAAATAAAATTACGATCATAGTAAATGTGGCGAGCTTAAATACATGAGCCTCCCATGAAATAAGCTCTAGTGCTTACCCAGACTAATATAAGACAGGGATTTTCTTATATTACCCTTCACATATAAATTTGTAACTTAACGGAGGTATTACGTCGTACAGAGTAACATAAGATAAATAAAACAGCAATACAGCTTATAACAAAGAACAATTTAGAATTATATCTACAGAGTAGGCACCTGTAGCTAGACGTGTAACATTTGTTACTCGTCTTTCTTGAACTATAAAAAGAGAAAATTTCTAAAATTAGAATTAAGTAAAAGGTTATAAATTGTCTTTAAGAAAGATCGATTCTCGATCAACTTAGCAGGAGCATACATTTAAATTTAATTTAGCCAACGCATTGAGTAAAATGGTAGTTGAATCTGAGTAGATAATCAATTCTGAAATGTGTGAAGAAACATTATAGCTGGTGTTATTAGGTATAGAATCAATAGCATGGATTTAATTTGATTTAATCTAATATCGTAATATAGTTACTAGTTTTAGTCTCCTGATTCCTAAACTAAACATGTCTTTGTACCATAAAAGAACCAATACGCAGATTTATATAAGCTATGTAATCATAAAAACGACGTGCCGATTCGTGCCCTTAAAAATATTTATTTCTGGCTGATGCGTTCATATTACTTTCTCATACATACATAATCTTGGAGCTTACCTAAACAGCAGTTACTTTATCGATCGCGTAGATTTTACAGCAAATGAATACAAATATATATATGAATATATATATATATATATATATATATAGTTTTTAGATTTTAGCTACTCCACAATGCATGAAAATCACTAAAGTTGTTAAACAAACGGAATCAATCATTTTAATTTATTTTCTAAAAGATAGTGTCAACTTCTTTTATTCAGAGGATACGCCTCCAAACACAGTCGCTTCGATGGTCCAGTGACGTAAGCGTTCCCGAAATACTAAGTTGCAGAAGAGTCTGATCTCATCTCTATTACCTGTTACGGAAACATAGTTGACGACACACATACAATTCCTTTAACTAAACGTTCAAGAAGATACACATGTGCGATATGTATTCAAAATGGCAACGCTACAATACAGCTTGCACTTTACAATGCTGACCCATTTTCCAATCGACCGAGAAATATGGGTCAGTGTAAGGCTCGCATATAGCTACCTACTAACCTGTCGATACGACGACGGTATTAAAACACATCGTATTATTACTATGTGTGACTATCAAGTAACAATTCCGAAGCATCTAATTCTGGTTGGCATTTTGAATTCACCCTATATGGTATATAGAGCGGAACAAAACACAAATCTCTCTAGTTACTTATGTTTGTAATTGGGCACTTTATTAGCCTTTCTTTCCACGTTTATTACCTTTTACTTGTTTTACTACTGCGGTTAAAACAGTCGTTCTTTTGCCATATTTAGTAAATAGAAATGTTTTACATGTTCTCTCCTGATTGGCACTACGTAAGCCACTGAAAACAGAACTATACCTGAATACACTGTAGGTATTTGACTATACCTGTAAACTTCGAAGGGTAGCGAAGCCACTGTACCACAGGCCAGCAATCGTTTGGGTTGGTGGTCTGTACACTACATAAAAGCAAGCTTACTAAGAATATAAGGGTAGTAGAATGATTTTTACGTCGCTATACTGTAATTTTATACACTCGGCGTCACAAAAATCGCACCTTTTTGTTTTTTTCAATAAACACCTCCCAAAATTTAGCGCATTGATTCTACTGGATAAAAAAATATATCATTTTTAAGAGCATTTCAATACCTTTACATTATTGGTCGGTAGAATTAAAAACCAAAATAAAATTTATTATTAGGGAACATTTAACATAATGGTGAAAAAATGCGCATCCATTAGAGCGCTAGTTGAGCTACCTGAATAGGGTATAAAAGGTCATGTCCAGGTAAAAAATGGGTCAATCATTGCTCAGACTTTAAAGTGTACACATCGGAACAGCATACTCAAGAAAAAAATACCTGAAGATGGATACCACCTCTGAAGAAGCCGCTCAAGTCATTGCACTATTGCAAGAAGGAGTACGTCAGGTTTATGTTGCTCTACAATTAAATCTGAGTCGTTTCTCTGTTCGACGAGTGTATCAACGGTTCCAAGAGACTGGTGGCTTTATCCGAAGACGTGGATCAGGAAGAAAACGCTGTACATCAGAGAGAGACGACCGCTTCATTGTCTCCACATCGTTGCGCAACCGCTTCAGTAATGCTGTTAAGGTGCAACAGCAGCTCCGATCAGCTCGTAGAACGGCTGTGAGTGTCTCTACGATTAGAAGAAGACTTAAAGAAAAAAAAATCACTGCCCACAGACCTGCGAAAGGTCCCAAATTGACCACGCAGCACAGAAGAGACCATCTACAATTTGCTCAGGAGCACGTCACTTGGACGCTTGACCATTGGAGAGCCGTTCTGTTTACTGATGAGACAAGAGTTTGTCTTTTCTGTAATGACAGACGCAGAAGAGTTTACAGAAGAAAAGGAGAGCGCTTTGCTCAAGCTTGCATCGAAGAAACAACAGAATACGGGGGTGGTTCCTGTATGTTCTGGGGTGGGATATCCGTGGACGGGAAAACGGAACTTGTGTGCGTCTCTCGGACTGGCGGTGGTCGAGGGCAAGGTTCGCTGAATGCTGCTCGGTACATAACGGAGATCTTGCAAGACCATGTGGTCCCGTATGCTGGTTTTGTTGGCGATGGGTTCATACTAATGCATGATAACGCCCGTTGCCACACCGCGGCCAGTGTGCGTGATTACTTGGAAGAAGTCGAGATTTCTGTTATGCAGTGGCCAGCACGAAGCCCGGACCTTAACCCTATCGAGCACCTCTGGGATGATGTAAAGAGGCATGTACGAGCACGAAATCCTGCTCCCACAACTCTCCAAGAGCTCCAGGATGCCGTGATCGAAGAATGGGATAACATACCTCAAGAGAGAGTAGTAACTCTCATGAGGTCCATGAAGGATAGGATGGAAGCTGTCATCAAGTCTAGGGGCGGAAACACTAGATTTTAAGGACGAAATTGTATTTTTTTAAATTTGTTTTTTTATTAATTTTATTATTTTCTAAGTTTCTGATTTTTTTATTATTAAAACATAAAAATAAACATTCGCGCTTTATAATTTCTAAAAGGCAATTTAATAACCTTTCCAATGATATCCTACAATCATATTCTCACTATTGACAAAGTTTGAGAAAAAGTACTTTAATATTGAATTTTAAAAAGGTGCGATTTTTGTGACGCCGTGTGTATTTCCTTATATTTCACATTAAATGTGTGTTCACCTTTAGTTAATGTTTTTTTTGTAGAAACCATTAGAGTACATTACTGATTGTAACAGTAATAAAATTATAGACGTATGTATATAAGAGGAGCCCAGATGGACCATGTTCACCCCAGTATGTTAGATTTCAACTCATATTCTGGTGTTGTATGTAAGCCATCGCTATTAAGAATAAAGAAAGTAACCTAGACACGTCAACGCCAATATTTGTCGTATCAAAACTATAAAAGACCTAAAATGTTATTTATCTTTGATTTGATATAATTCATAATAGATATACGTCCTGCCACGCACGACATATATACACAGCACATTTTAAAGATAGGCGGAAGGAGTGATTGCCAAACTATGGTATATGGCCTATAATATGCCGTATCCAGTCATAGCCATATAGAACATCCGCTCACCTGCGCTCCTTATGTTCCAAAACGAAGGTGTTGACAGACGACAGTGGCAACTCCACAACACTCAGCTCGCTAAAACTTCTAGTCCAACCCGACCCAGTTCCAGATAGTTTCCTAAGGGGAAAGCAGGGAAACAAGAAGTTAGGAGATATATCAGGAGTCTTGTTGTCTCGTTGGTCTCGTGATATAATGCGTATGATCATGAGGGCACCCGAGTCGAGCAATTTTTTTTGTGATAACGTCTCTGTAACACCACTGAAGATGTTCCTAGTAGACGACAATAGAGTCGCTACTATAAAATGAAGACAGCCTTGTTTTTAGCTGACAAAATGTGGAGGTAATACACGTAGACAATACCTACCCCTTGGGGCTTGAGTATATGTAATTATGTATGTATCAGGAGTAGTTAGGAGATGTAGGACAAGGAAATGGATTCAGTTTTACAGTGTATTCATACTCGTAACATCCGCCTTTAATGGTTAATTATGGCATGCTCGCCATTACCGTTGGTTATAGGGATCTAGTAATAGGTTGTGGTAATACTAAATGTTTACGAACATAATAATAATCATTTATTTAATTTCTCCTTAGCAAATGGTACACATTTATATTTATAGTATTTAATTGCATATTCTTATAGCTAGCTCTTACCCGCGGCATATGGTTATTTTAAGTGCGTTTTAGGTTATTTCCGTATCGAAATTCATCAAAATTTGTTAAACGTTTTAGTCGTATAAATTATAATAATCAGACAGCAAAGTTAAGTACCGCTGTAGCTGATTTTTAAAACTGGAAATTAAATAAGTGCAATGTATTCGATAAAAGTAGCCATTAGCTAGATTTCTTGTAAATTTTTTAACATTACCCATAACGAAAGGGACACGTGATTTATATTTTGTAATAGCCATATTTAGGTTCATGCAAAAATCCAGCCTTCTCAATATTTAGCTTATAATTTTTGTCTTTATTTACCGAATTATAAATTGAATTAACAGTGTGACAAAACAAAAAAGTTGACAAGAATATTACATTATTCTATTATTTAGATTTATTTAAATACTTTAATACTTCTAAAATGATCTAAACTTTATGTTTGTTTCAAATAAATCGCAATAAATCCGTTTCATGTAGTTATTTATACTTTAACAAAAAATTGTGTAAAACAAATTACGATAAAGCTAATAAAATAAATCTAGCAACAGGCACAACAAACTCAAGAAAGTAAGACGTGAGAAATTGTATATGTGTGTAATCTCGGATCAAGATAAATACATAACAATTTGCAGTCACTTAATATCTTTATTATCTGTTAATGTACCACCATGTAGACATTACTGACATATTACATACATTGCCTTCGTGGAAAATTCTTCACAGAGAATAGACACAAACAGTTTATTGGTAAAACATTCATGTTTCTGTTATAAAACACGGTCTTAGGTTGATTTACGTTTATTAAAATATATTTTAAACGGTTTCAAACAACAAATAAAACCAAAACAAAATATATTTACGTACATATATACAACGTGTAATATATTAAACGTGCTTCCTGAAATTATTTTGTTCAGAATAGGCTACTGAATCCATTTCTGACATTTTAATATAGGTATTTTTTTGTCCTAAAATCATTAAAACAACGTAAATTATAGACATCCCTTTCTTTGAACAGTCGAAATAAACGAAAATGTATCATAATTCAAGGCAATAAGATTTTTGATGCAATAAAGGCAATAATGCTAGATTTATTGTAATATACCCATACTATCCGCGCACAATAAGGATAAATAATTCATAAAAATTAAAATATTTAAGTATGTACATAAAAGTAACATATTGTAAATTTTGAAATTTTGAACATTGTTTTAGATTTAATAATCTAATTGGGGTGTTTGAGGTTGTGCGGTACATCTGTGACACGTTGTATGTATGAATATAATATAAATATATTATTATAAGTTTATATTTATTATTTTGTATCCCTTAATATTGACTTACGTTTACGTGAATTTTATACATTGAAATTAAACAAATTTATACGCATAATAAACATGTGCAACAGGGGACCAACCATTATATGCGATTTGACAAACCGCCAAAGAACATCGATTCCTACCAAGGATGCTTCGCGACGCTATTGAAATTAAAAAAACATCCTAATTGCAATAGAGAAGATGGTTGGAATGTACCACCAGCTTGGGATCCAGTAATTCAGTTAGTCAAACCCAAGAAGAAGCAAAACACAGCCAGACCTTACTCTTACCTACCTTTGAGCTCATTCTGCGTAAATAGAAACACCAATTAAATAAAATATTTAAATAATTAAATATTTAATTAAATTTAATTGGTGTTTAATAAATTATTATATGAAAAATAACTACACTTAGAACATTGAGGCAACCACCATCTTAGTATCCCCGCGAACATGGCTGCTGAAAAGCAACCGAAACGTCGGGGAAAGTGTAAAATTAAATTTTAATAGTTTTATCATTCAAATAGCTTAAATAGAAGTAAACAGCAACTAGTAAAAGTGTTTAACAATATGAATTTAAATTTTCAAAATTATGTAATAGTAGTGTTTAACAAAAAGTAAACAACGCGATAAAAGCCGTATAAATTTGTTTAATTTCAATTCTGTATTCCATTTTATGTGTGTTTTATTTTCTTATGCATTGTTTTGTAATAAATTATTATTCGTAGGCCTGCGAGAATACCAGCGTTGCAGTCTATACTGCAAGAATAGCTGACGCGGTTGCCTAATTTGATCATCATGTACCGCCTTCTGTTTATTTGTATTTATTATTATATCTATTAAAATTATATTATGTATGTATGGAGATTCAAATAAAACATTTTCCATTTTTTCTTTTCTTTTCAAACGTAAAATCCCAATGGCAAGTGTAACTTTGTAACACAGTCAAGAGCTGGTTAACTGAAGCTTAATATGTACATCTACAGATTAACCACGGTTTATGGTAAATTTACGTTTTGTAATAAGATTATTCTGACATACGGCTTAAGTCTCCAGACTATCTAGCCCGTTTTATAATAAGATTGCAAATAACTACCTTATATTTATCCAGCCTCAAGGTGCGAGTTCATTATAGCTACGTTACATTGAGCAACATTTTAACTAATACATGTAAATTTATAGCAAATATGCAATGACCACTTCGATAAATTTAAAGTTGACTATTTATGTGTTCCAAAAATATAACGATTAACGATAAATATCCAAGTAAGTATGTGAATAAGTCTATATGAAACCGATTGGCAACACTTTCAAATGTCCGGCATAATGCTCTTATAATGTATCTTATTTATAGGTTTACCAGCACTGTTCATTCTAGAATCATGAGCCAAAATAAACACCATAAAAGAAAATTGCATCGTAACAATCACTTATAAATAGGCTCTATAAAAATAAACAAGAAAAGCATACCGAAAATGGCTAATTTAAAATAATGAAATTTTACTTTATGTAAGTAAATAAAACAAATCAACAGCAGTTCATATCTGGATTCTCAATAACACAGCAATTGGAATATATTAAATTCAATACCTGCCAATCACCGTCAAATCGGCTGGCTTTGAAGAGCGGACGTCGGCCGTTTCGCCTAGAGCTACACCACGGTAGCACAGAACCGCATTATGGCTCATTAGTTGGAGAAACTTAGTCATTTCTGAACTAACCACCGACGGAACAGCATATTGTTTAGTCAAAGACCACACGGAATGTTCGGCTTTGAATGATAGTTTGTTGAAAGATGAGCTATCTATAGACAGAGTATAGAATCTTATAGTATACTGTAACCAAGGATATCGCTCATACTATAATGAACTTTTATGGCTTTCGTAATGGACCACATACTGCAGCCTCTTAGTAAAACCTTAGCAAGGAAGTTAGGAAGATAATCCATACCCTATATTGCTTGGTATACAACCATTCAAATTCTTAGTTTTAAGAATGAAACAAAGTTGCCATGGGTCACATGATCTAACATTTCACATGAGACCCACGGCATAATGTACTTATTCACCACTTTAGTACAGACCTCCAATAAACACGACATAGTCAATCCATTCATACGGCAAAATAACTATAAATTGAATACTAAAACTTTATCATAGAATTGGAAATGGCATTAGTCATTTATCGAAATCAATCTTACGTTAACATTCCCTGAAATCCATTTCAAATTATCATACGAATACCATAATAAAATAAATGTTTAAATTTGATCTAGCGTACACTTAGGTGATAAAACGCGCGAGAATATTGAATATACCACAGATACGCTTTCTAGATTTTGTTCTGAAACATACGATAACTTTCAAATTATTGATTAATTATTCGATAGAGTAAGCGCACGTTAAAACTCATGTTCTGTCATAATGGTCGCGCGATATACCATATTAACAACTTTATTCAGTTATATCATTGTCATTGCGCCCATAAAGAAAGTAACAGTCAATTGTACGATCAACTATTATAAATCAATTTTATTTGCGCCTACACTATTAACAGCTAAAGATACAATACATGTTATAAGTAGTCAACTACATTTAGCTTATATATATATCATCATGTAGACTTAGGATTAGAATCATTTGCCAGTGACTTTGAAAACTAGACATACACACAAGAAGTGCTGTAATAATTGATATGAAATAAAAATTTCTCAAATAATGTGAGAGAACATACAGTCAAAACAAAGCATTCCAAAATTATTCGGATAGATACGCAATTGTGATATCGTAAATTAATCATACATAGTTTAATTGAATTAATTCAAATCGATTACAATAATAATTACTACAGACGAACGACGAAATATAGCATGCAAATGATAAACTGAATTTAGAAACGTATTGTGTGGCATTTCTATAATATATAATATTATAACTCTATCATGCTGACTGCTTTCTTATTGAATTTAGAGGTAAATCGTTTTAATAGAGCTCACTCAGAATCGCACAAGAATTCGCTCAAATTAAAACCGCCGCATGCGCGGCAATGATATCGTGGACGAGGTGACCACTCATCCGTATAAATTCAATATACAACGACGATAACGCTTGAGCTAATATCGAGCCACATATTAGCTGGATACAGATGACCGGTGCAATTCAACATGGAAAATCAAAGGGCAGTTTTCTTGCTAGGAATCCAAGCAACAAAAAGTTAAAGGGAACATAACACCGTTTACTCACTAAAGTATACACTAACACTTTCTCGGTTCAAATATAATATATTTGAAACGAGAAAGTGTTAGTGTATACTTCTATAAACTGTTACCCTAACGGGGACTTACTACCCTCCATCAGTATCAGAAGGTATATGCCATAGGGTTCTCTATTGTGTTACCTAACTTTTTTTATCCATAATCTAAAGTGCCATAATTTGTTTTGTCCTAATCATCATTTGTCCGAATGATAACTTGCCCGAACTTTATGCCACATAGTATCACATGCCATAAAATTATAATTCCTAAATACAATATGCCCTAAATTTGTTTGTCATAAATATTACAATCAATAATATACAAAAGAGTTAAAACCGTTTTTAATAAAAGTTATAAGTCCTAAATTCAAATTACATAATGTTAATTTATCCTAATAATGTTTTTAAAACTTATTAGTATTACAAAGCTTGGCTTTTGTCACGGCGCCGGCGCTGCGGATCTCCGGCGGTCCGACACGTGCTAATCGTCGCAGACGACTTTCGCTCACCACCGCAGCTGAGGCTGCTCACAGCCTCCTGCTCCTCAGCCCGCGAGCCGCCCCGCCCCTACGCGCCTATGCGATTCTAAATTAAACTCTAGGGTTAGGACAAACAAGACAGCGTGGAGTCGGATTTACAGTGATTCGTTTCTGTCACTAAAACCTAATTAAACCTAATTAATTTAGCAAATATTTTACGACTAACAATTTTACTATAAATGAACATTCGGAATAATACACATTATATAATACAATACTTAGGACATATGACTTTATTGCATGCAAAATTAGTAGATTCAATTATTATAGTACTCGATATTATGACAGAATAGTTTTTATAGAAGTAAATATAATTATGAGAAACAAAATTTTTTAACATTATCGTTACTGAAGTTTATGGCATGAATGTTATGGATAATGATTTTTGGACAAACAAGTTTAGGAGAAGAAAGGGCCTACCATGCCATGGTCGGTCAATTTGGCCCCGTGCAGGCAGGCAGACTGTTCACAAGACAATAATAAAGGAAATGTTCTCGAAAATTTTACACATATTCGCACACATTCCTTAACAATATAGAGAACACTGAAACATGCAGATATCTAACCATATTTACTTCCATCGTCACCTAGAACTATCATTAACGATTATACAATTATGCGTATAGCGTTGGCAAGGCAAAATTCTACGTGGCAGTCCAACGGTCTCCTCAGTAGGCTATCGCTGCTATCAATTCAAGAAGATCAAATGTTACTAATTATTAACTTTGTACGAGTAGCAATAGCGCTAATCAACGACTTCAAGCATGTTATCTCAAGTCGTTGTAATTAATAGCAAATGAAATGGATTGCTAATCAAGGCGCGGTCAATTATAACATCTCTCAATGAACCAATTAACAGCCACTGGGTAACGATTGTGTTACTTGCTATCATTAAATGTGGATTAAATAGTTCTAGTTCGTGAGTTGGCAACTTTCTCACAGCTTCTCACGATACTATAAATTTAATGTGTAAAAGCTATGAGAAACGGGGAAACTAATTTATATTAACAATCAATATGGCATAGTTCAAGCAATCAATATTCATATTCGTTTATGAGACTTGCCATGAGATATGATTGCAATCGGTTACAATATTTGCAACTGCTTAACCTTACAGCTATAGGTATTCTACTTGTCTCGAACCATAGACTTTAGATGGATTAGAACTTTCAAGAAAAGCGAACTGTGGCCACCCCAGTCAAAGTGTGCGACCCACTTTGCTTGATGAACGGTACAAGATCTGAAAATCATCAGATCGATTGAAATAGAAAGTCAAAGTGGACGCCCTCTGACTAAATGTGCAGTATCAAGTTTATGTAGATATTAGGTTTTTCCCGCAGCTTAGCTTGTGTATGTTAGATTAGGAACAGTAATATTTTCTGGATGAAAGGTACCTATGTCCTATTTTGTTCCCCTGACAACGTATATGCAAAATTTCATGATAATCGGTCGAGTAGTTAAGGCGTGAAAGCAAACTCACATTCGCATTTATTATATTAGTTATGATATAAACTTGACACTGCACATTTATTTAGAAGTACTACGTATTAAAGATGACATCTGAAGTAAATTGTTTGTGACACGAGTTAAAGTGGATACTCTGTATCACTTAGTTTGAGCCAGGCGATCACTGGAACAACACGTCTAAATGCAATATTAATTAAGCAGTTTAGCACGATGGCATGATTTTAATATTAAAATTTTGCACTTAAACGTGTCATCGCAATTATCGCATAAGTAGGTTAAAGAGCATGCGTGTTACAAACAATCTATTTAAGATGTCTCCTCCAAGCATGCGTGTTACATACAAACAATCTAGTTAAGATGTCTCCTCCAATACCTACGTGCGCAGTACATATTAACTCAATGACAATGCAAAATGTTGCAGCGGCACACCGGCGCGCGGCGGCCATACCAGTTTTCAATGATATTTGACAATAGTTAACAGGTTAATTTTTATATTTATTTACCGTGCGCTATTTACCGCCTAAAGATCATTTCTAATACCACATCTGTCTTCCAAGATGACACCTAGCAACAGAAAAATGAATAATACATTCTATTTTGTATGTTTAAAAGGAATGCGATATTTAGGCCACGTAATATCTATGTATTACTAATAAGCACATTTAAGCTTTCAAACGCATCTACGGGTAACAGAATCTTACTATTTGTGGCTTCACGGGATTACAAACATGAATTAATTCTCCCAAAAATAATTCCACAGATTAAAAAGCACAGGAGCATTATGCCATTATAAATTCCTATGTTGGAGAAGGGATTCTAGCATTAGCAGTAAAGCCAAATTGAACTATTCTAATGAGGCAATAGAAAATCCTCAAGAAAGCTAACTAAAGAACATTCAAAAACTAAAAATTCCACCTTTACGTTTTTAATACCAAATGTAAAATATAGAAGGTATATCGTCCAGCTAGGGACGTCAATTTTAAATAAATATCTAAGTATTTGTCGAATTAATTCATCGCAAATTCAATGATTTCTTTGTGATGTTATTTGACGATAGTAAACATTAAAATTAAACTACTTCATACTTTTAAACATATTACCAGCACCTACATTATGTATATACCAATTTACTAAATATTTTCGCTAATTCGAAAAAATAAAATAAAAAAAACACTCCTATAAACAATTTAGCACCTACACCACTCTTTGATGCATCGACTGAAATAGTGTTGCTGTTTTTTACATCGATTAATAAAGTCGTGTCTATGTCATAATATGTAAAATTCGAATATTTCCTATACCTAAATCCAATCAAAGAAGCCCTAGTCCAACCTCTCTTTCGAAAGTGCATTCCTTTAACATATAACAACGTCAACAAATTTAGAAACAATTTGTAAGCCATAAAGTTTTCCTTAATTTGATAGCTGCACACATCAATTTGTTCCCCGGCCCGACCGAAATAGACACAAAGGCGGGTTAAAAGAACGATAGGCCCACTAATTGACACTATCTGTGTTTATAACCATTATATTGAACCCTTAATTAACAGATATTGTAACCGTGACGGAGCAAATAACAAACAATCAAAAGAACATTCTACGGATACACTTTTACGCTTAGGTGTGCGTTAAAATAAGTATGCCGGTAAATATAGACTTTTATTTTACAGTGCGCCTTTGTTATTATAAAGTTTATTTTATATTACTAGCTATTGCGAACAATACTTTTTCTGGTTAAGAAATAGTTCTACATATGTCAGGGGTACGGTAAAGGACATAGGGTATTCCTCTTCCGTACCCCTGACATATGTATGCGAAATTTCATGATGATCGGAAGCGTTACTCACATTCGCATTAATAATATTAGTTAAGATACACTATTGATTATCCGTCAAGATCACTTGAATTGACTATAGTCAATTTGATCAACAATTTACAGGTCAAAAGCATTATGTTTTTAATAGTCTACTTGTCAATAGAAATTAATAATACAGATAAATAATATCATTTCACGATGAATTGAAATATGACTCTGACTGTCTCTGTAAAATTGAGTTTCAATACTTATTTCTACCGACACGTAAATTAACGTCATGTAAAGTAGAATATAAACTTTAATAAGCTTTGTTTGAAATGATGAGCTCTCTTATGTTCAAGAAAACATACATTTATGTATATTACTCGCTAGGAGTAATTGCTGTGTCCCTTTACAAATATTGAAATAACGGATACAAAGAACCCCCAGACTCGTAACAACTATTTGTAGAACATGAAATGTTTGTTTCGTGTAGTATAGAACCCAAAACCCGCGACACACATGGCGTGGCGAAGCGATTTATTAAACCGCTATACTATCTATACAATTAAGTTCTTTTTATTTTCCCTCTACTTAACATATAAGCTCACAAAGATTCCTGTATGAGTAGGTAAGCTGTTCTGAGGGTTAAATTAAGTGATTACAAAAAGAAATACACTTATGTACTAATATTATGAAGACGATAGTAACTCTATATAACGTTACGTTCTCACAACTACCTTTCCGATTTTGAAGTATAAGATTTCTTTAGAGTTGGCTTGAACTTTGCAGAACGCTGCCATCTATAGAAACGAAGTCGCGAAGTTAGTAAATCCACAAAAATCAATACCTACTCTAAAATGTATTTAGAAGTTCCGAATTCGGTCATAATGCATCCAGCCTTTGGCTCTTCTAAATTACCTTAAGACTTGTTTTGATGAAATATGTACGTATAAGAAGTTAGTATGTCTCGCTTAAACAGTGAAGGGATGCCTAGAAATGCCATGATAGTGATATTTAAGATAAACCATCAGGGCATATTTAACACGGTGAACTGTGTCTTAACCTTATTCAAGTGACAAGGTTTTTAACTAGTGTCCTAGATTCCTTGCCTAGCTCAGGCAAAATAAGTAAGATTGTTACTAAAGTTACTAAATCTATAGAAATAACCATTCTTATTTTTCAAGGCGTACCCAATTCTTATCTCCAGCTAAGGCTATCTTCACTCCCAAGAGATTGAAAACTTCAAAATCTTTTCGCAGTAAAAAAAATGGTACTAAACCTATACTAATAGAAAATCCATTATTTATCTTGGAACATTAGCACATTTTCCTCCATTCTTACTTAGGCGTCTAATAAATAAGGATTGAATTGCTGCAAATGCCATTAACACTGCATCATAAATAATGGAAAATGGATTCCATTGGCTGTTTTTGTCGCCTAACATGTCATATGTCTGTGAGAAAACAACCAGATATGGCAAAGATGTCCCAGAACTGACACCTCAGTGTCCCAAAGCATCAATATTGGCCGAGATATGACAAAAGCACAGAAATCATAAGGCGCTGATACATCGGTACAGCGTTCGTAACTAAAATTAAAAGCATAACATTTAAAAACCTCGAGGAAAATCCTGGCATATTCAGCTTGGTCAGAAAAATGTATAAAATATTGAAATAAATCACAAGTTTCACACAAGATTGAAGACTATGTTGCACGGGCGCTATTTATTTAAAAATTTGAGATATTTTGGGTTATGAAGGAAGTAATATTCTAAGTAAGTAATCCCTCCAACTAAGCTATATGCTTGTGTTAGGAATAAGTTTAGGATTTCAAAAGCGCAAGTCCAATACCTCAAACATGTTGTTTCGTGAATTCTCTGGGCATAAAGAGCATCCCAAGTTAAAAGAAACATCCGTGAGACTACTTGACATCTAAAATTTCGCTATCGTTGCAGTTAAACTCAAATTTGTCATTATCCTTAGCGGTATAAGATATAAAATAATTTAAGCCAAGGCAAATTAAGGTATTGCCAAGTAGGATACATAAACACAGAAATACCTAAACTTAAATTTTGCCCGAACTATTCACTTCGCTACCAATTTCGAGCCCTCATTTATACACAGAACATAAGTTGCAGGTTACAATTTCTACCCATTTTAATTGTTCACACAATACATGGTGCATCTTATACGATCAATACCGCATCACTGTCTTATCTCTGTGACTTGAGCCGCTCCGTGTGTTCCATTACAAAGTCAACACATACATATGTCCGAGCCCTTATAGAAGTCCATATTGGACAGGGTGTCAGTTAACCACTTCGGCGGCGTTATAACACTAGTTTCTAATTTATGTGATGTATGATTTATGTTTATGCTGTCAATCCCTCATACTCGTTTAATGTGACAATGGTGCCGATTATGTTGTTACTAATTTCTTGTCGTCAATATTTTATTGAATTATAGATAATATACCGTAGATATAATACGTCGGTATAAATGGCGCGCAAAATTAAGTCTTGCTGTATACAATCTTTAAAACTGCACTATGTTTTGTTTAAAGAAAGAAGATACACAAATAAAAGTGTAGAAATAAATGGAGTTGAAAAAAATTTGGCTTGTTATTGGCGTCCTGTTTAAGAATATCTGAATGAAATGTGCTACAATTGAGTTAGTCCCCATAAGGTGAACCGATGACCTGGTAGGGAAAGCGAGAAGCGGTTGAATGCGGGTGGCCTGAGACCGATCTGTGTGGAAAACCTTGGGGTAAGCCTATGTCCAGCAATGGACGTTTTTCGGCGGAGATGACTTATAGACTTAGACGCATAACGTTATTAGTAAAGTTACATAGGCAATGTAGTTTAGTTAAAAAAGCTAATAAATTACGACATTTTGTTTTCTTACAGGGCAAACCGCGCGATTGACCTTATACGAAAGTATCGCCAATGAGTTGGTGCGAAGAAACTAAGATAAGAATCTTAGATTGGTTTACATAATCCTTGACACACATGGATACGTTTAATCATCGACATTTTAAGTTTAATAATACATCAAGGGAGATGCCAACGATTCCATGTCGTGATGCATCGAGACGTTTGAAAAATCATAGCAGACTCACCGTACAACATAATCGGGAACGTATAAAGTAAATTGCCGAGAGAGACAACCGGACTAGTGACGTGTAATTACACCGCGGTTTAGTGCCGGCCTGCCATTTTGATTTTGATGGCCCATTTCGGTCTTACAACCGATCGGTCCTGTTTGTTATACGTAGCATTTATACATTTCATAATGTTTATTAGATGAAATTAGTTTTACGATAAATACCAACCCACATGATCGGGAATTCTACGATTTTATATATATGGGAAAGACGGACAGGAAAGATTATCGGACTACTACTTTTATGCGCCATGAGGAATAAAATGAGGCGTAATTTGCACGGAACAGGTCTAAGCATGGCAACTTGGGAACTGGGCAAAAGGTAAACACCAAAGCCTCAGAAATTATATTTAACTACAAAATGGTGAAACTTAGGCCTAAGACTTTTATTGGACGGCATTCTAAAATCATTATACGCGTACAAGGGCTCATCCTCGTATTGCAAAGCGTTTTGTAAGCTTTCATAGAACATTTAGGCTTCGTACAACTAATAGGGAACCTTAAATATTTACATTCTGTGCGGGTATCGCATCCGCAATTTCGGCATGGGGTTTGTGACTGTGAAGTGACTACTTAATCCGATGTGTGTACACATTTTAATAGCTATTGATTACTATTAGCAAGACCATAATTAAAATGATTTTATTCTTATTTAAAAAGATAACTCCTTATTTAAAATATTTGGTTTTCTGTATTATACCTCTAAAATGTCTTAAGAAAAAATACAAGTAAGAATTGCTATTACATTTGCTGCCGAATGCAACCATTTACAGGTTATTGTCAAGTACAGATATGGCAGCAAGTCGTCGCAGCGCGGCCGATGCGCGGGAGTAGCGGAGCATGTAATGGCGTCGGCGCAGCTTCCGCGCGGGTGTGGCCGCTATTGTTGCGGCGCGAGCTCGTGCGTGACTGTCATCAAGTCATCCGCCATCGCCGCCTCCGCGACCAGAAGCTTCCAATCGTGCACTTTCCAGACATAATCCGATACCACTTAGCTACTTCTTTTTTTATAAGATATTTTTACAAATAATTAATGTGCAACAAATAATTATTTAAGTGGGGATCTCGTCTCTGTCTGGTGCAGCGATGGCATTTTCTATTTGAGCCCAAATACAATATTTAATATTCTAACCTAATATTATAAATACAAACATGACTTTCTTTGTTTGTTTATTTTGAAAGCGTAATAACGCTTTCACACCTATTTGACCTATTCGACCGAACATCATGAAATTTTGCATACAAGTTTTGGATGTCTTACATCTAGAAAAATATACCTTTTTCGAGGAATAGAAATTTATTAACAAAATCAAAATTAACGCGGGCGAAACTGCGAGAAAAATCTAATATTATTAATATTTAGTGTTCCTTGTAACGTTATTTCAACGTTAGCAAAGTTCTACCCGGGACAGTCCTAGTGACAACTATAGGGTTGACTTTATATAAAGACTGGCCATCTCCGCAGGAGATATTATAGTGCACAAGTGAGTGTGCAAACACAAGTGCATTCTCTGTTCCCTAACTCTCATGATCCGATGGGACGTTATTCCAACACAACCGGAGTGAGATCAGGCGCCGGACCAACGGCTTTACGTACATTCTGGTCTGGTCATGCGGTCTTGGGTTCGAATGCATGCGCACAGCAGTCATATTCACTACCGCTGCGCTACAAAGGCAGTTTTTACCTACTGTAGAATGTCATTGTCAAGTGTTATTTACAATAGCCCACCTAAAAAGATAATTACCTTGAACCGTTCTTCAATCATCACGAAACATGTGGCCATCACAAAGGAATCAATGTAAATCTGTAGGCGATAACTGGCCAACAGCTGCCATAGTGTAATATCACTTTACCACAACGAAACAGCTGTATAGTCTTTACTATATAACATTATAAGATAAATTCTTATAATGTTATGTGCTCTGCATGTAAATTTATCTCGTCAAGTAAGATTATACTAAGAGAAGTGGTGAACATTAAATAGCAAATGTACTAAAACATGTTTATTTTTTAATTGATGGGCCACTTTTGAACTAGAAATAAACTCCTATCTTGCATAATTTCAAACAACGGTCACAAAGAAAACACCCATTAAAAAGTATTCATATACAACATGTAACATAATAAACGCACATCCTGAAAGTAGTTTGTTCAAAATCGGCTACTGAATCAATGCCAGCAATTTTTAGTACAGGTATTTTTTTTTTAAATATTTAAGTACATTGAAATTAAACTACTATATACGGATTTTATCGCGTTGTTTATTTGACACTATTACATAATTTTGAAAAACTGTTACACTACTACTGCTATTAAACTTTACAAATTTTTAAGCTAATTGAATTATTATTAAAACTATTTAGATTTAATTTAATTTTACACTTTCCCCGACGTTTCGGTTGCTTTTCAGCAGCCATGGTAACGTGGAGACTAAGATGGTAGTTGTCTCAATCCGTATATGTTAAAATCCGTATATAGTAGTTTAATTTCAATGAATAATATTCGCGTAAACAGAACATTTTAATGATCATATTAGTATTACGATTTAATAATCTAATTGGGGTGTTTTAGGTTGTGCGTTATATCTGTGACATGTTGTATATCAGACAAAGAAATAAAAGGACAACAATAGAAACATACAATGCAGTCGCATATTTGGTTAAATTATAACACCTGCTTATTAATTACAGTAATGACCCTTTGCGCTAAAGCTAACAAAATTTACAATCATAAACAGTCCACCCGAAAACCATAATCCTCCACCTGTTCCAAAATTTAAATATTAGTTTCATATTTCATTGTAATGTATATCTATTGACTTAATATGCACAATTAACAAAGGGTAGGTGGACATGGTGGAGTGCATCGTAGGCATGGACTGCAGGGCTTCGCCACGCTATCCTGTTACGTAGTCCTGTCATGAGGAACCATAGATAATCCTGTTACAATTCATTGACATCATACCCTATTATATTGACAGCTGGATAGCTACTATGTTACATTGTTTGTTTATCTATGTTATTATTAATATTAAAAAGAAGTAGGTACCTTTTGTTGTATTTAATATAGGGACGTTTTCTGGAGTTATTGAAGTGATTTTAAAAATGCTGAGGGTTGTGGGTCCGCCTACACCTCACGGGACAATTATATTATTTGCGTGAACCACAAATTATTGATCTGAGGCTGGATGGTAATTTATGTTCGTAAATTATGTTTGTAAAGTTCCTAGCGCCATAAGTCTTGACACCTAGACCGAAAGATTTCAAAATTTAATTTCATATGTTAGAATGTACCTTATTACTTTAAGATTCCTCAGCAACAGCGATGATAATATGATTCTGTAAAGTTAATTTTTGATCGAAAGTGACACACAGAAGTTAGATGCCTACTTATTTAGTAATCGTTTTACAGTTTAACTTATAGCTATTTATTGGGTATCTCAATCGCCCAAATGTCGTCGCTCGGCACTTAGCAATGCTCCATTTGTAATTGTACTATATTTGTAAATTTACGTTATTGCTACGTTGATGCGCTAAACAGTCTACCTTTTACCGCCTTTACCACAATATTATGCACATTGTAGGTACTAGCAATTAAAACGAGAGACATTTGTTAAAGGACAGCGTATATCCTGCAGGAAAATAAAAATGAAGGCAAAGGCAATTTGCTTAACTAAATATTTCTCATCAGCTGGTACAACAAAATAAAATGACATTAAAATAAGAAGTACACAAAAAAGGAAATTCTAAAAGAACATTTACGTGCCCAAGTCATAACCTCACCTTTCAAATAACAGAGTTTGAATAACAGCAACACTGACCTAAGACACAGGCTAATACAACAATAGTATAACAAAGAAAGAACATTACCGTTAAAACGTACACGCACAAATCAAAGGACACGAGTCTATTGTTATTAGTGTGGTATCGCGAATAACCGAGGCGAATTATCAAAAGACGACGATTGTCGCAACGACTCAAAGTATTGCAAGTTAATAACACACTCGAAACACCTGGAACCGTGTCTTTATAAGGGCTCTAAGACAATGCACACGACACACCATGTAATTATATCTAAATAGGTGCCGTATTGTAAAACAGCAAAAAAGAAGGATAGTTTCGAACAGTGAGCTTTTTATTTTTAATGTAATGAATGTTGAATAAGCAAATTTTGTTTATTGTTTAATCTGAAGAAGCACGGTTGGGAATGAACTTCAACTCTACTGGTTATGCTCTATTATATTCTTGCAATAATGAGTATTTTCAGGGTCCGTAAAGAAGCTCCGTGTGGTTAGCTCGACACCAGAAGTCTTTGTACCTTGCCCCCTTAGCAGGCGGGGAGTTGTAAGCATACGCAATTCTTAGCAACAACATGAAATCTGAAACCTCGATCCACCTTTATCTCCATTGCATGAAAGCAATTAAGAATAAGACGTACATACAATACTCTCAGCTATTGCTTGTCTTCTTCACATGTCGAAACATGCGAAGGTTTGAAAGAAAACACCTCCTCTTGATTTATTGATTTTTTGGTCATTGTACAGGGAACTCTTTATGATCACTATACTGTAATGTATTTTACACAAACGCACTAAAAGCTTATAAACCAAAAAAACCGAGTAACTAAGAATATCTTGTTCATCCTTTTTTTTGTGTGGGGTTATGCGCCTGATGTATACCCTCTCGCCAGCAGTATCAACTTCCCCTACTTCCAGCACTCAGGGAATCGTCCCGACACCAGGCTCGCGTCGAAAAGTTCCCTGAGGCGGACATCCAGGTGACCGATGGCCAGCGCAAGAGCTCGCGCCAGCACACCGTCATGTTAGGGGCGGTCGTCTTGGAGCGGTTCCGCAAGACAACCGACCCCATTGCCGCATCTGTAACCGGGGGAGCACTGAGGTCCGCCTCCCGATGGGGCCATAGTCAGGGGCACGTGCTCTGCCCGGTCAGGAAATAACTCCTCGACCACCTCGTAGAGGAAGTTGGGCTGGAGGATCTCCGTAAGAGGGCCCTGCGCACGGAACTTGTTCAGCGCCGCGCGGTATGGGCGCCCCCAGGAGTCATGGTCTAGACCCTCCAACATCTCACTTTTCGCCCGTTCCTTGGCGCCGCAGATGGCCGACTGCAGAGACGCTTTCGTTTCGCAATACGCGTCATACAGTCGGCCCTCCTCTTGCTCATCGCAGTGGCGACGGCCTCGGCTGCGTGTGGATATCCTCTGGGCACGAATGTAAACCGCACGGAGGTCTACTAGCTCCTGGGACCACCAGTAGAACCCCGTCGAGGTCCGGTATCGCACACGGGGCATGGCCGCGTCGCAAACAGTTTGGATGCTGTCGCGAAAGTGGACAGCTCCGGCGTCTACCTCCCCAGACGGGGGTGCAGGAGACAGCCAAGCTTGAACTATGGCTGCCTCTTCCAATCTTAAGGTAAGGTCGATGGTTCATCAGTACTTAGGAGATTGCCTATCTGTTATGAGTTATCACGGTAGCAATTTCTGTAAATTCCTATTTAGAAGCTGATAACCTGCTCAGTAACCCATAATATTTTATTTCCTTAATTCTCATTTATTTGCTTTGCCTATTAGCAATTCCATATTTAGAAGCAGAGTACCGCTTCTAGGCAAGGAATTACTAAACTAATTTAATTTAATTAACCAATTGACCTTGCCCCTTTTGCAATATGTATTGTCACAACATAAACCATCATGCAGTCTCTTCAATTCTTTAAATTCAATTTCGCCAAATTTGTTTGTTGATCCAATAAAAATGCAAATTTCGATGACAGAAAAATCAAATATACTTAGAAGTTTATAAAACGTTTTTCTAAGCTTTATATTTAACAATAATATTGCACAATAACACCTAATTTGTACAAGTTAACCATTAAAACACGAACAAGCCAGTTCACCATAATTGGAAGACTCAAGGCAAGTCGCAACACGCAGCCGCCCACACTTTGAAATATTATTCTAGAACAGTCTACAACTTCAAATATACCGAAATACTATATATTGTTTGTCTGAATACGCCCACGTATTTGGCGCTAAATGTTAATATCTTCTTAATAATATTATAGAACAAAATAGCTTAAGGTTGTCTTTAAAAATAGGGTAAGTCCATGAATCAGCTGTTCCTAAAGCAGATACTATACTATTATGTTAATTTAATGACTCAATATTTAAATCTTAGCGATATGTTCGCTCCACGTATGGTCATATATCTAGGTAATACTAATAACAATGTAGCGCAAATGCATTTTATAGCCAACCTTACTCGTAAGGCACTTGTTTAAAACGCGTTAACGCATAATCATTTAAAATTACTTTCAGGCGCTGTTAGGATAATGTTTATAATTTATATATATATATATATATATATATATATATATATATATATATATATATATATATACTACACTACTACTACTACTACTAAACTATATATATATATATATATAGTTTAGTAGTAGTAATAAAATCTTTATATATATGTTATAAAGATTTTATTATTTAATGTTTGTAATGGTTTGTATCTAACGTTTCTGCAATCCAGTTAGGCGAATCTAATGCCTTTGTAGTTATTTCATTTAGATCAGATGATATAACAATTGTGTACATATCAATGTTGTGAATACATTGCTGTCTTAAATATTACGACAGATGTAGCACGCTCGAAAGTGACTCAAACAACTTCATTAGGAATAAGGAAGTCAGTGGGCTTGTTATTGAATTACAATCATAGAGTATAAACTGGAAAGTTTTTGTGATCGTTCGTCAGTGCAAAGCACAGACATTATTTAAGGCGCTTGCCGTACCAAAATTCATGCGGCAGATCTGTGGAACTACAAAAATATACAGTGGGATAGCTCAGGCGCCATCTTAATTCCTCTTTTACACACAGGCTTAGGCACTCACATATAAAGTCCTCTTGTTTAATATAATATAAGAGGACATTCTGAACACGCAATCAATTAATTTGCTACGAAAACAACACCACAACACAAGCAATATACCTTTAATTTCTCTGTACCTAATGTTAAATTTATTTTCAATCCGTATAAAGTATTTGCGTAAACGTAAGACAATATTATGTGATAGAACGTAAGAATTATATAAGAGAATAAGCTTTAAAACAAGAATCAAGAATTCGTCGTATGTTTTACAATAATATAATTATGTATGTCCGAGAACTGTACTATTAATAATAAAGACTTTGATAATTTGTTGGCACAAATCAGATCATCTAGAATTAAAAATGAATATAAATATATTATGTTCATTAGTTAATTACATTATTATCCAATTTCAGCCATGCTCTACTTAACATAATACGGTCAAATAGTCATAAAATAGCAATATTCTTCGAAATTCGTGCGCGTTATATACCTAATGTTTTTTTTGCCATAATTTGGTTTCAGGATGCTGAAATCTAGAATCACACAGTGAACACCTAGGTGAGTAACAAGGTCTAGAGATAGTAAACAAGTTGCTCAACAAACATTACAAGGATAGCAATGATGCCTTTGTTCTGTGATACAAAATTGTAATACTTACTTAGTAATAGAGCTCTTCGAATCCTCAGGCAGACCGACGAATATTAGAGTGGATGACATTGGGACACTTCACAAAACACTAAGAATTTTTTGCAAATATTGCGTTACTGCACCGTTTTATTAAATATAAGATAAGCCAACTTTTATAAAAATGCCATTTTAATTGAAATGACGGGTGTCAAATAATATTAAGAAGTAATTATAAAATAAGGTTGATATAACAAGCCAGTACTATCGAGTTGAAACGGCACACTGTGGTTTTGCACGTATGTTTTATGACAAAGTATCCAGTGTTTTGTGTGGGTGATACTGTAGGTGTAAATCGGGGGCTCCTGCATCATATTAACTACAATAACAACACGTTTCCTTTCACAGATGAATGATCTCAGCGTGGACTTATTTTAATAGCAATTACTTTCTTAATATAGACACAGTGCGATAATTGGGACTGCAAAAAGATAGCCTATGAACATACAAGAATCGGAACCTAGTGGAAATCCGTAGTGACTGCCTACTCTCCTCAGGGCAACGTTGATGTATGTATGTATGGACTGTGAATCTCGTGGACAATAATCTCGTTGTAATCGAAGTAATGAAGTATGAAGCGTTTTTTTTTCCGCAAAGAAAATATTTAATGTAGTACCTCAATAGTAACATCAAATAAGAATATCGCCTTATTTCAGGGTGAGTACTCATGCGACATGAGATTTAATTTAAAAATCCCTATTGGTATTATTTTCAAGATTTACCTCATTTTTGGTCTACACTTTATAGGTCTTACATAAAGACAAAAGCTAAAAATACACTATAAATTGGTTGCTGTACTGTTTATAAGTAGAAAGCCCGACGTTGCCAATTATCTATGTGGCAACGGCTTACAGAAAATTGGCGAGAGAATATTAGTAACACTAATACTGCATTTCCACAGACATATACTACAAATTATAAGAATGTCTGTGCTGCATTTCGCCCAGAAGTTCCAGTTATAAAGGCTCACATCTACCTATTAGGCTACCTACCTTCCACCCAAAGAGAATCTCACATCTTTACTTCCTGTGCTCTGGGGTCGACAATTCGTGAATGCCAAACTAAAATAATCGTTTACCATCAGGTGGGTCTTGAAAGAGTTTATCACTTTTATTGTCATCTCCCTATAATTAAGACATTTTAAAAATAATTGTTATAATTTTTTGAATTTTATTGTCCGTAATATGTCGTATTATAGCTGCAATACCTTGTTGATATGAGTTGAAAAATACTGAAATTATATTCAATTTGCAATTTAAAAGAGTGTTTGTAAGTTTCTTGCAGGTATCTTCTCATAGATTCAACCTTTTGTTCGAACCTCGCAACTAATCGCAATGTAGCTTTAATAACTTAGCAAACTCACTAAACTATATATTTTGACGTTCATAAGTATTACTCTAAGACCTAAATAAATAAATGATTTCTGGCTTTGCCTTTCAATTTGTTGCATAAAACAAAGATTACAAACAAATATACAAACAAAATCTGTTGCATATATTGGCAGCTGTTGGTACATTTAAATGCGTCGGCGAGCCTGGAATTGGCAGTAGCCTTGATCTACGCTTATTTGATTTTATCGCCCGACTATAAGCCAAAATTATTAACCCCTCTTTGATTGCTTGACCTACTATAGTTATACTATGTTCAGTTGGCTGATTCATAGGTTCTTGGTTATGTCAAATATTCATTTCTTGTAGGTAAACGATCGAAGATAAGTTATTATTTTTGGCCGTGCTGATCAGACTTTTTGTACCCTGACTTTGATTGAGTCAGTACATTTTGAGTATAGTGCATATATTTAGATAGCAATGAGTGCTATACGATTGTTGTTATCATATTATAGATGATAGTTGTGAGTCGAAACCGATCGATTTACCAATATTGTCGAACTTCATGTTGTTTGAAAGATTTTCCTAATAGAAAATTCTTATAACAAATTGTCTGGCCCTGAAATCAAACCAGGAAACCTGACGAACTGCAATTGAGCGCCCACCTGTGCCACTGAAGCAATGAGATAGTCAGCCTATTCAAAGTAGGTAATGCAAATGTCGTCCTTGCTATTACCGCCACGCATCTATTTGAATTGCAAATCAACATGCGAATTTATGTTTACAAAACATAGGCACATTTGAAAATTTATACAATTTAATTTTACAACTTCCTGAATGATAAAAACTAGTAGGTGCCTACACGGAGCTTTCATAACTTTTTGCAGTCAAAACAAATAAAATACCGAATTAATATTTTAATGATAAGACAGTGGTTATAAGAGGTTTTAGCTATAAAGCACACTGATAAAGAGATACAGTGATATCTCTTAATCAGTATGCTTTATAGTTTACATGGCTGAGCAGTTACTCAGCCATGTAAGGCATACAATATAAGAACCGAAACATACAAAATGATATAATTATACATCAAAAGCTGTTGCTGAGAATGTTCGGTCATGTGCGTCGCAATCACCATATTGCAAATCATCAGATGAAACCCTTGAACAGAATATTCTGGCCTTGTAACAAAAATCTTTTGTAGTTTATTTTAATTCAAATTCAAATTCAAATTCAAATTTATTGCATTCCATAATGTACATTTACAGGTGGTAGGCTTAAATATAAGTAACAAATTATGGACCCTGTCGGGCACAGCACTATTAGGAGAGAGGAGGAGCTGTTTAGATATGCCATTTTTAAAGTTTCGTTTTGACATAACATAACACAATTTTATCAACTTTTTAATCTAGTTAAGATATATTAGTATTTAACAGAATCATGAGAAATGAAGAAGATGAATAAATAAATAAACTTAATATTTAAATTAAAATTGCAGGATATATTATTTGGTGATACATACCTATTAATAATAATATTTATTGATAATTTATGTCTATTGCATTTATTATTTCACAATGTTATTACAAATTATTATTAAAGTAAAATAATATATAATTTATTTATTACATAGGTAGTTGTTAATTACTTATATGGTAATATGAATAAGTGGAGGTAGACAAGTAGTTGCTACCTATGTCCTATAATTACATTAATTTTAAATACAATTATTATTTTTAAATCATATTAATTAATTTTATGTATACCTAATTAGTAATAGTATTACCTAATTTAATTATCTGGATTAAACTACTTTATAAGGATTTTATCGCGATTTATTTTCAATAACACAGCTAATTTAATATTTTAAAACTATTTAAGTACATGTGTACACTTTTCCCGACGCCGACGTTTCGATTGATTTTTTTATGATCATGGGATGACTAAGACTTAGGCTAAGTTGTCTCATCGACTTGAAGTGTAATCTAATACAATAAAAATATTTCAAAGTACCCGACCATAATTTAATCATTGGTGTTCCTATTTACGTAAAATGACCTAAAAATTACATGAAATCTAGATGTCTTTTGCTATTCTTGGTTGTGAGTAAATGATTTATTGAATCGCAGGCCGGTGGTAGTATATATCAAACATCTTCTTTATTAAAATTACGATATCTTTTACTGGTTCAGAAAATGCATGGCACATGCGATAATTAATCGTGTACAGAAGCGTCGAGAGCTAAGAAAACTTAATCATGCAGAGTCTACAATGGGCCTGTCTTTGAATCTCCATGATCAGAAGTTTGATGGTGTATATGTGTTTGACGTATCATCCTATAATCAGCAACATGACACTGACTATTTTGATAAGCTCTTTGTTACATTTTCCTTGTACACATAGTTATGAACCAGTTAGAAAAGTAGTTACTTAATGATTTTTTTTGCTATATTTCTCCCGTATTAGGCAGAATTCCTGTGTCGCGGGGTAGGTACTTTACAAACATTCAAACAACGAGCACAAAGAACACCTAAACCCGAAACAACTACTTATTTATGCTCACAAAATTTTTTTGTTCCGCTTAGTTGTCAAATCCACAACACTCGGCGCAGTCCCACTAGCGAGACGACCATTTAAACCACTTCGCCATCTAGTTCCCATATTAAGTTGAAACCGCAATAAAATCTTTTTATCGGTTTTAACGTGACACCGAAAGAAATAGGCACACAATAACGAAAAATGGCATCGAGACCATATAATTTACAAAAATATCTCGAATATACAAAAATAGCTTCTTACAGGCATAAAATAGTATATATATAACATGAACCTCGTATCTTATGAATAGGAAAGGGATATAGAGATATCATGCCCGCATTTCGAAAAATACCTGAGGTCCTACGTAATAGGATGCAAACCTATTGCAATCTACCGAGCTCATTTCCTGAGTCCGTGCTGTAAATCGCTTAGCAGTAGGAAAAAGCCAATAACAATTTATCCAATCCCATACTGCTCTCAAGACTTTTCTATTTCGGTCGGTGGTCACACTTGCGTGTGTATGTGTATAATGCAAACGCATAATTATATAGAATTGCTAGGTTTTGACCGCGGCTTCGCTCGGCACCAGTATTCTTTTCTGGATGAAAGGTTCCATATCTCCTTTTTGTACCTTTGACAAAAAAAAGGAAGCGAAATTTCATGATGATTGGTCAAGTAGTTTAGGCGTGTCGCTTACGGGCCTACAAACAAACCCACATTCGCATATATAATATTAGTAAGTATATCTATATAATCCTGAAAATATAGGCTAAGCCCCTACTTTCCAACAGATATTTTTTAAAAGTTTATCCTTCAATCTTAAAGAGTCATCTGTTAATATGTAGCGGAACTAATTCATTCAATGACCACCAAAACTAGTTGCTTCAATAGCTTGTTTCATTCGCTCTACCTACAGGGACTTCTCCAACTACAAAATGTTACGAGATTTTTAAACGAGATTAAATGGGTGTACTAATGGTACCTATTATCTTAACTTAGCTACCACGTAAATAATAAATAAATAATTCGTAGGTAAGTTGTTGATAACGTATAGTTTTCTAAAAAGGATTTTTGATTTGCTTGTAACTTATATACTTATATAGTATGTAAAAAGCAAATAAAGAAAAGTATGTATAATGCAGGGAGGCCTAATAAGAGTTGCAATTTGTCTGTTGCCTGTTGTCTCTATTTCGTTCTATATAATTTAGTGAGAGATACGACAAGCGACAAAATCACAGGTCGTGTTTGTTAAATATAGAATACTAATACTCACTCCTACGAGATAACCATATAAAAGTTAATATCCTGAGTCTAGTTTTCGTTTAGAACGATACAAATAGGTATTTAAATTAAGGGATTAAGTTGAGCTGGCGCGCGCGGTGCCCTATTGTACCTAGCGCTACGGGCAGCCGCCCCGGTCGCTCCCCCCTAAAGCCGGCACTGCATACAGATGAGTAATTCTCAGGCAGCTTGCTCATTACGAAAATTGCGTGTCCGATGGCTTTGACTATTTACGGGAAGAACCAGAGTATTTTTATACTAATAATAACCTGTCAGAAAGAAATTTAAACTTAATACTTCATTAGAAATAAAAATATTTATAAATTAAGACACTGTGGACACAAAACAAGCATGTTTCTACATGTTCTCAGCAAAAATCAGTAATGTTCCTAATGCCTGTAAAATTTGTTTTAGTGTTTTTTAGGTTTATAGCACTAAAATATTTAATATTTTATTGTTGAATAAGAAGGTTTAATTCAATAATATACAAAACCGTATTTGTTTAATCTGTCCACGAAAATCATGATTGCGGAACTTCGATACGCGTCACGGGCGTTTACAACCATATATACAAAAAACTACACTTATGTAGTGTTTTCCAATTAATATGGCAACATTAACTAGTTAATACTTGATTTCAACCGCCATCGGCCATCTTGTTGTCAGTTCATGTCAGTTTGCGAGAAAAGTCAGTGCAGAGTGGTCGCGTTACGATGATTTTATAAGACACTTAGGCTAGCGTGCCGGATTTAGTAAGGTAAGAATTGTTAATTGATTTCCAAATATGTATAATTAGTATCCCACACTTACATATTTAAACAATTAGCTCATTACTTACAAATATTTCATAGTGAAGTAGCAATACATTTTAACAAAAATGAAAGTATAAAAGCGTCCCCTTTTAACAAGGAATGAATAAGTGACGCTTCGTAACACGAAAGCTTGGTTCACATGGCACTAATATATCATATATTTATACACCGTGAATTTATAGTCGTTTTGGAACCGAAACGTGGTAACTTAGGATAATTAGTAGTATCAATAAAAAATAGTAAATTAATTGTACTGTGTATAGTAAAAAAGTTGGAATATGAATAATATTTTTCACTTATTCGAGTTTGATCGTAGTAACGCACGGACAATTCATTCACAAACGCATGCACACGTGTTCGGGCGGCTGCGAACCGTCGTCGGCGGCGGCCGGCGGCGGCGTTGCCACTCAGTCGCGTAGGTACTTATGAACGACGCACGATAACTACGTGTATCAGCTGATGCCTACATAGATCGACGCAAAAGAGCCGCGTGTATCCCGACCGAGTCCTATGCGCGATTTAAAAACTAGTGACTACACAAGTATTAATAAAATTAAGTAAATGTAATAACTACGAAATTGATAATAGGCATATCGCAGTTCAATAGAGCCAAAATCAGCTGATACGAGGCAATGCGTTATCTCCTTTTACTATGAAAAACCTGCATTGTGAAACATCACAATTAATACGTAAATGGATGCTCCAATTTCTCCTTCATACTTTACACGGGCTTAGGACCGTCGGAAATACTTTATCTGAACATTACTCTTCGATAAATAGCTAACTTTATTTATTATGTAATAAAAATAATCACAGGGTGAAGGAACTCTGAGTATTTCAGGCGTATTTAAAAAATTGGAGCTATTTACAAAATAATCAACTTACGTATCTATGGACAGTTTATTTACAAATTATTTACACTTCCCTGTATCGAAGCAACTGCTCGAAATGAAGTCCGCCACGTTCATTACACAAACGAGCACGTTTGATACCATTGTCTTTAAATTTTCTTAATGTGTCTCTATCACTTTTAACTTTATCAAATGCGTCCACTATCGCACTACGTAACTCGTCACGACTTTCATGTTCACGAGAATACACGAGTCTTTTTATTTCCGACCACAAGTAAAAATCTAGGGGCGTTAAGTCCGGGCTTCTCGGCGGCCAAGCCCCCGTGGCTTGGCCGCCGCGCCCAATCCACTTATCGCCAAACTCATTGTTGAGGTAGGCACGTAATGAACTTGCATAATGAGCGGGACAGCCATCGTGCTGGTAGTACATATCGTGTATAATCGATAATGGTACTTCCTCCAATAGCTCGGATATTACTGTTCGTAACATTTCTAAATACGAGCTACCCGCTAGATGACTTCAATAAAAACAGGCCCTATTAAACGGTCGTTTACAATACCGGCCCAAACATTCACACTGAACCTCACTTGGTGGTGGTCTTCCCGTATTAAGTGAGGGTTTATAAGAGTCCAGTAATGTTCATTGTGCACGTTATACAATCCCACTCGAGTAAACAATGACTCATCTGTCCACAGTATGTTCGCGTTCGGATTATTCAACAACCACTCACATAGGGCGATCCTTGCTGGTGCATCATTGTTATTTATTACGTGAGCACGACGAAAATGATAAGGGTGTAACCCATTGGTATTTAATGTTTTCCATATAAAGTATTGGCTAACATTAAATTCTTGAGCCGCCATTCTCGTGCTTCGCCGCGGATCCCGCTCGAAGTACTCTAGAATATCCTCTTCGATCACCGGGGAGTCATTAAGGCGTCCTCGGCCATGCGCATGAGTCGGCGTACGGAATTCTCCATGGTCGAGAAGGCGCTGAGTTGCAGCCAAGATAGTGGGAGTGGATGGCACTTGAGGACTTTCAATTCCTCGTAGCTGCAGCGCATTCAAATCCTCCGGCTGGGAGTATAAGCGTCTGGCCTGTTCCAAATTGAAATTGGCAACAGCATACAGCTGTACCATTGCCAAGTACTCAGTGTTAGAATATTCGTATAGACGACTCATTTTCGCGTGACAATGAATAATTACGTTACGACCATTACGCGCGCGAGTTGCTGCAGTACTGAAAGGCGGGAAGGGGTGCGTGCGGGGCGCGCTTGCACCAGAGTCGGACGGGAAAAACCGCTCGCGCTCGCTCTGCCGGCGCCTGGGGTAGTGTGCGGGGATTGGCGGGCGGCGCGGGCGCGGCAGTTTCTGTGTTTTTATTGGCGAATGTTTTTAAGTTGTCAAACATGAATGATATCGATCGTAGTGACGCGTAGGTAAACGTAGTACGTGAAATTGAGTGGCGTTACTACGAGTTCTCATTTATTTCTTGTAAACGATATTAAATTTATTGTTTCTAAAAAAAAAACATGTTACTTTATTAAAATAATGAGTTTAATCGATTCTATTATTGATATAGAGTATAAGGTTTTCGGTTCCAAAACGACTACAAATTCACGGTGTATATATTTTAAAATATCTATTGACAATGAAATAAGATGCAATTTCAAAGCATAACGTCGTGGTTACTATTTTGAGAAAAATTCAAATAATCAAGTTTACCTAACAGTAAAACACCAGCCAAGTGTGGTTCGGGCTCACGTTAATGATCCTGCACAGCACAAACAATTACGATGTTTTAAAATCAGTAGAATATTTTTTAACATTAAATACTACGGCCATACCAACCCGACTGAGAGGCGGCCGTAAAGCGGGAGCGACAAATGAATATACGTCCTGCATCGGTTTGCAAGGCGCCATTAATATTTTCATAATGCTTCCGCTTTGCGTTCACGCCGCAACTGCGTGGTTGTGCCCGTTTAGCCGATCCTTTAATCATCTAACATCAATTTAGTATCTGGAAATTAAATGTTTTTATCAAATAAACAATTCTTCATTCTCCTTAACCCTATCCATCCCTCACCTTCGAAAATACTCACTTTAATACCCTGTATTTATTCTAGGAAGAACCATGGCACTTACTCCTGCTGAAAGAGCTAAGCGGTATAGAGATAAAATTAAACAGGACCCAGAAAAACTTAAAGCATGTAAAGAATAAAAGTATAAACGCATGAAATCTTACAGAAGAACAAAGGAGAAAATGGAGAGAACAAAGGAAAAACCAATCAAATTGAAAAAAGAAAGAAAACATGTCGAACCTAAATGTTCAAGAGTGTTCAAGTTCATGTGTGATTTTTTATTTAAACAGATATGCATCTCTAATTAGATATAGCAAAAAAAATACTTTGCTTTTCTTTAGCGTCACTTCAGGTTCCATTTTTAGAGTAGGTTAAATATTAAAATAATATATAGAGAAAAACGACAGGAATGCCAGATTTATAAACCTTATAACAGTTAAATTCTCTTCTTATTTCATAATAAGGTTTTTAATAATTGCATAAATATGCCGAAATACTGGAAAAACATGATGCCAAATGATCAAGATGTGACGTTTAGGAATCGTTTTACCGAAATTAATTTAGTTCTCATTCACAGTATTTTTTTTGTTTTTGTTAAATAGAATCTGGTCAATGTTAATTTTATCTAAATAAAAGTTTTGATTGATTAAGCCACTGGTTTCTTTTTTAATCTCAAGTGAAGTTCGTGAAGCTCGGAACATCAAAGTGTACACGACCTATTAAAATCATTTTTTATAATTCACATGTGTCTTATACTACTTACCAATAACTGGTTCAATTTTAAATAAATTTTAAGTAATATTCTATATATTCTATTGTGTTTAAAAACAATATCTCTCCATACAATACAATGGAACTCCTTAGCGTCACAAGCAAACCGCCCGAGAATGGCTCAGATATCTTAAAATATTTGTTTTGGCTTACATAAGTCTTATAAATACCACACATTTATTTTTCTATCTCCTATCTCTTACCTCTGGACATTCACTTGACACAATTTTTTGACGCTGGTCACCCAAAAAACATTTAATAATAGTAATAATAATATCGTTTTATATATGTATCTTTCTTCTAAAAGAGAAGACTTCTAAAGGTACAAGATATGTCTGAGTAATCAAATTTTACCACGTCTCCACTAGCTAAGGTATCCTTGGCGTCCAGCCCCAACAGGCAGAGCATATTTTATTACTATTATGACTCTGCAGCAAGGATCGCTGTAAACGAAAATTATTTTTGTCTGTAGCAAGGATTGCTGTGGACGAAAATTATTTTTGTCCTAAGGTACAGAGCCATCAGTTCAACAAAACTTTGGATTGACAAGGCGTTTCGCCTCGCTTAGTGATGGCAATCGCCTTACCAGGTGGGGGAATAATATTTGGAAACGCAATTGTGGGCTTCACACGGTTGCAATTGCTTTTCAGTGCGAGGCAGGTTTTGTTTAACTCTATAAAAATATTTATAATGTCATTTTTGAACTTTGTTTAATTCTCAGCTAGATATCACTAAACGCATGTATGTATATATCAATATTATATTCAGATATGTCCTCATATTAAGTATATACAGTTAAATACTTACATATGTATACATTAGTTATTTATATATTTTGTCATTATTTATTTCTGTAACCGTATCATATTTGAAATAGGTGACCCAAAAGGCGCATACTCAATATAATATTAAAAATGTAGCAGTGAAAACAGAAAACGATTTCTAAACGTATAATGATGCTTGACGGGACGGCTGTTGAATGCAGCGGACTTGTTATTCGCTTTCAAAGTGATTTTTTCGTTTCTATTGTTTTATCACTATGAACACGGTGTTCAATCTTTAACCATGTTAAACCAAACGTCCACTGAAGCGTTGCTATCAGCGACGTATGTTGAAAATTACTTAGATTGTGTAGAAAATCTTCCAAATGACCTGCAAAGACATTTATCGCGTATGCGAGAGCTTGACGTTACATACAGAGGTGATTTTCCAATTTCTGCATGTCCTTTATCCCATAATTGCTTCAGCCAAGTATTTACAGTTGTATAAGTTATTAATAATTCATATAACAGCTTGTAATTATATTGTTGACGTTCGCCTTTCAACCTCATTACGTATGCATACCTATCTATAGATTACAAGTCGCTAGTACAAGTGGACCAAAATAACATCAAATCCACGACTTGTGTATTGCTTCGAAAGATTGTTATTAAAGGAACCCGTTTTGACGCCCTACTTGGAGTAATTTGAATCTTATTTGAATGCTTACGAAAGAGTGTAGTCATAGAGATAACCTATTATTTGTGTTAACTATGGTATATAAATTGTTTTCTTGTTGGCAGAATGTTTACGTGAGGCTGAAAAACACTTAGCAGTATGCATAGGGCCCAACACAGAAGAGCGTCGCCGAAGCAGAGCTGCGCTTCGGCTTCAGACAGTTCTGGTGGCTGCCCAGGAGATTGGAGACGAAAAGTTACAAGTTGTTCAAATTCTCCAAGATCTCATAGACAACAAGCAGCGGTCACTTGATGCTGATCACAAGAAATTATGTGAGTAAAAGCTTTATTTTGTTAGGACTTATCTGTTAAATCATATCATTCTAGAATGTTGTGTAGAGCTACTTATAAAATATTGTATAAATTTTCACAAAATTATCTATTACCCTAATTCTAGTCTTTGATTTCTCAATTACAGTATTGTACTAACATAGTCAAATTAAATATTAATTTTGTTATAAAATACTTATACAAATTTAATACAAACAATATTAATTACAACCATTATTTTTCTCCATAGTATCTTGCCTTGAAGTAAACACAAATGGCACAACCAAGGAGGAACCGGTGCCCGCACAAGAAACTCCACGTAGTGCAGACAAGGAACCACCACCACCACCAGTGGTAACACCACAACATGCACCACCTCCACCACCACCAGAACGTACCAGTGAGAAAGAGAAAGAAAAAGTTGAAAGAGATAAGACTGGAGGTTTGTCAACCCTACTAAATCTAATTCCCTTAAAGCTATTTTGTACATAGGTTACATTTTCTGTTTAAGGACACCTTACCATCTTGTATGAAAATCTACAAATATTATTTATGATCATAATTATTAATGCTACAAAATATATTTCAAAAAACTAAAATGTAAATATAGACTACATATAAAAACCTAAGTCTTCTGATAGAATATTCAGATTAAAATTCTACCACCTGCAAAACCCACCATAATTATTTCCTTTAATTAATATTTTTATTTTTATCTAAATATTTCCTTTTATGTCATGAATTCGGGCATAGATCTATAAAGAACACTGTTCTAAACATAAAATTATAGATGCTCAAGTCTAATACAAAATAAACAAACTATGAATATACATAAACACCAGACATTGGCACTCTGCCAGTTACACCAATCAAAACAGAGAACAACATTAAAAAATAAGAGAATAAACCACAATCAGATTCTGGCAATGCCAAGGTAGATAGGGTAAAGTTATTAGCTGGTTATCATAACCATGATTTCACTTAAGCAACCTGACTATATGGGCAGTATATGGTGCATATTTGCAATGTTTTGCAATCAAATTTAATGTATTTTTTAACAGTAACTCGCCTCTGCTATCTTAAATTTCATTTATACTAGTACTAAATTGAATATATAAAACTATTTTATATTCTGGATCAATCATTATAGTAAGGCAAGTCAAGCTTTTGAGTTAGTAAAAGTATAGCTATTGTACATTATTTATAGATTATGTGTTAAGATCAGGTTATACACAGCCTAAAAGTGAATCTTGTCTCTCTATAATTGTCAAACTATTGTCAAATTTGTATTTCCAATTATACGAGCCATGTAATTTTGTCACAGGCGAAAGGTGGTCAAAACGTGCGAGAAGATCAAGAACAACAGCGGGTGCCGCCACGGACGGCGCCGACTCTAGCGAACGAGATAGTGAGAGGCATACGCACAACACTACCCATAAGAAAGGTAATTTAATACATATATTATGATAGTTAAACACACAAAAGATGGCAATAAATACATTTGTATGCTAATTTACTTAAATGGAATGTTTATGAAATATTTATATGTGCCTTTGTTATAGGTATAGGCAAAAAGAAAAAACGCAAAGCAAGGCAGGCTGCGCAACGTTCGGAAACACCACCAGAAGAAACAGACGCCATCGACCCAGATGAGCCGCGGTACTGTCTCTGTGACCAAATATCGTTCGGCGAGATGATTCTTTGTGACAACGATCTTTGCCCCATCGAGTGGTTCCACTTCTCGTGTGTTTCACTCACTACCAAACCGAAAGGCAAGTGGTTCTGTCCTAAATGCCGCGGCGATCGACCGAACGTCATGAAACCGAAAGGACAATTCCTAAAAGAATTAGAACGGTATAACAGGGAGAAAGAAGAGAAAGCATAGGGTTTACTGCAACATTAGGTATAAGGTTCATGTGGATTTGAAATTAGTGAATACGTCTGCAGAATGGTGCTTGTGGTGAATATCATTATGTGATAATAATTAAACTAAAGCTAAATCGTGCAGGTTATGTACGCCATTCAAATATACCATTAGTATATAGATAGTCTTAACTGCTGAAGGAAACTATTCCCATTGCCAACTGATTTATGAACAACATCAAAAAGTATTCACTTGTTTCCAGTCCATTCAAAGGCAGAATTGCCTCGAACACTTTCAAGTATTGAAATGTGATTTAAATTTTACGGAAATACATTTGCCTATTTTGACATGTGGTTGTAACTAAAATGTTACAAAAATTTGTTTGATTATTAGTTGAATCTCCATAACAGCACGGGACAAAAGTATAGCCATCGAATCTATGTTGTTAATTGACTATCCGCGATTTGACAAAATGTTGTAAATATATCCTAGTTGTTTTGTGGTCAAACACGGAAACTCGAAGTACATTACGGCATAACTTAAGTTACGCATATACGGCATCTATTGTATAGAAAAAGTATTCTTTATGATAGGTTGTTGTGAACAGATTTAATTTCTTACATTTGAATAAGTTATATTGAATATAAGGATTAATAAAAATACAGTTGTTTTATTCTTATCCGAATCCCCCATAACAACTATGGGCAGCCAAGGCTATGGCCTTCCACGTGCGTCGTGTAATTGTTGCAGTAATTACGATGTGACTATTGAAATTAAATTTACTATGTATAGATTTTATCGCGACTAATTGAAAATATAATATTAAACTTATTTAAAACTTAAACAAGAGATTGTGATTTTGACGTGCCGTGCACAACATTTCAAGATTGATACGAATATCTTATTCTCTTTATTACGCACTCCTAGACGGACATGTGCACGTATATAAATATAATTAGCTTATTGTTTAGCGCGGCGCAAGCCGTCACTCGTATTTTTTTATCGCCATGAGTGACACTTGTGGCGAATAAGCTGCTGGCGTTCCTGCAACAGAAGCTGGATGTCATGGACGAGGTGTCCGCCATTCAGATATGTTCCACGAACTTCAGCGAGCAGGGTATAGCTGCTGCCAAGCTGTTGGTGTACAGGTCGCTAAACAAAAGTGACCAGGTAGTGTCTCGCAGCCGTGACGGGACAAAGAAAAGCCTGCAGGATATTATCACGCTGCTGAAGGAGACCGATCCTGACGACGTGCCGACGTTTGTGGCGAAGGACTTGAATAAGTTACGTCCCTTCACTTTTGACCACGTCGATGTTACAAGCCTTTTGAAACCCTCAAGGCCAGTTTAGCGGATGTACACAAGAAGTTGGAGGCATCCCAGGACACCGTCATGGTTTTGCGCACGGAGGTTGAAGAGTTGCGCAATTCTGTGGCTTTAAGTAGGTCACCGACACGTAGTAACAACGTCAACACGCGTCGAAGCGCAGGCTGCTTCAATACATCGGTCGCAAGTTTCGCGTCAGCAGTTTTGTCGCCGGAATGTTGTGACTGCCCGCCCCCGTCCCCGCACCCCTCCCCGCATCGCCGTGCGACCTAAACGGATAGAGGCTCAGCAGATAGCTGCGAGCACGCCCATTGCTCCCGCCGCGAAGTCGGTGCCTGAGATGGCAAAGAACCGGGAGGATGATGCTGAGGGTGGTTTTGTGACGGTGCATAGGAGGAAGCGCCGTCAGAAAACCAATAAGAACTGCTGCAGTACAGCTCCTGTGGGGCCTGGTGCAAACCTGCGTGCGCTGCAGCACTGAACACACCGGTGTACATCTCTGGCCTGCATTACACCACTAAGGCGGAGTATGTACGCCAGAAGTCTAAGTACATGCCAAGAGTACAGCTGCTGGGGTCGCGTCGCAACGTCAACTTCAAGGCGTTCGTGGTGCGAGTCCCAACTTGCTTTCTACATGTATTTATAAAGGAGGACTTTTGGCCGAAGCGTGTGGTGTTCCGTCGCTTCCGTGGACAAATGCCACATGAACGCATAACAATAGAGTGCAAGTGAAGTAACGTAACGTAGTTAATAAGTTATATAAATACTAACAAAAATTGTATGTATGTACTAACATACATACAATTTTAGACGCATCGATAAATACCTTATAGATTTATAAGGTATTTATCCATACGTCTATGCCACGCAAAATAAAATCGTTATTATATTATTATTCTGAAATAGTTCGTAAAATAATAGTTAATGTTTTTATTATTTATGAATCTATGCCACGCAAAATAAAATCGTTATTATATTATTATTCTAAAATAGTTCGTAAAATAATAGTTAAATGTTGTAATTAAAATAAACCGCGATCAAATCCGAAAAAGAGTATAGTTTAATTTCAATGTGTAAATATCGCTGTTAACGTAACAGTATGTATAAAATATTAAAAAGTTATAAATAAAGTAATAATAAACGTAAAGCCTTCTTTTACATAGTTTGAGGTGAATATAAATAACAGTTCAGTATACAATGTCCTTTATTTCATATATGAATTATACACAAATCGTCTAATTACAATTAGTAACCATGCAAGAAATAAAATCATACTATATTTTCAAATACAAGTCTCATATAAGAACTCCTTAAAACATAATCCATACATTTATTACTCTATAATGTTAATAATTTGATTTGTCATAAATGCCGTAATTATTTAAAATGCTTCTAAAATCAAAGTTAATATTGGTTTATAAAATATTGCAATGGCTTATACTTTCGACTAGATTTATTATTATAATTAAGTATCTCTATATTGCAAATTAATCGTGTACATAATTTAAATATGAACATTAACAGTAATATAGGCCGTAGAGATTCTAAGTAATGAAGTACCAATCTTATAAATAGTACATATAATAACAAATTTGTAATGGTAAATAAACCGTCATGTATACAAGTCGCATTCACACACGGCGCCGATATAATACTTAAAACTCGGTCCAGACCTCTTACTCTATTACCCATGATGGCGCCTCTACTCAGTGTTAGAACAATCCCAAACAACAATACTGACTACTCCATCAAACTAAATTATATGAGAACAAACAAATATCATAAGTTTATTTAGAGAAATCTCGAGTAAATATTATTATTTCATACTACATTTGACATAGTTGCCAGAGTTAAAATATTGCAATTTGTTAAAGTGGTCACACAACTCAAAAACACACACAAAGTTACAATCAACCTAATAAAACAATTTTGATGCACTTATACCAACAAAATTCAATAAAAATCTTACGGCAAGATACGATAATACTTTCAGTGTTAGATAAAAATATCACGCCGATACTTTTAAGTACACTTTTCATTTAAAATTCCAATACACTCTTATAAAACAATTTGTGACAAAGTAATAATTATAAATATGACACTAATTTGAACACAAAACTAATAAATTACCGCTACCATAATAGCTACGAAGTACCACAAATAATATAGTGCACGTAATATAGCAGCACTAACGAGTTAGGTTTGTGAATCAAACATTCCAAGAAATAAGTAAGAGATTCAGATAAATGAAGCAATAATTCACAGAACTCGGCTCACTTTCAAGAAATAATTACAAGTATGTATAGCTAAAAATAAAATGGTTCCTAAAATTAACAAAACATTTAATTCAAAAACCTAACCGAAAACAATTATAACTAATTTGATCTAAACATTTTGCTTCGCTACTTAAATTAGGCCTTCGTATAATTAGGGGGAACTTGAAATGGCCGATCTTATAATAAGGCTCGTTTGTACATTATACCCAGACTCCGTGAGGATTCTTATTGGTGGGTGCTGCGTTCTCTAATTGTCTGGGTGACCCGATGATTCGGCGTGCACTGCCTGCTTTACATAGCCCTATAAACACAAAAAATAAACATAAGAGAGCTCTCATACAATAGATTTTTAACTAATTTGGATGTTAAAACAACTCCTACCATCCAATGGATGTCGTAACTCATCCACACTTCCAGTAAGACTTTGTAAATTAGCTTCCTTCATCTCTTGAACCAACCTCTCCACTTGACGCTTCTTTTCCATTATGGCATTTTCTAATACACCCACCTATTAACAAAATATTTTATAACGTAAATTAGGTTGTGTAACCATACTGATTATTTGTGCCTCAGTTCAAGTAGGCACATATACATCTTTGGAAAATTGTAGTAATGTTTTAAATTATCTTGTTTAAATCCTAAGTAAGTAATTCAAGATTAATTTATTCAAGCCTATTGCTATTTACATTTGCTACTGAGATTTTTCTAACAAGATGATTAGGTGCTAACAACACACTCCAAATCAAGGATCGAACCAATCGGTACATTTACTAGCTCTTACGACACTAAACCAACGCGACAACCCTATATAAAGCAATAATTTAAAAAATAGCTGTTTAAAGATTCCAACGCAATGCGCTCTAAGAGCAAAATAGATATATAGTTGAAGTAACAAACCTCTCTCTTTAAATTCTCGGCGGTGAGATTATTAATTTCAGTCGCGTGCTTGGCTTGCTGTATCTGAGTCTGCAAACTTTCCATCTCAGCGAGCATTGATCGCTCCAGTGCTTGCCTGCAATCCAAAATATTTCACACACTTCAGAAACACAAAAATTATACGCGCTCTTAACGCGCACAAGTGTTTACTTCTATTTGTAACGCGTGATTGCAAATCCACACACATAAGAACTTCTTCCGCTTATATTTCCGATAAGATTTATAGAAGTGTATATTCCACTCAAATTATTATGCCAGTTATGTTGATGCCTTTCACAGTTCGTACTGGAACTGAGTATTACCTGGCAGAAAATCTTAATAACACTTTTCCCACTTAGGTATTGATACCACGACCTAGCGCCACTAGACTATAATAGATCAATGAAGATGCATCACAGCCACATTCGAACAATTATGTTAGCGGGTTTCCTGTCCGACGAATCACATAATTATAGATTTTCTAGTTACGAGGCAGCGAAAGGATTAACATCCTATGTTAATGGGGCATGGGTATTAGTAGTATTTAATTATAATATTTAAAGTTAATCATGTATTTTTAACTGAGTACACACCTATCCTGGAATTTAATATAACGAAAGGCAGTTGCACCTACATACGTCTACGGTGACCGACAAGTAATCAGAATAACGTTAGGTCGTCAGATCAATAAACATTGCAACAATCATCTTATACAAATACAATCTAACTGTCTGTAAACATTCGCACAGTAGCTAAACATCAATATAACACAAATATAACTTTAAAATAACAAAGAACTCTCCAAGGTCTTGAGATTCACATTCAAACACTGCAGGATATCAAAACAACAATCTAATTTATATTCTCACAGTTCTATACGTAATTGTAGCCATAATAACACACACCCAAATCGGAATGTACATCGCAAAATGCGATTTAACAATGAGATAACGGAATTACATTTTACGCACTGTAATCTGCGCAAAATTACCTACTATAATCGAGGTGCTATGAATATGGAAATAAATAAAAATATGCAGCGTTTCAGCATTACACAAAGTAATGTATCAACATTTCGCTCATATCTTACGTAACTAGGTAATTATTATAGCATACCTATAGTAATTGATGCAATCTCATTGAATTAGTAACGTTATGGTTTTTATCTTAACATTTTTATCGAGTAAATCAGACCGATAAAAATATGCACATCTCGATTTCGATTAGATATAAATATTATGACACAAGATTTGCTGGCAAAAAGGTATGAACTTTAAACATAAGAATGATTGCTTTTTATAATTCATCTTGTGGGTATACATTTATGCTTATGTTTTTCATCTATTGTATTATTTCATTCAATTAATACTATATTATTTTATCTAATAATAGCAGTTATTATTCATGTCATAATAATACCTTGCCTTTACCCAAGTTAATTAATATAGAGATTACCCGAAGCAGTACTGGCACTATGGCCGATTTACCCATCGATATACGCCATCTACCGGATAGGACAGAATAACGTTTTACGGACAGTATAAACAGTGTATAACATTTTACAAGTTTTCTGTCTTTTTCTGTATTAAAACTTGTTTTCCCTAAAATTTTCAGTATTTTACACACTGTATATAAAAATATAGTCTGTTTGTTAAAATCGGCTACGAGCCCGTACGCCCATTGACTTTTGCCCTTTACATAGAAAGACCTTCTATTTCTGGATGGATTTTAAGAAGAAATCTATCATATGCCTTCTAGGGGCGAACGGGCTCGTAACTTAAAATAGTATACATTTCTATACCATTTATCTGATTGCTTTTAAACTTCAGTGAGCTGTGAGCATAGCCGCTAAGATACCTGACAATAAAGAACTAAATTCTGAAGAGACATTGAAACACATTATCTATTTTATACATCTGGTCATCACAAATAACATTACCTTTTATTAGTATAATTGTTTAAGACACCTTCATCATACAATAGACAATTACAATGCACTAATCAATTTACTTATCCTTCAAATCCGCAGGGCTAGATGGAATCTTCCTCGGCCTGCTAAGATGGAGCGGCGATCTCCTAGCAGACCATCTTTTTAATATATTCAGAGCATTCGTCGCTCACCGATACGTACCACGGAAACGGAGGCAAGTGAAAGTGGTATTCATTTCAAAACCAGGCAGGAGCGACTACACTTTAGCGAAATCTTTTCGGCCAACAAGTCTCACGTCGTTTTTCCTCAAAACACTAGAGAGGCTATGTGATAAAGAAATAAGAGGAAACACTAGCTCACAAACCTCTACACCCACATCAACACGCCTACAGCCAAGGCAAATCTATAGAATCGGCGCTCCACAGCGTTGTATCGCGAATTGGAGACGGACTAACCGCAAAACAACCGACGCTGGGCGCCTTCATTGATATAGAAGGAGCTTTTGACAAAACCAACTTTAACAGCATAACCGAAGCACTAGAAGTGTATGGGGTCGCTCCAACGCTATCACAGTGGAAAAACAATATGCTGAAATACAGAGCGATACAACTCTCAGTTAACACAAGAACCAGGGGAATTGTTGCCAGAGGCTGCCCACAAGGTTGTGTACTTTCGCCACTCCTATGGAACATAGTGGTAGACGACTTAATACGAAAACTAAACGGCAGAGGGCTCTTCACAGTGGGATATGCAGATGACCTTGAAATTCTCGCGAACGGATGCTTCGAGGACATACTATGTGACCTCATGAGATCTGCCTTCAGAATAATCGAAGAATGGTGCATAAACCATGATCTATCGGTCAACCCGACAAAAACAGAACTCATAATGTTCACTCGCAAGAGAAACTCAAACAACCTCAGACTACCGAAACTATTTAACACCGAAATAAAACCTACCAATGAAGTCAAGTATCTAGGGGTCATACTAGACAGCAAATTGCTGTGGAACAAACACCTTGAATACAAACTACAGCGAGCATACGCATGCTTCTTCCAATGCAGCAAAATGCTCGGCAAGACATGGGGCTCTCCCCAAAAATAACAGTGTAGCTATACATCGCCTAATCAGACCAACAATAACATACGGTGCTATCGTATGGTGGACCCGGACTGAACTCAATACCGTCATCACCAAGCTGCAGAGATTCCAGAGAATGGCATGCTCAGCAATAACAGGATGTATGAGAACAATACCGACAGCCGCCCTCGAAGTCATTCTAAGGCTGGCCCCCTTAAACCTCTACATACAACAAGAAGCGACTATGGCCGCAATACGGCTGAAACACCAGGGCCTGTGGGGAACCACTAGGAACCACTCACATGCATCGATCTTAGAGCGAGCTACAGCTTACGAACCACTGCTCGCCGCCCCGTGTGATAAGATCTCCAAACAACATTTGTTTCAAAAAAACTACCATGTACAACTTCATGAGGAACAGGGAGATCAATCGGGAATCAACGAGGTCCGAGTCTATACCGATGGCTCAAAAACCATACAGGGAACGGGCGCAGGAGTTCACTCCCTGAATCTCAATATTAACATATCTATGACACTAGGCTCACACAGTTCTATCTTCCAATGCGAATATGTGGTCATCACAGAGGCCACCACCGCGATCGATAGGAGACGATTTGAAGGCTACAGGATACGAATCCTCTCCGACAGCACAGCAATACTTAGAGTCCTAGAAAGCAATAGCTACAACTCCAGGCTCGTTTACGAATGCCACCTTGCTCTTGACAGAATATCCACAAAAAACATAGTGACCTTACAATGGATAAAGGGGCACAGTGAATCGCTGAGTAATGATGCTGGCTAGAAGAGGATCGGGAACCACTACGGAAAGTCCACACCCACTCCTCCCTCTACTATTCTCACATCTAAGAACATAGATGCGGCTTCGCACTCAGAGCCAACATAATAAACGCTGGGCACGGACAACGGACCGTAGACAGTCGAGAGCAGCCCAAGAACACACCACCTGCTCGACCTACAAAGATTGGGCCTTCGGTCCATCGTAGGAATCCTAACAGGACACTGTCCCCTGAACAAACATCTCTACAACATCGGAGCAACAGACAGCCCACTCTGTAGGGGATGTCTGACCGAAGAAGAATCTGCTGCCCATGTAGTCCTGGAATGTGTGGGAGTAACAGCACAACGTAAGGAAATTCTCAACAACCCGAGGTCACTCCGCGAAGCCTGACCCCAGGGAACTACTGTGCTTCTGAGCGGAGTTGGGCTGGCTATCTCCATAACCGGCCGACTCTCGCGCATAATGGACTAACTTAGAGTTCAAATGCGGAAAAGGGAGCCCAATTACTATTACAATTACAAAAAAATGCACTTATCAAAACGACAATGTAAACATGAATACTACATTCGTTGATAATGATATTCAAGAAACGAGTCGGTTTACTACGGGCAGTTAATTTTAGGTTTAAAGATCTTTATTGTACTCAAAAAGAACATTACAGTCCACTTACTGAGCATACAATATAAATAAAAATAAAGTATAAGTATAACAGTAGCACGATCATGAGTGAATCTTATAAGTTACAGTTTTTGTTTTTAATCTATCAATGACCCAAAAACGTATTTAAGTACCTAGTTATTTTTTTTTTTTAATTGTAATAGGTAATATTTTTTATGTTTTATGTTTTACACTAGGTTCATTTATTTTATATTTAAAATAAAGTCTAGTGTAACCAGATTTGTAACCATACAATTTATATCCATACCATTCTGCAATGGTAAAATGCATTGCTAAAATGTACCTATATTTAAAATGTAGTTATATACGTATATATTATTTTACCATTATATATTTTATATTTTTAGGTTTAATATGTTTTTTTTTTTTTTTTTTTTAGTTAGATGTATGTGTTTGTTTACGTAATTTATAAGTTTAGTTTTAAAATTAGACAAGCTGTCACTTTCCTTTATTTCATCCGGTAAATTATTAAACAATTTTATGCCATCGTACAACATACTTCTTTTGCCATATTCAGTTCTTGGTGTAGAAAGCGTCAATTTATTAGTGTTCCTTAAGTTATTTTTGAACTCTTTTTTAGTTAGCGTAGTCTGTGTGTGTATGTGACCCAATAATATTTTCTTAATCAATGTACATATATTTTCTGTGTAGATTTGTTTTAGGGTAAATATACTAGTCTTTTCATAAAGTTTAGGTGTATGTGTTAGCTTATGATATTGAAACAACACTTTTATTGACTTATTTTGTGCACGTTGTAATGGCACGATATTAGTTTTAGCAGCGGAACCCCAGATCTCTATAAGGTAAGTTAGGTTGGATTTTACAAGTGCATTATATATCATCAGTCGTGTTTTGTGCGGTATACAATTAGACATTCTGCATAAGGCACCGGTGAGTTGGTTAATTTTATTTCTCACATGGCCTATATGAGGTTTCCATGTAAGTCTGTCGTCTAAGATTAAACCAAGATACTTTTCCTGATGCGACCTATGTAGTGATTCATTATTAATATTTAGAGACAAATTGTTAGGTATTGGCTTGTTTTTTGCTGAGAATATCATATAAGCAGTTTTCTTTGCATTTATTGTCATTAGATTACATTGGCACCAAATGCTGTATCGGTGTAAATCTTTCTGTGCTTGTTCTACCAATTCTATCAGTTTTTTGCCAAAATAAAAGAAACACGTATCGTCTGCGTATAACGTTATCTCGCCAGCCAACCCAATTTTGCTTATATTATTAATATATATTAAAAATAATAACGGGCCAACTATTGAGCCTTGTGGAATGCCGCAAGTTATAAGTTGAGGTTTACTTGTAAACCGTTCATTGCCTATTTTTACAACTTGGGTCCTGTTCTCTAAATACGACTGGAATATGCTGTACGCCGGTCCCGACAAACCTAGATTTTTTAACTTAGCTAATAATAACGAATGACTCACCGTATCAAATGCCTTTTTTAAGTCAATAAATATTCCCAGACAAAAGCTTTTTCTATCTATTTCTGTGTTAATTCTAGTTACTAAGTCAACTACGGCTGACAATGTGCTACATTTTTTTCGGAAACCATATTGTTGAGTACATATAAAATTGAGTCCATTAAGATGTTTATTTAGACGATTGTATAAAACTTTTTCAAATATCTTGGACATTACAGGTAGGACGGAAATGGGACGATAATTACTTGGATCTGTCTTTGTGCCTGATTTATAAATTGGACTAACTTTTGCTGTTTTTAAGCTGTCAGGGAAAGGGGTTTTTGACACATATTCTATGAAAATTATGTCTAAATTTAACAGTCTGTAAAACGACTCTTTTCTTCAAAATAGGAAATCGGTTCCTATTTTGAAGAAAAGAGTCGTTTTACAGACTGTACTTTTTTTTTTACTGACTGACCTTACCAGATAACTTCAAAAAATCTTTACTGTCACGTAAAAACGGGGTAGCACCTGGATTTCCTCTTTCATGATTCTATCTAGATAGGTAGCCCGATAGCTCATGATCGTCCACAAATTTTTTTTTCGTCATGGATCCAACGAGACAGTCATAAAAATAATTTTATTGTATCAAAATCTCAAAACAGGAAAACACAGCCAATGTTTTATTGTCTACATAAACACATACACTTTAAATAATAATAATAATAATATTCTACCACATACACACAACACCATCTAGCCCAAACTAAGCAGAGCTTGTACTATGGGTTCTAGACAATGGATAAACATACATATATACTTTTTTTTTGTAAATACATACATATTATACATAGAAACACCCAGACCAAGACAAACAGCCGTGTTCATGCACACAAATGTTTGACTTGTGCGGGAATCGAACCCGCGACCTCAAGCGTGGCAGTCGGTTACACTTACCACTACGCCATCGAGGCCGACAAATAAATAAATAGATAAATACTAGGTGCGCAGTCGCTTAGATATCATGTGTCAAATTATTACTAGGTTTATGGAAGCTTATTATTAATAATAATAATAATAATAATATTCTACCACATACACACAACACCATCTAGCCCAAACTAAGCAGAGCTTGTACTATGGGTACTAGACAATGGATAAACATACATATATACTTTTTTTTTTTTTGTAAATACATACTTATTATACATAGAAACACCCAGACCAAGACAAACATCCATGTTCATGCACACAAATGTTTGACTTGTGCGGGAATCGAACCCTGATAACCTGATATTGTTTAATATCAGCGTTTTTAAATTTTATTAACTGTCCTAGTGCTAAGCACGGGCTTGTTTTCATTTCTAGGTTTTAAATTTAAATAATTTAAAACCCAGAAATGAAAACAAGCCCGTACGTAAGTGTATCATTATATACTTTTAAAATATTTACTATGATAATTTTTGGCGCCATATCTATATATTTTCTAATTTATCTAATAATAACTTTACACTGAGTAGTAATGTGCACAATTGCATTCGACGCCAGTTGTCTGCATTCGAATACAATTATGCGCGTCGCACATACCATAAATTAATACTCACCTATTTTCTTGTTGGCGACTGTTAATAAGTCTCTGCTCATTATGTATCTCCTCCATCAGCTTCCGAATCTTATTCTTGCATTGTAACAATTCCGTCTCACAGTTAGCTAACTTTGATCGCACTAACACTATCTCAGATTTCAAGGTCTTTTCATTCTGTTTTACTATTTCACTTTCTTCTTCAACATAGGTCAGTGCTTGCACCTGAATAAAAGAAATATGTTATATTGCGTCTCATATGCATGATTTTCTTTTTTAAAGACGACTCCCGCTTTAGGAATAATTCCTGTGTCGCGGGGGACTTTACAAACATTTAAATAACGGACACAAAGAACACCAAGACTAAAAACCATTTGTGGATCACACAAAGTTTTGTCCCGTGTAGGATTCGAACATACACTCGGCGCAGTGGCAGTGGCGAGGCGACTACTTAAACCACTACGCCATCGGTGCAGTCAAGGTCAGGCACAGATGTAACAGACCCATATTTCTTCTGTTATTCTACTTTACTAAAATAGGTGTAACCAACTGCCACGCCTGAGGACCCTGGTTCGATTCCCGCACAAGTCAAACATTTGTGTGCATGAACATGGATGTTTGTCTTAGTCTGGGTGTTTCTATGTATAACATGTACGTATTTACAAAAAAATTAAGTATATATGTATGTTTATCCATTGACTAGTACCCATAGTACAAGCTTTGCTTAGTTTGGGCTAAATGGTAATGTATGTAGGTGATAGAATATATATTTAATATATTAATATCATAAAAATACGATGAATCAATATACTATATGTGAACCCCAAGTCCAATAACAACTGTAAACAATACTGTTTACAGTTGTTATTAGACTTCGCTGTGTATGCAGGCAGCTCACAAGGCTTTATTTCAAATATTTAGTTACTTTATGGTGAGGCCCATGTAATACGGATGAGCCTACTCTGTGCTATTGGTAACACTTAGTAAATCTGTGCTTTTGATACATACATACATACATGGTCTCACATCCGTATCCCTCGAGGAGTAGGTGTAGGTATTACACCCACATTTCGCTAACCATAGTCCCATGTAATAGAGGGTAAGCTTACTACCGTTTACGAGGCACAATTTTAAAATGCGTTTTGGTTCATTTAACTGTATCGTGCGTTAGGATATATAATAAATGTTTGCACATGATATCAAATATGAAATTGCGGGCACAGCAATAGTATAAAAACATTACCTGTTCAGTACTAATCCGTAACTGGTTATCCGCAGAACTTATTTGTTGTTGTAATAGTTCTACTTGCCGCTCTTGTTCTCGACCCTTATTTTCCCAGTATCCAATTTCGGCATCGTACTGAAAATTAAAAAGATATTTTACTTATAATAAAGTCTATGTTTATATAAAGTGTACCAACCCGCAGTGGGCCATAGTGGTATTCTTTAAGACAACGCTCGTACTAGGAATAAATCTTGGATCGCGGGAATCTTCAAAAATATTCAAATAACGTAGCAGCGATAGCCTAGTGGAGAATCGTATGTGAAGTCTGCCAACCCGCACTGGGCCAGCGTGCCCAGCAGTGGGACAGTTTAATACAGGGCTGTTATTATTAAATAAACAAAGAACACCCATACTTGAAACAACTATTTGCGGATAACACATTTTTTTTCGTATGAAATTCGAACCTACAGCGCTTGGCGCAGTGGCGCACTTAAAACCACTAAGTCATCCGTGCAATTGACTACGGCTTAACCCTTCTCACACGCCGAAGAGTGCCCAGCAGTGGGACAGTCTATTATACAGAGCTAATATTCAATTATTATTCCCTTTATTAACCTCGACATACTTATTTCCGATTTGTCGATATAAACACTACATACCACAAGTACCGAATAGTTTATTACTATAATAAAAAATAAAAAATATACAATGAACTTGTAATTCCGGCCATGGCGTGGAAGCCACTAGACAATATCATTCATCCAATTAGGGTTGTAACACACATGCTTGGCACATTCAAATCGCAGTTGTTATTTAACAACAAACCGAGCTGGAATCGCCTTGACATACATATATTGGTCTTTCATTCAGCCTATCTGATAGATGATCCCTATCAGCGTAAGTCGAATCCAACTCAGCTTGAGCTATTGTGTATTGAGTCCGGTCGGGACTGTCGAACGGCCGATTATTTATAGAACATTAATCTCTTCATAATTGGTACAAATTCTTTTTTGGCACTGTTTCTTGTTGTAATTACAGTTGACGTGAATATATTTTTTCCTTATAGGTGAAAACAAATTGGCTTTCATCGGTAATGATAAATATATAAGTACATACCTAGCCTCACGCCTATATACCTAAAGGGCTAAACAGAAGCGTATTACACCGCCTATTACTAAAACCTAGCTAAATTAGAAAATGTCGCTTAGTTTTAGGTCCCACATATTTCTATTTACTGAGCACATTTAAAGACTATGTGCTGCTACTACAAATTTCTTAACAAAAAGCATTTACACATTGTACGACCTGGTTTTCGAATCTGAGACCACATCCACAGATGTCCCATACACCGCTGCGCCATCGAGGCAGTAAATCAAACAAATCAAGATATCAACAGATAATAAGCCTCACCTTTATCAAATCAACCTGCTGACTCGACAACTTCTCCCTCTGATAGTTGACTAAAGACACCAGTTCTCTATACTGGCTGTTATAGCTCACGGCTTCAGGGGTCCGATTGTCTTGTGGCTCTTCAGGCAAGTTGACCGGCGACATATGCGAAGGTCGGGTGCCTCGCATGCGGTTAGGAGACTTTCTAACTGCTTGTGAAGGCGGCGGTGGTGAGCGGTATGGAGGTGGTGGTTCTCTGGTAAAGATATACAATTCATGTCAAAACCACAATTTATTAAGGTCTATCAGCTGGAGCAGGACGGTACCCATAAAAACCCTTAATACTATCAGTGCCTGCTCTATAATAAGTCGATCGGAACTGCCTATCCGGGCACCAAGTATCAGGAAGAGCTTGCCACAATGATAGGAAAATGGACAAATCTCAGTCCATCCTAAAACCAGGCTCGGTCCGGCACTGAATACAATTTCCACAATCCCCTTTTGCTTCATACTTTGATCTTGGTCTGCATATGATATACATATATTTTTAAAATGTACGCTGATGAGAATTTTGGATCATGCGACGCTCTGGTATAGTATTTAAGGAGTTGTTCTACATGGTAGTGGTAATCCACATAAGATTAATAACAGTGAGAGACTTAAATTATAGGGATTGAACATGCGTGCGATTGATCGTCGTGACGCATTTAGTTAGAGCGTGAAAAACAAAAGGGTTGTTCCGTATTCATCCAATGACATCTCATCCTATTTCTTTACTCATCCTAAATTAGTAGGTATGCCTAACTGATCCGATTACATTATTTTAATAAAGTTTCTTTATTCAACCGAAATGCGTTCCTTACTCTACCCGTGGCAAATATTACCGAAAAAAGTATGGATAGCAAAACAACTCTTGGATTTGTAAAAGTAGGTTAGGTTTGTAAACGAATAAAAAAGAAATATATAACCTATTGTTACAGTCAGTGCCATCTATCGGCACTGTGGGGAAGACTCGGCAGTTCCTTCTAATAATTTATTACAGCGCCATCTATTAACATCTTATAGAACTACGTAGTTTATCGGTACGCGAAGATTAGAGAGAGCGCTGGTAGTTTCTCGAATCTTCGTACGGTTACATACCGGGTATGGCGATTCTAGAAATCTCCAGAAACACTTTAACCGCGTATAAAAGGCAAGGCCAGCACTCACCGAGTCAGTTTACAATCGTAAGCGGTCAAGTATTCATCGAAGCGAGCGGAAGCGAAAATACTACAGAGTTTAAAGCTAGTTATAGTGGCAAAGTGTACTATAGTGTGTGTTGTGTTTAATTGTGTGTTAGAATAAAACGTGTTTTAGTCGGTAATATTCTAATATTGTTTACATTCTTATCCCTCGAACCCAGCACGTAACACTATGTTAGGTACTAGGTGATAATAAAGATTTCAAAAGGAGAAAATTTTTAAAATCGTTTAAGCAAATCTTCCCTCTTTATAATATTAGTATAGATAAAGATTACGAAATCAGTAATTTTTGTTCAGACCGTCACCCAAACCTTACCCTTAGAGCTTTTGGGTAATTTCGTAATCGGCTGAGCTAGGAATACTTACAGGATGAATAAAGAATTAAAAGTGAAACAATTGCTGTCGATTGAGTAAGGATCGTAACTAGGTTGAGTTAAGCTGGCCGCAAACATATGGTTTCCTGATTAGGTTTCCGAAACTGGGATTCAGATTCGGATACCCAAATGCACACATTTTATACAAATTTGCTATATACCGCACACGTTCTTATATTTTCCGTGCAAAAATAATTCCCGTCGTTCGATTCAGAATCTCGCCCGTGTGTTCTGAATGAAGAACGGAAAAAAACCGAATGACGTCATTCCGAACGCAGCGCTCGCTTATGTACCGCCGCACACGAACGGAAATTTCCATTCTGAATACACCAGGGTGCCTAGAGTGAGTTGTTTTTACGTTAACACGATCGAAACGTTTACCGCGTTTGGCTCTCTGATTGGCCAAGAGCTTGGAGCGGGCCAATCGGAGCGCCGAACGTCATAGGCTGGCCGCATAACATTCGTTTTCCGTATTCGATTCCCAAATTCGTTTTTCATATTCGGATATCCCAATGCATGGAATCAATATAAAATACACTAACTGTCGCACATGTTCGCTTTTTTTCGAACTGAAAAAAATCCGTAAGTACGTTTCGAATGCAAACCTGTGCGTTCAGAGAAACCATTCGCAATTCATTAGCAAGTTCAAGAAAAGAATTTGATGAACTTCACAATGATGACATCCTGTAGAAATCGAAAAATTTATGTGGGTGTCCTCGTAACTTCGCTCTCTTTAGATAAAATGGACTCTCGTAGATTCTCCGATTATTCAAAGGATGTACGCAATACCAACGACGTTTCTTTTTCTTCATCATTGTTAACAGAAATGCAATTGCTAATAATTTATCGTCCTTCATCGTCGTACGTTCACTACGCTATCACTATCCGTACTGACAGACAGTGTACTTACATTCCGAATGAAAAAAAACTAAAGTCTGCGCTAGTCTCACGGAATTCCGAATCGAAATTACGTGTTGGGAAATCGAATACGGAAAACGAATGTATGCGGCCAGCCATAAACGTGTCAATCGCGTTAACGTAAAACGAACTCGCACTAGGCATTCAGAGCTAGCTACTATATTGTTACGTGCTGGGTTCGACGGATAAGAATATAAACAATATTACCGACTAAAACACGTTTTATTCAAACACACAATTCAATTTAAAACACAATAAACACTATACCACACTTTTTCACTGTACTGCTTCAAACTCCGTAGTATTTCCGCTTCCGTTCGCTTCGATGAACACTTGATCGCTTACGATTGTAAACTATAATAATAATAATAATAATAATAATATTCTACCACATACACACAACACCATCTAGCCCAAACTAAGCAGAGCTTGTACTATGGATACTAGACAATGGATAAACATACATATATACTTGTAAATACATACATATTATACATAGAAACTAACTGACTCGGCGGTGCGCGTGCGCCCTATTTATACGCGAGTAAAGCGTTTCTAGAGCTTTCTAGCAACGCTGTACTCGGTATGTAAACAGTACGATGATTCGAGAAAGTACCAGCATTCTCTCTAAGATTCTCGTACCGTACTACGTAGTTCCGTAAGATGTCAATAGATGGCGGTGTAAATTATTAGACGGAACTGCCGAGTCTTTCCCACAATGCCGAGAGATGTCACTGGGCGTAACAATATATACTGACGATACTAATTCTTGATGAAAAAACCCAACGTCTGCGCAAAGCTGACGAAATGACGAATCTGAATCCCTGTTTCGGAAACCTGACCAGGAAACCGTATGTTTGCGACCACATTAGGAAAAAAACAGTTTAGGATGAAACGTCATTGGATGACGCCGGAACAACCCAAACAAAATACAGTTTGTTCAAGTTACATTGATTATTATTTCAAAATACTAAAGCTGACGTATTCTCAGATTGGTTATTACTTTACAGTATTCATTAATAGAATTAGCTGGTATTTACATATAAACCTGTCAAGAAAAGACCTTGTCAAGCCTATGTATAACAATAGACTCAGTTAGTCACTAGAAGTATAGAAAATATATGTGGCATACAGGTGGAATGACCACACTAGCATTCATAAATCTTAATTAGGTTGCATACAGTAACATGATAAACAGTGAGCTCCAGTCTATTTAGAGGCCACACAGATAAATAATTTAAAAGTGGAACAGGTAATACAATACTCCCACTATAGCCAAGTGGTTTCCAAACTGAAATAAATTGAATTTTGAATTTTGAATTTGCACACCCATGCTATGTTTTTGAATGGCAATCTAATTATAAAAATCCACATTAATAATGCTTATTTCTTATAAATCCACCTACTGTTTGTGAGTCAAGGACTGCCAAATGTCAGAGCTAATGACTCATACAAAAAAAAGAGTGCATATTTGCAATAGTATTTCCTGTTATTTATTAGTCAATAAAATAACTGGTTAATGTTGCAGTGGCTAGGGTGCAGAGATCGATAAATGGCAATATCAAATTCTATGACTCACCTATCTATGACACTCAAATGAAAGAATAAAATTGCTGGCCCATTTTCTTAAAATCTATGGCTTATGTTTAACTTATCACCAGATATAGTAAAATATAACAGTCAAAAATAGTAAATAATCACCAAAATTGAAACCGCATTATATTTAAAGAGATCAAAATACGGAGCCCCGCTTCGCAGGGCTCCTATATTTGGGTGGGTTTAAGAAGGAACCTAACATAACCTAATCCTTCCGAGACGGAATGCAGTGATTTGAGGCGTATAGGTGCTCGTTGATATATTTTATTAAGCATATTTTGCTGCGCAATTAGTATTTTTGGTGGTCATTATATTTAAGCCCAAAATCTATTACTGAGTTAACTATTCCTATGTTAAAATAAAGCTATTCTTTTACAAAGAAGTTGGATCGCAATCATTCTATGGCAAAAAGCCACTTGGGACTAATAAGATTGAGAATATTAATTTTTATGTGTTAATATTGATTGTTCCACAACACCTGTTAAGTATTGTGGAACTGTTGCACATAATAATTAGTCAACAACATACTCTATATTATTGTAATTATACATACTTGCATTTCATAAGTTCAAATTATGACATTATTAGCCAAGCGCGATTTATGCGATAGACGATAACAGATATTTTAAGTGTTTCCAATGATTATTTATGATGAAGGTAGCTCGAAAATGTGTTTACCCTTAGTTCAAGAGGGTAATTTATTACGTATGAGTGCTATGGTGTAAATTTTAACTTTTAGTTGAATAGCGTAATTTGAACCATTAATTTAATGGTTCAAATTGAAATTTGTGTATTGTGAGAGATTTCGGTTAGGTTATTCAATCATTGTGGTTTTGTACTTATTATTTAATAACTAAAGATGCCTTTAAGCCAATAAAAATGCTCTTAACACCAGCACAGGTTGCACACGCTGTAACATTAATTAATCAAGGACTGACACAGCGTGAAGTCGCTGTAATGCTTGATGTACCACGTTCGTCGCTGCAGTATGCCCTAAAACGGTACTAGGAGACTGGTCAATACTCCCGCAGACCAGGCAGTGGAGGCGTCAGATGAACATCTGCCCGAGACGACCGCTTTATTGTGCTTGAAATTTTAAGAAATCGCTACTTGACTGCTGTTGAGATACGTAATCGGCTTCAAATCATAAAAGGCGTCAATGTTAGCGAGCGTACGGTGAGAAGACGTATGGAAGAAGTAAATTTAAAAGCTCGTAGACCATCACGCTGTCTAGAACTTCTCAGACATCACCGAGTAGCGCGACTTCAATTTGCACGTGAACACGCTTACTGGACTCACGAGCAATGGACTCGAGTGCTGTTCACAGATGAGTATAGAATCGCTTTGCGTGCTCCAGATGGTCGGGAGCAAGTGTGGAGAGGAAGAGGCGAGAGGTTTCTACACAACACCACCACACAAACTGAGTTTCATGGAGGCTCTATCGTGGTTTGGGGAGGAATAAGTTCTGATGGTCGTACGGAGTTGGTTATGATTGACAACCGGCTAACCGCAACCTGATACATCGAAGAGGTACTTCAGAAACATGTTTTGACATATTTGGGATTCATTGGCCACGATCATTTCCTCCTAATGCACGATAATGCACGCCCCTACGTTGCAAATTGCGTTGATGAATACCTTCAAAAGGTTGGTATTAAAAAATTGCAGTGGCCGGCTCGCAATCCGGACTTAAATCGTATAGAGCATGTCTGGGACATGTTTAAAAGGAAGATAAAGTCTATATCATTCAAAGCATGCCAGATCAAATGCAAGCTGTTATTAGAGCTAGAGGAGGAAACATTCGATATTAAAAAGCAGAGACAATAAAAAACAGAAAAAAAACATATATTTTTTACCGTTTTTAAATGAATAGTGTAAAAATCGTATTTTTTGTACAAATGCTCAATTTTAAAAGCATTCACAATGGTGCAGTTTTGTGTTAATTTTATTGTTCTAAAAGCATTATAGAGTGCATCTACCCCTGTTCCTGTGAGAAAAGAACATGAGATTACAAATTACTGACAATTTTACGTGTGACCAAGTTTCCGTGCCAGTGAGTGTATAAGGGCAGGCTTGTTAGATAGTTATATTACTATTGAAATTAAACTACTATATACGGATTTTATCGCGTTGTTTAATGACACTTTATTACTTAATTTTGAAAATTGTTACACTGCTACTACTATTAAACTTTAGTAATTTTTAAGCTAATTAAATTATTATTAAAACTATTTAGATTTAATTTAATTTTACACATTCCCGGCGTTGCGGTTGCCTTTAAAAAAAAAAAAATTAGTAAAGTTTAATAGTAGTAGTAGTGCAACAATTTTCAAAATTATGTTTAAGTGTCAAATAAACAACGCAATAAAATCCGTATATAGTAGTTTAATTTCAATGAATCATATTCGCGTAAACAGAAGACAATATTAAGTTATATTACTAGATCATACTCATATAATTGTTATATTCCTAGTAAAACAAATATGAAACACTTTCATATTAGTATAATATAGTACTACATTACAGCTTGTACTATCTTACTGCAACATATATATTTCTTCTAATCCTTTTCAATTGGTTACATATCCAAAATAATGAGAACAATGCTACTTCTATTCATATCATTCTACTTGTTATCACAACTGTGTTCAAAACCTTCAACATATATTCATATTATCCATGACCTATTTCACGTTCACAAACTGGATCTTGCATTCATAAGCATATCTACAACAGTGATAAAAATATCATACTACCTGTAAGGTGGTACATCCTTTAACACAGGACTATCAGACTCTGGTGTTTTGGCTTGCTGCACACCCTTTACTACCCCCACGGGGTTGCCAGGTGAAGTATTGGTCACATTGTTATTGCTGTAAGTTGGTGTTGTGCTCATACGATTTGGTGAGTTTTGAGAGTCCAATATGTTTGGGTTTGATGTATTGTGGCCCCTAAAATTGAGAGTATGATAAAAAACGGCAGATTATTTTTACATTTACTATGAAGTTAAAGGAGTGGAGTAGATAAAGTTGTTCAAAGTTGCCATAAAATGCGATTGATGACTACTTGCAATTGTATGTATTTTGTATTATGATACTATCTCATTTACATATAAGCAGTGCTAACATGTATCCAATGGTTTAGCAATTTTCTATACCAGACTATAACTAACTTTAATAATTATTAACAATACTCATTGATGTATAAAAAACCTAGATACACAATCAGCGACAAAAAAAGTCCTCACCAAATGAGCACCCACTTGAACATTTGGGTGCTCATTTAATTTAGTACCGTTCGATCGCTCCGAGAGTAAACATGTCGCAGAGCTCGTTTAAAACTTGTAAAATCACACTTCCAGGACACTAAAAAAGGACGGTGTTTCATATTTTCAGTAAGTAATAATGTTATTATTATAATTATATTATAATACTGATTATTGCGTCAAGGAATCAACGTGAAATATATTTTTTATTTTATTTCGTAACAAACAGCGACCATATAACACGGCTCATTTAAATGAACACTTAAACGCATTAATCATACTATTGTATTTCCACTTGATTAGTCCGGGTTATATGTTGACTCTGTTCTTATATTAATAGAGATGCTGTTGCTTTTTAAAATAAATATATTTTATTCGGTTTAAAATGATAATACGATGGAACATATTATTTATTACTTTGAAATCTTAATTTTCTCTTTCATTTTATTGTTTTATTTTACTTTAATTTGTAAGTACAATCAGTTGCGTAATGTTCAAACATGTATAATTTCAAAGTCCGGCAGCCAAGTATATGAACAGCATTGAAACATGCTCGTAATATAATTTACGTGCATATTAATTATCTATTACTTGTTATATATTAAAAATATGCTATTTTACTAATGTTTTACTTATCTATTTGTTAAATAAGTATTACTATTATATTTGGTAAAATGATAAAAGATTTTCTACCATCTGTTTAAGAGCTGTCTTATATAAATTATAATGGTAGTACATTAGTTTAATTTTATTGAACATCATAGGACACAAACTTGGTAAAATACCTACAGATAAAAGTAAAAATAAATATGTGTTTATAACACACACTCACATGCATTTTATAAACTCTACATAATTACATCAGAATATTAACTTACATTAAAATTTGTAAAAACAATATTCAACTCCATTCATTCTTTATTCTATCGACAAACTCTGCTCGTAAAATTTTATTACTTTTTTTAGATAGCCTTGTATATTCAACTTAAAGTTAAGGTGGTAAGGTTTAATTTGCATTAATGAAGGTTTATATAGTTAATATAACTACTTATAAGCAACTGAGGACAGTTTTAAGTGTAAGTTTTGTATGGGATTGTGTATTTAGGATGTTCATATATCAATGTCAATACTACATAACGTATTGTACAAAATTATGAAAAATTCTCACACAAAAGCAACAAAGTATGTCTTAGAATAAATATTTGAAGAAAATATTGCATTGTACTAACCCATTTCCTATAGGTGATCGTGAACTATTAGTTGCCTGTGAAGGTTTTTGGTTGTTGCCAGAGTCTGATCTTCTCAATATAAATTGTATATCATTTGAATATTCACCCCATTTCATTAGAATCTGCAAATATGTTTGTGTAATTGTATTACACGAAATTTTAATAAAATGTATTTAAGCTTATAATAAAATTGTAGTTAGTATTATGTTTAATGAATACTGAAAAGCTTACCACAGATTAAAATATACAAAGTTATCAACTTTGTATATTTTAAGCTCATATACTTGATATAAAATATTTTCGTATTGCAATTCAATGTCTTTAATATTCGTATAGCTGCTAAGAGATAACTAAAAAGTACAGTGACTTTGGTATTTCTACAAATCATACATTTATAAATGGAACTTTATACCTTGAGAGGATATTCTTGAGGCGCCAATAGTCGTTCATTATTTCGCCAGCGCTCTATAAGGGTAAATCTGCCCACTTTTCCAGTTGCATGAGCTAACGCGAAAACTACATCCTGAGAGAAAACATCATGATATCAATGATCGAAAGTTAGTATAAATAGTGAAATTAGATTCCCATAGCTCACTAACCATGTCAGACGCATAATCTTGAAAATAGAAATCCCACAATACTGACCTGGCAGGTTGTGGTCTCTGTAACCCCACAAACAATCCTTTGTATTCCCTCGACCCAGACCTTCAGCTCCATTAATTTCAAACTGTTCACAATCACTTTATAAACCACATATTCATCTAAGACGTCATTTTATTGCCAATTCAGCCTACTCGAGACTTTTTTCTCACACTAAATGAGCTAAAATACAACACAAACATACCAAAAACACAATAAAGAAAATAAAGCTCCAAGTGGGTTATGTGAAATTTTCGTTTAGAAACACGTCGCTGACATTAACATGACAGTTTCACTACTATCCATAGACAATAACACATTTAATAAAAACACCGAGTAAAAACTCGGAGTCATGGAATTTATATATATACATACGTAAAATAAAAAAATTTACAGTGTACCTAAATAAGCTCGTAAGAATATACAAATAATTAAAACCGATAAGGTTAAGGTGTAAATTGCAATTTGGCTCCCCCCAGCAAAAATCCGACACATAGTTGGCAGATTTGCTTAATTTGTAGGGATCCTCTAACTAATCGGCAGTTATGTATGATTACTGGCGTGCAGGATTATATAGATATTCGTTTCTATTCGCGGGGTTGTCACGAATATATCCAAGGTCGTCAATGCCCATACAATCGCCAATTATTTATTTACCAGATAACCGCGTAGCCGTCAATGCGTAGCGACAAATGATTTCAAACAACCATTATATTATACAGCGCCGCGCGCCGGCTCTACTATAACTCATAAGACGAACAGAACGGCCACTCCAGAAGTCATGTCTCAAGGGGTGCTAGAAGCAATTCAGTAATTATTTTTTTTTATTAAAAGTAAACCTGCCGTCATAATAATTATGGTGGCTGGTCAATTATTGTATCTCGCTCCATCCTAAAACTTGCTTTGATCCGGCACTGATGATATAGAATGGCGTACGATTTGCGTACGATTGTCGGTATGGTACCTGTGTACGACATGGCCAATCGTATGGAGCAGCTTTTACGTTACTTTGTATGACGGTAAACACGTCCGTCGTTTAACTACAATTATGTATTTTTCATATTTATCGCCTCTCATAATGTAAGGTAACTTTACGCAACGGAATCACGGTAGGTATAGCATAGTATTGAAGTAAGTAGGTATTTATTAGTTTTAGATATGTTTAGTTTATTGTGACTAAAAAGTACAGACACACAGGTATCATGTGCTACAAATAACTGGTTGAAATTATTAGATTTAAATATTAAATTTGAAACCAAAGAGAATTTAAATACCTAATACTTATTATACGTAAGAATTGAAGTTATATGTCTTTCTTTGACAGTGAAATCCATAATTTTTCAATCTTTATAGTTTTATATTATACGTACGTATTATGGCGGCACCGGCAGCGAAGGATGACGAAGACGAGGTATTGTTTTTCTTATTTTATTAACATTTTCAAATATATTATTCTTCTTATTAACAAGATACAACCACACTAGAAAAATATTATACATATAACACGCAAACAAATATTTTTGTTTCTCTATCTTATGTTTAAAACGACAACTTCCACTGTTTCGTGGAACTTTACTAACATTTAAGCAAAGTTCACTCGAAACACTCAGCTAACTATTTGTGATTCAAACAAAGTTGTGTTTAAGGGATTAAACCCACCCAGATTAGCGCACCAGGTGTGGTGAGGTGTCTAGCACTTTCAACTACTACTGTCCATATTTTTGGATCACATTGGTACATTTTGAGCAACACTACAAGACTTTTTAATTTTATTAAAAACGTTAGCAGGTTTATCATGGGGAGTACATCCTAAATTTATACGAAGTCTTTAAATTGCCTTAATTAGAAATCGAATAGATTGTGGTTGTGCTAAGACTCATATATACAAGATAAACAAGATACAAAATGCTGCTTTGAGGATAATAAGAGCCTTTATTAAGAGCTCACCTATCCACGTTATGGAAAGTCAGCTTTGCATACAACCTTTACACGTTAGGAGGCAATTCTTGGCTCATAAGTATTGTTTGAAGGCACTTTCTTGGACGAATAATTAGTCTGTCTACTTAATTGATAGACTTAGCTCTCTTTGTAGTTTGCTTTACTGGAGTAATAAAAATAAACTTTTGCTAGTAACAGTTTACAATCACACAAAATTAGAAAATATTCACTCTTCTGAAGTTCTTGAAATGTTTAATCTTGATATTTATTGAGGTTTCTAATGTAATTTATTTGAATTTAGACAATGTAACTGCAGCTAAAAGGATGTGCAACTTTAATATAATTAAGTATGATATTATTAGAGAGCTAAGTGAGAAATATTTAGATTACCATATAATCTTTACTGATGCTTCAAAAAATGTAATGTCTTCGGGCGCAGCTTTTTATGACTATACTTACAAAAAGTCTATTTGTTTTAAAATATGTAATAATATATCGATCATGTCGGCGGAACTTGTTGCAATTTCGGAAGCAGTTTTTTACTGTATTCGATTGAATCTTAAGAAGGTGGTCATTTTAACGCACAGTAAAAGTGCCCTTCAGCATTTGGCTCGATGCGTCTCTGACTTCAGAGATGTTACGGTAGCCTACAAAATTTTTGAATGTTTATTTAAATTTAATCAAAATGGGAAGATTCTAAAATTGCAATGGATCCCGTCACATGTTGGCTTAGCTGGCAACGAGGAGGCTGACCGACTCGCAAAATTTGCTGTTACAGATGGTGTGCCAAAGGTATTGCCCCTTTTCACTCTGAAATGATACCAAAATATAAAGCCATTTGTCATCACATTTGGAAAGAATTTTTTGATGAGCGAAGTAAAGAAAAGGGCGTTGGTATAAAACCATACAGTATTAGCCTCCTCGTGTGCCTTGGTTTATAAATACTAGGTTAAATAGATTTATATTAAAATTGGCTTTTAGACTTCGCTCTGTCCCATGATTTTTCAAATGCACATCTTTACACTTCACTGAAATAAACTGTTCTGATTGGATTCTGTCACTGATTTTTGGCATTTGCAGTTTGTTTAGTCTATGATTCGTTCAGTTTCATTTATAAAGCCCCATATCATATATTATATTGTAATCTTTGCCTCATATGGAGTTCCGCCACTCCGAAGCAATCATTTAAACCACCATCTATGCAATCATAAAATGATTTGTTTGGAGGATATCTACCTATAGACCATTAATTTTACTTTTATCTTTCTAGACTAAAATTTTTAGCGTAGAAGACGTACAAAAAATAGTAAGGGATAACATCGAGCTATGTCTTGGCGGCAATACGTATAGTCATTCACGAACTGGGCATTGGATCAGTATAATTACTGACAAAATCTTGGCTAGGTTGAACAAAATGAACAAGCCCTTTAAATATATAGGTACGTAAGTAAGCGCCTTCTTTTTATTATTAGTAAATAATACAAACCTGTAAGTTATAGGTAATAAGGATACGTTATCATTGTAGAGATCCTATACCTTTCATTATTTGCTTCCTTCCTTCCAATGCTTTCCCTACTATACTTGTATTTCAAAGGTCGTCATGTTCGTCTTGAGATTCGAATGCTTTCCATTGTACTACCGACGTTTACATGTATTCCTTGTAGTTCTATTCGATTATTAATAATAATATTATATATACTTTTTAATTAAGCTGGAGAATCATTTAATAAGAAAAGTAGTAATTCTTATCCAAAAAATAATCGCTCATCGCCGACCTTTTGGAAACTTTGATTTACTTCTGAATCGAATTATCATAACGACAAAGTACTACCTTAATCATAAAATCTGTGGGTTCGCAGTTTCAATTAGAGTTGTCTATAAGCTGCTTTGCGAGGCACACTTGCAACAACTCTCATTAAAGGCAGGCTTAGGCCATCCCACCACGCTGGCCCAGTGGCAGATTTCTTACAGATGTTAAGAACAACATGGAGAACTACCAGATTAACAAGTTGCCTCTCTAAATTTTACTTTTCTGTTATACCGAGCGATATCTAATACTACTTAATAAGCACATGCTACCCTCCTACAATAGAATATATATATATATATATATATATATATATATATATATCCTGCGATGTAATATATTATTTCTGTTTATGAAGCATAATGCTTTCCTGTGTCGCAGAGAACTTTTACCAGCTTGCAAACGAGTCTCTCGTTTGCAACTCAGGCTTTGAATAATTACCTATTTGCACCCACAAATGTTTGTCCCGTGTGGGGATCGAACTGATAACACATAGTGCAAGGGCGAGGCTACTACTAAAAATCAATAATGTTCCTTATATATAGCTATTATAGCTGCCTTATATATATATATATATATATATATATGCCTTAGTATGCGACAGCCTTCCAGCCTTGCCTTTTCCTGCCATCGCTGGTCGTATCCACACACAGTCATTTACTTGAACTGATAGTTATTTATATGTACAAGTTCGGTTTTTAATTACAGTAAGGATTACGATTACCCAGAAGAATGGTTCGGGCTTACATACTGCCGCTGCTTATTTTTGGGACATTGCTACCGACGGCACCTGCACCGTACGTTGGGAAAATAAGTATATGTATTGTATTGTTAATGTGTGGGGGCTTCTTATTCAGATTTAAATGAATATATGTTAACGAAATGTATTTTTAGCTTGTTCATTATTAATTACATAATACAGGCCTTTATGTTACATTGATAATTATTTTTGATACAAACTAGGTGGTCATTTTTAAATGTAGACTAGCATACGCGACAAACCTTGTCGTGCCCGAAAGTTGGCTTGAAACCCGATGTGCCACCTATCGGTTCCAATTGATAAAAATAAAAACCACTCAAACAAAAAATAACGTCCATATCGGTCCAACCGTTTAGGAGTTCAGTCGCATACACACGTACTTACACGTAAAAAGTAATTATGTACCTATATAAAGATATGCAGACCGCCTGGTGGTAAGGAGTACCGTCCTTATAATAGCTTACAATACTAGGAGTACCTATCACTGCCAAGTGATTACCGTAAGGAAAATGTATTGAATAAATTAAAAATTACTCGATGCATACAGTTAAGGCAGTGCAGTAGGCATACAGTCGCATTTTCGAACTGGGTAGGTAAGACATACATATATTAAAGCCCAAAATTCTAGATCATATGCCTTCTAGTTTCCTTAAGTTTATCTCTTTTTCAAAAGAGTAAATTAAATTATTAGTCTTGGGAAAGCACTTCAATAGCCGTAAGTCGTTACTCCTCACTCCAACAAAATTAAATATCTATATGACACTTAATATTGGACCAGTTGGTCACCTTAAAATATCCTGACGATTATACTTCAGTATAAAGAAAAAGCAAATAACCATTACACTAGGTACAATCGGCCAAAACTCCGCTGTTCCACCTCTAGGTTGAAAATCGCTTGTACACGACACTGGCGCACAGGGCAAGCCCCGTCCTTTAAAACTCGTTTCATTGTGTTTCATGCAATATAACTTTAACTATATATACCTATTTAGCAAAAGTGGATATCGTTGTGGCGTCAGTTCATTTATTGAATATTGTTTTACTTTTCGGTGCCTCGTATTAGCAACATGTAGCTAACTATGGTTAGGAATGAAATAGGTAGTCTCTGTGCATTAAATGATAACTGTTATACAGTGTGTCCAGTAGGAAAGTTCCATTTTCAAATCCGAATTACGCTGCAACGGTTGGCGCGGTGAAGTGGGGAGGGGTCTTAATCAACGCGTCAGACATGCGGGTGTAACAGTCGCGATGGAGCGTTGGACCGGAGCGCAACGCGCTTTTGCTGCTGAAGCTTACTTTAAAAATGATGACGTGTGCGCTGCTGCGCTTCGGCAATTTTGTTCTTAATACAATATTCGCCGACCAAGAGAAGCCCCCAGAGTAAACCTTTTAAAAAAATGGATTAAGAATTGAAATTAAACTACTATATACGGATTTTATCGCGTTGTTTATTTGACACTTTATTACATAATTTTGAGTAGTAGTAGTGTAACAGTTTTTCAAAATTATGTAATAAAGTGTCAAATAAACAACGCGATAAAATCCGTATATAGTAGTTTAATTTCAATGAATAATATTCGCGTAAACAGAAGACAATATTATGGATTAAGAAGTTTATAGCTATAGCCTTCTTAATGAAGGATGAAAACAAGAAAGTCGCAAGACATAAGAAAATATAGAGAACAATTTTAATTTTCAAGGAAGATGGCTATGGAAGATACATACCATAGACTCATGGTATCGTCAGACCCTTATATAACAGGACTAAGAACATAAGTACCCAAGAAAACGTCATCTTTATCAGCTTTAGATTTAAGTCTAATTGATGAAAACTTATAATAAAATATAATTATACTTTTTCCGAATTCTATAGTTTTATTTTGTACATACCATGAAATAGTAAAAAGCTATTACTTTTAAAACATGTTATGTCAGGTTTATCATTTTTATTAATGAAAAACAACACATGTAACTAACTAATTTGACGAAATTTAGGTTTATGCCAACTTTTATCGATTTTTCGCCTCTGTGCGTCGTGTCGTGGAGCCAGCATCGTCACAAAATAATACAAAGAACACTCCAAACGCTTGCAAGCATGTGTTGATCATCCATTTTTTGTCCCTGGCGAGCAACGCACATGGGACATTGATTAAACGGCGAGTAGACCACTTAAAACAATATTATATTCTCTTTTATGAAGTTGTAGTTAGGTACAAATGAAAACCGATATGGTTACGTTTCGAAGTTTTAATTAATCTTAATAAATAAAACAAAATATAAAGCACATTTTAGTATTTTTATTTTTGGTAAAATTTACCACAATACAAAATAATGATAGAAATAAATAAAGTAATAAAATGTATAGACAGGTCATAGAAACTATGCATTGTAAAAATTGGTGCTTTTAAAGCAATTTCATTATAATTTATAATAACATTAGGCAAAATGGCATTGTGTACATTAAAAATAAAAGCATTATTTTTAACATAAAATAATATCAAGGGCAGATGCATACACTTAATAATTAACGCAAAAAAATTATTCATCACTTAGTGATTTGGTCTTTTGATTTTCTAATTAATTTATGAATGTATACAGGACTAACAAAAATGCACATGTACATAATTTAAAGCATTCGCGAGTCTACCAAACAAGTCAACTTTATAAACCATTTACAATTGATTTCATTCACGTTATTATAAAATTGACATAATCATCGTTATGACTGTCTAATGTAAAACAACATCAGGTAGGTACACAAGAGATATTGAGGAAAGACGAAGAGGAAACTCATGTTAATCTTACGTCAAAATAAAAACTAAACCTTTAAAAATATTGTGTTAATCTTAATAATCGAAAGTGATTAAAATTACCTGTACTTTTATTATCATAACTCGATGTAGGCTATAACTTCGACTAACTCTCGTATCAAATGTAAACAAAATATAACAACCTTTTTTTATAGAAAAGAATGGCGCAACTGTTATGGCTACGTTCGCATCTTTCTGTTATATTGATATGGTACTAAAACCTTTTGGACTAGTCTACCGATATTACCAGTTTCGCTGGCTAATATCAATCTAAAAACTGATGGGAACACAGTCATCACAGTTTATATACAACAGAATTATATAATTATCAAATACATTGTAAGACTTCTGCTTGCCAGGCTGTTTGTCTACCGATGCCAAAATTATTATGCAATCAAAACTACTAAATATGTCGACCAAGAACACGAATCCCGCTCAGCCAATTTATGATTAACAACTAAATAACATTTAAAATATTAGAATCAAATTCACATATTGATTGATCATGCCATATCAAGAATAGTGTTATGAACTATGCTATAATAGCTATGGTTTGATATTTTCACGAAAAACCGTTGGCGAAATTGATCCTAATATTACGAAAACAGTGTAATAAATAACACGGCCCACAAAAACAATTTAATAAATATCTACAATTTGTAGACAAACGGCCTATAACAAAAAGAAACACAGGCTCTGATAGATAGATGTACGCAATTTCAATTGATTATATTTACGTTCAAGTGAAACGATAAAACAAGATACCTGTATAACAAATGATCATATTCAAATTCAATCGTATGTATGACTTATTATTATTACACCAACATTTACCTTAAGTATATTGTATACATATAATTCTAGTTCATGATGACACCACATTCAGTAAAGGACAATCTTATTCTTACTGCATCTTGTTCTAACGTACAAATTTCAAAAAGTACTAATTATAAATGTAATTCTTATTTTCGGCCTACTTTAATCTGTCCTATTGAATTTATCTATAAAATACTTGGGACACATACATATTACTTTAATACTGCTATCGTTAGATGCAGTAACAAATGCATTCAAAAGATATCCTATGGCATAACATCCAAAACATGGTTTTCTTTGTTTCTGCATCTAAAACTATTACTAAATTATAAAATTGTGAATATCTGAAGCAGTTTATTTTAGCAACTTGACTGATTTCGTGTGATGACTGTTAGGGTGTGATGCATTAAAATTCAGTCTATAAATGCTTGGGACTAAAATGCTATAAAATTACATTCGCCAATTAAAACAACACACAGGCAATTGATTAAAACGTTGAATATATATATTGAAATTCATTTAAATTAAACCCAATTAAGCTTTGCTGAAGTAGTATTAAACCTAAATATGTGCATTTTTATGTTAAACCGTGCTTCGTAACTGGGAGCTGTTCAACGTAACACGTCCGATCATTATGCGTGGTGGGGGCCGCGAACCGCCCCGCGGCCCCCGCGTCCCCCTCTACTCCGTGCGCACGCACTCTACATATATAATTTATTATATACACCGTAAAATATAACTCTATAAAGTACAACCTACCACTATGACTACAATAAAACGATTTGTCGTTTAACTCATTATTATGACAGATAATTCCCTCTTATTTACAATTTTACTATACAATACACGTTAAAATTACTAAAAAGTAACATTGTACTTGTAACTTTGCTACCCTTCTTTCGAATGTACTAATTTCATTATTTATGCCTAAAATCCCTCAGTATATGTACACATACGCGCTATGTTAGTCGAGACTTAACTGATCACAAGTAAAGAGAAATGGAACATAATGAGGAACAAATATACACTACCTACGCACTAACCCTTCTCGTGCCCGAATACCCGGGCCTAAACATATCACATCAATTTTAAGTGTACACACTTAAGCCGTTCGCGAATCGTCTATCGACATTACAAAAACTCAAATAACTAAAATATATTTACAAAATGTATAAACCTATCTCAAAATAAGATTTGCAAGTAAAACTAATTCAAAATTATTATAAAATCCAACAACTCTTAACACTGGGCAGATTCAAGAAAGAGATCATTTCTAGATTCACGTAAATGTTTTATGTGTCCAATTAGGTACGCTCCAGTAATTCTAAATGTCAAGATACGAAGGTGGGAGTAACGCGATATGTGAATTTGACTTATTGTCATAGATACATAATTATGTACAGTAATAATTGTGCTCGACCCAGTATTCCATCATCAAGCATTCAGTCCGCAAGCTACATTCTAAATAGGCTTACTTAGAACTCTCACGAGATCCATCGATTGATATTTTGCATCGTACCACTTTGTTTGTCGTCCATATTACATGTCACTCACAACTCACGTTATTTACTAAAGTAAACGTTTATGTCTTAGTCAGTATGTACTTATATAATTATGCTAGTCGTTAAGTATAGCCTGAGAGGCTCGAAGAATTACTGAAGAAAAATACTACGACAAAATCGTATGCTGACCGATATTCGTATTAGCAGTATTTTTGTTCTGTTCTACATATTAACACTCTTTGATCACGTATAATTTCAAGCATAATTGACACAGTCAAGTCACTCACTCCACAATCTTGATCAATTAAGGTACTTGCGGCACTTCTTGGCGCCGCACGTGCACGGTATTTTAACTTCTTCGAAAGGGAACTTATAGTCATATGTTAGTTCTTCTCCAACGGTGATACGGCGAAGCGCGAAGATCAGTATGTGTTTGTGGCCATGGATATCCACGACGCGCGAGTAGCAGTTAGGCTGAAAAGATGAAATAACCAATTAGTTTCACTAGCTCACAGAATAGAAACATTAACAATAAGTACCGGACTGTCTATACTGTGTAAACTCTGCTTTTCTTTTTACTACCGCAAGTTAATCTGAGCTGGTGTACAACAAGATCTTCAAATCCTAACTAATTTTATAAATGCGAATATATGCGTGTTAACTACTTGACTGTCCGTCATGAAATTTTGCATACAAATTAAGGGGGGTACACAAAACGACATAGGCACCTTTCATCCACAAGAAGTGAGAATCAACAATGAATTGCCGTAAGTCTTAGAGTTCGAAAAATAGTTGAAGTAATATGCAAAGGTCACGTGACCTTGAGTTCAAAGGTCAAAGGTTATAGTCGTTTCTGGGGTATATCGAATGGCGTTGACTGCGAGTCTCTAGCTCTTAAGGTTCTTGAGTTGGAAGCTGTATAACAGACAGACGGATGGACGGACAAAGCAGTTGTATAAGTTTTTTCGAAAAAGTAATAAGCCCGAGAGATAGCTAGACATTCATATAGGCAATCAGATATAAAGCGCAACTTATACCAATAGGTTTCGCAAGACTTTGAATATAGGACTCACATCACAGGAATGGTTGATGAATCTGGCAGCGTTTCCTTTAAGCGTAGCGTCGACGACCAGGTTGTCGTCGATGCGGAACATATAGCAGCCGCCGACGCCGCGACGTCCGCTCATCGCCTCGTAGCGTTTCTCGCGTTGATCAGCCAACACCGCGCGAATCACCTCACCCGCATATTCTATTACCATGTCACCTGGAACAAGAAACAAGTGGTAAGAACATTTTTAACCATCAGGTATCATCGGGAACACCAGGTGTATAAAACTCATGTATTAATGAACAACCTTTTTATAAGAGAAGTGTGTCTGAACTCACAATAAAGGTATACATAGTAATAAACAGAAGAAGATTTTACGAATTGTGGAAGAGGTTTATACGAAAAAGGATATCTTACCTTCTTCAATGTCTCGTTTACAGAATAATCCCCGTCCATGGATGTGGGATCTGTAAACACCCACGGATGCTTTGGATGTCTCTTTTAGTTGTCTAAATCTCATTGCTGGAGGCAAAGTTGCTAGGCGCCTGAAATTTAAAAAATATTGAATAATTAACCAATTAAATTTAATCGTAATGATAACTTAATTTTAAAGTTCTATCAAAAATGTGTCCACAATTCTTGTTTTTATTTTGCAATAGTTACCTTGAGATCGAGCTCTCTCCTTCTTGCCCTCCGAATGGCGGTGGCTCCTCTCTGAAAGGCGAGGCCATCCAGCTAAACATGTCATGATTCTGTTTTCTTGCCACGGGACCAGTGCGAGCGCTGCCCCATGGACTCTCTTTAAAACCTTCACTTAAGTCCAAGTCATTGTCCCAGCTGCTCAACTGACGACCTTGACGAGTTTTATATTTTGTGCAGCGGCTAGCCTGTAATATAAAATAATAATTACAATATTATTCATAGGTTAGGGCAATAAATGCATTCGACAAACATAGTTATTGAACTTACTCCCGGCAGTTGTTCGATGAGGTATCTCAGAGCGTTATTATTTAATCCCAAGATATGAGCTCCAGATAAACTTGCGGGCAGATTGTATTGAATCGGCGGTAATCCGGATTGTTTTCTTGCATTTTGAACAGCGTCAACAACCTTTGCCCACAGGTCGGATAATGAAGACGAAGTGTAGTTGAAACCGTCTTCTGACGTTACTTCGTAAATCAATTTAGGGCCGTCGTCTTTTGATGGTTCGGGTGCAGGTTTTGGTGCAGACGGCTTGTTCTCTTTTGATACTTTATTCTGCTTCTTTGTCACAACTGTTTCTGTGTCAGTCTTCTTGTCACCCAACGGCCTTTTCATTACTTTTGTAGGAGCACTTGGTATTTTCGGTGGCGCCAGCGCTCTATTTGTGTCTTTTTCTGTTAGAACTTTTGGCGGTTCAACATCAATCATTTCGGCATCCAAGTTCGGTAAAGACATTTTAGAAGTTGCTTCAATAGGCTCACTGATCCTTGCAGTTTCTACCTCTGATATTGCCGTACTGCTGTTCGCTTGATGGATCTCAGCCGATATTTGCATCGCTTGAGCTGCATTCCTTTCGTCTTTTTCCTTTTTAGCGCTCTGCAGTTCCATCATACGTTTTGATTCTTCTATAGCTTTTTCTAGATCACTATCAATGTTTTCATCTTTAATATTCAAGTCTGGCATGTCGTGGCTCACAGGCCGTTGTTTCGGCACTGTTGATGTTTTAGTGGTGGTCTTAGTAGACGACTTGCTCTGACCGTCTCTGTGCAATGGAAGAACGCGATTCATAGGTCTCATAGACATCGGGTTGACGACGTTAGTAGGAATTCCTGATTGTTGAGTAGGCGGTGCTTTAGGTAAGGTTATGCTGGAACTGTTTTGCGTTGGTAGGTTTATAGTATTGTTCGCTACAGGAATGCACATCATGTTGTTGGCAGTATTCTGATTTTGAAGCAGATTGGTGCTTGCTTGAAGTGGGAAGTTTATATCAGCGGCAGCCTTTGAGGCGATTTTCGGATCAACGAGATTGTTCTGTACTGTGATATTCACTGTATTATTGCTCGAATTAACATTGATGTTCATTGGAGCACTGTTCGGTATGGCTTGGAACGGCACGTTTATCATAGTACCACTATTATCATTGTTCTGTTGGAAAGCCAAGGGATCTGTTGTAATACCAGCCACGCTGTTATTAGTATTATTTGTAACGACGCGAATGTTATGTTGTTGGGGCACATGCTGGTTTATACTGTTATCCAAGTTAGAATTATTTATTCGGCTCCTCTCTGGTAAATTGATTACTCTGTTACTATTCGGCGGATTCATTTGCATGTATCCTATCTGATTGGTTACTGATATGGTATGGTTTTGTTTGTCGTTGCCGACCATATTAACTTTGCAGTCTTTGTTGTTAGTTACGTTTGTCATTGGTATATTAGCATTAGACGGAGGTCCCATAATATTCTTGCCACGTAATGTATCTTGAGTAAACTTAGGCGGATCTGGCACAGGCATAGTATTTCTGTTCATTTGGTTGTCCATATTGGTAATGCTTTGACTTTGTGATGAATTAGTAGTGTTCATACTACAGCTGTTTATATTTATCTGCTGGTTGTTGGAAACTTGGTTGTTGATCATTTGATTCTGATTGTTCGTAGCATGAGTTTGCGACGTGTTCAATATCATGTGGTTTGATGTACCTGACATGAGATTGTTTACGTTGTGGTCTGTAGAATTCGAGCAGCTCATTAACATGTCATGTCCCGTCATATTATTTTGAGTGCTCGCTCCGTATATGTTGCTATTGTTGACAGAATTCATCATCATATTGTTTGACATACTGGAGTTATTGACGTTCATACTATGCATCATGTTTCCTGCACCCATATTCATGTTGTTTGTATTCATGTTCGAACATATTTCCATAGTGTTTTGATTATTTGAAAACTGTGTGGTATTATTAGCACAGCTTCCACTGCATGAACTTTGGATATCGTTTTTGATGTCTGGAATGTTAGGCATATGTTGCATCATCGAATTGTTCATTGATTGATGATTATTATTAACGATTTGCATCGTACTGTTTAGATTATTGTGCATATTCATGTTATTCATCGTATTCATTTGATGCTGCATCATAGAAGTATGTTCCATAGAGCTTCTGTTGTTCTGAATTTGATTTAGCGCGTTAATGTTTTGCAAGGTAATCGAGTTGCTGTCGTATCTATTCCCGTGAATGTTTGGCATAGAGCCAGAGTTGTCCATCTGGCTACCTAAATTAATATTGGGGGCACTTCCCGACATATGATGCATATGCATACTATTATCCATCTGTTGTCTGTTATGCATTTGATTAGGAACATGTTGGTGCATGTTCATTATGTTATTCTCCACATGCGGGCGATTGTTTTGGATTTGCATTACATTTGGAATTTGATGTTGATGATGTAATCCAACATTCTCCAGTTGTCTGTTTTGTTGCATCGATATTTGCTGATTAACGTGCATACTGTTATCCATTTGTCCCCGTGTGTTATTGTTGACGTGATGATTCATCTGTTGCATGTTGTGCAACTGTGTGTTGTGTATGTTGTCCATAGATCTATTGGAGTGCATGGTATGATTCATATTGCTCATACTGTGAGATTGCATACTCTCCATCATCATCCTGTTGTTTTGCATGTTTATGTTTGCAATAGGTTGCTGCATGTGCATGTGATTCAGTTCACCTAAATCCGATCGGTTCATATTGTGATTATTTGTACCCAAATTATGCATATTCATTGACTGATTCATAATGCCATTATTGTCAGGCGTGCTTCTGTTTGAAAGCATGTTAGCTTGATTATGATTTTGTTGCGAAGTCATCATATTTTCGTGGAAAGATCGGCTCACAGCGGGTTGGTTCAACTGTTGCAACTGGTTAGTGTCCACTTGGCGATTATGTTGGATCTGTCCATTCATAATATGAATTTGATTCGGTGTTGGTAGTTGGTTATTGTCGTGAGACATCATCTGTATGTTAGTGCCGTGTTGCATGTTAGATGCGTTCATAGTAGTGGTCATATCATGCTGCTGGCTTGACTGCATGCTATTGTCGCTGGCAACCGAAATGTTCATTCTATTATTCGCACTTTCCTGGCAAGACATGTTCACAGTTTGCATAGTATTATTTCCTGTATTTAGGAGTTGTACTTGACCATGAGATGAGCTATTTGCAATAGAGCACATTTGATTTTGGTTGTTTGGCACTGATATGCTACCTTGATTGTTTTGCAACTGAGATCTCATTACGTTGTGAGGGATAATACTGATTGCTGGAGTGTTGCTGATATTGCCGGACATTTGGCAGTTGCTTAGTTTGTGACTGTTCATCTGGTTAGACAAGTTGTCTGTATTATGTTTGTTATCCGCAGTGCCCATATTTTGGAATGTGTTGTCATTTTTGGCATACTGTTGCGAATGAGAGGCCATTATCTCGTGCGAGAAGTTCAGGTGCCCGCCTTCGGCTTTAGAAAGCGCGTTAATTTTGCTCAATTTCAAGGAAGTATCCGCATCGAAGTTACTGTTCATTACCGATGAAGGTGGATAAATGTTGCCAGCAGTTATTTGGATGACATTATTAGATGTGGAATGAGATGTTGAGTGATGACTAACATTCAGACTTTGTTCAAACTGATGAGAATGCATGTTCACCCCAGACATAGAGTTACCGGGCATTTGAATCAAACAGTTCTGATTTACTTTATCGAGATCATTGTTTAGATGAGTCCTTCCTGTGATATTCATGGATGCATTACTTTGAATATTCATCGATGATGTATTCACGTTGGTTTGCTTTACAGTCATGTTTTGCAGTTCTAACTTGTTGTTGTCCATCGCTCCCGCATTGTTAGGTGGGCTGATTTGCCTCCACGGGGTAGGTGATTTCATGCTCTGGGTAACACTGATAGTAGGCATATTAGCTGAGTTCGAATTATCTTGCAGATTGCCACTGATTTCAATAACATGAGAATTTTCTATCTTGAGGTTATTTTTGTTCGATGACGGTGCAATAGAGCTGGATACTATTGGTTGCGACAACGGTATTGATTGCATCGGAAACGACGTGAGTGAATTCGGCATGGACTGCGAAATCGCCATTACTGGTTGTCCTATAGAGGACACTAATGTCACGCTGGGAGACATCGATACGTTGCTCGGTTTAGGCATATTTCCTCTCTGCAAAGCTTGAGGTGTGCTGGAAATCGTCATGCTGTGTATCTGAGACGTAATAGGATTGAGTGTTTGTCTCCCAGTAATTATAGTACCACCCTGTGACCCGACTGCTAGCGACGCGGGACTCATTTGGACCACTTTAGGCGTTTGTCTATTAGCATTCATATTAGCTGATGATTTGTCAGGTAGTGGCTGCAATGTCAGATTAGGAACAGTGGTTTTGACGTTCTTTATCGACTGCGGCGAGGATTGCACAGTCTGAGCATTGACCACGTTAGGCGTGGACGATACAGCCACACTATCGCCTACATTATTAACCACTACATATCCTGTCGGTACTTCCACTATAGGTTCAATTTTACTCGCTTGGAATACTTGCGTGGTTGTAGCTGAGAAGCTGCTGTTCTGAGCAAGCACTCCCGGCATTGCAGTAGACACAAACTGCTGTGAAGACATAACAGTGTTTTGCACTATTGTTTCCAAGCCATAGTAAACTGGCTGTGTTGTCGTCAAATACATGCAGCCAGAAGGATCAGTGACCATTTCTAAAGTAGGCGTAGAGCCGAGCAATACTTGGTCGTTACAAAACTGCGGTAATAAAGTCCCTTGCGGTAAGATTGTAGCGCCATTGGCAGACGAAATAAGTGTATTGCCTTGTGTCTGTAATGCATTCGGTATTATAGTTGTCTGGCCATTGCCAATTCCACTTTGTGGTACGACAGTTGCTCCTGCCGTTTGCAATGTATTATTTGGAAGAAGCGTGGCAGTCTGTGATGTGATGTTGCCCGGCCCCAAGCCTTGTATCGTTCCTTGTGGAATTATAGTAGTACCGTTTTGTGTATGTATTGCTTGGGGTAGAATTGTTGGGCCATTGGGACCTTGAGAAATAATGCCTTGAGTCTGAATTGCGCCTTGAGGTAATATAGTGGCTCCTTGTTGCAATGCTTGAGGTAATATTCCCACGTTTCCTTGCGGTAATAATACAGGAATGCCACCGCTGGGTACAGCAACGAGGCCTCCTGATTCCGTCTGCTGTATTTGGAATGTCTGAGGCATAATACCACTTTGAGATATGAACTGTGTGGGACCTGTTTTGAAATCGCCCTGTGGCGCAATAGTCGCGATGTATTGCATGTTTTGGTTTTGTTGTTGGGACAAAGCTTCGACATATGCGGACATTATGTTCTGATTTGCCACTGGTTGCACAATAATCGATGGTTGACCGGTCTGATTGTTTGTTTGTAGTTGTATTACAGTATTGCCAGGTCCGATAGGCGACTGATTTATCGCAGTGAATGTCTTCTCTAATTTAGTTTGTCTCTTTATGGTGGTTGGTTTCGGCATCGGCCGTCCTCTGCCTCGGTTTGTAGCTTGGAATATAGGTTTAGGTTGCACTGGTGCAGGTTGCTTTTTAGGCGACTTCTGCGGCGTTCCTGGTAATAACAACTGTTTGTTTTGAGAATTCGGCGATTGCAATCTTTGAGCGGTCATAGCAGGAACCACAATGGTAGGATTGCCCTGAATCTGAGGACGAATCATTGGCTGGATGTTCTGAATAATCGAAGTATTAGGCATTCCCTGTATTGAATTTACTGGCAACGCAATCGATGATGCACTAGCCATGTTAGGGAAATTAGTAACTTGGTTTTTACCTTGGATCATTGAACTTAAATTACCCTGTTGATTTGAAGGTATCGTCAATACTTGATTCGAATTTGACGATATAACTTGTATGCCGCCAGACCCCGAGAGTAATTGAGTCATGTCATTACCTTGTAAGTGCTGTATGTTCGCGCCGCCATTCCCTGGTTTTACACAGATATTGTATGGTAGAATGCTCGGTTGCGTTATTAATTGGGGTGTCATAATCTTTTGTCCACCAGCTGAACTTGTCTTAGGAGGCAATAGCATTTGCGGCGTCACGACTATTTGCGGTGACGACAACATTTGTTGGTTAGCAGATACTTGAACATTTGTTGTCTTGCTTTGGTCAAAAATAACAGTACCGGATTTCATTTGTTCAGTAATTGTCATAGTCATTTCATTGGACGGGCCAGGTGAAGGTGTTTCTACAATAGTCCCGTTTATAGTAATTTGTCTTGTGTTTATCGAAGTCCTTCTAGCAGCAATGCCTTCAGCTTTAACAGTGTTCTCAGTTCCACTAACTACACCCGCGTGAATTATCATGGGCTGAGCAAAAGCACCTTGGAAAGCATTTTGGAGGGTTGTCAGAGTCCTATTTTCGGGTGATTTTGGATTTTCACTCTCACTTTCACTAGTGGATATCATATCGCAAGAGGGCACATGTCTGTCGTAGGATTCTTTGTTCCTGTATGTGCACTGGCATCGGTCGCAACGTACTGGCTGTTCCATTTGATTAGAAGAACCTGAGCCGTCATCTAAAGGTCTCATGACCAATTCTGGCTGCCCACTGATAGAATTCCCAGCAAATGTTACGGTGTAGGACTCAGTTCCACTGGCACGATACAAAAACTGGTTTGTTTGTCCTCTTGGAACATTGTCCCCTGGATGGTTATCCTCAGCACCATCCAGTTGTTGTATAGGTGTAAAGTCGTCATTATCTCGAGGACTGCCAGGCCGTGAGCTACAGGTACTTTCAGATCCTGACCAGTCTGCGGCTCCATCAAGTTGTGAGATAGGGCTACATTGAATTTTAGTATAAAAGTCTATGACCTCAGTGTAATAGCCGTCATTTTTGTCAGTTTTCGTATTACTAGGTTCCTCTTTTTTATTTGGTGATGTACGATAGTTCATACCAGACGTGTGTGGTGCTTCATCACAGATAGCGCCACTTGTGCATGTCTCAATCTTTACTTTTTTGTCTGTACCACTGTCTGTTTCTTTTATAGTTTCAATAACATTTTCAGTCAATGTTAATCTTTGGACAGGACTTAACTTGCCAGTAACAGTTGATGTTTTACCAATCTTGCATCGTTTGATCGTAGATGACAAGAGGCTTGTATCGAATTTATTATTCCAACTGCTGGATCTTTGTTGGCCTCGCCCAGTGGTTAGGGTTTTGAGATTATGGCTTTGCAGGAGCATTTCAGACTTGCTCCTCTTCAATTCTTTACTACCTGTTTCAAATCTTGAATTCAGTAGCTCATCAATAAAGTCTGTGGAACGGAAATCAGACTTATCATTGCTTTTGTCATCTGATTGACCCATTGCACAATAGAACTCATTTTTAAGATCTTGGAATATGTCTTGCATGGATATACCATCTAATAGATCGTGGTTTAGGTCTTCAAATATCGCATCTTTGACTTCAGGCGGTAACAGATCTGCAGTGTTTTGAGGCTCCTCCTCATCTTGCTGTTCTTGTTTGCACACATTGTCCAGTAAATTTTCCACAACTTGCTTCACGGCTAGGTCTTCTAATGTCACAGTGTTACCAAACTTGATAGGAGATTTATCACTCTTGACCATCAGCACAGTTTTGCCGGTCCCTGTTTCGATGCTCTCATGCCATGCGCCAATCTCAGCCATGACTCTTTCCACGACATGAACATCCATGGTATGATCCACTGTTATGTTAACTCCAAAGTCAAATCCTGGCAATGGTTCAGCAAGAATAAGCTTGGTCTTTATTGTGTATCTGACTATTTTGGATGGTTTTTTGCATGACCAAAACAGGCGAGTACATGAAAAGTCTACTGGCATTAGAAACTCATCATAATCAGAAACTGATGGCACTATCTTGCCAAGACTATGAACTGCCAAGGAACCCAATATAAACTGCACTTTGCATATTTCACTATATCTTTTCTTCTTTTTATCAAGTTCCACATAAACTGGCCTTGTAAGTTCAAAATCTGCATCTTTCTGTAGACTCTTCTTAGGCACGTCTTTACCGTGAGATGGGCAGAATACCCTCTTGTCGTCCATGAACGCACAACTCTCCTTCCTAGCACATGCATAGTGGTACGTCTCACTGCAGTTTTTCGCACAGCAACCAACACTTGCACCTTTCACTTCACAAGCAGCACACTTGATCATTTTTCCTCTTGATATTGCAGAGTGAACATTCTGAAGGGACCCATCAATCTCTTCAAAAACTTCAGCAGACCACAGTGCACAGTTGGAATGTATCCAATCATTTTGACCACAGTAAAGTAATCGGCCTTCCATAGCTGGTGAACCATCGCCCGTAGCTTTGCAGAGCACACAAACTCTTGAATCTACTACTGGATAGAACTCCAAAAGTTCTTCTTCAAACTTGTCTCCATCAACTTCCAATTTTGGCACTATTTGATCCATTGGCCGCTCAATAGACTGCACAGCTGTTTTAATTTTATTGTCAGCAATATCAACGTCTTTCATAGATTCGGTGTCTTCTTGTTCGCCCTCAACTTCTAAGTTTGGTTGAAGGCAATTACTTTCGCAATCAAACCAAGGGAATGTCTCTGAGAATAACGCCTTGTATATCGATTTAAGATCGTCATTTGTGGTCCTTTGAATGACCTCTCTCATGTCGTGATTGAAGTCTTTTAAGGAGACATAACCATCACTGTTTACTCTTTTCTTGATATCCAAAAGTGATGGTGATATTACTCTGTCTAGGTCGTCTGTATTGTCGACATCTGTCGACTGTCGCATTACAACTGGGCTTAGGTCTTGCTCGCTGCGAGCCTGCGGGAAACCCTTCATCGGTTCGTCATCATCTGATATAGCCTCATACTTGTCGTCATGTACGGTGGTAGGTAACATTGTTGTCGCCTTTTCTGTCTTAGTTTGTGGAGGATAGTTCTCGTGTACCTCGACACACGAAGCCTCAAATTCTGTCTTAGTCCCATACAAGCCTGTTGAAAAGCATATTTCTTTGTTCTGCATCAATGGTTCTTGTAGGTTGACTACTTTGTGTGATGTATGTGGAATGTCTTCTTTCTCCATATCCACATCTTGAAGCAAAGATGAGCACTGCCACACATGTGGTGTACTTAAATCATCAAATTTGTTCAGCGGAAAATTATTATTCCGCCTGCCTCTAGAAGTATTTCTGTAAACTTTGGTTTCTGAAGTCTTCATGGACTCGTCTACAACGTCAAAGTGTAGTTTTCTAATAGCCTGTGGCGACATTAATCGGTACGGCTTGTTCGGTACCGGTGTATTCTTATGTGGCGTTAATTTTAGTAGCGCACAGGCCTTCTTGTTCTTGGCAAGCAACTTTAGTAGGTGTAGCAGTCTGCTCTTAAGATGTTCGGTAAGCATTTTTCGCCATGGAGGGTCATGTGGCATGCATTTACAGCAGATGTATTCAATGGATGGCGGCAATGCTGATAGGAGCTGGTACCCCTCGCCGGTGAGTCCCTCACAGCTTGCATGCACCCATCTGCCGCACCAGCCGCACTCCATCATCTAGAAATAAAAAACAAAATATACTAAATAAAAGTATCACAGCTAAAAAAATACCTCACCAATAGACAACATAAAATAATTTTAAATTGTTTAACACTATTGAAACAATTTGCAGTTCTATAAAATTGTACAGTTTTACCTTGCTATCAAAATCGTTGTCCCTGTAGCAGGCCTGGCAGAGAGGGCAGTAGTTGCCCTTCTGGCGCAGCTTGAAGCAGGGGCCGCAGAACGGCAGGCTGCCAACGAACTTGCTCACACGGCCGCTGTCGCAACTCTTGCATTTCAGGCAGGTGCTACATATCTGCAAACACATTTGATACTGCTAGTCTACGATACAAATTAAGTCATCAAAACTTATAATCAAAACAATTATAGTTCTTAATGCCTTCAACATTCAAAATGTTCTATTGCGCCTGCTACTTGGTTTTTGGCGGTATTAAAAGATTAGTAATTGCTAGGTTTGTTGAGTCCGCATGGTACACAAGAAGCAGTGCTATAGCGTAGTGTAAGCTACCTGAGGCCAGTCGCTGCGATGGTCGGGCGGGGCGCGCGGCAGGCAGGCGGCGTGGTAGTGGCGCGCGCACGCGCGGCAGCGCAGGCGCGCGGCCGGGCGCGCGCACGCCGCGCACGACACGCAGCGCGCGCACGTCCAGCCGCCGCCGCCCGCCGCCTCCTCCGCGCACCAGCCGTGGTACCACTCGCAGCACACCGAGCACACCAGCATCTGCACATCACGCCACCGATCTTACTACAACCTGCCCGCTTCGCACTTTTAATAAAACAGCGACTGAACAACAAATCTTAGACAATATGAACTCTAACTATTAGAGTACAAATTTCCCAACTTCCAAATTTAAAGTCTCTGTTTCTTTAAAAATGCTTATATATGGTTTTATCATTGATCAGTTCAGATCAGAGAAAAGCTTGCAAAGAAAAATATTTGTAACCTACTTATTTGCTATCTACTAAAATAAAACATAAAATCTATATTGTAATTCTTAAAATGTTTCTAGGTCTTCTATTTAATTAAATATATTTGCTTAATTTTGGTATAAATTGGTACAAGCTAGTGATCTATGTGGCATTAAATGGGTCTTCAGGAGGTGACATGCAAATATTATATGTTAATTGCAGAGTATTATAAATTTAATCAGACAATCTGTTTAATTACTTCTTTAAAAAAATACACCTGTCGCCTAGAAATAGTCACTGGATCGGAAACTTAACAAACATTTAAACAGTGGACATAACACTGCCGGCCAGAAGTTTAATTTCATATTCCTATTTTAATTAAGACCAGCTTAATTAAAATAGATATATGAAATAAAACTCAAAAATTAAGTGTTTTAAGTAGGTAACTTGTTTAGTCGTCTTATAAACCAGTGATTAATAGACAATAAACTTTGAAATCCGTAAAGAAATATCAATAATCCATGCAAAGGGCTATAGTTGACTAAACTGATTTTCCATCAAAAAATCCTCCTTTACATTGTATGCCTTTTTTACCAGTCTCGGCATACAAGCAATCAAGTTGTTGATGGTGTCTTCTGATATATTGCTCCAACTTTCGCATAAAGCATTCCACATGTCTTCTTGCGAGGATGGGCCACGATTACGGACGTTCCTATCAAGCACTTCCCACAAAAGTTCAATTGGATTGAGATCCGGGCTCTGAAGAGGCCACACCATGTTTTTAAAACCTCTTGTGCCTATTTCGCTTCTAAATATCCTCTGCATCATTTTGAGCTATGCTTTGGATCATTATCTTGTTGGAAAATGAATCCATCTCCAATTAATCGCAACCCGGAAGGAACAACATTTTGTTCTAAATTTTGTTTGTACTGCTCTTTTCAAAATTCATTCAATTCTGATCATGTCGCCAGTTCCTTGGCTAGAGAAGCAATCCCAGACCATAACTGAACCATGACTATGCTTGAATGTTGAGACTACACAGTCTGGCATTATCTTTTCTTGGGCGCTACGTTGAACATAAATTCTTCGTTTTGAACCGAATAGTTCAAACTTGGATTCATCAGTACAGAGAATTTTTTTAAAATGTTCTTTAGTCCAATCACAATGGACAAGAGCCCACTGCATCCGTTTTTTCTTGTTTTGTGTTCTTAACAGAAGTTTTTGAACGGCAACGCGACCATACAACTTCGCATCTCTCAATCGCCGTTTTATTGTAGTCAATAAAGGTTTAACTCATGTTTTGTTCACTTCAACGCGGATTTCTGGTGCTGTTAGGCGTCTAAACAGTGATATAGAGTTGCGTCCGTTGTTCGCTTGCTGGTAACAACGATGAAATTATCTTCACTAGAAATAGTAGCTCTCGGCCTTCCCGAGCGTAGATTGATTACTGCCTGTCTCCTTGTATCGAGTTATTGTACCACGAACACAAGTCTTCGATAACTTCAGTTGTGAAGCAATCTCACGTTCGGATTTGCCTTCGTTATGTAAAACAACGATGGCAGAACGAACTTCACTACAAATTTTTTAAGATGTCTTGACTGTAGAAACCACAAGTTTAGACTAATTGAGATTGTTTGTAAACAAACCCAAGAAACCTCAGGTAAGTAAAAAGTCAATTAAGTAATAAGTCGGAAACATGTGTTTTCGAAAACTAAATAATCATTATTATTGACCATTGCGAAAGAAAAGCAAAGTAATTAGTAATGAGCATATCATAAAAATATTACCACGACTCTACCACCTGGCTCTTGCGTAGCATTTCTCGGTGTTTGAAAACAATAGATGTTTACTGTCTAATAACTTGAAAGTAAACAAAAGAATGACTTTTTAAGATATTCGGTATTAACAATAGAATATGCAGATGTGCATTTTTTATTTATTTTATGGTCTTTTATTACAATTATTATTATGATTACGTAGTTTAAGTGCGGTCTTAAACTTTTGGCCGGCAGGGTACACCCAGACTCAGAACCACCATTTATGGATCGAACAATTTTTGTCCTAAATGGAATTGTTGAGGAACCCTCAATACGTTGCATAGTGGCATTGGCGAGACGACTACTTAAACCACGTAGTATTAGCCTGTAACATTACAATCAGATTGTCTAATATAACCATACTTAGCTGATTACATGTTCAGAATGGCGGATAAATAAATTAATCCCTTGTGAAAGTGATTTTGAAGTTAGCTGAGGTCCTGTTATAATTGAAACAAGATTCAAAAATTGTTAACAACTTACATTCTTAGCCGCATAAGTGGGTACATAGATAAACAATTTAATAAAATTATAATACATATATTGTTAGTTCTATGTGCACCTTTACATTAGTAGAATTGTCTTTACATTAAAATTAGTATCTGTGCCCTACACCATAGTTACTAATAAAAATATTCTACATCAATCTCAATAACAGTGTGTCTAAACATATGTAAAATACTTTATATTTACCTTTTCTTTACCAGCGCTACCACAGAGGAAGCATAACCTGGCCACAGTGAAGGATCCAGTACCAATCAGTCCAAAACCTGTGCTGCAAACTTCATCAGGATCATAACTCTCCCAAAAATCAACACAAATAAGTTCTGGTCTGTTCTGCCCGCATTTCTGTGAACGACTGCGAACCTAAAACATATAATTATGCAACAATATTAATAAACTGCTCAAATAGATATTAGTTAAAATGCTGTTAATAAGTAAGCTTTTACATTTGTGATGTTTGTTAGAGGTTTCATAACAGTCTTTTTAGGCACAAGATCCATGACTGTCTCATCTTCACTGGACTCAGCTTTGCTCTGAATTTTAACAGGATTAGGCTGTTCAATCTTTCGTTTCTTTGTCTCCACCGGAGCATCTACATCACGATCTTTGGAAACAACAACATCAGCAACAACAGGCGGAGCTTTGTTCTCAGTATCAATCTCAGATTCACAGCTGGACAGGTCAGGTGTTTCTCTGTCTTTCTCCACAGCTGACAAAGTACTCTCATCATCAAGTTGAAGGTTCTTATCCTGTTTCTCTTTCTCGTCTTGTGTAGGGAATGTAGCAATTGGCTGTCCCAGAACAATAGATGCGCTTCGGCATACATGCTTAACTCTGGGCCCTTTGAGTTCCACTTTTTGTCTTTTAGGGTCCTCTGCTTGTTTGGTATCACCCTTATCTTTTTTCCTGACTTTTATCTTAGTCATTTGTCTCTTTCTGCTTGCATTGAATTCTTCACTTGTTTCAGTTACCACTGGACGGTCCTTAGCTGTTTTATCCTAGATAACAAAAAATTGTGTTAAATTGATGTTTAGTACACCTTAACCTCACAAAAAAAAAAGGTAACAGAAATAAAAAGTTAACAAAATAGGATAACTACATACCTCTACTTTTTCAACCTCCTCTATTTTCTTGACATTTGATTTAGCACCAAATATCTTATTCTCATTATCACCATTTGTTATAGCAAACACTGGCTGCGCTGTTCCAGTGTTGTTTGATGATATTCGCAGTGGATTTGCCTGTGTTAGAGAACCAGACGTTTTAACACCTGATCTCATGAAAGGAGGCAACATTGCCGTAAGGCCAGCCCTAATGTTAGGTGGTACCTGGAAGGCCTTTAGGCACATCTTGAGCCAACATGCTGGACAACGCGCCTTGTTTGTGCACCGAAGTAGCTTCCACTGCTGGGAACGTACTATTGGTGGTACATGGCAGTTACCTAAAAAGTTAGGACATAATTAAACATCAGTAAATATAATAAAAAAATATCTAAATTAAATATATACAACAATCATATACACTTGCTATTTAGACAGTTTGTGCCACACTTAACAATAATTCTGTCTAAATTAATATAAAAAAAATATATCTGATTTACCTTCACCCTTCAGACATTGCATCACCATAGTTCCTGCCTTTTGAGACAGTTTTTCTTTCTTCAACATCTTAGAAATAAACTTGCGACAAGATTCACAGGAATATATGCCAAATTTTCTGGCTTGCTTTACAAATCTGTAGAATCTTACTGCTCCACACACTCCACAGGTGACTGTTGTTGGTGGATTGGGAGCTATAAAACACAAATGGTTCATAAGTATATCTTAAAAATTAGAACTTTAGCAAGCAAGCTTAGAGTTTATTGAATTAAAAGCAACTATAGCTCAATAGCTGAGGCCTGTGATTGAGGATCAGGTGGCCAACCACTGCTCTATCAGTTTAATCCAAGCACAACACAAACCCAATTGAAGTATTTAACAAAAGTTCTGAAAAAGAACATTTTATTAGAAACCTTAAAGCAGAACAGGCAAGCTAGTAATACTTACAGGATGATTGTGGATGAGTTGAGAAAGGACCATCCAGTGCTGATGTTGACTGAGTCGGAGGATTCAACTGCAGTCTGGCTTCCCTCAAAATGATTTTTCCTCTCAGAAGTTGTGATGCTGACGATTTGTCTTTCTCTGGACTAGCTGGAGGCGGTTTCTCTTCCTCGTCGCCACTGCCACCAGGACTTGCACTGTCCCAACTATCCTCAGACTCAGATCCACTACTAGTGCTGCTTGAGCTACTGGCATCTGATATGTCCATAAGCTTTCTCATAGCATGACCTGTTCTATCCTCTTTAGAAGGCTCAGAAGCTTTCAGTTTTTCCAGGCTCTCCAAATTAGAGTTCTCATCCTGTGGAGGTTCTTTTTCATATGAGAACAGATCATGTAGTTTTCTGGAGCCAACACTGAGACTTGAAAAAGATTTTGTTGTTTTATCTTTGAACAGATTTGATGATTTCAATGTTTGCAGTGGCACATTGTCTTTAATTTTTTCAATTTGGTTTGTTTTGTTCTGATCTTCCTCATCAGGGGTGTCATCATCATTGAGTAGGTTGTTGAATACTAATCTCTTCAATTTAGGCTTCTTGAGAACTTTGCCTGAAGATATACTGCTGCTTGCAGCTGTGTGTTCTTCACCATCAATGAATCTCTTGTTGGGCTTAATAACTCTTGATGAATGTGCACTTCTCATAGGCAATACAAACTTGGCGGAACTTCCACTTTCTTTCTCGACAGGTGATGAGTTTCGCGGGGGCGGTGACATACACCGGCTTTCACTAAACTGTGAAAATTTGTTCATTGGCTTCGATAAGGGATTCAAATTCTTTCTCAAGTATCCCTCTTGATGTTCTGAACTTGACTTTGAGCTTAAATCTGTTAATTTTGCTGGTTTCAGAATACTGTTGAATGTTGAGTATTCAGTTTGTCTAAGCGATGACTTTTTCTTAATGATGGGCACGAGAGGAGCATGGTGTTTTATTGGGACCTTCTTCAATGGAAAAAAAATATCCTCGCAACTTTCAACTGTGCCAAATGTGACTGTTTTTTTAATTGGTTTAGGTTTTTCACCTTTAACTGGCTCCATTTTGTTCTGAGACCGAGTCCTAACTGGAGATTTGGACAAGTCACAGGTGTTTTTGTCTTGACTTTCTTGTTTATTTTTTGTTGTTTCAGTCACTTTGTTTTGGCCACAGTCATCTATGTCATTCTCATTGTTGTTTTCTTTCTTTTCTTCTTCCTGTAACAGTTAGTAGAGAAAATCTATATAGGTACATATTCCTATAGCTAAATATTTTAACCTATGTTAGTATTTTGGACTAACTATTGTTATCTTTGTGTTTGTAAAGAAAATATAGTTTTCATTCTAATTATCTCTTATACAGTAGCAATTCCTCATATATATAAAAAAAAACCATATTAGCTTTGAGGTTTGTGTTTAACCTTGATAGAATAACAAATGTAAGTTTTTGTAATGTATCTTATTTTTATATAAAAATACCAAATTCTATGTACTAATTATAGGCTTTATAAATAGCCTATTATTTGTTGTCTACAATTATATGTATTAAATGCAAGTCACACTAGAACACTGCGACATCCAGATTGTTGCTAATGTTTGTGCTGTTGATATAATAATAGAAACAAAGATATTTTCGTTGAAGTATTACCGCCAATACTCATATTAATATCAGTATAAGCAGAAGCTCAACATTATACAGCATACAATGAACAAATATGTATATCTCAATACAAGGTTGTGAAGAGTGTGTCTAACAGTGTGTAAAGGTTATGTGTTATATAGAGTAATGTTTATGGTTTGTTTGTAAATGTATCGATATAATCAATCTATTTCTACACAAATCTGTAAATTTCATAGTATGAGACAATTTGAGAACAAAAACAAAATCTAACATCTATACAATTTACATTTTGTTGACATGTAATGGAACACGCAAATGTCAAAGTACGTAGATACATACTTGACGCTCTACCTATGCAATTATCGCCTCGAATGCTACTGCTAGTTATTACGTAAACACAACATTACCGTATGTATACTCATATTTTTTTATAACTAATACGACAAGACACACAATTGTTAGCAAATAAAGCATTACCTCTTGCTCCCCAGTAAAATCATTAGCCGTAGAGCCGCGGGCTGGCGGGTGATTCTCTGGAGTAGTCTCATGGTAAACAGCTCCCGATAAAACACTAATGCGTTTTCTGTTTTGGAATTTAAGTGGTTTGCCTGGGAATCTCGACCTTCCCATTTTGATTTGCACGTAAACGATGAACACTTAGTGCGTTCCTAGCAAATGCGAGGAAACTGGCGCGCATGCTCGGGCCCGCGCGCTCCGCAACGCCATTTCACTCATCTATGCAATGTGCTTAACAAATTACGACGCAGTTTTCATCGCATGTACGTTCAAACATAAACACTAGCATCGCCCTTCACATTATACACTAAAACCATCACTTAGCACTGTTTTGCAAAAGACGACATCATCCATCATTTTTAATGGTCGACTGGTTGTTAACGCCGTAGTCGTATCGCATCCATTCAACTGAGCGTCGGCTACTAGTGAAACAAAAGAGAATGTAGCGATACACACGATTCTACAACACTACGCGTCGGTAACACTGCGTTTAGTTCCATTTGATTATTTATTTTATCACTAAACAAATTAAATTATTAAAATTGAATCGCCGTAATTTGACAAAGATGGCTGTTCGCCGCGCTTTAACAATAGCGTACACGAGTGATTAACGAGACGAGGCGCGAGGCCGCGGTGTGAACGACACCTGGCTCTCGGAGGCCAGTTATGGATTTTGAACCAATCGCGACGTTAATTCGGACCGGTATGAAAACAAACATGTCGCTCGCTACAGTACACTCGTTACTCGTTACCTCGCTACTCTATCTATACATAGGCGTTTCACTCACTTTTCATCAATAAATGTTATGTTGTGCTTATGACTGATCTATTAAAAACTGCGCGAACGGTTTGGAACGCAACGGCATTGACTCTACATTCTACATCAATAAGTTACTTGATTTTTTATTTACTGTAGATTATGTTATTATGTATACTGTGAATTAATATAATCGTTTATGCGGTACGTTAACTTTTATAATGGTACGTTTTGTATTTAAATATGTGAGAGCGATATTGTTAAGTCGACAATTTACAATTATGAAAGCAACTGTGATACGGACCGGTGCTTGAGGCGTTTTATTTTGCGTCATTAGTCGACAAGTTAATCAATTTATTGCTTCAACTGCTTTACGTTAAGAGTACACACATGATAAAGGATAACAACGGCTTAATTTGCGTGTCTTATTATGTATCGCGTGTTTAAAATGTTAAAGATACAATACCAATCCGATATGAAAATTATTGACAAGTTCTACATGGGTATAAAACGAGATCAATGTGATATTTTCTTTGTGAGTTAGTTCCTTGTGTACCTTCCGTCGTAACGTGAGAATATCAAAAACTTGTATATAGACAAATTAGGCTCTTTGTCGGGTAATAATAAAGTACCTTTATATGTTTACATAATTGTTTTAATAATGTTATATATTATAATTATTATGTTAAATAAACAAGTTAAACTGAATATTATGAATTATAAAGATACGTGTTATTGATTTGATTGCTATTTGTTAAATCGGTTTGGTTCGTTTTTTTTTATTAAATCTAGTATGTAGAGCTAATCATGGCAAACAAGTGTATATTCGTAGGTCTACTTAGACATGACGCTAGATTTTCTTTAACTTTGGATTTCAATTGTACAGTTTGACTTGAAATAATACATTGCCTTCTCTATAACATATTATATTGATATAATTAATTATTACAATTAAATTTATTTTCTAACTGTATGGAGACCTACGTTCATGATTTTATGTAGAGACATTTGATTGGCATCGGTAATATTTATCTGCGAGTACAAATAATCTCCAATAATTAATTTTCCAGATATTTGAGTATACTATCTATCAATCACGTCAGTCTCGTGTTATGTAGTCCGGTGTAATAAGATTCAGATAAACGAAATGAGATCAATAGCACTTTGTGTATTTTACGGAAGATAAATAACAGATAGAGTCGGCTGAAATAACATTTTCTTTTGTAGACTTTTATTAGTAAATCATATAGGTAAATATATAGATATAGTAGTATTAATTATTGTCTTTAATTAAATGACGTGTATAATAATTAAAAAGGAACGTTAATTATTTTATTAGTAGGTAAATCACATAATATGATTAATTAAATAACGTTGTAATACTTATTTCTTGCCTATAGATCTTGAAATAAAATAATGGTGACTAAAGCCTTGTAGTAAATAAGGATTAGAATTTTACTAATAATTGTCACAGTGATAGTTAATATTTTATATACACTTAAACTGAAAAATTGTAGGTACAAAACGTAAACTCCATACAAATTTCTTTTTGTGTTTTTTTTAGTTCAATATTGTGGTAACTCAGTAACATTATACAAAATACTCTCAAAACGTTAAGTTTAACGGTGAATAATTAATAATCTATTATGATATTTCAGTTAGTGGATATTTCGATACTTAAGTAATAGAAATGTAGCTTTACATCTTTTACCATGATACCTAATTCGTTATTTTACGTAAAGTTTTTAATATATATATATGTATATATTATACGAGTGATTAAAGTAATAATTAGATAGCACGGTGAATGGCGCCTTGTACAATCGTAGTACTACAAATTGTTACTACTACTGTACTACGCTATGTATAAGTAAGCGTGTGTTGTACTCGCACCCTACGCTACACAGTGAACCCCAAAACTACCGGTCGATCATGCGTAAAGGGCGGAGAAGGGCTGATAAAGAGGGAAGCTTGTCGGTGTTTGAACCCTAGATGCGATACTTATAACTACATATAAGTCATTGAATAATAACTAGAATATGGTCTACAAAAATTTGTATTATTTTAAGTTTACTTTATACTGACCTCTAGCGTAAGTTATGAGAACGAAAAGTTCCTTGCTGAAACGCTTCCTGAAATAGGCACATTGAGAACGGGCGGCATTTCCTCGGACTTGGATCGAAGCGAAACAATTCACAGTCACAATTCTATGTATTTTTCACTTAAACGCCACTATTTTTCACATGAATTCATATTCACTTCACTCGTACTTATAGTTGGTATTTTGAAAATAACAATCCGCGTGTAAATATTATGGTAGGAGTAATATTTACATCACTTTCATTGCGCTGGTGTACGTGCGTGAAACTGTGGTAGCTAGACTGGCGGAGAGACGACGCGCATGTCGCGAGGGACTCGCTGTAAATATAAAAATGGACAAACTCCCCTTCTTGGGGGCTCACCGTATGAATCACAGTAAATCACTAATCTCACACGCACACGGCACATTTTTAACGAATTTGTTCCATGATTGCTGTTCTAATATGGCTCGATTAGAAGAGGTAATGCTCCATGGTTGATTCAAATTTGAGCGGTATCGAATTATAATGCAAACTTCCGTGTAGCTTGTAACAAAATATTGATCGACGCGACTGCCGTCCTCGTACGTCGACATTTTCAAAGGGCCACCTTTTGGAAAGAGATAATCGTTGTAGATCACCCGCCTGCTATCCGTATTGTGCCCAAATCTGAGTCCTCTTTGTAGCAGGTAGAAGTTTTTTTGTATTGTTTGGGTCGCATGCTACGGATTTAAGAGTAGGTAGAAAATGAGTCATGTGATGGTTTTAAGTTAAAGCAATGCAACCTGTATTAAGTATTAACGCAGTAGGTGCACGGTATTATTAGTTGAAGGGGGAGTTGTTTCGAACGTTTCCATTTATACTCTTGTTTTAGCGTTTTGTACTGTTGATAATGTTTGGATTAAGTATCAACTTATTGTTTTGGATGCAGAAATATATTGCTTATTGTAGAATTAACTTAATTCAAGTATGGTAATATGGTATATTTTTATACTTAGTACCGAATTGATATTTTTTTACTAAATATGGAGTCAATGGGTATCTTTAAATTAATAAAATACATGATTTCAAATCAAATATTTATCAATTATTGATATTATAAATATTTATTATGTTATTATAATTGTAACCACATGGCTACTATAGTAGGTAATTAGGTAATTAATATATAAACATACATAGGTACTTACAGAAGATATTAAAGAAAACAAAATCTGTTTATGATTAATATTCAGTTAGGTCTGCTGGTTGATATATAGGTACTTACCTAAATTAAGTCAAATTACAAGGTTACCAATTATTTTTTGTCGAAATAATTATTGATTTACCTACATATTTACCTTTTAGAATGTTTAGGCCGATCGACAGCAGTTTATTACCTACAGCTATTGTGATAAGCTAGTTATTACCAGCGCGGCTTTGTTCGTTTTAAGGACGCCTATAAATTTCCCCAGGATACCAGTAATCTCCATAGGTACTAAATTTTATCAACAGCGATTTAAGAGTTTAGGCATAAAAACGTAATGAGAGACTAACTTTCGCCTTTACTCATTGATTAAAATGATTAAAGTAGGTATATATTTACCTATTCATAATATAATTATTGTGGATGGTTTTCCTTGTCATGACATTGCGGCAACATCATGCAAATAGTTCTGAATGAAATATATTATTAAAGTAAAGGAACAATAATGTACGTTCGTATTCTATATTTATATAGGTAGGGAATTCATTTAAAACATTAATTGAATCGTGTAGAACAACGAAATGACTTAAGGATCGTTGTCGATTGCCGGAATCGTAAGGAAATAAGACTATTTCCTTATAAATTGCATACATAAGTGACGATTGACCATGATTGTCGGAAACGGCTAAAAATCGACCTACGTACCGCGCCACCTAATAGTTCAGGGCCACCGAAACAAGTGTCGTAAGTATGCTTCAAACATTCTCATTATCGATACTCACACGAATTAATCTCTCACGGATACACCAAATATTATTATTTGTTGTAGGATACACCAGATACTATCATCACAGTACATACATATACAGTATTCTATCTTCATACAAACGGTCGGAACTCGAGTCATACCTACACGCCTCGGCGTTGGTATGCGCTTGGTTCGCAACCAGTCGCGAATGCGCCGCAGTGACGAACGGACGGTGTGATTGTTTTGTAAGCAGTAAGCGTACGATTTGTGATGATTTGATTTTATTGAACATTTTCTATTTCTTTAATTACAAATTTCATTTTTTATAATATAATAATATCAGCCCTGTATTAAACTGTCCCATTGCTGGGCACGGGCCTCTTCTCACTGTGAGAAAGGTTAGGCCATAGTCCACCGCGCTGGCCTAGTGCGGGTTGGCAGACTTCACATATCTTGGAGAACATTATGGAGAACTCTCAGATATGCAGGTTTCCTCACGATGTTTTCCTTCACCGTTAAAGCAAGCGATAATTAACTATTTAATACGCATATAACTTCGAAAAGTCAGAGTTGCGCGCCTTGGGTTTGAACTCGAGACCTCTGCGTGGCAGCCCAACGGTTTCCCGCTAGGCTATCGCTGCTTTTTATAATATAATATACATATAATATTTACAATCACTAAACTAGAAAGAAACTCAAGTAAGTAGATAAAATTAAAATACTGTAGGCGGGCAGCGTGTGTACCTAACGCGTGTCTACGAACCGCGCTGTTGTAGGATATTATTTCAAAGACAGGGCCGAGTTACAATACTGTATATGTATGTACTGTGCTATAATAGACAGCCATACCTACTGAATACCAAATCCAATGCAATGCTCCAATTTGATTCATCTGTTGTTCTTAATTTGAACAATTTAATCTCTACAAGTGGTACGTCTACATAGGTATATCTTTTTATTGTTGTGGCCTACAGGCGCATTTGTGTGCTGGGTTAGTGGAGAATAAAAGCCAGGAGGGATTCTTCCTTGTAGATCTTCTTTATTTGGAGTGTTCTTCCTATTGTTGCTGCCCGCTGACTGTACCGATACCGTGATCCGATGCAATATTTATACTAAAAATTGGTCATGATTGGTCAGCCAATCAGAGTACAGGATTCTTCGACCAATGAGAGCAAAGTTGGAATCGGTACAGTATAATAATAATAATTATTTATTTATTTCTCTCTTCACAAAGATTCACAACAATATACATAAGACACAGTTGACACAAAACAAATATTTATAGAATTATGAGCCCTTGTGAGAGACTGGAGTCCATAATAGGGAAACCCTGTGTTACCAGGCCCTCACTCAGAACTGTAGAGTAGTAGTCATTCGAGTATTCATAAAATATAATGTACTAGAAGAGGCAATTGTATATTTATAAAAGAGGAAAAAACAAGATTTAAATGTACGGGCTGTGTGTGTGTGTGTGTGTTGTGCGAGTGTGTGTGTGTGTGTGTATGTATGTGTGTGCGTGCGTGCGTGCGTGCGTGGGTGCGTACGTGCGTGCGTGCGTGGGTGTGTCTGTGTGCGTGCGTGTGTGTGTCTGTGTGTGTGTGTCTGTGTCTGTGTGTGTGTGTGTGTCTGTGTCTGTGTGTGTGTCTGTGTGGCGTGTGTGTGTGTGTGTGTGTCTGTATGCGTGTGCGTCTGTGTGCGTGTCGTGCGTGTGCGTGTGTTTTTGTTTGTGTTGAGTTCTGTATATTTCCGATGATTAGGGTTTCATTAGGAAGGTACGAGAAGTAATTTTTCAGTACATTCGTAATCTTACTTTTGTAGCCAGTTAAACAATATATGTTTACACCGTTGTCTGGTTAAGGGATATATGCATAATTTCATGTTTACTTTATTATATAGGTAACCCCCAAGGAACCGAAAGTGACGCTGAGCTAAGGCTGTACGGAAACGGTGTTTTGTACGTACTGCGTTCTTGCGACGTTTATTTTGAAGCGTGATTGGGCTAAATTTAAGTTGCGAATGCTGATGCAGAATCGTATTTTGAATAAAAAGTTGCCGAACAGTAAGTAGTTAGAAAATTGCACACTTTTAGGATTGCTCTCTGTGCCCTTTCAACTTTTAGCATAGATGTTTTGGTTGCTCCTCCCCATACGGTAATACCGTATGATAGGATAGACTGAGCACGTGTTATCACCGCTCTTGTAAATCGGGTGAACTTTGGCAAGCTTCCATTCATTTGGGAATGTCCCCGTGCTAATAGCAAGATTGCATATTGTTACGTGCTGGGTTCGACGGATAAGAATATAAACAATATTACCGAGTAAAACACGTTTTATTCAAACACACAATTAAATTTAAAACACAACAAACACTATACCACACTTTTTCACTGTACTGCTTCAAACTCCGTAGTATTTCCGCTTCCGTTCTCTTCGATGAACACTTGATCGCTTACGATTGTAAAACTGACTCAGCGGTGCGCGTGCGCCCTATTTATACGCGGGTAAAGCGCTTCTAGAGCTTTCTAGCAACGCTGTGCTCGGTATGTAAACAGTACGATGATTCGAGAAAGTACCAGCATTCTCTCTAAGATTCTCGTACCGTACTACGTAGTTCCGTAAGATGTCAATAGATGGCGGTGTAAATTATTAAACGGAACTGCCGAGTCTTTCCCCCAATGCCGAGAGATGTCACTGGGCGTAACAATATGAATGTTATAGGAGATATAAGATGTATTCGGTATCTTTTTAGAAAAAAAAAAAGCCGACATACTGTCTCTACCTATTGCACAGTCTGTTTTTAAACTAATAATGAGGTTTTCTACTTCATTGAGGTCTGTCAGTGGTAGTACCAACGAGTGTGGAAAAGGCTTAACTGAGTTGACTGCAGTTAGGTTACTCGGTCTAATGTTCGGGCACGCCACGATCGTGGCGGTAAGTCCCGTGTTTGAGGAGTGGCTGGAGAGGAGGCATGGCGCCCTCACCTTCCGGCTGACACAGGTAATGACTGGCCACAATTGTTTTGGCCAGTTCCTGTGTCGTATACGCCGGCAAGAGACGCCCGGTTGTCACCACTGCGGCGACTACTGCGATGTAGTTGTTGACATGGCACTGCACTCTTTGATGGATTGCCCCGCGCGCCTGGGCATCGCAGCGCCATAAGTTGGTCGTGGGTGTCGTGGACCTGCCCGCCACCCGATAAGCCCCAGGTTCGAGAGGCCGCGTGCGTGTTCCCACGCGCCTCTGTGTCGTGTTTTCTTAATTTCCCCACAAAGAAAGAAGGGTAAAATTAATTTTTGTGTTGTTGGTTTTGTATTTGGATCCGTCATATATGCACGGCGCGCGGCGGGCCGAAACCTCGGCGGGGTCGCAATTGCATGTGAAAACGATTCGCGCGGCTCCGCAGATTCAGGTAATGTTGAGGAACACCATGGTAGGTTTAGTCGTTGAGTGAGAGAGACTACAGATTACTATATATGTAGCAAGCCAAGACGTATCGAAGGTATACATACAATTTTTTAATTGTAATACCGACTTACACTTAAAGTAGGCACTGGAGTTCACAAGTCGTTCTTTCTACTCTTTCACCAAGTCCTGGAGACTGGAGACGTTTTAACTCTCACAGTCATATTTATTGAGTTTCGTACTGTAATTATAATGAAACCCTAATACTGTCAACTTCACAACTAATGAAAACATATTTTATGTTTACTGTGTCACCTAAAATTGCTTAATTTGCATTTTATATAATACTAGCTTCTACTCACGGCTCCGCCCGCGGTATATACATATGTTACACATATAAACCTTCCTCTTGAAACACTCTATCCATTGGTGATAGCCGCATTAAAATCCGTCGCGTAGTTTTAAAGATATAAGCATACATAGGGACAGACAGACGGGAAGCGACTTTGTTTTATACTATGTAGTGATATTTTTATTTATTTCTGAGGCACATAGTTTTCGAGCTATGAAGATATATAGATTATGTGATAAATTATACCCAACTTATCTCTCGAGCAGAGTTTTTTTAAATCCAAAGTAGTAAAAATCGGTAAAAGTTTATGTAAATTAAAGAAAAGTGGAACGATGTTTATAATTGCATTTTTTTAGAAATTAGCAAATATCTACTGCTCTTTACTTTAGTTTTGCGGTTCCATTCAAGAAGTACTCAATTTGGCTTTGTTGGAGTCAAGTCACTCTTGTGAATTCAGAAATTGGAAAATTCCAATAAATTTATACTAATTTCCTTCTATATTACGGAACCATCGGAATACAAGTCCGACTCTCATTTGACCGGTATTTTTTATATTGTATTCCTTTATTACTAGCAGCATACAGGTGAATACGATGTGGGATAACTTCTCTTCTAGACAGACGGACAACCTAGTCAAGTGGCGGCATACGCTTATTATAGCCATTTTAACCTATTATTTAATCTTCAGGCAATAGAATATTTATCTTCAGCCAGTTAAATTTCGGATATTTAACGTAGACTTAAATTTTCTCTTACTTCATATTGGAATGGATACTTTAGAATTTTAGAAGATACGATCGAATCACACTTTTCACAAATTGAAATCGATCCACCAAACAATATAATATCATGTCATTAAGATTTGCGTGTTTGAGTGTTTCAATAGTATTCTTATACGGCTGTTTTCATACAATATCTACTGTGCATGGTCTAGCGTTTTCAATACATCAGAATACAATTTGAATACATTGTGCATTTCCCATCTGCCACTCCAACTAGGAAAAATTAACTTCGTCGTCCGTTATCAGCGAGATCTATATTTCTTTGTTTAGCTTTGTTACTTGTTTTACTTTATTAGTTTTACCTAAATGCTAAATTGTTTAACCTTCTACATTGGGTCTCAAGACACAGGCTTGCCTAGTTTGGGTCAATATTAAACAGGTGTTGTTTTACTTTTTTAATAATAAACTAACTAAGTAACATTTAATATTAACTTAATAAACAACACGAAAGTACTTTTCGCCAAGAGTAATCTTTTCCAAGCATTTATACGTTTTTCGACAATCGCTATAACAGATGAGTGATTTTTCCTCTTCTGTAATAATAAGTATAGGTATTATAGTTGGATTTTCAAGAATAAAGAAATGCTTGAAAAATGAATATAAAAAGTAAAAGTAGTGTAACAGTTTTCAAAATTATGTAATAAAGTGTCAAATAAACAACGCGATAAAATCCGTATATAGTAGTTCAATTTAAATAAAGAAATGCTATTTATTGCCAATAAAGCATATCACCTCTTCTCACTTTATCGGTCAGAATCATTTTTGCATAAACCGAAAAATACTCAACGTAAAAACGAATTGAAAATAGGTTATTCCAAAATAAAAAAAGATTTCGAAATACATTTTGACGTAGAAATGATTGTACCTCAACTAAGACTGACTCACTGTTTAGTTGTGAAAGAACATCTGGAAAATGGTTAATAGCCTATGTTCGATTTGTACATTATTAGGTATATAGGTGCACAAGAAAAAATAGCAATCAAAAGAAATCTTTTGTGTAAATAGTATCAAAATTGGTTGCAAAATAAGAGAGTATTTAATATTTGGAATTTAGATATAAGAGAAAGTTGGGATTTAGTGGGGATATGTCGCTATCTCCCTTGGACAGCTGCATTTTAATAGCGCTTACGTCACTGTCTGTATCGTGCATTCTTTTTCTTTCATTTGATAATTACCGCTACTACTAGTTTGGAAGCGCTTATAAAATGTTGATCGTGGTAAACTACGTTTGGTTTTAACTATCACAATACCATTTCACCAAAAAAAACTTGCAAGTGGATACCTACGGAGTACCGTACTAGGCAAACTGTGTAACTTTTTGTTTGTAATACTCCACATTCTACCAACAAGAAGAAGATTACACATTTCAGGTTCATATTAGACCTTATATGGCATTTAAAGTAGGTAAACTTCATTATGCCGCTGTTATCATACAGTCAGTCATAGTGAATTCCGGATCGTAACGTCATACTAAATCTTTAATCTTTATTTTCTTTTATTAAAATAGACAACTCCCGCATTAGCAATAATGCATGTATCACGGGAGACTTTACAAACATTCAACCAACGGACACAAAAGACACCCAGACACGAAACAATTTTTATTTATTTATAAGGTTCTCTAACAAGAAATACACATCTATTTCAATTAAATGCTAAGTAGAGGTCCTCGGGTTAAAGATTTATTTATTCTTAAACAGAACTGTACATTTCACTTACATTGACATTCTTTAAAATTTAAGTATCTAGCTATGTTCTATAAAATACAGTCTGAGTTACGTTAAGGTAAAAGATGATAAATTAATAATGTTTTGTGATATAATCTAGTAAACGTTTTTTATACAATGCTAGGGTTTTAGTGTTTCTTATTTCATCTGGTAATTTGTTGTACAGTTGTGCTCCTTTGTATAATATATAATTTTTCCATAGTCAGTTCTGGGTGTTGGTAGTTGTAGTTTGTGTCCTCGTCGTGTGTGGTATGTGTGTAATTTGGTTTGAATTCTAGTTGTGAGTGTATAGTTCTTGTAACGATTTTCTTTATCAGTATGCATGTCATGTAAGTGTATAATTGTTTAATATTTATTATCTTTGTATCTTTGTATATTTTACTGGTAGATGTTAAGTAGTTATAGTTGTATAGTACTTTAATTAGTTTGTTTTGTATAACTTGTATTTCATGTAGATTTGTTTTGGCTGCATTTTCCCAAACCTCAACTAAATATTCTAAGTGAGGTTTTACAAGCGAGTTATATACAGAGTGTCCGGTAATTAATGGATAACCTTGAAATATCTTATAGTAGAACTGATGGCCGTTCAGAAAAAAATAGTACAAAATCTATCCTAACTGACTGACCTGAAATATGTTTTTTTTAATTACCATATTTATCTTTCTTGTACACTATGACCATAAATGAATGTATTCCATCGGTTTTTTGTTGTTTTATTAGTAAATACTAACTATGCTAATAAATAGACAGTCAAAAGTATGACTAGCTATTGCAGTTTTTTAATATTTGTTTATTTCATTTTCATTTTTTTCCTGCATGACCATCAGTTATACTATAAGACATTTCAAAGTTATCCATTAATTACCGGACATTCTGTATATTTTATAGATACAGAGTGAGAGTAGGTTAGTTGTTGAAACTATGTAGTTAACACAAGTCACAACACTAGTACCGCTTAAAAATTGACATTGTCATAATTTTGGCGCCAATTCATTACAGTAATTCGTTTAAGTGCGTGCTCGCTCGAATTTAGAGTCGAATTGATTTGTCAATCTAATTTTCTATTGATATATTCCATATCTTAATTATTCAACATTTTACGTTACATTCAACGGATAATATCCCATTCATTCAAAATGTCCTCTGGATTAGAATCTGAATTGAAATTCAGTCGTCTGTCTGAGCACGCATTTCCTCCTACGAAGGGATCAGAAAAGGCGGCCGGATTCGATCTAAAGAGGTAATTTTTGATATTATTGTAAGGCTTAGTTACTGTACCTACTCATTGTACCTAACCTTCATCTTATTCTATGTTTAAATTTTAGCGCATATGACTACGTGGTACCAGCTCGTGGTAAGGAATTGGTAAAAACTGACATACAAATCGAGTTACCACCTGGTTGTTACGGCCGAGTGGCCCCACGTTCAGGCCTAGCTGTCAAAAATTTCATTGATGTTGGAGGTGAGCTGACAAATTTTAGATATAATCATGCAATTTCCTATTGCTAGAGTATGATCCAACCGTAGGAGATATAAAATAATGCTTTATTTTTCATCATCATCATTACATAATTATTATGATTATGTTACATACTAGCCACAATGTCTTATGTTATGTTGGCTTTGTAAAACAAATAATTCAACTGACCATATTTCAGTCAGATAATATACTTGGTTTCTAATCCTTACTATCCTTACTAATATTATAAATTCGAAAGTAACTATGTCTATCTATCTGTGTGTCTGTTACCTTTTCACGGCTAAACCACTCAACTGATTTAGATGAAATTTGGTACAGATATAGTTTAAAACTTGGAAAAGGACATAGGCTACTTTTTATTGATGTAGGTACCACACGGGCGGAGCCGCGCGTAAAAGCTAGTATGCAATAAAATAATAATATCACTCGTATAAACTCAATATTTTAAGTAGGAGACTATCACTTAGAACCAGATTATAACAAAGCTTAAGAAATCAGCAAATCATCAACAGTATTATTCTATCTATATGTTGGGACCTACCACTTAGATGGGTGTTTTATGTATAAAACCCATTTGTGCCTACCATTTCACTAAATATATTCAAACATAGATCTGTAAGTGCTAATGCATGTGTTTATAATCTGATTGATTTAATGTTAAACGTCAAATCTCATTCAATATAAATGTAATATGGCAAGCGCCATATTCTGTAGATCCTTTGTGCCTATTGTAGTACAAATCATTTGAAAATACAAAAGAAAGTTCGCCTTTGTATTTATTAATAAAATCATCTATCTATGTAACATTTGCAAGTAAACATAATCTACTTTAATTTTTTGACCGTCACATAAAAAAAGCTGAAGTGTGTTCTCAGCGCCAAGCTATGATTTCATCCTATTATCCTTTCTATCTAAATACCTAGTTTTTGTGATCTTATGCTTATATGGATGAAATAAATAGTAAGCAGTTCACATAATATAAATTGGGAAGAGTCTAGCAACATAATTAACAACATGAATAAGAGAAATTGTACTTTTTTATATGATTTATTAGCATTTAAAAGTCTGCCATGTAATTGTGACTGTGGCATGCTGGACACATTATGCTTTGTCATGTATATATGACTGGCAGTCATAAGCTTAATTTCTGAATTGAATCTTGTGGAAATAGACAACTAAGTAGGTACTACTACAATAGAATTGTCATTTTATGCACTGAGAAATGTTCTATTATGTAGGTAATTATCATTATACAGCTATTCCTTATAAGATATTGAGTTGCAGCAGCACACTGGCAGCCAGACACCACAATCTATTTTTAATTATGTCTAGTATTCTAAGGCTTGACAGACTATGTATCCTCTATTTTAACACATTCAGCGCCACATGTATATGTCCTAGTGCAAAGCTCACAGGCCAGTGGATATCTGTTTACACACCTTGAGTAGTCAACTTCAGAGGCGCCAGGGTATCAGTGAATATAGCGCCGAACATTTTCTACCCCAGATACAATAAACTATTTGTGAGAGCCGGGCTACAAAGTCATTTACAAAATGTTAGGTGTGGTGTATACTCACAGATGCACTGGCCTCTGAAGTTGACTACTCAAGGTGTATAACCAGATATACACAGGCCTATGGGAGTTGTACTAGGGTGTATAAAGACATATATATACACATGGCGCTGAGTGTTAATGTATAACTTCACCTTTTATCTAAGCTCAAATTTGCTTGCAAATACAGCACTGTTATAATAATAATAATACAAAACTTTAGAACTAATGTCATATTTTTGTTACAGCTGGTGTGATTGATGAAGATTATAGAGGCAATGTTGGTGTGGTTGTATTTAACCATTCCGACACAGATTTTACAGTTAAAAAAGGTGATAGAATTGCCCAATTAATTTGTGAAAGGATTTACTATCCTGTGCTCAAAGAAGTCACTAATCTAACCGAAACTAACCGGGGTGAGGGTGGATTTGGCTCTACAGGCAAATAAATACTCAAGAATTCGTTTTGTAAGGTTTATTATTAACATACAATAAAATAAGATGTATCCATATAAAAGGAATGTCGATTTAAAGCCATTGGTGTTAATTCTTTTATATAATATAATGTTTCTTTTTGTACTACAATATTGCATTTTGTGTTATATGTTCATATTGTTTTGGTAGATTGTTTTTGAATAGCCATTTAAGCATCAATGTGTTAGGTACATTTTCAACATCATATAACCATGCCTCATTTTGATTATAAATTTTAATTAGCTGCATCCTTAATCTATAGTTGCTGTTTTGTTAAGTAGATTTTAGAGTTTATTCTCATCTTAAGTGCCGAGTGATTATTCCACTATTAAATTAAGATTAGATATAAAGCCTTTATGTGATATCAACTTTAAGATTTTGGTTTTATTACTGTACGTATCACAGATTTAAATCATAAATGCTCCATGTCATGTTGGCAATTGTGTGTCAGATTTAATGTTTCTGGATGTTGTGGCGGCGGTGACAATAGGGCACATCAATGATTTAAACCTTTGTGACTGTAACAGTATTTCGTGTCTGAAATAAAATCTTAATAAATAAAATTGCTTTTGTTGTAATATTGAGTTCTCAATGTCAAACTACTTACCTTGTTTATAAATATAATCTTACATACACAGATCCACTACAAAGAATAATAATAATTTATCTGTGGAAAACATACTTGAATTAGTAATAAACAATGCATTTATTGTATTGAAAATACATTTATAAAAGATTATTATGTTAGATAACCTATAATCAGTATGCAGCACTGATAACTTTTGAACATGTTAAGTAATTTAAAATATTTTTATTTATGTACAAGATAATTCATAGTTTGAAAACTTAATTTTAGATTATAATATAAAGATTCATGATTGCTTTTGTTCCTCAAAATGATCAAGAACACTTTCAAAATTCACTTTTTTATAGGTCATTGGATGGTTACTTGTTGGGACACTTTCTTTATTTCTCTTCAAGAAAGGTTTTAAGAAGCTCTTGATTTTGTTATCATTGCTCACACCAAAATCCAATTCTGCTTTATCAACTTGTTTTTCAAGAAGATCTACATTGTTGTTAAGCCTATGTATAACAGTTATCAATGTTGTTATCTTCTTTGAAAGAATAGTAATTTCACTGCGATATTTACTTATATCTTCGGTAACAGCAGTGCTACAGTCACTGTTCTTTAATTTTACCATTTGTAGCACACTCGTTAGTTCTTCAAGCCTCGTTAACATGTTGTCCACGACATCTTGCACAGTTTGAAAACCATTTAACACATCTAGCTTTAAATATGCAGAGTAATCTTTAACCAGTTCGTCTAACATGTTGAATTGTAATTACTCCGATGAACCTTCGAAATCTGGAAACAAATATTCAATGACACTCACTAGTCTATCAACAACATCTGATACGAGTTTTGATAACTCCCTAAACGAGGATGGACACCAGCGGTAAAACTTTATAAATAATTCCATAGTAAATGAACTGATCCACTATTTGAGAAGTAATAACTTAGCAGTAAATTATCCATATTGACAAGGTGTTGAGAAATAGGTAAATATTTTGCCTTGAATTATTTCCCACCTCTCCGTAACGTTCAGCAACAAAAGTCAAAAACCCTGACATCATTTCGTTAATTGGCTTTCTTACATCCACAGTCATAGATTCTTTTTGACTTATACTGAGTCCATCAGTCCACAGTCTTAAGTCGCTTATATTATATGGATTGCATACCTTTCTTTTTGCTTTTTACCTACTTCAATAACGGCTATACAGTAATAGTTGAATAACAAAAAGTATTAGGTAGCTGATAGCAGAACATAAATAAAATAATTATTAAATAATTAATAACTGGAAGAGGTTTTCAATGTACAACGATGATATTCTCGACATTCCAACAAACATGCATTACGTATTTAATAATTTTATATGTTTTTTTAAAATACGCTGCATATGTTTAATTATTATTGAATTTAATATGCACAAATTATTTTTAAATTTGTATACATATTATATATACGAGACTAATTATTATTTACTTAGTTGAAGTTAGTTGCAGAATAATGATGCAGTGAATGAATGAACGTAAATGAATTCGGTTTGTTCTTCACTACAATACGTTCTGAGAATTCTGTGAAAAATTTATTTACTAGAATGCTTCCGTCGACAGGGTACTTTAAAGGAATTAATTGCCCGTTCTATGATAATGGTCTCTGTGAGAGGCCGTATTGTCATTTCCGACACGTTAAAAAAGAATCACAGAGTACGACAAATGATGGGATTGAAAGTGGAGCGATATTACAAAAACTAGTGTCAGCAGCAGTACAGAAGGTTCTACAACAAACAGAGGCGACGGCGACTACAGCAGCTCCACAGCTTGAAAGTAATTCACTAAATACAGGTCAGACTGTAGGTAAAGTGACATATAATCCCACCCCAATATCTGAATTGAATAAGATCAACAACCTAGAAGAAGAAAATGAAGATGCTAGTGAACAAAGGAAGAGACATATTCCAGTACCCTACACGCCAAGAAAGCCAGCTAGCCTACCTATTCCTAGACCAATTGAAACTAATGGAGCCTCCAAGCCTTTCATTTACATTCCTCCTCCGGTGAAGTATATACCCGGAAGCACTGAAAATGCCCAATGTGATAAATATACTCCTACCGGTTCCACAGTATCCACTGAAAAATATTTACCAGGAACAGAAGCAGAGTTACAAGAATATAATCCTAATGAAGGTTCTAAAACTAGTTCCAGTAAAAGAAATTATGTGCCGTCTGATAAGAGTGTGAGTAAGAAGAAGATACTGGAATATAAACCAACCAAAGTTAGTAGTAAAAGTGAAACACCCTCAGTTACCTATCAACCAACACCAAGAGCACTTGCTCCTTGTTTTTCCAGTGATGAAGAAGAGCCAGTAACAAAAAAGAGAAAAGTGTCTACAGATTTCAATGGGTTAGATGATTTAGGACCTGAATTTGATATTTTAGATCAAATATTAGATGAGGAAAAGTCAGAACAAGATAAACCTAAAAAGGATAGTCCAGTTAGTGAAGTAAAACAGATAAATAACAAATATAATATAAGCAATAATCATGACAATAAAAAAGAGAGAAGCACTACTGTAGACAAATCTCATGATAGTACTAAAACACATCACAAAAGTAGTTCTGATAAGAAAGATAAATCTGTTCACTCTAAATCTAAAGATAAAAGTAGACATGATAAAAATGATAGAAAGAGTTCTGAGCTTAAATCAAAGCATAAAAGTTCAAGTAGGGACAAAGAGCGAGAAAGCAAAGATAAAAAAGATAATTCCTCAGATAAAAAGAGACATTCTAGTTCTAAAAGTTCAGATACCAGCTCCAAACACTCTAAACATAGTTCATCTAAAAAGCATGAATCTGAGAAGCATAGTTCCAAACACAAGTCCAAAACAAAAGACAAAAGTGATCACAAGAAATCTCACAAGAGCTCCAAGGAATCTAAAGTTAAACACAAAAGCAAAGAAAATGAAGTAAACAACTTTACCGATGAAGATCATAATGTAGATGAAGATCTTATGGATGAGGAACTAGATTTAGAGTCAGATGAAGAAGCTATTGCTTTAGAATGTAAAAAAATATTTGATGAATATGTTCCTATAGAAAAGCCTAAGATTGTAGAAGAAGTAAAACCTGAAGAAGTTATTGAAGAAGAATCCATCCCGGGAAAGAAAAGAATATCAAGAGCAGTAGACAAGGACATTAAAGTCATACAAAGAGCACCAATTAAACCTGATTTTAAATTAAGTGCTGCTCAGCAGATGGCTGAGAGGCTAGCTAAAGTTCGTGATTATCATACTTCAAGAAATACTGCTCCTACAATTCCTGATCCAATTACAATTCCTAAAAGTACCTTTGTGCCTCCTAGTACTGGCAGTACTAAAATTCGTATTGCTCATGTGCCATATGCCTCAACTATGATGAGCGCTAAGAAAACAATATCACCCAGTCCGACTACAGTGAAAAGTGAGCCATCAACAAGCACTACTATAACACAAACTGTTAAGAAGGGTGCTCCGAGAGTTGCTCATGTACCCAATGAAAAGTTTATTGACAGACCTGGTGTCTTGGAACCACTTGGTTCGAAAATAGCTGCAAACATTAGATCTACATATCTTAATATGATGATAGACGAGTGTCTGAAATTATATCTTACTGCAACAGATGCTTATGCTAGAGCTCAACATGAAGAACTGAATACAAGTAAAAAGTGTTCCACAGTACAAATATACAAAAACTCTGCAGTATTAGCAGTAAGTAGATTAAGAAAAGAATTGCTAGAATGTAAAGGTGTAAAAAAATCTGCATCTGATTGTTCCACATTACAAAAGATGCCAGGGCTGTCTCCTACTACAACTAGCTCATGGAGCATAGTAGGCAATAGAAAGAATATTGACCAATCAAAAGAATTTAGAGGTGCAAAGTTATATAATAATATTAAAAAGTGGATTTTAACTGAAGAACAACTTAAAGAGAATGGTTTTCCTAGGCCTCATGAGAGTGGACAAAGGGGAAGAGCTATTATTTACGGACAAAACAAGAAGCCACCACCTAAAGGCTACACTAGAAACTGTTGTAGATGTAAGAAAGATTACACTGTTGATAAGAAAGGTTTTCCAGTTGTTAAAGAAGAATGCATTTACCACCCTAATAATAAGTATAGAGTTAGAGGTGACGTCAAGTACCAGTGTTGCAGCCAAGATGGTTCAACAGATGGTTGCTGTATAGCTCCCAGTCATGTTTACGAATATGTTGATTATGATAATTTGAAAGGTTTTGTCAAGACTCTACCTCCAGAAACTGTGATGGATGATTATGGAATATATGCTCTAGATTGCGAAATGTGCTACACTACACATGGTTTAGATTTAACTAGGGTAACAGTTATAAACTCTGATTGTAAAGTAATTTATGAAACACTGATTAGACCATTACATCCCATCATAGATTACAATACTAGATACTCTGGTATCACTGAAGAACAAATGACTGGTATCACAACTACACTGCTGGAGGTGCAAGCAACACTTCTCACAATGTTCAATAGTAAGAGTATATTAATAGGGCACAGTTTAGAGTCTGACTTTAAAGTTTTAAAATTAATTCACGACACTGTGATTGATACAAGTGTTTTGTTCCCTCATAAAATGGGACCACCATATAAACGAGCACTTAGAAATTTATCTTCAGAATATTTAAAGAAAATTATTCAGAATTCTGTCGATGGACACGACAGTGCTGAGGATGCGACCGTTTGTATGGAATTACTACATTATAAACTAAAAGAAGAACTTAAAACTAGGTGATTTATGGCATTAGTAGCTCACTTAATTTAATTATTTCAATATATTTATGTGAGTATATGGAATATACTAATATTATGTTCTGTATGCCAAGTGACTAAAAGTAGCTGCTACTATTTCTGATGCGTGCACCCCACTCTAGCAGAGAATGGTATGCCTAAAAAGGATTTTAGGTAGTCGGCAAATATTTTAGCGGTATTATTGCAATAATGGTGTAGCGTATATTAAGATATACTTTTGTAAGAATTCATAATTCATATAAACTATTTTTTTATGAAACTTGTTTTTTTTAGACATGCAACCAGAATCCTAATGGTAGAGGGAATTATAATGGAAAATAAAATGAAAAGACATTTATAAAACCGAAAATAATATTTTACTAGAAGACGAAATATTACACATACTTAAATGTCTTTGAAACACAAGACATTTCAAACATTCAGCTTTATTAGAAAACAAGAAAACTGCTACACATTTCAAAAATATCCATTGGGACGCTTATAATATACGCGAATGAGACTCGACCTAATTTTGTGCAGCAGAATTTATGACAATATATTAGTAAAAAAACTGGAGTCAATAGATAATAATTTTGAAAATTAAATATAAACTTGTACTATTTTAGGTAAACACTGTTGATAATAGCACTAGGGTTTTTAATTCACAATTAAAATAATTCGGCAAATAATAACAATTTCTATATTATATTATTGTATAATTCATCGATAATAAAATATATTCCAAAAGTAGATTCTAGGCACAATGCAACAACAAAATTGAGAACAATGTTATTTATGTAAGTGGCTACGTGGACTCCTACATTACAAAATTGTTGTCAGTCATACCCAAGACATGGCATTAAATCTACTGTAGTGGCTAGACAATTTAAGCAAAGCCTTAGTAAATGTTTATCATTATGTGCATATTACAATTGAATAAAGTTCACACTCTGTTAAATAGCTAAAATGTTACAGTTATACTGGAAAAATTTTCAATAAATATTGCTATTGCTCATTACTTTTATTATTACCAGTTATACATGAATAAATATAATATTTTAACCAATAAGACTAATGTTTGCTATGAAAATAATTAATTCACAAATAAAGTGTTTTGCTTGAAGAAGACTAATGCTTTTACTACTCTTACAGTTATTGGTATGTGATTAAGTTTAATATTGTCAATGATAATTAAATTGTAAAATATGCAGCTATTTTATGTATATTACCTGTTGACTCAAATTTTGGTTTCCTTATTCATTATTCGTAAAATTAGTTTACCAAAACCCATACTTATATTAACCTGCTATACTTTTGCAGTAGGTATTATCTTGGTGTTGGATGTATGTAATTATAATTTACATGGTTGTCCCAATGAAATGTACATGGAGGTATCGGCCGGTGCATTCGGCTGCGCAGATAATGCGAACACCACTTTATTGAGATACTGCCTGTCCCCCTGCTAGTCAATAAATGATTGTTCTACACACGCTTTCACCCGTTTTTCGTATTCCCGTCGGTTCTCTTTATAAAGCTGCGCTGCCATTGAGTTCGCCGGAGAATTGGGGTTAGGGTCACTTAGTAATGACTGAAAATAAGGTAAACATAGCATTAGTATATAACACATTACAAGATCTCATTTGATATTGACAACAAGCACATAATATACATAATTATATCCTCATGAGCACAGATCAAGCAAATTATTTCGTAGTGATGAGAACACTTTTTGAAATATATATAAAATATCATAAATCCAATATGTAGTTTTACTTTTTGGATTAATTCTACATATATACAGTTGGTATTATATTTCGTAAACACAGTAATCTTAGCAATTTTATTGTAATGTGAATGATATTACCAAATTTTAAGAATTATTTATGCAATTTATCTTATGGATTACTTTTACTTGATAGTTACTGCATATACTTATAAGTAACTTTCAAAAACTACAATACGATAAACAAAAGAAGGAGTAGTTTAGAACACAAAGGATAACACTTTACTAGTCTATGTTACTAGCAAACATTACTTGTATATTTAGGATTAGTACTGCTAGCATTTGAAATATCATCAGTAATCATCACCCATGTGAGATGCTATGTATGCCAGTGTTTATCTGATGGCCTAAATAGAGTAAAAAGATAGGGATCTATGCAAAATTACTGACCATAAGACATATAATTTAGTTCAATAATGGTAACACACATTATTAAAGCACATAAGACAAAACTGATAAAACACATACAATTAAGCAAGATGAAACATTTTTAGAAATATCCTTAAGCATCCAAATGTCGAATCTTGGAATACCCTGTAGATATTGATGCTATACAAGTTAGAACTGAATATTCAGAGATAAATCTGGAATTTTATAATCCTAACTAATATTATAAATGTGAATGTGAGTTTATTTATTTGTTACACTTTCACACCTTAACTACTTGACCAATCAACATGAAATTTCGCAGAAACGTTGTCAAGGATCCACAAAGGGACATAGGGTAATTTTCATAAAGAAAAAACTACTGTTACTGAAGTAAAGGAATTTATTGATAAAATCTAAATTTAGTGATAAGTGAGTGAAGCAGGGCAAAATCTAGTTATTTTATAAATCAAAATTTGGACCACTGTTGTTATTTGTTATTGTTATTACATTAATAATATAAATACATACCTTGAGGTTATAAATAAAATTAATTGCAAAGCTTTATGCCTTCAGTACTTCTTTGACATAGGATGATCTAAAAGAAATTTGATACCTATGCAATTAGCTACTTTTTATTCAGACCTATGTAGCTGATAAGATATAGCTCTGAATCACATGAATTAGAGCAACCTATCAAAGTATAATATTAAGTACCCAGTTTCTGAAATCAATGTGTAAACATATCAAGTATTGGAATGTCAGACAGATTTAAAAACAAATTACGGACTTAGAATTACTGGCCAAGAGTATGCCGCTTCAATTTCAAAAGGTTAGAATCAAACTCATCTCATGTAATTTGAAAAGCTGTTCCTAATTTACTACATTTTATTTTAGCTAATCCTAGCAGTCGACATGCATTTCATCAGCTATGAACTTATTTTTGTGTTGAAATTAAACTGCTATATACGGATTTTATCGCGTTGTTTATTTGACACTTTATTACAAAATTTTGAAAATTGTTTCACTACTACTACTATTAAACTTTACTAATTTTTTTTTTTTAAGCTAATTAAATTATTATTAAGCTATTTAGATTTAATTTATTTTTACTTTTACACTTTCCCCGACGTTTCGGTTGCTTTTCAGCAGCCATGGTCACGGGGAGACTAAGATGGCAGTTGTCTCAATGTTCCAGTGTAGTTATTTCAAAGTACCCGAACATAATTTAATCATTGGTGTTTCTATTTATGCAGAATGAGCTCAAAGTATCATGAAGTCTAGCTGTGGTTTGCTTCTTCTTGGGTTTGACTATTTTTATTACTGTATCCCAAGCTGGTGGTACATTCCAACCATCTTCTCTATTAAAATTAGGATGTTTTTTGATTTCAATAGCCTCGCGAAGCATCCTTGGTAGGAATCGGTGTTCTTTAGCGAGAATCTGTGGTTTGTCAAATCTCAGGTAGTGGTTGGTCCCCTGTTGCACATGTTCACACACAGCAGACTTCAACGAGCGTTGGTGTTTTACATCAGCTATGTGTTCTTTTATGCGGGTGCCTATGTTTCTCTTGGTTTGACCAATGTATGAGAGTCCGCAGTCACAATCTATTTTATAGACCCCTGCATCTTGTAAAGGTAGTTGGCACTTGACGGATGGTAAATGAAACAATTTTCAAAATTTTGTAATAAAGTGTCAAATAAACAACGCGATAAAATCCGTATATAGCAGTTTAATTTCAATGAATAATATTCGCGTAAATAGAAGACATTATTTTTGTGTTGATAAGGACTTCAGAAACAGTGTTTTAGTGTACTAATTTACATTATGTTTACTATAATAGATATATTTCACTCTTGTCTGCGAGAATTAGACAGTAAAAAGCATGCTGTGTGTGTTCAGATATGCTTTTCAGCATGTGAGTAGTTAATAATATACTATTATAATAAATAATTTGAAGATAATTATGAACCATACATACATAGATTCACACCTGTTTCCCAGAGGGTTAGGCAGAGCCATGTATAGGAATAATTAGGTGTTTATTACCTTTTAAATACTTTATTGTGAGTAAAACCCGTTAACTACGGATTATATATATGTCATACAAAGTATGAATAAAAACGTTTATAGGGATAATGTAACTATTATTGCATTTGTTGTAATTTGTATTCAAATAACAAATAGTTTAATTCTGGTTTAGATTGGTATACAACTTATATAAGTAATCCTGCATAGATGATAATTAGTCACTAGTGTTGATAGCATAAAACTACTTAAGGTACCCCTATACACTTTGTTTCTGAATAGTTGTTAATCAACAATAAATCAAAATAAAACTCATGTCAAGAAATGTTGTTGGCTGTTGCTAGTTTAGCAGCCAATCACAGCAGTTCTGTAATACATATTTATTTTTTTAATAATGGGTCATCCTGCCCTTATAGAGACAGTTCCATTATCATATAAGAGATAATTCCTATCATGCAAGGAGCCTTTACAAAGAACACCCAGACTCGGAACCATAATTTGTGGATTACACAGGTTTGTCTGTTATCCTGTCTGGAGAGCCAACCCACAAGAGCAGGCAGCTGTGGGGAAGCAACCACTTAAATCAATATCCCATATATGCAGTTAACATGCATTTGACTGCTATCTTATGTCTATGACGATCTGCCTTTCAGAAACAAGGAAATAGTTTATTATAAGTTATGTTTCTTATTAGACACTGTAGTCTTAACAAAAGCACAATATTTAGGCCTATAAAGCTATTCTGAAATAAGTACACATTGCTACGGGTTTTTTAGCATAATTATTGTCAGATAGTACTATTCAAATATGATAAGATGAGAGACAATAATCTGACCTCCCACATGTAAAAGATGAAAATAGAAGGAACCAAACCTAGTACAAATAATAAAGTCAAGCTGAAGATAAAGAACTTTTAATAAAGTAAAGCTACTGCACATAAAGAATATGAAGTGTTTTATTAAATGCTATTGTACTGTATTGTAGTACTTATAAGAGGCTCATTTTCTGCTGTCATTGAATGCTTAAATGTCTTTAACTATGTCTTTTAAAGTTGATAACTATGAATATAGGGTTATATTTACCTGTATAGAAGTTAAAATAGCTGAAACATCATATGTAGGGCTCCATCTGTTTTGGAGAATGTCTAAGCAGATCCCACCATCAGCATAAACATTTGGATGGAACATTTTAGAAACAAATCGAACCGTGGGAGGTTTATTTGGATATTCTTCTGTGAATTCTATTGTGAGCTTGAATGTGCCATCTTCAAATGGGGTGTCATGGGGTCCGAATATAACAGCATTCCAGATCATGATATTGTTGTCAGTGGGAGCACCTGACACTCCGGTAGGTGGGTCCTCTTGTAAGCTGTGAACATTACAGTTATGACTCATTGTGTGTAAATATAGAAAAGATTATTCAGAGAAAATTTTACTAATTTATTATTGTGCAATGTTGCTCTAAATATACAAGTGATAATAGACATTTTTATGAATGGTAGTCATAATAAAAGGAATTGAGTTTTGCAAGTAAAATAAAATAGATAATGTTAAGTAAAATAAAATAGATAATGTCAATGCATCAATGCCAAAGTAATCAGCATCAATATGTTTATAATGGGTAGGTTTGATATTTAACCTATTCAAAAGATCATAAAGTAGAAACATTAAAAATTCAATTTTATTTTTTACTGCTTTTGTCTGTATACAAATCTAACATACAATAATCAAGGTCATGGGAGAAGTTCTATTGATGCATACCACAGACATTATCTGTAATCGTCGCAATTAGACATTTAAACAAAATTTTCAAAGTAGATAGTTTGTTTTGTGAGCAAAATAAATTCTATTTGGATAACCTAAATAATGACTACTAACAAACGACGTTTATACGCCGAGAGTGACGTAGCTGTCTACTTATAGCGTGTCGTAGGTATCCTACTTCCCATCATCATAACAAAGAACCTCAACTTCTCCCGTTTCCACTTTTTACACTCTAATTTGGAATATAGAACAAAATAGAAATCGATTAAAATGACTGTGATGTAATTTGATGAATCAGCATTACACTTTTGCACAAAGAAATTCTCATTGGGATCAGACACAAGTACATTCAGAAGCCATTGCCGATGTCAGATGTTTAACTAAACCCAAGAAATATTCTATACAAACCGTTTGAAATCTCTCATCAGGCGTCTTCTGGCTGGAGTTGACATTTTGGTCTCACGCACTTATGCCACTAATTTTATATACAGCTTCTATGTGATCTATTTTTCTTATGAAACCTTTCATATGATAAATCCGTTAACTATTTATATAAGTTTAGCTTGTACACAAAAGATTCCGTTTATGTCGTTGTGTAGAAATTTCTGTCGTCACGGCCAGCTCGATGGTTGTCAGATGACCATGAAATTAGCAATTATAAACCCTGCAAGTGGTCAATACACAGATGTCAACCTTTCAGATTTCCTTGGTTATATCTTGTTGTAAGTAACTTCATTCTAGTTGGTATCGGTGGGTATTCACGTTGTTTTAACTTACTTGTAAATTATAACTTATATATGTGTCATTAGCCCAAGAGTAAATAATATACGAGTTTTTCAAATCAAATCCTTATTTTATGAAGCTTGGCTCATTATGTTCCATGTAGTAGTTTTCTAGGATTGGTTGATATTACCAGTTCAATATTAATCCGCTCTTAATTTCTAATTGTTGTAACTAAATAATCCAAAAGCAGCTGTTGGCTTTAGTAATTTTTTAGAATATTTTCTATAGCTCAATTATAAAGTACTCAGACATATGTATGTATAAGTAGTATAAAGTAAATCTATTATTTAAAATTATATATACTTTTATTAAATTATATACATATTAAATTTTACAACTTATACAATAGTAATCCGTTAGTAATTAAAGAGTTATAGGACAATTTACCATGAATAGATCACTGTTTACAAAGCAGTCAAATATCACGACGTTCTAAAGGAATTGCATGGTAAAATGTATGCCAATAATTAGTTTATTCATTCAACTATTCACATGCAAAATTTCATGTCATTAAATTCAGTAATTAAAGAAAACAATTATCATACTGACGAAGCATCGAAAACCTACATAAACCGACCAAGTTCAGATGGCTACAAAAAAGCGGCCGTATATCTAAGAAACGTTCTTAACCTTCCGATATAGTATTTATTAATATGGTACAGTTGCGTACACAAGCGTTAGGAAAAAATAAAACAATTGCATTTCTTGAATGAAATATATTTTTTTAATAATAACGCCACTATCTACGATAAAAATAAATCTTCAATTAACAAGTACTTCTCTATTTAAATATCCGTGTACAAAAATATTTTTTATTACATATAATACTTAATTATGTAATTATAATAACGTTAACAAACGCTTGCAACGACAGCAATAGACTTAAATGTATTTTAACTAAAATAGGTTTAATAAACGATTATGAATATAAGGGTAAGTATAATACTTCGAGCTTCAATAAAAATTAAAATCACATCACATAACTAGACTATTCAGTTGTTTAGATTTGATCAACATTAAAAAAGTGCTTATAAACTAAAACATTGGTATAAAAAAGGTATTTTCAAGAAAATATTCTTAAATGAGTAGCAAATACAGTAAATAACCTCATATATATCTCAAGTCTCAAGCGCATACTTAAATAAAGTACCTACGTAAATAGTAACTATACTTTCTGTCATAGTCAAATACATTTAAAAAAGTAGGTGTACAAAAATAAATGATCTATAAATTATATCGAAACAACAATTGTGTTATCACCTATACCAATTCAATACCGGTATTATACTGTAAATTTTGGGATGTTACCTAAATATATTGCACGGCCGCTTTTTTGTAGCTATCCGAACTTGGTCGGGTTACGTAGGTTTTCGATGATTCGTCAGTATTATAATTGTTTTTCTTTAATTACTGAATTTAATGACATGAAATTTCGCATGTGAATAGTTGAATGAATAAACTAATTATTGGCATACATTTTACCATGCAATTCCTTTAGAACGTCGTGATATTTGACTGCTTTGTAAACAGTGATCTATTCATGGTAAATTGTCCTATAACTCTTTAATTACTAACGGAACATCATTGATACTTGGCAACATGTTGCAGACACTTACAAGGTTTGTATAAACGTGAAAATCTAGACCTCAAAGTGCATACTTTAAGAACTAAGACCTAAGCGTATTTTACGTTTATATTTTTATCTTTTAAGCTCTACGATTTTTTCTAAATCTGTTTTTTAAACAAATATAAACAAATTCAAAACAACGTATGTTAAAATCTACAGCTCTCTATCTAAGCGCTTTATATGAAAACTAGCTAATGGCCAAACGTTCGCGTAGCGGAAACTTGAATTTCTCCGAAGTTTATGCATGCACTAATTTTATTCATACATACACAATTACACACAAATACACACTAATTTTTGGACACATCTCCTTTCTTCTAAAGTCTATGGATTACAAAAAGTTCCGCCAGGACAACGTTCGCCCAGCGGAATCAGTTTTTGGTGAATTTCTCCACAATGGCTGCGTGCACAATTTTTTTTTTACCATACCCAATTATACGACGTCATACACTAAATATCTGCATAATTAAAATCTTTAAATTCAACAACATTCCGCTGCGCGAACGCACACCGCTCGCTTTAACGGTGAAGGACAACATCGTGAAGAAACCTGCATGTCTGAGAGTTCTCTATAATGTTCTTAAAGATATGTAAGTCTGCCAACCGTGCGGGTTGCCAGCGTGGTGGACTATGACCTAACCTTTCTCACACTGAGACGAGGCCCGTGCCCAGCAGTGGGACAGTTTAGTACAGGCCTGATATTATTATTATTATAATATATTATGAGTCCATAAATTTCAAACATGACCAACTGAAAGTTAAAATGCAATTACTTATGATTTTTGTGTAGTTTCATTTCATTTAATGATTTTCTTCGATATTGTTTTCTTTCTAGTTTTTCTGGTGGTAATTTCACTATTTTACTTACAATAACAACAAATTAAAATTAAAATGGCGCCTATAACATTGACACTGCGTTGTGATTGGTCGAAATGGATATGGCCTGTTCTATTTTATAGCTGTGTGGAGATTTAGCCAAGTTTGAACCAAAATAAGAAATAACGGTCGCGTTTTATACTGTTTAAACTTGGATTTAGACATGTTTGAAGTGACAGACTTATTCTTTGTACTTGTAATCTTTTTATTTAACATCAAATCGTAAAATTGAAGTTTTAAGAAGATGGCTATGTTTGAAATATAGTAAAGGACTATAGGACTCGCATAGTAGTAATATTTTCGATTATTCAAATGGGTAAAATTGAGAGAATTGCGTAAATAAATTTATTCATTACGAGACTACTATATATTTTAAGAAATACTTTGGTAAATATTAAGCACATTTCATCTCGTTTGTTCAATTATTAACCCAAATCCACGAGATCAACGCTTTCAATCAACCTCAAATCTAAATGTGTATACATGATATATGCATATAAGTATGCACTTATTAGATGACTAGCTCTCTAATAAGTCTGTGGGTTTTGCCATATACAACAAAAAATGCAATCTTTTCGAATCTTTTGTACGAATTGAAGCACCTAGGTACCCAAAAAATGACTGTACAATGCGAAACTATTTTGACATTTCAGACTTAAATTGCAATGTCTATTATTTGTAAATGTTTGATGTTAAGTGTCTCATCGGCATTTGAAGTATTTAGCGTGACTTTGACATAAATCTGGGCTGTTTTATTTTACTACATAGTGATAGTATCATAACTTAAAATGTCTTTTTGCTAAATTTCAATATTCTTTATCCACTGTGCTTACCTAGTTAACTTTCTATAGAAGCATTTACCATTTTGGACGATAAAATAATCTTTTAATTTTTATTGATATCAAACGTTTATTGTTGTTCATATTGGTATTAGTTCCAGGTACACTCGCTACTACACTCAGCACCAAAATGGTGATAATTAAATGATGTGTTAGTGGCGATAGCTAGTCTAGCGTACTAATATTATAGTATAGACGAATAGTATCTTATCTATGGTATAGACACTGACATAAGAGATTAAAAACGATTACTTCCTTTCCTGACCTTATCCAGAAACTTTTATATGTATATTTGGTTCGCAAATGGCACAGACATCTCTAGTGGGTCAAACATCTGTATGATCCGGATATTTAAGTTTGGGTATTATTGGTGACCATAATTCATGAGATCATGCAATGCGTATTATTTGTATAAAGATACCCATACAACGATTTAATGGTTTGAATACTGAATTATTTTCCTAATTTCCGATTTCGCTAAACCGTGCCAGAACTTCAGTGAAGGCAAGCTACATTAAAAATTATAGCAAATTGATAGGTAAAATAAATGTAAGCTCTGAGACATTTTTGACCTGTTATAGAAGAAGTCTTTCGTTCTTTTCTTCTTTTCGTGTGGTTAGTGGTCAACCTGTTGTCAAGAGTTGTTCAAGCCGCACGTAGGCCTCTGACGTAGCTTAACGACTGTTGTCAATTTGGCAACAACCGGGACCGACATTTTACGTGCCCTCCGAAGCACGGAGACGCTCAGATGAAATACCACTAACCGGTCACCCATCTATAGGCTAACCGCACCCAACGTTGCTTAACCTCGCTAATCGTTTACCGATCAGTGAGTGCAATTGGGTATGAGTGTCTAGCCTAGCCTAGCGGTAGAAGAAGTATAAAAATAATATTTATTTTGTATCCTTAGGAAAACACTGCGGCATTTTATCTTTTTTAAAAGATCATCAAATATTTGTCACAATTAAATCCTTCAAACAAAACAATTTTAATTTGAATTTATCTCTGACGTTTTTCCTTTTTCCCTATGTATTACTCTATATTTGATTACTCTACTTCTTGCCTATGAAACATTAATAATCAACGTCAACGTATGTCATGTGTTATGTGTCTACTGTGTCACATTATGTTATCCGATGATGTTGATGGAGTATAAAATAATAAATAATGAAATTATAAAATAAATCAAGTGTTTTAATTTTCTTGATTAATGATACAAGAAGAATGCAATAATTGATATCAGTAGCACTGCAGCCTGTGGCTATCTTATCTCTGAAGCTTATGGTGCTCAATTCAGTTCTAAAAATGAATGACCAAAGTTCTAAGAAGATACTTTTTAACAAATCTACGGTAAGTAAATTTTAGTAATTAATAACTTTTCTATACTGGGCAACAATAATAAATAAAAGGCTTCTGATACTTTCATTGTGTAGTTTTTAAACTTATATAATATATAATAATAAGAATGTAATATACATTTACATAATGATAAATGTTGTATTGACATTTTATTATCGTTTATACCGTGCTGTAATCATATTTTGTGTTATACTTTCAGTTATTTAGTTTAAAGGCAGAATTGTTGAGGAAGCAAGAGGAAGTTAATGAGAAGAAACAGTTGCCAAAACACAAATTAGAGAACTTTAAACCTCCCTCAGCTGTAAAAGAGAAAGATGAGAAAAATGCAATTAAAGAACACAAGAAATCCTTTAAAGATAGGTTGAAAGCTACAGACACTGAAGAGTTAGAGGCTTGCAGGAAAGCTAAGTAAGTTTTACCATTCCTATGAGATAAGTAGCTTTTAATGTCATTATAATTTTTTAGTTCTTTGTTATGATGTGAATAAAAGTCGATCATTATTAATATAGCACTAAAAGAGGTGTATTATTTAGAAAATAAAATAATTAGTTAATCATTAATGATAATAGACACTTCACCAACTTGTGAGATGCTTATTAACCGGTCGTATACCGCCGGCTCGCATACCAGCCGGCAGATTTGTACCCGTCGTAGGCCGGTGGCTCGCATGAGAGCCACCAAATTGGCGCCAAAACGCCGCGCGCCGCCTTCGCTTTAGCTTAAGCTAACGTAAAACCAATTTGGTGGCTCGCATGCGAGCCACCGGCCTACGACGGGTACAAATCTGCCGGCTGGTATGCGAGCCGGCGGTATACGACCGGTTAAACTGTTAAGTCACAGATGTCACAGTGACCTGAACACAGACCTGACAACAGGTATGTCTGGCTTTCCAAGACTTGACAGGTTAACAGCCCATATGTGTGTTATGATTGCCATGAGACTATATTATAGAATCTACATCACTATTATGTTAATAGCCTTAAAAAATAATGGCAATTGTATTCATATGTATATTTGTTAATTGTAATAATTAAAAATAAATAAATCATTTGTTACCTCAAAATTAACAATATGGTGTTTATTATTTACAGATCAGCACTAGAGAAAAAAGCTGAGCTATATGAGCACTTATCAGACAAGGCTGGTAGCTCTCAACTAGCTGGTCGATTTCTTGTTGACTTTGACTCTAAGAAGAAACAAGAAGTAACAAAGCCAGAAGAAGAAGAAGTGATACCAGAAGCAGAAATTATTGTTGATAATTATACCAATGATGATGATGAAAAATGGTAAGATATGATTAGTCATCTATATAATAAAGCTCAGGCTTGGCTTGGTTTTTGGTAGAATATTTTAATCTCTAGGACTCACATTTACAAAATTATTTTATATTTCATAGTCCAATACATGAGAAAGGTTATAGGCATACCATAATTCATATCATATCATAATTTTATGCATATCATGCATACCTCTATGCATGATACATATAACATAATTCTATGGAAGTACATCCCCATCGCAGCGGAGTAGTAGTGGACAGCTAGTTCAATAATTATAATAATAATAATGACCTCTAGACCGAATCGTCAAGGTCATGGCGGCCAATCTTAATGGAGATTGGCCAACTGCGCAGGAGATATTATAGTGCACAAGTATGTGCACAGACACAATTGCACTCTCTGTTCCCTAACTCTCATGATCCGATGGGACGGATAATCCGACATGACCGGAGAGAGATCAGGCGCAGGACCTACGGCTTTACGTGCTTTCCGAGGCACGGGGGTGTCTAACACCGCCAATTTCCTAACTGCGGGCTCGTATTGAGATTTCTTAACAGAAAAACCCAATAACTTTTTGTTGGCCCGACCCGGGATTCAAACCGGATTTAGTTGGCATAGCAGATTTAAGAGCAGGCTTGTGGGCCACCACTCAATATTGTTAGAAGCCCTGTTACAGCAGTGGTACAGCTTGGCAACAGGCCTGGTATTATATTATAATAGTTAAAATGGTTACTTTATCACAATGAATAACTAAATCACCAAATGTTGTGGGCTCTGATTAATAGGTATTATCTTTAGCACTAAAGTTGTGAAAAGAAAAAGCATTTGAAAGAGAAAGTTTATTGAATCTTTCCTTCTTCTTCTACCTAGCCTTTATTATTCCCGAGTAACTTTTTTTATTTGACTGGATTTCAGTTTTTACACGGAGCAGCTGCCACCTGACCTCTGCAACCCGAAGGCTAACGATACCCTAAGGCTAGACCAGTGTCAGGATATTATAGAGCACTGACTTCTTAACGTGCTCTTCCAGGCACGGTGCAGGCGATAATTGTCAATCAATATGCACATAATTTCGAAAAGTCATATAACTGCCGAAATCCGAAACCCCCTGCATTGCAGTCTGGTTGTCTCCACACTGAGCTATTGCTGCTCAATTGAATCTTTCCATTGTACATTAATTATTTCTTTTTTTAGTTTTCATATGATAAAGCTAGATTAGTGCATCCTTTAAGTCATAAATAAACTTTAAATTATTCTTTTGCTTACAGGACCGAATTTACAGACTGTCTTGGTCGGACAAGGAAATGTCATAAAACAGATTTAGAAATGTTTAAGAAAAGAGACAATCAACTCTTGAGAGTAATGGCTCAGGGCAGTTCTAATAATGAAGAGGTTACACCTGAGGTAAGTGTTCAATATTAAAGTAAATAATATAATATTGTGTAGAGGCATAAGATCATATTTTGTCTAAAAATTATTAAAATTGCTAGTCCCTTATACTTGCAGTGTAAGTGACTGACAATTTTACTATCCAAAACTGCCTTTTTATTTATAATGCTTGTGTTATTAAGGTTCTACAAATTTGATAGCATCAATGTACTTGCCTAATAATAACTATCAAAATGTGAACCATGCCCTGTATGGAATAAGGGCAGATTGTGACTTGAGTTCTGGCCTCGGTCTTGATTGGCATTGTCGGCTAAAATGCCGCCAAAGAGAGCACCAAGACTACACTTGGTGCTAGTGCTAGATAATAAGACTTTGCTTTTGAAAAATTCGTAAATTATATGCAGTTTTGATAGTAGAAATGAAACCATAATTTTTACCAACAATATTGTTTAATCATAGGAACCAATTACGCCTGTCAAGGAGAAGCCATTATTAGTTCAAAAAACAAATGATTATCTACAGTCGTTGCGGGAGAAATGGGAACAAAAAGAACAGGAATTGCTAGCCAAAGAAAAGGATATTCATTATCAAGATTTACTTTTTGATGGTTTGTATTATATTTGATTTTGATTTTGATTTTACCATATTATTTTAGATTATATTTGTTCTTACTTGGATCCGTTTTAGTATACAGACATTCTGAAGATTTGCACTCTAACTTTTCTTGTATGCTTGATGAGAGGTAAAGAGTAATAAGTCCATTCTTAAAACCAGTTTGGACGGATTTGGGGTCTTAAACTTGCACTTTTGAAAGTGGTAAACAAATATAAGTTATTAATTATTAAGAATTTCTTACTAAAATTTATTTAAAAAGAAGTGAACTTTTTATTCTTTACCTTTGTGTGGAGTTCAATCGAGAATCTTACGTCCTTACTACGCAACAGTCGCGTCTGCACTGGCAATTTCAAACGCAAAATTTCTCAGAAAGATGACATGATTGTATGGTTTGCCCTTTGAGTAGCCCTTTGAATAAAGCAGGTATGCTTGATGTTTACGCAGATAGTACAAAACGTGATGGCATAGTTTTATAATCGCCAATATTAGATGCTATTTACTTATAATTGAAAACAAAATTGCTTAGATATTTATTAGTAAGTTTATCATGAAAATACACTGTAAGAACAAGTTATTTTGCAGAGGCACGTATTCATGGCGTCGGCTACTATTCCTTCAGTACCGATGAGACTGAGAGAAATAAACAAATGGAAGAGCTTATAAAGCGGCGCGACGAGACGTTGAAAGCACAAAAAGAAGCTGAGCAAATAAGAAAGAAACGGGATGAAATGATGGCGGCCAGAGTAGCTGCGGCGAGGGCAAGGCAAAGAGCCAGAGCTGGTCTACCTCCAGAAGAACCTAAAGGTTGGTATATGATTATTTAAGGCAAAAAGACGTGTTAGATTATTCTTTTTTAATATGCTGGATGTAATCGTAAACACGTTACAATAATTTAATATTATTTTTCAGAAAATGAAAAAGATTTCACTACCTGTTTGTTAGAGTTCTTGACGCAACAGAAAAATGAAGCGGACACTAAAGCGACGGAAGAAGAAAGAAAGATAAAAGAAGAGAAAGAAAAAGAACGACAAAAATTACGTGAGGTGTACGTACGTGAATGGGATATTGGCAAGGACGGGGTCGATGGCAATGTCAAGAAATTCAGAGAAATGAGCCAAGAGGAATATGTTGAACAGCAGAGAAGTAAAAGGATAAACGAATTTGCTCCTTCTCAAACATCGACCTCGGGTAATTCTAATGTGTTTGATAGGCATGGTAGAATGTTGAACTCTGATGGTACTCATGCCTCGAGGTCTTGGACTGATGTGAGGACAAAAACGACTAAGACGCCGCCACCTCCTGACATTGGAAGTCTAAGGCCAGAGTCTCAAAGGAGAGAACCGAAAACTTGGGCAGATGTTAGATCAAGGGTCGCAACGCCACCTCCTCCAGATATTGGTGACGTTAGTGAATTATCACAAAAAGGATTGTATTTCACTTCACACAAGCAAAAAGACAGCAACATAAAGTACAGGAATTTCGTTAAAGCTCAAGAACCAACACTGATTATTGATGAATTAGATGATACATATTCTGAGTCAAATACTAATAAAGATGAGTCAAGAAGTGAATCAAATAGTACAGAAATAGAACCGCCTTCAACATATGACTATTATGGTCCAGTTCCAAAAAAGGCGAGGTCCCAAAAACCTTTTGAGTCAGATATTAGAGAAGCATTCGCTCAAGGGGCTAAAAGTTTGGAAACTAAACCAAGTAATCGGAAGTTGCCACAACATTATGATTTTACTTTTGATTAGTGAAAGGTCAGTAAAACAATAGACATTTCTGCGTGCGAGTTTATTTCTGTGCCAATGTCATCTATTTCTAATGTAATTGCAGAAAATATTTACAATTTGATTATACTAATATCACATGAAATAGGCTCTACAAATATTTAAATTCTAACGATTAAAGCTTGACTTACAGAGATCAACTTTTGATTATGAAAATATCTTGAAAATATATGAAGTAAATAGATACATACATTTATGATTTATTTTTAATAATGCATTATGATACCAATTACTATTGTTAATATGCGTGTGTTAAGTCGCACAGCGGTATTATTTCGAGGCATAGTAGCTTGTGTGCCTATATCAATATGAGTATTCAAAGTAACAGTAGTAGTACTAGTAGACATTTGCTCCGTTGGTTTCGTAGTAGGTGTATCATTATGCTGAAGTGCCTCTGCTGTAGGCAGTTTTTCACTCGTTTTCTTAGCCATTTCTAAAGTTGCCACAGTTGTTTTAACCATCAAAGTTGTCGTTTCTGGCGTAGCTTTTATTTCTTCTGTTGCAGGTTTTGTCTCTAGAGTATTTGCCTGGTCCTTAGAGACATTCTCAGACATTTTTGTGACCATATCATTAGTCTTCGTATCATTGACTAGTTTAGGTACTTCACTGCTCATGAGTATTATTTCCGTTTTAAGATCGCCGGTGTCAATGTTTGGACTTGGAATATCAATTTGTATACTAGGCTCGCTTACTTGCTTATCATTGTTTTCAATGGTCGTCTCAACTGTAGTAATAATAGCGGTTTCTGGATTTTCAGTATTTTTAACTGATTCATCCATTACATTAGTATCTTTTGCTTCGATGCTTTCGCCAGAAGCTTCTGCAGCTGCAGTTGCGGAAATTTCAGTAGCTTCATCCACTACTTTTAAACTTGCAAGACTTTTATTCGTTATAACTTCTGTTTTTGCAGTTTCAGTAGGTCTTTCAGTTATGCCTTCTGTTTCTACTACTGCATGTGTACTAGTTATTTGACTGTCTCCATCTTTAGTATTCACAACTTCGGTAGGGTAAGCATCTTGTTTACTTTCATTTACATCTTCTGTAACGATGTTGGCACTGACCGTTTCATTATGAACATCTTTACTTACTTCAGTAGCGTTGTCAATTTTATTTTTCCTAGTACTAACGCCTATGAAGCCTGCTTTAGAAATAAGTCCTCTTTTAGGTCGCTTATTTTGTGTCATTTTAGCAACATGGTGTTTAAGAAGCATTTCAAATGCTTCGGTTTCTCGTTTGCTGTTGACTCCGTTGCAAAGTTTTCCTCGACATGGACATGTCATCCGCCAAGTTTTGGTCGAATTGCAGAAAAGCGAGTAACATTCGTCTTGATAGAACTTTACACAGAATCTGGATTCGATGTAAGCTGCGAAGAGAAAATAACACAATGTTAACATAATAAAAATAACATCTAAGACTAATTATATGTAACGCTTTAATTCAATTCAATTCAAAACATTTATTTTCAGACTATTCGGTCCATAGAGTGTTAGTATTACAAAAGGATAACTTAAAACTATGTTAGTAACATACACACAAAAATAAAATGATAAAAATACACAAGAAACAACGAAAAATAAAAATAAAAACAAAAAATAAATAAAAACACGTATCCTACATAATATGGATCCTGATCCACTGTCTCCATATAGGACTATGGATGTAGTCCGCAATCACTTTCAGGTAGCTGTTGGGACTTTCCCTCACCCTTCGCATCAGCGATGCTGCTCTCTTACGAATAATGGCGTGAAAGCCATCTACTTGTGCTTCAGCGAACATCGCTGACGCGATTTAAGCTTTATTTTTACTTTTTTATACTACCAAGGTGACGAACAAGTAGTCACGGAGTCTAATGGTGTTGACCATTAGGCTCCATGCCTGCTTGTTCGTCACCATACCGGTTATCATAGTTTTGATTGTTTGTAACACTAGGGATACCTATAATTCGGGCAATGTCTGACGTTAGGGTAAGGATGTTAATGGAAAAATAGGTATATAAGCGTTCGACAGTCTGATATATCGGGCAAACGCGGTAGCAGTGATACTACTTCTGCGCCGGTTTCCGTTTAAAAGGAATACTACGCCGTGGAAGCTATCTCATTTCATTCGTATCTTCATCAAACATTTGCCAACAGCGGACTACTCATATGTTGCGTACACACAGCGACGCATCAACCTAGACTGTTTGGACTTTGAACTATTAGAAGTTGAACGCTGCAAATCGTGCGAGAGAGTGCGTTATATTTTTATTACGCTCTATCCTTACCACTACATCGACGCCACTGCCTCGCCCATGCATTGTCCCGTTCCGACAATTCTCTATTTTGTATGTAGCGTAGTTATGCGTATCTAGGGTGTCTAACTTGATGTGTAGCCGTGTGTACATACATACTGGGTGTAAGGGACGGCGTACCGAAAACTGAAATAGTAGATTCAGACCATTATTCTGAGTAAAAAATCGTTGTAATTTTCTTCAGGTAAAATCTTTTTCTTTACTGCTACTTTAAATTTTTCTGACTGTATTATAACAATGTATAAACTATCCATTTTATTAAATAAAATAAGGAATACCGCAGTTTACTAAAATACAGCAATGTAATTAAATTGTCGTGCTTTAAACACATCAGCTGTTCATGCGCTCGGAGCGCAGAGGTCATTCCCCACGCACACGAATACAGATACCTACGTCGCCGTTTTGCGTCACACTTCGCTCGCGCGGTCGTTTTAATTTTGTGATCTGCCACCTAGCGTTGTAATTGTGGCGCCACCGTCGTTGCAGCGCTATCGAGGGTGGATTTACGTTCGATAATAGATATTGATTTAATACGTAATTTATGATAACCGGCATAGGTATGATTATAAAATCGTAACAGTACTTTTCATTAAAAAAAAAACCTAATATGAATTGTATAAATACTGACTAGGAAGTGATCAAGATTGTAATTAATAATTTAGATTTGGAAATATCGTGTGCGTCTTGCAACTAGCAACAAGTACCTACTTTTATACTTTAGTTCGTCCTCGACGCGTAGTGCATCGCACAAAATCACTCGCGAATAGGGGTAGGCCGTAGGGTTCATCCTCTAGGAATCGACGATATTCGCCATTGCTTTTTGTAAGTGATCAGTGTGTTGTGTTATGTGCCTTATTTGTGTGATATAGTGGCCATTTTGAGCTACGTCTTATAAGACGAGAGAGATTGTAAGGTAACGTTTATTCTTCGCCATGATTATTGTTTTATTCAAGTCGGCATTTGTTTGTTATTTACTGTGTCTCTGCGTCTATGTCGTTAGTGTCGTTAAAAATATTGACAAAAAAAGAACAAATACTCTGATCTTCTAGCTAAGTATTTGCAATAAACGCAAGAATTATTTTGTATGGAGATCAAATGCACAACGTTTGCTGTGTGGCTAAAGCCTCATTTACGGAGATGCGGGGAGTCGCACGTCGCGCGTGGCGTGGCGTCTCGCGGCGCGTCGTACGTTTGTCTGTTTACGGAGCGGCGGCGCGTGAAGTGGCACTTATCATCGCACGCGTAAACACAAACATAGGGTAATATACGATGTTGTTTATAGAAATGCGAGGCGTGCAGAGTAGCGGTGCCCACCGCTGAATCAGCGGCGAATCTTCAAGCGTGTAGCGAAGCAAGCGGCGGCTATCCTGTGTTGTACGCGGCGCGCATGGCTTCTTCAAGATTTACCGTTGCATGCGCCACTGCGATAAACGTCGCGTGAGATGCGTCGATGCCATCTGCGAACTCCGCCACAAAAAACGCTTAATTTCAAGCAAACGCGTGTAAAATCGCTTCTCCGTAAATGCACTCATACAACGCTATATATTTGAATTCAGTGCGGGCCGCGCCGATCATCGCAACGCGCTACGCTCCTCCGCATCTCCGTAAATGAGGCCTAATGAGTTCACTTATTAAATCACTGCGCCATACGTGTCATTGATTGTTGTGTAAATCAAAATGAATAAAATAACTTATTTTGATAGTAGGTTTACGGATAGCTTACGGATGTACAATTACGTTCAACTTTCTTTTATTTGCTACGTATTTAGTCAAACTAAAACGTATCTATTTAAATTAGAATGCATTTTTGATATTATTGTTGGGTACCTACTACCTACACTACTAAGCTAGTTTTGGTAAACCTTAATAGGCACGTAAGTACGTAATTATTAGATATTTTATTTATTGTAATGACAGCGCGTTGTAATTTGTTAATGTTTAAATAAGATGGTTATAGTCAATTATAAGACACGCTCCGGCTGACTCGGGCTCTTGGCGGCGTGGCAAGTAGACAGACACGCGACGCGATGGGTGACTACTCCGGCGTGAGCAGTGCGTTGTAAAAGCAGCAAGGCAGTGGTAAATGGCAATCCATTCCGTACCGCGTAATAATATTAATCGATATTAAATCTTAATCTTGCGTTTCTTTGATTAATAGAAGTTTGCGTCGCGATAAGCACCTATAGAAAGACGTCTTGCTAAAGTTTTCGGCACGTTGTCTCTAGCACTCGGTATATACATGGTCTCACGCTATGTCCCCGAAGAAGCAGGCAGAATTATATTATACACACATTTAGTCAACTATTATTTTTAGACCCACGTAATAGTGCGGTTGCCCAGGCACAGTTCCAGAGACCGTGCTGCTACTAAGGCTTTATTAATAGCAAAGAACCTTACGTGGTGCAGTAGCCACGATAGCGCAGTAAGGCAAGTCTTCGTCACAGACGGTTACTTTGCTTTTGTCCCCATTGCACGTGGATGCTCGCTGACTGCGATGCACTTGCTCAGCAAGCGGCCCGCACCAGTAGCAGAGATGCCCTTCTACTTGTTCTTCTGCGTTCGCTGATACTGAAACATTATTAAATGGTATAGGTATAAGTAACTTTAGTCGCAAAAATGATATGGCTTCCATAAATGGATGTTCCTTGTGTCTGTTCTTTTAATTTTTGCAAAGTTCCCTGCTACAAGGAATTAGTTCTAGTCTTATTTTTAAATTCTGTTTTGTTTCTGGATTGTTTTCATTAGCATATGAATCAATTTAAATGTATAAAGTAAAATCCTGAAAAGTTACAAGTTGAAAGGGGCGGTTTTATTTTTCAATTATGTAGATATAGGTATCTACTTATTACGTATGTAGGTAAGTATTTATAATCAAAGGTCTTATTTAAGGATTACCAGTTTACCTACTCCATATTACTATTATGCTGTAGAATAAATGCGCAAGTGACCACAGTATACTAAGAACACGTTAAGAACACATACGTTTGAATGTGTGCGTGCGCGCCAGGCGCCGTGTACGTACGCGCTGCCACGCACACATTAGCATAATATACGGCAGAAATCGGAATACTGTGGCGGTAGCGTGGGCCGTACCGTGAGTGTGTCGTGTGATCGGGCGCGTTCAAGTACTTACGCTGCACGCCCGTTCGCGTTCGCCTGCTCTCTCGTTATATTATATAATACACGTTATATTATATAAATAAAAACATAGTGCTGCTCATATTACGCAAATAATATTTAATTAAATATTGAATAAAAAAATAATTACTATTTATTATTAACTAAAAATAAAAGTGACAATCTTAAGCGCCAACGCAAGAGTAGGCTCATAACTCGCCGAGCGGTCTTAAATAAACTACTGTTCTTAGTATACTGTGAAGTGACACTCTTAACTAGTCTACTCACTCAGTCGCGCACCACACGACTCAATTGGTGATCCTTGGCATTAAAAAGTACCTATATACTTTTGTACAGTCAGCATCAGATAGATTTGAGCTTTCTAAGTAGTCAAAATTATGTGAAGAACATCAATTCAATTTTATGTTCGCAGACATGGCATTCGAATTGTTGTAAGCATTCAGAGTGGTCAAAATATCTTAGCTATCAGTTGTCAATATTGTGTTAGCGGTTAGAGTGTCCATATTAATATTTTCGAACAGATCGTTCAATGGTTTCTATGCCTTTATACTAATCAAAAGTCATTGTCATTAAAGGCTCGCTTCAATCTTGGTTTGAGTAATGTTCCTAATAACTAAGGGCACATTTTTTTTATCTGTATTTCTGAACCCTACTGCACATGGTCGGGCGTAAGTCAGGAGAGTAATTTAGGCCCCTTTCTTTTCATAATTATGATCAATGACCTACCGAAAGTAATTGAACAGGCTACATGTCTGCTTTTTGCGGATGATATTAAGCTAATAGCATAATAGTTAAAGGCGTTGGAGACCATCTCTTGCTTCTAAAAGACATTAACAATGTTAATAGGTGGAGTAAAGAGAACAAACTATATTTTAACGTAGATAAGTGTTCATTGATGTCATTCTCTCGAGCGCGCAGCCCAAGTTACTATCCGTACCAGATGGAAGGACAATTGTTGCAGCGAGTTGCGGAGATAAGGGATCTCGGTGTCCGCTTTTGCGCAAACCTAAATTTCCGAAACCATATTGTGGACGTAGGTCAAAGGGCATACCGAAATCTTGGATTTTTCTTGCGACAGGCGAATGAGTTCACTAATATTGGCGCCGTAAAAGCTTTGTATGAAGCATTAGTCAAAAGTCACCTTGAATGTAACACAGCTATTTGGAATCCGCATGAGTCCAAGTATAAAGCAATGTTCGAGAGAATTCAGAATAAATTTGCTAGATTTCTTTACCTCAAGATATATGGAGTTTACCCAGGATTTTCATTAATCTATCCAACATTGTTTTTGCTTGGCATGGTAGGGTATTACAAGCTGGAAGTGAGACGGGAGGTGGCCCTTGATACGTATCTTTTCAAAGTGTTGCGAGGGAAAATTCACCATCCAACAGTACTGGGTGAGCTTAGGTTTAGCGTTCCGGATGACTACGCGGAACGGCGGCGGCGACCGCAGCTGCTGGCGGTACCGACAGCGCGTACAAACTTACTGCAACAAGCGCCACTGACGCGAGCATTGCGCACACTTAACTACGTAGCTGAGCGCATTGACTTGTTTTCGTGTTCAATAAACGAATTCACAAAGGCCACTTACTGGATAGCTAGTTGTGATCGACATAATAATCTTTAGTTTTAGTATATTAAGTGTGTAATTGTGTAACTTCTCTATCCCATTGGTATTTTTATTACTGTAATGATAGATGTAAGTATGTACGTAAATAAATAAATAAAAATAAATAAATAAATCTGGTTGGAGTCAAGCGAGCAGACGGATCGCCTGATGGTAAGCAATTACCGACGCCCATGGACACCAGAGGGGTTACAAGTGCGTTGCCGTCCTTTTAAAAAGGAGTACGCTCCTTTCTTAAAGGTTTGTAGGTCGTATTGGTCTGGAAATACCGCAGGCGACAGTTAATTCCACAGTTTAGTTGTTCTAAATTTTCTGGCTCGCACAAGCCAGAAAATTTCTGGAAAAACGCACTATATTGGACTGCCAACCATCTAAATGATGGGGATGGAAATTTTGTCGCGTAGGACGATGGCAAAAAGAGGCGGCAGGGATCAGTCTGAACAATTCCTTGGAGCACTCCCCATAGTAAAAGCGACAGAAGAAGCATAGCGACGCTACATCTCTACGCAGCGCCAAGGGGTCTAGCCGATTTAAAACAAACTGGCAGTCGACGATTAGAGTCGCTCTCCGTTGAAAGCGGTCCAGAGGGAGAAGTTGGTACTGGGGTACCCTTGCCCAAAGATGAGACCAGTATTCCATGTGAGGCCGAACCTGCGCCTTGTAGAGTAGTAGGTGGTGGGTCGGCGTGAAATACAGTCTCGAACTGTTGAGCACACCAAGCTTTTTCGAAGCAAATTTAGCCTTAACTAAACGGTAACTTAACTAAATGGCCGCGGAACTGGACTTTACTCGATATGTCGACACCAAGTATTCCAGTATTGGCTGAGGCAGTAATGGGGATGTGCTCAAAACGAGGAGATACGACCAACGGCGTTTTAGTGGTGAACGCGCAGACCTTTTTATTTATTTATTTTATTTATTGGAACAAAAAACAGTTACATGTTGGATTATAACTAAATACAAATCATACACCAAATATGTAACCCACATCATTGTTCACTGATTAACAAAAAAATAATAATACGTCATGCTACTCCGAAAACGTTGACAAAAGAATTTAAATAATAAAAACAATAAAAAACAATGAAATTACGGTACCAAATTCAGACAAACTAAATAAATTAAAAATTAAGGATTCATTGAACGAAGAAGTTCAACGGCCTGTTTTTTAAATTGGCAGTTAGAAAGAGCAAATATATCGATAGTAGCAAAATGTTTGTTGTAATTGTCCACAATGCGGCGAAGGGGTGCGCGTATGCCAGCGTTAGTCCTGCAAGTACCTGTATGGAACAGTTTGGGAACTCGACTTGTGTCTTTGTGGGGTTAAATCGGACCAAATTAAGTCTGCTCCAATCCGAGACTTTTTTAAAGAGGTCTCAATATCACACACAAGATTTATTCGGCTCTCAATGACGTTTTCCCGAGAGATTTTAGTGCGGCCGGTATAGAGAGCATCGCTCGTGCTGTCGTCCGCATAACAATGAATGTTGCTAATTTGCAACATGTCATTGATATGGAGGAGGAACAGAGTAGGCGATAGCACACAGCCTTGCGGGACACCAGCATTTACAGGCATGGAGTTAGAGCATTCACCGTCGACTGCGACCTTAATGCTGCTGTCTGCTAAAAAGCTAGTGACCCATTCGCATAATTCCATTTTTTTCGAGAAAAGGGGGGGTTATGGCTATCGTTCTGTAATTGGACGGATTTGAGCGGTCGCCTTTTTTTGGGATCGGGTGTACCAATACACTGTGATTCCGCCCTAGGCCATAAATTGAAAAATTTCATTGTCTTACTCCAGTAAGATCACCTCATTAAGTCATTAGCTAGTTCACATACTTCCAAAAACTATAAATACCAACGTAATTAGGTCAAGGTATCATTCACTTTTGTGCAGCGGAAGTGAGCGCATCGCGATACTAATTAACGCTACGTGTGAGTCATTAAAACTTAATCACGTTGTTTTTGAGTGTCACCATTTCAAATCAAGTGTTTACGTATTGTGAATGTATGGATGTTCAAGAGCAAGGTATGTACTTTTATTATCAACCACTTTTTTTTTTATGCACATATTATTTTGTATCATTTTATTATTGAGGGTAGTTTTCTTTTTAAAAAATGTGATGTATATTTATATCTTTTGGACCTACAACTTTTCGCTGTACTTTGCTGCCCTTGAAGCATATCTTTTTAGAATAAGGAGAACATCCTTATAAAGGGCTATAAGTTTCATCTGCCTCTTCCTGCCTCTTCTTACGTTAGTGGGCTGTCAAAGTATGTATGCCCATAGAATAAAAATAAAGTCATTTTTTTAAGTTCAGTTTTTATATTGTTTCAGGTACATTTTTCAAATGTTCTGTATCGAGGATGTCAATTTTTAACATTTGGTACTCTAAAGTGGGTAAACCAAATGAAAAATCACAGCATGTCCTGAACACTTTGACTGAAACATCATGCCTTTCTGATTACATCGAAAACATTAACCTAGAACCTTTAAGCCTTAGAATTACGAATGTATGTAAACGAATTTCTCATTACTGGGCCAAGTCGAATCGTACTAAATCTAAATTCTTAGAAATGTGTTCAGATTGGCTGCATGAAATTGAAAATATTGATGTAGAGCGAACTAAGGTACGTGTATCTCTGAACTTTGACGAAGTTGAAGCATCAACATCTTCATCGTCTGGCCGTCCGAAAATGAACTTTGACGAGACCAGTAAACGTACAAAAAGGAGAAGATTAGCTAATTTGTCTAAGCAAGATCCTTCTCTTGTACATTCATTGCTTAGTGCTTCCGATGATAGTTTATTAACTTTTCCTGAAATCGATGCTAACGAAGTTTTATCGCTCATTGTCGAAGCTCACTTAACTCGACATCAATATTTATTAGTAAAGAAATTTATAAACAATAAGTTTTCAAAAAGCATTTTGCCATCTTACCAAATTGTTGTGGAATCGAAAAAACACTGTTATCCTCCAGATATAACTGTTAGGGAATCATCTGCCGAAGTCGAACTTCAAAGTTTATTAGATCATACAGCCTATCGGCTTCTCAAGTCTCAAAAGGTTGTTTTGGATAGGGTACCTAAAGAATCCCAGGATAAGATAGCTTTGATAGGGAAATGGGGTTTCGATGGCAGTACAGGGCATTCTGAATATAAACAGTGTTTTTCTGACGCCACTATTGAAGACGGTAGCTTGTTTCTTACTTCATATGTGCCACTTCAGCTTGTTTTGAAATTAGATACTGGAGAAAATACCGTAGTTTTGTGGAAAAATCCTCGTCCTTCGTCAACTAGATACTGTAGGCCTGCACGCTTTCGATATTTGAAAGAATCGACTGCAGTATCAGTTGAGGAAGAAGCATATTTTAAAGAGAAAATAAGTAACTTACAGCAAACTGTTTTCAAAAAAGAAGATCAGGAATACCGCGTTACTCATTGCTTGCAATTTACTATGGTAGATGGCAAAGTGTGTAATGCACTTAGCAGTGTTTCCTCGTCTAAATGTTATATTTGTAATGTCTTGCCCAGCGAAATGAACCAAATTGACAAATGTTTAAACAAGAAAGTCGATGAGAGTAAATATGAATTTGGTTTATCACCTCTTCACGCGTTAATACGCTTCTTTGAATATTTTGTTCATGTCGCATACAAGTTAGATGTTAAAAAATGGCAAGCTAGATCTGAAAATGACAAAATTCTTGTTGCAGCAAAAAAAACATATATTCAGACTCAATTTAGAGAAAGATTAGGTCTTATAGTGGATAAGCCCAAAAGTGGCGGAAGCGGGACCTCAAACGATGGTAATACCGCCAGACGGTTTTTTTCGAACTCAGAAATTTCAGCTGAAATTACTGGGATCAAGAAAGATCTCCTAGATCGTTGCTGGATCATACTTCAATGTTTGAATTCGGGATATAACATTAATAAGACGAACTTCGAAGAGTTCGCATTAGAGACAGCTCGGCAATTAGTTGCCGAGTATCCGTGGTATAACATGCCTGCTTCCGTTCACAAAGTCCTAGTTCATGGTGCTAATGTTATTGATCACGCTTTATTGTCAATCGGAGAGCTGTCTGAAGAAGCAGCTGAAGCAACTAACAAACACATCAAATCATTTAGGAGAAATCACACGCGAAAAATGAGTCGCATTTTGACCAATACTGATTTAATTAATAGGCTTCTTCTTCATTCACATCCCTTCATAACAGGTCTACGAAAGTTACCTGTCAAAAAAAAGAGTGTACTGTCAAAAGCTGTTTTAGATTTGTTATGTATTTAAAGGTAATTTTGCCAATATTTCGTATAGTTTGTAGGTTGTTTGTATTTAGAAAATAAACTTATTTTATGTATTTTTGCTATTTTATTTTATTCTTTTGTGGTTATTGTTAATACAAATAACCATTATTTACAGTTTTACTATTAAAATTCGCAATATAAAATGTTTTAGATACATCGATCGTCTAAAATAAAATTACTGCAAGACATTTTTACACCTAAATGTTGTTAAGAATTTTTTAAACTTATATAATATATTATAATTTTAATTATTTACATTTACCTAAATATATTCCAACGTGTAAAATAATAAAATACTTTTTATAACGGATTTGTGTATTTATGACCGCCTTTGTATGAAACATGAATCACTGTGCAATGCTGACTTCCATGATGTCGGGACTACGCCAGAGGAGTAAGAGAGCCAAAATAGTCGTGGTTGGTCTTAACCGGCGCCAACTCAGGAGCGCACATCTTTAACACAATAGGAGGGATTCCACCAGGCTCACTCGACTTATGGATATCAAGGGATAGTAGTGCTAAGCGCACTGAGCGTTGGTATAACCGGATATCCGGCATACAACCGTCACACCGCGGTATGGTCGAAAGTCGAGTAGGACGCAAAGAGTTTGCCCAGAAGATCGGCTTTCTCTTTTGTGTCTTGGGCCAACGAATCATTGCCCATGTGTAGGGTTGAAAAGAATGGCTTGCAGCAATTTCCTTCGATAGCTTTGGCAAGAGACCAGAATGCACGAGTTCCCGAATGAAGACCCTCAAGTCTCTCACCAATTCTACTGATGTGCTCCGACTTCGCCCATGCAATGTCTCTTTTGAAGGAACTCGATACAAAGTTATACTCCTTTTTTAGTGCGCTAGTATTTACATCACATGCTGTCACCGCATTAGCCCAGGCTTGGTGAGCTTCCTGCTTCCTGCGAGATGCGTTTTTGGAAGATGGACCAAACCAAGGCCGAAATTTGCCACCAATGGAGACCGCAGAGGACAGAATAAAAAGCTCCATACCCTGTAGCACCACATCAGCAATAGAATCAGCAACGGCATTGGGATCATCCGGCGAGAAAAATACTTGCCCCCAAGGGTAGGCGCAAAGAAAGACCGCATCCCATCCCAATCTGCTGACTTGTAGTGCCACATATGGCGGCCGCCTGCGACACGCGATTGCGGCGAGCACGTGAGACGCACTGTACTCCGGACAAGGCAGTGATCTGAGAAACCAAGTGGGGCGCCAACAGATACGTGGTAGTCATCCGGGTGTGAAGTCAGCAGAAGGTCCAACAGTGAAGGATTATGGCTCTCCACATTTGGGATTCCCGTGGGCCTGGTAACCAGTTGTGTCAGGCCATATGCAAGGGCGAAGTCATGAACAGATCTCCCCGCATGATCGGTCTTACTGGAACTGAGCCAGTCGGCGTGGTGGGCGTTAAAATCGCCATGTAAATCGATCTCTGCGGACGGGATCTGCTGCTGCACAAAGTCTGAAGCCATCTGGATGTGCTCAATGAGTCGGTCAGTTTCGGTGTCGCCGTTATGGGACCTATAGAGGCACGCATAGATGCGGGGATGGACATCGCTGTCTACACGAAGCCATAAGATTGAGAGGTCCCTACCTTCAAGATTGCTGAGGCGACGAGAGCTGATATCGTCTCTGACATACACGCTTACTCCGGCCCTAGACAGAAAGGAGTGTTCTAGTCCGTACCCAGGGTAGTTGAGGTAGGATGTGTCTGCTGGAAACCGATATCTGCGTCTCGGTCAGGAAGAGCAAGGTGTCTCGAGGTGGTAGTGAACAGCATTTAGATTACTATGTAATCCCCTGATGTTGCAAAAATCCACGGCCAGCGTGGCAGTGGGTGCCATGGTATTTTTACTCTTGCCTCGGGCATTATTGAGCGCAGTTTTGCTCTTCCCCCAGAACACGAGGGGCGACCTGGGCGTTCTATTCTATAATTCTTGTTTGATATTTGATTTATCTACCAACGCCTTATGCTGTTAATTAACGTCTAGTAAGTAAATAATTTGTATATATATTTCAATTTAACGTAGGTATTATAAGTATAATTACTATAGAGGATAGCCGTAGTCGCTTGCCACCTGACGAATATAATGGCCAATGTTATATTGTCCCGTTGGGAACACAACTTGGGATGAGGGCGGAATGGTCAATATTATTATTTATTTTAAAATTATTTAGAAAGTATACATGGCGTCTACATAACAAGCCCTTTTATTTGATATATCACACGGTATAATTCAGCAAACTTGTTTATAAATTGACTATACGGTGCTTTGCTATCTCATTAAAATACCTGCATACTTTTTCTCATTATTTTAATTATAATATGATGTTAGAATACTAAATTATATTTCGTTTCCAAGAATCATTCGAAACAAATAACATGTCAGTTACGTCATGCAAGAAATTAACGAGATGGGTATTCAAGGGAAAAAGGTAAGCAAAACATTCATTATTAAGTTTACTCCAAAATATACTCTTGTGATGTGTAATATGTCTATCGCCTATGTATTATGTACCTATGTATAACTATGTAACCAAACCGAATATATATTGATTGTAGATCATGAAATAGATCAGTATTGTATCGTCTAAGCTCGTGTTTTATTTAAACTCGATCCCTACATCATATGGCGACCCTGCCACAGGGGCCAGCCTCGCGCGCGCAATTCGATATCGTGCCGAAATAGGAAAGTGAACTTTGTCCCCACGTGTAGCATGAACATTGAACAATAATTATGCATTTGAAAAGAGATTGTTCTGGACTGTCGTTTCGATACGTACGAATTGTTCACGGGGTGACGAAAATTTGCAACAATGGGCAACCCACAGAGTAACTTGAAGGAGCAGGTGGTTATATCTCAGGCTGCGACTGGTAGTGGTCAAAATTCGTCGCAGACAGATCAGCTTTTATACCACGCAAGTACCAGTAACATTATCCTACTGGTAATTGTCCTGTTGTTGGGGCTAGGAGGCCTCTTTATCGCATACAGGCTCTACAGAAGGTGCCACAAAAAGATTGTAGAGAGCCACGTCAACGACTTGGTGCTAAGGAGATATGCGAGTATTCTTCGCGGCCAGCAACGTAAGCAGGTACACGATGATATCGTGTAATAGCGTATGAGATGTTTAGGTGACACAAAGCGTCGGAAAAGTGCGTACCCATCAGTGCGGTCAGTGCGTATATATCTATGAGTGCTGTCAGTACGTATAATAACGGTTATAATAGTGCGTGTAGTTGCGTATAAAGTGCGTATAATAAATATGAAATAAGTGCTAAATCGTAAAAATCGGTCAGTACCGCGGTATTGAAATGCAACTCGAGACCCTAAATAGGTAATATGCTATAGTGACAGTGTCAGGAACCGAAATGTTTGGTATGTATGCGTTGTTTAAATGTAATCAGTGTATCAATTTAGTAATATAAAAGCTCCATGTTATTTACAGAAAGTTCTTAGCGGTTATGTATTTTGATTATGTATTGTGATGGGTCTGATAATGATATAATAAGTATTACATTTAATGGCAGATTTTATTAACGAATTGTGCGATGAATTAATAAAAATAAGAAAATATTTAATTAAAATCGGCCCAAGTAGGAGACAAGAGAGTGTTTGTAGCAAGAAATTAAATGAAGCTGTTATTTTGTATGATCAATTTAATAATTATCTAAATGAAATTTCGAGAGTTAAGAAGTTTAAGGATTTAGCAGAGATAGAGAGGTTTGATAGTTATTGTGATAAGTTTAAGAAATTGTACTCTGAAATTTCTAATTTGTGTAAAAGCTGTCAGTTAACCGACCGTTCAAAAATGGCGAAATTTGATTTGAAGGTAGCCCTTGGCTTATTGCCTATCATGAATGATCAAGAAACAGTAACGAGACAATTAATAGATGGTATAGAGTATTATAAATCCGTTCTAGACGATGATCAGAAAAGAAACTTGATAGAATTTGTTTTAAAAAGCAGACTATCACAGCGTGCTAAACTGCAGTTGGCTGTCAAATATACAAAGGTTTCTGAATTGTTGAAGGATATGAAGTTACACTTGTTGCCAAAAAAGTCGTCCACTGCCTTACAGAGTAAATTACATTCTATAAAACAAAATGAAAAGTCAATTTCGGATTTTGGTCAGGAATTATCGAGTTTGTTCGTCGACCTTACGATTTCGCAGGCCGAAGGACACGCCGACTCTTACGATGCTTTAAAACGCGTCAATGAAAAGCTCGCCATCAAGCGTTTCTCTGAAGGGCTGCGAAATCGTAGGCTGAGCACAATTATAGCTGCAAGGAATTTTAACTCATTAAATGATGCCATACAGGCAGCGGTGGATGAGGAGACTGAATCATTCGCAAACACTTCGTCAGATATTCTGTCAATGCGGAGGTCTAATGGACAACATATAAGACATTTCAGAGGTAACCAGAGAGGATTCCATTCGGCCCCAAGAGGTAATTATTATTCTACCAGCTACCAACGCGGCACGGGAGGTCACCATCACCAGCGCGGAGGTATGCGGAATTGGAACCAGCCTTTACGAGGGAACCGTTCGGGGCGAGGATTTCAAGGTCAGTACCATCGCAATTTTTCTAATAATTCCAATAATAAGAGAGGCGTCCCGAAAAGCCAAAATGTACAAGTGATTACCAGTAATAATAGCGATAATTCAGCAGACGAAAATGTTCAGCAGTTTTTTCGTCCCTGAAAGTAAATTTGTTTTCTCTTATGATAATTCGCTAGTTACGACGTTGTCTATAAATAGCACAAAATATTTATGGTTAATTGACACTGGAGCTTCAATTTCAGCCGTTCCCTATAGTAAGATTCTAGAACAAAATATTCCAATACATAAATGGAGTACAACTATAAACGGTATCGGAGGCAAAGTTGATGCAATTGGATTTGTTTATCTAACGTTAGAGACACAGGGATATTATTTCAGTCATAAGTTTTATGTTTTTAAATCCCTGCCATGTAAGGCGGATGGCATAATTGGATATGATTTTCTAAACAAATTTAAATCATGTATTGATTTAGAATGTAAACAATTGTCTTTATACACCTCTTCGAATAATAAAATATATTTACGTTTAAATAGACAAGAGTTGCAATCTTTTAATATACCGGCGAGATCAGAGTCTATACACTATGTAGAAACCAGCTTGACAGAAGAGTGCGTAGTTTGTGCGACTGAGTTGCGTAAAGGCATCTTTATGGCTAGTAGTTTAGGATTACCCGTAAATGGCAAAATTCCAGTTAGAATTCTGAACACAACTGAAAATTCGCTTACCATAGATGAAATTAAACCCACTATACAAAAGTTAAGCGATTATAATATCTGTGCATTTGAGAGTTGTTTACGTAACGCCGACCGTGTGAAGGCTTTATTACCTCAGCTTAATTTAAAACATTTAAACGTCGAAGAGCAAAGTGCTATTCGAAACATTTGCGCTAAATATTCAGATATATTTTATTTACCGGGTGACACTTTATCTACCACACCTATATACAATCATGAAATAAAATTAAAAGACAATGTAGATACAGTATATGTTAAGCCTTACCGATTGCCTTTCTCTCAAAAGACAGAAATTAAAAAACAAATCGACGACATGCTATCACAAAAAATAATTGAGCCATGTCAAAGCGAGTGGTCCAGCGCTGTACTTTTAGTACCTAAAAAACATGACCCTACCGGCGAAAAGAAATGGCGGTTAGTTATAGATTATAGGAAACTTAATAACTGTATTAAAGATGATATATTCCCTTTGCCAAACATTACAGACATTCTTGATTCTCTTTCAGGATGCGTTTACTTTACACATTTGGATTTACATCAGGGATTTTATAACGTCAACCTCGATAAAAATAGTAGAAAATATACTGCATTCTGTTCGGGACAATACCAGATGACCCGAATGCCTATGGGGCTAAAAACTAGTCCTAATTCATTCTCAAGAATGATGAACATGGCTATGGTTGGGTTAACTTATGACAAATGCCTTATTTATTTGGACGATTTAATCGTTTTCGGGAAAAACTTAAATTCAGCAGTGAAAAATTTAGTAGATGTTTTCGAAAGGTTGCGTAAAACTAAACTTAAACTAAATCCAGTTAAGTGTGATTTCCTGAGGAAAGAGATTTTGTATTTAGGCCACGTCATATCCTCACAGGGTGTTTTACCCGACCCACAAAAATTAGACATTGTGAAAAACTACCCCACTCCACGTAATTCAGACGAGGTAAAACGCTTTGTAGCTTTCGCCAATTATTACCGTAAATTTATTAAGAACTTTGCTGCCATTGTGCAACCGTTGAATAATTTATCTAAAAAGAATAGTTAATTTATATGGTCTGAAAATTGCCAAAAATCATTTGATTTGTTAAAAGAAAAATTAGTTTCCCCTCCTGTACTAGAGTATCCAAATTTTTCGGATGATAATGTGTTTGTTCTTCAAACAGATGCATCAGGATTGGCAATAGGAGCTATTTTAGCTAACCAAAATGGAAAACCAGTGGCTTATGCTAGCAGGGTTTTAAATAAAGCGGAAAAACATTACCCGACGATAGAAAAGGAACTTCTTGCCATTTTCTGGGCTGTAAAGCATTTTAGGCCTTACCTTTATGGTCGTAAATTTAAAATTTTGACTGATCATAAACCACTAGTATACTTGTTTAATATAAAGGAACCTTCGAGCAGATTATTAAAATTTAGAATGCTGTTAGAGGAGTACGATTTTAGCGTGGAATTTATTAGAGGCTCGGCCAACGCAGCTGCAGACGCGTTGTCTCGGGTTATCTTAACATCTAGGGATCTACGGGATATGCATGAAAGTACGATGAACGTTATGACGCGTGCACAAAGAAGAATGTTAAGTCGTGAACAAGACGCTTCGGATACTATAGTTTCTACTGACGAGAGGTCTGATCAGCCGAACGTTGTGGAAACTCATAGCAAACCGAAGAAGTATGTTGAACTAAGATTTATAAACAATACAGAATTAAATAGATTAAAGAAAGAATGTAAGGTTGAGAATAGTAGTGGATTATTGTGTTATGTACCGAATGATATGATAATATATATCAAGCTCGCTACCCGATCGCATATTGCCCCAGACGCATTTGCGAGGGAGTTGACAAAGTTTTGTAAAGAATTATGTATAAATGAAGTGTATTTTATAAAGAGTAAGATGAACGGTACGTTTATTGATGAATTAGCACGAACTATAAAGAATATGAGTTGTTGGACCGGTCCCCGATTGTGTATCTTAAAAGATATCGAAAGAATAGATGACAAAGATGAAAGACGAGTTATTCTCAATGACTTTCATCTGTTGCCTACGAGTGGCCACGCGGGCATCAGAAGAATGGTCAACAATATTAAAAAATATTATTTTTGGGCAGGTCTCGAGCGCGATGTCATTAAATTTGTTAGTAGATGTGAACAATGCCAAAAACAAAAATACTCAGTCCCCGTTAAAGAACCTATGTCAGTTACAACCACAGCTCACTCTGCCTTCGAAAAGCTATATTTAGATATTGTAGGACCTTTAGATAAAGACAATAATAATTTTTCGTATATTTTAACGCTCCAATGTGAATTAACCAAATATGTAGAATGTTATCCATTAGTTACCAAAACCAGTAAAGAAATAGCCAGCAGTTTTGTAAACAACTTCATACTACGTTATGGAGTGCCCAGAGAAATAGCCACCGACAGAGGAGCCGAGTTCATGTCCGCGACAATACTGGAGGTATGTAAACTTCTTCACATACACAAATTAAATTCTACCGCCTACCACCACGAGACCATAGGCGCACTTGAAAATTCACATAAAAATCTGAGTGCCTTTTTACGTATACACACAAATAGTCACCCCGAAACTTGGAGTAGTTGGCTGCCTTATTGGTCTTTTAGTTACAACACTACAGTTCACACGCACACCAAATATACACCTTTCGAATTAGTTTTTTGCAAAAAGTGTAATTTACCCAGCAACTTAACTAAAACAGTTGAACCTCTTTATAATTACGACAGCTATCCTTTGGAATTAAAATATCGCCTACAAGTAGCTTTAAAAGAAGCCAGAGAAAATTTAATTCAAACGAAATTAACACGCAAAGAAAGATACGATAAAAATTCTAAGCCAATTATGTATAAAAAGGGTGATTGGATCTTGATTCGCAATGAAGCAGGTAATAAATTGTCTGATATATATTTAGGTCCTTATATTGTTATGAAAGATGTTTCACCAAATGTAGAAATATTAAAGGACGGTAAACCTGACATTGTTCATAAGAACCGAACAAAATTGTTTATACCTAATGAATGATTACATGTAACCCACTTAATTAATTGTCTGTGTTTAATTTTGTTTATGTTTAAATGAATGTTTGCTATGAAACTTTACACCTTGTTATCGCACGGCGCTGAATGTCACATGTATCCTATGACATTATTAACGAGTGTTATAATCACTTACTGTATTTAATCGTTTTGATTTTGTAATTTTAAAAATAAAATAAACTATATACTTCATTTTATTTTTCTTTAAGGAGGGAGGTGTGATGTGTAATATGTCTATCGCCTATGTATTATGTACCTATGTATAACTATGTAACCAAACCGAATATATATTGATTGTAGATCATGAAATAGATCAGTATTGTATCGTCTAAGCTCGTGTTTTATTTAAACTCGATCCCTACATCATACTCTAACTACGGGTATTAAAATTGAATTTTCTCAATTGTGAAGATATTTTTGATTAGTATGAATGCATAGATACCATTGAACGACCTATTCGAAAATATTAATATGGGCACTCTGACAGCTAACACAATGTTGACAACTGATTGCTAAGATATTTTGACCACTCTGGATGCTGATAACAATTTGAATGCCATGTCTGCGAACATAAAATTGAATTCACGTTCTTCACATAATTTTGACTACTTAGAAAGCTCAAATCTATCTGATGCTGACTGTACCTATCCCTTCTTATTGAGTGTTTAACTGATTAACTGACACTTGATAGATTAAACTATAGAGCATTGCAGCGAAATAAATTTGTCGCATGCCTTGTCTGTTCTGGCAAAGTGTGATATGTCAGCTACGAAAGCTTTTGTCTTATTGTTTTATGTAAAGAACGGGACATTTTGCACTTCGCATTGCATGCAAAAGTAGGGGAATATAGCCGTATACCGAACACAGTTCCAGATTCTGTGCTGCTACCGAGAATTTCTTGACGTGAAAGCCAATAACATTATGCCTGGATCCGAGAAATCTGGTAAATTTCGGGAACGGAACGAAGCCCGAGACCTCATGCACATCAGTCCTATATACCTACTACCGCTTCGCCACCGAGGCAGTTATTATTGGTATAAATAGCCGTAGTTTTTTCTAGCTTGATTTCGAAATCAAAATGTTGGTACCTTCGTCTTTTATGGCTGGCTTCTTGGATACGCATTCAAATACAGATTTTTTTAGGATGGAACGTTATTTGTAATTGACAAGAAATTATAATTTTAACAATTACTTTACGTTAGACCAAAATATTTACACATAAACAGGCATGAATAAAAGTACACTGCATAAATTAATAGCAGCAAATGTTTTCGGCAGCAGCCTTTCTTATTATAGGTAGAAAGGATACGAATCTCATACGTTCGTATGAATTTGTGTTCATTGTTATAAACTTGCGACTTCGTAATGAGGAGATTTAAAAAAAAAAAATGCTATTGCAGTGTATCGTTTCTTAAATAAAAAGGAAAATATGTTAAAATCAATATCATTTTCACTTCGCTCATGAATTTAATAATACTACATATGTTTTACGAATTTAAGAATAATATTAAACCTTTAGTAAAATTTACCAAAACTACAGTTATGTAATTTTCCAACGGAAAAATATATGTAATGGGGGAATCGAACCTGTTATACTCAATACACTTATTACCACATAAAAGTATTTTCTAGTCAAGCTTACGGATCATTGTTTATACTGTTTGTCGTAGTATTTTGCAGCTGTGCGTATTCTACTGGGCTAGACTATTATCCAAGAATCAGATTTCAGCCGTTACATAACTCTCGGCACCAAAACATCCTTGCTCTATGATTGATCCACTTATCCTGTCATTCGATATGTCAGTTGCCAGTTCTGCGTGTCATCCGCGCAAGATTTCGCAAACAGAATCTGACGAATCTTAACGATACATAACAACAATATATCTTAAAATAACACACAGACGCGTGTTTTTAACGAGATGTCTTACAAAATTGATTATTCCCGGTACAAAAACACATTTTCAAAGAACCCTTTTAAAATAAGAAATATAAACGGGTACTGGTAATTACGTTTATTTGGTTGAGAAAGCCGAGAATACGTTTATTTGACTGTTTTGACAAACGTCGGTTGTTAAGTGAACTTCGGTTGTGTTAATTAACATTTAATTGTCCTTTCTCCTTAAATTTTCTCAAGTGGTTCCTTGGGTCTGATTTTGGAGGCTGTACCTACCTGTTTTTAATTACTACAGTCAATATTATTCGCTTTACCTGCCTCGTTGAGTTTGTGTTTGCAGTCAAAGTCATTAAAATATTATTTGTTTGCGGCGTGTTTGTTATGCTTACGCCGATCGTAAGGACTACTTTTTGATATCTGGTTTTATCGCTTTGATATTTGGTTTTGCTAATGCTACAGCTATCTGGAAGCATGGACCACGTTCACCTGCCTGGGTAAGCTCGTAAATCCGCCAGGCGTATGACATTAGTGACTTGTCATGACGACACAGACATGACTAGTCAGATTACTTAAGCTAAGACTGAGGCACACAGCACGTTTCACTGGCAGAACACGGCCAGTAAAACGTGGTTGAAACGGCAAGCGTCAAAAATGTAAACAATATGTATGATTGCGATGATATATATAATATACTGAGAGCTGCAGGAAGTATCAGTAGGTAAGCTATTAACTGTATTATAAAGCAGGAAATGAGTTTAATTCGGCTGGAGACTGCCTCGTTGGGCTCCTTTGTGACTGTACTTGCTAACAACACAATCGTGAGGTTTTTGGTTGGACAAGTGTAATACGGTTTTCTTTTTCATTTCTAACTAAAACTTAACAAGGAATTTCTCAATATTTGTACGCAAACGTGCTCATAGGCGAAAGACGTTAAGGTCGCCTTCTATGGCGTGGTACCTAAAAACATAGCTTGCACACGTAGTTAGTCTGTGTTATCTAATTGAATCAATAATTAATTTTAGCATATCAAGCAGACGTTACTGCATATGCAGTAACGTCTGCTTGATATGCTTTATTAATTTTTTTAATTAATTAATTTGCTAAACTTGTAAATTCCCTCAGAATTAGACATCGATGTTTAAACTCTTATTTCTACCTTGCCCTTCTAGCCTCATACAAAGCTATATGCTATGCCTCAAACTTCTTTTCTGATTCATTAATAGTAGAATGAAAGCATCTCTGCTTATATCCTCAGTCTTTTAGGAAACCTTGTATCCTCTCAACTTTTCCCACGGCACCTATGTATATGTAGGACAATTTCGAAATATTAATGCACCTAATAATTTTATTATCAGTACCAGATCGTATTTTAAATCTACCATATAACATATTAACGCAACGACCGACAATTAATATACACTATAACGATTTATTGTAACTATCCACAATTAATGAACTTCAAAACTGGGACATCAATATTTGAAATTGGAGCGTCCGCGTGTGGAATTTAAGCATCGAATAGTTGGAGCGGCGGTTACTAATTCGTTCAGAAATGAGTGGCTAGTACATAATCATTAATTCACGCGTTGCAGCCGGTAGTTCAGTGTTCATTACTCTTTGGACGTAGTTCCTATGTCAATGTAAATGTTTGTGGTCGCCGACATCGTCCGCAATCGATGTACGGGACGGAACTCGGTTAGTATTGACAGTTCTAGAAATGTATTTATCAATGACTTGTTATCGTTTAATGCACTAAGCTCGTTATACTTGCTAATGGACAAGGACTTACTGTCGTAGACTACACGTAGGTACGTACATGTAAGACGTAGTATCATGTTCGATCGATTTGAGGGCAAATTAATTGAATAGATAGGTTGTCTAACAGACAAGTTGTTGGTTCAACAGCTTGTTCAAATATTTGTAGAAGTAACAAAATGTTAGCACACGCCCCGTAATCACCTTAATAGTTTTCCACTAACTAGACTGTTATGTCTCTAAGGACATTTCTTGGGATTTCAGGTGGAGAGAAAACGTAATTGGTTTGTTTCCATACCAGAAGTCTTAGCAAACATCCAGAGATAGAAACGTTTGTGTGTTAATGCGATGTATTTTGTCTCTGTGTTAAGCTAGATTAATAATAAAACGCTCATTGTTTTAAATAGTCTGACATGATGATTGAAGTAATAATTAGATTAAATGAGGTGATTAAATACGTACTTCAGTTTTTACGTACGAACATATTTTTTACGGTTAGGGACATTTATTTTCAAAATTTACTATCACTTACAGAGAAAATATTATATATATTTTTTTATAAAAGGTCTTTATTTTGCCTTATTTTTGTGAGTAAAAATTTACTGAAATAATGGATGGCGCAGCAGGCAAGCGATTGCTTCGCCGCTGCTTTAGCGCTGAGTATTGTGCGTTCGAATACCAGACGTGACAATTATTTGTATGATCCACAAATTATTGTTTTAATCCTGAGTGTAGTTTGTGTCTAGTCCTTGTTAGTATAGACTTTATAGAGATCATCATCAGAGTTTATAGTGTCTCGTAATACAAGGTACGAAAATGTCTTAGGTAAAAGAAAAATAGACATTATTGATTACAGAGAACTTTTTGTATATCACATAAATACTGTGGTACATTGGTATATTTTAACACTGTGCCTTACAGGTTATCTGTTAATTTTTCCGCTGCATCTGTGAGATACCTTTATATGCGTATGGTTTCATGTTAAAGTTTAATGATAATAATGAGTGGCATTAAAGTTTTGCCGGGATAGTATCTGTACACTTACAATTTCGTAATTAGTAATTGCGAGTTATTTCACTTCTAAAATAAAATTATAAGTTGAAGTTGTATGCTATTGCTTCTTAAGACTGCGCCGAGCGTAAGACAGATAATGACAGAGCCCGTGCGGCGCATATTCAAATCGGCGCGCGGCCGCTATAGTAATATTGTATGGAGGATTTGAAGAGCTTTTTTGATAAATATGTATCTTTATTGTCAATCAATAAGTTAAATATTTGGGACGGACAAATTGTAATATAACTATTTATGTTTCGTTTAAGCTGTAAAATAGGATAGATTTCTACAGTTATAATTTAAAAATCACGTAACACGCGCTTACGTTTTTGCAAATTTATGTAATTTTGTAGGCGAAAATAATAATTATTTTAAGTTTTTTACACGGAGTAATTGTAAACACATTAATTGTTATGGTAAATGTATATTTTATATTTGTATTAAACAAAAAGTGTTGATTTTATTCACTTAACTGTGACCCCCTCTTTTGGCACATTTCGCTCGGCGCAGTCTTAATCCCAGGTTTTGCTAGCAGCAGATTTATTTGTAACTGTTACAAGTTAAACAACAACTACCTACAGAAAATTTAGTCAGTTATAATACATATTACAAACCTAGGTTTATTGTGTACGTCTTTTATAGAAGCTAAATAATTTAAATATAACTGAGGTAGATGGACAACGTGTGGGTGTAATACTTAGCCAAATCAATTAACAGATAGAATTGTTATTTGATGTCGAGGAAAGTGTAAATTAAATTTAAATAGATTTTATAATTTAAACAGTACTAAAGTCAGTACTGTAATAGTCGTATGAGTAGTAGTGTGATAGTTCCAAACTTATGTAATAAAATAATTTTAACATTCGTATAAAATAGTTTAATTTAAATGTATAACATCTGCGTAAACTTAAGACAATATTAAATATTTTCCACATTTAACGCAAATACGTCGTAGATAAATGTATCTAAGAAAGGCAAAGTAGAGATTCTTCACCTCTGGATTACCCAAAATATGTTATATAATTAGGGATCAATAATTCTTATTAGTACCTGAAAATTGCCGTACAGAAAAACCATACAACACATTGCTCAACTCAGATGTCGAACCCGGGACCACACGATCACTGTATCTACATGACATTGCGACGTAATAATATTTGCCTATGACATCATACCCCACAAATTCCTATTTACGTGACTCGGAGAGTATCATTGGATATTCGTATTCGAAACCAGCATTGTGACGTCACAACGTGGCGAGCTACATACATTTACAATATAATTAATAAGAGCGATGGATTTAGGACGGTGGAATATAAAATAATTTACATAAGAGTGTAAAGAGCGTCGTTGGTCCCTTGGCGGAAGTTTGCGCTTAAATTTGCGAGTCCTGGATTCGATTTCGAAAGTATTGGAATATCCCAATACTTTCGAAATCGAATCCTGGATATCCTAATCTTAACTAGTATTATCAATGCGACGAATGTGAGTTTATTTATTTGTTTGTTACGCCTTAACTACTCAACCGATCATCATGAAATTTATCAAACACGTTTTTAAGGAAACAGATAAAGAGATAGGGTACCTTTCATCTAGAAAAAAAGTATTTTTACTGACCATCTGGGGATCGAACCCACAACACTCAGCGCGGCGGCAGTGGCGAGGCGACCACTGAAACCATTAGGTACGCCATCCGTGCAGTAATGTATAATACGGGTACTATATGTAGCAAATTAGCAATTAAGGTCAGAACATCAGTCGGGTCAGATTCAAAATTGGACTCGTAACTTCAGGTTAGGAAAATCAATAAATTTTAACAAGAATACGTGTATTGTAGGTTTCGGTGACGTATGAATATTAAAATTAAACATTATCGGTCAGTTAAAATTATGGGGTTGCCTCATGGCCTATTTTTGTGTTTTTGTGGAGTATTTATGAACTTTTCAATTCTGTTGGTTGGCATATTCGATCACTGGCTCAAGAAATGTTGTTGTGTTTTCTCCCCATCCCTCTTTTTATATTTTAAGGACAACCCCCTCATTAGGATTTATTACTATGTTGCGGGGCACTTTACAAACTTTCAAACAACGGTCACAAATGTTTTAAAAACAAACGTTGAAAAAGAGCAAACAGTTATTTTTCAATGTTTGTACAGTAGCTCGCGAAACAGGCCTGATGATTGTATTTTTAAATCTAAAAAGGAAAGAATGGCCGAGATATCCTAAATACCAACAATAACTTATTATAAAGATTACTATATCCACTTATGAATGGCGATAAACTAATTAATTTTGACTGCACGGATGGCGTAGTGGTTTAAGTGGTCGTCTCGCCGCTGCCACTGCGCCGAGTGTTATGGGTTCGAATCCCACGAGAAATATAACTTATGCAGTGTATAGTTTCAAAACAAATTAATAGATGTAACTTTGATGAACTGAAGTAAATGAGTATTTTTAAGTTATCGAGTGAACATGTCTCCTATAAAACTTGAAAAAAATCATACTTTTATAAATAGTACCCATATTTAGATTTTAATAGTATTTAATTAAAATATCAAAGAAATGTAGAGCGAGTTATTTTTAGTAGAATCTGGCGAAAATATTAGCTATGCAGTATACGTTAGTTTTAACATAATGTATTTAATTTAATTTAATAACAATTAAACTAAAGGCGGTCTTCACGTCGCAGGCGTTTTTGATAATGTTTAAACAAACAAATCAAATTAAATATTGTTATGTCATATTGTAATTTACTGCAATTTAGAATCGAACCCGCTATACTCGACATTGGGAAACGGTTGCAATACATTTTTATTTATTCAATATAAAGTACAACACCAACGTACTTACACATACTTCTTTATTTGGGCGCCTACAGAGTAAACGTAATAATCATAAAATATGTTTTCCATCAAACAAAACAGGGCAATTTAGCAACAGCATATTTTGTATGGCCCCTCGAATTTATAACCATTTACCATTATACATATTGAGATGTTCCACAGATAAGTTTAAAACGCTATTGAAGCAATTTCTTTTTAATAAGGCATACTACACACTGAAAGAATATCTCGAAGACAAATATGGCATCCAATAATATAATTAGCTTTTAATGACTCATAATTAAATTCACTTGACTTATATAATATTATCTAAATTGACTTGTATAATGAAAACAATGACATGGATAACATTTAATTAATTAATATTTATATTGATTCTGATTATGTTTCATGTGAACCTCAATTATAACTAGAGTATGTTTAAATAATTTAATATAAAAAAATTAATAAATGAATAATATAATCTGAGCAATATTGCATGCCAATTGGCGGAATATAGCTGCACTAAATGTTTGTTCAATACTGATAAAACTATGTTAACACCACTGTAACAACCTATATTCGCAATAAACTATTTGAATTTGAATTTGAACGTTTTAAACATCTACAGCGAAATAAAAAAAAATTGTAGTATGTAGTATAGTAATGTAGTAAGTATTACATTCACTAAATAAAAAAATAAAAAAAAAATGAACAAGCATAAAATGGACATCGTCAAGGCAAAACTTGTTATTTTCCACCTAACAAGGACTTAGTCTTCGTGTACAGGTTATAACGAAGCATTTGTCATAACTGAAACGTCGCAAAAATGATACATGTGAACAAAGTTAACGTTCATGGGAGCCATACGTCTGCACTGAAGGACGTACCTACAACATGAATTTCTTATGATGTAGTTGAATATACGTGTACTTTACTTTTTAATGAGAACCTCTTTTATTATTTAATGCGGATGCCGTTTGTTTATTTAAGAAGATTTCTGTTTAAAATTGAAACACAATTTGAATAAAAGAAGCAAACAGGATAAGCAATGTATGGAAGAGGGATGACTCGAAGGAAAGGTGTTTAGGAAATGTAATCGTACGAAACTATTTTCGAATATATTAGTTTTTTTGCTACTTCTACCGAAACAGCAAACTATATATTTTATAAACCAAGCTTAACCAGGTTTAAATAAATAATAGTTAGTAATTATTCAAATCGTATCTTATCTAAATCAATTTTGCTATTATTAATTTTATAAAAAGCCATTAATAGGCGTATTCACTATTATTTGAACCTATACCTACGATGCTTGCGAGATAAAAGTGTTATATTTTTCTGACTATCCCTTCAAGGATAGACTTGCGTGATGTTATGTTATGTCATGCACACAATAATAAATGAAGAATATCTAGCCACATCTTTTGATATCTATCTCTATTATACAGTGTCCTATTGCTAGTCAATATTGAACTCAAAAGAATGAAACTGTAATAACAAAGCAATATAATCCTACTACAGTATAAATAAAAATATTTAGACAATTGTATTAAACATAATACCATTGTCTCAATATCTACGCAGCAGCGTAGATTCTAAATTCGGTGTTACGAAGTGATATTTAGTATAAAACATTGAACTGCAGTACCACGATATAATAGACGAACTCATAAACGCAATAGCTCGATCTAAAACAACAACACTCAACATTTATTACACAAGTTTTCACTTTATTAGAAATGCTGAAGTTAGTGAAATAATCTGTATGAGCTACTTACCACTTAGCAAAATGAAAACCGTGCTAACGACAATCCAGAAGAGGCAGGACTTTGTTTTGTTTAGCGCCATCTGAATTCAAAACTTTCCATCATTACTTGTATATTATCTTCACAATATTACGCTAAATATATTTTGCTAAAATATACCTTGGATATTAAATTATTTTTTTGTATTGTATCGCAGAAAGAACGATGTCGTGTATAGGCCTGCGACGACTACGCGTCGACTATTCCAAGTTCGTAGCAGCCCCCGCTCGTAGACCTACGCGGCTAAGTAAGGGTCCGTACACACGACACACGTAATAACGCCAATCAAATACGAAACGCTACCTGTACTGTAATGTGTTATAATTGAACTTAATTCTTTTTTAGTGTAATATCTGATACATAAACGTTTGTGACACGATATATCTTTTAATACACTTATACTTGCTATTGGATTATTGATTAACTTTTAATCAAATATTTGATTGCATACAATATATATGTATTTTTTTTTTTTCAATCGGATGTGCGTGGTTTGGTGTAATATAGGTGAGGTTTGTATTAAGTAGTGGCTTACAACAGACCTTGAATTGCGTTTTTATACATCTTATTTTTAATTTCTCGAGTCTGTAATATTAAGCTCTATAGTTTGCAAGATAAAGTCTTACGTTTTAAGTCAGACTAAATACTTGCTGCCATTACTGGTTATATCATATTATTATACCCTTTTTATATAACGGTAATATTAAAAATTGCCGGTATTATTCATATCAATCAAACGTTTCTACATAAAATGTTAAGATGATTGATAACGATATAACTATCAAAATTTGCGTTTAATACGTTCCTGCCATACACTCAGAGCCGACTTAAGCTAATAATATTAAGTAATGTGATTGATAGGTTGAAGTTACTTCATGATTAAGTATATTCAATTTCTACAACGCATTAGAACGTGTAACAGTATTAAGTACCTACTAAAATATTCAATTTGCCGTATCACTAATGTATTAAAATATGTTGCTATAAAACGTCTCGTGTAACAGTTTACTTTATAGCTAAGCATTGACGTTATGGTCGACAAACTACGCCACATCACCGATTATGATGGGCGACATGTTAGCAACAAAACCTATATTTTATCGAACTGTGCAGAGCCCGTATATTATTCTATGACATAGCCATTTTCCTGGTTGTTTTCCTCGACATAAAGTAGCTTCTTAGAAAATAAGGTCTCTCTTTAGAAAATACGATCGTGCGGAGACAATAAATTGAAGCATGAATAAACACTCAAGAAAATAGATTACTTACCTAAAGACCGGGTGTTTATTTCTGTTCCGAGAATTACAAGTACCAATATACACAGAGTCAGGTATTGTGAACTACCATCGCTTGTTCCAAGATGGCGACAGCTGCTTCGACATTTTACGTAATTAAAGTAGTTAAACGACGGGGGTATTACTGGATTAAGTTTCAAAGAATAAACTATCTAGCCCGTGTAATATATAGTAAATTGTTATAGATTATCAGACTGTATAATTGTAAGAAAACGAGTTAAAAGTTTTACCAGATTTGTAATTACAATTAATTGCTTTGCGGAACAACTTTTACGTAATATAAAGAGCATTGTTGAGGAACGTTATTAAAAAGGAGTGATAAATTATTATTTCAAATAACTAAAGCTTAACAGAGCATTGTACCTTGTTATCTTTTGAGAAATATTATTACGCGATGTTGGCAGGTAAGTGGATAAGAAGTGAACATTTCGAAAGCTGCACTCTTATCCCACTTCTCCGAAATACCGCGTTATCTACTTACATGTTTTAATGCACAAAATATTTACTTACCTACACTTTGATATCGAAGAAGATCGAGTGCTTTCTCACAGTGATGATGTGTACCTACCTTTTTAGTGATCCGCACTAAAATTGATTGAATGGCACACGTAACATTTTCGCACTAGATTTTATCTTTCTGCCCTGGCCCTGACACTTCTTTACTATGCATTTTCTGAGGGCGAATATTTTAAACTTAAAATTTTTAAGAATACGCTAATGTGCTTCAACATTTCTATCTTCGATTATGACATCTAAATTTAAAAGATTATCCACTTTAAAAGTTTTAATTTCAGCACTTTGAAACTAGTACGACAGGAAAAATAATAATGCAAGATACTCAACTTTATCCCTTTGTTATAAATTTTGTAGTAAAGAACAGTCAACTTAAAAGTTATATCTCCCAAGCTTACACTAGTGGATATTATTCATGCTGACTTGAAGTTGGCTTACATTTATTATTTATGTCAATAATCTTATCTCGCAGCGGCAATACATTACCTGAGGTGTTAAAACATTCATGTATTGTGTAAGTTAATCTTAGGTAGAGTTCGGCTCGTGGCTTTGTGAGCAGATGTAGGTCATCGGTGCAGCCTGCAATGCGACGCTCCGCCCGCCACCGGCTCATCATAACGAACATTCTGCTGAATTTTTTATACCTACGACACGTTCGGTCCACTCCATGGGACATTCAAGAGTCATCGCTTCGTGCACTCTCTTTTGTTTCGTAAATAACTCAGTTCGAGGATATTTACGTGAACGTGGGCTGCATGTAGCGCGACGGAAGATATTTTTCCACAAAAAATGTACTTTTCCGATGTACCTATATGTTTCACGTTATTATTTAAACATTCACCGAAATACAGAAAGAGTTTAGGTAGCATATTCGGGTATAAATTTAAATAGGAGGAAATTTGGAATCTCGGTCAGAAAGTTGTCAGTGGTAAACATGGACGCAAATCTGTACAAATAGTGTCATTTATCGCATTCCTCTAACCCGACACCGGTGACACGTCGCCGCGTCAAATGAAGATGGAACACCCACTTGCCGACCCTTGAAATAAATCTTTCTGTAAAAGTTTCATTCCGCGGATTTAGAAAACCAAAAATTCAAGAGAAATTTTCTTTTAAAAAGACGCCATTAGATTTTATTTTACGTCTTGAAAGTTGGAACTTATTTAGCCCTATTAACTTGGAGGAGTTTTATTACAGAACCGAGTTCCATTTAGTTTTAGTATCTAATCTTTATTTTTGTGCGGTCTGCTTATTAAATTAGCATATGTATGCTTGCGTAAATATAAAGATTATTTGGGCGTTGTATAATATGATATTATCGAAATGCGCAGAGGTATTCATCACGTTTTTGAAGGGTGCTTCTGGATACCTTTTAGAGGGGGCTTAACCTCGTCGTTAATGGTGTGGATTTTATAGCGATGTGGAGTGTCAAGTGAAGTGTGGAGACGCGATTCTGGCGCCCGGAATCGCAGGATCGTGTTAGTAAATTGTAACGGCCGTGAACTTACGGCCGGTCACCGTGGCCCGATTGTAATGTAACTGCAGTGGGCCACTTAGTCCCCTTCTGACCCTGTTGTCAAGCCGATGTAAATATAAATGACCCTCGCGACAATGTTATAATTGTACCTATCTATGCTAACGATTTGCGTGCGAACATTTTTGCTCTGATTTGCATACACTGTGATGTATTAAGGTTTAGTTTTAAGGTTTTTGTTGAGGATTTAGGTAGATAATGCTTACCTCAAGGCTTCATATATATGTATAAGTAACGTTGAGGTGTAGAGATATCTAATGCTTAAATTATTTGACTCATGAAGAAAGTATATCACATGTTTGTAAATGCAAGACATTCGAATTTTTATTAATTGATAAAAAAAACGTGTTTATTTATCGATATCGTATTTTTGCAGAAATAATGACTGACATGATTTACAATTAAAGGTTATCAAGCCCGAGGATATTGTTGAATGTACAGATATATCGTATGTGCAAAATTAATGTTGAAAATGTTAATTGATATGATTAATTATTAGTTTACTCTTTATTAAAATCTAACTAATATTATAAAGACGAATGTGATTTTGTTTGTTACGCTTTAACGCCATAACTAGTCGACTGATCATCATTAAATTTTGCATACACGTTGTCAGGGTTACAGAAAAAGACCTTCATCCAGAAAAATAATGAATGTTGCCGATGAATATTTGTTGACAACATCTACATAATATGGGGCGCGCGAAGCGGTGGACAAAATCTAGTACACCATAATTTTAAATTGGTAGACTTGTTTAAATGTTTTATCCTGATATAACTATATATCATGGATACATAAACATATTTAAATGACCACGTTATTCTGTTACACGCTATGTATAGATGTCTGTGAAGGTAAAGAACGTTAATTTAGAACACAGGAATGCTTTTGCGGTTATCTTTACCATCAACGAGCTTAACCTTAGCTATTGTGATATTATTTGAACCTTAATCGTGTTGATTTATTTTACCTATTAGAAATCGCTTTACAATCGACAAGTTCAGGATTTTTGAATGGTAAATATCATGATACTGGTCTTATTTTTCCTAACAATAGAAAGACAGTATACAGAGAGTAGACCTTTATGTAAGTCATTCTACTTTATGTCCTCAAGATATAAACACAGAGAGACAATGAAATATTCTTTAAAATGTTATACACGTATTAATATTGTTAAGTGCAGGAAAGCACAAGCATATTTTTGTTAAAAGTCTTGCATTTCGGTACTTGTTGAAACGATATTTAATGAGTGGAAAAAATAATTTATAAATTCTATAACATCTTAATGTTTTCGGATTGTGTGGCAATGTCATTAGATATTTTATTCGAAGACTTATAAGAAATCTACATCAAAGTGAACTAAATTGATTATAAGGAAATAAGTTTTCTTATGTAATTCCAAAGCTTACTTAATTTTAATACACGATAACTTATAAAGCCCTGTATGTGGTTTATCAATGATTTTTATGAAATATTATAAACAAGTGAGAAATGGCAATGAATTGCCGTAAATCTTAGAGTTTTAAAAAAATGGTTCAAGTTACATGCAAAGGTCACGTGACATCACGTGACCTTGAGGTCAGAGGTCAAAGGTCATAGTCATTTCGGAGGTATATCGACTATGCTGAGTCGAATGGCGTTGACCGCGAGTCTTTAGCTCTTACGGTTCTTGAGTTGAAAGTTGTATAACAGACATACGGACGGACAAAGCTACCGTATAAGAGATATTTCGCACTCTAAAAATTGTACATGTACTTATTATATGTATACCTACTTAACAAAATTATATCTCCTATACATCTTAAATAATATCGGCATTTTAATAATTTCATAGCTTTGCTTATTAAGTTTTGTGTATGTTATTCCACCAAACTATCATTATCCCTGCGCCGTGTAGTGTCGATGTTCATATGGTTCTTGAATTCGATCCCAAGGCGCGCAACTCTTACTTTTCGAAGTTACATATATGCGTATTAAATAGGTAATTATCGCTCGTTTTGACTGCGACGGGAAACATCGTGAGGAAACCTGCATATCTGACAGTTTTATATAAAAGTTCTCGAACGAATGTGAAGTCTGCCAATCCGCACTGGGCCAGCGTGGTGCACTATGGCCTAAACCTTCTTACACTGAGAAGAGGCCCGTACCAAGCAGTGGAGCAGTTTAATACAGGGCTGATATAGTAATTACTATTTTATTACCTATAGGTTTTGGGCTATATACATAAGTATATGAATAGGCTCACAAAATTAGTGCCGTAGTTGACTAATTTATTAATAGACACGACAAGGTCACACTGATTTGCCATGTTTTATAGCAAGGGTAACGTTATTTACTATTCTTTATTGAGAATATTTAGTATCAAGAATATTAGACGTAACAGCTTAATGTTTCTAATATATATAAAAGTAAGGACATATTTACAATGACAAAAGCTTACTCAAGTAAAATAAACGCCAGAATGTTAAGTCTTTTACTATGAAAGAGCCTTTTTGTTTATCTCCTACATTAATTTCGTTGTTTCTATACCAAATGCAATGGTTATTTTAAAATCTATTTATATTTCAAGAATATACTATATATATTATTAATTAAATGTATTATTAATAGTAAATAAAAAACGTTATATACAGTTGGTATTTAAAGTTATATAGCTTTGAGTTCGCTCGTATTCGTTGTTTCAATTTGCCATAATTATATGATGTTTATGTTAATTTAAGGCAAACTAGTAACTTAGTAGTCTAAAAACAAGCAACTGTACATAAAAACAATGGCATTCGAATTGACCTTAAATGTATATAAATATATTCCATCGATATATAAAATCTTGATGGAATAGTTTGTATGAAAACCACAACGTTACCAATTTTCTTCATACAATATACAAAATATTATGTAACAAATATCTCCACTCTTTGGATACTTTTTTTTATACATTGTTATGTAAAATTCTTGTATGTAACGTGGGTCTCCATATATAGAGCAAATGAAGGGATTCCGTAGGGTTGCCACAGGTCACCATATTCACCCATTCTATGTATAGCGGTGACGACACATATTACGGCTAAAGGGTTTAATGGACGGACTGACATCTCAAACAGAACCTCATGTCGCTCCGTACATTTGGTATAATTCCAGGTCAATTTAATCTGAGTTCCGAGAACGAAGTTTAACTTAATTACAGCATGTGGGTGTTGTGACGGCTGATAGTTCGCTTCAAACTGTTGATAGCTCGAACTAATTTCATAAGTAATCGCACAGTTAAGTATAATTACTTAATTACTGCCTAATGGCAGTGATTACTCTAATTATTGGTGTAGTTATATTTAGGGGCTGGTTAAAGATTTAGAGACGTTAGCATGACATGTAACGAGATTATGATTTTACTTAGGCTTGCTTGTGTTTGGTGTTGCGGGTGCTTAACGTGGTATTAGAACGGGCCAACTTGTTCTCGTGTTTACTGAATGAATTCACTAAAGCCGCTTTTTGCATTATTTGTGTGTGTTTCACTACATATTAAAAAGCAAAGTCTCCTGCCGCGTCTGTTGTCTGTCCGCGATATACTCCAAAACTATTGAACGGATTTTCATGCGGTTTTCACCAATAGACAGATTAATTCATGAGGAATGTTTAGATGTATAAACTGGTTAAGATTTTGTACTAGTGTTAGGTATATTCATGTTTGTTACTAAGCTATTGCTTTAGGTAAATAAACCTGTAATTATATTTTTATGCAAAGTTATATAACAAATAAATAAGTTTTAATGATGTACTAAAGATTTGCGATCGTAAGATCTTGAGCCCACTTATAAATAACTAGCTTTTACCCGCGGCTTCGTATGCATGGCATTTATATCTACTTACATTTTTCTCTTGCGTGTAAGAAGAAGCGGATTTACACACATAATGAGTAAAAATGAATAATATCTTTCTCTACGACTCTCAGACTATTTCATGATGCTTCTAGGCGGCGGGCGTATCAAAATGTCCTATTATTAATACTTGACTTATAGGCGGCCTATCACGATGAAACATGCACCAAATTTTAAGTTAAACAGCAAAACAAATGTTAGACACACTTTCAATTTCGTGAAGTTTAAAACGCGTGTAAAAACATGCAGACAGACAAATCAAAACTCAAAATTATTGTTTTGGCTTCTATAGCTCTAATCAAGACTTCTCCAAATTTTCTCAAATATCTTCTTTGTACATACATCGACTAGTTATAATCCATACTAATATTATAAAGCTAAAGAGTTTGTTGTTGCTAATCTCAGGAACTACTGGTTCGAATTCAATACATTACATTAACATTATTTTAGTGTTGGTTAGCCCATTTATCGAGGAAGGCTTCAGGCTATATAACATCACGCTACGGCCAATAGGAGCGGATCATCAATGTATAATTATATGTATAAATAATTCATATATGTCACCATTATTCTGCCAAGTCCTAGAATACCAGACATAAATAAAAATCTATTCTGTCTTGCCACCGGTGTACCGCTGCGACTCAATAGGCTAAGTTACTAAATAGATGTCTTTTATTTGTTTCCTTTGTTATCATATTATGTATTTTTGGATATTGAAATTGATACATACATCTGAACCGAATTTCAACATACTAGCGGTCGCCAAGTGGTTGAAATTTAACCATAATTGATTTAAATTTTAAATTTGATCATTATTAGGGTTTTATTGTCTATAACTATTCCCTTATAATCACATTTCATTTATTAACCTACTCCACATACATACATATGTAACCAGAGTTACGAAAAATTCTACGACATCAGCCAGACAATGCCGAAATACTACGAACGCAATTCGACTGGTCGTGTCAAATGCATAGTTGTGTGCGTGTATTGTTTTTACATTAATTTAATGTATTTCTAATGCATATTATATAAAAATATTAGGATTCGCCACTCCTTCTCCATATAAACTTTAACTGTGCCAAATTTCATACTCCTCCGTCCGCGCAATTTTCGTAAAAAAGGGTACAAAGTTTTTGCTTCACGTATTAATATTATATAGATTACCTATTTTTTAATTGACGAGGGTTTTACGGACGGGCCTTGACGAATCATAAACCAAGTCAAGAAATATAATATCGGTTATTGCTCTGTTTATTTATTTCTGTTCTTTTTTGGAATGAGAACTATGAGAAGAAACAGTTCAAGGAGAAGGATATGGTCAGTGCCATGTATGCAATGGTGCGCTATCCTGCAAATGGACACGGGAGAGTTATGTTTACGTAGGCACGTAGCTTTTACGTTTAAAATGCTAGCTTGTGACTACTTTTAAAAATAAATTATACTATTATCAGTCTTGTATATAAACTGCACTACTGCTGGCACAGGCCTTTTCTAAGTATGAGAAAAGTAAGCGGCTTGAAAGACTTCACAAATGTATATTCGAGATTAATATGGAAAATTCTCAGACATGCAGGTTTCCTCAAGATATATTTCTTCACCGCTAAAGCGAGCGGTAATTAATTATTATTTATCAAAACAAATAGACGAACATCATACGAAAGTATGAATAAAGAAAATAACTTAGAGAAGAACTCTTTTTCTTGTATAATCTTCCTTTTGCCCTACGTTTGTTTTGCAGTATGTACTGTTTTTTTTAAAGCAGTATGAATCCTTTCCTTTTTAAAAGGTTTTGAAGTTCGTGCAAATATAAGTATTATCATGTATCTCCTTACCTACCGTACCCACGAGTAGTTTATGACTCTTAGCTTTATATGAACATTTTAGTAGTGTTCTTATTAGCAGTACATATGTTTGAAAATAAAGAACTACTAATGGTTCTTCCTTGGTTTCTGATTAATAATCCGTTTGTTTAAGGTCTTTGTTACAGGTACTACGACGTTAAATAACTTTTCCAAAAAGAAATATATTTATTAGACCAAACCGCTTGCGAAATGTTACAACGTTTTCGCTAACAGATTGCAGATAGCCGACATTTGTACAAATTGCTAATACAGAACAAACAATCGATAGTTAAAATTAATATTCATACTGTACTAATTAATATAAATGTCGCTTGCAGTCCGATATTACAACAATGGATTATTCGATTTGGCTCACAGCCTACGTAATAAGCTTCAATCATATACCTTTAGTTAGATGTGGAAATAAATTATATTCATATGAGTGTGATACGCAGTTGAAATGAAATGAACAAGAACTAATTGCAATTCGCATGGATGCATCCGTAATACATTCCGCTCCAGTTGTATCCCCGACGGAGACCTGATGAGTGCAACGTATTGATTTGTGAATGCATACTTCTTTTTTGTTCCGAGTTCCAAGTTTGAATATGCAGGTTTACATAAAAAAAATCTTCTTTTTAACATTCTTTTTTTAAATAGCTGCTCCTACATTACTTGGCGATGAACTTTACTTTGCAAATAATGCGCTATTTGAAAATGAATTATTTATTCCGATACGGTTTTTGAAGCTGTCGTTCTCGCCATATTAGTAGTGAAAACTACAAGTCAGTTGCATAAATCTTAAAATATTCTTCCAATCACTTACGAAAGATATATATTTGAATCCAATAGTAATATTATATCATCACTGTTTTAACCCGAAGAATTGTGGAGACTTGGCTTGACCTTCACCCATTTCTATGTTACACTTATTTAGAGGCGAGCATAATAGCATCCATCGTTTCAGACTGTTTGCTGCTGATGTTTATAGTAGCATTATCTCCTGTCAGGAGAACACAATAAATGCGTCTTGTAGAATAATAATAATTAATAATAGATAGATATTAAGCAGCGGCGATAGCCTAGTGGTAGACCATTAGACGTATAAACGCCACGCAAAGGTCTTGAGTTCGATCCTAAGATGTGCGATCTGTGACTTTTGAAGTTATGTGTGTATTATATAATAGTTAATTATCGCTCGCTTTAACCGTGAAGGAAAACATCATGAGGAAACCTGCATGTCTGAGAATTCTCCATAATGTTCTCCAATATACAGAGTGCCCGGTAATTAATGGATAATCTTGAAATGTTTTATAGTAGAACTGATGGCCGTTCAGGAAAAATATGAAAAATATCTATCCTAACTAATAGCTGAGACATGTTTTTTTTTTAATTACCATATTTAACTTTCTTGTACACTACGACCATAAATTAATGAATTCCATGGGTTTTTTGTTGTTTTATTATTAAACACTAATTATGCTCATAGATAGACAGTCAAGACAAGTATGACTAGCTATTGAACTTTTTTAAATATTTTATTACTTATTTTTAAGTGTTTTTTTCTGTACGGCCATCATTTCTACTATAAGATAATTCAAGGTTATACATTAATTTCCGGACAGCCTGTATATGAAATATTATGCCAAGAGGCACTGGGCCAGCGTGGTGACCTATGGCTTCTTATCTTTCTCACACTAAGAAGAGGTCCGTGCCATATATTATATATATATATATATATCCCGAAACAAACTTTTCTATTACATTGGTATGGCGACGTAATTTTACGGTGTGATAATTTATTCCACCTATTTACAATACTCACTGTTTGTACCTATGTAATAACGTTTGTATGTAGTACAAACAATTGCGGTCCGTGCTGGACTGGCTACAGGTCTATAAATTCAACAATTGATTTTCTTGCGGTTAGTGCTGAGCCCATTTCGGTTTCATTAGTTTTGGTACGTCTAAAATCTACATACCTTTCTCTCTGTGGCTTGAAGAGTCATGTAAAACTGGCTGACTTATACATGAGGCAGTGAACATGAGCAAGTCAAGCCCTATGCACTTGTATGTATAGTGTAAACCATTGTGAATTGGGTAGATCCAGCCACTGGCGTACACCGAAGTAACGTAGGTCACCAGCTCAAGTAATTTGTATGATAAGCAGGGCGGGTGAGGTACTTACGTACTTACTCGCACGAATTACTTGTCGGGCTGGGAATAACCTTGATTTAAATTGTTTTAAAATATCTTAAATAGTAGTAAAGTTTAACAGTAGTAATTTAATAGTTTCAAAATTATGTAATAATATTGTTTTAAAATAAACAACTCGATAAAATCTGTTTAAAGTAGTTTAATTTTAATAGTTTGTCTTGCAAAGGCTCTAATAAACAAAGTGTAACTAATCGAGCAAGTGCCTGTGCATGTGAACCGCGCCAAAAGAGCATGTAATCCACGTAAGTAGCTTTTGCATGGAGATCGCGCTAACTACTTGTGTCGTGTATCTACCTTTATAATATGTTCCACTTCTGGGCACGGGCTTGTTCTCGGTCTGAGAAGGGTTAAGCCATAATCCACAACGTTGGCCTAGTGCGGGTTCTTTCGGACATGCAGGTTTCCTTACGATGTTTTCCTTCACCGTTAAAGCGAGCGGTAATTAACTATTTAATACGCACATAACTTCGAAAAGTCAGAGATGCGCGCCTTCCAATCGATCTTGAGACCTCTGCGTGACAATCCAGCGGTCTCCCAGTAGGCTATCGCTGCTATATTAATTGTATTATATTCTATGATTGCTTTGTTATACCTATATAAGATTTCAGTATTGTAAAACAATATTAATCAAATATTAACCCCCTTTCGACTTTATAATCTTAAGTGAGATAAAATTCGATTAATTAAACAATCGTTAAAGTACGTAATTTTAGAATAAATGATCAAGTAATGATAGAAGTACAATCTTTATTCTATTCACGTTTTATTTTCCTTTAGCAGCGAGATTAAAAAAAATGTGTAAACTGTATATCAGCGAGTAAAAAATGTATAAACGTTTTATTTTGAGACTGGCACTCATAATTCAAGCGGGTAACTCGGCTGATAGTTAAAATTTTCAATTTGACGAGGCCAATTTATTCAGCGCTTCTCTTTGCTCCGTTAACGACACCTTTGTGGCAAACAAAAGTTGTTTAAAACTTAACAAGCTCTACGGTTACACAAGTTTGGTACACGTTTAAATTGTTACAAAATCTCCTCAGTGTACACTTTATACGAATTAATGAGTTAATGCGACATAGCTTCTGTATTTTTCTTTTCTTGGCTACTGTCATGGTTGTATATACCTGGTCTGTAGGCAAAGGTATATTAGACTGACATTTCGTTAGCTATGCTTAAGCCCAGCTTATAAGAATGCGAGTTTAGTTTATATCCACCAAGAAATAATTATGACTCCATCGCGTAGTGGTTTAAGTGGCCACCCCGTTGCTGCCAATGCGCCGAGTGTTGTGGGTTCGTATCCCACACGGGACAAAACTTTGTCCGAATCATAAATGGTTGTTCCAAGTCTGGGTGTTCTTTATGTCCGTTGGTTGAATGTTAGTAAAGTCCTTCGCGACACTGACAATGACAATGGCAATAAAAAATTAAAAAATCTTTACTCCGTATTACTACTGAGTAACACTTTAAATACAGCAACTCTTTGTCTCAGTAAAGAATTGAAGCCGGAACCTTACGATCGCATGCAAATACAAGCGCAAACTTATGCCACAGAACCGACGCAACATTAAAACAACACAGCAGTTGTTAAACCACAAAAGTACTATTAATATTGAAACAGAATGTTGTTTTGCCGAGTCGGTATTTATAATTCAGCGAAGCTATTTGAAGCCCAAGGAAACAAAATTAGAGACAGCTGCCGGGAACAGTGAATAATGTACTGGATTCTACCCTTTCGAGTTTGGCTATACGTGCCTACTGAGTAGAGATAGCTTGTTCAATCATAGCGGAGTATTGTGTGGATAAAAACGGGCCCATATCCGTTTGATCGTCGGCCGCACGCGTGGTCAACCACTCAAATGTCAAGCAGATTTGTGTATTTTGTCGTTTTTCTCGTATGCACATAGAGGAATAAATCACGAATACTAAGCTGTCCTTTCCCGTTATCGGATAGCATTAGCCAAAATTACTTAGCTGGCAAACTGTTATAGTTATTATTATGGAGGGTTTTTTAGGAATAATATGTTCCTAGTGTACTGCAGACATGGCGCATTGGTTAAATGACAATACAATATCTTACTACTATATTTCTTTAACGCTGCTGGTTCCATACCAAATCAATGTCAGATTTTTGGTATCAGTTGGTCTACAGATTATTGTATCAATATTATATTTTTTAATATCATTAATTTCAAAGACTGTAACAACCAACGTATCAGTGGCAAGTTGTATAGCAAAACAATTTTAAATAAGTCTATCGTTCTTTTTTACAAACTATTACTAAGCACTTACAAAGCATAGTATATTAATCTTTTGCAATTAAGGAAAGACAGCCATAGTTTCAGTTAAATTCAACTGCATTCAATATCCATTGTAAAATACAATCAAATAGAGAACCAATCTCGAGCACATGCATTTCGCGTTCAGCCACAAACGTCAAACAGGGCAATGCTTTAGTGCGCCAGTATGGCATCGTGCAAACAAGTGCAGTAGTGAAGACGTCACAAAGGACTGGCATCCGGTTCGGATGCGGTAAGTGCAGGACGCACCGGGTCCGACGTCCCGGAGTTACGCTCTCGACCTTGTCACTCGCATACAATGAGAAGATGCATCTTAAGTCATGTTCACAAGGAAAACGAAGTTCTTTTTTTTTAGATATTGTGGAGGTTTAGAATGTAATATGTATGCAACAAAAAAACGATTCCGACCAAGTGAGAACCTTCTTTGAAGTCGGTTAAAAATAAATACAACAAGTTTACACGTCGCTGTTTATTTTATTTACAGTTTATCACTCTTTTAACCATTGGACTTTTAAGATGATTCGCATAATAATGCCAGGTTCAATGCTTGTAACTTATGTAAACAGTGATAAAACAGGTGAAAGTAGTTTTTATTACGGCATTCAATATAAATTAAGATAAATAAACTATTTCTGAACGATTTCTGACAACTGTATCATAGTAGTGATTAACAAATTTTAACGAAGTAGGTAAGTGTCAAAATGTTTATGAATATGAATACCAACTTCTAAATATTGATTCAAAAACTGTACTTGTGTAATTATTTACAAAAAATATCAGTTGCAGTGTATTCAGGTATGCAATCGAATATACATATGTATATTAGAGTGAGTTAATTGGTTTTGGAGTTTAATCAAATAGTAATATCATCTACTAAAATTGAATACGAACCGGCAATAATGAACATGTAATTGTTAATTTGAACGCAATTTAGATCTGCATACTGTATCTTCATAACATTCATAACTAAGCAAAATGCACGAACAATTTTGGTCAGTATAATAATTTGGCACCATTTATACTATTGTAATCGTAGAGCACGTCGGTATTCCCGTTCAAATCTGTAGCATACCAACTGAGCTCCTGCTCAGAAATCCTTCACCCTATTGAAGATTGGAGACTAGTAAGTTACTGTTGTGTTTCTTGCGGTGCAAACAGTTTACAGAGCTTCTTCTGTAGTGAAGTATTGTGGTCTCTAGTATTGCAGGCATACATGTGTCATAGTAAGAGTTTATTAGTCGAAGATTAAACATTGAAATGAAATAATGACGCGTTTTCTTGTTTTTGTTGTACGTATCTTTACTATATAGTACTAGTACTATCAGTACTATAATGTCCTCCAGACCGAATTTCGGCCACGGTGGCTAATCTTAACAGAGACTGGCCATCTGCGCAGGAGATATTATAGTGCACAAGTGTGTGCGCAAACACAAGTGCACTCTATGTTCCCTAACCCTCATGATCCGATGGGACAGTGATCCGACACGACCGTAGAGAGATCAGGTGCAGGACCAACGGCTTTACGTGCTTTCCGAGGCACGGGGGTGTCTAACACCGCCAACTTCCTAAGTCCGGGCTCGTATTGAGATTTCTAAACAGAAAAACCCAATATCTTTTTATTGGCCCGACCCAGGATTAGAACTCGAGACCTCATGCACAGCAGTCGCATTCACTACCGCTGCGCCACGGAGGCAGTTATATAGTTACTATATGTATATAGTTACCCATTTGAACTAAAATTCGTCATCACGACTAATAATATTATAAATGCGATTATGAGTTTGTTTGTTACGCTTTTACGTCTTAATTACTCGACCGATAAGCATAAAATTTCGCATAAACGTTGTCAGGGGAATAAAAAAAGACATGGGATACCTTTCAACCAAAAAAGAACTGTTGCTAATATAACCTAACCTACATTTACACGAATGAAACTGCAGGCATGAGACACGCATGGACAGCCAACTTGCCGTAGTAGACTTCACTTGCGATCTAGAATACGGTCATACATACATACATAGATTCACGCCTGTTTCCCAGAGGGATAGGCAGAGACTACGGATTTCCATTTGCTACGATCCTGACACACTTCTCTGGCTTCAATCACTTTCATCACATTCCTCATACACGCCCGTCGGTTCAAGGTGCTCTTAACCTGGCCTTTATCCAGAACGCCTCCGATCTGATCAAGAAACGTTCGCCTAGGTCTTCCTCTTGCGACTGTTCCATTCACACTAGCCCTATAAACTTTCTTAGTCAGTCTTTCCTCGTCCATACGGTCAAGAATAATGAAAAACTTTATATCGCGAAGCACTCCATTTTTTTATGTTTCTATTCAGTAAAATTACTTAAATAACTTCGTAAAGTTAAAGTTACAGTACATCGTAACGGCCAACAAAAGGCTTCAGCTGACTAGAAAAATACATTATTACTTATAAAACACGTCCATCATCAGTGAAAATCAAATAATGAGGATTTCGGGCTGATTGAATTACAACGATGAGTAATGTTAGCTTCTCTGTAATGAGGTCATAAAGTAATATTAAAAAGCTATGCAAATTTTTAAAGAGCCACGGAATTATAATCCTCGTACAACGCCGAACATTAATTTTATAATACTCTGCTGTTTGGTAAAAACGAAGCGCGTGGTAAACAACTCTTTACCTTGCTGCACATCTACGTACCTAACAACTTAGGCACACGTTATATCGGTATATTTATATATATATTTTTTTTATCCATAAAGTACACGTTTAAAGTAAATAAAGTACTAGGTTGTATCTTTGGTGTTGTATCCTGGTATTCCACAACTAAAAATCATACCGTCTTTTGCCCGGGTTTATGCTTTCTCTAAATCTAAATTCAAAATCGGTAAACTGGTCTCTTTGTGAACATTTTAGTATAGTGTAGTAAGTAGATAGTTATTTTCGTATGTGTACGGATTAATATCTGTTTCTATCTTTAATACGGCATTACCATTATTCACTATGCATTATTCTAGAATAGTGGGCAATTCGAATATAAAGAAACTATGAATAAAAACATTAAAACTCGTAAGAAGCATCTGTAAATAATTTTTGGGCTGGCGAGCTGATCTTAAAAACCATAGTTACATATTTTGTGAAATTAAGACGCTGCAACGTCATACGAAAAAACCTGGTATTTGGAGCCTAAAATATAGGTACATGAATGCGGGCGTAATGTGCAGACCCATTCAGAGATATATGAACGTGGATGCGACGAGGTGCTACTATTTGCCAGAATAAAATAGCCCATGGTACAAAACATTGGAAATGTTTTTACGCATGTTAGGTATTAATATGTTGGTTGTTGGTACACACGGTCTTTATATAAATGGAACTTTACTCAGTAAAATTTTTATATGAACAGTAATTATAAATCAATATATTTTACATAATATTGTCTTCTGTTTACGCGAATATTATCGATTGAAATTAAACTACTATATACGGCTTTTATCGCGTTGTTTATTTGACACTTTATTACATAATTTTGAAAACTGTTACACTATTATACTATTAAACTTTACTAATTTTTAAATTTAAATTATCATGAAATCTAGCTGTGGCAAACCACGGCTAGACTTCATGATACTTTGAGCTCATTCTGCGTAAATAGAAACACCAATGATTAAATTATGTTCGGGTACTTTGAAATAACTACACTGGAGCATTGAGACAACTACCATCTTAGTCTTCCCGTGATCATGGCTGCTGAAAATCAACCGAAACGTCGGGGAAAGTGTAAAATTAAATCAAATCTAAATAGTTTTAATAACAATATAATTAGCTTAAAAATTAGTAAAGTTTAATAGTAATAGTAGTGTAACAAATTTTCAAAATTATGTAATACAGTGTCAAATAAACAACGCGATAAAAGCCGTATATAGTAGTTTAATTTCAATAAATATATTTTGTTAATTAGTGATATGACGTAGAAAACAGTGCAGTACAAATAACTATTATATACTTTTCTGGAATTGCTTCGTATTATTGTTACAGAATAGTGGAATCAAACTATGATCCTGTTATATCTCATTTTATGTTCATATTTTTATCTATTATCATAAAATAATAAAATATTATAAATCTGGATTCAATACGAAATACTTTCGATGTGGCTGTCCTTACATTGGTAGTAATTTAAATGTTTATTTAAATTTCGCAATTCTAGATTATTAATTAAAATAGCATCCAAGTCTTAATCGAGATAGATCGCTATGCAATTTTCGCGTCTTTTTCACTTCGGTGTATTTATTTTTTAATCAGTTTTAATGGGTATTCAGACACACGACCGTTGCGGCAGCTATATAAATCGCTGCTAAATTATAATTCCTTAATGGTTCTGTATGACGTATAAATAGACGTCCATTTATGCTCCCTATATTTTATAGGCATCCGCATGAAACTGCACAGTATGCAATTATACATTAATTGGGAAATATAACTTACAGCGCTACCAAATATGTTTTGCTGTGGCTCCGATTGCATAATGTTACAATATTATAATCTACTGTTTCTGAAGACTATAAAACGTTAGAGGAGCAATTGCTTGACAACTGTTTATTTTTAAAATTTGTTTCTGTACTAGCAATCAAGTTATGTATCGCGAAGACTTACAAACAAAAAGCTGATGAATAGAAAGTATACCTAGTCTTAGAACGAACGTATGTGGTATATACCAATAAATGTTCCAGATGGGATTCAGAACTCACAACATTTGCCGTGGCGTGGCCGGCGGTAGGGCGGCGGCCGCGGCACGGCCATGAATGTTCATATCATCAGTTGAAAATCAATCATATAAGGTTAGTGCATCACTACGTTGCGTCGCCTTGAGCGTAATGACTTTTTATAATAATTAGCAAAACGAAATTGGCCGCAAGACGTTAGTTAGCTTATGGAATGAATATGAAAGCGGGATTAATCGCTAAATTGCATCAGGATACAAATACTGCTTCCCAGAAACCTACCCGTCATGAAATGTATAAAAATATAGCCATCCTTTGACCATGAATGCAAAGAAAAATATCCGGTACTGTAAGTGAATGTTGTGAATTATATGAAGGGGGAGAAGGCCACAGAAGTTCGTTAAATAATAGCGAAAAGAGATTATACTAACCGGTGATCAGCAGGCACGCGGTAAATTTTTTTGTCCCTTAGACCACTACGGGACAAAAAAAATCGATCAATTTTAAATTTGCTGTAAGTTATACCAATAACTTACAGCATATTAAAAATTGATCGTGCCTTAATAACCAATAATGAAAAAACGTGTGATGATGTCCCTGCAACACAAAGGGAGGATTTTTCGACGAGGCTGGGTGATCATGCCTGGCGGACTGCGGTTCGATGGTTGATGTTGGTAACTTGTATATATACTAGTTTATCGTGAAAACTTCGATTGCGAGATTCAGGATTGAATGTTGAATGTACAGCGTCATCTCTTTTCGTATGTCGTAACTTCTTCGTCGGTGTGGACTTGTGAAGTCGCTACAACCGTATACTGACCATTGGATTCTCAACCAGGCAGTATATATGCGGCTATTGTTTAAAAAAATTCATTATTCTCGGTGTTATGGATTACTAGCTGTGGGAAAGGTAGTGCTATAATTACAAGCGTAATAAGGTGGCACTTGAAATCGTAATTCTTCATGTTATAGAGCTGTTCATCTTCTAGCTAATTAGCTATAATGACTATCTTGCATTGCGTATCTGTTTCTCGAGTATCAAAACAAGCCTACTGAAGGCGGCGATACTTGGCTTGCCTAGTCAGGAGCGTGATCCTAACAAATGTCTACGGTTCAAGGACAAATAGAGAGAAGATCTAGGCCACAAGTCTGATAAATGGTAAGGTAGACTATCTGCCTCTATTTTATTATGAATTATTATTCTGTTGAAAAAGATTTTGGAATAGCTTTCTTAGCTGTGGTTGTAAGTCCCATACACAAAACATATAAGGGTAGTCCCATTCATTACAATGAAAATTGTTTCGACGTCATTTTTACATTGTATATTTTTGTATTCTAATAAAACTATGTCAAAGTCAAAGTCAAATATCATTTATTCATTTAGGTCACAAAGTAACACTTATGAACGTCAAAATATATTGGTTAGTGAGTTTACTAACTTACTGAAGCTAGATTTAGGTTAGTTGCTGGTTCAGGCAAAGTGTAGATAGAGCCTATGAGAAGAAACCTGCAAGAAACTCACGGCCTAAGTCTATGTTTGCCGATGAGTACAATCTGGGTGTTTTCAAGTCACGAGTGAATAGGTATCTTCTAGGCAAGCGTGCTCCATCGTCGACTACGTCTTCACTTAAGATCAGGTGGGATCGCAGTTAAATGCAAGCCTATAACAGCATAAAAAAAAACAGTATTTCACAACTCATATCAACAAGGTATTGCAGCCATTATACCATATATTACTGACTATTAAAAAAAAATAATAACAAAATTACTTAATAGTATTAAGGAAATTAAATAATTAGGTTTGGTAGAATTAGTTAACACTTTTTAATATTCATCCATATAGACAATAGGATGGCATGAGGGCACATACACTTACACTTTGTGACAATGCAAAGGCAGTCCTTGACTAAATGCAGTTGTGCATTCATGTATTTAATTTTATTTTCAATAACAATCGAAATGGAAAGCAAGATACTAGATAACATCACAAATAATCACGAGGTACCTCTACATACTTTATAAATAAATAATACAGAACTTTGAATCCTGTATAGAATAAGCAACTAGTGCCATGAGATTTTTTCATTTAAGTTGTCGTTGACTGAATAATATTCCTTCCGGCATAGCTGTATTTTGACGGCACTTTTAAATTTGAGTAATGGTAAATGTATTATTGTAATAGGTAGCTTATTAAAAAAACGTATACCGAGTCCCGCAAATGTATTGTGAACTTTATGTAAACGATGATATGGACCTACTAACTTATGCTTATTTCTAGTATTTAAATTATGAATATATGTACTATCCTTATTATATAAGGTAATATTATGTTTATTAAACATAATGTTTGCAAATATACGACGCAACAGTAAGTATGCCTATTTCTTTAAATCGTTCTTTCAGGGAATCTCGTGGACCTAAATTATAAATGCTACGTACTGCACGTTTTTGGAAAAGACAGTGTCAGCTGCCTTGTCCCACAATAATATACCGTAAGAGAAGACACTGTGAAAATAACTAAAATATACTAGTCTCGCAGTATCTACATCAGTAAGCTGTCATATTATTATATTATAATATATTATTATTTCTTTCCGAATTGCTTAAGCGGCTGAGCTAAGTTTCCCTGCAAGACGCGATATTTGAGCGCCCCACTGAATTTTATGATCTAAAGTTAATCCTAAAATAACTGTAGATTGAACAAAAGTAATATTTTCATTATTAAAATTTATATTTACATTAGGATTCTTAACATTTGGCAATGTAAACTTAATACATTTTGTTTTTTTAGAGTAGTAGTAAATTATTCGCCGTAAACCAGTCCAGGATATGCGCAAGTGAATTATTAACAGCATTTAAATTAGGTGCTTTTAGGACTACTTTAAAAATAAGGGCTGTGTCATCCGCGAATAAAATAATGTCATACAAATCCTGTACAAAGAACGGCAAATCATTTACGTACTCTAAAATCAGAAAGGGTCCTAAAATTTATTAATGTATCTGCTATACATCTAATATATATTTTATTTATTATTTGCAATGTTTCAACCTAATCGTTTGGCTACTAGTGGCTTTCAAAAGGTGTAGGTAGATGTAAATAAAACATACAGAAAAAAATATTGTCTCGTTGATATAAATCCAATGTCTCCAAAACAACAGTAAAAGATAATACAGAAAAATAATTATTTATATTATTAACTATTTAGTATATCGCTTCCCCGCCATCCTTCTGCTTATTAAATAGCAAATTCAAATGCAGTGTTATATTGATAAACGTAAAATAATTCAAATATTACGAACACACGCGCGTTTTATAACAGAAATCGGCATTAATTTATTAATTGGTATCAATATTTTTTGTAGCGAAATTGTTGAAATTTGAATTCAGTAATATTACATGGAATAGAGTTCTGGACGGGTGCTATCATTTTACAATGCACTCTGAAGGTATTATTATCGCGTCAGTGTTCTAATTTATCCCAACTAAAACCGGCTATTCCTCACCAAGAGGGACGTGAATGAATGTATTATATTATTTTAACTAATAAACTTATAAACGATCGATTTATCCGCATGATGGTAAGCAATTATTGTAGCATCCAGAGCCAAGCTTTTATTCTCGCCATGTAGGACTTACAAAAAGAAATCGTTCCGCTTTCAGCGCTCGGCATAAAGGCTGCTATCGAATGTGCTATCAGTACAGCGTCACAGCTAGGAACTTAGGACACATGAGTCAATGAGCCCGAAGTTCCAACACAAAGGCTGGTCGCTGCGGAGACTGGCATAGAACGTCAATTTAGTTCGCAGGAACCTGCTCTTGCTTACATAAAACTAATAATTTGAACAAAGTTTATGTAGAGATAATAAAGACTATAAAGACTTAACTAGACGTAACTTCTTCTATTTGGCAACGTGGCAAGTCACGTCACTTAATAAATTATTATTATATACTGAGGGAGAACAAAATAATTGCCGTTTGCTTTTAGATTTTTTTATATTCAATAATGTTTTAGAAATATGTACAGTGTACACAATACTGGATGGATTCTGATGCAATTTGTCACGTGGACAAAATATATTAATGTCTGCTGTTTTAGTCGTCATACGTTTTGACGCGTTAACGACGCATATCGACTGTCCACCTGAAAGGAACGAAACCCAGTTGGATCTCTACCTATTGAAATGATCATTTGGCATTGGTCCGGTATATCTACGGGTGCCTGATATGTATTTGGAATCCATAAATCGACATTGCGCAGTTATCTCTTGGAGTAATGCCATTTCGAGTCTGAAATCGTTTGAAAGCAAACCTAAAAGTTGAACGCTAGCGACTCGCGATGAGTGCATTAGTGTCTTTTTAAGTTTTAGTTCCACATAAATGGAGCAGATGTGTGATTACCATCTTGTCTAGTGAAACTGTACAGGATGTATCAGAAGTCGACGTCAAGCCGGAATCAGGTAACAGGCTAAGTTATAATAGCTATCAGAAAATAATAACAAAATCTAAGTTACGAATTTTAAAAATTATAAGCGTTGGATACAACAAAATTCTACACCCTGAGACGGTCTTTTCACTCCTGTTACTAAAGATATTTACTAATTGTTTTTTTTTGTTATGTAATCTCGAATAATGCGTCTTTGAGCTCTCGATTTTTCCATTATTCGAGATTACATAACAAAAAAAGATATTTCAAAAAGTAAATATCTGTAGTAACAGGAGTTAAAAGACAAAGTAGATTTATTGTTATTTTTTTAAAATGCCTATAATTTTTAAAATACCTATCTCAGATTTTTATATTTTCCTGATAGCTATTATAACGTAGCCTGTTACCTGATTCCAACTTGACGTCGACTTCTGGGATACCCTGTATATAAATAAAAATGAGTTCCTGTTTCCCTTGGTCACGAAATAGTTTGAGAACAACTTTACCGATTTCAATCATCTATTTTTTTCAGGTTTTCTAGTACTTTGTAGCAAGTTCATAAGAAAAGAAAAGTTAAGAAAATTGCGTAGAATATTGGAAAATTTCAGAACATTCATTATTTTAACCTCGCGAGTTCGTCTAGTACAAACTCGGACAACATCTATCGGGTCAGCTAGTTCGAAATAAAATACTTCCTTTTAGAATACATCATAAGAAAGATTAGTGGTAATTTCAAATTCTTAACTTAAATTTCGCAGTTATAGCTTATTATTAAACGAAATGACGTCCAAGCCTGAATCGAGATAGATGCGCGATGCATTTTCACGTCTTTTCACGTCTGTGTATTTATTTTCAATTAGTTTTAATGTGTATTGAGACGCATAACCGTTGCAGCTCTTATATAAATCGGATCATTTATAATATCTTAATGGCTCTGTACGCCATATAAACAGACGTCCATTTATGCTCCCTATTTTTTATAGGCACCCGTATGAAACTGGGCGGTATGCAATTATAAATTAATTAGGAATTAGACAACAAAACATATTTGATTGTGCTGTAAGCACATATACTAATAGCACAACCAATTATGTTTTGCTGTGGCTCCGATTGCATAATGTTACAATAACATAATTTACTATTTTTACTTTTTATTTATAGCGACTGTTTCTATACTAGCGATTAATTTCTGTGTCGCATGGCTTTGTATCTGTCAGTATTATGTCACAAACATAATACTGCCAGATACAAAGTATACCTAGTCTTTAAACGAGCATTTGTAGAACATACCAATGATTGTTCCAAATGGGGTGCACAACTCACAACATTAGCCGTGGCGTGGCCGGCGGTGCAGCGCTGGCATTAGCATGGTTGTGAATGTTTATACCATCAATTGAAAATCAATCACATTAGGTTAGTGCATCGCTATGTTTTTTTTTTTAATAATTAGCCATATGAAATTGTCCTCAAGACAAGTTAGCATGTGGGATGAATGTGAAAGCGGGGATTAATCGCTTAGCCGCAACATGATATAAATGTTGTTTACCAGAAACTTAACCCTCATGAAATGTATAAAAATTTTGCCATCCTGTGACCATGAATGCAAAGAACATTATGCGGTACTGTAAGTTAATGTTGTATATTAAATAAAAGGCGATCAGGCCATAGAAGTTTGTCAAATTATAGCGAATGGGCCATGGTTAGTTAGTTTATGTCACTTGTGGTCACAGGGCAGCGACCGACCGATGTTTTGTCGGGTGCAGACAGTATGCGCGTGCGACCGCTGGATACAAACATAGACATATTATACTAACCGGTGATTAGTAAGCACGCCGTAAGATTGTTTGTAACCTTGGTGGTATAACGCACAACAATTTAAAAATGGATCGCACCATAATAACCATGTGAAAAACGTGGTGTAATGTCCCTGTAACACAAAGGGAGGATCTTTCGAAAAGGCTCATGTAATCATGCCTGGTGGACTGCGGTCGGATGGTTAATGTTGGTAATTTGTATATATACTAATTTATCGTAAAAACTTTGATTGTGAGATTCAGGGTTGCATGGAGTAGGGTATAATTTCGCCAGTGTGGACTTGTGAAGCCGCTATAACCGTATACTGACTATTGGATTCTCAATTAGGCAGTATGCGGCTATTGTTTAACATGTTTCATTATACTCGGTACCTATTACGGGTTACTAACTATCGGAAAGGTAGTGCTACAATTACAAGCGTATCAAGGTGGCACTTGAAATCGTAATTATCCATGTTATAGAGCTGTTTATCTTCTAGCTAATTAGCTATAATGACTATATTGCATTGTGTATCTATTTCTCGAGTATCAACACAGCCTACTGAAGGCAGCGATACTTCCCTCGCCTAGTCGGGAGCGTGATCCTAACAAACGTCTACGGTTTACGGACAAATGAGAGAGATCTAGCCACCAGTCTGATAAATCATAAGGTAGGCTACCTGCCTCTATTTTATTTTGAATTATTCTGTTGAAAAAGATTTTGGAATAGCTTTCTTAGCTGTGTCTGTAAGTCATGGGACTTACAGAACATATACATTACACTGAAAATGGTTTGGACGGCATTTTTATATTGTAAATTTTTGTATTCTAATAAATCTATGTATCTGCTATGCATCTATTATATCAGATTTTTACTATTTGCAATGTTTCAACATATCAGTTTGGCTACTAGTAGCTTACAAAAGGTGTAGATGTAAATAAAACATACAGAAAAAAATATTGTCTTCTTGATATGAATCCAATATCTTCCAAAACAGCAATAAACGACGATAATATTGAAAAATAATGATTTATATTATTAACAATTTAGTATATCGCTTCCTAAATAAATCGAGTATTCATAAAATAAGTATTTTAAAATGCAGTGTTATATTGATAAACGTAAAATAATTTAAAGAATATGAACATTCGCGCGTTTCACAACAGAAATCGGCATTATATTGTTAATTGGTATACAAAAACATTTAATGAAAATTTTACACGAGAGCATTTCATTTGTGGTTATAAAAATGTGTAGCGGAATTATTAAAAGTTGAATTAAAAAATATTACATGTAACGATGGAAATGTAGATCTGAACAGATACCACTATTTTGCAATGAACTGTCTCTCAATAGTTACTATAGCGTCAGTGTTATGATTTATCCCAACTAACACCGCTTCTTCCTTACCAAAAGGACGTGTAATACAGTATTTTAAGTAGGTACTAAACTTATAAACGATCGAATTATACGCATGATGGTATGCAATTATCGTAGCATCCAGGGCCAAGCTTTTGTTCTCGCCATGTAGAACTTACAAAAAGAAATCGTTGCGCTTTCAGCGCTCGGCATAAAGGCTGCTATTAAATGTGCTATCAGTACAGCGTTACTTCTAGGAACTTTGGGCACATTAGTCAATGCACAACACAAAGGCTGGTCGCTGTGGAGACTGATATAGAACGCCAATAGAGTTCGCAGGAACTTTTTCTTGCTTACATAAAACTAACAATTTTAACAAGGCTTATGTAGAGATTATAAAGACTATAAAGACTTAACTAGACGTAACTTCTTCTATTTGGTAACGTAGCAAGTCACGTCACTTAATAAATTATAATATACTCAGGCAGAACAAAATATGCCGTTTGCATTTACGATTTTTTGATATTCAATAATGTTAGAAATAGTACACAATACTAGATGGATTCTGATGCAATTTGGCACGTGGACAAAATATATTAAAACCTGCTGTTTTAGCCGTCATACTTTAATATATTTAGTTTTCACCTTCTATGTATTGGTCCGGTACATGTACGGGGGGTTGATATGTATTTGGAGTCAATAAATCGACATTGCGCAGTTATTTCTTGAAGTAATGCTATTTTGAGTCCTAGAAATCGTTTGAAAGCAAACCTATAAGTTGAACGCTAGCGACTCGCGAGGAGTGCATTAGTGTCTTTTAAGTTTTAGTTCTACATAAATGGAGCAGACGTGTGATTACCACCTTGTCTAGTGAATCTATATACATATATATAAAAATGAATCCCTGTTTCCCTTCGTCACGACATAACTTGAGAACGACTTTACCGATTTCAATCATCCATTTTTTAAAGTTTTCTAATACTTTGTAGAAAGTTCTAACGGAAAGAAAAGTTAAGAAAATTCGTAGAAAATGGGAAATTCTTGGGCATTTCTACTTTGTATTCTTATTTGCAATGTTTCTACCGTAGCGGTTTGGCTCCAAAGGACTGAAAAATAAAAATATAAAGTTTATTTTTATTTATTTATTTATAATAAACTGTAAATAATACGTACAGAAATAAAAGATTGTCTTATTGGTCCGAATGTAATATCTTTGTAAAAAATTGGCATATCCATAACAGCAGATTAAATTGAGAATAATAATGTATGTTATTTACAATTTGGTATATCACTTTCTAGATAAACCTTGTTTGCATAATTGAAGTATTTTCAAATGCACTGTTTTATTGGATAACGTATAACGTAAAATAATTTAAATACTACAAACACACGAGTGACAAATTGATGAATAATTTTACACGAGAGCTTTCAAATTCGAAGCAGCGACATGCATTTGTGGTTATAAAAATGTGTAACGGCATTGTTAAAAGTTGAATTTAGTAATATTACTTGGAATAGTTCTGGACAGGTGCCACCATTTTACAATGAACTCTGTAGGTATTATTATTATGTCAGGGTTCTAATTTATCCTAACTTACATCGGTTATTCCTCACCAAGAGGGACGTGAATCACATTATTTTAACTACTAAAGTTATAAACGATCGAATTATCCGCATGATGGTAAACAATTATCGTAGCATCTGTACCAAGCTTTTATTCTCGCCATGTAGAACTTACCAAAAGAAATCGTTGCGCTTGCAGCGCTCGGGGTAAAGGCTGCTATCAAAGGTGCTTTCAGCAAAACGTCATTTCTACGAACTTTGGAAACATTAGTCGATGCAGGGCAACAACACAAAGGCAGGTCGCTGGGGAGACTTGTATAAAATGATAAAAGTATCGCCAAGAATCTGGTTTTGTTACAAGCTTATATTAATTATGGTGCCCTATATAACATTTGAAGTAAAGTAGACATTCTTAAATAGATAATTTAGGCTATAATGATTTCTCGTAACTTTTTCTAATTGGCAACGTGGCAAGCCCGTCAAGCACGTCACTGCCGTTTGCATTTACGATTTTTTGATATTGAATGATGTTTTAGAATTAAGTAGACCCGAAATACTAGACGGATTCTGATGCAATTTGGTACGTGGATAAAACAAAGATATTAACATTTTTTTTATTAACTTATTTTAGTCGTGATACGTTTTGTTGCGTTAACCTACATATCGATCGTCCACCTGAAAGAAACGAAAGCTAGTTGGATCTCTTTCTATTGAAATGATCATTTGGTTAACTTTTAGTTTTCACCCGCTATGCATTAGTCCGGTGCTATATGTACGGGTGGCTGAAATGTATTTTGAGTCTATAAATCGATACTGCGCCGTTATCTCTTGGAGTAATACCATTTCGAGTCTTAGAAATCGTGTAAAAGCAAACCTACAAGTTGAACGCTAGCGAATTGCGAGGAGTGCATTAGTGTCTTTTCAAGTTTTAGTTCCACATAAATGGAACAGACGTGTAATTACCACTGTGTCTAGCGAATGTGAAATAAAATTATTCCTTATTTATTATTAGGGCCCGGGTAATAATTGTAAGTAAGGTAATGTTTTTTTTTTTACGCGTTGACTGATTATTACATAAGAAAAATGTGTATTTCTGAAGCATAACTATTTAAAAGGAAGATACCTATTACAACAACACGTCTGCAATAGACACCTTGGTAGCAAAAACAAGCTAAGAAATTGACGAAGAGATTGGCATTATTATTATTGGCATACATGCTGCATACCTATTAAAGAATTACTAGGAATTATGCACCGCTCACTTTGCCTATCTGTCAATCTTCTTAGTTCAGAAGCTCGCTGAACGGAAGTAGACTGAATCAAATGTTAGACTATTTATTTTTTGTCTACGAAAAGGCCAGATTAAAGTACCTTAAACCGACGAACGTGCATAATTATAAAAATGTAATAAGATTGAATTCTTTATGAAGCAAGAGAGATACTCGATCGTTGCAAGTGGTAATCGGTATACTCTGCCCACCTCTCCGGGAAATAGGAATGCGTCTATATATTTGCTTTGCCCAGTAAATATAACACACAATTATTTATCGGTATTAGTATCATTAATGACTACCCAACTCAAATTAAATTAACAAATTATATAAGGTATAATGTTGGACATAATCTCAATTCAGAATGGATATTGTGTGTGTAATCTGGCGTTACATATTTATTTATGCCTGGTCTCAGGAGAGCATACCTACAAACTACCGAGCTCCGACATTACTTCGAGTTCGCGAAACAACGGCCATTTATTTTTAATTGTAACGAAATAATTAACCTGTCTAGACGAACCAGTTTAGTTCGTGAAAGTTACTTTAAACTAATACGTAACTATACATCGTGTAACAGTAAGATAAATGAAAACGTAAATGTAGTTTTCCACGTTATGTTATTTTTTATTTCATTTTGGTGGCAGACGAAGCGGCTTACTAGATGTTAAGCGGTAATCACAGCTCATGGATATGGTAGTTTCTTTTTAGCCATTTCATCACAGACACAGTTCGAAAGATACACAACTAAGCTGCTGCTTTTGGGCCATATAAGTTCTAAGCAATGGACCGTTTGACTGAAGGTAAGTGTTGACTGTTGCCTATGTGAAGGGTACGTTTGGAAGTAGAAGGAATGGATGTAATTGAAGAGTTGATGCGTTCGGCTCTTCTACTTACTAAACGAAATGCAACAACACTGCTACTTTATGTCGATTTTCTGTGAGAAGATAGTGCTACCCGGTTGATCCATTTATCCTAAAACCATGGCAAGGGTTCTTAAAGTAGTAACACTTTAAGAACATTATGGGGAAAGACAAGGCTATGATGTTTAGTTAATGTTTTGGTGTAAGGGTAACTTGCGCGATTGGTTAGCGTCGGTTATACCACACGTGCCACTTGCGCCTGTCACCAGCGTCGTGTGAAATTCATTTTATTTATGTGAACTGTACGACGGATATTATGGTTACGATCATACATTTTTATTACACGCTTCTCACTATTAGAAATTACCCGAGTTTCAGATGCATTCGGATCATTAATTTCAGATCTCCCTTTACAGTATGGAACTATCTACAACGGTTATAGTTACAGTAAAACCTTATCTCAATTAGTTTGTGTTTCCAGTCCGATGGGATCAGCCACCGATCGTCAACATCATTTATCTATTTAATCCTTCCATCGGTAGGATTACCAATATCGATGTAATCGTGGCCACTACGGACAAACTGACAACGAATCTGTTCAGGTATTATGCGGCGTTAGCGCGACCATAGATGGAATTTTCAATTATTTTGCCATTTATCCTCGTATTATGTGGAATCATTTTTGCAGTTTCATATAACGCTGCGTTTAGTTGCAGAATTTATGGATAAAAATATCAAACAGTAAGACTTTAATACCGTTGGTTAAAAATAAAGCATGCCCGACCAAAAAATAAGCCTTTGATATAATTATACAGTTATTCCTTTACGGTTCGTGGAATGATAACAGCAATACTATTTTTCGCTGTAATGTCCTACTGCTTGGATGCAACATTTTTCATTCAATGTCTAGAGCCACTACAGACCATTTTTTACTAAATAATTTATTTAATATTGTCTTCTATTTACGCGAATATTATTCATTGAAATTAAACTGCTATATACGGATGTAGATGATGATGATGTAGTTATTTCAAAGTACACTCACTGGAACATTGAGACAACTGCCATCTTAGTCTCCCCGTGACCATGGCTGCTGAAAAGCAACCGAAACGTCGGGGAAAGTGTAAAAGTAAATGAAATCTAAATAGTTTAATAATAATTTAATTAGCTTAAAAATTAGTAAAGTTTAATAGTAGTAGTAGTGCAACAATTTTCAAAATTTTGTAATAAAGTGTCAAATAAACAACGCGATAAAATCCGTATATAGCAGTTTAATTTCAATAAATAATTTATTGATAACTCATTTTTACAAAGTTTACTTTTTATTCTTTAACTAGATACAGCCTTAATAGAGATGTATAAGAGACTTCGCTGACGACTTTACTGGTATAAACTGTGTCACAGTCGCCGTGCCTTTCATTCAGAATGGTTTTTACAGACAGTAAAGATATTAATAAATTTCCTAGAAATGCAGGTAACTTTTATTGTAAAATATATCTGTATCTCCGTCACCAAGCGCCGTCTATAAAAGGGAGATAGTTGGATACCGAACAATTTCAGCGGAAGAACTCATAGCTTTGGACTGCTTCGATGGTGCAAGGTAGTGAATGCTTATGCTGTGCGTAAGATCTCGAATGCGATGTTTAGGTCTTGCAAGTCCTGTTTGATTTTTTGATGGTGGGATATGCTTGTCCTAAGTCTGGAAAAGGTACTGATAGATTTTCCAATAGAATCCTTTCCTATTTTTACAGGTGGGACCTAAATCCAAAGCTGGTAAGTGGTGGAGAAATATTGATGTAATTCGCATCTGCCTACCTCTTGTGAGATACATAAGTGTGAGTCTATGGTATATGTATTCAAGCCGCTGCCTCCGTAGCGCAGCGGTAGTGAATGCGGCTGCTGTGCTTGAGGTCTTGGGTTCGAATCCCGGGTCGGGCCGACAAAAAGTTATTTGGGGATTTCTGTTAAGAAATCTCAATAGCAGCCCGGAGTTAGGAAGTTGGCGGTGTTAGACACCCGTGCCTCGGAAAGCACGTAAAGCCGTTGGTCCTGCGAATGATTTGTCTTCGGTCGGATTACTGTCCCATCGGATCATGAGAGTTAGGGAACATGAGTGCACTTGTGCTTGCTCAAAGTTGTGCACTATAATATCTCCTGCGCACAGGGCTAGTCTCTGTTAAGATTGGCCGCCGTGACCGAAATTCGGTCTGTAGGACACATTATTATTATATTAATCCCAACTTAGTTAAAACTCAAAAGACTTCTTCACAGACTATACAAAATGGAATGGTGAGAAGCGTCACTATTTTAGAATATCGCAACCGTAGAATGCACGAAAGAATAGTATTTTTAGTAAATCGCTTAAAATAATAAAATTCTACCACATACACACAACACCATCTAGCCCAAACTAAGCAGAGCTTGTACTATGGGTACTAGACAATGGATAAACATACATATATACTTTTTTTGTAAATACATACATATTATACATAGAAACACCCAAATCAAGACAAACATCCATATTCATGCACACAAATGTTTGACTCGTGTGGGAATCGAAACCGAACAAAATTCGGAAAGGAAATTCGCATGAGCTTACCTTTTACATTTAGTCTTAAGTAAATAATTGCTATTACAAACTGCAAGTATTTATTATACAAATATTTAGATTGTTCCTACGTCGTTAGTATCCTTGTTAATTTCGAATTCTGTTTAAAATGATACCTAGAACAAAGTTGTTATTTTATTAATCTAAACTGAAGAAGCAAGATTCAAATTCAAGAGCGGCATTAAATATATAACGAAAATGCTTTCGCAAACTCCAAGTAGAACGCTTAATTTTCTAAGATTTTTTGAACGTTATTACCTTTCAAACAACGTTAACTTACAACTAGCTTTTCTTTGAGAAAGTTAAAAGATAAATTAGCGTAAATAGCTTTACAAAGTCATCTTTTAAATAAAATGTTCATGAAGATTAATAAAAGTTATTGAAGATTAATAAAAATAATTATTCAAATACAAGTAGTAGTCGAAATCATAGTCTTTAAAATGGTTGCTAATGTTAAGCTAAATACGCGTATAAATGATTCATAATTCGTTTATTCATTTGCGAACATGGGTATAGATTTGTTTCTTCTAAGCTAATACAATTGTTCTTCTTTTACCATAATCAACCATTAGGTAGCAAAAGATTGAGATAATTGAGAAAACATTTTCTTCAAAATACAATTTCGGTGTGACTATGTCTCGCCATGTACAGTGGATATTGAAACGATGCGCGATGGTGAGAATAGAATTCGCATCCCTCAATACAAAGGTAGCAAGAAACCGAGTCAATCGAACACAATAAAAAAAACGTGCTATAGTTTTAGATAATGGCTATTAATCTGTCAAGTCTTAGAATAACAGACATAATTAAAAATCTTTTGTTTGGCCACCGGTGTGCTGCTGCGACTCAGCTAAGAATTTTTTCACACATTATCACTACGCTACTCGGGAATCTAGCCAAAGACGTCACGACCGAATTAATTTACAAAAAATACTATTTAGAATACAACGTTAGTGATAAAACAAAGTATGACAAACATAAACTAAACATATTTGGCAGTGTATTTGTCATTATACACGCGATAAGATAAAATAAAATATTTATCGTAGTAATACGGCATGTCGGTTGTACTGACACCTGTCGGACAGACAAGGCCTATTGTAAGGAAGTATTCTTAGGGGAAAACAAGCGAGGAAAATACACCCATTATATTAATGTCTACTTGGTTTTGTATACCTCCAATCTTGTTTTTATCTGTTCAATTTATCAAGTTACTGTGGAGAAAAATTAAATGGACGTGCGAGTCATCTTTGTTTATTGTAAACGAGCTGTTGCCCACAACGTCGTCCGCATATATTTTAGTTGTTAAGTTATTTTTAACCTGTCTCGGGGAATTGTTGATGGTAATTATAATTACCTACATCAATGCTAAAATTGTTTGTTATTGATCTGTGGAAACTGCTGAGGTTATTGCATTAATTACTAACAATTAAACGTTATTTGCTCTAATAAAGTAAAGTGATATAAATAAAATTGATGCCTTCAATAATAATGTAAACTGATCAACTGTATCTACACCGTAAGAATTTAGAATGTTTTATAGTGCACATTATGCCACCAAGGGAACCTCTATGCGAAATTTTAGCGTTATACGTGCAAGGTTGGGTGACTGGCTGGGCGTTGTTACTCAGTGAGTCAGGACCTGTATATTTATAAATATAGACATAATTATAGCTTTGTTTTTAAACTTTGTCTGGATTTTGACATTGGTAATTGCAGATACGGATACGTACAGGCAAAAATAGCGACACATTTTATAATTTAATAATGTCTGTGTAGGAATATTAGGCACAAAACGTGACTAATTTGTGTCGGTGACGAAGAAGTCCTAAACTAAGCATGGCAGGATGACTTGGACGCATTTGAAAGGGACTGGCTGGAAATAGCTTGATTTTGAAATCCAAGGTCCATTCCCCTAACAGAAACAACATATCTGCAAAGTAAAGTAAAGTAAAATGTAAAAACGGTTTATTACTATAAAACATTACAAAAAGGAAAACATAAATACTTCTGCCTAGAATACATATTAATACCTACTATAATATACAGCAGTACCAATATGTACCCTATGTATTGCATACATTTTGCAAAGAGCTTAATATCAAAACCTAGGTCTCCTTTGTTTTTCTCACTAGGCAAGCCTGTATCGAGGAAACCTTGAATTACACGAGAATAATTTTATTACTGAGCTTAGCACAACTAATGAAATAAAATAAATATATTAATCCGTTTTTAACACAAATTAGATTAAAAGATTGGTACATGCTAACATTTTATCTTTAAAACTCACTCTTTAGAATCGTAATTTAAAGATTTTAACCATTTGTTCATAATGTGCTTATTTTCCGTTATAGTTTTATTTCTAACACCACATTTTTTTTTTATTCGTCTATGTTGGCAAATAAGTATACGGCCCACCTGATGGTAAGTGGTCACCGTAGCCTATGGATGCCTGCAACATCAGAGGCATCACTTGCGCATTGCCGACCCTTTAGTAAAGGAAGTGGGAAGGAGAAGGAGCGGGAAGGGGGAAAGAGGGTGATTGGGCCTCCGGCACTCTCACTCACCGAACGAAACACAACAGTAGGAATACTCCTATTTCACGTCGATATTCTGTGAGAGGGTAGTCCTTTCCCGGTCGAGCCGGCCCATTCATGCTGAAATCAGCGAGGTTCTATTACTCATAAAATAATATATATTAAATTACTGGCGCATATAATAGAATATACATAAGTACTACCATATTCATCCAAATAAATTGATTTGATTTGAAGAATAATGCGTAGCAACGGCCGCATACGGTGTAGGTAGTAAGGGTCTCATGTAGAGGTCTAAAGTTTGAGCCTCTGCTTTTTCGAATTTGTGAGTTAATTATCGCTTACTTTAACGGTGTGGATGATTTGGACAAAATTGTATAAAGGCCAAGCTGCTCCGGGCCAGTGAACTGTGGACTGTGGCCTAACCTTTTTTATCCTAAGACAACGCCCACAGTATTGTGATAATATTATTATATTATATAGAAATGACGCAATACTAGATTTATTCACGGTAAAAATATAGCTAAATGAGCTATACATGCATTATTATTTGTATTACACTTCACTTAAATTGTGGTTAAATGGGATCACATATAATAAAAAAGATCTGAATAATGATAATTTATAAAGTTTCTTTTATATCTGGTTTAGGCGTCATAAAATTTGTCAGCACTGCTGTCAACTGGTAACGTGCCCAGAAGATTAGCAGCATTGCCTCGTTAAACGGCAATGCTGACACTTTGGAAGAAAAAAACTAAAGCTGTGATCACGCGAAGCGTCGATCAGGCATTTTGCGAGCAATCCACTTAATTACACAAAATAGTGAAATACCATTGTGTTTTTTCACCTAACAACTTTATTTATTTCAGGCACACGGCATCATAGCCATTAATCCATGGAATTAATAAGTACCCATGTACACCTCAGTATTTATTGATTCCATTAATATGTTACTTATTAATTACTTCTGAAATATTTATTCTGGTTATTCTCTGTCTTTAATCTTTGCCTATTTATTATTTTAATTTACTTAACTTTTTTTTTATGATGATAGCAACAACTGCTTTCTCATTTTTTAAAACAAATTCATGTGTTTTTATAGTTTTAAAGATCAACAGGATAAAATAACACACAAATTTGTCCAACAATTCAACCGATAAAAACAAAAAAACTTAATAACTAAATAGAACTAATAGTAACTATTTTATTTATAATATTAGTATGGAGTTTGATCGGCAAATTTGTTGATGTTTAAACAATCAAAACTTAATCAAATTCAATTCTATTTGCACGACCGAATCTGAAATTGAGTATTTTGGCCAATTAGTCAAAATATTCAAGCACCTGTAAATTGCTGGTTCGCTCTCTTGATGTTTATTCGAAATATATATAAAGTCTGCAAACATAAATACATTTGATTGATTACGTGGATGTGGATGCAGATGTCTGCACCAATTTTATTCTAGATTGAATGGACCGCTACTGATTTGATTAGTCATCACGGATTCTTTGAGGCAAGACGACCGGGTTTTGTGTTTATCTTCAAACACGGTTTCACTCTAGAAAGAAGCGATATCAGTAAGGTTATTGGAAAATTTATTAAATGCAATCTTCTACACGCCGCTATACAAATCCCACGAGAAAGCATTCTTAGATAAAAAATATATTACTTTAAGACATGGCTCACCCACACTTCACAAAAACACATAATTATCATTATCATTATGTTAATCAATATTTACTAAATCATAGAACTGGTTTTAGGGCCAACAACTGTCTTTAAATGGTCTTTGAAGAGGTCTCAGGTCACTGGAGAGTAATGACGCCCTCTTAATATAATGCGTAAGGTTATTGTAAGAAGATGTTATATTATAAACATAATACTTCGGTGGTGGATATAATTATATAATAAACGTAATATGAAAATACGAGCGAGTCCTGAATAAAGACATTTTATTTCTTAAATATGCCGTCGCACCTAATAACAATTATAAACATAAAACGCTGAAGCATGCTGCCTAATTTTCGCTACATGTTTAGCACCTTCTTTTTCGTCCTCGTTAGAATATTTTAAAATATCTGTATCTCTTTAGATATCACGCTTAACCGGTCGTATACCGCCGGCTCGCATACCAGCCGGCAGATTTGTACCCGTCGTAGGCCGGTGGCTCGCATGCGAGCCACCAAATTGGTTTTACGTTAGCTTAAGCTAAAGCGAAGGCGGCGCGCGGCGTTTTGGCGCCAATTTGGTGGCTTGCATGCGAGCCACCGGCCTACGACGGGTACAAATCTGCCGGCTGGTATGCGAGCCGGCGGTATACGACCGGTTAAGAGAATGTATTCTCATGTACTATGTGTAGTTTCAGATTTCATGTAGCTACTCTAAAGTCTATAGTAAAAAAGACAACAGTAGTCAAGAGCCTTATTATTTCTAATTGAGTTTGTGTCCACAGTACGTTGCTGAACCAACATGGCTGCTTTTCAGTCTGTTTACATCTCTATAAACATTGTTTCAACTTTAATATAATTTTAAACTTCATATAAAAACATTGCAAGGAAAGAACTACAAGTAAAACATTTTGCTTACGTGTTTTCTTTTATCATGTTGGTTTCCGTTTTCAGGCATGTTGCAGTATGTTGCACAATGAAAGCGTTGTCTCTGAGGTACCGAGCACATACTACTTACCGCGTTCGCTTTGAACTAAATATAAAAGAATACTTACGAAATAATTTTAGTGTGTTCTTTCTGACAGTGGTTGCGAGTATTTTCTATTGCAATATTACTATAGAGCAATAACATGCCGACGAATGTTTATTTAAATGTAGGTGTTTAGTCAAATACACACACTTATGTTTTTAGGATCAAACTTCATTGTAGCACAATGAAGTCTGATCCTTTTATATTTATTTTTCAAACGGCTCATTATCATATGAACACTTTTGATAAAAAGCATAAGTCCTAAAGACTTTGCACATATTTTAATCAAAACGCCGAGACTGAACCAGTAACAGCAATACATTTTGTAGTACCTGACTTCTTAAACAACTGAACATTCCTGACACATGTGGCATTTTAGCTTGAGTGGACAAGTTAACAAGAACAGTAGCAATTAGTAACACAAATAACAAGTCATCTTGGTAAAAGAAATTAGTTTTGTAATCAACAAAACTGTATGAAAGTAGCATTTTATATTTTAATACCAGAATGAGTTTATAACATTGTATAACAATCTAAAATTGCATTTTACGTCGTAAAACGCCAACGGAAACATTATATTTACGCATATTCTTTTGAGTGAACTAGCAAAATACATGGTTTCTACTGCAACTATGAATTCATTTACCGTATGCAGAGAAATTTGAATTAGAAATGATAAAAGATTATACATATATAGTTACCAACTAACTATAGGTTATTAATGGATTTATGATGGTAACTATATTGTTAGTTTAGAGCTGTCTAAAAAAATCTATAATTGTATGTATTAACTAGCTTTTGCCCGCGACTTCGCCCGCGTAGAAGTCGAAAATGGTTCTAATAGGATTTTTAATTGGTATTTTACGTTATTAATGTTGTTATAACATATAAATTATTATGTTAAAATTGTTGAATACTTTTAAAAAATATTTTTTATTATAGTTTAGGGATTTAAATGTTTAATTAATAAATAAAATAAAATAAAATGTTATATTTTATGAACACGAAGCTCAGCCTTTAATCTGGTGAAAGTTACACGGGACGGGGGTATTATCTTTTTACAATGAAATCGAAATACTACACCTACCGCAGTATTTCTTTTATATTTGTATTTTACATGATTTTTTGAATATGGTATGATTCGGATATTTTATAAAAAAAATGTTCTAGTCCTTACCATTTCAAATTTCGGACTCTACGTCCCTATAAGGACACGTCCTAAAAGTGCATGACCTCTCTAAAAATTAGAAACCTCCAAATGCGGCACTAATATAGTACGGTGACCTTCGAGACAAGAGTATTTGCATTGCACCAAACTTTTATGTGAGTTCAATCTTTTTTTAATAAAATCGGATTGAGTTTTCAAACAAGTGTCAAAATAAAATGTAATTTAAATCACTAAAGAGTATTGATATCAACTTCGAAGCAAATCACCCTCAAAATAACTTTCTTCCCCTTTTTAACCCCGTTAGGGAATGAATTTCAATAAAATTCGAAACATGTCTTCCGTCAATTCTGTTAAAGAATGTTTATGCACAATTTGAAGTAGATTGGACCAAGAAAACGTTGTCCCATATAAACTTTGTCCCCTTTTTCACCACTTTAGGGGCAGAATTTCAGAAAATCCTTTCTTATCGGATGCCTACGTCATACAAAGAACGCACCCTCCAATTTTCAGGTCTCTACGATCAACGGTTTAGGCTGTGCGTTGATCCGTCAGTCAGTCATTCAGGATAAAGCATTTTATATGTATAGATTACTCCAATATTGCTAGTTTAATCGAAAATGATAATATAGTGCGGATGTCTGCATATCTAAGAAATTTTCACAATATGCTTGACAATACGAATATATGAAGGCAGCCAACATACAAAAGGTCATCGCGACGAACAATGACGTCATTCTTGCCATCTAGCACATTTCAGGTCCAGGTAAATACATAAACAGCAGACATATGTTTGTCTAATAAAAACAGAAAACCTATAACAAATGTGTATAACTATACAAACACCAGGTATGTTGATAACCCTAACCACAACAAGTTTCGAGACATAATGAAAGCTTGCAATACTTGTATTACGTTTCGCACAATATAAACTTAAATTCAAATGCACGGGCAATTCAAATTACAGTCGGTGCAGCACAAACCAACCTAATAGTGAAGGTACGTGCGACATTTCTATTATAATTCCGGCTTCGGTACAAATATGCGCATCTGTCTGCCGTCTATGGCCCCGGGCGAACACGAAATGAAACCGCAGGACTGCACTGCAATTTACCTACGATACACCGACCCACGCGCGACGATACGATCTGATAAAATTTCATAGGTAGCTACCAATTTCTGACACCTATTTCATTAGTACCTATTAAAATTTGAAATTGGCATTACCTTACGTTGATAGTATTGAGTCGCTATATCATAATAAATAGGCCACAAATAAATAGGTATAGACAATAATTTAAAAATTTGTTAAATGTTGAAGGCTTAAATAATTAGTGTTTGGTGTGGTAATGTCTGCAAAGGTAAGGGTGACGGAATGATCGGGCACGCCACGATCGTGGCGGTAAGTCCCGTGTTTGAGGAGTGGCTGGAGAGGCGCCATGGCGCCCTCACCTTCCGGCTGACCCAGGTAATGACTGGCCACGGTTGTTTTGGCCAGTTCCTGTGTCGTATACGCCGGCAAGAGACGCCCGGTTGTCACCACTGCGGCGACTGCCGCGACGTAGTTGAGGACACGGCGCTGCACACTTTGGCGGTTTGCCCCGCCTGGGCATCGCAGCGCCGTGAATTGATCGCGGCAGTCGGATTGGTTGCCCTCTCGCTCCCGGCCGTAGTTCAGTCTATGGTCCGGAGTGAGAGGTCGTGGAACGCCGTCGCCTCCTTTTGTGAGGAAGTCATTTCGATCAAGGAGGCGGCGGAGCGGGAGAGGGAGCGTTTGAACCCTCTCCCCAACCGCAGAGCCGGGCGCCGGAGTGCGCGGGACGACCTCCAGCCACCCTGAGGTTTGACCTGGGGGTGGCGGGCTTTGTGGGCCTGCCCGCCATCCGTTCAGCACCAGGTCCGAGAGGCGGCGTGCGTGTTCCCACGCGCGCCTCTGTGTTGAGTCCGTCTCCCCTCTAGGGGGGACAGTAGGGAGTGGTAGAAGTGCCTTTAGGGTAGGTCTTTCGTGTAGTGGCCTGCCGTTTCATACGGCAGGCCGAAACCTTGGCGGGGTCGCGACCGCATGCGAAAGTGATTCGCGCGGCCCCGTCGATAGTGGTTTTGTCGAGGAACACCGTGGTAGGTTTAGTCGGTATTCCGGGAGGTACTTTATCATCTTAACATCTTGTTTTACCCCGGCGAGTCCGACATAACCCCTCCGCCCGCCCCCGCGGAGGGGTATGCGTCATGCATTCCCACACGTAAAAAAAAAAAAAAAAAGGGTGACGGAATGATGTACCTAAAACTCAAAAGGAGAAAGCGCATAAGCGGTCGCGTCGCCACTGCTGTCGCATTGTGGGTTCGAATCCGCTTCACGACAATTATTTGTGTGATCCACAAATAATTGCTCTGAGTCTGGGTGTACTTCGTCTATTAATTGTATGTTTATGAAGACCTCCGCGACACGACTTGATATGCAATATTTGATTGCATTTTTTAACAAAACGAGGAATGGTTTGTACTATGTTTACTTTCAATAAAACAACAGTTAACAAAGATGCACTCTGATGATAGGAGCATATGAAAAGAATGAACGACAAAACATTCATTAATCAAAGGCATAATAATGTAGCATGTAAGGCATTAAAGGAGATAGAAAACTGTATTAGCTGTCAAGTTGAAGAATTCCGAAACTATATTACCAATATAATATACCAATTAATAACCGAATCGAATTCTATTGTTGACTATTTATTTGTTACAATACGACAAAATTATTCGGTGGTATCGCACTATTAGCTACCTAAAAGTACAAAATCAGTTTGCTGATCAGATATATTTGCAAGAAAGACGAGGTTAAGAGTACCTAAAATCGCCGAGCGTCCGTGAAGAATATGAGTTATGCCAAGATTGTAGCGAGTGGAAATACGTTGTATTCCACTATCCCTTCGTTATAAGGTATATGTATAACTGCACAAAATTGTTTGAGAACATACCTATGCTTACTCCTGTTTCTCCAGCGTAGTTATCAGATTCTTCAGCTATGCTTTCAATCTCAAGTAACAACGTGTCGGTCTATTGTCATCTACTGGGCACATATTCAGAATTCGTGCTGTAATTGAGAATTGCTTCAGGAATCAGATAAGATTCCTGGTAACCTTATTAGATTTTTCTAGACCAAGTATTGAGGTTCGTGTTTCTGAAATCTTACGGAATTGGGCATAAATAGGATTTTTGATTAAAGTTGCTTTGTTATTATATATATGTATATTAATAGAAATATAGTTCTATTTTAACACATATTATGTGGGGGCTAGTCAGTGCAGACCGGCGACACTTCGACCCAGTGGGATCTTTTGTGTCAAAACTCTCCCAATAACGACTGCCATAGATGTTTTAACACGGAAATCAAACATCAATCACTATCATCAAACATCATCATCAAACACTAATAACTATTTAAGTTTATTCGATATTCTATCGAGCTATGATATAAAACTTAATAAATAATTAAAGTCTATGAAAAAGCAATCACGGGCAAAAGCTAGTAGTCTTTTATAAAATTCACATTAAATAAATAAGTTCATTTGATATTTTTTAAATTCGTTTACCTTATTTGGTATAATGCCCCGGTCTCGGAGGACGTTACAAAGCTTTAAATAACAACACAAAAATACCCAAACCGCGTAATGGATTTGTTATTTAAGCATATAACCCTCGCATTAAAAAAAACCTCTCCTGCATTATAAAACAATCCCTGGATGGTCGAGGGTTTTTACAGACAACAGTAATGAATCCATCATACTATGTGTGCATCACCTAATCGTTTTTAATTATACAGCAAAAATAATAGGAAGAAAGGCGAATGAAAACAGATATAAAGAAATAGAAAAACAGACGGCCAATTTTCGTAACAAAATATGTTTAAAATAGAGTTCCGAGCTAGTCTAATAAACGTCAATCGTGATGTGAAGTGCAATTTATGTATATTTGACGTTTATTTTAATTTACGGGAATACCATTTGTGGTATTTATTACGCTGAGACTAGATCGGAAATGTATTTTTTAGAATGAGTTATTAAGTACTTACTTCGTACTATAGGAGACATCTCAACTAAACTTGCACTCTAAATCACTTAAGTCTAAGCGAGGCGATTATCGGAACGACACGTTTGAGTGCAATATCAATTTAGTAGTAGCGTAATATACACGTCATTTTATTTTGAATAATAAAATGATACTGGACTGGACTAGTGCCATCTGTGATGAGATATGGAATCATATTTTGGGGGAACTCAGTAAATGTAGAAAATGTATTTAAACAACAAAAACGCTGCATTAGAGCTATGTTCGGTCTACAAACTATAGATAGCTGCAGACCGTATTTTACCAAATACAAAATTTTGACACTGCCTTCGCTATATATTCTGGAGACCGCTTTATTTGTAAAAACTAATCCGCAGTTGTTTTGTCGTGTATCGGATATTTGTGAGCGTAACCGTAGAGATAATTATAGATTGTGCATGCACAGGGCAAACACAGCTTTGATGGGAAATAGTATCTTCTGCATGGCCCCTAAAATATATAATAAAATACCAAATAATTTCAAAAATTTACATTTACCACTATTTAAAGAAAAAATTACTACTCTACTGTTGAGTAAATGTTACTATAACGTAAAAGATTTTTTAACTGACAGGGATATATAATTAGTACCTATTATTAATTGAGACCTCGTAACAATAATTACTAGTATGGACTTGATTTTATTTGATTTACTATTATTATTTGTTAATTTTATTATATTCTGTCCTATTGATTTTATTTGTTCTATTGATTTGTTAAATTTATTGTATTGCCTATAATTATTATGACATTGATGTTTATTATGGAATGAATGACCACTTTATGGTGATGACACTGATGACATGCATTGTAAATTTTATTGTTTCCCAACTGTGTTTAATTAATAATGCTAATCAGATTATAATTATGTGCTTTAATATTTGTATATCTTTATGAGATAAAACATGTTGAAACTATGTTAACTATATGACCACCTTTATGTACACATGTTTGACAAATAAAAATTATCTTTATCTTTATCTTTATCTTTAATGATGCACTCAAATGTGACGTCGCATAGTGAGTTAGAGAGCATGCATTTTATCGTGTGTTACGAAAAATCTAGTTGAGATGTCTCCTTTAGTACGTAGTACATATTCATTTAATGGGCTTGAACAGTTTTTATTATGCGAATTGGCAATTATTTATCGAAATGATAGATTTAACCCGCAGTTTCGCTTGTGTTAATGTAGTCTAGGTTAGGTTAGTAACAGTGTTTTTTCTGGATGAAAGGTACCCTATGTCCTTATACACGTTGTCAGGGGTGCAGACACCCCTGACAACGTGTATATAAAATTTCATGACGATCGGTTGAGTAGTTAAGGCGTGAAAGCGTAACAAACAAACAAACTCACAATCAAATTTATGATATTATTTAGGATTATAAATCACCTTGTCTTTTAACTCTCTGCAGTCGAGCCGTTTGTGTACTCTAGTCCTGTATTTGGACCAACGCGGGCGGCGTATTGTATACACACTTCTTTGCTTCAATGCCGATGATCGATTTGACAGCGTCGATAAAATAGTTCATGAAGACAAAGCAGAGTTGCCTGTTATATTGTTTAGTCTTTCATATAAACTGCCAAAGTCGTTGGTTATAATTAATAGTGCTAAAAGCTATTTATAATCCTGACTTGTATAGCTGATAGTTTTTAGACCTCCGTACGAGACGATTAGTAATGACTTTAGAAAATTATACGCTGTTTTGAAAGGGGTAGTATTTAACTGCACAGCAAAAAAATAATAATTGCGCAGCAAAATATATTTAAAGAGATCAAACTAAGTTGACGGCGCCGCGCTTCGCGGGGCTCCTATTTTTGGATGGGTTTTAGAAGGAACCTAACATAACCTAACCCTTCCGAGACAGAATGCAGTGATTTGAGGCGTATAGGTGCTCGTTGAAGGTTTAGGGTTTATCATTAGATGGATCACTGATTGCGCATTGAACCTGTTCCAGTCGGCCACACTCACAAAGTGTGTAGAAAGGACACACTATGGAGGTTTTAATCTTCACACATAGCCACATCATACCCCGTTCCCTCTATAAACACGCCGTGATATTCATACAAGCACGTTTCCCACCAAAAAAATTATAAAAAGATTAATCGAGATCGATCGAGATCTGTGCAGAAATTAGATACATCCATTTTCGATAGGAAATTCGAACGGGTGTTGAATGAGATATTTGTCGGATGTCATATACAGGTTGTCCCAGAATATGTGAATCAAATTGTAACGGGAGATTTTATTTTATTTAATATTTTATTGAAAGTCTACATTTAAAATGAAAACTAATATAAATATTGAATCCAGGGCAAATATATGGCATAATTATGAGTTAAATATATTATCTTAAATTGCCGACGAAACTGGACTAAACTCTAAGAGTAAGTTATTTTTTAAATATTATGTTATGGTATTGTGATTTACGATTTCGCTGTTAAGGAATCGCTATCTACGATTATGTCATAAGATTTTTGATTTTATTTCAGAGAAATACTGTAAGTCGTTGGGTGAAACTTAACAAATTTAAGCATTAATTGTAAATGCGGACTAACAGAGACACTTTTGTTGAATATAAGGGATAGTAGTCATTATGGTTATATATAGAAGAACTCGTTTTTGTCTCGCTTTGCACACATGCGCATGACCAAATTCACCTACTATCATTACATTAAAAATGTTTCATTGTTTGCGTTAAAATATCACACACACAAAGATATTCGCTCTGATCATTATGCGAATGTGTACCTTACGATGCTACTAGACTTTTGTCTTTGACCGTACGTGGGACACTCAGAAAGTTTTGCGAAAATAAAAAAGTTTTCAAGGTATAGGTAATTTCTTTTTTAAATCTCTTCAATGTACTCTCCATTAGTCTCTATTCAAGTTTCATGCGTCTGAACCAGTTTTCGAAACAATTTTCCAGTCCGCTGCAGAGACCTTGTTTACAGCCTACTCGAACTCTGCCAACGCACCTTCCGGCGACGAAAATTGTATCCCTTTGAGCAGATTTTTTATTTTCGGGAATAAAAAGAAGTCACACGGTGCCTAGCACCGTGTAAGACCGTGTGACCCAGGAGTTTGACCGGCGTGCTGTCCAGGAAGTCTCTCGTTTTGAGCGCGGTGTACGCGGGCGCGTTGTCGTGGTAGAGCAGTAGCCCGCGGAGCCTTGTGTTTCGTCGCTCGTTGCTCACAACAGAGAAAACTTCTGCCAAACATTTGGTAGTATACCATTCGGCGTTGATGCTTCTTTTGTTTCGTAAAGGAATTGACACCAAGTAGCCAGTCAAATTGAAAAAACTCGCGATCAATATCTTCCATCCGCTTCTAGATCGCTGCACTTTGGTAGGCATTGATTCGTTTTGAAACACCCAAACCATCGACTGACGCTTCGTTTCTGGACCGTATTGATAAATCCAGGACTCATCACCTGTAATGATGTCGTAAACACGCCGAGACGAGCCTGCTTCGTTTATCATATCACGGTACCATTCCACCCGGGCCTGCTTCTGAGCATCGGTGAGGTTGTGCGGCACCCGGCGTGAAACTATCCTCTTCACGCGAAGATGCACGTGTAGAATCTCGTGAAGGATTCTCTTCTTCTCCGATTCAATCTGCAGTATGTACGGAATCTCCTGATACGTTACTCTGTCTTGTATTAAAATTTTCACTGCTAGCACGTTTTCTTCCGTAACAACCGTCAAGGGGCGACCACTTTTTTCTTCATCCCCCTAAGTTAGTCGACGACGTTTGAATTCGTTATACCAACGATACACGGTTGCCTTGGAAGGGCCTTCATGCAAGAATGCCATTGAATTCCATGCCATTTGAAGTCTATCATACGGTTCGTCCGGTTTCAGGAGACACTTGAAATCGTAGAAATCATAGCCTGACGCATATAAATTTTTCTATGAGACACGATAATTTAAATTAGCTCGCAAAAAATGTGAAGGGAAATTTTGAAATTGGAACGTACCAATTTTACTTATAAATGTAGACTAAGTTTAAGTTGTACTTAAATAGGTAGATATAAGTAAATCTGTAATTATTTTAAAGTCTGTGAGGAGGAAATAAATATATATTCAAGCTCTGCTTAGTTTGGGCTAGATGGTGTTGTGTGTATGTGGTAGAATATTATTATTATTATATTATTATTATATTTACTTATAAATAATAATATTTTCAATATAGATTACAACGGGCCAGTCACTCATACATAAAAAAAAATTCGCAATACTTTCTGAGTGGCCTGGTATATTCATATATGAATATATTATCTATATTGTATTAGTGTATAAGATATATTATGGCAGTACTGCGATTTGCATTGCACAAATAACGAGCTTTTCAGGATTCTGCGAGCGATCAAATATAGCTTCTAATAGTTTCTATAACAGAATTGATTAAAGTATGAGACTTGGATCTACTAGACGAAATATCTAATGTTTCACGTGTTTCTATTAAACGTTATTGTTTGTATGTATTCTAAAAGTGTAATATATTAATATTAACATAAACATAGACCTTTAGAATGCATGGATTGTGGTGACATGCCTATATAATTATATAGTTAAGATACTATCTTGACCATATAAACATGTGACAAAGATCAATGATTGTCCGTCGAAACGTCGGTAAATGTATATACATACCTATGTATATACATACATTTACCGACGTTTCGACGGACTCCGCTGAATACCCATTCAGCGGGACTAAATGTAACAAAGATAAGTATTTAAAGTTCAATACATACCAAAGCGATTAAAATATTGATTCAATTGTCTGGGATCCCAAAAAATTACAGAGTACTCGTTATCAAATATCGTTCGAAGTAGATCTGTAAATACACTGGCCATTTTCCGGCAAACGTGTACGATTTCTTGGTAAAGGCTATATAAAGGCTATTCCAGCTATAACTAAATATAGACAGCGTTGGCTCGCTCGCCATCGGCCTTGCCCGAAGAAATGCAGCCAGTGGATGATTAACTTAGTGCCAATCGAGCGCTTCCTAAGAAATCAGTGCTGTGCATCAAAAATAAATATAATAAATAGCCATCGTTTAATCCCCTATTAAATATTATAAGATTTTGTAATATCTTTCAGATAAGAGAAACATTTATAATGTTAATAGCTTTTGTCCGCGGATTCGCTCTTACGGAAACAGTACTTTTTTCACCATGAAAGGATTTTATGTCCTTTTAAATTAAAGGTTAAAAAGTTTTAGTAATTATGGATTACTCTATTTTGCCTGCAGCTTCGTTTGATTATTCTTATTTCCTTATTAATATTACAAATGCGAATGTGAGATTTTTGTATTTGTTTGTTTGTTATGCTGTAACGCCTTAACTACTTAACCGATCATTATGAAATTTTTCATACACATGTCAAGGGTTTTAACCAGAAAACCAGAGCTGCTTACTTTATTGACGGAATTTATATTACCGCGAGCGAAGCCGCGGCCAAATCTGATATAATATAATTGTTCAGTAGTTCCTCCATTAGCAGCCGCAAGGCATGCAATACATTATTAACCTCCAAGTCTTCTTCGAAGAGGTTAATGAAAACACTTTGTGGGTCTGTGTGTCTGTCTGTTAGTGACAGTTTGTTAGTGACAGGCATGGCTCCGAAACCACTAGACCGATTGACTTGTAACTTGGTGTGCAGACAATTGGAGTCATCCCTCGGTCGAGTTTGAATATGGGCCCTGCGGGTCAAAATACCCCCGAGATATAGGAGTCACAAGGTCTAGTATTTTAAATGGCAAAATGGCTTCATTTATATGCAGAGTGATGGTGTGCTGATTCGAGTTGGTTGCTGCTGTTTGCTGTCGAGTTTTGTCTTGTGCTACGTTTTGCAACACAACATGCCCAACAGTGGAAATGATGCCTAGCAATAGACATGATACCCAACAATGGTCATAATGCCCAACAGTGGACATGATGCCCAACAGTGGACATGGTGCCCAACAGTGGACATGAAGCCCAACTGTGGGCATCATGCCCAGCAGTAGGTAGCAGTGGACATGATGTTCAACAGCGGCTATGATTGAAAAGTACGTTGCATATTTATTATTAAAACATGTACATACTATATAATTATATACAACATTAACCTAAGTAAATGTTTAAATATAATTGAAACAGGGTCACATGAAGACGAAGAGGTTGAATACTCGGTTTTTACACCCATCTCGTTCAACAATATTATTAATTTCATCACTTTATAACAATATTCATAGTTAAAGCGGATAAAACGGTTTTGTCGCAAGATATTTATTACAAAGGTAGTAATTATATTCTGCACAGTTTTGTGCCATACATACCTTTATTTTAGAATGCTATACAAGTACAAGCGAACAAATGCTCGGTCTAGTGAATTAAATTGGCACATAAATCTAGTCACTCATCGATCGGACCTTTGTTTTCAAAGCCGGCGGCAGTTGTCGAATGCTGACCACTGACTAAAGCTTTTTGTGATATGCAATAATATAGTTATGTGGACTGCAACTATTCCGCAATAGGTGCATTTTCGATAGGTTGATAGGTTTTAAACGAATATTGCCTAAAATATTTCTAGGGAATCTTCGAATATTTGTCAATCAAAACGTTTTGTACTTAACAAAATAATATTTTAGAGTTTTGGAAAAATTATATTTCTCCACAATAGTATTGAATTTATTTTTAAAATAGTTGCCCCTTTCCTAAAATCACGGCAATTTCTATTTTTGTTTGTAGGCATACAATCCGTTGATGAAAAGCCAAATTATCCATCGCGGCAAATAGACGTTCTTTTACTCATACAGTTGTTCGTTATTTGTAAATTAATAGATATATATTATGTAGTTGCCACGTCTCACTTTAGCTTTCTATATTCCAATAGAATGAAATATTGATACTATAAATACATTGCAGTAGTTTGCATCCTACAAAATAAAAAAGTAGGTTTCTTGAAAATACGTTATCGTGTGATGCCAGTATCGCTCACGTTTTATTCGGTGAGTTAGAGCTGCGCCACGTACGCCACGTATCACGTATTAAGTTTAAAGATCTCTCCAGCGCACCTCTACAATCGGCCATCTTTGTACCAGTCATACAACAAACTCAATTTATGTCTGTATCGGTCTTATAAAACAATACTTTGCATAAGTTGACCACAACATAGTGACAATAACGGTGTATGTTTATAGCTCATATACACTTAAAGGGTTCGGCAGAAATTTGCTATGCTTGTAGGTATTATCGCCAGCTTTGTCAACGTTCCAAGTAATAAGAGGCGACCTAATGTTGTTCAGCGAATAGGTAATGTTAAAAACAGCAAGATGCTACTGGAAAACCAAAAAATCTTGATATAAAAGCTAAAAATGTTGATCGGTCTGGTAATCGAATATAGGGTTTAAGTATGAGGTCAGCTGTTGCATAAGCCTTCAGGTTTGCACCACTTAACCGATGATAGATTCGCAATGTAAATCATAAAAGTCTACATTACAAAAAAATATACGCTACTTTGCATAAGTTTTGATTATACGCCCTCGAGCAAGTTTAATCTTAAAGTTATCTAGGGCACAATCTCAAAAGTATTATTATTGAGAAAATAAGATATGATTAAGAATAAATGCGACACACTAAGATAAGATATCTTTAATCTATAATATTACATAAAATCGAAAGATTTTTATCACACAACGTCATATTCAAAATCGTATGAAAATCTGATCATTCAGGTGTACATATATGGATATGTACACCTGAATGATCAGATTTTTATACGATTTACTTAACTAGTTGTACAACTAGTTAAGTCAATGAATGCTTTTGTTATTATAATGTTAGTTTAGAGACTTTATAATCACAGTTACTAGCCAACGGATTGTTGACGGCAATCCGCAGGTAGACAGTTGCCTATCCATACGAAGTTATCCCTTATCCCCAAGGGTACTACAGGAAGGCATCGTTCATTCAGCATAAGGCTCAAAGTTACTCGTGTGATAATTAAACCTGTAAATGAAAATTATTCGTTGTGTAGGGCGGGACATGCGTAAACTTATTACGAGGGGAATAAAGCGTGCTACCAAATTATCCGTATAATCTGAGGCGAAGTTCACTTAAAACTTCGAGCTATCACTCGTTGGCCGAACTCGTTTGCTATGGCTGTTGTCAGCTCGTTATGTAACGGGTAACTTTGACGACTTATTTATCTTAGATAACATTTTCAGCTGTACATTGTAATTGCAGTGTTTGGATGTTTGTCAATCAATACAGATTGTGTACAACAATTAAAACGAATAATCAAGTGAATAAACATTTTATTGTATCCTATTTCGCGTGACCATAATGATAATATTGTACCCTTTGGGCCAACTTCACCGGATACAGGAAGTGATGTTTGACAGCGAAATTATAATGTTGACAGAGAGTAGGCTCAGGGCAATTATTCGGTCGCATCACATGGGACTCTTTTGCCTACTCATTATGAATTGCCGTAATTAAGGGAATTCGTTTAAATGACTTCGTGGACGACGAGATACAACCGCTGACGTAATTTACTGCTAGCATTTTTTTCCGCGATAGGGATAATTGGGTTGGAAAACACAACACGCGATACGTTTTATTCTTATTTCTTACTAAATCGGTTACGTTTTGGTCAATCTTAAAAGTGGTTAATAATCGGAGGGGCCTGAAATCCAAAATTATATTTAATCTTTTCAAAAGAATATCAAACTGTACCTTCCTTTTTGTTACACCCAGTCTAATTTTTCTTCGTGAATTCTATAGGTAATTGGTTTTGTCTACACGACACGACTGTGTACTAGTAGAGTAAGTCATTAAATACATAACTTATTTATTATAGCAAAGCTTTATCTTTATTATTTTAATATATTACGTTAGGACAGTTATCTAAAAAGATTGATACTATTCGGTCATATTACTATTCCTTTAAAAATTAGAGCTCTATAATAGAAATGCACAAATAATATCTACGACTTATACATTTATTCTAACCCACATTCTTTGGCACAGAAAACAGTAGCCGCTTTAATAGCATCGTGGTGCGAGCCAAATCGTACTCATACAATAAGGTAAGTAGGTAAATATGATAAATATTATTATCATATTTATCTATGTTTTATAGACTTACTATTGTTTAAACAGTTAAGCAGCTGAGACTAAAAGAACAATAAGGGTGCAAAGTGAATCGTATCGAAGTCTCTCGCTCCCTAAATAAAAAATAAATAAAAGAATATTTCAATTTCCCGCCCTCCTGGAGGGTGCGCGCCAAACAAATCGATCTCCCACAGATAACAAATGCTGAATACGTAAATCATGTTCAATCTGATTGTCAACATTTAATAGAATCAATTTTAAATGATTTAAGAGTTATACAATGAATTAGATGAATGGCTATATTGGCAAAACAATGGATGTGTCTATACGGCTGCCTCTATCTAAAAGTTTTGCATTGAGCTTTAGTTTTATTACATTTATATATACCTCTCTATAAATGAGTTAGTTAGGAGTGCCTAGCTCTTCTATATAGGGTACAATACTGTAGGCATCCAGACGGAGACGGCATGCTGAGAGATGTGGCATTCGTTCTTTTTTTTGTTTTCTAACGCTCTTCATCACGCCGGGTATATTTGCCTTGCCAAGGGAAAAAGGAAATAATAAAAGCATATATTTGACACAAATACCTAAAATACGTTCCTCAATTAGAATCAGAATATTTTGAAAAGTTCTTGCGTGTTGAAACACTATGGTAACAAGACATCTTCTTCTTCTTTACCAGGAGCTTCGTTATATTATCGTTTTATTTATGAAGCTTTTAATGGCGGTGCTTTGAACCGTTTCCAGGTACGTTCAAATAATTACTTGAAAGATTTTAAGCTCCCAATTATAACCCGTAATGCGAAGTTCGTGTAATAATAACTAGAACCACCGACATACTTTAGCGTTTTACGCTCTAATTTCGTCGAGGAAACCGATGAAAATGGAGCAAAATTTATTTCTATAATAAATATATAATTTTGTAATAACCATTATTATTTTAGTAGTACAAAAACTGCTCTAATGGCGTAGCATCCCACAACACGGGGAAATAATTGTGTAATCCACAAATGTTTGTTCCGAGTCTGGATGTTCTGTGTCTCTGTAGTTTGAATGTTTGTAAAGTCCCCCGCGACTCAGGAATGAAGATTAGTGCAGGAGTTTTCTTTTTAAAAAAGGTAAATAAGCAGTCGGTTATAAAATAAAATGCAATGCGAAATACTTTCTCTTAGATCCTTCAGTTAGTTTAAGCCGTAGTCACTAGCTTCGGGCTGGTACAATCACTGTTCTCTCAATATAAAAAGTATGTACTTATAGGTGTACTATGTAATTGAATACACACATAAATTCAACGTCAAAGTCGCGTATTATGGTTTCAAACACAATTATCGTTGCTTCTACAATAACAATTGTATCGGATAATAAAAATCATGTATAGTACAAAATGAAAAGTATGATTAATGATAGTACAAGTAAAATGTCGTTTACCTCGTTTCTAAGTACAATCTTCACAATGGGGCCCCGAATTTCACGATTTCATTACAACAATGTATTGTTTAAGCGACTAATCATTTCTGTAATCCCGCGAATCCTGACAGTCAAGATACTTGTTTCTAAAGAAGCATTCACAGTATGAGCGCAAGTATTTCTTAATATTACTAATTTTAATAAGAGTCTATGCAATTTCTGTTGTGTGCCTTACTAACGAAGTTTGCTACATTACTCCCACAAACTCATATGATACAGGGTTACGCTTTTTACATACATACCTTTGCCTATATCTTTGGAAAAATTATAACTGAAGTGATAAGTACAGGTTTATAAAACTTACACATCGTCTACATTTATTGATTTTAATTATCACGTAGTGGAGGGTAATCCTTTAGCAGTTAACTGGCACATTTTCAGACACTGTGCTATTTACATAATTTCATATCAGAAAAATCCAATAACAAATTGGTCGACGCTAGAATCGATCCTACGAACTTATCGCACGTCAAACTTATGTTACGCGACTAACGATAATAATAATAATCATTTATTTCACGTAAAATAGACGTATAAATAAATATCTTATAGAATAACATACATACAATTTGTGTTAGTATTTATGTAACATAGATATATAACTTTAGTAGAACGAATGCTATGTATATATGTACCATTCTACTAAAGCTATTTAAATCACAAGCGATATATATTTTTTGCAGCTTAAATCACTCGATCGAAAACTTTTAAAGCTAATCTAGTTTATTGCATTGTGTTTCAAATTGCTGTTTTATTTTCGTGATAAAGTCAGTAGTTCAGGTTGCGCGCTGCAGAGTTCTAGTAAAGCTCTCAACACAACAACAAGTTGGATTACTTTTATCTTGTCGGATAAAAGGCAACCATTTAAGTGCTATTCTATGAAGCCTTATATTTAAAATTTTAAAACCTTTTCATCAAATACGTATCTAAGTAATTTCATTGGAAAATATAATTTGCACTTCGATATACGTGCATGTTTCTGTGGAATGGTATTAAACAAATTTTAACTGACTTTTATATTGTATTGTTAGTATTATATATGTACCACACTAGCAGCTTATTAATCTGATGCGTGTTTCTTGTCTCTTGGAGATTTTAAGAAGTCCGTTTTTAAAGATATGTATGTAATCTATTATCTTCGGCATTTCTCAATCAATTTAAATAGTTATTTTTAGTTGACAGTACTTACTCACAGTGTAGTCCTCATGTAACTTGATCAAGATTTGATAGTAGAGATAATTAATGTTACTCCTATAGTTGATAATATGTGCATACATGTATCAAATCACGCTTATCATTTGCCGAGGTGCCCGATAGAGGTGTCTGACACTCATATTATATGAGTGGGACTCCGTTGCATATTTACAAATAAATTAACCTATGGCAAATTTTAGTTTATTCTATTCTATTCACTAGCATTGCATAGTTTACGTGGACCAGTAGGCCACCCATCAAGGGCATGGTCTACGTAAAGGCGCTCAATTCTCAACGTATCTTTGTAACTCTACCCAAACTACCTACAAGTCACACAAGCCACTTTCGGTATGACTGTACTCGTTGCCTAGGCAAGCACTTGTGATGCGTCGTGGTAGGCTAATCTCCGTCACCTTGAGAGAACTCCATACCTCGCGTATTCTATTGACTACTGTTACTATAGGATGCAGTAGCCGCGAGTTCGCCATGTACTTATTGGGCAGGGAACATTGCCCTTCGTCTAACCATTTAGTTCTTACGAGTCACAATCTTTGTTTTTGATGATATCAGGCACTACCTACGGCCTCTAAGGCTGGCAATCAAATACATCTATCGAGGCGCACTGGACTAGCCTGACCCCGCAATACCCTGGTCAACGTTGTTAATATTGTACAATTGATTTTATCATTTTAAAAGGCTTATTACCTATGTTATAAAAGATTAGAAATCAGATGTCACCAAAGATTGCCAACATCGAAGGCCCTTTGATAAATAGGATAAAGCTACGACAAAGAAGAACAAAATTCCTATAACGTTTAGTACCTAAGTTAATTTGTGAGTGAGTGATTCTTTTTGCATATGTATGCTACAATACATTTAACATGTGCATAAAATATGCCCGTTAAGTCTATTCTAAGGAAATGTGTTCGGTCAAATCAGATTCCCGTCCAATTTTATTTGTATTACTGCTTTTCACTTTTTGATCTTGGTCTCTCTAGGGTAGTGAAAAAAGAATCACAAATAGGTATAATTTTAGGGGTCTGTACCCAAGGGCCTGGACGGTCGACCTATTGTTGGGACAACGTTATGCGAAATAAGAAAGGGAATTGAAATTCACACATATCTAATACGTTTTATATTTGTTTTGATTTTGTGAATTTCTTTATATACAAATTGGAAAAGGAATTCTTGAAATTTTCACTAACGAAGGCGAACTGAGGGACTGCTATGCATTTTGTTCTTTGTGGTCCAGTTTGAACTCTATATTATTATATCAATCATATGTAGTAGCAGTCGGTTAGTATTCTCTAAATTCGGAATGCGCTTCAATTTGTTATTATTTATGCAATTTGCCTCATTTATAAGTTGACGAGCGTCATAAGTTTGTTGTAAGTATACCTTCCGAGCATCAGGCCGTAGTATCTATGCTTGGTACGATCAGTGTTATTGGATCTCTTGAGAAATTCTTTGCACCGCTGATACAACTGCGTCTGTGGCGCACCGTTAGTGAATGCGTGCATATGGTCTCGGGTTCATATCCCGGGTCGAGCCAATAAAAAGTAATTGGGTTTTTTTGTTAAGAAGTATGAAAGTTCGAATATACGTTGTCAGGGGAACAGAAAAGGACATAGGGTACTTTGCATCCAAATAAAAGTGCTGTTACTAGCCTAACCTTACCTACATTTACGTGAGCAAATCCGTAGGCAAAATCCCGTATAACATAAAGGGGACTAACTTCCTTTCGCCGGCTGTTGTCAGGCATATATCTAGGTTTACCATTGAAATCGCATACGCTGTAATATTTGATTAGATCGGCAATGAGGTCCGGTCGCTCCGCCGCAGACGGAAGCTCCATACATAAACGATAATCGTTTGTAGCAGGCTGTCGTCACGGGCCACGCATCTAACTAATTAATTGCTCACTCTCTGTGCATCTGCACCCTTGATTGGCTTAATCCCAAATGCATTGTTCATTCTATTTTGTAGTGAACTCGTAAATTAAGTTTGGTATATTATATGTTCCTATAGGTTTACGTACGATTGTCTTGCTGGGGCATGATTATTGAATGCTACTGCTATGCACGAGGTCTCGGGTTTGGATTTTCTGTTAAGAAATTATCAGTAACAGAACACTGTTTATTATGCGATGTCACGACTCCGTTTCTGAGGTCAGTTTGTGACCACAGCTGGTGTAACCTGGACGAAACGTCAAGCATTAAAATGTAAACATGCATGATCGCGTTACGGGTATCCGTTACGTATTTAATACATATATCAATATGCATGATTGGGGTAATTTTCGTTACTAATTATATATATAGTAGCCTTAATAATCTAGTGATGTATATACAATTGGATTTGAATGCAGTTATGCACATCACAATATCTACTTTGTACGGTCAAGGACGCAGTGCACGCACTATGTCAATCAAATCAATCAGCCCACCGCAATCCACTGCTGGACATAGGCCTTTTCCATTTTACACCACAACATCCGGTCTTCCGCCTGCCGCATCCAGTCTGACTCAGCTACCTCTTTTCAGGTCATCGGTCCACCTTGCCGGGGGGCGTCCTACCTTACGTTTACCAAGTCGCGGTCTCCACTCTAGGACTCGCTTGCTCCAACGGCCATCGGTCCTTCTACAGATATGGCCAGCCCATTGCCATTTCTGCTTGCTTCTTCTGCGAGCTTTGTCGGTAACCTTGGTTCTTTGACGGATAACCTCATTTTTAAGTTTATCCCTCAAAGAAACTCCAAGCATAGCTCGCTCCATAGTCCGCTGGGTGACTTAAATTTTTTGGACTAGCTCTACCGTGAGTGTCCACGTTTCGACACCGTAGGTCATAACAGGTAGGACGCACTGGTCAAAGACTTTGGTCTTCAGGCATTGCGGTAAAGGCGATGAGAAAACCTGACGAAGCTTACGAAACGCTGCTCACCCCAACTGGATTCTTCTGTCGATTTCTTTCTCGATGTTGTTCCTACCAAGTTGAATCACTTGACCAAGGTAGACATATCGACCCATCGACGTAAATCGGCCTCGGCATAACATGTCTATAAAACATGATCTTGGTTTTATCCAAGTTCATGCCGAGACCAACCCGTCGCGAGGCTCCATTTAGGCTGTACAGCATCCCACTGAGCTGTTCCAGTGAGTCTGCTATAATGACGATGTCATCGGCAAAAAGTAGGTGTGAGATGTAGTCACCATTCACATTGATTCCCCGTCCAGTCCAGTGTTTTAAAAACATCCTCAAGCGCGTTGGTGAACAATTTGGGAGATATTACATCTCCCTGTTTCACTTCGCGACGCAGCTCTATCGAGTTTGTTTTCTGGTCCTGAAGCTGGACGGTCGTTGTGGCGGTGTCATACAGGCATCTCAACACTTTTATATAGCGCCAGTTAATGCGACATCGCTGCAAAGCATCCAGAACTGCCCAAGTTTCGATGGAGTCGAATGCTTTCTCGTAGTCCAGAAAAGCCATACACAGCAGGTTATTGTACTTCGGTCTTCTGTACAATTTGCCGAACATCTCCCTAACTGCTGAGCGAAAACCTATGACCCTCTATTTCGCTCAATCGCCGCCTCTATGAGGTGAGAGTTAGAGGGACGAAGGTTACGTCGCATCAGCTTTCGGATGCGTAGGTTCAAGACTCTCCTATCTGACGAAGACGACTCAGTGGATGGCATTTCTTGTCGTTCTCTCATAAGTTCGAGAGTCCTGAGCGAGAGCTTAGACTCCCTGTTCTTACACTTTGCGGTCATCCACCTCCAAGACAGCTCTTGTAGCGTTCTAACCACTGTGTTGGTTTTCTTGTCAACATTGCCTGTGGTTTCCAGCGAATCGAAACAACTTTGAAGTTCCAATTGAAACTTTTTGGAGCCCAAAGCTATTTGGAGCGGTGTAGGTTGGAGAGTAGATTTCACCATTTGAACCCTCTCTACTTTGAAGTCTATATTTAGAGTGCTTCGGACAAGTCGGTGATCGCTGCCGGTATTTAACCTATTGATCACGGGAACATCTCTAAATATATGTTTCCGTTCCGTAATGATAAAATCTATTTCGTTCCCTATCACAGTATCAAGGCTTAGCCAATTCCACTTTTGTTGAGGCTTCTTCTTAAAAAACAAATTCATTAAGCAGAGCCCCTGCGATTCTAGAAAGTTGATTAGCTTTTGCCCCCTGTGATTCCTACGCCCTAGGCTGTGGAGTCCAAGTATCGTTTCGCCGCGTTCTTGTACTCCAACTTTGGCATTAAAGTCCCCCATCACAATGTTGTAGTGAGCCTTGGCCGTACCATGTATTGCTTTTGCAATATCTTCGTACATGGCCTCGACTGTCTCGTCATAGTGAGTCGAGGTCGGCGCATATACCTGTGTCATCTTCAGGGTATACCTAGCGGTGAGCTTTAACACAAGGTACGCTACCCGTGTCGACACTCTACTGACTTCCACAACGCTGCTTACGAGGGCTTTATTGACCAGGAAACCGACACCACCCTGGGAGAGCCGATCACCTTCTCGAAAGTAGAACAAGTCACCTGACTCAAGGGTTATCGTGTCCGCCCACACCTTTTTTTTACCCAGAAAAATTCTTTATGGATACCTCCACTGGGGGGGAAGGGTGGTTATGTGAGACTCTCTGCCCCTAGGGTTGGTATACACAGCATTACGTCGCGTTAGCAATCACCATCCCGCCCCGGCGGTTGGCCCGGCTGATTGTGACCGGGCCTCAGCCCCTGTAGAGGGGTGGCCTTGCTCATCAAGGCCATCCCCCAGACATGTGGGGCCGTGCAAGCCGGTAGATAGTCCCCCGACTCTGTACCAGTGACCCCACTATACAGGAGTGAGAAGGCGGGGAAATCGCCACCTCGTCGCTCCCGTTCGTCTGCTCCGGAGAGGGTCAGCGAGGAGGTTGTTCTCCCTGACCCTCTCCGCGGTCTCCTTCTGCGCCATGACAGTTTCGCAGAAGGAGATCACTGCCTGCCACGACCTCTCCCGGAGATTCTTCGCACCGTTGCCGTGGCTGGGAATAGTGGGACTGCCGGGAACTGGAGGCTATTTTTGTGGTTTTGTGTTCATGAGAGGATTTTAACCTACTATACCACGCAAGAAGCGATAGCCTAGTGGGAAACCGTTGGAATGCCACGCAGAGATCTCGAGTTCGACCCCCAGGCGCGCATCGATGACTTTTTGAATTTATGTGCGTATTAAATAGTCAATTATCACTCGCTTTTACGGTGAAGGAAAACATCGTGAGGAAACCTGCATGTCAGAGAGTTCTTCATAATGCTCTCGAAGATATGTGAAGTCTGCCAATCCGCACTAGGCCAGCGTGGTGCACTATGGCCTAACCCTTCTCACACTGAGAAGAGGTCCGTACCCAGCAGTAGGACCGTTTAATACAGGGCTGATATTGTTATTATACCACGCTGGCCAGACGGGATGGCATAGGTAATATATATTATATATATATATTTGTTTCGAGGTTTCTCTCTCTTTGCAGAGCTGTTGTCTGCTTAATGTGCTCCGTTTGTCGGCTCTTACGAAACCCACGGGATGAAATGGGGTGGTGACATGTAGTATTCTTATTTCGTCACCACACGGATGTATTGCTGACATATTCGTAATTCAAATATGCGCAATTGCTAGAGTGGACATTGGTCATCATGCGTTCGCAGTGCATCGTTTCCTTTAGGGATAGAGTCGACATGCGGGTATATCCCGTGTGTTGCAACTGTTTATAGGCTATTCGGTAACGCCTTATTATGTGTGAGCCAAATCTCGTAATAAAACTTTTATTAAAAATGGTTTCGTACGAGTCTCAGTGTCCCAACTATCACATATATATTTTCCTATATTATAATTAATGTCAAATGCGAACATAAATTGGGTTTCAGTTCAGATTTGACTAGATCGGAATTCTATTATGGCTAGGTTTTGTTACAAGAATTGGCTCTCTATATAAGGCTGCACGCCTTCCATAGCGGTTTAAAAATAGATCAATTCAATTTGAAATCCAATACCTCTCATTTGTCGGTAAGAACATCTGTTCCTTTTTTAAAAGGCATTACCTGCTCGTATTGTAATTAATGGATCGCAGGAGGCTTTACATACATTTTAACAACGAAAACAAAGAACACCCAGGCTCGGAACAACCATTTGTTGATTACAAAATTTTCGGTCTCGTACGGAATTCGAACCCACAACACCCAACGCAGTGGCAGTGAAGGGGCGAGCACTTAATCCATTACGCCATTCGAGTGCATATGCCTTAAACATAGATAAATCTTGTGACGGCATGTACGCCTATGGATATGCCTATCTGATTGGCTTTGTGGTATGAGTAGCTCATATACATAGTCTAGTGTAACCACACCAAGCTGGCAGAGTCAATGGCGAAGTTAACCAATATACTCGTACAGTAATATAAAATAGTATACTATGATTTCGTTCCGAGATTGCTTGTTTGCGGTGCTGGCGGCATCCGATCTAATATTCAGAGGCAAATGATCACTATACGCAAAGACATTACACTATACGTATATATATATTAAGACTAGTAAGCAGAAAAATCAGTTCCAATCGTTTTCTTCTAGACCGGCTACTTGTAGTTATGATATTTTGTAGTGCAATGAAATTTAATATTGAAGAGAACATCCTACAAAAGTTTGCAGTAAACCTTTTGTTGTGTGCTTCTGTAAATACATAGTAGTAATAAGTACATATTCCCAGATTCTAGAACTCGTTTAAGATGCGTTTTGGTTTAGACAACATTACTGAAAGAACAACGCCTCTTAAAAAAAGGCTGGCTCTTGTGGCTCGCTTGCGCCGGCAGTTATTTTTACAGTGACCGAAACTGCAGTGATTTTATAACTGTTTATATTATGAGAGAGAGACTGGAGAGTAACATTAGTCCGGGCAGATGACAAAAGCATTGCCTCCAATTACTTGCAACCTTAAACATAACTAGAGAAATATGGGGGCGACCACTGTCTACCTCTACGGGTATAGGCGTAAGGCGATTTGTTTAATTCAGATAGATTTTCTGAGGTATATAAATATGTACACAGCCCTATAAACATTGATAGTCCATCGAAATTATCCTACTTTATACGAATTTTTTTACATTATTTATTTATTTATTTGCATCAACTGCGTGCAGTGAGACATAATACATATTATATTTATTTTTTAATAACTTAAAAATAGTGAACAGTATTCAACAAATTTATTAAATTTATCGAAATATATGTCAATTTCTGGATATTGAGCAACCAGAGAGTCGAGAAGTCTCATAGCCTGATTTGTCGGAGCAAACTGAGCAGTACAAGTACGCACCCTCGGCACCGCCAGTAATCGCCGCGATCGGAGTCTAGTGTACTGGTCGGGCAAGGACAAGGCACAGCGACACAACGCAGGTGGGTTGTCAACCCTATTGTGCAACAACAAATAGAAATGTACCATGAGGGCACATTTACGTCGCAATTCAAGTGTATCAATTCCTACCATACCCGATACGAAGAGGGAAGGATATAAATACGAGTTATACCCATACTTTTCGGAAAAAGATATCTAGCGAACTTACGCTGCACACGTTCTAACATCAGGGTTTACTTTCGTTCGTGCGGATCCCAGAAAATAGAGTTAAACTCTAAAATACTGCAAACAAATGAAAAGTATAGTGTCACAAGGGCACTCCTGTCCTGAAATCGTGCTGATTGTCTCATGACGAAACCTACAGATTTAAAACCTCTGCTGCATAGATTCGTTATATGGTCATTGAACGTCAGCCCAACATCCATACTCAAACCTAAATCGCGTATCTGCGTTACACGCTCCAACGTTTCACCCGCCATTTTGTTGTAGGTGTATACATATATGTATATGGTGATCGTGATCGAGTGAAAGTAATAATTTTGCACTTTGCTATATTAAACTCCAGCTGGTTACGGACACCCCAGGCAACAACATTATCGATGTCTTGTTGGAGCGCGTATCTGTCTTCAATACATCCTATACCCAAGAACAATTTCAAATCATCGGCAAACATGAGACACCGTGCCGTCTTAACGGCATTCGGCAAGTCGTTCACCATAATTAAAAACAAAGTCGGTCCTAAAACAGAACCTTGACTCAGTCCAGATCGTGTATTATATGGGTCAGATCGATGCTGAGATAATTGTACGTACTGGGTACGGTTTTCCAAATAACTAGCAATTAATATCAGAAGTCTAGGCGTGAACCCGATGCTGAAACACTTTTCCAGCAGCACATAATTATGGACGCGATCAAAAGCTTTTTTGAAGTCGAAATATGCTGCATCCACTTGCTTATTCTGATCCATCTCAGCTACCGTGAAATCGACAAATTCTAATAAAGTAGCTGCCGATCTGCCGGCTCTAAATCCGTGTTGGCTATCGCTCAGCAGCGGTTTAATTTGCCTAATAATATGTCGATTGAGAATAGACTCAAAATAATATATACTACTACTATAAATAAGAAATAAACAACAGAATAAAATATTTCGTTCCATTCGCGTAAACGTAAGACAATATTGATAGTCCATACACATTACGTGTAGGTATATGTGTCATGAAATTAAATCAGTGCCCGGCAGCAAGGGATCCATGTCAATTGAATAATCTGCTGTTTGTGGAGACCCTTAAAAAACAAACACAATTTTCCACTTTATAAATAAATGATGGAATTACTCAATTTAAATAATGAAGGATTCGCAATGAAGTAATTTGAAATAAAATATAATATATTTACATATATTATTCCATAATGTAATGTTTTACAGTTTGTTGAACCTGAAAGTTTATTTCGTTATAAAATTATACTTATTGGAATTGGCATCAATTATTGTAAAGATAATGAGAATTAAAAGAATAAATAAAATGAGGCTCTTATTTTTGTCTGTTAAAAAAGAGGATATTGAAGCGATTTCGAGTATTTTATTAGCTGGGAAAAGTATTAATCGAAAGCAACAAATTTTATGATCTTAATTTGTAAATCTACATGTTGTGCAAATAAATATTTCAATTCTATGATAAATTTGTCTAATTCTATTGCTGTATGCGGAAAGCTAGAGTTGAATGCCATTAATCTATTCTCTTCGCTTATCGTTCAGCTTATTGCCAGAAAAATTTTATACTCTTATATGAAGATAAACTGCTCCATATATAATTATAAGTATGTAAATAGCATGAAACATATTTTTTTCTTAAACAACTCTTGAAGGATGATTTGTGGGTTAAGTACAAAAGCGCACGTTATTATGACTGTGCAACTTACTGTATTTTTGAGGTAAATGACAGGTATCCATCATACATTGTTTATTATTTAAACTTCTCATTTAAACAAAACTACTACTAATGATCAAATAACCTAAGGATTACAATTTATATAATAAAGTCTAATAAATAATGAACATATAATACAATACCTTTTATAAACTAAAGCCATTATTAAATGTCTCGGTATAGTTAAAAGTTTTTGGAAAATGTAATATGAGACAAGGAGCACCTTCTAAGTGTAATCGATAAAATAACATAAAAATATGGATTGTAGCGAATAAGAATAGTGGCTGTTAGTTTAATAAGATCATTCTTATCTCTCAATATCCTAGAAAATTATCGATGATCTTTTATAAATTAACCTAGCCACAATGTATCTGTTTCAAGCTAATATATTTTATTAATTTAAATTGTTCGTGTCACTCATATTCCGCCTTTCATTTGTAAGAAGCCCTTACATATTCAGCATATGATTTTTAAACGACCGTTGGTTTAAAGAAATATGATATTTTATGTCTACATCACACGTATAATTGTGTTTTACAATCCAATAGGTAATGTAAAACAATGTCTGTATAGCATGTATTGTGATGATCATTATCAAAGCCGGTGTGTAGCTCATTTGTTTCTTTGTTAGGGATTAACCGGAGAATAACATGTCCGACAATGATATATGATGCAGCGCGGCAAATGTCCTTTGTGTAATGTAATGTGTGAAACACAATAGACTGGATTAAGTTACCCATACATAAATTTATATCTATGTATTCCTTTACTATTATAATTTCATTAATATATGTACGAGTAGATCCAGTAATATAAGCTACAAGCTTTTGACCGTGGCTTCGTTCGCGTAAAAGTAGGCTAGGTTATGTTAGTAACAGTACTTTTAAAAAAGTATTCTGCGATAATTCAGCTATCTAATGGTGGAAAGAATTTTATAAACGGTTGATTTGTTTTTGAGTTCCTCTTTATAATATTAGTATAGATATATATGTCCATGATTAAGTTATACGTAATCTGAGTTGGCTATATAAAAGTGATCGGTCAATAAGTAAAGCTTTGTTGATTTTGGGAATTAATATTATAATATATTTAAACTAAATATATTACTTTCGAAGTAATGGATATCAAAAATCTGGTGCCCAATCTATTTTGTATAGATCACTGCATTTGTCTTTATTATGTCAACAAAAAATAGCGCAGTGTTTATGAAAAGATCTTATGTGAAAGAGATAGCTACCATCCGAAAATTCGCGCTTAAAATGTGTTATGTTATTTTTGTTTGCGGATTTAGTTGAACCGATTTTGGTTTAAGACCAATTAAAAACGTCCATCCGCCCGTCAATTGGGACGTTTATGTACGTTCACTTTGCATTCACTAGCAACATCTGGTATATAATATCGTTGAGTGCACGTAAAAATGTTACACTTGCAGGTATGCATCCGAATATTCTAACATCGGTTATATAAGTTTACATACTTATATTCGCGTAAATATATTCGGCATGTTCTAAACCAAGCACAGGCAATTAAGACTTTATAGCTGTAAATTAACATGGCATTTTCTTAAGTAAATAACTGTGTTCAATTTAATTTCAGATTACGTATAAAATACAATATACAATCCATAATAACTGAAAATGTTTTTGATTTGATGATCATAATCTCCCCTCTACGCCTAGTCACAAGTTCAGTGCAACTTACAACAAACTGAGATTGTAAGGTTTTAATCGAAAAGAGAAACTTACCACACTTCAGATTGTTAAACTTTAATAATTGTAATACTGTATGATAAAATCAATCTGATTGGCTCTTTTTTAATCGTAAACATGACTATGATTTTTCTTTAAACACAAACAAAATACTTTGAAAGAAGGCAAAATGCGTTGACACGAGATGTCTTCAGAACCATTGTATAAAGTAACTGTTTTATTGTGTTAAATTTGGTACATATTCAGTTCCATCTCTGACTTGTGACAAATTTACTCTAAACATCTGAAACAAGAACATTCAAGTTTTACCAGTGAGCCGTGTCAAAGGTTCATGGTACCTTTTATGATACCCAAGGGGTGTAACGATGGGGTGGATGTGTGTCCCTTATTTATGACGAAGCATCATAAAGGCTATGCGTTATATGTGCATATGACGTGTTATGTTTAATTATTTTAATGCCAAGGTCTTGTTGCTGCAGACTAATTTAATTTAATGTTTTACGACCTTAGACATTGTAATATATACTTATAGCCAAATTTTATGGAATACGGAGGGATGAAATCAATAGAAAATACTCTAAAGACAACTATTGTAATTTTCTCGCGACTTTGCTCGCGTAAGTGTTAACTTTTATGTAGATCGGTCGAGTAGTTAAGGCGTGAAAGCGTAACAAACAAAACCACATTCGCATTTATAATATTAATAGTAAGGATTAGGTTAGGAATGTATACCTTAAAACAAAATATAATTTGATATGGATTTTATGGAGAATTCGTAAATATTGCATACATTTTTACAGGTGTGTGGACTTTATGAATTTTTTGATACAATGAACAGGAGTTAAACTGGTAGGTACAACGTGTGTTGTACCTATCAGTTTTCGTTTTTATCGTATTATATGTAAATGTTTTTATTTGTTATTGTAGCCTATATAAACAGCAACATAAACTGATAGTTTATCTATACTTTTATATAAATATTATAAGTAAACCATCCAAACACCTTCTGAAAGTAATGAAATTAAAAACTCTCAAACGTTTCCACTAAAGAATCGTGTTGTTCTGAAATATTTCCCGCCATAAATTGAGCAAAGAAGTGAGTGCCACGTAACATATTGTCGCCGAGTCAGCAATTAGTCGTGAGTTTGGGTCGGTGCCGTTAACATCGCAGATCGGTGTCGTTGGCACCGCGCCAGAGGAACGTGCCTGCGGAAGCCACCGCTCTCTAGCTGCCGCTCGCACGTTTTACATCTCAGTATTAGAGGTTACGTATGATGTTGTACTTTTGAAAATGGAACTACATATTCGGGAATATTCGTGAATAATATATACTGGTACATAGACACACGAATATCTCTAAGGACAACAAAAAATAACCTTGTGTTATGTTCCTGCGGTGAATAAGGTATCTAGGCTTCTTAAGGACCCGATGTCTGCCGAATTTCATTCGATATCTGTTGTATTTTTTTCGAAATTGAATTTTTAAGGTATTTGTTGTGTAGTTGGTATTGGTTAAAAAAGACGCATTGGCTAGTTGTTTTTTTTTCATATTAAATATAAAAATACTGAGACATCGTCTTTTTTATGACGGCAGAAATGCTGTCAAACCTTTAAAATGTTGGTACTCTATGATTTTGGTGTTTTGACAAAATATTCTTAATCCAGTCCGGAGATAGGAAACTGGCTGTGTGGCCTCATCAGGAAGCACGTAAAGTTGGTCCTGCGCCCGATTACCCTCCGGTCGTGCGGTATTACCGTTGCATTGGACTATACGAGTGAGGAAATAGAGAGTGCATTTGTGTTTGCGCATACATTCGTGCACTATAATATTTTCCGTTTTTATTAGTTTGGCCGCCATAACCGATATTTGGATCAGAGGAAGTGATTATAAAGTCATTTATGGTCAGGTATGCTCTCTGACAGTCTCTCTCTCTCTGTCTATTGTGTATATTGTATTGTGCGCATAGGTAGAACTGATATACTTATTTAAAATTCATTTTATATATATTTACAATATTGTAATATTGTGTCGAGTCTCTAATTTACTATAATTAAATAAAAAAGATCTCTAGTATGGCTTAATTTTATTGCCTCATTGGTTTTGAAGTTGATTTCAAAAGCTTGGATTTGATCGTCGGGTTATATGTGGTACTGCGTTTTTCTTTTAAGCATTTTTCAGCAGTAGCGCATTGACTGAAAACGCGCTTGGTAGAGGACCATTTGCTTTAACGAATTGAGGTGAAATAAATGCCTACTCTGCCTAGGCGTGAGATTTTACTTAATCCTCGATGTTTTATTGCATCATAATGTTTTGTGCAATATACAAAGGTGACTTGTAAACAAATTAGATCATTACGGTCCTTGTCTGGCCTACGTATGTACGTATGCAGTAATTCTAAAGGATATGAGAGCATAGTTTTTATTATTATACTATCATGACGAAAACAGATTAAAACTGTTTTATTCCGTTCTTAAAATAAAACATTTGCCCTAATTTCAACCCAGACTTGAATATTTACACAAACACTAAATGCCGTATTATCCAATGCAGCGGGAAAAATAAGTGGCATGAACACGAGCCTATACGACACATTCAAATACAACTAATAAATAGTGACGTGTGTGATGGTCTGTAACGGCGACAGAGCCTGTCACGGGCTATCCTCTCAGCTCAACGTTACATCGTGAACATACAGATGCTTAAGTGTTTACAAATTATGACTGACACGTACACTAAAGTAACACATACCTACCTTTGATGTATTCATGTTTTCTGAGAACAGTGTTCAACACGATTTCATATTAGACGAATAGTTTTTACATAAATATTTTTGGACTCAAGCTGTGAGAGGGTGAAGTGTGTGTAAGAGTGGCACAAACAAACATAGGCCAATATCAAGCGGTGGGTAAAGTGACACTGTGGAAGATGTTGACAATAAAGATTTTAAAGGTACTATATCAGCGATTGGCCTATTATTATATTATATTTTATTCAACTTTGATCTTGGGTTTTTGTTGCAACGGGATACCTCCACCCTAAAGAAGATTATACCGAAGCAACCTTATGTTGTGTTCCAGTGGTGAATAGAGTTTATAGGGCCTTTGTTGGGATTATATGATGCCAGTAGAGGACCAGAGTTTTTGAAGGGTTGGTTACGCGCGAATGCATTGCTGGTCACTATAGTATATAAAAAAACAAAGCCTTTTCTCTTTTATCAATTTTACTTCACGTATTTATTGAGTTGACGTAAAATTATAGTGACTAACATACTGTATATAGATTCACGAATAACATCGAATTAGCAGGCAGGCGTACTTATGACAATTAAAATATTAACCTTTTTTTTTTTTTTTTTTTTTTTTTTTTAACGTGGGGGAATGCTTGATGCATACCCCTCCGCGGGGGCGGGCGGAGGGGTTATGTCGGACTCGCCGGGGTAAAAGAAAGATGTTAAGAAGAAAATGTACCTCCCGGAATACCGACTAAACCTACCACGGTGTTCCTCGACAAAACCACTATCGACGGGGCCGCGCGAATCACTTTCGCATGCGGTCGCGACCCCGCCGAGGTTTCGGCCCGCCGTATGAAACGGCAGGCCACTACACGAAAGACCTACCCAAAGTCACTTCTCACTTTAAACCCTACTGCCTCCCCCCTAGCGGGGAGGCGGACTCGACACAGAGGCGCCGTGGGAACACGCACGCCGCCTCTCGGACCTGGTGCTGAACGGATGGCGGGCAGGCCCACAAAGCCCGCCACCCCCAGGTCAAACCTCAGGGTGGCTGGAGGTCGTCCCGCGCCCTCCGGCGCCCGGCTCTGCGGTTGGGGAGAGGGTTCAAACGCTCCCTCTCCCGCTCCGCCGCCTCCTTGATGGAAATTACTTCCTCACAGAAGGAGGCGACGGCGTTCCACGACCTCTCACTCCGGACCATAGACTGAACTACGGCCGGGAGCGAGAGGGCAACCAATCCGACTGCCGCGATCAATTCACGGCGCTGCGATGTCCAGGCGGGGCAAACCGCCAAAGTGTGCAGCGCCGTGTCCTCAACTACGTCGCGGCAGTCGCCGCAGTGGTGACAACCGGGCGTCTCTTGCCGGCGTATACGACACAGGAACTGGCCAAAACAACCGTGGCCAGTCATTACCTGTGTCAGCCGGAAGGTGAGGGCGCCATGGCGCCTCTCCAGCCACTCCTCAAACACGGGACTTACCGCCACGATCGTGGCGTGCCCTAGCAAATTAACCTTTTTTTTTTTTTTTTTTTTTTGACCCAGGAAAATCCTTTATAGATACCCCCCTCCCCCGGGGGGGGAAGGGTGGTTATGTGAGACTCTCCGCCCCTGAAGGGGGTCGGTATACACACTAAAAACCTGGGGTGAGCAGTCCCTCCGCCGACGGAGTGGGGCGGGATGGGGTCGCGTTAGCAATCACCATCCCGCCCCGGCGGTTGGCCCGGCTGATGGTGACCGGGCCTCAGCACCTGTGGAGGGAAGGCCTTGCTCACCAAGGCCATCCCTCAGACGTGTGGGGCCGTGCAAGCCGGTAGAGAGTCCCCCGACTCTGTACCAGTGACCCCACTATACAGGAGCGAAAAGGCGGGCAAATCGCCTCCTTCTCGCTCCCGTCCGTCTACGCCGGAGAGGGTCAGCGAGGAGGTTGTTCTCCCTGACCCTCTCCGCGGTCTCCTTCTGCGCCATGACAGCTTCGCAGAAGGAGACCACTGCCTGCCACGACCTCTCGCCGCCGAGCATGGCGTTGATCACGCTCGGCAGGGAGAGATCTCCGCCTATTATGGCCGAAAGCGTGTGCCGCTGCGGCCCCCACGCGGCACACGCCTCCAGCGTGTGGAGCGCCGTGTCTTGCGACGCCCCACACTCGTGGCAGGCAGGGGTCGCCTCCCGTCTCGCGATCTGGTGCAAATACTTTCCGAAGCATCCGTGCCCGGAAAGCACCTGCACCAGTCGGAAGGTCAGCGACCCGAATCGCCGCCCTATCCACCCCCGGAGGACCGGGCGCTAGCAAATTAACCTAAACTAACTAAGATCAACGTAGCAGATGAAAATAGAGATGCAATAATGAAAACTAAATTTGTCCTTTGCACATAGCGTTTAACCTTTTGAACGCCAACGTCGTCTATACTCGACAAAACTGTTTTTTTGTCGGTTCACAGAAAAATACAAAATAAACATATTAAATCATTACTTTTCTGTGTTTTAGTGATACAACTTAAAAATTGAATTCCCAATTATTACTTAATTGTATACAGCAAACAAAATTGTTATTAGTTATTGAAATAGTTGATCATAAAAAACAATATATAATATACCGAGTTTCGGGCTTGGCGTACAGGACATGGAGGTGCCGTTATGGCGTGGCGTTCAAAAGGTTAATAGAGAGACGAGATTGCTGCCTATTAGATAAAGTACTGGCTGTGGCCGCAGTGCTAACTAACACCTTTGCGGTGGACAAACTCGGCTTACTGAGACTGCGGCACTAAACCAATCACCACATACCTCTAGAGTATCCTCTAACTAAATACCAAGGACCATCCGAGAACTTTACCTTACTAAATGACATCACCAACAAAGCTGACCTCCGGCCAAGAACTTTGGATATATGCTTGTTATATATCTGTATGTGATCCATTGACTAGGAATTATGGACATCATCTTGTTAACAAAGTTTTGACGTATAAATATGGTTGTAGCGTAAGTATGTATGTGTGAGTAAATAAAATATTTTAGAAATTATATATTATGTTTTTTCACAGAAATAGATATAGATAGAAACAATTAATTAATTTTCTACGTTGGAATTCCTCATTTTTATTTTTACGTAACTATAAAGAGTCCGTTGTATAGCGTAATGTCGGTTTTCCGGCCGATTGCAGTAGTAGGTATAGTGTGTATGTAGGAACGATCCAGCCGAAAATCTAGGGGACAATTTCTAGTTTAGGAGATGTCTGTGAAGTTCTACATCTATGGTGGAATCTTAATGCATTATTTAAGATATAAATTAATGTCTGTTTGTTTTAAACTATTGCATTCCTATAACATTAATCCTATTGCAATGAAACTTTTATGAGTTGCTACACATTTTGTTTTTTTTTTTATTAATAATAATAATAACCGGGGTTGCCCTCTGCTACTGGCTTGCTGGTGGCTATTTAGGGGGCTCACCTAGTGAGTTGGCGAGTCACCATCTGCGTTTTTCATCCATAGTTACCAATATACTGGTCCATGAAACACCCATGTATTAGAATCCATACGCAGTAATAGTCCTACGCCTGCTGCGGCTAGTGTCAGTGTAGGTGTTCTATCCCACCTTTGCTTAAAACTCTCGAAGGGCCTCTTCACGTTGGACCCATGTCTCCGTTTAAGCCTCCCAAGGGCCAGGTATTTTCTAATATAATATGTTAGAAAATACCTGTGATAAGAGAAATATAATAATAATAATCTTTATTGTCACAGATAATACAAATATGTTACACATTACAATTTGAATCAGTTTGAACATTGACCTTATGATTACCTTGTTACCTTACCTATTATGATTTACCTAGAAATGATGCAGTGTAATACAAACTTGTTTCACTTTGCATAATCTAATATGATGATATTACTTTAATTTTGGTATAACATAGATTTTTACATTGTGTGATTATTAATCTATATATATAAAACTCTTCCGTTACTGAGTGACTGACAGACAACGCAAAGCCGAAACTACTGAACGCAAGAAGCTGAAATTTGGCATGTATGTTCCTTGGAGAGTGTAGGGGAGCACTAAGAGAGGATTTTTGGAAATTCTACCCTGAAGGTGGTGAAAGGGGTGAAACCCGATATTCACACGGGAACGGGACTTACGCGGGTGAAACCGCGGCAAAATTACAAGTAAATAAATAAATTAGGATTGCGTTAAATTAAAATTTAAAATTAGTTAACACAAATAAATAAACCATAAAAAGAGGGAAGCAACATTACTAATTATTACATTTGAATTAAACTAGAGTTAAATCACAATTAAATAAAATATAAATCAAATAAAATTAAAATAAATTAACATGATATCAAAATTAGATTAAAAATTCATTAACCATGTAAATAACAATTTAGTTTAAAATCTAATCAAATATGTTTGTACTATCGGCTATCTATACCGGCTATGTTCAGAGCTTTTTTTATTTTGTTATACAGTTTGCAACTGATGCTGGTAAACTGTCTCTTGGCAAAAGAGGTTTTGCAAAGAACCCTAATACAAATTGGTATTCCAGTGCGTCTATTTGGATTGGGTGCCACATTTTGATGTTTCCTCATTGTAGATTTGAGCACAAACAGCTGTTGGACGGTTAGAACTTGGCATTCGATGTACAGTGCTTCCGTTGGATACCTCTAGGGTTTTTCAGGCATTACCTTTAGGACAGCTCTTTGTGCTCTCTCTAGCGCTAGTAGGTGTGTCTTAGCTGCTCTACCCCACACCGTGACGCAGTATTGGATAACGGATTGGCACAGAGCTATGTATATTAATTTAAGTTTGTCTGGCGCTGCACATTCTCTTTGATATTTTAAGGTGTATATTTGACGTATCACCCAGGTTGTCACTGAAAGAATCTGCTTGTTCCATCTTAGACCGCTGTCAATTTGGACACCTAAGTATTTGGTGCTTTTGGCTCGTGTGAGTGTCTGGCAGCAACAGTTATCCTTCGAGAGACAGGTGTGTGCTTTAATACCGTAGTTACTGGTAGGGTTATTTATTTTATTTATAGAGAAAGGCACGTATACCCTTTTAGATAAATTTTGTGTTAGCAAGTTTGAATTTAGCCAATGTACGATTTTAGCTAAGGAATTTTCAGTTCTCTCCTTAACGACCTGCCAGTTTGGTCCGCAGACCAAAGCTGCGGTGTCATCTGCATATGTGAATATGCTGATGCTGGGAAGAGACATTGTGCAGAGGTCATTAATGTACAACAGAAAAAGGGGACAGGATACTTCCTTGTGGGAAGCCGTATGCGGTAGTTTCTTGTTGGCTTAGATAATTACCTATTTTACGCATTGCTGCCTGCATGATAGGTAGTCCTTGAGTATGTATTATGTATGGAGTATGTATATGTATTATGTCATAGGAACGACCCCGAATACCCTGTTTTACATCTTGGCCAGGAGGATTGGTACAGAGACCGTGTCTGTGTGCTTTCTGAGAGGTCCAAAAATATGCACAGACATCTATTTTTGCTATATAAATTTTTAATTATTTTGTCCGTTAAATCTATCATAGCGGCTTCGGTTGAGATTATTGAATTTGAGCCATTGATACCTGTAAAATACAAACCTAAACTCAAACCACAACTAAAGTTCAACTTTTACAAAGCGAATTATGACAATATCACTACTGCACTCAATTGTATTAAACGGTTGGAAACATTTGGTCAACACTCTGACGTGGACTCCATGGTAGACGATTTTTACTCGGCTATACATGATGTCGTAGAAATATATGTGCCTCTAACATCATCGCACTCAAACAAATATCCACCCTGGTACTCCAAACAACTGAAATTTATATTAAAACGCAAATATAAAATGTTTCCGTTTGAGGACCAGCAGAATTTGTATCCATTTTCCTTAGCGAATGTCCATGCTGAGCTTTTTTGCGCTGACGGGAAGATGGTCGGTCACATAAACGGCTTTTCGTATTCCAGGAATGTTTAACTGTTGTGTTTTAAGTTTTTCATCCGCGACCGTTCTAGTATTATTAAAGACTCGCAGCAGAGATGGTACTTTGCTTCATCTGAACTGTTTGGAATTCAGCAACGATTGCGATTTCGAGCGATAAATACCACGTGGTTAGTAGTAGTTAGAGGCGGTTGTTGCTTTATCACTATGAGGTATATTTCTTATTTATATACTTGAGGATCTCGACATAAGTTGAAGATCCTGGACCTTCCTTTCTAATTTTTCTAACATCTATTTTGCTTTAGACGTATTATTATTATAGAATTTGCATTTAACCACTAATACTACTAATGTAATTGGTTTACTTTGGGTTAGTTAATCACGATATAAACGAATATTTTACCGAAACGAATGAAATCGCAGTCCAAGTAAGTAAACAAAAATAAAATAAAGGCATTTCAAACATATAGTACAAGTGTGTGAATCGAATTTTTAACAAAAAATATTTCTTCAGACGTTTTTCTTAGAAGTCAAACCAATTTTTTGAGCAGACTGTACTACGAAAGTTCTATAAATGTTTTTTATATACTTTACAGATTGTGGTTCTTAAATTTCTAACAAATACGAGTAAGGAGCTTATATCAAAATTGAATTGAGGACTTTAGTGTGTCGCCTCATTGGATCCAAAGAGATGGAAGTCATATTAAATTACGGAGAATGATATTTAACTTAAGATCTACCTAATTCATTTTTAATGCTCGCTCCTTGCTTTTTGGTATCTACAATCAATAAGTATCTTTATCTATAATGCCTCTGATATGTGGAGAGAACATTCGCTGACGCCTTCGTATTCCAATCGTTCCTTGCCCCAGGTAAGGAGTAGCTAAGGATAATTCGTAGTCTGTTGACAATCGATCACAAGTGGAGTGGGTACCGGCTAATAAACCGGTTATTCGGTATCGTTTTAGTGCAATTGATAGCCTATATGGAAACATTTTGTCTACACAGGGTGTTAAGTACTTTTTACCTATTTTCTTTATACGTACGTACCATCTGAGCACACGCTTTTAATTCATTAGTTAATTAAATGGTTTATGAATGCGTTACGCATTTGATTTCTTTATGATAAAATATGTGTTGGTGTTATGTGTTTTTTTTTAAAGCGTTGTTTCAATGTTTGCTATTCTCATTATGACACGGAGATTGACGCCAATGTGTGGGTTGTCCTTTTAAAGTCAAGAGACATTTATTTACTTAAAAAATAATTATTCGCTTTTATTGAATTGCCTTTATCGAAAGCCGATTATTGTGTAACTTGCTCGAGGTCTTTTCTAGTGTAAAGTAAAACAAAACGTATTGTCAAAACTGGGCTTTGTCGTAACCGACCCGTTGGTTTATCCAAACTTCGCGTTCAGTTTAGAACAGAAACAATAACTGAAAGTTTGGTGCCAAACCAGGTCACTTGACTTACCAATTTAAATGGAGGGATTATAACCACCTGCCGACCGATGAGCAACTCAATGCAAAGGGTTAACTATATCGACTATATATATAGTCTACAATGCAATATATAGCAAACGAACAGTTACTGAAATTAACTCGTTAAAATATTAACGCTTATACATTGACTTGTGCATATACAGGGTGTCCCAAAAATCAACGTCAAGCCGAAAACGGATGACGGGCCAAGGGATGGTGGTTCTCAAAAAAATATGAAAAAAAATTTTTTTGCTGCACTCTAAAAATTATAGCCATTTAAAAAAAAATGAGAAAATTAACACCTTGTTATGATTTTTCAAGTACTATGACTACAAAATGTTTACTTAGCTTAATTATTTTAGTAAGGATTTGTTACTGAATAATGCTAGTATACATTACAATTCAAAATTTGAACACAACTATCTTCATTTCAGAGGAAATATCCCTAATATGCCCAAACATGTACTCAAAATTATTACATTATTCAACTTTAAATGGCCGTGCTGAAAAAAAAATGTACTACACCATTTCAGCACGTGGCATCAAAAGATGGCGCATTTAATGGGCTTTCTAAAATGCTATAACACTTACTACATTTTATCCTAATTATGGATTTTTTTTCTAAAACAACTCGGGTCTAACCTTTTTTGTTTTACTCAAAAATGTTGGTAATGACATCTAGTTTCCCTCTAAGAAACAAATTAGTGTTATACATAACCCTCTTTTATGGCAGTCAGGTAAAAACTACTAGTGACACTGTTTTGCGAAGCTACTGTGAATGGGGCAAATACCTAATTTATTGATAAACCATATTAGATTCCTTTGGTCATTGTGAATCATTATGTGTTCAATTTGAAATAAAAATTCAACCATTCAAATCAACAGTTCATTTTATTTTGTTACAATAAATATTCAAATTGTTTGCCTTCAGCTTCAATGCATGCCCTACATCTCTTTAAAAACGAACGCTTTATTTTACGAGCAAAACTTCTTGAATTGATGTATTCAGCGGCCCCCGCAATTCTTTGGCGCAGTTCCTCTACGTTTGCGATAGGCTTAGAGTAAACTTGATCCTTCACTGCTCCCCAGTAAAAGAAATCAATGGGGTTTAAGTCTGGTGATCGGGCCGGCCACGAGATCGTACCAGACCGACCGATCCACCTATCCGGATATACTTGGTTAAGAAATTCCCTTACTGAGCGAGCATAGTGCGCAGGGCAGCCATCTTGTTGGAGCCACATACCTACGTAAATGTTGAGTGGCACGTCTTCCAATAAATCTGGTAGATGATTTTGTAAAAAGTCTAAGTAAGCCTCACTGGTTAAGGTGTCTGGGAGTTCGAAAGGTCCAATAATTCTACCGTTCAGAATACCGGTCCACATGTTTACTTTGAAGCGATATTGTGACCGATCTTCTCGCATTAAATGTGGGTTTTCCACGTGCCACTCATGCACATTATGTAGATTTAAGTAGCCATCTTTCTTAAAAGTTGACTCATCCGTCCAGAGTACTTTATCCAGGAAGTGGGGGTCTTCTCGGTGTCTTTGTAACATCGTTTCACAAAACGCAACCCTTGCAGGATAATCTTGAGGTGATAAAGATTGAACTCGTTGCGCATGGTACGGGTGGAGCTGGTTTTGCTGCAAAATCCGGTGTGCTGTACTCTTCGGCACTCCTATGCTTGTCTCAAGTCCACGTACTGAGACACTCGTGTCTTCTGCGACTGCTGCTAAAACTTCTTCCTCGTATGGAATGCTGGATCTTCCTGTACTGAACATTTGATTAGGAAATCGGCCTTCTGAGAGTGATCGGTGCAGATTAATAAATACTCTATGATCCGGATGACGCTCAGAATTGGGGTATCTCTCACGATAGAGTCGAGCTGCAGCATTAGCGTTGCACCTGCACTCTCCATAAATGAGATGCATGTTTGCATACTCCTGTGCTGTGTATCGAAGCGGCATGGTGGCGATCATAGTATACACACAATTACACGGTCAGCGATGACGATAGTCCAAAAGAAAGCCAAGTTAGTCACAAACGGTCAAATCACAAATCAAATCCAAGTAGCACGTAATCAAGTCCAATAAGCAAAGCCAAAGTTAGTAAGTACGAAAACGACACGAAGGAATACAGAACGATGCGCAGTAAACGAAATAACGTAACGTACTGAAGTATTGCAGTTCGTGCGCAGATGATCCGGTCTTGCTATCTTTTTCACTCGTGGCGTCTCTATCCGTCTCATTCTAACTCATGCCGTAGATGATGCTAAGGCTTGCTATCTCTTTCACTCACACTCTCACTAACACGTTGAAGTGGCGTCTCTCTCCGTTTCACTCTAACTCGTGCTGTTGATGATGCTCAGGCTTGCTATCTCTTTCACTCTCACACGTTGAAGTGGCGTCCTAATCTGTTTCACCCAAACTTGTACTGTCTTACTTTAATTTAAGTAAGCTTTAAATAAAATATGCATCGCATTAGAAGCATAAATCCAAGTTGTTTTAGAAAAAAAAATCCATAATTAGGATAAAATGTAGTAAGTGTTATAGCATTTTAGAAAGCCCATTAAATGCGCCATCATTTGATGCCACGTGCTGAAATGGCGTAGTACATTTTTTTTTCAGCACGGCCATTTAAAGTTGAATAATGTAATAATTTTGACTACATGTTTGGGCATATTAGGGATATTTCCTCTGAAATGAAGATAGTTGTGTTCAAATTTTGAATTGTAATGTATACTAGCATTATTCAGTAACAAATCCTCACTAAAATAATTAAGCTAAGTAAACATTTTGTAGTCATAGTACTTGAAAAATCATAACAAGGTGTTAATTTTCTCATTTTTTTTTAAATGGCTATAATTTTTAGAGTGCAGCAAAAAATTTTTTTTCATATTTTTTTGAGAACCACCATCCCTTGGCCCGTCATCCGTTTTCGGCTTGACGTTGATTTTTGGGACACCCGTATATGTGCTTCGCGGAAACGATTTAAAGTCACGTTTTGAGTGCAAGAACCCGCACTCGCCAATGGTCTGGTAATGTTGTGAATTAAACGTGTCGCCCTGGGATTATATTATTATAGATTTGCACTACCGCTAGTATGAGTAGTAGTAGACAATTATTGAAAACCGGTGTAAGATTAGAACAAAAATTACTGTGTTTTGCCCGGTGAGTAAGAGGTCTGACTCATGTACCTGGCTCCTCTTGTCTGGAAAAAGGAATTAAAGATGGGATAACAAGAACGGTCCTGTCATCCCATTCCTTATCTCTACAGCAACATGCGATTGATACCGCTGGTATACCGAACGGTTATAGGCTCTGTGAAATTTACCATCATGCCGGCTGTACAATGCTTACTATTAGAGGTTATGGATTAAATGACACACTATACAAACACTTTAACTATTTATTTTATACTTTGACACAAGGAAGTTTTATACGTCCGTTCACTTTCAGCTCACAGCAAGAAGTGACATATAGCAGTGTTGCTACGCCTTTTATAGCTCATCAAACTGTAAAGTATTTGGCTACTATTTATATTGTATGTTGTTATATCATACAAATACTAAGGTGCAATTATTCTAAATAGTTAAATATAATAATTAATTAATTTTTGCACGTATAAATGTATATAATTCAACACTTACAGCCTTTGTTCTTATAAAAAGTTAGCAGGATGAAATAGCGTCTGACATCGTGATCGGTGTAAGCACATGTATACCTACTGCACGTATATTGCTTGCTTTAACTGACTTTGCTTGTTTAAAGGTCATAGCACACATATCAACTCGAAAACGGATCGGCACCGTATCAACTCGAGCCGTGCAGTATTCTTTGTATGAAACTCTCTACTGCTAAGCACACTAATCGCAATCGTAACGTAATCGCCTCGCCTCGGGACAAGCTTGCAGTGCTCGCGCTTACGGCTCGTCGTCACCGCGCTTACGTCTCTCCGTGTACTACTGTTGCCGAACGTGCTGTCATTCACAAGATAATTAACAGTTGTATTGCGCGCGTATTTTATTGAATTTGTAGGTTAGATTTCAAACAAAAATAACGATGAAAAGGGATCATTGAAGAAGTGAGAAAATATCCATATTAATATAATTTAAGTGAGCGCGGCGTACGCGCGGCGTCGCCTAGCCGCAGCCGAGTCGACGTACCGGAGCTGTTGATCCGCTTTGGTTACGTTAGGTTGACGCCTGTTTGACGGCGAAGCGAAAGGCGATACGGTGACGATCCCATTCCAAGTTGATATGTGTGCTATGACCTTAAGTCCGTTATATTGAAGCGGCTTTCGTGCCCACGTTTTTTATGGTTCGTGCTAATATTAACCTGCAACGTGAACGGGCGGATGTTTTAGATTGAACTCTTTGTCTGCTACATTATAGATATGGAACAGATTTATCGATAGCACCGCTTTCATGAATAAAGTCAGGCTCTGCCAGATATATTATGAGATATTGTACAGTACTATCAGCAAGAAATTTGCTTTTTTTGGTAAGCACTATTTTTTACACAAAGATAGCATAGCCATAAAAAAACACTTATGTATGTGGTGTTTTGTTCTTGTTATAGACTAGTTTTTGCAACATGGCACGCGTGGACTTTAGTTGTTAAGTTGTAACCTGATAGAATTTTGAGAAATCCGTAAATGGTTTTGTCACTAAAATTACCTATTTCCATGTTATATTTGAATTCCCAATTTATTTGAAGTGACTATAGATCTTTATTTTTTATAAATTTTTCGAAATCTTATTTATACTCAATCTTAAATCCATCTTTATTCCTTGTTTACATCGTCAGCTTTATGATACAAGGGTTTTAATGAGTTAGTCAGTGAGTGGCTCAGGAATTCTCTTTGAATTAATTGATTTTCGATGTAGCCTATGGACGTTAGCAATAACAGTATTGGCAAAGTCCGTTGGCTGTGGTGACTTTTAGCTGGACCATAAGCTCGTTGTCAAACAAAATTGTGTACAAAAACATCGATTCCAAAGAAAGGTATTAGCAGCGAATAAACTAAAAATCTTACGAATTTAATGTCTCTCTGTTTTGTTCTAATTCTGTGCTTTTAAAGCAAATTAATGTAAAATATCCGTAAGGATCGTTTAAAAATTTGGTGTAATCTTGTGTCCCCATTGATAAATGTTACCGATCCGGCCGATAAGTTCGGCCTGTGTCAAGTAGAGGGAGATTAATAGGTCCATACTTAAGGTGAGATAAAAGAATATTCCTTTCTTTGTTTTCTTGAAATAGACCTTAAAAGCTTGACTACGTTAATTGAGTAAGCGATAAAAAATAGGGCGAAAAATGTTATAATCTCGTCATATACGCCATAATTATAAAACAAAATTTCCACAAGTATCGCCAAATTACCGTACCATAATGCTTTCATAAAGAATATTATACCTGTTTTGTGTGTTTTAAAGTTTATAAATTCATCGCGTATGGAATGGCAAAAATTTGTGTTTTTGTGTGAGGCCGATTGTGAAGCACCGGGCGCGATCCCTGTCTCGGATAGTGTTATTGGGTTAAATATTCTCTGTAGCAGAACGGAGCCTGAAAATGTGCTCGTGCCCTATTATGAGACCATTGAATCATTGCTGACGAAGTGTGGTAGCAATTAACTAACCTCTTCGGAGATGTACGAAGTTCAGGCTTAAGTCTATGTGTGAGTGCATGGGAGAGATCTTGTAAAAAAGAAATACTTTAGAACTCTGAAAATAATGTGAAATGTATATTAAATTAGATTTGTGTTCTAGACAAAATACCAAGCTATTGAAGGTTACTGCACTATATACTAATGCCTCTATAAAATAAAGTAGAAGATTATATAGACTGATATTATAGCACTTTATCTAGAAAATATTAAATTTTCCTTTCCGTTCTGGTTCGCCGATTGAATAACTCGCACGTAACTAATACGATCGATGGGTGAAGTGCACACCCTTGCATGCCCTTGTATAGAAACCGGCCACCGTAACGCCGGGATTATCTTTAGCACCAAAAATATCGTCTCTTTAGAAAGTCAAAACAATTACTTTTAGAATTGTTATAATATTGTCTTCTATTTACGCGAATATTATTCATTGAAATTAAACTGCTATATACGGATTTTATCGCGTTGTTTATTTGACACTTTATTACAAAATTTTGAAAATTGTTACACTACTACTACTATTAAACTTTACTAATTTTTAAGCTAATTAAATTATTATGAAACTATTTAGATTTAATTTATTTTTACACTTTCGCCGACGTTTCGGTTGCTTTTCAGCAGCCATGGTCACGGGGAGACTAAGATGGCAGTTGTCTCAATGTTCCAGTGTAGTTATTTCAAAGTACCCGAACATAATTTAATCATTGGTGTTTCTATTTACGCAGAATGAGCTCAAAGTATCATGAAGTCTAGCTGTGGTTTGCTTCTTCTTGGGTTTGACTATTTTTATTACTGGATCCCAAGCTGGTGGTACATTCCAACCATCTTCTCTATTAAAATTAGGATGTTTTTTGATTTCAATAGCCTCGCGAAGCATCCTTGGTAGGAATCGGTGTTCTTTAGCGAGAATCTGTGGTTTGTCAAATCTCAGGTAGTGGTTGGTCCCCTGTTGCACATGTTCACACACACACATTTTGTTTCAGAGAGCCCATGGGATCTGTGACAAGAAACACCTGGACGCCGAGCTTCAACATGTCAAGCAAGTACTGCAAGACAACAAGCTCCAACAGCCGCGCCGCTGTCACAGATCCCGAGAAAAGCCAGCCACAGTCGAGCGCCAGCCTGCTATACTGCCTTATGTAAGGGGTGTCACTGACAAGATTGGCTACATCTTGAAGCGAGCTTCAATCAACACATACTTCAAGCCGCCAACGAAGATAAGTCAATTTTTACCATCCGTCAAGTGCCAACTACCTTTACAAGATGCAGGGGTCTATAAAATAGATTGTGACTGCGGACTCTCATACATTGGTCAAACCAAGAGAAACATAGGCACCCGCATAAAAGAACACATAGCTGATGTAAAACACCAACGCTCGTTGAAGTCTGCTGTGTGTGAACATGTGCAACAGGGGACCAACCACTACCTGAGATTTGACAAACCACAGATTCTCGCTAAAGAACACCGATTCCTACCAAGGATGCTTCGCGAGGCTATTGAAATCAAAAAACATCCTAATTTTAATAGAGAAGATGGTTGGAATGTACCACCAGCTTGGGATCCAGTAATAAAAATAGTCAAACCCAAGAAGAAGCAAACCACAGCTAGACTTCATGATACTTTGAGCTCATTCTGCGTAAATAGAAACACCAATGATTAAATTATGTTCGGGTACTTTGAAATAACTACACTGGAACATTGAGACAACTGCCATCTTAGTCTCCCCGTGACCATGGCTGCTGAAAAGCAACCGAAACGTCGGGGAAAGTGTAAAAATAAATTAAATCTAAATAGTTTAATAATAATTTAATTAGCTTAAAAATTAGTAAAGTTTAATAGTAGTAGTAGTGTAACAATTTTCAAAATTTTGTAATAAAGTGTCAAATAAACAACGCGATAAAATCCGTATATAGCAGTTTAATTTTAGAATTGTTGTTTGTATGTTTGTCCCGCATCATGCAAAAAGTTATACACGAAATTAAAAGCAGTTTTTACTGTTGTATTTGCGAAGCTCTAGCTTTAAATCTGGTGCTTGTTGCACCTTGATATGCTGTCTATAAATTGAGTATTAATAATAAAAAATGTTTGCCTACCTAAAACCTAGAAACCGTAATAACAAGGAATAGTGTCAGAGAGAGAGACAAACTATTTTTACCTTACTTCTTCTGAAAATGCAATAAAAGATAAATGAATGAAAGACATAGATAAAGATGAATATAGATAGGTATCGAACGCAGTCGCGAGCAAAAGCTACTTATGTTATATTATTACATTGCCTTGTTGAACTCATTTCGAGATTTTCTGGTAAGAAATTTGCAGTAGCAACGGAGTCTTGCAATGTGTCCGATAATCGGTAATAGTCATGCTCTCTTGTATGTTCGTGATACCTATAAATATAGCTAACGAATAGTAGTTGTATATCACCATCTACCGCTTCGGGATATACAAGCATGTGTCATTCTATGTATGTTTATAGATATCAGATGCTGAGTAATCATGTTATCGTGTATGGAGATACATAATAACATGTTTGTTCGGTCCACATACATGTCTGTTTTAGCCCTACGGTACTAAAGTATACGCTCGCATTGATTGTGTTTAGATAACAGCAATGTTTATTGCTGGTGTCTAAACAACTCTCGTCAATATTCACGCGCAACGATAGCACCTACTCAATGCTATATTAGGCTTGCCTGTAAAGATAGACGTAAGTTTTATGGTCAATAAATAAATATTGTGCTCACAAAATTACATTAAAATTGAGTATCCCGTAATGTTTAGTAAATGTAACTTTTAATACCTGCACAATTTATAACACGTTAAATAAGATATACTAAGTAATTAATGCTATGTTGATGTAAGTTTTTGTAAAGATCTGACTGGATTTATTTTATTGAGCTAATGTTGGGCGTTCGTCAAATAATCCCAACATTGTGATAATACTTGACGAATTTTTTAACGCATTTTGTTCTTTGATTGGAAACGAATCTTTGAGTAATTTCTGATTGGTATGGTAACGTAGAAGTCTGACAAATTTTGAATGGTAAATAATCATATAGTTGGTGAATTTATTCTGAGATATGCATTTACATAGTTCGACGCCTATTTTTCGGAGGGTGTAGGCAAAGGTGTATTATACACGCCAACTCCAATATGTCAGCTATAGCTTTAGGTCCCATGAAATAGTGGTTAAGTCTATTGCCGTCTACCTGATACAGTACCAGACTCCGAGCTGTTTCTTGATAGAAAATCCTATTATACATGGAAGCGTGCTTCTATGTTATGTATGCACATATTAACTATATACATTATAAAGTTTATGATCCAAACACTATAATAGACACAGTTCAGATGATATAGTCTGTGCTTAATTGGTTGTATGGTAATCAGTAACAGCAGTTATGTTTGCACTTCCACCCTCATAAATTAAACGTGATATATTGGATGTAAGTTGATTTAAGTAGATGACGCATATTTGGCGTGAGATTTAACACGGTTAGAGGGCGGCGCAATCACGGACGGTGATGTGATGCGGCGGAGATCGAACCGAAGCGACACCCGCTCTGCTAATCCGTTTAAATAGCTTTTAGAATCGAAATATGATGTTAGATTGCATCGCTGGTCTAGTTCTGCAAGCTCTTGTACAACGGCCGATTGTGATTGTGTTCGATATGTTGTAAGATTTATGTGACAGGCAGTTCTCAGTAGCAAGTTTTGGTTAGGCAATTCTAAGTTGCTACGTAGAGTTCAAAAAAGCGCGCAGCGAGTGTTTAGGGTGGCAAACAGTAATTAGTCAAATGTTAGTGTCAACCTATGAACTTGCAACACTAAGAGAATCACTCGCGCGTTGTCGGCTCTACAAAAATAGTAGATATAAAATGTTATGCTAACGCAAGATACGCCGTTCTCCTTAAGTGGCTCTGAAAGTACGCTGTGATCTTTTGTAGGGTGAAGTATCTTCACAGTCGAGATAATATCATATAATATCAGCCCTATATATAAATTGCTATTCTAGGGACTCTTTTCAGTTTCAGAAAGTTTAAGATATATTCTACCACGCGCGTTCGCAGACCCGATATGCGATACTGCCAAGATACTCCAGGCCTAAGCGAAATGCAGAACTTTCGTTGATGAAATATGTTATAAATAAATGTAGGTATTTTTAAATAAATGTGTAAAAAAGGCCAATAATCACCGTATTCTATAATTAGATCCGATATCTGAGGGCTTTGCTCGTGTAATTAAGACAATCTATTGGAAATGGTGTTAAAATTGTCTTTTCAGCAGAATTTCTCACTATTCTGCGGTTTCTAAGCTACAGAATATTGCCGTAGGAACAAAACATTACACTACTAAAGAAGTACAATGAAACGATAGATCTATAAAACAACAATGGCAAACTTTTTGTTAGTATAGTAAAAGCCAATGGTTTGGTTATCGACAGACATCTATAGAGCTATTGACGGTGATCTACTGAAATGAATAAACATTTGTCTTAGTTAGAGTTGAAAGGGTTAACAAGATTAGAAATAAACCCAGTCCCTAATCTGTTTTACATGATAAAAAGTTAATTGCTACTAATCTTTGCTGGCGACTTTGTCCGCGTAGAATATATCCGCAACGTCATATTTATGTGGATCTGTGGATCATTATACAACATCTGTGATCACCTGAACAGGATTAAATGTAACGTATCTTAAATTTTAGGTTGGTTCTCATACTAGTAAAATGTCATATTTGCATTAAAATCTGTTTAAAAGTTTTGTGTGATACTGGAACATAATGTCCTACAGACCGAATTTCAGTCACGGTGGTCAATTTTAAGACTGCGCCGAGCGTAAGACACATAATGACAGAGCTCGTACGGCGCATATTCAAATCGGCGCACGGCCGCCATAGTAAAATTGTATGAAGGATTTGAAGTGCTTTTTTGATACATATGTATCTTTATTGTCAACCTATAACTTAAATATTTGGGACGGACAAATTGTAATATAACTATTTATGTTTCGTTTAAGCTGTAAAATAGGATAGATTTCTACTGTAATAATCTAAAAATCACGTAACACGAGCTTACGCTTTTGAAATTTTCGTGCATATTTACATAATTTTGTTGGCGAAAATAGTAATTATTTTAAGTTTTTTATACGTAGTAATTGTAAACACATTCATTTTTATGGTAAATGTATATTTTATATTTGTATTAAACAAAAAGTGTTGATTTTATTCACTTAACTGTGACCGCCTGTTTTGGCACATTTCGCTCGGCGCAGTCTTAACGGAGACTGGCCATCTGCGCAGGAGATATTATAGTGCACAAGTGTGTGCGCAAACACAAATGCACCCTCTGTTCCCTAACTCTCATGATCCGATGGGACAAGATTAGGCGCAGGACCAACGGATTTAGTGTCTAACACCGCCAACTTTTTAATTCCGGGCCGCTATTGAGACTTCTTAACAGAAAAATCCAATAACTTTTTGTTAGAGGACTTGTACCCGAGATCCATGTACAGCAGTCATTCAGCACTGCTGCGCCATGGAGGCAGTTAAATCTCGAACATACAGAACATACACAGAGACAGGCCGACAAAAATCTAAGTCGTTGTTTTGAATTCCAACGCCTTTACGTAGTCAATATTAAGCTAAGCGAGAATGTTAAATTCAGTAACTTCATAAAAATAACTATCTCATAAACTTTGACGTTCATAAATGTTAATTTGTGACCCAAATTAATAATTTATTTTTGACTCTGACATTCGCAGTTCGATAAAAAATAAGATAAGTTCGGTACTACCTCATAAACACCAAAAATACAGATCGTTTCTAAAGTCGGAGTCAGGTATTTTTATTAGATAATTATATTATAGCTTGATTTGTTAAGATATAAAAAGAAAATTATTATGCATTTATGATTAAAACTTGGCATAAAACTTATCCTACATTAACTAATCGACTTATTTTCTTCGGAGCAGGATGGGTCATGCATTCCAGATTGTTACCCTTTCGAAATGCGATGACGACACCTGATAATGTGTAGTTTATGCGGTATTTAACTATATTAATAGCAGCGAGGTAGCGAGAGGTCATCTTGCTCAGTACTATTCAGCTGAAATTAATGCGGCTCTTGGTGTTTCTAGGTAATAAGCTAGACGACAGATATTTATCAAAGACTCATTCATCAAGATCACGTGAAATGCAGGCAGCAGAAAATTACACTCACATTTTACTACGGTTTTTCGAACTACTGGTTCTCACATGAGGCGTGCTTACTGCTGTCCATCAGACGCTTTGACAGACTTTAAGCTGCTACTGAGAATTTCCTTACAGAAAATCACTTTGCCAGACTCGGGAAAGCAAACTGCAAAAACATTAAAGTGTTTACCTACTTAAATCTTTTTATAAACCTGGCACGTCATGATCGTATTCTAACATAAGTGTATATTTTATGCGTCGAAACCAATGAAACAGTGAGCATTATAATATATCAAAATAAAACTTCTTATTTTCACTGAGGGCAAAATAATGAAATGTATGAGTAAAAAGATTTTCATAAGGCGGTTCTAGCTGCGGCATTTATATACAGGATCATATATTAGATGTGGTTTGGCCGCGTAACACATTTTATTATTGAAATAACTTTGGTGAAAAGATAAAGAGGCGTCTGCTACAGATAATAATTTAGTCAATATTTGTTATAGCAGGTTGCTTGTACCGCTGGCTAAACTAACATCAAAAATTCAAGGGTCTGTCAGTCACAGATTGCTGGCGCTGAATAATTAATAATATCTACCCTTAATGTTGTTGTTTACTCTCAAACTTATTGGATATATAGTCTGCTCTAAGGTATAAAGTTATTGTATTGGAATCTAATGATTTATATAATCTCCCAGTCACCACTTACATAAGTGAAATCAATTGCGAGATGTTACTTTACTTATCTAAAAGAACCTAATGTATTATGTATTTATGTAGTGCTGCTTAAATGTGATTTTATAGTAAAAAAAGAATTATATGCGTACTTATTTGCACATAGAGAAACCTAGTATGTATAGTTTAAAATTATAATATATACACTGCCGGTCAAAAGTTTGAGACCACCTACATCAAAGTTGCAAATGGATGTAAAACTCAAAATAAAAAGCTAAACATGAAAGGATTTATTGTGATATTTATTAAGTATGGCAAATGCAATTAAATATAAATAAAAAATATTAAATATTTCGAGAATTTAACTTAAAATATATTTTGACAAGCTAAACAGCTTTTTCATCAAAAAACCCTCCCTTGCATTGAATCACTTTGTTGACAAGTCTTAGCATGCGGGCAATCAATTTGTCGATTGTTTCTTGTGAAATATTGTTCCAGCTTTCTTGCAATGCTCTCCACAAATCTTCTTGTGAGCTGGGACAACAACTGCGCACGTTTCTGTCCAGCTCTTCCCACAATAGTTCATAGGGTTAAGGTCGGGGCTCTGAGCGGGCCACACCATGTTTTTTAACACCCCTTCTGCTTCTTTTGTATCTAAATAACCCCGGCATAATTTGGAGCTGTGTTTAGGGTCGTTGTCTTGTTGGAAAATAAAGCCATCTCCAACTAGCCGAAGTCCCGATGGTACAGCATTACACTCCAATATTGCTTTGTACTGCTCCTTTTTCATAATTCCTTCGACTCGTACCAAATCTCCAGTTCCACGGCTCGAGAAACAACCCCAAACCATAACGGAACCACCGCCATGCTTCACTGTGGGCAGGACACAGTCTGGCATCATCTTTTCCTCGGCACTCCGCCGAACAAAAACACGTCTTTTGCTCCCAAACACTTCAAATTTGGACTCATCTGTCCAAAGAACTCTTTTGAAGTCTTCTTCACTCCAGTCTCGATGGGTAAGGGCCCACTGCATTCTCTTCTTTTTGTTTTGTGGCCTTAAGAGAGGTTTTCGCACTGCTACGCGACCAAATAACTTAGCGTCTCTTAGTCTTCTTTTCACTGTGGTCAATGACACAGGTGTAGACCGGGATTTGTTCACTTCAGCGCGGATTTCTGGTGCTGTCAGGCGTCTATTCCGCTTGCTTGTTACCACGATGAACTTATCCTCGCTAGAAGTGGTAGCTCTCGGCCTTCCCGACCGCGAACGATCTTGATTATTGCCAGTCTCCTTGTATCGGGTTATTGTGTTATGAACACAAGTCTTCGACAACTTGAGCTGAGTAGCAATCGCACGTTCAGATTTGCTTTCGTTGTGTAAAGCAATGATGACAGCACGAGTTTCACCGCTAATTTGGCGTACTTTTCCCATAATGAGATGTCTTCACTGTAAGAACGACGAGCTCGGACTAACCAAGATTAAGAAATATTTACTCCATGGAAACTCAGGTGTTCACAGTGTTTTAGGAAGTTAAAATTTCCTAAAATTCTGTTAACACAAAACAAAGCCCAAATAATGAATAATAGTCAGGTAACAATAATATTACAATGACTTTAGCGCGCGGTCCGCACGCGGCGCCCATTGATGTTTCTAGACAAAAGACCTTTGTACGATGATTACATAAAAATAAATAGAAATAATGACTTCGAAAAATAGTTAAATATCCATTGTATATGCAGGTGTTCAAATTAATTGTTTATCATATGTATTTTTAACAAATTTTATTGTGAAACAATATTTTAACTTGTGGTCTCAAACTTTTGGCCGGTAGGGTATGTCGTGAGAGTGCTTCACTAAAATAAATAAATTTCATAGTGAAGCCTCAATTACTTAAGTGCTCTACCTTACAAGAGATCGCAGTAAAATAATCTTGTTTTCTTTAGCTGTTGCTCACACCATTACCAACTCTACTGGAAGAATACACAGGTACTTTTCCAGCAGAGTTGGTGAGCCTATTAAGGTGTGCTATCCTAGGTAGGTAGGTATAAGTGGTTCCTTGTAATACTATGGTGAATAGGATTTAACGACTACCTAAAACGAGTGCTGTCATTAGGGAGAAGTCTTTATATTATCGATGCAATCGTCATTTGCATTGCATGCATCCATAAACTACAGAACTTATAAATTATTATTATTATTTAACTTAAGCGGCGGCGGCGGCGGTTGCCCAATGGATAAGACATTGGACTTGCGATCGATAGGTCGCGGGTTCGAATCCCACCCATTGTACTATCAACGTGAATCCACTCCTTTTCTTTTTTTTTATATTTTAATATGCATTGACGCATACCCTCCGCGGGGACAGGCGGAAGGGTTATGTCGGACTCACCGGGGTAAAAGAAAGATGTTGAAAAGATAATGGACCTCCTCGAAATACCGCCTAAACCTACCATGGTGTTCCTCGACAAAACCGCTATCGACGGGGCCGCGCGAATCACTTGCACATGCGGTCGCGACCCCGTCGAGGTTTCGGCCCGCCGTATAAAACGGTAGGCCACAACACGAAGAGGCTTACCTTTTAGGCAAAACTCCCTCCTCAAACCCTACTGTCACCGCCCTAGAGGGGAGACGGACTCGACACAGAGTTGCGCGTGGAATCACCCACGCCGCCTCTCGGACTTGGTGCTGAACGGGTGGTGGGCAGGCCCACGAAGCCCACCACCCCCAGGTCAAACCTCCGGGTGGCTGGAGGTCGTCTCGCGCCCTTCGGCGCCCGGCTCTGCGGTTGGGGAGAGGGTTTAAGCGCTCCCTCTCCCGCTCCGCCGCCTCCTTGATGGAAATTACTTCCTCACAGAAGGAGATGACGGCGTTCCATGACCTCTCACTCCAGACCATAGACTGAACTACGGCCGGGAGCGAGAGGGCAACCAATCCGACTGCCGCAATCAACTCACGGCGCTGCGATGCCCAGGTGTTTCGCAATTCGCCAGGGCAATTCACCAATGTGTGCAGCGCCGTGTCCTCAACAACGTCGCGGCAGTCGCCGCAGTGGTGACAACCGGGCGTCTCTTGCCGGCGTATACGACACAGGAACTGGCCAAAACAACCGTGGCCAGTCATTACCTGTGTCAGCCGGAAGGTGAGGGCGCCATGCCGCCTCACCAGCCACTCCTCAAACACGGGACTTACCGCCACGATCGTGGCGTGCCCGGCAATTTGCCACTAGGACCTGGCGAAGCTCGGACCTCGCCGCCTCGAGAGCGGGACGAGCTTGTCCTTCGCCCCGAGCTAGCACCGCCTGGCGCCAACGATAGAGCGGCGCCAGGAGCGCCGCTTCCAGGTCCCATGGCATCGATCCGGCGAGGAGGCTCGCAGCCTCGAACGAGATCGTGCGGTAACCTCTAATCAACCTGACGGCCATGGCGCGTTGTGGCGCACGAAGCGCCGAAATGTTACGTGCCGTCAGGTTGTCCGCCCAAACTGGGGCCCCGTACAGGGCCATGGACCGCACGACCCCCTCGTAGAGCCTCCGGCAGGAGGTGTTTGGCCCCCCAAGGTTGGGCAGCAGGCGCGAGAACGCGCCTGCAGCGCCCCGAAGAATGGGGGCCAAACGACGAAAATGGGCTATAAAGTCCCACCGGCTGTCGAGCAAGAGACCTAAATACTTTAGGGTTGACTCGACGCCGATGCGGACCCCTCTACCTACCTACTACCATGATATGAGTTCCTGGAGATGGCCGGTTCCCGTTGTTGTTGTTGATGTCTCTTGGGTTAACTTGCATTAACCTAGCGTCGCATATTATTTTATAATATATATTTATAATCAAAATATGTAATTACCCTAGAACGAGACCTCACAAAGTCTAATGCCTAACATGGGTCAGAAGTTAAGACAAGCCAGTTCAATAATCTCGCCATCAGGCTAACGCTGCTTATTATCACTGCTAAAAGCATAAAGCAGCAAACATTACACCATAAATAAATGTTTACACACTGCAGCTAAAAATATGAGACGAGTCTTATTGCCGCGTCTAACGTCTCTTAAACATCCTGTTAAAAGCGTGCTTAAATTAAACTCCCTTGTTGAATTAATTTTTGTCAAATTGTTGGTAGGCATGGCATGGCATCTTATTCAGAGGCCTTTTATTAATTAAATACACATGACACCCATTTTAAGGACTTCATTTTAAGAATTTGGAATAAGCGCGGTAGGACTACAATTACAGGAGACAACAATTATTCCGGAAGGTTCACTGAGCTAAGCTAAAGTATTTCTTTGTTTATAGTACGATAGTGTTTATGCCTCGTTCGGCAATGGTCTGAGTGTGGCGAATGACTAGGTGTTTGTTTGAGGTATTTGTCTTTTTCATAGATCGAATAGTTTGTCTTGAATCTTGTTTTCACTTGCGGCTTCACTCTGTGAGCGATGTCGTAACGGTGAATATTGCATTGGCTAAAGTCATAAGTCTCAATCTATTGTTTTGCCTTCAGTCGAAACCCAGGTAAATTTAAGTAGACTGCCTTACTGTCTGCATAATCGGTAGCTTATTTTAACATGACTATACCATCTAAGCTACGATCTTGTATCTATGTCATGTACCTTGAAGCTATCGCGATTATACTCGTTACGAATTTAATTTCGTCTAATCTCGTTACACCTTACATACATCTATCGTAGCGTTTTCATTGCAGTGACATGAAAAGCCTTCGTTAACACCAGATACCTTAATACAATATTATACTAGATTTTGCCTGCGGCTTCGCTTGCGTAAATGTAGGTTAGGTTAGTTACAGTCCTTTTTGGATGAAAGGTACCCTTTTCCTTTTCTGTTTCCCTGACAACGTGTATGCGAAATTTCACGATGATCGGTTCGTGTAGTTAAGGCGTAAAAGCGTAACAAACAAACAAACTCAAATTCGCATTTATAATATGTTAGGATTATATACTTTTACGTATCTATAAAAAATTTCCGGATGCCTATACTATATTTATTTTGATTTCTAAACCTAACTATCAACCAGTTCAGTTATTGAACACTAGACTGATAAAACATTTTATTACATGATTTACGATTTGCCTCTAAACGTATTAATGAGTCAGATAAATAAATAAATAAAAAAGTTTCGTTTACTTCCAATTAGCACGTAAGCAGCGATAGCCTAGTGAGTGACCGTTGGACTGACAAGCAGAGGTCTCGAGTTCGATCCTAAGAAACGCATCTGACTTTTCGAATGAAATCTGCCAACCCGCACTGGGTCAGAGGTGGATTATGGTCTAACTCTTCTCACTCTGAGACGAGGCCCGTGCCCAGTCTATATAGGGAGCTAATACTATCATGATTACTCGTAATAAGGTTTGATTCTGAACATTATAAATGCATTATTATTAATAATGCATTTATAATGTTCATGAATTATTATACACAAGAGCAAAAAACAATTAAAGGATTTTTTTTTATGCAAACGATATCAAAATTGGTTGCAAAATAAAGGAGTAATTTATATTTTAAATTTTGATATAAGAAAATTTGGGGTTGCAGTAGGGATATCGCGCATCGCGCACTCTCCCTCGGACACCTGCGTTTAAATAGCAGGTACAAATATATAAATAATAGAAAGAGGAAGAACGATACAAATTATGACAATTTGTATTGTGCTCCCTTTTTTCTGTCATTAAACAGTTCAGGCAACAGTAGTATAAGATTTTTTCTAGATTGAAACGCTTATATCCCATTTAATTTTATGTAGATTTATAAAGTTATTTTGTATTTTAATGTAATGTAGTGGGTAATGTAACTATTCGACTTGAATAATATAGTATGTCAATCAACTACCCTATTATAACGGAATATATAAAGTAGTTTTACATCATTTGCATAGAGAACTATATAGATATAATGTATGTAAATATTGTTAGTCGAGAACATGAAGTTGTTGAATAAGTTTCCCGTCAGCGGATACATATAAAGTGATTTTGATGGGAGTTCTGATTAGATTTTGTTTTGAGATACCACGCTTATTGAATTATTCACGCGAGAGATGTGGGCTCTCGCGCAATTTAAAATTGTTACACCAAGTTTAAGTTTAAACCGAGTTAAAGTGAGTATGATGAATGCTAAGATATTTATGAAGACATCCCCTCGCTACATACTTGTAATGAAGGGGATTACTACGCAGACTAAGGAGTTGTTTACGCGTGCCGTATAATCAGCGAGCCAGTTAGTATTTATAAAATATATTCTGTAAATAAGGGGCCGATTGATATCCATTAAATATAATTTAATTTAAGTTACACAAATAACGCATCAAATTAATCGAAAAAGCAACAGCCTTATTTGCCTTTTATATCGTCACCATTAGGCATTTATTATCTTTTTTATATATAATTATTATATTGGTATAAAGTATCTCGCCAGCTGACAAGGATAAACCTTGTCATGCAAAGTTTCGGCAAGACCTGGTGCTATTTAGGTAAGTCGTCTTCATTCCAAAAGTTAGCTGGCTTTATGGTCTTTAAAGCATCCATAGGCGCCTATCGCCATTTTCGCGAATGCACAACACCCGGTTTCTAACACAGAACACAATACTAAAGTTACAGCAAACATTTTAAAACATCGAGTCTGTTTACTGCCTCTTGCGTAAAGAGCAAAGAAGAAGAAGAAGAACCAAAACATCGTTTATTATATTAGTTCAGGTAATTCACCTGAACTCGAAACGATGTTTTGGTTCTTGGCCAACTTATTAGTTAGCCTGAGTTAGATTTTAAATATTTATCTTTAACGTGACACAGCACACCTTTTATAATGGTCTAGATTACTTTTCCACTTAAAGCAGCGATAGCCTAGTAGGAGATCGTTGGACTGCCATGCAGAGGTTTCAATTTCGATCCTAAAGCACGCATGTCTGACTTTTCGAAGTGCAATGTACATATTAAATAGCTAATTATCATATGCTTTAACGTTGGAGGAAAATATAGTGAGGAAACATGCATGTCTGAGAGTTCGCTATAATATTCTCGAAGATATGTGTAGTCTGCCAACCCACTCTAGGCCCAGCGTGATGATCCATGGCCTAACCCTTCTCACACTGAGAAGAGGCCCATGCGTGCCATGTAGCGGGACAATATAATACAGGGCTGATATAATTATATGATATACTTTTAGACTTTGGTTGTCAGCGGGTAGAATAGACGGTGTGATGTGCATGAAACCTAAATGGATTAAGTTACTGCGATGTTCGTGGTTATCGGCTAAGATATTGCCATTACTTATCTGTTGCGAGGATCTTTAAACTCAATACATTATGCGAAATATATTATAATGGCCTTATTCGACGAGAACGCGTTATGCTACCCATTTTGCTTGGGTTTTGTGATAAATTCAATTCATACTTTGATTATTCAGTCACATAGACTATTGTTAGCGTGATCCTTTCTGAAAAAACTTATTTATCTTGTTAAGTAGTTGATATCGCCTTTTAAGAGACTTCTTCATCTTTCTTTTTCTGAAATAACTTATTTATCTTGTTAAATAGTTGATATTGCCTTTTAAGATCTAGTTTTGCTGCCAAATAATAATAATAATAATAATATTTATTTATTGATAAAAATAAGATATATCCTTACACTACATCACACATATTACGTCAACAGTGTTAAAGCATATTTGCCTTAAATAATTTAAGCTTATATTAAAATTACGTACCTCGTACGTTAATTTATAGTGTATACAATATAAATGAAGTTCAAAAGGTTATGGTTAAGCCTGCCTGAACTAAGATAAACCCGTGTTTCAGGACATCACTTGACAATTTTATTTAAAACTAGCGCATTGTTAATACAAATATTTACAGTCTTAAGTACATCTACGATTAAAGATATTTAGTAAGTAATATACAATTTTAAAGTTACTATAAATATCATTTTAAGACTTCTAGCAGTTTTTCTGTGTCCGTATAATTTAATTTTCCTAGGTATTCCGTTAACATGATACTAAATTTTTTATAACTAATATTATATACCTATATTTAATAATTTATTTAAATTGTTATATAAATACGGTCCTAAGAATACGTAGAATTTATTGACAAATGCGTGTCTGGTTTGAGACTTTATACAAACTAAGTATTTTCTTCTCTTTTCTAAGACCGGGGTAAACGGGACTTCAGTGTGCTGTTTAAGTATACATAATAAATAATTGACGAATGGTTAGTACCTTGTAAGCGGCGTAAAGCCGATGTGTGGGAAATAAGAATGGGCGACGTGTGGCTACCTTAAGAAAAGCTCTTTCAGCTCGCTCTAGGGGCACGAGAATTGATTTGGCTGCTCCACCCTAAGAGGTTATGCAGTATGTGAGAATAGATTGACACAACGCTAAATAAACCTGTTTTATCAATTTGTAGTCAGCTATGTTGCGCAAGTATTTAAATATATAAATCAATTTACGTACTCTAGTGCATAACAAATAGATGTGTTTACGGAAGTTTAGATTTGTGTCAATGGTAATACCTAAAAACTTTATATCGTACGTCTTAGTTTATGTGGGACAAGTTCATGCAGTGTCAGCAAACGTACTACAGTTATTATGTGCAATTATGTTTAGGATTGTATAAAGCGTGTTATTGTTTTTCGTGCTAAATAAAATATATTTCGTTTTATCTGCATTCAGAATCAATACATTTTATTGTAGCCACTTCGAGACTATGTTAAAGCCTCGCTGTGCCTATTCATATACCTCGGTGCGTGATGAAGCGGAGAATAACAAATCCGTGTCATCTGCACACGATACTAGGGCTACCTTACCTACCTTTTTGGAGTTTTAAGCCACAGAGGTCATTTAAATAAATCAAGAACTAAGTAGCGCCTTATATACTACCCTGAGCAATGCCGAATTGAAAATATTTTATCGTGTGATCTTGCGTTGAGTACAGCGTTCAAAGTCCTTTGAGCAGACTCTGTTCTAGCAGATGATAGGTTTACTAACCTTATTTCACTGCACTAGCTTTTTTGCGGTGTAGTACATGCATCTGGCTCTTATACCAGTAAGAGCTTCGCTCTTGAAAGCTATGTATCTATATATTATATGTTGTAATTACTCTGTGGTATACATATTTTGAAGTATAATATATTTTAGTGGAAGATCATTAGACTGCCACACAGAGGTCTCTCTGATTTTTCGAAGTTATGTGCTTATCACATAACAGTTAATTATCGCTCGCTTTAACGGTGAAGGAAAAGATCGTGAAGATATGTCTAAGAGTTCTCCATAATGTTCTCGAAGATATGTAAAATTTGTTAACCCGCACTGGGCCAGCGTGGTGGACTATGTCCTAACTCTTCTTACACTGAGAAGAGGCCGGTACCCAGCAGTGGGATAGTTCAAAACAGGGCTGATATTATTATTAGTATCAATATATCTTGCGTTTTTCATTTAAGCTTGGTATCATCTATCTAAACATACTTGATAATTATAGGTACAGGACTTATTGTATTATTATTCAAGTCAACAAGGCCCGTCTTTTCGAATCCTATACGTCTGGTAAAAAGTCTTGCTGCAATAATCGTTATAATACATAGAACGGATTTACAAGAAGCCTCATATGGATAATTAAGAATTTCGTTTAGTTTAATGTATTTCATTTCTGAAGATATGTTAACTTATACAGTATAATGTGAAAGTAATATTGTAAGATGAAAGACAAGTCCTGCTATGCTACTATACCTAATATAATAATATTCCATGCCTCGGTTCCTCCTGCACTCGACTACAATAGCGATGTCTGAAACCCTCATTATGAAATTTATAGGAAGCGAATTGAAAACGTTCAAAGACGCTTCCTTTGCCATGCTACTTATCACGCTTTTAAAAGAACTCCTAAACTATAATGATGCACTCTCATGTTACAAAATGAGAATATATTTTCTTATTCTAATATCTATTATTATACACAGGTATATTATTTAATGACAGACTATTGTATTACTAGGTTTTAATCGCAGGTTTACTTATATAAAGGTAAATTCTGACAAAAGAAAATTATCCATCGGGAACAGTACTTCTTCCTGGATGAAAGGTATCCCGTGTCTTCTCTGTACACCTGACAAAGTGTATGAGAAATTTCCAGATGATCAGTCGAGTAAATAAGGCGTGAAAGCGTAACATACAAACAGACATTCGCGTTAGTATTATTAGTTAGAATTAAGTGAGCTCCTTCAACCTTCTCGTTTTTACTCTATTACAGAATTAAATACATTTTATGGACACTACTGATGTATTCGTTTTGTATACTCGGGCGCAAATATGCGATGGCAACGCGCAGTAGTCGTCTCCTCCTCGGTCCTCTAACTCGGAGTTCTGAACAGGGTGAGGCGGTTTTTCGCGCCTGGGCAGCTGTGTCTATTGTATAAGGCACAAGTGCGCCCTTGCGTGGAGTACTGTTCTCATCTTTGGGATGGCTCCGCGCAGTACTTGCTGGACGTTCTCGACAGGTTACAGCGGTGGGCTGTCCGTATCATCGGAGATCCAGAGGTCACGAGTTCACTGGAACCTCTGCAACTCCGTAGGTACATTGCCTCATTGGCATGTTTCTACAGAACATACCACGGGAAGTGCTCTGAAGAGTTATACCACCTTATCCCGCCCTCCCCTTTCCTATCCAGAACAACGCGTGCTGGGCTCAGATGCCATCCTTACACGGTAGAGTCGACTAGAGCGCGTACCAACAAGTTTGGGTCCTCATACCTCTGCCGAACGATCAAGGCATGGAATTTTCTGCCAAGGCATGTGTTTCCTTCTTCCTTCAATCCTGGGTCCTTTAAGCGAGGCGTGAAAAAGCACCTTCTCAGGCCGTCAAAGTAGAGACCTCAACATCGCCTCGGCTGCTACGAGGACGGTGTGGAGGCCACTGCTATTAGACCACACGAGTGCTTACTATCAGTCGGAGTGTGGTCATTTTGACGAGAAAATAAAAAAATGTCATACATTTATGTAGGTCACAATTTAATTTGTATATTACTTAATAGTCAATATATATTCATATAATCATGTCCTAATTTTATTTATAAGTAAGAAGAACTCGGTACTTCATCCATCTTAAAGAAATATACATATAATATTATTCTATAGAAATAAACAAAACTTAGGTTGCTTAGAGTAATTAAGTAAATTATTAATGCAAACTCTCCTCAGCTGAACCTAGCCCGTCCATTGCGTTCGAGTTGTTTATCCTTAAAATATCTACCATCCGCAACTACGCTTGTACGGTATGTCATTAAACACAGGCTATGTTGCTCTGGAAAAGAGCAGCTTTCTTTCCGAAAAAGAAATCTGACTTGATTCGGGAATTCCTGACATTACTCTACAAACAAAACAAACCTTATAGCAAATATTTGAAAGGTAATATTTATCTTTAAAATATTTGTTTGAAAGTAACATTACTCCTGGACGAATTGAATAAAAGTTGAAAATTGAATTGAAAAGAACTTAATTTCAAGAAATACACAAAAGGATAAATTTGCTGCGAACATTGTATTTTATTATCAGCAATTGAGGCATGGCGGGCACAACAGCATTTAAAATTAATTGAAACTCTATTAACATATAGTAGTAGGTGAAGTGTTAGGGTTGCTAAAATATATTACTTCATTTACCATTTGAGCTCGTAGAGACGAACGAAGACTATTCGAGGTTGGTTGGGTTTACGAAGACGCTTATATATCTCCAAAGCGATAAGAAAAAGTGTATGACACTGACATTTCGTTAGCTATGTAGGTCCTACGTAATAAAAGATGAGCCTTTGCCCGATATTAGAAAAGAACGCGGGATCTATTGAGCGACTATAAGCGTATGCACAGTCAAAAGCGCTCATTTTAAAAGCTTATTATCATGGTTTAATCTTTGCCGATTAAAACTGCGATGCGACTTTCGAAATAGTAACTGAAGAAAATAAAATTGGGGCAAACATTCAGTGCAAGCTGTCCTACGATCTCAAGGATAGACCGAAGTGGCAAGCAAAAGTAATAAAGAAATCTGACCCCACCACCATGTGGCCATAACTTAGCTAGGAGGAGAGTGTGTATTGGACTTGCTATTGTCAGCGTATTTCGGTGATGATGAATGTCTATAAAACGATACCTACCTTATTACAAAAGGTTAACGAACTTTAAATATGTCGCATTCCCACAATGATTTCATATTACACTAAAGATTTGGTAGATGGCGTTAACGATCTACCAAATCTTTTATTCTTAGGAAGAGGGTAGGTAATACAAAAGAAGCGAGATAGAGGGAACAAGATAAGATTATATCTTACCTTTATGAAAACAAACTAGCGGTGGGTACAACCCTACGTAGGTTGCTTGTTTCCGGAACAATGGTTCCATAACACAGTTTCAACTTGAACATCTAATGGAGACGAAGTTGAACTAGTTTGATTGAAACACACCACGAGCGCGTTTCGTGAATTTATTGCGGTTATTGGGGCCTAACATTAAAATATAACACATCGATAGTCAAGTAATAATCCAAGTTTGTTTATTACAACTTGTGTCCGGGACTTGTATCCAGGCATTACTCGTGTAGTCGGACTTAATATAAATTACTTTCTGATAGGTTTGCTCGAAGATCCAACAAATAATTGAGATTCGAATGAACTTTTATCGTCTTGTATTATACCCGGATGGTTAATTTGTTTTATTTATTTGTTTGTTTAGACGACAACTCTGGTATCACGGCTATTTCCCGCGTCTTTACTAATATAAAGTAACAAATACAACAAAAATTTGTTGAGGGCAACTAATTGTGGGCAACCATTTTTGACACGTTTGGGAATCGGCATTAGCAAGGTTATCATATAAACCACTGTGTCCCCTGTGCAGTCATACATCTACATGAAACTAAATATTAATTTACGAAACTATGCAATGGATCCTTACATATGAAATTGCCATTTTGTATGAAGAAAATCGGTTGTATATTTTATGATTCATCAATTTTAATTGCAATAATAATTGATTATATTTTACATGAATATATGGTTCCTTGACTTAGTAATTTAATAAAAACTATACTTGGTCTAAACTAAATATGGTTTTCTTAACACATTGAACGCTACATTTTCTATTATGTCTGCTACATAGCATTCAGTGTGTTAAATTTTCAAAAACAGCAACCATTATTTGGTTATGGTGAACTGAAGCGACGAATTCGGGAAGACTGAAAAACCCTAATATAAACTGAAATTAAACACTTTATACGGATTTTGTCACGTTATGATTATGATTATGATGATTATGATTATTTATTCTACTTTAAAACACTTTAATTACATAATTTTAAAACACTAACACCATTATTATTGAACTTTACTACAATTTAAGTTATTTACATTAATTAAAATGCCCCGACGTTTTGGCTGCTTTACAGCAGCCATGTTCACGGGGAGACTAAGATGGTCGTTGTCTCAATTTTCTAAAGTGTACCTAGTTATTTTAAAGTACCCGAACATAATTTAATCTTTGGTGTTTCTATTTACGCAGAAATATTACTGTACAATTGATGGTTTTATTTATTGTTATTAATAAGATAGACAGCACACTCCAAAAATCTATATATCTATTAAATGTTGTATAGGAATCATGAAATTAAATATAGGAAAAACGGCAGTTTCATAGTAACGACCTAATACTTACTTTGATCTGACACTCTCTTTCATACCCTTATCATTTAGGCCCAACACTTACTCATTGTCATTATACCGAGATATATTATTATCCCTTCTTACGTTATGTCACCTTTTAAGGTCGCCTATATATCTTCAAAATCTTGATAACATGCTCAAGATATTTTTATCCAGATGGTATAGCGGTTTAAGTCGTAACCAAACTAGTGTCAATGCATCAAATGTTGTAGAGTCGATTCTCCTACTGGGGCATGACGATGATGATGACTTCTAAACCAGAACTTTTAAGAACGCCGTGTTACTGGGCATAGCGAACATATTAATTTTTTGCCGTAAATGTCTTAAGACACGGGCAATATTATTGTGTGATCAAAATATGATTACAATAATAATAATAATATATAATGTCTAAAAGTCAATGTTCTACTGTTTGGTGCCGAAGACCCAGCACCGACCGCTCTATAGTAGTAGGTATGTACATATGTTAAGCGAGTTGTTGGCTTGGGAACATTGGGTTTAATTTGCTTCGTATGTAGAAAATCTAATAAATAGAAAAAGTAAAAGCAAATGTGGTCCGCGTCCATGGGTCTCGTGTGGAGAAACTGGTCCTTAGACTTATTTTATCGTTTTTTTTAATAGATCTTCCGTCACTTGAACTGAAATTTGACTACGAAACAGAACACGAGCGAGCGAGTTGAGTTTACGCATTAACATATAAATACAGCGCGAAGTGGATAATGGACAGATGACAGTGCGAGTAGCTGCCGAGTTCTTCATCGAAAATGGCGGGTTTCTTTTAAGGACCTATGTATAATAGAATCTTTATAAAGGCTATAACTTAGCTAGGAGGAGAGTGTGTATTGGACTTGCTATTGTCAGCGTATTTCGGTGATGATGAATGTCTATAAAACGATACCTACCTTATTACAAAAGGTTAACGAACTTTAAATATGTCGCATTCCCACAATGATTTCATATTACACTAAAGATTTGGTAGATGGCGTTAACGATCTACCAAATCTTTTATTCTTAGGAAGAGGGTAGGTAATACAAAAGAAGCGAGATAGAGGGAACAAGATAAGATTATATCTTACCTTTATGAAAACAAACTAGCGGTGGGTACAACCCTACGTAGGTTGCTTGTTTCCGGAACAATGGTTCCATAACACAGTTTCAACTTGAACATCTAATGGAGACGAAGTTGAACTAGTTTGATTGAAACACACCACGAGCGCGTTTCGTGAATTTATTGCGGTTATTGGGGCCTAACATTAAAATATAACACATCGATAGTCAAGTAATAATCCAAGTTTGTTTATTACAACTTGTGTCCGGGACTTGTATCCAGGCATTACTCGTGTAGTCGGACTTAATATAAATTACTTTCTGATAGGTTTGCTCGAAGATCCAACAAATAATTGAGATTCGAATGAACTTTTATCGTCTTGTATTATACCCGGATGGTTAATTTGTTTTATTTATTTGTTTGTTTAGACGACAACTCTGGTATCACGGCTATTTCCCGCGTCTTTACTAATATAAAGTAACAAATACAACAAAAATTTGTTGAGGGCAACTAATTGTGGGCAACCATTTTTGACACGTTTGGGAATCGGCATTAGCAAGGTTATCATATAAACCACTGTGTCCCCTGTGCAGTCATACATCTACATGAAACTAAATATTAATTTACGAAACTATGCAATGGATCCTTACATATGAAATTGCCATTTTGTATGAAGAAAATCGGTTGTATATTTTATGATTCATCAATTTTAATTGCAATAATAATTGATTATATTTTACATGAATATATGGTTCCTTGACTTAGTAATTTAATAAAAACTATACTTGGTCTAAACTAAATATGGTTTTCTTAACACATTGAACGCTACATTTTCTATTATGTCTGCTACATAGCATTCAGTGTGTTAAATTTTCAAAAACAGCAACCATTATTTGGTTATGGTGAACTGAAGCGACGAATTCGGGAAGACTGAAAAACCCTAATATAAACTGAAATTAAACACTTTATACGGATTTTGTCACGTTATGATTATGATTATGATGATTATGATTATTTATTCTACTTTAAAACACTTTAATTACATAATTTTAAAACACTAACACCATTATTATTGAACTTTACTACAATTTAAGTTATTTACATTAATTAAAATGCCCCGACGTTTTGGCTGCTTTACAGCAGCCATGTTCACGGGGAGACTAAGATGGTCGTTGTCTCAATTTTCTAAAGTGTACCTAGTTATTTTAAAGTACCCGAACATAATTTAATCTTTGGTGTTTCTATTTACGCAGAAATATTACTGTACAATTGATGGTTTTATTTATTGTTATTAATAAGATAGACAGCACACTCCAAAAATCTATATATCTATTAAATGTTGTATAGGAATCATGAAATTAAATATAGGAAAAACGGCAGTTTCATAGTAACGACCTAATACTTACTTTGATCTGACACTCTCTTTCATACCCTTATCATTTAGGCCCAACACTTACTCATTGTCATTATACCGAGATATATTATTATCCCTTCTTACGTTATGTCACCTTTTAAGGTCGCCTATATATCTTCAAAATCTTGATAACATGCTCAAGATATTTTTATCCAGATGGTATAGCGGTTTAAGTCGTAACCAAACTAGTGTCAATGCATCAAATGTTGTAGAGTCGATTCTCCTACTGGGGCATGACGATGATGATGACTTCTAAACCAGAACTTTTAAGAACGCCGTGTTACTGGGCATAGCGAACATATTAATTTTTTGCCGTAAATGTCTTAAGACACGGGCAATATTATTGTGTGATCAAAATATGATTACAATAATAATAATAATATATAATGTCTAAAAGTCAATGTTCTACTGTTTGGTGCCGAAGACCCAGCACCGACCGCTCTATAGTAGTAGGTATGTACATATGTTAAGCGAGTTGTTGGCTTGGGAACATTGGGTTTAATTTGCTTCGTATGTAGAAAATCTAATAAATAGAAAAAGTAAAAGCAAATGTGGTCCGCGTCCATGGGTCTCGTGTGGAGAAACTGGTCCTTAGACTTATTTTATCGTTTTTTTTAATAGATCTTCCGTCACTTGAACTGAAATTTGACTACGAAACAGAACACGAGCGAGCGAGTTGAGTTTACGCATTAACATATAAATACAGCGCGAAGTGGATAATGGACAGATGACAGTGCGAGTAGCTGCCGAGTTCTTCATCGAAAATGGCGGGTTTCTTTTAAGGACCTATGTATAATAGAATCCTAAAGATATTCGGTTTTTGTGCACACTGTGATACCTACTATATATTGTCAAGAATACAGCGTAGTTCTATACATTCGACTATTTATAATTTGAATGCAATTGAACACTCTATACCGCTATTTAGCAATGGACGTTAAACAGCATGTAAGATGACAATAATTAATATATGCATACTTACCCAGGACTGTTTACCGTCGAAAAAAAGACAGGGGCTGCAGATTTTTACTAGTATGATCCTAGCATGTCTCATTTTACTTATAGTCATCATATTCTGCATGTATGATTGTTGGCTTAATCCTTAGTCTTACCAGGTAAAACGGTGCTTGGGTCTGCCATTCACATTTGCCTTATATATTTTCTTTTAGGTGAGTTTTGACGTTCATTCCTTTTAGATATCTTGTTACACCTTTTGCAATTCTTATTAATCAATAATATAATGTATAACTTTTCATGTCACCTAAGTTCAATATTTAAGTTTCAATTTCTAACCAATTCCATAAACGAATTTTGATATTATTCTTCTGATAGCATTAAATACTATTCTTTCAAAGACCATTTAAAATTCACTTCAGTCTTTCACACGTTTAAGTAGAATGGCTTCAAAGAGAATGCTGGGCGCGATTTAATTCGATTAATCAAAGACGTTAGCACCTCGAGTGGAACAGAAGTCAGCAAATTAATGACCCGCGAGATTAGTGTCTTCGCTTAAAAGAAAAGATCCGAGAATGCTCACCTTTATTTAGGTACTGAAATGTTTAATTAAGCCAAACTTATTCTTTACTTGAAAAAACTAACGAGAAGCTTTATAAAGGCTATGAACGCATTTTACCTGTTTTCTCTGAAGTTTGACGGTGATTAAACATTCTGTAACTAAGATGGAATTTTATAGCCTACCGAGATTATAGGTGTGGTTTACTACAAAGGGTTTTCATGATAGATGGTGCATTTAATTATGTTTTTTTACTTACTTGTAGGTAATATATAGTATAGTTCCTGTGTCGTGGGGGACTTTAAAAACATTTAAATAACGTTAAGAAAGAACACCTAGATGCGGTACAACTATTTGTGGATCATAATTTTATTTGTCGCGTGTGAGGTTCGATCCTATAACACTCGGCAACAGTAACATAAGTATACTTAACTTTCGATGGGAACTTGAAAAGAAGCAAAAGTGTTTTGATGATGATAGCTTCCATGTGTATGCCTGAACCCAGCATACGGTGTAATACAGCTCTGTTTACCTCATCAGATATATACAAGCCTGATAATAAATTACATGCTTTCTGAGTTTGTTGTTCTCAATGATGAAGGATGATTAAGGATACTATGGATACCCTGTAAACTTGATAAGGCTTCGTATTGGTACAGTGAATCGTAGCATAATAATAATACGACTATAATATTTTATACTGGTGAATATTTTAGAGTTTTTAAAGGAGACGCCCTGCCAAGAACAGAGTCTTTTTTGTGTCTTACGCTGATAGTAAATTGACTCTCTTATTGTGGCGTTGATTATGAATTGTATTGAATATAGACTTTTTCAGCCTGTCTTGTGTACTAGGTTCATAGTATAAGGTAAAATTAGTTATAAGAGTCTTAGAAACTCTTAATTACCGGGTTAAAAGCATTTTAAGAGTGGTTTCTGTGAAAAGGTGATTCATCGCAAATATTTGGTAGCCATGGGCTTTTTTACTCAAAACATATATTTTTTTATTTTAAGAGCCACCATTTCAGTATCTGCAGATTCCATAACATTTGAAGGAGACAACTCCTGTACTGGGACCATAACTTGGACAGCTGCACAGATAGCGTAGTGGCTTAAGTGGTTGCTTCGTCACTGCCACTGCGCCGGGTGCTGCGGGTTCAAAACCCACACGGGACAAAAATTTGTGTGATCCACAAATGGTTGTTCCAAGTCTGGATGTTCTTTGCGTCCGTTGTTGGAATCTTTGCAAAGTCCCCTGTGACACAGGAATTATTTTTAGTGCGAGATAATATAAAATGTCGAATAAATGTCTAATTGTCACTATTCTCGAGAGTACAAGTCAGCCGAAATTCACGCCGCTGGAAGTAACATCTAGCACCTAATTAATATTCAGCGGTACATTTTTCAGTGTTAATATTTCTGTTTAAGACATCACGAAACAAAATGAAACGTTCAAATATATTTGTTAGGATTTCGAGTAATAACCGTGGCGTGTCGGTGCTATGCCCTGGACGTTCAATCATTTTAATGAACGGTACTACAACAACAAAACGTGCCGCGTATATTACGAACGAAAATGTATGTTATTTTCTAATACTTATACTAAGTGGATTACCGATACATACTGTTGCTAGTAAAATATGTGCTAAATTCTCCAGCTGCGTGATTTTTGTGTGTTATGAATAGCGAATGAATGGAAATTGAACTCACTATCTCTCGATCACAATGCTTGATCATTCGCCATATTTTAAGAAATGTATCAACTAAATGAAGCATTCCATTTAACGCACCAGTTTTAAGCGCACCAATAGTGTAATTCCACGTGATGTAACCATGTTGGTGCACAATAGTAAATTTATAAATATTTTATTCCGTTTTGCGCACTAATTGTCATGGAGCATATTGTCAGCTAATAAAAATATTGATAGATATTGAAAAAAGTTAATAATAATGAGGCCGTTTTACGTACAATATTTAAAAATGTGGTTTGTCCTGCCATGAATAATTTTAGGTTTAGGTAGCTTATTCGTAAGATAACCTAGTGAAATATCTCGATAACTTTTGAGCAACGGTACTAATACGTCAGCTTACCCGGGAAAACCATTCCCTTGCATAAAACCGGTGTATGCCACCAGTACACTGTTACTGCGTTTAATTTGATAAATTATTATTTACCGGGCGACATGCAGCAATCAAACGGAATTTTTTTCCCTGATCCTAGCGCTACATCCCCCTTTTAGAAATCGTATTCTACGCTACTAGAAGTCAAGGAATGTAGGCAGTCAATCTGGTATACTAAAATATAGATAGACAGTCAGATTCAACTGTTAAAATGTATCAGCCAAATTTACATCATTGTAGCAGCTGTAAATAATCAATGCTGTATTTATGAGTGAATTGCTTTAAAGGGTCCTATTGGGAATCGACCTGTAAACGAGAACGCTACGATCAACAATACTTGCTCCTCGGGGATGTTTGTGTAATTGTTACGGTTAACAATATACTCTGCTAGTACATACTATGAGGTATTAATACACATGTGGGCAACACGATCTATTGCTTTAGGTGGAGAAACAACTAGGCCCTGCCCGGGGCGTCGCCTATTCGAAGTCAATGCAAACGCGTACTGTATGTATGTACTCTATGTATTTATCCAGTACATATTTATCTGTGGTTTCTTACTGCGTTATGAGGTGCATGTACAGTTAGATGTAAAGACCAGCGAGTATTGCAATAGAACTATGCTTATGAATTGAGAACCTTAATAAGAGGATATAGATTCCTCAGCACGGTCACTGTCACTGGATAAAATAATATATAATATCAGCCTTGTTAAGTGTTAATATATTTTTCTAGTGCTGGGCACGGGTTTCTTCTAAATATGAGAAGAGTAAGGCCATAGTCTGTCACGTTGGCCCAGTGCGGGTTGGCAGACTACACATATTTGTGGTCAGAGGTGCCTTGGGATCGAATTCGAGACCTATGAGTGGCAGTCAAACGGCTTCCCAATAGGCTTTTGCTGTCTTTTTACTGTTTTGACAGTTGGGATACGTGACTATATACGTTAAAAATGCGATGAAAGCACATCCTTAAATTTACATACCGGTTATATAACGGCTAGTTTGTATAAGGAATAAGCTTAAGATGTTACAGCTGCCTGGGCTATGTCACGCTTGAAGTATATTTCGTACTTCAAAAGATTCAAGCTATCGAAACGGGTTTAACAGTTTCGCAGCAAAAATAAAAAACAGAAAATATTATTAACTCATTTACTTTCGCGTTTATAATTTTAAGCAGAAGATAATTATTTTTTGTTTATTAACACAAATTGCACGACTATAAATTATAATAGAAATATGTACTTATTAAATGATAACCGGTGTATACATTTTTACTCTACTAAAATAAATAAAAATTATGTGAATGAATGTGCTATGGTAGCGTTTGTACGACGTATGACGCCTTAAAGCAGTGTCAGGGACAAAAAACGAAATAGAGATTTGCAGTGCGAAACAACGAGTCAAGGGTTACCCTTTTTTGTGTAGTGACTTAGTTGTTAGCCGCTGATAGCCTTAACAGCTTTACACGGACTATGGCTGAGCACAAGACGTCTTATTTTATTGCACTTGAATTAATTACACACATGCCTCAATGTTGATCTCTTACTTTAATTCACGAAAGTGAACTTGTCTTAAAAAGTAAGGACTTGTCTGACAAGAAAAATTACAGATAAAACCTACTTATTTTTCGACGTTGTTCTTGATATACAGTCAAAGTACGTTTTCCAAGACGAAAACCCAGTATAACATCATCAGTTAGTTTCAGCGTATTCTAGTGGTAAATGATCTCTAGCATCTATAAACTATCCATCGCTTCGTTATCTGAGCTCCGAAGTAAGAACTCAATACAAATAGCCGAGTATATCGGTTTTAATGAGAAAAGTTCGTAACACGCGTGTAAACGTATTCTGAACTAAACTGGCTTGAGCTATTTTCGAACCGTTAGTGCAATGGAGCAAAATCTGACGATACTGAAACAATTTCAGACTATCCGCTTCCCTATCTACATATCGCAAGACACTTCACCATTTCGCTTTTCCTTTGCACTGCAACCGTACGAAGCGTTACTAATGTTTTGCAAAGGTAGTTTTCTGAGCTACGTTAATGGGAATCCGTGTGAATTTCTCTGTGTACGACCGCATTTTCTATTATTAGAAAGACAATAAGTGTATCTCTAGTGCAAAGGGTATCTACGTCACCAGAGACATAGATTTATTACTGCAGCTTGCCTAAAACCTCGTGCATTATTTTGGCGCAAAATTGTAATACATATTCAACTCGTAAGCGTCGCCTCAAAAATTTCATTATCCATGTTAGGTGAAAGGATGCGGTACTGCCAGCAAAGAGGTAAAATTTTCTCTCAGCGTCCTCAAGAATTTTTATGTGAGATAGGTGTTCTGATAGACAACATACAATATGCATATTTAAACAGGCACTTACTTTGTTCCGGCCCGAACATGTTTACAGAGCTATCTCATTATGAGCTAACGTATTCCGTCGTCGCCGTCCTTGATGTCAGGTAAAATTAATTCGTAGCACCTTTTAACGGAGAGTCACCGGAGCCTACGGTCCTCGAGGGGCGAGTGAAATTTATACGCCACATTGACTATTCAAAAAGGTCTCTTGGCAACAAAATAAATTGAGAAGACCGAGTAAAATAAATGTAGCAGAAGAGAAGCATAAATAAACGAGCCAGTGTTCGGAGCTCGTCACACTCGTTACGTGCGATGCGCTCCACTATCGATTCCATCCAAACGGAATTTCTGAACATTTATCAGATTCGAAATTATTCAACGTGCTCTTGGCTGTGAAACCGCACCATGGCTCACGGTGAGCGACAGCGGGCGCGGCCGTCGAGAAGGGCCGCTCGACGCGCGCCCCGAGCCGAGTCTCTCTCGCCGGTATAGTGTTACACAAAACGCAGTGTGTCGTGCAACCATTTCGCGAGCGGCTAGTCATTCATTATCTCGACATGAGAGGCCGGTTAATAAATCTGGCAAATATTTCAGCTACTACGTTATGCGAGATTAGTGTGGTAACTCGGGCGCGCAGGCGAGCCTTTAAATTAAGCGTGTTTGCGCGGCTTCGCCACCTTGGTTTATGTATAACACGGGTCAAACTTAATAAGAGGCAGACGGGGCGCGGTGCCACAAACAGCTGCCAGCGACGTCGTACGTCGAGCTAGAATTGACCCATAATTCTAGACGACATCTTCAGCTAATGTCTAATAACAGTATGGCGGCTCGTTGCGGTCGGAGACACGTGCTCTTCATTGTTTCGCTTTGTTTTTTGTCTGCAGAGAATTGATACTATTTATTATAGGAACCAGAAGATTATTACATAATATATGTGTTATTTTGCAGGATGGTTTCGCGGGTAAATATTATAAATTTTAATATATTCTAGCTTTTACCCGCGACTGTGACCTCATAAAATGCTGGATGTGCAATGAAAATTCAGTAGTCTAGATCATTCTTCGTATGACTCTTTACCTGTTTCCGTAGTTGAATTAAGATCTGTTTTGACATTCCAAAATATCATAATGGTCTTCTTTAAATCATTCAATTTGCATCTGAGACATTAATCTTGATATTAAAAATACATCCTTCGATTTTATTTATGTGTATTTGTATATCCTATCAGTATAGTAACTTATAATAATCAAATTTAGTACGTATATTCGTTGGTTCCGTTGTATAAGTCTGCGTGCGATCGTGAGATCGCGAATTCAATTTGCGTGCCAGGTTTTATTTTTATCTCAGAGGAGTACTGGCCTCTCTGTGATATGGGACCTGACACCTACTACCAACCTGGTCCTAAAATATAACTAGAGAAGAGGAAGAGGAGGAATTTAGGTGTAATACACCTAAATTAACCGCCCCGAGTCTATGTTTTGTATGATAAGATTTCACATTGTATTAACCCAATAGATAAGGCATCGGACTTGCGATCGAGAGGTCGTAGGTACAAATCTTAACCATTACACTACTGATGTGAACCCATTCCTGACACAAGCATATGCGTTTATGACAAAAAAGTAGTTTTCCAACCCAAACATCTAATAAACTTTTATAAAGAAAAACAGCTGAACAGCTAACTAATGAAACTAAAACACACAGATCGTATCACAGAGATCATATTTTTTGTATTCTAATTCACGCTCTCATTTTTATTCCACACCGATTGCATCTAAATCTTGTCCAAGTGACCTGGTCGTGCGCCAGATCAACGTATATATTGGAGCAAATTCTTATCTTTTAAATTCTACCACCATAAATATTACCGCTTGGCAAAATGCCTTTGTTTCATTTACTTTAGATTTTAGAAACTTTACGTGTGTTGGATAAGGCTATCTAACTTTAGGAACCAAATATATACCTTCTTTTGTCTTAGAACAAACTGTAATACTTTTTTACTATGTCAGACAATAATATCAGTACTGTATATAAACTGTCCCGTTGCTGGGCACGGGCCTCTTCTCAGTGTGAGAAGGGTAAGGCCATAGTCCACTATATAGGCGCAGTGCTGGTTGATAGACTTCACATATCTTTGAGAACATTATGGAGAACCCAGACGAACGACAGAACTCAGACAAGCTGGTGTCCTCAAGATGTTTTCTTTCACTGTTCAAGCGAGCGATAATTTAGTATGTAATACGCACATAACTTGGTAAGTCAGGGTCCATGCTTTGGGATCGAATTTGAGACTACGTGGCAGTCTAAAGATATTCTACTTGGCTAACGCACTGGCTTAGCGCCTATATTAAAAGTGAAATAAGTATCACGACGTTTCTGTCATCTCAGAAAAACTAACTATGAAACACAAATGTTTAAATCGTACGTGACGAAGTGACTACTCCAACTGAGCACTTAAATTGTGCATACGGATGTGTTTTCACTAGACTTAGAGTGGAATTTCATTACGTAAATATGTAGATTTGTGAATACCTTGGATTTACTGTCAGAACAACCCTTTCATTAGCTAGTATTTGTATAGATAATATTTGGTTTTTATCACATACATGCGTTTGGTGAAAATGGTAGGCAGACCTTTTTTTCCAAACCGTACATGTTTTTTTTTCATTCACTCTTGTTACTTTATTCATGCGAGTATGCACTTAACCAGCCCTTTCGCAAGAACGTCTGTTTATTTTTCGTCAGACGCAGCAATTAAATTTCAATTAAGGTTTCCTTTAACCTTTTAAATGTGAAAGACTAAATCAAACACAGACAATGCACACGAACTGAACACAAAACGAAGAGCAGGTATATTAAACGTTACACTAGCGGCCATTTTCGAATTTCAATTGAAAACCCGATTATCTTCGAATGAATAGCGACGGCCGGCAAAGGTTGGCGGAGCGTTATTGGCGGAGGTTATTGTTTGTCGACAGATTAATCTGTGTGGAGGACACCTGGGTCGTGCACCGTGCACGAAGTTCCGTGTGTCGTGCACTGTGCACCCAGAATATCACCACAATGCACGGCGATATTTCACGAATTTCCCCTTTCACTTATTCACTAAGGCTTTTTGCGAAATTGCTCCAGCATAACTCGCCCGTTCTCAGATACTCCGTATATTACAGTAATGATATCACGAGATTAATATTAATGAATACAGCGAAACAGATTTTTGTAATGTAATAAGAATATGATACAAATAATAATCGTGTTGATTTTGTTCAGCTTTTATTATATGAATTAGAATTTCTATATGTTTGCTTATAAATTCTATAAAAGGTAGATAAATTAACAAGAATTCAATTTGAGATTAAGCCTATTTTCCTGAAGAGCTAGGCGTGGTATTCATATATTGTCAGCATTAGTTTTAGGGCGAAGTCTATTGTCGTCTATCGGGCACTGTTCCAGACTCAGTGGTGCTACTGTGAGTTTTGTGTGTGAGTATTAATTGACAAAAAAGACCAGTGACACTTTGCTCCACCTCGGCAATCGAACCCGAGACCTTATGCATATCAGTTGCATTAGCTTCCACTACGCCACCGGGGCCGTCTATGAAAGAATCAATTATAATTTTTATAACATCTCTTAATAAGAAATAAAAATTTTGATACTCGTGAATCCCGGGTAAAGTTAAACTGCTTTAGAACCCGCGACTAGTTTAATCCGAACAATATTGGAGGAGTTGGCGAAATATTAGTTCTGCTTCCCTTCTTCGCAAAGCGGGTGGCAAAATAAATTTTATAAGACTAGTCTAAAAGATAATCACCAAGCATGCGGGTATGAAGGGTCCTAATTTATGAGCTATACCTGAGTCCAGTAATATGTATGGCCAAAACGTATTTACGCATGAAAATTCATTTAACTTTACATAAATTCGCTCAATAGAATTCCAGAAGTGATTTGTAGATCATTTAACACATATCACCCTACCAGAATATGATGAGCGGATAGTTCATAATTGTTATAGGAACGATGTTCCATGTCGGCGACTCAAATACAAAAGAACGAATACAATTAATGTTAACTCTTAATGTTGCCCTGATTCATAACAATTGGGCAGCACGGTGTAAAATTTGGAAATACGACAATGGAGATTTTGTTTTTCCTTATATTACCAAACATATTAAAGAAAGGTGCAAGATTGCGATCTAGTGAAATAATAAGTGTGCATTGTTTGAAATTTTATTAGGACAGGAGTTTCAAACCACGAATGGAAAAGATAATGAGTGTTCCACAGATAATGTTAGTAGTTAGAAGTATTGCGCTTATTGTGTCTAAGTAAGGTATTTACATATTTTTATGTAATAGAGATAATTATGCACGAATGTTAATCATTTTGTGTCATACAATTATTCAAATTGGTTCAGCCGTACTGAGAAATTGGTCAATATACATATAAAAATGGAACATATTTAAAATCAAATAAGTGTCCTTCTCTTTTTTCGAAGTCGGTTAAAATAACAAAATTGATTACTATTATGGCTAATAACATAAAAACATTAGGATATTTTAGATATTAAAATGTTTTGCTTTTCCAAAAAATAAGCGAAACGTTGCTAACTGTAAGTCTTCCATCCCCTTATTTTAATCAATATTAGAAAGAAATGTAGATAACGATATTAAAATTAGTTTAGTTTGTGACAACAGTATCAGCACCAAAGTCCGAAGACAAAATTACAAAGGAATGTCGAGCTCGTTATTCATAAAGCATTCTCAACTGTCTACAAAAGGTTTAGAAACAAGTTTAACATTTTATTAAACGGCTGAAGTAAATATTTGCCTGAATAAATATGCAGGCTCTAGGTACATTTTAATAAAGTTAATAAAGTATTCATTGATTTAAAATATTATACGTAAACAACTATGTTACTAAGCAGGTTTTTTGAGTACAGTCATTCTAGTTACAGCATGAGTCCAGTCATGCTGGTTAACCTAGAAAAGAACAACATTCTCACTGAATATCGACATGAAGCGTCAGTATCCGTACTGTTACGCTTTGTTCGGAAAGTAATAGTCCTTGATGTCCAATCAATCGGTCCTCGTCGGGCACCTTTTTTATTCCTGCCAATAAAAAAATGTAAAAAATCTGCAAAAAAATTATATATTTTTACATATAATATCTCTTCTAAAGAGTAGCATAAGCACGGTCCAGTGTTACTGCCAATTGTGGTTTTTCACACGAGTTCGATTGCCGGGATTGGCAATATTATTGGCATTTTAGTTAGACATTTTCAGTGGACCTCATAACCCGCAATAAATGTAAAATTAAATGCAATATGATGTCACTGGATCATATTCAAGTGAAAAATTCATATTGAGGTTTTAATGCTTTTAATCCTTCATTTAACATAAATTTTAATGAGTCTTGTCAGCATCCCGTCATATATATGTATGTATATATTATAATGAGTCGTCATAGATTTTAATCGACATAGATTTTAATGAGTCTTGTTAAAAGACCGTTGTACATATTAGGTTATTTTTTGTGGTTTTCATGTTGTTTCCTACCTGAGGATTCAAGCGATTCACATACCAATTTCATAAAAAATTAGTTTCACGGTTTAGCGCGGATATGTTAATGTTGGTAGAGGTACTTACCATAATTTTAAGTATCCATTAAATTATCATATCTCACGTGCTTTATATCTTAAAACCAGATTTCCCTTTGTTTAGCAGTCCAGATTCAGCCCATTAAACTTTCCTATGTTTTTACTGTTCTCATAAAGCCGCTCTACATTCTTCCTATAGTCGGCACGTTGTTTTATCGCAAATAAATGCGGGTAGTTTTATGTTTGCGATCGTGCGCTCGCACCGCGCGCATGACTTATTCAGCAATCAACGCGGACCACGGCTGTGGATTACCACCGTGCGCCGCTGTGTGTTCACTGTAATGACACACAGTGCGATGGCCAGTTATGACATATTTCTATTTGTCGACACACTGTACTCTTTATGAGTTCAGCCTTATGGAAACTACTGTATATTTGCGAGGGTAAATATGTACGTCCTGTTTTTTTATAGTGGTTAAGTATGAAGAAGCTGTCTCGTTTGTTATCCATTTTTTTAGATCCCAGTTGCAAACATATCTAGTTCGGCGATATTCATTGTATGCTATTTTGAGATTATCTAGGGACTTATACTCATTACTATACTAACGAAGATAGGTAACCTACTATTTCATTATTTTATATTAAGTTTTATATTCCACGTTGGTTAAGGATACGCTTGCCTTTTTGTAGAACGTCTATAATTTAGTTAGAACACATGCATGATTCTTTCTTTTTAAATGTCTTATAACCATTTGCTCTTTGACTTCCCTCGCCATTAGATTTTGTTCTAGATTATTTCTTATAATACGTTTCGCAAAGTTTGCTTCCACGTCATCTTTTCTCCACAACGTTTTATGATTGCATAACCACTCCTTCTTCTCTCTTAGCCTTTACTATTCCCAAGTCACTTGGGTTCGGCTTTTCTGGTCTAACCGGATTTGACTGGATATCAGTTTTTACACGGAGTGGCTGCCACCTGACCTCCGCAACCCGAAGGCTAACGATACCCTAAGGCTAGACCAGTGTCAGGATATTAGAGGGTACTGACTTTTTCAAGAACGACTGCCATAGATGTTCATAGCAGCCGGGACCAACGGTTTAACGTGCACTCCGAGGCACGGAGCAGGCGATAATTGTCAATCAACACGCACATAATTTTGAAAAGTCATATAACTTCCGAAAGTCAGAGGTGCGCGACGTGGGTTCGAACCCGAGACCTTCTGCATTGCAGTCTGTTGGTCTCCCCACTGAGCTATTGCATAGCCACTCAATTCCTTATTAATAATACTTTCGTGTTTAAGTTTATTTATGTTCTACAATCTGTATCTTAATGTTAGTACCTAATACTAGAACAACAACTACAGGATTTAATGAAGAAATAAATATTTAATTCAGTTTACTTTCCATCATAATTTTAAATGGATTCAATAATAAACAGTGAGAGCGGGACTGGAGGCAACAAAGAGCAACAGACGGGAAGAAACAACACCGGTATAATGTTCCCAGCGGTTATTATGTCTCACGCCGAAAAACAATTTCGTAATAAAGGATGCCAAAACAATTTGCAGTAATTTCATAAGCCTACTTTGTGTTAATATTATCACGGCTATCGAAATAAAGAAAAGTTTTAAAATGATTATTTTTCCAACTAAATTGCGTTCGTACCGAATAGCGATGACTTGAGTTTTGGGTACAACCCGGGAAGTTTTCCGGCCTTCGACGGCTAAACAAAAAATATTACAAGAATTTTTTCTCGGAGGTTCGAGACGGATATTGAAATATCTTTCTGTCTTTAAGCTCCTCAACGTGCTAAACATCTGATACAAGAATATTACCGCAAGTATTGGCGAGTAGATTATACATTTATAATTCAAAGAAGAAGTACATACATATGTACGTATACAGTACATATAAAGTATGCATATTACATTTCTTAGCTACAGCTAGCAAGCACTTGAATTTATTTTATACTAGATTTTACCTGCGGCTTTGCGGGGTAATCGTAGGTTAGTAACAGTACTTCTTTTTTTTGGATGAAGGGTGCCCTTTGTCCTGTTCTGTTCTTTCGACAACGTGTATTGCGCATACACGTTACGGTATATTTATAGATACGTAAATAACACTTTAAAATAAGTATCTATAAATATACCGCTAAGCTCGCATTTACCTGGTTTAGTCTGACTGAGTAAAACCTAGTCTTCTAGTAGGGCATTTGAATACTGTTCTTCTAACTTGCGAGTTGTCGACTCTAGGAAACAATAATTAATAAACACATGTATGCAGTTTTGTAATCCTTTTATAATGTGGCTATGTCACTAAACATGTCATTGTAACATATAATTATATGTATAATAACGACATATGCCTTCAGTCCTTTCCCGAAACTATTGTGTTACTAAAAGGTACATAATACAGTAATTGAGTCGATATCTTCTAACGGAATTTCCTTAATAATGTTAAAGCACAAAAGCTAACGCTCTATTAATATAATGTGTATGAACATCCTGCTGTCGCTGGTTTAATGATAATCTTCCGCACCTTTGTTTATTATCCATGAATGCTTCACGGAGAGAATTTCATAAATTATGTTGTGTTCCCCTTGTGTACGGACTAATGCGATACCTTCGCATGTATCTTTACTGGATCTAGATACATGTTATGTATGTATTAGATTCGCAGAAATGGTTGCTCTACAGCTAGCCGGGACTCTTTAACTAAGAAAATGTTCTAGAATTGAGGCTTTAGCGTAATCCAGTGAAAGACAAATTAACCATTACTTTTATGGTACATTCTTAACCAAGAACTATCTTTAAATCTGCTATATGTTTAAATTCAAGCATTAGCTGCTAATGGATGCATCATTAGATAATTATATTTAGATTTTGAGTGCCTGTGATTTTAAAATGTTTATTATGCATAAAAAGAAAACAGAAATTATTACAATTATGATGCATGCATAAAAATAGTAGCACACACTTATGCGGCGTAGAGCGCCATGTGCCTTGTTCTTTTAAATAAAACTTTGTTAATCCTATGGCACAAGTATGCATGCGATCCTAAGGTTCAGGGTTTAATTACTAGCACAGCAAAAGTCTTTTTGGATGTTTTTAGCTTGTAATTCTCAGCAGCAGTAATAGGCTCACACTAATAAGCGGGACCTAAAACGTAGCTGGCCAAATGTGAGTGCAGTACACCTCTGGCTACCCATTCAGGGATATAGGCGTGAGACTATGTTTACACACAGCGACACATCAACCTAGACTGTTTGGACGTTGAATTATTAGAAATTGAACGCTACGAGTTGTGCGAGAGAGTGCGTTATATTTTTGTTATTTTGTCTCAGTCACGCTGAACGGTTCGCGACGCTCTATCCTTACCATTACTTCGACACCACTATGCACTGTCCCTTTTCGACAATTCTCTATTTTGTATGTAGCGTAGTTATACGTATATAGGGTGACTAACTTGATGTGTAGCCGTGTGTACTATCTGTGGTATATATTAAAAGGCAGAAGTAAAAAAAACATTCTTGTAGTAGAGAGAAGTGAAAACAATAACAATTTAAATTGACACAAATGATTGCTGTAGTCACTTTTATAATTACGCTTTTTATGTTTTATGTCATACCTTAATAACGGCAAATAATACGCTTTTTACGTCGTTCAAAATTATTACAGTGAATTCTAGTTACGTATTAAATAAATAAATTATTGTTGGTAATAATTATCGATAGATGGATCATTTATATCTGTACTGAGTGAAGGCGTAAGCACCTTTTCTAAGTATTTCAGTTGAAAGGCTTCGCTTCATAAAGAGTTTTACGGAATGATAACATTTAATACTTTTCTTTCTTTTCGCGATCAATGCTTTGTATATTTTGTTTCTGCTAAACAGATCTCTTTAGTATTGCAGCGAACGGAACTACGCTTATGTATTGAGAACGATATACATTTTATCCAAATGTGTTTAACAGATTACGCGTAGTTGAATAACAAACATCTGGAGATCATCCCAAAATTTCACATTTTAATATTAGTAGGATCTTTGATACATTACTACTGGAATGGTCTATAAAATACCTTCAGCAATGTTCGATGGGTAGGCAGGTAGGGTTTTACTTTTAGATACGATGAAAGTCACGGCTTAAAATATTTTGTGCATGTTATTTTACATACATACTCCTTTAGTCACACGCCTTGTTGCTCAGATGGCATAGTAGTTTAAGTGGCGTCATTGCCACTGCGCTGAATGGGTTCGGTCCCACACGGGACAAAAAATGGTGTGTTCCACAAATATTTGTTCCGAGTTAGGGTGTTCTATGTGACCGATATTTAAATGTTTGTAAAGGCCGCTGCGACGCAGGAACTATTCCTAGCGTGATAAGTGTCTTTTTTAAATTAAAAGATATGCATTTGACGTATTATGTGCTCACGTATTCATACAGTACATCCCCGGAACATAGGATGTATTCCGAGTGGGAGAGTTGTCTATTTAAAGAGAGGTGTCTTTTTGAAGAGGAAGAATCCCACGTAGGTATAAGCAGAGCCATCCAGATTTCGTCATCTAGGATTTTAAGGTCTCGTGTTTAAGTGCTTAGTTCCTGACTGTGTGCTTCTACAATTGAAAATTTCTTAATGGGGATAGCAATAGCATGCACAACGCTACGTCGTCTAGGCAGCATACTAATATGATCTTATCTTATCTTATGTGGGGGCCAGTCAATGCAGACCGGCCACACTTCGACCCAGTGGGATCTTTTGTGTCTAACCTCTCCCAATAACGACTGCCATATATGTTCATGGCAGCTGAGACCGACGGCTTAATGTGCTCTCCGAGGCACGGAGCAGGCGATAATTGTCAATCAATACGCACATAATTTCGAAAAGTCACATAACTTCCGAAAGTCAGAAGTGCGCGACGTGGGTTCGAACCCGAGACCATCTGCATTGCAGTCCGTTGGTCTCACCACTGAGCTATCGCTGCTCATATAATTTGTAACTCGTTTCTAGTTTAAAAATATATTTTTTTCAAAATTGATATCTTTATTCTCACTATCATTTAAAAAGAAAACTCTCTATATTTGTTCGAAAGGCCTCGGCCGTGGTGGTTACACTAAACTAAACACTTAATAATTGAGACTCACCTGAATGGGAATACTTCTCCTAGCAAAATCCATGAGACGTTAATGCCAGTGAATATTGTACTGAGCTATCGCTGCTCTAGCATGCTAATATACTTATATATCCTAATACACTTTATAGAACTTATGAATATTCTGGTAATCTGGCGATGAATATTCTACGTGTTATGCGTAGATTACGTAAGCTATGTAATATATCCAACCATTACCATGTATTAGTATGTTCCATTAGGAAGATAGGGAGCAGTAGCTTTTTTTTACTACACGTAACACTTGTTTGAGAGTACTTAAAAGAACTAAGTACACTAGTAAAGTAACCATTTTTCTTAGTCAGTCTTTTCTCGTCCATTCTTTCTACATGCCCAAACCAGCTTAACATACCCTTTTCTATTCTTGTCACTATATCCACTTTCATGTCGGTCGTCAGCATAAAGAAGCCATTGGACAAGTAACCCATTCTTTTTTTTAAATATAAGTCTTGTTTAAATATGTTACAGAGTAGTCTTGCACTGACTATCATCAGTCTGCTGCTTGTTAATGAAGCTTAATGGGCTACGAACTTAACAGTTTTATATTTATGGATGGATGTACTGTGATGTGTGGTAAAACAAATAGTTTTAATTAAAAACATTACCAAGTTTTCAGAAGCAATCAACAGATTTGCAGCATTGATGACTCTTTGCAGTATGGATTGTATGTAGTATTAATACTTCTGATTCGAGCCTCCAGCTCAAGGTAGCTAGGTACCTGTAAGACGAACTCGCATGAATGTAGCTTGCGCCAGCTACTTGCTTCGTATACAAGCACTGGGTACAAGAAGCATAATTCTCAGACTTCCGAAAGGAATACTCAGTTTATAAGATAATGTGTACGAAGGCAACTTTTAAAAATAGAACAACAGGTTACCAGTCTCTCCGTTATCACAGTGATCGTAATGAGTGAATTCTGTCGGTGAAATTGTTTCGCATCCCACGTCTGTCACTCGACTGATGAGGGAACGCTCGCAAAAAGGGTAACCTACACGAAAATGTTCACAATATATCTGTGTGGACCGACGATCAGTTTGCGACTTAAATCTCTAACATTCGCACGTTAATGCTGCTAGTTGTGATTGTTAGGGCCTCAGAGGAATTGTACTTAAAATATTAATGTCAAAGTCAAAGTCCAAAATCATTTATTTATTTAAGTCATGCAGTAACACTTATGAACGTCAAAGATCGGTGTGGTTATATAATAGGTTTACTGAAGTTACAGAATTTATATTAACAACAAACGTCAGTTAAACCATAAACTCACGGCTACTGTTTTTAAATTGCTATTTAATGGGCATTTATGTAATTAATAACTCATGTCTGCATGGTGTTGTCGCCATCATACCAAGTATGACTAGACAGGTCTAAAAGCAATGTATTTGAATTGCACCGATGAAGACTCTCGATTAATGCTGCACGACTGCACGGATGGCGTAGGGGTATAAGTGGTCGCCTCGCCACTGCCATTGCGCCGAGTGTTGTCGGTTCGAATTCCACTCGGGACAAAACTTTTTGTGATGCACAAATGGTTGTTCCGAGTCTGGATGTTCTTTGTATCCGTTGTTTAAATGATTGTATAATTTCCCCAAGATACAAGAATTATAGCAAGTGCGAAAATTGCCTTTTAAAAAGAAAAACAAATAAGCATGCATAATTTAAAACTGTAAGATGTGCATTTAGACAAAGGAAGTACAACATTTTTTACAACGATTGTCTAACTGTTTATTAAACTCTATAAAACCCGTAAAATAATATAACTTGATAAAAGGCTACCTCGCTATGGTACTGCTGTGGCTTGATGTATGTTTACGTTCTGCACACCGAAATAACAAAATAATGTATGACACAAATATTTAGGTGTTTTATGTAATCGTAGCATCATTATTTTTATAGCTATGTTACATTTTTGTCAAACATGTAAAACTGACACGACACTTGATTTGTCTGTTTCCATATATCTATGACAAGCCATAAGCTGTAATTTTTTTAATATTATCATATTATAAACCAATTGGACTACCACGCAGAGGTCTCGAATACGATCCCTCGCACCTCTGACTTGTCAAATTTATGAGCGTATTAAATAGTTAATCATCGCTCGCTTTAACGTTGAAGGAAATCTTCGTGAGGAAACCTATTTGTCATGTCAACTCAAATATATGTGAAATCTACCAACCCGCATTGGGCCAGCGTGATGGTCCAGCAGTGGGACAGTTTATAAGCGAATAAATGGATCACGAAATATGTGTGAGCATTTTTTACACAATAAAAAATAGACGGTGGATATGTTATATTATGGCTCGATGTCACATACTAGGTATCGCGTGAAATGTGGAAGCTTTTCGGCTGTGGATTATCGTAGATATAATGTCACGGCATTGTCACAGACTGTTGCCGGATCCATTAAAATCGGATTTCATCATAATAAAGTGACATGAAAGTGTGTATGTCTAAAATATCAAACCATTTAAACTGAAGAAAATGTACTTATATTCTTAACAAATTTAAAATAGTATTTGAACGTCTATCTATATCTAATTTTAAACAAAAATATTCTGTAACTTCATTCTCACGTTTCCTCTATTCCCATCTGAGCACTTTAAGCTATGTGAAACGGCAAGTGCTTTAGTTTCGTGACGGTCCTTAACTACTTTCTTATCTTTAATTCAGCGGTCCAGCTAACAGATGCTTCTTATTTTATGGCATCATCTCGATGGTTTATCCCTGACGGGTAAGACGGAGATGTTGTCGATACACACATTTGATTCGCTTACTATGTTTACGTTCTATGTTTTAGGGGTCAAACCTATTAACGGTTGCCACCCATAGTATTTTATGAGTGACAGAGAAATATAAAATAGGAACACTACCGAATCTTTACTCCTCGCACAGGCTTTTTTTCAATACTATTTTTTTATTTCCTTTTATTTATGTTTTATATTTTATTAATATATTAGTTAATTGACGTCTCAAGGAACTGTTTACACATTTTACCGAATCAAAGATTTTTGACTTTGACTTTGAATCAAGCACCAAAGCCGGAACGTCCTGGTTAGCAGCAGTACATGTGTTCACATTTATGCGTCTAGTCGTTAATAAAATAACACCTCGTGTTACACAAGGTGTTATTTTATTATCCTAATATACTACGATTTCAAAAGTTAAACTACTTGATAAATCTCAGGCAAGTAGAAAAATATAAAAGTTCGCTGCATCTTAGAGTAACTCGTCTGTGGAAGTCGTCTATTTCACCTAATAACTTAGCTATGTAACTTTGTATTGTGTTTTTGTGAATAGTACGCTTTCTAGAGCTCTTTCTGTACTATGCTGACGCCAGGTGGTAATTTACTACTACTTAGTAATTTCTGTGCTGGGAATATGTCATCAAATTATTTGCAAAGCGATTAATACTTTTGGTATTGCAATCGTCTACAAGCTACTATAATTTTACACCATCAGGCGACATGTGCGTTTGTTTGCCACGTTAGTCGCACAAAAATAAACGGGCAAACAAAGCTATTTAAATAACGTTTATTCAGAGTTAAAATACGTATAACACGCATAATTAATGATGATTCCGCAAGTAAACAGTTCAAGTTTCCGTTTATTTACACATGCGCATGCCGGATTATCATGTTGCTTTTATTTAAGCCGTCCTCTCGATATAATGCGCCTTTAATTCAACCGAAATAGCTACTGTAAACATAAATATTATAATGTTCTCATCCATGATTAAACCGCATTCATTAAGGTTTATATTAACTCGCGCTTCTGTATTCTCGAAGCGGTAAGCAAAGATATATAGCATCCACATTTCGATAGCCATGTTTGTGATATAGGCAACCAAGAAAGATTGTTTCCTTAAATATCCAGACTCCGTTCTGCTACCAAGAATGTTCTAACAAAACACTGTGGACCAGAAACAGCGCGTATCACGTTTAGATTTTCATAGCTTTGTAAATCTATTGAAACTTGGATTTCTCTGCCGAAACACGTGTTACCTACAATCCTAGACCCTCAAAGCGGGGAGCTGAGGGGACAGGCCACCTACTAAGGCCGTCAAAGTAGACGGCACCACATTAGATATAGAGGACATGGGGTAGAAAAAAATTAAGTGCCGGTCTGTTTGTTCCGGCTAATCTCAGAAACGGCTGGACCGATTTTGACGGGACACTCAATTCACTTGCAGATGGTTGATGCTATAAGAAGTAAATTAGGCTGATTTTATTAAATTTCATGAGGAGGAAGTCGCATGTAACAGCTATTTCTTAAATATAGGTAGTACTTAATAATATTTCTGTTTACTCTATGTATAAAGATAGAGACTATTGTTTTGTTTTTCAGTAGCAACAGAATGGTCTAAGTTGTGTCACGTTTGTAATGTTTTAATGATAAATTTGAAAAATAAATCAAATTAATTAAATGATATGACCTATAGTAGGCAAAACGTACATGTTGTTCACGGTTGTCTAATTTCTGGGCGACAGTGTAGTACTAGTTTTTGTAAGTCTCTTGGCAACCACGAAAGTGTTCACAGCCTTCATTACAAAAAAAAAACTGTTTATTTTCATTTTCTTACGAGCTAGTTAACATCAGTTAATGAGGTACTCCTTTTAAGTAAGAGAAATACTTGTGTTAGGAGCCCCCGCTCTTCATATTACACAATTACACAACTAGACAGGTAAGTATATCTATAAAAGAAAGATGAAATAAAAAATGAAATATTACAAAATAAAGTAGTGTGTGTGCGTGTGCGTGTGCATGTGTGTATGTGTGTGTGTATTTTTAGACAGTATATGTATATTACTATAGACACGTATCTCATCAGTACTCAAATTATTACCATCATGATACTATATGCAACAAGTCTTCTGTACTATAGTAATTTAGAGTCTTTAGCCAATAGAGTAACGCTTTTTTACAGTCATAAACAGTCATTGGGTAAATGTTGATAATTTTATTTATTTTATTGTATAAATACGAGGACTGTCTATCAAATTGTCTTCTTGCGAAGGATGTACTGACCGTCCTGGTGGGAACAACAAAAGATTTATTTCTTTTCCTTAGAATGTTAGGGTCAAATTTGAGCTTTGAGTGTACCTTAAGGATAACAATTAAAATGTATAATTGCCTTACAGAGAGAATGTTAGCCTGTTTGTACAGTTCTTCGGTAGAAAATCTATACGGTTTATGGTACATGACTTTTATAATGGATCTCTGAGCCCTCTCTAGCTCAATGAAATTACTTTTTGTTGTTCCCCCCCACACAGGTATACAGTACGATAATACCGATTGTACTAGTGCAACGTATATTTTATTCAATATTTCAGGTGGTGCGACGTCACGTAATGTTTTAAAAACCCATACGAATTTCCTAATCCTTCTTTTAAGAAGTTCTAGGTGTGAGTGCCAAGATAGTCTTTGGTCTATCATCACACCAAGGTATTTGGAATTATTTGCTTTATTGATGATGGGGCAGTTACAATTTATAGCGTAAATATTGGTGCAGCTATGAATCCGGACTCCAAAGTCTATTGGTGGCTGAGAGGAATTGTATATAGAAAAACATATATAGTTAGTTTTAGTTATATTTAGGGTTAAGAGATTACTATTAAGCCATTTAGCTACCTTAGTCAGTCCAGCTTCAGTCAATTCTCGAACTTCCTTCCAAGTACTCCCAGTGAAAACAATAGCTGTGTCGTCAGCATATGAAAATATGTTACCGGATGGGATAGCTAACTTACACAGATTGTTTATGTAAATAAGAAACAGGGTAGGTCCTAGAACACTACCCTGCGGGACGCCGTAAAGGACACGTTCAGGTTCACTAATATACTGATCAATTTTGACCTGCTGCTGACGTTCCATAAGATAGCTTTCAAATAACTGAAGAGAATTTCCACGTATTCCTATATTTTCAAGCTTGTTAATAAGCTTGGGGACAGAGACAGTGTCAAATGCACTTTTTAGATCAATAAAAACTGCTAAGCATTTCTTACCTTTATCCAAATTATTGACGATTAAAGAAGTAACATTAGACACAGCATCTTCAGTGGACACACCTGTACGAAAACCATATTGAGAAGATGCAATTATGTTGTATTTATTAAGGTAGTTAAGTAGTCTTCTGTTTAATAACTTTTCGATTATTTTAGAAATCACAGGCAGCACTGAGATGATTCGGTAATTATGGACATCATCCCTGTTACCACTCTTATAGATCGGCGTTATTATTGATATTTTCAGGGCTCTAGGGAATATGCCAGTTTTAAAACATAGATTAACAAGGTGACTAAGTATGGGAACTATTAAAGATTTTATAAGTTTTAGAAATTTTGTGGGGATATTGTCCCATCCAGGAGAACTATTGGAGTCAAGACTCAGCAGTACACTTTCCACCTCCATAGGATCTGTTTCTAGTAGGACAAATGAAATTAGCATAGTGTTATTTTCTGCTGATGATAATCCAGAACACTGGCCACCTTGGCTATTAAGTATAGATTCTGCCAGATTTTTACCAACATTGACAAAAAACCCATTAACACAGTTGACAGAGTCAACCGGGTTGGTATACTTGTATAGTAAATTGGTGTTTGATATTTTTGTGTATATATATTTTTGTATTTTTCTTTTTCATATTTACGTTTTAGTTTCTTTATAAGGTTATTACAATAATTTCTGTAACGCCGGAAAGTAATATTTAGGACCTTATTAGTAGGATCATTCTTCAATGATCTTTGCATATTGTTCCTATTTCTTATACACCTAAGAACTCCTTCGGTGATCCATGGCTTTATAATCCGTTTTGTACAAGGAATAGACATAATTCTCGTGTGAAGTGAGATAGAGCCTATAATTTTCTGAAGAAGCACTTCAGTAAGATGATTAGGATCATCATAGCACAGCAGTTCTTCAAGATTTGACATTTGTAAGGTGTTATATGCTTTATCGAAGTCTATTATATTTCTCATTTTTGGTGGGGTGTATGATTTTGATACTCTAGAAAGGCTCAGTAAAATTGTATAATGGTCTGTGATGGATGTGTCAATGATTGCGGTAAAAGCAGTAGTATTCCTTTTGTCTATTTTAATTAAAAAGTGATCTAGGCAATTTCGGCCTCGAGTAGGTAAGCAGTGGGCAGGCAGTAAACCGTGATGTGCCAGTATGTTTAAATAATGTTCCCTATTATTCCTTGCGTACGTAGTTTCCGTGGGGTCTGGTATCAAATTTATATTTAAGTCTCCAGCGAGAATTATGCGTTTATGAGATTTAATTGTTTCTAGATGTGTATTAAGAGAGTTAATAAAATCATTAGCACTATGATTAGATGGGGACCGGTAAACACCTAAAATTGTAAATTCAGAAGTAGAAATTTGAAGACACGAGGCGTGCTGAAGAATAACTTCTTGCACATTTATATGTAAATTATTTTTAACATATGCCACCACACCATCATTCTGCTTTAGCAAATTAGTAGTATAATATGAATAAAAGTTATTTAATTTGGGTATCTGTTTATTTGAAGTTAGTCGGCATTCTGTAAGAGTCACGATATCTATACTAAAATTCAATTGGTGCGTAAAAATCTCAAAATCATTAATATTGCTATAAATGCTTCTTATGTTTTGGCATATCATGTTTAAGGAAGTATTAGATAATAGTTTAGAATGTTTTTGTGATAAGTCCTCTAAGGAACATTCAACAGCATAACCAATCTGCATTTTGTCAAGTTCTTGTAGATTAAATAATGGGCTAGCCATAATTTATGTTTATGTTCTCTCTGGGAGTACGTAACAACAAGCGGTGGATATTATTATTATTATTACAACACCGAATCGAACTAAAACAAAGGATGACAGCCAACTTATTATGTAGTGTGGTTGCACATGTTTCAATAAAGCATATGGTACAATATAGATGTAATAAATATACACGATTTCGTAAATAACGTTTTGTAAATTGCAAATTGCCTATATTCAGAGAGTAAGACGTTTTATATTTATATATTACGTGGATTATGTTGAAAAATAGCCCTCCCACATTATTGACAATTTTTATATCACGAGGCAGTTTATAAAGTTTGAGGCAATGAATACATAGAGTACAGACACTCAAGATAATAATCTGTAGATAAGATAATCTTTTAACCAAAAAGGGAACTGAGGCCACATAATTCAGTGCAGTGCAACGGTAAGGCAAGCACTTAAACCACTGCGTAACCGATGCAGATAAATGTATTATAAGAGTGTGTGTGTCTACGTATGTTTGTGAATTAAAGGTATAGCATATAATGGCACTATCAACTGCGTGTAATACACAATCAATTATATAAATTACTGCAAGATATTTATATGAACGAATGATATAATTTTGCATGGCGATTCTATTGGATTTATAAAAATTCGAACGATGACATAAAGAGTCTATAGATGTGATAAGTGGTTTTCTTACGCTTACGCTGACTACTTTGCACACTTTAAGATAGCAGGTACATGAAGGACAAGGGCGTAAAATAACAGAAATGTGCTGGTTATATAAATCTTTGACACGTTCGCCAAGCAAACCCCTAACTCGTTGTGTAGCGCAATGGTGAAGTAACCACTGCACTACCCGTGAAAACAGATAGGTTATATATGTAAGTGTGTATATTAAGTACATCTGTAGGTATATATTGTTTAATAAGGTGAGTGAGATAATTGTAAGTATTGTGTAATATTTGTATGTATTATAATATTTGTATATTTGTATGTTTGTATTTGTAGTATGGGTAAGTAGGTAGGAGTGTTTACAGCTAAAATGTGAGGAATTTACTACCATAATAAGTGTTAAGAAAATTATTTTTTACATCTAAAGAATCAAAAAATTCTGCACCAATACATTTTAAAAGAATTTTCTCGCACGAATGATTAGGTTGTGAAATAACATCTCTCAAGAGATAAGGGCATCGAGTGATACTTCTGGTGTTCCAAATGCCCATTGGCTAAGGTAGTCGCTTGAGATCAAGAGTCCCGTACTTGTAGTCCTCGTATTTGTATATTGTGTCTGACTGTACTTGATCCACTTACTGATACAGTCAGCAACATAAATCGATACATATTTGCAAAATTTCGATTTCATTTACAGATATGATGTTACGTAAAGTCTGCAAAGCCGCAGTGGGCCAGCGTACTGTACTATGGTTTAACCCTTCTCACACTGATATTCCCGAGGCCCGTGCCCAGCATTGGGTCAATTTATACCTGGCTGATATTATTATTCATAAATAACTTTAAAAATTTAAAGTTATATGTATAATCTTCAGTTGTTGCTGATTGTACAAACAAATAAAGAAGGTAAGAGACGCTTATCTGCTATTTGTCATTTATTAATAGATAATAAATCTATTTTGAGGTAAGTATATATTTATTTCCATAATCAAGATCCGTCCATGCTAAAATTCTAATTAGAAGCGACGTAATAAATGGAAACCTGGGTCTCTGCTTACCCTTCGAGCAAAAAACGTGTGTACGTAGCTATGGACTAAAACACTAAACAATTTTAAAGTATCACCCAACAAAAACTGTCTTATTTCCATGAATTTTCAACGCGTGTGAAACCGTATGCGTAACTTCGTATAAACATATTCCTAACATTTATTTGTACATTTATATTGAACATGTTCGCGGGAATGTTTACTGGAGTTTATATTGTAGCAGTGTCTTGTCTGTCAGTCACAGAGTCGCTTGATGCGAGTGGTTTAATTTAATTTAATATTTGGAGGAAGATTCAGCGGGAGCGCAGCCGCGGTTTCCTGATTGATGCGATGAGATGTCTTTTCCTTAACGCATTTACTTATTAAATTCGCTTTTCCTACTCCTTGGTAGATGGATAAACTTATAAAAGTGTTTTTGTGGACGGGTGTTTGCAAATACATTGAACAACTAGGAGCTAACTAGGGCAGTTGAGTACCAAGTTTAATTAAAGTCAATGCAGTATAGTTTCGTGTTCAGACAAAGAGACAAATTCCAAAAAATGCTGTTTAATAACTCAATTTTGGTAGTTTCATTCATTTTGTCACAATATTTTGTACTTATTTTCCAATTGTGTGGTCCTGTTTGGATACCAGGGCCAAGTAAAGTGCCTTCAGGATTTTTTTTGTATGTTCAATCGAAATGAATTAAGTAGTCGGCTGGAGGCCCGCTCTTTCTTACGTGGAATCCAAAACATGGTGATATATTCTTGTAAAGTACCTCTGACTACTCTTTCTGCGTTAAACAGGCGTGAAAGTATCTACGAAATAAATTGTCGAATGCAATTCATTTAAAAAGTAGATGATATCCAACGAGTGACGAATACGCTTTCGATATTATTGTGTGAATTTCAATTCAATTCCAGATAGTACGCTACCGATAAATATCTGAAATTGAAATACTTCAATTCTATATATCTATATAATACTATACGTACGTGCGTACATGCTCTGTGTCACGTCGTCGTACAAATATTAAAAGAACAAAAACAATGAACACTCAGACTTGAAACAATGTTTGTCTTTCTTTTTCTAAAGGTATTAGCAATTTCGTTTGCAAATTACTAGTGTCCTTATTAACCCCTTCAGCTAAGCTACATACATGCACGTCAATAGTGCGATGGTGGAAATCTATCCCACGACTTCTCCATCACAAGTCCAGTCTTATTTCATGCACCAATGCTATGCAACTATTGGCGGATCATGCAAATTATAACCGAATACGGATACAAAATTTGCAAATATTGCTGAATTAATATTTGCGGGATTATCGTGAGCGGGATTGCAGTATGCGGGATTATTTAAATGAATAAATACGACGGGCGTGCATTTTCAAATGAACCATTTCGTCTTCTTTGTATAAAGAATCCCTTCAGTTACGTCGACATCAAAGTCGAACATCTCCTGTAGAGAATCGGTTACAAGATCGGTTTCCGCTGGAATTACCGGTCGAAAGCTATCGATTGAAAGCTTAATAGGATTGAAAATTTCACCAATTTGTCTTTGTTAACGGCCCGAGGCGGCTGCAGCGTGGATGTTTGATAGATTGTGTAATTAAGCGTATGGATAGCTCTTAGCTTAATATGAAAATGTTCAATAATTGCCTGTTGGCGCTACTATAAACTTTTATAGGTTACTCTGTTTTCGAAACTCGACTCTCAACGTTATTCTCTAACATTTTGGTAAGTCGATCAACGTCTCCCTTTATAGAAAAAGTTGGAAATGCTTCGAGACTTATGAATATATATAGTAGTAGGTCTTCTGGGTCGTCCTATGTATGCTTACGCTAACCACTGACCGCAAGGTACCGCGGCAGATTTGCTGCGGTCCAACAGTGTTATTTAGTTTTTCTTTTAGGTAATTCTTAATGGTTGCTCGGAGTCTGGCAACCTTCCCGTGACGACCTGCTAGATTTTAATTACGCACCATCTAAAGATACTGTAATATAACATATGCATTTCCTTTGAGATGTACAAGCCTGATTTTATGTATATGAACTCTGCATGTAAAAATGCTGCCAAATTAAAGTAAAAGAAAATAGCCAGATACTAGTACATGTTAGCGTCCGCGTTGGTTTACTTTTTTTAAGTTACGGTGCGAAGTTTAGACTGCTCTAGTTATCACGTATAGCCGAGAAAGAAACATTAGCGTTACAGTAGCTTTTTTGTTACACATGTTTTTGCGACCGAACTAACATAGGCTTTATTCACATGGAGATGCCATAGGCGGACAAACTAGCAGGGAGCATCGCCAAGCCAAGACGCTTTTAGGACCGATAGTGTATAAGTTAGTTATAACTGTGCCACGGCGTGATTTATGTAAATCACGTCATGCGCTATATTTCTAGACAGAATAATATGAAGTGTGTTATGGATTTTAAGTTAAACCTCAAAATATCGAATGGTGTAACATAAACCAGTACAGGTTCACGATTTTTATGTGATGCCCGAACAGATAGGAAATACAGACAAATTTTTTAGAACTGTAAAATTTTAGGATCATCATAAAAAAATCTATTCCAATTAGATTTTCAAAGTATCTTCTGCTAGATTTTGCCCGCGGCTTCGCAAGCGTAAAATGTACGTCAAGTTAGGTTAGATTAGTTAGCTTATTCTGGATAATAGGTACCCTATGTCCTTTTTTGTCCCTTAAGAACGTGTATGTGAAATTTAATGACGATCGGTCGAGTAGTTAGGGCGTGAATGCGTAACAAAGAAACTCACATGCGTATTTATATTATTAGTTAGGATGTGTGTTAGATAGATTTAAGGCAGATAAGATAATATAGAAAATAAATGGAAGAGCTCACTTCACGGGTAGTATCTCTGGCTGTTAGGCTGCGCAGCCTCTTCTATCGTAGCTTAGTCTTTTAGTAAAGAAGATAAAGTTTTAAATGGCTTTTACATTTTGCTATTGACAGCGCTTACCGCATCTTTGCCGCCAGCTGCCATCCTAGTGTGAATCAAGCCTTAGTTTATGCTGGCTGATTTTTCATGAAACTGAGCTAAAAAAATGTATGCCGGATTAATATTCATTTCATGTCTTTGAACAAAATTGCGTTTGGTTTTGGTATGATTGCCTAAAATAAATGAACAACATTCGAACGTTGATAGAATATACACATCGAGATGTAAAAATATATATATGTAATGTTATTTAACGATATTAACATGTTAATATCCTGCGGCCTTAACTGTTCAAATGGATCCAAAACGTTGGCGTAAAATCGCAAATAGGTGCATAGAAGCAAAGGCTTAAGGATACGTTTAGGTCCAACGTTATAAGAGAACCGAGTGCGTGATGCTTATGATTATTTGTTTAGTGAAACCCTATTAACACATCACATGTCGCGGAAATTATATCTAAGTGCAAATGTATATCACTAACGAACAAAATTTATTGAGGAATATTTGTCAAGTCCCCTGCAATATAAGAATTTTTTCTCGGTAGTAAAATACGTTTTCTATTTATACTTAATACAATTATTATAAACACAAAACAACGTGTAAGATTTTCGTAAACATAATTTCTTTTCATTACCATAAACGATTCTATTAAAAAAATAAGCGTTCCGTCATGTCGTCTGGTATTAATCGGAAAATCTAATTTCATTTTAATTTTCTTGCTACTTCTTTTGGGGTAGTGGAAAGTGGTCATTTGAATTGTCGTTAGCTACGGAAAGATGTTTGTGAGTGCGGCTCGCCGTACGTACTTGGATACTCGTTTGGTGAGTGGAACCCGCACGATGGTAACAGTTGCTCTTGAAACTACCTCCCAACTGTGTACACATCTACGTACTAGTTGGAGATTTAATGGCGATGACAAGGATTTATGAGAATTAATCGCTATTCGAAATAAAATTTGGTTAGGACTTTTCGATGCTCATTAAATAGTTATTTATCGCTCGCTTTAACGGTAAAGGAAAATATCGTGAGGAAATCTTCATGTCTGAGAGTTCTCCATAATGTTCTCGAAGATACGTGAAGTCTGGTAATCCGGGCCAGCGTGGGGGACTACGGGCTGGCTGTTTTCACACTAAAATGAAGCCCGTGCCTAGCAGTTTAATACAGGACTGGTATTATTAAATAAAGGGATATACATGTAATTTTTGTTTCGTGTCATTACACTATTATAAAAATGTTGCTCATATGCTCGGTAAATCGGTATGATTAACCAAATACACGCTGGGAATGTGAGGCTAGTGTTCGCCCAGTGACCGAAATTTGACATTCATCATTACAAAAATTTTTAGGAAATCATGTTTGTATTTAAATATTTACTTAATTTTTGTCCCTGCTCTTTTACATTCGTTTCTGCGTATAAACAAAAAGAGAAAAATATCGTTTAAACAACAGAGAGAAAAAGAGTACTGAACTGTTGTGTTTTAACTATTTATATATTGTTACTAGAATATTTACAGCGCATAACAAAATATAGTTTAGAAGCGATACCTTAGCGGTGATTCGATAAATCGACGCCGAAACCACAACTGTTATTTCGCTAAAATTACAAAGGAAGTTAACCGCTGCCTCTACCTTCTTAGCGAAATTTAAAAACGTTAGCGACTTTAGTAAAGCATAATAGTCTTTAACGTGCATAGATTACAGGTAATCTCTATAGTACGCTTTAAAGACTTAGGTCATCATCTGACGATCACACTCATTTTTATTTCGTAAGGAAATCGAAATAACTCTGTGCTTCAGTCTTGGTCGACGTTCGTTGACTTTAACCATTGCTTAATTTGAATAGCACTTTTGTACATTTTAATTTATTATGCATGTTGCGCGTATAAGTATTGCTTTGTCATATTGTTTTATATGATAATTGCGAACAACCACCACAAAGCCTAATTTATGAAGTCAAGGATATGACAAAAGCAAAAATTATATCTCATATACATAAGTTACATCCTTTTAGCAATTATGTATCAATCAATCACAGAATCTCATGATTAGCCGCAGACATTCCTGACAGTTACGCCTAAATCAATTCGTTTTACCCCTTACTGTAGTTTGTACTACTACCGTAGTACTACACGACACTCATGGTAAGTATACCTACAGTCCAAACTTTGTGGAACTCGTATTAATCATTGTGCGGCGCCAACACTGACACTCTTTCTTATTTGTTCTCGGTTCCCAATGTTTTCCACTCAATACCAGTAATTTGGTAAAAAAAGAAGATTGATTGAAACCATCAAACAAAAAGACATCAGGCATGACATATTCGCATTTATTTTAGATATGCGCTTGTTGATCAAATAATGATGATGTTGTTACTTGTAGGTTTGTGTTGCTCTCCAAGTATGTACTTGCAGAGCTAATATAGCAGTAAATACTTGTTATTTGCTGTTTTATTAGCTACGCGAGTACTACATGTAATGTAGGACGATATTTTTGGTGTGTGTGAGGTTCGTGTGGGATGTTTTGATCGTCTGTTATTTTAGATAGTGTTATTCATGTTTTCATGTAACAGAAAATATTTGTCTGCTTACTTATGAGTGTTTTACTAAACTGTTCCACGGATTTTATTATAAATGGACTACACCAACGACGCTTTAGTTTACCTCATAGATAATATAGTGCCTTGGGTAACAGACGTCTTATAAAATATAATTGGTCTTACATCCACCCAATAAAAAAATAATTTGCTAAGCCCTCATGATACAGTGGTCTCATTTTGATTCAATGAAAAATCATCAGTCTCCTTAGATTATTTATTTTTGAAGATATTAACATAATCAAAAGCTCAGTCTACTTGTGACTATGGATACGGAAAAGATAAGCCGTTAAATATTTAAAAAAAAGTAGAGGTAACAAATTATAAGGTAATTAAACAAGAACTAATGCCGTGAAATCGTCAATTGAAACGAATGATACGATACTTATGTATTACTATTAAGTACTAATATAATAACGATTACTTAAACTCATATTTAAAACAGATGTTTCTCAAAGGAAAGTAATAAGGCAAACTCTGATCAATAATATGAATTGTCGAAACGCAACAGAAGTCTAATTATAAGAGAAAAAAGGTTGAGATGAAATACGGTATGAAAGCGAAGCAATAAAAAAGGCAATCAGAGGGGAGGGCGAGGTGCGGGCACGAGCGCTCGAGGCGGATTTCTCCGGATGCGACATCACACATCATGTATTTACACAAACCCTCTAAGTTGTTGATTGGATGATGCGGTATTCCGAATCAAATATTCCTGTTATATATAACGTTTTCGTTTTCGACTCATTGAAATGTAAATTCCTAGTCAGATGGAGAAAATTTGCGATAGCGTCAAGTTGAGCGGTATCTTATACATACATATCTGTGGAATGATCCATTGCTACGATAATATCACGTTTATTAGACACTTGGTATACGGGATACTTGATGCTTCTTGTGCATAGTTCTTACTATAGCTAGATTTATAAAGAAATTATCTTTGTAAATGAAACTCGGAATTTTTCGTAGAATCTGATTGTGAAATATCAGTAGATCTTACTTTTAGGGTGTTTGAGCTAGGGTCGGTTAGTGATTAATGCATTATTAACTAATAGGTCGTTGTTTTCCGACGGTTCGACCGAGTTGCATCGGCCGTGGTCACGGCTACGAGTGGGAGCTCAGTGTTCGTAAAGTGTTTGTACCGCTTATTTATAAACATAACACTAACGACGTTTGTGAAAACGTCAAAACGAAAGTCTATTACAAATATTTGAAGGAAACTTATCTCTCGAGTGTGAACTATGAGATAAATTTCCTTGAAATATTTATAATAGATTTTCGTGACAGGTTTCTATATTCAAATTAATGACTGTTGCTGAACAGACCCAAAATCTATATAATCTATAGTAGTGGGCAGTAGCGTATCACTTCAACATGTCACCAGCTTTGTTCTAAAACTCACGTAATAGCGAGTTTATTTGAATTGAATAACCGTCCATGGTGCAAATAACAAAACTCTGTGCTGGAACTGGTAACTTATTAATAGAAAAACCTAATAACTCTTTGAGTTAACCGGGAGTCGAATCAGAAACCTCAGGATTGTTCGCGAACAGAAGCACAAATTCAATCCACGAAATCAACGAGGCGGAGAATTAATCTGTTTACTAAAACTATATAGATATATAAACTGTCATTTGCTTTATACAAAGCGTTAACGAACCGTCATAGCTAAACCTCCGTGCCCGCGAGGCAAATTGCCAATGGCTTGTCGCTATTCGCTAACAGCGTTTATTGGTAATTTGCCTTGCGGGAAGTTTTTAATAGAAATTATTCATTTTGAAATATATTGGGCGTTTCACTCTCAGCTTATTTGGCGTATTTTATAACTGTGTATATTTTTCATACAAAATAAAGTCCTGTTGGTAAATTAACTGTTTGGGGTAAAAATATTTAATTTACCTAGTTCCCAATCACATGCTCTCTTCATATCAAAATCGTTTCACCGGTTGTGCAGTGAAAACAAACGGACAATTGTTATCTAATTATTGTTGATAATAGAATCTTAACTAGTAATATAAATTCAAATGTGAGTTTGTTTGTTTGTCTGTTTGTTGCGCTTTCACGCCTTAACTAACTACCTACTAACGAACTTCTCGACCCATAATCATGAATTATCGTATACATATTGTCAGGGGTACAGAAAAGGACATACGGTACATTTCATCCATAAAATAAGTACTGTCCCCGAACGAAGCGCCGACCAAAAGCTACTACACAAAGCACATTACGCTTTCATTATCAATAACGAAATATTGATCTAATAAAAATCGAAATCATTGTTCGTGGCAATTCGCTATTTCTACATGTCCCTCCAAAAGGCAAGCTTAAATCTGTATACTAAATTACATAAGTATTCGAATACCATTAACAAGAAGCAAAAACGAACGATTTCCCCATTTGCGAACTGCTTCCGAAACACTAAATGCTCACCTAAAGGTGACAATATCGTTTAAACTTCCAGGTATGTTAAATATTTACACAAAGTTCCATCACAGCAACATAGGAACTCACCTAAACAGATTTTAATGGAACGTCTGTCAGGGTCCTCGGCACTTTATACATTGGGTAGTGCGTCGATAATTCAAGTCCAAAGCGATCCGCTATTTTCACTTCCTCAGAGCACTTTACACGTTTCAACTTTTATTATTAACGTGCGGTTTCCGTTCAGCATTTTCCTTCAATATCCCATTTGGAGACAGTTTAAATTTCAACTCATGTACCAGTTTGAAAGAAAACGCAATCACAATTTGCCACTTTTCCAATATTTTTCGAATGTATTTATATTTTTAAGGTAAACATATTCGTTAAGAATCTTGGAAATAATGGCCAGTCTTGAGGTCCACGGCTTGATTGCTGGTGGGACCAACGTGTTATTAGGTTACGTTTAATAGGCTTGCCACGTGGTATCTAAGTATACCTAGGATAGGGGTGGGGGCTATTCATTGGCAGTGCATAGTCTTGATGTATGCACGTAGATATGTAAGTTATAGGTATCTTTAAATGTGCATTATTAATTTGATGCTTAAATAATAATATACATTTTAAAAATACACTATTATAGAGAAACATCTCTACTCAGATGATGAAACAGGCAGAAAATTGGCAAAACATTGTAGAGAAGACGTCGAGTCGACTCTGGATCTACTTAGCGTAAATTGTCGTTGGAAAATGCAGTTAAAATGGGCGCTCTAAAATGCTGTCAACAGCGTTTTACGTCTGGAAATCATGGAGTCACTATATCTACTTGTTCAAATTCATAGTGTCGTTAAATCACATGAATCTTGACGCAGTTTTAGCTTAAGATGTCACAAAAAGCGGCAGTAAGTTTTGGCTTTCATTTTGGTAGGTGTGTTTTGGCTAAATCCAAGTTGAGTTGTTCCATCGCATTCGCCGCGGGGTGTATCCGCTTACGTCGCTGAGTTATGAGTGATACTCACTTTAGGGTTCGTGTAGAGAAACAATCTGCAAAAAAAGTAAAGCAAATTTTGTGAATGTATTTTTATGAAGCTTATATTGTGAAGTTTCCGATTAAAAGCACTACGCCGTGACTTACGAGGCAGCTGGGGATTCTTCTTTCACACAAACTTGTATTTTTGTGATTTATGCTTGTTACTTGTACTATGATAATTCAACATTCCCTGTGGAGAGCCTTATCGGATTCAAAGTATTTGCGAAAATTATGTACTTTTTACGTTGTAATATTTTTATACATATTATAAAACACTACTAGCGATTCATATTAATTACAATGGTTTAATGAAGGAACGTAAATCGCGCAATCGTAGTTTAAAGGGTGAATTGCTACATGTGTAATATACACGACAGCAATTATAATATCGTATTTAATAGTCTAAGATTTTATATTGTGAGTATTAATCAAAATATTAGAATTGCAAATGTGTATATACATGCCTTTCTGAGTAGTCATGTCAGTATATTATAATTAATTATTATCTGTGTGCTTTGGCTATGTGCCGTATATTCTTAATCAAAATAAATAAAATATTATCATCAAACGCCGTCAAGCGAGATCGCCCAAATGGTGGATTCTTTCCGTAAGGGAGGGATATCGCGACTCATTTTTGTGCATACGTTCCCTAAGAGACAAACGCAATATCGCGATGCGCCGTGCAAACTTTGTTGCGTAAATCAGTTTTCCACGTTTCACCTACTTTACCTCACCAGTATATAAGATTATCACATGGCGTCGTATGATGTCGCATTACGTTATACTTTAGATAAGCTATAGGATATTGTGTCGTATTTTTTTCGTCAAATTGCAATTAAATACTGCTAGCAGCTCCGCTATATATCTATAGACTAGTTATCTTAATTTTGATTGAAACCATGATTGTATACATTTTGCATGCCTTACGGTGGAATCACTTGAAACATGAACTTTTAATAACACCATTGTAACAGAGTTTTATGCAAAAATAAATAATTTGAATTTGAATTTTAGTTTAACGAGTAAAAATAATTATTAACTAGAGAAAAATATTTTTATTGAGTTTTATTTAAGTTTAAAAGTTCAGACATTTTGTTATAAAAGCGTATGCCAAGTACACAATGAGTCGTGTACATTTGTTGTTGGTAGCTGTGAAAATGGCGTATAGAAAATGTTTAGTAAAAGTTTAACAGCTGAGTGATATATAGCGCGTGTATATATATATACACTATAATATGTTAAGGGACATAAATATTTAATGGTAGGAGCTACTTTTCTTTTTTTTTCTGAACAGTAGGTTTAGATTGCTTCATTTGTGCCTTGGAAGTTTGCAGTTGCGATGCTCGCAGGTTGGACTCACGGCTTGAGCTAGGTGGTATTGTGTTTTTGTTAGAAAGTTATCAGTAGTAGCGTGAATATTAGTAATATGCCTGGTAGATGGTATATAATAAAAAGATTAAATACTAAAAATATAATCTGGTAATTTTCTATTTGTCTGATATCTGCATTTACGTTCTACGTTAACGAGTTGATTATTAATGAAAAGTGCTTTATGCCTGGACCCCGGGGGCGGCGCGTTGGCCAAAAGATTAATAAAACTATATCTTACTTATATTCCAACTTTTAATCTAGTTAATCCTTCAGTCAGGTTACAAACTTTCTGTTAAGATAGCGGCTACCAGCTTTAATTAATTAGTAACTGTGTTCGCGTCCCACGTCGATTGAATTTTTCAAGTTGTTTCCTTTGAGGGTTGAAGCTACAACACTCTACGATACCTTTAATTTTATAAATATGATAAATATCATTATTATTTTCTACCTGTACCTTATCCTATAAACTCATCAATACCACAGCTCATATCCTATGTGAGCCGTGTAGTCAATTTATTACAGCGAAGCCGTAGGTAGAAGTTAGTCTACTAGTTTTTTTATATACAAGATTTTGCTCGCAGTTTCGCTCGCGTAAATGTAGATTATGTTACAAACAATACTTTTTCTGGATACCAGGTTAGGCCCTTTTCTGTTTCCTTGATAACGTATTTTCATTTCATAATGATCGGTCGAGTAGTTAAAGCGTGAAAGCGTAACAAACAACCAAACTCACATTTGCATTTATAATGTAAACATATGCAGTTCTTGGTTTAAATGTGTAAACCTGTCATACAATTATATTGATAGGTCCATTCCAAATGCATAACGCACATAGCGAATTGGCCACTGCCAAATAACTTTCGGTATTGCTGTTATTAAAATAGTAACTATAATCGAATCGATCGCTTCGATGACCTTAAAGCAGCTGGTTATATGAAAGCAAAACCATTCCAAGGGCATCGAACCGAAGAGGCGAAGGTAAATCGAAATCGTTTATTATTTTTTGATACTATTTGATCGCGGCACGCTGGCACAATCGATAACGATTTGGCAGTGGATATCTTGCCAGGTGTGCACCGGCCATTCCGTATCATTATATAGGATTTGAGCAACGGAGCATAGTGAAATCCCCACTTAAACCTAACACAACTTAAACTGAGGCAGCCGAGTCATTGCCAGCGCCATACCGAAGTGTGCAACACCGCCACAGGAACATACTAAAAGGTTGTTGTGTACCTACCCTGTTATGTCCCCGTGGTGAGTAGACTTGAAGGGACGGTGTGACGTCAGCAGAAGCGCCAATTTGGCTGTTCAAATACTGCTTTTGTAAAGGGTTTTTAAAGTGATAATTCTGTTGCGAATGCTCATAGATTACGGTAAACTATCAAGTAGTCCGTATGCTTCTTTGCCACTTTAGCAGTATAAAGAAGCGTCTTAATGTGTGTGTGTGTGTGTGTAAATTTGTGATTCGTACTAAGTAAAAAGTGTAAAACCACATATAGTACACGTGTTTATGATACGTTGTTTTTTAAAAAACGACAACTCCCGCACTAAGAATAACGTCCGGGTTGCGGTCACATTAAACAATTTAAAGCTAACGACACAAAGATTATACAGAACCCGCACAAGTGTTTGTTGATAACTAAAATTTTTGTGTCATGTGAACTCACAACACTAAGCGTATTGGCAGTGGCTAGGCGACCATATTTTATAAACCTCAACCCGTGCCGTGCAAGCAGTAGTTAGTAATTAAGACAACACGTGTTACTAATTGATGGGCGTAGCGTAGCGTAGTGGAAGTCATTGCCTCGCCACTGCCACCTTGCCGAGCGTTGTTGGTTCGAATCCCACACGGGACATTATTTTCGTCCGTTGTCAGAAAGTTAGTAAAGTACCCCGCGATACAGGAATTATTCAAAGAGCGGGAGCAGCATTTAAAAAAAAAACTCTCACCAGCATTATAACAATCTGTCGTTAGCTTGCGCTTGCTACCAGTCTCCGATAAGCTTAAACATACCATGTACAATCAATCACCAACTGTATACAGTACTAAGTCTAGTATTATCTCAAAAAAATAATAGACATAAAGTAACTCAGTGTGTAAGTTTAGCTAGATGCTAGTAAAAGTTTTCTAACCATTCATTTTACAATTATTATACGGAAGTTTAGGTGCAGGAGAATATTAGCAATATGTAATAAATACATTTTACGACATACATATTTTGATATGAGCGTATTAAATGTGTATTGTATGCAAGTTATTCTCTTTAACTTCCATAAGGTTTGCTGTAAAATTACGAATTATGTATCTAATAAATATAAATCATAAAATTATCTGTGCATTAAAATAATTTAGATTGCTGTTTTAGTAGAGAAATAGAAAAAGTAAACGCACACACACACGCACACGCACACGCACACGCACACGCATACGCATACGCACATGCACACGCACAAGTACACGCACACGCACGCACACGCACACGCAAATGCAAACGCACACGCACACGCAAACGCAAACGCACACGCACACGCACACGCACACGCACATGCACACGCACACGCACACGCACGCGCGCACACACATGTACTTTTTACTTATTTTAATTAATTATACTTTTATTTTATTTTATTAGAATTCTATTGCCAGTTAATTATATACTGGATACTATACGTTATAAACAACCTGCATAATTTTGTAATGGTGCCCAAGACACAGGCTCAGCCTAGTTTGGGACCAACGGAAAGTCATGTATTTGTTGGAATATAATCCACGATAAAAATATTGTCCACGATAGGATTTCGTGTCATAAGTATTATCGCTTCAATTTTCTCTAAAACCACGCTTCCTTCAATTATGGAAGCTGTAGTCAACATTTGGCTGACATAGTTCAAAAAGGGGAAAAGGTGTCAAAACATCGGCACAAGTGTATCAAGATACGATTTTTGAGAAGGTGGTTAATCCTCGTAATAACACCATGTTCCATAACCAAGAATGGCCCTTTCAGCAAAACTCAGCATTGGGTCATAAAGCTCGATACACCCAAGCGTGGTTGGAGACGAACGCGTCGGACTTCATCAGAGTTGAAGACTGGCCGTCATCTAGTCATCATCATCGTCATCTTAATCCACTGGATTACGATATATGATCAGTTTTTGAGAGTATGGCATGCTCTAAACAGCCTGATAATTTGGAGTCCCTAAAGCAATTCATAAGATTGGCAGTGACAAATTTTCCCATGGGGAGAGTGCGTATTTCTATTGATAACTGGCCTCAACGTTTAAAGTAAAGTTTAAACATGGTGTCCGAAGCTGTCGACGGCTTCTCCGCAATGACAGCGATGTGGAGAAACACAAGGGGTACCTAAACGAAGACAGGTGGCGAGGCGGAATGTTGTATCGTCCAAAATTGTACCTGTGTTGGACGATGGTAGTGCTTGAAGCCATAAACCAGATTCCCATTCTCCCACAGCCAGCAAACGTGCGCGCTCTGCAACACTTACAGATGTAGTAAAAAGATTTTCTCTTACCGTGTTGCATAGCGGCCTATCCCACTGCCTTTGGGAGAATGGGTTGGTAGGCAAATCAGTATTTGGGCAAGCCATTTTCCAGGCGTTCACGGCGTCGGTCTTACATAACACTTCTGAACTAACCAGTGTGGGTGCTAGAATGTACCTGGTTAATTCTTCCGTGCTATGAACCGAGGCCAGGAACGCCGGTAAACTGACATCTGAAATTTTGCGAACGCCGAGCCCGCCTAAACGAACAGGTAGAGAAGCTTGAAGCCAAGCTCGGTCGTTCAAGTCCACATTTAAAATTTGCCTTAATGTATTCTGTATGATTTTGTCAATTTTGAGTAATGGATTTAAATTTTTCCAAAACTGAGATGACCTTAGAGCATGAGTAAATTTAGGGACGAAAAGGCAGTATCGCATTATAGTAAAAGCTGAATGTATATTAATATAGAAAAGGCGGTCTGAAATTTCACAAAAATTTTGGACTTTCTCTTCTAAGAAAGAATCAAAAGCTTCTTCATAAACTGGAGACCCAAGCAGGCGAAGAGAATGTTTTTCAACAATTTTGATATCTGGAGCCAAAGAGTTGAATTTAGTTAGTACCAAATGTCTGTCCACGTTATTAATATTGTTTACAAATATTTCACATGTATTTGTATTTAAATCTAGGCCAATAGATGCAAATTTATTTTTCAAAAGTGCCAAATCTTGTAGTACTGTTTCTACATCGCCTCCAAGCGTCCCATCATCTAAATACCAGGTGTTAAATTTTGAATTTATCTGCTGAATAATAGGGTGTATAGCTAAACTGAAAATGACTGGTCCAAGAGGGTCACCTTGTTGACAACCAACTGAAGATTCTAAAAGGTTGTGTTTATAAAGTAATTTACTTGGAAATCTGTAACATTGCCACAAGAACTTAAATATTTGAGGTGTTTCTAATTTTGCTTGTGTCAACAAGGTGTCTCTATTTACTGAATTAAAAGCATTTTTTAAGTCAACCTTTAGGATGACCTCTCCATTACCACAACCAAGGTACGTAGATAAGGCATGTATGGCAGCCTCACAACCCCCTTTGGAGCCGAAACCCAATTGCAAGGGCTGAAATTTATTAGTAAGATTTTTACTATAAAATTTGCAGCATATTTTGGCTGCCATACGCCGGTACGTACAACCCACGGCAATGGGACGAATACCACCATCTTTCTTATTAAGGGCACATAAATTTGCGCCGTACAAGATGTCGATGATGGCATCGCTCACACCGCCGGAGAGCATTAGGTTTATCAAAGCCGTGAGCTCCCTCAAGAGTGTATCGCCAGCCTCCCCGGCGCTTGGGCATAAAAGATCTTTTAGATGTTGAGGAGACAAGCCGTCGAGGCCATCTGCCGAGCCACTCCGGAAGGAGCAAACAGCTGTGAAAACGTCCTTGGCTGTAGTAATAAGATGTTCCGAATCCATGTCTGGCGGATCAGGGAAACAGAGGCCATCAACCGGCGGTGGATGCTTGCTCCTCAGACCCGCGAGGGTGTCTGGAGAGCAAGGCGCCACCACATCATTACTAAATAGAAGCCTAGACGCGCCCCTGATATCACCTTCCCTTAATTTGGACTCTACACATTGAAAAACAGTTTTCCTTTTATTAAAAGTAAATGTTGTGCCAAAAGTGTGAGCCGAAACGTAACAATTTTGTTTAATTTGTTCTGTTAGAGATTTGGTCGTCGACTGCTCTTTTTCAACATGCAAAGTCCTATAAGGGAAGGTCAGTAACTGTTCCCAAGCTACTTTTGTGTTCTCCCGTACGACGAGACCTATACAATCAGCTAGTTTTTTCGCCACTGCAGGTCTCGCGCCACGAGGAACTCTTTTTAAAACCGGAATAGAATTTTTTAAGTTTGCTAATTCTTGCCAAAAAGGAATTTGGGTGGTGAATGACTGTTCTGCCGTAGAGGGGTTAAAAAGTACATCTTGGAATTTATGCACTTTGCCAAAATGTACTTTCAAACCCCGCTTACCTTTGAAGTATCGAGCTTGGATACAGTGGGGGCAACGCAGCAAACCATTTAGCAATGTGGTAGGTTGACTAGCACTTATTTCCACATCGCCATCGCCGTCACAGCCGTTTTGCATTAGACTTATATATAAACTATACAAACACGTTATTACAAATTAATGAAAATAAACACAAAATAAAATTGAAAATATTAAATTGATAATTTCGTTTCTGACAGCCGTCAAAGTTGCGCACGGCGCATTGCGATGGGGCGCAGACTCGTTCTTAATAAAACATAGAGCAGTGCAACGCGCAGAAATTGGCACAGGCCCGCAGTTGTGGAAGACCGGCATGCCGCTGGAGCCTCTTCGAAAGTAGGGCCGAACCCAGCCTGTGGCTGCGGTCTACACCTCGAACTGGTTTATTTTTATACTGCCCAGCACTTTATATTTCTTTAGCAAATAGTATATCTTTACGTATATATCTATATTTATAAGTATATCTTTCTTTTATTCCGACATTTAACTTTAGCATGTGTCAGCTGTCATTTATCATTTATCATTTATCTTATTATTTTATTATATTTTATTTTTTATTTTATTTATTTATTTATTTTTTTTATTTTTTTTATTTGTCATTTATTTATTTATTTATTTTAATGTTATTATATTAATGTATACACTAACACACATTACTGTAAAAATGTTTTATGTCATATAAAAAAAAAGATTCACCTTGTAACAATATTTATGGCAAGACAAGATACTTACTTATAGCCTAGGACTTAGGCTTAGGCCTAGTGGAAGACCGTTGGCCTGCCACGCAGAGATTTTAAGTTTGATCTCAAGGCGTGCACCTCTAACTTCTCGAAGCTATGTGCGTATTAAATAGTTAATTTATCGATCGCTTAACCATTGAAGGAAATCATTGTGAGTAAACCTACATGACAGTTTAATACAGGGCTGATATTTAGATATATTGTAAACAATTGGCAATTGAAAAGTAGTCATGAGTTTCTTGCCTGCTTCTTCTCATGAGCGCTCAAATCTCATTATTCAAAGCAAAAGTTGTGATTTCTTTTTCTATTACTTTATTTTTTTATTAATGTGTTAGATAATTGGCGTGTCCACAAAGTGACTACACGCTTTCATGGAAATAAACATTTTTGAATTTGACAACGATTAAAATTAGATTCTGGTCGCTTCAACACTAGCAAATGTGCGTCATGAAAGCCGGAAGCCGGATTTCGACAACTATCCTTACTTCACAATGTTTATTTTGTTCTAAACCGTCGTACTTTGTCACGGATCGTTAACTAAATCGTCACACTGACATAATGCGCTATTTCGGCGACCACTGCTATTAGTGATGGCAGGACGACGGTATGTAGATAAACGGTATCAAATATCGGTATCGTAAAGCTACAAAACAATTTACGAGTATGTGTACCTATGTAAGTTACGACATGCACGCCGAGTAATTACATTCGGCCAACATACACTCACACACATAGTAAGTCGACGTTGCTCTGTGTGTGAAACCAGTAAAACTAAGCCATAAATGCCTTCGCCATTATGGTTTACTTTGTGTGCGTACTTAATTATTTAGTCGTTTTCGATTACATAGACAGACTCGGATACTTTCCTCTTCTCTGTCCTTTCATCCCATCTTAAATTCCTTTTTCCTAGCATCGGGAACGTGAGTGATAGGACTTCAATTGAATGATTGTTTGCAATAGCAATGGTATCACTATGAAGGCTAGCTTAACCGCTTATCATTATGCGAGCCGTGAGCTTATTTACCTTCTTGGTAGTATAAAATATATATACATAGCCTCACGTGTCTATCCTCGGTGTCGGTAGATTACACTCACATTCTGCAAACTATAATTTTAGGTTCAACGTCCCCTGTTGCCGTTTCTTAAGCATGGTATGAGACACCGTGCTGCTACTAAAGATTTTTTTACAGCTAGAACCCATAATATTGCCCGATCATGGAATCAAACCCACGCAAACCATTCGTAAAATATAAATCTCGTTTGTACGTTTGTCCTGCATAACCGCTAATTTGAATTAGATAGTCAGAAAGTTAAGAAGAAAAACGTGAAGCCCCTAGCTCTACGTCCAAAGAGCCCCAGTCTTTAATAAAACAATATAAAATACAAAATAAATCATTTCGTAACTTGTACAAGAGCAAACTTAGTTCATAATTGAGTTTTAATCCATCAAACTTTTAGAGTTGTGAGTGAAAAGAATAAGAGGGAGATATTCATTAATTAGCTTTTGTAAAAAATAACCGAATAAACTTATTTACAATAGTAGTAGTAGGTATTATTTATTATTGGAAATTAGCTTATATAATTTAATTTATGAATACTTATCATTAAAACAAGTTCGTCACCATGCCGCACACTGAATTTGGGTTCTATCTCCACATGGGACAGTAATTTGTGTGATTGAAAAATATTTGTTCCGAGTTTGGGTGATCTTTGCGTCTGTTGTTTCAATATTTATGAAATACCCCGCAATTGAGGGTTTAAGCGCAACATAGTAAAAACAATCGCGTAAACAGAAGACAATATTATAGTGAAAACTGGAAACAGAATAAGCCGTTTGTATCATCATGGCTGATATTGCCGTGACAAGAACAATAAGATAGCAGCACTTCTGCATATATCATGCACAATGCTACATGCTTATTCCCTTTCTTCTCCTAAAATTGTTAGTCCAAAAATCATTATCCATAACTAGATTGCTATAAACTTCAGTAACCATAATGTTCCAAAATTCGAAATTTCGATTTACGTTGTTATTTTTACTTCTAAAACTATTCTGTCATAATATTGGGTACTATAATAATTGCTCCTAATGTTGCATGAAATAAAGTCATATGTCCTAAGTATTGTATTATATAACGTGTATTATTCCGAATGTTCATGTATAATAAAATTTTAGTCCAAAACATTTGCTAAAAAGTAGATTGTAGTGACAGAAACGAATCGCTGTGAATTCGACTCCACGCAGTCTTGTATGCCCTACCCATAGAGTGTAATTTGTAATTTAGAATCGCGTAGGCGCGTAGAGGCAAGGCGGCCCGCGGGCTGAGGAGCAGGAGGCTGCGAGCGAGCCACCGCGGCTGAGGCTTCGCCGGCCAGCAAGCCGAAGCTGTGGTGGTGAGCAAAAGCCGTCTGCGACGATTAGCACTAGTGGAACCGCCGGAGATCCACAGCGCCGGAACCGTGACAAAAGCCAAGCTTTGTAATACAAATTAGTTTTAAAATTATTATTAGGATAAATAAACATTAAATAATTTGAGTGTACGACTTACAACTTTTAATTTATTTATTTATTTATTTATTTTAGGAAAGCTTACAGTCTAATAAGTACATTTGATCAGTTACAATTAAGGTACACATGTTGCTAATTACAAGCTTTCACTTAATTACAAGCTTTATATTATTATATTATTGATTGTAATATTTATGACAAATAAATTTAGGGCATATTGTGTTTAGGGGTTTTAATTTTATGACATGTGATATTATGTGACACTAAGTTCGGGCAAGCTATTATTCTGACAAATGATGATTATGACAAAAAAAATGGCTCTTTAAATTATGGATAAAAGTTAGGTAACACAATAGAGAACCAATAAAATAGATTCACAACTATATAACTACTATTTGTTGATCGTAAACAGAGTATCTAGTCTGTAAGCCAATACCGGTAACTGTACTAACATACAGTACGGTGCACTCCGTATGGATAACTCAGTAACTTGGTCATATTGGTCGTCGATATGTTATTTGGAATAGTTAAACTAGGTAAGCAATCGAGTCGTCCACACGCAACTGTCGTCTAATTTCCTGACGCCATTAACTGATGAACCATTGAGCTAATATCTAGTACGTACTAGAGGAGACAATCTCAAGTACATTTTGGTAACAGTAGTTAGAGTGCATGCTCTCTAGCTCAACTCACTGCTTCAGTGGCATAGCGGCAATATGTGCCACTGCGGTGCATGAGGTCTCATGTTTGAATCCCGGGTCGGGCAAGCAAAAATTTGTTGGGGATTTACTGTCAAGAAATTTTCAATAGCAGACCGGAGTTAGGCAGTTAGTGGTTTCTAACACCGCCAACTTCCTAACTCCGGTCTTGTTAAACACCCGCGTTAGTAAATCTGTTGGTCCGACATCTAATCCCTCTCTGGTCGTCTTGGATAGCCATACCATTGGATTATGAGACTTAGGGAATAGAGAGTGTCTTTGCGCTCACACTTGCGCACTAGAATAGCGCCCTCGCAGATGCCCAGTCTCCGTTAAGACTATCCTTTTTCTAACTCACTTAGCTGATTATTGCATCGACACATGCAACATTTTTATATTTATAGCATGCCATCATATGTATTACGTTTCTGCTTAATTAATATTGCATTCAAACTTATCGTTCCAGTAACCTCTTGGCTCAGAATGAGTGAGTTAGAGAGCATGCATGTGTGAATGCTCTGTAACTCACACTATTCGTGTTACAAAAAATGTACTTGCGAAGTCTCCTCTAGTACGTATTACTTAATAGCTCAATGTGATGAACTGAGTTACACGACGTATATGTAGGCTTTGTCTCAAGGGGCGCCTGTGGTTTCGATTTCTGGTGATACTCCCATATTACACTATTGCAATAGTAGGTACCTATTTGTTAATAATATGACTTATTTCTACATACATAGCATTAACTTGTTTCAGCAACAATGTGTAAGCAATTTTCGATGGATGTACTTCTTATAGACCGCGAACAATGTCGCAAGTTAAAATATTTTAACCATGTTTATCTACATACATATACACATAGTCCCTTAAGCAATAGCCAGGATGTATTGCATACACATTCCGCCAGCATTGATTTTAGATCCCACGTGATACAGTACAGTACCAGACACCTTACTGCTACTAAGATTTCCTTTACAAAAAACCTAATAATGCTTTAGATGACCTGAAAATCGAACCGGGGATATCAGGTTTTAACTAAATATAAGCGTAAAATTTCATCGAACCAACAAGGTAAAAATAATCCAAACAACTTCGAAAAATTATAGCTGGATCTAGATCAGACAATGTGTTGTGCTACCAATGAGGATGTTCATTCTAGAGGAGGGTCGAATACCGTACTGGACAAAAAATTGTGTCATCTACAAGTAGTTGTTCTTTGTGTCCGTTGTTTCAATGTTTGTAAAGACCCCACGATATAGGAGTTATTCTCCGCGCGAAATTATTCTTTATCTAAAAGTAAGTTTAAAATAAATCCAGTTAAATACCAAGGGACCTGAAGATAAACATTTTTATATGCAATCACTGTCAAAACATTAGTATGTTTTTTACATTCGCATTTATCGTACTTTAAATTTGTACTTTCGCATTTATCACATCAGTGAGCATTACCAACTATAAAACCACAGTCTTTTAGTAGTAACACAATGTTTTACTTTGTGCGTCTTTCTTAATTAGTCACATGAAGCTGTTTTCTGGTGTACGTAAAAGTCTCTTCGCCGCTCTCAGATTGTAAACATTTACTTAATTAATAAGGTATTCACAGGTAAGTAATTAATTCTTGGTGCCAATTCATTTCCTAGACACTTTTATGTAGCATAATAATTATACATTATATTTATAATTAATTTGCTAGACACTTTTATGTGGCATGTACTTGTTGAAATCAGTGTACAAGTGTCACCGATACTAATTATACTTTGATAAATAGATGTTATTAACTACGATTAATTAATTATTTTGTATTCAAGTACTGAGGCCCATTTTGTAATTATAAAATAGATTTCCTTTAATTGTCTTACATCGCGACTTTTTTCATTATGAATAGGGTTACGCTATAGTAGGTCTATAGTCCAGAATGCTGGCTCAGTGAAGGTTGGCAAACTTCACACACTTCTAGATTATTATGAAGAACACTGAGATATGCAGATTTTATCACGATGTTTTTCTTCTCCGTTAATACACACATAACATCACTCAATCAAACTTGACACCTTTACGTGATAACCCAAAGTTATCTCCACTAGAGTATTGCTGCTACTGCCGCAGACATTTTCTTAATAAAAAGTCTTACTTTGTTTTTCATAGTCGATTTTCAATAGTACGATGAAGTAACTAACAGTGTTAATTTATCGATATCGATTCCACTGTAATGCCAAAACAGGTAAAAACAAATACGTGGACATATTTCCACACTTTTATAGAAGAAACTCAATATTTTAAAACGAGTATCTAAACTATTGACAGCCTTAGTTTGTACTTTTCAAAGATTTCATTAACGATTGTGCTACGAATTAACTAACAATGTTATTTATCGATTTCCATTGCATCTCTTAAACTCTTACAAACAAGTAAAAACCAATAAGTAGACTAATTTAGATAAACTTACAAAGAGGCAACTCAATATTTAAAAAATAGTAGTAGCCTTATATTATTATTATTATATATATATATATATTATATATTATTGTCTAAATACAAAATTTCACACTTTTAAGGAGAAACTCAATATTTTAAAACCAGTATCCTTACTTGTCGTCTAAATGCAACTGGAAGATGGAGTATAGACGCAGGTGAGGCTGCATTGCGGTGCTAATCTGAGCTGAGGTGCTCCGTCCGTGTCGGTCGCGCCTGCTCGTATCACACACACATGGTGCCTACTGCAGTGTTATCTTACGTCACAGTTTTTTTCTACTGCCGACGAACAACATAGGGTGGGGAAATAATGTGGCCAGATTGTGGCGACAATTTTCGGCTAGTGTAGAAAAAAAGACAAAGTTATATTTACAGACCTTTTATTGCTTTTGTTTGTTTAACTTTCTTTTAAAAACTTAACAGAAATTGTGATGATTGCCATCACAATTTCGTAGTATTAAATTACGAGAATTTCAAAAAAGATAACATTTAACGATGAAGCTTAAATTGCGTCGAATCTCTACGTCAATCGTACTTTTTTGGTATAGGTACCGCTGATATTCTCTGTTCGATTTTTCTTTTTATTGTGTTAATTAGCAGATATAGTGTGGTATGCCTTTATATTAACGTTTTACATTTATATAATTATGTAGTTAGGTAATTGAAATAATGGATTTCAAATGTTTTATTAATAAAATTGTCAAATCGATTTAATAATTGGTTTTATTTGATCTTTCGTTTAGTGCTCCAATATTACATATTTAACTTAATTATGTATTTAAATTAATAATATACTTCATATTTAATATATCACTATAATGGAAAATTTTATTAAATTTGCTACATTTTATTATTTTACAAGCTATTATATAGCGTGCAATTTAATTATTAATAATATCTACCAGTGTGATAGTGCTGACTAATAACTCCACGAGGTATTAATTTAATAGCGTTGATGATATATTTAAAAACTTAATATGAGCCTTATTACTTAAAGTTACAGTCGCAATTTAAAATAACACACTTCATAATATGTAAACCGTGACTCCGCTCAGATATTTTCATTAAAATTTTATCAAAATAAAACAGAATTGTTTTTATTATATCTCGCATATTTTAAGCACGAGAAAATATTGAAGCACACTCAGTAACTAGTAATATCCTTGTTATGAGCTTGATTTATAACTCTTTTCATATACATATTAATCAGTAAACAAATGATAAAATAGTTCAAGTGTAAAGTAAAATAAAACTATCAAGATGTAAAATAGAAGTACCCTTAACAAAAAGGATAATCGTATTTCAACAAATCAATTTAGACAATCAAAATGTGTGAAAATTATTTGTGTAAATCATGAATGATTGAGCTGTGTCTAGATTATTAGATATACATCCAAACTGAATCAACATCAGATTTCTGGAGAGACTGTTTTATTATATATGTAACGGACAAGAATTACACCCAGACTCAGAACAATTATTTGTGGCTTCCACTTCTATTTGTGCCATGAGGTATTTAAACCTACAATATACATACATACGGCAGCGGCAAGACGACCGCTTGTCCGCTACGGTATTCGTTCAGTATATACGGTAATTTGGCCATTGAGTTCTGGCGACAAATATTTATATTTCTCAGTTCTAGTTGGACGACCACGCAGAGGTCTTGATCCCAAGGTCTATTAAATAGTTAATTATCGCTTGCTTTAACGGTGAAGAAAAACATCGCACATGTCTGGGAATTCTTTATAATGTTCTCGATGATATGTGAAGTCTGCTAACTAACCCGCACTGTGCCAGCGTGATAGGCCACTGAAGCTATGGTGTGGCTAACCCTTCTCAAAAAAGAAGCCCGTGCCCTGCAGTGCGACACTTTATAAATAGGGCTGATATTATTATGTTATATATTATTCATTTCTTAGTATTTTCATACATTATTTTTATTAGAAAATACATTCAGTACATGTTTGTAAACATGTTGTACATTTAGAGCGGAATTCTACTACAACGAGCTAGGTGTACAAAGAAGTTCCGGAAAAAACAAATGTCCCCCGGGTGGTACTGTGACGCCAACATAATAATACAGTGCTGAGATGTGGCGCTATCGCAACTACGTTAGGTCCCACGTTATCAACTTTATAACATATTGCAGCTGCAATTGTGAATTGTGTGCGTTTCCTTTTTATTTTCCGCCATAATACAATGCTGGTTGGGAAAGTCATTTCACACGCTGCAAACATTTTTACGGCGATATTCTGAAAAATGGAGGTATGCCGTGCTTTGCCATTAGTGTTGGAACGTGTTGCAAGAAAAGTAAAAATATCTCCTTCGTTCCCCTAAATGTTTCGCTCTAGAAAAAGGAGTTAAAAGTGTAGAGTGGATACTTGTTTTGTGTTGAGGTTTCGTAAACATACATGCTTGCCTGCGAGGGAAACTTCTAGTACCTACTTGTCTTTTTCAAAGAGTGTTTATGTGTGAAGGTATTTCTTTAGGATTTCACAACTCTTCTATACACTGTTTATTTAGAGGCGCAGAGGTAGTGACTGCAAATGATGTAAATAAGATCTCGGGTTCAATGCCCCCGGCATCAGGAAAAGTTTATTAGGTTATGACTGCAAGAAATTCTTCGTAGCTAAGTCGGAGACGGTGTCCGTTAGTATGGCATTAGGATATGGCAGTATAGCATTACCCTCCATTAAGTGGGACCTAAAACCTTAGCTTGCAAAACGTGGTGTAATACACCTCCTGTTCCCTTTGTAGGATTTATTTAAATACAGAGACATTTCAGATAATTCTTTGGTTAAATATGACTATATAGTATGGTTCTATTCAATAGCTGCCAAATCTTATAAAGACATGCTGCGATGCTTTGCTTATGTAGTATGAATAGAAGATGAAGAGCAGAGGAAATCCGAACTGGATGCAAAACGCGATGCTTTTAAGTCTTAACCACCAGCAGACATATTTTATAACTACGTCGACGGTGTCCTCACGTGCACTCAATGTTCGCGCACGCTTACTCATAGGATTGGATATTGTAGTCATCAAAGGGCGCATGCGAGAGCTGATAATCCTTGCTCTTTTGCTAATAAGTAGTAGTAGTCACAATAGCCGAAATCGGCTGAGAAGTAAGAAATATAAGTAGTATATAAGCCATAGTACTGTTAGCAAATGTTAGTTACATAAGTAGGTGTTGCTACACGTGTATTTTAACGGCGAGAAACTATTCGGATCGTTCGAGATTGTTGTGCTAAGATGTTCGCATAGTCTTGAAGTTCTCGGAATTTAGATACAATAATCTGTAGGTACGACTACACCGACTTAGTAATTACAATATTATGTTGCGATGACTATGAACATCTACACCCAGTCTCGATTTAGCTATTTATTTTGAATGTAAAATATTTACTTGTGTAACGAACCTGCAACATTATAATATATAATAATATTAGCCCTGTATTAAACCGTCCTACAAGCCTCTTCTCAGTGTGGGAAGGGTTTAGCCATAGTCCTTGGCGCTGATCCAGTGTGGGTTGGTAGACTTATCATATTTTCGAGAACATTATGGAGAACTCTTAGAAATGCAGATTTCGTCACGATATTTACCTTTACCGTTAAAACAAACGATAATTAACTATTTAACACGCACATAACTTCGAAAAGTTAGAGATCGCGCCTAGGGATAGAATTGAGACCTTTGCGTGGCAATACAACGTTTTTCCACTAGGCTATTGCTTGCTTGCCTGACTTGCAATATTCTTACGGTATATTTTTAGTAGGTATATGTATTGAAAGATGATAAGTGATATGACGTTATAACAATTTAGTTAATAACTATTAAACCTGTAAACATTTTTCATATCCTTTTTCCTTTCCTAAGAGAATCCCTGTATCGCGGCGAATTCACAAACTTTGAAACAACCTACGCATAGAACACCCAGACTAGGCTCGACTATTTGTGGATGTGAATGAAATGTTTTTCTTGTGTACAGATTGAAAACCCCACCAATTGACGCACTGGTAGTATGCGATATCCGTGCAGTTAATGATAATTATTCGAAAATTTGATTAAAGTCGATTGTAAGACCAAACCACCACTTGTTTATTCTTAAAATCTTGTTACAATACGACATTCGTTTCTCCTTGATCACCCAAACGCAATGCTTTTCCATTGTGACTGCTGGATGCCTGCTAACTTAACTACTCGACTGATCATCATAAAATATCCATTGTCAGGGGTACAGAAAAGGTCATAACCTACTTTTCATCCAGAAAAAAATACTGTTCCAGAAGAAATTTATTGAAAAATCTAGATAAACGCGAGCGATGCCGCGGGCAAAATCTATTCTGCTATAAAAAAGAAAATCAGCAGCGGTCAGTTTAGCGTATTACTACTAACTCGGTGGCCCTATATTGCGCAGAACTTAAACATAACTGGCTAAACAATAACAATATACTACACCAGTATTTAACGCTTCGCAAATATGATCCTAACATACCTAAACATCCCACCTAACTACCAAACACCGGTATATACAATACAAACGTGACCCCAAGTTCCATTAGGTTATTACTCTAAGATAACATACACCTGAATTCAAATCTACTTAGTGTGTAAGTCAGTAACAAATACGTGTTTTACAACATAATCGTACCGTTGAGCAATGCAGGTAAGTTAAACCTTAATCAATTTCCCGACATTGACAAGAACTAGACTAATCAGGGAAGCTGAAAACTTTGCCTGCACCCCACACTGGGTGCCGCTGGCAGGTACTCTAATCTCGCTCTTATTACTCCACTGGATTTACCGCACAGCTTAAATATTTGTATAACTTATACCTTGCAAAGGTATCCGAGGAACCCTTTGGTGCATTATGAAGTTATACAGCTTTGTAGAACTTTTTTTTGTGGTGTTGGTTAATAAAATCGATATCTGTAGTTTTTGTAAATTAGTTATTGTACATATATGAATAGATGAATATGAATATACTATATATTGTGAATGACTAAGTTACTTTATTTGACAGTTGTTGTTTTAGTTTTAAGCAAGTAAGTATTTTTACAGTAATCCTAACAGTTACAGAGAAGTGAACATTTATTAACAGCTGCCCTGTCCAACGGTCACATAACTATAAACGCAAAAATAAATCTGTTGTACCTATCTTTTACAAGACAGTGAAAAGGTTAAGAGATTTTGTGGCTGTATAAACTAAATGTGAATAGATATACGTATACTTTGAAATTCTATTGCAAATCCAATGCATAGAATGTTGGTAAGAATTTGCTTGCCGGCTATGTTAACGATATGAAAGTTGTTTATATTTCATATAATTTACTTGATGAAAATAATAATTTTAAATATTCCTACGACGGGTAGTTCACTAATATGTGAAATATATGTTGAAAGAATAGAATAAGATGTTAACTAGTGTAAATATAGAAACTCAAATATTCTGCATGGATTTCTTAAAATACATCATATATAAACGTTAGTAGTAACCGATATCTCTCTACTTTCTCTTTACAATCTAATAATAGAACCACTATGCTCAATGTAGTAAGTAATTTAATAAAATGTTAGTAATATCTCTCGACTACTTGAAATATCTTTAAGCAGAGCTAGCTTTGAGAATAATATCTAATATTAGTATTGTTTATCTAAAATTCTGTCAATATTTATTAAAATAATGACTCAAAGACTACTAAAATGTCTTTATTTATGTATTTAGAAATTGGAACTGTGATGTAATAGCCTATCTTGTGACGTAGCTTTCGAGACAGATGTCGATTACAGAGAATATTCGAACAGACGGAGGGATTAAGTGATCAGCGCTCAATAGTTAATACGCACGGTATTAGTTACAGGCAAACTTGCAATCTATGGGATTAACGACTCAAAACATAAGGAACTTGAAGTGAAACTAGTCACATAACTAGTATATTTGTAATTGTTTTGATCATATCGCTTGTGCAGAAATGTAAATTATTAACGAGAAATAGTTAATCAAAGATTCATGTCATGAATTAACTTTTATTAATAATTAAAGCAATAATTAAAACAGGGCTTGAACGAAAACTTCGACAATTCGTTTTGCTGCTTTACTAATTTAGATTTATTATATTATAATTAAAATATATTCTTGGTCATATTATGTGTCACATGTTTAAAATAGCCTATACTTAGACTTTTAATGCAGTGATTATAATATATAAAAAAGCTGAAGCGTTAGGCAGATGTGATAAATTACACTAAGATATGGCCAGTTATCTGCGTCTGTTATTTTATTATATAGGAGGCAAACGAGCAGACGGATCGCCTGATGGTAAGCGATTACCGCCACCCATGGAAACTCGCAACACCAGAAGAGTCACAAGTGCATTGCCAGCCTTTTAAATTTCCCCCATCCCCAGGACGGGGGAAGGTTGGGCCTCCGGTACCCTCACTCACTCGATGGTACACAACGTAAGCGTTATTTCACGCTTGTTTTCTATGAGGCCGTGGTATCACTCCAATCGAGCCGGCCCATTCGTGCCGAAGCGTGGCTCTCCCACTATTATATGCTACCGAGCACAGTTCCAGTTAAATACTGACTAGTTCCTAAAAAAAGCAACTAAAACTGAACTACACTACACAGTCAGCATTGATGCTATCTACATAAGAGCAACGAGGCTGTTTACGTCATTGTACAGACCTAATTAGACCAGTAAGCTCGCGCTTATACTTGTCTTGTTAGTTCTGTTTACTTATTTAACAACCAATTAGAATATATCATAGTACAATTGCGGTGTATACAGAAACAGTCAGTCTGAGGATACATCTCATTACAAGTAATTGTATGGGGGAGAGAGAGTATTCTGCAAGGTAACATACGTACTTGTTCCATGTCTTTCCTTTCATCCGATCTTTAATTCATGTGCCAAGTGATGCCTCTGGTATTGCAAGGGGTTACGGTGTTACCGCTTACCATCAGGCGCATCGTATGATTGTTTGCCACTATGTTCTACGGAAGTGACTGCCTTTTTGGTCTAATTCAGATCATGAGATCTGGTTCTGTGTATTACTGAGTTAGGTAGTTGGCAGTTTCTTTTTTAATACACTTGCACGCAACCGAAAGGAGATCATGCGTAGGATCTAAGTACTATGATCGGGAATAAAAATTGCACTAGTGTTTGCGCACTTTAAAATCTCCTGCTTATATAAGTAGATAATCTGAAGATTGGCCGCCGCGAGCCATGACCGAGATTCAGTCTTGAGAATTAGGTATATAAAAAGACGAACAAGCAGTGTACGTTGACAAAACTAATTAGACAGGTGTAATCAAGATGGGTGTCTGCTCATTCAACAAGCAATTAGAAGGTCTAAAATAAACGTTAACGACAGTTTGTTACAACTGCTAATGGTATTTATTTGTGTAAGTGTGTTCGCTGTCTGTTGTTCGTAATCACACAAACGAAGTAATCAGGTTAAGTACACGCATTATTCTTTTATGGACAAGATTCGCGCCAATTGCGAACTGTGTTGCAATCAGCGGTATTGAGAGCTGGTGTTGTAACACTTAGCGGATTGATCGGTAATCTCGTTTCGATATTGTTTCAATAAAATTGGACTGAAAGTAGTTTCGATTTATTTATTTCCGGAAAATAGGATATTGTAGAGTATAATCAAACATTGGCTATGCTATATGGTAAAGTTACGTCAAAGGCTTGTTTGCGTAATTGCTATGTGGGCCCAGGTTTGCTACGCGAGTTGAACAAAGTGGTCTTGAGATTGCTAGGGTTTTTTAAATAGTAGCGCGGTCCCTAAAACTTATTATTATTTATTTGTAACTTTAGTGGGTATTAGCTGTAGTGATTAAATATATAATTTTGCCGATATCCCTAAAGAAGTACGCAGAGTTGGATTGTACCTACCTTTTGCCTGCTACAGTTTTAGATCCTACGTAATATGGGTGAGCGTATTGTTTTTTACTGAGCATAGTTGCAGACTCCGAACTGCTACTGAAAAATTATTGACAGCAAAACTCAATAACACTGCCCAACACGGAAATAAAAACCGAGACCTTATGCACAGCAGTCGCATTCGTTTTAACAAAGTGCCTCTGGTTAATGCCATCATTTTTATTCTTACACCAACAACATCATCTGAAACATTACTGTATTAAATTAATATTTTAACGCATACATTGAAACAATCGATACACAACATACAGTCTCGGAACGAAACTTTGTGGATCACACAACCTTGTAGGAATCATACCCACAAAGCTCGACGCACTACTAGTGGCGTGATGACCAGTTAAATCACAATGTTTTTAATCAATAAAAAATACTAAACGAAGCAATATAACAATACAATTACAATTTCCCATTTATCTAATTGACAATTCAGCCACGCATCGTAATTAAGGAGACTTTCCTTACGCAATAAGTTAGAATTAATATCTAGCGAACCGAAAATTCAATAAAATCCGTACAAACAATTTATTTTTATATTTATTTGAGATAAAACCAAAAATAATGAGTTATAAAATGAAAGAATTATGCAAGCTATTATCGCGAACGTTGTCTGAAAGGGAAAAATGTGGCTAATAAAATGTACACTATGTGTTTCCAATGTGGGTGGCAATAATCGTTTATTATCCAATGAACCGTGTCGTTTACCCTCTTAACCGGACTTTTAATTTAACGTCCACACATAGAGTACTGCCCAGAGCCGCCCAACCGGGGCTTAGAGACCACAATTTATTTTATCTGCCAAAAAAAACCTCTACAGCCGTTCAGTTTCAGTTCTTATGTTTTTATCTGTATCTTTCTGTATGAGAAACCGAATGCGTTTAAGAGAATCTTATATCAACAATGTTTTATCAATTATCTGTTCAGTACAGATATGTTCTCAGAATTATAAGTCTTAGCTACTTTAAGTCTAAATTTAATGCTATTTTCAAGACTTTACACATCTTTGGACACATTATAGAGAACTCGCAGACGTGCAGGACCTTTCAACGTATTTTGGCGTGTTGAAACACAGATGTTATTATTTTATTATAAAATAGGCACCATCAGACTGTAGGAATAATTCCTATATCGCATGGACTAGGACTACCCACATTTGGAACAACCATTTGTGGAACGCAAATTTCTGTCCCATGAGGATTCGAACCCACATTACTCGGCGTATGTGTGGTAATGACATTAGCGCAACCGTGAAAACTATTAAGCCACCCATGCAGTCTTTTACAATTGGATAACACAAAGAAGCGTTTGATGCTTTTTGACACTGAACTATCGTTGCTTTATGATTGAAACACATAGGTGTATGGTACCGAAAGTGCCGATATCCTATGGTACATAGGAAAAATATGAATACGCAAAGTAAGGCCGGCATGCAAATCTGAACTGAAAATTCAAAAGTTCATCGAGGTAACCGAGTTGCGGTGTGAATATTTTATTTGAAAACTTGTGAGCTAGAGCTAACAACTGTGAGTTAAGGTTTTTTCATATTGCAGTATTAAATTATCCACTGTCGGGCCTCGCACCCGAATATAAAAATGCATTTCGTGGCACTTTTTGCTCATATTAGCAAGTATTTGGCAACAGCCGTTACTGAAATGAGATCCTCGGGAGAGCCCGTCAGGAGTATGCAAATTTTTTATAATAAAATGTGTCGAGGAAATAATAAATATTCCAACTAGTAGCCGATATTTTTAGGGCGAAACGAACATACGGAATGCACAATGTGAGTGTGTGTCGATTCCGTTTCACATTCATACTAACAGTTCAATTCTGTATGTTCTGAAAATCATTCACTGCTATGACTTATTCTATAACAATAATTTCATACGCTAATGCACACAACACAATGGCATGGAAATAGAATTATTAATACTTAATAGTATTAATTCTATTTCCATGCCATTGTGTTGTGTGACATTATTTTGTCATATTCATTAAAAAATAATAACTTTAGTATTAAAACTAAGACGCAAAATGTTTTTAAATCGTCAAATAAAACGGACACGCACACGAAATAATCGAAGCATTCATTTGTAGTTTTAAAAGCGTTAACCGTTAATCTATCGCCCGCAGACGCACATCTTGAAGCTCGTTTACGATGGAATTATTACATCAGTCAGTTCCATTCGCAGACGGCCAAGGGGCACAAAATCTGTCTACAGCTTGTAACGGTTTTATTGCAAGCAGACTGGGAGCAAACACCCCCAGCGCCCGCCCACTTTTCACCCTAACAACTGTCGAATACGACTGCAAAATATTTTCTACTAATAAACGTGTTACTGCGCAGTATTTTTCATAATTATTACACATTTTGTTTTTATTATTTTAGGGTTGTTGAAATTGCTACGATGTGATAATGCTGGCCACAGCAGATATATTTTTATATTCATTTTTATTTCGCAGGGTTACGAATTTCGTGGAAAGGTATAGCAATAACATAAAAAGGAATATAACTTCACAAAAATATGGTATGTTCCCTAGGTATAGATTTTCTGTTTTCAGTTATCGTATATAAAAATCATTATCTTACCTATAATGTCTATCTTGTAGTGCTTTAGTGAATAACGTGAATCCTACATCACTTTTAATGGGTTTAATATTTACCAGTAACAAATCAGTAAGTTGTTTGTTGTTTAGCTGGTCGTAGGAATTGCGTTGAAATAACTATGAGTTAAGCCTCGAGGTGGTTGATGAATTTGTTAAAATATACCAAGGTAGGTACTATAATAACGAAGAAATATCATTGCAATTAACCTGAAATTAAGAAACGTTAGATTTTGTATCTTCAAGTTAAAGGTCAAATTAACAGCCGACGCGACGTTTTTTAAGACTATTTCTCAAATGTATATTTCGAGCTTTTTTTAATAAGAATAACGATGTGATTTAACTACTTTTTTTTAACTTTTCGGTAATCAGTTATAGATTGCCTTGTTGACATAAGTTGTCGTGGCTTCAGTATGCGCCTACACTTAAGACCAAACGTGGTTTGTGTCAGTAGTAGTATGGAATGTGGGAATGTGCCAGTATACTAATGAAAAGTGCATTTAATACATCTCTTTCTACCCTTTTAGTGTATATATCCTGTGCCCGATCTCTCTCCGGTCGTGTCGGATTACCGTCCCATCGGACCATGAGAGTGAGGGAACAGAGAGTGCACTTGAGTTTGCGCACACACTTGTGCACTATATCTCCTGTGCAGATGGCGTTAAGACTGGCCGCTGTGGCCGAAATTCGGTCTGGAGGACATTATTATATAAGTAGGTGTATGTCCTGAATAATTGCATATTAAAACCCATTAATAAATACAATATTTGTTTACGTACTTATTTCATCTGCATCGGTTCTCTTGCATATTTCGTAGAAATAATAATTGAAGTTTGTTCTATATATATCTATATCTATCTATCTACATGTCTGTATATTGAATAGGATTGTAAAGCAAGATTTAACCTTTTCAAAGAATGTCTGTTTGTGCCATAAAACTTGGAAATGATGACCTCTTTTAATAAAATCCTATTTAATGTGTACCTACGTCTACTTTAACTTTAGAACTGAGGCTTGTTTCATCTCAACCAGCTTAGTAGTTCGTAAGATCCAGAATTATCTCTATGTTATATTATGCAATCTGATATTAAATATAGGTCATGATCAATTGATTGATTAAACGTTGACAGTTTGGTATTATGGTAGCTATGCAAAACATTTAAAAATTACGTTCAAATTGCGATAATAAAACCACGTCCGACCCTAAATTCTTTTAATACTTTTTAACTTTACTAAAACCAATATAGTGTACATTAGAAAACTTGTGTTAGTTTAAGATGAACCTCCCGTTTTTATTTTAAATACGTGTCAAACAATGATATATGGCATTCGTATTGTATATGAATAGAAAGAATTCTCTAAAATCGGAATTAATTTAAATATTATGTTAAAAAGTTGCTTTACTTTAAATTATATTTATGTATAATCCAAAAAACGGAAATTATCCTTAAAAAACCCCGTAAAATGTTATCACATTAATTGATACCACATATACTACATGGTATTTTTTGACGCTTTACAAATTATGAACCTAATGTATTCAGTAGTTTAGCCAGAGGACAATTTTTTTTTTTATAATTTAGAACATCATGTGTAATGCAGGGATAAATGTCAAAGACCTCAAGCAGCGATATTAAAACAAAACAAACAAATGACAAAAAACACAAAAGGAAATTATAAAAAACAAAAGAAATACGGTCCATAATCTTGTGACGAAAAGAAATAGGTAAGTGTGTACTTATTACAATGGTGTTCCAATTTGTGTCTAATTTATTTTATTTATTTTGTTATATAAAATCATTTCTTGGTTTCTGCAAAAATAGGTTTACCAGCTTAAGGCAGTATATCATTTAAAGTTTTGCGCCACTTTGTATACTTATATATAATATATATATACATATATACAGGCTGATTGGTAAAGCCGGGTGGGTGCGACGCGCACAGTTTCCACATTTTATGGATATTTCATACAAATTTTCATAAAGTTTTTCTTTACAGGTTACACAGATATTATTTTTATTTTTGTACGTTTCGTCTAACCATAAATTATCACGTTCTTAAGTATGTACAATGTTTAACCAGTCACACTGTATATACAGGATGTCCCAGAATATGTGAAGGCAAGGACCAATTAACAGCGCTGGAAAAAAAGAAAAATTATGACATTTGTGTAAAAGTAAGAAAATCTAAGTTTTTAAAAGTACGACTTTTTAGACTTTTAACTACAGGTACATCGTGTTCGGCAAATTTTCTTTTTTTTCACTATTATAATTTGTGAAGAATTGATTCGTCAAACTAAAAGAGTTTTTTTTTAATTGACGTAGTTTTTAAATCGCCGCATTATTTTGTGTATTTTTTTGCACCAAAAATAAGATTTTTTTATTTTTACACAAATGCAATAAATTTTATTTTTTTTTATTTTGCGCGTTTGAAAGATCCTTGCCTAAAGATTCTCCCGTTACAATTTGATTCACATATTCTGGGACAGCCTGTAAATAGATTTCATTCATTGGTTTCGTTGCACAGAATAGGTGCAGCAGAACTAATATTTGTATATAATTTGCTGATAGTGCCCCGCGTTTTTATTCCGTTAAAATGTGGTATTGCATTTCTTAGCATTTTATCGTGTTTCAGGAGGCTATGCCAGGGAAAGAGATCCAGAGAGAGCAGCTTCTCTCACCTGCCTTCTCTTGGATACGCCCATGATATACTAAACCAGATTTTTGATACATGTTTCAATTATCATCAAATAATACTGTTGAACTGTTATTCTAACGCGCTATGCTTTCGTTTCCGATACTAATATACATATATGTATACGAACAAATTATTATGATTTTTTATTAATATTCAGTTAAATTAATGTCAGTTTCAATTTGAAGCAGAGTCTGTTATTTCATTAATACTAAATATGTAACTATAAAAGCGTTTTTTATTTCGTTTGGTTTCGTTTGTTATCTAGCATAAAGGAGTCTGCCCACTACACCGTCTCATAACATAACCGTGCTAGGATCGTATCAGACACGAAAAGCAACACGATACGTCCTGATGTCCGAACTGCTGGTCGGTGACGGAATGGTCAAGTGGGCATAGTCTTATACATTTTCTTACAAAGCCTAGCACGGTCATGGTATGAGACGGGGTAGTGGCAGACTGCTTAAAAGTGCATACATTATTAAAATCTCAACGTAATCAAAAATCATGTAATTTTTTGAAAATGTAATCTCTACTCAACTTCGTTGTGATACTGATGCCAAAAATATAGCAAATAAAACATATGTCAGTATTTTAAAAAGTTATTTTTGGACATTGTTTTTATGTGTGTATGTATGTTTAGATTTGACGATACAACTACTATAGTAAGTATTTAATTAGATTGGAAAATGAAACGAAATATACAGAAAGAAGCCAACGAATCTCAAATTTATTTACTTAATTTTGTTTATAATAGCAAGAAGGTCGTTAAAAATAACCATATTTTGCAATGTATTGGCTCCAAGTGTGGGTCGCATAATGTGTAAATCTGGGCAACTATTGAAGACGGTCTTTAAAAACGTAACAAGAAGATAAATCTTATCTGCAATGACAACGTTAACGAGAGAATAATAAAATTATCTGGAAACAACTTGCTCGCGCTAACAAGTTGATTGGAATCAAGGTGACTATTATAATCCAACCAATAGCTAAACATGACGTTTTAATAATAAATATTAACAATAAGTATACATTTTAATTAAGTGGTATTATAATATTCTTGCCTTCGTGGCAGTGAATGCGACTGCTGCGCATAAGATCTCGGGTACTAATCCCGGGTCGGGCGAAAAAAAGATTTTATGTACCTATTTCTGTTAAGAAGTCTTTAGCAGCCCGGAGTTAGGATGTTGGCGGTGTTAAACACCCGTGCCTTGGAAAGCACGTAAAGCCGTCGGACCTGCATCTGATCTCTCTCTAGTCGTGTCGGACCGTCCCGTCAAGGAACATACAGTGTACTTGTGTTTGCGCACATGATTGTGCAGTATAATATCTCCTGCGCTGCTGGCCAGTCTCCGTTAAGATTGGCCGCCGTGATGGAAATTAAGCCTAGAGGACACTATTATTATGATACATTCGAATTTCAAGAATGTTATTTTTAGGATTTTTAACATAAACTATTATTGAAAATGTTTTAGTTAGTCAATGGTTAGATAGGATTCTCAAAACCGTGACTACTACTGGCCAGACTGTAAAAATTTTGGCTACGAGCCCGTACGCCCCTTGACTTTCGTCCTTTTCATAGAAAGACGGAGCCCCGCTTCGCGGAACATTTATTTTTGGGTGGAACTTAAGAAGAAACCTAACAAATACCTATTAGGGGGGCCAACCTTGAGGTGCGAACGAGCTCGTAATTAATATTTTACACGAATAATTCCTATCCGGATTCAAATAAAGGTTTAAAATTATTACGTAATGTCCATGTTCGAAACAAACAAAGCAAATGAAGTTGCGGGTACATCTTGTAATAAAGTAGAAACGAACTATTTTTCTGTTAGGAATTTCATAGACACCAAACCAATACACTCTCTATTGTGTGAACCCAATGTATATATTAGGAAAACTTTTACTATAGCATAGGTATGACGATAGTAACGCGATAGTCATGTATGTTCTGCTCGTGGCTTCGCTTGCGTAAAAGTAGATTAGGTTATGTTGGCAACAGTACTTTTTTCAAAATAAACACTGCATCAAAGTTCAGGATTACTTTCGAATTAATATTTTTGATAAGTATGCAAATTTTTTTAGATTAAACTAAATGAAAATGTCGAGACTGTCCATTACTCATAAAAAAAAACTTTAAAATAGATCTGCAGTAAAAGATAAATTTATAGCCGGAAAAATAAAATTTATGCATAGTCTCGAATTCGTGTGTTATTAGAGTAAAGATTGAGATTCATCCTTTTTGTTTTATTTATTCATTTGCCATTTAAATTATTGTTACCAATAGTATTGATTATTAGTCTTTTAAACTCAACAAAAGTTTCGTAACCATAAATATGAATATTTCGTCCGCACAAGCCGCTCAAATTGTGGCATTGGTGCTTGGTGGCTTGGATCAACGAACGATTGCTAGAAATTTTAATTTAATCCAGTCTACAGTTTCTAGAGTATACCTAAGGTTTGTAGAGACAGGTTCTTACAAAAGGAGACCCGGTACCGGCAGAACTCGAGCAACCACCCGTCGTGACGACCAATTTATTGTTTCAACTTCCCTACGAAATCGTTTCCTAACGTCAGTAAACATCAAAACAGAGCTGAATGAAGTGCGTGGAGTAAACGTGAGTGCACGAACAATAAAAAGGAGGCTTAAGGAAGCGGCAATCACCCTTTTTAGACCAGCAAATGATCCAAAGCTGTCTGCAGCTCACAGACAAGCTCGTTTAAGATTTGCGCATGAACATCTTAATTGGACTGAAGAGCAATGGACCTCCATATTGTTCCCCGATGAGTGTAGGATATGTTTAAGTGGTGCAGACGGTTGCAAAAGAGTCTATTGTCGACGTGGGGAGAGATATGCTCAAAGTTGCAATGAGGAGCATGTTACTTTTGCAGGTAGTTCGTGTATGGTGTGGGGTGGCATTTCGATGATCAGGCGAACGGAACTTGTGTTCACCGACATGGTTCGTCAAGACGGTAGAAGAGGTGGTTTGACAGCACAACGCTATATAGCAGAGGTTTTAGAAGCACATGTGGTACCTTGCATGGGATTAATAGGCTAAAATTTTACTCTAATGCAAGATAATGAAATGAAGTTAACGAACCAAACTATAGGTTTCAATTTAAATTTGTATAAAAAGTTTGAATACTTGGTTAAAATGTTTATTTCAAAGGCGTCTTGAACATTGATGCAGTTTATGAGTCCGTCAATGTAATATGGTCTGTTACTTGGTGATATTATAGCTTTCAATAGGTGAAAAAATTTTAAAATTGTATTATTCGTTTTTGAGTTAAACCCTTCCAAATAAACAAAAATATTATCTTTCCTCTTTATAACATCAGTATGGATAACAAACAATAAAGCAATGTTACGCTTTGGTTTTTCCCGTTAAATGCAGTGTCAATTGCAGCGTGTCGTCTTGAGCCCACACTAACGCTGCAAATTTTAAGCACCGTATGACGCTTAAAATAACCGAGCACTAGAAACACTGTCTAATATGGATCTAAAGATATAAGCCTCATTGGACCATACTTAAATAGAACAGCTTGAAACTCAAAAGTACATCAAAATACATATTAATTGTTTATCAAAGAAAATAAATCGTCATTCGAATAATAAAAATCAGAGATAACGTAGGTACTAATCGACATTCAAATGAAGATTCTTGAAAAATTAATTATATTAGATGAGGTTTCTTATAATTATTTTCTAAATTTTATGAATCTTCCTTATACTTCCATTGCGCGAAATTGATATTGAACTTAAGTCTGTAAAGAACGTAACAACGCGTACCTACGTGGCATGCTTATTTTTAATACAATTCCATATTTGAGGTTAATACTCTATTATGCTCATCTCTCAACATCAGAAAGGTCCTCACGTTTTTTATATTGTGCCTAATACAAAAGCCAAGTACGTCTCAAGAGTAAAACATTATAAAGTGCTTCAGCCTTCAAGTACGAAGGGATTGGTACGAACAGTCATGATATAAAGGTTCAGCGATGCGCTGAAAACTTTCATCGCATTGTTTGAACGGCTGCGAGGTAATGTCACGAATAAAAACTATTGGAACTCGTTTGTTCTGTTCAGCATTTTTGAAACCACTAATACTAAAATATATTTTAAATAAGATATAAATTGATATTACGTTGGACCCTTAGCATAAGCGCATATGTCAGCGATCGATCCTGGTCCCTATTTCCAGGTAAAGTTTTATTACGTTAGTCTGTTATGAAACTCTCAGTAGCGTCACGGAGTCTAGAAATGTGCTTAATAGAGGGCAATAAGCCCTTCACTATTACTCAGAACATGGTTGACGAAATGTAGGTGTTTTTCATCTATGCATACACCTCAGAGAGATATATTGGTCGGAGTTTACATACCTACTCATAAATAATAACGAATTCATTGGTCCAGTTGAGTAAAGATGTTACTGTAGGGGTGTTATCCTTGAGAAGTCTTTATGACCGTAAATCCTTCTGCTTACTTTCAACACAAACCGTGGCTATAATTTTAAAAGTAATCCACTGATCACATTATTCTGCTGCTGACTTAACACTGTCAGCAAAAACAAGATGGCGGCGAAAATCTAATCTGAATCAGTGTCTGTTGTTCCGTGACTTATATTCCTTGGGCGTTCAACATTTTTTCTGTACACTCTCCCTCGAGTTTGTGTATGGTATTTATTGTTGCGGTATGTGAGAAACGATTTAGAATATCTCGGCAATCCAGTGACGTAACACATTCGCAAGAGCCAATCGTGAGATCTCACTGTTGGACATTGTTATTAGGATCCGTCAAGATAGTGAACAGACTTCGTGCTACAGTGTTGTACATTGTAATGGACTTATTGATTATTATTTAAGCCTTTGGTTTTTGTTTGATATAATGTTATAGCAGACATTTCGGAATTGCTATAAAATACTGTACTGCATCAACCATTTTATATTTATGACAACATCTTAACTCGTGCTTAAGAACATTTTCATTTATACAGAGCCATCTCTTATACTTACCACGTATCCAAAATACGTAAACTCGTTACCACATTGTGGTAATATTAGTTAAATGAAAGCGGAACTAACATGTTGCCCACTATCGTTCCCGACAGCAATTATGCAGGAGTTTGCAATTTGAAAATGTGTCGAGAACCTATGTTAATTATAATTAGCTTGGTTTTACCCTCGTGCTTAGTGTAACGAGTTCAGTTGCGGTAGTAATCCTCGCATTGTCTCCCCCATTTACCGATGACGGCATTATGTTTACTACACAAGCTTGGAGCAGACTTCTTGATAATATGCGAAAATACTTTGAATAACGGAGCAACACATGTGTAGACAATAAAGCCGGATTCGCACTTAGGGACATATTATACATGTCGACGTGTATTGAAGTACATTTCTGAGTCATTTAACACGAGGACGATACCGAGAGCGAATGTTAAAGGCTCCGATTCACTTAATATTTGCGCAACATGTATTTCGCATAAGTTTTCGAACGAGACGCAATATTTGTTGTCTTGTGTTTGCTTAAATATTAAAATCGGAGCTGTTTGTAACTACCGTACTGCTAGTACAAGCTACCTTTGAAAAAGGGTTACAGTATACGCAATAATGCAATTCGCGTTGCCGCGTATGTTGCTGATTTGCTAAAATATATGTACGGTGGTAGACCGTATAGTTGACCACACTGGCCATTTACGGTTGAAAGACTTCACACGTACTTACATCTATAAAATTTATTTTGAAAGTTTCCTTATGACGATCTTTTTGAACACCGAATATTTTTTTGCAATTGAAGTAATTTCTGCGTCGCGGGAGATTTTAAAAATATTCAACCAACAGAACACCCAGGCTCTAAACAACAAATTCTTGTCTCGTGTCATACCACAACACTCAACTTAGTGGCAATGGCGCGCAGGCGAGGCGAACGCTTAAGTCATTATCAAATAGTTGTGTGTAACTACGCATCTAGTATACATTTAATGCCTTTTGTGTGTATTTTGGATTTATACAAACTCTCTGTTGTAGCAGTTCAACGATAGGTACTGTCTAGGCTCTCTCAGTTTGCATAAATAATAACGGAATACATTTACGGGCACCCCAGCATGCTGTCTGCAGGATCTGTGCTCACGTTTCATTAGACGACAGAAGCGCTTTGAATACGACGTTAATTGGTCAATACCTGACTTGACTGTTGCCATCTCCCCAGCGCCGTCGACTGTTTTGGTTTTAATCCCTTCAAGAGGAATTTCATGTCAGCTCAACTGATCAATTTGTACGCATTTGCAGTTTATGTGTTCATTGTGTCTATTGTTTTAAATGTATTTTTATGCTAACTATGTTAACTAATATTATGAATGTTAATGTTAGTTTGTTTGTTGGTTACGCTTTTACGCCTTAACTATTCCGATCATCATGAAATTTCGCAAATACGTTGTCAGGGTAACAGAAAAAGATATAAGATACTTTTCACCCAGATAGACGTACTGCTCCCGAGGGATAGAAAATTGGCATAAGCGAGCAAAGCCGCGGGCAAAATCTAGTTGTCGATATAGTGGAGGATACTGATATAATGAACAGTTACAGTAAACTGTAGACGCTTGAAACGTGGTTACCCTGGAAAGAAGGCGGTGAATTGGCAGAATAAGGTTTAAGTTTCTTGTGCTAAAATAGAGCAGATTCTTACTTCTTATAAAAAATGGCGCATTGTTATTTGGCCGGATCTATTGCGAGCTTTTAGTAAAATACCACGTGACACAGAAATTATTCGACATTATGTTTAAATAAAAAATGGGAACGTATTTTTTCGAAACATTTTATTCATTTTTGAACAATGCGGGCTTTCTATGCTTTCAGTTATGGTATTCAACATTATAACAAAGGCGCAAAAGGTTCATGTTTATTAGACGTAAGAGGCATTTTGAATACGACTTTAACCGATCGATATCCAAAAATAACGTTACGCCTACATACGCTTATTTTTACGTATTGGACCTTTATTCTATTTTCACATACATACGTACATCGTCGCCCGCCTATAACCCTAAAGGGTGGCAGAGGTATATAACTCCCACATTATTGTAGCTAGGTATGGCTTAAGGGGTAGGCCCTTAAGCCATACTTAATAAGGGGCAAGGCTGTTGCCATACACCAGACGCTGCAAATTAAATTTTCTGTCAAGAATGTTTAAGTCTAGTATTCAAGCACTTTAACGTACCCGTTGTCGAAAATATTTCAGTTACACCTTGCCCGGTCCAGGAATTGATTTTGAGATCTCATGTATAGCAGTCAAATTCACACCGAAGCGCAATTCTCTTTTTATGACTGCCACTATGCCGAGTGTTGTGGGTTCGAATCCCACATGGGACAAAAATTTGTGTGATCCACAAATGGTTGTTCCGAAACTGGGTGTTCTTTGTGTCCGTTGTTTGAATGTTTGTAAAGTCACCACACAGGATTTATTCCTAATGCGGAAGTTGTCTTTTTCGAAAAGAGAAAAAGAAAAAGAAATAGTTTATATGCTAAAAATGTCGTGTGTACTCTGTTCTAACCTATATTTGGTTATATTGCCTCTCTCGCTTCGGTGGAAAATGGTCTTTAGCATCACGCGTTGCCTGACACAATGTCATTTTGAGTAATCTGGTAACAAATATTACGATCTGTTACGGAACGTTTGTTGGAGTACAGATGTATCGCGAGTGTAGCGTTGATTACTTTGAATCTCGTTCAAGTATACGTATTTAGTTTAATGATCGAAGTTGTGCGTGAACTGAAATGTTTCGTTAGTTGGTCTAACACACTATGTGTGCTCTTTTGTAAATTGCATTGAATCGTAATTTTGGCCTTTCAATTATAGTATACACTGTTCCAACAACTACACAGATAAATCAAGCTTGCCTTTGTAAGTTGACATAGATGATAAAAATGATACTTATAATGCTTATGACGACATTACTTGTGCTTAGGGCCATCTGTCGCTTGACACGAATATTATAACTTATCACATTTGTATCTAGTAGAATTGACTGTAGGTACGGTTAGCGAAGTGGCTTAAGTAATTGCTTCGCCACTGGCATCGAGCTGAGTATTATGGGTTCGATCACCACATGTGACAAAAAGTGAGATCTACAAATGGGTATTCTGTTGCGGATTTTCATTTAGTCTGTTGTTTTTCCGACACAGTATATATTACTAGTGTGGAGTTGTGGGAGTTGTGTCTCTCATGAAGACTATTTTCCTTTAAATATCTTGCCCATTGATACGTGTAGCTTAGAAAAATGCAACGATAAACAATAATTTATAGTTAATGCATTTTATTTTTAGTACATCAATAAATAAAGTGATTTTAACTGCGTATCGTTTTTAATTACCTTCAATCTACAATTAAACGCCTCTTCCTTTACTTCTTAAATACGGAATATAATAAACGTGTACATCTAAAATAAATAAGCCCCACAGTGCAGTGGTTCCAACTAACAACGACGCCGACGTTGGCTTGGTATAGGTATGTAGTCCGCACCTACTGAGGTAATGACGTTCGTAGAGAGTTTTCTATTTACCCGCTCAAAAGTAAGACGTTTCGAGCACTGAGCACTTGTGTTTGAATCCACTCAGGCTCGGGCTGACTAGTACTTTGTATTTCTTTGTGTTTTTCTATTAGGATGGCTTGTTAAGGTTGACAGACGTGGTTCCACAGCTAGTTAATATTTGCTACTGCAAATGTTCTTGTGTTATGTTTTATGTTTGTGTAATATTATGAAAACCAAGCAAGAGAAGGAAATTAAAAAAAAACTAAAATGTATATGGACTATGTAATACTTAGACATAGCTATAATAATAAGAAATTGTAATGAATATATACCTTAACTAATATCATAAATGCGAGTGTGAGTTCGTTTTCTTACGCTTTCACACCTAAGCTATTGATCGATCATCATAAGAGTTCGCATATACTTTGTCAGGGGTGCAAAAAAGCATGTAAGGTACCGTTTAGCAAAGAAAAATCTATTCCCGGGCGAAGATGCGGGAGAAAACTAGTAAACAATTAAAAGGAAATGAGAGAAAAGATAAGGAATAGTGTGTATAATCGATAATATGCTAATAGTTAACTTTAAAAAAATGTATTATTAGATTCATAAATTCATACAAAGCAACTATTACAAAAAAGGTTGTTTCCAAATCGGCTAAATAGTTTATCAACTAAATTAATGTCGAACCGTCGTGGTATGGCACTTGAGCCCATAAATTTTGTAGCTTAAATTTCTTGGCTGTGTTTTTAATATTTTTTTTTTACACTAATCCTAGTTGACCTAATTCTAGGGACATTACCACCATCACACACATAGCCTGCGCAGGAATGGCAGACAAAGCTTAACACACAGTGCTGTCGCATTCTCTTACATGCAATGACAATTATTCTTTACGAAGTGGCGGTAAGTACTTATTACTAGAAGATAGCCTGCAGCTTAATCCAGACTTTTTCCGTTCATATTCTTAGAAGATATGCTTTCTATTGTTATTTGGTGTGATATCTCTTTTGGCTGTGTACAATTTCTGCGAATTTAAACTCAATAAAGCTTTGTGCGAGACAGGTATTCCAGGCACAGCTCAATATCGCAAGTTACGCTTGTATCTACGTTGTCCATTTAACCTCTCAACCAATCCAGTTACCAAAATATAAAAAGCTATTCAAACTTAAGAAGACTATCATAACAAAATTTACGTTCTAAATAGTTTGGTTAACCTCGGATGCCGGCATCCTAGCGTTCGACGAGAGCTTAAGCAAATAAATTGCTTTTAAAAATTGTAGCATTGTTTTAATTGAATTAATCGATTAATATAATTTTACCTATTTAATGGCCATTAGCTGAATGATTCATTAACAGATTCTGGGTTCGCTGACATTATTAACTTCTATTTTAGCTTTCGGGTTTTGATCAACATTTATGGGGTGCGCCTCGGAGGCGTTCCATATTTAGATATTGCCGAGAACTCAGTCTCCATGAATTAATATATATGATACACTAGCTTTTGCCCGTCTTTCTTTGCATGTAAGAAGAAGCTGATCTACACACATTTGTTGAGGCTTCTAGTCGGCGTGTCAAAAGTGTCTTATTATTAATATTCCACTTCTAGCGACGTATCAAGATGCTACATGCATCAGATTTTAAGTTAGGCTTCCGGCAATACGACTATGAAAACCGCATATATTTTTGTGCAGTAGTTTGTGCGTGATTGGAGATATAGGTACAGACAGATAAAGATAATTTAATATATATATATATATAAGTAGGTTAGGTTAGGTTAGGTGTAGAAGTACTTTTTAAATAAAATATAGCTTATGTTACTCGGTGATAGTAAAGCTGTCTTATGGTGAAAGAATTTTTAAATCGGTTTAGTGATTTTTGATTTAAATCATTACAAACAAACAAATAATCAAATCTTTCCTCTTTATAATATAAGTATAGATTAGTTTAAATGATAATTTTGCTATCGATATCTTATCGATTCTATATCTTATAAAGAACCCTCACATTTCTTTTTAATATCTTCTATGTACAGATATCGGCCAGTTACAATTTTATGATATGTATAGATTCATACATTACTAGCTAACCCGCGCAACTTCGTCTGCTCCACATAAGAGAATTTTCCCCGTTTTGCAACATTTTTCATTAATGCTTCGCTCCTATCGTTCGTAGCGTGATTATTATATATTATATAGCCTAAAGCCTTCCTCGATAAATGTGCTATCCATGTTGGATAAAAGAATTTTTCAATTCGAACTAGTAGTTCCTGAGATTAGCGCGTTCAACCACACAAACAAACTCTTCAACTTTATAATATTAGTATAGCTTTATAATATTTATAGTTTTTGGGATTATTTTGTTTAGATTCAAATCCCACTAAGCTATCGAACAAGACATGTGCCCTTTTTTTTCCTTTTGTTCCCTTTTGTTTCCCTACTTGAAAATAAGCTATTTCAAAAACACTTGTCACGAATGCTTGCAAGCAAGAAAGATCAGCCGTATGTTGATGACTTCAGCTACTTATGGGCACCGTTCCAAACTTCGGGCTAAAACATGGCCGACAAAAACCCAATAATTAAAGAAATTTTCATTCAATTCTCAGATCCTGCCTTTTTAAACAGTAGTGAATTGTTGAATTCGTAATTTATCAATATTTTAGTCTACAATGTGATTAGCTGCGATAGCCTAGTGGGAGACCGTTGGACTGCCACGCAGATAACTCGAGATCAATCCCAAGGCATCTCTGACTTTTTGAAGTTAGAAGAAGTATATGCGTATTAAATAGTCAATTATCGCTCGCTTTTAAGATGAAGGCAAACATCGTGAAGAAACCTGCTTGTCTAATAGTTCTCCATAATGTTCTCGAAGATATGTGAAGTTTGCCAATCCGCACTGGGCCAGCGTGGTAGACTATGGCGTAGCTCTTCTCACACTGAAAGAAGGCCCGTGCTGTAGGACAGTTTAGTACAGGGCTGATATTATATAAGTTCTACAAACATACAGAATTATATTTGAAAACAACATTTAAGCACGTAATTGTATTAGGTGCCCTATTCAATGTTGTTTAGAATAATGAGAGAGCTCTTCAACCGCACGACAGATAGAGTGGGCGTCAAACTGTAAATGTGCACTCTTGACGCGAGTTGCGAGTTAACACGTTCGCGGCACACGATGGGATGGGCCCTAATTAATAAACTTCATTAATATGCATACTGATATTATATTTGATCTGAACCTATTTTCTTTTGACATGAGGTTTAAAGGCAGCGTTAGTAATGAGATCGCCGGACTATCAAGCCAGGTCCCGAGTTTGGTCCCGAACAATCGATTTAGATTATTATTATATTATTATGATCGATAATCAAATTGTGATTGATGGATTTAGATTATTAATTAGTAAATCTAATAAAATCATTAGATTATTATAACCTTCTTGTTATAGCCTCCATTCCTAGACGTGTGACTAAGTGCGTAAATAGGCTAGCTAAAGCATAATAGCAAAACACACATAGACTACAAAATAAATCAGCACTAAGAATTTCTTGACAGAAAATATGTATACATATGTTCAATAACCTTTGACCGATCCGTAGGTATATCGAAAAAGGGACAACACGATCGATCGTTTAAACGCAGACTTATGCTGCGATACAGTGGAGAACATATTTTTGTATTTAGTATTTTTATTATTATGAAATGCTTATGCTAGTTGTAGCCCAAAATACGCTTTTGCATTGCACTATGTAATTGCCCTAAAAGCTGCCAAAACTATGTTCGACTTTTCTATAGGTATGGTTTACTCGGTACATAATTACTCTGCGAACTGTATAAAGCGTTATTTAAATACGAAAGTTTTCAAATTGTAATAAACATTAAGCGTTCATTAATTCTGCCTGTTACTTTCCGCGTGACACGTGAACAATGTTGGTTTCAAATCATGACTTAACTTGTGACTGCTTGCTACTATGCAAGTTAATTAGGTTACAAAACATTTTATAGACCACGTGTTTATATTGAGTAACTTAAGCTGATATTCTGCTACCTAACTTTATTATTATCATCCCTATTGACGTCGATCTTGTATTCTAGTTTAATATGCTCGAATAACAGCTTTCCAATCTGCTATTGGAGAGCCAAGTCTCGAAATAAAACTGTTCATAATAGACTAGCCTAATAAACATTAAATGTAAACAGAAATTCTAATTTTACGTTTGTTTTGATTTACATAGTAGAATACCGTTTGTGATATTTATGACACTGAGGCTAGATCGGCAATCTATTTTGAACAGTTTTTATCGCGAGATAGCCTGGGCTCCAAAGGGATGATGATGAGAGGGGAAGTTTAGCTGGAAATCAGAATATTTAAGTGACAGTACACGTGGATTAAGAAATAACTGGCGCTGGAAAGAGACTCGATTAAATTCCTTTCACCGTACAAATCTTCCTCTTTAGGAAATAACATTGCAATAACAGAGTAAATCTGTCTTTACAGCGTCAAATAATACGAATTTTATTATACCCAAATCATTAAGAAAAATAAAAGAGGTCTGATGAGTCTTTTGTTCGCGAATTGCTCGCTGCTTCTCCTGTTTTTAAAGCCTTTCGCCCTTGCGAAAGTATCAAATGTCTCTTTATACCGGGCTATAAAAGGGCCCTATTTTAAATTACAATTTCGAGACAAGCACGTCGATCCGGACAAGTGGCTTAAAACAAAATGAACATCGTTTTTAATCATAGAGTTTAAAATTAGTTCCCTTTGAAACACTGCGTGTTTCCCTAGAGCTCGTTCAAAGGGAATACTGACAAAAAATCTTTAACAATTGCTCGTAACAAAAAAGCATAACAATATTAGTGAAGCCACAGCCATTCCTTTATAGGAATAAAACGACTAACAATAAAGTAGCGATGCGTATAATACGCGCCATGAACAAAACGGTACAGTTTATGGTTTCATTAATTTAATTTGAACCAAACGCGCCTATTGTTGTTCGTCCCTAAAAAGGGATTTCCAGCATAAAAAAACAATTTGCTAACTTCACCGACCCACATTAATAATGATGATAATTTTCAAATAGGTATATATTGCCATTGTTTCAGCCCACATTGTTTCAAAAATATTTTTATGGCGAGTGACCGTGCCAAATGTGAGCGGAGGTAGGCGCAATAAACATTTAACTTACCCAGAACAACTCGCCGAGAACTTTTGTTCTGTAACGCGTATACTAAGTGATTGCGACAAGCGGTCCTTAAAATGAAATCGTTTCGTGCACAATTCTACTACATTGTTTCTTCATGTTATTCTTAACTTTATGGACGTTTTGTAGCTTAATAAAAGCCATACACAATAAAAATGTATATACAAATATAGTGTGATATAACGCTATATGTCGATATTATTCTTTACTACAAAGTAAATGTAATATCGCAATTGTAGTATCAAGTCTACTATCTAACTTATGTTATTTATGAATAAGATAATCCTTTTATAAAGTATTTAAGATAACCAAACAAATAGTATGTAACTTATCTCGGTTGGCATGAAAACTATGCAATTTATAAATATGGTAAATCACGCATCAAATATTTGAACAACGAAAATTACTTGTATTGTTTACGATTTTGGTTGGGCGACCACTTTAACGAGTGTACGAATATGAGTAAATAACTGATGTTATTAAACTATAAATAACACCGTGAAGTGACTGCAAGGTCCAGATAAACCTGGTGTCACGCGAACCAGTCGTGCTCAGCAGCTGCGCTCGAGTTGGAGTGGGAGCGCCTCTTTGCCCCCCAGCGGCGGCAAATAAAAGGACGGCCACACCTGGATCGCAACTCTTCCGCCGGCCGCCTTCTTAAAGTTAAGTGGTCCACTGTACTCCAACCGGACCTCGTACCGAAGCCTTCATCTAGAACCACGCCCTGTTAAATTTTGTATAATAAATATAATTCGCGTAATTTGTGTAAATCTCGAATTTAAGAACATGTAATTGCGAACTACATTGCTTAAATTATCTCCGCTACTTAGACTTCCCTGGTCGAGCACGTTCTAAAAACGTAACCGACTAGCACTACGATGCACTAGACATGTCCGTGCCATATAATATGTAAGTGAATAAAAATAGTAATGAAATTATTCCGAAATTAAAATATATAATATATGCGACAAATTTACACAAATACTTGATTTAACCGCCACTTAGCTCCTTTGATTCTAAAAATAGTTTGTTTTTATAAGACTTACAAGAAGCTTAAACCTTGTCAGAAAAAAAAACATTCTGAAAAGTATATAAAAATAGTACCTAATACCGATGCTGTAGACAAAAAGGTTATAGAAACTTAATGAATAATTATATTTACAATACGTTTATTAGACCTTCTGAGTATTTTAATTACCCAATATAGCCTTTAGCAAGAATTTTGTTTTGAATAAAATCGCGATTCTACCTGAACAGTGTATTTTTCATAGATATCTGTCGATATAAAAAGGACATGTCGATCGACTGTCCCGGTTCTGAAACTTAAAAGAAGAACAACACACTTTCACATTTATAATTTTGGTGAAAATATGGAACCAGATAATATATTTTTTTTAATTAAAAGCTGTTTATAAATCCGATACGGCCATTAAATACTAACACATATTTGTGTCTCGTACCCAGACACGGTTTATTTAAGCTACATATGCTATATTAATTAATTGATTTTGTAAGAATTGAAATTTTCTATGGATCGCAGACACCTATAAACTCTAGATTACCATTTAAGTGGCCTTTAATTTAATTAACCTGTATTTAAATTCATATTATGCAAAATATTTATATATATGTTACCTATTACTTTTAGTAATATAGCCTGTGAGTGGCAGCGGCCCAGTAGCGCCTAGATATATAGGTTTTCAATTGTGTCTTGCATTGAATAAATCTTCATCGCTTTTTACTTTCTTTTAAAGTTTATGTGATATATTCGTGAAATTAGCCTTTTTTTTTTTACTGACGTAATTCTTCAGCTATATGTTGGAAGGAATATCAAAACACAGAGCTGTGAAAGGACAACCTTGCTCTACTCTACTTTGACGTAAAAAGAATATATAGACAAATAGATTTTGACATTTTACATTAAATAGAATTCTCAATATTACAACAGTACTTAAAATATGCAGAATATTTATATGAAGGAGAATTATGTGAGTATTTCCAGTGCATTATTTCCATTCCATGAACTTACGTTGGAAATATCCTGTCAAGTTTTAGTACCTACCAGAATTGACTAGAAATATCTAGTGCTAATTGAATCTATAATATTGATGAAGTGGTTTTAAACAAAGGCCAATATAATCTTATTCAAGAGTCTGTATTACAATAACTCGTTACCTACTAAGTTCCGGCACTGTCTTCAGCACTGACCACGGTGGTAATTGCTTTTAGGAATTATGCTAAATAAAGTACAGTCTTTGTATAATTTACTTACATTCTGCAAACTTAATAGGTTGTGGTCAAATAAAAACGAAGATAACAGTCAGCTATGCCAGGAAAGATGGATTAAATGCATAAGAAATGTAAACAGGAACTGTTATGACAACGTGTGGTATGTCTTTGTAGGTTATGATGAGGAATAATTTGATAGCGTTGTGGAGTGAAAGATGATTAGTGGCAATAATTGAGAAAAGTACACCACGTTTGTTTAGGCATCTGGCAAGAATGGATGACAAAAGATTAATGACAATAGTAATATAAGGCATGTGTGAATAAGGGCAACGGAAAAGGCATCAGTGAACGTTCGTGAACGAATGAACGTACTTTTACAGATCAAGGCGCGCTGTGTAAACATGTACAATTAAGGGTAAACTGACAAACAAGGCACTATGTTATTATACAAGTAGTTGATTAGGTTATCAAAATAGGTGTAGCCTTAATTCCTAAAACTGATCAACCTATTACAACAATATTAGTAGGTCGACAATAACAATACTGATGATTCATAAAATTGTAGCACCCTGAGGCGATTTTAATGACGCAGCGCCGTTGCAAGAGCGACTTATTTATCTCACCCTTTTAATGCTGTCATATACTTTGTAATTTTAAGAAAACCCTAAAAGAGAGGTCGTAAATTACAGGCTAGTTTCTAAACTCTGTACCATAGCCAAAGTTTTTCAGAGATTGGTGTCTGTTCAAGTTCAAGTTTAGTTCTGGTTTTCTCAAAGGCCTACATACTACATAGTACAAAGTACATAGTATATAATACATAACATGGTACACGGTACAGTGGAAATTAGCCTTGATGTAGTATAAACTTACTGATTAAACTTGATCTATTAAAATCAGCTGGTCCTGACCATATATCTCCAAAATTACTATTAGGATGTGCTAAAATGATAGCCGGTCCCATCTCATTGTTATTTAAAAAATTACTTTCTACTTGCATTATGCCACAAATCTGGAAGAAGGCCTTTATAATTCCTGTCCTAAAATCCTCTGTTTTTTTTGCTTGAGTAGTTGGTATTTTTAGAGAACGGGTGAAATGAATAAGTATCATATGCTCGGACGGTGTTAGTTGACATGTACATATTTTTGTATTCTATATAATAGTCATATATATATAATAGTCAATAGGCCAGCCCAGCTTCTACTAGCCATAGTTCCAGACTCTGTATTGTGACATGTAGACAAAACCAATTACACATTTGCTTATCCAGATCAAAAATCTTACTTCAGGTAGTTGCGTAACTTAGAATACCATATAAAATTTTACTAAAAGTAACCACATCTTTTCAAAGTCATTATTTACTGGCAATTTCATAAATAAATTTCCACATTTATTAGGTTTAAATAATTCTGATTGATGCGCTGACTTCCTAATGATTAAAGATTTATTTCTAATTTGTGATGCAATCAAAGGTTCGCAATCCACAAATTATAAATTTAAGTATTTAGCTTATAAAAATTATATAACCTAAATACTTTAATTACAAAGGTACATAAATAGTAATTTAAGTATTTAGCTTATATAATTTTTAATTTATTCTATTCGGAAAACAAACTTTCTATTACTATTTTACAAATCTTATAAATTATATCTCTGAACCATTTATATGTTTGTTAATAATAGCAATATAGTGCTTTTGAATGTAGGCATAACATAAGGTATTTTTTTCCTTTTTTTTTTAACCTTGAATAACAATATATAATAATATCAGCCCTGTAATAAACTGTTCCACTGCTGGGCACGGGCCTTTTCTCTGTGCGAGAAGGGTTAGGCTATAGTCCACCACATCACGCTGGCCCAATGCGGGTTGGCAGACTTCCCATGTCTTCGAGTACATTTTGGAGAACTCTCAGTTATGCAGGGTTCTTCACGATGTTTTTCTTCACCGTAAGGCCTCGGGTTCGATGGTAGCCACGGCGGCGCTGGGAGCGGCGCGGCGTGGCAACGCAGACCCGGTCTCGAAGACTGTGGGCAGATCGCACGGCACTAGAGCGGCGCAGTGTTGTGGTAAGAGAAATTTGTGTCTTTGTTCGCAAACGAAATGTCTGAACAGCGACGACAATATATTTCTGATACAAACTTCAGCTGTTAACAAGCAAAAAATAAAATGCACAATACTTCATCAATGGAGACGCGCGGGCACCGCTAGACTGGTGCGCATCGCTCGTTCCATATAAATCTATGCATTGAAACACGCCGCGGCCGCCACCGCCCCGCGCCCGCTGTCTTCGTGTCCGTAGCCTTAAAGCGAGCAATAATTAACTAATACGCAAATACGATTCAAAAAGTCAGAGGTGTACGCCTTAGGATCGAACTCGAGACCTCTGCGTGGCAGTTCAACAATCACCCACTATGCTATCGCTGCGTTTTACAATATATCAATACATAAAATAACAAAGTTGTGGATGTTCTACTAAAAAACTTTCAGTAGCCGGACGGATTATACAGTTGCGGCAGATGGACGGTTTTGGGCTAGTACGCCACATAAAGCCCGTCACAGACGTAGCTATAATATATATCGATATAATATATATAATGTATATCGAGATATATATTATAGTATAGCCAGCTACCACACACGGGAGCTATACTATAATATATATTTTGCCTTCACTCGGTTTGCGGTCGTCCTTTGAAGCGCACGATTTTAAAGCTTATTTTCTGTACAGGTTGTTCAAATTTTGAAATAACACTATAATCAATCTAGGTACCTAAATGAATTCGACAAGAGCACTACTTTTAGATCTAATTGAAAGTTCCTCAGAGGATGATTCCGATGCTGTATTTGATATGCATGTTGCCTTGTCAGGAACGAAAAATAGAACCATCTGGGTAGAGTCGCATATAAAATAAAAGAGAACTCATGGCGAATTTATTTTCGTACCATTATTTATCATCTAATAAATTTGCACAGTATTTTAAAAGTTTAAACACGTCATTTATGGAGCTTCATGAATTGATAAAAAATTATTTAATAAAACGCGATACGTTTATGCGCAAAAGCATTAGTTCTGAAGAACGTCTTGCAGTATGCTTGAGGTAAAAATTAAAAACAAATAAAATGAGAAATGCTCGTGCGCATCGAGCACGGGCGTCGGGCAGGCGTTCGGTGAACAAATGAAACATCCCGTATCCTCAAATTATATCAAAATATATATTAATATACCAAAATATATATCAATATGCCAAATAATACCGAGATATATATGTCGACATATTTTGGAGATGTCATAGAAATATATATTATAGCTACGTCTGTGACGGGCTTTAGTCTTGGAAGCTTGTGAAATGTGGGACGCACACAGTTCTACCTAAAACTATACAGACAAGCAGGTTATGTTAGAACTATAGTATGTATGTACAATGCGGCAAATTTACAGTGAAATGCTATTATTTACAAGAAAAGAAATACATATTATAAGGCTACACAATAGAAACGGAATACCGGCGATATATTGAATACTTTTTATCCAAAAATATCAATTGAAACCTAGTTTTTGTCGATGGAGTCAAAACGGAAAAAGGAATATAGATTTTGCGAATAAAATTCAGAGCCACATACTCGGAATGTTACTCTCTGGAGACTGTGCATGTGATCAGGAAATATTTGTGTACAACAGTGTTGCTGCAGTTTACATACGAGAATCCATCTACATATAAAAATAAATAACCAACGTAGAGGATGCGCACACCTGCGGACCAGCGGGGTAATCTCTAGTGCCCGTATTTTAAGTATGTGTGATAATTTTAAATACAATTTTAATCGTAACTAATATTATAAATGTGGATGTGAGTTTGTTTGTTTGTTACGCTTTCACGCCTTAACAACTTAACCAATAATTATCAAATTTCGCATACACATTGTCAGGGGTAGGTACAGGACAATATATAAAGTACATAACATTTAAAAAAACACAAAAAAAATGACGACCTGACGACATAACCTTTATAGTTACGCGAGCGAAGCCGCGGGCAAAATCTAGTAACCAATATATTAAAATTACTACGCTGACATATTTGTTTTAAATCGACATGTTACTGACAGCTTTTCCGTCATTATCGTCTACCTATAATAACCTAAAGAGATGATGCAATTTTAGTTTTATTTATCCTGCTCGTGATTATGTTTTTTTTATGCTATTATTGAACTGTTTCGTAAACTTCCTTGCATTGAACGTGCATTACATATTCATTTGAGCTGACTGATCTCTAATCAGTTATTGTCGAAGGCGTTAAATTCATCCCCGATTTCTTATCCTTTAGATAGTAGTCAATTCAAGCTCTCTTTATATATAAAGTACATTATGTTTATTATTATTAGCAAATGGAAATCCGTAGTCTCTGCCTACCCCCCTGGGAAACAGGCGTGAATCTATGTATGTATGTATGTATTTTTAATAACGTAATGTTCAGTAACATAATGTTTCATATTTCTTTTAAAATGTATGATGAATTAATTAATGTTAGATATGAATCTAAAACACAGTACGTAATTATTTTTATTATGCTTATTATGAACTGCCCTTTTATGAACCCCATATTCAGCGTAAAGATCTTTGTACTTAAGAATTGGCTAAATCATCGTCGTATAATTATCCTAATACTTAGTTTAAGATAGTTGTCACATCAAATTGTAAGAAAAAGACATCATCTTTAAGTAAAAGCTGGCAAAAATGGCTTTTGGTATTTGATTTATTTTTTCATGCTTGTCTTTATTTACACACACCAGTATGTAGCTACAATTCCAATCGACAACACAACGGACAATCCGATCCGAATCCAAGAGGACCAAACTCGGAACGCCTGGCGGTCGAAGTTTATCTACCTTATGGAACTTCGCAGCCCAATTATTGTTAGGTATCCGCAATGAATAGGGTTTACAGAACTCCTTAAGGAGACACTGCTTTTAGAGTATTGATTTTGTCCTTGATCGAAAATTCGCAAATACTTTGCAGAGTTGGCAACGTGATACAATAAAGCAGTATATAAGCTTCTTTGCCATTTACCAACAAATCAAATTTATCTGTACTTATTACTTATTTATAATTACTTTTTGAGCACGCCTTTGACCGCGAGAATTACTGTTTTTCCACGACGTTATTAGATGAACTGTGTCTTATATTTGACCCCATGATTAGTAGCTTGGGCCTGTCACAACTGTATCATAACCTCATCAATAGTGTTCAGTGTTAAGTTTTCGATTGATGTCGGAACAAACAGGCAAGCAATTCTAGTTACGATTGTTCTAGGTTTATTCACTTCTATATTATTATAGTTGATTGCAATTACTTTTCCAAAAAATATCTTAAGAACACTACCTTGTTACAGTTTTATTATAAAACTAGGTTTTCCCGCGGATTCGCTCGCGTAAATAAAGGCTAAGTTTGGTTGACCCTGACAACGTATATGCGAATTTTATAATGACTGGTAGAGTAGTTAAGGAGTAAAAAATAACAAACGAACTCACATTCGCAGTTATAATAAAACTTATGAATAATTATGAATAATTATGATAGTTAGGATCCACGGTAAAGGCCATTATTAGTTTTGATAACTTATTAGTCATATTGATGAGGCGCTCATAGTTAGTTGCACTCACTGATCGGTAAATGATTAGCGAGGTTAAACAACGTTGGGTGCGTTTAGTCTATAGATGGATGACCGCTTAGTGGTATTTCATCTGAGCGTGCTTCGGAGGGCACGTAAAAAATGTCGGTCCCGGTTGTCGTCAAATTGACAGCAGTCGTTAAACCATGTCAGAAGCCTACAAGCGGCTTGAACAACTCTTGACAACACATTGGCCACTAACCACACGAAAAGAAGAAAGAAGAAGAAGTCATATTGATAATAATATAACCGACACTCATAATATGTAACATGACCACGCTTTTGTGGTAGCTACAACTAACTTAATCTAAGTAAGGTGTGAGAACACTACAAGCGTTATCACACGGAGTGAGGCGATTGCAGCGTAAGTTAGATTTCAGACAATACCCGTCGTTCGATGCAGTCAGGACTTTCCTAGAACCACGCCTGCGTCCCGACATTGCACTTCATAACAACATTATTGCAGTTGCGAAACAAACATAAAGCCATTGGCGATACCTACTCGACCTTACACTTAATACTTACTATTTATTCGTAGAAACTTCAAGTATTTGCATAGAAATATGTAGTATTGGTGCATGTTCACTGCAACCGTGTGCCATGCCTTCTCGCGCACTGTGAGGACCTTCGAAATAACTTTAGTTACATATTTCGCACGCTTAAAACGTATCTGTAGATTATTATTTGCGTACCGTCGGTTTTTTTTTGCTACTGCGGCTTGGTTGATAAACCCTGTGTCGTGGTAGTCTAAACAAATATTAAAACGACGAATATAAGGTATGTTGGCATTAAACGTATAAGTACCTAACCTTTGTGAAAGAAAATAAATTAACTTTATTATTATTATTATTATATAAACCCACTATGTTTGTAGCACCAAGTTACAGAATGCCGAATAAATAAATACATACATATTTTCACCCTTATATCCTATCAACCTGTTCTGGGAGAACAGGTAGGCAGAAGCCTATTACACCCAAATGTCGACAGCCATATTAGAGGCGCTACATATTAGGATACAATTCAAAACTTCATGCAACTATTAAACATTTCTGGACAAAACAACAAATAAATTAAATTTATTTTATTTTATTACAACATTTGCCGACCTGGGATTCGAACCGCTCCTCAAGCACATCAGTCGCATTCCCTACCATTGCGACATAGAAGCAATTTTATTAATTTGTTCTTTTATCTCAGCAATATAATATCTTGTATTTATATGTTACGTGTTATGTTGATTATACATGTGTCATCGAAATGAAGTAATGGTTTATTATAAATGGGTAATAATTATATTAGAGTATTAATAAAACAAACCTATTGACCTTTCCTCATTAGCGATCATGCTCGTAACTGTACTGTAGCCTTCGCTGTCTATGAAATAATATATATATACTATAATAAAAGAATATGAAAAGTTGTCCATGTTGTTTTGAGCGGGGCTCGGGACTGAAAAATGTGCAAGTTGGTGAGTGTCGCACTGTGGAACATGTTCCAATTAACGCAAACGAGCGGCGCCAGTGTCCAATGTTCCTCTGTTCTAATGTTCCACCGCCTCGCTGTTCACAGCTGACGATCTAATCTGACTGTTCGACATTGAATAACGTTATTGAAACTTAATATTATGTTGAACATACATTTTCTACCGTTGATAAAGTTTAAAGGTAACTTTTTTACAGTTAATATTTGCAGGTAGTGTCTCATTATAGCGCTGAGACGTTCCTCCTTTCCTTTTATATTTCACTTCTATTGTGCGGGGACAGTCATTTTAGGAGTCTCAACTTTATATACAACGTTCAAGATAAGTTTTACTTACTTATGATCATGTTATGTAGCATTCATAAGTAAGCGTAAGAAATTCTTATAAGCCTGATATGGTCTAGATACAATGCCTAACGATATCTGTAGTATTTGGAACTAATAGCTCCGGAGACTCACATACTTACTTTTTCTTGTAGTGCTCTGATGTGCTTTATGTACGGAATCCCACCAAAATAGCTTCATATTTACCACGGTATACCTCGTACATCTCTTGTAGGGAATAGTCGAAATACTTCAGGGGAAAATGAAAATGATTTACGCAAGTGTGCTATTTTCTTTTATTTATTAAATCACAACAACATTTTAAACAATAGATCGATGGTGATATTAATTGACACTATATCTATCTGTATGAATAAAGATGAATATACTCGTGTTGACAATATCCTGACCATACAAGTGTTAACGCTATGAAGACTCTTGCTCGGTAACCACCTATTTTATTTAAGCATCGATCTATAGCTATGTTCACCAAGTCGAGTTCTGACCTATCCCATATAAATTCTTCAACATTTCAATAATTTTCTACCATTCTTATCAAAATTCGACTCGTGAAAACTGATATTTTCAAAATTTATTCATCAAATTTTATATCTACTATCTATAGGTAAGTCAAATCCTTAGTGTGTTACTATTCGGGAAAATAGTTGTGAATGTTTCGATAAATTGTAAAACTAATTATTCTACTGCGATATTTGTTTTTGATTGCTCGAAAAAGATTACGTGATTACTTGATCCTAATTTGTTGAACACGAAACTCTATATCGAATAATCTTATAAGTATTTACATCATTTATTTGGCACGCACGAGGGTACTAACATATCACAAATTACACAAATGTATATAAGATACTTAATACAATCTGGTTTATTTTAACACAAAAGGTGGATGATAATATTATCAATAAGTAATATATATAACAGACAAATGTCAAAATGTGTGCAAATTTAAATTAACGTATCCAGATAGGACGATAGAATCCCTAGAAATCCTAGCGCACTCATAAAAAATTAACCGTAATATTGCCTTCCAAAATCAACCATACATAAACAACTAGAAATATAAACTATTACTTTTAAATTAATAATGTTTATTTGTTTAGCATCGATTGTCGACTGATGTTTGGTCAAAATGAACATCAATAAAATAAAATATATGTTTTCTTTTACATGACTTATGATACTTACAAATTCATATTAAAGAATTAAATTAACATAATTTTATTTTGGATGTCGTCGTTTTGATCGCTTTTCTGGCGATGTGAATTGTGAACGATAACTGTTTCTGTTTACTAGTCCTTTCTAGACTTTTTCAAAATATCCTAAATGTGTTAGTTTTTTAAACACTTATTACAAACGTGAATTGTAAAGTTTATGTGCTACTCGTATTACAAAATCATAAATGAATACCAGAAATTATATTATTACATCGGTTTACCTACTTGTAGTATTTCTAATCTAACTCTTTCGTGCAAATAAATAAAATGTTTCCATACCTAATCAAAAAATATAAAGACGGTCTTATTATGAATGATACTTATACTACATAATAATAAACATTTACACTCCATAAATTATAAAGGCGTGTGAAAATACAAAACGTACGTATTTGTTCCCAACAGATCGACGCTAGTATCAGTTAAATTCTCTGGGTATAGTTCATAAATTACTCTCATAATATTATTGTACTTAATTGGGAAAATTGGAAATACACCTACTTATAATTCGCGTCTAGAGTACAAGGTATATGAATAACGTAGTGACGAACAAGTTTTTGTACAAAGAGCTCACGCTGTTCTCGTTAGCTGGTAGAAACGAGCTCGGGGCGGCGGGGGCTGACACCGCGTGATTGTGGATTCGTGTCTCCTCATACGACCCACTTCCTTCACTCTCGTCTTCGTCGTCATCGGATGGCACCGTCGGCTGTTGCTTTAAAGCCTCAGCTCTAGGCCTTTCTGAATCTCTTAATATAGCATTCATATTCATTGTTGCAGGCACGGATTTTAAAGTAATTAGTTGAGGCAAACTGCTTGTAATTGCTGTCACTGGTTCAGCTCCGTCATCTATTATCGATTTATATATGTTATCATCCTCTGTGTCATTTACGTATTTAGAAAACAATTCACTGACGTTCAGTTCCTTCGCATTTGTATTACTAGATGTAAAGTTGAGTAACTCATTTCGCCATTCTAAAGAGAACGGTGCATTACAAAGATGAGTGTTGCAGACGCAGGTGATTCCAAACGAAGAGTTGTCTGAAGTCCGCACGGAGCAGGATTTCTTCGTGACGGAAGCACAAATCAACGACGAACGGAAATCTGTAGAAAGTATTAAAATAATTTTAATATTCTATTAGATTACTTGGCAAGCGTTTCGATTTTAAAAATATTATAAGTCTATCGTCGCGCGTCGACTATAAAGAAATATGATAATTTCCGTCCAATTTCGTTCACCGCGCTTATTCAACTCACAATAACATTACCATTCCTCGCTGAAAGAGCAATTTTTTCTTTGACATAGGTAGTAATAACATACTAGAATGTAATGAAATTACTCTTTAGGCGCTTTAGAGAATTTTATTTTCATTTCCTTTTACATGCGTTATTTGCAGACTTCATTTGGAATGTATTCGAATGTTTTATCGTACAGCTATGGGGAAATACAAATCGTTTCACAGATTGCAGATGCCTGCAGCTATTTATCGTGGTTGTTTTTGCTATAAATAACTGCGCTGTCGGCAATTCTTTCAAACTAAAAGAAAGATGCGAAGTTGTAAACTGTTTCAGCGTTTTGATAGATTTTAATGTGTTTTTCAGACGATAAGTTGGAGGTCGTGGTGGCACTGACCGGGGGCGGTGGCGGCGGTGGCACACAGCGGTCTCTCGGCGGGACACGTCACGGCTGCCCAGCTACTTGACTGCTCGCACGTCGCTGTTCCATTGGTGCCGCAGTTATAGCACCGGCGCGGCTGAATATCTGGGAACATATTATAAATTAAATATATTTTATTTTATTTAGTTTGCCAACAAGTAAGTATTATAAACATATATTTTTGTAAATCTACTCCCAGAATAATTCCTCTGTTGCGGGGTACATTCAAACAAGTCAAACAACTGACACAACGAACACCCAATTCATGACACATAAATGAAATTGCTAACACATTTACTAATTATAGGCGCTAAAAAACAAAAAAAACTTAAACCAGCACTTTTAAATATTCATCAAATATTTTGAGTAGAATAAAAACATGATACAGCTAGGGCCTTGTTCCTATATCAAGAAACCAGTCGTTTTAGCTATGGATAGTTAATTTTTTAGATCTATTCTATAAAAAATGTGTCATAATTTTAAAACGACTCGTTTCTTAATATGGGACTCGGGCCTAAGTGAACAAGTTTAGTTGGCAAACGGATACGCTGGAAAAGGGTTAGACAACTTTCGCCCAAGATAAGACAACTTTTTACCTAATCTACGTTTTAAAATAAGATTTTTTTGACAGAAGTCTCAAGTTTCAGACTAAACCTGATATGATCTTTAGCTCGCATTTTATATTAAGGTTGTCGATGAGACAGTATGGTTTTTTTTGTCATGTATTAACAAAAACATCAACCAACATGTAATTATGGCGGATTGAAACAACGAATACAGACAGACAATGAGCGTTATAACTTTAAATACAAATTGTATAACAGGTTATTGATATTTATTATTAATAATACATATTTATTTAGTATTAATAATAAATATAAATGTTTTTTTAAATTACCGTTGCTTTTTGTACAGAAGCAACGAAATTAGATGTAGAGCATAAACGGCAATTTCATAATTAAAGATTATATTCGTACGAGTAGTAGTACCCGGTAGACGGCAATAGGCTCGTCTTTTATTGCGTGGTACTTATAGAAATAGCTGTCGTAATGCGGGTGTGTACTTAATAAATACACTTATGATTTTCCGTCTACGAATATGATCTTTAATTATGAAATTGCCGTTTAAAGTTTTTATTTAAAGTTTTAAAATATTCTCGATAGCAACACGGAGTCTAAAATGTTTCAGACTCCATATTGCTATCGAGAATCGTTTCCGAAGCCGGGACCTCACATTCAGCATCTGGTGCTCTTGACATTGCTTGTTTTTGTTTTACCATAGTTTATATCCTTTAATGTATTACCGAAACGTAAGAAATAGTAGCACAAACTCTCTGTGCTACTATTGTATTTATTATGAGTAAATAAAACTGCATACTACAATATTTTCTTATTTTGTTATTAAACGGAAAATTGGTTAGATTACGACAAATCCATATTTGTTGACCTAAGTTCAAGGTGTAGGTCTAAACTCTATCTCAAAACATATGTATGTATCCCCAAAAGGATTATAGGAAAGGTCAGGTCATGTGAGGCTACGGTTGTAGGCACTTCTGTGTCAGTCGCTGAAGTAGTTCAAATTTCAGCGACTCACCCACCGGTCAAGGCAGGAGTAGGCATACCTTGGCAGGTTTAGTCGGTAGGACCCAGGACTATCTACCTTACCCCGGGTGAGCCCGACATAATCTCTCCGCTGCACTTTATTCCGCGGAGAGGGACGTGCAAATGGCATGCCCGCAGGTTAAAAAAAGGTTATGGTTGTAGGTATATTTCCTTTACCGGACACAGTTCAGACTCTAAGCTGCTACAGAGATTTTATGACAGAAATACGCGGCAACCAGGCAACTAGGCAGTCTAACAAAAACCCAATAGAATTGTATATCTGAAGTACTAATATAATTCCAAACAACAAATATCTTACCGCGGGGTGAAGTAGGCATATCGAGTGAATTCGATTAGGCTTTGTCGGAGACTTGGATCTGAGCCAGCAGAAAAAAACAAACAAGCTTTTATGAGCGCAGGTTATATTCCCAACAAAAATCTAAACTCAGGCCGGTGTTTATCCTTCGCTAACTATGTATGTACTGTCCACTGCGTTCTTATGTACTAATATACATAGACTTACGCCTGTATACTGCTAAAGGACACTCATATTTCACCAGCTATTTGTCAGAACGCATGTAAGAGGCTGCATTATTCATGTATAAAATCGGTCTTTATTTTATTATTAAATACGTCTTCTGCTTTAAGTAATATTTCCTAAGTCCAGGAGGACTTTACAAACATTAAACAACGGGTAAAACAACACCCAGACTCGAATGAACTATTCGTAGATCACAAAAATGTTTGTCCTGTGTGGGGATGGAACCCACAATGCTTGGCGCAGATACAGCGGCGAGACAACGACTTAAACCAATACGCCATCCGCACTCATAAAAGTAAAGATGCTAGGCTTCTTGCTGCTACTAAGAATATCCTTACAGAACATCTGATTAACTCTCCCCGACTCGGAATCTGCTGCTTAACTAATAAACGAAACAGAAAGTAAAAGATGATTAAAACAATCCATTAATCAGAAAATAATATTCTACCACATACACCCAACACCATCTAGCCCAAACTAAGCAGAGCTTGTACTATGGGTACTAGACAATGGATAAACATACATATGTATTACATAATTTTTTTTTTTGTAAATACATACATATTATACATAGAAACACCCAGACCAAGACAAACACCCATGTTCATGCACACAAATGTTTGACTTGTGCGGGAATCGAACCCGTGACCTCAGGCGTGGCAGTCAGTTACACTAACCACTACGCCATCGGGTCGTCGAAAATAAACTACTACTATTGCATTTAAAATTCTGATTTTCTTTTAAAATTCGATAAACCTCTTATAACACAGATTTGTCCGTCCGCCTGTCTGTTATTACAACTTTCAACTCAAGAACTGTAAGAACTAGAGACTGGCTGTCATACGCCATTCGACTCAGCATAGTCGATATACTCCGGAAATGACTATGACCTTTGACCTCTGACCTCAAGGTCACGTGGTATCACGTGACCTTTGCATATTACTTGAACTATTTTTTCGAACTCTAAGATTTACGGCAATTCATTGCCGTTTCTCACTTGTTTCTATATATAATCTACAATCTTGCTGAATGTGCAAAACAATTACATAAAATAATTTTTGATGTATGTACTTAGAACATAAACAAAAGCCTGCTTTTGTAACGTTAGCGTTAGGGGTGCAGATAAGGACGTCCCAGCTATAAAGAAGTCTAGGGTTTGAGGCCCGTGCCTTTTTAATGTGAGCCCACTCCATAAGAATAGCTGGATGTTTTAAATAGGAATACTAGTAATTAGTCAGCAATGCGGAAATCTGTTTTAAAGCTGAAGGGCATTTCACAATTTTGGAGGAAGAATCTTTTAAATTAGGTAAATGTCAAAGATAAACTGCTATATACGGATTTTATCGCGTTGTTTATTTGACACTTTATTACAACATTTTGAAAATTGTTACACTATTACTACTATTAAACTTTACTAATTTTTAAGCTAATTAAATTATTATTAAACTATATAGATTTAATTTATTTTTACACTTTCCCCGACGTTTCGGTTGCTTTTCAGCAGCCATGTTCACGGGGAGACTGAATCCGTCTGACTGAATCACTGTCTCCCCGTGACCATGGCTGCTGAAAAGCAACCGAAACGTCGGGGAAAGTGTAAAAATAAATTAAATCTAAATAGTTTAATAATAATTTAATTAGCTTAAAAATTAGTAAAGTTTAATAGTAGTAATAGAGTAACAATTTTCAAAATTTTGTAATAAAGTGTCAAATAAACAACGCGATAAAATCCGTATATAGCAGTTTAATTTCAATGAATAATATTCGCGTAAATAGAAGACAATATTATGTCAAAGATAATTCTAATTACTCTACATTGTTGATCAAGTACGGCTCATTACACAATCACAATGACCAAAAGCAAATTAGCAGACTTTCTAAAATTATTCCGTTCTGATTTGCCTTCGACCTATTTTTCTTCTTTATTAAAGAGAAAATATAAAGAACGATGTGTGAAACTTTATTTGAGCTACAATTATATTTTTAACTATTTTTAGCCAGTAATATTACACTTTATTCTTGAAATTCATGATTTTATAACACATTTTCTTTCAAGATAGCTAAGCACAAAAGAATGTCACCATCGTTCTAATGTTATTTTCGTATAATTTTCCATAAAGAGGTACTACTGGATACTGAGTTTGATTCAAGCGCGTGTTTCTTTAGTCGTAGTGATAGCTAGGTATACAATTAATTAATCATTTTATTATTCAGACAAATAAGTTAAAACTCGTGGCAAAAATAGCCAATATTAATTCTATTGTTTGTTGAAATATGTAGATACATATCCTATACGTTCTAGGTAACGAGATTTTTTGTAAGTAACATATTGTAAGTATACATTTATAATATCACCATCAAGGATAATAAAAAACTATAGCTAGTAGTGAACACAAACACATTATATTTGTTATAAGTAATTGCTTAGAACCAGTCGTATCATAACTCAAGTGAAGTTGAAAGTTTAACTTTGACACACACAGCCATAACAACAAATAAGTAAGGGTTGAGTTGCGGTGTGAACCAACCCTTCCTAACTTTGATCACGACTTGCCAACTACCTACACGATACGTATGTGGGTACACAAGTTGTAAATATACCCGCGAAGCATGACCTGCGCTGCGAAGCTTCTGCGTAGCGTCCTTAGTATTGCTTTTTTGTTTCTCATAACACGCCAAGGTAACGTGCGTAATTTTGTTATAATCTGATCTTTACCGAAGCAATTTGTGAACACATATTTATGTTGCGCTATATTACCTATAAGATAAACAGAATGACACAGTTTATTCTAAACTGTAGCAAACTTTGAGAATACAACGTAACCGCAATGCGGTGCAATATAAAAAGAAGAAACAACGAAACCTAGTTATTAGGTCAGCTTCGTTAGTTGTTTGAAACTAAATATAATAAGTTATTATTTCGAACATTTTTACTCTTATAAGCTTCGTAACGACTTAGAGAGTATACCTAATAACATTGTGCCATGTCTTATAACAGGGCTCTTGAAACTACATAAGTTGACTCATTAGACATGAACTATTTCAACTAGAGGATCTACTTCTTACTTGTGTCCCTCCATAACTCACCCAATGTATCATTTTGTTCATCCTCTAGCATAGTAACAACGAATTCCTTTAGTAATGTTATTATCATTTGAGCACGTGTAAGAGATTTGATCTTAGGATAAATAGCTTAGAACTGTGACAGGAATAAACTTCCCTTTGTGGTTAAAGAGGGTTTATTTTGGGACTCGTAGCTTTAGGCAAAATAGGGATTGAACTATCTACTATCCCAGTACTGACTGTCGACCCTAAGGCGTCGATCACGTGGTTTATAAGCTCTTTTATAGCTTACATTATTGTTTCATTAAATCGTTTGTTACTATTACGATGGTTATAAAAATGTTACGAGCGAACAATCAAACCGCTAGTGACTGCCGTGCTTGCACACGTTTATTACAAGCTCGGTTATATCGAATGCCATACAGTAACTCATAGTTATAGCTGGTATGAAAACCAAACTATTACCATGTCGATATACGAAGTTTGTGAATATAGAAACAGCGGTTTGTATCGTGGAACATATTTATGTTCCAAGTGAGTAAAATACTGGCAATTATATGAGTAAAATACTGGCAATTATATTTAATTTAAAAGAGCGGCCATGAGTTTCTTGCAGGTTTCTTAGCATAGGCTCAACCCTTTGCCTGAACCTATCAACTAACCTAAATGTAGCTTCAGTAACTTAGTAAACTCACTAACCTTTATAATTTGACGTTCATAAGTGTTACTTTGTGACCTAAATGAATAAATGATATTTGACTTTGACTGTGACTTAGTACCTTCTAATAAATAGTACACATTAACGCAATGTTATTTACACGATCTTATCTTCTAAATCAATGACATGTTATTTTCCTTCTTTTTATCTTCTAATTAATAATATGTAGTTTATAAGAATATAGTGTTTTTATAATATACGAACGCACGCTTCGTTCGTGTACGTTAAACACGTTATAACCTTAAATATAAATAGTTTTAATAAATTAATTAGCTTAAAAATTAGTAAAGTTCAATAGTATATAGTAGTAGTGTGACAGTTTCAAAATTTTGTAATAAAGTGTAAAATAAATAACGCGATCAAATCCGTATATAGTAGTTTAATTTCAATGAATAACATTCGCGTAAACAGAAGACAACATTACATATAACCTAATGTTTATAGTTATTCGATATTTTCAACAGTCTCATTAATGTGGTGAACTCTGTCCGAAACGAAACACAAATACAAACATTATATTTTCAATATAACATGTTTAATAACGTTCAAAATACTGAAGTTCTATGTTTGTTAAACACAAGTTTTGTATGCGCCGACTTCATGAGTGCGGGCGCTGTGAAACATATCCTATATATTTTATTTTCAACTGGACGATAAACTAAAGCTTATTGGGCCATTCGGGATACGAACATGCGCTAGTTCCGACTTCATTCAGCCGTTAAAAACGGACGATTTACAATGTAGTTTAGTATACTGTTAATCCTTTTATTTAAATTGTAACGTTAGGCAGAGTTCCACACAATCACATTTCGCCAGTTATGAATAACTTACACGTCATAAGTGGACATGCTGGTTGCGATCGACCGAGCACAGTATTAGATTCCGTACTACTAGTGAGAATTGCGTCACAGATTTAGTTCATCTGTGACGCAATTCTCATAATAGACAATAAAACTGCAATAGCTTCGCCACCTATTATGTAATACATCTCTATCTTTGGAATTTACAGATATGATTCTATGCTATGTTATACAAAAAGTTATTTACATAACATTATATAAAATAAAGTAAAAGTTCTGTTTGTTTTATTATCATGGCCTCATCCAGTTTCTGAAAGGCTGATCAAGATAAAAAAACGTTAAATCTCGGTCAAACGCTTGTCAGTCGCTGTTATTGACTGACTGAGTTAGCAACAGCCAACCACATCATTTGACATTTGTGTTTGAATTTGAAATTTCGTTGATTAGTCCCCATAAGACAACCAATTTCGGTGACATTAGGTATTGAGAAAGCTAATCTGAAGAAGGATATAAGCTACATTTAAAAAGCAAACGAAGTCACAAGTCAACTGGTACATTTATTATGTTTAGAATGTTACCTTAACATGAGTATTTTTTTGAGATTTTGGTTTAGCAACGAAATTCGGCAGTAATATTGACTGCTAAGGCCCTGATTGTAACAGGATATAAAACATCCCTCTGTATACAGACCGCCGCCCCCATTCAATAACCTTTTGAATCCCGGAAATTGGAAGATGGAAAGTCACATTAAAATATGTACATTTATTTTTGAGCGAGCTTGAGGATGTACGTATAAAAGAAAATGTGTGTAGGAAGATGTTTGTACCACGCTTTTCATACGAATATAGAAACCTAAGCTCTCATTTAATAAAAGGTTTGGTAAATATTAAATTAACGTATAAAATTTACCTTTTTCAGTGTGAAACGTAATAAGAAATTGAACAAAGAAAAAAAGGCCAATCGTTGTATTGTCTGTAAGTTATTAAATCGAAATCTCGGTACTAACAAATAATTTTAGTTTCATATGTTGCCTACCGTTACTATAGTTTGTAAAATATAGCTTGTGATATAGAGTGTCTGTGACAGTGATCAGAGTAAGACACTGCAGACTGCGAAGATCTGACGAATATAATCATATTACATTACAAATTATCGATAAATGATATTATTCTCATTGTATTCCTATAATAGTTGTAATTAAAGACAATATCATAATTAATCAAGAGGAATAGAAAATATATTTTTCTTTTGTTTTAACTACTATAAAAAAAATACAATGATGTAAATGATTGTCTAGTTTTGCACATTATACTCGTAAATAAAACGTTTTATCCGAATTTTTGTTAATCATCTTTATTTACATGCTTGATACTTTATAGTTTTGATAAGAGGAGGCTAGAAACGTCTCTGCATTCCTTGCCTCCTCTTAACTGTATTGGCAAGATTGATTGTTTTTTGACATTCTTTACCGTCACGAAATTCAGAATGTGATGGGCTGTCACACAACTCGAGATATATTTTACAGACTATAGTCGATAAATGAGTTAATGCATAGTTATAGCGCGGTAGCACTACGCTGCAGCAGGTAAATAATTGCCATAAAGCAGCACGATCGCAGCGATAGTAGCAGAGGAATTGTGAATGCGCTACATAGTAAAGAAATTTAGAAACGTTTTAACATATAAAAGCTTGCGCAACAGCTATTGATCTGTTTGCCAACCTTTAAAGCACAGACGATCAAAGATAAAGACAGTAATAAAAATAGAAAGTGTGTGTTTTGATGCTGGTATTTCCTCTTTATTTAAAGTAAATGCTTTATTTAATAACCTAACGTTAAATATTATAATTACATTGAATTATTATTATTGCGCTTGTAATTCGTCCACCCCACGCTACTTTCTCTTCCATCAAAACTTTTCTGTCACATTTATAGCAATTTATCAAAAAATGCTTTGAATGTGGCATCTTTTCTGATGATCGATTGAGTAGTTACGGTGTGAAAGCGTAACAAACAAACAAAATCACTTTCACATTTAAAATATTAGTAAGAAACTTTTCTTTTATAATACTAATTATGTGTATAACTGATTGTAAGTTACAACAGTAGCCTATGTTGCAGCTTGCAATCCATTTACATATGTATTCCAAAAGAGGTCGATACGTTGTTAGAGCACAAATAACGACCATAGAATTGCGTAGAATTTCAGGTACTTTCCGAGTCGTGCTCTTTCAAGCTTCAATGGGCATGCCGCTGCCTCTACATATTTAACTACAAAGTAAGTATTGATTCAGCAATTTCATGCGCAAGAATTTAAAACTAATAAATTCATAAACAACATTTTGAATCTAAAATTACAAGATGGCTCTAAGAGGTATTTCTAATGTTCATCAACAAAAAATTGTAGCTATCGAAGCGGTATGATAGAATCAAACTTTCTTTATGAACAACTCGATCGATTAACCATAAACATTTCTAATAGATGTGCACTGAAGTGTAACAGGAGAAGGGAAAAGTTATAAAAATCATACAACGGCATTTTATTTTAATTGTGAATCAGAAACTGTCGGTGAATAAAATTTTTGAGTCCTTTGAAGTGGGTTGTAGAAGTTGTTCCCACGTTCGCGCGCACCGCAGGTAACGTTGCGAGACTACAATTTCAACGAACCTCAGTCTGCGGTTACGACATAAAAATTCTTCTAATCCAAACAAACTATTTGCTTCCTTTTTATTAAAACTGATTTTGTACGCCGTGGTCCGGGTCTGCTGAATTTATTTTTGTCAAAAACAATGTTTTTTTTCTGCTTTCAATCTCGTTAGGGACTGCAGAATAATACTTATGTATCTTTGTTTTAAAGATGACGGAAATAAAACATACTTTCTCAACCACGTAGAAACAATTACAAATGCTGAATCATGGACACAAGATGAAACAAATTCGAAACAAAGATAGTTAACTATTTCAACTTCAATGCTATATGCATGTTACAAAAAGTGTTATGGCATGGGTATGTATGTATATAGCGTGTAACTAAAATGTGTGCTCATATTTTAGGACCGTTATGTTTATCTAGGAAATAACCTATCCTGACCTATCAAAACACATTATTTAAAATTTTATGACCATGCCAAACATTTTATTTATTTATTATCTACCTAAATATCGAAAAAAAAAACGGAGCACACACCTCACTATCAAAATTGCGCCTCATTTCGGGGTCACAGAGGTCACCGAGACAATTGTTTCTGTTATTTATGTATCGACTAAAATATTCTGTCAGTCGATAACAAACTGCTATATCTTCAAGAAAATAATGTATACTTATTTATTAGGATTAGGCTTTATTTGTCGCTGTTTTCCATTGTGAAGGGGCTATATTAAGTGACGCTTAAATATCACTACACCTTTCTGTCACACACTTTATATAAGTTAAGAAACTTTATATTATTATATAAGTTAACAGTATTTGAGATTTTTAATTACAAAAACAAAGAGTAATTTTTTTTATTTTCCTTTTTCAATTGTATTGATGAGCCGCTCCGGCACTTGTATTTCTTAGTATACCTATATATACATAACTTGTGTTTCTCAGATAAATGAATATTGTATTCTTATGAGAAAATAAACCATTAAACCATAATGGTTTGGTCCATTGTTCAAATTAGTTGGCAGTATAACTCCCAGTTGTAAAAAGATAATTACACTGGCCAGAAAAAGGCTGTTCAAGTCAAATGTATAGTTGCTGTGATTGGTTGAATGAATTAGCATCAGCAGCCAATCCAATCAATTGATATAGGATTAATTTTGACACGTGGTTGATTAGCCTTTTAGAAACTGGGTCGTAGAGTGCTATTAGCACGAAGAGACTATTAGCAGAAGAGAAAACGTTGTTAGCAGCTAGTATATAATTTTCCTTTTAGTTTCCAACGTGAAGTATTTTTAAAGACGTATTGCACGATCGACGAGTTATTTCAAGTGACGTTCTCCAATGAGCCTTGGACTGTGGGCTCAGTCAAAGCGGGCCAACATTTGTTTTATCGACCTATAAATGAGTCTGCCTTGTATCAATGTTTGTGTATTCATCCTAACTAATATTGTAAATGCGAATTTAAGTTTGTTTGTTAATTTCTCATCCTAAAAATTCGCTACACGGTACTACTCGGTACACGTTATCATGGGTCCAGAAAAGGACATAAGTTACTTTTAATCCAGTAAAACTAATGTTTCCAAAAGATAAAAATTTTACATAACCTACATTCACGCGAGTGACGCTGCGGGCAAAACCTAGTAATACTATAAATGCGAATGTGAGTTTGTTACGCTTGCACGCCTTAACTCTCTACTGATCATCATGAAATTTCGCTTACACGTTGTCAGGGATCTGGAAGAAAGGTATCTTATATCCTTTTCAACAGAAAAATGTTGTGTTTCGGAGGAATAGCTTATTTATAGGAGAGTAAAGAACAGCGATTATCAACAGTGCGGATAGCAGAAATATGAGTACTAACCCATTCAACTAGGTTGAACGCTGAATGCTATAAATAGGCCATCTAATAATGCATCGAATGTTATTTAAATCCCACTTACTACCGATAAACGTGCACCCATAATACCCGCCACACTGTTCAAAATAACAATTTTCGATGCAACTTATCAAACTGCTGAACGTTCATTACGGTTTAATCACAAAACACTCGAACTGTGCACGAGGTCATAAATAGATGGGATATTTGGAATATTGTTTTTGTTCTCTAACACTGTATATGATCAGATATTCTAATACTAGACGTTCTTGCGCTTTGTTCACGTAGCGCCTTGCGCTTATTAATTTCTAGATGAAATCTGACTCTTTATCAACGTGGATCATTTTACGTTTCATTATTTCTATAACTAATGATCTATCCTAGATTAAAACGTCTATTAGTCGCGGTTTAATCGCGTTGTTCAACTAACAGGACAACAAAAAATGTTTTTTAATTGACTTCCGAAATAGCAAACTGATACTTTCAAAGGAACAGGCACGAAAGAACATTGTTTTAAAACCAGAAGCCGTAATAAATTCAACTATGTTTTTAGATATCTTTGAAATACACACTTCTTCACAGTCTTGTTTTACATTAATTTGTTTGTCGCGGGTTCGATTCCCGCACAAGTCAAACATTTGTGTGCATGAACATGGATGTTTGTCTTGGTCTGGGTGTTTCTATGTATAATATGTATGTATTTACAAAAAAAATAGTATATATGTATGTTTATCCATTGTCTAGTACCCATAGTACAAGCTCTGCTTAGTTTGGGCTAGATGGTGTTGTGTGTATGTGATAGAATATTATTATTATTATTATTATTAAATTAGACTAGTTAGCTACTTAGCTTTCATATTTATTTTAAATATCTAAAATATAATTGATAGCTAAGTTATATTAAGCAGACTTTTAAATGCTGATTAAGGCAAAATAACCTAAAAATATAGCTGGCGTGTGTGTAATATGGCTTCGCTTTGATGCATACTAGTAGAACACTAAGTTGCAAATCATTTTACAATGACAATCAGTCCACTATAGGGATTAGACCCGAGCAGTGAGGTATTCCTAGGGACGGGCGTCAAAGATAGACGCAAATACTGAGCGCTGAAGCAACTATCCCTGGCTTACGTAGCTATTTACTCCGTGCCAGAATCGGCATGCGATGTTCTACAAATACCAGTAACAACTTAAACCATCAATGCAGTTTTAATTGTTTGAATAACAACTATATTATTCTTAAAAAGGAGCATATGGTATTCTTTATTGATGTACAAAATACTAATTTCATAACTTTATAACATCACATTCATACTCTACGAAAGAATAACCGGACGAGAATGCATAGCCATAACTACTTTACGACGTCTCTGTTTAGTTCCTTCATAACAGATTTTAATACTCTTTTGTATTTTAAAAGTAGCTGCTCTAACATATATACACGAGCGACTATACTATATGATCTTCATATACTACTTCATATATATACGTAAACATAAAGGCCACCGATGTAAATATTGGAATTATTAAATGTTAGCCTGGCATTACGTTAAGATATCAGATTACTGAATTTAAACATTAGCGCGCGAAAAGAAAGAGCTTAAAAGGTCTGTTTACAGTTTTATAATTTGTTAAACATATTTTTTTGGTTGTTTACGTTTTTTATTTATTTTTATAGTTAAATATCGATGCATCATGTTTATCTCTTTCTAGGTCAGTGGTAACGAAGACTTTTATTACCTAACCAAAATGTTTGAACTATATTAATTCAAACATTTGTGTGCATGGACATGGATGTTTGTCTTGGTTTGGGTGTTTCTATGTATAATATGTAAGTATTTACAAAAAAAGTATATATGTATGTTTATCCATTGTCTAGTACCCATAGTACGAGCTCTGCTTAGTTTGGGCTAGATGGTGTTGTGTGTATGTAAGAGAATATTATATTATATTATTATTATTATTGATTGTATCGCGTTTATATTTACAACCGGTCTTAAGATGCCAAGTTCAATTCCTGGGCTTAGTAATAAATACATATTAGTAATAGAGAAAGTAAATTCTCAGTAGCCGCATGGAGTTTGTTAAACTATCTAAAAAATATATTTACCTCTTATTACCTTATTACACTTCCTTATGACACTTCTGCCTGCTACCTATTCGGTGTTATAGAGGCTTGAAACTATAAATACACAGTAGACGTTCATTATTGTTAAAAGCTACGGCACTACTAATACAGCAATCTCCATACCACATATGTAATGAATACCCACCGTCTAAGGCAGTATAAACCCAAAAGCTCAGCTTGCATTACCAACTTTCGCGATACAAATTATTTAATAGCATATAATATTCTATCTAGTAGCATGCCTTAATGTACTTGGGTGAGCACACCACGACATGCAAGCGATATAAAAAAAACAACAACACTTCGTTTACTGTTAAAATGACATATCAGGGTTTATTGTGGAATTCTAGGCACGCCACTAGTGTAATATATGTAGATGTATATAGTCGTGTTTAAAGATCGTTCCGTGCACAACGCACGCTATGCATGCTAGCTTCCTAGAGAGGCCCGCGTATCATATTCTATACAATCGAAGCATGTCAATGACAGCTCAGGCAATACAAATATAACACTTGTATTATCGACGGAACTGGCTGCACTTAGAGACGTACGTCACTCGGCACGAATATTGTTTAGTTTCGCCTATAGGAGAAATACAGCGCGCTGTATTTCGTTCATTGTAGTAACGTGCATAATAATTATAAAATGTAATGTCAGCCTTTAAAATTAATCTAACTGGAAAGTGAATCACATAATTGACTGCACGGATGGCGTAGTGGTTTAGGTGGTCGCCTAGCCACTACTACTGCGTCGAGTATTGTGGGTTCGAATCCCACACGAGTAAAAAATTTGTCTGATCCACAAATGGTTGTTCTGAGTCTGGGTGTTCTTTGTCTCCGTTGTTTGGATGTTTGTAAAATCCTCTGCGACACAGGAATAATGCCTAAAGCGGGAGTTGTATTTTTTTAAAAGAGAAAAGAAAACGATAAATTAAGTAATTGGCCAAATTTAAAATTGATGATATCCATTAGCAAAACACTTTTCTCTTAGAAAATTCTAAAATTTCATATCACTTTCGGGATTGATATTATTCATGGGTGTCTCTATCTCATACTTATATATGATCACAGTATAAAGATACTATCTATATTGATACATTCGAATTTAGCACCCACCTTGTTAAATAAGTCTGAACAAAATGGCATAGCCAATATTACGCCACACACATGTTGACCAAAACTTTTCTTTGCTAAAGCCTATTATAAAGTTTAGACAAGCTTTGAAAATGAACCTTGTACCTTTGTTTTGCCTAGGACATTGCAAGTGGTCTTATTTTTATTTACCTATTAGTATTTTAATACTCGTAGTATTTATCATAAAGTATTAAGTTTTTGAACTCGAAGTTATAGACATTTTCAATATTCGGAACTTCTGCATAATGAATACGCACGTTTTGATTATTTAAATATATATCTTTTATTAGGACATAAAAATGCATGATGCTTATGGTAATTCATCTTATTTTAATTTTATTTTTTATGTACCAACGAATTATCTGATATCCACTTGACAAAATAATGAGAACTCTCAAGTATGTAAATTTTCTTATATGATTTTCAGTCACCGTTAAAACTGACCTTAGTCATTTTATACGTAATTTCAAATACTGCGAAAATCTAAGTGGTGTCGAGTATTTTAAACCTACTATGTATTTTTATAGTTTAATTGAATTAACGTTCTCGTAAAGAGCAGCGATAGCTCAGTGGGGAGACCAATAGACTGCAATGCAGAGGGTTTCGGGTTCGAACCCACGTCGCGCACCTCTGACTTTCGGAAGATATATGACTTTTCGAAATTATGTGCGTATTGATTGACAATTATCGCCTACTCCGTGCCTCGGAGAGCACGTTAAGCCGTTGGTCGCGGCTGCCATAAACATCTATGGCAGTCGTTATTGGGAAAGTCAGTACCCTCTAATATCCTGACACTGCTCTAGCCTTAGGGTATCGTTAGCCTTCGGGTTGCGGAGGTCAGGTGGCAGCCGCTCCGTGTAAAAACTGATATCCAGTCAAATCCGGTTAGACCAGAAAAGCCGACCCCAAGTGACTTGGGAATAATAAAGGCTAAGAGAGAATAATTGAATTAACGTTCTCATTTATAGTTGGCTTGATGACATTGACGCGGATCAAATTTTGCAACTTGTGTATGCAAACTTAACACTACTTCTGCTGAGTGGAATTAGAGACAACCTAGCCTATACTTTAAGTTGAAAGTTTTGTAATTCACAAAAAATATATTTTTCAGAAAACTTAATTTGTTAGATCCGAATTACTTTTCTAAAATATTCATCCCTAAACCAAACGATATACTCCACTAAAATAGTAATATACCACGAAGATATATATTATAATAGTAGTAAGAAGTGGGACGGAAAGCGCGTAAAATTTACGACATAAGGAATCAATATAATACACTCAAATATTCTAACAGCCAGTCTAACGTAAGAATATGGTTATGCCTTTCGCTTGTGAAGATCAGACGACCGACTGCGGCAGAAACTGATATTCAGTCATATCTGATTAAATAGAAAGCCAGCACCAATATACTTGAGATTAATAAGACTACAAAGAAAACCTCCGATCTTATTTAACAGTTAACAGTCAAGTCAGACGAAGCCCGTCTCTTAAAATAATACCTCGGCTTGATCGAACTCGTTAGTATGGATGGACCGGCCGCGGAAAGGCGGGGTTTGTGAGAGCTGGGATTATTGGAGCCACTCTATCCAACTATAGATAAAGGAGATACCAGGACGTGCACTGAGCTTTACCTATGCGATAGTATACCAGTTATATACTATCGTATAGGTAAAGCTTAGATACTTTGATGTTGTGACTTTACATTAATAAAAACTTTTCCGTTGTATCTATCCAGCTATAAAACAGTAATGTGAGTCTATAATATAAAACTACTGAACGGTTTATAAGGCGGTTTTCACAATTTGTTAGCTAAAATCAAAGTTTAGAAATTCATTTTACTAATATAAATTAATAATATCCTATCTTAAAAGGCATATCTCGAACTAAAGCCTTCACGGGTGACTTCACAAACATAAAAATAATGGACACCAATACACAATAACAACTATTTGAGGAAAACACAAATGTTGTACCGTATCGGTGTTAAAGCCAAAATATTTGTTGAAATGTCTAGAGAGAGGAGATTACTTAAATGACTACACCGTGCGTACTTCGTACACATGCGAAGATACTTGCTGGGAGCAAGTTTCGTGCTGTTTGCTTATCAGGGTGATAAAAGAGAGACAGCATGGCTTTAAAAAAACTATACTCATGTTAATGAACATTTATCCTACTATTTTATCCATATCATTACCGTCAGCAATATTGCTTTAATATAAAGGAAAAGAATATAATAGTTTAAAATATTTAAACGATAATTTAAGTGTAATTGCCTGGAGTCGCAGTTGCATGTCGTATAACTGGCAACATTACCTCGTTAAAAAGTGATTATCTTTTCTATAATCAAGGCAAAAGGCTTTGAGATCGTGGCGTTATTTTTTGCCTACTTATGCAGCTAGTCGTAAGGCCCACATTCTTTTCCAAGTCAGGAAAAGAATGTATATCTAGTATTTTAGTTTCAGACAGTTATATTTTTGGGTTCCACCTGGAACTTATTAACGGGTTTATAGCCAGATTTCTTGCTGCTACTGAGAATTTCCTTTGATCAAATCCAATAATAATTTGCCAGTCCGGGAATCGATGCCGTGATCACGCTATCATTTTCAGACTTAAGCGCAACTTATGCCTTGCGAGCAACAAGGCTAGGCTGCACCTTTGCCGTTAGAGCTTTAAAAATGATATTTTATTGTAATAAAAATTTGAAGTTCAGGCATATTGATAGCCGGATAGTGTTGTGGGCAAGCGGTCGCATCGCCACACCGAGTGTTATAGGTTGGAATCCCAGTCAGAATAATCATATGTGGATTAATCCCCAAATGATTATCCTGTGTAGGATTGATAGACAATGCACCACAAGTAATATTATAAACGTGAATGTAGTAGAAATAGTAATTAGTAGTAGTTCGTTATAGCTAAATCGGTGAACCACTTTCAGTGCAAATTCGCAGCTTAGAGTCTAAAGCAGATTATGGTCTATTTTGTATTATTATAAAATCATAAATGATAAGATTATTACGTGCTGTTGTCATAATCATTACAACTTATTTAAATAGAAATGTTAACACTATTTAACTGTTCAGAACCAATAACGGATTCCACGTGGTTAAGTAACAATGATCCAAACGACTTCACAAACTTTAATATTTATTATACTAGTTGCATAGTATATATATTTCAACAAATGAATGTATCGAATAATGATTTTAAACTAAATTCAGTCATAAATCGTTGCTGCCTAAAAAAACTAACAGACACATGCAATCTCTTTGGTAAAGAACATAAACCATATCAATTTCACTGAGGCAACAACTCAAATGAAAAATATTTTTGTGAAACATCCGTCAACCAAACCAGTAATTTCTTAAAAGCTTGTTAAAGCGATGACTTTGTGGTCATGTTATCAGACAAGTGATTTTACTTTCGTGGTTTAAACTTACACTGCTGAATATCAATGTAAATCGATTTGTAACACAAGCATTTATTTAAGCTTGAGGTGTACGAATACCAGTAGTAATAACGTTTATCTAAATGGCTCGTAAATAAATTTACAAGGAAGAGTATTATTAATGTACTAAGCCTTAAACAAATATTTTTGAGAGGGTAGACGAAATGTGGGTGTAAAACACCACGTGTACGAAGTAGGTTTTTCGGCCCCACGTGTAAAGACGCGAGGTTATTATTGTTAATCTAACATATTTTCAAAATTCAGCAATTGAACATTTTCTAACATAAAATCCTAGTAACATATTGCCCGATCCAAGAATCTAACGAGAGACCTCATGATAGCACGCAAACAATGATATAAAGACAGACAAGACTAACGTGGCAGTCAAAATGTTATTAAGTTTAAATAACTAGTATTCCGTTCGTGCGGTTCCCAATCCCTCTTGTTAACTATGCATAGCGAGAGCAAGTGTGGCCCGTGAGCTAATCATATTTATTCACTGAAGTCTCCACAAATCTATTCAGCAATTAGGACGTTGACATCGAACGCGAGTCAGCTGTTTAGACCACAAGAAGTTACTTTCGCATTATTTCCATACAATTAAAGCTATTATTATAATTAATGTGTATATTTAATGTGTTATGCAAAGATACTATCCCATATTTGGTTAAATATGCTACACGAGAATGAAATGAGACCCTTCAGCCGTCGCTACACTTCCATACCTACACAACTCTGCTAAATGATTACATTACATGAAATGTCTAATAATATTGTCCGGTACTGGAATTAAACCAGGGACATCACAATACGAGGACTATAGACCACATTAACATAATATAAAATACATTTTCGTCTACAGAACTTAAGATTAAATCTAAAGATATTGGTTAAGATTGATTATTAATTCCGACTATAAATATTAAATAAAACATTTATCTACCCATTATTAATAAAATAAATATGTTGTACATCATATTAATACATATGAACAACAAAACCCATACAAAAGGTAGAAACTAAATAGATTCGCCGCATGGTTGTTGACAGGGAACGCCCTGAAGACTAGTGGAATCGCCAACAAATAAAATAGATATCCTTTAAAATAGTTACAAAAATTTGACTATGAAATTTTATTTTCTGTAACATTACTATAACTAAAACAAGACCGATAGGTCCACAGTAAATTATAATCTGCCAAAAAAAATAGACATAATTAATATTATCCAATTATTTGTTCACAAAAAATACACAAAAACTGCCCCGTTATTCCAATGGCAATGAAATAATATGCTACCTAGTAGTTATCCAATGGCAATTAAATAATGTGTAACCACTAGGTTACACATTGTTTCATTCGAGTACCTTACTAGTTAAGGTTTCGAGTTCGATCAAGATTAGAGTTATTGGGGTTTACCTTCAAACAACTGTAAGTACCAACACAAAGTATCCACACATTAGTTTAACGGCTTACGTAGCACACAGTGGTGGTACATTTGTACTAGCCGAAGAGGCCGGTCTTTTGAAATAACTCATTTGATACAATCTAGCACGATCTTGTCTTTCGAGTGCTTTGGTTAACTTATCTACGAAATGCACGTGCGAAATAAAGAGTGCTGATATATTTATTTACTGGAAAGTATCTATCAGGGTTTTATGCTGAAATCCATATCACGTCATCAATGGGACCTAAGTATAGCTACGTGTATGAGAGTAAGACATCTTTGCCTAGGCCCTCAGACATACACAAGCATTATGTTATATTATTTTAATAGAATAAGTAATGTTCTCACCACGTTCCTGTAGCGCGCCGGTCCGCACATCCATCACGAGTAAAGCTACGATGCTCATAAAACACATTGAAGAATACATTTTACTCTCCTTTCACACTTTCAACTCAATACAAAGTCTGTACTTATTATAATCCACTCGTTAATTGTCTCCTTATTCACACAACCGCCATTGTTTCCTGTTGTATATTAATTTTATAATTAATCCGTTTTAAATATAATATAAAATTAATACAATGTATTGTGGTAAAACAATGTGTTACGTTCGGCGTTGCGTGAGTGCCTCGATTGACAGCTAAGAGGTGGCCGTTTCGTTTTATTGTATTCCTTCAATCTCATTACATTTCCTTTTACTTAGATTAATATTCTAAGTAAAAGTCTTTTTTGTTACTTTTGGCCGAGGTTTTATACAAATTAAACTCTAAGAATACATAATACCTACAGGGTATTTTTATTTAAGAAATCATATTTAAATAATAACGCGGCCTTATATAGCTTTAGAATATTTAATGAACACATAAATTACCAAAATAAATCAGTTTTTAAGATCAAGGAACAAGAACTTCGTTATAAAATATTATGATTATCGTGATAATATATAAAGAAAACTATTTATTGTAATATTGTTATGTATCATAATATATATGTATTTAATAACAGAGCATAAACACAGCATTAATTTTCAAACGAAAATATATTTTTTAAATCTGCATGCCTTTCAATAATTCTTTTATATTGTTGAAGGGCATGCAGATTTAAAAGTCTTTGATAACAATAAATAAAACCCTATCTATGAATTAATAAAACCTTATTTAATTCTTAAGCAATACATATAATAGATAATGTAATCCTCTTTGTATAACTTATAAAATCGTATGAACTTTTCACTGAAGCAGAAGCACAGTTACAAATAAAATCACGAGTCCGCGCACGTGTTCACTGAACCGCGACTTCGTAGCGTAGAGCGTAGCGCCGGCCCTACGTCTCGTAGCCAACTGCCGTAACCCGTAGCTCGGCAGATTCGCGCATCCCCTGGGGCAGCTGCACTTATACCACGTGAATTATTCCCTCGAAGACTCACAATATTGTGTATCGCCTATCGCTGCTGTGCTATTATACAATTTGTTTTTCCACTAAGTATTATTTATTTGATAGAAAATAATATAATCTTTGCCCAGCAAAAGCTTGGTATGAAATTATAATAAACGAGCAGATAGACAGGCTATGGGGCCTTTAATACTTCACGCAGGCATTATTTGGCACTGTATTTATTTTAAAGTAATACATTTTTATATAGCAGGTACTAAACATGACGTGTCCTCGGAGAGCGATAATTTCATATAACCCAATTTAAATTTAAAAAGCGTAACATTTTCTTAATCTTAATTACATCCTTTAAGGGATTGATATTTTTTTAAGTTCCTATTTTAGCGGATTGACTCCATATTAGAAACCCAATTTCTTAAACATGCTAGCTCTATCACTTCGACATCTCCTAACTGATTAGGCAGTAGATGAAATTTTGTTTTGATATATAAAAGCAATAAAATTAACAATGAATGCAGCAAATAGTTATGCGAAACATATTTATTATAAATAGTTTACAGTAAACAATATGTAATGTAATTTTCTCTAAACATAATCTATATTATATTAGAAAATTTAGAAACATGAAGTCATTTTATATTATAATTACATAAATAAAATATGTAATCTGTAGACTTTGACTATGCTAATATAATAAAGCTGAATATATTGTTTGTTTGTTTGAACGCGCTAATCTTTGGAACTAACAGACAGATTGGAAAAGCATATTTTGTGTTTTATAAACTATTCATTGAGGAAGGTTCTATCTATTATTTCATATGACCCTTAGGAGTGTAGGAGATGAAAACGCGACGCAAAGTATAGCTTTGCGTCGCGTTTTCATCTCCTACACTCCTATAATAATAATAATAATAATAATGTTTATTAGCATTAAAAGATACAGTCATTCGAACACATAAAAAGTATACAAATAATTTTACAGTCCACTTGTTAAACACAGGTACCCAAGCTAAGAATGAACTTGTGGTATGGGTACCAGGGCTCTCGTACTTAATACATTTTATTTATCAATATAGTGTATCTTATATTGGCAACATGGATGGATGACAGCTGTGGGCCATTGTGTGTATACGACTGTGAGGGTTTGTATGTGTAAGTGTGTGAGTGTTGCGTGTGTGTGTGTATGTGCTAATTGTAGTATAAAATATATTATAAGCTATTTTAAATTCGGTTGGAATGTTTTTATGAAATATTTCGAACATAATACTCGTGGTGGATCTGGCTTAACCCAAAATAACTGATGATATGTTGACAGCTTGTGGATTACCTGGCGACCGTGTGTCACAAAATACTTATATTTATTAAAAATACCAACGTACACACGCGCTCACATTGCGGTTTCTGTTATCGAATGTCGCTCTTTATTAAAGTCATTTGTTTTTGTTAATACTATACACTGAACTATTAATTACTTTTTTTTACATACTGCAACAGGCGTAGTTTTGACTGCGTTGGCGTAGTGGTTTAAGTAGTCGTCTAGGCATTGCCACTGCACCGCGTATTATGTGTTCGATCACAATATGGGTCATAAATTTTGTTTGTACCACGCAAGTTTTTGATATACTAAGTCTGGGTGATCTTTGTGTCCGTTTTTTGTCTCGCGAAGGATCTGCGGACTTAACCCTGTCATAGAGTTGTCTTTAAAATAATAAAAAATATGGATCTTGGGGTGGCCGTCTTAAACCCTTAGAAACCCGAAATAAAACTTATATATTGGTAAACATGTCGCTATGCATAGCTCAATGCTTTCTCTGTAAGGTATAATTGCTAGAAGAACACAATCCAGGGTTATTTGACAAAAGAGCTACTGCCTAATCGGGCTGTTTCAGATTAAAGAAGAAACCTAGGTATGTCTGTAAAACTTAAAACAACACAGCTATTAAAAAAAACTGATTATATAAACAAAATAAGGTAATATTTTCCAACAAATTACTGTCAACCGATGTTGCATGCATGTGCAATTAAGCTCGACGCCGTCTATTAAAGTTTCTTCTGCCAAATTATTGTGGTATACGGTTACTGCATTGTTTGAACTGGACATATCACTTTGGCTTTAAACATTCAGCTTTCATTTGTTTGGTCCATTTAACCTATTGTATTGGCTCGGCGATTAGTATAAAAAGTTCAACGTATGCAACTTTATTGGACTTTGGACGTGGTTTAGTTATCATGTTGCTTATGTTGTTGTTGTTTAGAAAATATATACGTAATTATTCCTTTTAAAAATTAGGAACTAGGATATACATCCATTTTACCAAACTTTAGACGTCAGCAAATGTATTTTATTTGTTTTTGATTTTGTATTTTAAACATAATGTTACGCATCTTAGCCAACGGCCGAAATAGTGATGATCAATTGTTTAGTATTTTAAACATAATATTACGCATCTTAGCCAACGGCCGAAATATTTAACTCACAAATGCATCTTCAAACATACATAACATGATACGAAACTCACAAATGCATTTTAAATGTATCATTGCTACAATCAACAATGCATCCGAACACAATACTAATAAGCCCTCAAGGTACTATTAAGATAGTCACTACATATCCGAGTAGCCCACAGAGATACGTGCACGTGCAAATGGAAAATTTCCACGTAATAATAAATATGATAAATTGCTTGTTTACCAGTCGCCATTGTTTACTCTGTCTAAAATTAAACTTTGGGCTTGACATAATGGAAATTTATGTCCGGATAAATTAATAAAAACAATTTGCTTTCATACGACATTTTAATTAATATTTCAACCATATTATTTTGCACGTAATTTGTAGGCCGTGTGTAACACCAAGCAGATTTATTTTCTCCTGTATCTTAATTACATCCGTCTAAAGAACACGAACGTTGACGTAAAGTAAAACAGTCACGAGCTCAGTCTCAGGGGGGCAGAGAGACGAAACAAGTAATTATTTACAAATAAGAATAATGTATTCAGAGAAGAAAAGGAATCGAATAAATCTCGTCTCCCCGACGGAAGGTATCTAGAGGCTTAAGACTCGGACACACTACATAGTGTGGGAATTGCCCGCCATAAATGTACCCACTTGTTAGCTCATAAAAATAAGTAACAAATCTTTTTGGTAACTAATAACGTTCAGGGAGTTGTTAACCTTCATGGACAGTTTTATTACTGACACTAATTTATGTTTCGCCTAGTGTCTTAGTTTTGCAGTCCTTGTGTTTTGATTAGAATTGAATACTAACTGAGATTCATAACTATTACATGAATGCAATAAAAGTACTTTATTAATTAAAATAATCAATAAATAATAAGTAGCGGCGCCTCCTTACAGGTAACACGAACCGTAAAATTAGTAACATTATTAATGCGTTTTGCCCAACTAGTAAGAGTGCCGGAGACTCACACGTTGATACCTCATATACGTACTCATATTTCTTGCCTTTCATCCTATCTTTATGTCCCTTAAGTTGAGCAACGTGCGACGTAACCCTTACATGAAAAGCAAGCACTAGCTGCTAAATATTATGCTTAGGCTGTATGCTTGTTTCCTACGTTTGTTGTATAAAAATACTATGCAATTTCTAGCAAACTAAAGACACATCATACACCCAAACTCGGTACGATTATACATACGTGGATCTCACAATATTGAATTTCGTTCGGGAATTCCGATATCAGCACATTATGACGCGATGAACACCTAAATCACGGCGTCCACGTAGAAGAAATTGCGTTGAAGTGTTGCTCGTGTATTCCGTTAGTAAGCTTATGGTAGTATATACTATAAGAGGTAATTAATTACGGCGGTATACCGCCTCAGACAGGGGCAGCAACAAAGAAACTGCCCCGATTAACTTTGTCCACGCGACCAGACTACCGGACAAAAGCTTTCTATAACCAAGACTATATTCTTGCTAGTTTTATTATGTTCAAGCTTTACGGTACATTTTATAGTTTCAAAACAAGCATCTAAGCGCTGACAAAGGTAGACGTGCTCATACACAATATTTAAAAAAACATTATTTTATTTTATTTTATTAGGGGAGCTTACACCTACATATAAGTAGTTATATAAATACAATCAATAAATACCAATAACAAGCTTCCACAATTAGTTAACAACTTGATTATATGACAGCTTAAGCACATTTAGGTATAAATGAAAAGAAAAACAAAAAAAAATGTACTTAACAAATGGATTTACAAAATTGAGCCAGTATCCAGTAATATCCAAAATTTATAAATTTGTAAATTATCAACAAAAAACTTGGTTAAACAGGATCTGGCAGAATATTTACTAGTAGTAAAGAGATCAAAACGACTGTCAACATTTAATTTGTTAAATTCAATGAATACTCGAGGCAGAAAGCTATTCACTCTAAAATTAGTGTGGCACGAAGGTCACGATTTATAAATTGTGACCTCCTTTAGTTATTACATTGCTGAGTGATGCATTTTTGTTACCTACTTAGTGCATATTATCGTTAACAATTAACTCTTATATGTGAAGTGATATAACATTATAAAATGGAAAGTAGTCCGTGTAATAAGAGCGGGCTAGTGCGCCCCGCGGCCTCGCCTTCTTCTATCTCTAGCATCATATCAGATATCGCGTCTACATCTGAGATCCAAAAATGGATGTCATCCGTCGAGCAGCAATTGAATGAAGTTTATTCCATTACCATGGATAGTAAACTCAATTCGGACCAAAAGATGAAAATTTCAAACCTGTATCAAAAAATTGGCCATAGCACCCCGCAAATGGCAGTCCTGTAACAATCGCTAAAACAGAAAGCGCTTCAAGTTTCAAGTACAGTAGATGTCCTAAAAGAAAAGTGCGAGCTAACAGAAAATATTTCAGAGGTCAAGCAGACTATCCAGGATAGCTGTACTACTGAAAAAGTTTCTTATGTGGACATGATTTAGAAGGGATCCAATAGTTTCGTACGGCCAAATAATTTAAGCTGAGTGGCAATATATCCCCGTGACATATTAAAGACGAGCGATGAAACAAAATCTCTCGTACAGAAAATTATTCGTCCAGAGGAAATGAAGCTACAAGTACATGGGTTTCGCAGAACTAGAAATGGAGGAGTTATTGTCAGCACAGAAACTAAACGAGACGCAGAAAAATTGAAGCAGTTCAACTCTCTTTGTCCGGTCTTACAGCTGACGAACCCGCCAAGCGTAAACCACGGATTGTGATAGTTCAGTATTCAGCTGTCTCTTTGAACAAAATATAGCCGATAAGTTTCCACCGATGCAACTGAAATCATTTTTGACTTTAATGAAATTTAGCCACAAATCGGGCAGGAATGCCCCTACCTGCAACTACATTATTGAGGTTCCGGCTAACATAAGAAAAGCCTTAGTCTTACAAGCTAGACTTTTTATACATTGGACGTCCTGCCCCGTAAGAGATTTTACGCTAGTAATAAGATGTTACATATGCCATCAGTATGGTCACGCAGCGAAATCTTGCAGAGAGATTACCCCTACGAGTGGACATTGTGCCCAAGCTGGATGACCGAATGGATGGTCGATGATCGAATGTACGAAGAAGGAAGATGCCCCCAAATGTGCTACATGCTCTCGTTTTAAAAAGCCTAACAAGTAATATTATTTTCATTATAATAGTAACTTATTATAGAACAATCTATATTTGTTAAATATTGTTAAGAATGCTCTTCCTATTAAACTATAATAGCACATATCGCCTGTGATACAAGTATAACCTAGTACAGGCGTCCAAAGTATTGTATCCTATTTTTGAGTATTTTTAAGACTTATTGTAATTCATATTTGTACCAACTTAAACTGAATAAACTATTATTATTATTAAAACAGAAACTTTTCATCGTGAACAACAATTATGCATAAATACATCGGGTAAAGCCTGTTTCCTTGACGGATAGCATTTGGCATACAATTTGAACTTCATTCAGTTATGTAATTTACATTATGCACTTTTAGCCTAACTGGAAAAATATGTAGATTAAAAGACTTAAAACTTCAAATATTTCAGAAGAAGAATTCAGTCACCGAGGTGGCGCTACGCTGTCACGTCAATTTAGTGCTCTGTATATTTATAAATTTTAAAAATAGTAGAATAACTTATATTTCATATAAATTATAATTAAAATGTGATAATAAGTGTAATAATCCCGGAGAAGTGTTATCTGAACATAATAACCGAATTTCACAGAGTTACGACAAAAACAAAAATCATTTAAAAAAACATTAATTAAGTGTTTGTGACGTTAAACAGTTACTAAAATAATCATAAAACAATATTAAAAATAACTATAACAATGCTGCAGTATCAAAAAAGTGCCAAAAGTGAATAATCAGACGTTATACAAAAGTGCAAATGTGACAAGTCATTACTACATTACAAATTCCTCTTACATTTTTGCAGCATGAGTCACACAGTAATATTTTCAAACTTGTAGTTAATTAAGAAGGCCTATTTCACTAGTCGAGTTAGATCACTCCGTAGCCGATTCGGTAAATCGAGCAATCTGGGAAACGAAGTATCAGGTTCAAACCACGCTGGTCCAACTGTCGTCTTTTTGACCATTTATCGCTCATATTTAAAATGAATTTATCTGAGAATATCACGTTCCGTACGAAATATATTAACAAATCAATGACAGACATTACCGTTAACGAAGAAACAATGAATAGTTCCAATAATTCTACACTAGATGGCACCATCAATAGCCTTGTAGGCTTATCAGAGGATGAAAGCGACATTCTGATACGAGATTTACGTAATGAAATTGACAAACTTAAACACGAATTAAGCGCAGCACACAATGAAGTAGACAATCTATCATTAGAAAATAGTGAACTGAAGCAAACTTTAAAGCAAGTGGAAGCTAAACACGAAATACTTAAAAAAGCGACAAAGAAACTTACTAGCGAAAGATGCACACCAATCAAAAAGAACAGAGATCAAACACCACTAAGATCTAAAAAAAACGAAAAATAATTGTGTATCGACTCCACAAGTAGCTGTAAAATCAACATCAATAAAGGAAGCACAAACAAAGATAAAGAATGTAACCAATAAATATAAGAAAAAGCTATGTATCATAAGTAGCAACAAGATAAATAAAATACTATCAATAGCTGAAGACATGTTTCACAATTATAATGTTTGCCATTACCTTACACCGGATTGTGGTATAGAAAAGTTATTAGAAAATATACACAAGAAATTAACGAACTACTCGTCGAATGATTGTTGTCTTATTTTAATTGGAGAAGAAGACTTTCTGAGAACAAACAATTACTGCAATATTATCATACGAATCAGAGAATCGTTGAGAACCATTCAGCATACTAACATTATACTAGGTCTACCAACGTATAAATGCAGTAACTACTCAGTAATGTTTAATTGGCGAGTTGAAACATTTAATAATATACTCTACATGGATAATCTGACACACAACTACGCTATATTATTTGACTCTAACTTAGAACTCACGGCTGACTATATCATGTTTCACCAACGCACTGGACGATTGAACAACAACGGATTAAGAAATATCTACAGTAATTTAAACGTAGAATTAACGGAAGTTATTGACAAAGTTGAAAAGGAAATGACTATAGAAACAACAAAATCCACCGATTTTTTTCGTAAACAATAAATTATATATACTACATCAAAATATCGCCGGCCTTTTGAACAAGTCTGACATATTGACCGTTCACTTACAAGGTTTACTGACAGAAGACATAGATATAGGCATACTGTGTCTAACAGAACATTTTGTTATGCTTGGACACGAAACTTTAATAAACATTCCAGGTTACAAATTAGCCGCATGCTATGCAAGACAGGGAGCAAAACGAGGAGGAGCCTGTATCCTTGTGAGGCAAAATCTTGAGTACAGAGAACTACCGAACATGGTACGTCACTCAAAAACAAGTTCTTTCGAATGCTGTGGTATAGAATTAATTAAATTGGAACTTATTATAATTTGTGTATACAGACCACCAAAGTTAAATAACTTAAATATTTTTTATGAAAATTTTGAATTGATTTTAAAACAACTATGTATCAGATCAAGTAAACGAATCATAGTATGCGGTGATTTCAACATAGATATATTAAAAAGAAATAAAGTTTCCTTGGATTTTGAACACTTCCTTCTAGGCTTCAATCTTAAATTAGAACTAAACCAGCCAACTAGGCTGTGCAGCAAGAGTTGCTTAGATAATTTTGCAATAAGCTCTCAATTAAAAAGTAAAAGTAAAGTGATAGACTTAGCTTTATCGGACCACACGGCACAATTATTGGATATCCGTGTAAATAATATACGCAACCTAAACTTTTGGCGAATAGAACGACGCGATGTAGCACGTGAAAATTTAATAAAATTCAATAATTACCTAGGTATGCTTTCCTTCTCATATATCTATAACACTGAAAATGTGAACAAAGCTTACGACTATTTTTTGGAGTATTTCCGACTTCTATACGGACTTTGCTTTCCACTCAAATTAGTTAAATGTAAATTAGATACAAATGTTAAATGGGTCTCTCAAGGCATACGAGTGTGTAGTAAAAGACAACGTCATTTATTGTGGAAATATCGCCAAAAACCTAGTAACGAAAATAAGACCATATTCAAAACTTACTCTAAAACATTTCGTAAAATCATCAAATTGACACAAAGGGCACAAAATAACTATCGGATTCAAACCTCACAAAATAAATCAAAAACATCATGGCAGATTATTAATAATAAATCAACTCATAAAAAACACATATCTGCACTTAATATTCAAGGGACTACTATAACTAGTCTTAAAGAGATAGCTAATGCTTTTAATAACCACTTTATTGATCAGGTAAAAGAGTCTAGTTCTATCAATTTATCGACAGCCAGATTAAATTGCAACCAATGCTCAATGTTTATGCCCCCAGTACTTCCACAAGATGTGAGCAGAGTAATACGCTCCTTAAAAAATACAAATAGCCAAGGGTATGACGGTATTTCAACCAAAGTGGTAAAATTTGTGTCAAACAATATTTCTATGCACCTTAGTCATATTATAAATCTAGGGATAAGTTCTGGCATATTTCCAAATGGTCTCAAAACAGTATTTATCAAACCAGTACACAAAAAGAACAATAAGGAAGATATAGGTAATTATAGGCCTATTGCCTTGATATCAGTGTTCTCAAAAAATTTTTGAGAAGATAATATATGAGCATATGAATATTTTTTTAAATAAATACGGTACCTTATGTAATGAACAAAAAGGATTTAGGAAAGGCAAGGGAGTTAATTTAGCTATTTTCGATTTTTTAGATATTGTTATGAAAAATGTTGATAAAAAGATACCTATTTGTGCAATACTTACAGACATGACCAAAGCATTTGACTGTGTTAAGCATGAAATCCTTCTCCAAAAATTAAATGCTTATGGAATTAGAGGCAACATGCTAAAACTAGTGCAATCGTATCTCAGTAATCGTATACAATATACTGAGGTGTCTAGAATATGCAAAAAGACAAAACAAGAGTTAAAATGCCTATCTGATGGAAGAATAGTTAAATATGGTGTGCCCCAGGGGAGCGTACTAGGTCCCCTGTTGTTCTTACTGTATATAAACGACCTACCTAGGCACATTGACCAGCCCATGGTTCTATTTGCTGATGACAGCACTGCGCTAGTTAAGTGTTCAAATATAAATGGGTACGAACATGAAATTAACGATACCCTTCTTAATATAGTAGAGTGGTTGCATAAAAATAATTTAATAATTAACCTGCAAAAGACAAATATTATGCATTTTTACCAACGCTTAGCTCCTAAAAATATGTCTATACATTTTAATGGTCACACAATACAGCAAACTAAAATCGCAAAATTTCTAGGGATAATTATCGATGAACAAATGACTTGGAAACCTCAAGCTGAAGAGGTTTGTAAAAAATTGAGCACATCTGCGTATGTCCTTTATAACTTATCGAAGAAAGTAAATATAGACACAGTTTTAGTTGCGTATCATGGTCTGGTAGCATCTGTCCTACGTTACGGGATAATCTTTTGGGGAAACTGTAGCCTCAGAGAACAGGTGTTTAGAGCCCAAAAACGCTGCATTCGGGCCATATGCGGCATCGAAATGACAGATAGCTGTGTACCTAAATTTAAATCTCTAAAAATCTTGACATTTCCATCGTTGTATATATTAGAAATGGCTCTATTTGTAACAAATAATAAAAATTTATTTACGCCAGTGTCAGAAACCAGAAAAGGCCCAATTAGAAGCCAGTATAAAAATAAACTGCATATGAAGGGATATAATACAACTTTATTACAGAAAAATGTATTCGGAATGGCAGTAACTATTTACAATAAAATACCCGATATCTTAAAGGACAACACTGTACATATATTTAAAAAGAGATTAACTGCATTGCTAATTGAAAAATGTTATTATCAGGTTACTGATTTCTTGAATGATAAATTATAAAATGTTTATTTTCTGAATTAAAAAATACCTTACAGTTTTAATAACTAACCACTATGTACATAATCACTATGATATATTAACATAAATATTTTTAAATTCTTCTGACATGTAACTTTATTTTAATTAGTATTATTATATATTGAATTTATAATGACGATATATTTGACATTGATAGTGTTTAATTGTATATGATTAAGTGTTAATTTTAATTACAAAATATTTGACATTTATAATGTATACTAAAATTAAAACACAATATAATTGAAATGTAAACCAAGATATTTGCATGCTTCTAAGGTAGAACGTAGCTGAACTGCTGTCCACTGTTACCACCTATTTTGTTTTTGTACCTACATTCAAAGCAAATAAATGATTATTATTATTATTATTATTATCAAACACATTTTTTGTTAAATGTTTTTGTACAAATTAGTATAAATTATTTTACATTCCCCTCTTTTATTTATCTATCATTCCTATGACCGAAATATAGTATAATTTATGAATGTCGTATGTCGCAGGCGTCGACTGTACTGCGACATCGCTAACACGCATATTTTAAATGTTACTAATGGGCAGGATTGCCAGTTACACAACCGTTAAGATCACAAAGAAAAAATAATCGGTTTAGTATATATACAGATGGTGCCTACATGTTAATAAAGATGTCCTTTATAGTAAAACTAGCTGACCCACGCAACTTCGTCTGCTTCACATAGGAGAATTTGCCCCGTCTTTGCAACATTTTTCATTTATACTCTGTTTCTAATAGTCGCAGCGTGATGTTATATAGCCTATATAGCCTTTAGCCTTTCTCGATAAATGAGCTATCCAACACTAAAATAATTTTTCAATTTGAACCAGTAGTTCCCGAGATGACCGCATTCAACCAAACAAATAAATAAACAAACAAACAAACTCTTCAGCTTTATAATATAAGTATAGATTACGAATAACAAACTATTTGTAAACGATATAAAAAGAATTAGAAAAGCATACAAAAGCATATTAATTTATCTTTCTCCATTCTTGTTACCCTATATTATCATATCAGTCACTCTACCATTTTATATTTTTTTCCTCTTTTGTTACACCAATCGTCATTCTATCATTCAAGAACACATCACACAGGCTACACGTTTTACTAACACGTTTTTCCCACAACAATTACAGCAGAATGTTTCTTGCTGTACCCCCATCTTAAAATAGCTGTAGGGGAGAATATTGGGGCGTAGTCAGCGGACATATTAATTGGCAATTTCCTCGGCCCGCTGCCCTCCACTCCATACATTACTCATCGGCACAAATATCAGATAATGATGTTCATTAGCCGACTGTCCTTGATTATCCCCGAGCAGGCAGAAGTAGTCACGCAGCATAGCGTATCCAATTATCGTCTTTTGGGATGTGATCACGTGGCTTGCATATAACTACTCACACTCACTTTCAAAGTTTAAAGTTCAAGGCAAAGATATTTATTTCCATAAAAATCTATAAGCACTTCTTGGGCAAGTCATTTCACTAATTTATTAATAAAAAGCACAAAATATTGCACCTTGTATAGAAGGAAACCACAATACATAGTGTATTTACGGCGGTGACCGATGAGACAACTTCAACATTCGCGCAGCTAATTCATTAATTAAATATTTTTACTACTGATAGCCAAGAATTGCTACTAAAGCATATCGCTTCGCGTATTCTTCGATCCTTCTTGAGTATAAAAGTAGTAACTATTGTTCGTACAACTAAAACTCCTACCATAAATATTTGTTACTATCTTGAAGTTTGTGTTGGTGATTACAAGGTTTGTTCTTATTGATGCCGAAATTATTGCAGGAATAAGGTAGATGCCTATGTTTGATATCAACTAGAATTTATATGCATAAAATCTATCAAAATTGATTTCAAAAAAGGGAGTAATTCATATTCTAAATTTAGATATAATAAACAGTGCGCTTGTAATGAGGATACCTTGCTATCTCCCTTGGACAGATGCATTTAAATAATAGTTACGTCACAATTTGTATAACGCATCCTTTTTCTATCATTTGACATTTGTCCCTACTATTTATAAGTATAATATATAATATTATTTATATATAATATTAAGTATTTGAAACATTTTCAGCATATTTTATTTGATTAGAAATATCTTTGTCATTTATAGTTTAGGTAATGTAATTCTTCTTGTAAAAAAATCAACGAGAATAAATCAAATTAAATCAATTAGTTTAGGTAACGTAATGTAAAAAATATGAATCAACTACCATACTGCATTTATTTTAGATAAAAGGTTTTATGTGGCAGGATTTAGCGTGCCTTTATCTTGTGCCGATATTGACACATCACGTCACGCCTGTGTACCGACAGCGTGATGATTTAGTATTTGAGATTGAACGACAGATCAATTTTGTTACATTGAAACATGTAATCATTCTGTCCATCCATGGATCGCTAGCGGTTTTGTTTATTAATCTCTACGCTGTTTTTGCAGGCTCTATCTATATTAATATTATAAAGCTGAAGATTTTGTTTGTTTGGTTGAAGGCGCTAATCTCAGAAAATACTGAATCCAATAGAAAAATTATTTGAGTGTTGGATAGCCCATTTATCGAGGAAGGCTATATAACATCACGCTACGACCAATAGGGGCGGAGGATCAATATTTTTTTTTGCTAAAACGTGGAACAGTATCTAATGTGTTGCAGGCGAAGTTACGGTTTTCCTATTTATTCATATAAAATTATATGTCATAATTTAACATGGCATACTTTTATTTATCCTAATAATAGTTACGCACAATATTAATTTGGCATAACTGTTTAGACACCAATTTTTTAAGCATAATTACTATAAGCATAATAATTGTTAAGCGTACTACTCTGAGGCATAAATTTGTTTATGCATTATGATATTTAAGCATAATACACTGACAGACTCATAAACTGCATCAAAGTTCAGGATTACTCTCGAATTAATATTTTTGATAAGTATGTTTTTTATTAATTTTTTTATAAAAAAATAATATTTTTGATAAAAAGTTTTTTTAGATTAAACTGAATTTAAATATCGAGACTGTCTATTTATTTATTTATTTATTTTAAGGTACATCAACAATATACATATACAAAATCGGTTTACATAAGAAGCTGAAAATAAAACCTTATATGTATCTATTATAGATGTACACATTTTCTTCAAATTAAACAAGACATAATTATTACTTAGAAAATAGAAAAAAAAATAACAACAGTCAACAAGATCTAGCACAGCGTTTTCTGCACTATCTTTCGCTTAAACACTTTGAACGAATCATGAAAAATGTCAAGATCATCTGAGCGTCCGCATAAGGAATTATATTCGAGACAAATACGCACTAATGGTGAGTGTTTGCTAACATTTGTTCTGCAGAACGGAATGTGAAATGTTTTAGTACCGGGGTGTCGCGGAATTCTATTTGGTACCGTTAAGTTAATGTTGCTTAGTAGTTGACTGCTGTCTACTCCACCATTGAGGAGTTTATGAAGGAATAAAAGATCCTTGATTTTACGCCGATGATTAAGGCTAGTCGTTTTGAAAAATTTAAGTCTGTTAGTGTAGGGTGCTCTATGCGAGACGCCAGATGATGCATATGCTAAGTGTCTCGTAAATGCTCTTTGGATGCCTTCGATTCTTTGTGATTGTATAGCGTACGAAGGACTCCAGACTACACATGCATACTCGAGATAGCTTCATACCAATGCGTTGTAAAGAAGTGTCTTTGTTTGTTTTAGACGAAAACTATTGGTGTTCCTTTTAACAAATCCGAGCATTTTAGCTGCTAACTAGCTTTTGCCCGCGACTTCGTTCGTATAAATAGCAGGTTAGTGAAAACGCGAGTAGTAATTTAGTAAGAAAATGCTTTAAGTCATTTTATTATATTAAACCAAATATAATAAAATCACTTTAAACGTGTAATTTATATAATTTATTTTAATTTATTAACAAATAAATGATCAATTATATACTCTTATAAACTAATCTCCGGCACTCCTTCTATAGATGAAATAATATTTTTTTAGGATTTTAATGAAGAACATCCAGATTATAATTTTAGTAGGTATCATAAACTAGATTTTCTTAATTTTAAGTAAATGCCTAAGCAGTTGAAACCTAACACCAACACCTTAACGATGTTGATAACAAACAGTCCTGCCGCCTGCCATTAAATATTTAGATAATTGTATCACATTTGATTATTTATTCAAGCAAAATTTGTGTTACAGACTAAAAAATGACATGGTAGAAAACGTAATCAAATAATAGCACAAGTTTGACTTGCAACTTTGAACTTTAGAAATACTCGTCCCTTGGGGTGAGAGTCTCGGTTCAACATTTCCACTAGCGACTATGCTCTCCGCTGGAAAATTGTATACAAATTGAATTTACAATAGTAAAGAGTAAACCCACCCCAACCTTAGCTTTCAAATGTATGCATAAGTCAATAATTTTAAGAAGTACTTTTTATGCAGTCATGTAAATTCCTATGAAAATACTTAAATAGGTTGGATATCTAAAATATTGGACGCGTATTAATTTAAAAGAAATTAATAATACGAATATAAATAATTAATTAGATAGAAGGGGAAACGTAGCGAACGTTCTTTGACCATACATTGAGTATCGGATTAAGCCATGTTAAATTCTTTAGGCAATGCATGTCTCAGAATATTTTACAAATATTAAATTTTCTAGGGCGACGACGCTCTTAAGCGGTACGCAGTCGGTTCCTTTGCCTGTAAGTTAATCCGGCTCTGACCACATTAGAAATGTTTTAGCGAAAGCTCAGGTTAAGTATTCTTAACAGACTAGTACTTTAAACTGACGTACGTACGTGAAAGATGTGATAAAAATACATTTTGAAGTGTTAATCTAACACTTAAACATTTTTAAGCCTTGGTAGGTTAAAGCCGATTTTCCTTCATTAAAATCCTATGATAAAAGAAAATCAGCTTTCACCTGTCTTAAGAATACCAGACATATTACTAATTTAAAATCTATGGTATCTTGCCGCTAGTATGCAGGTGCGACTCAATAGATTAACATTCGATAATCTATAATTATGTATGTTTCGATGAAAATTTGTGACTAATGTTTTTGTAATCAACTGTACTATAAGAACAGTGCTCAAACAAGTAATTCTAGTAATAGAAAAATGCTTTATCCCGACGACGGAAATTATGCAAAAATATTCGACCACAGTTAACAGTAACCGTAAACATGAATAAATATTGCAAACAGCATTTTTTGGCCGATGTGAATTTAAACGACTTGATTATACAACAGTTTTCTACTAAATTGGATTGTTGTTGTAGAAATATACCGAATTAAGTAGAACGTGTTTTTTCTCTGACCCACTTGTTAGTTCCACAAACAAAATTTACGAAGAGATTATATTTGACGTAGAATATCATCTTTTCAGAGTGCGTCATTTGGACAGGATCCAAGGCTCGCGATGACCGGACGACAACCTTAGGACGTTAGTTAAAAGCCGGAGAAACGCTCGTAAATTATGTTTACAAAATATATTTCTCTGACAAAATTAAGTAGACTATTTTTATCAATGCTATCTTAAGTTTGTTATTGATAGATTTTTGTATCCCGCTGTTTGGTTTTCATTACAAGTTACATTAGTTGATAGATTTAGAGGAACAAACTATAATATTTTCTTAAAATTGGTTTTTCTTTTTTAATATTGACGTGTGCAAAGTATGTTTGAATCTTATTATAGATAAACTATTAGAAGTATGAGTATTCTTATTTATTGCTGGTGGTACATGTCTAAAATAAGCGCAGGCTGAAATCATAATCATGAAAATCATGATCACATCATCGTTTCACTGAGGTCGCCAAAGCGATTAGAAACGGTAAATCGTTTTATATGCTGAGACGCATTCCCTTATAAGATGCCTAATAATAGTCTCACGGCCGTATTGATTTGCGCTCCCTTTTAGCCATTCATCGTCATTCCTATTGTAGTGTAATCAACCAAATATCAACCAAATGCTTTGACGGCCAAATGCCCGATTTCCATTACTTAAGTAACTAGTAGCTCAGACCATTTTGGTAAACTCATGACATGCAAATAAACTTAAAGAATAAGGAAGCGACAAGAGGGATTTCACGTCATTCCCTGTCAAGTAAAATATACACTTATTCTTATTCTTATATCGGGCTTGCTTCATTCTAGGACTAACACAACTTCATAAAAATATTAACCAGCAGTAATAATAAGGCTGGAAACTCCTAAACAAAACTTGAAACAACTTGACAACGTTAACAATATTGCAGTACGTACTTAAATCAAGGATAACGTATTCTGCAGGGAGCGAGTCTCGTGGCTTCTGTCGAAACAACGAACAATTTACATACCTCCACGAAAAAGGTCGCAACGATTGAATTTTATGAAAAATTTTACAGTCATTTCTCATAAATAATCATTAGACATTGTCACCTACGTCTAATATAACACTTGCTTAAACGATCGATGTCACGATGACTGCGTAGATTTCTGAAGTTTAATAAATTACAAGGGATGTCTGTGTAAATGTATTCCAAAATAAAGTACCTACCTTATACCCAGTTTTAGGTTAGAGTGCGTCTCAATTATTTATTCTATTTTTTGTGATTTCGCCTCAAATACTTGATAATTTATATACATAAAAACCTTACAAACTTAAAAGTATATCGAAATGTAGATTGATTAACTACTACTCTAGTAAATGAGTGCAGCATTCAACTGGAATCAATAATGAAACTTATATTAATGCTAGTCTTTTCAACCGCCAGTAACGACTTATTTTTCTAACTCATCTTATATCCAAGGAATAATCCCAATATCGAGCGAGGCGTTTCCAAGCATTTAAACAACGAACCAGACATCAAAATTACTATATTCTGTAGTTTTCCCCTACGTGCAGTTATACCAAAAGCTTACAACTACGTTTAAATATGTAATAATTAATGCGTAAATAGAAACACCAATGATTAAATTATGTTCGGGTACTTTGAAATAACTACACTGGAACATTGAGACAACTACCATCTTAGTCTCCCCGTGACCATGGCTGCTGAAAAGCAACCGAAACGTCGGGGAAAGTGTAAAATTAAAGCAAATCTAAATAGTTTTAATAACAATATAATTAGCTTAAAAATTAGTAAAGTTTAATAGTAATAATAGTGTAACAAATTTTCAAAATGATGTAATACAGTGTCAAATAAACAACGCGATAAAAGCAGTATATAGTAGTTTAATTTCAATATGTAATACTTGCAATTTTTTATGACATCTTCTAATTATGGAACAAAATAAAAACAAACATAATTGCATTGATTGGAAAAGTTAACATTGATATGTAACAATATATCAGTTATAACATACTTAAATTTTAGCTATATTATAAATGAATGACAATACTTCAATGTAAAAATTGTTGGTGATCGAATAAATAAATAAATAAATATGATGCCTGTCCTAATATAAAAGACGAATATCAAAAAGTTTCGATAAACCGTAAGGTTACTTATGTATGTGGCATGAAATTTACAGACTTATCAAAATATAAAGGTCACAATGAATCTAAGTCAAAATGAACTACCAAAAACATTCCCTTTTACCAAAGCAATCGATGTAATATTAATATTGTAAAAAGTTAGTCCGAGGAACAATTTCATAAAATAGAGGGTCAAAACTGTTTCATCGGTTCAATTAAAAGTTTGTCATGGAGTTGGTGGAGTGGCGTCAGTGGCGCATAATTACGAGTGTCACTCATAGCTTGTGCCCGGGCTCGGTCGCCGAGGGCGGTAGCGGCGACATCACAGGACACGGCCTGCCAACAACACATCATTTACGAGTCACTCTCTAGCGCCATTTTAAGAACCGGATGGCTTTTAATAAACGTTTTTATTGCGAGCTTAGGTGTTCTTTTGTAAAAAGTGTTCTTTCGGAATGTTTTAACTAATATGTCCAGATTCTGCTGAGCTATATTGTTTATATTAATCCACACTCCAAACTGATACTAAGAATTTTCACTTTAAAGTTTTCAGTCAGGAGTCCAGAATTGTGTTCAATAGACGACAATAAATTCGCCTCCTATTACGCGGGAACTACCTATAGCTGGCGAAACATGGATCTAATACAACTCTAGCTTCCTCCAAGGAAGGACCGAAGTATTTTTCGCGTCGATCACTTACGCACAATGGCCCAATTGTGGGGCTAAGTGCGGATAACACACGTCTAACTAACTAACTAACGTATGTATTTAGGTGTCAGGCAGAACTCTTATTACCGAAACCTGATCCAGATTAAGTAGTGCCAGTAAATATATAAGTATATATGTATGTTTTATAAAACTGCTTCGACTAATCCAATAAATAAGTCCAGAGAATGTAATCAGAAACAGAATTTTAAATACTGTATGTATGTATAGTATAAACGTTAGAGTAAATTGCAAAATGCCGGTTTCCATAGCTGAATTGAAAATTATATTGGGCTAACTTTTAGGTAATTATCAAAAAACGTTAAACACTACTTTATTTTGCTACTATTATTCATCTAATAAATTGTTCAATGTTATTGTCAAACTCTTACAACTGGGAATTCTCTGCCGAGGCACGTGTTTTTTGCTTCCTTCGATCCTGGACCCTTCAAGCGGGAAGTGAAAAGGCACCTCCTTAGGCCATCAAAGTAGAGACCTCAGCACGTAAGGACGTGATGTATAGTTCTCTGCTCGTGGCATACACGACAGCTTACCATTAGGCGGAGTGTAGTAATTTTGACGGGCAATGATAAAAAGAAACAGAAAAACATTTCTGTAAACCACAAAACCTATTTCACGTATCCAAAAGGGTCGCATTCTCAAAAAAATAAAACGAAGGAATAACACCCAAGGAGACACGTGTGATGTTATAAAAAATCTTTGTAAATTATTCCGCTCGTTTGCGTTAAATGGCTCTATTTATGTTAAGGGACCGTTCGTATCTTTTTATAATGATGTATCGACAAGGGCTTGTGTGTACACTCAATAATAATATACCTAATCGATATGGAAGCGTAAATGTAACCCTCGATGCCATTGTGATGTCCCCTTCGCAGCCTTTACACTGAACACGAGCTCAAACATTCATTATATGCTAACGCTATTTATCTGAATCCGATGTTCGCAGATAATGATCTAACTTTCTATTAATGCGGTAAACTTCATGTGTCCTGTGTTGGTGTATATGATGGCAGATACTTCAGTTAATCATTATAATATCACCATCATGAAGTTTGAGTTTGTTTGGTTTGAGTCCTGAGGTGATAATTGTACTTTGTACTTAAAAACACAACTTTTGTGTCAGCAACCATTCCCGCATCGTGGGATAGTGTTTACTTAAACACTTTCCTGCCAAGATAAAGCACGTGTACTTACTACAATCAACACCTTAGAATAAAATAAGCTAAAACATTAAAAAGAAATGGAATGCCTACTAGGATACATTAATCCTAGTAGGCATTCCATTTCTTTGTGCACGGTGCACATTTTCTTGACACTAACAGTATGTATCTATGTATGTATCTTATATGGGGGCCAGTCAGTCAGACCGGCGACACTTCGACCCAGTGGGATCTTTTGTGTCGACACTCACCCAATAACGACTGCCATAGATGTTCATGGCAGCCGGGACCGACGGCTTAACGTGCTCTCCGAGGCACGGAGCAGGCGATAATTGGCAATCAATACGCACATCATTTCGAAAAGTCATATAACTTCCGAAAGTCAGAGGTGCGCGACGTGGGTTCGAACCCGAGACCCTCTGCATTGCAGTCTGTTGGTCTCCCCACTGAGCTAACTAACCGTGTAAGTTTAAATCAGAAATATAGACGCAGTTTGCCAATAAAATCTCAAATGTAAACATTCCACTCCATGGATTGATGGACGTTTCGTGAGTAGTTTGAACTGTCATGTACAACTATGGCAGCTGATGTCACGAAAGACACACGAGATTGTAGTCTCGCGTGTATTCTGTGCCAGAGGCCTTAATTTAAGACATATCTAAATACATTTTACGTTACTACTATTAAAATGTAGACTAACTAGATTCTACCCGTGGGTCCGTTCGCGTTAATGAAGATTTTGACAATAAATTTCTACCCCTCGGGTACTGTACTTTTCTTCTGGATGTGAGGTATCCTATGTCCTATTCTGTACCTCTGATAACGTGTATGAAAAATTTCACGATTGTCAGTTAACCAATTAAAGCGTGAAGGCGTAACAAACAAAGAAACTCACATCCACATTTGTAATATTAGTTACAATTCTCTATACTTTTAAGTTCTGTTAGCCAAGCATGATAGATATCGCGCAAGGCTCTTAAATATCAACCATATCTTAGGATGTTTTACTTTCGAGTTAAATGAAGCGACAATTGAGTTATAATTATGAATTCATACATCATTTAGATAATTAAGAAATGCGTGCCATATTTTAGTTAACGAAAACTTTATCTAATATAATAAATAAAATTAATTAGGTATTATCTATTTAAGGTAAATAATTTGAAATTTAATGACTACTGAAACTTTGAAATTTTGCTTGACTTCACTTAAGGCAATACTAAAAAGGGGCTTTGTGTTTAATAACAATACATAAAGTGTCATCATATATTCTGTCATGCTATACAAATCTTTCACGGTCCAAAAAATATGTATTAATCTTTACTTAATTATTCTACGACGAGATACCATTTATAAGATTTGTATGTTTGTATCAAAGTACAAAGAGCCATCTGAAACGGCTAATAATGTTAATCCTAGAGATCCATAGAGACTTATATTAAATGACATTCCTAGGTTCACGAAAGCTGTTGCTCTGTGTTTGCGAAATTATAATAAGAAGCCTTATTATTTATAGCACTAAGCTATAGACTATTTAAGAGAAAATTATGTTAATGTTGTTCAGTCGTGAATAACTATAATTTAAATCCTATAAAAGAGTTCGCGAACCTTATTTTAGACATTTATGTTCAATAATAATGCAGCTGTTTAAATGTAGCAAGTGTATTCTTACAAAACATGTTGCTTAATATTTATTAATAAGCTAATACGGCGATCTACAAGTATAAAAACAAAGCTTTATAAGTTTATACGAATTTATTTAAAATATTTTTTGTTTTATGTAAACTAGTTATAAATAAATCAATATTCTGCAAAGCCCTCTAATTTGCTGGCTGTAAAAGCCCACTAAGTTTAAGCAATTATTATAATATATTTAAAAAATATTCATGAATATTATCATAACATAACATAACATAATATTAACATGTTTTAAAATGAAGAAATATATTATTATTATAGTTTATATGTTAAGATTGCAATACAGAGATAATTGTGTAGTGGGCGAATGATCATTTGTCTGTAGTAGGTGTGGACTGAATTTAGAATTATTTTCATCGACATAACATGCAGGCTACGCAGCAGACATAAGCTATTTATGGAATGAATATGCATTTATGCATGTAGAGTATGACAGCTCACATAAATTTAAAGCAGAGCATTTATAACTATGACGGCCATAAAACACGTAGCGTAAACAACCCTCCTCGTTAGGTGTCTGGCTAAAATTCTGTGTGAAAATACACTACAGTTCATCGAGTTTTATTGTCCATCAAAAACGTTCGAAAATGATTACTGGAAGCTTTACACCAAAGTTTAACAGTATACACAGGTCGATACTTCTACATAAATAAAAAGGTTACATACGTTTTTGTACCACAATAGATAAGTCTAAAATTTACTTTGTTGAGGCTAACCTGATCTCAGAATGTTTCAAGTCGACCGCCTTTAAGTTGGCTTTACGAATCTCCAAACAAAAGTCATTATTAATTTAGTTCACAAAGTAAGGTTTATAACATCAAACGGCTACTGTGTTAATATTGACGGTAGTTGCTAAGTTCAGGCAACGATTTAGCCTATGGGAAGAGACCTATAAGAACCATCGAAGTTTAGGCGGCACCTAAGTTCATTCTTACACTTTCAAGACACGGTAAGTACTACATCTAACAGACTTCGTGCAACTATAAATAATTTCTTGGCAAATAATCAAACAATACTGCCCCGTTAATATAATATTTATAATCTTCTCTCTTAGCCTTTATTATTCCCAAGTCACTTGGGGTCGACTTTTCTGGTCTAACCGGATTTGACTGGATATCAGTTTTTAAACGGAGCGGCTGCCACCTGACCTCCGCAACCCGAAGGCTAACGATACCCTAAGGCTAGACCAGTGTCAGGATATTAGAGGGTACTGACTTTCCCAATAACGACTGCCATAGATGTTCATGGCAGCCGGGACCGACGGCTTAACGTGCTCTCCGAGGCACGGAGCAGGCGATAATTGTCAATCAATACGCACATAATTTCGAAAAGTCATATAACTTCCAAACCTCAGAGGTGCGCGACGTGGGTTCGAACCCGAGACCCTCTGCATTGCAGTCTGTTGGTCTCCCCACTGAGCTATCGCTGCTGCAAAATAATATTTATAATATACATAATAATTATTCAGAACCCACAAATTGACACTTAACTATGCTAGTAAACCAAAATTACAGTCACATTACTGACATCTCTAATTTTCCTTTGAAGACACTAATACTGACTCAATTTCAAAACACTTTATCTGAAAACAAACTGCACAATTTAGTTGTATTCAGTTTGCACTCAATTTGAACCGTCTCGCTGCTCGTGTTGCATTGCTAAGCTCTGTGCACTTCTCAAAAGGTCCTCATTTAGGATTCTAAGCGAGATTATACTATATTAAGGATAGTAAGGTATAGCAAAGTCTACACTCTCCTTATCTATTTTATGATACATCTCGTAATTTGCACAATAGTTTGTTAATATGTTGTGTTAATTCTACTATAAAGACATTCACCACAGACACGGACTTTTAATGATCTACTTTTGAACTTGGACTAATACCCGTTTAGCGCTCAATCAAAATAGTAACAACAGATAGAAAAGAATCAGAACAACTATGTATCATATAATTTATTGTCTAATGCGGGGAGTAAAACACTTGGCACTTTAGATGATATGACCACTCAGCCGAACACTGAAAACAACATTCTTTTTAAAGACTACTATTGCACTGAGTATATATCCTGTGGCGTGAGGAACTTTACAAACTTTCATACAACGGACACAAAGAACAGTCTCAGTCTTGGAAGAACTACTTGTGGATAACACAAATTTTTGTCCCGTGTGGGAATCGCTCCCATAATACTCGGCGCAGTAGCAATGGTGAGGCGACCACTTTAACCACTGCATTATCTTTGGAGTCAGGACATATATACTAACATCATAATTTTAGGGCAATATAGGAAGGAGTGCCGATAAATCTATACTATACTATTATAAAGCTGTAGAGTTTGTTTGTTTGGTTGAACGCGCTAATGTCAGGAATTACTGGATCGAATAAAAAAAAAAACTGTTTTGGGTAGCCTATTTCTCTTGGAAGGCTTTAGGGTATATAACATCACGCTACGACCCACGGGAGCGGCGCAGTAACTATAAATGCGGGTAAAACCGCGGGCACATCTAGTAATCAAATAAATTAAACCAATTTAACATCTGCGTTCACTGTTTCATTCGTGAGAACGCTAAACAATACTATAATTAATACATTCAATATTGTAATTATCACACAAATTAATTTATTAATTACTTGATCAATATGAATTTACAGAATTACTGTGAGCAACAAAACATCATGTACACAATAACGTAATTAAGCATCTTTACTAAATATAAGCCTATGCTTGCGTCATGAAATAGGTATTTATAAAGAGCCGCGCATTACGCGTGTTTTGTATTCAAAGTTTTACAAAACATTAAACAAAAATATTTATACGGGATATCGACGTAGTATCTAGTAAAATGTTTCTTTAACAAACTAAAGGCTCTTACCATAATTTCACACGTCTAGCCCTGAATCATAGGCAAAATATCACACTCACGTTTCTCCAAGGTCTTAGAACCTAATGGAGGGTGATCCTAATAACGCTTTGCCCGGGAATTAGATCGAGTCCTCATTCACTACCTACTACTTACTAAATTTTAAAAGCCAAATCTTGCATAGGTATATACAGATTTTCTCTTAAAAACATCCGCTTATCGTATTCCCATTGCACCCCTTGGTTTGAAACAGAGTAGACCCAAAGATACCCATGCCATGACTCTGTGAGCACTAAGTGCTAGCTTTCACCATCACTATTCGTCAGCTTTATTTAGGCACCAGCCACGGCAGTGTATACTAACCACGATAAAAAAGGAAGCGAAAATCAAATAAATATTAAGTTTGACGAAATATAAAGAAATTACGTGTGTACAGAAACAAAGGTAAACATAAAACAGAAACACGCGTTCTGGTGGGTTATGTAAATACTAATTTGGGCACAAAAGTTAAATTAATGAGTGGTTTGTATGTTTTGAATGATGAATAAAGAAGAAATTGTAAATACGATATAATTGTAACTAAAATAATTTGATACTGCTCAGTATTTTAATGTACTTTTTCTTTAACAATATTATACACTAAGTACTAGATAAGGTCATTACTTATGTTTACGTTTCTATGTTTTATATACAGCTTTCAGTATATTATCCTTGACTACGGCGATTTTCTAGCCGGATGAGAAACCTGGCTCTATAGAAAGGCTCTCTTTGCCGGTGAGTGGACAATAAGATAAGAGTGAATGCAAAGACATAAGCATCAGTCTTTATGACTGCAGTGGGCAAGTGTACGATGAGTGTTGTGGGGATTGAAAATTTTTACGTGATCCACAGATAATTATTTTCAGTCTAGTTTTACTTTGTTCCCGTAATTGTATGTTGGTATCTCCCGCGAGACAGGGATGAAGTTGTCATTTTATTTAATCTAACATACACACATCAAAAATAGTCCGCGTTCAAGGGACTGTAATTTTTTAATTGCTTGAATTATTTATAATTAATTTTTACGTTTGTGTTCTTTATTTAAGAATACATCATTTAAATGTAGAAAACATAAAATCTTCTTGTGTTTTTTTATATAAAAACGAGGTCAATGATAAATGACCCTCATTCTTGTTTCTGCCTGAAAGCTGCTTTAATAAATTTCTCTAAAATTGTTCATTTGAAAAATGCCAGGTGGACTGTCTGAAGTCTTGCGAGCAAGAATAGTGTTATTGCGTGAAGACGGATATTCTACAAGGCAAATTGCAGCCATAGTCTCAGTTTCTCAAACCTGCGTCGTTACTACCCTGCATAGGTACTGGAGCATGGGCAACGTGGCTTATCGACCTTGCAGTGGTCGCCCGGCTGTCCTTAGTGATATTCAGAAGCGCTAGATCAGACTTCTTGCCACCCGTGATCCAATAATTAACGCTATCAAACTGAGATTAGAGCTGCGAGTTGCTACTGGACTGGATGCTAGCACTCAGACCATTCGTAATTGTTTACATCACTTTAGATTACGGTCAAGGAGATCCTGGCAAGCACCTTTGAATACACGGGAACGACAGCGATGCAAATTGTGGGCCAGGCAGTGTCAAAACGATTAAGACGAAGAAGATGTCTGGCGTAATTGTCTTTTCATAGACGAAACACGGATAAGTACGCACCCTGATGTCACCGTGTCCGAGTTTGGAGACAGCCTGGGAATTCCGAAAGGCAAAGAACTGCCACTGAAACCGTTCAGCAAGGCGGCAAATCAGTATCTTTTTGGGTGGCATAATAATTGGAGCTGGAACGCCTTTGATCCCCTACCAAGGCTTTATGACAGCCAATTTGTACAAAACACCTGTTATTGATGGCAGACAGACCATTCAGGATAAATTATGGTAACCAATTCGGGTTGGTCGACGATAATGCGTCGGCACATCGAGCTTAACGAGCGAACGCTGCTCTCCGGGAGTACGAAATCACGGGGTTAGACTGGCCTGTCGGCTGTTCAGACTTAAATCCAATCGAACACGCATGGGACGCATTCAAGCGAGCTGTTTGGAGTCGTCAACCACCTCCAAGAACTCTGACAGAGATCAAGGAAGCCACCATTCAAGAATGGGACAAGTTACCACAAGAGCTATTAAACAACTTGATCTACAGCATGCCCAGGAGGATTTCCGCATGCGTTCAAGCCAGGGGAGGAGTAATTTTGTATTAAATTTGTAAATAACAGCATATAAAAATGAATAAAATTATTAACTTAATAAATCTTCGCATTTCTTTAAATTACAAATTTCACAGAGATTGAAAAAAATATTTATTTATGAAAAATAAAAGAATGTAGAGATTTATGTCAAAGCAATAAATAATGTATTTATTCATTATATTTTGACACGAGAAAAGATATCTCAACTTTTCCAGATGAACGCGGACTTTTTTCGATGTGTGTATATGTTTTTTTTTAATTATTTATAAGTCACATGATAGTTAAAGATATGTACATTGTTAATAATAATAATAATAATATTTTATTTCAGATTAATATCCATTGTGTTAGTATTACATAAATTTACAAGCTAGTGTTAGTAATTATTAAGACACAATTAATATATAATAAAAAACATAAATAGAATTACACAGCAGGCTTATGAAGCCGCAACCAATGACAAACAATGGGGCTATCCCACTATCGTGCTGAGGATATTATTGGTGCTGCCGCGCACCCTATGCATAATGGAGGCGCATTGTTTTCGCATAATTGCATAGAAATTTTCTACTGCCGCCTCGGTAAACATGCCTGATGCACTACAATAGCGCGACAGCATCAACATCATAAATGCGTTGTTGTACTGTAAATAATTATTAGTTAAAATATTTATTAAAAATGATATGGAAAGAAATAGAAAGGCTGCTTTAGGAAGCGCGGCAGCGTTGTAAAATTACTCAACGAAAAACAAGAAGACCGTACCTATATGTTGTTATTATATTAGTTGCCATGCGAAATAATTATTCCTATGACTTCATTTTATTACCTGCATTTTAAAGTTATTTCGTTAGATTTAAATTATAAAATTTGGTAGTAGTACCAAATATAATTAATTTCATGTCTGTTTGTTAGGGCATCACGTAAAATTCACTGCATGCAGTTTGATGCGACTTTCACACTTGGTAGTTTGAAGTTCAACATTAAATTTAGTCTGGTCTTTTAACATGTTGTTTAGTATTATTATTTACTAGCTGACCTGCGCAACTTCGTCTGCTACATATAAGAGAATTTTCCCCGTTTCTGCCACATTTTTCATTGCTGCTCCGCTCCTATTGGTCGTAGCGTAATATTATATAGCCTATAGCCCTCCTCGATAAATGGGCTATCCAACACTAAAAGAATCTTTCAATTCGAACCAGTAGTTCCTGAGATTAGCGCGTTCAACCAAACAAACAAACAAACTCACCAGCTTAATAACATTAGTATAGAAAATATTGTCTTACGTATACGCGAATGTTTACATTAAAATTGATATCAAAATTGTGTTCTGTTAAACTGGTGATATGGCGCATAGTGTGATTTACGTAATGCATGCGTATGAATGCGTGTATGTGAACGCGGGCAAACGAGAAGAAGTAAGCGAAAGCTAGTGTAAATAAGATTCAAACCGAAACGTTGTCCAGGACGTTAGTACTTTCCAGACAAAAACGAGCCGACGCGGGTCGCAAAGTATACATAAAGAATGGCACTAGTTTTTATTGCTGTTTCTTCCAACTTTTTATAACTCTGTTGACGTTTTTAATAAGTATATATTTTACAAGCAGCCACTTTTAAATACGTATTTTAATTTTAAGGATATTTCTTTAAACAGTATGCTGACGAATTTTATGTCCCTTGACGTCTATATTGATAGCTAAATAATACCTTTCTTATTATAATTATTTACCTCTATTTTAGTACATGTAAAAAGTATATATGTATGTTTATCCAATACATACCATACCCATAGTACAAGTTCTGTTTAGTTTGGGCTAGATGGTGTTGTGTGTATGTGATAGAATATTATTATTATTATGTTTCTCTTATCACAGGTATTTCCTAACATATTATATTAGGAAAATACCAGGCCCTTTGCGAGGCTTACACGGAGACATAGGTCCAACGTGAAGAGGCCCTTCGAAAGTTTTAATTAATGGTGGAATGAAACACCTACAGTGACAGCCGCGACCTGCCGCTAGCCGCAGCAGGCGCAGGACTACTGCTACATATGGATTCTAAAATATGGACTATGGGTATGGGTATTTGATGGACCGGTATATTGGTAACTATGGATGAAAACCGGCATCTGCCCTGAATACTCTAATGGCATCAATGCAATGGGCAGACGGTGATTTGCCAACTCTCTAGATGGGCGCCCTGAATAGCCACCATAGGCATACAAGCCAGCAGCAGAGGGTAACACCAGTGTGAGCGGCTAGGGGTGTCGAGCGGTGCGGCGCCGGTTTCACCATCACGGGTCTCGAGACAACGGAGACCTAGAGCGGGTTTTTCCGTAGTTATGCCCTTGAAAATGACTCTTCCACCTCCAAGCATATAGCTCTAGCGGCCCCCCTCTGACCGGCCGACCAAGGCAAGCCAGAGTTGAGACTCCTATTGGCGCTCTTGAAGTTCCACCCCAGCCAACCAGTAACGGCATGCCTGGGACAAGACCCTAGTCGACTCTCTGAGGTATTCAGGACCACAGAGTCACCACTCACATTCAGCTCGCCACAAGCTGTCCTGCGGTTTGTACGCTTTTATTTAACCTGGTGATACATTTTTTGTTTATATCACAAGGCGAAGGTGGTAGTTTAAAAGCTAATGTACTGTGCCCTCCGTTATCGCGTTAGTCGCATGATGAGATAACGACTATCCCAGAGGGGTTTATTATTATTATTATTATTATATTCAAGCCCAATATTAGTGTAGTTTATTTATAATTAATAATGTATAAATATAGTTAAATCAGTTAAATGTTGTAATTAAAACGTATAAATATTTTATTTTATCGAATAGAATCGAAGATGTAATCATAATGAAATTACTTCGCCAGCAAAAACTAGTAAGTATTGAAATGTAATGTAACAGGTAAGGTTTATATAAATATGGCATCTAGTCGCTCCAGTATCGTGAAAAGACTCTCAATATCACTTATTTAGCGACACTACACAATGCGGAATATTGGACTAACTTTGTGAAGGAAAGAGGCGTGGTGTTCCTTCAACGAAGTAAAAAATTTCTTCAAGAGATGTTATCGCAGTCATATTATTCTTTTCAAAATATTTTCTCAGTTTTCTACATAAATATGAAATTGGCTCAGGAAAACCAGATTAGTAAATTTCTTAAATAGATTCGCTATGCTTTTGACTTTATTGTTGATCACTTAAAATCTATGAAATTATTTCGTTCATTCAGAAATTAACGCTTGTAAGTTAGGTATATACGAATTTACATTAACCTCTATGTATACTTATGATATATGAGGACCTAAAAACTATAAGTAGAAATGGCTACAAATAAAATCACGTTTATGCAGAATTAATATTCTAAAATGAAAATACAAGCTTGCTAAAAATCCTTCTTAATATTATAAATGCGAATGAAAATGAATTTGTTAGTTTGTTTATTTGTTTTTTTGTTACGCTTTCACGCCTTAACTACTAAAGCGATTAAAATGAAATTTCGCATACACGCTATCAGGGATACAGAAAAGGACATAGGGTACCTTTAATCCAGAAAAAAATTCTTATAGTAATCTAACCTAACCTACATTTACGCGAGCGAATTTGCGGGCAAAATCCTTTTAAAATATATAACAAGCCAACTCTTCACACTCACTCTATAATAATGCCTTGTAAAATACTTACCTATCGAATAATACCCACTGGTATTCACAACTGTCAGCACTAATATCACAAGTCGCATCATGCTGACTACACTAGAACTAATAATTCTTAGCACTGTTGTTGATACATTAGAACAAAGCTAACGGCAGACTAGCCGGATACTGATGATAACTAAATCAACAGGACGCAGCGCTGATACGTGAATATGAAATACTTAGCTGTTATATTTATTTATTCGATATATTAATTTATTGTGTTATTAATCTGTATGCCATTAATTCTATCCTGTTAGGTGACTAAAATGTTAATTATATATCTACACGGGACAAATTTGACCCAACGATAGACACAAAGAAGACCCAGATTCGTAACAATCATATGTGAGTCATAGTGGGAATTGATACCGCAAAAACGTGCGTAATAGTTCGTGCAATGCAGATATCACAATCGTATATAAGTTTATAAATAGAATAGGAGACTTCTTTTTTTTAAACTTTCTTTTATGTTGTATCTCTCTTATGGAGCTAGAGTTTGTTCCATCATAACATTAAGCACCAGCTACAATAGTATCATAATCTATCTTCTCCCTTAGCCTACATTATTCCCAAGTCACTTGGGGTCGGCTTTTCTAGTCTAACCGGCGTTGACTGGATATCAGTTTTTACACAGAGCGGCTGCCTCCAGACCTCCGCAACCCAAAGGCTAACGATACCCTAAGGCTAGACCAGTGTCAGGATATTAGAGGGAAAAAAATGAGGAAATTTTCCAATAACGACTGCCATAGATGTTTATGGCAGTCGGGACCGACGGCTTAACGTGCTCTCCGAGGCACGGAGCAGGCGATAATTGTCAATCAATACGCACATAATTTCGAAAAGTCATATAACTTCCGAAAGTCGTAGGTGCGCGACGTGGGTTCGAACCCGAGACCCTCTGCATTGCAGTCTGTTGGTCTCCCCACTGAGCTATAGCTGCTTTTATTTTTTTTATTATAGTATCATAATCTATCTTTCTAAACTTATATAAGCCTGTAACAATAAAAATATTGTCAATGTACGCAGCCTGTGTTTATACATTGAATATTTTCTATTGAATCAACTTTGTCTAAACCAAACAATAGTTTTTGTATTTTTGTCTGACTGTTTGTTTATTCCGGCATGACGTAAAGAGCACTGAATGGATTTTAATGCGGGGCCATGAGGCAAGGTTAACATTATTAAAGGGGAATTAATCGTAATTATTCATGAAGAATATACACAATTGTATTACCTATTTGTCGAGCTATGATTCAAATGCCATGCTGCAACTTAAAATCACGCAAAGAATCGACCGCACATAAGGATAAACAAAAGTGTTACATCACCTCGAACATTATACCGAGTACTGCGAAGTTGAACCTCGCATGGAACACAATTGTGTGATACAGCAACACTCACAAAGGACACCGAATTCATCCACAAATAATTGTTCGCAGCATAGTACCCGTTGTTACCCTGCGATACCTCGTTCGAATGGTGTATTTGTAAAACGAAACTGCTGACTCCTATTGTTCGATGTGTTTTGAAATTTGTTAGGACCCCGTGACATCGATAATTCCTAGTTTCGGAGACAATAACAATGTCTCTTTTTCTCTTTAATAAACTTACTGATTCATTATTATGTTCGTAGCCGATAAAGAGAGTACAATTTCTGGGTCGGTCAAAATGTTATTGAGTTCTCCTGTTAGGTAATTCTTTGTAGAAGCACGGTTTCTGCCAATATAGTCGGTAGTCGGCAACAGACTGGGCGAGCTAATAACATGTTACCGAAATTATATTATATCTGGGTGTTACATACATATTTGCCTACACCTTCAAGGTTATATATGGCTTAATAATGAGACGTACCTCATTATTAAGTCATATAAATAAAGATTTTAAAAAGCCAAATATAATAATACAATTTTATTTGTAAATTAAGAAATGTATAGTCATAGTCAAGAACAAGACCGGCGATATCTCAGACAAGGATAATTATAGGCCAATATAGTTAGCTACTGTAACAGCAAAGGTTCTTGACGGTGTGCTTAGGCGGAGAATAACTGGACAGCTCCATCTACATGATGCACAGTTCGGTTTTAGAGCTGGGCTGTCCACGGAAACTGCTATTCTGGCGCTCAAGCACACGGTCAGGTACTACACTGATAGAAACATGCCTGTTTGTGCTGCGTTTTTGGACCTCTCCAGGGCATTTGACCTGGTTGATTATAAGATCTTATAGTCGAAATTGCGTGAGCAAGGTCTTCCAAATGTGGTCATTAAGCTCTTAGACTACTGGTATGACCACCAAATCAACCAGGTCAGATGGTCGGGTGCACTGTCGGGAGCGTATGGGTTGGAGTGTGGGGTGAGACAGGGCGGTTTGACTTCCCCGGCGTTTTTCAATCTTTACGTCAATAATTTAATCGAGGAACTTAGTAGCACTGGTATCGGATGCTCTATTGATGGAAAGATAATTAATAGTATAAGTTACGCAGATGATATGGTGCTGCTGAGTCCCTCAATTGATGGTCTTAGACGGTTGCTCAAAATATGTGAGGGGTACGCCACGTCTCATGGTTTATTGTATAATGTACGGAAGAGTGAGCTTGTGGTGTTCCGAGTTGGTACCAAGAAGCCTGAAACAGTTCCTCCGGTATGCCTATATGGTGTGCCACTAAAAAGGGTGACGCATTTTAGGTATCTTGGCCATATAGTGACTGAGGACATGAATGATGACAGTGACATGGAGCGGGAGCGAAGAGCGTTGTCAGTCCGATGTAATATGCTGGCCCGTAGGTTTGCACGATGTACTAAAGAAGTGAAACTCACTGTGTTTAAGGCGTTTTGTCAGTCATTTTACACGTGCAGCTTGTGAGCGAGACATACACAGAGGGCCTACAACGCTCTTCGCTTCCAGTACAATAACGCTTTTAGGGTGCTGTTGGGCTTCCACGGTTCTGTAGCGCGTCGGGCATGTTTGCTGAAGCAGGTATAGATAGCTTTCAAGCAATTATGCGAAAACGAACAGCATCCCTGATGCGGCGGCTTCGGGGGAGCACCAACGGCATCTTAAGGGTTATTGTTGATAAACCTGACTGTCCGTTCCTGGAGTACTGGGCCCGTATACACAGCTGCCGGTCTGGGGCAGCGGGAGGCGGACTTAGTTATAGTTATAGGTTTTTAAATTGATTATTATTTTATTGTAATGAAAATGGCTGATATTTAATGAGAATGCTACTAACATAGTTTATAAGTATTACTAACAACAATATGAATCGCTTGTGTTCGAATTAAATAAATTATTATTATTATTATTATTATTATTATTATTGTACAGTTTTATATTCTCGAAATTCATAAAAATTTCGGTCAATGAATGAAAACCACGGGCTCAGACCAAGTGAAGTTCATTTGTGGGTGACTGCTCAGGAGCTACATCTACTTGCAAAAATTTATTATTATTATTATTATTATTCTCTTTATTACTTTTTTTTTTCTAATAATTACATTTTTAAATATAAATATAAAATCTATACATATTTAAAAATATAAAAACTGAAATGACCCACCGACATCGGGAACAGGGTCCAAGCTGCCGGTGGTTAGGGCCCCAGAGAGAGGAATCTCCTCACAATACGCGCCGTATCGAGTAGTACTGCCTTTTGCATCAAGGACTTGATCCAGCCATCTAACGCGAGCCTCTGCAGGTGGTGGTCGAGGCTCTTAGGTATTAAACCATTGACTGTAATGACTATCGGCACAATGATCGCCGAGTCCACACGCCACATGTCGACAATCTCGTGAGCTAGGTCTAAGTATTTCAACTCTTTTTCTTTTTCAGCTTTCACAAGATTCTCGTCATGCGGAATGGTAACATCGATGATCATTGCTCGGCGCTCCAATCGGTCTATCAGCACAATATCTGGCTTGTTCGCCACAATTGTCCTATCAGTGATGATAGACCGATCCCAGTACAAAGTAGCACGACCATTTTCGAGAACTGGATCGGGCACATACCTGTAATACGGCACTTCAGATTCCACAAGGTCATACTTTAAAGCAAGTTGCTGATGGACAATCCTGGCTACTTGGTTGTGTCTATGCAAATACTCTCCATTGGCAAGACGAGAACAACCGGAGATAATATGTCTGAGAGATTCTCCGGGCTGGTGACATGCCCGACATATGTCAACCGTCCCATCCTTCAGGATATATCTCCGGTAGTTGTTCGTCATAACAACTTCGTCCATTATTGCACATACAAAACCTTCGGTCTCAGCGAAGAGATCGCCGAAACGTAGCCAGGACACCGATGACTGAAAATCTATGTCGGGCCCATTCAGGGCCCGAAAAAAGCGTCCATGCAGCTCTTTTCCTTTCCATACATCCCTGCGCTCGTCAGTTCCAAGCATAACAGGTTTGCGCCAGTTCTCCTTAGCCAGAGCAAGCGGGGTAAAGCCCGTATCCACTGCGACTACATCGCGATGAGCGCCCACATCGGTTCGGAGAAAATATTCTCTGAGATTGCACATTTCACGGTTGTGGAGGGTCTTGGCATTTAAAAAACCGCGACCCCCACACTTCCGTGGGATGTACAATCTCATTACCGAGGAGCGCGGGTGGTGCATTCGGTATGCAGTCAACACTGTACGGACCCTTCTATCCAGGGCATCTAATTCCGTTTGCGTCCATCTGAGTATGCCAAAGGAGTACATAAGGATCGGCATGGCCCAACCGTTACAGGCGCGCACCCTGTTGCCGCCTGACAAAAGACTTTTCAGTATTTTTTTCAAGCGGCCAAAGAAGCGCTCCCGCAACGTCCGTTTCATACCGTCCTCAGTGATACCTAATGCCTGTGACATACCCAGATATTTATAGGTTTCGTTTGCAGAGAGAGACCTAAGTCTAGTAAAATCTGAGAGTTCAATGCCATCAGATTCCACAACCCTGCCTCGCTTTACATACATAACTGCACACTTGTCAACACCAAACTCCATCCTGATGGAATTACTGAAGGTTTCCATTACCTTAAGTAACGCCGTCAGTTGGGGTCTGGTGGAGGCAAATAGTTTTAGGTCATCCATGTAAAGAAGGTGGGATATAACTTGACCATCTCTCCGCAATCGATAGCCTAGCCCTGAACTCTCCAGTAAAGTACTAAGAGGGTTCAGCGCTAGACAGAACCATAAGGGACTCAAACTGTCGCCCTGAAATATACCTCGCTTGATCTTGATAGATACACCGCTTTCCCCGATCTGGCGACATCCTGGATAGCGTAAAACCGTTCTCCACTGCCTCATACATGACTTCAAGAAAGTGCAAAGAGTTGCATCAACTTTATACAACTCCAGCACCCTCAAGAGCCATGCATGAGGTACAGAGTCATAGGCTTTCTTATAATCTATCCAGCATGTCGCAAGATCTTTCTTAAGGCGGTGTATTTGTTGACTGATGGTCATGTCAATTAGGAGTAGCTCTTTAGTACCACGTGCCCCACTTCTACATCCATTTTGAGATACAGACATGATGTTATTTGCTGTAATATGTAGTGAAAGTTTAGATCTCAAAATGGATGTAAGAAGTTTATAGACCGTCGGTAGGCATGTTATCGGTCTATAATTTTTTGGGTCCGTGACACTACCTGATTTGTAGAGCAGATGAGTGGTGCCAGTGGTCAAAAACTCAGGCAGCAATCCTGATTCCAAAGATGACTGGAATAGGGATGCCAAGCATGCATGCGCACTGCGGAACCATTTCAACCAGAAGTTGTGCAGTCCGTCCGGTCCCGCTGCTTTCCAGTTTGGTAACGAACGAACCGCACAAGAAACGTCTTCTGGTCGTATGTTAATTGGCTCCATTTGAGGTATAGTGTCGCATGCCTGCCTAACATCCCCAAACCAATCCCCCTCTTCGTGGTCGACGGGCGTCGACCAAATACTACGCCAAAATTATTATTATTATTATTATTATTATTTCTTCTCCGTGATACCTTAAAGACTTGAAGTTAACGTAACAAAATTCAAGCTTTGGCTTCCAAACGTGTTATTTTAATGTCTTGTTGTACGTAATTTGCGCTATGAACCGTCGACACTTTATAAAGAGTTTCAGAACCTCTTTAAATACTTCTAAGAAAACGTAATTACGATATTCCTACACGTGTATCATACAAGCATTATAACTCAACGTATTATAAGAACAACTTGTTTATATTGCTACATACAAAAATAAATGGTGATTATTTTGTAATATATCTATCCTTGTCTTTTCTTTTATTTATCCTGTCCGCAGGGCAAAAGCGATAATCAAAATGATGCTTACCAAGAACGAAGAGCAACAGCACTTAATTATTGTTTGGAATAAAATATATTATACTCGTACTACTTCTAATTAACAGCTTGTTTCTCAAGGTTCTGCCTACTATAAGCTTAACATAATTGACTAAATCTCATAATAGTTTTAACGACAAATATTAAATATGGCTTTTTTCTAGAATAGGAAAGGAAATTATAAAAAATCTTACAATAACACTATAGATGTATAAATTTAAAAACATGTCTCTTGGGAGCATGTCGTACCAAATAAAGATGTACGAGAGGTCTTAGTACTGTCACATACAATTCGTCTGAGTATAAGTTTTGTTTGTTCCTTACCGACCACTTAAAGGACGAAGGAATCACTCCATATATATATCTGGGCCCAGTTGTTATCATAATCAAAGTAGCCATAATTGAAAGAGAATATAATAACAAGTCGTCACCAAAAATTTTGTGATATTTCGCTTCCCAGGAATTAAGTTATATAAAATGCAATGGTACAGTTCACACAGCGATCCATGTCGTCAATATCCAATTCAGAAGCGTAATCAGTTGTCCAATATGAAGTGCCAGGTAATTCTAAGTCACAAGAACTGTCGTGGGTAAAGCAAACAAAATAACAAAATAAGAAAAATACGTGCACACTCATAAGGAACAAACCGAACGAGTGTTGAACTTGATTTTGACATTAGCCGTTAAACTTGTCAGTCGGTGCCCACAGATAATTAATAATCAAAAAACGATTTTCAATCGATTAAGTTTTTATTATTATCATTTGATTATAGAACACATATTTTTGAGATTATACCGATATAATAATACTCGATAGTAAATTATTAGAGTTGGATATTAATCGATTATTGGTTAACTTAATTTAATATAAGTTTCTCGCTTTCTATGAAGAAATATTCTAACATATTTTGGTGGTAAGTACCTAAAAATATAACGAATTTTTTGGTATCAATTACAATGTGATAACTGGTGGGCCCAGGGGTTCTCATCCTTCTTTGGCTATCAGCTTTCAAAAAGTTAAACTATCCCGGGATCACACACACATAATGGAGAGCAAAATATTAAAAATATTGTTAATATAAACGTTGTACAACAACGTAATACATTACGTTAGAAGAATTTTATCGTGTTTATTTTGTTTACTGCAACTGTTTATGACTTTTTATATTGTATTAATTGTTGCTATGTAATCATTCTTTGTGAAGGTAACATTTACGTGGATATTATTCCTACTAATATTAAAAAACGTAAAAGTTTCTGAAAATCTATTAGTGATTTTACTAAATCACGCGTAAAAGTTACCGGCATGCGTTTCCGTGGAGTTCACGCAAGCATAGCGGCTTATTAAACAAAATATGTATTTCACATCATATAACAAATATAACATAAAAATTACAAATATGACATATAAAATTACAATTATAACATAAATAATGTGACGGTAGTACAGTAGATTCTATATCTCATATACGTAAAAGATAAAATGCAATGAAATTAATTCTACCAGAATGGAAGGCTTTTGATTTGCTTCATAAATAATTATTTGTAAAATAAGTAAGTACCTACTACAAGTTTTTAATTAACATTGTTTGTTTAATATTGCATGATTTAATGCTGAATGTAGGACATTAATGATTCATTTAATCATTAGCATTATCATAAATGTATATACCTAACCATATTCGCAATAAATACGTTTGAAATTTGAGACCCGCAGAAAACAAAATAGAGAGACTGCGAATACATGCAATATATTAAAAGAATGAGAAGTAAATATTGTCATTCTTTTAATATTTGGCATTTCTAGAGAAGTCTAACGTTAAACCTCATAGGAACTCGTAGCTAACTTATTTTAAATTATCAATTTAGTTGTTTCTGAGGATCCTGGTAGGTATATAGGTAATAAAATACTCTTTGGTTTTATAAAACTTTGTTTATTTTCTTTTACCAATTGTACAAAATTATTCTGAAGAAGGTATGTCAATATATGTTAATGTATGTACTTTGTAACCCTCGTTAAAAGTTTGACTTCCCATGATACTTGAAGGCGGTATACAATCTTACGGTATGTAAGCTTGTATGCCTACTTTAAGTATTGTGTCACGTCGTAATCAGTTACAATATACTCGGAGTATCTCTCACTCATTGACGACTCTCTAAACAAGGAGTCCCGCTTGCGAAGCCCGCTATTGCCTCTACAGATACATCAGTGCTTCGTTAAGAATCTCTTAAAACTCATCTAACTCTCTCTACCACCAGAAGGCTACCCAAATAATATTTTACCGCAATCTTTTCAAGTGTGACAATAACTTTGCAGTCACGGACCTCAATTTAACATGTGCCACACCACTATGCAATCTAAAAGAATTGTCCCACTTTTCTGTTAGATATTGAATATCATTTTAATAACATAAATAAGTAACAAATAAAACAATGCTAATTCCGAAACGCAGTATACTGAACAAAATTTCCGGACTCCGCATAGCTCGGTAGCTATTATATGGAGTCTGAGATTTTGTTCAAAATCCATGCAGAAAATCCGAAGAAACCATGCCCGATACGCCCGTAAATCGAATTCGGCACCTTATTGTTAAGAGTTAACATAAGTACAAACTGTTACGACTGACCCAACAAGGCTTACAAAGGCCTTGTTGTGTCCAATTCACTATCCAAAAATCTGGCATATTTTAATCGATGCGGCGGTTACATACACCTGTACATATATAAATGCAATTAATTACGTTTGAATGGTGTATTTAAAATGTAATTGAGTCGTAATCAGGGCTCGAACAGTTTAATCAGGCGAGCGACCTACTACCGCGACGGTCGACTCCGACAACTAACGCAATTACCGACACCGCGACACAGAGTACCCGACTACGCAAACACTCTACTGTTCTATTTTTGTATTCATTTTCTTTTTTATACTAGCAAAATAAATAAGCACACAGAGCGCTCAATAGCACAGAAAATCCTTGTTTCTTATATCCTAAATTGCGTCATGTAACAAATCACAATGACAAACATTTTTTACGTTTACTCTGCGTACTGCTTCGGCGAAAAGTCTACACTTCCTCGTTGTAAATCCCTCTAGGAAGGGCTGTGCACCACCTTTGTCGAATATAGGTCTATTTACTATGGTCGGCCGCAAAACAGCGATGGTCTACATACAACTCTAGAATTTTGAGTTAAAACCTAAGTGCACCAGACAATTATGTGGTGAGGCCAGGCCCACCTTTATATAAGCCAAAGATAGCATAGCTTTCTAATGTTTTATTACAACATTTTCATTAACCCCACAGTAAAGTAGCATGTAGCCTTAATGAAAATGGACTTGCCTGTGTAATCTTGGCGACAGAACCATGTTATATAGCTGTATCCAACCTTTTAAGCCCATAATGTACTGCGCCCAAAATAGGACATAATTATATTTAAAGTATCATTATCATATTATTAAATTAACCGGCTTCTTCGCGACGTCGCTCGTTAAAACACATTTTACCCATTTTCACCCTATTATGGGCACAATTCTAATAAGTTCCTACTTAATGACTCCTTGGGAAGAGTGGAATTTATAGGTATGTATATTACATTAACGTTGCTAATGCTTTTCATATTTTATGTAATCATATATATGTGTATGAAGGTTATACATATTTGTTATCGAAACAGGGTGTAACTGATAATAAAGCTGGGCAGGCAGGCTTGCTACTTGTTTCAGAATTCGCTACACCTAGCTTTAAACATGTTTTGTGGATAGGTAGCCTACAGGCTGCCTCAGTGACTATCGCATACAGTGGTCTTGTTACTCAAGGGATATTATGTATAACACTAGCGTGTTGCCAACCCTGCAAAAGTAGTACCAGCGTTACTGTACCGCCTTGTTTCGTAAGAGAAACTGACTGCTGGTTTCTTTATATACGTCCTCTATGAAAATTCTACTCACTACAGAACCACTATGTAAAGCTATTCCATTTATGTCTTTAGATTCAGACTTTGCCTGATTCTAATGTTTATTGGAATCTCGAATCTTGTTATAAATCAACTATTTTCTATATAAACCAGTTCATACCCAATTTAACATAGCCATACCGTATACCTGAATACATCACGCTTATTGGAATTTACTTGACTGTTAATTGATATTGATAAACTATAATAATAATTATCAATATAACACCACTATTGCCGGTCAGATTAATGAATCATATTAAGACAGTGTCCCATTGGTATCAGTGTCTATACAATAAAATATGATTAAATAGAATGTGATAATACTGTAATATCTACACTGTGTGTCGAGACGGTCGCAATTTTAGCACGCGGCGCGGCAGCCACGCTCCGTATTAAGCATTCAACCACAAGGTCCTGGCAATCACGAAATTTACCGAAACTCCCCCCACATCTGTAACATATGAATAATTAAAATACTCATCACCATTCTCACCCCTTTATTTATTTAGTTTAGGCTCTAATTACGCGTCAATGTAATTGTAGTGTAATACTTTATACAAATATCCTATGAAGGGCTTAAATATAAATGATTATAACGTAATAGTTGTCGATAATACCTTCAAAGAATTTAACACTATTATTATTTGATACTAAGTTACAACTCTGAATACACCGAACATAACAATTCAGAAAGGAGTCTATAATTACATTTGAAGACCTATAACACAGGCTATAATAACTATACGTGTACCTTCCTACGTATTTAATATTTCAATATTTGAATTTAGAACGTAGTGCTGCTGTGAAATATGTATACAACTGGCAATATTGTTTTAGCATACATTAATCCAACATATATCTATATTCAACATGTATTGTATTAGATAATAAGTACTTACCTTTGTGAAAGAGGAAATAAATATCTTTATTATTATTATTATACAGTATTAAACAGTTATAGGACCATATGGGCGAATGTTGGTGTCTATACATTTATTTTCTGAATATGCTTTATTCAGATTTATAAGAGGTAAAAAAAATTGTCGACTGTCCAATAGAAGCAATCAAGTAAAATTACTTTTGTTTAAACTGTTTGCATTGAACTGGTTCACCACAATGACATAATATACTATACCTAAAGTTTCTGTACCTAGAAATGTATACAATGTGTCACTGAGAACCGGCTTATTCTGTATTTTCAAAAACAAAGGTGCTTAGAAGCTAGTAAACCTTTGTGGCCTCAATTAGTCTCATTGTTCCCAAATAGCTCAAGTTTACGATACTCCCCATTATTGTACAATCTCATGTGCGCTTAACAATTATAAAGCAATATAATTAGGAATAATAATTTACTTGACGATATAGTCTGTAATACAACTAGAATACATAAAGAAGTAAAAATTACAAAATAAAATATTATTAAATATGAAATTATAAGAACTTCTTAACATACCATACATTGAGATTTATGCCTGTCTTCGCTGGAAGGGGCACATACAGTTGTATTATACTTATACTTAAAAATAATGTTTTTAAAGCCTACGTACGGATGCTATTTCCAAACTTCGTGCCGATATTGAGAATGATATAATTTAAAATCTCAATACCATTTTGTCTTACCGGGGATTCAACCCACAAATGCACAATTAAGGGGACACCGCGAAAATTATCGTTTAGAATAGCTCCGCCCATATCCTCTCCAATGACACTCATTGTGTATCAATCCTTAAATAGCGGTCATAAGGTCTAAAATTGCGATGCGCCCGCAATGATCGAGAACGCTTAGAAATTGTTAAAAAAACTTAAAATATTATTTAAAAATGATTGGTTTTAGTTATGGAAATAATGAGCTAGCAAATCACTGATATTGATGTTACGAATATATTTGAGTAATTCCTAAGCATAATGATAGTGTAATTTCCTTGTAATTTCAAAAATAGTAATTTTTCAGCGGTATTTTCGAAAATAATTATGATCGAGCCAAAATCACAATATCGTGTTTCTGAGCTAGGAAATTCTAGTTAAAGACATCAATTTACCTATATCAAAATTCTAGATTAATTAGTCTTCTCATAGTCCTATACTATTCGATGAAAGTTAGTGCATTTTTTCAGTGTGTCCTCTCAATATAATAATAATATATTATAATAATGTTACGTGCTGGGTTCGACGGATAAGAATGCAAACAATATTACCGACTAAAACACGTTTTATTCAAACACACAATTAAATTTAAAACACTATACTACACTTTTTTCACTGTAACTGCTTCAAACTCCGTAGTATTTCCGCTTCCGTTCGCTTCGATGAACACTTGACCGCTTACGATTGTAAACTGACTCGGCGGTGCGCGTGCGCTCTATTTATACGCGGGTAAAGCGTTTCTAGAGTTTTCTAGTAACCCTTTACCCGGTATGTAAACAGTACGATGATTCGAGAAAGTGCCAGCGTTCTCTATACCCTTCGCGTACTCACACTACGTAGTTCCGTAAGATGTCAATAAATGGCGGTGTAATAAATTATTAGACGGATCTGCCGAGTCTTTCCCACAATGCCGAGAGATGTCACTGGGCGTAACAATAATATTCTATCACATACACACAACACCATATAGCCCAAACTAAGCAGAGCTTGTACTTTAGGTACCTACTAGGCAATGGATAAATAAGGGATAATAATTAAGCATAGATAAGGGATAACCGATGCCACACAACTATTCTTTTACATACACGCAACATCATCTAGCCCAAACTAAGCAGAGCTTGTACTATGGATACTAGACAATGGATAAACATACATACATAATTTTTTTTTGTAAATACATACATATTATACATAGAAACACCCAGACCAAGACAAACATCCATGTTCATGCACACAAATGTTTGACTTGTGCGGGAATCGAACCCGCGACCTCAGGCGTGGCAGTCAAATACACTAACCACTACGCCATCGAGTCGCCAGCAGTATTGAAGCAGTTAGTTCACGGTAACAGCAATATTTAGCAAATGATCGTTGTTATTTTGTGCAATATTGCAAATAATAAGTATATTTATAAGTAAGTTATTGTTTACGCCATGTATTGTACCCAGAAAATGATCTTCGATACATATAAATGAAAAAATGTTTAAGCTCAGTCAGGGCTCGGAGCATCATCGTAAAAACAGGGTAATAAAGAGCGTAATAAAAGTAAACATTATGATAACTTTTACTGAGCTGGGTTACGCTCTTTTTAACTGTTATCGTATTGTACGAAGGATGTTTATTTTATGAATTATGTTATTTTATTCATTTTTCATGGCGGTGAATACAGCCCCGCGTCGCCGCCATTCCGATATGAAACGTACGTAAAATATGTAACGCGGCAATTGAGTTTGATATTTGTAATAGAGTGTAGATGCGGGTCAGACTTTTACGCCGATATACAGGGTGTCCCAGAAGATGTGAATCAAATTGTACCGGGAGATTCTTTAGGTAAGGACCTTTCAAATGTGCTTAAGAATCTTAAGTAATCTCCTGTTATAAATTAATTCACATCTTCTTGGACATCCTGTATAAGTGGCAGGTGAAGACGAGAGATGTAAAAGTTAGCGCACCAATATTGAGTAATTTCACGATAAATTGCCCAAATTTATCAGTCGCTTGAACGTGCTAAATTGGCACGACCAGCCCGCGCTAATGTCGCGCCTGTTATCGCGTCACTTATTTCAATTCTAACGCTTCATTTAATTGCACCTCTCATTTTCTTTTAAATAATAATATGATTTAAATTTGATACTGCTTCGGAGTACGAATACGACTGCTGTGATTGAGATCTCATGTTCGACTCCGAAGTGGGCAAATGACATTAAGCTTTCCTGTCAAGAACTTCTCAATAGCAGCACGGAACACGTGGTGCTCTGTAAATTTTAAAGTTAAAACATCTTTATATCTATGTTGGAACGTTGTTTTGCTAGTTATGGTAATATGTACACAATTAAAATGATGACAGATAATTTTTTCTTTATTCATATTACAGATTATTAGGTATTTTTGTTGATTCCAATTGCCAGCATCTATAAAGAAATATGTAAATTGATACGCAGGTAACGAAATACAAATTGTGCTGTTTGATATTTTCACGAGAATTGCGTGTCTGTTGTGATACAAATGATTTTTTGCATCCTGTGCTCCGTTTTATATATTATATGCTAATACCCAGGGTCAATAAATACTCTCCTTCTTTTATCATTTTTATAGGTACTGCCTAAATATATATGAACTAAAACATCATAGACCTGAAGTACTACAAACAATGATTATGAACAAATCTATACCTACGCTTAAGTACCTATAGGTACTTAATGAATCTGAGGCTTTGTCTTAAAACCTTTTCCCCCTAAAACCACCTACTTAACGATCAAGCTATTCGAACTTCCCGTACTTAATCAAACTTCCAAACGACAAACAATCGGAAAGCATTATTTCTTGTCGTCCTAATTATTGTGGAACGAGACCACTTTAGCTGTCCTTAATTTGTTGGATAGAGACAAAACATACTTTAAATAAAACCATTAAGCAGTTTATTTACTTTTAAGTATAATACTGGCTGTGCAGTTTATGAAGCGGTTCGTTTGCTTTATCGTTATGAATACCTAATGTTGCGTAGATAGATCCATTCTAGCGAAAGTACTGTCAAATAAAATGCACAAAATATAGAATTTCAATACGATCTTATGAATATGTCGGAGTCGGTCATTAGAACGGTTACGAAACGCGGCACGTTAGTGAAGATGTGGCAGCACTGTTGCGATGACGTCAACACGCAGCCAACTTCGCGTGCTACAACAGCGCCTACTTAAATGAAGGCGCCCTATATTCGACGGGAATCTTTTTATCGTCGGCGAGTGCGGACCTCCTCGCTAGGAACTGTCATTCGTTTCGTGCAAGACATTCGTGTTAATTTATTGTGAGAACAATAAAAGTGATCAGTGTGTATTTATTGTTTCACTTTGCTCGGTGTTATATATAGGGTGATATTGTACGCCCGCATTATGTCTATCGATGGGGTAACTGATGCACTCTATATCCAACAAATATAAACTGACTTGCTTAATCCTGTACATAAAACAAATATGAAAGATATTAATGGGACCTACTGATTCTAATTTAATTCACTATCGGCTAATTGAATTTTATAAGTATGCGTTGGTAGTTCCCGTGACGCAGCGGTGGTGAATGCTATTTCTGTGCATGAGGTCTCGGATTCGAATCCCGGATCGGGCCAACAAACAGTTATTGGGTTTTTCAGTTAAGAAATCACAATAGTAGCCCGGAGTTAGGAAGTTGGCGGTGTAAGACCCCCGTGCCTCGGAAAGCACGTAAAGCTGTTGGTCCTGCGCCTGATCTCCCTCCGGTCGTATCGGATTACCGTCCCATTGGATCATGAGACTTATCGAACAGAGAGTGCACTTGTGTTTGCGCTCACACTTGTTCACTATAATATCTCCTACGTAGTTGGCCAGTTGGTCTGGAGGATATTAATGGTATACATTTTGTTTAAATCTCACATCGATCTAAATACAAAATTGTAAGCCTAAAAAATCTATGTTTTGGTAAGTATTTGTGGTTAAGGTCAAAAAGATGGACGTTAACCACACAAAATGCGGCTCTGCCGAAAACGAAGGAAGAACAAAACGAGAGGGAGAGAAAACAGCAAAATATAACCCTATAACCACAAGTAACAAACAAGAACAGGGAGTTTCATGTTTTAATATTCATTAAGCATTTAATCTGTGTTTATTCAACTCAAGCATCTTAATTCTATATACTTTAGCAGCAAGCTTTAGAACACCCGTCTCAAAAATACTCAGACTAGATTTCAAATCGTGTATTTACCCTACAAAATTTTGCCGCATTCGAACTTGAAACTTCATAGTAACTAGGTGTCCACTTAAACCACCGCGCTATCCGTGAAGTCAAACTCATTCACAATATTTATTCTGATTCAGGTTTACATCCATATTCAGTTGGTGCACAAGAACCAAAGAGCTTTCATTATGTCATCGAACTAAGACAGTAGAAGGTCCACTAATAAATAATGTACCTGACGTCACGGACCTAGTGGACGTAAAACCGTATACACAATCTAGCACACTGCCTCGTGGATATTTATCGGTGACTTGATATATGGATCTGTATTAATGTATGCCATGTGTGTGGCTCTACCATTAATCATCATATCAGCAGCAATATACCTAGGTATTTCCTATAAATATCCATGATCATTGCGGGAACGCATAGCTTAACAAGATTTTAATCGCATTTTATGTATGGCTATTCCGGTGCTGTCATGCAAGCTTGTGAGAGAGTCTTAGATTCGAATCCCAACCAATGCACAACCGACTTCAACCCACTTCTAACACAAGCATATTAACTTAGAGACGATTACAAAAATGCTAGTAATTTGTTACCCAAACTAATAGTAAAATATTTCAAATAAAATAAAATTTAATTTACATAAAGACTCGAAACAGAAATGAGTCATGGTTATGATATCACTATCTCTTAAAGTATTGATATTGCATTTGCGTGAACAAGATAATACTATACAAATATACACGCTTTATGACGCTGTCTTATGCTCGCGCATGCAATAACAATTCTTAAAGATATGGGTTAGGTTGGACTTTAGTCAAATCAGGAAGAAAACAGAATATTTAATATAAATTAAACATTTATGTAGATCTGGAACAACTATTTTCGAGCCAGTACAAGCAGGACATTGGTAATTGCGAGGCGAGGCGAGTAATAGCCTGAAATACTAGTCTCCCTATGCATTTTAGTTGCACAGTCAGCTCTCCTAGTTCTTTCAAATAAAATCAAATTATTTATTTCACAGATTAGTAGGATACCTATTATTAGTGCGCAATTACACCGTTCAGTCCTGCATCTTATTTTCCAAACGGTTTTATTCTAGCTTATCATTGTCATCTTAAGTATCTCCGCTACGTTTACGCGGCGTACGTGTACAGACGTCCTTACACGGTTATCGGCGGATAGAGCGCTGAATGTGAACACGAAGCACGTTTAATTGCTTCGACGAGATCGTCCATCCCGCGAGATAAGGGAGCATCCTACCGGACCCCTTTGTTTTAAAAATGAAGACTTTACCCAGTTTACTGGGACTGCGTAAACAAGCGACCCTTTTTTTAGCAATAAAGCTTTTAGGAATGTGAATATTTTTCCCCACCGGAAATTTTGTGAATTTAATAAACGGGTAAATAGATTTCATTTTACCCTTCAATACACGACAAAATAGTATCATCTATATTTGTAAACAGTTACCTCAATATTCTTGAAACGTTAGAAGTCGTCTCAAACTTATAACATAGTCTTCCTTTTCATGTACGTCGTGAATATAAAGTGATGTCGTGAGATGGATAGCGAGTAATATAAACTACATCAAAAGCTGCATATTTGATGTTTAGACCCTAGATCAATGACGGTGCGACATTACGGGTTAGACACACGAGTTAAATAGGTCACAATGAGCGAGCCCCGGGTGTTTGTTACTAAACACCGCACGCGGCTATTTATCAACAGAATATACGTACAAGTTAAATATTTATGTCTAACACGTTTACGTCACGGTGCCGCGACGTGACCTATTTTATTTATTCGACAACCATAGTTATACATAAACAATTTCCAATTCGAAAGGGCAAAATTCGATTATGGCGGGATAAAGCGACAGCCGCTATTCGAGGTAAATAGAACGTGAAGCCCGTCCCGGTGACGTCAGCGAAACACTTATTAATTCACTTGTTTCAAACAAACATTATATGCATAACCTGCACAGCCTTTTGTTGTACTCCAAAATACTGAATTAAAGATAAGGTTTTCGTTTATACATCAGGAGTTATATTTGGAACCTCTTCTTCCTAGTCTAACCGGATTTGACTGGATATCAGTTTTTACACGGAGCGGCTGCCACCTGACCTACAACCCGAAGGCTAACGATACCCTAAGTCTAGACCAGTGTCAGGATATTAGAGGGTACTGACTTTCCCAGTAATGACTGCCATAGATGTTCATGGCAGCCGGGACCGACGCGACGGCTTAACGTGCTCTCCGAGGCACGGAGTAATATTTGGTACCACTAAAAGAATAACAAACAATTTTGATTTAATAAAAGAACTACACTATGTCTGACTAGCAAGCTGAATGAATGACTTAAAAATACACTTGTTCCTACCCTTTCGGGGATATAGAATGAGATTATGTAGGTATTGAGTGCACGGATGGCGTAGTGGTTTAAGTGGTCGCCTCGCCACTGTTGCGGTTTCGATCCCCACACGAAACAAAATTTGTGTGATGCACAAATGGTTGTTCCGACTTTGGGTGTTCTTTGTGTCCGTTAAATCATAAATCATAAAATGATAAATCATTTATTCATTCAATTCATTTTGGGTATCACATGATTACAAAAAGGTTAAATTAGTACCACCAAAATCTGCCTGAGGAGGCGTATGAATGTCAAGTTTAAAAAAATATAAATACATTAAATTATCAAATTACGTATTTAGGTAAGAATTTAAGCAAAATAATAATGTCAATAAATGTAACAAATGAAATTAAAATGTCATTAGTATGCCTGGATAACTAAAAATACATTCAGATAAATAACTTTGAATGTCAAAAGCAAAAAGTCAAAATACATTTAATGTCAACAGGTAAAAGTCAAAATAAATTATAATGTCAAACGTAAACGTTAAAATAAATAAAGAAATTGAAATTAAATTTATTTAAGCTGATTATCATTCAAAAAATCATTAATACTATAATAACACTTTTCCATTAATTCTGTGCTTTTCTAATTTATTTTTAAACATTACTCTGTTATACAGTTTTATGTTAAATGGTATTTTATTGTTGGTATCCGTTGTCTGAATGTTTGTAAAGTCCACCACATGAATTATTTTTAGTGAGCTGTCTTTCTTTAAACAAAAAAATACAATGCAAAATGTATGTAATAGTAAAGTATATTATGATACTGCCAGACATTTTCTCATTCGTTTTACGAAACCGTTCAACTACGTTCGATTTATATAAAAAAACTTGCCTTAATTATAACTTATTAGAGCAAATGCTCCAAAAAAACAGTATCTTTACCTATTTATGAGATTTCGTAGCAGTAAGTTAAGTACATTTTATCAAATTTCACCAGTTGTGATAAACTCTTTTATTTTTTCTTTCAATCCTTTAGTGAAATTTGTCGGACTGTCCTGCGACAGATAAGGTTGCGTTGTCTTTATAGCGCCATAAAGTAGTTATTGCTGGGAAGCGATAACACGCGATTTATAACACTTTAGTGCGCGCTGGGTGCCCCACAGAGGGTTCAGGCCCTACTCTCATACACTTTATTTTCACACATTTATATTGTTCACTCTTACCAAGGTTTTTATCCATCACGCTGCGTTGAAAAAGTGCGTGCTTAGAGATAAGTTTTAACACGAATTCCGGAGAAATCTATTTCATACTGGTTTACCGAAATAGCTTTTAGTCCCCTGACACGACTTGAATTTATTAAGTAACGAGATTATCATCAGATTGTCCTATATATTGTATAAGTCTGTACCTTGGGGCTACACTATAAACGGTGCGGTGGTACATACCTAATATTTGCCTTACTATCTGTCTCTTTTTATCTTTTGTCTATTTTCGAATGCAAGAGTCCTGTTACTTGCGGACGATATCGTGAGATTCCAGGTTCAATTCCCGGAGCAAAGAGCTGTTTTATTGTATTTTGTTGTAAAAAATGCTTACGTAGTCTGTAAATATGTCCGATAACGACAAAAGACTCACCATCTATAACGTGGTACCTAAAACAGCTGACTAAATATTGGTATGCTAGAAATATACCAGGGATATACAGACGCATATCTGCATATTTATGCATAATCTATAATATATAATTATTAGATAATTCTAAGTATTTGCACACATTTTATGTAATTAAGTAAAAATAATAAAATAGGTATATGTTTACCTACGAAATTGACAATATTTTTATATTCAATAAACTGACAAGTTACCTTAACAACCATTAGCTGTACAGCTTTACTAAGTTGAAATACAAGATATATGATTGGGATCGAAAGTATTATGTCAATCCTTCCTTACGTATCCTTTTGGACACAAAGAGGGAGTAATCTAAAGCCGTCTGCATAAAACGTAAAATTTAACATCATTCGCTAAAATACACAACAAAGTATAATTGGACACTCATCCTAAATGAACAAACATCGTTATTTTTTCACTCTGCCATAATAACAGAGGCTTTGGCGACTACGCCCATGTATCTATTTCAATTAAGTCGTTTAGCTGTCCCTAATGCCAAAGTGGGTGAAAATACGCCAAACAGTAATAATTGTTAGAGTCGGGATCGGACGTAAAGTAAAATTTTATTGCGGTGTGACGACATAAATATATATCGCTGTGAAGTTATGAGTCTCCTCTCCCACTGGACTATATTTATGGCCACAAATTGTGTTTACAAATTGAGTGTACATCTTTTAAAATGTTTATTTATTAGCTACCTATTTTCTAGCTTTAAGAAGACGAATCTCGCGACGTCTTTTATTTGAATCACAATCCACCGTATCTTCAGTTGTAGAGAAAATTCCATTGGATGTTACCTACATTCTAAGTTGATTGCTAAACTATCAAATAGTGAAAACCGCAACAAAACCTTTTCAGTGGTTTTGTGTGAAGTTGACACAAACAGAGAGTATTTTTCTGAAAATCAATGGATTTAAATTCAGAACCAAAGATGTACTAAAAGGGTTTTTTTCTAATGAACAAAGAGTTGCTCTATAGTGTATCTACCTACAATTAAAGAGACCACTTATAATTTTGCAAATAAAATGTCTGGATCAATTTTGGTAGATGACAGCATCTCACACGGATATGGCTCCAATCCCTTGCCTTAATTATTTAAACAAATGGGTCATTCTACTTTTAGACAAATATTAAAAAAAAAACAAAATACATCGAATTTCATATTCCTCATAGCGTTATGGTGTTTATTAGTAAAACCAGTCAACAAAATAATTACCAACACAGGTCATTTTTGTTTTAATTACGTAATAAAGTAAAAAAATTGAAAATGCCGATAACAGATGTGATGCTTTATTTAACAGAAATGACGATATTCTAAATAATTCTTATTTATGAACAAACAAAGATCTGTCATAGAAGACATTTTAATAACTTTTGTTTTCATTAACTAGAACAAAACATAATTACACTTGAAATCAACAACTAGATATAGAAAAAAAATCTTAAACAAATGATCACAGAAGTGACGTCACCCTCTAACAAGTAAGTAACTTGACTGAGATAGATTTAAAAGAATATGATCATTACTAATCAGGTACATACTGCTTATAACATTAATTAATCAGACTTATTTCTCACTAACACTATTTCAAAATATATCGTCGTCAGACGAATCAGATGAAAAATGTTATGAATACGTATTGTGGTAAATTCTGAAGTTGCACTGAACACTCGATCAATGTACTGCTTTTTCTTAATTTCTTCGTCGGAATTCTCCCCAGAAGAAGAATTATTATAGGCGGACTTAAAATAAAAGTTGCGAGTACGTTTTGACGGAACTGAGACCACCAAGTCATCTTCATCATTAGTATTTACGCTGTGCGTTGGAGATTCATTTCCAGTATAAGAAACAGATTCCGTTGGATCATCTTCATCCTGGTGCCTGGATACTTCTATGTCATGTAGGTTACTTGGATTACGGGGTGAAAAAGAAGAAATAAGGGCATTGCTTCCATTAGTAAAGATTTGACTGCACTCTGTATTAATGACGCCCATTTCATAATGTGGACAGATTTGATTTGGACGACATTCGTTGCAACTAAGTTTTCGAGCATGCAAAAGACCCGGACTGTCTTTATTCCAAGTTACTTGGTGAATATTAAGAGTGCCCTTAAATGTTGGCGTTAAACTTCTTGACAGTAAATTTTCTATGGTCTCAACATTTTCTTCATCTACAGGCATAATTTGAACACCTTTGCAATTTTCTTTCAAACCCTGAACCAGTTGTTGGAAGTTAGCTACATCCTGTCCTCTAGCTACTGATTGATCTGCTGTTCGCTTAACCGTTGCACCAATCCAATCTGGTGAACCTTTGCCATGTCCAGCTTCATTGTAATGCCATACTAGGTTCTGAACATCTAAATTTATGGCGAGAAAATTTGCCATTAAAATGAACATGGATTTGTTACGATATTGCGAAGAGGGTCCATCACTTACAAAGTGGATTGTCTTTAAATTAGGATGTAAGCATTTAATAACTTTTAAAACTGGAATTAAATGATTACAAATAAAAACAGGATCATGCCTAATATTTTCGGAAATTGTGCAAAACGGAGTAATCGTTGAGTCGTACTGTTCAAAGTGGTATAAAACTGCTGTATGAAGGGATATTTGAGGCTTGGAGGCCCCAAAATGAACTGCTTGTACTTCTTCAGCGTATTTGGAAATATAATTTTCTGCAAAATCTATATGCAGTAATGCAGTTTCTTGATCAACTTGTCTCTTAGCATGATTTATATATAATTAATCATGATACATTACAAATTTATGTACTCAAATCACTTCAAAAATATAAAATGTTACAATAAAGTAGGATCAAACTAATATATCGTCACTTTGGTGATCATCCATCAAATCTGTTATCACACTGATAACAGAAGTGAAGATCACAGAAATGACGAACTTTCAAATTTGCCGCCTTATTTTTTCTGTATTCAAGTTTAAACTTGCTTTTGCACAGAATAGTATAACAAACATCATAATATATACATGCCAAGTATTATTATGATATAATTGCAATGTCTTACCTTAGTAGAGTTTGCACAGATGTGATGCACGAACTTTGACACTAAGATATTAACGAACAAAACAGGTTTCACAAAAAAAGTCTCACGATGTTTTTCTATTTTTTTAGCCGGCATGCGAATGACTGATAACAGTGTTCTAATATTATAAAAAGTAACCGAACTAAAACGAATGTTGCAAGTTATTACTATCTAATTTCTACTCGTTAACAGATGTGACGATTATTTTGTAACAGAAGTAGAACGGAACAGAAGTAGCGTCAAATAGATTTAACTGAATTTAATTTACTTCACGTACCATAAATAAGACTATATTTAAAAAATATATAAGAAAAGATAAATAATTATTGTCAACTAATTGTATTTTTTTATGATGTCTGAAGTCAACATGTAACGAATTACACAGATAACAGGATGTGACGAAAGCTATTTCAATTAACGATTTTTTTTAAATTTATGCTTTTCTATTAGATTTCTTATATATTCGATTATAATTTAGGTTGATTACGGTTTAAAGAGCTATAAATGAAATTTTTAATTCAATGCGTTTAATTTATATTCTTAATGCACACTTTTTTGGCCGTAGAATAGAATGACCCAAATATATTAGTGAGATTTTTCACGCTTATTTGATAACAAAACTTAAGAAGAAAATATAGCCATTTTTCAAACAAGTGAGAATCGGCAATGAATTGCCGTAAATCTTAGAGTTCGAAAAAATGGTTCAAGTAATATGCAAACGTCACGTGATACCACGTGACCTTGAGGTCAGAGGTCAAAGGTCATAGTCATTTCGGGGGTATATGGACTACCTATGCTAAGTCGAATGGCGTTGACCGCGAGTCTCTAGCTCTAACGGTTCTTGAGTTGAAAGTTGTATAACAGACAGACGGACGAATGGACAAAGCTGTTGTATAAGAGTTTTTTCGAACTCTAAAAAGTATACGATATATAGATAATTAGTATTGCTTATTTCTCAGACACGCGTCAATATGTGGCAATGTGACAAACTTGCCAGAATTATAACTTATTTAATACATTGAACATAACTTATATAATTCATTCAAATTAAAATTTTAAACAGTTCGTGCATAATAAGGACCTACCATTCAACAATCATGGCCGAGAGCCAATTAATTAAAATAGAATCCACTTGTAGAATCTTAAGCAGGAACAATTTCTCATGGGAATATCGTCTACCTAGATTGTTCAAACTGACTCAAACCAAGTCTCGACGAGAAATATAGATACATATAATAAAAGGAACCAGCATATTTCTTAAAAAATTATGATTTTTTCGTATTGTATCCTGTGGCATAAGTTTTCACTTGTGCTTGCGTACGATTGAAAAGTCTTGGGTTCAATAACTGGTGCCTATTCGGTTCAGTTCCTACTAATTAGGATATAAAACAATGACTAACGATATGTGGCCTGCCATCCCTATCTGTTCGGAGATACCTATATAGGCTTAAGTCTATGTATGCATAAATGATTGTTAGTTAGAAAGTGTGACATGATACAAAATAATTTGTATAACTGGCCGAACGGCCGTGGTTTTTCTCATGTGTGATAAGTACTAACGTCACGTTACATGTTCCATATTTATATTTAGTATGTGAAGTGGGCAAACCAGTGAGTATAGGCTGATATAAAACATACACATACAATATGTACCTAATGATAAGTTTTAGAGAGGTAAAGTATCTTCTTCAACAACTCAAACATAACAAATGTATAACTTTTAGAAGTTAGATGTTCCATCACGTGTTTCCGATAGGTCACGTTGCCTGAAAATACGACGAGGCATCTCTTTTGATACGGTCGATCAAGAGAGATGCCTATACCTCGATTCTTGAGCAACATTTATGTAAAATATGCCAGCTGTTTGGTTTAGCCATTATTGGCAGATCCTCATACAACACGGAGGTTGATTAAGAATATTTCAGATAACTAATATTAAGATAAATTTACTTATAAAAAATACTACCTACGTCCTAGCGGAGACGTCTCTATTCGATTTTTTGTCACATGTTTTAGAGTACACGTTATACCTACATGCTCCCTAATTCACTTAGAAGATTTTTGCAAAGAGACGTTTGAGTGCAATATTGTAATATTTAAATCTTGCCATCGTGTTTATTTCGATTTAATATTACACTAAAACATGTTGTTTCAGTAATAGCCTGGCTCAGATTGAGTGAGTTAGGGAGCATAATATATTCTAGAAAACAAGCACTCTAACACGTGCTACAAAAAATACTTGTGATGCCTCCTTTAGTAGGTACGTGGTATATAATGTACGTAATAGTAATTATATCTATAAAAGCGAGCAAATATGTATATACATTTAGGAAATTAACTAAATAATAATACTTACCGTGATGATGTATCATTGACTTACCGTTAATGTCGCTGTCAAAGAAAATATACTCCTCAGCGTTCACAGATAAGTATAGTAGGGAAAACAACACTACACACAACATTGTGCAGAGATTACAGTACACTGCTTAGGTAATATATTTTTTAATAATTAAATTATCAAGAAGCTTTGCTGGCGCGTCGTTACCTCTGGTCACTATATAACCTGTAACCATGCACGGCACATAAGTACCTGCGTAGGCTACGTATAATAAATAACTATTTCATTTATTATACTTTTGACTGTAAGTACCTACATAAATTAGTTTATTAACATACGCCATAGCTTTAAAATTAACAATGTAAAGGAAAACCAAAATGTACCTACTACGGCTTATGTTATCAATACATTTTGGCTAACTAGCATTGATATATTTTACGTACTTTAATTATCTTTATAACATAAATATTTGAAGAGTACCTACTATGTATAATAATATGGACTTGATGATTGTATAGTAGGTATCGCTTTAGTATAGAGTACCAGATTTAGGTACAATCAATGCTATATGTCTACAAATAGCAACATATTCGCATCCTAATAACTTTTACACGCTTCATACGCCATACCGCCCCGCCATACATTTTACTAGTGAACCCGCTAGCGGAGTCCTCGGTAATACAGATGCGCTGGGGTGTGCCCACGACGTGGGTCTGTGGTATAGGTACAGCAATTACTCTTAACACAAAACACTCTTGTTATAACGAATATGGTCATAGTTCTTCTAGATATAAGATTCCTGGAAGTTTTCTAGTGCCGTGTTCTAGTTAGAACGTACATACACTAAGATATGGGTAAGTAAACAATTTTTTTCATATTTGCTGTCATCTCTTCTCCTTAGCCTTTATTATTCCCAAGTCACTTGGGGTCGGCTTTTCTAGTCTAACCGGGTTTGACTGGATATCAGTTTTTACACGGAGCGGCTGCCACCTGACCTCCGCAACCCGAAGGCTAACGATACCTTAAGGCTAGACCAGTGTCAGGATATTAGAGGGTACTGACTTTCCCAATAACGACTGCCATAGATGTTCATGGCAGCCGGGACCGACGGCTTAACGTGCTCTCCGAGGCACGGAGCAGGCGATAATCGTCAATCAATACGCACATAATTTTGAAAAGTCATATGACTTCCGAAAGTCAGAGGTGCGCGACGTGGGCTCGAACCCGAGACCCTCTGCATTGCAGTCTGTTGGTCTTCCCACTGAGCTATCGCTGCTGTCATGACATAAATCATCAACCTTTTTAGAAAGATCATTTAAAATTGTTTATTTTTCAATGTATTTCTGATTCTGAACCTAAATTTCTCACACCCTTTTATTTACTAATTTTATTTATACTTATTCGTTTTCCAGATCAGCACAAGATTACCAAACCTGGTAGTAACTTAATTAGCGAAACGCAAAATGTTAATTCCGAATCCAGGAAGGGTCAAAAACCAGGGTATCAACAGACAGCCAAGAAACCTGTGTCTTGCAAGATAAATTACTTGATTCTCAACCTTTTGATGATTTATTCTATTGTGGAGAAATTTATAAATATATCCACAAAAATACCAGAATCGCAACAAGAGAAATTGGTACTATGACGGAATACGAAGGTTGCCACATGAGTGCAGAAAAGCAATTTCAATGTAACGAATATTTTGGGAGAATGGTAGCATTGGAGATGTCATAGTTTCACGGCAATACACGTTTTATTAAGATGAAGGAAATATTGGATATTTTGAAGAATATTACCACTTAAAAATATTTTTCTGCTAACAATTATATTCAGTCAGTTCACTATAGGAACTTAAGACATCAAGAGTTCTTCTAGAAAATCCTACGAAATAATTATGTATTGACAGCTACATCGTTATTGTGCTATTGTATAATTTTTTTATTCGTGTAACTTAATTTAATCGATATTACATTTAAATGAATATAAATTTCATTTAATAATTGATTAACATGTCCTTAAATTAAGTTGATTTTGTGAATAACATTGAAGTAATTTGCTTAATATTATTGTTTACCAGCCCTGTCATACAACCTTTGCGGAGGTTCCTTGGCACCTAGGAGGAAGTAAAAAAAACCCAAATACGTATGTTTAAATCTAAAAACCAACACCACCACTAGGAAGATCTGTTAAATAAATATACTGTAGTATTTTATTTTTATTTTTCATTGTGCATTTACGAAGAAAAATGTATTTTTAACATGAGCCCTTGACGTGGGTTCCCATGGTCTCAAATGCGGCAATAGTGAGCCCACGACGTGGGTCCAAGGCGATGAATAGGTTAAGTAGTTGATAAAACGAGAACACGGCTTGTCAAGATCGGAGATTCACCTGCTGCTTAATCCATAAATAGCTAAGTAGTATATCTACCACCAATAAATAATGTAAGTAATTTACCATTGGCCTTAAATATTTAATATAAAATATAGATATTTGTATTTATATAGGACTAGCTGTGCACGCGGTTTTACCCGCGTTTATGATTACTGCGCCGCCCCCGTGAGTCGTAGCGAATCCTCGATAAATGGGCTATAGCTAACACTAAAAGAATTTTTCAATTAGAACCAGCAGGTCCTGAGATTAGCGCGTTCAACCAGACAAACAAATAAACTCTTCACCTTTATAATATTAGTATAGATTAGGTAAGCTCTATACAGTGAATAACCATTTGGCCATATTTACATACTTTTAGTCATAGCAAATATCACAGAATACCAAAATTATGTAAGTAGCTACTTAGTTCTTACTACTTACTTCCTCGCCGTCGCGTCGTCGTCTGTACCTAATTGGGCAATATTGGCTAGGATATCAAAACTATCGTCCCTTTTATTGATTTTGCCAATACTTACCTAGAAACACGACATAGATATTTTGTCGCAAACCTAAATCACGATTTTTCCACCTATGCTTTATCCCACAGTCTAGTCATCACGTATCTAGAGGAGAGAAAAGTCTAATGACCTACTTAGTATTACTCTAAAATATTCGAAAATAGGTGAACAACCTGACAAAATAACAATGATATATTGACGTGGTGGTTACAAGTAACGCCCTCTGTTATAATATTAAGTAAACACTACCTTCTACAATTGAGTATTTCATCCAGTTTTATCCGACCAGCGGCGCCAGAAGTAGGATTATAATATATTTATATTAGAAATTTATTTAATCTGCCATTAATTATATATTTTAAACTGACTGACTGGACGGATGGCGTAGTGGTTTTTGTGGTCACCTCGCCACGGCCGCCGCGCCGAGTGTGGATTCGATCCCCACACAGAACAAAAATTGTGCGATCTACTGATAGTTGTCCCGACTCTAGGCGCACTTCATATCCATTATTTGAATGTTTGCAAAGTCCCCCGCGGCACGGGATTTATTCCTAGTGTGGCAATTACCTTTTAAAATAAGAATATTTCTTAGCCACTAAATGCTAAACAGTTTTATTCCTTTAATAAAAGTACTACATTACACATATTAATACAATATAAAATTTTCGTTACATAGTACCTATAATATATATGTATTTTACATATTTGACACTCATGGTCTACAAAACATATTATTATAGATAATATTTGAAACTGAAATTTTAATAAGTTTCTGTACTGTATAATTTGTGGCCAAACCTTTATCAGAACAATGACCTAGAGACATTTAAAAGCACCTTTGCATTTAACTTTCAACTTACCAATTTATGCAGTTCATAAATTTACATACAATTTTCCTAATGAATCTGAAGCCGCGAGATGAAATATTGTGTACCCCTTTCTAGGGAGCACTTAGACCAAATGGGAAAAATGATTAAAAACATAATTTTTACGTTTTATATTTTTATTTTGATATAGTTTGGGTAACTATAAATAATAGTATTAGCAAAACAACATACACATTGAATCATTTTTATTTGATGTATCCTTGTAGCAAGACAACAATGATGGCCTAGACAGGTTGTCATCATTATAATATACATAATTAACTGCCTACCCTGAACTCCAAGTAACAACACATACAATCTAGTTTAGAATATCATTTGTTAAATATTAGATTTATTTTCCAATTTAATTTTCTTCTATACATTAGTATATTTCTTGAGGCGGTGGTCCTCCAAACATGAGATTCCATGACACAGGATGAATTAGCTTAGAATAAAAGTCAGGCTCATCAAACAGTGGGACAACAGTGTTTAAATACTGCACCATTTCATATGCATCTGGTATATTATCTCCTTCTGAAGCAAACTTATATATGACAAGGCATGGCACACATTCCTTATTGATAATTTCATACAGCAATGAAGAGAAACCTCCACCGAGAATTTTGACAGGTTCGTCTTTAGGCTCATGTTCTACCCATTCCAAAGACTTTATCTTATGTACATATGGGCATAGCTCATTGACTACATATCGGAAAGGTGAAGTCATTATGTGTCTCTTCTCGTGAGCAAAACTGCTAGTCAATATAACAATATCTCTGATATTATCTGCTTTAAATTTCTCCACCACTTCAGTTAAAAATTGTTGTGCGTATTTATAGACTAATGGTGCCCTCAAGAGTAGAATAACTATACTCCTGGCTTCACTGATATAAAGTTCACAACAACCGGCAATTGTAGTCGAATCCAGCTTGTAAGGATCGTACCCTGCCACCGGGATAAGTGCAGGGCTGTACACCAGGGCCATTTTTTTCATTTGTAAGGAAGAAACAATCAAGTCACATGCAAGTTGTCCTACATTTCCAATAGCTACACTAGGTATAACAAGAGTATACCAACTCAAATCACACTTAAAAAGAGATTTCCAATGATTTATCTGCGTCATGGTGTATAAAACTTGAATGTTCCGGTACCAAAAATACCAAAATACTCAAAATAATGTCAAGTAATCAACTTATGACAGGCCTGACAAAGTGACAAGTATGACATTGTAATCAATAATCCTAGTAGTGACATGTTTTAGGTAGTCTAAATAGCAAAAAAATTATACGAATAGTAAAATATAATACTGCCGAGAATTTTAAACAAGGGTTAAAGTTAGAGTATACCATTTTTGACTAATTTTATTGTTCGTAGATGCCCTTGACAGCTGTATACATTTACTCATAGCCATAGAATTATTATGATGTCTATTATAATTAGCCCATAGATGAACTACAGGACTACAGCCCATAAAATAAATACCTATTTACACACAGCGACACATCAACCTAGACTATTTGGACTTTGATCTAATAGAAGTTGAACGCTACGAATCGTGCGAGAGAGTGCGTTATATTTTTGTTATTTTGTCTCATTTACGCTGAACGGGACGCGACGCTCTATCCTTACCATTACATCGACACCACTATGCACAGTCCCTTTCCAACAATTCACTATTTTATATGTAGCCGTGTGTACGTACGATAAAAAAAGCTTGCTCTTAAAAGCAAACAAAAAAATCGACCTTATTGCATAAATTATAAGACCAACAATATTTTAAATCAAAGTTAAATGATAAAACGTGACAAGAGAGACTCATTTAGCTTGGTGTGTTCCTGTATCACGGTCACCACTTATTTATGACTGACTTGGACTGTGATAAAATACGTGTTACGTAATATTTACTATAGAAATTACATACAACTAACTATTTTTAATATTTGAAATTATTTTTATATATAAAATTACAGAAACAATAAAATTTCTGTAATTTTATATTTGCCTATTTCTGGTATAACTTCTTACTACTGCGTTTTTTATAAAATGCTGTTTCACACTAGTTCATCAGTAAATAGCCTAATTGATGATAAGATTTGTAGTTGCCCAGATAAAATTGTCTACTTTTAGTTATTTTGAAATTACGGAGAGGCACCTTTACTAATTGAAATTCGAAAGCGACTTGTGTTTTTTTTAAAGACAGCTTGTGCTCTTCCTAGTGCACTAGATGTCTTCTAAAAGTTCCCCGCGACATAGGATTTACTCCGGTAAATCCTGTGACGCAGGGAACTTTACAAATATTCAAACAATGGAGACAAAGAACACCCAGACTCGGGAAAACTATTTGTGTATCATAAAAATGTTTGTCTCGTGTGCGATTCGAACCCACAACAGTCGGCGCAGTGGCAGCGGCGAGGCGACCACTTAAACCACTACGCTATCCGTGCAGTCAGGATATATATACGTCAACATGTTGATAGAAAGATTTCAAAACTATTAGATAGACTTAACCCACGTGGTGCCTACGAAGGCAAAGAAAATGGTGATTAAGTCTTTCTTATATATGACAGCGTTTAACAATACGGTATGTTTATATTTTGGACATAATTTAAATGCAAACGTATAAACCTATTCACCATAATTGATATATATATATACGGAGTGTCCGGTACTTAATGGATAACCTTGAAATGTCTTATAGTAGAACTGATGGCCGTTCAGAAAAAAAAACTGAAGAAAATCTATCCTACATATTCATGTAGGATAGATTTTCTTCAGTTTTTTTTTGTACATTGTACATGTATTCACATGAGTGACCAATATTTTTATCAAAATGTCGATTTCAGGTCAATTTTGTAATGGTATTATTCATTATTGTATCTACTGTAAATAGAGAATTACATAAAAGGCCGGTTTAAAACCAATTAAACCAATCCGTTTAAAACGAAAAAAACGTTTAAAACCGAAATAAACCATTTTTTTTCGATTAAAACGGATGGTGTTGATTACTATGTATATATATATTTTTCTTAACTGTGTAAAGATATTTTAAATGTGTGATATACTAATATTGATATAATTAGCAGGTTTTATCTTATCTTATCTTATTTCGGGGGCCAATCAGTGCAGATCGGCGACACTTCGACCCTGTGGGATCTTTTGTGTCGGCCCCGAGATCTATCCCTGAGCTATCTCCCTATGAATGTACTGCATCAGTCGCAGCGTACACTTCAGAGGGAGAAGCCTCTTCAGGGTTCGGATATGCCGATCCCATCAGACCCATCCTTAGTCCAGCCAACGCGTCACATTCACACAGTAGATGTCATATGGACTCGTCCTGTTCACCACAGGCTCTGCAGATCAAATTGTTTGCCAAACCTAATCTGCACAGGAAGTCGTTGGTGCCAAAATGGCCAGTGAACGCTCCTGTGAGCAGGCGTATTTGGCCCTTGTTGTACCCGCAGAACTTTTGGGTGAAACCCGTGGCTCTGTATGCAATGAATTTCTTGGAGTGTTCCAGACCCCTAAGGGTCATCCACTCCTATGTGTATCATTGCCATGTGCATTCATAGCTGCCTTGACGGTACTCTCTGAGAGTCCTACGAATGGCTCGGGGCCAACAAATAGTTGCTCCGAGCCCCTCCTGGCTAATTCATCAGCCTCCTCATTACCCTGCACACCTGCATGCCCTGGAACCCACACCAGCCTGACTGTGTTTTTCCTGCCAAGTTTGTTAAGGGCTTTAACACAGTTCAGGACCAGTCTGGAGTCCACCCTACAGGATTCAGAGCCTTAAGAGCAGCTTGACTGTCACTGAGAATATAAACAGTCTTGTCAGTGGCATTTTTGTTAGGTTTCCGTCTGGAAGACCGTTGCGTATTTGCCCATGCTTTGGCTCACCTTGCAGTCGTTGGCATACATACCAGCGCCTGATCCTGTTTCCATTTTGGAACCATCGGTGTACCAGATGATACAACCCTTGTTAGGGGATTATAGACCTTGTCTCCATTCGTCCCTTTCATTCGGACCTTTATTTTAAAATTCTTTTTGAATATGTGCATTGGTTGCATTTTGTCGCATCCCATGCTCATAATCTCTTTGAGATCCTTTGCAATCTCCAGTTTTGTGTGTCGAGTTACCGGCATGTTGACGCTCCACAGCCCATGCACAGATAGTCTATGTAGCGCCTTCATCGCCTCTGACTCCACAACAATGTGTAGCGGCGTTAGGTCCAGCAGGATCTCTAACGCGGCCGTTGGCGTAGTCGGTAACGCCCCTGTTATAGCCATGCAGGCTAATCGCTGCACCTTAGACAGCGCTTTCCTGCATGTTGCTAGTTTTGTTCTTGGCCACCAGACAATGCTTCCATATTAGCAGGTTTAATTCTAGTTGGTCCGTCCGACCAAGCGTAGGTATTACCTACCTAAGTTATAAAAACTCTAACTTTATATTGATTTTCTATAAACTAATTAAAACGAAACATGACATCAGGTGACCAACAATTGCACCATAATGAAGTCAAAACACAGTTATTTTTGTTGGCGAGTTTTCAAACGTATAAAACGATTTATTTGGTGTTTAAATCGGCAACATTTTATTTAAAACGGTTTACATCGGTTGTTTTACATCTACTGACCATAGGGTAAGCGTTAGTAGTTTATTCGCGAAGCGCGTAGATATCTTAGGGTCCGTCAATGTGTCCAAAACGGTTAGTTCAGCTTGGTCACCTTTTTCGAAAAGACATTCATGCTATAGCCAGAAACGTAATGAGAAAATGTAATTAAAAAAAACGCACATAGGTAACCAATTTACATTATCTGTCACCGGTTGAAATGGCAACACGTATTCATACTTCACATTCATTAATCAAAGAAAAAGAAAATTGGATTTCTCTGTTCGTAGTCTACTTTTTATTGTAATTAAAAAATAAGTAACATATTAATCGTAAAAACAATACAGTTTTTGTGACTAATAGTGTAGTTTTTTTTTCCTTTTGCACTGATTATGAGCGATCAACAAACGGTTGATCCGCAGATACAAACATTTATCCTCTCTGAAACGCAGAAACAACGTTTCCAGGTTAGTGATACATGAAGAAAATATAGACCAAAAGTGTGTAATATTGTTGTTTGATATATCAAGGACCAAATACGCTGTCGGAATATCAATCAAATTATGAACTTTACCTAATATTTTGTGTCAAACGCTTTGTTATTGACCTTTGACCGAACCTTGCATAGAATTCCGTAATTCTCATTCAGATTAGGCTAAACTGTCGTCATCATCATATGCGAAATAGAGGAATAAACAATAGCTACAATAAGATTGCTCAAACTTATATCAGAATCATACCAATATGGCAGCCTATATTATATGTTAGTTCATTTTCCTTGTTAGTAGTTACAATTGTAATTATGTTTATGTTTTCCAGGTTCTTGTTCACGGATTAACAGACACATGCTGGGACACATGTATGGGACACCCAACCATTCGTCTGGACTCCAGAACTGAGGTGTGCATCATGAACTGTGTTGAAAGATTTATTGACGCCACAGCTTTCATCACCAGGCGTCTTATGAACACTACTAAGTACCGTTCTGACGCTCCCCTTGAATTTCAATAAATTAAGCATACAATTTTAGTAATAATCATGTTAGCCGGTATTAAGGACTTCTTGCGCCGTCACAAGAGGAAATTTATTGTGACCAGTGCTGTTTTTGGCGGTTTATACTTACTGACAAGCTATGCACAGAAGAAGTTGAGAGAATGGCAAGAAAAAGAAGCTAAAAGATTCTTTGAAATGACACGAAAAAAGCAACACTTTGAAAGCACTGAAAGAACATGTAATCAAACCATTCTCTCTTTGTCAAAAATTGTTACAGAAAGCATTTTAAGTGTTTTGAATACTGAAGAGATAGTGCAGAAATTACAAGAAAATCCAGCTGATAAATTGGCATTATGGGAGCAATTAAAAATTATGATATTCACTAGAATATGTGTCCTTGTTTATGCATTAAGTATTTTACAAGTGACACTGCGAGTACAGCTCAACATTATTGGTGGTTACCTGTATAGGGACTCAGTGCATGAGGCAGACCCTGTTATAGACAGTGAGCTACAGGCTAAGTACCTGTCTCTATGCCACCATTTTGTTGGGCAGGGTGTGGAGGACTTGGTAAAACAGATAGAAATTGTTGTGAAAAGAGTTGTGGAGCCTATTTCACTAAAGAAAAAGATGACACTACAAGAGGTTGAGCAAATGTTCTGGTCTATACAAACTATTCTGTGTACAGATACGACACATGGAGATCCTGTTAAAAATATGGTACACTACTTGCTCTCACATACAGAAATTAATGATAGTAAGTTGGACAATATTGTAAAAGAAACAATGGATGTATTAGAGAGTGAAGAAGTGACATCCATAGCCATGTCGTCTGTCAGTCGAAGCTTCTCATCAATTATTGATGAAGTTGCCAATCTTTTTGTAGCAAAGTCTGGACCAGTAACTAAAAATCATTTGGAACTAAATGTTGATCATGTCATTACAAACGGAGCTTTAAAACTAGGTGCAAATCCAGACTCTTTTGTAGATGTTAATAAAGTAGAGTTATACTTTGTGAAACTACTGCCAGTTATAAATGAACTGGTCACAAAGAACAATTGTAAAGGTAATACAAACATTCCAGATTTGTTGACACAACAACTCACTCTCAATGACAAAATAAAACTATTAGGCGCAAATATTTATGAAGTATTTAGTAGTCAATAGGCTCTCAGTAAAATTGCCAATATTTTGCTTTATAATAATTCATTTCTTTGCCAGCTAATGTAACAAAATCTTGTGAAGTTGATTCTAGAAGCTATCAAAGTATTCATTTCAGGTATAGGTATTGAAGTAGTTAAGTTTTGTATTTCACGCATTTTGGGATCAGTAATTAAAATAAATTTCTACAATATTTGTTATGGCCTTTCTTTGTCACATAAGATACACTTAATTTTGGGAAGCTCTTTGTACTCTAATAGTAATTTATTTTTAAGTGCTCATGGTCACAGGTATTGATATTGTGTTATAATGAATTGGGACTTACATATATATGTCAATAAAATATTTGAAACAATTTGTGTTTCTCTTGACTTAATTAACATGACATGATCACAAAAACTGATTGTGTCAATCTATGAATATATTTCTAGAATATAACTGATTGCATCTGTAAATAACGAAATACCCTTTGGGTTTTATACATAAATGGTTACAACCCCTATTGGGAAACCATCACCACCTGTCTGGCACACCTAAATATTTATTTCAGGAACTAGAAATGCTACCTACTTGTTATTCGTCATATTTTAAATACCATCTTCTTTTATTGCAATTCTTTAGTACCACAATGTTATCCAGTGTGGTATTATAATTATGATGGCACTTCATGTTATGCACAATGCAAGACATTTCCATACCTTGTTAAATTGCACAATTTTCGACATTTTCACTGTGCAGAATTTTACAGAATTAATTCAAAGATACAGATACACTTTCAACAAGCAGTTTTAATTTTAACACAAGTGTACTTTTACCAGGAGTAACCTGAAATAAATAATGTTTATCATAATTATATGGACAAAGGTCTATAAGCTTGATAATTCACTTAAAACTAGAGCAGTTGATTACTGCTCTAGTTTTTCATGTGCCTGCTAGGTATTTACGGACTCGCTTTTAGTCTTAGCAGGGGTACTAGTGCACAGTGTAAATTTTACCATTATCATAGCACAGCTAATCCCTTTATGAAGAATCATAACGTGCAAGCAAAACTTGCAAGCGCCCATATAATACAGCAACTAACGTGCCTGGAATTTGAGGTCTTCAATATAAAGTGTCTGAATTATCTTTTTCAAATTTCTAGTTCGCACTGAGGTTGCTATAATCTTCGCAATTTCACCCCTACCGTTTCCCACGTTCTTTCCGTGCGCCTACATTTTGTCATTGCGGTACTACTCGCATCAATTTCAGACATAACTAAAAGTTTGGCCCAGTGTAGGTATACCTACCTCGTGGGGATTGCCAGTGCCTGGGCCGGTGCTTATTAAGGTCAAGCAATCCGAGAGGTATCCCGCGACCCCGCAATACAAAGAGCAAAATAAGGAACACGGGTGTGGTTTTTAGTTAGAAGAAGTCAGTGAGACCTCTTCGCCCTAGGAAAAAAACGGCTACCTTAGTTGCTATATCATATTACCATGCCCCACAACCATTTCGAATTCTTTTTACCTTTGCGTTGTGTAAACGTAGGTAGGTACCTAATTGCCTACTAATCAAAGTATGAATGACCCTGATCTTATAAATAACTATTTGTAATATGAATTAAATGATAAATATTGCTATAAATTGATAGTGTAAGTACAATTTTATCAGTAGGGGAGACCGGGACAAAGCCGTATAGCTAAGGGCTTGTAGATGCAGATCCATAGTTTTAAAACACAGGTGAACTAAGTCAACATTTATTTTTAATCAGTCTCATAAGGTACATAATCACAGTATTGTAACTGAGATAATTAAAACATAAATTGAAATAAAGTACTTAACAAAAATAAACCATCTACGTTTTACGGTTTTGCCCCGGGGCATGGACAAAACCGTATACTATGTACGATATTACCCCGGTAATCAACATGCAGCTAAGCAGCCCGTGTTCATGGAATTGTCCAATTCCTCCGAGTCTCGACTAGTATAACCTTCATGAGCCCAACCTTTGCACTCTTTACATTGAACCAAACCTTCATTCTATCAACTAGTACCGTCTTCCTCAAGACAGTCAGACATAGATATGTTATCATTGGTAGTTCTCTGTATTCTAGTTTTCTTTGGCTGATTTAGATTAAGTTTAGGTATATTTTTATTTTGTGAGGAGCCCATCAGCTCGTTCTTATGGGGAGAGGAAGTGATAATAGCTGTTTTCCCTCTACGATGATTGGTTGTCCTTCTCCAAATCGCACTTACCTACTCTAGGGATTTGCATTATGTCTGTCAGAGATACAGTCTCGAAAGCAGTAGGAGTTAACCCCGCAGTGGAAGTTGATGGAGTCGGTTCAATTAAAGGGGTGGATGAAACGGCTTGAACCAAATTTATAACAGGCGCAGTAGAAGTTGATGGCACCAGGTCGATGAATCCACTAGACGTTGATGGAATCGCATTAGCAAGTGGCGCAGTTGATTTTGAGGGCTCTGATTTAACCGCTGCAGCAGAATTTAAAGGTTTATGAGGGCCGGAATAGGGAAACTGTTCGACGTTCTTTACAGCCTCCCTATTCCGGCCCTCATAAAGTTCTTTCCAGAGACTACTTTTCGACTTTCGACTTTTCTAAGGACGGTAAGACGACGTCAATAGAGGTCAAAGGCAAGCCGACGACGGTAAGTGTCGACAGACTCAAGCCAGCTTTCGTCGAGCATACGAGCACTTCAGATTCTCCAGTTTCGACACTTCTACCACGCGTTGCTGTGCCTCAACCTATGCAAACGAATCTTGCTTCCTCCCTGCCTTCCCCTCCTGTGCTATCTGCACATACGCCTGCTTCTTCTACCCCACCTACACCACAATATACTACCCGGTCTGGCCGTAGAGTCCATTTCTCCAAGCCTTTCGACCTGTGAACACCCTTTCTTCTCTGGATTATCTGGATTCTCCTTCTCCGTAGGGGGGTGATGTAGCGTTAATATTTCGGAACGCTTCTGTCAGTTTTGACAGACAAGCGCGCCAAAAAGTTTGTGACAGGAGATTGATACTCTCACCGGCTATGTATAGTTTTTATGTCAGCTAAGCCCTTACAATTTACATGTGTAATAAATAAATACAGCTTTAACCAAACCGCCTCAGTGTCATTAGTATTCCCGCTGCACACTACATCTACACATGTATCTCCGTAGTTTCAGCTGCAACAAAATCTGTTTCATTAAATACATATCTATTTGTCAATAAAATAAAAAGGTAAGTACATTTTAGAACATCTGGGTCACAATAGTATACGTACCATTTAACCAAACGGTTTTGACCCAAAGCACTACATATATAAATATGTCACTCACCAATATATACCTACGCTTATGAAGTTGATGACTTTATGAGTAAGGCTCGGTTCTTATATTAGTACATATTCTATGAAATATGTGTCAAAAATGTACTGTCCGAAGGTAAAACGACTCGTGTCTTGAATGTAGGAATACCTACGTACGTAGGAATACTACGAGGAACTGATGAATAAAGGTTATAGCACACATATCAACTCGGAAAGGGAACGTAAACATATCGCATTTCGCCTCGCCCATTACGTTACGTTTCCGATTAGTGTGCGTTGCAGTAGGGAATTTCATACAAAGAACACTGCATGGCTCGAGTTGATACTCCGAGTTGATATGTGTGCTGTGACCTTAAATGGGCTATGAAATGATAGTTTTATTTTTCAATATATGCAATGGATTTTCTCTTGTTTTTAGGTAAAATTACATATAATATTTTAGAAAGTTAGCTGTCTGCCTTTTTTTTCAGTATACTGTAACCTAAACCAAGACTCAGCATCGATAAACTTGATCTAGTCAGAATATTAACTGTCGATGTCACATTTATACACACAGTACTTCTTATGAATGTTGACACATTAGAAAGCCATAATTGCATTCGAATGTGTCAATGTGTCAACATTCATAAGAATACATAAATTGCATAGGTAAGCAGTGTCCTCGATGCCGTTATATATCTGGTTTTCGACAATAAATTGCAATAGGGTTGAGAAAGAGAACCTGAGAATTATTTCTATGTTTTCGTTCAAGAATTAACTTCATCCTAAATCTAAACAGCATTTTTTTGTTTAAATCCTCTCTAAAGTTAGAAAATACCTTTCATATCTAGTAGAATAAGGGTAATTATCAAAGATGACGAAATTAATTTAAAAAAATATATACGTAAATATTGTGTGACATAACCGCTAATTAAGTGCAGGCTTCAATAGCGAGTAACCTCGATCAAGCCCTCCCTTTTCCTCATAGTGACATTTGTTATGTACCTCGTTTAGTAATTAATTGCTATTGCATATAAAATATCGTACAAAATTAAGCATGGATAACTACCCTATGTACACATCGCTCATTCTAGTTATAATATGGGTACTGTCCGCGTATTAGAGGATATAAATAATTTTCATATAAGTACAATACGCAATTACGCAACGCCATCTAGCAAGGTTCGTAGTCAATATTGTTCCGATGAATGCTGAAATTAAAAGGCATTATTATTGGTTAGGTATTTAACTAAAGATAAACAATAAAAATGGCGGCGTTCAGGGTTGTACAACTTTTTAATAATTAGTGAAATGAATATACCTTTTATACTGACTTTATAATTTTTAATCTGAATCAAATGAAGAACAATCACCAACACTTATAACAAAACGATCACTGGTATCATCAATTATTATAACTAAATTAAACATCTTCTGCTCCTCTACATTACTTTTTCTTTTTCTACATTTAATATTAAACAAAGTAGTTAAATATACTAGAATATAAGAAGCAAATGTGGTTTTAAATAATAAAATAATATAATTATTTAAGTTACGATTTATTTTGAAATGAAAATAGGCCCGATAAAAGAACCTTTTTTATGATTTATTTAACTTTAGTTAAGTACCTAACTAAATGGAGTATAGGTACGGAGCTTATCCTTAATGCTCATGTTCCGACTTCTGACGTAATAGTTGAAACAGTGCGAAGTTGAAACAATAGATGGCATTATGGCACTGCGAATAAGCCAATGCGCCCAAAGCCTAATAACAGTACCAGATTTTACCAGATCCAAGAAACGCCATCCCCAGACAACTACATAAATTGCGAACTTACTTACTATAGCAACATAAACGGGTGATCAAAGCACCTTGATGATTGTCTTAAAATATATTATTATGTCTTAGCTCGGAGACACCGTGATTTCAAATGTCACAAAGTAACTCTTAATGAGCGATCAAATTATATTGATAAGTTGGATGCCAGGAAGATGCCTGCAAGAAACCCACGAGCAATATTTTACAATTATTGCCATTCAATTTTGGTATCTTACAAGGCATATCAGCAAGGTATTGGAGCCATTTTGTCATACATTACATTTAGTAAAGTGTGACATAGTGGCTTAAAATCTTTAAAAATACACTTATTATTAATCTTTATATATATAATTCTACTGTACGTGTGTATGTCACTGAACTCCTCCTAAACGGCTGGACCGATTTTGATAAAAAAATTGTGTGTGTTCATGTGGATTCGAGGATGGTTTAGATTTGTGTTTTTTTGTGTTTTTTCGTGTGTACGAGATAACGTCTGTCGGGACAGCTAGTAGCTTATAATTTTTAAGGGTATTTATAAATTCAGGTTCTTTAAGTAATAGTGAATTCAATAATAATCTTACCGTATCAGCTAACTTTAACAGCAGTCTTTAAATGTTACCTACCTTGTAATAATGTACCTACTTACCAATTTTTTAGCCTGCGGTTATGCATTGACGCATGCCTTACCGCGGAAAAGAGAAGCGAAGGGGTTATGTCGGGCTTACCCGGGAAAGATGGAAAGTCACGGGTACTACCTACTAAACCTACCATGGTGTGCCAACTTGCTGTCTTGAATGGTGGGTGAGTCGCTGGAATTGAAACTACATCAGCGACTCACCCAGGCAAGAAATGCCTGTGGACGACGACTCCCGGGCGACGCCCCAACACGATAGAGGGCGTCGCTCCGACTCAATAGCTTGCAGACGGGAGATCCCTGTTCTCCCGCCCGCAGTCTTCACTATGGCGGCATCAGTCGCGCATAGGCACGCCTGCGTCGCCCGGGCTACCGGCGGCGGCTCGGATTCGCAAGAATACTTTCCTCACGGATCCGCTGCGCCGCCTCCTTCCGCGACATAACGTCCTCGCAGAAGGATGTGACCGCTATGCAGTTTCTCTCGCTGTCGACGAGTTAACGGAGCTGCGGAACCCAAGCAGGACATCCCTCGAGCGTGAGCTGCCCGTGTCTTCAGTACTATCGCAGTGGTGGCAGATGGGACTCGGTTCCCTAGTAGCGACCGTGTGCATTGCCAAAGCAACCGTGCCCTGACAAAACCTGCACTAGTCGGAAGGAAAAGGTCTCATACTGCCGCCCTGCCCACAGCTCCAACACGACGGTTCTGAATCCGCCTAAGAGTACCTCTAGCCGCGGCTTCCATTTTAAATAAGTCCTGGCGCGCAAAATTTCAAATAAATAATTAAAAATTGTAATATTGTGCCTTTTTTGTTTTTTTTTTTTACGTGTGTGAATGCTTTGACGCATACCTCTCCGCGGGGCGACGGAGAGGTTATGTCGGGCTCACCGGGGGAGTAATACCCCGGTAATACCGACTAAACCTACCACGGTGTTCCTCGACATAACCATAGACGGCGGGGCCGTGCGAATCTCTACTGTCCCCTTGTAGGGAGACAAAAACACGACTCAGAGGCGCGCGTGGGAACACGCACGCCGCCTCTTGGACCTGGTGCTGATCGGGTGGCGGGCAGGCCCACGAAGCCCACCACCCCCAGGTCAAACCTCAGGGTGGCTGGAGGTCATCTTGCGCCCTCCGGCGCCCGGTTCTGCGGTTTGGGAGAGGGTTTAAGGGCTCCCTCTCCCGCTCCGCCGCCTCCTTGATGGACATGACTTCCTCACAGAAGGAGGCGACGGCGTTCCACGACGTCTCGCTCCGGACCATAGATTGAACCACGGCCGGGAGCGAGAGGGCAACCAAACCGACTGCCGCGATCAACTCACGGCGCTGCGATGCCCAGGTGGGGCAATCCGTCAATGTGTGCAGCGCCGTGTCCTCAACAACGTCGCGGCAGTCGCCACAGTGGTGACAACCGGGCGTCTCTTGCCGACCTATGCGACACAGGAACTGGCCAAAACAACCATGACCAGTCATTACCTGTGTCAGCCGGAAGGTGAGGGCGCCATGCCGCCTCTCCAGCCACTCCTCAAAAACGGGTCTTACCGCCACGATTGTAGCGTGCCCAAATATTGTGCCTACTTCAAGACTAAAATATACTAGCCTCGCAATATTTCTATACTTCAGTAAGCTGTCTTGCTTTACGAGTCGCAGTGTTGCTGCTCAGCTAATTTCCCTACAAGTCACGTTATTTGACTTCCCCACGGAACCTTGTTGTCTGAATTTAACTTTATAAAACTGGCAATAGTACATAAGTAAATGTTTCGTTGTTTAAATTCATATTTACATTTGGTTACATTACATTTTGTTCTTATAGAGTTAAGTAGTAAATTATTCGCCGTTATCTAGTCTAGGACGTATGTCCTAGACTAGATAACGGCGAATTCGAAAAAATTCGCGTATGCGAATTAATTATTAACACCATGGAAATTTGGTGTCATTCGGTCATCTTTAAAAATAAAAGGTGTGTTGGTCTCCAAATAATATAAGGTCACACGAATCCAGTTTGAACTATAAAGTACCACAAATATAATTTGCGTATCTACACTAAAAACAGAAAGGGACCCAGAATAAGGCCTTGTGGTACGCCCATAGCGACTGGTAATCCAGAGATACATTTTTTGATTTCATCAAAAAATACCACGCCCTCAATAGATGAAAAATTGAACGATAATATAATAAATATAAAATATCTACTAGTTAAATGTGTGCATATGATAATAATGTGTTATTCGGTTTTACAGCAACATGGACAATAAGGACTTATTGGACGCAATTGTAGCCACCGTGGCATTGTGAGTGCCTCTCGTCAAAAATATATTTTGAATGGAAAGCCAGGTATGTGTACAATAAGTACAAATTCTCGCATTTTATCAGGTTATACTAATATTTAATGATAGATTTGAATGTACCTAGATATTCGTCTTTAATTATGATACATGATGATTATATAATTATTTTATTTTATAGTATTTTACCGTTCATGTTATGGATTTCATGTTCGCATGAATTATTGGAAAGACGGCGTTTAACTAAAGGGGAAAGGACAAGCATTTACAGTCAGCATCTTATATATATATATATATTATTATATAAAGATTTTTATAAATATTTGATATTAGTGACAAACCAACCACCGTGACTTAAACCAACCTAAGTACTAACCTTATATTTTATTACTTTAAGGGGTTTAATTTGTACGGATCTCTCACTTGTTCACACACACTCAATGTTTGACGTACTTAGATTTAAAATAAAGTTTAATTACGTAATCTAGATTTTATAATAAAAACTCTTGGTAGATCCTATAGTACTATTTTGCTGATACTGCACTGGCTTTGTAACTGCCTGTTTATTCTCTGCTTTGTTAAACTCAAAGGACAAAAGAAAGAATTCCTTACGAAGCAATCTTAAACCTGTCTTAAATTGTTTTACAGCATCTAAATAACCTGTCGTGCTGTTTGTCTGTTTGTGACAGTTGCTTTGTTTTTAAGAAGGTTAGACAAAATAATTTAATAGAAGAATAATACACAATAGAAATTAAATGTATGTACTAAGAACTAAAAACTGCAAACCATGAAACCTCCGCGCCGCATATTCGTGCGCCTCGAGCCATCAGTCGGCAACACGTGCGATTGATTCTAATCATCAAGGAACCAAAAAAAAGTTTTTAAATAACAATAAGCCGCTGTATTGAGTTTGTCTCATAGAAATAAGAAAGAACACGCGAAATATTTTTTTGTAGTATTGTTTAGAGTACCAAACCTTTTAAACTTGATTTATAATACAATTGAGTCTGTTATCTTTGATCTGTTTTCTCAGGTTGATCTCGTGTTAAAAATTTGTAAACTCAGCAATATACTTATGTTTAAAATTTTTAAATAACACTTTTCGATACACTCATGGCAGATTTCGAAAATAAAACTTTACTTTTATAAATACTTACTTTTAATAGCAGTAATAGTTGAAATATAGTTTAGAAAACAGAATAACAAATAAAAGTATTAATCCAAAAATACTATTACAAATTTGTTAAATGTTCAACTACTTATCTATGTTGCTGATTGTACTCGTACATACCCGTTCGATTAGACTTAGGTCGGGCAAAGTTTTATCCTTCCCCAGACAACAAATTTCATAAATGTTGAATCATTAATTTAAACGTGTATATCAATCAGAAAGGCAAGTATGCTTCCTAGATTCAAATAAAATTATTGTAAAATAAAGTCAATGCAACTGCCCATCGCTACATGGAAAAATAAAAATAATTGGCTAACCAAAAAATTTTTCAGTTACTTTGTCGACAATACCTAATAAGCTGACTTAATATGAAATGTAATTTTTAGCTTAAATAGTAATATTAAAGTGATATGTAAATTTTTAAGGTGTCTTAATTTGTATCTATGTATTTAGTATGGCGTGTCTCTGTTTGTCCGTTCGACCGCGTAGTAATATAGTATATTGCCAAATTAACATCTTTTATACGTTTACCGTATAAGACCAAAGACAATAATATTTCGCAAAAGACTAAGGTTCCATGTTTGCCATTGTCGTCTCAGTGTATCCTGTTATGTATGGAGTTGTAGGAAAAATGTTGAGAGCGTCGGTTTGAAGACTATCTGCATAAGCAATTCTTGGAGAGGCGACGTAAACGATGAACGTATTTCGATTGTGCTAATTTAAATGGTAAAATATGATACACGGTAGCAATTGCAAATACACCATTGAAAATAATACAATATGCTGTTACGCCTACGAATTTTCGTAGCTCTATCGCTTAATTAAACTTTTAGAATCATATCTATACAAGTATACTGTCAAAAGATTGCCTCTGCCCATTGGATTGGAAAAATATCCGTATTTACTTTTAAATAAGCAGCCTAGTGGGATACCGTTGTTGGACTGCCACGCAGTGGTCTCGAATTCAATCCTAAAACACGCAAGTCTGACTTATCGAACTTACCTATGTGCGGAATAACTTATTAATTGTTGGCATACCGCCGGTGCCGCTGCCAATAGGTTAAATAGTTAATTATCGCTCGCGTCTACGGGGCAGAAAAACATCGTGAGTAAACCTGTGACAAACAGGTTCTCCAGAGTTCTCCATTATTCTCCAGCGACTATTAACTATGGTGACCGCCTATCATCGGGCAGGCTGTCGCCGGTTACGCCGGTTTGCTATTTTTATTATATATAAAAACCCGATTGTCCACATTGGTCCGTGTTAGCCCATTTGCCACCCTCAGCATTGTCGCCTCCGATGGTGAATGGGACATTTTCCAAAAAAAATATCCCTTTCGCCACCGGGGGTAGCAACTGGCATGAGTTTAATCCCAGTCGCCACCCCCGGCATTCCTTCCTCTGGTGGCGAAAGGAATATTTTCAAAATAAAAATCCCATTCGCCACCCCGGGTGGATTCAGATGTTGCTTACGAAAAACCTCAGTTGCCACCCTTAAACATAAGACAAGTAATTATATTTGGAATGACATTTATAGTGTTTGAAGTAGGTATGGCTAAGAATTTTAGTATGAACTCTAAATAGAATAGTCATCGGCGATTTATCTTTATTACAAAAATCATTAATAGTATTAGTAGATACCTACCTACTTAAATAAATTTTCATAATATATACCTTATATCGTATAAATACTTATAACTTATCTAAAAACATCACATTAATAAATCATCTTTTATTTCTCCTTAAAACGACTGAACATAAGAAAAAAAAGAAAAAGCCTTTTAAAATATTATGATAAAGTAGTTACTTTATCATAATATTTTAAAAGGCTCTCTGACTCATTGAAATTCATTCTCATTCAAAGGCTCATTGACTCCCAGCAGTCACTGAATATTACTACGTAACAATGTTCCATTTGACACCGGTTCGCCACCCTCAGTGGCGACTGGAACTTTTTCTAAAACAGAAATCCCATTCGCCACCGGAGGGAGCAATGCTCGTGATGGCGAATGAGACTAACCCATTGGTCCGAAGTTAAATTAGTTCTAACGTATTTAATTACGCAAACTCGAATTATAAATTAAGCCGAGTTACCCAAAGTTTACCAAGTTTTATAATTACTGCTCGGCTCCCGTGGCTTATAGCATGATATTACACCTTCTTCAAGAATTGGGTTATCAAATGAAAAAGCTTTTTTAAATCCAACAGATGATTCCAGAGATTAGCGCGCTATAACAAACTCTTCAACTTTATTATATAAACATAGATAAGGCGTTACCTGTCAAAAATAATAATAATACTGCCTGCTACAAAAAGCAGTTATTCTCAACACTTGTAGAATAGTAAGGAAATTTCTACAATGTGAATCAGAAAACTCACATCCAGTAACACATACAGCCACTCTGTTAACAATTCAATCACAACCTATTGCTGATGTACACTTGGCTTAGGCCCGTGGCATCAGTTCTCTTTCCGGTTAGCCGAGAAAATACAAGAAAATCATAATAATAGTAATAATAATATTAATGATTTTTATTGTTTCACAGATAATTACAATTATTAGGAACAATTTTTGTATACATGATTTAAGCTACAATTTGTAAACGCTAGTACTTACAAAAGGAAGACCTGAGCTATAAGTACTAGCAATCGTCCATGACACATTTTATATACAAAACCTACATAGAATTAACAAGTTAAAACAATATATAAGTAAAAAAGTAATAAAAACAGAAAATTAAAGCAATTCAAAACATAATTAATTTAGTAAACGGTTGTGTGTATGTGTGTTTGGGTGTGTTTGTGTGTGTGTGTATGTACGAGCTGCGCTGTGTTAAGTTAATGGGTGAAGTAAATTCTGTGTCTTTGTATGACAGTTTTAATAGCCATTCACTTACATTTGCTTTACACTGGCGTTTGTTATTGTTTATTATGGTTAATACCTTATTTATTTTATTATAAAGAATCGGTCCAAGAAAACAAAAAATCTCTGTCGAAATGAAGTTCTGCGGCTGGTACCAAGTGGGAGATCTTGTCTACGAGAATGTTGAGAAGATAGGTTCGACTGACCGAGTTTTGAGGGGTATAAATGTTGTCTTAAAATGATCTGAAGGATAAATAGTTTTCTCACTGATAGGACCTCGCAATATTTATATAGATCTTTTAGTAGGGAAACGGAATGGCTTAAAAGTGGCCACCTTGAGTACTGCTCTCCGTGCTCGTTCGACTCGTATTAAATGTGTTCTGGAGCCACCACCCCAAGAAGAGATACAGTACGCTACCAGGGATTGACACAGGGCATAGTAAACCATCTTTAGGACACCAGGCTCCGCTACATGTCTTAGATTTTTAATGCAAAGATTAGCTTACGGACTCGGCTCGTCAGAAGATCTATGTGCGGTACGAAGCTTAGTCTTTCATCTAATATAACTCCCAGATACTTTACTGATGTGACATTTTCCAACTTAGGACAGCCACATGTGTAATGGATATTCAAAGTATGTTTGTGTGCAATAATAAAATATCTTGCAGTGTCCAGTGACACTGCTGGTTTTCTAATACTAAAAGTTAAGTATTTAGTTTTTTCTACATTCAGTGACAGGTAGTTTAACGGTAGCCAGTGAGTTATCTTATTTAAGCCAACCTGTGCCGCTTTAAATGCTTGTTCCCATGTTCGGCCCGTAAAGATAAGAGCCGTATTATCAGCAAATGCAAAAAGTTTTCCATGTTCTAATTTTATTTTGCACGTCTCATTCACATATATTAAAAACAACGTAGGGCCAAGTATACTGCCCTGTGGCACGCCGCTTACTACTGGTAGACTGTCACTAAGATGATCTCCTATTTTTATGCATTGTGTTCTATCAGTTAGGTAGCTCTGGAATAACTTTAGCTGCTTATCTCTAACACCGATTCGTTCAAGTTTTACTTTTAGTACGGGGATTTGGAGCGTGTCAAACGCCTTAGCCATATCGAGGAAAATGCCAATACATTTATCGCGATTATCCAGTGCTTCCACGATATGATTAGTAAGATCATGGACAGCATCATTTGTGGACATATTATTACGGAAGCCATACTCGTTATTAGATAAAATGTTATTGACATCAAGATAGTTTTTGCTGTGGTTGTTCATGATTCACTCTAGGATTTTAGACAATGATGGCAGCACTGAAATCGGTTGATAGTTAGTGACACAATATCCATCCCCAGACTTATATATGGGATTAACAAGAGACCTTTTCAGCAGATGCGGAAAATCTCCATTGATTATACAAAGATTAAGTATATAAGTTAGAGGAGGAATCAGAATTGTTCTGTACTCTTTTAGAAGGCTTGATGATATGCCGTCAATACCAATTGCGCAGTTAATGCCTAATGTTTGTATAATGCGCTCTACTTTAGTCTCGTCGGTTTCCAGGAATACAAGCGAATGAGGATGAGATGAATAAAATGGTGCATCAACAGTATTAGTGTTGTAACCAACAGCTGTGATGATATCTTTTCCAATATTCGTAAACGTTTCATTAACAGCGTTAAGAGATTCATCTATAGAATTTTTTATTTTAAGTAATGCGATAGCCGTAATTTTTACTCTTTTAATGTGAGTGATTTGAGTAAAAATACGCCTACCGCATTACTAAAAAATTGCTCTCTTTTTTGTTTTTTTATACTTAAGAGCTTTACTCTTGTAAAAAGTCAACGTCTTGGCCGAAGACCGAGAAGGATGGCATACACCACCATACGCCATCCTTTTCGGTCTTCGGCCAAGACGTTGAATTTTTTATAAGACAAGATCGCCTTTTTCTTTATATGGTCAGTGAATTCTCTTTTAGGCCTGCCCTTTCCTTTCGTTTCTTCCACTTTTCCTTCTATGATGTAATTTATGAAGTCGTCGTGTCGTATAAGGTAGCCAAATATCTTTCCTCTTCTGTTCCTAATTGACGTCAAAATTTTGCCATATTGTTGAACAAGGCTCAGTACTTTTCTCTACTGTCCAGCTGAGTCTTTGAATGCATAGCCAGCACCACATTTTGAATACTTTTAGTCTTGCCCAGTTTTGCTAGGTCGTTGTCCATTTTTTGCTTTCGTACAGATGAAATGCTCCAGATTACTGATTTTTATAAGCTGTGTCATGTCATGTAAGCGGATAAATAAACAATAAATACACTTACGATTGTTTACAGAGTGGAACAAAATTATAATAATAAATATATATTATTTAGTGTTTTATTTAGTTATCCCGTATTATCTATCTTGACGTGATATTTCCATGATAACTTTTTGCTTTTAAAGTGACCTTTACAACTATTTATCGTTGCATTTATTATATGGATAAAGATATAATTGTGCTAGAAATTTCAAGCAACTAAAATTTCAGCTATGTGAGATCTATACAACTTTAAGAACTTCGTTAAAGCGTGTAAAAGCGAATAGTTAGTATCGGTGATATAATCGTGTTTGAGAAAGTCGACATTGCAAGTAAAAGCTTAGTTTTACAATCAACGAACTGGTCGCTTTTAAGAACTTCAACATAGCTAGTAAAAGCAAATTATTAGTATCCGTGATTTAGTTACTTTATGAACTTCGATGTATCCAGTTAAAGCATACTGTTAATGTCAACGATTTAGTCACTTTTGAAAACATTGATGTAGCGAGTGTATACTATTACTAAATAACAATATCAGCCCTGTATATGAATTGTTCCAAAACTGGGCAAGAGTATCCACCACGCTGGCCTGGGTGGCAAACTTAACATATCTTCGAGAACATTATTGAGAAGTCTTAGACATGCAGGTTTCCTTATGTTTTCCTTTACTGTTAAAGCTAGAGAAAATTAACTAATTAATACGCACATAACTTCCAAAAGTCAAAGGAGCATGGTAGCATGCAGGCATGCCTTGGGATCAAACTCAAGACCTATGCTTAACAGGTCAACGGTTCTCAGCTAGGCCTAAATTTAAAAGTTTTGATTATGTTACCTAATCCATTAAAGAGCTTGTTTTAATCTAGATACATATAAGATACAAAAGTTGTTTGTTCAATTTCATAATGTTGCTATCAGAAGTCATAATAGGTGCCCTTTGAAATTTGATTTTAATGCCGCTGTAAAAATGAATGACAGTTACTAAATCGGTGCCATATTTGTGTTAAAAATAAATGCAGCTATACAATAACATTACGACAGAAGACATTCATTCGGCGCAGTCTTATGCAACCGCCAAGATATTTTGATGATTGTTTAATCCTCTTTACATGTTATTAAATTACATCAAGCCGATGATGTAATTAAAACTATATTATATTGTTTATTAAAGGCGTGTATGACGCGTATTTGGTAGCTGTTCCTCATTAAACAAACCATTTACACTATTTTTCAATGGTCGGTAGGTTTCCTTATTAATTTATGTATCACTTACAATCTGAATCAACTAATTATGGTGTAGGTACCTATAACGCTATAATTCTATGTGTTTCAACTGCGTAATAATATGCATATTTACGTAGGTACGCTAATTAGGTATGTGCATGAAATCGTATTAATAGAATGAAAAAGTTAAACATGTTTGAAATACTTCGTTAAACATTTTTAGAATATCAAGGAATATTAAATGGTTAGTTGATAATTTATTACTTTGAGTTAATTATTGATATTAGTTTTGTTTTCAGAAATAGATTCCTTGGTATTTGTCTAATTATATTTGGCTGCATTCGATAAAACGCCGAGCGAAGATTTGTAAAAAGATACAAAACTCTCAGCGTTTTTATTAAATCTTCAAATGTCAATCCTTTCGATCATTCTGTTTTCGAATTTTATTTAAGAATTTTGTTGTTGTGAATAGTTATATAGCTCATGACCAGGTATATACCTAGTATAGTTTATACCAATAGATAAGTACTCTATACACTATAGTATAGATACAAAGATTCACGCTTATATGTCTACTTAAGCGCAGTCAAAGTTACATTCCACCTACCTTCCACCAACTGGGTATATTTATTATATCCTACATAAAAGCGGATCAGCATATTGTCTAACGGGCTAATTGCCAGCCTCTATGGTGACAAAACCGTACTAAAATCATACAATAACAGCTAATGACATGAGTTCAACGAGCAGTAACTCCGGATTGCACACATAATTTAAGCGGTGGCTCGCTTCTAAGGGATTGGAATGCGATCGAGACGTTGCCGAGGTTGATAAGATTTGAAATCAAACTATAAGACTACTACTACTACTGACGAATACTAGTCATTTGCAACCCAAGATGCTAGTAATTTATAAGCAATGTGCACGATTCCATTCGTATTTTAATCAAAGTAGGCAATCTGCGTCCTCCAGAATTAGGTATCGCGTAGGTAGTGCTCGATATAACTATATATGAATATCATTCACATACAATTATGTGCATCACGATCATCCAATTCAACAAATAACACTTACAACTTAAAAAAAGCGATTACTCTGTACGGTCCAATAACAAAACAGAGACTATCTTATCACAGATTGCAATATCTAACAAATCTGTCTGTAAAAATGGGCAATGATATTTACTAATACATCGATTGAGGGTTTATCATTACTTTACTCACGATAGCAAATCTATATTTGCTCTCCATAACAACTGTAGAAGTCAAATCGAACTGTAAATGTTGTTATTATTACTATATTGTATACTTGGCCAGCGCAAAAGCTCCCTACAGTCAATTGGCGGAACGCTGTCTACATAAAAGAGAGATAACGACGCGACGGTGTCTAAATATCCTACACATCCAGGACGTATTACTACTATATTATACGCATGTGTATGTACTTACTATGAAGGTGCGGTCATACTTAAAGGTCGTATAGTCGTAACGGACACACGATAAAGAATTATGTCGGAGAAACACTGAAAAGTAAACTAAAGTATTTATTCTTGTGTTCTTTATTTTGTTTATCTTAACGAAGCTTAAAATCAAATCTATACACTTTGTGTAGTATCGGTAGATTCGAGAGCGACGCAGTAGCCAAATATTTTTATTTTGTGTCCTTACTAGCTCTACCTTAACACTCTCGGGGACAGACCGCCTTTCGACGTTATCTCGGTATATCGTTTCGTGACAGTGCGGCTACGGGCGGCGAACTTTATTTCATGTAATTTGGCAAACCGTCGATAGCCGTAGCTTTTCCATACACACTTTTTCACACAGTAAACTCTTTTCCAGTAATTTTTAACATACACATACGCAGTGCTTAAGCACCAAAACAAAACATTCACACCGCGCCGTAAGACGTAGACTGAGCCATTTCCGCCCATAGGCGTCAACGTCTGTGGACGAAAAATTAAAAATATATGTAATATGGTAGTACCTACGGTTATAGACGGTATGATAAAATGTATAGGATTTTTAGTGTGTCATATCATGACATTTGCAAAAAGTCGAGTGTCCCGGAACGTGTAAAGTGTGGATTGTTTATTCTTTATGAGACGAGCTAAATTTCGAATATACAGGATATAAAATTATTAGTATGTCTACCACAAAACTCGGAATTTAGTCGATGACTTGAAATTTTTACACAACGTTACATGTCTTTAGAGTGTTCTTTTAGATTATTATCCCAAAGCTTCTACAGGAAAGGGGTATTAAAAATAGAAACTAAGCTACAGCGTGGCCGGGTTTTGCTATATAAAACCCAACATCATGTTATCTTATTGATTAGTATCAATTATTATTATACCTATTTCTTTTTGTTTTCGGTAGGTATACAATAAATAGACATTTCCAAAAAAATCCGTAGGTATATCACTTGCGGTAATTTCTGCGTCTAGAGAGATATTTACTGTATCAACAAAACTATTTGCAGTAATTAGTATCAATTAGTAAATTAGTATTTGAAGACAATGTGACTACTGTATTTATAAAGTCATCTAAGGACTCTCCATGATAAGCACACTTATGTACTACGCGCTTTATACTGAAACAACGTCATTCAATATTCTAATTAGATTAGCAATGATCACCCCAAAGGTAGAGTCTGACACGTGTTCCGCTTAAGCTTAGGTCACTGGGTAAACGTCAAAGACCTCTTTCTTGTAGGCAATCATACAAACTCAAAAGTAATCTAGGTCAATACGCTTAAAACCAACTGGAATAACCCGAAGCAACCGAAATTCGTAACTTCTTTTTGTATTTTTTGAAACACATAGGCTTACACGCTGAATCCTTGCGCGGGACAAATAAAAAAGAGAAATTTCGTATTGCTATATTATAGAGTCTTTATCTATTACAATCGTTGCCATAACCAAAGATTTCTTATATAATGTATAATGCATAGGTATATGATTTATATGGTTATAACTACATACCTATAGACCGAATTAGGAACATGTGGTATGTACCGCTTTTATATTAATAATTTAATTATAAGCGATATTGCAAGGACGACCGCATATGCGAAAGGCCGGGTCACAGTGTCAACATAATTTTAAGCGAAATTTATCTTGTTATACAAAACCTTGCATCCCGTAGGACTTCTAAGGTAATTGTTGGTCATATAAGCTAGTAAAAGTTATGCACGTACGTAACTATGTCTATCATGGTATCATGGTCATTGAACGTAGGGTTTGCGGACCAATTAAATAGGACGAGATTTATTTATTCATAAATTTTTTTGGTCCTTCGAAAGTGTAGGAATGAAGCTAAGTCAATATCAAATTACTGCCAGCAGAACTCTCCTTTGCGAGCGAAATATAAAATGTATTTCAACATTTAGTGCATTGAACTTTTTTCTATTGACGGAATAACTAGGTATGCCGTATGTACATTGCCTATGTAATAAAGGACGATAGATAATATATTTAATACATTGCCTGAACTTGTCTGGCATTGTATAGAAAAACTAGGTATGATATATGATAAGCTTTGTCGGTAACATATATATAATAAATCTATGTAAATTACGTTTTTATTTTTGTTAGTTATTGCGCACGCACACTCTCTCGTTGTGGGACATGCGCGCACACAAACCCCCATGCACACAACCATTTACACATTCACACATACTCTTTAAAACGTTGTGGTAATTTTTGACATGTATTGTTTTTATTTAATTCTCTTTTTATTTTTGATATTTTTGTTTACGTATGTTTAGTTTTTACACAAAATCATTTTTGGCTTGTATTAACCTTTTGAACGCCAACGTCGTCTATACTTGACATGCGCAAGCGTGCCCTATGCGCCAACGTCGTCTATACTCGACAAAACTGTTTTTTGTCGGTTCACAGAAAAATACAAAATAAACATATTAAATCATTAGTTTTCTGTGTTTTAGTGATACAACTTAAAAATTGAATCCCCAATTATTACTTAATTGTATACAGCAAACAAAATTGTTATTAATTATTGAAATATTTGATCATAAAAAACAATATATAATATATCGATTTTCGGGTTTGGCGTACAGGACATGGAGGTGCCGTTATGGCGTGGCGTTCAAAAGGTTAATATGGTTTATAAACTCAAGATACATTTGCTAAATTAATAATCTTATAGGATAGAACGCGCTGCGCTGGCGGCTTTAATACAGTTACAAATAGCACAGCCGTCAACGACAACCACTTATTTTGAACGGATATTTTAATATTTGTTTACCTTAAGTTCACTTATGTACTTACCTAAAATAAGAGCATTTTGTAATATTTTATAAGTGAAAATAAACATTATTATTATTATTATTATAGTTACCTATATGTTGCATTTTATTTTCAAATAGGTAGGTATAGTGTATACCTACTGCTAGTTATACAATTACATGATTTCATTGCACGCTCAACTCGAGGAAAATGTAAAAACTATCATTCATTAACCAGATAAGCGACCATTATTATCCTTAATGATATGTTCCATAAATGTTAATTTAATCATATTTTAAAAACCAGCTAGTACCTATTTACATTTTTAGTCTGAGAGAGAGTGGACTGCTGAGGATCAGACAAAAGAAGTATTGACGAAGGTATGATCTGCCTGTCTTCAAGGCTAAACTTAGTAGGGTTTTTATTATTCGAACGCTTTCCATAGATGAACTCACCCTCGCTTAAAAACCAAAAAGGCAGTGTGGCTGCAACAGTATATATAAAACAGGCAAGCTGACCGAGCCATAATAGACCCTAAAAAAATTAGGCTGAATTATGGTGATATATCATCAGAAGGGTGGCACTGGACAGAACACAGTGGAAAATATTGGAGGAGACTTATGCAAGAAGGCACACTGAACTTCGAGACATTTTATAGCAAAAGAATAGAGCAGAATGTTATGTAGGTATGTTCAGAGTTCAGAATTAAAGGCTCATCATCATCGTGGTGATATTCATGTGATGTAATGTAATTCAGACGGGCACCGCAACACTTGTTTATGAATAAGTATCTCAGTTTAGGATTAAAGTCTCCTGCTTGTTAAATACACTTTAAGCGAAATGAAGATTTTTATTTTCTCCAGATGAATTAACTTTGAAGGTCGATAAATAATATCGGATACTATTTATTAACACAGACACGAGCTAAGACGCGGACGTCACGTATTTTTATTTTATTATAAAGATAAGTACACATGCGTATCTGATAAGATCTTATGGCAATAATATTAAACTGGCTACCTACTTGCGTTTGTACAAACCGCTGACATGGCAACATTTAACATTTTCACTTTATTTCGCACCAGGGAAATCTAAATAAACCTGCCGATTTTCGCTTTCACTCAATACGTAGGATACATTGCCGACCTTTCATTAAAATATTTAAAACTGGCTCCTCCATTAATTAGCAATGAATAACATGGTGGTGTGACGAGACAGGCGTGAATAGCCAGTGCGGAACACCTGGCCGGTGGGTGTGCACCGTGTTTGGCTGTCAATGCGGAGTGAATATGCGGCACAGCGGCGTGACGCGAGTTGCGCACGCAGCCTCGGCCCGCAACTGCCAATAACCCGCTAGAAGCCGTCGAGCGCGCGCCACTCGCTCCTGAACGAAATATCGACGCGTGTACGTGAAACGTAAGGCCACCCCGCAAAGCCAACTGAAAAATTGTGCCATAGTTTATCAGTGCCCACATTGATATCGAACAACAGGATTTTTTTAAAATACACTTGATGAGAGCGGCCGATAAGTGTAACGCATTCAGTTTATCAGTGAACACAAAATACATTTTCATGTGAGTACGTAGTATTATTATTATCTGGATATTTATTTGATTTCAGAGTCAGTTTATTAGATTCGCATCGTTATCTTGATATAAAAGTTACGTGATTTTCAATTAACATAATTTAGATACCGTTTAAACTTTATGTGTCAACAAATAAATAAGTAACTGTTAATTGCGTACGAGCCATTTTTTTATATTTTAAGCAAATATAGATGTGTTTATTTTTTGGGAGTAATTAATTGTCGGCGTTGTACGCTTTGTGTGATAAAAATAATTCCTAGATATATTTTACAAATTAATTATGATTGTCACGAATTACGTAAGTTACTGCTTTCTTTTTTTAAGCATACACACTTTGTAGCAGTTTTCCTTGTCTGTGGTGGTGTAGTTTTCCCATAAGAAAATATGAATGTAAATGATTACGTATACGTAACTATTTTATTACATAGGAATAATCATAAAGTCTCAAGTTAACGACAAAACGTACTTGTAGCTTTGTGTAGTTTGAATTTGATTCATCGTTGTACAAAGTCAAGTCGCTTAATAGATTAAAATCACATAATATATGCGTGTGTTACTATAGAATAATCAAAGTTTTAATCCTATGGTGTATATGAATATGGAATTATAACAGTGAATTGTTGCAGTGAATGTAAAACTTCCGATAAATATTAGAAAATTATTTAGTCTAATAATAGGTGATAAAGTATTTTGTTTTAATTTCTTCTTTATCTTTTCCAATAGACATATCTAATAACAATGACTAGTACGTAATCGGATCCCTTAAACATCGATAGTGTCATTTCGTTTAGAATTTAAGTATAATAGAGCATTTATGGTCCAATCCGAAACCAGTTTTCACAATATCAGCCTTATTATAAATCGCCAACTGAAAATAGTTTAGTTCTATACGCTGTCTGTGGGAAATATCCTTCAATAAATTGTTACTGTTAAATCTAGGCTGTCGGGATTTCAATACCAGGATGGGCGCGATTATAAACGTTCTACCAAAGGCAATAGGCTGACCCCCTATCAGGTACGTGCGATTTAAAGCCAGTTGGCGAAAATTGGATAGTGGGTTTTACCTTCGCCTGATCAATTGAAGATACCGTTATTTTACTGAGTTTTATCTTGAAATCTAAGTTTTAATGATTGAAAAGACCAAAATGTATTGTTATATTATAATTTTTTTATAAAGACTACTTACTCATTCCCGTGCCATAGCGGTCTTTACAAACATTCAAATAACGGACACAAAACACCCAGACTCAGAACAACTATTTGTGGATCACACACAAATGTTTGTCTCGTGTGGGGATCGAACCCACAACACTCGGCGCAGTGGCAGTGACAAGGCGACCACTTTAACTACCATGCCATCTAAGTTGATTGTATAATCTGAACTTCTATGTATGCAATGTACGTTGTAGGTACTTATATACTCAAGGGCCGAACAAAGGTAAGGAATAGCAATTATGTATTGATCTGCATACCACATGACTTAAAAATGTGTTTCACTGCAACGAAGCGAGCATAAATATTTCGCAAAGTAATGACATAGCGTGCAAATAGTTAAACTAAGTTGTAATTACATTAGCACTTTTTATCAAATTCCTTTATATGACAATATTTTTATGTAGGTACTGAAATATGAATATGATATAAATGTACATGCTACGCAGTAAGGTATCGTTTATTATATTTTTATCGTCTCGGGCTGTCTTAAGGCTAATTTATTACATTTTAAACCTCTTTTATATACACATAAAATATAATTTTACCTGTCTTTCCCCAAACGTCGGGTCAAAGAATATCAGGTACACATTTCGCCACCGACACCTACATTTCCTTAGCTTTCTTAAAACTTAGATTGTATTAGCTGTTAAATCCGAGGTCGCTCACGTATTTATGATAAAAAGTATCAAGTCATATCTATATTAAAGGCGCATCAATTAAAGTTATCGCACCCTGTCGCGTCGCGCCTAATGTTGTGAGTTAGATCACCAAAACGGGTATGGTCAGAAAAGCTGGGTGATGAGTCCGTTGTTTAATTGTTTATAAAGTCCAAATCATTTCAACATAGTCAGTTCTTAGCCCTGAACTCGTAACAAACAAGTAGAGTTACTTTCGCATTTATAATATTATAATAATGTCCTTCAGAGCGGTTACAGCGGCCAATCATAACAGAGATTTGCCATCTGCGTAAGAGATATTATAGTGCACAAATGTAGGCGCATTCTATATTCTCCTACTTTTCATAAACTTTTGCGAATGCAACAGGAGACAGAAGCAGAACCAGTGACTTTACGTGCCATCTAAGTTCGCTGCTATTGAGAATATTTTGTCAAAAATCTTATTCTTTTTATTGGTCCGATCCGGAAACGAACCTGAACGCTTATGCACAGTGGCATAACTACTACTGCACCACAAAGGCAGTCAATAATATCAGTCAGTAAGTACCAACATGAGATGTAATTTCTGAAGTAATAAGTAAAAAGATTTCATAATATCGATAACGTTACAAGACGAGGTTATCAAGCAATAAATACTTATGCAATATTAAAATATATGAAGGCTCGATTTAAAATACTTATTCACTTTATTCATAAGTGAATAAGTATTTTAAATCGAGCCAAGCAGCGATAGCTCAGTGGGAAGACCAACAGACTGCAATGCAGAGGGTGTCGGGTTCGAACCCACGTCGCGCACCTCTGACATTCGGCAGTTATATGACTTTTCGAAATTATGTGCGTATTGATTGACAATTATCGCCTGCTCCGTGCCTCGGCGAGCACGTTAAGCCGTCGGTCCCGGCTGCCATGAACATCTATGGCAGTCGTTATTGGGAAAGTCAGTACCCTCTATTATCCTGACACTGGTCTAGCCTTAGGGTATCGTTAGCCTTCGGGTTTCGGAGGTCAGGTGGCAGCCGCTCCGTGTAAAAACTGATATCCAGTCAAATCCGGTTAGACCAGAAAAGCCGACCCCAAGCGACTTGGGAATAATAAAGGCTAAAAGAGAAGAAGATTCACTTTATTCATAAGACAGACTGACATCATAAAATCGCAATAATTTAACTTGGCACGCCTACGCCAATATGCTGTGTTGTGAATTCAATCCCCAAAACGAGATAAAAAATATTGTGTGATATGCGAAAGCCGTTCTGAGTGTGGTTGTTCTATATATGCAAGTTATTTCAATATCTATGAAGTCTTACGATATAGAGTATAACTAAGTGCGAATAGGGACTGCAAGCCAAAGTTGCCGTACCATAGAAAGAAACGTTTATAACATTATTTGGTTAAATTCATCAAGTCAAAAGAATGCTGCTTAGATATAGTCAATTAATGTCATTGCACAAAACGTTGCGTACCGCCTAAATGAGAACGATATAATTTTTTTAAAGCTATAGTTTTAAATATATGCAATTTACAAATTTAATTAAGTAAAACTTTTAATTATATTTGGCAATCCTTATCATTATCAATACTTTTTATATTTAAAGTTAGTAACTTTAGCAGCTTATACTACAGCAGTTTATCCTGATATTGTAAAGATATTACCATATTATTTGTAAATATATTATATTAGTACATAACTAGATTGCCGCCGCGGTTTCTCCCACGTTTATACTCGTAATTAGGTAATGCTCAGCTTCCATGGCTCGTAGCGTATAACCTTTCTGAAGAATAGATCTATCAAATGCAAAGGGATTAATTTTAAACCAACTGGTAGTTCCAAAGAATAGCCCGTTTAAACAAAAAACAAACGAACTCTTTAGCTTTATAAGTACAGATATTTGGTATCACCGTAACGATTAAAAAATTCTTTCTCTAGCGGGAAGTCATGATTTTCTAAAACTATTAATAAAAATTATGATTTAAAAATAATTTCGATTACATTAATGATAAAATAATAAAGGATACATTCATAAATTAGACAACATCCATATCCGTGAAATTTCTAAATATAATTCGACGGACGTGACACATATACTAGGGATTTAATCATACACACAGCAAAGCAAAGATAAAAAGGATTTACTAAATACCCAAAACATTAAACCTAAATAAAAATTGGTGTTAGTAATGGACGTTGTTATCATTGACAGTTATCGGATAGATACCACGTGTTTATGCTTTAAGCGTAACATGAGTAAAACGACACGATACCGTCGCGTATAGCCATGGCGATAGCGAGATCCTAATACGGTCCATTGTTTATTATGCTACACGTTTACTAGTGATGACCACAATTGCATTCTAATGTATTGAGAACTCTTAACATAAGTGCTACCACTGCGGCCTTGACCATGCTAAGTAGAGATCGGTTCGTGCGTAACTGCAATCTGCAGTGCAATGCGATTATGCTCATCTCTAACCTACCGGAGCAATCGAGCGTTTAAGGCCGCAGACAGACCGCGAGGTATAAACTATTAGCTAGAAGATATGACATAGGTCACGAAGAATACAACTGCCATTTGATTCACTAAGTTAGAGCGTAATGGCACTATAATAATATTACCATTCAACATAAAGTTTAATCAAACAGTTCTTGTCGGCACTATCTGCCATTTCTATATTCAACATGAAGTCTTATTAAACAGTTCTTTTCAGAACTATCTTGTTTCTATAAAACAGTTATGGTATTGTAGAGTCGCGCATGTGCTGTTGAATGCTGCATACATGCGGTGGCTACATTAGTGTACTTGAGCAAGCAGATACTCCCACGCAGATTGAGGCTGGATGGTGTAGGTAATAAACAATTGTATTATGACTTTATTAGCAGCGATAGCCCAGTGGGCGACCGTTGTACTGCTACGCAGAGGTCTCGATTTCGATCCCAGGGCACGCATCTCTGACTTTTCGCAGTTATGTACGTATTAAATAGTTAATTATATATCGCTCGCTTTAACGGCGAAGGAAAACATCGGGAGGAAACCTGCATGTCTAAGAGTTCTCAATAGTGTCCTCAAAGATATGTATGTGAAGTCTGCCAACCCGCACTGGGCCAGCGTGGTGGACTATGGCCTAACCCTACTCACATTGAGAAGAGGCCCGTGCCCAGCAGTGGGACAGTTTAATGCAGGGCTGATATTATTATATATTTATTAGCATACTATCCTCTATTACATACTATTTAAAGCTCACTGATCTTACCGCCACGCGCTATTACTTTACTAGCACATTATCTACTAGTTTATAGCTCGTAATTAGACTGCCGTAAGCTATTAGGATACCTTATCACTGACAGTATTGCACATGACAATCATTAGGATAAGGAGAATGCCTTATTATACGTACTACAATGGTATCATTGAAAACATTGTACCATCTGTTAGTCTCTTCTTTTAATAACAATAGAAAATAAAGCAACTCGGTTTAAGATATTACTTATATAGTGATTGCCTTTATGCAGTTATGTTTCAGTAACAGCATTGAATTTATTGATGATACTAGGCGATAGGCTTGCTCTCTTATACCTAGAAGCTTGTTGGCGAGGTGGGTAGAAACGTTGAATATTTACATATAGTAATAGGTATATTACACTACAAAGCAAGCAAAGATACCCTCGTTGGGGTTGTTAGCTAAGATTTCGCTTATGTTTGCGGCCGATCGTGATATCCGTGTCTAATGCTCTAGCCCAGCAAAGTGATATTGGAATGTTTTGTGAGAATTCTATTAGAAAATAGAGTTTAGCAAAGTACTAGGTAAACGGCTATAGGTTTGGTGCCTATTACGTGGGACGTAAAAGGTAGTTGCGGTATGTGTAAGTAACTAAATAGAATTCTGCCTACCCTTCGGAGATATTACGTATAAGATATTATAAGCGTATGAGATATTCATGAATTTTCATTAATCACTCATCGGAATCAAAGTCATAATTTTGAGGTGCCTTCGAAATTAAATGCTGTAAAAATGAGTTTGTTCTTGTAAATAAGTATATCGATAATTTATTTACGTTTCTGAAAGCCAAATTAAAAAAAAAAAATATGTAAGCTTTGAAAAGCATGAAATTAGGCAAGGCTGGTGGGTATGATAGGATTACAGTCGAAATGCTGATAGCTGGACAGGGTCTCATAGCAACTCAGTTGTGCCGCCTTTTTAACTTGTGCTGGAATACCGGCCGTGTACCAAGTGATTGGTGCAAGGCCGTCACAGTACCTTTATACAAGGGAAAAGGTTCACAGCAAGATTGCAAAAGCTATAGAGGCATTAGCTTGCTTAGCGTCGTCGGTAAATTATATGCGAAAGTGTTAATTGAAAGGATTGGGAAAGTAACCGACGAGAAAATATGGGATGCACAAACGGGATTTCGAAAGGGTATGGGATGTACGTATCAGGTCTTTTCCTTACGGAGCATAGCCGAGAGAGTTTTGGTCAAAGGTCTATTGCGCATTCGTGGATCTGGAAAAGGCTTATGATAAAGTGGTGAGGAATGAACTTTGGTCGGTATTGTCCATGTATGGAGTGAATAGCTGCCTCACGCGAGCTCTGAAAACTCTTTATGATGATTCCAGAGCTTGTGTGAGGATAAATGGGACCTACACAGAATGGTTTAGATATTTGGTTTAAGAGAGTTTGTATATTTGGGTACTTTGTTTACAAGGGATGGTAAACATGAGGGAGATATTGAAAGGAGAACGATTGCGGGCAACAAAGTGAATGGAGCTCTATGCGCTTTTATGAACAGTCGAAATGTTTCCGAAAAGGCACGTTTGACTGTTCATAGAGGACTATAGTAGTGCCCACACTTATGTATGGAAGTGATAGTTAGGTATGGCAAAAGAAGCATGAGAGCAGAATAAATGCTGTAGAAATGAGAGCGCTGCGAAATATATGTGGTGTGACTCTGAAAGATCGAATAAGGAATAGTGTGATTAGAGAGAGATGTGGCATGAAAGTGGATATAGTGACAAGAATCGAAAAGAGTATGTTAAGCTGGTTTGGGCATGTAGAAAGAATGGACGAGGAAAGACTGACTAAGAAAGTTTATAAGGCTAGTGTGAATGGAACAGTCGCAAGAGGAAGTCCTAGGCGAACGTTTCTTGATCAGATCGGAGGCGTTCTGAACAAAGGCCAGGTTAAGAGCACCTTGAACCGACGGGCGTGTATGAGGAATGTGATGAAAGTGAATGAAGGCAGAGAAGTGTGTCAGGATCGTAGCAAATGGAAATCCGTAGTCTCTGCCTACCCCTCTGGGAAACAGGCGTGAATCCATGTATGTATGTATGTATCGAAGCGCGTTTTGAAATGACATTAGTTACATTATCCTGAATTTGTGACTCGCTCACACGAAGTTTTGCAAAATTCCCAGTCATTAATACTTTAATGTTTTTAAAGGAAACACCTAATATCTAATCGATCACGGCTATTAGTAATTTTAAAATATGACTAACTGTGTGACTAATTACACCGATTTTAACGAGCCACTAAAAAAATAACAAATGACGATTCTTATAAAATTGTCTATGGTCACGGGTTGCATACGCACAAGTATGATAAAAATAACTCATATAAATATTCTATTTATAAACATCGTACTTTCACTGTTGACGCCTATTAACTCAATTTAAACTCATAAAAACCAATTAAGCTTCGCCTCGCACCTCTTGCCAATACATAAATGCATTAAATTTTACTAAACTGTACCTACAATAATACTTGTGCAACTGGAAAAATCATTAACACGAGTTTTAGTAAAGAAGATTTAATTTTCCAACTGCAAACGTTTTTGTAATCATTATTAAGCTGTTAACTGGCTATGCAATGAAGAATTATAATGCGTTTAATAACGTGTAAAAAGGTTATTGTGATACGTGTTATTACACGTTTTTTACATCTATATAAGCTTAACTTAAAAACAACCTACTTAGAAATAACCTAATAATGGAGCTATAATGAACACAATACACAAGAATTTACAATTCTGGTGCAATTCAATCACTAAATTTAAATTGTAACAAAGTTAAAACTGCATAAGAAACAATAAGATTTTAAACAATAAAACAATAAAATATAGTTAAAAAAATAACAAGATCCACATACTTTTTAGGTTATTTACACTAAACTTTAATTCCTGTCAGTCATTTGCAAGTTGATAGAAAATTGATACAAAGAATTTTAACAGTTCTAGATATCATAAATTCATACTAAGATCTGCAACAAAGATAGCAAGGGATTCCAGTTATATTTATTTTCTTTACGACAATGATGTGGAGTTCTTTTCCTCAACTTTGGTGTGTAGTTTAGATCAAATTAAAGTCAAAAATCTTATTATTCTGGCTATATGCAGTATAGGCATATATAAGGAAGGAGGTCTAAGGGAATTCAACTATTAGAAAGATTTAACAAAATGCATTTTGTTTGAAATGCAGAAGGGACTAAACAACGCCCAAAGACAGTTACCTATTCGGCATTTAGATTAATGCGGTACATACTCGTATAATAGCATAGTCTTATGAACTATCAATACTCGCACCACGAAACAAGTAGACTGTTATATTGTCGCCTATGCAATTCTATAAAATTTTAGGTTGTACAACCTGCGGAAATGTGAGGGTCGAGGTTTTCTAAATCCCAAAACCCTCCATAACCGTGAGGTGTGCAACCTTAGAGAGTATTTCCTTCAGGCGAACGTGGGTATGCATCGTGATGTTATCGTAGTGGATAACTGACTCACTCCGCATAACCTGGCTTAAGAGAATTGGCGCATGCCTGTAGTACTGAGCATTGACGACCGCAAGAGTGTATGGCAGAGCAAGGAGCTTCACGGTAGGTTCTACCAGGCCCTATGTGGGCCTGGTGTAGACCTTTTCGCCTCCGTGAACTGCTACGCTTACGCTACGCTTCGGTGACCTCTTTGGGGCAACCTAAGGTTTTTTCTGTGCAATTATGGACGAAGTTATCAAGACGAATAACTACCGAAAAAATATATCCTGAGGGATGTTACGATTGACATATGTCGGGCGTGCCACCAACTCGGTGAATCCCTCAGGCATATAGTTGCCGGCTGTTCTCGTCGTGCTAACGGCGAGTACTTGCATAGGCATAACCAAGTAGCCAGAATTATCCATCAGCAACTTGCTCTGAAATACAAACTTGTAGAGGTCGAGGTGCCTTACTACAGGTAGGTATGTAGCAGAACCAGTTCTCGAAAAGGACCATATCACACTTTACTGGGATCGATCTATTATCATCTTTATTTATATTATTATTATCTTTTATAAATATATTTTTTATTGATTGATGATAAATAAAGGTGATAATAATAATAATATTCTATAACATACACACAACACCATGTAGCCCAAACTAAGCAGAGCTTGTACTACGGATACTAGCAATGGATAAACATACATACATATATTTTCTTTTGCAAATTCTTTCATATTTTATTTTTTAATATTTTTATTTTTTTATTTCGCCAAGACCAAGACAAACAAATGATGAGTCTTTGTTCCCCACACGGGACGCTGTGGCTCATAAATAGTTGTATCGTGTCTGGGTATTCTTTGTGTCCATAGATTGAATGCTTATAAAATCCCCAGCGACACAGATTTTGAACCTGTTTCATTTCAAAAAACGGCGAATACTTAAAGTCGTTTAAACGGGTGATTCCTCGAAGAAGCTTTCCTGGCATCAGAACCATGACGTTTTTTTTGTACACTAATATTATGTAGCAAAAGGGAGCTTTAAAACAAACCATTCTGTCAATGAGGCATTCTCATTTTTATTCGCTTTAATCAATTACATTAATATCAAAATCAACAAAAGTGAGATGAAGTTTGAACCTTGGTCTAATTCTTAGAAAATAATCTTCAGTCGTTACTTAAAGTCTTCAAAAGCAGCCATGATTACTTACAGGTAATAATAGACTACGATCAGAATTATACGTAATTATTATCAAAAAATAAAAACATCTACCTCGTAAACCTATTGTTATAAAATTTCATAAAATCAACATAAAACAAGACTTTACTCTCTATCATCCTCAATCATATTTATTCATCTTTAATTTGACGTTTTAACGTTTTACGTCATTTTGGTTTACATTACTAGGTTTACCTAAAATTTAATATATAAATAAAGTACAAAAGGGGCACAAAAAAATTCAAAATCTTGTAATCTTCATCGGAATCCTCATACAAACTGGCCATAGCGTTGCATAGTGCTGATTTCAACGATTGCGACGGAGTAGAAACCTTTGTCCAGAAAATATCATCAGAAAAAATAATCTCATCCACATTGGGATCATCGTGTGAGTCTATTTCTTCTGGGACATAATAATCTCCAATTTGGCGAAAAGTGGGTGTAATACCACATTACATATCACATTAGTATCTCATACATCTCTGCCTACCTCCCCTTGGGATTACAGGCGTGAAACTATGTATGTATGTATGTATCATAAACAATACTGTGACCACGTAAAAAACTGCCAGGGTCATCTTTCATTAGCCAGACCGACCTAGACTATTCCTTTGGCAGAACTCGCCGGCATATATGTATGAGATCAGATCCATGGTCGATAAATCAGATCCATGGTTTAAATCAGATCCATGTTTTAAAACCACGGATCTTACGCCCATGGATTTGACGAAAATTTACAAATGAAGGTCTATCTATAAATATATAAATAATATTCTACTTACTTTACTTAACAACTTACTCAGGGATATAAGTATTCATGATCTTGAAGCGTTTAGGTGGAACTATTTTCAACTTAACAGTAAAACAAGCCATGAGTTGTACCTACCCTGTCGGACAAAAATGTGAAATAGTTAAAGAACTCACCAAAATTTTTTGGCGCTAAGCCTAGCGTCACCACCTTCTCGTTATAACACTGCGGATCAACTGGCAACTGGTGATGTGTCGGGCCAATCATGTGACGCCCACCGCGTATTTACCTAATTTGGTTGCCATAGTTTCGTCGCACGGTTGAAACTATGCGCGACGCGTGACATGTATTTGAATGTATAAAGGTACTAGATTTTTGATAATTTTATGGCAGTTTATTAATAAGCGTATAGCAGCACTGTCTAGATATTCAAAAAAATATAAAACTATAAGCGTGAGAAAAAAAAACACTATTACAAAGTAAGGGTCACGCGTGTGACACGTAAATATCAAGTAAATTCACCCGGTTTTCAGTTTCAAATGGATTTTAAACCAATTTTTTACTTATACGTATTGATTTTAATCAGTAGGCCTCATTACTATAACAGTCAAGGAAATTTTTGAGTGCTACTTTAGTAATGTATATCGATTATTATAGGTAGATAATATATAATATATAATATAATATTACGATGCGACCCTCGAAATCAAGATTCCCAAGAATCACTCAAACTAATTCTACATAGGCGAAAATAAAGTTTGTATTTAACAGAATGTAACGCATATAAAACGATAAGGAATCGATAAAAAACTGTACGTGTTACGTGACCATGTCCTAGTTTCGGACGACAACATACCGGCATTGGTCTTAGATGTTTTAAGTCAATGCATGCGGGGCAAATTTTTAAATAAAATTTATGTTGTGCAGTCATCGAGATATAAGTAGCGAATGTAAAACAAATTTGGAACAGCGTTTTATAAAGGAAATTTAGTTTTTATTGTTTTATAGTAATTTAATGCGATTAAAATAACTATCACTATCAATCCTACCTTGCCTTGCTCTACCATTAAGCTACTTGATAACTTCTGCGAGCTAGTCAACCAAAAGCCAAACCAATTGATTTAGGGCTAAAGGTTACTTTTACTTTATTAAAAGATGAACATCATACAGCCACACTACATAATAGAATTAACAAAATCACTTAAGACTAGGTAGTACAGTTCAAACGTTACCATTAGATTAAAACCACAGATTAAAGCTATAAAACGCTAGTAAAGCAAGCATACATGAAGCAAGCATATGGAAAACAAGCGTATGGCAATTTAGTAATATGTACATAAATATATAACATTACATAGAAAAGAGTAGTACCTACAGTAACAAAAATTAAATTATGTGTTCCTATGTATACAATTTTGCGAAATCTATCGCATAGCATACAAGTATATCAATATATATACTGTCATGGCATAATATGAGCCCGGTACAACACAATCGCATTTTAGATTGCCGATATAAATAATAAAAAGAAATCAATTCTTCTATCCCTAACACCAATCAATTTCAATTATCAATCTGCTACAAAGCTAAATTGATATTGTTCTACAGCTGGTAGCCTAACCCTGAAATAGAAAAAAGGACATAGGTAGGTTACATTAATAAAACTCCGAATAAGCATTAAAGGTACAACGTAACTTCACTAACAATAATTTGTTTATCAGTTGTATATACATATATACAACTGATAAACAAGTATAAGTAGAACGACATAAACAACAAATTTAAAAACAAACGAACAAATTTAACGTTTAGATATCTAAACGTTAAAATGGCCGCATTTCATGACCTTCGAATACCTATGTGTTCTCGTGCCTAGGTATGTGCTATTGCCAAAATTGCAAATTTTGTTGGTACCCCCCGCCCCATGTATTTTTATTCGTTGTCATGCACTAGCGATGAGCAATAGCAATGAAATATAAAAATCGAATATTCAAAATTATATGAACGCGTATTCGAATGTTAATGATCGAATTGGTTTTCACTTATTATATAATTCGAATCAAAATCGAATATGTATTCCAAACTTAATTTGATGATGGGTCGAACCACGAACGATCGTTTTACGGCGTTTGTCGAAGATGTTTCGTATAGCTATGGATGACAGTGATGACCTTTTAGGTATTCAATAATATACATATGTGTACCCTCTGTGCCGCCCGACTTACTACATGGCGATATTGGTATAGGGTTAATACATAATCAAATAATCATCAATATCAAAGTTAAATGATCGTAACAGTTTCGAGTATTTCTTAGTCCAATAAAATTTTATGCCAAATCTACTTGTCAGCTTAATGAAATATCTGTGTCAAAATCTATTTGTGACTAAACTGTAAGTCTATTAATACAATCTTTCTCTGTTCTTGTATTTAAGAGATTTGCTTTTCGGTCATGCTGTATTCCTTGCTTTTATCATCAATCATATTTTTGATTATATTCCTGCAGTGGGCTAGGATCTTATGATGTCAATAACTTTTAAATAATTGCATGGCATTATTATTTTATTAAAAAAAGATTAATATTGCTATTTCTAATCTATATGTATGTATACTATAATAAAGCAATAGAAGTTAAAAAGTATGTTCATTATGAAGAGATTTTAAAACTCAGCTAGTAAGACTAGAATAAAAAACATTTGCTATTTTGAGCAATAAACTATCAATTCCTTGAATAGCTGCATTCAAGAAACTGTCTCATTTCATATTGATGATAATTTCCAAAAATAATAGTACAGTCTGTTACAATATTTAACACTGAAGTCCTAGCTAGGCTACTAAATAGCCTGTGTTAAGGACGTTCAGTCCTTAGATCCCACAGTAAAAGGATTTGGTGACTGTTAGTGTTATACAAAGCTATATCTATATCAAATACTAATAGCAATGGTTATTGGAACATGATTTTGTGTGTGTGTGTGTGTGTGTGTGTATGTGAGTGCGTGTGTGTTGGTATATTTGTGTATGTGTGTGTGTGTGTCTGTGTGTGTGTTTGTGTGTGTGTGTGTGTGTGTTTGTGTGTGCGTGTGTTTGTATGTCAATGAAATAATGTAAGAATATGTTCGGTATCTTCATAGCCTTTTTTAAGATGTATAATAATAACTGTTTTTTGATATTGTGATAGTGTGATGAGAATCGAGAGAACATGTAGATCATCAATTCGTTATTATTTAATTTAAACTATTTTAGATTGATTTGGCAAACAAATGAGTTATCGTGTATCCTGACTAATATAATAAATGCGAATTTGACTCTGTTTGATCGGTACGCTTTCACACCTTAACTACTCGACCGACCATAACGAAATTTCGCATACATGTATTCAGGGGAACAGAAAAGGACATAGAGTACCTTTCATGTAGATGTACTGTTACTGACCTAACCTACATTTACGCAAGCGAAGCTGCGGGCAAAATCTAGTATTTAAAATAATGATATACCTACATAATCTTTCAATCGACCACCCGATTTTATTATCTTCTATTGATCGATTCAACGACTAAATCAAAACATACTGGTCAATTTATTTTTAAACATGCTGTTAGCGTAGATTAAACAAATTATTAAGAGCCGTCTTCAAGAGATGCATTGAGTATTGTTACAAATGTAAATTATCAGATAAAGCTTAGTAAATGTAACTTTGATATTTATAAATGTTACTTTGCAACTTAAGTGAACAAACTTATGTGGATTGTAGGTGTAAGTAGTAGCTGTAGTAAATCTGGCAGGTATACTATCAAAGTCAGAAACTGCCTTTGCTCTTTAATAAATCAAATTGTTTAATAAAAAGAAATCAAATCGAAAACGTTAAGTTTTTTACTAACTGGATTCATTTTTATTCATAGGCAGAGCGCATTGCCTTTCCTGGTTTTCCCCCTAATATTCTATTAGACACGTGTCCAGACTTCTGTGAAGGTTTAGTGAAAGTGTAACAAAGAAATAAATGAGTATGCATTTATAATTACAGTTAGGATGTAAGGCTGGCTACACATTTAGAGGGGCAGTGGAACCCCTGGATAAATCTCGAGAAATAGATAGCTAACTATAGTAACCCAACTGCGGAAGTAGCTCCGCCCACAGCAGATCGCCCCGAAAAATCTTGTTTGTAAAGGTTTAATAATTTATACAATGAGGAATCTTTTGTCTTGTTATTTCCTCGGGGGCGCAGCAATAGTGAATGCGAATGAAGAATAAAGTCACGTGTTTCCTTGTTAAAGAATGTTTAGTAGCGGCACTGAGTCTGAAACTACTTTGTTTGGGCTCTCAATATGTTAATTCAATATCCCAATCTGTCTTTCCGTATTTAAATTAATATTATCTTTTATACTTATCATAATAAAATAACTGCTGTCTGCACATTAAATATATTTAAAAAATACTTATTCAGATTAACTGATTGACAGGGTATGTGCTTTTCATAATGTCTTTCTGAACACACGATGGATTTTGACAATTTGTACATACCTACCTACTGTTGCTGCAGTAGCTTAGGATTTTAATTAAAATATAAGTATAGTTTCGTATTATTCTGTTACAAAAGGCCAAAGTTTTTTTTAAACATCTCCGCGTTTTCCATTAAGGCTCGCAATTTTACAAACATTTAGAAAACATAGAACACCCAGACTCGACAAAACTATTTGTGGATTTTGGTCCCGTGTGTGGTTCGAACCCACAACACTCGATGTATATAGTGTGGTCCGCATAAATGATTTTACAGGCAAACTGTAGTCCCTACGGACGATGTTACGGTATAATCTGGTCGAATATATAAGTTATGACTACAAACGTTCTTGTGAGCTACGGTAACCGGGAAGAGAAGCCGTAAGCTACTTTAGTATTATAAAGGTAAATATTAAGCAAACCCCGTTAGACTGATTGGTTCCACTAGCTAAAACTGGATTGTTCAAATTAAGTTTTATATGCGATAAGAAGGTACATGAATAACAATAATATTACAAATCATACACAGTAAGAAAAAACACAACAAGAAAGTGTATTCTATTTGTTACAACAACAGAATCAACATTTCTTTAGCTTGCGAGTATTACGTCCTTACATCATGTTGGTATTTCTGACGTATTTATCCACTAGCATACATTTACACTTACGTTTATTGCGATATATTATTGAACACACACATCTTTTTAAAAGTTCGACGCATTGTCAATTGTTTTTATTTGGAGCCTTTTGCAGCCGTTATATTTGACTCAAAATCTCATCTAGAACTCGATTGTCGCCTCAACGGCAACCATAGCAACCAACTGTTATTGCATTGGTTACTATAGAAAAACTTAATACAACAACCGATTGTGAGCTCGGATCAGAATTTAATAATAACATTTAAGACTTGCACAGCTGTTCATCGATCAGCACAGGTTAAATATGTGAAACCGCAGGTTCCATCCTTTAAAGTATGTAGTTTAATTCATAGAGTTCAGAACAAGATGTCTACCACGGTCAGAGAGACCGTTCACTATTATTAACCAAAGTAGGAACTCTAACAACGTTTATAAGTAATTGATTTATACCAATGAATGTTTATCTAATCAGTTAAGAATTGGTGATCATTTGATATTCAGAGAGTTATACAGATTGTGATATGTCCGGTTGTGATAGTGTTCTAATACGCTCCTGCCTGACATAATATCAATGGCGGTGATATTCTGTATGAGTTGTGATATTTACTGAAAACTGAACCCGAACGATTTTCGGCTACCATTATTTCTATTCGATATAGAAACGCCGATATTCGATAAGCAGATTTGCGTGGTGACCATACGACAGAATAGACAATCCTGATCGTTTTTCTTATATGGCAGTGGTTTGGCTTTATACTTGCTATCGTGTCTGCAATGCTAAAGGAAACCATGTGACTGGTCTCTTTGGCATATGATTAACACTGTTTGATTTGATTTGATACCTTCTTTCCCTAGGAACTTCTATCATTCTTCTTCTTTTATCACATCAACTACTATCATTGCATTGAATAATGTTTCATTGTTTGCGTTAAAACATCACACACATAAAGATATTCGCTCGGACTAGTATGCGAATTTGTACCTTACGATGCAACTCCACTTTTTTCTTTGCTCGTACCTCTATCTTGAGTTCCCAGGGCACGTGCTTGTACTGGTTGTCCTTGAGCACCTCGACGGGCTCGATGAGCGGCTCCCACACGGCGCGCTCGATGTTGTAGTACGTACCTCCATCTTGAGTTCCCAGGGCACGTGCTGGTACTGGTTGTCCTTGAGCATAGAGAGCATCAAGTTGAAATTGAATATTATAATAATTAATACATAGGAAATACAACATATCCGTTCTGATAAACAAATTATCAACACTTCAATCCCACAAGGTAGAGTCCAAGGATGCCTGTTATTTCTAGTGTACATCAACAATCTCCCAAAGACCATACAAGGACCCTGTGTGTTATTCGCCGACGATATCTCTCTTTTAATTACAAGCTAAAATTCCGCTGACATAAATGACAAACTCACCACCCTACTTTATAGCACAGTTAACTGGATGACCCAACACAATTATATATATATAATAGAAATAAATTACTCCAAAACCAAATTAATTACATTCCATCCACCACAGACATCACAGTTACATATTGATTTTGTATATAGAGACACCATAATAGAAAAGGTCAACGAATTCAGCTTACTAGGATATTAACTGGAAATCACATATACAAAAAATTTTATCTTAATTATCAACATTTTTGCTACGCTCTCCGGGAAGTTAAAAAGACCACTGATATAAAAACCGCTCTAGTCACCTACTATGCCTATGCATCCTCGTGGCTAAAGTACAGAATCACCCTATGGGAAACAGCACAGATGCTCCTTCGCTGCTAATTATTATGCAAAAAAAGTTAATAAGAACAATAGTAAACATAGATAACACAGAAAGTTGTAAACCTCATTTCCGAAAACTAAAAATACTTATACTAAGACACAAAAATAGATTAAACTTACCAACAACGTCCAGATTAGAAATGCATGCATCAAGTCCCTACCTTATGTCCATAAAAATATATAATAAATAATCAAATAATATTAAAAATAAAGAAAATTTAGTACGTTTATCAACAAAATAAAAGACTTTAATACAAAAATGTTACTATGATATAAACAAATATTCAAGTCGAAATCCTCCATATTATTATATATGTCGGCAAAAACGGGCGATACTAGGGAGCCCATTGCCACACCATCGACCTGTATGTAGAATTTATTGTCTCACAACAGATAGCCAGTTGTTAAGCAATGCTTAAGTAGTTCTGCATATTCCTCAGGCATATTGTACTCTATTAGCTTCCTTTTAGTTATTTCAATACAGTCATGTACAGGTATGCAGTATATAAGCTTTTACCATCCGTCAAGTGCCAACTACCTTTACAAGATGCAGGGGTCTATAAAATAGATTGTGACTGCGGACTCTCATACATTGGTCAAACCAAGAGAAGCATAGGCACCCGCATGAAAGAACACATAGCTGATGTTAAACACCAACGCTCGTTGAAGTCTGCTGTGTGTGAACATGTGCAATAGGGGACCAACCACTACCTGAGATTTGACAAACCACAGCTAGACTACATGATACTCTGAGCTCATTCTGCGTAAATAGAAACACCAATGATTAAATTATGTTCGGGTACTTTGAAATAACGACACTGGAACATTGAGACAACAACCATCTTGACCCCCGAATCTTGATCCCCGTGACCATGGCTGCTGAAAAGCAACCGAAACGTCGGGAAAAGTGTAAACTTAAATATAAATAGTTTTAATAGTGTTAATAATTTAATTAGCTTAAAAATTAGTAAAGTTTAATAGTATCTAGTAGTAGTGTAACAGTTTCAAAATTTTGTAATAAAGTGTAAAATAAATAACGCGATAAAATCCGTATATAGTAGTTTAATTTCTATGAATTTTCTTTATTCTACAATTGTCAAATGTCCAAATGGTAACCATTATTTTTAAGAAAAGTATAACGTATATTTTCATGGACATCAATTGTGAGTGAATGAGTGGATATCTGTGACGTAATCACCATATCGCAAATATGCAGCTTTGCATCTAAATAAGTTATGCGACATTGGTTGCACGTATGGAACGTACTCGCTTCATTTCCGCAGAGCTCCGGTGTATTGATTTCTTCATCGAAATCAATTACTTATAAATGACTGTTATCAGAAGTGTTCGTTTCCACTCCGTAATCGAGAATTATTCACGTTGCGATAGCACATCGTACTGTTATAAACTGATTGCAAAATTAACTGTTATACATATTTCTAAGTCTCAACTGATACGAGTATAACAATAAATAGGAATGTGCGACATGGTAACATCTCAGTCGTAAGACATAGACTTACCTTAAACATAGATTATTTTAATTAAAATAAAATATCTGTAAGGGCACTTTATTGAATTGTTAAAATGCAGTTGTAAAATTGAGAAAATAACCACACATTAATTTTCATTTTACAAATAAAATTATAATAAAACAGCTTCACGTTTCGATTGATCGTATAGAATGTAGATTATATTTATATTATTTTGTACAATTATTAACGTTCCAATCATAAAACTTATATTCATTGAAATTAAACGTAAGACAATATTATATAAAAATGATAATTACAATTGAAAAATATCTAATATAAAAATTACAATTGAAAAGTTTCTAATATTAAAATTATAAAACAATTTCTTATATATTAGATAAATAATTAACATAATTACATTAACTCCGATGGTAGGACAGTGTAATCCGTGTTAATGCGTGTTCCCACGCGCGCCTCTGTTTCGAGTCCGTCTCCCCTCTAGGGAGTGTAGTGTTCGTGTAGTGGCCTGCCGTTTCATACGGCGCGGCGGGCCGAAACCTCGGCGGGGTCGCGACCGCATGTGCAAGTGATTCGCGCGGCCCCGTCGATAGTGGTTTTGTTGAGGAACACCGTGGTAGGTTTAGTCGGTATTCCGGGAGGTACATTATCATCTTTGCCATCTCTCTTTTACCCCGGCGAGTCCGACATAACCCTTCCGCCCGCCCCCGCGAAGGGGAATGCGTCATGCATTCCGCGACGTTAAAAAAAAAGAAAAAAATAGTACAGTGTAATCCTACCACTGAAGTTGTTGTAAAATCGCCTTAAAGCTTCAGGTAATATACTAACCGTAAAAGGCGTAATTAAATACCGTTCCCACCTAACAACTCTATGAATGGTATAAGCTGATTAATATAGCCTATTTGCAAAATGTTTTCGGCCCGTTAACCCTTGACCTAGCCTTGCGTAATTTCCATGGTGGGTAGTTTTTAGAAAACCATATTGACTTAGGCCTTTGTGATCGTGACTAAAATCGTTTTATTTTTAGTTTATAGGAAAATACGCATTTAGCAATATTCTGGTTGATATTATTTACATAAAAGATCCATCTCTATTTTATGTTATAAACTGAGTTTCTGAGGGTACCAGACTGTCGTAACTTTAACATAGACCTGATTTTTACAGTAACTTTATAAGATATAGATAAATAAAGTATGCATACTGACTAGTTCTGAACTCGTGTTACACCACTAAGGCGGAAGACATCGCGGAGTATGTACGCCAGAAGTCTAAGTACATGCCAAGAGTGCAGCTGCTGGAGTCGCGTCCCAACTTGCTTTTTGCATGTATTTATGAAGGAGGACTTTTGGCCGAAGGGTGTGGTGTTCCGTCGCTTCCGCGGACAAATGCCACACGAACGCACAACAATATAGTGCAAGTGAAGCATTACTAACATAGTAAATAAGTTATATAAATACTAATACAAATTGTATGTATGCTAGTCTAATATCTATGCGTCTATGCCACGCGAAATAAATGGTTATTATTATTATTGTTATATTTTTTATAATTACCGGCCATTATAGGTAATGGCCGGTAATCAAACCTCTTAGTGCGAATACGTAATTAAATAGCCGATAGATCACCACAAAGTCTTCAATATTCTCTCAGTTCATTGTTAGATAAACAAAGCTGTATCACACGATCATATAGTCATCAAAATTTTGCTAATTATATATCTAATAATAAATAATTATCTATCTCCTAGGTTGTAGATCCCTATTATGTAATTTAATCATATCAGCCCTGTATATAATCTGTCCCACTGCTGGGCAAGAGCCTTTTCTCAGTTGTGAGAAGGGTTAGGCCACCAGGCTGGCCTAGTGCAGTTAGCAGACTTCATATATTTTCGAGAACATTATGGGGAACTCTCAGACATGCAGGTTGTCTCACGATAATTTCCTTCACCGTTATAGCAAGCGATAATTCACTATTGACTACCTATTAAATTTATGTAATATTTCAAATTATACAATTGATAGTAATTAATATAAGCAAAAATGTTTATTTTTTAATAGAAATTATTTTCAACTCAGGAAAACAAGATTTACCGGCTATAGTATAAGTACTATTTCCTTCAATTATTTTATAGCAAATAAGTCATTTGATTGTAATAATAAATTATGGCGGCCCAAATTAAATTATTTATGGGTAAACAATTTAATTTGGGCCGCCATAATTTTATTGAAAGAGTAAATGATAATTCCTTTTTTTGTCACTAAAAATGGAACACATAACAACAACAAACGTACTATAAATAAATGAGATAATCGAATTCATGAAGGAACAAATATCACCACGTTATTCCACCAAAACATAGTGGGTCTACTGAATAAATTTCAACAACTAGAGATATGTATAGATGAGTTTAGGATAAAGAAAACCCCGTTACAAATACTTTGTTTTACTGAGACTTTTATTCGCTCTGGTGACGAGCCTAATAATAGTGTCCCTGGCTTTCATTTAATCAGTTGAATGACATATAATGACAGAAATTCACGATGCTAATTAATTAAGGATAATATTTATTTCATTTCATACAGTATTATTGTTATCTTAATGTAATCTAATATTCACATTTTGTTAAATATTAATTTTGCATACCGTTCATACGGTGAGATATGCTGTGCTTATTTTATTATTTAAACATCTTTGTAACCGTGTTTTGTAGCAAATAAAGATTATTATTATTATTAAATGATCCACACATAACTCCAAAAAGTCAAAAGGCGCGTGCTTTGAATTCGAAAATTCGAAATCGAGCCCGAAACCTTTGCGTGACAGTCCAACGGTTTCCCACTAGAATATCGCTGCTTTTCTTTTTCCTTTTCCATTCATTCCATAGATTGGGAAAATTATAAAAAATAAACACAGGAAAAACTGGACTTAGCACCCGCGGACCTTGACGCTTTCGGCAAGCGCCGGGCATACACTTAAACCACTGTATTGGTCATGCAGTCATTACATGTAAAAGCAAACTTTCAAGTTACAAACACTAAAAATAGGAGTAAAGTGACCTGTAACTTAGTTACTTAGTTACAGGTCAAGCCATTAAAAGCGTGTGTAAAAATGATAGAAATGCACTTTATATGCGTCACCAGCCCACTGCGTGCGTCAAATCAAAACATAACGGTTTTCCTATCTGGAAGTGTGTTCATAAACGTGTCATCTGTTTTTCAAAACATCCCATCGTTATTTCGGTGAAAGAAATGCAAACAAAGAACTTAATAATTGTAGGTACCTACTTAGTTATTATGATGTAGATGCAGTCGAATGTATACCTGATGAGATAAATGTAACATTGATCCAATATCACTGGTATACAGTGACGCTGGACTAATCCGGCTTCACTGGAAACCTGGACGTGGTTTCATCGGTAAAGCACTCCGTTTTAATCTAGCAGATTTGTTACACAAAGTGTGTTTAAACAAAGTGTCGGTAATCACATCCTACATTGTACACCAGATTGAATTAAAACGTTTACTTATGTTGATTAAAAGTTTAACTAATCTGGCATCTCGGGATTTCAATGCTCTATATAGAAGTAATTTTATGATTGACATCGTTTAAACTTTATTATTTTATATTAATTAGTTTTAAGAATATCAACCATATAACATAGTTAAATAAGTCGTTATATCTACTTACTAGAATAAAATACTCAAATATTTGCACTTACATAATTTAATTCTATAAATTATGTAATAACTTGTCTCATGATATATGTATTGTGTTAATGCTAACTGTAACTTATTTGAAATAAATATATTATTATTTTAATTATTATAACAACCGTGTATATGTCTCTGATAGCTATAATATATATACATATATATATCTAAATTTGGCGCAGCCTTATATAGTAATCTCGCTCGCCCCTATAACGTAGCATAGAAAAAAATGAGTGTACAATGGCCTCTGAAGAGCATAATGTGATAACTTGATAAGGGAAGGTTTTACCATGAAAGATACGTAACAAGAATTGAGTAAGGTATAATAAACTATGATTGTTAGGGCATATAGAAATGATGCTAAACGTAAATGAGACAGTCGAAAGAGGAATACCTAAGCAAACGTTTTCTGACTACAATTGAGACTTGCAGGCGAAAATTTAAGGTGCTTTGAACGGACATCCGTGCATTATGAATGAGATGAGAATAAATACATGGCATCTCTGCAAAAACAGACGTGCAGACATAACATCGAAGGTGACACAACTTGAGACAATAAGTAATTAAACACCACACATCAATATAAGTAAGTCTATCTAGGTGAAGTACATATTTATGAATACTAGCTAACGGTGCATTATTATTATTGCATAGTGAAAGGACGTAAGAGATAATAAATAACACGTAACATAATACCTATTGTGTCTGAATATAAAGGCATATAGGAAGGTAGGTTGTCAATAGTACAATATTTCAACGGATTCTTTGAAGCAACACCGTAGGATAGACAAAGACGCGCGTGCACTGTCGACACGGAATTGCCCCAGTTTACCCGCAGCACTAGCATTGTTTCGATGCTAAAAAGTTATACCGTACGTAGGCCACGATCTGTCTGATTCATGCCGCACCGACCCGCATGCCTACTTCGGCAAGGTGTCATTGTCATTGCCGCATATCTTTTGCATTTTCATCAAGCAAAGTCGTAATCAGTCGAATCGCAATTTAAGCAGGGTTAACCCAACGAATGAGGGCTTGCAATCGAGAGTTCAAACGAGCCTCACCCATTGCATTACCATATGAACTCACTCCAAATACAAGTATTTGGCTTCGGGATAGTAAGAGTTATGTACTCCTACCCTTTGTAACTCGATTAGCTTGTAATTTTTAAAACAACTCATCCCTTAATTTTTCTCCATTATATTTAATAATATAATAATAATATTCTACCACATACACACAACACCATCTAGCCCAAACTAAGCAGAGCTTGTACTATGGGTACTAGACAATGGATAAACATACTTATAAATTTTTTTTTTGTAAATACATACATAATATACATAGAAACACCCAGACCAAAACAAACATGTTCATGCACACAAATATTTGACTTGTGCGGGAATCGAACCCGCGACCTCAAGGGTGGCGTTCGGTTACACTAACCACTACGCCATCGAGGCCGACTTTCTGTTCGACGACTTTGTGTTCGACCTGTAATGTAATTTTGTTTCTATTTTATATTTTTGGTCCAATGACTTTGTGACGCAGACCGTTCGTGTCTCAGCGGCGGCGGCGATCGCGGCGTCCCTTCTTCGGCTTCTCTTCCCCAGCGGCGGCATATATAAGCGCGGCCACGATAAAAATATAGGAATATAGGTTTAATAGAAACATTAAAGCAGCTCGCCTATGCAAATATAAAAGTAGGTTCCTTCATAGTACGGAGTTCGTCATGTACCCGTAACAAGCAGGGTTTTCGGAAAGTGTTGTTGGTAGTACACAAGTTGCTGTTATATATATAGGTGTTTGTTTACTACCTTGATGGTAGAATTCAATTTACACGTACAGTGTGACTTGGTACGATAGAAATACACAATTCCATTATGTTTACCACTTTTCCAAGCAAAATAAAACAACAGATTAATTCAAAATTTCTCACCTTCCCCACCTCACTCACTTTCATCAACTGATATTTTCTACCGGTAATAAAAACTGTTCTTTGATTCTAACAATAAACGATTATCATCGTAGCTACTCTGGCAGTAGCTAGTAAAATCATTTTCTAAAAGTTAATGGTGTTGCAATAGCTCTTGTGAAATACAAAGCGCACAAAAACAGCCGCTACAATCACAATAATTGATCGTTAAATCAACAAATCACTGAATTACCGTACAAAATGCCGCGTGTTGAATTTAAATATTATTATGTGGCATTTTGCACCGGATGTAGAATATGCATTAAAATGTGTCGACATGTTGTAATAAAAGTCCTTGTGAACCAACAGCGGCATCATCAATTATCAACGAACCGAAAACATTCAATTGACAAGTTAATATGTAATATTCTGGGTAGTTCTTCAAAAAATAATATTTATATCAAATTTTTCGTTATTTTTCATAACCTCTTGTAAGCCATTTTCGATAAGCTAAATGCAATATATGCATACTAAATCAGATTGCAGTAAGGAAGGCACTTGTACATTTTCAATATTAAATGTAATATTTATAAAGGACAATGAACAATTTGGCATATGGATCAACACACATTCCACCTAAACAATAATTTGTATTTTATTTTATAACTTAATAATCAATCATTACAATGCAATCTCACGCACATTTTCGAATCTTATTTTTGTGTTAAAAATAATTTTGCCATTTCAAATACATCGGCATCGATTGTTTACATCTGAGACACGCAGTGTTGCCATGCCTACAGATTTTACAATATGTGTAGGTACGGTTTTATCAGAGAAAATATTTCCTATTTAACTTGTCTGTAATTTTTCTTACGTCGTTAATAGGAACTTCATCATAGATATGACCAATTTCTTAAAAAGTCATATGATACATTAAAGTTTTAATGTAAAAGACCATAATAAATACCACTTTCTCGGTATTATACGTTTTTCTATAGTGCAAGCATGGCAACACATTTTTTTTTCTTGCGGATTAGTTTGACGCATACTCCTCCGCGGGGGCGGGTGAGGGGTTATGTCGGACTCACTGCGGAAAAGAGAAAGATGGCATAAGGATGATAATAATGGACCTCCCGGATTATTCCGAAGCAATATTCAAAAGTGTCCGTGACTTATATTCACTTTTAGTTGAATGTGGTCTTCTTCTTTTCGTGTGGTTAGTGGCCAACCTGTTGTCAAGAGTAGTCATCCTTAACCACATATTTATAATTTTTTTTGTGGCTGTTGTTTCTTAGGCTAATAATGTATGGCAGCTGAATTATTCATGTTGAGACTAATGACACCACCATATTGAGAATGAGTTTAGCTTGGAACATAATGACACCATGTTGCAGAGAATGATCGAAAAGGTTTTTTTCCAATAAACATTTGCTTAATCCGTTGATAATCGTTTATTTGTCAAATGTAAGCACAAATACATAATATTATATTTTTCAAATGTAAGCACCACTCCAGAAACTTTCTGCCCCAACAGCTGTCGGTTCTGCGCGCACCGCATGTGCATGCATGGCATGTGCCCTGCCCACTGCCACTTCAGCTTGGCTATCCCTTTGGACTAAAGAGCTATGTTGGCAACTTAAGTTTTCCTACGGATCATTTCTGATTCAATCCCGCAGGGAAACCCCGAGCATAGCTCTCTCCATCGCCCTCTAAGTGACTTTGAATTTTCTGATAAGGCCCACAGTGAGCGAGCTGACCATGTCTCTGATCCGTAAGTCATTACTGGCTACACATACTGGTCAAAGACTTTCGTCTTAAGACACTGCGGTACATTGGACTCAAAAATATGTCGTACCTTCCCTAACGCTGCCCAGCCGAGTTGGATTCGACGATTGACCTCTTTCTCGAAGTTGAACTTACCTAACCGGATCATTTGTCCCAGATATACATAACTGTCGACAATTCGAGGCTAAAGTTCCCAACCTTAATAGGAGTAGGTATGACATGGACGTTGGACATATTTTTTGTTTTATCCATGTTCATTTTAAGACCTACTTGTCGGGACTACAGAGGCCATCGAGGATTATGCCGAGATCTTCCATGGCCTCAGCCATGACCACGATATCGTCGGCAAATCGAAAGTAAGTGATGTCTTCACCGTTGATGGTGATGCCAAGTCCTTTCCAATCCAAAAGCTTGAAAACATCTTCCAACGCGGCTGAGAACAGTTTCGGAAATATAACATCCCCCTGTCTCACCATTCGCTGTAGTTTTATCGGTTTCTAGCGCTGGTCTTGGAGACGGACTAACATGATAGCGTTTTCATACAAACACTTCAGTAATTCGACATACCGGTGGCCAATCTGGCTCCTTTGGAGAGACTGCAGCACTGCCCATGTTTCGATCGAATCGAAGGCTTTCACACATTCCACAAACGGGATCCCTTCTTTTCGCATAATGTTCTTTGTCCTAATATACTTCGGCATAACGATTTTGGCACAATTTGTTTTGGCATAATAATACTTGGCATAATTTTTTTAGGCATACATTTTATGTTGGCATAATCATCTTAAAGACTAATTTGTTTTGGCATAAATTTGATTCGCATAACGTTAGTTATGCGAATCATAGTTAGTAGGTTTGATGTTTTATTTCTTGAACGATCTTTTTTGCCAAAAAATAAAATCCAGGATGGTGTTTTCCCACAAAATGTGCGAATCTATTGTGCCATGCCTCTGCATGATTTTGTGTCCTAGGTATATTTTCCTTTTCTAGTAGATACGTACTCCAGACTTTGGGTGGAAATGGTGGTGGTGAACTAGTAGTGCCCCATACATAATTCTGATCAAACCAATTTGCTATAGTTTCTGTAACAATTAAATAATATTGTTGGTTAAAATTTAATATGCTGTGCAACAAAAGTTAGTGACAGAACCGAATTGCTGCAAAACCGACTCTACGTAGTCTTGTTTGTCCTACCCCTAGAGTGTAATTTAAAATCGTGTAGAAGCGTGGGGCCGCCGGAGGCCCGCAGCGCCGGAGCCGTGACAGAAACTCTGCCTGCTGCATGCTTGCTTGCATGCTGCATGCTTGCTTGTTTGCTGCATGCTGATATTATGCTTAAAAAGTTATGGTTTAGAACTTTATGCTTAATAAATTTATGCTTTAGAATATTATGCTTAATCATTATTATGGTTAGAGAAATTATACTTAAAAAATTATGCGTAAGCTGTTATGTGTAATTATATTATGCGAAAATATAATTATGCCAAACAAAATTATGTTAAGTTATATTAGGTCTTAAAATTTTATGCTAATGGATAGGGATCCCCCACAAACGCCACGCATAAAGGCCGGTTATACTCCACAGATTTTGTATGCTACCGCAGCGTATGTGTGTGGTATTTGGTACTGTACAGCTGAAACTCGTCTTATCTACACTTGAGACAATTCGTGATGAACCTTAAAAACAGCTTGTAGACATGGCTCAGAAATGAGATTTGTCTGTAGTTCTTTAAGAGGGTTTTATCGGCCTTGGTCACCGAGGAGTTTTATCTTTGATCTGCACAATCTTGTTCTCTTCTTTTCTTTTAAGATACTGATATATATGTTTTTTTTTTCATTCTTCAGTTATTTTTACTTCGGTATTGCATCTTCTTTTACACAAACACTGTTTTAATATGCATAAGGGTACCAGGCGCGCCACGCCTGGAGAATCCCTCACGGAGCCTTCTGGCTCCGTCTGCCCCTCGTATTCTGGGGGAGGCAACCAACATCCCAGCACTGTGCCGCGCGAAATATCCGGCACCGAATTTTCCGCAGACTCTGCGATGAAATTGAAGAGGATGAAGGGCTCCAAAAAGGGGAATGTTGGGGGAGGTATGCCCCCGCCGACAGACGGGGATAGTCTCCCGGTCGTGCCGAGGACACAGTCGAGGTGTCGGGTGACGGCGCTGGCACGCAGCGACTCCGTGTCGAGCGTGTTCAGCGCCGGCACCGGCACTGACATGGACGTCGAATCGCGGGCGGGCTCGAAGGCCAGTCGGCCTCAGAGCCGGTGCTCGTCGACAGCTCCACGGGTGAGGGAGGAGGACGGGTATAGCTCTGCTTCCCTCACCCTTAAGTTCTGGGCGGCGCCCGGCGCTTCGGCGAAGCGCCGGAAGACGTCGCACCACGCGTCCGATTCTGGTTCGGACACGGAAGTGGAGGTAATGGAGGGGACGCCCTGTGGAAGAAAGGCTGGTTCCCCGATGTCGCCTCCCTCCGCGAGGGGCTCCTCGGGCAGCCTTTGCCTGCCCATCGGGACCGCCTCAAGACGGCTGAGGTCGCGGATGCGTCCGCCGTGGGAGGGGACTCGGTTGCCGATCTCAGACAACGGTTCGAGGCTGGCGCCGAGACCGTTTTGAGGGTGCGGCCTGGTCCGGTAACCTGAAGGGGCGGTTCGTCCGGGACCTTCAGAAATAATGGTAAAGTCGCTGGGTCCCAAAATCAGCAGTTGTGCAAGCGGCCAGACTTATACCACGAGGATGAGGTGATTGCACTATTGTAACACATTTCTGAAACAAAATCATTTTCATTACATTTTTTTTTATTGCCGTCGTTGGCAGACGCGCAAGTGGTCCACCTGATGGAAAGTGGTAACCGCTGCTCATGGACTTCAACAATGTCAGGCCACAGCAAAGCCGCTGCCTACCGTGAAAGAAGAACTCTCTTTAAACGTCGTTTGAAGAAGGACATATCATAGCGCTCGGGAAACACCGAAGCAGGCAGTTCATGAATAAACTTGTCTTAATTATAAAAGCAGAAGCTGTTTTGGTAGACTTTCACTTATACATGTTGAACTTAAGAGCACAAGGCTCTATAAAATTACATAACTAAGTACATAACAAGCTTAACAAAATTTTTGTATCGAAATCGATTATTGATGGTAAGCTAACACCGAAGGTTATAGAATTTTAACAAGCATTATCTAAACGTGACGTACATTATATAGCAGTTTTAGCTCTTTAGAATTACCGTTTTCTTTGTGCATCTATTTTCTTTGCTATATAAAATATACAAAGCATGCGTATAACACTAGATGAGCCCCGCGGTTTGACCCGCGTAAGTCCCGATGCTGTGGGAATATCTGGATAAAAATAGATCTATATACCAAGTTTCATCGCAATCGGTTCAGTAGTTTTTGCGTGAAAGAGTAACAAACATCCATCCATCCATCCATCCATCCTCACAAACTTTCACATTAAGAATATTACTAGTAGAATGATTATAAAAATGTATAGTAATAAGTTGTACACTATTTCTGGTCAATGATAAACCATTTAATACCTGTCGAGATTATTTTTCTTAAATTCCCCGTTATTAAACGATGGTCACTAAGAAATACGTTCCTTGCATATTGATATTTTGTATCATAATGTATTTATATGTAGTTAATCTAATATAACACTTTTAATTAGGTTAAAACTTGTTAAAGTTTAACAATGGTATATAATACAGTGTAGATCAATTGCGTCGGCCGTCATACAAGGATAGACTTATGCTAGTTTTTCCCATGAATATGCCGCCTACGCCTAGCGTTTTTCTTACTAAGATTCTGAAAGATATGCCAGAATTTTGTACTTACTTCTGCTTCATTTAATTCACTATATTGTTCTTACGCGCTGGTTAGTTTAGGCTACCTTTGGTCTGGCCTGTTTTAAGAGGTCAACGACCTGATCTGATTATGTCAACCATTCTTGCACATCGTGCTTTATATTGGAATCTTCACATTCAATTTTTTAACGAATATCCTGCCCAAGCATTTATTTCTATGTCGCGGCGGACTTGACAAACATTTAAGCAACGGACTCAAAGAATACTTGGACTTAAATCAATATTTGTGCACCACACTTTTTTTGCAGCGTGTTATCGAACTCACGAAGCTCTGTGCAGTTCCAGGTGCGAGGCGACCACACAACAACGCCACCATCTCTTATACTAACCACTTCTGTAAATGAAGTTTATATGTCAGGGCTGCGACGGTTACATGCCCGTTCTCTGCCACTGCCTTTCCCCTAACTTTCCTATGGTGTAGGTAAACAGTGTAGATACTGTGATGCGTATTATGCAAATTGTATGTTTATAGTCTGGTCGCTTTCACTGGCTTTATCAGCGGTGCTCACCACATGCGACCGATGTTATCTGTACCCCACAGTTTGTGGCCACATTGCATATCAACGCAGCAGTGCTTCATATTATGAGGTACTTGGTAAACATACAAATGTCACTCTTCTTTTCGTAAGGCTAATTGAGTTAGAATTATGCAAACCAGAAGGTTTTAACAGTCTGACTAATCGATAGGATATTGTTAATAATTGTCTGTATCTTCTGAATCCTCTGCTGTAGGTATGAGGTAGGTCGTACCTACCTTTTCTAATAGACTTCTTGCTCGTGGTATTATTAACTAAATAATCGTAGTAATTGGTATGTTTACCTTGGTATATGTAACTATTTATAGATATATCACAGTGCTTTCTTAACTAAAAATATCCAAACTTGCATCATCATAAATTATGGGTCATCATCCTCTTGCCCTGCTCCCAATTTATTTGGGGTTGCAGTATGTCCTTCGCTTCCATACTTCTTTGTCACCAGTCATCTGATCATTTACCCCTCTCCCTTTCATATCCATCCTCACATAGTCCATCCATCTTTTCCTTGGCCTTCCTCTCCCTTTCCGTCCCACTACCCTCATATTCATCACTTGCTTACGTAGGTAAGCATACGTATCATCTCTTCGCATAACATGTTCATACCAAGCCAAACGATTTCCTTTCACCTTCTCGTCTATGGGCACCACTTTCAAACTACCTCTTACGTATTCATTCCTAATTCTGTCCATTCTCGTCACTCCACACATCCATCGTAACATTCTCATCTCTGCTACATGCAATCGTTTCTCATCCATCTTCTTAGTAGCCCAACACTCAGCTCCATACATATACATGCGACCCTTTAATTTCAAAGGCAGTTTAGGATCGCATATTGTGCCCGAGATCTGTAGCCATGTCATCCATCCTGTGTTGATTCGTTGCCTAACATCCCGATCAATTTCGCCGTCATCCTTACAGGAGTGAACTGAGGTAGCAAAAGTTGGAGCATACTGGTAGAGGTATACCGCCGAGTGTAGCCGGTATAGGACTGGAGAGACCGCCAAAGTCACAGAACATGTATTCCGTTTTGGTTCTGCTTATTCTAAGGCCTACATTCTCCAGTCTCTGCTGCCACTCCTTTAGCTTACTCTGCACCTGTTTTCCACTCTCTGCTACCAAAACGATGTCATCGGCAAATAGCATGCACAAGGTTACCTCTTCCTGTATGTTCGATGTTATAGCATTCATAATTAACAGGAAGAGGTATGGGCTAAGAACCGTCCCTTGGTGCAAGCCTACCGCTACATCGAATCTGGCTGTGATACCAGCTGCGGACCGGACTTGCGTACGGCATTCAGTGTATGTACACTCTGGCTCGAATCAACAAAATCATAAATTATGGGTATATAAATTATATCTCATATAATTACACTACTTTTCACAGATTATCCATCATCATTAAGATACGATAGTATCTATAAAGAGGTATTTTGTGGCTTAACGCCTAAGTTCTATTTTCTGATAGTCACAAAATGCCATCCATATATCCAAACTGTTTTTAAACAACGATGTTATAAATTCAATTGGTCTTTTAAGCTTGCAATGCCTGATGTCACTTGTCTACACTTATAGAGAGTTATTGTAATCCTTCATAAATTCACAGCTTGCACGCTATATCACCATAATGCCCTCATGTAATCAATCCTTTATTACAGAAAGCAAATGAAATGATAAGATACAAGATAAATGAAGATTGTAAAAATACGATTACTGATACGATACTTGGTAGAACAATGAGCGCATAAGACAATACTGTACGCAAACAAAAATTTTACGAAGGTGGTATCATTAGTCCAGGCTAATCTTATTCAGCCTCGGACAGCTCGAAATTAAGGCCAAGTTTGTAGCTCCTGAAGATTTCCTAGTAACACTAAAACTCAATGGGTTGGCCCTCTATTATGTATGAGAGATCGGTACCGTTATATTAATTAATACCGATAGGTCCACTTATGTGTGTGTAAACCGCTTAACCCCTCAAGGATACTTCTTGAAGGGTTAAGCGATTTCAACCGCTACATACCGGAGATATGTTATATTTACAAAGTAATCATGATATCCATACTCACGTAATTACGATTGGAATAGATATTTACTTAGCAATAGACTTATGAGTTAATGCCCTCTCGTAGGTGCGAGTTCAAACAATTATTATCTGAAAATTGTCGTATAGTTAAATGACGCGTAGTAATACCTCGTCATAATACCCAGCTTAAGATTTACGGCGTCGTCTTCGGCTATTAGCTTATGAACAATACTTGTAACAGCGGTAATTACAACGATAAAATATATAGTTAATCGTGTTAATGCTAGTAACGTTTAATCACATGAAACATTGTTGACAATACATAAATGCTAATATCCGAACAATTTTGACATCACATGTAAGCCATTGTAAATAATATAATCTCTTATGCAACTTGTCTGAGATATACTAAAATACTTGACTTAACCATTGTTTTTAAAGGCGTCTCTCGCACTAGTCCTAGGTATATCCTGTGTCACAGCGATCTTTACAACAACGTACACAAAGAATACCCAGACTCAGAACAACTATTTATGAATCACACAAGGTTTCATCGTGTGGGGTTCGAACCCAAAACACATAGCGCATAGGCAATGGCAAAGCGACCCGTTATTTCTTGGTATTCCTTAATCCAGCCTACTCCAAGTCGAGTTATCATTTCGATGTATAATTAATATAATTACTTATTTAAATGTATATAGAATTAAAAACAAATAACTACATAAATATTTACGAAAAATATTTCCTATCATCATCATTATTATATATCAAAATGTTATATGCTCGTATTTACGAATAAGTACCTACTTGCAGTAATAGCAATCGAAATAACCTATCAGGCAGATATGAGAAGATTAAAAAAGGATACTTTCGATTAAATACCATGCGACAAGAATATGTCATATTTATATCCAAAGCTTATGCCTATAAATAAAACCCAGTATTTAGATTGACAGAATATTTTACTATTTAAGTATTTCAGCGGAGTCGCAGCTCAACTCTGTGCTGTTATGTTCCGACTGTGATTAGAATTTTCAGGCACCTTAGAAACACAGATGACCTGTGTGATCTTTGCCAATTCCTTTTTCTTCTTTTTAAATTTGGGTAATGCATTGGCGCCTACCCTTGCGCGAGGCCAGGCGGAGGGATTATGTCGGACTCACCCGGGAAAAGATGGAGATATCTCGGTAATACCGACTAAACCTACCACGGTGTTCCTTGTCGCAATCTATGGCTGGGGCGCAGGGATCACTCACGCATTCTCCTCCTGCAGCCCCGGCAGATTTGGGCCCCCACTTGGTCGTGGCGGCCTCGACGCAAATTTTTGTAACACTCATTCATTGACAGGCGCGCGCGGAACACGACGCCCCGCCGTCTCGGGTCTGCTTCTGTACGGGCGACAGACTGCCCTAGTCTGTCGCCCCAGGCCAGCGCTCATGGGGACCGGAGATCGTTTAGAGCCCTTCGGCGCCCGGTGCGTTAACTGCGGGCTGAGAGGCTGGTGTTCGCCACTCGTTCCCTTTTCGCTACCTCCTTAGCGAACATTACTACCTCGCAGAAGGAGGCGGCGGATACCCATGCGCTCTCGCTCGTGACCCTAGACTCTACCATGGCTGGTAGCAAGAGACGCTCCACCCCTACTACCGCGACGAGATCACGACGCTTTTCAGCCCAGGCTGGGCACCCTTAAAAGGTATGCTGCGCCGTGTCCTCGAGGCAGTCCTCGCAGTGATGGCACCGCGACGACTCCTCTCGGCCGATGCGATACAGGTACTTGCCGAAGCAGCCGTGCCCCGAGAGCACCTGCGTCGTCCGGAAGGCGAGGGCGCCAAAACGCCTCTCCATCCACTCCTTCATGATGGGTCTTACCGCCGCTATTCTTCACCCCTTGCTTGTTAAGAATCAGCCATATGATATGCCTCTTGTTAAGGTATCCATACGCTACAGAAACTGCTCACCATTAAATGGGCTGTACCTTAGTATCATCTCAACTAATATTATAAATGCGAATGTGAGTTAGTTTGTTTGTTATGCTTACACGCGTTAAGTACCTACTCGACCGATCGGCATGAAATTTCGCATACACGTTTATTTATTTATTTATTTACTTAAAGGTACATCAACAATATACATACATAAATGTGTTAAGATTAAGGCACTGTAAATATGATCTTATATGCATATCAATTATAGACGTACACCACATTTTTAGAAAGTATTATGTATAAACAAACAATTAAAACTTACTTAACATATAAAAATGCCATAATAAAATACACTTTACGCAAAATTAACAACAAATTAGACATTAAACATAGCAAAGAAGAGATCTGTCAAAGCATCCCCTGGACTATCTTACGCTTGAATTGTTTGTATGAGTCGTGAAATATATCAAGATCATCTGAGCGTCCGCACAAAGCATTGTATTCGAGACAAATACGCACTAGTGGTGAGTGTTGGCCAATGTTTGTCCTGCAAGACGGAATATGAAATGTTCTGGTAAGAGGGTGTCGCGGAATTCTGCTTGGCACCGTTAATTTAATATTGCTTACTAGTTGACTGCAGTCTATAGCGCCGTTTGCAATTTTGTGTAAGAATTAAAGATCGTGGATCTTACGTCGATGATGAAGGCTGCTCATTCCCAAAAATTTTAGCCTCACTGTGTAGGGAGCTCTATGCGATATGCCCGACGACGTGTATGCTAAGTGTCTCGTAAATGCTCTGTGGATACCTTCTATTCTTTGTGACTGCTTAGCGTACGATGGATTCCAGACTACACATGCATACTCGAGTTTGCTTCGCACTAAGGCGTTGTAGAGAAGTGTCTTCGTTTGTCTTAGACGAAAGCTGTTGGTGTTCCTTTTAACAAATCCGAGCATTTTAGCCGCTTTCTTAGCAACCCCGTCTATATGTGCCGTAAAATTCAATTTTTTGTCAAGGGTAACACCGAGATCTCTTATTTCAGACACTTCTTCTAATACCGACCCATGGACATGATATTTAGAAGGGAACGGATGTTTTTTTTTCGTGTATTTTATATGATAACATTTCGCCGCGTTGAGTGTCATGTCATTGGCCTGACACCAGTCTTGGATTCGGTCGAGGTCACGTTGTATCTGATCTACGTCTAATTGTGAAGAAACTGTATGATATATTTTGAGATCGTCAGCAAATAAGGAGAACTTTGAGTGCATTATCTCATGTGCTATGTCATTGATATAGACAGAAAACAATATAGGGCCAAGATGGGATCCCTGGGGTACGCCAGATGCAGCAAAATAAACTTGTGAATCATATCCCTTTACAGATACAGTCAATGGTCTGTTGGAAAGGTAAGACCGGAACCAGTTTAAAATGTTACCGTATATTCCGTGAGCTTGGAGTTTTCTCAACAGCAGACAGTGGTTGACTTTATCAAAAGCACTAGAAAAATCCGTCTATATTGCATCAACTTGACTGCCCCTATCCATTTCAGTACATAGATCAGAAACAAATGAAGTCAAATTGGTGTCAACAGAACGACCAATCTTGAAGCCGTGTTGTGCTTTTGTGATTGTGGTATTCATATGATGTGTGATAAAAGGACATATAAGAGACTCAAACAATTTAGAAAGACAGGACAGAATAGAAATTGGACGGTAATTCTTAACATTATTTTGTTCACCCTTCTTAAATATGGGTATAATGCGAGTTTTTTTCCATTCATCAGGAAAAACACCATCTTGAATAGACTGATTGATAATCAAAGATAGAGGACGGGCAAGAAAAGAACCACAGTGTTTAATAAAAATGGGAGGTATTGAGTCTGGACCAGCACCTTTTGAGATGTCCAACAGATTTATTTTCGTAAGAATGTCGTTTTCTGTGAAGTGTACACGACCTAAGGTATGATGTTGTGATATATCTGGAGCGTAGTGTAATGTGTTTTGGTTAGAAGTATTGGTGCTATAGACTGATGAAAAATGCCTTGCGAACAGATCAGCTATACCAGATCCTGTATCCTCACTCAGGTTATCCGAATACATTGTACTAGGTAATGAGAGGTCGCCCTTTCGTTTGTCTTTGATGAATCTCCATAATGCTTTAGGATCTTTTGCTATATTCGCTTCGACTTTGGATAAGTATTTATTGTAGGAAATCTTAATCTGTTTGTGGCAGCGGTCCCTGATAATATCGTATTCAAGTTTGTCCCGTGGATTTTTAAATTTCTTATATTTTAGTCTAGTTTTATTTTTTTCTGAAAGAAGTCGAATTAATCCGAAGTCAAACCAAAGCGGGTACTCAGATGATCTTGGTTTTCTTTTAGGTACATGTTTTGCTATAATATTTCTTAGTATATTGTAAAAGGCAGAAACCATGTCATTTACTGTCGCAGATTGCTTAAATACACCATCCCAATGGATATCACATAAATCCAGTAAAATATTGTCATAGTCTGCCTTAAAAAAATTATAATCTGTTCTAGGGTTAGATTCAAGAACATCTGTATCTATATTGGTAGCTATAGAAAGTAGTAGGGGAGGATGGTTTGCATCTACTTTGGTAGTCAAACTAGTTGGCATAGTTGTAGTGACGTTTGAAAGGTTAGTTAAAATAATATCTAGAAATTTGTTGTTCACATTACATACATTATTAACTTGCTTCAAATCATTTATAGAAATGAAGTCAACAAGAGAATAACCCAGTGAAGAGTTATAATTTGATGGCGTTAAATAATGGCTAGTAGGATCTGTTGTTGTCAGTAGATCGGAAAAGGACATCACATGCATCCAGAAATAAATGGTCACTACGGCTACAAGCCGCCGACAAAATGTAGTAATATAGGACCATGGGCGGAATCGTCCCCAGCTATCAACAAAAATGAAATGTAGCTCAATTGAGATATCTTGGCAAGATGAAATTTTTTTACTATGGGGACGTTGCCCAAACACATTGGGTTCTCATAGTAGCTAACGTTTATACAACTATTTATGCATTGTTTCGTTTACGTATTATTGACGAGTAATTGTAAAATACCTACTCATTTATCTATTTATTAGTGCACAGCGGTGGCGCATGCACATAAAGATAAGCGGTTACAAAATACCCCGCCCCCCGACCGATGCTCCTGCGCTCGCGACGTTATCGGCAGGCAGGTTTCACTGCAAAATATTTATAATATGTAGACTCTCCTGTAGCACACCTACATTTCGTACACCTATTTCATATCAGATTGCCATTTTATACTTGGGACGATCATTGGGCGATGACTTATAATAATAATAAGTACTTACACCAGTTATCTAGCCCCAAACTAAACAGAGCTTGTACTATGAGTACTATGTAACGAAACTTACATAAATACATATTTTAATATATTTTACATATTTTAATATATATTACGCATATATTATTCGTATATATGCTAATTAAATGGCATGCTAATGACAGACATGCTATTGCACACTATTACTGTACCTGCTTGACGGGACCCTTCCTTTACTGATTACTCAAGTTTATGATATAGCGTTCCCACTCACGCACCTTTCGGTATATAGTGAGAGCCGCTGTACCTTCCAGTGCCCTAAAGCACCTTCAGGGACCAGTTATAGACAGGTCTTGTCCCCAAATCCAGAGATCTGGTTCGCGTTATAGCGAGCTACCTCGTGCCAAAGTGGCACTACCTATTGTCCAGATAGGTGCCGGAGCAATAAAGCCGCTCACCACTCGCAACTCTGGGAGTTGCTAACGATAACCTCGCTGAAACCGATGGAGAAGCCGCCTCCCATATCTCCGGAGGCGCCGGAGCTGCGTAAGGCACGCTCACTTCCCGACGTATATATTAATACGTCTACCCATTTTGCCTACAAGCCGGGTACTGCCCGAGTGACTCTAGCTATGACTCTTACTTGCTGAGCAGGCAAGTGTCCGAGATGCGTTGTGGCAGTGAAACCACACCACCACTTCGCTAAAGACAACTCCGTGCCTCGCGCGAACCGACTGGTCGCACTAGCCGCGCATGAGTCCAACGCTCGAACGCCACGTGCTTGCCGAGCAACGAACATGTCGTCCTCTGCGGCAAACCACATAGCCACTACGAGTCCAACCTCAATGTCAGACACCGCGCACTCTAATCGACGGCCGATAGAACACACCTTTCAAGGCGTAGTGGGCTAGTCTGACCCCGTAGTACCCTGATCCTAAGGGGGAGACCTCCCCCTTACTGTAGTTCTCCCCCCGAAACCCCATCTACTCGGGTCCTGAAGATAGGGCAGTCGCACTATAGGAAGTTGTGCCCATATCATATCAATTATATGGTACGTTCAGGTGCAAAAGTCGAGTAGCAATTTTACAAAGCAATAGAAACAAAACAAGTTGTACTTACGACCTATTTCAATAAAATCATTGCACACATACACATAAACCCGCCTCACTTATTTTACCGCCTTTTCTAATTATGATTGTGACTATTAATTTCAAGTAGATTCGCAAGTAATGTTATAGCTATCTTGTTGGTAACAGTGCGTTCTAAAACTTAACGCATGTTGGTTGGTTCGATCCCCTGTAGAAGTGAATAATCTTTTTGGTTTTATTTTCTAATATTAGAAATATCGATGTCTTGTTATTTTACTTCAAGCCTTATGTAAACCTAAAGTTCATTTTCGGTAATCATATTTTGACATTGGTTTTTATAGCAAAATAATGTTACTATAAATTAAATAAAATTTTGTTTATTTTAATTATAATTTGCATTATTTATTAATTAATTTAATAAAAACATAACGTTAATTTAGTAAAAACTAATTTTAACTTATTTTGATAAATACTAATTTTTAGTTTAATTCCTAATAAAACACTAAATTTTAGTAATAAGCAGATTAAAATAACGTTTCTTTTTAGTAATAAAAAGAACAAAAGTGGAAGTCGTCCCCAGGATTTGAACCATCCTTATTATACTATCGTCTCAAAGAAATAAGACTCGTTATCCGCTCCGCTATCGAAACATTTAAGCACAAATTTGAAATACGGACACTTACAATAGATATACATATATACAAGAACTCGTTTTTATCTCGCTTTGCACATATGCGCATGACGAACCATCACCTACGATAGTATATACATATATATACATACTCTATAATATACGTGTATAAAGGTAATTTAAGCTTTTATACATATATGTAGTTTCAAGATATCGCTAGCATTTAATATTTTATCAATAAATTGCCACAAAAACATATTTGTGCAACCAATTTTAAGTTAAACTAAATACTTAATTCGCACCCATTTACCGTGCTTTAATTAAACATTAACTAGTATTTCCGTTTTATCCTTATCTGCGTGGTACCTATGCTTATAGAATTACTAGTTAATTATGGGATTAAATATAATACTAATACAAATATATATTAATTGCGCAGCAAAATATGCTTACTAAAATATATCATAACCAGCACCTATACGCCTCAAATCACTGCATTCCGTCTCGGAAGGGTTAGGTTATGTTCGGTGCCTTCTTAAACCCACCCAAAAATAGGAGGCCCGCGAAGCGGGGCTCCGTCGACTTATTTTGATCTCTTTAAATATAATGCGGTTTTAATTTTGGTGATCATTTACTATTTTTGACTATTTTTGACTGTTATTTACATTTTACTATATTTGGTGACAAGTTAAACAAAAGCCGTTAATTATTACGCTTAGTATACGATTAGCGTAGAATTGTGCAATGCAGTGTGATAACTATAACGATATCCTTATATGTGTTAGCTACTTGGCCCATTCGATGAAATGAAGAAACACGGCAAACGGCTATCTACTTAAGTACATTTTAATCTCTGGGTCAGGGTCCAGAATGTTCCATCGTGTCTGGTTTTCATTTTTCTATTCCACTAAGGATTGCAGACTTGCTTAGTAATCAATACCTACTCTTCGTTTATTCAATACTGTTAGCGTACTTTCCTTTCATCCTATTAAATGGCAGCAGCACACCGGCGGCCAGATACAATAGGTTTTTAATTATGTCTGGCATTCTAACACTTGACAGGTTAATTTAATACTGACCAATGTAATCACCATTTTATTAAAGCGTTAACATCTAACATTTTACAAACACTTCTTAGTATAAATTTAAACAGTCAGCGATATAAGTCGATAAACATTTCCGAAATTTTGAACAAATCCATATTGCACAATAATGGTAATTTCTCATCTTTTACTGCAGTACAAGTTAAAGAACAGTTATATTAATCACAACTCACTATATATCAGTATATCTTAAGTTTAAATTTTATTCTTTTTAATTCTGTACAGAAAATGTTGTGTACATCTATAATACATATACTTACATATAAGTTTTTATTTTCAGCTTCTCATGTAAACCGATTTTGTATATGTATATTGTTGATATACATTAAAATAAATAAATAAATAACACATTACTAATCCTAACTAATATTATAAATGCGAATGTGAGTTTGGTTATTACGCTTTCACATCTTAATTACTCGCCTGTTCATCATGAAATTTCGCATACTAGTCGTCAGGGGTATGAAAGGACATAGGGTACCTGTCACCCAGAAAAACTATTACCAACCTAACTTAAACTAACCTACATGTCCACTACATGTCAATAATAAGCTTATATTTTTCATTAATAAAATACAGTCACAAATTTGTTTAATGTTCAGCTACTTATGGCGTTCACTGTAACTACATGCTCTCAGATATCAGAGGTAGTAGAAAGAGGAGTATAACAAACTCACTTCGGTAACTATGGTTTAGATTCTACGTCATAGGAGACGATTACAAGCCTATATCAGTCTACCAGATACAGCCCTAGTGTCCATGCAGCTACTAAGAGTTTTATTAGAGAGAGACCTGTATTTTATAATGTTGCGTAACTATAGCATGGCAAACAAAATTACATCTGTGGTCCTCCGGCATTTCGATTTTGATATCTACTATATCATAGTAAAAGTAAATGCGCGTCAATGCGTAAAAACTAGGACTGATAACTGTCGCAAACCATTAAAAGTATCAAGTTACATACTGTCCAGCTTTTGTCCTGTTTGAATAATGACAATCATGTTCCCCTTGTGTCAAAAAACAAAGCAGTCATTTTTTTCATTGAGGTACTAGTTATGTTGTTTAATGCGAAAGTGTAATTCTTTGTTGACTGCCTCGTAGCGGCCATGGTTGATGACATAGTGAGGGTGACGGTTAGTGCTTGCGCAACAGCCATGTGGTCCCAGCTTCGAATTTCGGTTCCGATGAAATTATTTTCTATTAGACTTTTTGGTATAATTGTCGTCTACCGGCGACGTTTTAGACTCCGGGCTGCTACTGAGATCAACCCAATAGTACTTTGACAAACACGTAATTCTAATCCAAGAACACAGTTACACTCAAACAAAGGCGCAAATTTTAGCCACTAGACCGACGATTTATTCCAGCAAAATACACGTCAAGAAATAAGTTGTCAAATTAAACCCGCACCTAGAACAAGTTAGAAGTTTCATGTCTCGCAACAACCTTCAAAGATATGCAGAAAATTACTCAATTTTCAGCCAGTCTTTACTCTATACAAATTCTCTCTCTAAATTAAAGAATTAAAGACCATTAATTTTAGATTCATTCTATTTAGGCAGACAAGGTTGCTATAGTTTTCGCCGGCAGTGCGTTACACGAACATGCTATTCTGTTAAAAAGCCTCATCTCGAACTCTATTGTCACTTGAGCGTATTTACCCTTTTGTTGCCATGGTTACCGTAAACGTACAATGTCTACTAGCGCTTCGGCAATGTTAATATAGTAATAAGATATTACCGAATTGCACAACTTGATGAATTTAAAAATATATTTTCTATTTACAATACAGTTAGTTTAAATCTCATACTCCTGCGAAGTCTAGACGGCAAACAAATGTAATTTTATCCTAGCTTACGATGTTTACTTTAAACATTTTTCAATTAAAGAATCGCATAATTAAATGTTCTCTAGCATGAAATGAAATTTTTACATCACTACTTAAGTGAATATGAAAAGAAAAGTTTTTAACAGAAAATATGACATTTTAGCGTTCGTAATGCCGGCGCACAAAGAGGTTATGTTGGTATTACATTTATAAAAACAACCGCTCTCTACCATAAACACTAAATGAACCATCAGCGATTTATACAGGCCTTATAGCCTGGAAAATATATTAAGCTTATGTATATACATTTACTGTTAACATAATCAATAGTTAATAAGTATGTGGTGTATGTGCGGGAGGCGAAGGTGACTTACATAAACGCAAGCATAGATGTGCCGTAGCGAACATATTCTACGTAAGGCTTCATTTTTGCATTAGGTTGAACGGGTTATTGGTACACAATATGCAATTTGTGATATTCCAAGTACATGTAATATCATTTCATTTTTGCTGTACGGATAGCGTTAGCGATTATGTGGTTGCTGGTAAGAAATATTCTAGGTTTAGGAACAACGGACAAAAAATTGTGTATTGGCAAACACATAGTTATTTCGAATAAGCGGAACCTATTATACCTACCTTCATATCAGCACAGAAACTCAACTTTGAATGCTGGAACTAGAATATGTAATACTTACTTTGCTGCCCAAGCGACTCAAAGTGGATCTTGGCCTCCGACATTAAAATACGCCATTCCTTCCTATTTTGTGCCAAGTCAGACTAAACGAGTACATTCTTCTTTTTTAGATCTTTAGCTATTTCATCTTTCCAGCGGTACCGTGGGTGACCCACCGAGCGACGCTCGGATATAAAATATATATATACTTTTTTTTTCATCTAATCTGGCAAACAAGCATTCGGCCCACCTGATGGTAAGTGGTCACCGTAGCCTATAGACCTGCAACACCAGAGGCATCACTTGCGCGTTGCCAACTCTTTAGGAAAAGGAGTGGGAAGGAGAAGGAGCGGGAAGGGGGAAAGAGGATGATTGGGCCTCCGGCACTCTCACTCACCGAACAAAACACAACAATAGGGATACTGCTATTTTACGTCGATATTCTGTGAGAGGGTAGTCCTTCCCCGGGCAAGCCGGCCCATTCATGCTGAAGTTAGCGAGGCTCTACTACTCATATACTATATAATATATAAGTATAGAATATGTAATAGTTTATTATATTCATTCTAGCAGCCACATTATTTCACTTGGCTTTAATGAGCTCATCCTCAACAAATAAAAATACTAACTAGATGAATTTTACTTTGTTTGCTGTTAAAAAACATATTAGGTATATGATCGAGCATGCCTTATTCTGAAATTAAAGCACGCCACCTTTAATTTCAGAATAAGTTGTGTTCCGTATAACACAAAATATTTTTTTATAGAGAACCTTAATCAATTGTCGCCGAGGATGTTCGCTAAAGTAGGTAATTAAAAGAAAGCCAAATATTATGTACAAAATTTACGACAGCATTCATTACATTATCTGTTTCTTACAATCTCATTTCTTTGAATTATATAAGTGATTATCAAAGTCAATAACCCGCTGTCACGTCTCTCTCACAAATCTAAATTATAGGTACAAATCAATATGCGACCTATTTCCGACAAACAACTCCCAGGCTTGTAACACAATGTAAAACAGAGGAGGACTGAATCCCACCCCAGAGACAATGCCCTGTAAATAATAAATAGAGGGTAACGTACCTGTAGCATACCCTCAGCTCCTACGAGAACATAAATACTCCACTGTCATGTAGTACACAACTTTATAGCTAAGTCTGTACACCTCGGTGGCGCACAGGTAATGAATGCGACTGTGCATAAGGTTTTTAATTAATATGTCAGGTTTTAGAATACCAGATATAACTAAAATCTATTGTGCCTGGCCATCGGTGTGCCACTACGACTCAATAGGTTAACTATAATTTTTCTACTAATTAGTTTGTGGGACCATATCGGAAATGATCCAGAAAATCCAGAACTCTATCCAGCACAAGACAATAAGACCACCGTTATTAAGTAGCTGGCGAAACGCAGGTGTAAATACCCTTTGCCTACTTACCTCTCAGCGAAAAGATGTAAATGTATAAAACGTCCCCAAAATAGTGGTACAGGTTCAAAACAAAAAATAAAATAACAATAAAGTCATACGTTACATACGTATGACTTTATTGTCATTTTAACACTACTCCTTATGCTAAAACGTATCTAATCTGTCTTAATTACATTAGATCACATACCTAAGAAGCCTCTCGTTCTTTTATTAGCGAATAATTTGACCTTTTTACATGATGCCTATAAAACTAAAAATATAAATGCCTATAAAAATATAAATTTCTAGAAATCTTAGTGAATCTTATATGTCCTTATATTAAAGCAAGACTTCGCTATAAAAAGCTTTGATTTAAGTTACATTGAACTATGGAACTAATAAAATGAACAACTATTAAACCACATATACATCAATAAAGGTGTTCTTTGATATTAAAAAAAGATTATGATTTAATGTTTGAAAATTGATGAATAACTCTTTGAAAAAGGTAATAATTGTAAACGATCCTAAATAATAATATTTATTACGAAAGTATGAGTTTCAACTCTTTTCCGAGGTCATGTAGAGATTTTGAAACCACCTCTCGGGCGTCGGGACTCTTACGTAATTAATGTATGGCCCCGAAATAGATAATAAGTAAATTATGAATACGAATTAAAGTCAATGCCATCTTCACATAGTATACCTAGTAACGTAGATGTAGTCCAGTTACAATAACCGAGGCCGAGTGTTAATTGCTTATAATAATATTTGAAAACCACAATTCTATAGCGTAGTTAACGTTGCCGACCAAATTTATGTTATTATAGCAGACTTCACACATCGTCGCGAACATCAATAAGAACTCTTAGCTTAATATTCATGATGACTTCAATTGCCTTGTTGATCTCGTAGTACTTTGTGTGTATGCGTATAACCGATCGTGATGATGAAAAGATCCCAGTATGTCATTGTGTTATTACATTTTTCTTTCTCAATTTACACTATACATATTCAATACAAAATGTTGTATAAAGAGAAAAGTATAATTTAATTTAAATAAGACTTTAATAGCAAGATTAACGCCCGCTGTTCGTGTATGGCGGGTTTAAGACTCGGCTTGTCTTGAATTGTATAAAGTAAGTACGACCCCGAATAAGTAGCAGCACAAAAGTAAAAAGCAATGGGCTCATCTGCTATAACGTGAGATGGAGTTGAAATAAGAAACGATACCTAATTCAAACTTAGAATATCGCTCAATACTGGAGCAGACCAACTTTGGTTACTACCCAAGTCGGTCTGCTGAAAGATTCAATATTTTGTAGGGTGGAGCTACTGCTGCACCCTACAAAATATTGAATCTTTTGGTATCTTCTTACAGTGAGCAGGATTTTCATACATTTAGGCAATTCTGTGACATCACTTAGAGCTTTGTATGTTGCGCTGCTTAGTAGAGACTTCAATTTGTAGAGCTGGCATAGCCATAAACTAATATTGCAGGAGTTCATAGGCTACGCTTTACCATTCGGTCCTTTGCAACCTTAACATGTATATGATGCTTGTACACAACACAAGTAGCTTGTAGGGTAGGATATGCGTAGGCTACAATACTTTCGCGGATGGCAGGTGTTAAACATTTACGCGATGCATAAACCTGCGCATGCGCTTCGACTTGCATGTTACCCGAACCGAGACGTTTACAAAAGCTAACACAATGACATGCTAATGCATTGTACTTTGATAGTTTACAAAGGGTTAGATGAAGTTGTATAACATGCATGTAACTGCTACCCTTCCATGCTCCCTGTGATTATTAAAGGTTCCTATTTCGTATTTTACGACAGCCAGCTACAACCGCTTAAACTCCTCGCCCACTAGGCAAAGGAAACAAGAATAAAGTCAATTACGAATGCGCTACAGCTGGAAGACTGACATTGCATGTCATGCATTTAATTAAATGTCAAGGTTCAACAATAATTATAATGTAACAATAAATTGTATTTTCTCTAACTAAAATCTGACTGCTGCAAAATAGTGCTAAAATTATTAGTTATAAACATACAAGAGTATTTTTATCTGCCTCTGTATTATATATAAAAAAATAACTGTCACCTTGTATGAAATACTCGAGTATCTACGCCAATGTAAGCTATTGATTTCATAAAGATTTAGCATCATAATGCCTGTGGAATAAGTTTCGCTAGTTGACTGTTTTTCTAAAGGAAATATTATGCTAATTTTATTCCATAGGTAAGCTTGATAACGATTGAAATACCAACCTTAAAAATCTTGCTATATTATATTTAGTATCTTCAAATCTTTTGATTGAAAAGTAAATAAGGTACCAACTGGAAATCTGTAGTCTCTGCCTACCCCTCTGGGAAACAGGCGTGAATCTACGTATGTACTTATGTATGTATGTTAATAAGGTAAATATTATAGCTAAAGGTATTTGATTTATGCATGATTACTCTGAATTTTGTAACAGACTCTAGGGGTTCCCAATTCCCCTTTGCAGGAATACTCGTACTCACGCGTTACTTCTTATTCATTCGGTCGTAACACTCCTTCGTATCTGAAACATATTCAAGCTTATACACGTAATGTATTCTACGCCGTCAACTGACTTGTAATGTTAGATTATTTCTGTCTTTTCTATAGTTGCATACAACACGCTCTTTGCGCTGCGGCGTCGCACATTTTTATCCTTTACTAATGTCTAAATGTAAATGTCTGAACTTTTTAATGCACTACTACTATTAATAAACTATAAACAATGCATGGAAACTAAATTGAGCAATATAAGTTTTATCTCGAAGTCCACAGTACGATTCCCGGAGCAAACAAGGCGCTACTAGGTTTTTCTGTCCGACACGGAGTCTGAAAAATCTGCTAGTTACATGGTAATATCCCCGCTCGTCGATTTTAACGTGTAACCGGGACTTGAAAGAGTACATATTATATGTATATTTAATACATAGCTAAATGCTTGTGCACAGTACAGCTCTGCCTATTACTTCATAGATTACAGAAACGTCGTGTCGAAAAGATAATACAGATAAATACAGATCTTTATTTTCGTATATAAATAACGACATGTACCTAAATCATTTTTTTGCGTTGATGGAAAGAGCTGCATGTTAAAGAAATTAAAATAATGCAATGGTTAAAAATACTTATAGTTTATTTATATATCTCTTATAAAATTGCAGAAAATTCTAATGCCATAATCTCTAATTTCATATACTAAAAAAGACCCCTTGGTTTAATTTATTATATTTCTTAAGCAAATGATTTTTTACAGGTATATTATGTAGGTCAACTTAAACTGAAGGACGTTGGAAAATTACAAGTAGATATGGAAATCTAGATTTATAAATTATTGTTATCAATAATATGTCGTAAATTATTGATTTCAAGTACCTACTTTTAATACTTAGTGATACTGATATCCGTGATAACAGTCGTAAAATAGTTACTTTCTAGAAACGATAAAAGATCGTAATCTCGCTGCATCCCTTTTATTCATGGCTATAACGACTTAACGAGCGTATACGCCTCGCGCAGCGGATCGAGGTTAGGTATTTGTAGAACCGCGGCACCGCGCGCACCGCCAGTGCGAAACCCAGGCGCAGTATGACGGTGTCGCGTGGAATAATGATCTTGATCCTTTTTGCCATTAATGAAAAGTCTTCATCTACGTATACGTCGATTATGACAATATTCAAATTAATTATTTTCAATGCAAATGCATTTAACCGGTCGTATACCGCCGGCTCGCATACCAGCCGGCAGATTTGTACCCGTCGTAGGCCGATGGCTCGCATGCGAGCCACCAAATTGGCGCCAAAACGCCGCGCGCCGCCTTCGCTTTAGCTTAAGCTAACGTAAAACCAATTTGGTGGCTCGCATGCGAGCCACCGGCCTACGACGGGTACAAATCTGCCGGCTGGTATGCGAGCCGGCGGTATACGACCGGTTAAAGGTATCAAATGAAGCTAGTTATTACTTGTTTAGTATGAGGATGTTTCTCAGAATAACAACGATTTTTTATAATTTATCTGGTGCCGTTTTTATTATCTGATACTTCTGATAGAATTAATTTGTAATTTTCATCTAATTAATTGTCACTTTTCAAATATACATATATTGTGTTATTATGTAAAAAACATGAAAACCTACGAATAACACTAAATAAAAACCAAAAATGGAAGGTAAAAGAAAATACTTAATTCAAGAAAGAAAAAAATTATTCACTTTTTGACAATTTAGTTACAGAATTTATAGTTTACTGATTCTACATTTACATTTATTGCCAAGTTCGTAAAGCAAGAGGTAGAACCATGAGAAAGAACGGGCAATAAAACACACGGCCCCTCTTTTTAATCGCCAAGATTAACAATATTTCTGATTTTATTATACATACATCATTTAACATTGTAAGGAGCTCCAACCAATACACCTTTTATTTTCTTTACTATGATTATGCTCAAACAATTAATCTTGTTTGTTATTAGCCTACATAGGTAAATATAGTGAAACAGGAGCATTCACTTACATCTTATGATGCAAGCAACATGCGATCACGCCCAGAACTATTATGGAATTTGATGTTGTAGATAGTTAAGGATGATTGCAAGTCCATAAAACCGAGATCGACTAGTCACCCCAAGTAGCACAAGTAAGACGCATGTGCCAGCCATCACCCGCTTCGCTATATTAGAGGGAAGAGGATGATCCGACACACAAACAAATTTAACAGAACATCAAAGTACACTAAGGCGCGGCAAAGACAATAAGGACGGAGTGGAAAAGGAAATGCTAATTGATGAAAGATGAATGTAACCTAAAAATAGAACAAGAAAATTGAAAATACATATTTGAAAATATAAATCCAGCGGTATTTTCGGCAGTCGTGCTCTTTTGTCTTCTACGATATTGTCATTGTATATTAAATTTTGTTGTTATATTTTTAGTTACATTCTTTTTTATCAAATAGAAGAAATGCTATCCAGAAATGTTTCCACTCAATTCCACTCCATCCCTTTTATCTGCACCGGGCTTCACTTACAATCTCCTATTTCTGTCTCTATGATCACAAGAAACCTAACAAACCTAACGTGACATATGAAACGATATTACCACTTTGGACTGTTACCAATCCGTGTTGGTAAATCTTGGAATTTACTGCACTTCGGGCTTTTACAGTAACATATATATAATACAATACCAAATATTTACAACTAAAAATCGCGAAGTGGCAAGCATATAAAGAAAAGCGTATCAAAATATTATCAAAAATTACTTGGTTTTGTAGAATCGTATCTGTACAATTTAGTGCCTTTGAGTTTGCAGAATTATAGAGTATTTTTCTGTAATAAAATAATTTGATGTAAGACTATTACTTAGAAAAGAATGACTCCAACAAAAAATATAAATAAAATTTACTTCTTTTTAGCCTATCTTGCCAGTTTCAAATAATTCCCCAAAATACTCATTTTTCGTTTAGTGTACCCATAGGTTTTGGCTTTGTTCTTTTTACCCATATTTTTTGTAATCTGAAAATAACACGTAATTACGTTTTAGTTCACGCAGTTTCACCCACGTTTACAGTTACTGCGCCGACGGCCCTGAGGGTCATAGAGTAATGCTTTATAGCCTATAATCTTCCTCAACAAATACAAAACAACTGTACTCATATACAGCGCAAATATAATTTTTAAAATCGGACTGGTCGTGCCAGAGGTTATCGCATTCAACCAAACAAACAAATTCTTCAGCTTTATAATATTACTATCTGATTTTTACAACAAGGTATTTTATTTATTGAGAGACGAGTTCGTAGGTACTGCTTATCACGTATCCACGAACTCATGTGTCTGTCTCTGAGTAGAACTGATAAATATACTTATGTTAATTAGATCCCTAACCCATACAAACTATTCATCTCTACATCATTCATCTCTAACTACTCAACACACAAAGATTACGAGAAATATACTTGATGAATATGACACATACGTGTTTTTGTTCTAAATTCATCATCGCATTAAGTATAGCCTTTCTAATGAAATCGGTTTGGAATACGTCGGTTGGATGGTATCAAAGTCTATAACAGACATATGTAGGAAAAAAAATTGTGTTTTATATAGATAGTAGGTACATTACAAATCCCGTCCGGTGCCGTCGCCGTCCTTCCCCGCCCGTGTTTGACCGCGCCACAATACTAATCGCTAGACTCTAGACCAACACCTCAGTCGAATACATAATATGTAAATCAAGTTACGTATCAACTTTTCATATTTATAAAAAAAATTGTAGGTAATGAAAAGTATCTTACGGATCAAGAAGGCTCAGCCGCGCTATAAACGTACTGAAATCCTATATTTACGTAATATGGCAGGCACGGCGATGAGCGATACATCCACCCCTTGAGAGAGCCTAGCGCGGTATGGCTGACATGGCATCGCGCTTCGAGATTTATAGGTCGTTTAAAAAAAACATATTTATTACAAACAAAATGTTTGGATTCCAATTTTTTTACATGACGTAAAATGATTCTTAAAGTTCCTAAATGTGTATTTATCTATTTATAATCACAGTATTTTTTTAGAAATTCTTATTTCTTAAAAGCTAGAGCAGGTTTGCGCGCCTTTATTGTGCTAAAAGCTCTGTTTTGACCTACTGTTTCTTAAAAATAGTAAATGAATTTACACATTTTTTTAAAACATCCCCTTTACAACTTATGTTTGTATAGTTCACATTTACGACATTATAAAACAATTAGTTTTTATTGCTCTAGCGAGCAATTAATTCGTTCTAAACTACAGATTTTACGAAAATGCACAATTTAAATTCATCCATTTTAAAATAATATATAAATGCTCATATATTTGTTCTTAACATTCCCTTAATAAACAATTGAACTTTCAGATTTTTAATTTCTTTTTTATTCATTGTTATTTATCTGTAACATAATAGAACAATAAAAACTCGCGAAATCAGCTCCGTCGGAATAAACGCTCTTAACACTTACAGCGATAGCCTAGTCGGCGGCCGTTGCACTGCAACGAAGAAGTCAACTAGGCAATATAAAATCAAACAAATGAATGAATGGAATTGTACTTTTTATTGATTTTACTTCTGCAATGACTAGGTACGTGGACGTGTCATGAGTTGGATCAACAGCTTCCCACAGATCGATTGCCGAATCATATGCCAACAAAGGCAATTAAATAAATAGTACCTACCTCATAAACTTTATTTAACGCAGCGGTAGCCTAGTGGGCGAGCTTCGGACTACCACCAAAAGGTCTCGAGTTCGATCCCAAGTAGATTCGATTCAACTCGAGTCGGTTCGATTCCCAAAATAGTTAACTATCGCTCGATTTAACAATAGTGGAAAACTTTGTGAGGAAACCTGCATGTCTAAGAGTTCTACATAACGTTCCTAAAAATGTGTGAAGTCTGCCAACCTGCACTGAATGAGCGTGGTGCACTATGACTTAATCCTTCTCTTACTGAGAAGAAGCCCGTGCCCCCCAGTGGGACAGTTTATATACAGGGCTGATATTATATATTATTGTATTTAAAGATATGTTTTAATATATTATGATATTTATACTAAACTGTACATCACAGATTTCTATTCGGTCACTAAACCCAAGATAATGGATTTTAGAATTTTAATGGTCGTATCTACATTATGTGTGAACTGCATAACAGATTAGAAAATCGCTTGGATTCAAATTTCGAATTAATATTGAAATTAAACTGCTATATACGGATTTTATCGCGTTGTTTATTTGACACTTTATTACAAAATTTTGAAATTTTTTTTACACTACTACTACTATTAAACTTTACTAATTTTCTAAAGTTAGAAATAACTACACTGGAACATTGAGACAACTGCCATCTTAGTCTCCCCGTGACCATGGCTGCTGAAAAGCAACCGAAACGTCGGGGAAAGTGTAAAAATAAATTAAATCTAAATAGTTTAATAATAATTTAATTAGCTTAAAAATTAGTAAAGTTTAATAGTAGTAGTAGTGTAAAAAAAAATTTCAAAATTTTGTAATAAAGTGTCAAATAAACAACGCGATAAAATCCGTATATAGCAGTTTAATTTTAATGAATAATATTCGCGTAAATAGAAGACAATATTCGAATTAATATTTTAGCCTCGTTTTATACCTCTTATGTTACCTCTTTTTTAAAGTGGACAACTCTTGCATTCGAATTACCTAATTTCTGTTAAACAGTGGACTATACAAAGATACCACAGACACAGAGAACACCCAAATTCGGTGCAACTATTTATAGACCACAAAAGATTTGTCCTCTGTGGGGTTCGAACCTACAACATTCAGTAGCGAGACGACCTTTTAAACTACTACGCTAACCATGCAGACAATTATTTAGTACTAATTTCGATCTTCGCCATCCAAAGGTTTCCTTCAAAAGATTGCTTACAGCGATAAAGCCGTTCTTTGTATATTATATGCTATACATAAGTTGATCTAAATTGAAATCAAGTGGTATGCATTGATTCTATCTCATTCTGTTGAGCAGAACTGAAAATATGGCAAATAACTAAATAACCGGCGAAAATGTTGTGCATGTGGACAAGGTTGTGGCTAAATGCTAGTGTTTTGAATAAAAACAAAAGTGTGGACTAATTTGACCTGTCAAAAATCATATTATTTTCTTATTGTCTTATTACAAAGAGATAGAATTCAACAGATTTGAGAAGTTTGACTAGCTGAGGTCATCAATTTACATACATTCACGACTGTAAAGCAGAGACCCTGGATTTGCTACGATTGCCCTAGAGTCTGTCTCTCTTAGCCGGAGAGATAAACCTGCGTAAATCTCTCGTTTTCTTCACTGTCATCTCATCATAGTTCTACACACGCACGTCGGTATAGTATTCTTACCTACTAATTTACTAGCCCTACTCAGAATTGAGTTGAACCTGTCTCATCTAGGTGCTTAAAGTGTAGTATTTTAGTATTTACAGTAAATATTTAGACTAGTGTGTGTAATCAATGAGCAAATACATTTACATCAACAAGGAATTTTCTGCCAGAACGTTACTTTTTAACACATAGACGCAATGCGACAAACGTTACCTACTTATCAAATTAGCATCCTACGAACAACCAATGTGTAACAACAAATAAAGACCAAGTTCAACAAACTATCGACGGATACAAATCAAAAGAATGAGAGCAACCGCAAACGAGCATACCGTATTGACATCGACTTATTTTAATATCTATATTACTTGTCTTCATTTTGTATAGATCTTTTGGTTTCTAATTGACATTTGCAATCATTATAATTATCAAGCACTAAAATGTTCTCGATTTCCCCATATTTATGCTTATAAATGTTGAAAAGAATAAATTTGGATTTCAATGTTTTCTTAAAAGAAATAGTCAAACTTTAATATCGAATATGAATTTACGTAAAACTAAGTAGGTACTATTAAATTCCATAGTTATTAGTTACCAATAACCGCCGACTGCCTCATATTTATGAAAACACCTTCAACATTTTTTTGTTATCTTCTGCATACGTATCTATGTATGTACTAGCTTCTGCCCGCGACTTCGTCCTTTGCTAAAACATAAAGATTTTGCGGGTTTGAATCTCGTGAGCACGCCACATAGAGTTGCCCATGAAAAACAGTTTTGTTTAATATTACCGTAAATGGTGTTTTTAGAGGATTCTTCACTCTTTTAAACTGAAATGGCAAATCGGTCCTCTCCTTTTGCCATTCTAGTCATGATTATAGCTTTTATAGTATTGCGTCCTAGATGAGTAATTTGTTGCCGTGTACCTACCAATACATAGCGTTGATGCGTCAAGATTTCTCATTAACAGGACTGGAATACCAACTTTCAGCCTCAACTTATGGTAAGGCACTCCTGATAATTTTAAAGAGTTAAGAATCTCTATAGGGTACGATGTCACTTGTTCAGTGTCCTTAACATTGTCTACATGAGAGTTTATAATTTGTTCCTTTATCTGGCCTACTGTCTCATTTATTGGCGCCAAAGTTGACCTGTCATACAACCATTCTCGATTGCCCATGCTTAATCGTAGATCTGGATAGACAATATTATCTTCTCCGACTTTTTATAGAGGCGCCACCCATTGCACATACAGTGTTTCCGATAAATATACGTATTGTAAAAATAGACATACTCTTGTAAGTATAAGATTTGTTTTGGCTTCCACACGGACTTTCGTCTCCTATTTCATTCCCATATAGGTCGAAATTTCAAAATCGCTGGATCGAGTGCCTTAATAGTTATAGTTATATAGTTATAGTTTTATCTCCGATAATGACGAATTCGATCCCATACAAACTTTCAACCCCTTCATGCCCTTTTTTACAACAAAAGGTAGCCTATTTTCCTTTCCTGCCTTTCCCAAGGTTTAGTCTATCTTTGTACTAAATTTCATCAAAATCGGTACAGTGGTTTAAGCGTGAAAGCATAACAGACAGACAGACAGACAGAGTTACTTTCACATTTCTAATATTAAGTAAAAGACAAAATAACTACAGTCAATTATCAAGTCCATAAGATTATCTAAAGCATTTTTTTCTACTTGTTTGTCTATTCATTTCTCATCAGAATGACTCAGCAACCTCCTAAACTAATGCTTTATATGCGATTGTTAGCAGACTATAAGTATAAATTGGACAAGTATAAACTATACGTTCAATTTCAGTTTTGCTTTAGAGGAATCATAGATAACGTAGGAATCGTGAATTAGACTTTTTGGCCATAATCTTTTTAAAAAAAGTCATGGAACAGATGATACAGATTGAGTTGTAATTTGACTTTTGCTATCAAAGTTGTTTACATGCTATAACACATCTACAAATTCCATAATCATACTTTAATAAATTATGGTTATGAAGATTTATTATACAATTTCTACCGTAACGCTTTATTGCTTTTCTTGTAGCTAAGCGGGTAGCTGAATATGTTTTATATTATGTCTCATAGTTGACTTTACTAAGTATTCATGTATCGCTACAAGCAATGATTATTTGTAATCATTGCTGTATCATAAGATAAGAGTATCAAAATTTGAGCGTATTTAATCAAGTTAATGCTAAGGGTTCAGCCTAATTCGTGGTGCTGATCCTTTGATAAATATCGCTTCTCCAAATTACTTGTTTGGTAAGCTTGATAATGCCAATTATTAACCTATAACATCCTATTAAAAATTGTATCGAGAATTTATTGCTTTTTTATACCTATGTATTTTATTTTAATTGTTAAGGGATAATAAACAGCTACAACATAATATACATTAGGCAAAAATATAACAACAAATCAATAGCAATGCTGCAGCCCATTGCATTATCCACAAATTAAACATAAATTATACATAATGGGTGCTACTATACAGACAATAATAATTAATAAAATAATATGAAAATCAATTTCTTTACACATATAAAATTAAATTAAATAATACAAAAATTGAAATAAAAATTAGAATTTAAATATAAATTGAAATAAAAATAAATAATACAATATAAAATAAAATTACTATTAAAATACAATATAATATACTTTTATATTAAATTACAATTTCAGCTAGGATCCAATTAAATAATTAGAAATGATTAATTGCATATCATTATGTCGTACAGAAATAATAAGGACATTAGATTTAAATTGAAATTTCGAGCAAGCAAATACATATATCGATATCTATAAAATTAGTATTATAAGATTCCAACATTCTATGTATGGGGCAATGTAGGCCCGAGTTTGTCCGACATGTGCTCATCGCGAACAGAGCACAAGTACGAACTTTGCGCACATTTACCATTCGGGGAACCACGTAACACAGTTTACTCGTAAGATCCAAGGCATCAAAATGATTGTGAACAATATATATATTATAGAGTAAATTGGCCTCCAAGTACTTGCGTCGATTCTCCAGACTGATTAACTTAAACTTAATAAGTAATTGTGAGTATGACAAGTGAGTCCTATCTCTGAAACACCTGCAATATATGGCACGTAGAAATTTGCGCTGGACTCTCTCGATGCCAGCAATGTATTTTTGATAGAAGGGATTCCAAATAGGGACTGCATATTCTAATTGCGACTGAACAAGTGTTTTGTACAGATATAAATAGGTGAAGGGACGCTTGAATTCGGTTGAAGACCGTATAACAAATCCGAACATTTTGAACGCCTTCCCAACTACGCTTTCAACATGCTGATTCATAGACACCTTATTATCAAAAAGTACACCCAAATCCTTAACGATAGGGACGTATTTCAGAGCCATACTATTTAGAGAGTAATTGTACTTTATGATTGATATCTTTTTAGAAACGTGTACGTAAGAGCAACAGTTACCTATGTGTACCTCTTTATTCTGGCAACACGTACGGATTTTGATGAGGCTTTCACGTTTTGGGAGTAACTTCAACTTAAAACCAGTGATGGTTTGCCGTTTATTTAAATATCTAGTTGAATCCAACGCATAAAATTACATTAAAAGTTAACCTATAATATCAGCCCTTTATCAAACCGTCCCTCTGCTGGACACGGGCCTCTTCTCAGTGTGAGAAGGGTTAGGCTATAGTCCACCATGCTGGCCCAGTGCGGGTTAGCAGAGTTTACATATCTTTGAGAACTCTTAGACATGCAGGTTTCCTCACGATGTTTTCCTTCACCGTTAAAGCAAGCGATAATTAAGTATTTAATATGCACATAACTTCGAAAAGCCAGAGATGCGCCACCTTAGGATCGAACTCGAGACTTCTGCGTGGCAGTCAAACGGTTTCCCACTAGGCTAACTTAACGATATGCATGCAAACGACCTCTCGGCAGTCAAATACAGTCTCACAAATCGTTTGTCTCACAGACATCATAATTATATGAAGTGACCTCGACTACTTTTTCTACAGATGTCTACAATCATCACAGCACGATAGAAGCAGCAGGGATGCGGGCCGGGGCTAAGTGCAGCGGGGCTCGGGTGGGATAACCTTTATTAATATGTGGGTGCGGGCTGCGATGGCGCTGCGGACGCTGCGCCGCGCGGCGCTGCTGCTGCCGCTGGCGCTCACGGCGCTGGCGCTGCTGCTGCTGCCGCGCCCGCCACCCCTCACACCCTCGCCCAGAAGCCCCTCACCCACCACACCGCCCAAAGATGACCCACATATACAGGGACTACAGGTACTCGTCATTTACCTTCTAGTTATACTGTGCTTCTCAGTCTTTACCCTGATATCGGGGTATCACATAATACATTTTCGCTGTTAAAGCAGCAAGTTTATAACTACCTATATTGATGAATGTAATTCGAGTAGGTAAAGTTTTGTATTGACTCTACTTATGTATTTAATTAGATAAAATTGGTTAAGAGTTCAATTGTGGGTAACTATGTACTGCACCTGGTAAATGTATGTCTTTATAAATACCTAAATGTATAGTTTTAGCTAAAAAAGGAGCACAAATAAATTTGAAAACCCTAATCAACACATCAAAAAGAAACCATAAAATATCAAATCTTATTTTAGAAATTAATACCTACATCTGATGGTCGTTTTCTTTACATGATATGCACGACCAAAATTAGCATAACATAAGAAATGAAATCATAGAGGCTCAGAAACGCGCTTTTTCCAAGTCAAGATTATCTAAAGATAGAAAATGTGCTCAAATAACAACAAATAAAGAAAATGGGCAGTCCGCCATAAAACCTCCAAAATTCAAACTTAACAAAGGTACTCAGTGTTACCTGATAAATATAAAATGAAGACAGCATCAGGTACGAACAATTCATGTTAGTACCTATGCGAGCTAATTACATACAGAAAAATCAATTTTTGTTTTGCAGTTATTAAATTATGAATTATGATGCACAGTACTCCACACGGAACTAAGTGTACCTACTATAACAATAACGTCTTACATTTGACCGATATTTCCCTAGTCTCATAACATCGTTACCCGGTAACAGAACTAAGTGTATATTCTTACAGTTGATAACCATTCTTATCGACTAGGCACTAAAACATTTACGGGTTTGACATGCATTAAATATATAAACAAATATAATTTTATAACATACACTGTGACATATGTGACATAAATATAAATGTTACAATGACACAGGCTTTTTCTTTCGTATAACTGCATTGTAATACAAGAGTATTTATGTTTAATATCGCTGAGAAAACCATTCAGTTGTTTCACTAAGCAGTAACAATGTAGTGACGTGTGTTGCTATTCCAATATTCATCCAATCTGTCACATAATGTTTTATGTATTAGCTTTCCAGGTGCACTGACATTACCTTTAACCCGTATTATATAGTGGCTCAAGGCAAATATCGTTCAAAAGCCGTCATTGAACACCTCACGTTTTCACCGCAATGGAATCGTCAGTCAAAACCTAAACATCGAAAATGTGTTAAAATATAACTTCGTTTGATACATACATAACTATACCAGTTTCCTGGAGGAGTAGACTGAGACTAGGAATACTCATGCTGCCATCCACTAATTAAAAGGACGTTAAGCCATATGCGGTCCATATCAAATAAGGTAATTTTAGTTAGTGGACGGTAGACGGCATGTAGGTATGCGTGACTTTTCTCCGGCACGTGTCTTGTTTAATCTGAGAACGTCATCTTGCGTATTTCAAATATTCCATAAACAAATACAACCTTGCCTTTTTAATGACATGATCAACAAACTTACTATTAATATACTATATTTTCCAGAATGCAATCGTCACGGATACCGATTACTTGACAAACCATGAAGGAGGAGGCGATGACGTCGTATCTCGCCGGCCATGGTTCATGCGTGGCGGAGAGCAACGTCCCTGGCAACACGACCCACACGCTAAACTGTTCCCTGAAGACGCACTAGGAGACGACAGGTAACCTATTACAGTTTATGACTCTTTCGTCACAGTCTCCACCGTAGGCGAATCATTTTAGTATACATCCAAACATGCAGAGGTTACAAGGTATTTTATAATCAGATGGTGCCCCACTTGGAAAAAAATTGTGAATCTTAGTAGTTATTACTGTATGAAAATCTGGGCATATGTATTCCACGCAGGCAACAATAGACGCTTATTAAGTTTCACCTTATTTGAAAAAGGCAGTCAAACAGATCGGACATAAATTGCCTTGTTGGTCCAATAAATTAACCACCTAATCGTGAAGAGGATCCTAAAGTTGATTGACAACTGGTGACATATTATGTAGAAATGTGATTTTATGTCTACTTTATTCTTAGAATATAATATATAAGTATATACGATCGCAATGCTGTTGCTGTTATCACCAAGTTAAGTTCTGAAATTATACACATACCTACATAGCTTCAAACCTCATACATTTACCAAGAGGTTTATCATAACAACACTTCGCCATCTACCTTTTTAAATTTCACGTAATAGGGTAATCCTAGTATACCTTACCGAGCAGATATACAGACCGTGCGTAGACCGACGTGATGCAGGTGTGAATTTCTTACAAAAAATTAAATAACATTTTGCCGCACTCAAGAAGCAACCATTACCTCACAATCTCAGCAAGTATAAACGTAAATTAAACCAAGGAACCAACAAGGCAGTCTCATTATAATATTGACATTTAAGGAAAGTAACATTGTGTCATATTTAAGATGAATTACAGTGTGCCTTCGTATTTTCAGAGTCGTCCAGCAATTAATGTATACGCTGCCAAAAGACGAAGATGTGCCTATTAAGAAAATATTACTTGCAAATGGCTTCGGTGCGTGGGGCGTGGCTGCCGGTCGAACTGAGTTTGTCAGAAACAAATGTCCAGTGGACCGGTGTAGCCTGTCGGCAGACCTACGGGACGCCACCCATGCCGACGCCATCATCTACAAAGATCACCATACTATTTTAAATATTAATCGTTCCCCTAACCAGGTTAGTCGGTCTTCAGTACGTAACTTAAACTACATATTAATGTAGTTTCAGTTACGAAGTAATTGATTATTACCCTAGAGATTATTTTACTTACAGCTGTTGGCTTGTGAATTCTAAATGTAATATGGTAGCCGCTTAAGTCATTCCACTTTCTCATTTGTTTAGACTAAAAAGCCACTCACTGCATATAATCTGTTAGGATTCTTTATAGCTGTCGCATATATTCTTAAGTAAGTTGTCAGATACATATACATATATTTTAGGAATGACTGCCAATATTGATTTCATAAATGATGATGATTGAACGGGTCTTTAAATTATATTTAAACGTTAATATGTAATCTGCTGAGATCACAATATTTTGAGTGTACACATGGCTACACATCAAGTTAGACACCCTATATACGCATAACTACGCTACATACAAAATAGAGAATTGTCGGAAAGGGACAGTGCATAGTGGTGTCGATGTAATGGTAAGGATAGAGCGTAACAAAAATATAACGCACTCTCTCGCACAATTCGCAGCGTTCAACTTCTAATAGTTCAAAGTCCAAACAGTCTAGGTTGATGTGTCGCTGTGTGTACCTGATATCTGATATTTTAACATTCCTCCACCGAGATCGTGAGTTTCCTCTGGCTAGCTGATCAAGGTATATTATTCAATTTTCACCCCATTAACGAGTTTTAACATTAGTGTCAAGAGCTGAACCAATGCACAGCTATGTTATGTGACTTGAGTATTAATAAAAGCTATCGTTGGTTCCAGATTTGGATTCTGTATTATCTGGAGTGTCCGTATCACACAGCATCTCTACGGCCATCTTCGTTAGATGTGTTCAATTGGACGTCGACATACCGCCGCGATTCAGACATCGTCGCACCCTACGAACGTTGGGTCTACTACGACCCCCTCATCACAGAGAAAGATCTCGACAGGAATTATGCAGCAAATAAAACAAAAAAGGTTTGTATTGTTGCAATATTTAATAACCGAGAACGTGTATAAGTTATCATCAATAGACTGACTGCTGTTTACAAAACAGTCTTCTACTGAATTACGATTGATGACAGCATGACAATAGGCCTAAATAAGCTCGTGGACCAACTGAACCTATGATTTTGTTGTAAACAAAATGTGAAAGTGACCATCGCCGCTGCCAATTCACTTTGTGACGGTATGAATGGACCGGCTCGCACAGAGGAGTATAACCCTTTGAAATTAAACTACTATCTATATACGGATTTTATCGCGTTATTTATTTTACACTTTATTACAAAATTTTGAAACTGTTACACTACTACTAGATACTATTAAACTTGACAAATTTTTAAGCTAATTAAATTATTAAAACTATTAAAACTATTTATATTTAAGTTTATTTAAGTTTACACTTTCCCCGACGTTTCGGTTGCTTTTCAGCAGCCATGGTCCGTATATAGTAGTTTAATTTCAATGAATAACATTCGCGTAAACAGAAGACAATATTATGAGTATAACCCTTTTACAGGAAACTGTCGTAAGAGCAACACAGTATTTTCCAGATTAAAAAGGTTCGAAGACTCGTATTTTTAGATCTTTTATTCCTTTTCTATCTTTAATTTATTTTCCCAGAGATCAGCAACACAGAACTAATTATAAAGGATTTTCTTTATTATCTATTTTGTATATGGCTATTGCAAGCATTGACGTATATAAGGAGGGACCAGGTTGGCCTTGTCCACCCCAGGATTATCCATCCTAGAATGTTAGGTTTCACCTCAATATTCTAGGGTTGTGTGTAGGCTATCACTGTTTAGATACCAGGCCGTTCCTAGAAAACAAGCCTAGATACGCTAATGGTTGTAAGTGATCATAGGCGACGATACCCGCTGACCATTAAGATAGCCATACAATAGATTAATGTATAAAAAAATGTTCCTATTGATACTGCTCAATTATTGCGGTCTCCACTAATTCATTATGAGTACAAATATCGCTATTGTTAGATTAGTTCTATAGTATAACGCAATATATGACTAATGAATTACCTTCGTATTACTACGAGATTAGGTACTACAGAGAAATGAAAATATAAACAAACAAAACAATACTTGTTATATTGCTTTGTTTTAAACACAAATTCCAACGCACTTGAGGATCATGGAGTTCCCAAGCAAATAATTAACTCACAATAAGCCACATAGCATAATATTCTATCACATTCTATCACATACACACAACACCATCTAGCCCAAACTAAGCAGAGCTTGTACTATGGGTACTAGATGGATAAACATACATAATATACTTTTTTTTAGTAAATACACACATATTATACATAGAAACACCCAGACCAAGACAAACATTCATGTTCATGCACACAAATGTTTGACATGTGCGGGAATCGAACCCGCGACCTCAGGCGTAGCAATCGGTTACACTAACCACTACGCCATCGAGGCCGACGATAATAATGTAGGTATGTATATGGCTTATTATCAATTAATTCCTTTAGTTTGTTATGTACTACTTACTACTGTCTCAGTGGCGCGGTGGGAGTAAACACGACTGCTGTGCAATGAGATGTCGTAATCAATTTTCGGGTCGGACCATCGAAACTATGGCTTTTCTGACAGAAAACATCTTAATAAAAAGTGGTAGGAAATTGGCGGTGTTGCACAGATCTTGCCTCGGAAAGAGTATGGGTGTGATATAAGTGTTTTTCTATCGTAAAATTATCAGGGCGTTCCTTTACCCACATGACTACTTACGTATACCTACCGACTTATTTTGGCTAATCGGCCAAAATACTCAGACGCGGCTTCCGCTATGAAAGTGACGATAGGTTTGTTTAGGCTTTTATTTTGTAAACAATGGTAGACTAGTATGTAACGAATTGTAATCGTTCAAATGGTTATGGGTAGTTTGTCTAAATTATTTATTTTGAAGGCGAAGATATGCGAGGGTGTATAGGGGTTTTTTGAAGAGGTTTAATTAGCCCTAATTGAAATTACTTAAGTTTTCTTATCTAAGAAAGTCATGTTTATGTTCGTTCAGAATTGTTAAGGGTATAGAGCAAGTGATTAAAAAACCCCTTTTAACACCGTTTAAAGCTGATATAATGAACGGTTTAAAAAAACACTTTTCCAGAGTAAATGTAATTATTTATAAATACGTTTATACTAAATAATATTACAATAATAAATGTGGCCAGAATTTTTATTTTAATTTGAGTAGGTACTGCTAAACGTTATTGCGCGTCTAAGCGGGTTTAACAACCTTGACGATATTTGGTCACTTGCCGACATAAGCCAACATCTTCGATGAATCGATGACGGCTCAGTTGAAGTGTTGCTAAGATACATAAAGACGACAGCCTACTTCGGCTTTTCTTGATCTTGATCGACTTCGGTTTGCGAACTAAGTCGGTCATGAGCTCTACGTCGTCGTGTTAACCTAGTAAATGTAAGCTAGCCATTATGTCACAGCATCAATGATGTAGGTACATAGCACGCTTGTAATCAATTAATATGACACAATAGTAAACGTCTCTATTAGCTATGAGGATTTCCTCATTTACACCACAACTATACTTACTACTTTATATTATAAAAAGAGATCACAACTAAACGTTTGTAAGTATAACATAAAACGTTTTAAAACAGATTATCATTTATTTTCTTTGGTATCAGGTGGCGTGGTTCGTATCAAACTGTCACGCGCGGAACCGCCGTCTCCAGTACGCGCGTCATCTCAGCAAGTTTATCCAGGTGGACATTTTCGGCGCGTGTGGATCACACCACTGTCCCCGAACTGACCCCAACTGCCTCGAAATGCTCGATAGAGAATACAAGTTCTACCTAGCATTTGAGAACTCCAACTGTCGTGATTATATCACAGAGAAATTCTTTGTCAATGGACTTCAGTAAGTAAAAACGTTTTATTTTGATACAATATATAGCACGGACGCTGTCGATACTTCAAAATAGGCACAGTACCTACCTAACCTTGAAGACAGAGTACCTAAACTTCAAATTAAATCAAAGTACTGGAGTGTTGTGGAGATCAAGGACTAGTACGAAATATGTTTTCGCCTTAGCTAACCTAAGCTACAACTTGCACTAAGAGCATTATTTATTGTTTTTCCTATTGCAGACATAATGTCCTACCAATAGTGATGGGTGCTCGCGCGTCTGAATATGCTGCAGCGGCGCCACACAATTCTTACGTGCATGTGGAAGAGTTCACGAATGCCGAAGAACTCGCGGCGTACTTGAAGCGCCTTGACGAAGATGATAATTTGTATAATTCCTATTTCAAATGGAAGGTGCGATCACGTTCATATTTTAACGCCAAAGTCTTAATTTATACCAAGTCGCTTTCATCAATTGTACGATAATATAGCAAATATGTTGCCACGAATGAAAAGTATCTAATAAATATGACATAGATTGTAATCAGTTGTAACAAGTAGTGTCGTTTCACAGGGTACGGGTGAGTTCATAAACACATACTTCTTCTGCCGCGTGTGCGCGATGGTGCACGCGAACGAGCGGCGGCAGCGCAGCGCGCACTACGGCGACGTGCAGGCGTGGTGGCGCGACGCCGCCTGCACGCGCACGGACTGGCGCGGCGCCGACGCGCGCGACACGCGCGACAACGGCTAAGCGCGCGCAGCGCCTGCAGCAGACGACGCGCGGCGCAACGCTCGTGTGCGAATATCTAACGTGACATATTTTGCACGTTAAGAGTGACTTTTAGTGGTAATAAAATTTCTTGCCGCATTATATACATATGCAGTGTCAAAGTCAACATTTGCGTTAGAAGTTCGATCACTAGGCTGCACGAGTCGCTCCAATGTGGGTATTTACCTGAGGGTTATGGACAGTTTGCGTTTTCTACCTCTCGACAACTAAACCACACCACGTCTAGAATAATCGCTTCGCGGATCGACGTTGTCCGGCTAATACATCATAGTCATGGAGCACACGCTCGGGCAACCCATTCTAGAGAATTTTTGTATCATGTTAACCGACTCGAAAATTATAATCGCGTCCATTAATTCATAGCGTATCTACACGACAGTGATAGCGCTTCTGTTATATTATTCTTAGATTGCCGGTGTTCGGTATTCGAGTTTTCCCCAATATTTTTGTAACGTGAACTAGTGAGGCGTACAGAAAACGCGCTTTAGATTACTAAGTAAAATAAATGTTATTGGTGCCCAGCGCGGTTGGCTGGCGTTCTGTGTAAATCACTGTGAACGAGACCTGATCTCCTGTTTCTGATACTTAAAAGCCATAGAAAATCGCTTCTGCATTTAGTAAACCTAAATAAATAATAGTAGAACCATGTAAATTGTCAGTTACTATTCCTAAACATTCCATTCTAATTTTACTGTTAATTTTATAGTTGTTTTTTATGAGTGTAAGAGTTTCAAGTATGTTTGTTTTATAATCTAATTTTTATTGTTGTATAACGATAATTTTGTAAATGATTTTAATAATGTTTTGTTTTGCTTTGTATGAATTTACTATGTAGGTACACAATTCATAGATACTTTCTACTTCTAGATAAAGATTTATTATTATTAATACTTTTAAAATCAAACGAATGATTATTATAGCTCACGTTTCTAAAACAATTAGTATAATAAATTTATTTGATTCTAAACTAGACCTAATACTTTTGCTTGGCTTACTTACTGGAATTCAAATTAAAATGTCCTTCATAAATTCGAAACATACCCAAGTACTTAATACAATTGCGGTGACATAAATTATACAACGGATATGTAAGCTAAAGAATATTTAAGTTACATATTTAAATTGTCTAAACTTGAAGTGAGTCTAGTCATGAAGCCATTAAAAAGCACAAATACCAAAAATCTAGTGATTTTACGCACAATTAGCACAATACTAAAGCGAAATTTTTATATTTTAGAAAAGCACAAATGTCTGCATTTTTACTTCTTAAAGAGGTTTTATAGTTTTATGTATGCTTGTTAGTTGCATTAAAATATTATTATTACTAATTTATAAATATATTTCCAGTTCACGAATTATATTTGCTAATAAGTATTTATTTGTTTTGTACATTAATATTGTTGTGTTATGTTATCATTCTTAATGTATGTTATTTCGTACAGTAGAATGTAATTTGATCTTAGGTAAGAAAAAGTTTAGATAAAGGGTTCTGTATTGGACAGACAGGTAAAAGCGATATTTTTTTTACGTATTCTTTAAAATCTAAGCCAGCACGACTTTTTAAGTTACGCTACAAACTGACAAAACAATTTGTAAACGTTAAAATATGTTACTAAAATTATTGTCACTTACATATCCATCAACCCTATCCTGCTTATACAGATCTACTTGTTGTATGTAGAATTGGAGTTATGAGTGTCAAAAGTCACTGAACATAAACCATGCGGTCACAAACTCAACAGCCTCGAGATATACAGCCTGCGCATGTCATCAATAAATGTATTATTGTTTGGTTTGATTGTAGAATTAAATTGTCAATTGAAGTCAAACTGAAAAAGTCCTTAAATAACTCTTAGCTTTTATTAGCCTTTTCTCTACTAGTCTGCTAGTAAAATAATAGATAGACAAATTGGAATCCTTCACTCAACTCAACCATTTGTCTGTCCTTTGTTTTTACCAACATTTTGGACTCAACATTATATGGCTAATTCCTTACAAGCCATAGAATAATGTTTCTTTAATATTTGTCTATTAAAAAGGTCTGATATCAATACAGTGTTATGTGAGCATGAAGCTGGTTTAAATCATGAATTGTTATACAAGGAATATGTTATCCAATGGTGGATGTCATTACATAAATGACAAAATTGTTTAAATTTTTATTGAAAACCAAACCATTCCATTGACTTGTATAGTTACTATGTACCTAATGGATAAATTATGTATATATGTAGGTAAATATTATATAGTAGACAATTACCAACAATTATTTGTACCTATTATATAGAAAGAAAATAAAGTTATACAAATTTCAATGGCATAGAAAATGCATGCAGTTCATGTGTCCTTAGCATGCATTTGTGTGATGTTGAAACCAAGCAATTATATATATTACTTAAATAAATTGCAAGAATGTGACACCAATTAAATTATATAAATAATGTTATCAATAAATAAATCTTTGTTTATCAGTGTAAATGAAAGGCCCATTTGTCAGACAGATAAATAAAATGTAAACAAAACCTTGACAAAGGCCTTTCTAATTGTTGTGATTCAATGAAGTGAAAAATGCTTATTGCAGTACAATTTAACCACTAACATGACACTTAGTGATCATCTCACCAATGAAATAAATGATAATTAAAATATAACTTGTTTTATTTTATAATATAAAACACCTTTTCTTACATACTCATCCTTTAAACATATATTACAAAATATGAACTACATATGCATAAACAATTATCTCATTTGGTAATCAAATCCACAACACACAGTGTAGAGACAGTAACAAGGCAAATGCTTGCCCACTATAAACCAAGAGCAAAAGACAAGTGGAACTTAAACAATCATCATTATAATGTACATTTCATATTGTGACATAAGAACAAAGTCAATAGACTGGTTGTCATATTATAAATAATAAAACTAAGACAACACTTACAACATTTATTGCTGTATTTAAGTTTTAGGATGACCTCAGAGAGCTAATATAATTTTTTAACAAAGCAATATTTTCCAGATTTGTTTGCAATTGCACTTGAACATTAACACATTCAACTACGTAGTTGATGGCATTCTGGAATATACTTTGCGCTTTATGCATGTTCTGAGGAACTAAAACTCCAAACCAACGCAAAGGATTCACTGTATTATCAGCATCATTTTCTATCACCTTTAACTGTTTAACACCATCTTCTTCGGAAGTTTCACACAATGTAGATGCAGAGAAATCTGTACTACTCTCAGTAGGCAATCTTGCTGTGCTCACAGAACTCTGACCCATAATATAGCGAGACTTTGCCAAATGTATACTGCCATTTTGAATACTGGATTCTATATTTAATTCGCAGTTCATTTTATCTTCCATTAAATGCAATTGTTTTAATACAATTTTATCAAGTAATTCACAAGCAACTGCTTTCGTAGGTAGACCTGCATCTGAAAAGAAAACACGATTTATTTTACAAAATAACATCATAAAACAAGATATTTGAAGTGTGAAAAAAATCTTTGTCAAAATAAAAACTATAAATGGAATTAAGCCATATAAAACGTTCATAATAAAATAGCATCTTTTGAAATAACTATATTCAATTCAAATTAACAAGTTTCATTTGTAGTAAATAAGCTAAAATATAAATACTTTTATTTACCTTGCTCCTGCCCAGCCATAGTTTGTTAGTATGTAATATTGTATTACACTTTAAAACAACTTAATTGAAGGTATTAGATAACGTTACAATATTTAAAGCCTTTTAAATTGATATATTTTTCTGGAGATTTGTGTTTTCTACAAACGTTTGCACGATCGCAAATTATTATGTATTTTTGACATTTATGTTCGAATCAGATATCAAAAGTTATAAACGGATTTGGCAATACTGATTAAAATGTCATGTGACCAAACCAGAACTTTTTACAACTGGCTATTTAAAATATTATGGCACATAATTACAAAGTAGCGTAGGTATTACAAAAAGGTTTACGGTTTGTTGCAGCATAACTCTAGCCACAGACATATAATATGTTTATGAACTTTAACATAATGACTTTATTTCTAAACGAAAGGCCATCAATAAACATAATTATATCCATATGAGTAGAGGCCAACTATTATAATTTATAAGGCTCTGGCTCTATCGATTTTATTTATGGTCATTTTAGTTTATCTATCTGTGGCCGAATCGAATAAAATTAAATAAAAATAGCTATGGTTCACGACGCCATCTTATAATTTTCGTCTTTCATGTGATTCATGTGAATAATTATTTCTCCTAACTGAAGATATAAAACGCAGTTATAGTATCTAGTTATTATTAGAAGCATTCTTAAAATAAAACACTAGGCGATGTCGGATAAAAAACGCTCACTGAACGAACTCAGGGTAATAGATCTACGCGCAGAGTTAGAAAAGCGAAACCTAGATAAAACCGGCGTTCGCGGTGTGCTCATACAACGTTTATCAAAGGTAACCGTATGACGTGTATGTAATTACACTAAAATTGCATAAAGCAGACGAAACGCAATGCCTATACATTATTTATTTTCAGCATTTGGAAGAAGAAGGGCATGATCCAGCGACTTATAAATTTGACTTAGCTATTTTGGAACCTAAAACGCCTTCCAAAAGGACACGACGATCTGAAAGTACAATTGATCAAGATTCGGAAGAGACACCGACTATGGAGAATATGATTGTTCAAGACGATGCTGGTGAAGAGGAAGAAACTGAACATACTGAAAAGAAAGAAAAAGTTAGCATCAAGACTCCATCTGAAGTCAATATGGATGTGGATGAAGGTGCAAAAACTACCAGAAAAAGAGATATCAAAGACGAAACTGAAGCAACAGAGTCTAAAAAACCATGTTTTGATAAGGAAACCAGGAATGATGATGATCATAAGATAGAAAATAATACCGATGCCGAAGATAGTATCAACTTGGATATTGGTGATGATGAACTACTCAATGAGGAGGTACGTTTCTATTTCTTCAGTGTTACTGTTAAACTGCCATCGGGTAAATCAAAAGTCTCTAATGGGTTCATGATGGAGATAGACTAGAAGAAGCAATAATTATACAATTTTGTTGTAATATATTTAGTATTATATCATATTGCTGAAATATAGTTATCTTATCATATGTATTTTATTCTTTAATTGTCAAAAGATATCTAACAGCATACAGCACTGTCATTCCAATAAACTATGTCAAAATTGTGTGTAACTTCTATGATTATTAATAGTTACAAACTGGAATGTTGCCAAGCATGCCAATGTAACTAATATTGTTAGAAATTATAGTTATGTTTAACTAACATATGTTTATCTCTTTCAGGCTGACAACAATACTAAAGTTATCAAGAAAGGTAAGCTTAGCATTATGTTTTCATATATTTTAAAACACAAATTATAACTCGATGACCAGTGAATTTATTTTAGTGAAAAGTATTAACACATATCCTAATACAAACATTATATTTGACATATTGCATATGTGGTAAATTTACAACAGCTTCATGTGATCTTTATTAAATAAATGGTATATTTATTTTTTAAATTATAAGCTCATAAATTTTAATATTGACGGTGTTACATAGCAGCACAGATGTCGCTCAAAGTGCAGGTGTTGGACTGCAATATGTATGACAATAAATGCGACACATGGGGTTAGTGCCACATTGCCTTGTGATTCAATTTATCATAATACCAGTTATGTTACAATTAACATACAAAACAAAGACATTGAAACTGTTGCGGTAAACAAGAGTGGAGAAGTATGTACACCAGAAGAAAAAAGACAGACCTGCAAGCACCCCACTAGAAAAAAGCTGCAATACAGATTAAAACAAAAGCTTAAAGAAAGAGGAAGCAGGCATTGCTAACTACCTGGGAGGATCACCCTTGAAACAAGCTCACAATGAGGTGGCTTCCATTATGGTGTTTGTGTAATTTAAGTCACAGGGCATTTCCAGTCACTACAGCACTCCAATGCCCTACAGTTATGTTTGCTTTACAATGGATATAGTGGCTAATAGCTACTATACTGCTCCATATCCAGATGGTGGTGCTAATGTCGAATCAAGTTTTCAGGTCAGGAATTTTTGTATTAACAACATGCAAGCATGAAAATCGCGAAATATCTACTGTGCAATATATCGACGCAAGACCGGAGAGGCAGGGTAGGCCGCTCCCGAGTATCGGCGAGCGACCTGCGCTGACTCAGCTGATAATGCGACTGACGTAGATGAGGCGGTGCGGGAGGACGACGACGCGGCCGAGCCGGCGAGCGACAAGTCCGCGCCGGCCGACCCCGCGGCCAACGGAGACGACGAGCCGGCCGACAACCAACATCAAGTAAACTCCGAAGCTCCCGCCACTAGGTTGGTGACCGTCGACGGCGACGACGACGCCCGCGCGCATCTATAACTACTCCGATAATTTCGACATTCGATAGCTTTTTTCGTTATCACTACAAAGTTTTGCACCAAATGATTTGGACTTCCTGGCGGCTCTTCGGATACAGTAATCGCAGTGTGTTGATAATAAGACTGCTGACACCATCGCACGTGATTGCCGGCCTTCCAGCTGCGGCACGCTACCCACGACTACTGGCTGTTAGAAGATCGCCGTGCCTCAGTTACTGGTTGACGCCGGCTGCTCCTACACGACGTGTGTGTGCAAGGCGGCGACTTACAGTACATCGTGGAACAGCCCTTCTAGTCCTGTTCAAATGCAGTGGAGTACTGGTGCAAAACTTTGTAGATGATTGAGTGTTACTACGACATTTCTAAAATCCTCCTATATGTCATCAAAGCTCGCACAATTTACGGAACTTGTGCTCATAATCTTGTTTAAATTTCTTTTCTTGCATAACATTGTTTCTAATAATATTGTTTTACTCGATTATTTAATAATTCTATTTAATTTTTTCAGTAATGAGGGTGAGAAAACTGATAAAGAACAAAAAGGTAAGATAGTTTCAAATCTTTTTACTATTTTTGTTCTGATAAGTGGCTATGGTTTGCTAACTGAACAAAGTACGTGCTCATAAGTTAATTGTTACACTCATGCCGACATTTTCGGGTTAGGCTTTCTAGTTTAGTACTCAACTATAATATTGTACAGAGTAACCTGTCGTCGAGGCGTGTCCAATTACTATTAACATAAAGTATTAAAATTTTAACTGTTGTTTGAGACACTGCATCTAAAGATTATTGCTTGATCTGCAAAAACAACACACAATTGGACCAAATTTTTTATTAAATTTATTTTAGATGAGAAAGAAAAGGATGGCGATGGTGATAAAAAAGAGAAAAAGGATGAAAATAAAGAAGGTGGCGCGAGGAACTTGTGGGTCAGTGGATTGTCGAGCGATACTCGTGCTAAAGACCTGAAACAATTGTGCAGCAAACATGGAAAGGTAACTAATAGTTTTACATAGTATGGTCTATCAACTTAAATTTAGAACGATTGCTAACGGTAGAAAATCAGTTTAAAATAAAATCAAAAATTGCGAGTATAGTAGTAGTATGATGTTATTATATTATTCACAACTAATTTGAAATATTATATTAGTATCTCAAGTCTTGCAACTTCATCTCCTAATATCTTTTTTATACAATGTAGGTAATTGGAGCTAAAGTGGTGACTAATGCAAAAACCCCTGGGTCCCGTTGCTATGGTTACGTGACCATGGCTAGTGCTCAAGATGCTGAAAACTGTATTAAAAATTTACACAGGACAGGTAAATTACTTTGGAACATTTTTATACATTTGTATTATTAGTTTGTTAAGGTCTATAATCAAAAATATATTTTTCAGAATTGCATGGACGTATGATATCTGTCGAAAAGGCGAAGTCGGAGTCAGAATCGGCGTCGCGTCGGCAGCCCTCGGCGCGGTCAGAACGACGATCAAGCAAGGAACGCAAAGATGAACCCAAGGAGGGTGAGGTAAGAAAAATAAACTAGCGCCTTAACATACCTTAGTCTAATTGGTATATAGAATAGACTTTTTTTCACTGCATAGCATTGTGTTTTAGTTGTCGACTCGCCATTGCCACTGCGGCGAGTGTTTTGGGTTCGAATCCCACACAGGACAAAAATTTGTGTTCCGAGCCTGAGTGTTCTTTATTTCCGTTGTTTGCAAAGTGCCCCGCGATTCAGATATTATTGCTAATGCGGCAAATGCATGAATTTAATTTAAAGAATCAGGAAGTTAGATTAAGATTATTTTTCATATGTATTATATTATTTCTATAGGATAGCAAGGAGGGGATAGAAAAATTTGCCGAGGTTAAACCGAAAAAGGAAGGAGATGTGTCCGGCGCAGAGAGCAATAGATCGACGTCACGAACACGTGAAAAGTCTCATCGATCGGATAAGGTAGGGTCTTCCTCAGAATATGAATCGAATACAGGCAGCTGCAAATGACTGTACTAATCAGCAAAATGCATTTCAGGATCGGCAAAAGCGTAGCACTAGGAGCCGCGAGCGCAGGAGGTCGCCCAGGGAGGTGCTATCCTTTTCAAAAATTTGGGTGAGCCTACAAAATCAATAAATTTAGCGTTGTCACCAGTTACTGCCTTTATTTAGTTTATAGAGGGTGCTGATTGAATTAAGTACCTGCAATACTTTAGTATGGATTTAAATAATATATAACGTTTTCTTTACTAAGAAAACGTTATATATTATTTTACTAGAAACCTGAAGTTATTTTATTTGAAACTAGCTTTTGCGCTTATCTCTGCCCGCTTCGTACCTACATCAATAAAAAGAAGCCTATGTCCTTGCCCAGGTTTTAAACTACCTCTGTAATTTTTTTTATCCAAATTGGTTGAGTGGTTTAGCCGTTGAATAGGTAACAGACAGACAGAGTTACCTTCGAATTTATAATATTATTAAGTAAGGATTAGCAATAGAATCGTTCGTTCAGTATACATAAATAGTACTAAACTTTTGCGCTATATGAAGATAATGTATCTGCAGTAGTGAGACACATTTAAACACACCAGCATTGTTAATTGGGAGTAATATTTTTATAACGTCAATTATTATAAAACCTGATTACTTTATCACGAAATAGTTCTTAACCATTCTGACAGTCTGAAGCTTAATAAGTGGGACGGGAAATGTTATTCAACACGATTATATGTAAAAAAATACCTACGGGCGCGGGCAGCGACCGATCATTGACACGCTTGGTGACTATAATCGTGCGTAGAAATCAATACAACGAAACCAGCTGATAACTTTGTGAGTTATTTATATTTTTATCGCGTATTATTTAATTTCCAATAATAATACGGGATTTTCTGATTTTGTGTATACTAAAAATAACGATGTATATAAAATTATTTTCATAATTGTATCGCTAAATATTTATTTATTATAATTGTATTTATTTATTTATTTGGACATCCAGTAGTTGTTACATTATTTTTACATAACTAAATAAGATCATAAATAATAACTAAATGCACAACATTTTAAGGTGTCACAGCATGCATAATTATGGTGAAACACCGTTATCTTAAATAATAATAAAAAAATATCACGAGATCGTGTAAATTGTATTCATCATCCACACAAGATAAGCACCTAATTGTATATTGACCCTATGCATTGTACCTGTGACCCTTGACCGTACGCTAGCAACCGTATAATCTGATCGTATTATTTTATATATTACTAGCTGACCCGCGCAATTTCGTCTGCTTCATATAAGACAATTTTCCCCGTTGCAACATTTTTCATTGTTACTCCGCTCCTATTTGTCGTAGCGTGATGTTATATAGCCTATAGCCTTCCTCGATAAATGGCCTATCCAACACTAAAGTAATTTTTCAATTCGAACCAATAGTTCCTGAGATTAAAGCTTTCAAACAAACGAACTCTTCAGCTTTATAATATTATATATATAATTAGTATAGATTGTGTAATTAATAGCAGTTGCCATTATAAAACTAATGAACAATTATTGATATAAAAAAACATTTTTCTTTCATTTTGATATTTTGCAGGTGATTAAATCAGCACACTGTATTTGTCTTAAAAATGAATCTGTTAGATTTCTCACATTTAGGAACGACAGGTTAACCGCACCAGTGAAGCATTCCAGGTCACACTGAAAGTTTTAGAAAATAAAATACGGATTGATAGATTGATAGAGAGCCTGTAATATTTTTATTGCTTTCCGAAGTAGTCTCCGTGAGCCCACTCTTCTTTAGAGATCTCGTCCACGCCTTTTGAAAAAGGTTTTCACGGCATCTTCAAGGTTCATAAAACGAATTCCTCTAAACGAATCTTTTTCATTTTTGGAAATAAATAAAACTCAGTTTGGGATTATAAGGAAGATGACTCACTTACTGCACACCTTCGATAGGCAAATATTCGATAGTTCGCCTGGCCGAGTGAGCTGCAGCGTTGTCGTGGTGGAGTGGACTCCTGCTTCTTGGGCGCTGCTGTCTAACATTTGCCAAGACAACTGATAAACAATGGCTGTCATTGACACTAATCTGCAGTAACAGTTATTTTATCTTCTAGCATGATTGTTTCGAAATGACTCGTCCGTCCAAAGAATGAGGCAATCATCTTTTTCCCTTGACCTCTGCTTTTCTTTACTTTTGTCGGCTAAATCTTCGAATGGAAATATCCATTGCGCAGATTGTATTTCGGTTTCAGGTTCTTAACAATATATTCAGCTTTCATCAATTGTGATGATGTCATATACAGCATTCGAGTCACTTCCATCATACTTTTCAAGCATTGAGCGGCACCAATCCAAACGACGGCGTTTTTGGTCTTCAGTTAAATTATGAGGTATCTATTTAGTACAACAAAGCTTTCTGACGCATAAATGTTCATGTGAGACTTTCTGTACTTAACTCATACCAATGCCTAAAGCTGACTGAATCTGTTGATGTTTTACCCTTTTATCAGCTTCTACCATTAGCAGCACAGCTCTCACGTTATCTTAAGTAGTCGCTGTAGAAGGTCGTCTTCATCGAGAATCATCAGTGAGTTTGCTTCGACCACGTTTAAACTCATTAAAGCAGTTGTAAACAGGGGCACGAGATAGGGCTTCGTAATGAAATGCCAGTTGAAGTCGATCGTAACATTGTTGTCGAGTAAGTCCACAACAAAAGTCGTAATAAATCATTGAGCGAAAATTGTCTCTAATCAAATCCATTTCGACGTACGACAGACACTATTAAAATTGCCGTCAAATGTAATACCAAATGACATATTATTATTATGAATTCATTACACATCTACAGGTTCCCAAAGAATTCCTAACTAGAAATTTAAATAAATTTTTCATCGGCTGCTTTTCTTATAGGCCTATTTTAAAAACTTTTAGTGTGACTCACGTACTATCGACTTGAGCGAGGGTTGATCATTTAAGAAAAATTTTCGCTTGCGCATGTTGACTTTAAGTGACTCCGCCCTCCACCCGACCAAGTGTTGGCCTGCTATGCGATTTTAACCTTAAGAGTGGTGATCCGTCGCTCAAGTCGATAGTATATAAGTACGATTTTCGCCGTGCGGTAGCCGCGCATCAAATCGTTTCATTGGTCGCAGTTGACTGAAATGACTATTCGGACTGTGCGGTGATTGTCTACGAAAATGTTGAGTAAAACATGTTTTACGAGTTCTACTCAACGTTTTCGTTTATGTTTTACGTGTGTCTAAATAAATAAAAGAACATTTACACGGTCGATTGTAATCAACCACCGCATTCGAAAAAAGTCGAAGCTACTATTCTACTTTACTGTGTGCGTTGCGTTGCGTCGTCGCAGCGGATCAACGACCTTGCTGCGTTGGAGCGGTGCGGTTATGATGAGTGATAAATTTAATAATAATGTTATGCTATGCACGCCAAAATTAGATTGAATTATTTAATAGTAATAATAATAATAATAATACATTTTATTTAATAAATTTAAGTCTTTACACAACTCATTACAGGTTACTTATTGTATTAAATTCACATTAAAACTATATTTAATCTAAAGAAAAACATTTACAATTTAAATATTGGACACAAAAAGATTTGTTTATGAAGTCTGTTTTTATATTGTATTACCTGAACTAGGTCAGAGATCTGTGATTGAAATGATAGCTATAGGTAGATACCTATCCAAGTAGTATGTCAAAAAAAATGTGGTAACAGTAGAACTATCGCGTGTGCAGAAGGAGCGCGACGTGGCGCGCGCGCGCGAGCGCTCGCGGGCGGCGCGCGAGGAGGAGCGCCGCCGCCGCGCCGCCGAGGACGCGCTGCGCGAGCGCGAGCGCCGCCAGCGCCAGGAGAAGCACCGCCTCGCGCTCGAGCGAGAGAAGCTGCGCGCTGAGAGGTAACAGTAGAGCTATCACGTGTGCAGAAGGAGCGCGGCGTGGCATGCACCAACTGGCGGTGCAGCACAGCGTTGCAAAGGGATTGTTATACGACCAATAAAAGTATGACTTAATATAGCTGTCATCTTAAGTACAAAAACAAAGCTGCGGCATGCGTAGGCAGTCTTCGAAATGACTCGTTGTCCCTGGAAACGCTTCTGCTTTGGAGACGCCGATGCAAGGCGGTGTGCGAAGTAGCGCCAGCGTCCTGTGTCCTCATTATTAGCTTTACGTCAGAATTGCAACGTTACGCGTGTTGTAAAGAAGAATTGCATGCCTAAGGTCGCTGCCTCTTGCCTCAGGACGTAACGGCCCACCTGGAAACGTTCTTTAATTAATACGTACATTCATAACTAAATCATAAGTTATGTAGTTTTAATAACGGATGATACCAATTTGCCTTGCTAATTATGTGTATTTTAATAACAGGGAGAAGATTGAGCGCGAAAAGAACGAGCTACTTCGTTTAGAGCGCGAACGTCACAGACTAGAAAGAGAGAAGTTGGAACTAGAGAGACTTGAACTGAAACGTGCTCAATTAAGGTAAGTGCTTAATTTTTTTGAAATAAATGTTTTTAATTTTTGTTATTAATTAAATTTATTCTATCGTATCAAAACGACAGCCAACATTTAGAAAGGACATGGCCAAGTTTTGTATGGGCGTTTGCCTAGTTGTAGAATTTAATTTACAGCAATGATTTTTGTTATTTTATATTCGTGAATATTGGCACATTAAGTTGCTATATGTAAAAATCTCAAAGAACTTGTCAGTACAACGTACTAGACGTAAACAGTTTCACTGAACCTGCAATCAGATTGCAGACAAATGTGTAGAGAATAACATTTGCTATTAAAAAAACTCTAGGCGCTTTATTAAAGTAACGAAGATTATTGTGAATTATTATTATTACGGTTAAGTGAAATGATTTTGGAGTAACTAAGCATGTAAACTAAGTACAGGTCATCTGAATTAAGACTTTTTAACTTCTTATTGATAAACATTGATGCAACTGGGTAAGAGTCTCAAACAAATGTGACAATAATAACATTCGAAACTTATGTTTTTCTATAAAGTACATTTCAGCAGGCCAAAACCAAGGCCATATCCTTAAATGTATTTTTATAGTTTAATTACCAATTAATGAGGAAAACACAAAACAAAAGGCATCCCTGCAAGTCAATTCCAATAGAAACCCAAAATAGCATCCAAAACAGAATATCTACAAAATAAAACCAAAAAATACCTGTAAATAATTATTTATTTGTTATAGGAAATACATATACTTAGGTACACTAATCGGCAATGAGTATACATTTGTATACAATATAGAATATTAAGTAAAATAATCTAAAGATTTTGTTAGAATGTTCTAATATTCTTGAATTGGTACTAATATGTTGTCTAAAAATCCTGCTGGAGCTTGAATATCATTTTGGTGTCTTGCCCAACCAAGGTACCAGATTATTGTCATAACGTGACAACAACAACCAACAGTCCTGTTCCCTACAAGGCAATTACAATAGTAACCCAAAATAGCGTCCAAGACAGAATCACTACTGTGTTCAGTGTCATATAAAACATACGAAAAATAAATTCTTTGAGAAACATGACGTGATTTAATACGTCCTCTTAATAAATAAGGATTATTACCACCAACTCGAATTGTCATTTCAAGGGAGTGTTCAACTTCTGGACACACTTCAACAACATAGATACCATTATCCCTAACATGTTCACCGAAGTATGAACGTGCTTGTTTCACCTGATATGGGCCAAGTGCAAATAACATTAGATCATTGTATGTAAAAACGGGGAAATTATTTAGTTGAGGTAAGTTACCATCAATACGGGAAAACATAAGTCGTCTTCTGTTTAAGTTATAATCATTGATAAATTGTCCAAGATGATTAGGTTCATCCATAAATCGCAATGCCCTTTGTATTATACTTTCAGCATTAGGAACATCCCTTAAGACAGGATGGAATTTATTTAATAGAGCCCCAGCAATTCTGAAGTCAACCATTAAATGTGTTGAGGCATTATTAAAATATCTTTGTCTGAACAGTTTAAAATCTCGTTTAAACCTTCCGTTCACGACTTCCACAACCCATCTACATAGTGTCACCTTACGGCTTTTATTAGCTTGTGAACATGTAAGTTGGCTTGCCCCATCATCTAATGATTCAGGTTTATATACACGGTAATTACAATTTTGCAGCAAAGGGAGGGCATCCCTGAAACCCCTATCTAAAACAAAAATGTCATTTTCTCTAAAAAGTCTTCGAAACAAACCATTTTCATTTTGAAACAAGTGTGTCATAATTTCAGCATCGGTTTGGGTGGCAGCATAAGGTCCTACTGCATCGATGATGTGACCATCACAAGATACAATCAGGAATGGTTTAATCAAATTGTCATATTTGTGCAAACTATATGTCTTCTTTTGAAACATATAGTTTGCACTTTTCTGTAAGTATATATAAGTCCCATCAAATATTGCGATTGCAGGTCTATCTCCACTTATAGGCTCCTCAGGATCACCTAATAAAGCTTGAGGTATCCTCAAGTTTCTATCAGATATTTCCCTATGGGAGATATGGTTTACACCAATATTATTGGGTACAAAATGCTCATTGAGACATAACCTAACTTTTTTCATTATTAGTTCCAATGTTGACCTAGGTAAATCAAAAAGAGTGGCCAAGCGTCTATTACTATCACCTGTTCTTAGTTTAATTAAATATATAGCTAAAGCTCGTTTAGGTTGCTTAACATTTAAATGAGGTAAAAGATTATATAGAATTAAAAACTGGGGTACTGTAAGACCTGTCCAATAATGACATAAGTGGTTCGGCATTTCAGAGACATTTTCAAAGTTCAAAAAATTGTCTTTTGACTTCATAATATTAATTATGTCTTCTATATGGAAAGCGCTAAATGTAGAATGTGTCTCATTCATTCGAGGCAATAAATGCCATTGGTCACTGTATAAATGTATTTCACACACTCTACAGCTCCGAGGAACATAGAAATTATGCTCTTGCAATAACACTTTTTTAAGGAATTGTGGGATCAAATGCAATGTTCTATTTCTACATTGGTGAAATATACAGTGAGCAGATGTAATTGAAGCCCGCATATAACTAGGTAATGATATAACATTTTCCCTTCGAAGTGGCACATTTTGAACAGGCGGTAACGGTGGTGGCTCTGGTGGGTTAATCACTTGAACATTGGGGGTTGCTACATTGCCGTCCGAAGCCAATTCCTGTATGTCTCTTGATGAGTCAAGCCCTGCCTGTCTATGGGCTCGCATCCAACACAGATGACAAACATAGTTGTTTCTTGAAAGCTGAAAATAAACACAGATTAAAGCTTATGTTGTATGTATATATGTTTATATATTATTAAAGATGGAAAATACATAACGAAAATATAAAATATAAATATTTGATTACAATCATAAATACATGAAAGATAATTTTTTTATAGATTGATACAATTAGATATTTACAATGACGAAAACAAAGTGCTTACCAGGTAATTAGTACTTTGAGGCACTAGAACTGCCAGCAATGGACTATCCATACTGACATTATGGTGCCTTATTTTTCTAACCGATTTTCCACAACCAAGGCAAACCAAGTTATGTCCCAGTAGTCTCCCATGTTCACCAGCTTCAGTATTTAATAATAAGAAGCACGGATGACAAATAAATGTTTCCAGAGGCAACTGAAAATAACATGCACTGTTAATGTCGCGTAACCAAAAATATAAAAATCTGATTAAGTTTTTCTACTTCAAATTCATACCTGAGTTTGAGCATTGGTTATCCAACGCGAAAGTCTTGTTTGATGGTGTGCAGAAAGCGAGGATATGAGATGCCTCTGCAACCTTTGCACGGCTATCCCGCAGTTAATGCACCTCATATTGATCCACAACACAAATCCGATAATATCCAAAAAGTAAGTATCAGTCCGTAGAGATAAGCCAGGGTCAAATATATCAGAATATAATATCAGTCCGTAGAGATAAGCCAGGGTCAAAAATATTAGAAAATAATCGCACGCAAAACACAAACACAGTACTCGTATGTAACGACGAATCTGAATGACATTACTTTGACATTGGACATAGACATAGATTGTCAAGCAACTACACGCGTTCCGTTATGCGCATTATTTTTTAGTATTAAATAAAAAAATAAAAACTAACTTACGCCTCAACATTATATATTACTATATAATTATTTTATTTAAGGTAAGAAATACCTACTCGAATAGTTTAAATTAATAAAATAAGATCATTTCTCGTCCTTATCCGCAAGTAGTAAGCATGTAAGGTACGGAACGTCCATTACTATATTATTTTTTTCTGTGGTCCATTATGGCGGATGTTCTTCGGTATATTGTATTTCAATAGCGTGACTTCATATTTTGAAATAAAATCTGACAAGTTCAGAGAGGCTAAAAACTATGTGTTAATACATTTTTCTATTTCTGTTTTACAATGTATTTACTATGTTTGTGTAAATGGAATGTCATTTTTTGTCCACATCCTTTATTAATATTGTTACGCCCAGTGTCATCTCTCGGCATTGTGGGGAAGATTCGGCAGTTCCGTCTAATAATTTATTACACCTCCATCTATTGACATCTTACGGAACTACGTAGTATGGGTACGCGAAGCGTAGAGAGAACGCTGGCACATTCTCTAATCTTCTTACTGGTTACATACCGGGTATGGCGTTACTAGAAAACTCTAGAAATGCTTTAACCGCGTAAAAAGAGGGAAGGCCAGCGCGAGTCAGTTTACAATCGTAAGCGATCAATTATACATCGGAGCGAATGGAAGCGAAAATACAACGGAGTTTGAAGCAGTTACAGTGGAAAAGTGTAGTATAGTGTTTGTTGTATTTTAAATGTATTTGTGTGTTTGAATAAAACGTGTTTTAGTCGGTAATATTGTTTACATTATTATCCTTCGAACCTAGCACGTAACAATATAAACTGGGTAACTTCATTATTGAATGTTCACAAATAATAATATTTTATAGTTAATCACTAAAATACACGTGCCGCGTGCGCAGGTTGGAGGAGGAGCGGCGCAAGCGCGGCTACGAGGGCAGCGCGTACCGCAAGGCGGCCAGCCCGCCGCCCGAGCCCGCCTACGAGCGCGACTCGCGCCACAAGCGCCCGCCGCCGCCGCCCATGGTACGCGCCACACACACACACACACTCTCCTAGCTCGGCGTGTCACTATACAAGCGCGGCTACGAGGGCAGCGCGTACCGCAAGGCGGCCAGCCCGCCGCCCGAGCCCGCCTACGAGCGCGACTCGCGCCACAAGCGCCCGCCGCCGCCGCCCATGGTACGCGCCACACACACACACACACTCTCCTAGCTCGGCGTGTCACTATACAAGCGCGGCTACGAGGGCAGCGCGTACCGCAAGGCGGCCAGCCCGCCGCCCGAGCCCGCCTACGAGCGCGACTCGCGCCACAAGCGCCCGCCGCCGCCGCCCATGGTACGCGCCACACACACACACACACTCTCCTAGCTCGGCGTGTCACTATACAAGCGCGGCTACGAGGGCAGCGCGTACCGCAAGGCGGCCAGCCCGCCGCCCGAGCCCGCCTACGAGCGCGACTCGCGCCACAAGCGCCCGCCGCCGCCGCCCATGGTACGCGCCACACACACACACACACTCTCCTAGCTCGGCGTGTCACTATACAAGCGCGGCTACGAGGGCAGCGCGTACCGCAAGGCGGCCAGCCCGCCGCCCGAGCCCGCCTACGAGCGCGACTCGCGCCACAAGCGCCCGCCGCCGCCGCCCATGGTACGCGCCACACACACACACACACTCTCCTAGCTCGGCGTGTCACTATACAAGCGCGGCTACGAGGGCAGCGCGTACCGCAAGGCGGCCAGCCCGCCGCCCGAGCCCGCCTACGAGCGCGACTCGCGCCACAAGCGCCCGCCGCCGCCGCCCATGGTACGCGCCACACACACACACACACTCTCCTAGCTCGGCGTGTCACTATACAAGCGCGGCTACGAGGGCAGCGCGTACCGCAAGGCGGCCAGCCCGCCGCCCGAGCCCGCCTACGAGCGCGACTCGCGCCACAAGCGCCCGCCGCCGCCGCCCATGGTACGCGCCACACACACACACACACTCTCCTAGCTCGGCGTGTCACTATACAAGCGCGGCTACGAGGGCAGCGCGTACCGCAAGGCGGCCAGCCCGCCGCCCGAGCCCGCCTACGAGCGCGACTCGCGCCACAAGCGCCCGCCGCCGCCGCCCATGGTACGCGCCACACACACACACACACTCTCCTAGCTCGGCGTGTCACTATACAAGCGCGGCTACGAGGGCAGCGCGTACCGCAAGGCGGCCAGCCCGCCGCCCGAGCCCGCCTACGAGCGCGACTCGCGCCACAAGCGCCCGCCGCCGCCGCCCATGGTACGCGCCACACACACACACACACTCTCCTAGCTCGGCGTGTCACTATACAAGCGCGGCTACGAGGGCAGCGCGTACCGCAAGGCGGCCAGCCCGCCGCCCGAGCCCGCCTACGAGCGCGACTCGCGCCACAAGCGCCCGCCGCCGCCGCCCATGGTACGCGCCACACACACACACACACTCTCCTAGCTCGGCGTGTCACTATACAAGCGCGGCTACGAGGGCAGCGCGTACCGCAAGGCGGCCAGCCCGCCGCCCGAGCCCGCCTACGAGCGCGACTCGCGCCACAAGCGCCCGCCGCCGCCGCCCATGGTACGCGCCACACACACACACACACTCTCCTAGCTCGGCGTGTCACTATACAAGCGCGGCTACGAGGGCAGCGCGTACCGCAAGGCGGCCAGCCCGCCGCCCGAGCCCGCCTACGAGCGCGACTCGCGCCACAAGCGCCCGCCGCCGCCGCCCATGGTACGCGCCACACACACACACACACTCTCCTAGCTCGGCGTGTCACTATACAAGCGCGGCTACGAGGGCAGCGCGTACCGCAAGGCGGCCAGCCCGCCGCCCGAGCCCGCCTACGAGCGCGACTCGCGCCACAAGCGCCCGCCGCCGCCGCCCATGGTACGCGCCACACACACACACACACTCTCCTAGCTCGGCGTGTCACTATACAAGCGCGGCTACGAGGGCAGCGCGTACCGCAAGGCGGCCAGCCCGCCGCCCGAGCCCGCCTACGAGCGCGACTCGCGCCACAAGCGCCCGCCGCCGCCGCCCATGGTACGCGCCACACACACACACACACTCTCCTAGCTCGGCGTGTCACTATACAAGCGCGGCTACGAGGGCAGCGCGTACCGCAAGGCGGCCAGCCCGCCGCCCGAGCCCGCCTACGAGCGCGACTCGCGCCACAAGCGCCCGCCGCCGCCGCCCATGGTACGCGCCACACACACACACACACTCTCCTAGCTCGGCGTGTCACTATACAAGCGCGGCTACGAGGGCAGCGCGTACCGCAAGGCGGCCAGCCCGCCGCCCGAGCCCGCCTACGAGCGCGACTCGCGCCACAAGCGCCCGCCGCCGCCGCCCATGGTACGCGCCACACACACACACACACTCTCCTAGCTCGGCGTGTCACTATACAAGCGCGGCTACGAGGGCAGCGCGTACCGCAAGGCGGCCAGCCCGCCGCCCGAGCCCGCCTACGAGCGCGACTCGCGCCACAAGCGCCCGCCGCCGCCGCCCATGGTACGCGCCACACACACACACACACTCTCCTAGCTCGGCGTGTCACTATACAAGCGCGGCTACGAGGGCAGCGCGTACCGCAAGGCGGCCAGCCCGCCGCCCGAGCCCGCCTACGAGCGCGACTCGCGCCACAAGCGCCCGCCGCCGCCGCCCATGGTACGCGCCACACACACACACACACTCTCCTAGCTCGGCGTGTCACTATACAAGCGCGGCTACGAGGGCAGCGCGTACCGCAAGGCGGCCAGCCCGCCGCCCGAGCCCGCCTACGAGCGCGACTCGCGCCACAAGCGCCCGCCGCCGCCGCCCATGGTACGCGCCACACACACACACACACTCTCCTAGCTCGGCGTGTCACTATACAAGCGCGGCTACGAGGGCAGCGCGTACCGCAAGGCGGCCAGCCCGCCGCCCGAGCCCGCCTACGAGCGCGACTCGCGCCACAAGCGCCCGCCGCCGCCGCCCATGGTACGCGCCACACACACACACACACTCTCCTAGCTCGGCGTGTCACTATACAAGCGCGGCTACGAGGGCAGCGCGTACCGCAAGGCGGCCAGCCCGCCGCCCGAGCCCGCCTACGAGCGCGACTCGCGCCACAAGCGCCCGCCGCCGCCGCCCATGGTACGCGCCACACACACACACACACACACTCTCCTAGCTCGGCGTGTCACTATACAAGCGCGGCTACGAGGGCAGCGCGTACCGCAAGGCGGCCAGCCCGCCGCCCGAGCCCGCCTACGAGCGCGACTCGCGCCACAAGCGCCCGCCGCCGCCGCCCATGGTACGCGCCACACACACACACACACTCTCCTAGCTCGGCGTGTCACTATACAAGCGCGGCTACGAGGGCAGCGCGTACCGCAAGGCGGCCAGCCCGCCGCCCGAGCCCGCCTACGAGCGCGACTCGCGCCACAAGCGCCCGCCGCCGCCGCCCATGGTACGCGCCACACACACACACACACTCTCCTAGCTCGGCGTGTCACTATACAAGCGCGGCTACGAGGGCAGCGCGTACCGCAAGGCGGCCAGCCCGCCGCCCGAGCCCGCCTACGAGCGCGACTCGCGCCACAAGCGCCCGCCGCCGCCGCCCATGGTACGCGCCACACACACACACACACACACTCTCCTAGCTCGGCGTGTCACTATACAAGCGCGGCTACGAGGGCAGCGCGTACCGCAAGGCGGCCAGCCCGCCGCCCGAGCCCGCCTACGAGCGCGACTCGCGCCACAAGCGCCCGCCGCCGCCGCCCATGGTACGCGCCACACACACACACACACTCTCCTAGCTCGGCGTGTCACTATACAAGCGCGGCTACGAGGGCAGCGCGTACCGCAAGGCGGCCAGCCCGCCGCCCGAGCCCGCCTACGAGCGCGACTCGCGCCACAAGCGCCCGCCGCCGCCGCCCATGGTACGCGCCACACACACACACACACACACACTCTCCTAGCTCGGCGTGTCACTATACAAGCGCGGCTACGAGGGCAGCGCGTACCGCAAGGCGGCCAGCCCGCCGCCCGAGCCCGCCTACGAGCGCGACTCGCGCCACAAGCGCCCGCCGCCGCCGCCCATGGTACGCGCCACACACACACACACACACACTCTCCTAGCTCGGCGTGTCACTATACAAGCGCGGCTACGAGGGCAGCGCGTACCGCAAGGCGGCCAGCCCGCCGCCCGAGCCCGCCTACGAGCGCGACTCGCGCCACAAGCGCCCGCCGCCGCCGCCCATGGTACGCGCCACACACACACACACACTCTCCTAGCTCGGCGTGTCACTATACAAGCGCGGCTACGAGGGCAGCGCGTACCGCAAGGCGGCCAGCCCGCCGCCCGAGCCCGCCTACGAGCGCGACTCGCGCCACAAGCGCCCGCCGCCGCCGCCCATGGTACGCGCCACACACACACACACACACACACTCTCCTAGCTCGGCGTGTCACTATACAAGCGCGGCTACGAGGGCAGCGCGTACCGCAAGGCGGCCAGCCCGCCGCCCGAGCCCGCCTACGAGCGCGACTCGCGCCACAAGCGCCCGCCGCCGCCGCCCATGGTACGCGCCACACACACACACACACTCTCCTAGCTCGGCGTGTCACTATACAAGCGCGGCTACGAGGGCAGCGCGTACCGCAAGGCGGCCAGCCCGCCGCCCGTGCCCGCCTACGAGCGCGACTCGCGCCACAAGCGCCCGCCGCCGCCGCCCATGGTACGCGCCACACACACACACACACACTCTCCTAGCTCGGCGTGTCACTATACAAGCGCGGCTACGAGGGCAGCGCGTACCGCAAGGCGGCCAGCCCGCCGCCCGAGCCCGCCTACGAGCGCGACTCGCGCCACAAGCGCCCGCCGCCGCCGCCCATGGTACGCGCCACACACACACACACACTCTCCTAGCTCGGCGTGTCACTATACAAGCGCGGCTACGAGGGCAGCGCGTACCGCAAGGCGGCCAGCCCGCCGCCCGAGCCCGCCTACGAGCGCGACTCGCGCCACAAGCGCCCGCCGCCGCCGCCCATGGTACGCGCCACACACACACACACACTCTCCTAGCTCGGCGTGTCACTATACAAGCGCGGCTACGAGGGCAGCGCGTACCGCAAGGCGGCCAGCCCGCCGCCCGAGCCCGCCTACGAGCGCGACTCGCGCCACAAGCGCCCGCCGCCGCCGCCCATGGTACGCGCCACACACACACACACACACACTCTCTCTCACAATTTTACCATACAATATCATTACTTTTTTGTATCGCGTAGATTAGAGGGAATACAATTACAGAATAGAAAACGAAACAACCTCAAATGCAAAGAAAGAACGACAATTACCACTTGTGCCTTGTTTTATGATTAAGATTTTAAAATTAAAGATGTTAAATCATTATTTTTGTGTATTGTTTGCAGTCTTCAAACCGCGGACAGTTCGAGGCGCCGCCGCCGCCGCGCTTCGAGATGACAGCTAGCTACGAGCGCGGCGCGGACAAGCGCGACCGCGACCGCGACTACAAGCGGGACTACCCGCGGCACGTCTCGTGTTAGTACACACTCCTAACTTATATTGTATTAGCTATTGAGAGGACGGCCAGCTACGAGCGCGGCGCGGACAAGCGCGACCGCGACCACGACCGCGACTACAAGCGGGACTACCCGCGACACGTCTCGTGTTAGTACACACTCCAAACTTATATTGTATTAGCTATTTCCCACAGCTACGCTCACATAAAAGTAGGTTAGGTTATTGTAGTAACAGAACTTTAAAAACATAAAATATAGCGGCTTGTGTTTAACTTATCACCAGATATAGTAAATATAACAGTCAAAAATAGTAACTGATCACCAAAATTAAAAAGCATTTTAATGTACAATATATTTAAAAAGATCAAATTAAATCGATGGAGCCCCGCTTCCCGGGGCTTCTATTTTTAGGTGGTTTTAAGAAGGAACCTAACATAACCTTAGCCTTCCGAGATGGAATGCAGTGATTTGAGGCGTATAGGTGCTCGTTTTGATATATTTTAGTAAGCATATTTTGCTGCACAATTAGTATTTTTGGTGGTCATTATATTTAATCCCAAATATAGCCTTTTTTGTAAAAAAAGTTCTAATGGCGAAACAATTAATTATCGGCCTCGATGGCGCAGTAGTGAGTGTAATCGACTGAGGTCGCGGGTTCGATTCCCGCACAAGTCAAATATTTGTGTGTATGAACATGGATGTTTGTCTTGGTCTGGGTATTTCTGTGTATAATATGTATGTATTTACAAAAAAAAAAGTATATATGTATGTTTATCCATTGTCTATAACGCATAGAACAAGCTCTGCATAGTTTGGGCTAGATGGTGTCGTGTGTATGTAGTAGAATATTATTATTATTATTATTAAATAAATAACATCAATTCTATCATCTTAATACATAAGTATAGATTAAACATTATCTTCCAATTTGTATTAGAACTTATATTATTTGCGCTCCAATTACAGTACAGACCTGTAATTTCGGCAATTTGAAATGTGGTTTATACAAATTATGCCAGTGAAGTTTGCAATAATTAGATATGAGTTGAACATAGGTTGTATCAAAAACGTAAACTCGGCCGACTATTTGACATATCTTTTAGTGAAGGAAATATTAGGCATAAACGATGTCGACTTGTTTACGTGATAGGCACGGATCACAATCAATTAGTTTAATGAACTTGTACGGTTTATAAGACCAAGTTACACTAAATGCGGCATATTCTACCGAATACGACTATTTTGGTATACTTACCAAATATAAAGAAAATATCTTTGGAAATAATCATGAGTACCTGTTATAAATACATGTTTTCACAGCTGGAAACATGAAATACGCGAGCAACGGTGGCGCAAGTGAAGATTCACGGCAACCCATGCCACCTGGCACTAGACCAAAGGAACCCAGGTAATATTTTCATTATCACTTATACCAAAATTTATTTATGTCTGTCAACTCTATACTAGTGTACATAAATAATGTTCGAGTTAAAATCGAACACTCAGCTAATACGCATAAATGCATCGCTAGCAATTATTCTCATTAGCGTTTTAGTTGAATCTTTTAAAGAGTTCGCGATCGATTTTCGTTGAGACACCGCATGCTCAAACCAGAACCATTAACCATTTACCATTTATTTTACCAATTTATAGTACTAGTCAAGTATGTATATTTTGTTCAATTAGCATAATTTTAGTTTACGTGACTTTTGTTGATAGTTATTGAAAACTTGTGTTAATTATATTATATAATTACTCTCAACTTAAAATTTTTATTAAGAGCAGCGATAGCTTAGTTGGGAGACCAACAGACTGCAATGCAGAGGATCTCGGGTTCGAACCCACGTCGCGCACCTCTGACTTTCGGAAGTTATATAACTTTTCGAAATTATGTGCGTATTGATTGACAATTAATCGCCTGCTCCGTGCCTCGGAGAGCACGTTAAGCCGTCGGTCCCGGCTGCCATGAACATCTATGGCAGTCGTTATTGGGAGAGTGTCGACACAAAAGATCCCACTGGGTCGAAGTGTCGCTGGGCTGCACTGACTGGCCCCCACATAAGATACATTAATACATATATACATTTTTTATTTAACTACATTTACCATACCATAAAACTCTAAACAGAAAGTAGTGTTTTAGGACTGTTAGCGTACACCATAGCGCCGCGGACAAATAAACACTACTTTCTTCAAATAATATAAATCTGTTGATATTACCTATGCCACAAGATTGTTTTCAGTGAGAATTAATGATTTGCACATGAGATCTAAATGAAGTATTGGTAACTCCAGCCGCTCGTACGAGTCCCGCGACGCGCGCTCGTACCGGCCGTCGCCGCCCGCCAAGCCCGAGCCGCGCAGCTGGCCCGCGTCCGGCCGCTACCCCGACGCGCCCGCGCCCTCCAAGGGTACAGTACAGTACAGTACACTCGGGCCCGGTCACTGTCCTCCAGACACGACTCGTTGTACCCACGGACTAGTCTATGACAAATATCGCACTCTTAATAAAACAGCGACTTAACTCGAAATTTGAAAGTAAAGCAATTTGAACTCTAATTGTATATGTTAAATTTTAATATTATATTTGTGTTAAATCTTTGCAATAGAGTTCAAATTTGTTTAATCCAAAATACTGAGATAAGTCTCTGTTTTATTAAGGGTGCGATATGTCAAAATGTTACTGTCCGTAGCGTAAACTACTCGGTTCTAATATAGCAACCAGGCCCTATCAAGTAATCTTGTAATGTAACAGATATTAAATAAGTTCTTGTTAAATATCCTAATAATATAAATGTTAAATTTTGTGGTGATGATTGTTCTTAGTCACAGCATTGAATGATTTTGATTGAAACTTAGCACACAAATATCGCATCTCTCGTCTTAAGGCAATCACAATCACGCAGTCGAAGCCGCAAACAAAACCTAGTTTTTAAATATATCATAGCTTTCTCCTCACCGGTTAAGCAATATAAGTAACTTGTGTTGCACACTACATAATATATTATCACTTATCTATACCATTCTTACGGAAGGAAGCTCTACTACTTTGAATATTTGGTGTTGCAGGTAGCAACAACGGCGGAGGCGGCAACGAGACATGGTCGTCAAGTGGCGAAGCGCGCTACGGCTACGAACAACGCTACGCGCCGCAGTACCAGCCGCCGCCCCCCGGGGCGCCCTACCCCGACCGCTACGCGCCGCCCGTCCGTGACTACCCGCGTAAATACTAGACCGTAAGTACCACACAACCTATCACAATCGCTACCTGCGCATGTACTAGCGCGTAAGTACTACCCGCCTAACCCCCACCGCTACGCGCCGCTGTACTACCCCCAGAGCAACCTACCCGGACCACTACGCGCTACCCGTCCGCGACTACCCGCGTAAATACTAGACCGTAAGTGCCACGCAACCTACCACGATCGTTGCCCGCGCATATACTAGCGCGTAAGTACTACGCGCCTAACCCCCACCGCTACGCGCCGCTGTACTACTCCCAGAGCAACCTACCCGGACCACTACGCGCTGCCCGTGCGCGACTACCCGCGTAAATACTAGCCCGTAAGTGCCACGCAACCTACCACGATCGTTGCCCGCGCATATACTAGCGCGTAAGTACTACGCGCCTAACCCCCACCGCTACGCGCCGCTGTACTACTCCCAGAGCAACCTACCCGGACCACTACGCGCTGCCCGTGCGCGACTACCCGCGTAAATACTAGCCCGTAAGTGCCACGCAACCTACCACGATCGTTGCCCGCGCATATACTAGCGCGTAAGTACTACGCGCCTAACCCCCACCGCTACGCGCCGCTGTACTACTCCCAGAGCAACCTACCCGGACCACTACGCGCTGCCCGTGCGCGACTACCCGCGTAAATACTAGCCCGTAAGTGCCACGCAACCTACCACGATCGTTGCCCGCGCATATACTAGCGCGTAAGTACTACGCGCCTAACCCCCACCGCTACGCGCCGCTGTACTACTCCCAGAGCAACCTACCCGGACCACTACGCGCTGCCCGTGCGCGACTACCCGCGTAAATACTAGCCCGTAAGTGCCACGCAACCTACCACGATCGTTGCCCGCGCATATACTAGCGCGTAAGTACTACGCGCCTAACCCCCACCGCTACGCGCCGCTGTACTACTCCCAGAGCAACCTACCCGGACCACTACGCGCCGCCCGTCCGCGCAAGCTCTAGCACTTAAGAACCACAGATCCTACTATACCGAGCGACTGAATATAACGAGAGTACTTTATACGAGGGTATCAATATGTAATATTAAACAGTGACATGCTTGTTTGCTTGTTTCAGATGTCAAGGTGTGGCGTGTTTTATTTCGTATGCTCGAGTGTGAAATGCTATTGTTTTAGTTGGAATGCTGTAAAGTTTCTTAAGTAGCTTACAGGGATAGTATCTATCTCCTACTATTATGCATGTGGTATCACTTTATGTAATAAGTTGACGTAAAGATTGTCACATTAGGTTCTAAATAAGCATTTTTGATTATGATAATAATATGATGTTCTTAGTGACGTTAGATAGAAAAATTCACCCAAAAGGCGTTAGGTTTGAGACATAGCTATTTGTAGATATATTATGTTAATTACTTGTTTAGCACAGCGCGATGATTTTTATCAGTCAATATAATTTATTTAAAATATTAATTGTAACTTGACCGCTTGTGATTTGAATATTCTCTTAAATATCATCGCAAAAATTACGCAGGCTAAATGAATCTGTATTTTTTTATATATTACGAAAATGTCTGCTATTTTATGATATACTTGACCAAAATAAGATAGTTAAAATGTAAAGTCTGTCATAAAATACATATATCAATCCGAATATTTGTACAAAGTTACAAGGGATATGGTAGTAGTAGTACGTGTATATCGTACACAATTTGTATGTAAATAGCATATGATATATTATTAAGTAACAAATAAATAACTTTAAACTAATGTGTTTCTTTATTTTATAACAACGTGTTTATAATCCCTAGAGTGCTGCATTCAATCGAGACTAGTATTTTATCTTGTTGAATGTAACTACAAACTGAAAGCGCAATTTCGCTGGCTGGACCCTGCCATCTTCGTGTACCTAATTGTCTTAGACCCAGCGCATATTATTGGTGGAGACATATCGCCAAGTAAATTGTTAGACGAATAGTAATATAACTTTAACCTCCTACGTCCCGGGCTCAAGTTCGGCGCACACGAATGTGGACCGTATCGGCGAGTGCGAGGCTTGGTCGGAGGGTACGCTCGAGACGCAGCTCGAGCTCGGCCTGCAGAAGGCAGACCTGGTATGATTAACTAGGATGTTTTTCGCAGCATTATAGTCCCTGTCGAATTCGACGTTGCAGTCTGGGCAGACGCCGCGGCGAAGTCGATGGTTCATGTGCAGAGGTGTGTAGATGCCGTCGCGCTCGTTGCACGCAGAGCACGCCTTGCTGGTGTATGCTTCGTCGACGAGGCGCACTTCGATGTTGCGTCTGGATCTCATTCGACGCAACAGATCGGTGTGTTTGAACTTCCGCCCGCTGAAGCAGGCCACGTTGACGAAGTTTACGCCCGCTCCGTACAGCACTAGCACGCGGTCGCTCGGCGTGTCGCCAAGGAATGTCTCCCTCACGATTTTTTCGTTGGTTCGAGCCGTGTTGATGTACTTGTCAAACGGTAGTCTCGTTAGTTTTCTCACTTGTTCGAAAGGCCGTTGCCTTGCCGCAAACCACTTCAATCGAAAATCGGTATACAGTTTGACGTGTTCGGCGTTTCTACGCGTCAACCGCACACCTCTTTCACGTTCGATGCGCTCGCGGTCGGCGGCTTCTGCCAATTCGACTGGACGCAATATGCGATTTCTATAGCGGTCTCTTTTCCACTCGAGCGTGTGCGACCGAACCCATCGTTTGGTAATGCGTTTGAATCCGGTGCGCGAATCGCACGCCGCGACCGGCACTCGGCTGCCGGGATCCACCGCGACGATACGGTCTTCGAAAAAGTCCGTATAAGTCTTAAGTAACGATGGTTTAGTGGGTTTCTGATTCCTTTTCCGATTCATCGACAATGAGACAGCCACGCCGTCTGTCTGAATGCAGCAGCCGAACTTGGACATATCGACCGCTTTAGTGTCGAGATACGGTGCCCAAAGCGTGCGCTTGTGATCCTCGATCGTGGCCCAATTAGTCGGTGTCGCGTCGGGTGCGACTCGACGCAGCAGTTCGTGCCATCCTCTCGTCGTATAGGTTACATGTTTCAAACCGTGCCTTGGTTGCGGGAACACGGTGAACGACGCGTCACCGCGCTCGTACATCTCCCGCTGGATGCGCAACCACATCGGTACGGTCGAATGCCAGTCGCTGGACACGTTGATCGTTCGACACACCTTGGAAATCTCGTCGTCGCCGAACTCTTTGCGGTAGTATGCTGCGAATAGCGTCGGGTCGTTGCGTTTCACTTTGAAGTATCTGGCGAGGCGCGAATAGGCATGCGTCGTGATGTTCGTCTTCAATACGGTCATGTACGTTTTGACCATCTCTTGTACGATGAAAGTCCGCAGTCTTCCGTCGTAGTGTTCGATTGTTGTACGATGATTGTGCACCATTTCGTCGAATCGATGCGCATGCGGTCCCTTGCCTTTCAGAGCGTAGACATAATTCATTACATCCTGAAACGTTCGCGCGCTGCTGCTCTCGGCGGGATATGCGTTCCAACAGTGGTTGACGAACACGCCGAGCAATATGTACACCCTGGATATCTCAATGACATCCTCTCGAATAGCCGCGATCAATCGTTGGCGCAGATCTCCGTCGAGCAGCGGACACAGCACTCCATCAAACCCACGCTTCACCACTGCGACGTCGAAGTCCTCCGATGCGGAGCCGCTGTTGCTCCGTTGTCGGATGGGTGGTAGATAATTTGCACAATATTTAGAACTGCGTCGTGAGTGGTCGGTGCCGCCGCACGACTTGCAGAGCATGATTGGAATGAGACCAGCGGTTAGGGCTACAGCTTTTATAATCTAGGCGCGTGAGCTGATAAGTGATAAAGAATGACGAACGGATTATTGTCGCTAAGCAGATATGTACTTATCGTAGGACGTTGGGACTTTAAAGTTTAATATCACAAAAATATTTAACACCGATTGGCGCGAAAATGAGAAAACTGAATATTCATATAAGAATAACAGATTCCAAATTCAAATGTAATTTTGTTTTTAGAGTTCGAAAAAACTTCTACCGTAAAATGGGGCTAATTAAAACACTTTTTTCGTAAAACAGGTGTTTATAAAAATTACAATAACTCAAATGATATGGAATATTTTTTTTTCAGTAGATTACGCAATAAATTATAAATAGTAACTATCAAAGTATAACTTCTGCTAATAGATTTGAAGATATATTATTTTACCGTTACTATTCCAAATATCGCATCAATGGGGTTATTTGTAATCTCACTTTTTTGCTTTGGTATTTCTTATTTTTTTTAAGTTGTGTCTAATAAAAGTCAGTAAGCTATATTTGGAAAAGTTATAGGGTGAGAAGTTGCGTTCATTTCATCTTAATTTCACTCTCTATATGCCACAGACAAGCCAAAAATTACAACTGAACATTTATTCACTAAGAGATCTATTGCTTCTTTGGGGTTATTTGGAATGTAATGTAAAATATATCAAAGGTATTCTTAATGAAGGTGAAGCTATATTTGGAATATTTAAGGGCAAGCATTATCTATCTATATAAATAAAAATGAATCGCTAAATGTTTTGCTAAGCGCAAAAATCGAGAACGGCTGAACCGATTTCGCTAATTATTTTTTATTGTGTTTGTTATTGTCAGGAAAAGGTTCTTATGAAAGAAAAATATAAGAAAGTTACAAGCAAAATTACGCGGGTGAAGCCGCACAATAATGAGTTAGCTGTGCACATACAGTGACCTGATTATTTTATCAGATGTTTAAATTATTTATTTAAATGAAACAACTTTAATCAATCACAACATTTATGCTTCTTCTACAAATTATATTTTGAATAAGGTGTATAGGTACTATTTAGTCACACTGGTTTCGCAATGTTAAATACATAGGTACGTATGTATGTACCAACTTTTAAATGGGTAAGTACCTCATTAATAATTATAAAATAATGGTTTACTACAAAAGTTAGACATCTGTTGAAAGCTTGTCTACAAAAAGTGTCATCACAAAACTAAAAAACTGCATTTTATGACGATTTAGAAACCGTCATCAAATGCAGTTTTGTGGTGACATCTTTTGTAGACAAACGTTCGACAGATGTCTAACTTTTTGCAGTAAGGCTGTAAGAATTTCACTTTTTGAACTTGTACCTAATTTATTAATATTGTGATTACACAGTCTTCGAAGCGAAACATTAAAATCAAAGTTACATAATTGGTGTCTTGGCTTTGGTGTCGTTGCCAAAATAATAAAAAAAAAAAACAAAATTAAATACATAAGAAAATAATGTTCTTAAGTCTCATAATTATAAGTCCTAAACTTATAATTATGAGTTATTTAAACAAACATAAATATTCTTTTGAGAGATCATATTAAATAAACTATTAAAACAAAACTATTCATAAAATGGTGTCTGCTTAGGTGTCTACAATAAAATATGTAAAACTCCAAAAAATATAAAACCTTAGTCACTATCCATCAATGCTTTTAAAATTTCTTGTCTATCGTTATAATAATTCTTTCTATACTTAATAGGCTTTTGGTTATTTTTCTTTGGTATATTAATATAACTGCTTAGACATACAGGTTTAAGGTCCTTAAAGACTACTTTCTTGTTTTTCAATGCATTTTCTACACTTTCTTCCTTAATAATAGTCAGTTTTTTCCCGATCTTGAAGTGGTTTTCTTTATTTTCAATTAAATCCGCATTTTCAACATTACCCATAACTTCACTACTTTCTTTGTCATTTATAATATCTTTACTATATAATTCCTTTTCATTAAATGATATAAGAGAGACAGTATTATTATCATCCCCAACTACAATTTCTTCACTCCCAATCTCATCAAAGAAGAAAAGAGGTACTGATTCACTATATTGATTACCACAGAGTTTTCTTTGAGTTTTTTCATTTACTTCTTTTCTGGGTTTGTCTTTCTTTCCGTTTTCCTTATCATCAAAATCATTCCTTATTTCAGCTATTGATGGTAAAGTGTTCATTTCACTGTGTTGATGACTCATCCCAACTTTTATTGTATCATTTGATACGCAACTTTTTGTTTTGTCTTTTTCAACTATTTCTTCCTCAGTAATCTTCCTTTTATTTTCTATTTTGTCACTATTGTCTGTTTTCTGGATTATAAATGGTGAAAGATCATTCCCATTATTAATATCTGAGCTGTGGTCATCGAAATCAACATCTAGTAGGTCCGAGTCACTGTGCACGCTCCTGGTATCCGAAACACTTGTGGTAGAAATGCTAAACTTTCTTGTAGTTCTTTTCCTTATGGATTTTGCAACGGCAGTTGTACAATTTAAACTTTGAATTATTTGTGAATCAATTTTTTTTACGTTATCAGTGTTGTGAGCCTGAAGTTTACTTTTTTTGCCTTTACCTTTTCCTTTAAAACTTGACATTGGTTTTTGAGGCTTATTTTTATCCTTAGTTAGATATTCGTCTTCTGAACTTATATAGGTAGAGTTAGATTCATTTCCCCTATTTTCTTTACGAAGTGTTGTTCGTTTACATCGCCCCGAAGGCCCTGCAATGGGCTGCATCTGTGATTCTTTGGTATCAAAGTCGATATTACTACTATCTCTTTTATTAGAAATTGTTCTGATTTTTTCTAAACATCTATTTATAGTTTTTATTTTACCATGACGAGATTTCATCATTGACCGTTTTTCCACGCGTAATAAGTCATCTGCAGTAATGCTTTTTCCGGGTGGAACATTACATTTCCTTTTTCGTTTAGGCTGTTCAAGAGCCGCGGTTGGATTTCTTAAATTTGTTAAAATTTCTATTACAGCTGAAGATGCCGTGTCTTCAATTAGTTCCTCCGAAATAGAATTTATGTGAGGCAATCGAGATTTTGGTCGCTCAGGATTAACGGGATATAAGCCGCATTTGTTAAACCTAGCAATTATATTGTTGGATTCTGAACCTTTTTCTCTCAATTTATTCTGCAATCTATACAATAACATAGGAAATGAACTTTTTACTAAAGTTTTATGTTTAAGTCCTTCAGTCCTCTTCCAGTGTGTCAATACATCGCGCCAATATTTTTTTAAAGGCGCGTAAAATGCAACATCTAGCGGCTGGAGTAAATGAGTGGTTTTGGGAGGCAAGCAAACGAACATAATATTAAGCTCCTGACAAGTTTGTAATACGGATTCGGAAAAATGTGAAGATAAATTGTCCCCAATTATCACTTTTCGGCCAGTTTTTCTTTTTGCATATGGTACTATGACAGTATTAAACCAGTCCTCGAAGCACGCAGAGTCGAACCAACCACTTTTCGATCGGTTGTACCTGGTCCCCTCAGGCCCTCCTTCCAGCCATTGATCCCATAAATGATCAGCTTTATACACAACGTATGTGGGCAATAACTGTCCGTCAGCAGTGCCGGTAAACATTAAAGAAATAGATGTTTTTGTAGTGTTGATTACCCTTTCAGGATATTTGCAACCTCTCTTAAATAAATATTTCTTGTGGCCCGGGTCATCAGTGAGATTAGTCTCATCATAATTTATGATACAATCAGGAGAGACACCTTCAATAGTATTTTCATAATGCGAAAAAAAATCATCTATTACAGCAGGTGAAATTTTGGCGCGCTCACTTGTGATATTTGAGGCATTACGATTGGAAATTTCTGATTTATGCCTAATCATGAAATTTCGCGCCCAATTTACTCCAGGCATATTGTCTTTTAAACTGTAGAGGGTTTTTCCTAGTTTGTTCAAGTATTTTTGGGCAAATACGCGTAAGTCAGTAGAATCTAGTGGAAACCCCCAATTACTCAATATTTGTATGTATTTTATGAACGCCATCTCTTCATCTTTTGAAAAAAGAGTAGGGTGTCCAGCTTTTTCTTGTGTGCAGTTAATATTTCGACATTTTCTGCTTAATGTACTCTTTGGAATGTTGTATTTATTAGCCGCCTCTATTAATCTAAGTGAGCCATTTTTAATTTCTTCTATTGCATTTTGCAAATCTTCTTTGCAATAACTCAGGTAAGGTGAATGATTCTTACCGTTGCGTGAATTGGTAAACTTTCGTTGGTAGGTCCGCACCATAGTTAAGTTGATATCTGTAGCAAATAAATAAACATTATAAATAAAAAAAATCCTATGTAATTCTGGCGCATTTTCCCATTAAATAAATACGCAGACGCATGTCCGTAATTTCGTTTAAATCTTATATACGTAAATAAATATAAGTACTTATAACGAAAAAAAAAGGAAATCCAAAGAATAACTGTTGATCATTCAGGTGCGACAATCAACCATGCAGAAAATGTTCTTTAATTTTATATAGGTAGGTAGTGCCAAGTTTAGGTAAATTATTTTGTGAGTCTGCCGAGAAATAACTTGACCTTAACAGGCTTAAAATGCGCAATTGAGACTATTTGGAACAATGATTAAATTCCTTGGCAATGTATAACAAGCTTCAAAGGGGCTATTTGAAACTTCGTTCCAATTAACCCCAAAACAGAAACCAAATAGCCCCATTTAGAAAAATCGAAATATATGCCAGCTCGGAAAAGGTAGAAACGAGCAAATAGAAACACCGAGAAGCACATAAAATACACTATTACTTAGTCTATTCAATTTCTTACATACCTGTCTATATTTTGTGTACCACACGAATGTTATCCAGGCACGAAATACACGAAAAACACAACACTTTTCAAAATTACGAGCTGAACCACCTAGAAAGCCGTTATCTGTCAAAATTCCTTTGTGACATTGACATTAGTTGTCACTGTATTGCCAGATGGTAAGATATAATTCCTACTATTCTCAGATATAAAAATACACATGATCAAAACTTTTTTTTCGTAAATTTCAAATAGCCTCGTGAGTTCTAAATAACCCCATCTTACGGTACATCTTTATCCGTCCGTCTGTCTGTTATACAACTTTCAACTCGAGAACCGTAAGAGCTAGAGGCGAGTCTCTAGCACAACGCCATTCGACTCAGCATAGTCGATATACCCCCGAAATGACTATGACCTTTGACGTCAAAGTGACCTTTGCTACTTGAACCATTTTTTCGAACTCGTAAGATTTACGGCAATTCATTGCCGTTTCTCAATTGTTTATTTTTTATTGTTAATTAATACCATTACTTTTGTCTTAAATAGGTACTGTATTTGCGTAATTCCAGACATGGCGAAATCCTTGCTAGACGTTCATACTACACCGCGCGGACCATGTATACGCGCGATAACCGCCTGTCAACCGTTAGCGTAAGTTCAGACATGGCGGAATCCGCGCGGATCTTATTATAATGACATCCTTGCTAGGCGTTCATACTACACCGCGCGGACGCGGCATGTATCTATTTACTTGACGTGCCTAGAGCGCGTTCTCCGCGAAATCCGTGCGTACCTATCGGACGTGTAACAATGGATCGCTTCGGCACCGAGTTATTCATCCACGAAGTGGAATAAAGATCAGCTTTGTGGGACATCCAGTGTGCAGAGTATTCTAATAAAATTGCCAAAAACAGGGCTTAGCAGGAGCTAGTAGATATTTTTGGAGAAATCAAGGATTCTTTGCGGAAAAAGGCTCTTTTTGGTCAGTAGGTACTTTATTTTACCAGGGTAGCTTACATGTATTGTGTTATATATAGGCCGCGCCAAATAACTAAACCCTGAGTAAAAACGATTTTTAGGTGTGATTGGGCGTACGCATGAGGCGTGGAAAAAATTTCACGTTACCATAGTAACGGAGTAGCGAGTGTTCCCGCATAATGGCGTACTATGCGCAACCGACGCCATCTTGGGTTGTTATTTGGCGCGAACTGTAAAACTCATAACTTTATATTTTTGTGTCTTGCCATCCTACACGACCCTCATTTATAAAGTAATTAGCATATTTATCTCTAATATTTAAAGATGACAGTGTACCCTTCCTGCATGTAATGTATTAAGACTTCGCCGAGTGAAATGTGCCAAAACAGACAGTCACAGTTACGTGAATAATATCGACACTTTTTGTCTAATACAAATATAAAATATACATTTACCATAACAATGAATGTGTTCACAATTACTTCGTGTCAAAAACTTAAAATAATAAATATTTTCGCCTACAAAATTACGTAAATTTGCACGAAAAATGCAAAAACGTAAGCTCGTGTTGTGATATTTAGATTATAACAGTAGAAATCTATCCTATTTTACAGCTTAAACGAAACATAAATAGTTATATTACAATTTGTCCGTCCCAAATATTTAAGTTATTGGTTGACAATAAAGATACATATTTCTTAAAAAAGCACTTCAAATCCTCCATATAATTTTACTATGGCGGCCGCGCGCCGATTTAGATATGCGTCGTACGAGCTCTGTCATCTGTCTTACGATCGGCGCAGTCTTAATATTACTCATTGGTGCAGTGTATAAAGTATCTTCCTACTGTATACCATCTCTAGTTCTAACAAAATTGTGTAGCACGCAACATGCCTTTATTATGCCTCCAGCAAAACCTATATTAACGTTTGTAGGCCTATGAAAGATACGCCACTTGTTCGCTAAAATTCCAAAAGTGCATTCAATATTACTTACGTCGAGCTCTGGATAACCTATAATTAAAAATTATTTTTTCGTATGATAGCCCTTTACCTGCATAGGGTCGCATTACATTTTCGGATAAACCAAACGCTTCATCGCCAACTGACGTAGGGCAATGGTGTAGGATCTGTGTTAGATATTGGTTTAGGTTTTAGTATGTGTAAAGATTTTTCTTTTAATCTTTTATAAAATACAGAATTTTTAAAATTGCAGCGTCGCTACTTTTCCTATATGATCTAATATCAATGTAAGTAAAATAATAGTTAGCGTCACAAAGTGTAAACAGTAGTACAGAAAAAAAAGTTTGTAATTATAATACAAAGACCCAGAATCTTTGAGCATTGTAATTCTTATATGCTTGCCATCTATGGCGCTTATGCAATTAGGGAAATTTGCATATTTTTCAAAATCTGTAGCTATTTTCTACGTGTGCGTTACCGCAGCCAAAAGTAATAAAATGTTGTGCTTTAGAGAGTTGAGAGTATAACAAATAATTGGTTCATCGTGAAGAGTAATTTCTTCACTAATAGCAAAATTTGTTCAAGTTGTAGTTGTAAAGTTATTCGAGAAAAGCAGATTTTGCTGCAGTAATGTTTGAAACATTACCCTGGCAAAACTTTTTTTATAAAATCGTTTCATCCCGGAAATAAATGCATGAATAGATAGCTTTTGTTGCGTATTAAATGTTTGTGAACAGCAAAATTTGTGTGTTGTGGTTCTAAAGTTATTTAAGTTGTGATTGCCCAGATCTCAAAACGGCTTAACGTAGAAGTTATTGTTAATTATTCTAGACTAAAATCGAAATACGTATATATCGATTTTAGTCTCTACGTCTTCTTAAAAATACCAGCACATATTTATAAGGCTAACATTTTGTTAAAATTTCTGTTTCAGGTGTAACGTTGCAATAAAAGTGGAAGAACATACCTGATGCCTATAATAAGGAATTCAAGAAAGACAAATCAATTCCTTCTGGTTCTGGTGCATGTAAAGGATCAAAATATATGTATTTTGAACGGCTTTCTTTTCTTCAGAAGTCAGTAGAAAACAAAGAAAGACGAAAGCAATGGTATTTAAAAAGGAGGAGCGCATGACGATGTGTAATATTATGATTGATAAAGAACAAGTGAAGCAAGTGAAAGAGTTTGTATATTTGGGTACTTTATTTACAAGGGATGGTAAACATGAGGAAGATATTGAAGGGAGAAGGATTGCTGGCAATAAAGTGAATGGCGCTTTACGCGCTTTTATGAACAGTCGAAATGTATCCGAAAAGGCACGTTTGGCTGTTCATAGAGGACTTTTAGTGCCTACATTAATGCATGGAAGTGAAAGTTGGGTATGGCAAAAGAAGCATGAGAGCAGAATAAATTCTGTAGAAATGAGAACACTGTGAAACATATGTGGTGTGACTCTGAAAGATAATATAATATAATAATAATATTCTACCACATACACACAACACCATCTGACCCAAACTAAGCAAAGCTTGTACTATGGGTACTAGACAATGGATAAACATACATATTATACATAAAAACACCCAGATCAAGACAAACATCCATGTTCATGCACACAAATGTTTAACTTGTGCGGGAATCGAACAAGAAATAAGTAATAGTGTGATTAGAGAGAGATGTGGCATGAAAGTGGATATAGTGACAAGAATAGAAAAGGGTAAGTTAAGCCGGTGTGGGCATGTACAAAGAATGGACGAGAAAAGACTGACTAAGAAAGTTTATAAGGGTTGTGTGAATGGAACAGACACAAGAGGCAGACATAGGCGAACGTTTCTTGATGAGATCGGAGACGTTCTGGACAAAGGCCAGGTTAAGAGCACCATAAACCAGCGAGCGTGTATGAGGAATGTGATGAAAGTGAAGGCAGCCAGAGAAGTGTGTCAGGATCGTAGCAAATAGAAATCCGTAGTCTCTGCCTGCGTCTCTGGGAAACAGACGTGAATCTATGTAGGTATGTATGTACCTATGTAACAGTATTTATGACAAGACTAGGTATACGTACACCAAGCAAGCAGCGATAGCCTAGTGGGCACCATTCGACTGCCACGCAGAGGTCTAGAATTCGATCAGAAAGCGCGCATCTCTAACTTTTCGAATCATGTCCGTATTAATTAATTATCGCTTGCTTTATTATTATACGACATAGCGCGGCAACCTATATGTCTAAGAGTTCTTTATAATGTTCTCGTATTCAGCAGCCAAAATGTGGTGTTCTAACTAATTACTTATTTACAATAAAAATTTGAATATGATCACACGAATCTACACACACAAACTATTAACAGTTACTGTTAACAGTTTTGTTTGAACTGCGGATAAAAACATAGGCATAAATTAATAAACAAGTGTAATATTCTGTACACACGTTAAATACCTACATATAAAGGTCATAGGGCACACTACATTATGTCGGACTCGCCGGGGTAAAATAAGATGTTGAAAAGATAAAGGACCTTCCGGAATACCGACTAAACCTACCACGGTGTTCCTCGACAAAACCACTATCGACGGGGCCGCGCGAATCACTTTCGCATGCGGTCGCGACCCCGCCGAGGTTTCGGCCCGTCGTATGAAACGGCAGGCCACTACACGAAAAACCTACCCAAAGGCACTCCGCACAAATTATCCCTACTGTCCCCCCTAGAGGGGAGACGGACTCGAAACAGAGGCGCGCGTGGGAACAGGCACGCCGCCTCTCGGACCTGGTGCTGAACGGATGGCGTTCAGGCCCACAAAGCCCGCCACCCCCAGGTCAAGCGCGGCGTCGCCTAGCCGTAGCCGAGTCAACCTACCGGAGCTGTTTATCCGCTTTGGTTACCTACGCGTTTACGTTAGGTTAGGTTAGGTTATGATACGATCCCTTTCCAAATTGATATGTGTGCTACGACCTTACACGTGGTAAAGGGTGACTGGTATAAATAAAACAATGTTAACTTTTATAGTATATTTTGTCCTCCATTTTACAGATATCACCAATATCTGGCTCTTTCTTCCGTCTTATTTATTTACAACAATGAGATTATAAAATACCTAATCTAGGTTGATACCAACTATAAAAAGGTTAAGCAAATTTTCAGCAACATAAATCCAAAAAAGTATTCATGACAATGGGAATACTAGCATTTTGTTCGAACACTAAAACTATAATCTAAAGATTAAAATAATGATACTAGTAAATACACTGATACCTCATTATTGATTTTGTTGCACGTTAATAGAATCATATAATAAATAGGAATTGGTTTTAAAAAAGGCAGATTTGATCCGTGAGTTTGCTACACTCAGCAACCGCACAGAATGTTTAACATTCAAACATTCCAAAATCGCCCTGTATGATTAAAATTATCTTAACAGTGTCAATCTTCGCATAAGGCTTGAAAATTAGGTCTTATCCATATGTACTCTTGAAGATTTCGCACTATTTTACAAATTATTTACCATGATCTCTGTTATCTACTTTAATTTAGCGTAACAAAACTTTATTACATAATAAAAGCAATTAAAATACGCAATAATTAATGTATGGAACTAATTATACCATAATATTTACATAGACAAAATATTGAAAAGAGGGGAGCGAATATAAAAAATGTTGTTCATGAAATCTATAATATTACGTATCTTAGGATAATAATAACGAGTTGTAAGACAACACTTAATTTAAAAAGTTATTCATATAGCACATGACTTATGATTTGTGCTCTAACATTTCAATGTAACTAGGTATATAATAATTGTTAATGCCGCTCATTTGCGACAAGAACGCATTTACTTTAAAATTCCATATATTTCTAATTTCAAATACAACTGTCGAACGGTTCGAGGAGATAATATGTTATATCATATACTAAGCGATATATTGATTGAAGACCACAAACAAAAACAATAGTTTAAAACTAGATTACAAGTAAAAAATCAACACAAATCAAAATCAAAAGTACGTATGTACTGTCGTTAGTTTCAATGACTAAATTTTGGCGGAAAATAAATGTTGAAGAGCGGGAGCGCGGCTCAGCGCTCTTCTTGACAAAGCACAGTAGTCTTCTAGTGGCATGTAATTATCAGTGATCGGAGTAGGTAGATTGAAATGGGGTCATTGATCCGAAACGTATATATTAATATGGACATTCCTCCGGAATTGGTGGATTATTTAAAAAAAAACCGGAACTTATGTAGGAATTTTATTCTGCCAGAGTGGAAGGAGTCATTTGATGATTTGCCATCCTCAAAAAAAGGTAGGAATTGTAATAAAATGAGCAATATTATTCTTTATTATTCTTCATATTTTTTTTAACGGCACACAGTCACGATTTGACAAAACCCAACGACCAATCAGAACAAAGGATCATGGGTGGTACAATAACCGGTTATCAGAACAATGCGTACGCCCGCCGACGACATACCAGGTAGCTCACTCGTTTACTTCGGTTCGTAGAGTGCGCATCTTTGTTTGTTACTGTGTTGTGAAAACGTTACTTGACCCTGGCTTGTGTACATACTGACTTCTGGAATCTGCTCTAAACCACGATTTGGCTCGAATATACGGACTCAGATTTTTCACTATTGAATTGGATCTACATATTTAAACCAAGCTTTGGTAAGTAATATTTTACTAGTTACAAGGAGTATAAAGCATGTTTGGATGTACTATAAGAATATTTTTAGTATTGTGTTTGTTCGCTTAACCTGCTGAACATACCATGAGTCTTAATATTGTTAAATCTTTAATAGAGTATGAACCAGTGAGATTAGTGCGAAACAAAATTATGATATTCTAGTAATGTAGTCGCAATTCAGCTAACTCCACTATTAACCGACATTTTACTGGAATCCGTATATAATTTGAATGCCCTGTGTCCTCTTGCAATGTATTGGTAAAATAAATTACTATAGGCCTTATCTACTTCTCTACAAAATATTCTACGTAACAAGCCCTTTCATTTGATACCAATATTGATGGGATTGAAAAAAAAAATAAGTTGTCCGCCATCTTGTAGCGGCAGCCATTTTGGATTGACAATAATATTGAATATACATAATTGTATTGTCACCAGAATCAAAGGCGAATACCAAATTTTAGATCAATCGGTTGACAGGAAGAGGGTGAAATTTCAATGACTAAATTTGATCCACGAAAAATAAAGCGAACGGAGTAAGCTAAATAAACTAAATAAAATGTAATTTTTTCATGTCTTTGTTTTAGGTGATATATACGAGGTTCCATCTCTAAAACAAAGTTCAGATATGGCAAACGTCAAGGCTGAAACTGTAGAAAAATGGATATCCGGTCATCCCGAACTACTTTACGATCACGCTAGTGGTACAATATACTGTTCAAAATGTGAAAGCCATTTGAAAACCATAAATAAAGGAAACGTTAAAAGACATATCGAAGGAGCAGTACACCAGGGAAAGTTTAAGCGGCCCGAAGAGGAATTTTATTTCGATCTTATAAAATTTCTCATTTTGTGCAATATTCCGTGGTCTCAGATGAAAAATACTACTTTTCAAGATTTCTTTAAAAAATATATGTGTAGTACGTGTACTAATCGTACCTGTTGTTGTACGTGTACTAATCGTACTCTGCCAGATGAATCACAGTTACGGAAAGTTTACTTGGACAAGTTTTTTAAGAATAAAATCAATTCGATTCGGCAAAATTATAAAAATGAGAAACTATGGATATCATTAGATGAAACGACAGACTTTTTAGGTCGCTATATAGTCCATTTTTTAATAAAACCATTACATCCTAGCAATTTGACTAGACCTTATTTGGTAGCATGTAAAATGCTAACTGTAGTTAATGGACAAACAATCACGCAATTTGTGTTAGAATGTTTGGAAAACTTTTGGGAAGATTCTTTTGAATCGAAGGTAGGTAACATTCTTGTCCTCTGCACTGATAGCGTTGCATATATGCTGTCTGCAGGACGAAATTTAAAACAATACTTACCTGAAATGAAGCACGTAACATGTTTGGCGCACTCTCTTCATCGCGTATCTGAGCAAATTAGGTTAGAATATCACGATGTTAACATTTTAATAGCAAATGTTAAAAAGGTATTTTTGTAAGCCCCAAGTAGAGTCAAAATTTTAAAAGAAAAATATCCAGATTTGCCGCTACCTCCCCAACCAGTTGTTACAAGATGGGGCACTTGGTTAGAGGCAGCATTTTATTACGCTCAAAACTTTGAAAAAATAAAAGAAGTATTATCTTGTTTAAGCAGCTCTGATGCGGTATCTATTCGAGAGGCAAAAAATATTATAGAAAAAGAAAATTTAAAAGAAGATTTAAATTACATTAAAGACAATTATTTTATAATTCATTTGTCTTTAAAAGAATTGCAAAAGCATAATTTATCGTTGACAGATTCACTTTTAGCATTTGACAACGTCAGAGATGCTATAAATCAGTGCAATTCAGAAAATATAAAAAATAAAATAGAACGTGTTATGGAACGAAACCCAGATTTAGACACACTTAGAGAATATAGTGAGGCCATTGAAAAAAATGAAGCACATAATTTAATACCTTTTTTAAAATTTACTCCTTTGACATCGTCAGATGTAGAACGGTCTTTTTCCATTTATAAATGGGCTTTAGATGTTAAAAGAAATAAGTTGAAAATAGAAAATATAGAGAAACTCATAGTTATATATTTTAATTGTAAAGATCAGGAATACCAGGATGCTGACATTGTAATCGATGAAGATTAAAAATGTGAATAAATGTAAAATGTACATATTTAACAATAAACAATGTTGATTTTTATCTTTTTTCTTTATTCTACCCCTTTTTTTTGGTCCTAAAATCTGACTAAAATCAACCTGTTCCTTCGTATGCCCTTTACGTTTCAGAGTCGTGGTGCATCCTTAGAACAGTCTCACGACCCCAGCAGGCATTGGCCCTCTATGGGGCCCCGTCATGTATTCTACCCTTAATGCAAATTACCATGACCCCTATGAAAATATTTAAATTTAAGTGCAACAATTTATGTCTATCTATAAAAGTTCTAGCCATAAAAGGCTAAAAATAAAAAAATAAAAATTAAAGCTTCGATCGGAATTCGATTGTTTTTATTATTCAACAGATAAATAATGAATTAATTTAGTTTTGATACCTTCCTTTAAATTTTGAATTGAGTAGGAATAATATCACTACCAACATTAACAATATTTAATTGAATCCGGAAATACCGGAATTACTTTCCGGAAAAATGGCTAATCCATGTTATTCTTTCTGTGTGCATTTATGATACAAGTACCAAAAATCAATCTACCTACTCCGATCACTGGTAATTATATATCATGTACCTAATCTTTACACGCTTGGCGTATTTCCTTATCTATAATTCCTAACCTCACATGTTTTGCATTGTTAAGCAAGCATGAACCACCACCAACTTTTAAATAAAAAGCAAACAACCTTATACCTAAAAGGTAGCCTCACACTTTTGTGCTTGCAAATAGTTTATGTTTTCCACAAACAATCTAGTCGGCGTGGGTACAAAATTGTCACTTTGTAAGAATGAGTGCTGGTAACCCCAGGCGTTTAGGTCGCGGCTTGGAGGCTCGGTAATCTTAACATCGAGTGCTTTGAGTGCATCAATAGCGTCCGGCTGGCCCTGCACCGCAGCAAGTCTTAACAATCGGGTTGCAGTTTCTTCGTCGCTCTTAAGGCCAGCTCGGCCTTGGCCGTAGAAAATGCCCAGATTGTAGAGTGCTCCCGGGTGTTTTAATGCAGCAGCTGACTTGTACAACTCCATTGCCTGAAAATAGGCAATAATAATTTCATTGCAATATACATTAGTAACAAAATTAACCACGTACCTGAATATTACCATCATGCATAAAGAATGTGTAGAGAGTGGATGAAAGAACAGAGAGATTAGTATTAGTTTGGTAAAATTATCTTAAGTGATAAACTAACAAATGTAAAGTTATTATTATAACCCTTGAATAACATAAATGTGGTCAATTATTTCATTTCATAATTAAAATAACTATTACAATAATTATTATTGCCTTGTAAAGGACCATGGGTGGAATTACCCCACCCATTAACAAAAAAGAAATTCAATTTGTTCTCAATTGAGATATCTTGGCAATATCATATTTTTTTACTATGTGGACGTCGCCAAAACATATCTCATAGTATTTAACGTTTATAGTTTATACAAATATTTACGTACTAGCTCCGCCCCGCGGTTTCACTCACGTAAGTCTCGTTGCCGTGGGAATATCGGGATATAAAGCCTATGTGTGAATCCAGGTCTCCAGCTATCTACATATCAAGTTTCATGGCAATCGGTTCAGTAGATTTTACGTGAAAGAGTAACAAACATCCATACATCCAAAAAAGGCCACCGACCCACGCTCCTGAGCTCGCGACATTATCGGTAGGCAAGCAGTTGCTCGAACCTTAGTATATATTTTCTATAGTATAACTACCAGTTCAAAATACATTTAATATGTTTTGTGTAATTACTAAATCATATTTTTGTATTGTAATGTATACGTAAAGTGAAAATAACTTACATGAAAATATATGTTACAAATTGTTTTATATTGATATTATTCCACTGATTTATGTAAGAAACAAGATTTTAATCAAATAGTGAATACTTTAGGAACACATTCGTATCACTTCCATTTGTGTTGGTAGGTGGGGACAGAGCTCATACATTTTTGCCCATGATACTTAATCAATACTGTAATGGTCTGTTAAGAATGAAAAACTGACATTGATTGATCATAATAAATTCAGCAACATTTGACTGAATATCTAAATTTGACCAGATAACTGAGTACAGGAGGAACTAGGCATGAAAGTGGATGATTGATTTACAACATACCATCTTATCATTAGCAGACACTCCTAAACCATTCTCATAACAAAGTCCTAAATTGTATAAAGCTGGTGCATAGTTGCGATTTGCTGCAGATCTGCAAAAAAACAATCCACATTAAAATATAGCCACCTTGCATTACATCTTATCAAAAATTATTGAAACAAGACTTTGATATACTTCACACTCATAATAACAACACTTACCTTAACATGTTAAGACCATCTTGATACTGTCCATTTTCAATGGCAGCAAGTCCAAGCTTGTTTTCAATGGAATTCAACACTTCTCCCAAGTCATCATCAGAACTACCTTGACTAGAACTGCTTCCTGAATGAGAGGATTTCTCATTTGTACTTCCATTCTGATCATTTGATACCAAATGAACTGTTGGAGTAAAGTTTGTAACAACTTCTCGGATATGGGGTGCAGAATTAAAGTAAAACTTCTGCTTGTTACCACAACTTATGTATGGCTGTATGGATAAAAGCAAGTCATTTACTGAGAGACAATTATTGTGATTAAGTCTCAAGTGGTGTTTTATCTTTAAGTGAATGAGCTGACTAGTATACCATCCAAGGACCACCGCTCCACTCTAAAATTTATGAAATAGAATTTAGACACACACATTCCCACGATAAAATATTTATAACAGAATTATAGTATTGTTTAGATAACAATTATTCTATAATACTTAAATGATACAAACATAAACATTATGTAAACAGAATATTTCTATGAAACAAGGTAATAGGCTTATCCATTATCTCAATGTGATAAAAATAACCGCGCCGTCTACTAAATACAAACATACCCATGTAATGGCATCCATCCAACTTTTGTTGAGATGTTCGAAACTCCATTTCTTGCTATTAGTACCATTGTCGTTTTGGTAAGAATTCCAGCACTTCCTAGAAGAGAACCAGTTACAGCATGGTTGCTTCTTTTTCTCATCGCTGAAATTACCCGATGCAGTGTTGACTACAGTGGTACTACGTCTATCAAAATGGTTAGCGCTTCTCTCGAAAGTATCCCTGATGCGTCGCGTGACATATTTCCACATGATTACTTAATACGCCGTCACTATGGTAATAGGTATACTATAGAATTGCCATGTTTGAAGTATTGTGCATGTAAATACACACAAAAAAAAACTGCACATTTAATTTATTCCCTTAAATTTTCTCATAAATACTTTGCTTATATACGAAAACCAAATCGACCTATGTCGTCGACAGTATAACAGATAAAAAATTATCTAAATGTCAATGATCAATCATAGTTCCAATTAGTGGTGGGTAATATAGCATATGGCGTAATAACATAGTACGCTATATTTACTCAACGCATAGCGCTTGTTATATCGTTTCAATCTCGGCGCTAGAAATAGCGTCGTGCCATATATGTCTAGACTGTTATGCATAGCGTCGCATAATAACCAGCGCGCTGCGTGATGACACGCTAGTGCTAGCGGCGAGCGACGTATAGCGGGCTATAGCGATGGGTCGTTGTTGGTTATTTCGTTAACGTAACGTTAACGTTGAATTACGTTTGTCAACTAGTCGATCAACCAGTTAAATTTGTCAACGAGTTAACGTGCTACTAATGTCAACTTGTAACGTTAACCGTTCATTAATTTATCGTTTTTTATTGACCTGATATTTTGTTGTATATTTATAAACAATTTGATTTAATGTATTAATTTAAAACGTTTGATTGATGCTTGTACTTGGATAAACTTCTTTTCATATTTTGTCTTCAGGCTTAGTACTGACCGAATACAATTCGCTATAAAGCATAATTCTATGCCAAAAATATCGACACCCTTTACTTAAAAATAATATGTATTTCAAAAATAACCGACCATTTGTATTTCAAATTTGACCGACGCTTGCAATGTATGATATTATTTTTAACGTAAGTATCGAGTTAAATTTCATGTATGTCATTGACGAATTCAACTGGTTGATTCATAAACAGTTAACATTGATACGTTGACGGCAGATCAACTAGTTCGTTGATTCAACGCCCATCGCTAGCGCGCTAGGTACGTTAGTTAGTCGCCGCGTGCTACTTAACCGCTCGCTGCATGACGTATTATCGTTGCTTACGTTAGTATGCTATTACGGCCGGCGCATGCGAGTTACGTATTAATGAACTTTTAAATACACCTATAGTTGCTTTATTATTATAGAACCAATCATTATTATTATTCAGTAGGCACAGTCAATCAATTATAGACAGTCCTAAGCCTCAAATGTATGAAGGAGAGTTCATTGAATTTATTTTGCCTATTACTTATTAGATTACCTACTTATATATTTTTGAAAACACGCTCTACAGTTAAAGTAGCGCATTTCAAGGTTATATTCTCCACGGCACCACGCTACCATATTCGGTAACGCTACTAGCGTGCCTGCGCAGTGCGCTATAACATAGCGTGTAAAATAGCTCGCTTGACAAATGTAGTTCTAGTCCGTAGTGTGCTATCTTAACCGGTCGTATACCGCCGGCTCGCATACCAGCCGGCAGATTTGTACCCGTCGTAGGCCGGTGGCTCGCATGCGAGCCACCAAATTGGCGCCAAAACGCCGCGCGCCGCCTTCGCTTTAGCTTAAGCTAACGTAAAACCAATTTGGTGGCTCGCATGCGAGCCACCGGCCTACGACGGGTACAAATCTGCCGGCTGGTATGCGAGCCGGCGGTATACGACCGGTTAATATATCGGATTTGACACTACTAGTTCCAATGAGGTTCCAATCAATTACCCATAAACAACTTTATTGGTCTCACAGACAATATAAGTTTGTGTTTTGTCTTTTCCTACTCTATTCTTTGATGGCAAGTGGTTATCGTTGTCGATTAGATGTAGCTACCTTAAAGCAAGTGTGCTTTAGTCTAAATCTACTACAGCTGGCAACAGAAAAGATCTGTAATATAAATCTGTTTTATAATCCATGTCTACATTTTATTATTTTATAGTAGAATAAATACATACTCTAAAGTTTTTTTACTATTTTATAATCTATAACTACTCTGTGGTAAAAGCTTTGTGTGGGCTCTGTGGTCCTTGCAGCGAAATTGAAATTTGTTTATTTTGAATTTGAAATTTGGATTTTATTTGCCTGCAAGTTTACGCCTTTAATTAAAGAAATCTCTACCGTAAGAAATAATTTATGTAGTGATTACTGGTCAATAACTTTTTTAATAAACGCCTATTATTATAAATCACGTAATGTGTGGTCGTACTGGATTGTAGGTACAACTGTGAAAAAGTATAATAATTAATAACAATATTGCAAAATATTTTACAACTAATTGTTTTTAGATCCTTAGGAAAAGAGCAAGTTCAATGCGCTTGTAGTTATAAGCCAAAGGGTGCAGACTTTTATACAAAACCTCAGTGGCTGCCAGAACATAATGCAGGGAAAGATTATACACCATCATACAATATTGTTCCAACCGATGTCATGCCAGTTTTAGTTTCTTCTAGTAGATACAAAAATGTAGCGGTAAATAGCAGAGTTCTTAAGCCAATGATGTGGGGTATTATACCACCGTGGCATAAGGTTAGTTAACAGAAATTTGATAAATATATGTATAATTAATAATAGAATAAATCAACAATAGTTATGATTACAGGGAGATTACAAGACCCATAACCTAAGTACAAATAATTGTCGTTTAGAAAACATTAGAGGTTCAAAGCTGTATAGTCCAATATTGAACAATGGAGGTAGATGTATAATAATTGCTGAAGGATATTATGAATGGCAAACAACTAATAAACTATCTAAAGTCAAACAGCCTTATTATATTTATGCACCACAGGATGATAGTGTCAAGGTAAGATTGGTCAATTACCTCGATCCTTGAATGTACTAATCAGTTATCCACAATAATTGGAGAAGATCAAAGGCTCGCTTGCACCATAAAAATTGTATGCTCTTTTATTTTTTCATTAGGTACTATCTATTGCCAGTCTTATCACTTGTGTGAATCCTAAGGGAATGCATACTAGGGATAGAGATACTAAATCAATCAAAAAAGAATGTGGTAGCTTAAGCACCAACCCATGCCTGTATGTGTACCAAGTTTGTTGTAAATTCATTTAATGGTTTACATATAATTGAGTTACAATCATATTATATTATTAGCAGTATGTATATAAAGACAAATATTTCTCAAGCAATGTAATAAAAAATTTATTTTAATATTCCTTATCTACTAGGTAAAATAATAATTATTGAGTTTGAAATGCAATTTAGTTACAAATTAGGTTTATTAATTACTGAAACTAGATTGCTTCTTAACTGAAGAAATATATTGAATTGGTCCTCATATTTTCACACCAATGAATATTTTCTTTTCATGTAGTAACTGCAAAAAAATTCATTACCTGGTATTAAATTTATTATTGTATTTAACTTAGATTCTAAATAAGCTTGCTTTGTAGGTGGATGAACCGGACACTTGGAACAACAGCTTTAGTGAAGAAGATGGTTGGAAAGGTATACACCTGCTATATATGGCAGGCTTGTATAATGTGTGGCAGAATGATGAAACTATCATTTATTCATACTCAGTGATTACCATGGAGTCAAATAATACACTTGACTGGCTACATCATAGAATGCCAGCTATATTAAATACAGAAGATCAGATTGAAGTTAGTATAATTAATACATATAGTCACAATTAAGTCTTATTTATATGATTTTGATAATTACTATAATTTGGTTTTGTACTGCTAATAAAAAAATCTTATATGAATAGAAGAAATCTGTTTTGTAGGAATCAATAGCATATAGAAATACCTCCAGAAGAATGTGAATTGGCTTACCTACTTGTTTTGTACAATAAAACCAAAATGTAACAAAGAGATGTTACATGTCACTTCTGGCTCTAAATATGTATAGCATGTTAGTAGTGAATACAAATGGTTACTTGTACCTTCCTATGTAATAAAATAGATTAACCACTTATTAAATTGAATCATAAATGCTAGTAAGTAGATAATTAGATGGTATGTGCAAAACTATCTATTTAACTGAAACTATAATGTTAGTTTGTAGCTGTATGACTAATAACTTACTGTAGTATGTTCAAATGTGGTCATATTTTGAAGTTTGTTTATCTGAAATCAATCCTGGTTTACTTAACTGCAGAATACAAGTAAGTAGGTACTCTAAATCTCAACAGTAAGATATTCTTTGTATTATGTTAATGGATCATATTATAGTTGATGCAAACATTCTTGAGAATTGTGTTTTCCAAGAATAATACAATTGTACTTGTACAGGTGTAATACTCAAGACTTGTAACTGTTGCATAGTTACATGCAAGTCAGCAAGTCTTGAGTATTACACCTGTTGAAACTTAATACATCTATCACATTACTAATTAAATTAGGTATATTATATAAATATTTCAGGCTTGGCTTGACATTGAAAATGTGGAACCAGATATGGCCTTGTCTTATCTCAAACCAATCAAAATACTATCATGGCATCCAGTATCAACAGCTGTAAACAATTCTAGAAACAAATCTACTAACTGTAACAAAAGGGTACTTGAAGAGAAGAATAAAACAACTCAAAGAACTTTAAATTCTTGGTTTACTAAAGTAGAAAAGCAGAAGTCAGCTGATGAACATAACCCAGACTCTAAAAGAACAAAGAAATAAAACTAAATTTATTATAAGATAATGTTTTATTGCTACTCCATGAGTAGATGAGAGTTTCGAATCGACAATATTTATTACTATAAATGTAATATGACACAGTTTGTTATTCTACCTCTATGATTATCAAGGCCATAATATTAGCATTGCTTTTGTAATCACTTAGGTAAAGCTCACACAGTTCAGTTTTCATAAAATATTAAATATTTTCAATCTTAAACTCTTTAAAATCAGCTTCACATCTGATAGTTTTGTGGTTTTTCAAGAAATCCAAAACAAAACTGGTCACCTCATACTCCTCTGAAAAATAAAATATTATTTATTACGTATACTTTGAATGCATAGATAGCATATTGGATTGAATGAGAAAATTCGGCTATGCCATATCAAATATTGTGAGCTTAAATCCCACACACATACATAGAACAAAAGTTTATATGATCCACAAAATAATTGTTCTTGTTTCTATGTTTTAATGTCACTGGGTACATAATATAAATTATTTTAAGAGTAGCAGTTGTCTTTTCGAAAATAATTTTAATATATATGTTTCAGAATTAGATCCCTGTATACCATGTTTTATCGAGCATAGGCATTTTGTAAAGCGTACGCGAAACACAATGCCGCATAATAGTCACATGTGCAGTGCATAGTACCGCACTACCATCAGGCATATGCAAATCAAGTTCCAAGAGGCCCTTATAATTAAATTACAATGATAGGCTCACCCGGGTAGTGGCTACACTGGTATATGAGCCTTATTAAATGTTTAGCCAAGCTTTTGAACACTGCTTTCCCTTTGATATGTCCTTTAATGTAGTATGGTGTGAGTATTTTCACCACCCAGGGTGCTATACGCTCCTTGCAACTCACAACAAATTCTGGTGTTTCTTCCAAGGGTGACACAATCCCTTCATCATCACTGTCATATCCAAAATAATACACAAATTTCTCTTTTATCTGCAAAAATAACTAGTAATTAGCAAAATACAAGGCTATAACCATATGATTAGGGTAACCAATCTAAGTATTGACCTTTTCAAGATTCTTTCTATTATTATCTCCAATTTGGTCAAGGAACTCATATAGCTTTTGTTTTAAATAATATTCTTCACATAACCACTTGCTAGAACTATGTTTGTTGGGTTTCTGATTATCAGTCTTCTGAATAGCACTGTCATTGTTAACTAACAATCCAGTTAAAGAAGCCAGCCTCTCATCTAATGACTTAATTTGGGCAGCATGATTTTCAATCACACTATTATGTATTGTATTATTTGTACTTGTTTCTAATATTGTATTTGTAACTTTCTTGGTATGATCATCTAGTGTACCATCTAATCTATCACACAGACTTCCTTCAAAAATATCATCATCATTCTGATCCCCATGAAATAGTTTCTCTAATTGGATCATTAACTCATCCGGGTCAGATTCAACTGAAGCTCTATGACTGGGTAGTGGTGAATTTGTTTTTGTTGGTTGTACTATGTTTGCCACTGCTTGAGGTATCTTTGGTAGAGATGTGTGTGGAGTATTGACTGCAACAGACTCAAACCCACTGTAACTGTTTGAGTTGTCACTGGGCACTATCAACTCAGGGGGATAGTTTTCATTATGAAAAGTTTTTGGTGATATGGCATTTACATGTCTCTTTTTTCGTTTGCTCAATTCACATTGACAATTTTTTTCTTTTTCTCCTTTATGTGTTTGAGTCTTTTTTTCATTTTGTGGTGGTTTATTTAAACATTCATGCAACTTTTTATTCAATTTGCCTTTTTTCGTATCATTTTTCAGCTCATTGACCTGAAATATAGGAACTAAATATTTTTTATAATATAATTATACAATTTTTCTGCAAATGTATGTTAGAAAACTTTATTACCACTGCAATAATATTTTTTCTATATAATTGGACCACCATGCAAGCTTGAGCTGCCTTGATTTCAATACTTTTAGCACACCTCCAAATAGCACTGGGTAGATATATATTCTTATTTAGAAGTTTTTGATTTGTTTCGTAATTTATTGATAACAGCTTGATCACATATTCCATGTAGTGTTTACGAACCTGAAGCAGAAATAAATAATGTCATATATCTATGCATAAATACACTCATGACACGCCCCTATCATTTTGAAGCAGTAATTCAAATTATTACTGCTTTTCTTTCTAATAATTAAATTAAATGATTCTTTACCTTTGAAATAAGAAGATGGGGTTCTAATTCAATATCAGGTAGACCCATAAAAGTATCGTCATTTTCACGAATTAGCTCATCTATAACATCATGTTCTAAATTTTCAACAGACACTGACATTGTTTTTATTTATTTATTTATTTACGATTACGAATTAAATATCCACCTGCAATCTTATGAAAAATATAAATAAACTAGTATTAACATAGCAGCTTTATTAAACAATCTCAGTCTGCGAATCACCGGTGACTGACGGGTGACCGGTTTATAATAATAATAAACAAATAGAGACAATTTGACAACCAGTGAAAACCAAAGATAATTATTATAACCCAGGTATTAGCACTATGGTACACATAGCGACACAACCTAAACTGTTAATTGCACTATTAGCAGTTGAACGCTGCGAATCGTGCGAGAGAGTGCGTTATATTTTTGTTACGCTCTATCCTTACCATTATATCGACACCACTATGCACTATCCATTTCCGACAATTCTCTAGTTCATTCATTTATGGTCGTAGTGTACAAGAAAGTTAAATGTGATAAAAAAATATTAGACTTTTAAAAAAAATCATATCTCCGGTAGTAGTTTTTTTTCTGAGCGGCCATCAGTTCTTCTATATCTATAAGACATTTCAAGGTTATTCGCTAATTACCGGACACCCGGTATAGGACACTACCAACGCTTCGCACAACATACAGTTAGGAGGTTGAAGACTGGCGTTGTGTTTGCTTTTCCGACGAATCTCGTTTCAGAGTGAGACCAGAAACAAGACGTACTCGAATTAAGAGGACTTCTGGGCGTCAAGAACGTTTGAAATTTTGTCAGGAAGTTCATTCATATGGAGGTGGAAGAATATTTTGTTTTCGGTTTGGGCCGGTATTTGGATCGGTAGATGAACCGATCTCACTTGGATCAGGAGCAACCTCAATGCTCAGATTTATGCGGAGAGGATTGTTTCAGGCGTGATTATCCCTTTGCGAAACTCGTTGGATGATTAATTTCGACTAATGCATGACAATGCACGTCCACACATGGCTAGAGTCGTAAGACGTACTCTTGCCGATGCTCGTATCAATGTCCTGCCATGGCCTGCTCAATCTCCAGACCTCAACCCAATTGAACACGCATGTGATATACTCCAAAGAAGAGCTCTGTCGATTATGGATGCTGTATACCCCACAACAACTTTTTGACTTGTTAGAAAGTACGTGAGCGGCCATTCCTCAAAGTGATTGTGATGAACTGATTTTAAGCATGCCAAATCGCTGTGTTTATGCTATTCGTGTCAATGGTGGGAACACAGACTATTAATTTTCTATCTTTCTATCTAAAGATCCTCATTTTTGCCTATTTTTTCCATTTACTTGAAGACATTAACTAGGATTAATATTTCAGAATTTGCAAAAATTTCAAATTTTTACAAAATTTAGGGATAATTTAGTAACTTAAACATAGTAATTAAAGTGAAAAGCTAGTCTGGAAGACTAGATTTGGCAAATATTAATTTGATAGCTTTTTATACTTAAAAATGTACTTGATCCCTAGACACCTTTGATGTGTATATATTTTAGGAAAATACTTACCATTCCTAAAACAACAAAACCTGCCCAAGAAAATCGTAAAGTACAACAAAGATTATGCTAAAAACGGCGATACCAAGAAATTAAAAATGATCCAGAATTGCTTGCAATGAAACAAGACAAAGGCGACAGAAATATAAGAAAAGAAAGAAGAGGGTGAATTAAAGACAATTACTGAATTAACTCCGCGCGCACAGCGAGAGCAACGAAAAAAATGAAAAGAAAATTCTAAGAGGTAGATACTTTATTTATTTATATTTCGTATAAATAAATAAAGTATCTACCGTCATCACATTACAGATGCCTAAGGGGTAAGTATTACGTATCAAAACAAATACAGACTACGGCAAAAGGAAACAGTAGAGAAGGAGACAAAGGTTAATGTCGTTTTTATAGAGGCAACAGAAGAGTCGAGAATCGGGCAACCAATACCGACAGAAGATCCGCTGCTTCAATATTCCTCACCTGTGAAAGCAGTTGTAAGGAAAGTAAGATATTATGAAAATTAAAAGAAAAAGCTCTGGTAACTATAATTAATAAATATAAAAAGAAAATTGACAGCCAGAGAAAAACCATAGAAAGTTTAACTAAGAAATTCAAAGAGCAATCGCAACAGAAAAGTTAAATTATTATCTCTATGTAAGCAAACGGGTCAAAAATAGTATGTAGATAAAGTTCAACAACGTGTCGGCACGAAAGAATTTGTAACAAAAACAAAACTAAAATGTAAAAGCTTTATTATAACACACCATTAAAATTACTGTAAGTACCAAAAATTCCTATCGGGCGTCAAATTAAGAAAAGACGTTACTCTCATTTTTGTAAGTTATGCGACCATTTTGGATAATTTTCCGCTGCAGACTCGTGGTCACACCAGGTTATCACACCAGTGTGACTATCAGGAGTTTTTTTCTTGTTAGTCACACCGCCACTAATACAACACCTTTTATATATATATTTTATATATATATTTTTTATATTTTTTTATTATATTAAATTATTTTGAACTATTTACCGCAATATTTCAAGGAAATGTTCCAATGTTATTTCGCCATTTAATAGTTTTAATTGGGACGAAATTATAAAATTATCTTTATCAGTTTGGTCGATCCTTCGTTTTTTTTGTATATTAATATCCTTTTCATTTAATAATACTGTTAATAACTTTAGTATGGTTACGTAGTTTTTATTTATCTTTTTGTTTAATTGGGAGTGCCAACTTTCACAAACGTTGTTGGTTCTGTGTCTTTGACCAACTACATTCCAGTCAGCAATATATTGTTCATCATTTAGCCATTGACGACCCATGTATGCTATGAACTGTTTAATCTTTTCCCCGCTCAATTCATTAGCTTCAGTTTTTATGTACTCCCATCCGTGTTTAACAAGTTCTAACGGAGTTAGCGGCAGTACTGAACATAATCCCACAATTCTTTTATGTATTTTACTTTTCAAACCAATTGATTTCGCTTTCCGCCATAAGCTCTGACAATAGTGATAGTAACACTTTTTAATCGATATAAATAAATTTATGTAAACTTTCTGTTTATAGTATTGATGTTGCTTAAATAACAACACTTGTCCACGTTTTCTGTTAATAATACAAAAATCCATGATACAAAGCCAATGTGAAACTAATAGACAATCGTTTTTGTTCATATGTTGACGTTTGTCAGTCATTATCATTATCTCAATACATTTCTAACTGGCCAGTACTATAGATAAGGTTGCAGTACCATATTATGAATCACGGATTATTCACAGCTGAAGACATGCCAGGTTATAGGTCAATTGCATTACTTGTCGATAAACCGACTACATTATGTTGGCACTGTACTAGCAATTACGGTATACATGGTGTGTGATAATCAGTAGTGTGACAAACAAGAAAAAAATTACCGTTTGTCATACTGGTGTGATAATGTGGTGTGACTACGAGTCGGGAGTCTAATTTTCTCTAAAATGTTTGTAATAGAGACACTTGTCTTTGTTCTCGACATGTCAATATCGAATTATTGGTTCAAGCTTTACATAAACATCATATAATAAATGTCAAATCTTCTGAAGAATTATTATCCAAACTATGCTGTGACTTGAGGAATGGGGCTTGCTTACATAGAAGATGTCCCTCCGGCCGTGATGGCAACTGAGTTTGGCAACCAGTTGCTTAAAAATATTGGATATTCTTTTTACTCAACCAGTTGCCAAAGACGAATGTCGATTCTTGATACGCACCTATAATATTTTACCTTTGCAGTTTCGCAACCAGTTGCCGAAGGAGTAAAAACTTTCTTGTTACTCAACCAAATCTGCTAAGAATTCAAACTTTTTTCAGATGTTCAGAATATATTTTCTTTTGTTACTGACGTAGTTGACATCTATCATTTTATTTGCCTCTTGAGGTTATCGATTAATTGCAATATATGTGTAATACACATTAGATTACTGTATTTACTGCACGAGTATGTGTACGATTTAAGACCAGTATAATAGTCTGTTCCGGAGACATCAACATGTCTACTTTAAATGTATACCCAAATACATCTAACATTGAATTCATTCGTTCAAGAAGAGGAGGTGTTTCTGCGTTGTACGATGGTAGGCGTTACAGCCGTAAAAAAATATATGTAAATAAAAACTCATTTTGGAAATGTATCCTTACAAAAGGATGCAGAGGTAATATTACTTTAAATACTCGTAATGAGATAATAATGCAAAGAGCACACGAAACCGATTGCAGACGTAATTTTGCGAAAACCACATTTTTGAAAAAATTGGATGATCTCAAGAGAGTGAGTAGTTGCAATTTTGAATCAATCCCCAAACAATACGACAATATGGTTCGTGATTTAAAAAACGATGGATATAATTTCGTCGGCGATATACCAAAGTTCAGCAGTGTGAAAAGTGACCTTTACAATGGGCGAAACAAAGTAGTTGGTACCACAAAAATGCGTTTCTCAAATGCTACGGACGTTGAAATACCCATGAAGTACCAACATTTTTATCTTTGTGAATATGAAGATGGAGATTTTAGAATCATTGTATTTTGTATTCGTGATGTGACAACAAAAATGAGTAATTTCAATCATTTCTTTGCTGATGGCACTTTCAGAAGTTGTCCAAAGTCCTTTAAACAGTTGTATACCATTCATGGCTATGATGAAATTAACAATATCATAACTCCATTATTTTTCGCACTTCTTCCCGATAAAAGAAATAACACATATAAAATTTTGTTCAGTATAATTAAATCTCAAATTCCTACCTGGAGTCCAAAAAAAATTACATTGGATTTCGAAATTGCAGCAATTAATGCATTTAAAGACATATTTCCTGGTATACTTTTTAAGGGATGTTACTATCACTTCAACCATGCGTTATGGAAAAAGGCGAAGGCCTTACAAATAAAAACTAGAGTAAAAAAAAGGCATGTGGCGAGATGTATTGGAATTGCACGGTTACCAAAAAAATACTTAAGAGAAGGATATGATTATGTAATGGCAAAAAGACCTGTTGGTGAGGAAATCAAAATGTTTAATAAATATTTCCAAAAGCAGTGGGTTAATAAAGATTTTTTTGCTGAATCTTGTTGTTGTGAAACTGAAAAATTTAGAACTAATAACAATATAGAGGGATGGCATAGAAAGATCAACAGTTTTATTGGTAAGAAAAATCCAACGTTGGCACATCTACTCGATGTTTTAGAATCTGAAGCGACATACTATGATTTGAAAAAAATTACACCTAAAAAAAAGAAGGAGTACGAGGAGATCGATGAGGAAATTGGGTTAGCGATAAAAACTTTAAATGAAAACAAAATTAGTGTCGGACACTGTCTCGAAATTATCAGTCCATTTGTTATCCCATTCTAAAGACATATTAACTACCTACTAAATTCGAAGTGTACTTATAATTTCAATTTTGTTGCAAATGGGGAACCTAGTTGTTAATTTTCAGTAACTTTAAGCTGTAGTTAGGTAATTACATGGAATAAAGGCATATATATACACTTATATTATGTTGTTTTCACGATATTATTATTTGAAACATAATGTACCTACCCTTGTTCCCTTTCGATGACGCCACTCTTAAGAAATTTAATCAAACAAATTCAATAGAAACCAAATTTTATATGCATCTGATTGAAAACATCCTAATTTAATATAATACAGACCTTAGTCCTTATTTTGATTTCCACAACTGATGTTAGTTACGAACTGAGAGTGGTAATTCTTCTTAAGTAACCACACCTTTTGAGAAAATCTTAGTTGGCAACTAGGTGCGTATCAAGAATCGACATTCGTCTTTGGCAACTGGTTGAGTAAAAAGAATATCCAATATTTTTAAGCAACTGGTTGCCAAACTCAGTTGCCATCACGGCCGGAGGGGAAGATGTAACATTTGCTCTACTAATCGTCTGAAATATTTTAATGTTTCTGATGATAACATATTCTTTTATGAATGGGCAAATTAAAAAGTGAAATAATTGCAAAAGATAAATTAATACCCAAAAATACGAAACTATTCAAGGGCACACTTTCCGTATACCAGGTTCTATGGGATGTTACTGTTCCAAAACAATTTTAAGAAAATTGAGTTGTTTTAATTGTATTGCAGATAAAATTTGTGTTCCCGGATACGACATAGGAGCTATCCCAAATAATAAACATGAATATATAGAAAATATTGATCCTAGTTATGTTATTCCGTTGTCCAAATTCAGAAATCGAAAGGAGCCCAGTGGCAATATTAATACAAATAAACTAACCATTCTTTTTCTGATATAACTGTAAAAGAAGCACAAACTTTTGATCCTTTCCTAGATCTAAAACCATCTAGGTGTAGGTACATTTAAAATGTAATTTTCTATTATGACTTTTATAATATTATTATAACGAATGGGATATCGATTCTCTTACATAATGAATACTTGTGTTTTTGTTATACTACGTAAAGGTACTCTAAGACTGATTTTGATATTGCCAAAGTCAAAGTCAAAAATTATTTATTCAGTTAGGTCACAAAGTAACACTTATAAACGTCAAAAAATATATAGGATAGTGAGTTTACTAAGTAACTGAAGCTACATTTAGGTTAGTTGCTAGGTTCAGGCAAAGGGTAGATAAAGCCTATGAGAAGAAACGTGCAAGAAACTCATGGCCACTCTTTTAAATCGCCGATTAAATATAATTTCAGTATTTTACAACTCATCAATTAGGTGTTGCAGCCATTATACCATATATTAAACTGACTATTAAAAAATTCTAAAATAACAAATTACTTAATAGTATTAAGGAAATTAAATAATTAGATTTGGTAGAATTAGTAAATACTTTTTAACCAAATAGATAGTAGGATGGCAAGAAGGCGCATACACTTACACTTTGTGACGATGGCAAAGGCAGTCCGTGACTAAAATTAAATGCGGTTGTGCATTCATATTTTTATATTTATTTTCAATAACAATCGAAATGGAAAGCAAGATACTAGATAACATCACAAATAATCACGAGGTACCTCTACATTACTAAATGGACTTATTATAAATAATACAGAATTTGAATCCTGTATAGAATAAGCAACTAGTGCCATGAGCTTTTGTCATTTAAGTAGTTGACTGAATAAAAACCCTTCTAGCATAGCTATATATTAACGGCACTTTTAAATTTGAGTAATGCTAAATTTATTATTGTAATGGGTAGTTTATTAGTAAAACGTATAACGAACCCTGCAAATGTATTGTGAACTTTATGTAAAAGATGGACTTACTAACTTATGCTTATTTCTAGTATTTATATTATAAATATCACTATTCTTATTATATAAGTAAATATTATGTTTAATAAACATAATGTTTGCAAATATATATTGCAACAGTAAGTATGCCTATTTCTTTAAATCGCTCTTTCAAGGAATCTCGTGGGCCTAAATTATAAATACTATGCACTGCACGTTTTTGAAGAATGAAAATTGTCTCAATGTCAGCTGCCTTGCCCCACAATAATATACCGTAAGACATGAGTTGACATGACACTGAAAATAACTAAAATATACTAGCCTCGCAGTCTCTACATCAGTAAGCTGTCTTACTTTCCGAATTGCGTATGCAATATAAGATTGACACCAAATATGTTCAAACATTTTAATACTGTTTTTGTGAAATTATTACTTTACTCAGTACAGTAGTGACAAAGATTACTATGTTCATTGAGCTTTAGAAACCTTGTTAACTAATATAGAAATAGATTCGATGTAGGTATATGTTTGTACTATTATTGTGTAATGGAGTGATTTTAACAGTAACATTATGAAAAAGACTACATATTGTTTATTTCACATTGTTTTTATTGATTGTATAAAAGTACGAGATAAAAAAATCATAATAAGATCTCTATTATATATAATACTAGCTGTTGCCCGCGACTTCGTCCGCGTGGACTTTAATTTATTACCCAATATCTACTTTTAATTTTAATATATAAAACTACAACTAAAGAAATAAATAAGTTTAACTACACCTATATAGATGTAGTTAGCTATATATATAGTTAAAATTAAAAACTACCTACTAATATTTAGAAACTACCTACTATATCTAAAGAATTATATTGTTACGTGCTGGGTTCGACGGATAAAAATGCAAACAATATTACCGACTAAAACATGTTTTACTGTAACACACAATTAACAACACAACAAACACTATACCACACTTTTTCACTGTACTGCTTCAAACTCCGTAGTATTTTCGCTTCCGTTCGCTTCGATGAACACTTGATCACTTACGATTGTAAACTGCCTTGGCTCTCTCAGGGGTTCTTCTCGTAGACCCGTACGGGGTCTCGGGGTAACCAGACCAGGCCGTGGGCCTGTCTTGGTGATGGTCGTCGCCACCTGCTAATACAGGCGGGTCACTGGGGTGGGCCCGATTGTGGGTCCGTTGGTCAGTCCAGGTCGTCAGAGCCGGTGGGTAGCGCAGCTAGCGAGGTCCAGCCCGCACGGGTGAGTCCCCGCAGGCGACCAGCGTGCCAGCAGCGCTCGGGTCGTGTCCGATGGGTCCCTCCTGCGCTTGGCGAGGTCGAGCTCCTCGGGAAGAGTTTCCCGGGGAGCGCCCGTCAGCCAGCGTCAGGGAGAGCGTTAATGTTGGTCCGGTGGTGTTTGCCACGGAGACGAGGTCTCGCGGCAAGGCCATCCTGTCCGGCGGTCGCCGATGGTAAGGCGCAAGCTCCCGCAGATGGCGGTCATGCGATTCGTCAGCGCGCACGAACAGGTTGGTGCTCAGGCGTCTCACGAAGTCGTCCAAGCTCTCCATGCACAGGTCCCTGGAGATCGTCCTGTTCCGCACGAAGCGAGGGGCGTCGGCGATGGTGCGGAGCGCGAGCGACTGCTGCGCACGCAACCGACGGCGGTTGGTCTCAGAGGTGAGCACGAACCAGGCCGGGGCAGCGTACGTGAGTCGGCTGCGGATGTACGCCTTGTACACGCCGAGCTTTGCGCGGAGCGGCAGTCGGGACGATAGCACGGGTCACAGGAGAGCGCGCGCGGTGCGCGTTTGGACGACTACATTGTTGACATGGGGCTTCATGGAGAGGGCTCGGTCGATGGTCACGCCGAGGTATTTTACCGTCGCGGACCACTCGATGTTCTCACCCATGAGCTTCAACTGTGGTAGGGTTATGCTGCCCATGGAGATCGCCTTAGTCTTCGCCACGTTGACCGTCAGTCTCTCTCTCGAACAGCTTCGATGTCGTCGAGAGGAGCGTGATGGGTCGATAGCTTCCCGGCAGCAGGATGTTCTTCCCCGGCTTTGGAAGCATGATGACTTTGCCAAGTCGCCATGCGGAGGGAAAGTGTCCGGTACGGAGGATGCCATTGAAGAGGCGCGTCAGCGTTGCGATTGCTCGTGGAGGTAGGTGACGCAGAGCTTCGTTGGCTACCTGGTCAGGTCCGGGGGCTTTTCGGAGGGGCGTTCGGCGAATCATCCGCTGGACTTGGCCTGGGGAGACGACGATGGGATCCTCTGTCGGTGCTATCGGCTGTTCAAAGTAAAACTTCAGCTTCCTCTCGACCTCTGCTACATGCTGCATGTTCAGAGCAGGGTTGGGCTGGCACTGCGCTTCCAGGGAGTCGGCGAATATCTCCGCTCGGTCTTCGGCACGGTAACGTGGGGTTCCGTCACCGGCCAATAGCGGCCTAATCGGAGATGGCTTCCCGGAGAGTTGGCGGCACAGGCGGTGTATGCCCGACCAATCTTCACTAGCGTGCTCGATGGTGCGTTGCCAGGATTCCGACGCGTTTGTTGCCAACGCAGCAGAGATCTTCGCAGCCAGAGCGTTCAGCTGGGACTTCATGGTCGGACATCGGGAGCGCTGCCATTGCCGGCGCAGTTTTCTCTTCCTCTCGATCATCGCCAGGATGAGGGCAGGGAGCTGGAAAGGCCTCCTTGCGGTTACGGCGTCGAGTTTCGACTCTCGAAGCGCGGATTGTAGGGCCGCGCTGAGATCCGTCGCAAGCCTTTCGACGTCGGCAAGTGTCTCCACAGGGAAGGAGGGCGAGTGCTCAGCCATGTAGTCGGCGAAGACCCGCCAATCTTGGCGTGATCGAGGGGGTAATTGGATCGTCTGCGGGATGTCATCCAGAGTCAGACACACCGGTTGGTGATCTGAGATGAGGTGGTCGTCCAGGACGTCTAAATATACAGCCGCGTCGATGCCGCGGACGGCGGCTATATCTATGACGTCCGGTGTGTGGGCTGCACAGTATGGGTAGTGCGTCGGGACCTCTGGTCCTAAAACCTCGTATCTGTGTCGGTCTGCATCATCCAGGAGGCGGCGGCCATCTGGACAAATGGTATTGGAGTTCCACGCCGTGTGCTTCGCATTGAAGTCACCGGTGACGATCGTGGGTAGTGGCGAGTCCATCAATCTATGGACATCAGCTACTATGAGTCGCTGTCGCGGCGGCTTATAGAACGCGTACACACGGGTGGGCTGGCATCCGATGCAGATCTCTACGCCGAGGGCATACGCGGACTGTAGAGCTGGTACTGGCAGCGCTTGGTGGACGACTCTCCTCTTGACCAGGACTGCTAGGCCCCTGTAAGCAGTCCCTGTCGGCGAGCGGTGGTCCTCCCGGTAGACATGGTATCCTCCCATCTTCCATTTATCTACTGGTCTAAGGTGTGTCTCGCTGAGCAGGGCTACTTCCACCTGCCGCTGAGCTAGCAGCAGTTTCAGTAGCCTGGTCTTCTCTGGTGACAACCCGTCGGCGTTCCAAAAGAGCACGCGCAGACTACGCAGATCCAGGGCTGCATAATTCTGCCATGCATTTGAGGATCAGAGGGATGGGGTCCCTCTTCTCCTGTAGTGCCACCAGCACTTGCTGCAGAGTGCCGATGACGCTGGTGAGCCGTGGGTCCAGGACTGCCTTGGCGGTGCGAGTGCGCCCTATTTATACGCGGGTAAAGCGTTTCTAGAGCTTTCTAGTAACGCTATTCCCGGTATGTAAACAATACGATGATTCGAGAAAGTACCAGCGTCTTCTCTATGATTCTCGTAAGCATACCTACTACGTAGTTCCGTAAGATGTCAATAGATGGCGGTGTAAAATATTAGACGGAACTGCCGAGTCTTTCCCACAATGCCGAGAGATGTCACTGGGCGTAACAATATCTTTTGAATGAAATGTCTGATTTTAATAATTTAAAAAGTATTTTACGGGTATTGAAACGGTCTTTAATAAAATATTATTTAATGGGATAAGAATTAATACAGAGGTATGAATAATATGGTATGATTATTGTCGGCACGTTTATCAACTTTTAAAATGTAAAAAAGTAGTTATAGTAGCATAACTACAGTAGTTGGACATATGGTATCGCGGACTTCTTTTTAGACATTGATACGTTCTATAATGCTGTAGAACATTTTTTTGTTCTCTCATCAATAGTTTCCGCAGCGCACGTGATGACAGATTTTTTATGACTAATTTTTTCACACCTTGGGTTATATTATTGCATTTTTATTAAGGATCCCTAGTTTTTGAAAATGTAATATAGCCTATGTCACTCAGTGAAGAGGCAGCTTTCTAATGGTGAAAGAATTTTTGAAATCGGTCCAGTAGTTTTTGTGTGAAAACATTACAAACATACATACAAAAACACAAATGTTTCCTCTTTATAATATTAGTTTAGATAGAATATTTGTTTATGTTCTTGGCCTACAATCTGTGATTTTAGTACTAAAATATAATTACGTTATATTGTTTCTTAACTTTTTGTTTTATTTGGTATACTATAATTAACGCACAATCATTGTCCTCAACATTAGTCAATTTTCTGATCAAATTATCATTAACATCGACACGTCGTCATTATCCTCAACAGGCATTTTTAAATATCTCCCGAACTATTAACATTGCAGTGGTGCCTCTCATTTATATTTTAAGAGCTATAATCAAGTAATCTTCTTCTTCTTCTTCTAGTACTACATGCAGATATTCAGTAATAGAACTGACACTAGTTTCGTCACTTTTTACATGAAATTGACTTAAATATATTCCAATCGAAGAAATACCTTAACTACCTTCCTTGCAGTGTCCCAATCTGCTTTGGTTGTATTTTAGCTTAGTTCAACGAAGCTGATTGCTGCTCCTTTTCTATTATCTAACAGTGTGGAAACTGTGTCTGTTTAGCATCATTGCTAGTGTCTCCTTACCAGATCCTGTTTGCTGCCCATTGCCATCCTTAATGGTTGTCAATGGGTGTGCTCTGACAGTCGAGATAGCTTTGGAGAGCCTCATCCCTTCAGGAATAGTACTGATGTTTTCACAGTGGGCTCTCCAAGCCTCCAAGGCTTTCCAGTTTTTATTGGGCAAGTATAGAGTTAGTCGTTTTTTTGCTCTCGAGTGTATATATATTATTGTGTCCTGCTAATTTATTGTAATATCACATCCGCTAACATATTGTCTGACATGTAGGCTTACATATTTGCCGACAATTCTAAGTCTTAGTAAATCACCGAAAGAAATTGCTGGGGCGAACTACCGATCGTAGATTGAGTTACTTATCGATTCCGATATGATATAATTATGACATTTTCATGTCAGTGATATACTAAAATCATAGACTAGTATATGACTAACATAAAATGATTATCTGTGGTTTGCCGCCTAGCGCTTTCTGATTTATTTTGGTTAGTTACAAATAACATTTACATTTACCCACGCCATGGCCGATTCTACAGTGATGGATGTGAGCAAAATGAAAGTAGTTGATTTACGCAAAGAACTCAAAACGCGTGGTCTGTCATATGCCGGTGATAAAGCAGAATTAATCGCTCGACTCCAAGCGGCGATGTCTCGGGACGAACACGGTGACATCAACTTAGATTCCGACGAGATTGACTCAGACGGAGTGCTAGAAGACGAAGATGATAAGAGTCAAACAGACATACTGGACGACTCTGCGGTAGATACATTGAATGAAGAATTGGCGCTTTCAGAACAGGCTTCTGTTGCCAAACCCATCTCAGAGACAAAACCACAGAGGACACTAAAAAGAAAAATAACAGCGTCCACTTCTGAAACTTTGAAAGAAAACTCAGCAGATTCAAAGTCAACAGAAAATAAGGATAATGTAGCTAAGAAAATAGTTTTAAATAGGGCTACATCAATTACATCAATGTCTTTAGATAAAGTTGAGGATAATGAAAAATCTGTTCAAGATGAGACAAATACCACATCCACTAACAAGATCAAAATAACAGCTGATATAGATTCCAAAGCTAGGATGGAGTTGAGAGCTAAAAGATTTGGTTTGCCTATCAAAATGAGTGAAGATGAGAGAAAAGAAGCTAGAAAGCAGCGTTTTGGACAAAGTGAATCAAATCCAACAAAGACTGTAACCTCCAACACTTCTGGGTCTTTAACTGAGAATATGGAGAAGCTAAGAAAGAGAGCTGAGAGATTTGGACAGTCAGTATCTAAGATTATGACTGATATTGAAAATAAAGAAAAATTGGAAAAACGCAAAGCCAAATTTGGGGCTGTTGCATAAGCTAACTGACTAAACAGTAATTGTAAATAGATTACACAGTTGATGTTAGCAACTTCCCCTAATGATCAGCTATTTTTGATAATCCCGTCAATAATACAAACTGTTTTCCCAAATTTAACAAATCATTTAGCTGTAAGTTAAATAAGGTACATAATAAGATTTATTGACTGCAATTGTAATAGTATAAGGACATGGAATAAAACTTTTGACCATTATATAATATTTATTTAACTTGTGTGTACCAAATCGTCAGCAGAGCAGAATGGTAATTCTTGAAAATCATCAGCTACTGAGGTGTTGTCAATAGGTTGACACATCTTCTCTGCCAAGTTATTGTAATCCTGAGGAATGTGGATTGCATATTCCATATATGGTTCCTTATACAGTTTAGCCCATCTTACTGCTACTTTTTTGTTCAATGTTTTTCGAAATACCATACAATGCATATACCTTAATTTTTCATACTTAATTCTATTAAAGCCTATGTGTGCTAAAGTGTATTGCCAAGATTTGATTATTTTGCTGTTAGCACCAACATGTTTTGAGTCAGGAGTAGTTATAATCAATATGCCTCCAGGTTTTAATAAATTATAAGCTTTCTCACAGGCTACAATTCTTAATTGAGAAGAAGGTATATATTCTAAAAGGAAACAAAATGTGACAATATCATTAGAATTTTCTGACAATTCTGTTACTGTTGACTCGGCAAATGTATTAGATTTATTAATATTTACATTTAAAAAATCACATCTCAAAACAGAAGCATTGGCAGGATACAAATCGATGGCAAGCACATCAAAAATATCATATACTTTAAAAGGGTTATAACAACTACCAACATCAATTAATTTTAAAGGTAGTGTGAATTTTTCTTCAGGTTTAAAATCTGTTTCTAGTTTTTGGGCAATTATTATTTCTCGTTCTGCATATTTTAAATGAGTCTCATTGATAAAGTAGTTGCAGCAAAAATCGACCACCCATTTAATTCTTGAAGTAGCTTCACTACTTTCGTTAGAACAACTATTCTCCCAATGTGTAGTCGCTAATTTCTCCATACATTGAGCATATTTAAACAATGTATCAGAATTTCTACAATGATTTTGCCATGCAATTTCAACACCCAATTCCAAGGTTGATTTCCGTAACTTTAAATGAACATCTTTTATGTACTGAGAAAGAAGCTTGTGTTCCTCGCTTGCCATTCTGTTGTATAAGTAGGTATACTGTTCTGCCCTGTGTATACTGATACAATATAATTGATTATTCAGTTAAAATATTTCTGAAGGTTAAGGTTTATGTTTACATGTCATTACTCATTGGTAGACATCACGGACCATAAATTATAGACTTATACTGTAATAGATACGCTACTCTAAGATTACACTATACTTCATAAAATAATAGCTTGATCTCTGCGACAGCTGTCAGTAAAATCACGCCTATGAAGTCCTGAATTTCATAATAGTACAGACAGTACCTGTCAATGTCATACTTTATGGGCATGCCGACCTAATTAGTGATGGGCGATGAATCATCGTATATCATAACATTATTTACATGTGTACATACTTGATCTAAAATAATAGTGAGTAACCTACTCATGTAATATTCCATTCGTTAACGTCCCATCCTTGGATTTCGGGAGAAGACACGCCGCGTTTGGCTCAAAGGCCGTGTTATCAGGCCATAAACTCAAAAAAAGACACGCCGCCATCTTGTTTGATATAAACCTCCACTCTCCTCAGTACGAGTGCCGACGCCTTGTATACGCTACGTGTTTGCCGTTCTCATTACTTTGTTTTTGTTACTATTGCTGTTAATTTGTTGAGTTTTATTATCTTTTGTTATTATTGTTAGATTCTTGTTGGCATAATAGTAAGAAGCGTCGATAATTTCTATCGACAATTTTTATATCCTGACAACCCTAGGAATGTCAGTTTGACATATGTCGCAGAGATCAAGCTATCTTTTATGCAGTATAGTGGTGGTTAATATAGCATATAGCGTCATAACATAGTACGCTATATTTACTCAACGCATAGAGCATTCTACATAGTTTCAATCATGGTGCTAGAAATAGCATTGTGCTATATTATATGCCTAGTCTGTTATGCCTAGCGTGGTATAACGACCGGCGCATGCGAGTTACGTATTAATTAATGAACTTTTAAATACGCCTATAATTGCTTTATTATTATAGAACTAATTATTATTATTATTATTATTCAGTAGTCACAGTCACTCAATTATAGACAGTCCTCAGAAGCCTCAAAAGTATGAAGGAGAGTTCATTGAATTTATTTTGCGTATTACTTATTAGATTACCCATATATTTTTACAAAACACGCTCCACAGTTAAAGTAGTGCATTTCAGGGTTATATTCTCCACGACTCCACGCTACCATATTCTGTGACGCTACTAAAGCGCCCGCGCAGCGCGTTATAACATAGTGTATAAAATAACTCGCTAGAAAAATATAGTTTCTAGTCCGTGCTATCTTAATATATCGGATGTGAACACTACTACATTACACTACGATTACGACACTGACAATGACTGAACTGACGTACATATCTGTGTTGCCAGCTGCTATAGTGTGTATATACTGAAACTGGATGTGAATGGTGAACTTGTCAAGTACTCCCATGTATCTTATGTGGAGGCCAGTCAGTGCAGACCGTCGACACTTCGACCCAGTGGGATCTTTTGTGTCGACACTCTCCCAATAACGACTGCCATAGATGTTCATGGCAGCCGGGACCGACGGCTTAACGTGCTCTCCGAGGCACGGAGCAGGCGACAATTGTCAATCAATACGCACATAATTTCGAAAAGTCATATAACTTTCGAAAGTCACAGGTGCGCGATGTGGGTTCGAACCCGAGACCCTCTGCAATGCAGTCTGTTGGTCTCCCCACTGAGCTATCGCTGCTTTAAGTACTCCCATAGAAAACAGGCTTGATTTTATATTTTATGTACGTATTAATTAGCTCTTACAAAATAACGAGTAGTAAATTCATTATTTCATAATAATAAATTTGTTTCTGACAGCGAGTAGAGTCATGTATGTGCATTTAGACGTTGCTTCGCGTGATTAATTATGGTATATGGCCATGTATGAGAACGTCGAAGAAAAAGTTTTGGTTTGATATGCAACATCGCTCGCGGCGAGCATCGCTGATATACGTACTTTACGGAGGTCTTGTCACATGCCGGGCTGGAAACAAGGCTAGCCCGGCCACCAACACGTTAAAATTTCTATAAAAGCGGTAGGTACATCTAAAATGAAACCAGTACACAGGCTGTGCAAGGGAGTCTGGAGTACATGCGATTGATGTAAATCTTGTTATCAAAAGTCAGGATATTGGGCTAGCTAGCCTGATCGACACAAAGTATTTTACTATACTCCATACTCCATTTGGTTAGGTACTCAACTCAAGGTGTATAAAATGGGCCCTCAATTCTCATACGTGGTCATAACTTTTAAACAACTAGAAGCGGTGACCTGTTCTTGCTTTCACAAATGTTCACAATTTATTTAGTAGCATATAGGATTTCAAACGGCAGCTGTAAGTTATTAGTTTCATTTTGTTTGCGGAATAAACTTTTACGTGTATGGGAATTTGTTTGTATGTAGGGGTAATATCTGGACAAATAAACCAATTTCGATGAAATTTGGTACAGAAAGTCATATCGACCCAAATGGTCACTGCTAAAAACCAGCGCTGATTGGCGTCATGCAGGTATTTGCTACAGGCGCCACAGCAAAAAACTAAGCATCGTCCAATGATTTGTAAGCAGACATGACGCTTTGTTTTAATTGTTTTTATTTTTGAACTAGTTCATCGTTAGTCGTCATATCGCGCGCGTGACTCAAATCTCCTACCTTTCATTATTTTCACTCATCCTCATTCTTTAATTAATTTTGTCTTTATTATTTTATTGTGAGCTTTAAATATAGCGAATTTTATTATCTTTTATCTTAGTTTATCTTTATCTCACCCCAACCCCGAACAGATATAATGGCTTTAGGTGAAATGAACCACCGGTGTAATGTAATTTGTTTTATTGAAGACTCGCAGGAATGAATGTTCGACCAGTAGTCATAGTTAAAACGTAAAAAGATGGAATGTGATTCGAATTGGTGTAGTGAACCCAGATAGTCCGCACGACAAACGTCAAACATTTTATATTTTATTTTGCGCAACGAAATTACTAGAAATTAATAAAGAATTGCTTAACTAAATATATTAAGTGGTACATTTCTCAGGTTGCCTGAGGATGTAAGTACAAGTTATAGCCGGAGTCCTATATAAAAGTGAAACATCTCCTTTATGGAGTGAATAAATTTTTTCAAGCTGCTTTACACCTAATTTCTTCAAAATCTCTACAGCAATTCGACCGTGACTTAATAGGAAATCGTCATATTACAGAAGTTTAAGAAATTAAATAGGATGTTAGGTACATCAGGTTTTGATCAGAATAAAGAACAGTTTAATACCATTCAAATCAAACCATGTTATTTATTTAATTAACAATTTGTTTCAGTGTTATTTACACTTTAAAATTAAATGATTATTCCTTATTGAAATAATACTGTCATTTCTTGAATTAAGTCAGACGCTCAGCTGAAGACAGGTACTTGTATTACTGAAATATCACATAAGAATAAATTAAGCTTATTTCATAACTAGTAGTGACATTTTAAGGCAAAATACACAAATTTTAAGTAGATACCGAATTTTATAAAATTTTACTCTGCCTCATTGGTATCGTAGCTAGAGCTGCCAACTTTTTGTACAATAAATATAGAATACGAAAGACGAAGAAAAACAAACAGTATTTTATATAAAGTACCTGGGTAGTTAAAATTGTATTCTATTTTAACATTATGGATGGCGTGAGTGCGTATGCCGCAGGTAGGCTCCGTGGCATAAGCACTCATTAGTGAGGTCTTAAATATGATTCTGGATCGGGCAGTGTTGTTGGTTTATTGCGTTGAGATATTATCAGTACGGAGTTTGGAAATGTGCTGGGTTGTCAGTAATAGGCTCGTCCCTAAAAACATGGATGTTTAGTATTACTAAACACCCAGCTTAGTAATTTAGCTGTCGTATATGGAATAACTGCTCATTTTTTTTAAATGTTGTTTTATGCTATCTATATAGGTAAATAATACAAGCAGGAGACCAGCTAGGTACACATGTTCCCAAACGGTTTTGTCTATTGTCTTAGATATTAAAGTACATTTTATGATCAAAGGATTTTTATAGTATAGGATGTAGGGATACATGAAAACATTTAAAACCAACGAAATGTTTTTTATTTTATTTATTGCTTATGATATTAAGATTGTGTTAGGGTAATAAATCCATGGAGACAGATCCACAAGGTCACTAGTTATAATTATAAAATGTTCAAGGTTCAATTTAGAAAATGAAATGCATTTATAATATTATAGAATTTAATTAGGGTACATACAAACATTTTGTAATGTTGGAGTATAATAATCAAACTAATAAGCACTTTGTTTGAGTAGCTAGTGAAAATGTGTGGGTAAGTAGGTATGTCTTCTCAACTGTTTTATAAAAATAACTTTAGAGAGGAGTCAGTGTTTACCGTGAAATATGTTAACTTTAATAAATTAAAATAATATCTACACTTAATTCAGATAATTACAATATTTCATACAATTTAAAAATATACTAAACAAACATATTTAAACTACGGTTTATTACAATTTTGAAAAATCTGAGAATTTGTGACTTATTAATATTTACCAAATTTTAATGCAAATGCAATTCGATAGGACTCCTCTCGCACGATAATTTAATAACGACGCCCTATGCTTATCATTATTTTTAAAAATTTAATCGTATGTAAATCGATTAAAACATTCCATCACTATTATTCTCTACGATAAAGGAAATCACACGGATATTTCGAAAGCCAACAAAACAAACAAAAGCGTCCACTAATAAGTGTTAGCGAAAAACAAGGAAACGAGTCCAGGTAACGGTGCGTCACCGGTCGGGGACCGACCCGAGACCGCCGCGGCGCGCCCACGACTCCATATTTACAACGGATAAACACTAACAACATCGACGGCCACAAACTTTACCCCTTAAGTGCGATCGCTCGCGGCGCCGGCCCCGGCGGCCGGCCGCGGCGGACTACCGTAACATCTAACGAGTAAACATCGAATAGTTTCATGGACCGAGGCGCGGGGCGGCGCGGCCGGGCCCGGCGCGAGGCGTCCGCGGTCCCGCGCGGGCCGGCGGCGGGCCCGCGGCCGGCGGGCCGGCGCCGCCCGGCCTCGGCGGGCCCGCGGCTACAGCAGGCGCCGCCGGGCGCCCGGCGCGGGCCGCGCGCGCCGATCCTACCTGCCCTCCGGCAACTGCCGCGCCGCCGCCAGCTGCCGCGCCGCCGCCTCCTGCACACACAGCACATGAGCTGAGCACCGACTACTCTGTGGGGGAGCGGGCCCCGCTACCTCGTACCGGACGAGCGTGGGCGGTACTAGACTCCTCGGGCGGCGCTCGTCGGATACCAGTTACGATTCATGTCATCGGCGCTCGAGGCTCGCTCGCCGGGCGGGGCCGGGCGGGCGGGCGGCGCTACACGGGCGCGCGCGCGCACTTGTCGGGCGAGGCGCGGCACGGTACCTTGGTGCGCGGCTGCGGCTTGACGCGCAGCGTGGCGGCGGGCGCGGGCGGCGGCGCGGGCGCGGCGCGGGGCGCGGGCGGCGCGGGGGGCGCGGGCGCGGGCGGCGGCGCGGCGCTGGCGGGCGGCGCGCGGCCCAGCGACGCCAGCACGAGGCCCCGCAGCAGCGCTGCGCGACTTTCTACTTCGGGACCCGCCTGAGCGTCGCTGGCTCCTGTTTCCAAAAAGTAAACCTTGTAACGATGCCAAAAATAGCAGGAATTTGAGTAAATTTATTTAATGCATCAATAAGGGGCGGGACAAACAGAAAAGACGTAAGACGAGGACGTGTTGCAGACGCGGCGCCCTTTCAATAAATTTTCATACAAAATGTATAGAAGTGTCGCGACACAAAATAAACAGAAAAGACAAGGCTCGGACAAGACGAGGACACGACGCTTCGACGACTGCGCCCTATTCGAAAACATACAGGAAAGGCGAGGCGCAGACAAAACGCGGCAGAAATGGGTGCGGGAGGAGGGTTACTTTAAACACGTGGCATACCATACCATGCCATACCGAATGTACCTAGTAATGTCTAACCCTTTGAATGTTAGCAAGTTGAACCAAAGCCGGCACGTCCTCGTCTTCTCAAGAAGATATGTTGTCGTCTTAAAAGCAGACGCTTAAATGCAAAGCTAAATAATAACAATAATATTGTACCACATACACAACACCATCTAGCCCAAACTAAGCAAAGCTTGTACTATGGGTACTAGACAATAGATAAACATACATAATATATACTTTTTTTTGTAAATATGTATATACAAAAAAAATAACTAAAATAAACATTATACATAGAAATACCCAGACTAAGACAAACATCCATGTTCATGCACACATATGTTTGACTTGTGCGAGAATCGAACTCGCGATCTCAGGCGTGACAGTAGGGTACACTAACCACTACGCCATCGAGGCCGACATTTGACAAACATTGTGACAAACTCAGTGTCGTCTCTCTGACTTGTCGTCGCGCCCCATCCGCGCCCTGTCTTTCATATATTTTAACCGCGACACGTCTGTGCCTTGTCTGCGACGCGTCCTCGTCTTACGTGCTTTCTGTTTGTCCCGGCCCTAAGAACTAATTAAATCGTCATGATCATATGCTACTCACCTAGGAAGCCGGAGAGTAAAAACTGCGAATCGGTATGTTCGGGCGGAGGTTGCGGCTGCGCGGCGGCGGGTTGCGGAGGGTTGGGCGGAGGGGCGCTGCCTGACCCGCCGGCCGTATTGCCTCCACGTCGCGGCAATCGCTCGAGTTGCTGCCGCGCCGCCTGTATTATATTATTAAATAAGTGTAATAATTATTCTATACCTACTATATTTTTTAATGTGTTATATCATATATATCATTTATAGTCACCATGTTCTACACTTGTTGGATTTTTAGCAGTTACTTTACCATTTCATGTTTTTAAGAAGGCAACTAACTACAATGAACTATTCATAAAGTCTGTGTTGCGGGAACCTTTATAAACATTGGAATAACAGATACAAAGAACACCCAGAACCGGCACAACTATATATGGATCACACAATTTTTTATCTCGCGTGGGTTTTGAGCCTAATTGGCGCAGTCGCAATGGCGATGCGACCACTTTCATTTGAAACACCTTAGATGAGACAAGATTGTAGTAAATGGTAGGGGTAGGTGTCGCGTGGTGTATGGAGTGTGGTATGTGGTGAGTCGCGTGTGGCGTATATCATGTGGTATGTATAGAGTGGTGTGTGATGAGTCGCGTGTGGCGTGTATCGTGTGGTATGTGTAGTGTGGCGTGTGGTGTGTGTGGCATGTCACGTGTGGTGTGTGTGGCATGTCACGTGTGGTGTGTGGCGTGTAGGTATACTAACGGTGGCCTGCTGCCGCTCGAGCTGCAGCTGCATCTGCAGCTGCTGCAGCTGGCTGGGCGTGCCGGGCTGGCCGGCGCCGCGCCGCACGCCGGACAGCTGCGACAGCAGCTCCGCGATGGGGTCCACCACCGCGTCGCGCGACGTGTGGTGTGTGTGGCATGTCACGTGTGGTGTGTGGCGTGTAGGTATACTAACGGTGGCCTGCTGTCGCTCGAGCTGCAGCTGCATCTGCAGCTGCTGCAGCTGGCTGGGCGTGCCGGGCTGGCCGGCGCCGCGCCGCACGCCGGACAGCTGCGACAGCAGCTCCGCGATGGGGTCCACCACCGCGTCGCGCGACGTGTGGTGTGTGTGGCATGTCACGTGTGGTGTGTGGCGTGTAGGTATACTAACGGTGGCCTGCTGTCGCTCGAGCTGCAGCTGCATCTGCAGCTGCTGCAGCTGGCTGGGCGTGCCGGGCTGGCCGGCGCCGCGCCGCACGCCGGACAGCTGCGACAGCAGCTCCGCGATGGGGTCCACCACCGCGTCGCGCGACGTGTGGTGTGTGTGGCATGTCACGTGTGGTGTGTGGCGTGTAGGTATACTAACGGTGGCCTGCTGTCGCTCGAGCTGCAGCTGCATCTGCAGCTGCTGCAGCTGGCTGGGCGTGCCGGGCTGGCCGGCGCCGCGCCGCACGCCGGACAGCTGCGACAGCAGCTCCGCGATGGGGTCCACCACCGCGTCGCGCGACGTGTAGTGTGTGTGGCATGTCACGTGTGGTGTGTGGCGTGTAGGTATACTAACGGTGGCCTGCTGTCGCTCGAGCTGCAGCTGCATCTGCAGCTGCTGCAGCTGGCTGGGCGTGCCGGGCTGGCCGGCGCCGCGCCGCACGCCGGACAGCTGCGACAGCAGCTCCGCGATGGGGTCCACCACCGCGTCGCGCGACGTGTGGTGTGTGTGGCATGTCACGTGTGGTGTGTGGCGTGTAGGTATACTAACGGTGGCCTGCTGTCGCTCGAGCTGCAGCTGCATCTGCAGCTGCTGCAGCTGGCTGGGCGTGCCGGGCTGGCCGGCGCCGCGCCGCACGCCGGACAGCTGCGACAGCAGCTCCGCGATGGGGTCCACCACCGCGTCGCGCGACGTGTGGTGTGTGTGGCATGTCACGTGTGGTGTGTGGCGTGTAGGTATACTAACGGTGGCCTGCTGTCGCTCGAGCTGCAGCTGGCTGGGCGTGCCGGGCTGGCCGGCGCCGCGCCGCACGCCGGACAGCTGCGACAGCAGCTCCGCGATGGGGTCCACCACCGCGTCGCGCGACGTGTGGTGTGTGTGGCATGTCACGTGTGGTGTGTGGCGTGTAGGTATACTAACGGTGGCCTGCTGTCGCTCGAGCTGCAGCTGCATCTGCAGCTGCTGCAGCTGGCTGGGCGTGCCGGGCTGGCCGGCGCCGCGCCGCACGCCGGACAGCTGCGACAGCAGCTCCGCGATGGGGTCCACCACCGCGTCGCGCGACGTGTGGTGTGTGTGGCATGTCACGTGTGGTGTGTGGCGTGTAGGTATACTAACGGTGGCCTGCTGTCGCTCGAGCTGCAGCTGCATCTGCAGCTGCTGCAGCTGGCTGGGCGTGCCGGGCTGGCCGGCGCCGCGCCGCACGCCGGACAGCTGCGACAGCAGCTCCGCGATGGGGTCCACCACCGCGTCGCGCGACGTGTGGTGTGTGTGGCATGTCACGTGTGGTGTGTGGCGTGTAGGTATACTAACGGTGGCCTGCTGCCGCTCGAGCTGCAGCTGCATCTGCAGCTGCTGCAGCTGGCTGGGCGTGCCGGGCTGGCCGGCGCCGCGCCGCACGCCGGACAGCTGCGACAGCAGCTCCGCGATGGGGTCCACCACCGCGTCGCGCGACGTGTGGTGTGTGTGGCATGTCACGTGTGGTGTGTGGCGTGTAGGTATACTAACGGTGGCCTGCTGCCGCTCGAGCTGCAGCTGCATCTGCAGCTGCTGCAGCTGGCTGGGCGTGCCGGGCTGGCCGGCGCCGCGCCGCACGCCGGACAGCTGCGACAGCAGCTCCGCGATGGGGTCCACCACCGCGTCGCGCGACGATGGCGACAGCGACGAGATGCCGCCGCCCGTGCTGCTGCCGACACATGCCAAACATTAGTCACCCATCCTGATTGTACTCGTTAGGTAGGTATACAGTATGGCTTCTACTAGAAAACATAGAATATAAAATTTATAATGGACTATATTGGTTTGAAAACGTTTATTTCATGACATAGACAAAAACCAATAAAAATAAGATACTATTCTAAAAGCTGACCGCCGAATGACTTTTATCGCCTTTTCTGCTGTCACTGCCAGTGAATTCATTAGACGATTTGCTACTGAGATATCTTGGGATCAAGTGGCAGAAGTTCAGTTGTTAGTTTACTCGGTACAAAACAACGTACTGCCAGTACCATTCATATTATAGAAACTTATAGCCTAATTATTTTACAAGTAGCAATGAATTTTCAGTATTGCTTAGTTAGTAAAGCAATAATCAACAGCAAATCCTGCTGTAAGGATTATTTAATCGTCTATTATAATTTACACTATTAATAATTTAAGCGCACTTCTTGTCATTGAGCGCCATTGCTTTCTTTCTCGTATCAAGAAAACGTAAGATTACGATGAGATGAGATGAAAGATTATTTTTCTTATGTTCAATTAGATAGGTACTTATACCGATACTATGTAATGCAACAGACTTATTATAAATTAAAGGTCAATGTAAGTTCTTAATAGGATTAAATATACTTAATGACCACCAAAAATACTAATTGCACAGCAAAATATGCGAACTAAAATATATCATAACGAGCACCTATACGTCTCAAATCATTGCATTCCGTCTCGGAAGGGTTAGGTTATATTAGGTTCCTTCTTAAACCCACTCAAAAATAGGAGCCGAAGCGGGGCTCTGTCGACTTAGTTTGATCTCTTTAAAATATTTTAGTAAGCATATTTTGCTGTGCAATTAGTATTTTTGGTGGAACAAAGGCCAAAAATTGAGGAACAGCTAAATACTACCCATTCTTAATAACTTGCTGCAATGAGTGGATACTATTTGAATTTACAAGCCTACCTAAAGATAAAATCTGTCACTACCGTATTTACTTCAAATATTATTTTATAACAATATAAAATTTAAACTTTAATTGGTTGCAATTACCTTTATTTTGACATTTTGTTTCTTTTAAAAGTAAGTGCTTTTTCTCTTTTTTACTTTATACGATATTGCTTGCGAATATCCCTATTTAGACATTTAGTTCAAAAGTATTTTCCCCTTTTTTTACATTCAAACGTTTTGGGTTGCGAATATCCCTATTTAGACATTTCGTTCAAAAGTACTTTCCGTTTTTTTACATTCAAACGTTATTGGTTGATTTTGACATATGTTTATGAGTACTTCTTCTATAAGTTTTGACTATACATGGTGTTAATGAGGATAGTAAAAAAAAATAACCTGAACTGCATGTTGGTGCGTCTGGCACGACTCACGCCGCGACCCGAGTGCGGCATGCGCCGGACTCCGCCGTGTCGTATGCCGCTTGGCTCATCGTGCGGGGCAGTTAAGGAATCATAGTACACTGCTTATTATATAGTATATATATAGATACAGTAGCATATCATCACAATTCTGGTCAAAGGGTTTGTGTTGAACCATTACTTGTACAGTGACTAGCGTTGATATACACTTTAAATATAATTTGTTTGTAAATAAATAAAGCTTATTTTGTTATATGCTGAGTTTTTCAGCTTGTTTATAAACGTGCAAATGTATAATTACACTGACGGACTCACAAACTGCATCAATGTTCAAGACGTCTTTGAAATAAACATTTTAACCAAGTATTAAAACTTTTACAAATTTATATTGAAACCTATAGTTTGGTTCGTTAACTTCATAACAGCGTAGTATCATATTCTTAAGTGTATATTTGTATACTGGCAAGGACCATTCAATTTTTTCGAACAAAAACGGTAAATGTAACAAAATTTGGTTTTGGTTGGTTTATTGAATAATTGGTTTTTACAATAAAAAAGAAGTTGAAGAACAGGTTTTTTTTTCTTTTAATAAGGTGTATTGCCTCCACGTGCCCTTATTACAGATTCTAATCGGTTCCGCATAGATCTGATTAGGGTTATTAAACGGTCTTGCGGAATATTGTTCCATTCTTGTGAAATCGCTGTTCTTAGTGCTGCCACTGTTGTGGGTGGATTTCTCGCATAAACAGCTTTTTTTAAACTGTCCCAAACATGCTCAATGGGATTAAGATCTGGGCTGCGTGCTGGCCAATTCATGGTACGTATCCCAACCTCTTCGCAATATTGTCGAACTTGTGTAGCGGCGTGGGGTCGGGCATTACCTTGCATAAGAGTAAAACTTTCGCCTATTAATACCATTTTAAGTGCCACGTGAGCTTCTAAAATGTCTGTTATATAGCGTTGTGACGTCAAATTTCAGATTTTCATATCAGATTTCGTAGGGAAGTTGAAACAATAAATCGGTCGTCACGACGGGTGGTTGCTCGAGTTCTGCCGGTACCGGGTCTCCTTTTGTAAGAACCTGTCTCTAGAAATCTTCGGTATACCTACTCTAGAAACCGTAGACTGGTTTAAATTTAAATTTCTAGCAATCGTTCGTTGATCCAAGCCTTCCCGCACCAATGCTACAATTTGAGCAGCTTGTTCAGACGAAGTATCCATATTTATGGGTACGAAACTTTTGTTGAGTTTAAAAGACTAATAATCATTACTATTGGTAACAATAATATAATTATCGCAAATGAAAAATAAAAACAAACATAATTAATTTCAAACTTTACTCTAGTAAGTAATAACACACGAATTTGAGACTATGCATGAAATTTATTTTCCCGGCTATAATTTTATCCTTTACTGCAGTTCTATTTCTAAATTTTGTTTTTTTAATGAGTAATGGACAGTCTCAACATTTTTATTTAGTTGAATCTAATAAGATTGTTCTGATAAATAATCCTGAACGTTGATGCAGTTTATGAGTCCGTCAGTGTATTCTATAAAATAAATATAAAAATGCAAAAGATGCAATCATTACTCCTTTGTTTAATTAGGAATTTTAAATGGTTTGTGACATCACATATACATGTATGTTTATAACTTTATTGTTTCTTATTTTTAACATTGACGTATATAAGGAGGAGCCAGGAAGGCCTTGCCCACCTCAGAAATGTATTGGACATTTATTAATTGAACCCACGCTAAGATATTAGATTTCAAAGCATAATTTTACAATTTTAAATTTTATGTAGAACACACATCACTGTATATGACCCCGTTGGAAAATAGCCCCAAATTAAAGTCTTTGTTACTTTCATGTTAGGCAAATTCAACAGGATTTTGACATGTTAATGAATGAAATGGAATAGAGTTCTTGCCATTTCTCGAAATGCCGCGAACATTTCTACGAAGTATAGATAAGAGAATTTAATCGCATATTGTGATACTATCAGCATTAGGTACATTAGAAACATATAAACAAACAACAACCAAACAAGTTATCTTTAGATCAACATATTTACAAAAGCCCTTATCTTTTAAGTAAAGTGGAATTACTTTTTAATTATTAATCGTAATTTATTAGACGCTTATTGAGTTAATATAACCATATCTAGACACAACGAAATAAGCATTGTGGTTGGGCCCGAAGTTTGAAAGATATTCTAATTAATATTGGTTATTAAAAAAGGCATTATGTCAATAAACTACTGAAGAGACAGGTCGACTCTTAGTTGTTTGTTGTTGAAAAAAGACAACTCCCGCACTAGGAATAAATCCTATGTCGCGAGGAGCTTTACAAACATTCAAATAAAGGAAACAAAGAACACCCAGACTCGGAACAAGCAATTGTGAATAACACTTTTTTTTTGTCCCGTTAGGGATTCGAACCCACAACACTCGGCGTAGTAGCAGTGGCTCAGTGACCACTTACACCACTACGCCATACGTGCAGTCTTAGTTCCGGACGACATCTGTTTTAACATGAAATTAAAGTAATTTGGATGGACATTACTGCGATTTATTATAGTTACATCTATTTGAACCGTTTGTAAATATTTATATTGACATTTTCCCCCAAAAATTATAGTTAATTTTCAGCCGATTCTGGAGACAAAATACCGCAATATATTGATTTCATTGTGTTATTTGGCTCAAAATATTTTAGTACAAATATAGCATAAACGACGCTGACGTCATCAGGGAATTTACAGCTATGCATGTACTCGCTTTTTGTTTGATATCATTGAAACTGATCTATATTAAGAGAATTACAAGGAATTATAATTTCCTTTTTCATTGTCGATTATCATGCTAATATTAATTCCATATGAGTGACCAGCAATTACAACGATAGTGATGAAAATAATAGTCTTTCTTTTCTTGTCTTTGTTTTAAAATGACAACCCCCGCTAGGGACAAAGCCTGTGTCGCGGGGGACTTTAAACAAAGAACACTCAGACTCGGAACAACCATTTGTAGATCACACAAACTTTTTCTCTTGTCCCGTGTGGGATTCGAATCCACAGCACACGGCGCAGTGGCAGTAGCGAGATGAACATTTAAACCACTGCACCGTCCGTGCAGTCATAGAGCACGGATTACGTGACAGAGTGTTGACAGTCGACAGATGACATTAATAGGTATAAAATTTAAATGTAATATGTTTGTAAATAAATAAAGCAAATTTTCTTATATACTAAATTTGTTAACTTGTTTATGTTGTTTATTTAGTGTTTAGAAATGCAAATAGCGCAAATATTACTCATTTGTTTAATTAGGAATTTTAAATGGTTTGTGACATCACATATATATAAAACTAGCTGTCCCGCGCTACTTCGTGTGCGTCGCATAAGAGAATTTCCTTAAATGCAATGCAATTTTTTTCATTGATGCCCTGCGCCTATTGGTCGCGATGTTATATAGTCTAATTATTTGTAATATTAATACAAATTTTTCAATTCGAACCTATAGTTCCTGAGATAAGCGCGTTCAACCAAACCAACAAACTCTTCAGCTTTATAATATTAGTATAGATCGAGACAAAAGTAATAATGATATTCGTGTTGAGTGACAGATGGCGCCGGGTGCAGCCAGCAACGTCACTTCGGAAACTGAGTGTCATGTTTATATCGCGTGTGTAGTTGTCATTGACACGCGCGGATTGTATGGAATATGACTAGTAAGGCGTCTTAGGAAGCTAGTGCGTACCGCACTTTGTCGTAGAGATGAATCAAACCCACGCGTTTCGTGTGGACTCTTGTTATAGAGGACAAGGCGACAGACAACGAGAAGTCTATATGATATAATATCAATAACTTGCCCTATAGATCTAGTTTGTGACCTGAGATTCGGCATCGTCGTGGTCCTGTTATCAACGTTTTAGTAATTTATCAAGGTAACTTTTACTCAAATTGCTGTAAAGTATAATTTTGTTATTGTTTTCGGTCTGTTCGTATGATTTAGGTACTTAGATTTAAGTGTAAGCATTATTAGGATCTCTGCGATCTTGTGTGTAAGCTATACGTGAGATGCTATAATTACAGCATATTTGATTAATTTAGATATTGCCCTGACCTCAAAACCTCAGCTGACGGTGCCAGCTACATTAGTAGCTATATAAACTAAATTTCGAAAACCATTTTATGAATTGAATTCAGATATTCGTAATTTTATTCTGTAGTTTTGAACTGATATTGAATTAACTATTGATTTATGTCGAAGGATGTACCACAAACGAAACCATTTTCAAAATTTTGTCATAAGTAGTATTAGATTATTTTCTCTTTCGTTAAGTTAGTAAGAGTATGTTTAAAAAGGATATCAGAAATGAAATAAGATCTCTTGGACCCGTCCTATGCTCCAGGGTGAGATGGCCGGCGAAGTCATCGGTAACAAAGTTCGGCTCCCCGCCCGGCATCGAAGCGCACACCGGACACACCACCTGGACACAAATATAGTACAATTATTATAATATTAAATATATAATGTGCATAGAAATAATCTAATTATGTTTGTATGAAAGACGAGCAAAACTAAACGACAGTGAATAATTTTATTTATTTATTTAAAAACTTCATGCACAGTAATTCAATACATAGGCGGACTTAATGCCAAGAGCATTCTCTACCAGTCAACCGTAAGGTGATGCAGAGATAAAAAGAAGTAGGTGCATACGCATACAATAGCATTATAAATATACACATGTATTTAAACTAAAGAATAACACAAAAGTAATGAGATTTATATAATACACACATCAAAGGAGTCTAGGGATCAAATATGTTTTAGAGGCTCCAATATAGGAACCAATAAAAAAAGTTTAGTGTCTTTAGTGATTAATCACAATTTGAAAATGGAATTCTCTTTAAATTTCGATAAGAAATAGAACATCAACCGTCAATCGGGATTTCTATAAAAGTGTGTAATAGCGTTTTTATAAAACTAATACAATCTCTGCATCGGAACTGAAAAAAAAACTGCATCAATATGGAGCGAAGACATCATTAACACGAGAAGAGATGATGAGAGCCGTCGGAATGTTGCAAGCTGATTCCAGGCAACGTACTGTGGCTGTCGGTCTTGGCACTACACAGAGCGTTATAAGTCGTCTCTGGACACGCTATTGTATCACTGGCAGCGTGGCCGAGCGACATGGAGGACGATCTCGCAGCGTCACTCGCAGACAGGACCGGTACATCCAAAATACTGTTCGACGGAATCGTAACATGACCGCCATGATGTTAGCTACGAAGCTCCACAGCTCTTCAGGCTTGCTGATGAGCGACCAAACCATCCGAAATCATTTACGTGAAGTGGGTCTGCGTTCCCGAAGGCCGCTAATACAAGACGTACTCGGATTTGGAGGACTTCTGGGCGTCAAGAACGTTTTATTACATTCATATGGAGGTGGAACAATAATGGTTTGGGCCGGTATTTGGATCAGTGGAAGAACCAATCTCACTTGGATCAAGGGCAATCTCAAAGCTCAGATTTATGCGGGGAGGATTGTTTCAGACGCGATCATCCCTTTGCGAAACTCGTTGGATGATTAATTTCGACTAATGCATGACAATGCACGTCCACACACGGATTGAGTTGTAACACGTACTCTTGCCGATGCTCGTATCAACGTCCTGCCGTGGTCTGCTCAATCTCCAGACCTCAACCCAATTGAACATGCATGGGATATACTCCAAAGAAGAGCTTTGCTGAGTATGGATGCCGTACATACCTCACAACAACTTTTTTACTTGTTAGAAAGAAAGTGTGCGGCCCATTACTCAAAGTGATTTTGATTAACTGATTTTAAGCATGCCAAATCGCTGTGATTGTGTTATTCGTGTCAATGATGGAAACACAGACTATAAATTATTTAATCTTGAATATAAAAATGATTACAGATCCTCATTTTTGCCTATTTTCCCATTAACTTGAAGACATTAACTTGGGTTGATTTTTCACAATTTGCAAATATACCAAATTTTCTTAATATTTACAAAATATAGGGATAATTTAATAACTTAAACATAGAAATTAAAGTAAAAAGCTAGTCTGGAAGACTAGATTTGGCAAATATTAATTTGATAGTTTTTATACTTAAAAATGTACTTGATTCCTAGACACGTTTGATGTGTGTATATGCATACCTAAATATATAGACGCTTATATACAAACATACATATTTACGTAACATATTACTGATGAGATGGAACAGATAAACTGTCAAGGAAGAGAGCACGTAGTTTTAACTTAAAAGTGCAACGGTTTGTTGACATTCAATCAATCAAAGTCTTAGACGGGACAAAAATTCTTTAGGCGATACAAGGCGCGTAGCGTTTCTGTTACTCTCTGACTGACACTAGTAACCTGAGCTTGCCAATTTAAATTGGAGTCAATGAGCAAACCCAGACCCTTTACAGTAGGATTAACGGTATAGGTGTCCCATCATACACAACAGGCGGTAAAGTATTGGAGTCCAGTCTGCTTATCAGTCGTTGACTTCCAACTAAAATTGACTGACACTTAGTCGGGTTAACAGACAATCCAAATCTGCAAGACCAGCTTCTAATTGCTTTAAGATCAGCATTTACTTTAGAAATGGCTTCAGATAGATTATCTGCAGTGTTTTGAGCATATAGCTGCAAGTCATCGCCATAAAGATGATAGTTGCACTGAAGATTCTGAGTTATGAAGTTAAAGTTAGTAAATACAGAAAATAGTAACGGAGATAGAATGCCGCCTTGAGGAACACCAAAGTTGAGGTCACGCCAAGGCGATGATGTATCATCGATGCGTACTGACTGCTGGCGCCCCTAGATATGTCGAGAACCATTCAAGTACACCAGGTTGGATATTAAATGGGATAGGATCGCTAGTAACATGTCGTGGCTGACGGTATTGAAGGCGTTCGAGAAGTCAACCAAGGCCAACACAGTGACTTTGGTATCCTCCATTCCCGCCCTGATATCGCCAGTCACTTTGAGGAGTGCGGAAGTAGTGCTGGGCCCGAGGCCTAAAGCCAAATTGGAGAGGACTTAATAGATTATTCGGGTTCACAAACTGTGCAAGTTGTTTGTGTACACAGGCCTCAAGCACTTTAGACAGGAAAGGAAAAATTGATATGGGTCGGTAGTGGTTTGGAAGGGAAGGACTAGGTATTTACCTTAGAAAGAGGGATGACAAAGGCATTACGCCATAAGGAAGGAAAAATCCCATTGTCAAGAGAAAAATGTACGCTATGGGATATGGCGGGAAGGAGTTGATGAAGAATTAGTGTGATCATAGGGCGACTAATACCATCACAGCCCACAGCATTAGACTTGATCGACAGGATTATCTTTCTGATCTCACCTGTTTCTACCGAAGTAAACAGAAAAGGATCAATATTGGGCTTGGATAGGTTGGCTAAGTAATCCACAGTACGACGCTTGATTTGTTGATCCAGCAAATAGAAGAGATGAAATGTTGATTGATATCATCCAAATCAATCGTCGTACGCGAATCACTTTGTTGGTTTTTGCCAATGCCTAGGGTTCCAAGAAACCGCCAGATATCAGCAGGAATTGAGGATGTTATATTATCAAGAATATGGCAGCGTTTAGTTTACCCTGAAAGAGCCCAGTTGTCATCAGAGCGATCCATTTTAAAAGTGCGAAATACCCGATCCCTGCACCGCATCGCCATCCGAATACCCCTCGACATCCAAGGAGCGGGATAGATGATTATTTTTTAAAAGATCTTTTGGCAGCTAAAGCTTTATCTCGTAGTACATAGCAAATATAAAAACAACGAACGCAACAACGCCCAGACACGGAAAACTATTTATTGAACATACAATTTTCAAGTCCTAGTTGAGGTCAAACCCACAACACTCGGTGTGGTGGGCTGACGAGGCGCCTATTTAAACCCTTGGGCCAACTGGTTAATAATGTAGCAATGAGAGTGAATCTAGTAAAATATATATGACATTTTTATTCAAACACTCAATTAATTTTAAAACACAACAAACACTATACCACACTTTTTCACTGTACTGCTTCAAACTCCGTAGTATTTTCGCTTCCGTTCGCTTCGATGAACACTTGACCGCTTACGATTGTAAACTGACTCGGCATCATCATCAGGGGTTCTTCTCGTAGACCCGTACGGGGTCTCGGGGTAACCAGACCAGGCCGTGGGCCTGTCTTGGTGATGGTCGTCGCCACCTGCTAATACAGGCGGGTCACTGGGGTGGGCCCGTGTGGGTCCGTTGGTCAGTCCAGGTCGTCAGAGCCGGTGGGTAGCGCAGCTAGCGAGGTCCAGCCCGTACGGGTGAGTCCCCGCAGGCGACCAGCGTGCCAGCAGCGCTCGGGTCGTGTCCGATGGGTCCCTCCTGCGCTTGGCGAGGTCGAGCTCCTCGGGAAGAGTTTCCCGGGGAGCGCCCGTCAGCCAGCGTCAGGGGGAGCGTAAATGTTGGTCCGGTGGTGTTTGCCACGGAGACGAGGTCTCGCGGCAAGGCCATCCTGTCCGGCGGTCGCCGATGGTAAGGCGCAAACTCCCGCAGATGGCGGGCATGCGATTCGTCAGCGCGCACGAACAGGTTGGTGCTCAGGCGTCTCACGAAGTCGTCCAAGCTCTCCATGCACAGGTCCCTGGAGATCGTCCTGTTCCGCACGAAGCGAGGGGCGTCGGCGATGGTGCGGAGCGCGAGCGACTGCTGCGCACGCAACCGACGGCGGTTGGTCTCAGAGGTGAGCGCGAACCAGGCTGGGGCAGCGTACGTGAGTCGGCTGCGGGTGTACGCCTTATACACGCCGAGCTTTGCGCGGAGCGGCAGTCGGGACGATAGCACGGGTCGCAGGAGAGCGCGCGCGGTGCGCGTTTGGACGACTACATTGTTGACATGGGGCTTCATGGAGAGGGCTCGGTCGATGGTCACGCCGAGGTATTTTACCGTCGCGGACCACTCGATGTTCTCACCCATGAGCTTCAACTGTGGTAGGGCTATGCTGCCCATGGAGATCGCCTGAGTCTTCGCCACGTTGACCGTCAGTCTCCAGTCCTTCAGCCAGCTGGGAAGTGCGTCTAGGGTGCGCTGCATCTTGGTCACCGCGTGGACACCGTTCATTGATGTCGAGATGTAAGCGGCGTCGTCGGCGTACAGCGCGAGCTTGACACCGTCAGTGACGGGGATGTCGTCCGTGTACCAAGAGTAGCACACAGGAGAGAGGCAACTTCCCTGGGGCACACCGGCGTGAATGGGCCGCTCTGTAGACAGGGCGCTTTCAACCGCCACTTGGAAGCGTCTGTCTTGCAGGAAGGTGGCCACGTTCCTAACTACTCGACGGGGAGTAGTGGATGTGGACAGCTTGTACAGCAAGCCGGTGTGCCATACGCGATCGAACGCTTTCTCCATATCGAGGAATACTGCGACGATACGCTCGCGTTTGTTGCGAGCAACCGCGATGTCGTGCAGTACCCTCGCGAGCTGGTGGGTTGTGGAGTGTTCGGCGCGGAAGCCGAACTGTTCGTCGCGTGGCTGAAGGTGTGGCGTCATATGCAGCAGTAGCAGCTTCTCGAACAGCTTCGATGTCGTCGAGAGGAGCGTGATGGGTCGATAGCTTCCCGGCAGCAGGATGTTCTTCCCCGGCTTTGGAAGCATGATGACTTTGCCAAGACTCTGACACTGACTCGGCGGTGCGCGTGCGCCCTATTTATACGCGAGTAAAGCGTTTCTAGAGTTTTCTAGTAACGCTGTACTCGGTATGTAAACAGTACGATGATTCGAGAAAGTACCAGCATTCTCTCTAAGATTCTAGTACTACGTAGTTCCGTAAGATGTCAATAGATGGCGGTGTAAATTATTAGACGGAACTGCCGAGTCTTTCCCCCAATGCCGAGAGATGTCACTGGGCGTAACAATATTATAGGTGTATTTTCACATACAAATAAGTATACCAGATACGAAACAAATCTCCAAGTGGACTTCAATGCAGGATTAGTTGTTTTAAACTGGGCTCATAGCAACAGATACTTCTTCATAGACAGTAAGCGATTAGGCATATGTAGACCAATGCAGGTTTATCATAGTTCACACTTCACAGAATATTACAGAAAATTTGAAGAACTTCTTCACGATCTAATCCTTCACCAAGCAAATAAATAATTGATATCTCAGTTCGCACGTCTTCAGGCATGCAGCTTTCCTCACAATGTTCGCTTTTACCATTCAACCGAGGAATATTTGACTTCACTGACTTCAAGGGGCATGCAGGTTTCATCACACTGTACTTCATCGTTTCCGCGAGTGATAATTGATATGTGATACACAAATGCGGAACATAAATCAGATACGCTTTGTGTTCAGATTCGAGGTCTCTGACTTGGCAGCTAAATGATTTCCTTCTATGCTATAACTATTAAAATATTGATTTAACTGTAGCAATCGTTTAAAATCAATATGATATACAGTCGGAGTGTCAGCAATATAAGTAGCTGAATATTAAATAATTATGTAAAAGGATTTTTAATTAGTGCTAACTATTATTCTGTATTTGAATTGGTTTTATATAATTTCGTAAAAATTTACTCCTGCACTAGAAACAAATCATTTGTCGCGGCTTTATAACCATTCATACAACTGACACAAAGAACATCCAGACTCGGAACAACCATTTTTGGATAACACATTTTTTGTCCCGTTTGGGATTCACTTAAACCACTACGCCGTCCGTGCTTAAATCAACTATCTTTAAACTATTACTGATATAAAAACTAACCAAATATTATATATATATATATATATAATATGCCAAACTAATTTTGAAAGATAAAGGCAATCGAAATATCGCATGTGTGTATCGACTTATGTTGCTAACTGTAGTTACATGGAATATCCACGTATTTAAGAGCATAAAGGGAACTGTCTATTATTGGCTTAGCGTGAACAGAATTCATACATAAAAACAATTATACTGCAAGGTGGCCGTGGGTCGACGGAAGGTAGGTTACTGCGCCCATATAATAACAATTATTTGGTTTTTGAGTTGGGCAAGATATCAAAACAATTTAAATCCACCAGCCCAGTTCCTAGATAACACTTTAGTAACATTTGAATCAGAATAATAAAAAAAATAACATAAAACAATGATATTTTATTTCAAATCTATACTAATATTATAAAGCTGAAGAGTTTGTTTGTTTAAATGCGCTAATCTTAGGAACTACTGGTCCGAATTGAAAAATTCTGTTAGTGTTGGATAGCTAATTCATCGAGGAAGGCTATAGGCTATATAACATCACGCTACGACCCACGGGTGCGGCGCAGTAATCATAAACGCGGGTGAAACTGCGGGCACATCTAGTACCTTTATATAAACCACCACAACAAACGAATTAGGAACACCTGGACACAAAACTTTGTTATTTTTCTGATTCCTACTGGTTAATGCTTCTAAATTAATATATAATTATATTCTCAGTGACTGTCTATTCCAAACCAAAACCCCCATACAAAGTGGACAGTTCCCTTTGTCATGAATGTCAAATACAATATAATACAAAATATGTATTCTTGCTTGAAGCATTTGTTTCATAGCCTTTTAAGGTAAGAGACACAGTTGAAATATGTTTATAGCAAGATGGGCTATATATAGCCATTTCAATGTGTATAATATGGTTAAATCGAAGGCTACGAAACATACGCTTGAAGCAAAAAGCTCACGCATGTTTTGTTGCGTCATACAATTTGTATCAGATGCTTGACGCGCTCCTTTGTCGTGCTAAGCATATGTTAGGTATATCTTAGGCAGTAAAATCATTATTTTGAGGGGATGAATTATTTCAAATGTATGATAAGATTAACTGTAAATAGTATGTAATAGTCTATAGTTCAAACAGCATAATATGATCACGTCAAATCGGATTTATTGAGTTTTGAATTACTAAGCATGTATACTATATATAGCTGTTAACATATACAATGGACATCCAAAACTACTAATATTGACAAATTATAGGATAATGACAAAATTATACACCAGAAGAATAGAGCAATATAATTGATTTTATTATTATGGTATAAAACTATAGAACAACTAACAGGTAAAAAGTTTTATAAAAATAATGTATAAATAAAAAGCAAATAATTCAAATTTAAGAACCATATATAGAAGAAAACATCATTACAACATGCAGCTAATTAATGAAGAAAAACAAAATATATTTTGAATTTTTATTAATTCTTATAAGAAGTAAGTAAGACTTAACTTTCTGAAACACTAATCAACAACATCTCAAAATCAAACTAATGTCAAATGATTTGATTGGCTACTGCTAATTCAGTCAGCCAATCACAGCAGTTTACATATGTCAGCTATTTATATTGATCTTTGCCTTTGCCTTTCAGAAACCAGTGGATTGCAACATGCTCCTTGATAGTGAACTGACTGTTAGACATATTCTCTCTCAATTGGCACCACAACAAATGTATGTAATGCAATTGACATACACTGAATTTATTTATAGCATGCCATTCTCTAGTCTTATACAATAATAATACCTTTAATAATTAACTACACTTTCTTACTTTAAATTTTTAAGTGTAATAATTATTTGCTTTCCTTATATTATATCATATATACAACTTATAATGTAACATGCAAGTGCACTATCAGTCTATGTAAAAATAAAACAAGGATTATGATAATACTCACAGCCAGCGTAGTATCTGCATGCTCTGCTGTGACATGCTCCATGAGCGCTGTGTCAGTGAAGCCCATCCTATTGCAGAATGGACATGTGTATGCCTGAGGCTGTTCCAAAGTTAGTGCCTCTCCACCATAGTACAGATCTGAAGGTGACAATGAAATTATATGACATAAAATAATCTGATTTTTGGACAAGTTTTTAGTAGTAATGATACCAAACATGCAAGCAGGCTGTGCCTATATACCTAAATTGGTCTTATTATAAAAATTAAGATACAATGGCAAACTTAACACCATATGGTATTAACTCCACTTTATGCAGTTTCAATGACAAACTATACACAAGATAAATCCATGCAGTTGATAATTCTCTTGATAGATTTAATATTTATGTTAAAGACATTATGGATAAAGGTAAAATGTAAAAGAACAAGCTAGCCTTAATCATATAATTGATAGTAATCTGTGTTTGTTCAATATACTGACTGTATATTTGCACCATGAAGACCTAATTATGACAGATCTCATGTTAATTGACCAACTTACATATTCTGTATGTATACTCAAGTTTGCACATATAAAACATCTTGAAACCAATTCTACTATCTCATTTTTTCCCATGCATAGTATCAAGTTTTTAAAATATAATGTTTAAGTATGGCTTTAAACATTTAAAAGCATGATTGTTAGTACATATAATAAACCATATAAAGGAAATATAATCTATTTATACAATAGACATCAACATGAGTCTTGTCAGACTATACTTTAATGAATGAATACTAAGTTATCTACACTGTACTAGTATGGTTATGAAATAGAACAATGTAATAATCAACATTTAATTCCATGATATTTATCCAGCAATTGATAATAAATAAAATGAGAAAAGCTTTTAATGGGCCTGCCTCAAGATGAATAACGTGTAGAAGTAAGTAAATAATAAATGCAAGACATGTTTCATTGTATAATCACTATGTAAATTTTGCCACGTAAACAGATTTTTTAAAGAAGTTAGATATGTTTTTCCCATAGAACCATTACAAGACAATCAAAACATATTTTATTTGTAATTTCATATTTAAGATCATTTATAGTTATTTATAAACAATGATTTCTTGTTGCTTTTCTAATAGGTGTATATTGGAATTAGTTTTGCCTTAATTTCATCATTTTCTTATTTATTGATGTTGAAATAATTATTTATAAAACAGTTTTATGTAATTGATGTGAATACTATACCAATTTTTGTTTCCACTGAAGCATTTATGTATGTCACAGCTTTTTGTGGAGGGGTTTATATGTTTGTTGTGTAATTTATGGTTGTCAGGTGGGAAAATTTTGTTATTAGCGTTGGGCGGGTATTTGGTATAAGCGCTTGGCACATAAATATGTAGATTAGCACTCTGTAACACTGTAAATAGGTCTCACCAAAGTCACTTCTAGATAGAATGCATTGCATAGGATGCTCTGTAGTGTGTTGGTTTGTGGTAGCGCCGGACTCATAGCAGGCTGCGCACAAGTCATAGTCGATGCAAATCAAACATTTGTATCGTCGTCCTCTGAAGTTATTTTTCAAACAAGAATCACAGCTGACTCCTGAAAATATGTCAATACACACAATACAACAACAATTCGTAATTTCCTTTGTCCTAATGACAATGATATGAAAATCTGCAGCATAAAACATAGAATGGCATCATAATGACAATATTATCATGTTTTTTGCAATGAAATTCGCAGTGACAATAGCATCGAACAAATTTTGATTATCATTACCCACCTTCATGGCGATTCATTTTCGCCAGAAAATGTCGTCGAAACAGACACTTCTTGGCACCAGGATTACCGGTACTATATGAGGTATTTATATTACTAATCTAGAATAAGTAGCACAACATATATTATATTAAAATACAAGATTGTTAACAAAAATTTCCAAGCAAACCTAACCCAACCAGGCCATAATGACGTCACATAAATGAATGAACTTGATGAACCATCGATATAGCTACTTTCTTTTAGAAATAATGCGCAAAGGTAAAATATATTCGTATAACTATGTCACGCTATGATTGCAAGTAGCACAAAAAATTATACATAATTTTATACAATGTTATAAAATAAGTAAAAGTCATTGATTTAAATTCTAATTATCGAATACAGCTATAACATGCCTAATACCTATATGTTGCTTTGACCCAATCTTTCAGGGTAACACGGTTATTTTGCGATACATAACTCGTATTTATATAAAATAAAACAGAAACAAAACTATGAATGCTTTAATAAAATCGTGAACTGTCAAGACAGTTTTAAATTGTGTGATATACAGTGTGAGTCTTTATAATGTGTACATATTGAAATGAGGGAATTTATGCTTAATTTTACTGACGGATTTAAAAATAAATATATACATATTTCTAGGGAATTTTTAAAAAATTTGTTGATCCCATTGTAAAGAAAACGGTGTAACTTTTAAAGTAAATGATCTATCGCGATGAGACAAACTCCATAATGATTGGAAGTAATTAGGCGTCCACAGAAAATGAAAATTGTGGAAAACTACCCTCAATTGAAAATAAACATGTTTTTTTAGCAAAAAATTGTTCTTATTCATAAAATTTTACAATAATCGTAAAATTTTTCAATAAGACGCTCCCATTACGTACCCTTTCTATTATTTTAAGTTATTCTATTCAATTTTGTAAATATTTTTCTGTCTATAAAATTAAGCATAAATTCCCTTATTTCGACATATGCATATTATAAAAACTCACGCTGTATCTAACGCAAGGCGGTGGTAGTCTGAAGTCGTAGGGTTCACAGTAATCTGTGAATGAACTGGGCCTCTGCTGTCATTAGCTTAATTAATAGATAAGAACTGTAATAATTTGTATATATTTACGGAATTCCAATAGAATTGGTAAAACTTGATTGCAATATTCCTAAAACTGTCTAAGGCTTTGGAGATTTAATATGGGTAAATAATGTAATCTCAATAACGTAAAAAAATTGTCTGTAGTTTTAGAGACTACCTCCTACAAAAAAACTTAATAACACATAAATTAATTTCATAATACCCAATTTAACTGTATAACAATTCTAGAATAATAACATTTTTAAGATCATTGCATTCAGAAGGATCCAGAAGGCCAAAATTGCTTCTAATATTTACAAGTAGATATAATAATTATGTATATATTAAGGTTTTTTTACTTTAAAAACTTACCCTAAGCAGTCATCACTGTAGATTGATTGTAAGTAAAAACTTCATTCATTACTACACTATCGTAACCTGAGTGACAGAGATTAATATTATCTGTCACAGATTTAGTAAAGTCTATGATCTGTCACATCTCTATTTAAAACATTTGAATTTTGAGTTTTGACTTTGACAGCTCCATTCCGTAAAAAAAAGTAAATTTGTAACTTTCGTTTCCCTCATTTTTGCAATTTTACTGTGTCTTATTCACAATTTTATATTCGTTAAAGTGGATTTTGAGTTGAAAAGCGATTTTATAACATGATACTCTAGTAAACAAAACAAATTCAATATAAGCAAATTTGGACGTTTTACAACTGTCTCTACATTTATATCATCATTTTGCGCGGGAATCGGTCATTGTGTGATGAAATTGGATTTTTATTATTTTAGAAAATGACTGATGCTTTGTGCCATTTAGTTGTAGATGGAAACGAGGTTCTGGAATTTAAGTTGGGTAAGAGTTTTATACGATTAACGTCGCAAAATTGGTCAACGGAACTTTGTTATACTATATCTTTTATACTCTTCTTGTCTTGACTCTTGGACCTAGAAAGTTTACTTATAGTCGTGAACTAAAATTATATTCACTAGGAACCGCTATAAAGTTAGTAAAAGCATTTTGACATTGTTTCTAATTATTCCAATGTATTGTAGTAAGATCAGTGGAAGATCTCGAAAATGTCGAGTCGAGCTTTGGTCCCGAGATGTGTCACCAGGTTTTCGGCGAGAACGAAAACATATTTGGTTACACAGACCTACACATTAGATTGTACTACAGTGCAGGCAGTCTACAAACATATCTAGGAGTTGAATACACAGAAAAGGTAATGTGTAGTACCTACTTGTTTTTAAAGTAACTTTGGTGTAGCTATTGCAGCTGGATTAGTAATTTAATTAAATCATGGCTTTGTACACAAAAACAGTTTTGTAAACAGTAAAGTAAATACTGATATTTAATAGTCAGTGACATTTGTAGATTGAACCAAACAAATCTGAAGGAATGAAACCAGATGATGTTGAAGGTGCTTTGAAGAAAGTATTGGCACCAGGCTATGTGACTAACCTGGATCATTTTGTATCAATTCTGAAGAAGGATGAGTCATTTATGCCTCATGGGCAATTGGTACATGCATTCACAGTCAAACCTTGTAAGTATCTATGACACCAAATATGTATAAGTAGATTCTTGATTTACACTCTGTATTAATATATAATATGTTCATTCACAGATTAATGTGTATGTTTACATATACATTAATCTATATAGCAATATAACCCCAAAATGACCATGACCTTTGACCTCTGACCTCAAGGTTACGTGGTATCAAGTGACCTTTGCATATTACTTAAACATTATTTTCGAACTCTAAGATTTACGGCAATTCATTGCCATTTCTCACTTCTTTATTTTATTACAGACTTTTATGACCCTAGAAATAAGTTGAGTGCCATTATTTTTGTGATGATTACATATACATCTATATTAATATTATAAAGCAAGTGTTTGTTGGTTTGTTTGTTTGGTTGAACATGCTAATCTTAGGAACTACTGGTCCGCATTGAAAAATTCTATTAGTGTTGGATAACTCATTTATCGAGGAAGGCTATATAAGATCACGCTACACCCACCGGGGCGGCGAAGTTATCATAAAGGCGGGTGAAACCGCAAGCACATTTGGTATTAAAAAAACCTTTCCACATGGATTTTCTGTATTTATTGCATTTATAATATACATTGTTGCTAAGAATGCTAAGTACAATAATACATAACATACTAATAATATACATTTTATTAGTATGTTATGTAAACAAAAACTTTGTTTACAGTTGATGGTGGAGAAAAGCGTTCCTTTGAAGTATACTACTGTGAAACATCTACACCAGGATTCTTGGCATATCATGAAAGACTGCAAACTTTCCTGCTGTGGTATGTGGATGCAGCATCCTTTATAGATGTTGATGATGACCAGTGGACATTCTTTACTGTGTAAGTAATTATGTCTGGTAAACATTCCCTTCATATTCAACATTAATACTATAATTTTAGTGTAGTAGAGCCTCGCTGATTTCAGCATGAATGGGCCGGCTCGACCGGAAAAGGACTACCCTCTCACAGAATAGAGACGTAAAATAGCAGTATTGCTACTGTTGTGTCTCGTTCGGTGAGTGAGACTGCCGGAGGCCCAATCATCCTCTTTCTCCTTTCCTGCTCCTTCTCCTTCCTACTTCATTTTATTCCTAAAGAGTCAGCAATGCGCAAGTGATGCCCCTGGTGATGCAGGCGTCTATAGGCTACGGTGACCACTTACCATCAGGTGGGCCGTATGCTTGTTTGCCACATCAGTAGTATAAATAAATAAAAAAATTTACATATTGACTGCCATGTAGCAGACACAATAGAAAATGTATTGTATTTGTACCGGCATGGTGCTCAATCTGTTAATGAAATAGAATTAATAAAATATGTCAGCTGGAATCCAGAGAAAATGCAATAAGCTTTGTTCTTGACCCTGAATTTTCAGAATTTCTTACAAAAGTAAGCGAGAGTTCTATCTACTAGTTATAGGCATAGTTACTATTCCTGTACAGATATAGTAACTTTGTCTTGGCTGCTATGTGGTCATTATAAAAATAGGTGTAACCTTAACATCACTCAGACAATATACATACAAACCCATTTATCTGGCCTACAATGCACATAATACATGTGAGCTTCTACATTAAGAATACCAAGTAATTAACAGACATTTGAGATATTATTACAAGTACTTATTTTGATAGATTGTTTTATTTTATACAGGGTTATATCAATTAGCAATTAGTAATGCCAAAGCAAGGCAATGTAATTGAATATATCTCTGTTTAACATTGCAGATTCGAAAAATTCCAGTCAAGTGAGGGCAGTGTTAGGTATGCAACAGCTGCTTACGCCACAATATATCGGTACTATGCATATCCTAATCACTCACGGCCGAGAATCTCCCAAGTACTCACTCTGCCGCCCTTCAGGAAACTTGGAATTTGTGCACAGTTATTACAGGTAATTATGATCATAATTCACCTTAGGCAAAAGTAAATAATACTTGATACTTGCTATTTTTAAATGTCATATTATAAATAGAAGAATTTAGTATTACTCATTATATAATTGGGAGGTTTAAGGTTTATGCCCAGATTTAACAATGTTCTAGTAAGTTTTCCGTTAGGAGACTTTTAAAAAATTCAGTACTGTGCCGAGTGTGTTAGATTTAGTGCTTACCTTATTCTGAATATCTATGCATGTCTGCGGGTAGATGCCTATAAGCATGCTTTCTGTTACATATCATAGAAGCACACCTACTACTTACATGAATATACAGGGTGATTGGTAAAAGACTGGAAATATTGAAGGACCCTCCTTCAGTAATCAATTCTGGATCCGAATATCTAAAAACCTCAAAACGACTCAGTACAGTAACCAAAACCTCCGCCCTCGCCCCCCGCTACCGCACCCCGCACTCTCCCGAATTTGCACCCCCGACCGTTCTTTTCTTATGAAAGGTCATTAGCCTCGGTAGCGCGGTACGCACAGCTGTGTGCGACCCGCGCAGTGTTCACATTTTATGGATATTTTATACAAATTTTCATAAAGGTTTTCTTCGCAGGTGACAAATTTTTTTTTAATACTTTTTTCTGACCGTAAATTATGTATCATGTACGTACAATATTTAACCAGTCAGCCTGTATAGAAAATTTAAATTTGATCTTGCTATTATGCTACAACATAATTGATATGAAGTGCTTGTAATAAAAGCTCAATAGAACCTTTTGGGATATATGTACCTAGGTGTGAAAATCAAGAAAATAAGAGATTAAAGCTATAATTATTATATTATTACTATTCTGGACTTATATTGATTGCGTTTGTTTGCAGGCAGTGTACTCTCACTTCATTATACAACCTGAAGTAGTTGACATTACAGTGGAGGACCCCTCACAGGACTTCCAGAGAATCAGAGATTATGTTGATGCCACAAATTGCAGCAGTTTGCCTGCCTACCAAACCACCAAGCTTTTACAAGGGTAAGATTTTTGTGATCTATATTGTAGATGTTATCTAGGAAAGATTTGGTATTTTCAAAGGTTCAAAACGAGAGGAAACAATGCGTCTTATTGTTAAATGACCAGGTAGGAGCGCGGGCACAGCCAAACCTACATCTTACTCCTGCAACTTCCCCTGTTATAATCAATCACTGATATTTTTGTGTGCCGCTCTGCTCCTGGTATTTCTTCGCACGCCCCGCTGACGCCCGCAATAGAACATTTTAAATCATGTCTGGTAATTCCAGAGATTACCGCGTTCAACTCAACAACCTCTTTAGCTTTATAATGTTAATATAGATAATAAAAGTAGATATATTTATTTCCAGATTCGCTCCAGAAATGGCGGTGCAAGCTCGTAATAAATTCAAAATAAATAAGAAGCAAGCGCGGCGCGTGTACGAGATCTTGCGTCTAAAAGCCACCAACACCTCAGACAAGACTGCTTACTTGGACTACAGGCTTGATGTCAAAAACAGGCTCAATGCACCTTTCCAGGTTTGTACTTCGTGTGACTATGTATGTATAGTGATTTATTTATTAAATATCACATAGTATACTTACTATACGTAATGTGAATATCTCAGTGGCGTATCAGATGTCAGTGCCACTGCTGTGCACTAGTCTCGAGTTCGATTCCTGGGTCAGGCTGTGTTAGTCTACTTGGGCGGGCCCAGCGTCGCGCGTCGGTTGTCGTCGGCTCTTCACGGGGGTTGTTCGGTCGATGGCGCTTTACGTCGCACCGGTGTGGGTGAACTCCCTGACCGTCCAGTGTAGGGCTTACTTGCGGAGACCGCAGAGTCATGGCGGTCAGGGTCATACGCGGATAGCGCACGGTGTCGGCTGACGCTGCCTGCAATTTGGCCGGATCTCCCCTGTGGGACTTGGAAGCGGAAGTGCTCGCCGAAACATTTAAAGTGATGTCGTCGCTATGGGAAGAGACGGGTGTTCGTCCCTCCCGGAGGTTTTAACTGGTACAAGTAACTGTGCCCGCCAGGGCGTATTCTTAAAATGGAAGGCGCGGCTGGAGGTGCCTGTAGCAGAATTCAGAACCGTTGAGGCCCTCCAGCCGGTGTTGGAGCGGTGGGCAGGGCGGCAGCATGGGACTCTTTCTTCCGACTGGTGCAGGTGTTGTCAGGGCACGGTTGCTTTGGTAAGTACCTGCACACGGTCGCTAGGAGGCAACCGAGTCCCATCTGCCACCACTGCGGGTGTGTTGAGGACACGGCGCAGCACACACTCGAAGCATGTCCTGCCTGGGCGGTGCAGCGCCGTGAACTCGTAGGCGTTGTGGGAGTCGACCTCTCGCTGTCAGACGTGATCAAAGCCATGGTCGACAGCGAGAGGAACTAGATAGCGGTCGCATCCTTCTGCGAGGACGTTATCTCACGGAAGGAGGCGGCGTAGCGGATCCGTGAGGAGAGTATCCTTGCGGATCCGAGCTGCCGCCGGTGGACCGGTTGGCAGAGGCGCGCCTATGCGCGCCTGATGCCGCCATAGCAAAGGCCGCGGGCAGGAGAACGGGGATCTCCCGTCCGCCAGCCATTGAGTCGGAGTGACGCTCTCTGTCGTGCCAGGGCGTCACTCAAGAGTCGTCGTCCGCAGGTATTTCTTACCTGTCTTGGACACTGCTGGGTGGGTCGCTGATGTAGTTTCAGTTCCAGCGACCCCCCCACCATTCAAGGCAGCGAGTTGGCACACCGTGGTAGGTTTAGTCGGTAGAACTAAGGACGTTCCATCTTTTCTCGGGTGAGCCCAACATAACCTCTCCGCTCCCTTTTTCAGCGGAGAGGTAGGCGTCAATGCAATCCCCACAATAAAATAAAAATAAAAAAAGGCTGTGTTAGTCCGTTTAGATTTTCTTAATAGCAGCAGTCTGGGGACTGTGTCCAGTAGACGGCAATAACTTCGCCTCCTTTTAGGACCTAAAGTCAGTTAGCGAAATGTGGATGTAGTGCACCTTAAACTACTAGCTGCGGGTAAATACTAGTCTGTATGTACTAGATTTTGTCCGCGGATTTGCTCGCGTAAATGTAGGTTAGGTAATGATAGTAACTGTACTTTTTTTCTAGATAAAAGGTACCCTGTTTCCTTATAACATGTTTGCGAAATTTCATGATCATCAGTTGAGTAGTTTAGGCGTGAAAGCGTAACAAACAAGCAAACCCACATTCTCATTTATAATATTAGTTAGGATGTAGTACATTTTAGTTTTTAATTCAATAATTTTAATATTAATAGAAAAAGAAGTTGGAGATGAAAAAGCTACAGAAGGTGTTGAAGCCGGAGGAGTACGCGGCGACAGTGAGCGCGACCGGGCTCAGCGAGACCCACGGCCGCCTCGCCTCGCAGTACCTCGCGCTCGAGCACGAGTACCGCCGCGTCATACACCGCATGGAGCTAGACTAGACGTACATACAGGGTCGCCAGGTCGACCGTGCTCACTCCAGGGTGTTAGCATTCTAGTTGTATGTCGGTCATCGCTGTAGACGACGGGCTGACCATAGGGTCAGACCATACGCCAATGGTGGCGCACCGCCAAAACAAATCTTTTTACCATTTTTTTATGAAATGATACAAATAATTAAAAAAGACTTAAGTCTTGCTCGATCCTCCATTTCTATTTTATTTGTTTTTTTTTTGTTCACGATTGATTAAACTCGGTCGTACCTACATTGTTTTTTTTTGTATTCTCCAGTAGATCTCAGGTTGAATTGTAATTTGATTAAAACGATTGGTGAGAACTTTAATTATGTCATCATTAAAATTTGAAATGTTAGTTATGTAAACCAACAATTTAAGAAAATGGATAGTCAATTGAAACATTTTACAAAACCAATAATGTGGATGTTTTGTTAAACGGTTCAAAATATTTGCCAAGCAGTGCGTGCCTTAACGCCTTATGAATGTAATATTTGATATGAGGTGAATTGTCTCATTAATTTTAGATTGCAATGAAAGAAGTTCAAGTTCACAATAAAATATTACTAAATTGTTTTGATGTGGAGATGGATTGATTGTAATTTTTTATAATAAAACACTCATTCTGAAGTAAAGTTTATTTTATTAAATAATTATCCTTATAAAATAAAAAGCAGATTTTGCATGGAGTTACAATGCATGTTGCATCATTTACTGAAATAAAATTTCAAGTTGCATATTTATGTTATTACATATCTGCATCAGTATTTCTATTCTTAAATAAAAACTGGTTTTATACTTAAGGGACCATCCAATGTTAGCGTCTGAATGGCTGGTTGCCTATGGCGAACGGTTCTGAAATCTTGCAGGCGTTTACAATTATGGCTCACCCACCCCAAATTTTTATGGTTATCTAGTGGCACAGTTATTTATTAATATTGTGTTATTGAGGGTAGGTTAGTCATCATTATAATTTTAATCTTTAAAATTTAAGATTTGAGCAAGAGAATGGAGTAAATACATCTGTTGCCTTTTCAAATTATTAGGCACTTCTTTGTACAAATTTGAATAAAAGCTATATCTTTTTACCTAATGTATGTACCAAGCCCAAACTTAAATTCGTGAAAGAAGCAATTAGTAAGCAATTATTGATACAGAAAACTTTTAACAACTCTGCGTCCTTCATGCTGAAGACTGAGGCAACCATCCATCCTGACGTCAGAATGGCTGGTCAAAACAATATTAATGTTTCTCCAAATGTATTATTAAAGAAATGTAGCAAATATAAGCAATTGGATAGCAATTCTTGAATATACTTTCAGAGTCGTTCGCCATAGGCAACCAGCCATTCTGACGCTAACTCCTTAAATTACGCCATACAAATGTTTTGTGCGTACAGTATTTAATAGAAGCTAATAAGTCCTGCATTTTCTTCCATGATGTGTTATGTTGTGGTCCCTAAATGTGTGACGCAATTAATGGATAATCCCCTTAATAATCGACAAATCTCCTTAAGAAACCAACAGTTTATTTTATATGGTTAAATGATATACGTAATTAGACAGTAGTAACTCGCTAGTCTATAGTCTACGCAGGCTTACTTGCAATCTGCACTGAACGTTCTATTGTAGTATAAAGTATATAAGATACTGTAGGAGTATATGAGTATGTAGAATAATAACCGCTATAGCTAGGGACACGGGGGAAGTTTAGGATAAACTAAAGCTAACTTCAACTATATTGAGTATCTTCTATTTAACTTTTGTAGGAGATTATTGCTCTGAATTTAAAGTGCATCGAAAGGCTGGTGCCAATAGTCAACAAGGTCCCAAATCCGAGTTTACAACCACTACATAATACTGACAAACGTTTTCTACAAGAAAATAGTACGCGTATCCAACTTGAGAACTCTGAAATACCTAATTCAACATTCGACTCCTAAAGAAGGCTTTAATATAAGTCACTCGTTTACAATATTGATTGTTTTATTTTCTAATAATTTTGACATAGCGAATTCTATGTATTATATCAGCTGTTATATCGTCAAACACTTTAGAGATTCGAGGACAAAACGTGGCTACGCATTGGTAGATAATTACAATTTGGTGATATAACAGCTGTGCAAATTTTGCCGTTTTTTTAAATGCTTGTTCAAATCTGGACGGTGGCGCTAAAATGGTGTATTTTTATTTTTGATTAACGATATTCAGCGTTATAATTATAACTAACATTTTGGAATGTAAAATCTCAATAGATAGCAAATTTATGTTCCGGTAATTCTCGCCGGGTCGTGGGTTTAATGAGATCGAGACATGTTGTCCGCCACGTAGTACACTTCTCCGAACCATTCGCTATGCTCGTCTAAATACCTGTAACACGAAACAAATGTAAGAACTGCGTTATGTTTTACTGTCATGATGTTTGAGTCTACGGTGGGGGTACTTACTGAACGAACATGTCAATATGCTTCAAAATAAGTTTCAACTTGAAATCCGGCATCTGTGTGGCATTTAGGAAATCTGGCAATTTCACTGCGGGGTAGTATAATAGATTAGTAAGTATAAAAGTATAACAAGTACTCGAACTTAAACTAACAAACGCATTTACCAAAAAGTCTGGCAAGATGTATAGCGCCATACACGCGGCATGGTAAATGTTCTGTGCCTTCACGCGGAATGATCTGCCATTTTGCCACCTGAAAGTATTACAAATACGAATTGGTCTATTATTATCTAATGTGATAATCCAAAGATGGCATTATTTATTTAACCTATTGAGTCGCAGTGGTATACCGGCAGTCAGGCACAATAGATTTTTAGTTATGTCAGGTTTTTTAAGACTTGACAGGTTAAACAGCAAATATTAAATTAACGACTAAACAAGCTATGGTAGAATTAAGTTGACATAAAGTCACAATATTCACGGGATCACTTAGATATATCCATACGTCTTGCCTGACATCAATAGTTGGGCCACACCCCTTTTTTATTGTATTATAGAACATTGCTCTTGTTATCGATATCATCACCATTGAGATTATGATATTTGTCTTTTTGAAATAAAGTGTAAATAATACCTTATCTAGTAGCAGAGAGAGCGGCGTCCGACTAGTAGTGGGCGCCGCGGCCGGCGCCGACTGCGCGGGGCGCGCCCAGCCCTCGCTCATGGACGAACCGCTGCTGCCAACACTACAAACGTTACATATAAATAGGTATGCCGTTAAATTAAATTATTAAGCCGAGTAGAAGTATTTGTTATTGAAAATAATATATAATATAATTCTGCTATAAATACAAATATTATACATCTGTAGTAGTTACCTACTTATAATTATCTACTTAAAGGTTTTAGGATCCCAGCAAAGGTAAGATTAAACTACGGAACTATGTGTCTGACTACTATAATAAAAGTAAGATTATGTACACAAAAACAAGGCAAAAATGAAGGCTTAAAGAAGCACTTGTAAGTATGAAAAGGTCGTACCTGGATGAAAGGGTTTCAAAAGTCCTCGGCTCGCCAGTCGATGTTGACGGAGCGGGCTCTTCATTCTCCGATTGCTGCGATACCGCCGACCTGTGAGATCGGAGTCTAAAACCATGTAATAAGTCAACAATCAAGACAAAACTAAAGTAATAATTAAAGAAATGTACATATAGGTTACCTTCTGGCAACGTTGCCACTGCGAGTAGCGCACCGCCCCTCCCGCGATTTTCCCGACCCACCGGTGTGATTCTCGTCGGTAGTCGAATCACTCTTAGCTGTGGTTTTGTCGTTGGAATCGTTCTTCGACATGTCGTCGTGGCTGTTGTAGTCATCTGTTAAGAAAATAAACATTAATATGACTGATTGCTTCGTTGGTACCATGGCATAAAATCGTCTGTGGCTGTTTCTGGATTTGACAACGTTATTAGATTTTTCGGTTAGGAAAATTTCAATAGTACACGTTTGAGAATATGCAACACAAGAGCTGGTGTTTTTCTGTGGGTTATAAAATATTTACATTGTTATTATGCAGCTATAGTTCGAACCTATAACACTGACAAAAATACCACCATTCTTAACATAGTTCTTTAAACAGTTAAATAACTTTGTGATGTATGCCTGCGGTATGTAAAATTTCTGTACCCTCAAGTTCCTATTTATTTGCCGGCGAAGTAGTCTTTTTCACCGTTGACAACGCGAGTAGTACATTTCTCGTTCCAGTCAATAGGCGATGCCAATCGCTTCGCATAGTGGGCCCATTGTTCGTTTGCCATCTTATCATAAGAATACCTTACACAAATAGTAAAATGATAACTACTATTGTTGTTGTTAGTCATGTCGTCGTTGTTCTCGCTCCTCTCGCCATCAGTCGGGTCAGGCGGCAAGTGCGAGTATTCTGGAATCTTTGGACTCTTCAGATCTTCTTCTATCGAAGCGACGGTCACTTCTTCAGCACACTGTTCCATTTCTTCTTCGGCTTCCGTCTCCAACTCCATTTTAATATTTTCATCTTGCCTGCAAATGTTTCTGAGATATTAATAAACGTTTTCTAAATTATTCGCACTATAATTAATAACGTATAATTCGATTACTTTAACAATTAAATATAAAAATTTTACAGAACCGCAATAGTAATTATGTCAATGTCTTTGGAACTTCAAATGACGATTTATTAATATGATATTTTGATATTATGTACTTTCCTGTATAAAATTGAAAGCATAATCCATTTTACAATCTAGATATGAATAATTTCAATATATGATATACAAGCAGATAATCTATAACCCCTCGCCCAGAGCATGGCGCGCGGTAAGTTAGCGGTATACGGATACCGCTAACCTACCGCAAAAACACGGGCTTTGCGAATTTTAACGGTGGGTAATTTATGACCGTACCGTCTCCTAGCTGTAGTAGCGATGACACAATTGCGAAAATGAAATGTTACTTTGTATTAATGGTGAGTGGTGCCGACTCGATTTCGAGCTGATATGTGTAGGTACAAGACAGCCTTTAGTTTACGTACTTACGTAGTAAACTTATCTTTGTATAGATACCCACAGAAGAGTATTTAACTCCCACCTATTAAAAAAAAGTGTCTATGATCTCTATTCTTAAACATCTGTTATTTACCTCACTTTTACATTAATTTGTATAACTCAGTCCTTAGAAAGCCAAAGCCAAAAGGAATCTTTACAAAATTGAAACCCAAACATGAACGGATGTGAATCAGTTTTTTTGTGTATAAGTACTTACTCGTCAATGAATTGTCCGCATATCTCGTGGTACTGGTTGAGTTCTTGTTTGTACAATAAATGCCCGCGCAAGATGAAATCAAAGTACACTCGTAGGCCGTCGGCTACTTCCCGAACTAAGTTCAACCTGCAATAACAACATTATGAAATAGGCTTATTAGTATCTAATCGTTGCCCACGACTAGATATTAATAATTAAAATAGTGTGTCACTTAAAAAAACGAAGCCCACGTTTAAATCATAAATACACACAAAAAAATTTGACAACATCAGTTTTCTAGTTTCTTACAGCATGTATCGGTTTACAAAATGGTAGGGTTACTAATCCACATTTATAAAGAAATAGGTATAGATTTTGTTGCTTTTTAGATAGTGTCGGCTAAGAAACTCCGTTTCGTCTAAATAAGTAACACATCTTGTAAAAGGTGTAGGGGACCGCGCCTTCTTTGTCTCGAGGTACGCTGCGGTCAGGTGAGCATATTTAGGTACTTGTGCTATGCGTGTGATCTATATCAGTCGGCCTCGATGGCGTAGTGGTTAGTGTAACCAACTGCCACGCGGGTCGCGGGTTCGATTCCCGCACAAGTCAAACATTTCTGTGCATGAACATGCATGTTTGTCTTGGTCTGGGTGATTTTATGTGTAATATGTATGTAATAAAAAAAAAAGTATATTATGTATGTTTATCCATTGTCTTGTATCCATAGTACAAGCTTTGCTTAGTTTGGGCTAGATGGTGTTGTGTGTATGTGGTAGAATATTACCTATATTATATTATTATTATCTATGCAAAGAAAGGCAGTTCTGAAAAGTATGATCCGCAGGCGCAACGAAACGATGAAAACAATGATCTTCTATCTCTTCTGTTTAGGTAGTTCAAGTTGCAGTTTCTTGATTGAAGAGACAGTTGACAGCATCATGTTTTGCTATAGTTAAAGATATTGCAAAATACTTACAAAAGAGGCTAATATTATATAAGAATGCCAGTTTCTTGTTTGTGTTTAAATGGCAGAAATGCTTAATGCAATTTGGTGTATCGTTAGTGCACAATTGAGTCAACTTATAAAACTTTTAACAGTACTTTACCTGCAAGAAACATCAAGCAGATCAGGTTTCTGCGGCGGATCGTGTCGAGCTCGCGTAGGGTGCCAGGCACCGGCGCGCGCGAACCATTTCACGAACGACTCCAGGATCTGAGCTGCGCACGGCGTCGCGGGCAGTCGCGACAAACGACCACGTTTCACTACCAAATGGTAGTCGAACGTCAGACGGTCTCTAAAAATGGGAGGAAAAGGTGACCTCATATTTTGGAGACTGATATCTAAGAACCTATATCTATATAAATGTTCAAGTAGCTACAATTTTAAGGCATACAATGATAATTCTTTAAAACGTGGTGGTAAGCCTATTGGCATATCTATGTTATTTTCTAGTGAGGCTCGGTCCCTAAACTGCGGTGACCTACAAACCAAACCTAGAATTTTGAGTTGAATCCCAGCAACATGGGGTAGGCACCAGGAAAAAGTAAGCAGTGGGCACGGCTCCTAGTTTCTTGCTATGTACGCTAATGGAGAAGGCCTGTATTGTTAACGGACAGCGTCTTTTGCCTATATAAACTGAATTGCGATGGCATGAATTAAGAAGTCGTTCAAGTAAAGCTTGAAAATGATTTCCCTTTTTATAATTTACGTTCTTGCTCAACCTTACTTAATGGTTTAAAAAGTTAATTAATATTTAGGTTGCGTTCATCTATACAGCGTTGAGTACATAATGTAAACGTGCCGTGCTGGCTGTGATTTCTGAATATTACACGATGGATGACGCGAAGCGACGCTATCGGTTCCATAAATATGCTTATAAAATAAAGAGACTATAATGATAATCTATTAATTCCTCAATGTCTTATTGCAAGCAACGATAGCTTAGTGGGGAGACCAACAGACTGCAATGCAGATGGTCTGGAATTCGAACCCACGTCGCGCACTCTGATTTTCGGAAGTTATATGACTTTTCGAAATTATGTGCATATTGATTGACAATTATCGCCTGCTCCGTGCCTCGGAGAGCACGTTAAGCCGTCGGTCCCGGCTGCCATGAACATCTATGGCAGTCGTTATTGGGAAGTCAGTGCCCCATAATATCCTGACACTGGTCTAGCCTTAGGGTATCGTTAGCCTTCGGGTTGCGGAGGTCAGGTGGCAGCCGCTCCGTGTGAAAACTGATATCCAGTCAAATCCGGTTAGACCAGAAAAAGCCGACCCCAAGTGACTTGGAAATAATAAAAGCTAGGGAGAAGAGTCTTATTGCAACGTTAAGTAGGTATTTATAAAATGTTGCAAGTTGACTGGTGCATCGTAAGTTGTCTCGCTAACTAAGAAAAGACAGACTGAAGAAGTTTTAGGATTATGACAAATACCGGCTTGTTCTATAAACATGGTTCCTTGTCTATTAGATCTGTGTCGAAATAAATGGCAGACGTCTTTCATACTAATCGTTCGACAGTAAAGGACACCTAGAAATTATTTCACATAAGTCGTCTGTTAGACTACAATTTCTATCTTCTTCGTGAGAATTAGACCCTGGAGTGTGACCATGGATGACCACAGTCTGTGAGGGAATGACACGCGATGCTGAAATGGCAAAATCAAATCCAGCTTCATGAGTTTATAATTCTATTTGTATAGGTATATATCTTAGTAATATGGTTGTATTTCGTAATAACATTACTCTAATTCGTTAAGAACATATCAATCTGATAAAATTAAAACGATCTCGGTCTAAGTAACGGTGCCAAATACTCGCAGACTGATTAAAACGTTTAGTTATATAAGCTAGAACTACTCATTAAAGCTTTGAAGCATAAGAACCTCATCGAGCAGAATGAAATTACTAGACTGGAATAATTAGATAATTGCTTAATTAAAATGCAGCTTCGAATAAAGCAGCATTGTATCAAATTCATCTCATAAGTTTACACATCTTATGAATTAATATGACGCACCAGTTATTTAAAAGCATTATGGCGGATTATAATTGACTTGGGAGATGTACTTTTATCAAAGGTAATTATTAATGAAACGGAATGATGAATGAGGAAAACATTGTTATGACAAGTCTTAAACTGCCCTTTCTTTAATATTCAATGTCGGCATGAGCCTATTAATTTATAAACCCAGCACTCCAATTCCTGCAATGCAATTTGTATGTTATGGTTTTACTATATAAATATTTATTTATTTAGTCACAACTTAGATTTCCGAGCTAAACATAAAATTTCGTACAGTAGAAATTGACATTATTGTTATTATTTTGTACTTATCTAATTACAGAGCTTGACTGCAGAGCAAATATGTCGCCATAAGACCTCAACGAGTCCTGTTTGGAAAAATAACCCTATCAGTTTTAGGCCGTTCATCGCTTTGACGCAATTAAATTCAAATATGTTTATTATAATTGAATAGTTTTTTAGGTGCATAACATTTTTTTAAACATTATTTAATGCTCGTTTATTCTGATAAAGTACAATCGTTATTGTTTGAAATATTTAATAATAATGCTCTGATCCGACCATATTTTCCAAGGCATGGGAGAGTTCAAATCGCCAACAACGTAAATCCGGTTTGTTATTAAGAATTTTTTTATAAGAGATCCTAATTATTTTAATAATATATAATAAATATTTTGTTAATTTGAGCTGGGATCTAACCCGCTATCAAAATCGCTACAAATGTAGCTTGTGGCGCTAACATCTGCAATTGATGGGTTAAAATAAATAATATTATTACGTTACTATGACAACCACGTTTTTGTGTCTGTGTCTGTGTGTGTGAGTGTGTGTGTGAGTGTGTGTGTGTGTGCTTACCTGAGCGCGGAGGGCAGCGCGATGTGTGCTCGACCCACATGCGCGTTGGGTGGAGGAGACCTCGGCTGCGAGCCTGCCGAGCCCGACGCTGAAGATGAGTCGGTGTCGCCTGTCTCGCCTTCTATAGTTTGTACATTTTACTTACATTTGAGCTTAGTATCGCTCTACTTATTCTAGTATTATGTTTAGCTGAGACACATACAATAAGGGTATCCAAGTAATATAATAATTGTTAGTTTGTAAAGATGTGTGGATATTGGTTTTCCATTCACGCATTAATCGCTGCCCGCGTTTGGTTGAAAGTTTCAACCAAACGCGTGTAGCGGTCTTAAGCCCTGGATGAAAATACAGGATACTTTTTCTGCCGGCAATGCATTCTCTTGGGATTTACGCAGGCGAAGCGGATAAAAGAGATTACTAATATGTAGAGTGATACGTAAATTGACTGCTCGCGATTACTTTATTTGTATTATTTTATACTTACAGGTATAAGTTGTATAAACGGTATAGATATATAACATAGGTACATAACTTATGTAAGTTTAAAACAAGAATAATGCTTTGAAATCAATTTATCAGTGTCTGTGTCATCAATTCTCAGAAAATCAATGAAGGAAAATTTTATTGGTATAACAATACATTCTTGGACTGTTGTGAAGCTCGCGTCGGGTTTGAACGGCTTTTGCTGATCGTAAGTGGACTCAATGACTAAATGGATTCAATGCCGGTGGCCAACGATTTTATGCGGAAGTAATTTATCAATGAAGTTGGACGTCGTCCGTCCAAGTAATTTTGCTAAAACTATGAAGGGTTACGGCGGTTAGACATGTACAACACTCATGCGGTGAAGCTGACGCAGCATGTACATTATTAGACCAAACCCCATTGTGGGATTTTTTCGCTGAAATATAAATGGTTGGCGTTGATGAGGCTGAACCTGGCAGCCACGCCCCTGTCTGGTAAGGCAGCGTCGTGAATTCCCGGCAATAGTCGGTTTAGACTATTTGTTAGACATAGCCACGCATATGTATACCGATCGTAGTGACCGCATGTGCCGGGATGACGGGTTGCGACTGTTTGCTCCACTGATGCCGTACTAGGAGTTATGATAAATCATCCACGCACAGGGCAATAAAAGACACGACAATGTTTGTAATGGATAAACACATTGTAATTATGTGGGGTTATAGGTTATGACAGATATAGAAGCACGAAAGCTTGTTCTGATAAAATATCCAATCTAGAATATACAATAACGATATACATATATTCAATCCAGCACTAGTAGGTACACCACACCCTCAGTGTGCTTTGGCGGCTTATCCGCGCCATACAAGAGGAATCAAATCAGTAAAAATGAATTTAAATTCACGTCGAAAGACTTCGTCGAAACATTGGTCTTAGGGCGCGGTCAGACCGCGAGGTTTAAAAGAACAATGCCCACCCTTCATAACGCCACCGGTCTAGAAGTGGACAGTCAAAAATTATACTAGTTGTTATTGCATTTGTTAAATGAGTGCTTAACTAATAATCTGAGGTTGATTAGAGGTCTGCCACGTTCATAATTTTATTGACAAGTACTTTTATACACCAAAAAAAAAAAAACAATGTTACGTGGCTATGTACATGTTTTTAATAAAGTGTCGAAGTTAGACTAGTGTTATTTCGTTGTTTTGAGTAAAAAGGAATGGATAGGGATTCACAGTAAGTGGATGATGGATAAGTGCAATAATACACAGATTTTAGATGTCTTCTATATATTCATTATTAAAATTAAACTAAGTGTCAAAAAAGTGTTTTATGTATTTAAAATGATATCGATTAATCGATATAGATTTTGAACGTAGGCTATCAATATATCGGCCTCGATGGCGTAGTGGTTAGTGTAACCGACTGCCACACCTGAGGTCGCGGGTCAAACATTCGTGTGCATGAACACGGATGTTTGTCTTGGTCTGGGTGTTTCAATGTATAATTTGTGAGTATTTCCAAAAAAAAAAAAGTATATATATATGTTTATTCATTGTCTAGTACCCATAGTACAAGCTTTGCTTAGTTTGGGCTAGATGGTGTTGTGTGTATGTGGTAGAATATTATATTATTATATTATATATTTTTGTTCAAAATTTAATCAATTTATAGTTAATTGCATATATACCTTAATAATACACACATCAAAAGTGTCTAATGGCCAAGTAAGTTTTTGCTAGTTACTAATCAAATTATTATGACTAGAGAAAATATTAAATCGATTAACACTATATGATTATAATTATATTATTAATCGATTTATTATCATGATTTAAAGCTAAAGCTGAAGAGTTTTTTTGTTTGGTTGAACGCGCTAATCTCAGGAACTACTGGTTCGAATTGAAATTTTGTGTTGGATAGCCCATTTATTGAGGAAGGCTATAGGCTATATAACATCACGCTATGACCAATAGGAGCAGAGCATCAATGAAAAATGTTACAAAAACGGGGCAAAATCGCTTATGAAGCAGACGCAGTTGCGCGGGTTAGCTAGTTATGAATAAGTTTCTTGGCACACCTTTAGTAATAACTATAAATGATATTATATTATACAATAATTATTCCACAACTAATTTAAATTGTGCTGTCCATGAGCTCCAAAACTGGGCCAGTAATAGGCATTGTTCTTTGCTAGTAGATATATAATAGCTCACGTTGGATAAAACTGTTGTTTAATTCACTGGGTAAGAGCAAAATGTGGCAATATAATGGCTCAATAGGTTTTGGTTCAGATTGCGAACTATTCCAGCTCAACTAGTAAAATTAAGCGAAGCCATACTCGCTCTGTTCGTTGAACTTTATAGTTTTACATCAATCTATAAATCGTTTTATTAGTTTACTGCATGAGCGTCACGCGCTATCTTTTCTAGCATACTATCCTCATATTTTATGCTCACTAATCTGATTACTATGTGCTGTAAATCGACTAGAACATAGAACACTATCGACTAGTTTCTAGCTCGCGATCTGACGGCGCCCTTAATCTGAAACCCTAGCTACGCTACTAACTATATATCCTAAACAGTGTAATGAAAGTGAAAGCATTCCAGTGCCAGAAAAAGTCATTCTACCAAGTTTTTACGAGACATCAGTCGCAAATCTCGTAATAATAGCCCGTGCTAAAATATACCAGTAGTACATTTAGATAAACTTTGTCGCAGTTGGTCATGCGCGGAGTCGAGCGGCACGAGGCAACGTGATTAGTCTCATGAGACCACGCCTCTACTACCTACTTTAAGATTTTAAAACTTTTATAACAACATTTTAGCACTGTAGTAACTATAGAATTATGAGAATCTAATTAAAACAAAATATATTTTACTTTTATGACAGCCGTTCTCATTGGCAACACTTCGTTCAACACGCATCGAATGAACGAGGGAACGAGAGCGGTCTTTGATATGGTTGTGCACACGTGGAGCCGGCGTCTTTCTGCACTGGTACTTCGAATAACCAACATATGAATAGGTTGTCGCTAAGATTGTTACAGTTATCATTGTTAATGTTATTATTAATTAAGTAATAAATAAGTTGATTGTAGCTGTCTTGATTTATTTATTAGAGATAATTATACATCTTCTTAGCATCAGAAGTGACAAGTAAAATCCACGCAATGGGTAAGTGCGGCAATAGCAGTAAACGCTCAAAGAGGAAACGTGCTCCCTCCACTTCTTCTTCAAGCTCGAGCTCCAGTGCCAGGACACCAACACCGCCATCAAGACGGAAAAATAAGGTATCTCGTGACTACAGCGAAACTGTGAGTAATACAAACTCTATTACTTTTAATAATTTCATACCAGATTTTGATCCGATAAAAGATGATGTAGACACTTGGCATACTATTATCCGATCCTACGCATATACTTATTCATGGTCCGTATAGACCAATATCAATTCTGTCAACCTTTGCTAAGATCTTTGAGTCTTTGATATGTCCGCACATCCAACGCCACTTTAAAATGTATATTAATGACCATCAACACGGCTTTGTTGCGTCAAGATCCACATCTACAAATCTAATAACATTCACCGAGTCTGTAATCTAAACCTTAGATGCCAATAAGCAATATGACGTAATATACACGGATTTTTCAAAGGCGTTTGTTAGAATTTCCCACAATATACTAATTTTCAAGCTCTCAGCATATGGTATCACAGGGCCTCTGTTAAATTGGTTCAAGTCCTATCTAACTGCACGTGAATTTTATGTTGTTGTGAACGGTTTTAGATCCACGAATTGTAGAATCACGTCCGGCGCCGCACAGGGATCGAACCTAGCCCCAATATTGTTTAATATTTACATCAATGTCCTCCCTGACTATTGCTTCCGTCACTCTGAATGTTACTTATACGCAGACGATTTGAAATTTGCCAGGAAAATTGAGTCCATACATGATATTGAGCTATTACAAGATGACTTAAGTAGGGTGATTGAATGGTCTATAAATAATAAAATGGAGCTCAACTCAAAAAAATGCAGCCATGTAACTTTTTCAAGAAAAGCGCAATCTATACACACCCAATATTACATAGCAAATAAAAAAATAGAAGGAAAACAAACTATTCGTGATTTGGGTGTTATGTTTGATAATAAAGTAACCTTTGTGCCACATATAGAAAATATTATCAAACGGGCTTCGAAAATGTTGGGCTTTATTTTACGAAATACTGGGGAATTTCACAAAAGTAGCACAAAAGTAATGTTATACTACAGTCTCGTACGCAGCATTCTGGAATATTGCAGTGTAGTATGGAGACCTCACTACGCAGCGCATATATTACGTTTAGAGCGAGTGCAGAAACGTTACTTATGGCACCTTGCATTTAGGGCACATAAAGCCAAACAACTGCCCTCCTACAATGCACGTCTGCTATATTTCAGGATGCAATCTCTATCAATGCGTAGAAAAATAAGTGATGGTATGCTTGCATGCAAACTGTTAAAAATAAAATAGACTGTTCTAAGTTGCTTAGCTTCTTTAGATTTCGTGCACCAGCAAGGTATCCAAGACATAGCATAGCACCTCTATGTCCACCCCTAAGGAGAACAGTGCTCGGGGCAAACTCACCTATATGCAGAATGTGCAAAACTCTATGCAATAGTGTGCAAAACTCAAACTGTCATGGTGAATGTCGACTACATCACTATGTAGTCGACATTCACCATGACAGTTTAAGCAAAATATGTAGAAGTTTTATTGTTAATTTCAAGTAGGCAAATTTATTTATGTAAGTTGATAATGTATTTTTTTTCATACTTCGACATGTTATTTTAATTAATCAAATATCTTCATGTTCATTATTATTATAGTTTTTTATTCTAATCAAATCCTATTTCATTTTGTTTCCATTTTTAAATTGTATTATTTATTATTATTTATAATGTAAGCGACATCAAATTATAACATTGTTTTTCTTAAAATTGTAATCAAATTAATATTATATAATTAAATTAAGTAACTAGAGCCGTATCAAATGCATGTGGTGTTAACCTATAAATTATTGTTGCACTGAACTATGTTACCTTAGTCTGTAAGTTCTGATCGATGTATTGGTGTAAACAGTTGTTGGTTGACCTAATAAAGATAAATAGATAAATAAATAGATACAGACGCAAGTCGTGATGGTATAGCTGGTATACTTACACAGATCGGTGATGGCACTGAAAGGGTTGTGCATTACTATAGTAGGCAAACTAGGGAAGATGAAAAAAGGTACCATTCATTCGAATTAGAACTTCTAGCTACTGTGTGTTCCCTTCAGAAATTTCGATTGTATTTGTTAGATAAACCGTTTAGAATAGTTGCCGACTGTAGTGTTGTGAGATATGCTTTAACAAAGAAGGACATGATGCCGCGAATAGCTCGCTGGGTTTTGTCAACTCAAGAGTTTTCTTTTGAGATCATGCATAGGGAAGGCTCCCAGATGCAGCAAGTGGATGCTTTGAGTCGCAATGCCGTGCCTTCCGGTGAAAAGTCTGAAACCGAAGTCATAATGTCGATTACGGAGGCAGACTGGTTATTGACTGTGCAGTTCAAGATCCCGAATTAGTAAAAATAAGAAATATTTTATTATCAGGAGAGGCCGACGAAAATAAAGATGTTTTTACCAATTATGAACTTTCAAGGAGGGCCAGTTTATAGGCGAACTAGTCAGGGACGTAGATGGGTTGTTCCAAGGAAATGTATTTGGCAGATTATAAAGAGCAATCATGACGATTTAGGACATTTTTCGGTTGACAAGTGTGTTGAGCGTATACGTACTAGATATTGGTTTCGACGAATGCGTAATACTGTAAAAAAGTACATTAAAAATTGTTTAAATTGTATATATTTTATAAATAAGGGAGGTCCGAAAGAAGGACATTTATATTGCTTACCTAAGTATGCACAACCTTTCCATACACTCCATCCATCTCGACCATTTAGGCCCTTTCGTTACTACCAGAAATAAAAACAATTATTTGCTAGTAATTGTAGATTTGTTTACAAAGTTTGTGTTTATATCAGCTGTACGCAAAACAAACGCGACGGGCGTAATAAAAGAACTAGAACGCATATCTACAATATTTGTAAATCCTAGAAGAATAATTAGCGATGCAGGTTCTTGTTTCACTTCAAGTCAATTTACCCAGTACTGTACAAATAGAAATATTAGATTACATATAGTAGCAACAGGTGTACCTCGTGCTAATGGACAAGCGAAACGTTTTGAAGACAATTTTAAAAGCTTTAAAAACTATGGGGGCTACCACCGAAGACGATAGGTAGGATCAGTGTATTAAGACATTACAACAGGGACTTAATAGCACAATACATAAAACAACGCGGGCAGTTCCTAGTGACGTAATGTTTGGGTACAGAATACGTATGGATACTGATAGTCTTGCCCCAGATCTTGATAGCGAAGCATTCGTAGACGTGTCAAAGCTACGCGAAAAGGTGGACGAGAACATTAAAGCCAGTGCCGAGAGTCAAAAGAGGAGATTCGACAAAATACGAATCAAACCCGGTATGGTACGGTACGAAGAAGGAGACTTGGTATTAGTCAAAATACAATCAAAGTAATGATGGTCAAAGTCGAAAATTGTTACCTGCATTCAAAGGGCCATTTCAAGTTAAAAAGGTCCTAGATAACGACAGATATGAGATATCAGACTTGAGAGGTAGTCAAAGAAGCTTTAAAATGTATAATGGAGTAGCTGCGGCGGAGAATATGAAGCCCTGGTTCAATATTGATGACTGGAGCCTAGAGGGAAAAAGTAACAATGAAATTTATAATGCATAAAAACCGTGTTGGCAAGGTATTTATGACTGTATTATTTACTTATCTATATGGCTATTAATACCATGTAATCTATTAACTAAAGCTTTGATTCCTGGATCTAAGATTAAATTAGTTTAGTGTTATTATTATAAAAGTTATATTTTCAATAATGTTATATTAGTCATCATAACGAGTCCTTTGTTCATTCATAACGAGTCCCGATAGGATACCACCTACTGTGAAGCACCTCAACTGTGTGGCAGTCGTTGCGGTATTGCACTTTTGATTGGTTTGATGCTTTGCTTAGCCTTGATGGTAAAAGGTCAATTTGGGACGTTTGAGTGAGCGAAAGACTCTTCAGGTGTAAGTGCACTCCTAGGTGTGGCATAGTCCCTTTAGGTGCAGGATGTAGCTTAGCAAGGCATATGTGTAGAGAGTGTGCAATGCTTCTGTGAGTGTAACTACTTGCAGGTGCTCTATTTAACAGTGTCCATTATGTTCTTCTCATAACAGTATGCTCTTTCTAATTTCAGTATCCTATCCAGACTCGCGAGGTGCCTGGGGCAGGCACTGTGCAGCATGGTCGTGTTGGCAACACTTCGTTCAACACGCATCGAATGAACGAGAGAACGAGAGCGGTCTTCGATGCGGCTGGCGGGAGTGACTCACCGAAGCTATTTAACGGCTGTGCAATAGGCATGGAAATGATTGCTACATTTCATTCATTTTCATTCAATGAAATGACGAATCTTTTTCACAGTGATTTCACAGGTTAAATTTCACAGTCAATGATTTTTCCTTCTGAGTCGCAGTAACTTCGCATTTGTTACAATCTTCTTCAGTATGAAATATGAATTATAGCATAAGACTACCTAATGAATTAAATATAATGAAAGCTTGTTTTACTTTTGTACCTTACAGTGCAATGCTCGATTCTCTTAAGTAGTAGTTCCAAATCAATGCACTCATTTTTCTAATTTAAATAATATTTAAAGAATAATTATTACTACCTAACTTATATACACTTAATACAATTTTAAACTAACATGAAGATTTATTTTCACTAATAATAATTTCTTTTACGTACGAGTAACTAACAGTAATTGTAACTTCAATTAGAAAACCTAACGAACGTCGTGTTCAAGTACAACGTACAACACGTACCTACTGTGAAATTTAATTTCTTATAGAATCCTAATGTAAACAAACACTGCGAAATTGCGACCTGCTACTTTTTACTGAAGAGAAAAGCGAGCCTTATAATCTTATGAGAGTAAGGAATATATTTGTATGTACTCTCGACCTAATCAAGGTCATAGTGCATCAATACGTCACCACGCGAGGCGATGCGATGAGCCGGTAATAGATACGAATTAACAAAATAGTGTTTGTCTCTTTCTACCATGCACTGTAATCGTTCGCTAGGCATCGCGCTTACTCGATGCAACTGTATTCCTCAAGTATAGGTAACCACTTTGGCATTCTATGATTTCATATCGTGAGTGATTTTTAGCAGGCCTAATGAAGCGAAGTAGCAAATGTGACTGATGAAAAATCATTTCATATGATTTTCACTGTTAAAAGTGAAATGTTCCATGCCTACTGCGCAAATGTGGAGCCGGCCTCTTTCTGCATTGGGACTCCTAATAAGCAACATAGGGATAGATTACCGCTAAGATTGTTACATTTATCATTGTTAATGTTATTATTAATTAAGCACTAAATAAGTTGATTGTAGCTGTCTTGATTTATTTATTAGAGCTAATTATACATCTTCTAAACATTCTTAATAACAAACATTTCTTATTTGACTTGTTTTATGACAAATTCTCAATTATTCTATATTTTATAATAATTTTATATAAATGGAATACTTATAAAGTTTAGAAAATATAGTTAGTACCCACACAAATCTCGTTACACGTATGTAGACATGCGGGCACAATATTATCCGTTTCTTTGGAGAATATCTTCAAAGTATTATAAAGGCAAATATCTATAAATAGTTTTATTACCTTCACATATTATAACGCACATTTTCCAGAGTTCATAGTGGCAGGTAGACACTACAAATTGCCACATTCAACAATGCTAACACTGACCTAGTATACTTCTATTTGTTTCCCGAATATTCGATATTCACATGCTTATTATACTAGATAGTACTTACCATCAGCATCAGGTTGAGTGCTGGTAGAAGACCCATCATCACTGAAGCCGTGTCGAGCGCGTTTGGCGGGCCCCGCCCCGGTGCTCGTACTGCCACCCTTCTTACGTTCACGCCGGTATAGATATGCACCCCTGTGTACGATAAACTCAATTAAACTACCAGCTTTCGCAAATAAGCATCAATAAGTACCTAAATCTGTCAAGTCTTTAAATACTAGACATAATGAAAAATTTCTTGTCCAGCCACCGGTGTGCCGCTGCGACTCAATAGGTTAAATACGTAAAGAATATAGGCTGTTCTTCACAATCGGGAAGGGGTAGCTTTAGAATATTGAAGAACATATTCTGCCGTGATAAGGGAAAAAGACGTAATAAAACATTTTTCGAAATTAGATATTTACTAAGTATTTCATCATTAAAAAAGACGCATCTGATAGTATTTTATATTAAATATAAATTGGCAGATAGATAGGTACGTCTTTTATCGTTATGACGACAGTATTATAGTCTTAGACGTGGTAATGAAGCAAGTAAATGAATGCCTAATTCATTGTAATAAGAGATAATGTTTACATATATTAGACGTAGACGCACGCCGTGATATCCGCAAAGTGGAAGGCAAGGGCAGTTACGCCCACGTTTCGTCAACTAAGATTGAATGACCACGTGATAGGGGCGAACCTATTATCAGCTACGAGAACACTATAGAAGTTTCTCAGAGAACACGCAATAATACTGCCTGACCTGGGACTCGAACCTGGCATTCCATCACTATAAAATATAGGATTAACAAAGCAGTCAAATGCAGTTGCCAAAATTATTATATGGCTTTTAGTTTAATAGCTTTTCGGCATTCGGCCGAAATGCGATGTCATCATTCAGTCATAACATTGCCTATTATTAAATCACTCAGCCTAAAAGTTATCTATAATACTTTTCAAGTTCTTTGATTTGCATCACATTTAGAAGCTAAGCCCACAAAGGAGAACCATAATTCACAGTACAACACTTTTCATAGATGTTTTAAATGAAATTCAGCATTGGCTATACCTTGCAGAGTTCTATTTCAGATTTCAACCTTTTTTTACTTGAGCTTAAAGTTTAATAATGCAATGCAACAGTCAATATAATCCTATTTATCTGTTTTAGGTGTTAGAATACCAGACATAATTTAAAATATGTTGCATTTGGCTGCCTGTGTGCTGCTGCATGCTGCAGGTTTATAAATTAATAAATCATTCTAAGCTGATGCATAAATAAATTATTAAGAGGCAATTACCATCATGTAAAGAATTACTCACAGTTGTAGTTGTGATTTTTCAGCCAGATCTCTCTGGAGTTGTCGGTTTTCTTCAGTGTCTTTTAACACAAAGTCTTCACTCACACAGCGATCCCAAGATGAGTTCCAACCTTGGAAGTGTATCAGATATTCAACTGTCCGGCGCCCTCGCTTATCTTTGCTTTCAATTACCTCCAAAACCTGTTAAAGTAAAGTTATTATCAAATAAGCATGCAGAATATTCAAGTGCATGTGTGCACTGAATTATGTAGACATCTGATAATACATCATGGTTTAATGTCTTGTAAAAAGTAAGTTCAGTATCAGAACAATACTGATGTGATGCAATATTCTAAAGGTAATAATTTTTACCTAATATAATAAATAAAATTAAGCTAAAGCTGATCATTTTCCAATTGTGCTATAGTTAATTTGTTTATGCCATTACGTATGTAGTATATTATTTTTGCCCCACCCTGTTCACTCCCATTCTTTAAATATTTATTCAGTTAGAAAAGGGCAATATGAAATCTAATTTAATATATTTTCATTAAGAGCTGTAAGAAACTTGGCTGTTTTAATATTGGGGAGCAAGAGATGATTATTTCAACCAAAACCTTTAACAAAGACTTTTGTGTAAGTATATATATTTGCCCCGCCCTGGCTCCACCCACATCCAGGACTTCAGAATTATTTCTGTTGCAACGTTCTTAATTATTAATATGCTAGATGGCCTATGATAAGCTATTAGATTATGTCTAGGCTTTCACTTTATAAGATTTCAATAACTATATTTTTTTTAAGTTTATGTATTTTTCAATAATTCATTTTGTGTGTGATATGTAAATATCAATTCATTTAATCAATTGCATAATGAGTATACCAGTAACATGCAGTTACATGATTTTTAAATAAAGTTAATTGCTTGTTGGTAAATAGTTTTAACAAATATAACCTCACATTGCATAGTGTTTAGATACTTTTGTAATTAATTAATTATAGATGTATTGCGAAAAATTATAAGTTGGGGGTAGGGCGTGGTTAGGCCTACCGGCGTGGCGCTTACCTTCGAGTCGTACAGAACTTTTGCTTTGGTGGGATCCGGTTCGTAACACAGAACGCGCTCGCCTTCACTGAATTTATAACGAACACCTCTTGTAGATACCATATCTGGCTTATCTTTTACCGGCAGCAAGAAATAATCAATATTTCTTTAAAAATAAGTTATGTAATTTACTAAGTAAAACTTTAACTTGATTTAATTTACAGAAAACAGATAACACTCAGGTATAATATTTGAGAAACTATGCCAATTTCTCTGTTGTAGTCAGTTATGAAGTCCGATATTTTTGTACGAATATTACTTAGCGACTGCGGACGGACACTGCAGCCCGGCGTGTAGGACACGCCTATTTTACAAAAATAATGTTTTGTTTGGGCGTCGGCCGATGTTTATTTTGATTTCAGCTGTCAAACATGTAAATACACATAACTATATTTTTTTAGTATGGCAAGGTACTGACACAATGGCGCTACTAGTAGAAAGTAAATTTTAAATGAAAATGAGCTAAAACGAAGCCTTTTCTTGTTATAGGTTTGAATTCTTTCAAATAAATCGAGAATTTAAATGAAAATGATTTAAATTAATGAGTATTTCTACTTTAAATCGATCTAATACATTAGATAAGCGATTCGATTTATGGAAGGTACAATTTGGATAAATCATTTTTATTTATCAATAATTTAGTGATTATTTTTAGAAATTAAAGAATTTCAAAAAGAAAAGCATGTGATTTTAAGGTGTAAGTATCTACATGACATTTTAGACTAAGGTTCTGACTTGACACGGGCGTTGACGAGTTCCCGCCCAGATTATGTTTTATACACAATGCAGAATAGCGCATAGGTATAATACAACGGGTGCGGGTAGCAACCGAACCACACCCTCAATCTAATTTCATATCATCGCTTGTTTTGGTCATTGACTTGTTAGATTGTTTACGTTTTATTATTACGATCCAAATAAAATACAAATTACTAAGTATATGCGTGTCAGTTAAGATATCTTTGACAAAATATCGAGTGCTTTTTAAATTATGTACTTATCTATTAATACTTTATAATATAATTATGTATCCATTAATTATTGAAATTGGTACAAATAACAAGCCACAGTTTTGTTAAGCAAGCCATTGAAGTTTCCCCTTTCATTTCTTTGATCCTTTATACTAGAAATTAGATAGCCATTTGTAGATATTATTATGATACATACCTAAACAATTTTATTTTATAATAGATTGCGTCCAATTATAATTATGATTCTACGTACATATGTGAATATATTCGAGTACTTAACTACCTGCATTATAAACTTTGGATAACATTCCAAAACGGTAATAGATTAAGATATGTTTGATTATTTATTTTTATAATGTTGACTACACGATTGCGGCCCGGCTTCGTTTCGCACGCACGTGGTCGACGTCTTGCCATTGTCACCAGTGCGTCGAGTGTTTTAGGTTTGATCACCACGCGAAATAAACATTTGTGTAATTTACAAATAATTGTTTCAATAATTCTGTGTGTTTCTTGTCTCCGTCGTTATAATGTAATGTAAACTCCGCGGCGACACAGGTATTATCCTACTGCGGAATATGTCTAATAAAAGAGAACAAAGACGTCTTTATTGGACAATTCTCAACTTTGTTCGTACAATTTTTGAACGCCCATTACCCTCTCGTAGGGGACGAACCGATTAATTTTAATACTAGATTCTTACCTGTTTAAGTCCATAATATTCAAGTTATAGGAAACTGTGTACAAACTAAAAATAATAAACTCTGCAGTTTTGGCTAGTGCAATAATACGTCATTATTTGATTAGTTAACTTTATTTTATTTATTTATATAAAAACAATACAAGCTTACACTGTAACACCAAGGCGCTTATATGTTATCTCAAATAGGGTTTTACAGTATTATTTAAAATTATAGATAATCGAACCAGTTGGCAAATTTAATGTTTCCTAGGATTCCCTATCTATTTTTATTCGATTAGCCTGTACAGATACTTCCATTAATTAGGCAGTTATTTATATAGCATAAATTATTTTTATAATTATTTCCTTTAATTTGTTGTCTTCCATGACCTACATAGAGGTAGCATAATTATATAATAAAAAACGTACATTATTACGTATGTTCGTTACAAGCATTCCCAGTTAGGTTCTGACATTCGAGGTTTTAGGTAGGTACCAAAACTAAAATGTCAATAGAATTATATTCAGACACAAGTCGTTAGAGCGTGAACTTAGTATTGTAACCCACGGGGAAGCCTTGATTCGTGATTCAGCGATTAATTTAACATTTTGGCGACAATATCATGCGTGAATGTATGAACTCATATAATGTTGATATGAAGTGTAGGTATTTGTCGGCTCTTTGCATTGCTCTATTTTACCTACTTGCAATAATTATCAAAGGATTTTTAGGTTTTTGTACTGATAGATAATGGTAAATAAAGGCATATTTCAAAAAATAATAATTTATTATAGGTAGGTACAAAATATCCTAATGAATGTAATACATAATACTATAAACGTATTGAAAATAATAAGCTAATAGTATTTTATAATTAGATTCCTAGGTTTTGGCCTTAATTCAGTGGTGGTAGAGGGGAGCGGAGTAGGCGACAGGAGCGGCGGCGTATTTGGCGTAATGGGCAGCGACAGGGGCAGAGTGCACCACAGGGGCGGAGTGGTACACGGGGGCGGCAGCGTAAGCGACGGGAGCGGCTACCTTGGCGACGGGAGCAACGACCTTAGCGACGTGACCGACGGGTTCCCTGTGCACGACAGCGTTGAAACCGTTGTGGGGGTCGGCGGTGTACTCCACGGTGCGTTTGATACCGTCGGGGTCGACCACGGAGTAGGAGCCGTGCACGACGTCACCGTCGCGGGTCTCGTGCTGGTTCTTGGAGTCGCCGGTCAGACCGTCTTGCACGTCGTAGGCGAAGCTGTACTGGGGATGAGGGTCGTACTCCTCAACTTTGGCGACGGGAGCGACCACTTTGGCGACGGGTGCTGCGTACGCTACTGGGGTGGCGTGCACAACAGGGGCCGCAGCGTAAGCTGGGGCAGCGGCGTAAGCGGGAGCCGCATGGTATGCTGTAGCAGTATGGTATGCCGGACCCGCGGCATATGCTATAGGAGCAGCTGGGACGAGTCCAGCGCTGGCAGCAGCCACCAAGCAGGCGAGGGCCACAAACTGTGAACAATAAAACAAATTATATTAAGAATTTGATCGAGGGTTGAGACGTTACCATTTCAGATAAGTGGTATGTGTAGTACCTTGAATGCCATTGTGTTGTATGTGAGTTGATCGAGGATGCTGAATGATGCATGACGAGAAGTGTATAGAGCTTTTATAGTAGTGGCGGGGGCGCACCCTTTCACTCGACGACGTCGTGCGTACGTCGCGCGGCCGTGAGTTAGAGCCCCGGGGCGCTATTCATGTTCCCTAATCTTTGGAAGCTCTATGTCTTATTATTTTTTAATGTTTTTTGTAGTTTTTAATCACTACTGTCTTCGATTATTTAACGCATTGGTTCTTCCTCAATGTAGGTAACAAGATATGAATTTTAATTCTATTGTAACATACTGTTATTCGTGTATACTTTGTATACTACAAAGGTCAGACATTTTTTTTTAAATTCATCACCCCTTCTGGGAATAGTCCTTGTGTTGCAAAGAAGTTAACAAACATGAAAAAACATACACAAATAGCACCTAAACTTACAACTAGGTATTAGAGGATTACATAAATACTTGTTCGAGTTTGAAATTCAACCTCACAATACTCAGGGCTCCCCTGGGCAGTAGGGTTTGTGAACACTAGGTACATTATAATGGAAATATTACAGCCAAAATATAGATCTTACTACAAATCTTGTGTGGCTATATCCGAAGGTCTAGTTACTGAAATAACTAAAGCAACGAGTAAAGGTGGCCAAGTATTAAAAGGTCGACACTTCCTGTTAAATTTGTGAATCTGTTTCGGCCATAGTGTACACGGTCATGGAACCTGTCTTTCTATCTTGTACCACGAATGTCTACATTCTGTACCTAAATATAATTATGTGCGTGTGGTATATGCTCTCACCATTATTACCATATTTAAGCGGCGGTAGCCCAATGTATAAGGCATTGGACTTGCGATCGAGCGGTCGCGGGTTCGAATCCCACGCATTGCACTACCGACGTGAACCCACTACTAATACAAGCATTCTAGCTTAGCTGGAGGGGTTAACAAGAATACTAGTAATTTGAAACCTAAATGGCTAGGAATATTTAAAAGAAAATTTACGTATTTTTGGCTGCACGGGTGGTGTAGTGGTTTGGTTATAGTGGTTGCCTAGTACTGCCATTCCACCGAGTGTAGTGGTATGATAACTATACTAAGGTATTTGTTCTGTTTACTTTTCTGTTTCCTTTTGTCCTGTTTTATGTCTAAGAATACTAATATTAATTTAATTGTAACTAGCTATAAGTAAAAGTAGGTTAAATATTTGTACACCAGATATGACAGAATATAAGAGAAATATATATAATATGTAATTATGGTATTCTAATAACACCTTCTTCACTTTCTTCACAGGGTACCAACATTTGTGTGATCCGCAAATAGATATTCCGAGTATGGGTGTTCATTGCGTACCTACGTTGTTGGAATATTCAAAAACTTCCTCGCGACACAAGAATCATTCCTGGTGCGGGAGAAACCTATTTAAAAAAGACGACAAAATAATGACATGATGAGGAGGGGTTCGTTCACTTTAATGTTGGCCCTAAAACCATGGCTAGCGAAATGGGTGTAATGCACCAAGATTGCATTTAGGCATTTAGGTAAATGCCTAAATGCAAGCGTGCTTCGTTGTCGACTAGATCCTCCCTTTTAACTGCTGTGAAATTCAAATCAAACGCAAACCTATCTTCAACAAATTACGTTAATAGTCTTACACCTATACTTGTAGGCAGGGGTCGCTTTTGTATAGAATATTTACTAACGACCGGCAGATACCTAGCTTGTACTCATGAGGATACACGGATTCACTTAACACTTCTGTATGTTTTGCTGTTCCCAAAATTAAGGACACGTATATGAAATATAGCCGACTATATCTTCGACGATATCTGAATTTAACCTTTTGTTTTGTATGCAAATAATTAGCATAAAACAGAAAATAAAATGCATGAATGTATTTACATCAGCATACATGCATAATTTGTAATCAGTCTACACATGGTGTAATGTTAAATGCCGTGTATGGTTTCACTTTCGATTGTGCTTAAGTATAGTGATATACATAATATATGCTTTGCAGTTAGATACATCATCTTAGTAGAAAACATTATGCACACTTTCGGTGGTTTAATTTCTTTGTTTTTTTAAGACGTCTCTCGCACGGAGTAATTCCTGTGTCACCGGAGACTTTACAGACATTCAAACAAAGAACACAAAGAACCGAACAGACTCAGACCAATCATTTGTGGATCACACAATTTTTTGTCCCGTGTGGGGTTCGAACCCACAACACTCGACTCAGTGACAGTGGCGAGGCGACCACTTAATTGTTTTTATTTTAATAGGTATTAGTAATATATTTTCAACAGATATAATATTTCAAAGCAAAGCTTAATTTAAAAAAAATACATGACATAAACATGGTACCGGAATATATATATTTCGATTCTTATAGGAAGGTAAAACAAGCTTGAAACGAAACTTAATAACCTTTATTAAAGCCGTGGTTTCTATAAATAATAACAATGACATATAACATACTAGCTTTTGCGTGCGGCTCTGCCCGCGTGGTACACACAGCGACCCATCAACCTAGATCTAGACTGTTTGGACTTTGAACTAGTAGAAGTTGAACGCTGCGAATCGTGCGAGAGAGGGCGTTATATTTTTGTTACGCTCTATCCTTACCATAACATCAATATCACTATGCACTGTCCCTTTTTGACAATTCTCTATTTTGTATGTAGCGTAGTTATGCGTATATAGGGTGTCTAATTTGATGTGTAGCCGTGTGTACTTGCATCAATAAAAAATAGTCTGTCTTTCCACAGGTTTTAAATTATATCTGTACCAAATTGCATCCAAATCAGTTGAGTGGTTTAGCCGTGGAGAGGTAACAGACAGACAGACAGTTACTTTCGAATTCATAATATTAATACTAGTAAGAATGAATGAAGTCAACAGCTTGAAACAGCAATAGTATATACGAAAGGATTTACTCCTTAATGTATAAACCAAATCAGTTTAAAGTATTCCCATACTAATATGACTATAATAAAGTATAGTAGCTACACAGATTATACAATGATTTAATTTAAATGTTCCTAATTACTTTACAATAATTTATTAATAGGCAATAAATCCATGTTTTCCTGTGTTCTTGAGGAAGTTTTTATTATCTCATATAAATTATTATTAGCATCTTAATTGGTAGCAACGTACAACTATATTCGGAAGTAGGTCACAATGTGCTAAGAGTGAAGACACGAGCATGGAGTCGAATAGTATAAAACCACGTTCTATAGAACCGGTTTGTCTGGTTACAGATGGGTAATGTCATAAGACCCCATCCACAGGCATTATTTCCTGTAACGAGAGTTGCAAGCCCTTGGTAAGTGGACACAAAATCAAGGTCTGTGTAATCGGAGCAGCTGGTCGCCGCCCGCAGCTTCACTTCCACTGCTTTCCAGTTTTGCTGTCTGTCACTAACACTACGGAGTAAGGACCTTATAAGTAATTAATTGTTAATACATATATTTCATAGACTTAGTAGCTATTTTAAGTTTATGAGTTATTGTATGATTTTTATTGAGATTAAAAATAAGAATAATTTATTTTGCATAAAAATTTCCTATACTTTAGTTACCAGTGGTATCGACACTATGCTCTAGGCTTGTATCGCCGAGACCTAAAAAATTAACATAATGCTTAAGCTATAACCAATTTGACATTGATTATACCTATCGTACACCGACTCGATAAGCAAAATAAACAAAAACAATAATTCTAAATACATAACAATGTTATAACTAACAAGTTAAATTAGTAAATTATATTACATAGTTTTCTTAAGCTAATAGTGTGTGTGAGTGTGTGTGTGTGTGATTCTCGTTCTCTGTGTATCATCTGACAGTTACTAGAATGTCCTCTGTTGCTTGATATGTTAGCTTCATTAACCAAGGTTCTATTATATGCTTAATTTTACTCGTCGCGTTGGTAAGTTTTTGATTTGATATAAGCGACTATTGACAATATTATAAACATAGGGGAGTAGAAATGTGGGGAGGTGTTTAATAAAACTAGTTTTTTTATGGCGGGGATCTGGACGCGACAGATGCGGCGTTGAATGAGAGCTGCATGCTCATTGAATCTAAAAATAGTTTTATGCATGGCGAGTGTAGCTTGGAGAATAAATATTTGCCGAACTCTTAGGACTTTACACTCATTGTATAGTTTGTCAGTAGGAAAGCGAAAGGGTTTTCCAGCATCACTTTTAGTACCTAACGTTGAGCTGTGTGTATAGTTATACTGCTATATATATATTTCTTTAAAGAGTTGCTTACTAGTCTACACATCAATTACTAAAGTTCAATTCATTTCTTTAGCTTTGGACACATAGTTGCTCTTGTGCCGAAGTGACGACTTAAATCCTCGCCTAGTTAGTCCATTTAAAATTGCTTATACTTGTAAGAGATTACAGTCTAGCTTAAGTTGATTGATACTTCACCCCTATATCAAACTAAAATGAAATGTTATATCAAGATGCATTTATACCTTGCATTTTGCGAGGACTCCTTCGGGAACTAATTAATTATAGGTTTTGTCTCCAAATATTGGACTGAGGACCTTATCAAGGCGAGCAATTTCGTGCGCAAAAGACACTATCCAATGGATACAGGAGCAATACAGTCATTCATAACCTCATTGCCCAACATACATACGTCCATATATTTACTCGAAATAAGTGTCATTCTAGCAACTGTACTTGCTGAGCTGATAAGCTGATACGCTGCCACTACGTTTAAGAGAACTCTGCGATTCACACGTACGAATCATCGTACAGTCATCAGACTGTTATGATATGACTGTTATTAACATGTGTTAGCCGTGATTTTATTTATAATATTTGCTTCTTCATACAGTCTGCTACGCAGACGGGGAGTAGGTATACCGTTTAGCCGCTTGTATCCCTGGTACTTTCTTTCATCTGTTGATAATCGCTAGCAATAGTTGACAGAGCGTATGAATTAACGTTAGCTTATTTGTGCACAAACAATGCTACAATTGAAACATTTTTCAAAAATCTGCCATTGCCGCAAATGGCAGATTTTTGAAAAATTGACATGCGGACAGACTAAATATTATCTGATAAGCACAAACACTGCCGCTCATAGAATCGAACCTGGGACCTCAGGATATATAAGATACATACGCTTTTAAATTTTTTGTATCATCTTGCAATATGCAATAGGATATTAATATCGATAAAAATGTCCCAACTTCACAGTTAATGTAGTCTCCGCAGATGTGAATCATGTAATTCTACTAGCAGACGTTACACAATAGTAGGTTATCTATTAATTTTGTCTGAAGCTTTGTTCTCACTTAATCTTCATACATATTATGTATTTTATATTACTAAGTATATGCTTTTGATGTATACTAGAACAGTACACGTCTTTATCCTGACGTAAAGATCTCACACAACGATACTAACATGGCCCATATTATATACAAAAACAAGCACAAGCAATAAGTATGTTACTAGACGAAAAGTGAAGACTCAGATACAGCACAATTAGGCCGTTATTCTATAGTTTCCAAAAAATATCGGTTCAACAAAACCCCTTGCTAGTATAGCTATTTTCTTTACGTACTCTTTTTATTATTTATTGCGTTACTTATTTATCAAATTTTCAACATAAGTCCAGTTACAATAATAAAATTGTTTGGATCAGATTTTTTACGTCCATTATTATGATAGTGACATGTCTAATGTGCAGCATTACATAGCTCAAATCTGATTTATATGGGATGTATGTAAAATGATGCTTATCATGCAGTATCTGGCAGTAAAAGGAAGAAATTAAGTAGCTATAAAGAGCAGTGAGTGCGGGCGACATTTAGAGCGCACGTGAGCTCTTGTACTCTACATACGTTCAACATAAGTGTATTGTTGTGCAAGCGATTCCACCCGGCACACTCAAGGATGGCACGCCCATTACTAAATACATTTTAATCATCCAGTTTTATTTGACAAGGCTAATTATTTGTTTTATAAACACATCAACATATAAATGCTCTAATTTTGTTTTATATTCATGTCCTTCAATCTTATTTTAGTCGTCGATAATGACAATTGCCTGCAGTAGTTTTGTAACTAGAAGTCTGTCTATGGTTACTGATGAGTTATTAATGGTTCATAATCATAATGTAATATAAAATGCAAGATATCTTTAATGCAAAAGAGTTTTTTTGGCATTGCACCAAAAATCTACAATAAAATATCTGACAATATCAAAAATATGCCTTTAATAAAATTTATAAAAGCTCTTACATTATTACTAATTGACAAATGTTATTATAAAATTGAAGACTTTTTAAATGATAATTTATTACCAAAGAAGATTTCAAGTATTGTAATTTAATGTAAATAAATGTTTAATAAATGTAATTAAAGTATTGTAATTTAATGTAATTCAATTCCAATATGTTAATAATTTCTTAAAATATAAAGTTCAAAACTACGCATGCATGCATGTTTTTCCTATAAATATTTGTATGTCAAAATTGACAAGACATAGCGCACTATTTAGTTCTTAAGATCCATCTGAAATGTTAATAGGTACCTATGTTTCACAAATATATTGATTTGATTTGATTTGATTTGACTTTTAGTTAGTCCCAAGCTCACTAGCCTTTATAGAAACTTGATGATCTCAGAGTTGAACTTTATTAAGCAATGGGGTTCCCATTTAACGAAATTTCATACTATATAAAAATGTAATTTAATCTTAATCTAATCGTTTTCCTTTGGCTAATGTACTGTACTGATATCTATATATTTCAGGGCACTATATAAATATATAATGTGCGATTATTAAAGACATATACAAATAAGATAAAAGTTAAGGATTGCAATTTTTGAGCCAAAATTAAAAATACATTGAAATTACACTACTATATACGGATTTTATCGCGTTGTTTATTTGACACTTTATTACATAATTTTGAAACTGTTACACTACTACTAGATACTATTAAACTTTACTAATTTTAAGCTAATTAAATTATTAAAACTATTAAAACTATTTATATTTAACTTTATACTTTCCCCGACGTTTCGGTTGCTTTTCAGCAGCCATGGTCACAGGGAGTCTCCCCGTGACCATGGCTGCTGAAAAGCTAAATAGCTTTAATAATAATTTAATTAGCTTAAAAATTAGTAAAGTTTAATAGTAGTAGTGTAACAATTTTCAAAATTATGTCATAAAGTGTCAAATAAACAACGCGATAAAATCCGTATATAGTAGTTTAATTTCAATGAATAATATTCGCGTAAACAGAAGACAATATTATATTGAAAATACATTTTACATACACACAAATAAAAACATGTCCGGTCTTTAATATGTTGATATCTGTAATAATTCTCTGTATCTTTAATAATATGATAATTAATATTATAATGATGATAATTCATGCGAAATCAAATCTGTCTTTTTTCAGTTTAAGTCACAAAGAAGCCGTTGTTCCTACTGTTTCAACATCGGGAAAGTAGAAAAGAATGAAGCGAGGTTGTTGACTGTTGTTAAAACTAGTAAATAATTAAAAACATACATAAATAAATAGAAGAGTCAGGTAAAGAACCAACAATGCTTTAATAATTTTACTTTGCTCTTAGGTAATTATATTGTAAATTTATTTATAATACTGCAGATGAATTCATAAGTGGTTACCGTACATAATTTCTGCCAATAAATAATTTGCACAAAGAGCTTTTTAAGATAATGAATAAAGCAATACTCTTTTTTATATCCAAGCGAGATAAAGCGCAATAATAAGAGAATCTATTGCATAAATCCTCGGATTTAAAATCGATATCAATGCAATGTCACATACGTAGAGTAGATCAATCAGCTCATAAAATCTACGTCCAAATAGTCAACTCCCAGATTAATCATGGCGATAACCCGTAGTTCTAACTTCGGAGATTAATTAGTTAAGGTCAGCGGCCATGGTCCCCGCAGCGTTGAGGCCTCCGAGCATTGAAATCAAAAGTGGGCTGACGGTTGCGGCTAGACGGATGACTGACGACTTAAGATACCGACTCGGCATTATATCTCATGTCATCTGTGAGTGCAGAAGGTTCTTATCGATCTAAAGAGATCTCCCACATGCAAGTAATTAATTATTACACAATAATTAATAGTTGTTTTATTGATATTGTTTGGATTAATTACCTAAGCTATAAGTATATGGCGATGGCGTAGTGGTTAGTGTAACCGACTGCCACGCCTGACGTCGCGGGTTCGATTCCCGCACAAGTCAAACATTTGTGTGCATGGACATGGATGTTTGTCTTTTCTTTTATTTCTGGTCTATGTACAACAAGGTTCAAAAATATGAATAAATTTCTTCTCTGCAGGACCATTAGAGGAAAATTTTGGTTTAGGTATATATTTCAGTAAATTGGCAAGTATTTTCTTTATGGTGCTCTATTGTGATCTATAAAATGAACCTGTCTTTTAACGCGTGGAATAGGCTTACTGTGACTAATGCTTTTGAATACTAAGCGAAACCGTATTTATATGAATAGATTTAGTTGTCGTAACTAAAATTAAATGCGATAAAATGTATTTAAAGTAGCGTAATATCGAAGAAAATTGTAGCATTGTAGTATAAAACAAAAACATACGAAAGCAATGTCTTTGGTTTTACATAGAGTGCAGGCTAGAAGACGGCAGGCGTGAACCCTATTGTGAATACTTCAGCGCACTTTTTGCCAATTAATTATAATTATGGTTCTTTTTATTCTATAATTGAAAAAAATTGCAAGGTTCCGTTCTCTACACCGTTCAAAGCTGTGTGAAGTTAGCCAACTCACATGTGGCCAGCGTAATTATAAACCGAGATAATGTAGCTTACTAATGCCTCTCATAACTATTCATGTCTTAGGAATATGAACGGTTGAGGAAGAATTATCAGACCGAGCTTAATTCCGAGAATCAATTCTTAAAGAAAGGTCAGTTCAGTACATAATCTAATCATGTGGTAAGTGCCTACTCGTATTAAAATACATGACAGCAGTTACACATTCTTGGCCTTGTTCTGAATTATAGCTGCTGATATTTTCATTTAGTTGCTCAGCTTGTAGAAAACGCATTTAAAGTTCACCGACGCAATATGTGAACATCTGTCGCCGAGTGCTCGGTGGCACTCGTTATTACCAGTATTATGCAGAGCGTAATGCCTAACTGCCAAGTTGTTTTCGTCACTATTCGGTCCAAGGTCACAATTATACGATTTCGTTGACTCTTTTACGATATGACATGTAAGAGCATCGTATCGTCTTGACACGTGTCATCAATATAAATTAGTAATGTTGACGGCTTTACTTGTTTATCTCAGTGAATGATCCAACAAAATGCCGTTAAACTATAATAAAAGAAAATGAGTTTTGGATAATTCGTAAATTAAAGAGCAATAAGTGGACTACTTTATGGAGAAATATCTTAATGTTATACTGACTTTATTGGAAACTTGTTTTGCATGATTCAGATATGATATCGGTTTAAAAGTAGAGTACCATTATGGTAAATATTATAGTATCTACGTTGAAAATACGATGTCAATTTAAGATCGACATTAATATAATTATGAAATTACTTAAGTACACTTGTACTACACTAAATCGCATGGCATATTTTATAAAATCTATACCTATACTAATATATATTCTAATATTATAAAGCTCTGGAGTTTGTTTGTTTGTTTGGTTGAACGCGCTAATCTTAGGAACTACTGGTTCGATTTGAACAATTATTTTAGTGTTCGATAGCCTATTTACCGAGGAAGGCTATAGGCTACATAACATCACGCTATGACTAACAGGGGCGTCGCAGTAATCATAAACGCGGGTGAAACCGCGGTCACATCTAGTAATTTTAATAATTCACTCTTTGTAACATCCGAACGAAGAAATAAACAACAGTGAGAATGTTGTAATACCTACGTTTTACTTCAAGATAATGACGATGTTAACTTATTGTACTTAAAAATAATACATTGCTTTTAGCTGTAGAGCTGTTTGTACATAGGTATATTTATATATAATATAGCTACATGTATATTTTTGTTCCTTATAATACTTATGTTCTTACAATAAAGAATATTATATCTGAAGCTATGTCTAAAATTAGCATGTAATTGAATAAACACTAACGAACGCTTATTGCTTGAAGTATTTGTTTTGCAGTTAGCTACTTAGCTGGATCAGATAAGATTTCTATAACACATTACAATGTCAGATAATTTTAACCAATAACCTAAAATACTTACATTTAATTATGAATATTACTGCAATGTAAACATCGTTAATAAAAGTAATTTCCATATATTAAAATAGTCACGCCCATGAATGTAATCTTTCACTGCTATCGACGGCGCAATGAATGGATATTCATTATTTTGTTACTTACGATTCGCGGTTCGTATGGCCATTTGAAACAATAGTACGGTTTCACCTTGACATTATACTTACGTGTGTTATATTGATGGTTATCCGGCTCGCCTGAGTGGGTCCGACGGCGTGAGCTATGATGGACGATTTTATCTGGTTATAGCTTAGGTAACCGCTGTACCGTAATCAATAAATGGTGCATAGGGATTATAGTTTGTAATTATTCGTTTCAATCAGGTAGTATGTATTAATAATAATATTCTACCACATACACACAACACCATCTAGCCCAAACTAAGCAGAGCTTGTACTATGGGTTCTAGACAATGGATAAACATACATAGATACTTTTTTTTTTGTAATTACGTACATATTATACATAGAAACACCCAGACCAAGACAAACATCCATGTTCATGCACACAAATGTTTGACTTGCGCGGGAATCGAACCCGCGACCTCAGGCGTGGCAGTCAGTTACACTAACCAGTACGCCATCGAGGCCGACAGTAGTAGATGTAGTATGTAGCTAGTTGGTTTGATATGATAATTATATAGTGGAATGTGCATTGAATCAGTTTTGGCATTCTTGTCTTCTACGTCCACGCATAAAATCACGTCTCTTTCTTGCAGGTAGGATAGCAGCCAGATTATCATTATGCTGTCTTGATGATCCTTTCGGACAAGTTTGTGTGTAAACTTATAGCTTACGAATTGAGGGTGTAATACGTGTCTGCTAAATACTTGAGGATATACTTAAACATTGTGTCATGTGATTTATGGGTGCAGAACCTAATGAAACTCTTCAAGATTTATGTAAAGATATTTATAGTGCCGACAGTCGTTTGAACTTTAATTTAGTCATAACTCGTATATAGGATTGGGTGATTATTATTAGACGTGGCAATAAAGTAATGGTTAACAGACTCGCGACGATAAAAGGTGTGTTGTGAATAGTGCGCACATTTAACTGTCGCCTTTAGCGCTATTAACTTAATCCTTGTTCCTCTACAAGCTTAGCTGGAAAATATATTCGTAGAGGAATGAATATATATTACGTAGAACGTAAAAAGCAAAAATAAAAGAAAGGATATTTTAGTATATCAAGAAATTTCTTTTAAATGTACTACTGTATTAAATTTTAATAAATAAAGTTAATTTTTAGAAAAAAAAAACCGACTGCAATACTATATCTACACGTAAAAACTTAAAATAAAAAATTCTATAAGCACTAAAAAGTTAAAAATAATACTAAATCTAATAAATCAAAAATGTTAAATAATTAACCTACGATAGGCCTACTAAACGCACTGCTCAAATGAGACATTGTTAAGAAAATTTAATTGCCTGCTCTCCGAAGAGATCAATAGGATAAAGGCGAGTTGCCTGAATCTGTCCTTATAAAATTTGATGACACGACTGTCGGCCTTAGAATAAAAGATGATGACGGTTGTGTAGCAATATCACCTGTTTGCACAACATTCCAAGCGCAAAGAGGATATGGAGATGTCGAACGCAGAATGTTACCGCTCATCTTAAGCTAGGCCGTAACTGTCCACAAACTGCAGGGTACAACCCTTGATAAAGCAGTGATCGATTTAGGAAAGAAGAATTTTGCAAAAGGACAGATTTATGTAGTGCTCAGTCACGTCAAAACCTTAGAAGGCATTGCCTTGTCTGATTTGGATGCAAATAAGCTTTTAAATCGACCCCATGATGAGAAAGCTTTAACAGAAATGACACGGTTGCGTAATCTTTCCAACAACTAGGTAGTTTTCTATAAGATTATGTATTAATGTATAATTATTATGACGACTCCTCAACAATAATGCATACAATTTTCTTTGTTCTTGGTTAATGTTTCTGTGATGACAGTTAAAACAGAGATTGAAAGTCCTCATCAAAACTTTTGCTGAAGGGAACCACAAACCAAAACGTCATCAATGTATATATTTTTTGTTTTTGTTAATTTTTTCAACAAGCGCTGAATCAATGTCGATAAAATTTATATGGCACCACCTCTGAAGTATGACCTACCAAAAAAAAAGAATCATCCAAATCAATTCATAATTGGCGGAGAAATCGCGTAACAAACATACAAAAAAAAACATGCTGCCGAATTGAGAACCTCCTCCTTTTTGAAGTCGGCTAAAAATAATAAGTCCTCATCGTAGCGACACTTTTAAATAACCCTGCACTCAATAATGTAGAAATGCAAAAATAATATTTTGTAGGCTCTATCGGCTTAGTGGTCGTTTCGACGTTTTGTAATAATTTGAGTGCAAAACTAATGCAGATCTGGAACATTTAGCACGTGCGCAACGACACTTTAAAAAATCTAAAAGTGTCTGCGTACAGATTAATTCGAAAACGACCACTAAGCCGCTCTATCAAGTACAATTTTAGGTATTTATACACATTGAAATTAAACTGCTATATACGGATTTTATCGCGTTGTTTATTTGACACTTTATTACAAAATTTTGAAAATTGTTACACTACTACTACTATTAAACTTTTACTAATTTTTAAGCTAATTAAATTATTATTAAACTATTTAGATTTAATTTATTTTTATTTTACACTTTCCCCGAGGTTTCGGTTGCTTTTCAGCAGCCATGGTCACGGGGGGTCTCCCCGTGACCATGGCTGCTGAAAAGCAACCAAAAAGCAAAAAAGTTTGTAGAATAATATTCGCGTAAATAGAAGACAATATTATATTTATACACATATTACCAGTAGCCTAAAAAACTATCAAGATACGTGTTGTAGTTTTTATTTGATAACTGTAATTTGTTGTTTAATATTAAGGAATTCAATTAATTAATACTGTATTAATATTATTATTACTAATGATTCCCGACCAGACAAAAAAAAAATCTAAATAGTTTGACCCGTTGCCGAGAAATCGGTAAACATAATTATACTTTAAAAGGTACGTGTTGAATATAGAACCTCCTCCTTTTTCAAGTTGGTTTAAATATAAAACAGTAGTAGTAGGTAACTAACGTCGAGCGTTTGAGTCAGAGCGTAATGAGAGGGAAAGTTGTAAAATTGATCTTTAACACTAATGTTATCCTTTAGAAATAGCGTCGAACTGTATGCGAGACAAGTAACAGCTGGTTTGTAGAATATAATTAGCTATGTAAACACCGACATAATTAAGGAAATTGTTTTTAATGTATTTTTATGTTGGTTATTTAAATTATAGGTTTGGTATCGGATACGTTTTTTGCTAACTAGCTGTATGGAGTTTGTGCACAAATAAGCGGCTAGACCTCATGATATTTGTATCAGGAGTGCGTTGCAACTACTTATTTGTACTAATTACAATTTTATACGAAATAGAAACTGAGATTAAAATTGTTAATGCAATACAAAGCTAATTATAAAATTATTCAAAAGTCAAGAAGGTACAAAGCTGTAGAAAAATCAAATAACAAAACATCACACGTATAAATGTTACCTTGAAAATTGAATCTAACCTTTATGTTTAAAACTTTTACAAAAGGTACATATATACTTCTATATAGCTTATTACTAAAATTGTTTAATTGCATTAGAGATAGTGTTCTATATAACTTAAACGTACCGGCATAACATACCGAGACACGCATATTTTATAGCCTAGTTTATTGGAACTAGTATTAGGTATGACGGGTATCATGTGTTAGCTTCACAACTCGTGATCTAGTTGCATGGTTGCGCCGTGTTCTCTCGGCTTTACTTATGTCATTCCTCAGGCTTTGTCGGCCATGTCACGCGCTTGACGCAACCTCCGGTCCACGAACCCCGCGCCACCATCGTGTATTTTAACATGTTCATAATGTATAGAACCTTTAAAGCTATCTAGTTTAGATTGGAAGATTAAAGAGGCTGGCGAAAGAATTTTCATGATTTTTATTCTCCGGTTACATAGTTGTAAGTGAATCTAGAAGGTTTTGACTATTAAGGACAGTTTAAACTAAAGCAAGCTTTTAATTTTAATCTGTAACACTAGTAAAGTAATATAATACTTATTTTTAATTTTTAATATACTAGCTTTTGCCCGCGACTTCGTCTGCGTAGAAGATGAAAATGGTTCTAATAGGATTTTCAATTGGTTTTATACGTTATTAATTTTGTTATAATATACATATAATCTTTATTATAGTGTAGGGATTTAAACGTTAAATAAACATGAAAATAAAATAAAATTTTGTTATATTTTATGAACACGAAGCTCGGCCTTTGATCTAGTGAAAGTTATCTTTTTACAACGAAATCGAAATACTACACCTACCGCAGTATTTCTTTGTAAACAATAATTTTTGTTTTTCTTTCGGGTGCTAGAATCACCAGGCTACTCTGTGCGCTTACTCTGGAGCATGTCACATTTGGATTTGGTATCTCAGCACATATAAGTTTAATCACCATGTCAGGTAAAATGCGGTTAACCATCCACAACAATATGTGTATGTGATGCAGATCACGTTTCTGCCATTCGGTAGAGAACATGAAACAACGTACCTCTCCAAATATTTTTCCTTTGGTTAGAAGAGCAATTATTTTCCTAACTTTGAGGTGGAAAACCCTGGCTATTATGTCGTGCCTATCATAACTTTTTTGCCCAGGCAAAAACATCTCCATGATTTCATCCCATCGAGGATTGCAAGTTAATCTTATAAAGAGATCGGGACGACTGTAGTGGCGCACATATACGTCATAGCGTCTTGTGTCCGCTCATGTATATAGCGTGGCCCCCCAGTAAAAGAGGCAGCACCACCATTTGACCCAGCTGATCAACATCAACGTCCTGTTTCCCTATCGCATCTTGCAAGTGTATATAACTGTCCGCTCTAAGCTGCGCCTGATTGTGCCTAATATAACCCAACCTTTCCGTCTCGATTTTCGCAAACATTTCGACTATAAACTGGCTAAACAGCGAACAAAAATATAGCAGATGATTATCTTCTCCTTTCCTAATCATTATACGGTAAGATTAAAAACTTGCAGAAGATACAATTTTTTGAAGGTCGAAGTTTGTTTGGTCTTATGGTCGCACTGGGGTATAGAAATGGAGTATCCATCCTCTCCGTAGCAAAACAAAAGTGGGTACTGTAATGCATCGTATGAGCGATGGATTTCACTTATTCCATGCAATGTGTTATCATAGCTCTCAATTACAATATCCCGCTTAGAAAATTGCTGTCCACTTTTGATAGGTTGGTCTTCTGTACCAAATTTTCGCATACAGGTTGCCATTTTGATATACTTCAAAATACATATGGGTATATTTGACCGGCTGCAACTAACTCGCAGAAACCGCCATATGTAGAGTGTTGTAACATATCTAATGTATACTCTTCTTTTGTCCCATGATTGTTGCCATGACGATCATGAGACATAACAGCAAATTCATCCGAATTGTTCGTCACATGACGCACAATTTCTTTACGAATGTCAATTGAGCGTTCTTGTGTGTCGTACAACAAATAAGAAAGCGTACGGAAAAGGCATGCACCATCCCCCACTATTGGTACAATAGTAAGGTTTATTAATTTCCCATTGACGTTAACCAATTCTGCTCCCATTTTTAAAAATAGACACCGACAAATTTATAATTGTAAGAAAATTGCAAAATGCAATACACACTAAATTAAACTTCTAAGACAAACTACTACCTACTTAAATATCTATATTAAAACAAAAAGAAAACTATATTATTATACACAACAAATCAAACACAAAGAATCTTATTTGATTATTATAACAACAAATGAAAAAATAAATTAACTACACTCAAAATATTCTAATTGGTACAGCTAGGCTGTAATGGAATATGCGTGTATTACATAAATACGTATATTCCGGCCGAATCGTGAGCGACATACGCTCCGCGGTGAAGTGTTCTATCGACTGGCCGCACACTGGACCAGCGGCGGCGGGGCAGGGCGCAGGAGCAGGTAGCGAGGCGACCGGGCGAGTCTATTGTTTAGGCCGGTTCCGCATTCCGCTAAACTTCGAAGCAAATCACCCCCAAAATAACTTTCTACCCCTTTTTAACCCCGTTAGGGGATGAATTTCATTAAAGTACGAAATAATTCTGTTAAAGAATATTTATGCAAAATTTGAAGTAGATTGGACCAAGGAATCACGTTGTCTCATACAAACTTTGCCTCCCTTTTTCACTCCTTTAGGGGTAGAATTTCGGAAAATCCTTTCTTATCGGATGCCTCCGTCATACAAAAAACACACCCTCCAAGTTTCAGGTCTCTACGATCAGCGGTTTAGGCTGTGCATTGATCCGTCAGTCAGTCATTCAGGACAAAGCATTTTATACATATGTATGGAAAATTAGAACTATGTATTTCATATGTAACTAACATACATACAGATTTATACAGACATTCCAAGAAATCAGGATGTATGTAAACGCTTAGTTAACAGTCTGCAAAGCTGCATCGGTAGCAAATGTTTAAGTATACATCTAGCTGTGCGAGAACAGCTTACTTATGAGTTCTTGATTCTTTCACTTATTCCTTAGAGACATTGGCGTTGTTACCTTAATTGCGGGTATTATAGTTAGTAAACGTTTTTAGACTATCGCACTTTGTACACCTACTTTATATGTTGCTAGGTCTTACTCGCGATAAAGTATTTAAAAAGTAATAAATACCTATTGATTGCCCATCGTTTCGACCGCCTTGTATCGCTCGTGGTCAACCCGTAACCACGTAAATACTTTATTGCAAGTAAGACCCGTTACCTAGCATTATATTAAGTAGTTACTGTCAAAGTTATCGAAATAGCCGCGGCAGATATAGTGAATAGTTTTGTGTTGTTATTGTTTAGTGGGTGGTCATTCTCTACGCAATGAGCCAGTATTTGTGGGCAAGCAAGTTTCACTGACGCCATTACTTACTATATGGGTCGTAACCATAAAAAAACATACAAAATTGTCAAAGTCTAAAATGATTTATTCATTTAGGTCACAAAGTAACACATATGAACATCATAGGGATAAGTGAGTTTACAAAATTGACTGAATTTACTTTTATATTAGTTAGGTTCAGGCAAAAGGTTGAGCCTATTAGAAGATACCTGCTGGAAGACAGTATTTTGTTTCTTGCGATGGTGGCGCAGTTTTACTAAATTGGTGAATAAATAAATACAGTAATATACCGTGTTTTTTAAATAAAGGTTATGAGGCAAAGGTTATTAGGTCATACGAGTAACACAGGCTTTATAAATTCTCCTAGAATAAGCTGAGGTGATATTTCTGCATTAGGTAAACTACTTATATACTCTGGCAGGTACATTTTAGCTAAACCACATAAGGTGCCATTTAACCGTTTTCCTGTACAAAACCCAATAACATTTTGTTTGACTTAGAAATTGAACTCAGTACCTCACAAGTTGTTGCGCATGCGTTTGAACTTACGCCATTTGACCACCTAGAACGAATTTCGTTGTTTTCCGTGCTGCACTGTACATATTTCGGTGCACGAAGGTTTCCTACGGCTATCTATTCTATCTAGCGAGATACGATGTGCTTGCATAGTGACGTACTTATTTGGTATTAAACTATACAGTTTTGTAAAAGCTTTTGCTTTGTATGCCAGTTTTAACGATTGATACGGATCGAGTGACTAACATCTGCGTGACACAACTTGGTGCAACTTATACCCAATATCTTTAAGTATTGTGTGCACGTGTTAAATGGTGCAATTGAAGTTACAAAGTGTACATATTTAAAAAGCTAACGTGTGGTTGTTCTCTAAGTACATGTGCATATTTTGCTCTACTTGTAATTGTATCGTTGTCTAGTGATGGAACGTACTAGTGATGTCATGGTTATACATTCCTACGATTTCATTTCAAGATTAAATAGTTTACGTCATACCAGCTGGTCATTCAAACAAACCAAAACATTTTTTTTTTGTTATTTGAGATAAGACCGAGATGTTAAATTGAATAATTTTCTATAGAGATATACGATCTCCGAATTGGTCGAGTTGTGAAACGATAAAGGAGTGTTTATATATAAGGCGGCTTTGTAAATTTATCATTAATCATTTCGTTAAATAAATCATTCCAATTCACATGAACCAATATATTCTTCTATGAAATTGTAGATCAGTCCTTCAGGTGAGGAAATTGATTACACGTGTGCTTATAGGTTTTAATCTTGCTATCGTAAACAGTTTAGTTTTAACACGGGACTTTAACTATTTTATTTTAATAATGGTCGATGCGTCTATGTAATGAGTGCTTCTATTAGGCGATTGAATCACACATCACAATCTTAAAATATGAATTACTTGTAGTTTATTATTTGTTTAGTAGCCATAAGCTTATCTTCATTGTAGACAGTCCGGTTGCAATATGGGTGACTTGAGAATGCGATCTGACTTTTGAGGTTGCATGACTTAAATTCACGCCATCCGCAGTATTAGTATCCTAATAGTGTCCGCTCTCCTTTAATTATGGCAGGATTCTTAATTAGTTGGCATTTGCCATTTGTTATTCTTCGCATTCATTATTTATGTATTCCAATCGACAAACAGATTAGTTAATTAGCTGATCCAATTTCCGTTTCTTTTACGATGGATTCTAGATTGGCTACATTTGCATTGCATAAGTAATGCCAAGGGATGGGAAACAGCCACGGCGTTTCTTTTTTATTAAATCATGCCAATACTGTAAGAAGGTAGTGTTCTTCTAAATTGTTGATAGCATTTTTAGTATATTGACTAAATCAGCGATGAGGAAAATTGTAAATGAATTTTAGTTTTTTTCTGTTTAAATTCGTTCTAAGTTATTACGTATTATTGTGTAATACTATGTCAGGAAAATGCTATTTATAAAAGCACGATCAAACGGTAGCATTTGTGAATAACCACGTTTCTTTACACAACAAGTATTTAGCTTAAATTCTGCGTCCATATAAAGCTATCAATGTATATAAAACGTCATGATAAATTCTTAAGTAGACAATTACTTTCTTCATCACGTAGTCCGGTGTGTCACCTGTCAACCTTAGACTTACATACATTATGTTAATAAGTCGTAACCACTCGTAACATATCCTTGCTCCGTAGTTATGTTCTAGTCCAGTTCTCGCACTCGCTTCTTAGAAATATTGTCAAGGAAAGTGTTCAATCAGGTCTGAATTTAAAGCAGGTGTCGCTTGACGCAACTTATACGTTGTGACGCATTCCTGAAGAGTAATGAGGTCAATAATTTGAGTCAAGGCGGTTGTACTCTTTAGGTAGTATGTTAGCTAAGGTATTTAGTGTTTACTACATTTGAATTTCAGATTTAGACGAAAGTGAAAAGAAATGTAGAAGACATCCGGACAATGACTGTTTCTTTGTATATAATTTCTATTGTATAGTTGTGTCGTTAACTGTAATATATGTTACAGTATTACATAGACAATTAATAACAATTTGTATGTTTAGTGATACGTGAACATATGAGTTGAACATATGTTCTTATATATAACTAAAGTAGTAAATAAGCGTTTCATACTGTACAGATTGAAAACTTTAACTTTTAAACTGCACTTGAGATATCAATGGCATGTAATGAACTTCTAAAAATGAGCCACTATGCTGGCAGGCGCAGAGACAAAGGTGATGGTAACATTATAGGTGATGACAGAACTGTATCTCTTTGGAGGCATTTAGTAAGGTACTTAATGCAGGAAAACAATACTGAGTAATTTTATGATTTGATCGAGTATGTCTCTAGTCCAGTTGATCCAGTATTGAGTGGACATGCCGTCTAACTTATTACGATTTGAAACATCTTATTCTAACTGCGTTTACCCTACTATGATTTTGTGCAATCTTAATATTGGCCAGATTGTATCTCTGCGATTTTAATTAATAAGTGTACATGGTTAGCGCAATGATTCACGCTTCGCCGATTGTTGTGGGCTTGATGCTCGCAACAACAGTTTGCATAAGCCACAAACTTTTGTTTCGAGCTTAAGTGTTTGTGAAGTCTAAAGCTCTTAAAATTTAGCTTGAAATTGTGTATACGCTATTTTGGTGAAAATTTTCTCGTTATAAAATAGATAAAGATTACGACTATGGATTTCCACTTTGTACGATTCTGATATATTGCTTTGATGTATTCACTATCTAAACTTTCTAAAGGGTATTTTTAATATGGCCTCTCTTTTAGAACGTCTCTGATCTTAAACATGATTTATAATGTCACAATGACAGTCTCGTGTCGGTGTGCCACTGCGTAGATCGATTGATCTTCGTATTAAGGCAACGTCGCCAGAGGGCGCATTTATATCTATTTACTATTATAAAAAACAGCAGAGCCTTGTGGAAGACCGTTGGCCTACCATGCAGAGATTTCGAATTTGATTCAAAAAGCACGCACCTCTGAGTTTTCCAAGTTATGTGCGTATTTTATAGTAAATTATCGCTCACTTGAATGGTAAAGGAAACCACCGTGAGGAAACCTAAATGTCTAAGAGTTCTTTATAATGTTTCCGAAGATATGTGAAGGCAACCCGCACTGGGCCAGCGTGGTTGAATAAGGCCTCACCCTTTTGACACTGAGAAGAGGCCCGTGCCCAGGAGTGTTACAGTACATAAACCTATAATGAGGCAGTGCGACATTAAAGACATTTATGGAAAACTTAATGGGGACAATTATTTAAAAGAGTTACGATCTAAAACCACGGGTGATACTATGTTTTATAGTCTGTCTGTAAGTGTCATCATAAAATCCACTTAAGGGTTTTGGTATGGTAAAATACCGTATCTGTGAACCCTCTCAAAGTACCCTTTGAGAGTGTTCACAGATACGGTATTTTGGACTGTTACTTAAAATCTAAGTTGCGTTCTGGCTAATACCGTTCGTGAATCAGAATTAAAAGACAATAAATAATATTAATATAATGAACAGGTTCATAACCCATTATAGAAATTGCGAGTGATCGTCGCCACGTCGCCTGGATGTTCATTTATGGAGTCTACGTGGAGAATATAACGATAACAGATTCAGCAGATGGGCAATGCAAATGCAAATGCAAATACGAATTCATGTTTTGCAGAACATGAAAACGTAATATTCTAACTACTAACTATACTTTTAAGAAATGTTCGAGTTTTATAATACATTCAGAGCTATTGTTGTAGTATTGTGAGTAGACCAATGGACATTTTTTTGAACTTATATGAAGCTGTTAATTTTAAAGTATTATCAAAATATTTTGACACAAATTCTCACAATTTATTTTATAGCTTATATATCTATAATATATATAATATCTATTAATACATCTCTACACATTTTGATATATTTTATCACTATGAGTCAATCCAAGTAGATCTTACAGATATATCTCAGAGCAAATGGTACTTGTTTGTTTAGCATTTGCTCTTTTGCAATTGTGCAATTATTTGGTGCTATTATTGTACAAGTGAGTAAGTGTAATTTTAGCACAACCTTAACCCGCGCTCAAGTTTGATATAAAATAAATTAACTACCTTAATTACATGTGAGTGCTCATTTCCTGTCGGATATGAAGGGTCAAATAACCATTGACCTTTTTTTTGTTTAATTGGTTTTGTTATCTTGAATTCCATGAGCTAAGGTCAAGTATTGCTATATTCCTGCGTTACGTAAGTCTGACTTTTCTTTGAGATTTGGCAACCAGCAGTGTGTCTGATGTGGATGACACAGGGAAGCGAAATCAAGATCACCCTCGTTAAGAATTAACTAATGTATTTTGATGTGTACATCACGTATTTAAATTATATGTCTCTCTGCGTGTTCTACCGATTCTTTCACGGGGAGTGCTCTGAAGAACTGTTTGATTTGGTACCAGCGGCCCCTTTCTATCACCGTACCACTCGACAACGAAGCAGGGTTTATCCATATCACCTGGAAGCGTTCAAATCAAAGACGGTACGTTTTCAGCGATTATTTCTCCCACGTACGTGCAAGCTCTGGAATGAACTGCCTGTTTCGGTGTTTCCCGAGCGCTATGATATGTCCTTCTTCAAACGAAGTTTAAAGAGAGTTCTTCTTTAACGGTAGGCAGCGGCTTTGCTGTGTCCTGACATTGCTGAAGTCCATGAGCAGCGGTTATCAATTTCCATCAGGTGAACCAAATGCTCGTCTGCCACGAATGGCAATAAAAAAAATAATAAAAAAAACATAACTCATTTGCTCGTTGAACCTGTCAAGGACTACAATCAGTTGACACAATTAGATATCTAGGTATTATCATTGACAAAAACCCTTAACTTTCAAACTAACGTAGATTTATTGACATCCAGAACTAGAAAACTGATTTACGTTTTTAAAAACCTACGTCACGTGGCAGATAAAGATGTTCTAAAGCTGGCCTACCTTGTATTGTGCTAGTCTATTTTGACGTACTGCATCGCATCCTCGCGCGCTCGCGCACGCACCAATTTTATTTCGAATTCAAAATATACATAGGTTTTTTTTAAGTACATGTCCTAATAAACTAAGATCACCACTAAGACTTGTCCAGGAGGTGCGAGCCTGCGATCTGTAACACAGATTTTTACCTACTATAGACACCAGCCTCTCACAGAGGAATGAGAATGTTTTCAACATGTATTGTATTAAATAATAAGTACTTACCTTTGTGAAAGCAGAAATAAGTATCATTATTATTAATATTATTAGAAAAGTTTTTTTAAATTAAACAGATTAAAATTATGGATTTTTATAAAACATATTCTGCGCACAGTCTAAGAAAGCTTCTAAGTCTTGTTCGTGACGCGTTTTCTTGTAAGTCCTATATTGTTATTATTAAAATATGTCACTTATAAAATATTTGGAATCTTTATTAACTTAATATTCCAAAGAAACTCGATACTTAAATATTACTACAAATGTGTACTTTTGCATCATAAATTTAGTAATCATCAGATAGGTTATCTGGGCAAGATGATAACGGTCAAAACGGTAGAATATTATGCTATGTGAATCATCTGCCTGGCTGGATAAGCGTGCTTGGCAGGCAGTGGACCGATGCAGCAATGGTTAACTCAGCGAACAAAGTGCGATTCAGGTTTTTGGACAAATAATATTGTGCACTGTAGAGAATACTAGGTTTTCTTTACGATTGCCAACTCAACTCATGGAGTTAAATATATTATTAAATATTAATGTATATGTGTCTATATTCACATAACTGAATGTGATCAGTTATTGTTTTTGTAAATATATCTAGAATTAGTTTTTTGAAGCAACATAATTGAAAATACGTACAAACATTAGTGTTCTTGTTATGACTGTCTGTGGATCATACTAAGTCATGTCCAATGCAGAGTTCGCACCCGCGATACTTGTTTGTATTCATGAGGCTTGCAATTAAACTATTATGCCATGGATGCAATGAAAATATATTCGCTGTCCATTTTAAGTATCTGGAATGTTTGTTATTCTAACAGCTGGATAATGCTGCGTTCTTACCCTTACATTTTCAGCAATATGTTTGCTGATACGATCTTTATTCTTTTTAAAAATACATCTCTTGCACTAGGAATAATTCCTGTGTAGCGGGGAACTTTACAAACAACGAACACAAAGAACACTCAGACTCGGAACAACTATTTGTGGATCACACAAATGTTTATCCCTCGTGGGATTTGAACCCATAACATTTGGCGAAGTGGTAGCAGCGAGGCGACCACTTAAACCACTACAACATTTGTGCAGTCAAGGTTAATATATGCAAGTGTCCATAGTGTGGACTCCACAATTATACGGCAAAAGGTATGCATTTGTTTTTCTTGATACGCCAAATCGTTTTAGCTGCTGCTATCATTTAACCGATTAGTTAAACCTTAAAGGTGTGAGCATACTGTAGGCAAAATATTCGTGTTTGACCTGACAGCATATTGGTACGAAGTCTGTCAAGGACTCTACAGTATTACGAAGTACATCGAGTAAATATAAAAACACCAATAAGTACTCAGTTCTAAACTGTTCTTGCAGTATGAACGCCGCCAACATTTTAAACAGCCAATCGAGGTCGAGAACTATAAAACTTCGTGGAAGGAGTTTATATTTGGAAATGGTAATAATTTTAAGTACTGCGTGATATCTTTAATACTTTTGGACTGATACCGGTTGATTTAAGGTTGGTGGGTTAATGTGACCGCCGTGAAGGTCGATATGAGGAGTGATTTCGATACGTGATATTACGTAAATAACGTAATTATTATGTTGTATATTGGAATAATGATTATGGTGTTTCCTGATTTTTATATCAATAGAGACATTATATGATTATAATTTAATCATCATAAATCTAAGTATGTATATGTCGTTTATTCATTGAGAGAATACAAAGTTTATGTTACAATTAGTAAGTTATCTGTAAAGCTATTGTAGGTATATACTTACAATAGCTTTACACAATAGTTTAAGTTTGAATAAACTCTATAGTTTATTCAAACTTAAACTTGTAGGTACAATAAAACGAATTTTATCGTGTTGTTAAATAAACAACGCGATTAATCCGTATAAAGCAGTTTAATTTCAATGCAATAAAATTGTTATACTTAATAATGTTTCTCTGTTAGAAGCTTCAAGAATAACGCTTACGACAGTTTCTCAAAACTATCAAGTGAATAACATAAAACGTTAGTGTAAATACAATAAAACAAAGGTGTTCAAATGCTTATAAAATTAATGCTGACAAAAACAAATGATTATGTCTGTCATTCATTCTAACTTACCAGTTGCTTATTAAGTTCAAGTGTGTATAGACGCAGAATATGGCTTGCCCACAGGTTTAGTTAAGCTATGGCTGTTGGCATTTTGCTCGTAGAATAGAGAAACTGCTGTGCTGATAGCGAAAGCAAAAACATGAACTGGTCTCCTAAATGCCTTATGAAGAAAACTCTACTTATCGCAGGAACAGAACATAAAGGTATTATAACTGTAGCTTTCTAAAGGGCATTACACCACATCGGCTAGGCTAGCACAGGTTTGATTGGGAATTCCACTGCGTCCACAGTGACCTCTCATTGCAAAACTACAGTGTATTTTCATGGCATGCCGATTCTATTAATAGTCTGGTCGTTTATCCTACTAGCGCCGATAAATTGTTAAACAATTACGGTCATTGGTTTGACCTTCAGTGCAGGCGTAGTTAAGAATTATTTAAATATCGGAAGATCCTTCAATTAATTACATACAAACAATATCGATTTTAAATAAAGTATTCTGTTATGCTTTATTTGCGTGTATGATCCAGTATGGAAAGGAGGAAAGCTGTAGAAACGTTAAAATACCGCACGCAAACAGTTTGACTCAGAATGACTGTCAATGACTGTTAATCACATCGCGTACTGCGCTCAGGGAATCAAAATAAATTTAAGGTTCATATGAATACTGCTAAACTTGGTGATAAAATTCTCTAATATATATCCTGTGGACTACTGTTAAAGTATACAATAGAATGCAACCATTGTGGACGAGATCACTGATTCAATTTCTGTGTCTGGCAATATGGTATTAATTCTCGCCGTCCATTACCAGGTATATAGATTCAGAGCTAGCTAAATGTGTACCCTTTTGCGGATTTACGCATGGCAGTCTGTATGTATTCGTATATAAAACACTTACTAAGGAATCACTTAAGTTTACATTGTATTAATAAACAATGAAAACTTAAGTGATCAAGCAGTAATCATTTAGTCATTGAGGCAGTTAGATACGTCTATATAGTAAGTAAGCGTTTGTATCTGTAAGTAACTGTCACATACATACTCGTGTTAACTGCAGTAAAAGGTCACTGTGTTAACGCACGCATTGAAAAGTTCAAGCACAAGGGAGCATAGCATTGTTAATTACGAATTGGATTAAATAAAACACATGAACCTTTAACTTTCAAATAATATCATTATAAATATTTTTTTAGTTGGAATAAGTCAATCGGCAAAGTAATTAAGGAAGATGTAGTATTCAAATATATATTTTTTAAATTATGTATTTGTATATTTGAAATAAAAACAAAACTAGTGAAAGAAAATATTTTATTTTAATATACTCGAAAGGCACGATTACAGATAGATTTCAAAAGGAACAAAGATTTTGTTGTTTTTTACACCAATTTCGACAATAATTATAGTCTCTGTGACTGTTGATAAACAGACAAAGGAGAACGCGCTGGCTTGTATGGATTCTAGTATCGGTTTATATTTCTATAAATATTTTTTGTGCCAACATGAAAGTTACCTCATTGTATAGAGTATAATAAATACTTTAAAGAAAAATAAATATGATTTACAAAAACTCAGACCAATAAAAAAGTATAGACAGAACATTGCGCACATAAAAGTAAGGAACGTAATATGGCGTTTAGCGTTATGGCGTAAAGACGGCCGCTTGGTAGTCGGCCGCGAGTGAGTGAGAGCGCGTGACGTACTTTCGGTAAAATAATAATTATGAATTTTTTTTTTTTTTTTTTTTATACTCTAATAGGCTCGCGTTTGACCGCGATCTCACCTGATCTTAAGTGTAGATGCTGTCGACGATGGAGCACGCTTGCCTAGAAGATACCTATTTACTCGCGACTTGAAGACACCCAGATTGTACTCATCGGGAAACACAGACTTAGGTAGCGAATTCCACACCTTAGCGGTACGCATTATAAAATTGGATGTAAATCGCTTCGTGCGTAAATGTGGTATATCCACCATGTACCTGTGTCGCTGGCCTGATTGTCTGGTCGTCCGATGGTAGAATGGGGAAGGAGGAATCAAATTATGCAGTTCCTCTGCACACTCTCCGAAATGTATCCGATAGAAAACCGAGAGACTAGCAACCTTACGACGATGCTCCAAGCTTTGGAGTCGTGTGTTGAACAATTGGTCATCGCCGATAAGTCTCCTGGCCTTCCGCTCAATTGACTCCAAAGCCTCCAGCTGATATTTTGCAGAGCCATCCCAGAGGTGAGAACAGTACTCCATGCAGGACCGAACCTGTGCTTGGTACAAATTAAGCAAATGTTCCGGCATGAAATACTGCCTCACCTTACTGAGGATGCCCAGCTTTTTGGCAGCTAGTTGGGCTCTTGCCTCAATATAGGAGCCAAAGTTAAGGGTTGGAGTCAATGTCATACCCAGAAGCTCAAGGCGATTAGTTATCGGCACGGATACATCTCGGAAAGTTGGAGCTAGTTGGAATGGGCTCTTTTTTGCGGAAAAAGACACGCCTGGGTCTTAGAAGCATTGAACTTAACCATGTTGGCTTCACCCCAATCAGAGACTGCCTTCAAGGCCAAGTTCATACGCTCGATCAAAGCTTCCCTGAGCAACTGTATCTGTGTTCCACTGGCCCTAGCGCTGGAGACGTAACTCTCTACAAGCGTGCTGTCGTCTGCATACCCAAACGTACCGGGTTTTAGCAGATCGTTAATATGCAGCAAAAAGAGAGTTGCAGAGAGTACTGATCCCTGAGGAACCCCGGCATTAATTGCCTTTTGCTCGGACGAGTAGCCGTCAATGACTACTCGAATCGAGCGGCTCCTCAGGAAATCTGCTATCCAAACGCAGAGGCCAGTGGGTAGGCCAAAGGACGGAAGCTTGCTGATAAGGCTATCATGCTAGACCCTGTCGAAGGCTTTTGAGATATCCAGCGAAACAGCCAATGCTTCGCCGTGTTTCTCGATGGCCTCGCTCCATAAATGCGTTGCATACACTAGAAGGTCTCCAGTAGACCGGTTTCGGCGAAACCCGTATTGCCGGTCACTGAGCAGACTATTTGATTCTAGGTATGTCAGGAGTCGGTTGTTTAGTATACGTTCCATACTCTTACAGAGTATGGAGGAAACTGATATGGGTCTGTAGTTCGCAGGGTCGGCTCGACTGCCTTTTTTTGGCACGGGCTGCACATTAGCAAGCTTCCAAGAGTTCGGCACTTGTCCTATTGCCAGGGAGAGGCGATACAGGCGTGTCAGTACCGGTGTCAACTCAGGTGCACAGGTTTTCAGTACTATGGCTGGAATACCATCAGGACCACTGGCCTTTTTCACGTCTAGATTCTGCAGCGTTTTACGGACCTCGGTCTGACGTATGCGTATATCTGACATGAGGGTCTCGCAAGCTGGTAGACACGGCGGTGTCACGCTTGCAGATTCCAGACACGAAGATTCTGCGAAGATAGAGCAGAATAAATTCGCCTTATCCTCAGCAGTGTGAGCCAGAGATCCATCAGGTGTCAGCAGTGGTGGCAGTGAGGGGCGGCAGAAATTCGATTCGACTGACTTTGCCAGGGACCAAAACGCTTTACTACCCGCAGGGTAAGAAGCTAGTTTGTTCCCTACACGGCGTATGTGGTCAAATCGAGCTTTCCGTAGAGTTCTCTTGCAGGACTTGGCAGCTTTGTTAAAGGCTCTCTTCTTGTCTGGTAAATCCTTAGCCTTACTATTTCGAGCGTTAACCCAAGCAAGGTAAGCTTTGTGCTTCAGCGCTTTAGCGCGTCCACATTCAGCCTCTAACCAGGGTTGAGCCTTGCTTGACGTGTTCAGGTCAGAGAATGGAATAAAATACTCCATTCCCTGACGTAACACATCGGTGATAGCATCGGCGCACGCTGTAGGATCACCCGAAGAGAAGCAAGTAGGCTGCCACGGATAAGATGCAAAAAATGACCGCATCTCATCCCAGTCTGCCGACTTGTATCGCCAGACCCGCCGGGAGCTACTGGAGCCGTGAACGGGCGGGGAGTAGACTGATACAGTTTTCACCAAACAGTGGTCGGAACTACCTAAAGGTGCAGTCACCGACACGTAGTAATGGTCTGGGTCAGTTGTCAGCAGAAGGTCCAGGCAGTTGGCTCTTTGACCGTCAACATCTGGAACCCTCGTTGCCTCTTGGACTATTTGGGTGAGGTTTAACGCTAAAGCGAGCCTGCGCGTTTCTCTCCCAGCATGGTCAGTGCACTGGTACGGGAAAAGCCACTCCTGGTAGTGGGCATTGAAATCCCCCAGTAGCACTAGTTGGGCAGTCGGGTACCTTTGTTGAGCGGTATCCGCCGCCTCACTTAAGTACTCTGTGAGCCTGGTTGTCTCCTGATCTCCACTGTGCGACCTGAAGACACAGGCGTAGAGAATCTTCTCAAGTCCTGTGTCCACAAGAACCCATATGACGGAAAAAGAGGGGTCTTCAAGGCATCGGAGACGCCGATAGCATATGTCATCACGTACGTACACGCATACGCCCGCGCGGGCCTTAAATTTGTGCTCCAGGGAGAACCCTGGGTATGATAGGTACGCAACGTCCGACGGACATACTATCTGCGTCTCCGAGATTATGCCGTCCTGTGTAATAAACTACTGCAAAAACAATTCATGTTTTCAAAAAAGTCTTCTGCGATTACTTTTCACAAGTAAGTAACTGATTTTCTGTTTAATTAAACAAAATTGTAAAAATATTTGACATAATTTCTCGAAACCCGAATTCTAGACGCCATTGTGTCAGTGTTGCAAGTTAAGAACATTATCTTTGCCCAAAAATAAGGGAAGTTGTGGTTTTTGTACAGACAGGTTACAACTAAGTGTGTTTATAATTTTATTATTGCATATTTCGTTTTCGAGTATATGAGGTATGTTATTATGTACGATACTTAAGTATTTATAAAATATACATAAACAATGGTTATGTTTGATATGATATTTTTTAGGTTCCCAGCTGATACAACGTGGAAAAGGAACCTGGATTAAAGCTGTACGGGACAACAGAAATGATATCGAATGGCTCTCTTCAAAATTTAGTGTTGTTTGTTCTTTACATTTTGAAGAAAATTATATATACAACACCAAAGGTAAAAACTGACACAACATAAGGGGCATTCGTTGTTTTATTATGTAAGTTTTGTGTTTCGTTAAATTAATAATTGTTCTTAAAATATTAAAATAAATGACTCTCATTAAACTAAATTACCTTTCATTTTATGCAACCAAGACAAACAAACTTATATTTACTAAACCTTTTTACCAAAGTATATCTCTCGCACTTGGGAGCTGCAGCACAACGCTTGCAACATTTTTCTCTTACACACATGTGCAAATCTACGATATCATACACCGAGTTACGCACACAAAGCCAAGATTAGTCCTCACTAATTTCGTCGCGATTGTTTACGACGGCTCCGTCTATACTTTTTTATTGGTCTGAGTACAAAAAGCTCCGAGATTTTTAGAAAATGCTCTTTTAAAAACAGGTACTCTTACTTTTAAGTTTAGCTTAGATATTGAAAGACATCAGTTATAAAGAAAAGAAATATAAAGTAAGGGTAATATATATACATATATTACCCTTACTTTTAAGTTTAGCTTAGATTTTGGAAGACATGAGTAACAAAAAACATATTTTTAATACCACTATATATTTAAGAGCAAGAGGAATTTCAAAACTGAGTTATATTTCACAAGATTATAAGTTAATAAAGCTATCAAATCAAGTTTCCAACTGCAGTGTTGCTCATGTGGAATGTCATCATTTAGGGATTGATATGACCTCCATTTCGTATTACATTTTAATATCTTCAAGTTCGTTTACTCCAACTAGAATATCTTTCTATATCAAAATCTAACTGCTACACTCAGAAACATTTAATAAATTTGTAATTGACCACTTAGTAAAGGTTTAGTCTGATTGGTACAATATAATATGATAATTATCTTACATCTGGCACACCTATCCAGGTATATTATATTCGAAATTAGTAATAAATCGGTTGTAAGAAATAACATAAGTTACAATATTATTGGCTTAATTTGATAGAGCATAATTATCGTCTGTCTGTATATATCCAAAGAGCTACAAAGTAATGGTTATATTTTGGTGGTAATATTGTTGGTTTCACATCATGGGGCAACATTGCAGTGCAAAAGCTTTTTCTAGAAATATTTTCTATAGAGGCTACTAAGCTAGGCATTCGTACTCTTACTGAAAATTTCCTAATTGAAAATCCCACTAATATTTTGTCGAACCCGGGCATCGAACCCAAGACCTCACGACAGCCGGCATATAAGCTGCGGGAGCAAAGTAGAAGTTAATTAATAATAATAATACCAGCCCTGTATTAAACTGTCCCACTGCTGGGCATAGCAGCGATAGCCTAGTGGGAGACCGTTGGACTGCCACGCAGAGGTCTCCAGTTTGATCCCAAGGCGCGCATCTCTGACTTTTCGAAGTTATAATATGTGTATTAAATAATTAATTATCGCTCGCTTTAACGTTGAAGGAAAACATCGTGAGGAAACCTGCATGTCTGAAAGTTTTCCATAATGTTCTTAAAGATATGTGAAGTCTGCCAACCCGCACTGGGCCAGCGTGGTGGACTATAGCCTAAACCTTCTCACACTGAGAAGAGAAGTTAATTACTATATTTAAATTTAAATACCATATCTATATATGTATGTAAAACTCTTCCGTTACTGAGTGACTGACAGACAACGCACAGCCAAAACTACTGAACGCAAGAAGCTGAAATTTGGCATGTATGTTCCTTGGAAAGTGTAGGGAAGCACTAAGAGAGGATTTTCGGAAATTCCACCCTGAAGGGGGTGAAAGGGGTGAAACGCGATATTCACACGGGAACGGGACTTACGCGGGTGAAACCGCGGGAAAACTATTAGTATATTATAAATTAGTTACAAAGGAAAAATGCCATCAACAAAGATTACGTTTAAAAATAGAAACAAATTCTCATAATAATAATGCAAGTAGCAGGCGAAATGGAAGCCACTTGTCAATAATTATGCAGAGTTGATCTCAAAACATAACACGTCAGGGCTAAATGTGGCAATACAGTGTACCGTATGGTACAACGTAGTTAAATCTTTCGCTTGTCTATGAAATCAGCAATTCTGTTAAAAAATTACTTAAATAAATAAAAACTTTAAAAAAAAATCGGATGCATTTGGAACGTTTTGCTGTGCTTCTACCGTATTTGAGGCTTGATTGGTTTAGTAGATGAATTTATTCATACTTAATATAATGTTAGGTAATGGGTCTTATTCGCGATAAATTATTTAAAAGGTAACAAAACCCGATGTTATATAATTGTATATTAAGTATGTGTACAAATCGCGATAGTCTAAAAACGTAAATTTATTCAGTTATTAAATAGCTGATAATTACGTACAAATATAAATAAATTGTTACAATTAGTATCTTGTTTTAAGTTGTTTCGACATTATTATAGGAAAAGCAGGACTAAACAATTTTTATAATCACGACAGTATGTAGGTACTCATAATGTATTTTTATGAATAATAAGTTCAAATTTTACTCTGAACATACATACAAATTTCATAATATAATGATTTTACGCAATGTTTTGTGAGGGACTGGTGCCTGTGATAGGCATTTTAACACCTGTGTTATGGGTCACTAGGTCCTCACTTTACTGGATATTATTATTTAAATTAATCAGTCGTAGAAAACGCTTAGAATAATTTAAAATACATACATAAATTAATAGAAAAAAAAGCAATTATACATTTAAGGAAAAATACAAAAAATATAACTTATAATTAGGTAGCATAGATTAATGGCGAACAACATACAATTTCTTAAAATTTTAACAATTCATAGACGAGTGTTGGTTAATGTTCAGGTTGTTTGTGTAATATGTGGGTTTTGTGAACGTTTTGTACTGGATGATTGTTGTGGATTTATGAGTGTGTATGTGTACATTTGTAAGTATCGGATTGTAAATGTGCATGATTATTGTGTTAGTAAGCCAGAAGAATCAATTCACAGTGTAATTGGTAGAATATATGTAATTTTTCTTTTAGATTTGTTGGTGTAAAAGTGATTCAATTTCTTCATAATTTACCTGTTTTAACCAATTTGTCACATCTTTTTTACAGTGCGTGAGGATTTTTGGATATATAGATAGGCGAATATTGGCTTTATTATATACCTAAGTATCCACCCAGATAACAAAAGAACCTACGGGAAAGACTCGTATTTAGGGTTCGTGTCTGGCAGATTTTGCCCTTCCTGCGCTTGCCTTTATTCAGATCCGGATTATAAGTCAGCTGGTTGTTTTTTTTGAGGATTGTATATAGGACAAAAGTCTGCCTAACTGACAAGGTATCCCATTTCTTGTGGACGTCTACTGTGGGGCAGTGGAATGGAAGATTGGCACCAACCTTTAGTATGGCCCGTTGCGCTCTTTCCACTTCAATTAGGTGAGTTTTTGCTGAGCCTCCCCAAGAGGTGATACAGTAGGTAATTAGTAGGTAACATAGAGCAAAATATATCATTCTAATTATCAATAAATTAGCAACATGTCTAATGGTTCTAAAAATATAGATAAGCTTACGCATCCTCGAGACTAAAACATCAATATGCGGTTTAAAGGTAAGTGATTGATCTAATACTACTCCTAGGTATTTTATAGCATCAGTCCTTTGGAGAACTAAGCAAGCAAATGGATGTGGTTTGTGTGCAGATGTGAGCGGTGATTGAGAAGTTAGAATAAATAAGAAATGTAAAGTCACCTTATTATTTAGTATTCAGAGTTAAAATGGAAATTTATAGGTTTGGACGCTAGGGTGGGAATCCCTATTGCATCAGCTATTATATATGTTATATACAGAACATGGTTTCAAATCCCGTGCAATAGATCATTGCAGTAAAATTTTGTTTTATTTCATAATCCAGCTATCGCTCGATATTTAAATTTTAATACAAGAAACGTATACACCATTGCAACAACACAGTCTGAAGGCAATAGAAAAATGTAATTACACTTTTAGTCAATGAATCATCAATCATTCGATTATTTGTCACGATCAAGCTAAATCACCTGCTGCATACACACGTTGCCAGGCCTCACTGCGCATGCGCCGCCATGTTGCGCAACAATTGGCAACCTTGTGAAGGACACGCGTGCGCGAGCCGGGAAAATGGCCGCGTTGTGTTCGCGCATTTTCATGAGCTTGGCACCAGTGGGCCGAGGGTAGTTCAAGGGTGGCCATATTGAGGTTGGCAGACAATTTTCGCTTACAGAAACAATAATCAGATATTGCATCATGTTCGAAATATTATTTTATAAACCTATATTCGGTTTTTTGTTTATCAGTAATAACAAATAACGGTAAGTACACGAATAAAATATCATAAAGTAAATTCACTGAACATTAAGTCTGATGTCACTATGTACTTAATCATTTATTTTGTAATACTCAACGTTTCATTTGTTGATGCTAACGAATATTTATTATCAAGGAACGTCTTAACCGCATCTTTACGATGTCTATATTGAGATAGATAGGGAATCTCTATAGCGTTGATTTCGGTTAACAATTAAATAAAACCTGTAAATGATGACATCGGTAAAATAAAGTTTTTCACGTACTTTATTTTCCTAATAAAGTATAAAGTACGTTTACCCGAAATAACGTACAAAACTTTATTATAAAGTACGGTTGGCAACCCTAATCACAGTTGCTTTTGCCCGGGAATATGATAGTAACAGTCCTATTTTTTAAATAAAATATAGCCTATGTTATTCTGTGATAATATAGCTTTCTATTGGTGAAAGAATTGTTTATATCGGGTAAGTAGTTTTTGAGCTAAATCCTTACAAACAAACAAACGAAAAATCTAATCTTTCCTCTTTATAATATTAGTATAGATGCACATTCTAAATATTCTGTTAAAGTTTGCGAAGGTTTTAGTGTGAGAACCTTATATATTATGATTTTTAGATCTATGTAAAATATATTAATACAATTATTTAAAAGGTAATCCAGATTATTAAAACTTTGAATGTGACAAAATTTATGTCAATGACATAAAACCCATTACTGCCACGCCTTCAGTAATTACATTAATTTATGCTGAATGTAATTATAATATAAATAATGATATCGGTGCGTGTTATTGAACTTGTGCAATTATAGTTCCGGCTTGACATTTATTAATATAGTCGCTGTTACCCACGATTTCGAAGGCTTACAGCCTTCTGTCAAGAACTAAACTATTGATTGTGGTCGCCCTACCTGGTGCCGGCTTGGGCTGAAATTAGATCTTCTAGATCTTCTACTGACGCAATTAATATTCAAGAGTTTTTAATACCTACCTTTCAACTACTAATACAGTCTTCTTACTCTTTATCATGTATTATGATTACGAAATATTTTATAAACATTTTATATAAATATAGGTACTAGATAAAAAACATGAAGGGATAGCCTAAACGCTTCTTTCATATTTTCTAGACGTGTGCACCAACTTCTATGCATGTTAGTAAAGTATGCAACTATGTTACTTTTACAATCATAATAATTGCTCATTTTAATCTGTCCTTTCGTAAAGGATAGATTAGGATGGGCAACCGTATTTTTTACTGACTCCCTTGAGTGACGTCGCTGGTTAGGCTATCTTGCTTATTATATAATGGCTCCATGAAATTTTATTGCGCACTGATTTAGTCTTTGGGATGAAGAGTTCTCCTAGTAAGTATTATGAAAAGTAAGAGTAGTCTCGTAGGGGACGAGAAAGACGTGGAGCGTTTTACATTCCAGGATACGTTTTTTTAATTATATGTCTATTTAAACATATGAGTTTATTAATAATAAAATAATTTAAGTAAATTTTCTGCTAGTCACTCTCACTTAGTTCTGCGTTATATTTCAAGTATCTAGCATACCATAAGTTTAAAATCTATTACACAATTTATACCGCTCAGAGAACCAAGAACGGGTTATCTTATCTTATGTGGGGGCCAGTCAGTGCAGACCAGCGACACTTCGACCCAGTGGGATTTTTTGTGTCGACACTCTCCCAATGACGACTGCCATAGATGTTTATGGCAGCCGGGACCGACGGCTTAACGTGCTCTCCGAGGCACGGAGCAGGCGATAATTGTCAATCAATACGCAAATAACTTCGAAAAGTCGTATAACTTCCGAAAGTCAGAGATGCGCGACGTGGGTTCGAACCCGAGACCCTCTGCATTGCAGTCTGTTGGTCTCCCCACTGAGCTATCGCTGCTCAAGAACGGGTTAATAAAAAACTTGATAAATTACGCTAAACTTACTTCTGTATACTCACAGTAATACTTGGCAAAATCACAAACAGAAGTACTTACCGATAAACTAAATACAATGTATTCTTGTTAACATTTCGATATATAATATAATATCAGTTTATAATGATGATATAAAATATATTATTTTAAATATATTTAATCTAGAATAAACACATACATACGTAAAAAATCTGTAGAGGGCTTGAATGTTTGAATGTGCTTTGAACAAATGTACAGTGCCCATGTAGTCTACATTTTAAATCCTCGGCGTTCAAATTTTAGCTGGTAAACTATAAATAACATATAAATATTGGATACCTATAATATATTTTAATATTATAGTAAAGGCAAAAGCCGTCGACAGCTGTACACTTATTTAGCATAAAATGGATCTTCCTAGTAATTAGTTTTCTTATTATCCCTCGAACGTTAACATCAATCATACAAATAAATGTTCGTAAGTAGTTAGCCTATTTTACGCAATCATTAAGTGTCAGACACGGATACACAGTCACCAAGGTAAGTGAAGTTATGTTATGGTATTCCCATTTTGGTACAGAACACGTATGACGTCGTTACGTGTTAATCGCACATCATTAACTGGCAGTCAAAATAGTACACGACCCTCCGTCCTTGGTCATACATTCACCTGTGAAAACTGTTCTTTCTCATGCAAATGAGTGAGACAGACAAGTGACACAAAACGCTGAAACTCAAGAATGTATGTCGTTTGGCTCAGTCTGGCTGACGTATTGTTATTTATATTTAGTATTTTTGGATGACGAAAATGTTTCTAGCAAGTTTTTAGACAAGGAATTTATATTGGATCCTATAATGAAATTTTGGTTTGTTTTTCATGCCATTTTGATTTTTGTTTTAATGTTTGTAAAGCAGCCGTATTACGGCAAGTGTATAGTGCATAACGAGAAAGTGTTTTTGATCTGTCAAGTCTTAGAATACCAGACATAATTTAAAATCTCTTGTGTCTGGCCACCGCTGCGACTCTAAAGTTATAGTTTTTTTAATGAAATACTCTACAGTTTCTCGAGAGTTTCATATGAAGTTATGCCCATCTAAACTGATGAAAGTAGCACTACAGGTTATATTGATAGTAGCCACCAAAAATTCTTTCGCATGACAATAATACTCTACATTATTATATCTTCTTCCCATAAGTCACGTCGTGGGTTGAAGTCTAGGTGAGTAAGTAAGTAGTAAGTAAGCTAGTCTAGGCTGTCGAAGTCGCAGTCGGAATCTAGGTATTTATAAAATACCATTATAATTATGACCATTGATATATATGTTTATCTCAATGACTGCAACGATGAAGTACTGTTTGATAGAGCTTTTGCCATTGCGAAAATGTAATCACTAAGTTGTCCTTACTTCATTGTTAAGCCCAATTGCTTGGAAATGGAGCAATCAGAGAAAACTTGTTCCATCCAGTTTTTAAATTGCAAAGGATGTGTTGTGTTTATAGCATTTCGCAATAGCGACTAGTTGAGGGGCCTGTTTTAAATGTCGGCGAGTATCCACGAATGCGCTCGTCTAACTTTAGCTGTTTAGAGTGATTTGTAACAACTAACGCAATAACAGCTGTATGTTGCTGTATTCATTGTTAGATTTGTTTGAGAATGTTGATAATTAAATGTATGTTTTACAAGTAATGTCAACATCTGTTTTTGAATAATTGGTTTAGTGTGTGAGTGAATTCGAAGCGGTGGATCCCGAAATCTAGGGTTCGGTTCCCGCTTGTGTCATAGATATATTTTGTTATACATTTCTAAGTAAAGAAAGTGGTTTGTATGCGGGGTTGGATTCGTCCTCTCTTGGTTGCTTATTCGTGATACTCTAACATAGTTGACTGGAAAAACAGGCATGCCTTATTATCTATACTAATATTATAAAGCTGAAAAATTTGTTTGTTTGTTTGGTTGAACGCGCTAATCTTACGAACTAATGGTTCGAATTGAAAAATTCCTTTAGTGTTGGATAGCCCATTTATCGATATAACATCACGCTACGACCAATAGGAACAGAGCATATATGAAAAATTTTGCAACAACGGTGCAAATTTATATATAATATATATTTATTGAAAATCTCTTATGTGAAGCAGACGAAGTTGCGCGGGTCAGCTAGTATTACATAAAATACATCTATCTATTTACGTATCATGTCTGTGGCGAAATAATAGATACAAGAATAATGCAAACTGAACGATATCTGATAATGAAAGAATTTTGGCCACTCGGCAATCGAATTCTTCACCGACCATTTGTAAACGTGATCATTTAAACTACAACGCAATGCGTAAAGATTAATGAATAATATAATTATGAGTTAATAGCGTATAATCTACATAAACACACTGATTATTATAATTAATAAAATGAATATTCGGTTAATTAGAGTCATATTAATTGAATTATTAATTAATTATATGCTGTCTTATTATGTTACTAGACAATATATTATAGGATGTTTGTTAATAATAAATTATATAATAAAGTACTACACTAAAATTCATTAAAATATATTTAACCATAGTTGGTTTCCCGTAAAAACGTACGTAAGATACAAAGATATATAGAATACTAGATTTTGCATGCGGCTTTCATGATGATCGGTCGAGTACTTAACGCCTGAAAGCGTGATAAACAAATAAACAAACAAACTCATATTTGCATTTATAATATTAGTTAAGTTAGGAGTTAGGATTAGGATTATTGCTCGCATCGCGATCGCCCAGACTCTTTGATTGAGAGATAAAAGTAAAGCCTAGATAGCACGTAGGACGAGTACAAAAAAGGATGGAAGACAGCATAATCATAATAATAATAATTGTTTCGTTTACCAATGAAGGAAGCAGATATTAAGGTTTTTATAATGTTAAGGTTTTTATAATGTTAAGGTTTTTATAATGTTCTGAATGGTGAGAAAAGATTAGCAACTATGTCTGCATAATTGATTAATCTATGGCTTACTAATTGTAAGTTGGTAGGTGAGACCTAGACCTAGAAATGGGACAGTAAGTATACAAATAGGGTGGCCGTTTCATACGCCGGGGTCGCGACCGCATGTGCAAATGATTCGCGCGGCCCCGTCGATAGTGGTTTTGTCGAGGAACACCGTGGTAGGTTTAGTCGGTATTCCGGGAGGTACATTATCATCTTAACATCTTCTTTTACCCCGGCGAGTCCGACATAACCCCTCCGCCCGCCCCGCGGAGGGGTAAGTGTCATGCATTAACCCACGTAAAAAAAAAGTAAAGTATGCAAATAGGGTTAATAATATCGTATGTTATATTTATTTAAAAACAAAGCTTCAAATATTATAAGAATACCTAATTTATTTGTATTATAATACAGAATAGGAGTAGATGAATATGTATTAAATACAATAAATAAAGTTATTTCAAAATTAATAATTTATAATATCCTTTTTGTCTAGAGCCCGCTCCTTACTTCAAGTTACATTCTGTTAGTAACTTACATAAGTGCACGTACTACTATATATACTATATTATATTAGACATATATGTATTTATCAATTTATTAAAATTTTTACCAAATCATCATCATCATCAGGCTATAATAGTCCACTGCTGGACATAGCCCTCCCCTAATGAGCGCCATAGCGCCCTGTCTTTGGCTTGCCGCAAACCAAATATCAATGTATAATACTAGTATTCAATATTTGATGTTATACTTTTAATGAGATGGCATGTATGACTTTAAAATAGACAATATAGATGAAAGAGATTGAAAGAAAAGCTTTTATCAAGCTGGACCCGAATAACATGGTTTAAGTGTACGATATTTATGACGATGAAAGATATTTATAAGCATATTCGTTTAGTAATGTTGTCGCAGCGAAAATAAATTTTTATTTATTATTATTATAGTTCAGTATGTATACTCACTTTTCTTCAACTGACACACTAAACACTATTGTATCATACAGTTACTCTTCACCACAGAAATACACACTTGAATCAATTTCACCGGCCCCGCAATATGGCGCACTATGTGACTAATGCCAGTACAATGAGCAAGTGTCAATACATAATAAATAAACATTAGACACCTTGAGGCTTCCAGGATCACTTTATTTAAGCGAAAATATTCAAATAGTCTATTGTTATGCAATCCGTGTTTCCACTTCACCAAAATGATTTCTTTTAACAACATTTAAAGCATGAAGATCGTCAAATACAAATCCTGAAAAACACGTTATTTGGTGAATTGAGCGAAGAATCGGTGTGACCGCGATGTTTCATAGGCCAAGAGTGTTGCACAAGTAGCCGCATTGTTTACGTGGCATTGTCCAGTTGTCCCATCGGTCCGCCTCGTACGTGCGTACTTGAATATATTTAAATTTGGAGATGCCACCAGGATGAAGCAAGCGTTCCACCAACTACTATAAATGCCGTTAGTGTCAAACCGAGGGTACAGTTCACAGCTCTAAGCATCCCTGAACACATCTCAACAAACATCAGAAATGGCATTCAAGGTACGGAGCGCGGTTGGATTTTGTGAAGTGCATTCTTTCAGTGTGTGTGAAAGTGATAGAGATTTATTACAGTGATTTTGTAGAAAACGGCATTATTTACCATTTTTACAAATTCAAAGAATGTTTTAAATAACAATAGAATCAATTAACTTTTCAGTGCTACAAGCTTTCTCCTTCAACGCAAAAAAGAAATGCACCTAAACTGATATCGTCATACGGTAATAGAGTTAATTACACGTTTTATTCTTGTTACAGTTGGTAGTTCTTTCTTGCCTCATGGCCCTTGCCCACGGCAGCGCAGTCCCAGCAGCAGCCTATGCAGCAGCTCCCATCGCAGCGGCACCTATCGCATACGCGACGCCCGCCGTCGCTGCTCGGCTTGAGGAGTTCGATGTGCCGCAGTACAGGTTCGGATACGATGTATCGGATAGTTTGACCGGTGACTACAAGAGTCAGACCGAGGAGCGCGACGGTGACTTGGTGCGAGGACAATATTCTTTCGTGGAATCTGACGGCACTCGCCGCGTCGTCGACTACGCCGCTGACCCTGTTAACGGTTTCAACGCTGTCGTTCGCAATGAGCCTCTTGTCGCCGCCGCTCCAGTCGCTGCCGCACCCGTGGCAGCTCAACCTGCCCCTGCGCCAGTTATTGCCCGCTACGCTGCTGCCCCGGTGGCTGCTCCTGCACCTGTCTTCGCCCGGTACGCCGCCGCCCCTGCACCGGTAGCTGCACCCGTGGCTGCTCCTGCGCCTGTGTTCGCCCGCTATGCCACTGCTCCTGTTGCCCGTTATGCGTCTGCTCCCGTCGTAGCTGCCCGCTACGCCGCCCCTGTAGCGGCCGCATACAGGGCTGCATATACTGCCCCAGTTGCCGCCGCATACCCTGCCCCAGTAGCTGCCGCGTACTCTGCCCCAGTCGCCGCTGCGTACCCTGCCGCAGCCTACTCCGCAGCTTACACTTCCCCTGTCGCGTACAACGCGCCTTTCGCTACCGCTTACCCAGGACCTTACACCGCCGCGTACACTGCTCCCGTCGGTGCTCCCCTGGCGGCGTACGCTGCTCCGATAGCGCGAGCAGTCCCCACAGCGGCTGCTCCCGCCGCTGTCACCACCGTCCGCGCCGCACCCGCTAAGCTCGTGCAGCCCACCTCCGCCGCCGGTTACCGATACCCTTGAATGCCATACTCTGACTAAATGATAACTGTATACCTCTAAGACTTGACTTTTGTATATACCCTAAGTATTAGTTATTTTTGTTTATTTTTTATGAAACGAAATAAAATAAATGAATGAAATATTAAATATCGCTTTTAATTCACATGATTGAGTCTAAGAAAGACACGAGTGCCATGGTATCAATTCTTTCGGTGCATATAGAATGCTGTAAATCCATTATGTAACCTAAATAAGGTTTAACCTAAGCCGAATTTTATAAATCCCTAGACTGACGCTATAGCAAGGCTAAGAATAAGTACGGCACGCCTCTACATGTATTTAACCGAAGATTCAGCTAAACCCTATCCTTACTATACTTCCCTTACGTAGTAGCAATGATCGATCAGATACAGTCAACTTTACGCTGTGTATCTTCTTATGCTACTGAAAAAAAAAGTTCAGCCCACCGTTTACAGTATCAGGGCTAACACTCACGTGTTACCGACCGTAAGTAAAATAAAGATGGGTTGAAATAAAAGATATGTGAGCTCACGGGACTCTCACACACCGAGTGAAACGCAGTGACAGAGTTAAAATTCTTACACTGTTGGTTTGTTGCTCGGACAAGTCGGTCCATTCGTGCTGCAGCCACAGAAGGAAGTCGCTGTTTTGCCAGTGAATAGAGAGAACTGCGTTTATTTAATTTTATCTTTTGTGGCAGGGCCGCGACTTTTTTTATTAAAGGGTGAGTTGACGAGTGCATGGTATCCTCGGTGTTCAAGTGGTTACTGGCTGCGGTATCAGTTGACTATTTAGCGTGTATTTGGATATTTGGCACTGTTGAATCATTTCCTTCAAGATTAAACGTCTGATGTATCTAATAACAGCATCTAATGCTTGTTGATTGAAACTAATTTTTTCTAAGATGTACCATATTTATTTAATCTAAATTTAAAATTTGCTGCTATTTAAATGGAAATTAATTTATGCCTTTACGATAGAACTTCGGGGATCTAGATTCGATTAACTGGTTAAAAACATTTTATACTGACTGCCAAAAAATTTATCACGCAGAAAATTGTCCAAATCACGGAAATAATGGTAGTCTGTTGGAGCAAGGTCTGGCGAGTACGAAGGATGACGTATGGTTTCTTACTGCAGCTCCTTTAGAGTTACAACGGTTTCTCGTGCAGTGTGAGGTCTTGCGTTATCATGGAGCAATAATGGTGAAGATCGATTCACGAATCGTGGCTGTTTCACTGCCAGTTTTGCCATCATTGTTCGAAGTTCGGCACAGTAAATATCTGCTGTTATTGCTTGATCAGACCTGAGAAAGCTGTAGTGAATAACACCATGAAGAGACCACCAAACAGGTACTACTTCCTTTTTATTGATAAGCTTTGCTTTAGGGCACTGTTGCGGCGTTTGACCTGGGGTCAGCCATTGCATTTTTCGTTTAAGGTTATCGTAACTACTTTTCGTCACATGTCACAATTCGATCCAAAATTCCTTCATTCTGTACCGATTCAACAAGGCAACACAAGTTTCAACACGCATTTCTTTCTACAGATCAGTCAAATCATGAGGCATTTTTAATATTCTTTTATTTTATTTATTTGATGCAAATGAGCCATAATTGCAGGTAGGGTAACGTTAAACCATGCCGCTGATTTCTGGGTAGTTTAACTCAGATCGGCTTCTACCATCTCCTTCAATTCAGCGTTATTCACCTGTGTGGGCGGTCTTCCACGTGGCTCGTTCTCCAAGTCGAAGTTTCCATTACGTAAGAGTTTAAACCAAAAATGCACGGTGCGATCATTAGCAGTCTCCTCTCCAAACGCAGCGTTGATATTGCGAGCCGTTTCTGCCGCGTTAATTCCGCGTCGAAACTCGTATTAAAAAATGACTCGGATTTTCGAGGTATCCATCTTACCCGTCTAAGCTGAATAAAAACAGCAATTGAAAATCGAAAATCGAATGTTGCACATTTTTTAAAAGAAGATTTTATAGTATCATGTGAAAAAAGTTTCACTCGAAAATCTTACACCATGAAGGTTTTATGTCAATTCAAAGTATCTATTACTATGCAACGGCAACTTCATACTTTAACCCCTATTATAATCGCGAATATTAGTCTAATCTGTACCATTAGTTCATCAGAACTCAATCGCTCTACAATATCACTATGGCATTCAAGGAAATTGCAATCACTAGAATTGCAACTTTTAATTGAATGTCGTTGAATATGAACGAGATATTCTAATTTGTTTACATTATCTGTAACAGATTTCATGCTGTTTGTTGACTGGAGTATATTATATTTTACTTTCTTTCAGTTAGTAGTATTGGCGTGCTTGGTGGTGGCCGGCGCCGCCGGTCTAGTGCTGGGCGCGCACGTGTCGTACGCGGCACGGGCGCAGCTGGTGCACGTCGCGCCGCTCGCGTATGCCGCGCCCGTCGCCAAGGTGCTCGCGCCCGCCGCCAGACTCGACTACTACGACGCGCACCCCCAGTATAGCTTTGCGCACGACGTGCAGGACGGCGTCACCGGCAGTCGCGAGTCGCAAATTGGAGTCCCGAGAGCCAGCACAAGAGCCACGACGGAGACGTGGTGCAGGGCTCGTACTCCGTGGAGGACCCAGACGGCACCAAGCGCATCGTGTACTACATCGCTGACCCGCACAACGGTTTCAACGCTGTCGTGCACAGGGAACCCGTCGGTCACGGCGCTAAGGTTGTTGCCCCCGTCGCCAAAGTCGTCGCACCAGTGACTTATGACGCCCCCGTTACCAAGGTTGTCGTTCCTGTATCTTACGCCGCCAGCCCCTTTGTTCACCACGCTCCCGTCGTCCACGCTGCCCCCGTAGCCCACATTGCATACTCAGCTGCAGTTTACCACCACTGAATAAGTAATTGTAAACTGTAACTATTTATTTATTTAGTTTTACAATTCCGAGTAAATACATTTATTTATAATATTGTCTTCTGTTTACGCGAATGTTATTCATTGAAATTAAACTACTATATACGGATTTTAACGCATTATTTATTTTACACTTTATTACAATTTCAATATTTATAACAGTTTCAAAATTTTGTAATAAAGTGTAAAATAAATAACACGATAAAGTACGTATATAGTAGTTTAATTTCAATACATTTATTTACTTTAATACAGTGTTTTTGTGATACCAGTTAAAACGCCTTTTTGGTTTAAGATTAATTTGGCATTTTTATAAAAGATAGAAAAAGCATATCGTAATATTAATGACATTTGCATGAATCTGTCTAACGCATACATCGCTTTTTTGCATTACTTATTCAGAACGGCTACCTATTACCATACGTCGGCACCATAGAGTTTTATACCTACATGACTAAGTTTATACATAGAAGCTTTATATCTGAAAAGGGTAGGCAGAGGTACATTTATTAGTCTGCCTACCATTTCGTAGATATATCAACATTTTAGACAGCTATGGTTTTATGTAATAGGTGACGAGTGCATTGCTGTCTACAAAATGTCTTGTCACAAATACTTAATAATACTGGAATCGAATCTGAGTCCGGCGCGTCAGTCGCATTTTCGTGGCTATGAGTGCCCGAGGCCCAATCACCCTCTTTCGCTCTTCCCGCTCTCCTTCCCACTTCCTTTCCTAAAGGGTTGGTAATGCGCAAGTGATGTCCCTGGTGTTGCAGGCGTCCATAGGCTGCGGTGGCCACTTGCCGTCAGGTGGGCCGTATGCTTGTTTGTCAACTTAGTTGTAAAAAAAAAGAAAATGACTATTGTAATAATTGTAAATAGATAAAAAGACGGTCCTTGGACCCACATATAGATAAAATTACTCAATAAGCCCGTTGTAGTCCACTGCTGGACATAGGCCTCTTCTATTTTACGCCACAACATACGTCTTTTGTCTTCCGCATACAGTCTGACCCGGCTAAATACGTTTAGATTTTTTATGATTATATTAATCATTAGCCTAGTGGGCGACCGTTGGACTGCCACGCAGAGGTCTCGAGTTCGATCCCAAGGATCATCGACTTCGCATCTCTGACTTTTTGAAGTCATGTGTGTATTAAATAGTTAATTATCGCTCGCTTTAACGGCGAAGGAAAACATCGTGAGGAAACTTGCATGTCTGAAAGTTCTCCATAATGTTCTTAAAAGATATGTGAATTGACCTAACTGACACTGACTACTGAACAGGGCTTACATATGCGTTTTGAAGACATCTGTCACCCGTAAATCAATTTATAGATAAGTACTGAATTACGTTAAATAATATAAACAAGTATTTAAAAAGCCAGGTTGACTGTTGAAATATGCTGATGGCAATATATGCCTATGAATACAAGTCGTTGAATGGATGGCGCAGTGCATTACGAGGTAGCCTCGCCACTGCTACTGCGCCGAATGTTGTAGGTTCAAATCTATGTATCCTGGTGTTCTATGTGTCCGTTGTTTGAATGTTTGTAAAGTCCCACGCGACACAGGAAATTAATTATACCTAGGGCGGGACTTGTCTCTTATAAAATTTTATGAATAACTACATTTTCTAGTCGGGTAAGTGGTAGGTCGGGTAGGTACGGTTATAATCAGTGATCGGAGTAGGTAGATTGAAATGGGGTCATTGATCTGAAACGTATATATTAATATGGACATTCCTCCGGAATTGCTGGATTATTTAAAAAAAACCGGTACTTATGTAGGAATTTTATTCTGCCAGAGTGGAAGGAGTCATTTGATGATTTGCCATCCTCAAAAAAAGGTAGGAATTGTAATAAAATGAGCAATATTATTCTTTATTATTCTTCATATTTTTTTAACGGCGCACAGTCACGATTTGACAAAACCCAACGACCAATCAGAACAAAGGATCATGGGTGGTACAATAACCGGTTATCAGAACAATGCGTACGCCCGCCGACGACGTGCCAGGTAGCTCACTCGTTTACTTCGGTTCGTAGAGTGCGCATCTTTGTTTGTTACTGTGTTGTGAAAACGTTACTTGACCCTGGCTAGTGCACATACTGACTTCTGGAATCTGCTCTAAACCACGATTTGGCTCGAATATACGGACTCAGATTTTTCACTATTGAATTGGATCTACATATTTAAACCAAGCTTTGGTAAGTAATATTTTACTAGTTACAAGGAGTATAAAGCATGTTTGGATGTACTATAAGAATATTTTTAGTATTGTGTTTGTTCGCTTAACCTGCTGAACATACCATGAGTCTTAATATTGTTAAATCTTTAATAGAGTATGAACCAGTGAGCTTAGTGCGAAACAAAATTATGATATTCTAGTAATGTAGTCGCAATTCAGCTAACTCCACTATTAACCGACATTTTACTGGAATCCGTATATAATTTGAATGCCCTGTGTCCTCTTGCAATGTATTGGTAAAATAAATTACTATAGGCCTTATCTACTTCTCTACAAAATATTCTACGTAACAAGCCCTTTCATTTGATACCCATATTGATGGGATTGAAAAAAAAAAATAAGTTGTCCGCCATCTTGTAGCGGCAGCCATTTTGGATTGACAATAATATTGAATATACATAATTGTATTGTCACCGGAATCAAAGGCGAATACCAAATTTTAGATCAATCGGTTGACAGGAAGAGGGTGAAATTTCAATGACTAAATTTGATCCACGAAAAATAAAACAAACGGAGTAAGCTAAATAAACTAAATAAAATGTAATTTTTTCATGTCTTTGTTTTAGGTGATATATACGAGGTTCCATCTCTAAAACAAAGTTCAGATATGGCAAACGTCAAGGCTGAAACTGTAGAAAAATGAATATCCGGTCATCCCGAACTACTTTACGATCACGCTAGTGGTACAATATACTGTTCAAAATGTGAAAGCCATTTGAAAACCATAAATAAAGGAAACGTTAAAAGACATATCGAAGGAGCAGTACACCAGGGAAAGTTTAAGCGGCCCGAAGAGGAATTTTATTTCGATCTTATAAAATTTCTCATTTTGTGCAATATTCCGTGGTCTCAGATAAAAAATACTACTTTCAAGATTTCTTTAAAAAATATATGTGTAGTACCTGTTGTTGTACGTGTACTAATCGTACTCTGCCAGATGAATCACAGTTACGGAAAGTTTACTTGGACAAGTTTTTTAAGAATAAAATCAATTCAATTCGGCAAAATTATAAAAATGAGAAACTATGGATATCATTAGATGAAACGACAGACTTTTTAGGTCGCTATATAGTCCATTTTTTAATAAAACCATTACATCCTAGCAATTTGACTAGACCTTATTTGGTAGCATGTAAAATGCTAACTGTAGTTAATGGACAAACAATCACGCAATTTGTGTTAGAATGTTTGGAAAACTTTTGGGAAGATTCTTTTGAATCGAAGGTAGGTAACATTCTTGTCCTCTGCACTGATAGCGTTGCATATATGCTGTCTGCAGGAAGAAATTTAAAACAATACTTACCTGAAATGAAGCACGTAACATGTTTGGCGCACTCTCTTCATCGCGTATCTGAGCAAATTAGGTTAGAATATCACGATGTTAACATTTTAATAGCAAATGTTAAAAAGGTATTTTTGAAAGCCCCAAAGTCAAAATTTTAAAAGAAAAATATCCAGATTTGCCGCTACCTCCCCAACCAGTTGTTACAAGATGGGGCACTTGGTTAGAGGCAGCATTTTATTACGCTCAAAACTTTGAAAAAATAAAAGAAGTATTATCTTGTTTAAGCAGCTCTGATGCGGTATCTATTCGAGAGGCAAAAAATATTATAGAAAAAGAAAATTTAAAAGAAGATTTAAATTACATTAAAGACAATTATTTTATAATTCATTTGTCTTTAAAAGAATTGCAAAAGCATAATTTATCGTTGACAGATTCACTTTTAGCATTTGACAACGTCAGAGATGCTATAAATCAGTGCTATTCAGAAAATATAAAAAATAAAATAGAACGTGTTATGGAAGGAAACCCAGATTTAGACACACTTAGAGAATATAGTGAGGCCATTGAAAAAAATGAAGCACATAATTTAATACCTTTTTTAAAATTTGCTCCTTTGACTTCGTCAGATGTAGAACGGTCTTTTTCCATTTATAAATGGACTTTAGATGTTAAAAGAAATAGGTTGAAAATAGAAAATATAGAGAAACTCATAGTTATATATTTTAATTGTAAAGATCAGGATTACCAGGATGCTGACATTGTAATCGATGAAGATTAAAAATGTGAATAAATGTAAAATGTACATATTTAACAATAAACAATGTTGATTTTTATCTTTTTTCTTTATTCTACCCCTTTTTTTTGGTCCTAAAATCTGACTAAAATCAACCTGTTCCTTCGTATGCCCTTTACGTTTCAGAGTCGTGGTGCATCCTTAGAACAGTCTCACGACCCCAGCAGGCATTGGCCCTCTATGGGGCCCCGTCATGTATTCTACCCTTAATGCAAATTACCATGACCCCTATGAAAATATTTAAATTTAAGTGCAACAATTTATGTCTATCTATAAAAGTTCTAGCCATAAAAGGCTAAAAATAAAAAAATAAAAATTAAAGCGTCGATCGGAATTCGATTGTTTTTATTATTCAACAGATAAATAATGAATTAATTTAGTTTTGATACCTTCCTTTAAATTTTGAATTGAGTAGGAATAATATCACTACCAACATTAACAATATTTAATTGAATCCGGAAATACCGGAATTACTTTCCGGGAAAATGGCTTATCCATGTTATTCTTTCTGTGTGCATTTATGATACAAGTACCAAAAATCAATCTACCTACTCCGATCACTGGTTATAATACATTTTTTGTCGCCTTAGTGTCTTATGCTTAGCTATGACTATCCTGCGCACGCTTGCAATAATAGAGATACAGCTTGGGCGATCGCGCCTTTACAAAGAAAAGTCTGTGCGCTGTCAGCACAAGAGCCAATATGACCAGTTCCTTTGATGATACTAGATCACCTTTTTATGGAAGCTTTATACGAGGTTTCAAGATTCCAATAAATAAGCTAAAAATGTTTATAAATTACCTCTATTTGTCTTCTCTTTATTTCAGTAACTAATGGAGTCGATTAGAAAATATTACAATTACTAGAAGTAACTTGAATACAAATTAAAAAGATAACAATGGATTATCCTCAATAAGGGCGAGCCTATTAGAGATGAATCTAAGCTACGTCGTGCGTCGTATACATATGTACGTGGCACCTAAAAATAAAGCTTCTTAAATATGAAAGTGGCAGATACATATCATCTGACTTATGTAGGCATTTAATATAATAATAATATTACCACCGTATATAAACTGCCCCACTGCTGTCTACAGGCGTTTTCACAGTACGAGAAGGGTTAGGCTATCTTCGAGAACATTATGGAGAACTCTAAGACATGTAGGTTTCCCACGATATTTTCCTTTACTGTTAAAGCGAGTGATAATAATCTAATTAATACGCACATTACAATGCGATAAACGAGAATACAGCAAAAGTTAAAATTGGGTGAATATAATGAAATATTAGATTTGAATAATGCTGATTCAATTAATTTCTAATCAGATAGACGAGGTGATTTAATTTAAGCGTATACTGTACATTTTAGAAGTATTTATTTGCATGGCATGGAATTAATTAAATGCAAAACTTTTTCATGTCAATTGACATGAAAATTTATTAGTTTTTAATTTGCAAACATAATGAACAATTTTGATTGTGTATATTTTAAACTTACGATGCTATTCATCGCCAAAATTTTACAAGCCAAAAAAATGAAAATTTTTTTGGCTTGTTGCTTGACTACCAAGAGATTGCTTTTAGCGATAGGGCCAAGCATAATTTGTACATAATTACCTGCTATATTTATGTAAACATAAGTAAATTGATATACAATAATGATTATTCTCATCTAATATATATATCTGTAACTGTAAAGGAAAATGGAGCGCTTGTTTGATTACAACGACTGTAATGACGGTCTTTGACTGTAATATAGAGTTGTGGTTTAAGTAGTCAACTCGTTGCTGCGATTGCGCCGAGTGTAGGGGGTTCGATCCCTACACGGGTGCCCACGGGTCCCTACATATTAAGTGTGGCACAATTAGTTGTTCCGACACTGAGTTTTCTTTGTTTCTGTTGTTTGAACGTTTGTAAAGTATTAATGACGCTTAAACCACACGATCATTACACACTACCCCAGACACGATGCTTTGCCCGCTAATAATACCGCTGATAGCTAAAGAACCGAAATCGTAGCATTTTCCAATATTTTAATAAATAAAATGATAAAAGATAAAAGAAGAAATATGATTCAAAGGATAGTCTAGTATTTATTACTGGAATTAATAAGCAATATTTACATCCATTTTATACTTTATATTTGTTACAATGTTGTACTAAAATGTATGGGTGCTGCCATACATTTTAGTACCATATGTTATATTCTATAGCAATTGGAAAACAATTTTACGATTTCACTCTATATACATACGATTCTAACGCATATATTTCTTCACTAATTGGTAATAGGCACATTCATATGGGTTTTTACTAGGATACGCTTAACGTCTTCGGAGTTTAGTTACAAACTTATATGTAAAGAAGAATTTCTATCGTAATGCATAACTACTAGCACGTATATTACGGCCGTAGAATTCCAATACGATCTTCGCTGTATTCTTTCCCATAAAACAATTTAGTGATGCTTGTAGATGTAAATAAAGTCATATTGTAACTCGAAAAACACTAAACATTTTAAACATTATGAGTAATTCTTTAAAATGTTTAGTGTTATACTAGCATTTAGTTTATTTGATCTATATCTCATTCAAAAGATTGAATTAATAAGTACAATGTCAAGACCCGTTGTAGGGACATTGTGTCATGTACCTAGGCATTAATCTAATTAAGATATGTAGATAAAACATTATTTGATTTATTTCAATAATTGTCGGGTTTGTCTAAGTTACGTTACGTTAAATCGAAACCTACACGATTACATATTGACTTTAAATTATAATGAGAATAGTTTGTATGTTTATTAATGACACAGTTCTCCTCATTAAGCAACACAATTTAAAAAAGTGTAACGTTTAATTTCAATAATTTCACGTGGCATTGTCCAGCGCGCGACGCATCGGCCGCCTCGTACGTGCGTACTTGAATATATTTAAATTTGGAGATGCCACCAGGATGAAGCAAGCGTTCCACCAACTACTATATATGCCGTTAGTGTCAAACCGAGGGTACAGTTCACAGCTCTAAGCACCCCTGAACACATCTCAACAAACATCAGAAATGGCATTCAAGGTACGGAACCCGTTTGGATTGTGTGAAGTGCATTCTTATAGTGTGTGTGTGAAAGTGATAGCGATTTATTACAGTGATTTTGTAGGAAAAACGGCAACATTTACCATTTTATAACTTATAAAGTAATTCAAAGCGATAATAGAATCAATTAACTTTTCAGTGCATTAAACTTTCTTCTTTATAGTGGAAAAGAAATTGCAACTGAATCTATAATTACCATTAATAGCGTTATTACCAATATGCTTTTACCTCTGAAGTTTGTGTGTGAAAGAAAATAGATGTGAATTGATAGCATTATTTATACAGTTTGTTTATGTTACAGTTGGTAGTTCTCTCTTGCGTCATGGCCCTCGCCCACGGTAGTGCAGTGCCAGCGGCCATCGCAGCGGCTCCTGTCGCAGCAGCACCCGTCGTCGCTGCCAGGATCGAGCAGTTCGACGCCTTTCCGCAGTACAGGTTCGGCTACAACGTAGCAGACTCTCTCACTGGCGACTACAAGAGCCAGTCTGAGCAGCGCGACGGAGACCTGGTGCAGGGACAGTACTCTCTGGTGGACCCTGACGGCACTCGCCGTGTTGTCGACTACTCCGCTGACTCAATCAATGGTTTCAACGCTGTCGTGCGAAAGGAGCCTCTGGTGGCCGCAGCCCCCGCTGTGGTGGCTGAACCCGCCGTGATCCCCGCTCGCATCGCCACCGCACCAGTCGTTGCCCGCTACGCCGCGGCCCCCGTCGCTCCCGCAGCAGTAGCTGCCCCCGTCGCCGCTGCCCCAGTTGTCGCTGCCCGCTACGCCGCTGCTCCAGTCGCTGCTCCAGCCGTAGCTACCCGCTATGCCGCTGCCCCTTACGTCACTGCCCCCTATGCCGCTGCCCCCTATGCCGCTGCCCCTTACGCCACTGCGCCCTATGCCGCTACTCCCTTCGTAGCCGCCCGCTACGCCGCCGCTCCCGTGGCAGCTGCATACAGGACTGCTTACCCCGCTCCCGTGGCGGCTGCCTACACCACTGCATACGCGTCTCCATTCGCCGCTGCGTACACCGCTCCATTTGCTGCCTCATACAGTGCTCCTGTAGTAGCGGCGTAAATCACAACATTGAATGCGTATTACTAAGAACATTACACTTGAAGGCTTGAACTGTACATATGACTGTTTATTATAATTTGTTTTATGTTTTTTATGAAAAGATTAAAGATTGAGATTTGAAACTAAAATGGTTTTTTATAGGTATAATCCCTATATTCTATGCTCTGATGAGGTATATATAAAGCGATTGAGTGGAATTTCACAAAGACTTATAGTTTATTCTACTTTATTCTTTTAATTGCTTTAAATTTTAGGTATTTGTGTGATTTGTTTTAGTTATAATTTAAACATTATATTTACATATATATACATGGCTAAATATTGAAAAGAAATATTTGTAATATGTATAAATGGAAAACAAAATAAAAGCACGGCACTGCACACTTTGGCGGATTGCTCCGCCTTGGCATCGCAGCGCCGTGAGTTGATCACGGCAGTCGGATTGGTTGCCCTCTCGCTCCCGGCCGTAGTTCAGTCTATGGTCCGGAGTGAGAGGTCGTGGAACGCCGTCGCCTCCTTCTGTGAGGAAGTGATTTCCATCAAGGAGGCGGCGGAACGGGAGAGGGAGCTCTTAAACCCTCTCCCCAACCGCAGAGCCGGGCGCCGGAGGGCGCGAGACAACCTCCAGCCACCCTGAGGTTTGACCTGGGGGTGGGGGGCTTCGTGGGCCTGTCCACCACCCGTTCAGCACCAGGTCCGAGAGGCGGCGTGCGTGTTCCCACGCGCGCCTCTGTGTCGAGTCTGTCTAGGGGGAGAGTAGGGAATAAGTGAAGTGACCATAGAGTAGGTCTTATCATGTAGTGGCCTGCCGTTTCATACGCCGAAACCTCGGCGGGGTCGCGACTGCATGTGCAGCATGTGTTTGTCGAGGAACACTGTGGTAGGTTTAGTCGGTATTCCGGGAGGTCCATTATCATTTCAACATCTTTCTTTTACCCCGGTGAGTCCGACATAACCCCTCCGCCCGCCCACGCGGAGGGGTATGCGACAATGCATTCCCCCACGTAAAAAACAAAAAAAAGCGTCGTTAAATACCTCAGCATCGCTGTCGAGTGGAAAAGTGCCTAGCAGATAGGCAGCATTGCCACGTTCAATGGCTGAAAACATAGTCAACTCTGAATGGAGCGTCAGCACCTCAGACGGCTCAAAAACGTAATTACGCATAGAAAGTTATGTCAATTGTAGATTATTTATAAGAATTATAAGATTATATTAAAAAATATATTGTGTACAAGCATCGATATTTTTCACTATCTAAACAAATTTCGAAGCAGGTCCGGTTATTTTTATATAAATACTAGATTTTACTAGCCAAGGTAGGTTTGTAATTACTTATACGTGAGATGTCTTACTACAATCATAACATAAAATTGGCATGCAAAATTTACACACATAGACCACAGCACGCGGCATATGACACCTAATCCAAAAATAACAATAATTGTACATTATATTATCCTAATCATTTGATTGTCTTTTAAGGAGTCTACAAATAATATATTTAAAAATTTTTGCTTAGTTGAACTCTAAGTAAATATTTTAATAATTGTTTGTTAGTCATAGGCATGTGTTGAGTTAGATTGTAGTTTAAGTGGATGCTTACTTTCCTGTGTTGTAAACGCATAGATTGTACATAAGTAGAAAATAAGTTGATTGTAGGTTGAAGACACAAGAATATGCAATTATTTTTTAACTTTGTAGTGTGTTTTGTTTCAGAAAATTCATTTTGGAAGACGATTTTCTTTTTTGTAATTTTTTATGTTTATTTCTCGATTTTTAGTGGATCTGAAATTCGATAGCTGATTTTATTTGTTTGAATATGGGTAGACCTACAAAACGCGCTGCTAATATGAGATATCGCCGCTTAAATGAGATAAACGAAGAAAGGGAGAAACGCCTATCTCAAAATAGCAAATCTACCTCCAGGGCCATTCAAAAGAGACTTGTGACGAGCGCAAAAATAGGCTTTCGAAAATGCGGACTTACATAAAAAATGTTCTGGACAGGAAAAATCGAGTTATATAGTTTTAATAATTTTAGCCATAGTGCATCTCATGATAATTCCAAATACGTCCAGGATGCTAAGTTTTAGTCCGGAGTTCCGGTGCCTAATGGCTTCAGTATCATATCACATGTTGTATTACATATATAAATAATTTTGTTATTCGTTTCTTTTCTGCGTACCTTGTTGAGTTTTACAGTTGCACATAACCACATACTATTAAATGATATCAAAACCAATTTGGATTTTTGTAAATAATGCAAATATGTGATTGCAGCAATCACAGCAGATTTTCTGTAATTTATTAAAGAATTCAGTTGTATATCACTGAAGACCATCTAAACATCACTAAATTAGAATGGGACTACCTCTAAATACTACGATTTGCTTCCAAACCATCCAACACAGTTGTTTTTTTGTTCATTTTACATCGGCTTACTTATTTATTCACAACAAAAGAAATTGTGTTGAACATACATACATGTATAAATGAATCATTGTTAATATCAATTGCAAATAATTCAGTACTAGATTAATATAAATTTATGGATTCTTAATCTATTAAGAATTATAATATATTATTATCCCATTTGCGCCTGCCGTACCCAAAATAGGACACCTTGAAATCTGCCCTCAACTTTTTTATTTATAAGTTTTAGGTTGCTAATAATACATTTTTGTCGAGGTGATTAAAGTGTCTTATGTTTTATATCAAACATTTTGGATAACATCATTTATAAAAAGTATGTTAGCGTCATAAATAAAGTGAATTAAAGAGTTGCAGTAGTTACCAAATGTAAGTATTTATTTTTATATGTTCACGATAGTAAATTCTTAATTATTCTACATAACCTTATTGTTATTATACCTACCACCACCAGTCGACAAAAATGGATCCGGTCCAATCGCTCCTAAATCGTTGGCGGAGATTGTTCGAGAAGGGAAATGGAAGACACAGGCCCCGAGTGACCAGTGGGTTCGTGTCCAAAACAAAAAATCACGAAACTGTTTCGTTGGGAAGCGAGGAAAAGCGGAGCCGGAACCTGGAAGTAATTTCATGGCAGCGGAAACTAAGGTTCTCATGTACATTTATAATGTGGCGAAAGGCGTGTCCGTGTGTGACATCCGTACCTACATAATGAAGAAGACTAACATTGATGTTAAAATTGAAAAAATGGAGATGAAATTAGTGAAGGATTACGAATCTTACAAAATATTCGTACCTAAACATTTGTTAATAAATTTCCTGAGTGATATCTTCTGGCCAAAGGGGGTAGCCTATCGTAGATTTATAAACATTATCAGACGTGATAAGGTAAACGTCCGTGTGACTAGCGAGAATGTTGGCAGATCTAATTTATGAATAATATCAACTTGATAAGTTTTAACTGCAAAAATGTGATGAGATCAGTGGAATGTGTGCGGCAGCTTTGTCGCTCGGGTGATGTTGTGGCGCTGCAGGAGACGTGGCTAATGCCGCACGACCTTGGGTTCCTAGCCGCGATAGATGTCGACTTCGCCTGCACGGGTACGTCTGCAGTGGATACCGCGGCGGGGGTCTTACGCGGTAGGCCCTATGGCGGAGTTGCCCTACTGTGGAGAAAGGTTGCGTTTCCGACGGTAACCGTAGTGAAGTGTAATAGTGTGCGTCTCGCCGCAATAAAAATCGAACTTAGTGATCGTTCCATCTTGATAGTTTCTGTGTATATGCCTACCGAATCCAACGAAAACTTAGTGGAATTCACAGAGTGTCTCAGTGAAATGACAGCCATAATTGACAGTCACAATGTGGAGTCGGTGTTTATGTTAGGGGACTACAATGCGCACCCCGGTGAGTCGTTTGCTACCGAACTTTTAACTTTTTGTGCGGAACAATCATGGTCCTGTGTAGACCTGGAACTTATGCCGTCGGACAGTCATACGTGTTTGTCAGTGATGCGCACGGCTGTCGCCGCTGGCTCGACCACTGTCTTGTGACAGGTGCCGCGCGGCACTCCGTGTCCGCGGCCTCTGTGTTATATAATACCTATTGGTCTGATCATTACCCTGTATCTATACGATGTAATTTTAATTTACTTAAGCCTAAGATTTGTATACCTACTGTTTGTATAAATAAAGTAGTCTGGGGTGAACGTAACTCGACTCAGATATTGAAATTTAAAAATGTATGCCACTCTAGACTTCGTGTAATTGATTTTCCTTCAGAATTAAGAAGCTGCTCAGATAATATGTGTTGTAACAAAGGTCATAAAATCTTGTTAGATAACATGTATGACGAGATTATTTGTATATTGTCGGAGGCCGCTACATACAGTTATAATGTTACCGAAAAGCGTAAAGGTAAATACATTGCCGGGTGGAATAAGCATGTCCGCGGCACTCATGAGAGAGCTCGGCTGTGTTTTCAGGCTTGGTTGTATGGGGGTAAGCCCGAGGCTGGCCGTCTTTATAATGATATGTCTAAAACTAGGCGCGCTTTTAAATCAAAATTAAAGTGGTGTCAGAATAATCAACAGCAAATAAAAATGGACATTATTGCTGCACTTCACTCAAACAAGAATTTCGGTCAGTTCTGGAAAAACACCAATAAAATGAATCATAAGCCGGGCTTCCCCGTCAGTGTGGCGGGAGTGTACGAGCCTAGTGAGATCGCCACTATGTTCTCCCACCATTTCGGGGTGGACTCGCCTCTGGGGCCAGCGCGGCAGGTCCCCGATGCTGAGGAAGGTAGTGAGCGTAGTGTTCAGTTTACTACGAAGGAAGTCCGTGCGGTAATCAAGGGCATGGTGAGGGGTAAATCCCCGGGTCACGACAGCCTTAGCATCGAGCACCTGCAGCATGCAGGTGTACACCTATCAAGAGTGCTTGCTATGTTTTTTACCCTGTGTTTGGGCCACTCCCATCTGCCCGATAATCTAATGCGTACTATAGTTGTACCAATTATCAAAAATGAAACTGGTGACATCAGATGTAAACAACTACAGACCGATCTCTCTAGCCACAGTGGTCTCCAAAGTGCTGGACAGTCTGCTTGGTCAGCACTTGGATAAACATGTCTCGCTAAACGACGCGCAGTTCGGATTCAGACCCGGGCTTTCCACCGAGAGTGCTATCCTGTGCCTCAAGCAGACTGTACAGTATTACACGAGTAGAAGGACCCCAGTCTATGCATGCTACCTCGATTTATCAAAAGCATTCGATCTTGTATCGTACGATATTCTATGGGGTAAATTAAGGGATGAAACTTGTCTACCTGGGGAAATTGTGCTATTGTTTATGCATTGGTATAACAATCAAAATAATGTTGTAAGATGGGCAGGCTCTCTATCGGGGGAGTATAGGCTGGAATGCGGGGTGAGGCAGGGGGGCTGACCTCTCCTACGCTTTTCAGCCTGTACGTCAACCGACTAATCGATGAGCTCGGCAGCACCGGGATAGGGTGTCACATAGATGGAGTGTGCGTGAATAACATCAGCTACGCAGACGATATGGTGCTGCTGAGCCCGTCGATTGGTGCCTTAAGAAAGCGCCTGAAAATTTGTGAGTCCTACGCGGTGGCTCATGGGCTCAAATACAACACAAGAAAGAGTGAATAATGATTTTCAGGCCGGACAACAAGCGATACACATTCGTTCCGAATTTCACTCTAAGTGGTACAGCTCTAAACAAAGTCGAGCAATTTAAGTATTTGGGTCACTGGGTCACCGAGGACTTTAAGGCCAGTGTGGATATCGAAAGGGAGCGTAGAGCGCTGTCTGTCCGATGCAATATGTTGGCCCGCAGGTTTTCACGGTGCACGGGGACTGTCAAAGTTGCGCTTTTTAAGGCGTACTGTCAATCATTTTACACCTGCAGCCTGTGGGTTAACTATGCGCAGCGGACATACAGCGATCTGCGCGTTCAATATAATAACGCGTTCCGGGTGATGATGGGGCTGCCGCGCTACTGCAGCGCCTCCGCGATGTTCGCGGCGGCTGACACAGATGGCTTTGCGGCCATCATGCGCAAACGGTGCGCATCTATTATGCGCCGCACGCGCGACAGTCCCAACACCATCCTGCGCGCGCTGGTGGACCGGTGGGACTCTCCGATACTGGCGCGCTGGATACGACTGCACGCAGTCGTTTAGTGATTTGTTACTATGGTCGCGAAGTCCACCCGGACCTGCCACTAGTGTTTAGTTAATGCCATTATTTATTACTAATATTAGTTTGTAAGCTCGCAATTTTTACTAACAAATATGGATGTAATCTTAGGATGAATCTGAAATAAATGATTATTATTATTATTATTATTATTGAACACTTTGTCTATTTTGTAATAAAAATTTGATAAGGTTAAATATGTTGTTTACTGAACTGTAAACCACTTTTTTTGTTGGTGTCCCCAAATAGGGAGAGTGGGCACATAACGAGTAAGATATTCCTTTTTTACGAAGTTTTGATGAAAGATAAATATGTGGAAACGGCAATTCGCAGTAAACGACAACTATCATAGACTTCAGATGTTGAATTCGATATCGTTGCTCTTCCTCCAGAACCAAGTGTCCTCACTGACGAAGAAGAAGGCGATGAAGACAATATTGTTGCCAATGACATATATTTATTGTAGCAAATCGCAAGTTCCCAGCAATGAGCCGTTAGGTAAACGAGTTGTGGAAAACCTGTTGAATAAGCTAAACACAGATCCTAGAGATCATGTTATGTACTTCGATATTTTTTTACTAGCTTTGCATTACTACGGGATTTATGGTAATCTGGCTATCACGCTACAGGGATTGTTCGTGAGGGCAGGACCAGCAAATATCCTCTCAAACCTGTCAAAGAGATAAATAAGAAAGATTGTGCTGTCTTTGACTACCGGTTTGTTCGTTGGCTAGATAACAGCGTTTGTACAATGGGAACAAACTACGATGTCCTTCCATTAGGCAAAGTAAAGCATTGGCCTTCAAATCGTTTCTCAAGTTTCTTCACATCCTAGTGGAAGATCTCACCTTGTTCATTATTGGTAGCTCCAAGGTTAGGAGAAATAAAATAAGAATGAGAATGAAGAAAATACATTTTCAACGCCATGGGGTTGGAGTGTACGAAACGGGGCACAGAGGAAAAAGAACTTAAAATTTTCTGAAGTCGTTGTTTTTTTTATTCTATACTAATAAACGACTAAAAATAAACCAAAAGTCACCTTGGAATTTTTTGTCTAGGATGAATGGTTTGTGAAAAAATCGGCGATTTTAATACGACGATAAAATTTTAAATCGCTTTTGCCGTGTAACTATAAGAGATAGCAAAAAAATATAAAAGATAAAGATGAACATTACCAAATTTTCGAAACACGGAAGATTTTCGTCTTTTGCAATACGTGGGTGACGCTACAGGACAAGTCTCAAAAAGTTGCACATTCTTTGCTACACTCTAACCCTGAACTTGTAGGCAAGCTAACATAACTTGAGGTCAAGGTCACTGAACTTGAGGTCAAGGTCACTGAACTTGAAGTCAAGGTCAGAATTTATTTCGGAAGGTAAATGCTCCGAGTCCCGACTCTTAGCATTCCGACTTAGATAGGTTAGGTTAGAAGGCGGAGCGGGAGCTCTGGCGCCGTAGCCTTCGTGGTTATTTTCTTGTGACCACCCACAAATAGTAGCCCCTCGTAGCGGGGCTCCGTCAACACATTACTAGAGACGATATGTTTATTCCAATTAGTTTTTTGAGGTTAATGTCACTGACCTTTAGGTCAAGGTCACTAAACTTGAGGCCACTGTCTTTGCGGTCAGTGACACTAAACTTGAGATCAAGGTCACTAAACTTGAGGTCAAGATCACTGACCTTGCTATCAAATTTACTGACTTGGAGGTTAATGTAACAGACTTTGAGGTCTTCCCACCGAGTCCCGAAGGCTTGATTAGGCGATATTTTTTGTTGAAAGTCTTTTTCATAGTACCCCGTGACATGGTTACAGTACGGTAGACATCCATAATCTTTTCGTGTCGTTTACTTACTGATCAGCATTTGTGGATCTTTGGCGTCCTAAAAATTCTATTTTAACTACTTACAGTAATATTCAGGCATCAAGTTCCTAACATTGAGCTTTTTATCAAAGTTCGGACCTTTTATCAATTGGTATATTTGCGACCCTAGAATGTCTCTTTTTTAAGTTCTGCAACATATTATTATCTTCAATTTTCTTTGAAAACCATGTATGTCAGGCATACAAAAGTAGCAATAATTAAATTGGTTACTAGGTTAATGCCATATAGCTATTACGACAAACGGTAATGACGTTTTGTTCTCATTAAACCAAAAGACAGTACTACAGCGAAAATTACAAAAATAATACAGTGTTTTATCCTGATTAAAAGTACGCCAAAAAAAAAGAATATAATATGCATTCTTTACTATTTAGAACACATTTCTTCCTTGTGGTTTCAGAATATACTGTCCACAAACGTAGCAATACATATTTAGTACATTTTTGCAGTTACGTTGACCTCTAAATTTAGAACTTATATTAATTAATTAAAGAATAAGAATAAGTAAAGAAATTACTTATAAATATTAAGGTCATCAATTGGGAACAACTTGTAATCAAAGCAAATAAAAACATAATTTTTTATTTGATTTTAAATTTTTAAGTAGATTTTAACTATTACTTAGATGCGTAAAGTGACAGTAGTTGAAAAATAGATTAGCATGTACCTCAAAAACTAGACGTGATGAATATCACAAATGCTTGGGCCTTTTTTCATTGCATCTATCAGTTGGTTATACGGATATCAAAATCGTATCACGCAGTGTAATTGTTCTGAGTTCGGCCGTACTTTGTGTCCGATTATTGTATATGTGTAAGACTTTTTAAAGGTCAACCTTAAAACTTAATACTATAAGAGCGTATTAAAAAGGAAATTGTCTCGGTGCTTTAGTTGAAAGTATTGAATCCACATATTGCAGTAAAAATGTTACCCGTTTAAAAGTCGATATACGTAAATGTAACACATGCGTAGAATACATATTGTTATTCAAATTTTATACCGTTAAATGAAGCATTAAGAATTAATATATAAATTAGCAATTTATGTCCATACTATACACTCATAGTATTGTGAAAATATGATCTCTAAATTGAACTATATACAATCTCCAATAACAAATACATAGTTTTGAATTTGTTTTGTTATGACGTATATTGGGATAATATCGAGAAAAATATGCAGCATTACATTTGATACGAATTATGTATTAGAGGAAATTAATATATTTATTTAAATATGTATGTATTGTTTATGATAAAGCATTATATTCGAAAACAATATCACCACATACCATTATACCAGCCGCCCGCGTAGTAACTGTACCGGTCGCCTCATACGTGCGTACTTGAATATATTTAAATTTGGAGATGCCACCAGGATGTAGCAAGCGTTCCACTAACTACTATAAATGCCGTTAGTATCAAACCGAGGGTACAGTTCACAGCTTTAAGCACCCCTGAACACATCTCAACAAACATCAGAAATGGCATTCAAGGTACGAGCGCGGTTGGATTTTGTGAAATGCATTCCTACAGTGTGTGTGAAAGTGACAGCGGTTCTTAAGTGGTCTGGTAGACGTTACACGAAACCGTCAATATAGCTAACCATTGTTTAGAAATTGTTAAAATATAAGCAATTATCATTTCAGTGCAATAAGCTTTACCTCTGAAGTTTGCGTGCTAAAGAAAATACATCTAAATTGATAGAGTTATTTATACGATTTATTTATGTTACAGTTGGTAGTTCTCTCTTGCCTCATGGCCGTCGTCCACGGCAGCGCAGTGCCAGCAGCCATCGCAGCGGCTCCCGTCGCAGCAGCACCCGTTGTTGCCGCCAGGATCGAGCAGTTCGACGCATTTCCGCAGTACAGATTCGGCTACAACGTAGTGGACTCTCTCACCGGCGACTACAAGAGCCAGTCTGAGCAGCGCGACGGAGACCTAGTGCAGGGACAGTACTCTTTGGTGGACCCTGACGGCACTCGCCGCGTCGTCGACTATTCCGCCGACTCAATCAACGGATTCAACGCTGTCGTTCGAAAGGAGCCTCTGGTGGCCGCGGTTCCCGCTGTGGTGGCTGAACCCGCCGTGGTCCCCGCTAGCATCGGCGCCGCGCCAGTCGTTGCCCGCTACGCCGCGGCCCCCATCGCTCCTGCAGCAGTAGCAGCCCCCGTCGCCGCCGCCCCAGTCATCGCTGCCCGCTACGCCGCAGCGCCTGTCGCTGCCCCAGTTGTAGCTGCCCGCTATGCCGCTGCCCCTTACGCCACTGCCCCCTATGCCACTACTCCCTTCGTAGCCGCCCGCTACGCCGCCGCTCCCGTGGCAGCTGCGTACAGGACTGCTTACCCCGCTCCAGTGGCGGCTGCCTACACCACTGCGTACGCGTCTCCATTCGCCTCTGCGTACACCGCTCCATTTGCTGCCGCATACACTGCTCCTGTAGTGGCGGCGTAAATCACAGCATTGAATGCCTATTTCTAAGAACATCACGCTTGTAAACTTGAAATGTACATACGACTGTTTATTATAATTTGTTATATGTTTTTTATTATGAAAAGAGTAAAGATTGAATTTTGAAATAAGTAAAAAGATTTTTTAATTAAGCACTAAATTCTATGCTCTGCTAGCATAGGTGTTAAGTGCCTGTCTTCGTATACTTTTTTCTTAAAATTATGATATGTTTTATTTATAATTGAAACATTATATTTGCAGATATATAAAGGATTAAACATTTCAAAATATAGTTTTAGTTGTATAAATGAAAAACAAAAGAAAAAGGAAAGGCACAAAAAATATTAAAGTACATATGTATATGGCTGGTTTTGGCATCGCCGTAAAATATTTCAGCATGCTGTCAAGTGGAAAAGTGACCAGAAGACAGACAGCATTGCCACGTTGAAGGGCAATGCTGCCTGATTCTTTCAGCCAAGACAATTTTAGATTCCTGGTCACGCGAAGCGGCGACTAGCCGCCTAGTTAGACCAATGCAAGAAGGGTAGTTCCAAGACCCCATGGACATAACATCTGCATCTCAAGACGATCAAAAAAGTAATTACCAATTAGATTACTGTATTTGAATTGCCTTAAATTAAATTAAACTGAACATGTATTATCCACCGGCACATTTGTCGTATTCAATAACATTCTGAATTGTAATGAATTAACACAACAATATTTTTTAAATTACTTTAATCGTCTCTCGTACCTAAATTTTCAGCTGTTTGTACAGGTTTGATTAAGGATTCGTTACAGGTATAATTATTAAAACTTGTGTGCAGCTCTTCTGTCGCTTCCACGCCAGCGGGTTGTGGTATTACGTTCTTTGGCCTGAGGCTTAAGTTTTGTAGACAAATATTTCTACCTATTTTTTTTAGAATGACTAATTGGCAGGATTATTGCCTGGAAGCAAAATATTTACCCGTGAAGACAATTACATTTTTAATAGAGTTTTATAAACCAGAAAATAACCTCCGTACTATAATGTTCCTTCCTTATAATGGATCCTGTGGATGAAGCGGGCTATCTCAGCAAGTGAATGCATTTGCGCGTGTTGTATCATATAAACGACCAACGCAAGCCACCTGCGTATGTGATCTGTATGAACAACTCGCGCATGAAGCTTGCGCCCGCTATTTGAATCATCATAGTATTGCGTATATTTGTGACATTGCATTTTATTTATCACAAGTAACAAAACAAAGAAATGTATGATGTATACATTTTATGTTCACAAATAGTTGAATTAAGTTAATTCAACTTCAATTTAAAAACAGCATAATTTTATCGGTATTAATTTATTAAGTATAACAATAATATAATAATGATTTATTTTCTCTACCTCAAAGGTAATTTAAAACTATGATTAAAATACTTATATAATAAAAACAAAAGACCCTTGTGGGAGACTGGTATCTGCACTAGAAAACCCTGTCACACAGATTACCAGGCTCCCTAAAAACAATGTAAGTATTATTAAATCTTTTCAAAGTGGAATAGCATATAATATATCAGTAACTAAATGTAGGCTATGGATTGTGCGTGCGTGTGTGTATGTATTAGTGCGCATGTGTGCGTGTGAACGTGAGCGCGCGAGCGCATGTGGGTGTGTATGTGCGGGTGATGAGATATGCCAGATCTTTACTTGGGGACGATTAAGAGGTTTATTGTATACTCGTAATTATTATGTTTTAAAAGATACGAGGTTTAAGTAACTGTATACAGACTTGATAAAAAGTTAAACGTTCTTTAGCCACCCGATTTAATGATCGACTTAATTTTATCGTGATATAAAAAGAAAATGTACATTTTCTTTATTTATAACACGTAGGTATTTTCCGTCTATTCCATAATAAATATTAGGTTAAAAAAAAAATATTTTTTTATTTATATATTTACTTTTTTCTAATTTATTGTATTGTCGTCGGTCCTCGATAAGTGTGCAAAGTTTCAAATCAATCCGTCGGTTTGGAAGAGGTGAAAATCACGTTCAAAGATTCCGTAACATAGATACGTACCAAGCTAATAAAAGCGTGTTAAACAGTCGTCCCACCGCGCATTGTTCGTTGGTTCATGAATCTGCTGGCAATACAGTATTTACTGAATAAGATCTTTTGCTAAATGTAGTTAAAATGAGGTTGATACACTTTTTTTAATTTTATTACAGGTATACATTTTGTTACGATTTTAAAAACAATTATTTTGGCATAATTTTTGTTTATGTGATTGAAATAAAATCTTAAAATGCTGAAATACTACAAAACGGATAACCGTTATACCCATACTATACATACCCATAAGGGTATTCCAAAATTTGTTCTGAAGAAAACTATGACAACGTTTTACAAGTGGTTTTATTGCTTTTAACATGTTTTCTCACCTTTTATTTATTTTTATAAAGAAAATATTGTTTTACGCTACTCTAAGAGGCGGAACATAATGGTCGTTTTTTTAAATGCTACTTATTTATCCACTGTAGATATTATGCTGTCCATGGAGGCATAGCTTTATAGAAGCTACAAAATACGCCGTGCAGCCTGTGCAGCTTGGCGTACTAAACTTTGTCTGCGAAACGTGTGCAAGCGTACGTTTTCTGTCATTTGGGCAATGTTGGTCAACGATGAAGACGTTATCATGGGTCACTGCTACAACGAAGCCGACGATAGCATTGGAAGCATCCGAACACAGAAAACATTTTTAAATTATTCATGAGTATTATTAGAGGATGATATAAAAAAAGTTATTATGTATAAACATCGACTTTTCACTGACTTAACAAATATTGCAACTGTTTCCGTAATTTTTATAAATATAAACACGTGTAGATCAACGTGATAAAGCCGACGTATGTGACGAGGTACGGCAGGCGTCCTAAAGCCTGCAGGCGAGCACGCGGCTGCCACGCGGTTGATAGAATTTCATTGACTGGTATTCAAGCAGTATGCAAGCGTTTAATGACAAATACACGTCGATGAAGCTACATCTCCGTGGACAGCTGCCCTCAGGGAAAAATATTCATAACGGTTATGCATTATGTTGCGTTGTGTTTTCTATCCATTGATATATTTTCTATTTATTAAGTCACAAAGTAACACTCATTGATCGTCAAAGTTACACTAGAATTGCCAGTTACGAGTATAACAACTACAAGTATAGAATGCAATACACGCTATTATTTTTGGTACTCCCTGCAACGGCAAGGACGATGTATTGTATTGCAAGGTGATTGCTTTGCAATCAAAAATACTTTCCAGCCGTTTTATGCTTACTTTCTGTTATAATAATAACAATATTCTATCACATACACACAACACCATCTAGCCCAAACTAAGCAGAGCTTGTACTATGGGTACAACGCAATGGATGAACATACATATATACTTCTTTTTTGTAAATACATACATATTATACATAGATACACCCAAACCAAGACAAACATCCATGTTCATGCACACAAATGTTTGACTTGTGCGGGAATCGAACCCGCGACCTCAGGCGTGGCAGTCGGTTACACTATCCACTACGCCACGGTAATGATATCTATACAGTATTCTATCTTCATACAAACGGTTGAAACTCGAGTCATACCTACGCGCCTCGGCGTTGGTATGCGCTTGGTTTGCAACTAGTCGCGAATGCGCCGCAGTGACGAACAGGCGCGGACTGTGATTGGTTTGTAAGCAGTAAACTTGCGATTTGTGATTTGATTTTATTGAACACTTTCTATTTCATTTACTACGAATTTAATTTTTTATAATATTATATACTAAGTGGCGCAATACTTATCACATTAAGTGATATAATGCCTTAAGCTGGTTGATATAAGACGGTTAACATAAACAAAAAACCTATTTTCACAGAAATTAGGAAATTATTTCTATTAATTAAATAAATAAAATAAAATTAGACACAAATTGGAACACCATTGTAATAAGCACACACTAACCTTTTTCTTTTCGTCACAAGATTATGGACCTTATTTCTTTTGTTTTTATTCTTTGTTTTTTTTTTTACGTTTGTTTGTGTTGCTTTAATATCGCTGCTTGAGGTCTTTGACATTTATCTCTGCATTACACATGATGTCCTAAATTATGAAAACAAAAAAAATGTCCTGTGGCTAAACTCCTGAATACATTTGGTTCGTAATTTGTAAATCGTCAAAGAATACCATGTAGTATATGTGGTATTAATTAATGTGATAACATTTGCGCCACTTTGTATAATATTTACAATCACTATACTAGAGAGAAACTCAAGTAGGTAGATAAAATTAAAATACTGTAGGCGGGCAGCCCTAACGCGTATCTACGAACCGCGCTATTGTAGGTAATTATTTCAAGGACAGGGCCGAGTTACAATACTGTATAGATATCATTACCGTGACTATGCAGTAAAGGCCACCAATATATTGTATATATTATGATTATATATATCTATAATAAGGTCCCCCAGAGATTGTATTTTGGTTAGGACGACAAATACTAACAAAAACTGGCCATCTGCACAGTAGATGTTATACTGCAAACACTCTTTTTCTCACTCCCATAGTTCGATGGGACGGCAAACGATACAATCGTAAAGAGATAGGCTCAGGACGAAGGGTTTATGCCAAGTTGCCTTGGCAAGTGCCAACGGAGGTGTACAACACTGCCAAATTCCTTACTCCGATCTGTAATTGAGAAAAACTAACAATATCTTTCGTTTCGAACCTGAGACCTCACTCAAAGCAGTCGCATTTACTACCTATGCGCTTCCGAGTGCTACTTGGCACCACCGGGTGGCAAATAAGCATTTTTCTTTTGCTATTATATAAACCGCTGCGAATGAGGGCGTCAAACATTATTGCTCGATGATGTAGTGTACGAGACAAAATAATGGGCCACACTGTTGAAAAATTATTGCCAAGACATTATTGTTCGGTCATATCTTGACTGCACGGATGGCCGGCAAGTCGTCGCCATACCGATGTGCTAAGTATTGGGAGCTCGAATCCCAAACGGGACAATGATGTGTTCCACAATACATTTTTCAGAGCCTTGGGATAATGACCGTTAATTGTATATTGGTAAAGGCTTTCGCTACTAATAGACTATTGCCTACCCCTCTAGGAAACAGTCGTGAATCTATGTATGCATCTAGAGTATTATCTGTGCCTTCGCCAAAGGTAGACCTTAAGACTTAATGAGGGGATCGTATTTAAAAAGAACATGTTGGAGCTTTAGTTAGGAGCATTCACATAATTATTACAGTAAAAACGGTACCTGTTTAAAAGTCGCTATACGTAAATGTAACACAAGCGTAGAATACTTATTGTTATTCAAATTTAAAAACGTTAAATGAAGAATTAAGAATAAATAAATTAATGAATAGACTTAGCTATTTGTATCCTTACTCATATAAACAAAGTAATGCGAAAATATGGTCTCAAAATTTTATATATTTAAATTTAGAGACATTCTATTATAATAATACATATTTTTGTATAGGTAAAAATCTAAATCTAAATAATTAAATTAGGGTAATATCGGGTAAAATATGCATCATTAAATTTATTACAAATTGTTTATTAGCTTAAAAATGAAATTTGTACATAGAATAATATATTTTAAAATATCGTTCATGATAAAGCATTATATTAAAAACCAATGTTACATTGTTTTATGGTTACCAGTCGCCCGCGTAGTAACTGTACCGGCCGCCTCGTACGTGCGTACTTGAATATATTTAAATTTGGAGATGCTACCAGGATGAAGCAAGCGTTCCACCAACTACTATAAATGCCGTTAGTGTCATACCGAGGGTACAGTTCACAGCTCCAAGCACCCCTGAACACATCTCAACAAACATCAGAAATGGCATTCAAGGTACGGAGCCCGGTTGGATTTTGTAAAAGTGTATTCTTGCAGTGTGTGTGAAAGTGACTGTTCTTCAGTTGTTAAGTGGTCTGGTAGATAAAAAGGGAAACCGTCAATGTTTACCATTGTTAAGAAATTGTCATAATAGAAGCAATTACAATTTCAGTGCAATAAGCTTTTACCTCTGAAGTTTGCGTGTGGACGAAAGTACATATAAATTGACAGAGTTATTTATACGATTTATTTATGTTACAGTTGGTACTTTTCTCTTGCCTCATCGCCTTCGCCCACGGCAGCGCAGTGCCAGCGGCTATCGCAGCAGCACCCATTGTCGCCGCCAGGATCGAGCAGTTCGACGCCCTGCCGCAGTACAGATTCGGCTACGACGTAGCGGACTCTCTCACCGGCGACTACAAGAGCCAGTCTGAGCAGCGCGACGGAGATCTGGTGCAGGGACAGTACTCTCTGGTGGATCCTGACGGCACTCGCCGCATCGTCGATTACTCCGCTGACTCAATCAACGGTTTTAACGCTGTCGTGCGTAAGGAGCCTCTGGTTGCCGCGGCCCCAGCTGTGGTGGCTGAACCAGCCGTGGTTCCTGCCCGGATCGCCGCCGCGCCAGTCGCTGCCCGCTACGCCGCTGCTCCTGTCGCTGCCCCAGTCGTAGCTGCCCGCTATGCCACTGCCCCCTATGCCGCTGCTCCCTTAGTAGCTGCCCGATACGCCGCCGCCCCCGTGGCAGCTGCATACAGGACTGCTTACCCCGCTCCCGTGGCGGCTGCCTATACCACTGCGTACGCGTCACCATTCGCCGCTGCTTACACCGCTCCATTTGCTGCCGCATACACTGCTCCTGTAGTGGCGGCGTAAATTTGCATTGAATGCCTATTTCTAAGAACATTACGCTTGAAGACTTGAACTGTACATACGACTGTTTATTATATGTAATTTGGTTTATATTATTTTTTATTACAAAATGAGTAAATGATTTAATTTAAAGATATTTTTTTAATGTTTATCATTATCGTAGGTATTTGTCATGTCGCCATTTGAATGTTATTGAGCCCGTTTTTTTTCCAACCGCCAGTCCGTATTTCAAAGCTGTTCCTATCGCGCTTGCAAACGTACTTAAACCATAATATTAGAAGCTCAATCTTAACTTAATATCATTTGTCGTGGTGGTCCATCAGAGGCTATGTGATGCCCGTGATCAACACAACGGAGTCTCTCTTGATTAATCAAGTCTATTATGCGTAATATTTTTAGGACTACCTTGTTGTTAATTTCATTCTTCGAGGTGAGTCCGTGTATAGCTTCAGGTTTTTCATATTAGGGCAAGCGTAAATTTTCTGCTTTTGTTATGCATACGTATATACTGCACGTTTCCAAGGCTTTTCTCAGTATGCAAGTCTAATATACTTAGAAGTTAGTGATAAGCTTACGGCTGTTCTAAACGCGAACAAAAATCTTGTCAAAAGTAAAAGTAGACGATTCTTTGTTTATTAGACATTAACCTAATTTTTTTGTCTGACAAGTAAAAGGAAGCCTAAAACAAAACAAGACATATGTTTAATGCGGTGATTAAGTCGTATAATTTTATTAATATGTTAACCTGTAAATTTTTGGTATGTCAGACATAATTAAAATTTATTAATCCTGGCTGCCGGTGTGTCGCTGCAACGCAACGACTCACGGACGCACTCGTCAGTAAATTGTATCGTCAGATAGTATATGTATTTACAACCAGCATCATATGTTGAAGTTTTATGAAATTATTTATGATGGATTGTTTAAAAATAAAGTTTAAGTCACAGCTATTATCTAATTCGTCTGTTACCTCATCTGCATGCTTAGCGCTATTTTGTTCATTTATTTTGAGAATCTCCTAATTCTTGTTATAAAATTATTTATTTTATTCTGATTCATATATTGAAATTATTTAACCTGTCAAATAATTGAAAGATATGTATCAGAAAATACATGTAGGTGTCCTGACACCTAACTACATGTGTACACAAAACAAACAGAATCATGTGTCGAAGAATTTAAGAGATTGTGCCATCTTTGAACATGTTATCGCGGCAGAAACTAAATAGCAAATCCGAGTTTTACACGAGTAATTACCACAAACACAAGTTACCCTTAAAGCAACATTTTAAAATAATAACGTAGCAAAGCGTTCCATCAACAACATTGTTTAGTCTACGAAATTTATACTATAAACACAATTTTGAGAACCCGTAATTTTCTCGAGATTCGAACAGTAGTCAAAAGGTTTTGTAACGATTACATGTTGATAATGTTTTGGTGGGTTATGGAACGCGATTGAAATTAGTGGTGCTAATCTTTAATTATGTAATAAGGTAGTGCGTAAAAACCTACAGTGAGACAAACGTGCTCGAAATTGTCAACGTACTGCAGGAAAATACCCTGAGATGACTCGAATACTTCAAAAGATAGACACCAGATTACATTGCCATGCATTAGGCATGGCGTTGTTGTGTTTGACTTGTGAATTCAGAAGTTGCTCAAAGCACTGAGCATATTTTTAATGAGTACTTCTAGTAAACTTTGAGCGATAGTGACCTACCATGTAAGGTTTAGGATTTAAATATATATATATACAAGTAGTAAACATACACAGAATCAATAAATTAATATAAATGTATGTTGTTATCACTTGTAACTTATCAAAAACTTTCCAGAGCGAGAAAATATCGATTGAGATGAATAAACAAAAATGCCGGGACGTCGCCCAGGAGTCGTCGCTCGCAATCCTTTCCTGGCTGCATTTGGCACTGCTGGTTGGTTCACTGATGTAGTTTCAGTTCCAGCAACCCACCCACCATACAAAGCAGTGAGTTAGCACACCGTTGTGGTTTTAGTCGGTAGGCCCAAAGTCGTGAGAGTCCGACATAATATGCATCAGGAGCATTTACCCAAGTAAATGAAAAAAAAGTAGCAGGCAACCTAATTTTATATTAATTAGTATGTAAAGTGGCACTAGATAATATACGAGTAAATAATAGTCAGCATAGATGTTTGTTTCTCATACGGCTTATGTACACATGAGCAAATTTAATGTAAGCAAAACAGGCGAACTCAAATTTAAAATTTCATAGGCCTTCTATTTGTTAGTAATAAATATTATAATATTACTTTCACTCCTTAAGAAGTCTGTGTAATCAGCAGGTGGTCCGGCGATGTATGTTCCTTGACTCCTTTTATGAAGAATAGTTGAGACTATATAGTTCTTTACAGAGGAAGCAACAAATTGTGTCGCTTCTCAATGATAAATCTATATATAGGTGATTAGTCTGTCAACCTAACTTACATTTACGCGAGCAAAGCTGAGGGCAAAAGCTAGGATAAATATATAATATAAAATGTTATAAATGTTTTTACCTTATATTTTCTTTTATTCTATAATTTTTATTTTACTTATCAGAAGTGACTTGGTTATTTATAGCTCAGAAGAAATGCATCCGTGCAATATTTACTATGCAGTGGTCTGACTCATGTAGGCAAATATTTAAAGCAGAAAGTCTTATAACTGTGTCTAGTATATATATTTATGAAGTAGCGAAATTTGTTAAATGTAATTTAGAATTTTTCGAAGTTAAAGATAACAAGAATAGGCGTAAAATTAACCATAACTATTTAAAATTGCCCATACCTCGATTAGAGATGTTTAGAGTAAGTTATGTTTATGGCACCAGTTATTTTTAACGCGATACCTGAACATATAGTAAAACTACCGTACAATAAATTTTGCTCTGCACTAAAAAAATGGCTGATTGAAGAAAGTTTTTATTCTATTTTGTTTTACAGTCTTATCATTTTAGACATACCTACATTGTATTAATATATATTAAATTGTGTAAATGAAACCTTGAATTCTATAAATTTTACTCATTCAACATTTGCGAGCTATTGTATAAGGCGAAACGTGTTTTGTTCTCTTTATTTTTGGTCATCTTTGTATCCACCACATTTTATGCAAATATATTTATTATTATTATTAACAACAATTGATTAAAACAAAAATCTATAATTGTTTTAGTTTAAACAGATAATGCAATTTCTCACATACATATATGTATGTCTAAGGATGGAAGTGATAGAATTTTGCATTTGGCTACAGTCTAGTCATATTCGTGGTGTTCGAAAGTCTCATGATCGTGATATTCATAACGTAAACACTAGAAATAAGCATAAGTTAGTCAGCTCATATCATCGTTTACATAAAGTCCACAATACATTTGCGGGACTCGGTATACGTTTTTTTAATAAACTACCTATTAATATAATTAATTTACCATTGCTTAAAATTAAAAGCACCGTTAAAATACAGCTTATTCGGAAGGGTTATTATTCAGTCAACGACTACTTAACTGACAAAAACTCATGACATTCGTTGCTTGTTGCATTCAGGGTTCAAAGATCTGTATTACCTATAAGTTAATTTAGTAATGTAAAGGTACCTCGTGATAATATGTGATGTTATCAAGTATCCTGCTTCTCATTTTTATTATTATTGAAAAATACAAATCCACAACCGCATTTAGTCACGGACTGCCTTTGCATTGTCACAAAGTGTAAGTGCCATCTTACTGCCTATTTTGGATTTATATTGAAAAATATAACTAGACCCAAATTATGTAATCTGATAATATTATTAACTTATTATTGTTATTATCTTTAGTTTTTTTAAGTCAGTAGCATATAGCATAATGGTTGCAACACCTTGTTGATATGAGGTGTAAAATACTGAAATTATATTTAATTGGCGATTTAAAAGAGTGGCCGTGAGTTTCTTGCAGGTTTCTTCTCATAGGATCTACCCTTTGCCTGAACCTAGCAACAAACCTAAATGTAGCTTCAGTAACTTAGTAAACTCACTAACCTATATATTTTGACGGTCATAAGTGTTATTTTGTGACCTAAATGAATAAATGATTTTTGACTTGACTTGACTTGACTCTGTTTTTGAAACCCTTAACTATTTGTCGTGATATATACCTGTTTACCACCTTCACTATGGAATAAAAAAACTACCAATATCTTTGATGTATGTACAATGTGGTATAGGTTTTGCTCTCTATTAAGTAAGGAAATATATGATTAGTAACACCGGATGACCGCTAATAATCTATATACCGACTGAAAGATAGTATAATCTGTAAAATACGTGTACGTTAGAAATTAAGTATGGTATTAATTTATTTTAATTTTTTGCTCTATTAAATTTCTTTACCCTAAAGTTAACAATGCGCGAGTTATATCCTTGGTATTGCAAGTGTACAGAAGGGTGCAGCCGCTTACTATCAGGCGACTATATGTCTCTTTGCCATCTTAGTTGCATAAAAAAGTGTGACGTCTATATATAAGTTATGCGTGCTAGATGGAAAATTGTTAAAAGCATATTTTAGAATGACTGTAAAAACATTTACCACAAGAACTTTCAAAAATTATCGCTGATGATGATCTTATGTCAGTTAATACAGTGAATAATTATATTTCTAGTGTAGGTCGTAATTTGGCACCGAAATTTGGCACTAATATACACAACCACAGTCAATTACTAGACGAGCAGTCAATTATCAACTTCTTTGTTCTCTTACCAACGGATGAAGCCGAGGTTGAAGTAATACTTCAGGGGTTGCGGAAAGACACTGCAGTTGGATGGGATGCAAATACCACGAATCTATTACAAAAATGCTCCAGAGCCTTAGTCCCAGTAATTACACATATACATATGTATGTAATATATCAATGATGAGTGGCATATTTCCTAAATCCTTCAAACGCGCTATTATCCATCCCATTTTTAAGAGTGGGATCAAAGACAGTGTTAATAATTACAGACCCATACCTTACTTACCATACCATAATTTTTGAGAAAATTCTAAATATACACCTGATGAAGTACTTAGAGAAAAAGAAAATCTTAGCTCCTAACCAATTTAGATTCTGGAATGGAAAGTCAACTGTAAGCGCAGTGTCGTCATTTACTGACAAAATAGTCGACATTCTTGATAAAAGACAAAAGTGTCTAGGCATGTTCCTTGATTTATCAAAGGCATTTGACACTGTCTCTGTTTCTCACCTCTTAAACAAAATGGAATATATAGAAATTTGTAGCTAAGCACTCAAAATTTTTAAGTATTAGCTGTCTGACAGAACCCAGTGCATAAAAATAGATAATTTTGTCAGTGATTTCCTCCCCCTTGTTTTTGGTGTTCCTCAGGGTTCCGTACTAGGTCCAACTCTCTTTCTCATCTACGTAAACTCTTTACGTACCCTTTACCTCCCAAATTGTTCCATATTTACCTATGCTGATGACACTGCATTGCTCATCCGAGGTGAAAACTGGCCTGAAGTATTTAATTTTGCAAAACAAGCCATTAGGCGAGTAAAGAAGATATCGGTTAACATTCTAACCCTCAACCTTATAAAAAACACCTACTTGACTTTCTCATTGACATCAGCTACCCAACCATCACCTACCTTTACTCTTAAAGCTCATACGTGTACAGAAAATGCAGCAGTTACATCGTGTGTTTGTTTTTCCTTAAATAGATCTATCCAAATAAATTACCTTGGTGTGTGTATTGATAATCTTCTCAGTTAGAAATAGCATTTGACTACACTTACCGCTCGTACACGTAAAATAATTTTCATTTTCATAAAGTTGCGTGATGCAGCTGAGTTCAACACTAAAACTAATTTACCTTGCTTTATGTCAGTCTATTCTGTCATATTGAATCTCTGTATGGGGCGGCACTCCTAAGTCACACTTATTGCCCTTGGAACGTGCACAAAGAGCTGTACTTAAAGTAATGATGTGTAAAACCTACAGATAACAAGTCAACTTTTTTATTGACTGCCAGCTGCTTTCTGTGTGACAGCTCTTTGTGCTCGAAATAATATGTAAAAACTACAATAGCCTAAAATATGACAACAATAGACCAAGAAAACGTCGCACGTATAAGGTATGTCAAACACAGGTGTTTAGGAGTACTCTTGCAACCCAGCACTTTAGGGTAATTAATCACCTCTATAATAAAATAAATGAACTTTGTAACATCCACTGCCTAGATACCAATGTAAAATGAAGGTTAGTGACTGGCTTATGACTAAATCCTATGATGATACACAGTCGCATACACGCAATGACTCACAGCTGCCATCTATCCATGTTGCCAATATAAGATACACTATATTGATAAATAAAATGTATTAAGTACGAGAGCTCTGGTACCTATACCACAAGTTCAATCTTAGCTTGGGTACCAGTGGTTAACAAGTGGACTGTAAAATTATTTGTATACTTTTATGTGTTCAAATGACTGTATCTTTTAATGCCAATAAACGTTATTATTATTATAAGTTGTTATATTTTTAACGTAAGTAGATAAACAAACTTAGTTTCGTATTTACAATATCAATAGCAAATTAATATTCTTATCAGAGTATTGTTCTGTACATACAAAGTCTTACACTTGTATAAAAAAGGTTTTAAGTCCTACATAATATGAGAGAGTGAGCCTAACGTCGTTTAAAAAAACTTAGTAATCTTTAATACCTAGGATTGAACACGTAACTTTCGTACACAGCAGTCACATTCACCAACACTGTGCTACCGAGGTATTTGTAGTCGTTAATAAACTTCAAAATGATTGACGTAGCTCTATCAAGTCAGTTAGCTTTTCTATCTACCTAAACCAGTGGCTGTATATGGTATATGGGTTCATAAATGACCTTAATCAGCAAGCGTCACTACAACCAACGACTAACACGAGCTCCTTAAGATGCTCATGTACTCCATTAGTCAAGATTGGACATTGTTTTGCCGACAAATTGACAGGTTAACAATTTTAGTTATCGTTAGAATGAGTCAGTGTCGGTTGGATATAGTCATTCACGTTTGTATCAGCGACAGTTATGGCGAATATATTCCAATCACAAACGGAAATATGAGCAACAATGGCGTTTTCGGACAATGAATGTAACACGGAAGTGTGTCGCGTGTGTTTTCGATCACGAACCGATGAAAGCATTACATTGGAATCATTCAGTTCGTGAAACGTAACATGTATTGCAAGAGTCATTGTGTCGCGTAATTCGTAGCACTTTCTTCAATAAGTCCGTACGTATGGGCCTCACGTCCCGAGTTACGAATGTGGACGATATATAACGCGATGCGCCCGACCCGACCTCACATTCCACTTTGAGGACTGTGACCATCCTACCCTAAACACAAAGACATGGACTCCAAGGTAAGAAAAATATTTTATATTAATATTATATTTAATATTTAAACTAGTTTTTTATATCACTTAATTAAGTTTGCTTCATTTCAAAATTGATGCTCTTTATAAAATATTTTAATATCTTTTGTCCCATTGTAATATTAACTTATTTATTCACGGTTAATTCTTTAGCACAGTATTTATCTTATTATTCTCTTTTATTTACTATAAATTTTATGTTACACTTTACTAACAATATTATCCTTATAAAACCGTGTTTCAATATAATCTATTTCGAGTTTAAATATCATCAAAGTCAAGTCAAAGTCTATCTTTATTTCCATATAAATGTGTAAACACTTCTTGGCTATGTTAATCTACTGCTTGAGTGTTCTACTTGCTGTGGTCATTGTTGCCAAACGAATTGATACAAGTTTAACAATGGCTAACAATAGAAGCAACTGCATCGATACATCAGCGATTGTTATCGCTTTTGTGTCGGACCCGGCTCATGATAATATCATCTGAAGCATTCTTAAGGTACGGTTCTTAACACGACCGCTCCGATCGAATGCAATTGCACGGTTTGTTGCCGTTAGGACCGCATGTTGTTTCCATATTAACCGTTTTATAAAAATTGTAATGATAAACTAGGTGGTATTGTTTTTGTTTACGAATACAATACCATACAGCTTTTCTTTGCGCTTATCATAAAAAATTATGTCAAGGACGCAGTCTTTGTTTACGGCGTTTGGAAAACCAGTATTAGTATTAGTTAAGTGCGGTTGAATTGGTACCAATCAAAACGTTGTGTTTAAATCTATAGTTAGGTAAATGCTAAGGACTTTTAAATTATTTATGATATACAAGTACACTGAAATATTTTGAAGGGTACAATTTATAATACGTAGTATAATCTATTATGACTTATTTCATATTATAGATCGGCCACTGACTTAAGACAGCTTAAAAACTCTCTACAGTACTTCCAGTAGTGTACCATTGTCTACCATTCCAAATCTAAACATTCGGAATGATACCTTAACTCGAGTGTCATCGGCAACCCGCGCCGGACATCGTGCGCACGCGCTGATTGACCAACGCGATCCATATCGGGACACTTTGCGACATACCATTCTTTCAAACTGACGCTTTCGTTTCGAACTGCCCCCGTACATAGCAATCAATATCATTCATACTAATAAATTTCGTTTTTATCATTAATATGATAATGATATTCGTAACACAAATATTGAATCTTTTTTTTATTGCGACTGAGTTTTGTTTGCTTTAGGAGTTGATAATTTCCAGCTCACCAAATGTCATTTGATTAAACTGGGCTGTTGTCATCTGTCACTTTTCTTCTTCTTTTTCATTTAGTGCCAGTAACCAAGCGCCTATTTTCTGTGATTCACTTTTTTAGTTATTTTTGTAATCATCCGTAATCCGCAGTTATGCTTATAAATCCGCAATTTAATACATTACTAGCTTTTGCCTGTAGCTTCGCTCGTGTAGAAGTAGATTAGGTTAGGTTATGTTAGCAAAATTACTTTTTAAAATAAAATATAGCCTATGTTACTTGGTGATAATATACCTTTGTAATGGTGAAAGAATTTTAAAACTAGTTGAGCAGTTTTTGAGTTAAATTCTTACAACCAAACAAAAAAAGCAAATCTTTCCTTTTTATATTAGTAGTATAGATATAGATAATGTAAAACATAACTTAAAATTTTTCTTTGAAAGGTTATCAATGAGAACTGTCTACTGTCAATGAAAAATAGCCCAATTTCGTTTTTACAAAATGTTTGTTGTTGTGTCATATTACTATTGTTGATGAAACATCTTATTATTATTAAGTTTACTTTCCAGTGTCAGTTTCACAATGCGAATGTGATCTATTCATATTTAGTATTAAACTATACATTTGGGACCGGTTTAAACAATAGTTCAATGAGTACATTTCACCGAATAAACATTTTATCGTACCCGCACCTTTTGCCACTAAATATCGCTTTAAAATATAGTTCCTTCTCATCCTTGTTTATTTTCCAAGTTACATTGTTCCAGAGAACTCAATAGATATAGCTTATGACACTTAATATAAAAAGCTGTTCAATTCAATATTAGATATGTACTACACAATTGTATTTTTCAATACAAAAGACATCAACGCGTGCATTCTAAATTAAAATGACTCTGAATTTTGACCTAACAACGAACAAAAGACTGATTGAATATTGACAAATTGACTACTTAGTATACTGTGTTTATTAAATTAATTGTTTATTCCTTTTAAAAGAAGATATACGAAATCAATAATTTGTACAAACAAACAGTAATTAATATTCAGTAGATCGATAGCGTACGTCGCGTACATGTACGCAGTGTGTTGGTATTCTCGCCGCGTACAATTACGAAGAAAGGGTCTGCATCGTGTCGCAAGGCTGCCCCTCGTTTGTAAACAATGCTATCATATACTACGTTACACAATTTAATTTATTATTATGTATGTAATGTATTACAGTTTGAAGTATAAAAAGGGACAATTATGATTATTGCATGGGCGATGGTATATTAAAAAGTTCTTTATGATGCATACATTTTGACAGCACAGAAAGCATATTTATTTAATTTTTTTAATTGCCATTGCTGGCATACGAGCAAGTGGTCCACCGGATGGAAAGTGGTAATCGCTGCTCATGGACTTCAGCAATGTCAGGACACAGCAAAGCCGCTGCCTACAGTGAAAGAAGAACTCTCTTTAAACCTCGTTTGAAGAAAGACATATCATAACGCTCGGGAAATACCGAAGCAGGCAGTTAATTCCAGAGATTATCATCGACGATTTGAACTGCCCGTCTTTGTAGGGAGTCAAGTGGGTCGAGTGGACGGCATCGAGGTTACTGTGTAGACCCCTGACATTGCAAAAATCCACGAGAAATGTGGAAGGGGTGTCCGCCGTAGAAAACTTGCTCTTTTTCTTACCTTTCATGGTTTTTATAATTTATCAGAGAGGTGATATGGATTGATGCATGGTTTGAGGTCGAGGCGGTGCCCAAAGATAGAGCAAAGTCTTAGTGCGAGGTAGGCCCACGAGTTATGCAAGAAGCCGATACGAAGCACGGAAGGGCGCCCGGTGCCCCCCTGCATATAGCCGCCGGGTCCACTCCGATCTCCCAATCCGGCACGACGACTACGTGACGGGATTTTTGCCGGTTGGCGGGACAGCCTCCCGAGCAGGATGTACCCAGGTTCGGGTCCCCTACTAACCGGCAGGTGGCCGATGGAAACCATTCCCACCGGGTCTTACTATGTTTAAGAGAAAACTTACAGTGTGTTTTGCAGAAAAATTATTCTACACTTTAAAGGATGATTGAATATTGAATGATGAATAAATTGAATGATTTCATGACATATAAAGAAAATGATGTAATTAATTAATGTTTAAATTCCTTAATATCACTCATATTGCAACACAATAATTGACTTCTATATTTGTTCTCACTTGTCATTCCTGTACAATTACCTTATTTATTACAATAATTATTCACGGCATAAATTTTGACATTAAATAACTAAATAACTAAATACATTGATATACCAAACCAATATAATGATCAACATATTTTGTACAATATCTGTCTATAACTTTGACATATTTACGCACCATTGTTATGGTAGAATGTGATAGGACCACGTTTACCTTACCACCACTATGTAACAGCATTTCTTGTGAATAAAAGATTATTATAGATGCAAGCTAGACTTTGAAGTGTATATTCCTGTAAAGTTTTCAATGTGTTTGTTGCTCAGGAATTTCCTTACTCAAAGAGCGTTATAATTCAAATACAATGAAGAGCAGCCATCTACATGATATAATATATTTGTTCCAGATTGTAGTATTCATCTGCCTCGCGTGTGCGGCGAGCGCAAGCGTTCTGGCGCCAGTACCTCTCGCGCGTGTCGACCCTCTCCCACAGTACTCGTACGGATATGACGTGCAGGATGCGCTCACCGGCGACTACAAGGGCCATCAGGAACACAGGAATGGAGACTTCGTCACCGGCTCTTATAGGGTCGTTGACCCCGACGGCACTCGCAGAATCGTCGACTACACTGCTGACCCTCTTAATGGCTTCAACGCGGTCGTGCGCCGTGAGCCACTAGTGGTCGCTGCTCCCGCTAGGGTGGTAGCTCCCGCTCCCGTCGTCGCCCCAGCGCCCGTGCTCGCGCGCGCTCCGATCATTGCGCCCGCGCCGGTATATGCGCGTGCGCCAGTCTTCGCGCCCGCTCCCGCACCTCTCTTCGCTCCAAGATTACCCAACCCCTACTACTTCTAGATGAATTATTACAATTTTGTTGTTGATATCTAATTTTAGGACTTTTATACGAATTGTTATTTAATGTAAATATACGCTACTTAAAGTTTTGATACAATATTTATTTACTGTTTTTTATTTTCACATTTAATATCTTATATAATGAAACAATAAATCTGTTCCAATCTGCTGCTGAACATAGGCCACTATTTAGTCTATCTAGACACATTGTAGTGTTTTATAATGTAGCTGAGACAGACTAGTTACCACTGACACAGATCATTTTTTTGCGAGTTCCGGGTCTAAAGTAATAATAGCTTTATGCTTTACGTATTTCCTGTTATATAAGACTAAAATGTAACAATGGTAATTAAAGCCTTTAGGGCAGTACAAGCGTGAATCTAAGTGTGTATGTAGTATATATATAGTAGTATCGCACTTAAATTATAAATTCAACATAGTAGGTGCGTCTCAAACCTACACATAATAATATCTAATAAGAAATATCAGTGATTTTAATCTCTCTAATCATTATTTATCTTACAAAGTAACTTTTATGATTGCTAAGGTCACACCTACGAAGTTATGTCGCTGAAAATACATTTAGTATTAAGTAAAACATTTACATAAGCAAAAAGATAGTATCTTTGAGGCGAACTTTGACAAAAAGTTTACTTACTACCATATATAAATATGCGTATTTTAAAAAACATGTGCAAAAAGCTGCAGTTATTACATCATGTTTTACTTTTAAACACAGGAATTACAAAATAGTACAAACGTAGGTTGGCATCCAATGCCAGAGCATTACACGTGTATATTTACACAAAAATGACAGAATAAAAATAGTAGTGCTGATAGCAGTAGAGATCGGTGATCTGAGTATCTTGAACTAGCAGCGCAATATCTGATGGTGTTTGTATAGGACGGATGTAGCTAGCGCAGGCTTCTCACGCAAAAATATTTCCGCGGTGGATTCATTGTACGAGTTACTTGCATCAGCGGATTGTGTCGGTCGTTTACACATCGCTTAAAACCTGTGCCGATGACTTAGCATGCGTATGCCACCTGCGTCGTGAACTATAGTTATTATTTTTTATTTTAGCTATTATATACGTGATGCCTCATTTGCGATCATGCACAAGGTATGGTAGTCATCTATTATCAGATATATCATATACATCAGTCAGGTTATTAAAAAGAAATACTGATAATTCACCACAAAAAATAGTTTATCAGGATGTCACAAGTAGCAATTACCAGGATGTCGCATAGACCAAGCGTAATAATAGCCCTGTATAAAACTGTCCCACTGCTGAGCACGGGCTTCTTTTCAGTGTGAGACGAGTTAGACTATAGTCCACCACGCTTGCCCAGTGCGTGTTGGCAAACTTCATATATCTTCGAGAACAGTATGGAGAACCCTCAGACATGCAGATTTCCTCACGATGTTCGCCTTCACCGTCGAAAAAAACGATAATTTGCTATTTAATACGCACATAACTTTTGAAAGTCAGAGATACGCGCATCGGCCAAGCGTAAAAATTAATATTGATTATAGAATAAAAACCACAAATACGCAAAGATTTCTGATTACTTGACTACATTTTTTACTTTACAACGTAATATTGAATTATAATTCCTAAAGAGGAGCCGTCTAATATACGAGGTATAGGTATATTTAATTATAAATAACAACCACTACCTAAAAATTACATGTAGTTCTTAGCTGACCTACAAACCCATTTGACATTTACTCAAAATAGAACTAGGAGAGAAAATAACCTACTGGACTCCACTAACTGTTTACTATCAGGCAGATGGCATTCTGAATTTGATTAATGAATAAAACAAAACACGTCATGCGATAGAAAAATACATACCTACATAATATAAGCTAAAAGTAAGAACGTGAGCAACAACAACTTTAAAAGTGTAAACATTAAATAATCACCTAATGTACAAAAAAGGTCAATATTCTTTTTATGATTTGATTGCGTTAAGAATACTCGGTAGTTATTATACGCAATCTTATAGCTTTTAATATAATATGTGTGCAAGGGAGGACGGCGTGCGGAGTGCAGGGAGGGCGACACAACGTTGGGCCGTGCTCGCATTCCACTGAAGATCGCGACCTTGCCTTGGTTAACCACCTCAATTAAAAGGGAAAGTTACTTCAAACTTCTCAAAATTGCGAGGTTCGATTACCGGCTTAAGCCTTGTGACGTCACATAAATCCGTTGTCATGAGTGGACGTGCATTGAATATAAAACGGGATCGTAAACTGTAATCGGCAGTTCTATCTTACTCTCGAACATTAATACAACCAAAAATGGCATTCAAGGTATGAGTTTTACTATATTTTATATCTTTACCAATTACTGTGTGTTATATATTGGCTGAAAGTATTGTGTTATTTTTTACAGTTTCTCGTATTCAGCTGTTTGGTGGCGGCGGCGAGCGCTGGCCTGATCCAGACTGGAGAAGTTGCCTATTCGGCTCCCCTGTCCTACACCAACCACGCCGTGCATGCCGCTCCTCTTACCTACTCTGCACCCATCACCCAGTACGCCGCTCCAGTGGAATACGCAGCTCCGGTCGCTAAAGTCGAGGTGGAGGCACCCAAAGCTCAGTACAGCTACTCTTACGACGTGCAGGACAGCCACACTGGTGATTCTAAGTCCCAGCACGAGACCCGTGATGGTGATGTTGTCCACGGCTCCTACTCTTTGGTTGACCCCGACGGCACCAAGCGCACCGTGGAGTACACCGCCGACCCCCACAACGGTTTCAACGCCGTCGTCCACAGGGAGCCCCTCGCCCACGTCACTAAAGTTGTAGCACCCGTCCAAAAGTACGTCACCCCTGTTGCGTATGCGGCTGCGCCTGTCGAAAAGTACGCCGCCCCTGTCACATATGCGGCTGCGCCCGTCGTACACTCAGCGCCCGTGTATCACGCTGCCCCTGTAGCGTACTCCGCTCCCGAGTATGCCTATCATCATTAAGTTATTTATTATTATGACAATCTTAAATGTCCATAGTGTAAATAAACTACATATTTATTTATATTACAATTTTTTATTGCCAATATGTGTTCTTTATATTCAAGGATATTAAAAAAATGATTTAAAAAATATCAGCGATTTATCAATTTCATAATTTACGTAAAAAATTCTCACGAAAAATATATTTTCTAAAGATTAAAATCCTCTAAATAACGACTTAATCATATATCGAATAATTGGAATCCCAAAACGTCCGATTTCGGTGGTTTCGGTAATTCTTGTTCTGGTCCTGGGACGACCGTGAGGCCACGCTGTTTGCGTTTGCGACGCTCGGAACGTTGGTCACCCGCCTCTGGTTTACGCGGCAATACGGAGAATCGCCGTCCGAAGGGAACGGTTGACATGCGTTTGAACAGCACTTGAGTCTCGACGCGTTGCTCTGGTTCCATCACAGCTATGATCTGGTTCTCGCGTTGCGTTATCGCCTTGCGCTCATCTGACGTGACTGCTTCTGCCGCCACAGCAGCGCACTTAAACAGGAAAGCGTGTACTCTTTCTGGATCTTGCATTTTCTTCGCATATTCATAAGCTTCCTCCACTAATATGCGTACTTCGTTTGCATTACCTTGTTGCATGTCACCGCTCATTAAGACAAAGCAACCGTTTAACCACCAAGTATTACTGCCCAACTGTTGCGCTTCTCGCTGACATTGTTTGCCATAAAACTTAGCCAGAGCATAATTCTTCTGTGTACAAAGTAGTCGTGCCAACTCGTACATGAGCCAGCATTTCATAGTTGAGTTTTCACACATTTCTAGCGTTGCCTTAACCTTTGCTGTAGCCTCCTTAATATCAATGAACTTGTAGGGATAATTTGCCATAACCGAATCGAAAGAAGTAGGTCGACCGACGTTCAGACCCATGAGGAAAGCGATACGACGGCGGTTGCCACGTTCGCTGAGCGTGTAGGACAAACGGTGCTGTGATAGATAGCCTTCACCCACTGCCCTGTATAAGCGATCAGTGTATATCTCTTTGTCAGGTAATGTCCTTTGGGTCTTAACGTCAAGGAACAACTGCATACGTTCGGCCTGTTGTATCAAATCATTAATACGGTTTTCACGCATACACTTTTCAATCTGTTTCACCATTCGTTCAGCGGAACGCGTTGCGATCTCACGCTCACGTTCTAGCATGAGCTCCTTATATTTAGTTTGATGTTTAGACTCTGCCTTCTCGGCTAGTTTTATAGTATAGTAAGGTCTCTGTGAGCGTAACATCTCTTGTCTTTCGCTTAAAGATCGTAACGCTTCCTTTACAATTTCTCTAAGCTTCTGACTCCCACTCGAGTTTGCAGATTGTATTCTAGGGTCTTCGGTGAGACTTTGAAGAAAGAATTTATCGTACGCCATCGGGCCGAGATACTTCATAGCAAGGACACGAGCCAAAGTTAGATGTTTTCGAGCCTCCATCTGTGTTAGTTTACGAAGTTGTTCCGGTTTAGGAATACGAGATACATGTTCAACTTTTTGTGGCTCATTGTCATCACCACGCGTGTTTTCCAGTTGTCTGATGAGAGGCAGAAAATCTAACATGACACTACCAGCATTTGTCCCTATACAGTCCTGTATAGTTTCTAGGCCTTGATTAATGCCTTCCATGAAGTAAGGCGGTTGGCGTCGCCGTGCGAGTCCTCGGTAGTTCATGACGACGGAACGCTCGAAGTCGGACATGGTGTACATGGCGCGCGCCTGCATGTTGCGCGCGTTCATGTTACCGGGCTCTAATTTGAGAGCCAGCTCCGCGTCGGCGTACGCTTGCACTGGCTTTACAGCATCCGCGCACACCTGACTGCGTCCTGTCAAAGTGCGTACATCCTCGGGGCTATTTTTAAACGCCTCATCGTACGACGCTTTCGCTTTCTCGAACTGCTCAAGACGGCGCAGGTACGCTCCTCTTTCGCGATATACAGTGAGAGCTCCATATAACGGCTTCTCCTCCATTTTAAATGTTACAAGATTATAATCTTGTAACAAGTTTTGCAATCTTTTTATTTATCTTCTTTAATTCGTTTCTGAAAAGTCTGTTAATAACAATGAGATAACATAATACGATATTGACAGATTAATCAAAACCACAAACAACATTTTAATTGATAAAGAAGGATTGTTATACAGCTTATCATAGCAAGAAGCTTATAAGGGTTTATGAAATCTTGAATATATTTTTTTTAATTGTTTCTTTATAAGACTATACTATATATATACTATATCCACAATAGTGTTCAAGCTAGTAGTCTCATTGTGGAGTTTACAAACATACAAATTAACGGACACAATTACTTAGAACAATAACTTGTAGTAATTGTCCTGGATGGTGGGATTTTATACTTAGAGCAATGGCAGCGGTGAGGTGACCGCTTTGCCTAATGTGCCAACTGTCCATGTATAGACACGCTTCAATTTTATAGATTATGATAAACAGGGCGTCGCTAGAAGGAAGTTGGCGTGCCTGAGGACTACACAGTCGCTATCATAATAATATATAGTTTATACATTTTTACAAATTGGGTATATATGAAGATATTATTTTCACATATTATGTAATAACTTCAAGTAAACCTGATCAGTAATTAGTTTTTCATGTAATGTATGTAGATATTGTTTGAATAATGGATTATCTTGCATAAAACCAGGACAGTAGATTATTAATCTAAATGAATTTTTCGCAATGATGAATAAATCATACATTTTCTGGTAAAAATTTAATCGGCTATTATTGTTCAGTCATTATAAGTCAGTGGGTGTTCAGACGGCGACAACGGGGGCTGCAGGGGCGTATGCGTACGGAGACGCAAATCGGGGGAAGGGTGCTGTGTAGGCGGCGAACTTAGCGACAGGCGCGGCGGCGTACGCTACAGGGGCGGTGTACCGGGCGGCGACGGCTGGAGCGGCTGCGACCGGCGCGGCGGCGAAGCGAGCTGGCACCACCGCAGGCTCGGCGACAACAGCGGGGGCGATGGCATTCACGAGCGGCTCTTTACGCACCACCGCGTTGAAACCATTAATTGAGTCAGCAGTGTAATCAACCACGCGGAGAGTGCCATCGGGATCGGCGACTGTGTACTGGCCCTGCACCAAGTCACCGTTGCGCTCTTCGTTTTGGGTCTTGTAATCCCCAGTAAGAGCGTCCGCTACGTTGTACCCGTATCTGTATTGGGGAAGAGGGTCGAATTCTTCCAGCCTAGCTGCGACCGGCGCAGCTGCCACGAGGGGAGCGGCCACAGCCGCGGGGACAACGCTGGCGCGTGCCATAGCCACGAGGCATGAGAGAATGACGAACTGAAACAAATCGATTCGTTAGTCTGTTAATGGTCATCACTGTAGGCAAAAGTCTCGTTTAACGCGTGACACATGCGTTGTACTTGAAACAGTGACACGGTTTAGCGAGGGCGAGACTAGTGCAGTTGCGTAAGCGCATGCGCGGAGAAATTACTAACAAGCCGTGGATAGCTCGTCCGTCAAGGACACGCTAGGTGTCGCCTCTGCATTTAAATGAGTGTGAAGCAGCGGTCGGCGATGTGACGCTGTGCTCAGCTCTATTGTTTGTAATTGAACGTTGCCAAATTAAACAAACGATACATTGTGATTCTAGACAAAGGAATAGGATAAAAATTTGGCTTTTATGCTGAAAAGAAATAGGCACTTAACATAGTTAGTACTTCACTATTTATGTTTCTCTTTTCTCTTCTATACTAAGATAATAATGTCAGAGAGCGACATCAAAACACAAACAAGCAGTCTGTGTGTTGCGCATGCGTGCGGGTATCGAACCTAGCCTGCAGATTGGATTAACGTGGCAACTAGAGTCACTGCGCCATTTACGAAGCGGTATAATGCCTTATATAGTACTTGATGTTAATCATGTCAGTATGACTATATTTTGCTACAATTAGTCTATTGGATAATTAAACTTAAACCCAATTATATCTTCGTCTCCTTTTTTGTAGTAAACTATGTCAGAGTAAACTACAAATTTAAGAAAATTAATAGTTGGTGTTAAGATTTTAAACTGGTACAATATCTAGTAAGTAGGTACTTACATATATTATTGTCATAGATATGAAAATAATCAAGCATAGAAGCAGAAAATAACTTTCACTAAATAAGAACTAGGATCAAATCCTGTGACGAGAAGGACTTAACAAAAATTTAAATAATATGTAGATACAATGAACACCCTGACTCAATAAACATTTTGTAGTTCACACAATTTTTGTTTCGTATGGGGATCGAACCCACAACTTGGCGCAGTGGCAATGAGTGCGAACAATTAAACCACTACGCCATCCATGCAGTCATATGATATGAAACGAAACAAGACATTAGAAAAATGTATAGCCACAATAATTAAAAACAATTAATATGATACCAAAGTGTTCGCAGCTAGAATTAATGATGTTGAGCATTTATCAATATAGAACAATTCATGATAAAAACTTGAGCATTTTTAAATATAGATCGATCAATGTTAAAAAGTTGAACATTGATCAGTATAGAACAGTGAATGGCAGAAAAGTTGAGCGTTTATCAATATAGAGCAACTAATTTAAGAAGAAAGTTACCTTATAGGCCATTTTAGTTCCTGTGGAGGAGTCGTGGAGTGAAGTCAAGTGCGACTATGCTCCCGTTGTGTGGGACGAGGTATATATAGTAGCCGCGGGTTGTGACACCGGCTCAAGTTCGCGCTTTGTATTATGTGTGCGCATCACTATGGATGTGCACGCAATTGGAAATGAGCAACAATTTGTCAATGGCGGAAAATTCGAACGCGTTCTTGACTTTTAGCCAACTATTATGAAATTGAAAATAATGCGCTACATATCGCTCTCTGAAAATAAGTTAGAGCACACTTAGTTATAACGTACTCTCGCTCGTGTCCGAAAGGTATTAGACCCACGCCAACTACTTACGGTCTCACGTATAGCGAGTAGAACTCTCTGAGAAATTACAAGACAAATCCACCCTTTATAGATTAACTAATAGAAGCATTCAATAGCACTGTATCTGGTCCGGGAATTGAACTCGGGACCTTACTATCACACGCAGATTTATGCTACAGGACTAACGTGGCAATCCTGGCTAGATTTAATTTACTAGCTAATTTATTCCATAGCATTAAGATACATACATAGTCTTACCTCACCAGGTATGGTTCTAAGTATCATTTCATAGAGGGTTAGCCTGTAGCTGTGTCCATCGAGCTCAGTCACAGACCCCGGGCAACTAAGAGTTTTTTGGCAGAAAACCCAACAACACTTCGTCGGACTCCTCGGTAATCGAACTCGAGATCTTATGCACAGCACTCGCGTTCCCTAGTGCTGCGCCACTGAGACAGTTATAAAGGTGACCCAAGCTAAGATTTAAGATTATTTTAGGAATTAAGTGTACAGCTAGAGCAAAGCAGTATTGCTGTTCTATCTAGAGTAACCTAAAAGGGAAAGTAATTAGAATAAGTTGAACAAGCCGCCGTTGCTATTTATTTATTGATGGTAGAAAAGAGTCCGAGAATCCTTTACTTATAAGAAAAAGGCGTATTCTTACAACGATTCGCCAAGTAAGACAGAGTTCCGTCACAAAAGGTCCCACTGGGTCGAAGTGTCGCCGGTCTACACTGACTGGCCCCCGAAATAAGATAAGACAGAGTTCCAGAGGCATTTTTATCTACCGCTGCTAAAAATATAGAATATCTTAACCAAATAAATCTGTGATGTTCTTGCCCTAATCTCTCTGCGGGAGACATAAACTGCTGTGCTCCTTGACTAGAAATCTTTGTCCTCAGGTATTCCTTGTTAGCAGAAATGGTGTTGCAAGTGTCTTAAGGCTTAGTTATAAAGATTGTTGGCCACATTTGTAGTAAACTTAACAATAAATACAGAAAAAAATTGCAGCGATAGCCTAGTAAGAGACCGTTCGACTGCTACCCAGAGGTCTCGAATTTGATCCCAACGCGCGCATCTCTGACTTTTCGAAGTTAAGAAATATTTGTGTATTTGTGGTTTTTATTCTATAATCAATATTCATTTTACGCTTGGCTATGTGCGTATTAAATTGTTAATTATCGCTTGCTTTAACGGTGAAGGACACGTCGTGAGGAAACCTGCATGTCTGAGAGTCCCCCATAATGTTCTCGAAGATATGTGAAGTCTGCCAACCCGCACTGGGCCAACGTGTTGGACTATGGACTAACCCTAATTACATTGAGAAGAGGCCTGTGCCCAGCAGTGGGAGAGTTTAATACAGGACTGATAGTGTTATTACAGAACAACATGACATGACATAGTGTGTACTAAAAACTGTAAGTTACGTTTTCTAACATGATTTAATTTGTTACTAAATAATGGTTTATTTAGTAACAAATTAAATAACACCGGCTTAAATAATAAAAAAAAAATAACACCGGCTGCAATCATAGACTGGTGTCTATGATTGCAGCCGGTGTTATTTTTTTAAAGACATTTTTGCACCAAATGGTTCTTGTGTCGCAGAGACAACAAATACAAAAAGTACCTCACTACAATTATTTAAGGATCATATATTTTTTGACCCTAGGTGAAACCCGCACCACTTAGGGCACTCGTATTAAAAAATCATATAATACAGGCAACACTCTCGCAATTTCACGATCGGCAGCTGCATAACAGACAATCTCCTTTAAAATAAATTAGTAAAATTCGTATACTTTCAGGTAACTTGATAAACGCTCCGTACATTTAAATATCTGTCACTTTTTCTGGTTTTGGATATTATGCTTATTTCTATCACTAGTATCCGTTAATGTCTGGGTAAATAATTTGCTACTTCTAATAGTTATTTTGTTTTGTATTTTTGTAGTATTCACTATTTAGTATAATTTTATTACGCAGTTTTTATGCGTATTTCATTTAAACATACTGTTTTTTTTAGTGATATATGATATATCTAATAGCAGCGATAGCTCAGTGGGGAGATCAACAGACTGCAATGCAGAGGGTCTCGGGTTCGAACCCACGTCGCGCACCTCTGACTTTCGGAAGTTATATGACTTTTCGAAATTATGTGCGTATTGATTGACAATTATCGCCTGCTCCGTGCCTCGGAGAGCACGTTAAGCCGTCGTTCCCGGTTGCCATGAACATCTATGGCACTCGTTATTGGGAAAGTCAGTACCCTCTAATATCCTGACACTGGTCTAGCCTTAGGGTATCGTTAGCCTTCGGGTTGCGGAGGTCAGGTGGCAGCCGCTCCGTGTAAAAACTGATATCCAGTCAAATCCGGTTAGACCAGAAAAGCCGACCCCAAGTGACTTAGGAATAATAAAGGCTAAGAGAGAAGAAGATATGATATATCTAATTGATCATATGCTATCATCTGCAATTGACGTGTGTCAGGCCGTCGTCGATGCGAATTCTACAATTTTCTAGCCGAAAACCTAATTATATTTTACCTAACCAGAGAATTAAACAATGAATATAATTATCTATTATTGCGCAAGCGTCTAAACCAAAGAGGTAGTTATAAAACGTGTCGATAACAACTTTAGTCTATACTATTTACAACGTTCGGAGTGCGAATTTCAGTGGGTTTGGCCTTAGCCTACATAATGCGGCGACCTCTCTTAAAAAATAATGGGCAAGTATTTGAAAGAAGTTATGAAAAGTATAATTAGTTCCTTTATCTATTTATTTTAAAAGCATTACAGTAAATCCTTATGTAGTGGTGGACTTTACAATCATTAAAGCAACAGGCCCGGAGGTCTCAGACTCGTTCCAAGGTTTTCACAAGTTTTAGTCACGTGAGGCGATCGACTTCATTTGACAGATAATATAAATGGCGACCCCGAAATAAAGTCGATATTCAAGTAAAAATATTAGATATTATGAAGAAAGCACGACACATAGAATTATTTTAAACATACTCGTATTAAATCCTAACAATATAGCGGCATGTGCACGACTTACTATTTTCACGATGCCTTTGATATTCACCTCTATTCATATAACACCTGACCGACGCAATACCAGTGCTTTGAAAAATCTAAACACAATAGAACATGTAAATATCATGTGAAAGCTGCTACATGAGAGCTAAACTAATAACAAAGTGAATACTGGCATATTGTGAATTGAGAACAGCATATTCTGCATAAGTTTACTTGTTTCTTAGTTTGAGAGTTTTTAAACACTCGCTAGCCGATACCTCGGATGAACAGCCTAGTTGTTAGGGTATTTAGAGGCTACTTCATAGTCCGTATCAGGCAGTCATAGGTTGTATCAGCTTAGACCGATACGCGATGATTTAACGTGCACTGCTAGGCAGCAAGTTTTTATTTTCGCCTTTCGGAGCATGTGCTGCAAAAATCTGTATAGATAATAGTACTTTTGCCGACCACTTGTATATAGACTAGACTAACAATACAGACAAATGATTTTACAATTATTCCTGTCTATCTAAAATAATATATTATATAATGTTTTTATATGTGTATATAAATACTCAAAATAATAAATAAATAACGTATTTATAGTGTGTTTTGTATTATAGTAATAAGCAACAGAGGTAGCACGGACAATATGGCCGGCGGTAGTATAAACAAGAATATATAGTCGATAACTAAAATTATAAAGGCAGAAAACAAATAAGTCTATATTACAGAACAAGATTTATTTGCTCATATAATGTGTAATCCTAAATGAATAAATAGTAATCGTTCAATAGGTATACAATATTGACTAGAGGCGTAGAGATGTTCAGTGGTGGTAAACTGGGGCAGAGTAGGCGACGTGGGCTACGGGAGCGTGGTGCACAACGGGGCTGGCGGCGTAAGACACAGGAGCGACAACTTTAGCGACGGGGGCGGCAGAGTAAGTCACTGGTGCGACGACCTTAGCGACGTGACCAATGGGCTCTCTGTGTACGACAGCGTTGAAACCGTTGTGCGGGTCGGCGGTGTAGTCCACGGTGCGCTTGGTGCCGTCGGGGTCCACCACGGAGTACGAGCCCTGCACCACGTCTCCGTCGCGGCTCTCGTGCTGGCTCTTGGAGTCGCCGGTGACGCCGTCCTGCACGTCGTACGCGAAGCTGTACTGGGGGTGCGCGTCGTACTCATCGAGTCTGGCGGCGGGCGCGAGCACCTTGGCGATGGGCGCGGCGTACGCGAGCGGCGCGGCGTGCACCAGCTGCGCCGGCGCCGCGTACGACACATGCGTGGCCGGCACCAGACCGGCGCTGGCCGCCGCGACCAAACACGCCACTACTACTAACTAGAGATAATAAGCACACGGTTAGTTTCACATAATTTTTTTTTAATGACAGGTATGCCCGTTGTGCCATATCCAGAAGAACATTATTGCTAAAATAAAAGATGCTAAGCACTTTTTAAGACTCCTTACAGTGCAATGATCAAACCCAAAGCAGTACATCACCAGTAACAATGCAACACTGAAATGACCCCGTCATCCGGAAAATTATTGCTATATCTCTAGTATTTCTTAGTTGTGTATACATATATATGTAATTAATATCTGGCAAACACTGGTACTCAATAAATTTCTACTAATGCAAATGAACTGGCTATACAACAGTAAATATACATCAACGGCAACTGTATGGATATGTTTAGTCACTATAGTAATATTAATTTAATTACCTTGAATGCCATTGTAATAGAAGTGTGTCAAAAGAGTTCTAAAGAACGTCTGATATGAATTAAAGTAATGTACGGCGATTATATATGAACGGAATATAGCCGTGGGCGAAAGCTTCGCACTCGCAACATTCACCCTACCGGTCGATGACATGTGCTGAACACTATTGTATCTTGTTATAGTACAAGGACTACTGGATGATTGATTTGTCTAATATAATTATTATTGTGTTCAATGTCTGCATTACACACTGCAACATGTCCAATATGATAAAAGTAATTGTTTACAACCATATATTTGCAAAGACGTTACGGATACTTTGTAGGCAATAATTATTTCAATGACTTTGCGAGTAAGGTGGTGTTATCTTAATGTCTACAAGTAAAAGTCTTTTACACATCAAAACATTCGCGTAATCGTAAGATGCTATAAAACGTTAATGACTTTCATTATCGTTTATTTTCTTAGATTGTTCGTACCGTTAAGTTTTAGGTGAAACCGATGAACAAAATTTTGTTAATCGGTTTCGCTATCGTTTCGATTGCCAATGGGCAATCAAAAGGATTGCTTGGTTTCGCCTGAAGTTGAGTCTGTCATCTGCAGAAGTGGCGAATTAAACGGGGTAGACAATGAGAGTCAGCTGATCTCTTTAAAACTGGATGAATTGTTATTGACATTCCTTCGTGCCGGTGCATTGCTACTCTTGGTTTTGTTACCATTCTGTACACTTAGGTCTATTTTAAAAATATCACCTCCGTCCCGTCACTGTGCTGGCATGATCGTCTGCATATATCAACCATATTGAAATCAAATACTTTACATTTTATATAATTTTCTGTTGCGTTGCCAGGTCAGATATTACAAACAAAATATTCATATTCAGGCCATTCTGGTTAGCCGTGAAAACCGAACAACCGATACAATTGTAATAGGTAAACAAATACAAAGATGGTACCTAATTCGGTATATCTACTGACAGATACATTTTATATATGGTTGCAGTTGTAACTTATTTTTGTAGTATTAATAATTTAATTATTATCGAGTTATTAGCATAAAACGAAATTAATAAATTGTTTGAATCTTTAATTAATTATTTACAGCTGTCGAAATTTATTATGTGCTTGTTTGATAATGCTGCCGATTCTGTTGTCACAAAATTCTCTAAACTAAACTAAGGCTTGTTTCACACGTACCACAACCACACTACAACCACAACCACACCAAAAAAACATAAACATAGTATTTTATAAGGATTATTCCACAGCTTTCTTTATTTCTTCATAATCACACAATGTAATAAAACATCATTTAAGTCTTATAATTTGTATGATTATACCTCAATGTACTTAAAATTATATACCCAAATACCTACATGTATTTAATTAAAATTTATAGTGGCATGCCACTACATTTTATTAACATTTCTGAGTATCATAGGTAAGTAAGTATAACCTACTGTGTAATTCATTATAAAAGGGTCTTCAATTTCATTGTGGGTTAAAATAAATTTTGGTATTAGGCTCAAACCGATGTTTTCAACAAGTTAAGCTTCTCAGCTACAAGTAACGAACACAATAATAATACATTGAATGTAATTGAAATTAAAATTCTATATACGGATTTTATCGCGTTGTTTATTTGAACCTTTCTTTTTTTCTTTATTCTTTTCCTTTCATCATTTTCTTTTCGTTTTTTTCATGGCTGCTGAAAAACAACTGAAACGTCGGGAAAAGTGTAAAATTAAATTAAATATAAATAGTTTTAATAGTTTTAATAATAAATTAATTAGCTTAAAAATTAGTAAAGTTTAATAGTAAAAAAAAGTAAAACTGTTACACTACTACTGTAACAGTTTTCAATATTATGTAATAAAGTGTCAAATAAACAACGCGATAAAATCCGTATATAGTAGTTTAATTTCAATGAATAATATTCGCGTAAACAGAAGACAATGTTATATTGAATGTAAGCTAAGTATGAGTTAAACAAAAATAGAAAGTACTGAACCTTGTATATTTATATAATATTTAGTAGGTACCCATAAAATGCTTCAGTATCTGGTACTACTAACATAACTACATACATTTCTAAGATCTGCATAGAACATGATATTATAATAATTGAACAAACAAGTATGTAATAAATAAATATTACAAATAGGTACATAGCTGAGATAAAAATAGTAAAAAAGGTTGTTCCCAGAGCTCTAAAAATATGGATGTGCCTTTTTATACAAGATATCTTTAGTATAGCAAGATGTTAATATGCTAAATAAATATGCACATTGATAAACAATAAGGTTTCGAAATATTTAGTATCGGATGGCTTTAATGTATATAATGAATAAATACCGTGCTATCGGTATGCTCACTTTCCGAAATGCTGCAATTTCTGCATTTATTATTTTTCTTTAAAACAAACTTTAGTTTTGTTGCAAAAACATGCACAGCTAATAGCTTTAACTTTGGGTTTAGATTTATTGTAATGTCAAGGTCTATTTGCGTTTCTGTTCTTAAGCTAGATTCGTGTGCTTACTTCGGATCCACCATTAATTGGTAAACAATCTCAAGCTCGGTCATTTTCAGCGATGATCTGTTGCCTACTCCAATAATTGTTCATAGCTGCAAGGCAGTATAGTTGACATTAAACGTCAACGTAAAGAGTTATACTCTTTGTCTTTGTGTGTCCTTGTCTACATGTCAAATACACTCGCAGATAACAAAAAAATCAAAACTATGAGGTGAGTTGCCAGGTAAAGGTACTCAATTGCGCAGTGTTTATTGAAGTTAAAGCAAGAAAAACAACATAATCCTCACAGTTTATTTTATAATATGTGTAAACAATTATTTTCATACACTTCACAAAGCTTAAAAATATTATTTTATATTTGTTTTTTTCGTTCGCTCTTTGACATTCATTCTGTAGTATTAAGTATTTTTAGTACCGGTATCACTGCCTCAATTCAATTTAGGATTGTCATAATCGAATTTGATGCTGTCTAAACGAATTCTAAATATAGTTCGATATAACAACAGAATGCCCTACACGAAATCTCTTAACTAAAATTAGAGAACGTTTTGACTTATTTTAGTTTATAATATTGTCTTCTGTTTACGCGAATTTTATTCATTGAAATTAAACTACTATATACGAAGTTTATAGCGTTGTTTATTTGACACTTTATTACATAATTTAGAAACTGTTACACTATTACTACAGTAACCTTTACTAATTTTTAAGCTAATCAAATTATTAAAACTATTTATATTTAAGTTTATATAACTATTGAGTCAGATCGACACACTAACTTACAGACTGGCTCAGCACGTAGCGAAGATACTCTCACCACTTAGAGGCAATTCGAGAGCACATGTAAAGGATGCATACCATTTTGTGAGTGAGATTAAACACCTACGTCTCACTAACAATAAAACAATGGTTAGTTTTGATGTACAGTCATTATTTACATGCATACCTGTACATGACTGTATTGAAATAACTTAACGGAAGCTACTAGAGTACAATATGCCTGAGAAATATGCAGAACTACTTAAGCATTGCTTAACAACTGGCTATCTGTTGTGGGACAACAAAATTCTACATACAAGTCGATGGTGTGGCAATGGGCTGCCTAGTATCGCCTGTTGTTGCCGATATATATATATGGAGGGGTTTGAGGCTCGAGCTTTACAGGCTGCCTCCATCACACCCAAGATTTATAAGGGGTTTGTAAATGATACTTTTACAATATTACCAACAGATAAGGTAAGTGTATTCCTAGAACATCTTAATTCCATTAATAACAACATCCAATGTACTATGGAATTAGAGGCAAATAATTCATTAGCTTTCTTAGATGTACTTGTCATTAGGAATCCTGATCATACTTTGAGCCACAATGTGTATAAGAAAAAGACCCATACAAATATGTACTTAAACGGTGAATCTCACCACCATCCTAAACAGTTAGCTACCGTAGGAATGTTTTTGTGTTTCAGAGAGCCCACGAGATCTGTGACAAGAAACACCTGGACGCCGAGCTTCAACATGTCAAGCAAGTACTGCAAGACAACAAGCTCCAACAGCCGCGCCGATGTCACAGATCCCGAGAAAAGCCAGCCACAGTCGAGCGCCAGCCTGCTATACTGCCTTATCTAAGGGGTGTCACTGACGAGATTGGCTACATCTTGAAGCGAGCTTCAATCAACACATACTTCAAGCCGCCAACGAAGATAAGTCAATTTTTACCGTCCGTCAAGTGCCAACTACCTTTACAAGATGCAGGGGTCTATAAAATAGATTGTGACTGCGGACTCTCATAGATTGGTCAAACCAAGAGAAGCATAGGCACCCGCATGAAAGAACACATAGTTGATGTAAAACACCAACGCTCGTTGAAGTCTGCTGTGTGTGAACATGTGCAACAAAGGACCAATAACTACCTGAGACTTGACAAACCACTGATTCTCGCTAAAGAACACCGATTCCTACCTAGGATGCTTCGCGAGGCTATTGAAATCAAAAAACATCCTAATTTCAATGGAGAAGATGGTTGGAATTTACCACCAGCAAACCACAGCTAGACTTCATGATACTTTGAGCTCATTCTGCGTAAATAGAAACACAAATGATTAAATTATGTTCGGGTACTTTGAAATAACTATACTGGAACATTGATACAACTACCATCTTAGTCTCCCCGTAACCATGGCTGCTAAAAAGCAACCGAAACATCGGAGAAAGTGTAAACTTAAATATAAATAGTTTTAATAATTTAATTAGCTTAAAATTTAGTAAACTTTAATAGTACTGTGAGGTTTTAGAATGAAACACTTTCACTTTTGTTATACTGTCTGGAGCTAGAGGTCAACACGTCCGTATCGCTCGGCCGTTAGTCGATGACTGACTACCCGCCGTCTTGCGTCACCGTAGCACACCGGTCTATGCAACCTATAGCTGCATACTCTTTTTTTGTATACATCACAAGTAGTAATAGTGTAATAGTCTCTAAATCTATACTAATATTATAAAGCTGAAGAGTTTGTTCGTTTGAACGCGCTAATCTCAGGAACTACAGCTAAAGCTAAAGCTAAAGCTGCATGGGCAAATAGTAATAAGTCAAATATAATCTAATAAATATCGCTCATCACATAAAAAATTGTTAAAAAATCATTATTTCCACCTGCCATCAATTTCGAAATACAAACAACTTGCAACCACAGCGGTATGCAGCTGAAAATACTTGCAACATCTGTGGGTCATAGCACAAATTCAAAACAAAATCACATAACACACATTATGGATAAACATTTAAACAGACACGGCTAAAGAGAAACATTACTGAAACCAAATAAACATGTCATCGCGTTCGCGAATCTTGCAGTTCACCTTTTAATATACATACATATATGAATATCATACTCTCGATCTCTCCTCGGGCATTATTTTCGCTATATATAATCGACGCGTGATTTTGATTCACATCATTCGTTCTCTAGAACTCAATTGATACACTACAATGGCCTTCAAGGTAATTTTAATCAGAAAATCATTTGGGCTTGACAAATATAATTAAAATATAATTAGTGAACAAAACAAAATAATTAATTTAGAATGTAGTTATCTATTTTAATTATAACAGAGTTTATAATCATACTAAGACGCATTTATTTCCTTCCCAGTTAGTAGTATTGGCGTGCTTAGTGGTGGCGGCGGCCAGCGCCGGTCTGGTACCGGGCGCGCACGTGTCGTACGCGGCGCCGGCGCAGCTGGTGCACGCCGCGCCGCTCGCGTACGCCACGCCCGTCGCCAAGGTGCTGGCGCCCGCCGCCAGACTCGACGAGTACGACGCGCACCCCCAGTACAGCTTCGCGTACGACGTGCAGGACGGCGTCACCGGTGACTCCAAGAGCCAGCACGAGAGTCGCGACGGAGACGTAGTGCAGGGCTCGTACTCCGTGGTGGACCCCGACGGCACCAAGCGCACCGTGGACTACACCGCCGACCCGCATAACGGTTTCAACGCTGTCGTACACAGAGAGCCCATTGGTCACGTCGCTAAGGTCGTCGCACCAGTGACTTACTCCGCCGCCCCCGTCGCTAAAGTTGTCGCTCCTGTGTCTTACGCTCCCATTGTCCACGCTGCCCCCGTAGCCCACGTCGCTTACTCTGCCCCACTTTACCACCACTGAACATATCTACGACTCAAGTCAATATTGTATACCTATTACGACTACTATTTATTCATTTAGGATTACACATTATATGAGCAAATAAACCTTGTTCTGTAATATAAAACTTACTTCTTTTCTTAACAATTTAATTCCACGAACTTTTAATTATTAAACCTATCGTTTGGTTTTACGCAGAGACCTTTGTCTTGACTCAAACACCCTGGCTATCATCAGGATATAACAACTGTCATAGACAAGTATATTGGGGTAAGCTATTACGTTGATGAGCAAATATCAATCATTCCTTAGTCAATAATTTTTCCTTGCTGTAACTGCCATTTCATCTCTGTAGTCTAAGGGGTGATATTCTATTAAGTGTATTTTTTTGAAAACCTTCTTTCGCACTTGGAATACTTCCTGTATCGCAGTTAAGTTTACAAACATTTAAACAATGCAAACAAATGTTCTTTGTGTCCTTTGTTTGAATGTTTATAAACTTAGACCTTAAATTTAGGCTGGGAACAACTATTTCTGAAGAACGCAAATGTTTTTGAAGAAAGAAATTTGCAGCGGGTATAGTTTAAAATTTGCATGTGCAGTCGAAATAAGTGTAGTTTAAATTGAAGATTTCTTTAATACATAGGTTAAATCGAGTAACATTACTTTTTTTTTCTGAATGCATAACAAAGACCCTTATTTATTACTCAATACTCAATATCTTTATTGCACTCCATATGTTATATAAAGGTGTTACAATATCACAGTAGGTACAACATGGGCCCTGTAGGGCACGGCAATGTAGAAGAGAGGAGGATGCTGTTTTATATATCACATAACTCTCTGCATAAATTAATTATTGCACTATTTGTTTTATATTATTTTAAATTGAATATACTCGTATGTAGTATTTACGTTCTAGTTTTATTCCATTTAGGTAATATTTATATAAACAATTAAATTACTATTTCAACTTTATCATTATCATATTATTCATTAAATTGATATTGTATATATTTATTTATATTAAATATTTAGTATAATGTTATATTGTATTATGCATTTAAATATGTAGTTGTTAGTTATTTAATCATTATTATTGTTTAATAATATATTTATTGTGTGTTATATTACGTGTTCTTGACGTAGGACGCCCTCCGACCTGGTGGGATGACGATCTGCGAAAGACTGCAGGCAGATGCTGGATGCGGCAAGCTGAAGACAGGGCGCTATGGCGCTCATTAGGGTAAGGCTATGTCCAGCAATGGACTATTGTAGCCTGATGATGATGATGAATATATTTATTATAGTTTACATATTTATGTATTTTAAGTCTTTGTCATCAGTGTATTCTTTTACATTATAATAGGCTTTATTTATGAGTTTTTTTTAGGTTATTTATAAATGTTATATTTCTAGGTTCTTCTTTTAGGGCTTCTTGAAGTTTATTATATATTTTTATTGACATTATATATGGACTATTGGAATGAAGGGTTATGTTAGAAGTAGGTAACATTAGTCAGTTTTTGTGACTTAGTGATCTATTTGCATGTCTGTCTCCACGCTTAGTAAAGATGGTAATATTGTTTCTCACAAATTTACATATTTCTAGAATGTAGATGCATGGCAAGGTAATTATTTTATAAGAATATACTAGAAAACCATAGATATCACTAGAAGTACAAAATGTTATTCGTGTTTTGGCACAGAGTACTACTAAATCATGTACAATATAAGTGGTGCGCAGAGAAGCCAGCACGTTCCATGCTTTATTATTATGTTTTTTAGCAACCGCAAAAAATTGGAACGTCGGGAAGCTAAAATTTACAGATAAATATTATTTAAAATATTAAGGAATAAATCAAATTTAAATACGTATAATGTAATGGTATATTTGTAAAAAAAAAATGTATTAGGCATAAAAGCCAGTTCCAGGAGTAGAGTTCTCAAGAAGTATCAGGTAGGAACCAATGGCCATTTTCAATCGTCAATTGTTTCTCAACATGACGATTTGATTACTTACTTCTTTTTGTCATACTTAATATATATAGGTATATAATATACTAGATTTTTCCCGCAGCATGCTCGTGTAAACGTAGGTAAGGTTAGATTAATACCAGGATTTTTTTCTGGATTACAGGTACTCATAGTCTTTTTCTGTTCCCTTGAAAACATATTTGCGAAATTTCATAATGATCGGTTGAATAGTTGCGGCGTGAAAACGTAACAAACAAATAAACAAAGTCATATTTGCATTTATAATATTAGTTAGGATATTGTTTTAACTCTCTTATATGATATCGATGTACTACAAAATGAGATTAATAAAATGAATAACTGGTGCTTCACAAATAACATGTATTTAAATAGTAATAAATGCCTCTATATAAAGTTTTCCCGAAAAAAGAATTCAACGGACACTACGGTTTTGAAAGAGGTGACCCAGATTCGTGACTTGGGCGTAGTTTTGGATAGTTCTCCAAGTTTTAGAAGTCACTATGATGCTATGATCAGCAAAGCGTCAAAGATGACTGGTTTCATTTCGAGATATACCAAATATTTTAAAGATTTTGGAGTAATTTTGCCTATGTATAACTGTTTACTACGTAGTGTCCTAGAGTATTGTAGCCCTGTATGGAATCCCAGCTATAATGTACATTCAGACAGAATAGAACGAATTCAAAACAGGTTTTAATTTCACATTTCATGCACGAATAATAAATGTAAAGAGCTTTTATCCTACGAGTCAAGACTGAGTTTTTATAAGATGCAGCCATTATCCAAACGTTGAAAATGTGCTGATATAATTATGATTTTTAAAGTAGAACGCGGCTTAGTAGACTGTCCATTGTGTCTTGCCCAAATTAACTTTAAAGTACCGAGGATTAGCAGTCGTCTTCAAAATAGGAAAACATTTTCCTTGCCTCGTTGTCGAACCAATATAGGGCAGCATACACCCTCATATCGAATGCTTTCTAGCTATAAAGGTATCAGGACGTCCCTTGATATATTTGCTGGTTCTTTGGCTTCAGCTAAATTTAATATAGCTGAACTGAAATTTTAAAGATTTACCTCTAACATGTTATTTCAAAATTTTATAAGTTTATAATTGTAACCTTTAATTTTAAGTATTATTTATGTTTACACTCATTATAAACAAATAAGTTTTTGTAAAGTTACCTTTGTATTAACCGTCTAATACCTAAGCATGTTGTGTTCACTGTCACAGGGTGGACTTTTTTTCTGTTTTGATTTTTTTATATATTCTTCTGTCACATCCAATTTGAGAACAAAAAAAAAAATATGACTGCGCGTTCTGTTAATATTTGCTGGACCCCTTTAAATGAGTTGTAAATATTGCTAAAAATATCGCTTAATGCTGGGAATACATGGACCAAATCTCATCTATATCACCAATAAGATTACATATATGTTTTTAAATTCCAGAAGCATAAGCGTGCGTTTAAGCTTCCGGACGACAGTGAGTTAAAAGTTCATGGAATTAGCTGCAGGACTTTTTTATATCAACCTTATGCTATATCCTTGAAACTAGTAATATCTACTACTATTAGAAATTATTCTTGTGTTGCGGAAAAGTTAAGAAACATTTAAAAAACGTAAGCAATGAGCACCTAGTTTGGGTACGACTAGTTGTTGGTCATTCCATTTTTGGGCTCAGCACACTGGCAATGTTGGGACGACAACTTCTACTTCTTCGGTGTACATGCAGTTAATGATTAGTTATCACTTATCAAACTATACTCTGTTTCAAAAGTAGTTTCAAATATGAAGTCCCATTTGACAGACGACTGTTAAACAGTAATAGTGAACAGACCATTTAAATCGACACAACACGATGACCAATTAATATTTTAAACAAATTATAATCGAGTGTTTTGAAATCGAAACAGACAGGATAGAAAAAAGAAAAAGTAAACGATTGCCAAATATATGTCTGTGTGCCATGCAATAAAATATAGTTATTCCATAGTTAAAATTGTTAAGAAAACAAAATAATGTTATATTACAGAACAAGATTTATTTGCTCATATAATGTGTAATCCTAAATGAATAAATAGTGGTCGTTCAATAGGTATACAATATTGACTAGAGGCGTAGAGATGTTCAGTGGTGGTACACGGGCGAGGAGTAGGCGACGGGAGCAGAGTAGGACACGTGGGCTACGGGCGCGGCGTAGGCGACGGGCGCGGCCACCTTGGCGACGGGCGCCACGACCTTAGCGACGTGAGCAAGTGGCTCCCTGTGCACCACGGCGTTGAACCCGTTGTGCGGGTCGGCGGTGTAGTCCACGGTGCGCTTGGTGCCGTCGGGGTCTACCACGGAGTACGAGCCCTGTACCACGTCTCCGTCGCGGCTCTCGTGCTGGCTCTTGGAGTCGCCGGTGACGCCGTCCTGCACGTCGTACGCGAAGCTGTACTGGGGGTGCGCGTCATACTCGTCGAGTCTGGCGGCGGGCGCGAGCACCTTGGCGACGGGCGCGGCGTACGCGAGCGGCGCGGCGTGCACCAGCTGCGCCGGCGCCGCGTACGACACGTGCGCGCCCGGCACCAGACCGGCGCTGGCCGCCGCCACCAAGCACGACAATACTACTAACTGGAAAGCAACATTTGATTAGTTAATTTATAATCCACATAAACATCTATTATCATATAGATGGACTCTATTGAAAATCTATAGTAAAGCTTTCTTCACTAAATATTTTAAAACTTCATTTGTAAAGAATATCATAAAACGACACTAACATTGTTACCACCATAGTTAGCACCATAGACTAATGAAATGACTTGATGAAAATCTATGGAATCTTAACGTTACAATTAAAATTCCCAATTTAGTTATTATAGTTTTTTAGAATTACCTTGAATGCCATTATAGTGTATCAATAGAGTTCTGAAGAACGAATGATATAAGTGCTACATTGTACTGCGGTTTTATATATGAAGAGAATATAGCCGTAGGCGAAAGCTTCGCACTCGCGACACCCACTCTACCGGTCGATGACATGTGCTGAACACTAAATACTACCGTATCTTGTTATAGTACAAGGACTACTACTAGAATTTGATAATAATGTATTAAGTATTTGATGTTTTACCTGATCTGCTACTGTAACTGTTTCAAAGGTTTGACTGCACGTATGGTTTATATGGTCGCTTCGCTACTGCCGCCGCGCGGAGTGTTGTCGAGTTCGATCCCCGCACGGGATAAAAATTTGTGTGATCGACAAATAATTGTTCCAAATCTGGATATTCTTTGTGTCCGTTGTTTGAATGTTTGTAAAGTCCCCGGCGACACAGGAATTATGCCTAGTGCGGGAATTTATTTTTTATATAAAAAACAGGTCCTATTCGTGTACGTGAGTTAATTGTGTCAGATGCATTTGCAACTTCGTATGATATATTAATTTTGCCTGATAGCATATTAAATAACCCTTCCCTCACAATTTGATCACGTAAAAGTAGATACACCAATATTACCATAGGTGGCATCAGGATTATTAATGTACAAATATGTGTTGTATTCTTGAGTGGTCTACTGCAGCGGCCTTTGTGAGAGCTGGAGTCTGTAATAGGTTCGAAACCTGTGTGACAAATCTCCAGGCTCTCCCTCTCTATCGGAATCACATAAGGTAAAATTGTAGGTATGTATAATAAGTCTAAAATTAACCTAAATTATATTATGAAATTATGTCATTATCAAAGTTTATAGGGACTGAAGTTAAAACGTTTGATCTGGAGAGTAATGTCAACCTTGAAAATCAATCGATCCAGGTGCTTAACCACAGTTGTCATTATTATGCTCATAATTGGACGACAATTTACAGGAGACACACTACATCTAACTATAAGTACTTCAGAGAATAAAGTGGTCAGTCCGGGTCGTCTTGAACATCTATGGCAGTCGACATGTAGAGTCGACATGTGGTCTAACCTTAATCGTCAACGACAATTGTATATGCAAGGTAAGTAGTTCTTGTGAATGTCAAGGTTAGATCAACCTTGTCATTCATAAGTACAGCTTTGTGACCCAAATTAATAAATTATTCGTATCTTATTATCGTGTAACCTGCAGCCGCTAGTTATTTGGTGACAAAACAATTATGTGGCCATCCTGAGGATGTAACACCCTGTTTGAGGCAATCGGCGTAACAGTAGTAACACTGTTACTGCCTTCCGGTCAGTGAGTATGAGTTAAGGAGACTCACATATCTAGGTAGATATCTAAGAAAATAAAGATAGGATGAAAAAGGTGTCTCATTACTTTCCTTTTTATAATTATTTTCTAGGGCCGACAACGCGCGAGTTACTAGAAGTAATAGCCAACAACAACTAGGCACTGTAGCTGTAATATAGCATCTGGTGGGGCGTACCTAAGCATGGCTGTAAACTTAGTTGTATAAAAAGGTTTTGTAGACTATTTCCGAAAAGTGATCTTTTACCTATCGCGTACCGGTCCAAAGGTTCCAATTATTTTACTAACGTTTATCTCATTTGTTTGAGACATTGTTTGTTTGACAATTGTTGATGAAATATTACGGCTAGGCAACTAATAATAAGTCCATTTTAATGTCTAGTTTTATGCTATAGCATATAGCGTTTTCACATACCTTCCCGAATAAAATTATTTTGCTATAATTAATTTTAATGCATTGCCTTTCTGCTGTTTTAATCTAATCATCACAAAAAAATTGACGCGCAAAAAAGCTGTAGGTTAAGTATAGAATGAACGCATTTCATTCGGATGAAATGTTAAAATAATATCACATATATATACATACATACTACGCGTGTTGCACTACTCAAGTCTGACGAACATATGACCGATAATAATAAAAAGCTTGTAAAGCTTTTTTAATATTATTAGTGATATTTTGTTGTTTTTGTTTAATAATTGATTATCTAAGCTGCGTGATTCATGTTTAAGAGGTATTGCATCAAAATATACACATTCGGATACTATTAAATTGATTTTAAAAACTTTACCGTAACTATTTGCAAAGTATTTAACTGCCTCGGTGGCGTAGTAATGATAGCTGTGCAAATGCACATTGCACACACTTTTCTGTCTCTTCTCGGCTCGGGCAAAGTGTTGGATTTTGCTTTCAAGAAGTTATCTGTAGCAGCAGGTATATGGAACTGCGTCCGGTACGGCAGGGTCGCTCTCTATTAGTTTAGAATTCAAATCATAGTTACCGATATTAATAATAATAATAATAATGTTTATTTGCAAAAGGTTTTATAATATTTACACTTTGATTATGTACACTGTATCCTTAAATAATAGAGAGAGTTACATGAACTATAGTGTTTTGTTGAACTCTGGTACCCATGGTAAGCTTTAACTTGTGTTATGGGTACCAGTGCCCTTCCACGTAATTACTAAATTAAATTAAGGAGCGATTATACATGATGTGCACAATATTAATATTTTATAGAACTCTATTTGTTCTTTTGACATAATTCGATCAGCCTCATATGAATATATGATATGTGGGTGTAATACGACTCTAACCCATTTTAGGATTAAGGCGTAAGACTACATAATATGTATAAAAGGTCAATTTATTTATAAAGTAAAATTGTATGAAAATTGATGGAATGTTGACCAAGGATCGGGTAAATATTGAAAAAGTTGAAGTTTAAGTGAAAATGTAAAATTGAAGAACTATGAAACCATCTTGTACTTTGTCATTGATCTACGAGCATATTCTTTGATACATAACCATTTTCAAATGACACACTAAAGCGTACCGCGGAGAACACTTAAAGCGGTCATCATTTCTGGCTATCATGAACACCATGACTATCAATACCTTTAAATATTCTGATCTAAGAACATCGTTTCCCTTTTTTATTTTCTAATGGACTACCATTGGGAAATACAAACCGATTCGGCTTGCGACGTTTACGACTGAATATCGATTTGCAACTTTCCGTGGCAAACCTATATTGAGTCGTAATGGCTAATAGTGGTAATTATGTTTGTTTGATCGGACCCACAGGCTCAGAACAGCTGTTTGTGGATGACACAATTTTTAATATGTGTAGGAACCCACAGCACTCGTCGCAGTAGCTGAAGCGAGGCTACCACTTAAACCACTTCGCCATCTGTGCCGTCAATTGTAAAAGTTAAAATATAGAGGTAATTGTAACGAAAACATTATGTTTGTAAAAATCGTATAAAACGTTTTATTTGTGCACGATTTATGTACAACTAAAAAAATAAATAGGGTGTGCTCAATTCAGGGTTTGACTAGGTTGGACTTTAGAGCTTAGTGGTGGTAAAGAGACGCGGCGTGGACGAGGGGCGCATGGTGCACCACGGGCGCGGCGGCGTAAGCGACGGGTGTGGCCACCTTGGCGACGGGCGCCACGACCTTAGCGACGTGAGCGAGCGGCTCCCTGTGCACCACGGCGTTGAACCCGTTGTGCGGGTCGGCGGTGTAGTCCACGGTGCGCTTGGTACCGTCGGGGTCCACCACGGAGTACGAGCCCTGCACCACGTCTCCGTCGCGGCTCTCGTGCTGGCTCTTGGAGTCACCGGTCAGACCGTCCTGCACCTCATACGCGAAGCTGTATTGGGGATGAGGGTCGTATTCTTCAACTTTGGCGAGGGGGGCGACCACTTTAGCGACAGGTGCAGCGTACGCTAAAGGAGCAGAGTGGACGACGGGAGCTGCGGCGTACGCGACCGGAGCGTGAGCGGTGTAAGCCGCGGGGGCGATTAACCCAGCATTAGCAGCCGCGAAAGCGCAGACAAGGACCACCAGCTGGAACCAAAATTATAAGTTTACAGGAATACAATTTCTAGGACGCTAAATAACATTCTTCGTTAACTAATTGAATGCCACACGCTGAATAAAATGACGGCTATAGATTTTCTATTATGTCTGCTACATGTCGTTCAATGTATACATTTAGTTTTATTAACGAAACATGCTTTTTATTTCTTTAGCTTGCATCAGTCGCAATATCTTGTTTTTTAGATAGTCGTTGTTTAAGAAAGATTACCAGCACACATTAATAAGTAGATTTTTTGTGCGATGCAAAGTCAAAGTGAAACTTTACAAACTTCCTCTCCAATTGAACTAACTCAATAGAAAGACTGGCTTTAAACTTAAATCTTTACAGTTAAAACAACTGTTATTAAAATATTCCTACTTCGTACCTTGAATGCCATTTTTGAGGGGTACAAGTGACTTCACAAAGAGAAGACCTCAATCTGAATGTGCCGAAATTGCGCTTCTCAAGACTTTTTATATGCCTCCCAGCTACATCAGCGTTGCATTGCTATTACACCGGATCGTATAAACCGGTTGCTTTTAAATGTTGAATCATTCAATGAAAAATTTAAGAGATAGCTGTCTAGTGAATTTGTACGTATAGTATGTTAATAAGAGCAAGTGGGCTATGATTTATCTCGTATACAAAGATCACTTGCTTTGTAATGTTGTTGACTTTTTGGGCGGCACGTCCTTGCGACGATATATACATATTTGCTGATGTAACTTATTTTCATTATAGTTAACTGGGTCACTTAACCAGTGCGCTTTTAGAGTCCTTATCGTCTTTCATGTAAATTTACGATCATGCCTCGTTTGTAAAATATGAGGTTTCTTTAAAAGCTTTTAAACACGTATTTTCAGCAGAAATGTATCTGCTGAATACAAATAACTAAAACCTACCTACCCTCTTACTAGTATTTTTTAAATCGTCTAGTGGCTTAAACAAGCATGCTTTAATCGATAGTTGTTGCCGATCGGGAACTCTTGAATGCGCTTCTAGGTCCGGGAAAGATTTTTATTTACAATAGTAGCACGGTGCTTGTCAAGTTGGGTAACAGGATGCGTGTTAGTGAGAGACCATTTATATGCTCCTTATTATTCGAATACAGTTTGCCTAATGCGATATCTAATCAATATCAAAAATAGGTAATTATCATAGAGATCAAAAGACATAGAAATGAGTAGCGCATCTATTACGTGAATTATATTTATATAAATACTCTATGGAGGTAATTTCACACTTTATGTTTCTATCTTTAAAACAAATTTGACATACAGTTCAAATATCAGACATCACTGACATATAAAATATCTTTTGAGTAAATACATTTTTTGCCGATTTTCCAAATCACTCGACCTTTACATCGATGTTATTTTAGGAGAATACTAAGGATATTAAGCCTAATTTGAACCAAAATTTCAGTGAATTATTTGGTGATGATAAAAATATAAGTGGTAAGCAAATTGCGATATCAGTCAGAAGTCCTAATACTTCCCTCGTAATCCTAAATCACAAACCCATACAATGACCTTTGGACTATTCTAAAGCAAGTCATGCCTTTTGCATGCCATCCACACTGTTTTTCACTTTTGTAAGATCAAAAAAGACGTGTTGTTAAACAGCTTCGCTGCTAACTAAGTATTACTTAGGTGATCCAATAGCAAGTGATTCTCGTGAAGTATTTGTGCAGGCTCATAAATGCCTATTGTTTGAAGAGGATACAAATGAGCCGGATCAGTCTTATAAGTACCTCCTTCTTATAGGGAAGCGGCTTAAAGAAGTAGTAGAAAGAAGAAGAAAGAAGTAGAATTAAACTTATTTTATTATTATTATTTTAAACGAGCATAAGACAGCGTGTCTTATGCTCATTTAGGAAAGAGTCCCGGAGGCTATCCTATTTACCTCTTATATTTTTTAAGTTTTATTCTATTTTTAATTCTTTTCCTTTGGAGTCATACATTAGGTATTGCAATCGATCATAGATTACGGAGACCGAGTACACACAGCGACGTATCAACCTAGACTGTTTGGACTTTGAATTATTAGAAGTTGAACGCTGCGAATCGTGCGAGAGAGTGCGTTATATTTTTGTTACGCTCTATCCTTACCATTACATCGACACTACTATGCACTGTCCTTGCCGACAATTCTCTATTTTCTATGTAGTGTAGTTATGCGTATATAGGGTGTCTAACTTGATGTGTTGCCGTGTGTACCGAGGCGAGCTTTGTTGCATGAAATAACAACAAAGTACCGCGTTAAATCAAACGAGCGGTAATCATCAAGTCTGGCAGAGGTATAGATACGGATTTTTTATATATAAAATGTGGTTAATTGTGGGTGTAAACACAAAATGTGTTAGTGGATACAAGCTGAATGCTTTTCGATATCTGGGATTATTTGCATGTCCCGATGGCCTACCTCTCTAGAGTTTTGAGTTGAGACGTAAGGTTGCGATCATGAGTTGGACATTAGACAATTTATGTGGTAGATTCGGCCCATTTATGCCTATGACTGGATTTTATATGAATACAAAATGCTGTTATATTTTGTCAGGTGGAAAATGAGTCGATTCCGAGCATTAAGTTTCCTGCGACAAGGATTGATGCGCCTACATGCCTTATTAGAACCTCTTGATCTCGTCACAGGACTTGAAAAAAGAGAGTTACTCGCTTATCTCGGCGGCCATTGCGATCCCTTTCACATAATGCCCATCAAAAAAGGTACGTATTTGAACATTTTATCATGATTCACGCCTGTTTCCCAGAGGAGTAGGCAGACACTACGGATTTCCATTAGCTACGATCCTGACACACTTCTCTGGCTTCATTCACTTTCATCACATTCCTCATTCACGCTCGCCGGTTTAAGGTGCTCTTAACCTGGCCTTTGTCCAGAACGTCTCCGATCTGATCGAGAAACGTTCGCCTAGTACTTTCCCTTGCGACTGTTCCATTCACACTAGCCTTATAAACTTTTTTAACTCAGTCTTTTCTCGTCCACTCTTTCTACATAACCAAACCAGCTAACATACCCTTCTTATTCTTGTCACAATATCCACAATTATAGAATAAATAGTACGAAAAGCTTAGCCATGAAGCAACACAAGAATCTTTAGCGAATTAGTTGTCGCTTGACCAACAAAGTAATTTGTAAGCCTACATCCCATTTTTTTGTTTTTCTATTTTTATAAGCGCTTTAGAGCGCTGATCGCACCTCCTATTATATTCATTTGGAAACTAAACTACGAATACGTCATTTTATCGATGAATGCCGCGCTCAAATGCTGTAAAAAGTCAAATAAGAACACATATTGGCTGTAGTTCATGAACATAACGACTTAATTAAGGCTACATCAATTTTTACACGCTATGAAAGCAAAAATACAATATTGGTAAATTGGCGTGTTTTACCAATATTGTATTTACTTTAACTATGTAATACGTTTGAGTTTTTGCAGTATGACCGATAGATGTTTTCACAACTATTTGTCATGTGAAAAATGTTTTGCAGGTGAAGGCACTTGTGAATGTCCAAACATGATTCCTAGCGCGAACTATGCGCGGATAGTGGCGTGTCAGTGTAACAAAAAACAAATGCACTTAGAATATATGTGGCTACACTTAAATACTCCAAAACGTTGCGGCTGCGGCTACTGGTTCAGGCTGTATCTTATCGCGCCAATAGTATAAAGTCCTCGACCTATATAGTTCAACTGAGTACTGTACCTTTTTTATTAATGATGTCTTGTTTTGCCTTAAGTTTCCAAAGAGAATGTAGACATTTAATTTAAATCTTGATGAAATCGAATCAATGTTAAAATTAATTTCAATGTGCGTCAAATATAAGGCAAAGGAGTTTAAAGTTGGTTTTATTTTGTAAGTAAAACAAATTAACCAGGTTTTGCTGTATATAACATAAGTAGATACTTATTAGGTTTAAAACTACAAGACTGCGTGTCTTCACTTCAAAATGTACAAACATATGGTAAATGCCATTAGATCTTCATCACTTATAAATTTACAGTTTATAATATAAGAATAAGTAATATTAGCCTTGTATTAAACTGTCCCACTGCTGGCTATAGTCCACCACGCTAGCCTACTGCATATTGACAGACTTCATATATCTTTGAGAATATTATGGAGAACTCCCAGTCATGCAGGTTTCCTCACGATGTATTCCATCACCGTTTAAAGCGAGCGATTACTAACTATTTAATACGCATATATCTTCGAAAAGTTAGAGATGCGCGCTTAGTGATCGAACTCGAGACCTCTGCGTGGCAGTCCAACGTACCTCACTAAGCTATCGCTTTACAGTTTAGTATACGATAACGTAAATAAACCGTTTTATTAAAAACTTTAAATGGAAATCCGAATACGCTGATCGTGTGCATGATGATAATATGATGCATAGTTCCTTTAGATTAAACAAATAAAGTATTTTTCTAAAACAGCAAACACATATACATATATATTGGCAAATTGAATCAATGAATACGGGCTAAACTTCTTTCGCTTGGTTTTTGTGTTACCTTGCTATTACCTCTCTTTCCACTCTCTAACACTGGTGACAGTAGAATCCTCTATTAACAAGGGTTTCATAACGCATGTTGATCCCGAGCTTCGAAGTCCTAGGGTTACCAGGTCTTAAAAAGGAAAAGATGGACAGACCAGCCAGTTTAGCCGGAAATTTGGGTAAAAAGGACATCCTTATTGTTCTGTCTTAGTATAACACGACGCAGAGCGGTAACCAACACATGACTAATGTAAAAAAAGATAAAAAACAAGCCGGACGGTCCGGACACCGTCTAATTTGGCCGCACACGCAACCAAAAACTCTGACTGTATCCGGCTTATTCGGACACCTGACATCGCTACTCGAATCGAACGTTACCGATTTTTGCGGCGCGATAGACGCTGGTCGGTATTAGCTCAGTAATATTTTTAGGTAACACAACCATGTCGTTTAGCGCTTGCTATTATCGCTTGCGTTTTATCTTTCGCCACCTTAGACAATTAACAATCTTATTGCCCGGTTAATAAGGAACATTTTTTATGTAATCTAACTTTTTGTCTTCTTGTCATATTAATATGTGAAGAGAAAACCTTGATTCCTTTTTAAGCATAGGTATTGAGCGCACGTTGATTCAGTTGCAGCGACCCACCCACCATTTAAGGCAGGAGTTGGCACCTTGTGGTAGGTTTAGTCAGTTGTACCCGGGACGTTTTATCTTTACCCGGGTGAGCCCAGCATAATCTCTCCGCTCCCTTTTTTCCTGCAGAGAGGATTGCGTAAAGGGCACGTTAAAATAAAAAAAATAAGGTATTGAGCGCACGTAGTGTAGATTTTAGGGTAATAACTCTATAACTCGAAGGCTTATTTTTATTATTAACTCTTTATTAAGACGATCTAATAATTCATTAGTTCCGTCACATAATCGCATAAATTTTCACCCTTGTTGATCGACGATAGTAAGTTATGATTTCTTGGTCCATGTTGAGCTTTCTGTTACAAATTTCTTAGTAATAGTACAGCGTCTGGCAATGTGCACGATAGACTGATACACATTGCCCCTCTACTTCCTAAAACCCAAAAGTATATATTTAACGAGATGTGAGTGTTCATTTGTGTCTACAGTTTCAGTGATATACAGGCATGGGACTTTTTGACGAACAATATATAAAAATGCACACTGAATAAGTAATTAAATTACATAGATAGTTAGGTTACAATTTTTGATATCGTAATTTATTTACATCATACATAGATAATTGATAAAAAGTTTGCAATTAAGCAGTAATTCGTACAACTGTAAATTAGGGCACACATGTATGCAAATTTAAGTTACTAACAATGTCTTTAAAATCACGAAAACAATATAGTAATGTTGTTTTAATTAACCACCTTTTTTCGTGTGCCATCCGTCGAATTAAGTGAATTAAATTACAGTTACAATTGCAAAATTTATGTGTTGGGCAATAACATGAGCGAAATAATAGTTAATACAATATACATATATGTATATTTAGTAGCCTTTTTACTTCTATTACTCATTCTTTTCTTGCGTTTACTATGTAAACTGGTTTGGAAAAGTTGTATGTAATTTAAGGCTCCTCTGCACAATAGCAAATTCTTAAAACTATCTTGCTATCTTGTTCCTAACTCGCAAAAAAAATAGGGATAGCACTTTCTTCAAGAAACTTCTCTCGTCTCTTGTCTTTTTAAAACAAGTATATTTATTGGTTAACTTTTATTTTTGCAGTAGAGCGTTGCTGGTCCTCTCTGAATAGGGTAGTTTGGCCAGAGGAGGTACCTACTTCTCTTTAAGAATACTGCCGTAAAAAATATCAACCGTTTTCCTTCGTTCAGGGAATACGAGCGCTAGTCTGACAATTCACCTAAGTCTCCTTTCTTCTTCTTTTTCAACGCCAGGTTAAAAAAATGAACGGGATGGCCTTGGCGCTTATGCACCTATGCGGTGCAAATAGCGCGCAACGAGTTAACTTAAATAATAACGTGCGACTGATGCACATGGTGTTGCGAGTGCACATAGACTACGGTAACTACTGACCATCAGACAGGCTAGGTATTTGTTTGCCCCTTATGTACTTTATGTTAGGCAATAGATAGGTTGTGATTCCTTAAAATTAAAAATTGCCCTACTAACACTAAGAAAGCACATCTATGTCTACGAGTAGCGTTGCCAGGCGTCCGGATAAAGCCGGATATAGTGGGGCTTACGTGTGTGGCCAAATTAAACGGTACCGGAAATGACCGGCTCTTGTTAGGCTTTTCAAATTAGGCTTTTTTTTTGTATTTGTTATTTATTGGTTTACACTCCACCCGCATCACCTTGTATCGCTAGCGCAGGCGAGAGGAACAAGGTGATGGAGGAGCACTTTCTTGACAATTTTTGTTTTCTAAGAGTAATAAATTAAGGGTGCCTAACCTTTTTTTTAATCCTAACCGCCGACTAAACTGGTTAGTCTGTCCGGCTTTTCGGTTTTAAGACCTGGCAACCCTATGTACGTACGATGCTTATGGCTTACTATCAGTTGAGGCGCTGGCTCATCCACTTCATCAGCAAAACAAGAGCCTAATAAAGACCATGCAGTTTGCTATCAATTTGCGTACGACGATAACACGATGGTGACACGTAACTTTATGCTCATAGAAAACTGATCCAAATGTCACACGTTAGACCAACAGTTCACCGCTCCGATATGGATTCGACCGCTAGTCGATATGGGAAGTCAACCTCGAATTGTTTAATATTCAGGCTGACTTTAGGATATTATTATCTTTATCCCTTTAGATGGCAGTTAGAGTCACATTGACACTCTATTAAAAACTGATATTTAGACGAATCTGCTGAGACTCGGAAGAACGACCATAAGTGTCAATGATTCATTTATTTATCAATGTGTTTTTATTTGTAAATTGATAGATTATTTATTTGACCTACTTCATATATTATTTCATTAAGCGCGTTCAAACATGTATATCACCGCGGTTTTTATTATAAATAATTTATTTTCAAAATGTTAGATATCTATTAAATAAGTTGTATCATACAATTTTGCATGGGCGTAATATTATTATGCGGGTTGCAGGCGGCGCAAAGATATAAATCTTTGGTATACAATGATTTATATAATATCTGACGTCAGAATGGCAGCTTGGTCATTTTGTTGTCGCATTTATTAGAACCTAGCGCATAAGCTAAATTAAATTTACATAATTCCTATTATTTTACAGAACAATACAGAATCATTTACATTATGTCTGTAATAGCAAATATCGTTTTTCAAACTTAGATATTAGCTGGTCATCTTATCTACTTCCCTACCTAAATGGGCATTTAGCATTGCCCAGTTGGGCGAGAGTTTAAACTTATAACTATTTGTGTATATAAAATATGGCTCATTGTTTTTTTAAAGATTGTTTTCGCTTATCCTTATTCCTCCAATAATCTCTGAGCTGCGGAAAACTCTACAAGCATACAACGGACACAAAGAACACCCAAACTCGGAACAACTGTTCGTGGATCACACAAATTTTTGTTCTGTATGGGGATGAAACCTAGTACACAACACTCGGCGCAGTAGCGGTGGCGAGGAGACCACTTAAGCCACTAAGCCATCGCAGTCAAATAAGTATATCGGGCACATCCGCCACACGTCTATCCAATAATGCATTTGCAACGGTTGCGTCGCGTCGCTCTCGCTTTACTTATAATCGCTTGCTTCAAAGCCCAAGCGTGTAAGGCCGCCGCGCCGCTCGCTCGCCGACAGATCGGCGACCCACTTCTGGCGCCGAGACCTTGAACCAGCTGCTCCGGTGCGCGAATTTACCCCGGAACCTTACTCATTACTTACAATATAAACTTAGGCTCACGGCTATGCATCCAAAAAGAGGTGAGCAAAGGTGTAGTGTAGACGCTTTTTGTTATGTAAATTCTAAAGTCCAAGCTAATAGAAGGCAACCCTATTCAGTAAACATACAATGACAATTGATATACAATCATTGAACTAAATTATAAAATGTCCCTGGTGGGAAAAAGGAACAAGGCCAAATAAATATTTACCTCGGCACCTTACTAATTAACTACAACGACATACCTACTTTGACTTACGCCTATGCCTCTCCAAAGGGATGAACAGAGGAGAGTGTAGTATACTCGCTTTTGTCAGGTTAAGTTTTAAATTTCACTTAATAGATGCAGGCCTATTGCTGTATACTTACAATGACAATTGTTACACAATCATTCATTTAAATTACAAAATGGTTCCTGTTTGGAAAAGAAAGAGACAAGGCCAAATAAACATATAAACAATGCTTTTGTACAGATAATTAGAATCACATAATAAAGATCTAGTACACATTCGACCTTAGTTTGATTTTATTTTCACTTATCTCAATCGATAATTAACTTTTTTTACATTTTAATTGTAAAGATAGAACTATTCTCACTTTGCAGCTATGACTAATTCTAATCGCACTCAAATCATTCGGAAATCATTATCGTTACATTAATCACAGTTCTTATTTTACAGATACGTATCTACTTACTTATCTTAATATCACAATTTTAGGATAAGAACACACAGATTATTTGATTCAATAATGATCATTAGCTGGTATGAAATAGTGGCCATTTTCGAATGGCTGCCGGGGCTCTATTTCATTTTGTGGTGTGAAATATACCGTTGGCTTTTCTTCGATGTAATTTATCTTTGGATGGTCTTGCATCACTCGCGTGTAAACAGGTCTTGTCGGCGAAGTGTTATATTGAATTGCATTGAAATTGTGGCTCGGCACTGGTTGTTGATGGATAATAGGTGGATGGTAAGTTATTGGTGGACGGTAGATGTTTGGCGCCTGTGTGGCAGCTACGGGTGGGTTGCCAGGTTCCTCGCTAACCACGGCCTTGAATCCATGCTTCGCATCCGCAGTGTACTCGACCGTGCGCTTCGTTCCATCAGGTCCTACTACTGTATACGCTCCGGTAACGACATCCCCTTGCCTCACTTCATGTTGACTCTTGCTATCTCCCGTAGTAGGATCTTGGATGTCATACGAGTATTTGTAGTCGTTAGGTGATGGTGGTGGGTCTCTTACTATGATACCGAAAGCCATCGGCACGACGCATAGGACCAAAGATATCTATAAAAAAACAGTCCATTATTATCACAATGCGAAATAGTTTGAAGTTTAACAACACAACTAACAAGAAACTGCACTTAAACTTGAAGGTAAACAATAAGCTCCAATTATAATGAGTCATATGTTGTTAAGAGGTAATTACTTTGTACATAATAATAAAGTTATATAATAATATAGCAAAAATATATTTACCCTTTGCATGATGTTGGCGCGTTCAACAATAGGGTTCAGAGTAAATAGTACACACGCGCGCTGACTGCGGGTCGTATTTATAGAGGCGGTTTGCATTCACTCGAACGTTCCTTATTAGCAACAGGCGCTCGATCTCGACTCTTAGCTCACTAATAGTTGTTATAATTAGAACTTTATTACCTAATTAAGTAGTTGTGGCTAAATTATAATACGTTGAGAACATTTTTATCAACAATAGCTCTTACTTAGTATATGCAGTTCATTAAAATACATAATTATCTAAGTTATACGTAACTTCATGCAATGAATAACACTGCAACAGCTTTGCATAATAATCTCTTAAACACAACTGTTTGCAGTTAAATGCATTGCACATGCCCAAATAAGTATTTTTTAGGACACTGGAATAATCAAAACAGTTTGCGCGAATGTTTTACATTGAAATTGCTATCATTTACAGACTTTTTAATATGATCCTGACCTTGGATGCAAAAAATAAAAGTTATAAATAAAGAAAACACGATAAAATATGTAAAAATAGATTGAATTGTAAAGCTAAATTCAAATGTAGCAATAATAAACAATTTAGCTAATCAACCGTTGAATAATAATTACATCATCTAACCTTCATTACTGAATTAATTTTGCATATTTATGATTTATCAAATAGAATCTGATTCCATAAGTGTAGTAATTCATTGATTTGTATCTATTTAATAAGATAAGAACTTTATGTATAGATATTTAAGAACTTTTAGATATTCATATGATTTGCCGGTGATCTTGATTAGTTTTAAGTCTTTTACCAATCGTCGTATAAGTATATCAATATCTTATTACAATCAATGGCTGGGATATTAATTTCATTGATATATTATCGCTTAGATGAGGTCACGGACGAACAGCTTCAAATTACAAATTATTGATTAAGACAATGAATAATTGCTTTTATATTAATTATAAGTCCCTTCATTTATCTTCTTTAGTCTTAGCAGGTAGTAATATAACTTAACGCCTAAAGCATGTCGAAAGATATGGGCATATGGGTACATTATACAATTTTGACTCCTACGGTATTATGAGGCCTATAAATTAGCAAACAGGCAATATTTTGTCACTGAAAATTCTCTAATAAAAAAACTACAAATGGTTAACCCTTTTTTAAAATAGAACCTTTAAGCATTTAATCGACTATTGTGCTCATGCCTCTAAAACAACTAGGTAATTGAGTATGACTATGTAAGTTTTTGTCTAAATAGGCAAAACGAAGTCGACTTTGTTTTCTCTGTGGTGCAACAATGTACCAACGAAAATGCATTAGATTAGGATCAGTAACAACATCGATTATAGCAGAAAGTTATATAATGATAATAAAAGCTGTACTTAAATGTATCGAGAGTTGAGTAACATTTAATAATGGCTAAAAGCATTTGGTAATTGATTTAGACGGGTTATGGGAGTATGCCATGTCATTAATTCCATTCATGATACAACTGATAATAATCATTCAATCAACCCGCCTGTTCCAATCCATTGATGGCCATTAGGCCTACACCAATTAGCATCACACGGCCCGATCGTACGCTTTCTGCGTCCAGTCTATCCCTTCACCTTTTTCAGGTCACCGGTCCTCCTAACCGAAAGTTATCCTATTCCTCGTTGATAATAATAATACACAAAATAAGGCAACATTGAGCAAACGCTCTTCAGGAAATCTAAACAATTTATACAGTTAAATAGATTCATACGAACGTAACCTCACTTTCACTAGACTGTAAATGTGTCGACTGTGTTCTAAATACATGTTCATCTATATAGATGTTTATAGGTTTATGCAAAGAGGTTAGGTAAGTTCACTTAATATGATTTGATTTCAATAATAACGTAGGTGTCTAATAACTTAAAGCACACAAAGGAAAAAGGCAAAAGGGTTTTAGACAGAAATTTGTGTCCAGGATTTCAGCAGCAGCACGAATCCAAAAAGTTAACAATCTTGTAGTCGGCATCTCAACAATGGCAAACATTTTCATCATAGTATCCTGATGAGTGGCCTAGCCTGGAGATAAACCGATAACATTAACCTCAAGTAGCTTGAAAACCCTGCTATCGATCATGAAAATAGAAGAATATCGTGCAGGAGCAGGCCAAGATGAACCTATTATTATATATAATATATATATTCTATCACATACACACAACATCATCTGGCCCAAACTAAGCAGAGCTTGTGCTATGGGTACTAAACAATGGATAAACATACCTACATATACACATATTTTTTATTTTTGTAAATACATACATATTATACATAGAAACACCCAGACCAAGACAAACATACATGTTCATGCACACAAATGTTTGACTTGTGCGGGAATCGAACCCGCGACCTCAGGCGTGGCAGTCAGTTACACTAACCACTACGCCATCGATGTCGTCAAATATTATAATTAGTTTATAAATTAGTTATAAGAAGTCGTAAGTTTTCAAGAAAGCAAAAGTTCATAACCTATCTGATGGTATGTGGTTAATGCGTGTTCTATCCTCCTATGACATGATAAGAAAACTACCCTAGGGAGGTAAGTTGAATATTTAAGCACCCGCGAGATATCGGCACTATTATTATAAATGCTGCGCTTTTACGCCTTAATTATTCGACCGAGCCTCATGTAATTTCGCATTCACGTTGCCAGAGGTATAGCAAAGGACATAAAATAGCTTTCATCCAAAAAAAATCTGTTTCAGAGGAATAGAAATTGGTTGTCGAAATCTACATTCACGCGAGCGAAGCTGCGGGTAAAATATAGTGTTTACCAAGTAGGTACCATAAATAGTTGTTAGAACACAAAGGCATGACGTTATTTCTTAGTATACATCTAGGTGTATATTACAGACTGAGTTCACACTGTCCATGTCGCGTCGTGTTCAATAACTGTAAATGGCGGATATGATTTTATATTGTCGTATTAATTTTAACTTTATCACGGTCAAACGATCCACGCTTTGTGTTCCTGTTAAGTTTGTTATTTGTTATTGGCTTGTGTTTATCGGGCCATCGATTTAATATTCTCCATTGTTTGTATTTGCTTGTTGTGCATTTGGGGTGGATTAGGGCAATTTATTAATAATCTCTACGTAGGCCGGTTGTAATAGCGGTTATGCATTTGATAGATAAAAAAGCAGTGTATAGAAGAAAATGTAAGACAACCCACGTCCTAATAATAATACCGTGATTGCAGAAGGAAATTGAAACAACGGACACTAAGAATATTCATACATTAAACTCAACTTCAAATTGAAACGCACTTGTACCTTTGAAATAAAGACTTCCCTTTGGATGACGAGCACCCTGGTTTTCGATCCTGAATATGGTGTTTGAGGAAGAATGGAGTAAAGTTATGCGTGTACTACATTTAGTATTCTTGTTAGTTTGAATTCCGAGAATTATTGTCATGTGATTTTGGACTCACAAAAGTCGGTGTGTGGTCATTTCGCAACTGCTAGTAATAGTTGCTAAATGACCACACAAAGAACTATGGCATACATGCAATAAAGTCGAGTGTTTCTAATTTAGGGATTTACTTCATTTCATTTTTTATAGACGTCCAAGACACAGTTCAGCTCCAATAATTGAGTTACTGCATTACAACAAAATGCAAAAAATACATACATTGGGCTAATGTCTGTCTGGACTACGGCCCTGGATAAGATTGTTGTGTTTTAGCTTTTGTGTTCTACTAACTCCTTGGATTAAGTTTTACATATCGCACTCTTAATAAAACAGCGTCTTAACTCGAAATTTGAAAGTAAGGCAATTTGAACTCTAATTGTATATGTTAAATACTAATATTATATTTGTGTTAAATCTTTGCAATAGAGTTCAAATTTGTTTAATCCAAAATACTGAGATAAGTCTCTGTTTTATTAAGGGTGCGAATTATGACTCATTAAAATTTTAATCTTATTTTCCTTCCATTTATTATAATAATAATGTTAATTAGCAACCAAAACTTGAAGTATACACTATAAACGTGCTCTGTTGACTGAAATAAGTTACAGCCTTTATTTCAGGAAACTGAGCATTCCCCGCTTCTCAGTTCTAAGTTAATAAGCTATAATATAACTTTGTTATATAAATAAATAGGTATAACTAGGCTAGAGTGTTAGTTTTATAAAACCCTGTCTCCTAAAATAATTATATCCTGTATCTTAGGAGTCAGTAGTTTTTACCGTACCGTGGTTGAAATATAGTTTTTCAATTGGAAAATGAACAAAGAAGAGAAGAAGTATATTTGCATACGTCATTTTTAATAATGATTTAGTGTATGTATGTATCCGGTGCGTGTATCAATTCAGTATACAAATAGAACCTGGATGAGTGTTTACATGTGATGTGTGTGACTGGGTGTGTAATGTCAGACTTAATTTAAATGAACGTGTAAAAGAATACTTAATAAATACACTGATTATATTGAAATTTTTTTACGTCTGAAATATCTCTGTGGAACATACTTGGTCATTGGTCATGCATTTAAAACGAGGGCTGCAACAGCAACGTTACATAAAGTCGTCTACGGTGTGAACGTGCAGATATTTCATTAACAACTCTAATAAATCGAACAGTCATCAAAATGCATAAGAGTACATAGTACCCTACATACGAATCCGTGTACATTCCACCCAGCCATGATTTTAGTAGCAAATATTAATGCATGTCAAGGAGGTTTGGCTTAAGCTCATATATACATTTTTAAATGTTCTAGATATTTTGGCTGCACATTAGGCAAGGGTAACTTGCGCTAAGATACTTCGATGAGAATTGAGTTCACGATAATAATGTAGTGAGTCGGATCGAGTTGGGAATTCAACTAACAATGTCCTTTTTGGAAGTAGCCGATTTGTTACAAATTAGCCTTACTTTATGTTGTCGAAAAAAATGTATTATCTATATCTATGTATATTAATATTATAAAGAGGAAAGGTATGATTTTCTATTTGTTTGTTTGTAAGGATTTAACTCAAACACTACAGAACCGATTTTAAAAATTCTTTCACCATTAGAAAGCTATATTATCACCGAGTAGCATAGGCTATATTTTTTAAAAGTACTGTGACTAACATTACCTACTGTTACGCGAGCGAAGCCGCAGGTAAAAGCTAGTAATTTTATATGTTAGTCCATCCGTATCGTTATCTGTCCAAACAAATGCATTGTCATGCTTTTAAGGCTGCTGTGACTACTGACAGCACGAGGCCGAACAAGATGTTCTAAGCCCTTCATTAATAATAATAATAATATTCTACCACATACACACAATACCATCTAGCCCAAACTAAGCAGAGCTTGTACTATGGGTACTAGACAATGGATAAACATACATATATACTTTTTTTTTGTAAATACGTAAATATTATACATAGAAACACCCAGACCAAGACAAACATCCTAGTTCATGCAAACAAATGTTTAACTTGTGCGGAAATCGAACCCGCGACCTCAGGCGTGGCAGTCGGTTACACCAACCACTACGCCATCAAGCCTTCATTATCATTAATTTGAGAGGCGCAAAAAGATTAAAACCTTTAAAACTTATAAATAGATATTTCCTGGTTTTCCAACTACACTGGTTTACTCTCGTTATATGCGTAAAAACAAATGGTACGAATCACGTAAATAAAGCTCTTGAAGAATAATATCTTTAAAAATTGTGAAATAGGGTAACATATGTTTCAATTGTGAAATATGGTAACATAAGGTCATTCATAAGTTTCGACATTCCTATTCTGTATCTTCTTAATTATTTTTATACCACTAACCAACAAACAATGAAATAAACGTTTTTATTTGACTTGCATCTATCGTGGTCACGGGTTGATGATACATACCATCATTCCATTTGCGTAATCATTCAAAAGGCAGGCTGAATATTTCTGTACTAAGACTAAAAAAATAACATACATATGTATATGTATGTATATACTTGTTGTTATAGAGAGATAAGTGAAAGGCTTTTATAATTAAAGTAATCTAAAAACGATTACACCCGCTTGTGGTTTTCAGGTAAGAGACGAACTAGCCGCGCAATTCGTAGTATTAGGTTAATGACGCTTATGAGTTATCTTTATTACAATCTGACAGGCTACGATGAAGATAACTCTCTGACTAAGATTAATCTCGCAACTAACTGAGGCTCGAGTAGCAAGAGCGCCATTTCCTTGCGACGAAGCCAGGGTTCATTTTGGCATAACCCATGGCGCCAAGACGCCCAAAATACTTAACATGATAAATAATAATATGATAATATCAGCCCTGCTTATAAACTGTCCCCCTGGTAGCAGTGGTACGGTTAATAATACATAATTATAATAATATCAGCCCTATATGTACATAAACTTTCCCACTGCCGGGCACGTGCATTCCAGAAGGATTAGGCTATAGTCCACCACGCTGGCCCACTGCAGGTTGGCAGACATCACATATCTTCGATAACATTACAGAGAACTCTCAGGTATGCAGGTTTCTTTACAATGTTTTCCTTCGAAGTTAAAGCAAGCGGTATTTAACAAATTAATAAGCAAATAACTTCGAGAAGTCACAGGTGCGAGCTTTGAGATCGAACTCGATGCCTCTACGTCGCAGTCTGAACGGTCTCCCACAAGGCTAAGGCTGCTTTAACGGTTTAGTTCTCATCACTTAGTATGAGAAGGGTGAACTCAGACTGTACTACTTCAAAAACATTATCAGGAATTAAAGTACACTCAAAATATTTTCCCATCATCGTTACAGAGAATGATATTAACTATTTAATACAAACATAACTGCAAAAAGATGTGCGTGCCGTTTGATCGAATTCAAAACCTCTGCTTGGCTTGGTAGTTACGAGTGCAAATATTCCTTGTAAAATAAAAAACTATGCTTTTAACAGCACTTATTCACTTACACACAAGTGTTAGTCACGGCGAGGAAATTGCACAATTAGCAAGACCGTCAAGGGCACTTACATTAAAGAAGTAACTTTAAAACCGAGACTAAGAATATGTGTAAAGTAAAATACGCCAACTCAACGATACAAATATTTATGTTTTATTTATTTGTTGTATTCGTGTCACGAATGTGCTATTGAATGTTAATTGAACCTTTATGAAATATTCGTGATCGTTGAACATTTCAAAATAGTTACGTTGGAGATATAAAGGGTTATTTGGAGTTTGTTTTATTTATTGTATCATATTACATTTTATAACTTCATTAGACTTATGATACAGTAACTACTCAATTTACTGAAACACACACCTGTGTAGCCCAAAAAGGATAAGCAGAGATATAGACCTCCGCTAACCTACTGTGAGAAATAACGTCATATGAATAATTGACGCGCGAGTTGTTTCCCGTGGTTATGCACTAAGTTAATAATAATGTGGCTGTAGTACCTATGCATACGGATTGATAAATTGATTAGTATAAACGCTTCAGTAAATCGTCTTAATAAATACTAGATTTCGCCCTCAGCTTTGCTCGCGTATATATAGGTTAGGTTAGATTCGTTACAGTATTTTTCTGGGTGAAAAATACCCTACGTCCATTTCTGTAGCCCGGGCAACGTGTACCTATGCCAAATTTCATGATAATCGGTCGAGTAGTTAACAAATAAATATTAATCAAAGAAATAAACTTACATTCGCATTTATAATACACTAAAGCAAGTACATGTTAAATCTATGGTTTGGGTCAAAACAATCAGCAAACTAAAATCCAATAACATTGCTTAATTCGGGGATCAAACTGGCATCTCGCCACCAAACTGATAAGGCAGGAACTACTAAATTATCATATAAATCACTAGATGACTATGTATTACATAACTGCTATAAATGTTTAATAATGTAAAATGTTACCAGGTTCTCAGATCGTTTATGAAACTATCGCGTGGTGTATTGTAGTCGTGGGACGTTGCGGCTTTCTCATGAAGAAAACATCAACGCGCTCTGTGTTAAACTGTAAACACGCTGTGTTCAATTTCTTTTTAATTATACATATTAGTAATGCGAGTGAATAAAGCAAGAGCGACATACCAGGATTGTAGCAAGTGGAAATGTATGTATCTTATGTGGGGGCCAGTCAGTGCAGACCGGCGACACTTCGACCCCGTGGGATCTTTTGTGTCGATACTCTCCCAATAACGACTGCCATAGATGTTCATGGCAGCCGGGACCGACGGCTTAACGTGCTCTCTGAGGCACGGAGCAGGCGATAATTGTCAATCAATACACACATAATTTCGAAAAGTCATATAACTTCCGAAAGTCAAAGGTGCGCGACGTGGGTTCGAACCCGAGACCCTCTGCATTGTAGTCTGTTGGTCTCCCCACTGAGCTATCGCTGCTTAAGTGAAAATGTAAGTAAGCGTATGGATTTTTTTAAATTAATACTCCTAATCGCGATTCGTCAATATATCACTTTCTTGATAAAACAGATGTATCTCAGTATATTGGATTTAACAAATTTGAACACTATTGCAATTACTTAAAAGAAACATAATATTAAAAATTGCTTCTTCAAAATTTCGTGTTGTGTCACTATTTTATTAAGAGTGTGATATTACGTTTGAAATGTTCGATTGCTGCCACGCGCCACGCCAAGCTTAGTATTCCATCTCCTAAATTAAGGCCTTAAACGGCAAACCACCATTTCTTCATCTAGTCATCAAATAGTGAAATTAGAAGCAAACACCGCTCGTTTTACAAGTCCTACCACCTGGACATTCAGGGAGTAGTATCCCTTGAAAGAGATATTGAGCCATAATGTCAACACATTCTACACCATCCAGTTAAGGAGACATCACCTGCTGAACTGTCTGACTAACTAGTACTGATATATATTATATTACTTTAATTTAATTATAAGAGCCTTTTTCGTAAAGCAAATCTGCAAATGTGTACTTTAGTAGAATACAAAACTTTTATTTTTACTCTGCCTTACGTTATAATTTCTAAATGGCGTCGTTTAAACAAAGTATTGTTTGCTGAACCTCATGGAGACCGCACTCAGTGAGGTGCGGCAGCTCTTACAGCCCGAGCTGTCACACTGCTCAACTTGATAGTCGCTCAGGACGCAGATAAAATTTGCACATGTGTACATGTTTTCTGAATTATAATTAGTAATTATTTAAAATGTACGTGCCTTAGCCATGTGCCATTAACTTCCATGTAATTGTGATAAATAAATAACTAAAGTCGTTATTAGCTTAAAACCGGTTATATGCAATTATGTTTAATATATCCAGATGTGCTACATAATGTATCACACATAAAATCCTCACGGATAAAATAAATGCACAAGCAGACAAAGTCGTGAGCAAAAAGCTAGTACTTAACAAAAATCATAAGCTGTCAAAAACATTCGAAATAATATTGAGTGCGACATTTGTAACAACAGAAGAAAGGTCGCCAGCGTGGTGGACCTTGATTACTGATACTTAGACAGGTACTAGTTAGTGACATTTATAACAGCCGGTCTATAATAGAGACAGGTCACAAGTAAATTTTGCTAGGCTCCGGTCTAGATTAGGAAATAGAGTGGTGGTATAGCATGTGTGTTGCGACGTGTGTTCTGCACTCTGGCGCGCCGTGCGCCTGCACAGATAATAGTCGGGCGCGGTCGACACACATTCGTATGTCATTATTTTACGCACATAACTGGTTCACTGCTCGTAAAGACTCATTATTAGTTTATTTATTATACTATATGTCCTGCATTTTATACGTGTAGGTAAGTTCAAACTGGATGAGTGTGGTGTTGATGCAACGGAATGAGTATCAACGCTTACGCAATTATTGTGTAGACCTTGATATGACTCTATTAAAAAAACGGATCTGTTAGTGTTATTGGATATTTCTTACAGACTTTTTTTACAGAAGCAACACTGTCTCAAAGGGGTGATGACACTTAAGCCTTGGTGTTTCAAAAAGCACGAATCGATGGATCGTGGCTATCATATCAGTAACCATAAACATATCCTTATGAATAATTAGGTCATTAACACAAGAAAGAGGCTTTTTGGTCGCACAGAATTTCTATCATGAGGTTAGGTATAAACGACAGGAAAATGATGGCACTTATATAAAATGTAAACAAAGTTTTTGATTCCTCTTATTTATTACCTCAGCTTTAACACTTCAATTAACAATACACTACACAATATGCATAAATAAAATATTAACGTAATACGGTTCAGGTCACTGCGAGCGTTAGCTCGTTTAGACGGATCTGGGTTAGTTTTAAAAAGCTTTCTAGACCCTGCTGTCCTACATTACTAATATAGATGTTTATCAATATAGACATGCAGATATATTATGAACATAAACTAACCCGATATAGAGTGCATTATACGCCAGGTTTATTATCGATCAGTCATTTGCGTAATCGATTTTCTAAACATTCTGATTCTACGACTGAGGTGTTTTCTTTAGAAACTGAGCTGGATCTGTCTAAACGAGCAGTAAGGTTATTGTTGGACTAGTGAAGGAAGGCGTGAGCGGCAACAGGCGCGGCCACTGCCTTCACCACGGCGGCTCCTACAGGCTGCTTGTGCACGACAGCGTTGAACCCATTGTGCGGGTCAGCGGTGTACTCCACGATACGACGTGTGCCGTCAGGTTCTACTAGAGAGTATGAGCCTTGGACTACATCACCGTTACGTGTTTCCTGTTGGTTCTTCGAGTCACCTGCAAATGCGAGACAAGTCTTGAGTAAATATTAATATTTCTGAAAATAATACTCTATTAGTACTAAGGTGTGTTTTTTTCGACTGAAGGTGTTTTATTTAGTAGAATATATATAACTCATTAGGTCACTTATAAACATTATTTGGATACAATTTTGGTAACAGAAAGGTATCATAAGTATCGTCATTTATAAATTTATTTTTGACGATAGATAATACAATCGTCTGTATTGCTAGTATCGCCTTAGACATGTCGTCTGACGCAATATCGATTAAAATATCTGTATTAAGCTCAATATTATGTAAGCAATGTTAAACAAAAATATAACTTTTAATGAGCCTTTTAAGAAAACGCCGTGCTTATAAGCAGGGGTCAAGTAGGGCTCAAGTCAAGTCCCTCGTATTTCGCACGAAACACCATTTTATAAAGTCGCAACGTCCAACGACTGCGGGTAGGCTGTAACACCCTGGTTGCCTAAGTGGGATATAAACAAAATAAGGAATAATCACCGGTAATAGCATCTTGAATGTCATAAGCGTAGGAGTACTGCGGGTTGGGGTCGTAATCCTCGACGGGAGCTGCGACCTTGGCGACGAGAGGCGCCGCAATGGAGTGCGCATACGCCGGAGCAGCGTACCCCAAAGGACGTGCGTATGCGTACGGGGATGCTACAGGCACCACGCCGCCATACGCGCCTCCGCACACGGCCAGGATAGCAGCTACGATTATGACCTGCGGGAAGGAAAATATTAATATATAAGAAAATATATAAGATAATTATAAGATAAACCTGTTTAGGAGAGAGGAGGCTTGCCGCGATCCACGCTTAGCCCACGGATTCGGCTCAAACCAATACCTTCTTGTGTTGTATTACTGCAATGTGTTTATTTAAGAATTATTAATGGACTGAACCTGTGCATAGCCTAATGCCCAGGTACAGTCCATTAATAAGTAGACAGTATAACGGCTCCTAATCTGAGGGGATCGCAGAAGGGTTCGGAGCTGCAAGTAACTATGGGTTACAACTACCATTTATAATTGTATGGACCCTGAATTGTTTGTTATCTTGATATAAAGAAATAGCCTGTGATTGGCGAACCTTAAAAGTACTGCGCACTATTATATGACTCAGTGGTTTAGGTTGCTTCGCCAATGCCGATGCGTCAAGTGTTGCGGATTTTTGTTCACGTGGAACTGAAAAGCCACAACTAGCAATTCTAGGTTTAAATGTTCTTTTTATCTATTGTTTTATGATTGTATTTGCAATAAAACAAAATGCAATTATACCTTCTTTGTAAGTGCGTATCCCATAGGCATCAATGATACGTTGGTATATAACAACCTTGGTTATAATAATTATTATATATCATTATTATTATATATTTCAGTTTTTTCATGGAGCGGCTGCCACCTGACCTCCCCGCAACCCGAAGGTAACGATACCCTAAAGGCTAGACCAGTGTCAGGATATTAGAGGGTACTGACTTTCCCAATAACAACTGCCATAGATGTCCATGGCAGCCGGGACCGACGGCTTAACGTGCTCTCCGAGGCACGGAGCAGGCGATAATTGTCAATCAATACGCACATAATTCCGAAAAGTCATATAACTTCCAAAAGTCAGAGGTGCACGTCGTGGGTTCGATCCCGAGACCCTCTGCATTGCAGTCTGTTGGTCTCCCCATTGAGCTATCGCTGCTACTCACGAATTCCTACACTGTGCTATTAACGTCTGGGGTTACTAATGAATAATTATTATTGATGTATAAATTTTATATTTGCCTTTCTTTCAATATAATAATTATACTGGTAGTATAATTGTTATAGACATATATACCTACGTATTTTGTTTTGGTAAAGATAATTTCCCTAAATCGATCCTTGTATCGCGAAGGACTAGAGAAACAATGAAACATCGAAAGTTAAGAATACCTATCTTTGGTTAACCCGTTATATTTTATACCGTACGGGGCTTGAACTAATAACCCTTGGCTGACTACATCAACTGCGCATTCCGTGCGATCTTAATGACTTTATTAAAGTCATGGTTATAGCTATGACTGATGACGTCACTAGTACTTATATACAAGTATTAATATGGTTTAGAATTTTGGTATTAGTTTAAACATACCTTCATGTTGCGTGAGTACCTTCGGTGGCTCGGACTCGCTGTGAACGCTGAGGGGTGCGCACGCGACGCTTTTATACGCATGCACGTGAGTTGCATAGTTAATGCACCCGCCTAGAAAAACCTTACAACTGTCATGGCCGACCCTATACCCTTTACAATACCGGTTACTCTAATGCTATTATATTTCTAACTAATAAAGTACCCTAGATGACCGAAATTATTTTGGTAAATTTAGTCCAATGAGACTAAAAATTTAACATTGTGGAAACTACTCATCCTCGTGTACATAAATGTGTCACGTAATCTATCTCTGTAATATACGCAATCCAATTCTTTATTGCCGCGAACACGAATCAATAGAGAAGTAGATTTTTCTCATAGTAGTTGCATTTATGAGAGGTCTCGGGTTCGAACCCACGTCGCGCACCTCTAACTTTCGGAAGCTATATGACTTTTCGGAATTATGTGTGTATTGATTGACAAATATCGTCTGCTCCGTGCCTCGGAGAGCACGTTAAGCCGTCGGTCCCGGCTGCCATGAACATCTAAGGCAGTCGTTATTGGGAAGTCAGTGCCCTATAATATCCTGACACTGATCTAGCCTTAGGGTATCGTTAGCCTTCGGGTTGCGGAGGTCAGGTGGCAGCCGCTCCGTGTAAAAACTGATATCCAGTCAAATCCGGTTAGACCAGAAAAGCCGATCCCAAGTGACTTGGGAATAATAATAAAGGCTAGGGAGAAGAGTTGCACTAATGAAATTATAGGGCATTACGGGATCCATGCTTAACTTAAAAGTTCGTTCTCTCTAACTCCAACATACCGAGTACCCCAGCCGACTAACCTTTATTGTGTTTCTGTAGTTATTTATATTTCCATGCTTCTTATAGAGGCGCTGTGCTGACAGTTAGAGAGTTCTCATCTGTGCCCCTTGCGCAAGCAACTTAGTGACTCCCTCATTGAAGGATAGCATCACACGAGCTATACTTCTGTAACAAGCAATAGAACAACTATAAGCTACGGTTACCGCTTAGAATTAGACGAGTCATATGCTTGTTTACTATTTTGGTTGTATAAAAAAGATAGGTACTGCTAGAACATCAGTATGAATCTTAGCACGTATTCTCGACGCCCAGCACCGCCTGTACTCTAAGCAGTGTCCTGAAAGCGAATATCATATTAGACAGCACACGCCAGACTAATTCGTCCTATCTGCATTTCTTATGCGCGAAACTACCTACAAGTTTCATGTGTAAAATAAATAAGCTCCGGATAGCGTCGTTTCATTTATTTTGTACTTTACAAGAAAATATTATTTTAATTATTTATACTTCATATACGTAATAAATAAAAACACTCTCAATATAAATCAACAGAATGTTGTGCACAGTTACTGTACTGTATTCTAGGTGCGGCACCATTACTAAAAGCAAATAACAACAAACATTACGGCAGAATAAAATATATACCGTACAGAGAAAGAAAGAACGAAACATATGATAGATATTTATAGCGAAGAGCCGAAAGACAGTCGAATGAGCAGAAATAGCTCTTCTTGCACATACTGTCAAAAGTTGGCTATAATTAGTGTTTATTGTCTGGAGCACACATCGCACATACTCTCAATACTGCCGGAGGTAGTTGGGCCTTGTATAGTATTTTGACAAAAGAACACAGTAAACTAAGATGTTCTTCAGGATACATAGATGGTTAAAAATCAATCGACACCTCCGTATATAAACCCAAGGGACAGTATTCGTTACTTTTTATAGGTAGATATATGGTATATCACGCCTCTCGTAAATAGACGCACAGGATGACGAAGAGAGGCGACTAAATTGCTATTATTCGCCCAATATACAAAGTTAGCCCACCCAGCAACAACAATAAAAAGAATTAACAATTAATGGTCTCATTAAAAAAGTCTTATCCAATTTAACTGCAAGTTGGTGTCATTCATTAAATTACGACGAATATTACTTCTACATACAAAAATTATCAATAATTGTATTTGATTAACGACGTGTCACAGATACCTTCTCCTTTTATCGTTCGGTATGTTTCGTAAGTCCGTTGTATATTATGCAGGGAGGCGGTATAACAAGGCGTTTACTTTTTGGGTCACAGCTGCACGTTATCAAAGTGCATGTGTGATAGTGGTCATACGAGTGCCGAGATAATTCATAATGGTCATACCATATACGGACAATCGATCTAAGTCTAAACGCTTTATGAATTGCTCTAGTGGAGCGTTGTGCTAATATGAATTACAAATTACACACATCGTAGTTGTGCAGAAGATTGAACAATCATAATTAACAATTGGGTTAATATTATTCACTTACACATGCCTGAATATCCCTCGAGGAGGAGGCAAAAGTGTAATTCACCCATATTTATAAAGATTAAAGGGGTCGTCCGTGAAAATGTACGTACTTCGCATAAGAACAGTCAGCGTAAACCTCCTTCGCCATACGTGTGGTCGGAAGAGCCCGAGTGGAACTTATCGCCAGAGTCATCGCCCGATCATCCATCAGAAAACCATCCTGATGAAGAAACTAAGAAGAGAACTGCCCATATCCGAGAACTGTGGGAGCGTTTATAGGTGATTCTATTTCTAAGAGGTGCAACACTATAAATGAAAGTGAAGATGGCTGTCAAGTGCTTCATAGAGTGGATTGCATTATTGATAGCGGATGTGATTCCTGAGTGGCCTATATTGCAGACTGTTTTAGATTATCTTTGTAACAATGTTTAATTCTAATAAAAACTTAATCCGACTGAATATTATCCAGTGGAACACTCAAAGTTTAAAACCGAAATTGGTTGCATTGGAACAGTTCTTATATTTCAAGAAAATATTCACATTGCTGTTCTAAATGAAACGTGGCTAACATCTAAATGTCAAAGCAAGGTAAATGGTTACAATATTTACCGGAAAGATATGGATGATGGCTATGGGGAGTTGCAATTTTAGTTCACAAATCTATTAAATCTAGTTTGCTCATTTTGATCTCTACAGTTTCTAGTATTGAAGTAATAGGAATTAGAATATGCAATTGTGACCAAATTAGGAATCTTGTTTCTGTGTATTATGCGCCATTAGCTTACACTAATCAATGGGATTGGGATACTTTATTTTCTACCTTAAATAGAAAATCTTTAATAGTTGGTGATTTAAACGGGCACCATCCAAATTGGTCTTGTAAAACTGACCGGAGAGAGACCGCTAATTGATAATGCATTTATTACACTAAATAACGGTGAACCAACTCGTATTAAGCTGGAAACAATAAATAACATATTACATAAGCCTCTAAATAAATAAAGATTTAAAAAAACATATTACAGCAGTCTTCACCTGACATAACTTGTGTTACTTCTGACATTGCTTTAAAATTCAACCGGTCTACTCTTAATGTACATTTAGGATCCGATCATCTCATTATTAAAATTTCCTCATATTTAGATAATGAAGTCCCAACAAAATTAAGAAGAAATTTTAAGAAAGCAAATTGGTCTGCATATAGAACTCAATTAGACTTATCTAATTGAGTTCTATATGAAGAAAAACCATCAAAAGCTAAGGCTTTTGATGGTTTTTCGATATCAGATGACCTTCAGCAGGCATATGATACTTTTGTTGAATATATTAACGTAGCTGCAGATAACCATATCCCGAACATTAAAATAAACCTAATACTAATTCAAAATTTGCTTCAAAACCCTATTGGAATGCATCTATATCTAAAATCGTGGCCCAACGTCGTTTGGCTCTTTTAAAATTTCGCCGTAATCCTACCCCAGGGCATTTAACCATTTTACAGGATAGAATAAGTGCTGCTCAAAAACTTATACTGAATATATACAACAATAACAATAACAATACATGAATATTGCTCTTCAATTATTAGCTCCACATCTCAAAACGAATTTTAGCGTAAGTTAAAGTGGTTAAAAAGATTACGGGTATCCCATGCTAATATTAACGAATATAGCGCCTACCAGCTTCTTCAAAACTTGACACCTGATTATTCTTGCATAGCTGAACCAGTTTTTGCATCTAAAAGCAATGGGTTGGAGGCCAAAATACTGAGACAGGAGGTAGATCACGCTATGAAGCATAAAGATACTTCCCCAGGAAATGATCAAATATCAAATTCAATGTTGTTAAATCTTCCAGACAATGGTAAATATATTTTAACAGCCCTTTATAACGATTTTTATAATTATAGTTTTGTTCCGACACAGTGGCGTGAGATTACTGTTGTTCCAATTCCAAAACCAGTGCGCGACAGTCAATCTCCTTCAGCCCTTCGACCAATTTCTATGATTTCCTGTGTGTGTTTAATTTTTCACAGTATATTAATCAATAGATTAGAGTGGTTTGTGGAGAAAAACAATATTTGTCTTCCAATACTACCGGTTTTAGGAAAGGGCACTCCACCTTGGATAACATAACTACCTTAGTTTCACACATTCAACTGGGTTTCTTACAATGAATGTCTGCGATAGCTTGTTTCGTAGATGTTGACAATGCGTACAACAATGTTAATATCAGTTATTTGTTAGATCATTTGGACAAAATAGGGGCAAGCATTCAGATATGCCGATATCTATGGACTTTTTTGAAAGAGTTCCTCTCTTTAAGTAAGCTTACCTTAAGGATAAGATTTCTGTTTGTCGACACACACAGAGTGGGCTGGCGAAAGGCGATCCTTTTTCTCCCCTCCTTTTTAATATTGTGACTTCTAACGCCTGTAAAGATATTATTAACGTGAACAACTCGCAGTACGCAGATGATGTTGTGCTTTATGTAAGCTGCAGTAATACAGAGGAAGGTTCTCACGATTTGCAAATAGCACAAAATAAATTAGAACACAATCTTAAAAAAAATGGCCTCACTATATCTCCACTTAAAAGTAAAATATGTATTTTACCAATCCTTTTTAGGAAATCCGTAAATATCTCGATTATGAATACTAAATTAGAAGTTGAAGATAATTTTAAATATTTAGGTCTTTGGTTACAGTTAAAGCGTTACGTTGGGGTAAACATGTTAATGAGCTTAAGGAAAAGATAACCAAAGTACAAAACGTGTGTAAAATACTAGCTGGACCTGGCTGGGGAATGCACCCTCGCAGTCTCAGACGTCTGTACATAGCTTGTGTACTAGATTACGCATGCTTTATTTACGATAATAGTGGTAAGACTCATCTAAGCAAACTAGATAGTATACAAAACCAGTGCATGCGTGTTATTGGGCGCTTTATACGAAGCACTCACGTATGTATATACACGTCATGGAGTTAAAACTTCATTTGCAACCATTAAGTTTGCGTAGGTTTTATCTTGCCGGTAAACATTGGACAAAGACAAAGTCTTGTAATGATAAAATATTAAGTTAATTAAACAATTTAAGTTCTTTTGAAAGTCTATTGTGGAGAAATAGAGTAAAGCCAGTTTTAATTCAAATTCACGAACATTATTTTTATTTTATTTTATTAAGGAAAACAAACAGTAGTATATTATGTATTAACAATCGATGCTTAAAAATACATTTAAAACTAAAAAATACACTACCCATAACGTTATCCACAGATTACATAAAAGACTTGCTCACTGTAAGGATCAAACAGGATTTAATTTTAGACTATCTACTACATATCAATACAAAAAGAGAAAATGTACATAAAGTTATGTTGCCAGAGTCAATAAATAAAATCTAATGCTGTTTTTGGAGTACCTTGAAAACATCATTTCTGAATGTGTGCTTATTCAAGAACAATATATCTATTGTGCTAAACCGCTTATTATAATCGTCAACCATACGATGTAGCGGTGAGCGTAAACCAGAGTTGGTTCGACATCGAGAGGCGACGAACAGATGCCTCGTGCGAACCTCTCGTCTGTGTGTTGTGCGAGGGACCAGGTAGCTCAAACTATTAACTAGTTCAGGAAAGTCAAACTTATTACGACATAAATTGTACAGAGTCATTAATTCCAGTAAAGTACGCCTAGACTGTAATGTTAAAAGATTGTACTTTGATAATAAGCTTTGAGAGGAACTCTTATAACGGCAACATCGAAACTGAACACTACGCAGGAATTTACGTTGAATTACTTCAATAAGCTCGATATACTTTTTGTAATAGGGATTCCAAATGCATACTGCATACTCCAATTGAGGGCGAATTATTGATTTATATAAATATAAGTAAGTTGCTGAATTATTAAATTCTTTGGACGATCTTATGACGAAACCAAACATCTGATAAGCTTTATTTATTATTTTTTCAACGTGGATATCAAGATGAAGTTTGGAATCTAATTGAACGCCTAAATCACGAAGAGAGGATACTTTACTTAACGCGGTATTACCTAAATAGTATACAAATGGTGTGATATTAACTTTTTTAGTGAAGGTTATACTGGAACATTTGGCCAAACTAAGGTGTAGTTTATTCTTCGTGCAGTATGATGAAAAACGGTCCAAATCACTTTGAAAATCAATACAGTCTGAGAGATTAGTAATTTTCTTGTAGATTTTCAAATCGTCAGCATATAAAAGAATATTGGAATGTTTAAAACAATCTTTGATGTCATTGATAAATAAAATAAATAACAAAGGACCCAGAATTGAGCCTTGCGGGACTCCTGAAGTAACGGAAATGTATGCAGATTCAAAGCCATTAATTACGACCTTCTGTGTCCTATTTGATATATATGAAATAAACCACCGGAGAAGGTCACCTCTAATGCCGTTGTACGCAATCTTATTCAAAAGAAGTTCATGATCCACTTTATCAAAAGCTTTTTGGAAATCAGTATATACCGCGTCAATTTGTTGGTTATTATCAATACCTTCGAACAAGTAAGAGGTAAAAACTAAAAGATTACTGATACATGATCTATTTCGTACAAAACCATGCTGTTCCCCCATCAAAACACCATGTAAAGTAGGATATATTGTATTATGAACAAGCCTTTCAAACAATTTAGATAACGCTGATAATATAGAAATAGGTCTATAATTTGTTACGTCACTCTTATTCCCAGATTTGTGGACTGGAACAATATTAGCACGTTTCCACACATCTGGAAAGACTCCCTGCGATAGACATTTATTAAATAATATAAATATTGGATAGCATAAAGTTTTGGAAGTATTTCTTAAAAATATGGCAGGTATACCGTCAGGTCCAGGCCCTTTAGTAGGGTCAAGGGATTTAAGTTCATTGTATACCTGGTCCAAGGGGATGTGAAGTTTACTTATGTTAATATCACTTTGTGGGTTAGATGGGGGTGGTTCCCAAGCATTAGGGTCAAATGTTGATTGTTCATACACAGAGTGGAAAAAGTTAGAGAATAAAATACATATATTAGTAGGATCATTTGAAGAGAACTGCCCACAATGCACTAAAGATGGAATTTTACTCGACGTTTTACGCTGGGAAATGTAAGACCAAAACACTTTAATATTATCACGCAACCCATTCTCCACGGTGTCCATATATTGTCTATAGCATTTGACAAGCTCCTTTTTGAATGTAGCTCTGTGTAAAGAGAAGATTTCGTAATCACACACATTGCCATACTTTTTCCACTTAATCCATGCGCTTGTTTTATTTTTATTAATATGTATAAGGGATCTAGAAAACCAATACGGATAGTTCGTGTTTTTAAGTCTACGTAATGGAGTGTACTTCATAATGATTCCATGGATAATGTCGTAAAAAGTAGAAACTGCCTCATCAGGGGGCAAATCATCCAATAAACTCGCCCAGTCAACGTTCAAAATATCCGCATTTGCCATTGTGTAGTCAGTTTTGTGGTAATTTAATTGGGGTTTAATATAGTTACGGTAATTCTCGTCAATTGTATTAAATGGGACTTGAGCACAAAAAGCTGGATGGCAACCAGTAGCTGATAAAAGTGGATCAACAGGACTGCACAGTTTGGCATGTTCGTTACAAAAGAATAGGTCGAGAATACGTCCGATGTTATTAAACAGGTTATTATATTGCAACATATTTAAATGTGAGTAAGAGTTCATAAGATGGCGAGCAGAGAGTGAAGTATTGAATTGTGTATCACATTCCATATGTGTTGTTTTGTTTATCCATGTTAGTTCCGGTAGATTAAAGTCACCAGCGAGAACAAAACAGTCTACGCAGGAATCATCAATCAAAGTACATAAACTATCAATAAAATTTATGTAAATATTCTGTACAGTATTTGGGGGAATATAGGTGGCACAAATTAAGTGATATTTACCACCTCTCGATGGAATCTTAACTATTTTATGCTCCGGCAAGTTTAAGGGAGGTGATAACAAGACGCAAGATGGTTTTAACTGTTTGTGGACGGCGATCAACACACCCCCACCGTCCTTTTTATTTGTCAGGGAACGATCGCGATCACATCTAAATATTAAATAGCGTTCGTCAATAAACTCATTATCAGAGATGTCAGGCTTCAACCATGTTTCGGTTAATATAATGATATCATAGGAATTCGATAATATATTAAGATACAACGTATTTAGTTTGGTCCTGATCCCTCCACAATTTTGATAGTAAATGGATAATATATCACCTGCCATCACAGTTTTGCAATAGTTTATAAGTATTAGCGGTTAAGTATATATCATATAAGCACATACGCATAATATATGAAGTAAGTATATAATATATAATGCAAAGTAGCCAATTTATAAACAGCAGTAGAGAGCAACAACATGAACAACATGATACAACCGGGTACATTATTTCATCATAGTAAGTAAAATATAGCAAGCAGTATAACTGAAAATTGACACTAATAAGAGAGCTTAAACTGAGAGATAGTATTATTAACACAATGTTTATGACAACCTTACACATGCACACTATTGTTGTTATTAGGATTTTTTGATTTGATTTTATTTGTGATGTCGTCCATAGAACGGATCGCCAATGTAGGGGAGTTGTCTGACTCTTTAACCAATACCGTTGCATTTCTGATCCATGTATATTTAAACTTGCTTGTCTTGGCCGCTTCACGCGCTTTGCGAAATAACTCCTTGTTACGTAGCGTCAGATGCTCGTTTAAGTAGATCTTACAAGCAGTTCCGGAGAGTCCAATTTTATCCGAGGTAAGGCCTCTTGTGAGACGATAAGCACTAAGTATATTGTCACGTAGCAGACGAGATGTTACCTTGACTATCACATTTTTGGGTCTATTATTTTGCGTATGTGCGTGTGGCACTCTGTGAACCGAGACTATATTTTGTTGTGGTATTGAAAAGTTAATCGCTGATCCGATGGACTCCAACAGATGTGCCAGGTTCTCATTGCGTTTTTCGGGCAAGTTTACAATACTTTGTCTATATATCATGGCCCAAAAACGAAATGTACTCGTTAGAAAAATGGGTTAGCAGTGTGGATATATCGAATATAAAATCTTGTATTGAGGTCATTAGCAAACCGAAAAATAGCTATGATCCATATGCTATTAAAACATTAAGAGATAATAATTTAGATGATAAACACTTTAATTATTATAAAATTTACATAGATGGATCCAAAGATCCAAGAAAAAGAAAAGAAGAAGAAAGATGTTTCGGGTTTAGCCATTTTCGATCCTCAAACGAGTGGTTCCGTCAAAATTAAACTTAATGGCAATGTATCCATAATGTACACAGAGCTTATAGCAATTGCAGAGGCTACTTCCTACGTTGAATCTTTCGTTATTTAAACAGATTCGAAAAGTGCTCTCCAACATTTGTATCGTTGTATGTACAACAAAATTTCGTGGCGCACCCATAGCATATAATATATTGAAGTCACTTGATCAATTCTTAAATTCAGATAAACGTGTTACGCTTCAGTGGATTCCATCTCACGTTGGTTTGTTTGGCAATGAACAAGCAGATCGGCTAGCCAAAGAAGCCCTCGTGGATGGTACAGCTTTAGAATGGTTGCCCTGTCATACTGATATTCTGTATTTGATCAAAGAAAAATGTAGGGCGAATGGCAACAAAAATATTTCGATCAGAGGTCGCTCACTAAGGCCATATGGTATCGTACAATTCAACCTCTTATAAGAAAGTAACCCTGATTTGATGGATCGGATATGTCTAGAAGTAACATCTTAACATTGATAAGGCTTCGCTCCGGTCACATTCCATTAAATAGATTTGCTCATCTAATGGGTAAAACAAGTTCACCAAATTATACCGAATGTAACATAGTAGAAGATGTGTGATAATGTGATGGAGTGCGTTCGGAACGAGGCAGCAAGAATAGAATTTGTTAAAGTATTTTTTAAATTATTATTTAATTTATATATGATCGGTAAGTGTAATGACATTCTAGCTTTTCCGCTATCAGAGGAAGCTGGGATGTTAATAAAATTAGTAAATCTTTGTATAAAACTTAGAAGGTGATTGGTAATAAGTGCCTCCTCGAGGTGACATAATCATTATGATTAAACCCTCTATAATAAATAAAGTAATAAAAAAACATAGCTTTTAAATAAATAAAATATTCTTTATTTCGAATAAGCAACATCCATATGGGTTAGTAAACAAAAGATAACTTATACCTATGTTGTAAACTTATTATCTGTTTGGAAACCAGGCTGTTGTTCAAAATACAATTTTGAACAACATCACCTAACAAAGGGGAATCATACCTCCCCGCTATGGTCTTCAGGATGGAGTTGAAGCTACCCCGTACTCTGCAGAGCAAAGAGACAGATTTCTGTCTGACGATGGCGTGGAAGCCATCGACGTGTGTTTGTGCAAACATACCTGATGCACTGCAGAAACGGGGCAGCCCCATCAACATCCTGAACCTGTTATTATATTGGACCCGTAGAGCGCTGGTAGCCCGCTGAATATAGTTGGTCCACAAGCTGCACGTGTAAAAAGCGTTATTTTAACTGCCCTGCTACAGCGTGCAAACCTGCGAGCCAACATGTTACATCGGATTGCCAGCGCCTTACGTTCCCTCTCAATATCTACCTGGTCATCAAGGCCCTCGGTTACATAATGCCCTAAGTACTTGAACTGATACACACGCGATATGTCATTCCCATTTAGTTTAATCGGGGGCACATACTCAGGACATTTAACACCGACTGCCTTAAAGACCAGGAACTTGCTTTTATTAACATTATAAACTAGGCCATGCTCTCGAGCATAGCCCTCACAACAATTAAGCAGCTCTCTAAGAGCCCTAAAAAAATTAATATATTTTTTTTTAGTAGGTAATTAATTTTTTCGTTTTAACTATTTTGTATGTAATAAGATAAGACAACATAATTTTTTTAAATCTACTTCTTAAGATTATTACCTATACTCATTGACGTCAGGTAACCGCAGAATTTCTGGTGACCATTAGGTTGTCAAAATTCTCGGATTTTATCTAGGCCATCGCTGCTTGGGGGCCTGCACTCCCCTGGAAAAAAGCCCTAGACACGCCAATGCCCATACCTTCAATCGTTTGCAAATTAAAAAGATAGAAGTAAAGTAAATAAAAATATTGATCCACTAAAGTTTATTTTATTTAGGGACTTTTTAATGCACAGCGTATGACATATTCTATCATTTTCTAAATGTAGGTACACATTACTCAACAGCCAATTTAAACTATTAAAATTGTGCTATGAACTTAAACAGTTTGAACATTTATAACACTTGGTTAAGACAATACTTTAACTATATTACATTTGTTTAAATTTAAGGCAAATACTTACTAAGGTATTTATTTTCTCCACTCTTATAGTCTTCACTCATCATACACATTATCTTCATCAATGTCTACTAAGTTATAATGTAGGTACTGGATACAATTGCCATAAAAACAGAAAGTGGAACAAAACTTACACTACTTGTGTGAGTTTCCTAACAAATAATAAAAATCAGAACCTGAAATGTTTGTCGATTAGTCTATCCTACATATTCTATTGTCTTATTATGCTCTAATTGTAGGTTTTGATCCATAAACGAAAAACGGTTACTATTTCTGCTCCGTTCCTGTGCTCGTATCGTGATATTATATAGCCTATGTTGCTTCTGGATAAACCAAAGAATATTTAAAATCTGTCCAGTAGTTTTCCAGAATTTATTGATTAGAAACCAAAATACAAATAATTCCTCTTCATAATATTAGTACCTATAGATTAAAACTTATAGGTAATGTTAGACATATTGTCACAATACAGAGTCGAAATGGCAGAGGTGACTCGCGAGCCAACTATATGCGTTCCTGAATAGTTTAGGTTTATAACATTTGCCATAAATGCAGCATAGGGTACCTAATCACGTTTTGTGTAGCAAGTAGTATCAATGGTCGTAACGAGCTGGTTTTAGTATAGTAAAATTACACATCCATCTCCGAGCATATAGGTCTGGCGACCCAATCTCGGATAGGCCGACTAAAGGCAAATTAAAGTTGAGTTTTTCGACTGCATTTTTAGTTTCACATCCAGGATGCTATTTAGATGGGGTTGAACTCCAAGACCAACCACCGCCGGCAAGCCAGAAGAAAGGTCCTACTGACCTACTTTACATTTTACCATAAAACCTAGATAAAACCAGAACCACACGATGCAGTACATTTTTAGCAAAGCGATCAGTTAATTGCTAGATTTAAAATTTCACCCCGTTATTTATGGATAAAATAATGTTGTGTATAAAAAAGTGAATGTAATGACCATGTATGATGAATCTATTGAAAACAAGACCTCGCATTATGTATGTACTTACTGTATTGAATTAGCTGTAGTTTGTAATATCATTTATTATAGAGCCATCTAGTTGAATACCTCCTAACTTCAATAAAATGAAATCTGGTGAGTTTTAAATGTTACCTCATAAATATGTATATATACACAACAAAATAATTATAAAAAGCTATGATAATAAGTAACCAATTAATAATATAATACAATTAGTGTAATGAAAGCTTTAGAAAATTATTTGAATACTTTTTATGCATTGAAATTATTTCTACGGTATTACGTTCAGAAATGTAAACAACATGTTTTTACCTTTCCTATTAAAATGTAGCAACACTGCGTATATCTGTTTATGAAAGGAGACGTCACTTTTGACTTTCTGTATTCCTTTTTTCATGAATGTGTAAAATCCAACAAACACTGTGCTTTGTTATGTATTTATAATATACGGATTTGATTTTTTAACTAGTGATAAGTACAATGGCAGACTTTGATGCGATATATCCGGACGAGACAGAAATCGAAGAGAATATAGAAGAGACACATGTGATTCTAGTGCCTGATCCGATTGTCGTTCGTGGGGCTGGTAACATGACAGTGTAAGGTTTCCTTTGTAGCCTATGTTTATTACCAACAGCTGATTGTTTTGTATCACCCAAAAACTCTCAAGCAGATAGGTCTACCAATATTTTCTGTGGTGTAATGAAAAGTTATTCTTAATTCTTTGTCATTCAACCAGTGGCATTGAGAGACTATTTCTTTATGCATAATATTGACCAGGCGCCAATTTTCAATGAGCTCTGCATTATGTTTATTTTAATATAATTATATTTAATTTTATATGTTGTGCTATAGGAGCTGCATTGCAGAGTAAAGTTAATAACAAACAGTGTTACACTATGGACTTTTCTATGTTTCACAGAGGCTTTCATTTTTTATTGGTGTTTCTGAATGTTTAAAACACATAAATGCAAAATTATAACTGAATTATAGATACCCTGAAATTTAAAATAAGAAAAAAATTTTAGAACCATGACCTGCTTTCAATAGTAAATGTCTTTTACCAGAAGATTTTTATCTACTGTTTGAATGGCATTGATATTTCATAATCATTTATTTCATGATCATGAGAAAGCCATTAATATATTAACTATTAATTAGCTTTTATTTTAAAAAAAGTATTAATTATTACAGATAATCTAAAAAGATTAATCTTTTTGTTATTTAAAAAAAAATTATAATTTTAACTTTCAAAAATTAGTAGGCATTCTATTTTCAAATGACTAGATATGTATAAATCTTGACAAAAAGCTTTAAAAAGAAAAGTTTATATATTGTTCTTATAAGACACTCATGAGTCAGTGATTCAGCCAGCACAAAGAACATTATGTGGCTATGCAGATAAAGAGAATGATTACTTATTTAAGTACACAATCAACATTGTGTTTGTGAGTTTAAGCTGCTTAAAGTCATGTTTACAATGTAAACTTTACATTTAGTTAAACTTTGCAAAGTCTGCAATTTTAATCTAAAATTTATTATGTTTTGCTGAGGAAATTACACTGACTAGGAAACCTTTATTTTCGAATAATTATATTATTTTTGGCTACTGATGCTGAATAATGTAGACCGGAAAATAATATTAATATTTAATTAAGCTTGAAATCTGGATCCATGCTTTGAATTAGATGTCAATAAGGTCAAATATTTTAACATTAAACAACTAAACATAGCTGGCTAAATAATAATAGGTAAATTAAGCAATTGATAAATTTGTCATTACACAGGTTATGGTTTTAATATTTGTTATTTATGTAAGTAGAACAGTTGTAATTAGTAAATAATGACTAAACTACATTCTTGCCTTATAGGCATATGCATTTAGTAACAGGTATGTATTACTTATTAGGTATATAAACAGGAAAATAGAACTTAATATAGCTAAGCAATATGTATATATATATCCTTCAAGTAGACAAATTTCATGGCTTTGTCACATATATGTTTCTAGGAATTGCTTGTTTCTATAATTCTCATTTTATACAATGTATGACATAGAGGATAATGTAATTTATACATACTGTTTTGCAGCTTAGCAGATACTGGTTCTGATATGCTAGCAATGCAAAGGGTAATAAAGGTCACTAATTACCAGTTAACAGCACAGCTCCTAAAGTAGCTATGAAGAAAACTTTGCTCACTCACATATGACCATATAGGCAACCTTTATAACGGTAGGAAGACCTCATAAGCTTTCTATAGGATGGATTACTTCCTCAATCAGGTGTAAATTCTCAGATATAAGTGCAGACTTATTGAGCCCGAGCATTTTCAAATGGAGTGTTATTCCCATTTCTCTCTTTCATGAGGTTTTTTGTATCTGGTTTGTTTCTGCACACCTGCTATTTATAAAGCATATATAGGAAACACAATAATTCAAAATCAATAAACTTTTGATACATTCTGCAATGAGTGCAATTTACAGTTTTCATATAAAATATTGAGACTCCTTCCTTGGCCATGCGGTGTACAGCAGCTTCTAGATACATATTATATTAGATTTATTTATTGCAAACACCAATAACATAACTCTTTTAGGTGATTACCAGTTATCAAATATAAAATGTAGTTCTGATTTCAGTGCATTCAAATTGCAATTAAAAACATTATTAAAACAAACTTTGATAACTTAATTATATACTTTGTAATACCAGACTATCTTGGTACTTATGTATTATCAATGCTTTAAATCTGATAACAATAACTCACAGTGCAGACATTATGTGAGTCATTCTTTAGAAATACTTTCATTAAGTGTCATTCATTGTACTTCATATAATATATCTTATCCTATTATGAGGTAGTGAAAGAATGTATTATACAATTATGTGTAGGTACCATATAAAATAATTATAGAAATTAATATTTACACCAATTCCACAAACTTCCATAAACTTTTCTGTTAACAAGAAACTGTTTGTTTTTGAAACCATAACATTATAGGTTTATAGCTCTTTATTTAGGTAGAGTTTTAAATCGAAACATATCTTTACATTGGCCATGTTGTTCCTCAATGTAACAAAGAGGTTAAAGCTATCTCCAAAGTAATTTCTACTGCAGTTTATTTAGTTAGTTGTTGTGTAACAGAAACTGAGGGATAGTGCCTAAGTAACATAGGGTATGTTTTAATGTCATACTATGCTTCTATAATTCTAAAGGAAGAGAATTTTCTAACATTAATATATACAAATGGTAAATGCCAAGCCAAAAAGCACACTAATAGTATGTCACATTCCATGAACAGATATATTTATTGAAAGCAATTTGAGGGAATTAATGGAGCTTCATTAACTTGTATTCATACCTCTAATGAATAGTAATTCACCACCCTGTCATAATACTGTCTGTTTTATTTCACAACTTTTTTCTGTTGATAGAAATACAACACTGACTGTTGGCTGACTTCAATATTTCTGTACATGTCATTCTATAAATCATATTTTCTGTCATAACATTAGACTCACTTGACTCATTTTTGAAAGAGTTATGATATCTGTCTCTCTCTATAATATATAGTTCTCTGTTGTTAAATATCAAGACATGTTGATCTATATCTAGTATTAGACTGAATTAAAGATATTTATATTACGCGTTATTGAATTTCGAACACAATATAAAAATCTCTTGCCGGTATTGTAGCTTATGGACGCTTCTGGCGTAAAAGGTTTTACTGGCTTGTTCCTGCCCCTATGTTAAAGGCACTGGTACCTCTGCTGACAGTATAGGATTACCTTAAGGACAATGTTAGTTATCGCTGGAACTAAATGTAAGATGTTTGGCTAGGATCTGTATGATGGAGACACTGCCTAAATTGGCCTGCTCTTATGTCAAGTAGAAATTCCGTGATGATGTTCTTACCTCTCATCCTGCTCTTACTGACATAGGTCTTAATCATGCTTTTTACACTAGTCAGGTAGCAAATAAGCATACGATCCACCTGATACTATTAATCGTAAAGTGTTGCTTGTTGAAATACCACTACCTCGCGTGACCTATCCTCTTTTTTTGTGTTCTGCTAGCTTTTACCTGCGGCTTCGCTCGGCGACAGGACTTTTTTCTAAATTAAAGGTACCCTATGCCCTTTCCTGTTTCCCCGACAACGTGTATTCAAAATTTCATGATAATCGATCTAGTAGTTAAGGCGTGAAAACGTAACAAACAAACTCATACTCGCATTTAGAATATTAGTTAGGACAGAGGAACGCATAATGTAGACTTGAAAAAACCATGTCAAGCAAGTTTATTCTATAACCTAAGCCTATGTTTCTCTGAAACTGGTGATCAACCAGAATGATATTTTCATAAAAGAAATATATTTTGATTCCAGTTTCGGTCTAAGCAACCGTTTCAACTGCGAGTTCCCATCGGGGCTGCAGTCGCGCGTGGCCCCCGAGGAGTACCAGGCGACGGTGGCTCGTATCAACAGCGTGCTCAAGAAGACGCTGCCCGTCAACGTCAAGTGGCTCTTCTGCGGCTGCGTGTGCTGCTGCTGCACGCTAGGATGCTCTCTCTGGCCAGTCATATGTCTTAGTAAAAGGGTACGTATCTGCTAACTATTCATGTGACTTTTTTTTAAACAGTTCACCCGCGCTATGAATCCTTCCTGTATCGCAGGGGACTTTACAAACGCGACTACTTAAGCCACTACGCCATCCATGCAGTCTAAATAATTTCAATGAAATACGAAACGTGAATATAATAACGTCGTAACTTAAACACTACAGTTTACTCTTACATACAAACAAATTAACTAAAAGCTATGGTTTTATAATAACTAACTTTTAACCGCGGCTTTGCTCGCTCGGGCTTAGTAGTTTTTGCCGAATATAAGGTATGTCCTTTTCTGAACCCCTGACAACTTGTATTCAAAACTTTCATAATGATGGATCTAATAGTTAAGGCGTAATTGAGTAACAAACAAACTCACTTTCGCAATCATAATATTAGTAGGATGAAAGAAGAGCGTAGTATAAGTAAAGATGCGCGATACGTATCGATATTATGCTGTATCGATACAAAGCAATGCGATATATCAATATTTTATATCGATACACGACCATACAATACGCATCGATATATCGTATCTCTAGGAAAAATATCGAATCTATTTATCTGCTTCAAATTATGATTTGAACCTGTTATATTAAACCTCCGCTATGTTTTGGTAAGGAGAAATTAATGTAAACAAACTTTGCACCGTCAAACTTATTTTGTTGGTTGCTTTATTGACGAGTCATCTTTGTTTTAAGTACCTAAGTAATATTGTAATAGATATAACTCTCATTTGTAAGTCAAAAAAAGGTTTCGATTTTAATACAATTTTTAAGAAAATAAATTCCTTTTCACTGTTCGAACTAATATTTTCTTTTATTTTAAACTATTTAAAAAATCGATAAATATCGAATGTATCGATACAAAACATTGCGATATATCGCTGTATGGATACGATTGGTTATGTTATGTATCGATACGTAAACGTATACGATACGATAGTACGATACAGATATCGATATAAAAGATTTTTGGACAGCTTTAAGTATAAGCTCTATCTGAGAACATCGATTATCTTCAACTAAAATAAAATAATCAAGTAAATCCCCGTTGGTGTAACCAGATGTCTATCTTTACATTCCGCTAGGTGTTTAATACCATCGTAGTAAGGCGAACCTATTACATGCATGATATGCCGTGCTGTTACTGAGAATATCCAATAACACTTGCCGAAAGCCCAACCTAAGAAACCTGCTTAGATCCTCAACCTCAGCCGTAACTTAATCGTAGACTAAACCATTGGGGCCTTTTTAAAGAAATGACTATATTAGTAAAGAACTGAAATATCTTTGTTAACTGGTAAACCGTAATACTGTTTTAATACTGCAAAAAGCTTGTTATCGTATTGCTGTGATTTTATGTGATTCTCATATGGAATTGTTTTTAAGGATACTCCTATTCCTGCCCAATTACGAAGTTAAAGTTAGTAACACTTAGCTAATGAGATAATCATATATTTGTGCCGTACGGTGATTGAACTCACATGCCTTTAGCAAAATCAAATGACTCATATTTGTTAACAAGTAAAAGAAGTTATCTTCACGGATATTAGAGTTCTGGGTTAACTAGGACGTATATCCATTAAGACTATGCATTTTGCTATAGTCCCGTGCTGCAACTATTACTTTCAATGGTTATTTTGACATTGCTGAGTAATCAATTCATCCACAAAGGTATGCATTGTTACGCCCAGTGCTATCTCTCAGCATTGTAGGGCAGACTCGGTAGTTCCGTCTAATAATTTATTACACCGCCATCTATTGACGTGTTACGGAACTACGTAGTTCGACGATACGCGAAGCGTAGTGAGAACGCTGGCACATTCTCGAATCTTCGTACTCTTTACATACCGGGTATGGCGTTACTAGAAAACTCTAGAAACGCTTTAACTGCGTATAAAAGGGAAGGCCAACGCTCGCCGAGTCGGTTTACAATCGTAAGCGGTCAAGTATACATCTGAGCGAACGGAAGCGAAAATACTGCGGAGTTTGAAGCAGTTACAGTGGAAAAGTGTAGTATAGGTAGTGTTTGTTGTGTTTTAAGTTTAATTGTGTGCTAGAATTAAACGTGATTTAGTCGGTAATATTGTTTACATTCTTATCCGTCGAACCCAGCACATAACAGTATTTCCAGGCCAAAGTTTACCTAGTTACCTTTATTTCGATTATCCATGTTTGCAAGACCTTGCCACACAGCAATTACCTACATCTATTACGGCAATTATACAATAAAAATATCGGTTTAAGAAGCACGGATCTAAATTTGGCCTTAACCTGAAATGGTTATGTTACTGATAAACTTATATATTTGACGCTTAAACATATGTAATCATTATGACAGGAAGCCTAGCTGTTCCAATATCGCATTGACCTAATATCTGCGTTATCTTATTGTAGTATATCGGTCCTGCTCTACCACAAATCAATCCACTCTCTCGCACTCTAATATACACATGCCAATCGGACGCATAACAGCTGACATAACACACAGTGCGCTTTACGTCAAAACATTCGCTATTCTGGGCTTGCCGAGACATTTTGGAGACCTTTCATATCGTTTTGTTATCGATGGCTAAATAATATTCTAATCGATACTATAAATTCAAATGCGTGTTGTTTGCCTTGCCTATATTATGCTGAATGGAAGCGATATTACCATGATATACCTATGTATGTGAGCATATGACGTAAAAATACAGAATATAAAAAATTTAAAGTCATTTATCGCCTTGGCCCGAGGTAAGGTATATTACTTTTCTTTCATTAACTAATTATAAATATATATATATATTTATATATATATATATATATATATATATATATATATATATATATATATATATATATATATATATATATATATATATTTATATATATATATAATAACTATTTTATTATCTGAGATAAAACATAAATAACAATGACTTGCAAAAGGTTGCCAGTTTCCTATAAATAAATTAATATTTCGAGATAACAGCAATTTGAGTTATGAGTCATGACTGTCGTGATATTAATAGATCGAACCACTAAACTAACAAACACGCCTTTTATTTATCGGTTATCGTAGTCTATTGATGCTTGTAACATCTGAGATCTCGCGGAGTCTCGCGCTGCAATCTGTCAGTACCTACAAGCGGCAAAGGTTGTATACAGGTTTTCTGCTGACAATACAGCTCCTCCTCAAGAAATTCCTTGAGTAGGTTGTAGGAAATCAAATCCAAAATGGCCCTTGTGTGTTTGAACATTTTGCAAGAACATAACAACTTTTCGGCCGTGCTCTCGTGGTGAATATAGGTAATTTCTCCAACTAAAGTGCTCCAGTTTATTTATTTTAAGGAAGCTACGTCATAACATTAGATGTACAATGTAATTATTTTTTATCACTACTTACCTTAAATGCATATAAAATGAGAAATTATTAATACACCAAAATATAAAGGAATTGGAGCTTGAGACCAATTAGTAATTAGTCATTAAAGAAACTTGATTGAGTGGAACTTGTACAGAATAAATCAATTTCAAATTTTGATGAAAGATTACTAAAGGCCAAGTTTAATGGGGATACGATGTGCGCTACTCACAACAGAGACGACTAGTCCCTCTGCTCGAGCACGTCTCAATAAAGAGACACGACATTAAGTTATTTGCCTGCGATCGAAAAGTCCTCAGTGCAAACCAAATTACGATAAAAAGGAATAACGTTATCATTAACAGAACGTTAATGGCTCATCGAAAGTCCATTATTGTACTTGTAACATAGATTACTGACATGTTTACACTATATAGCAATGCATACATTTATAAATGCATATATAAAACTCGTTTTCTAACCGTGAATTTGCGGTACCAAATTATATGAAAGTAAAGAAATAACTGCTTTGGGTAGATTATATATGCTTATATAGGCATTTCGGCTTTCAAAAAACCACGAGTGATATCGCAGGTAAATAAAAACAAGATTTTATTGCGACTTCAACTTCTTGAACTGCAGCGGCAAGGCATAATTCCATAATGCCAGGCATTGCAAAATTAACTAATTATAAATTAAGGCAGGCGTACTGGGGTGCCACGCTCTTATTTACCATTTTTTTACGTGAGAAAATGCTTTTACGTATACCCCTCGCGGGGCGGGCGATGGAGCTATGCTGGCCCCGGGGAAAGATGGATGGACGGGGATCCTACCAAATAAACCTACCACCGTGTTCCTTCCCACGATCTATGGTCGGGGCGCAGGGATCGCTCCCATATTCATCCTGCCACCCGATAGATTGTAGCCGTTACTGATTCGTGGCAGCCTCGTGACGCTTTTGTTTTCCTCTTAAGTTTGCTCTTGCATAATTGTACCACTAGAGGCCCTCATAGCCAGTTGCACTCACTGATCGGTAAACGATTAGCGAGGTTAAGCAACGTTGGGTGCGGTCATTCTATAGATGGGTGACCGCTTAGTGGTATTTCATCTGAGCGTCTCTGTGCTTCGAAGGGCACGTAAAAAGTCGGTCCCAGTTGTTTGTCAAATTAACAGCAGTCGTTAAGCCATGTCAGAGGCCTACGGGCTGCTTGAACAACTCTTGACAACAGGTTGGCCACTAACCACACGAAAAGAAACAAGAAAGAAAGAGAAGAAGAACAGAAATTGTACCACGACATCAACAACGTAGGCCAACAAATTGTGTTAAATGTAATTTAACGGTTAAACATGATAAGATTAAATAGCAAGGATATTAAAAAAGTTACCACATATCATAAAAATACAAAATGTATTATGATTATTTTTGATTTAAGACCAAAAACACCCTGGTATATTAAAATTAGTACTCAACGAGAGGTAAATAATGTTAAATGGTATTGTTACGCCCAGTGACATCTCTCGGCATTGTGGGAAAGACTCTGCAGTTCCGTCTAATAAATTACACCGCCATCTATTGACATGTTACGGAACTACGTACTACGGTACGAGAATCTTAGAGAGAATGCTGGTACTTTCTCGAATCATCGTACTGTTTACATACCGAGTACAGCGTTACTAGAAAACTCTAGAAACGCTTTACCCGTGTATAAATACGGCGCACGCGTACCGCCGAGTGAGTTTACAATCGTAAGAGGTCAAGTGTTCATCGAAGCGAACGGAAGCAAAAATGCTACGGAGTTTGAAGCAGTACAGTGAAAAAGTGTGGTATAGTGTTTGTTGTGTTTTAAATTTAATTGTGTGTTTGAATAAAACGTGTTTTAGTCAGTAATATTGTTTATATTCTTATCCGTCGAACCCAGCACGTAACAAATTGGTGTCAGAAGTAAGATAAGAATATGCCAGTACTACCGAAGGAGGAAGTAGAAGGGGTGCGCACCAGGAACCAGCGCCAACAAAATGTGGACCAGAGGCGCTTTGGAGACGACCCCTCGCCGTCGTCAGGTGAACCACGTGACGCCGCGGCTGCAGCGGAACCAGCCCCCACGCCGTCGTCGGGTGAACCACGTGACTCCGCGGCTGCAGCGGTACCATCCAGTGGAGCTCACTCGCCGGTGAACCCCGACCTCGCGACCGTGATAGCGTTTATGCAGGAGCACGCACGCCGCCTTGAGGAACAGCTGCAACGCGATAAGGAGGAGGGTATGCGCCGCCAGGAGGAGCAGGCACGCCGCCAGGAGGAGCACGCACGCCGCCTCGAGGAACAGCTGCAACGCGACAAGGAAGAGGGTATCCGCCGCCAGGAGAAACAGCTGATGATGTTAAAAGATGTGAAAGAGCAAGTCCAACGCCACGAAAGTCGCATTGTTGAGTTGAAGAAAATGATACGTGAGCTCAAGGCTGGAGATGGGATCGTAACATCTGCAGTTGTGGCGCCCTCACCACGAGGCTTTAAAGTACAACCATTCGACGGATCATCTTCATGGTCAGCCTATAAGATCCAGTTCGAAGCCGTCATGAAATCGAGCGGGTGGACGCAAGGTTCAGGCTCTGACCGCTCTCACCTTAGGGCTTCGCGACCAGGCCTTGACCGTGTTAGAGGCGCTTGGTCAAGACATCACGTACGAGAAGCTGTTGGAGGCATTAGAGGTGAGATATGGCGACGCACACTTGGAACATGTGTTTCGCGCCCAGCTGAAAGACCGATCGCAACGTGTTGGTGAAACCCTGCAGCAGTGGGCCCTGGAGGTGGAGAAGCTGGCTCGAAAGGCGTACCAGTCCTCACCTGCGCTCATCGACGGAAACCTCGTTCAAGCTTTCACTGACGGGATCCGAGATCTGGAGGTTAGGGCCGCAGTGAGACTCGGACATTTCAAAAACCTGAAGGACGCCCTAGCCCACGCTCTGGAAGTGGAAGCAGTACGACGAGACGATCGAGCTCACCGTATCAGGGAAGTGTCGACTTCGCCCCGGTGCTATAGCTGCGGCGAGAGAGGCCACATCAGGTTGAGTTACCCGAAGCGAAGGAATCTACGCAGCAATAACTTAAAGGGTGCCCCGGCCCACACTCTGGAGGTGGAAGCAGTGCGACGGGACGATCGAGCTCACCGTACCAGAGAAGTGTTGACCTCACCCCGGTGCTATAGCTGCGGCGAGAGAGGCCACATCAGGTTGAGCTGCCCGAAGCGAAGGAAACCACGTAACAGAAACCAGTCGCCGGTAGGAGGAACACCTGATGTGCGTGCCAGGCAACAACTACAGGACTTCGTGATACAGCATCGCAGTGGCAAGTCACATGGTAATGCGGATGCCCTGTCACGTGGACCGTGTCCCGACCAGTGTAAGCACCACTGCGCCAGGAAAGAGGCCAAGCAGAAAGTACTAGTGAGGATGTTGAGGACGGATCTTAGCGAAGACTAGAAGGAAATTACGCAGAGAACACAACGAGAGGAAATGGACATAAGACCCATCCTCGAATAGAAGAAAACAGGTGCATCGAGACCTCACTGGAGTGAAGTTGCGGCATTGAGCTCTATCACCAAGAGTTATTGGGCACAGAGGGAAAGCTTGGTTACCCAGGATGGAGTTCTGTGCCGGAAATGGGAGAATGCTCGAGGTGACAAGTATCACCTGCAAATGGTCGTGCCAAAGCTCAAGGCAGCGGCAGTTTTACAACTTTGTCATAATGGGAGTTCAGGAGGCCACCCGGGAGTTAAGAGAACTCTGATTAAGATCCGGGAACGATTTTATTGGATCCATTGTCGAAAAGACGTTGAGGAATGGTGCCGTAAATGCACGAGTTGTTCTGCCATGAAGGGACCACGCACTGGCAGTAGGATGAATGATGTACACCAGCACATCAGATAGACTGGTCAGCAGATGTCTGAGAGGATGAAGACCCGTTACGACCGGAAGGCGAACAATAAAGGCTTCCAGGAAGGATCGCTGGTGTGGTTACATAATCCGGTACGCAGCAAAGGAATATCTCCTAAGTTGTAGGCAAAATGGGATGGACCCTATCGCATAGTCACTAAGATGAATGACGTCACCTACCGGATCCAGAAAGGACCACGAGGTACACCTAAGATCGTTCATGTGGATCGATTGGCACGCTACTACGGATCCAACAATGTTCGGGACGAACATGTCTAAGAGGGGGGCAGTGTTACGCCCAGTGACATCTCTCGGCATTGTGGGCAAGACTCGGCAGTTCCGTTTAATAAATTACACCGCCATCTATTGACATCTTACGGAACTACGTACTACGGTACGAGAATCTTAGAGAGAATGCTGGTACTTTCTCGAATCATCGTACTGTTTACATACCGAGTACAGCGTTACTAGAAAACTCTAGAAACGCTTTACCCGCGTATAAATAGGGCGCACGCGCACCGCCGAGTGAGTTTACAATCGTAAGCGGTCAAGTGTTTATCGAAGCGAACGGAAGCGAAAATACTACGGAGTTTGAAGCAGTACAGTGAAAAAGTTGGGTATAGTGTTTGTTGTGTTTTAAATTTAATTGTGTGTAAAAAATAAAACGTGTTTTAGTCGGTAATATTGTTTATATTCTTATCCGTCGAACCCAGCACGTAACAGTATTATTCCACTCAATATTGTAATATCCGCTTCTGATTACCGCTCGTATTTCATACAATTAATTTATTATGCGTATATTGTTTACCACATTATTAAAACTAGCAATTAATGCTTCTCGCGTGTTCTAAATATGCATAAATAAATACATATTTGTTTATATATACATAATTAATGACCTGTATTGTGTATTTTATAAATAATATTTACAGTCCACCGATTTCGATACTTTAATGGTATGTACAAATACATATTCTGATATAATATATATCCAAATTTGCAAATGCGCATAAAATATACTTAAAATAATCATTGCTTTTTATAATAATTTCCATAAGACTATGCTAAAAATTATATGACAGGGAAAACCCAATTTACGCGACCCGAAATGGAATCCGACACCTAATGCACAGCAGTCGCATCCAATCCACTACTGCAGCGCCACTGAGGCAGTTAATAACATAAACAATATTATCGATTACTACTTTTTAAGCATTTGCAATTGTAACTTATGTTCGGTGGACATTTTGTCAAAACATGCATCATTTACTCTGGACAATTTTGACTGAGCTGTGGTGCAATCTTTTGTAACATTGTGTGATCAGTAATCATATAGACTACCGTTGCCGATACTAGACAACCATGAGAATCATTCGTACGTTACCAACCTTTCAAGCAAAGAGTCTTAATACTGTCAGCGCTAGAGCCAAAGAGCCAAATATATTCAAACGGTTTCACTAGCCCTTTCGTTATATAAGAGAAAAGCGTGCTCAGAATGGATCTACCTATACAATATTCAGTCATTAACATAAAGTATTTTTTTAAATGTGTCTGACAGGCTTTACTTTTAACTTATAGTAAAATATTAATAGTATTAAAGTAACGTTTTTAAAATAAGTCACGATAAGATCTAGAGAATGCAACTATTAAGATAAAAATTACTAGTGACGGACGCTTATGTTCTATTATTTAATTTTTAGTTAGTTTAACAGAACATACGATGGACTAGTTTATAGACGCTGTCTGCCATTGCAATTAGCTATTTTATTGTTATGAGCAAAGTCGAACGACGTTGGGATACGGACAAACGTATGTTACTGATTAGGTACATGCGCAAGGATATAAACACACTATTTATAAATACCTATATATGTATGTACATGTTAACTTTGGCAATATTTGTAAACATATAATTAGGTCATTGTATTGAGGTCGAGACTGCAAATATATTCTTTTTAAATACCTACTTATCGTGATAAACATTGCTATATAGATACGGGAACTGAATCTGCAAAATTTTGATATTTTGCTGTCATAATTGGTTTTCTGCCTCGTTGGTCCCGTGGCACAAGTGTGCGTGCGTTTGTAAGGTGTCGGGTTCGATTCTGTGAATCGTGCCATGTGCTCTATAGTTTTTGTTAATGTTTTGTTACCTGAAGAGGAACCAAAATTTAGATCTGAATATTGTGTACACACAGCGACACATCACTCTAGACTGTTTGGACTTTGAACTATTAAAAGTTGAACGCTGCGTATCGCGCGAGAGAGTGCGTTATATTTTTGTTTTGTCTCATTCACGCTGAACGGGACGCGAAGCTCTATCCTTACCATTACATCGACACCACTATGCACTGTCTCTTTCTGACAATTCTCTATTTTGTATGTAGCGTAGTAATGTGTATATCGGGTGTCTAACTTGATGTGTAGCCGTGGGTACACGCTAATATAATCAGACGAAAATTACCAAAATACCGTAGTCGCAACCAGAAGCTAGTTACTAGTATAATAGTGACAATAAACCTTACTTATAGCCTTGATTTAACACACGACTACTATTAAATTTTACTACTTATATAAACTTTTAATAATTTATATAAAATAGTAAAGTTTAATAGTAGTAGTGTAACAGTTTCAAATTTATGTAATATAAGTGTTAAATAAACAACGCGCTAAAATCCGTATAAAGTAGTTTAATTTCAATATCTACTAGTAGGTATACCTACTAGCTAATCACCGATATTCGTTACAAAGCCTCCTTAAATGACAGTTTATCTTAGACACCTTTGCGTCCTACAGCACTCACCTAAGACTTATTGCCATCAGATAAATGGTATACACGTTATAATCATTATATTATGTCGGCCTCGAAGGCCTAGTGGTTAGTGTAACCGACTGCCACGCCTGAGACCGCGGGTTCGATTCCCGCACAAGTCAAACATTTGTGTACATGAACATGGATGTTTAACTTCGTCTGAGTGTTTGTATGTATAAAATGAATATATTCACAAAAAAAATTTGTTAATATGTATGTTTATCCATTGTCTAATCCCTAATAATGTCTAATTGTGTTGTGTGTATGTGATAGAATATTATTATTATTATATATTTTATGTAATAGTGTACATATTTATTGTTTTCTTTTATTGATTCCAGACGCAACACTCTCTGAACAAACTATTGGAATGGGAGAACAGTCGACTATACAACAAGCTGGGACTTCGCTGGCGACTCACGAAGCAACACTGCGACTCCTCATCAATGATGGAATACGTACTTCTTATAGAGTTTATCCCTAAGATACCCATATACAGGCCCGACTAAGACCAGCCCAGTCGCATAGACTAAGGCATGGTGCGCACGGCTCACTTTTGTCATCCCCACTATTTTGTCACGCTATTCAATATTATGGGTGTAACAAAATTGTCACGCGGTTTTTGTGTCGTATGGTGTGGCGTGAGCTGGGGTCGCATCGTCGACGGTTTTGTACAAATATATTACTAAGTCATAAGGGATAAATTGGCAACTTGGTAGATCAAAAATGAATATGAAACGGCGTTTGTGTCGACGCATGGCGCGGGAGTTCACAATGTACCGCCGTGGTGCCTATGTATTCAGGTACAGGCGGTAATTTGGTTGGATGGTGGTGAGCTTGTTTACAGTGCGAATGATGTCAGAATACGCATTGTATAAATTGTGGCTGATGCCAGAAGCCTGTCGTTTATGGTACGGCTGCGGTCAGAACCCGAATTATTTACGGTATTCGTTCACTTAATTCGCCTTCGCTTATACTCTTTGTTAGAGTGATAAAACTGTTACAATGACAAAAGTGATCCGTCCACGATTTCACTAACTGTACTGTAAATATAACTCATAAATAATTATCTACGTCATTGCATCTCGAGGATAACAACTATATTGCATGGCCAAGCCAATGAATCTGTAAGCTAGTATTTATGTAATAAGCAGCGCAAATAGATACTGATTATATCTAAATAATGTACCTATACACCTTACACGTTGTTACCGCCACGCCATAGTGTGCACGTTTCGATATAATGAGAATTTAAAGTCTTACCGCCATTGATGTACGTTCAGAAATAAGATAGGTACCCAATCTTCGTCGGAAAACTGACTGGGCCGCGCGCTTTTTTACGTTTGGCTTGAAAGTCAGGTCACTCAATACACAAAAATGTTAGTCATGTCTTTGTATTAAAATTCTGAATGGTTGGAGGACATTTTAGAAATTCTTCTTAGATCACACCGTCTTTTTCTCCCTAGCCTTTATTATTCCCAAGTCACTTGGGGTCGGATTTGACTGGATATCAGTTTTTACACGGAGCGGCTGCCACCTGACCTTCGCAACCCGAAGGCTAGACCAGCGTTAGGATATCATAGGCCACTGACTTCCCAATAACGACTGCCATAAATTTTCATGGCAGCCGGGACCGACGGCTTAACGTGCTCTTCGAGGCACGGAGCAGGCGATAATGTCAATCAATACGCACATAATTTGGAAAAGTCATAAAACTTCCGAAAGTCACAGGTACGCGACGTGGGTTTTAAACCCTAGACCCTCTGCATTGCAGTCTGTTGGTCTCCCCACTTAGCTATCGCTGCTTCTTAGATTACACCGTCTCTAAGCATAATCTTAATATCGTTTTTAGCAACTATTTATTTAGAGATTTTCTCTTATTTTCTTTAGTTGGCTGCCAATGTTTAACTGTTGAAAATAATGGTAGTCAACTGCTATTGCATATATTTAAACCCGCAGGTTTGGTACAACTTAGTTAAAAACAATCATATGACGCCATGGGAGTGACGTCACATGATTAAGAAATATTTTGTTATATTTTGATTAGCTGTTGGGTATCTTCAATTTTCTTACTATACATCAATGATAACGCCTGAACTCTTAACAGTCACACAAACTTGACATTCCTCGTTACGTTTTAAAACGAATGTCAGGTTTCTTTACAAGTGTTTGTTGAGCATTCGGCCGCTGTAGGTCATAATAACGATGTCTTACCGGACATTCAGCTGTAAATGTAAATAAAGAAAACGGTACATATTGAAGTGGAAGAATAAGTGGTACTGTTAACGCTTTTTGTGTATAGATGTCGCGTTATGAATACCGCAAGCTTAGACTGCAAAATGTTATCGCTATGTGTATATATCTTTTTAAGTTTACAATGATTTAAAGCTTTCGGGAGCCGCGGACTTATATAATATAATCGATACAGAGCATAGATAACTACGCGTCACTTCTTCAAGAGACGGAAAGTAATAATATTGGCGCCAAGCAGAACTGTCAGTTTGACAATTTATGTGACATATTTATAATCTATGCAGTTGTCGTTGACACGTTTGGATTGTATAAAACGTGTCATGGCGTCTCTAGAGACAGCTAGTGTAATTCTGGTTCTGTGCTCTGTTAATATCGAACTCCTGGTATAATAATAAGGCGATTGTTAATGCTAGCTAAATGTATGGAACCAGTTTACTTTTATTGAACATGCAATTGGTGATGTTATACATCAGAACTCGAATTAATACAATTGCACGTTCTGAACGAAATCTTCAAACTTAGATCTTTAAACATTGCTTCAGATAAATGTATCTGAACGTTTATGTTGATGTCACATCTTTTATACTTACATTTACTTATATAAAAGTAGATTATTAATATTTAACGTCTCAGTTTATGTAATACATATACTGATCACCGTGTATTACTAATTGGTGAATGTCACTTAAAATCGTGGAATTTAACATATGTTTTTATTAAATACGTGACAAATTTTATGCTTAAAAATATCCATTTATATTTTTATGACGTTTATTTTTATAGTTTCATTTTTCGTTTTCTTCCAACACTGGCCTATTTTGATAAAGTTACAATAATATGAAAAAAATCTGCACTTGTACGCATTACACGCTTATCTTGAATGCAAATCGTATATTGTTACCAGACGGTAAAGAAAAGTCTAGTAATTTAATTATACCTACAATGTCTGGCCTGCGTTTGTGATTACGAAACACGCAAAACATTCAGGTCGCTTGCTAATTAGAATGCGAACGTTATGAATACACACAAAAAGCAAACTTGAATTTATAACACTTTAATATTAATTACTTAGTAACTGATGTGTTTCCTCCTTCCTTTAGCAGTACTTTAAACAGGACGTGAAAATTTATTTTTAAACTAAGGTCTTCTCCCTCAGTAATTCACGTATACAATAATAATATACCATCAGATAGAATAAAGTAATTTTAACTGACAAAGATAAAAACGAAACACTTTTAATAAGGAGGTATTTTAAATAATATTGTCTTCTGTTTACGCGAATATTATTCATTGAAATTAAACTACTATATATACGAATTTTATCGCGTTGTTTATTTAACACTATATTACATAATTTTGATAATTGTTACACTACTACTACTATTAAACTTTACTGATTTTTAAGCTAATTAAATTATTATTAAAACTATTTAGATTTAATTTAATTTTACACTTTCCCCGACGTTTCGGTTGCTTTTCAGCAGCCATGGTCACGGGGAGACTAAGATGGTAGTTGTCTCAATGTTCCAGTGTAGTTATTTCAAAGTACCCGAACATAATTTAATCATTTGTGTTTCTATTTACGCAGAATGAGCTCAAAGTATCATGAAGTCTAGCTGTGGTTTGCTTCATCTTGGGTTTGGGTTTGAAAGTGTAAAATTAAATTAAATCTAAATAGTTTTAATTATAATTTAATTAGCTTAAAAATTAGTAAAGTTTAATAGTAGTAGTAGTGTAACAATTTTCAAAATTATGTAATATAGTGTCAAATAAACAACGCGATAAAATCCGTATATAGTAGTTTAATTTCAAAGGTATTTTGAAATAAGAACTACTGAAAGTTAAATGTAAGTGATGAAGAAACCGTCACGTATCGTGAATGCAGCTCTTATTAATAACGCACGCGAGACACTCGTGCTGGCTATTTTTATTCGCATTTATTGAACTAACTATATTGATATAGGTCAGCGGCCATTATTCTCTCAATTCATTCTAATCATCGCAATTATTCTTTCATAAACTCGCAACTCATTCGTATCGTTTAAAAATCATATACCTATATTGCTATATATATGTTATGTACCTGAATGTCGACATTAGTTTCTGTGGGGACGTTTAAAGCCTATTTACACGTAGACAGCTTCTTGAAGCAAGTACCATACTATAGTTGACCAACTTGGTGAAAATCAGGAATAGCGTGGCACTCGTTCCAAGCAATTGTCGTGATGTAAATGGACTTTTAGAATCAGAACCGTAGCGACAATTGTGGATCCGATTCTAAAGTATAAGCTAGGGAAATGTTTGGGACTGTGTTATTAGACGATTAGCTTATAAAATGTTATTTAACGTTAGGTGAATCCCGCCCTCTCTTCTCTTTTCAACATGTTGTGAATGAGGAAGCCGCCAGAGCTGTCGGGTGACGTCATCGCTATAACTCCTCTGTATCGTAAGGTTTCATTGAATCGTGCTCGGAATGTTCTCTTGCCACCTACACGTTTTAGTTGTTAAATACTGTTTGAACGCAACGGTTGAAAAGCGAACAGGGTATGTTGACCGTAAGTTATAATTTAAGGAATTGTAAATATTTTAAGGACTTATAGATTATTTTTGTTCAAATAATAAACTTCACTATGTGATGAAATTGTATACATTTTATTACTTATCTCCTATTGAGTATTTAGATCGCATGTTATGCGTCGTAGCTTTAGGTATATTATAGATACGCAAATGAATTATTCATTTCTTATGAATAAAGTGTACTGATATGGTATGGACTAGTTGAGTTTCACGTACCTATACATATAGTAAACGGTCAAAAACCGCTTGTAGTAGGCAGCGACTGCTACGAGCTTAATTACCTAGTTTACGTAATCTCGAGAAATATACCTAGGTATTACTTGCATTTTCATATTTGGAAAGGTAACAATTTCCCTAAACAATATCTCAAACCTTTATTAACTTTTGCTGGCATCTCTCATCATCATAGTACCTAAGCGTATGTAAGTAGGTATGCAATAAGCTGTTTTATAATAAAGACTAAATACTTACTTATTTTATTCAGTCCATCAATTATTAATATATTAGTGTAAGACTGGTACTTTTACTAATATTGTAACGTTACAGACAGACGACAGAGAGTTTGTTTGTTAGAACGCGCTTATCTTTGGAACTACCAGTCAGATAACAAAAGATCTATATTTTATAGCCTATTTATTGAGGAAGGCTTATATATCTTATATATAGGAGCGGAGCAGATAAACTGCTGCGCCCTTAAGGGTCGTAGTCACGGGTATGACCCGTTAATCACAGAATAAAGATGATGATAATATGATAAGGCATAAAAATTACAAAATGGTATGTAATTTTTTTATACTTAGATACTGCATGAAGTTTTCCCTGAAACCCTTCTAAATATGGCCATAAAGTGTTTGTAATAATGAACAAATGTTATGTAATGTCAAATCTCAACACAAAATAATATAGTTCCTTTTGGAAATCCTTATACATATTCTTTTAAACACTATCTCACTAATGCTAATTCTTAGTCTATAGTTAGTTATTTAGCGACTATCGTAGACAGATGACGAAAGTATCCGCTAAGCCTTACTTGCCCTTTTCGCACCGCAACACTCCGCACGATTCTTTCGTGATCGTAAGTGTGCTCTGGATTACATGATATTAATCCCAGTGACCCATGGTGGTGCAAAGGCGTCGTTATCCTGTGCCACAGTGAAGCAGTTTGTTATGCCCCGCCCCTTGGTCAAACAAAAGCATCAAAGCAAGTTATAAATGCGAATGTGAGTTTGTTCGTTTGTTTGTTACCCTTTCACGTCTTAACATCATGAAATTTTGCATGCAGGTTGTCAGGGCTACAGAAAAGGTCATAAGGTACCTTTCATCCCGAAAAAGGTACCGTTACTAAAATCTAGTATAATATATAAGTTATTTACTATGGTAATTTATTTACTTAAATCTCACAACCAACAAGCAGTTATAGTCATTACAAAATATGTACTTCTTTTTAAGCCTATCTATGAACTTTGCAGACGGAGATACTACGTATCAGTTATGACATCCTTCAGTGATTTGCAGCAATAGTATGAACTAATTAAATATGCCGATACCAACAATAAATGCCCTATTGAAAAACTGTTAAAGGGAAATAAGTTTGTATGTAACATGACAGTATATTACCATTGCCAATCGCAGGATATACAACACGCCAAATCCAATAAAAAAAGGATTACTAATATTCACTTGACGTTGGCAATTTGGCCTAGTTAGTATGGATGTTATAGAAACTATTTTGTACGTAAGACAAAGATCATACTCTAGGTTTGAGGAAAGGATTGAAAAGGAAATATAATGTAGTTGGAATTATATTTATTTTGTTATAAATAACTTCATCATATACACATACGTAAATACTCAAGGCACTTAACATTATGGTCCCTCCAAATAATACACTTAAAGTTATGACGCAAACAGAACAATAAAAAATCATGTACAAAAGTGACACCTAACCTTTCAACTCAAAAGTTTTACAATAATTTCATATCAGCTACGTAAGGCTTTATTTGCTATTATAATGACAATACACGTTATTTACCATATATTAATTATTTATACATCGACAATAAAAATGTTCAACATTGCATGTATGAAAACCAATAAAAGTAATAGAACCGACTAGTGTTAGTAAAATCTCTGACCAATAAGAAACTTTTTACATGACACCGCACATTGTATGACAAAGTATACAATAAAAATAATTATCAAATTTATAAAAACGAATAATAATCAGATCGTTTTGGGACTACACAACCGTCACAAACAATAATATCTACAAAAATCTAATTTAGGGACGTTATTTTATACAAGCTCTTATTATTTACATTCAGTCGTTGGAACGCTACCTACTCAATATATTAATTTCATAAGCCCAAATTGGTAATACAGCTAGCAGCAGGCACTTACGTTATTATGGCAACATTAGTGCGAAAACGCAAATAAATTGTTATAAATTGTACAAATCCATGGCCCACGCGACACATTCACTTTACTTGGGAAGATTAAATATTTATTCATTTTTGTCATGGACTGGAATTTTCCTTTACTGACATGTTTTCATATTGCACCTAGGAAAAATTATATCGCCATGGGGAAAGACTATTATCGTCTGCCATATCTTGGGGAAGTGGGAAACATTATATAAAATAGTGACATCGCGATATGGTAGACGTCAGTCTTCGGTTATCAGTATCACATAACTCGCAATTTATCTAAGACACCGGGTGATGAAGCGCGACGGGTCGAACAGGTGGAACTCCTCACTTAACTCATTTGTACATAGTTTATGGGGAATTGTCCTTTGAGGCCGTTACACTCACCGAAGTACCACTCATCGTTGATTTTATATCTGACTTGGATAGTGTCGCCAGTAGAGAAGCGCAGGTCGCCGGGCTGGTCGGGCTCGAAGTCATACAGCGCCAGGGCGGCGGCGAGCAGCGGCGGCGCCGGCGCCGGCTCGTTGGGCAGCGGCACCTTCAGCTCCACGTAGTTGGACGGGAACAAGCCCTGCGCGCCGCTCCTCAAACTCCCAAATAGCCATTCGTGATCTACTCGCCTTATCAACTTTATCCTCGAGTTAGCCTAGAAAATATTTAAACATACTTTAATGATCTTGAACTACTGAACTGTTTACTTATCTCGTAAACTTTATTCCGCAGCAGACAAAATTATCATCAACACAATGAATTTAAATTTCTCACGATTTAATGATGTTTATATAACTGTCCTTCAGCTTTTTATATAGAGGTGAGTTTGTGAACCCCTGAACATAAGACAGAAAACATGCATTGTCAACAGTGCGCGTCATATGAATAGTTAACAACTGTTTGTTAACAGACGCTAACAAAAGTGAATGAAGCGAACGCACCTAGCTGACATTGTGCCAAACAACGCTGTATTAATAACCGTTTGAATCATAATGAATGGACAGCTAGAATCCGGCTATGTACCTGTATTAAACCTTGCTTGTAATAGAAGGATATTCGTGCTGCGTAAATACTTATGCAGAATTATGACCTTAAGTGAGAAACGAAGCGTATTGACCCTTATTTATTTCTTACAACGAACATCGCGATTGTTATAAGATTTACAAGTGAACTCATGACCCGATCTGCTTCACTAATCATTGTAATTACGAAACATCGTGTGTTGTCTTTCCTGAGATCAATGCGAATCGCGAACTTGGTGCACGTTTGGCGCGCCGTTATTCAATTGTGCTTTAAGAATTTTCCGTTAAGTAAAATCCCAGGCACATCAACTGGAACATTCGAACCATGTGAATATATCGACGTAAAACAATCTAAAATAATTGTTATTTAAACAAATTTGTCGTCTTCTTATAGTAATTATTAAGCAAGAAAATTGCGGGCCACCAACAACGATGGAAGATATGCGTAGAGTAGGCATACGGGCAGGGTATATTAACAACGAATACTTTACAATTATTTTCGAGTTTTATGCGCTGCAGAAATAATATATTGCTTATCATTAAGTAATTGAAAAGTGTTTAATATCTGAAGAAAGCTCTTGCTCATGAAAGTAATAAATTTTATCCAACATTTTCACGACCGATAATTTAAATTCAATCCTATTGTGTAACATCGTGGGGTGGTACATCAAAAACAATATTATTGCCATTAGAACGTGCGCAAAGAGCCATCTTAAAGGTAGCCACATTACGCCCTTTCATCTTCCCTACCTATGAACTATACCAATCCACTAACATTTTAACTGTCCGTCAACTATTTATCCTGCACGCTGTCCTTAAACAACATACGCTACTACCTTTTTTACCTACGAACAAAAGAAGGAAAGACTTAGTTTGTGAAAGTATCCAAACTAAGCATGCTTACATGAAGAGATTTTTCTTATTCTTAGGACCTTTCTTGTACAATAAACTAAATAAGTTATTAGATATATATAGCATTAATCATAATAAATGTCACATAGTTTTAACAACGTACCTAAAAACGCTTACGTATTCAGATACAGAGAAAATGCTAGAAGTTGTAAAATAATTTGTTATTGTTTAAAACTATTTTAATTGTATACTTAACTATATATGTTTGCAGAACATGTATAAATATTTTTTGTAGACCCTTACTTTTTTAACAGTAGAATAAAAATGTAATATTAGAAACAGCCTGAAACACAGGTCTTTGACCTAGTTCAGATAATACAATGTAAAAACAGACTTCATAAAGAAATCTTTTTGTGTCCAATATTTAAATTGTATATGTTTTCCTTTAGATTAAATATAGTTTTAATGTGAATTTAATACGATAAGTAGCCTGTAATGTGTTTTGTAAAGACTTTCATTTATTGAATAAAAATTTATTATTATTATTATTATCAAATTCAACGTAATAAGATATATTGGGCACTAATACTGAGTTTCTGGTGTTTATTCGATAAGTGATACGTAAACAAAATCCTACCATATATAGATTTGTTATCACTATGTAATAGGATGACGTTTATCCTTCTAAATCTCTGCGTTCACTAAATATGTTTGCGCAACTTGATAATGAACTAAGGAGGTGCGTATACAATGTGAGTCATTAAAACGATTACAACCTAAGGTTATCTAATTGTTATCTTACCTTTGTGTTTACAAATATGTCTAAAAATCGCGTAGTTGGTATTTTCCCGTATCAACTCTACATAAAAAATATAGGTACCTAATTAAATTATTCAGTCATTGCTGCCGATTCTGTTGCCACAAAATTATCTAAACTAAACTAAAAATCACTGAAATTTAGTTTAGTCCTCTCAAACGACATTTCGTAGTCTGAAATCCTTAAAATTGACAGGATTAAACTTATTTTAGTTTGACTGGATTAAAATTGGTTTAGTTACTCAATTTAGTCCTTCTGCATTCTGCTGTACGGCTTAAACGTCAAAAATAATCTAAAATTATAAATGTCCAACTAATATTAGATGACATCTGAAAACATGATACGAAGTTTAGTTTTCCTAGAGATTTGGTAGTTGAGGCTTAAACAGTAGAATTTTTAATATGCAAAATAATAAATAAATTGTAGATAATAACGATATACGAAAAAGAAGTAAATAATAATGTGTAATATAATAATAAAATATATATAATAATAATATATAACATATATATATAAAAATATAATATAATAATAATAATTAATTAATTAAATAAATAATACAAATACATTATTAACTAATTAATTTAAATTAAATTAAAATACTATTATTAATTAATAATAATAATATTTTAATGTATATAATAATAATAATACTTTTATAATATATTGTTAATAATAATATGTAAAATAAATGTATTTTATAATAAGTTTAAACAATTATTTTCATACACATCACAAAGCTCAAAAAAAAATGTAGTATTAAGTATTTTTAGTACCGGTATCACTGCCTCAGTTCAATTTAGAAAATAGGCAAATAATCATGATAACATCACCGGTGTTATTCTCTTCGTTTTATATATCTAGAAATAATATAATTTACTATTAGTTATATTGTTTCTATAAGTAGAAAACAATACCTTTCTAACGACTTATATATTATCCTTGGGCAAAACAAAATTAAAACAGCGTGTCAAACTGCACGTCAACGGTCCGTTTTTTGTTTAGTCTTATTTGTTATTGACATCTTATTTATTTTTTCGGTAGTTCATATTCGCATAAGATTTGCGAATGCGAATGCGAATACGAATGTCAAGAAATATGCGAATATTCGCGAATGCGAATGCGAATATTCGTTACATCACTAATGCTTACAATAATAACTTGAGAATTGGTTTCCCGTGGGGAATCACAAGACAACGAGAGAGATAATAATTATAATTGACTGACCCAATATATAAATTGTTATGAACTCTTATCTCGATTAATGCGAATATGGCTTGATTTATCAATGACTACCTTAAAATAAACTGTAGATGAATTTTGGCGTTTTGGAAGTTGATTCTAAACAGTCTGACAAACTGATCCCCTAGCTAAGTTTTCTGACGACAAAAAAACTTCTTTATTAGATATCTATCATCTTTCAGGCGCCGGGTCGGGGCAATGCCTTTTTATAAATTTCCTTATCATGTATTTTATTTTTATTTTTTTATGTTGTAATTTAATAACCAAACTGTTTAATAATAAAACCAAAACTTATACAAAGTAGCGAGCACAGCTAGACTACTGGATTTTATCTATGTAAACAAAGGATTCTAATAATCTATAATTTTATCGATTTAAATGCGCAGAATAAACCTTTATGGCATTTATTTGCAAATAATTATATCTTATCTAAACTACTTAACAGGATCTATAAGTATTTTTGTTTACACTACACAATATTTTCCTAAATATGTCAGAAAATTGATCATGCATTCAGATCGTGCTTTTTCAGTGTGAGTATAATATACTAAATTAGTGTAATTGGATATTTCCCCATGAGGCTTCGTGCTCTCTGCTTACGTATCTAGTGAAACTACCTACTATGCGTGAATCGACTTTGAGCTCTTTTAAACGATGAAGGACATTGAACATGTTATTATATCTACATATTTAATTGAAGTTACCGGCACAACTTTAGTTTTAAAGCAATGAACTTTAAAGGCCATTTTCTACAAGACAGGAACCGTAAGTAGTTACGTATATGAAAAAGTGTAAACCGAAATAATTGATTTAAGAAATTTGAAACACAGGCTAATATGATACAAAATAATATCATCTACATAGATGCAATTCTAACTAGTATTATAAGTGCGAATGTATTTGTTTGTTACGCTTTCACGCCCTTAACTAATATCGGTAGATCGGTCATCATGAAATGCGCATATACGTTGTTAGGGATACAGAAAAGGACACTTGGTACCTGTCGTCGAGGAAAATCTACGGATCCCGATAGATAGAAAATAGGCATAATCTAAACTTACGCGAGCGAAACCGCGCGCAGCAGCTGGTTAACTATAGATTGATATTTTTAACAGTCTCAAAAGTTAATACTAAAACATGAATAATTTTGTATAAGCCTAAGGTTTTCTTGCTTATAACATAAAGCTATTCGTTTTTAATAGATGTAGTGTAGCGGTTACAACAATACGACACGAAACATCTTTCGAAACGTTTGACACAAAACATATTATTATGGAAGTGGGCACGATAACAAGTTCCTGTTTAAACGATAATGAACCGTTGGATGCAAAACATTTTATCAATAAAATTGCCAACACGCGTCAAAGTGAAAAAAACAATCAATTGCGATTATTGAAAACAGACATAATGTACGCCCCAAACAGATATTTCCCGGAATGTAATACGCCTTTGGAGCATGTTGTAGCCGCACCAACGTAACGGTCTACGTTTCATTGTACCTATGTGTTTACGTCACTACATGTGTTCAGTGTAGAATCATAATACATATGGTAATGCGGAAAAACATCCTATAAAATATAACTGATACTAATTTCAACGAACGACGCTGTCGTGTAGTGCAATACCAAATTATTAACTTCGTAGACCACGAGTGTTGAATTTTAACACCGCGCTACTTATAAGACGAACGAAAAGTTACAACAATGTTGTTAGTGTAATGGACAATTTAAAGTTATTTAGTGTGCAGTAAGCTTAAAGAGATTCTGTTCATTGTTCTTAACAAAAATGTATAATGTCGCGACTCTTGTATATGAAGTGAATGTTTCCCAGAATTTGACGTTTCTGTGTCATTACCATGTGTATGTAATGTTACCGCGGCACCTAAACAGTGTCGTTTCAATATATGTTTACAAAATCCAGGACAGTGTTATATACGAAAATCTTATAAAATATATCGGTCCAGGTGAAAAGTAATAAAACCTAAATATATTTCAAATATATCTTTGAAAACTGAGTTTATTTTATTAAAACATTAACCTATTCCACATTCATCGTGTATGAAGCAAGAAACAGATAAAACTATGGTTATTGCCATAATAATTACATAAGCGTCACTGCAATAACAAAGGCTGATAATAAAAACTGGAAATATGTAGTATCTAGAGGGACGGTGGGCAGAGACCTTGTGTTGTTCAATCATGTTCTAGAACTAAACCGCTTCTATAAAGCGAGCACTATAAATACAGAACCTGTAAGAATTGGAAAGTAGGCACAACGTACTGAACTTGTCTCGCCCAAGATATCACTTAATGACTCTATATTATAACGGCCCTTAATCTCTACCTGAACCTTGCAATGTGATTTAATCCTTCTAGAAACTGATTTATGTTGTGTGTAATATACTATTACAAGATGTGATATTTCACAAACGAAAACATAAAGGAAAGTAAAAGAAACTGCTATAGAAGCCGATCCAAGCTCATAGGATTTAAAGACCTTGTAGCATATTTTATTCGCTATTTAGATTTAAATGTTTTCAGACATACTTCATCAAGGTTCTTTATTTACATTACTTAAACGGCAATAAGCTTATAGTCTATTAAACTGTTAACTTAGACTAGTTATATGCGCTTGCATGACCAAATGATCAATCGTGTACTCTGTTATAAATATTATAATCTACCAACGCAAGGTGTGTATTTTACAATGCATCTCCTCTGCTGACAAGGAATCTATTAAAACCTAAGGAGTTATGGAAATTGCTCATAGCAGGACTGAACACAAGTACTGAGGACGAAATGTTTTCAGTTGTACATAGTGATATGACACGCCTCGTGCCTCGTGTGTGATTACTACGCAATCTATTGAAACCTGTTTGGATATATAATAAATACGAAACATAATATTTATTTCTAAGTGTTGTTGCCGTAACTGCACATTGCGTCATGTGATCATAAAGTGTAAAGAAAACAAAATCGGGCATTTTCTTATAAGATAATGCATTACTAGGACCATTCTAGAAAGTTTTAAAATAAGCTATTAGCGAAAAATACCTGTAGTCGATTATTTATAAAAAAAAAAACGAAGTCTGAAAACGATTAGACACAAACATGTTAACCTTAAACTTAGTAAATACAATATTTCTCAAGTCAATAACGACGGAAATAATACAGAATCTTACACCTACATGCAAATTTTATAAATAGGCAGATATTTTGGCCAAAAGCCACGCGATGTAAACAAAGCAAAATTGGCTAATATTTAAAATTCGTTTTACGTACTCTATATCTAAAAAACACGCACGCGATGATTCGTGACAAAACAACATACAAAAAACTATAAGATTGAAATAGATATTATCTATAGAAAAGCATAAAATTCAAATGTATCTAAAAATACCAGAAGACACACTGACTTGTGTCACACCAGTTAAGAGCAATGACTATTTGCGCAAAAGTCGATTAATGTCATTAGGGTTTTCTCAGTGGCTACACGGAGTATAATACCGGAACAAGTCAATAGGATCGTCCCCATTACGTGGGACTTGATACATAGCCGACGAAATATCTATGTCATTAATCTCTGCCTTAGGTATCCTTTGAGGAAATACAGATGAACTGTTTATTTTTGAGTTTTAGTAATTTGCGTAAACAGTTTACACTTAAAACAAAAACCAGACCTATTTGAGGAAATATGCGCAAGGATCGTGCGGCCAAGGTTCTGACAAGTCCATAGGGGTCAACCAATTAAACGTCGAACACGGCACCTCAGTAAGCCCGCTAATTCGTACCATCTATATCAGCATGAACTTTAGCCCTTAGACTTTTGTATCTATGACGTCAGTTTATTTTAAAGATTACTCACCGAAAAGCATAAATCGTCTGGGTGGTCCGTGAAATAATCGAACAACGCTATCGCGTGCGGCTCTTCCTCTTCATCGGTATTGCCAAAATCATTAGTGGCGAAGTCAGGAGCATCTAGCGGAGCTACTGTAGGCCAAACACTCGCCACGTCTTCCTCGACGTCTGCGGGCGGTGGGGGCGGCGGAATCGTCGGCATGGGGGGAGACAGCTCTCTGTCCGGCGACGGTTCAATGTCCAGTGACCTATCGTCCTCGTCCCAACTGAACGGTTTTGATTCCTATAACGAGTAACAAAAACGTTCATAATCCTCGCCAAGATTTATAGTATGCGTCAAGCAATCCTCAAGACCAGTTTTAATGTCTTCGGTATAGAACATTACATAAAACGATTGAAGGTTATTACTAATATAAATCTACAAATACTAGCTCACAACGTTCCTACGTACTTTTTATTAACATATGTAATATTCATGTGATAAACAATCTTCCTTAATTTATCGTTTAAGTTGTCGCCATTTATGTCTTGTTGCCAATTGGTTTAAATTCCGCGTGAATCATGATGACACCTACTGTATCCACGACAATGCTACTGTCTTTATTAAACGATTTATTTGCTGTTTTTGCTGATCTACAATGTTAAATGTTTTGTTTGGCAATCATAACAATATGTTGATGCAAATAAAGTAGGTAATTGTTGACGGTGTGTCATATTTAGCTGAAGTAAAATGAATAAGTAAGTAAGTATTTATCCGATTGTTATTTTGTCACTGCATTAATGCATGCAGGTTATGCAAGTCAGCGTTCATGGTGTAGAATCTATATCTGGTCATGTTTAGTAGATTCTGCACATAGAACTCGTAAAATATGAATAGCCGAATATTCTAGAATACGGTGGTAATTAACCTTTTGAACGCCAACGTCGTCTATACTCGACATGCGCAAGCGTGCCCTGTGCGCCAACGTCGTCTATACTCGACAAAACTGTTTTTTGTCGGTTCACAGAAAAATACAAAATAAACATATTAAATCATTCGTTTTCTGTGTTTTAGTGATACAACTTAAAAATTGAATCCCCAATTATTACTTAATTGTATACAGCAAACAAAATTGTTATTAGTTATTGAAATACTTGATCATAAAAAACAATATATAATACATCGATTTTCGGGCTTGGCGTACAGGACATGGAGGTGCCGTTATGGCGTGGCGTTCAAAAGGTTAAACAACGATGGAAAAGTTCAAAAGCTTTCGTATACATGAGATTTTCCTCCTTCTCAACTAACAAAACTTGCAACTAGGCAGTTCTAGATAAATAATACCGGCGGAATCTAGGTTAGACCATTTTTAGTTACCCGGTTATGATAGTGTGCGATCGCAATCAATGTAAATGACTTATAATACCACTTTCGTGATAATAAAGAATCGTTTATAAACACGTAAGTACTGTTCCTAGAGATATTGAAGGTATCTTCGATATCTGTAGGAATTGTACCTACATACATATGTATTTATAAAACGTTTTAATGCAAACTCACAATTAAAACAAAGAGCTCACGGACATTTTTGGTAATTATCGAGCAAATTTTAAAGCACCTTAATTAATGGCACGCTCATGAACACAAATAGTTTGCACGCTTCTGTAGCGACCAATTTTTGTTTCGGGTGTGTTTTGTATTATAACTACCAATCTTCTTTTGTTTTCAAATATATTTTCTTGCCTTTATACGTTTGTTAAGGTAATGACCTTACCCCTTTAATCAAATTTGTAGTAAAAGCATTCAAAGTAAGGGTAGTCGAGAGGTAGTTTAGTATTCCGGTGTTTCAGAACAGTAGATCTACCTTGTTACGTAGAGCTACTGTTCTCAAAGGACAAAAGGACAATCCTGAAATGGCTGTTGTCAGATTTCTGTACCTATATTATTGTTTTTAAATAATTGCACCGGTAATTGAATATTTTTCATTAAGAATTTGATAAAGTAGGTATATCGAATATCAGCATATGCTTAAACTGATTCATACAAGCCGCGACTATTTACAATATGGAATCAGACGTTGACAAGATAGCACTTGATTTATAAAAATTAACAGGTTCCCTATCCGATGAATCACATAATTATGATATGATATGAATCACATAATAGATTTTACTGTGTCTATCATGATGAGACAGTCATAGGGTTAAAACTGCTATTGCTAACTGTTGTAACCCGACAACACGAAAATGATTTTCTCGATTATCAGATTTATATCGGAAATAAAAATATAAAAATTACAGGCATGCAAATTAATCAGCTGTTTTTGTAATCTCAACTCTTACTTTTGCGCGTTACTTATTAATACGTTTGAAGAATCTAGTCATGATTATGTAGGTAGAAATGTGTTACTTCAGGCAAAAAAAAACATATAACAGCGTAATAGAAAAATAAAACGTCGTCTAATTAGTCTCAGTGTTTGCGTCAGCAAAGAGAAATCCATTAAAATACTTACGAAACTATCACCAAAGCCATTAGTAACTTTTTGGATGGGTGTAGTAGTGTTCACTGTCATGGTAGTCACAGGAAAGCTGCTCCCGAATGTATTCTTGAGTATAGCTGCATTGTCCGGGGGCTTAGGCCGCGATGGTTTAGCTCTTATTATCGTAGGCCCTTTGAGTAGCGAAGCCGCCGGCTGACACGCGAAGTTACTAGATACTTCATACAAATCCCTACTTATCGGCTTCTTCATCAGGGAAGGTTTATTAGCTATCGGCTGAGGTGAAAATGGATCTATGGTAGTAAAATCATCTAGAGTATCTTCTTTGTTCACTGGCTTCCTTGGATGAAGGAATAGATCAAAATCATCTTCGAAACCACTCTCTGCCTGAGAAGCATTGCCTCCATTATGAGTATTGTGATGATTGGTTGAAGTAGTAGCATCAGAACCAAAACTATCCACACTGAGTCCATCACTACTAGACCGGGTTGTGAATGTAGGTGAGCTGGGGGGAGAGGAGAGATCAATCAAAGCACCCGTCTGCACATTCTTTGGCTCACATTTAGGAAACATTTTATGAGTATCCACATCACTGTTAAAGTCAGTTGTTATACTTTGTTGGACAATATTCACATTTTGGTTGACCACAGTTGTTTTAGTCTTCCGAGACAGAAGGGAAGACAGTACTGTAGGTCTTCTGATAAAGTGTGAAGGCTTGGCTGGGATATCTGGTTGCCTGGAGCCGACTTTTGGCGGTGGAGGGCGTGGTGGTGGCTTCTTCTTTTGTGTGTAATGTGGTGAAGGTTCAAAGACATCGGCACCAAAGGGATCATTATCCCAATTTGTGACCGGAGAGTATCTATTGACCATATCGGGTACTGATGGAGCTGGCCGTGTTGGACCCTTCATATCTGTGAACAAATAACATGCATTCTAACTACTGAAGACAAAAAAGTTTATATCTTAACATCAGACCAGTACTTACATTAGGCCATACACAGAATTGTAACATAACCTAATGTCAAGGGGCTTAAAGCATATACACAGATATTTAATATGTGTGAACCTATCTCAATGTTGCCTACTTAGTGGCATGCTCCCTGAGGTATGTGAGAATTCCTGATCCTAATATTATTTGAGACCTGTATTTGCAGTATATCAGACACTAAGCTGTACTAGGGGTAACAAAATGAACCCACAGGCATGTAATGTTCCTATGTCTATAGAAGTGTTGCCCAATTACTAGAGCTTGGAAAAATATGTGTGGATTCCTAAACTTAAAGTTACACAAGTACTGTATTTGGCTTAGACAGTAGGCAGAGTTATATCATGGCCTGATGTCAAGGGTTTAAATATGAATACACACAAATGTATAATACTTCTATCTCTACCTCCATAATGCCTAATTATGTACATACTCTACCTGGTGTATGAGGATATTTGAACACACAACAAAAATAGGTGTGCACTTCATTAATTAAAAGTTTATACACTAACATAGATCCTGCTCTTGAATGTAGTACTCAGAAATAAACTGAATGTTGATGATATTGCTCACTGTTTCTTTGAATAATAACAAAATGAAGACACAATTTTTTGATAAGTCTTGCAAAAGTCTTAAGAAGCAGGACAATCTAATCTGTTTATCATTGGTATTATAACATATTGGTTTAACCTTGACAAGCAGCAACACAGCAGACTAATTTCATAATCAGAATATTAATCACCTATATCTTGTTTAATATTAAAGTTTCTATTAGCAGTGAGACAAACAAATAATCTATGTACTTATTGCTTGTATTTATGTGTCCGATTTAAAGTGCCAATGGTAATTTAAAATGAATTAAATTGTATTCATACTTCTTATAGCAGTTACCTTAATTGTACATTCAGAATATTATAATGACTATATTATTAATTTGTCTAGTGGTGATTTCCAGTTTCAATTACAAAAAAGAAGCAAAAAATTTAAATTCACAGAAAACTTGTTATATGACTCATGTATAAATAACACATTCAAGTAAGCATACTATAAAAAGTGAAGAACTTACTGGAAAATTCAATTCACAAATATAGCAAACACCATCACTGTTTGAAATTAATGAGTACTGCGTTGCCGAGTCAGAGCATCGACAGCTCGTAATTCGCGACTTGAATGCGGCACATCGAGGACAAAGATCACTGTAAACTGCGTACTGACCGAATCATAGAACTGTTTGACAAGAATTACCGCGTAACTGCCGCTATTCAACTTCACGATAAAATATAATGATATCAAGATCCACCCACTAAACACTGATGCACACCACTCCGCAGTAGTTACTACTCTGACTGAACTCTGTATGATGTGTATTGTGTGGTACCTGGCACGGAACAGTACGGCCTTGATAGAGTTCGACGTAATCGAGTGGATGTATTTAATTACTCACAATTTACCCCTGTACAATACAAAAGTTAGTTAAGTTACTACACAGAATAATTAAACGCATAATACGCACCCTTAAATAATTCCATAACGGCCACCTCTGCAGTGCAGGCATCGAACAACAATGGTTAGACGCAAATTATTCTATGACAATAACAAATTACCTACAGATACATCAAATAGTTCACAAATGCATGAATTTTTACAATAAAATGTTCAAAACATATTTCGATGCTTGAACCTTGATTAATCTGTTTTACCACACATTTTAATTTTTAATCGTTTCCTTTTATTTCTATTTCATAAACACGATGCAATGTAAAGAAAAATAATGGATCAAACTAATAGAACAGTTGAGCAATCGTCCATCCTATTTTTACTTGTTATTTTGACGTTACACTGTCCTGCTGTCAAATATAGATATTTTATTTACACTGTGGTCAGCGTTTCATCAACTGTCACTGTAACTGTCACTTCTAAATATATTTTTTGTAAATTAGAGTTTCAACCTGGTTCTATTGAATTACATATTTTCACTGTGAAATTGTCCAGAATAATTATTTTTTTCATTAGGTGAAGATTTAGTTAGGTAAAATGTCTATGGTCCACCCATGCATATAATAATATATTCTGTGATTCATTCTATAATAGGCAAAGGTGAATGTCAATCGTCATAAGTGTCAACTTGACGCTTATCACATCTGTTTTCAGTAGTTTTAGATTTAATTATTGACAAATTATTTACATATGTATAATTATACTTTCAATAATTTACTTAGATGTCTAATATACAAACGTAAATACGTTAACTTAAACTAGTAATTATGACGGCTGATAATTTACTATTTTTGCCTGTCGATATACTAGTGTTAATATTTAAGAAATTAAAGAAATCTGATCTACGAAATGTAATGTTAACATGCAAAACTTTAAGAGATATAATAAAATCTGAGAATATAATTTGGAGATCATTCGCCAAAGGATCATTAATCTTTCGAGAAAGTACAGATAACAGGTACTCTACAAATAAGATTTAATAATCTTATCTCTTAAGATTTTATTTAACTAGGTATATTCCTATCATAGGCTGCAATGCTTAATTATGAGTCTATTTCAGATGGTTTAATGTATTATCATGGTATAATCGATGTAGAATTTCTAATAACTGGCATAATGGGTGCTATAAAAGTAAGGTATAGTCCATTTTTCAGCATTCCTATTATTTATTAATTAATTTAAACTAAACATATAACAAATCACAATATTATAATATTATTTTGCAGACGCTTGTTCATCATTACACAAATTACATGCCATGGTTACGGTTCCACAAGTCAGAAGTTTTATTGTTAACTGTGGGAACGGAACTTGTTTGCTATCAGGCAGATAATAGAGGAATACCAAATTGTAACAAGTCTTTGTGGAAAGTAAATGTGCCCAAAGTAATACGGCAAGATGTAAGAACCAATGATATTTCCCGATTTGTAATGAGGGACAATATAATTGTTTGTGGAAATAGGTATGTTTGTTTTCCAAGCACCAACATATTGTTTATATATAAGCAAATATATTTAATTTTATCCACATCCTAAGTGTCTCAAGTTGCATGAATAGAATGTGACATAAGCTAATACTGAGTTTACCAATCCTTGTATCAAACTTTTCTGGATACTCAGGTATGATCTGATGTCTATACATATACAGGGTGTCCCAAAAATCAACGTCAAGCCGAAAACGGATGACGGGCCAAGGGATGGTGGTTCTCAAAAAAATATGAAAAAAAAATTTTTTGCTGCACTCTAAAAATTATAGCCATTTAAAAAAAAATGAGAAAATTAACACCTTGTTATGATTTTTCAAGTACTATGACTACAAAATGTTTACTTAGCTTAATTATTTTAGTGAGGATTTGTTACTGAATAATGCTAGTATACATTACAATTCAAAATTTGAACACAATTATCTTCATTTCAGAGGAAATATCCCTAATATGCCCAAACATGTACTCAAAATTATTACATTATTCAACTTTAAATAGCCGTGCTGAAAAAAAAATGTACTACACCATTTCAGCACGTGGCATCAAAAGATGGCGCATTTAATGGGCTTTCTAAAATGCTATAACACTTACTACATTTTATCCTAATTATGGATTTTTTTTCTAAAACAACTCGGGTCTAACCTTTTTTGTTTTACTCAAAAATGTTGGTAATGACATCTAGTTTCCCTCTAAGAAACAAATTAGTGTTATACATAACCCTCTTTTATGGCAGTCAGGTAAAAACTACTAGTGACACTGTTTTGCGAAGCTACTGTGAATAGGGCAAATACCTAATTTATTGATAAACCATATTAGATTCCTTTGGTCATTGTGAATCATTATGTGTTCAATTTGAAATAAAAATTCAACCATTCAAATCAACAGTTCATTTTATTTTGTTACAATAAATATTCAAATTGTTTGCCTTCAGCTTCAATGCATGCCCTACATCTCTTTAAAAACGAACGCTTTATTTTACGAGCAAAACTTCTTGAATTGATGTATTCAGCGGCCCCCGCAATTCTTTGGCGCAGTTCCTCTACGTTTGCGATAGGCTTAGAGTAAACTTGATCCTTCACTGCTCCCCAGTAAAAGAAATCAATGGGGTTTAAGTCTGGTGATCGGGCCGGCCACGAGATCGTACCAGACCGAACGATCCACCTATCCGGATATACTTGGTTAAGAAATTCCCTTACTGAGCGAGCATAGTGCGCAGGGCAGCCATCTTGTTGGAGCCACATACCTACGTAAATGTTGAGTGGCACGTCTTCCAATAAATCTGGTAGATGATTTTGTAAAAAGTCTAAGTAAGCCTCACTGGTTAAGGTGTCTGGGAGTTCGAAAGGTCCAATAATTCTACCGTTCAGAATACCGGTCCACATGTTTACTTTGAAGCGATATTGTGACCGATCTTCTCGCATTAAATGTGGGTTTTCCACGTGCCACTCATGCACATTATGTAGATTTAAGTAGCCATCTTTCTTAAAAGTTGACTCATCCGTCCAGAGTACTTTATCCAGGAAGTGGGGGTCTTCTCGGTGTCTTTGTAACATCGTTTCACAAAACGCAACCCTTGCGGGATAATAATAATTAAATGTGTGTTGATGATGCTCAGGCTTGCTATCTCTTTCACTCTCACACGTTGAAGTGGCGTCCTAATCTGTTTCACCCAAACTTGTACTGTCTTACTTTAATTTAAGTAAGCTTTAAATAAAATATGCATCGCATTAGAAGCATAAATCCAAGTTGTTTTAGAAAAAAAATCCATAATTAGGATAAAATGTAGTAAGTGTTATAGCATTTTAGAAAGCCCATTAAATGCGCCATCTTTTGATGCCACGTGCTGAAATGGCGTAGTACATTTTTTTTTCAGCAAGGCCATTTAAAGTTGAATAATGTAATCATTTTGAGTACATGTTTGGGCATATTAGGGATATTTCCTCTGAAATGAAGATAGTTGTGTTCAAATTTTGAATTGTAATGTATACTAGCATTATTCAGTAACAAATCCTCACTAAAATAATTAAGCTAAGTAAACATTTTGTAGTCATAGTACTTGAAAAATCATAACAAGGTGTTAATTTTCTCATTTTTTTTTAAATGGCTATAATTTTTAGAGTGCTGCAAAAAATTTTTTTTTCATATTTTTTTGAGAACCACCATCCCTTGGCCCGTCATCCGTTTTCGGCTTGACGTTGATTTTTGGGACACCCTGTATAAGCTTAAAATAATTGACGCACGACAACAATAAATATCACTCCTTCTGTTAAAGGACCCTTACCTTTTTCTGAAACCTTATGGCATGTTACTATGATTTGCATGTTATTTTAGGGATGGATGTGTGGCTGTATACAGAGTGAACAGTATACTGAAGAAGCCTAAACTAGAGTGCCATATCAAGGATTGTCATGATGACGGTCATGGAGAAGTCTCAGCCGTAGAGCTCATCAACAGTAGAGACCAATTGTCAATTGTCACTGGATGCAGTGATAGCCCAGATTTATTCTTGTGCACTCTGAGGTCTGGGAATGAAGTTATGGCGATTCCAAATGGCAATCATAGTAAGTTGAATTTTCTTAACCACTAAGATTTAATAAGTACAAAATTAATGAACATATTAAAAAGTTAGAAATTAATTAGTAAGTTAGTAAATAGCAGCGATAGCCTAGTGGGAGACCGTTGGACTGCCACTCAGAGGTCTCGAGTTCGATCCCAAGGCACGCGTCTCTGACGTTTCGAAGTTATGTGTGTATTAAATAGTTAATTATCGCTTGCTTTAACAGTGAAGGAAAACACAGTAAGGAAACCTGCATGTCTAAGAGTTCTCTATAATGATCTTGAAGATATGTGAAGTTTGCCAACCTGTGTGGACTATGGCCTAACCCTTCTCACACTGAGAAGAGGCTCGTGTCCAACATTGGGACAGTTTAATACAAGACTGATATTATTATTTTATTATATAAAAAAGTTTACTTTCAGGTAAAATATATAATAATAATAATAAATTTTACTTTCAAAAATAATAGAACAGTCTGTTACAATATTTAACACTGAAGTCCTAGCTGTTTTAAGGAATATATATATATAATAATATATAAAAAGTAACAAATATGTATAAAGTCAAAATCAAACTTGATAAGGACTAGACAGGGACTTTCATTTACCACATAGTCTATAAGCATCTTATAATTACCATATCATTTTAATTGTTCAACCGATTTTAATGCATCACTACAAGTTATAATAATAATAATAATAATAATATTACTATGTTAGTTAGCCAAAGCTTATTATAATACATCACTGTCTAAAAGCTACTTCGGTTGTGATAGCAAATAATGATAGTTCATAGCTAAAGTATATTTTTTTTTTAATATATTTATTTTACAGATGTGATGAATATCCAATTACAAGACTGTATTGGCACTAAGTGTCTAGCACTGAGTAGATGTGCAGATCAATTAGCTGTTGGTCTCAACGGAAACAGCCAGCCAATTTTACTCGATGTGAATAAGTAAGTGACACTATACTATATATAATATAAATAAAATCTAAATTATATGTAAGAATACACGAATGCATAAGTATTCAAAGTAAATAATAAAATCATAGTATTTGCAAACACTTAAACTCTTAGTGATCAGCCTAGTGACAACAAAAATAATATATCAATCATCCTCTTTCCTCTTACCCGCTCCTTCTCCTTCCCTAAATCTCTAAAGAGTCGGCAACGCGCAAGTGATGCCTTTGGTGTTGCAGGCGTCCATAGGCTACGGTGACCACTTACCAACAGGTGAGCCGTAAGCTTGTTTGCCACCTTAGTGGTATAAAAAAAAACATTTATTCTGGGTTGCTGGACCTGCAAAATAAAACTTCCTATTATCTAAACGCAAGGACAAATTCGATTGAACCTCTCCTACTGCAAGCACATCACAGGAGTCTAATTCAAAGCTTCTACACCTAGATTTGGCAAACATTCCTGCCTGCCTTACATCTTTAACACATTCGCATCCTTATAACTTTTACACGCTTCATACGCCATACCGCCCCGCTATACATTTTACTAGTGAACCCGCTAGTGGAGTCCTCGGTAATACAGATGCGCTGCGGTGAGCCCACGACGTGGGTCTGTGGTATACAGCAATTACTCGTAACGCAAAACCCTCTCGTTATTAGGAATATGGTCATAGTTCTTCTAGATATAGGACTCCTGCAAGTATTCTAGTGCCGTTTTCTAATTAGAATGTACATGCACTAAGATATGGGTAAGTAAACAATTTTTTTATATTCGCTGTCATCATGAGACATGTATCGTCAACCTTTTTAGAAAGATCAATTAAAATTGATTATTTTTCAATATATACCGAACCTAAATTTTTCACATCCTTCTATTTACTAATGTTTTTAATTTTCTTTTTACTTGTTATTTCTTCAGATCAGCACAAGATAACCGAACGTGGTAGTAACTTAATTAGCGAAACGCAAAATGTTAATTCCGAATCTCATAATATGTGTAAGTATAGAATATGAAACTTTTGCCAAAGAAAACCAGGGTGTCAACAGACAGCCAGGAAACCTGTGTCTCGCAAGATGAATTACCTGATTCTCAACCTTTTGATGATTTATCCTATTCTAGAGAAATTGATAAATATATCCACAAAAATACCACTATCGCAACAAGAGAAATTGGTACTATGGCGGAATACGAAGGTTGCAACATGAGTGCGGAAAAGCAATTTCAATGTAACGAATATTTTGGGAGAATGGTAGCATTGGAAATGTCAAAGTTTCACGGCAATACACGTTATAATAAAATGAGGATATTTTTAAGAATAGTACCACTTAAAAATAATTATTCTGCAAACAATTATATTCAGTCAGTTCACTATAGGAACTTATGACATCAAGAGTTCTTTTTAGAAAACCCTACGAAATAATTATGTATAAAATAAATAATTTTGATTAAAAATTATTCGTATAATTTCAAATCATCGATATTATATTTAAATTAATATAAATTTTAGTTAGTAATTGATTAAAATGTCCTTAAATTAAGTTGATTTTGTAAATAACATTAAAGTGGTTTACATAATATTATTGTTTAACAGCCCTGTCATACAATCCACGCGGAGGGTCCTTGGCAACTAGGAAAACGTTAAAAAATAAATTAAACAAATAGGTTTAAATCTAAAAACCAACACCACCACTAGGAAGCTCTGTTAAATAAATATACTGTGATATTTTATTTTAATTTTTTATTGTGTATTTGCACAAAGAAATATGTATTTTTAACATGAGCCCTCGACGTGGGTTCGTGTGCTCTCAAATGCGGCAATAGTGAGCCCACGACGTGGGTCCAAGGCGTCGAACGTGTTAAACAAGTTTTTTGTGCTCAATAATTTTAATAATGAATCTAACCAGCGGTTATTGCAGTTAGTGGTGAGACAAGTATTGTGATTAAAAAACCAATAGACTTCAACACTACCATTTATAATGCAATAATAATATTCTATCACATACACACAACACCATCTAGCCCAAACTAAGCAGAGTTTGTACTATGGGTACTAGACAATTGATAAACATACATATATACTTTTTAATTTTTAATAAATATATACATATTATACATAGAAACACCCTGACCAAGACAAACATCCATGTTCATGTACACAAATGTTTGACTTGTGCGGGAATCGAACCCGCGACCTCAGGCGTGGCAGTCGGTTACACTAACCACTACACCATCGAGGTCGTCTGCATTGCCGATATTCTGTATTGTATATGTAAAAACTTTAAAACAAAAAGACACATACATGCAGGCATTTATAATGCTTGGCTCTCTGGACCCAGAGACAATGCTTATTTTATTGTGTATGGTTTCTGGATAATTGATTAACTGTTAGCCAGACAATGATTACATTAATATTTTTTTAGTATATATTTTAATTATTGTTATATAAATAGTTGTATTACAGTGCTAGGTTCCTGATGACAGCAGAGACGACGAGGAATCACCGACAAGCGGTCCGCGACATACAGTGGCATGACGACAAAACAATAGTCTATGTCACTCACTCAGGATTTTTACAAATGTTAGACACAAGATCGCATGAAGTGGTATAGTACATTATAATATTACATATATTATTATATATTATTGTAATCATTTTATTATGTACTTAGTTACTAGTAAAATTTGTCTACTAACAACGGTTTTATAGGATGCGTAATTATATGCCCTTTATTTTGAATATTAATTTGCACACTATTATAAATTAGATTTAGATTAAAATTCAAATGTAAATTATATTTCAATATGTATTTTAAATTATTCACATTTCAATATCGTAATATTTAAAATATTGTACAAGAATTATATATAGTACCTACTGCACGTATTGTTGCGTTAAGCCATTTCTATTAATCCTTTCCAGGTGTATAAAACAAGGGATCCATTCCAGTCGACATTGTACTGTGTGAAAACGGACGGTGAAAACGGCATTGTGGTTGGATCAGCTGAATATTCACGTTGTGTGTTATTTGACGCGCGCAAGCCCACGCATCATGTACAGGTTAATATTTTAACATAAGTACTTATAATATGAATTAACAACAACGATAATGATAAGCCTAATTTATTGAGACGTCGCGTCGCAATGACTTCCAGAACAATGTTTTTAGTATACAACTGCTGGCCAAGGCCTTTTGTTTGCGAGCAACAAAGCCTTAATCAACCCTCCGGTTGGTGCACTGCGACCAAACAACTAAAATAAACAACAACAAAAATTAAACAATTAAAATATAAGAACTTTCAAGTTTAGTCGGTAGCTTGTTAAATCTAAAATTAGGACGAAATTCAATTATTACTGATGATCTACGTCGCTCTTTACCAATCAAAAACGCTAGTTATGCATTATAAAGGCCAACAATAATACTGTTTCTACCAGAAACTTTAATTTCTGTTGATATTGGTTATTTCTAGTTTTAATATAGTATTTATTTTTCAGATGTACTTTACTCAACGTAACACGTCGCCGGTGTATTGCCTAGACTTTGACTCAACTAAGTTGATTTCTGCCGTAGACCGAGGTGTCACTCTTCTCAATTTTAACATCGACTCTACCTCCCAAGAGAAGAGAGATTACTCTCGTTACGTGTTTCACTGACGGTGTACCACGGTGACTGATGCTATAGTCACAGCCACCGTGTTCCAAATTGAATTGTTCAGGGCCTACCGCAGTGCTTGGCTGTAAGATGGACCCTGAAAGAAGATTCACTGTAAAATGCACCTTATTACTGTGTATAAGTGATAAATTACGATGTTACTAGGACTACATCACAAGTAGATGTGAGTGGTGTTTGTGGATGTTTCAGCTTTAAGTACTTGACATTCGCTGGATCGAATGATGCTGAAGTGGACCGTCTGGATTACGGAAAAGTAAGGACGAAAGAATATAACAGTTTTGTGCGTGCCACATACAGCCAGTGGCATATGAATTTTATAAACGGGACTGGCGCAATAGCTTTACAAATCGTATATCTATCTAGAATTAAATAGATCATAGTGAGAGACAAGTTTAAATTAAATTTAAAGTGTCACAATGTGATTATTATATGATAGTAGATATGTTTCAACGCTTGTAACGAATGGTTTCATTACTACTTCGCTTTTTTGCAATGTATTTTTGTCAGGTGCATGCTTATACACTTGTACTGGACACTGGTATGACCCAGTTCATGGCAAAGCAAGCTATTCCATAATATGCCTCATATTAGTACAAGTTTATAAGCATGATCAGGCAAATCTCGGCATGTTTTGAGTGTTACAATTCTTATCTCTGTGTTTAGGACTATTGATATAATAACACAATCTTGCTAAAGCTACACTCTGCTTACGATCGTAGATAGTTGACGATCAAGCGGTTAGCCGGTAGTTACTACTCACCCATCATGCCCGCAATTTCTCGCACGATTACTTTAAAGTGTTCCTTAGAAAACCGCGTATTAGATTTAACTAGAATGTGTGAAAACTATTACATTTTTCATAGTGAAGTTTGTACTATTTTTAATTTTTTGGTAATTTATTTCAAAACACACATTTTATTAGTCCGTACCTATACAATAGTTTTAGATAGATATGTAAGGATTGGCTCTATAAAAGCTGGACATAGACAGAAATATATTTCTAGGAGAACTGTATTCCTTACCTTCATAGACTCATTATACTTATCTGTAGAATGATAGCTATTCTTGTTCTACATATATTAATTCAAAACACAGAATAACATTAAAAGGAATATAAATAAATATGTACTCATAGTGGATTTATTGACCACAATAGTTACAGTTGACCATAGACTATAGGCACTATGATACCCATTAAATATTATAGAGCAATACCTACTGCTTATTATTTATACCCCCACTATGACCTTTGCACCACAACTTTGCCCAATATATCCTACCATTTTTCTTTCTATAGAGGGGATTGTCATTTACGCTTAGGTACCTCTCCCGGGGAAAGGTTGGCGGAGGGAGAATATCGGGCTCACCCGGGGTGAAGCCCCGTGTCGTACCCAACTAAACCTACCACGGTGTGGCAACTCACTGTCTTGAATGGTGAGAAGGTCACTGGAACTAAAACTACTTCAGCAAGCCTATATACTCTACCTATGCCAATTAGTAGTTTTACAGGTACTAGCAGTCGCCTACTGGTGAAAATTCGACCAAAATTCCTAAGCTTGCCACTTTGTTTTCTGTTTTTCTCTTACATATCAATAAGGTATAGGTAACCATAGTTACAAAGAATTATACTACTTCAGACGAACAATGTCGAAATACTACGAACGGAATTCGACTGCGTGTGTCAAATGCATGGCTGTGGGCGTGTAGTGTTTTTCATTAATTTAATGTAGGTATTTCTAATGCATATTTTATAAAAATATTAGGATTTGCCTCTTCTTCTCCATATAAACTTTAACTGTGCCAAATTTCATACGGCTCCTTACGCGCAATTTTCGTAAAAAGGGGTACAAAGTTTTTGCTTCACGTTTTAATATATAGAATAGGTTAGACCTAGACGAAGATTGGTTATATAGTACCTATCCGTCACCCATATAAGTCGCGGGTTAGCGTCAGTCAAGAATTGATTGTACTGATATTTCCTACATAGGTTCCTAAATAATGTAGGGCTGGGTTCAAGGTTCTAAGATTTATAAAATAAAGTCTTCCAGACGAGTATCGGTGACGGGAGCCGTACACTTAACGGGTACTTGCCACCTACGCAGGAAAATTTTTGCATAAGAACGTGCGCAAACGAGCACACTGGCTATTCTCTCAATTTTAATGTCTAATGAGGCGGCAATCTGATATAACCGGCAATAGATCAGGCACATAACCAACGGCTTTTCGAGGCATGGGGATTGAACTCGCCCACTACCCACCTCCATCCAGGCTGTTACCTACTTAGAATTACTTTTCGAAAAATCCAAATACGTTTTGGTGTCTCGATCCAGAATTTAAACCTCATATTGTCCGAAGTCAAACAGTTTACACCAACAAAGCAATCGGTCGAGTAGTTACTCGACCGATTGCTTTTTTTTAGGTAGGTAAGTCCATATTTGTATGGAACTTACCTACCTAAGTGCCATACAAATATGGACTTTAATTATATTTACCTATACGCACTAACATGCCACCCAATCGGTAATAAATTAATGATCAAAACGAAAACATTCGGCGTCTTCATCAAAAATTGCCAATTTTGCAAAATGTTACTCTTGCTCTTTTTCTGTGTGACATACGAGGATTTAATTTATGATGAGTCACGCAACATCAGCTTTATGAAATTTTAAATTTATTTTATTTGTACGTGATTTACGTGGGTCTTGTGTAGGCATGGAAATGATTGCTACATTTAATTCATTTTCATTCAATGAAAATACGGATTTTTTTCACAGTAATTTCACAGATGAAATTACATAGTCAATGACTTTTCATTCTGAGTCGCAGTAACTTCGCATTTGCTACAATTTCTTTTCAGTATGAAATATGAATTATAGCATAAGACTACCTAATGAATTAAATATAGTAATAATAATAATATAATAATAATAATAATATTCTATCACATACACACAACACCATCTAGCCCAAACTAAGCAGAGCTTGTACTATGGATACTAGACAATGGATAAACATACATATATACTTTTTTTTTTGTAAATACATATATATTATACATAGAAACACCCAGACCAAGACAAACATCCATGTTCATGCACACAAATGTTTGACTTGTGCGGGAATCGAACCCACGACCTCAGGCGTGGCAGTCGGTTACACTAACCACTACGCCATCGAGTCGTCAAAGCTTGTTTTACTTTCATACCTTACAGTGCAATGCTCGTTCCTCTTAAGTAGTAGTTCCAAATCAATGCACTCATTTTTCAAATTTAAAATAATATTTAATTTTTTTCAATTTTAAACTAACATGAAGATTTATTTACACTAATAATAATCTCTTTTACGTACGAGTAACTAACAGTAATTCTAACTTCAATTAGAAAACCTATCGAACGTTGTGTTCAAGTAACAGTAACACGTACTGTGAAATTAAATTACTTATAGAATCATAATGTAAACAAGAATGCGAAATTGCGGCCTGCTACTTTTTACTGCAGAGAAAAGCGAGCCTTATTATGAGAGTAAGGACTATATTTGTATGTACTCTCGAACTAATCAAGGTCATAGTGCATCAATACGTCACCACGCGAGGCGATGCGATGAGCCGGTAAAAAATACGAATTAAAAAAATAATTTTTGTCTCTTTCTACCATGCACTGTAATCGTTCGCTAGGCGTCGCGCTTACTCGATGCAACTGTATTCCTCAAGTATAGGTAACCACTTTGGCAATCTGTGATTTCATATCGTGAGTGATGTTTAGCGGGCGTAGTGAAGCGAAGTAGCAAATGTGACTGATGAAAATTATTTCATATGATTTTTCACTGTTAAAAGTGAAATGTTCCATGCCTAGTCTTGTGGCATAATGTTGCGTGTATCTTTACGTGCGCTCTCAGATTTAATTGCTGCTTGGGACAGCCATAAAGGTTTTCTTGTTATGCAATTCTTAGTAGCAGCACTGACTCTAGCATTGTGTCCGGTAGGTATAATATAGGCTCTTCCCCGATTACGTGGAACCTAAAAATATAGTTGGAAAAAGTAAATATAACTCTGTTCCCACCCCGCCGCCGCCGCCTTTCGGATTATAAAGTTTGGTGCGCATGTAATCTATGAAATGTGGGTGGAGTACGTTCCTACCTAAACCTACAATCATGAGGCTATGTATAAAATATGTATGTTATCGATGATTCTCTAACATTAAATTTAATATATTATTTGTATGGCTTATTGACTAGGTAGGTACAAAATAAAAATAAGTGAATTCTGGCTACGAATATTGTAAATCACTTCCAAGACGGGACAGTTCATGTGATCTGTATCTTATTTTATCTTATGTCTGGGCCAGTCAGTGCAGACCGGCGACACTTCGACCCAGTGGGATCTTTTGTGTCGACACTCTCCCAATAACGACTGCCATAGATGTTCATGGCAGCCGGGACCGACGGCTTAACGTGCTCTCCGAGGCACGGAGTAGGCGATAATTGTCAATCAATACGCACATAATTTCGAAAAGTCATATAACTTCCGATAGTCAGAGGTGCGCGACGTGGGTTCGAACCCCAGACCCTCTGCATTGCAGTCTGTTGGTCTCCCCACTGAGCTATCGCTGCTCTTATGTGATCTGTAAATTATGATTGCGTGTCAGTTTTAAGTTCATGCTGTTTTAAATCAATGTCGGTAAAAAAATACTTTTTAAAAGTAAGTCAGGTAACTAAATAACTATAACGAAAGTAATCACGTTTCAATGGTGCCATTGTATGTACCTTTGAGAACTATATTACATAAATAATGAATACACAATAAGATTTTATTTTACTTATAGTTACATCAGTGGCGTAGCGAGGGTGTCAGCTGCCCGCAGCGGAAAAAATTTTCGCCCTTTTATTTAGATATTTCAGTTTAAAAATATTTACATGATATTATTATTATTTATCCTGAAATTTCGCCGCCCCCTAAAAGTGTCGCCCGGGGCCTTCGATCAAGTATTGATCGAATCTCGGGGCGTACCACTCTTGCCGCCCACTACGCTACGCCACTGGGTTACATATTGCCATAATATGTACTGTGACCATAACAGAAATATGTAGTTTCTAGACTGAAAAGAAGAATTACTAGCGAGTGTCATCTATCAAAAGTGTCAAAGTGAATATTGGTATCGAGTTTGACAACTTTGACACATTGTTATTATTTTTCAACCTAACCTCAACTTTTCATATCGGCAATTCTATAAAGTCCAGCAAAAATAAAAAATGAAGTAATAAAGTATTAATGATTTAATAGCCAGATTTATGTTACACATCCCACAGCCACAATGTTAAGATATAGACTTTGTAATTTAATAAAATCAGCTTACCGTGGCCAGGGTAAGACAATAGTGACAAAAATTCGTCATTATGGACCTGTAACTATAGGATTATTGACCACAGCATGTTGTGACGAAAAACGTAAAGACGTTGATGTGCTGTGGGATGCTGATACCCTGGAACATGATTTCTTAATTCGGCAAGCGACGACTATAAATGTTAACGCAGCCACCCAACTGCTAACTGTTACATTAGTCGCTATACAGGATACTAGTGAAAGGTATGAGCATTTTACGATGTTTTGTATTCGAACCAAAATAATATTAAATTTGTGTTCCGACTAGAATAGAAAGTTATTCCATCATTGCTGCTATCAAGACACTTATGCAACATTGAATTAAAAGTACAGTATTGGTTTAAGTTTACACAAATGTTTCCAATTGTACTAATTTACAGAAAATATTATTGTGATTGATACATAGAGAAAGATAAACTTGAGGTATAAATATGTTGCTCATATTTTGTAAAATTCACACAGCTGCTGTTTCCAATAAATAATGCTAGCCATACTATTATAATACAGATTACGAGATGCACTAACGAAGGAGATTTGCCTGGTGAAGCAAGCCTTAGAATGGGGAGAGGATGGAACACCACCGAACCACTGGGATCAGTTGGTAGCTACAAGAGGACACTTATGTGATTTAAAACATAACCTTCATACTTTATTTAGTAAGTATATTTTATTAGAATATACACTATAAATAATTGTATTGCCAAAAAAATATATTCAATTTATAAAAAATATAGCTTGGGTGCTGTTATACTTGCGCTGAGGGCTGGGATGATGTTGATCATATTTGACTATAAATTATTGTTAATATTCTCTTTGATGTTTGTATGTCCTATTATTGTAATTAAATATAGTTTAATAAATCAAACAAGAGGAATAGAAAACAATGCATTTTATTAAATTTATATTTGCATTGTAGCTACTTTCCTATGCATTATTTAAAATAATTCAAACTTAAAATCATTATATTTTAATATAAATAAGCATTTATCATATTTTAATATAAATAAGCAAATATAATTCTCAATTTATTTTATTTGCCTGTTCTGTACTTTATTACCATTGTTTAGGTTGTGTATTGGTTAGACTTCACATAAGACATTCATTCTTTAAGTTCAATCTACAAGCCTCAGTACACCTAAAGAGTTACAGGACAATTAGTACAATAGTATTGGTAAATAATTTTAATTTCATTGCTTTATTTTACCAATGTCATCACTTTTCAGCCTACATGGACTATGCAGAGAAATTAGCGACAGTTGCAGCAGAAATATCATATTTATCAGGAAACATTGCTGCATCTGATGCCATATGTGAGAGAATTGATCATGCATGCAGGTAAATAAAAAGAAAATATATAAAAAGTTTATATTAAAGCATATTTATATTTTTATGACAAATAGTTAAAAAGGTTTCCATTTTTTTACATACTTGGTTAGGAGTGCTCAAAATCAACAAATTGCATTTTTAAATTAAATTTAATACATAGTAATATTATATATGCATATTAATATTTAAAACAACAATAGTCACTTCTTTTAACTTCTAACATTGTAATAATTATTGATAAAGTAACAAAAGGTAATAAACAAAATATTTTATCCTTATTTCATATTGTGTGTGTATATACATAATGGCAGTGTGTGTGTTGTTCCCAGAACGTGCAACACACAGAAACAACTGACACACGAACTGCAGCATGAGAGCTTGGAGCTGCAGCAACAGGCCATCATTAGCTCCCCTCAACTTGCAGACAAACTGCAAAATGACACAAAGACTGAAACATCCAAACAAAATACATGAAATAATAAGTAATGTATTTATATAATTAATAAATTATAGTTTAGTTATTGATAAACAACACCTGTTACACTGACAGTTAACAAGTTATGTAATAAAACTACTTTGCCAATTTCAATAAGTCTTGTCTAAATGGTTTAATTATGTCATGATAATATCTCACTATGCCAGTCTATTAGCAAATTTAAAGGAGCAAATTATCAAAATTAAATTAATTCAGACCTCCTAATCTTATTTGTATTAATGAACCAACAACCGAGTACACTATTCAAAGGTTACAAATTACTCCAAAATATTTAAATTACCAATTTATCAAGCTTTATTATGTTATAAAACGTTGAATGGACGTCCACGGCGGTCAAAAAGTTACAAGTACCTCTGATTTTCGAATATGTATTCATACTAAAATTTCAATGTTTAAGGCAGTGGCATAGCGTAATAGCGCAGAGGCGGCCTGCCCCGGGCGGCACTTTTAGGGGTCGGCAAATCTTATAATTAATAATAATATCTTGTAACTATTTGAACTATTTCATGATGAACAAGAGGAATGGGCAGATGTACACACAGCGACACATGAACCTAGACTGTTTGGATTGGACTTTGAACTATTAGAAGTTGAATGCTGCGAATCGTGCGAGAGAGTGTGTTATATTTTTGTTACGCTCTATCCTTACCGTTACATCGACACCACTATGCACTGTCTCTTTCCGACAATTCTCTATTTTGTATGTAGCGTAGTAAGGCATATATAGGGTGTCTAACTTGATATGTAGCCGTGTGTACAATAGACAATAATGATGACTGTTCTTAATGAGAATTACTGTATATTATAGTATTTTAAATTGAAATATCTACCTAAATAAGAGGGCGACAAAATTTTCTGCCGCGCCGTGCGGCTGACACCCACGCTACGCCACTGGTTTAAGGCATTGAATCACTAGCAACTAACTTTCATTACATCTTTGAAATTCCACTGTTACGCCATCAATCTTTAATATCTCGTATGCTATTGTAAAATATATGTAATTTATTTACCTAAAGATCAATCATAGATAGTTGACATACTAGTAAAATTTTCTGTAAAGATGAATACAGTATGCAAAATACATATGGCTTGTTTTATTTTACTTTTTCATATTTATTGTTTCTATAATAATGGTAATGTTATGGTATTGTTACGTGCTGGGTTCGACGGATAAGAATATAAACAATATTACCGAGTAAAACACGTTTTACTTAAACACACAATTAAATTTAAAACACAACAAACACTATACCACACTCTTTCACTGTACTGCTTCAAACTCCGTAGTATTTCCGCTTCCGTTCGCTTCGATGAACACTTGATCGCTTACGATTGTAAACTAAACTTGGCGGTGCGCGTGCGCCCTATTTATACGCGGGTAAAGTGCTTCTAGAGCTTTCCAGCAACGCCGTACTCGGCGTGTAAACAGCACGATGCTTCGAGAAAGTACCAGCATTCTCTCTAAGATTCTCGTACCGTACTACGCAGTTCCGTAAGATGTCAATAGATGGCGGTGTAAACTATTAGACGAAACCGCCGAGTCCCTCCCACAATGCCGAGAGATGTCACTGGGCGTAACACTGCCCCCCTCTTAGACATGTTCGTCCCGAACATTGTTGGATCCGTAGTAGCGTGCCAATCGATCCACATGAACGATCTTTGGTGTACCTCGTGGTCCTTTCTGGATCCGGTAGGTGACGTCATTCATCTTAGTGACTATGCGATAGGGTCCATCCCATTTTGCCTGCAACTTAGAAGATTTTCGTTTGCTGCGTACCGGATTATGTAACCACACCAGCCATCCTTCCTCGAAGCCTTTATTGTTCGCCTTCCGGTCGTAACGGGTCTTCATCCTCTCAGACATCTGCTGACCGGTCTGTCTGATGTGCTGGTGTACATCATTCATCCTGCTGCCAGTGCGTGGTCCCTTCATGGCAGAACAACTCGTGCATTTACGGCACCATTCCTCAACGTCTTTTCGACAATGGGTCCAATAAAATCGTTCCCGGATCTTAATCAGAGTTCTCTTAACTCCCGGGTGGCCTCCTGAACTCCCATTATGACAGAGTTGTAAAACTTCCGGTACCTTGAGCTTTGGCACGACCATTTGCAGGTGACACTTGTCACCCCGGGCATTCTCCCATTTCCGGCACAGAACTCCATCCTGGATAACCAAGCTTTCCCACTGTGCCCAATAACTCTTGGTGGTAGGGCTCAATGCCGCAACTTCACTCCAGTAAGGTCTCGAAGCACCTGTTTTCTTCCATTCGAGAATGGGTCTTATGTCTATGTCCTCTCGTTGTGTTCTCTGCATAATTTCCTTCCAGTCTTCGCTAAGATCCGTCCTCAACATCCTCACTAGTACTTCCTGCTTGGCCTCTTTCCTGGCGCAGTGGTGCTTACACTGGCCGGTACACGGTCTACGTGGCAGGGCATCCGCATTACCATGTGACTTGCCACTGCGATGCTGTATCACGAAGTCGTGTAGTTGTTGCCTGGTACGCACATCAGGTGTTCCTCCTGCCGGCGACTGGTTTCTGTTACGTGGTTTCCTTCGCTTCGGGCAGCTCAACCTGATGTGGCCTCTCTCGCCGCAGCTATAGCACCGGGGTGAGGTCAATACTTCCCTGGTACGGTAAGCTCGATCGTCCCGTCGCACTGTTTCCACCTCCAGAGTGTGGGCCGGGGCATACTTTAAGTTTTTACTGCCTAGATTCCTTCGCTTCGGGCAGCTCAACCTGATGTGACCTCTCTCGCCACAGCTGTAGCATCGGGGCGAAGTTGACACTTCCCTGATACGGTGAGCTCGATCATCCCGTCGTACTGCTTCCACTTCCAGAGCGTGGGCTAGGGCATCCTTCAGGTTTTTGAAATGTCCGAGTCTCACTGCGGCCCTAACCTCCAGGTCTCGGATCCCGTCGGTGAAAGCTTGAACGAGGTTTCCTTCAATGAGCACAGGTGAGGACTGGTACGCCTTTCGAACCAGCTTCTCCACCTCCAGGGCCCACTGCTGCAGGGTTTCACCAACACGTTGTGATCGGTCTTTCAGCTGGGCGCGAAACACATGTTCCAGGTGTGCGTCACCATATCTCGCCTCTAATGCCTCCAACAGCTTCTCGTACGTGATGTCTTGACCAAGCGCCTCTAACACGGTCAAGGCCTGGTCACGAAGCCCCAAGGTGAGAGCGGTCAGAGCCTGTTCTTGCGTCCACCCGTTCGATTTCATGACGGCCTCGAACTGGATCTTATAGGCTGACCATGACGATGATCCATTGAATGGTGGGACTTTAAAGCCTCGTGGTGAAGACGCCACAACCGCAGGTGCCACGATCCCATCGCCAGCCTTGAGCCCACGTATCGTTTTCTCCACCTCGGCGATGCGACTTTCGTGGCGTTGGACTTGTTCTTTCACCTCCTTCATCTCCTTGCCAACCGTTGCGCTAAGGTCTTTTAACATCATCAGCTGCTCCTCCTGGCGGCGTGCCTGCTCCTCCTGGCGGCGCATGCCCTCTTCCTTATCGCGTTGCAGCTGTTCCTCGAGGCGGCGTGCCTGCTCCTCCTGGCGGCGTGCCTGCTCCTCCTGGCGGCGTGCCTGCTCCTCCTGGCGGCGTGCCTGCTCCTGCATAAACGCCATCAGAGTCGCGAGGTCGGGGTTCACCGGCGAGTGAGCTGCACTAGATAGTTCCGCTGCAGCCGCGGAGTCACGTGATTCACCTGACGTCGGCGAGGGGGCGTCTCCAAAGCGCCTCTGGTCCACATCTTGCTGGCGCTGGTTCCTGGTACGCACCCCTTCCATTTCCTCCTTCGGTAGTACTGGCATATTCTTACCTTACTTCTGACACCAATTGTTACGTGCTGGGTTCGACGGATAAGAATATAAACAATATTACCGAGTAAAACACGTTTTACTTAAACACACAATTAAATTTAAAACACAACAAACACTATACCACACTCTTTCACTGTACTGCTTCAAACTCCGTAGTATTTCCGCTTCCGTTCGCTTCGATGAACACTTGGTCGCTTACGATTGTAAACTAAACTTGGCGGTGCGCGTGCGCCCTATTTATACGCGGGTAAAGTGCTTCTAGAGCTTTCCAGCAACGCCGTACTCGGCGTGTAAACAGCACGATGCTTCGAGAAAGTACCAGCATTCTCTCTAAGATTCTCGTACCGTACTACGCAGTTCCGTAAGATGTCAATAGATGGCGGTGTAAACTATTAGACGGAACCGCCGAGTCCCTCCCACAATGCCGAGAGATGTCACTGGGCGTAACAGTATGTATAAATAAATATGTCCGAAGTTTATTTATTTGTAATTAACGAAACAGCAACCAGGCAACTAAAATTTTATTATTATAAGACTAATGCCCTAGTAGTTCTTTAATTATTGCAACTGAATGATCAGCAGAAATTTTACGTAGTCTATGAAGGCTACTTAAAATTTTACTATAAGGGCCCTCCTTATAGTAAAATTTTACGTAGCCTACTTTGTATGAATAAAAATCTCTGATGGCGAACATGCTTGACAAAAATGTGGACAGTGAATTAAGTTGAAGAGGTATTTCAATCTAGTGGGCAGTAACAACCACATAATCTAATTCAAGAAACAGTCTTGAGGCTGTGTTGCTTCACTGAAACTTATTCCTTGAGTACATTCTGAGACCTCAATTAATAATGTTAATTGTTTTGCAATAGAAGGTAGAACAACACAGCGATATATAGGTACATAATTCGTAACGCGATCATGCAAATATCATATCGTGCCGATGCAACTTGGTTTTTTTTTGAAGTCCTGATGCTGATGCTGTAGTTAAATAGCAGTTACGTCACTGTTGGTATCGTGCATCCATTATCTGCTATTTGACAATTACCCTTAGTATTTAATTTGAAATGCTTGTAGTATCTTATTTATTTATGAATAGATTTCAGAATGATTTGTGTTTTAGAGTTTGGTTAATGTAACTATTTGACTTAAATAATACACAGTATATAAGGGACAGTGTACTGAAATCAAACCAGCCATATACCTGAACATTCAGAAAGTGGCGTCCTTGTTGAGGTGGGTCTCGATGTCTACGCGGCAGATGGGACAGTGCTTGTTGGTGCTGAGCCACTGGTCCACACACTCCATGTGAAACAGATGCATGCATGGTAACCGTCTGAAAATAAACATTGCTGTCACAACAATTTTCAAAAGCAACTATTATTCGGCTTAAATTAAGAATAGATTATGAAATGATTATACAATTTTTAATTATTCAGGTAAATGGTAATAAGCCGGCGAGGTCAGCAAATAATAGTTTTTAATGGAGATCCCATGCTGATTTCCCATCTCTATCCTTCCACTCCTGCTCCACTTCCATCTAGTATTCTTCTATCAATATCGACGTTGCGGGTATATTCCCGCGTCATAGGTAGGTAAGTATGGGCACCTGCAGTCGGAGTCGAGCTCGAAGACGGAGAGGCAGATGGTGCACTTCTCGTCGAGGTGCTGCGGCGCGGGGCGGTAGGCGTGGCGATAGGTGTTGCGCTCGATAACGGCCACGCTGGCGCCGCGCCCACGCCACAGTCGCGCCGTCGCTGCATCGTCCTCCGACGCGGCACGCATCATCGCCGCCGCCAGGATGCCGGCGCCCTGTGGACCGACACAACATGTCTATTACATCTTCCATAGCAACACTACCAATGTGCATGATTGTTTCGATTTCCTACTTCGCATGATTAAGGTGTGACACAGTTCTGCCCTGATACCAAAGAAGGCCACTATGGGATACTTGATGCTTTTTGTTTCGCGTTCGAATACGATAAGTATATATATATATTAAAGGCTGTCGCATTTTTGCACCGGTAGGAGTTAGAAAACAGTCTCCAGATATATTGGTAGCAAATCGTCTGCTGAATACAGGCAGTGAAACCAAAAGCGGCTAGAAGTAACTTAGCCGCTCCCTGTCATTCGTTCGCGCTCGTTGCCAGTATTATACGGCTTCCAAAAGGAAAGTGACCCATGTACTTTTCGAAATTATTTACTGTGTCAACTCATTTATTTTTAAATTACTAAATATGCATGTATTGGCCAACATTAAAACATCCCGGGACTGTTAATAACTTATACATTATATCCACCCCGAGTAGAAATTTATATAAATTTAATTATAAAAGCTAGAAATGAGGTCAAAAAGAGAATAATCATTTTTAATTATTTATATATAGTCTGTACGTTTGACCTCTAAAAACTCGGACAAAGTTCGAGCTCGACGAAATTCAATCAAATTTACCCAATATAGCTGGTACTCTTAACTTAAAAATTGAAGCATATTTCAGCATCACGCATGTGACCCTGAGATACGAAGTGATCTCTCTATTATATGCAGTCCGATACACAGCATAGTTCAAATGGGTTACGAATGGCGCATTGACAATTCGATATTATGGTTAGTGATTACTAACATAAATAACTGTCTTACTGGGAGGCAATACTATCTTAAGTATATTGGTATACGCATTATATTGTAGACGACGTTCAGATATCATCATCAATTAGGAACACAAAAACAAATACTTGCACAGGTAATTGTACCTAATCTATACTAATATTATAAACCTGAAGAGTTTGTTTGTTTGTTTGAACGCGCTAATCTCAGGCACTACTGGTCCGAATGGAAAAATATTTTAGTGTTGGATAGCCTATTTATCGAGGAAGGTTATAGGCTATATAACATCATGCTACGACTCACGGGGCGGCGTAGTAATGATAAACGCGGGTGAAATCGCGGGCACAGCTAGTACTTTTATATGTATCATTCATTTCACTAAATAATTCACAAAAATCACGTTCGACAATTTTTTTTTATATTATTTGTTTTTTTAATTATTATACTCCATTTAGTAGCTAAATAAATAATGGTAACGTTGTATATTCTTTTTAACTGTTTGAACAAAACGCTGGCAAGTTTTCGTTTTGGTTTGCATACCAAAACAAAAGAATATTAGCGTTTTTGACATTTTATTGAATGCCACTTTCTTTTTTAAGAAAACTGCCAGTTTCAATACACGAATTTAATTTTATCCGAATTTAAAATAGAATGACTCCCTTTTTGTAACTGTGGCGACTATCCGCCACTAATACTTCTCTGGATTCCCGGAGTAATCCGCTCCGCTTACCAATATTGGGCCCTCCCCTTAACAACACGAACGAGGGGTGCGTGGGCCAATGTGATTGGCTTGTGGAGTTTCAAGTACCAGCACCGTTCAACCCTCGGCATCGCGCATGGTAACAAGGGACAGCGCGGCATGACACTCGGTTCACAGCTCTATTCGAGAAAGTTCGTTTCACGCTTGCTATACATATTGGTGTAACTTGTAACTGCTACTTGTTAATCTAATAAATCATATCATTTCGTTTAAATATATAATTCATTCTTCGCCTATCGTTATCTATTATTATCACACAACCATCACATATCATTGCTACGTTTCGCCTTCTGCTATACGTAGTTGCTCGAGCATCGGTTCCAGGTTCGACACCCGGCTGAGTGAAAACAAGGTATAGTGTGGACAACAACCCCACACAACCAATTTCGATACTATTTGCACAAAAAGAATTCTTTTGATTGCTAATTGCTTTTGTGTGTAAGCTTATATGCAAAATCAATCATAGCTATATAGAAACTACCCTATTACATACATAAGCAAAATATAAACTTCTGTCAATTGAACTCCTAATAAATAATTAATAATTGAAATTAAACTACTATATACGGATTTTATCTCGGCGTCCAGGTGTTTCTTGTCACAGATCCCGTGGTGGTAACATCTTCAACATGTTAAGCAAGTACTGCAAGACAACAAGCTCCAACGGCCGCGCCGCTGTCACAGATCCCGAGAAAAGCCAGCCACAGTCGAGCGCCAGCCTGCTATACTGCCGTATGTAAGGGGTGTCACTGACAAGATTGGCTACATCTTGAAGCGAGCTTCAATCAATACATACTTCAAGCCGCCAAAGAATATAAGTCAATTTTTACCATCCGTCAAGTGCCAACTACCTTTACAAGAGGCAGGGGTCTATAAAATACATTGTGACTGCGGACTCTCATACATTGGTCAAACCAAGAGAAACATAGGCACCCGCATAAAAGAACACATAGCTGATGTAAAACACCGACGCTCGTTGAAGTCTGCTGTGTGTGAACATGTGCAACAGGGGACCAACCACTACCTGAGATTTGACAAACCACAGATTCTCGCTAAAGAACACCGATTCCTACCAAGGATGCTTCGCGAGGCTATTGAAATCAAAAAACATCCTAATTTTAATAGAGAATGAAATGTACCACCATCTTGGGATCCAGTAATACAAATAGACAAACCCAAGAATAAGCAAACCACAGCTAGACTTCATGATACTTTGAGCTCATTCTGCGTAAATAGAAACACAAATGATTAAATTATGTTCGGGTACTTTGAAATAACTACACTGGAACATTGAGACAACTACCATCTTAGTCTCCCCGTGACAATGGCTACTGAAAAGCAATCGAAACGTCGGGGAAAGTGTTAAATTAAATTAAATCTAAATAGTTTTAATAGTAATTTAATTAGCTTAAAAATTAGTAAAGTTTATAAGTAAAAGTAGTGTAACAGTTTTCAAAATTATGTAATAAAGTGTCAAATAAACAACGCGATAAAATCCGTATATAGTAGTTTAATTTCAATGAATAATATGCGCGTAAACAGAAGACAATATTAAATAATTAATAATTCAATTCGTAGGGTACTTAGTTTCGTTGAGTGGTGCGTTTGTTTAACTACATCGTAGTTCGGTTCCGTTTGTTACCTTTATATTATACTACTAAATATTAATTATAGTAAAATGATAACGAAGTCGAAAACATAATATTTCAATATATTAATAATATTTCAAAAATATATTCAATATTTTTGAAATATAAGTAATCGTCACATGATCTGAGTATTATGCGGGCGCCAAAAATATAGTTATTAAAATGGTCGTCTATTGCTACACGTAAAATATACTGCATATATTCTGATGCAATTTTTAACGCATAATACTTAAGACTAAGCAAAATAAATGCTATAAATTTAAATTATCTTCAGTGATCGGCATTAGGTAGATAGGAGTTGAGTTCCTTGGAACACAAACGTTGATGATAGTATGAATAAGCCTACAAAATCCAAAGATTTTTAATTATGATAATATGATTGTCGGTACATGTTGTGTATATGAATATATCACAACAAAGATATGGAGTGAGATACTGCATTTCATAAGTTTTAAGCAATATGAGATAGGTCCAAATTTTACAAAATAATGGCTTGATTAATAAAAGGGATAAAATACCGAAGCACCTATCTCCTTTGCTGCATATCCTTAATTAGAATCAATATAAAAAATCAACCTTTGTTAATTTTTTTGAATACATTGAAGCAAAGGTATCTAAAGAAAATCTTAATTAAATTCAACAGATTTATTGATAAACAGAACAACAATGTTACACCAAGTTATGCACGTGAAAAACACGTTTAAATGTTTAATATATATGTATATTATATACTAGATTTTGCCCGCGGATTAGCTCGCATAAGTCTAGGTTTTGCCTGCTCCGCTCCTATTGGTCGTAGCGTGATTGTTAAATAGCTTATAGTCTTCCTCGATAAAAGGGCTATCAAACACTAAAATAATTTTTAAATTAGAACCAAAAGTTCATGGGATTAACGCGTTCAACCAAACAAACAAACTCTTCAGCCTTATAATATTAGTATCTTATCTTATCTTATTTCGCGGGCCAATCTTTATTTGATTTTGTATAGATTTATTTATTTGTTTATATAAATGAAATATTAAAATTTAATCTCCAACAACTTCTTTATTATTTGTTGGTAGGTATTATAATAAAATGAAATGAAACATGTAACTATTCTAAATATTTTCTAATTTAGGTCTTTTTTTTTGACATGCAGTATAACATATTTTGTATGTTGATACCGACCTTTCTACAATGCCGGCAAAAATATTGACGAATTGTTAAATCAAGAAAGCATCATTATTTTCTGTTCATCATTATTATATGTAGCTCGGTAATTTCTACAATTAAATCAAAATTGGGATTTCTATTTATTACCTATTCAAATCAATATTGTATAGATTTAAAATCGATCTAATTTCTAACTTCGTCGTGTATTTGAAAGGTTTACAACAGCTTACAAACATCAGATATGTCTGTTATGGGACAATAGACAGATCTTCCGTTTGTAATAATTACGTTATACCTACCTCACCATAACACAGTGTTTATTTTGCTTTACAATCTCGGAAAGCCCGGGTGCATAAGGCATATGTTCATATTATTATAGTGTACCAAAAGCACTTAAAACAGCTGACCTAATTCCGATCACTCAATATTACGATTAGGGAGTTAGCAACAAAGCATAATGTCCAAGTACTAAAATAAATATCAATAAACTATTATACAATTTATATTTAGAGTTATATCGCTTAGTGTCTGCCCGTATTCGTTATTCCAATTCGCCATAATCGCATGTTGGTCGATGTTATTGTTAATTTAAGACAAATCATAATGACCTAAATACAAGCAACTTTACATGGAAAAAACATACTATGAATATATGTATCGAAATGGCTATTTAAAAAATATTGATTATTTAATATATATATATAAATGTATGAAAACCACAATGTTATCAATTTAATACAAAGCGGGAACTTCATATTTTAAACCCTATTATTATATTTTCATCAACTACCAACTTTATTTTAAACATCAGCGGATGATTTGACATCCAATTATGAAATATTTAATTAAATCTGAATATTTAAGATGAAATTGGTAATTCTTTTCGCTTATAGTTATAACACAACACCTAGCTAAAAAAGTTAAGTTAGAATATTTACCCATGCCATAAAGTATAACAAATATATTTACTTGTCTCACCATGAAGGCGGGCTGTATGGAGATGTGCAGGTGTGGCGGCGACGGGTGCATCTGGAGGTAATGATGCATGTGATGGTGGTGGATGTGTTGACGGTCACTGCAACCAGAACAATACACATTCATTAACTATTATAAACTTAATACGTAAACCATAGAGTCTTGCGCCTGGATATAAATTACCATGCGCGGGCTCTCTAAGCCCTTAATTAACCTCGGGCTATTGGCAAACATGTTTAGGTGACTGTACCAATACGGTAGATAATTTTAATTTCTTTTATTATTTCAATTAAACAGTGGGTAATATACCCAAACTCTACAACATAAATTTGGTAGTAGAGGTAATTGTCAAATGACATAAAAGGATGCACGACACCAACTGTGACGTAACCGCTACTTAAATGCAACTTTCTGAGGGAAACTCCCGTTTTTTGTTATATTCAAATTTAAAATATTGATTAATTACTTATTTGCAAACTATTTTGATATGGATACATACATGATTTCTTTTGATTGCTATCTGCTTTTGTGTGTAAAATAATGTATATAATCGAACATAACCAAAATGAGGTGTAGGGTGACCTGTTGAACAATTAGTCACATAAAATTCAAACCATCAAACCTCGTAATTTTTAATTCGAAACAATATTTTTTTATTCTATCCGAGACCAACATTCGTTAGCTACACATTGACATTAAAAAAATGTTATATATCTTATAATAATAATAATATAGCATTATTTCGGACCAATGAATCCATTGCCGGGGGGATGGGCCTCGTTAGCATTGGTTTGCAACCTGTCTAGGAGAAGGAAAACTCCGAAATCACACCCGGGGAGATAGGCCTCGTTAGCATTGGTATGCAACCTATCTAGCAGAAGGAAAACTCCGAAGTCAAACCAATTTTCAGGGAGCAGACCCGAGAATAAACCCCGATCCAAGGTATTAACCGACCCGTGCTGATGGATTCGTGGTCAGAGGGAAAAGCTGGTCATTAACGGAGGGTGCCTGTGTTGGTGGTCACAGGGCACAGGATGGATCCACCTTACCTCCTTAAAGGGCTCTGCGGAGGTGGACAGTATTTTCCCTAACAATCGTGGGAACGCATATGGACCTTGATTTTATTAATAATCCGCATGGCGGCGACGCGGTCCGCCACCCGTCACGTCTCGTTGCTCACGAGGGCGAAAAGTGGCCTACGGAAAGCCGTTTTGCTACATTGAATGTTGGAGGAGGGATGGATGGAAAATTGAATGAAGTATGTCAGATGATGAATGAGAGAAAGATTGATGTTCTGTGCGTGAATGAGACAAAAAGGAAAGGCTGTAACACCACTAGGCATGGACCCTACACGGCGTATTGGTCCGGCGTGCCCAGCAATACCAGAGCCTGTCAGGGAGTTGGTGTTATTCTGTCTGCTAGGATGAATGAGTGTGTAAAAGAATTTGAATATGTGAATGCTAGGTTACTATGGATGAGAATGAAAGTGGGCATTACTCGTGTGTTCATGGTAGGGGTCTATGCACCCGTAAACATAGCAACGGGTATGTCTCAGAGTGCACGGGAAGAAAGAGAAGATTTTCGGGAGTGTTTAAGAGATGTCTTGAGGAAATGCAAGGAACACGAGAGGTTGATAATGTTAGGGGATTTTAATGGTTGGGTGGGAGTAAGACGTGAGGAATACGAAAGGGTTTTAGGCAAGTATGGGGACGAAAGCGTGAATGAGAATGGGAAAAGGTTGCTTGAGCTGTTTGGAGTGGAATCTTTGTGTGACAAACACTATGTTTGCCCACAAAAGAATCCACCAGTATACAAGAGAAGCAAAGAATGTAAGAAGTAGTATGATTGACTTTGTTGTAGTGGATGAAAGATTGAGAAAGAATGTCCTAGACACTCGGGTATATAGAGGTATTGGTGTCAATACTGACCATTTTTTGGTTATGAGCCGGATACGTGGCCTCTTCAAAGGATGGCGACACCGTATACCTACCCGAACAAGTGCCCAAGAACGAATAAAAGTAGAAAATTTGCAAGATGAAGTACTGAAAGTCGAGTATAAAAGTCAATTGAGAAAAAGATTTGAAAGATTTTGTGACATTGATGATATAGAAGAATTATGGCAGTCGTTTAAGCATGAAGTGGTTGTTGTAGCGTCAGAAGTATGCGGTGTGGTCAAGAAGAGGAAAATGATAAAACCGAAGAATGCGTGGTGGGATAAAGATGTGGAAGGGGTAGTACGTGAGAAGAAGCAGGCATGGTTGGACTGGCTATCTGTCACAGCCAATGAAAGAATGCAAGAAGCAACGAATGAGGATGTGAATGAAGCTAGAAATAAGTTTATAAGAATGAATAAGGTAGTGAAAGATGTAATTTAAAGGAAAAAAGAGGAATTGAAAGACGAGTTTGATAGAAGATTATCTGAAGATTTCCGGACCAACGCTAAGTTCTTCTGGAAATCTATTCGCTCGGTTCGAGGTAAAACCGTAACCACAGAGCTGAAATTAATCAGAGATAAGAATGGAAGTTTACTGAATGAAGAAAAGAGCGTACTGAAGCGATGGAAGGAATATTTTGAAAGTTTATTTGAAAGAGAGGAATGGCAAGGGCAAAGTTTCGAAATGAATGATAATGATAGTAGTAATGATAAAAGCCTTATTAATATGGATGAAATAATGAAAGCTTTGAAAAGCATGAAATTAGGCAAGGCTGGTGGGTATGATAGGATTACAGACGAAATGCTAACAGCTGGACAGGGTCTCATAGCAACTCGGTTGTGCCGCCTTTTTAACTTGTGCTGGAATACCGGCCGTGTACCAAGTGATTGGTGCAAGGCCGTCATAGTACCTTTATACAAGGGAAAAGGTTCACAGCAAGATTGCAAAAGCTATAGAGGCATTAGCTTGCTCAGCGTCGTCGGTAAATTATATGCGAAAGTGTTAATTGAAAGGGTTGTGAAAGTAACCGACGAGAAAATATGGGATGCACAAACGGGATTTCGAAAGGGTATGGGATGTACGGATCAGGTCTTTTCCTTACGGTGCATAGCCGAGAGAGTTTTGGCCAAAGGTCAAAAGGTCTATTGCGCATTCGTGGATCTGGAAAAGGCTTATGATAAAGTGGTGAGGAATGAACTTTGGTCGGTATTGTCCATGTATGGAGTGAATAGCACCCTCACGCGAGCCCTGAAATCTCTTTATGATAATTCCAGAGCTTGTGTTAGGATAAATGGGACCTACACATAATGGTTTAGCATCGAAAAAGGTGTTAGACCGAAAAAGGTGTTAGACAAGGATGTGTAGCGTCACCTTGGCTGTTTAACCTATACATGGACAATTGTTTAATAGATTTAAAAGATTGTGAATGGGGATTAAGAATGAATGTGTTACTTGTCAAATGTCTTCTTTATGCCGATGACCAAGTAATACTTGCGTCATCAGCAGAAGAGTTGCAGGCGATGGTAACTATTTTGCATGGTGCTTTTGAGAGTAAAGGAATGAAAATAAATGTAAGCAAGACGAAAGTAATGGTATTTGAAAAGGAAGAGTGCGTGACGATGTGTAATATTATGATTGATGGAGAAAAAGTGGAGCAAGTGAAAGAGTTTGTATATTTGGGTACTTTGTTTACAAGGGATGGTAAACATGAGGGAGATATTGAAAGAAGAACGATTGCGGGAAACAAAGTGAATGGAGCTCTACGCGCTTTTATGAACAGTCGAAATGTTTCCGAAAAGGCACGTTTGGCTGTTCATAGAGGACTATTAGTGCCCACACTTATGTATGGAAGTGAAAGTTGGGTATGGCAAAAGAAGCATGAGAGCAGAATAAATGCTGTAGAAATGAGAGCGCTGAGAAATATATGTGGTGTGACTCTGAAAGATAGAATAAGGAATAGTGTGATTAGAGAGAGATGCGGCATGAAAGTGGATATGGTCACAAGAATAGAAAAGGGTATGTTAAGCTGGTTTGGGCATGTCGAAAGAATGAACGAGGAAAGACTGACTAAGAAAGTTTATAAGGCTAGTGTGATTGGAACAGTCGCAAGAGGAAGACCTAGGCGAACGTTTCTTGATCAGATCGGAGGCGTTCTGGACAAAGGCCAGGTTAAGAGCACCTTGAACCGACGGGCGTGTATGAGGAATGTGATGAAAGTGAATGAAGCCAGAGAAATGTGTCAGGATCGTAGCAAATGGAAATCCGTAGTCTCTGCCTACCCCTCTGGGAAACAGGCGTGAATCTATACATGTATGTATGTATGAATCCATAGACTGTTAGCAATACAATTTAACTTATTTCCTAGTGTTAGTATAAATTAACCTAGAGACAAACTTTTTTTAAAGTGGAGAATGGAAATTCTCAGCAACAGTTCTCAGGATGCTGTTAGGACTGTCTCTCACTCTCCTCAGTAGCGAGGCCGTTTTTTTGCGCACAATTGCGTAAAAGCCATCCGTTCGTGCTTGCGCGAACATTTCCGACGCACTGCAGTAACGAGACAATCCCAGCAACATCCTGAAAGCATTATTATATTGGATGCGCAGGGCGTCCAGGGATCTCTTAGTACAATTGACCCATAGATTACTCGTATACAGACTCTGGCAGTAAGCCTGACGACGACGACGAGAGTATATAAATAATAATAATAAGCTCAGCTTCAGCAAGGAAGGCAAATAAAAGAAAGATTTTTCAAAGTAAGTAAGATAATCTTTAAATATACTGTGTTTTCTTATAAAAAGACCCATGTCTCATATTTTGTTAACTAGACCTGATAGAGAAATTTCAGTCACAAATTTGAAATTCTCATTAAAAGTTGGACTAATATCATGCAACATGACCCAATCATCAGACATGCTGTTGTGCAGTGTAATCATTGGTGATTATTATATAAACTATTGTGTGAGGTAATCTTAAGGTACCTAATCAATTGCACACGCATACATGTATTATTCGCTTTTTCTAGTTAGTTTTAATCCCAGTCGAGGTTCTCCATAATGAGTTTAACTGACTCACTCAAATAGAGTTTAACATTGTTTTAATAAATGGAATATTCGTCAGCAGAACGTATTTAAATCTCACATTTAAGTATACACTTACAGAATCATTGGTTGTGTGGCTCCACTTGCATAATCACGATCTAACTCCTCATTGAACTATAATCAAAGAAATCAGGGTTACAACAGATATCATATTGTATAATACAATTGATAAAACATTTTACAATGTCGCAGAGTCAACTACTAAGAAAAACAGTTACACCGTCTCTAAACAAATAAAGAAGTATAGAAATAGAAAGACATCCTGTCATCTACACGTGTCGAAGTTCCAATTAAGCTATGAAGTCAATTATGATTTCGTCAGGTTTATATGGTGCGCTTCGCCCGACTAGTCTACAAATGAAACGAAATAGAATATATGTATATTACAATCCCGTAGTACTCGTAAAGCAAAACACCGATGGCAGATTTAATACGTTAGATCAAAGTTCTTGCTTCCTCGAGATAGTTATTCAGAATTCTGCTTATGCATCAGCCACGAGGTTTCTTGGCAAATATATCTAATTCATAACGGGTATTAACGCGATCATGCATATTGTCTACCTTATAGGTTACACTAGCCTAGGCTAGTGTAACCTCACAAGCTGACTCCACCGATCACGGTGTTGTTACTTAGTCGAAAGGTCACCTTAAGAACATGCATGATCGCGTTAATACCCGTTACGAATTACATATATATCATGCATCGCAAAAGCTTTAGTTATTCCTATATCCTTGGCTGTTAAAATAAAAGCAAACGAATTGTCGGAATATAAATAAGTGTAATGTATATTACGGCCAGCATTGCGACAGGGAGGGGCGGCACTGGGGGTGGCACTAGGACGGAGCTGCCGTACCCGTCACCCATCATGGTACGCCGCTGCATCTCCTGCGTACATAATAAATCATATAAATATATACTCGATTTTGCCGGTGGCTTCGCTCGCATAAATGTAGGTTAGATTAGTAACAGTATTTTTTTCTCAATTAAAGGAACCCTATATCCTTTTCTGTTCCTCTGACAAAGCGTATGCGACATTTCATGATTTGGGTCGAGTAGTGAAGGCGTGAAGGCATGAAAGCGTAACAAACAAATAAACAAACTCACATTCGCATTTTTAATATTAGCTAGGTTCCTTTTAGACCTGTTCTGGAAATAAACCTGAACCAATAAGGAGCCACTTGACCCTGCACCCACATTTTCAACTAACCCAGTTTTTTTTATTTGCAGTAGCTAAAGTAGAACAGTATTAGTAGTCAAATAAACATAAGGCTGTAACAGAGAGACGACATTCTGTCTGTGTTGGAAACTGGTTCCCCGTATCGATTATCTATGGTTTACTAATCTTCATTATCAAGATCACTACAGGTTATTTATGGTTTTGATTGGACGTTTCAGTCGATCGTATTCTTTGATACCTTTATATTCAAATTGATAAACAGGGAATACGTTATTTATTTTGCGATAAATGCTATATATTGAAACTTACCAACATATGATGTTGTCTCTGCCACAGTCGTTCATGCACAAGGTACGGCGGAGCGATCGGCATATCGCGACGACGCTCACCCACTATGCAATGAAAATGAAATCTTAACCAAAAAAAAATACCCAAAAATGAATTTTCTTATCAAAAAGGCATAAACTAGCATTTAAAAAACAAGGCTCGTCAGAAAGAGAATATAGAATGAAGCTAAGGTATCTATGATAGAATTGAATTCTTATTAATATAATTATTTATTTGGCGTTCCACTTGTCTTGCACGTGGTGCACGTGCGCCTGGTGCGGCTGGTGCGTGGGCTGCGTGTGTGTATCAGAGTAACGCTAGTACTTACTGTGTGCGGGCGGCGCGTGATGCACGTGGTGCACGTGCGCCTGGTGCGTAGGCTGCGTGTGTGTATCAGAGCAACGCTAGTACTTACTGTGTGCGGGCGGCGCGTGATGCACGTGGTGCACGTGCGCCTGGTGCGTAGGCTGCGTGTGTGGCGTGTGTGTATCAGAGTAACGCTAGTACTTACTGTGTGCGGGCGGCGCGTGATGCACGTGGTGCACGTGCGCCTGGTGCGTAGGCTGCGTGTGTGGCGTGTGTGTATCAGAGTAACGCTAGTACTTACTGTGTGAGGGCGGCACGTGGTGCACGTGCGCCTGGTGCGTAGGCTGCGTGTGTGGCGTGTGTGTATCAGAGTAACGCTAGTACTTACTGTGTGCGGGCGGCGCGTGATGCACGTGGTGTACGTGCGCCTGGTGCGTAGGCTGCGTGTGTGGCGTGTGTGTATCAGAGTAACGCTAGTACTTACTGTGTGCGGGCGGCGCGTGATGCACGTGGTGCACGTGCGCCTGGTGCGTAGGCTGCGTGTGTGTATCAGAGTAACGCTAGTACTTACTGTGTGCGGGCGGCGCGTGATGCACGTGGTGCACGTGCGCCTGGTGCGTAGGCTGCGTGTGTGGCGTGTGTGTATCAGAGTAACGCTAGTACTTACTGTGTGCGGGCGGCGCGTGATGCACGTGGTGCACGTGCGCCTGGTGCGTAGGCTGCGTGTGTGGCGTGTGTGTATCAGAGTAACGCTAGTACTTACTGTGTGCGGGCGGCGCATGATGCACGTGGTGCACGTGCGCCTGGTGCGTAGGCTGCGTGTGTGGCGTGTGTGTGTGTATCAGAGTAACGCTAGTACTTACTGTGTGCGGGTGGCGCGTGATGCACGAGGTGCACGTGCGCCTGGTGCGTAGGCTACGTGTGTGTATCAGAGTAACGCTAGTACTTACTGTGTGCGGGCGGCGCGTGATGCACATGGTGCACGTGCGCCTGGTGCGGCTGGTGCGCGGGATGCGGCGCGTGTGTGTGCGCGGCGTGTCGCGCGTGTCCGCCGCCCGCCGCCACTCCGCACGCGCACGCGCCGTGCCCGCAGCAACAGCGACGACACGCCCCACAGGACACGCGCATCCTGATCACCCACATTGACATGTTACTCTAGCACAAAATAGCCGAATGCTTCCGAAAATATCTGTTTGTAAAACAACAAACAAGTTGCCTATTATACTGCACGCCTAACCATTCACACTTAAAATATTTTCTTAATTCTTAACATGTTAACGACTTATCACTTCGCTTAATTAAATATCCATTAAATGAGATACATATATACGTGTGTGAAAGTAAAAACGCAAATAAAATATTCACATTCCTCGGTAGACTAAAATCGATAGATATATCAAGACCAAAATTTAATCTAATTATAGCTATATATAAGTTATGCTAGTTTACATTATTCATATTATACAATTTCGAATAACTATAACGCAACCCCGTTAGTATTGTTAAGAATCTGAGTGTAAACTGGCTGTAATGCATTAAATTATATTAGCACCGTGTCCGACTCAGACGATATCGTTAAAATCGATTATATGCAGCTATGATTAACATGAAATCAACGCGCCCATGTGTAAAATATCTACCCACTAGATAAGATTGATATTTGTATTAAATAATCAAAATTGTTATCCATATTTCTTAAGTTTATTTAATTTAATTGAAATATTTTGGGACTTATAAAAACGCTATTACACAATATTGATTTTGTTGTACTATATGTATCTACATGAGTTGTGTAAATGTTCTCTTTGTTATAGAAATAGCTACATAATGGCAATAAAAGTTTATTACCATATCCTTCAAGTAATAAGGAAATTAATTATGCAGGTATACAAAAGAAAAATAAAAAAATTAACTATTTGAAAAGTGCTATTACATTCAGAATATTTTTTAAAATTTAATTATTATAAATATAACAGTGTTTGCTTTTGTATTTTCATGAGTTCATTTCCAGAAATAACAAGTTGCAAAGCACATAACTGTAAACATAACTACAACAGTTAAATACAAGTAGAAAAATTTAATTATAGGGGTTAAAGTATGAAGTTGCCGTTGTATAGTAATATATACTTTGAATTGACATAAAATCTTCATGGTGTGAGATTTTCGAGTGAAACCTTTTTTCAAATGATACCTAGAAGATTCTTCTTTTAAAAAATGTGCAATCTTCGAGTTTCGACTTCCAATTGTTTTTTTTATTCAGCTTAGACGGGAAAGATGGATACTCGAAAATTCGAGTCATTTTTGAACACGAGTTGTGACGCGGGACTAACGCGGCAGAAACGGCTCACAATATCAACGCTGCGTTTGGAGAGGAGTCTGCTAATGAACGCACCGTGCGTTTTTGGTTTAAGGGGGAAATAGGTGTAGAGGCTACAAAAATTTCATTTTATTTTTCATAGATCGCTTGTAAACCTATTCAAAAATATACTCTTAAAATTTGAAGTCAAAATTGCAAATTTGAAGTCAAAATTGCAATTCCTTTAAAATTTATAAGCGATTAAGTGAGTGCCCCTCGGTACAGGGTCCGAGCGCGTGACTTGCAAAGCGGAGCCGTTCACATAGAAGATACATATATAAAAAAATTGACTTTTCTTTTACTATTGATTTCAGATGAAAATTGTGGCCTCCAAAAATTACGCAAACTGCTCAGTCGGATGGCAATCTACAATGCGTGACAGCTGAAATCTCCGCTACATTTTGAGATAAATCTTCAAAAATATCAGAATATGTTCTCCAATATATGTGTAAAATGACCTTATTACCTACCTTACTGTTAATAAATAATATAAATTCTTTGTGTTAAAATAAATTAATGAAAATCACGATAAAACGTCGTCTTACATCTATTTCTCCCCTTAAACGCTTTCGTAATGGAAACTTCGACTTGAAGACCGAACCACGTGGAAGACCGCCCGACACAGGTGAATAACGCTAAATTGAAGGAGATGTTGGAAGCCGATCCGAGTCAAACTACCCAGAAATTAGCGGCATAGTTTAACGTTACCCTACCTACAATATTGGCTCATTTGCATCAAATCAATAAGATAAAAATAAGAAAAATGAGTGCCTCATGATTTGACTGATCTGCAGAAAGAAATGCGTGTTGAAACTTGTGTTGCCTTGTTGAGTCGGTACAGAAATGGATATATTGGATCGAATTGTGATATATGACAAAAAGTGGATTCTTTACGATAACCGTAAGCGAAAAATGTAATGGCTGACCCCAGGTCAAACACTGCACCAGTGCCCTAAAGCAAAGCTTACAAATAAAAAGGTAATGGTAACTGTTTGGTGGTCTCTTCATGGTGTTATTCACTATAGCTTCCTCATGTCAGGTCAAGCAATAACAGCAGATGTTTACTGTGCCAAACTTCGAACAATGATGGCGAAACTGGCAGTGAAACAGCCCCGACTCGTGAATCGATCTTCACCATCATTGCTCAATGATAACGCAAGACCTCACACTGCACGAGAAACCGATGTAACTCTACAGAAGCTGCAGTTAGAAACCATACTTCATCCTCCGTACTCGCCAGACCTTGCTCCAACGGACTACACACACTGACACAGACACGGATTCACACAGTTTCTCGAATCTAGATCCCCGGAGTTCTATCGTAAAGGCATAAATGAACTTTCGTTTGGGCTTCAATGTATAGATAATGAGGGTATCTTATCTTATCTTGTTACGGGGGCCAGTCAGTGCAGACCGGCGACACTTCGACCCAGTGGGATCTTTTGTGTCGGCCCCGAGATCTATACCTTAGCTATCTCCCTATGAATGTACTGCATCAATCGCAGCGTACACTTCAGAGGGAGAAGCCTGAAGTCCTCAGGGCTCGGATATGCCAACCCCATCAGACCCATCCTAAGTCCAGCCAACGCGTCACATTCACACAGTAGGTGTAATATGGACTCGTCCCGCTCACCACAGGCTCTGCAGATCAAATTGTTTGTCAAACTCAATCTGCACAGGAAGTCATTGGTGCCAAAGTGACCAGTAAACGCTCCTGTGAGCAGGCGTATTTGGCCCTTGTTGTACCCGCAGAACTTCCGGGTGAAGCCCGTGGCTCTGTTTGCAATGAATTTCTTGGAGTGTTCCAGACCCCTAAGGGCCATCCACTCCCGCCTGTGTTTATCATTGCCATGTGCATTCATAGCTGCCTTGACGGTACTCTCAGAGAGTCCTACAAATGGCTCGGGGCCAACAAATAGTTGCTCCAAGCCCTTCCTGGCCAATTCGTCAGCCTCCTCATTACCCTGCACACCTGCATGCCCCGGAACCCACACAAGCCTGACTGTGTTTTTCCTGCCAAGTTTGTTAAGGGCTTTAACACAGTTCAGGACTAGTCCGGAATCCACCCTACAGGAGTTCAGAGCCTTAAGAGCAGCTTGACTGTCACTGAGAATATAAACAGTCTTGTCAGTGACATTTTTGTTGATATTCTCCTGCGCGCAGGCAATTATAGCATAGGTTTCCGCCTGGAAGACCGTTGCATATTTGCCCATGCTTTGGCTCACCTTACAGTCGTTGGCATAAATACCAGCGCCTGATCCTGATTCCATTTTGGAACCATCGGTGTACCAGATGAGACAAACCTTGTTAGGGGATTGTAGACCTTGTCTCCATTCCTCCCTTGTGGGGACCTTTATTGTAAAATTCTTTTTGAATATGTGCATTGGTTGCATTTTGTCGCATCCCATGCTCATAATCACTTTGAGATCCTTTGAAATCTCCAGTTCTGTGTGTCGAGTTACCGGCATGTTGACGCTCCACAGCCCATGCACAGACAGTCTATGTAGCGCCTTCAACGCCTCCAACTCCACAACAATGCGTAGCGGTGTTAGGTCCAGCAGGATCTCTAACGCAGCCGTTGGCGTAGACGGGAACGCCCCTGTTATAGCCATGCAGGCCAATCGCTGCACCTTAGACAGCGCTTTCCTGCATGTTGCTAGTTTAGTTCTTGGCCACCAGACAATGCTTCCATATGTGAGTATGGGTCTTATCAGATAATGAGGGTAAATATTTCGATTATAAATATGGTACGTCTTAGAAAAATAGGTAGGTACAATTTTTCAGTACAAATCGGCAATTTCATACTTTATCCCCTAATACTTTACAAAATTTTATATACTAATATATACTAGTCTTAAGCAAATATTCTTATGCCTGTTAAAGACGAATACGTCGGGCTGTTACTTGATGTCACTATCTAATGTACCATATCCTTAGCGAATAAATATCTTTCTTGCTTTCTTATAGCAAACAAGCACATAATAATATTATATAGGAGATAGGCGCCCTTGATACTGTTTGTTGATACATAATGTAGGTAATGTATACTTACATTATTATCATTGTCCATTTAAGGACAAAATGAAATGTAAAAGTTTACTATCAATTTTACTGTTGAATTATTATTATTTATATAAACACGTTCTAACAGCATTAAAGTAAAAAGAGTTTTAATTACACGTACTAGACAATACTTGGTAAAGGTTTTTATAAATTAAATATAGTGCAAATTGGGTCAAACCTGTAAAGGCACTAACTTGGGTTTATAATAAGAACTTCATCGAGTTTTAAATCCTTAACACTGATTAAGACTACGCCGAGCGTAAGACAGATAATGACAGAGCTCGTGCGGCGCATATTCAAATCGGCGCGCGGCCGCCATAATAAAATTGTATGGAGGATTTGAAGTGCTTTTTTGATAAACATGTATCTTTATTTTCAACCAATAACTTAAATATTTTGACGGACAAATTGTAATATAACTATTTATGTCTCGTTTAAGCTGTAAAATAGGATAGATTTCTACTGTTATAATCTAAAAATCACGTAACACGTGCAAATTTACGTAATTTTTTAGACGTAAATATTAATTATTTTATGTTTTTTACACGGAGTAATTGTAAACACATTCATTGTTATGATAAATGTATATTTTATATTTGTATTAAACAAAAAGTGTTGATTTCATTTACTTAACTGTGACCTGGCCTGTTTTGGCACATTTCGCTTGGCGCAGTCTTAATATATTTTATTGTTCGTTTGTGCGGAGACGCTTGGAGTATGTCGCTCAGGTTTGGAATCCTCCATATGAAATATATAAATCACGCATTGAAAGTGATCAAAAGAAATTTCTGCGATATCTCGATTTCACGGCACAGCAGTAAAAAGATACGTAGTAAAAAGATACCATTTCTTGCAGCTGGAACTTAGACGTTGATTAATGATATGTGCTTGCTACTAAATATTACGAACGGTGTTCTTGGCAGTCAGATAAGATTTCGACAAAGACCATTGTGAAATATACCTTTTACCACAACCAATTACTAGCGTTATGTATTTTTCTTTGGCAGTGCAGTGGACTTTTATATGTTTAAAAATAAATTGTTCCTATTTCTTATAGACAAGTACTACTACTCAAACAACAAAACAACAAAAGATTTTCAAATTATTTTTTTTAATAATAATTTAGATGTTGACTTATGTATTTATAATTATATGTATGTATGTACATATGTATGCATTTATAATATAATTTATAGTTATCTAATGTTTTAATAGAATATTTGTATTTTTGACATACCTAACTTGTTAATTCAATCTATTATCCCTACTAATATTATAAAAGCGAAAGTAACTCTGTCTGTCTGTCTGTCTGTCTGTTACGCTTTCACGCCTAAACCACTGAACCGATTTTGATGAAATTTGGTACAGAGATAGACTAGATCTTGGGGCTTTCCCCAAGGTCTAGTCTATCTCTAGTTCATAGGCTACCTTTTGTTGTAAAAAAGGGCATCAAGGTGTTGAAATAAGACATAAAAGTTTGTATGGGATTCGTCATTATCGAAGATAAAACCATGAGACTTTGTATTTAGGCACTTGAACAGAAGTAAATAAGTACACATTTGCTGCAGCTATTTTAAACTTTCTACCTACATGGGCATGAAATATATAATAGGAGGCGAAAGTTCGTGTGGAAGCCCTCTATTTTTACAATACTTATAATTTTTGGCAACATTGTATAATTAGTAAAAATGCCGTCTAAATATATACACGTCGCGCGAGTACTGGACACGCCAATCGCCATACACAATGAAAGATGCGCCGTAGGCGGTGCAGCGCAACGTAGTGAGGGAGTTTGTAACATAAGCAAAAATGTTGCAGCAGGTAAGGTGTTGGGTTTAAGATGAATGTACGATGTCCCACAAAAAAGCAATCGAAGCACTATATCGCGCCATGAAAGATACCAAGAGCAACCAGGGTATCATGTGAGGGATACTTTTAACTGGTGACTTTAGACAGAGCCTGCCGGTTATTATTAGGGGTACACCGGCAGATGAAATAAATGCCTGGTTGAAGGCGTTTGTATTACTGGTACACGTAAAAATGTTTGTCTGACTACAAATAAATATGCGAGTATAACTACACAGCGATTGTCACCCAGGGCAATATGCGGCTGTTCTTCTAAAAGTTGGAGAAGATTGTATGCTAATAGACAGTAACGGCATGATTACACTAAGACGTGAATTCTGCGCCGACAAATGAGATAGTAGGTCAGATAAACGAACAAATTACGGACACTTTGGTAGAAAGTTGGTAGAAAGTCAGTGCAGCACAAATAACATCTCCTCTGGTTTCAACGTATCTTAAAAGCGGCAAATCTTTTGTTATGTTGGATCCGGATGAAAAAGAAATAGAGCTAGTTATTCTCTCGTTAAAAAATAATTGTGCACCTGGATGGGACAATATAGGAACGCAACATATTAAAGACCTTTAAGCATATCTTAATGCCTCCATTAACCCACATTTTCCGAATTTGTCTTCCTATCGAAGTCTTCCCTCTATATCATTCATAAGTCTGGCACGAAAGCCCTTGTAACAAATAATCGTAAATATATATATACTGTGTAAGAAGTACAATGTTTTGACATTGTACATCTCAGAATAATAGAATAACACCACAGTAATTTGCAATATTAGTCCCAAAGACACTCTAAAATGATATATAGTGTTACGTGCTGGGTTCGACAGATAAGAATGCAAACAATATTACCGACTAAAACACTTTTTATTCAAACACACAATTAAATTTAAAACACAACAAACACTATACCACACTTTTTCACTGTACTGCTTCAAACTCCGTAGTATTTCCGCTTCCGTTCGCTTCGATGAACACTTGACCGCTTACGATTGTAAACTGACTCGGCGGTGCGCGTGCGCCCTATTTATACGCGGGTAAAGCGCATCTAGAGCTTTCCAGCAACGCCGTACTCGGCGTGTAAACAGCACGATGATTCGAGAAAGTACCAGCATTCTCTCTAAGATTCTCGTACCGTACTACGCAGTTCCGTAAGATGTCAATAGATGGCGGTGTAAATTATTAGACGGAACTGCTGAGTCTTTCCCACAATGCCGAGAGATGTCACTGGGCGTAACACTGCCTCCCTCTTAGACATGTTCGTCCCGAACATTGTTTGATCCGTACTAGCGTGCCAATCGATCCACATGAACGATCTTTGGAGTACCTCGTGGTCCTTTCTGGATCCGGTAGGTGACGTCATTCATCTTAGTGACTATGCGATAGGGGCCATCCCATTTTGCCTGCAACTTAGGAGATTTTCCTTTGCTGCGTACCGGATTATGTAACCACACCAGCGATCCTTCCTCGAAGCCTTTATTGTTCGCCTTCCGGTCGTAACGGGTCTTCATCCTCTCAGACATCTGCTGACCGGTCTGTCTGATGTGCTCGTATACGTCATTCATCCTGTTGCGCAAATCATTCGCATAATCTGTTATGCTGCGTGGAGATTCAGGTGGAATGCCGATGATCAAGTCTGCAGGTAATCGTAGTTCCCTTCCGAAGTTAGCGAAAGCAGGTGTTACTGATGTGCTTTCGTGAACAGCACTACGGTATGACAGGAGAAACGGTTGAATGTGTTTGTCCCAATCCCTTTGTTTGCTTTCTACAACTTTTGCCAGATATCTTTCCAGAGACTGGTTAAATCGTTCAACCATGCCGTCTGATTGCGGATGATAAGCAGTCGTTCTCGTTTTGTGGGTACCCATCACCCGGCATGTCTCCTTAAATACTTCAGACTCGAAGTTCCGACCTTGGTCACTGTGTATCTCTAAGGGCACCCCGAAACGACAAAAGACTTCGTGGACTAGCTTGTCGGCGACCGTAGATGCCCCTTGATTGGGAATCGCAAACACTTCCGGCCACTTTGTAAAGTAATCCATGACCACCAAGAAGTACTTGTCCCCACTTTGGCTTTCAGGAAACGGTCCGGCAACATCTAAAGCTATACGTTCCCACGGGGCTCCAACATTGTACACTTTTAATGCACCCCTGCTGCGAGTGTGTGGTCCCTTCACGGCAGCACAACTCGTGCATTTACGGCACCATTCCTCAACGTCTTCTCGACAATGGATCCAATAAAATCGTTCTCGGATCTTAACCAGAGTTCTCTTAACTCCCATGTGACCTCCCGAACTCCCATTATGATAGAGTTGTAAAACTTCCGGTACCTTGAGCTTTGGCACGACCATTTGCAGGTGACACTTGTCACCTCGAGCATTCTCCCATTTCCGGCACAGAACTCCATCCTGTATAACCAAGCTTTCTCACTGTGCCCAATAACTCTTGGTGGTAGGGCTCATTGCCGCAACTTCACTCCAGTGAGGTCTCGATGCACCTGTTTTCTTCCATTCGAGGATTGGTCTTATGTCTTTGTCCTCTTGTTGCGTTCTTCGCATAATTTCCTTCCAGTTTTCGCTAAGATCCGTCCTCAACATCCTCACTAGTACTTCCTGCTTGGCCTCCTTCCTGGCACAGTGGTGCTTAAACTGATCGGGACACGGTCTACGTGATAGGGCATCCGCATTACCACGTGACTTGCCACTGCGATGTCCACGATATCACGAAGTCCTGTAGTTGTTGCCTGGCACGCACATCAGGTGTTCCTCCTACCGGCGACTGGTTTCTGTTACGTGGTTTCCTTTGCTTCAGGCAGCTCAACCTGATGTGACCTCTCTCGCCACAGCTGTAGCATCGGGGCGAAGTCGACACTTCCCTGATACGGTGAGCTCGATCGTCCCGTCGTACTGCTTCCACTTCCAGAGCGTGGGCTAGGGCATCCTTCAGGTTTTTGAAATGTCTGAGTCTTACTGCGGCCCTAACCTCCAGGTCTCGGATCCCGTCGGTGAAAGCTTGAACGAGGTTTCCGTCGATGAGCGCAGGTGAGGACTGGTACGCCTTTCGAACCAGCTTCTCCACCTCCAGGGCCCACTGCTGCAGGGTTTCACTAACACGTTGTTATCGGTCTTTCAGCTGGGCGCGAAACACGTGTTCCAGGTGTGCGTCGCCATATCTCGCCTCTAATGCCTCCAACAGCTTCTCGTACGTGATGTCATGACCAAGCGCCTCTAACACGGTCAAGGCATGGTCACGAAGCCCCAAGGTGAGAGCGGTCAGAGCCTGTTCTTGCGTCCACCCGTTCGATTTCATGACGGCCTCGAACTGGATCTTATAGGCTGACCATGAAGATGATCCGTCGAATGGTGGTACTTTAAAGCCTCGTGGTGAGGGCGCCACAACCGCAGGTGCCACGATCCCATCTCCAGCCTTGAGCCCACGTATCATTTTCTCCAACTCGGCGATGCGACTTTCGTGGCGTTGGACTTGTTCTTTCAACTCCTTCATCTCCTTTCCAACCGTCGCGCTGAGGTCTTTTAGCATCATCAGCTGCTCCTCCTGGCGGCGCATACCCTCTTCCTTATCGCGTTGCAGCTGTTCCTCGAGGCGGCGTGCCTGCTCCTTCTGGCGGCGTGCCTGCTCCTGCATAAACGCCATCAGAGTCGCGAGGTCGGGGTTCACCGGCGAGTGAGCTGCACTAGATAGCTCCGCTGCAGCCGCGGAGTCACGTGATTCACCTGTCGTCGGCGAGGGGGTGTCTCCAAAGCGCCTCTGGTCCACATCTTGCTGGCGCTGGTTCCTGGTACGCACCCCTTCCACTTCCTCCTTCGGTAGTACTGGCATATTCTTACCTTACTTCTGACACCAATTGTTACGTGCTGGATTCGACAGATAAGAATGCAAACAATATTACCGACTAAAACACTTTTTATTCAAACACAATTAAATTTAAAACACAACAAACACTATACCACACTTTTTCACTGTACTGCTTCAAACTCCGTAGTATTTCCTCTTCCGTTCGCTTCGATGAACACTTGACCGCTTACGATTGTAAACTGACTCGGCGGTGCGCGTGCGCCCTATTTATACGCGGGTAAAGCGCTTCTAGAGCTGTCCAGCAACGCCGTACTCGGCGTGTAAACAGCACGATGATTCGAGAAAGTACCAGCATTCTCTCTAAGATTCTCGTACCGTACTACGCAGTTCCGTAAGATGTCAATAGATGGCGGTGTAAATTATTAGACGGAACTGCTGAGTCTTTCCCACAATGCCGAGAGATGTCACTGGGCGTAACAATAGTTTATGCTATCATTTAAATAAAACAGTGATTCCATTTGTACTAATACAGGGCAGTGATTAGATCCAAAGGTTACATACTTGAGTCTCGACAGTACAGTTCATCTATATTAATACAAGTTTTCAAATTGAATAATTTTTGGGATAGGAAGACCTTTCTACAATAATTGTTTGCTTTGCTAATCATATTTAATTCAAACATGTGCTTTAAAAAGTACCTATTGCGTAGTATTGAAGCTGGAACTTCAGGCAAGTGGTTGACGTGTGATGGCGGGTGGTCTATGTACCGTGGTACATGACCGCGTATAATGCGACGCACGCCGCTCGCCCAGCCAGAGTTGGAGTCTTCAGCCGCAGTATCACTTGTCTGAGTTTCTGCGCCAGTACGCGAAGGCGACCCGGTCAGATCGATTACTTCTTGCGACTGAAAATATTATCAGATTGGGATTTATTAATAATAATGTTCTCCAGACCGAATTTCAGTCACGGCGGCCAATCTTAACGGTGACTGGCCATGTGCGTAGGAGATACTATAGTGCATAGATGTGAGCGCAATACAAATGCACTCTCTGTTCCCTAACTCTCATGATTCGATGGGACTGCCGTATCATAAGAGCTCGGATCGGATTGCATCGGATGATAATCTGAGAGATAAGGCGCAGGACCAATGGCTTTACCTGCTTTCCGAGGCACGCGAGGGGACATACAGCGCCAACTGCCGAACTCCAGGCTGCTATTGATATTTCTTAACAGAAGAACCCAATAATTTTTTATTGGCTTGACCCGGTATTCGAAACCGAGACCTCATACACAGCAATCGCATTCATTACCGCTAGCAACAGAGTGATGTAGAAATCCACAGGAGAGAGAGGTGTTTGCTGAGCAGTGGGAAAACCTATAGGCTAAAAACATGCTGACAGAAATTATGTTCATAATACTATAATATTGTCCTCTGTTTACGCGAATGTTATTCATTGAAATTAAACTACTATATACGGATTTTATCGCGTTGTTTATTTGACACTTTATTACATAATTTAGAAACTGTTACACTACTACTACTATTAAACTTTACTAATTTTTAAGCTAATTAAATTATTAAAACTATTTCTATTTAAGTTTACACTTTTTTCGACGTTTCGGTTGCTTTTCAGCAGCTATGGTCATGGGGAAACTAAGGTGATAGTTGTATCAATGTTCTAGTGTAGTTATTTCAAATAACTACTATATAATATATAATACTGTTTATGGAAGATCAATGAAACATTATATTCAAGCCACACCTATATCCCTAAAGGGGTAGGCAGAGGTGTATAACACAAACATTGCGCTAACTATGATTTTAAGTCTCACGTAACAGAGAGCTAGCTATTATCTGGCGCAATTTGACTATATGCTAGTACAATAATGTTTTAATCGGCAAAACCTAATAACACTGCTTGCTCTGGGAATCTAAACCTGTCTTGTATAGTGTTAATACCATATAAGCACATGTTACAACAACATGTTTATTGCAATATAAAAATTTTAAAATTTTAATTACATTGGGACCATAACTAAATATTCGAAGTGCAAGTGACGCCACCTAGTCATCAACAATTGTCAATAACGAGGGAACATATAAAAGATACTTATTGTGTAATACTTACACCATTCGTTTCTTCTCCTACGAGCATTACACCATCGTCAGAACTTGAGTCAGACACCCAGTCGAGCTGTAAATCAGGCGCCGATAGGAAGCCATTAGATGGTTCGGTAGCCTGTGTCTCCTGTCAAAGAATAAATAGCTAGCAGTGTATCATCGGTTTACAAATGGAACTTATAATGACATCACGGATGGCTTAGTGGTTTGAGTGGTCGCCTCGCCACTGCGACTGCGCCGAGAGATGTGAATTAAATAGTAGTCCATGTGAGAACATGGGAACAATTGTGTGATCCACGAATTGGTCCATTGTTTGAATATTTGTAAAAGCCCCCACGAAACAGGTAATATACCTAGTTCGGGAGTTGTAAAAAGAAATTAAATTAAATATATATAGAGGACATTAAAAGGATTCACCGTTCTCAGCTTCCATAGAGTTTACATCTCAACAATTGCAATTTGTTGAAGGCCTGATTGCATATAATCTTCTTTAAGCAAAAAGAAAATTGATGTGTTATGCCTACACATATACATCAGGGGACCAAGGTGCACACAATCTATAAAACCTCAAAATTGTATTAATTTAATTATGTATTAAATTGGCCGCTCCGGGAATCGAACCCGATACGTCATACATAATCGCATTAATTATAGGCATATAGATCAGTACAAAGCAGATTTAATTTAAAATCATACCTGACTATTTGGAGGTCTGGCAACCACTCCCTGTTTTCCTGAGCTAGTTCCCGGCTGAGGTGACGTTTCTTGTGTAACCCTCGTATCACCACCACCATCTGTCTGACTTCTCCTTGTATGATCAACTTCAGGCTTGACTGACACCTTATCTGTACCATTTGAACTTGTGATACCCGGCTCTATTTTTACTTGACATTGTTCTACAGTTTCTGTTTTAATAGAACTAACTGATGATGTGTTTTCCTGTTTAGTTACTTCTTGTTTGATGTTCTGCTGTGTTCCAGGCTCCTCTTTTACACGCACTAACGATGGTCCCTCCCCGTAACTGTTTACATTAGTTGAGTTCTGCACAGTCCTACAAGGTCCTGTCCTATCATGGCAACTGTTACATCTGTGACAATATACATAATATGAGACTGGACTGACATGATTTGCTCCAAACTCACAACTACTCCTAGAAGCACAACCTTGGTTTTCTTGTTTTACTAGTATCTTTGCACCACAAGGGTTATTTTGGTGTACAGTTTGAGTGTTTTGACTGCTTTGTGGGGGGTTTGTTCTAGTGCTATGGGAACTTCTTTCTACATCTTGAGGTTCTCCTTTTACTTCAACTCTTTGACTTCCTGCAGAATTGTTCTCATCATGTGCATTACTTCCACTACTATTACCAGCCTGATTCCCAGTTCCATTTTCACGCTGTTTCTTTCTGGGTGTAGATACATTGTCTTCTTCTTCAGAACTAACTTCTATTAAATTTGATGCTTCATTTTCTTTAGACTGTCTTCTCCGTGGAGATATGTTTAGCTTTCGACTCGGCCTTTCTAAACCATTGGGCTGATTTAAGTTACTTCCTGCACTCACTTGATTATAAACATTGTCTGATCTTAAATCTAAATTTTGATATTCTGGATGATTTTCGGACATATTGGTCCTGTTAGGCATTGCATATGATAATGGATGAGATAAATAATTTCTGTTATCAGTAAGAACTATTAAATTGTTGTGATATAAGTATTCCCTTGGGGTATTTAAAAGTGAATAATTTTGGTAATAATAGTTATGACTATGTGGTTTTGGTTGGTACCGGATGTTTACATCAGGCATTCGTCTCTGCCCATTGCCATCAGTACTGTCAGGATTGTTTGAGCCAAAGGAATAGTCTAGTGAACTAGAGCTGTCAGGCAATGGTTGGTATTCTTCGGGGACAGGAGTGTGTGAGTCTGCTGGATGACTGAGAGATGAAATGTTCACCTCATAAGACTGATTAGGTGTTGTGGAGTTGACATAGTTGGATGACACCGGTTTTGGTGTTTGTTCATTAACAGTAGTGGTAGCTGTGTCTGCAGTTGAGGGCAGCACCTCTACTTCATCATCACTCTCTGCAAATAGAGCATCACACTCCATTTGTTCTGCAATAATACATTTTCTTTGGTTAAAATATGGTTTTGCTTGGATATTGTTGACTTACATACAACATACAACCCTACTAGGTATCACAAGAGCTTAAAAGTCTTAACAAAGAGTACTTGAAACAGCAAGGAAGAGAATATAAAGTTATGTATATGCTAAATGACTGAATAATTCATTTGGAAAACCTAAAAAGTATAAGGTCACCCAAAAAGGGACATATTTCTATTATCATATTACTACTTCTCATAACAAAGAGTACTCAAATTTGTTTTTTTTTTATTATGTGACATAAATTAGAGTTTTATCATTAGCAAGAGTAAAATACAAATTAAAGCACTGGCATATAAACCATATTAGAAGTCAAATTTGTTGTAACTATGTAATATGTAATTATAACTATTATACCTATGTAGAGCACACTGAATTTATCATGAACAGGATAAATGTTCACGAATCCTCCTAGTATACACATATTCTATACACAAATATGTATGCTAGAGTATGTTATTAGGAATAAATAGATCAAAATGGTAATTATTTAACTAGTACAATATTGTCTCTTCAAAATGGGGTAATAATGATGCTGAGTGTGCAATGGCATGACTAAGGTACAAGAATAAGGCAAACTCACAAAATAAATTAAAATAAATACATTTTGTCAGCCGTTTATTCATCAATTTCACTTGCATATTCTAAACGAGCTCACCAAATGCATCTAATGCCTGATAGTGCTACGTTAACCACAATAAACCATTATATATATATACTGCTTTTGGGCAAGTCAGCTTTTGGGATTATATGTAGGTTCCAGTACTGTGAGTTTGGCCTTTCAGTGTTACAAATATAATTCAGTATTATAATGTAATTCAGTGTTATTGATGCTCAGGAAATATGACAATATGCATGTAATAAGTTTAATTATTTCTTTATAGCTTATCATTTTATAAATTATCATTACCTATACATTAGTTTATGACAAATAATTTTTCAATTCATCAGTTTGTGAATGTAAAACTATTTATTTATGTCTCTTCATTATTAATTTGATATTCACAATACTGGTATATACATATACACAACATGTAACATTATAAACACACATCCTGAAAGTAGCTTGTTCAAAATCGGCTACTGAATCAATTTCAGCAATTTTTAATATAGGTAATTTTTTATCCCTAATATAATTAAAACAAATTAAATTATAATCACCTATTTATTAAACAGCTGAAATAAATGAAAATGTATCATAATTCAAGGCAATAAGGTTTTTGAGGCAATAAAGGCAATAATGTTAGATTTATTGTAATATATATATGATTTTATTGTTAAATTAAAATATATAGGTACATAAAAGAAAAATTGTATGAATGACTTTTATTGACTTTTATTATCAACATTCAGCTTTTATTATTAAAAGCACTCTAATGGAATCATAAGAGTGCTTTTTAAAATAACATTTCATTATTACTGAAGTCAGATAAAAATATTATATAGCTATTATTAATATTCCATAAGTATGTACCTATAATAAATAATGTCATATGTTACAGATGTATAACAGTTCAGTATCATTATGTTGGTGTAGTAGTATATTTTAACTTTTCAAATATTTACATTAATAATCTAGTAGTAAATATACGCTGGAAATAAATTGTACAATAAATATATTGTCTATTTACCGTTCCTCTGTTGACTGTCAGATTCTGTGGATGTAAACACTGTGTCCAGAATGGCTGCCAGGGACGATGGTCCAGCGATATCCCAAGACGAAGAGGATTGTTCGCCTTCGTAACCCTTTTCAGTCATTTTATAACTAATAATATCATTCCATACCGTTCAAGCGAACACTGAACGTACAAGGTAACTCCGTAACTAGTCCTGCTATTGTCAACACTGATTAATCAACTCAAATGAAGTTATAATTTTATTTGATTTTAGCCATTTTTATGCTTGCAATGAAACTGAAGGGAGCACAATGAAGTAAAGATCTCGTCTACATGAATATTGCGAATAAAATCGAATATAAAAACAGAAATAAAACTTGTCTTGTGTGTATGTACCTCAATATGTATAGTGTATATTTGTTAAAAGTTTTATTCTGAACTAATTTTATCTTACAACCGATCTTTAGCTAAATTATACATCGAATCTTGATGTTAGTCGATTATCGTGTCACTGAATAGTACAACCTACTATATTCGCGAACAATAGAATTTAATAATAATTGTATATGCTAGATAGTGTTCGATAAGTTAATTGGCTTGTATTAGTACTGTTAATTAAGTATATATTTAAATATAAAACATGGACATGGCATCGAGTTCAAATGTTTTAAAATAAACAAGTAAAAGAGCTTTAGGAATTTTTTTTATGGTATAGGATGCAAACGAGCCGTCTGATCGCCTGATGGCAAGCGATTACCACCGCCCATGAACACTTGCAACACCAGAGGAGTCGCAAGTGCATTGCCAGCCTTTTAAATGTTCCTCCTCCCCTTCCAGAAAGAGGAGAAGGTTAAGCCTCCGGTACCCTCACTGACTCGACGAAACACTACGCAAGCGCTATTTCAAGCCGCTTTTCTGTGAGGCCGTGGTATCACTCCGGTCGAGCCGGCCCATTCGTGCCGAATCGTGAAAGCACAAATTTATTTTTAATAGTTATGGTAATGTCCTCATATTAAAAGTACATATGTTTTATCTGTTTTATTAGAAGATTGCACATTACATATCAGCATATTCATATCACGTCGGACACACCACAATTGAGTAGAGTTTGCCATAAGGATACTAAATCAAATACAGATTACATTAATAAGGTTCCACTTAATATAGTTGTGTAGCCACGCACGACACCACAAGACATTAGACAAGACCAATGGTTTCCAATGGCGCGGGAAACGGCTCGCTCCGACGTTAGCGTAAACTAAACTCTTTGCTGATTCGTCGTATGTTGCTATTGGTTACATTTTTGTGTAAATATTTTATAAGTTTTTATTGGCTAACGCAATATTTGGTGTGCTATAAATTAAGGAGTCAAAACTCAAATATATACATTCTGAAATTTGGAGTCTACGTGTTATTATACCCGTCACTATCCTCAACCTCTAAAGTGGTGACCCCGAATAGGAACATACAGAATCAGAACCCTGAAGCTCTGCCCATCAACAACATGAAATTCCAACCAAGCGAACCACCATGGAATAGTCAACTCACACAGCGCAATCATCAAACCCATCGTCACCCACACCGTAAACAGCCATTCTATACCTCATTGCTGAAATCAGAAAATTATCGTTGGAAATAGCCAAGTTAAAATCAAGACCGTATAACGACAACTACACTAATAATCATCGTCGCAACCGCTACCCGTCCCACCATCGCGACTCATCCCGCCATCGCGACTCATCCCGCCATCGCGACTCATCCCGCCATCGCGACTTGTCACCCTCATAGAGCCGAGACGCGTCACTGTCGCTATTTTGTTATTAGCACCGACGACTTAAAAAACAAGCTCAACGCTGCACTTCTCCCTGCACATTTAAGCCAATTAAGCCTTCTGAAAACTAGACCGAACGTTGGCTGCGGCGGACACCGACGTTCACGAAAACTCGCACCGCCTTTATCTCACCGATCGCAACTCCAACATGTGTGTGTTCGCGCAGCGGAATGTTGTTGAATTTAAAGATTTTAATTATGCAGATATTTAGTGTATTACGTCGTATAATTGTGTATGGTAAAAAAAAAATTGTGCACGCAGCCATTGTGGAGAAATTCACAAAAAACTGATTCCGCTGGGCGAACGTTGTCCTGGCGGAACTTTTTTTAATCCATAGACTTTAGAAGAAAAGAGATGTCTCCAAAAATTAGTGTGTATTTGTGTGTAGTTGTGTATGTATGAATAAAATTAGTGCATGCATAAACTTCGGAGAAATTCAAGTTTCCGCTACGCGAACGTTTGGTACTTAGCTAGTTTTCATATAAAGCGCTTACATGGAGAGCTGTAGATTTTTACATACGTTGTTTTGAATTTGTTTATATTTGTTTAAAAAACAGATTTAGAAAAAATCGTAGGGCTTGAAAGATAAAAATATAAACGTAAAATACGCTTATTAGGTCTTAGTTCTTAAAGTATGCACTTTGGGGTCTAGATTTTCACTTTTATACAAACCTTGTAAGTGTCTACAACATGTTGCCAAGTATCAATGATGTTCCGTTAGTAATTAAAGAGTTATAGGACAATTTACCATGAATAGATCACTGTTTACAAAGCAATCAAATATCACGATGTTCTAAAGGAATTGCATGGTAAAATGTATGCCAATAATTAGTTTATTCATTCAACTATTCACATGCAAAATTTCATGTCATTAAATTCAGTAATTAAAGAAAAACAATTATAATACTGACGAAGCATCGAAAACCTACATAACCCGACCAAGTTCGGATAGCAACAAAAAAGCGGCCGTGCAATATATTTAGGTAACATCCCAAAATTTACAGTATAATACCGGTATTGAATTGGTATAGGTGATAACACAATTGTTGTTTCGATATAATTTATAGGTCATTTATTTTTGTACACCTACTTTTTTAAATGTATTTGTATTTGTATTTTTTTTACCATACACAATTATACGACGTCATACATTAAATATCTGCATAATTAAAATCTTTAAATTCAACAACATTCCGCTGCGCGAACGCACACCTCCAACATATCCTTCTTGGTCGACACGGGCGCTAACATATCCGTGTTACCGAGAAGAAAAGGGCAGATCGCAACACCGCTACCTTTTAAATTTTACGCAGCCAATAACACATCTATAGCAACGTATGGCGAGAAAACATTAACACTTGATTTCAACTTACGATGCCCGTACAAGTGAAAATTTATCGTGTCCGACGTTTCGAAACCCATACTCGGTGCAGAATTCCTCAAACATCATCAACTCATCGTAGATTTGTAAATATGGGAAAAAAGCAGCGTTCACTGATTTCTTAGAAACAGCTCCGCTCGCGTGCTCCTTCGCGCGGACAAATTGTCCGCGGGGTGGGCCCGAGAACCATGATAATAGAAAACAGTACGCCGCGCGGGTGCCCGCTCCGTGCACCTGCTTAACGCAGCGGACGGCCTTAGGATTTCCCTTCATTTAAATAGTCATCAATTGTATAGTAACATATGATAATGAGATATTTATGTATATGTTTTTTGAATACCTCTAGTTCATTAATTTCTGTGATATTTTTTGGCAATTTGTTATAGATTTTAGATGCCATACCCATTAAATTTTCATTAAATATAGATTTTCTATGGCGTTGCATGCATATTTTGTTTTTATGACGTGTGCTATTTAAGAGCTCATATAAATGGAGGTTTTCTCTGATATACTTAGCTACTTCATATACGTACAGTAAAGGAAGTGTTAGTAACTGTAGCTTTTGGAAAAGTGGTCTACAGCTTTCCGTACTTGGTATCTACATACTGCCCTTACGCATCCCTTTTGTTCTTTAAATGCTTTTTCCTTGTCGGTCGAGATTGGTTGACTTTGATGCATACATTATTAATATGTGCTTTCCAGTTCACATGTTTATCAATCGTGATGCCTAGGAATTTTGTTTCGTAAGTCTCATTAATTGTCTTGTCACCGTATCGAATATTTGGACATTTATAATTTGTCCTTTGTTCAAATGATATGTATTTGGTTTTTTCTAAATTAATTTTTATGTTATTTTTCGTTAGCCATATTATTATGTTTTATAAACTGTCATTAATTTATTTTTCAAATGTCTTGTTGTTTATACTTTTAAATATTATTGTACTTGTGGCGACTATCCGCCACAATTATGCCTCTGGACCCCCGCCTTACAATTAGGAGTAAACCGCTCCGCTTATGGTTATTAGGCCAGCCCTCGACTACACGGACGACGGGTGCGTGGGCCAACGCGATTGGCTAGCGGACTTACACGTGCCGGCCGGCGCCGTTCGACCTTCGGCGCGCCAGCGCATAGAAACAAACGACCGCTCGAGAACACTCTCGGTTCGCAGCTCGTTCGAGAAAGTTCGCGTTGGCTATTGCTATTGTTATTCATTAAAATTGTTCATTTATTGTATAAATCATATCGTTTAGCTAAATATAAAATTCATTCTTCGCCTATCGTTCTTCATCTGTTATTTCTTCCGCTATCATCCTCATCAATACTTCGTTTCGCCTTCTGCTTATGTAGTGCTTGCGCTTAGGTTCCGAGTTCGACACCCGGCTGAGTGCAATCATTTAATGTGGATAACGACACCACATACTATCATCTTCAAATAAAATCATCGGGTTTGTAGTAATATTTGGCATGTCATTTATATATATATAATAATAATAATAATAAACGACAAAAAATATGACAACGTCAAAAGTGAAAATTTTTTCTAACACCGAAATTATTTGTAATAAAACAACACGATGTTAACAAGAGCCAGAAGAAGAGCCGCACTGCTACCACCTCCGGGTTCGCCGCTTAGCTCCGCCTCGCAGCCGTCGGTGCCTCGATCAGAATCGCCGGCCGCTGCAGTTGCGTCGAGCTCGAGCGGTGAATATTTCTCTCCGCCCTCGTCACCGTCACCTGCACGTCGGCGGGCAAGAGGCCGGCCACCGACCCCCTTGGGACCCCGAGACCCACCGACCTCGAATCGGGCCCCCGCTGCCGGTGGTGATGTGCGCCGCATGCGATGGACCGAATCCATTAATGAAAACGTCATGCGGGGCTTTTTGGGGCTACAGAGGGAGGAACTAACCTCACTGCGTATCGCAGCCGCATGCTTGTTCTGTTTCAGGCTCTTGAACCAAGCGTCAACGTTTCAGCACAGCGATTATCGGATCAAGTGCGGGTTATCCAACGCAGTCGACAGTTGGATGATACCGTGCTTGATAGGCTACGCTCAGAATATTTACCTACGAGTCATGCCATTCGCATCCAACTCGCAGTTACGCAGCTACCACCTGGTGCGACGCGGACGGGCAATAGTGCCAGCATGGAAGTGGATGACATGACAAATGATGTAAGTAATCAGTACAATGAGGACGTAAAGGATACTTTGGAAAGTGCGATTCAGGAATACTGGTACATGCAATTTACGATTCGGCCCCGTCTGTCTAGGTTACCTATGCATAGAAAAAATATAGCATTGGTGAGTGTCCTGGACTCGCTATTATCTAGCTATTTAGATAATAGCGAGAATCTCGCCGATACTCATTCGATCCTGTACTGTGCTGCTGTGGCGGCAAGTCGTATAGCGGGCATCAAGTTACCCACACATTTCTCTGCTATACGACAAACATCTGTCGCCCCGGCCTGGCAGTGCAGGATTGAACGGCGTATTGCTGAGGCAGGGACACTCATCGGTTAGCTGATCTGCTTCAGGGAGGGCAATACACGGCCCAGGGTAATGCGCTATGTGGGCCGGGCTTTTCTGGGCACTGGGGTCAGTCCTCATGACTACGTGTCTCAGGCCACAGAGCGCATTGACTTCCTGAAGCAGAAAGTCTATGCATGGGCAAATCGACTGCGCAGATATAAAAAACGCGTGGACCGGTATGTCATCAACCGCAAGTTTCAAAGGGACCAAAGGTGGGTCTAAAGAACCTGGGAACGGCCTGATCTATATGTGACCGATGTGGGGCTACCAGATGCCGATGTTACAAATACGTTTTGGAGGAACATCTGGTCGGTACCCGTCGGCCACACTGAGGGGGAGTGGATGCGGGACGTCAAGCAAGCAAGTAAGCTAATTCCAGAAATGGAAAGCGTGGTCATTGATAGCCAGGACGTAATTAGTGCGGTCCGATCCTTATCGAATTGGAAATCGCCAGGCCCGGACGGACTGCACAATTTCTGGCTGAAATGGCTGCGTAGCTCACATGCTTGTTTGGCTGCTCAATTTCAATCTGCCCTAGAATCTGGGTCGTTACCAGATTTTATGACCACGGGAATAACCCACCTACTCCATAAAACAGGTAGTACCAATGAGCCCGGCAATTATAGACCGCTAACATGTTCACCATCGATCTATAAGCTTCTTACATCTATTTTGAGAGCCAAGATATCTAAACATATTGATACAAATTCAATAATGTCAGTTTCTCAGAATGGATGTAAGAGGGGGCTCGTGGCACTAAGGTGCTCCTCCTCATTGACATGGCCATTAGCCAACAGTTTCGCCGTAAACGAAGGGATCTGGCAGCATGTTGGATAGATTATAAGAAAGCATATAATTCGGTGCCACATGCATGGCTTTTGAGGGTGTTAGAGTTGTATAAAGTAAATGCAACTCTGCGCACCTTTTTGAAGTCATGCATGGGGCAATGGAAAACGGTTCTTAGCTATCCAGGATGTCGACAGATCTCTGGAAATGGCGAACTGATAAAAATTGAGCGGGGTATATTTCAGGGCGACAGCCTGAGTCTTCTTTGGTTTTGCTTAGCAATGAATTCTCTTAGTACATTACTAGAGGGTTCAGGGCTAGGTTACAGGTTACAAAGAGACGGTGGAGTAATATCCCACTTGCTGTATATGGATGACTTAAAGTTGTTCGCCCACACTGATTTACAGCTGATGGATTTACTCAAAGTAACTGAAACTTTTAGTAAGTCTATGAGCATGGATTTCGGTGTGGATAAATGTGCTGTCATCCATGTAAAGCAAGGAAAGATAGTGGAATCCGAAGGAATACACCTTTCGGATTCCATTAACCTACGATCACTTCTTGTAACCGATACTTTCAAGTACTTGGGTATGTCACAGGCGTTAAGTATCAATGAGGCTGACATGAAGCAATCGTTGCAGGAGCGTTTCTTTGGTCGCCTGAAAAAAGTTTTAAATAGTCTTTTATCAGGTGGCAACAAGGTGCGCGCTTGTAACGGTTGGGTCATGCCGGTTCTCATGTACTCCTTTGGCATACTTAAGTGGACTCAGACTGAACTGGATGCCCTGGACCGGCGGGTCCGTACACTCTTGACAGCATACCGTATGCATCACCCACGTTCGTCTGTGATGAGGTTGTATATCCCGCGAAAATGTGGAGGCCGAGGCTTTCTGAATGCCAAGGCCCTTCATAACCGCGAGGTGTGCGACCTCAGAGAATACTTTCTCCAGGCAGACGTGGGTATGCATCGTGATGTATGTGTGATGTATGATGTGTGATGTGTGCTGTGGACATCGGACTCACCCCGCTCAGTTTGGCTAAAGAGAACTGGCGCAAGCCTGTAGTGCTTAGCACTAACGATCGCAGGGATGTATGGCAGAGCAAGGAGCTTCACGGTAGGTTCTACAAGGCTCTATATGGAGCCGATGTAGACCTGTTAGCCTCCGTGAACTGGCTACGTTTCGGTGACCTCTTTGGGGAAACCGAAGGTTTTGTCTGTGCTATTGCGGACGAAGTTATCAAGACGAATAACTACTGGAGATATAATAACTTTTAAACTTTCGCGTTGCATGATATATGTATATATACTATGTAACGGGTATTAACGCGATCATGCATAATGTTTACCTTTTTTATGCTTGATGATGTGAAAGGTAAACATTATGCATGATCGCGTTAATACCCGTTACATATTATATATACATATACTGGAGATATATCTTGAGGGATGGTACGGTTGACATTTGTCGGGCGTGCCACCTACCTGGTGAGTCCCTCAGGCATATAGTTTCCGGTTGTTCTCGTCTTGCTAACGACGAGTACTTGCACAGACATAACCAAGTAGCCAGGATTATTCACCAGCAACTTGCTCTGAAATACAAACTTGTAGATGTTGAAGTGCCGTACTACAGATATATAGCTGAATCAGTTCTCGAAAATGGTCATGTCACATTGTACTGGGATCGAACTATCATCACAGACAGGATTGTTGTGGCCAACAAACCTGACATTGTGGTGATAGATCGATCAGAGCGCCGTGCAATAATTATCGATGTCACCATTCCGCATGACGGCAATCTCGCGAAAGCTGAAAAGGATAAACAAATTAACTATCTCGATTTAGCTCGCGAGGTTGTCGACATGTGGGATATGGATTCGGCAATCATTGTGCCGATAGTCATATCTGTCAATGGTCTAATTGCCAAGAGCCTCGATCACCATCTAAAGAGGCTCGCGTTAGTTGCTTGGATCGGGGGTTTGATGCAGAAGGCAGTGTTATTAGATACAGCACGCATTGTGAGGAGGTTCCTGTCTCTGGAATCCTAACCACCGGCAGCTTGGACCCTGTTCCCGATGTCGGTGGGTCATTTCAGTTTTTATATTTTTAAATATGTATAGTTTTTATATTTATATATAAAAATGAAATTATTAGAAAAAAAAATAGAATAATAAAGAGAATAATAATAAATTTATTTGCATAAAATGTGGTGGATACAAAGATGACCAAAAAACAAAGAGTACAAAACACAATACAATACATACAATTTATAGAATTAAAGGTTTTAGTTATACAATTTAATATTTATTAACACAATGTATTTCTAAAATGATAAGACTGTGAGGCAAAATTTTTTAGAAATTCTTTAACAGAATAAAAACTTTCTTCAGTCAGCCATTTTCTTAGTGCAGCGCAAAATTTATTGTACGGTCGTTTTACTATATGTTCAGGTATCGTGTTAAAAATAAGTGCTGCCATATACTTACACACAAACATTTCTAATCGAGGTATGGGCATTTTTAAATAGTTATGGTTAATTTATGCTTATTCTTATTATCTTTAACTTCGAAAAATTCTAAATTACATTTAGCAAATTTCGCTACTTCATAAATATATATACTAGGCATAGTTAAAAGACTTTCTGCTTTAAATATTTGCCTACATGTGTCAGACCACTGCATAGTAAATATTGCACGGATGCATTTCTTCTGAGTTATAAATACCCGGGTCATTTCTGATGAGTATCCCCAAACTAGTATACCATAGCGAATTATGGAACAAACGTATGCATGGTAAACCAACAATGCAGATTGCCTTGAAGCCACATCCTTAACCTTTCTTAGAGCAAAAATAATTTATTTACTTTTTTGCAAACATTATCTATATGTGGTTTCCATGATGTAAGATGTTCGTCAACTGTGACACCTAAAAATGTTGTGCTCTGTATTTGTTCAACTACTTGGTTATTGCGTTTAATATTTAACTGATTGTGCTTGGTGTTAAAAGATCTAAAGTGAATAGCTTTTGTTTTATCTATATTCATTTTTAATTTATTTAAGTATAAGTTACATTAAAGAGTAATGGGCCTCAAACACTTCCTTGTGGAATCCCGAATAGAGCTTTACTTTGGTTGAAGCTATATACTGCTTCTGTTTTTGTATATGGACACATTTTAGTGATGCTTGTAAATTGTTGACGATCACTTAAGTATGATTTGATAAGCTCTAGGGCATTACCTCTAATACCATATTTTTCCATTTTATGTAATAAAATATTATGGTCACAACGGCTACAACATCTACATACGCCCGCAAGTACCCAAACAACATCGACAAGAAGTTTTTAACAGCGTGCACAATATCAGTCACGCGCACGATTTGCAAACTTATTACAATATAGTATTTTTGGCCATCTATGAACGTAGACGTCAACCACTGGACTCGAACCTGCATACCATGCCAAAAAAGCAAAATACAACGCCACAAATTTTCACCCATTTCAACATTCCCGCCAACTGACCGATTTCAACACGTGCATATAGACATCGTCGGACCGCTACCTACGTCAGTGCAAGGACATCGCTACGTTACTATGATCGACCGATTCACGAGATGGCCCGAAGCTTTACTTACCGACGAGATAACAGCGGAGCGTATAGCTAGCATCGTCTATCAACATTGGGTATCACGCTCCGGATGCCCGACAACAATAACAACAGATCAAGGCCGACAGTTCGAGAGTCAGCAGTTTCAAAATGTAATGAAAACGATAGGTACTAAGAAACATCATGCAACACCGTACTACCCACAAAGCAACGGCATAGTGAAGCGATAGCATCGCTCTCTCAAAAACGCACTACGCAAGAAACTCACCGACACAAGTACATGAATTGACAAGTTACCTACGCACCGACACAGGTGTAAGCGCCGCTGAGCTTACATACGGCTACAACTTACGTTTACCCACTGAGCAGCGATAGCTCAGTGGGGAGACCAACAGACTGCAATAAAGAGGGTCTCGGATTCGAACCCACGTCGCGCACCCCTGACTTTAGGAAGTTATATGACTTTTCGAAATGATGTGCGTATTGATTGACAATTATCGCCTGCTCCGTGCCTCGGAGAGCACGTTAAGCCGTCGGTCCCGGCTGCCATGAACATCTATGGCAGTCGTTATTGGGAGAGTGTCGACACAGAAGAACCCACTGGGTCGAAGTGTCGCCGGTCTGCACTGACTGGCCCCCACATAAGATACATACATACGTTTACCCGGCGAATTCTTTACACCAAGTAATGACACACCTAATATGGATTATACTAACGTTAAAAATCTGCGAAATATAATACATGTAAACAAGCCGCAACCTGTCACCAAACATCACAGTAACAATAAGCGTGTGTTTGTGCATCAAAACCTACGCTCATGTCATGTGCTTATTAGGATAGATGCAGTTAAGAAGCCACTTCAAGCACCATATAAAGGCCCCTACAGAGTTATAAGCCAAACAGATAAGGTATTTACTATACAATTACCGGGTTGACAAGCAAATATCTCGATTGATCGATTGAAGCCTGCATACGTCATAAATCATAATAGAAGATAGCAACCAACATACCAGTACCTTACCTGCAAGCAACTTTACAATCACCATACCTTCAAGCAACATACCCGTTGCCCAAGAACCTGTGATCTCACTGCAACATACTGTCAAGGAGCGAAAAATACCTAAACCTTGTCTGTGAACGCACACCATGTCGTCACAGCCAGTCACGGTAACACGCTCGGGCCGTGTCGACAAACTGCCGCTACGCTTTCGCTTGAAGGGGAATACTGTAGCCACTACTATGTTAAAGACAAGACCAATTGCTTCCCTTTGCGCAGGAAATGGCTCGCTCCGACGTTAGCGCCGAGCACGGAAGTTAGCGTAAACAAAACTCTTTGCTGGTTCCTCGAATGTTGCTATTGGTTACGTTTTTGTGAAAATATTTTATAAGTTTTATTAACTAACGCAATATTTGATGTGCTATAAATTACGGAGTCAAAACTCAAATATATACATGGGTTGGGAGCCTTCTGCGCTCACCCACAGTCTGCGTAAAGTTATGAAGGCCATCTGAGGCCAACAACTAAAACCCAAAAAAAAAAAGAAAAGAAATATACATACATTTTGAAATCTGGAGTCTACGTGTTATTATACCCGTGACTATCCTCAACCTCCAAAGTACCTCCAAAGTGGTGACCCAGAACAGGTACAAACAGAATCAAGAACCCTGAAGCTCTGCCCATCAACAACAAGAAATTCCAACCAAGCGAACCACCATGGAACAGTCAATTCATACAGCGCAATCATCAAACCCATCGCCACCCACACCGCAAGCCAGCAAGTTTACCTTTAACATACTACGAGTATTACTGACCAGGGCTACGGTACAGAGTCAGATAAGTAACAAAAAATGCAAATCCATATTAATAGCCCTTAAAATATCACCCACCTGAGTTCATAATGGATGTAACACCTATTTTTAGATGAACTAAAAATAAATTAATATTATTGACTATCATATAATTATATGTTTCCAGAAGACTGACTGCTGATTCTTTGAGCCAAAAAAAGTCAAGCCTTCTGGTCATGTGAAGCATCGATTAGCCGCTTACATATATCTCTAAAAAGCACACGAGCGCCCGGATCCCATGAACCTAGTGTCTCCACCCCAAACCACTCGAAAACGTAATTACCAATTAAATTACTGTATTTGCGCCGTTTGAGGTTTTCCGCCGCTACAGCAGCACTGGCACAGCTCACCGTGCTCGAAAGATATGATCGCGCAAGGGTGTCGATGCATGTGGCGTCCCACACCAAAGGCCTACCCATTTTCAAATGTAACAAAGATATACTATCTCTGCCCATCGTCACGTACTAAGCCTATGGATTCTAATACTGCTGGAACGCTGGCGGTGATAAGATCACGACGAGTAATGTCATTAAGATGAGCGTGTCGTGAAATACCACCAGCGCTTCTGCTACAGGACAGCGTATGGTGTCCGAGGCTGTCGAAGGCTTCTCCGCAATGGCAGCGATGCGGAGAAACACACGAGGCACCTAAACGAAGACAGGTGGTCGTATAATGTTAATTTAATGAGTAATATAATAAAATTGAAATAATAATTTTATTGCATAAATAAGTATTCTGTATTACCTGAATGGAATAAGACTAGAAGGTAAATACTAGAATACATTTAATTTAAAATAATATAAAACAAAAAATGCAATAATTTATTTAAACAGATTTATGTTATGAATAAAAATAGGATCTCTTTTACGTTGCTATGCCCTACAAGGTTTATATTGTACGTGTGTACTGTGATATTGTGTTACACCTAATAACATATGGAGTGCAATGAAGATATTGAGTTTTATGAACCTTTAAAAAGAGCGATCCTGTGGAACTTAGTTGGTCAAAGTTTGATGATATGCGAATTGCCTAATTCTTGATAAAGCAGCATATGTTCATGCTTTACTCGACTAAAGCGTCTATCTTCGCTTATGTATTCCAGCTTAAAATAGTTGTCTATGCCATTTAAAAAGAAAATGGCAATTTAAATTTTGTTACATCTCTAGTATGTTGATTACCAAAACAGTTGAAACACGTCAGATTTACAATTTACGTCTTGCATCAGTTTATTCACTGAGTTTATTCTGGTTTGTTCAGTCGTTATCAGTTTTTGATAGAATACGGCTGTCAATTACGTGTAATAAAACTGATTGAAATTCCTTTAAATGTATGGTATTGTCTTTATATTTTGAGTAATATTTTACCGTGGCCTTATTTTCCTTTACTATATTGTACAAATTTTCTTTCTTTTCTTCGAAGAGTAAAATTATTGTCTTATTTAGTAAAACGTTCCTAGTATTAAAAAAATGTCCAAATTTCTACCGTTCTTCCTTGAAGGCGAAGTAGTCAAAGGCTTTGGCAGAGGATCCAAGGAACTTGGTTGTCCCACAGGTAAAAAAAAATACTTTATTGAACTTCTCCTCAAAGTTTCCAATCAATTTATAAGTAATTGATTTCTATTTTTCTATAGTCAACTATTTTCCAAGTATATAATAAAATTAGAACATTTTCTACAATTTCCTGATACAGTTGAGGACACAAATGTTTTAAATTGTGGATTATGTTTAGCTTATTTTAATGCCTTTACCTTTAATTTCTGTATTCAGTTAATAATCACTTTCACAAACTCATATTTATATGTTTGTGAAAGTGATTATATTTCAAAAAGTACTATGCATATTATGTTTATTCAGATAGTATAATCTGATTAATGTATATTTCTTTTTTAGCTAATTATCCCTTGGAGGTAGTCCAATCTCTTCCTGAAAATGTGGAGCCTGGTGTGTATTATGGGTGGGCCCAAGTAGACACTGGTATTGTACACAAAATGGTTGCTAACATTGGCTGGTGTCCATTCTACAATAACAAACAGATGTCAGTGGTAAGGACCTCATTCAGACAGCTAGATATGCATAGTTCCACACATGTGTATCTTTAAAACAATATGCAAAGGTGTTTCACACCCATATTAAGCTATGTTTTAGTTTTGTAACACTAAATAACTAACTACAGAGGAATGTCTAATTCTTCCTTTTAGAGAAGTTGCCAGACACTTACTGTTACTTAGACTTTTCCAACAAATAAATTATGAAGTCTCTTTCCATCCCAGAACCAACATGGGACTTCACAATCAGCTTCAAGAATTTTTGCCACATGCGTATGAGGCAAACAGTTAACTGTTTGTTTTAAGCTCTTTTATCTTATCATATTATATAATTACACAAATTTAACTCATTTCAACACATGAACAAATTACATTTTAACTCAATAAGCATTATTTACAGAAGAGATATTATAGTAGATAGCTTTGCTTTTGCATTCCTATAATGTTAGACAATTTTATTACATACATACCAGATTGAACCGCATTTCTATTATAAAAAAATATAAATTAAAATATTTTATGATGGAATTATGTGAGTATAAATGTTATTTTTAATTTATCATTCAGATTCAGTAAAGTGTTGTTAAGTTGCTTATCCTAAATTTCATATATTAAAATTATAGCTAACAACCTCTTTGTTATAATAAAATCTCTTACCTATATTGCCACACAATTCATAAACGCAGTAAAGAACAGTTTAGAGAAAACGCGGTTATAGTTGAAATTTTATTTTAGAGTGCCTACAATGAGTTATGCAAAAATTTGTAAAAAAAGTTTGTTGGCTGGCAGTTGGCTTAAAGAGCAAATTTCGAAGATCAACTTGGTATTGGATTTTTGCTTTTTATTTAATATTTTGTGTGTATAATATAAAAAAACTGTTTCCATTATGGCTACACTTAGTTTTCATTTGATACTTAACTACTCATGAATGCAGTATTAGTGTTACTTACTGCATTTATCAGTAGTTTCTTGTACTTACAGCACGGCACATATGTTAGATGATTCGATGTAATTTTAGATCTTACAACATAGTATATGTGTCGTATTTTTACTACTTACTGCATTAATGAGTGCGAGTATGAAACAAAATAACTCAACAAAACTTTTAATGCACAGTAATGTTACAATTATACTGCGTTTATCTTATGTCAAAACCGCTTTCACATTATACTTTACCATATGGGCAATGAGTAATAAAACACATTACAAATTATTGCTGAGATTCCTTTATTCACAAATAAATCACCGACTAATTTTAATTGACTAGGTACAAAATGTCATCTGCGTTTAAGTAGGTTACGATCATTTCAGGAACTTAAGTAACTAATTAAATAAAAACATAAAATTAAATGTCATAAAATTAAAGTAAATTAGTACCTACTATGTAAAAAGAAATTGGACCGATTTATGCAAAAATGATCCAATCCACATAAAACCCATTCTGAGATAATTGACATTTTGGCTTATTTCGGTATTTCTCAGGCTTTGTAATGCAAAACGTTGTAATTCTATGTGTACTACAGTAATTTACATGCTTGTATGTAGTGTATAAATTGCAATAGTTTAGTAAATATTCAAGAAATTTTGCACCTGGACCATTCTTATAAAATAAAGTGTTGTATGGAATGAGCTGTGTAGGCTGCGGAAAGACAAATGCAAAAATGTTTCAAAATATAACAAAATTGGAACCACGAAAATGAATCTATATTTGTTCCGATTGAAAAATAAATGTATCATACTCTTCGTCCAAATTAAAATCAGGTTCACCAACTTTCTACATCGTCTATTATTGCATCAGTTCCCTTCAGTTTTTATGGAATAAGGATTTCAAATCGTTTAACTTGTTTTTGTTAATCAGTTTTTATGGCGGCCTTAATTCTTACAAATTTAATCTTCTTCTATGACATCCAAATCAACACTTTTAAATTTATTTTTAACATTCAGTTCTTTGTAGTCATCATTGAAGGAAGTTCTCATGAACAAAGAATCTGGAGTCTTTTTGTGATTAAATATTTATTTTGTTTTGAGCCAGTTAAATATTTTTCTATTCATTATTTTCTGTTCTAGATTTTGAGATCCAACAAAATTACAACTTTCCATTATATACCTACACTTGTAAGAGTTTTTGTTTTTACATTGCTTAATAATTACAATATCCACGGAGTTTATATGGGTCGGGGAGGCACTCGTCAGTTTCCTCAATTTAGGGTCAGGGAGGCAAGCGTCAGTTTCTTTAATCGTCATTTTCATAATTCGTCAATTTTAAGTAATTCGTTAACTGGTCAGTTTTCTCACTCGTCACTTTGGTTAATTCGTCATTTTACATAGCTCGTCAGTCTAGGCTTTTGTCAGGGCACAGTCGAGTCGTTAAAATTAGTAGACGCAGAGTAGTTGTAAAATTTTCATGATTGCAAAAAATTGCCGATTGCGAGAAAACGGTCAAGTGCAGTTCATATCCCATCGTATCCCACTTAAAAATACCTAAATGTATTGAAAAATAAGTAATATTATATTAGTAAACAATTAATTTTATAATTGAAAAACATAGAAACTTACATTAACTACAAAAATTAAAAACAAAATCGGTTACTTTTCCAATAACAAAAACGTCATTTATGTCATTCTTAGGATATGATGATGCGAATATTATTATTATTATTATTATTAATAAACAAGCAGGCAGTTGAAGGTGGAGTATGGTGAAGCCGAAGCAGAGAGCCACGCCTCTTGAAAATAAGTATTAGGTAAAAAAGCTATTGTTGCGCATATAGAAACATGTTGTCGGCCCTCTTTTGTAACAGTGAGATCCAATGCCTTTGCTTTACGCAAAAGACTTTGTCGATAATGGAAATGGCATCCTACACTTTGGGCCAGTGGAATCGTTTCTTTAATTGCATTTATAGCAGCTAATTCATAGTCCACATGTATTTTCTGTGAGATCGGGATAATTTCCTTTAAAAAATAAAAGCTCTTGACATACGTGTCTTCGGTTTTGTCTGGAAGAAGATAATATACCAGGGGTTTCTGTTGCCGTACTACCTATGTCCACGTGTGTGGTGTACATTTGCACAAAAGGTGTGAGGACTTTAAACATTCCATCAAGAAAAAGTTCACTTATATCTCCGCTCAAAATTTCACGCACATATGGTGTCATAAATATCAAAATGCAGTCTTGAAATAAAAGAAAATCAGTAGATAACGTTTCTAGTATAAACACTTCTTCGGGAGTTCTTAATAGTGTTTGTGGTATTCCATGCTTCTTGTATCTATCTATCTATCTAGTATTATACAGTACATTTTTGACTTGTTTGAAATGCGGCACATCGTCTGTATATCCAGAATCTGCGCCTTTTAAGTGTCTTACGCTATCTTCATAAATGGCTCTGACAGAGCCAAATACCTCATTTACTCTATTTTTACACTTATCCAAAGCAATACAAACAACTTCTATAGCTAGGTCAGGTTCACACAAATGATCTCTTTGCCTTATAACAGTTATAACAGCCAAACCCACATTCAATGTAATGCTAACATTACAATTTTTTCTGTTTTTGCACCTCCGCCAAGTGGATCCGTTTTTATTTGTTTAAGTTATATCTGAAACCATCTTTGAGAAGAAGTTTTTATCCCTTTCGGAAGCGATAAATGTTATATCTTGCGCATTTGCCATTTCTAAACTCACTGAAACACAAAAAACTTAAACAGGTTAAAAAGGAATAACACGTCAAAACACTCAAAAGCTACTAATCAATGTCAACTTGGCAATCATAAAGTGGCCTGTGTTATCATATCTGTCCTCTTCAAGTTTAAAGGAGTTTCATTAGGTGTAGTATATAGGTAGGGATAGCCAAAGAGATTTATATACGGGTAATTGCGAGTCGAGGAGGCACTCGTCAGTTTCCTCAACTAACCAGTTTCTTCAGCTTCCACCCTGACTGTACTGAACTGACGAATTAACTAAACTGACGAGCTATGTAAAATGACGAATTAACAAAACTGACGAGTGAGGAAACTGACTAGTAACGAATAACTGGACACTGACGAACTATGTAAAATGACGAATTAAAGAAACTGGTGAATTGAGGAAACTGACAAGTGCCTCCTCTATATATATATATAAATATATATATAGCTTGAGTCGAGTCTCAATTTTAGCGAAGTCGCTGTCGTTGGATAACAAAGTGTACCCTGATTTTAGGTAACGGAAGCTGATTGTCTCTAGCGTAGGGTGTCTATTCAATAAAGCCTTAAAAAACAGATTTTTATATTCCTGTTTTGACCTCCGCAACAGCCACTCCACAAGATCTTATTTTTGACTTTAGCAGGTAGCACGCACTATTTAGTGCAGAAAGTTCATTGTAATTGCCTGTAGATTAAGATCGGGTCATTTACCATTACATTTTAAATTTTTGGTTTGGTTATGTTTACCCTCAACACCGACCGTATATCGTAAATACAGTATTTTCTTAAACATGAACCCACTTCTTGGGCCCCTCTACCTGCCCCGCCTTCAGCCCATAACAATTCCCAACATCGTTGGAGGCCGAGTGTATACAGCAGTTGTACACCCATAACTGCCTTTCATTGAATACGATATTGGTCGGTATTCAGGGTAAAGGTAATGTTTTTCCAAATCGTAAGACAGACATTCAGTCTATTCACAAGTTTTAGCCTGTTCAAAATCTTCCTTCATCTTCTTCCTTAAACCTTTGGTAATTTTTTGGAGTTTTCCTTTTGTCTTTAGGCATCTTCTCTTTCACTTGATGTGGTAGAATTCTTCAATGTTTATTGCTTTATGTTATTTTATTTTGTTGTGTTTAGCAGTTTGTATATTATAGTAATCTATCGTGTTAGGGCTTGGCAGCGACTCCAAAAATAAAAAAAAAATTTTATAGGTTAAAGATACTTGAGGTTATTATAGGTTAATTATTTAACATTTAGTATTATTTTTAACTTTTTAGTGCTTATAGGATTTTTAGTTTAAGTTTTTATGTGTAGATATAGTTTTGAAGTCGGTTATAGTCTTTTTCTAAAAATTAACTTTATTTTTAAATTTTAGTGGCAAGCATATTTTGTTTATATATAATATGGGTAGGCCTACTAAACGCACTGCTCAAATGAGACATTGTTAAGAAAATTAAACTGCCTGCTCTCCGAAGAGATCAATTGGAAGAAGGCGAGTTGCCTGAATCTGTCCTTATAAAAATTGATGGCGCGACTGTCGGCCTTAGAATAAAAGATGATGACGGTTGTGTAGCAATATCACCTGCTTGCACAACATTCCAAGCGCAAAGAGGATATGGAGATGTCGAACGCTGAATGTTACCGCTCATCTTAAGCTGGACCGTAATTGTCCACAAACTGCAGGGTACATACAACCTTTGATAAAGCAGTGATCGAGTTAGGAAAGAAGAATTTTGCAAAAGGACAGATTTATGTAGTCCTCATTCGCGTCAAAACCTTAGTAGGCATTGCCTTGTCTGATTTGGATGCAAATAAGCTTTTAAATCGACCTCACGATGTGAAAGCTTTAACAAAAATGACACGGATGCGTAATCTTTCCAACAACTAGGCAGTTTTCTATAAGATTGTGTATTAATGTATGATTATTATGACGACTCCTCAACAAAAATGCATACAATTTTCTTTGTTCTTGGCTAATGTTTCTGTGATGACAGTTAAAACAGAGATTGAAAGTCCTCATCAAAACTTGCTGAAGGGAACCACAAACCAAAACGTCATCAATGTATATTTTTTTTGTTTTTGTTGATTTTTTCAACAAGCGCTGAATCAATGTCGATAAAATTTATATGGGACCACCTCTGAAGTATGACCTACCAAACAAAAAAAGAATCATCCAAATCAATTCAAAATTGGCGTAGTAATCGCGTAACAAACATAAAAAAATAACATATTGTCGAATTGAGAACCTCCTCCTTTTTGAAGTCGGTTAATAAGGTCTCATGTTTCCTCAAGTAGAAGAGATCACAACATGCCAAAAGATAAAGTACAAACAGTTAGATAAAAGAAAGTAAGCACATACAAGAATGAGAAATTTAAAAAGAATGTAAGAAATAAATGCATCGTCTGAAATAAAAATAAAAGCTTTACACGTAATACTATGATAAAAATTATAATTTATACTAAAAATAATAAAATTAGGTACTGTCTTGTGACATACAATATTACAATTAATAATAATAAATCCTAAATCAGACCAATTTTAACAATCAATAATTATTTAACAAACGTATTTAAAATGACGCTTTAATAACTAGGATTTTATAAGTATTTCGAGCATCTTGGTTTCGTTACATAGCTTTTACTTAACTAATCACAGCTTTGGTAATTGACAGTTACTGCGTTCATAACATGTTGCACTTATGCAACACTCTGACGAACCTTACTTTGTACGCAGTATAATTGTAATTACTGCATTGATATTAAGTACGAATCATCTGCTTTTGCTATGGAAACATATTATCCTTATGTGATTAAGTGAACTTACTGCGCATATACTATGTGCAAGATTTAATTAATAATTGTAGAAACATAACAAGAACCACGTTATTGGCACATACTACTGCACTAGTGTTGTGTTGCAAATTCAGTAAGCACGATTAATCACGTAATATTAAGTAATTTTAAAAAGATTTAAAAAAAAAAAGTTCTCGTTCTCTCGCTCGTCTCAAGCTACTGTATAGATTACGCAATTATCTCAGTGTCGATATGAGGATATTGCTATGTGAGTCACTTATATTATCCAAGCTAAATTATGCTGATACTATTTATGGTAGTTGTATTTTAAAAAGAACTCAAAATTTGATTCAGCTGGTTCAGAATGCTTGTGCTCGGTTTTGCTACAACATTCCACCTCGTAGCCATGTCACACCATTTCTTAATAATGGTAATCTTATGAAAATGACCGCTCGTAGGCGGCTTCACTTAGCCGCCCTTCTATTTGGCATTATACTACACAAAAAACCTGAATATCTATAATAAGCTGAATTGGTCTCAAGATGTTAACCTATATAACACGCGAGCCTCATCACATCTTATGGTTACTTCGAGGCATAGGACTACTGCTTTTAGAGGTAGTTTTAGGTATGCTGCTACTAAGTGTTGGAATGATCTGCCGCCACCACTCTGGAACATGAAATCGTTACATGCATTCCAAATCAAACTTAAGCATATTTTGTTAAGTTCTCAAAGAACTTAAACGTAATTTTAGTAGCGGCATGTCCACTTACCTTTATGATACCGGGTCATAATTTGTAAATTAGTATTGCTTCACTGTCGACATAACCTAAATATACATGTCCATAAACACAAACTAAGTTTAAACGTAGATTGCACTACATAGCTGTCTGTTATGTGAAAATTTATGTTGATACATGATAAGTATAAATATAACCTATTATAAAATATCATCCTAGCCTCTTTTTCTCATTGCGCAGACGCCGATTGGTGCTTATTTTATTTTGCAATTGATATTTAGAATTATTACTACCCACATGACATCGATGACAATCAGTGTCATGTTTTGTTGACAAGAGCCGGGGGTCGTTCGGAAATGTAACACAACATTATATGCTGCGTTGTAATATAACGTTTTTATTGATATAATGTTTTTATTATGTATTATTTATCTTATATTATCTGTTTTTTATTATTTTCAAGGTACTTTTAATTCTATATGTATGTATACATATAAGTATTATATTATATAGATACCAATATTATTATTTAGTATGAAATACTTTCTGCCATCTACCTTCTGCCTAATTTATTTAAGTTACTCTTTTTGTTTTTTGATATTTTGTTTTTAATTGAGTTGTATGTATGTATGTATGTTACTGCCTACATGCACCGAAATCATTCAGGGTCTGCGAGAATACCAGCGTTGTGGATATACTGCAACATTGCTGACGCAGGACCTTATTTGTTCTATATGTACTTTTGGTTGTGTTTTCTGTTAAACACATGATATCAACCTTATATTATGAGCGTGGAACAAATAAAATTATTTTCTTTCTTTCTTTCTTATTAAGTACGCTTACTGCGATTATATTATGTAAATAAACCTAAAATCTGCTCTTTACTGCGTTTATGATAATATGTTTCTGCCTTTCTGATAGAGATAGAAAAAAAAACGGGCCTTTAATTCTTATAGATCGTAATGTCAGCATCTCAAATATATAAAACAATCATGAACGCAGTAAGAGGTATGTACTTACTGCATTTATAAATTGTGCGGCAGTATAATAGATCTGACATATCTAGGATTTGTGGATCAATGCTAATACTGCCAATATAGATATGTTGCCGCTGTACAGTATTTACGCTTATTGCTTTTATCAATTCTTTAACGTGATTAATTATTGAAATAAAACATTTTATTTGGTTAACTGATTAACTATTAACCAAAATAGTTAATCTTCAAAACCGTAATTGAATAGACCACATTGCAATTAAAAATGTTACGTAGGTACTTTTTTGTTAAATGCAAATAATACAACACACCACTTTTAAAATAGGTACTGTGACGTCGTTAATTATGCGGTCTAGTTTGAAAACTTAAAATCTTCCATCAGCCTTCGGTGCCCAACAATCGGGGATTCCCCGTAAATTAGCAATAGAAAGAAAAAGAAAGAAATCATTCTTTATTGCCACAAAGAAACATGACTACTTACATATTTTTCTCACAAAATAAAGACAATTAAATAAATAGATCGTACGTAAAAAAATGCATACATATCATGCTATTGTGGCAATAAATGGTCTCCATTCAGCATTGATGTTGCGATAAAACTGACGTGATATCGCAACGCTGATTTTAAAAATATATATATACGATTATAAATGTCATCTTATTTTATCTAGAATTTAGGTAGCTATTGAGGGCGCTACTGTAAGAAATATTCATTTCTTGGACATTTTAACCTCTCCTTTTACATGACTTAAAATTAACTTTAACTTTAGTAGGTAATAATATTGCACTTGATAGATAAATATCAAAGATGGTTTTAATTAATTTCTAATAGATTGTATTAATAATTATACTTCTATAAAATATGAAATTCAAATTCTCCTAAAGTTGACGACCTTGTAGAAAGTTTGCGTATCGCGCAGCTGTCGTGCTTTGGCTAGTTAAAATTTGCGTGCGGTAAAATAGGTATTAGGGACACAAAACACTCCAGATTTACCTTTATCGAATATGTTATCAACAAATTTATCACTACAACTTGTTACCACTCAAAACCTCACTTCAAAAGATTAGGTATCTCTTTGACACCTAAACAAATAAATAGTAAAACCATATTTATTAACGATTAATGTACATACAGGTTTCAATAAATATCTTTATAATTGCTTGCTTGTTTCAGGAAACTCACATCATGCATAAATTTTCTGGTGACTTTTATGGTTCAAATCTGAAGATATGTCTAGTTGGGTATTTGAGAGGCGAGAAAAATTTCGGGTCCTTAGATGATTTAATAGCGGCTATTAAACAAGATATATCTAATGCCGAGCAAAAGCTGGACCTACCTGAAGCACAAAGTTTTAAGGCCAATAGTTTCTTTATTACAAAAATTCCAGTATAATCATCAGATTTTTTTTATAATGTTTATGAATTTATTATTATAATGACATTGTTATTTAGATTTTATAACGTGGAAAATTGTTATTTTTATAGAATGTACGAAATTTTATTTAACTTTTGTTTAGTGCAACTTTATTGCTGCACTGTATTATGATATAAATCAATATAATTATTATTACACACGTACATGGCTTGATATATTATTATATCAGCCAATAACTTTTTATTAGTTTGCCTCATTGGTCAATTAGTTAGGTGCCCTTTGACTGATCATCAATCATTCTATTGAAAGCATTAGCAAAATAACAGTTCTTGGATTCCAGAGTTGGGCAGAGTTATTGGGGTTTCCTATTAACTCTTCTCAGTAGTAACTTGCAGACTGGTTAATTGCTATTGGCTTCCTCCCTCAACAACAAAAATCAGTAAATCACAGGTTTAACTTATGGTTGAGTATAATGTAATGAGGGTGCTGTTTCAACAGAAATCAAAAATAAATGTGGTGATTTTAAAATTGTGAAGCAATCCATGTTCACACCTCCAAGTTGTATAAAAAGTACCTTTAGTATGGCCAGGTGAATTAATTTAAAAAGAAATTATGAGTATCAGTTTGATCATAACTGATTATTTGTTTATCTATACTAATATTATAAAGATGAAAGATTAGATTTTTTGTTTGTAAGGATTTAATTCAAAAACTGCTCAACTTATATTAAATTTTTTTTAACCTTTAATCCTAGTATTTTATAATATCACTTGATTAAATGACTGTGTTGCTTTCAATCATGTGATTTTCAAGATACGTTTTTTTACAGAGTGCATTCCTTGAACAATGACATAGATTTGTAATAAGTGACACATGTTTATTATCGCTCAAGGGAAGCCAATGCAGTAGGAATCAATTAGTGTATTTTGTATTATTAACCAAATATATAGGCAAACATTGTATGGACTTAGCTACCTAATATGTGATATTTTTAAAATGTGCAATGATGATAGATAATAAGAAAATAAAGATATTTACTATAAAATCTCTTTTATTCCATGGAATTAAACAACAATATCCCCTTTGAAAAAGCCTTTAATGGTACTGCTTGACTGGATTCATTTTCACAAACATGTAAAATATCACTCCTTCTTACAATGGAAATAAAAGAATCTTAAATTAATAGGGCTCTCTCTCCAGGAAACTTAATGTTGTTTTCTCCTAAACGAACATCCTGGAAAAAAAAACTTTCATTAGTTATTAAAGTCAAAGATTTAATGTAGAATGAGAACTCTTAGTATTTCAAGATAAATTTAAAGGCTATTTGCATATTTAAGTAAACAGTGATGAAGGTAACAGGTAAAATTGTTAACTTTGGAATTATGAGACATCTAATCCCTTTATTGTTGTTGTATGACCTTTACTTTTATTTAAGCTAAATGATTTGAAAATGATGAAAAAAGACAATTCATGACAAAACCTTAAAAGTAGGATTGCAATTTAAATATTTTTTAAATTCTGTGCTATAGTGATCCAGAAACTAATGCTATCTGACATAGCAATTAACAAATATTATAAGGCTAATAAGCTCTCATAATATAATATAACAATCAGATTTGCAATTATTTGGTGCATGTTTGCTGTGTCATACAAAAACATTACTCATAGCTAGAGTAGTTGATTAAGTGCAATCTTGTTGCACAACATGTGTAAGTAGTATTGCAAACATTGAGTAATTAAACTATAATTCCTAAACAATATCTAATACTAGGAGATCTTATACAAATATTAGAGTTATAATATATCTATTTGGCACAATTACATTAATTCAATGATAAAGTTAGGTATTACACAGAGTCAAATAATACATATCAGAGTATAATCTGTCATAAAAGATATTTTTGTGTATGTTTTTATACTTAATAAATAACTAAGAGACAAACTCCCACATGGGAATTTATCAATCATTAACCTGTTGAGTAGTAGCGGCACACTGGCAATAGATTTTTTATTATGTCTGGAAATTCAAGACTTGGCAGGTCAAAGCAGCGGTCACAAAAATCATCAAACCTCCAAACAAATATTTGTAATTCATAAAATTTGTTTCCCTTGTCTGGGGATGTAACTGCCTCTATGGCGCAGCAGTAGTGAATGCGACTGCTGTGCATGAGGTCTCGGGTTCGAATCCCAGGTCGGGCCAACAAAAAGTTATTGGGTTTTCCTGTTAAGAAATCTCAATACGACCCCGGACTTAGGAAGTTGGCGGTGTTAGACCCCCCATGCTTCGGAAAGCACGTAAAGCCGTTGGTCCTGCGCCTAATCTCTCTCCGGTCGTGTCGGATTATCCATCCCATCAGATCATGAGGGTTACGGAACAGAGTCCACTTGTGTTTGTGCACTATAATATTTCCTGCGCCAGTCCAGATGGCCAGTCTCCATTAAGATTGGCCGCAGTGAACGAAATTAGATCTGGAGGACATTATTATTAACTCCTAACATGTGATATAAAGGAAATATGTAACAAAGTAACCACTTTTTATTCATATTCAACCATCCACAGGAATGCACACACAATTTATAATATGGTGTTTCTATGTATAATATGTATGTATTTACAAAAAAAAAAGCATATAATAATATGTATGTTTATCCATTGTCTAGAACCCATAGTACAAGCTCTGCTTAGTTTGGGCTAGATGGTGTTGTGTGTACGTGGTAGAATATTATTATTATTATTATTTAAGACAATCAATTCTTATAATATCATAGAGGGTTCTTATTTTAGTTTCAAAATAGTAGATCTGTAGCAGCATTACATTAATTAAGTTTAAGCAATGAAGCTGAATATATCTATACTATAAGACAATAAATTAAATACTCCAGGACTTGTTACATTAATTGTTAGAGTAACATTGGGTAATGCCATGCTATATACCACATCAAGAAATCTTTGTGAAATAACTTTTAACATGCTTGGTAACCCATGATACAGATGTATCATCAACTCTTACTCTGATCCGAGATAGAAACAATATAAAATGTATTGTTGTGTGATACATAGAACAAGGAACCTGTTTAAAAGTGAATTTAACTGGCAAGTATTAGAGACAACTTAAAAAAGAGTCATGAATATTGTTGTGAAAGAATGCCCAGTTTCATATATGAATCAGATTAATCTGAAACTTTAAAGTAAGAAATTAAGCTTCTAAGAGGTTATAAATAATAATAATAATATAAATAATGGATTCCTTACCCTCCGTTAATCTGGCGCGACCACCGGTGGGCTGGCAAAGGATCGTTGAACAACCTGCGCATACGACCACCCTTTGCGCGTGACTGAATACCGTTGTGATTTTGTAGCAGCCAGGGCACTTAACATCCATGAAGTATGAGTTCGGATGTGGCACCAACCTCTTCAACTTGTGTTTCCTTTTCTCCGACGCGGGAGAAGGATGCAGTAAATCAATTGCGAGCTGAAAACCCGAAGACGCACATTTAGGTTATTTGGTCACTCCGCATTAACTTTCATTTGCTAGTTTAGAAACTCAACAGCACTTATTTAATGAGATTAAATGATAATCCGCTTGTTTTATTGGTACTAATAGCTTAAACTTTAACTTTTTTGTGAATAGTTTATTTGACATGTCAGATACTGCCATGTGTATCCGCTTGTTTAGGCAAAACCGAGTTTCAAACGTATCTTGATCGGCACTGTTGCAAATTATCAAAAGTATCAGAAAACATCAAGGAACACAGAAAACTTGTAATATAATTGAACACGGGTTAGATATTTTTCTCTGATAAATAAAAATACACACCGGCATGGTTACAGCTTTGATGCAGAACCGGAAAAGGAAAGGCCGCCAATAACCCAACGACAAGGATAGATTTCCATAGTCAAAATGACATAGATGCGTTCACATATAAAACATTTATGGACGTTATGATAAATGTATATATATAGTTTTACTATTTACAAAAAAGGCATGTAATTATTTCTTTTTATTATTAATTTTGTTGTAAGAATTGGCGCAATCTAAGATACAAATTGCTAACTTCTCTAACAATAATAAAATGTAATCGCAGCGGGGCCTCGCAGTGCACAAGCCTTGACACAAGCGTACGAACTGTCAATGTCAACAGTAAACCAACAATTAACCTAGAAATATTTTGCTAAAATTCAATCTTTTACAATAACAAAAGGTTCTCGTACTTCTCGTCTTAGTATTTTCACTTCTAATTAGTACACCTTTCGACTGCACATCATGGCCGATGAGGATTACGAGGCGGAAGATCCGGGTGCAGAATACGACGATATTGCTGAGGAAGATGACAATATTGAGGAGACAGAGGAACAGGAAGAAGATGGGTATAACGTGCAATGCCTCGCCCCAGGACAGGCAGGCGGTGGTGTTGAGAAGTCCAAACGCATCACGACAAGATACATGACCAAATATGAACGAGCTAGAGTTCTAGGTAAAGTTTATGTTTCTGCAAATTTTGGATAGGTTATTTGTTGAATACTAATATATAAAATCTGGACTAAATTCACTAACGCTTATTAAAATGCTCTACAGCAAGAATGAGTTATTACAAATATAAAAGTTGTATTATGAATGTTGATAATACAAAATCTGGCAGAATAAAAGATATATATTATTTTTCAGGCACAAGAGCCCTTCAAATAGCCATGTGTGCACCGGTCATGGTGGAGTTAGAAGGTGAAACAGACCCTTTGCAGATAGCTATGAAGGAACTGAAACATGGCAAGATACCTATTATCATAAGAAGATACCTGCCCGACCATTCCTATGAAGACTGGAGTATAGATGAACTCATCATAATAGACCATTAGTAGAGATATAAAATTGGAAATTACTATTTGACACTCCCTGTCCCAGATATATTAAAAATTACATTTTAGTAATGAGTATCTGCTCTGTCAACAATTGTGTTGCCAACAGCTCACTGCAGTTTTAGAGATCAATATCAACAGAAGAATCTTAGTAATTTAACACTTATGACAAATTGAGACAGAAATGCGAAATATAGTACATAGCTACAAAAACAAGGACTTGAATTATTCTAACTTCACTGCATATATGGCACAGTGGGTTAAGCAGTAGCCTAGCTACCTAACCTAGTACAAAACAAATGAGAAACGGCAATGAATTGCAGTAAATCTTAGAGTTCGAAAAAATGGTATCAATGACTGCACATGTTCAGGTCAGAGGTCAAAGGTCATAGTCATTTCGGAGGTATATCGACTATGCTGAGTCGAATTTCGTTGGCCGTGAGTCTCTAGCTCTTACGGTTCTTGAGTTGAAAGATGTATATCAGACAGATGGACAAAGCTGTTGTATAAGTTTTTTCGAGTATAAAAGCTAAGATGAATAGGTATCATAAAAAAGTTAAAATGTCATCCAATTCTTGTGTTAATCTCTAAGCCCTTGGACTCAGACATAATCTTTGTTATTGTTGAGATAAAAGTGGCTAGATTTCAAATCAATTTCAAACAGCATAATGTTAATGTATCCATTAATAACAATTTATACAAGCAGCAGTTAACAATCTCTACTAAATGACATATTTTATAAGTAAATATAAGATAATGATATAGTTTTAAGAAATAAATTAAGATTTAAGACTCATAAGGTTTTTATTTAAAGTTTAAGTGTAATTATTACCCATTAGTTCCCAAGGTGGGTCAGGTGGACCCCCAGGGGTCCACGGGAGACTAGACGGGGGTCTACGTTGGCGTGACAAAAAAATGGGGTCCACAATTCGTAATTTATTTGCTTCCGATAGTGAAGAACTAAAAAATGTTGGCCTTCAGAAGGTCGTCACATAGAAATTTGATCAAAGGATATCATTCACGTTCCATATATTTTTGGGCCAAATCTGAAAGTACCGGCCAGAAAAAAAACGTAATATTCGGATAGATCACAAAATTCCTATTATTTTTTACTATGATACCAAACTTGTGCGCCCTACGGTTATGTTGTTACATGCTTTTTAAATACAATGTGAAATAAAATGTGTTATTTTAATACATTTGGTCAAATATATTAAATATGAAAAATAACAGACAACAATACCAACAGCGCCTCATTTAGATTCAGTACCTTTCATTTAGGTGAAAAAGAGCAAAATTTAATAACATTCAATTGTATTAATTCATTTATATTTGTCCTGATCTAACATATACATCATCTAATCCTACTGCAGGTGAGGTGAGGTATGGGTCATGTCTAGCATAACCCATGTACCAGACTATGGTCATGGTATGAGAGCAGCATCCAGTGGTCCTCTTGCCGATATTGCATGTACAATAATAATGAGCTAATGCTCGAAGACCATTTGCTGCCCGATCTAGTGCAATGTACGCATAGTATTTTTTGGCTTGGATGTGGTGGGATTGTATTCGTCCTCTTATAATCCACAAGTCTTCCCCTTCAAGTTCTCTGACTATTTTCAGAGGAATCCCACCACTGAACTCAATGATAAAACCTACGTCGGATTGAAGGTGCTCTCCGCATTTTGCTTGTTTCAGCTGATCCAACCGCTGACCAAGGCTCTTTTCTTTCTTTCTTTTCGTGTGGTTAGTGGCCAACCTGTTGTCAAAAGTTGTTCAAGCCCGTAGGCCTCTGACATGGCTTAACGCTGTCAGCTGTCAATTTTACAACAACCGGGACCGACTTTTTACGTGCCCTCCGAAGCACGGAGACGCTCAGATGAAATATCACTAAGCGGTCACCCATCTATAGACTGACCGCACCCATCGTACATAACCTCGCTAATCGTTTACCGATCAGTGAGTGAAACTAGCTATGAGATCAAGGCTGAATAATATTAAATCTTCTTCTGTCAATGTTGGAAAATCATTAAAATCTGCCATATCCGCAGCCATGGGTTGGAACTGTGCTCGCCTCCGGTTTAAATTGTGTCTATTCATAAGATCTTCCAGTGTATTGGCCATGTTTATTCTTCACCTATTATTTGAAGGACATCAGAAGCATGAACGTTATCCACTATCAAAACGTGATAGGCATTTATTAATGCAGCAGCAATTCTAAAATAATCCATCATATTGTGTAGTGTTATATTGATGTTGACGTGTCTCAGCAGCCGGAAATCTCTTTTAAATCGGCCATTTACGACTTCCACGACCCATCGGCAAATAGTAACAAGTCGCGACTTATTAGCTTGTTCTGTTGTAAGTTGCGTTTCTCCAAGGAGCTATGTCTCGTGCATCTTAGCGGTGTATCCACATCCTTCAAGGGTGGAAATTGCATCTCTGAAGCCACGGTCCAAAATAAATACGTCCTCATTTTGGTGAAACCATTGAAATATACCGTCGCCATGATCATTTTCATTTTATACAATCGCATTATTTGCGCATCTGAAGAAGTAGCAGCGTGTGGACTAGAAACTTCTATGATGTGCCCGTCATAACAGACAAACAGAAACGGCTTTGATAAGTTTCTGAACTTGTGGCTGCTATAGGATGTCCTTTGAAAAAAGTAGTTTGAACTCTTTTGAATATATATATAAGTGCCATCTACAATTGTTACCTATGTCTTTTCTTTCGTCGGTAGAACTCCCCGGGTTTCCAAAAATCCTTTCAGGAATCATAAGGTTCCTCCGTGCTACATCTTCCCGGGTCATATGGTCAAAGCCTAAGTTAGTAGGAACAAAGTCCTGCAGTAGTGCTTATCTGCTAGTATGGAGCATTAGCGAGTAAGTGGCTTCGCTGGTTTTAAAAATCGATGCTAGCCGTGCATTTGATTCGCCGGTTCGCAGTTTTGCTAACAAAGATGCTAGAATAGATATTTTGTTTCTTCTTTGATTTAAGCTAGGTGTGTTGGCTAATAAATCAGTAAACTGTTCAATAGTCAGGCCAGTCCAGTCATGAAATTCTTTTTCATTTATTAGTTCATAATGTTTAACCTTTTGAACGCCACGCCATAACGGCACCTCCATGTCCTGTACGCCAAGCCCGAAAATCGATATATTATATATTGTTTTTTATTATCAAATATTTCAATAACTAATTATAATTTTGTTTGCTGTATACAATTAAGTAATAATTGGGGATTCAATTTTTAAGTTGTATCACTAAAACACAGAAAACTAATGATTTAATATGTTTATTTTGTATTTTTCTGTGAACCGACAAATAACAGTTTTGTCGAGTATAGACGACGTTAGCGCACAGGGCACGCTTGCGCATGTCGAGTATAGACGACGTTGGCGTTCAAAAGGTTAAAATCTAAAACTTCTGTGCTGATATGGCTCATTAATAATCTTAGAGCACAAACAATTTGAGTTGCACTGAATCCTGCGATTAAATTGTCTTGCAAAGCAAATAAATGCCATTCACCTTGCTCAAGGTGTTCACTGCATACACGGCTATTTTCGGTTGTGAATAGGCTGTAGCGGCATCACATTCGTAGTATGATATCTTCGGGTATTCTGCGCCTCATTGCATTTTGACAGTGTTGAAATACACATGTATTCGCGCAATTACCGGTATGGCTGAACCCGGGTAAAACGGTTGGTGAAGCATGAGGCTCAGCGTTGACTTCTTCGTCTGCAACGTCATGATCCATTTCACGTCGTTGTCGGAGATACTGACGCTCAGCCCGTTGCCATCAGGGTCGACAAATAACCTCTGTAGGTTCTTCCTGTAAAACAAGAAACATGTATTATTCGTTGCACATGTACATGACCCGTGATATTCTAATCGTTTTGTTTCTTAAGCAAGAAGGGTTCGATGTCACGGTGTATACATACAAGGTGATACAATGATTAGTTAAGTACAAAGGTGTAGGTACTTATATAGAAACAAAAACGTGTGAAATAAATAATGCTTAGTAAATAAATGGTCAAAATGAATGAGTTGATGGCAAGTGACCGAATTATTTGGAAAAAGAAAACATACTGCGCCGACCTCAGATAAACTGGGATACAGGCAAGGAAATGATGAAATAAATAGTCAAAATCATATAAACTCTAGGTAGGTAAAGGTCTGCATATAGAATGAAATAAAATAATAAATATTCATACCTGTCGAACTAATAGATCTTCAATAACAAACTGTGCAACCTCCGAAATCCGTATGCTGTGATTCTCGGGAAGTCCAAGTAGAACTTCGACGATCACCGACAGGCGTACGACACGAAATACACAATTGTGCACTCATAACGTCAGTTAAAAAAATAACAATAACAAAAAATAACTACAAACAAATAACAACAAACAAGAATAACTATTGAAATTAAACTACTTTACACGGATTTTATCGCGTTGTTTATTTGACATTATATTACATAATTTTGAAAACTGTTACACTACTACTACCTACTATTAAACTTTACTAATTTTTAAGCTAATTATATTATTATACTATTACGTGTATCTCTCACTCACTCTATTATTGTTATATAATTTTATATATTAGTTCGTAAAGGTACGTATTAAACAATGAGAGGCTACGCATTTTAACGACTGGTATGGTTTACACACTATTAGAACTAGGCTTAAACTGGCGGTAATGGGTGCGATTACGTTACACATCTTCGAGAACATTTTGTAGAACTCTTACACATGTAGGTTTCCTCACGATGTTTTATAATTCAATACTGTGTGTATTAAACACACATAAGTTTGAAAAGCCCGAGATTCTTGCCTTGGTCTCGAACTCGAGACGTCTACGTAGCAGACGAACGGTTAGCCACTACGCTGCTATCGTTGCCAAATCTATACTAATCCTAAAAAGAAAACGCTTCTGATATCTAAAATGTCTGTGTTAATGTAAAAGTATGAGAACGAAAATAATTGTTTGGTGAAGGTATTATTAAGAATTACGAATTGTAAAGGAGATGGTACACCAACAGATTAATTACACTGTAAGAAAAACGTTTCTAAGCATGTACCTATACGCTACTGAGGGCCCCCAGTAGCGTATACATGCTTAGAAACGTTATTTGTTCAGGTAAATATAAAACCAGTCAATTGAACCGCCTTAGAAGACACGTTAATCTAGTGAAGACACGTAGCATTCCGAAATCCATGACATCGAATTCGTTTTTACAATTAAAGAAAATTTTTTTTTTGCTTCTCTGCTATCAATATATATATATATATATATATATATATATATATATATATATATATATATATATATATATATATATATATATATATATATTGTTACGCCCAGTGACATCTCTCGGTATTGTGGGAAAGACTTGGCAGTTCCGTCTAATAATTTATTACACCGCCATCTATTGACATCTTACGGAACTACGGTTCGAGAATTATACAGAGAACGCTGGTACTTTCTCGAATCATCGTACTGTTTACATACCGGGTATAGCGTTACTAGAAAACTCTAGAAACGCTTTACCCGCGTATAAATAGGGCGCACGCGCACCGCTGAGTCAGTTTACAATCGTAAGCGGTCAAGTGTTCATCGAAGCGAACGGAAGCGAAAATACTACGGAGTTTGAAGCAGTACAGTGAAAAGGTGTGGTATAGTGTTTGTTGTGTTTTAAATTTAATTGTGTGTTTGAATAAAACGTGTTTTAGTCGGTAATATTGTTTGCATTCTTATCCGTCGAACCCAGCACGTAACAATATGTTATATATTCTACTATAAACAGATAGTTTGGGAGGCCTTGTCAGGTCAAGTGCAATCTCTGGCGAGGATAGCTACCTACTCTTTGCATTTAAATGATGAGATTTCAAGAAGAAATAGCAGTGTAGGTACGCTTCACTGCTCAGCCTTATATCTGTGCTTATATCATCTGTATTATGAACCATTTTCTTTTAATGACAGGCTCAATAGCCTCGTGTCATAATATTGTAGAACGATAGTTTTCCGATTCGATGCCCGGGTTGCGGTAAGTGTTTAAGTAATTATTTTTCTGTGAATTAAAATATAGCAAACAAATTTTTGGTGTACTTATTAATTAAAATAATAGGTCATAAGTCATAACTGCTTTTTTGTTAAGACGTGGTTTAAGTAGTCACCTCGGTACCTACTGTTAATGCTTCGAGTGTTGTGGTTTCGGACTCGACAAGGGACAGATCCACAATTTAATTATTATTTTTCATTATTTTCAGGATGGAAATTGTCTTTAATAATACTTGTTAATAATAAACCTAGGCATTAAATCTCTGTTAAATAATAATGAGTTAATATGTACTACATTCCTAATCAATGTTGAAATCTAGGTTATTCGTGTCATCTAGCTATACGTACTTATTTGCATTGTCCTACGATTGTTAAACGACTAGATACACTGGCGGCACACAATAATTGCCCTGATGATAAACACATGGCGCTCGATCCAAATGTCTTGGTAGTGATTGGTGTCGTGTCATTACATTAGTACCTAATTAGTAGCATCTTACGTTAAATTATTCGAGCCAAATTACGTTTGTTTGATCGATATTACTATCACAAATTGAATTTAGATTTTATAGGTCTTAAACAAAGCTTGCGATGTTGTAGGTACATACAAACTTACGATTACGTAATTATAATGTTAGATGACGTTTCATCTAACATTATTATAATCTAATCGTAAGTAACGTAAGTATCATTTAACGTAAGTATAGCTGTATTAAATTTTATGTGGCTTTCGTAGTTCTCTTGATTTATTGAACCCCGTGCCCTTGAAATTCTGATAATATCCATTTACCCGGTGTGCACAACAGTTCTATTTAGAAAACAAGAGGTTGGTAATTTTTAGGATAGCGATTTTTGTATACCTACATGGATTCACGTCCGTATATGCCCGAAGGCGAAGGTAGGAATGTAGGTATTACACTCACATTCCACTAGCTATATTTTGTTAGCTACCATACGCAGTTCTAAAAATTTTCCAATAGAGAAGGTAATACTATAGCTCAACTCGAGAATCGAACCCTCACGATCGCCCGCAAACTTATGACTTAAGACACTGGACAAACGAGCCAGCGATTTTTTATATTCGATTCCAAAACGCATTGACTTATTTTGTAATGCACAATGTAGAGATCGACCTTATCCAATTGAAACAGCACCATTTTTCCTGCCTTGTAATTGTGTTTAAATATTGTACCAAAATATGTTATGACATCTGCGGTACGAGGACTATCTGCAAATAGCCACGCTTGAGAACTATATTTGCGTAGGCACCGCACCGCTTTTCTGGATGTCACTGCACCGAGTGCAGTAATTCTCAAAGCGACAGGCTGATATATTGTAGCGGATGGCCACAAGCTGCACCGCTACACCTCTGAACGAGCCAAGTGATCTTGTACCGCGACACGTATTAATGCTACGATGAACTAAATCAACATCCCGCATGTCTTATCGGCTTATTTAAGAGCCATTTGGATCCCTCTTATTTTATTTAAACTTGAGCTTAAAATTATTTACTATTATAGGTACTCAGACCAGGAATGTTTTTGCAGTTCACATACTTGCCGCGATTCTTCTCTTATTACGAGTATAAACTTAGATACACATTAGACGCCGGTATGAAATTAAGAACTGGACGTGTGGATTCAGACTTTGTACCTTGTCTTAAATTGTTGTAGATATTTAAAAACTCGGCGGATCATCAAAGTGAGCTTTATAGATTTATATTTTTTGTATCCGCGTTAACTATGTGCGGTGCGCTGACTCACATTTTACGTAATTTATATCTACGTGCTGATATATTAAACTCGGAAACAGAGGTTCAAAGCGGATAATATTCTGGCGAAGCTTGTTTGTGTTCGGCTTCGTTATGATCATCGAGATGTAGCAACGAGTGCCGTATATTAGGGTGCGTAATAAAACAAGTAAATTGGATTATAAACAAAATAAGCTTTATTGAGAAAGCCAGGTAGTGATGTGAAGCAGACATGGCGTGGTGAGCGCGTGCGGTGCCGCCGCCGCCTGTCGCGCTTCGTGGGCCGTGCTTGGCAAGCGCACCGGGCTGAATATCGCTGAAAGCTCCGGCGCGGGGAGAGCCTCGCTCGCACGCCAGTACCCCTCCGACCAGCGATGCTGTGCTGTCTCCGGAAATAGAGTACGTCCGTCGTCTTTACGTGCACTGTCGCGAACCGTTCGCAGCTGCAGCCAACATTTTAGCCATTGAATCGCGGTTAATAATAGAGTTGTCGTTAAATAATTTATGTCTTTCGTTAAATATTTCTTTCGCTACACATAATTTACTTAAGTGGATATATAGTAACGGCAATTCAATGGCAAGAGGCTTCACGCGAAATGCGTTCCTGAGGGAATGTGAGTCGCGTTGAGGCAACGTATTAAGTGGATTTGGTGATGCAGTGTAGATGTGTACAACGTCCTTAGATCGGCCGACCAGGTGCGCGAGTGTGTGTGCAAATGACTGATAGCCCGGCATAGCGGGCTTAAGTTAAACAACATGTGGACCAAAGGATTGACGCTATGGAGGTTTACGTTGTGCATGTTGTTCGTGGTGTCAGCATTCGCCGCGGCGGCGAAAGGTGAGTCCTTGTGTCACGCTCCGTGTGGGAGCAGATCTTAGCTCGCACTCTGCGTCACCACATCGCTGCTATTTTCGGCGTAACTTGCGCTGAAATTATGTAAAAAGCTCACGTATGTGCGCTATTTTTGGCGATAACCTTAGGTGAAGTTTTATATGACAAAATGATCTAGTGACCGAGATACAAACAGGTTTTGTCTATTCTCTGATCTGTTTATCAGAGTGTGTTGAGTGAAGGTGGAGCGCCGCCGGCCGCCTCGCTACAACGCAAAGCTAGATACGTAAATAGAAATACAGGGATTTGTCGTTGTGCGTCGCCATCTTGTGAAAAACGATAGGATCGTGACGACATTATAAAAGTATAACATGGATCTAGGTCACGTCATAATTACGTATAGGTTATAGTTTAATTAGAGAAATAAAAAAAGTGAGTAAATAATTATATATTGCATTTCAAGACACAACATTTTCTTTGATCTCGCAAGGTCGAAGGAAAATTACGTTATATTTAAATTTAAAACCGATTTAATTGCAATATATATCTTGAATGAATTTAATTCTTATTTACATTCTATAATGGCTGTGCAACAGAGAAAAGTAAGCTATGTGCAGTTGTAGGTATATCAATCTCAAATATTTACTACAATATTAATAAATCGTCTTAACTCCGTAAGAAAACGAGATATTTAACACCAACATTGTAAGAAAGTAGGTATTGATTTATTTATATATACTTTGGTGGCAGTTTCATGTAAGTCAATGTCAATTAACATGGCCTACTATATAAAACACAAACATCTAACTGTGGACCGACAGCGACGCGCCAAGGCCGGCCGCTTTAACTGGTCTCTCAAAATACCATGGATGTGAATAGCCAATATTTAATTATTTTATTCAGGCTAAAATAAATTTTTCACTGTTGACGGATGCTATTACATTGATGAGACAGCTTTACAGTTCAAGTTTTTCGATAGACTAGAATGTATCGCGCGGCACCATTCGCATTTTTTTAAATAGGTTACTTGCTTATTTCTTGGGTTTTAGTTATTATCTTACCAGATATTATAAAATATAATAAAATTCATGCGAAAATACCGCTGTCGGTATATGTCGGTTTATTATAATATTAAACATAGATGGAATGGTGAAACATTGATCATACACCACATTTTATCCTAAACAGAATATAAATTGGTTTCAGCAACACGCCGGCGGAAAAGAAAATTCACCGTATATAATAGTTTTCATACATAATAACTTTCACCCAAATGTTCAGCTCAGTAAAACCTACAATGCATATACTTGTAGTATCATTGACTATTCACATTCATAATAAATCATAAAGATTTTGTCAATTGCTTCCATCCTCCATCCGGAAGGACGGATGCGTCTCCTGCAAATTATTAAACGTACTGTAGATTCTATGTATGTCAGTCATACACTAATTAAGTTAATCCTTGGGCTTACATTTCATACAAGCATTTTGGTAACTATAGAGCTTATGACTCTGTAACTTTTTTGATTTATCGCAATAATCTCAGATACTCAATAATCGTCCTCTGTGCTATCTTTTTAATTAATTTTTAAAATGATCTAGGTAGTTAGAGAGACAGAGAAAGGTTTTCATCAGACAGACTCCACAAAATTGCTATGTTATATCTTAGCCAAATTGAAACTAGAAAAATGCTATGTTACAGGTATACATAAGGAGAGTAAGATATTAAAGAAAAGCATATGTGTGTTCTATATTAAAACAGGATGAAACGTACTACGACAATGATAGTATAGAATATTAACTGTTCCAACTGAAGTGTGCCAGATAAATAACTAACATTTTAGCAACTAAATACAAACGTACAGGTCTCATCTATCCAAATCATCAGGTTATCCAAACAGTTCTTTATTAAGGATGAAAATGACACATTTGGTTTGATTTATTCAGCAATGACACGATACAGGGATGTGATTATGGACCAAATTATTTTAATTGCCAAATATTTCATTGATGGAACAGAAAGGAATTAAAATTCGTAAGAATTTAATTTGACAAGCAGATATGCGCTGTGTAGGATGATACTTGGCTCATATTTTCTATGATACGATGGCTCAGGCATGTGCATATTTGGCAATTATATGGTTCGATTAAAAGAAAGAACACGCTAGCATTTGTTTAAACAATTAATTATTATTTGGTCCATGACGCCAAAGCGTTAGATATAGGTGCCAAAGACAAAGCAATAGAAACTTTTCCATTTGAATATTGCTCAATATCAAATAACATAAATACTTTTTCAAACACACGTTTTCTTTTATTTAAAAATAGCATGAATTAATAACGAGCGATAATAAAAATATAATTTTCACCTTGTTTTCAGCTGACGACGAAATACCATCGGAGTCACAATGCCGGCCATACATCGAAAAAGCTCTTAAAGAGCTCGAGTCAGGAGATGTGGAACCAGGTAAAACTATTTTAATAGCTTTTCAGTAATGAATTGTGTATCTGTAACGGAAAGTACTTATAGGTAAATAAAACTGTGCCCAATGTTAGCAACTTTTTACGCTAAAAGCAATTAAATTTATATATTTAAAAGATATTTTAAGTACCTACCTATTAATAAGAAATGATTTATCTAGTATCTGGGCGGCAACATAACAGCGGTGTGAATTTGTGTAATGGCAATATGTAATAACATGACTAATCTATTAGTAAAGTAGCAAATAATCATTTTACATACTTAAAATAGTTAATTAAGTAGATATAGTAATCCTACAAATAAAATAGCGAAAGTTTAAATCTAAATTTCTAACTGATAATTTCATGAACACAGTTAAATTGACAAATTGTTAATTTAACTGTGCTTTACAAATTATAGCATACCTAATTATAGATTTACCTCTATGTTGACGGCACCCTTCGTGATTACATAATTGAGAAAAGTAGTAGGTAATAACAGTTTTTTAGACTGATGATAACATTTAGGTAAGTTCTCAAAGCATTTAAATTCATTAAACTACGACGGCTTACCTATTTACGGACGATTTTTATGTTTTCAAGCGGGATTAAAACAGTGACTAAGTATACTTACAATATTATGTTGTCTAAATCAGTTTAGCGATTGGCAAAATAGATAAAGATATAATATTGTTTTCTATTTTCGCGAATATTATTCATTGAAATTAAACTGCTATATACGGATTTTATCGCGTTGTTTATTTGACAACTTATTACAAAATTTTGAAAATTGTTACACTACTTCTACTATTAAACTTTACAAATTTTTAAGCTAATTAAATTATTATTAAAACTATTTAGATTTAATTTATTTTTACACTTTCCCCGACGTTTCGGTTGCTTTTCAGCAGTCATGGTCACGGGGAGACTAAGATGGTAGTTGTCTCAATGTTCCAGTGTAGTTATTTCAAAGTACCCGAACATAATTTAATCATTTGTGTTTCTATTTACGCAGAATGAGCTCAAAGTATCATGAAGTCTAGCTGTGGTTTGCTTCTTCTTGGGTTTGACTATTTGTATCACTGGATCCCAAGCTGGTGGTACATTCCAACCATCTTCTCTATTAAAATTAGGATGTTTTTTGATTTCAATAGCCTCGCGAAGCATCCTTGGTAGGAATCGGTGTTCTTTAGCGAGAATCTGTGGTTTGTCAAATCTCAGGTAGTGGTTGGTCCCCTGTTGCACATGTTCACACACAGCAGACTTCAACGAGCGTTGGTGTTTTACATCAGCTATGTGTTCTTTTATGCGGGTGCCTATGTCAATATGTATGTCGGGTACTTTGAAATAACTACACTGGAACATTGAGACAACTACCATCTTAGTCTCCCCGTGACCATGGCTGCTGAAAAGCAACCGAAACGTCGGGGAAAGTGTAAAAATAAATTAAATCTAAATAGTTTTAATAATAATTTAATTAGCTTAAAAATTTGTAAAGTTTAATAGTAGAAGTAGTGTAACAATTTTCAAAATTTTGTAATAAAGTGTCAAATAAACAACGCGATAAAATCCGTATATAGCAGTTTAATTTCAATAGATAGAGATAGTTAACACATATACTTAATATTAGTATGGATAATCTTAATATGGGACCAGACGGGTCCATGACCTAGTGACTGCGTAGGTTGTTTAGTTAGCGATGTTGACAAACGTCACCATAATCATGGTCTTTGAAGGTTGACCATTTAGAAAAGTTCCTAAGTACGACCGACTTTTCGGGCTCTCGGAGAGAATATGAAATTGATAATACCTAATTTAAATAATCATCTGTAATAGTCAGATGGAGTAGTCTTCTAATAAATAATTATGTTCTTTGTTGTCCCTTTAACTATGATTACTTATAATCTTCAAAAAAATAACGCAAGAATAAATAATCTTTCGGTTTGGATCGCAGTATTAAATATTACAAATATTAGACTAAAACAACCCCAATACTTTAGACAATAGTTAAAGTAGGATGATTTATTCATGTAGAATCAAAACTATTAGATCTACAAACTAATTCACCATTGTTTTTAATACACATCTGAATTGATTCATATTTTACGTGACTTTAGAATTTGTCCTTAATTACTGAAATAGCAAATATCACGTATTTAATTATGGCGAATTCATGTAACGAATCTAGAATGACTCTAAACCAGTGGTCGGCAACTTTGTCATCCAAAAGAGCCAAATATAGACAATCCACAAGTGAAATCTATTTGAAGAGCCATTTTTTTAACTTAAACTTTGCTTTACCAGGGAAAATAATTACGCAGAAGTTAGGATTACAATTACACTCTCGAGCTTGCCTTTGTTAAATAAGTGTAAGTTTAGGTTACAGTGAATTAAATTAAATTTCGTATTATATTTATAAGGTAAGATAATAAGTAATATTCTATGCCTACACTAAACATTTCGTAGGAGAGCCGCAGCTGAGGAGTTTAAGAGCCTCAAGCGGCTCGCGAGCCGTGGGTTGCCGACCACTACTATAAACGAAATAATATTGAAAAAAAAATTTGCATTTGATTAGTTTATTTACATGTTGTTAATAATATTTGTGCATTATTATTACAAAAATATGCATTTTTGTAATAATAAATTTATATATATATGCATCATCAAATGAGGTGAAGGAAAACTCCTGTAATTTTTTGATATTAGTAATGACCTAAAATTAATCTGAATCAAGTTGTGAGAATGGTAACTCAGAGATTGTGGTTCCTTTTACGCGTTCTGCCATCTCTTTCACGGGAACTGTACAGAGAAACTGTTTTACCTAATACCATCATAACTTTTCTGCCATCGTACCATTTTCCACCTGGAAATGTTCCTGTCCAGTACATTACGATTTCAGCATCCACATCTACCCCGTACGTACAAGTTCTAGGATAAACTGCCTGCCTCAGTGTTTATCGAACGCTAATTTTCTTTTGACGAGGTGTAATGATAATATTGATATCGCAGCCGGCGCGGTGGGGTCAGGACAGCCGCCTGGCATTGCTAAAGTTCCTGGGCGGCGGTTACCACTTACCTACTGCTAGGTGGGCAACTGGCATGTCTGCCAGTAGAGGCAAGAAAAGTATTATTTCTGCAACAGCAAGAAAATTCGTCCCTTAGCCATATCAAAGTAAAGCAAAGGAAACAAAGAAAGACCAGAGGCCGTACTTCCGCTTCTTATAGTACATAATCATTGTGATGTACGTAAAAACGATACAAAGCCACAAGTTCTGTAGTGCGATGTCTCGTTTTGTTGAATGATATAATAATTAGGTATATTATATAAGAGAACAATACGGCACCAAGACCGACCATTCTGCTCGTATTATTATTCGTGCTCGAATGTGCTTGGTAATTAAATGTATAGTTACTATGCCAGTAGTGTCAGTAAGAGAACCAGTAGGCCATCAATACTATGCCTAGGACAAGATTCGTGATATTAATGGTTGAAGATGCCCGGTTCGCTTATTGGTTTCATTCCTTCATCCCGCGTCAATATTGTAAATTATAATTTAATAACAATATAAAGGCAATATAGAATATAGGTATATATTAATATATCCATATATCAATATATTTACACTGTTGATTCACATTAGGTATACTAATATGTACTTCTAAATTTGTATACACATTCATCAATAGTCTTACGCCCCTATACCCCGAAAGAGTAGGTGGGTGTATTTCATTCACATGGAATTTTATCCTACGTAATGAGGAACCTAATGTCGCGTATCCATGCCAGGTTCTGGTTTGTGTTTATTCTTGAATATTTAGAATAATAACACTTTGCCCCACCCGGCAATTCAACACGAGATCTCATGCACAACAGTCGCATTCTTTAAATACCGCTGTGCTACCGATGCAGTCTAAATATAAAGAAGTAATCAAACGTTATATTTATTGCCACGAATATTTAACTAATGTCTGCAACTAAATATTAAATATCTTCGGACACGGTTAACTAAATTTTAAACACAAATATTAAAGACTTTAAACTTATTTATTTATTAGCCATAAAATAAAACGCAATTTGAAAACGCGTAAACGTTTAACTGCGTTTACTATATTCCGTAATCCGTTTTACCGGGTTACAAAACTGTTAGCTCGGTTGCGGGTGCGAGTTGAAGCTATCTTTACTCTATGGTTGCTATTAAAAGTGACCTCGGCGAAACTACAGATAATCTCGAATTGACACAAGTTTGCCGGTGTTGAGATGTCAGATCTATTTTCATTACGCGAACGGCTGCGCGTCATCGATGTTAACAAATGTTAACACTAACTAAATAATAGACGGCGCTGGATAATAATAATATTCTATCATCTTCTTTCATTCAAACCCCATATTGAATTAGTGTCTGGGCGTATCAGGAAGCTGATACACGTAATGAAACTACGACGCAATACGGCCAACAAAAAAGTATTACATCTCGTATATGTAGAATTGTGTGAATCAGTTATAGGGTACTGTATAGCCGTATGGGGTGGAATTGGGACAACCACGATGATACAATTAGAAAAAACTCAAAGTTCACTGCTGAAAGTCATGTACAGAAAGCATTTTAGATATCCCACAGAGTACCTTTACAATGAAACATCTGTACTTAATGTTCGGCAACTGTATATTCTTCAGTTAGTTCTAAAACAACATAAGAAAACCATCCAATCAGCAGAATATACTCAACTTCTTACACAAAACCACCTTTGCACAAAATATGCAAGAGTTTATGTTAAGTTACATATTTATAACAAAATCAGTTGTTATTAATTAGGTTGTTTCTTTTCTTTTTTCCCCTAAATCGTTTTATATTTCTTTTGTATTTTATTAAGTATGTTTGTTCGCTTTTTCTTTTAAATCACAGTAATCGTATAGTCGACTCACACGAATCGACCCAGATTGTTTTTTAAGTAGCAACATCACTCAAGGACTCCACGAGACAGGCTCGACCTAGTGTGGATTCCACAAGTAAAACAGATTTATGTTTCCAATCAATATATGTATTAGCTAATATTGAATTAATGAGTGTAATAGTATTTAAGGAAATGTAAAAAAAGAATCATGATTCGGTAAATAAATGATTATTATTATTATTATCACATACACACAACACCATCTAGCCCAAACTAAGCAGAGCTTGTACTATGGGTACTAACTAGACAATGGATAAACATACATACATATATACTTTTTTTTGTAAATACATACCTACATATTATATATAGAAACACCCAGACCAAGACAAACATCCATGTTCATGCACACAAATGTTTGACTTGTGCGGGAATCTAACCCGCGATCCCAGGCGTGGCAGTTGGTTACAATAACCACTATGCCATCGAGGCCGTCATGGATCATGTAATATTTCGTCCATTGTAAAACACATAGACACTTTACGCCCATATAATATGTACGGAAAGTTTTCAATATAAACATAATTTATATGTGAAATAGATTATAGGTTCTCGATAAACGAAACGGCGTTATTTATTGCGCATGCGGCCGCGTAAATGTTTTATACATAATATTTGCATAAAATGCTCGTCTATAAGTCATATTACATAGTTATAATATTCCAGACAGCCGCATAAATTACAAAATATAGTTTAATTGTCATTGTCCTCTAAAACGTGTTGATGCTTGGGCGTTTAAAATTAAACGTTTATTTATAACGCGGAGCGTAGATATTCACTTCAGAGCGTCAAACCAGAGATATGAAGAGCTGTTAATAAAAAATTATGACTTTAAAACGACTGTACAATAGATCACTCAAAACCCGGAATAAACGTATCAATTATTACGTGAACCAAATAATTTAGGTAGTTACAATTAAGTTGCACTTACATTTTATAATCTTTATATCATTCATCTAAGTAAACGATGCTCTATGCATAGGTACTTTTAACCTTTCTGCATGATAGGATAACTTTGTACCATGCAGGGGTAACTAATAACCCAATTGCAGGTATAAATACCTACAACTTGTTACAAGATTTGGCGCGAATACTTACATTGACATAACTTTGGATAAGGTGCATAGGAACTGTTTTTGGCTAATAGCCTATTTTCTAGTACAAAAGTAGTACAGGTGTATGTACTATCATGATTGCGTGGGTGGATAAACAGCTGATACATTCTTAACGGGAACAAAACGGGATGTGCGCCATCGGTACGATTAATACGTCAACGCCGCTATCCTTTACTAACGCGATTTCAAGCGTGATTTTCTAATCCCAGCTGCTTTCAAGGTTCTTTCACATCCTCTGTTTTATATGTTCTACATAGTGTAGTCATTTGTGGTTGTGGGTGTAATTTATATACAGTAATAAACCATTTTGTTAATTTTCCTCCTATGTCATCATTGTTTTTACTATTTGTACAACTAGTTTAAACAATGATGATATTTATGCCAATATAAAAGATGAATGGCAGACAAAGTCTTAAAAAAACAATGAGCTATGCCAAGATATATCATAAATATCATAGATACCTACAATATAATATGTTATTACAGATTCCGCCGAAAAAAACGACAGTAGTGAAGTAAGTGTTGACGATGGAGATAATACGAAGGAAGCTGTTTCGGCAGAAGCTGAGACGGTCGCTAGTGCAGAAGACGGTGCGCCTACAGTGGAAATAGCAGACGAACCGTACATCGCTCAAGGTTCCATTGAAGAAGTGGAAGGTGGATCTGTCGACACTGATTCTAAAGAAGAGGCCGCGGCAGGAGACGTTGATGGCGCCAGCAATGAAGAACAAGCTGACGAAACTGCTACTGAAGGAGACAGCAAAGAGGAGACGGCATCTGCTGATGATGAAACAACTGAACAAGGTGAGTGATGCTCTACTATTTTATTGACGCCCACGACTTCATTTGGGAAGTGTGTATTCTATGTGCTAGATAGGTAGTACCAAAGGTACATGCTTACCAAAATAAATCTTACGAAGCACCTTTTCTATATGCTTAAATATTGTAAAATACCTACTTTCAAGTTGTTTTAAGTTACATAATAGAATCTACAATATTGCAATTTTACCAACATTAAACCTTACTTTAATTCACACTCAAGTAATGCCAGGTTCTTTGTTTTATTTGTTCACTGAAGTTTCCGAAGTTTGATTAAAAATTATTATTTATAGAAACTTTAAATCCCTCCACTTTAAATAATTAATATAGAGACACCTTTGCATGATTCTCTGATGTTTCCTAAGTCGGAATGTCTAAAGCCGTGTACGGATTGCGCGTTTCAATGAACGCGGAATCAAGGTACGTTAAACACGTGTCTAATTAAATACGCGTACAGCACCTGTATGGACTGCAGGGAGACTAAACGCTGGGTGGATACATTTATTCCAAAAAGAAAATAAACGGAACTCTTGAAAAAAGAAAGAATAGGTTGTGATAACAATATAGGAATAGGCTTATGTGTGATATAAACGTTATTTACTGTACATATTTTATTTTCCTTAGCAAGCAAATTGTTATTTTCTTAACAACTGTTAATAGTATTATCCCATTAAACTCGGTGAAACTCGTAGAGTTGGAGTAATTCTTTACAATTTTCATTATCTAAAATCGGCGAAAACGCGTGATACAGTTCGCCGTCCAAGTCCACGTAGCGTCCCCGACAGACCGGCACGTCGTGTCGGCGTCGTAAGATTGGCTCGTGAGACACGCCGGACACGCGTGCTCAAAATGTACACGCGTAGCTGCAGGTATGGATTGTGCGTTCCAATATTTGCGTAGCTAACTACGCGTATGTACATTGGAATGCGAAGTCCATGCGCGTCTTAATAAGGAGACTAAGTGCAAATTGTAAAGTTTCCAGATACTGTAGCTTGAGCGTTGCGTTGATACTTCAGGTATTCAATCAGCCAATGAGTTACTTTTAACTAATTCCGGAGCGATCGTGCGTGTAATGCTTCATACTAATTCGAACAATTCAAAAAACCGCCACTGATACCGCTCTGCCTGCGCTGTGTATGTATGTCTCAGTATTTTTACGGTCGTAAAATCGATTGGCGCTGTGTTTGTTACTATGATTATGAGTTATAACACTTTGAATGAACGCATATATTTGACGATGTCCATGTTCCGATATATTTGTGCAAGATGAGTGATTTACATAATTAGAAGACTTTGGTTGTATTAATATCATTGATCACTTTAGGAGTTCCTATATATCTGGATATGGTAACTGTCACTTTATATAAGAAGCTGTCTGTATACCAGTATTTTAAGTAGGTATTGACTTTTTCTAATCGAAAGAAATATTTTATTTATTTATTTTTATACAAGGATTTTTATGTTATTATTTAGTTGCAATGTTGTAATATAGATTATGAATTACAGTTTTTCTAGCAAATAACAATTAAGAAGTATTTTAGCTAAATTTACACAGTAGGATGAGTACATTATTTGATAACTGAATTCAACTGCTATAGGCACAATTGAAGAATAGTATAAAGACAGATAATATAGTCTTACGTTTGCGCGTATGTTAAATATTGAACTTACAAGCAACCGAAACGTTGGAGAAATTTTAATCTAAATAGTTTTATAATTTAAACAGCTCAAATAATAGTAACGTTAAACAGTAGTAGTGTCTATTCCACTACTACCGTTTAACTTTACTTTTAAAAATTATGTATAAAATATTTTTAAATAAACTAAGAGGTAAAATCTGTATTTAGGTAGTTTAATTTCAATTAACATATTTAAGTTTTCCCATCAGTTAAGGTTATGTGTTTGGTTCCAGAGAGTGCAGAACAAAAGGACGAGCCTAAAGAAGAAAGCGACGACGCTTCCAAGGAAGAATCCGATGACGACAGCCAGGAAGTAAAGGAAGACAGCAAAGAGAACGAGGATGCTAGTCAAGAAGCTGGAGAAGAGTCAGCAGGCGATGACGATAAGTCAGCCGAAGCTGCTGATGCGTCTGAAGAAAGCAAAGAAGATGAAGATAAGACAACAGAAGACGATAGATCTCAAGAAAAGGCTGATGAATCTCAAGAAGAGACGGGTGAGAAACAAGATGACGACTCTCAAGAAACAAAAGACGACGAATCTAAAGAAGCTAACGCTGATGCTGAATCTGAAGAAACAGCCACATCTGTAGAAGAAAAAGATGAATCAGGGGAGGAAAAAGATCAATCTGGAGAAGAGAAAGACGATTCAGGTGAGCAGAAAGATGAATCTGGAGAAGAGACTGCCGAAATCGGAGAGGAAAAGGATGAAACGGCTGAGGACAAGGAAGATTCAGTAGAAGACAAAGATGCGACAGCGGAAGAAAAAGATGCGTCAGCAGAAGAAAAAGATGGATCTGAAGAAGCATCCGTCGAGGGAGCTGAAGGAGGGGTAGAAGACAAATCACAGGAAGAAGAGGAGTCTGGGAAAGATAGCAAGGAAGAAGATAGTGACAAGTCCGAAGAGGCTGCCTCTGAGGGTACTGAAGAAGAGGCTGAGGCTGTAGAAGAAAGTGGTGCTTCGGAAGATGGAGGCGCTTCAGATGAGGGTGAAGCATCAGAAGAAGGTGAGGCTGGTACAGAAGAGGAAGAGGAAGACGAAGGTGCGCCTGAGGAAGACTTATTACTGGTTAGTGGCATTTGGACAACTTGTTTTACACGAAATGTTAAGATGAAATATATTTATAGTTATACGTACTAATTTTATTAAAATTATACAGTAGATATGCCAAATACATTTAGAAGGTACTATTTTAAAGATATACTCATCTTTTCAGGTTGGCGAAATTCCCGAAAACCTAAGATCACGTGACCACATCACCAAAATTTTGAGATTAGACGAGGAAGCAAGCGAAGCGGAATTAACTATCGATAAATCAGCTGATATCGTTCTTAGAGACCTGAAGAGGTTATATGAGAGTTCAATCAAACCTTTAGAAGGCCTTTACAAGTATAGAGACTTGAGTAACAGACACTTCGGTGACCCAGAAATTTTCTCCAAGCCTTTGATACTTTTCATGGGTCCATGGAGCGGTGGCAAATCTAGCATTTTGAATTACTTAACGGGGCTTGAGTTTACGGAGTGGTCTCTCAGAACTGGTAATCACTTTATTATAACGTAGCATATAAAAATAACTGTTTTAAAAAGTATAGGTTATAATTAGCTTTTTGTCTTCAAGGGGCTGAGCCATCACCAGCATATTTCAACATTCTTATGCACGGCAAAGATCCTGAGGTATTAGACGGCACTCAGCTGGCAGCTGACTGGACTTTTTCGGGACTTCAGAAATTCGGGCAGGGATTGGAAGAGCGTCTCAGGGGTTTGAGATATCCGAGCAAGGTTCTAGAAAAAGTACGTCTTATTTCTTTTAAATCGGCAGAGCATGTGTTTTATTAGAATTATTAGGCGTTAGTTACCTATGAAAGGCAGCATTTTTAATTTTATTACGATTAAATTACTTTATTTGTGTTTGCATTGGATTGGATTTCAATTATTACCTACATATTAAAATAATTTTAAAATAGAGGAGGTCAATTCTTAAATTAATTTTATTTCGTAACTATTGAAATTAGGTAGTTTTTTATCGCTCAAAGGGCGAAGAAAATAAACTCTGGGTGTTGTGTATTCATTGTATTTAACTCCATCCCATCAATTATATCTAAAAAATATTCGTGGGAAATACCTACTTTATGCTAGACCGAATCATTAAAATGGAAGTTGCATAAATTATCTCATATTTAAAATTCTTACATTGATAAACTAATTCAACTGATAAAGCGATATTATCATATATTTAAAATAATTTCAATGTCACGTTTCGGTGCAGTATACATATTAATAAAACTATACAATAGAAGACCATTAAAGTCATATAATTTAGATCTCATCATGAGTGAAGTGCTTGCTGAATATCTTATCTGCAATGTTTATTTTCAGGTTAACATCGTAGAAATCCCTGGCATTTTAGAAGTAAGAAAGCAAGTATCTCGTGTTTTCCCCTTCAACGACGCTTGTCAATGGTTCATCGACCGTGCCGATATCATCTTCCTAGTGTACGATCCTTCTAAATTGGATGTGGGTCCCGAGACTGAAGCTATACTCGACCAACTCAAAGGCAGGGAGTCTCAGGTAAGACATAGCTCATTTATTTAGAAATGTATCAGTTTTTACGCTACTAGTTATTTGTCATATTAGAGTCACACACAAATAACCAATTACAAGGGGGAGATATAGCGGTAATTTTTAATCAAGCTATGTTTACTGCTTAATAGTATGTAATATACTTATACATATATAATATAGTCAACTATGGTCGTACAAATAAGTTCGTGTTTGTAACGTGATTTAGTAAATCATAATTCAGCTATTTGATTATTTTACATGCTCGACCCTTAATATTTATTTTTAAATATGAAACGCCTAGGTCTGCCTGAATACCTTTGTGACAATAAATACCAAATAAGTTACTGTAAAAAGATTGCAATTCTAACACTGAGTAAGACCAAGTTGTAATTCTTGATGTATTTCACTAGACTCGCATCGTACTAAACAAGGCGGATACAGTGAAGCCGGAGGAATTGATGCGCGTGCAGAGCGCGTTGATCTGGAACATCTCTCCGCTGATGAGCTCCGCGCAGCCGCCGGTCATGTACACCGTATCGCTGTGGTCGATGCCGTTCGAGGCCGGCGCGCCCGTGCGCTTGCTGCAAGCCCAGGAGCGGGAGCTGCTGAGGGACTTGCGGCAAGCGATTGACAAGCGCATTGAGAACAAGATAGCCAGCGCTAGGAGATTCGCTGTGAGTATACTCATTAAACTCAGCAGGGGTAAGCCTCTCACCAGCTGGACCGGCGACCTGGTAAGGAGGACCTGAGGGAGGGAGGAGGTGTGGAAAACCTTGGGGGAGGCTTATATTCAGAAGTGGACGTTTTTTGGATAAAATGATGATAATGTTACTTATTAACGCTTATCTACATGCATGACACAAGAGAAACATACATTTCCTTGTATTGGGATAATGTTTTAATTTCTATTCGCAATACGCAAATAAATTATGAACATCGTGAACCAGTTTTTAAAATATTGCATGTATTTATGCTGCAGGTTCGTGTTAGGAATCACGCGAAGATGGTCGACTGCTATCTGACTACTTATTACAACCACAAGACAATTTTCGGCAACAGGAAGCTCATCTCAGACGCCATTATTGAAAACCCTCAGAATTATCACATCTACGAGGGTCTTAGTACACTCACCAATATTTCAAGGTACGTAAAACGTTGCACGTTTCAATGTCTGTAATTCTTTTCATTACAATTGACAATAATGATAATGATGAAACGTTTATGTCCAGGTACGACTTGCCAGACCCGGAGACGTACCGGGATTTCTTCCGGTTGAATCCCCTGTTCGAGTTCCAGCAGCTGTCGGCGACTTGCACGTACTTCCGGGGCTGCCCCATCACGCGGCTCGACGTAGCCATCGCATACGACCTGCCGGAGCTGGTGGGCAAGTACAAGAAGATGGTGGAGACCTCCACGCCCCAGGGAATGCCTAAGAGTTGATGGCTCCGCGAACGAACGAATCCTGCACCACACTTTACACCCGCTTTTTAATTTTAGCCAATTGGATTGGACATTATTTATTTTGGGCACATTTTGCATTTCTTTATCTAATCGGGCATCAAATCATTACTTAGATACGTTTTCGTTACATCGCATTTCTGTATTTATCTATAATTTATTTTGCTTAAAATATCGCTTGTTCCTGTTTTTGATATGAATGATGTCGTAACGTATGATTTTATTGTGATTTTTTCGTGCGTTTATTAGTGGTGATGATAGAAAAGTAAAACGCAAGACAACTTCCAATCCTACTTTTGTGTTTTTATACATATTGTCTCAAAAATGAAATAAATTACTAGTCATTATTGATGAAGTTTGTTAGTTTCTCTTGTATCTTTTACAGTATGGTATTTAATGTGGGTATTCCTGCGTCTAGGTCTAATTAGATTCCGCACTTGTGCGGGGTTTACCGTAATTATTTCTTTGTTAGTTATTAATGAGACACAATGTGACTATGTACTTAAGTAAAAACGAAATAAAAATCATCGGTCTTTTATTTCCATCACAACTCATCCCAAAAACCCAGAGCCTCGACGGCACGGCTATTCATTAATTACTATAAGAGAGCCTTCAGCTAACCTATAGCCCAGCTAAGTTGAAAGCTCTCTTATAGTAATGAATGCTAGGCTAGTGCCTTAAATGCTTACTTCCACTAAGTCGACAGGACAACTTCGATGGATAAACGAATACGTCCAACGACCCAGTGTAGACTCCTAGTCTGATGTACTAAATAATTATATAAGTCCTATTCAGAGCTGATAAACAGGCCCACTGCTGTGCACGGGTCACTTCTCGGTGTAAAAAGGCTTAGGACATAGTCCACCCCACAGCCCAGGGCAGGTTGGCAGATTTCACAACTTCGAAAACATCATGGCGAACTCACAGACATGCAAGTTTTCTCACGATGTTTTCCTTCGTCGTTAAAGTAAGCCATAATTAATTAATACATTACGCTTAGCTTCGTAAAGTCAGAAGTGCGTGTCTTAGGATCGAGCTCGAATCTTTTGCGTGGCAGTTCAACGGTCTGCCATTAGGCTATCAACGGATGACGCCTAATTCGACCAAGATCAGCATTGATCGACCCGGTCGTTTGCAACAATAGATAATATACTAATATTAGGGTTATGGCTCATTTATACTGGCACCTTCGGTTTGCCTTAACCTTGGTTGACTTTGACTGTGAATTGAGTTGCCAGACGACTAAGCGTTTACGTAGTGGTCGTTGTAAGAAATCGGCTGCCCATTAAATTTGTCCTGTCGACCTAATGCAAGGAAACCATTAATTAGTCCCCTGTGATACAGGAAATATTCTTAGTGTAGTTTCATCTTTTTAAGGGAAGATTATTTTTAAAGATTTTGCGGCTGCAAGATAAATAAAAAGTGAAAACGTCACTGCTCAGCTAGTGAGCTATGTTACGTAATAATGTCTCATCTTATATAAAACAGTAGATTGACGTCAGTATTTCTAAATAATATTCAAGTATGAGTATGGTAAAGACATGAAATTATAGTAATATATTATTGAATTAATAATTGGATACAGGACTGAACGCGTCCCGCGACTTACGTCAGCCGCTTACGAGTCGTCTACGATTATTTTTATCATTTTGTATAGATAAAGATAAAGATAGTTTTATTTGTTAAAACATGAGTTTGCACACATAATAGGGATACAAGTTATAAAATACAAAACATAGTAAGTAGCTCAGTCATGTTTTGCCGTTAGGGTGTACAAATTTTAAATATAAATCAAGCAAATAAATGTAACAAATATAAAATAAAATAAAATAATTCATATATATAAGTATGCAAATTAAAATTAGTTTTTAGTTATTATATAAAACAATTCTTAAAGTAAAATACGTTTAATGTTGTATAACTTTTCATTTATGAACTGGATATGAAACAGTAAGCTTTTTCAAAGCCAAAAAGTTAAATAATTTATTTATTTAAACATTAGGTAATATTTTGCTCCTTCTAACATAGGTATATATTATTATTATAAATTATTGAAGCCATACAGAATACACTTTTGCGCATGACCTTGCATTATGAAGGCAAAGTCTACTATTGTCCCATCTACTACGATCGCCTCTATTAGATAACATGTAGCTTTAACATAGTTCCTATGCATCTTTTTTGAGCATTGATTGCCAATTCCTTATTGATAGAATTACCGCAGAAAATAATGGTGGAAAGATATATTTAGCACTATTCAGTGCATAATTTATACATAGCGTAAGTAGATTTGCTGGCTTCTTTTCGTGCTTTCCAATCTAATATTTTATCAACAATTATACCCAGATATTTAGTGGTGGTAACTGTATAAATTTTGATGTTATTATACTGTATTATTAAATAGTCCCCTGTGATACAGGAAATATTCTTAGTGTAGTTTCATCTTTTTAAGGGAAGATTATTTTTAAAGATTTTGCGGCTACAAGATAAATCTATAAATAATAATAAATCACAATCTCGTTGGCTAAATTATATAATGTGGGGTTTTCCAGGTTCATATTTAAGTTATTATTTTCCAACCACTGTATCATTGAGATTAAGGAATGGTTTATGTTATTACTGTAATAATATATCATAGGGACACGGCTTGAGCTGGCAACTTGCGGAAATATTATTTCATCAGTCATGTCTGAATACTCGATTATTGCCGCGTATTTAACTTTTACGCATATTAATTCGCTAAAACTAAAAAATCCTGATCAAGCTCAAATCAGACTCGCCTACCGATGATTCTGTACTTTCGTATATTATGGTATATATTTAGACTACCGTCACCGATTTCAACATAATGTTACGTGCTGGGTTCGACGGATAACAATATAAACAATATTACCGACTAAAACACGTTTTATTCAAACACACAATTAAATTTAAAACACAACAAACACTATACCACACTTTTTCACTGTACTGTTTCAAACTCCGTAGTATTTCCGCTTCCGTTCGCTTCGATGAACACTTGACCGCTTACGATTGTAAACTGACTCGGCGGTGCGCGTGCGCCCTATTTATACGCGGGTAAAGCGTTTCTAGAGTTTTCTAGTAACGCTATAATCGGTATGTAAACAGTACGATGTTTCGAGAAAGTACCAGCGTTATCTTTACGATTCTCGTACGCATACCTACTACGTAGTTCCGTAAGATGTCAATAGATGGCGGTGTAATTTATTAGACGGAACTGTCGAGTCTTTCCCACAATGCCGAGAGATGTCACTGGGCGTAACAATAATTAGCAATGGGGGCTTCTGTCAGTCACGTCACAAATAACGTGTCTATAGAGTATGACGTCTTTGACGTCCTTACTATCCACTAGTATCTACGTTTAAGACTACGCCAAACGAAATGTGCCAAAACAGGCGGTCACAGTTAAGTGAATAAAATCGACACTTTTTGTTTAATACAAATATAAAATATACATTTACCATAACAACGAATGTGTTTAAAAAACTTAAAATAATTAATATTTATATTATATATATATATATTACATTTTATTTGCACGAAAAATGCTAAAACGTAAGCTCGTGTTACGTGATTTTTAGATTATAACAATAGAAAACTATCCTAGTTTACAGCTTAAACGAAACATAAATAGTTATATTACAATTTGTCCGTCCCAAATATGTAAGTTATTGTTTGAGAATATAGATACATATTTATCAAAAAAGCACTTCAAATCCTCCATACAATTTTACTATGGCAGCAGCGCGCCGGTTTGAATATGCGCCGCACGGGCTCTGTCATTATCTGTCTTACGCTCGGCGCAGTCTTAAGGAAGAGTTTAAGCGCGATAGTCCTTACTGCTGAGAAAATAAACTGTGACTGGCGGAAGGATAGACAAGATAGCACATTAAGGGTCGCGATTTTACCGTTTTGATACGGAACCCTAATAAAACGCGCGATAAACCATTACCACATTCCCAATCTGTATCATAGCGCTTTAATACAGACGACGTATAAAAGTGTTTAGGCATTACCTGAGAAGACTTAGCCGCTTGGTTATGATCATGACTGTATCATAAAAATATGTTCGAATTCATCAATAGCCGCTTCACACTACTTATCATACTTAGCTCTGCGTCTCCAAGTCAAAGCTTTGGTATGGTCAATCCCTAAAAACGTTCATATAAATCTAACAATTTCACTCAGTTTTCTTTTTTATACAGTCGCTATCTCTTCGAGCCATTTATTACATCAAATATAAGAATTGATTAGATTTTGATATTGGGATAAATTTTCCTGGCTGGATTTTGCCGGTCCGATTTGTTTCTTAATAAGAATACGACTACCTGAAAGACAGAATCTCATAAAAATGTACTTATTGCTTCACCTATGCCCCGTCAGCAAGATCAGTGAAACCCAACCGCGCCGCCGGCGCACAGTGGTCCGGATTTCGAAATTAGTGGACTTCAAGATGTGGAGTGCTAGAGGCGAGAACAAGGACCTTAAGAAAGCAAAGAAGGACCTAACGCAGCGTGAATTTAAATAACAGATGGGACTGTTGGTAGACATCGTTAAACAGGGATTCGGAACTATCAATGATGGCAATACTGCCAGAATTTTTTTCAGAGACTACTAGAAGACTGCACATATCACGAAGATAGATGAAAATCTTATCAAGCATTTCGCAGTTATCATGCAAGTCATATCCTCTGGAAATACCATTAATATCGAGAGATTTCGAACATACTGTAGGGAAACAGCCGAGCTTTTTGTACACCATTACCCATGGTATAATATGCCAGCCAGGGTACACAAGCTCCTCATTCACGGTGCTGACATTTGTAAACATTTTTCTTGTCTTCCCATAGGTATTTTGTAAGAAGAAGAAGCTGAAGCAAGAAACAAGGATTTTAGATATGCAAGAGAACATCATACAAGGAAAATTAGGAGAATGCAGAATAACTAAGATATTCTTCATGCGTTTTTGATAAGTTCCGACCCCATTATATCCCACATCAGACCAAAGTATACAGAATCTAAGAAATTGCATTTATTTGAAAAAGCTTTTGAGTTGCTAGATTCTGCGGTAGAAGAAGAAATCGAGGTATAAGAAGAAGAAATCGAGGTCGAAGAAGGTCCAGTGTACATGACAGATCCAGTCCAGTAGACTTTGGCATGATAGGTGCTTTAACATTCTTTCAACAGCTCTTTTTAGAGCTACCATATGTTTTTATGTTTCAACTACAACATTATAGTCAAAATAATAACTTAGCTTACCAAAGTCCACTTTTTCATATCCAGACCAGAGTTCTTATGTCCGACTCGCTCTTGAACAGATTTATATACTTAAAAATACAATATTTCGGAAATAATAAAGTTGATTCTACCCATACATTTAGTATGGAAAAATTGTAAGTGTTTTGGACGCCAAAGCGGCAGGGATGTCATAATAATCCCAAGGCACGAAATGTCAAGGATTACCTATGCCTTGTTTTTTTTTTTTTTTAACCTGTGGGAATGCATGGCGCATACCCCTCCGCGGGGGCGAGCGGAGGGGTTATGTCGGACTCGCCGGGGTAAAAGAAGATGTTAAGATGATAATGTACCTCCCGGAATACCGACTAAACCTACCACGGTGTTCCTCGACAAAACCACTATCGGCGGGGCCGCGCGAATCATTTGCACGTGCGTTCGCGACCCCGTCGAGGTTTCGGCCCGCCGTATGAAACGGCAGGCCACTACGCAAAAGACCTACCCTATAGGCACTTCTCACAATTATCCCTACTGTTCCCCCTAGAGGGGAGACGGACTCGACACAGAGGCGCGCGTGGGAACACGCACGCCGCCTCTCGGACCTGGTGCTGAACGGATGGCGGGCAGGCCCACAGAGCCCACCACCCCCAGGTCAAACCTCAGGGTGGCTGGAGGTCGGCTCGCGCCCTCCGGCGTCCGGCTCTGCGGTTGGGGAGAGGGTTTAAATGCTCCCTCTCCCGTTCCGCCGAAGGATTATGCCAATTATAACGCCTACTAACCGCCCCGCTTAACACTCTTACCGTTTTTGAGATTTTTACACTTATTACTTTTCCTCCATAAAAAAATCCTTTTTTTTTGTATGAATAAGTACTTTATAGCAAAAATGCTGGATCAAAGTTATTTATATTATCAAATCCAGTAAGCAAAAAAAAAATTCAACGCCATAGGTCAACTTTGATCCCTAATTTCGTCCACTAATTTCGAAATCCGGACCACTGACCGCAGCTAGAATAAAATATTCGATCCGTTAAGAAAGGCGTGAAAATTGGGTTGATACTTGATAGAGTTGCACAGTTTTAGATTTCAATTACATGTTTTTAACGACACTTGGTACTTTTAAATAATGCATAAATAAAAAACGACTATATACTGTTAAAATCACAAGTGTTAAATAAAAACAATAAAGTCGTTTGAGTAATATTTTGTAGTGGAGTGATGAAATTAAATATAAATAAACATATTATTTAATTCTTACTATGGTAACACGTTATCTTATCTGTCGTCTCTCACTTACACACTGCTCTCACGTCTGTCTGATGAATAGAAAGATACCGGAATTAATTTTCTCTATTTACTCCTTAGTAAATAAAGTAATTTACATTTTACAGTATTATAATTATAATAAGATTTAAGTTATGCACACAGATTTATCACCCCATTTACACACCGCTGAATGCAATGTTGTGATTCAAAAGTTAATAGATTGTCATAACGAGGTAAGGAGACAAATCTAAATTGCATAACATTTTGTAAGTAATAAAATGAATATTTTTGTGTCTGTTTCTACATTTCTATTATTCTTTATATTATTCGTTAAATATTGAAATGATCAAAAAAGATATGACTTTAAAATAACCTCATTTCTAAGTTTCTATAGGCATTGTAAATAGGAACTGTTTGTTTATTTTCTTAGACTTATTTATTAAAAATGATGCTTTTTGTTTGCAGCATCCGTTCAGGAAGTTTATAGGATATTGCAATGACTACGACCTTCAAATGAGAAAATGTTTAAAAGCTGAGAGAATTGAACGGCAGAAAGCAAACCTTGAAGATTCCCGTAAACGTCACGCTGAAATTCGAGCTCGAATATTAGCTCAAGAAAGGTCTCATCAATAAATCAGCATTTAATTATAATATTTAATAATGGAGTCAGATAATGAAAAATATGATATTCTAGATTCAATACCAGATTTAAACAACTTAAAATCATTTACTGAAAGATATTTCAGTAAGCGATATATTATAGACTTTGACAATGTAAAAAACAATGATATTATGATCATGTTTCATTCAAACAGGATAGCACTTCTAAGCCTGGCTCCAAGTCACTTCTTTTTTAAGAAAGATCAAGAGTACAAAATTAACTTTTCTGCAGGCAAAGTTGACAGGTTGAGTAATTCTGTGAAGGGTAAAAGTAAGAAAGGTGGTCAGTGTTTGGTGCCTAATTCTGTAATTTGCAAAATAGAATATACTGACGGAACAAGTTTTAATGTACCTTGTGGCATGAAAGGTACATTAGTTGAAGTAAATGAAGAATTATTACAACATCCAGACTTGTTGAAGAAAATGCCTGACTCTGATGGCTTTATTGCCATTATTTTGTCAAGCATTGCTATTTCTGAACAAACCAAGAATGAATTGCTAACACATGAAGACTATCTAGATGCATTAAAAACAGTTCATGATGAAAACAACTAGATAATTACATGTAATTTGGAGGTTAATTGTGTCTATTTAATTTCCCTGCTTTAGACGGTCAGAAGTCTTTATATTTATTAATGGTCTGATTATTCCTTTTATATAAGACAGGTTTACCAAATATTTATATTAAGCAGAATATACACAAATATTGTTGCGTATATGCAAACAGAGAGTTTACAGTTAGCCAATATTGTTGCCGATGATGAAACACATTTTAGGTCTATCTCTACTCATAATAGATATATAATAATATACAACTAATGTTTAGTAGTTTATTAGTATGAATATTATAAACTGATATGCACCATAATATAGGATACTGATACATGCTTTGGTGCAAATGAATACTAGTTATGTTTTCAGTGCCTGTGGTCTCGAATTGTGTTCAAAAGAAACCAGAGAGAGATCTATATCTTCAGCCTATGGTCTAGAAGCAGGCAGGACAAAATGTGTTGGTGCGATAAATATGAAATTGATAATTATTTAAAACTCTTTCTTATCAAATATATTAATAATTGTTAATCAAAATCAATATTTAATAACATTTATCGTAAGGAGATAACAACTTTGGCTCTTTTTCCCCACCCTGGTACTGGCTAATTGGATGGTGATAGATTAGCATGAAATCTAAATATGTTACTGTACTATAGCTAAGTAAAATGGGTGGCAATACATTATCTATCACCAGTATTATTTAATAAGTACTTGTCTAACAACTACATTATCTTAAAAAATGTAAGATAAATAATATAATCATCATCACATAAATTATGCTGCTTTTTGGGCTTTTTACGATTGTTTTAGGTCAGTAATGCTTTACGGTATTATGTAGGTTGGTTTTATTGAATATCTGACAGCACGGGTTATGCAGTTTAATTAAAGAGTAGTTTAATAGACAGGGTGTCCGGTAATTAATGGATAATCTTTAAATGTCTTACAGTAGACTGATGGCCGTACAGAAAAGAAAGTTGAAAAGAAAGAATAAAAAAAATGCAATAGCTAGTCATACTTTCGACTGTCTATCTATTAGCATAATTAGTATTAAATAATAAAACAACAAAAAACCTATGGAATTCATTCATTGATGGTCGTTTTGTACAAGAAAGTTAAATAGGGTAATAAAAAAAAAACATATCTTATATATTAGGTAGTAAGCAGTTAGGATAGATTTATTCTTTTTTCTTCTGAACGACCATCAGTTCTACTATAAGTCATTTCAAGGTTATCCATTAATTACCGGATACGCTGTATAACCAGACCTACACACAATGAAAAAAAACATCCGTCCTAAAGATATTAAGTCACTACATCAATGCCTGTGCGCCGAGTGTTGTGGGTTCAATCCTCACACGGTGTAATAATTTGTGTAATTCAAAAAGTATGGACTCTGTATAGTTTTTACTTATTATTTTAATGTTTGTGTAGTCTTTCGTCATTTTCAAATACCTACATCGTTTTGTAAGAACCGTCGAGAATTCGTTTTTAGAAAAACTGAATCAGAATCACAATGTGCGTGTAAGTTCGTAGCTTAAACGGTAACATCAACCACCCAGATATTTCATCAATCCATTGAACATAAACTGTATGTAAGCCAATGATTCATTGAAAAAAGTGATGAAACACTGCACATTATCAGGTTATTTGTCTCTAGGGTCGTGTTGCTAGCAAACACTCCAATACTACTACCATGTAACATAATTAGCTTATCGGGACTTTGTTACTGATCGACCGCTGACCTTTTGAACGAGCGACTGATAATATAGATATTGTTTGGCCAAATGTTGTAATCATATAATTGAAAGAGTTTGGCTTGTGACAATGTCTTCTGTGATACTTGGAAGAGCTTCCCTCTTTCCACGAGTTATATCTAAACAAAAAGTGCTTGGGACATCCTTGCGTTCTTACAGTGATAATAGTAAATCAAGAAGGACACCGCTGTTCGATTTACACACGAAGTATGGAGGTAAATTAGTTGATTTTGCTGGGTTTCTTCTTCCAGTTCAATACTCGGACATGAGTTTGTCAGCATCACATTTGTTTACCAGAGAATATGCATCCATTTTTGACGTCTCGCACATGTTACAAACCAACGTACGAGGTAAAGATTGCGTGTCTTGGTTTGAATCAATATGTCCTGTTGATTTAAAAGGAATGCAGGAAGGTTCCGGTTCCCTTACAGTTTTTTTGACTGACAAAGGTGGCATTATAGATGATTTGATTGTGACGAAAGTTAACGAAGAAACTTTATACGTAGTATCCAACGCAGGCCGGATGGAAGTTGATAAACAGCATATGAAGGAAACGTCCGAGATATTTAGAAAACGAGGTAAAGACGTACATGTTGAATTTTTAGAAGCAAGCGAGAGGGCGCTTATTGCTTTACAAGGACCGAAAGCTGCATCAGTACTGCAGACCATTACAGATATTCCGTTAAAAGATTTAATGTTCATGACCTCTACAGTGGGGAAAGTCGCGGGTATAGAGTGTCGTGTTACTCGTTGTGGTTACACAGGCGAAGACGGTGTTGAAATATCTATTCCAGCAGCCAACGCTGAAATAGTTACAGAAGCTTTACTGCAATCTAACGACGTTAAACTTGCCGGGCTTGGAGCACGAGATTCTCTACGACTGGAAGCTGGACTGTGCCTGTACGGCAACGATATCGACGAGACTGTAACTCCTGTTGAAGCAGCTTTGACCTGGCTGATAGCTAAGCGAAGGAGGGCTGAGGATAACTTCCCAGGATCAGGCATTATCTTACGTCAAGTAAAGGAAGGAGTATGTAAAAGGCGAGTAGGTATCCGAATGGTAAGTGGTCCACCGGCGAGGAAAGGTGCCGTCTTGAAAGTCCCAAAGACATCAGAAACGATTGGAGCAATAACAAGTGGCTGTCCGGCTCCCTCTCTCGGCGGTAACGTTGCCATGGGATACGTCGCCGAAGCTCTTAAGAAAGCCGGTACTGAACTATTGGTCAATATTAGAGGGAAGGATGTTTCTTGCAATGTAGCTAAAATGCCATTTATTCCATCAAAATATTATGTTAAAAAATAAAACTTGTTAATAAATGAAATTATACTTTTATTTACATATTTTAACAGACATAACGATCCTTAACATAAAATATTTTCCGCTGCTAACCCTTCATTCAGGAGCTCTAACGAAAACAATACATTTAATTACCAATCAAATTAAAAACAATAGTATATTAACATTAGTTATAATACAACAAGTCTTTTTTTGATAATAAAAGGCCATAATTACATCTACTACCTACTTACCTGCGTCCGTCCACAAACATACAAGTAAAATTGGATATGTCACAAGGAATGTGAGACATTTTTGCACTTTACTGTGTAATACTGTTTATAATTTCTTTATACTACAATGTACTTAATTATCACAGGAACAATTCACTATTTTAAATGGAATGATCTGGTTATCTAACATATTCGACAATACATACATATCTATAGACAAGGGGTCTAAAACGTGATAGATAATTTGTTATACAATTATTGTGTCCATAAAGATTAAAGACGCGTTTATTGGTGCCTATGGATACTTTTAACAGTAGTCATTCACGCGCTGCCGAACTTTAATGTCGACTATACTTTCTAAAGACAAAAAATTGCTGTGATGCCAGTGCAGGACGCAAAGGCGAAAAACTATGTTCTCTAACTGGCATCACAATGCCTTCTGACGGAGCGTGCGAGCCTTACCGCAGGAAAATATGATATTATAACAATATACCTGTTGGCTACCAATATTATCTATAGAAATAAAATGAAGGTATTTATCATCCATTAAAATGACGTTGTCTTTAGGAAGTCATAGTAAAGGGAGTAGGAAAGAGTGTAAACGTTAATTTATTTCAGACATAAGAGAAGAATTTAAAAGATTCGATATTTAAAGCCAATAAAGGTGTTCATTATTATTATATCATGCTATAATAGATAATTTTCATATACCTATATTGTAAAGACGTGAAATGGAAGTCAGTTAAGTTTTAAAATATGTCATTGACTCTTGGAAGTCTCATCATGGAGTAATTCAAATGTAAAGCCGTCGTCCTTTATTATGGATTCAGTTAGGTATCTTTCGGATAATTGATTAAAATTGCACTTCATTTTTTATACAAAATTGTTATAATGTCGAGGAGAATGACATCTCTCTAATATATATAGTAAGCTATTTCAACGAAGACGACTACACCCGTTGTCTATACGTTAGCTATACGAGTCGCAAGTTTAGAAAAGTTTTATACATATTTTATATATGAAATACTAATAATATAAAGTATTATAATACAATACATGGGGCTTGAGCGATTGTCATAGTTTTAACACAGTCTTAAGGTTACTTATCAGTTCTCCTTGAGAAAAATTGTATTGCATTGTAAATTACCCTCTAATATTTTAAATTTTTATAATACTTGAACATGTCTTCGTTTCTATATATATTAAGTACAAATAATTTGTAAAACGCTCGTAAAGTAGTAATAGAACGCAGCAGTTCGCTGAGTACAGTCGGTCGTCACTTGAACTCTGGTCCATTTTTGAACGTTGATTGCGCAAGTCGTGTAAAATCTAAGCTCAGTTTGTTTAGTCGTTCCGAGTACTAGAAATAAAATAAGTAATCATATGTTAAGGAATATAATAACTGTATTCAGTCACAAAGTAAGTCTAGCATAACAGATAAAGCAAGTGATTACTAAGCTGCTCACTAGATAGTAAGTTTACGTTACGCATAGTTCTGGCTCCCTGAGGCGTAAACTATATAGAAAAGGCGTGAGGCGACGGCACAGCCTAGGCGTGCAAAAGATAAGGCATAGCCGCTATTTAAGTTATACAAAAGATACGTCAAAGGTGTGTCATTATACAGTTTGATTTTGTTGCGATAACAAGTCTTCCTCACAAGTACTATATAAACAAGCAACGTGTCTTGCTTGTGCTTAGGTCGCGTTTGCATAAGTATGATTCACGACACGTCGCTTTCTTAAATTTTTATGGAAAAGTATGGAAACATCTATTGCGCCTGCGCCGCACCTTCACCTTATTCCATATCTATAAAATTTACGCCTTAAAATTATACAGGCAATGTCTGGGACCAACTAAGCCGTAGCCTACTACAGATGAAGCGAGAATAGGAACAGCTATTCCGTGCTTTAGCCAGAACGCAAATCTACTTAGCGACTAAAATAGACAGAATAGGTGACCAGGATTTTGACATAGGATGGCTCGTTAATAATATAGCACTGGTCACCAGTGAAACGATAAAGTAGGATACTAATACTGCGAAAGCGATAGGGTGAGAGAAACTGATGGTAAGAGAAGCCGATGTCGCATATTACAGTCATCTGTACTGCAAGCGTACAGATTACAACACGATAAGCCTCCTGCCTCTGGCTAAAATACAATGTCTGTGACCCTATACCCCGGTTTCTAAAAGTCAATCATCACAGTAATCGGTTAACAGACGGTCAAACGCATGTCAACTGTTGTAATTGGTTAACTGAAATAGCAACAGCTAACAATATCTAACAATATTTGAGTATGATTTTGTTATGTCATTGGGAAGTATTTCAGAAATCGGTGGCAATTTGCTCTTTGAGAGTTGTAACGATAAAATATGAAATATGTTGAATGTGGTAGTTTATAGATAATTAATAATAATATTTATTTTGGAGTATTGTTTCTCGGAAATCAGTCTTTATGAAGGACATGTAAAAAGACAGTTAAAGGAAATAGTATTCATAAAATAGTTGTTATTTAATATGGGTGGCATGGCATGGGCAGTGAAAGTATTAATCCTAACTAGTATTATAAATGCGAATGTGAGTTTGTTTATTTCACGACTTAACTTCTCAATCGATCATCATGAAATTTCGCGTAGACATTGACAGTGGTACAGAAAAGGACATAGGGTACATTTGATGCAGGAAATAGTTTAGACGCGGACAAATACTAGTGAAGATATAAAATATTGTTAGTAATAAGGCTAATGGATGTATTAGAAGTATGATGTCAGCTATAAGCGTGTACTTACTCTCAAACATTATCTACGACTTACGTCAGTGTCTTGCGAGTGATGCGCCTGCGCTTGTTTCCCTTTCTTCTCCTCTTGTACTCTACAATTGATCTGGTAGTTTATCTGATTCTGTAGCTTAATAAATATTTGCCTGTACTCGTCCTGTATCCTGTTCATTTCATTCGTGACATGCGCGTCTTTTTTCGTAACGTAATCCTGAAAATGATATATCTATTTTAATAATAAAATATCTTTAAATAAAAATGTGCTCTAGGTTTTTATTATTGTAGTTGTAGATAGTGACGAATGACTGATATGACTTAATGTCAATAAAGTATGAGGTTTTGTGTTTCGTGTTTGAAGTGTAATTGTGTTACACTACGCAGAAAAGCTCAGTGAATAGGATCCATTGGTCATGAATTTTGGAACTGTGATTGATCGGCTATTACACCGCGGTATTCAGAGTGTAGTAGACGTAACATTATGAATCGAATGGGTATGATAAACTTTTCATTACATTAGGCTGCCGTTGCCGTGTATCTTGCCTTAATAAATAAGCATTCTGATATATTATATCTTTTAAATGATTGTTTACACTAAGAAATATCACTTGAATTGACGCTTTACAGATATCGATAGGAGACCTAAGGTACTACTAAACCCGGAATCAAAAAGCACCTATATACATCATAGATATACCTAGGCAAACGTTTCTCGATCAGATCGGAGGCATTCTGGACCAAGGCCAAGTTACGAGCACCTTGAACCGACGGACGTGTACGAGGAATGTGATGAAAGTGAATAAAGCCCGAGAAGTGTGTCAGGATCGTAGCAAATGGAAATCCGTAGCCTCCGTCTGCCTACCCCTCTGGGAAACAGGCGTGAATTTATGTATGTATGTAGATAGATTACATTGTCGACGATTTAAATAGTGTAGTCAAGACTTAAATTGTTACACCATAATTACTAAAAACCATTTTAAATACAACAATAACACAAATCATGATTTATAAATAAATTTAAGTACAGTCAGAAGAATAATAAAAGTTCAGTATTACCTTATAAGTAAGTATAGTTTTCTTGGCATTCTTATACTTTTCCTGGACAATCTTTTGTTCTGACTGTAACTTCTCGTATTTCTGTTCCAACAGCGCTAACTTTGCTTGTAGTTCTGACGCTTTCGCCTTCATCAACATGCACTCTTTCGTGGAAGAACTACTTCTCTGTTTCCAATCTTCTCTCTCATTCTTTAAAACATCTTCTAGGGACCCTAGTCTTGATGCTCTCTCTTTATACCTCTCAGCTTTTAGTTTCCAGTCTAATACACTATCTTTCGCTTTCTGGCATTCTACTTGCAATTCATTATGTTCCCTTATAAGTTCTGATATTTCGTTCTCTTTAGATTCTAATATTTGAGTGACCTTCGCTCTCTCAGCAAGAATAAACTCTTTCAAAGCATCCACTTCCTTAGCTTTCCTCTCAAGCAGTTCTTTTAATTTAGTTACAGTTTCTATGTGTTCGTTTTCAATCTCTTTTATTCGTCGAGCGCAATTCATTTCGACTGTTTTCATTTCTAACGTAAATTTCTCTGCTATCTGATCTCTGATTGCTTTTTCTTTCATCATAAGGGCAGTCTGTAAAAATATACGACAAAAAGATGCATTAATCCAAGCTCAACAATGCTGAATAATGGTTAATTAGATCAGACGGTAAAATGGAGAGGTTTTTAAATTTGTTGTCCATTTTTTTTTTGTTTTATTTAAATGTAATTATTATAATGGTTATAGCAGTCAAACATGGTAATTATCAAAATAGATAATGGTCCTTTAGTTACAATGCTATTTTTGCATCGATAATGAACATTTCACCATTTCAAATTTTTGGGTATATGTATTTTATTTTTAATCCGAGGCAAGTAATATTTAAAGCTTTATATATTTTCCAGTAAAATTTGTTGCGCTTGGTTAAGATTAGCATGACCTCTAAGAAAACAAACGGAAAATATCTTGACTAAATTGAAGACTAATTTCTTATAAACTAGAGTCCAACATTGAATAAACATACAACGATGGTCGAGAATTTTATGAACACAATTTTTTGAATTTTTGTAATGTTTCCCGCGACGCAATAATTATTCCTAATGCGGAAATAGTCTATTTTGCAACAAAAAGAAATAAAAAAAATTTCTTATGAACACTAGAGTCCAAATAACACTTAATGGTCGAAAATTTTACACACCTCTATGCTCACTCAACAGTTCAGACGTTAAAATAATAAAGTACCTTGGCAGCGATGGCGTCGTCACACTTCTGCACCAAGTTCTCGATGCTGGAGTGGTTGGAGGTTGGCGCAGAGACGGCACACTCGTCCGTGTTGGTGGCGACGCTGCGCTGTTCCCGCAGCTTGTTGAACCGCTCGATGATGTACTGCTGGAAGAACTCCGCCTTGCCCTTCAACTCCTTCATTAGAGCCTCGTTGCTCTCTTGGTTAGCTGTATGAGTACATATATTAATATACTTTTGAAGAATTAATATTACGCTTGATATGGTGCCATATATGGTTACTAGTAATAGTGTGTAGGAAAAAAGTTATGTTTAAAATAGATGTTTTTGTTTCCGTAGCAAAAGCTTTTAGACCATATTTTTCATAGGAGTGTCTCTTCCTGAGAAAAGTTAAAGAACAATATCTTATAGTCAGTAGCTTTTCTGATGAATGTCTCTTCCTTAGAAAAGCTAAGAAAACAAAAGCTCTTAGTCCACAGGATTTCTTAAGAATGTTCTTTCCTAACAAAACTTATATCGACAATACTTTTATTCCATAGCTTTTCTTAGGAATGTATTTTCCTAAGAATAGCTAGGGAAAACAATTCTAACTCGTAGCTTTTTATGAAAGAAGAGACACTACTAAGTGACGCTACGAACGGCAAATATACCGTGGTGGTATACAACTTATAACAAAATCCGTATAATCTTAAGATATTCACCCAATTTGATAGTACAGTTGCTAAGTTGATCATCTAGGAATCGTATATGTTTCACATGCTTTTCACATTGCGTGCATGGCTCTCTTTCTTTCCTCATGGCGCACTTTTCATCTGTCAAATAACATTTTCAATTAAGATTTCTAATTGTAAAATTAGACCTAATGAATAATAATGATATCTTAACAATTGCAAAAAATATAAAGGCATTAATATGTTTTGTAATTGGCATTGTGAACTTTCGCGGCCACTTTGAGGTTTAGTAAGAAGTACATTAAAATTATAATAATAATCAAAATTTTAAGAGTACAACTACACAAAATAGTACTCACTCATCTTAACGCAAGAAACACCATCAAAGCTATTAACACATTAGCTATTCCTAAATTAACTTACACTTTTGGAATCATCCGCTGGACCCAAACAGACCTCACTACACTACAAAGAATTATTAATACCACATTGACTCAACACAGGAAACATCACTCCAAAGCTTGTATTGAAAGATTAACTTTGCCTAAAAGGGAGTGTGGTCGAGGCCTTATCGACATCACAAACCTTCACAACAAACAGATCACACTACTCAGGACATTCTTCTACAATCGTTCACCCCATTCACAACTACATACACAACGATATATGTCAGGCAGACACATTCACACCACCCTCTCACACTGATCAGACTAAACAAATGAACACAATAACTAAACAACAAAAAATTGATATGTGGACTCAAAAATCTCTACATAGCCGACATCGTCTCGATTTAAATAGCACTAACGTTGACAAGATAGCATCAAACGCATGGCTAAAGCAAGGCGAGCTGTTGCCTGAAACAGAATGCTTTATGCTAGCGATCCAAGACCAGGTTATAGACACAAGAAAATACAGGAGGTACATCATTCGAGACAGCAGTTTAACTAGCGATTGTCACAAACTACTTGAAACAATTCAACACAACACATCATAGGCGCATGCTAATCAATCACACAAAAGGACTATAAGCACAGACCAGCCAGGTAGCAGCTATCATACACCAAATACTTGCCTACAAACAAACTACAATCCGAAAAAACACCATATTACAAATACACACTCCAAATTATATTAGACTCACCAAACTTCAAAATGTACTGGGACAGAACTATACTCACAGACAAAACAATACATCATAATAGACCGGACATCACACTACACGACAAGCAAAATAAAGTTGTATATCTCATTGACGTAGCCATACCCAACACACACAACTTAAGTTCCACTCATACCAAGAAACTTTCCAAGTACGCAGATTTGACTATTGAACTCAAAACCCAGTGGTGAGTTCATACGGTCAATACCATCCCCATAATCATATCCAGCACAGGCGTCATACCTAAAACACTCCATACAAGCCTAAAAACACTAATCATCCATCCTCTTACATACACACTACTACAGAAAGCAGTCTTCTGCGTCTTAAATACAAGCAATTGTCAGAAAGTTTTTGTCTATAGATTAATTACCATACCACCAGAGTTGTTTTGGCCAAAAGCCCGCAATTCTGGCGAATTTCCACAGTAATGGGCGAAGATAAAACCAATAAAATATAAATAATAATAATAGTAATATTATTCTATAACATACACACAACACCATCTAGCCCAAACTAAGCAAAGCTTTTACTATGGGTACTGGATAATGGATAAACATACATATACACCGTTTTTTTGGAAATATTTATATATTGAATGTACATAGAAAAACCTAGACCAAGACAAACATACACACAAATGTTTGACTTGTGCGGGAATCGAACCTGCGACCTCAGGCGTGGCAGTCAGTTACACTAACCACTATGCCATCGAGGCCGCAACTTTTCGACTGATACTTGTTTACATCGGGTAAGAATAAAAATAAACTTGCTATATATCCACTAAATCTTGAATTATAGAGATAAACCATTCAAGTCCGCTTTCTTCTGCTTATCTTCTGATCAGCAGAAGAAAGTGACAAACACAGATCAGTATAACCTATACCAAACGACGAAAAAAGAAATGTAAAATATATAAATCATACCTTCTAAATACTTGTCAAGCTTTTCACTAAACTCCCTCTGCTTATCAGTAAACTCTCTTTGTAATTCCGAAATTCTCTTGTTGGCTCTTTCTAACTCTTCCTTCGAGTTACTTAAATCTGAAGTCAATTTTTCTATTTGCTGTTTCTGTTTCTCGAACCTCTGAACGAAGTCTGTCTCTTGTGACTTATAAAGTTCTTTCTCCTTTTGTATTTTAGATTGGATGTCTTTTAACTCTCTTGACACTGTGTCCCGGGCGCTACATACCTATAATAGTAAATCACACAACTTAACCATATAACTGCCGCTGCTGAAAATAGTTATATTCTTAGATATTCATAATGTACGATGTTCCACTTTCAAAAAGACAGATTATTTCGTGACCTAGTGCCAAAAAGCTGTCAGAGGCTGCACAATATGAATTTTGAAAATAATTGAAAATATGAAATAAATGCTGTATAAATATTATTTCTAAATTTCTAATCGTGAAAAATTATATATTAAGTAACTTCAACAATGCTGTTTTAAAAATATGACATAACACGAGCGTGTTCTCGAGGGTGAAAGTACTACTACTTCACAAGACTCCATAAAAGTCATGCAAGGCCTTTTTAGCACGGCGATTCCAGCGTATTGTGCCTGTAATTTTAATATCTAATGCGTGCAGCCAAATCACTACGCGCGAAAACTTCTGTTATACCTACTGACCGTCTTAAGGTTGTTCTGATACTACTCATACGCGGATAGAAAAGCGACAAATATTTTTTCTTTATATTGTATTTGACTCATAACTAGCTGGCATGATGCGTGCAAGCAATCCAACGTGCGGCCGCGTACTGAACAGTGAGAGCCACCCTAGCTTGCTAAAACCCATTCTACACGGTTGGGTCAAACGCCCAACCACCGTGACACGTACGTCGATGGCACCTCTTTCAAATACTCAAAACAGTACCCATACTGTCTATCTACCTAATAAAAAGATTGGCTATCTACCTTCATTTAATAAATACCTACTTACATAATCTATTATGTAGGTACTATATAATAAAATTAAATTTACCTACCTTCTTCGCTTTCCTTTTGTAAGCGGTACGCATTTATGTTCTATACGTTTTTTTGTGTGCATCAGAATGGCGGGTGTAATGTTACGAATCAGCATGAAATAAGAATGTATCAAATCTACCTTGAATCTACCTATGAAGAAAGCAATTCTACCTCTTTGAGTTCAGAGACAGCACAAAAAGAAAGTGAACCAACCTGACGTCAGGTCTACGGGTGTATTTCTGTTTCTGAACGAATATAAATCTACCTGTATACTACTTTACAATACTACAAACAAATATATTAAGGAATTAATAAAGCGGAATTTGTAAATAATATTTAGAAATTATTAAGCGCCTGGCAAATTAGATAATAGCAATTAGTGAAGAGACAAGCAGGAATCTAACGTTTGCTATTGCCAATTTTCCAGGCGCTTAATAATTTCTAACTATTATTTTCAAATTCCGCTTTATTAATTCCTTAGATTTAATAATTGTTTGTAGTATTGTAAGGTAGTATACAGGTAGATTTATTTATAGCCTAGTAATAAATCGTGGATTGCCACGCAGAGGTCTCGAGTTCGAACCCAAAGCGCGCATCTCTGACTTTATGAAGTTATATTATTATGTGTATTTAATAGTTAATTATCGCTTGCTCAAACGGTGAAGGAAAATATCGTGAGGAAATCTGCATGTCTAAGAATTCTCCATAATGTTCTCGAAGATATGTGAAGTTTGCCAACCCGCACTAGGCCAGCGTGGTGGACTATGGCCTAACTCTTCTCACAGTGAGAAGAGGCAGGAGGCAGGCAAGACAATAAAAAATTAATACAGTGCTGATAATCATGAGAACTCAAGTCCCACAAACAGGCAAGATCTCTGTAGTTCTAAAAACTCCGACAATGTTGCACGCTCGCTTGCCATTACGCGTCCACTTCGCGCAACGCTTCGATGAAAATGAATACGCGCGGTCGGGCAACAAGCTTCCACATGTTTGGTTTGTCAACACAACGCCCTCTATTCGCCCTTTGTTGCTAGCGCAGCGTTGGCAATCAAGGTCGTTTGGATGTCAAATTAATTTGTTTTTCCGACCAACGACCACACGATTATCTTTGGCGTCAGCTCAACCAAGTTTGACGTGACCGTAGTTGAATTGGGCGTCTGACCCGACCGTGTAGAAAGCGTTTTATTCATTAAGAGCGTTTATTCCGACGGAGCCGATTTCGCGGGTTTTTATTGTTCTATTATATTACAGCTAAATAACAATAAAAAAAAACTGTATGTTCAATTGTATGTATACAGTGGTGGACATATAATTAGAAACAGTACATAAAACTTAGGTAAACACAGAATGAACTATCGTTATGAGTAAAAAATATATAGATTAAATCACTATTAACTATGCCAGAATATAGCCAATGAGTTAAAAACTCATAAAATATATAAAAAAAATGGAATCTGTTCTATCTTTAATTATTAAAAGAGTTTAAATATTAATGATAGTTGAATTTCTATTACTGGCCGCTTGGACAACTAATTAGAAACAGTATGCATGGATCGCTCCATTTTTGAAATTAAAAAAAAATCTCTTTCTACGCTTTTTCTGTAGTTTCGGCGGCAATTAAACGTCAATTTGGAATTACGTGAATAATAAGATTTGTTAAAAATGGGTAAAAATAAGAGTTGTGACGATTCAACTAGGCAATTAATTGTTAAATTACATTTAGATCGAAAGTGGACTTATAGAAGAATTGCTAATCATCTAGAATATTCTGTGAAGAAAGTTTTAAACGCTATTGCTCATTATAAAAGAAACGGAACTACTAAAAGTGTTGTTAGAAAGGCTCGTCCAAGGAAAACGTCTCCCCGGGAAGATTTTCAAATAATACGTGTAGTTAAACAAAACCCGTTTAAAGGCTCCAACGAGATCAGAAATGAATTTTTTTCACCTGATGACCCAAGGAACATTTCTTCGAAACTGGTACGCCGCAGATTAGTGGAAGCTAAATTGTTTGGGAGGGTTTCTCGAAAGGTACAGCTTCTTACCAAGCAACACCGAGAGAAGCGATTATTATTTGCAAAGAAATATCTTAACTGAACCGTACGAGAATGGAAAAAATTGTTATTCTCGGATGAAACAAAAATAAATATGGTGAATTCAGACGGCAAACGCTACGTTAGATGTCCAATAAACCATGCTTTTTATTATAAATACACGAGGAGCATAGTCAAACACGGCGGTGGTAACATTAAAGTATGGGGATGTTTCTCTGGTTGCGGAGTTGGACCCGTCCGTAAGATTGAAGGTATAATGGATCAATTTCAATACAAAACATCTTAGAAGAGACAATGATTCCCTACACCGACGACCATTTGCCTGTGACCTGGATTTTTCAGCACGATAACGAGCCAAAACACACGGCCCGCAGTGTTAAATCCTTTCTTAGTGAGTAACGTGTTACCATGTTAGACTGACCTGCAAATAGTCCCGATTTAAACTCTATTGAAAATTTGTGGTACGTCGTTAAAAAAAGTCTCTGTTAAACGTAATTCCAGTCAAAATGAACTTTACGAAGCCTTTGTTGAAGCATGGAACTCGATGCCACTCGATAAATGTATGAAATCACTTGAATGAATGCCACGTCGTTGCAGAGCCGTCATTAATAACAAAGGCTATGCAACGAAATATTAATTTTTAAGAAATTTTGTAAGCCAAACGTAATTTTACATAAATAATTTGAAATTGATGACGTTAAGACGTTAATAACTTTGATTTTTACCTCATTTCTTTATTGTTTCTAATTACTTGTCCATGACGGATGGTACTGCAAATGTCGTTTAGTTGTTTGTACGTAACTAAATATCTAAATGGTAGTTGTAAACTCGGATATTTAATGAATTATAAGTTGTTGAACGTATTCTATGCATTTTGTTGTTTTATTTCCAAAAACAAAAGTTTTACGGCAATGTACCTTGCATAATGTGAAATACGTCGCAAGTGTTCCTAATTATATGTCCACCACTGTATGTAGTTTTTAGTCATAATAACTTGTCATTTATTGTTTTAAGGAAATTGAGACTGAAATTGCTCCAGAACCAGAATTACATATTCAAGGTCGTCGAATAGTAGATTTTTAATTCTTTATGTATCAAATAAAAACGTAAAAACAATCATAATAAAGCTTTTGGCTGTACTATAGACCATATAAAATTTAAGAAAGCAAATAAATGTAGAATCAGTAAAATATAAATTCTGTATCTTATCTATCTTTTTTTTTTCTTAACTGAATTATTTTCTTTTACCTTCCATTTTTGGTTTTGTATTTAGTGTTATTCGTAGGTTTTCATGCCTTTTACATAATAACACAATATGTATACCTATTTGAAAAGTGACAATTAATTAGGTGAAAATTACAAATTAATTCTATCAGAAGTATCAGATAATAAAACTGCGCCAGATCAATTATAAAAAATCGTTGTTATTCTGAGAAACATCCTCCTACTAAACAAGTAATAACTAGCTTCATTTGATACCTTTAAATGCATTTGCATTGAAAATAATTAATTTGTATATTGTCATAATTGAGGTATACGTAGATGAAGACTTTTTATAAATGGCAAAAAGGATCAAGATCATTATTCCACGCGACGTTGTCATAGTGCGTCTGGGTTTCGCACTGGCGGTGCGCGGTGTGCCGCGGTTCTACAAATACCTAAACTCGATCCGTCGCGCGAGGCGTATATGCTCTTAAGGCCCGGTAGTTAGAGAACAGAGAATGCACTTGTGTTTGCGCACATACTTGTGCGCTATAATATCTCCTGCACAGATGGCCAGTCTTCGTAAGACTGGCCGCAGTGTCCGAAATTCGGTCTGGAGGATTAAGTAGTCGTTATGTATACCGTACCTGCAAGTACAAAGACTTCAGTTCTCCATTCTCCTTCAGCGTATCTTTGAGTTGTCCGCTGTAACGTTCTAACTCTCTCAGCAGGTCTGCGTTCGCCTCTTGCACCATAGACGCGCGACTACCCTTTTCCAATTTAAGCTTATCGTAATCTAATTCTAGTTGAGTGTGTTTGAGATCAAGCTGTAACAAGCCAATATTTCATCAAGATTTAATGTATAAAACACCAAAATTGATATCAAATTAAAATAAATGTTGCCATTCCTATGCCAGGCAAACTATTAGTGGGATTTTCTGTATGGAAGTACACAGTAGTATTATGGACACTGCGCCTAATAAAAAACTTCGTATTACCTGAGATTGCAAAATATTTGTCCTTTTCTGGGTGTCATACATAGCTGCTTGAAATCACATTTATATGAGACTGCTTTGCACTTGCTTTATATAATAAAGCAGGTGCCAGGCCTGTTTTATTCACTATGTCAGACAAAGTTAGCACTTTACTTGATTCAAGAAACTGTTCATATAAGCGAGCCTTAACTTTTAAACAATACAGATTCCTGAAGATGTTTTGCTATGCATATACGTCTACACTAATTTTGTAAAAAGATGTGTTTCTTTTTGTAATTAATATAAATTAAAGGTCACTTTAAAAATAATATTTTAACAATAGAAAGCTTCTGTATCCAGAAGTAACATAGGCTACGAGCATAACACGGAAACGAAGCAGTAATTATAAACGCAGGTTAAGCCGCGGCGGAGTCCTAAACAGTACGATAATTAATGTAGTAAGTACTTACATTTTTAAGTTCAGTCCTAACTTCTTCTATCTCTGCCTGCAGCCTCTCGTTCTGTTGTTTGTAGCTCTCTAACAATTCACTGTCCGAGTTACTGCCGAGCAGTTGCAGCTTGTTCTGTAGGACGGCCACGCGAGAGTTCAGTTGCATCTCTATGCCTTTTTGCTCTTCCAGTTTCGCTCTCAGATCTAGTTCTTGTTTGCGATGTTGTTCTATTTTCTTATCTCTTAAAGTGGAAAGAATATAATTATGTTTGACAAGATTTAAAGATTGTGCATTTTTTTATGTAACCTAGTCACTACCAGTGCGCCATATGTTGTGTCTCGAGCCTTGGAAGTGATAGAAAAAAGAGTTATGTAAAGTATCTAATTTTAATCGACCTTTTTCCGTATCCCTTTATCTTTTTCTTGACCCTTCCTTGATAAAGATATACAGAGGGTAAAAATTAATGACCATATTCATAAAACTAACAAGAGGCTTATAACATCGTTTTAAGTAAAATTCTAATAATATTGTTTACAATAATGCATATCAAGGTATACAGAAAGTTAATGAATTAAATATTTTTACTATGCATTTATTAGACGTACTAAGTATTTTAACTACCCATCGTATTAAGCGTTTAGGTAAGACATTTTTATGAATAAGACTGTAATACTGTTACAGCCAGTGCCATTTATCGGCACTGTGGAGAAGACTCGGCAGTTCCTTCTAATAATTTATTACAGCGCCATCTATTGACGTCTTACGGAACTACGTAGCCTCTTGGTACGCGAAAAGTAGAGATAGCGCTGGAACTTTCTCGAATCTTCGTACTGTTTATATACCGGGTATAGCGTTTCTAGAAATCTCCAGAAACGCTTTACATACAAACGCTTTATATAACAACGGCTCTAAGAACTCAATATCAGAGTTTACTCTATACAAGTGGTTATAACACTTCACTACTTAAAAAGAGTATGTTGAGCATGGCGCCTGTCATTTATAATAATAATATAATAATAAAGAAAGATATTAAGGAGCAATCTGTTACTCTATTTAAAAAGCGTCTTGAGGCCTTACTGGCTCATAAATGTTATTACTCGGTTACAGACTTCTTGAATGATACATTATAATAAATATTGTTACTACCAATTTGCCAATGTTTGTAAAAGTATCTTCATCAGGTTAACTTTAGTATTTGTATTCTGCATTTTTTATTTCTTTGTGTATATAATTATCTCCCTTTTATTTAAATGACTGTGTTAATTTTTGCATACCGTAAGGTAGAATGTATAAGGATTCCGACAAACATGTACCTAACCATCATAATTTGTAAACCTACATTCTATGCAAATAAATATTTCTATTCTATTCTATTCTGTGTATAAAAGAGCAAGGCCAGCGCTCGCCGAGTCAGTTTACAATCGTAGGCAGTTAAGTATAGATCGGAGCGAACGTAAACGAAAATACTACAGAGTTAAAAGCTAGTTATAGTGGAAAAGTGTATATTGTAGTGTGTAGTGTTTTAAATTTAATTGTGTGCTAGAATAAAACGTGTTTTAGTCGGTAATATTGTTTACATTCTTATCCCTCGAACCCAGCACCTAACAATACTATAGCGTCACCGACATATTCTAGAATACACATCTATGACAAATATGCCGAAATAAATTCCGTATTAGCTACGGACTGTTAAAAAAGTTCATAAAACATATCTTACGTAACCAGGTAACTAATAATTATAATAATTTATGGTCTTATATATTCTATGCTTAACAGATTTAAGCTAGAAACCGCTGTTACTTATAAATACCTACCTCTTGGTTATTTCGTCTTGTAATGTTGATAACTTTTGCATTTGTTGTTTGTATCGACTTAAAACTTCTTTTAATGTTGCTAGCTTTCCTGGCGATGGAGGTTCACCTAAAATTAAAAATAAAATGTAATACCCGTATGCTAGAATATTCGCCGAATCTAAATTATATCAGTAATAAACTCACCAAGGTAGGTATTGTCAGGTAATGATTCCATTAGTATCTGATGTAGGGTAGTTCTCCAATGTTCATATTCCTTTTGGCTAGAAGCTAGTTTGTTTCTGTACAGGACTAATTCATGTGCTGTTAGTTCCAGCTTGGCCTGAAAAATATATACATCTATCAAAAACGTTTATTTGCAAGTAGAAGGTTACTGAGTGCGGTAATACTAAAATAGTTGGTGGTATAGTTCCAGATTGGCTGTTGACTCGTTCTGATACCAAAAGCAAAAAGCATCTTCTTAGATGCAAAATACAGAGCCATATTTCAATCCCTGATATAGGACCATGAATAGCTTAGTTGACTAAGTGACGACACGGTTTGTCGAGACTGCAGGTTGTAGTCCTGTATCAACGAATGCATTTTTCTCGCAATTTATAAAACTAGGTGCCCGCCGAGGTCTCAGGCTCGTTTAAGATTACTGGTCCGTTTCAGTGGCTCGTATCGTAATGTTAAATAGACTATGTTACCTCTGGATAGCTTTCTAATGTTAAAAGAATTATTAAAATTGGTTTAGTAGTTTTTGAGTTTATTTATTACAAACAAAATGCAGCTATAGCCTAGTACGAGACCGTTGAACTGCCACGCAGGAATTTCGAAATTGATATCAAGGCGCGCTTCTCTGACTTTTCGAAGTTATGTGCGTATTAACTAATAAATTATAGGTCACTTTAAAAGGGAAGTAATACATCGTAAGGAATTCTGCATGTCTGAGAGTTCTCTCCATAATGTTCTCGACGATATGTGAACTCTGCTAACTCGCACTGGACCAGCGTGGTAGACTGTGACCTAATCCTTCTCGCAATGGGACAGATTAATTCGAGGCTAATATAATTATTATCTATCTATATACTAAATAAAGAGTAAAGATTTGATATTTTGTTAGTTTATTGTAAGTATCCAACTCAAATACAACTCAACGGATTTTAAAAATTTGTACTATAGAATTTGTTTTATTAAGAAAAAACAAGTACTGTTACTAACATAACTGTTATTTTTCCCTTGCGGCAATACATTGTCTCGGGGCGACGGCGACGGAGAGGTTATGTCGGGCTTACCGGGGGAAAGATAGCGACATCCAGTAATACCGACTAAACCTACCACGGTGTGCCTAGACATACCCAGAGTCGGCGGAGCCGCGCGAATCACTTTCACATGCAATCGTTACTAACATAACATAGCCTAACCTACATTTAGGCGAGCGAAACTGCGGACAAATGCTAGTTAACAATAAAAGTAACTTACACCGAGCTCCTTGACTTGTTCCTTGGCCGCATTACGTTCAGTAGTGAGGTGCGCCACCTTCTCCTTGAGTCGCGCGCTCTCTCCGCTAACGAGGCGAGTCTGAGCGGCTTCCAATTCGCCTGCCAGCCTGTTTATAGTGGCTCCCTTTTCTATTAAAATGTCTTCCTTTTCCCTGTCTTTCTCCATACAACGTCGTTCTAATATTTTTATTTCGTTTTCCTGTGAGTGTGAAATATTAGTGCAGTGGAAAGGTTAATATGTTAGTATCTCTATCCTCTCCTTAGCAAAGCAGTGGTAAATCAACTGACCAGCAGACGGCGTTTTTACAATATTAACAGGTTTGAGAATCTTTAGGGAAATTATTAATATAACTTACAGAGAAAAAGTAATATTATAAATACGAATGTGCGTTTGTTTGTAACGCTTTCACACCTTACTACTCGACCGGTCATCATGAAATTTCGCTTACACTTTGTCACGAGTACAGAAAAGGACATAGGGTACCGATTATAAGGGAAAAGCACTGTTCCCGAGCAAGCGGAGTCGCTGGCAAACGCTAATTATAAAATATATTAACGACAATAAGCTGAAGTTTATAACAAGATTTAAAATAATGCATTGAGACACTGGACATATTATCATTTGAATTATTTTATTATGGTTAGTTTTAGTACAAGAATGCGATCTTTATAATTTAGACCTATTACTAAGCCTCATATTGACCATACTAACAAGTAAGAGATTACGAATTTGTTTGCTTTGTCCCGTCTACAACTAGTACTTAAAATATCTTTGCCTATATATTCAATAACAGATAACTATAAAAACCAAAAAATAAAGATATGTTATCCAAAACAAGATAATAAATTAAAATTAAAGTAATAGGCCTATGCACCGAAAAAGGCTTTTATCTCAGTATACGCTGCAACAAAACATTGGATCATCGCCAAAATAGTATATAATATTCAAAACCAGTCTTACTTTTTCGTCAAGCCTACTTTTAGCTTTCATCAAATCACTATGCAGCCTGTCCATTTCATCCCTGTGCCTAAAAATAAACGATTAATTATATGGTTACTCCAATATACTTTCGAAAGCAAAGCAATAAGTAAAGAATAAAAAATAGATGCGTACCTATCTTGCTGCTCTCTGAATATTGCGTCTGTGTCATGTGTATGAGCAACCTGTAAGTAAATAATGAAATTATTAATTTATTTATACATTACCTACATAAAATAAACTGTATCAATATATAATTATTTTTAGAATGTTTCCTCTTCTCGAGCTCTGGCTCGGTATACTGAGTATCCGCCCCGAGCCCCTCAGGGAAAAAGTGGCTCAATGACTCCGCTAGCAAAAACTGTATCTCCTAAAACTTTGCTGATTATTATGTGTGTATTGCTGCCTGTTTTTGAATAATTAAAATGTTTATGTTGCAATCTAATTTGCTACAATATATATTTAGTATATTAAACGTAATATCGTTTACTACAATTTATATAAAACACCAATGGTAGAGCGCGCTATCGCCATTAGTAGTACTACTGTTACAATCATTTGGTGATGGTAGTCATACAGTAATTTTTTTAAAACAAACTACTTGGTGACTTCAGTCTTGCGTTGTGCAAGTACGACTTACAGCATATAGCTATAACAATGTACATGTTATCAAGTATTGTGACTTTCAGATTTTTATTAGCTATAGCATAATATTACTTGTAAGCTTGTAGCATGCAGCATATATGTATGCTGCATGCTACAAGCTTACAAGTAATATTTCTTTAAACAATATAGTTTGTAGCTTATAGTTTTTAGTTTAGAAGCAACTCTAACCCTAAGAATAGTTCCTGCATTTATTGGGGACTTTACAAATATTCAAACAATGGACACAAAGAACACCCAGATCCCTGACAGCTATTTGTGAATGATACAAATCATTGTCCCATGTACAATTCAAACCCACTACACTCGGTGTAGTGGCAATGGCGAGATGACCACCTACGCCATCCGTTCAATCATATCATGTCAGTTACCTGTAAAGTGTGCAGTCTCTGCTGGACATCCTGAAGGCTAATGTTAGCAGAGCGCAATTCTAATTTGAGTTGTTCCTTCTCCTGGTCACTCTCCATTAACTTCTCTGTGAGGTTCGTTACTTGTTGCTCCAGCTCAATCAACTTATGTTTGCTTGATGCTGTAAACACAATATTATTGGTAATATGATAATAAGATATGCAAAAAAATATATTGCAGCTAGCAATAATCAAAGGCATCGACTATACCTACAAGGACCAATTCACATCGAGGAGGCAACAGTTGGCGGCGCAAGCGCAAGTAGTTTAGGTTACAAAACTTAAAACTCCATTTTTATTGCAAAAATATGTAGTTTCTAAGAGAATTCTAGCGATCACGCACAATCAGCGTCGTGGGCCTAAACGACGACGCTGACTGTTGGCGACCTCAAATTCTCGGCAAGGTAGTCCTTACTTCTCCATATAATATATCTAGATAAATATATAACTATACATACATATATGTCTATAAAGTGGCGAGACATCAAGAGTCAGCGCGCGCTCACTACACAGTTCACACGCACCCCACCATTGCTAATATCCGTCTAGACACTACCATCTACAGCCATAATGGTGAATAGACCTTTCACTCCCATCCAGTGTTTGTATTACCTGAGCCTCGACTTGATAATATTTTAAACATTTCTATGATTTAAAAACTATCTGCAGGATAAAGTTATTCTGGGAAAAACTTGTCTAGACAGTCAAAGAACTTATACATACCAAGCAAATGATGAGCTTCTTGCAACGAGAGTTCAGCTTTATCTCGGTCATTGATAGCTGCTGCAAGCCTGGCGCGCAGACTGTCTATCTCAGTATCAAGCTTCTGCATCTGACCAGCTAATTGCTGACACTCCTTTACCCGTATCTATTTCATGAAAGATAAAAAAATCAGTGACCAAACTATTTTTAATTGTTAGTTTGAAGACACTGCAATAAACGTAAAGATTCCTACAAGTGTAACACTTTCATCAAAATGTTAAATAATGAAGAATGAGGTTTCATGTACTCTAACCTTTTGAGCGCCAACCTATGCCGAACGCGATGTGTCCTCCAGCGCCAAGCTAAAAATCTATAACAGTTGACAAATGTAGGCTACTTTAATTTTGCTGTTTTTTAAATAAACAAAGGTCCCTATTGAAATAAAAATGTAAGGATAGGGTTATAAGGCAATAGTAAAATTACGCAAAATATTCTACAGACAATTGTTTTTATGTATTTTTATTAATAAATGTTACAATTAGACATTGTCTTCAAATAAAGACGTGGCGTGGAGGGCATGGAAACGTTTGTCTTCTATACAAGACCGTGGCGCTTAATAGGCTAAAGATAGGCCAGTATGTAAAGCGTTACGTCGAAACATACGTAAATACATATATAAAGGGCTGGGCCTAGCCTGGCCATGCCTTAATGGGCCTGGTGGTGGTGATCGGTATCCTTTGGTCGACGCTTTCACTACGCGTAAATTCTACTTTGGTTTCATGTTACATAAATAATAATTTCCAAATTTTCTATTCTGCGTTTCAATTGCCTTTTAGGCATTCCTTGTAACCTGGATCAACCAACAGTCTCATTCAACCCCAGAGCCAGTGCTATGGAGATTTTATTGTGTTTGTTAGGCAGAGCAATATACTCAAAAGTTGCTGACAAAATGTGTTTGCAATTCACCACCGCCTACTGGTACACAACTTCACATCACTTCACATTCAAATAGCAAATTAATAGATACTAACATCATACATTACTTTTAGTTGTTCATTATTCATAAATTCTTGTCTATCACAGTTATTTATTCCATTCACGTGACCTGGAAATAACAATTTCTTCATATTATTTGACAATTTACTACATAATAAATACATAGTAATCCAAAATATGTTAAAAGTTCTATCAACACCTGTTTAGAATACAATCAATCTTGACATATCAGTAATGTAAACTCATGACAATGTTAGCTTAAACTGTCTTATCTAAATTAAACTATGAATGGTAAATAAATAAGGAAGAACATAATCTACATACATACATACATAGATTCACGCCTGTTTCCCAGAGGGGTAGGCAGAGACTACGGATTTCCATTTGCTACGATCCTGACACACTTCTCTGGCTTCATTCACTTTCATCACATTCCTCATACACGCCCGTCGGTTCAAGGTGCTCTTAACCTGGCCTTTGTCCAGAACGCCTCCGATCTGATCAAGAAACATTCGCCAAGGTCTTCCTCTTGCGACTGTTCCATTCACACTAGCCTTATAAACTTTCTTAGTCAGTCTTTCCTCGTCTATTCTTTCTACATGCCCAAACCAGCTTAACATACCCTTTTCTATTCTTGTCACTATATCAACTTTCATGCCGCATCTCTCTCTAATCACACTATTCCTTATTCTATCTTTCAGAGTCACACCACATATATTTCTCAGCGCTCTCATTTCTACAGCATTTATTCTGCTCTCATGCTTCTTTTGCCATACCCAACTTTCACTTCCATACATAAGTGTGGGCACTAATAGTCCTCTATGAACAGCCAAACGTGCCTTTGCGGAAACATTTCGACTGTTCATAAAAGCGCGTAGAGCTCCATTCACTTTGTTTCCCGCAATCGTTCTCCTTTCAATATCTCTCTCATGTTTACCATCCCTTGTAAACAAAGTACCCAAATATACAAACTCTTTCACTTGCTCCACTTCTTGTCCATCAATCATAATATTACACATCGTCACGCACTCTTCCTTTTCAAATACCATTACTTTCGTCTTGCTTACATTTATTTTCATTCCTTTACTCTCAAAAGCACCATGCATAATAGTTACCATCGCCTGCAACTCTTCTGCTGATGACGCAAGTATTACTTGGTCATCGGCATAAAGAAGACATTTGACAAGTAACTCATTCATTCTTAATCCCCATTCACAATCTTTTAAATCTTTTAAACAATTGTCCATGTATAGGTTAAACAGCCAAGGTGACGCTACACATCCTTATCTAACACCTTTTTCGATGCTAAACCATTATGTGTAGGTCCCATTTATCCTAACACAAGCTCTGGAATCATCATAAAGAGATTTCAGAGCTCGCGTGAGGGTGCTATTCACTCCATACATGGACAATACCGACCAAAGTTCATTCCTCACCACTTTATCATAAGCCTTTTCCAGATCCACGAATGCGCAATAGACCTTTTGACCTTTGGCCAAAACTCTCTCGAATATGCACCGTAAGGAAAAGACCTGATCCGTACATCCCATACCCTTTCGAAATCTCGTTTGTGCATCCCATATTTTCTTGTCGGTTACTTTCACAACCCTTTCAATTAACACTTTCGCATATAATTTACCGACGACGCTGAGCAAGCTAATGCCTCTATAGCTTTTGCAATCTTGCTGTGAACCTTTTCCCTTGTATAAAAGTACTATGACGGCCTTGCACCAATCACTTGGTACACGGCCGGTATTCCAGCATAAGTTAAAAAGGCGGCACAACTGAGTTGCTATGAGACCCTGTCCAGCTGTTAGCATTTCGACTGTAATCCTATCATACCCACCAGCCTTGCCTAATTTCATGCTTTTCAAAGCTTTCATTATTTCATCCATATTAATAGGCCTTTCATCATTAACATGAACATAATCTATCATTATAATAATCTTTAAATATCCTCATATATATTTAAAAGAATAATCGTTCATTTTTACTATTATCAACTTAGAGTACAACAATAAAATGATGGGTAGTGTTAAACAATTGGTCATATAAATAATTATTATGTACTTGTTGTAGTAATGCTTACATCATATTTTATGGTCTAAATAGAATAAATATTGAAATGGCAATACCTCTGTATTCTTGCTGAAAGTAGTGATTTTGTCCATCACCAGCACCATAAGGACTGAACTGGGCTTTTATTACATCCTCTTGATGCCTCATGTGGCCCAAGTGGTTTTTAGGCGTCTCACAAAATATCTTTGGGGACTCAGACCCATGATGATTCTCCTTCAAATGATTGAGAGACTCCACATAAGTTGGAGGAAGGCCTGTTCTTGTTTGCACTGAGGATAAAAAAATAGTATGTATTTAACATATTAATAGCAGAGCCGGTAACAAATGACCGCAAACAATACATTTTCTATTGTGTCCGCTATATAATTTTCAATGTGCTAAATAAATAATAAACATTAAAAAGAAGTATATTATTAACTAACTGATAAGAGGTTCAATAAACAATTTTGGAGCTTAGGAATTATGATATGTTTGTGGGTAACTACCCTCCGGCAGATTCTCAGGCCAGTCAATCTATATATATAAAACTCTTCCGTTACTGAGTGACTGACAGACAATGCACAGCCGAAACCACTGAACGCAAGAAGCTGAAATTTGGCATGTATGTTCCTTGGAGAGTGTAGGGGAGCACTAAGAAAACTTTTTGGAAATTTCACCCCAAAGGGGATGAAAGGGATGAAACCCGATATTCACATGGGAACGGGACTTACGTGGGTGAAACCGCGGAAAAACTACTAGTACATTATATTATGTATCTCTTTGTTAGAAAATTTTCAGGGACTTAGGAGAGTCTGGCAATTTGCCTGATAGTTTGCAATAGCCATGCAAATATAAAGATTAAACCTAAAAACATAACTGGCTAAATATGAATTTAATATATATCTGCCACCTACATATGCAGTGAGTCTATGTATATAAGTATATATATCAAGGAATTTTCCTAACAGTAATAAGCCAGCACACAAATAGCAATAATAAATCTTCTTATCAAATACATTTAGTTTCTTACTTTATTTAGTTTCTGTACAAAACTTACAAGGTCTCTTGTGTATGCTATCTACATATAAACCTACAATAACTTGTGACACTATCTAATTTATATATAGTAGAATAATCTTTATACCGCAAATAATAATTTATGAAATTTTATAGGGTAAAAATTACTTACCACCGTTGCTTTGTTGTGGATCCAGGGTGTAATTGCCACTGCTGTTAACTGAACTAGCTTCATCATCATCCAACAAGTCATCAAAAGCATTTGCTAACTTGTGCTTTAGCTATAAATAAACAGTAATCGTCAAAATACCAAAAACATGTATCAACATACTACTAAACAAACAATACATACAAACTTTACAACTGTGTTTACGAAACGCATAAATTATTATGACGTAAATAGTAAAATGTTTACAATTTATTTACCTCTTCGTTCCTTCGTTTCTGGTCCTCAAGTTCTTCTTGTTCGTCAAGCCTATCTTGAGCACTATTGTTTATGTGGATACTCGCGGCGCCTTGAAACAAACTCATTCCCGGCCCATCCATATCAGATATTTTGATTTCTCAGATTACGAGGCAATGTAAAAGAATGCTTCAACTGCATAAAACACTTGTAATATTGACAATAGTAACAATAAATTCGTTTACAACGTGTGTATTACGTAGATTTTTATAGTAAAATTAACCAAAACAAGTTTTTGAAAATCGTTTACCAATGTTACCAACAAACAATTTTACCACAGAGCAAATAAATTTGTAATTTTACTGCATATTTGCAAGGTTGAATTGGGATAAGTTACTATTAAGACTGCAATACATGTGGGAGCAAGTAAATAGACAGTGAATCATAGTGTATATCAGGGATGTTGAGGATGCAGATTTCTTGACATCCGCGGATGCGTATGCGGATATTTGAAAACTCACATCCGCGGATACGGATACGGATGCGGAATCGACGCGGAAGATCTGCAATCGCGGATGTTAATGAAAATTGCTCATCTTATTTAATAAAAAGTACCTAATATCACCGCCTTCGCAGGTTCAAGCCTGTTTTGCAAAGGTTCATAAATTAAACACGTACTACTGAACAACTGATTTCTTTCTTATCGTTACCTACACTATATCTGGATCCACATTAAGATCAGCGTTGATTATTGCGGATGCGGATGCAGATGTCCAAATTGATGCGGAAGCTCCGCAATTGCGGATGCGGATGCGAATATTCGCAACATCCCTGGTGTATATACAGTGATTAATCGTGAACTAAGTGAATAGTGAACTGGTAGGACAGTACATAGTATATTTACATGTACATCGTGTTTACATGTTAGTATATATCGCACTCTTAATAAAACAGCGACTTAACTCGAAATTTGAAAGTTAGGCAATTTGAACTCTAATTGTATATGTTAAATTCTAATATTATATTTGTGTTAAATCTTTGCAATAGAGTTCAAATTTGTTTAATCCAAAATACTGAGATAAGTCTCTGTTTAATTAAGGGTGCGAATATGGTTTATACTCTCATATTCTTATTACATTCGCCTCTATATAGTTTTATGTTTTTTTTCATAAGATTCATGTTTGTTTTGATCTTATCTGATTTATTCGTTTGTTTGTATAGAATTCGTAGTACAAAATACTTAGGGGTAAGCAGTACGACCATCACCGACGGCGTTAAGCTCGCGCTGTACGCCGACGACGGCGCCTACATCTCGACTTCGTTGAACGGTGTCCACGCGGTGACCAAGATGCAGCGCACCCTAGACACACTTCCCAGCTGACTGAAGGACTGGAGACTGACGGTCAACGTGGCGAAGACTCAGGCGATCTCCATGGGCAGCATAGCCCTGCCACAACTGAAGCTCATGGGAGAGAACATCGAGTGGGCCGCGACGGTGAAATACCTCGGCGTGACCATCGACCGCGCCCTCTCCATGAAGTCCCACGTCAACAACGTAGTCGTCCAAAGGCGCACCGCGCGTGCCCTTCTGCGGCCCGTGCTATCTTCTTGATTGCCACTCCGTGCAAAGCTCTGCGTGTACAAGGCGTACATCCGCAGACGACTCACCTACACTGCCCCGGCCTGGTTTGAGGTCACCGCTCAGACGAACCGCCGCCGGTTGCGTGCGCAGTAGTTGCTCACGCTCCGCACCATTGCCGACGCCCCTCTCTTCGTGCGGAATAGGGCGATCTCCAGGGACCTGTGCTTAGAGAGCTTGGACGACTTCGTGAGACGCCTAATGCGTTGCGTGCGCGCCGATGGATCGCACGCCCGCCATCTGCGGGAGCTTGCACCTTACCATCGGCGACCGCCGGACAGGATAGCCCTGCCGCGAGACCTCGTCTCCGTGGCAACCTCCACCGGATCTACAGCAACGCTTACCCTGACGCTGGCTGACGGGCGCTCCCCAGAAAACTCTTCCCGAGGAGTTCGACCTCGCCAAGCGCAGGAGGGTCCCATTGGACACGACCCGAGTGCTGCAGGCACGCTGGTTGCCCGCGGGGACTCACCCGTGCGGGCTGGACCTCGCTAGCTGCGCTACCCACCGGCTCTGACGACCTGGACTGACCAATGGGCCTACCTCAGTGACCCGCCTGTATTAGCAGGCGGCGACGACCACCACCAAGACAGCCTGTAGGTCACAATACATGTTGGTCAAGCGTGGGCCAACGCGAGCGAAGGCAAACTGATACAAAGCAAGTACTAACGTCTAGACATTCGGCAAGCTCGACAAAAACTAATGCAAACGGCCAATGTAGACGAGCTTTGTAAAGCTGTCCACACGTTGGGCGTTGTCAGTCTTTATTGAGCATTGAAACAATATGGACGTCGCAAAAGTTATGGCAGCTGGTGGTATTTATTTAATTATGGCACTCCAATGATTTATTCACGATTAAAGAGCGCATATAATTATTATTTCAGTGTATACCGTAGTAGATATAGAGTATATATAGATAGATAGAGTAGATATAGTAATGTAAAAAAATACATTTTGTACGTGTAACGGCGATGTTCGCCAAGCCGGAAATGGTAGACGGACCAACATGTGAACGCTAATGGGCGAGCGCAGACCAACGCCTTTGATTTGTGTAGAAAACCAACACCGCCGCTCTGAAGTGGGACGAGTGGTCACGAGCGACCGCGAGTTGTTACAAGCTACTCAAATTAAACTCTATACACGTTGGCGCTTGCCTTCACTCGGCCAGCTAGGCGAGTGATACCAAGCATTGGCAAGTTAAAGCAAATACACCCTCTATACGTTGGTATTGGCTGTCACTCGACAACGTTGAACTAACATGTATTACCGGCTTTACATTACGGGTTCCTACAGCTCAAACTTAAAGAAGAAAAGTGCCCCCTCTCAGCAAGCCCTATTAAAAATTGTCGTACTATTAGGTCATATTAAATCATTTATAACAATAATTAGCCAAAAATTTTAAGATGCACTACAGTAAACGGGAAGGTTTTAAAAGTTAAATTACACCACATGGTATTTGTACGATTTCTATGCAAAGCGCTATAAATAATAATATAATACTTGAGGTTTTTTAGATTTGGTATGATTAGAATTAACATTATCGACAGAAGAATATTCTCTGTGCTATACTGTCAATGCTGTCATTGTTGTCAGTTGTCATTATTGCTAATATAGATAGTCGGTGGTATTATTATTGTGGTGGTACTAGCGTAGCTGGTCATAGATAATAGCCGCTAGTCCGGTACATAGATAAGACAAAGACACTATACACTGTCGGCCAAAGACTACAATATAATATACGGATACTGTCGAGCGTATCGGCTGTCCGGTACACAGATAAGACACACTAAACTGAGAATAGATACGCCACTCCCGAATCAGTTTTGAAAATTATATACCGTTTACTTTAGATGGCATTATATTCGTTTAGTAATCAGAATAGCCAATAGATGGCGCTTTTATAATTCTTACAAATCCTTCTAAATTACGCTTATTTACTTTGAATTGCTTGGAAATAGAGTATAATAATAAGAAATGTATGAAGAAGTCAATTTACACAAAAACAAAGCATTATTCACCAAGAAACCAAAGTAATTAAGCGTAACTTAATTGAACAACGTAAAGTTTACACTAGTGATTTTTAAATCAAAAGCGAAATAAAAATACAAGTATCTTTACTTAAAGAAATCACTAAGTAACACATGAACGCCAAAATTACTATAACGCAACTATACTATGAATTTACACTTACTTGTCACGTTTGAGGGAATAGTACAGTCACATAAGCCAATAAATTCGGTCTGGAGGACATTATTAGTATTACATACATTTCTTATATAGACCGAAATCAAGATCACACCTTCAGTCGTACATCCACAATATCATTTTATTCCTGATTTCCTCGGCATGTTATAAATAGTTTCGTCAATGATCCAATTACGTAACGGCAATCAAGGTTCAGTAAAACAAGCAGTGTCGATCGTAATTAGCAGAAATAGAGATCCAAGAATAAGCAGGGAGGTTCAAACGTTTTAGGAAGATACAGGAGGTCAAATAGAAATAAAATTTACAGAATTCAAGGAAACGAAAGATAACATCAACGTTGAAGTTTAAGAGCTATTACGCACTGTCGACTGGTCGCCAGCGACTCAGTCACTTGGCGACCAAAACATAGGCAACTAAAGTCAAGAGACCAAGCTGAGCGACAGTATTCCAAGTACATTCGTGCAGAATGGACGTCGAAGAAGTTGTAATAGTACTAATTATAAAGAGAAAAAAATAAAAGAAAATCAAAAGAGTGTTGGGTACATCCTTTGTTACAAGAACGGAGAATAAAAGGAATGCTCAAAATATTTTATGAAGATGTTAGAAAGTACCCTCGTAATTTTTTTAATTACGCAAGAGTGTCTGTATTTTCGTTTGATGAGCTATTGTGTCTTCTTAAACCACATATAACCGGCACAGATACTAATATGTGACCATGTATTTCTCCGGAAGAAAAACTATTTATAACACTAAGGTAAGTGACAACTTCATTATTTTAAAACCGTTATTTTTAGGAATTATCCATTCATTAGGAGCTCTGTTTATTTTGTATATTTAGGTACATATGATAAAATAAGTGAAAATTTTGAAGTATGAAGATATTTTATTAATTCTAAGATATTACTATTTACGGGATTTTTTACACGATTTATTTTTAAATTATCTTGATATTTCGAAAAAGTTGCATGTTCCATGGTCACGAGTAGACATTAAGCACTGACTGACTGTTTCGAAATATCGAGGTAATTTAAAAATAAATCGTAAATAATTTGAAAACATCTATTTTTTAATTATTGAATTAAATCAAAACTGTATTAACTAGTTATAAAATGAAAGCACAAAAAGAAAAAGAAAATAAAGATTCAAAATAAATCCAATATTTCTGAATTTTGCGAGGCACTTGAAGTGGCAGTTGAAAATCGCGACTCTGAGCGTTCATGTGGTGAAGGAACTGAAGAAGGTAGCGTATAGTAATTTTGTGCTTCAGGGCGTAACCGTGATTATTGACTTGGTGCTGTAGAAGTAGAAGACCCGGCCTCCGGTGTGAAGTAACCACGCTCATACTCGTACTCATTATAATTTCGCCACATTGTGTTTGGATATATATTACTTGGAGTAGAGGTTTCGAATGAATCGATTATAGTAATTAATTGAATTTTCGCAGCTGGCTTTTTGTGCTCAGGAATTTTCCTGAAAGAAGATAAAACGGACCATAGAAACATTTTGTCCTCATCTCGTTCCAAAACATCCTCATTATTTTTACGAGTATCAATACATTTGTTTAAAGTATCCAATAATTCTCTTGTGCCATCATCTGTGGGTTTTTCTTTTTTCTTCCGATTATATTTTCTCTCGAGTAAGGTCCTAAAGGCTCTTGATCATTTGTCGAGTGTTCTTCTTCCGCAATGCTACTCGCTGTGTTCAAATTACCAACAGTATTCTTCAAAAACAACAGCTGTTTGTAATAAATGTAGGGAGTTTTATGAGAAGCAGCAGAGCCAATTTTGGTATTTTTTAGTCTTCGTATTTCTCGAGCAAAGCAATTTCTTATATTTTTAAGTGATTGTCCTGTAAATAAATTATATATAACATGCTTTTTTTATTCCAGATATCTTGGAAGTGGCTGCAAATTTGTAGATCTACATTACTCATACAGACTTGGAATTTCAACTATTGCTGAGATAATAAGAGAAGTTTGTCATTTTATATGGGTTATACTGAAAGATATGTGTTTACCGCAACCGACAAGAGAAAATTGGTTAAAAATTGCCAAAAATTTTCATTCGCGAGCCTATTTTCCAAATTGCATAGATGGTAAACATATAAAAACTATAAAACCATACAACAGTGGATCAGTGTGTTATAATTATAAACACTTCTTTTCTATAATTTTGCTTGCCATTTGTGACGCTGACTATAAGTTCGTATACATAGATGTTGGTTCCTATGGAAAGGATAGCGATTCTACTATATTTACACATTCAACATTTTATCAAAAGCTAATGAATAATGATTTGCAAATTCCGGAACCTAAGCCTATTTCATCGACAAATCCTATACCAGTACCGTTTGTTATTGTTGGTGACGAATTATTTGGACAATCTGATAAAGTTATGCGACCGTTTGGTGGATCAAATTTAACAACAAAGAATAAAATACTTAATTATAGGCTTTCTCGCGCTCGACGCTATATCGAATGTTCATTCGGCATATTAGCAAATAAGTGGCAGATTTTTCACAGACCTATTAATGTGAATTTAGATCTAGTAACAAGCATCATCAAAACATGTTGTGTTCTTCACAACTATGTTCGAGAAAGAGACGGATATAAATTTGAAGATACCCTGTGCATTCCTGGCTTAGAAGAAGTGCCAAATGGTATCCAAAGAGCTACGCGACTTGGTATATCATACAGAGACGTGTTTGCTGATTATTTTATGACTGAGGGTCAATTATATTGGCAGATGAGCAAAATTCATTAAAAAATAAATGACATTTGTAACTTGCCTATGTTTCTTTTTTCTTCGTCTGATAATCCTTCACCTCCAAATAACGCCCACTGTTTTTTCTTCAAATCCTGATTAGAATATTCGTCACTCGATAAATCCCAAATAGCTTTTCGGGATTTTATTTCCAATATAAATTTATCGATATCGAAAGCCTGAGCCATTTTTGTGAGCGACGTCCGGTCGTTACGACAGTTGCTCGCAGTGTGAATGCTTCCATTTGAAGCCGTGCTCCTATTGGTCGCCGGCAACCAGCAGTCGCCTGTGCGTCGCCACTATGCGGCGAGTCGTCGAGTCGCTCGGGCGACCGTTGACCAAGTGCGTTAGCACCTATTTAAACTATAGTAACTCACAGTCGCCATCGACCGAGTCGCCGACGACCAGTCGACAGTGCGTAATAGCTCTAAAATCTTATATTAACGCCATCTAGGCATACGTCTAAAAAGAACAGGGCTTGTGTTTTGTACCGTTCACTTTAGAGACCAGCACTGTCTATGAGTATTTTTTTAATGTAAATGTTTGACACTTTTGACACTTGACAGTTTCCACACCCTGGTCCTCTGTGCCCTGGTCTGGTGCATTATACGAGACAAGTGCTGTTAATATTTTCATATAATCAGTTATTAAAAAAAAAACATTTTAAAATGTTGTACCAACCTGTTACCCATGTTCTTTTTGACATGGATGGTTTACTACTGAGTAAGTATTTAGTTTAATTTATCAAATTTAAAATAATCCTAATCTAACCTATAGTTACTGTAAGTAAATGTTGTTGGATTTGTATATAATATTATAAAGCAGTATGTTGTCGAGATAGACGATTCATATCATGTTTATTTGTAGACACAGAAGATTTATACACGGTTGCATATCAAAATGTATTGACACCATACAATAAAAAGTATACTTGGGATCTAAAAGTCAAACTAATGGGGTTGCAGGCTCGTGAGGCAGCTCAAATGGTTATATCAGTTTTTGACCTACCACTGACTGTAGAAGAGTGGATTTCAAAGACTAAGGAACAATTTGAAATATTATTTCCTGATTCACAACTCATGCCAGGTAAACTACAGTACTAAATCATAATTATGATTATCAGTTGAAGATAGTTTCAACATTTCATTTAAAATTTCTAGGTGCAAAGAGGCTGTTGGAACATTTATCTAAACACAAAGTTCCAATTGCACTAGCAACTAGTTCAAGCAAAGAAAGTTATGAAGCTAAAACTAATAAGCATCATAAGGAGCTGTTTTCTTTATTTGGTATAAAAACATTTGGGTCATCAGACCCTGAAGTCAAGCTTGGGAAGCCCCAGCCTGACATATTTCTGGTTACTGCAGACAGGTTCCCAGATAAACCAAAATCTGAACAGGTATTTATATTATTTAAAAATAACACTTCATCCTTCCTTCTTTTTTTTAAATTAGTTTTTTTATTTATATTAATTACAAAACTAAGCTGAATCCAAAGATAATAAAGTTCTACAATACTTATAAAACAATTACTCTCGGTATTGTAGGAGCATTACAATGAAAAAGTAAAATTAATACTCATTAAAATATGCTGGTCAACTAATAGAGGTACATGTTTTAGTGCTTGGTATTTGAAGATGCTGTGAATGGAGTGAAAGCAGCGAGGGCTGCAGGCATGCAAGTAGTAATGGTACCAGATGCAAGACTTGACAAGAGCTTAACTTCTGAAGCCACTCTTGTACTTAATAGCTTGGAAGATTTTAAACCTGAGTTGTTTGGCTTGCCCCCATTTGACTAATAGAGATATGAATATATATATAAGTCAAATAGTACATAAGTATAAATCCATATATCTGTTTTGTAATATGCATGAAATGATTTGTCTCTCTCTAATTGTAATATGTATACAATAAGTGACATTATAAAAAGAGATTGCACATGTTAATAAAATGTCTCTTGACAGTCAAAGTTGCAATAAATGCAGTGGTGATATAGGCTGGTGCTGTTGAAACCTAAATCTTAAAAAGGTTAACTAAGCTTTTTTTATTGTTAGACAAACTGTTTAATTCTCCAACAGACAAGCTATATAAGAAGCAGCTCTCCTCAAGGTCTGCAAGTGATTACAATGTAATACAATGTAGTATTTAATTTAAAATATATTGTAATAGAGATTTAAAATCTAGTCAGTAACTGTATGATGTAACATTGCACAATGACATCAATATTTTTATACACCTTTATTTACTTGTATACTAAAAAATTTAAATGAAAGCTTAGAACTGGCTTATGGCATAATTGTACAGTCAGCAACATAAGTATAATAGCTAAACATTTGACACAATTTGTAAAATATTTTGAGAATTAAATATTATAATAATTATTCTGTATTTTAAACTGTGATTTAACAATTTTTACTAGCATTTGTTTTAATTGAGTAAGGACTTTTGCTGACTGTACAATGAAAACGAAAATTGTTTTATAAACTTAACTTTAGACACTGTATATAGGAGTTTGGAGGTCAAGGATAGTGTCGGGTATAGTACATGATGACTCCAGATTTCAGAATGTATATATTTGAGTTTTGACACCGTAATTTATAGCTCACCAAATATTGCGTTAGCCAATAAAAACTTATAAAATATTTAATATTGTCTTCTGTTTACGCGAATATTATTCATTGAAATTAAACTACTATATACGGATTTTATCTCGTTGTTTATTTGACACTTTATTACATAATTTTGAAAACTAATATTAAACTTTACTAATTTTAAGCTAATAAAATTATTATTAAAACAATTAAAACTATTTAGATTTAATTTAATTTTACACTTTTCCCAATGTTTCGGTTGCTTTTCAGCAGCCATGGTCACGGGGAGACTAAGATGGCAGTTGTCTCAATGTTCCAGTGTAGTTATTTCAAAGTACCCGAACATAATTTAATCATTGGTGTTTCTATTTACGCAGAATGAGCTCAAAGTATAATGAAGTCTAGCTGTGGTTTGCTTCTTCTTGGGTTTGACTATTTGTATTACTGGATCCCAAGCTGGTGGTACATTCCAACCATCTTCTCTATTAAAATTAGGGTGTTTTTTGATTTCATTAGCCTCGCGAAGCATCCTTGGTAGGAATCGGTGTTCTTTAGCAAGAATCTGTAGTTTGTCAAATCTCAGGTAGTGGTTGGTCCCCTGTTGCACATGTTCACACACAGCAGACTTCAACGAGCGTATCGCTATTGAAATCAAAAAACACAACCTCCACAGTGTGGAGATGTTCTCGATGTTGAGCTTCGTTTCCAGACGCTAATAATATGTCATCTATAAATGGATAGACTGAATCTAGGCCTCGTAGCACTTCGTGAATGTATCGTTGAAAACTTGAAATGTTTGTCCAGTGTTTTTCAAACCGGGGCACATGCGCGGGATTTCAAATAACCCTATTGGCGTAATTATGGCTGTCTTCGCGTTGGTAAGCGCGGTTTAGATCGATTGTTGAAAATATATTCTTGCCTATGAATTCTTGGCGATAATCACCACAAACTCTAATATCGCCGTTTTTCATAGGCACGATGTGAAGTGGTGAGGACCATGGACTACTAAGTACTTGGTCTGCATAATCCTTGTTTAATCATATTTTCGAACCCTTGCCTCACTATCTCGTAACGGAAGGGTGGTATAAGACGAGCGCGGCTATGTATGGGCGGTCCTTCCGTTTCGAAAGGGAGAAGTCCCCGAGTACCGGACATTTATGGAATAATAAACATAAAAAAACATCTGTAATAGTGTAATTTGTTTATTTAGACTCAAAATACTCCATTAAATATGTAATCATCACAGATATACAGGGTGTCCCAAAAATCAACGTCAAGCCGAAAACGGATGACGGGCCAAGGGATGGTGGTTCTCAAAAAAATATGAAAAAAAAATTTTTTGCTGCACTCTAAAAATTATAGCCATTTAAAAAAAAATGAGAAAATTAACACCTTGTTATGATTTTTCAAGTACTATGACTACAAAATGTTTACTTAGCTTAATTATTTTAGTGAGGATTTGTTACTGAATAATGCTAGTATACATTACAATTCAAAATGTGAACACAACTATCTTCATTTCAGAGGAAATATCCCTAATATGCCCAAACATGTACTCAAAATTATTACATTATTCAACTTTAAATGGCCGTGCTGAAAAAAAAATCTACTACGCCATTTCAGCACGTGGCATCAAAAGATGGCGCATTTAATGGGCTTTCTAAAATGCTATAACACTTACTACATTTTATCCTAATTATGGATTTTTTTTCTAAAACAACTTGGATTTATGCTTCTAATGCGATGCATATTTTATTTAAAGCTTACTTAAATTAAAGTAAGACAGTACAAGTTTGGGTGAAACAGATTAGGACGCCACTTCAACGTGTGAGAGTGAAAGAGATAGCAAGCCTGAGCATCATCAACAGCACGAGTTAGAGTGAAACGGAGAGTGACGCCACTTCAACGTGTTAGTGAGAGTGTGAGTGAAAGAGATAGCAAGCCTTAGCATCATCTACGGCATGAGTTAGAATGAGACGGATAGAGACGCCACGAGTGAAAAAGATAGCAAGACCGGATCATCTGCGCACGAACTGCAATACTTCAGTACGTTACGTTATTTCGTTTACTGCGCATCGTTCTGTATTCCTTCGTGTCGTTTTCGTACTTACTAACTTTGGCTTTGCTTATTGGACTTGATTACGTGCTACTTGGATTTGATTTGTGATTTGACCGTTTGTGACTAACTTGGCTTTCTTTTGGACTATCGTCATCGCTGACCGTGTAATTGTGTGTATTCTATGATCGCCACCATGCCGCTTCGATACACAGCACAGGAGTATGCAAACATGCATCTCATTTATGGAGAGTGCAGGTGCAACGCTAATGCTGCAGCTCGACTCTATCGTGAGAGATACCCCAATTCTGAGCGTCATCCGGATCATAGAGTATTTATTAATCTGCACCGATCACTCTCAGAAGGCCGATTTCCTAATCAAATGTTCAGTACAGGAAGATCCAGCATTCCATACGAGGAAGAAGTTTTAGCAGCAGTCGCAGAAGACACGAGTGTCTCAGTACGTGGACTTGAGACAAGCATAGGAGTGCCGAAGAGTACAGCACACCGGATTTTGCAGCAAAACCAGCTCCACCCGTACCATGTGCAACGAGTTCAATCTTTATCACCTCAAGATTATCCTGCAAGGGTTGCGTTTTGTGAAACGATGTTACAAAGACACCGAGAAGACCCCCACTTCCTGGATAAAGTACTCTGGACGGATGAGTCAACTTTTAAGAAAGATGGCTACTTAAATCTACATAATGTGCATGAGTGGCACGTGGAAAACCCACATTTAATGCGAGAAGATCGGTCACAATATCGCTTCAAAGTAAACATGTGGACCGGTATTCTGAACGGTAGAATTATTGGACCTTTCGAACTCCCAGACACCTTAACCAGTGAGGCTTACTTAGACTTTTTACAAAATCATCTACCAGATTTATTGGAAGACGTGCCACTCAACATTTACGTAGGTATGTGGCTCCAACAAGATGGCTGCCCTGCGCACTATGCTCGCTCAGTAAGGGAATTTCTTAACCAAGTATATCCGGATAGGTGGATCGGTCGGTCTGGTACGATCTCGTGGCCGGCCCGATCACCAGACTTAAACCCCATTGATTTCTTTTACTGGGGAGCAGTGAAGGATCAAGTTTACTCTAAGCCTATCGCAAACGTAGAGGAACTGCGCCAAAGAATTGCGGGGGCCGCTGAATACATCAATTCAAGAAGTTTTGCTCGTAAAATAAAGCGTTCGTTTTTAAAGAGATGTAGGGCATGCATTGAAGCTGAAGGCAAACAATTTAAATATTTATTGTAACAAAATAAAATGAACTGTTGATTTGAATGGTTGAATTTTTATTTCAAATTGAACACATAATGATTCACAATGACCAAAGGAATCTAATATGGTTTATCAATAAATTAGGTATTTGCCCTATTCACAGTAGCTTCGCAAAACAGTGTCACTAGTAGTTTTTACCTGACTGCCATAAAAGAGGGTTATGTATAACACTAATTTGTTTCTTAGAGGGAAACTAGATGTCATTACCAACATTTTTGAGTAAAACAAAAAAGGTTAGACCCGAGTTGTTTTAGAAAAAAAATCCATAATTAGGATAAAATGTAGTAAGTGTTATAGCATTTTAGAAAGCCCATTAAATGCGCCATCTTTTGATGCCACGTGCTGAAATGGTGTAGTACATTTTTTTTTCAGCACGGCCATTTAAAGTTGAATAATGTAATAATTTTGAGTACATGTTTGGGCATATTAGGGATATTTCCTCTGAAATGAAGATAGTTGTGTTCAAATTTTGAATTGTAATGTATACTAGCATTATTCAGTAACAAATCCTCACTAAAATAATTAAGCTAAGTAAACATTTTGTAGTCATAGTACTTGAAAAATCATAACAAGGTGTTAATTTTCTCATTTTTTTTTAAATGGCTATAATTTTTAGAGTGCAGCAAAAAATTTTTTTTTCATATTTTTTTGAGAACCACCATCCCTTGGCCCGTCATCCGTTTTCGGCTTGACGTTGATTTTTGGGACACCCTGTATAAGCAGTCTCAAATATTACTTGAAATGAAGTAGACACTATGAAACAAAGCAGATATTAAAATAACATTGTCGAAAAGGTCCTAATATCGGACAGTCAACATTTCCTTAATTATTTCAACTTAAATACTGTTTTAACAAAAACTTCGTAAACATGTTAATTACAATGGAAAAATTAACAATTATTGAAGACAACTATACTTAAACTTAACAAACTTTGGTCATAATAAGTAACGTTATCTATAAAATCACCAAATTTTAATCGTACAACCTGCAGAAATCACAAGCGTAGGTAACTGAGCCTTCTTCAACATCAGCACATGCTTCATGAACCCACTGATTGCAAGCTTGACAGTGAATCCAATATTCATCATTCTCTTCTTGGCAGATCAAACAAGGCCTTCGGGCACTGATATTGATGAGTTTGATGTTGCAGGAATCGTTGTCTTTGGTGTTGCAGTCGGTATCTTAGTCTTTTTTATTTTTGTCGGGTCGTTAGTTTTCTTGCCTTTAAGGTGTTGCATTTTAAGTGCGCTAGGCGTAGCCTTTATTGATATATATTCTGCAAGCGCATTTTTATAGGGAAGGATGTTAAAATCTCACATTTCTCAGCTTTTCGTCGTCTACATACAGCTCGCTTTGCTGCAGCGTTTGGGACTGGTGACAGCTGATGAATCACAGTGATAATAGCTTTGCTTGTCGACGGTTGTGTCTGAACATTCATTGACGCCAAAAGTTTCTTGTGGCAGAATCTAAGATGCATCCATATCCGCGTCATTGCAAACATTCCCTTCAATACCAGACTGCATGGGTATGTCAGTTACAGCAGATGGCAGAAAATCTAAATCAGTGTAAACACTTACATTCAAAGGCAGAATTCTAGTGCACTGAAACCCAAAATTTTGCTATATCCAAACGTGCAACGCGAGTGAAAGCTTTTGTCACCATAGCCGCTATCTCGTACTCTGTGATTCTTGCACCCGAATTGGCCCTCATCCATAGCCCGCAGGCCTCAAAATATGCATCCTTGAATGGTTTCATAAAAACCCTGTCTAAGGGTTGCAGCCTGTGGGTCGTGTGCGGTGGAGTGCTTAGCATGTGCACGTGGTTGTCTTTTGCATAACTTAACAGCAAGATCTTTATGGCTACAATGACTATCTAGGAATAAAAGAACGGGTTTCTCTTTAGAAGGCTTTGAAAACTTTACAAAGTGATGAAGCCACTAAGAAAAATTCGGCTTTCATCCATCCATTTGGCTGTGCCAGGGCAATGCTTTCAGATGGGGCACCAATCATCAACCTTTCATTAACCCTCTGTCTAGGAAATATAAATAATGGTGGGATAAAATAACCGGCAGCACTCATACAAAACATAACTGTGACATTTTTACCTCTCTCTGTAATAGTCAACTTGGCAACTTGATGATTACTTTTGAGTGTCATTACTTTAGCTTGCTTCTGGACGGTACTGACCCCTGTCTTGTCGCAGTTATAGATGTCTGATGGGCCAAAATGATATTTGTCATAAAGATCTTTTAAGTTGTTAAAGAAACAGTCAACCTGTGGCCTATTAAAACCAACAGCTCTCATTAGACTTGTTGATTCCGGCCTTCTCAAGCTGAGTTCAGGATGGCGTTGGATAAAATACAAATGTCTACCAGCACTTTTATTGCCCTGTTGAATCTGTGGTTCAGTTTTAAATTCTCGGCGAAATCAAAAGCCAATTTCAGAAATTATTTTCTAGTCAAAGGCTTACACCTATTGGACATATCCACCACGTGCGCAATTAGAGCTTCTTCGTACTCTTCGGTAAAAGTTGGATTAATTCTGCCTTTTTTTAGTGGTAGATTTATTTCTCTTCCTCCTTTTAATATCTGAACGTAATCAAACAGGGTGCTTTTGGGCACATTGTAGACTTCAGATGCCTTTCTCAACGAAAACTTTTTTGACATCACTTTGTCAATAGCATTTTTCAATATTTCACGTCTGGTCTCACATCTTTTTTTGGGTTTGCTCATGTTGAATCTAATCTTTTGATCTGTTCCTTTCTTCTCGGTAGCACGGATATGTTAGCACCCGTATCGACCAAGAAGGATATGTTGGAGTTGCGATCGGTGAGATAAAGGCGATGCGAGTTTTCGTGAACGTCGGTATCCGCCGCAGCCAACGCACAGTGTATTATAAACCTCAATTTTGTGTCACGTCATTTTTTTTCAAAAATATTATAGTTAGTACTGTTACAAACATCAGAGTAAAACTCTCGCATCGATGCGGCTTCTAGTTTATTTGTTTTTAAATATCAAAGTTCCGTATATCCGGGTTCCTGCAATAGAGTTTATTTTAAATCATAAAATAAATAGATTAGTTAACTTATATTTGATTATGGTCAATAATTATACATTTAATAACACACCTTTCTACGATTTTTTATCAATTTACTATGATTAGTTTAAGCGATATAAATATTTTTATGAATTTTCGTTTTTATTTTTTTATGCCTCAATAACGCAATATTAGCAGGAGATATATATATACTAAATGATAGCTTAAATATGTCCTTATTACTAGTATTCAATTCACAAGCTAATTCCGCGAACTAGTATTTTAGTTCAAAATTATAAGGAATCAAGTAGACTCATCTTATCTTTTAAGCAATGTTGGCTTTGGATGTCCACGTATCAACGCAAGAAAAAAGCAATTATTTTCTGTGTCCTTTGCTAGGATTAATTATAGGAGGAATTCCTTTATAATAAGATCCTGCCGTTCGTTTAATAATCTTATTGATATCTGCAGTGACAATTCCATTGATGTGTTCCACCTTTCTTTATCAAAATTCAAGAAATCTATACATGCCTGTCTTGATCCAGCTTTGTGAAACTGAATTAAATAATATAACTTTATAACTTTGTAACTCTGTTCCTAGCACTGTACTTCTTTAAAATACTATTTTTTTTGTTGTTCTATTGTTACGCTAATTACTTGTGCATTTGATATTTTAGATTATAAATTCAAATATTTTTGGCGCTATTGTATATTTATATGTGGAAACTACTTTGGATTAAGTGTAGTTAATTTGAACATTAATTATTTTCAAATTGTATCTGTTTGTTTCCCAAATAAAATAAAATTAAAAAATTAAATTACGACATATATTCGTATACGATTGATGTTAATTAATTGTCAAATCTGTCCCTGCTGATCGGAAAATCTGCTATATTGTCTCTTAACTATGTTTAAACAAGGGACCGGCGCTGTTTAGATTTCTGTACTGTTTAGCTATTGATAAACTTACTCTTAGCGCTAACTAACGTTTATAAGTAAGATTTCTCATGAACAGTCGCTATATAGTAGATAATCACCTGTCACATATTTAAAACGGGTTTATAAGTAAGACGGTAAATGTGCAGGGAAAAGTGCAGCGTTGAGCTTGTTCTTTAAATCTTCGGTGGTAATAACAAAATGGCGACGGTGACGCGTCTCGGCTCCGTGGGCGTGACGAGTCGCGATGGCGGGACGAGTAGCGGTTGCGACAATCATTATTATAGTAGTTGTCGTAATACGGTCTTGATTTTAACTCGGCTATTTTCAACGATAGTTTTCTGATTTCACCAATGAGGTATAGAGTATTTGCTTGCGGTGTGGATGGCGATGGGTTTGATGATTGCGCTGTGTGAGCTGACTGTTCCATAGTAGTTTGCTTGTTTTTGAATTTTCTTGTTGGCGATGTGTAGAGCTTCAGGGTTCTTGCTTGGTTCCATATATTCCTGTTCAAGGTCAACACTTTGGAGGTTAAAGATGAACACGTAGACTCTAGATTTCAGAATGTATACAGGGTCTGTCGTTAATAACGGATAACCCGTTAGCTGGAGGTTAACCAGTTATCAGGCAGTAAGAAAATAATATTTTTATGTCAGGGTTGCCAACAGCGTGAAAATGGCGTACATTTTTGTGATTTTTGTTAAAATTTTCTTTACCCTTTCAATTGGTAGCCATTTCAACAAAATTCGTTTTTTTTTGGGTAATTATTTTGCCATCGTACTTGCGAATACTTGTATTATTTTATTTAACTACATTTTTAGGCGCCATTAACGTAAAACAGTATCAAAATTAACATTTTAATAAAACGTACGTCTAGTTTTAATCACGGACTGTGAAAAAAAAAAGTATGGTGCTATGGCTACCCATTATCTTAATAAAATGCCTAGTGTTTGTGGATTCTAAAAAGGTACATAATGTATTACTTTAAGTAAGCAATACTAGTTACGAAAGCAAAAGAAATAAGTAATAGCAGCGTTTCGATTTTTCAAAAAACTTGGAATTTTTTTAATTTATTTAATTAAGATTCTAATTTTGAGCTTAACAGTTTTATTTGTGTTCTTAAATAATCCAAGCGACCATCTGCAACTAGTTAAAATAAGCATAGTCCAAATTCAAAAGGGTACCTACTCAGGTAAAAACTAACAAACAATACAAAGGCCTTCCCTGCACGTGTAAGGGACAATTGATGTTTATTAGTAGCTTTGTTATTTTCACATTTATCGAGTGTGAAAAAGGACAGCGCAGCCGCTTTTGTTTTTTATCATTAGAGCGCATCTCTCTCACAGACCTCAGATCAGTGTGGTTTTGACTATCGCATACGTATGTTCATTTCCTGTGTATTTTCGTCATATTGTTGCTGCTTTTTCATATCGGACTTTGATTTGCTTTGTGATTTGGACTTATTAACGTGGTGATTGACGACTTCGCTTATATTAGCAAACTATGTGTGCATCATGCCTCAAAATTACACTCCGGTTGAATAGGTGAATATGCATTTCATTTACGGTGAATGCAATGGCAACGCCAATAGGGCTGCTGCAGTCTATCGGGAAAGATACCCAAATGCTCGGCATCCTGACTACCGAGTGTTCATTAGAGTGCACAACGCATTCACGGAAGGAAGATTTCCTGGGAGCGGCATAAGCGGAGTCAGTGAAGGACAACCTCAACGTCACAATCCAGCTGTAGTGTTAGAGTTAGTGGAAGAAAATCCTGGTACGTCCATAAGTGCAATTTCACGGCGTACCGGTATACCGCAAAAATCGGTACACAGGATTTTAAAAAGGCATGAACTGTATCCCTACCATTACCAAAGGGTACAAACATTAATGCCAAGGGACTCTGCGTTAAGAGTAGCATTTTGTCGCACGATGCTACGAAGAATGAGAGAAGAGCCCATGTTTTTTGACAACATTTTCTGGAGTGACGAGTCCACGTGCCGAAAAGATAGATTTTTGAGTCTCCACAATTTACACAGCTGGCAATTAGAAAACCGAACCGTGCGGACAGGTCGCAGTACCAATTTAAAATTAATCTATCTACAGAAATTATTGGTGGACGAATCATAGGTCTATTTGAGTTACCAGAAACTCTAAACGCGGAAAGGTACCAACATTTTTTGGTTGATACCTTACCTGGGTTACTGCAAGATGTGCCATCCGAGACACAAAATCAATGCACATTACGCAGTCATTGTACGAAATTATTTAAATAATACGTACCCCGATCGATGGATAGGGCGCTTGGGGCCAATTTTATGGCCACCACGATCACAAGACCTAAACCCTTTGGACTTTTTTACTGGGGCTGTATTAAAGAAAAGGTGTACAGCCAGGCAGTAACATCGATAGAAGAATTGCGAATGCGTATTTAGGAAGCGGCACGTAAAATTGCAGAAGCTGGTTATGCACGCCGAATTAAAAGATCATGTATTAGGCGATGTAGAGCTTGTATTGCGGCAGGTGGAGGACATTTCGAACATTTGGTGTAATCTGTGCAATAAATTCAAATCAAAAATCAAAATCAAAATCAATTTATTGACAAAATAGCTTCGAAGTTTACACTTTTTCAGTGGCCCCACACTAGGCAAGCCTGTCCTGTGGGTGCCTGATGTATTTCACAATATTACAGGTTACTACATTTTTCGGCCGAATTTGATTTTGTTATAAGACTACATAAATTAAATAAAAAAAAAAAAAAAAAAAAAAAAAAATTATTCTAAAAGTCTTTAAGTACCAGACCTTAAATTTTGAATTTATCTATATACAAACGTTTATTCCTGTTTTCATTTTTATTTACATAGGCAATTATTTGTGATATCAATATTTTCTACTGACTTTGTCTTACTTGAGTCTGTATTAACGAAAAATAAATAAACTTTGTCTAGATACAAATAAGAAACGTCATCATTCTTGGAGAGTGTGCTAATTTTTTGACTTCTTCCGCGTGGTCAAACTAAGTTGACTAACTGATTTGACCACAAGGAATTTCATATTCTTCGTGGACAAACTATGTAATGAATCAAATATTAAACATGCTATATAATATCTTTAAAACAAAATTGTACAGTTAGAACCAAAAATTGGTTAACGTAATTTATTTAAAAAATAACCAACACTTATTTCACTATGTAATAATTCCATTTGACATTTAATTATAAATTCGTCTCGCAAAACTTGTTCCTGACGCCGAGGGGATGGTCTTGGATCACTGTTTTCTTTCTTTAACAAAGTGCACAGTAATCGAGCAACCGTGATCGGATGATATCGTTTCATAGATTTGTTTAATTCCTTATTGAATGATTCGACTATATTGTTTGTTCGATGTCTCTGCCCGAAAACTGACCAGTCTTTCCTGAATATTTTATTCTTTAACCACGTTTTCTCAAAATATTTTAAATATTTTTCAATTTTTGTAGTGTAACTGCAGTCAGAATTAATATACTGCCATCCTTCCTCTATTTTATCTGCAGGTAATAAAGCAAGTGCGGCACATAAACCAACAACTCTCTTTCCGTCCTTACTTTTTATTTTTAATTTCTTTGCTCTTCGCCATTGACTGTTTGTGAAATGATAAAAACAGTGTACAATTTGAGCTTCAGGGCAAGTTTGTAGTAGTGCTTTACTTGCAGCTGTTTCAAAGTCCACGTGAAATATTTTCGGTGACCAACCCAATCTTGATTTTATCATAGAGAATAATATGTAGTACGATTCTTCCGTTTTGTCAGTCATTAAGGCATACGCAACAGGTGCAGCGTATGTTGTAGAAATCGATTTTGATAAATCAGCAAAAATACAATATAACTGTTTGAATGGAGTTGGGCAACTGTAATATGTACCATCGCCAAAAAATTCATCGGATTTTTTAACAATGTCGTAGTTGTTTTCGGAGCAAAAAACTATAATACGACGTTTCTCTGTATTATAATCTGCCAAAATAAACACCTGAAATTTTTCTGGAACAGTGACGTCGTTGAAATGATTAAAGCAAGTTTTTTTTCTGGTTGTATATAATACAGTTTTGACGCTATCAAAAGACGGAACTTTGTTTTCCAAATTCGGGTCCTTGTTTACTAATGACGTTTTCATTTCGGTATACATCTCTGGAATGGTGTTTACAGTATCTTTAACTTTATGCTTTAACTCGTCAACGGCAATATCAACTTCATTCTTATAGTTGTCAGCAGTACATAAATGATCAGTACATTTAAATATTTTATTTTCCTAAAAGCAAACAAACAGAGCTGTAGCTGTATGATATAGATTTATAAGCGGCCGTAGTCCAATGGTTAAGGTATCGGATTCGCGATCGGTCGCAGGTTCGAATCCCACTCATTGCACTACTAACGTGAACCCGCTCCTAATACAAGAATATTGGCTTAGCTAAAAATAAATGACAAAAAATAATAGTAAAGTACCTTCAAAGTAATGGAACCCCGACATTTTTCTTTTTTACGACGACTGCAAGTCCAGAAAGACGATCCGTTTTTATAGGTACGCAGTTTATAATATTGGCGTCCGCTAAATAGCAAAACCGTTCCCTTTTTTCGTTTTATAAATTTTATGTCCATACTTGAAGAACAATACTAATAATACAGAACAATCTGCAAGGACTTTACATAGAATATGACGTAATATGTATTGTATAATGTCATTTTATTTTCCTGTACAGTGAGGTTGTGTCATATACAGTATGGTAAAAAGGTTATATATGTAACAGTTTGTCCACGAAGAATGTGAAATTCCTTGTAGTCAAATCAGTTTGTCAACTCAGTTTGACCACGCGGAAGAAGCCAATTTTTTACTGTTTATTACGAAATAAGTCCGTATTCAAGAAATTTTAGGATATAATAATGAGTTAAGATTTTATGTTGTATTCATTGAAAATTAATTGATATTTGCTTTAAATTATTTGTTTTAGACGATTGATTTCATAGGAGCTTTTCAAGATGGCAGAAAGAATGTTATTCGTAGAAAAGTTGCAAAAAGTGGCCGGAACAAATTTAAAATAAGGACTAATATTATAATTCCACGGGTAATGAACTAGAAGGTTATCTACTACCCTACATTTTTATTTCGTTTTCTTAATTTTATTTATTCTTATAACTTTTTACTACCTCTACACTAATATTATAAAGCTGAAGAGTTTGTTTGTTTGAACACGCTAATCTCTAGAATAGCTTATTTATCGAGGAAGGCTATTCTGATGTTATAGCACATCACGCTACGACCCACCGGCACCGCGGGCACAGCTAGTAGAAATATATTTTTAGGTACCAATATAAATAAAAGCAGTTTGTTCATAGATGCAATAAGTTGCAATGAAAATATCGAAAATGACATAATTAAATCATAATACGTCAAGTAAGTAAACAGCAGCATTTTTTTCATTTAATCAGTTGCAAAATATTTTCGATGCAATTAAAATGTGTAGTTTATCCTATTGCAAATAGTTTACATTCAGGCTGATCGTACCTCCCGGGTTCAATTCCCGGTTATTACAAAAATTACTCAACGGCTTTTTCCTTTGCGAGACAACCTGTGCAACCAGGACGAGTGCGATCTGCGTGTCACCGCCTCACGTCTGACACTCGCGGTCGCGGCGTGAGTGGTACTCGCCCTGAGGAAGATCTCCTCCTGACGAGATCAAAACTAGTCAATGGAGCCGACTACTTTTCACGTGACTGACTCGTTTATTTTTAATTAATAATGTTAGTTGTTAGTTTTAGTAGTCTTAGTTGTTAGTCTTATAAATAAATCACTGACTCATTGATTTCAGGCGTTGATTTACAAGAAAAGGTGTTTTGCGACAAAGATCACCATCCACATCATCTTCATCGTCATCATCCAGTTCTAGCTGCTCATCTTCTTGTACAAAATGTGATTTAACTGACTAACCAAAGATAGAGAAACATTGAGTTTAATCTTGAGAGCATGATAAGTATAAACGAAGAAGATTGCCATCGCCATAGTCTACTAAATAAAACCAAATAAAATAAGATCGGCACAGAATTTGTAGGTAGGTAACGAAAAAACATGACACTGAAGTAGATAGTAATTTACAAATGAAAGAAAGTGAATCAAAATATTTTGAATTGACCGTTATGAATGCTAAAAGCGAAGAAGATAAGCAAGAAAAAGATTACTCATCGGATGATAGTGTCACAGATCCTAATTATCACAAGGATAATAATGATGTATCGTCAGATTTGGATAATACAGTAGGAGGTAATTAAGCTGAGAATGTTTCACATATTATTACACGAAAGAGGAAAGCACAGCCAGATCTTTGGAAAACGAATGTAGCGACACGTTTACGAAATGCAGGAAAATAATATTTAGGCAAAATAACAAAGTTATAAGAGAAAGACGATTAGGATCAGAATGTACAGAAAAGTGCAAGTTAAAATGTAACAAAGTTTGATGATGAGACTCAACGATATATTTTTGACGAATATTACAAATTGCCTGATTTGCAAAGTAAAATACCTTTTGTAGCACTCAATATGTCCCCTATTGCCCCGACGTATCAATACAAAAGAAATAACAACGCATTTTGAGTCGCTGGCAAACGACAGGTTACAGACAAAGATGACGAAAATAATTGTGTTTGTAAGAGTTGTCCTGTGTGGGAATCGAATCCATGACACGCAATGCAATGTTAGGAGTGAACCTTAACCACTACGTCAGACGTGCAGTCAATGTATTTTGTGTGAAAATAAATGACATAAGTTCATTTATATATATTATAGTGTCGTGAATAAAGACTGATGTCTGAATACATTCTTTCTATGACAATTTTTTATATAATATGAGTAAAAGTTCTAAAATATTTTATCGTGTTTTGATACTTTGATAAATTTAACATCAACCAGTAAAGTAAAATCCTCAATAAACCATTCACATTTTGTTGTATGCTCTAATACATTAACAAAAAAACGTAAACTCGCCATTCTGTTAAATATATAATTTTTCGTTCCGTCGCTATTCTCGAAAACCAGCGTATGGCAATACAAGCTCCTCAATACCTAATGATCTGAAACAAGACTCCGAACATGATTTACAACTTGTGCATTTTATATTTAGTAGAAACATTTGTGTTACATACACAAATCTGTTCAGATACATGAGCCCAAAACTTTTATTAGGCACATGTATCTGAAACATTGTGTGACTGGACACTTCTCACGAGACATAATATTGCGGCTTGAGCCCTAGTACGGACGAGGCATTCTCTAATGCCTCGTAATGCGTCGTCCTTCGTCGGTCGGAAATATGAAAACGATATCTCTATATTGTTTTCATTGCGCCTATAATTTTTACATTATATTACTACTCTCACTATTATACATATTTCGTTTCACTAGGTTCGGAGAAAAGAAGGGCAAAGCAAAATGCTATTCTTTTGATATGTATTGTCTCAACTATAAGTCAAAAACTATAGACAAAGTCGCACCGTAAGGGTTCCGTTTTGGCATAAAACACTAAAAAGTATCGTATGAAGGGAGAAAATTATAGTTATTTGCCGTGTTATCATTTTCAATTTCTCTATCAATATGAGTATATATTTCTAAGTGATGTTTGGTTTCTATTTATTAAGGCTGTTAACATAATGTACCCCTTATGTAATGATATATGTATGTACATCTCTCAGCAAATATGGGTAAAGTAAAATGTATCTTATCTTCGTATTAATAGGTAGTACTGATAAGATATTAATAGATTTTTATTGCATCATCTTTTCTTGGTAATGTTATGCTAGTTTCCATATGTAGATCATAATTGGCAGAAAATTAGGTATTATAGTTTATCAGCATTTAACGTGGAGAGAACATATTGACAGTATCTGTAAGAATATAAATAAATTTGTGTTCGCTATCAGAAAAGTTAAAAATGTAACGTCAGTACAGACCTCTTTAATGGTATATACCTAATGCATATGTTTGTTCTATCATTCGATATGGTATTGTTGTATGGGGATATTCACCAGATATTATGCGGGTCTTTATAGCTCAAAAGAAATGCATTCGTGCTATCTACAACATGCAATGGTGGGATTCTTGCAAATTAATATTTAAAGAGTTGTATTTAATTGTTCCTCAATTTTTTGCCTTTGTTTCACCAAAAATACTAATTGCACAGCAAAATATGCTTACCAAAAATACTAATTTCACAGCAAAATATATTTAAAGAGATCAAACTAAGTCGACTATTTTTGGGTGGGTTTAAGAAGGAGCCTAACATAGTCTAACCCTTCCGAGACGGAATGCAGTCATTTGAGGCGTATAGGTGCTCGTAATGGTATATTCTAGTACGCATAATTTGCTGTGCAATTAGTATTTTTGATGGTCATTATATTTAATCCCATTTTTAAATCACAGAAACTATTAACTGTCACTTCTATATATATCTACGAAGTAGCAAAATTTGTAAAATGCAACCTCGAACTATTCGAAAGAAACATAATACTTACTAATAAGCGTAAAGTCACTCATTCTTATTTAAAAATGCCAGTACCACATACAGAAATGTTTAGACATAGTTGTGTGTAGGTATATGGCACCGCCGCTGATATTTAATTCTTTACCTGAGGAAATAATATACCTGTCTTATAATAATTTCTGTACAGCTTTAAGAAATTGGTTAATAAAAGAGAGCTTCTACTCAATTGACGAATTTATTAAAAAGTTTGCCTCTCATTCCTATCACTTCAAAAATGTATTGTAAAACACGTTTTTAAAGTTAATTTATTATTTTAGACATTATTTAAGTTTATGTTTCTGTTCTGTTTAAAATTGACTTTGATTTAGGATTAATATAAAATATACTGTGATCTATGATTTGCATTATGTAAAGTACTGTGTTCTTGTTAAATGTTCCTATTTACTAAAAGTGTGAACGTATAAAAATTTGCATGCTATTTAAATATGGCGAAATGTGCTGAGCGCCTATAATTATGTACTTCCACCTACTTTTGTAACTACCACATTTTACGCAAACAAATTATTATTATTATTATAAAAAAGTAACTCATGTACCTATTGTTTGATATGGATGGTTTATTATTGAGTAAGTTGTAAAAATGAATTAGTCGTTATGTGTTTAAAACAGGTTGTTTAAGTTATTAATTATTTCCAGACACAGAAGATCTGTACACTATAGGCTTTGAAAAGGTGGCTTCGCGATATGGTAAAGAATTCACATTCGCGCTGAAGACCAAAATAATGGGTATGCACAGTAAAGAGTTTTCCGCGTGCATTATAAAAGACCTCGATCTACCACTCGCAGTTGACGAGTTTATTAACGAAACTCGTTCGATATTTGAAGTATTATTTCAGCAAAGCAAGATTATGCCTGGTAAGTGTTAACATGTTTATTTTCTAATCTAAACAACGGCACTATATCCATGAATGTCAATGGTGCAATACATTATCAGTTGTAGGTATATAATAGATATGTATATTGCTATGTATGTAGGTATTCATCTACTTTGTTACATAGCGTGAAACATTAAGCTGTGCTCATATTAGAGAATTGTATACATAGCGGAACCAATAAATAGAGTTAATGTTGTGTTACAGATAAAGTAAGATAAAATGTTATTGGTGACATTAATGTTAATGAAATTTCGAAGTAAAATATTTTAAAATGCATAATACAAAGGTGAAATTTCTAATTTTATTACTAAATAGCTGACTCGCGCAACTTCGTTTGCTTCATATTAGAGAATTTTCTCCGTTTATTGCAACATTTTTCATTGCTGCTTCGCTCCCATTGGTCGCAGTGTGGTGTTATATAGCCTTCCTCGATAAATGGGCTATCCAATAATATGTTTTCAATTTGAACCAGTAGTTCCTGAGATTAGCGCGTTCAACAAAACAAACAAACAAATAACAAATTCTTTAGCTTCATAATATTAGTATAGATTTGACAACGATCGAATATTTCCTCTGGTATTGCAAGAGATCATGAGTTGCGGTAACCGCCTCATATCAGGCGAGCCATCTGCTTCTTTAATATTGGTAGTATAAAATAATCAACGCTAACATGCTGCATATCTATTCTTTACAGGTGTAGAAAAATTACTTTACCACTTGCACGACCACAATATTGGCATAGGGTTAGCAACAAGCAGTAGTATCGAGACAACATTAATGAAAACAGCACACCACCAGAAATTGTTTGATCTTTTTAAAACTAAAACAATGGGATCGTCCGATCCTGAAGTGAAGAGGGGTAAACCATTCCCAGATATATTTCTGGTCGCAGCCAACAAGTTTCCAGAAAAACCAGCTCCAGAAAAGGTAATGATAATTTGAGACTTGACGTTGTATAAAACAACTAGAATAAACTTATACTTTTTGCAGCTCTGGTAAAGCTTAGAACATTTACATAAGTAATTCGACTTGGCTTATCTTTAGAAACAATATAATAAAATAATGTGACGTAAGGCTGTGGTACACGCAGTCAGTGAACAACTAAAATTGATCATTTTATGTTTGTGTTCGTTGCTTTTAGTAGTTAGTACATATACGCAGTTAGAGTTGCAAATATTTATTTATCTTTTGTCTTCTTTTCAATTACGTATTCTTCCCAATATAATCTTCTTCAATCAACAAAATTAGTTATGTCTGAAGAAGACCGTTGATTTTACTGCGCCATATAGTACCTACAGTTTCACATTTTGTAACACACAATAAAATAATACACACATACCAATGTTAATCAAGTTTATTGACTGGTTCTTTACCGAAGTAATTCTAAGCTGCAAATAAAGGTGTATATTAAATTAGTTAAACATTCCTAAGATTCCGAGTCCTAAACATTTTGCCTAAGTGTGTGTAATGCATCAAGATAACGAGACACTTCATTTATTACTTATGTAAAAATATCACATTTGTTTTTGTTATAATATATAACACAATAGACAAGCCGTCCTTGGTGATAACACTTCTATGGTATGTAATGTAATATATTTTAGTCAGTATACTCTATTTATTGCTACATAAGATGATTCAGAATTCTCCCTGTGAAAAGCGCAGCCAATTTATTTGTAGGTCTTACATGACAGCGTCCAATGAGTTTATATTTGGAATACTTATTATTATCATTCCTATTAGTATTATAATGATTTATCAGTAGGCTATCTAAGTAGTATCTAAGACATTTATATGGTGTCTAATTCGTAGGTCTTTAAATAATTTTATGAAGTTGAAAATAGATAGCTTGTTCATATAATTTTGTTATTTAAAATATATTCTATTAATTAAATAATAACAATATGGATCATTTATACGATGAAAACGTTACTATAAGGAGAAACAGAACTAACTTGGAAGAATCTTTCAAAGCATCGTTCTCGTCAACTACTACAAACTATCTTGCAAAAATCTAAAATGATTTATCAACGGCTCACATAGAAAACCCTAAAAACTATAGTTTGAAGTTGGAGATTGAAAGGTTAAAATTAAAACTACTGTCGGCAAATAATGAAATCAACAATTTAACTTTAGAAATTAAAGAGCTTGATAAGTTGTCCTGAAATAGACTTGTCAAACAAATGTATTGACCGATTAAGATTTTGGAACATGTTGACTAAAATTAAACTATGTTTAATAATATATTAAACATAATATTGTTTATGCATATAGTTTTATAGAAAATACGCCTTTTCTCCTGGCAATATTATATTAGAGTTTTGAGTGTGACATGATGACACCAATCCAACTTGTTTGACAATAGAGTTAGCAGCAGCGTTAAACAAATTGCAGCATATAAACTTATTAGTATTAGGTGTCAAGCAATCCCTATTTAAATGCGTGGAAATTAAATAATCTCTTACAACAGATCTGTAATAATGTAAAAAATGAAGATTCCTCTGTGTACCACACAACAATCTAAAGCGAAAGTTCTATTTATATAGTATAATCAAACAAGTTAGTTTTCTAATTGACTCTACGAATTATGCAAAACAAATACTTACTTTACTTTATAAATTATAAGTTGCCTAATTCACACAAAAAAGAGACCATTCCTTACTACTTTCCCGTCATTAAGTAATTATTATTTTTTAGTATTTTTCGACAACAAGGACTTTTTAGGAGAGGTAAATACCTTTTTTCGTTAACAATGTAGAAACTAATCTCAATCCTAACAAAAGTAAACATACTGCTCACATTGAGATAAATACCATCACTTTATTTCAACAAAATATAGCTAGGTTATTAAATAAATTAGAACAGATAGAAATCTGTATTATTGATTATCAGTTAAAATAGAATCCGATTAGAATAGGGACAAGTGGGGGTCAGTGTAAAAAAAAATCATTTTTAATTTTTAGAAAGAAATTCCTTTAGTATATCGTCTTCTTATAATTTACCATAAAATCAGCAGTCTAACCTTAACCTTCATATTAGACTTGATATAATATCGAATTTATACTTAGACAAATTATTTTTTTAGGTTTCTGAGGTCACAAATTTGTTATAGAGTACCCCAGGGGTGGGGTACAGTTTAACAACCATAGGGGTACAGTATAACAAGATGGGGTACACTATAACAGTAGACTAAACATACATCATACGAAATAAAATATGAAAATAGAAAACCTTTTACCTCAATTATGTTCTATAACATATTGTTGGTAACCAAAATCAAACAAACAAATTTATAATATGAAAATATTATCTTTCCTTAGCCTAGATTAAAATGCCTCAGTATTTTCTTTGGAAATGAGTAGCAATCAGTCTGAAGTTTAGTTTTTTTTTACCATTTTAGGTAATGGCAGTATAATCTCAATATCATCCAGTCCGACAGTAGCAAGATCCGGTTCTAAAAGAAAATAAAAGACATTATCAACTTTACAACTTTTGCGCAGATAGTTGATGTCATATTCATCTCTCTCATAATCTGTCAATAATTATCCAATATAATGCTTTGTCTGTTTTCCAGAAAACTTAACAACGATAAAATCATCTTTTTTTGGACGTTTGAATAAAGACAGAGGGATGTCATTTTCATCTGAACCGTTAGATAGAACATCTGAACCTTCATCAGAATTTCCAGAGCCTTCTTCAGACCTTGAAAATAAAACCTTGACAACCTTGTCTTTCTTTGGTTTCTCTTAATTTCTACATTTCTCGCACTCGAGGTTTTCTTTTTACGCTTCTTGGTTTCTCTTTTTTTGGCTGCTTCTTCAAATTCTTGTTTAACTGGTGTATTTTTCTTCCTGTTTTAGAGAGTCTCGGACCTGCCTTCGGATATTCTCTACATTCGATTGGGCTCACTAAAATGTCTCCGACTTGATTAAGATCTCTTTCGATTAAGCTTAATTTTTTTTAATCAACGTTTTGCTGAGCTTCTGAGCTTTTTCAAAGGGGGCACACTATAACATGTTACACTGTACCCCACACCATATTTTTACAAACAAAAATTCGTTAAAATTTTAAATGTTAGAAATTGCAATAAACTTTATTTACTATTTAAACACCTACTAATTGAAGATTAAGAGAAACATATATTTACTCACCAGAACTTATTACTTTTCCAATAAGAACAAAACTTCACTCTCTAAAGTTTTTGCATTTTTTTACGAAAAACGTATGTATATTCGTTCATTCTTCCGTTCATCCAGCGATTTGTCGTCCGATGACAGCTGTTTAAGGTGGCGGCGCATGAGACTGACAAAACACGTAAAGAGACACCATTGATAAATTTGAAAAGGACAGAGTTAATCTTGATGTTATACTGTGTCCCCTGTTACACTGTCCCTAACTTGACCCTACTTTGTTTCAGTGAAACGTTGATCCGATCATGCAACGAGCCTAATATTAGTTTACGCGGGTTTAATGTTGCTAGTCGATATTCAAGAAACAATGAGAAACGTGGTGGTATTTGTATTTTAGTGGATGAAAATATAGAATATAGAACTATAACAATATGTAATTCTCTATCGTGTGAGAAGGTATTCGAATGCTGTGGTGTTGAAATACCAACATTTCAATGTGTAGGAATCTGTGTATATAGAATACCAAGGTCAAACCAGGCAATCTTTTTTGAAAAATTAGGTACAATTATACATAGCTTAAAGTTAAAAGAAAATAGAAGTATTATAATAGCTGGAGATTTAAATATTGAGGAATGATGACGCAACTAGTAAATTTTACGATTTTCTTCTTACACATAATTTAATGTCACTCATCCATCACTGAACCCACCCGACAGGAAACTTGTATAGACCACATAATCAGTAATATAAAAAGTGCTGTGGGTCAAGTTCACCTTTTTTTTTGTCTGACCGTAATACTGGTCAAAGGCTAACCTTACCTACTAAGTATGATAAACCAAAACGATTGTTTTTATATGTAACTAGAAGAGATTATGGTATTGACAAAATATAAAAATTTCAGAACTGTTTATCAAGTTTGTTATGGCAGGAAATATTTGATGAAAATGATTGTAATCGAGCCTATATCTATTCTGCGAAACGTTTGAATTGTTTTATAATTTATATTTTCCGTTGAAGAAAATAGGAGTAAAGACTGACATAACAACTCCAAAGTGGTTTTGTTATATATAGATATTTTAATACCTTTTTTAACTAAAGGTATTAAAATATCGTCAATTACTAAAAGAAAGCTAAGGTACCTATACTGTAAAGATAAAAAAGAGAGCACAAAATTAAACTATCTAAAATACAACAAAATGTTTCAAAAATGTATCTCAGATTAACTTCCTGTACTGAAAATGAAATTATAAAGATTATTAAATCATTAAATAAGACTAACGCTGTAGGTTACGATTCTATATCGACAAGAATTGTGAAACGATGTTATAGTAACATAGGATACAGTACTCTGCTATATTGTAAATCTTTCGCTCTGCGAAATTATTTTAATTAACCAATAAGCTTAAATTTTCAATCGTCGTCGAGTGTGCCCTTGCACAAAACTTTTTGTGCCCTTGCACAAAAAGAATGAAAAAGAAATAATTAGTAATTATCGGCCTATTACGCTAGTACACACAGCGACACATCAACTTAAACTGTTTGTACTTTGAACTATTAGAAGTTGAACGTTGCGAATCGTGCGAGAAAGTGCATTATATTTTTGTTATTTTGTTTAATTCACGCTGAACGTGATGCGACGCTCTATCCTTACCATTACATCGATACCACTATGCACTGTCCTTTCTTACAATTCTCTATTTTGTATGTAGCGTAGTTATGCATATATAGGGTGTGTAACTTGAAGTGTAGCCGTGTGTACCTATAATTTCAAAAATATTTGAAAGATAATGCTCTTTTGTATTACTAATTTCCTAAATAAACATAAGGTTCTAGCGAAGGAATAAAATGGGTTTCAAAAAAATAAATCATCTACACTAGCGTCTTATTCTCTTATAAAAAATGTAACAGGCACTAGACAAAAAAAAAGTGTGTTTCAGCTATATTTTTCGACGTGTCCAGTGCTTTCGACTTTGTCGTACACCAAATACTACTTCATAAATGTAATCTTTATGCCATACGAGGTAAAGCCCTACAATGGCTAGAAAGCTATTTAAGTAACCGCCAAAAATGTGTTGTGATTACTCGTGTCGACTCAAAACTAATGTCTACCTCATATCAATCCACGGATAATAGATTTGGAGTTCCTCAGGGAAGTATATTAGGGCTTTTGTTATTTTTTATATACGTGAATGATGTGCCACAGGGTACACGCCACAATTGTACGTTATTTGCAGATGATATTTCTATAGTTGTTCCTCAAACTAATTATAACTCCAACTATAAAGAAAGTTTAATAGAAACAATAGAATCAATATCAAAATAGTTAAAAGAAAATAATCTATCTGTAAACTTGGATAAAACAAAAATAATTCAGTTAAAAATTACAAAACCATTATACTAGTGATTTAAAAATAAGTTACCTCCGTCACGAAATATCGTGTGTAAACGAAACAAAATTCTTGAGCTAACACACGATAAATACTGTAACTGGCAAGCTCAAGTAAAATACGTTTGTAATCGATTAAACAGATTCTGATGATATGATATGATCATTTTAACTTTTTTAAACATACACAAATGTGTATGCTTTAAAAAAAGTTAAAACTCATATCGTGTGAAAATACTGCTCTAATAGCATACTATGGATTTATGTCGGCTCAGTCCTTAGATATGGAATTTTACTATAGGGCAATTCGACAGACATAAATAAAGCGTTTATATCCCAAAAAAATGTGTTAGATCAATATATGGCGCCGGTCTATTAGAGTCATGCAGGCCTTTATTTAAGCGGTTTTAATTGTTAACGTTAATATCTATACATACCTGTTTATGAAATCGGTGTCTTTGTCAAAATACATTCGGATATTTTTGAAATAATAATAATATCAGCCCTGTATTAAACTGTCCCACTGCTGGGCACGGGCCTCTTCTCATTGTGAGAAGGGTTAGGTCGTAGTCCACCACGCTGGCCTAGTGCGGGTTGGCAGACTTCACATATCTTCGAGAACATTATGGAGAACTCTCAGACATGCAGGTTTCCTCACGATGTTTTCCTTCACCGTTAAAGCAAGCGATAACTAATTATTAAATACGCATATAACTTCGAAAAGTCAGAGATGCGCGCCTTGGGTTCGAACCCGAGACCTCTGCGTGGCAGTCCAATGGTTTCCCACTAGGCTATCGCTGCTAACAATATTAAAAAATGTTCTTCTAGAGACCCCAGTAAATTACAAGTCCATATGTTGTAAACTAGCCTACATAAAAAAATAGCATTTGTATGTGTATACAAATACCTATACAATAAAACTCCAAAATCCATACGAGAATTAACCCTTTCAAGATTTGTAAACACTTTTAAGAAATGGCTCACAGATAAATGTTTTTACACAGTAGCCGAATATAATATGTATGTTTTATAAAGGTTAGGAGGATAAGTAGCACTTTCATTGGCAAGAAAAGTGGCAAGTGTTGTACTATTTTGAAATCTAGATAAATGGGCCATCTTTTGAAATAACTTGCCAAGGGTAGTGTGGTACATATTTTTTCCAACATGGAGGGTCAAAGTTAACTGACAATAATATTGTAAACCATAACTCGTCAAAACTAAATTTATTTTACTTAGTTAACAATCTTAATTACTTTGATTTATGATTGTGATTAATAGCACTGTTATTTGAGATTACATTATTACAAAAATTACTGTAAAATTGTGATCACAGTACTTAAAATGCGACCACGGGTGTAAAATTTTCAACCTTTTCGAAAAATGTATTATCGCTTGACTAAGTGTAATGGATATTTTTTCTTGTTTTTCCATAACTGGTATACCTTGGCCTCTCGCCCGGTACCAGGTTATCGTTGAGATTCGGGACGCCCTGTTTATACCATTTAAATTAGTTGACAAATGTAAATAATGTTATCCTACAGTGTGTTAGGATGGGTAGCTATGTTACCTACGTTTGCTCATATAAAATCGCGAGCCCAGTGAAAATGTAAACTAATTTCGGTCCTAAATACTTCTTTGCGAAATGCCGCATTTATTGACCCTACAGTCATTTTTGTATGGATCTCAGACATTTTGACATTTTGGTAGTGATTTACATACAAAATAACACATTAACTGTAACTACTATACTGCACCGATTCCAATTTTCATAATAAATTACTTCTTATTCAATAGTAATAGTAATTATACCTAATGAAATACGGTACTAGTACATAATACAAAATTATTAAAAAATTTCAGTGTTTGGTGTTCGAGGATTCTATTAATGGAGTAAAGGCTGCGCGGGTAGCTGGTATGCAGGTCGTTATGGTGCCAGATCCGCGCTTGGATCGCTCGCTGACCACGGAAGCGACGCTTGTTCTCAACTCTATAGAGGATTTCAAGCCAGAACTCTTTGGACTACCACCATATAAAAATTAATAGAATAAACAGCATGTAACAGAAAGGTGTGGTGATATTAAAGGGTCATTTAAATGTATGATGAAGCATTCAAGTAGGTATAAAGTGGATTTAAAAATGTTGAGGGGACTGTATGCAAATATTTCTTAATAAAAGAACGACTTAAACATAGAGGATAATTGTTAGTTGTTATATACTTGTATTACTTACTCGTTAAAATAAATTCGTTACTGGAAATTACGGCATCTGTTGTGAGTATATGCCAGATTAGTTTCATCTAGTAAAATTACCATAGGCCAGCCACTTTAGATGCTGTTGTAATGCACGGATCGGAAAGCATAAGACTGTAACTTCTTAATTCACTACCCGATTGGTATCGTACTTTCCACACCTCCACACCACATTCGCACCCGCATAACTTTTACACGCTTCATACCTACGTCATACATTTTACTAGTGAACCCGCTAGCGTGGTCCTCGGTAATACAGATGCGCTGGGGTGAGCCCACGACGTGGGTCTGTAGTATACAGCAATGACTCGTAACACAAAACCCTCTCGTTATTAGGAATATCGTCATAGTTCTTCTTGATATAGGATTCCTGGAAGTATTCTAGTGCCGTTTTCTAGTTAGAATGTACATACACTAAGATATGGGTAAGTAAACAATTTTTTTTATATTCGCTGTCATCATGAGACATGAATCGTCAACATTTTTAGAAAGATCAATTAAAATTGTTTATTTTGCCAATGTATTTCTGAACCTACATTTTTCACATTCTTTTATTTACTCATTTTCTTTTTACTTACTCTTTTTTCAGATCAGCACAAGATTACCAAACGTGGTAGAAACTTAATTAGCGAAACGCAAAATGTTAATTCCGAATCTCAGAATATGTGTACAGAATAATTATGTAACTTTGCCAAAGAAAACCAGGGTGTCAACAGACAGCCAGGAAACCTGTGTCTCGCAAGATGAATTACCTGATTCTCAACCTTTTGGTGGGTTGGCTCTCAACTTTGGCTCGCCTCGTGTGCCACACGCCATACACAAAAGATATCCATGGCGCCTCTACGGCGCCATCCGCACGGAATCGGTTAAGCAGTTTGAATAGAAATTATTCGTATAACTTCAAATCATCGATATTACATTTAAATAAATATAAATTTCAGTTAATAAAATTGGTTGAAATGTCCATAAATTAAGTTGATTTTGTGAATAACGTTGAAGTTGTTTGCATAATATTATTGTTTACCAGCCATCATACAACCCACGCGGAGGGTCCTTCGCATCTAGGAAGAAGTAAGAAAAATAAATATAACAAATATGTTTAAATTTAAAAACCAACACCACCACTACGAAGATCTGTTAAATACATACATATATTGTAGTATTTTACTTTAATGTTTTATTGTGTATTTGCAAAGAAAAATGTATTGTTAATATGAACTCTCGACGTGGGTTCGTGTGCTCTCAAATGCGGCAATAGTGAGCCTACGACGTGAGTCTATGGCGATGAATGTGTTAATCTATTATTTCTATTTTAATTCGTTATTTATTACATTCCTGCAATAACCTCAAGGTTTATTACCAACATTGCAATCTATTAACAAAAGGCTATTCTGTGAGAACTTAGGATATTAATTTTCAATATATTTTGGTACGTAGCTTATTCATAAGCCCTGGCGACGTCGACCCACCTTGTTCTATACTGTAGTACCTATATAATAATAATTAGCAAAATGGATCTGTATTGGTGCCTATTGAATTTATAATTATAGATAAGACAAAGGAAGTAATCAGTTTATCTTCTTAAATTATCAAAAAGCTAATGCTTATCCTGTTTCTTATCGACTGCCAACGTAGTTGTCAGGTAGTAGAAAGTACCGGCTAATCGAGCGGTTAGTCGGTACCTTCATCCTTTGTTTTGTCTCGTAATCCCCTGTCCGATTGTTTTAGTGCGAAGGTTTGCAGACTGAATAAATTAGCTTTAGCTATATTGCTTAATGTAATTGTTGTAAAAACAACTATTGTATTAGAGATAAAACTTGTGTGACCGAGGATTTTATAAACATTGAAATAACGGACATTAGAATATCCAATATAAGAAGAAATATATCTGGACGAAACAAAATGTTTTGCATGGATATAGAGACAACTCGGTGCTTTGGCAATGCCAGGTAACTAATGAAACCACATCCACGCGGGTGATGAGTGGCTTCATAATGAATTAATCACTTGGTCAACACTCGTCCTCCAGGTGCCAGACACAATGCTTTTTCCATTGTTTCCATTCCAGCTATTGAAGGATTAAAGGTTATACTAATAATAATAATATATGAAGAAAAAAATTGTTACAACTAACTTATTACTGTTAAATGTTGAATAAAAAATAAAACCTGGTGCTATGTTCAACTTTTATTTAAAACATTTGCATATGACTAGACATTGAGGTTTTTGTGATACATCATCAGATACAGCGCTATTGATAATACTGTAAGTATGGTACTGAAACAGATTTAGCCTGAGATATGTGTTTTTAATAATGTAAGTCATTTGACTTTTGCTTAACCTCCAAAATAAATTACTTAAAAGATATTACAATAGTAAATACACATCTCGAACAATTAACAATTGACATGTAGACAAGCACCAATATATTTATAATATAGCTTTAGCTCACTCTTCATCAAAAGCTGGAAGCCCAAACAGTTCAGGTTTAAAGTCTTCCAAAGACTTTAGGACTAGTGTAGCAGTTTGCAGTTGTTCGGATGGAATGCGAGAATCCGGCACAGCCACTACTTGCATGTTAGCTGCATTTGCAGCTTTTATGCCATTCACGGCATCTTCAAAGACGAGGCACTGAAACGAAGTTAAACAGAATAATGTTTATTTTTCATCATAACTTATAGGTACAGTACGAGATGTGGTTTCATAAAATTGTATCTAACTGATGTAAGTAAGGTTTGTTACATTTATATTTTATGAGCTAAGTATAAATTACGCTATGTCCATATTAATGTTTTGAAATTGATATCAATCATTTGATTGGAAATTGAATGCATTTGATTAAGGTTAGCAGTTAGTTGCGAAAATATATAACCAGAGAATCTGACAAATTTACACTTAGCAATGGGCAATTGCTACAAAGAAAGAGATTTGAGTATGTTGATCTATGATATGTCACTGTTTATAATTAATGTTTATTGAATATTAGATTTGATGATGACAATATTCATAAGTCACGGCCAACTATGCTAATGTCAGACCTATTTTACTTTTTAGGTCTATCGCCTAATATTTATAATCCCTATGCCCTTTTTGCTCTGATACTGCAAGACGATGAATTCGCAGGTACGCAGTCAACGGTGACGACCTTATTTTTCAGGGCTGCCTTCAAATATTTATTGCACTATGCCCTCGTGCCTCGTGCGTCTTTCCGCAAACAACTTGGCTACTATTAAAATATGTCTAATTTCGTATTTGCGTATGCCTATAATAGGTACGCGATCAAATAAATAATAATAATAATATTCTATCACATACACACAACACCATCTAGCCCAAACTAAGCAGAGCCTGTACTATGGGTACTAGACAATGGATAAACATACATATATACTTTTTTTTTGTAAATACATGCTTATTATACATAGAAACACCCAGACCAAGACAAACATCCATGTTCATGCACACAAATGTTTGACATGTGCGGGAATCGAACCCGCAACCTCAGGCGTGGCAGTCGGTTACACTAACCACTACGCCATCGAGGCCGACAAAACAAACAAATAAATAATCAATAGCAGTGTATATATAATCATTATTGATTATTTCTGTATTACGTAAGTAAATGAATGAGTTAAAAGAGTTTATTAACTACCCGGCGTAAATAGCAATATTGAATCAACCAAAAAAGGAGATGTGCTCCCATGGTCACATAGTTCGACAATACAGTATGGTATGATGATGCAAGATTCAGAAGGAAAACCAAAAAAAATCATTTACTCAATTAAGTATAACAAACTAAACCTCTGTTATAATACCATTGGTAGTATGTTGCCATCTCATTGTGAAATTGTGATACAAATTATGCAGTAACTTAACTTTGATATAAATCAACATTCAAATGCAGGCTTGTAAATTGTGGGCTCATTAGATTTTTTCTCAGAGAGCTTTGGTATTATCAGTATTTATAATTCTTTATTCATGTTGCTAATTTACTAATATTATTGAAATTTATCAGTTTAGCATGACCTATTGACTTTACCTTGTATCTCTGCTACTTTAAATAAAATCATAAATAATTAATCTTTAATTGAAATATTTGAACTCACTTCTTCTGGCTTTGGCTTGTCAGGAAATCTTGATGCACAAACAAGAAATATTGAAGGATCAGGTTTTCCCTTAGTCACCTCTGGGTCAGTAGATCCCATTGTGAGATGATGGAATAGTTGTAATATATCCTTATGATTCTGCATTTTCTTGTCTACACTGTCACTAGCAGAGCTGGTGGCCAGAGCTATTGGTACACCTTTCTTGTGTAAGTGTTCAACTAGCCGTTTGGCTCCTGTAATAAATAATATTTGGTTATTAATAAAAGAAAATTATAAACTTAACTTATAATGTTGTCATGGATATTATGGTGAATATTCATGGAAAACGACCAATATGCAATGGGTATTCGTAGATTACCCTAGCTTTTCTCATATTGATATGATTCCCATGTCCAGGGATAGTGTATTAACAGAGCTGCCTTTATTGCAATATACATATAAAGCGAAAATAAGTCATGCATAAGTAATCCTAATACTGGATAAATAATAGCTATATCTAACAGAATTTCAAAACAAATCTATTTCACCACATACACATTTGAATTTGGTGAGTCACCTCTAAATAGTGAAATATATAATATGTATTAATACAATTTGTATAATATACTTTTCTAAACAGTAATTATAACAAACAAGTTAGATAAGTAGATGCTTTTACCATGTTATTTAGATATTTTCTAATTTTAAGTTAGAATTTCTTAATATTGTCTTCTGTTTATGTGAATATTATTCATTGAAATTAAACTATTATATACCGATTTTATTGTGTTGTTTATTTGACACTATTACATAATTTTGAAAACTGTTACATTACTACTACTATTAAACTTTACTAATTTTAAGCTAATAAAGCTTTTAAGCTGATGCCATGTCAGTCTCCCTGTGACCATGGCTGCTGAAAAGCAACTGAAACGTCATGGAAAGTGTAAACTTAAATATAAATAGTTTTAATAATGATTTAAGTAGCTTAAAATTAGTAAAGTTTAATAGTAGTAGTAGTGTAACAGTTTCCAAAATTATGTAATAGTGTCATATAAACAGTGCGATAAAATCTGTATAGAGTAGTTTAATTTCAAAGTATTTCTTAATACAAAACATTTATATTTTCTTTATCCAAAAGCTAAAATGCTTGAAATAATTATCATAGAATAAAATCATGTCAATGTACAATAAAATCATCATCATCAACATCATTATTACGATTCATGCTATACTATGCCAGTTAAATAAGATATTACATATCCAATACTTTTATATTATAACATGCCACAAATTAAATTCATACCATATTCTAATCACAACAGTTTGATTACATAAATCCATAGAAATTAGTGCTGTTGGCTACATTGGCACAGTTCCAAGAAGTTATTGCCTTTACATATAACAGACTTTTTAGTCAGTGCTATAATCTGCATGTTACTGGAGCATTGTAACTCTAATATCTACGTACATGATATGAAAACATTAGTAAGAGAAGCTATTCAATAAATATTATATCCTGTATACATAGAATACACATTTCATGCATTACACAAATTTTCAAACTAAATTTAATTTTACCTGGCATTAGCTGCACATTAGGGAACAGTACCTCATATAATAGACCACATTCCTTCATAAACTCTTCCTTGGTTATAGGCAGGTCTAGTGTTTTAATTATTTTTCCTGCACATTCGTGACCTTGGAATCCAAGAAGACTGGCCTTGAGATCCCAAGTAAATTCTTTTCCGTATTTAGCGCATACAGTAGTAAATGTCTCGGTATATAATATTTCAGAATCTGAAATTAGGAAATAATTAATTTTAAATATAGTTACTTACTTAGTATATAATAACTAATAATATATTATAACATAATTAGAGATTTACTTAAATCAAATGTGAAAACTTACCGAGAAGTAACCCATCTAAATCAAATAATACGTGAGTGACTTTTTGAAACTGCATTTTAAAAAAGATCACAAATTACAGCCAAATTTGAATAGATTTCGTAATTTATTATTTTCGGTCACTTAATCGTTCACATTGCCATAGGTATACAGTTTACGTACGTTATAATATTTTTTGTACAGATGGTCATACCATTTAATAAATTAATTATGTAATTCAAACAATAGTTTGATATGATTTATTGTTAAAATCAAAACCTTTTAACTTTTGACATAGGAGGTCTTCTGCAAAGTTGAACTGTGATTTTACGTTTCATTCTAGACTGTACAGCTTATAAAATATCTTGATCCATACAATGAAATTATATAACTTATGCTAAAGCTACCCAATATAGACTGAGAGCAAAGTCTTACAACATACGCGTATAAGATCATATTTTAAACTATACGTAAATACGTAGTAAAACAATTAAATAAACCAATTTGACATGAAATCAATATTACGATATATGCGTTAATTGAAACATATTGCAAATTTAAGATTGTGTTTTACTAAACAACGTATATAGTTAATAATTAATTAAAATTAAGTCCACACGTATGCTTAATAAATAACAGAAATTCAATATATAAAGGATATAATTAACACACCCATTTTGTATATTTAGTTTAAGCAGTACTTAATGGTACTTGGAAAACCACCCCTACTGGCGGGAGTTACTTGGATTTTAAAATGACATTTATTTTATAGTCATTGAGTTATGTACTGTTAACTTATTACGGACTAGAGGAGACATCCCAAGTACATGTTGTATACTACGAGTTAGGGTGCATGCTCTCTAACTCACTCTATCTGACCCACGAGATTACTGGAACGACACGTTTGAGTCCAATATTAGTAGCGTAATACAAGTGATGGCTAGATATGTAGTCTAATGTGTTGTTGCATTAATCCGCCAAGTGAGTTAGAGGGCTTGCACTCGTGTTACAAAAATTATTTGATATGTCTACTCTACTTCGTAGTATCTACCTAATAACAACATTTTTATGAAACGTATTTTAATTATTTGCATTGGGCTTTGTGGTTTCAAATTTTGTGTAGGTATTTGTACTAATGAAGGACATTGTTTAAATTATAGCATACATCAGTACCTACCTACATCTAAGAATTTGTTACAAATGAATCATTAACATTTTATAAGAATTAAACATAAAACAGGAGAAAATAATATTGCATAACAAAAGTGGTTGGGCTACTCCACCTTGGCACCACCCGGGCGTCCTTCATAATTTTGTCGGGAGCAGGATACAAGGTGACCTTAGTATATTTGGCAAGGTCTAACTTTGTCTCTTTCCTTTTCGTTGGCTCCTACCTTGGTTATGGTTATGTTTCTATTCTTGTCGATATTGTAGGCAGACAGCGACAAGTGTATGTTAAAGAATCTCCAATAGCTGTTTAAAATATAACTTTTTATGTTATGAGAAAATAATAATTATAAGTAAATAATAAAGAAAATAGAAGTTAGTTTTAAATTCGATAAGGCATTGGTAGTTCCAATTTTATAAATATAGGTATTTACTCTTACGTATGTAAATACCTATTATTTATCGACCTTGTGGAGTACCTTTGAGACATTCACCCTTATTCAAACTTATAATAAGTAGGTACTTACCAACTTGGTAAATATTGTTGTAAGTAGGTACCTAATTTTTATTCATCGGTAAGTGTCAACAAGAACTTCATGTAGGGTTAAACTTTTAACACTCCTCTCAATTTAATTTTAATCTCTAAACTTTATTCCAAATATGCATGTTACGTCGTAAGAAATGTATTAAGCACGAGATATGTTCATCATTACAACTCTCCATAATATAGCAATAAGTAAGTACCTACAACGAACCTTGAACCAATTTCACTCTTTTTCACAATCATGCCCTTCCCGATAGATAAATTTATTAGGTCAATACAATTAATAAAGTGACTGCCCGTAAAAAAGTCGGACAAAACGACTCATAGTCACATGTGTACAATTATATGCAATGAACAATTGCTGTTCGATATCCACAATCCATAATTATTAATTCTTGGATATAGAGCGTGAAATAAAGCATTCAGGCAAAACAAGAAGTATGTAGGTATATAGGGGCGCAACGTGTTGGCGGATTCTCAGTCGTTAGTGACGAGGCTCGCGGGCTGGCCGGCGACTCCCGTGAGCGACTTCGTGTATATGCTACCTATCGACACAGATAAAGGAATTCCTATGTGATGTTAGTAAACAAAAAGTGTATAAATAAAAAGCGCGGCGTGTTCCCTCTATCAGTCTAGTTGTGAAGTTAAGCTGGTTAAGATGACTCTTCCGGGAGTTTTTCTTTTTTCTCACTACGTAGAAAGCTTTTGGGTAAGTTTATTACCTCACTTTAAAAAGAATATTTTTTTCTATGTCTTATGTAACTGCGTTAATTAAATAGATAAAATTAAATTGATCTATTTAATTTTTAATAAGGCGTGCCGAGCGCGGCTAGCATGTAGGTAATTATTTTTTTGCACTTAGGTAATTCATAGACTGCGTCTGAAATAAGTAACGTGAGTGAATACATGATCCATGTGTAATGAAAATACAATACGAACCTAATCACAGGCATTAAAGAGCGCCCATGTATTTCGTAATAAATAGTCGTATTTATTTTATTTTATTTATGTGTCTAGCTTGCTCTACGCTATTCCGGACACAAAGATCGGGCCGAAGCATAAAGTGTAAGAAGTTACGGCTGCAACTAGAAATATACATTATTCAGACATTTTTCTTGCGAATTATGAAGCACTACTGCTTGCGTGTTTTGGAGAAGTTATGTTGGAAGTTAATTTTAATAGGCGTTTTTCTCTTCAGACAAATGACTGGGAAAAGGCTTAAATTGTTGCATGTAAAATTTGACCTATACATTGTGAAAATAATGAATAAACCGAACTGCACTGACGCAATTAATGACTACAATATTTCTTTTATAATCATTTTATAGTTACAGTCTAAATTGTAAATATTATTATTGTTAATTCACATAGAGACCTGAAGGTGCCTATTACCAATAGAATAAACTTGGTAATCCATCCATAACTGGCGTTACGGTTGAACTGTTTTCTTAAAGTTCACTACTTCCTTCGTGTCTGGTAATTGGTGTATACCTAGTTTCTGACCTTTACAGACACTATATCATTAAAATGCAAATAGCAACCTATATTTAGAGTCAGCCTATATTTTTATTTAATTTTAAGAATTAGGTACCTAATCAAATGCCGTGCGTTCCGTTATTCTTTTAGGGAGTTCGTTTTACAAAAGTTCATACTTTTGTAACTTATGTGAAACGATAGTTCCAATTATTTTTGATAGGCCCATTTTCGAGTTTTGTCTTGGAAGTGCGTTCGGAGGGATTATTTATGTCATGTGTGCAGCTCTGTCGCTTCCTGTTGCCAAACAGGCGTTCTCGGTGCTTCAGGAGTGCGTGAGACTGCTTGACCGCGACGTTGAATATTCAGCATTTGTTCACTCATCGTAATATATTAATATTCAATCGGTCGCTTACTCCTGCCTCTGATTCAAGGTTAATTTTTTACTAAGCACTAATAAAGAACAATTGCGAACGTTGTTTTAAGCTATATTATTCAGTCACACAAGATTGATTTAGAAATCAGCTTTTGTACGTAATAATATCGCTATTAAGTATGTGCGTAAATATCGTTATCTACGTCTTGAATTACTTTTTTCTCTCACTTGAATGTAAACATATTTGAGTGCTTGGAACGTTATTTAGTGTTATCACGTGTCTTCACTCGTGGTAATAAAACATGTGTTTATGTGCGAGTGACCGGATATTATTCAGCGTTATTTGTCCGTCTCAAATGTCTAAATTTGAACACGAACTTGTTGAAACGATACAATTAATAATTTATGGCATAATCGTTAAATGATCATCTACGTTTCATACTGTTGCTAGATCTAATGAACTCGTCAAAATTATTAAAGAAGCATAATGAACTGGCCACATAGTTTCGACGTTTTGATAATATGCTTTTTTTTGGCCTTACGCTGGCCAAAAAGAATAGTCGTAATAAACAAACAGACATCAACATATTTTATTGGTCAAGGAATAAAGTAATTACCTTTCATATGCCGCCAAAGAGTTTTTATTAATAAATATAGGTAAATAAAACTATCACAAGTAGGTAGTCTGCCTGCAATTATTATAATTAGGTAAGTTTAACATACTGCTGTCTAAAATTAAAGTTGTATAATTCTGGATGTCACCAATTAAATGAAACCGCTAATTAAAAAGCACGTGATAAATCTACAAGTCTTTTCGATTACCGATAAACCCACCTACATGTGATCACACTTGGAGATTTTGTTTTTTTCTGTTTCACTTTTGTGGTATCGACGGCCTTCCACAACAGGTTAGTTGGCTAAAACTACCCTATTAGTATGATAATGGATTGCCGAGTCGGGTCGTAAACCATCGGCGGTACAAAATTTTGTATCGTCGATGACGCGTTTACCACCGACCTACTGTTTACCTTGAACCTCGCACAAGGACACGTTTTTATTGTACAATTAAATGTATTGTAACGTTATTGTTTTTCGTGTTGATTAGAGCAGATATAATATATGTTCGCTCAAAAGCGTTGTTTATTTCTAAATAAAATGTTATTGTGACTTTACTGATAAAACCTACGCAGTTGTGTTGCCTACGCATGTTATGGTCAAAAATAGGAGAGCAGCAGTGTTATATATTCATATAGCAGCAGAACAACTCAAACAAACGGTCAGTGTCAGTTCTTCATGAGAAGCTTGGAGGTAGTTAACCTCAATTACTTACGTTTGTCTCTAAAGCTCTTTGATAACAATTACAATCAGCAGACGATTTAGAAATGTAGTAGACATATATTATATGTATTTACTACAATAAATAATAATGATATTTAAAACAAAATTGTATTATCCTGATTCAGAAATTTCGATATATAGACTCTACTTATAGACTCAATGTTTTTGTCTAGCTTCGTCTTATTGCTACTGTATCGGTATTTCGACTAATTTAACCGCAGCGATGATTAAGTTATCTATAATTTCGTATATTTTACAGTTAAGACTTATAATCTGATATTTGTAGACGACATCTACTATATAACCAGCGCTCATAGCCAGTTGCACTCACTAATCGGTAAACGATTAGCGACGTTAAGCAACGTTGGGTGCGGTCAGTCTATAGATGGGTGACCGCTTAGTGGTATTTCACCTGAGCGTCTCCGTGCTTCTGAGGGCACGTAAAAAGTCGGTCCTGTTGATGTCAAATTGACAGCAGTCGTTAGGGTGTCAGAAGCCTACGGGCGACTTCAACAACTCTTGACAACAGGTTGGCCACTAACCACACGAAATGAAAGAAAAACCTACTATCTCGAGAAAAAAGACAGAAATGTCTAAAAAGCAAAGTTACTTCGCCTTATAGTTGAAACTATTAAGACTGGTTGTCTTTAATTTTTGTACTGTAAGTTCACTTAATTCACAAAATGTGATAGGTGAGTTGACGGTCACAGAATTTTTTTGTTTCAATATCAAGTCTCAGTCTGGAAGTCATACGAAGGGAAGCAGACGTATGTATAGTGTTATAGTGACACATATCCGATGCGGCGAGACGACCGGGACCGGTCGGCCTTCGGGGAGCAAAACGAATCGCGCGCCGCCCTCGGCCGCCAGTCTGTAGGGAAGCAGACTATCTATACTACCTACAATCTCCAATTATATTTCAACTGAAAAGTTCTTAACCTCGGAGACTCGTTGGTATTTCATTTAACTCATCAATGAAGGTCAAACCAACTGTTACCAACTTCGATAAGTAACTATCCCCTTGGCCGCAGCTCAATCCAATGATAAATGAATTCTTTTTGTTCACGTATTGATGCGCTGACGCTTCATACCGTCTACATCTACATTGTTTACTGGTAATATGTTCAATGAATTCGGAAATGCTACGAAAGTACAGAAATCATGTCAATGTATTCAAAAAGACGTCAAAATTTTATTCGTTTCCTTTGGTTGACTGTCAAAATGTAAATTAGGTAGGTATTTGCAAAATGCGTAGGACTGGTGACGCAATTGAAACCTTGCTTCGTTTTGGTAAACAGAATTGTAGGTACTTAAAATGCAGCACATATAAACGTGATGTTAATATTTAAGCTAATTTAACCGTAGAGAATTTATTGATTAACTGGAGTAACAAAACAGAGCCAATTGTAGGTATTGTATTGACGCTGCGTTAAATTGACTGTTATAATGTTCAATAGTTTACTTTCGACATATATTATAATATTGCCGTTAGCTAATTATAGAGACGATTTGTTATTAGAGTTAGGCCTAAAAGTCAATGTACCCAAAATAATGAACTGTATCTTGTTGACACATGACGATTTGTAAAGGCTGGTGCTTATGGTAGGCATAGGTACCTGCGGCACAGATTCATTGTCCGACTTTATGGTTTAGCTTTGGTCAAATAAAATAAATAATATACGTAGGTAGTTTACGAATAATAAATGACGACTATCTATTCTACAAACTTAATTCTACATAATAGTTTGATATTACTGAAACTATTCCGTAGAATTAATTATTTAATTAGCCATAGATTACTAAGGAGCTTTTACGTTTTAAGAACAGCTTTGCCACAAATTTAGTGATTGAGGATAAACCTTAAAATTTAGATATATCACCAAACCCTAGATTAAAATCAATGAACGCTTTAGGAATTACGGGTGGCTAAGTAAGAAAATAGTTACATAGATCGTTGTGCCGTGGGGAAGATAATCACAAAATAGCGTAAGTATACGGCAAAAAACTCACTTATACTGCAAGCATGGGTGAAAATCCATAAATTTCGGGAAATGAATTAAGTAAAAGTTGAAATAATGGAAATAGCTACAAAAATCTGAAAACTAATTGCATTACAATATACTTAATTCAAAATATTTGTATTTACTCACATATCGTAACACCAAATAGCTATGTATTATAAAAAAAAACTTAATGGTCCCCAATCGCGAAGAGACGCACATAGGTCGTAAGAACATTGCACTGTCGATAAGTGTATACCATTTAAGGATGCAATATTAGAATCGCGCAATAATAAGGAGTGAGGAGTGATGGAGTGCAATCAATTAAGAGCGACGATGAACCGCGTGAACCGACCTCAATAAACGCGGAAGAGCCCGCGCATCGATGCAGCAGTTAGCGATCCTTCAGCCCATCGTAAATTATCTGCTTACTAACAAGTAGACATTTGCATATTAGTTTTAATAACGCTGATTTCATAGAACATAACATGATTGAACAACTAAAAATACGAATAAACTTACATTAACAGTGAGTTCGACAAACGTTTAATACATATAGGCACGAGTCTCTTGAGTATGAGTGATACACTCGGAGATTACGTAAGCTTTTTTATTATTTACACGTACAATAATGTCGACTAGAAGCAAGTGTACGTACCTCTATAATTTTTAATACATTGACCTTATAACTGCTACTACTTCATTGATGTCAAATTTAAATTACGTGCGGAGATTTAATTTACATAACCATTTACAACAAGAATGAAAACTAAATTTCATTCATGATTTAGCAATTTTTCTTTCTATTCAGTTATAAGGTAATAATAATAACATGTTAGAATAAGGGTATTGACCCTGACTGCCAGCTGACATGCTCAACTGCCGCTATTTGAGGACTCGCTAGCAGATCCGATTCTTGGGTCAGGCCAAGCCGTTATATTGTTATAGGTAATGATTACCCAAAAATGTGTGTCACCGAATTGCCTTTGCCTAAGAGTCATTTTTCTGTTTATTACTTTATATATCTTAACTATTCTATTACATAGTTCATATGTACTAAATGTAAGTTTAGATGTATTTTACTCATTCACGGCAGAAGCGCTGAATGGATTTTGATGAACATTACGAATATGATTAGATATAACTTGAAAAATTGTTTTGTACTTTGGAGAACCCATAATTGCCCACGAAAAAGATTCACTAATTAAAACTGTCATACTTTTCAGCGACCGAAATACATTAAAGAATTAACAATGCAGTATTTTTAAAATGATTTTTGTATATTACGAATAGGAAGGAGAAATGAAAAAAATGTTTATCATTTTAATTAAGATTAATATAATTGATCTTGTTGTGTAAAGTTGTCTGAATCTTGGTTGTTTATCGCAGTTTAATATTTCAGGACATCTGTATAAAATATGACATTACAGTGTAGATAGTAAATTACAGTGATTACCTATACAATTTGTTGAGGTCTCAATTTTATCCATAGCTAAAATACATCATAATTCAACTAATAATTTTAGTAATTAACAGCATAATATATCCATCCTTTGATGTATCGTTAAAAGTAAAGTGAAATGTATGTGTGCTGCTAATTTTAAATGCGCTGATATAGACATTAAATTTGAATAATTATATAGACACATAGAAGCGCGCCCGTTGCCGGAAGCTATTTAACTAATCTGTAGTTGTTACGCCCCTGATTCATTTTTCTCTTTTTCTTTCTAGCTTTAATAATGTTTACTATATTTCTCATATATGCTCATTAGTTTATGATAATCTTAACCTGGCCTTGCCCCAAAACTCTGGTATGGACAGGATGTGCGTGTGGACTGAGTGATCTTTTCAAAAAACTCATCCAACCACAACCAAATTATACAAGGATTTAGGGAACAATTGTGAAAACTTCATGGTAAGGTATAAAATTTGTGAAACCTAAACAAAGAAAGTTAGAACTAATTAACTGGATCACTCAATCTGGACACCTGAAGAAAAAGCCATAACGCGTATCCATGAATATACTACCTATGTGTTTATAATTTGCATTTGAAATAATTGTGAAGAAATTGTGAAAGCTGTTAAACAAATTTTCGATTCGTTTCAAAGCCGTGTTTAAGTTTTAGAACGATTTATATGGATCACTCAGAATACACTATATTCAGTTGAGTGATCTTTCAAAACACCACCTTATACTGAAAAAGTATGAAACAATATCATGTTTATTATAAATTATGCTTCTGGGAAAATTTGTGACACAAAGATCATGATTGAAATCTTACTGGCTTAGGAGAAAATAAAAATCTTGTATTTTCTCGATCGTCCCAACTGAGTGATCCTTATCTTGAACAATATTTAATAAACCCAAACTTATAGGTGGAAGGTAGTTACATCAGAAATTGTGAAAAAAGTTGTACTAAAATTTGACGAACCAATCGTCCTTGTAAGTGTTATATTTTAAAAGATAACTCATTTTTTCAATCCTTAAGGAAAACGTTGTGTAGGGTGTTTGTACTTTTTTATTTTGTCGGACATTTTTCGTCGACTACCCTATTCAAAGCTAACATTGAGTATATTCATTGCGATTTGGGAAGCTGACGGCGTTGTGCAGTTTATTAAGTGCAAGTTTGTTTATAGTGTTGTGGTATCATTAATAACAAAATTATCAGTGTTTCCGTTTAATGATAGCGAATAAACGTGCAATGTAAGTATCTTAATCAATATTCAAACCATCATTAGTAGGTACATTTGTCACACTATTATTTTTTTTTTAAATATGTTATTAAAAAAGACGAGACATCGTTTTTTAACATAAGATATTGTAAAAAAGGCAGCAGAGGCAGTTAACCTTTTTTACTTGAATTATTTTAGCATTATCCTTTGTCGAATATCTTTTTAATATAATTATAGTGTTGAATTTAATTATATGTGCATTGATGATAATAATGAGTTTTTTGTCCTACTGTAGGGCAAAAAACTATAACAGTGGACATTAATAGAGGTATAGTATGTAATCTAGTTCACGCATAGGTAGGTATTTTTATTTTATTGTTTTCGTTTTTTTTTTAGAGTTGAAAGTCATGAAGAGGGGACGGAAACCACTAGTAGATATACAAAAGCAAATTGAATTATTTAAGAAATATGATGAACAATTGAAAAAGCCTAATATTAAGTACAATGATACGGTTTTCTCAATAATATCAAGAGAAATTGATGCAAAAATGACACCAAAGGCGTTATTTATGTCTTATAAGAGAAATTACAGTAAAATGGTTATAAAACCAAAAGAGAAACTTTCAGAAGATACATCCGCTATATCTAGTCCGCTTTGTGACCAGTCCGTCATATCAAGCACAAATACTTCAACCCCTACTGTTAAAGAAGGTATAAGTGCGCAATGCAAGATATTTACGTTCGATCTAGATGTGTACGAATTAAAACAAGTTTTACCTTTATATTCACGCAGAAAAAAAGCTGATGGTACCTTTCAAAGGTACAAAACATTACCTAAATTTCAATGGTCCAACATGATCAAAGAGAAAATTTGGTTGAATTCAAAATTAAGATGCACCTGGGTCCTAAAAAAACAAAAAATTACTGATAATTCTTTGAAAATTAAAGGTTATTGTACTCAGTGTAAGGCAAGCATTGAAATATCAACGTTAGAGAAGACTGAAAAAGTACACACATATATTTGCAGCGTTCGAAACATAATAAAGTCATACAAGCATAATCCAGTTAAAAAGTCGAAACTAACGACTTACAAAAGACGTCAATTGGCCAAAATTTTGAAGTGCAAGCCCGCTATTTTGGTACGTCATGACATAGCTTCAAAATTAATATCTGACGTGAATATCGAGCCTCCAGTTTTGCCATCACTTTCTGCTTTGCGCAAGATAAGATCAGATAAAAAGCTTGGAGAGTTATTCGATGGCAATCCTTTGACATCATTAATTCTTCTAGCTAAAACAACGGAACATGCAAATTGTGTACGAAAAATTTGTGTTCATCCTAATTTCCACGTGTTGTATTGGACTGATAAACAAAATGAATATTACAAAATGTATTCCGATAAATCTAGTACAGTTACCATCACAATTGATGCAACAGGATCTTTTTTTGAAACGATACGTCTTCCCGACGGTACAGCACTAACTAAGACATTATTTTTGTACACTGGACTTATCACGGCAAATCATAAGCTAAAAGCTGTACCTATTTTTCATATGGTCACAGATTCTCATAGCCAAATTTCACTTACAAATTGGTTAAAATCATGGCTAACCTACGTAGTTAAATTACCCAACGAAGTGATTACGGACGATTCATCAGCTTTGCTATCTGCGAATACCCAGGCTTTCACACAACATAAAAGCACCAAGGAATATGTTAAGCATTTATTTTCAGTTTTAGAAGGAAAAAACACTATTTTGCCTGACACTTTTATAAGGCTTGATACTAGCCATTTTACAAAAACACTATTCAATTTATCTTGTTTTAGAGATAGCGTGGATATAAATGTCAAATACTTTTACATTCGTTGTATTTTGATTTTGAAGAAGTGCGAGGAGTATAAAATAGCAAAACAAATAATTGAAGATATTATACAAATTTGTCTAGGACAATATAATGATAATGACGAATTGGCTAAGTCTAAATTTAATGAGGCTAAAGAACGGCTTGACAAATTACTAAATGATGTTACAGACGTCACTACTACAGAAATTAACGAAGGAGACAATTTTGAAACGGAAAATAGTACAATAATTGATGGAGACATTTTGGAAACAGAAAATGGTACCAAAATTGATGAGTTAGATGAATTGAAAAACACAGATTTTCTAATGTGGTTTGATGGATTAGTAGAATCCAATAAAAACAGTATTATATTGAAAAACGCGAATAAATACTATTATCCGCCATTTGTTTCCACCTTGAAGAGGTTGTTGAACAAATTACCGTTGTGGTCAAACTTATTATGTCCGTTTTTCAAATCAGAAAATAAGACTCCGTCCTCCTCAGCAGTTGAGAGTTATTTTAAAACTTTAAAATCAATAATATTTAAAACAAAAATTTCGAAACATAGGATCGATCAGTTCATAAAAGTGCATTTGCAAAATTTAGACGGAGAATTAAAAATAGCTCTGAGTGATTTAAGCCAAGATGTAACCAATAAAAGAAACTCACAGAAACGCTCAAGAAAACGCAAAGGGTCTAATGATTTAAAGAAAATAAAAATTCGAAAGATAATAAAATCCAAATGCAACATTGAACAAAGATTTCCTACGGAGTCTATATTTTCTGATGAACCATCTTTTTGTGAAAATTGGAGAGGAGAAGTTAAACTTGCCAAACCCACCTCACCAAAAATGTGTGTTAAATTTATTAATAATGGCAACCTGTGTAGTCCTGTCCCTAACGATGATGGAAGTATAATAAAACTGACAAACACGTGTGGTCTAGATTCAGTGATGTATCTTTTAGCTTTAGGATATAATATAAATAACAACATTAAAGATACTATAGACGTTTTCAAAGACTCAACGATTACAGAATATATTAAATATTTATCTGATAGACATTCAGAACAGGAAGTTTTAGAGTTGAGGTGTCGCATAGCACTTCAACATTTTAAAATAAAAGAGCAACACAGTATTATAAATATTGATTGTGCCTGCAATGTTACATATATATTTGAACATTTGCTAAATGATGACATTTGCAGTGCTGTTTTTAAGAAACAGTGCTCCAACGAATCATGTTGTTCTAGCATATCAAGGAAGATTGCATTTCTGCCCATCAATATTGATTTAATTTCTATTTTTGGCATTTTGAGCCTAGAAGATGCAATCATTATTGGTAATGAAACAAATACATGTAATTTTTGTAAAGGTCAAACTGTTATTACTTATGAACTTTCAAATTTAATATCCTTTGATTTGAACGGCTGTGATAAAATTAATTTAAGAGATGTACCAAATACAATTTATGTAAGAAACAGATGTTACAAATTGTTAGGCGGTGTAGAATTTATTCCTTCATTAAGTCCCGATAATATTGGCCACTACAGAGGACATGGTTTCCATAACGACAAAATAGTCTGTTACGATGATTTGATGGCAAAAATGTATAACAGCAAAGAAAAAGAGCCAATTATTTTACATACTTTGTCCTACGGGTTTATCGATTAGGTTCCATATATGTAATTATGAATATTAGAAAAAAAACTAAATAAAAGTTAATATCTTTGATTACTTTAAATATTCTGATCTTTTTTTTGTATGTAGAATTCCTTAGTATTATTATAAACCTAATACAGTGTATAATATATATACATACCTAACTTTACTAAAACTTGTCACTAACAAAACACTCTAAAAACAAAACTCACACAAATCTCGGTACTCTAGTAAACCGATATGGTAACCCTACTCAACGATTTCCTTAAGGATTGAAAAAATGAGTTATCTTTTAAAATATAACACTTACAAGGACGATTGGTTCGTCAAATTTTAGTACAACTTTTTTCACAATTTCTGATGTAACTACCTTCCACCTATAAGTTTGGGTTTATTAAATATTGTTCAAGATAAGGATCACTCAGTTGGGACGATCGAGAAAATACAAGATTTTTATTTTCTCCTAAGCCAGTAAGATTTCAATCATGATCTTTGTGTCACAAATTTTCCCAGAAGCATAATTTATAATAAACATGATATTGTTTCATACTTTTTCAGTATAAGGTGGTGTTTTGAAAGATCACTCAACTGAATATAGTGTATTCTGAGTGATCCATATAAATCGTTCTAAAACTTAAACACGGCTTTGAAACGAATCGAAAATTTGTTTAACAGCTTTCACAATTTCTTCACAATTATTTCAAATGCAAATTATAAACACATAGGTAGTATATTCATGGATACGCGTTATGGCTTTTTCTTCAGGTGTCCAGATTGAGTGATCCAGTTAATTAGTTCTAACTTTCTTTGTTTAGGTTTCACAAATTTTATACCTTACCATGAAGTTTTCACAATTGTTCCCTAAATCCTTGTATAATTTGGTTGTGGTTGGATGAGTTTTTTGAAAAGATCACTCAGTCCACACGCACATATGGACAGGGAATGATCGCCGATTAGTTTGCTTAGACAACGGATTATCTCTTTGAATCTAACATATTTTTACTTACATGAATGTATTGAATAGGCAGAAATTATTGATATCATATTGGGTACATATGCCATGGTAATGGTAATGTGTGAAGTTTTTGTTTAAAGAAAATGCTATATCTCATTATTTGCATAGTAACTACTAATACTACTAACTACTAGTACTAGATGTGCCCGCGGTTTCACCCGCGTTTATGATTACTGCGCCGCCCCCATGGGTCGTAGCGTGATGTTATATAGCCTTCCTCGATAAATGAGCTATTCAACACTAAAATATTTTTTCCATTCGGACCAGTAGTGCCTGAGATTAGCGCGTTCAAACAAACAAACAAACAACTCTTCAGGTTTATAATATTAGTATAGATTAGGTACAATTACCTGTGCAAGTATTTGTTTTTGTGTTCCTAATTGATGATGATATCTGTACGTCGTCTACAATATAATGCGTATACCAATATACTTAAGATAGTATTGCCTCCCAGTAAGACAGTTATTTATGGTATTTACAACCTATAGTTATATAGTATATTTATTACAAAGTTAATAACCAAAAGAAATAAAAATTTCTCATTCAAAATGTTATACTTATCCCAGTAGTTATCATTACATACTTTGTAAACTTTCAATATAACTACGCTATTTTAAGGTAATAAATTGAAGATACTTTTTAACGTTGTCTCACCGAATATGAAACGGAAATTAATATCAACAGTTTGCTTGAGAGATCTTTGATCTTGACCGTGACGGAATAGTAATGTGGCAGATTAGGTCACATTGCTTGTATATGGTGCCAAAGTTCACTTTTACGTTATAATAATCACATTGCACCCTCGTGAAGCGGGTGCATTGCATTGTAGAAACTGGTAGTTGTAATTTAGGTTTAAGACTCCTGGAAATATGGTGCGACTTTTATTAATTCTGAACTGGGTGTTTTCTTTTAGTAATCTAAATTTTTGTATTTGTTATTTACTAAAGAAAATATAAAATTTTTGGTACAAGCATTATAACTCTGTCATATTCTTGTGAGTGTAAAAGCTAAAAAAATATGTTTACGTAGCAAAATTAGATGATAAGATAAATGAAATCTGGGTCTACATAAAAGGCCAGAGTATAAAAAGTAGGCAATTACGTAATTTGCCTTCAATTGTTCTCCTACTAACTACCTAAATTATTACATACCAAATAAAATCGTTTTTGGCTTACAAAACTGTCATCTATATTCGGCGCCTTTCATTTTACTGGGAATGATAACCTCTTGATATTAATTGAACACAGTCAAATTTTAAGAATACTGTTAGTATTAATTAAGCTGTTTTTATCGGTGAACACTAAGAGTAGTTCAAATGTTTACATGTATTTAGAAAGATTGTAGTCTTAACAAAAGTATATAAGCTAAATGTTCAGTTTAGGTACATCAATAGTTATAAATTATAATTGATACCAATCCGGCTCTTGTACTTCGACAGTAACTGCATAGACATATTATAGTCTATTAACTATAGCTTTGACTTATTGTTGACCCCACCGAATATAATATTCATATATACAAGGTGGATTAATTAAAATGTTTCCTTTCCATCTAACATCTACTTTGATAACTACTGGATTTTATTTTTGAATATATTATAGGTAGGTACAGGTTTAATTTTTGTTGTACGATGGTGACAAAGAAGTTTAAGTTTCATCTGATGGTGACCGGTGATTGTAGCCTATATAGATCCTAGTAACAATCGAGGTAGCGAGGAAGATATGAATCGCGCATTGCCAACCCTTAAAAAAGCCTTTATGCTGTTAGCAGCACTGTTATGTGTGCCTCAAGACACACATCACAAGTTGAAGGTAGGACTTGAGCAATATCTCGAATAGATTTGCAATTGTTGTGACCTACTTTTCTTATAATAATATCATCTAATAGCTCAGCTAGTAACAAATCTACTAAAACTCAAAATTACTAATAGATTAAATGAAAACATTTTATTGTCATGACCATTGACCATAACATGCTACTGTTTTGTTTTTGCCATACATGAATAAAAGTTGCCTCCATTAAGTAGAGCCTACCTACATAAGAAGAGCTCGCAAGAAATTAATTTCTTACTTGTTCAGTCCTTACATTGTAAGTATAACCTACAAATAATCACGTCAGTAGGTGTAGTAGGCACCTACGGTCGATGACTACGTTCGTAGCAGAATAAGTCTAATCAAATAAAAATGTTGTAGAGAATTTTGTACGTACTCCTGAATTGTTACTTATACTGTCTAAAATGAATAATTTTATAAGCTTGCTTTGCCGCAGTCCTATAGTTGGTAGTCCTCAACTGTAATTTCATTGGGAACAAAATCTATAAATAATTCTATCAATATGTTAAAATACTCTACGTGATATTAGTAATAACCAATATCATTATTTCGTCATCAGGGTAAGTACACAGCGAGGACATCAGCTAGAAATAGTGTCTTATCCAATGTCAAGTGTTTGTCTGTAAGTATTTGTATACATTTCAATAAATGATAAAAAAATGCAAGTGGTGATGAAATTACGATAAAGTTGTCGCCGCGTCGTTAGCACTGCATATCGATCAAATGTTGATAATTTAAGTAAACAAAATCGAAAATCTACAAATACAAAGAACTGAAACGAGGTAAACGGTTAAGTATTCGTTTCCAAATAAAATAAAATCTATTATTATAAATTTTACCGAATAATATTGACACAAACTTGACATTGAAATAGTTTAAAATATTCAGCATGCACAACGACGAATTTTACGAGGTTTTTGACCCAGGTAATTTCTTTGTTGAAACAGAATACAACATAGATAAAAATGACTATAAAGATATACTATCGTCAACACGCTCTTATGAGATAACCTCGAATATTTGAAAAGATTAAGGAAACAGACTGGAATACTTAAAAAAAAGGTTAATAGTACTTTGGATGTCGTTTAGTGGCATGTCGACTTTTATCAGTTAAATAATATTTGTAGAAAACAGTAGGTCTATGTAAATACTTTGCCCCGCCTGGGCATCGCAGCGCCGTGAGTTGATCGCGGCAGTCGGATTGGTTGCCCTCTCGCTCCCGGTCGTAGTTCAGTCTATGGTCCGGAGTGAGAGGTCGTGTAACGCCGTCGCCTTCTTTTGTGAGGAAGTCATTTCCATCAAGGAGGCGGCGGAGCGGGAGAGGGAGCGTTTAAACCCTCTTCCCAACCGCAGAGCCGGGCGCCGGAGGGCGCGGGACGACCTCCAGCCACCCTGAGGTTTGACCTGGGAGTGGCGGGCTTTGTGGGCCTGCCCGCCATCCGTTCAGCACCAGGTCCGAGAGGCGGCGTGCGTGTTCCCACGCGCGCCTCTGTTTCGAGTCCGTCTCCCCTCTATGGGGGGGGGGGGGGGGGGGCAGTAGGTTTGGGGGGAGTTTTGCCTAATAGGTAGGCCTCTTCGTGTAGTGGCCTGCCGTTTCATACGGCGGGCCGTAACCTCGGCGGGGTCGCGAGCGCATGCGTAAGTGATTCGCGCGGCCCCGTCGATAGTGGTTTTGTCGAGGAACACCGTGGTAGGTTTAGTCGGTATTCCGGGAGGTCCTTTATCTTTTCAACATCTTTATTTTACCCTGGCGAGTCCGACATAGCCCCTCCGCCCGCCCCCGCGGAGTGGTATGCGTCATGCATTCCCCCACGTTAAAAAAAAACAAAAGGTCTATGTAAATACAGGATACATACATTTTCGTGTAAACGTTATCTTGTAAAGAACTTTTTATTTCAGTCAAACCAACAGTCAAAGAAATAATCTGAGTTACGTACTTCGTCAGTATCTAACAATATAATGTTAGTAACCTATTTTAAGTATTCAGATTAAAATACGAATTTATTCCGAATATAATCAATTCATAAAGACGTAGAAAAAAGAGATTCAACGCCGTTCTACGACTTGTAAATGGATTCCTCTTAAAACTTTTAATGAGTCTTAAGATATCAGAACGCGATTTTAAAAATCGTAGCAGGTCATCCACTTTACATCGTTTGTTCGAATCGTTATCTAACGTAGTATTTTTGTCCTGTTCCCACTCTCTTTCAGTGGTTTCGTCTAGCTTAGAAACAATAATGAAAATAATGATCGTGGCCCATGACTCCGTCGGTAGATTATTTTTTTCTAAATAACTCGAATTATCTGCTTAGTTCCGATTAACCTTGTTTAAATTTTCTTGATCTCCGTGCTGGGTAACACCCAACTATTACTAATTAAATTCTTGGCGGTTTGGTTGGCATTAAGTCTCAATAGAATGTAAGAATATAATAAGTAAAGTAGAAAAGAAGTTTTAAAATTGTTTTTTTTTATATACATCAAGAAACTAGGTACTCCTGTTATAAAAAGCCATAAATACAGATTTAATTGTTAGGACGTGATCCTTGTCTTGGATGTTGGACAAGCACCAGCTCATGATTTGCGTTATCGGTATAAATAATATCAATAATTCTGGTTACTGAGAATTTTATATACACGTATACCCTAATTGCTAGTAATTTATACGAGCTGTAAACGGAGAGACCTTTATCAGTGCGTTTAACACACCGGCAAATTATTGCGAGTTTATTATTTAGAACAGAGGTTCCCAGACTTATTTTTGTCACAGACCACTTTCAAAATTTAGCAGGTTCCGGTGGATCCTCTGCAGCTACATTTCTATCATATTCCTTGGCAATCGTATTTACATTGAACATTTTTTTTTAGAAATTATCTATCGACAAATCGATTGGTTCGAGACCACTGGTGAGTGACTGAGTGAGTGACAGTTACTTGTAGAAACTTGCATATTCAGTAGAATATGCAAGTTTCTACAAGTAACTGTCACTGAGCTTTTTAAAATATTATCTGCCTACAGTAATAGGTGAAGTCAAGTCAACATTTTAGTTCTTCATTATCGAAAGCAAATAAATTTTCGTTGGACCCCCATTTTTTTTGTCACGCCTAAGTAGACCCCCGGCGAGTCCCCTGGATCACTTTGGGAACTTATGATTTAGAGTGATGGGCCCGACCGTCCTTGACGTATAATTCACTGAATGTGGACCAGTCGTATAGATGGTAGAGATACAAGCAACAAGGGTTATAATGTTTATTTGTTTGATCACTAACTTATCTTATCTTAGTCTCCCTACAACGTGTTACCAATACGTAAATATATGTTGCTGTTGGCGCCTCTTTGTTGAAACTGAACTGTCCTTCAACTTACATTAAGTTCATTCCACATCACTTCGCACCTGAGCGGACTGATAGGTATTACACATAAACAACTTATTTGTAATTCAAATGCAATTTAGTGTATGCTCCAGTAAATCCATTAAAAATCATTAGGTAACGTGATTAAGAATAGTCACTGTCTGCTATTGCGTCTGTTCATTTATAACTACATAACACATGTCTTTAAGTAAGTAATTTTAATTAGCAATGCTGCAAAGTTAGCAAAACATAACACTTGTATTTTAAATTATTGCTCTAATCAGTTAGCTAATGAACTTTACCATAATAATTCAAGAGATCACTTCAGTACCTATCTAGGTTTTCGTGTATTTTTCGTAACCAGGACACACATAAGACTCATAGTGTATGCAGATCGAGACTTTAATGAAATAACGTATTACGTAGAACTAACAAAACATTTCTCAAATAGATTTGGAATATTTGCTGACGGGCTTTACGCTCCTTGACTGACACTTTTTTAAAGCAGCTTAAATAGAATCCTGGAGCACCCGACCGAGAAACTGGTGAATCGATATAAATTTCTAAGTACGTTCTTGTATGTGGGCCGCGTTTGCAGGCCTAGTGTTTATATCACACAAGGCAGAGGGTCCGCCATGAAAAACTTCCCCACGACGTCCAATTACAGAGACGATAACCAATTACCAAGCGTAGTACCTATGTATATTATAAACGCGCTGGACTTTCTAGTATGTTCATGTTAGGTTAAGCCTTGCATTTTGTATCGCCATTAAGGATTACGTATTTTCTTCTAAACTATTAGGTTTCATTATAAAGACTCGCATGCAATATACTTAAAGCTATCTTGTTTAATGAGTTGTCGTTCAATTCAAATATTCGTAAGTATCTTAATTTATTATTTATCTTAGGCAGCCATGAACTGGACAAACCTTACATTAATTACTGCAGTAATACCTACAATGGATAAGAGATTTCAACAAGAACGTAAAACTGTATAATATTAATATAATTATGTATTATGTACTAGTTATGCTAGTATGTATGAGTTCGTGAATATAATTCGCTGGCGAAATTTACATTGTATGAACGGATTAAACATGAACTGGGACAAGCTTAAAATATAGGTTAGTTTATTAACAGTATTTTTATTCCTTGACTAGCTGTTACCCGCGACTTCGTCCGCATGGATTAGATTTAAAGATTAGAAGATTAGAACTAAAAAGTGTTTGTTCAGTTCGCAGAGTAAACGAAAACTTAATATTTCTTATGCCTCGTATAGAAATACCTATGCTCAAATTAATGTGATTCTTCTACTTTGTAAGTCGGTTTTATTTTATTATATTGGATGTATATATTATATATTATTATTTTATAAATTATTCCCAATTTGAACCGGATGTTGTTCACTATTTCATAGGTATTAATTTTTGCCGCGAATCCAATTTTGTTGCAAAATAAAAGTAGCCTAAGTTACTCCTTATAATATTAGCTATCTGCCAGTGGAAGTACCGTCGAAATCGGTTCAGCCGTTTGAGAGATTAGCCGGAACAAATAGACAGACAGACCGACGGACAGAAAGAGAGACAAAAATTTTAAAATTGATTTATTGATGTAAATACCTTATATATGCATGAAGTGAAAAGCTGTTTTTTTGACATTACAAACAGACACTTCAATTTTATTTATTTGTATATACTATAGAGTATAGATAAAAGGTTCCCTGTGTCGTTTACTGTACCCCTGACAACGTGTATGTGAAATTTCATGATGATCGGTCAAGTAGTTAAGGCTTGAAATCGTAACAAACAAAAACCCAACTCACATTCGCATTTAAAATATTAGTTAGGATTACATAGCATTACTGTGTATTCTTTTTGACCATGGATGTTTACCCTCGTTAGACGGTTTAGGTACTAGACGACAATTATACATAGGTATTAATTTTATCTCACTGGCTGCTTCTTCTTGTATTATCTATCTTATATGATGTGTTCATACAAAATGGGATAAAATACACTTTATCTTATTAACCTCTGAGTCTTCTTCGAAGAGGTTAATGAAAACACTGTGGGTCTGTGTGTCTGTCTGTGACAGCTCTGGAACCACTGGACCGATTGACTTGTAACTTGGTGTCCACACACCTTGGGGTAATACCTCAGTCGAGTTTGAATATGGGCCCTGTGGATCAAAAGACCCCCGAGATATGACCCCTAGGTCACAAGGTCATAAGGTCAGGGGATATCCACCAACAGAGTGATTTGGAAGTCCAAGGGAGAGGCTTTTGCCCAGCAGTGGGACATTACAAAAAGTTGATCGAAAGAAAAAGAAAAAGGAGTCACATGAAAACGAAGAGGTTGAATCCTGGGTTTTTACACCCATCTCCTTTTATGTACACGTATATAATATAGGGAGGAACAATTCAGCTAGTTACATATAATTTTACAGTTAGATTATTGGCTTAAAATTCAAATACTAATGTTATTGTGATCAGATTCTTACCTGATTACTACTCAGGGAGTGACTCCGTTTGACGCACAGTAAGTAAAGTGTCATGCAACACTAAATAGCCAAAGGACTGAAATGTATGTATATTTTCTAACTTGAAGATAATTGTAGCGTGTGAAGAATCCATGATATATATTTAGGCACTAATGATACATTGAAATTAAACTATTTTATACGTATGTTATCGCGTTATGTTTAAACACTATTTTTACATAATTATTGTATTACTTTTAAATTTTACTATTATTTAAGTAATTTATATAATTACCAGCCATGACCGTGACCATGGTTGCTGAAAAAATGTAAACTTAAATCTAAGTACTTTTAATAATTTAAATAGCTTAAATAGGTACTATTTACTACTAAAGTTTAATAGAAGTAGCGTAATAGTTTTAGAATTATGTAATAATAGTGTTTTAAAATAAACACAATAAATTCATTGTATAACATTCGCGTAAACGTAAATCACTAATGATACTAGTCTATCGCATTTTATGATACTTCTTTACTCAACTAGCGTTATTGAATGCGAATGTTGTAAAAGTATAACATAAATAATAAGTAAGCAACACACACAAAATACAAAAGATTCAAATTTGATATGTAATAAGCTTTATATTTCATTAGTCAAGTATTATTTAGAAGGCAACGTAAAATAATTCAGTGTAATTTGAACAGTAGGTACATACCTACTGTTTAGGTAAGTATTTTCAAGAAATATTAGATTTAAAGCGTCTTGCATATTATTATTGGTTCATATGAATGGCGCAGGTGGTGTTGCAAATTGCAATGGTGGAGAATCATCCTCGGTGCAAAAAGGTAGGTAATGTCAATGAAAATCACAAAAAATGCGAAAGTCGCAATCCCGTTAAATTCCTACACCAGTTCTGTGCTTGTGAAATGCGGGATCCGTTAAAATGGCTATAAAAACTCGTACCAGCCGTTGGCCGATGCCAATACTTGGTGAGGCACATAATTTCTCACATATTTAGCTGTCACTGAGTGCAGTTAGTAAGGTGGTCGGCCGTTGACGCTTGTTGCGTGTCCGGTGCCTGCGACTGCGTCGTAACGTTACGTAATGAGAGACAGTTACGTAAAGCCAATGTCAAGCTCAAGAGCGCTGCGTCAACGTTGTGCCATCGACGTAGAGCTCGCACCCGCGAGGTCGTCGACCGCGATACCAAACAAAATTCATAAAACCAAAACTTGAACTTGGACAAAAGTTTCAAAGTGCCGATATTGGCAAGATTTAAAAATAATCAGTGAACAAGCAACGAATATGTTGAGGTCAATATACTTTTTAGTTGTTCTTAGTAGATATTAATGACATTTAGATAATAAGTATTATTGTGACACCTATCTATTGAAAGCAAGCGTGATTCAGCAATCACGCTCACGCCTGCAACCAAAGAACTTGCTTTCAGCGCTAAACAGACTGAAATAGACCCTGTTAAAAGGATATAGGATTGTTAAAAGGATATAGGATATCTACTATGACTCGTTGTACAAAATGTTATGAAGTATAAAATTTATACACTATTTAATAGTGTATATTTACTTATTTTGCTAAATAAAACACTATTTGTTACAGAGCACGCCGCCTCCACTGGTGGACTGGTCATGTGTTCCGACGCTGGTGCTAGCAGTTATCCTGATTGTAGTAGTGGCCACAGCATTAGTTGCACGCGCAGCTGATAACAAACAATCAACTCGCCTACCAGGCCCGCAAGCTCTACCATTTCTCGGAACTAGATGGTTGTTTTGGAGTCGATATAAGATGAATAAGTTACATGAAGCTTATGAAGGTATGGTTTCTATACCACTTTTAACTAACAGTTATCATCTGAATGTTTTAAACACGACTAATCTGTAAGATAATAAAGCAATTTCTTGATACATCGGGGCTGCAGACCGGCCATTGGCGATTTTGCCTGCACTTTCAAGTTGACGAGCTTATATTGTTTCTTTTGTTATACTATGATTCTGTACCGACTGGTATTTTTAGGTACTAGTATTTGAAATTACGTGGACATAGTCGTCATCATATTAATATTCTTACACGTGGCAATAATATAATAATCGGTAAATAAAAAATAGACCCTGAGGCCATTTTAGGCAAAGTTGAAGTTGATATGATTTCAGTACGTTATGTTTACCTAATGTTTTAAAAAATTTTATAGTTAATTAATTGTAGTAATATTAATAGGACAATTCATTTTATGGATACCTGGCAATTTTAATTTAATCATTTGTTTATAAATTCCATAAATTAAATTAATTTATTAATGATTTTGATACCTACTTGTAAAAGTTTTAACATATATATGCATATTTTTTGTGTTAATTCGTTCTAAATGTTTTATTCAATCTATCGGCTAAATATTTAGATAATATGAAACAGTGAGGTTTAGAAAATTTCCAGGGTATTTTTGTTAGCAATTATCTGATAGAAAATGATCTATCTGTTACATCTCAAACTTTGATAATATTGTGATTTATCAATTATTGAAATGGGAGTATAGGTTATAGGGTATAGGGATGTATAGGTGTTTTTTAATAATCTTCTTCTCGTTAGTCTTTATTATTCCCAAGTCACTTGGGGTCGGCTTTTCTAGTCTAACCGGGTTTGACTGGATATCAGTTTTTACACGGAGCGGCTGCCACCTGACCTCCGCAACCCGAAGGCTAACGATACCCTAAGGCTAGACCAGTGTCAGGATATTAGAGGGTACTGACTTTCCCAATAACGACTGCCATAGATGTTCATGGCAGCCGGGACCGACGGCTTAACGTGCTCTCCGAGGCACGGAGCAGGCGATAATCGTCAATCAATACGCACATAATTTCGAAAAGTCATATGACTTCCGAAAGTCAGAGGTGCGCGACGTGGGTTTGAACCCGAGACCCTCTGCATTGCAGTCTGTTGGTCTCCCCACTGAGCTATCGCTGCTATTTGTTTGTTTTTTAATAATAATAAATTATATTAAGCTGTTCATTGTTATCAAAGTGGCAATAAATAGATAATTATGTAGTCAAATGGACACAAAACTAGATGGCTAAGAGTAACATACACATACGTCGATTACATATTTACAATAACTACGAGGTCTATTTTATTAATAAATAACACCGTAATGAAATCTGTTATTAATTATAATTGGGTCAATTTAACATAAGATACACACTAACCTAGTTTATTATTAGATTTCGAGAATGTAAGATAACACGAGATACTTTATATTATAAATAATCTTGTTCTAATTATAAATGAGTTATTTATACCATTTGTGATAAATAAGAAACAATAATGAAAATATGTATGTATCTAAATGAAACAATTCCATAATATTCGCGTGTTTATTTTTCATCCAGTATGCCATTATTTCAATAAAATTCCTGTCTTACAAATTACTGTGAATATTGTCTTTGGTGTTTAAGGGATCGGACCACGTTAATAAATTGCCATATTTAACCTCTGGTATGCCGGAACGTGGATCTGCGCGAGACACAATGCTTTTTCTATTATGTCTGGTATTCTGGCATACAACAGGTTAATTCTAATTGTGTCCTATAGTTGTTTTATGACAAACAAGCCTTGAACTTATAAAAAAGCGTTTCGTGATTTCTCACATCTTAATAGCTTTTCAAACCGTCTATGACTAATTGTAAATCACCTTTATGATTGAACGAATTCAACCACTAAATGTGTATAAAAAGCTAGTTTACGATCACAATGAGAGATTTGCACACAGATATGTTCAGGCGTTACGGGCCGGTATTCGTCGAGACGACGCCGGGTGGCGCTGCAGTGGTGTCGATTGCAGAGCGGACAGCACTGGAGGCAGTACTCCGAGCACCCGCTAAGAGGCCTTACAGACCTCCAACCGAGATTGTCCAAGTCTACAGAAGGAGCAAACCCGACAGATACGCTTCTACCGGACTCGTAAACGAGTTAGTAATGTGTTAAGTACATATTAGGTAAATTCACACGGAAAAGCCCTAGCCATCGATCATTATAAATGTATTAACGAGCATGAACTGTGATGCGACACTGCCCTTATTGGATTTCTTCTTCCATGTAATTTCACAAGCCTTGACGTAGCTTGAAACTATGTATACTGTAGACTCTTATTAAACAGATCTATAAATAAATACGTCAAGGTGATTGAAGATAATGCCAATCATTTAATATTTCACGTCAAGAGTACTTAATTGACATAGATACCCAGTTAGACTAGGTTATCTTTTAAATAAGCATTCATTCATCACAACGGGTGGTTCGACCTCGGGCCAGTCGGATTCAAGTATGACCATTGTGTCCATAGTTCGTGATATTTTGGCAAGCTTTGTACTTGCGAGTCACGTCTATCTCAAATTTAGTTGCGTAGTTACATTGGCAGTAGTTTTTTCGATGACATTGCAATGTTGTTATTTCCTGCCTACGTACACTTTGAAGCGTCTGTGCTGGTATTACCGGCAGTTTCTTCGTATCTTTCTCAAAATATTTTAATATATGAAACTTTAAGTGCATTATATAATATACTAGATACACAGTAATGAATAGGTGTATATTGTATATAAAAATAACCTATCACAAGTTCTAGGCATGCGGCTATAAAAGTAAACTAGATGTTTAAAATAGGACAACTGCTAGGCAAAAATATTGATCTTAAGCTACAACAGATAAGAAGGTAGACCTTAGAGCAAGGACAGTATTATTAATAAAAAGGAAATAGCCTTTTTATTAATAATATTGCCTTTTATAACCTAAATAGCATGAATACCATTTATAAAACGATTACGTTTATTTGGCAAGTAGAGCTTTCAAGGTCTATGTAACAATTGCAATACATCATATATTTTATTAAGTCTGGTGAAACTACGGTTACCTTAAAGTATAAATAACTACTTATTCATTATTCATCAAATAAAACACAGCTATTTCTTTATCAAAATTAGAGACCTATTTTACATTTACATTTTTACTTGGCAGCATGCGAATTGAAGAACTGTGATTTCAGACAAGGTGAAAAATGGTATCATCTCCGCAAGCACCTGACCGGGGAGCTAACGAGTCCCAGCACTATGCAAGGCTTTCTACCCGAACTAAACAATATCTGTGATGAGTTTTTAAATCTTTTAAACTCTTGCCGTAAAAGTGACGGCACTGTGGTCGGTTTTGACCAACTTACCAATAGAATGGGACTAGAATGTAAGTAATATAATAACTTTCTGATGATTATCTATATTTAGGCAGTATATAAACAACAAAATTTTTCTTAATGTGAATAATTATTAAAAAGACATAAGTTTTATCGCTATATTTTACTAATAATATAAAGAATTTCGGCCGCGCGTGTCATCATTAGTCTGCCAAAGTTTAGATAACGTGTTTTGGTATCAGAAGCAACCGTGTAAGGATTCATTAGTAAAGCTTTTACATACAGTATGCGTAAGTCGTAAGTAAGTAAGTCTATTAAGATAAGTTTCGTTGCAAGTACTCTTAATTTCATTTGGATGTTTGCTATAGAGAGTTTTTTTATTCTTTAATGTTTTGGTATGACATGCATTAATAAAATCATCTTAATCCTTACTGATATTATAAATTCGAAAGTAACTCTGTCTGTCTGTCTGTTACCTTTTCACGGCTAAACCACTCAACCAATTTAGATGAAATTTGGTACAGACATAGTTTAAAACATGGGGAAGGATATAGGCTACTATTTATTGATGTAGGTACCATGCGGGCGGAGCCGCGCGCAATAGCTAGTCATTGATATATATAAAATTCGTTTGTTTAAAAAGATAGCTGCGCCTGTTATTTTGTATTTTATAACCGACAATGTTGTTTAAATGTTCAGCAAAATTTTCTCTTTGCAATTTATACATTTAGCTTTGTTGTAGAGTTCAAATGCTAATGTCAAACCTTAAATAAATTCACACTTGTGATTGTGGTGACTAGTAAATGACGTTTGTCGAGATAAGAATGTGGGTCATATGCAATAGAAATAGCGTTAGCTGCCAACGTACTCGCGTGCATGCGTGAATTGCTAGGAATGCAACAATAAGCATCAGAAATGCGTTATGAAATTGAACTCAGCTATGTTCATTGTTATCAGCTAATGACCGGAAGTTATGTCGCGTTTATCTCGTTCTTAATGTATAGTGTTAAGCTTTACTTTTTTTTTAATATTGACGGTTTAGTGTCATGGAACGGAGCCTTTTAAAATGATAATACAAAACCTATTATAATCATTGTAAATATGGTTCATGTGATGTATATCCATCATAGCTAACAAGTTTCGTATCGTTATTTCACAATCAGGTGAAAAAGTAAACTGTTCGGCAGAGAAAATATAGATAAAATCAAGCAAAGGCGACATGTTTGCGAGCAATAAATCAAGAGCAATGCGGAAGCAATTTTTGGAACACACAATAATTAGAAAGCAAATTATTGAAATATTTAGGATTGCACATAACAATTACACAGTATTTTCGTTATCTAGCTGCAAAGTCGTTTTTTTTTTAATTATACTTTAAAGCGATACAATAATAATTGTGTACTTTGAAAAGGCGCTGTCCGGTCTAAGTATAGGTGCTGCAGTATGAGCATTTATAAACAAATACTAAAATAATGAGCAAAAGCAACTTTTATAAGCTCTTAATTCATACAGAACAGCATTCAAACATATAAATCTTGGAAACTAAAAACAATGGCGTAGACAAGGTCAACATCTAGATATACACTTAATATTTAATCAGCTTGATAAGATCAACTTTCGCACTGCCCAACTGCATTGCATACATTACTGTATGTAACGGGGACTTAGAAACTCAAGAATTATACGAATTATATTACAGCGGTATGCGGTCTCATGCTGGGAACTAGGCTCGGGTTTCTGGAGCGTTGGATGTCAGGTCGTGCTGCGACTTTGGCCGCCGCAGTCAAGGCCCACTTTAGAGCACAACGGGACTCTTACTACGGTGCACCGTTGTGGAAATTTGCTCCTACAACTCTATATAGAACATTCGTCAAGAGCGAGGAAACTATTCACACGTGAGTATTCCCTTATACATATGTACTTTTGTAATCTAAAGTACCTATAAAAAAGTAGTGCCATATCAAGTAGTAAACGCGTTATTGACTCTTGATTAATGTACTATTTATTCACATTGCGTGGAACATGCACAAGGAACGATAATATAAAATTTGCGTGGTAAACACGCATGTATCAGCTTACACTTTGCGGTTGCTAGTTAATAGTTATATAGTTGTATGACATAATACTTCAGTTGACTTCATTTAGTCCAAAGTTCTAGGTATGACGTACAAACTATTGATAAAAGATTTACTATTCAACAATAACATCAGTTTTAAGGTTACCAATATTTCAAAACTAACAAAACCTTGAATATTTTGTGTATTAGTCATTTTCATCAAAGTGACGTAAACGTGGTTTGCGATTAATTTTTCATTGATCCTTTGAAGTCATGTTGACATCATATATATGTTTTAAAAACTTTTAAACTTTCGCGTTGCATGATATATAATAGGTAAATATATATTGAATTTGTAATGAATATTAAAGCAATCGTGTATAATATTTACCTTTGATGCTTGACGTTTGACCACGTTTCACCAACCGTGATCACACTATCGAGTATCAGTATTGTCGAGGCGATTATTCATTTCTTAAATCCGCAATGGCGCTTTCGTTATTGGAAAAGGGCAGAGCAACCTCTGATTTCTTCTAAATAACTTTATTCAGAAAATATAATATCAGTTTTAAATCGCACTAATATCTATAACCAATAAAAACAATAACGACATTCTGAAAACGCACGTTCTAAGCATCTGCGTGTTTGCCTTTAATAGATTTCATAATCTGAATCATTTTAAATGAAACATATGGTTAGTTAGTTATTCATTTTCATGTCTTTTAGACGTAAATAAGTAGTTATTAATCTGAATACGTCAAGTAAAAAAAACAATTATTGGCAGGATAGTATCGGAGCTGATGGAGGAAGCCAAGTCAAAGAAACAAGGGACCGCTCACGATGATGCTATGCGTGAGATCTTCCTAAGGATACTGGAGAACGCAGCTCTTGATATGCGGGACAAAAAAGCCGCAGTTATAGACTTCATCACAGCTGGCATTGAAACGGTATGACAAGTAATATATAGATATTTAACAAATATGCTCAAATCGGTGTAATTGACGACTGAAATAATTTTAGGTGTTTGCGTGGTACCTAGTAGTTCTACGGAATAATCATCTGCCTGATATCCAGGTTTTTTAACAATAACCCATGTCAGGTATGTCGCAATGTTAGTCAGACAGCGCCTATTTGCATAATTATATAAAGTATACTTAGGGTTAAAGGTGACGGATTCTGTTGGGTTTCTTTAAATAATAAGGCAGGCACCGACTGTAGTAATATTGCGAAAAGAAAGTTAGGTACACTTAGATTAACTTTCTAAAGTATAGTAGGTATACGAAAGCAAGATGTGGTGTTTCGGAATTCATAGAGATAGCGCTTAGCTCTTCAATATCATGAATGTCTTTGTACTAACCGAATATGTTGTTGACAGCTTGCAAACAGTCTGGTGTTTTTGTTGTACTTGCTGAGCGGACGACCAGATTGGCAGAGGAGAATTCGTTCCGAATTACCCTCATGCAGTACTTTGAATGCAGAGGACATTGCAGCAGCGCCATCTGTTCATGCAGCGATCTATGAAGCGTTTAGACTTCTTCCTACTGCCCCGTTCCTGGCAAGGCTTCTGGATACGCCTATGACTATTGCTGGACACAAACTGCCTGCTGGGGTATGTGTACGACATGCAATTATTTCCTAATTTACAGGGTGTTTGGAAGATCAATGCAAAGCCGTAAATCGGAGCTAGTATAGACTATGTAGAACTATTTGAACCATACTTGTCTTAGACGAAGTGTTACAATAATATTTCTAACTAATTTAAAAAAGTCATTTTAATTATTCCACCTATAAATTTTAATTTTCTCTCTCCATTTGGTTTGTAGGGCCTAATTTCAACAATTTGTGAGCTGTCCGCGTAGTTGATACCTCAAAAGAGAGAACAATAACCAGGCATGTTTTTAAAAATGTTTGAACAAAAGAAGCACCTGCTGTGTTTTTTTTAAAAGACTTCAAATAACAGCTTTCTTATATCTTAAAAAAAATATTCACATCAAATTTCTGTAAAAAAAATCTCATGACTCCTTAATGATGCCTTAATCATGATTCATTAGATTGTTTACACATTACTTCAATAAAGTAACATAAAAAATAAATGAAATAAACTGAACATTATCCAAAATTATGTGTTTTGTTATCAAAAATCATTAAAATTAGCTAAAAAAAATATTGTCACACTTCGTCTAAGACAAGTGTTTTTCAAATGGTTCTACATAGTCTATATTAGCTGCGATTTACCGCTTTGCATCGATCTTCCAAACACTCTGTATATTATGTTGTATCATCTATCATAAGCTATAATTTTTCTAATAATACGAAGCAATTCGTTCAAAGCATGTAATAAAATAAAGGAAGCTAAAATGTTTGCGTAAGCCACTGAAAGGAATAACTAATCAAGCTCTCGGTTTCGTATCAAGCTTGCAAAGAATCATCTATTTAAGCACCGCTACTAGATGAAAGATTGAAACGATGAGTAAGTTACTTGTTTGTATGTGACAGACTTTCGTGCTAGCTCACACGGGCGCGGCGTGCCGGCGTGACGAGAACTTCTGGCGCGCACGAGAGTTCATCCCGGAGCGCTGGCTGCAGCCCACCACGCCACACGCCGCCGCGCTCGTCGCACCCTTCGGACGCGGCCGCCGCATGTGTCCCGGAAAGCGATTCGTGGATATGGAACTGCATCTGCTGCTTGCGAAGGTACTCAAACTATGTAATTTTAACTAAACTACTCACTAAGATACTGACTCAAAATATACCACATTTCTACGGTGTATTTGACGAGATACGCTTTGTTACGCTAATTAATGTTAAACATAACTTTCTTTTGCTAAGCGTGCATGATCAGCTATAATTATTAAAGTTATTAAAACATTTTCAAATGATTTCTCAAAGTTATTTCGTAGTTATTTATGTTATTAAAAAAGCAATAGTCAGCAATACCAATTCCGTTGTAACAATAACGGAAACTACATGCTTATTTTTAATGTTGACGTTCAATCTTTCTGGCCAAAATGTAATATTTCAAATAGCTTACTTCTAAGCATGTAAATAATGTGGTTTATTCGGTACCTAGATAATTATTGAGTTTGGTCTCATATATTTGCAATAAAATAAACATTTTGCCTCAAACCTCAAATTTAAAATATTATATTTGTACATTATTATTTTCCAGATAATGCAGAGATGGCGAGTGGAGTTTGACGGTGAGCTAGATATTCAGTTCGACTTCCTGCTGGCACCCAAATCACCGGTCTCCTTACGTCTAGTCGAGTGGTAGACATTGATATCCGCCATTGTTCTTGCTTCGTAGACTGTTATTGTTTGGGTTATATGAATATCTTGACAACGTCATCTACCTATATCAGATTCAACACCTATCATAGACCGAAAATATCCGTGTACGTGTTAGAAGACCCGATATTTCTACCTCGCATCATTCTAGGTGATGGTTGAAGAAAGGGAAAATCTAAGGTGTGCATATTTTCAAGACAAACATGTTTTTTGTAAACATCATTCTACATTACTCGAAGGAAATAGACTTTTAAATAAAATATTAATGCCAATTAGCGAGAGTTCCAGTAAATCTTGCAGGTTTGGTATTGTATTTGCATGTCTGTTGAGACTTATCGACATCTTATAAAGTGGCTGTATAACCACTAGGGCAACGCTATTCGGGTCACGAGAGCGAATGTGTGCTCATACAGTCTATGCATAATGATTGTCCCTTACTTAGAATGCAATGCCGGAATCAGACGGTAGTGTACGATCGCTTTACGTAATAAATTTCCTCTGAATATAGATGTTTGATATATTAAAAGCTTTATTAAACTAAAGACTAAAGATCGACAGTTAATCTATAATGATATTTAATTTTAATGTTTATCGACTGTAAAAATGTCCGTCTCACCTATCTTGATATTAATTTAATACTGTTAGTGTTCCAAATGTCTTCCACTTGTTCAGTTCAGATTATTGACATTCGTTTAAGTATATGCTCCGGTTTTAGATAAACTGACATCTACAAAGGCAAGTCTTACCAATTTAAATTAGCATAGTTCAGCTCATAAAAGTATCTTGGTTGTGGCGTACCTGTCGTTTTTTTTTATACAGATACAATTTTGATAAGCACCGTAACAATATTGCTAGAAGGTTGATATCTAAAGCCAAAATTTACGAAACAAAGACAGACTTAACTACATTACATTATTCTACAATTTTATGTAAACTAGCTCATGTACAGATGTCAGATTATCTAGTATCACCTACCAGAATATTTTCGTTTTAAAAAGTAATTGTAAATCAGTTGCCATGACAGCTCATATGTAGAGTGCTTTACAGGGTATTGGCAAAATCTGCTCAAAATGCACACTTCTTTCTGATTTTGAAAGAACTGTTCACAAATTATTGTTTAAGAACGTAATGTATATGTTAATATTTACGTAGAATACTAACCTAGTTTATAGCTACACAATATTAGAAAAATATGGCTGTGTTAATATCAAAAACATATTTATATAAATAAAATGTTATAACCGCAAATACCTCTTGTTATAAGACTGTGTACTGCCAGCACATGCATTTGTCAGAATTTTAATGCAATTTATACACGTAACTTGACACAGTTGTCAATGGATATAATCCGTGCAGTCTCACCAGAGACGCTACTGTGTTTTAGGCAAAAGTGAGAGAGAGAGTTTCTTTTATAGTTTCTCAAAATAGATTGGTGATAACTCAATTGGTATAATAATAATAACCATTTATTTCGCGTGGCATAGACGCTTAGATAAATACCATATCCCATTAGGATAGACTAACATACACAGCGGCGACGTGTTCTTTGACCCTGCCAGCAATAGTACGCTTGGTCTACTGGTTTGGCCTATGTAGGAACTCCCGCAGCTGCAATTTATTTTGTAGGCACCTGGCATATGTAAAGGCAAAACGTCGGTTACGTATTTTATATAGGTATATCATGCAACGCGAAAGTTTAAAAGTTATCATTATATTGATTGGTCTAAATAATTCGAAAAGTTACCTACGATACGCTATTCTAATGTGCCGTACGGTTAGTAAACTAAAAAATCTAGACGATCGCGATCGCTTGATCACTTAATTGCGTGTAATATTGTAATGTACTTATTGATTTTTTTATTTGTGATATTTCACGAATAAGGCAAGTAGAACAAACAAAGTGATTATAAAATCATTTAGTTTTCACTTTTACACTTTTCATTATCTAATAAATAGAGATGCCAATAACAAAAGTCTCCAGCTACCAAAATGCTATATTTGCTTACTAAATAAGAAAAAAATATTACATTAAATCGTTTTTTATTCAAGACAAGCTTGTCAAGTTACGTGCATAACTATGTAGATCCATAAAATCATTCCATTTGAAATAAGTTTAAAGTTAGTGCAGCTTCGATATTTATGTTAAAATTTATGTTAGAAGTGGCCATTTCCTATGATTATTTTATGACATAATTTTTTTAATGTTGACTTTAGTAGTATAACATACATCGATAGTTACATCTTTGTTAGCTTTTATATCAGTAGTTGAAATTTATTGATTATTATGTTTATCATTTATATAGGAAACATACATACAAGAATATTGTTGTTATTATTTCAGAATAATAAACAAAACCTAATATCAATGAATAGATCACTAGTAAAGAGATTATAATAAGTTATGTTTTATTTTCACTATTATCTTGGAGACCTTCAAATGCCCTAAAAAACACGGTAGTTCCGTCTCTTTAGGGTAGGTCTAGAAGGTTGCTAATAAATTCAAATAAGGTCCCTCCGTGACAGGAGACACCTTATTTCGATTTATTTAATGAATCCGAAGTTGAAACTGTACGAAGACCACAATTTAAAAGTAACGTATATTGTATCTTACTTTTAAATCGTGGCATTTTATATAATGCAATATGTTTATTTCCCTTAAAAACAGAATTTATAACCACCCTACAGCAGGTACTGCAGCTTCTACACTTCTGCTGTATCGCTTCGAGTCTGAGTACTCTAAGGTTTTTTTATTAATTGTTCTCCTTAAAATCATTTACCTACTTAGTCTTATCTGAATAAAGGCATTATACGCTTACACCATCGGAATACTTTTTGTGGGAAAACGAACTGAATGGCAGCACAAATTTTGTGTCAAGCCGGTTAGATACGGTACTATTAACCGGTCGTATACCGCCGGCTCGCATACCAGCCGGCAGATTTGTACCCGTCGTACGCCGTACGACGTCGTACGCGTCGCTTAAGCGAAGGCGGCGCGCGGCGTTTTGGCGCCAATTTGGTGGCTCGCATGCGAGCCACCGGCCTACGACGGGTACAAATCTGCCGGCTGGTATGCGAGCCGGCGGTATACGACCGGTTAAGTATGTAGCGGATATATATAAAACATTTAGCTCATTTACATATATCGTGGCGAAGCAGTAGTGAATGCGACTGCTGTGCATAGAGTTACGGTTTCCATTCATGGGTCGACCCAAGTGTTATAGGGTTGTCTCTCAATTATCAATCGCAATACGGAGTCTGGCATTAGTTCGGTAGACAGCTATTACGAGGCTATTCTCACCAACCCCATTACTTTAAATCTGAAGCCATAGTTGGTAGATTGTAGGTATATTGTATGCCTATCCCTTCGGATACCCCTATGTATTACGTACATATTTATGTGACCAAAAGCAGATGTTCAGCCTAATAAATAGCCTATCAGAATCCGCGCCATTCTCAAAAGTTTCCTAAAAAAAAAAGGCTACGATCTAAAAAGTAAGGTCACAAAGGTTTTTAATTAGAGCTTGCCAAGCTGTAAATAAAACCTCTTAAAAGCATTTGAACACTGAACTAGAAAGTGGAGGCCTCACATAATTATTTATACTCAGGACAAAACAGAATTCCCTGGCGGGATTTGAGATTAGGCTGACAGTACACACATATGTATGTATATAATAGGTGTTAAAGTATGAAGTTGCCGTTGTATAGTAATAGATACTTTGAATTGACATGAAACCTTCATGGTGTGAGATTTTCGAGTGAAACTTTTTTCACATGATACCAATAAGATTCTTATTTTAAAAATGTGCAACATTCGATTTTCGGCTTTCAATTGTTTTTGAAGTGAAAACTTCTTTAGGCGCGTTGAGCACTTTTTGGGTGAACAAAAATCATGGAACTCGTGTCATCGTCACCGAACGCATTCAAAATTCAAAAATAATTCATGGAACTCGCGTCATCGTCACCAAACGCATTCAAAATTCAAAAATAATAATCCATGGAACTCATGACATCGTCACCGAATGCATTCAAAATTCAAAAATAATAATTTAATAGCTCGACGGCGACGATACAATTCATAATTTACTTAGTTTTCACTTCTATCGGTAGCCCGCAAAGACTGCCCCGCATGTTTTTTTATTTAGTTTAGATGTGAAAGATGGATACTTCGAAAAGCCGAGTAATTTTTTAATACGAGTTTCGACGCGGACCTAACGCGGCAGAAACGGCTCGCAATATCAACGCTGCGTTTGGAGAGGAGACTGCTAATGAACGCACCGTGCGTTTTTGGTTTAAACGCTTTCGTAATGGAAACTTCAATTTTTTTTTTTTTATTTTTTTTTTATTTATTTATTTATGGTAAGTACAAGTTTCAACAAATTTATTTTCCTCGCCAAGCTAATTCGCTTGTTGGCGAGACAACGCTCTTATTCTAAACTTATTTATACCCACCACCCTTGAAATTACTTAACCTAACAGCATTGTAAACACAACAACAACGTAAAAACAAAACAAAAATAAAATTCTAAAATAAAATTCTAAACCGAAAACCAAGCTTAGGAACTGATCGCCCGGCAAAGTCGGTGCGCCTCAACGAGAGCGGCCTCACCCTCACCGAGCAATAAGTCCCTAAGCTTCGCTTTTAATACAGGTTTACTAAACTTAGGTTCCACTCTTAAGAACTCTCACTCTCACTCTATTATTATATATTTTCGGTACTAGATACTCAGTCAATCTTTCTCCATAGTAGTTATTAGGCTTTGGTATTACAAATTTTCCTGCTCTTACACTTCTAGTATTATATGAACTTTCTATTATTTTTTTATATTCATGACAATAATAGTTTTCAACAGATATTAAGAAGTTAACTTTTAAATCCACAGGTAATATTTTACAAATAACATATAATTGCTCATAATCCTTATTGCACATAATTTTTACTTTTTTACTTATTAAACACTTAAGCAATCTTGTTTGAATACATTTAATTTCGTTGATGTAGGATTTAAAGGTACGTCCATATATACTAAGACCGTAGCTAAGTAAAGAATCAGCAAGGGCGTAGTAAACTATTAACATTGTTTGTTTATTAATAACTGGTTTAAGATGATAAAAAGTGCCAAGTACAGATCTTAACCTATTGCATATGCCATCTACATGAGGTTTCCAATTAAAGTATTGATCTATTTTTAAACCCAAGTAAGTATACATTTTAACTGATTCTATTTCTAAGCATATGCAGTTTATTTTATCGTTATGTAAACAGTCATAAGTATGTCCTACTATTTTTAGCTGATTGTTAGTAACTGTCCTAGCTTTGTTATTATAAGGTGAGTATATGTGTATGTATTTAGTCTTATTTATATTTAGAATAATACCGTTGTCATGTGCCCACTGTGTTATATGCTCAAAATCATTTTGTATACCTGCTTGAGCCCGAGACAAATCAGTGGCCGCACACAGTAGACACATGTCATCGGCGTACATGAACACTTGGCAATCGCTTACTACATTAGAAACACTATTCACGTGCATTATGTACCCCACGGGACCGAACACTGAGCCGGTCGGCACACCGAGATCAACGAGAGCCTCTTCTCCGATAACGCCATTCACTTTAGTACGCATTTTTCTATTGGTGAGGTAGCTTCTGAACCAGGTGTTCGTGGGACCACGTATACCGCACTCCTCCATAGCCATTAGCAGCACTTCATGGTCCAGGGTGTCGAAGGCTTTTTTATAATCAATGAATAATGCTAATACCTGTTTACCTAAGTTAAGGCTCCCATTGACCCGATCCGCAAACCGTGTCAGTGCTGTGACTGTGCTCCGCCCCTTTCTAAAGCCATGTTGCGCATCAGTTAATATGTCGTGATCCTCTAGAAATGTATTTATCTGGCCCACAATTACCTTTTCAACTATTTTATCTATAACTGAAAGTATTGCAATAGGTCTGTAATTAGCATAGTCTAAGTGACTCCCAGACTTATAAATTGGTCGTATTATCGCCTCCTTTAATTGTTCCGGGTAAACTGATTGAGTAATACACATATTTACAAGATTTGCTAAGATTGGGCTTAAGTATTCATTTAAATATTTAATATCTATTGCTCTAATATTGTCTACGCCTGGTGATTTATCGTTTGATAATTTGTTTATAATTTGTTTAATGTCCCCCGAGTCAATCTTTTTATATCTGAAACTCACAGTACTGGGGCGCACATACATGCTTCTATCTAAAAATGTTGTACTACAATTATGTTTTATATTTTTTATTTCGGTTGTAAATGTTTTTGAAAAATTACTACAAATATTATACATATTATCTTGTTTCCCCAAATATCTTGTTATTACATTATCTAAGCTATCTTTAGAACGACCTAACCACGAGTTTACATTTGACCATATTTTTTTATAATCCCCATTACATTTTTGTATTTTAGACTGTCTATATTTATGTTTCGCTTCTATTATTAATTTATTTACCTTATTCCTAAATGTAGTATATTCTAATCTCTTATTCATATTTTTTGTTGCTTGTTTCCAAACTCTAAATAAATAATCCCTGCGTCTTAACATGTTAAATAAATATTTATCCACCCATGGCTGCGTAATGCGCTTATTTCTTACTGGCACAATAATGGTACTATCTGTATATATCGAGTTGAATACACTCACCAATGTTTCATACAACACTAACGGACAAGTGATTGGTAACAGCTGTTCCCAGTGATAATCATTAAATCTTTGTTTCACCATGTCGTCGTTTGAAGAACGAACCACGTGGAAGACCGCCCACACAGGTGAATAACGCTGAATTCAAGGAGATGTTGGAAGCCGATCCGAGTCAAACTACCCAGGAATTAGGGGCATGGTTTAACGTTACGCTATCTACAATATTGGCTAATTTAGATCTGTAACGTATGTAGGCATACGTTTTTATTGTACCGCCAGTCTTGTAATAAAGCGAGTAAAGAACGGACGTGTGTTTTACTGCGCGAGGCACTTCATAGCTAAGTACTTTCATATTTCTCAGTGGCGACGAGGACACAAAGATTTCACGCTTAATTTTTTTTTTAATTTTTCGCGTACATGCATCACCATCTAGCCCAAACTAAGCAGAGCTTGTACTATGGGTACTAGACAATGGATAAACATACATAATTATACTGTTTAAATTGTTTCGTGGATTGTATCGTGAAACTAATAGTGCAGTACAGTGTACAAAATGACCGTCGGCAAAATAGGACCGTTTGACCTTGAAAAGGACAAGTGAGAGGCGTATATTGACCGACTGGAACAATATTTTGTAGCAAACCAAGTGAAGACTGAAATACAAGTGGCTACATTGATCACAGTGATATGGAGTGAAGCTTACGAGCTAATAATTAATTTGTGTACACCCGACAAACCCGCTAAGAAAACTTATGATAAGTTAGTGGCGTTGATGAAGACTCATTTGAACCCAAAACCGAGTCAACTGGCAGAGCGGTTTAAATTTCGACAATGTATTCAACATAAGGAAGAATCCGTGGCTGTTTATGTAGTCGAGTTAAAAGCTCAGTAAAAACTGCGGCTTTCGAAACTTAGCAGAGAACCTCCGGGATCAGTTCATATGCGGCTTAACAAAGGAAGATATTCGTCAGAAATTGTTTACCTAAGATGACAACATATCATTTGACAAAGCCTTTACTATAGCTATGTCCATGGAAGCGGCAGATACAAATGCGGCATTGGTAGAAGGTTGTACCAGGGGCAGAAGTGCAGGTGGCAGCGTACCAAATGTTGATACTGCAGTGAATTTCATGGGGCGGAGTAAAAAAGGCAAGAATAAGACGGACATCATACAAGCGCCGCGTGTTTCAGCCGGCGGCAGTGGTGGTGACCCAAGCGACATAAGCGGAGCGAATAGCGGTGAATACCGGGTGAACACCTGTCGGAGAATCGCGATGAGCACGGGGTACAAATGTAACAAATTCAAAACGTATATATGTAGAGTGTGCATCAAGGATTGGGCATCTAAAAAGGATGTGTCCCAAATTGCGAGAATGTACATTTTTGCATAATATATATGGTTTAATAATTATTAATTTATTTATTTTAGTATAAATTCTTAGTTTTACAATTGCATCTTAGCAATAACATAAAGTGCACTTATAGATATTTGCTCGAACTAGGTTAAACCTGTGTTTTGAACGACAAACTGCTTACATACTATTATCAGTATAAATAAATTTGCATTATAATAACTTTTATAATAAACTAAAGGTAATAGTAAAAACAATTAAAATAAGTTTAATATTCTAATTTAAAACTAAATTAGCAAAATTTTATTTTCAGATTGCAAGTAACTGCTCGGTTTGGTCATATGAGTGATATGATAGAGTATGAATATAAGTAGTAATTAAGTTGTTACAACTAAAATGAGAAAATTTATAAATGCTTAATTCTCTATTTAGTCTATTGTACAAAAATGGCCCTAGAAATACAATAAATCTATTTGTAAAAATATGTTTTGAGCATGATTGTGTGCTGCAGACTATATCTTGCCAACGCTTGTTAGTTATGTCAGCGTTATAGGTAAGCATCGCATGTTGTTTTAGTATTGTGTGCATAATAAAGATTTGACGGACAGTCATTACTTTGCAGGATTTATATAACAAGCTTGTAGGAAATAGGAAAGGACGGCAGGTTTATACAGACCACAAACCCATCTGTTTCGCATTCCGCTCACATAAAGAAAATTGCTTACCAAGACAGTTCAGACATCTGGATTACATCCCGCAGTTTGGTAAGGACAATATAGAGTTACTGACAGAGTGTGACTGCCTCTCACGTATAGAGGAAATCACTCAGCCCGTGGACTTAGACAAGTTAGCGCAGTCTCAGGTAAACGACTCTGAACTTATGCAACTCCTAACTGGGGACACTTCATTACGCCTTACTATAAAAAAAAATTATTAATAATAAAATACATCATTACAAAGTTTAAACAGTTACAATAAATGAACAATTAATGGAATAGTGAAACTTTGTACAGGAATAGTGAAACTTTGTACACTAAAGTTAAATTGCCGGGATCGACGTCTGAACTGTACTGCGCTGAAAGTAGCAAGGTCGCTCATCCATATGTCACAAAGGAATTTCGCCATCAAATATTCCAGATTCTTCATTCACTGAGTCACCCTGGTGCCAACGCGTCAAATAAATTTGTTGCTGAAAGATACGTGTGGCCGGGTATTAAGAAAGACCGTAGAGAGTAAAAACGGGATGGCCTAATGGTTGTACGGAGAATGACTTAAAAGCATTTTGTAAGGCGCAATCAGCTATACCTGGACAGAGGATGCGTAGTTTGGGGATATCGTTTAGTGGTACCGAGTAAATTAAGGGAACATGTATTACGAGAATTACATGTAGGTCATTTGGGTATAGTAAAAATGAAAAGTATTGCGCGTAGTATTGTGTGGTGGCCAGGTATCGATCACGATATTGAAACGACTTGTCAGGAGTGTGTCACATGTTGCCTGGAAGGAACGGCACCCCCAAAGGCGCCGCCACAGCCGTGGCCTTATGTCACCGAGCCATGGTCGCGATTACATGTAGATTTTTTGGGACCATTGCAAGGCAAAACATTTTTAGTAATCATATATTCCACAAGTAAATGGTTAGAAGTATTTTAATGCCACGAACCACAGCTAGTGCAGTTGTGAAGGTGCTTCGCACTACCTTTGCACGATTTGGTTTGCCCAAGGAAATAGTCTCGAATAACGGTCCACCATTTTTGAGTAATGAATATCAAGAATTTATGGATAATAACGGTATTAAAGTAACCTTTACACCGGTATATTACCCTTCTAAAGGGCCAGCGGAAAATGCGGTTAAACTTTGTAAAAGAGCTATTAAAAAATCAATACGGGACGGGATAGATTTAAATAAAGCATTGCAAATATGATGATGTATAGAAATGTAGAACACTACTGGTGAGTCACCAGCCATGTTATTACAGCAAAGGAAATTGAGAATTAGGTTAGAATTACTAGGCGAGGATAGGCACCTTGTTTATCCGAGCCTTGTTTATCCGAGCTTCTACCTAGAAGCTCGGATAAACAAGGCTCAACATAATCAAGTAAGCAATGCAGGCGGGACTGATAGACACTTCCAAGTAGGTGATTCAGTGTGGGCTCGCAATTACACATGAGAAAAGTGGTTCGATAGCACTATCACAGAAAGAGTTGGCTCTCGTAATTATGTAGTAAATAAGGAAGGTGGTCCCTTCTTGAAAAGACACGTCAATCAAATTAAAAAGAGAAGTAGTTATGGGTGCCATCTGTAGATAAATTATTTCATTACCAGGAACTAGATCCGCTGTGGAGAATTCGGAGGGTGAAACGGTAAGAGACGTAGGACCTGACAAGCAGTACGTGGGGTCTAATTTACCCGAGTCGAGCGTACATGAATCTGGGTCTTTTAAGAAAACAGTGGGTAACCCACAGCTTAGCGTTAGTGTAGAAAATTCTGGTGATAAAAATCCTGTGCCACTATAGGTGAATCGTCCTAAAAGGGTAATAAAACTAGTTCTGCTGTGTAGTTCATAAGTTTAATTTGATATTTAATAATTTGATTGACAATTATCGCCTGCTCCGTGCCTCGGAGAGCACGTTAAGCCGTTGGTCCCGGCTGCCATGAACATCTATGGCAGTCGTTATCGGGAAAGTCAGTACCCTCTAATATCCTGACACTGGTCTAGCCTTAGGGTATCGTTAGCCTTCGGGTTGCGGAGGTCAGGTGGCAGCTGCTCCGTGTAAAAACTGATATCCAGTCAAATCCTGTTAGACCAGAAAAGCCGACCCCAAGTGACTTGGGAATAATAAAGGCTAAGAGAGAAGAAGTTCATAAGTTTAACAATGCTAGACATAAGTAAAGTTATTATTAGTTAAGAATGTTATAATGTCATGTTAAACTAGATCGTAAGTAAATAAGGGTGAAGGTTTAACGTATGTAGGCATAAGTTTTTATTGTACCGCCAGTCTTTTAATAAAGCGAGTAAAGAATGGACGTGTGTTTTACTGCGCGAGGCACTTTATACCTAAGTACTTACATATTTCTCAGCATCAAATCAATAAGATAAAAATATATGAAAAATAGGTGCCTCATGATTTGATTGATCTGCAGAAAGAAATGCGTGTTGAAACTTGTGTTGCCTTGTTGAATCGGTATAGAAATTAAGGAATATTGGATCGAATTGTGACATGTGACGAAAAGTGGATTCTTTACGATAACCGTAACCGAAAAACGCAATGGCTGACCCCAGGTCAAACGCCGCAACAGTGGCCTAAAGCAAAGCTTACCAATAAAAAGGTAATGGTAACTGTTTGGTGGTCTCTTCATGGTTACCTATTCACTATAGCTTTCTCAGGTCTGATCAAGCAATAACAGCAGATGTTTACTGTGCCATACTTCTAACAATGATGGCGAAACTGGTGAAACAGCCTCGATTCGTGAATCGATTTTCACCATTATTGGTCCATGATAACGCAAAACCTAACACTGCACAAGAAACCTATGTAACTCTACAGGAGCTGCAGTTAGAAATCATACGTCATCCTCCGTACTCGCCAGACCTTGCTCCAACGGACTGCCATTTTTGTCGTGATTTTGACAATTTTCTATGTGATAATTTTTTTCCAGGTGGAAGTTCTAAATGCTTTATCGTAAAGACATAAATGGAATTCCGTTTAGATAGCAGCAATGTATAGATAATGAGGGTAAATATTAGGATTAAAAAATATGGTACATCTTAGAAGAAAAGTTTCATTTTTCCAGTACAGATCGGTAATTTTATACTTTATCCTCTAATATTAACGGTGGTGGAGCCGATTCGAGCGCGTCCAAAGAAGTTACTCATAAAACTCTCGACTGAAATACATATTTCCTTTATCCTTCGATCCTCGGTCCTTTAAACGAGGCCTGGCAAACCACCTAGGCCTAGACCATCAAAGTAGATACATCGGAACCACTTCACATGAAGACATGATGTGGAGGGCTCTGCTCGTCGACTATACAACTGCTTACCATTAGGTGGAGTGTAGTGTGTGTTTATGTATCATGTTCAGCTTATCGTCGATTGGTTAGGAATTTATCAGACACTGTGTTGCTATTGCGAATTTCCTAAAAGATACCAATGATATATTTTCAGACGACGACATAGAATCTAGGAATTTACGTCGTGCTGTAAGTGAATCAATAAAGCTGATAGGCTAATGGCGGCGGTAAAATTACCATAAATTTTATTGTGTGTGACAATATAAATATATCTAGATAACTATATCTAAACACCATTAATTTCTATGAGAGCGCTAATGGCGTATAGACAGACATAAACTTCCTTTTCAGCATACTGTGTTCTTATAAGACTTAAGAAACTAATCACACAATCCAATGAGTTAGGTACGCGGAGTACCTAGGTAAGTATTTGATTTTGTTTTATTCGAGACTCTGGTGGAGACGTTAAGAAAAAGTGTAACGGAAATCTAGTTAAAAATTAGACAGACAGAGATATGTACCTATGTACAAAATCTTTGACACGCAGAAAGCAATTAATTTTGTCAGAGTCTAGATACTGTTTGTTTGGTACATACCTACATTAGAACATACATATATACCTATTTAAAGACAAATGTCGGTTACATCAATTTCGTATAACTCCACCAAAAATTGTGATTGTACGATCGTGCTGTGATGCGTCACCAGTTCTTGATAAAAGCAGCAGGTTCATTAGTCAAGTTGCGGTGAGATAAGTTATCGCTATATTTGTTATATTTTGTTATATCCGTATATTATTTTGTAGTCTTTGGTTATATTAAAATTGCTATTTATCAACAAAACAATAACTAAACGTAGTGTGAAGTCTGTACTGTTTTGCCGGTTGGCAGTTAGCCTCTCAGTTTTTGTATAGACAATTAGACATACCTATTCAACATGAAGTTTTGTGCTAATTTGTCATTTATGTTTACTGAAGCATCTTCTATGCTGGAAAGATATGCACTAGCAAAAGAAGCTGGATTCAAAGCTGTGGAAAGCGGCTTTCCGTATGGTTGCTCATTGGAACAAGTGAAAGAAGCGAAAGAAAGAGCTGGAATCGAACAAGTTTTGATTAATTTGAAAACAGTTAATGTAAACAATGTAGATATTATTTATTTTGTTACATATTCGTACAAGATTCCATAATGAAACGTTATGTAATAATTACTCATATGCAATCAAGTAAATACTGATTTAATATTGTAGATGGTGCTACTCTGCCGTCCTTTAACTAAAATGTCGCTAACCTACAAGCGCGCGAATATGACTTTTTAATTGATAGTAAAATAGTTATGAATTGTCTATCTATAATTTTACTAGAATTTAAAACTATTTATCTATATAATTATCTATCTATATCTATATTCTACTATAGAATTCAAAACTATATTACTTTCATTAAAAAGTCATAATCGCGCGCTTGTGGGTTAACGGCATTTTAGTTAAAGGACGGCAGTACTACTATCTGCTAAGTAAATATTTTTTAGCTAATAAGTAACCATTTATCTATCTAACAAAATATTATCTAAGATTCTTAGGTAGGCTATATACATATTTAATTAACTTTAATAATTTGTTATGTTTATTTCCAGGTGATGTAACAAAGGGAGAATTGGGAGTAACAGCTGTACCAGGCAAAGAGAATGAATTCAAAGAAAACTTCACAACCACAGTCAACTATGCTAAAGCTCTCAATGCGAAGAAAATACACATCATGGCAGGCAAATTGGAAAACCCTACATATCAACATTGGGAAACATATGAGAAGAATTTGAAGTATGCTGCTTATGTATTGAAGAATGAAAATATTTTGGGTGTTATTGAGCCTATCAACCAATACTCAGTGCCTAACTACTTTCTAGGTGATTTTCATAAAGGTTTGTATATCTATAAATAATATTAAACATTTGAGAACATAAGGTCTTTTCTTATACATGTCTACATATTCAGATTTTACAGTAATAAACTTCTAATAATATTTGTTTTATATAATACTCAGTATATTGTTACTGTTCTGATTGTTACATAATATAATTTTGATTGTGTTCCAGCCTTGGACATTATAAAACGGATCAACAGTCCCAACTTGAAGTTAATGTTGGATGTGTTCCATTTACAACAAATAATGGGCGACATATCTCATAGTATCACTAAATTCATGCCTTATGTGGGCCATGTACACGTACATAAACAATATACATATCATAGCTATAATATAGGTACTAAAGATCTTATAAGAATAGGATGGTATTCCTTTTGAAATACATAATAAATTCATCATATTATGTTAAGCATGCTTAATTTAAAAGGAGTTTTGGAGAAGAGAGATATGATATCTATGATTACTCTAAACTCATCCAATTAGTTTAGAGTAATGTCTGATGATATTCATATATGCGTATTCCAGAGTAGATAGTTATGGCTAAAAAGTATTAGCTTGAATGACATACATGTCCATTATAAAGACTAACTGTAGCTATTGGTTACAAGGAGCATGGGCACTTAAGGTGGATTTTTTTTTAGCAGTGATTCAGACGTTATTTACCTGTCAAGTCTTGGAATGCCAGACATAATTAAAAACCTATTGTGTCTGGCCGCTAGTGTGATGCTGCGACTTATAGTCCAGCGGCCACCGCCTGTTTTTTAGTGAGTTATAGCTGGCTGAATCTTCGTGAGCAGGTTCGGTTTGACGAGACGCCCAAGATTTTCCTTTGAAAATTCTCGTTAGAGTTAGCTAATGTAGAGAGCAGGTTTAAAACATGTCGAGTCGGTGGGGTGTCGAAATTGTCAGAATATCAGTAAGATTTCATTCGAATATTGAGGGAATTGGACGATAAACTCGGAAAAACAATTGTCCTACAGAATGGATGGTTTGACTGAAGCGTCCTACACTCCGCGAAACCGAACCACTGCTCGCCGCCCCGTGTGATAAGATCCACAAACAAAATTTGTTTTAAAAAAACTACCATGTACAACTTCATGAGGAACAGAGAGATCAATCGGAATCAACGAGGTCCAAGTCTACACCGATGGCTCAAAAACCATACAGGGAACGGGCGCGGGAGTTCACTCCCCGGATCTCAATATTAACATATCTATGACACTAGGCTCACACAGTTAAGGAAGGGCACAGGAAGAGCGTCTCGTCGAACCTGCTCACTTATATTCAGCCTGTTATTACTCCCTAAAAAAAACAGGCGGTGGCTGCTGGACTATTAATATGTTAAAAACAAAATTATAGACAGTCTGTTCAAGTAGTGAAACTAACTGGGCTCACATCTCATACAATAAATAAGCATTTAAGCAAATAATAATGATTTGTTAGCTTATTAAACTTGAAACTTCTGCATAATCAAATAGTTTAATTATGTTTACAGATAGCTCAAGTACCAAATCGTAATGAACCAGATACAGCTGGCGAGATAAACTACTAGTATGTGCTTGAACAACTGCACAACAATGGCTACCATGATTGGATTGGTCTCGAGTACAAACCTTTGAAGAACTCCAAAGATGGACTTGGCTGGGTCAACAGTTATGGTTACACTCTGTGATTATGTAAAATTACTATAAGGAATATGATTTCGTTATTTATACTGCACAATCTATTTCATGTTATAAGGAGATAAGAGAAACTGACTAATTAAATATTAGCCTATATTTAATCCGAATTCAATCTCCATATGTTGTTAATTAAAAAACATGTAAAGTATATGATACCTTGTTGCATAGTATAAGATAAAAGCTAAATATCATCTGTATCTGTTATCAGCAGAGATCGGATATTCCAGTGCATATTTACCTAAACTTTGAGGAAGCATGTAACTAGAGTGGATAATACCACCTCTAAAAAGCAATTTAAATATCATGAATTATTATCGGCATGAACGCATAACAAGCATAGCGACATATGTAGTAAATCAGTTGTAATGTTGGATAGCTACTTGCGCTCAAGTAGATAAAATTTGCTGTCTCACTCGCACACTTACAAAATGCTTACATTCCTTGATTTGCTATCTCCCTTACACAGCTTTTGTATTGAGTGAAAGAGATAAATAAGCAAATAGTTACTACTATATCTAAGAAAGAGATAGTAAACTATACCATATTTTGTTGTGAAAAAATAGAAACTGCCACAAATATATTATTACTAGCTGTTGCCCGCGACTTCGTCCGCGTGGTGGACTTTAATTTATTACCCAATACCTACTTTTAATTTGTTATCTAATTTTAATATATAAAACTACAACTAAATAAATTAATAAGTCTAACTACACCTATATAGGTGTAGTTAGCTATATATATATATAGCTAATACTTAAAAACTACCTACTAATATTTAGTAGCTACCTACTATATCTAAAGAATTATATCTTTTGAATGAAATCCGATTTTAATAATTTAAAAAGTATTTTACGTATATTGAAACGGTCTTTAATAAAATATCATTTAATGGGATAAGGATTAATACAGAAGTATGAATAATATGGTTTGATTACTGTCGGCACTTTTATCAACATTTAAAATGTAAAAATGTAGTTATAGTAGCATAACTACAGTAGTTGGACATAATATGGTGTCGCGGACTTTTTTTGTAGATATTGATACGTTCTATATAATGTAGAACATTTTTTTGTTCTATCATCAATAGTTTCCGCAGCGCACGTGATGACAGATTTTTTTATGACTAATTTTTTCACATCTTGGATTATATTATTGCATTTTTATTAAGGATCCCTATTTTTTTTTAAAATGTAATATAGCCTATGTCACTCGGTGAAGAAACAGCTTTCTAATGGTGAAAGAATTTTTGAAATCGGTCCAGTAGTTTTTGTGTGAAAACATTACAAACATACATACAAAACACAAATGTTTCCTCTTTATAATATTAGTTTAGAAGTTTAGATGTACAACAAAACATATGTAGGTATGTATTTGAAGCATAAGTTTAAATTTACGTAATATTTACTTAAACAAAGCCAACTTAGTTTTATTTTACAAAACATTTTAATTTGACACAACTTTAGTGCGGAACTTTAAAAAATGGAATAATATTCTTCAAATCAATAATTTATACCTAACTACGTGTCTTTAAAATCAATAATAATTGATGATTTTTAAATACCTGTTTTGTCTGTTATTGTATGGGAAAATAAATACAATTTATTTCCCATATGATAACAGACAAAATAGTTTATCAGGTATTTGTAATGACGGCCTTTAGTCTTGGCTGAGGCAAATTAGCATTACCACATTATTATACCTTACAGATTATTTTATTCAATATATCACAGTATTTTTGGCCTTATATTAATTTAATACTTCATTATAATATGTTATCAAAACAATCTATTGAATTGGCTCAGCTGTACATTTCTACACTAGATATAATTTCTCTACACTTCTACGAAACTAATATTTCATGCATATACTGGTTCTTAAATCATACTATCATCGTATCATGTATTATATACTATACTTAATACTAAAAGAATCATATATTTTCAATAAAATAAAATGTTTTTGCTAAAAATACGTAATATTTTAATTGCTACAATTTTATAATAATGAATCATTAATAACACTAACTTAGCAGTCATTATGCCCATTGGTGTGGAACTGTCGTACCCAGTAGTGCTTCTTCACAGCATTCAGGGATAATCGTTCTTTACTCGAGTGACGTAAAAGCTGCAAAGAATTAAGTAACATAAGAATTTATAGTGTGCAAATAATTTGCTGTTGCATCCGACGATTGTGCAGTAATTACTATCATGTTTGTAAATGGGTGACCATTTTTAAGTTAAACTCTGTATGGATCATAGTAGGATTTGAAAACCGTCATATAGCTGTCAGTAATATCTATGGCAGGCACAGTTAGATGGATGAATAGATTAAGAAGATGATAGAAAAGGGTGACATTTGCCCTTAGCCTCTTTTATTACTTACTACCTAAAGTCAAACTCAAATACACTTGTTGTGTTTCTACATTGAATAGGGTTACCAGAGTTATCTGTGATCATACTGGCAGGTGAACAGTAGTTTATTTGTCTCTCAAATATTATTTTAATAAATATGGAATGGCAGTACTGTTATTTCTATCTTAGGCTCCACATACAGAAAACATCAAAGAAAGAACAAATGCATTTTAATGAAGTTTTGAGTAAAATAGTAAAATAAAAAATAAAAGTAAAGTACCTTTGAAATAAGATCCTTAGCACCCTCAGGCACATAGCTAGGGTATACTATATCTAAGGCCAGGATTCTTGCATAAGTTTTGTCTTGACCTTCACTCTCAAACGGAGGCTTGCCAACAAGGAATTCATACAAGAGTACTCCGATACACCAGTGGTCTACTGACACATCATATACTTCGCGCTTAATCATCTCTGGCGGTAGGTAGTCAAGGGTGCCACACATAGTTTTACGTCTGAATGAAAAAAAAAAAGAAATTAAATCTTCTAAATCTATTATTCAAATTTATATTCCTTAAAATAACCAAGATAATGTGAGAGGAAATAATGATAGTTATGAATGTAACATTACATCAGAATGACTACCACAAGTTTTCATGGTTCTTGGCACATGCTGGTGCACATATCTATCTATAAAAAGCAGAAACATTGACCATGGAATCAAAATATATGGAAACCATGTTGGCAACCACATATTATGGTAAGGTGCATTGAGAAGTATGAACACACTATCACTATCTAGCAGACAAAGTTCTAATAGTAGTATGTATTAGAGAAAACACAACTTTTTGTCTGACCTTTAAATCTAATGTGAGGTTTTACAATCTAATGTTTTACTCAATAAAGAAAGCAATAATATGTAGCGAGTATGAGTAAGTTGAACTGAGATAGATGAGTGCAATAAAAAGCCAAACCTTACCTCTCAGATGGAGCATGCACAGACCACCCAAAGTCGGCAAGTTTGAGGTCTCCATTGGAAGTTACCAGAATATTTTCTGGCTTTATGTCTCTATGTATCACATGGTGTTGATGGCAGTATTCTACTGCATCAGCTACCTTGAAACAAAATTATGAAATTAAAACAATGTTTAGATGTTATAGGTTCATGAATAAATATAAATTTTAGCAGTTTACTGATGAATACAGGCTACAATCTGTGGCTCTACTTTTCTGTCTGCCAGCTACTTGAAATATAGACAGAACACATGGCTACAAGAGGTCATACTGTTTGCCAAGATCCAGTGGCCATCTGGGAACTCACAATGTCATTTTAACCTTATAACAAGTAAATAGTCATGGGATCATAAATTCTATCAGATACTACACTGATGGTGTAGTTATTTAAATAGTCAATGTAACTGACAACTTCTGTAGATATATTTAATTATTACCTAAAAATATATTACAATACCCTCAGTTCACGCAATCAGAAAGTTCAACAAATTAACAGCTAGACTACTGAATGAACTAAAAAAAGATACACATTTCAATATACACAAAACACAAAATATTTGGCACACTACAAACCTGGTATATATATCTAGCAGCTTTAGCTTCAGGAAATCGTCCTTTGGGCGAGTTTGTAAGATGCTTATACAGTTCACCGCACGCTGCAAACTCCACTACCAGATATATGCGCCTCTCATCGTGAAACCATGTCAGTAGACGTAAAATGTTTGAGTGTCTACAAGAAAATAGTAAGTGTTATTATAACTTGGTGTTCTTTTTACCATCTAAATGTAAAAGTTAGTACCTATGTTTAAACATTAATAAAAGCAAAGTGTATCACTTGTGAATTAAATGATAACATTTCTTACTTCAAGTGTGACTGTATTTCAATCTCTCTCATCACTTGGCGTTCACATTTCGATCGTGAAATTTGTGATTTGAACAATGTTTTGATAGCTACTAAATATCCCGTTTTCTTCTCTCTGGCTACGTGTACATGACCGAATTTTCCTTGACCCAGGGCAGAACCCAATTCAAAGTCTCTCGGCGACCATTTGTACCTAAAAAGAGCGTTAGTTGACAGTATTTTCACCAAAAGATCAACTTCTTGTAAAGGCAATTTTAATTTCACTTACGAAGTGCCATAGGCCTCATGATTGATTATTTTATTTTCCAATTCTACAGCCTCATTCTTCATTGTCATAATATTTATTTAAATTACAATCTTAGAATATTTTATACAAATACTAACAAGTTACACCGTTACTTTTAAATCCTTTGACTTGTCTGGTGTGAACGGTTAAGGTAAAATTTTAGAAGAGTTCTAATTTTGAAATGTTGTCAACATATCAAAATTAAAACTTGTCTAAAACAAAACTACCGTTTCTTTATATTTCTATTCCGAGTTAAAATAGATATTAAAAGAAAATGTATGGCTTAATGTGTAAGAAAATAAATAAAACTAAAAATTGTGTGATGACGTCATATATAGCTATATAAGTATTTTACTGTGCCTTTGATATTATACTCTGCTCCAAAAAAAGATTGAATGTCAAAATATGACAATGTCATGATTGTCATTTCTGAATATAAATAAAAACATTGTGGCGGTTATAGAACTCGGCGGTTTATTCATTTATTACTACTTAGACTTACCAACCAATATTACAATATATACGATGGACCCTAATGAGGAATACATGCCAATAAAAGATTTCAAATTTCATACATTGTTTTGTACCAGCCTGCAAAAACTGTTCTAAGGATGCTCAGAAGACTTTTTTCCCGTGCCTAACTCCAACAAACTAGAATGGTGTAATGCAGTGGCTATTACTTTACCTAAACGCGTAGTATACATATGTGAAGATCATCTTAATGTAAGTATAAGTTTAATGTTACTTGTAACCTCTTACTTGCATTAAACCAAATATGTACCTATATATATATATATTATCTTACATTGGTTTCATTATAAATTTATAACCCAACTTGAATACAAGCTCTACGTAATATGACAGACTAACTAACCCCACCCCGGCTTCGGTTTGACACATACTAAATCCCTGTCCCTAGTTTTTAAATTTAATATTTTCTTGAAGAACTTGCAATCAAACCTTCATCCCTTATTTATCATTTGGTTGTATTACATTTAAGTGTATTTTGAATATCATAAATTTCCTTAGCATTTCTAGCAAAAAGTAGGCCATATCTAATAAATGTATGTAAGACGTGTGCAATGAACAATAGAATCAGTCTTTATACATCTATAGTTTAGTATAAATGTTTTAATATTAAGTTTAAATTTTGTTCTTTAGTTGGAGGAAGATGTGGAGAACTACCAATACTGGATTACAATGAAAGGGAGGCCCAAACTAAAGTCACAACTACCACAATATCTTGTTAAGACACCATCTTTAATACAAGTATGTCAAAAAATGGATGAACCAAGAGCCAGTATATCTTTAACATCTTTGATGGAGGTTAATATTATCGAGACATTACCTAAACATCTGCCCAGTTTAAAGGTGCATAAAGGAGTGCAAGTAAAGCCAAACACATCAAATAGAATAGAACAACACATTGTTCATTTCCTTAAAGTAAGGTCAAGAATATAGCATTCATCGAAGACAACTATGATGTGACAGAAGAAGCATTACCTTCAACACAAGGCAGTACCACATCTGCTGATATATCAGAAGTCTCATCAGAAGTTAATATAATAAATACTACTCATGGCAGAACCTTTATGCTTAATCTTATAGCAAAAAAACCACAAAGCTACATAGGCTTGCCAAAAAGTTATTATTGGTTGATTGAGTATTTAGAATTACATCATAAAATAAAATCTTTTGATATAATAGTCAGTTTGTATAAAATAAGAAATAATATTCCAAATTTCAATTTTTCAAGACATTGCCTTTTTAAGTAAGTTTTTAACCAGTTCTTTTGTTCGCCCAGTGTATACCAGATTAAAAGAAATTTACCATCCTCTTTTAGCTAACTCTACTGTTTTAGCAGATAGAGGTTTTAAGCATGTGGATACTTTACTTAGCAAAAAAGCAATTAAACTTCTTCAGCCACCAAGTGTTTCAAAAGGTATAAAGTTGACAAAACAGGAAGCTATTAATAGCAAGATTATTGCAAGTCTACGTATCCATGTGGCGAGGGTAAGAAGTGTTAGGCTATTTAAATTATTGAAACCACACTTATCTATATATTAAATTGATTCAGCATGCAATAAATTTAAATACTTCTATAATAAAAAGTGAATAAAAGGTTCAAACCTATTACACATCTTTTTTATTTTACACATTAATTTTTTTTTTAAATATATTGTGTCCAAAATTCTTTATCAACAATAGTTTTATATAATTTTTATCATACTGCACCCAGTATTAGTGTATGAGCTTAGTATTTTCAAAACTTGGATCACCACCACATAAGTGTCCTTTGGATTTTTGAGTAGCATACATTTGTACCATTATTTCAGTGTTGCATTTCTCCTTCACTTTTCCATCTTTTACATAATTTAGCATGGTGTTATTACTTATAGGACATTTAATTTCAAGAACAAAGTTTTCACAACACCCATTAGGTGAAATGCCTATAATAGGGGATATTAGAATTAAGCCTGTACATTTAATTACACCAAAATCTTTCTCTAATTCCTTAAGTACTTGCCTTTCTAGTACTTTGCCCCTTTTTATAGCTTGTGTTTCAGGCGTCTTATGCCCACCTAGAATGCTTTGTACTAAAGGCACCATTATCTGTTTTGCAGTGTACAGCTTCATAGATTCTAGACCCAGTTACTCTGCCTTGACACATTGAATGCCACAGTTTACTGTCAGCTTGTTATTTTGTTGCTTCAGCAATTTCAGAGATTACATCTTTATTTAGGATATTTTGACAGAAGTATTCAAAATTACCAAAACTATGCTCATCCACCTGATGTACAAACTGCAACACTTAATTTAATGTTGGCTGCTGGTTGCCACAGTAATTTAAAATCATTCCAGTGCTTATTTTGCGCCGTTTACACTCTTCAGAAAACATAGCTAAGTTAACATTTATGCTAACATCCTCTGAAGTTCTTTTAATCTTGCCTATATTTTTTGCTAAAATAAACATCTGATCACCTACAGAGCCAGCAAGTTTTGGTTTACTCCAATAACATGTTGTAGATGTGACTTAAGGTTCATCTGACCGCTTTATAAGCCAAATGGCAAAACAAATGGCATGTTTGCATGTCATTTGTTTTGCCTGCCTTGCAGAAGCTGCACAATCATGGCATTCTATTGTGATGATTTTCCCGAGAGATTCGTCAATAACAGCTGTAACCATGTACAACTTTGTTTTTACTCTGTTCTGGTGTCACTCTACATTTAAGAAGGCAGGAATTTTCATCTCGCTTAACTTCTACAATATATCCTACTGCTGTGTCCACATAGGCTTCCCTTTATGCTAATAATCCTTTAGCACTACGTGTTTTCGCAACATTGTAGCAATAATTCTTGTGCATGTACTCCAACAGCATTATGTAGTTCACTTTCGGCAAGTTCCTACTATTAGCAACTTGAAAACCTTCAGTTAAGTACCTTCATGGTAAATATTTATTTAACCGGTCGTATACCGCCGGCTCGCATACCAGCCGGCAGATTTGTACCCGTCGTAGGCCGGTGGCTCGCATGCGAGCCACCAAATTGGTTTTACGTTAGCTTAAGCTAAAGCGAAGGCGGCGCGCGGCGTTTTGGCGCCAATTTGGTGGCTCGCATGCGAGCCACCGGCCTACGACGGGTACAAATCTGCCGGCTGGTATGCGAGCCGGCGGTATACGACCGGTTAAACTGAACAAAGATCCATGGTTTCTTTATTTACAATATTAATTTTAAAACGAAATAATCTAATATAGAGATTGAAAAGATATTTATCTCAAGAAATCGAAACCAAAGATAACCAAACAAACAAACAAATTTTATAATAGACGACCGACGCTACATTGATATTTAAAATTGTCAACATGTCAACTGTTGCCTTTTTTGCAAAGCTTGGCTAAGCAAAAGTATTTACGCTAATATGCCGTATATATATGTATATACAGGTGTCCCAGAAGATGTGAATCAAATTGTAATGGGAGATTCCTTAGATAAGGAAATTTCAAACGTGCTAAAAAATATTTAAAATTATGACGTCTGGTTGAAACAAAAGTCAAAGTTTTTAAAAAAGTACGCCATTTTCAAACTTTGAACTACAAGTGCTTCGTTTATGGCTAATTTTGAATTAATAATTTTTCAATTAGTGGCTATTATTGTAATGTTTGAAATTGCACTGTTTATTCGGTGAGAAGTTTATTAATTTGAGATAAGAGTAAATTATTTTCTCCGAGTGTCCGAAAAAGCTGAAAATAAATATTGATCAAAAGGCATCATTTTTAAAAAATTGTACCAAATTAAAAAATATATAGACTAACTCAGTAGTACAGCACAGGTATGGAAACTGCCCAATATTCATGGCTAACAAAATAACTCTTAAGCCTGCTATACATATTGGCCAAGCGTAGGCCAACGCGAGCGAAGGCAAACTGATTCAAGGCAAGAACTACCGTCTAGACGTCTAGTGGTGCGATAAACGGTTTAATTTCGACAACGCTTACAAAGTTGTTTGTATTGAAAAAAGCTCTTTTGAAAAACCTTTTCACTTGTAACTAGCTAAGTTTAAACTAAGCTAAGGTTAAGCCTCATGAACTCATGAAGCTCATCACAACCTGTTCGTCCACACCTTTAATTTGTATAGAAAAACCGACACCGCTCCGAAGTGAGACAAGTGGTCGCGAGCGACTGCGGGTTGTTACAAGCTACGCAAATTAAACTCTAAACACGTTGGCGCTTGCCTTCACTCGGCCAATTAGGTGAGTGAGACCAAGCACTGGTAAGTTATAGCAAATACACCGTCTATACGTTGGTATTGGCTGTCACTCGGCAACGTTGGGCCAACATGTATTGCCGGCTTTCAAAAACGTTACGAAGCTCTCAAATCTTGAATCTGTCGAAGCAGAAGTGTCAATATTATGTCACAACTAATTTGAAATGGATACTTCAAAATTGGATCATTTTCGTTTCATGTGTAAATACTGTGATTTACGAAGAAAATCAAAACGCTGCTTCTATGTTCCTTTAATAACGTTTGCAAATACACGTGCTTTTTAGGATCGACCTTGCATGTCTTACTAGACTCAGATTATCTTTGCGAAAGTGGACGAAAAGTAAAGAAACAACGTTATATTGTGCTGCTGTATTTAGTTAACAAATATAATAAAACATCTGGACAATTTATAAATTGAAACTGTAGCGCTTATCGCCTTTGAGAAATAATGATTATATATTACAACAAATCATGTAAGTAGAAGAATAAAATAACAATACAAGTTAAATCAATATTGCATTTACCTAAGGTTTATTTATTACTCAATTATAATCTTAGTAATAGAAGTTTTACAGTAGGTATTCTATTGAATTACGCTTAATTACTTTAGTTTCTTAGTGCATAATAGCATAAATATGTTATTCTGCAAACTGTCTTCTTAAATATATTACGTATTCTACGCTATTCCCAAAAAATCAAAGTAATTAAGCTTAGTTTGGTACGAAACATTTCTTTATTAAGAGTTATTAAAGTTAAAGCGCCATCTGTCGCCCACCCCTATTACAAAATGAGTATACCTAATGCCATCTGGTGTAAACGGTACATCGTTTTCAGTACTGATTTGAGACTAGCGTATCTATTCTCAGTTCCAAAGACTACAATCTCAGTTCTATAGTGCCTTATATAAGCTTATGCATAAGACTTATGATAAAAATGTCGTATTTACTATTCCCAACCATTCCACCACAGATGCGAAACTATTCCTAATACAGCTTAGCCAGAAGAGTTAAAATGTAACATACATTTTATATGGGATATTTTTAAATGTACTATCGACTTGAGCGACGGATGACCACTCCTAAGGTTAAAATCGCATAGCAGGCCAACACTTGGTCGGGCGGAGGACGGAGTCACTTAAATTCAACATGTGCAAGCGAAATTTTTTTCTGAAATGGTCAACCGTCGCTCAAGTCGATAGTACATCAAAAATCTTATCGCCTATCAATTTATATTCATCAATTAAACAATTTTTACATCAACAATGTTATTTTATTGCAAATAGACCAATTGCTTAACAAAACTAGTACTAGAAATAATTCGAAAATATAGGCAACGCGCAAGTGATGCCTCTGGTGTTGCAGGCGTCTATAGGCTACGCAGACCACTTCAGGTGGGCCGTATGCTTGTTTGCCACATTAGTTGTATAAAAAAAAGAAACTATAATATTAACCACAAAAATGTAAGGTATTCTATATCCTTGAAGACTGAAAGTGGATGGTTTTATCTACAAAAAAAAGAGTACTCAAGATTAACCTAGCCCACTTAGAACGCGAACTAGATTTTTGTTCTCCTGTAAAGTGTTGATTTTGACTTGTATCACTTTTCACAGGAGGCACAGATTTATATCATCGAGTAACATTTGGGTTTATTCCATTTACACCTGACTAGCGACCCGTCTCGGCTTCGCACGAGTAGTACAAAACCTTAACAAATTATACACCTAAACCTTCCTCATGAATCACTCTGTCTATTGGTGAAAACCTCGTGAAAATCCGTTCATTAGTTTTGAGTTTATCGCGAACAGACAGACAGACGTGGCGGGGGACTTTGTTTTATAATATGTAGGTACTTAGTAATGATTAAGGATTTCTCCGGATTACAACAAAAATGTGAAATCAGCAAAGTATGGTAGAAAGTTTGTAAGAAATATAAACTTTATTAAAAATACCGACATTATAATTATAAATCAACATATTATGCAAATGAAGCGACAGCCATAGTAAGAAGCTACCAGTCTGTTTTAGGCTAGCTGAAAAACTCACACGTGGCAGAGTTTTAAATTATTGGTTAACTATAATATTTTAAAGTGAGCACGAATCAAATAATTTTTTTACAGCTTTATACATTACCATTAACCAAGCTGGCTAACCATCACCCCTGATGATGCTCTGGGAACCACACCAAGGAGCTGGGAGTGCGCGCTTCCTCCTCCGATTGACTCTAAAGTTACACGACAAGTGTAAGCAATGAAATGAAAAGAGCTCGTCTAATTATATACTTTGATTTAGCTCTTTTTATGATACGAATAATATATTAAAAAACCGTTAGATCCCTATACAAATATGGGGACCCCCTTTTAACCATTTTCTTTTAATTTTAGTATATCCAACATTATAACAAATATACACATCATACTCGATAAGCTGAAAATAAAAAAATCGAATTTCCACATACCTAGATCTAGTTTTTCTTTGGAACATGTTCAATTTTAATTGTGCATTTATTATACTGACGATTTGCGTTGACTGCGCGAATGGTTTAGTGATTTAAGTGGCCACTTCACCATTGCTAGTGTGAGGTGAGTGGTGTGGGACAAATATTTGTGGATAAAGAAATAGTTTTGCCGAAACTAGGTGTTATTTGCATGCAATATTTGAATGTTTGTAAAGAAAATACTGGTGAATTCCAAGATACATACATACTGGTTTGTGATTAATTACAGCTTTTTACGAAAGGATTTTTAGATCTCTATTTCGTTACAATATCGGCAAGTTAACTAATTTACTAAATACGAAGAGCAGCAAGGTACTTCTCTATCTTTTAGACTCAAAGTCAAACTCTAAGTTTAGTCGTCATGCAAGAGCATGACGACTAAACTTAGACAGAGATAATAATGGTATACAATAAATACGGTAGTCTGCATTTTCCTATTTTCGTAGTTGGAATTCTTTTACAATTTAATAATTAATTGGTGTTGAAACGAAAATAGCCAAAACATAGTTTAGAGGAAATTACAAGCCACAATGTTTTGTTTTCTTCAGTGATTGTGTACGATAATCGTATATTACTTCTTACGAAAAGTTACAAATCTTATGGCCAGTTTCACAACTAGCAAGTAAAAGTTATTCGAAAGATAAATCGCATGCTGTCTCACTCTTGTTAGATTAAAGAAGAGGGATGGCGAGGCTTTTATCTTATATATAAATGTTATTTGGAAGTGGTCGAATAGGCCATTAGTATTATAAGTACCTACTTAATACAATTTTCATTATGGTAAGGGTACAAAATATACTCTATGATGTATTATAGCGTATGTGCCGTAAAGTTTAAGTAAAACTATAACTATAGTTACATTAACTTTGAATACGACCGAGAGATGCACTGGTAGGAAAAACTAAATAATTTTATTCATACATACATATTATATTACTATGTAGAGCGGGAGAGAGGGAGAGTGAGATAAAATATAACATCTATTTTAAATTAAAACCAGAAGCTTCTGTAAAACAATTATCTACGCTTGGCAGATAGTTTAAATAAAATACAACATATCCTTATTTTTTGTGTGTACATAATTATGAAAACAAATGGCGTCTGAAGCAAAAAATAATGTAAATCCTCGACGTTGTAATTATGGTGCTCAAGTGGATTTAAAGGATGTACTTAGTCGTGGAGAGGGGTTAGTGCAGCGGGCGTGCTGTTGTGAAAACACTCGGTTTTCCGTCTAGTACTGGGGACGCGACGCGGCGCAGCACACGGGCCGCTCCCTAACCCACCCCAACGTTAACGAGCTCAACCCCTATTACAGATCTCTTTATTTCTATAGCTATATTATATATGCATTGCCTTTACAATTAATCTAATATTATATCTATTTACATTTCATACATGTCTAAAATTATGTTTAATTTGTCAAGTCTTAGAATATCAGACATAATTAAAAATCTATTGCGTCTGGCCGCCGGTGTGCTACTGCGACTCAATAGGTTAATAAAGTTTATGAGCGTTGAAGTTGGTTTACTGGTTATGGTAAAAAGTAAGTAACAAAAAACCCTGTTTATATTAGAAGTCGTCTTTATAAACGACTAGATGTGCCCGCGGTTTCACCCGTGTTAATGATTACTGCGCCGCCCCTATGGGTCATAGCGTGATGTTATATAGCTTATAGCCTTTCTCGATAAATAAGCTATCCGACAATAAATCCAAATATTAAGAATTTTTCAATTCGAACCAGTAGTTCCTGAGATTAGCGCGTTCATCCAAATAAAACAAACTCTTCAGCTTTATAATATTAGTATAGATTGATTTGATGTGTAGTTTTAATAAACTTAAACAATGTAGATAAAGTCGGCCTCGGTGGCGTAGTGGTTAGTGTAACTGACTGCCACGCCTGAGGTCGCGGGTTCGATTCCGGCACAAGTCAAACATTTGTGTGCATGAATATGGATGTTTGTCTTGGTCTGGGTGTTTCTATGTATAATATGTATGTATTTACAAAAAAAAGTATATATGTATGTTTATCCATTGTCTAGTACCCATAGTACAAGCTCTGCTTAGTTTGGGCTAGATGGTGTTGTGTGTATGTGGTAGAATATTATTATTATTATATTATTAAAGCACAAACATAAGCTAATAATAAAAATCAATGTGCGAAAAAGGAATATAGAAAATGCTATATAAAAATAGCTATCTAAGTCAAAATAAATCTGAAGATTATCATTATTATTATTTTATTTATTTTTTATATAATTTTTCGTTGTGTGATCTGTGTATTAGGTATATTATCTGTGTCTGTGTGTAAAGTTGACATTATTCTGTTTATATAATATATATATATATATATATATATTTTAAATATTTTCTTTGATTGTATTATATAATTATGGTTTATATCCTTGAGTCACTAAAGGACCCAGTTGAAAACCAGCGTCAGGCTTTCGTCTGACACATGCTAAACTGGGCCCTATTTGACACTACTGTTAACAATTACTTTATATGTATTTTGTTTATTTTTTTTGTTTCGGTTTTGTTTCGTTAAGTTTATTTTTGTATCTATTTCTTTTATTATATACTTGTTATTATGTGTTTGTGGTATGTGTCAATTAAATATTGTTTCTTTCTTTCTTTAAGATGAAATAAACGAAATGGCTATGAGAGCATAGAGAAGTATAAGTGGCGGGCCTTTAAAGGAATTTAAAAATTATTTAATTGTAATTAACGGAATTTAATTAGTTATTTAAACTTTAATTAACGAGGAATTGTGTGATAAGACAACGCTTTGTCGTAAAAGAAGATATAGTAACGAGAATCGATGGAGGTTTACTCAGATGGTTTGATGGACATATGGAAAGATTCGACGACAAAAGATAGCCTAAGAGATTATATAAGGCAAATCTGAATATAACGTGATCAGTTTTGTATTTTTTTTCGTTCATTGGTGGCAGACGGGCCAGCGGCCCACCGGATAGTAAGCGAGAACCGTGGCTCATGTCTGTGTTTTCTTAACATTACAGAAGCAATGTCAAAAAAACACAACCAAGTCGCTGCCTACCGGAAGGAAAAGGGGAATGGAGCAGGATGGGGTTTGGGAAGGGAAGGGTGATTGGGCCTCCGGCGCTCTCACTCACCGAACGAAACATAACAGATATTGTTATTTTATGTCGATCTTCTGTGAGAGGGTGGTACTTCCCCAGTCGAGCCGGCCCATTCATGCTGTAACCAGCGTGGCTCTACCACTCAAATGATGGGTGACATTCTGGACGAAGTTCGGGATAAGAGTATTTAACCTGCATCGAAGAGCGTGTATGAACAATGAAGTGCCACTGATTGAAGCAAGAGAGTTATGTCAAGTGTACGTAGTAGCGCAGCAAGTGAATATTTATTCTCTATGCTTAACTTACTAAGGCACTGTCTTGAGTAGGTATATAGGTATATTTGTGTATATTAATCATATTGATCTTATTATTATTTAGTATATTTACCTGCTTCATGGACTGTCTCCTTCATCGTTCATAATTAACTTAATATTAATGTTATTCATATATTTGCTTCATTAGGAAACACCTGTGCATGTATTTACCTCATTTCATATGTCTTAAGGCTAGTCTTAGTAAATAAAAAATAGTTGTTACTACGTAGCTAAAGAAGCGACATTATGAATAAAATATATTCGTATTATTTTTATATGAATAACGAGAATGAGCTCATAAAATACGGGAAATGTTGCATAATATGATGCCGATAGGATAGGCATAAAATGTAACAAGAGTAGGTGATGTTATAGGTTAATATAAACCAAACAAAATGCACAGTAGATCGCGACTCGGCGAGAGTTTTGAAACCACCCCCGCTGAGCCGGTGCCGGTGGCGGGAAAACGTGGAAAACGCGCGCATGGGGTGGCGCTCACCGCTCATTCCGTGGTGGAGCGCCGCTCAATCAATACACCGCTTTTGTACGACTAAATCAACAATTTTCCCTGCAAAATATTGTAAATTATCCTATCATTTCCCTATGAGAATAGTTAATACAATTTTCGTATTGAGTGTGAGTGAATTTTCTGTATATCAAAGATGTTTTACGAACCGTAAACAAGTGCGACGCAAAACCGCTTCGGACTAGGTAAGTGTAATAATTATTGGCACGTTGTGATGACCTAGTTATCGCCTTCGTGTAAAAAGAGTCCTGCATAGTATTTTCTCGTAAACAAATTAAGCTTATAGTATTGTCAGACTGATACGGGAAAAGTATGCAATGTAAACGGTAACTGAATGATTATTTTAAATTATTAACATTAATTATAATACATGGATTTATCCTAATCTATTTTTGTCACTGTTTAGATGTAGTGGCTTAATGTTGTTTTAAAGGAAAACAAAACCCCTTAGATGATTTGTTCATCGGTAAAGTACATACACGGTTTGTTTTGATGTTGCGTAGTTTCACACATTCGCGCAGAAAGTAACAATCCTTATCATTAAATGCATTATGAATTAACGTGATCCATTACTTAATGAGTTCATCCCTTTGTTAGACATCAAGCTCATCAAACTATAATTAATAATTTAAATTATCAGTATATTCTAATTAAATGAAGTGACATATGTAGATACTCTGCGGCATAGGAAATCAGCATTGTCAGGTTATACTAGAGGCCGGCCTCTTGAAATAGGTTTTGAAATCGCGAGTGTCATTGACCGTGAGTCAGTGGCTGTATGGCACGATGCCACTGCCACCCCTGTCGTCTAGCCGCGTGCCAAATCCGTCACCTCCGGTCCTAGGGGCGCGATGCCAATACGCTTGCCGGCTCCACTTTACGAATTTACGATTTTGGTAGTATACATTTTGACTTCATCTTATTACTTTTGTCTCGCTTTGCCTTACGAATTCATAAATCTAATTGCCTATGACTTAGTTCAATCGGTTAATTTAATTTCTGTGCGTAGTGTAATTGTTTCCTCTCCTTATTTTATTATTTCACTGGCTTTAAGTCCAAGCAGTATAATTTTATTACAGAGATTTTCTTAATTTGTTCTCAAAGAAAGTACCTATTACCCTCGTGTAATAAGTTTATACTAAAAACGTTTCAACTTCTTGGTTTTAAAATATGAAAGCAAGTCAAGCCAGTTGATTAATTTACGCGTGACAAAACCACCAAGATTTAAATTTAATGTTTGCTTTCACTCTTAATAATTGTTCATTTACTTTAATATAATATGAGACTGGTTGTATCACACGAATGGTTGAAAGTCAGCGAACGGCCCTTTGCGTGGAAAGCTGTTTTAAGTGTTTACCAACGCGACGGTAACCAGTCGAATGTCGATAGAATCGAGTGTGACGTCCACTGGAGAAAAGCTTGAGTAGAGTGTCCATTAATACGCAGCTATGGGACTGGTGAAAGGTCGGCGAGCATTAATTCATAGACGTCGACTATTTCAACGGATAAGTGCGCTAAGCTGGGTTTATGGACGGAGTAGTTTGAAAACCTTCATAATAAAATTAAGTTTCATTTTAGATTTATGATTGAAGTAAGCGTCATAAGTTGATCAATGAGTAGATACTTTACTACTTATGCTCCAACGCGAGTTAAAATAAGATTGTCTGTGATATCTTAAAAGGGATAAAACTGACTTTCTCAGATCGTAAAAATTGTCGAGATTCTTCGGTTTTATCTTCACACTATCCTACTTCTGATCTATTGTTATCGTCGAATTACCAAAGCTTAGAGAATTTCTTAAAGATAAGGTAACATTATATTTCAAAAATAACCTCTATGGTTTAAATATGATAAAGTTTGTCGTTGGTGTTTCCATGATTGAGGTTATACTTGATGTTACCATAAATGAACCTATATAAGCTAGGTTACTTATTTGCCTTGCATGAGCACGCAAGTCTCTGTAATTGTCATATGGTGGTCTATGGTGTATCCGTTACTAATCAAGTTACTTATTACTGGTATGATACTTTACAAACATGGTAGTTGCAGCCTAGTGCTTAATAATATGCTGAATACAGGATACGAATATGTCAATAACAGGAATTAAATCAATTTCATTGAAAAGGGAAATTAAATGTAGTCGATTTATTTAAACCCCTTATTTTAAAGGTGATAATCAGTACTACTTGAATTTAATTGAACTGAAAAGATTTACAAACGAACTACATTATCGTATAAGTATACAACGCAACAGCAATTATTTTGTTAAATATTTAAAAATAAATAATTAATTATACCATGATGAAGTTTCTATAAAGTTAAAATGTCTATTTTATACATGTTATTGAATATGATTAATTTAGGTAAGTAAACGGCGAATGCTTACCACTTTCCTCTAAAAGCATTGATGATGCATCTTCGAGAACACAATCGCGCATTGCAGAGAATATAGACTTGTCTCATTCTTGCTTATGTAATTATAACGCCTTATGGTATTTTATATCGCTTACCTTTCTTAAAAGTTTGAAACATCAAACAGAATTTAAAGTGGATATAACATGTTTTGCCCTATGTAAGGAATATAAACTTAAACCCAATTAACCTATACGTGCAGCTGAAGTTCTACCTAATAATATAACTGGTTGTATAATTACTGAGTAGGTAAAAAAGGTATCATATTACAATGTTTGTGGAGGGAGAACGTCTCTGTCAAAGACAAAAGGATGGTGTTCTTAGTTTAAAAGGTACGTGAGGTACCGCTAACTGTTCGGAAGGGACACTTTCACTGTGTCTGGCCGCAGTACACGCCCCAATCATCTGATAACTGTCAGTTGTGACACAAATATAATACACGTACTTACGTTGCGCGAGTAATTGGCGTTACTTATCGATCCTACGCGTTAATCTGGTAATGAACAATACACAAATAAGAAAGGTGTTTAATAAGAAAAAGTTACCAACTAGCATGTTTAAGATGTAGCTTTTTATTGTGGGAAAGGTTATAAATTAAATTTGTTTTAATATACTATAAACTTATTATACTTTTAATAGTAATGTGTACGTAGTTACAATTTGTTGTTTTTCTTTTTGAATGACAATTGTTTGGCGGGAATTTATTTACATTAATTATTATTACAGAAAGTAATTGTGTCTGGTCTAATTAAAGCCATACGATACGAAAAATTAAACTAGAGACCTGGCAATCAATAGTTATTTCTTAGTTGACATGTTAATAATACAATTTTTCTTATTATGCGCAGGCATGTGTTTAGTTTCCATATTCAAGAACCTTAGGGTAGCGCCCTTCTAATTCAATGAGGGTGCATTTTATTGCTGCCGGTTTATTTGAGGAAGGGGAAGATTTCCTTTTCAGGGAATGCTTGAAATTACAATTTTCACAAAATGTTTTTTTGTAGTAGTGAGAATCATAGTTTTGTTGTGCTTTACCTGTTTAAGTCGGTTTAGGTATACAGTACATTTGTTTTTGTTTGTGGTACTCGCAACTTCTACGTTTTACACTTCCCAAATTCCAACTATAAACTTGATACTTTCTTCACGAAATAGGTAAAGTCTAAGTATATCCCATTGCTACTTGTAAATGTGTCTTAATAACCAGTTTTAAAGTGTATTTCTCTCTTGAGATGTTGAGGAACTTACGCGTTATTATTGCTTTTGTTTCTAGTTTAGCACTTAAAAATGTATTTAAGCTATCTTAGAGATTAGGCGGCGGTTTGGTATGTCAAGGACGACGGTCAGGGTTTCGTTTACAGCTTTTCTTTAAAGGCCATAGGGTATAAATCTCCATGTCATTACCACTGTCGGCTTCGGTAGCGTTGTGGTTAGTGTAACCGACTGCCACGCCTGAGGTCGCGGGTTCGATTCCCGCACAAGTCAAAGCGTCAAGTTTGTGTGCATGAACATGAATGTTTGTCCTGGTCTGGGTGTTTCTATGTATATATGTATGTTTATCCATTGTCTAGTACCCATAGTACAAGCTCTGCTTAGTTTGGGCTAGATGGTGTTGTGTGAATGTGGTAGAATATTAATATTATTATTATTATTATTAATAATTGGTTGTCAGGATGAAGTGTGGCTAAATCGCTACACGCATAACGGTGGTCCTTTTTAGGCGAATAATACAAGACATAAGTACCGCTTTGTGTAATAAAACCATTGAGTGGTTCCAGCAAGGTAATATCTTGTTGAATTTTACGTATCTTATTTTCGGTTTATTTTATGACAGTCGTGCTGAAGCTGCAGATGTACTGCCTTTAAGGTTTGATATTGCGTTTGCTCAGATGCCAGTATGATAATTTCTTTACCGCCATCTATAAAATACCCTATCACTCCATTTTATTTATAGTAAATTAAATTATCCTTCAAGTCAACTCGAAGACTTAGGAATCTGTTTACGCTTTCTGTACAGTCGATAATTTAGTTAGGGTTACAGGTCACATAAATATATTATAAATGTATGCACATTTAATGCTGGGATGGAATGTAGGGCCTTAGTTTTGCATGTTTATATTCTATAAGCACTTGTTGAAAAATCTAAATATAAAGTAAAGGATTAGACTTAGCATTAGGCTTTACGCATACGTATTATTAATAATAATAATATTTATTTAAATAATAGGTACAATAATTTATAATAAATGACTCATTAATTTATAAAATACAGCATATATATATATATAAGCAGCGATAGCTCAGTGAGGTGACCAACAGACTGCAATGCAGAGGGTCTCGGGTTCGAACCCACGTCGCGCACCGCTGAATTTCGGCAGTTATATGACTTTTCGAAATTATGTGCGTATTAATTGACAATTATCGCCTGCTCCGTGCCTCGGAGAGCACGTTAAGCCGTTGGTCCCGGTTGCCGTGAACGTCTATGGCAGTCGTTATTGGGAAAGTCAGTACCCTCTAATATCCTGACACTGGTCTAGCCTTAGGGTATCGTTAGCCTTCGGGTTGCGGAGGTCAGGTGGCAGCCGCTCCGTGTAAAAACTGATATCCAGTCAAATCCGGTTAGACTAGAAAAGCCGACTCCAAGTGACTTGGGAATAATAAAGGCTAGGGAGAAAAATTTATAAAAAACTTTTATTGTTGTTTGCCCGAACTAGATTGAACCTGTGGCTCGGGAAATTAATAATAGGGATTAAAGTATGAAGTTGCCGTTGTATAGCAATAGATACTTTGAATTGACATAAAACCTTCATGGTGTGAGATTTTCGAGTGAAACCTTGTTTCACATGATACCTATAAGATTCTTCTTTTCAAAATCGTGCAACATTTGATTTTCGACTTTCATTTTTTTTTATTTAGCTTAGATGGGAAAGATAAATACTTCGAAAATCCGAGTTATATTTGAATACGAGTTGCGACGCGGAACTAACGCGGTAGAAACGTCTCGCAATATCAACGCTGCGTTTTTGATTTAGACGCTTTCGTAATGGAAACTTCGACTTGAAGACCGAATCACGTGGAAGACCGCCCGACACAGGTGAATAACACTAAATTGAAGGAGATGGTGGAAGCCGATCCGAGTCAAACTACCCAGAAATTAGCGGCAAGGTTTAACGTTACCCTACCTACAATATTGGCTCATTTGCATTAAATCAATAAGATAAAAAAATATGAGAAATGGGCGTTTCATGTTTTGACTGATCTGCAGAAAGAAATGCGTGTTGAAACTTGTGTTGCCTTGTTGAATCGGTACAGAAATGAAGGAATATTGGATCGAATTGTGACATGTGACGAAAAGTGGATTCTTTACGATAACCGTAAGCGAAAAACGCAATGGCTGACCCTAGGTCAAACTCCGCAACAGTGCCCTAAAGCAAAGTTTACCAATAAGAAGGTAATGGTAACTGTTCGGTGGTCTCTTCATGGTGTTATTCACTATAACTTTCCCAGGTCTGGTCAAGCAATAACAGCAGATGTTTACTGTGCCCAACTTCGAACAATTGACCTCACACTGCACGAGAAACCGTTGTAACTCTACAGGAGCTGCAGTTAGAAACCATACGTCATCCTCCGTACTCGCCAGACCTGTCTCCAACGGACTACCATTCTTTTCGTGAATTGGACAATTTTCTACGTGATCAAAAAATTTCTTCCCAGGTGGCAGTAGAAAATGCTTTCACACAGTTTGTCGAATCCAGATCCCCAGAGTTCTATCGTAAAGGCATAAATGAACATCCGTTTAGATGGCAGCAATATATAGATAATGAGGATAAATATTTCGATTAAATAAATATGGTACATCTTAGAAAAAACCGGTTTAAATTTTACAGTACAAATCGGCAATTGCATACTTTAACCCGTAATATGTTTGATATGTGGTATTGTTTCTTAGTAAGGTCTGTTACCCTAATTCAATTATCGAGTGTAGGTACATGTGTGTACGTATGCAGATACTAATCGGCATTCGCTTGTTGTTATCGTTGGTTTTCCTTCGCCAGTTTTTATTCAGAAATGTTAGGCTGTATCTGTGCTTAATGTTATTGATTTTCCTCTGTATCGTTGCAAGATAACAATACAATTACCTTCTTAAATACTCTTGGGACGATGCCTGCTGTAATCATAAGAAATAAATCTGAGGGCGAGGATTTTTATATTGGCTTCAATATAGTAATTTCGACGCGGTCATGTACTACTTTGGCTTTTCTGTTGTCAACATATTCTTTTGTTTATAACTACTACAAAAATAAAAATGTTGTTTTGTCTGAATTTCGAAGACGAGCCGAATATTCGGTTACGGTTTCGTTGAAATATCGTGTTCCTTTCGAGCACTTTTATTTAACCTGGATAAAGTTTGGCATTGTTTTATATAAAATTCGGACTATTATGCTGGCCTAGTCCCCACCATAGCTACCAACAAAGATATATGTTACTACTAGTGGATTTTGTGTTGTTACCAATAATAAGTTCCGTATTTAATTCATGATAATTGGTAATTTATTAGAACAGCGAGAATAATTTATTTACAGGATTTTGCTTGGTTTCTAATGTGCGTATTGTGAACAGTGATATAGACCTTGATGGTGGTCGAAATGGAGCAAAACGTGTTGGTCGCAGACCGCTATACCGGCCATTGTGAATTATTAAGTGTCCCACTATCACTGTTCTTGTTTACGGACCGTGTTGTACCGATTACATAGTAGGCGAATGTCGAAGTACGATATTGTAATGTCCAAGGTATTTTAATATACATGGTCTTCTTACTTTACAGTGACCATAATCAGTCGATAGTCTATTAGGGATGCACTATTGTTAAATATATTATCACCATTTCATTTAAATAGTTTGGAATCAAGGTACCAAGGAAAATTGCAATTTTGATAAAATGTAAATAAAGATATGTTTTATTTACCAAGTAAATAGTTTAATTTGTATAGCCATGTCAGCCATAAAACGTATTTTATGAGGTGTTTAAAATCAACTATTATAATGTCGTGTGATTAATAAGTATCCGAAAACAAACACATTTGAATAAAATATATTTGCTAAGACATTTTTATGTGCACGGTGCTATGGGCACTGTGCGTAAGCCCCGGCAAACGCGGCCGGCGCGACACCCTCCCGCTACGCTGACCCGCACGTAAGCTCGTCGGTTGACGGTTGAACCGAGTAGCAAAGCGAACTAGACACAGAGAAGGGTGCATTTTCAAGAAAAACGTCTAATGAAAATTACTGCATACCCTTAAATCGGATACTTGTTGACTGTTTTGTCTTCTATGTGAGTTAATAGATATCAATTTAAACAAACTCTTAAATTTCCTAGCGTTGATTTTATGACACCTTATATAACTTATAACTCACTACAAAAGCTTTTATTTCTAACTAGATTTTGTCCGCGGCTTCGCTTGCGCTAATGTAGATTTAGTCAATAAATTCTATCCGTCGTGAACAGTATTTTTACCTGAATGAAAGTACTCCATGCATTTTCTGTACCCCTGACAACGTGTATGCGAAATTTCATGAAGATCGGTCGAGTAGTTAACAAACTGACATTTGCATTTAATTTTATAATTCAAATGTCAGTTCGTTGATGACGACTCGATGGCGTAGTGGTTAGTGTAACCGACTGCCACGCCTAAAGTCGCGAGTTCGATTCCCGCACAAGTCAAACATTTGTGTGCATGAACATGGATGTTTGTCTTGGTCTGGGTGTTTCTATGTATAATATGAAAGTATTTACAAAAAAGAAGTATATATGTATGTTTATCCATTGTCTAGTACCCATAGTACAAGCTCTGCTTAGTTTGGGCTAGATGGTATTGTGTGTATGTTATAGAATATTATATTATTATTATTATATTATAATATTAGTTAGGATTACTGCAAAATCATAACAGATATAAATAATTTGACTCAGTTGCGTTAACTTACAATAACGATGATCACAGCCACCCGAGCAGTTAAACCTCAGGTTAAGATAATTTACGGGTTACACCATTTTACAACTGTTAAAGTCGCCTTAGAAATAACGGTAACATTAACTGCATGACTTCAGCCGGTTAGGGTTAAAGTTACACTTTGTTAAAGTCAACCTTACCTATAAGTTGTGAATTCAAAATACTGTTTTAGTTGTGATTAAATGCTATGTCTTTAGTCCGTGACATTGATGAATGAGTATAAATGAGTACTTTTAATGAATATAATGAATCCAATTTGCGAGTTAGAGATAGTATAAACTGACCTATTCAATATATTCAAAGGGTCACTGAAATAATCTTTCTTTCTTTTCGTGTGGATAGTGGTTAACCTGTTGTCAAGAGTTTTTCAAGCCGCCCTTAGGCTTCTGACATGGCTTAACGACTGCTGGCAATTTGACAACAACCGGACCGACTTTTTACGTGCCCTCCGAAGCACGGAGTCGCTCAGATAAAATACCAATAAGCGGTCACCCATCTAAAGACTGACCGCACCTAATGCTTAACCTCGCTAATCGTTTACCGATCAGTGAGTGAAACTGGCTATGAGCGCCTGAAATAATAATAATAATAGTTGTTTATTGCCATAAAGTAATTTTACAATGTCGGATTTACTTACTAACACTTTTAACAGGTTAAATTTTAGGATGGATTTCTGATTTCTAAGGACTTGGTAGGGGCGCTAGTATATCGCATTACACAGAACAAAAACAATAAAATGCATAAAAATCTATACAACATCTCTTTAAATTTGACAATATTTTTTTTATAATGCTGCATTCTATGAACATTAGTAATGTTAAACAATAAATATTAACGGTAGAAATAAAGCGTGTTCCTTGGTGCAACGTTACCTAGAATTCATAACATTTCGCTGTAAGTAATAATGTGGTTTAAAATTGTTACAACACTTGTTTACGTACTTTTTTGTTAATTTTAAAGTTCTTACATACCTGTATAATTATCATGAATGTAATTATGCAGTTGTTGATCTATGCGTTTAATTAAATTAACAAGATCCGACGAGGATCTGTATGCAAATCAAATATCCCATAAAGCTCTCTAGGAATGTATAAAACCTAGAATTTAATTTCCTTTCCCAGCCTTAGTGCAATTAACGCTGACCTAAATACCTACATATCATATACTACGTTTGTTTAAAACCTCTGAAGAAGGCTTAGAAATGTTAAATAAATATTATTAAAATACTTGTATATTTATTGTTATTTTACCGCAAATATCTACCTATACCAAGATATTATTGCGGTTGAAATAACGATAGAGCTATTCTCTGGTGTTCTAATGGATTTAAAGATAACAGTAAGTCCGACATAGCTTACTTGGCAAGTTGTAAAGCACACCCAGAAACTGTAATTTATCGAATCCATTTTATCGCTTTAAATATTATCTTTTATGATGTTTATGATAATTATACTTATCTTGTAAATCATCGCAATTATGTAATTGACATGACAATTTTCTAATAAAGGCATTCATATTATTATCATCATTAACGTAATAATTGTGTATTATTACTTTATCAATTTTGTTCAATTTAGTTGTTGGCCCGTAATTGTGATAACTAGTTGTAAATTGTAATTTGCGATCGTGGCACCTAGAATCATTAAATATAAGCCCATAATTTAGTTTTACAATTATGACACCTTAGTGTTGTGTACTACTACACAGCATCAACACCTATAATTTCACTTTCATCTCATTTCATCACATTCACGACCTAGTCGATCTAATTGGCTTTTTTCTCTTTTCAGAGATTACCTCCACAAAATTGCTATTCGTCGTGGTATCAACAGATTCTGTTGGTAGTGGACATGTTCGTATGTAAGTGAAATTATATCGGATGAGAGGGTAGAGGGTGCTGGAGGAATCAAGATGGCGACTGCAGCGCCAGCGGCGTCGTGCATGAGCACCGAGCATGGTTGCGTCATGTTCGACTGCCTCGTGCATCTGTGGGAATGGTAAGTTTATTACTTAGCCTTAAATTAAGAGGTTCTTAATGATAGTTTAAGGACTACATTTATCTATTCAGTAATTCGCAATCCCAACAATTGTAATATGCAAGAGTTGGCTACAGAAGCCTGAACTCCAGACGTTACCCAAATTGCAATATTACTCTTTGGAAACAAATATTAGTATACATGTTGCACTTTAACGCGAGACAATCATAAGACGACTTGGCAGCGAAAGGAAGCTGCCAAAATATTTATGTATGAATAGCGCATTTCCGCTTTTATTGCTCTTCTAGGCATAGCCACTATGCATAACAACAATTATTAGTTGAACACATAAATTATTGTGTCGGCCTACTAGCAGTTAATTTTAGCGTAATTATTGTACCACTGGTAGAGATCACTGAATTAATTGTATCATCCGCGCAGTATTTTTGGACTAAATTATTCTAATTAGGTGGACTTTTATGTAACTTTAATTTTATTTCATCTCTGTCTTTTTTACAATTATTTTTATTAACAATTATAGGTACTAAGATTAGCTAACTAGGCGGACGAATATCACGAAGGAATCGCGACCGTAGTAGTTAGACCGGATTTCAGTTTATTAAAGTGTACTAATTCCTTATATCTCCACTTATAGACGGACATATATCATATACGTCGTAGCCTGTGAGCTACGAACGGCTGTGCCTTCTCTTGTGTTTCTGTAAAATAGATACAAACTTAAATAATCATAAGACGATAATAGGTCGCCAAACTTACATTCAAAAGAAGTAAATGACTATATAAACTTGAGTAATTTCAGCTAAATTTATATATGCTATCACAGTGGACGAATTTAATGAAACCCACCATATTATATTTAGGAATGTTGCTTTTGTTGTATGTGATTGCTTTTTAATTACGAAAGTTTATTTGATGGATATAAAACAATAGAAAATTGAAATTATCTATAATAAAACAGTAATGGAACGTAGTATAATTATATTGGTATCTATTTCACTCAATTATGTGCGATTGGTTATCGATACGAATTTCTAAAGAATCAATTCTATTACAATCTTTGAATCGATTGTATCTGTTGATAACATTTCACAAGTACATTATCTATTTAGTATCGAACATTTCTTACTGAATATAAATAATAAATTCATATTATATGTCTGACTTGGAAAATTAGGATAAGTTGTGTGACACATCCAAACACATATCGCTAGCCATGTCTAGGTTCTATGAGCTTATTAAGAACAGCGTCTGGTATTTTTCTTTCTTCAGAACATTAGTAACAATTTGGGTAGCAATTTACAAACATTTTTGCTGAGGTAACAATTGGTGTTAGGAGTGACGACGACTTTTCTAGCAAGACTTATCCGTTGGTTAGCCACCGGTATGTAAATAATAATCATGTTGTTTAAGTGTAAACAAAGGGCAATAAAAATTTGATTTACAAGTATTTTATTGCCTTTGGTGGCAGACGAACGTAAAGGAAAACCGGAACGGGGATTATGCCCGCTGGCCGGAAATAAATCTGCTTAGCTAATGAATACCAGATGCTAATACCAACTCGTTCGGGACTAACATTATGTAGTGAATTCTTGTGAAATTTCTGCCACCAGTGATAGAAGGGGGATCAGACACTAGCTCTAAAGCACTGACAAGCATTTTTAGCTTCTAAATCTACGCTATATTCGGCGTACATTAGTAGTCATGGCCAAGATACCGGGCCCGCCAAGACTATGTTGAAAACCACGATAAACAAAATCGGATTAAGAGCAGATCCCGGGTAAGATTTTATAGTGATATGGAAAGGTTCAAAGGTTTGTACTCTCGACAGTGGTCCTGTTCTAAACCGGGTACCAAACGTACCTGAATGTCCGAAATCAATACGAAAAAACCGGACTTAGCCGGCTACTAAGGGGTACTAATTAGGCAGGTTTCTCCTAGGTATATCTGGCATATCACTTGCAACGTAAAGTAATAGCTAAACGTGTAATTTAGGGGCGTGGCAAATTATAGTATCACGTGTACAAACGAATTTCTCTAAATATACGTGCTATTAATTTGTTACAGAATTTTACTATAATGGCTACCAAATTACTTTACCTGGTATGCATTATGGCTGCGGTAGACGTTAATGCGCTGAATGCCGACGTTTGCGAAATCTTGGCAAGGTAGCTAGGGGGCGGCAGAGTATGAATAGGAAGCTGCCCGCTCGCTATTGTACTTTAGTTCTCTATGTGAGATTACACAAAACACTTTAGATTTTGACCGCGGCTTGGCTCGCATAAATGTAGGTTATGTAAATTTCTTATCCCTCGAGAACTTATTCTTTTTCTGGATGAAAAGTGCCCATACACTTTGTAAGACTATTATTCTTGTTCAGAAAACGACATACCTTTTTTTATACCGATAATAAAGTATCTGAGAAATTTCAAGATGATCGAGTAGTTAAGGCGTGAAAGTGTAATATACAAACTCACATTCGCATTTGTAATATTAGTTAGGATGTAAGATTACACAAAAAGTTTTAAAATATATTTCAATGTTATATTAGTTATTCATGACGAAATACATTGGAAGAAGTGGTAGCGAATAATACACGAGCACTGCATTATAAACTGTTTACATTGCTTGGGTAGCAGTACAAACACTTTATAATAGACTAGATTTTGCCCGCGGCTTCGCTAGGGTAAATGTAGAAAAGGTCAGTAATAATATTTTTCTGGATAAAAGATACCTATGTCCTTTTCTGTACCTCTGACAACGTGTGCGCGAAATTTCATGATGATCGGTTGAGTAGTTAAGGCGTGAAAGCGTAACAAACAAACAAACTCACATTCGCATTTAAAGTATTAGTTAGGATTGACTGTTACCCGCAACATCCTCTGCTTTTTAAAGTACAATTCTGCTGGAGATTGAATTGTCTAATATCTGTAAAACACCATTTCGTGATTCTAAATTTACATATTTATTCTTACTACCTAGTCGAAAGAAAGTGTATTCATTGGTGTATTCTTTCATGCAACAACGAAGCAACAAATCGTAATGTATTTTTGGGTAAAGAGATATTTTATTGAACGAAAACCATCATGGGCTTCTTATTATCTCGTCGAAATACACAGCTCCTGTGGTATAGTTACTTTTCTTTAGGAGTATGTGAGTAACACCGCGGGTCAAAGCTAGTTACTGCAATGGTAAATAATATATGCGGTAAAGCTATTATGTGATCGTTTAAACAGTTCGTGGTTTTTGTCTGAGTGGTACATTAGTAAACAACGCACAATCTTAAAGGTACCTACCCAATAACGGTATAAAGTGGTAAGTAACGGTACCATAACCATAAAAACTACTATCAATTTATGGTTATTTTACAGAGGTTCAAACTGTTTATATTTACAACGGACACTTTTTAAATCCTTCAATAGAATGTAGCAGTACTACTGTACTAAAATTAAAGGTCTACTTTGTATTCTCACTTATTCACTGATTAAAGTGAACAAGCGAGGTTGATAAAATTCTAATGAGAATTTTGAGAACTTTATGGTCATAGATTTATCTCCAATACTTAATGGATTAAGTCACAATGTATATCTTTTCGTAAATAGAAACCAATTTATACAGTCACTAAGTATAAAGCTACACTGGTTTTTTTACTTTCTCTCTCTCTCTTCTTTACTCTATTTCTACCGATTACCAAACATCACGCAAAGACGGCCGCTGAGTTGGCACTTTGCTAAATAGTGGTTGTTATTTCTTACTTACAACTGATGGTGCGGTGTCGTGTTCGTTGATGCACGTACCTGTGTGACTTCGGAAAACTAGAACTTTTATAAAGATAACTTTTAATAACATTTTATATTTTAATTAATGACATTTCCACACTAGAAATTACGTGTGAGCTTAACAAACTTTGAAAGTACGGGTACAACGTATACATGGGCGCAGAGCAATTAGGTACTAGTTAATCACTCAGAAGTATCTGGTGTGGGAATGACACCCACAGCACTCGGAGCACTGTCAGTGGCGAGGTGACTATTTAATCTATTGCACCATCCTTGCTATGACGCGCCATCTCGTCATATAATTTTAGATCGCGGTAATTGTATTAAGTCGTTCGTCCAAAGCTTTTTAAAGAGGTTCTGTGCTATTAGCACCTGCCGCCTTTCTTAAACCTGCGATCTCGGCATGTTTCATGGATTGTTCTCGCTATAATTTTCATTCTACTGCACGGAAAATGTTTACAATGCTTATGTCTTCTGCGTTGGTAGTGCATAAATCTACTTCTGCAGGGTCAGCACCGTGTATCTGATTCTTCCAGTGTTACTCTCATGGCTCATCTCTCGTCATCATCATCATCATCATCTGTTTATCATTCGGAGCCCGAATGCTTGTTCTCCCTAAGTAGTGTAAAAAGGGTCTTCTAGGTTTAAGATACTCAAGTACAGCTGGTAAGTGATTGTTTATTGGTAAGTACTCAGATGCAGATTGAGATTAAAATGAAATTTTATAATGCATATCATCATTCATGTATGTACCCAAATCAGCAGACAATTTGTTCTACACTCACATTTCACTAATTATGTATAGACCACACGTAATGCGGCACCTCAGTATCTACTGTAAGTTTATCTAAGATTTTATGCTTAGATAAATATTCTATAGGTACTGAGGCTTTTTATAGCAACCTTAGTCGATAATAATATGAATATATTTGATCACCTGGCAACATTAGTTGTTTTAAAGCTCCGCAAATGGCCTTCACGTTAAAAATCCTCAGACGTAAATATCGATCGCAGCTCAGTAAATTTTCCTGACAAAGCTAGAGGCAATATAGTAACGGGCCGCAGTGTCGTAGTCACCGTATGAAATATTAAACTTGTACTATTCAACATTGCAATGAAGAACGCTTCTGCCTCCAGCCACCCATCTCTCTCTTTCTAGGCACTGGTTATCGAATCTCTCACTTACACGTGGGGCCAAAAGCTCTTTCTTCAGTTGCCGTAGTAACTACAGTGTTGTATATAAGTATTGGTTGTGGCTGCGAGTTGGCAGCCTGTGACAGCTGTCTAGCGTTCTGTGTAGTGTATCCATTGTTTACACTTTACCACACTAGTTCTGTCGCGGAACACAGGACTGTCGGCTGTCACACTCTTCATCCACCACAAAGCCACACTTAGACCTTTGCACTAAATACAACTACGCAACACAACACTTTGAATTGTCTATATAAAGTTCACATCGTTGTTTACCTTAATTAATTTAGATTTGTGTAGGGAAGTTTAATTTGTACGTGCTATACGAAAGTTTGCATGATTAAGTTAAAGATTTTGAACTTTCATGTTTAGTTTTCTTTGTTTTCTTCCTTTATTATTCCCTAATATGTAGTGGTTTTTTCCTACACCAATAAAATTACAATATGCCTTTAATAATAATAATAATAATAATAATAATAATCCCCCTAAAAACCAACCACACGTCCTGATCGACCACCTGATCACGTGGGGGGCGGACACACGAGATAGAACTTACTGGCGTGGCTAACGTGGCACTGGTAGGTAGGTAGATAGGTAGATAGGATTAGGATTAGGAGTAGGACCCAAGCTAAGGTGAAACAGTATACACCGAGAGCTGCATGACTAAGGGGGAGCTTAGTCGCTAGTATGCGAACTCTGAAGACCAGGGGACCTTTAGTTTAATTTTCCCTTGCCGCGGTGAACGCAGGGCTCTGCCGTGGTCGACCTTTATGTCTCTAGCTACTCGTGTGAATAGAATGAATAAATATAATATTAAGAAATACAATCTTCGAGCGCTACCCGGTTGTCGCAGGAATTCTCTTACTGATGAAGACACTACGTCGTTATTTTCATCCATCCCATCAACTCGCCCTTCATTTATGACTAGGAGATCTTCTACTCTGTCCACTTCTAGTCTATCTAACAGTGTTGTGCAAGATGTCTATTATGACTTAAAACTTGCATCCACTCCGGGCGCCAATACTACAAAGCGCATAAAATGGACACCTGATATATAAGTTTATATTGCGTACATATTATCAATTAACTTCATTAGATACAGATACAAAAACATACCTTGAACCCCTTCACCTAAAGTTCTTAGAAAAATACCCGAATTTGCAAATAAGCCGACAAAGAGTAGAAGACCAACGTAGGGCTATAATCCGCAATAAATTACTACCACAGCATACAATAGATCAGATACGAGTCGAAGTTAAAGAAGAACTCAATCAACTAAAACCAAATTTCCACTAAGATATTCCATCGAATCAGATGCAGTGCGACCTACATCACCATAATTTAACTCACTCGCCACTCACAACCTCACAAAACCTGAACTCTCTAAACATTACTCAAAACCAAAAGCGATATAACAACAAAGCAAATACATTATCACTCCACAATACCACAACCAGTCACTATAATAATACATCATCAACTTCGGCTAGCGATGTTTTACAGCAGGCACACGCCACTCAATCTGTGACCACGAAAGCTGGTAAAACAAGAGTGCGTATGCAATGGACTGACGAATTAAATACGTTTATCATGCGCACATAACTTTGTATAGAGACACATTTACAAAGTCACGTGAACTCCAAAAACCTAAGTGGCAAATAAGAATTGAAAATGATATAACAAGTTTAAGAGCAGATATAGGTAGGTTAACTCAGTATATAAATAATAACAGGTCTAGAAAAGTAGTTTCAGCAGCGCAGTCTATTTTCAATCGTATGAAGATTCACTCAATTCACGAACGAAAAAATGTTAGACCAGAAGAGTACTTGGATACACTAAAACAAAAATTAACACTAAAGTCACAACGCTTAGCTAGGTATCTCAAAGCATTACAGAGAAAAAAAGACAATAAAATGTTTGCTTCGCGCGAAAAGAGCTTCTATAGATCACTAAAAACTAGAAATTTACCGACCGATAAACATAATGGGTTACCTCAAGCGGAAGATCTTAAAAACTACTGGGCCGATTTGTGGAAGAAGCACAAAGATCACAATTATAATGCTAGGTGGATAGACGAAGAAGCAAGTAGAATGGCAAGCCTTGAAATTATGGAATTACCCGATATTACTACTGAGGATATAGCCATAGTTACAAGAAAAATGAAGAATTGGAAAGCTGCTGGAATAGATAGTCTGCACAGTTTTTGGTATAAAAAGTTTTTCTCACTTCACGGTATACTAGCAAAAAATATTACCGAAATTATTAAAGGTCATCAACAATTGCCTAAATTTATAACAAAAGGCATAACATATATGTTACCAAAAAGTTCAGATACAGTAAATCCATCACAGTACCGCCCAATCACATGTCTTCCAACAATATACAAACTCATTACATCACTCATTACACGTAACATCAACAGCCACTTAGAACGCAATAACATCTTATTTGAAGAACAAAATGGATGTAGACAAAATCATAAAGGATGTAAAGAACAACTTATAATAGATGCTACAATTTTAAAACACGCTCAGTCTCGAAAAAGAAATCTTCATATATCTTATATTGACTACAAGAAAGCATTTGACAGTGTACCTCATTCCTGGTTATTAAAGGTTTTACATATTTATAAAATCAACCCCATTATTATACAATTTCTGGAAAGGGCCATGTCAGATTGGCGAACAACATTACAGGTTTCTAACGATGCGGATACAGTCACGACAGATGAAATATATATTGAGAATGGCATATTTCAGGAAGATTCGCTGAGTCCCTTATGGTTCTGTCTCGCTCTTAATCCGCTGTCTTATCTCCTTAACAATAACACTAACGGGTACAAATTGAGCAGCAATACACATATTACTCATCTTATGTACATGGACGACATCAAACTTTTCGCTAAGACCGACAACTGTCATAAGAAGCTAATTGAAATTACTACATTATTTAGCAAAGATATAAACATGTCATTCGGTCTCGATAAATGTCGAACACTACACATTTGCCGAGGCAAAGCAGTCAGTAATAGTCTAAATTCAGATCAACCTCACACATTTTTATCTATGGAACCAACAGATTTTTATAAATATCTCGGTATTCATCAGTCTAATGCTATCAACCACACTCAGATTAAAAAAGATTTATTCCAAGAATATACTAACCGACTAAACCTCATCTGCAAAAAACAGCTTTACTCAAAAAACCTATTCAAAGCCATTAATACTTTTGCAATACCAGTCTTAACATATACCTTTGGAGTTGTTAAGTGGACGCGCACTGATATTAATCGATTAGAAATTAAAACCTGAACTATATTAACTAAACACAATTATTTACACCCCAAATCAGCCATTGAAAGAATTTCAGTTAAGAGGGAAAAAGGTGGTAGAGGCCTTACTGACCTTAAATTATTATGGGAAAGACAGATTCAAAATCTCAGAGACTTTTTCTATACCAAATCTGCAACTAGTGATATTAATTTATCCACAGTTAGAATAGATAAGAACTTCACTCCGCTAAATTTGCACCATAAAGAAATTGTCTACAAAACCCCGAGAGAACATGTACAGGGTAAAACAGACAATTGGCGTTCCAAAGAATTGCATGGCAGACATTTACTTGACCTAGAACAGCCGCACATAGACATAGAAGCCTCAAACAAGTGGCTAAAATTAGGTTCGCTATTCCCTGAGACCGAAGGTTTTATGCTTGCCATCCAGGACCAAGTTATTAACACCAAAAACTACAGAAAGTTTATTCTAAAAGATCCTAACACTCAAAATGACAAATGCAGGAAATGCCATCGCTTATCCGAAACCATTCAACATATAACCAGTGCTTGCCCAAACTTAGCTCAAACCGACTATACCCACAGACACAATCAAATCGATCACATCATTCACCAAAAACTATCCATTACACACAATCTCATAACAAATAAAGCAGTACCATACTACCAATATGTTCCAAGACCGGTGCTGGAGAATCAGCATTACAAAATATATTTTGATAGAGCCATCTTAACTGATAAAACTGTACATTATAATAGACCGGATATAACACTAATAGACAAGTTAAATCAACACGCATACTTAATTGATATAGCTGTCCCTAACACACACAACTTACAAAAAACAATAACTGAAAAAATACATAAATACACAGAGTTAAAAGAAGAAATAATAAGAATCTGGAAATTGAATAGAGTGTATATTGTTCCTCTGATTCTGTCTAGCACCGGAATCATACCCAAACAGCTTCATCATTATCTACAACAACTAGAACTACCATCTAATGTATACATGACTATGCAAAAAGCATCCATACTAAACACCTGCCGAATCGTCCGAAAGTTTTTGCAGGAAGATATAGCCCCTTAAACGAATCTTTGTAATGAACTCCACTTGGTGTAAACCCGTGGTTTTTATTTATTGACCGAAATTACTACACATTTCGAGAAAAACAAATATAAAATAATAATAATAATAATAATTTATTTATTTGCTTAAACATGAGTGTACATGAGTGCATGCAAGTTGTTACATAAAAATATTAATTTCATCATGTTTGTCATGTGCAATGACGTGCAAATATTCTTTGGATTTTAAATAGCAGATGTTTGTGGATTATTGGAAATACTGATTTTATTAAATAACATTAGCTAAATGTCTTACTTTACAATATTGTGACGTAGAACATTTTGTTAATATGTACAAAATATGGCACTTAAATAAACTCAATTTTCAGAAAATCGCGCCTCCATTTTTAATATTACAGTGGTCAACCAACATATTCTCCGCATTACTGAAACATCTACCTACATGCAGTATGTATAAACTCAGTACATAAAGCAGAGTTTATTCAGATCGATACTTATTCTAGGATAACGTAGGATAAAGTTCGACTCCATTTTCGAAGGTTTCCCAAAATAACGTCCGTTTCCCGTGTAATATTTCAACATTTCCGCTTTGCGAGTTCGCTATTCAGTTTCCATAGTGTCGCTATGTCTAACTTTAGATTATCTGTACCGGCGGAGGATAATGAAAAGTCTAGACGTATTGTTCGGAAACGGGCGGCTGCGTGGGCTGCGAATAGTGACATGTGTCTTACTATGCCTAGCGAGCGAGCGTTTGTAGCGGAACTTGTGTAAACAAAGGCACGTGCTTCACACAAACACACGCACACATCAATATTATACGGATTGTATAAGTGCTTGTGGTTTCAGCTGGAAATGGCCAGCGTCGTAAGTGTCATATAACAGAGGGTCTATAAGAGAGAATCGTTAAACAGTTAGATAAAGAGGAGAACATTTTTGTTACAATACCATCTTACTTCGGTTAAATAATACCTTTATTTCTTATTTAAAACACTAAATGTATCACTTACATATGAAAGCATAATAATGTTAAAGGCTAACAAATAGCATGTCCGTTACCACTTTTAAGTTCACAGTTTTACAATAGTTTACGCAAATAAAACACATTCACACATTGCAATAAAACAGAATAGAAAAAGTCAATTTTGAAAATGATAATTATTACCTATAAAGTTATAAACAAAATAAGCCGCGATATAGTTTACAATGAAAAATATAGATTACAATTCGCTTTGATTTTGTTCTTCGGTAGATGGTGAAAACCGTGTGGTCTAAATTATGTGCTATATGCTTTTTCCCCTCTCCTGCGCGGTGACTATTCGTCCCTTACGTGAAGAAGGAATCATCACGAGCTATGTAGTATAATAACTCTCTTTTAAAGATTGTGAGTGTGCTTGCATTTCTTATTTCAGTTGGGATACTATTTTATGACTATGCCCCCGAAAATGCTATAATGTTTTCCTCGTAATGACTATAATGAGACGACGTATTTTTGTAGGTGTTAAAAATCATATTGGTATAGAATTTTAATTATTTTGTTTTGTAACGTCTGCATATGTTTAAGATTGGTTTCAGCGGCAGCCCCATACTTTTATGAGGTATAATAAGTGGGGTTTGATTAAGGCGTTATATATTAGGAGTCGTGGTTTTTGTAGTATACATCGCGCTGTCATAAAGAGAACCCGCCACAGATGACAGTTTCTTTTGTATGCCTAGTAAGTGAGCATTCCATGTTAGATGTTTATCTAGTGTGAGCCCCAAGTACTCCTGATTGTTTCACGTAATATTTCGCCATTGATCTTTAATGTAGTCTGGTTGTGTATATTTTTTGTTTTTGGCTGCGAATATGATATAATATATGTTTTGGAGGTATTTATTGTTAACAAATTATATTGGAACCATGTATGCAATAAATCAAGATTTTGTAGTGCTGTTTGTAATGTATCATTGATGTTGTGACTAAAGTAAAATAAACATGTGTCGTCGACGTATACGATAAGACGTTCTTGTAATCCCACTTGGTGGATATTAGACTTAGATATGGAAGTAGGATAGATTCCACCTACATAATATAATGAGATTTGATTAATGATTATAGCGATATGAATAAGATCAACAGGAAAATTATAGTTAAGGTGGCATACAGTGGCACCCGTATCTATTGATATCTAATATTGCTGTTAATGTTCCACAGCAAGTTTTATACTGCAGAATACATGATTTATGTATGTACTCGTTTAGGGCATCACTTTTGCTATAGAGAGGTCATGGATTCAATCCCCCCCCATTGACTTACTGACGTGCACCTACTCCTAACACAAGTCTTTAGCTTAGTTGGAGGGGTTAACAAGGGTACTAGCAATTTGTAATCCAAATTGCACAATTAAAAACAAAAATCGTTTTATACACAGAGTCTCAGTCAGTTTCTGTATACACAAATTAAATGTTGTACTGAATACTTGGTTAGGAAGCACAAACAAAAGCAAATAATTTCATAACACGGTTGTAACATAACGTTCTTCAAAAATTAAGCATTATGGATTCAGAGGTGAAATAAAAAGTGTTTATATTCTGTACTTATGTTTTTATGACCTCGTAATGCCGTTTTACTGAATAAACGTCTATACGTCTCGTTCTAGAAACTTTATTGAAGTCTCTAGTGGATTTGTAGTTTTTGCTGTGGTTAGTAGTAAATCGTCAAATAACTATTGATTAAATGTCGTTAGCTCGGAGAACCTATTTGCCTGTTTCGTTTATTTCCATTAATTGTGCAAAACAGGTCTATTTCACTATGTTCATAGCGTTTCTTTTAATAACTCAGTCCTAGCTGTAGCAATCTGCGTCGTTAATCTAATTCTAATCTTAGATCAGACGTTGTTTTTGGCGGGGAAAGTAAATTTTGGTTTCACATCAATCCAGTCTCGCTAGAGAGCCCGCCAGTTGTCAGCCTGATGTGCTTACGTACTAAACTGAGTTTCACGAAATTGAATTAAAATTTCAATCGCGTATGTCAGATGTTATCCTTGAGGGCTCGATCCGTAGATTGAATTTAACTTTTATTCCGTTTCTTACAATTTCTATGTTATTTAGTTTCAATTATCAAAGGGATGTTATACTGATATTATATACAATAATTCATAGAAATAAGATAGGTACATAGAGCCCTTTTTCTATTTTATAGATTTATACGCAGTTTAATAATTTCATATTCTATCTAATAATATAAATGCGAATGTGAGTTTGTTTGTTTCATTTTCACGCCTTAATTATTCGATTGATCTTAATGAAATTTCGCATACTCGTTGTCAGGGGTACAGTACAAAAGATATAGGTACCTTTTATCCAGATAAAAATAATGTTACTAACCTAAGCTACACTTAGGCGAGCTAAGCCACGGGTCTAAATCTAGTTGATATATATTTTTATGTCTCATGTAAAATATCATCAAAGGCGCCGAGGTTTTAGTACCCATTGCGTCACTACTTAATACTAATGCACTTATTTTTTGCAGATTAAACTTACCAAATCCAATTAAATAAAATCTAAAGATTAACATATTTGTGATCGTTATTTGTTTCTAATCTAGAAGTTCTGGGCCTGTAGTCTAAATATTTATAAAGCTAGACTATTGAATAGTTTCTTCCAAAAAATAATTCACGCATATATCATAAAGAATGGTAAATTTATTCGATAAGTATAAAATAAATATTTTTTTGTATTACTAGGGAATAGACATCGTTTTCGAGTCTACTCAATCATCATAAGCCTTGATATCCTCTCCTAATTTATTGATTGTATCGGGCTTCGACAGAGATCCGAGTATTTAACCATGATTGTTAGTTGCTATTTTGATTGATTGCTGATTCAAATTACTAGTTAATTAAAGGTAACCGTTACTATGACTATCAACGACAATGTTACTACGTTTAACGCGTCTGCGTTAGAAAAAGTTTAATGTTCTCTGATTGTGTAATATGTTTCATTTTAAAAAAGATAACTTGATTTCCCGCACTAGCAACAATTCTTGTATCGCGGGGGACTTTACAAACATTCAAACAACGGACACAAAGAACACCCAGACTCGGCACTACTATATTTGTGGATCACACAAATTGTCCCGTGTGGGGATCGAACACTCGGCGTGGTGGCAATGGCGAGGCGACGTATGTTATAGTCGTATATTAGGTATATACGTACTTATATCCAGAAAACATACGTATTTTATTATTTTGTAGGCGCGCTAGCGTTTGACTACAGAGCAAGCAACGTGGAGTCTTAATAGGGGGAGTAACATGTATTTTTTTATAAAACAGCTATAGTGCCTCTGTAAATGGGTTATCGTTGCTGAAGCAGCACCCATTCCTTCAAGTATTTTCCAACAGTTGTAATTATTTATTTTACATATGTGTATAGAATGGTATTACAGTAACTTACTTACTAAAGGTACTACAGAAACGTCGTAATTGCAATATTGAAATTGTATTCAGTAAATTGAAATCATAATTTAGTCAGGCGAATACTAATGCGTAAATTAAGCCTTAAATAGTTAATTCTGTCTAAGGTCTCAGCGGATCTATGAATACTTTATTTAGTTACTAGCTTTTGCCCGCGGCTTCGCTCGCATATAAGTAGGTTGGGTTATGTAAGTAACAGTACTTTTTAAAAATAAAATATAGCATATGTCAATCCGTGATAATATAGCATTCTACAGGGAAAATAATTCTTGAGTTAAATCTTTACAAATAAACAAAAATTTAATCTTTCCTTTTATAATATTAGTATAGATACACTTATTATTATACTAGATGTGCCCGCGGTTTCACCCGCGTTTATAGTTACTGCGCCGCCCCGGTGAGTCGTAGCGTGATGTTATATAGCCTATAGCCTTCCTCGATAAATAGGCTATCCATCACTCTTATAATTTTTCAATTCGAACCAGTAGTTCCTGAGATTAGCGCGTTCAACCAAACAAACAAACAAACAAACTCTTCAGCTTTATAATATTAGTATAGATAGCAAATATAAGTATTATTCGTAATATGTCATTGCTTTGAATAAGTAAATTTGTACCCAAATAAAACCAAACATAGTGACTGACTAATAACAAACATTTCCACACATTAATTTGCTTTTTAAAAGGCTATTCTTAGCCTTCAAGAAGACTCATTACCCGATATACATGTTCAAGTTAATGCGTTATAAAGAACCTAAAGAATTCCGGTTCTTAGGTTAAAGGCTGTTGAAAAAGGAAAATGAATTGAGATCTCTCCAGCCTTCATCTTCGTGCCAAAGCCTTTTGTGTAACGGACGGTTTTAATCAAATCGTTTTGAAGTGGTTATTTGAGTAAAATACATTTTATAGGCTTATATTTATTGCCTCTAGCTATCAGAAGACAGTAGAAAATGTCGGGACGATGGAGTCATTAGATTAAATATAGGTATATGTATATTCAAGGGTAGAAAATAAATTTCGATTATAATCTAAGGCAATTAGCTTTTCACACGATTTATGTTTTTAGGTCAACGTGTCACTGGAAAGATACACAGTTAAACGATAACAGATGTTTGTTTTTGCTTTCAACCTTATTTATGTGAGTGTTGTTTGAATGTAATGTATTATTAACGAGGAATATGGAACACCTACGTTATTATTTGCTGCCATCAATATTAAACTTGGACACATCAATGACGAATCTGGCTGCACGCCGCAACCCACTAAAAGACGGTCTGATGCATAAATAATCGATGTGTTGGCATGAGGTGTACCGTGAACAATCCAAGTAGGGTCATTACTATTCATCGTGTAAAGGGGTCAGCCGACGGTTCGATTGCCTTTGGCTCACACTCTTATACCATGCCGATCACGTGGTGACATCTGGCGAAACTTGTTACCTCGTCCAAGCTGAGGCTCTATGACGCTCCAAATTCATTTTCGGCACAATATGCTTATTACAAAAAATGTGTGATGCTGTATTATTACCCACACGAAAATGTTTGTTCTTTTTATGAAAATGAATCAACAGAAGTAGCTACGAAGCTATTTCGTTGCGAATTCATTACCATTATTTTTGCTTTATTAAAACTTTTAAACTACAAAAGTTACAATTAGTTGTCCTCATGACTGAAACACATCTAAATTAGGCTTGTAATGAGAATTTTATGCACGTCCAAAAATTACGTGGTTTTTATGTTCGAGAATCTTGTTTATTTTAAGTAGACACGTAAAAAGTATATACTTTCTCTATTCTCAATTGAAAGCATTAGTACTAACAATACAACATTACAATGTATTTAAACATGTATGAACGATGTAATTATTACTTTCAACACAGTTGGAGAAAACACCGATGAGTGATTTGTTTTAAGAGAAAATTAAATAGCATAGACAACATTTTCATTAAGCCGACATTACTAACCAGTTAGTAATGTTTCTGTGTATTAGTACGCGGCTAATTATGCTAAACGGAAAATGTAACTTTGGTGAGATTATAATAACAAAAGAAACAATTAAAGCTCCCGGTTGGTCAACGTCAGATGGGAGATTAGTTTTGGATATTGGTAGTTCTATTGAACTGTACTGTTTGGGATGATTCAATTTTCTTACTCTTTAAGCTCTATAATGCTATCCCATGTAAGGTTACTTATTCCGTTGGCTCAACGACCCATAATGTGTCTTGGCCTCCGACACTAGAGAACGCCACTTTGCCCGATCTTTGGCCACTTCTCGTCAACTACCAGCTTGTAGCTCCCTCAGATCCATCTCCACAACATCTTTCCAGCGGTATCTGGGGCGACTGACTCATGTAAGCAGGCAACTTTAATTTTATCCTGATTTTCTAAAGTCTGCGATAAAACCGCTAAAACGCTCCGGTTTACAGTGAAATTTAAAATTTAGTAAGACACATGCTGTGATATTAATGGCATGAGGATGTGGGCAGACTACGCGGAGGGCTTTTAGAGCAGACTTTTAAAACGGCATGTGCATAACTAATTCAGTTATGACTAAGGCCATGTAACCATAGAAAAATAAATGCGAATTGATGTGGTAACGAATAAGTTTTTGCATAAATATTTTTTTTGGTTCTATTGCTTTTTGTGATTGTCTGATATTTTTTGTTACTATCAATTAGAACGTTAATAAAATAATGGTTCTATTTCAATGTTCTACAATAAAAGACAACTATAGGTGTATTGAAAGTGTGTCGATATCGAGAAGATTTTCACTTGTTTTGGGAAACAAAGCCACGTCTGTCGGTCGCTCATGCGCCACTAAGCTAATTGGTAAAAGTGAAGCTTTTCTTTGTCCAGTAGTAAGAAAGGCAAATAGAGGAGTAACCGCGTTCTTGTAGTTTGAATCATGCTGAACCACTACAGGCTATTCATTGTTTTTAAGTTTACCTAATACATTCGTACGTATTACGGTATAGTAAGTCCATCGTGATAGTTGAATTAACAGATTTGGTGCTATTCCTTTCTATATAAGTATCTCAAATTTAGAAAGTGCTCTTGGTCTATTGTGGTTTGACGGGAAAATTTAAATTCAACTGCCAAATTAAGTATTAATGATAAATAAACTGGAACCGGTTTATTATTATCAATAGCAGACGGTATTATTCTCGTTTCACTCGTTTGATTCGCCGTGACCGTTAACGAACCCAGTATTCAAATTTAATTTATTAACATTTTCTTTCCGAACTGTAACCCTTCGCACTTTACCTATAGAGCCTCCAAAGAAATCGCCGTCTTCTTCTCTCTACAGGAATTCAAATTACCTTATCGGCACGCAGTCGGACACAGGTAAAACCGGTATTATACGGTAAAAATGCAGACCCTTGACTTTGTGAGTTATTTAATTTGTTAGGAGGACCGTTTTCATTAGTTGCCTTATAGATGTACCAGTGATGACGTCTGTGGTTGTCTCATTCTAGCTTGCGCGTAGTACGTAGCACTGTCTCACGTTTCTCCTCCCACTCAATGTTGGTGGTAGCCGCGAGGCTAGTACGTTACTACTCCAACAGTCGACGGCGGACGGCCGCTTGCGTTCTCCGATACAATCATTAATATCGTAATTAATTTTATTTTCAAAAACGTTAACATTTATCAACAAAAGTGAAAATCATAAATTAAAAATATTTGCAAATACCTTGAATTTAATAACAATATTAACATTAAAGTGTAAACTGCAGTAGATAGGAATAAAATAATAGAATAAAAGTTTTTGTGTTTAGTGTAAAGTGTTTGTTGTGTTTCTATAACTAGAGTGTTGTTTAAAAAGGTTGAAGTAAATGAAGCAATATACCCTACGAGGCAGAAGAGTATTTGATGCCGCCAACGAATAAGGTACGGCAAACCGGATATTGTACTAGTTACTAGACAGCCGTTCGACTAGTTTAGTATAATTATAGTCGGTATATATTATAAAAGTTAACAAAAAGGATTTTGAACTTTTTGTCTCTGCTAAGACGATAAAGAATTTCCCCGGAGCGTTTCGAATGCATCTCAAGTTCACTCACGCAAGGTTTAAATATTTGTAGTTGAGATAAACATTGGTTAGTGAGTGGATACACGCCACCCTAATGTGTGCCAGCACCCAGCTCACGAGCGCCAGGTGTCGTGTCAACAGGTGGACTCGGTTAATCTTTACGTTTGTTTTAATTACTTCTTTAGATAAAGCTATATGGGAGATCTTTAACAGACCATAAGATATTTACTGCTACATAACTATAATTTATGATTTCAAAATCTTTACTAGTACCTATATATAAAAATCCTAAATAACTTATTTTATTGCAATCTTATGTTTAAATTGACCCATTTTCAGCTTGACATAATGTCGCCGAATAACGGTTCTCTACTATGCAGTGTAAGCGAAATCTGTAATAAGTAATAATACAGTATTTGAAATGTTTATTCAAAACCATATACCTACCTATACCAGAATAGTATATAAATCAAATGATGCGAGTGAATGGATGAGATCATCTAAAATGAATATGTTATAAAAAGTCATAAAGAACAGTTTTTGCAGCACTTGAACAAATTTTATGGTTTCAACTTACGTCAATACAGACCTTCACAGGTTTGTTACCTGCATTCGACAAGATTAGACCGAGGAGTTTTGTATTATTTTATTCGTGACTCAGTACCCACGGATCAGCTGCTATAAAATACCTATACGTTACAGCAGATCGCAAAAATGTCTGGTCACACCAAATCAAATATGGCGGTGGCGATTTATTATCGAATGCACGTATAACTACGAATAATCCAACTTCACATGGTTTTTCTCGATGGTTTGTCTTTGAAGCAGGTAGTTGAACAGACCTTTTGCAAGCGATTTTTTGTCTTCAAACCTTTGTCCGTTGGAGACTTGAATGGCTGTGAGACGCTCCACGCACGCCATAATATTTGTTTGTCAAGCACTTGTTACTTACACTCAGGTCCTTTTTATTATTTATGCCTCTATTGACATCATGAATAATACCGCAATGAGAAATGTTGGCAACAAAGATAACGATGTCTTCATTTGATTTGTGTTGAAACCTTAATCTTTTCGCAACTGCTCAATGATTGGATTCAAAAGCTTAAAAGTGAAAACTAAAATAGTAGTTACTCAATATTTTAATTAAAGTTAAGGTCGAGGGTTATGAGATAGATAAGTAATTAGCTATAAAAAAAACCTATTAGATCGTCGTAAACGCCGAACTGAATATATTTATAATTGCCTCTATAATAGGTCGACTATTATAGAGGCAATTATAAATATATTCATTGAGATTTCTTACCAAATATATACACATATCAAAAGAAGTGGATTACAAACAAGAAAATAAATCATATCATTCTCAAACAATATGTTTGAAATTGGTGGCAATAAAAATAAATAAGTGTTCAAAGAATTGACAGTAACCGACAAACACAAGTGGAGCAAAGCGAAACGGTTTGGCACCCCAGGGATAAATTTAAAAACGTTAGCCACTATCTTTACATAATAAAAGTTAGATTTGGTTCTAGAAAGATCTAAATCGTGCCCTAATCACTATAAAAATATAGAATGCTGTGCATTCAATAGATATTAACGAATAATTGACTACTGAAATAAAAATGTCCTTAGCTTTGGTGTGAATTAAATTTAAGCCCTTTAACGAAGGATTTTCATTAGGCGTTTCTATCAAAGAGGGCAATAGTAGGCACTTCCGTAGTTCACAGCTGAGGTATGGTATGGGTTGTGGTGCCATCCCCCCTCGCCGTCCGCGTTCCACCCCGCAGGGTGAGTGCCCGGCGCGCGCGCCCGCACACCGTCATCTACAACGATCAACTCTCAACAAAAAACTTTCTTCCTTTTCCAGTTTTGATGTGTTTGATTCGATAGCCTGTTATTTCAAAGCTTGAGGTCACCAATTTTGTTTCTGCTTTTCTACTATCATACGAACTAAGTATATATTCTTTTGAAGAGCTTTATTACTATGTACTCAATAGTTGTCGTTATTAAGCATTGTTTATAGTATAGTCGATGAAACCTCACCATTACGGATATTGGAAAAGTTTTCTTTGTCGCAAAGCTGTAACACGTTCGTAGTTCCTATTATACTGCATACGTGATGTCAATAAGCATTCTAAATGGCTTTTATTTGTAGCCACGGTAAATATTCTACTATATTGGCTGTGAGGTCGCTGAAAGCAATCTGTTCGTCGACATTTAAGCGATGGCACATTGCGCAGATGATTGCGAAGCGTGAAAGAAACATTGGAATGCAACGGCCGTCTTCGTATTCTATCGAACCTTTATATCATTTAATGAAATCTCAGAAATATACAGTCCATATTTTTGAACGAAATATATTGAAATTGAATTTCGTTTTGGTGTAGATATTTTATTTCAATTTTAGGTTTGAATTAGTTGACAAATCGTTCAATAACTCATCATAAAGTTACAGCAGTTACAATCGATTCAGTAGAGGTTACGCAAATACTATAAAACGTATGTAAGTGTATGCTATGGGTACAAGGAAATAAACATAATGTTACTGTATTAGTCCGAGATATCGTCACTATTTACTCATTTCCTAGTAAAAGCTGAAGGAACTATTAGAGGTCAACCAGTTTGAAACGTTCCGTTTTTCTCGACGTTTCGTCGTAGAAAATGAATTTCCTGCTTTTATTATAGCCACAGCTGTTAGACAAGATTTCTCAGAATGAAATTTGATATCAACCCTTTTAAACGTTTAGCACTACAGAATAAGTAAAGGCTTAAATAGGCATGTCTATATTGCTACAATGGTAATAGCTTTCATGATAGTTTTACGATGTTGTTGTAATATAGGTTTATTTCTCGTTCAAACATACTTATCATGTACCTACGTGGTATTTCAAAACCGTTATAATATTTTCGTCAAAACTGGAGTAATATCATAAGTGAAAGCTATTTGAATAAAATGTAAACAATCTCAATAATAGGTGCGTATGGTGCTCTGTTATATTAGGAAACTATTATATACAAACTATAAGCAAAGACATTGCAATTCAGCTCTGAGATTATCTAAATATTTGAGTGAGCTGTATAAAGAGACGGATATACTTGTATCTGCGTTATACAGCCTCATAAAAATGTATGAAGATTGGTAGGACAACGCAGTGCATTGTAGTTGCAGTTAGGTGACCGGTCGATATGTGGTGCAGCCAGGCTGCGGCGATATTACGCAACACCTGCGGCTCGGAAGTTCAGGCGTTTATCTTGAGAGTACATTTACTGCGTTTACCTCAACACCCACGACGCAAGGTTGTTTACATTATAAACTAGGCCTCTCATAGGTACCTGTTAAAGCACATGTGTGACGTGTGTTGCTTGATAAGGAGGCTTTGTTATAAGATATTATAAAATATAACATGTCAATTTCTGTTTAACGGAATAGTATTGAAATAATGATATACATTAAATCCTTGGAATCAGTGTCTTCTTTTACTTAAATCTTAAATGTAAACATATTCAAATATTCAAAGTATTTGATGGTGATCGCTATTGAAATATTTAGATTTCTTAAATATTTGCCTTTGATAACTAATATTTGGTTTTGTTTAATTTGTAAAAGGAGTGAGGCATTGCCACCCATCATGTCTCTAATGGAATTGAGGCATTTGACAATTGGATGGAATTGAATAGACAGGAGTTCTTTAACATTATTTTATGTGGTATTTCGCTCTTAGATTACTTAATTCAAGTTATCATAAACAAACTCGTATCATTGTCAACCAACCAACCGTCCACTGTGGCAGTACTATGAAACAATAAAGAGATAATATTACTACCTTAAAATTAAATATTTAGTATAAAAGATAACATTAAATAATGGACGCGAAATACTGTAGACACTGACAAAAAGATCAATCGAGCTCCAGTTTAACGCTTCCATGGGCATTGAAACCCTTTAAAATCCTATAGCTTAGCGCTCCTCGGCTTAATGCCAAAGTTCGCTCTTCTGCCTTTGTAATATCGCTAATCTCTACTTCTCAAATGCCTAACTACTTATTAGGCAACGTGGGAAAGGTTATTGGATGTTAACCATTATGAACAAAATAGATTAAATCCTGACCTGTAATCGTCGTTTAGCTAAAGCCACTTATGAATTCAGCGGTGTAGTGTTTCTTGGAAGAGCGGCCCAAGGGTCGCGTTACTTATAATAATAAAGAGCACATTTATGCTTGTTACCTTACGCTTGTGTTATGAGATGTTTTGTTATGATAACGTGACGACCGCCGCCGCCGTACTGGCGCTTGCCTAGTAGTCGCTGTAAATTTTATGAGTTGTTAAAAGTAATTTGCATTGCTTTCGGAAGGGCCGCATGTGCCGGCGACGTTTAAAAATGTACGTCGGGTTTTTGTGAAGGCTCGTCGAGTTTCATTTTTAATTAATGTTATACTGTGTTTTTATTTATTTATGCCTTTACTTTTACACGACGTAGAACAGTTTTCCAGACTCGTGTTATTAGTTCACTGCTTTTGAATAGCATTTAAAATTTTCTAACAAAGATAGAGAATTTCTAAAAAATAGTCGCATAATGTACATATTTTACAACCGAAACGTACATGAAGGTTACGTTAAATTTAAAAAAGAGATAAGTCACGCATTTTACTAGGAATATATTTAAGTTTGGCTAAGGATTGCCTGACAGTATGTAAACTGCCTGTACTAACGCGTAGAAAGAAGTTTGAAATGTTGATAGAGCACATACATTTGTCTAACTTTACTATTACTTGAAGTACCGTGTGTGACAATGACTTTCATCTCTCACGATTCTGTGTCACTTCGCTTGACGTGTTGATGTTATCTGTGACAGCACGTAGGCTACCGGCTATCAAATTAAATTCAAATATTGTATGAAGATTTCACTGCGCAATAACCACGTGCGCAAAATGGTAACTGGCAGCATAAAATATTGCAGCTTTATTTATGCTAGTATCATTTGCACGACGTGCTCGCTCTTATACTACGTGTTAACTGAATTCTATTCTATAATCAAAAATTCAATCGAGAATATTCAAATTTCGAACAGCTATTTCCTTTTACTCAGTTTAAATAATACTGGTAAATAGCCGTTTGTCGACATTCAGTAAGATGTAATCTATTATGAACGAGGTTAAATTATGTAAGGTATTTGTTATTTATGGCTATGGAACCGCGACAATATTTTAAAATTGGAACTATAATTATCTTTTATATGTCAGTAAAAGTTAACTCTGTTTTTGGCTCGCCTACATACTTTCCTGTCGGCTGTACAAAGTTTGTCAAATATTGTGCAACTTTCGATGATATAATGTTCCTGCTACATAATTATTCGCCTGGTTACAAGAAATGTAATGAAGGCAGCCGGTCTCATTATCTACTCAGAGTAACTTTCTTCTGTCACGACTTCGTCTTAATTTGCCGTACACGTGTCGGTTAAATTATTAATGTGATTTATGTGTAAGACACATACAAGTAATGGTGTGTTGCGTGTGGTATCTTTTAGATCTATTGGTATAAAAACTTGTTTAGGAGGACTTTATGTTATCAAGTGTAGCTGAGGTGAATGGCAGTGATGATCTCCGCTGACTATAAAAACTTTAATCTATTTTGTTCATAATGGTGTAAGGGTATATAGATGAACTCGTACGGAAGAAACTGGTAAGACCAGCTCGAACATTTGTTGAGTTTCCATCCATAACTACCACCTCGTTGGTTCAGTGACGCGAGCTTAAGTGCAATTGCGACACACAGTTTGGACAGTTCTGTAAGCTTGTCTATTGAAAAATAATTCAGAAGCAGTACGAGCCTGCAACAAAGTTTGACTTTTCATTGTCTTGTCTCAAGCTTAAATCTTCAACGTGGTTATAATATTGTCCTTCGCTTACGCAAATTTTATATATTGAAATTAATCTAATTTATATGGATTATATAGCATTTCTTATTTAAAATAACAATTATTATATCATTTTAAAACTATTCAGCTAGTATATACTGTTAAACTTTATTACTATTTAAGATATTTAAATTATTAAACTATTTAGATTTAAGTTTGCACTTTCCACGACGGTTCGGTTGCTTTTTAGCAGCCATGGTCATGAGGAGAAATGTTCAAAATTGTTTGCCTTCATAGTAATGAAGGCTGTATTAAAAACACAGAGATTTGTTATAACAACTGTCGGTTCAATTCAACAAATTGATTCATGAATAATCTGCCTCCTCTGTCTTAAGTCGATTTGCCTTCTCATCGCCTTAGCTTAGCTTCTAACCACTTGAAAGCACGGGTCTCCATAAAATACGCAATAATTTACGTCCGTAATGTCCCTAATGCGATATTAAGTAGAGTGATAGTAGCGCATTCTCGTAATAATAAAAACTGGTAGTTAAGATAATCTTGTCAGCGCGTGTAGGCTGTGTTGTCAAGTACATACGATTGTAGAAGTGATTAGGGAGGCCATAACGGTGTTAATCTCCTCGAATTCTAACCTACTATGTATTGAGTAATTCCAAATAGTTGCTTAGTACGAAGAATCGACGTGATCAGAATATGAATAGCCAAATTTTTTGTAGGTGCACATGTACTATGGCGTTTTCTTCTACTTTTTGATGAAGTAATGGACTAAAAATAAAACTTTACATTTCTAATGTCATTATAGCAGCAAAGACAAAATGTTGTAATTTTAAGTAAAACATAAAGAGCTTATATCTAAATGGAAAGTACTCTTCATGTTTAATATTTTAAAACACGGTGCAAACAATCTAAACAATAGAATTTCGTATTGACAATGTCACTTAAGATTTTTATGGTAGTAAAGCCTTACTTATTATTACAAGACAATATTTTATTCCACTCGTGTTGAATGATTACGTATTACTAAGCCATATACGGTACGAACGTATATCATTAAAATGTACAATTACAATAAATGTACCTATACCTGTGTCGGTTATCACGACTTCGCCGTGACGGTATTTCTTATGTAGGTACATAATACTTGTTGTATACAATTGAAGTACCTACCTGTTTGGAGTATGTACCCTTACAAGATGTAAAACTCACGGATTTTCCTTATAAATGAAGTTTATTGTCAAGTTTGTGGTGAATATGTGCGTTATAAATAACGAGTAGACATAATAAGTTAAGACCACAGAGTTTAGATCTAATTGAACGTATCTTTGCGTGTCATATTCACTTTTTATAGGTACGTATATTACAATTTTAGCTGAAGGGAAATAAATAGCTTACTTTTGTAGATATTTTTTGCAAATTTTAGTACAAGGATGGTTGTATTTTTCAAGAGCGGGCTGAACTAAACATAGTCGGCATTTGATATTTGGCACTTAAACATAAAATCCAAATCTCGGCAGGTATCTTGACATCAAAATCTCGGGATGTAAAACTTTAGATTCCGAATTACCTATTCGGCATTTTGAATATAAATTATAATTTATGTTGAATACATTTTTGTATTTTGTATTATTTATATTGCTGCTTATCAATTTGTGCTAATCCCGAATCCCAGGATCGGTATCCCAAAGTCCCAAAATCTTGGCATACTTTAAGCCTTAAATTGGCATCGATTTGAAATAATTTGTTTATACATTCGTGGTCATATCAATCTATATTGCTGGTACGGTGGAACGTTCTTTAATAGTTACATAATTATTTGAAAATGCAAGATCTTAGGATAATCGGAGACACCATCGATCACGTTTCACGGATCGCGAGAGCTGGTTGATTAGGTTACATAATGTAATAGTTAGAAGCCAAACACCATTCTTATTTCTAGTCTTCTCAAATAAACGTCTGATGTATTATATTATTCTACTGTTTTAAAAGACAATACAGTAGGAATAAATCCTGTATTGCAGCAGACTTTGCAAACATTTAAACAACAGGCTCAAAAAATATCTAGATTTGGAACAACTATTTGTGAATCACACAAATTTTTGTGCCATTTACAAAGTCCCCCGCGTCAAAGGATTTATTGCTACCGTAAACAGAGAACAGAAGCGTGCTCTAGGTTCGTACCCAGAACTATCTGCAAAGTGGCAATGTTGAGGCGACTCCTTATACCGTAGTGTGCCGTAGTATCTTTCTCGTTTCGATATCCTATGGTAAATACATACATATATTGATGTTAGGTATGTACAATATACATGCACGCAGACTTTTCAACAAGCTATAAATAGGGTACGGCCTAGAGCTCTCCTTAGGCAGTGAACTAAAAATCAAAATATCATCAGAACTAGCAGGCGTTTCGCCAACTGGGTCGGTCTACATTTTATCACAATGTAGAAACTAAATTGTTACCTACGTGCTAACTGGTTATTTCTTGGCACATATGTACTTACATACATCTGTATACAACAGTGTTATACAACATCTCCGAAGGGGTAGCCAGAGATATATCACGCTTATATTTTGTCAACTGTTATTAGGTCTCACATAATAGAAAAAGAACCATTATATACATATATTGCCATTTACCGGGCACTTGTGCAGAGTCCATACTGATACTTACTAGGACTTTCTAGATCGAAATGTCCAATAATACCCGAGACCTATTAGACAATTTTGGGGTAGTTCTTTGGACATTATTGCGTGAGAGATAATTCTGGTGTTGCGGTCGTCCTTAGACTTTAGAAACCGTCTACCATCGGGTAGGACATATAGGTACCTACCTGTATGACATCTTTTTAAATAATAATAATTGTTGACATGTATAAACATTTTTAGCCTGTCTAGTTAAAACTACCAACTAAAGACAGACTAAAGTCTGCCTTACCTATTTGGATAAGGTTAATTCTGCAGACTTTTTCTTAAGTCTGTCTTACCCATTTTTGGAAGGTTAATTCTGCAGACTTTTTCTAGCGATCATAGCATTGAGATAGTAACATAGATTGCTTGCTAAGATTACTAAACCATTAGATACAACAATATTAAAGAAACACTACTGCACATTTAACTTCTTTCGTATCATAAAAGGATTTCCCATATCCCTTCGCATGCGCTGGGTATCTCGGAGAGCTGATTAAGCCGTCGGTTCCAGTTATTGAGGATACAGTTATATTATGATAGTCCAAGGCTTTCTTCTTTGAAAATGATTGGCATTCCCACTGCTTGGATCGCGGAAGCGAAGGTAGTGGCTCATCAAGTCAAACCGGAATGGGAACCTGCAATAATACAGTTAGCTATTACCAGAAATAGTTGCATCTTAATGTTTGGATAGATTCTTTTTTGGGTCTATAATATAATGTTTTGATAGTTGAATTCACGGATGTTTGGCTAGCCAAGGTGACTAGTCAGTTTGCTATTGCCAGTGCGCCGAATGTTATAGTACGATTTCGCTATGGCAAATGTTGTGTTTTAGAAATAGTTGTTTCAAGTCTTATACTCGGTATAGTCAGTGACACAAGTCGATACACATTCAAGATTTCGATTGCCTCTATCTTTCAAAATGTTTGGTAATTATCTAATTCAGGCTGCTAATCAAATCAGTTGTTATGCATTGGAATGTCTGTTAATTAAGGTTTGTGTTGATCATCCTCACAAAAAAAAGGGATTCTTTGTTTGAATGTGTGTTGATAGGCCGCGTCGGCGTCGTTGTTCTAGTAACATAAGCGTAAATGCCAATGGTATTCGTGAGGTCTAGCAATGCATTATTAAAGATTGCCAATACATAATTCTCGGTAGCTACACGGAGTTAGTAACTGTGCGCGGTAGACTGCAATATATTGCTCATAATTTCTTTAACATAACTTACGATATGTATGTGATACATTTTTACATAATCCCTTTAATAAGCAGACAGGGGGATATTATACGCAATAATAATAACAGTTATAGTAAATTAGAAATACCTTTTTTTAAAGGCATCTCTTGCACTACGTTTAATTCCTATATCGCTTGTGTTTGGATGTTTGTAAAGTCCTCCACTTTACAAACATTCAGACAACGAACATAAGAACATTCAGACTCGAAGAAACTATTAGTGGATCTCACATTATTTTGTCCTAGAGCTGCATAGGATAGAACCCACAATACTCGACGAAGCGACACGAAAAGCCACTACGCCATCCGTGCAGATAAACACCTCGTGATCTAACAATCATATCTTGCCAGCGTATTTACACATTGCCATTGGGTCAACAATGGTCTATTGCACGCTAATGCCACAACAATAGATCACTATCAGTTGACTTCGGTAATGTTTCATTCAAGTGCGTGGTCTAATCAATCATTTTTGTTACAAGGTGCGCAACGATTCGCACGTGTCTAATCATTTTCTAATGAATAATGTATTGCAGAGCATATACAAATTTGGCCTTGCATACCAGTTGTTGCCATTTGCTTAACTGGGCGATAAATTACTTAATTCACGCGTATATGTTGAGTACCTACCTACGTGCACATTGTTAAAGTAAAGCTGCAACTGTGGTTAAAGTAGCCTCTTCGCCACTGCCACTAAACAGAGTATTGTGGGTCTAATCCTACACGGGACAAAAATGTATGTGATTAGATGGTGTTCTTTGCGTCCGTTGTTTGAATGACTATAAGTTCCACTAGATATAGGCAAGAAACCCGGTGTAGGAGATGCTATTCTGAAGAAAACTCAGAAATTAAACCAATTTAGAGCCAATCTGATTATAATAATAATAATAAACATTTATTTCAGATATTTACATCCATATTATTGTTAGTTAAAATTACTTAAAAAAACTATGTTAGTGTATACAATTATTAAAATTAAAATTAATTCATGTATCTTCCTGCTGCACCGGCCTCGCGGCTATGCCTACGGGCCCAGTGCCACAGGATGGGACAGTTTAGCCTATCTCTGATCACCTTCAGGATATTGTTGTTGCTCCGGCGAATCCTTTGCATCAGAGATGCTGTCCTCTTTCGCATTACAGCTTTAAAGCTGTCTGTATGCGCCTCCGCAAACATGCCTGACGCGCTACAGAATCGCCGGAGCCTCAAAAGCACCCTGAAGGCGTTATTATATTGCACGCAAAGAGCGTTGTAGGCCCTCTGCGTGTATCTAACCCACTGGCTGCACGTTTAAAAGATCTGGCAAAATGCTTTAAAAAGAGTGAGCTTCACTTCTTTTGTACAACATGCAAACCTGCGAGCCAGCATATTACATCGGACTGACAACGCTCTCTGCTCTCTCTCAATATCCTCGTTATCATCTAGACTCTCAGCCAGTATGTGACCCAAGTACTTAAATTTCTGTACTCTATTGAGTGATACCCCGTAGAGGTATACAGGGGGCACTGTTATTAGTTTCTTTCCAACTACTTGAAACACCATGACTGCACTCTTTTTTACATTGTATAGGAGTCCATGTGCTACAGCGTAATTCTCACATACCCTAAGCAATTGCCTTAAGGCATCGATCGAGGGGCAGAGCAGACACATATCGTCTGCATACGATAGGCTGTTCACAATATTTCCATCAATGGAATATATATATATATACTTGTGCTGCTGAGCTCCTCGATAGCTGATTAATATACAGGCTGAACAGTGCCGGTGAGGTGAGCCCTCCCTGCCTCACTCCACACTCCAGCCCATACCCCTCGGACGGTCCACCAGACCATCTGACTTGGTTAATTTGCTGATCGTATCAATTTGGTACAGACTTGTCACGCAACTTCGGCCATAACATGTTAAAATTAACCAGTTCAAATGCCCTGGATAGATCCAGAAAAGCGACATATACTGGAGTATTTCTGTCAGTATAGTACCTGACCGTGTGCTTGAGCGCTAATATAGCAGTTTCCGTAGACAATTCTGCTCTGAAACCGATTTGTGAGCTATGCGGCTCAAGCTGTTTAGTTATTCTCCGCTCAAGCACACCGCCAAGCACTTTCGCTGTTATAGTAGCCAGTTTTATTGGCCTGTAATTTTCTATTTAATCTTATTCGTTTTTGAGTTAAGGATTCGGACAAATACGCCTCCGGTTACCCACCGCGTTCTTTATTTGTATTGTGAGATTGTCGCTAATTTGATATTTACTGAGCGCTAATTTACGTGACTGTGTAAGTTTGCTGAATAGTACAGTGCAATGAATACAAAGCTAAACTAAAACGTCTGAAATCAGTAGCACGTAATTAGCAAACATTTGAATTTCCTTGCAGTAGTGTTAAATTTGCCGCGCGTGCCTCACCTACTTTGTCATTCTACCTCGGTCTTATTAGTTAGGTTAAGCTTAGATTGTGTGTAGTCACAGTAGACATAATCTAAATTTTTATACAAATTCGTAGAAGACATGTAAACAGTCGCATATTAAAAATGTTTGCGTGCCATAGAGAACAACGTGTTATTATTTTATTTACGGTCTAATTATTACTGTCACTGCGGTTTCTTTAAGATATATAGAGGTGACATAAGTAAACATGAATGTTCTTAGAAATTAGTCTTTCTAAGAACGTTAATGTTTAACCCTAGCTTACCTTAGCTGGAGTTGTCAACAAATTTCAAGTAGGTATGATAATAATATATCAACAGGTAAATGATATGCGTTGTGATTATGAATGATATAATGAGTATTTTAAGTAGTTTTTGTCAGAGATTTCCTCCTCGAAGACTTCAGTTTGCCCGCGAAGTCATTTGTGTGGATGTTTGGTTATTCTGTGTGGCTTAACTTGAATGCCAAGCCACAATACCTAAAATCCGGATAAAATACTTTTAATAGTATTTAAATGAAGCTGGAATAAACAGACAGACAAGCGTTAAAATTCTCTCTATGTAATCAATTCCAATAAATTATTCAATATTGTATTTAATGAACAAATACATCCTACCACCTATCATCTAGTATTAAAGTAAATATTTCTTTAGAAATTAAACTAAGTGCACTTGTAAAATCATCCAATAAAATATAGTCATTCTAAGTATGTATGTTATGACTATGCTAGTGTGCTCTATCCTGTAGTAATTTAATGTATAAAAAGACCGTTGTTATAGGTATCTGTAACAAGCATCGGCGATCTATTTAACTACGATAGTGCCACTAATCACTATTAACATTGCACGGTCGGCTAGCCCTACGATAATCGTGACTGGCTCATTGCCACCTCAACTGACTGATCCTGACTGGGTTTACTATTTGTTCCGTTGTATAAATACCCCGTCACTAGCAATTAGCTATTTTTAAACACCGTTCATTCTGCCATGTTTACTTCTGCACGCTAATGCATCTGCATACATTAACATTTAGTATACGAAAATGTATTGAGTGAATAGCTATTTAGCTCTTAAATAATGGCGTACGAAAATCTTTTTGTATTCGGAGCGTAAGCGTCTCAATAGTGATGTTAGCGAGTACATAAAGCTAGCTTTGTGTCACAAGTAACAGGTGTGTTCTAGTCATGACGTAATTTCATGCCATTTATTATACAATGCAATCTCGACAGTACGACTATATTGTTTAGACAGATATTCAGATTACAGTTTATAGCTAGATTCTTGATCTTTGACCTGTGTTCCGACAGTCGTAAGCGCAATTTTACGACAAATTAATTAAATTCATAATGTTAACTTTCAAACTTATAATTATGTATTGAATTTATTTAAATTTAAATGGTCATATTTTAATATGTTGTATGAGTATAAGCGTGACGTCAGAAAGGCTTGGTTGGTATACTGCATCATGATCATAAAGGTACTGATCCCACGCACCTCTATTCAAATATTAGAGCTATTCATTAACATGCCAATAATATTAGCATACGCATTTATAAAATGTGGCCCGCCTGACATTCTTTTTATATCCGTTATTTTGAATTTAGCCTTGATATAAAGATCAAATTGTAGTGTTTGGTGACATCCTTTAACTGTCCAATGTCTATCATCATTTGGTTCTCATTTCGCTTCAATTAAAACAGTTACTGGAATCACAATACACTGTTGAATACAACTAAAATCTAAGCCGGTCTTGTCGCCTTTGCATCGATAGAATTAATTTTGTATAAAAAGTATTCCGCTTACAAAATGATACCCAAAGGTATTCTATGAATTTTACATTATACATAGGTATTTGCAATATATTCTGTTTGAAAGTTGTTGCTTTGATAAAAAATATCTGAGTGTTGGCGTACTACACGGAGATGGTAAAATAGTCATTTATTTTTCTTTTATGTAGAGTCGCTCGTTTGGTGTGGGCTCTTTGAAACCTTTTGTTGTATGAAATTTAATATTGTTTACGATATTTTTTTTTTTTTCCGACCTTGTGTTACACGTAGTGGTTCTCATGGGCCATCTCGCTCAAAACGTTTGTCTATGTAATACTGTCTACATTTATTTCGATGATTTACAAACGATATACCTATGTTTATCTTCTAGTTGCGTCATTGCATCTCTTGCAAAATAATTTGATATTTCTAGTGATTATTCAACATTATATATTAATATTACTTATAGCTCAGTTAAAATGATTTATATGTCCGCCAACTTCAGCAAATTAATTTATTATAATGTTTATTTTATAAAGTTTTAGGTACCTATATGACATAATGTAGATTCACACCTGTATATTGCCGAAGCTAAATGGCTTAATGTCGATAAGATAAAATAAAAAAAATATATGTCATTAAGTTATAAATCAATTAGGCAGAGTTGTTAGTCCATTACACCTCACAGCTGGCCAGGTAAGTTTATCTCTACGTAATAGCAGGTGAACCTACAGTTGTGTATTGAACACAGTTTCCAAATTATTTGCCAGAAGAATAAATATAACACTGCCTCAGTAATACAATTCTGAAGGTTAAAATCGGTAGTTGTGTTGAAATTACAAGAACTATATATGATGAATTAATTTCAATGATATATGACTATTTTAACATCGCTTAAAATCCGTTTTCCATTAAAGAAAATATACACATGAGTATTTAAATAAGTAACTTTATGAACTGTCTTTGAATAAAATCTATTGAGGCACGAATGATGTACGGCATCAGTAAGTATACGAGTTTAGGAAATGTGACAAGTTTGGTATGTTAATGGTTATCGACAAAGCCCACATTAGGGCCGCGTCTCCGCGCGCATCCGTATCGTAAACGATGAAAGTTTATAAGTACGTTTAATCATAACTACGCCATTTTGTGTCTTATTGACGGTCTGTTTTAATATAATATAATAATAATTTTCTATCACATACACACAACACCATCTAGCCCTAACTAAGCATAGCTTGTACTATGGATACTAGACAATGTATAAACATACATATATATTTTTTGTAAATACATACATATTATGCATAGAAACATCCAGACTAAGACAAACATCCATGTCCATTCACACAAATGTTTGACTTGTGCGGGAATCGAAACCGCGATCTCAGGCGTGGCAGTCGGTTACACTAACCCCTTCGCTAACGAGGTTACTTACTATACTTATTAACTACGAACTACGAATTTTGTGAAAATAATGGAAATTAATTTCACTTTAGACTACATAACTTTAGAGGTGCTATTCTAATAAGGATTTGGACTAGGCATATTACATTTCGCTTGTTATTTTAGGTCTCATATAATAGGAGCGACGCTATAATTGTAATCTACGCACCCCAGCTGGTTCTTAGAATTTGTCTATTGAAAGCCGATGACTAATAATTCGTTGGTTTCTCTTGACACATTCTTAGTATCAAGACTAACAAAGGACAAAAAATACCATGATCTATGAAATGTGTTTTGAGTCAAGATGTTGATTGGTTTCACCGCTTAAATATTTGCAATGCCCCTTATAATATACGGGTGTAACTTATATAGCTATAGTGTACGAAGTCAATTCATCAAATTGTCGTCAGATAAGATTATTAATATTCTTTCATAAAAAGTTATATCTTTTTCATATACAACCATATTTGCAACCAAAAGACGGTCCAGATTGGTTATGTATAATGTGTACAAAAAGGAATACTTTGTACTATCATATATTATCTATCTATTCTTACTGATCTTTAGAATACAATACATTTTGTTTCTCTTCAGTAAAATATTCTTTGAACCGAGATAAAGCAAAATATATGATGTAAGTCCCACCGGGCTTTTCCTCCAGTCCTTATACTTTATCATTTAAAGCATATTCACGGGTATATCAAACGTTAACTGATAGCAAATATTTTTCATCTTTTGTTCTCAAATCGGTAGAACAACGATGAAAATCAATATATTTATACGTGAAGCAAAAACTTTGTACCCCTTTTTACGAAAATTGCGTGGACGCAGGAGTATGAAATTTGGCACAGTTAAAGTTTATATAGGAAAGGAGGGGCAACTCCTAATATTTTTATAAAATATGCATTAGAAATACATTAAATTAATGAAAAAAACACTACACGCACACAAATATACATTTGACACACGCAGTCGAATCGCGATTGTAGTATTTCGGCATTGTTCGGCTGATGTAGTAGGTACTATTCTTCGTAACATGATATATTATTATTATATAGTTACTTGGGCGGATTGGAATGACATGATATACTATTTATGTTATAAAATTTACGTATTTATCTATACTAATATCATAAAGCTGAAGAGTTTGTTTGTTTATTTGTTTGTTTGGTTGAACGTGCTAATCTCTGGCACTAATGGTTCGAATTGAAAAAACATTTCAGTGTTGGATAGCCCATTTATCGAGGAAGGCTATAGGCTATATAACATCTCGCTACGACCAATAGGAGCAGAGCATAAATGTTGCAAAAACGGAAAATTCTCTTAGAGAAGCAGACGAAGTTGCGCGAGTCAGCTATTATGTAATAAAGAAAACAAGAAAACAAATAGTAGCAAGCTTAGGAATATAGTTAATTAAAGAGTATAGTTAAGTGAATTATAATTTGTTTGAAAAAGATAGATAAATGAACCTGTATACTTAGATCGAAATCAAAATGAAATGTGATTATAAGGCATTAGACAATAAAAACTTAATATTGTCTTCTGTTTACGCGAATGTTATTCATTGAAATTAAACTACTATATACATAGCAGCGATAGCTCAGTGGGGAGACCAACAGACTGCAATGCAGAGGGTCTCGGGTTCGAACCCACGTCGCGCACCTCTGACTTTCGGAAGTTATATGACTTTTCGAAATTATGTGCGTATTGATTGACAATTATCGTCTGCTCCGTGCCTCGGAGAGCACGTTAAGCCGTCGGTCCCGGCTGCCATGAACATCTATGGCAGTCGTTATTGGGAAATTCAATACCCTCTAATATCCTGACACTGGTCTAGCCTTAGGGTATCGTTAGCCTTTGGGTTGCGGAGGTCAGGTGGCAGCCGCTTCGTGTAAAAACTGATATCCAGTCAAATCCGGTTAGACTAGAAAAGCCGACTCCAAGTGACTTGGGAATAATAAAGGCTAAGGGAAAAGATACGGATTTTATCGCGTTATTTATTTTACACTTTATTACAAAATTAAAAATAGAAACTTAATAATTATCAAACTTAAAATTTAAATCAAGTATGGTCGAATTTCGACTACTAGGCGACCGCTAAGTCGTTGATCGCAACATTGCGTCGCGTGTATTATAGGTAGGTACGTAGATTTTCTTTCCGTATGTTTCTAGCACGTGGAGTTTGTTACAGTACTCAGTAGACAGCATAAAGCTCGCCCTCTATAAGTTCCCTCCTTTAAGGTAGTCGAGAGAAGTTAAGTTTAGAGTAATATGATAGTGATGCACCTTTTGTCTAACATGTCGGGAATATACAGATGTTAGATTATGTTAATTATTTAAGCTCTTCCATAGAACAAGCTGAAAGCATTCCAAAGCTACGTTATTAATCTAACTAAGTAATGTTTACAAAAAGAAACTCGTATGTTAATTTACATAATTTCCGAGACATTGTCTAAGGCTATTTGGCTTTCATACATAGATGATAAGGTCGGTAGTACTATATCAAAAGTTTTGCAACGCATTCATCGACATTATATTAAGCTCAAGGTGGGCTCGGTGCTAATTAAACTGATTCAATGACTTGATTAGTTGTAGCAAAAAGATATTCTATTAGTTGAGAAACTGGTCGTCCGATCTAGCACAGTTAGGAATGCCATATTTTATTATAACACCTTACCAAACAGGATTGTACCTGGGTAATATTTTTTGCAGCTAATTCTGATTTAGATTTTGTAATATTGCATAACACCAAATCGAAAATCATTTACATTTCCCCAATCATGTTCAAGTTGTACTTGCTACAAAAAAAAGGAAACTGCTGTAAGTTTCCTCGACATTGAGATCATTTAATTATAATCTACTAGCGAACATTATGTATCCATGTACTGCAAGTAGCACTCAAAACATGTTGTGTCACTTCGTGATGCACGCTTTTACTTTTTTTAGTGAATGCACCTACATTACCGTATTAAATTAATATTACATTATAAAAGAAATTTAAGTGATATAATTTCCTAATGGATGACGGATGATTTTATCTGAATCGTCAGCGCGGCTCGATATTAACCTCATTAAACTAAAATACCGTTAGTCCATTAAGTCTATTATACTCCGATACCATTAAGGGGGTAAACAATGATTGACACAAAAACGTAAGTAATTTTTTGATTACTTGCTACTTTGTTTTATTGTTTATTTATTTTATTTATTTATTTCTGGACAACCAACAAAGCATACACTATTAAAAACATTGTGATAGCACATAAATACGGATACATTACGTAGTGCTGCCTTACTTACAGGCTGCACGTCATGCATTAACAATAAAAATATATATATTGTATTTATGCTCGTTTGAGAAATTACGATAAAGTGACATTACTTACATTAAACAAAATACAAAAAATAATAGCATTAAAATTAAAAAAAGAAACTAATAATAATCATTACAAATTGCATTAATAGTGTTTACATATAAATTATATTAAAAAAGGAAATTGATGTGACAGTAAGTTATTCGACTTATTAGTTATTAATTATTATAAAACTTAAAAAGTACTTAAAATCTTAAAATGCTGACAGTAATTATCATCAAATAATGTCATAATATAATAATAATTATAATTTAATTAAAGATAATTGAAATAAATTAGAATAAAATAAATAAAATAAAATTAATAAATGAATTCAATTCAATTTTATTTTAGCTTAAATAAAAAAGTACCGTTGATTTCTGGTTTGTCCCATTGTTTTTAGTTTAGTGAACTCAGTCGAGACATTGCTTTTTTGTGAGAAGCGCCGACCTGTAACGCTGTAATACTATACCGGCGGCGCGGGCGGCGTGCGTCGGGCGGCTGGCAGCGGCGCGGCGGCGGCAGCGGCACGGGACAATCGTCGCGACAACAAAAACACAACTTATTGTAGGCATACTCTTTGTCGAGTTTTCATGGTCTGCCGGTCATTACAATGTTCACAAATGTAATTCTGTTTAACTACGCCAAAATACGACTTAGTATGCGCAACAGGGGTAATTACCACTTAATTATAGCGCGCCGGCTAATGGAACTTGAGCGACGCTTACGCGATAAACGTCTAACACCCGCGTAGACACTCGACAATATACTCGGGCCACCCACTTTCCATAAATAGTTGATACATAGATCCGACTAGTTATTTTATATAATTCTATAACATTAAAATTTATAGCATCACAAACTAGCCGGCTTGTAGAGGTGAATTCGCAAATTCTTAACATAAATTTTCTACCACGGGTGTCGCGATGAGATTTTACTTCACAATATTAAAAAGTATGACAAAATGTATCTAAGCTGTCTAAATTCTTGATAGAAAGTTATCACGAAGCGTGCCGTAAACATTAGCATAAATTTGTAATTATTATATCTGCTGAATTGCTAATTTTCGTCCGATGTAGTAAACTTTTCAAAAAGTCGTTAAATTTATTGGCAATTCTGATTGTGCGACATTAAATATGTATATTTTCAAATGCAGGTCTATTAAAAGCAAAGTCTTGTTCGAGATTTGTTTTCTATTTGACTGAAAGCTTTCAGTTCATAAAAGATATTTCTTAAAATTCTATTAAATGATATGATCATGGCAATAGTTGAGTTTTTTATTACTATGAACCCTATTTTGGTATGAATAGTACAAGTTTTGTGTATGTAGGGCAAACATTTAACAAGTCACTGCGACATTCCACCAGTGTTTCGCAGATGTGAGAAAAATTACGCACACATTTGTAGTACGTCAAAGACAACACACGATAGGCCATAGTCACGGTGCTCAGGTTACAGTTTACTACCACCGGCATGTGAATTATCTTACCACGTTGGGTCCAGCGGCTTATCTAGGGCTGTCAAACGTACTCGTCGCACTAAGATACTTTTGTTTAGTGAGTGTGCTCGCCAACTCGAATGTTTGCGTTGACTGTTCCAATGTCAACACAAATGTTTGATTTGCATATTTTTTGTCGTTTCTTTGTTTCTTATAAACGTGTAGATACCTGTTTGAAAAGAAGGTACTTGCGCGGCGACTTTACATCTTCTAAATAATTATTACTGAAGGTAATTGGTCTTCTAGAACCGGATAGGGCTCATTCTGCATCCAGTTGCGGCGGTTCTGACGGAAATGTGGCAACCCTCGTACGGGTTGATGGAGGCTGTATAGAAAGGAGCACGCGGCTCCAAGGACGACGACGTGCACGCCGGTTGTTCACCTCGGCGGCAAGAATGCGCGGGAACGCCGCGGGAACCGATTGCTTGCGGTGCCGGACCGGCCCGCCCGCCAATCGACACTGCCTTTGCATTCCACTGCGGTGAATCGTATACCTTAACATCATACATGCTCCAAGTGTCAATGGAATTTGGCTGATAGTGTTCGACGTAACAACATTTGTCACGGGACACGGATGCGCAGTCGCTACTGCGGCGACAGCTTTGATGTCTCTTTCACTATTTTGTTCGTCGTTAATCTTTTTTGCGTCAATAGCGCCTCGTTTGTTGCAGTCTCTATTCATTGGACGAAGCCATTCATAACAGTTTAACTTGATTTGTTTTACTAGTCTTTGATGCAGCGCAACTACGCTCATGGTTGGTTGTTAATGAAGTTATTTACATACCAGTTACAATGAAGTGCCGTATTATATTAGGAACGATACACAGCTGGTATTGAGGAATCAAATTACTCGTATTATAAACATGTATAGAGTAACAATCACGTATAGGAAGTGATATTTGAAAGTAGTTATTATATTATATTTAATTAAATGGATAATAATGATTACCTCACTGGGTATGTATAGGACATAGGTACGTTTGTATTTCTGTGCTGTCATAGTCAGTAAGTAAGTCCTAGGTTATTTTTCCAATTCGAACAAAGATTTATAATATTTTTTTGGAAATTTTCTGTTGCCCTCGTATGGACTCTAAGTCTGCCTATTGCGTAAGGTCTAAAATATAGTTTTTTGTGTAATATACATTTGCCTACCCTTTCGGCAATGTAAGGCCTTAGTTTAGTTATGTATAACATATATTATGTATATAGAAGAAATAACGCCAGTCCAGAGTACGACTGTATGTAATGTATAGTAATATAATGTATACCCATATCGTGTCATGTTTCGCTAGACTAGATCAATTCCAAACGGATTCTGCGATATTGATTTCATGCCGTGCATATTTTACCTATACGTGGTACTAGTTAACTAGGAATACGAATAAATTATGTTTGCTAAGGCGTTTTAGTATTTCCACACCTATCTTAGTATAATGTCTAACATTAAATTTATAGATAAATATGGTAATATTAGACTGTTCCAATGTCACAACTTTAATCCCGGATGTGTTTACTTAAAAGGCGTTAAACTTAAATAAACAACGAAATGACGGTATAAATGCATTTGCCCAGTTTAGGCAATTTTATTATTACGCAGCTGGTTTGAACAAATGGTGTGAAAGTCGAATTTAAGAAAAGGAAAATCATTGTGTTTAATTGCATTAAAAAACGCCGTGTTGAGTTTGTTACAGAGAATTAACTCCGATTTGAACTTTACGAAAGTCGGCCACTTGCTTGACTAGTTTTTTCTCTATAAACGGTTGCTAACAGCGTTTTGCGGTTTGTAAACAATTTGGTTAACACCAAAAATACTGCAATATACATAATAAATAAGGGTACGTCAATCTTTGTGTATTTTTAGGTGTATCGATCGGTCCCAAGCGACCACTCTTTAATAGAAACACCTTTTTGTAAATGTCTAGATTTCTTATACGATACGTAATTTTTATAATATAATGATGATGCAGTCATTTTTGATCTCTAAGTTGTATTTATAGTATACTTTGACTAAAGTCTATCTGTCTACATTGGACCAGAGTACCAGTGGTTTACCCTGAATTAGTCATTTATATTAGACGTGTATTATGGTGATGGATTTGGCCGACAAATACTGTAAAATAGTACATAGCTAACACCAATGATTGAAACAAAATCGTGCTTGAGGAGGATCATCATTTTCTTCGTGTTTATATCTTGTTAGAATACACATCTGTTTGTAATTGAATTGAATAGTTATATACATTTAACATATACTATGATGAATGGAGCTACATGACCAGTATTGCAACAAATTATCACCGTGGGATAATTCGCAACCACGCTCCAGGATGCGGTTAATTTTATGCGCTGGTCTAACTCCTTCTCAATGGCAACATCACATTATCTGGCAACACTTACATAGGCTAATGATCGCGTAGTTAATTGTTTCCCTTACAGCAGTACGGTCGATGTTTTATTTGTATGAGCTTAGGTGACGACTGCTTTATAAATACGGCTTCGGCATGATGTCATTCAATACCTACTATTTTAGATACAGAAGAATATGTTTTGTCAATATTCAGTTAAAAGTAGGTCATTAAAAGGTAAACTTTCTATCTTGTTATTTATATATTCTGAGGGTATATTGTTCGGATAAAAGGTGTTTAAGATCCGGATGTACGCGTGTAGAACAAGAATGAATCAGTCAAAGATTTCTAAACTTTCAATTAGAAATGTGTCGTGAATGAAAATGCCGTCAGTGTTAAACAAATGTGTGTTATTTGAAAATCGTGCTCAGAATATCTTATTTGTATTGCGGTATTTTGTGTGTAGTCTTCTGTATTTGTTCTGTTGTTTACATAAAATGAATAGTTGCTAGCATATGAGGGACGATGTCCGCCAAAGCGAAAGGGAAGGGTATCTTTGAACAATCATTAATTTATGTAATTATAAACTAATCAGTATATACAATCATGTGTCGTAATCTATATACTACGTATACTATGACTAATATAAATTGTTGTTATCAACGTCACATAACGAAATATTGTTTATATTACATATAACAGCAAATAAAAAGCAGCTTCTTAATTTATAAACAGTTAGTAAGCGGCTGTAGTACGGAGAAATATTTAAAAAAAAATACTTTTATTAAATCATTGCTTGATGATTTTGAGCCAAGCCTTTAACTGCTATTCCAATAACACATAACGTCTAAATATTCAATCTACAGCAACATGCGAACTGCTATTTGTCATATATCCATAATAAATAACACGTATTATTTTATTTACACAGTTATAACTTATAACATTAATCGATGTTCCAAATACATATTATTTATCTTTAGTTATAGTAATTTCTAATATCAATTAGCAGTTGGTTGCGCAAGTTATGTAAAGATAATAACTGTTTTAATTACTTCACAAACATTTCTAGAGAATTTTTTTTGGTACCTACAAAAAGTAAATGTTATCGGAGGGGATCATTAAACTTTCATATGACGTATCACGTAACTATGAATACGTTAGGTAATATGGTATGGGATTATTATATTAATATTAGTAATTTATGAGCATAAGTGACCGGCTCACTCTAAAATTTTGTCTATCAGTTGTGTAAAGTGGCTAATCTGAGATAAGTCATTTAACACGTTTGATAGACAATCTGATGTGCTTTATTCTTATTGTTCAATTGTGTTAGCCATTAATATTTAATGCAATGATAATCTCTAAACAATATCTATTTCGAATAATGCCATAGAAAAAAGGACTTTGTAGCTATATAATTATGTAACAAATCCGCATGGCTATCTTACGTACCGTCTGTAATCTACGAACGAAAGCACAATACTGTATAGTCTCACGGGAAACCTTTGATCTATGAATAAGATCATCATAGGCTTATGTAGGTCAGACTAAGGTAAGATTGACATTGAAAGGGGAATTAACCGCGGCGTCGTCTCGCAGTGTAAACGGTGCTCGCCACATTGTTGGCAAAAGGCCAAGTAGATCAGCACCTAGCTCTCTCGATACACTAATACTCATGGTAATAATATTTATGGCCTAGACTACGCACTAAAGAAACGATCCGAAGAAGATTTTAAGAATAAACAGATTAGTCTTACGACAAATACTCAGACGTATTCGTCAAAATATATTGAAATTTAGAATAACGTCTGGGTTATTTTAACTTGCGTGTGAATTCTGAGCTTTTGCCAAAGTTATAAAGATTGTCTCGGTATTTAGTTCATTAGTCACTTAGTAATGCAATAACCAGTTCGTATAGAACGCAAAACGCAGGCAGTTGCTGACGCACACTAGTCTATAAATATTGTGTCAGAAATTAGATCTAATACCGGCGATATAGTGTCTAGTATTAATTCATAACCGATATACAAAAAGATTGCTTGCTCTCGTAATGTTTGTTAAAGTACTCGGTCAGACAAGATGGCTACTACTGCAAAGGAGTCAATAGAAGGATATTTTCCGATCATCAATTTGCCATAACCACGTAATGTGCGAACGCCTGATGAGGGAAGGACAAAATTGATATTTACAGACTCTAATATAGAAAACATTATTCCCAGTTTATGACACTTACAAGATCTATTAAAGACCCTCAAGAATTTAATAAGAAGCTTATATGAATTTGATCCTCAACAATATTGCACATTATTTTTCGTACAACGTAGACTCATTTATCCTTTGCTAGAAATATTCAGCTTATTTACGTCTTGATGACTAGTAGACTAATTATATGGCTCTTGCAATAACACCACATAGAGTGTGTCCTTAGAATACGATTGCTATCTTAGAAGTGAGACCAGTCGAGATGGTCGCCTTATATACACTAGTGCCAATTTTTATTCTTTATTAGTGATTGATCGCCGCTATGTACGTAGATGGTATCTATATATTATTTCTATTGTGGTTTACAAAAACCGCAATAGAAATAAATCCTTTAAAGCAGGGACCATCACAAACATTTTTACAATGGATACATAGACACGGATATATACGGATCACACAATTCTTTGTTCTGTGTGGGGATCGGATCCACAACATTTGACGCAGTGGTAATGGCGAGCTGACCACCGAACGACACTGCCATCTGTGCAGCTAAATATGTATAAGACAATGAAGCGATCTGAGTCCCTACTACGAGCTTTTATAATTCTCGATTCTTTAACTAATTATTAATAATCGCTCGTTTTAACGGTGAAGGGAAATCATCGTCAGGGAACCTGCATATCTGAAAGTTCTCCATAATGTTCTCGAAGATATGTCAAGTCTGCCAATCCGCACTGGGCCAGCGTGGTGCAATATTACCTAACCCTTCTCATATTGAGAAGAGTCCCGCGCCCAGCAGTGAGGTAGTCTAATACAGGTCTGATATCATATTATTATTACCTTGATTATTATTATCGTCATCGTATCGTTAAAAATGTAAGGACGTCTCATTTCAACTATGAAAAGTAATGGAAAGATTCGCTAATGGTATATGGTGTAGGTATCGTAGTAGAGGAAATTCAGAATAGGGCAGTGATCGCGAACACCACCTCTCTATACACCGTAATCAGTTTGCGCGCCGCTTTATACATAATGTATGTTGGTAGAATGTTGAGGCTAACGATTGACGTGACTCATTATCGTTCTGGAGAGGAAGTGGTTGGACGGCAGATGAATAAAACGACAGCGACTTAGATGTTTGCGCATCTTCCGGTCATTAGACATGACTGCTTGCTCTCACTCCGGATGCGTCGCATGAGAAGTGACGTATTGAGCCTCATTATCGACTTTTGTTTAGATGCGAATGAAAGTAATCTTAATATCTGCAATAGATTATGAAACTAAATGTAATTGTGAAAAGAATAAGGGTTGGTCATGGTTAAGATTTGTAATAGGCGTCATGAGCGACAATTAAAAATTGTATCAAATTTGATTAGTATTGAGGTCGATTTTATACTTTTCAGATAAATAAAATATACACTATTTAATTTTTATAGCGATTTTGTAGTGCTTTATGTCACATTTAATATTCAAGAAAGCCATCTGGCAATAAAAAAACTCATCTTAAACACAACATTTTAGTAATTTGGTAATATTCCGAATATATCGGACTCTAAATCCGTTTCTTGTGTTATCAGCTGTTATATTTGATAGGAAAAGATAAACTCCACTATAATTTGTAATATCATATCGCCAGCTGGAGAACTTGTTTCTGCACATAACATTATACAGTCCGAATTATAAAAAACGAAAGTTAATAAAATTGAAATGCAAGTTGAAGATAGAGATATATATAATATGATGTTTAATAAAACAATCTCAATTCATAAAAAAGTCACAAATAACAAACATCGTATATTAAAAAATACCAAATACAACATTAATTTATTACCGGGGTATCAATATAAAACATACGTTTTTATTCATTTAAGTAACAAAGTAACACTTTCAATGTAAAACATTTACTTTTGATGTAAATTTACATTTATACTTATATTACATAAATTACAACCATTGATATGACCGCACTAATCAGTTAGACCCTGATGCCAGATTCTCGTATCATTCAGTTACAAGTAACCACAATAATTCGATGAAGTAATGTGATTAATAGCTTCGTTTATCGTTACACTATATCAGTTGCATAATTGACGTCGTCGATAATTTAATTAGGTTAATGACACTACACGGTTGTTTGTTTACGCTCAATTTACAACATAAGTGAGCAAACACTATAAATTAAGCGTCTGATGCAGATAACATATCTGTAAGCTTAATGCATACAATAGATTCTGTCAAAGATTATTGTTAGATAACTTATCATATCATCATGTCTGCATTTCGCCTCAGGATTTCTCAGAGGTGTTTTATTTATATTAAAACACTTTCGTTTAGCTATCATGTAATAATTGGCAAGCTTGTTGCCATATGGCAGTTTGCTTGTGGACATACCAAGAGTCACACCTGGATATCCTTAAAGAGATGGTGATAGATGATTATCGTAGTACTTTTCGTCAATTATGTCCTTACGTCCTCCGTAATAGGCAGATTTGTGATGATGATCGTAATTATTCTACTTTTTCGCAAAACATCGAGTCCATCAAGGTATATAATACAGGGCGAGCTTATTGTATATTGTAGAATAATGTACTATATAAGCCTTCGGGCACATTTGCAGACTACTATTGATAATTTTTAACAGAGATACCCTCAGGCCGAGATGTTTAACATGCTATCGGGTTATCTGAGAATAGATCCGCCCGACCTCATAATCGCACGCAAATACAACTTACGCACCAAACCGCATATAAAAAATTTAAAGTACTGTTTCGATATATTTATCTTTTAAAAGAAAGCAAAATTAGCGTTAGCCTAGTGGGAAACCGTTGGTTTGCCACGCAAAGGTGTCGAGTTCGTACCAAGGCGCGCATCTCTGAACTTTCAAAGTTATGTGCGTATTAAATAGTTAGTTATAGCTTGTTTTAACGGTGAAGGAAAGCATCGTGAGGAAACTTGCATGTCTGAGAGTTTTCCATAATGTTCTCGAAGATATGTGAAGTCTGCCAACCCGCACTGGGGCAGCGTCGTGGATTATGGCCTAAACCTTGTCACACTGAGAAGACGCCCATGCCCAGCAGGGGGATTAATACAGGGTTGATTATTATATTATTATAAAACAAAATAATTATATCGATCATTGGCAATTGTGATAGATAAAAGCTATTAAAATCGACTGAAACATGTGTAAATAAATATTTAGAAATCTATACAAGCCGTAGAAAATCAAACTGAAACTGCGTGTTGGCCTCATAGGATAATCACTGGCGGCAAATGACGGTTGGTGCCTATTCATAGCCAAGGTCACAACGCATACAATATCGAACACTATGGATATGCGAACATACCTATATTTTTTATGACAGTCCATCAGAAACTTGGGGGTCACCTTAACACAGCACAATTTGTATTGTATAATTTCTAAACGGGTCAGAATCGCCTTACTATTTTTGTCCCATTATAAAATAATACAATTTATAAATGCAATCAATAAATAGGTAATTTAAAACAAAAAGAATATAGTGAAAATTGAAATAAAGAAGTGTATAGGGATTGTAGGCTGTTGATATTATTAAGGATCCCAAAGATTTCAAATCAATAACAAATGCAAACTCAAACAATTAAACCTGAAATAAATGCAGTCTAAACAAAAACACGGGCTTTAAAATAATCATTAGATATATGTAAAATATATTATACCTAATGGTTATATCGTAGCCAATATTTAAATATAGCTTAGAAATATTTTATACAAGATTTGTTTATTTGTTAGTATAAAGACAAATCCCGCACTAGGCATAATGCCTGTATCGCGAGGGATTTAACAAACATGCAAACAACGACCACAAAAAAATACCTAGCCGCGAAACAATCATCTGCAAATCACATTTATATTCCGTGTGGGATTCAAACGCACAACATTCGGCGTAGTGTCGAGGCTTCTACGTAAATCAGTACATCCATCATCTGTGCAGTCAAAATATTCCTATGAACCTAATATAAAATTTATTTTAAGCTTATCTTCTCTTATCTTAGGAGGTAATATTCCCGCTCATACTAATTGATACGATAAAAAGTGATTGCTTAACCAAGCTATCGTAAGAACAAGAATGTTAACAATTTCACACGGACGAAGTTTTCAGTGTTTTTTCGATATTGCGTGGGAAATATCTATGAATGCATAAATCTATTATCGTTTGCGTGCCAATACTCCCATGAAAAGTGTTATCTACATTTCAGTAAGGGTGCATGATAATACTTTAACATACAGATAGGGATACAAATAGGAAAATATGTTTACCATCTAATTACGAAATAATGTAACAACAAGAGTAATGTATGTATATAATAATTGGCATAAAAATCGTAAATTTATTTTCAGTACTTTCTGTTTAATTTCTAATCTTAGACTTTAAATAGTCGCATTATTACCTAGATTACGTAATCAAATATATACGCGAACATTTATTTCACATATTTAATTTCCATCATGTATCCACAAGTACATACATTCGAAAGCCATTGATATCTGAATTTCACTTGTTGTGTCTGCAAAGTAGTCAACAAAACGTATAGAGGTCACGTGATAGTACCCCATGTGGGTTTTTTTACATATACATTGTCGCTCCACCTTATCAAGCCTATGACGATAACATTTCTTCGTTTAACCAACTCAAATTGAATCGTTTCGGTTTATGTGCTATCAAGCACGCGAACACATTGTAAATCAAATTTTATTACTTCATACGTGTCAACGGTGAATAACCTTTTTCTAGTGTAATAGCTTCATTTGATTTTATTTTTGTTACAGGCTTGATCCACCCGCTGCACAGACACAATACCAAATGGAGAACAAAAAAGTAGCACCGGCCACGCAACAGCCGCTTACACAGCAACATCTTATGGCACATCACGTTCATCCTGATCAGATCTACGCACAACAACATCCACAACTAACCCACTTAAGTTCTTCACAAACAGGCCAAATACAACCAAATGGCGTCATGCACCAATTGTTACAGAGTCAGTACCACTCAAACATGAATGCACGGTCTCCGCTCCTTGAAAATAGACACGATTTATATGGTACTGGTCATAAGCACGATTACGCTAGACACTATGGAGCTAACGATAACTATAACTATCCTCAGTCTCCTCCTAGGCACGAACGAACCGAAGTGCACACGGATCATAATGTAAATCACGAACTACTCCACAATATCCCTAAGGGATACAATGCGGAAGTGTACCAAGATTATTTAAAACGCAACCCACCGAAAGATACCAACCAAATATACCAAAATCACCAACCTACGTATAGGCCTAATGTTAATCCTAATCAGTATGGATCAAAGCCATATCTTCCATATTCCAGTAGAATAGGACCACAGAGTAATACAGAGCTACTGCGGCGACAGTACAGTGAAATCCAGCAAATGAAACTGCAACAACAGCTTCACTACCAGAATCAGGCACAAATGCATCAACAGCAGAAGTTTGCTGAGCGACAACTGTTGCTACAACAAATTCATGGTGTTCAACCTCCACCGAACTTACAAAATAGCATATACTCTGATGGTTCGTATAGAGATTTAGATCGATACAGTAGTAAAAATGACTTCAAAGAGTTTAGTAGTCATGACATACAAAAAGATATCGATAGTTTCGCAAAGAATAATGAGTACAAAGCATACGAAAAGCAAAGACAATACCAGGAGTCGCAATGGCAGCAACAGCAAGTTGAATATCGAGAACAAGAACAGTACAGAAGACCGCAAGAAATAGATAAAGGAAAAAGTCAGTCTCCGCCTTCCGATTATAATAATCAAAGTCAAAAGCATAACGTCAGTGTAGTATCGCCTATGAAGTCAAGCGAATCGAGTACTCCTAGCGTCAAGTCACCATCTACTGACAGTAGAAGAAGTAGTGGTGGTAATCAAGCCTTGCGGTCGCCAATAGCACAACGGATACCTTCGGCTCCAGTTACAATGTCTGGAATTCTATATAAACAAGGATCAGATGGACTAAAAGTTTGGAGGAAGCGATGGTTCGTCTTATCGGAATATTGCTTATTCTACTATAAAAGTAAGTAATTTATTTAGTCAATTAGAATCATTATGAGAGAATGAAACAAACACGCTTATCATGTATAATTTTATACTGTTATGTAGACTTCCATTTGCTTTATGAATAAACAATGGAGCTTCTCTTGTTTTAAATTTCCCTATATTGTGATATAAAGACGAGTTTTTATTACCACAGGTCAAGACGAAGAGAAACTTCTTGGATCAGTGCTTTTACCTTCATACAAAGTTTCTGGTTGCACCGCTGAAGACAAGGTATTGCGCAAGTTTGCGTTTAAACTTGAACATGCAAATATGCGGACTTATATTCTTGCGGCGCCCGATCAGGAAGCTATGATGAAGTGGGTTAAGGCGTTGACCATGGCCGCGCTTATGCAAAGCCCTAAGTAAGATTTACTTGATTATAATTTTGATAATTATCAGTAGCCATAGTATATTTTATATTATTGTCTATGTCTGCCTATGTTATAAACGATAATATGCATACATACATACATAGATTCACGCCTGTTTCCCAGAGGGGTAGGCAATGACTACGGAATTTCATTTGCTACGATCCTGACACACTTCTCTGGCTTCATTCACTTTCATCACATTGCTCATACACGCTCGGCGGTTTAAGGTGCTCTTAACCTGGCCTTTGTCTAGAACGTCTCCGATCTGATCGAGAAACGTTCGCCTAGGTCTTGCCCTTGCGACTGTTCCATTCACACCAGCCTTATAAACTTTCTTAGTCAGTTTTTTCTTGTCCATTCTTTCTACATGCCCAAACCAGCAATAATATGAAGGAATAATATTTCAAAATATTTGTAGATACGATTTTATAAGTCTTTTTATAAATAAATTTCTATTTGCAGTGAACAGCCACAAAAACAAAGCGACCGGACAGCTTCAAAACCAGAGGTGGGTATTATTGTAAGCACGTATAATGTACCGGTGCAGGTGATCAGTAATTAGTTTGTCAGAGCGGAACCAAGGACAGCCATTACGTCGTCGTTATAACTGCAGATAATAGTGCAGATATCGCCGTAAATTGATTGTAACATTAACAGCCTGTTTAGCATTTTATTGATATATATACTATAATTGTTAGTTAAATAGTGAAAAAGACTTTATTTTTATTTTACAGGATGCCGATGAAATACCCACGTATGCTAATGCGCCGCCCAAACCAAGACGCTCCAATGAAGGTTACAATTCGCCGAGCCCTGATATGTAAGTATTAATCAAAATTGTTATATTGTCCCACATTAGAGAGTATTACTAGACAAACTATGCACATACATTATCAATTTTAAAACATTACAGGTACGATCCAAACTACGATTTACTCAAAAAGCCAGCATCACACTACAGTCAAGGCACAAGTCACCCACGATATCAAGACCATCTAAACTACCCAGCCAGTCCAAACCAAGAGTCCACATACACTCGCAGTCCGCAGTCTCCACCGCCAGTACAGCTTCAAACACAGTATCAAACAAAACGACCTTATGATACGCAACATCTCTCTCTGCCATTAACAAATACTGTCACCGATAAACTTGAGAATAGTCAGCCAAGCACATCAAGTATGTATCAATCTAATCCACAGTCACCTTACTTTGATAGGAATCGGAGTCAGCAACAAGTGGCACCGGAAAATACAGAACAAGTTTACGACAGACAGCCGCAACGAAATCCATTCCTACAAGATACGACGCCTCAAGGAGAAATGTTATCTAAAAATAATGATATGCATACCAGAAATTCTTCTAATATCCAGGAAGAGCAAGCACAATCGGCTCATAATGAGACTGGGTCTGAAAATCGAAATAACTCTAAAACCAATGTCGATTCGAACGCCTATAATAAAGATGTATATGGCGAACTGAATTCAAGACCTAGCAGGGCAGGTAGTGTTATTAATGAGAGATTGTTAGCAGAGAGACGAACACCTGATGCTTATGGTAGATCTACATCTATGGCAGCGTACAATAAAGGGAAGATTGGAGATTATGAGGACGTGTATGGGCAGTACGCTACTGACAACGAATATGGGAAAACTTATGCGAAGTCATCAAATCCATCTCAAGATCGTGATGGTGTTAGTATTTCTAGTCATCAACAACATCAACAAAAGCCATCTGGAAACTATGTAAGTTATGTTTTTACAGTGCTTATTTTATTCGTTTGTTTAATAATGTTTTATTTATTACTCATCCTAATCCAATGTTCGTTTTAGATACAGGAGAAAACTTTTAGTGGGCCGTCAGTCCTAAGGAGAAAGAAAATGCAATCAAGTGGAATTCAACCTCCAATGCCTAGGCCTCATAGTGCAGATTTTCTAGAGTACGAATCTAAGGCTGAGATGTTAAACAAAACTGCCCCTGCTCGAACAGCATACGACTCGTATAAAGAACCACAACGACCTAAATCTAGTTTAGATATAAACTCTTATTACGATCCTAGCTCTGATAGATATTATTCAGAAGAAAGTTATGCCGAAAAAATGCGGCAATCTGCACAATATTTACAACAGGGACTAGTAGCGGGTACAAGAAATATGGAAATTCCTCTCGCGAAATATGCTAGTGGTTTAGCAAAAAAGCAATTGAGCACTGCATATTCTCAAATGACAAATAATAATTATGACGCCGAATTTAATACAAACAGGGACAATGTTAGTTACCATTCTAAATATGGTGATATGGAAGGGTTAAACTCTAATTGGACATTAAAGGAGAAAGTTGAAAATCAGAAAGATTATTTGAACAGGAGCGGGAGCGTAATGAGTGATGGTTCTAATGTTAGTGGCTATGTCAAAGATGTCGCTAGATATGATGTTACAGCTGAAGGTTTTATGAGGTCTGCGAGTGCAAGGTTGCCTTCTACAGGCAATGAAAAAGAGGGTGAAAAGAAAGTCCAGCAGGTAGAGTGATTTTATTTTATTTGCGAATTTGGTGTTGATATTAGCATAAACGTATATTGTATATGAATTTATTACATTATATTGATTATCACATTTTTATCCTAGTTAAAACAGCATACATTTATATTCTTTCAGCGAGAGGAATCAATGAAACGATTGCTTGAATGGAAGCAACGCATGCTACAATCACCATTAACTAGAAAAAGTACTCCTGCCACAATATCTTTAGCGAGATCTCTGAACCAAAGTCGTCAGTCTCTCAGATCAGATCAATATAAACCTAAAACCTACACAAATGCTTCATACAACAGTTATTCTTCTGACGATGAAGGTATGTTTCTAGATTTATATTTAAATGATCGTTGTAATATATTTATATATGATGTGTTTGTAGGTAGTTCTTATTTTGTAGCATGACCTAAATAAAATATCCTGAAATATTGGTATTAAAAGTTATATTCAGAAAAGCATGGACCGTCTATTTATAAATTTATTAATTATAATATTTTTGTGCATGAATAAAAAGTTCGAATTATTTTTAAAAGTAAAACCGATTCTACAATTGTATTATATAAATTGCGTAATATATAGAATTAACATGCTAATAGAAAATTATTTTAAAATAGTTTTAAAATATATCGATATTATACCTTGAAAACTTAAATTCAAATCCCGAATCCATACATTTTAAACCATCTATCAACAATTAATTTGGGCGCGAGTAATTCTGTTTTCATTCCTAAATCCTTTACATAATTAAAACTATAAAAATGCCATTAAGTCAAAAATAAATTCATTATTATTATTATTATGTATAATCTATTATCATATACATGGAACCTGCAGTAGCATTATGATGACTTCGCTTTGCGGAGAGGTACCTTCCTGCCTGCGGGGACATTTTGCCACTAACATCATTTTACTGGTTGACTATCCGGTGGTGGGTTATAAAAACTAGTATTTGTTGGTTTTATTTTGAGTAGTTTGCATCACTCTAACACTCGAAGCGAACTCTACTAACATTTGGTGACCATTAGGAAAACTTTAAATCATTATTATGTATTGAATAATTACTATTGATATAGTAATTATCGGTTTCACTTTTGCACCTCAGAGGAAACACCGGGCACTGATCTGCAAAAACCCAGAGATATGCAGGCAGGAAGGTTTCATAAAGTGAACCTTACAAGTCCTAACATTATGCGACCTATAACCCCGCACGCGCCTATCGATGATCAAATAAAGCCAGAAGATTCTAATGAAGCGGAAAACATAACTAATAGAGTTGAAAATACCTACCAAAATATCCTTTGTACAGTATCTGTACCAAAAGTAGACTTAGATAGTGAAAGTATTGAGGAAGAGTATGAAAATAATACTAGTCTACCCGAACAGGCCGAATATTCAGCTAATATACAAGAAGAGGGATATGAAACAAACGATAGTGAGGCAGAATCCGAGACGCAAATTGAATATACAGATAATGATTTAGACGAAGTGTTACTTCAGTCTGACGAGGAGACTACAAATGACATTTTAATTAGTAATATTAACGCCAGTGAAAACGAAACCGAAGATGCTACAGAAGAATCTGAGATTAAGCCGGCAACGCCTCCAGTTTGCCCTCCGATTCCTGGTGAAAACCATTATCTACCTATGAGCCCTCGAAAAATATCGGTAAATGAACCACCGCATAAAGCTATATTTGAAAGTTTGAGTGTATTTGACCAGTCCATGCCTCAAAGCTATGAAGACAATCCATATGTTGAGATGAATATTGGAAACGAAGAAGAAGATACTCAAACGTATGAAATAGTTTGTGTTAATAATGGAAAAGTTGAACCAGTTTACATGGAGCTTAATAATGTAGTGTCTAATGAAAATAAACTCAAAGATTGTAGTACGTTGCCAGCAAAGCCTTTGGATATAGCATCGAATTTCGCTGACTCTAAGAATCAGACATTGAAACGAGTTACTAAGACTGAAAAGACTTCTAAAGAAAAGTTGGAATGCCTAGATATCGATGACGAAACAAATAAAGAAGCCTCTTTAGATACGCCATTTAGTAGGTTTAGTATTTCTGACACATTTCGTCCTGCTTCTTATTATTTAAGTGACAGCATAAATACTAAAGATCAACATGATAGTTCTGATAGTGAAATTCTTTCACCTCCACCAGTACCTACTTCGTCTCCTCCTTGTGATGATTTATCTGATGATGCTTTGTCCAAATATATATTAGACAAATTGGACAAGTCAGATATGTCACAGGATAATTCTATTTTGAAAATGTTAACATGCGAAAACCAAAAGATGAACACTGTCAAAAGAAAAACAACGTCGCTTATGATTTACGGCAGTCGAACATCAATACATGATACACTTTCTAGGGGCGAGAAAATTCGTAATAGCAGAGCTAGTCTTACTAATGACAGAAATATATCTACGAATTTATTAAGTAGTACCTTACTGGATTACAACCATTCAAGTAGTATAGAAACAGATTCTTTAAGAAGTTGCAGTGCAGATAGAGGATCATCTCGACTTTCGCTAGAGTCGGATGTTAGTAGTAAATTTGACATAGCACCGTCAAATATGTCTTCTGAAGTAACTAGTTTAAATGAGAGTGAGTTAGCTGTAGACTTCAGACACTCATCTAGTTATCGAGATTTAGAAATGATGATTAAAAGAAGACCACTTTCAGATGATTCATTGTTTGAATTGGTTAAGGCTGAAATACCTATGCATAATAACGATGTACCGACTTATGTCGATCTGGATAGATATTTAGATAATTTACAACCTAGTACAAGTGACGGACTTCACCACCACTTAAATAGTTCTGCACCCGAATCATCTAATTACAAGGATAATGTCATTCAAGCAGCTCTACAAACTGTAACTCACAGTCGTTGCTCGAGTACTCCCGTAAATCACAATAGTAGACTAAACAGTTTTGGAAGCAGGAATTCAGTGGGATCCCAGATTAGACACATTAGTGAACAAACAGCTAATTACATGAGTTCACAAAGTTCGTGTAGCTCATCTGGAATACCAAGGTCACCAATGTCTTATTATTGTAAAAATTATGATGAAGAAAAACTACTTAGTAAGAATTTAAATAATGACGCCCTTTCCGATAAAGTAAAAGAATTTGAAATCGAAAAAATACCCATTAGAACAGGCAATGAAACTAATGCTTCTTCAACTTCAACGGGTTTTCATAGCAGGGAAAGTTCTACTGAGCATAGTGCACCATATTACTATTCTGACCTATCTTCACAAGAGCATATCAATGTTTTGCCTACTTCTCATTACTTGAAAAATACTAATCTGCATCGCAAACTAAATAATCAAAGACGTAGGGGTCCATTACATAAGAAAAATGATATCTCACATATTCATAATCCTATTAGAAACAATCAAGTTGTAATGTCTGAACCATCTTTTGAATTAGCTGCTTCGGCCAGGAGCGTATCCGTGGAGTTTTTAAGCGCAGCTGATAAAGATCCTGAAATCGACATGAAAAATATATACGAGTCAACTGGCGCCAGAAATTCAAAAATTCCAGAGTCAATGAACCTATCAGGACTTGGCTGTAAAAGAAATTCAAGCAGTAATAGTCATCATGAACAATCATCGTTGGATTCTAATGCTCTGAACGCAAGTGCTTTAATAAAGTTGTCTAGTACAAGCATGTCATCACACTGTAGTGGTAATTCATCGAATACTGTTTACTATGATGCTGAAGCTGATACTGGTGCTTATGAAAATGTTATATGTCAAGGAGACAAACACTGGGATGAAGATTCATTATGGAGAGATAATTTAAGACGAGTATCTCACAGACATGCTCGCTCTATGGATGACTTAGATTCAATGCCCGCAGGAACATCGTTATCTGCGAAACTGAATTTAGAAGCCTGTGGCATGAACAGCATAAAGAGAGTAAAAAAGGATACAATAAATAAAATTAGTAGAAATGTTACATATGTTAATTGTGATATACAAGGGCGTGCTTTTAGAGGTAGAGAAAATATCGCAAGTTTTCATTGCCATTTGCTTGAGGAAGAACAAAAATTGGATGAAAATGATGTATACGTAAGCCTCGCAGAGAGTGCCGAAATGGCTTTAGAACATAATGATGAAGGAGTTTACGAACAATTGGCAGTAGATTTATCGAATAATCCTATTATGCTCAGAAATAAAAGGGATAGCGTTAATGTCGAAGAAAAGCACAAGAAAAAATTTGAAATTGACCGTGAAAAGCTAAGACAATGGGATTTAATGTCAAGTGGGTTAATGAAGGGTAGAGCTGGTCGCGTGCGGGGTATGGGCGCTAGTGCGGGCATAGGAGATGCTGCCTGTAGTACGGACACTGGAACTGACAGTGCAAGCAATGAAGGTATCCTCTAACATTCTATGGTCCCGTAAGGTACACTATGTAAGTTATATTTCTATTACAATATTAAAGCAAAGCAAAGTCATTGTTTAATCTACTTTGAACTGTAAATAATTTGGCATTTTTACGTTTTTTATTGTTTAATAAAGAATTTAGTTTTGGTTGAAAGGAATAGGGTTTAAACACGATAAGGTGTAAAACGAAAACCAGCATGCGACTTTAACATGGATTGTGTTTTTGTAAATAGTATTGTACTAATACGCGTATCGAAGCACACTTTATCATGTTTTGCCATTAACTTCAGTATTAAAATAACAAAACAAAAAGGAGAATTAAACCTGTTTTACAAATTAAAAGATACTTATGTATTCATTACAACAATTCTTTCAGCTTCTATGACAATGTCAGGCACGCATATGGAAACTGGTACAAATAATAACTCAACGAATCAGCAAGCATTGTCCAAGAAAGCTTTTCTCGGCAGTAATACATCTATTGGAAGGAACAATCGGGATGCCAACATACCAGTGCGGGCGGTAAGCCCAAGGGTCAGATGGGTAGAAGACAAGACTTCCAATGATCATTATGGCTCGCAACAAATGTCTACGTCTCAACAGAACGTAAGTTGCATTTGCGATTGTTAATGAAAATAGTAATGTATTCGTTTTGTTACTGCTATATATGTTATATTGATGAATTACAGTTACATGCGTTGACAACAACTGAAGATTCTTGGGCATCAACAAGATCACCTTCTAGAGCTTCTCAGCAGCCTATAAGAGCTGTTAGTCCAAGAATTCGAAGGAATACTGAAACCGACGATATGGTAAGATTCATCACGGTTTACCAAGGTGTTAGTTACATGTATTTTTGTTCACATTATGGATCGTTTTATTTGATGTTTTGTAATTTGTTGCTTTATCATTTGTGTTGCATTTTATACTACCAAAATAGCAAAGAGGGGTGCAGCAGTTAAGTTTGACGGAACAGTTGAGCGAGATTCCTACCGCCGGTGAGCTTCTGGGTCGAACTCACGAAGAGTTGGTGTTACTCTTAATTCAATTGCGGAGGCGTCACGCTGCCACTCATCGCGCCATCGAGCAGTGTTGCGCCCAAATCCGTAGCATTGAGGTGTTTGTTTATGCTTTCTATTTATTTGAGTTGCAGTAGATGTAGTTATAATAATGTCTAGTATATACATGGTAGTGACGTATTTTTTTTGTTTTTGTATAGTTTGGTTTTACATTAGTTAGAATTCAATTCATGTCATTCACATATAATATAAAACCTGAGATATGACCGATGTTGGTTACACATCATTTATTTAAACAAGAACTTTTACTTTTGCAGGACTGCCTCAGTTCTTTAAAAGCAATGGAACGCGAAGAAAGTCTTCAACGCTTAGAGCAGCTTAAAGTTCAATTGATGGAATTGGAACACCAGTATGAAAAAAGCAAACCGCTTGTCCAACTGGTCGATAACATGGTAAAATTGGGTTCTCTGTATAATAGACCTGGTTCAACTATAGAACGCCTCGAGAGAAATCAGAGGTTGAGGCAAAAGGTTTTGGCTGAGCACGCTCTTGAACAACAAAGGTACAGCTTATTTTTATGCTGATAGCACGTTCTGCACATGCAATTCTATGATTTAAAATATTACTATTTCTGTTACAGATGGTTAGAAAGTGTTGCTGCTGGCAAACCTTTGGAAACAGAAGCGGCGAGAGCAAGAGTTGCTGAACTGTGGGCACTGGAACAAGAACTAGCTGACGAAGCCGCCATATTACAAGGCATGAAAACTGATAAAGATGCAATTGAAAATTTACTTTCTGGTAAGCAGTTACTAGAATTGTATAAGTGTATCTTATTGTTTTTAAACGAGTTAAGACAACATTAATTACGAATTTATGTAATACTAGCTTTTGCCCGCGGCTTCACTTGCGTAATAGTAGGTTAGGTTATGTTAGTAACAGTAGGTACTTTAAAAAGAAATATAAGATCAGTTGAGTAGTTTTTGAGTTAAGTTGTTACAAATATACAAGAAATCAAATCTTTCCTCTTTATAATATTAGTATAGATTGTAAGTCTGATAAAATATTATTTGTTAATCAAAATTGTTAAATATTTTCAGGAGTTCGTGGCAAATTTTCGGACGGTGTTCACAAGAGCGATCTGTCAGTTGAAGTAAACACTGCAGCTATGACTCGAAGAGCTCCAGCAAATAATAGTGGTTCTGGAGGTGGTCTCGAAGCAGAGTTGGCACGGGTGCAAGAGATGTTGGCGCACAATTCTAAGGTTTATAAGGTTTTCGTCTATATCATGCACTTTTATTTTTATTTATTTAATTAGTTTAATATATTTCATATGAGTATTCTGTTTTATTTTCCAAAGCACGCCTTATGATGTAGAACTGTGTAAATTGTATTATTATAAATAAGTATGCTTAGTGCGTTTCTTTTTAACATATCAGCATACAACGAATATATCTCAAAGGACTTATGGGCGGTGCATGTTATAATAGCGGTTTATTTTCTTCCTAGACTGTGGTCGAATTATGTTCATGTGTGTGTATGCAATAATGCAATAAAATCATAACCCTAGACTATAATATATTGATTATTGTTACAGAAACTGGAGCAGACCGTGGCAGACAATGCTCGACTGGAGCGTGAACTACAACAACTTCGAAGGGCCTTGCAGGCGCGAAGGGCTGCCGGCCCACATCAACATCACGCGCAAATGTCAAATCCCACGGCTATGCTTGAGGACGGTTCGTACATCTCAATATTTTCCAAATCCACACAAATATTAAATAAAAGAAGTCTGTTAATTACGGTTTTACGGCAAACGACAACGGCAAGGGTTCAAGCTGAATGAATTTTATTAGAATCTATATATTGGTATACAAATTCTAATAAAATGTAATTAGCTTGAACCTTTGTCGTTGGCTCTGCACCTGAACTTACTCCGGTCGTCCGGTGAGACGTCTTATCGCCTACGAAGAATATTTGGTCTTACCATCTTACTCCATAAACCACAGTTCTGTTTTCAAGATTTCGCAGTAGTAGCAGTTGTACTTAGCTGTATTATATGTTATTGGCGAAGTGACATTATAGTGCGAAATGTAAATATTGGGAATCGTATGACTGTATTATATGGATATACAGCCGTTCAATTCTTTAAAGGTGTTAGTCAAAATAGGATTTTCACTTGTATGGTATCGCCTAGTTTTTATGCGTTTTCAATCTACCTATTCATTTTTTTTTATAATTTAATCTGATCGTATTCATTTATTTCGAATTGCAGAAGTGTCACGTGTCCAGCAACTTGTGTCTGCGTTACAACGTCAACGTCAAGAATTGAGCCGCGCTGTCAGACATTTGACGCAACAGTCGCATGCGCTGCAGACTACGCATAATGCTATGCCTGGTTAGTAAAATAATAATTTCGTTAATACATATATCGGATGTACCTACTCCGTATTTATGTAGTAGATCAACGTAATTTCGTATCATAGATGAACCTACTTCTGGTAAAAGTTTAGAGTCCGTGCTCTTACTGCCAATTGATTGACTGTCAACCTCAATTACAATAATTCGAATTGTAATATTTACTTAGTAGCCGGACAAGTAAAGTCTTGATGCTATTTACAGGCAAACGTCGCCCAATTTCGTGCTGGCAAGAAACCAATCTCGACACTGGTCATACTATCGACCACGGCCAGTCTGACTACGATTATGATATCGGTGCTTTATTCCCACCCGGACATTATGAGCCTATCAATGTTGAAACTCCATTGTTCGTGGATACTAGGGGACCTGGAAACGACGTTACTTCTCCTTTGAACAGTGAAGATATGCAACATGCTGGGTTCAGTAAGTTCATACGCAATGCATAGCACGTGTTTTATTTATAAATGCACTTCAAAAATCTTATTAACATAGTATGCATTGAATGCCATATTAGTGTCGGCTTGAAGTATCAGAAATATAGTGGGAACCTATTTATTTTTCAAAAAGAAAAGCACAAATTTTTTAGTTTTATCTTCTTAATTTCTCTATTGTGATTCATTTCAGATACTCTCACCAATGTTGAAAAGCAAGAAATTAAAACCGTTCGCATCGTAAAACGGGAAAGCGAAAGACGTCAACGAGATAGGGAACGTTCTTTGCAACCAATGTCCGACTGGCCTTCAAACAACATCACTGCTAACCTCGACCAGTTCTTAGAAGAGGAACTCATACAGTCTGTCAATTACTCACGATCCTCATCTTTACCGCGTGGTGATAAATACGAACATTACTATCCACAACCGGAACAAACTTACTTACAGCCTAACATGGACCTCAGCCCCAAATATGTTTCAAGTCCATCTCTATCGAACTACGATTACTCGCAAAATATGTCTTCACTTAGCAGTAGCTACCACAAAAGTTACGACAGATCTGGTTACGATAGAACAATGTCTTTATCCACACAGTATTTGAATAGTCCCACGGATAGTTCTAGGACGTTGACTAATGATCCTCTGTCAAAGACCAGCAGCGTGGTAAGCTTAACGAGGTCGCACATGGAGCTATCGCCAATCTTCAAGAGTGAGGCTGCTAAGCAGATTATAACGGAGATGTCAGGTGACGCCCCAAAGAATAGCTCGTTGCACAGGAGGCAAGTCCCGAAAGAAAAACGAAGACATTACACGGCGCCGCATCATTTGAGCGCAAAAACATTGAATGAGATGCCAAAAGATACGTACAATCAAGATGTAAGTTTATTATTTATTTTAGTAGAAATATGTTGACTTGAGAATGTGCAGGATTTATATATTATCTATAAAAATAATAATAATATCAGCCCTGTATTTAACTGTCCAACTGCTGGGTATGGGCCTTTTATGAGCGGGAGAAGGGTTAGGCCATAGTCCACCATGCTGGCCCAGTGCGGGTTGGCAGACTTCACATGTATATCTTCGAAAACATTACGTAGAACTCTCAGACATGCAAAGGAACCTGCATGTCTGAGAGTTCTCCATCACGATGTTTACCTTTACCGTTAAAGCAAGCGATAATTAACTATTTTTATACGCATATAAGTTAAAAAATCCTGAAATGCGCGTCCTGGGATCTAACTTGAGAACTCTACGTGGCACTAGGGCCATAGATAAGACACTATTTACAGAGACTAGGGCTCCCTAACTAGGCTATTGTTGCATAGTATCTACGAATAATAGTATTAAATTTTTTTTAATTAATATTATATCTGACATTTTAGTATCTACACATGACATTTAATACTGTATTATTTGACACACTTTTATTATTTTGGTTTTGAACTTTATGGCAATTTTTGTCTTTGAATTTAATGAAATATTGGATACGATTAATTAAATTATTTGTATTTAGGCAAAACATGAGCATATATTTCTTTTAACACCATGCATTTTATGTTATATATTATATATTATTGATGTGTGACAAATGAACACATGCCGCTTGCCATTGGCTGCGCCTGGGCAGGGCCGCGCGGCGGACGACGCGGACCTGGAGCGCGCGCTGCGCGGCGCGGCGCCCGACGTGGTGCGCTCGGCGCTGCCGCCGCGCGCGCTGCGCCTCGCCGACACCACCATCGACCAGCTGCTCGCCGCGCCGCAGAAGATACTCATACCCGAGCGGTACATCCCTGAGAAGGTACACTTACTATCATCACTTACAAACAATTTTAATAAGTTCCCCTCATTCGTGTGCTTGAACTGCGTGACTTGAGCTATGATAATATTGTTTTATTAATATGGTTCATCAATCATCGTGGCTAAAATAAGAAGAGAGTTAAATATATATTTAAGTTTTTTATTTATAAATTTACTTCCAGCCACCGGAACTGTCTCCGGAGGAGCAACAAAAGAGACAAGAGAAAGTGGAATCGATCAAAAAAATGTTAACCGGCTCATCAGCAGATCCCAGCAAGGTAACATTAGTAACTTTTTATATAAATCTACGTTCACTTCCGAACGTAGGTGTATTTATGAAGCGTAACTTCCTGACAGATAATGACCATAAGCAACTCATTCAACGAATAAATTATGGCCATTTCCGATTACTGACATTGGTTTAGCATTAATGAGCTGAATTGTTTCATGATCAGTATGTATGTTTGTTAAATGCGACACAATTTCAAATTCTCTTCCAACTTTTTGTGCGTCGCTTCTTCATAGTTTTCCTTCATAAATAATTAACATTTGGACATTCATATTCAACAAAACTAAACCATGTAGCTATTTGCATAAAATTGTACATTCAATGTATCGACTTCATCCATCACTATACAAACAGTGCACCCTGTATTCGCTCGCTCTGCTTTCGTTGTTGTTCTGAATGATCTTTTTATTCTTTCTGCATGATCATTCTTGACTCTATACAAATTACCACTATCTAAATATTACGTACTTATAAATAGATCGGTGATTGCAGATAGAAACGTTTAAAAAACAACATGACTTGTATTATAACCTGCTGTCAAGATAAAAATCACGGCTTTTTGCCAAATAATAATGAATAATATGTTTATATGTATAACGACAGCTGTAAGCGTTGCATGATTAGATCCCTGCTATTCTTGGTGGATAGTCAAACAACAAAAAATGGTCTGCAATTTAGTAAGATATGTTCTATCTGCAAGCACCGCGCGCTTGTATAGCCGCTTAGAATGTTGGCTGTAAATATGTAAACGGCACAGTCCTACATGTGTGTGCTTGTATGATGACCGTTAGAGTCCGGACGCTGATGAGAAGCGGCAACGGGAGCACTTGCTACAAATGAACCAGATACTCGCCAAGCAGGTGACTGAGATGAGCAAAATCATCGCCGGTAAGGACAATGCTTGTTTATAGTTTTGCGTGTCACTTTTATAACATTAGATTGGATGTTGTTTGATGTTAACTTTGTTTCCATAATTCCTGAACTATTTTCGTATTGATATGTTTTTTGATAGAAATAAATTCGTAGTAGATATACCTACATAGATTTTATACTATCTACTTTAATATGCCATCCTTTTTTATAAGTCTTTTACTATTTTATAATCATTTCTTTACATGTATGTTCTGGATTGATGGAATAAGTTTAGTACATTAAATCGTCGAAGTAGTTAATCTCTTCTACATTTTTACTGCAACATTGTTATTATCTTATTTTTAATTTCTTTATAAAGTTATTGACATTTAATGTACGTTAATAACTCATTACAAATTAATTGTTGATATGATTTAATTATATAATTATTTAAATTGAATATAATGACTATAGCATCGACTTCTTAATGTTCAATATCTTTTTAATTTATTATCTTACAGAATTGTTATTTGATGCTTCTACTTTTGTGTATCAAAATTCAATTCTAAATGTTTGATGTGACTAACCATCACGTGTGTTCACGCCAGCAACTGTTTGCTTGATGTCGTTTGTCCCGTTTTGTGCAGGAACCAACACTGACCAAGGACCGTCTGCATCCAACCACTGATTAGCCATACACTTACATTATACACACAAGCACATTCCACTTCCACTTTACCCACATACATAGCATTTGCAAAATATACAGATTTATATTTAACTAGCATATAATTATATTAAATTTCTACATAATTATGTATATTCTCATAACTTTTTTATGTTTATATCGCTTGGAGTCCCTCAAATTTTAACATGTAAGTAAATTGGCTATTCAGACGGTCCTTAGAAGATGCCTACTACCCAGTGTGTTGCGGCATGGTTTCATTTATGTGCATTTTGTTGTGAGTAGTTCACTTATTTAAGCATTTAGTTTAATTTTAATAATTTTAGTTGCATTGTTCTTTTGAATTTTGTTGTATTTTGTGATGATTTTTCTATTATAATTGATAAAATTATTTTTTAATGATCCTAATATTATACTTTTCATTTACAGTGAAAGCATTAGAAGAACTACCCCAGAATGGCAATGGTGATGACTTGGATGATCGGTCTCCGGACGTAGAACTACCAATATATCAACAACGGGACAACTTTTTCACGTAATGTAAAGATTTGTTGTTAAGTGACAAAGACGAAAAATATTTCGGACCTATTCACGAAGAATCTTATAATGCTGTGTAACTTTAACGAGTTCTTCGAATTTGGTCCAATAAAATCAAATATAATATATTATCATATAACCTGGTATTTGGCTGTCCTTGGCTTAATGAACTTTATCTTTGGCGATCAAACTAGCATGTACCTACTTACTGGTTATTATTATAATTTATTAAAATGTATAACCAAGCTGGGCTTTAAATAAAATAAGCTGTCAATGTAGGTTCAATTAATAGAAGTAAAAGTAAACATTTTTTTTAATGTTTGTAGATCAAATATATAAAGCACTTTATTAGAAATAGTAAAATATATTTGAAACTACTCTTCATAATTATTTTAAAATTACTAGATATGTCATTAACTTAATTCTTATAACTAACGATTTGTGATGTGAAATTATGAAAAGCCGATGTTGGAATTTGACCGCAATTGAAATTATAACTAATATTTAAATCGCAGTAAAATATAATAATTTACCTATGTTATCGAAGCTATATGACACCACAACCATAACTATAAACAAAATAGGTAGCTTATATATTGATCAAATTGATTTAGAACTTGCATAGTGCTTGCCACATATCTATAAAATAGCATATCAATAATAAATTGCTTAAATTACATAGGTTTGGTATAATTTTTGTAGCGTTTGCTCAACATTGTGGACATTCCTTAATATTTAGGAACATAATATTTCATAAATAGCATACTGTTATTTAATTTTTTGAGCGCCTTGATGTATCGGTGTATGTGTGTTTGCTGCACGGCGTTCAATGTGTTAAGAAACATATATCGATTAAATAATATGAGTTTATCGCTGAATTTGGTTATGACATGGGCACACATACCTGTACACATTGTGTGATACTGTGACCGCATATTACCAAATAGAAATACAAATCAACATATACTCTCATTGAAAAGATGCTCATCTAGCATAAACGCGACGAGTTTAGCGTTATGCTCATATTGATTTTTGTATGTAATACAAGACTTCTATGTAAAGGGCCTTGAATTATTGTTGTTGAAGAGTTAAGATGTATAGCGAAATGTACCTAGAAGACATTATTGTATACAGTTGCCATGTTTATTAATTAGAAAGTGCACATTACAATTATTTAATATTAGTTATGAGTAACGAATAACAATGCGTTTTAGTATTATTTCGTTAATTTCTCTGTATTTTAATGTAAATAGTAAAATTTTAGTTATTTTATATTTTGTGTACTTATTGGCTTTATAAGTTTGTTGTATGCAGTTAGCTCGTCAATTACTTTTGTACCTAGTATTATATGGACTTATGTAAAAAGATTATGTATTAAAATATTAAATAACTTGCTTGACTTTGTTTAGTAGCTGAAGCAATGAATTGGTTTGTGATGCAAATATACGTGTCATGTACAATTAAAATATGTCGAATGCTTATTTCTAAAATATTTATGCTGCACTCCTGTCAACACTAGATATTATTAATAATTAATTAATTGATGATCTAAAGAATCTTATAATTGCAATGATTACATTTTGTAATCAGTTCTAACGATTTTCATATTAATTGAATACACCACGATGCCACCAAATAAAATCCTAATTAAATAATGCAAAATGGATTTCATTGCAAAAGTAATTCTACATAGTAATCGTATTGATGTCTAACATATGTATAAAAGCTTTAAGTATTCCTGCCTAAAATAATGTCATGAATAGATGATAAACACTCGTTGATTCCTCATTCATTAGCATTCTCACCTCTCAAAATTATTATAGTACCTATAGATAAATATTGTTCATGCTGTGGGAAAGTGATTAAATTTAGAGCGAATGTTAAAATGAAATTGGACTTATATATAAATAATTTTGTGCCATGGTATGCATTTCATCTAACAAGATCTTAATTAGGAATGTAATTTGTCGAAATCAAGTACTTATGTAATTAAAAATATAGTGTGAAGGCAGGTTTGCATAGAAACCTTTGCTATTATTGCCCCGCCCCTATTTAATAATTAAATACTAATAAACTTCCCAACAGCTAGAAAGACTGAGTTTGTTTACCCTTATTATCTAAAATCATTAATTTATTTATACTGTCAATTATATACTTCCTAGATGATAATGTTCTATATACAACATAAAATGGAATAAACTTCCAAAAATCTATTCCAAAATATATTTACCAGTAGATTGCCGAATTTAAACTTGATTACAAGTATTTTCTTTTGAAATAACTGTTTTCCCCGAATTATTGTATTGTAGGAATTTTGATAACTATCTCTGTCGAAAAAGTTGTTAAATACGACATTAAAAACATTTTAACAGAATTTCTTATAAATTACTAACTCTAACGTATAAAATCTCTAGATTGTATTTGCTATATCCTCGACATTGACACTATAAAAATAACATAAAATAAACCACAACGGCAAGAAGAATTAAAAATGGACAGCATAAAAAGGAATCATCCACTAACACTACTAGAAAATATTTTTTTCATAACGATATCTATCGCCTTATAAGTAGACTGTATGTATTCGAAAATCAATTTTGGAATATACAAAGTATTGTATTTTAGCGTTAGATCTGTAGCAACATCCAACGAACAACTCTGTGTAAACGTTCAATGTAGCTAAATGTTAAAGCTTATTTGACTGTTAGAGTTAATATAATTATATACTTAATACCAAATCACCAAAGTGATCGAAGAAAGCGATTTTATTGTACTTGATTTGAATTTGTATATCCCGATCACACTCTTAAGTATGTAATCTTATATCAAGAGAAAAATCTAAAGTTGATTTATATATTACCTAATTATTGATTTCTACCAGATGAATATTATAGTTGATCTCAAACAGGTTTACTTTATTATACCTTGCTTCAAAAATGGATACAACATTTTCCCAAATCGCAGTGTTACTTGCTTCGAACAAACAGAAGCATCAATATAGAAGAAGTAATATTTTGACTGCCTTAAAATGAGTTGTTGTGTAAATACCTACAGGGAATTGTGCATATTGTTTTATATTATTGACTCTATCCAATTATACATAAATCCTTGTAATTATAACGCGTATTTTGTTCACATCTGAAAATAAATAATATGCTATACTATGCTGTGATTTTTTTATATACCTACCTAATTTTAATCTATGTGCTGAAAGATTCGTGGGCACTAAGGAAAATTACAAGCAGCCAGAAAGTTGAACCTATATAATATGTCAATCACGTCTTTTTGTACCTTAACATAAGTAAACCTTAAACATCTATATCTAATGCTACATATGTATAGGTTTGAGATTGTTTTTTTTCTAAAATATTAGTTCTACATAGAATTTAAACACAGCATTTTAAACATATTATAGATGTCATTTATAAGTTCAGAAAGTACTGACCGAAGACTGCACGGTTGGCGCAGTGGTTTAAGTGGTCGCCTCGCCACTGCCCCTGCATAGAGTGTTGTGGGTTCGGATCCCACACGGAACAAAACTTTATGTAATCCACAAATTGTTGTTTCGAGTCTGGGTGTACTTTGTGTCCGTTATTTGAATGTTTGTAGTCCCACGCGACACAGGATATATACCTGGTGCAGGAGTTGTCATTTAAACATAAATATTTTAACTAGTACGTTAATAAGAATGAACCGACTGCCTCGTTAGTCTAGTGACTATAAGTTACTTAGTACTTCGTAATCTGAAACAGACATGAGAAAATTATGTTTGTGGTCGATTGCCGTGCCGCCGATGTCCCTTTTGCGTCCTCTGCATCACGGTGTGTAGGCCCTCTTTCCTCAATTTCTCTTTTTGTTTTTTCTATTGTACCCTTTAACGATATATAAGTTTTGGCCTAGATAGACCTGTTCAGTTAACAAACAATTTTATGAGTTAACAGAACTATTTGTAGGTGACAGATAACTGTTACATTACACAACTGGTTGACATTGACTTCAATCTAAAGAAGAGTAGGCAGATCACGAACCAGATGGGTCATAACATATAATATGGTAGGTTACAGTACGAGTGCAGTAGAAATAAATTAGCCATATACCTAACATTGAGGTTACTCATGCTGAAGAAGAAGAAGATCTAGGTAAAAACGTAAAAATACTTCCAGGAAGGTTAACCGCTCCTCGTCCTATAGTAAAACCGCCTACTTCAATGAATTCGAAATAACTGACGATATTCAAATCTCGAAAAACGATATTCAATTATTTTACTTCTTTATAAATGTTGATTTTGATTTCGGCTATCGATAGACTTTCCTTATGACTTTTGTTTTTTAACTTACAACTCCCGCGCTAGGTGAATAGGCGCTAATGATTCCTGTGTCGCGGACGATTTTACAAATATTCAAACAATGGAGTAAAGAACACAATTACCTACTGAACTATTTTTGTCTCATGTGAGGATCGCACCCATAACCCTCGGCGCAGTGGCACTGGCAGTGACCGCTTAAGCCACTACGCCATCCGTGGAGTCTTACAGTATACAAAGTTAAACATGAATCATAGTCCAAGTACGATAGAAACAAATCATTATGAAATCCATTAAAATTTATAGACTTCGTTAAAAGGCCACGTTGGTTACAGCATGAATGGGCCGGCTCGACCGGGGAAGTACCTCACAGAATATCGACCTAAAATAACAGTTATGTTTCGTTCGGTGAGTGAGAGCGCCGAAGGCCCTATCACCATACCCTTCCCAAACCCCATCATGCTCCATTCCCCTTTTCCTCCCGGTAGGCAGTGACTTGGTTGTATTTTTTTGACATTGCTTCTGTAATGCTCAGAAAACACAACCATGTGTATGAGCCACGGTTCTCGCTTACTATCAGGTGGGCCGCTGGCTCGTCTGTCACGGATGAAAGCAATACAAAAAAAATATAACTATACATATTAAAAATAATATATAAGTACAAATTTCTAGAAACATCTTCTTTCACCTACTCTAAAATATAAGTTACTGAGTATCTAGTCCTGTGTCGTTTCTTCACAGTAACGGCTTTCAAAGCTCTTAATTACATTGGACTCATTTCAAAATTCTGATAGCTTAAACGTATTATGGATAATCCCGTTAACAGGGTATATAACAGGTTGCACAGGTAGCTTATGTATAAGATTACTCTTATACCGATGAGACACTAGATATCTATCTACTAGGAAAAGTTTTAGGTTGACATGATTAATCTGTAACAGGTGTTCGATTTTAAATGGCTCATCAAAATATTTTGGTTGGTTTTGTATTTTTCTTTATAAGCAGTTATTTATATAATTAAATTTGTAAATTAGACACCTGTTGGTTTTTTAAGCAGAGTATAATTTTCGCTTTAAAAAGGATGAGTTAGTCATCGTATAAAAGAGAAGTGATAGCTCAGTGGGGAGACCAACAGACTGCAATGCAGAGGGTCTCGGGTTCGAACCCACGTCGCGCACCTCTGACTTTCGGAAGTTATATGACTTTTCGAAATTATGTGCGTATTGATTGACAATTATCGCGTGCTCCATGCCTCGGAGAGCACGTTAAGCCGTCGGTCCCGGCTGCCATGAACATCTATGGCAGTCGTTATTGGGAGAGTGTCGACACAAAAGATCCCACTGGGTCGAAGTGTCGCCGGTCTGCACTGACTGCCCCCACATAAGACACATAGTCATCGTATTTTGCTTTATCACTACAAAAGGGTATGGGAAAATATATGTAAGTCTATACTTAAAACATTTTACATTTGTATGTAACATATACTACTATAAAAATTATGAAATATATTTTTGTATATTATAAAAATATGAGTTCTTAAATACTTCATTATAATCTATACTAATATTATAAAGCTGAAGAGTTTGTTTGTTTGTTTGGTTGAACGCGCTTATCTCAGGAACTACTGGTTGAATTGAAAAATATTTTATTCTTGGATAGCTTATTTATCGAGAAACGTTATAGGCTATTGTAAAAAGGTGAATAGTCAGGGTGGCGGCGACAATGAAGACACAAGTTGTACAGAAAAGCACTTATATTATCTTGAATGCACGTTTCAACGGTTAGAATATGAATGCCTCCAAAACATTCTAACCGCCGGTATTTATACAAACATTTGACCTAATTTAATACTAAATTCACAAACTCAATAGATAATATTAAACATTGTTTATCTTAATTATTCTGATGATTATTTACATACAATTATTATTTAATAATACAGGATTATGTAACATTAAGGATTTATTACACCGGAAGCAGATACGCCGGTGTGACAAAATCAGTAAGAATCTAATAGCTTTATCATTATATTATACACAGTAAAACAAAATGATTATAGGATTGATTATTCTACATAGTGTAAAAAAAGTATAGAGATCAGTACCTAACAATACGTACTATTTATTAATCGCGCCGGAAGCTGACAGGCGGAAGGCGCCAAACTAATAAATATAATTAAGTGTAAAGAAATATGAAATAACTATTTAGATTATTGATTACAAAATTATTAATTAAATTATAAAACGATAATAGGTTTTAATGTACATATAGTGGTTAAGATGTAACCGAACTAGCAGTATATGTGAGGCCGGAAGTGTTACGTTATAACATTATATAACATCGCGCCGCCCCCGTGGGTCGTCCCCAGGGGCGGCGCAGTAATGATAAACGCGGGTGAAACCGGGGGCGCATTTAGTATTTAGATAATTATAAAGATACAAAGCAACGTAGTAGAAGGATCATTAAAGCATTATTATATCCCTTTAATCCTAACCAATATTATAAATGCGAATGTAAGTTTGTTTGTTTGTTATGCTTTGACGCCTTTACTACTCGACCGTTTAACGTGAAATTGCGTATACTCGTTGCAAGGGAAACAGTAAAGGACGGTACCTTTCATTTAGAAAAAGTACTGTTACTTATCTAACTATACTCCATTTGGTTAGGTATTTAACTAAAGGTAAACAATCTTGATGTGTCTTTTTTATCTTATCTAAAAACTCAGTTTAAAAATAAAACACTGCTAAAGATCAATGTAAATACAACAATAACGATTACTAAATCAATTGAACGATTATTTAAGCAGTAGTTTATTTGTTTAATATGTGTTTGTGTAAAAAGTCACATCAAGATAGTTTACCTTTAGTTAAATACCTAACTAAATGGAGTATAACCTAATCTACATTTACGCGGGTGAAGCCACGGGCAAAACCTAGCATCTAATAATAAAAACAGGGGCTTTATGTGCCAATGTTAATATCTTCTTTTATAAAATAAAGTACTGGTTAGAATACTAGGGATATCCATCCGAGCTTTTCAGTACCACGAAAAAGGGAATAGGGATGGGATGAGATTGCTACAATAAATGTAAAATATACAAGTAAAAAGCGCAGGTATAGGCGCTAGTTTGAAAAACAAAAGGTATTTTTTTGTCAAAGCTAATAACCTATCCGTATGGCGTTGTGGAGACGTCCTCCAAATAATATACCGGGTGTAAGGGGCAGCGTACCGAAAACTGAAATAGTAGATTCAGGCCATTACTTTGAGGTAAAAACATTAGAATTTTCTTCAGGACACGTCCTATGCCTATATATTTTCTACAATTTTATATTTTTGTTTTTGTGAATTTGAACTTTATGCGTGAACAGTTTATTTTGTCAAATAAAAATTAGCACATAAAACTAAAAACAGCAAAGTAATTGAATTATACGAGATGTAAATAGTTTACGAAATCAGGTTAAACTAGTGCAGTATATAAAGGAGACCCGTGCGGTCCTAGACTACATTTTATTTATTTATTACATTTATTTCTTACATTATAAATCATGAACTAAAGAAACATAACTTAAATAAACTTATAGAAGAAACACGAATTGAAGAATGAGTTGAGATTAATGCAAATAAGTAGACGTTTTGGTAATTTATTCGGTACGCCGTCCTTTGCATCCTATATAGTAAGTTTTGAAACATTAGTAAGTTCAAATTTTGACCAATACAATTCGACTACGTCACCTTTTCAACGTGACAAAGAGCACTTATTGTAATTCTGTTTATCGTAAAGGCAAATAATCGAAATCTATAAGTCAACAGCATAGCCTACCTTGTGGGGATTACAAAGAGAATATAAGCCTACAAATTATACCTACACAAGTTTGCACAGGTTTAACATATCATTACGCTATCACAAAAATAGATCAGAAGAAGATTGGGGCTTTAAGTATTACTGCTAATGATCGTTAAGCCGCCGCTCACATCGCTTATTGAATGCTTCTATGTGATTGATTACGCATCCAAGAAAAACGCCTATATCGTTGTAGGTATATACGATAAAAATAATATATTCTTTACTATTGTAACAGGGTTGAAGCTTAGTAATGAGTTAAAATGTGTCTTACTGATGCTCTCAGTGATTAATTGATTACCTAAATGAGTCCTCAGTAAAGGTTGACTATGTAAAATCTTTATTAAACCTTAGCTACACTAACCTTGTATGTAGTGGTTTAACAGGTCGTCTCGCCACTGGCACTGCGTCAGGTATTGTGAGTTCGAATCCCATACGCCACCAAAATTGTGTGTGCCACAAATGGTTGTTTCGGAATGGGTATTTTTTGCCCGTAGTTTGAAGTTTGTAAAGTGTAAAGTTCCCCGCGACACAGGAATTATTACTAGGCAAAAGCGAGGAGTCATTTAAAAAAAAACTTGAACTGCTCTCTAATATAGGTTTACTATTTAATAACTATCATAACGATCATTAAATCTCAGAGTGCGGTGGTAAAAATGTAATCGATTTAAACATACCTTAAATGAAAGATATCCTTCAGAAATACTTTACCAGCATTCTCATTGCATACGCTGAAACAAGACACGTTTCATTCTCGCGCAAGCAATGAAAATGTTGTAAGAGGTGGTGGAAAGGCCATTGGTTGAGATTAGACACTTCTAAGCCTGAGTATCCATGAATTGATGATTGATTGATGCCTGCATGGTAGCATTAGGCCGTCCGTGAAGCTCCCGAGTTCGATTCTAGATCTACCAAAATTTATCTTTTAGTTGTTGAGATGTGGGTGCAAGACATATACCTACCTCTATCTACCAATACAGGGAGCACAGGGGTTAACCTATTCAGGAAAAATCATCTACGGCTCGAAAAGAGATCGGATTCTTTCTTTGAAGTCGATAAAAACGAAAAGATGATGACAGAGGCAAGTGTAAATCTGTGTCTGCTTAACCTAGCTTTAGATGCGGTCGTGAATATTGGTAAGTGTATTAAGGCAGATAGGTTCGTATCATACATTGTCATTACGTTCTTAGAAATGTTATAATACCGTGCTGACTTACAATAACTCGAAGCTTGGGCGTGTATCCAGTCATAAAAGTCTCTATTATTGCAGATATGTTACGGAGTTCAGTGACCGTAGTAGAAACTTATCGTCTTAGAGGTTATCTAAAATATTTACCTGGATAATAAGATATTATTATAACAAATCCTTTTTTAGCTCGTTGCAAGGTATACATGGTAGTTCTACGATTGAATTTCTATTTCTGTCTTCAAGTATTTCTAACTTCATGGTTTCTAGTTTAATTAATAATTGTGATTTTAATTTATATACAATATGCATGTAACCTATATTTACAAATGTACTAAAAAAGATAACATAATTAACATAATTACAAAAACACAAATAATTATAATACTAACTATTTACAAAAATGGTTTAGGCATCGTAGAATTCTTCAGTAAATACTTACCTAATATACAATTATAATCTGAAATTAAAGTTATTGAATAAGGAAGGTTCAATTCGTATTTTTCTTTTTAAAATTATATCAGCCCTCTTTACAACTATTCCACTGCTGGACACGGGCTTCTCAATATAAAAAGTATTAGGTTATAGTCAGCCACGCCGGCCCCGTGCGGGTTAGCAGAGTTATCATATCTTTGGGAACAATATGGAGAAAATATTCGAAAAAGTACGAATGCATACGTATTTTTTTATCGTTTAAGGCAAGCGATTACTGAATATTTAATATCCACATATTTTTTTTAAATCAGACCTCTGGCAGTTACACGGTCTCCTACTAAGGCATCGCGGACTGTGATTCACTAGTGTGAAGTTTAACCGAGAATATGTATTTCTCTATAGGTATATCGAAGATATATCTTAATTTGTCTATTTATTGGCACTATCAAGTATGTTAGTCTCGCCCATTCTATTAGATACATACACATAGAGCAGCGATAGCTCAGTGGGGAGACCAACAGACTGCAATGCAGAGGGTCTCGGGTTCGAACCCACGTCGCGCACCTCTGACTTTCGGAAGTTATATGACTTTTCGAAATTATGTGCGTATTGATTGACAATTATCGCCTGCTCCGTGACTTGGAGAGCACGGTAAGCCGTCGGTCCCGGCTGCCATGAACATCTATGGCAGTCGTTATTGGGAGAGTGTCGACACAAAAGATCCCACTGGGTCGAAGTGTCGCCGGTCTGCACTGACTGGCCCCCACATATGATACATACATACATACACATAATACTATATCCTAAATGTTTATTTATTTAACTGTTAATAAAGTAGATAGTGTTAATGTAATTGGTCTGTCTCCCTTTTCCGCATTTGAACTCTAAGTTGGTCCATTATGCATGAAATAGATAGTGGGTGTGTGTTATTTTAAATTATCATTAAAAATATTGTTTCATACTAGAAACGTAGCTAAAATACTATTTAGATAATATGAAAGCTAGGCGATGTCATGACGAATAAACAGATAGTCTGAGTTTGGTTTAGTCACTTCCATTTCAACCTCGCACAATGTGCCGTGGGAAAAACCTAAGACACACTACAAAGAACAGCGTATATTATATTGGAAACCGATGTAATCAACACGTCCAGGAATTAGCTGCAACATAAAACGACACAACTTCCACAGAAAATGGTTCGTACCGAAAATAAAATTTCTATAATAAAATGGCCCTCACTAATTAAACTAAGCAATATTTCGAACGTTTAAGATTCGATATGTATAGCTTGAAACTAATGTATTTCAAGGAGTGAGTAGATTTAGATTATGTCCATATTTCGCCATCTATGGTTTGGAACTCACAATACTATTACCTACTGTCTTCTGGGCACAGTTCTAGACTCCGTGCTGCTACCGTGAGTTTCTTGATTAAAGAACTCAATAACACTTTGCCCAAACCGGGAATTGACTCGAACTGAGCATCGAGAACTCATGCTTATTGAAGTGTATGACTGTCTCCGCTTTAACTCTTGACCCTTTTTAATACGAAAGAGAAACAAAATAAAATTATCTCTTGCCCTTTATGTTTTGTTATGTGTTATGTATGTGTTTGAATACAAAAATAAATAAGTATCTACTCTTTACATTTGGATAAATTTGGTAAAGGACAACGATAAGCGATAAAAGTTGTTCAGCTTGTATCTAGATAAGTAAACTAACGCTACGGTTTGGTGTATATTATAAAGCTGAAGAGTTTGTTTGTTTGTTTGTTTGAACGCGCTAATCTGAGGAACTACTGGTTCGAATTGAAAAATTATTTCTGTGTTGGATAGACCATTTATCGAGGAAGGCTATAGGCTATATAAAATCACGAGCGGAGCAGCAATGAAAAATGTTGCAAAGACGGAGGAAATTGCGCAAGTCAGCTAGTATTTAATAGATTTTGTAAATAAATTTGTATCCTATTGAAATAGTACTTTTTCTAGGATGAAAGGTATGTTATATTCTGTTTTCCTAATTCTACATTAGCCCTATGTTACCCAAATGTTTATTTACATTCGCATTTATAATATTATGTGGTTAGGATAGCTAACAGAGTATGATACGAACGATTTCATTTTGCAATCATGTTCCTAAAAAACGTGCGTAATAACCAATATTCTTTAGATTAGAGCCTCCTGACTGAATTGCCAGCACAGCGCGGCGGCCAATCTTAACGGAGACAGGCCATCTGCGCAGGAGATATAATATTGCAGAAGTGCGTGCTCAAACACAAGTGCACTATCTATTCCCTAACACTCATAAATCGATGGGACGGCGATTCAACACGATATATTACGTGTGTTAATAAAAATAATTAATTCGCGGTTTTTTCTATTTTACACATGAGCACTTTAGAATTCATTTTATAATAGGCAATATATTTTCGTATTGTTATGTAATGATTTGGTAACCGTGTGTCGTGACTATACGGCGTTTCCGTTTTCCACCCTTCTCCTCATGTCTATGTATTTGACTGTGCACGCACAGTTGCATAGACTTTTTCGTATAGAACAAAAGTGTTTACAGTTAAATAGTAATACTCCATGAAACGTATTGGTTATTTTTACGATATTTCAACTTGCATTAGAAACAAATCAACTGTAAAACAGTAGATTAAGTACGAATGTTGATCGTAATTATTATAGATAATAATCGTTCTGTAGATATCAATTTAATTGCAATTAACCAAATAAATCTAGAACTAAACTAAATAATGTAATACGACACAACATTCTAATATACTTAAGTAAACAATTGAATGGTGTAAGAACTTTATTATCGTAATTTATGAAGTGCCGTTTTTAAAGGAAAAATACATTTCGACGTTTTCCTGATTTCCTGATAGAGTACATCGACGAGTTACAAAGGTACGTATTAAGAAGCGCTGGGATCACTCTTTGTCTACGGCTTGTTTGCGATTCGTGGCGCGTGCGCACGTCTACGTGGATGCAGTTCAATGCCGAGCGTCTTCCTTCCGTTATGTGTTGAGTTGTGAACGCGAGAGACGTTCTACGAACGACGACGACGATGTACGACCATTCATCTCAAATGTCAATAGAGCGATTGAATTAAATTAAAATAATGTATGTCTATGTACCGTACGGTACTACGGGTATTGTTTGGGTACGAACAACTGGGGACAGTTTAAGCCTCGTTCTGATATTATTAATTTGAAAGTGTGGCTGTTTGTTACTTTTTGAGATCAGAATTATCTAAGGCTAGATTTTGCTCGCGGCTTTGGTCGCATAAATATAGGTTAGTTTAGTGTCTGTACTTTTTTCTGGATGAAAAGTACCCTATATCCCCTGACGTGTATGCGAAATTTCACCATGATCAATTGAATACTTTAAGCGTGCAAGCAAACAAATTCACATTTGCATTTATAATATTATTTAGGTTGACAAATATTTCATTCATTTTTTTTTAAATACATAATATTATTTTGATAAAAGCTGAACGATTTAACATATGTGAAAGGTGTGATTAACGAGGGGTTGCTAATCTAATTTCGTTTTTCGACCAAATTTATTATGTGATCTATGACACGGAAATATTGAACTAATATATTATATATTACTAGGTTAATTGGTCTCTGTTTCTACTTACACATTATGAAAAATATTCTTTATTGTTTTTCTATGGTCTCCACAAAGAAAGAAAGACATAAATCGTCAGTATAAAAGTTAAACTAGCAAGTGTCCTAAGACCACTAAACAACTAAATACAAACAGATCGTTAAATAAAATAGTAACAAGAACCGTAAATTCAATTCAACGTTTTAAGCGACCCCTAGTTGGCTACTTAGCTCCGTCCCCCACTAAATAGGGTTTCATTAAGTCGAAATTAGGATAAGCTTACAAAAGTAATTATAATAATTCATATCCTAATTTTACGGTTGGCGAGAGTCGCTTTTATGATCTGAGAGAAGGTAAAGACATAATAAATGGGACATTAGAATATCTCCAGCCAGTGGGTCATTACCGGACTTGTTTTTCGTATAAATATTCTCACTTTGAGACCACTTTGCCGATGCAAGTTGGTAATGTTAGACGATATTAAGCTAAAAGGGAAAGCTTATGAGAAGTTTTAGTGCTTATGTGTGGAGTTTCGTTTGTCGCATCACTTGAGTGGATATTTTGCTAACATTACCGTTTACAAGGGCTTACTACTTTTATGTTTGCTTATTATTTTTTGTTGAAGTAAATAGTAAACAGAATGTGTGTTTGTTTTTATTATGGGAGTAATCTCAATTCCTTTACTAATATAAATAAATGCTATCACTGAGCAATATGACGTTAAAAGGAAATCCCGCAAGTGAAGCAGTGTATGAAAGCTAGTCCAAAAATAGACTGATTTCATTATACACCTATTATGTTCATTGGTTTTCTCAAAATGTCGAACCAATCGAAAAATAATAGAAATTTTGTGATATGCTATGTTTTTATTCAAACAATAATACATAGCTTTTATTTTAATGTGATCCAGAAGGATCAGTATTAAACATGAGACTCTGGCCAACTTAAAATTTCACAAAAATATGGAAACGGAAACTAACGGAAACAACTAACACTACTAAAACTACTAAAACTTAAACTACAAAGACTAAAAGGAACAAGTGCCTCTTTTAAAAATCATAAATACAAAAACACTTAACTCCAAAAGCTTTAGCATAACCTTTACGTTTTTATTTCAATCAATGTACAGTTACAAGTACATACCGTGTAGTGATCCTCAGTGGTATTATTTTACTTCATTAACGGCCGATTCGAAGCAAGGGACGATTAAATTCGGGAGTCGGAACGCACCAACGGGACATTTTTATCATTGGCATAAATTTAATGTAATAAGCTATTTTAAGCCTTTCCCCGGGTACTGGTTTTCGTACCGTTGGTCGACCCGAGCACCCACCATTGATCTCATTGTTTGACACATTGCACTTTTGGGAGTGTCGTTTGCGCACCTTCATCGATCGATCAATATCTATACAGGCTGTGCTTTTATGATCTATGAGACTTGTCTCAGTAAGCTGGTCTGTATTTATTCATAAAATGATTCACGTTAATACCTACTATATAATGTATTTTAAATAAATATGGCTGATACAACGAATAAAGAAAACAAATTTACCGCAAAATATGGTCTGTATATCGATACAGACCATATTTTCGGTCAATTTATTTTCTTAATATTTATGGTTTTGTAGAATATGTATAGGATTGGTTTGGTTAGGTAGTAGTCATAATACGTACAAATTGCAGATGCCTTTAGTGACTCTTGACAAAGGACGAAGACCTATCTCTGGATTTAAAACACACATTGTTTACATACATAGGGACCATATAGGTAGGTACCTCAAAACTGCTCATTCGTATTAGCGCAGTAGTTGCTTGCTTAACTGCGTTATTAGAGGTTTAAAGACATTGAGATGACAGCCAACGTATAGTCTGATTTTTGTTAAGCGAACATAAATATTAAGGTACTACAGAATGGTGTACCACTAAATTGGTTTAATAAATTAATTAAAGATATTCTTGGAGGTAGTGAAATATTGGGATTCAAATTGAAAAGGGATTAGGATCTTTTAAAAATGTTATTGCAATCCCATATTGTACGCTACGTTAATATATATTATTTTGTAAAATCAGAAGGTGTTATGTTGTCGTTAAAGTTAAGAAAGGAGGAGGGAAAAATTAGCATTTGTCGCACACCCTGTGGAGCGTGTGGATCGGTGCGCCAGCGCATATAACCGCGGTGCAGCGACGAACGCGACACAATCGCACGCCGGCAGCCGCAGCTACACCGCAACTGTGAGTATACGGAACATATATTATTTTATGTAAACAAACAACTAAAACAACAAACAAAGTAAAATTATTTTAAAACAATGCAGGTACCTACTTAACTAAATATTTTTTGTTTGGTGATACTTTTTAAAAAGCACTGATTTTTTGTATTTTTAAATATATAACATGACAAAAACATTAAAAACCTAAATACCTAAAATCAAAATATATTATTATCTGATTATTGTTATAAAAATCAGTAAATCTATATTTAACTCAAACCGTGTAAAGTTTAAAAACCTAATGCGAAGTGAAATTATTACTTGTTCTCCTACTGTTATCAGATCAATCAATCATTAGATAAATGTTTACAATAATAATAACGGCATTTACGAAGTAATTAATTAAAACCACTTATTAGCTGTCGCTACCACGCAAGTCTTTACGCGAATTTTGCTAGCGCCGGTGCATGTAGGAATACTTGTAAATATAAAACTATATAAATAATTAAGTACCTAATTAAATGTGTAAATCATATTCAAATCAATTATATCTCTGTTTTAAACTTGAACTATTTAGTGAAAGTGTCAGGCTATAGTGAATTATGATAATTTTATTGACTTTCGGTAGATTTTATTGTCACTAAAACCTACTTCCGAATCGAATGGTCGTGTTTGTTGGCTATTTATCATTTCAATACGATGTGATCGTATATAATAAAATACATGGCTGTGTATTTTAGTAATTTATTATTTTATTTAATCAGCAGTTCTTAAATTATTTTAATTTCTAAATTATATCCACCAATGGAAATTTAAAAAGAATAGCTTTTATTCAGATTATTTTCTAAAGGCAAATGTTTGTCAATATCCCAAAATAAAGATTGAAATAATTAAGTTTAAGTCCCTAAACATTGTGTTGATATTGGTACATGTAAGCACATGACTAGTATAAGAAAATATCCGCAAAAGCTATCGCGTGCACTTATCTGTATTCAGTAACATGCAAATACGCGTTTTGATGTTATGTTAATCGTCCGTTACTTTTTATTGAAAATGTAAACTGAAATTCATATTGCTCTCTTATTATGCAATAAGTTTGTTGTCTTCCGCAATGTTTGTGCGAAGTGAAACTAATGTAGTTATTTGAAGTAGCAAAATATAAATGTTACAAAATATATTTAACTAATATTATAAATGCGAATGTAAGTTTGTTCGCTTGTTACGCTTTCACTCCTTAACTACTTTACCGATCATGAGGCAAATTCGCATACAAAAAAGTTATAGAGTTATTTTTACCCAGAAAATAAGTTCTGTTCCAAAACTAAGCTGTGAGCGAAAGAATGTAAAATATTTCCGGAAGCTTACTTAATTTTACCATTAACTTACCGAAAAAACAATTTTATATTAAGAATAAGGTGGTCTAAATAAAATACCGTTTTTACCAAAATGCATCGTTCTCAAACCGACATTATTAATGCCGGTATAATAATAAATTCATTTTATTAATTTGGACCTGATAGACCCGACACCCAGCTATGTAATACTACATTAATGTCGAAATTTCACAAGTAATACCTCTTTAAATACTTGACAACGGTATATTTTCAAAACAATTAAGTTTGGCTCGCTCGTTTCGTTTGTGATTACCTTAATATGATATTGTCAGGATGTTAAGTTATGCGGAATTTCGGTACTTTGTGTCGTCGACCGACAATAACAAATACCACAATATTTACAAATACTAAATTCTAGCATTGCTAATGGAAAGGCTGTTGTTCTGTAAATATTAGTTTAGAATGCATTGATTTTACCAAATATAAAGTTATTTTATTACTGAAAGCTGGATGTTTTTAACCAACAATTGTTTATTGACAGTATAATTTAATATTGTTTAGAGTTTTCAACATGGGCAATTAGGTTATTAACGTACCGACTTAATAACGATACAATTGGCATAGCAACCTAACCGTCGCGCGTCGCATAGCCGCCGTTGTGCTGAGTGTCGTGGATTCGAATCCAACTTGGGTCAATTGCATATACTAAATTGACACCGATATAATTTTATTAAATTAATGACAAATAAAGAAATAAAACGAACACAAAATGTTATATAATGTGCATCTTCCACGTTCGTATGCGATGTCGTAAATTCATGAAATGCCAAATAAATTATTGGTACCGACATGTACAGGCTTTTCTGCTTCACCTTCTTTACATCCATTTGCATACTTTTGGTATTTGTTTTTCTGTAAAGTAAGCTTTTATACGTGTTCTGAATATCATCAACAGATTTACAATTCCAGGTTTTAAAGGTTAGGTTTTTAATCGTTTAACTTTACCTTCATCAACAGCTCTGTGACTATGTATATTTACGGATCAGACGTGAACAGGGAAAAGCATACAATCTAAATACTAACTAACATATATACAGGTACCCCTATATGTCCCTGAAGGGGAAAGTAAGGAAAAATAACTATGATAGAGGTCTATTACAACAAATTTGGCAGGTATCTTGTCATTTTTGGGCATGTTTCCAGACACTGTCCTAGTTATGAGAATTTCCTAAAAAAATAAACGAAATACACTATATATCTAGGAATAGAATAAAGAATGAATCGAAAAATGAATCGAGTAACAGCAGCGATAGCTTAGTGGGCAGACCAACAGACTGCAATGCAGAGGGTCTCGGGTTCGAACCCACGTCGCGCACCTCTGATTTTCGGAAGTTATATAACTTTTCGAAATTATGTGTGTATTGATTAACAATTATCGCCTGCTCCGTGCCTCGGAGAGCACGTTAAGCCATCGGTCCTGGCTGCCATGAACATCTATGGCAGTCGTTATTGGGAAGTCAGTACCCTATAATATCCTGACACTGGTCTAGCCTTAGGGTATCGTTAGCCTTCGGGTTGCGGAGGTCAGGTGGCAGTCGCTCCGTGTAAAAACTGATATCCAGTCAAATCTGGTTAGACTAGAAAAGCCGACCCTAAGTGACTTGGGAATAATAAAGGCTAGGGAGAAGATCTAGGAATCGAATACAAGGGTAAGTGATCAGCTGTCACATCACATCAAAAAACATAAATTAAAATTTAGACCAACGAGACTAATCACTAATGTAAACTAAAATAAAAATGGAAAATTGGTCTAATGTATAACAGATAGAAGGGACAATAAAAAAAGATTTATTCTCATATATTTGTTGCTAATTTTTGAAGTCAAAACCGGGCAATATATGTTTCCTAATCTTTTTATTAGCAAAAAGCTATGATTAAAAAAAGTAATTTAAGTATTTAAGGCAATTTTTAGTACGTAAAGAAATTTAAAGCAAAAGACCTTAGTCTTGAATTTCAGTTCTTAATTTTATCAGCTGAAGACATTAATTTTAGTTCTTGCCATTGCAGAAGATAGATAAAAACGATATAACGTAAAAAACCTATAGTAATGACAAATTGTCTTAATTCATTTAAAAAAATGTTTGACGATAAAACCATTTATTAAAATTACGGCGTGCGAGATATAACAAGACCGCCTTCATTATTAATAACTGCATAAATTGTGAATTATATTGTAATTTAAATTTTTATCATAACTATTTAAGTTATAATTAATCTTGAGACTACATTGCCTGCAACTTTTATGGTATGCCTATAACATTTACGTAGATCATACGCCGCTTGTACGGAACGGAATTAGATAAAACGTGAAACGGCGTAATTTATATTGAACTCCAAGTTACCAAAACTTTAGAACACATCAAAATGTGTTCAGTGGATATGAAACTCGAATAAACAAAGAGACATTAAAAATAAAATATCGTTTTGGATTTAGAACTCTTGATTGTTTCATCTCGGTTATGTTCTTCAAGTTCTTTAGACTTTTAATACGGTGTCAATTCAGAATTTAAAATCTATTTTCAAGTCATCAGGTCCATTGTATTTAGAAAATTATTATTATTGTACTGATTACGACTTCTGCTCACGGTAATCGAGGTCTTTATTCGCACTCAGTATTCACATGTAATATGTATTATGAAACACACCATACTAGGATATCGCACTTTAGTTATAATGGGATCAGCTATACCCAACTTGGACAAAGGTTTTCACTTTCGGCCGGTGACCTTAGAGGTAGGATAACGACTCCTGGAGTGAACTCATCAGCTCCTTAGTATGCAGGAGGTTCACTGTAGACGATTGATACGTATGCGCACACTCATCGTAAAGGCAGTGACAGCGCATGCGGAATTGCGTTCGAAATTATTACATGCTATTGACATGAACGACGATTTATACGCTGCAAACAATCAAGACAAAAAAGGCCTTTTGTATTTTTACAGAAATTAAAAATTGTGCATACTTTTTATAAAAATCACACGATATAGGATTGTAAATATGTAAAAGAATGGTCATCAATTTTTTGATACCTAAAAATACAGTTAGGTTTTTATTACACTTCAAAATCAACAAAATGACTAAAAGTTTTAAATTGATATGTTTACTACTTCGTACTAAAAATCCAACTTTGCGAATGTGGTATTTGAATAGTGCTGTTATTCGATGTTAAGGATTAATGTCCTTAATATAGGTACGTTAAAAATTGTACTATATACCTATGTATTTTTAGGTTATTAAAATAGCGTCTTTTCTTTAAATTAGTCATCAAGCAAAAACGATACCAGTATAATTAAAGATCACAATTGATAGCATCGGTCTTATTTTAAAAGGCGGGCTAAACTTGTCACTCTTTTAAGTCCTAGACTTACATGAATTGTCAAAAAACCCTACGTTAATTATGGTTCTATAATATTAAATTTAGATCTGCGCTGACACTGCGAACTTATACTTAAAACTGTAACTGATATTATTATCAACTTACTACTCAAATATTACGTTTATTCCAAAGCTACCAAATTGTGAAAACCTCGTCCTGGCACAAACAAATAGATATATAAAAAATGTAAAAACCTTTGATTTGCCTCTAACTAGTTGATCCTGAATAGTTTCTCAAAAATATTTGAATGGCCAGGCACAGCTTCGTTAAAAATATATTTCTTTGGACAGGTTTGGATTTAAACCGCTCCTATCTTCAGGACGCTTTTTACAATAACATAAATCGTTTGTTAAGTAATCTTGTGATTAATATTTTATACTAATCTTTAGCTAAAATACTTTAATATCCGAATAATAAGTTAAAGAATGTCAGTGAAGTAAAATATTTAGTGTAGAGTATTAGTGTGGCGTGGAAGGGCACTGAGACATTCTTGACATTTAGTAGTGAAGCCTTTGGCACTTTATGTGTTCCCAGTAATTGCGGCTGTTGCTCGCATCGAATGCAAAGTAAGTAACAAAACGATTATGGGAAGTCGCGTCGTGTGATGCCTCGTTAAGGATCATTTTATTGATTGATTGACTTGTTAATGTTCTAGTATTGCCGTTATACAAATATACATTGTATACTTTTGAATAAAAACATAGTCATGGCTAAAAGGACTACTTTTCTAATCCAATATTACGTACAAATGCTTGAGACATATCAAGATGTTCTGTAGAGTGTGAGGTCTTACAGATACGAGAGTTTGATTTTGAAGCTTCCACTCTATGGATTATCCTTTTGTCGTGCGAGATAGGCACAAAGAAAGGACTTGTGGATGTCATCATTAAACAATTGTTAATAGTATCGAAGCGAAAATTTTAACAAACACTTTAATGTCGGAAATATTGGTCTAATAATCTATGACTAATATTTTCGACCTTAAAATGTTTGTTTTGTTCATACTACTTATGTATTGACAATAAGTTTTAAATTATTATTAGTATGATATCTAATTACATACAATATAGCTTTGTCTGTGATTTTAGAAAACATCTTTATGGACATTATATCAATTTATTAAGAAGATAAAAACAATTTCGAATTTGCATTCAAAATTGTTAAACTATGAATTGAAAATTGTATGAATTTAGAAATACAGAATGAAAACTTAGGCATTTCATAATTAGAATTTAATATTCAACAATGAGTAGTTCTTAACTGACTGTCTGAAAGGCATTTAACTAGCCACGGTTTGATGTGGGACGACTAGCTAAGTTTCAAGTGAAAATCCTTGACGTTTATCTATCTTGTTTAAGTAATGATACTTGAATATAATTATGATATAAGTGTAATATAGAAACTTATTGAAAAACTTTACGAAATTCTCGAAACTTTTCGGTCACTAAATAATAAATAATAAAAATATCACGAGAGTCTAACAACCTTCTTGGATATTTAGGTTCAAGTTATCCTTAATAAATAATTGAATCAAATAATCTTAGGGCCAGAAACCATTTTTGTAAAATAATTTACTATATTTGTACTCTTAGATAATATTGATATATATTCAGACTGAATAATTATACAATTAAAAATGGGTGATACGATACATAGACGCATACAATTTTAATAACTTTCGATGAAAATATATATACACAAAATTTATTAAAAAAAATCATTGAACATTTCCATTTCGATATACCTAACTTTGGTGGGAATTTACAAACAAATTACAGAAAATATAATTTTGTTTCATCCCTAGGGTCGGGTATAAATCGATAGCGAAGTTTCGTTACCAAATGATTAATTTCCACAGTGACTCAAGGGGCTGGTTTGTGATTTGCATTGCTGATGGACTCGCCGTTTGAGTTTTACCAGATGTTCAACCGGTTCTTGATTGTTCCCAGAATAAACACCGACCACTGGTGTCAACAAAATATATGTTTTTAGCGTGAGCTTGTTGTTTGGTGACTGTCAACTTGATATATCATTAGGTATTCGTACGGAATATTCTAAATATACAAGGTAATATCGCAGATAGTCAATCGACTCGAGAACGTCTGTTTCCAGTGACTAGAAATATTATATAAGAAAACAGTCACAAAAGGTACAGCATAATTATAATATATTACGTAGGACCAGATAGCTGGCAAAATGTGAGTGTAATACTGTTACATATCTAGTACGAGGATATAGGTGCGGCACTATGTCCGTGTATTATGACTCGGTAAACAATTTAAAAAAAATGTAATAAAGTCATATTATGTCGAAAACTTTTTTGGTAATATTTTGAATCCTTTCATAACCGTACTAAGCAATTGCTGACATTTCGTGTCCTTAAAAAGTGATTATCCACGGAAATGTCGATTGATAATTTAATTTATACTTTTAATTGAGATTTTATATTGCAGTTTGAACAGAAACCAAGATTAGTAAGAAATATTTTATTATTATTTTCTTGGCCAACACCCTGAGGTCTAGACACAATGCTTTTGTCATTGTATATAGTTTCCGGATAGTTGATGAGTTAAACCTTACTTAGGGTTCAGTAGGTGCTTAGCGGAATTCGCTAACTATTAATGTGCATTGTGCATCAAAGATGACTGCTTTCTGGTTCCTGCGGTGTAGGTGTGATTGCTAATCATAAGATCCTTACTTTAATCATTCAAATCACCTAGAATTACCTAACATGTCATAGAGATTTCATTAAAAAAATCTATATTATCATTATCAAATTGCATTTTGGAATACTAAGTATCGAATTTACATGTTTACCTGGTAAAAGGCAATAGCATATGTGGATTCCTGGTTTACCCGTTCATGATAGCCATCATAATATCTGTACTATACTATAAAATTATGAATAATTTGATATTTAAGTTTTATTAAAAGTAATAGTTACTTACTTTGATTAACTATTAATCAGGAGAAATGTTGTTCCAAAATAGTTCTGATAATAATGCGAATATACTTCTAAGATACATTTTGTACATTAAACGTGGTTTTATATAGTTATAATTCTAAACATGTACAACAATTGGAAGCAACGCATGTCTGTAAACTACGTTTTAAAGAATGCTATAGAATGTAAACGAGGAATCTATTTATAAAGCAAACCATCTAATGATACTAAATGAGTTGGTCTTATTCTGTTCGGTGACATGGCATCTGTATAGAATAATAACGACTTGATAATTACACTCTGGTTTTATTTATATACAACATTATGCCCGTATCTTCGTTCGCGTAAATACAAGTTAGGTTAGGTTAGATAAGTAACAGTTCTTGTATCTGGATGCGGGTGGATCGTACGTGTATGCGAAATTTCAAGGTGATCGGTCGAATAGTTAAGGCGTAAAAGCTTAACAAACAAACAAACTCACAATCATATTTATAATATTATGTTATTAAGATAGGATGCAAAATATAACAAAGCTAGGGTTTATTATCAACGACAGTACATCGACGCGTAAAGTTTAAACTTAATGGTGAGGGCGGGGAAGGTGAACGAAGATTCTCAAATAATATCAAGGCTGTAACTACGTCTTTTAGCTTATTGCGACATCGAACTATTGGTATTGTGCGACCTATGGGACGAAATCATTTGATTTTATCCTTTGTTGTATTGGATTTAGAAACAAATTCTCTCTTATCTAATGAACATAAACGGAAACGGTTAATAACTATAAATAATGTAAAGGCAAAATTCATTATTATTTAAGTGACTTCCAAATATTATTTTGAGAAATATGTAATAGTCTTTGAATCTTAATAGATACAGAGCAATCAGTGCTCAATCATGAAACCCAAATAATTAATCAGATCTTAATTTTTTAGTATTGTTCTATCAATCTTATTTGGGTAGTGATTGATTCAACATTAATTATCTCAAGTTACTGTTACAGTTAATATGAGTGAGCAGCGATAGCTTAGTGGGGAGACCAACAGACTGCAATGCTGAGGGTCTCGGGTTCGAACCCATGTCACGCACCTCTGACTTTCGGAAGTTATATGACTTTTCGAAATTATGTGCGTATTTATTGACAATTATCGCCTGCTCCGTGCCTCGGAGAGCACGTTAAGCCGTCGGTCCCGGCTGCCATGAACATCTATGGCAGTCGTTATTGGGAGAGTGTCGACACAAAAGATCCCACTGGGTCGAACAGTCGCCGGTCTGCACTGTCTGGCCCCCACATAAGATACATACTGTTAATATGATATTTCTAAATTAAAAACACATAAAATAGTCGTAATCTATTAAAACGTATCCATCGACAACTAAGTTATCCCGCGGTTTTGAATCGGCCGGCTAATATCACTTTTCCCACGAAGCGATTGTTATCTGATCTCTGTTAAAAGGATTAGGATTAGATGTGAGAGAGAATATTTGAGGATCATTGTGTTGGCTTTACAAGCTGACTTATCACGGTCTTATTTCGTATTTAGATATTTACCCTTTTAAAGATCTTTTGCTATTTAGCATCAAGTCTCCTTACTAATATTATAAATGCGAATGTGAGTTTGTTTGTTACGCCGTAACTACTGGGCTGAACATAATAAAATTTCGCATACTCGTGGTCAGAGTTATATTAATCCAGAAAAAAATGTGTTCCCGAGGAATGACAAAATAATTTTCTGTCCCTCGGGAATCGGATCCCTCCAAAAACGAGCGAAGTCGTGGACAAACTCTAGTTACTTATAATTTCTGGTTGGTATACTATATTTAGGCTGCCCATCCTAAATAAGTATTTACAGTGTGAAGGACGGGATTATGTTCGGTATATTTACTTAAAGCCAAAGCTAAGTCATGGAACAAATTGAAGGCGATTCTCGGCTATTGTTACTAATGATCGAGAAGTTTAAAGTTAAACGGCTGGGAAAGGCAGTTTCAGCTAAGCCAATGAGAGCTAGTGATTGTTATTTTCTCTATTTTAGAACGTTTTGCGGGTAATACGTTGCTTTCGCTCGCAGTTTTTGCTGACTTTGATCTTTACTTGGCAGTTTGTGTTACTTAAATCTTTTAATCACTGGTTGGTTTTCGCAGCTATATTTTAGCCGAATTTATATAAAAGTAAACTGTTTAAATATTAGTTTAGCCTTAGTAAAATATACCTACTTATGAACATAGGTGTAGACAAGGAGCAAAAACGTAGTCTCTGCTCCTTAAGTTATTAGACTATTGTCATAAGCTTATGTTGATGACTATACCATATATAATATGTATTCTTTATGCGGTATAGGCATATATAAATATGTAGGTATATTTTTCTAGATAGGTATCTACAAATATACATATTCATAATGATGATTTAGGCTCGATGATAAGAAAGCGTTCAGGATATGTTCATGTTAATTATCACGTTAAGACCGAAGCTCTAATTTATATCGATAAACATTTTAATAGCATTTTACCGAGAGAAAGCATGCGCTTAAATATAATATTAAAACTATGAAATAGAAAGTATGTATTGATTCTAGCTATTTCTACATAATATATGAGTAGTCATATTCATGCACGTAACGTTGGTAAGGCCCGTTACCTTACAAGTCTCAGAGTATTATAGAATGCCCTTGTTTAAGAAAATTACTACGTTATTACCTACATACTAGCAATTATGTCACCCTTGAAATGATAATTAATTTACAATTGACCAATATCAACATAAACAATTCTTGTATAAAATAAATGTTATATGGCAGAATGAAAATCCCTAAAAGTAAAGCCCTTTAATAGGCGTCATAGAATTCCTCCGTATCCCAGTCGACTGGTAGTGTGCCCAGAAGATTGGTTGCATTGCCATATTGAATGGCAATGTAGCCAATCTTCTTCATTCTTTCCGCGAAATAAAGACCAGCCTTCTGGTCACGGGAGGCGTCGATCAGCCTTTTTGCTTCTCTATACAGAGCACGAGCAATAAGATACCATGACCAATTTTCTACCAGGGTTTTTGTATTTGCAACGTTTGTGAGTCTCCGCGAAATAATTATAAGTTTTTAAATCTCAAGAATAAATACAACAAGATATCGATTAACAATTGGTGACGCTCTAGATAAAACTTTTACTTTATCACGAACGGTACAAGCGATATGCGACAAAAACTATGAAAGTATACAAGTCTATTGTGAATGGTTATGTGGGTATCGGTGAGCCTAGTTAGTGACAATGAGAGTGCGCGGTGGGTCAGTGGGCTGATACTACGAGAGTTCGACACATGTAGACCACACAGTACCGTTACACCGCGTTCGCACTAAACAGCAGACCAACTGCAGTTACACGCTCGATTTTTGACAGCTATAGAGAAAACTTCTGTGCATATTAGTATTTCGTACTTGGCGCTATATTGGTAGTTCTATTGACCAATTGAGTCGTAGCGGCACACCGGTCGCCCGGCACAATAGATTTTTAATTATGTCTGGTATTCTAAGTCTTGACAGTTTGGTACTAGTTCTCTTTATAAAAACGATCTTATCAGATAGAAATTAATTGTATCTTAGTATATTGTAAAACAATGATAAGATTATTTATATTTATTTAATTTATCTAATTTAGACTTACAAAATACAAAAACATATTAGAATTACCGTGTAAAGGTATCTAAGGGTAGCCTTTAGGTACTTATTATCTTTAAAGATACCATCCATTGTATGTAATAAAGTTATTTAGTAAGATGATCAACGGCATTGACACCATTGTGAACACACACGACAAGATCAATCTTTCGGAATCGTTCCTTTCATATGTATAAAGGAACGGAGGTTTATGTTTTGCAGCAGACTGATATTACGTGTTATAATAACTAGCGGTCGCCTAGTGGTCAAAATTCATCCAGGCCATCGTTGATTTAAATTTTAAGTTTGACCGTTATTAAGGTTTTATTGTCTATAACTTTACCCTTATAATCATATTTTATTTAGATTTCGCAAAGGCTAAACAGGTTAATTTACCTATCTTTAAAAAACAAAGTGTTTACCTATCTATACTCTTTCATTGACGATATTCCTAAGCTTGCTAGTTTGTTTTAATATGCATAAGAAATACATTAAATTAATGAAAAAACACTACACGCATTCAACCATGCATTTGACACACGCAGTCGAAGCGCGTAACTATGGTTACATATATCAATATATTATAATGACATATATCATCAATATCTTACAGGCAAACTTTGGTCGAATTTCGAGCATTAGGCGACCGCTAGTTACATATAAATGAGCGTAGCGAAAATATTCTAAGTCTATGCATATAAATAAAATAAGGTATAGGTAACCATAGTTACAAAAAATTGTACGACGTCAGACGAACAATGCCAAAATACTACAAACGCGATTCGACTGCGTGTGTCAAATTCATGGTTGTGTGCGTGTAGGTTTTTCCATAAATTAAATGTATTTCTAATGCATATTTTATAAAAATATTAATATTCGCCACTCCTTTTACACATAAATTTTAACTGTGCCAAATTTCATACTCCTCAGTCCGAGCAATTTTCGTAACAAGGGGTATAAAGTTTTTGCTTTACGTATTAATATATAGATATACATTATCAAGCAGTCTTGCAGCTGATTGATAAAATAATCAAGTAAAGTATTAGACAGATAGTATTTCTACGTCTTGCCGCACAGTCAGTCGCTCGATGTCACATAGCATAGTGCGTTGTAAACATAATATAACTGTTACTTTACACACTCACGACAAACTCGCTTGCAACTCATTCTATGTTGTTTACAAGTCTTCACCTGATCATTATTGACACAAAGTATACGTCTAATGTCTCCTCTACAGTCCTGTTTCTGTCGTGTGATACTTACATACTAAGTAGTTATTATTGAGTTGACTAAGATTTGGCACATGGATTGTGGATCAAGAATAATATTTACTGTATTCTGCTACAAACTTGAACTGGTATAACCTGTTGCCAATATGTCATTTATATTAATTACCAGTTTAAAAAATAAATAACTTTTTAAAGAGTATGTCATAATTGGAAACATTTAAGTTGGTCTCTCTACTCCGTTGTACGAGGAAGCCGCGCTTGTACAAAAGAGTTCCGATTATGTTTTAAATTAATCGCGCATACTCGAACGATTGTCACATGAGTTAAAACATCAGTTCAGCATTATTAATTTAATTTATAAGTAAAGGAAATACCAGTCATGTAAGTTTGTTTATAAATTTCTTTTTCTCTACATATAATGCAGATATATTCTTTGCTTGTTCTAAAGTGTTAAATAAAATTACTGTGTCAAGTCAAATCAAGTGAATATTGCCAAATAAGAGATTATAGATTTACATTCCTTTTCTATGACGGTATTCGGCCTACACTTATATCTATATTAGTATAGGTTTCCAAGTAATCATACTGAGAAAACTAAAGAAGAAATACCCACCTATAAAACTTAAATATCTACTTAGAAAATAGTGTAACAAAGATTCAAGTCGTATACAACTTAGTTTTTTAGTTTTAGTTATTATTTATACAATTCAATATCTCAAAAACTATATAAAATAAAAGTATCAAATAACAGATTAAAAGCCAATAAAACTTTGTTGTAAAGTCCCATCAACTTTTCCACTACACAATGTATGAAGTTTATTCTGAAATATCTGCACAACTGTCAGAAGGTAGATAGGTACTATCTTTATAACCAGCTATTAAGCAAACTATATAACTTACTGTGGAATGTGGTCATTAACGATAGCCTGTTTGTACCCGTTAGCCGTACCTCTGCCATTCATACCAGACACTCGAGTACCATGGGAAATGCATAACTGTGCCTAGTACTTATCATAGTTCGCACGGAGATATGTGTCTATATACTAAATATGTTTACTATTATTGCTTGCTAAATGCGGATGTATTGCAATACTATTTTCGATGGATTCTATAGGTAACTTAGCATAGTTTTGTCACAATGGAATGGGAATCTATACGTTAAAAAGAAATAAACTGGCTTTTATTTTTTGCTTTGACCAATCCATATATGGTGCGTTTTACTGGGATAGTTTTTTTAAATATGTACGCAGAAGAGATCTCATACACCAACGCCGACGTTTGGGGGTGCCTGAGCCCTCCAGTGGTAATATCGGAAGGGCTGAGATCGCCCAAAATGTATTTTGTGCCTCTGGCTAATTGTCAATAACTTTATAAACTTAGACGAAAGGAAATATTAGTTGATTTTCGTTTACATAGAATATTATAGTTACTTAACTTATGTTTTATAATAAAGCCTCCCAAAATTTTAGTGAAGTTGACGCGTCTGTAGATGTAAGATAGTAATGTTGGTTTCAGGTTCAAAATGCGAGCACTACTAGCGACGTTGGCCGTCCTAGCGGTCTTTACGACTGCTATCGAAGGTACCTCACACTTCATTATTATTTCGCCTAGACAAACCTTTTTATTTTATTTGTATTTTAAAATAATATCTTACTTAGATTAGTAGTAAGCTTGTTGATATATCTATCTAGCAAAGATTTAAATCATAGATGTGTTATAATCGTACTTAGATCTCATAGAAATGTGTTTACACTAAGGAGAATGAGCTCAATCACTAGATTTTCATAATGGAAAAGGATAGTGCATAATTTTCGATATGAGTAAGCGTAATAATTCAAATGTAAAGTTGGCGTTATAAGTATGCCAGATGATAACCATTTTTTTATACTACTTAAGTGGCAAACAGCCTACGGTGACCACTTACCTGATGGTAAGTGGTCACCGTAGCCTATGGACGCCTGCAACACCAGAGGCATCACTTGCGCATTGCCGACCCTGTTTAAAACCTTTTAACACCTTTTTTGAAGAACCCTTGGTCTTGTGAGAAAGCCTCGGCAGGCAGTTCATTCCACAACCTAAGCGTCCGCGGGAGAAAATTCCTATGGAACTTAACCATAGTCCATATGTGACCATATTTAATCGTACTAGGGTGAATCTATGATTTAAATCCTTGATGCTTATTTAAGGTATTAGTTTAAGGTGGTTCGCACAAATACTACAGACACAATAGATGACATTCGAATCTTCAAAAATGTTGACCGCGAGTCCGACATGTTAACTCTACGTCGTCACCGGTTATTGATTATATTATAATTTCAAATAGAAGGCTGAAGGATATCCTATAAACAATTTGTTGGGCTGAGACGAATAGATTAACGTTGCCGGTACTAAGGGTTGGCTGACATAAATCATTCGCGTTTAGTTGCGACCCCGGCCTAGTGGTACGGCTTACCTAACATTGCGACTATCAACTTATGTATGTTAGTAATTGTTCTCTATTAATTGCTATGTAAATATATTTGTACATTAAATTATTTAATATTGTAGGATGTTACCTAACGTTTATCGTTTAATATTTACGATAGCCTAGTGACAGATTGTTGGACTGCTACGTTGAGGTCTTGAGATCGAACATACGATGTTTATGTGTGCGTATTAACCTCTGAACTCATGTTAATTATTGCTGAAAGCTAAAGACAGACAATGTGAGGAAATCTATTAGTATTTAGTAAGACGGATGGCGCAGTGATTTAACTGGTCGCCCCGCCACTGCCCCGAGGATTGTGGGTTCGAATCCCACACGGGATAAAATTTTGTGTAAACCATAAATGGTTGGTCACAGTCTGGGTGTTCTTTGTGTCCGTTGTTTAAATGTTTGTTAAGTACCCCGTGACTCAGGAATAATTCCTAATGTGGGTTGTCTTTTTTAAGAAAGAAAAATGAAGAATTATTAGGTTTTTTAAGTAAAGGTCTAATAAAGTTAGATTTATTTGATAGCGACGCTTGAATAAGTGTTTACAATGTGTTTTTCACCTCTCAGCGGACAGCAAAGCGCGCATAGTATGCTACTTCAGTAACTGGGCGGTATACCGGCCCGGTGAGGGCCGGTATGGCATCGAAGACATCCCAGTGGACCTTTGTACTCACATTATTTACTCCTTCATCGGTGTCACTGAGAAGACCCACAAAGTTCTCATTATCGATCCTGAGGTAAGTTGACTCTTGAGTGACTTTATTATAATGAAAATTTTAAAATAGTTTTGAACTCTTCACATTATTTATCTACTTATATGATGTGTATACTGACCGCATTTATGTTATATGCGGGTGAAGTTTTACTTCTTCGTTTTTCACTGAAGTGACTGAAAATGTTGTATGCTTGCTTGGAAGTCAGGGCAGGACGAAGAAAGAGAGCTTTATTTAAAGAAATTCGAGTGCAGTCGTAGTAAGTTCGTGCAAAAAAATATCTCAGTAATCGTGTTGACGTTACAACATTATTATATCTAGTATATTCTTACTACTTGGTGATTATTGCTCTCTAGTTATTGGTATTGGTTGAAATCGGTCCATATTTGTCGTTCCTGCTCGGTTTCCAAGACTTTGAAATTGGTATACAGTAGTATGCTCGGTATACAAGAGTAGGCTTGCCCTTTATTTTGTGACACCTGAATATATGAAGCTGCCAAAATGTGGGAAAAGTGGTAACATTTCCGCTGAAACGGTATGTGTAATATTAAAAAAAATATATCTTTACAGCTGGACGTAGAGAAAAACGGTTTCAGCAACTTTACGGCTCTTCGCAAGACGCACCCCAACATCAAGTTCATGGTTGCCGTAGGAGGATGGGCCGAGGGCGGCTCCAAGTACTCGCATATGGTCGCTCAGAAACAGTCCAGGATGACCTTCATCAGAAGCGTTGTTGGTAAGTAACAAGGGTCTGTCAATATTGGTCCTATAACTATCAGATGAGACTGATTGTTCGATGGAAATATATGGGTATTCTTTAAATTCACCTAAAGTTCGTCTTCGCCGTCAGTTCTCAGTTCTAAATAAAGTTCTCGAACATGTGTCAAGTCTGCACTGGGCCAGCGTTGTGGACTATGTCTTAATCCTTCTTCTTCTTCAGTGGACTTATTTTCCAGAATTTATATAGTAACTTCGAATTTATATAATAAGCTGTCCCGACAGACGTTGACCTGTACAAACAAAAAAATAAGAACTAAATCTAAACCATTCCGAATCCACTTGAATACACACAATAAATTTCATCAAAATCGGACTAGCCGTTTAGGAGGCGTTTAATTACAAACACACGCACAGCAGATTTATATAGCTATTTAGAACACCAGTGGTTAAATATTATGCCATATCAAAGTATCAAGCCATAAATTAGTTGACTGTGTGCGGCACGAAATATATGGCTCATTATAACAATTCTACAACATAGTTCTGTTAGAGAAGGCTTTCGAGGACGACAAAGGAAATATCAGTATTGATATAAAGAAAGAGTGTTCTTCTCATGAAAGCTCTACTCCTCGAACAGTAAGTTAATATAATAAACAGTAATATAATAGTAAGTTGACGTGTCCAAGAATTGATTGCACATTTTTATGGAAATAAAGATTTTTGACTTTGACTTTGACTTTGAAAGAATAAAGTTGTGCATAGCCAGTGGAATACTATTTTGAGCAAAATTATCGAGAAAATATTTTCCCAGGAAATGGTATACTACGTAAAAAAACTCGATTGCTTTAGTGTTCGTAGTTTCTACAGAAAACATAAAAAGAGTCAAAAAGTTACAATCATTATTAGTTATCGAGTTCAAAACAGTGCTATAGTGAAGTAACAATTTCATGTTGAAACAGTAAGAACTATTTGGTCGTAGATGTTAATATTTGTTCAGATTATTTTGTTAAATAGCGGTGAGATAAATTGTGTCAAGGGGTGATATTCAATCTATTTTTCAATTTTGGCGGTACATCTCTTAAAATATGTAAATAAATAAGTATCTATATCTTCAGACGGCACATGAGTAAATAATATTTGTCAAAATATCAATATTTTGCTTCAAGAGGAATATCTGAAATTTTTAACATAAATCGTATTTCATGTTTTACTTGGACCAAGTTATTTAACGATATTCAGTTTAGAGAATATGTTTAGTTGTCCATGACGAGTAAAGAGTGAGAGTTTCTAATTTATTATGAAACGGATCGTAGATACAGGAAAAATAATTAATAAAACGAAAAATTGCTTGGCATTAATTAATGACACAGAAATGGTGTCCTTGCATATTTTGTGGTACCTCACTTTAGATTATATATAATTTATAGGTATATATACTACTGAGACATTGCACCTACTATGTTTTACAAAGAAATGTGTAATAAAGACTATTTGTTTGGTCGATGTTTACAAATTGAAAAAGGATCATTTAGGTTACTCGGTCATGTAGAAAGGATGAATGAAAGGCGATTAACGAGAAAGATTTATCGGTTGAAAGAGCAGAAATACCTTCGGCCTACAAAAGTAGCCTTATAAACACTATTATTATTCATGCAAATATTCGATAAGCTCAACAAATCAATTTTGATCGACAATTTCTATTGAAGTAATTTATATAAAGCCAGATATTATATAATGAGTAGTAGAGCCTCGCTGATTTCAGCATAAATGGGCTGGCTCGACCTGGAAAGGACAACCCTCTCACAGAATATCAACGTGAAATAGCAGTATTCCTACTGTTGTGTTTCATTCGGTGAGTGAGAGTGCCGGAGACACCATATTTCCCCCTTCCTGCTCCTTCTCCTTCCTACTTCCTATCCTAAGGGGCCGGCAACGCACAAATGATGCCTTTGGTATTGCAGGCGTCCATAGGCTACGGTGACCACTAACCACCAGGTGGACCGATGTATCTGTACCTATCATGTTAATGAGAAGCCGTTATTATTTGTTGCCAGATAAATTATGTTTATTTGAATCGATAGTTCGAGTATTGCCAATATTCAATGAAAATAACGACGTGTACTAAAACTTTATCTTATTTTTCAGATTTCATGAAGAAATACGACTTCGATGGTTTAGATCTTGACTGGGAATACCCCGGCGCAGCTGACCGCGGCGGTTCCTTCTCCGACAAGGACAAGTTCTTATTCTTCGTTCAGGAACTCAAGAGAGCCTTCATTAGGGCCGGCAGAGGCTGGGAACTGACTGCGGCTGTGCCTCTCGCTAACTTCAGGCTGATGGAGGGATACCATGTACCTGATCTTTGCCAGTGAGTATTAAGTTCACTGCTTCATTTATATGAATTCAATGTATATAGGTTTTAACAATTACAAGTAATACATTTATACTGTATGTAGTGATTCCATCCTATGCCATCCAAAGACGTGACGCAAATGTCTAATGGGATGCAACAGAAATATTAATTAACTATTAAGATCAAAAGTACCTTGTTCTCGTATTTTATTTTAAATGACGGTTTTGTTCAAATATTTTACATTTTTCAGATGAGCTTAAATTTTAGTTTGTTATGTTGGATAAAGAAATAACATTACGTAATACCTTTACAATTCAAAAACATATTTTTCCTACATTTACTGTATAAACGAAGCAAAACGTTAAAACAGAAAATCTTTAGTTTAAACGTTTTCTCGCTTTAAAGTTTCTGAAAACTATATAAATTATGGGTCGAGGGAAGGTTAAGAAATAAAATATTGTCTGAAAGTTCTTTAAAGTTCGTGACTCTTAAAAGTAAAGTTCATTACAGGGAGCTCGATGCTATCCACGTGATGTCCTATGATCTGCGCGGTAACTGGGCTGGCTTCGCTGATGTGCACTCACCGCTGTATAAGAGACCTCATGACCAATGGGCCTATGAGAAGCTTAATGTGGTAAGTTTAATACGACATCTTCAAAATTTTAGAAATCCACTTTAGAGCTCTACTATATGAAAAATAATGTATTTTTCATGGTATGTCATCGATCTTGACTTACAAGAAAATCGTTGACAGTTATTATGTTATCGTCACATATTTAGACAACTAGTTAGCTTGCCTTGCCTTTATTACTTTTATTGCAATTTGATTGCCACTGCTCCAAGAAAAGTAAAATACAGCCAAATTTATTTAGTTTGGAAGAAGACCCATTGAGAAATAAGGTTTGCGAGATCGATATATGATTCTAGTATTTATTCGATGGGCACCCCCAAAGACAATGGAACAAATTAAGCAATTTAATCAAATGTGGTTGCCTAAATTGGTGTTTAAATTTAATTAATTAATCGGTCTATAATCGTGGTTACAGTGCATTTAAAAGTACAACTAAATAAAATAATTTTTAATTAATCTCAATGGAATTATATAATGAGTTAAATCTCTTTTTAACACGCTTTTATTAGCTTGGTATGTATGTATCTATGTAACGGAATCTTTGAACGTGATTTTCACCCCTTTCAAACCGACGGATTGATTTGAAACTTTACACACTTATCGAGAGCCGATGACAATACAATAATTTAGAAAAATTATAAAGAAGAAAATAAAAATAAATAATAGTTAAAAAGACTAAAAAACACGATTAATGTAAAAAAGCGTGGGGTGGGGGTTATCAAAATATCTTAGAAAGCATCCCACGCTTTTTTACATTAAAATTATTAAATTATTTTCTACGTTTTAAAGTGTATTTTTTAGTTTTTAAGACTATTATTTATTTTAATTTAATTAAGCAGGTATTTTCGAGCCAAGTATTGTTAGTGGAACATCAGCGGGTATACATAGATAAAAAAGAAAGCGTATGAAATAAATATTAATAACTTAAAAATTAGGTAAAATTAGGATTAAAAATTAAATATTAAAAATTAGGGTTTAACCACACTTTTAGTTTTACTGTGAATAAGTTGCTGTTACAGAGATACAGAGCTCCATAATCAAACCTCGATACTGTAGCATATCATGCATGAATGACTCTTAAAAATAAAATTGATTTACTAGCCATTGCATTGAACCCGTGTAACGAATAGTACTTATAAAATGAGCTCGAACTTATATACTAGAACGTATATTATGTATATTTTAGAGTTTCATCGATATCAGCTTTTGTTGGTAACTTACAAAAAATATATGTTTGTACAAAATTCATACGTATTTTCACTTACTTCAATTCTATCTTTATATATATGGTATCTTCTGTATCATTCACTTTCGCCACATCTTCATATGTAAAAGTGTAACAACAAAACAAACAGAAATATATCCTTATTTTGTTTTTCAGAATGACGGTCTTGCGCTTTGGGAAGAGAAAGGTTGTCCATCCAACAAGCTGGTTGTTGGTATTCCGTTTTACGGGCGTTCGTTCACGCTGTCAGCTGGCAACAATAACTATGGACTCGGCACATACATCAACAAAGAGGCTGGAGGCGGTGACCCTGCACCTTACACTAATGCCACGGGATTCTGGGCTTATTATGAGGTACGTAGTCCTTATCATTTATATTAGTCGAAGGATTTTTCTCTTTGTATTACATATCCAATGATTTCGTTTTAACCTCTCAACCAATCCAGATCAAAAATACGAAAAGGCTATTCAAACTATCGAAGATTCAAACAGTTTTAAAATAGTCTGGTTAAGCTCGGATGCTGGCATCCTAGCGTTGGTTGAGAGGTTAACCTAAATTGTCATAACATTAGCGTTCTTTATTTAAATTAAAGAAGGGTTATTTTTCTCATTGATCTCAGCTATGTAAAATTAACATCAACACAAGATATCTCTGATCTGAGATCTGATCTGAGATATCTACATATCTTTAAAGCGTTCTATGTTATGTTGTTTGCATGTAACGTATCCGCCTTTGTATAAATAAAACTTCTGCTGTCGTATAAAGATTGTAATTCTCTGAAATGTACAAATAAAGAGGGTGCTACTGATGAATCAGCAGTATTATTGTCAGTATAATTTATCTATATGTTGGCCGGGCAAACTGTCTGCATAATGCCCCACTTTTCCGACTCACAACAAAAGTATTGGGAGTTATTGTATTTGTAACCGAAACCGCAAAGAGTTTTGCGATTGTTATACAGTACCTTTGTTATGATTCACGTATTTCTGTTAGTAACAAAAGGATAAGTGTTGAATTGAAGTTATGATTCAGACTTTTGTTTTGATATTCGAATTATGTTTTGTATTTTGTTTGGATACCTACTTTGATATAAAAATAATATTTAAAATTTCTTACTCACGTTTCACTTAGAGGCACACATTCAAAATACTTTGAAATACTTTGGAATTGTTATTTAGACATTGTATGTGGAAGGTAAAAGAAATTGTTTGATTTAAATTATTTCTAGCGAAAAGACAGCGTGAGTAGGTTGTAGTAGTTGAGTATGTTGGTGTTGATTAAACATTTTCTTTGGTTAATTTGTAGATCTGTACCGAAGTCGATAAGGACGAGACCGAATGGACTAAGAAATGGGACGACCATGGCAAATGCCCTTACGCTTACAAGGGAACCCAATGGGTTGGCTACGAAGACCCTCGCAGCGTGGAGATCAAGATGAACTGGATCAAGGAGAAAGGTTACCTCGGCGCCATGACCTGGGCCATCGACATGGACGACTTCAGAGGCTTGTGCGGAGATGAAAACCCTTTGATTAAGCTGTTGCACAAGCACATGAGCACATACTCCGTGCCTCCCCCTAGGTCTGGCAACACTACTCCAACGGTAATTAATGTTTGAAATTTATAATGATACTTACTCATATTTACAACATTTTATCGTATTGAATTTTGTCGTATTGATATCGTTGATATCGTAGTTGTTAACTGGCGGCTGACGCAACTATCCCGAGAGCACGACTTCACACATCGATAAATAAAAAGATAGGTGATTCATACATTATGGTTCAGCTGGTTTAATCTGTCAAGTCTTAGAATATCAGACATCATTAAAAATCGTTTGTGTCTGGCTACCGGTGTGCCTAGGACCTATTGAGTGGCAGCAGCACATCGGTGTACTATAAAGTTCTGCGATACTATAAATACAAAGCAGGATCCAAGGAACAGAAACAGGTTTTGGTGGTATAGTATTTTAACGCACTAGGCCAAAATAGAGATTTAATATGATATTTATAAAAAATTAGAAATACAAAATATGTTTAGTAATCAAAATGAGGTTTGATGGTTTGCAATAAAATAAATTGAACTTACGCATCAGAAATTTCCAACATTACAACCGATCCGAATTTTATCTCGCACCAACTTTATTTTGGAAATCACAAACACCGCTCACTAATAAACTTTCTGACGGCTCAAACGGAATAGAGTCGAACGATAAATCGCAACAGAAACAAATGGATAGGCCATTACTCATATTGATATAAATCTGCAGCCTGAATGGGCGCGGCCGCCGTCGACGCCATCTGACCCGGCTGAGGGTGAACCGATCCCGACCACTACTACCGTAAAGCCGCCCACTACCACTAAGACAACCACTCGAAGGCCGTCAACCACGACTAAGGCACCTCAGATGCATCCCATTGAAGATGATGAGAACGATATTGCTGTGAGACCTACACCTCCTAAGGAGCCCGTAGCTCCTGAAGTTCCAGAAGTTCCAGAACACCCAGCTGTGAGTATAAGAATTATATTAGTATGGGTGGATCAGATATTAGCTCCATAATAACGATGACACTGAAAGTTAATTAACGTTATGCTCATAATAAACTAATAAAATATAATTGTAAACTCTTTTACAGGAAAATGAAATCGACAACCCTGACATTTGCAACTCCGAGGAGGATTATGTGCCTGACAAGAAACAGTGCGATAAGGTAAACTTGAGCTCATAGCGGCAATCAAAACTTCGTACAAAAGTTGACAGAGATGAAAAGCTTTATAAATCTTGTACAAACCATTAAGGATAATTGGTTCAGTCATGTATAAAATAAAATAACATTGATTTATTTTGCAGTACTGGCGATGCGTCAACGGGGAAGGAGTGCAATTTACATGTCAACCAGGGACAGTGTTCAACATCAAGTTAAACGTCTGCGACTGGCCCGACAATGCTGAACGCGACGAATGCAAATCCTAGATTAATCCCTTTGTGAACAGGCCGCCCTAAAGGTCATTCTAGAGATACTGTCTGATCAAAATCGCATTCCACTTGCAAGATAGCTGATAAATTATGTTTTGCCCCTAGCGGATCGAAATGACCGATACTGCACTGGGTAGCATACAGGTTTACAAGTCCATTAATAGAGTGGTAGTTAACAAATGGAAGACTTGCTCGGAGACTTTAAAACATGTTTGTTTAGCGCTAACTGGTTAGCTGTTCACTTGATACACGGAATGTACATTCCTGTTAATTACATCTCTTGGCGATCAATGTGTTTAGAGCTGTGGTATTGTTATATTATAGTTTATCAGCGTCTTTCGATTTTGATGAAATGGTGTCTTGGCTTTCTTATGAAACTATATTTTAAGCTCAAATGAATTTTATTGAATAATATTGTCGTATTTCGTTTCGGCAAAAACATAATGCGCCAATGTTTTCACATCTAATGTTTAATCTTAAGAGGTTAGGACTCGTGTGATTTTATGTTTAAATATTTACGTATGTAAATAGTATGTTTAGTTTACACAAGGTGCGTTTAATTGAAAATGTCGAACATGAGACAGAAAGCTGAATTGATTGCGAAGCTAAGTAGTTTGGCTTTCAATGATTCAAGATGGCGAAACTCAGTCAAGCATTTTCTGTTAAAACTCATCTTTTGTAAATAGACGATAAAAAGAAAAAATATTGAGATTATTAGTAAAACACTGCCTAAAAATGTATCGTGTAGTGTACAAGACTGCATTGATTAGAAATAAATATAAAAATAAGTAGGTACTTCTAAGTTCCGCATTTAATCGATATCGTTCTGTTTATTTACGCAACAAGAAAGATGTTGGTTAGCTTGCACAAGCATGGACAGTTTTATTTGCTCATTCTAGTTTGTAAAGAACTGAAGTTTCCGTCGATAACTGTATTCAGCAACTGTTATAAAGTTATGCCAACTGAATTGTATTTATTTTATAAATTTGTTTCGACTCGGAAGCCAATTAGACTCTCTCGGCTTTTGGGGGATTTAAATGAATTTTCCCCCACTTGTCGCGAGTGGTCGCTTGCTTAATCACTCTTAGCTTAATTTATTTATTTTAATAATTTTAAGACAATAAATTATGCAAAATACCTGGTGGCATTTTTATTTTTCTTCCTCACCTGTTTTATGTAATAATGTTGTTAGAAAGGGTTGCGTGTGTGTGCCTGGAGTGAAATATTAGTGGGATCTTATTGCGTTTATGAATCCGAAATTAAAAGGATCGATGACATTTTAAACACCTTAAATTATATTCATTTGAATTATTAAGACCTGTCTTGTTAATATAAATCATAACAGCCTTGTATTACTAATTTACCTCGGATGGTCCTCTCGCTTAGTAGTCTTCTATTCGTAATGGATTCACTTCCTCTTCTCTTTAAATATCGATATATCGATCTTGTTCGATGGAACATTACATACATCTTATATTATGTAACTTAAAAAAAAACGTAAAATGCCGGTTTAATGTTGCCTCTGACTTACGCTGTGACGGTATAGAAGCGTGAAGTGTTTTTATCTGCAATATAAAAGTTATCTTTATTTGCGAGCAATAATGTGATAAAATAAACGGATTCTGTTCTAATATTTCCTTGACACAAAATAACGTTGTGTTTTGCATATCGTATTGCTTGTTTGAAAAAATCAGGCGCTTTTTATTTTAGTGAAAACGTGCCAAGAATAACATAATGTTTAGTGGTTAAATCATGTAGGACGCGTTTTTCCCTTTTTTCTTTTAAAAGGTGTAGGCATAGCGAAACTAGACTTACATTTTTATATCCATAATCCTTTTAAGATGCTATTCTTTGTCTAAGAAATCTCGAATTTCTATTATCATATAGTAAAGCATTTCTTATGATCTTTGGAAGCTATAAATATTTTATTTCATGTATCTAATACAGTATTATAAATGATCTGCTTTCACGAATGATACGTTACTAGGTGCGTGAGTTCCATGTTATACGTTCTAGATAAAATACTCTTATCCTTTTTATAGCTTCTTTGCGACACTTATTCGTATATGTCTCAATAATATTTCTGAGTCTAAGTTTGTTGAAATGAACTCAATACGGGCAACGCAGTTTTGAATGGACCACAACTAAACCTCTTTTCAAATCTAGAGGAGCGCCTGTGTACTTTCATCCTATGGAAGCCTGCGGCTAAATAACTCTTTGTTGTGATTCTTTGATAGATAAGTTGGGTTTCCAAAAGCAGTGTGCTGTCAGCAGAAGATATTGGTATTTATTCCTTTCAGTCTCTTTACGTCTAAGTTGTATTGGACATATTGTTGAAGTAAATAATTTATCAATTAGCGTGTATTAGTGCCAGGGTCCAAGCGTTGGCCAATAGAATAATATGTCATGTAGATATATCTGTCTATTGCTAAATTATTTATTTACAGTGGTATTAAACGTCCTGTGGCTTCAAACTAGAGAAGTCTGTCCTTAGGGTGCCACACCTTTAAATATCAGTTCAATTTAAGTTGAATAAGAATATTAGTTCAGATGAGAGACATAGATGACAATAAATAATTTCTTGGTCTTCAATTCTGTGAGACTAAGAAGAGTTAGCGAAATGAAAGTATTATGCACCACTCCCTAACTCTAAGATATGAGTAATATTATAATGTTACGTAAAACGTAGTTTAATTTCAATACTGTCGCAAATATTATGATAGCGGTAACTTAACGAGGGTGATAAAATACTTTTAATCTAACTATTAATTAGTTAACTTCAAGTTTATCTTTGAAGACAGAATCCGAGGCGCGGATTGTTGAGTTAATACCTGAATCATCAAATCGTTCATGTTCAAAGTTGTTTGCTTGTAAGATGTATTTGTAGTCATTGAGACATCGTTAATAAGTTTTACATTGCGGGTTCGTGGTCACACCAGAATCACTTCCGAATCTGGATTTTAAAATGTTCAAACGGTAAAATAGTTTAGATGATTATACACTACTAATAAGCCGAGTAGGTTCGAACTTCGCAAGATACACGCGTTAGTGTGATCTACAGATAGTTTACTTTTCTTTACATCAAAACCGTTCTTTGAAGTGGATATTATTTATATCAATAGGATATTTGGTTTAACTTTTTTATTATTGATCTGTTTGTTTCATTGTCGAAATTCTTAACGAAAATAATATTGAATTGTCAAATTAAACTAACAGTGGAAAAAGTAAATAGGTACTATTGTTTGGCGTTTACGCGAATATTACCTATACATTGAAATTAATTTGCTGTGTGCGAACATGTGCATTCGACATACCACAGGTACCTACTCGCTAACGAACACCGAGATGATTTTGAATAAATAAAAACATTTTATTTTAAATTAAGTTAAAAGGTAAGTGTGGGTACTTAGAAATAACTACACTTCACGACAATGAGACAACCGCCATTTCAGTCTCTCCGTGACCATGGCTGCTACAAAGCAACCTAACGTCGCGAAAAGTGCAATTCTAAATATAAATTTAAATGAACAGTTTAAAAATAGTGTAAATAAGCGCTTTTTGAATAAATTGTCGCAAAAATCGTATAAAGTAAAGTAATTGATAAGTCGATTGCGTCACAAAACGTTATTTTAAAATTAACAAATTTCAAAATAACGTTTTGTGACACAATTGATATTAAAATGCAGGCGTGAGTATAATAACAAGATACCCAAACAACACCGCCGCTCTTTCGCATAATGAAATATATTAATAGGTTCTTTAATAAAAAAGTGGTGCTGTTTTCACAACAATGAAATTTCTTTTGAATATTATTTGCTGTTGCGTTTATAATCTTATATATAAAATTCTCGTGTCACAATGTTAGTTACCATACTCCTCCGAAACGGCTTGACCGATTTTTTTATGAAATTTTATATGCATTTTTAGTAGGTCTGAGAATCGGCTACTATCTATATTTCATGGTTCACCCTTGTTTGATCGAACAACGTTAGATATAATAATACTAAATCGAACAACGTTTAAGAAAATCATCACTTTGTATAATATCGTTTGATAGAATTTTCAGTTCATCGAATATTTATTTGCTATAACAACATTTGCGCTAATGATCAAAAGGTATAATGTTTATTACCCCGACTCAGAGTACCTCGACTCGGATAGGTTAGGTTAGAAGGCGAAGGCGGGAGCGAAGCGGAGCTGAGCTCCCGCCTTAGCCTTCGTGGTTTTTTTTTTTAAATTAGTTCAAATGAAATTAGTTCAAATAAATAATTACGCTAAATAAAAATTTACCAATGACTTATTCGGTCAAATGAATAATTCTTCGAAATGACTTTATTGCAACTAAAATTCGATTTAGTAATATTATATCTAACGTTGTTCGATCAAACAAGGGTGAACCATATTTCATACCCCTAAGTGATAAAGTAATCATAAAAAAAAATACTTTTGACAGAACGAAGTCTGTTCGGGCAGCTAGTAAAAAACAATAACACAAGTGCGACTACCCTACGGAAAAAATGTAAGTATAAAAATAATTGTATATGTTATTGTTTATTTTATATGTTGTTTTATTAATTTACCTATTCTTACTGATTTAATTGTTCTGAAGCATAAGTTAATGTTTATTTTAATACACTCGATATCCTGGATCCAAAGCGTTATCGAGTTTATCTTTTATCAAATTTTCAGTAAGACAAGGGTATGAAAATTTTCCCGGGAGATGGCACTCGCGTAACACTTGCCTTCTATGTTGTGGAACCCAAAAAACTCTTCTGGTGAAATATAGGTTACATTATAGTCAGAGTTCATTTTAGGGTGATATATGTAGGTATCCGTAGATTAAGAAATATGTATTGTAATGTTCTTTGTCTGTTGCTTTAAATTAAAATAAGCAATATATAATTCCTTGATACCTTTAAATATTCGGCCACATTTAAGCCTAAGGCAAAAGCTTAAAAAATATTTTCCTCTGTATTATTTACGCTGGTTAAATACAATTTGTTTCTCTAATAAAACCGTAAAGGTCCTGCCATTATGCTGAAAATTCGAGAATGTGATCTTTACCCCTGGCTTAGCGTTACTGACGCCTAGTAATCCATAAACGCGCGTAAAATCGTGGCCTTTCGGACCTCAAGCGACATCAACCTTAATTATTTACGTCCCTCACAGTTAAATATATTCGTCCCTTTCTGCCCGTATGCACGTATTTTTACCTGACCTTTATTAGGTATTTAAAAGGAATTTGTTTTAGTCTAATTAAAATTAATTAACGTTTGCGGCCTTTGAAGAGGTTAACTAAATGTCTTATTTCTTTTGTGTTAAGCTGCGGTAAACGTATTATAACGCTGTATCTACTACAGCAGTAAGGCAGATTGAAATTAGTTAGGTAGTTTTCCAGTTGATTGTTTTAAATGCACAATAAAATTTTAGAGTAATGTTGTACACAGGAAATTCTAGTGTGGGATCTGGGACATCGTGTCCATGTATTTTAGGGAATGAAGTTGAAATATTTTATTTTAAAAACATAGCATACATTTTAAATTTCTTTTTAGGAAAGCATTCGTAAATAATAGTTTAAGGTTAATATCTATATCATTATCTAAGTTTGTTACAATTATTGTATAATATACACATATTATAAATGTAGTTAAGTAGGTCAGTAGTTAAGCTGTTACTTAGTCCAGAAGAAATTAGCTAATTATAATAACTAAATTGTTACTAATGTTTTTATTGCATGACTATGAAATCGGAAATACTGTATTTACGAATAATTTTATTTGCGATCACATTAAAAAACTAGGTGTAACTAGTCCAGCGTATTACAAGGCATTTAAAATTGGACTCTACTACAGGATCTTTAATCTTTTCAAGACTATTTTTTGCAATGGAATTTAAGGGGTAAATTTTACTTTGATGGTCTTGTTCGTCAAAATTTACGAGTTGCGGGTGTTTTACGAGTAAGTCAGTAGGCAGAGGTATATTTCCAACAGCGTCACAATGACTATAACGAGTGTCTACACGATTACGTCGTGAACGCTCCTTTTTCACAACTTCAAAGTTTTCACAGCTCGTAACAAGGTTTAACACTTCGTTGAGCATTAATTAATTCGTTACAAAGCGTAGCCTTTTAGATTTTCTTTTACAGAAGTACAGTGACTTAGAAGGTTCCAGAAGAATTACGTTTTTCGTTAACATTTTAATATTTACACTGAATATTAAGGAAATCCATCGATGTCAGTTGTTTATCCTAATTGAAAGAAAGAAAGAAGTAAAAAGAATGTTTTATTTGAATCTCCATACATACATAATTTAAAAAAACAATAGTAAATACAATTTAACAAAATTATAATAATTATTATAAATGCGAATGTGAGTTTGTTTGTTACGCTCTCATGCCTTTACTACTTAACCGATTGTCATAAAATTTCACGTACACTTACGGTTTCATTCAGTCAGAAAAAAAGTACCGTTCCCGAGCGAAGTCGCGGGAAAAAGCTATCTCTATATTTAAATTAATGTCTGCTTGTTTGTCTAGTCGTTTCCGTGTATGCGTATAGATATAATTTATGCAATTCGGATGAAACCTTTCTTAGTTCTAGAATAGAGGTTTCTAAATTTGTTGGTCTTTAGGTAATAAGAAACAAGCCTATTGTCATTTACCGGACACACTTCCAGGCTCTGAACCACCATGAACTACGACGGGAATTATTACGTCAGCGCGAAACTAACAACATAGCCGTTGTTCCGTCCATATTTGTAAAACTCCCCGCAACAGGTATCACAATTACAATGGCAGTAGACACAATAAAAAACTGGAAAAAGAGAAAAGGAGACTGAGAGAGAGAAATAGTTATGTTAATATCTTTGGGAAATTACAGCATTATGTATGATTTATTCTCAATTAGTGGCTATCTCTGGTTTCATACATTTTGTATATTGGCAAATAGATAAAAATGCGAAGCGCCTCCTGGCACAGTGTCGTCAATATTAATGGTTATTTAGTTCTTCACGATATTTAGCTAAGATAAAAATAGGTTCTTCGGGAAGTATATGAGTGTTATATATGTATATTACATTTTCTGTTTATTCAGCTATATGTCTTGAGAACGCTCTTTCAAAAACACGAAGTTTTTAATGGCCATTAGAATAAAATGACAGACTAGTATCTATACACCCCATATTTGTTTGTAACCTACATTTACGTGAGCGAAGCCGCAGATAAAATCTACTTGGATACTATTTAGACAATTAGAATATGGTGATTTAAAGACATGAACTCGAAACAATAGGTTTCAGAATTTTATCTGTCTATTATTTATTTTTTATTCAACTAAGGTGGCAAACAAGCTTACCTGATGGTAAGTGGTCACCGTAGCGGCCTATGTACGCCTGCAATACTAGAGGCATCACTTGCGCATTGCCGACTCTTTAGGAAAAAATGAAGTGGAAAGGAGAAGGAGCGGTAAGCGGGAAAGAGGGTGATTGGGCCTCCGGCACTCTCACTCACCAAACGAAACACAACAGTAGGAACACTGCTATTTTACGTCAATATTCTGTGAGAAGGTAGTACTTCCCCGATCGAGCATTTTATGCTGAAATCAGCGAGGCTGTTGTTCGGGCATGTTGCAAATAGTACAAAACGGATTTCGAGGGTGTTTCTATTAATCAATAATGATCAACATCGTCACCAGCCCTCAGCATAGGTGACACAGGACCTGAACTAGATTTAACTGACTATTGATAGTCCCTGTAATCTAACGTTTTTACAATTAGTTTTATTAGACATTAGCTTTTGCTCACGGCTTCGCTCGCGTAAAAGTAGGTTAGGTAACGTCAGTTACACTTTTTTAGAGTTCGAAAAATCTCTTACACAACAGCTTTGTCCATCCGTCCGTGCGTCCGTCCGTTCGTCTGTCTGTCTGTTATACAACTCTCAACTCAAGAACCGTAAGAGCTAGAGACTCGCGGTCAACGCCATTCGACTCAGCATAGTCGATATACACCTGAAATGACTATGATCTTTGACCTCTAACCTCAAGGTCACGTGGTAACACGTGACCTTTGCATATTACTTGAACCATTTTTTCGAACACTAAGATTTACGGCAATTCATTGCCGATTCTCACTTGTTTTAATAAAATTTAGCCTATGTTACTCGCTGATAATATAGCTCTCTAATGGTGAAAGAATGTTTATAATCGGTTGAGTAGTTTTTGAGTTAAAACCTTAAAACGGACAGAAAATCAAATCTCGCCTTTTTATAATATTTTGCTAGTTGACATATATTCAATTCAATTCAATTCAATTCGTTTATTGCACTCCATAATGTATAATACAGGTCTTATAAATGTAGAGAGAACAATTATGGACCCCGTCAGGCATGGCAAAATTAGGAGAGAAGAATGAACATTCTATTATCTTATCTTATAGCATATTGAAATAAATTTTAGAGCTTAGAAGATACCTAATTATTTAATTTCTTACGTATTATAATTAATATTCTATTATAGTTTATTATTAATTTGTTATAAAGTAAGTATTAAACTTATTTTCTAAATATACTTTACATAATTAGAACTATTAAAATTTATCGTTTAAATATTCGTTTATATCATAATAACATTTTTGTATTAAAAAGTCTTTTATTTTGTTGATAAATATACTACATTTTTCTTCATTTTTAATATTGTTTGATAATTTATTATATATTTTTATGGACATGACGTAGGGGCTTGATGCATGCATTTGTAATCTGGACGTTGGTAAGTTTAATCTATTTTTGTGTCTAAGTGTATATTTTGTATTTAAATCTTCCCTTCTTGTGTAATAATGTTTGTGTTGTCTGACACATTTACATGTTTCGAGAATATACATACAAGGAACGGTAAGTATTTTTAGTTTTCGGAAATGAGGTTTACAACTTTCTGTGTTTACTATTGTTCTTATTAACTTTTTTTGCATAATTAGCAGCGAAGGAGCATCTGTGCTGTTACCCCATAGGGTGATTCCGTACTGTAACCATAAGGATGCATAGGCATAGTAGGTGACTAGAGCGGTTTTTATATCAGTGGTCTTTTTAACTTCCCGGAGAGCGTAGCAAAATGTAGATAATTTAGATTTAATTTTTTGTACATGTGATTTCCAGTTAATATTGGTGTCTATATTTAATCCTAGTAAGCTGAATTCGTTGACCTTTTCTATTATGGTGTCTCTATATACAAAATTAATATGTAACTGTGATTTCTGTGGTGGATGGAATGTAATTAATTTGGTTTTGGAGTAATTTATTTCTAAATTGTGTTGGGTCATCCAGTTCACTGTGCTATTAAGTAGGGTTGTCAGTTTGTTATTTATGTCAGCGGTATATAAAGATATTAAAGATTTTATAATTTAACTAAGTATATATAGTTAATTCACGCGTAGCCGATTTAAAGAAAGAAACACGTGTTACAGGAGCGCTGGCAACTCTTATTCACCTGGTAGAACATAGTAAGAGCGTTATTCTCATTACGGGCACCTCTGTTACTTTTCCGGCAGAAGTAAATTATTACCAACTACGGCTTATTCACTTGTATGAACACTTCATGATATTTAACTCATCCATCGCGTAGACTCATACATCTTGGGTTTGTTATTTTACCGTTAATATAACTTTGTAAAGTCAATGTTATTACTAAATAAACATGCGCTTTAGTAGCCTTATCAGGATAAACAAAGTCATTAGTGTTTGTGTTGTTTGTGTGTGGATGGTAATAATAATAACAATAAAAACTTCGCTCTTTTGATACTGATTATGAGCCTTTTGGAACAGAATAACGGTATCGTGAATGTGGATTTATTTAATGTAGACAACAGACGAAGTTGATAATTTTTCCATGGTAGTTTGTCGCCAAATTGAGTAAAAGCCACGGTTTGTCTTACTAAAATAAAATTATAAGATACATAAAGAAGTAAATTTTTTTGATAGCGTGGATAGCGGTGATTTTTTGAAGGTTTTATATAGGCATGTTGCAACTCTTTGCTTGAATCTAGCATCTTCTTCAATCTTTTTTTTTTTTAATTTGCAATTTAAATAAATAAATGTGTTTTGACTTTGACTTGAATCGTCCCGCTACTGCGACTAGGCAGAGTGCTGTTAGTTGGAACTCTACACGGTAAATTTGAGTGATCCACCAATAGCTGTATTGAGTCTGGATACTCTTTGCGTCTGTTATTTCAATGTTTGATTGATGATTGAATGATTTTTGTGGTCCACATGTATTTATCACCGATTTGGATATATTATGGATCTGTTTTAAATATTTGTAAGGGACTCAAATCACGGCATGTCAATCATAAGAAGGCGCAACTTAATAATACCAAACAAGTAATATAAAAACACTCAAATACGCACTACCTTATACGGCATGACCTGATAACGTGGTCCTGGATTGGGATGGGTATAGTGTTACTGCGGTTTTCTTTTAAGAAATTCTTAGTAGTAGCAGTGAATCTGGAAATGTGGCCCATATACTGAATATAGCGATACCCTAATGGGAGACCGTTGGACTGCCACGCAGACGTCTCGAGTTTGATGCCACATTCCTATAATATGTTCGTATTAAATAGTTAATAATCGCTCGCTTTAATGGTTAAGGAAAACGTCGTGAGGAATCCTGCATGTCTGAGAGTTATCCATATTTTCCAGATAATGTGATGTATGCCAACCTACACTGGGCTAGCGTGGTGGACTATGGCCTAACCCTTCTCACACTAGGAAGAGGGCCGTGTTCAGTAGTGGGACAATTTATATACAGGGCTGATATTACATACTGCACTAAACTGTTAAATATAGCTGACGAAAATGCGAATCACATTTTTCTCTACACAACCCTTCTAGCTATGCAGATGTGTGCTAAGTACGTAAAACACATAATGAACAAAGATATTTTTTATGCAAACGCTTGTAATTTGTCAGTTTTGAGTTACGTCATGTGTGTCGCTAGATATAATACTTAAAAAGTTAGAATAAACAAATGTAACTGTAAAAGCAGTTTTGGTAATTATTAACGCCGCTAAATGAACTATTTAAATAATAATAAGATTATTACACACTTATAATGAGTTGGATTTAAACAGCAAGCTGTAAATTGGACCATTACCACTTAAAATTGCTCACATTTTACTTTTATCATAAATTGTCTGTGATTTGGATAAAATTACTTATCATTTAAAAAAAGCAGTATTTAAAATATAACTTATATAAAATTTAATAACTATTTACGCAATTATACTGTAATTCATAAAATGTGACTATCAAGAAAAATAGTGTCTATAATATAAATGCAAAAAGATATTTGGGCTCGTCCGGGATTTGAACCCGGGACCTCTCGCACCCTAAGCGAAAATCATACCCCTAGACCAACGAGCCAGCTGATAGTTAAGTTTAAATTACGAATTTGATTATTGAACGCGTTTAAAAGAGAAAGGGCCGTCCACATACGCAGTGACGTCACAATCCGGAACCGAAATGTTTTAAAAATCACGCGCGGCTTTTGTGAACGCCCACATAATATATGAAGCTGTTGCGATGCGAGTGAACAACCATTAGAACAATGAACACTGTTCTAAATATTGAACCATAGCGGCAATTTTTGGGACGTAAAGTGATTAGTATGAGAACGGTTCAAACTGTAGAGTATTGGTATATAATCGTGAAGATGAGCATGCGACTTTGTTATTATATTATAACATTCATAGATTAATCTAGTGGACTGAAATAAAACTTCCAACTTGACGACCTCGATGGAGTAGTGGTTAGTGTAACCGACTGCCACGCCTGAGGTCGCGGGTTCGATTCCCGCACAAGTCAAACATTTGTGTGCATGAACATGGATGTTTGTCTTGGTCTGGGTGTTTCTATGTATAATATGTATGTATTTACAAAAAAAAAAGTATATAAGTATGTTTATCCATTGTCTAGTACCCATAGTACAAGCTCTGCTTAGTTTGGGCTAGATGGTGTTGTGTGTATGTGGTAGAATATTATATATTATTAACTATTAACTGAAAAAGTTCTTATTTATTTGATTAATCTTAACACGTTGAACGCCGTGCCGGTCATAAATGACTGCGAACAATACGTTTTCTATTGCATCTGTTATATGTCAGTCAATATGTTAATCATGAAAAATCCTGATTGTCTAATGTGCATCGCTGGAATATTTCAGAGAAGCGTATTGTACGGGCATCAGGAAAAGAGATCTTAGTTTGTATAAAAGCGTATTAAACGTAAAAAGGCTGACACAAGAAAGACAAAAAGAACATTGTTCTTTCTTTTTAAATAAAACAAAAACACATTTATATAATTTTGTTTGTTTTATTTTAGACAAACTAGGGAAAACTATTTATGGATAACAATACAAAAAAATCGGCCAAGTGCGAGTCGGACTCGCGCATGAAGGGTTCCGTACTATTATCTATAAATACGCCAAAAAATAATGTCTGTTTATTTAGTTTTTTAGTTTTTGTTGTTATAGCGGCAACAGAAATGCATTATCTGTGAAACTTTTAACTGTCTAACTATCACGGTTCAGATATAGCCTGGTGACAGACGGACAAACAGACGGACGGACAGCGGAGTCTTAGTAATAGTGTCCCGTTTTACACTTTGGGTACGGAACCCTAAAAATAGTTTCGTTTGGGATTCGAACCTTCAACATCTGGCGTAATGACAGCGACGAGGCATCCACTTAAATAATCCTTCCACCACCAGGTATTTCATTTAATTTAAATGTGTAGCATTTACGTAAACATTAGATAATATTATATCCTTATCAAGTATGTACGACTTTTGCATTTAGTCGTATACTAGAAAGAATATTGACTATATTATGAGCGAATAGAAAGAGAAAAATAAATAGAAGCGAGACCTCAGGCTATAGAGCCATAGAAAGCTTATGCTTCTCATAAACTTGTAAATCATAAAGAAGAAAATAACACCTATTAGTTACCTTACTTACCATTACAATTAAGTGTAGGTTGCTTTCAATTTTCAACTATTTTATAGCCTAAGATGTTCTTACAGTTTTGCTGATATTTTTTCTCTATCCAGTCGATACAGAAACAAAACATCAGCTGGCTTTCATATTACTCTGTTGGCGGATACGGATCTGTGGTTAGGATAAACTGACGTAGAATGTATACATCGTATATCGATTCTACCGAATATTTACACTCCACTTGACTAAACTATTGGTTTAAGGGATCTGTGTAGTGGTCGAATTGAATCTGAACTATTTGGCTGGGCAATGATGCCGCCCGGTATATAGATAGATATGTTAAATCTAGAGTTATGTCTGTGTTGTGTTGATTCATATTGCTAAATATTATATTGTAGTTTATGGTTTGATGGGCTAAGAGGAAATACGGTCATCAAAACATTTATATTAAAATATTTCTAGGTAGTGGCAGATTAGCACGTTCGAACAAACTCTTTAGCTTTATTATAGATTGAAATTGCAATAATCAATATATACTTTGTTAGATTTGTGTACTGGATAGGTCTTATAGTGAAAACAAAAGTCTATTTCAGGAAGCAAATACACAGAAAAGAATGAAATTGGCAAACATAATATTGCTGTACGAAATACTAAAAATAATAATATTGCTGAAATTGAAATTTTGTTTGCTGTAATTTATTTTCTTATTGGATGAATATAAGTGTGGCTTCAGCAAAACATCAAATAAATATATTAAGAGAGCTATATGAAGTGCTTGATTGATATCGATTAGATCCCTTCCTATTTAAAATAGAGTGTATTATACTCAAATACAGCCAGCTTTTGTTTTAGGTTACATATGTTATTGAGAGCAGGCCTATTGCCGTAAATTAGGCACATTGCTAGCTTCCATAATGCAAATTTCTTGGCAGGAAAATTCAATAATACTTTACTTGACCCGGGCATCGAATCCAAGACCACATGCACAGCAGTCGAATTTCCTACTGCTACCGAGGCATTTTTTAACACAATATAAGGTTACCTGAACATGCATTTAGTGACACTTTTGACTGTTATGGCAAAGGGCGAATAGAAAGAGAAAAACAATTAGAAGCTAGACATCTGATAATAAAGCCATAGATCAGACTATAAATTATACTAGCGGTCGCCTAGTGCTCGAAATTCGACCACAGTTTGCCTGTAAGATATTGCTGATACATGTCATTATATATTGATATATGTAATAATATATACTAGTCTATGTATGTAACCATAGTTACGCGCTTCGACTGCGTGTGTCAAATGCATGGTTGTGTGCGTGTAGTGTTTTTCATTAATTTAATGTATTTCTAATGCATATTTTATATAAATATTAGGATTCGCCTTCTTCATATAAATTTTAACTGTGCCAAATTTCATACACCTCCGTCCGCGCAATTTTGGTAAAAAGGGGTACAAAGTTTTTGCATCACGTATTAATATATAGATAACACAATAGACATGTACGGTCGGCCAAGAAAGTGGTGTACCAGTTTTGATTTAGTTTCCTAGTCATCGAAAATTACAACAAGGTTCATACTAAAAAGATATCACTGAAAGAGATGCATAATAATGACGTAAACCAAATAATTGCCTATTTTTTGAGAGAGATGCAGTATTAGTGCGATATCGAGGAATTTAAATATATCGAGACGTAGTCTCCGGTTTTGGATTCGTCGTGAAAGAGAGGAAGGAAGTTTGTTAGATCACAGAAGAAATGGTCGCCAGCCTGCTCTCTCCAATAACGATAGAGAATTTATGAGACGGCAATATGAAATCAATGGTTTTAAACCTACTCATCATTTTGCGGAGATGTTCGATGTGAGTACCCAAACAATAAGGAATCATCTACATTACATTGGGTTGCACCACAGGCATTACGCCAAGCAAATATATTTGACGGATGCTCACAGACTTGCTCGTCTGAACTTCGCCAGAGAGCACTTAGTGTTTGATTGGTCTAATACAGTCTTTGTGATGGAAAAAGTTTAAATCAAGTCAGCATGCATGTCTACACCTTTGGCGATATCATTCAACACGGTATAGAGGTGATCATGTAATCCCAAATAGAGAATCAGGTCGAATTTCCGTAAATATTTGGGGCTGGATGAGTGCGAATGGTGTACGAGAATTGTGTTCTCTACCTTCTCGAGCGAAGGCTGTAAATTATATCAACGTGCTTCAAAATGCAATGCTACCGACAGTCCGAAATGTTTACCCGGAGAACGAAGTGCCACAGTTTGATTTTGTTCAAGATAATTGTTCAATTCATAATGCGAGGTTCGTAAGAGCCTGGTTTCGTTCACAAACTGACGTAAGGGTAATTCCGTGGCCCTCAAGATCACCGGACCTAAACCCGATAGAAAATCTTTGGGGCCTTATGGTCCAAAGATGGTCGCATCAAAATGAAAGAACCAATCAAGCTCTTATTAGTCACTGTAGTTCAATTTGGGAGGAAATGCGGGGAACCGATATTTGCTCACGGCTTGTTGGTTCAATGAGGTCTCGTCTTTTAGAGGTCATAGGAGCCAGTGGCGGCTACACCCTTTACTAATTTTTTATTTTTGCAACCTCTTGACAATTTGACCATATGACTATGTTTATGTTTTTCTTATTAAGAATTTTAATAGTGATTGTGACAATTTAATAAAAGGATACATCTATTTTTAGCTTTTCTTTCTGACAATATAATATAGACTAATCCCGAAATAAACTGTTTTATTGAACGCATATATATAATTACAAGTTAACATCATTTGTAAATTCCGATAGGTGGATTCGCCTTGTGTCAGAACTTTACAATTACAAATTTGTAGATACGATTTTGTCATCGAAATCTACAGGTGTTTTCTACACATGTTAAGGTTTATTAAACAGCATTTGTAATGGTAATATTTTTAATGATTTTACTTGTAAAATTCTTACATCATTGTAAGGTTTATTAAACAGAACATGTCGTAAAATCAAAATTGTCAGATTGCAATGTTTATTATCTAGTGCTTTGAGGAAAACAATTTAATTACATATCATACCCCATTGATTTTACGACGTCATTGGTTCCATCAAGTTCAAACTAAGAACAGCTGTCATGTAACATATAGTAATCATCGTTATCAATAATCAGATAAAGATGGCAATAGAAGTTGTCAGATCGATCTGTATGCGAAACTAATCTTTATCACCTATGAATTTGCAAGCGGCATTCAACCTTAGGGTGGTACACTACTTTCTTGGCCGACCGTACGTACGTAGGCACATATAAGGTTATTATGTGGGTTATTATGTGTTAAACATATTTATATGTCATAACACGGGCACTGACAGTATGGGCGACCCAGTTAATCCAGTGTGCAAAGTGTAACACTATATACATATGTACATAAATAGACTCGTCTATACATCTATTACTATCTTTAACTGTACCTTATTTGAAAAGACCCACTAGGATATAGGTAAACCTCTATTTTCTGAGAATTTTACACACATTCAAGTAACAGTCTCAAAGAACACGCACACTAGGAACAAAATAATTGTTAAACAAGAATAAATAAATGGACAAAGGCCAGGTTAAGAGCACCTTGAACCGACGGGCGTGTATGAGGAATGTGATGAAAGTGAATGAAGCCAGAGAAGTGTGTCAGGATCGTAGCAAATGGAAATCCGTAGTCTCTGCCTACCCCTCTGGGAAACAGGCGTGAATCTATGTATTTATGTATGTACAAGAATATTTGTGCCATGTGGTAATCGAATTCGGAACACTTAGCCCAGTAGCAGGCAACCATATAAACTACTATGCCATTCTTATAGAATAAGCAGAAATTTAACTAACTCTGAGACTTTACCCAGCTTATTACCGGAAAAAAATTGAGTTCATGATTTTCACTAATTATTCCTTAACAGAAGAACCCATTAACAAATTACCCGACACGGGAATTGCACCCGCGTATATGTAAACGAACACTTATGCAATATGTCTAATGAGGCAGTTCATTATATTATATACCTATTCCTTCTAAATATAAGTAGAAGCAAATAATATTTATTTTATTTAACAACGTACGGTAACGTGCGTGAGAAGTTAAAATTATGTACATATTTCGTAAGCTCAACCCTATTTAAATGTGGTGTTAGAGAATAATAGCAACAGTTCGTTATAATATTTAGTTCACTGCTCAACATAAACAAAGGCTAGTGGAGATAATTAATTTTATACGGATTTAAAATAGCTTTTCACATGAAATACGTTATACTGTATACGTTATAACACGAAGCGAAACTCACTCACTCACTTCCAAGTGAAAAGGCCGAATTGAAGAAGTGTAAGCAATATTATACATTGATACTATAATAATAATGTCCTCCAGATCGAATTTCGGTCACGGCGGCCAATCTTTACGGAGACTGGCCATCTGCGCAGGAAATATTATAGTGCTTCAAGTGTGTGTGCAAATACAAGTGCTCTCTCTGTTCCCTAACTCTCATGATCCGATGGGACGGCAATCCGACACGACCGGAGAGAGATCAGGCGCAGGACCGACGGCTTAACGTGCTTTTCGAGGAACGGAGGTATCTAACACCGCCATCTTCATAACTCCGGGCTGCTATTGAGAATTCTTAACAGGAAAACCTAATAACTTTTGTTGACCTGACGCGGGGTTGCCTCCGAGGCGCAGCGGTACTGAATGCGACTATTGTGCATGAGATCTCGTGTTCTAGTATATATATTTTAATATTAACAGTAATACCTGTATATACTATTATTTATTTTGTCTTTAAATTACCAATAAACAGTAATAGGCAGGTCTAGAAAAGTACACCTCTGTCTAGCTCTACGGGGATATATGTAGTTTGAGTTTACGTATCAAACAGTGCTCTAGGTTTCGTATCGGTTTTGATTTTATAAAAATAATACTTTAGTTACTAAAACATAGGCTTTTTACTTAACGTATTACATATACACATACAAATAACATGATTATAAATATATGAATAAAATGTAACTAAAGAAATGTTTATATAAATTTATATAGTTTCATAGTTTGTAGTGTCAGAAAGGAACCAGCCTCGGGCAGGTTTTGATCTGGCGTAAAAAAAAATACGGTCGCTTAACTCTAGAAAGATTTATATAATTTACTAGCAATACAAACAGAGTAATAGAGATATATTTTTATTATAAGTATTCATCAATTTAACTTGGGAATATTTTTGTAAGAAAATATTAATTAAAGTGTCCTTAATTAGTAAAGTTGTTGTACATAGACTTGCCTAATTTCTTAATTTATTATAAGAAATTATTATAAGTCTGTCCTTAAGTAAGGCCTGTCTAATATATTTAATTATATAATAAATTTGCGGCGCTTCCTGTTAAGTAAGCAAGAAGTATATTTCCTTAGTGACAGTCTAGCTATCGAAATACTAATAAGTAACGTAACGGTGTACCATATAATTAACTAACTTAAATGATTTGTTGCGTCTAACACAAAATATGAACATTATGTTCAGACTTTAGTTAAGTACCTATATGAAAATAACTTAATAAAATGAATATTATTACGTCCATAACCATAAATGCAATTTGAAAGGCATTTCAAATTACGAGCATCTAACTTAACCATTCAATTGATGTATAGTTCAATTTGAAATTCCTATAGCAACAATCTAGAACTACACATAAAAGTGCAGAATTTTCAGTGAATCCGCGCATCGGACCGCGCACAAGCGTAGCGGGCTGACTCCCGCTCGACGCGCTAGTACCTCCATGGAAAGCGAGCGCGTCGTCCTTACGCCGCAGCTTGCCGCCATTGTCGAGCTTTCCCGCGAAAAACTTATCATAGACAATTTAAATAACGTGTGTTTTAAAATCTAGCTGCGTTCTTATTTCAAATTATAACTTTCTTGCCTGAATGTGAATGTTTGAGTTGATCAAAAAAGTTTGCAACAATGGGTTAAATATTAGTGGAAAATAAAACATTGTAATGAAAACAAAGGTTTAAAAGTGATGGTAAAGATGTTGTATATTGTAAAAGTTTTGGTGAAACAGACTAGTGTATGATTGCCTGTTGAAGATTGGAAAATAGTAAAATGACGCCGTAGAAAGGTAAGTTTTATTTAGATTTTGAGGTGACTGGCCAAAGTTGTAACTCTTGTTTTAAAAATACAAAGACCTAATACCTAAGAAACATTAATATTTACGGAATAAAATACTTAGGATCGAGCATATATTTATTTATATTAATCGCTCGTCAAATTAAGCAATAAACCACAAATTTACGTGATTTTATTGGTAAACTACATATACAACTAATAATTAATAATTAAATTTATAGATTTTCCGAAGTGCTTTAATTATGTAAAGTAAGAAAATTAGGATATTATAGTTATAATAAAATTCTAGATCTTGGTTTTTAACTTTATTAATCTTTTAATCATAATTTGACAACAATAAAAACGGTGAAATATGGTTTTTAATAATAAATACTTTGGTTTAATACTGATAAATATTATATTTGTAATTCATTATATTAATTTTTATAAATATTAGAATTACGTCGATTATATTCAAGTAATTTTATTTCGTATTAGTGTAAATAGTTTAACGCTATTTTGAACGAATCAATAATTATCGGGTGCTTATAATATAATTATGGCACTAGATAAGTGATGATAATCTAAGCGACAAAATAAGGATGTACACATATAAACCCAATCCTTTTGTGCGGGGGATATAAAATTTTGATTATTATATATATTTTTATAAATCCTTATTAGGTATATATATAAATACATTTAATATATGTATTGTAACCTTTATATATGTAGGTATAATATATTGAAAGAGTTTACATTTTAATATTTACGCTTATATAAAAAATACATAATTATATAAAAAATAAGGTTATATTCACATAACTGGTTTAGTCATCGTAGAATTCATCAGCATTCTGTCAACTGGTAACGTGCATTGCCACGTTACATGTTAAGATAATTAAATAGGCAAAGAAAATACTTCCGATGCGAAACGTCGATCAAGCATCTAGGGAAATTTTCATTATATTATATTATTCAAATTAATATATTTAACCAATATAGTTAACCAATATATCTTATGCGTAAACGATTTATAAGCGTACCTACCGTATAAATTCGATTTTACGCCTTATTAAGCAGATTTAGGAGTAATTTTATTTACAGATCTAATTACCCTACCATTGCTTGTTGAAATGAAAACTAAAGCAACGAAAACACTGCTGAGTTATGGCGTTCTAATGGTTAAAGTTGAGGAGTTTAGAAGGAGTTAAGCGGGCTATTGTATTGTAGTTAGCTAACAATAATTTAGACCTCGTCCGTCCCGGCTCTGTCTCAACTCAAATTACTTCAAACTACGATTGCCTGACAAATTACTTTTCTTAGACACCTGATACTAGTACTCGTACCTTCAAGCTTTTGATGTTAGCTGGACAATAAAACTATGCTAATCAAAGTGACAACATTTAACATTCCTAATTTAAAATTTCTCTACCACAACTCGAATTCTCAATTTAAATGGACGGTGTTTGATGTCGGTTTGGCGAGCTTGAAAGTATTAAGTGGCCAGCATTTTAGGTCGACTGCTTTTAGTCCCAGCGGCTGTCTCTTTTAGAGATATTCGTTCTATATTCTAAAGGACAGCAAATGAAAAATAAAATACATGATTCTTATAAAGAATGATGTCTTTGACAAACCTTTTTGCACCAATCATGTAAGATGAACATTAATTGCTCGCATAAGCCCTTAGTTTTATCAGACCCAGACAGTTTATCTAATTAAGAAATATGGCGTACGCGTAGTTAGCAAAGAAAGTGCAAGAGTCTTGGATGTCAACGAGCTATATAGAGTATTGTTATTGTACTCTTAACTACCAGCTCAATGACGCAGAAAAATTTCCAAGGGTTATTCCCATGCTTATGTAATAGGGTTTTAAATATGGAAGGGTACAAGGTCGGCAACGCATCAGTAGTCCCGATGTTGCAGGTGCCCGTAAGCGTTAACCATTTACCTTCGAGCCAAACGAAGCCTTTCTTTTTTTATAAGGAGCTGTTAATTTTCCCTCTCGCTAACGTTCAAATCTACTTTATCATTTATTTGTTTTTGATTATGATCCTTTCATTGACGCTGATCAAAAGTATATTTTCTTTTAATTCAAAATTCGAAAGAGGCTTGGAGAATCATCTTTTTTGGTAACTGTATTCTAACTTCTTTTTCTTGTCGTCCCGAAATACCACTAAAATAATTATTTAATTTATAGGTGGAATCCGGGCCCTCGGTCCCGGTCCCAAAAGACCCCCGACCCATATTTAAGTCGTTATTATAAAAATAGAGGTTTCATATCTGCGAGACGTTGTTTGAGCTGGTCACGTAGTGCTCGTGGAAGGTAATAGGTTTAACTGTAAATCGAGTTCGACGATGCATTGAATGGAAAAGTGTTCTATATTCGGATTGTCGTAATAGACTACATGCAATAGAAATGATTGTACGTAACTGTATTTTATAAATCGAATAAAATTAATATAGTGATTTACACCAACAATTTTACTCTCTTGAAATTTAGGCTTGTCCGAAATAAATTATTGTTGTAATTGAAGTTTTTTAGTTTGTTATATTTTAAAACCAGTTTGTATATTACATCAATATATTTTTCGGATAAGAGCAGCGATAGCTCAGTGGGGAGACCAACAGACTGCAATGCAGAGGGTCTCGGGTTCGAACCCATGCCGCGCACCTCTTGACTTTCGGAAGTTATATGACTTTTCGAAATTATGTGTGTATTGATTGACAATTATCGCCTGCTCCGTGCTTCGGAGAGCACGTTAAGCCGTCGGTCCCGGCTACCATGAACATCTATGGCAGTCGTTATTGGGCAGTCAGTGCCCTCTAATATCCTGACACTGGTCTAGCCTTAGGGTATCGTTAGCCTTCGGGTTGCGGAGGTCAGGTGGCAGCCGCTCCGTGTAAAAACTGATTTCCAGTCAAATCCGGTTAGACTAGAAAGCCGATCCCAAGTGATTTGGGAATAATAAAGGCTAGGGAGAAGAAGATATATTTCTGTTTTTTTTGGGGAAATATACGTAATTTTGCAAAAGATATATAAAGCTTACAAATGATTTTTATTATATATTAATTTTACTTTACACACAAAGCAAAGTTTGAAATGCTGATATTCGTGTGCATCACAATAATCATTTCTTTTTTGCGAATCTGTGTGAATACATTAACCTATTCGAGGATATCAAAGAGCATACATATAAGCGAAGGCCATCTCCATCTACCAAAATATCAAATATGTAAGTTGCTTTTGTTACCTTGCTTATATTTTAAACATTTTAGTGGGTACACATCACTGTGTACTGTGGCGAGATCTCAACACACAGTCGAAATTGCGGAGGTTAACTTCTTTAAATATTGTAATATAAGGTTACGCGATACAGAAATCTAGAACCAAATAATAAGCAAATCAACTCAATAATAAATATAAGTACAAAGGGGCCTTTCAAACCTAATAGCAGGATAAATTTTCAAATGAAAATATGAAATAAAAAAATTAAGAAAGAAAATGAATTAATGTTATCATTAATTCATTTTCTTTCTTTATTTTTTTATTCTTGTTATAATTATTATAATAAGAATCTATAAAGATGCCCAATATAAATCGTGACGAAGCCGTTACTAAGATGCAGGCGTGTGAGGATCACACTGAGATATCCTTCTCAGCCCAATTATTTGTTATATATCCAAATATGAATGTCCAAGTAATGAACAGCTGTTCGTTATTACTTAATAATTTCATGTGAATGTCCTCATATTGCGACCCATTTGAATTCTGTATTCACAAACATATTTTATTTGAATGCTATTTGGTGCTGCTACAGAATAAATAAGTACATGATATACGTAAGCACTCTTTAATTTCTTGCCATAGTTATTAAGTTATATAAATACTAACACAAATTATATGTATGTTAGTCCATAAGTTATTTAACTATGCGTCTATCCACGCGAAATAAATGGTTATTATTATTATATTAAATAATGTTAAACATTAACAACTACTTCATTATTCGAAAATTAAATATCAATCTCGCGTAAATGTAGGTTAGGTAAGGATAGTTTTCAGTCAGTACTTTTTTTCTAGATAAAAGTACCCTATGTCCTTTTATGTTCCCCTGACAACGTGTATGCAAAAATTCGTGTAGTCGGTTGAGATGTTAAGGCGTGAAAGCGTAACAAACAAACAAACTCACATTTGCATTTATATTATTATGGTTAGGTTGATATTACATTCAACAAATAAGATATACTTAGAGTATAACAGATATATCCCAGTGTCAACTAATATTATAAATGCTAATGTGAGTTTGTTTGTTACTCTTTTACACTTTAACTACATGACCTATCATTATGAAATTTCGTAGACCCATTGTCAGAGGTACTGTACCCGAGGGATATAAATTTTTTGACAAACTCTACTTTAACGCGAGCGGATTCGTGAGCAAAGTCTAGTATTGAATATAGTTGTCTAGATTGCATACAAAATATCATAGAAACGGGCTATTTTTGTGCTAATCTTATCTATACAATAGATAGTAAAGAAGGCCGTGGATGTAGCGTCACTAGAAGATTTACTGTACTCAGTATAGGCATGCGTGCGGCAACTGGCAACATGCCAAATTATTTTTTTGCCAAATCTGCAAATCGTACTAAGGAATAAATTGGAAGGCCATGCTTTTCTTTATATAAAAATGTAATATCGTAATTTTACGCTGTATGGCTGATGCATTTTTAATGTTAGCGTTTATTTTATGTCAGAGAATTTGTTTTTAAAGGAGTATCAAACATTGGATGAAATTAACTTTTTTGGAAGAGACGTATAAAAGCAGCCAAGTGCCGCTTTTGATTTTAGTAATTAAAATCATGATGATGATTTCATTATGGCCTTTGTATTTTTAATAATAATAATTCTTTATTTGTTAAAACATGTGTGTAGTTACATAAAGAAGCATATGAAGCGCGTTGTTGAATATGCATTAATATGTCCAGTCATGTTTAGCCTCATGCTGTGGCGTACAAATATTTGACATTAAATAAGAAGTAAAGTATTATTTCAATTACATCACATATGAATATAAATTAAGTAAAGTCAAACGTATTTAGAAATTGATAAATTATAAGATAATAAATTGAATATGTCAAAAATAGTAAATGGAAATAAATTATTTGGCAAAGAATATAAATAGACAATAAGCATAATTATTTAAATATACCTATGTAACATCAATAGAATCATGTCTTACTGAAGCAATTTTATATAATTAAGAAATATTATCCATTCTGATATTCTGTAACAGTATAATAGGCTTTACTCGTAAGAAAATACTTTAATTGATTTTAAATGCATTATTGTTTAACGTTTTCCAATGCTGGGGCAACTTATTAAATATGATTGATGTTATGCAAAATATACTTTTGCGGATGAGTGCAGTTGTAGCTCTATGTAGCTGAAGTCTACTATTATCGCGCCTGTTACGCGAGACTGTGACTTATAGGCGTGCAAGAAGAGTGAAGTTTAATTTAACAAACATTGCAGTTTCCAAAATGTACAAATATGGTAAGTCAAGGCTTTAAATTTTTTTGGAAATAACATTTGCAGCTGTCTGTAGTCTTCAGCCTAATCCTGCAAAAAACGATACCGTACCGCAAGTTTGATGCAACTAGTCCATGATAAGCCGTAATCAAAGTTACTGTATTAACTACTGTAGACAGTGAATATAAGGCGAAGGCAGAATTGGAAGTCTTTTTACTAAGGTTATTTTTGTGTGATTTCCAATCTAGCGTTTTGTCAATTGTTAACCCTAGAAATTTCGACGTGTTTACATTTTCAATTATTGTTTTGTCGTTAAGTTGTGTTTGGTTCTACTAATTTTGAACGCTGGCTAAAGTGCATTATTTTAGTTTTCTCTAAATTCATTTTTATATTATTAATGTCCAACCATTTCGTTATTAATGTCAAGGAATTATCAATGTGAAGTTTATATTGTGTCATGTCTTTTTTATTGCAAGAAATTGTCACAGTGCTGTCATTTGCAAAGAGAGTCATCGGATGTAGTATTAATTTTGGCAAGTCATTATCATATAAAGTAAAAAGCAGCGGTACCAGAATACTACCTTGAGGTGCACCGAAAATAACGTTACGTTCCTTTGATGCATAAATATCTTCTTGTTTTGTAATAGTATTAATTCTGATAATCTCAGTTGGTTGTTTTCTGTTAGACAAGTACGATTTTATCAGACTCAGTACATTGCCCCTCAAGCCATATGTATCAAGTTTTCCAGTAAGTAGATATGTTATATTAAACGTAGTCAAACGCTTGCGTCATATCACAAAACACAGCACATACAGGCACTGTCTTATCCACATTTGTTATAACTGTATGGAGGTAATTTTAGATTGCCATATTAATATATGTACGTGTTTTCACGGAAACCAAATAGTGACTGTTGAATATTTCATTATTTTCTAAATATTTGTATAATGCTTTGTGGAAAATTTCTCTAAGATTTTGATAAAATTGGTATTAATGAGATCGGTCTATAGTGTTGCATTAGCTCTCTGTTCTCTTTTTTGAATAGTGGTTTAACTATTGATAGTTTTAATGCCTCAGGGAACTTTCCGTCACTGATACATAAATTCGTAATCTGACAAAGGGGAATGCAAATTTCCTGTGCTACAGCTTTTATTACTTTGGTAGAGATACCATTATATCCCATACTGTTTGTGTTTCTTAGGGTTTGTATGATTTTTAATACGTCTTGAGGTGAACAAGGAGCCATAAACATTGAATTTGTTGTGATAATGATATGAAGTGGCCTCTTTTTATATTGTAACTGAATTGTGGGTTGTATTTTATCAATGAAATAATTATTAAACGTATTAGCTACTTGTTTTGGATTTTCTTTAAAAGTATTATCTGTTTTTATTTTATTAATATGGTTTTTTAGAACATTAAATTTAGTTTGGTTTATTATTTGCCAAGTTGTTTTACTTTTATTCGTAGATGTTTTAATTTTATAACTGTTTTGTGAACGCTGAGTAAGGCGAACAATCTTTTTAAACAGTTTAGAGTAGTTAAGAAAACGTGTTTTACTATATGCATCGGGTTTTACCCTATGCATCCATAAGAGTTGTCTTTTCTTCTTGCTGCATATCTGAATCCCTCGTGATACCTATTTCGGTCTCTTTATCAGATTGACATTAATTTTACATATTGGAAAATATAGGTCGTAATATAGTTTAAAGGCATCATAAATATATTAAATGCTTTGTTAGGGTCATCAGCTTCAAAACATTCAGAAACGCTCAGTTTACTCATACAGTATTTAAACTTATGCCAAATTTTCGCTGTTATAATTCCGCCTAACTGTTTGGTACTTATCAATGACACATGTTTTATCAACGGGGCATTTTAATAATTAGGCTGTATGATCAGATAAAGCAAACTCCAATATTTCTGTATTACACTTCTTATTAAAATTATGTGCAAAGTTATCGATGCATGTTTGGCTCACAATTCGCGTAGGTTTATTGACTGCTAATTTCAAGTTAAAGTTTAATAAATACATTCAAATTCAACTGATGGATAGCTTGATTTCAATATATCAATGTTGAATCATCGACCGGCTATTTGTATTCGTCATATGTTTGTATCGTTTGTATAGTCTTCTGTCTGCTGTAGTGGGCAGCTAGACAATAGTTGGGTATATTTAGTTGTGTTTCACAGTCTTCCATCATAAAATTTTCCGTAACGCATATGATATCCACATTTATATTTTTTTTCTGTCAGTTTACTAATGCATACTGTAAGGGCATTTGACTTATTTAATAAATTAATTGATTTAATTAATAATAATAATATAATATTCCATCACATACACAAAAAAAAATGATAAATTTGATTTACGTGAAAAGAATTAACCTAATATTGCTCTTTATGTTATTAATTTCATAATCCTGTTTGAGCCTTTTATACGGATAAACTTATACACGAATGTAAAACAACCATTGTCTTTGAAATAGCAAAAAGCCATAAGCATAATTGCAATGCATAGATATGTATAAAATATATATGCGTTTAAGCTTTATTACACTTTTAAAAATATATTTTGTCTCTAATATCAAATATTTTTATTAAACTAATTAATGGAATATAGTAACTGTTTTCAAACATCTAAAAGTTTCGCCGTATTGTTTCCTATAAAGAGTTTGTCGAAAATATTTTGTTGGATACTTCGATTGTATCGGATGACGGGTATTTTCTTGCAAACTTTACCAAACCAAAACCTCAAAATATACATATTTTATATAACTTTTATAAATTGAATGAAGATGCATATGTATGAATATTTTATAAAGTTGAAAGCTTTAGAATGCATCTAACGCCTAGTATGATTTAATCTGATACATACAGATGAACATACGTTCAGAGTCTCAAGTCTTTAAAAATCTTTAAAAGTCTCTAAAGTAGTAAGTGGTAACGTTTTATATCAATATTTGCTAGGTAAGGTTTCAGGCCTCACCTTATAGAGAGCGAGTCCATTGCCGTGTACCGGTCACAGTTTCCGACAGACTAGATAGTACTATTACTTAGAATTTCTGGGAAGAACACCCAATAAAGCTAAGTTTTATTTTTCTCGGATCTAACAAAGCTTTTAAGCTTTGTTAGATCCGACTACTATGCTTTAGCATAGTAGTCAAGTTTACTACAGCTACGCTACTCAGAGAGTCACTGATACTGATTACAGTCTAATTTGTAATTTTCTGTGTATGAAATGATATAGTTATCAAAGCTCCATTTTTGAAGAGCAATGCTTTAATGATTCCTAATAAACTGATGGTGCAAGCCTTCATAGGCTACGATAACCACTTACCATAAGGCAGGTCGCGTTAGTATTGTGAAAATATATTTAATCTATATTTTTACTCCCTCTCTGGGAGTAATTCCTGTGTCGCAAAGGACTTTACAAGCATTCAAACAACATTACATTGTTATCAAAAAAAAACATAGAAATCAGTGTAACTCCAATGTTCATTCTAACATTATTACTAGCTAATATAACTGCAACAAAATTCGATACCCTCAAAATGACTCCTCGTGCCTCCATAAATGGAACACTGATATTGGCGTGTATCTTTGACGTGTCATTTCTGATTTGCGCCGCTGGCACACAAACGGTACGAGCTATCAAGTTCATATGGATGTGTATTCACAGCGGATGGATGTTCGGAGCCGGCATAACCGACGTGCATTTGCAGTTAACTGTGATTTGCATGTTTGCATTAGCAAAGCTTCGACGATTTCAAAGAATGTATATATGTCCAATTTTCATTATTGCTTCTTACATACGTAATATGATGTCTGTATTCGTGGACTTTGATGCCTTAGTTACGTTCTATATCTCGGCGACTATTCAATGCCTAATATATTCTCTACCTAAAATAGAACTAAGAGGATTCAGTGAAGTCCTTTGATTATATTATAAATGTCTAAGAAAATATATATCACAGCTAAATTTAGATGTGTTAACGTTGCTGATTCCAGTCTGTACTGATTTACATAATATTGTCGTCCGTTTGCGCGAATATAATATATAGAAATGTTAATAAATTTTTACATAAATTTGGAACTATTAAACTACTACTGTTTAACTTTACTACGATTTAAGCTATTTAAAGTATTAAACTATTCAGATATAGGTTGACACTTGCACCGACGTTTCGGTTCTTGGAGTAATTGGGCGACTAAGGTGGTAATTGTCTCAATTAAGACATTGATAAACGACTCGATAAAATCCGTATAATTTTAAGATGTTAACGACTAAGTTATCGAGACTAGAATAGTTTACAGTAAATTCTATTACGCTATGTTAGATGAAACTGTTACTTGATAACAAAATCTCCAAGAACATTGGCTAACATTGAAAACAACACACATTTGTGACGTAACGTTTGGCAGTCGAGCTTGAGTTGACAAGCACTATTAAACCATAATCAATAAAAAGCTTCTCATTTGATAAGCGTTCTATCTGCTCAACACATTAATTTTTAAAGCATATCAACATTCAAATCTGTTATAATGTTGAAATAATTATATGACTTCAGGTCCCAACTCTTTATAGTTAGTAGTGATTTAATTTTTATAATAAAATCACTTTTTGCTTTACAGTGAAAAAATAATAAATATTTAGTATTATAATATAAAATAATAAATGTATAATATAAAAATACTCCATGGTTACTAGAATATACTTGTTAACCTTATCGAGCTAAGCTAAATCCTAGTTTCGAGTAGGTTAACGTCAGTATGCAATTGATGGATATCGAACCCGTGACATTTGGTTGCAAGCTAGTTAAGAAAGAAATCAATTAAAGACTAACAACAACACCTAGATAATCAATAAACAGCGGTAGCCACAACCAGTGTCAATATAAGTGTCACATACTGTAACATGCACTGAAATTCTGAATCAATCATCTACAAAGACATAGATTTAAAGAAGGATTTTACAGTATACTAGCTTTTGCGCGTTGCTCCGCCCGCGTGGTACCTACATCAATAAAAAGTAGCTTATGTGCTTTTTCAAGTTTTAAACTACCTCCACATCAAATTTCATATAAATCGGTTGAGTGGTTTAGCTGTGAATAGGTAACAGACAAAAAGACAGACTTACTTTCGAATTTATAATATTAGTAAGGATACAAATCTGGATACTATTTCAATACGGCCCAAATAACCGATAGCACAAAAAGAGCGACGTATCATGTATTTCTAATATAGCCAGACGCCTCTGTAAGCAATAGATTAACCTAGGTTATAAATAATGTATAATAGTCTTATATTAGATTATGGGTTCACAAAGTGCTTCAGTATTCAATGAAACATTAATTAGTTATGTCACGTCTACGATTTATGTAACAGCGGCTTATAAATATCTTAGTTTATTAGTAATACTAAGCTTAGTTGCTATGTTACGTACAATAATTATCAATGTACATTATTACTCTCTCTAAAAATAAACTTTAGTTACGGAATTTGCCACGGTTTATTTTGTTTGCTACTTTTATCTGCATGTGTTATCTACGTTTTTCGGATATTTTTAGCATACATGACCACATGTTGACAAGGTTAAAGATGTTAAGTAAATATTTTGCGATAAAATGTCTAAAAGTATATTAGTATATTCTGCTGTTTTTTTTAGGACAAATGTTTGTAAAATAAAAATTTCCATCTTGTAATTTTACAAAGAATAACGGACATTTTTCGCAGCTTCGATCGCGTAAATGCAGGTTAGCTTAAATTAGATTAGTAACAGTACTTTTTATTGGATGAAAGGTACCCTATAATATAATATAATATTCTATCACATACACACAACACCATCTAGCCCAAACTAAGCAGAGCTTGTATTATGTTCTTGTCTGTTTCCCTGACAGCGTATGCCTATGCGAAATTTTATGATGATTGGTCGAGTAGTCAAGTCGAGTCGAGTCGAGTGATAGCGCAACAAACAAACACAAACTCACATTTGCATTTATAATATAAGTTACTTATAATATAAGTTAGGATTAGTTAGGATTACACAGGAATTATTTTAGTAATTATTTTACCACAAAACTAAATGTAAAGGAAGGGAATAAATGAGGTGTAGCATTTGCCTACGCCGCTGGTAAACAAATGTAATTCATAACCGCAAACATGTAGGGTCTTTAGTTAGGTATATCGTAGTGTTATTTGGTGAAAATTATAGTCCAGTACTTTATTGATAGCACGTTCACAAACATAAAGTGTGTATAAAGCTGAAATAAAACGTCGACATAGTGGCGTCTCTTCAATTTCGATCAAAATTCATTCAATCGAAATTCGAAGAGAGCTTCATGCGCAAGTATTGCAGATTCGTATGGTTTCTGGACGTGAACGTTCAATTTTCATCAAATTGAATTTTATTTACACCGGTCTCACTGCGTTTAATTATATTCCAGCAGGTATGTATGCCTGCATGCTTTGAAACCAACTTTATTTTGTTGACTATCTGCAAAAACACGTGTGCATGCAGAGGGTAAAAGTTAACATAAATAAGAACTGGCTTTTAAGCGCTGCCTTACACAGAGATTGCCTGAATTCAAGTTATATCCTTACTAAATGTTATAAGAATCAGTTAAATCATTTAGTTGTGAATACATACGTAAAATGGCAGTTGATAACGCATTTGTGTTTATAGATAAGTAGGTACAAACTATTATGTGAATTTATATAACGTAACGTTCTGTTATAGGATCTCCTTAAATAATGTTAGGAATATTATCAACCAATCCATATCCTAACTAAATGCGAAAATGAGTTTTTTGTTTGTTACGTTTAGACTTCTTAACTACATGACCGATCATCATGAAATTTCGCATACACATTGTCAGGGAAATAGGAAGGGACATAGGCCTTTATCCAGATCATGTAGTGTTCCGGAGGGATTTTTATCACTAAATCTAGATTAACGCGAAGCCATAAGAAAATCGATTATAATAAAAATATAAAGTTATACTGCGATATGTTGAGCAATTTAGCCATGGCAATCAAGACTATAGATTTTTATTGTCGAAAAGTTGCATGTAGCATTCAGCTCATCTGATGGTAAGCCGTTATCGTAACCTATGACCAGCGATGTAACTTGCATGCGAGAAATCGCTCGTGATCTCGTACTGTAGGCTCGAGCGCAATAACTCATGAAAGTCTAACGCTAGGCATCACTTTTCTATTTATTTCTTTCTATACTCAACACAAGGCAACTAGACGCACATTGGACAGACTGGCTTTTTACATCGACGTTGATGTACTACTCACAAAACGCATGGTAATAATTATGTGAACGCACGCAAGAGAATATATGAGGCTACAACATTTTCTTAACCAGAAGCTTCGTTTATGTGATCACTGTTGCCATTTTTACGTAGACTATTTAGACTTACTTGACTGTAGAGATGACGTAGTGGTTCGATTAGCGGCACTGCTCGTGCGCCTTGTATTGTGGTTTTTATCTCCACAAGGGATGAAAATTAGGCGATCAACATATAGTTGTTCTAAGTCTGAATGTTCTTTGTGTTCCTTGGTTTGAGTGTCTGTAAAGTTCCTATAGATAAATAAAACCTTTTGAGTGCGGACGTTATCTTAGAAAAAGGTAAGGAAAACTGTTGTAGGTACAATAACAATTCGTTAAGACAGTGATGCATACAAAATTAAGAGAATTATAAGAAGGAAAAGCTTTGATAAAGATTTACTGGTTGCGTTACACCAAAACTAAAATAAAAGTGGAGGAGTGGGAGAAGCGAAAAAATATTACCGTCAATATGTCTCCCTTACGTTTTTCCATAGTGTTTAGGCTATCTCTATAACAAATTTCGCCAAGTCAGTTCGGTGGGTTAGAAGTTAAAACAAAACAAACTAACACTTAGTATTGCATATATCGATATCGATTCTTTGTTATCATTATCTGAGTTACTAGAACTAATTACGCATTGATTGAAATTAAACTACTATATACGGATTTTATCGCGTTGTTTATTTGACATTATATTACATAATTTTGAAAATTTGTTACACTACTATTACTATTAAACTTTACTAATTTTTAAGCTAATTATATTGTTATTAAAACTATTTAGATTTGATTTAATTTGACACTTTCCCCGACGTTTCGGTTGCTTTTCAGCAGCCATGGTCACGGGGAGACTAAGATGGTAGTTGTCTCAATGTTCCAGTGTAGTTATTTCAAAGTACCCGAACATAATTTAATCATTGGTGTTTCTATTTACGCAGAATGAGCTCAAAGTATCATGAAATCTAGCTGTGGTTTGCTTCTTCTTGGAATAAATATAATAATTACGCATTGCTTTGATAAATTGCAGTTACAATTATCATCGCATCGCACATCCTGAAAATATATTCTTTCCTCCGTGCAATAAGGCAGAGATTTATTCGGACTGTAGATGTTGCACTTTTCCGTGTCACCAGTATAAAGTACTTAGGTGTAACGCTCGATGGCCAACTTACCTGGAGTACACATCTTATGTCAACGATAGTTTGTTCCCATCTTCATTATCACGAAAGTGTTGTTACCTATCTACCTACGTCACAAAAGCGCGTTGAACGCTGCTTGTTAAATCAACATTTACTCAAAGGCACTATACTTATTTAGCTCCTCACACGTATAATAAATGTAACAAAAATCATAAAGTAAGCAAATTGAATAATAATTTATTTAAAATGGTTATATCTAATTGGCTAAAATCAATGGACTATGACGCTGTAGAAAATCTATTAAAAGTGTAATGGATTTTGCAGTCACACTCACACAACACACACGCACACACACGCACACACATACACACAGACACGCACGCACGCACACACGCACGTACGCACGCACGCACGCACGCACGCACGCACACACACACACACACACACACACACACACACAGACACACACACACTTACCAAGAAATAATATTAAGATAATTTTTCTTTTATTTTTAATTTATACATGTTATTTTGTTCTTTAAATTAATTGCCTAGTATTCTATTTGATATAAAACTATTGTCAACATATGGGGAAGACACTGACACCTGCAACACAGTGTTTACTAGCGCGGCTAATACTATAACATAATTGTATCGATTTTATCTCAACAAAGAATATTATTATTATTATTATTGTTAGTAATGCTTGTGTTGTTCACGTCGGTATTGTAGTGTACACGGTCTGTGCCCAGTAGTTATTTTATTTTTGCTTTTTAAAAGTCTAAGCTTACGATATAAGTAACAAATTACTGGTATTCTTCTCCAGCTTGTGATAGGTGTTGATTCATGTCGGTAGAGAAACGGGTGGGTACCGCCGCTTATGGTTGGTACCAATCTCGCCCCTATAACGTGGGATTTATAATTCAGTTCACGCTTAATGTTATTTAGTCGTAATACTCGGCCAAGTACTATATTCCTTACTAAAACCATATTTTAAAAATAATAACATCACAGAAAACATAACCCATATGTTATATATATTAATATTATTATGTTTTAAGTAGGCCAAGTTATGGGTTCCGTGTTCAAACACGAAGTCCTTGTTACAAGCTATGGACAGTATGACAAAATGGTGCGGATATATGTTTGTCCTCGAGCAAATATTGTAAAGATCAGAGGATCTAAAGGCACCCGGGGGATGTGGAGTGTGTGCCTACATTTGCGTGACTTACGCCGAGCCCGTACAAACATACTTACCTACTATTTATGTAGGAGGCTGTGTGCAGTAGTACCTTGAGTTTAAGATCTGTTCCTTTAAATGTAAGGTATTAGAGTATAATGTCAGGGTACAAACTTACGTTATTTTATATCAAACTGTTGTTGTGTAGTTTGTGATAGTTGTAAAGATGCAAATTACATTATTTGTTGCGGGTTTAGTTGAAACATGTTTGCCCTAGCTAAATGTTTTGTGTTCGGAGTGGATGTGAATGGATGAATGATTGAGCTGCAGGTGCCTTTTTATGTGTCACTTATTTAGATACTCGACTATCGATTGGGATAAATATACAAATATTTTTAACATAAAAGAAAATATTGCAATCAAAATTCTAAAATCAAAAAATATTTTTATCATGGAATACACATGCCGATTGCGAAAAGAGTAAATATAGTAGAAAAGGTGTATCGGGCTGAAAATGGCTGTCATAGGTAACGGCCGCAAGCTTTGACGAGTAAATAACCAATTTAGAATAATATTACAAAAAACTGACTGACTAGACTGCACGGATGGCGCTGCACGATGATCACTGATAGTACGCCGAGCACTATCGATTTGAATCCTAAATTGAGCAAAAATTGTATGTCCCACAAATAATTTTTCGAGCCTGAGTTTGTTTCTGTTTTTAAATATGAAAAAAGCCTTAATACAAGATTAAGAAGTAATTTTAGTAGCAGAATGGGGTCTTAAACGGTACTTGGTAAGCGGCGATAGGATCAGTCTCTATTACGCACGACGAAAATACAATAGGTGAAGTATCGATGTAATACACATCTGGATATTGGACGTGCATTGAAATCAAAATAAAAAATCATTTAGTTGTTTAAGTTACAAATTAGAATCTCTTATGCCTTGTGTGAGTGGTAATAAAAAGTACTCTACCTTAATGTCTAGGTATATACAATGAGCTAGAGTAGTTTTTATTTTATAAGAAACCACTTTGACAGATTTGAAAACAGTCTATTTGACATAAATATTAATTTTATTTGCTTCTACCGCGACGCGGCGACGCTGACATTACGAATACTCTTCATTATCCACGACAGCGGCCAGTATAATTTAAAGTATAATAAACGATAAAAAGGAGTTTTTTAATGTGAATTTTCTGTCAATGGTACATACATCTCTTAACATAGTTGCTTATCATAATTGGAAGCTACTGAAAGTGACCCTGGAAATTTAAAATTATATTGATAGTCACATATTTAGAAGCATTAGCGCATCTTATTCCGCTTTGCTATGAGGTTGTCCTTAGAGTAAATAGATTGAAAACCACCGGAAATATAGGAAATCGCGGGCAAGTACCGTTATATTAGAGACCGCTTGTGTTAGCAGACAGGCCAGACTTTTTCTATAAACAAACATAATGCAGTGATGGCGTATTTGCAGGAGTAGCAACAAGCTCATGATACCCAAAGCGCAGACGCTTGCCATTGTATTTTAAAAAGATGCTGTAAACTATGTATAAAAGACAACTTCTGTAAATCTAGCCCAGTGTTGTGGTGGACTTCACAAACATACATTAAAATGGCAACACAGTACAACCAGGCTCAGAACAATTATTTGTGGATTACACAACTAGTAGACCCGTAGGATTCGAAATCATAATACTCGGCGCAGTGACAGCGGCGAGGCGACTTATTCGATACGCCAACCGTGCACTCAGATTATTCATTTATTCAGATTATGAAAAGTTAATATTTAAAATACTAACTTGGTTCGTAGAGTTATGATTTAGTTATACAAACACATAATTTGCTTAGATTTTTTGGTCAGTCTGCCTGCATCTGATGGACTTAACGGCCACCCTTTTAAATCGACAATTCAAAATAAAAAGACAAAGTGGGCACATGGATTTTACATAGATTAGACGGATTTTACGTACTGTCATAAGTATGTATGAGGTTTGCCTTGTTCAGGCTTGTCCCATCCAAGCGTGACTACTTGATTCTATATTTTTGTTACGTAGTTGAAAGGTGTAGGCGTGATCATTTGCGCAACAAGTGGTGGTGTAAGGCCCCGGATTAGATAAGATAAGAATAATCTTTATTGTGCACTAATAATGATAGATAGATCTACATGAATAGGGCAGTTTGTGTGGCAACCGTGCTGTCTGTAATTTTATGTTTCGGCTATTATCTGAAGCTTATTTAGAATATTGAAATTAAACTAACTACTTTAAACGGATTGCATAAAGTAATTTAATTTCAGTGTATCTTAAGACAATATTATTTAGAATATTTATTTTATGTTTTGTACTATGCTCGATTAGTTGTTGAGTTTATTGTACATGTGGTTAACATTAGCTTAACTCTTCGAGAATCAGCAACCATTTTCAACATGGCTGCAATATGGATGTTAAATATAAATGCTTGCATTTACTATAGAAAATTGATCATTTTCATTCATGTCTGAAAATACCAGACATAATAAAAAATCTGTTGTGTCTGACCATCGGTGTGCCGATGCGACTCAATAGGGCAACGAAGAAAAAAATTTATAATATACTTATATTTTTTATCTGCATAATAAATATATAATAATTTACTGTACACATGGAAGTCGCCCGGTGATCGACACCGCAACCAAATAGACTACATCACGGTTGCAAGTCGATAGAAGTCGTCTATATCGAACACGAGGACGTTTCCGGGGGCAGATTGTGGCTCCGATCACCAAATGTTGGTTGCGGATCTGAAAATTCGCCTAAAATTGTGTCGCAAGGAAACGAAACGTGCAACCAGACTAACGCCACAGGAGTACGAGTTTTTTCAAAAGATAACAGAGCCTGAGGCACTGAAGATACCCTAAACACTGCAGATTCAAATGAACAGTGGGACCAGTTCAAATCGAAAATAGTCGATGCACTAGACTCTATGGCCAAAAAACCCGAAACCAGGAAGGATTGGATGTCGGACGAGGTTTGTTCAACCATTAAGACGCCTAAAGATCTGAAGAATGGCGTGAGAGGAGAAAACTTCGAGGAAAAATACTCTCGGCTCACCAAACAATGCAGGAGGGATAAAAACCAACATCTTGAGAACATCTATACTGAAATTGAACGCCATGCAGAGAAGTACCAAACTGCAGACCTCTTCAAAAACGCGCAATTTCAAACCCGTGGGTAATAGATGACAAGGATGGAAATCTGATACACGAAATAGCCGAAGTCTCGGAAAGATGGAGAGAATATTGCGAAGAGCTCTACCAGGAATAGCCAGCTCAGATGTCCTCATCAACTGAAATCTCAATAGAAGAGGAACCTAATATACTCCGTTCGGAAGTTGAATACGCAATCCGTAAAATAAAGAGGAAAAGGGCACCAGGGCCTGATCTAAGCATAGGAGAAAACTTGAAAGGCCTGGGCTCAAATGGGGTAGCTCGCCTTCAAGAAATCTGTAATGGGATATGGCATACCAAGCAATCGCCTACTAACTGAGTACATTCATCCATCCTTCCTCTTCATAAAAAAGGATTGGTACGCAACTGTAACAACTATAGAACAATAGCTCTAATATCACATGCAAGCAAAATTCTCCTCCATATCATCAACGCGAGATTGCAATCTTTCCTCGACTGGCACATACCTCAAGAGCAAATAGGTTTTGTCAATGCGAGGGATACCAGAGAGCAAATACTTAACATCTGGCTCATCGTGGAGAAGTGTTACGAATACAACACCCAACTTTCATGTGTTTCGTGGATTATCAAAAGGCGTTCGACTGTGTCAAGTGGGTGAAACTATGGCAAGTGCTATCTGAAACAGGCGTTCCCACCCACCTCGTAACGTTGATACACAAGCTGTATGAATCAGGATTTCGTATGGTCACTGTAGGAGTTGTAACATCGAGCTAGTTTAAGTTCCACAAAGGCGTTCGACAGGGATGCGTGATGTGTCCTATTCTCTTCAATATATATGGACAGTACATAATGCGCCAAATATAGGAAAAATGGGAAGGTGGCACTAAGATAAACGGAGTCAAAATATCCAATCTCCGGTTCGCAGATGACACCACCCTTTTGGCCTCATCCAAAGCAGAAATGGCGGCATTGCTAAATCGTTTAGAAGCAGTCAGCTTGGAAATGGGCCTTGCTGTCAACAAGTCCAAGACCAAGTTCATGTTGACTGACCGTTTTGCAACCATCCAACGCACTAATTTTCTGCAAGAATACGAGACCGTGGACCAGTTTCAGTACCTTGGTTCGATATTCACTAACAAAGGTAACAGCAAGCCAGAGATAAGAAGACGTTGTGGCATGGCTAGGAAAGCAATGACTGAACTGAGCAAATTTTGGAGAGACAGAAACATTACAAATCGAACAAAAATACACCTCGTTCGCATACTTACCTTTTCCATCACCCTCTATAGCGTTGAGACGTGGACAATCAAGGCAGCCGACAGGCAGAGAATTGACGCCTTTGAAATGTGGTGCTGGCGCCGTATGTTTAAAATACCATGGACAGCCCACCGTACAAATGTCTGGATCCTAAAAGAACTGAAAATAGAGGATACTCAGCGCCTGTCTACAACCTGTTTGCGACATATAATGCAGTACTTTGTACACATTGCACGAAGAAATGGCGACAGTTTGGGACGCCTGATAGTGACAGTGAAAGTGGAAGGAAAAGACCTAGAAGCCGAAGTCCCAAGCGATGGTCAGACCAGATATCCAAATAACTGGCAATCCCGTTTAGTGCTGCCTTACATCAAGCAACAGATCGCAACCGATGGAGACAACTAGTTGACAGAAGGAGTCACGATCCTCAGCAATGAGGGAAACTGAAAAGAGAGAGAGAGATTTTGCCAGCGGATTGGCTCGTGCAAATGTAGGTTAGGTTAGATTAGTTACAGTACTTTTTTCTGAATAAAAGGTAGTCTATGTCCGTATCTATTCACCTGACAAAGTGTAGGTATAGGTATGCGAAAATTCATAATGATCAGTCGAGTAGCTAATGCGTGAAAGCGTAACAAACAAACAAAGAAATTCACATTCGTACTTATAATATTATTATAATATTAGTTAGGATTTCTTTTCGACTACTTACGAAACTGTTTTATTTACGTAACAAATTAAATGCACGAATTGCACCTGCACCTACATTGCACTTAGACGTTAAGTACGCGTATGTTGCGTGTTAAACATATATTATTTTACTTTATACATAATTTTCAAAACACATTACTTAATGAAGTAATAGTAACACACGTATATGTTGCGTGATAACATGAAACTAATAATTTTCTAGATGTATTTATTAGTAAAGTTATTTATTCGTTTTTATAATTCTACTGTAGTTTGAAATCGTGTATACCATTCTGCAGAATCTACCAGATTCTGCCTGCAATAACATGGTATGTAGCGCTTGATTGTTTATGTATGCGCATCTTGCACAATTTGCTTCTACCATCTTCTCATACGTCATGTATTATAAGATGATAATAAATACATACAAACTCGCACCCCGATAGTCTCTGTAAGCAAATGTATTATTACTCTTGAATTTATTCTAGCTATAGTTTTAGTTCCCTTATAACAGGTAGGGTCTAGTCAAATATATCAGCGTCTATCGAGCACAGATACAATTTCCGTGCTGCTACTGCATTGTTTCATCCGTCTTTTTACTTTTTTATTTGATAGGAAGCAAACTTGAAGTCGAATCGCCTGATGGTAAGCAATTACCGCCGCCCATGGACACCCGCAACACCATAGGAGTTACAAATGCGTTGCCGGCCTTTTAAAATAGAGTATGCTCTTTTCTTGAAGGTTTGAAGGTCGTATTGGTCCGGAAATACCGCAGGCGACAGTTCATTCCACAGTTTTGTTGTGCAAGGCAGAAAATTTCTGGAAAAGCGCACAGTTGTGGACTGCCAGCCATCGAAATGATGGGGATAGAAATTGTGTCGTGTAGGACGATGGCGAAAAAAGGGCGGCAGGTATCAGCCCGAACAATTCCTCGGAGCACTCCCCATAGTAAAAGCGACAGAAGATGCATAGCGAGGCCACATCTCTACGCAGCGCTAAGGGGTCTAGCCGATTTGTTGTGAACTAGAGTTTGCCCGTGACTTTACTCGCGTTAATATATATTTTGTCAATAAACTTCTATTCCTCGGAAACAGCTCGTTTTTCTAGATGAAAAATAACCCCATGTTCTTTTTTGTACCCCTGACACGTGTATTCAACGTGTATTTCATGGTGTTCGGCGTAAAACACAAAAAAACTCACATTCGTATTTGTAATATTAGTTACGATTAGGATATCTAGACGGTATAAAATGATTAGTGCATATGCAAGTAGGTAATGCATATTCTGCTGAAACCAAATAAAACTCGTCAAATAATTACTTAGATAGATACCCTAAAGAAGTTTGCCAAAAAACCTTTTGTAGGGTTGATATTTGTCAATCCTTGCGTAAGCATAACACAAATTTGGTTATGAAAATATTTCCATGAAACGATGCTGTATGTATCAGCAGGTCTCCGGTGGCCATTTTCAATACGGTCAGTATCGCACGAGTGATGCAGTAGCCTTTTATTGTCAGGCTCAAAATATTACAAAGCCAAGTTATAATTTTCTCTCTTCATGCTAAATCAAAACAATCTTTTTATTTTATTATATAAAACTTGATTTTCCACGTGGTTTGGCTCGCATAAATGTAGGTTACGTTATGTTAGTAACAGTACTTTTTTCTGGATAAAAGGCTCCCTATGTGCTTTTCTGTACCTCTGACAATGTGTATGCGAAATTTTATGAGTATTGGTCAAGTACTTAAATCGTGAAAACATAACAAACAAACAAACTCACATTCGCATTTATAATATTAGTAAGGATATATCATTGGCAGAATTATTTGTATATATCAACTATATGGTGGTGTCCAGATAAACACAAAGGTACTAACAACTTTCTTGGAGAACAGCTGACATTACTTATCTTAGTAAAGATAAGTCGTATCAGCTATACTACCTGAAGAGTTATAGGTGGTGCGGATAAAGTAACGAGCCAGTTGATAACAGGTTTATGTAGAAAATAAGTCATTATATCATGATTTGGGATCATTTTATTTATGTTTCACTATATAATTCTGAAATATTAATACACCTTAAGTGTCAAATTAAACTACTTTTCTTTTATTTTTAAAATAGCACCCGCTCCATGTATAATTTCTGTGTCGCGGGGGATCTTACAAACGTTTAAACTACTGACACAAAGAACACCCAGACTCGAAACAATATTTGTGGATCACACAATTTTTCATCCCGTGTGGGAATCGAACCCACAGCACTCGGCGCAATGCTAGTGGCGAGGCGACCACATAAACTATGCTATCCGTGCAGTCATTTTATATTGTGCTTATAACTAATTATATCCTTACTATATTTTTAATTTAATATTTTAGTACAAGCGTAGAACACGCTTACATGAATGTTACATTTATGTAAAGAAAATATATTATTATAGACACCAACATTAATTTATTAATATAATAATAGCGAGGGTATGTTATGTTTCTTTAATGTAATTAATCACATCTCACTTTTTCGTCATTTATTAACACACAAGCATTAATAATTATATTTTATTTGTTGTTAATACATACCGTGAAATCTTGTGATTAAGGAATCTATATAATGTATTGATTTCTTTTTATATTTTATCACATTGATTTAGTTCATGCTTTAAGAAATAAATAGGTACAAATAAGATTAATCTAGTGCTCTTTTTGATATACAACTTTGTTTTTAATCAAATTGAACATGCTTTTTTGAGCTTTTGGAGAATAGAGAATAGTTCTTGTCCTAACAAAGATACTGGTCATTTGATGGTTAGCAAGAAGCCTATGACTATTTGTAACAGAGACATCACTCGCATGCTACCCATCCTTTAAAAAAGTGTTTTACTAGCGCAATAAGGGCCCAAGACACATTGAACCCTATATTAGCTGCGGTCTATGTGCGACCTATATAGGGTCGAGAAGTATCTCCACTTCCTATATAGAGATTTGCCACTTTAAGAGAAATCCCAGATACAGGCATACATTCTAGTCCTAGACCTCACTTCTCAAATATCGATAGTATTTAAAATGTTATGAATGCGACGACATAAGTCTTATACATTTCGTCTAACGAAATGTATATAACTTAAGTCATCGCATGAAACTACGTATATACGTAGGCACGTTCTTTGTAGTGTGGTGCTTTAAAAGTAAATAAATATATAAATTTAATTTAAAAAAAATATACACAGCGGCTTACAAATATTTTGACTATTTGTTTTGCAGTTTTTATACGGAGGTTTCATGTTTTTATCACAAACAAAGATGTCGGTCGCTGGGGTTATTGCGCTATTATGTAGTTTGTTAAACATATTTACGGTACCTAGCAGCTTTTTATATTTTGTATTTGTGTTGCTTTTATTATAATGAGAAGTCTAAAGTACTCACCTATTTGTCTTCTTTGATATATAGCCCGTGTAAAAATTCTTTAAGATACAGCGTTAAAAAACGTTTGGGAGCTTGTACTCTTAAATTAGAATGGCCTAGACTTTCATAATTCTTGACATTTCGCCTGGCCGTTGACACGATACTGCTTTGGAAAATTATACTACTTCCACATTAATCTTAAATTTTATCACTTAACGAGAAATATATCAGTGAAAAAGTATTATTCAAGAAGATTAAGCAGGTCATTGGAAATGATAAAATCGATAAGAGTCGGCGGCGCCTGCACGACTAATAGCAATTCCGAGAAACATTCGCCTTTTGCTACCGGCCTCGCCGCACCACTTGTGGCGCGAACTATTGGCATTTGGTATTTCAACACTTATATAAATTTGAAATAACAATCTTTTTATTTTTTGTTTTTGAGGTCCATATAAAGATTAAACCAATATTAGATATCATCCTTAACGCAGTTGTAAAGTGTCTTCATATTGACATATAAAGAGATAACTCCTTTTAGAGTTCGAAAACTCTTATACAACAGCTTTGTCCATCCGTCTGTTATACAACTTTCAACTCAAGAACCGTAAGAGCTAGAGACTCGCAGTCAACGCCATTCGACTCAACATAGTCGATATACCCCCAAAATGACTATGACCTTTGATCTCTGATGGTCACGTGATACCATTTTTTAGAACTCTGAGATTTACGGCAATTCATTGCCGTTTCATACTTGTTTAAGCTTATTGCGCGTAGGTATCAGCCTAAAACTTTTCATAGTTAAAGGTTATATGAAGAAGCAATGTAAAGAGCTAAAAGAAGTAAAAATAAAGCAGTTTCTTATATACAATATAAATAAACAATTAAAGTAATAAAACCTGGATGTTTTGTTTATGAATACAAAGAACAAATAAAGCAGATGCAAGCAATAAAAAAATTTGAATGGGTAGGTATGATGTCTTTGTAGATCTCATTGAAACATGTCACACCTACTTAAAGGAAACTTATGTTTAAATTTACTTTATAAGCATTGTCCGTACTTCTGAAACTACAAATATGTATTTATAATCGCTGATACATGTGTAAACGTGACATAACATTGTATCTGCAAGTTTGCAATTTTCTTCCAAGTTCGCAACTTATAGCGAAGTGATGAATAGAGTTAAACTAGACAAGTTCTAGATCAATACGGAACTTTACACAAACTTAATACGTCGGGTGAAAAAAAGGAATTTCCAATAAAAAGGTATTACAGGGATTATTTGTTATGCAGGAACATCTGTTATGTGGGCGTTGAATATAAATTATGAAATGTTAAATAGAATACGCATAACGGAGTGAATTCTTTAACAGGCTTCAGTGATTACGTCATAAGCTTCGAAGAATATATTAATGTCGATACAAAATACAGCTACTTTATAGTAGTGGTATTTTATATCGACTATAATATTATAAATGCGAATGTGAGTTTGTTTGTTCCGCTTTCAAGCCTGAACTACTCGACCAATTATCATGAAATTTGTATACACAGTGTCAGAGGTACCGAATAGAATTTAGAGTACATCCAGAAAAAATACTGTTCCCCAGGGCAAGAAATTTATTTACAAAATCTCTATTAAAAAGACCACTGATATAAAAATCGCTCTAGTCACCTACTCTGCCTATGCATCCTCGTGGCTAAATTACGGAATCATCCTATGGGGTAACAGCACAGATGCTCCTTTGCTGCTAATTATTCAAAAAAGTTAATAAGAACAATAGTAAACATAGATAACACAGAAAGTTATAAACCTCATTTCCGAAAACTAAAAATACTTACCGTTCCTTGTATGTATATTCTCGAAACATGTAAATGTGTCAGACAACACAAACATTATTACACAAGAAGGGAAGATTTAAATACAAAATATACACTAAGACACAAATAGATTAAACTTAGCAACGCCCAGATTACAAATGCAGGCATCAAGTCCCTACGTTATGTCCATAAAAATATATGTATACCTAATAAATTATCAAATAATATTAAAAATGAAGAAAATTTTGTACGTTTATCAACAAAATGACTTTTTAATACAAAAATGTTATTATAATATAAACTAATATTTAAACGATAAATTTTTATAATTTAAATTGTAAGTATATTTAGAAAATAAGTTTAATACTTACTTTATAACAAATTAATAATACATTATAATAGAATATTAATTATAATACGTGAGTAATTAAATAAATATCATCCAAGCTCTAAAATTTATTTCAATATGCTATATTAATGATGATAATGATAATTGAATGTTCGTTCTTCTCTCCTAATTTTGCCGTGCCCGACGGGGTCCATAATTGTTCTCTCTGCATTTATAAGACCTGTATATACATTATGGAGTGCAATAAATTAATTGAATTGAATTGAATCGTATGAGACTCGTGATATTTAGACATTTGCATTGTTGTAGTTTCAAAGCTAAAGTTTAGTCGAAATATTACTGAAATACATAATTTGCCAGTCCAGTGGTGCGTTTTGTGTTGAATTCTGCTTCACTGTCAAATAAATGCAAGTTGGACTCTTCCAGCGAGGGTAGCTTATACTAAACAGTATCGCGTGCTGGACTGGCAGTTACTTTTAGAGTTTAGGAGCTTTGTCCGTCCGTCCGTCCGTCCATCCGTGTGTCTGTTGTACAACTTTCAACTCAAGAAACGTAAGAGCTAGAGACTCGCGGTCAACGCCATTCGATTCAGCATAGTCGATATACCCCCGAAATGACTATGACCTTTGACCTCTGACAAGGTCACGTGATACCATTTTTTCGAACTTTATGATTTACGGCAAATCATTGCCGATTCTCACTTGTTTATTGTTTACTAGATTTTGACCGTAGTTTCGCTCGCATAAATGTAAGTTAGGTTAGATTAGTAACAGTACTTTTTCCTGGATAAAAGGTACCCTATGTCCTTTTCTGTTCTCCTGACAACTTTTATGCAAAATTTAATGATCATCAGTCAAATAGTTAAAGCTTGAAAGCGTAATAAACAAATAAACAATCTCACATTCACATTTATAATATTGGTTAGGATTAGGATTAGGAATTTTTCGTTAAAGAATTCGACTGCACGGATAATGTACTGGCTTAAGTGATTGCCTTGCCAAGAATTTGCGTGATCCACAAATAGTTGCTTCGAGTCTGGATATTCATTGTGACTGTTGTTTGAATTTTCGTTAAGTCGCCCGTGATAAACGACACATTCCTAGTACGGTGGTGGGTCCATGGCGCAGCGGTAGTGATAGCGACTGCTGTGTTGAAGTCTCGGGTTCGAATCCCGGGTCGGGCCAACGAAAAGATACTGGGTTTTTCTGTTTAGAAATCTCAATACGAGCCCGGAGTTACGAAGTTGGCGGTGTTATATACCCTTGTGCCTCGAAAAGCACGTAAAGCCGTTGGTCCTGCGCCTGATCTCTCTCCGATCGTGTCGGATCATCGTCCAATCGGATCATAAGGGTTAGGGAACAGAGAGTGCACTTGTGTTTGCGCACATATTTGTGCACTATAATAGCTCCTGCGCAGAGGGCCAGTTTCAGTTAAGATTGGCCGCCGTGGCCGGAATTCGGTCTGGAGGACATTATTATTATTACGGTGGTTGCCTTTTGTAAAAGAATAATGTTTGCATTATAATTACGCCCAGATTGCAACTTGTATCTATTACTGGTTATTTGCTGGTTGATTGAGCAACAAAATCTTTGAGATAAAACATGTTTGGTAGTATGAAAAGCCCTTAATTTATGGTTTTGATTAGGATTACCGCTATAAGTACACACATTATATAAAAATTAAGCCGGCTACTAAATACAATTCAAAAGATGGAGACGTCAGATATAAGTTGTAGGATTAATAAAAGGGCTTCGTAATATTTATATTCTGTCTAACAATACAAACAAGATATACGAGTATATTTTGTTTGTTAATTTTTTATACAGAAAATAATGTCTGCGTCTTGTCTTGAGCCTCAGGCGAAAGGGATAGTACTGTAGCTTCACGACGGTATTGTACGTGATTTTCGTCTTTTGTAATCAAGTATCGTGAAACGTTGTGAATATAGAAACACTCACAAAACTCGGCCACGCCTCGCTGTGGCTCAGACTGATATTTTAATTTCTCGTTCCCTATTAAACATTGCGTAAAACAGTCCTATCCAGAATTGCAACGTTGTGTAAAAATGACAAGTTAATCCATAGACCTTTTTTCGAGTTTTGCGATCCTAAACATACGGTAGCTGATTTTCTATACTAATATTTGTATTTATATTTTTGTTTGTTATGAATAAACACAAAAACCACTGGATCTGTTTTAACATTATTTTACCATTAGAAAGCTACTCTAACCAGAAGTACAACTCAGGAACAGTAGTTTTATCTGAATGACGTTACCCTATCTCCTTTTCTGTACCCTTGACAACTTGCATGCAACACTTCATGATGATGGGTCGATCAGTTAGATATGAAACCGTAACAAATAAACAAACTTACATTCGCATTTATAATATTAGTTAAGATTTAGTATAGTATAATTGAAGCACCTAAAGAAAAAGACGGCCATAGTTATATATTTTACCATCGCATATGAATAGAAAATTCATAGGACAATAGATATTCTGCCCCGACAAATGTTACAGTATCTTTTGTTATCGTACTCTGATATGACAGGCATAATAATGTAGGTTTTATCAAAATAATAAGCTTTCCTGAGCAAAAAACGAATGAATCTGGTAAACATTTTAATCATATGTAGATAGGCTTTGTCCAGATAAGGCACAATGGGCTTCGCTGGAATTTCGTTCATAAGAGAACAGCCTAACTTATCTACTAATAGCTTTGCCCGCTGATTCACTCGGGAACTGTACCCTTTCTGGGTGAGAGGTACCAAGTATCCTTGCCGTATTCTTGACAACGCGTATGCGAATTTACGATGACTGGTCATATAGTTAAGGCCTGAAAGTGTAACAAACAAATTCAAATTCGCATTTATAATATTAGGTACGATAACAAAAGCTCTCAGCCAGTAATCTCTGGATTATGCTCCTGCGGTGAGTAGGTTCCTTAAAGTGGTACTGTAAAAAAAGTAAAAGAAAGAAGCATTAAACATTAACTGTGCTTTTAGCACGGGGCCAGTAATTTTAGTATATTACGCTGGCAGTACACCAACTCCTGTTTGGAAAGGTCATTAACTCGTGACTAATGCCCCTTGTGTTACAAGGTCCGTATACTACGATAGCCGCTTACCATCACGTGGACCGTATATTTGTTTTTGTAAATATTAATGAAATGAATTTGATTTGACAATTCTTAATTTTAGGTCTATATTATAAAAATGTACGGTGTAATTTTTGTCTTTAACATCATCCCGAATATATTCTATTAATTAAAAAGCTGACAGGAACACAACGTGATTGCCATTTCGTTCAGGCTTTGTTTAACAGCATAATAATATGTCTTTAGGGCATTGGTATCAATCTAAACCGAAGTTAATAAAAATTGCTGCTAATCTTTAAAACGTAGCAAACTTACTGAAGTACTGTCACTTTTAGAGTTCGAAAATACTCTTATACAACAGCTTTGTCCTCCCGTCTAAGTTGTATAACAGACGGACGTCCCTTATACAACTTTCAACTCAAGAGCCGTAAGAGCTAGAGATTCGCGGTCAACGCCATTCGACTCAGCATAGTCGATATACCCCTGAAATGACTATGACCTTTGACCTTTGACCTCTGACCTCAAGGTCACTTGATACCATCTTTCAACCCAAGAACCATTAAATTATACAGAAGATGCGAAGATACGGCTTGGTGTGTCATTAAACAGTTCAATTTTGTTGCGATAACAGGTCTTGTTCATAAGTACTACATAACAAGCGACGATTCTTGCTTGCGAGTGGCTTGGGTCACGCCTGCGGGAGGCGCGGCGCAGGCAAGGAAGCAGCATGTCTACGCTGTATCTTCCTAGTGTAATTTACAACGTGCCGCTTTCTTACATTTTGTATGGTAAAGTTTGAAGCGGCATTAAGCCTCTGGTGCGTCTGCGCCGCGCCTTCGCCTTATGCCGTTTCTGTATAATTTACGCTTTAAATTGCATTGAACCTTTAGTATTTGCACTGTATAGTCTAACTGCCTCTTCGGGTTATTGTGTGCAGGAGATAAATTATAGGTCATATGTCCACCAAATATAAAGTTATTTATTTCAGAGAAATTACGATGGTCACGACTTAAGGTAACGAGGTCTATATGACAACTTGCGTGTGAGAAAACAATGCGACGCTACGTGGTACTTAAAATTATGTGTCAGCATAGCCACCACAAACCGTTTAGCATCAAGCGGACCATTGGCCATCTTAGTCAAATAAAAAAATATTTGATGCTATGTTACTTGAACTATCTTAGGTCACACATCTTATAGATTCATCGCTCTTAGTCTACGTAAAAAGTTAGAACAACTAAACACACTTCGCACTTACAATATTACGATGACGCAATCGAAGCAAACAACATACTTAGTTAGCCCATATTAACTCACTATGAAAGTAATTGAAAACATGAAAATAATGCCATGTTAGCCGAGTATCCTACTAATATTATAAATGTGTAAGTTTGTGAAGATATCTGGATGCTTATTACTAATTCTTGCGTAAGTTGTTGAACAGATTTGTTTGATACTTGGTACACAAATAATAATAAACAATGTCCTAAATTAGCACTTAGGATAATTCTTATCCTGGTTTGCGTTCTCGAGGGAATCATACAGGCAAAGCCACCGGCAGGAACTACATGCATACAATGTATGACGCCTCCTTCCCAAAGAAGTAGGCAGATATGTCTTACACCAATATTTCGCCGACTATGATTATAGGTCCCAAGTAATAAGATTCGAGTACTTTAGCTGTCTATCGAGCACAGTTCCAGACTCCGCTCTACTTAGAATTTCTTGAAACAAAATCCAATAACTCTTTGTCCGACCAGGAAATTAAACTGACAACCTAATGCACAGCAGTTGAATACATACTACTGCGTCACCGAGCTAGATAATAATATGGTTAATAATAATATCAGCCCTGTATTAAACTGTCCTACTCCTGGGCATGGGCCTCTTCTCGTTGAGAGAAGGGTTAGGCCATAGTCCACCATGCTAGCCGAGCGCGGATTGGTGAACTTCACATATCTTTGAGAACATTATGTAGAACTCTCAGACATGCAGTTGTCCTCACGATGTTTTCCTTCACTGTTAAAGCGAGCTATAATTAACTATTTAATATGCACATGACTTCGAAATGGCCGAGATGCGCGCCTTGGGATCGAACTCGAGACCTCTGCGTTGCAATCTGACGGTCTCCCACCATGCTATCGCTGCAATATAATATGGTAATAGGTATAAGTAAAGATTCACGGCTCGTTACATAATCGATCGAGGGTAATGGCATATTATGTCTCCCTACAGCTATCATACAGGTACATACAACTTCAATTTTCTGTTACAGCTTAACTTGATTATAGACGCGACTGTGCTTGCAAAATTAATTTTGCTAGCGTTGAGAAGTGCATGTGCTGCATGTTATTAGGTGTACCAGTAGTATTCTAGGATGTTGTAAAAACTTTTTTATATTATTACCTGTCAAAATGACTCTATGAGAATCGAAATATATATAGGTACAATAAGGTTCAGGTACTGAACAATATATTAGGAAATTCTACTAATATAAATGTGACAGTTTGTGAAGATGTTTGGAGGCCTTTTTTACCAGTGGCTATACATACATATAACTTATTGACACAAAGTACACCCAGACACAGAACAATAATTTGTGACTCACACAAAATTAATTGACTCGGAATTCAAACCGGCGAAGCAGCATCGTCAAGGCAACCGCTTGCCCGTTGCGTTTTCCGTGCAGTCCAGTCTGTATGTTTGTAACTCAATCACGCGTAAACCGTTGAACAGAATTGGATGCATGCGGATTATGCCTCATATTAATAAATAGGATGAAATGAGGAAATGAACGAAGCCAAGGGCAAATGCTAGATCTCTATAGATTGATGTACCTCTGGTTACTTTACCAAACGACAAATCTAATGTACAACAAGTGAGAAACGGCAATGAATTGCCGTAAATCTTAGAGTTCGAAAAAATGGTTCAAGTAGTATGCAAAGGTCACGTGATACCAGGTGACCTTGAGGTCAAAGGTCATAGGTCATAGTCATTTCAGGGGTATATCGATTATGCTGAGCCGAATGGCGTAGACCGCGAGTCTCTAGCTCTTATTGTTCTTGAGTTGAAAGTTGTATAACAGACAGATGGACAAAGCTGTTGTATAAGAGTTTTTTAAACTCTAAAAAGCCAAAACAACTGTCTGTCTATTACGTTATATTGTTTGCAGCATCTGTAAATGCTGGCTGTATATGGCGGATCGAAGAGAGGAACACTTAAAAACGGCTCCAACTGTGCAATCAAATACGTTTGTACACATAGTTCCATTTTATTTATAAGAATAAATATATCCTAATCCTAAGTAATATTATAAATGCAAATGTGAGTATTTTTTGTTATGTTTTCACGCCTTAACTTCTTGACCGATCATCACAAAATTTTGCATACACGTTGTCAGGGCAACATGAAATTACATAGGGTCCTTTCATCCAGAAAAAAGCACTGTTCCTAACCTAACCTACATTTCACTAGCGAGCAATATCTAGTATGCATATAATTTCGAAATATCACAAGGATCGAAATCTCTCTGAAATACTCTCCATGTCAGACCACTAAGCTCACCACTGCTTATTAATTAAAATACAACCATTGATCTTCTCAATCTTTATCTACGCGTGAAATTAACTTGCCCATCCCTTATACTGTCCCTTTTTTATATTCACAAACGCGAAGGATGGTGGCATTTACAGATAGTGTATAAGCATCTGCATTGAACCCATGTAGTCCCTTCTATCAATTATGGTCACCCCGAAATAGAAAAATGGTGGGCGCCGCGTGCATACCTTCGTGCGACCTTTGCATAATCTTTCAACATGATTGGATATGTTAAACTGGGAAAGGACCAAGGGTGACCGATCTTCGTTACCATATACATAGATTATATCAATACGCTATTTAATGCGATATTTTCTGAACTGCAATGATTTATAAAAGGGAGCCCTTTTCATGAATCATTAATCGTTTGATCTTTCTTTGTGATATTTGCTTGCTCAAGCATGTTCAGCAAATATTAAGAACATAATATACGTTTATACATAATTGTATGCTGCTGCGGTCTGACATGTACAATATTGTATAAAAGTTCAAAAATAGAGAAAATATTGCCGAGTGAAAGATTAGATGATATATTTACAATTATTACTCAACGCTTTGTGCAACAGAGACATTGTATACGAATATCTTAATGCCCATTATTGTTTAAAGTACAACATTAACTGCATAGCGTTGCAGATTTACGCCCTAAATAGAACTAACATTTATGTGATCCACAAATAGTTGTGGATGCTCTTTACGTCCACTTTTCAATGAACGTACATTATTATTTTACCAATTTATTCATGAACATGATTTTAGTTGGAGAACTACGGGTCTCCCCCTTAGGACCAGGGTACTGCGGGGTCAGGAAGCCCACTGCGCCTCGGACTCATGCGCGGCTAGTGCGAACCAGTCGGTCGCGCGAGGCACGTCTTTAGCTAAGTGGCGGCGTGGGTTCGCAGCCACAACGCATCTCGGGTGCTTGCCTGCTCAGCAAGTAAGAGTCATAGCTAGAGTGACTCAGGCCATACCCGGCTTGTAGGCCTATTTGGGTAGACGTATGGATGTACGTCGGGAAGTGAGTGCGCCATATACAGCTCCGGTACCATACTGGATAGAGATATGGGAGGTGGCTTCTCCGTCGGCTTCAGCGAGGTTATCGTTAGCAACTCCCAAAGTTGCGAGTGGTGAGCGGCTTTATTGCTTCGGCACCTATCTAAAGAATAGATAATGCCACTTGGGCACAAGGTAGCTCGCTTACGAGAACCGGATCTCTGGAGTTAGGTTGGAGAAATCGAGATTTGGGGACAAGATCTGTCCATGTAACTGGTCCCGGAAGGTGCTCTCGGGCACTGGAAGGTACAGTGGCTCTCACTATTATAACCGGACGGTTGGTGTAGGGAACGCTATATCATAAACTGGACTAGTCGTAGAGAGAGGGGATGTACCCTTGACAACGTGTTTGCGAAATTTCATGATGATCTATCGAGTATTTAAGGCATAAATGCGTAACTAACAAAATCACATTCGCATAGTTAGGATTACGGTATCATTAACTATGTTAATGTTTATTGTAGTTGGTTATTATTGTCAAGCCTTGAGATTTATACCTACAAGTAGATATTTTTTTATATCAGTCAGAGATAAAAACGATAAGCAATGACGGCATCATTCATTTTCTGCCCTCCTGAAATAACTAGATAATTTTTAAACCAGACACGACAAGGCGCAAATATTTGCAGATACTTCAACATATTTATCAGTTCAACAAAAACGCTACTTATTTACGCCAAACGGTAATACCTTAAAGTACCTGCCATATTTCCTCCGTTATTCGAGAATTGACTGTATTATAAACATTAGGCCGCACGTAGAGAGTTATTGCCGCAATAAATAACACTGTCCTGCCCGTGAGACCTAGCCTTTTAATTTTGAAAAATAATAGACAGCTCCCACATTCTGTGGCTGGCGTAACTTACTGCACGTTTCGGTTTTCCACCCTTTTGTAATTAATTTGTTACGATTTGGCTTGATTTATATGTTTCATGTTGTGTTGATTTATGTTAAGGGTTTTTTCATAGAGCACAGATTTATATGACACCCGATGAAGTACGGTGCTCAGAATGCAACGCTCAATGATGAGTGCTCTGAGAGGTGTTATTTACAAAAATAACCAATATTATTTAAACATAAAGTATATAGGTATTAACGCTGTGCGCTATCTCCATTAAAAGGCAGCTAAAATCGTAATTAGAATGACAATAAAAGTTATGATAGCTTGATTTTTAATGTACTTCTATGTTAAATACTCTTTCTTACTTTCTTTTGGATATTCAATAAAAGTCAAACGATTACACTTAAATATGGTTTTACATATCGACTATTGAGATCAAATTACAGGAGATTCTTTACATGCGTGTATTAAATTGAATAATGTACTATTGTTTTACCGCTAACCGTAGAATGGAAACTATGCGTAAAAATATTCACAACAGAATAGATTTTAGTCAATATTCATATTTGTAAATTTACTTTTAAATTGAAAATTTTTTGGAACGTAAAGCGATTAATGCAATGCATCAAATTAAATATGTTTGTAGAAAAGCAAACGGTCAGCAACAAGTCACTCTTCAGCATATAAACAATCTAAATGCAAAAAATCACATGAATCCATTGCTGCGTGAAATAATGACAACTTAACATACCAGCATACCCACTTTAGCATGTATTATACGGAAGGATTGTCTTAAGCTTATAAAGTCTGATGGTTTTATTAAAAACATATTGCACCTTAAATCTTTCTAGTAAGAAAAATATCAAATATAAAACATTTTATAATACTTACCGAGCGACCTTCATAAGCTTACTCGTTAGTGTTACATTTTATTATAAAAAATGTCACATGTGGCGACGTGCCTTCACAGCCGAGCTTCACATTGACCTTTCATAAAGAATGCGTAAGAAAAAGTTTCATCTGTCATTTTCTTGATACGACAGCTCTTAGATTAGCGTCATAAAATGTTCAGACAAATAATGGTGACCATACATTTGTACTTTCTTCACCCTTCACACATAAGTGTCTCTGGCATTTTAATAAGTCATAAAATATCACGTGTCTTCATAAAAACGTTTGCAGGGCGACGGAATTCCTTCGAAGCTAAAAATTCTATTATCTAGCTTTAAGATATTAGCATAACACTTTCGTTGTAATGTCCAATAAAATATTAATATTGGTTGAATTGCTTTAAATATGGACAATTTAACCTTAATACCGTTTTATTGGTGTTAGCAAAGTCTGTGAATATTAAATTAAGACAGGTTTACTAAGTTATTATTAAGACTGTTAATTTTAGATGTTTGGATGTTTGCTACTCGCTTGTGCTCTAATCGTTAAACGGAGGTTGATAAAATTTGTGGGCTATGAACTAGGTTAACGAAAACATTCTAAACTTTTTAACCCATGTAATCTTTTAATGTTGGTAAAACTTATTTATTTTATAATTCGTCGTAAAAAGTGTTGTATTTTTCTCTCAACAATCGGGAACCACAAGTGTAGAGCTTGAACGTTCACTTAAGTTAAATATTTATATAAAATCTTTCATAAGTTTCTTTCTTTACAAAGACAAGTCCTGCACTTTACAAAAGACTAAGTAAAATTTTATACTTATCCTAATAATTCCTGTGTCGCGGGGACTTGACAAACAATGAATCAACGGGCACAAATAAGACTCAGACTCGGAATATTTAAGGGTAGATAAAAAAAAAATTATCCTTTGTGGGGATCGAACTCAAACCATTAGCTATGCTTGCAACATATTTATTTAATCGAATATATTTTCTTTATCAAATAGCTTTAGAAAATATGTTCGCAGCAGACATTATCAATTTTAACATTTAAATATTAACGAAAGGTAAAGTTGTTCGTAATATGATTATGGGGATGATGATTTAGCTAGATTAAACGCGGGCCTCAAAGAGCTTATTAATTACCCTCTCTGTGTGGGTAGTCTTTTGTTACCTCCCCGCGCGCCGCGCCTGCCGCCCTCCGTCGCCCGCTAGCTCTAACTACTTTCTCACTTTAACCTCGCGTTATTATAAAAAGATATTATTTTTAAATCACTCTTATGAATGAGAATAGCGAATCTTCAAAGAATTTTCGCGTCACTAATTTTAATATTACATTATTAAGTTTTCAAAGTGTTAAAATTTTAAGTAATTGCTAGTTAGATTATTTTTTGGATCCTTTCATTATAATTAAAATCTTATTAACGTTATTAATATTCGTACTATGTGACTGCGTCAGTGGTGCAGCGGAGGTAAATGCGACTGTTGTTCTTGAGATTTCGGGTGCGAGATCCAAGTCACGCAAAGGGTTTGGGTTTTCCTGTCTAGGAATTCTTAGTAGTAGCATAAAGTTTGAAACTGTGCCGGGTAGATAGGTGTAGTCTTGCCCTCTATTATGCGGCATCCGAACTCGTAACTGGTGAAAAGTGACTGATACTACCCTTACAGTGATAGAAACGTGTGTATGTATTATATGTATTCATCCAGATTTTAAATAGATAAGCGTACATAAAAGCTATAATACATTTTTAAATGACGAGTAAACTTTTAACGAGCCGCCTTATATTTAAAACATATGCGCATAAATGCCATAGAAAAGGTTCAAACAACCCGGTCTCACTGATCCGTATTAGTATGATAAATGCTAAATTAGCTCTATTCATTAAATATTTCCTGATAAACCTACTAGCACAGTTTTATTTATATTTGCTACTAGCATTTGCCCACGGCTACGCTTACTAGGGATTAGTGTTTTCGTCTGGATGAAAGGATATATCCCTATGTTCTTCTTTGAACCCCTGAAAAAGTATATGCGAAATTTCATGATGATCGGTCGAATAGTTAAGGCGTGAAAGCGTAACAAACAAACTCACATTCGCATTTATAATATTAGTCAAGGATACTGATGATATAAATTGTTTTAATACCGGAAAAGATACTGATTATTTTTAAAATGCGATCAAAATCATGATTTGCTACTTAAATTTTAATAGAGTGTCAAGTTTACACATGTAAATCATATATCTTTTCTAAGAACGTTGCAATATTATTACCATTAACTCAGCAAATTGCCGAATAATCACTGCTGAAACGCAATAGTTCTCAATTCTAATGGAACATTTAGAGTTTAGCTGACTGCTACAACATTTACAATTTAAAGACTACAGTCTGCCAGCATGACATTCATACCCGCAGCTTGAATCGCGAGCAATAAGAGGCAGTGTACCTTAATAATGATTGCAACTAACTCTCTCTGTCGATCACTATATATTTTATTCTGATATGAAACAGACAGGCAATTAACCTGGTTTAATTTTTCTCTTTCATGTTCAGTGCAGATGTGATGGCATGGAAATCTGTAATGGGCTTAGGGCGCATCTGGAAATCCTATGCTTTATGGTTATTTAATAAAATTAATAAAAAAATTAATTAATTATGAAATTAAATAACCATAAATATAAATAATATAGGTACGATTAATATAATAAGGTAGTCCTTATAATATTAATTGTACCTATATTATTTAACAGTTATTACTAGCTAATTATTCTCTGCAGATAGATGAGCTCATTTGAATTAAATAAATATAATTTGCGAACCCGACAAACGAGAACGACAGAATAAAATAAAAATATCTAGAAACTTATTGCACCGGGACCGGGTTCAATTGTGAATCAAAACCATCCAGGAATCCACTCAAACACACACAAAAATATTCATCAATATCGGTCCTGTCATTTAGGTGTTCAGTCATCAGAGACATAACAGAAGAATTAAATGAATAAAGATAATCTTCGAGTAAGCTAAAACTATGTTTAACTTTCTCTCACATACTCATATCAACATGCTTACATAATAAACTGTATCAAGAATTGTGTATCAGCATTGCCATTCAACGTGGAAATGCTGCCAGTCTTCTGGGCACGTTACCAGTTGACAGCGATGCTGAAGAATTCTACGATGCCTAAACCATTTTTGTAAATATTTAGTATTATAATTATTTGTGTTTTTGTAATTATGTTATCTTTTTTAATACGTTTGTAAAGATAGGTATATTAGATTATTTCGTTTTAAAATTAATTATGTAAATATCCTAAATATATTGTAAATGTCTTCACCTGTAAAACGGAAATCGTATGAAAGGTGAAGGCCGTCTAAAAATCGATTTCAATAAAGTTATTATTTGAGGTCGCAATTCTATTTATTACAAATACCTCACAACATTGTAATATTACTACACCGTATTTCAACGCGCTATAGGTGTACTATTATATATGTAATAAAACGGCAGTGTTATAAAACTTGCAGCCGCGTACACTCAGCTTATATATTTTTACATGTGTTAAATCAATAAAATATAGCTTAGTCCGTCGTGTATCGCACGCGTATACGTATACGTATCGGATATGTCATGTGATTTATTGTGTCTGATGTTGCGGCAGATAAGAGGTTAATAGAAACCCAAACTTAATCATAATGATTGTTCATGTTTTTTGTACGAGAATATTTGGACAATAGCGTGTTCTGTAAATTACCTATTATATTTAACTAGGTGGCCCGTGCAACTTCGTTTGCTTCACATAAGATAATTTTGCCCGTTCTGCAACATTTTTCATTGATGCTACGCTCCTGTTGATGGTAACGTGATGTTATATAGCCTCGATAAATGGGCTATCAAACACTAAAATATTTTTTCAATTCTAACCCGTAGTTTTCGAGATTAACGCTTTGAACCAAACAAACAAACAATCAAACAAACAAACTCTTTAGCTTTATAATATTAAAACAGATTGTATTGAATAATATGACGGCGTTTAATATTTGTAATGGCTATTTCGTAGGCCATATACTAGCCGCTGGGTTATTTTCTAAATTGTTCCCTGTTGCCAAAATGTGGCATCACCGGATAGGTCAGAAAAATATTTTCGCTACAGGTAGCCAGTTTATTAGGGATGTGTTGAATGTTATTTTAATAATACAACTCTCGCACTAGGTAAAATTGTATTGTTGCGGGGGATTTTACAAACAGTCAAACGACGGACACAAAGAACATCCAGACTCCAAACAACTATTTGTGAATGTTACAAATGTTTGTTCCGTTTAGGGATCGAACCCGCAACACTAGGTGCGGCGGCAGTGGGGCTGCGACCACTTAAACCACTACGTCATCTGTGCAGTATTTTTTTTATGTTAGCTAAGAAACCTGTTTATTATGAATAATTCAGGCAAACCACACACCCACAAGAAGACAAACAATAAAAACCGTCGATCTGTAACCATCATTGACAGCGGTTTGAACCGCCAAGTTCGTACAGTTAGTTATAAAATATTAAGTAGGTGTATTAAATACATGTTAATAATTAGGAAATTTTTGTTAAAATATTTTCGCTTCAGGTAGCCAGTTTGTTAGGGATGTGTTGAATGTTATTTTAGTAATACAACCCTCGCACTAGGTACAATTGTTGTGTTTGTGGAGGACTTTACAAACAGTTAAACGACAGACACAAAGAACATCTAGACCACGGTAATGTTATCTAACAGTATTCTATCTTCATACAAATGATCGGAAAGCGAGTCAAACCGACGCGCGTCGAGGTCGGTATACACTTGGTTCGAAGCCAGTCGCGAATGCGCCGCTGCAGTGATGAACGCACGGTGTGATGGTTTTGTAAGCAGTAAGCGTGCGATTTGTTAATATTTGATTTAATTTTGTTAAAATATGTATAGAGTCTATATCATCGGAACGATAGGCAGATATGTATTACATCCACGTTTCACCAACATTTAGGTCCATGTAAAAATGGGCCTATTGCCCTCTACCCGGCACAGTTCCAGACTCCGTGCTGTTACTGAGAATTTCTTGACAGGAAAAACAATAACACTTAGCCCGACCCTATTATCGAACTTTAAACCTTATCCACACCAAGGGAGTTTGTTAAACAAAGTTGTTAAAACTTAAAGATAATTTCGTAACCGTCTTATATACACATATCTATACTAAAAAAGCTGAAGAGTTTGTTTGTTTGTTTGGTTGAACGCGCTAATCACAGAAACTACTGGTTACTGGAATATACTTTCATTATAGTGCACAAGGGTGTGCCTAAAAGCGAGACCACTCTCTGTTTCCTAACTCTCATGATCCGATTGGACGGCAATTCGATACAAACGGAGAGAGATCAAAAGCAGGACCAACGGCTTTGCGTGCATTTCGAGGTGCAGGGTGTAGGCACCACAACGACAACTTCCTGACTTCGGGCTAATTAAGTTTCTTTATAGTTTCAATTTTAGTTGCAGAGGATACGAAATCTTAAGAACCAATGCTTATAACGCAATTATTATACACATAAATAAAAAAAATTACTTATGCACAAATACAAATTTTAATTTGCTTAGAACCATTGGAATTTGTTCATTATTGAGTTTCGTTACTTCGTTTTATCTTGGGAATCAAATTCTTTATTTCTGAACTAAGTGCATATAATAAAAGGTCTTATAATAAAATTAGTTTTCTACAAAAGGTGATCCGACGTTGACACAATAGGTTAAAACAACTAAGTCTGAGCATATCTGATAAATTAAACTTGAAATTTTTTAATCTTGAAGCCCGGCCGGGTCTTTAAACTAAGTTGATTTTAAATTCTACTTTTATTACAGAAGCTTTCTACTGAATAAGCTCCCGTGGGCTTTATAAAATAATAAGTGTGCATATTAAATCTTATAAGCTTTAATCTTCATTGTTCTTAAAGTTTTTAAGGGTGTTTGTCATTTGTAAACCTGCAAGTGGGCTTTTGTAGAAGAAATTAATTTGTATAATAACGTGTTTTTAGTATATATAATGTACCTACATAACTATATTTATTTAGATATTTTTAACACTTACTAATTACGTTATTAAAATTAGTTGTTAATATTGTTTACGTACGTTTTTATTTATAACATAGCTAGGTATGTTGCCGAACAAAAACGTGTAAGTGTACAACTTTAAAAATGTGATTGTTATAATTATAATGCAAAATTCTAATAAAGGTTTTAAAGTAAATTATACAGATAATACATACCAACTAATAGGATTATAAACGGCTAAGTGTGTTTAGTTGCTTCGAGTTGATACCTAGGCATACATAACATACCTATTCATATATAAAATACCTGTATATATATATATAAAATACTAGGAAAATGCTCGTAATAACATTATATATCAACTAGCTGCGCCCCGCGACTTCACCCGCGTAAGTCCTGATGTCGTGGGAATATCGAGACACAAAGTAGCCTATATGTTAATCCAGGTCTCCAGCTATCTACATACCAAGTTTCATCGCGATCGGTTCAGTAGTTTTTGCGTGAAAGAGTAACAAAAATCTATACATCCATTCTCACAACCTTTCACATTTATAATATTAGTAGGATAACGCTGAAGTAGATTAATCTACATATAAAATAAACCTCATATTTAATATACATATATCAAGTGGATAAATCTACGCGTTGTAGCAGTAAATAATATTCCATAAAGTGACAAAAGCTCACTTAATGTAAGTTAAGCTGCTTCGTATATTTTGATTCTCTCATTCAGATTTAATATACTGAGTTTATTACGTGTATTATGTTTACAATATGTGTAAAGTTGCTATTTGCAACACAAATTCCAGTTACAGGACTCGAGAGTACCGCAAAAGGTGGCAACTTTGTCAAAGCAATGGTGAGGTAACTGAGCGAAAACTGTTCGTTTCGCAACGAAATGTTTGAACGTCGCGTTTCGTTCACAAATCAAATAGTATACTGCATGAGTAGCTCGCGTATTGGTATGAGCCACCGTTGAAAGTTTACAAACAACTTTTATGTCACATATCATGAATACGTGTGAAGTTTCTACGCGCGTGACGTCATGTGACAATTACGAGAATGTATGATGTCGTTAGTCCTTGTTACATGAGACATTGGCGACTTTACCTAATAAATTGGTGTAATATTTAAACATAATGCTAAAGCTTTGCGGTCCTTTTTATCATTTATAAGATGATTGGCCAGAGATAATTAATTTGCTTACATGTTAAAACAAAATCTACAGTCAACAGGCACATGGTTATTATTGATAAAATTTAAGACACAATATTTTTATTGTAGCTACTCGTAACTCTTTCGAATTTGTGCAGAACGTTCGTTGAAAAAAAGGCTGATTAAGGCGGCTAAAATTGCTAACCTTAAAGTATACTTTAAGGTTAGCAATTTTAGCCGAATTGAAGCCAAATTGAAGCTAACATAAGTTTAATATAATAGAATAGAATAGAATAGAATTATATTTATCAAACATAGGTGGAAATACATTTATGGTCTTGTATCGATAACAGTTTATAGTGCACTATGTTTTGCCTTAAAGGCATACAAATATATCATAATCAATTGTTAAAATGTTAATTAACTTAATTATATAATAAAAATAAATATGATTTAAAGAAATACAACAAAATATTAATATAAAATATAAATAGTAAACAATATAAAAATTAATAACATTCAATGAATAATAATAATGAATTAAAATTGCTTAAAAATAAATACTCTATAATTAATTACAAATTGTCATTAAACAAATCATATCAATATCAATATTATATTGATGATTTTTTTAATTAGTGCTAGTGATTGTTCTAACGACGACAAAAAGCCAAAGACTGAGCAAGGATACATATAACAATAATTGATGGTAGGTATAGTTATCGTATCTCCATTCATCTTAAGATATTCACCCTATAAGCAATACATATGTAGAGAAAAATTATTCTTACATGTAAATACAAGGATATTTCAAGCTTAAAATTTAAACCTTTTACTTCAACGCAATGAGACGACCACCATCTTAGTCGCGCCGTGGTCATGGCTTCGGATTAGCAACATTAGTTGCTTCTCAGTATTTCAGGAAAAGTGTTAATATAGATGGAAATGGTTGCAAAAGTAGTTTTTTTTCAAATAAGCTGCGATAAAATCCCTATAAACTAGTAAACGGTTGCTTGTCATTAACAAACAATTTTGTCAGGTTTCACTATGACGTCCCATTGGACCGAGTTTGTAGTAGGACAAGATGACGAACGACCATTAATTTCAGCTTAAACGTTAGACAATATTGTTTTCAGATTTTAATCTCCACTACTCGATCGTTTTGAAGCAATCTTGTAGTCTTTGTTATTAAGTTTGCTGGCCTAATGGATTGTCTTCCACTCATTAAATTACTCATAAACCCATTGTTAGTTCAAACGTATTACGTAGTTGATGGAGTAAGCTAGGATATTAGTCTATCGTGGCTTACCCGGTACGAAATGGGTAAGCCGCGAAGTTTGGAAACTTCATGCGATATTAAAATAAAAATGGTGTGCCTTAATAGGAAATAGTAGGGAATAGTTAGTACAAAGCGATGTTGTATGAAATTTGGAATAGAATCTTATTGGATTGATATTATTAAAATTATTTACACATTGTTATTTCTTTATTGCTGCAATCAAACACATTATTTTTTATGTAAATATAAATTGAGAAATATGTAGGTACTAAAGTAATATTAGTTTTAATAAAGAATGGGTAGCAACAGTTTAAATAACAACTTCCTTTTACGGATTATATTTATGTAACATAAACTGCGATCCGCATTAAGTAGTTTAAGTAGTTCTAAGTTTATCACTCGCGTCAAGATAATATGAGACGAAAGATTGGAAAACAATGTATAAAGTCAATGGCCAGAGACTGCATTTGCTACGATCCTGACACACTACTCTGACTTCATTCACTTTCATAACATTCCTCATACACGCTCGCTGGTTTAAGGTGCCCTTAACCTGGTCTTTATCCAGAACGTCTCCGATGTGATTACGAAACGTTCGCCTAGGTAGTAGCCCGTTCCATAGTCTCTGCCTACCCCTCTGGGAAACAGGCGTCAATCTATGTATGTATGAAAGTCAATTGAGGATATGACAGTCCAAAGGAAAAGATCTAAAGAAATGTATTCGACCAGCAATCAAATATTTTTAAAAGGAAGACGAGTGAAACATATCCTATACCAATATTTAGGATACGCTTGTAATAAGAGTAAATGAAGCATGAAAGAAATTCAAGGAATCCAGCAAATGAAAATCCGTATCCTACCACTCCAAGTTTGTATGAATGAAGATTTAATGTTGATATGTACTTTAGATGTTTTTCTGTCCTTTCTATTTACCTACACAAATTAACCTTCGTAAATGGGTGATTGTGATTCGGAAGGAAAAGTTTATAAAGAAAGTTTGGGGGTAATATACCTGCTTTAAAGTGAAAAACATGCACGATGATTGCGATGGTAATTAATAAAGCAAAAGAGTTATTTTAAAAGCTTAAAAAGTAAATATTGACGAGCTAAACTTGAGCAGACAACTCGACAACAACAAAAGTATTCAGTATTGCGAGTATATGCCGGCTTTATCGATGTTGACCATTCGATGCTATTGTGATCATTCAAGCGGTTGTCGAATACGTAATAACGATGGTTCCTTTTCATGCAGATAATGCTTTATACGCTTCTAAAGTTACATATACGAGGGGACTTCAATGTATTCTCGGTATCAGGGTAATATACTAATGATGAGGGTAATTAAATTATCTCTTTAGTTAAAGACACTCTTTGAGGGCATGAATATACAATTTTATTTAATTTTCACCATTAGTATTCAAGATATCACTACGAAAAGGCAACCAGGATGATCGATGCGACACTGTTGAAAAAAATCGAGCATCGCGCTGTGATAAAATTCCTTACAAAACAAGGAAAGACTCAAAAAGTTAGTCACGAAGAAATGGTGGCTGTTTATCAAGATTCTGCTCCTTCATTATCTACTATTCAAAAGTGGTCTAGTGAATTTAGACGGGGTAGAGAGAGTATTGAAGACGACCCCTGTGCCAGTAGGCCGGTTAGTGGCACTACTGAAGAAAACGTCAAAAAAGGGTGAAAGTATAATACTGCCGCATCTTAAACAAACACCTTAGTAATTTAAAGTACAGGCAGTAAAAGAAAAAATCCTCCTCCCATAACGACGACATCACTTTAAATGCATCGGCGAGCACTTCCGCTTCCATGTCTCACGGGGGAGTTCCGGCCAATGCGCAGACTGCTTCAGCCGTTCATCGTGCGGTATCCGCGTATAATCCTGACCGCCACGACTCTCTGCGGTCTCCGCAAGAGAGTTTTGGACTGGGTTGTCAGGGAGTCCACCCACACCGATGCACCGTAAAGCGCCATCGACCGGACAAAGCCCACGTAGAGCCGCCGACAGGCGACGCTGGGCCCGCCCAAATTCGCCAAGAGTCGCCCTAAGGTGGACGCAGCGCTGAGGAACCTCGGAGTAAGACGGCTGAAGTGCTCGTCGAAGCGCCATCGCCTTTCCAGTACCAGGCCCAAGAACACTTAAACCCCTGCGCAATGCATGCACCAAAAATACTAGAAAATGTATAGTAAAGAATGATTGCACACGGATATTTTGCTTTAGTTACTGTTTATGAAATACCAATGGTGAGTTGGTGACATCATTATGTTCGGCGCGTAGTCCGCGTGCGATTGTTACAGACCCTTTCATCTATCAAGTGCCACGTTAGGTAAACATAAATGGGTTAACCTCAGTAGCTATTCACGGTAATAACAATGAAAAATGTCTCCTTTTTTTCTATTCTGCAATTCCTAATGGCAGTTTGTAAAAATTTCAAATGGGACGCGCAATGATTTTATTTTTGTTACGTTCGAAGAATTAACAAAGACAACTTATAGTCTCTAACTGATGTACAGAAACATTCCAGAATATATGACTGCGACTAAGACTTTTTTCTTCTATGCCATGGTAATAGTATAAATATAACGTCAATGAACTTACTTAGCCTAAGAGCTTATTAGAGATTACGAGATTTTATTCTTGCGACTGATGTATTTATATATGTCTTATATTTAACTTTAACTGCCTCTGTGGCGCAGCGGTATTGAATACGACTGCTGTGCATGAGGTCTCGGGTTCGAATCCCGAGTCGGGCCAACAAAAAGTGATTGTGTTTTTCTGTTAAGAAATCACAATACGAGCCCGGCGTTAGGAAGATTGGCGGTGATAGACAACCTCGTGCCTCGGAAAGCACGTAAAGCTGGTCCTGTGCCTGATCTCTCTCCGGTCGTGTCGGATTATAAGATTGGCCGCCGTGACCGAAATTCGGTGTGCAGGACACAAGTGTACATTATTTTTAAGTACATACGTGCTCGTCAATTATAGTTTTAGGTGACACATAATATAGGAGGCGAGCTTGTTGCTGTTTACCGGGCACAAATCTAGACTCGCACGGAGTGCTACAAAACATTCGTTGACACTTCTTTACTATCTATCTAAACCATTATAATATAATATTCTTACTATATCAATATAAATACAATAACAAACCATCATATCATATAATTCTCACCATGTCAATATAATTACCCAAACACATAATTAACTAGAGTATATAAATACCCATTCGGTATTAATCACCACTCAGTACAAATAACCCGTCCGGTGTCAGTACAAATAATAAGAATACGGACAAGCGAACAAATGTTAACAATAAGTTGAAGCGAACATATAAAATTACGAAGCTGTACTCGTCTCGTACGGCCCCTATGGGACAAGTTCGGAGTCCTATTTCCAGTGTTAAAACTTCATGACGATAATATACTGGAGGTATGTAAAACTAGCGTTAAATTATGAAATACGAGGTTATAAGGTGGGTACTACATAATACTTGTATAAAGGATACTTGTTATTGCTTTTATGAGTGTTTTTTGTTGGGACGACGATTATAAGAAGGAAAGTAGATTCTCTTTTTAACAATTTTTCTATACATACATAGCCTCACGCCTATATTTTCGGAAGGGTAGGCAGAAATGTAATGTAACGTTTCGATAAGCATGTTTTTAAGTCATTTTACACGTTGCATAATAGAGGGCTAAGATTGGCGTTTTATTGGATTGCCCGTCCAAAAAATATTTAAGTAGCAGAACAAGATCTGGAACCGTGTCCGATTGATGGCAAAAGACTCGCTTTCGAACTACGAAGAGAAATTAAGAAGAAAAAAATTAAGAAGGGAACCTTATTGCAGTGATTGCATTCTATTACTGCAATTCGGTTCTCTTTATCACCACACTCTATATAATCAGAAAAATATTTAACACCGATTGGCGCAAAAATGAGAAATCAATGACTATTCATATATGAATGACAGATTCCAAATTCAAATATAATATTGTTTTTTTAATTGTTACAGTATTTATGGCCAGACTAAGTATATAGGCGTGAGAGTACCTATGTACTCGAGTACCTATGTACTCGTATGTATAATACATTTATAGGTGGTACATGAATAATCAAGTTCATGTATTACATATACAAATAAGCACTATATGTATAATGTAGTGATTTACACAATATTTACGATGAAGTGCTAGTCTGTATCAACGTCTCAAGGTAAGTGCCATTTCGTGTAACAACAAGATCTCTGTCATTTTTGTTTGTAACTTGTCTTTATGCGACTGACTTAAGTGCTTTTTATGTTAAAACTAGTTTCAGCCCGCCTTGCCATTAAAATTAATTTTAAACTATGCTTCTCTAGACCATTAACGTTAGGTTTTAGACCATACTTTTCTAGCAGCTAACCGCTGCACTCTCGCAACGTAAGTCGATACACATTATAATATTAAAGTTTATTGATAATTTTCAAATATTGTAGTACATGGGTATATAGTTTATACATAGAAATATTACTGATTTGCTTCAATTATAATGGCTGCACTTCTGATCTCCTAACTAGGTTACAGTATAACCTGTATGAAGGAGTGACAGGTTGCCGATGTTATTCTAAACCTTTATCCATAGCAGCTAAAAAGTTTATCAGAGATTTACCTTTTGTAAGTTATGGGAAAGCTACCTTGTTGGCGCAGCAGAAGCAAATGTAAACGAAGTAAAGATGCTGTGCATGAGGACTCACATTCGATTCCCGGGTTGAGAAAAGTGATATTAGGCTTTTCGGTCTAAGAATTCTCAGTTGCCACATATCTTTGGGCAAAATGAAGTGGAATTGTTTGTATGCGCAATAGCAAAAGCTGCAAACGCTGGGTGCAATAACCCGCATGAGATGTGTGCGATGTTATTATATTCGTATATAATAATAATGTCCTCCAGACCGAATTTCGGCCACGGCAGCCAATCTTAACAGAGATTGGCCATCTGCGCAGGCGATTTTATAGTGCACAAGTATGTGCACAAACACAAGTGCACTCTCTGTTACCTAACCCTCATGATACGATGGGACGGTGATTTGACACGACCGGAGAGAGATCCGGCGTAGGACCAACGGCTTTACGTGCTTTCCGAGGCACGGTGGTGTTTAACACCGCCAACTTCCTAACTCCGGGCTCGTATTGAGATTTCTGAACAGAAAAACCCAATATCTTTTTGTTGGCCCGACCCGGGATTCGAACCCAAGACCTCATGCACAGCAGTCGTATTCACTACCACTGCGCCACGGAGGCAGTTATCTCGTATATACTCAGGTTATTTATATATACTATAAAGAAGCTTATACTTAATAACTTTATAATATAATGTACTAAATATTCATATCTTAAGTTAATATTAGCACCAGCTACATAGACGTGAAATCGCCCACATTGCTATAATAACGTTATAAATAAATCCTCGAATCCTTATACACAATTTTAATATGACATTTTGTGCCGCTATCATATTTTCATACTATACCTGCCTATTTGTAGTGAGGGGTAAAATATTGAGATGTGAGTGTGTAGCACATTTTCCGCCACGTTGCCATCTGCTCTCAGGAATTTTGGGATACGTTATTGAACTTAGGTCTTTTATTTATATGTGTTTTATAAAACTGCTTCGTGAAACAGTCGTAGTGAATGTGACTGTGCCTAGGTTTTGGAGTAGATTCCTGAAGTGTTATTGCGTTCTTCGTTAGGAATTCCCAGTAGAAGCACTTAGTTGGAATTGTGTTCAATGAACAGTAGTAATAGGTTCATCCTTTATTAGTTGGAAACTAAAGCCATAATTGCTAACAAGTGGGAGACACCGCATGCATGTCAAATGTTTGATATAAACTTGGAGTTAATGTCAAACAATTCCCAGTAAACGCACGGATTCTAGTACTTAGAAGAGGGCTGAAACCTTGCTATCAGTATCTTAATATACCAGTAAATAGTTGGTATAATGTACTCTATATCTATTTTTATTTAACGATTCACAGAAAATGAATGAAATGAAAATAGAACTCCATACAAAGTTCATTTAGAAACGTTTAAAACACCAGAAGATTTAAAGATTTTATTACACGTAAAATGTTCAATTTAGATTTTGACCGCAGTAATGCGTCGATTAATCGGTGGCCGTGCTACGCATTCAACCCTGGGCTGGTGGAATTTTTCTAAACTCACCGTATCTGTATCGTTATTACTTTAACTACACTTTAAGCCACTAGCTCCCATTTCCTCTTCCCGTGTATTTTTAAGGGCTGCTGATTTTATGGATTGCTCGTGAACCGCCCAACAAATTTTCTGCTAACTTCACTCGTTGCGTTAATATATCGCAGTCAATGAAAGGGTCATAAATCCGGGAATGCTTTGATATATGTATCATTTTAAGCGGTTCATGAACAATAGATTACTTTCACAGAAAAATATAGTTGCATACGATTTATTTACGTATATATCATGTTTATTACTGTGCCAGACTTTAGTTGCGAACTTAACTGAACTACGTACACAAATTAATCCTCAAAACGTGTTCAACTTAATCACAAATGCGACGGTAATTTAAGTCGCTGTCTTCTATAAAAAGAAATATAATGCTATTATCATGTAACCAAAGTAGCGAGAACTCTACATAAGACCTCGGTTGGAATTTAATTAAAAGGAATATGGAATACACAAATAGCGTAATACAGTAAACGAAGTACAAATGATTTCTGGGTTGTTATATTTCATATTTGTGTATTTTTTGGTAGTACGGTGGAGGAAAATTTTATTATTTGAGACCGGAATGCGGCACTATAACTCTATTACTGGGCAACGACATTGTTTTACTTCTGGCTAGATTCTCAAATGCTTCAACTAAGCGTGTCCTTTCTTTGATCGAGGTTAATAGCTTCAATGAAAATACATTCAATCTTTGCAACCAACAACTTAGGTTGGCAGTGCATGATCGATTTTGTTGTGTCGAAAAAGTTAAAGAGATTTTGGCACGATTGTAGTTTTTGAATAAATTACTCAACTTAAATGGTTTTTTGTAGCTGTAATGTAAAAGTTGATGCAGCTTGCTTTCACGCTTTTATTTAATTTTAACGTAATATAGAATAGGTATCTCAGTTACGAAGTGCTGAAAAACAGAGCAGATTTCTGGCTGTAAATTTTAGATACTTAATAATTTTTTGAAGTACATACATGTCAATCAATCAATCAATCAATTAGCGCACCGCAGTCCACTACTGGACAAAGGCCTCTCCCATTTTACGCCATAACATCCGGTCTTCCGCCTTCCGCATCCAGTCTGACCCAGCTACCTTTTTCAGGACATTGGTCCATCTGGCCGGAGGCGTCTTACCTTACGTTTATTTTTATGTTACATACATGTATGTATGTGTAAATATTCTTTTAAAGAGTGAATCTTTCAGTTCCTCATTATGTTACTGTTGGTTGTTATGACAACCAATGATATTTTAAGAGAAGAGCGAGTAAAAATTTTACGTGTGTTTAAATCTTAATTCGTTGAAAATCGTTGATTCTTTGAACTTGGGCCAAATAATAATAAATCTACCAGAACGACAGATTTCAATTGTTCCTATTTATATAGAACCCAACACTAATATGGTTGGAAAGAAGTTAAGAACAAAAGTAGTAGCATATGGCACTAGAATATTCAGAATTTTTGGAGCATTTCACTTGGTAGGCAAGAATGTAAATTATGTTTGAGGAAATTGAAACCAGAAACAGGCAGAGGCTTAGTTGGAATACAACCTTATGTGCCCACGTCTTATGCTGACTCATAGTTTTACTCTTTTCTACTTTATTATTTATATTGATATTTATTATATACTTGAAATCGCATGAAATAATATTAGAATATCGAGCTTGGATTTTATAAAAACTATTTACACGTCAGTTCAACGAGTTCTTAGAGTATTTTTTATTGATTTGTTTTATAAAACTACTTCCACACTAGGAACAAATCTTACGTGAAGGGAGGCTTTATGAACGTTCCAACAACGGACACAAAGAACACCCAGATACGGAACAATTATTTCTCAATCACACCATTTCTTTGTCTCGTGTGGGCATCGAACCCACAACACTCCGCACAGTGCAAGTGGCAAGGTGACCATTTAAATCACTACACCATCCGTGTAGTCGTATACATACGACTAATAAAATAGTTGTAAGAGTGGATTAATTATATTGTTCAGTATTTCATCAACTGGACTATCCTTTGTATCTCCATTAACGAGCAATAACGTGAGACAAACAGCTATGACAACCAATAAACCAACACGGCAATATACGATCTTATAACAATAACTCTGAGGTTTATGTTGCGTATAAATATTTATTTATATGCAATAATAGCCGGTAATTATAACAATCCGTTATTCAATTTATAATGTTATCGTGATAACTCGTTGACGTCAATCGATTCGGGTCGCTGTAGACTGTAGAAAAAAGGAGACAATTTCTTTTCTTATGGGAAATGGGCCCACACTTCAATTTGTAACGTTTACTAATGAAATATATATCAAATCCTTCCTTAAACTCTCTAGATAACAGTGGTAATATTAGCTTCTGTCTAACCAAAATATTGAGAAATTAATTAAAACCTGAAAGAAAGAATAAACTTAAAACTTGTAACGTTATGCTAGTCAACCCGCTTTAGAGGCGTGGTTGACCTAGGATTTTAATTGAAATTAAAGATGAACAACGTGATCAACAAGAATATATTTTCACTTACAATAGGTGCATATAAATAAGCAGAATATAATTAAATTCGACTAGATATTTAGTGGTATTTCAAGGCGTGGTTCAAGATGAAGGCTTGTTACGTGTTCCGGGTAGAATGGAACACTTAACTTCAATAGGCAGCGCAGCGGAAGGAGCCGGCACCAGGGCGCGTTGCCAATATATAGGGCCGCCACTGGGGAGCAGAAGCTGATGGAGGGGCGCCGCGAGCACGGCCGCTCTGCAACGACCGGTCCGCGTCACAAACTCTCATTGTTTTATTGTATTTGCATACACAATTATATTTATGCCAAATATATTTTATATACCTACTTAAAAAGTACAATCGATTTTGTTTCAGTTATTAATCAAACCATCTTTTACTGTTCAGGTAAATAATATTTTTTAAGTATATAAAGTACTATACTATTCTAAATAGACATTGTCTGCCCTACTAGACAATCTATATTATCCTGATGATTAACATCTATTACTAATTATTGGAATTATGGAAGGAAAAATAAAAAAACATGTGAAAACTTTACTTATTAATCATCTTCATTTTCGAAATCGTCTCTCAATAATAATACCTCATCTAAGAAAGATGCAGGTGGATTGATATTATCCTGGTGGTGAGCCCAAGATAAAAATCAGACAATGGACATAACGTGTGCACAGCAGCCAACAGTGCGTCAGCATACCAAAAAATTACACCAATATCCAGCAAGTGCAGCCCTAGAGCTAGCAACTGATGGATTAGTGTCGACTGAAATATATGTATTGTATGTTTTTTAACTTGTATGTTTAATTGTATTCTACCTCGTAGAAGGTAATTATTAAGACAAAATTCATGAATAGGTATACCGCTATTATGTACTGTCCAGAGTTTCTAACAAGCTCTTCGTAGTATGATCGCGCCTGTTTAATTTGATATATGTCAAGAGTAAAGAGAATTAGATCCTCAAATGTCAATCTTGGAAAATTATTCAATTCGTGGAGATCAGCATCAAAGTTAGCAAATAGCACCCTGACTCTGTTAAAATTGTACATTAAAAAAAAAGACGCTAGATCGTTTGCGATGTTTCTCCTAGCTTGAGCAATTGCTAGTATTTGTTCAGTGTAAAGTTATCCCTGATAAATGGGCCAAATTTATTTATAACGCTGCTGCAAATTTAAAGTGCAGCATGCGATGTGTGGAAGCTGCATTAAAATATTCCTGTCGAAACAGTTTAAAGTCGCGTTTGAATATCCCATTTACAAACACAACCCCCCATCTTCACAAGGTCACACATCTGAATTTGTTAGCTGCAAGGGTCCATTCTGTCGAAGTCTGTTTAGATTCAGGCATTGTAACCATGTTGCTGCAAGAAAGGAATTGCATCCCGACAACCTCTATCAAGAATAAAGTCATTCTGTCTAAAATACGACCGCAACAGGCTGTCATTGCTAAATAATCTAATCATGATAGAAGTGTCCGACTCTGTCGCTGGGTATGATCCAAATACGTCAACAATATAACCATTACAACACACAAGTAAAAATGGCTAAACTAAATTGCGTAACTTATATAGTTACTAGTATTGTTTAATATACAACTAAGGTGGCAAACAAGCATACGGCCCACTTGATGGTAAGTGGTCACCGTAGCCTTTTGACGCCTGCAACACCAAAGGTATCACTTGCGCGTTGCCGACCCTTTAGGAAAGGAAGAAGAGAAAAAGGAAGTGGGAAGGAGAAGGAGCGGGAAGGAGGGAAAAGGGTGATTGGGCCTCCGGCACTCTCACTCACCAAACGAAACACAACAGTCGATATTCTGTGAGAGGGTAGTTCTTCCCCAGTCGAGCGAAATCAGCGAGGCTCTACGTATGTGTAATATACTCGCATTTCACCAGCTACGGTTTTAAGGTCCCATATAATAGAAAGCGAGCCTTTTGGCGTCTATAGGACACAATCCTGAGCATTTCTTGACAGAAAACTTTAATAGTTTTCATGATGATACCTTATTTACTGTAGTCATACACGCTTAGTTTACTACTGCATCGTCAGCTGAGCAATAGTATTAATATCAATAGTTACTAAATTAATAATTAATTGATTTGATTCAATCGTTTAAGACAGTAGCAGTCGATTGCAATACAGAATAATTTAATTACTTTGTTTTATAAATTTATGTGAACAAACAACTGACAGATTCAGTATTTTGACCTGTTTGGCTTTCGTTGATAAAAATATATATTATTATTAATAGTGATTTTTCCTCATTGCTTTGTTTGCATCTAATTTAATATTTCTTTTCTTGGAAATCCTGTGAAAGGTTTTATGTATTATTCGTTTATCACCTCGTTACACAAACGCTAACGTAAATATAATATTTTGTGTTTAAGTGAGTAATGAGCTCGCTGTGTGTCTTTAATACGCGTATATGGCCCTTTGTGTCATTCGCGTATATTTGTTCTGGGTTTAGTTGCTTTAAATAGACTTCAGCCTCAATTTTTTTATTAATTATGCTTACTATATCCACAAAATCAGCCAAAAGATGTCCACTGCTGTACATAGGCCTCTCCACAGGATTTCCTCACAGTACGGTCTTGGGCCGCCAGCATCCAACTGCCTGCCAGGTCGTAGAGTCGTCCATCTTGTTCACCCCTGCTATACCTCTTGCAGCGCGTGACCGCCACTAATGTGATATAAATATTAGACCAAGTAGCCTAATTATAATAATTTCATTTCATTGTATTTGAAAGAAAGAAGAAGAATAAAGAAACGTCATTTATTTGCTACAGATACAGTACGAAAAAAAAAGCTTAAAATAAAATAGATAAATACAAAAAAAAGGGAACAATCTTATATATTCAGTCTGTGATAAATTGGTACACACTCAGCTATATTGCTGTATTGTGGTCCATAAGGGCCCACGATAGAGCGCTGATTTTCAGTGCGGAATTTATTTTACTTTATTTATTTTATTTAATGTAAAATACATTGCATCTCCATTTAAAATATCTAATATTTTTATTAAAACAACAAATAATAATGTAGATTACAAAAGCTATAAAAACCATTAACTTTTTTGTTTTTTTTGCAGGTACGAGTTGGATTATAAAGATTTCACCCATTAAAAGGTATACGTAGCAATTTTCCCTTTTTTATAAGCTTTTATTTACTAACAGTGCATGTTTTGCCATACTCTTTCTTAAGTCTGTTTGTAAAACGAACTTGCTGGGAAATTTCTGTTATATTTTTCTAGGTGAGAATTTAAACGGCTAAAGGGAATAAGTTAATATATGGGCCATAGCTGTCCAGTTTTTAATGTTGAAAGCATTTTTTCGCGTTAATAAAATTTTGCACGAATATACGAATATATCTGATTATGTTTCCCTGTATAACTTATCAATAAATTACATAATAAAATTTGAATATGCTGAAAGATTGGCGAATAGCATAGGGTTAAACATTTCTATCTTTAAAAATCCTCGACGATTAACATTGTAAATGTATCAATAGGAATTATAAATAAGAGTGTTTTTTATTCATGTTTCAAGTAACATGATTTTTTTACGGAGACGTCCGGCAAATTCTAGTAATATTAATTCTTATTCTACTATATACTTCTTGTTAGACTTACTAGATTATTTTGCTAAAGAGCAGTATAATTTTGCAGTTTAAACTTGGCAAAGTGTTTAACCAAAATGTTGAATTTAATATATTTGTCGCTGCCGTTAATTACACTCGGTGCTTTTTACATATTTTCAAAACGCTTCTCTTATATTATATAATAATTATGAGAAAAGCACTACGTGATCCACTCAAACCAAAAACGATAGAGATTTAAGACAAAGTGGCATTTATGTTTTTATAAAACATTCTTATTTGCAAAACATTAGGATTATAAACAATTTCAAATGTCAGCTCATAAATGATCGCAAATAACTCTAGTAGTACTAAACGTATTTCAAGTTGGCACTCGTTAAACTTTTCTTGTTCAACGACTTTTTCCATCATAATAAATTGGAGAAGTTGGCGCCTATCGTAACAAGTAACATAGCAGATAAGCGACGAAACCTAGATTATTAATTACCGAGCTTTGCGCCTGTATTTGTCTGTTTTTAATCCCGTTTATCTTTATTAAAATAACAAGGATAATCTATCATATATATACCATAATACAGAGGAAGCGCGACGTTTTAGATCGATAAAATTTGGTCAAATTAAGACTTCATGAACGAAGTGATATACGAATATGTTAGATAGCTGTAACGTCTAAAAGTCACAAGTAAAACGAAATGAATCTATTTTATAAATAATGATCATATTATAAAACTACTTTTATGGTGATAGATTATTGGTAATATTTATAACTAATAGCTACTCTAATCAATGGACAACTTTTATACAAAGACTAACGTTGAAAATGAGAAGCTTTGTGCAGTTGTGTTTTCCAAGTTTCAAGCTCGCATATCAAAAGTTGTTCAGCTTAATGTGTACATTCCTGTTAAAATATTGTCAGTAACTTATTCATCCATTGTATCAGAGTCTTTAGTCAGCAAGTTTTAAATGTGTTTCGTTTATAAAGGATATGAACAAACTTAAATGCATTAGCTATTAGGGTAAAGCAAATGTTTTGCATCAATAACAAATATTTTTTTAAACGATTATAAAATATAATTTACTATTTATAATAATTTATTATAATAATAATAATATCGGTTCTTGTGCAGGTGAAATTCGGGTATCAATTATGATTTTAATAAGGCACAGTGTCATCAAACGCATTATATTTTCATGTGTTTTTTTTAATAATGTTGAACTATAAAATAACTATAAACTAACTAAAAAACTCTCTGTGCCTTCAATTAAATTTAAACTATTTAAATAATTAATCAAATTATTTAAATAATTTGATTAATTATTTAAATAGTTTAAAGTTATCACGTAATTCTATCCAAAAAGATTTACTGCTTAGAGGTTAGAAGTTCTAAATGAGCGGAAATAAAAAATTACTTACATATAATCTAATAAATTGCTCATTTCAAACTGAGTCTGATATTATCCTTAAAAGATTTGGTCTTTTACTTTAAACCTAAAGTAATTTATTGTTAAATGGGGTTGGTTTAAGTAATTACTTTATTCTTTTTGAAACATTGAGTGTCTCGTAGTGCCAATTACTGGTCTACCTGGTCTTTTGTCTTAGTCGTAGTGATTTGACCAAGTAGTTGAAGTACATCATAAATATTGACAATTTCGATTTTGTTTGTTTGATTTAAGGCATGTGCATCAATTCTTCTTTAAATATTTGTCTGTCCAAGCAGAGAGATGTGCATTTCTAGCATAACCAGACACTGTTAAATGTGCGGTTATTTATAACTCTATGATAACTAACCTTTACAGCCAAAACAGGTAACAATGTATCCCTCGTTTACTTTAAATTATTAATGTTGTCTATTTTGATGAGCATCAACCAGTACCGTCAATGATTACTAGACGGGCTAGGCTCTAGAAGCCAAATGAAAGTACTGATTTCGTATACCGACAGTTTTAAAAATGTTAACTGTTAGCACATAGGAGTGTTACCTTACGAACTTATGCTTAATTTCGTGAATATAACGTATATCGTATTACTGAACCTATGTCACAACCAAAAACAAGACATAGCGTGGCTTACCCGATAGGTTATTCATAGTAAAGATTTAGAAGATCATAACTACGTCTCAACAGTATATAAGTAACATAACAGCGCAACCGTTTGAATGTGTTTTTTTGTCCCTGTTCTATGAAGCATCTACATAAATCAGTACAACTTGACCCAGCCATTGCGTACCATTGTGGCTTGTTATCGTTTTTTGTTCGTTGCCGTGCCAAGCGGTACTATAAGCTGTAATAAAGAGAATACCGAATAGACATTAAATAATTCAACATTCCCTCTTACTGTTGTAACAAATGACTATATAAAGTGATACGCGTCCCAGTGTGTTAGTAATTTACCGTGCCACAAGTACTCTACGGATTTGAAACCAACACACGCGTTTCAGTTTAAGAAGTGGTGTCCTTGTCTGATAAAATATGAACTGAGTGATAAATATTTTAATGCAAATATTATGGTGTCAGCCGCATATTGCCTCGCCTATTGAGTTGCTGCACACCGGTGGCTAGAAATAAAAGATTTTTAATGATGTCTGGTTTTCTAAGACTAGACAAATTAATCATCAATTTTATATAGTAAGCGATTCGAGATTTTGTAAAGGGTTTTATGTTTACCGTAATTAAACCTCATCGGGCAGTATCCTCGGGCAGTAGTAGTGGCTGCGATTTAGTACGTGAAGTCTCGATTTCGATATTTTGTCGTTGGTCGGGCTCGATATTATTGGATTTTTTGTCAGGAAATCGTTCAGGAGCTTGAAAATGTGTTGGGTAGACGGCAATAGGTCTTAAAACTTAGCGAGTGTTACAACTCTGCCTACCTCTTCGTGGATGCAAGCGTGCGGTTATGTATGTAATCAAACATACGATTTGTCCGATTGCAAGTGGGATTATACGAGTGGTAACAACATACAATAGTAGGTATATTAATTCTACAAAGGAGGAAAAGATGAGTAGTTATTGAGGTGCTAGTGCATGAGACCTCGATGGTTCTGATAGCGTAGTGCCATGTCAAGCTTTGGGAAACTCACTCACTGTAGTGAGTCTTGCAGGATAATAACATAGAATTATTGTCTGGGATGTTGTGTAAGAGCAAAATATTTGGTAGCCGGACTAAATTATAATTCCATAATTTAGTCTGGCTACCAAATATATTGCTTTCTTCGATTCTCTTAAAATATTTAGACATAACACAGAGGTGATAAACATCCACTTTCACGAGTTATGTTTTCAGGTTTCACGTAATAGAGGGAAAGCCTATTGCCTGCTTCCGGACACGGTTTTAGACATTGTCGTCTTCCTGAGAATTTCATGTCATAACAACAGAAGGCATCGGCACTGAAAACTCATGCACAGCTGATGCGTTCACTGCCGCTTCTCTATGAAAATTAGACTTTATATAATTGATTAAACAACGAAATATTCACAATTAGATACATAAAGTATAAAAAGACTTAAAAGGATTAAGGCAACTTTTTGATTTCAACTTTAAATGTTTATCAGTTTCACTTAAGCTGAATAAAGTAAAATTACAAGCGTTCTAGTTTAAAATATAGAAAGTTCAGTGACTATTCTATTTCAAATTGTAATTTGTGATTTAATTTACAAGAATTTCTAATGAATTGGATTGTTTGGCATTGACACATTTTAAACTCTGATTTGTACCATAAAGTAATTCTCAAGTTTAACTTAAATGAAATGAATGAATAAAGTTAAAAGTAATTATAAACATTATTAAATAATAACCAGGCCTAACATAAATGTATACTGCACGGATGGCGCAGTCGTTTAAATAGTCGTCTCGCCATTTCCACTTTGCCAAGTGCTATCGGTTCAATCTCCACATGCGACAGGGAATTGTGTGATCCTCAAATAGTTGTTCTAGATGTTCTTTGTGTCCCCTGTCTGAATGTTTAAAAAGTTTCACCGCCACAAAAGTATTACGCGTCAGTTGCCTATTTATAAAAATAAAATGTAAGGTGATTAAACTTCGGTGAAGATACGAAAATACGAAAATTTGTACAAAACGCGCAATGATTTGAACGACTTAAATTATATCCAATTTAGGATAATAAATTATGATAATTGAAATAGGTGGGCTGGGATAAAAAATGAATTGTTTTCGCCGCCCTGAGGGAGATTTAGGTGTGAATACGTTCCCCAAACAATTCTTTTCTATGGCAGTTCAAAATCCCCAGTAATTTCCTCCGGCAGCCCATTATTATACTTATTTGACTTATTATTTTTACTGCTTTATCATTTTAAAAGTTTAGTGTATAAGTACATCTTTATATTTATAATCCTTCTGTACGTGTGTATGTCACTGAACTATTACTAAAAGGCTGGATTGATACTGATAAAAATTTGTGAGAGTTTTTGACTAGATGGTTGGTAGCGCTGTTTGAGCAGGACGACATCTGCCGGGTCCGCTAGCAATTTTTATAAAATGTAAACAGTTGATTTAGTTAAAGACTGATAAATAAAAACAAAATTGTACGTTGAATGCCTCGTTTATCCCAGAGAATAAGATTGCGTTCACATCTGTAAATGATAAATTTCTAGGTGATGCCATAGGGAAACGTGGCAGGGAAATTTCTGATAAAAATAAGAACATATTATACTAATGTAATATGTTTGCGCCTTATTACTTAGGACCTTAAAACATAATTAGGCCATATGTGAGAATATGTATGTAATACATTTCGACCTAACCATGGCTGTCTATATAATTATTTAAAATAAAAACCAAAAATAATTATATTTATTCATGTAAATCACAAAGTAACTTATGAATATCAAAGTTACACTCATTAATGTAAATTTACATTTACGTTTACCTCTGCCCATCTATGTAATAAATATGTATGTTTATTCGTAGATAGAAAAGCCTAGTACTAATAGTAATACATAATACCTACAACGCAGTTATCCTTGAAATAAATTAAACTAAACACTATTAAAAGCTTAGTTCGAATCCTAAACAACCTATACCATAAACGAGGTCCATTATCTGTAAGGCTTAGTCGGCACGTTCATCGTAAAACAGTAAAGGTATAAATAAGTATAAAAGGTCATTCAATAAAGAACATTTGCATAAAAAGCCTTCGCCGTGGGCGGTGTGTGGGTGAGCGCTGTAGATGACTCGTCTCGTTACACCGCCGGGCACACGAACCCTTTCACCAACTTTGTACTTTTTCCCAAATGACTTCTATTACAAGAAATAAAAATAATGAAACTTAGTAATAAGTCAACTTGGAACCAACAGAATTTGAAACTTGTGGATGTTTTGCAAACATCCTTAAATAATTCCAAAGAAAACTTCGCTTGCGATAAACAATATACTTTTGCTTAAAAAGAAACGTTTATAAAAGGAAGGCCGTTAAATGTTTTCGAGATAAAATTGAGATTAAAATCAACAATTACGAATACAATATAACTCATCTATCAAGTGAAATCCCAATCTTACAGAAATAGGCTTGTCAAGTGGTCTGGATGAATGAGCGCTGTCGCTTGAGTCGTCAATAGTACCTCACAAAATACTCGGGAGGAGGATCACCGAGTGGAAGCGACAGGCTAAACGGGTTATTCGCGAACGATGCGAGAATAATCGTAAAACGTATACCTATACTCCATTTGGTTAGGCACTTAACTAAAGGTAAACAATCTTGATGTGACTTTTTACACAAGCATATGATAAACAAATAAACTACTGCTTAAACTAACGGTTCAATTGATTTAGTAATCGTTATTGTTGTATTTACATTGATTTTTAGTAGCATTTTATTTTAAACTGAGTTTTTAGATAAAAAGACACATCAAGATTGTTTACCTTCAGTTAAGTACCTAACCATATGGAGTATAGTGGAGAATATTAGCGATATCGTAAAACACGCTTCAGTCTCAACGGACTATGGACCGTAGAGAGTACTTCGTGGTTAGGGGTTAGTTCATATATTGCTTCGACTTTTATGTTGAAGTAGAATTCTTTGAAACGTAATGATTACAGTTTAACTTACTGTAACAGACAATATACTTTAAAATCATTAAGTGCAGACTCCTTATTCAATATGTATGAGTGTTTATGACCGACTCGTATAGTTAATAATTTGACTATACTCCAAGTTTTTAATCTAGATATTTACCTGGCTTATGATATCTATATGTTAATACGTAAAGCAAAAACTTTTTACCCCTTTTTACGAAAATTGCGCCGACGGATGAGTATGAAATTAGGCACAGTTAAAGTTTATATGGAGAAGGGGGGGCGAATCCTAATATTTATATAATAATAATGTCCTCCTGACCGAATTTCGGTCATGGCGGCCGATCTTAACGGAGACTAGCCATCTAAGCAGGAGATATTATAGTGCACAAGTATGTGCGCAAACACAAGTGCACTCTCTGCTCCCTAACTCTCATGATCCGATGGTACGGATAATCCGACACGAGAGATCAGGCGCAGGACCAACGGCTTTACGTGCTTTCCGAGGCACGAGGGTGTCTAACACCGCCAATTTCCTAACTCCGGGCTCGTATAGAGATTTCTTAACAGAAAAACCCATTAACTTATTGTTGGTCCGACCCAGGATTCGAACCAGAGACCTCATGCACAGCAGTCGCGTTCATTACCGCTGCGCCACGGAGGCAGTCAAAACATGCATTTGAAATACATTAAATTAATGAAAAAACACTACACGCACATAACCATGCATTTGACACACGCAATCGAAGCGCGTAACTATGGTTACAAACATCAATATACATATAATTACATAATATATCAGCAATATCTTGCAGGCAAACTTTAGTCGAATTTTGAGCACTCGGCGACCGCTAGTTGATCTTAATTAAACCACTGTAGTTTGATGTTGTAGATGTAACAATGCAAAACGGCGGTGGAATATTTTCAAGCGACTTTAAGTAGTAAGTTTGTTTCTGCTAGAGTCTAATAAGTCAGTTAATTATTATCACCGTAAAATGAAAAATATCGTGAGGAAACTCTATCAGCATATCCTAAAGTTGTACATAATGTTTTCTAAGATATGTTAAGTCTGCCAACTCGCACTGAGCTAGTGTGGTGGACTATATTTTAACCATTCAGAAACTGAAAAGAGGTTTATGCCTAATAGTGGTATATATATATTTATATACAGGACGAAAAGCTTGATGATAAATGTATATAAAAAAGTACCAACGAATAAATATCAAGAATTTATAAAATCTACAAAGAAAATAATGTTCCTGGTTACACTACTTCCTTTAAAGAATCCTTTGGAATTAAATTTACCATTTGTTCATTTCCTCAAGTCCCCAGATAAAGACTGCAAAGAAGTATTGTGCAACTCATTGTGTCGAGTAAATGTCTAGAAAGAAAATATCTCTGGTGCAATTGTGCATGGCACTTTGATAGCGCCTTAAAGTTATACGCGCCCTTACAAAGTCTCAACTGGTAATTTAAGTTTTAATTTCAACTGTCTTGATAATTTATATTAATAGAATGCGAGCAAAACCAATTATAACTTAGTTCTAACGTTCGAGATTCATTTTGTCCTCTTAATGTTTTAGGAAAACATTTTATCTCGAAGGCATCAGATAGGCAAGTTGTTTGCTTATTATGTCGATGTCTTTTGATCAAGTCAATCAGTATCATACTTAGGATTTTAAAGGCAGTTAAAATGTAGCTGTTTCCTATATTAAAGGTAGATTATACATTTTAATACCAGTTTCTTGTAGGTTTCTCCTCATAGGCCTTTTGTCTGATCCTTGTTCCTGAATCCTTTGCCTGAAACTAGCAACTAACCTACATATAGCTTCAGTAACTTAGTAAACTCACAAACCTATATATTTTGACGCTCATAAGTGCTATTTAGTGACCTAAATGTATAAATGATTTTTGATCTTAATCAGCGTTATAAGCACTAAACAAAAGCAATGTCAGGCAGGATATACTGAAACACTCAAACTCGGAGCAATACTTTACGATAATTATGTTTTGTCGAACGTGGTCATTGATCTCATAAGAATAAAAGTACTGATACAAACAAGGTGCCAACCAACCAAACCAAACCACGGCTTTAGTTAACACGAAGTTTTACTATTTTCAGTTATTTGATTAATGCATTATTTATCTAGATCAGACTATTTCCATTAAAACGTACGTAACAGACTTAAATTGATGACTTATTTATTATGGCGTAAATCATAACAAAGACACGTGCTTGGACGAAATGTTCGGATATGCTCCATAATGCGAACCAATTCCACATATTCCATAAAACTCCCGATTTCATCATGTAAAGATGCCTGCGAGTACTCTCTAAATATTGCCTGTTGCATCCATATTATATTTCTGCAATTTTGGATCCTCAAAGACACTATTTATTTTGATTCGTAGTTTTGTACTGTCTACATTATTCTTCGGTTATATTACAGACTATTTGAATACACATATGTTGCCTTTTCTGATTTATCCAACTTCGTTTGTATAAGTATTTTTCTATTTGATTCTAGAGTATTTTCAACAAGTGTTTGATTATATTTCGTGGATATTTGGTGGTTGTATTTTCCAATCATTAGTAATAAATACCAGTTGCAAGTGAACATTTAAAGTCCGGGTCGTTGTTTTGACATGTGTTGTGAGTAATATAAATTAATCATCTTATCCCGAATTTCTATGAAATGCAGAGTTAGAGCAGAGTAGACAAGTATATCTTACATCTGCCTAATCCTGCATTTAATTAGTTAGGTTTAAAATTCATAGTGTGTTTAGCTGCTACTTAAAAATCCTGACCGCAAAATGCAATAATATTGCATCGTGTTTTTCCTTTGTGCACGTCTTCCAGATTAAATCTAGGTCATGGCGGTCAATGTAAACGGAGTCTAGCCATCCTCATAAGATATATAAGACCAGGGCATAAGACCAGAGGTGTGTGCACAAACAAATAAACAACATATGCACTTTTTATTCCCGCGTTCTTATAGTCCGAAATTATAGCAATACCAGACCAGAGAGAGATCAGGGGCAAGATCAATATTTTTACATACTTTCATAGGCTTTTCGTGCTTTCTGGGGTACAACTGCCTATCTCCGAGCTGTTTCAGAGAATTCCTTCCAAAGCCTAATAACCTTCCTAGCAAGCAAAGACATAGTAAATGCTTTTTTAACTATCCTGAGTAGCTGCGTTTGTCATACTTTCACACGACTAACACAGCGAGGCGTGAATATTGTAATTATCTATGTAAACGGTGTATAAACACGAACCGTGTTAGTGTAGATCGCTGTACCCATTAGCTAAACCTACTGAATGTGCATTCGTCGAATTAGTCGTCTATTATTACTGCAACATCAGGATTAGAAGAGCCGAACTATGTAAGTGGGTGTATTTACATATCAATAATAGTGTGACTTTATATACATTATCATTTATATATTGTAATTTAAACTACTGAGAGTATGATAACAGATATTAATATTTTTGTTATTTATTATTCAGGTTAAATAATTTGCTAGAAAACGGTATATACTCATAATTAAATCACTATGCAGCCTTCGAAAATCTAGAGCGAGAATTATATAACCCTATTTATTAATGTCTATGCAAATGTAGAATACTAGATTTTGCCCGCAACCTAGCTCGCGTTATGCGAAATTTTCTTAATAAATTTCGCAAATTTAGAAGCTCCTTTAGTTACAGTTCATATTCATAGAGCAGAGCTAGAGTAAAATAAAGTCCAATTTTTTTTTTTTTTTTTGCCTTGGCCACCCCTTTAATCTGTAACATGTATCTATAGTATTAACATTGTAAAATTTTAGCTGGCTATATGTATAGTAAGGGGGTGCTCAAACGAGTGCTATTTTTGTTTTTTTTTTTGTAAAATATGCTTTATCTTGATTTATTCAAAATCGGTTACTAGTGTTAAATCTATATAATCTGCTGAAATATATACTTTTTACATATGTAGCAGATAGTATTTTACGTATAAAATATAATTACTAGACTGTGAATAAGTGTCAAAATTAGTTATTCAGTACGAAAAATAAATGAATTTTTTTTACTTGGATGCCCAAACCTTAATCTGTTACTAAGGCTTAACCAACTTCCAACTCTTCGGCAAGTTCTGTTAAGTTATCACTCATAGTAACTGATACAAAAACTAGAAGATTCTGCGCATAGGTATACTCATTCAAGAAGTCATAGAATTTAAAAGATCTGGTATTTCTACAAGACAAAGTTAACTTCTCTCACTCCGTTGAGAATAATCCTGCTTCACTTCCAATTTTACGAAGCACAATACGCAGAGCCAGAAAATGAGCAAGGACAGAATATAGTGCGACTTTATAAGAAACCTTTAACCTGTCTAATCCACTAGTAATACATTGGGATAGAAAGAGATTGCCTTATATAATGGTTAATAAGAAAGTAAACCGGCTACAGATTCTTGTCTCTGGCAATGGTTGCGAAAAATTGCTATATATACCCAAACTGTCCGCAGGGACGGGAGAAAATATAGCACTATATAACAGTGGAACGTCACAAATCAATTGCGAGCTTTGAGTTTTGACACAATTGCCTCTAACACTGGTGCCAAAAAAGGCACATGTGCTATCTTAGAATATCTATGGAGAACTCTTAGACATGCAGGTTGCCTCAAAATGTTTTCTTTCAACGTTTAATCAAGCAATAATTAACTATTTCATACGCACAAAAGATAAATAAGACAAATTATCAAACTTTGGTGCACTTGTTTACACTAAGATCTGGATCGAAGCGCCATTGGCAGCAGTTGCACCAATTAATGACTTACATCTCTGGAAGAGATTAAAATTATATTAAGTAATTGGTGTAGCGGCAAGGAGTATATTACAGGTTAATTTGTGGTACTTATCCGATGAATTAGAAGGATTGGCCTTATTTTCTGACAATGTATCGTGTGATAAGAAAATGAATATTGTTAAAAATAAACTATTTTGCAGGCAGCTCTCGTTCAGTACAAAGTAACTCTTCCAATCTATCAGCCGAGGCAAACTTGGCAATATTTGCATCGCTAAAAATGCATATGCTCACAGTTCTAGACATCAAAGACGCATTCTTGCAATTAACCTTCTGACACTTGGGATTACTTACTGGGACACTTAGCAGCGATAGCTCAGTGGGGAGACCAACAGACTGCAATGCAGAGGGTCTCGAGTTCGAACCCACGTCGCGCACCTCTGACTTTCGGAAGTTATATGACTTTTCGAAATTATGTGCGTATTGATTGACAATTATCGCCTGCTCCGTGCCTCGGAGAGCACGTTTAGCCCTCGGTCCCGGCTGCCATGAACATCTATGGCAGTCGTTATTGGGAAAGTCAGTACCCTCTAATATCCTGACACTGGTCTAGCCTTAAGGTATCGTTAGCCTTCGGGTTGCGGAGGTCAGGTGGCAGCCGCTCCGTGTAAAAACTGATATCTAGTCAAATCCGGTTAGACCAGAAAAGCCGACCCCAAGTGACTTGGGAATAATAAAGGCTAAGAGAGAAGAAGACTTGGTATGAGAATGATGATTATCTTCAAGCCAAAAGTAGCATTAGAAATAAACGTGTGTTTGTCAATACTGCGGCAAGAGGTGTTAAATTATTGGAAGAATATAACACTGAACTCAGTTAGAATAAGGCAGAAAACAAATCATACTTCATATCGTGGAACAAAAACCGAAAAATAGTGTCTACTGATACATACAAAAAAGTGTTAACGAACTTAATTTTAGATATACAAAACTAAATAGTAATAACTTTATTTGATGTCCTACTTTGTTTCTTTAATTTTGTAGGTATTTTTGCCAACAATAATTTTTGCCACAGTGATCGATTAGCATATGCAAATGTAGTAAATGCAGTAGCAGCTGTTGCTTACGACTGATTGTCGTGTAATTATGTGGATATGGCAGATATTAGTAGACCCCTTTATTTCATAGGATAAAAGAGAAATGAGAGATCAGTCTATTTGGAACTTTGGTCTGAATTTAGTAAGAGCTTCAGTGAGTTCTTAAAAGCTAAGACGGAACACTGCGTGCTAAAGCTCTGCACTAAGTTTTATAATCAACTTACATTCATAGATTCACGCTCATAAATCCACTAGAGAATAGGTAGAGCTGTATTACAACCATATTTCAAAAATTTTGTCTTTGGATCTCACGTACTAGAGGGGAAAACCAGACAACGTACAGTAAGGGTTTAAAGTGCAAGAAGCGTTATCAGGTCGTCCCTTTATCAGGTTATCCTCAACATTACTATATAACTTGCAAATAAACGAAAACAGTAATGAGTGTAAAAATTGAAAATATATATTTTATAAAAAATTATTGATGCTTGTAGATTTTTACACAAATTTAAACGAAATTGCTTAAATCAGCTCAGCGGAGTTTAAACATACCTTTTCAAAGCAAAAAGCCTAAAGAAACATGAAATTATTGTTATGAACACGTATACGCAACTTAATTTAGCTGCAGCGAAAAGTTGCCCCCACTGAATACACGTAACCATCGAATAAGACCCTCGTTACACAGACACGAGTATATCAATGTGTGGTGCCGTGGGGAGAGGTCTGTTTATTGGTGTGTGCAGATCGGCGATAAAAATGATTGACGGTGTTATGAGCGAATGAAAGCTGTGATTGTTGCACAACTTTCTCGATTTTTTGATACAAACTCAATCACAATCTAACTGATGTTATAAATAAAAATATATGTTTACTTGTCATTTTTCCTTGTCGAAACAGCAAAGTTTTGTGGTTTTGTTCACAGAAATACATCAAAGAACGGATTCTACCTTGGTTACCTTAGTAAAATGATGTCAATGTTTTTTTTATATTTTGATATCTTAATAAAGGATAAAATTAAATGTACTTTCTACACTTACACTACTACACTAGTTTCCAAGGCTCATTTTTTCTAGCCTAATCAGAAAACGCTGAGCACCGACCAACTAATTCTGTTAGCTATTAGTTTTACCAAATTAATCAAACATCATCAAAGTATCAATAATATCCTCAAATCGCACCGCTTGTTAGGTTGAGAATACTGATTCGACATATTGTATGTTACTGATCGGAAATAAAAATACATATAAGTATAAATATTTTCTCCGAGGCACGAAGAGATTTTGGCTTTTGTTAACATCAACCACTACTATCATAAAGATGTTGACTGTACGAATGGCGTAGTGGTGTAAGTGGTCACCTCGCCACTGCCATTGCGTCTGTGTTTGGTGGGTTCAAATCCAAAAAAATTAGGTGTCCATAAATTGTTGACACGAGTCTGGTTGTTCTTTGTGTCCATTGTTTGAATGTTTGTAAAGTCCCCCAGGACACAAGAATAATGTCTAGTGCGGGGGTTGTATTTTTTAAATGGAAATTTAATTGCGTATAAATCTGCATCATTCACATTGCCTTGCGGTCCATTTTCTTCTTCTTTACTGTGCCCGTTCCAAACGCGTCTAAATCATGCTATTGTTTCTCGGTGAGGCTCAATGGCGAAGATTGTGTAAAAGCAACGTCTTTACAAAAACTATATGCTCGTCTTCTCACTGTTTGTCAAAATGGAACGCAGTGCGCTTTTGTTTTTCCTTATATAATTAGCTGAACCAGAAAACTGATTCGTGAACACGACGCTTGTAGCTGCCGTGGGTTTCATGCACAAGCTATACATAAGCGATACATGCATGAGTTTATAATACGCGGGTTCGCGATCATTTACTCTATGCAGCCCGAGTGACTTTCGCATGTTAGCTGTGTCATGAACAGAACATTAGGCGCACCTTTAAGTACAACGTTAGCGAAACCGCAAACGGCAGCATGTATTTTTTTAAGTATGTATTTAAGTACGTATCAATATTATATTATACAGAAAAGAAGCAGATATGTTACAAGTGCACAAAAAGTGAAGACTCTGTATCGGCCCGATTGAGTCGTTTCTCTATTATTCTCAAAACAAAATCGGTTTATCAAAATGCTTTGCAAACAATTATTCGAATGATAGTTGTTTTTTTTTATCTATGCTCATTTGTTACCTATTGCGCTCCTTATTTATCGATTTTTTAATAAAAGTACAGTTATTAATAATTAAATATGTATAGATTAGATTTTTAACGTTCACTGTGAAAGTGATATATCTAATGTTTATTATAAATGAAATCTATAGTAGAAATTGTGTAATAACATAAAATCAATCAATATTACAATGATTGAAGAACCGAAAATTGAAGTGCTGGCACTCGCTCCATACTGAGATTGAAAATTAATTCGTGCATCGACATGCTGAGAAGGCAGGAATTTCGTATTATATGGAAGACAATATGCTAAGCATTCATGTTCTAATACAGAGAAATGGATTTGGGGGAAGCTTATTAATTTGAAAAGCGTTAATTTGGTGAAAGTGTATAAAACTTTTTAATTATAAAAGATTTTACAGAATTCCATATTAAAATTATAAAGCGATAATAACTTTTGCCTAAAATACAACTTGGGAACAAATTCTATGGATTCTAGTCTAACTTATTGCACCTTTCATGTAAACCCGCTTTTACCAGAATGCGTAAGCTTATATATTTATATTTTTATTAATACTGTAAAATACACACACCGTAACTTACTAATAATGGCACAATTATATATTACCAGCTGTAAACTGCGATACCGATTATATGTTGTTAAGCAAAGCTATCTTTATATTCGAGCTATCTCGGTATCCAACTTATTCAAAATTGATTCATTGGTTTAACCTTAAAAGTATCAGGATGACATACATAAATATAAAATTAAAAGTATTATCTATACTAATATTATAAATAGGAAGAATGATTTTATGTTTGATGTAATGATTTAACTCACCATTAGCAAGATATATTATCACCGACTAACATAGGCATGAATATTTTATTTAAAAAAAGTACTGTTACACCTAACCTACTTTTACGCGAGGGAATCCGCGTGCAAAAGCTAGTATTTTATACATACAGAAAAAATGAACAACCAAAAACCTTCATATCACTTAAATGCCTCCGTTAAAAAAGTACAGTTGTAATATACAACTGAAGAATCCTCTAAATGCCGTTCACAATGCTATTTTATGTTCATAATGATTGTAATCTGTGTAATGAGTGTGATTATTAGCTATTATATAAGTTGATAAATTTCTTGAATGACTGGCGTCACGGCTTGAGGCGAGATTATGTAGGATTGTGTAGGTGCCGTAACACCCGTAACACTTCTCTCAACTTTTATTCGACATTTGAAGGTGACAGTGCTTCGTTATGTAGATTTCAGGGACGGGGAGCTCCGATTTTATCAAATATTTGACATGCTTCACGAATCAGTAGAGAAATTTACCACTTTCATCAAATTGAACCACGTTTTTTATATCTATGGTTGGCCGAGCAAGTACGCCATAGGGTCGTGATTACTTTGACTACAGTAAGTCGCATTTGTTACGATATTGGTGTGATTTTAATGATTTGGACATTTATTATGAGTTAAGTTTATTTATACTATAATTATGTTTTATAAATTTGATTATCAAATTGCCATGCGTTAGATCTTTGGGTCTTTGACCTTTAATTATTTTTTGCTTTTGCACTGCCGTCTATATTTCCAAGCACATGAGTTGTCTTGTGCAGCTTCATGTAAGGCTCGTGATCCGCTTACCTACATAGTTCTGTTTTTCTTTTGGTCTGAAATTCTATTTTAAAGTTGGGAAAGATGTTTGATCCACAAGAGGCAAATAAGCATATGCTTTGCGCTATTTTATTTCCTAAAGGTATGCTTTATAAACTTTTTGAGCTATAAGGGCTCCTGCAGCTCAGTAGGTCAGACACAATTGTTTTGTAATTATATCTGGTATGCCAGCAATTGACAGATTACGCCACCATGTTTTGATTCCATAAGTGAATAAATGATCAGAAATTTTGGATATTTACTTTAAATACATATACAAAATTAGGCCACGACATTATGGCACCTTAGTCTTGATATCCAGACAAGTCTGATTGTGGTTATAGGCTGGTCTTAATTGTACAGAAGACTCTCACCAAATAGTGTTCAGTTATGGTTCCAGAGCTCTTTATCAGAATGGAATATTGGCAGCAGAAGGACTAGCGTAGTTGTCTTTGCCCATAATACCGCAACTCCCGGGTCTTTTTCGTAGAGTCGGCTATCAGGTGTCTCATAAAATCTTATCTGTATTCAAAAATGTACATAAACAGTTGTAGTCATTTCTCGAGAGATATGAATGAGTATGAAAGCAATAGCCTCGAGCCTACTGCTGAAAATAGACCTACATGTGGGCGTCTAAAAAAACAAGCGTAGTACATTATACGTGGGAGGAAAATAACAAGTATATAGCCTGTGATTGCCAATTTTACTGCCAGCTGTGGCAAATAATTTGCAAATTGAATAAATCTAAGAATCTCGCTCGGTCTTATTTGGAAATTATTTATTTTCGACATAGAATTCATTAGAAGACGTTATTTTCTTTCTATCTTTCTTAGAAAAGGCTACAGGCAACTTACCTTGCTTAATGAGATTTATCTCTACACGGAAATTCCGAGAGGCATGGTTCAGTTCTTCAAGTATAGTCATAAATATAAGTAGATATACATTTGAGAGAATTTGACTGCCTCTATGTTTTAAAATTATAATAAATCATTGTATGTATTTTATAGCAGCTTTATAATTGTTAAAAGATAGCTGATATAATCACAGTTAAAAAATACAATTATAATCAAATTTGTATTTTAACTAATTATGTCGCTGACTGTATGGTACGGTACAACAGACATGCCTGAAGCAACAAAATATTACATGTCGACAACAAATGTAGTTGCAGTAGTTAGATTATAGGTAGGCTGCACACACATTCTGAGATCTATCATCACACACATAGGTTAAGCTGTCGCCCTTTTGGTATTTCAATGTATCTGATTATTATTTCTAAATTTGCTTATCTTTCCTTATATAAAACCCAAAGCACGCACATTGACATATTTGAAGCTATGTGCGTATTAAATAATTAATTATCGATCGCTTTAACAGAAACATACAATATAAACTAACAGTATAAACATTTCTGTTATACTTGTAAAGACTATATTTAGATTAAGTATTGCTTTATAGATCTATAAACATTTATTGCGTTATGCATAACTTAATAAGGTATGTTCTTAGCGATACGCTAACAAAGTAGATTGCTAAGAACCTTACAACAACAACAACATGTTATTCTTAAATACTTATTACCAACTAAAATTCAGAGTTACTACGCTTTTACGGCAGCCCTCTTTAATGAACAATATGTAAAGGAACATATAAAATGTTTACACATATATTTTTATCATAATATATTGTAACTTCTAAGCTACGACAGGCACCACGAATGACATGAGTAGTTGAGTGTTTTTATGCCAACTGCTTTTTTTGTAAATGATTTTTAGTTACTAATGTTAAAAATAATACGAATCCTAAGTAATATTATAAATGCGAACGTGAGTTTGTTTGTTTATTATGCTTTCACGCCTTAACTACTCAACCGATCATCATGAAATTTCGCATACACGTTGTCAGGGGAACAACTTATATGACTTTTCGAAATTATGTGCGTATTGATTGACAATTATCGCCTGCTCCGTGCCTCGGAGAGCACGTTAAGCCGTCGGTCCCGGCAGCCATGAACATCTATGGCAGTCGTTATTGGGAGAGTGTCGACACAAAAAATCCCACTGGGTCGAAGTGTCGCCGGTCTGCACTGACTGGCCCCCACATAAGATAAGATAAGACAGGGGTACATAAAAGGACACCGTTCATCCAGAAAAAGTACTGATACTAATCTAACTGATCTACAAGTAGGTACTCAGGCGAAGCTGCGGCCAAAATCTAGTATTCTATAATCTGATTTTCCCAGAAATTTATCGGAACATTAAATCCAATACTCCTCTTTTATTAGGTTGCTTCACTTAAGAATCCTTAAAGGTATTTAGATTATAGTAGAATATAAGATCCGACGAAAATGTAATAAAATCGAGAATGTTCCCAAACTATCTCCACTATCCTTTGTAAGTAAAAGCTATTATACAGTTATTACCACGATATCACTTGAATTACTTGTATATATCTACCAAGTAATTCTATTACTTCCATATAGAAGTTGTGGACATAGTATGTGTATCTCGATAACACAGATTTGGGGCAAGGCGTAATAATATATGAGATATTGTGTTTACTGTTATTGCTATTGCAGACAACAATATAAAAATTTCCATACATATTGCAGCCAGAAATGGCGGTGGAGAAATTACTTAACATATATTTAATATGACACATTGTTTTTTTAATTAACCTATTTCTGCTATTTGCTCTATGTATAATTACGGTGTCGCGGCGGGTTACAAATAGTCAAACAACGAATACAAAAAACACTCAGGCCCGCAACAAACATTTGTAGGTCACATAAATTTTAGTCCAGTGAAAATCGATCCATCGAATAAGGAGGATCGAGGATCGAGTCTACAACACTCGACGCGGCGTATTCGCGATATTATCTAAATAAACTATTAGCAATCCGAGCTGTTGAAAGCTGTAAGCGTGCAGCATCAACAAGTTTTAACACAAACGTCTTTAAGTTAATATATACTAAACACGCGTCCAAGAAATTTAGATAATTACAAGATTATAACTAAATTTTTTGTATTGTCTATAGTACAAGGTAGGATTGAAATAGTCTTACTTAACTGAATTGCTTCTAACGTTCTAGCTTGTTGATATTATAAACACGCATTGCAAGTATGAGTTGAATTTTATAAAAATAATTTAAAGACATCTTACGTGCGTATAGAGAATGATGTTGTGTTTTTTATTTTTACCTCGAAGCACAATGTGTTCTAATGATAATTCCAACAATTCGGTATGCTTCATGTGCTTTTGTTATTTTATGTATTATTATGCGTGCGAGTAATATGAGATTTGGCACGCATATATATAAGCGGTTGTTTATTGCAGTTGTCTTTTACAAGACAAGCTACAAGGACACAGACAAGCACTTAGATAAGCTACACGAGTAATCAAAGCAGATTTTCTTACTGGTTCTCTTTGTAACTAATATCTTGAATGTACATGTACTGTTCGTTTTCTACGTGTTCATAATCGCAATTTAAATATCCGTTGCAAGTACAACTTCTAGTTTCGATAGCAACGCAAACTTTCAAGTTCAAGTTTTCCCCAGCGCTAGTCATTGAAGCGTAATAAACGCATTTTCAAAAATTGGGTCAAAGCATGGGTGGCACGCTTGCTCAGTGGACGGTATGATGAGATAGCCCTGAAACCGCTTGAGTCAGCGTCGTGTATAACATGGTCGCGTTTAGTTTACGTTTGGTTAAGAAACCGCTAAACCGCGGAAGATTAATTGTTGTTGCATACAAAGCTTCAGAGTATGAGGACATTTGTTTACGACAGCACTTTGTTGACATGTATAGGAGCTTAACGTTGCTTTTTCATAGACACGGTTTCCGCTCCACTAAGACATTAATGGGCTATTATGGTACATAATATGTTAGTAAATTGACGGGACACGTGTAGAATGAAGCTCGACGAAGGCTTACTTACGTTTATCGCGTCTCCATTATTCACGTGTTGAAAACGCCAAGTCATCTGGTGGCCATTAAAATTTTCCTCCGCGATATTCTCGTATATACGATGTTGCTAAGCTCAAGTTACGGTAATGTAGAAAACTTAAAGAATGTAAATTTTATGCTTACGAAACAGGTGTACGTATATATAGTTATGTATTATATTAAATGAGAGATACTTACGTGCTGTTGTTCGTTTAGTCCGGAGCTCGTTTCGTTCGTCAGGAATATTTTTAGACAGTTGAATCTACAGACTGATACGTGACAGAACATTGTAAACTAACTTGTGAGACTGATGCCTGAAGTAGGTTTAAAAAAACCTGTATTACAGGTCACTAGGCGCTCCATAGTTAATATCATGACATATTTGTTACAGGACAATTTAACAAAATTCTGTGGATTTGTAAATTGCTCCTGTGATGATGATTATTTCTACTAATTATGTCCTCTATAATCTAGGTTGAAAGCACTGAGTTTTGCTCAGGGATTTGCAGCGTGATACGATACAAACATAATAAAATATTCACCTATACATATAAACTAAACAAAATCGGGGACAATATACAAATTAATAGCTCATAAAGCAGTAACTGTTATTTTACCCAGCCATTTAAGTTCTTATCATGCAAAGTTTAAAGGCCAAATTCAACCATCGATTAATTAAAACTTTGTAGATAAACACTATCATATTTCAAATAGTTGTCACGCTTAAAATTATATATTGGACACCAACACAAACTTAAAGAGGTATTGGAAGGCTTACTTTTAATTTTCTTCTTTAAGTTAAATGAATAATAAAAATGAGGTAATAAGTAGATATATATTACTCAAACACTGCCTGGGATAAAATCTAATAATTGCATAATTTTTTCGTAGGTCCCTATATACTTAATTTAAAAATAATAAATATCAGAGTTGTTGTATGTACCTACACAAATTGCTACAAACAAGACAATCATTCTAAAACCAATTAATTAACTTATTCCAATTATTATAACTTTTGTATGCCTAATGGGCGGGACATAGCTGAACTAAATAATGTGAATTATAACTTCTGTTTTATGATCTATGATCTATTACTAGGATACTATGATCCACAATAAAGAATTATTATTATTCTTATACCTTTCGTTATTTTCATAACGTCGTATCAAACCATGACAGGCTTCATTGAAGTGAGTTTCAACCGCGAATAAAATAGAGATGAAACGTCAAATCAAAGAAAAGGTTCAAATTTTGAGACTGAAGAATTGAAATATGAATTCATTTTACAATTCTCGGTAGTCCAACGAACTCACCATATTACATACTATGTATATAGTCACATGGTTATACATACATAGTGAGAAGTATATTGTCGTCAGCCAAGTTCTTAGGTCCCACGTAATAGCAGGTAAAACTATGTCCGTTTACCGAGCACAGTTTCAGATATCGTGCTGCTATTGAGAATTCTCTCTCAGCAGTAAAACCCAATCACATTATGTATAGTAGCCACACAGGCGTCAATCTTATAAGTAGTAGGTATCATTTCACATTTATCATATAAAGTTAAATTATTCAAGCACCTAAAACAGTCTCCATTTCGATCCATCTAACGAATAAACTGTCCAGAAAATCAATCACCAAATCGACTAAAAATCGCAGACAAAAAACGCACGATGCTGGACGCCTTTTTTACCGATTCCAGTTGCCGGCCTGGCGGCTGGAACGGCGCACATTCAACTTATCAGATTTTACTTGTAGCCTCAGAGCGTGTGTTTTTCATCGGCCTCGATCCGCCATGAATTGCGAATAAAGTGACATGGGCCGACACAAGCCGACGGCGACCGAGCCAACTCGACAAGAGCTGACCAAATATCATCCCAAAATTGAACCTTTCTAATATTATATTGCCAGTAACGTTGCAGTTATGATTGTTGTATCCGACTGTTATTGCTGGGTTAAACTGCTGTTTGAGGGTTTCAATTATGGTTTAGTTATGACGGTTGCGGTTAAATTGTAGTGTTATTGAAACTAGTCCGATTTATGAGGCACAATTGAGTTCTAACTGCAGCTATGATGAAGGAGTTGGGTTGTGTTGTTGTTATTAGCAGTATTATGTTGGTAGAGTTTGTATTCATGTACTTTTTATAGTTACGGAAACACGCATTTGAAAATAAATTGAAAGGCTAACTATTTGTTTTAGTATACTTGGGACAAAAACTTAATTTTGTATAAAAATGTGACATGCTTGTAAATAAAAGCTAAGTGAGTTTACAGTCTGTTCTAAAGAGATTTTAATTCGTTTCATAAATCTATCAATGACACCCATAATAAAACTTAAAACCCTACCAATACAACACATAACTTAAATGTTATAATAAAAATACCTTTATTATATTATTTTTAATATTGCGGGATGTGTAATTTCCGTCAGACACCAACTTTAGTGGAGCACTGCCTTTACTACTTAGAAGAACGCAGTTAAACACTGCAAGGTGTGTCGAGCTGCATCCTAGCCTTGAATATGAGTTTTACAGCTGCTTAAAGCGGCGTAGTGTTGGCAATGGATAAAGCTGTTGTCCCTTCTATCCTACGCAGGCTACACACGAGTCGGGTTGTTTTCTTTCGAATCCGCAATGCGTTAGCTCCTGGTAATACAATAAAATCATAGGCGACAGCTAAAACGCTTTTTAAAAGTACTGCAGTATAGTTGCTTGTCACCTGTTGTAAAAAAACAAAAGGAGTTGACGTACTTCAGATGTTATATTCCATGACAATTTAGGTTTCATATTAATGGTATAAACTCTAGTCGTATTACTTTAACAAACAAAACTTTGTTGTTAATTACAGTTGCTACGCACTTTGTTTGTTTTAATGTTGCTGCCCGTCCGAATCTAACTTTTTACATCAGCAAGATAAACCGTTTTTTCAAATCTATTTATATTTTGTTTTAATTTACAGCTGTATCTAAATATACACATACTTATTATTGGTAAAGCATAGTGAAAGCTCCAATTCTGATGATTTTAATAATATTAGTAACCTACTGAATCGTAGCGGCACACCGATGGCAAGACATAATAGATTTTTGGTTAAGGTTTTCTAAGACATGATAGAATACACTATAGAAAAAACAAAGCCGTGAGTAGCTACTTGTATCTTCATAATCTTTGCATTCTTGTAAATAAAACGAACAAAAATCAACAGCAAAAGTGTTCTTAATATTTGTTCTAGGCTTGAAAGATGTCACATAAGAACAACAATGTATCAGAAGCTTTCACCGTGCCCTTCCATAAGTTATGTTACTTATTGGTGTTGCAAAGGTCAAACAGGTTATTAAATTAAGATAAGTAATTTAGAATACCGACGTTAAAATATTGGCACTGAAACTGCCATTTTTTAAATTACATTCCGTAGATAATATTTATATAAGCCATAATTAATTACGACTCTTCGAATTATTTTCCGGATTAATACATATTTTTAAAAGCCAGCATCTTCACTAGGGTTCGGAACGTATATCGCGAAGAACTTCAAAAACATACAATTGGCAGACAGACATAATGTAGATCTAGAAACACAGAATAGACAAATAAATACCTCTTCTGTGATTCAAACCTAAAATACTCTCATGCTCACATCAGTAGCGATGAGGTGACCACTTGTCTGCTGTGCCATCCTTTAAAAACTAATTAATTAATTTGGCTACTTGCCTTTTTATAATTGTAATTGAACGACGCCAATTGTTCGGCTTCTTTAAATAACTTTTAAGATAAATGGAGTACACTATCTTAGTTAGCTTGATTATATGAGGAGAGATTATATGAGTCAAAATCAAAAATAATTAAGTCATTAAGTACATCAAGTAATACTTATAAACGCTACTTTACTACTACTATAAAGTTTATGAGGTAGAGAGCTTACTTTGGTTAATAACTTTACATTTTTACACTTTCGAATTAATATTCGAGACTGTAAAATTGCCTCACGTTTAAGTCAGTGAAACTTCGGTCTTTGTGTACACGTAGTATTCACAAAGACCAAAGCTTTAGTGCCTGGAGGCTTGGCGCCTGGACACATCTGGCGCTCGTAAAAGCCACAGCGCTCAATTTCTCTTTTATACATCTCACGATAGTTGCATTCCATTTTCCTTCTGTAAAATATACGATTTGAATACTTCTCGCCGGCATCGATTAATAATTACAGTATTTGTTTAGGCACAGTAAGCCAGTACTTAAATCTTGTCTGAAACTGGCCAGCCGTAAATTCCACTTAATGTTTGTCGAAACGATCCAACACAATAGAACAGAGATGTTTAAGGAAGGCTCGCAGTACTTTCGTTGGTTTTATGTTCAGAAAACCGAAAAGTTTATGACTAGCTGAATGTTAACACTTCCTAAACCGGTAGTTCGGAGTGCCTTACGACGGCTCACGAGCTTCCTTAATATCTCGCATATATTTTACTAATTTACCAACACTGTATAAACAAAACATCATTTTTATTTTTACTCATGACATATGCGTTTGAGTTTGTATGAGTAGCTCCTATTTTTAGTAAAATGGCTTAAAATAAAATTAAAGAAATTATAGGTTCTTTGCAGTAAAAATTCATATTGCCAAACATACAAACTGCTACCTAGTGATAAGCTGTTACAGTAAAAAACTATTAATTAATTTAGTTAATACACCATCATACATTACAGCATCAGTCTTAAACCCTTTGCATTATTTTGCTGCTCGCATCCCGCCCTAAGCAGTCATACTTTTACACAATTAAAAGTCTACGTAACGTTCTACGTTTCATAAGTTATCTCTATAACAATAATCGCATAGATCTATTGCTCCGTTACATAAAATACGTAGAAACGACGATGATATCGGCAACCTTTAGTTCTATATTATCAACCAGCTATATTTTAAAAATTCATGGCGTAACATTAATTAATGGTGCATGCTTTAACATAATGTCTAGTGTCTAACGAAGAATATCTATTTAGAAAGAAAATATACTACGGCAGTATTTTAAAACAAGCTTCGCAGTTCTTTCATTGACAGTTTAACACGTAAATATTGATAAAAATATCCGTAACTATTCGGTTTTAAAAAGGGAATAATTAAGTAAATTCAACATTGGGGATTGGCATCAAAATATGAAGATTGATGTACCTAAAATTAAACCTGATTTACTATTGCAACCGATGATCCCGAGAAAGTAACTTTCAATCTTGTCACAACGGTATTCTTTTGAAAAGAAATAAGAGCCAATTAGAAAAAATGTACGACAACATTGGATGAAAGATTTCAATTAGACTGGTGGAATGCGAACAATAGATAACGACTGTTTCTGGGTGAGGAAACACGACGGAGATGTGCTGAGCTAAGCTGTTGTAATGCGCGGTCGTCTTGACGTCGAAGTTATCTGTACAAGCGGGATAAAGGCCTGGTATAAGTGAAATGTTGCGGTGTGATATTACAATGTCACGACAGATACACTTATCCCTAAGACGTAATTTTAAGTTAGAAATGTTGGCCTTATAGAAACAATAACAAAGAGTTGTCGCACGAAGATATTGAAGCTATGCTAAGCGATATACACATTTTGCTATATATGACGTGACTAATATCTCCACTTTTTGTACGAATCAGTGAGGTTGAGATAACATTTATTTTTCTATTTCGTTAGGTTGTATTTGAGGAAGATAAAATCGATGCTTATGCTATTTTTAATACAATAATATCCAAAAAAAATCATATAAACGCACGAAGGATTATAACAGTGTGCTATATAAAAGCAATGAATGTAAATCCGTTCATAGCGGTGACAAGCTGACTCAACACAGCGCAGCACATCTCGTTCCCATACCGTATCCCAACGCTGAATAGATCGACTTGTCGAGTAGAAAATGCAGTGGTAAGAAAGCTTTGTCTGTCGCTCGTCAGTCATGAGCATTAATTTTTATATTTTATTCAGGTTTCACCGGGATTTCGTAAAAGAGAATCCGTTGAGCTGGGGCACGAATTTGAATACGGGAACAACAAACAAAAGAGCTGGGGGTTTAATATGACTGTTATGCAAATAAGTATTTTTTAGTAGCTAATTAAGCGGATTGTATAATTTATTATAATAATATAAAATAAAATGAAGTCGTGTGGTATTTGAAGCATATGTTTTTGTAAGATTTGACATTAAGTAGGTGTAGGTGATATTTTCACTACGTTTAGTAGCGTGATAGTTTAATACCCGCAACCGTAAGTGGAAAATAAAAATTAGGAGCTTTTAAGATGTAGACGTTGTGTTTTTATAGTTTTAAGTGTCTTTATATATTTTTAAATCACATCTATGAAGAATGGTTGGTATAGAAACTCAATGCAGATCAATCAATCAACTCATTACTCTTTTTTAAAACAAAATGTTTCTTTCTTTCTTTTCTTTCAAAATGTAAAACGGTTTATAAATGTATTTCTTTTATGTATCCGTAAAGTTTGCGAATACATTACAGGCGAACTTCTGTAAATCATTATTGTTGTAATTCACTCTATAAAATATTATCTTTTAAGTTTTAATTTTCCTTCTTGAAAGTGTTTAAGAGTAAAGTAAGAGCAAATATACTATTTGCAAATTAAGGAAAAAATATTAACCAGTGCAGTAAAAATCATTTAATTTCAAACATTCGATGATCTATGTATAATTTCAATATTAATTAACTCGTCTTTAAATTGCGAAGGTAATTGTCATAAAAATTATATTTATTAATTTATTTATATACAACTTACACTATCATATCTTAAATCAATTGCATTATATAAATCGTTGAAAATAAGCCGGTATGATGTCAATGAAAATCTATAGAGCCCATTTCTAGACGTCATGCTGCTTAAATTTGAACAGAAAAGCTCAATAACATTTTGCCCAAGTCATGAATACAACCCAAGATTTAACCATAGGCTGCAAACATCAGTATCTGTAATACCTCAGTATATAGCATAACAAAAACGTATAACTGTATCATATTTAGTGTGAGGTCTTGCATTGCAAATGTAGTGCTTATATTGCGTCTAGCAAGCCCAGGTTCCTGCACAGTGGTGGAACTCGAAAGCATGTTGTTTATTGGTTTAAATACAATAAAAAATATTTAGGAGACTAGCTATCGATATGAAGGAATAAGAATATCTAGTGTTTCTTATATTTATTACAAAGTATAAGATTATATAAATAGACTTATAAATATTCTCAAGCACACAGTTGTAGCATTTACGTCTCATCTCTTATGCGTTGTAAGATTACATAAATTGCTTGAAACGACACCGAAAATTTGGATATTACGGACGCGAAATGAGACAAAGAGAAAATCAACGCAATGAAGGCCTTTGATGTAACTTTACGAATAAAATGTTATTTTGATATAATTGCAATAAATACCTGATTCGGACGCAAACAAGGAGAATTTTTCAACTTCATAAGTTAAAAGTATCGATGACAGTTAATTATTTTTAAGGATCGACAAATGAAAGATAAGTTTGTAATTGGGAATTCCGGAAGGGTAGAGTTATGGAGGTTGTCTTATACATTTACTTATATATTGATTTGTACATTGATTTTGTTACTATGATTATTACAATTGTCATTAGTATCCTTACTCCTATTATAAATCTAAATGTGAATTTGTTTATTTGTTTATTACGCTTGCATGTCTTAACTACTTAACCGATCATAATGAAATTTTGCTTACAACGTGCATAGGTATAGTCAAGAGTACAGAGGAGGACCTTACATTTAGAAAAAAGTACCGTTTCCGTTTACCGATAGAAGTTTATTGACAAAATTCACAATTACGCGAGCAAAGCCGCGGAAAAATCAAGTATATCGATATTAGTAAGAACGCCATAAAACTATAACTAGAAAGCGAATAGAAGGGTTTCGGCACCTTAATTGACGTTTGACCTAACTTATCCGATATAATGAATATAATAATAATATAGTATTCTGCCACATACACACAACACCATCTAGTCCAAACTAAGCAAAGCTTGTACTATGGGTACTAGACAATGGATAAACATTCAATTTTTTTTTCCCGTAATTATTTACATTTTATGCATGTGCTTCTAATATTTATTACTTATAGTTAACTTCTTTAATTCACATAGATTACTTTGAATTTAGTTGAGCAACACGGCGGAAATATATTGACATTCTGTTACAAGGAGTTGATGGTGATTTATAATCGCTTTCTATGAAAGACAGGCAGGTTACACAACGATATTTCCGAAAATAATAGATGTATCACAAAATATTTAATCGGAATGACTTTTAAAGCCACATTAAGTTAAATTTTCACGAAATTAATGGACGATAAGTAAGTCTCGTCTAAATGATCTGAATTATTATAGAAATACGATTTTGGGAAAATTATAATTAGTTATTCAACTTTGTTGATTGAATGCCAAAACCTTTGCTTACCAGTTGAATATTAAACGCTTCTTTCGAATAAATAAAATAATTGAAAGTAATTTTCTGGAATTAACAAATAGATAATTTTGATTTTTAATACTAGTTTATTTAAATGATTTATTTATCATGTATTATTACATACCGTCCATAGGTTCACGTTTGTTGGTCAAAGATTTGGATAGTGAAAACGGATGTCCACTCGCTACGTTCCTGACATATTTTTATTGCGTTATTCACATGCATAACATTTTTCATGGACGCTTATCTCTTTTAGGTGCTCTTAACCTGATCTTTCGGCCGCAGTCTTGTCATTTTCGCTGGCCCATATTCGTCTTCTCTTCTGGATTGGAGTGCTTTTAAAATTAAAATAATGACTAATGTTTATCGTGTGTATCAATACTAAGATGACTAATCATATACCTGCAAGACTAGTGAATAACTAGCAGTGCATCTTTAATTTGTGTGACTCATATATGTTCTATTTGGCAGACATATGTATACAATGATTAAATTTTTAATACATTTGCATTTGAAACACTGGTAACAAAAATACCCTTTATGTGTTTATACTACTAGTACATTTTATGGAAATCTGGATGATGCTTTGAAATCGCGATTTCCTTCGACTATTATTATTTTTTTCATAATAATTATGAAGAAAATAATCGGCAAACTTTGCCTGTATTTATATGGCACAATTCAATTTTTATATTTTTATATTCCTGCACTGCAACTAACCCTTTCAAGTTTAGCCTTCCTGAATTTAGGACAGACAAATAATTATTAGAACTGATCAAATATTTACTCCATAAAGTTCTATTCGTATCTCGAAATACAATTATGTTTTTGTATTTTTAGAAATCATAAAGTTAAATATACTTTGTTAAAAAGTTTGCCTTGAGTATTTGATTTGAGCTGAATGTTGGCAGACCAAATATTTTCAGTGAGACATCTGACATTTCTTAATCTAAATTATTTTTATTGAAATTTCAATTATTGCGATAGATTAGGTAGACAATAGCTTCAAGAAGGAAAGTATTATTCTAATGAAACATTTTAGATGACAAAGAAAATATTGATGGTATTTTTTCAGCAAGTGTTTGTAGTCTAAATCCTAAGATATTGTCGTCAAATGGTGAAGCCATGTATTACTATTATTACTTTAATCTTAAATACAATAACAAAATTATTTTTAAATATTGTATATCTGTAAAAGTTGTTCTAGCTGAGATCAATATAATTTTCTAATACAGCTTTAAAACTATAATAAACAAATGAAATTAACTACAAAAATGTTATATACAGCAAATAGCATCACTTGTTGAGAAAATACCTCTTAAACAAAGTAGGAAAATTGAAGACAGAAATAATATGTTTAAACCACAAAGACCGGTATTATACAATGCAGCAAAAACTTTATTTTGGTAACTACGTAGTTTGACGTCTTTGTGTCGGCGAAATTCTAAGCAAAAAGTGATTGACGCTGGCACAGACAACCGTCTGCCTGAGGTGGAACTCTAACCTTTATTTCTCATTCACCTTACTTATATTGAGCTGAAAGTGTATCGTTTTTTATTCGTGGGTATTCTATCTCTCTAAAGATACACACTGACGTATAATAGAATTGTACTGATTGTTATTTAGTTATGAGTAACTTGGTATATGACTAATTTTAATCAGTTTATGTTTGTGTTAAAACTATATCATACAATTTTAAGCATTGTATTGTATTATAATTCGAGACATGCGGGTTGCCCACGACGTTTTCATTGAACGTTTAATATTAGAATTATTCCTGTTTATTCCCCTGATTTGTTTTCCTGTTCTATCCCCTCAGAGTAGGCACTAACAGAAGATTTGTCGCCTGTAATCTAAGTGGAAACCGATCATATTAATTTTTACCTGTATGTACACCCGTCTGCTTAATATACAGGAAATAAATAACGTTTAATGGTTTTTTTTTGTTCAAATGACCACACTCTACATAATGGTAAGCAGCCATGTGGTCTAAGAGCAGCGGCCTCCAAACCATCCTCATAACAGCTGAGGCCACGTTGAGGTCTCTATTTTGACTGCCTGAGAAGGTGCTTTTTCACGTCCCGCTTAAAGGACCCAGGATTGAAGGAAGAAAGGAACACGTGCCTTGGCAGAGAATTCCATGCCTTGATCGTTCGGCAAAGATATGAGGACCCAAACTTGTTGGTGCGCGCTCTAATCGACTCTACCGTGTAAGAATCCGACCACCTTGATGACTCTAAATCAAATCACTAAATCACTTAAAATGGGCCGACTCGTCCGGCTAAGTACCACCCTCTCACAGAAGATCGACATAAAATAACAGTTTTCCTACTGTTGTGTTTCGTTCGGTGAGTGAGAGTGCCGGAGGCCCAATCAACCACTTTCCTCCTTCCCGATCCTTTTTCTTCTTCTTTCACTTCCTTTTTCTCGTCTTCCTTTCCTAAGTGTGGTTCGGGGTCGGTGCGGGCTCGAGGCTAGCGAAGTGTGATGCCTAGTAGGTCCAAAGGACGTGGGGAGCCGGTGCGGGGTACAGGAAGACCCGGTGGGAAAGGTTTCCGTCGGCCACCTGCCAGTTAGTAGGAGACCCGAACCTGGGTACATCCTGCTCAGGAGGCTGTCCCGCCAACCGGCAAAAATCCCGTCACGTAGTCATCGTACCTGATTGGGAGACCGTAGTGGACCCGGTGGCTATATACGTGGGGGCACCGGGGGCCCTTCCGTGCTTCGTATCGGCTTCATGCATAACTCGTGGGCCTACCTCGCACTAAGTCTTTTCTCTTTCTTTGGGCACTGCCTCGACCTCAAACCATGCATCAATCTATATATCACATATAACATGAAAGGTAAGAAAAAGTCAAAATTTTCTACGGCGGCAACCCTTTCCACATTTTTCGTGGATTTCTGCAATGTCAGGGTTCTACACAGTAACCTTGATGCCGTTAACCACCATCTCGAGATGGTGCGGCCAGCCCTGCTCTTTTTAACGGAGACGCAGATACGCGCCCCGGACGACATTTCGTACTTGAAATACCCGGGCTACGGGTTGAAGCATTCTTTCCGTCGTTTCCGGCTTTAGCTGGGGTGTGCGGGTTCCTCAGGGGTGATATCTATTGCTGCCGCCTTCGGGGCCTCGAGCATCAACACCTGTCATCTTTATGGCTACGCGTAGACCATGGGAGTCTTACCTGAGTTTACGCATACCTTTACAGGTCCCATACCAGTGATTCGGAGTGAACTCAGCTACTTGAGAACGTCCAAGAGGGGACTGACCAAATATTGGAAAGGTACCCATCCGCGGAGTTGGTGGTCTGGCGATTGATGCTCCTCTGGGATCATCGGATCACTGCCTTATCCGCAGTGCAGGCCTTGTTACGCAACCGGATCGCTCTTTGGTGACTGGTTACCGTAGAGTCTGGCGATACAAGTCAGCAGATTGGGATGGACTTTGACAATTTCTTGCATCCACTCATGGAAGCGGCTTTGCTTCTTATCCGGGGATCCTGGAACTTGTGCTGACTGCATCACAGATGTGCTCCACCAAGGGATGGAATTATTCATCCCTTCTGCTAAAATACCCGTGGGCGGTCGCAGCCGCCCCTGGTTCAATAACGCCAGCAGGGATGCTGCACACCAGTAGCAGTCGGCATACTGATCCTAGAATAGGGCTAGGAAGTGTCGGGATCCTGATGTCAAGGAGAGAAAGCGAGAATATAATGCCGCTTCTAGATCCAGCAAGAAGGTTATTGCCAAGGCTAAGGCGGAACACGTTGCCAGAATTGGCGCGCGCCTTGGAAGACATCCTTCAGGGAGTTGTGCTTTTTGGGTGTTCGCCAAGGCTGTGCAAGGAAATTTTTGCCAAGTTAGTCTCCCACCACTGCATAAGTCTGATGCCAGTCTGGCCCATAGTGCAAAAGAGAAGGCCAATCTTTTGGTACAACTTTTTGCGTCAAACTCGACTTTGGATGATAAGGGAGTCACACCACCTACCATCCCACGGTGTGAGAGCTTTTTGCCTGAAATCCGCATCAAGCAGCATGTGGTTAGGCGTGAGCTCAACCTCCTGGACATACATAAGTTGAGTGGGCCTGACGGCATCACTGCAGTGGGACTTAAGACGCCCTGAGTTGTGCCCAGTGCGCCTCTAAGTTGACCCCGTCTTAACGCGCCTATACCGTCTTTCCTACAATTCCATCAGGGTTCGATCTTTGTTGAATGTCGCTCATGGTCACCCGATCCCGAAAACGGGTGACTGGTCGGATAATTCAAACTATAGGCCGATAGCGATTACTTCCTTGCTCTCCAAAGTTATGGAGCGGTTAATAAACTGCCTTCTGCTGCGGTACCTTAAAGATCATCAGCTGATTAGTGACCGCCAGTTTGGCTTCCGCCATGGCTTCGGCTGGTAAACTTCTAGCGTACCTAACGCACCGCTGGGTGGAGGTTTTGGAGGGAGGGATAGAGGCTCTGGCCGTTAGCCTCGATATTGCTAAGGCATTAGACAGGGTCTGGCATAGGGCCCTTCTATCGAAGCTACCATCTTATGGAATCCCCGAGGGACTCTGCAAATGCATTGCCAGCTTTCAGGGTGGTTGGAACATTACGGTCGTCGTTAATGACTGCAACTCCGAAACCAAAACCATTAACGCTAGTGTTCCTCAAGGCTCGGTGCTCTCCCCTACGCTGTTCATCCTGCATATCAATGACTTGTTGTCAATCGAAAACATACATTGCTATGCCAATGACAGCACGGGTGATGCGCGTTATACCAGCTATAAGAATGTCCCTCTGAGCATGATACAGGAAAGACGAACACAAATTGTGTCAGAAGTCGAGGACCCTCTTGGGCGGGCTTCCGAATGGGGTGAACAGAACTTAGTTCGATTCAACCCCTCAAAGACACAAGTGTGCGTTTACTGCCAAGAAGGACTCTTTTATCATGGCGCCACAGTTCCAAGGAGTTACTCTCCGTATCTCTGAAAGTATTGGGATCCTCGGCGTGGCAATTTCGAATAAAGTCCAGTTTGGGAGTCACTTGGAGGACAAAGCTAAATTAGCGAGCAGAAAGGTGGTTGTACTGAACAGGGCGAGGCGGTACTTCACACCAAGTCACATCTCTGGACAGGGACCCCCAAGTACCAGCTCGACCCACTTGACTCCCTACATAGACGGGCAGTTCGAATTGTCGATGATCCCAATCTCACGTATAGATTGGAGTCATTAGAGCAACGGAGAGACTTTGGGTCTCTCTGCGTGTTCTACCGACTCTTTCAAGGGGAGTGCTCTGAAGAACTGTTTGATTTGGTACCAGCGGCCCCTTTCTATCACCGTACCACTCGACAACGAAGCAGGGTTCATCCATATCACCTGGGAGCGTTCAAATTCAAGACGGTACGCTTTCAGCGATCATTTATCCCACGTACATGCACGCTCTGGAATGAACTACCTGCTTCGGTGTTTCCCGAGCGCTATGATATGTCCTTCTTCAAACGAGGTTTAAAGAGAGTTCTTCTTTTACGGTAGGCAGCGGCTTTGCTGTGTCTTGACATTGCTGAAGCCCATGAGCGGCGGTTACCACTTTCCAACAGGTGGACCACTTGCTCGTCTGCCACCAATGGCAATAAAAATATTAAAAAAGTAGAGAAAGAAAGAGAAAGAGAGCAGCAGATATGTAAAATAAAATAAGTAACAAATAACTATTTATGATTAACTTCATATTTCATGTTTTAACGGAAACCTGTTAAAAAACTAGGTTGCGATAACGAACTCATATATTTATACATCTATACCGATAGGCATTATGGGTTTATGCAATCTACTATTATTCACTCTAAAGATATAAAAGAAGTAGTTTGCTCAAAAGTGTAGAAAAATTAAAGCGTTAATTATCTTTATAACACATTTAAGTGGTTTTTGCCTAGGTTATAGGGACATACAAAATGACAAAACGGTGTTCCAACATAAGAAATAGAATAGCTAAGTACTTTAAAGTCGCTACAAAAGCAAATTAATTTTCTAGGAAAGAAGACTGAGATATTTCTCTTTGTAAAACTCTACAGGTTTGCAGTGTCATGGCGGACATTGTTTTCAATTAGTGATTCTTCCCAGTAGTTTTCAAATCATGTTTTCTATATCATTCTTCGCCGTGGTCAAATTATATTTATCAATATTAATTAGCGTCATAATTCTTACTCAATAACTAATTGGTGGAGACTGTATTCCGTTTAAGCTATTTCATCTTACCAAATCCTTAATCTATACATAAAATCAAATTGTAACTGGTCAATGTCTCTTCTTAGGATATATTTAAAGTGTAAAGTAATGTCTTTATAAGAGCCATAATAGAAGTCAAAACTGTTTGTAGAATGTTTGTAGGTGTATCACGCAAAAATATTTACCACCGGTGGTCAAACTTAGAATTCGATGCATATTTCATCTTAGTATGCTACCCAGAAGTCGAGTATTAATAATAAGAAATGTTTTATACGCTGCCTAGAAGCTGTAACAACAACAAATAGTTGGAGGGTCAGAGACAGAGACCAGCAATTTTTGCTTTGTACTTACCGAAAATGCAAAAATAGAAAAATAGAGATACTTATCTTTATTTACCTTTCTTTTTTTCTTCCAAATTATATAATTAAGTATCAAGGGCTACGTAATAATAATATAAGGCGGGTATTACCAAAATGAAATAAATAAATACTAGGAGAGAGAGGTGTGGCCCTAAAAACGACGCCGTATATAATTACGCTGACCGATAATAATATTTCACAAGTGTGTTTCCAACTTGGACGGTATACAAAATGAATTATGGATCAGGGCTTCTAATAAAATAATCCTGTTTAAAACAGTAAAACCTCATTAAAATTAAACAGGCTTGTGTTGGAGTGCGGTAGTCTGGACCCTAAGACCGGCGTTCTAGAGAGAGCAGTCTAGCTTTTAATAGGATTCGTGCACGTATAGTCCAATAAATTTACTATGATAATAATGTTAATAAGGCCAAAAGTTTATTGAATAAGTAAACTTTTAATTTAAGTAAAGAATTTCAAAGGTAGAGGTTGATACTTTATAAGCCAAAATACAAGTACATTTTTTTAAATTATGTGTTATACAAACTACGCTACTGCGTGCTCTACATAGGCAAAAAACTTTATGGCAATGTTTATAGCCGAATTTGATAAACTATCTGCCCATAATACGCTTGTGAATAATACAGCTACAAAGAAGAGCAATTTTCTACTATTACATCGTACATTAAACAGCCTATGTTCTAGCTTCAGAGCGGCGCAATGAAAATTTAAGCGGACATTAACAGAGAATTCTCGTTAATGAGTAGGCAAAGCTGGCATCGTTTCAGAACTTGCTCGTAAATTTAATGCACTGTGTAAAATGTATGCAGTGTGTGCTAAAATTTGTGCACCAATTATTAAAAGGCGTACCGTAGAGATGCGAACAAAGTTAGAGCTGCAGTGTATATAGCTTAAGTTATAATGAATTGCGTTAAGAGCGCAGCTGGAAGAAGCACTTGTTCAATTTAAGTGTTTCTTAAATCTCAAACCCTTGGCGTGTGATAAAGTTGGTAAGCGTATTCAACAGAACTCTAGCTAGTATAATTGTGGTTCTTAAACGATTATGTGACGTATAAATGTGTTGAAATAACCACCAAGCAGTATTTGGCGTGTAGTGTGACAAAGAAAAATCCTAATAGTCACACTGGTGTGACCATGAGTCCGTACGGTATTGTTTGGAGTTGTGTTCGATTATCAATAATCCGATTTTGAGGCGATTATGTTTGTGGTCAATATTGCCTTTCTAATTTAATTGTTTGTTAGACCCAGGACAGACATTATGCCGTTGGTCATTAAAGTTATTAATACAAAAATAGTGAGCATAGCGCTCACTATTTTAAGGAAGAAAACACTACATATGTATATTGAAATAACGTATACAAGGAGCATTAATAGCCAAAAAATATTTGGGCAACATCTTACGCGGAAAATGCATCTATATAAGCACTGGAAAGTTTATAACCGTTTATATTTGTATATTTCGAGGCCAAATCATGAAATTTACATACATAGATTCACGCCTGTTTCCCAGAGGGGTAGGCAGAGACTACGGATTTCCATTTGCTACGATCCTGACACACTTCTCTGGCTTCATTCACTTTCATCACATTCCTCATACACGCCCGTCGGTTCAAGGTGCTCTTAACCTGGCCTTTGTCCAGAACGCCTCCGATCTGATCAAAAAACGTTCGCCTAGGTCTTTCTCTTGCGACTGTTCTCATGAAATTTATCACTTTATAATGTGGAGTGGCCACAGTGGCACGAAATGGCCATTTCATATAAAAGTCTGGCCACGACAATTAATATATTTTAATGTCTTTTAATTCTGCCTTATAAAATTCCCGGTTACCCATATTTATCACCCAAAAATTTACTAGCAAAATATGCCTTAGACATTGCGATACCTTTAGCAAATTGTATGCAGGAAGTTTAAATAAATATACATAATTAAATCCTGTAAAACAATCTCATTGTTAGGGACTCGGAATCTAAAAGGATTATGCCTGAACCACCAGGCTTAGGTATTTATCTAAAATCCTTCTGGGCAGTTCATTATGGCGGCCAATGGCTAGACCCTAACTAATTAATTTCATCCTCTAGGTTTAAAACGGCTTTAGATAAGACAGTATATTGGAGGTGATTCGTTCGTATAATTTTGACAAAGGCTATATGAATGAAAGCTTCTTTCATTAATGATGACGCAGTGTGCTAGTGGTCAACTAGACGCTGCCGATGCGCTGAGTGTTGTGTGTTTGAATTCCTCGTGAGTCAATTATGTAATTGTGTGATCAACCAATGATTGTTATAAGTCTGCGTTTAAAAAGACCCTCGTTATATCTGTAGAGTCAGTGCAGACGTTGTCATTTTCTTAAAAAGAAGGAATATATATATTTTCGACGATTATTCCACTTAATAAGCTTGAAACTTGATATGTTTGTGTAGTACTTTATAAATACTGATTAATGCAACCTTTGCATCTCACAATTGCGAGGCTCGATATCCCGGTCAATCAAATTGAAATGTTCTAGTCCAGAACTTATCATTAATAGGATTACCAATTGCTTATCCCGTATTGCGATGGATCTAAATATATAATCGAAATTAGTGTGCAATCGTATTTATATTGGGTAACTGGTCTAATCGGTACACAACCTATAATCTTAAGGCGGTAGCAGTTTATTATAGAAAAACTAATTTACCAAAATTTATACTGAGCAGCGATAGCTCAGTGGGGAGACCAACAGACTGCAATGCAGAGGGTCTCGGGTTCGAACCCACGTCGCGCACCTCTGACTTTCGAAAGTTATATGACTATTCGAAATTATGTGCGTATTAATTGACAATAATGCCTCGGAGAGCACGTTAAGCCGTCGGTCCCGGCTGCCATGAACATCGATAGCAGTCGTTATTGAGAGTGTCGACACAAAAGATCCCACTGTGTCGAAGTGTCGCCGGTCTGCACTGACTAGCCCCCACATAAGATACATACATACCAAAATTTATGTGAATGGCTTTCGAATATAGCGTCCTATTTATAGTGTTAACACATTCAAATATTATTTGAAAAGAATTGTGCGCATTGCTAATTCACGCCTATCATACGCTAATTTGGCTGGACTATGTATGTATAAATCCCGATGAGACTTATGAAACAATGTACAATACTAATAGAATAATTCACCTTTCTTCAATAATTTAATTCGTTATATAAACATTATTTCGTCGTTTACGTGTACCCATCCCTTATAAATGTTTTTTCTTGGAAAGGCGATTTGTTTGATCTTTAATAATACTCATTGTGTATCGTTCTCCGTCCTTGTTTCAGTAGCAATTAGAAGATTGATGTTTCCACCATTTGCTTTGTCCTTGCATATCTGTTGTAACTGAAGTATAATCAGGATTCGGGGAAGGACGTTTTAGTGCTCAGGACCTATAAAAAGGGACATGTATATAGAAAAGGAAATGAAAGTATGGCAAATTATTTATTTTTAGTTGTCGTCAGATTTATGAGTCTTCGCCTGATGTCAGGCTGATTTCACTTATGCTTGATGTTCAGCGACCGGTATGTGTGGAAAACCTTGTAAAAACCCCAAGGGAGGCCTATGTCCAGCAGTGAACGTCTTTCGGCTGAGATGATGATGATGATGATGAAGCAACCATTTCAATTATTACCATAGAGAAAAGTGGCACGTGTTGTACCAAAAAAATTGCTGTGTAAATAAATTTAATAAAATACACACACATTAGGGTTCCTTATTTAATCAATCACAGTGAAGAAGTTATTAAAATACGACAGCATAATGATAAATTTGCTGCCTCGCCCTAAAATATGGGCATATTTTTTACGATTGTTGAATGATGATATGATCAATCGTAGATGACACATTAAACTTGCATTACTGATATTTATGTAGATACGTGGGTAGAGGCACATTTCACCCACATTTTGGCAGCTGTAGTTTAAACTCCACGTAACAGAAAGCAAGCTTATTGTCAAGATATCACAATCAAAATACTTATACATACAGGGCTAAAGAGGCTGTTCTGATATTTATAGAATACAAATAAGTATTATAATAAATATAATCTATAGGATGTTTGTGATAACTGCAATACATAATATCTTTCCAATACATTACTTTTATGGGGGAACATCGTAAAATGTAATGAGAATGTATTGGTACATTGATTGAATTGTTGTTCTCTTTTATTTATTTGTTGTATATATTACACTGAGATAATTTAAGCTGAGCCAACAAAATTGTTGGATTGAAAAGCGCATTTTCAGGATACCGTAACCTTATAGTAAAATTAGATGATTCCTTTTTTTTTCTTACTTTAAAAAAAGACAACTTCCCGCTCTAGGAATAAATTCTGTGTCGCGGGGGACAATACAAACATTCAAACAACGGACACAAAGAACACCCAGACTCGGAACAACCATTTGTGGATCACACAAAGTTTTGTCCCGTGTGGGATTCAATCTTCAATTCAATCAAATTAAAAAATCGGTTTTAATAGACTAACTAACCATTACCCATAAATAATATTACATATTTAACAGATTTACTGGAGAAAGAACTATAATCTCGCTTATCCAGAAACCTCTCTAAGTATTGGAACCAGTAACGTTATTACCTGATACGCTTATATTTGATGTACGATATGATTTTGGTCACCCACTGCTGCTACGACAGTAGCGTAGCCGTAGCAATTCGTAGCATATTAGCGTAGGCCGAAATCAGGCGCTCGTCGAATTCACGGATAAAGTTTGCACTGCCTATATGCTCTACGCATTGCGTAAATACTGTCTACATTCTGCTTGCGTAGCGTAAACCTTGTTTTGTTGCGCTGCCCACATACCCCAACCAACATTATAGAGGATAAACGAGATAAGCCTGGCAGTGTTAACTGTTTAATATACCGTAATATACATTGACCAAGTCTGGCTTGACAGACTTTACACGCTTATGAGGACATTAGATTTTGCCCGTGGTTTCACTCGCGTTTATGTAGGTATTGTCCATAAATTTGTATCCCTCGAAAACAGGAGTTAATTAAGGCGTAAAAGTGTAACTAATAAACAATCTCACATTCCTATTTATATTATTAGTTAGGTTAGTTAGTATTTTTTAATATTATGGTTTACTTACATATAAAATTACTCTATTTTTTATATTTAAATTAAGCGATAACTTACATTTAAATATGTCGATGTCTTCGAAATATTGATGTATTTATGAGTGGTCTCTGCCTACCCGTCCAGAAAACAGTAAGTAAGTTTACTTAGGCAGTGAATCAAAAATTTCTTATTATTAATACTCAACTTTTAGGCGGCATATCAAGATGAAATATATATCAGATTTTAAGTTAGATATCCAGCAATACAACTGTGAAAACCGCATTTGTATTGCTGGATGATCGTTTTCTCGTGATGCGTTTATAAACACACAGACATACAAAAAATACGAGACTACAAATACAATTATATTATATTACTATAGTTTCACCTTAGTCTATAGAATGTATTAAAACATTTAAAAGAAAAACCTAAATAAATTAATATTATCAGATCTGAAATTATGCCACTCATTTGCGACGTTGCCAGTCGGAACAGGGCCCAAGGCATAAACGCTCGTAGCTGAATGAAAAGGAATGGACGAGGTAAGCATACGAGCCTCCGAAATTCTATCTTACTGTCTTACATGCAGTAACAGTGATAGTCTTATAACAGTTGCCTGTAAGTGTACTGTCCTAAATATTACCAGTTACCATGGTTACCAGTAACATTCCCACAGTCGTCTGAAACCAGCAGCAATAAAAAAGAAAACAAAATCTATCCAGTTACTTAGAAAAATGCAACACCACTTTATTCAATCTGGGAGATTACGATCGGCTATAAAAGTAAGCGCAAGCTTATGGCTCGCGACCAACGACGCAGGCGGTGTGTCGAGATGACCATTTAAGTTACTACGCCATTTGTGCAATTAAAATAATTGCGTTGCGGGAATGAAATTGACAGTGACATTAATTACCTACGCTTGTAAATGAGCAATTAGTTTGTCATTGCAATGCTAAAGTGGCCAACTCGCCAATCCTCGTGAGTGTTGTGTTTGCGGGTTCGAAAGTACCTACTTACATCGTAAAATCAAAGTTTGTAAACGATTAGTGACGCAGTGGTACTTTCATCTGCTGGTAGAAGAAGTAGAAATGTGTGACGGCAAGCAAAATGAAAACCGTATATTTAAAAAAATATACGATTGTTTGATTGAATGTCGATCCGTGAGTTGTGTATCGATTATAATTCAATTAATATATTCGATACATTGATTAAAGCGCTTTTATTTCCCTTCGTAGTTGCCGATGGCTTTGGTAATATATTTCAGTTTGTTGCGTCAAGTTTTGAAGCGATATTCTACTATGTTTATAGTTATTTTTTCAAGTCAAGTGCATTAATTTTATATAATAATGTAGTAGTTTATTATGAACAGGAAGATAATGCCACTTTATACGTTTGTTACGATTTTTTGATTAAGTTTTGTGGTTATCGATAAAACTAGACATGTTGATTGTTTATCCCCAAAATTACATCTACTCTTTCTAAAATAAATACAAGAGAAATCGCGGCTAATTTGTAGAAAGCTTTAAAACGAGAAAATAATAATTTCTTGTTGCTACAGCCGTCTTGAATTGCATAACTATTTCTAACCAGAGAGGCACGAACCAATAAAATCAATAAATTATTGAACGAAGAAAATAAAGTGAATTTTGTATAGACTTTATCCCGTATGGAATGCAAGCGTACCTTTATACATTCTTAGGTACAAATTATATTTCCTGAATTCAACTGGGATTGCCAATCAAATCAATATAGAACGATCGAATCTACTTTATATAAAGTGGTGGAGGCGGCTGCGGTGAACCGGAATGAAATTTTAAGAGGCATAAATATACCTTGGCCTTTAAGCGCGCATCGACTTTGTAATATTTTTAGATAACGTTTAAAATTTAATTTACTCGACGCTGTAGTTAATTGATGAATTCGAAAAGCGTTTTAAACTTGGTTTGTTTTTGTTGCTAAACAAATCGAATAACATTGTAACTCAAACAACAATGTTGCAAAGTAAATATTAATATAATTATTCGGACGCATTGTATCTATTTTGGATTCTAGTTCAGTCCAGTCGTGTAAGAAGGCTTATGTTGGGCCATCTTAAGCCTTATTACATTTAAAATAAAAAAATCAGTTTTGCGAGCATAAACCGATCACACACAGGAAGCAATTGAGTTTGCTGTCGGTGAACGATAAGGTATAGGTGTTGATATATTTTTACTGTATTCGGTGTGGTTTCACGATACCGTCTTTTTTATACAATCTAGATAGCAAAGAAGCATTACTGTACAGTTGATGTAATGATGAAAGTGGTCGCCTCATCATTGCCACTGCGTCGAGTGTTATGGATTCGTTCCCCATACGGGATAAGAATTTGTGGGAACCACAATTGTTCCAAGTCTTTGTAGCTATTCTTTGTGTGCGTTGTTTTAATGCTTGTTTTAATACTCCGCGGATTTTGTTACCTAAGGACACTGGATTACCACCGGTATCTGTTCGTTTCCCGCACAAGTCAAACAGCATGAACATGGATGTTTGTCTTGGTCTGGGTGTTTCTATGTATAATATGTACAAATGTATTAACGAAAAAAAAAAATGCCTGTTTACCCATTGTCTAGTACCGATAGTACAAGCTCTGCTTAGTTTGTTCTAGATGGTGTTGTGTGTATGTGATAGAATATTATTATTGTTATTATCTCGCCTTCTGTTACGTGGAATCTAAAATCATAGTTGGTGAAATATGCCTATGATACACGTTCCTCTGCTCACATCTTTGGAGATTTAGGTGTTTTGTGATCGTCACACTATGCATGTATGTTGAATACATATCCTAATGAACTCTAACATACATATATTATACACTTCCACATCTTCGGAGATTAAGGCGTTAGATTATGTATGTAAACTGTCGTAAATACAATGTGTGAAAAGCACAAAATCTTTAAATCACTTTCGCAAAAACATTGCTTTATGAGTTACAATGTTCCTCGAAACAAGAACCGATATTACTTTTAAGAATGTTCGCGTTGAATTGGATCTGTTTGGAGTTTCGTAGTATCTAGTCAATTACAAAGTTTTCGTAAATTAGTATCTCGTGATAAAGAGACTTGCCTTACAATATTGGATGTCAATTTGTTAGTAAGTTCAAAGAACATGGTGCTACATCATGCTTGTATATCTTTGAAGGTAGGCAGAGGTGAATCAAACCAATTTTTGATTAGGAACGATTAGATCTTGCGTAATTGAGTTAAAACCTACTGATGTTCATTGAATTTCCTACTAATCTATTTCGTTAAAGAAGCGAAGGCGCTTACCAATATTGTTCTATTCGGATATCGAACAATAAATCTATGATATCAAGGCAAGTACAATCAAAAGCAAATATTTGTCTCATGTCGTTGCTTTTATTGCCAGCAACATAAGTCGATACACATATGCCAGATTTTGATTTGCGCTATCGTTCAAAATTATGTGTTTTTTTTATAATGGTAATATTTTAAAGACATTTAATTTAATCATAGATTAAAACTAAAAATTCATAATATACTATTACAAATTAGTTTAATATTTAGCTATTTTTGTTGCTGACTGTACATGACCCAAGTACTCTTGGCATAGGGTGCATTTGCAAATTCATCGTACGGACTACTACCACGGGTAGCTTGCGTCAGCCGTTTACACAAAACATACAACCCGCACAAGTGCCTCAACTTGCATGTGTTATACGACGTGACGTGTATAAAAGCCATATTAACATTGTTAACTGTCTATCTTAATAAATAAAAGTATTATACCTCAAATATCCTGGTACATAAGGACAATTTTAAATTAATTATCGCATTTTTGAAGCATTTGGTAGCTCCTTGGTGGTGTAGCGATAGTGTATGCACCTGCTGTGCCTCAGGTCTCAAAGTCAAAGTCAAAAATCTTTATTTTCCATAAAATAGTGCAAACAATTCTTGGACACGTCAATTAACTATATAAAATATATTAGTAAAAAAAAGAATAACAAAGTGAGAAACAAATTTGCATTGAAAAAAGCTCATAGAATTTCATTGAATACTCATGGAATTGCAAACATCATTAAAGTTAATCGTACTTATGTCCTCAAAGTGTCCGTATAGTCAGCTTAGCGTGGGCTTGTGACCGGCCCCACGCCACGACCGGATGCCGCTGTAGCAACGGACTCTCCGCTGTAGCTTGTTCTCGGTTACGATTCCTTAGTCAGCCAAAGCGGTATTGAGATTTTCTGTCAAGCAATTCTCAGTAGCAGGACAGAGTCTAGTATTGTGCCTGATAAACGGCAACAGACTAGCCCGTACTACATGAAACCTGAAACTACAAGTAGCGACATAATGGTGTAATATAACTCTGCCTACGTCTAAGAATGAGAGTAGGTATATATACAAGCTACTTTAAAACATTAAATATATTCCATTTCGGCTAACTGATTGCCGAATACCAATTAATACTTTCGGAAGCTTATATAAGAGCGTTACGAGGGCATTACGAGTTTTATAATTTAATTTAGGCGTTTTTCCTTCACGTTCGTGATTTATTTCAACTGAAATTAATCGCCGCGGTCCTTCCCTGCTATCTGTGTGCACGCTTTGTTTCATTACCGCTGTCACGGGATTCTGACATATTGTGTTAAAAATAAACGATGATGCTGAAATAATGGAGACGGAATTAAAAATTATTTTTAAATGTTACGATGCGAATGCATTTTTGAAATGATTTATGAGTGTAAAGCTCGTATTTTCTTTGTTATCAAGTTTTTGACATATTACGCGTATCCATCAGCGAAGGGTTCAGCTAACTCTTTCAGAATATAATATAACATGAGCCTCTTCTCAGTGTTAGAAGAGCTAGGCCATAGTTCACTACACCACTGGCCCAGTGCGGGTTATCAGACTTCATATATCATCGAGAAAATTATAGGGAACTCTCAGATATGCAGGTTTCCTTACGATATTTTCCTTCAGCGTTAAAGCAAGCGAAACTAAAGAAATATAAAACTATTATTTAATACACGTTATTTTACTGTTTGCTATATATTTAATTTTATAAGTCCATGACTGTAAAACATAACATGCTATGTATTATTTGTTATTGATTAACGACTAAACCTAAAAGGGCGTTCCCACTCTTGGTAAACTTGCACATGTAATCAGTACAACTAAATCGCATATATACCCAAAGCAAGTAAATTGCATATGTAACATGATGCTACTTGCGTCATTTTACATATGCAAGATAGTAAGCAGTAGCCAGCGTACCTGCGCCGTGTACAAGCACCTTTACATCACACCACATTACATAAAAGTGAACTGTTTTTATGACCTACTACTGACGCACCGGCTAGGGTTGAACTCATCGAGCACAACAAAGACATCGCATAAGTGCTTCTAGACTTGTAGTTTTGTTTTAGTTCGAAGGTCAGAATAGAATAAAATAAAATTATATTTATTATCTTACCATCACAGGATAGAGAGATTGGTGTTTGTTATATGTAAACTAGATAATACTTAGTTAATAATAAATCATTAAATAAAAACGCAAGAAAATATACTTATATCAAAATTACTATAATTATGAATTGAAAATGGTTTTCATCGACAGGAAAACAAAAAGTTTATGCTTATTTATTTTCGTTTCTTGTAAGTAACCCTCCACGGAACAATATCAAACCATTTTGCTTTATTATTAATGAACGAAATTTAATTATGACTAATCCGAAACTACATTAGTAGTTCAGAAATAGAGTTATTACGTGAATCACACTGAAGCGCGTGGGTGGCGACAACCGAATGACGTCAGCACTGCAGTGCTGTCAGTTGTACTGCTACGTTAAATTGGCTAGAGGGTATGAGTCTCGCTTCTCTACTTAGTAATATTTATTATTCCGTGTTTACAGTCTCACGACTTGGTTTGCTGACACATACAGTGTTGCTACAAAAAAAGCGCACTACGTATTTATTGACTGCACGAATAGCGTAGTGCTTTTAGTGGTCGCCTCACCACTGCCGCCGCGCCGAGTATTGTCGGTTCGATCCCCACACGGGACAAAACTTTGTGTAATCCACAAATGGTTGTTCCGACTCTGAGTGTTCTTTGTGTCCGTTGTTTGAATGTTTGTGAAGTCTCCCGCGACACAGGAATTCATCTTATTGCAGGAGTTGTCTTCTTTAAATTTGAATTGGAGTATTTTTATTTGAAGGATAGATGAGGCCCTCGCATGTTATCGTGCTCCTCTAAAAGCAGTCACCGGAAAGCAATTCGTAAACCGTAAGAATGTGAATTATGTCTTCCTTATGAAAACCATTAAATACTAATATAGTACGTTGCAGATTTGAAATGTATAGTAGTCGAATAAATATCAGTATATAAGCATACGTAACGACTCGTATAATGGCAACTGGGACAAGCTAGAATATAATTATTCAAGCCAAATATTTAAACATAAAGCATCAATGTTTAAAACCTCAATGAATTTTCTGTTAACTGCAGGACTTAAAGCTATCATTGCATGAAATGCAAATGGAAACCATAAAACCGAGCGGAACAGCAAACATTTTAGCAGCAGCCCCAAATACAGTTACTAGAGCCGAGTGGCCATCATATTTCTGCCGTAATATTGTTATCAAACCAATTTAGTCACAACTGCAGCGATCAAAGCTACAAAACTAGTTACACATCGAGTCCGCAGTCAGTAGTAATTGTTATAGGGACGGCGACGCTATGGCGACACTACAGTTAGTGGTGCACAAAATATCTGATACAAATCTAGTAAGCCATTACAACCTAACATAGAGCATAAACGTTTTACGACACAACGTACATTTGACAGGAACTGTACTTTTCATTTTCATGTACGTTGTCGCGACAGCGCACTGTACTGACTGACTACATAAACAAAAAGAGAAATGTGCTCTGTTGTTTTTATTGCGACGCGACTTTTACAATTTCGCGAATTCGTGAGTGGAACGCTTCGAGGCGAATTACATAAATCGCTGTGATCTAAAACCAGCGCATATTCACTTGAGTATTAATAAAATGGTATAGTTTATGGTTAGTTTTACGTTTTATTAGTACGTCATGCATACAAAATTGTAGTAAGTATTAAATAAAACAGCAAAGTTTGTATATTGTTTTCATTCTTTAAGTTTCTTCGAAAATAAAATACAACTTAATACTATGTACTTCAACACTAAATGATCTTTACTGTCTTAATATATTTCGATGAGATATCCTGCTGCGTAAATATCGATAGTACAATTCTGAATATTAATTAATTATTAGTATCGTCTGTTTTCGATGACATTAGCAGTGCTGTAACTATATTAAAGTAACCCTAAGATTCAATTGACATAAAAAATAGTGTAAGTTTTTAAAGAATACCTATTTTACTAAAGAATACAAAATTTGAAGAATACCTATTTAAAATAAATGAAAGAGCACTGGCTACCTTACCACAGTTCAATATAAATGCAAACAAACGACTAAAATAACCAAAAGTTAATAGAACAATGCAATAAACTTTAATAGTTCACATTTTTATAGCATACAAATCTATTCATAATTTAAAAATAGTACGTTACACAATACACATTCATAAAAGTGGCGCTGCAATTAATGATGATTACATTCGCATATACCGCGAATGGCTCTAGCCTGCCAATGATCATGGTTTGATGTCAATAGTTGTTATTTATCCAAACAAAACAAACGGCTGAGTGTTTATGTGTGTCTATGTATGTGCTATGTAACTTCTCTTTGTTCACTCAACAGGTAAGTTTGTCGCTCTATATTGGCATATTACCACACCATTTATTTTTAAAAGCTTAATACATTGTACGATAAGTAAAAGCTTCTGGTAATTGTGTTAGTAGATCATTGATTGGTCAAAGTGACGTCAGCATCAGCACAAGTCACACTAAATTTTGAATAAGCACAAGTCTCTATGCTCATCATAAGATCATGGATTTGGTTGTCGGGTTTTACCAACTATCTATTGAGATTTTGGTTTCAGTGATAATACCTAGTCTGCAGGTGGCAATAAGATTGCCAAGCACTAGGAATATGAGTTGGTTTATAAATTCGGGTTAAAACTTTTTTTAATAAACAAGCCTATTGTTATGTTATGTAATAAAGAAAAGAAATTATGTTTGCCTTTTAGTATTCATAAAATGCATTTCTTGCTGTAGTAACTTTCTAAAATATACCATTACGCAGATCGTTTACAAAACCGCGTTTTTATACAAACACATATATAAACGTCGGCCGCAAGTTAAATACATAGTATATAAGGGAGTATAAAAGCAACGTGACTTATTAGAAGTTATTTGAATAGAGATCTTGCTTCTAGAAATAGTGTAGTTCTTTGTGCGGGCAGGGGATTTTGTCGACGACATTTTCACGTCGGTAAAAGCACTTAAGTGAAAATTGTGTAAAATATAAAATACGTTCGTGTCGGTTTGCTACACCTGAATATGTTATTTCACCAGAGAATTCCTTCACTTCTTGTTAGAATTGAGAGTATGCGACGCACGAACTTCAGTACAATTTACTTATTATATTCATCAAAGAAAAACCTCTTTTGTATCGTTTTGCTGCGAAACTTATTTCCTTTAAGATACTTAAGACTGCAGTTCGGTTACAAAAAATTAAGGCTTTCTAATGTTATTGCCATACTAACATAATAGTCTTGTTTTTACGAAAAATCATATTTAACAACAACAACCGTTATGGTTAGAACGCTTAGAAATTACAGTTAGAATTTGTTTTTTGTTGCATGCAGTTTTATTTATATCCTATATTTACGACCCCCACTGGTATACCGTGGATAGTGGATAGATATTACTGCGGAACAATATCATTCAAATGTTGATGCAAACAAGATACAGTCGTGTAATTTTTGTGTGCATATCACTGCATTTAAGATCAAACGAGAGTATTTACGCCTTTTTCTGTAAAGCAATATTAGGTAGCAGCTACACGAAGTATGAATGTAAGGAGAGATCACATTAAGGCTGTTCTGTATTTAATTATTATACAAAGGCTGCAGCTCACCTGATATTAAGTGGTACTTTATTTACAGGATAACTCATTGTTTCTGGACACGATAATTTTATTTTGCGTATAATAGTGACGAAATTGACAAAAAACATTTAGAGAAATACATATGAGGTACAGTTCATATCATATAATCATACGTGAAGGTCTTTGTAAATACGCCTTGTGAATGATAAAGTGCTAAAATGGCTAATCAAATAGTCGTCCTCTGTCATGTAGATGCCCTTGGCAAGAGCTGATCCAAAATCTTTAGTTATTGATTTTAGAAGTTTAGATCGTGGGAGAGCCACGCTTTGGCACGAATTTGCTGGCTCGACCGGGGTGATACCACGACCTCATAGAAAACCGACGTGAAATAGCGCTTGCGTTGAGTTTCGTTGAGTGAGTGAGGGTTTCGGAGGCCCAATCCCCTCCCCTCCTCCTTCTGGGGGAGGAAGGCAAATTTAAAAGGCCGGCAACGTATTTGTGACTCCTCTGGTGCTGCAGGTGTCCATGGGAGGTGGTAATCGCTTACCATCAGGTGATGCATCAGCTCGTTTGCCTCTTATACCATAAAAAAAAAGAAACAATTCGTCCTAAGAGTGTGTAGTGTTCAAATAATACTATTTGTAAATAAAAGGAAATATTAGGCAAGTTTTTTATTATTAGATTTGCACTACTCAATTTTCATTTTATATTATAATTATGTTGTGTATATTTTACGCTCCTTTTTTGCTGATTCCTCGATGCTAAAAGTCTTTATCTGCACTTTGCGACAATTTCCAGCATCAACAGACGCATTGCTTCGTTTTTCAGTATTTGCCGCCTGTGTCCCTCAATAGATCCTAAAAATACAATACGCATCATGCTGATCTTTTACACGCTCAACTAAAGGAGTTCGAGTAAAATACACGTTAGCCTATAGGATTAATCTTTTAAAGCTTGGGAGGTGTTTACGTCTCGAATGACGTCAATAGTTTTACCTGAATGTTTGACATTTATATGTAATTCAACTCCAACTTCACAAATATCAAGGTCATTGTTAAAATATATATTCGAGTGGTATTTTTAGCTTATCCATAAATATAGATTTTACTGCAGTACAAATCTGGTATACTTACGAAACAGCAAATTGCAAATTCGATTTTCACTCTGCGTAAGCTTTGTGCTATCTCAAGATAGATTATCTGGGTAACAATATACTTTGTAACTAAGCCCTGTAAAACAAAGGGAGCCATTGTTTTTTTTAACGACATTAAAAAGAAAATTCTGCTAGGTATCTAGTTCTCCACAGCGTAAATACACTATACACGGACGTAATACAATTAAATAATTTAGAAGGAAGCCGCTCTTACAGCGTTATACTATAAAAGCTCGAGGAGATATATGCGGCCATTGTAATTCTTTAAGCGCCAGTCCTATTTGCGACTCTGGTCTGGCTTTAGCCATGCATGGAGCCACACAACAGGCGACTTTTATATAAAAATGGTATAATGCAAATCGGAAGATATACAAAGTAGTCTTGTGATCGATAGAACTGCAAAATACAGAACTGGATTCTTGTCAATATATAATTATTTGCGGGAAGCGGTTGGATGTGGGTGGCCCAAGACTGGTCTGTGTGGAAAACCTTGGGGGAGGCCTATGTCCAGCAGTGGATGTCTTTCGGCTGAGATGATGATGATGATGATTATATTTATTTCTAAAATGTGTATACAATACATAAACATGTAGGTTTTTAGTTTTAACAGATTATAAGGACCGATAAATATGTATAAGTTTGTGAGGATGGATGGATGCTTGTTACTCTTTTACGCAAAATCTTCTAAACTAATTGCGGTTAAACTTTGTATGTAGATAGCTGGAGAGCTGGATTAACACATACTGTGATTTACGCGGTTAAAATTGCGGAATGCAGCAAGTTTATAATATAAATCTACGGAGACTCTTAACTAATTTTCTCTAATACTTTTGCCTATAATGTATTTGAAACCCCAGGTATTATAAGCGCTTATAGACTGGTACCATGCTCGGGTTACCACTTACCATCAGACGGGTTGCTTGGGTTGTTGGGTTATATAAGTAGCCATATTAACAAAACTATTTAAAAATGACCACCATTCCAACTCCTTGTTAACTAATCGGTATTGCTTAATTTATTATAATATTCGTTGTAGCAACAAGTCAAGAATTACGTTACTTGTTGCATAACAAGTCTGAATAAAATCTACCTGGCAAACAAATGTAATCGTTCGACGAGACAGTTCATAATTTATCAATTTTAGACGTAAGATACGATAGTGATTCAGTCGCTCCGTTTGTCATACTTTGAGTTGAAAAAGTTTGATCATTTATTACGAAATTTTTATTATGTTTGTCTAAAATAAAAATGACAAAAGTTTGCAGGCGAGGTCTTTGTAGGCGAGGGTCCAATTAATATGCCGATATCGGATCTTTGTTGTGATAATAAGTAAAAGTTTTGAGGTAAAATTGGAAATTTGCCGCTCAATATATTTCGTTTTCCATTTATATTATTATAGGCTATAATAATAACTTACACGGCGCTGGAATCTCGCCAAATGTATGTTAATTTTTCTTTTTATGAACTTTAATGTTATGAGTTGAATTTATTTCATTTATCAACAATTATCCTGAATATGGTTGCTTTGACATGTCTGAGTGTGCATAAAATCGTTATATTTGTCTATATTAATATTATAAAGAGGGAAAATTTGTATTTTTGTTTGTAATAAATAAACTCAGAAAAAGCTGGATTGATTTTGAAACCTCTTTTACCATTCGAGAGCTTTATGTAACATATGCTATATAACATAACGCTAGGAGCCACAGGAGCGGAGCAGTCATCACACATGCGGGTGAAATCGCAAGGGCAGATGGTTATTAATAAACAAGCTTCTGTTTTTGTAAACATAAATAAATACATAGGCTTACTTCTGGTTATTGTTCTCTAACAGGCAATTTCCAAATAATGTGTTGCTACGCAGACGTAAGCTTAGTGAATAAACTAATCAATCCTCGGTCGTGTAAAAATAACACGAAGCACCGAAAGTAAGTAAGATTAAGATTAACTTAATAGTTAAGCAGATTGAAACTAAATAATTTATTTCATAGAATTATCTACTTATTTATTCATCAGATATCCACCGAGTAGGCTATAAAACAGCTCTTTGTAGTCATAGACTAGCCTATTAGACGAGCCAATTACACTTTTATCTAGATTAAGTCTAAGATTATATACTGATATTTATACCAAACGATGACTAGAAGAGAAACTTTTTGTGGCTAGACCAAAAAGTATAATATTGTATTATGATTTAAATATCACACGCTACTTATTTAATATATTCGTATATCGAAATCATCAGCCTACATATCACTATTATTATGCCATTTCTTACAATAACATATTCTAAGTATATAGGTTCACTGCATAGATGGCGCCATCGTCTGGATCGTCTGGATTACATTACGTTACATTGCCACTGACAGTCCACTAAGTATTGCAGATTTAATCCCCACACGGGAAAATATTGCGTGATCCACGTATAGTTGGGTTTTCTTTGTGACCGTTGTTTAAATGTCTGTATAGTCCCCCAGGATACAATAATTATTCTTTGCAACAGGAGATGACTTAAAAAAAGTTAATTTGAGTTTGAGTGTTTATTGTATTCGTTGTTTGTAGTCAAATCATGCTCTGTTTTTGATATTTAATACTGTAGTAACATATAGCCTTATCACGGCTATCTTGCACAACTTAAGTAGGTACATAAGCCAGGTGAGGTTACTAAGAACTATCAAGTCCTGCGAAACCTCGATGTACCGGGGCGCGTGTCATTAAAATGATGATATCTCTAAAATATTTAGTTCATACTAAACTTATATTCTATACAAAATGGCGAACATGATTTGGCTCTCAAAGTAAGCTAAATCTCCATATCAAATATCACCGAAATCGATTTAACAGTTTAGCCGTGAATACGTAACAAGCTGACAGAGCTACCTGCGCATTTACAATTTTAGTATGAATAATAAAATAGTACTAACATACTAGTTCTTCCAAGAAATATAATTCCATTTTGACTGTTAGTAGCTTTTTACCTATTTTATATTATGTAATATACAGGCCACATGGAAAGCGTGGGCACTTTAAAATCTTTGAATATAAAACACAATGTGTTCTATTTTCATAGATTTGGAAGTGTATTCAGTACTGCTGACATGAGACAGAGGCTGTGAATGCGATTGGTGTGCATGCAGTTCGATTCCCGAGTCGGGCAAATTGTTATTGGATTTTTCTGTCAAGAAATTCTGAGTCGGCAGTCAGCACGGCTAAGTCTAGAACATTGCTTACTAGAGAGCAATAGGCTCGACCTCTATTACGTGTGATCTAAAACCATATCTATTGCAATGTTGGTATAATTCGAGGTGTATTATACCACATTGCACCAAATGTGGTCTTAGATATGCCTCCTCCTTTGGATATAGGCGCAAGACTCTGCATGCATATATATTGCAGTTGTTAGTTAAACCAGAATCCCTTGTTTGCCGCGGAGTAGAGCGCAATTTCTCATAATAAAAACTGTTCAAAATAGACTTCCAATCTAGTCTCAATGTAGCACAATAGGCATTCTCCTAAATTAAAATAAACGGCAAATGTGAACATAGATTGCCTTTAGTTCACGTTTCAGTATATAAGAGTAGATCAGAACTCTATTTTAAACAGTTTTTATAACGAGAATACGTCCTCAAATCACACAAAAGTGCGCGGCGTATTGTCTGTCTGCAATTGCCTTTATATATTATTTTCATGCCAACCTACAAGTACATGACGGCCATAAGCTTTTGTATGTTACTACCCTCTCTTTATATTAACGTATAATATTTTATTATTCTCTAGTTTCGGAGCCACAAACATGCTGCAAATATCTCTCAAGGGATTCAAACTGCAACTACTCGACAGCTATTTAGTATTACCACTTTGTGGTTATTTCTGGAATACTTACGATTGAATTTCTGTTAGCTTATTGGCCACTGCTTTTATCAATATCGAATGAACAGACTTTGTTCATAGTTTATTATAAGCTTACGTATACTGCAGATAAAACTTAAATGTAGATTTAATTGCTTTAGTGTTAAAATAAAATAAAAATATGCATTGATTCAAGCTTGTATTTCGAAGTTTTCGAATCGGTAAACACAGTTGTATTACATGCGGATTTTACCAGTTATGTTTTCAAGTACCACGTAATGGGGGCGAGTCTATTGCCGTCTACCGGGAATATTCCTTTTGCTAATGAGAAATATTTCTAATAATAACTGAATAACATCGGAAAATCAACCTGACCTCATGATTGTATGCGTACATACACGCAAACCTATGAGGCACAGGATTTGTTTTTTCATTTAATAGAAAGACAACTACCGTTTTAGGAGTATGTTTGTGTCGCGGGGAACGTTATAAATATTCAAACAACGGACACCTAGATTCAGCACAACCATTTTTGGATTACACAAATTTTTGTCCCGTGTGGGATTCGAATTCCACAAAACTCGGCGCAGTGGTAGCGGCGATGTGACAACTGAAAACACTATGCCATCTATCCATCTATGGCAGGCATGCGAAGTCTGAAACATCTTATAGTACACATGTGGGCTCTAAATAAAATACAAAAAAATTATTTCCATATAGGTACTTAATATATGGCATAAAAAATTAAATTAATATTTATACAAAGATTTTCTTTTTCATACGCTATGGCTAAAAATAAATATAAACCATTAAAAAAATCGTATTTAATACAGATTATACAGACATCAGCATATTATAACACATTATATTATTTCGGATATATAGCATACCAGCTGTACCGCGGTATTACCCGCGTCAGTGGTATTTGTGGTTACTGCACCGCTCCCGTGAGCCGTAGCGTGATGTTATATAGCCTATGTCCTTCCCAGGGTCTCAGGCTATCTCCATTCCAAATTTAATCAAAATCGGTTTAGTGGATTGAGCTTGAAAAGGTAACAGACAGACCGACAGACAGAGTTACTTTCGCATTTATAATATTAAGTAAGGAAGTAAGGATATGTATATTTACGAATAAATATGGGTATTTATATGCAGAAGAAGTAAATACTACCTAGAAAACTTATTTCAAAATTTTTATTATAGGCTCTCAGTAGCTCTTATATAAGGTAGTTTACGATTGCCCATTCTTAACGCGACACTCAGTATAATCATTATTGTCATTTGATTATGATTTACCTTTACGGCTTTGGAATGCAGCCCACATAAGCTTAGCAAGCCTTTGAAAGGCTTATCGGCGAGTACAAAGCTGTAACCTGTGAAGGATCCCCTAAGAGCTTTAATTAAAACTGGGATAAATCATAACGGATTCACTCCATTGAACACGATTCACTCCATGGTTGCACAATACTAGTTCAATAATGTACTGAAGACTGTATATAGTGATGGTTTACTAGATCTTGGTACAATGTCTTCAACTATCGATGAGCGATTTTCATGTCTGCACGGATGGCGTAGTGCTCTAATTGGTCGCCTCGCCACGGCCACTGCGCCAAGTGTTATGGGTTCAATCCCTACGCGGGCCAAAAACTTGTGTAATCCACAAATAGTTGAACAGAGTCTGGGTGTCATTTCGCACTCTTAATAAAACAGCGACTTAACTCGAAATTTGAAAGTAAGGCAATTTGGACTCTAATTGTATATGCTAAATTCTAATATTATGTTTGTGTTAAATCATTGCAATAGAGTTCAAATTTGTTTAATCCAAAATACTGAGATAAGTCTCTGTTTTATTAAGAGTGCGATTTGTCTGTTTGTTCGTAGTTTAAATGTTCGTAAAGTCCCCCGCGACACAGGTTTTATTCTAGTGCGGTAGTCTTTTTTAATAAGAAAACAAAAATAAAGATTCGGTTTTTTTTTATTTTGACTTGATTGACTTATATAATTATTTAAATGCGCCACTTGCATTTGCGCACTAATGTATTCGTATGTTTGGATGCAACAGCTCACACCTATGTCGCACCTAATGTTATGGTTTTGAACGTCAAAACGGGATAAATACATTGTAAAATAAATAAATAATTCACTTCTTGTTATAAATACTAATATTATAAGGCCTGCCGCAGAAGGCATATAATTATATAACAATAATATAACAGCCACTGCTGGGCACGGGCCTCTTCTCAGTGTGAAAAGGGTTAGTAAGCTACAGTCCACCACGCTCGCCCGGTGTAGGTTGGCAGACTTTACGTATCTTCGAGAACATTATGCATTATGCAACATGCAGGTTTCCTCTCGATGTTTTCCCTCACCGTTAAAGCAAGCGGCGATAATTAAATATTTAATAAAAGGTCAGAGATGCGCGGCTTGGGGACAGAACTCGAATGTACATTTCAACCGCGCAGCCAACTCATAATATTTGATGAATATTATGATATTATAATTTACTAATTATAATAACATAATATTATTATAAACACCACTGCGTGGCAGTTCAATGGTCTTTCACTAGGATATCGCTGATAGAAGGCGTCTTTAGCTATATTTATGTATGTATCTCTATGTTATATTTTCACAGAATACGTAACGCGCTACATATCGTCTGTCTTCTGCGGCAGGCTTTAATCTAAAGTTGTATGATTGAATAAGCTTTTTATGTTATGTTCGTTATATTAGCATACGTCTCGCGTGTTATTAAGAATGGTGAAAGATTATAAAACATCACGGTTCAGCCTAAAAGTAAAATAGGGGAGCACTAACCATGAACATCATTTAAGGTGGATTACATCTAATCCTAACTATAATATTAATTACATTATGAATACAAATGCGAGTTGTAAGCAACTTATAATAATAATATTCTTTCTGTCTCCTTTTAAGCAATTAATGCTTGTGTTAGGAGATCCCGCTCTTCGCTAATATTATATACAATAAAAACACAAGAAATATTATGTGCGTGCGTGTGTGCGTGCGTGTGCGTGTCGTTGCCCATGTGTATGTTTATGTGCATGTGTTTAAGCCAAGTTTGCATGTGCGAATATTATTTTATGTTCTAGTAGTGCCCCTGTCTCTTCGTTGGTGAGTGTTTGTTTATTTGATACCCTTTCACGCCTTAACTACTCCAGCTATCATCATGAAATTTCGCATACCCATTGGTAGTAGTACAAAAAGCCTTTCAGCTCTAAAAAGGAAATATAATATGTATAAAAATACAGTTCCTAAGTGAAGCCGCAGGCAATAGCTTGTGGTATAATAATTCGGCAAGGTTGCAGATCGATACGTTGTATAAATAAAAACTTTGAGGCGTAAAATCGGTTCAGAAAAACTTAGTAGTCAACAGCTTGACACAGATTAAAATCTATCTTTTTATCGTACTAGCGGTGTTCTTGGTAATTCGATAATCCTGTAATTGGTGGGGGATTACTTTATATTAGTCTTTACGACTAAAGAAATAAGGTTCATTATAAAAGTATAAGTCACCTGTGCCGCAATATCGTGCTGTTAGACGTGTTATCATTGTGGTATAATTTAGTGTCATGCGATTCACATAATTACGTTTGTTTAGGATTCGTTGACCTGTGATTTTATTTAAAATGTTATTTTGTGGGTGTGTATCAATGTATAATTAAGCAATGAATAATATAATATATACCTACCCTTATCAAAATAAAGTGTTTAATGGTCATCATTTGTAATCAAGTATATATTATTCCGCGGCTTCGCTTGCGTAAATGTAGGTTTAGGTTAGGTTAGATTAAAAACAGTATCTACTTTTTCTGGATGAAAATGTCCTTTTTGGGTCCTCTGACAACATGTATGCGAAATTTCATGATGATCGGTCGAGTAATTAAGGCGTGAAAGCGTAACATTTATAATACTAGTTGGCATTGTATTTATGACAGGAGACTGTAATACAGGCACACATTTTGAACAGTTTTTTTAACGAGAATCATCTCTCAAGTATAATCATTGAGCACTTTTATTTAAGAAAATAAAACTGACTGAACTGAATTTGAACTTAATCGTAGCCCATGTGAAGAGCAGAATAACGCAACTTAAATTACGCAAGCATTTATATGCCACCATTAATTTTGAGTTAAGACAGACAGAGTGCCTGTGGCCAAATGGCTCTTGCACAAATATATGCGAAGTAACGATCGATACACACGTTTAAGTAATGTTTCCGCTGTCGGCCCGTCTCAGGGTTGTCACTGTTTACTTAGGAAAACTCCCTTCATGTCTTCGAGACATGTTCAAACGGTTTAATTCAACTCCAGTTGTAATGTGGATGTTTATGTTTGTTACTGAAGCCCACTTGAAACAGTTTAATATTCATTTAAGTTGTGTTAAGTGCAATTTATATGTGTATTGTTTGAGCACTCGTTGTGTCCGTTGTCTGAATGTTTGTAAAACACACCGCGGCACAGGTACTACTAGTGTTAGTAGTTGTCTTTATTTAAATAAAATATAAAGAAAAGAATCTTTAGGCTTTATTACACGTAACAGATTTATACTAATTGTTATATAGGCTTACGCTAATAGGGTAGTCGTCTATGTTTGATTTTGTTATTTTACACTTAAGAGTAAGTAGTAATCAAAAGAAATCTTTTTGTGGCAACAGTACCAAAATTAGTTGCAAAATAAGCAACCAATTAATATTTTAAATGCAGTTATAAGAATAAGTGGGGATGTTGTGAGAATATTTCGCTATCTCCCTCGGACAGCTACATTCAAACACATGTTACGTCACAATTTGTATCGTTCATCTTTTTCTGTCATTTGTCAAGAACCCCTTTTACCAGATTTGAAACAATAGATATTATCTATTCTCAATTAAATTTAAAAATTCTTTGTATTTTAGAGTTTGGATAATGGATGTAACTATTTCAAATTAATAATAAACAAAAATGGGCGTCATTATTCGGGTACAATACAGGTAACTTAAGTATGCAAAACTGGATTCTGTCATAGCCACGTATTGATGTCTTATTTCTTTCCCTCTCTTCTATCACTGATGGCTTTATTAGGCTTCCCCGCATATGGAGTAGCAATCCACTCATAGATTAGTACATGATTCTTTTAGAGTTCGTAAAAACTCATATACAACAGCTTTGTCCAACCGTCTGTCTTTCCGTCCGTCTGTCTGTTATACAACTTTCAACTCGAGAACCGTAAGAGCTAGAGACTCGCGGTTAACGCCATTCAACTCAGCATAGTCGATATACCCTCGAAATGACTATAACCTTTGACCTCTGACCTCAAGGTCAAGTGGTATTACGTGACATTTGCTTTTTTTTTTTATTACTTGATTCATATTTTCGAACTCTAAGATTTACGGCAATTCATTGCCGATTCCCACTTGTTTAATTGTCACGAACTCGTGATGCATTTACGTTCGGAATGAAAAGCTGAATAGACGTTCCTTTATAATAGGCAATGGTGTCGTTCAGTTTTCTAAGCTTCTACTTACCATCGCGTGTTAGTAAAGAAATCGATGTGTTCTTGACTTTTTCATACAATACTCTTGCTCCTACTATAAAAATAAAAGCATTTTGGTTTGATCCGGTAAGTACACCGAATTGTCACGTTCGGTATTCGCCTAAGCTTATCACTATATTCGGATTTCTCTATCGAGTAACTTAGGTACTCAAAATCTAAATACGAATGGCAAAATAAACATACTGTGTCATCGTAATCGATTATTGTAGCTTATAGATGTCTTCTATAAGGTATACAAATTGTCAGCCCTACACAGGACGAGATCGTATACCCTAGTGTCACCACTACGCTACGCACAGAAACTCCAGTAACTCGACTCAGTGGTGGAAAGCAAGATAAATCTTCACTAATATTATAAATTCGAAAGTAACTCTGTCTGGCTGGCCATTTGTCTGTTACCTCTTCACGGCTAAATCACTCAATCGATTTGGATAAAATTTGGTACAAAGATAGTTTAATGCATAGGCTATTTATTAATACAGGTACCACGCAGGCGAAGCTGCGCGCAAAAGCTAGTTATATATGAAAGTCGCTTGAACATTATAGGGGATTTCCACTATACTCTATAGAAGCAATCTTATAACTAACGAAATGCGAGTGTGAGTTTTCTATCGAATTTATGTTATATTTTGATACTGAAGTGACTTGTTAGTTGCGTAGCACAATATTGTGCTTATATTCGAGTGTAATTGTGAGGATTTGGGTACGATTCTCGGTTCGGGCAAAGTGTTATTTGGCTTTTGTTTAAGAAAAATCTTAGTTGCATTACGTAATATGGCAATGTGCCTTATAAACGTTAATAGCCTCACCATTAGTACATAGTACCTAAACATAGCTGGAGAAATGTAAATGTAAAACACCTCTGCTTGCCTCCTTTAAGGATATTCAGGCTTGAGTCTAAATCTTGCTTTAAAAAAGACAACACCCGCCTTATTATTAATTTCTGGATCTGGGGACTTCACAAACATTCAAATAACGGACACAAAGCACACCCAGACTCGGAACAATCATTTGTAGATGACACAATTTTTTGACCCGTATGGGATTCGAACCCATAACACTCGGCTTACTGACAGTGGCGAGGTGACAACTTAAACCACTACGCCGGCATCCGAGCAGTCAATATATTGTATGTTATAGATACAAGATGTTAGTATTTGTGTTTCTTAATTTAATAGACTGGCTAAGACTTGGAATCGTAAAATGTAATGATAATATTTAAGATCATATTTCTGATGAGTATTCGTATTTAACATAACTACCAGTATTCATCAGATATAGAATATTATTTGTCTTAATTATCTTTTCGATAAGGTTAGAGCTAAGGACAAACGAAAAACGTTGCTATTAAGATATTAATTCACTTAATGAGTTTTAAGTAATGAATCACAGTGACATATTTATTTCAGTAATACGATTACTATAATATATTGGACAGTTTATTGCTACTAATTGTGCGAAGATAATATTTTTTAGGTTCCTAAATTATATAATAGTACTAACTGCGTCCCCGGTTGCACCCGCGTTAAATGAGGTAACAAATACTCCATACTATATATATTTAGTTCTTAGACAGATACCCAGATACCATGTAGTCTCAAACTCTCCTCAATAATTATGGTATCATATATATGGACATTTTCTTCAATAGTGGCCGGCAACGTATCCATCAGTAACACCCATACTATCCAATATACGACAATATTTTGCGTTTCTATCGGCTTATTAAAATGTTGTATTCTAAAGTGTAGGTAGTTCAAATTCCACACCGTATAAAAACTGTTGATCCGAGTCTGGTTGTTCTTTGAGTCCGCTGTTTGAATATTAGTAAAGTCTCTGGCCATAGTGCAGACGTTGTATTAAAAATACATATTTTTCAATCATTTGTTATTCTACGAAGCAGGCTGTAATGAATATTGCATTCACCACAACCAAAGCTCATGAAAGTCTATCTGACATTACAAAGAACTATCGATTTCCAATAAATGTAATCCAGCATAGACATTTATAAATCTTGAAAATGTACAAAGTAGTGGAGGGTCGGGGCTTACCTCAGGTCATTGAGAGCTCAATCTCGGATTAACCGTACGCCTGGGTGTTGTTAATATGTATGAATCGACTAATTGACGTCAGCATAATCCTTAATAATAATAAATTTGTGATTGGTATGTATTGGTATTAATTGAATACGTGGTAACTAATATTGTAAAAGCGAGTTTATTTGTTTGTTACACTTTCACGCCTTAACTACTCGATTGATCAACATAAAATACAATACACAAAGGAGATAGAGTACCTTGCAACTAGAAAAAGTACTGCTTCCAATGGAGTGAAACCGTGGGCAAAATCTAGTTAAATATAATCGAAAATGTATCGAAAATGTTTATATTTGTACTCCTGTATAGGATGATTTTATAGAGATTGACATTAGACGTTGGTCGTCTGTTTCTGTTAACAGTAGACGGATTAATTGTTCATAAAGGGAAATTATATGCAGTCATGTAGAATACGGAATTAAATTACGTTCGGCATGTAGAGATTCGAGGCATGCAAGTTCCTTGCTTTGTGATCAGTAATACCAAATATTACATTTAAAGGTATTTCTATATCAATCAAATTAAACAAGAAACAGTTTGTGTCGGTGTTGACTAAATCAAAATGCCAACAATATGCCAAGATAAGATGAATGTCTAGAAACATTGATAAAATTTTTAAATTCACGATTATATATTACTACAGTAAAAGCGATGAAGCGATTAATGTGCATGTATGTGGTTGCGGATGCGATGTCCTCATCGAGTCAAAAATCGTGAAAGCTATTGTTACCTGTCAAAGTATTTCCTGTCAAAAAGTTTCAGTAGCAACAGTAATCTGAAATAAATTCCGACAGACGAAGATAGGCTCGCTTCGTATTGCGTATTACCTGAAACTATTTAATAATAATATCAGCACTGTATTGAACGGTCCAACTGCTGGGCACGTGCTTTTTTTCAGTGGTGTTGGGCTCATCACGCTGGCCAGTGAGGGTAGGAAGACTTTGCAAAATGCTTCTTATTTCGAGAACATTATAAAGAACTCTTAGACATACAGGTTTATTCACAATATTTTTCCGTTTTCACCGTTAAAGCGAACGATAATTAACTATTTAATACGCACATAATTTCAAAAAGTCAGAGATGCGCTTTGGGTTCGGTCTCAATCCTCTGTACTGTCTCCCTCTAAGCTATCACTGCTACCATACTAACCATAACTGGCAAAATAGGGGCGCTATATATGACTAGTACGTACTGTTGGCGTACTCCTTCGGGGTTAAAACCATTCTGCTTAATAGCTAACTAAGCTAGTTTAACTAAGATTTGATAAGTAAAGGTAACCTGTAACTTTCTACACGCTTTATAATCTTTATTTTATATGACGATATTATACATCTCTTGATTGCTTCGTTCGTTCTGTAGCATAAGGCTAAACTTGCGTGAGATCTCGTGAGATCATTGTAGTCTATTTCAAATACCAAGTCCCTTTTGACACTTCTTAGCACGTAACTCTGCACATTTCGTATAAATTGCTACAATAAACAATGATTACTTATGGTAGTAAAGACTTTTTAAAAATAATTATATCTATACAAAACATTATGTAATTGTTTCACAAACATAATCAATTAATAATTTCTATTGATATTAGTCTTAAATAGGTAATTTAAACATCAAAATAATAGAACATTTTACTACAATACCATGGTTACGCACTAAGGTAATTTTTATTACTTTCAGTCATAGTGACGCGACAATATGAATCGGATAAAATAGAACTAATTCGAGGTAAAAACAATTGTCCGAGAAATACTTTTGTAAATTTGTATTAGGTATTAATTATTATTACGTTGTAACGTTAAATCCCATTCTGCAAACACTTAATATATATTTTCTTTATCAAAAAATGGATTTGAAGATGCAATATTGGACGTATGGTTTAAATATTTTTTCAAAATGAATTGTGCAATTTGTTCGAAAAAACTGGATGTTGGAGAGATAATGAAATGTAATGGATGCAAAATGGGGTACCATTACAAGTGTGTGGATGTTACAGCTACTGCTTTCAAGGATGGTCATATAAAGCGTACGTTCAAATGTAATTCCTGTATGAACGTCACCAGGAGAGTCCGAGTAAGGAACGAAACTCCCGGGCGTGGTGCTGGCTCAGGAGTGGTGGCGAAGGAGCTACTAAATCGGTCTTATGAAGAGATTCTTTCTCAGGATAATGCGGGATCACAGGATTTGGATAGCGTAGTGCAAAGAATAGTGGAAAAGATGAATAGTGTTTTAACGGCCAGAATCTGTGCTTTTGAAGAGAAAATGATGGAAGAATTTAAATCTACAGTGACCGTTCTGGCGTTAGAAAACACAAAACTTAGACAAGAACTGAAAGAATATAGTATTAAATGTGATTTGTATGAAAAGCAAATTACGATGTTCACTGAACGGCAAGTAGTAAAAGGTAACCCGGAACAAATCAAGACAAGCCCTGAACCTAGGACAGGGTCTACCATTAGCCAAGAGTCATCGATAGGCAGCAAAAGTGACAACATCGTGCCGGTCGCGTCGCCCGCGTCGCCCGCGCTCGCGTCTGCGGCCGCAACGCCCGCGCTCGAGGCGCTCAGGCCCGTGCGGCCGCCGGCGCCAGTTACATATGCGGCGATGGCCAGGAAAACGGCGGAAAACGACAGCGGTGAAAATACTTGGATTGAAGTTAAAAGACGGAATCCAATAAAGAAAGGTGGTAGCAGGTCGGTGGAGACTTTAAAGGCAGTTGAACGAAGGAAGTACCTTCATGTCTGGAGGTTAGATAAATGCACGACGGAGGATAATTTAAAGGAGTATCTTCAGAAAATATTAGGTAATGATACTGAAATCTTTATTGAGAAATTGAAACCGAAAAAGGAAAGAGTCTATGCCTCATTTAAGATTGGCGTTACGGCGGGTAAATTTGAAAGACTTTGTGATGCAGACATATGGCCAGTGAATACAGAATATAGTGAGTGGAGTTGGTTTCGCCGCTCAATTAACCCCAATTTACAGAAAACCCAGTAGATACTTTAGTATATTATACCAAAATATAAGAGGTCTTCGGACAAAAACCACCCAGTTTCTGTCGCTACTGGAATCTTCTGGATCCGATTTATTTGCCATCACCGAAACAGGCCTTAATGAAAGCATACAAAATGCGGAGTTCGTAGTCCCGGGCTATCATGTGTTGAGGTGCGATCGCGCGGATGGGCGCAAGCATGGAGGCGTGCTTTTAGTGGCCACACCGCGGTTCGAACTACGACGAGTGACGCTGCCAGGTGACATTAATATTGACTGTTTTAAATTCGAATTGGTTTGTGCTAATGTGTATAAGCGAAATAACTTTTTATTTACATGTTGTACAGTGTATATTCCTCCACAATGTGATGAGAATGAGTACATGGTACTGTTTAATATATTAGAAAAAATATGTGATAAGTATAGTAATAAGGTAGTAGTAATAGGTGATTTTAATTTGTATTCTAGTAACAGTAATACTGTAAATTATTTCGATTACTTTATGTCATTCTGCGAATATGTTCAATGCAATGATGTGCCGAACTGTAGTGGTCGGCAGTTAGATCTCGTGTTGTGTGCGCGCGGCGCCGGCGCTGCGGTGAGCGCTGCGGACGAGGGGCTGCAGCCAGTGGACGCGTATCACCCGCCGCTGCACGTGCGCCTGGAGCTCGCGCGACCCGCGCCCGCCGCGGTCACGTCAGCTGATACTAGTGAGCCGGCTTCACCGCTATTGCATGAGGCGATAAACCGAACGCGATGGAATTTTAATAAGGCTGACTTCCATAGCGTATACCGATCTTTAGGTGAAATAGACTGGAGTGATGTATATAATTTAAATGACTCGGACGCTATATTAAATGCATTTTATAGTAGAATATATCGAGTTTTTAACATGTATGTGCCGATAAAAAAGGAAAAGTTAGAAAATAGCAAGTACATATACCCAGTGTGGTATACGAGCGAAATTATTAGAGACATAAAACTTAAACACGTGTTACATAAAAGATATAAGTTTAGCAAATCTAGCGAGGACTACGAGGCATTCTCACAGTGTAGAGCGAGAGTTAAGGCCGAAACGGCGCGTGCTCACGATGAGTACCGGGACTGCGTTCAAAATCACCTAGTGAGCGAACCGCGAGCGTTCTGGAATTTTATCAGATCTAAGACAGGAAACTCGTCCAGCCGCAAGATCATAAAAGACGGTCGGGTATTATCTGAGTGCGAGAGCGCCGGAGAGTTCGCCCGCTACTTCGAGTCTGTATATACGCCGGAACCGGCCACGCTGAGCGTGGCGGCGGCCAGCGAGGGTGCGGCTGAGGCGCCGGGAGCGCGCGTGGCGCTGACGACGTTCGCGCCGAGTGACGTGCGCCGCGCGCTCGCGCGCTTGCCGCCGAAGCGCTCGGTGGGGCCGGACGGCATCCCACCATACATTTTTAGGGATTGTGGAGCAGTATTGATGGGGCCTTTACAACATTTATTTAACGTGTGTATTAACACTGCAACGTATCCCGACCGATGGAAGCTCACCCGAGTAGTACCGGTGCCGAAGGGAAGGGGAGGGCCTGCGCCGACTGATTATAGACCCGTGGCGGTTCTGTGTGCTCCGGCCAAAGTGTTCGAGGCGGCCATTCATGGCTGTCTTTATCCGCAGATTAGTTCTCAGTTGTCCGACGCGCAGCACGGATTCCGTCCTGGGCGGGGGACAACGGGTAACCTGCTGAATCTGATGACGCATCTGGTGCCGGCAGTGGACGCAGGGCTACAGGTTGATGTCGCGTACTTTGATTTCCGAAAGGCGTTCGACACAGTTGACAATGACGTACTTCTATCCAAGCTGGCCGGTGTGGGGTGCACACCGCACACGCTCTCATTCTTTGCCTCTTACCTGCGTGACAGATGTCAGTATGTCGACTGTGGTGGAAACCTTTCGGACCCCTACCCTACAAGGTCTGGTGTGAGTCAAGGCAGCAATTTAGGTCCCCTGCTGTTCATTCTGACGGTCAATGACCTCCCGATGGTAGTATGTAAGTCCATACCTTTATTATTTGCAGATGACTTAAAACTAGTTTTAGAAATAAAACACACCACAGATCATAGCATACTACAACAGGATATCAATAGGATCTTCGCGTGGAGCCAAGACAATAAGCTGTACTTCAATGTGGATAAGTGCTCCGTACTATCGTTTAGCCGAGCACAAGCTCCGAGCCAGTACCAATATGTCATGGATGGGTTGCCGTTAAAGCGCGTCACAGAGGTAAGAGACCTGGGTGTGCGTTTTGAGCGCGAGCTACAATTTCGGCAGCACATCACAGACGTATGCAAGAAAGCGTACCGAAATTTGGGGTTGGTTTTACGCCAGGGTAATAATTTTACCAACATTGGGGCCTTGAAAGCTCTGTACGAAGCACTCGTAAAGAGCCACTTGGAGTGCAATGCGGTCATTTGGTCTCCACACGAAGAAAAGTACAAATTAATGTTAGAACGAGTACAAAACAAATTTCTTAGGTTTTTATATATGAAGCAGTATGGCGTGTTCCCAGGGTACCCACTGCTGTATCCTACTTTATTTGTTTTAGGAATGGTGGGATATTACAGACTCGAAGTAAGAAGGGAAGTAGCTCTTGCTACCTACGTGTTTAGTGTAATGCGCGGTAAGATCCACAATCCGGGTATCTTAGAGACGGTGCAGCTGTGCGTTCCGAACGAGTACCTCGGTCGTCGCCGGCGGCCGTCGCTGCTAGCGGTGCCTCGCGCGCGCACCAACCTGTTGCAGCGCGCGCCGCTCGTCCGGGCGCTGCGTGTGCTCAACACGCTGTCTGACCAGATAGATTTGTTCACATGTCCACTGAACGTATTCACAAGTGCTGCTTATTGCCACTGCAGTAACTAGCTTAGTTTAAGTGTATAGTATAGTGTATAGTAAGTGTATGTATAGTATAGATATAGATATAAGATAGTCTAAGTTCAGCTACTCTATCGCATTAGGCTTGCCTGTAAAGATAGACGTAAGTTTTATGGTCAATAAATAAATAAATAAATAAAAAAATATCCCATAGTTTTTAAAGAGTAATCGTCTTGAAAATCTAAATCTGTTATACCACTTATATTTCATCCTTATACTAAGTATGCAATAAGTATGCGATACTAGGAATTAATCAAGGATAAGTCCAGGTTTTTTAAATAATTAACACGTTGTATATAACTTTGATGATAATGTTAAGCAGCGATAGCTCAGTGGGGAGACCAACAGACTGCAATGTAGAGGGTCTCGGGTTCCAACCCACGTCGCGCACCTCCTTTCGGAAGTAATATGACTTTTCGAAATTATGCGCGATTGATAATTATCGCCTGCTCCATGCCTCGGAGAGCACGTTAAGCCGTCGGTCCCGGCTGCCATGAACATCTATGGCCGTCGTTATTGGGAAAGTCAGTACCCTCTAATATCCTGACACTGGTCTAGCCTTAGGGTATCGTTAGCCTTCGGGTTGCGGAGGTCAGGTGGCAGCCGCTCCGTGTAAAAACTGATATCCAGTCAAATCCGGTTAGACCAGAAAAGCCGACCCCAAGTGACTTGGGAATAATAAAGGCTAAGAGAGAAGAAGATATAACTTTGATGTAACTATTCTTTTGATATGTCAAACTTAGATGGACTTCTTTTTTATTTTTCTGATTCTATCATTTTTGTTTCGATTCTAAACCCACGATTACAGTTTGTTTGGAAAGTTAATCGGTAATCGATTTCGTGGTGTGTCGATTCACATTCATTCATTATTGCTGTTCAACGATTATCTGTCAAATGGGACTTCGTATTTGAAACGCACTATAGTTCCCAGGTTCGATGTCCATGTCAGTCAATCTTATTTGGTTCTTCTAGTATATAAATTTCAGTGGTAGCAGCACATAGCACTGGGGTCAAGCTTAGTGAAGCTTGACCCCAGATAGGTTGTTTTTCAGACACTTTAACGTTTTTATCTACGGACAGTACATTTTTGACACATATTACTAACTTACTTACCTGTTCGTAGCTAAAACGACACTTTTTTCATTTAGTGCCGACTCCTATATTCAAGTAACAGGTTTTTTGATTCGTGGATGGCGTAGTGGTTTAAGTAGTCACCTCGCCAGTGCCACTGCGTCGATTGTTGTGGGTTCGATCCCACACAGGTAAATAATTTGTGTGATTCACAAATAGTTGTTCTGAGTCTGGGTGCGTTTGTCCATTATTTGAATGTTTGTAAACACGGGAAAAGCCCAGAGCGGAGCTGTCTGTTAAATAATTAAAATATATTACATGTTTCAAAAATTAACTATACGTAGGTAAAACGACTCGTTATTTGATAAAGGATCCGGGCTTTAGGAAAATGACCTAAACTGTGTAATATATTGACAGTCAGTTACAGTTATGTTATGGGTGGAGTCGTGTTCGCTAGCTAGTTTGTTTGTAACATGACGGCGTCGCGTGTCCCTCATCCAGTATGTGTACCGCTGAAATATTATACTTTGACATGACACAATACACTGTTATTACAATCTCAATGTGATTAAATATAAAGACCCTAGGGCCTAGTGTGTTGTTTAATTGTTTATACAGATTTTGGGAATCTTTTACTAAAATTAAGCCCTTATAATTGCTGAATATAAAATATAAGTTTTTAAATTTTTGTAATGACAATTCCTGTGTCGCTGGGGATCTTACAAACTTTAAAACAACGGACACAAAGAAAATCCAGACCCTAAGAAACATAAATTTATGTTCCTTGTGGGATTCGAACATACAATACCCGGCGCGTTGCCAGTGCCTAAGCGACCATTTAAATCATTACGCCACGTAACGTGCTCGGTGAATTAGAATATATCCAGTTACTGAACACAGATTTAGTGTGTGCATTGCCCAAGTGAGGAGCGTCTTACCTAATAATTTAGTTCTCCCACGCGGCATCACTAACCAAGCTCGGAAAAACCTTCTTCTACGCTTGATATACCTATTAAGCCCACTCAAACCTATCCACTGCAATACACGCGGATTTGTTTACACGGCGGCATACTTTAAAGATATACAATACAAGCACTAGATCTCCCCTTACATGCAGCTTGTTGTATCAACCTGTGTATACACAAACAATGTTGGGTGGTGATATATTTCATAGAGTCTAAAGCAGGGGTTCCCATAGTGTGCGCCGCGGCGCAGCGGCGCCCTGGTGCGAGGTAGAAATGAATGAATAAGGGCGCCGTGGGCCGATTGTCGTCATAATTTAGTTTTAATTTTTGTGCCTATCTACCTAATTGGTATCATTGTACCTATATATTTCGACCACCTAGATAGGTAAGGACGCCTAGACAAAATAGTTAACATATTTATGCGCCACGAACTGAAAAAGATTGGGAATCGCTGGTCTAAAGTATGTGGATCTGGTGAGCTTGCTTTCTATACGCTACAATATGAGATTATACAGCTATGCCTACAGATTGTATCGATTTGATTTTCTAATAGGACGAAAAATATTACACGTAAATAAGTAAATACTACCTCGTTAGATTAATGGCTAAAGTTTGCGCTTATATATGCGTGTCACTATGAAGTGACACGCATATAATTATAAGCGCAAACTTTACTTTGCCCAACTATAAGCAGCACCTCACGGTGCCGCGTGCCGGTTCGATTACATAGTTGGGCAAAATATGATTGGGATTTTCTGACAAAAATCGTAGTAGTTCAGCAGTTTGTAGTTTGAACTATTCTTTGTAGAACTGGAAACTGTTCTGCATTGGTTCAGAGTGACCATATTGCCTTAGGCCGGGAACGTCTTATAGCAATATGGTCACCCTATTTTATGAGGCCTAAAACCATAGATGGCGAATTATGTGCGCAATACATTTTTGCTTATTCGGGATATCTAGGGAGATATGGGTGTGAAAATACGTTTGTATGTTAATAATATAATAAAAAAGTTAACATATATTTCAATGACTTGTTTAAGTACCTAACCAATAAAATCAATATTTTATTAGTTAGCTAGATTTATGTTGATTACTTTTAAGCCGATAGCAAATGAATATTAAACTGATGAAATTGCATTAAAAACAAACCTCAAGGGAGACATCCAATTTGTAAAATGATCACTGGCAGCAGAGACACGATTGAAACGTAGTTAATTCGAGTGGAAAGGAGGACAGTGCATACTACAAACATATCTACGGTTTCCTACGAATTTACTTTAAAAAACGTCGAAATAGCAACGTGGTTCTGTAGTTCCGGGTATGAAATTAACTGCACTGATGCCGTAATGATTAAAGTGGTCGCTTCGCCTCCTGGGACAACAATTTATGTGCTATAAATAGCCATATGTTATACATACAATGGTCGTTTTGAGTCTGGATGTTTGTTGTTTAAATGATTGCATAATACCCCGCGATACAAGAAATGTAGCTTGCGGAAGATGCCTTTATAATATTTTAGATTTTGTGAGTGGCTTCACTTGCGTAAATGTAGGTTAAGTAACAGTAGATACTTATTTTCTGAATAAAAGGTATGCCCATATCTGTTACTCTGACAACGTATATGCAAAATTTCATAATGATCAGTCGAGTAGTTAAGGCGTGAAAGCATGACAAATAAAGAAACAAACAAACTCACTTTCGCATTTATAATATAGGTAAGTTAGGATACTGTGTCGGTCAAAGTTATTTAATTATTCTGTTATTGTTAATATTATAACTCCTGCACTACGATTAACTCATGTGTTACGGGGAACTTTACAAATATTTAAAGAACAGACACAAAGATCACCCAGACTGAACAACGATTTATACCCACTGCATCCGATGCAGTGGCAGCGGCGCGACCAGTTACACCACTACGTCATCTGAGCAGTGCTTTAACTAATATGCAAACAGAATATAATAATTAATGTGTCAATAATTACCCGCATAAATGGCGACTGAAGAGTGTGCATGATGTACAAACGTCAGCCATTGTTCAGTACACAGACAATCAATGGTGTTAGCTAATAACCCGCTTTCAATTACACGTATGCTTGTTCAAACCATTATTAGCATTTACTTTGTTATCTGTATTTGGAGTTTCGTACGTTGGCTATAAATGGGTTAATTTCAGTACCTAAATGTTTTAGCCTTCTTAACAGTCTACAGTAGGAATAAAGTGCCATGTTCGATGTAGTACCAACCTTTTACAGGCACCCAGCGCAATACTGTTACTGGGTTTTGTCTGAGGATCAAGTGTCGGGGGTTTAAACATAGCTCTCATTCCTTTTATTTCATCCAATCATTTTTTTTTTTCTAAAATCGGTTGCCTGCGGTAGCCGCTTATTATATTGCTTTTCTTTTGTTGTATAAAAAAATGTTCCATTACATTGGAATCTAACTAGAGACCTGTCCCTCGCAAGCGTAAGCTTAAACTTTTGACACGGGACTAATATAGCAGATTAGAAGCATATTAGACAGTTTAAATTTACAATCCAGGAGTTGGTTCCACAAATTGAGACCATTAAAAGTGACGTTTGATTGTGAACTTACTCTTGAAATGGTTTGTTGTGGTAATATCTACATTAAATAGACTACAAGTATCGCCGACTATTCGCAGTAAAACTTTGGTTTATTTCAATATTGATCGAATCATAGTTTTTATTTGTGAAAATTTAAGGTGTATATATAGGTCAGTAATATCTATTTTACCAAGAAGCAATCAAAGTGTAATTAAAATAGATGAAATTGTTTGTCAACGTGCAAACAAATACAACCATTTAAAAAAATAAATGCAGCCTTTCACGTTTTCGCCAGAAACAATGTGTATATGTTCTTTTAGATTTCGATTCCATTTCATGTAGTCGACAGGCCTACGTTATCTTAAGCGCAGCTGATATTGATAGTGTAAACGTAAAGAATAAAACAGTATAGTCATAAGTCGGTCAAGCGATTGTCTTGCTGCTAGGCGGCTGGGTGTTCTAGAAGTACAACTTCCATACTGGACATCAATTGCTGTGTTGCGGGGGCCTTGCAACCATACCAGTAATAAACACAAAATAAATTAGATCATCATTCAGATCATTCAAAATAATTACCAATAATTGGTAAAACTGTTAGTTTGTTGATGTTCCGGTTTACTTAACAGTACGGGTGTTGTATTTTTAAAATAAGAGGAAAGAAAACTTGATAAATTATTTGATTTATAATGTTAAATGAAATCCTGCCCATTACAAATGTCTATTAATGATTTCATTTAACTTGTCTTTTAGTAATAATATAGGTTTAAACACAAACTAAATTCTCTCTAAAGGAAACACGTGTTTATCAATGAGTTTGTTGATGTTTGGGTTAACATAACTAAGCGCTCGGAAAATAGCGAGAACACATTTTGTATAAATATTAACTTGAAAAGCATTATTCATGACTTGCATCCCAACAAAACATGAATTTTTATATTTTGTTAACAAGTTTATTTGCACCTTTTATAGCTTTAAATACGATTCAAACACATTTTGGTAACATTATACCAACAAAATAAGGTAATATTTGTTTTGTTTGGTATGGATAAACTTTTTAATTGGGAACTACGAGGCTCCGCTTTTGGGTGAAGGTACTGTGGGATCGGCCTACCGCGCTTTCAAGGATACTTTTTGTTGAAGGCGTGGTTAACCCCGCTACGATGTTGCCCAGGCTTACCTAGCAAGGTGGATCATAGCTTTTTTTTTTTTTTTTTTTTTTTTTTTTTTTTTTTTTGACCCAGGAAAATCCTTTATGGATACCCCCTGCCCCGGGGGGGGAAGGGTGGTTATGTGAGACTCTCCGCCCCTGAAGGGGGTCGGTATACACACTAAAAACCTGGGGTGAGCAGTCCCTCCGCCGACGGAGTGGGGCGGGATGGGGTCGCGTTAGCAATCACCATCCCGCCCCGGCGGTTGGCCCGGCTGATGGTGACCGGGCCTCAGCACCTATGGAGGGAAGGCCTTGCTCACCAAGGCCATCCCCCAGACGTGTGGGGCCGTGCAAGCCGGTAGAGAGTCCCCCGACTCTGTACCAGTGACCCCACTATACAGGAGCGAAAAGGCGGGCAAATCGCCTCCTTCTCGCTCCCGTCCGTCTGCGCCGGAGAGGGTCAGCGAGGAGGTTGTTCTCCCTGACCCTCTCCGCGGTCTCCTTCTGCGCCATGACAGCTTCGCAGAAGGAGACCACTGCCTGCCACGACCTCTCGCCGCCGAGCATGGCGTTGATCACGCTCGGCAGGGAGAGATCTCCGCCTATTATGGCCGAAAGCGTGTGTCGCTGCGGCCCCCACGCGGCACACGCCTCCAGCGTGTGGAGCGCCGTGTCTTCCGGCGCCCCACACTCGTGGCAGGCCGGGGTCGCCTCCCGTCTCGCGATCTGGTGCAAATACTTTCCGAAGCATCCATGCCCGGAAAGCACCTGCACCAGTCGGAAGGTCAGCGACCCGAATCGCCGCCCTATCCATCCCCGGAGGACCGGCCGAATGGCCTCCACCGTCCACTGGCCCGGGGCCGGTGGAGCCAGGTCCTCCGAAGGTGGATCATAGCTAGAATGACTTCAACTGACTTGAGTCAATATTTCTACTAGGCAAACATACAGGCACTTTAGGCAATGAGCATGCCCTTGGCGTCCATGGGCGTGCTCATTGCCTAAAGTGCCTGTATGTAATATATGTATTATATATATTGGTGATAGAGTTAGATAAACACTAAATTTGGCGACCTCTGCGAAGGTATCACTATTGACTTTTCAAGTGATGGTAATTAGCTGTATCGCTAATCGAAACGTTTTCGAAATTCTAGTATCAGTATATACTTGCATATCTGATAAATCGTTCTTATAAGAGCCGGATGTCTGGATTAGGAACAGAATATAATCTTCGCAATTTTTATAATGAAATGGTGATGCCTTTTAGTTGGCATGCAAAGACGTATGGCAACTTAACTAGAAGAATGATATTAGAAAGTCACTACCAACATTAAGTGGAAAATTACTACAGCCAGAGAGATAGAAAAAGCTGAAAAAGTATTTGTACTACTAACATAATATATTTACCTATATTTCGTTCTTTTAAAAGTAAGGATAAAAATGATGATATTTTTCATTAAGTCACGTTGCTCTAGTGTTGTCAAAATATTATCGATACGTAACGAGATTTATTTTCTATTTCTCAGTGATCGTTGCGTTCGTACAAAATTTGATATACGCCCGATGTCAGCTGTCAAATCATACCGATCACAAAAGAGGCTTCGATAAAGCGATATCGATTATTCAGTAATACGAATATACGGTTTATTTTACTCAAATTTGCATTTGAATTGTGTTATTTGTTCCTCTTTTCAAAGAATATCTTTTGTTATCAAAATATACATATATTAGAAGATGACAAATGTAGAATTACCATATGTTAATTTGCGTCTCGTATATGCTATTGTCTTTTATTTTATGTTCTATTTGTTGTGTTCTGAATGTTTATATTAACCGTTCTATTTAATCGTCCGTTTTATATGGCCCGTTGAATTGGAATTGGTATAAGCTGAGTGGCTTATACACAAGCTTCTTATTTCCTCACTTGTGGTATGAGAATTATTTAGTAATACATGTATTTTCACACTTCTATACCTATCCGTACCTGTAGCTGAATAATAATGTATTTTCTTTTGATCATGGGCTCATACCTAAATACTGAATAGATACATAGATATAGTTTTCCCATACGTGCGATCCAAAATATCGAAAGCAACTACTACTATTAGGAAAGTACTGGTCTAATTGTCATAGGGCTCAGTTTATTGAGCGGGACAAAGACAACGCTATCCGTTAGGAATGTATAAGCACTTTTCGTTCGTACGCTAGTGGTAATAACCGAAAGACGTTGATACTGCAGTACTGTCAGTTGTACTGCTAGGTGATCCAGTGCCGTTTCGTGACGTAGTAATAGACAATTAAAATATTATAATTATTATACGACCAAAGTAATGAAAATAAAATAATTGGTAAAGAATATACATGGTGACCATATTGAAACAAGCATGTGAGGCTGAATATATTTTGTTAACTCTACTATAGGGCTGATGTGCACATAAATGTTCTGATGATAAGCGGTTACAGAATATGAACATTACTAGTTGATAATTTCAAAACAGATGCTGAAAATACTTTTAAGGGTAGTGATCCCTTTGCTTAACCGCTTTAAAGAGCCTTGAACCCCCAATTCATTGTAGGAATACAATGCAAAGTTATCCCATGGCAATCTGTAGTAATATGGTAGGAATAGAAATGCTGCTGAATATTTAGTACTTAATAATAATAATAATAATAATATTCTATCACATACACACAACACCATCTAGCCCAAACTAAGCAGAGCTTGTACTATGGGTACTAGACAATGGATAAACATACATATATACTTTTTTTTTGTAAATATATACATATTATACATAGAAACACCCAGACCAAGACAAACATCCATGTTCATGCACACAAATAACTAATAAATAATAAGTAATTAATTTATACAAAATATTTAGTTAATTCAACACGAATAAACATTTCCAATCCCACGCTAGCCGATTCACTATTAAGATATTAAAAGTTCTAGTAACGACTGCATAAATGTGCAATAATATGTTTTTAAATAAGTTAAGTGATCTCACTATGTAAGCAGTACATTGTATAGAACATACTACTTTAAAAAGGTCAGACTACCGCCAAGTTTTGTTGTGAATAGAAATGTCCTATTAAATGCAAGCTGCATTTTTCCAAGTTCGTTCTTAGGGTATTGACGTCGGGCGTCGAGTGTAATCATAATATTGGTAGCCAGTCCATGTTCTCTGTAATATAAAAATAAAGAAGTGGGACAAACTTCAATATTACAAGTTATTCAATGTTTATCTACCACTTTCATCGTCGTGTTAATATCTGAGTATTGTGACCCCGTTAGGTATTAGATCGTGTAGTCCGCTAATTGCATTACTAGTATTCTTGTTAACCCCTCCAGCTAAGCTAGAATACTTGTGTTAGGAGTGGGTTCACGTCAGCAGTGCAATGGGTGGGATTCGAACCCGCTTTACTGACACCACGCCTAATATTGTGGTATCGAATCCTACACAAAACAAAAAATTGTGTGGTCACAAATGGATTTACCGAGTCTAGGTGCTCGTTGTGTTCGTTGTTTAAATGTTTGTAAAGTTCCGCGCGGTGCAGGAATCATTCCTAGAGCGGGAGTTACCTTTATAAAAATATAAAAACGATTATGTAAGCCTCTATTACAAATGGAACGTATGTACTGTTCATTCTGTGTCTTTTCATTCATCTATTAAATTTTTTAGAATTGGTTTCACAGGTCGCATAAGTATACACTGGTATTTTAATCTAACGTCATATATATATTTACTATATATAACAGGCACTATTTTACACATAATAGTACTTAGATATACCTGACAGGCAGGCCCTATTAAACTACAGCCGACCCAGGCATTTACTGTTTAATATTATGCTTGCTCGCTTATCCTTACATTTGCATGAATTCAACACGAAACATGGTGACAACTGGTCAAATCTATAAGTTGGTTCGCGGTAGCAGTGAATATAGTGAACACATTTTCGATACTAGCACAGTCGCGGATTTATACTAGTTTCGTATGGAACTTCAATTGTGAACCGCACAATGTAAATGTAGTGTGAAGTAAGGCTTTCGGTGACACGTGTTTATGTGTAGTCTCTTTTCAAATTATGTGTTTTGTCTTTTATAGGCACTACTATTTTATGGTTGTAGCTTTAACATAATGTTCGGTTTCACTTGTTTACTAGTAAAGAATGTTAATGTGTCAGCAATATTTTTTCGTAGGTACTTCATGTCACGATGTTATTAACCTTTAAAATAAAAACTAAATCTACAGAAGAAATAAATTAAATTAAATTTAGCTACGTTACTTTATTGAATATTTAACACTTTTATAACCATAATTGCAATATTTATAATGTAAAAATAAAGCGCGATAAAAACGAAAGACAGTTTCTTAATTTTAATGTTAATTTTCTACGCTAAAATTAATTTATTTTAATCATAACCAAACTTATTGTTTATACGTTGTATAATTTATTTTTGGTAGACGTAGAGTGCAGATGTGCTACGTTGGCGCTACGAACTTGCTACGAATCTCTGAACTATGTTAATACTATCTAAACATATTTATATACTATTAACATTTACGTAGGAGCGCTTAACTGTCTTAGCTTGACGTCATTCCTTATTTCTAGCCATGTTATTCCCAAATTGTGATTTAACTGCTCTGCAAGGTGTTTTTCTCTGTAAGAAGTTCTTAGTAACAGCGATGGAATCTAAACATGGTGCTTGTGTAGTATTTTGAAGTGTAAAACTGTATAAAAATGTCACTACTTAATTATTATTGGTGCTACTATACATAGATTTGAATCAGATGATATAGGGCATTCCAAGCTGTTAGCATATTTCCATTAATTACTTGGAGAAACTAAAATGATCAGCCTTTATCGCAGACTACAGTGTTAAAGCCTCCATATTTTACAGTGTAAGTTAAACTACACATAATAGACTTTAAATAGTGGGTGGGTCTGGCGACTGAAATTACATAAGCGACAACCTACAGTACTAACCTAACCTTAACAAAGCCACGTGTTTAAAGAAAAATAATTTGAAGAAGTATTGATTCTATAAAATTCATAGTATTGTCTATTATATAATTGAATAATTATTTTCAGCTCAGTAGATGATCTGCGCCTTTACGTAATCTTTCATTAGGCAATAAGGGTGTGGTAAAGGCATTTATGGCACCTACATTGCATGGTTTGTTCAGTAATACTATACTAAAATTTGATATTCGACGGGTCAATTTATTGAGATTAATTGACTGATACAAAAGCGCTTGTTAGTAGCTTATACTTATAGAATGATTCGAATAAGAATCCTTATCCAAAAACAAAATTGTATCGCACAAGATATGTCCTTTCATTTGACTAATGATATTCGCAAGACGACATTTTGACACAATTTATTTTTAAAAGATCTTATAGAAGATAAAATAAAAAACGACAGCTATTTTATATTTCGCCTATTTGCATAATATAATCAGTAAAGGTGAGGACTCATTTCGCTTATGTTTGTTTAATCGGCTATCAATATCTTTTATGATGCAAATCTTAGTGTATTTCAATAAAATGCAAATGCTTTTCGATATAATTATGACTTAACAATCGGCTGGGTTTGTTACCATTTTTATGCACACATTTGTACTGACTTTGATAAAACATAGTAAATGATGTATTTACTGATTATCTTTCAAAAATATATTTTGACATGGGTTCAACATTTTCTATTGCTTTTGTAGGTCTACAAATATTAAAGTAATTATATGTACAGATAATGAGTCACGTGTAAACATGTGCATAAGTCATTGATCACGTCCCCGTGGAATAAACGTATAATTTTATTTAAAAATCTGTTTATATCTAAACTGCAGCGGAAATATTAGAAGGCGCTCCAGTAAGTAATGTATAATGTATATTTTTCGGCGTTGTATGTGTTGTATAGCACCCCGCTAATCCTAATTCTAACTAATTTTATAAACGGGTATGTGAGTTTGTTTGCTTGTTAATTTGTTACGCTTTCACGCCTCAACAACTCGACCGATCATCACGAATATACGTTGTCAGGGGAACAGAAAAGGATAAAGGGTACCTTTAATCCAGAAGAAAATACTGTTACTTAACTAACCTAACCCACAATTACACAAGCGAAGCTGCGTGCAAAATCTAGTTATTATATGTATATGTGATATTAACTAAACGCGTTAGAGGCTCAGGTCATATTGCGAATGTAAATGATTTACGCATAGTTGAGCAATTATTACATTGTATCACCAATTGTTAAGTGCATTTGGATCCTCTTTTTAAATATATTTTACATTATCCTTCTATTATGAAAAATGAAGATTTAGGTTTGAAAGAAAAATATCCGTTATCCAAAAACCTAATATTTGATGGATACTACCCACGCATTAACTACTACACAATGAATCGTTTAATTTAAACGAATTTATTACATTAAATCGAACTCAAAAATAGATTAAAACGCAACAGAAATATCGGCAAACCGTTAAAGCTTTTGTCCGAACAAAATCAACAAACTGTTGTGGACAAACGTGTTTTCGTTTAAATGGATATTTTGACTTTAAAACTACAACCGTTTGGGATTTTTGACGGGTGAACGCATTCACTCTGCCTCACAAAATGCCAATAAAATTGTTTATTGACGGGGACGAGCGTAACGAATGAAAAAAAGGAAAATTCCAACACTGGGAGAGATGCTTTCACCTTTTCTTGTGAAAATAAGACAGTCATAAAAGTAAATTTATCACTGGCAGTAAATAAAGCGTAACATATTGCGCTTTCGAGTTGTAAAAAGATATCGCAGTTGAGATACTAAGTCGTTAAATGTTATCAATGCCATCGTTTCATGGTACTTATCATGAGCTACACTTGGTTTGGACAATGGATTTTAACCACAGATTTAGTAATAACGGTTTTTGTATACGACTTGGTTTATACGCGCAAGTTGAGGCAATTTTGCGAGTGCATTGCAGTTTACCAAGTATACCTAATGTGACTAACTCATGTATGTAGCCCAAGCGCCAGCTGTGTCATATATCTCGTGTCGAATTGTATGTACGTTTTGTTCGTATTATTAAGTTTGGAGGACTAGTTGATGCCGAGATATAAAAAGTTTAATTATTATAGTTTGCAGAAAATTGAGGCATTTTAATTTCTATGCATAGTCCGCAAAAGTCAAGCATAGCAAAGCACAAATTTTGGGAGAAACAAACCATGGTACGGTATAGTGACGACGTGAGTAAGCAATTGCGCCATCTTTCCTCGTTGTTTACTTATGTGTAATAATTTTAAGTATCTGCTGACTTATTGTTGTATCAATATGTAAGTTATTTTATGTTTTTCATTGCTGGAACAACCATTCTTTAGACTGATATTTGATAACTATATACTATGTGTGAACAATGCCTTTTCCATAAATATAGTCAAAAATCTATACATAATTCTAAATATTATTAATATAAAACTAATGCTTAATTAAGTTTTCATTTAATTAGTAAACAAATTACATTTACGAAAAAGCAGACTTAAGTATTTAAATAATAAGTAGTGTTTTGATGGCAAAAGGCTTTTTATGTAGATGTTGATAGCTAGGCACTGTGTTTTCAGACAGAATCGCAAATCACAGACCGTAAGAGCATTGCGTAAATCGCCTTTCACTGCAAATAGAAATGTCTGTATTTATATGTATTTAAGGCATAGTTTATAAAAATCAAATGTAAGCTATTAGTTAAAATGCAACGTGAGCCATAAAGGTGCCGTCATGTTTTATAGTATACTAGCCTTTGCCCGCTACTTCACTCGCGTAAAAGAAGGTTAGGTTTGATTAGGTTATGTTAGTAACAGTTCGGCGGGGTCGCTGGCTCTAGTTATGTCGAGGAACACCGTGGTAGGTTTAGTCGATATTACCGGGATATACTTACCCCAGTGAGTCTGACTTATCCCCTCCGCCCGCCCCAGCGGAGGATCAATGCATTCCGCCATGTAAAAAAATTTTAATAGCAGTACTTTTTAAAATAAAATGTAATTTATGTTATTCGGTATAATATATATTTACAAAAAAAAAGTATATATGTATGTTTATCCATTGTCTAGTACCCATAGCACAAGCTCTGGTTAGTTTGGGCTAGATGGTGTTGTGTGTATATGATAGAATATTATCATTATTATTTTGTTTCTCTTTCATGGGTATTTCCCTAATACGTTAGGAAAATACCCGGCCCTTTGGGAGCCTTATATGGGGATATAGGTCCAACATGTAGAGGCCCTTCGAGAGTTTTAATTTAAAGTGAGATGGGACACTTACCGAGGCTCTAGCTGCGGCAGGTGCAGGAGACTATTGCTACATATGGAATCTAATTATTCTGGTCTATGGGGATGGGTCTTTAATGGTATAGTAAAACGCAAACTATAGTTAAAAAAACGGCGTCTGCTTGATATACTGTCACAACTCACAGTACAAAGTCGAAATAGCAGACGGTGACTCGTTGACTCACTAGATGGGCATCCTGAATAAAGTTTGGCACAGTAAACATCCGCTGTTATTGCTTGACCTAACCTAAGCTATAGTGAATAACACCATGAAGAGACCACCAAACAGCTACCATTACCTTTTTATTGGTAAGCTTTGCTTTAGGGCACTGGTGCGGTGTTTGACGTGGGGTCAGGCATTGCATTTTTCACTTAAGGTTATCGTAATTTTCGACACATATCACAATTCGATCCAATATTCCTTCATTTCTGAACCGATTCAACAAGGCAACACAAGTATCAACACACATTTCTTTCTGCAGATCAGTCAAATCATGAGGTACCCATTTTTTATATATTTTTATCCTATTGATTTGATGCAAATGAGCTAATATTGTAGGTACGGTAACGTTAATCCGTGCTGCTAATTCCTGGGTAGTTTGACTCGGATCGGCTTCCACCATATCCTTCAATTAAACGTTATTCACATGTGTGAGCGGTCTTCCACATGGTTCGTTCTTCAAGTCGAATTTTGCATTACAAAAGCGTTTAAATCAAAAACGCACGGTGCGTTCATTAGCAGTCTCCTCTCCAAACGCAGCGTTGATATTGCGAGCCGTTTCTGCCGCGTTATTTCTGCGTTGGAACTTGTATTCAAAAATGACCCGGATTTTCGAAGAATACATCTTGTCCGTCTAAGCTGAATAAAAAAAACAATTAAAAGTCTAAAATCAATCGAACGTTGCACATTTTTTAAAAGAAGTGTCATCATGGTATCATCTGAAAAAGTTTCACTCGAAAATCTCACACCATGAATGTTTTATGTCAATTCAAAGTATCTATTACTATACAAAGGCAACTTCATACTTTAACCTCTATTATTAGTATGTATCATTTTACAAACAGTCGTGTACTTATTTGCAATGATTATATATATATAAAAATATATACATTTTATAAAGGAAGAGATGTAATAAAATCTGTCGACGATCCTCCAAGGTCATGACTTTGAAGTGTTTTAATCGTACTCGATTAAAACACTTCATATGCTACTGCATATGAAGGTAATTTTAATGGCTTTAGCCATGTTGCAATGGTAAGACAGATGCCACAGGAATCTTTTTTAAACGGATTCCAAACGACGTTTAAAAAACTACACTACAATATTCTAAGTCTGAACTGACCAGAGAGTTAAATATGGATATTTTGCTTGAGGCATGTTTGAATTCCGTACTGTTACGCAATACGAAATTAAAGCCCTTTGAGTTTATGTTATCGACATGAGTGTGAAAACGCAGCCTGTTATCAATATGAATACCGACATCAAGAATGGCATCTCTTTCCTCGATTTTGCGATTGTTAACTACATACTACTACATATTTCAAATCATACAACTAAATATTTCAAATTAGCTCATTAAATCAGCTTTGATTATCAAAATAGATATCATATTAAAAATAGAGCAACTTTATTTATTCGTAAGTGATTCTATATTAATGTTATAAACAGTGCGACATCATCTTTAGGAAAAAAGCTTTCAGCTGAATGAAACTTCCAGACTCTAAATGACACATTCAGATTCGTAAAACATCTCAGTTGTAAGCATCACGATCTACGAAAAAATATTGCATCATACATCTGCTCTATAGAAATAAAACTTCGCATTATAACCTTTGCGAGTAGAGAGAGTACTTGTGTACGTATATTTTGTTCAAAAGTTAAGATCTTCAAACTGGAATATTACCCTAATAAAATGACAGACAAGTCAATGACGTTCTGCCCAAAATAAGGAAGATAACAATATTCTTCAAGAAATATGAACCAACTGTTTAATCCAGTGCTATTGTTACGAGTCCTCAAAAATATACCCTAGTTCTTTGAATGTAGGTTCATTTTTGCGTTTTTAGAAACCATTGTTATAGTCATGGCATGTTCATTTCAAAGGTACGTAAGTATTTTGCTTCCACGAAATATTTTAATGTAAAAATGTTTATTTTGGTATTACGGCGTTGTTTTGCAGCCTTCTGTTATATTTATTTTATATAATATTTAATGAGAACGCTTGCGATTCGAGATTGTAAAGACCGTAACACAAAATACCAAAGATTTAAGCATTGCAGATTTAACACACCGACCGCATTGCTGCTCATAAATAACCGCCAACAATACATTTTCTATTGTGTCTGTTGCACGGACACATTGAATGCAATGTGTGATATAAAAATCTATAAGAGCCGAGACGGAGGTACGACTTAATTTGGTCGGTCAGTGACTACGTCGCTATATTGTATTTTTGCAATGTTTTGCTCTCTATAACCTACCTCAAAACTGCGGATTTTTGGGATTGTATTAATGCTGCATAGTATTGGTGACTTTAAGCGACTGAGAAAGAAGAAGAAGAAGAGAAAACTTAACATTAGAAAAGAAAAGCAATATTTATTTTCAAATACGAATTCCAGGACATCTGAATAGGCGAGTTCGGTATTGTCAACCCTTTTTGGGTCCAATCCCCTTGGATTTGGAGAGCAGTTGGTTATTCTGCTCAATCTTTGTATACGGATTCATTTTCAAGTTTAGTTATTACGTCGACTTACCCAACGACTACTCGATCGCCGAAAATGGTTTCTGCATTTTGGCGAAGTGGTGCATGAAATTGAATTTTATAGATATTACTGATTTGGTGGTATAATTCTTTTAAACGTCATTGTTAAACAGAAAACATTGATGACATTCGCCTCAATTTTTATAAAAATATCTTTAATAGTTATAAAGCAATAATTTCATATGAATAGTTTCTTTAGTTTGCCCACGACCTCAGGCGTTGAATTTGGCAGTATTTTTCTCTCTCAATACTCCATCAATACACTTGTGAAAACCGCATTCAATTTCGTACAGTAGTTGCGTGATGCGCGTACAAACATACAGACAGACGGATAACTATTGTTAAATATATAATTGTTTTAGAATAAAATTGTTATCCATCTTTCATTCCGCTCCGGCTTTTATTGCTCTTATATCACATTAATTTGTCTTAAATATTTTCTATATACAGACGTCGATCGATATTATATGTATATAAATGTATGAACACCAATGATATTTTGTGAAAAATACATTGTCAGTCACATATTTAACGCGGAGATTGATATATATAACGATGAATGAAGCTTTCCATTATTTATTGTCAAACCACGTGTGATCGATTGTCAATAAAAGTGTAAATTGATTTTGCTCGTGACATCAGAATTCATTTATTAGAATGTTTGCTTATTCCAATCCATATGCAAAGCAATGGTAAGCTATATCATTAAAACGTAAGTTTTATTTTATAATATTGCTGGTTTACAAATTTAGCAATAACGTAACGTATATAACGTAACGTATATAACGTATTATAACGTAACGTCACGTAAACATTAGCTCCGTGTATAAAATTTATTAAAAATAGTATTAACAAATATCTAGCGTTGAAAGTGGTGTTAAAGTGTTAGTAACGCTTGGAATTAGCTGACTTATCGTTTTCTGGACGCTAACTTAGCCAGAAAAACAAAAAAACAAAAAAAAAATTGAACTACAAGTTTTGTGTTTTAAATCATTTTTAAGGAGACTGATCCAAAATAGAACGTTTTACTAGTGCAGTGTTTGGGTCTCAAAACAATATTAAACATAAAGCCATAGTGAACAATTCAAAACAGTGAACAAAATGTTTTAAAAAAAGTGCCGTGAATCCAGTGTGACAGTTCAAACATTTTTGCAGCATGAGTCACATAACGACTATTTTACGTTTTGAAATTATTTTGTATTAGAAGCGATACCCTATTTCGCCAATGTAAGTTATGTTCAGTTAGTCAAGAAGAATAACAAGCGGCGTCGACACCGGTATAAACGAAGTGACGCTGGTTCGTACCCCACGATCAGCGATCTCTTTTTGGACATTTTTATTTTTCTGCAAGATAATATCTTATGTTTTGTTTGAGTCGATTAGGCATAAGATAGATTCTAACATACATTTAACTAGTTTTTTGGTATTATTACTTCTTTTTCTTAATACAAATTATGGCGAGTGGAGTATCTAGTAACATAACTTTAAGAAAAATAAGAAAATCTAACTCTTATAATAATGTGTCGATTATGAACACATCTAACTCGTCACTCTTTGATAGTACGGTGCAGAGTCTACCTGACCCCAGCGAAATTTCAGAAGTACGTAATTTACAAATAATACTATCATCTGTACAGGAGGAATTGATAATTGCAAATAATGAAATTGAGAATTTAAACGTAGAGAATACTAACTTAAAGTGTGAATTGGAGAGATGTCAAAAAATTATAGAATTGTACAAAAAGGTCGGATACGGCGAGTCTTGTTCCACCCCACCAACATCAACTAGGAAAACGAAAAAGAAAACGAAAAAGAAAGATGAGAACAAAGATACTTTCAACAATGGTTCCCAGACATGTAACCCGATCAACAAGGACAATAATACCGAAGTTACAGAAAAGAAAAACCAAAATAAGTCAGATCACGCGCCTAATATTAAAAAAATACCTAAACAACCAGAAGTTAGAGGAAGCCAAAGAAAGGTATGCATCCTGAGTACAAACAACAAAAACAAAATACTAACGATTGCAGAAAATACATTATTAGATTACAAAATTTGTCACTACTTAATACCGGGTTGTGGTATAGAGGCACTTATTAGGGACATGGATCTCAAATTGAAGAACTACACTACGGATGATTACTGCCTGATCTTCATCGGCGAGGAAGACTTTCGCCGAACGAACAACTATGTCGATCTCATAATTACATTGCGTGAAGCACTTTTAAAAATAAATCATACTAATATTATAATATGTGCACCTACTTTTAAATTGAATGACTTTTCTATGATGTATAATAGGAGAATAGAAACATTTAACAGTCTTTTATACTTAGATGCCTGTACTCATCACTACGCGTATTTGTTTGATAGTAATTTTTATTTGACATATGATTATAAAATGTTCTTGCCAAGGAGTGGATCTGTTAATAATAATGGTATAATGAACATATTTAAAAATATAAATTTAATGCTTAATGAGATTAATAGCTACGACGTTTTTCATGTAATTGATGGTGAGTCTTCCCCAATTTCTTCTTCGTGCACAAAAGACAACACTAATGATATGTTTTTTCGTTAAAAAACATATTAAATTGTTACACCAAAATATTGCTGGTTTACTAAATAAAGCAAATGTTTTAACTGTATGCCTAGATGAACTGTCTGAAAAAAAGATTGACGTGGATGTTTTATGTATAACGGAACATTTCATTATGGAAGGGTTCCAACATCAACTGTATGTGCCAAATTATAGCCTAGCTGCCTGTTTTTGTAGGGAAGGCAGAAAAAGAGGAGGGGCTTGTATTCTTGTGAAAAATGATGTTCAATATAAGGAAATACCTAAAATTTCAAAATTATCGACGTCAGCCATATTTGAATGTTGTGCGATTGAGCTCACCCATTTTAAGATAATTGTTATATGTATCTACAGAGTACCAAATATAAATAATCTTAGTTACTGCTTTGATAAAATGGAAACGCTTTTGAAAGAAATATCACGCACACGATATAACAACATTGTAATAGCAGGTGATTTTAATATAGACATGCTTAAACCTAATAGCCACTCAAATGCTTTCGAATGTTTGTTAATGAGCTTTAACTTAAAACTAGAATTAAGACAGCCGACTCGCATGGCCAGTATGACGTGTATAGACAACTTTGCTCATAATTTTAGTTCACTATGTAAAACCGAAGTAATCGAACTAGCGTTGTCTGATCATACGGCACAGCTGCTTCACTGTCCAGTACAAACAAAGTGTCTCATAAAGTATTGGTATACCGTCAAAAGAGACTACAGTGTAGACAATATTTTGAACTTTAGAAACCACATAAAAAATCTCTCTTTTGGTGAGATTTACGATACAATCGATCCGAATGAAGCCTACAATAAATTTCTCGATCTATTTAAATTAATTTACGACTTGTGTTTTCCAACTAAACTGATCAAAGTAGATGTCACAAAAAGACCTAAATGGTTGTCAAAAGGTATTAAACTAGGCAGTCAAAAAAAAAGAAAACTTTTGTGGCAATTCAGGTTAAACCCAAATAAATATAATAAATACACTTTCAAGAACTACTCTCGCTTACACAAAAAAATTATACACCTAACACAAAAGGCCCAAAATAATCATAATATAAAAACATCAAAAAATAAGTCTAAAACCACGTGGCAAATTATAAATCGCGCAAAATTTAACCTACCTAAGTCTAATATTACTAAAATTATAATTAATAACAGCGTTCTATCTAATCCCAACGATATTGCCGAAGCATTTAACAATTATTTTATCGACAAAGTACAAGGGAAACTTGATGTGACTAGCAAACCTAAATGTAACAGAATTGACACTAGTAATAAAACAATGTTTATGGCCCCTAGTATACCACAAGATATTGAGAGAATCATCAAATCATTAAACAATACAAATAGTGTAGGGTATGACGATATTGCTACAAAAATATTGAAACATGTGTCTAAGGAAATAAGTGGCCATTTAAGTCACATAATTAACTTAAGTATTAGCGCAGGCGTTTTCCCTGATGCATTAAAAATATCGATTATAAAGCCATTATATAAAAAAGAAAATAGAGAACGGATGGAATATTACCGACCAATATCATTAATTCCCGTTATTTCAAAAATTTTTGAAAAATATATTTATAGGGAACTTTATAAATTCGTAGAAAAAAATAACATTCTGTGCGAAGAACAGAAAGGATTTCGTGTACATAGGACTATCAATATGGCTATATATGATTTTTTATACAATGTCATAAAAAACGTTGATGTCCGGAATCCTGTATGTAGTGTATTTTGCGACATGACCCAGGCGTTCGACTATGTACACTATACTACTCTTTTAAAGAAACTCGAAGCCTACGGGATAAGAGGCAATGTCCTTAATTTGCTTAATTCTTACCTACAAAATAGAAAACAAATTACTGAAATTAATAAAGTTAATATAGTTAATAAACGTGAAGAAATATTTCGGTCTTCAGAGCGTGAATTATTATTTGGGGTACCGCAAGGCAGCGTTTTGGGACCCTTTAAATTTATACTATACATAAATGATCTACCGAAATCAATTGATCGACCAGTAACACTATTTGCGGATGATAGTACGATTACAATACCTTGTAGAAGGATAGATAATTATGAGAATGACATTAATAATAGTTTACAACAGATGGTAAACTGGCTAGACGCGAATAATTTAAAAATAAATTTGAGTAAAACTAAAGTTATCCATTTTAGACAACAGACCCCTACTATTAATTTAAATATACACCACAATAATGATACCATAGAAGAAGTTGAAAGTATAAAATTCTTGGGTCTCCAAATAGATAACAAATTAAATTGGAAATCACACATTGATACCTTATGTAAGAAGATGAGTAAGTCTGCATACGCTCTACATACATTATCACCTATAATTAACACAGATGCTCTTCTTACTGCTTATTATGGCATAGTAGAATCACATTTACGGTATGGAATCATATTTTGGGGAAACTCTACTGAAAAAGAAACCGCCTTCAAGGCGCAAAAAAGATGCATTCGATCGATGTTTAAAATTAAACCCACTGATAGTTGTGAACCATATTTTAAAAGTTATAAGATATTAACTTTACCTTGTCTATACATACTAGAAGTAGCTGTGTTTGTGAAGGCAAACCCGAGTCGTTTCAGACGTATAGCTGACGTGTTTCCCCGCAATAGACGCGACAATAGCTTGCTTTGTCAGGAGCCAGCTAAGACAGCACTCATGCGCAAAAGTGTCTACTGCATGGCTCCAGTTATTTATAATCACTTGCCTAAGAGTTGGAAAGAGCTTCCAGTCCAATTATTTAAAAAAAGACTTCGTAGTTTTTTAGTGGTGAAAGCTTATTATAATTTAAGTGAATACCTTACTGAGAAAGATTTTTAAAGTTAGAATAATGTTTATTTTTTGTGTACCTACCTTCTTTTTCGTGTAATGTTTTTTTTTTTCTCTTAATTGTACCTACTTTCTAGTTATATGTTGATATTTTATATATCTTTTGCATGCCTACGTGGTTAAATATGGCTGAACTTTCAATATGTTTTTTTTGTCACCATTTAATGTTACCCATGTTTGCAAAATAAAATTATCTTTATCTTTATCTTTATCTTTATCTTTGTTATAGGATTGACGTCATAGTGCGTGATATATGTAAGTATAAGGTTAAACGTTTTCGACATGAAATTTGCATAGTAATAGGACTACAATTGTAATTATATTCCATCTAATACACTTTTATCTAAGTCTAGTCTAGAGTGCAATGCATGCAGATTTTAAAAATAAAGCTTATAAAAGGTAATTAATTACACTTGAAATCTTTAAAATACGACATTTATTTACTACGTTACCATTCGGAACAAGCCTCGAGGCGTAAACGCTCTTAAGTTGTGGTAACACTCTGGGAAGCGTCATTATCCTAACTAATATTATAAATGCGAAAGTAAGTCGATTGTTTATTTGCTTGTTTGTTACGCTTTCACGCCTTATCTACTCGAGCAATCATTATGAAATTTCGCATACACGTTGTTAGGGATAGAGAATAGGACATTGGGTACCTTTTATCCAGGAAAAGTAGTTATTAACCTAACCTAGCCTAATCTACATTTACGCGAACGCAGCCGCGGTTGACCAGTGTAAAGGTGTGTCTAAACAGAGCGCGGCAATTAAGCGCGGCGGCCGCGCGCGGCAGCCGCGAGCTACCTGCCGCGCGCGAACGGTGATTTTGTAATTGATCACTTCTAGATTTTGTATACTCTGTTGATAGAGTGGTCGCATCCAACATGCCTTGCATTGCATTGCATTGCCTTTATGTAATACATTTTCTTCTATTTCTTCTTCTAAGTAATTTACGAATAATAAGAGAAGCTGCAACACACGCGGCCGCTTTCATTGTGGTTTGAACACGAAATAAAGAGCGTGGCGTGTCTCGGACATGCTGTGCAGCACTGCTGCGCAGAAGGTCTAAACTAGTCACGCGGCAAATTTGCATCCCGCGAATGCTGCCCGCAGCTGCCGCGCACCTTGCGCGCTCTGTTTGGACACACCTGTACTGTTTCTTTTTAATTCCCTATTGTAGCACGGCATTCGGAACTGTGCCTGACAGTCGGCAATACGCTCGTTTCCTATTATGTGGCAAAATGCGCAAAACCATAGCTGGCGAAATATGGGTGTAATACTCATCTGTGTACCCCTTCGAAATGTAGGCTTGTGGCTATGCTTGTAGAGAATTAGGTATATTATTGTTTTTTTATACATTTGGTAATTATACTTCGTATCGTATTTTAAATTTCGGAGACAAGCTATTGAATTGTTAAAATAATTAATGCGAGATTTTCACAATTATCGTGCATGCTTATTTTATTTTATTCCTTTTTTTATATATTATTTCGCGAACATTGTTGTGGTAACTCATTATCTTATTCTTTACATATATAAAATTGTTGCATTATATTTTACATTTTAATGTAATGTACCCGTTTTGTATCCCAATAACTTTGTTTTAACTATGCCCAAACTTCCGAGTCACATTTCCTCAATATGCAAAACGTTAGGCTTAATTACTCGATTTCATTGTAGATAAGCTAGACCTCCTATATAGCCGGTTTAGATCTGCAATCAATCATGGCCTCCAGGCATCTGTCAGAAACAGGTACGCAAGTAAAATTAATCGCGGCGGCTATGTTAATACGATAGAAATTATAATAAGAAGGGTTAGCTTCTTGTGGGAATACTATGCCTATATTACGCTAATCTATTTTCAATTAAATAGCCATTTAGAATTGGAAAACTAATGCGAAACATACATATAACTACATAATATAAAATAAAGCCACCCGCTGCGTATGTCTGTCTGTCTGCGATAAACTCAAAAACTACTGAACGGATATTCATGCGGTCTTCACCAATAGTCAGAGTGATTCATGAGGAAGGTTTAAGTGTATAATTTTTTAAGGTATGTACATCCCGTGCAAAACGGAGATGGGTCGCTAGTTATGTATAAATAGAGGATATCTAACCGGTAGATAGAAACAGGATGGTCCTTTATTACGAGGAACTTAGAATAGCATATTTCTGGGTCTGTGTGCATCCCAAGTTGGTTTATCGCTGAAAGGGTTGGCAGAGGTAGACACCATCTTTCTATTTCAAGTCCCATGTATGTACCATCACCATGTATGATGTATGATGTATCTTATGTGGGGGCCAGTCAGTGCAGACCAGCGACACTTCGACCCAGTGGGATCTTTTGTGTCGACACTCTCCGAATAACGACATAGATGTTCATGGCAGCCGGGACCGACGCCTTAACGTGCTCTCCGAGGCACGGAGCGATAATTGTCTATCAATACGCACATAATTTCTGACTTCCGAAAGTCAGAGGTGCGCGACGTAGGTTCGAACCCGAGACCACTAAGCTATTGCTGCTCAATATAATAGTGTATGATAATAATTATGTTGTCATCTTCCGAGTATATATATATCTATATCCACAGTAGGAGCAAACAGGTGAAAGGATATTATTAACCTCTAGATACGTAAATATAGTAAAATTCTTATACCAGATACTATACTCCAAATGTTGAAATAATAATAACAGGCATTTATATTCAGTCTTTTTGACAAAGCAAATAAACATCAAGAGGAAACCTGAATATCTGAGAGCTAACCCGCACTGAGCCAGCATGGTGGACTATGGTCTAATCCTTCTCACACCGAGAAGAGGCGCGTGCCGACCAGTAGGACAGTTTAATACAGGGCTGATATTATTATATAAGTATACATTAGGCAGGTAACACAATGCAGATAAAGCTATTCCCTGTGAGAGACTGATGTCTATTCTAGGACAACCTGTGTTACAGTGCACCAGGCCGCCGCATCTCATTTATTGTAGCATGTACTTAGTCTAAAATATGACAAACAGATCACATGTGCTCCTAAAGGTTAAAGTTATGGTGGTAACTCGAGAACATTGAATTCAAAAGCAAAAACAAAACACATTGCAAAAGAAAACAATGACGGATGATGTGCAACTAAAAATATTTTTGGTATCCATTGCTAAACGTAAGCTTTTGCTGATTGCGAGCGCTCAAAACAACGGTAATATTTACGCAATATAAATGTTAGTTTAGACAGAATAAGCGAGTGCTAACAAATATTAGGTCATTTTAAATATTAAAATAACTGACCGCAATTACGACAGCGTCAGGCCGTTAAATACGGTCAGACATTGCTTTTTCAATAATTGGAATGTCTATTGAAATTTTAATTTCATAACTTTTTAACATAGCACATTCTATAATTAGTATACTGTACATCGAGTTGTATTAGTAATTTAATATATATGGATAACTAATTGCTGGCCGCGACTTCATCTGCATTAAACTCACGAGAATGAAAATAAAAAAAAAAGGTATCCTATGTTTTTGTTTAGGGCACGGTCTATCTATGCATCAAGTTTCTTTAAAATCCATGCACCGCTGGATCCTCCAAATATCTTCACAAACGTTCACGTTTATAACATAGATGAGATAATTAAGCCTACATGAATGTTTAATTGTTAACATATTATTGGGTAATGTACTAAACATAAATTCCTTTTGTACAATTCTTTTCACATTGAATGTTAGCTACCCTTATGTATTAAAGTTTAGCTGTTGACATGCTACTTGCATTGAGTATATGGAATAAAACTCAAGGATTTGTGTGGAACGTTCATATTACCTTGGCAGTGTAAATATAAAATTAACCCGATATCATTGCTCCGTGTATAAAATAATAAAGACATAGGTTAAAATTTACATAAAACAAACAATTATTAATATTAGCATTTAGGGTTGTAATTACCCATGCATATGCTCATGGGTAGTGAACAAGTTATAAATAAGAATATTGAAAATGTTATTCAACTTTTTAGGATAGGCTATAAATGCTTACATACTGCTTTTGTAATCAATTCTGCAACACGTATCCATAGGTGTATCCTACTGTCTGTTTCTGATTCTGTGTAAGACCGCAAGTACCTATCATTAGACCGCTCTCACCAATTGAGTTATACGGTAGTACACCTTACTATTGGGTGCACATAACATACCTAGAGAATTTATGAACTAGACATTCTTGGTTTAATTTAAAGACAATTTCGGCTTTAGACATTGCTCTTTGTGTTCCAAGCGTCTTTTCAAACATACAATTAGCGGACAAAAATATGTAAAGATTCAGAACAATTTTTGAAGGTTAAGTATGAGCTAATTCTTACCGTATCGGAATCAAAATCCACTGATAATTGTGATAGGCTTGAGCGAAAAAAACATATCAAATCACTGGTAGGTAACAATTATTTGAATATCGTCTAAATTTCGAATTTAATTAATTCGAATCTCTTACAAATTTCTCAAACTTGAATTTGTATGATACCATACAAAGATAAAATTTAAATGGATTCGTTCTGATTTTGTACATTGGTTTTCTGTTCTTTGAAATGTATCTCTTTTGTCACAGTCAGATAAAATAAACCTTTAGAAATTAGTTAATAATGTAACAATCAAAACGTTTCATATAATTTACATTTATTCTGTCTTAGTAATACAATAATGTATTTAAGCTATACTCCATCTCTACCGTTTCAAGAATATGCATACAGACTATACAGGTAAGAATGCATGGTCTTAAACCAGCCATTTCTATTTACTTGCAACCATTTCTAGAATAATTTGTGGCATTCCTTAAATCCTATTCCTAAAGGATATAGTGTACCATTTATCCAGGCAGTACAATTACTAACCTAATTTATATTTACTCGAGTGAAGCCGCAGGCAAAGTCTAGTAAAATATATTTATTTGTAATTTAACACGATATCAAAAAGCTTACAATAGCTTGTCATTAATAAATACTTCATGATGAAAATCAAGCGCGTGTACAAATTCACAAATGGAAGCCACATTCAACTGTCGTTTAACAAAAGCCGAGCTAACAATAGCTCCATGTCCGAGGTCTGGTACAAATTGACATATTTCTGTCCGTTCCGTTTCGTTGAACCCACTATAAATACTCTGTGGCTATCTTGACATGTTTATATTAGCAAACCAACCTATTAGATCACGCTAATGATTCGTTAATCTTATTACTGCACGGATTGGAGTGAGTTAAAAGGTCGTGTCGCCAGTACCACTGCGTCAAGTGCTGTGGTTACGATCCTCACACGGGACAAAAATTTGTGTAATCCGCATATAGTTGTTTCGAGTCTGGGCGTTCTTTACATCCGTTGTTTAAATATTTTTAACGTTCCTCGCGACACAAAAGATATTTATGCCAGAGGCGATTTTATTTATAAAAAACAAAAAAAATTGATTATGAATAATATCATAAACTAAAATTTTGTTACTACATATCATCACATACATTACAATGCAGGCGCATTGTATCTGTTCTTAGCCATTGTGTGAACACATATTTAGGAACAGACTAAAACAGAATCGTCTCCTGTGATTGCACTATATTTTGTTCTGTGCGCCAATATAAATAAAGTAAGCAATTTTATGGGCAACCATTTTATCGCACGTCAAACAAAAGTAAAATAACAAAGGTAATAAGTAATTACAAAAGTCATAATCTAGTTACCAGGAGGTGTAGGTGATTGCACTCACAACCGTACTAAGTGCACATATGGCGTAGGTTTCTTATTTTTCTTTCTTAAAAAAACACATATCCCGCATTAGGTATAATTCCTGTGTCGCGGGGACAAACATCCAAGTTGATCTGATCAAGTGATTTCCATACCATTCGCCAATGAACCAAGTGTTATAGGTTCGACCCTATACGGAAGAAAAATTGTTTAATCTTCAAACAGTTATTCCAAATATGGGCGTTCTTTGCGTCAGTTATTTCAATGTTTGTAAAGTTACCCGTGACATAGGGATTATTTCTATTGCGGGTGTTGCTTTTATATTACGTCACTTATTTAACTTCGTGATCTTAAAATAAATGAATAAATAAAAATATCTTTATTGACATACGTTTGTTTTACAATTATTTGAATAACTGACCCCTGAGCTAGTTGAATACTGTATTACAGGAGTCAGTTTATTCCCCATAACACAGTATACAATAGTGTGTGCATGTGCGTGTGCGTGTGCGTGCGTGTGCGTGTGTGTGTTCATGTGCGTGTGCATGTGCGTATGTGCGTGTGCGTGTGCGTGTGCGCGTGAGCGTGTGTGTGTGTGTGTGTGTGTGTGTGTGTGTGTGTGTGTGTGAGCGTGTGTGTGTGTGTGTGTGTGTGAGCGTGTGTGTGTGTGTGTGTGTGTGTGTGTGTGTGTGTGTGTGTGTGTTCTATTGTCATCGTGGCATGTTTAAAAAGTATTCAGTAGTCTAGGGATTTCAGGTATGCAAGAAGAATTTTCTTTATTTCATAGTCATTGAGCTTTTTAGTTTTTATTATTTTATTAACATTGTTGTATAAGAGCGGTGCTAAAAATTGGTATTGTATATAAAATAGCTATGCCAGCGACACAACTTATATGAAATACAAGATTTTCTTTGCGAAATGATGCTAAAATAGTTGTATAAGAAAACCTATAGGTACAGATAACGTAATACTATAATAAAAATAATTATGTAAATTGATACAGTGGCTCTTAAGCATACATACAGACATGCAGACAGTCGTTGTGGAATATAATTTAAAAGAAGAAATATTCACAACATCAAATGTATTTTAAACATAGCGCACCAATCAATCGATTCCAATCATGAAGGTTACACAATTCTATACCAAAACAACTCTACACGAAAATCGAGGTACACAATATAAAAGAGGGGAAACAACAAGTAAATAAATGTCAACACACAGTGCTTAACTAACCGTTTCGTACCGATAAGAATATACCGGTATACCAAATAATACCGACACGTAGATATTTCCCGAGGGCATATCGGAGACCAACGAATCAATATCTACCGATCGCCTGACAATTAGAAAGTTTCATGTTTCGTTTCTTGTGCGAACAAATACGATCTTGTGTTGAACAGCGTTTATTATCTCGGAGAAGCCCATTAGCATTGCCTGAGTAAGTATATCTAATTTAATACATAAGAATTGATCTGTTAAATCAGCTTTGTTTATAGCCCACTGCTGGGCACGGACCTCTACTTCGTAAGAGAAGGGTAAGGCAGTATAGTCTACTTCGGTTTTGGGTGGGGTCGCAATTGCATGTGATTCGCACGGTCCCGCCAGCTCTGTCGGTTATGTCGAGGAATACCGTGGTAGGTTTAGTCGGTGTTACCGGATTTCGTTTTCTTTTCCCAGTGAGTTCGATATAACCTCTCTGTCACCCCGCGGAGAGGTATTCGTCAATTCATTCCCCCACGTAAAAAATTATGTATAGTCTACTATGGTACCCTAAAACTCTACCAAAACATATGGACATACGTTTTTGCAGACTTTTAGGCATGCAAACTTCCTCATGATATTTTCTTACACTGTTAAATTGAGTAATTATATTAGGAAAATCATTTTGAGATGTTAGCAGTTCATTGGGTTAGAACTAAAGTCACAAGTTAAAGGTTTTCCTACTTGAAAAGCACCGGCTGTATATATGAATCAACGTTAGTATTTTATGCCATTTATAAAGTCTTTATATATTTGGCATGACCGAAATCAAACGTATGATATAAGACCGACACAGAAAAATGTAACCTCTTTATTATAAGGTATTTATTCGGAGGTGAAAAAGGATTATTTGTACATTCTAAATATTCTATTATTATTAGCCACATTATCGGCAAATAATTTCTTACTCTCTATTATAGAAAGAACTACTCTTTTCTCGTATTGTTGATATTTTGGTTGCCCACTTACGTCATGGTATTTTGGTAACTGAATTTCGAAAAGAAACTGATGTTGTAATAAAAATAAATACCCACTTTAAAAATATACTCATTCAAGGCAAATCGCGTCGGCTATTATAATAAAAGTATTAGAATTTTGATTGAGTCCGGTTGCACCGAAGATGTCCTTAACTCAACTGTGTTGGTAGTGGCATGAATAAATTTTACGAGCAACATTTGAGTGCAGCTCAGCGTTGGAACAAACATTTGCTATTGGCCAACGACATGTTCTTCATTTAAGCTAATATTAAACTCTGTAATTTTGCAACCATGACATTTGTAACAAAAACGCACTTTGTCAGTCTATTATCGTTTACAGTATCTCTTGCTGCGGGGGTGCAGCAAAAACTATTATAATGCCGCTAGAGATAGCTCACAGAGCTATACTAAAAGTTGCTACATTTTGGCCGATCTTGCTCCCAACAAACGAACTTTATAAATCGTGGAACATACTCAACGTAAGGTAACTTTATATCTTACAGATAGTTATGCTTCAACACTGCCGAACACCATTTAAGGTAATTACGAAACGAAGAAAAGATAAAATTCGCACTATTCCACACGCACATACCTCGTTTATTAAGAAATTAGCCATCTATCTTGGACCATTTTTATATAACAAAATTAATGCAATTTGTCCTGTCTACGGTTTATCTTATTTCACTTGCAAAAAATATGTTATGAAATACCTATTAACCTTGAATTATGTTGAAACTGAAATCCTGGTAATAAAGTGACAACATACACACACACACACACACACACACACACACACACACACACACACACACACACACACACACACACACACACACACACACACACACACACACACACACAAACACACACACACGCACGCACACATCACAAACACACACACACACACCAATTCACAAACACCAACTAACACACAAGACTGCACACTAATTAAATTAAAAAAAATGACTTTGTATAGACCATATATTTTGAACTATGTACAAATAAAGGCATGTTGACGTGTACCGATAAAATTCGACAACCAGTAGGGGGTCGGCACTGTACCTCCTTAACACAGGCTAGGAGAACAGTACTCCACCCACCATTATTGTAGTTAATGTATACTGTCATCGTGTATAGCAATAAGACTGTGTGTATAACTACAATGTAATTTCATTTTTAAATAAATTATTATTATTATTAAAAAGAAAAGCTCGCAGGAAACACTAAGTTTATATGTAATTCCGTTTGACTTACACATGTATTGTGACGTCTAACCACTAGTTATCGATCAGCAAACCCACAGCAGTTCACAGAAACATTAGTTAAAATTATTTCTACAGAACTTCTGTAATAACCATCTATTTCTGCTTTTATTGCGAACCTACGAGTAAAGCTTTGTTTAAAGTAAGTATTGCTGGTAATTGCTTAAATAGCATTCTTCGTAGTCGAAATGAGGACATTGGCAGATTTAAATGAAGTAATTATGAACTAACCGTTATTTTATATACTTAGGTACCAAAAGTGGCAAACAAACGTACGCTACACTTAAAGGTTATATCTATATATGCTCACTTACCGTATATTATACTTGGACAAATAAAAATATGCGAAAAGTGTGAGTGGATCAAGATTCTTCTGCCTCACAAACGAAGACAAGAAATTCTCGCACCAGTCAGCTTGTGAACACAGCCGGTGTAACCTGGTCGAAACATCAAGCATTATGCATGATCGCGTTAATACCCGCTACGTATTATATATCTACATATCATGCAACGCGAAAGTTTTAAAGTTATTAAGTGGTTATCACAGCTAATGATCGCTTGGAATATCAGAAGTACTACGCGCGCGTTGGCGATCCTGGAAGAAAAGACTTTAAGATCTGCTTAAAGAAAAGGAATGGAATGTCTAAACTCTTTCTTATAAAGCGAATCAAGGTAATTCTTACGCCAAATTCTTGTAAAAGGGCAGCTATTAAACATCGCATACAATAACAAATGATTACTGTATACTGCTCTCTCAATAATTGCTTCTGCTTCTATAATTCGATTAATTCTACTAACGTGATAATAAGGCATACTATCCGACTAATAATAGTCGCTCATGGACGCAAACATCGCCAACCCGAAATAAAAGCGTAAGAGATATAGATCACTGTTTGCCAGCCATCATCATTATTACAGAATATTATTTTTTTTGTTCGTTAATGCGTTCACGCACTTCTCTACGCGGAGCGACGAAGGGGTTATGTCGGACTCACCGGGGAAAGATAGTAAGTGACATCCCGGTAATACCGACTACCGCGATGTTCCTCGACATAACCGCAATCGGCGGGGCCGCGCGAATCGCTTTTACATGCAATTGCTACCCCGCCGAGGTTTCGGTCCGCCGCGCCGTATGAAACGGCAGGCCACTACACAAATAGACCTACCCATTGGCCACCACTAATTTAATCCCTACTGCTCCCCCTGAGGGAGGGATGGATACAGAGGCGCGCGTGGGAACACGCACGCTGGCTCTCGGACCTGGTGCTGATCGGGTGGCGGACAGGCCTTTATTACAGGCCATTTTCAACCACGTCAGTGTAGACTTATCCTTTCAATAATCACTATTCTGCTTCATATTGTGCAGTTTTCAACTAACTGTAATAATGCCTACTACTTTTATAATGCAGTTGCCTTTCGACAAATTTTTTGCTATTAATTCTAACACAATATACAGCTAAGAAGCTTTCTAATTTGGTACAGTCAGCGACATAAGCTAGTAAATATTTGTGAAATTTAGATTTTTGGGAATGATTTTTGTGTATCGCTTAATCATAAATATATTATTTTTTTTAAAGGCAACTCCCGCCGCTCACTCACTCAACCGACACAAATAACCATCTGTGACTGACATAATTTTTGTTCCGTGTGGGATTTGAACCCACTACACTCGGCGCGGCAGTGGCGAGGCGACCACTTAAACCAATACGCCACCCGTGCAGTCAAAAAGTTATTTAATGTTCAGCTGTTTATGTTGCTGACTGTACAACGTGATTTGATTACAATTACATCGAATGCGATTCGAAAAATAAAACTTGATGACAGATGATTGATGACCTAATTTAAATCATTATCAACCATCGCGATTTTTGTGGCTAATAACACATTTTAATCAGACGTCCCTGCACATAAATAAATTTTTATTTCAATGATGCTTTTGATGATAACATTTAATGTCGGGACTAATGAACTGTATCATTATATTTTATTGTTGTTATATGAGTCGTAATAACCGCGTTATGTTTGTAACGAGGTTGGTTTCAGACGCAAGAAGTATATATTGGACCTTAAACGATTATAGTAACCGCGATAATCGTTTAAGGTCCAATACACATTATATAACATCGTTATTCAAAGTTCAAGCTAATGAGTAAATTCTAACCATTATAAATGCGAATGTGATTTTTTTTGTTTGTTACGCTGTCACGCCTTAACTACTCGACCGATCATCCTAAAATTTTATATGCACGTTGTCAAGGTTACAGAACAGGACAAAGGGTACCTTTTATCCAAAAAGAAAGTACTCTTCCCGAGGGATATAAATATATTGACAAAATCTACATAACACGAGCGAAGCCGCAGGCAAAAGTCTAGTAGGCTATAAATAATTCCATGTTTAATGTTGCAATGCATTCTATAAAAAATTATTTGATTTCTTTTTAAGAGCGTTGTCAACCTGCAAGGCTTGGCAGTATCTTTCAAAGGCTTTCTATTTTATTCTCAATTTGGCATTTAGACAAAAAGGTAAGGAAAAAATGGGGATGCCTCGATGGCGTAGTGGTTAGTGTAACCGACTGCCATGCCTGAGGTCGCGGGTTCGATTCCCGCAAAGTCAAACATTTGTGTGCATGGACATGGATGTTTGTCTTAGTCTGGGTGTTTATGTATAATATGTGTGTATTAACAAAAAAAGTAATATATATATATATATATATGTTTATCCACTGTCTAGTACCCATAGTACAAGCTCTGCTTAGTTTGGGCTACATGGTGTTATGTGTGATAAAATATTAGAAAATTACTTTTTTATAAATAAATGCATGCCTGTCTTTAATTGTTGTATTCTTCTTTACGTTTAGTGAAGTTCATTTAGGCCGTGTTCCTATAGTTTGGCACATATTCTATGAAAAATATGTCAATGTTTAACTGTCCGTAGCTAAAACAACTGATTTCTTTATATAGGATCGAGGCATTAGTGGTCTGTTTGCCGACCAAGTCCACCAGACCAATCACCATTCTGCTTGTTCATGTCTTTAGGAAACAGATAAAATGATATGCGATGACATACGCAAATAATTTTTCACGACATCTGACCAGCGCCTTTTTAAAGCGTTTTGAATTATATAATGTGTAATATAATTATTATCGCCGAACGAAATATTCACTCTTTAAATAAGCTCATATTAAAGTAATGAACATAAACGCGTCAAATGTTGCCAAATTTCATATGCTTGCCAAAAAGATAGCGTGACTGCCAAATATGTAACCCCTATTTCTGCTACAAGGTCACTGGCAATCTAACACGAAGGTTACCCTTTGAACTTAACCTATCCGTGGCAGGTTACCTTGAGAAATTATTATTACCAAGCAATAGAATATTTGATTTAGCGATCATTCTATTACTTAGAACATCGAATATATTTGTCCCTTTAAAATTAATAGTTGCCATTTCGATATACACCATTATTTTAAGTGTACCATAAACATGAATAAAGAATGTTCTGTTATGCATATGTGATAGAAATATTATATTAAACTATCTTTTGCCATCAACTTTATTTGCCTGGCATTTGAAAGTAGGTGTCTATCTATATTGTTCTAGGTGGCGTATCAAGATGAAGTATGCACCGGTTTTTAATTTAGACCTCCAGCAATTATCACTGTTAAAAACCGTATTCAATTTCGTGCAGTAGTCTTTGCGTGAAGCACGTACAAACATACTGACAGACATTATTTTCTGAAAATTTTACCTCCATATCGGTTACAATTGTATTATATTATGTATTTATAGATATCAATGTATATTTCCTTTTAAGTTTGACATGTGAGTAACTTCGTACAAATCAGTAGGAAGTATTTCTTTGTGTTATTGTCAGTGGCACCGGTTAGAGGGTCGCAGCTGATGAATGACTGGCTATTGATCGATTGCTCGGCGATTGTACACGTGCACTGAAACGAGTGGTATACGCACGTGATAGATCACTACCGTATTTTTGTGGTCACCTGATCTGAAAATGCAGGAAAATACAAGTTTACTTACACAGGTGCATTACTGTCTCTTGTATTGAGCTTATTTGCAAATGAGTCATTCCTCTAGACTGAGGTGTAAATACGTATACCCATATTTTGACAAATGCGTTTTTAGGTTATAATAGCGGTTAATTATATGATAAAAGTAAAATGTGGTTTAAATTAAATATCTATCAAGCACTTTTTACTTTTTTTACAATAAGGTATTAATTAACATAATATGTACTAACATATTTTATACAACAAGGCTAACAATATTTTTGCGTATTTTATAACTTAGATACCTACATATTCGATTCTCATATTTAAACATAACTGTTGTTAATTCCTTAAAGCTAAATCTCAAAGCGGATATACTTTAGTGTGAAAAGTCGTTACGAAACGCCTATTACTGAAAGTTCTATAATAATGTTCGTAAAAATGTGCGATGTATGCCAACCCACATTTGGCAAGTGTTAGCCTTTCGCTTCTTAAAGCACATTCATATTTTATACTAGATTATCTAACAGATTTATAAAAAAGACTAATATTTAACAAGATTAAACGTGACCGTGACGAGTCGTTTTTAATTAATTGGCCTACGAATTTAAGAAATTATTGTAATATTTCATATCAACAAAGTTACAAATTAATTAATAAATGGTTTAGCATCGTGATATATTTACCATTTATTTTAATTGATTTTTGTTTTTAATATAATTATGGCATTATTCAAAATCGAATATGTTGATTCGAATAAACATTTTGACGTAATAGCTTGTGTATTTAACGTGTTGAGAAGAGTAATTAATGTTGTTCTTCTCTTACACGTGTTACTAACACGTTTTGGCCAAGAGAAAAGGTCGAGGGTAGTTCAAAAAAAGTCGAACGTGGTAACAGAACAGCTGTTTCTTTTGGCCGGCAACTTCGAAAGTACCAGCGGCGAATAGTAAAAGTACTTAATCCGATTTCTAGAAAAGTTTTCTTCTCTTTCTCCTACTTATATATTTATTCTTGTTCTGGCTTTTAAGTTAAAATGTGTTTGTAACTTTTAATAGTACTAGGTTTAGTGTATATTAATAAATAGTAGTATTACTGTTTGATGTAATAGTCAATTCTAAATAAATATAATTTTGATCTGATTTTAGATCTAGCAAAAAACCATTTACTACTTTTATGAATATTCTTTGATAGTTTTGTCTTTATTGCCATATTTAGAGTTTTACTGATAGATTGTGGTAGTAAAGCTAGATTACGACTGATTGTATTTCACGAAAATAAAAAAAACAATATCTTGCTGAGATTCTACAATAGTATCATTAAAATAAATGACGAAATCTATATTTTGTCCTTATATTTGATAACACTTCTTTATTAGGCTTTTAAGGAAAGAAATAACACTTGAGAATTATTTACTTTGGCAGAATTTTAACGTTGTCTTATGAAACTTAAACGCAACTAACGCAAAGAAAATCCTTTAATTTTTACGTTGTAACATGAATAATGATTTCTAAAATATTTTTCATGTTCCATTATATAAGACTGCAAGTGACTGACTGACAAAAACAACTGATAGTGAAGTGAATTATGTGTAATTATGTATTTGAAACTGAATGATGTACCTTTAAATATTTTGATAGAACATATTATAATCATACTTGTTAATACTTAGATAATAGCTTTGCGTTGATTACAAAAGAGGTTCAGCAAAAACCTGCCACAAAAAATTACAACAAACCACACAAGAATTTGACAGGCATCCGGCAAAATAATGGCCAGTTTCACAATAATCAAGCAAAAGATATTCGAAATATAAAGTTTATTAGGTTAAATAGTAGTGATAGTGAGACTTTAATCTTATAGATACATTATATCTGGAGATTGTAAAACAAGAACTAAGTGTATTTTATCAAGAAGAAAAAGATATTTATTCGCCTAGAATAAATACTAAAATACACATTATAATATATGTTTTGGTAGAGAATATACATGATATGAACCCCAAACGATTATGAATGAGCCCCGTTCAAGCTTTCATGAACGAATCCCGATCCTTAGAATGTATTTTTGCTAAAACCCTTTTCATTTCAAATGTACACTACAGTTGGTGATAATATTCTTAATGACATTTTAAGCTACCATATTTTTGTAGCATGTGCGTAAGAACTCGTATATCATAATTCGTGTAAATGATGTATAGAGTACATACCTAGCGTTATGCCTATATCCCTGAAGGTTTAGTCAGAATTTTATTAGATAGATTATATAGATACAGATATGGTCTAAAGTCTTACGAAATAAGGAATATATTAATTGAAGTTTATGAGGCACAGTTTTAGACTTCGTGCTGCTACTAAGAATTAGACAGAAAAATGCAGTAACACTTTACCTCAGGAATCCAACCCAAGACTTCATGCACATCAGTCGCATATAGTACAATTGTGCCACCAAAGCAAATTAAAGACTTATAATGGTATAATCGCATAAGTTTGCGCTTACGCTCAATTCTGCGATCGGCAGGATAGTAAGAAACTAGCCAAACGGAAGTCAAATTTAGGGTTCATATGTTTAGTATAGGAGTTCTTCCTTAAATTTTTAATGACAATATTCATTCGACTACTATACTAGGCAAACGGAATAGGCTAAGGTCAATTGCGGTATAAGATATGTCTCATAAGGTGCGAAATTAAACTAGCGAAGTATACATATGGTTTTAATAGTTATATTTTGTACTAGGAATATTTCCTGTGTCGTGGAAGACATTACAAACATTTAAACAACGGTCACGAAGAACACATAGACTTGACACTAAGTATTTGTGTATCATACCGATCATATCGAACCTATAACACCCGGCGCAGAGTGTGTAAATGACTACGCTATCCGTGCAGTCAAATTGTAGTATACATATCTTTGTATAATCCGTCGTGAATACATTGGCGTAATGTTGTACTGTGTATTACAAATACAGTGTGTCGTGTTTCATAATTACAACCTACTAATTACAGTTGTTAAGCCTGTTGTATTGAATTAAATAGCTCTTTGGAGCCCATTAAGTGTGAGTCAATATACAAAATGAGTTTATGATTAAATCTCTGTATAATGTGTAAGAACAGAAAACACAGTATAGAAGTAGAGTAATTTATAACAAAAATTTGTGTCATGAATTTATTATTTTAATGTGTGTTCGATAGTTAGCACTAGCACAATATTAAATATTAAACCTAACCTACAAATACATCTTAAATATTTAAGAGTTTGCTAATTATTAAAGTTTTAGCGGTTACGACCCGCGCGCTGGCTGCTGGCGGGCCCAATTGTAATTTTTTTTGTTGTTGATACCAAGGGATCCTGAAAATGGCGCAAATACAGTAATTATGTTTTTGCGCTATTTGGGGTGGTAATTTTAGGCTCATTGGGTTCGAGCGCTCGTATCTTGTGTAGAGGGGTCACAAAATGCCTGATTGACGCCTCGTGTCATCAGCAAACTGGTCTTTTCTTAAACCAAAGAATCAGCATCGCTATTCAACTTGGCTTTGCTGCTAGCCCTCTGGGCAAGTTATCAGTTGACACCGATGCTGACGACTTTCACAGTGCCTAACGTAATATTTATTACCTTTTTGATTATTATTTGTGTTTTTATAAAATACTAGATTTTTCTGCAGCTTGGCTCGCGCAAATGTAGATTAAATTAGGTAAGGTAGGTAGGTAACAGTCTTTATTTTCTGGATTAAAGGTACCCGGTCCCGGACCCCTGACAACGTGTTTAAGGAATTTCATGACTATCGTTTAAGTAGTTAAGGTCATGAAAGTGTAGCAAACAAATAAACACATTACGGCAAGAATAATTAGCGTCTGATCAGAAAATGATAATTAATTTAACATTACTCATTGTTAAGATTTAGTCAAATAATGATTTAGTAACGGCGGTGGGCCGTTGATCAGGACCTTGAGAGCTTTTCAGTTAGTTTGTAGCAAATTTTTTTTTTTTTTATACTGTTTATGTCATATCTTTGCTCAGTTCTCATATATTGTTATATATTGTCGGCCTCGGTAGCGTAGTGGTTAGTGTGACCGACTGCCACGCCTGAGGTCGCGGGTTCGATTCCCGCACAAGTCAAACATTTGTGTGCATGAACATGGATGTTTGTCTTGGTCTGGGTGTTTCTATGTATAATATGTATGTATTTACAAAAAAAAAAGTATATATGTATGTTTATCCATTGTCTAGTACCCATAGTACAAGCTCTGCTTAGTTTGGGCTGGATGGTGTTGTTTGTATGTGGTAGAATATTATTATTATTCTCTTTATTACTATTTTTCTTCTAATTATTACATTTTTAAATATAAATATAAAAACATACATATTTAAAAATATAAAAACTGAAACGACCCACCGGCATCGGGAACAGGGTCCAAGCTGCCGGTGGTTAGGATTCCAGAGACAGGAACCTCCTCACAATGCGTGCTGTATCTAATAGCACTGCCTTCTGCATCAAACCCCTGATCCAAGCACCTAACGCGAGCCTCTTTAGATGGTGATCGAGGCTCTTAGCAATTAGACCATTGACAGATATGACTATCGGCACAATGATTGCCGAATCCACATCCCACATGTCGACAACCTCGCGAGCTAAATCGATATATTTAATTTGTTTATCCTTTTCAGCTTTCACGAGATTGCCGTCATGCGGAATGGTGACATCGATAATCATTGCACGGCGCTCTGATCGATCTATCACCACAATGTCAGGTTTGTTGGCCACAACAGTCCTGTCTGTGATGATAGTTCGATCCCAGTACAACGTGACATGACCATTTTCGAGAACTGATTCAGCTACATACCTGTAGTACGGCACTTCAACATCTACAAGTTTGTATTTCAGAGCAAGTTGCTGATGAATAATCCTGGCTACTTGGTTATGTCTGTGCAAGTACTCGCCGTTAGCAAGACGAGAACAACCGGAAACTATATGCCTGAGGGACTCACCAGGTAGATGGCACGCCCGACAAATGTCAACCGTACCATCCCTCAAGATATATTTCCGGTAGTTATTCGTCTTGATAACTTCGTCCGCAATAGCACAGACAAAACCTTCGGTTTCCCCAAAGAGGTCACCGAAACGTAGCCAGTTCACGGAGGCTAACAGGTCTACATCGGCTCCATATAGAGCCTTGTAGAACCTACCGTGAAGCTCCTTGCTCTGCCATACATCCCTGCGATCGCTAGTGCTAAGCACTACAGGCTTGCGCCAGTTCTCTTTAGCCAAACTGAGCGGGGTGAGTCCGGTGTCCACAGCAACTACATCACGATGCATACCCACGTCTGCCTGGAGAAAGTATTCTCTGAGGTTGCACACCTCGCGGTTATGAAGGGCCTTGGCATTCAGAAAGCCTCGGCCCCCACATTTCCGCGGAATATACAACCTCATCACAGACGAACGTGGGTGATGCATACGGTATGCCGTCAAGAGTGTACGGACCCGCCGGTCCAGGGCATCCAGTTCAGTCTGAGTCCACTTAAGTATGCCAAAGGAGTACATGAGAACTGGCATGACCCAACCGTTACAAGCACGCACCTTGTTGCCACCTGATAAAAGACTATTTAAAACTTTTTTCAGGCGACCAAAGAAACGCTCCTGCAGCGATTGCTTCATGCCAGCCTCATTGATACTTAACGCCTGTGACAAGTACTTGTAAGTATCGGTTACAAGAAGTGATCGTAGGTTAATGGAATCCAAAAGTTGTATTCCTTCGGATTCCACTATCCTTCCTTGCTTTACATGGATGACAGCACATTTATCCACACCGAAATCCATGCTGATAGACTTACTAAAAGTTTCAGTTACTTTGAGTAAATCCATCAGCTGTAAATCAGTGTGGGCAAACAGCTTTAAGTCATCCATATACAGCAAGTGGGATATTACTCCACCACCTCTTTGTAACCTGTAACCTAGCCCTGAACCCTCTAGTAATGTACTAAGAGGATTCATTGCTAAGCAAAACCAAAGAGGACTCAGACTGTCGCCCTGAAATATACCCCGCTCAATTTTTATCAGTTCGCCATTCCCAGAGATCTGTCGACATCCTGGATAGCTAAGAACCGTTTTCCATTGCCCCATGCATGACTTCAAAAAGGTGCGCAGAATTGCATTTACTTTATACAACTCTAACACCCTCAAAAGCCATGCATGTGGCACCGAATCATACGCTTTCTTATAATCTATCCAACATGCTGCCAGATCCCTTCGTTTACGGCGAACCTGTTGGCTAATGGCCATGTCAATGAGGAGGAGCTCCTTAGTGCCACGAGCCCCCCTCTTACATCCATTCTGAGAAGCTGACATTATTGAATTTGTATCAATATGTTTAGATATCTTGGTTCTCAAAATAGATGTAAGAAGCTTATAGATCGATGGTAAACATGTTATCGGTCTATAATTGCCGGGCTCATTGGTACTACCTGTTTTATGGAGTAGGTGGGTTATTCCCGTGGTCATAAAATCTGGTAACGACCCAGATTCTAGGGCAGATTGAAATTGAGCAGCCAAACAAGCATGTGAGCTACGCAGCCATTTCAGCCAGAAATTGTGCAGTCCGTCCGGGCCTGGCGATTTCCAATTCGATAAGGATCGGACCGCACTAATTACGTCCTGGCTATCAATGACCACGCTTTCCATTTCTGGAATTAGCTCACTTGCTTGTTTGACGTCCCGCATCCACTCCCCCTCAGTGTGGCCGACGGGTACCGACCAGATGTTCCTCCAAAACGTATTTGTAACATCGGCATCTGGAAGCCCCACATCGGTCACACATAGATCAGGCCGTTCCCAGGTTCTATAGACCCACCTTTGGTCCCTTTGAAACGTGCGGTTGATGACATACCGGTCCGCGCGTTTTTTATATCTGCGCAGTCGATTTGCCCATGCATAGACTTTCTGCTTCAGGAAGTCAATGCGCTCTGTGGCCTGAGACAAGTAGTCATGAGGACTGACCCCAGTCCCCAGAAAAGCCCGGCCCACATAGCGCATTACCCTGGGCCGTGTATTGCCCTCCCTGAAGCAGATCAGCTTACCGATGAGTGTCCTTGCCTCAGCAATACGCCGTTCAATCCTGCACTGCCAGGCCGGGGCGACAGATGTTTGTCGTATAGCAGAGAAATGTGTGGGTAACTTGATGCCCGCTATACGACTTGCCGCCACAGCAGCACAGTACAGGATCGAATGAGTATCGGCGAGATTCTCGCTATTATCTAAATAGCTAGATAATAGCGAGTCCAGGACACTCACCAATGCTATATTTTTTCTATGCATAGGTAACCGAGGCAGACGGGGCCGAATCGTAAATTTTATTATTATTATTATTATTATTATTATTATTGTTTGCTTGAGACCTGCTACCCAGCCACGCAAAGTTACCATGTAAAAGATGACTCAACTGGCATTATACAAAAATTATTAACACTTCTATTAGCCAAAAATTCAATGATTGCCAAATTAATGTACAGTACGTATATTATCGTTAATTCAATCATCCGCTTCCAAATTAATGAGCAAACAGCCGCTACAAATATCGATGTTTAATAAACAACAGCAATAACGAATAACGATCCACAAATAATTAGGATAAGACTAGCGCGATTAATTAATTGCATACTATGCACATATTGTTGTTTAATTTCGGTTATGAGATCAATAACAGATTAATAATATTTAGTGATTAATCTAAATATATTCTATGCAATTAGTATGATGTGCTCAAGTACTGATCCGATTGCTCTAGGATGTGTCGGAACGTGACACGGATGGCACAGTGGTTTTAGTGGTCGCCTCGCCACTACCGCTGCACCGAGTGTTGTGGGTTCGAATCACACACGGGACAAAACTTTGTGTGATCCAGAAATGTTTGTTCCGTGTCTGGGTGTTCTTTGTGTCCGTTGTTTGGATGTTTATAAAGTCTCCGTGATACAGGAATTCTTCGTAGTGCGGGAGTTGTCTTTTATAAGAGAGCTCGGTACTTCACTTATCCCTTAAGAGAAGTACCGATCCGATCGCTTTCCTTATATAGAGGAACTTGGTATGATCACACACTCTTTGTGTTATATGCTCTATATAACACAAAGAGACGACCTCTCCTCGACATCTCCCTCCAACATAAAGAGGCACGATCACCCGATCGTGCCTGGCGGGCCGCGGTTCAATGGTTGATGTCGAGAACTGATTAATATAGTTACTCGCTGTAAATATCGCTTGCGTGATTCAGGAAAGGACATTTGACGTAATTTCTTTGTCTGTGTGAAGTCGCTAAACTTGGAATATAAGTGTAGCTACTTGACACAGCTTTACCCTGACGTTGGCAATGTATAGTTAGTGATAGAAATAATAGGGGTTAAATTATGAAGTTGCCGTTGTATAGTAATAGATACTTTGAATTGACATAAAACCTTCATGGTGTGAGATTTTCGAGTGAAACTTTTTTCACGTGATGCAACATATAAGATTCTTCTTTTAAAAAATCGTTTTTCGACTTTTAATTGTTTTTTTTATTCAGCTTAGACGGGAAAGACGGATACTTTGAAAATTCGAGTCATTTTTGAATACGAGTTCCGACGCGGAACTAACGCGGCAGAAACGGCTCGCAATATCAACGCTGCATTTGGAGACTGCTAATGAACGCACCGTGCGTTTTTGGTTTAAACGCTTTCGTGATACAAACTTCAACTTGCCGAACGAACCACGTGGAAGACCGCGCTCACAGGTGAATAACGCCGAATTGAAGGAGATGGCGGAAGCTGATCCGAGTCAAACTTCCCAGGAATTAGCGGCGTAGTTTAACGTTAAGGTACCTACAATATTGGCTCATTTACATCAAATCATAAAATAAAAAAATAATTGAAATATGTGTGCCTTATGATTTGACTGATCTGCAGAAAGAAATGCGTGTTAAAACTTGTGTTGCCTTGTTAAATCGGTACAGAAATGAAGGACTATTGGATCGAAGTGTGACATTTAACTAAAAGTGGATGCTCTACGATAACCGTAAGTGAAAAATGCAATGGCTGACCCCAGGTCAAACGCCGCAACAGTGCCCTAAAGCGAAGCTTACCAATAAAAAGGTAATGGTAACTGTTTGGTGGTCTCTTCATGGTGTTATTCACTATAGCTTTCTCAGGTCTGGTCAAGCAATAACAGCAGATGTTTACTGTGCCAAATTTTGAACAATGATGGCAAAACTGGCAGTGAAACAGCCCCGAATCGTGAATCGATCTTCACCATTATTGCTCTTTGATAACGCAAGACCTCACACTGCACGAGAAACCGTTGTAACTCTACAGGAGCTGCAGTTAGAAACCGTACGTCATCCTCCATACTCGCCAGACCTTGCTCCAACAGACTACCATTTTTTTCGTGATTTGAACAATTTTCAACGTGATAAAAAAAAATCTTGCCAGGAGGCAGTACAAAATACTTTCACACAGTTTATCGAATCTAGATCCCCGGAGTTATATCGTAAAGGCATAAATGAAGTTCCGTTTAGATTGTAGCAATGTATAGATAATGAGGATAAATATTTCGATTAAATATATTATATGGTGCATCTTAGAAAAACGAGTTTACATTTTTCAGTACAAATCGGCAATTTCATACTTTGACCCCTAATAATTAAAGTTATACGAATACTTGGTATTGCAACCAATCGCCTCACAGAATCTATAAATCCAGCTTCTGTAACAATTTGACATTAGCCCGATCGTATGCTTGTTTAAACATATATGGCCTACTTGTAGCTAGACACAACCTATATATTATTGTCTTCCTTTTTGTCATCTCTATTTATCAGAGATAAAAATAATCTGATAGCAGTATTTGAATTATTTTATAGTGACACTGATTTTTACTCGTATAATACAAATAAGAAATATAGACAAAACATGTGCTATTAAACCAACATAGTTTAATTATCTTGGCATACAAATATGAACTGGAATCTTCTTGCACCTATCTAAACGTACATTGATAAAATACGACTGAAGAATGCTTATTAATTATGAAATGTTCTCAAGTTCCTGAACAGCCGAGAAAATATTAAGAATTTTTAAAAATGTTCGCGCTCCTTTCTTTTCTCTGCGGTGTTGTTCAAGTATCGCGAATGTTTCTGGCTTTTTAAGGTTTCCTCAAAACATACCGATGTTATTCGATAAATTAACTGTCTTTAAACAAATATATTTTATTTCACCCGTATCTTTATTTTTAAGACCATGTGATATAATATTTACCTATATTACATTACTTTAGGGTTGTTTTAGCGAACAGAGTATAGGCGGCGTTCGTGTTCCGCGCACGCCTCTTGATGTCGGAAGGGGGACTAGGTCCCCGCTTTGTCATCGGGGACCAGGTCCCCCAATTGTGTGTATTTTTTGTTGTGTTTGTACTCACAAACAAAGTTTGTGTGATGGTTGAGTGGGACCCGCCACGTCCATCGGCGGGTCAAACCTTTGACAGGGTCGCGATTTGAATGCGAGAGCGATCCGCGCGACCCCGCCATAAAGGTGTGAGGAACATCGCGGTGGTTTTAGTCGTTTCAGTCCAAATTTCCATCTTATGGGCTGGATCCCGACATATCCCCATCGCCCGCCCCAAAACCGGCGATGAGGAATGTGATTTGCAAATATAACCGCGTTAAAAAAAAAAACAAAATAAGCGAACAGGGTATACTTATCACTATACAATAGGAAAATAAAAATTATGATGTATTGTAAAGGTACTACCGAATAGTTAGCTAAGGAAGCAACAACCAAAATGTTAAATACACGTTTACAAGAATTGCATCTGCCGATTCATGATCATCGTGTCAGATCTAATTGTATGACTTTTGAGAGCAGCGAAAGATTCATAAGTACTTTTTAAATTAACGTTTATCAATCTCTTAGCGACGAGAACATCGTTCGTAATTTATTTTAGATTAAATTTGAACTTAATTATCCTAATCCTAACTAATATTACAAATACGAATGACAGTTTCTTTGTTTATTATGCTTTGTCTTCTTAACTACTCTACCGGTCCTTACAAAATTTCGCATTCACGTTGTCAGGGGTACAGAAAAGGACACTTTTCATCCAGGGAAAAAGTACTGTTCCGGAGGAATATGAATCCCCTGCTCCTGCTTTAGGCACAGTATCTGTATCGCCGGGTTAGTCACAAAAATTCAAACAACGGGCAGAAAAGACACCCAGGCGCAGTACTGAAATTTGTGAATCACACACATTTTTGTCGCGTGTAGTGATTCAATTCATAACACTCGGTGCAGTGGCAGGGTGCCGAGAAACTTAAACTACGCCATCCAAGCAAACATTAAGCTGTAAGCTGTAAGCAACGTATAGAATATTTTAGTGTCTTTATAACTTGTTTCTTATTTGATAGTTAAGTTTGGCAAGGACGAAGTGGATTACTGATCGTGGTGCGCGCTGATATACCTGATATACCTAGCGCCAAACTTGTAGTTCTCTCTGAAGTTGCTTCAAGTGACGTCGCAATGACAAAAATCGTTTGAGGGAAACACGGGGTGCGGGATGGGTGTAGCTGCAAAGACTATACATAAAGCTACTTCAAAGTGAACTAGAAGTTTGACATAAGATATATGCGTTCAAGAACGCAGATCCATGCGAGACTTAATGTTATTTATATTATATATGGTATTAGACTTTGCCCGCGGATTTGCTTGCGCTATACTAAATGCTAATCTTGAAACAATTAGAAGCTGGTCTAGCAGATTTGGATTGTCTGTTAATCCGACTAAGTGTCAGTCAATCAAAGTCAACGATTGATAAGCAGGCTGGATTCCAGTACTTAACCACCTGTTATGTATGATGGGACACCTATACTATTCAGTCCTACTGTAAATAATCTGGGTTTGCTCATTGACACCAATTTAAATTGGCAAGCTCAGGTTACTAGTGTCAGTCAGAGAGTAACCGGAACGCTACGCGCCTTGTATCGCTTCAAATTTGCTCCCATCTAAGGCAAAAATAATGCTTGAGCAGACTTTGATCTTTTCCTTAATTGACTATGATGATGTGTGTTACTATAACCTGAATGCAGATCTACTTAATAAATATGACCGACTTCTAAATAACTGTATTCGATTTATTTATAATCTTCGTAAATATGAGCATATGTCATCTCAAAGATCCACTTTAAAATGGTTACCCATTCGTCAACGCCGTAGTTTGCGTGCCCTAACAACATTATTTTCTATTCTAACCTCACCAAATGCCTCCACTTATTTAACCTGCCTTTTCCAATACCTATGTTCCAATCATGATTTGATATGAGGGAATATGATGATGAGGTTATTGGTAGATCTTTCTTCTACCAATAACCTGCTCTTACTATGTCCCTCCCATACATCTAGTTTCCTGCATTCTTCTTTCCTTGTCCAGTCCGTTATACTATGGAATGCGCTCCCTCACGAAGTCAGGATGGCCACAAACCGTTACACTTTCAAGGTAACGGTGCGTGCTCTCCTCCTCGACAGTTTATCGAATTCATCTCATCAGTAATATGATATGTATGTATTTATGTATATAGGTATTTATGTATGCAATATGTATGTATCTTTATATATATAGATACATATATATTTTATTTAGATTATATAATATGTTTATTGGTATGTAGGTATATATTAAGTAATATATAATTACTATTGTAATATTCTTTAGTATATTTACATGCATGTTTCGCGTTACTGTATGCACCTACTGCTTTGTATCTCTGCATCACCCTAAGGTCGACTGGTAGATAATGCCCTTGGCATTAAGTCCGCTATTGTACTACTTTATACATAAAGTTTTAAAATTTGTCAAAAAAAATTCTATCCCTGGGGAATATCACTTTTTTCTGTATGAAAGGAGTTCATTTGTGTACCTCAGATAACGTGTATTCGAAATTTCATGATGATTGTTTAAGTATTTAAGGTGTGAAAGCATAACAAACTCACATTCTTATTCATAATATTAGTTAGGATGTTGGTAGATGAGAGATCAATAAAGAAAATCTTTACATTAGTACTAGCGTAATGGGAGTGCGATAATGCAACCTAATTCCGGATAAATTAACGATAAGCAATTAAGAGCTATAACATATTTACTATAAATTGCCGAATCATACAATTCGTAAATTATGTGTCGTAGCTTTCTTAATTATTTTCCGCGTCCATAACGACCTCCGTCATGCAGTGCCTTACAAAGTATATCATTTAGTCGTTCGGTAAGAAAATTAATTGCATATTGTACTGCACGGTCTATAAACACGTTGTTGTTGGTTTTGGCTGTAATAATAACATACATATCTCTAACTAGCTAAGCCAAGCTACGATATGTTCAGTCTAATATTGTTAATTTTTCGTTACCATCGCAATATCACGATAAAAAGTATATGTAAACAATCTTTAACATAAATGCAATGTTGTATAAAAAGTAAAAGTAAAAGTCATTATATCGACTAGTTTTCAAATTTGACTAACATACGGAAGCAACATTTTTATATAGATATTAATAATATCCTGGTAAATTTTCATCTACAGGTCATTTAATCTAACCGTTAGACCTAACATCATCTTTAAAAGTTTGATTCAATTATATTAGACTGCTGTAGTTCTCATATCTGCCAACGTTGTCGCCAAAATTATTTATCTATGTGAGTTGACATTTGTTGAATAACAGTGAACTCACATGAATCATCAAAGGATTTATCCAGGGTAAACAGGTGTTCATCGTAAAGGACTGAAATTTTGTATAGATTTACGGTAATTGCTACACGTCGTATACTCTAAAAATTATCATTACAAGAAATGCGATAAGAAAAACCTATTTATTTGCTAATTATTTTAGTCGTGTAGTTGATGTTCTGATGCCGTTATACTAAAATAATGAATGGAATCAAGAATGAGACTTCGAAAGAAATATTTTTTTGTTTAAGCTTTTTAAAATAATAACAATTCGGGATAATGTAATTAACAGAAAGTGTATTAATGTATATTGATTAGAGGTACGAGCTGATAACACTGAGAAATCGATCATTGTGTATAGGTTATTTGACTTGTCTCTCTCTACATATAATATAAATATGAATCCTATTTATAAACCATCGTCAATATAGAGTCGTATAAAATGTCCCGTCTTCTCAGTATAAGATTTAAGATACGTAACACATATTCGAAAACGTTATGTAGATCTCTCAGACATATACATTTCTTCATAATGTATTCCTTTACTTGCAAGTGCACGGATGAGATTTTAACTCCACGAAAGGCGCAGTAGTTAAAGTGTTTGCCTCGCCACTGCCAGTGCGCCGTCATTTGTGGGTTAGATTCTCATACGAGACAAACATTTGTGTGATGCACAAATAGTTGTTCCAAGTTTGATTGTTGCTTGTGTTCTTGGTTTGAATGTTGGTAAAGCCCCCGCGACACACTAATTATTCATAGTGTGAGATGTCTCTTTAAAAGTAAAAACAAATTCACTATAATTGCTACAAAAAGTTAAAGATGTTTGTCGTGGGTCCTGGGTCAGATTCACAGGTCGAGCAATTGATATTCTATTAAAAAAATTCTTAGCAGAATAAGCACAGGGGCTGCCAATATATGCAAATAGCAATAGGCTCACTTCTTATTACGTGAGACGTAAGAGAGCTGATAAAATACGGTTGTAGTACTCTCAATCTCCATATTCAGAGATATAGAGCCATAGGTCTATGTCACTCTTGTATAATCATGTCTAATATAATATTCAGAGTCAACAACATGTGTTGGTTATGTTTGACAAACTAAAGAAGTTCGTCAAGTCCGTAAAGGATAGCGCGCAACAGTTGGCCGACCCAGTTTCTGATGCAAGTAGTTATCAACAATATCAGAGTTACTTGTTGTTTGCGTGGAACGCGATGTTAAGCTTGCTTTTTGCTCGGGTAAGCTTTTTACTTTACATAGTTTAAACAGTAAATTTCAAACGAAACAATGTCTTACAAACGTGATTTAAGGGCTCGATTTGCTTATGCATAAAATGCAGCGTGAATGCTAAAGATAACAAGCATCTCACACTGTAATCGACGCTGCATTTAATGCAAAAACTAAAACTTAGCAATTGCTCTATCTATACTAATATTATAAAGAGGAAAGATTAGATTTTTATTCTTGTGTAAGAATTTTACTTAAAAACTACTTAACCGATTTTAAAATTTTTTCCCCCTTAGTAAGCTATATTATTACCGAGTAAAATAAGCTATCTTTCCTTTAAAAAATATATTACTAACATAATCTAATCTACTTTTACACGAATGAAACCGCGGGCAAAAGGTAGTATTATATAAGCAAATGTGTTATTTGTTTGTTATGCTTTCACGCAGTAACTACTTGACCGCTCAATATGCGATTTCGCATACACGTTGGCAGAGATACAGTAAAGGTAATAGGGTACCTACCTGTCATGTAGAAAAAAGTGCTGTTATTAACCTAAGCTACATTTAAGCGAGCGAAGCCGCGGGCAAAATCTAGTTAGTATGTTATAAAATAGTACACGGCGTTCAATGCACCTTACGACGTATAAACGAACTAAGCCCTTTAGAGTCTTAGAATTGGTTAGGCGCCAGCGACATAGAAGAATCGTAAGACGGGTTCGGGACACATCGCCAGCAGAGCGTGCCCGCGGACAAAGCCGGGATTTTCTGACACCTTGTTACCGTACTCGTACTATCCGCGACGTAGCCACACCCTACCTTACAAGTATGTTATCGTAACAGTAAAATTACGTCATACCAAAATTCGTTCTTTGCTTTAAAACATTCTGATTGAAAATTCGTATAAAATTTATACAACCCATAAATCTAATTCAATGTTATTATTAGGATTTTATACTAGTACCTACCAGTTCTTACAACCATGATTTACAATGATATAATCTCGATAGTTTTCAGAAACCACTTTTACTTACCAGGCACTTACACTTATATAATGAGACTTAAAAGTCGCTATTTAGACTTTCAGTAAATAACAAGCGTGTTATTCAACAAATAAATGTCTACGCAATTGTCGTCGGAAGGGGAGATCTCAAGTGCAGAACCCGCCATAAAATGGCCTTAAAAGTTCTAAAAGCGATTGTAAATGCGACATTGAAAAAACGTTCTTTGTTTATTCACTCTTTGTTTTATCAGGATTTGATGACGTCATAAAGTTGGGAAATGAACAACATGATTAAAATGTTTATAGTTCCTCTTTGTTTACGTTTATAAAATTAGGATGTCTTAAATTGTTATGTTAGACTTCTGCGCAAATCTAGCCTGAGCCATACGCTTGCTTTCGCAACTCTTCATATTCGTTTTTATGTAATTTAATCAATATCGGAGATTTGCAAGCTTATCAAAATGACCAGCTCACAGAATATTCTGAACTGCCTACTGAGTTCTTATAATGATTTTTATTAGAAATGTAATTGATTGTTGAAATATGTTGGTGACCAATGTAGGGAGATGAAATAAGTAGGCTGTCCAAACTCCAGTACAAAATGGTGTATTTTAAATTAACGATTTTACATAAAAATTAGAACGCAAACGTTCTCAGCCGTGGTTGTCGGTGAGTGAGGATGGCCGCAGCGGTCGCGGCAATGTCGCGCTCACTCCGGCCCCCGCTTCCCCTCTCAGCTAGGAGCCTTAACATACTCCCCGCCCTGGAAGCTCTCGGGTTCCAGAGTACTACCAGCAGTTGGTGAAGCAGGCATCACAACAGGCAGCGGGCAAATCTTTGAGAAGGAACGCTGCACTTCCCCAGAGGCTGTCCGGATCCTAGCGACGCGCGATACTCCATCCTTGCCGGTGTAGACTTGTTCTATTCGTCCAAGGCGCCACTTTAACGGAGGCGCGTTATCTTCCTTGATGAGAACAAGTCTATCAACAGTGACCTCGCCCTTGTTCACCTTCCATTTAGTTCGTGTCTGCAGCTCGCTGAAGTATTCCTTCGACCACCGCCGCCAGAAATGTTGACGCATTTGCTCGATCCGGTCGTAACGAGGTAGACGACTGGTGACTACTTTAGTGATGTCATCGCAAGGTGGTGCGGTGAGTGGACGACCGATCAAAAAATGACCTGGTGTCAACGCCTGCAGGTCGTTTGCATCTGTGGAAAGAGGAGTGAGCGGGCGGGAGTTACGGACGGTCTCGACTTGTGCCAATACCGTGTAAAACTCTTCAAATGTCAGATTACAGTTCCCTACAACGCGTCTCAGATGATACTTGCAGGATCTAACGCCTGCCTCCCATAGACCACCAAAATGAGGAGAATAAGGGGGGATAAACTTAAATGAAATGCCGTCTAACGCTATTTTCTCGATTATTTGAGCTGATTGTTTTAATAAAAATTCGCCTAATTCGTTAGCCGCTCCTACATAATTTTTGCCATTATCCGAATATATTTCGGCTGGCTTACCTCTACGTGAGATAAATCTTTTAAGGCAAAGCAGATATCCATCAGTGGACAGAGTTGTTACGAGCTCAAGATGTATTGCTCGTGTAACGAAACAAATAAAAACACATATATAAGCCTTAATTAGACGTGAACCTTTCCCTTGACGATTCAAAATATATACTGGACCACAGTAATCAGTACCAGTGTACAAGAAAGGAAATCCAGGTGTCAATCGTTCAGATGGCAGGTTGCCCATTATTGGACTGAATGTCCTACCTTTTAGCCGAACGCAGCGAACACATTTGTGAACGGTTGAACGAGCTAAGTTTCTGCCACCAAGTGGCCACCATCCCTCTCTAATACTTGCTAGTAATAATTGTGGACCAGCGTGACACAAATATTTATGTTTATATTGAAATAAAAGTAAAGTGAATTTATGTTTACTACAGAGGAGAATGGGGTGCTTCTTATCGTATGTAAAAACGCTAGAATTATTTAATCTGCCTCCTATTCTGATCAATGAATCATCATCACAAAACAAATTAAGTCCAGCCATTCTATTATTACGCGAAAATTTAATATTCGAAATTTTATTTAATAGTGAATTGTACTCGTGAGGAAAGGAATCAATTTGAGATAAACGCGCAAGTAAAATAGTAGACTTACGAAGTTCATTCACAGATAACGAGCCCTGCTTACATTCAGTTTTACACCTAGTGTTGTGAATAAAACGCAACATATACGCAGCCGACCGTATCATTCGAATAAAAGACGAAAATTTATCAAAGGGAAATACATTGCATAAAGAATTTAAAACTACTAATTTATGTGATTTGAGTTCTGGTAAATCATTTAAAGGTACATCTGAGTTGCATTCATATTGAACGTCGAGAATGAACTTTGGACCGTTCCACCACAAGTCGTTATTAATGAGCTCCGTTACGCTTACTCCGCGCAATAACAAATCAGCTGGGTTATGCACGCCTTGAACGTGTGAACAAGTGCAACCAGAAGTCAAATCATTGATTTCAACCACTCTGTTTTGGACAAATGTCTTCAACAAAGTTGGATGTGTACGCAGCCATCCCAAGACAATTGTGGAATCAGACCAAAACAATATTTTATTAAACGTTAAATTGATTGAATCGCTTATCTTTTTATAAAGACGCGCACCGATTAATGCACCGCACAGTTCAAGCCGCGGTATGCTTACCGGCTTTAGAGGCGCGACCTTACTTTTCGCGCATAATAATTTAACAACAACTTCGTTCGATTGCTCACAAACGCTACGTATATATGCGCATGCGCCGTAAGCCTCTTGTGAAGCATCCGTGAATATATGTAGTTGTAAATTATGTGCGTACTGCGCGGTTACATGTCGTGGAACGCGTATGTTATGTAAATGTTTCAAAGAACTTAATATTTTACTAAAAGAACATGCTAAATCAGCGGGAACTGGGTCATCCCAGCCGATTTTACGAAGCCAAAGTTTTTGCAACAATATTTTTGTAATAATAATATTAGGTGCTAGCAGCCCTAGTGAGTCATAGACTTGTGAAATGATTGAAAGTATTTTTCGTTTAGTAATTTGAATAACATCAATATTAGTGTTTAAATTAGACTTAAAATGTAACTCGTCACTGCTGTTACACCAACCTAGCCCGAGTGTTTTACATTGTATATTTTTATCAAGTGATAATGACTTTGTAAAACTATCCGATGAATCAATATCGAAATTAAATGTCCACTTTCGCAACGGAAAACAACCTGATTTAAGAACATTACTAATATTTCGACACAATGACAATAACTTTTGTTTATTTTTGTGCGAAAATATTAAATCATCACAATAAAATGAATTTAAAATTAATGAAGTGACTTCTTCATCATCACATTCGACAGCTAACTGTCGCAAACATCTCATGGCAAGATACGGAGCAGAAGATGTGCCGTACGTTACCGTACATAATTGATATATGTTAATCGGATCTTGGCTATTCTCTCGCCATATAATCTGTTGTAAATTGCGCTGATCAGGCTGGACAAGAACCTGACGAAACATCTTCTCCACATCAGCACAAGCCACGAATGTAAATTGTCTAAAACGCAGAAGAATGCCTAATAAATCATTCAATAACGGAGGACCGATATACTGTATATCATTCAACGACTTGCCAGAAGATGTCGGCGCACCCGCGTCAAATACTACTCGGAGTTTTGTAGTGTTACTTTCTCGTTGTACGCAATGATGGGGTAAAAAGTAACATGGCGATGTAAACGTATCAATACGTGTCATATGCCCTAATACCAAATATTCCTTTAAAAATTCCGAATACATCTGCTTTAACACGGGCGAACGATTTAACCTTCGTTCTAAAGCAAAAAATCTATTTTTCGCTAATTCATATGAATCGCCTAACGAATCAGCTGATTCACGTAACGGTATTCGAACCGCGAACCTACCGTGATTGTCATGAATGATAGTGGAGGTGAAAATATCCTCACACAACCTTTCATCCGCTGTAAGAATATTATTTGTTGACTTGCCGATTTCAACTTCTTCTAATTCCCAAAAAAGTTTAATTTGATCATCAAGTGAATTAGAAAATGCACAGCAAATCATATTATTCGAGTGTTTATTTGTAGAATGACTATTGAGGGATAACGCGCCCGAAATAATCCATCCTAAATGTGTATTTTGTAAGTAAGGCCCACTCGGTAAACGTATTAGACCTTCCTGTAATACGCTCCAGAATACATCAGCTCCAATCAGCATATCGATGTCTGTTGGTATGTGATAATCTGGGTCCGCGAGTGTAACGTTGTGCGGTATTTGTAATAACTGAACATCAACGTAAGTGTTCGGTAGACTAAAAGTAATTTGAGGTAGAACGGAACAGTGTAAATGAGTACTAAAATTACTAATTCTCGAAAGTATAAACAAGTCACAGGATTGTTCTGAACGCAGAACACTATTACCTATGCCAGTTATGGTGAGAGTGGACTGTATGGGTGATAAACGCAACTTTTTGCAAAGTATATCTGTAACGAAACATCTCTGGCTGCCACTATCGAGAAGGGCACGCGCAATGATGTGTGTGTTGTTATGATAAACTTCGACGAGCGCAGTTGAAAGCAAAACCTGTTCTAATGTTATAGACTGCACGGCTTGCTTAGAATGATTACTATGTGTTAATAATGAAGATACGTTCGTACGCACACTTGCCTTAGCATCGTCGCCGCATGAGTCAGTGTGCGTGGACGCAGGATTAAAACGAAGTGAATTACAACTTGTGTTATTATCTAAATGAATGAGAGTATTATGTTTTTGTGAACATTGCTTACAGGACCCGTACTTACATTCCTCAATTAAATGTCCAGTACGTAAACAATTAATACATATCATACCTGCTTTGTTAGACACGAAATTATATCGATCTTGTACAGATAAATTCAAAAATTTAATGCATGAATACAATGCGTGATCGGCATTGCACATAATACACCTAAGAGCGCGCGACGACGGCTGCCCTGGATGTGTACCCACACGAGACGGCTGTTTATGTGAAATAAAAGAACGTAATTGTTGGGAAGATTGTGGTGTGCTAACTGTAGGTTTTTTTAATGGTTCATTAATATGCTTGTGACCTTGGGCTTGCACCATATCCAAAACATCTGAACGATCCTTTAAAAACTGTAATAAGTCGTTTAATGTAACTTTGGAATCTTTACAATATGAACTTTTTTTATTCTCCCATTCTTTACATGTATTCGTATCTAACTTAGTGACTATCAAATAAATAACCAGTGTGTCCCAATATTCTGTGGGCTCACCCATTACTTTTAATGATCACAAATTTTTCAATACGGAATCAATAAGTTTTCTAAGTTGAAAAGGCGATTCTTTTGTTATCGTTTGTAAAGAAAACAAAGATTTAACATGATTGTTAATTATTAACCTATTGTTATCGTATCTATTGGTCAACAAGTCCCATGCCACATGATAATTATCTGAACTAAATTCTAACGATTTTATAACAAGTAAAGCACTGCCTTTCAATGAAGAACGCAAATAATGAAATTTTTGAATTGGATTTATTTCCGTTGCATTATGAATCAAAGAAATAAATGTATCACGGAATTCCAGCCAGTTTTCAAATGAACCGTCAAAGGAGGGCAACGAAATTGTAGGCAATTTAATTATGTTGTTGGTATTATGGGAACATTTAGTGGATATAACTTCACGTTTGTTAGAAATGCATTTAGCCAACGATATTGTTGTGTAGTATTGAGATTCAATGGATTCTCTAATCTCTAACTGTGGTAACAACTCTGTCTCGTCAGTAATATCCTCGATATGAGATTGAATATCTAAAAACTCTTTAAAAACCTGTTCAGTATTAGTTAAACGCAACTGTAACTCAACAATTTGCTCATCGAGTAACGAGGTTTTTTCTAACGAATTAATGTACATATTTCACAAAAAGAGTGATTCTACCACGTAAACTGCCTCTTTTCTTAATTAAATCACGTAAATCAAGATCTAAACCCATTTTGGTGGCCATGTAGAAAACAGAAATAAGTAGGTAGGTACTTACAAGTATCACCGAGAACGAAGATGAAGTTCACGTATTCACGATTACTGTAATGCAAATAACACTGTATTAATACAACTCGAAACCTATCCAAAATCCACTCGCTAAACCTCTTTGTCCCAGGATTTTCTTCTAAATCTTTTCTCGTAAGATTTCGCCGTTGCGTTGTAGTTTGTAACGATACTTGCTGATCTAGAAAATCTGCTTATAATTCGGCTCAAAGGTCCAATGTTGGTGACCAATGTAGGGAGATGAAATAAGTAGGCTGTCCAAACTCCAGTACAAAATGGTGTATTTTAAATTAACGATTTTACATAAAAATTAGAACGCAAACGTTCTCAGCCGTGGTTGTCGGTGAGTGAGGATGGCCGCAGCGGTCGCGGCAATGTCGCGCTCACTCCGGCCCCCGCTTCCCCTCTCAGCTAGGAGCCTTAACAAAATATTATTGCTTTATCGTTTGGTTGGTATTGTCTTACAAACTCAAATAATACTTTTATGTTATCTATAGCCATGGATTACAAAACAAGTTATTTTTACCTCGTAGAAATATCGCAACAAACTACATAAATGATGACGTCATGCCAAATAGTTCTGTAGCAGTTTTACGAAACGTTAAACTTTAAGCTTCTTTCGGTATACTTTGCAGGCTTATCCTCGGGCAGCGGCAAGTCTTATACACCTACATTGGAAGTTTTTACTTTTTAAGCTATGGTTGTGGCTTTAAAAGAGTGAAAATAAAGTAAAACGGTGTGTAATAATTGTTGCAAGAAGCCTGGTGAAGCCTACTAGACATGTACAAATTGTTAATTAATCATAATACAAATACTTTTAAAATTTCATAATCCTAAGTCATCAATTACCAATTACAAGACACTAGAAAAGTCATTGTATAAGAGGCCTCAAAGCCCAAGCGTTGGCTGATAGATTAAAGAACCTACACCATAGATACTGAATACCATACACTTCCACACTACCGGTTGACTGAGAAAGAATCACCAATATTCCACAGCACATTAGGAACAGTATTGTATTGAGCAGCACTCGACCAATGTCATTTAAGTTTACGAACAATAAAAACGTGTTGCTAAGAAATACCTCACTTTTTATTGTGTAGGGCTTCGAAAAGTGACCCCAAAAGATACAATTTGTATTTTATTTGCGTTTTTCTGCACTGTCCTTTGTTCTTTCGCCTGTGTGAACTACAGTTTGCCCGCGACGCAATTTAATTGGATCACAGTGTGCTCAAAGTCAAAGTCAAAAATCGTCAAACTATATAGGTTATGAGTATGAATCATATCTCCGATTCTAACGAACCGCATTCGATGAACGCGGCTTACGTTTATCATTACTAGCTAGAAGTTCTGAAGCAATTTCCATTTTGATGATAGACAGCAACTTGACTGTGTTCCCTTAGTATAGCATCTCTGATACCTAAGAATAAAACATGAGATTGTCCATGACCGGCAGTTACCGCACAGGTAGGCTATTAACCCTTATGCCACCTCTTTTTTGATTACTTGTAATTTGGGTTACATATTTGTAATATCCTTGGTAAGCTAGCTAAGTATGTAACTATAAAGTATAAGAATATATCTAACATGAAAAGCTATAATGTAAATATAATAATATTGCATATTGCATTGATCTATTATGGAATTTATAGATTTCTAGTTACTTGTGAACACATCTGCTATCTACATATTTATGGGAGCTACATCTAGCGCTCTTAAGCAGTTTGGCAGATGTTGATTACAGTGTAAAAGCAATTTTGTGTACCAATAAATATTTTTTCATTAATTTTCAAACTAATTTGCTTGTGTTCGGCCTGTGTTCAGTCAGTAGTACAACTGTTGGGATTTGAACCCGCTACCTCTCGATCGCATGCTTAACGCCTTGGCCATTAAGCCAATCACTTTTTCCATCAGTGACACTAAAATTTCGTGGCATTCGTACTTTAAAGTATGCCTATATTACTTACAAATGGACCCAATATCATTTAAGGTACACATATAAAAGTACTTCAAGTTACGCCACTTGCCATTTATCAATATATCGAATTATAGTACTTTATAGAACATTCTCTGTACAAGCAATAAAGTGCAGTTCTTTAATGTATTCCTTCATATTTCATGCTTTGTAGGGTAATGGTCCGCGATAGAATCGTGTCTCATTTTAATACGATTTAAGAATGAAATATATTGGTAGTTCATATAATATGATATGTGTAGTTCACCGGCTTTTATTTAAAATTAATATTTATCTATTACTAGTAGTTATAGTAATGATGCTGCTTTGGAGTAGCGATTGTGAAGCTAGGTATTCTTTCTCATTATATTTTTTTTTATAGTTACGAGTTTTGCTCTTGTTGGTGGCGTATACGCTATCTTTCCCGATTTTCGGCAAATAATTTGACCTCCTTATAAGACATGACCTTCGCCTTTTGCTTTATTTGGTCAACGAATGCCCTTCTGGGTCCCTTCCTCTCTTTTCTTTCACATTTTTCTTCTATGATGTTTTTTATGAAGTTTCTATTACATAGATTTTTAAATGAACTGATATAAGTTAAAGAAAATATAGCATGGTAAAAGTTAGCGCTTAAATTTACCAGCGCTTGTGAGGTCCCAAGTTCGATTCTCAGGTCGGGAAAATATGTGCACGGTGTCTGCAATAGTGGCTAAGCGTCAGAAATCGAATAGCCCTCTATTAAATAGGCCTAAAAAAAATGTACACCGTAAATTCGGTGTAAACACTTTTTCTAGCAACCTAGCTTAACATGAAGAATGAAAACAAATAAATTATGTCAATTCTTTTTATATCAATTACTTATATTTGTATCAATATAGAGTATATCAGTTATAGTGACGCGAGTAGTGAAACAGTGAGTTCGGTGTTTACGTCGTTCCTGACCGCGAGTGTCTAAGCCACGGTGACCCGTCGCTCAACCAAAGGAAACAAATACCCACCATATAACCGAATAGCAATATACATACCCCCAGATCAATTCGTAACTAAAATATTTATTCTCAATAATAATATTTCTATATCATGAGTGTACGACGAAGCCCACCCAAATCGGAATCGAATCCCGACTTGACAAAAAGTCGGGATTTTGAATTGCCAGCTGGGGTTTCTATTAGAAAAAGGAAGTCGCCAGAATGTGAGATAACCGCACTTCAACAAGAACTCGCCGAATCTTTGTCAACTCACCGCCGTGAAATATCTATAACACTCGCCAAGTTCCAGCAGGATATTATGTCATCTTTTAAAGAAATGTTCGACAAACAGATTGACAATATAAATAAATTACACGACGACATCAAAGACATTAAATGCGATATTTTAACTCTAAAAACAGACTATGATAATCTCGTCAGAGAAAGGGATGTGTTAAAGGCTGCTATATGCACACTGACCAAGAGGAATGATTCTGTGGAGACCAAACTGACTGATATACAGAAGGAAATGTTAGCAAGTAAAACCTCTATTGACTTGCTAACCGAACAGCTCCGTACAAAAGACCAAGTCAGCCGGTTAAATAACCTAGAAATCACGGGCATTCCTATAACAAATGGGGAGAATTTACATAACATCTTGTTTACACTAGCTACGAAAGTGGGTTTTTCATTAACCGAATCAGATGTCGACTATGTGCACCGCGTTAGACGCTATCCACAGCCACCGAACAGTGATAGTCGTGATGTCGGCAATATAACGACGACAGTGAAAAACGCCTCACAAATACCCAACATCGTTGTACGATTCACTCGCCGCCAACGTAAACAAGACTTCCTGGCGGCGGTGCGCGCGCGCCGGGGTCTCACCACCGCCGACCTGGACATCAACGGCGCTGCGCGGCCTGTCTTCGTAAACGAACATCTCGCTCCACATAACAAAATTCTATACAGCCAGGCACGGAAGGTTGGCAAAGACCTTGGTTACAAGTATATTTGGATTAATAATTGCAATATTCTGCTACGTAAACAGGATTTAGGGAAAGTAATTCATATTGCCAATACAAAAGACTTATCGAAAATAAAATGACTATCTACGTGTTTTGAGTACAATAGTATCAGTATAAACCTTATTTGTCACATATTAATTTTAATCTATATAAAACATGTTTCGATTGTACAATATATCCCCGAAACATTCATGTCTTGTTTTGTATTACAACATAATTTCTCTTTGCTAAAGATATATCAATGTAGTCTCCGTAAAACGATTAAACGCTACATATTATGTGTATTAATAATAATTATTAAAGCAGATCAATCGGGTCAGTTAATTATAAGCCAAAGTTGTGTTAAATTTATAATAATCTTGTTGTCAATTGTAGTGTGGCGGTGCAAAACGAGTACAAAAACACCGTTATGTAACACTTTATTGCTAATTGTCGCGCATAACATAGTTTACATACCTAGTACAATATGTCTTCTAACTCTTTAGTGTCTATTTATTATCAGAATACTAGGGGTTTGCGAACGAAATCTCATGACTTTCTTTGTAATGTATTAAATAGCGATTATGATATTATCGTAATAACCGAAACATGGTTGAATGATAGTTTTTATACTGCGGAATTTTTTGATAACCGTTTCGAAGTATTTAGATGTGACCGTGATCGCGCTGCAAGCGAGTGTTCGCGAGGCGGCGGCGTATTGGTGGCGGTGCGCCGCGAGCTGTGTCCCAGCGCGCGGCCAGACTGGTGCGCGCCGCCGCCAGCCGACGAGCTGTGGGTGAGCGTGCCGCTGTGCGGCCGCCCGCCTGCCACACACTGCGCTTCGCCGTCCAACGTTAATCGTTACTTCTTACATATTGCCTGTACGTACATACCGCACAGTGTTCGACATCAAACTTTATTAACATCTTTCTTCAATCAGACATGTGATATTATTCAGCAACATCCTGATGACTTATTTTTTGTATTAGGTGACTTTAATGTGAGTAATGGATCGTGGTATTACGATGACGATACTAGCAGTATGAAAATTGAAACTACTAATGATCAGTTATCATGTCTCACTAGTGATTTTATGAGTTTATCATTATTGTTACAATATAATTCGCACCTCAATTGTAATGATAGAATTTTGGACTTGGTTTTCTGTAGTACAGTTTGTCACATTAACACTTGTGATCAACCATTGGTACCTGAGGATGTCCACCATAAGGCCTTAACTATTGAAATACCGTTATGTCTTCCCGAAACTTTAGTCAATAATACATATACAAAGAAAATGTTTTTCCAGGCGGATTACGAGTTAATTCGTAATAAACTCAGATCTATTGATTGGAATACCGCATTTGCTAAAACTGATGGCGTTGAATACAGAGTTCAGTTTTTCTATGACAATATAAATAGTATTATAGATACCTATGTTCCATCCCGTACTGTCCATAATAATAATAATAAATTTCCTCCATGGTACAACCGCGCTCTTATAAAACTTACTAGAGAAAAGCGCAAGTATCACAAAAAATGGAAAACATACAACAACCTAAATGATTATAGAACTTTCTCCCTACTTCGACACAGATTGAGAAAAATGGAGCATATTGCGTATTTACAGTTCAATATTTTATCGGAAAATAGAATTATTGATAATCCCAAATATTTTTGGTCATATGTTAAATCAAAAACCAAAAGCAATGACATACCGCATGAAATGACTTTTGATGGGAAAATAATTACCACGGGTACTGACATATGTGACACATTTAACAAATACTTTCATTCGGTATTTGTTAAACCTCCACCTACTGATAACGCCTATAGAAATAAACCTTTTGACTTATCTTTATCTAGTATAGATACGAACACCGTAAACCTCTCTGATGAAATTATTCTCAAGCACCTAAAAACTGTGAACATACACAAGGGGCCTGGTGCAGATCACATTCATCCTCTATTTATTTCCAAATGTGCCAACGAACTACTCACTCCCGTTGCTGACATTTTTCGTTTATCCATCAAAACGGGTGTATTTCCTAGTATATGGAAACGCGCGCTTATAACCCCAATACCTAAGAACACACAAAAAGAATTAATTACCCAATACAGACCCATTTCTAAGCTTTGTGTCTTAGGTAAAATACTTGAAAAAATCGTAACTAGTGAAATATCTTATACTGTGCGTAACCAAATCACTGAAAACCAACACGGTTTTATTAAATCTCGAAGTATCGACACTAATATGACTATTTTTACTGACTTTCTTCTTCGTAACATGGATAATGACAGTCAGGTGGATGTCGTGTACACCGATTTTTCGAAAGCTTTTGATAAAATCAATTACGATCTGCTCCTTATGAAGCTTTCAAGACTCGGTGTGCACGGCGACCTCCTAAGGTGGATTGAGTCATATATACGTAATCGTACACAGGCCGTTTGCTTGAAAGGATATTGTTCTAGTTTCTTAACTGTTCCCTCAGGCGTTCCCCAGGGATCCCATCTTGGTCCTGTTCTCTTTTCTCTGTACGTTAATGACTTGGGCGATATCTTAAAATACAGCCAACATTTACTTTACGCTGATGACACAAAAATTTATAGAGTAGTAAAAAATGTCGACGACTGCCTTATGCTACAGTCCGATCTCGATTCACTAGCCAAATATTGTCACGATAATCAACTTTTTATTAATGCAGACAAATGTCACATTATTAGTTACACGCGAAAAAAGTCACCATTTCACCATAATTATACGTTAAATGACTGTTATCTAAAACGTGAGAAAAAGATCAGGGATCTCGGCATAATAATGGACGATAAAGTAACTTTCAGTTACCATATTGATAGTATTATTACTAAAGCTTACAAGAATCTAGCATTCATTAATAGAATTACTAAGCCCTATCAGAAAATCATAACTCTAAAAATTTTATACTTTGCATTTGTCAGGTCCATCCTTGATTTTGGCTGTATTGTTTGGTCGCCTTATTACAGTTGTCATATTGAACGAATTGAAAGGGTTCAAATGATATTTTTAAAAATCCTCAGATTTCGGTCTAACATTCAAAATGAACCATACAATTTAACGCTCAAAAAGCAAAATATGCTAAGTCTTCGGGACAGACGTAAACTTTTTGATATTTCTTTTCTCTTTAAAATTGTCAATAGTGTTATAGATTGCCCAAAGTTACTTTCAAACATACATTTTGTTAGCAAAGTTCGCCTCCCCGTTCGGTCTAATCGTACATTGCAATTGTTTGCACCGCCTCAACTGCGAAAGAATTATACCCGTAACTGTTTTTTGTCCCGCTCTTTAATTCTATACAATAAAGAATTTATAGACGTTGATATCTTTAACACCTCTTTGGTATGCTTTAAAAAGAATGTCATAGAAAAATTAAAGCACACATAAATGTATAATTGTACCTATATGCAATTGCTTAATCTTCTTCTTCGTCTTAGCCTTATAGGTTTGTCGTTATTTCATTGTATTTAATCAAAATGTATTATTGTTTATATTTACTTTCTATTATCTATTTTGTTATTTTCTAAACCTTACCATATTCAGCATGTCAACGAGCTTAAAAATTATATTTGTATGTATGTATATCTTCGGCACTATTTGTCTGCAGAGTGTGTATGCATTTCTATATGTATTGTTATTATATTGACTGTTTGTGCCAAAATAAATAAAATATAAAAATATAAATACAAGACATTTAAATATCCTGCTCACTACATCCTTGGTACTTCAAGGTTATAGGCGATGCTTACCTATACAACAGTTGCCGTATAAATAGGTATCCAATATCATGTGCTTATTTACTATTAAGTGATAAAATCATATTCTATATAATTTGCTGTTAACCATAGCAACATATTGCGTAGTTTTAAATAACGTAATTTCTAAAATTAATTGCTACATTTTAATCACATTTACAGCAAAAACAGAATTTAAATGTATTATATTTAGTCAGTAGACCTGTAGCCAATTTATGCGCGTTTGTTCCAAAGAACTCTGTATTTCATTAACGTGGATTAATTCATATTGCGATGTAATTACAACCGAATTTGCATCTTAATTGCTCTCATTCCCAAAATACGTTTTTTATTTCTAAAGGGAACTCATCATTGCGCACAAAATTTTGCCATTCTCCCCGTCAAAAACATTATTTAAATTGCTTCTTCAGATAATTTTAAATATTTAAACTCAAACTTAATTAACATGCAATTAATTCTGCAAATTATAACTTGGGAATGAAACATTTAAGTAACGATTTCAAGAAATTAATTGAAACACAAATAAGAAATTTAAACAGTTTTAAACTGTCTCCGTGACAGTTTTAAACGGAACAACTATGGATAAGAAAATACAGTTTGTCATGGTATGTCACAACATCTCTGTAAATATATAGTATGACAAAACATATAGTCTAAAAATAACGTAACCTAGAAAATACCATTCAACTTAACATTAGTTACTGTTCTGCCATTTTGTTCTGAACATATCCACATATTTATTCAACCAAACTTTTATTTGGTAGTGCTAATTTCAATTCGTGTGCATAAAAAAATAAAAACAAATATATTGTAATTGATTTGCCGCACAAAACAAGTTCTGTTTATAAAGAAGTAGAGTATCCTAATCCTAACTAATATTATAAATACGAATGTGAGTTTGTTTGTTACGCTTTCACGCCTTAACTACTCGACCGATCATCATGAAATTTTGCATACAGGGATACAAAAAAGGACATAGGATACCTTTCATTCCGAAGAAATACTGTTACTAAGATAACCTAACCTACATTTACGCCAGCGAAACCGCAGGCAAAATCTAGTAGGTACAGTATAACGACAGATTGTATATAGCTGTATGTGATAATTTTTATTATGTTATAAATTCATATATGTATCGTTTTTTACAGAATTTTTGTATAGATATGTACATTCTACAATCTTACAAAAGTTTTGATATAATTTGCACTTTTTCAGGATTTGAATCTATAATACACTGAACCGCAAAGAAAAAGGGTCGCTTAGAAAATCTTCTATATCTTCAAATGTACCTGACCTAGCTTTATGAAATAAATACTAAATTAAAGAATATTTAATGTCACATAAAATAATATATAAAATCGTTTTATTTATTTTTGATAATTGTATAAAAACGGAAAATGTAAAAGAATGGTCGTTTTTGAATTTAGTAAGTAAAGAAAGAAAGAAGTAAAAAATTCAAATCAATTGTTTCGCGTTTGTTTTAGTTTTGCAATAAATAAGTTATAAATATGGTGTCTCTGCATTATCAATTTTATTATTCTGAAGTCATCATGTCGTTAACCCCTGAAGAATGTACCAGGATCCTGACAATGATTGAAGATGCGCACAGTCAGCGAAATACAGCGAGAACTGTTGGTGTGACTCTTTCTACAGTTCAGTGGGTACTCCAGCGTTTCTATGAAACTGGATCCAATCTTCGAAGACCAGGAACAGGCCGCACAAGTTGCACAACGGCGCGGGAATCCTCCCGATAGATCTAGAGATAGATCCCTATATGGTGTCAACAATTTTGAGAAATCGCTTTCTTACGGCTGATGAAGTTGAAGAATCATTTACGAGCTGGAGGAAACAATCTGAGTACGGATACAGTAAGGCGGCGTCTGGCTGAAGAAAATTTAAAGCCATTAAGACCTGCAAATGGCCCAAAACTAGAAAGACACTACAGAAACTCAAGGTTAAGTTATGGTAGAGAACACGAGAATTGGACTCTGAATGACTGGTCAAGAGTTATGTTGTCAGACGAGTCTAGATCTTGTTTATACAAGCACGACAGGAGGAAAAGAGTGCACAAAATACCGGGAGAGCGCTATAACCAATCCTGTATAGAAGAAAAAGTACCATACGGTGGAGGCTCTGTTTACGTGTGGGCTGGAATTTATTCCGAAAGCCGCACTGAGCTAGTGGTGGTAGAAAATGGAACATTAACTGCAGAAAGATACGTTACTGAAATTCTGAATGACTACGTTGGTCCATTTGTAGTGAACATGGGCGAGAATGGGGATTTTATGCAAGACAATACCCGCCCGCATACAGATCAGATAGTGTTTACCTATTTTCAAAAAGTCGGTATCATACACATGGAGTGGCTAGTACGCACTTAAACCTCATAGAGCATGCATGGGACGAACTGGGACGACGTGTACGTCTGCGGAATCCGCCGCCAATTACGCTACGTGAAATTAAAGAAGCTCTAATAGAGGAATGGCAAAATATTCCGCAGCATCGCCTCAAAACCTAGTAGAAAGTATGCCAAATCGCATAACAGCAGTATTGCGAGCTCGCGGAGGCAACACAAAGTACAAAAATGTGTGAAAACGGCACATCTGTAACCAATCTACATTTACGAAAGCTCGTTTTTTTTTTAAATATATATATTTTGTGAAGCACCAGTATGTAGTTTAATGAGTTATATCTCATTAAAGGATCTGTATTGGCAATTAAAAGTCGTAATTTATTTGTCAGCAATGCTTCTGACATTTTACTGACAGTGTTCGTGGAAAAACTTGTTGGAACTCATTTAACTTATGGATTTATTTATCGAATACCGAGGCTGGGCGGCTCGTGTCTGTGCCTTACGATCTTCCATTTGCAAATAAATAGCCTTAATCTCTTCTTTAGACATCACCTATCTGGAAAGATTATTAAGATTAATATACGACCAGTATTATATATTACTTTTAGTATTATTTTTTATATTTATTTGTGAAAAGGATATTATTGGGTATTAGACACATGTATGTATGGTAGTGAAAATTTGGTAATAGGGATAACTGATGGCGTAATCGTTTAAATGGCCGCCTCACACTTCCTCTGCGCCGAGTATCGTGGGTTCAATCCACACACGGAACATAAATGTGGGTGCTCCACAAATAGATGTTTTGAATCTCGGTGTTATTTGTCTGTTGTTTAAAAGTTTGTAAAGTCCTCCGTGACACAGGCATTATTCCTAGTGAGAGAGAGGTACTTAAAAAATAATAGAGAAATACATAATAAAAGCTGCAAAGTATTTTACAACGTAATATGAAGGTCATCAGTCTCAACATTAGATGACAGAAAAAGAACATCAAAAGTGAGCAACCTTGTGAAATTCGATTAATTTTCGTGTTATCTATTGGGCGCTTTAAGTTGCTCATTTTTCAACGGGTCTCGTGAACGAGACTTGGAAACCGGTGGTTATAAATCACAAATTAAATAAAAAAACTCAATATTTCATGTTCTTTTTCAGCGAAACTTTATTAGATTCACTCAAATAAAAGTTCAAAAAATATATTATGTACAAAAGCAAAAGTGAAATTTGGTGAGATTTTTTTTATAAAAGGGGAACGAATTCACTTTCCGTCTATAAACAACTCTATTACGTTGTTTCAGACCTTTGGCGTGAGGCGACGCGGTAGAACACGTGGTAAATGGGATTTTCTACTTTGCATAATGTTTTTTACCCTCTCGTAACAAGGTAGGTGCCGACGTTGCGTGCTATTTATTGCGATTTTATTTCACACTTGAAGTAAACCGTAGTAGTGGTTTTGTGACCAGCAGTTACCAGTTACAGTACCTAGTTGTTTATTTTTAAATACATGCGAAATTCTCTGTTCATGAATATAATAATAAGTTAATTAAACACTAAAATTTAACTGGTACACTGCAGAATTTAAAAACAATGTTAGCATTGATACACTACATATACCCTGTCTCTTAAACTAGACAATAATAGTTGTATCTTAAGAGATAGTGTTCGGCATTAATATCGGTTGACATTGTGGGTACATACCTAATTATAATGTTTTTTTTTTATACTGTAATAGGCTTGCGTTTGACCACAATCTCACCTGTACTTAAGTGAAGATGCAGTCGAAGGAGTCCGGTACAGTACACAACAGAACTCCATGTAGAATCGAACCTGTGCTTGATAGAAGACAATATTATAGGAGCCAAAGCTAAGGGTTGGAGTCAATGACATACCCAGAACCTCAAGAGGATCAGTTATGGGCACGGATACATCTGGGAAAGTTGGAGCTAATTGGAATATGCTCTTTTTTGCGGAGAACAGACACACCTGGGTCTTAGAGGCATTGACCTTAACCATGTTGGCAGCGACCCAATCGGAGACTGCCTTCAAGGGTAAGTTCATACGCTCGATCATGGCTTCTCTGAGCAACTGTATTTGTGCTCCACTAGCCCTGGCGCTGGAGACATAACTCTCTACAACCATGCTGTCGTCTGCATACCCAAACGTACCGGGTTTTAGCAAATCGTTAATATGCAGCAAAAAGAGAGTTGCAGAGAGTACTGATCCCTGTGGGACCCCGGCATTAATTGCCTTTTGTTCGGACGAGTAGCCATCAATGATTACTCGAATCGAGCGGCCCCTCAGGAAATCTGCTATCCAAACGCAGAGGCCAGTGGCTAGGCCAAAGGACGGAAGCTTGCTGATAAGGCTATCATGCCAGGCTCTGTCGAAGGCCTATGAGATATCAAGCGAAACAGCCAATGCTGCGCCGTATTTCTCGATGGCCTCATTCCATAAATGCGTTGCATACACTAGAAGGTTTTCAGTGACCGGTTTCTTCGAAATTCATATTGCCGGTCACTGAGCAGACTATTTAATTCTAGGTATGACAGGAGTCTGTTGTTTAGTATACGTTCCATACTCTTACAGAGTATGGATATAACTGAAATGGGTCTGTAGTTCACAGGGTCGGCTCGACTGCCTTTTTTTGGCACGGGCTGCACATTAGCAAGCACTTCCTGTCCGTCCTGTTGCCAGGGAGAGGCAGTACAGACGTGTCAGCACGGGTGACAACTCAGGTACGCTGGTCTTCAATTCTATGGCTAGGATACCATCTGGACTACTGGCCTTATTCACGACAAGATTCTGCAGCGTTTTACGGACCTCGGTCTGACGAATGCATATATTCGACATGTAGGTCTTGCAACTTGGTAAACACGGGGCGGTATCACGTTTCCAGTTTCTAGACGCAAAGATTAAGCGAAGATAGAGCATAGTAAATTTGCCTTATCCTCAGCAGTGTCAGCCAAAGATCCATCAGGTTTCAGCCGCGGTGGCAGTGAGGGGTGACAGAAATTCGATTCGATCGACTTTGCCAAGGACCAAAACGCCTTGCTTCCCACTGGGTAAGAAGGTAGTTTGTTCCCTATCCGGCGTATGTGGTCAAATAGAGCTTTCCGTTCTCTTGCAGGACTTGGCAGCCGTATTAAAGACTGTCTTCTTGTCTAGTAAATCCTTAGCCTTACTATTTCGAGCGCCAACCCAAACAAGGTAAGCTTTGTGCTTCAGCGCTTCAGCGCGTCCACATTCGGCACCAAACCAGGGCTGAGCCTTGCTTGATGTGTTCAATTCAGAGAAAGGAATAAAATATTGCATTCCCTGATGCAACACATCGGTGATAGCATCGGCACAGGTTGTTGGATCACCCGAAGAGAAGCAAGTAGGCTGCCAGGAACAAGATGCAAAATATCACCGCATCTCATCCTAGTTTGGCGACCTGTATCACCAGACCCGCCGGGAGCTACTGGAACCGTAAACGAGCGGGGAGTAGACTGATACAGTTTTCACCAGATAGTGGTCAAGGTGCAGTCACCGACACGGAGTAAAGGTCTGGGTCAGTTGTCAGCAGAAGATCCAAGCAGTTGGCTCTTTGACCGTCAACATCTGGCACCCTTGTAGCCTCTTGGACCGTTTGGGTGAGCACCTCTCAGCATGGTCAGTGCACTGGTACTGGAAAAGCCACTCCTGGTGGTGGGCATTAAAATCTCACAGTAGCACTAGTTGGGCAGTCGGGTACCTTTGTTGAGCGGTATCCGCCGCCTCATTTAGGTACTCTGTGAACCTGGTTGTCTTCGCTGTGCGACCTGTAGACACAGGCGTAGATAATCTTCTCAAGTTCTGTGTCCACAAGTACCCATAAAGTAAAAAACTGGGGTCTTCAAGGCATCAGAGACGCCGACAGCATGTATCATCACGTACGTACACGCATACGCCCGCGCGGGGCTTAAATTTGTGCTCCAGGGAGAACCCTGGGTATGACACGTAAGCAACGTCCGACGGACACGCTATCTGTGTCTCCGAGGGGAATAAGAGAACTGGTCTTTCAGAGTCTCCAGAGGGTGGTGGACTGCAACGAGGTTTGATTGCAGACCTCGGATGTTGGCGAGGTGCACTTTGAGTGAGAGGGAGTAAAACCGCTGTTTAACACGTCTTTTATTTTTCTTGCCATAATAGTATTTGGAGTGAATACCTATTCACTCCAAATACTATTATGGCAAGAACTATTATTACCTAAGAGGACGGTAGTGAAATGAGGCCCTTCGCAGCTTAACTTCAGCCATGTGCTATCTCTGCCACAAATTTGGTACATAAGCCCGGAGATCGCTGGGTCAACCGTGCCCCCCCCTCCTCCCGAGCTCATCCATAGGGCCCTCTCATCCGGTCGCCAACCGGCATCATGACGTGAGCCCGGGGTTTTTCGACAGTTGACGGGGCAACCTTTCACAAGTGGCTTGCTTGTTACTTGGGCCTCCTAACACCTGCGGTCGGCCAAAGCCGTGCCACGGCTCCAACTACCCTCCGAGACTAATGTTCCGATGCAGTAAAAATAATCCATGTCAGAACGGTCACCTGACAGTAGGCAACTATTCCGACCCTTCCTCCCAAATGGCTACACCAGCCTCACGTGTTGGAGCACGGCTAGGCCACTTGGTGCCACGACTTAAACTGGTGGGTGGTGACCAGCCTGGGCTACAGCCTACCACCGGTGTTGTCACCAGATTAGCACTACCCAGGGGACACGTGTAGGGATACGGATGTAGGGGAATTCTCTTACGGACCGGGTTGACTCAGCCCACAAAATATAATATTAATGTGAAGTATGTATATAAGTATAAATATATAACTTTGATTTGCAAGCACAATTATAGTAAATAGTACTAACCTTGTTAAATTACCCATTGACGCACTATATACACAATTAGCTGACCGGCGCAACTTCATCTGCTTCACACAAGAGAACTTTCCCCGTTTTTGCAACATTTTTCATTGATGCTCCGCTCATATAGTTTGTAGCGTGATGTTATATTGCCTGTAGCCTTTCTCGATAATAGGCTATCCAACTCTAAAATATTTTTTCAATTCGAACCAGTAGTTCCTGACATTAGCGCGTTCAACCAAACAAACTCTTCATCTTTATAATATAAGTATAGATTAAGATCATCATGCTTACGGTCCGCCTGATTGTAAGCGGTTTTGGGTAAAGATGCTTGGAGCTTGCATAGGATACCGTAGTGTGGCACCAGTAAGGCGCCAGACATTCTTAGACATCGATTCCGGCTCAACAAAGGAGTCGTATACCTTTTAGCGCACAAGATACATATAGTGCTGTTGTTGCTGGCAATTGTCATTTAATTTATTTTTAAAGCTACTTAATTAAGTAGCTTCAAAAACATATTAATTGCAATTATAACAGCTGAACTACGACTTTCTCTAGGATGCTGGTACCGGTGTAGAAGGTTTACTTAGGAATGAGCGGTGTATTATCACAATTTTATCTTGATGGTGCTGGGTATTGCTAACCTAATCATGTTGTTTTCTTCATTAGTATATCGCTATATTCTGACTTATTTTTCAGGAGAAAGTTAGTATCTGTTCCGTATTCAGATGTCGTTTCTATAGCGCATACATGACACATTATTTAATTCATAAAACAAACAGAAACACTTAAAACTTAAGCGTATGTAAGTATATAGCTATAACGCAATAAAATTTCCAACGTGAAGCAAATTTTTGATATATATACGGTTTTCAAAATATTTTTTTTTATAGAAAACCGTACATGAGTCATCTAAAGTAATTTTTCATTAAAAAAGCTAGTTATTATTTACTTTGAGTCCACCTACAAATTAGCCCACCTTTTGTATGTTTTATATTTATTTTATTTATTACATACTCTATTGTTTCGTGTCATGAAAGCTTAATAATTTTAAGAAGTATTTTTTATATTTATTCGCGTACCAAACTAAACGTAATATCATACATAAGATAGTTGAAGAGAAAGGTAGATGGACATCAATCTTGTTTAAAAAATTGTTGTGAGTAAATACAAATAATATATTTAGACTTAAATAGATCGAAAGTGCTCTTTTCACAAGCTTGCAACAGAATCAAATACAGATTTTATCTGTATACATAAATAGTTTACAGCTAGTCACTCACGTATTCTTACAGATAAACAGAACAGATATATAAGGCTAAAGAGCCTCACTAACAAGAAATTAAGCATACGTCATACTAACGAGAATAATCATTTTACTATTACTTTAAATTTGTACATACACTGGTATCGGCATTACAAAAATATAATTATAGTTGTATGACTTGTTAACTTATCTAAATTACCGACTGTATATATTAAATTAGTAAACATTTTCAGCAAATAATTCCATTAACTATGTTTGTGTTGGAATCTGAAGTAGTGGTTGGAAACATAAGCCATTCATCATAGTACTTTACACCACAACAATGCACAGTGGGTACCCCATTTGTTATGTCGTTTCCTAACTTAGTCATACATTTATTAAGCTGTTTTTATTTCTCAAGAGAATATGTAGACAGTATTTCTAAATAGGTAGTACAATTCATATTTTATTTTTCCTCGGTTAAGTCCTGGTGTAGGACTGAAGTACCTAGTATCACGGCAGCCTTTACTAACATTCAAATAACGGACACAAAGAATACCCCGACTCGGGACAACTATTTGGGGAATGCACACATTTTTGTCCTGTTTGAAGATTGATTTTATTCAGCCAACTAGCAGTGGAGAGTGGATCATTTAAACCGCAGCGCAGAACAGTATTGACCTCAGCTGTACTAAACCTCTCTGTACGTGCATACATAGTCTTACACGTGTATCCTTAAAAGGATAAGCAGAGATGTATTATGCACACATTTATTAAGCATGATTTTAGGTCCTATATAATACAAGGCGAGCGTATTGCTGTTTATTGAGCACAGGTCTAGATGCCGTACTGCTACTCACTACTACTAAGAATCTCTTGACAGAAAGCTCAATAATACGTTTATTCTCGGCATACACCGCTATTGCACCGCTGACGTAGCTCTGGTTTTTACCTTAACTATATTTCATAACAATAGCTGCAATTTCTTACCTAACGCACCTTATCTGTGCAATTTATGGCGCTAAAATGGTAGTATTTTCCATTAAGGAACACATTACACTTAGTGTACGCATAAAATTATAAATATAATACTACACACTTCTTAAGCTTGCTTGTTTTACACGCATGCCTTGTACAGTCTATTTAAATATTAATCATTTAAAATTAAAATATTCACTCAGTAATTGCTTATCGTTTACGTATGAGTGTCGCGGTGTCTCTGAATTTTATCTAACTTCATTATGCAAAGTTGTCTTAAAATTAGTTTGAAGCCTGAGAAGCTCTCGTAATTGGAGTCAAGAAACACGCCGAATTATTTTATCGGTGAAGTTGAATTGGTGGCTTCCATTACTAATTAATGCTTAAAATAGTACCATACGCAATATATCGTGCGCTCACCTTTTAGCAAACGTGTAACCTTTAAAGTTTTTTATTTTAAATTCATTCATATAAAAATATCAATAATAATTGCGTTTTAAAAAAAATTGCTTAGTTTATGACCGACCCAATATATAAGCGACAGTGTTAGTGATATTAAAAGACGATTGAAATCATTAGCTAATTAGATTTCAAAGTGATTTATTTTTATAAGAGACGTTCGTTCAATCTATAAACTTAATTACTGATAAATTAATATTTATGTGAATATTTCATGTTAAAATTAAAGTACCTTTTATTAATGTTATCGCAGGGTATTTTATTTATATCTCTCTGTGGCATGAGAACAGGTAATCCTCGATAAAATTTGTATAAAGTTATTTAAATTCAACACCACTCACTATTATACTGAAGTAGATCATTTTCGTTTTACAAAAGCCACCCACAGTCATATAGGCAATAGCCTATTTCTAATGCTCAAAAAGATATCTCTAAAAACGCCCACACAAAAGCCTGCTAACATAAAAGGCCTTAATGCCAATACACCTACAAAGATCTGATATCAATGCTCCAGTATCTAGTTGCTTATAACAATTAACAATAATCTATTGCGATGATAATAGGAACAATGGATCTAACTAATATCAGTTATTAGACTTGATGTTAACATCTCCTAATAATAGAGACCTGTCTATATTGCTACCATTACACGCGATAGCTATGATATTTATTAGGTTCTACAGATATTGCTGTGTTCTCTAGGAATATAGCGTTGCTGTGAATATTATTAACTATGAATACGAGATGGATGATTGATGTTTTTGGCTGTGAGCTTAGATATAATAAAATGAAATAAAACAAATAATAATGTTTGCTTTATTTGATAAACACAATGTAAATAGACATGTCTTAAAGCACAGTCAGCACTTCTTAATATAAATAGATATTAAGACTGCGCCGAGCGTAACAGAGCTCGTGCGCATATTCAAATCGGCGCGCGGGCGCCATAGTAAAATTGTATGGATGATTTGAAGTGCTTTTTTGATAAATATGTTTCTTTATTGGTTGACAACCAATAATTTAAATATTTGGAACGGACAAATTGTAATATAACTATTAATGTTTCGTTTAAGCTGTAAAATAGGATAGATTTCTATTGCTATAATCTAAAAATTACGTAACACGAGGTACGTTTTTGTAAATTTACGTAATTTTGTAATGTTTTAATATTCCATAAAATGTATCACTTCTTTGCGGGCCTCTAACTTTCTGTCGGCATAGTATTCAATGATCACGAATTCCGCGTCAGACATTGATATAGAACACCAACTTAAATAGATCGCCAGTTTAATTATATAACTCGTAATCGAAATCGAATGCTAGTAAGCGACGTTCCCACCGACTTAAATGTCAAATAAAGCCTTTTCGTAGCCTGTGTGAATTGAAATGTTTAGATTTATTTTATAAGCATTTCCATGTTAAGGTATTTTACCTTATAACAATTCACCGCCTTCGCCTTAGACGTAAAATTAATTTTTTTGAAGTAGTACCATGAATAGCTAATTTGGCAGAATTTGTTAAGGTTGCAGGTTCAAGTACTGCTTTATGGATTGTCTTATTCCTCTGTTATAATTAAGATTTATACATGTACCTAAAATATATATATAAAAAAAATTTGATTGGTTCAATTATCTGCTGTCTCACTCATATTAGGTTAAAGAAAAGAATGAATCAATGGCGAAATGATGGCGAAACCTTATATCCTATAGATAAATTCTATCTGGAGGTGGTAGTACAAGCCCTAAGTGTATCGAGTAAGAACTATGAATTATTATGACATAAAAATAAATGTTATAATACATGTTGAAATTCTAAATAAATCCGTAAAATATCTAATTCATGTCGGTATTAATTAACATTTCTATGCCTTGATGGCAAAACATAGCGATCTTACGATCTTATTAGAAATAAGACCATACATTGTAATCACCTATGTTTGACAAATAAACAAATTCAAATTCTATTCCATCGACATAGGTACATATATTCTCGGAATTTTAGTTTATATCTAAATCTTGAAATAATTGCAACGTGTAACAATCACGTGAACTTACAACAATTCATGAATGTATTAATGTTTCTTTTGTTCTCGATCGTTCTTGGTTTTGATTTTGAATAATTTATTGTGTTTTAATTAAAAACATTTGCGTAAAAGTTTACATTTTTTTTTGTGTTCTAAAATACTTGGTTTTAATGTAGTAATTATTTTATTCTTGTATACAAATTTCAGTGATATTTCGAATAGTTATGTATCCCACAAATGAGTGCTAGTACTGCCTGTGGGCATGTTGTCTCGAGAAAGATTCACGAGGCTTGGAATTATTAATTTTGTTTACTTAATCTCTCTCCTTGCTTTGCATTATTTATGCTAAAATATTTTTTGTTTATCTTGAACTTTTGCGGCATTAAGAAAATAAGTATTTATTATTCTTTATCACCCAAAATTTGTGTAATCTTGCTGATGAAAGATTTATTTCAATGCGCAGTTTTATAATTTTGTTGAAAGCTTTTAGCAATATAATTTTTTTGCGGATGATTGCATAGTTCTGTATGATGTGTTTATGCATAAACAAAAGTACATGCTTTTTTATTTTAAAATTAGAAAAACTTGCTTATAAACTCATCTTTAATTATAATCTAAACTTTCGACTAGGTAATTACAAGGAAAGGAGTTAAAATTTGTAATACGGTAAATCGCAGCAATGTAAACTCAATAGTTTGCTTGCGGCTTCACTAAGGAATAGTTATTTTTTTGAGGACGAAAGGCCTTTTGTGTACCCCTGACAATGTGTATGCGAGATTTCATGATGATGGGTCAAGTAGTTAAGGCATGAAAGCGTAACAAATAAACACACTCACATTTTCATTTATAATATTAGTTAGGATAGTCCGTAGATGACAATAAGATGCGGATATCCAAAGTTTTGAATGGGCACACGTATACATAACATGATAAGAGGCAACATGACTTTCAAATATCGCATTGCCTAGCACTTGGCTAGTAATATCTATCATTTCCATACCTTTGCCAAATGTTATACTACCACGCAAGGTTTAAAGTGGCACGACTTGAATTGATATATATGCGGTTCGCTTTACTTTAGCAGTTTATTTACACTTATCCAACGACTACAACACAACTATTTCAACTCTATGACATCCACGATTGCAAGATAACTGAAAAGTATGTTGTTGCATGGACAATTCAAAGCTAGAAGTTGAGTAAACATGAATGAAGACGGCTTATTTACTTTCCTACCTGTAAATATACTAGAAGTATTCAAGTTTCTAGCTATGTTTTCTTAGCCTTTGATTTTATTAAAACTGGGTTGGATTGGGTACCAAATACTTTTGGACATTTATCTTTGTCAAAGTTGGGATGTCACTCCGAATATACATCTACCAACTAGTTGTCACGTCCGTCATTGTTGGTGGTAGGTATTTAAGAGCCGGTCATGAATTCCCAGGCTTCAAGCTCTCAGCATACCAAACTTTCATAAAAATCTATTGGTTCGAAAGTTTGAAATACATATTTGCATCTAATATTTAGATGAACTGAATCCTTAACAAAGGTATTAATGATTTCTGTCACTCTTATTGTTTGTTTTAGCATTACGCCATACAATACATAACTAGATACTGACTCGGTTTTTACACTTACTAAAGTCTTAAAACCTACCTAAGTAGGTTTTTAGATCCTAAGATTTAACTGAAAACCTTAACCACTTTGTACATTGCAATCAATAATTTTATTAAGTAGAACCGAAGATAAGTGCATATCTGTTCTAAGATGAATTTTTTTGTAACAATCTCCGGGTGGAAGGCGCTGGCGACTGCAGCACGGTTTACACTAGTACGGTCGCCATCGAATTCTCTTATCATATTTAAAACGCTTTATTATAAATTAATGTATTAGATTAAGGGAAAAATTGTTAAAACCAATTGATGAAAATAAATTATTATATTTTATTCTAAGTACACGAAGCGTGCGAACAGTAGTGCATGCGATAAAATTTTAGTTAAAGTTCATAATATTATAGAACATAGCAACACATTTCGTGCGTAGTAATCATAGACCAAATAAACATATTCAATCAAACTTATTTGATTAACCTTAATGTGCTGATGTGTCATTACAATATTGCAACTAAGGCGTTTATGATGATCGATAGCTCAACCGCACGCAACTAGGCCTGCACTCTTGTAAGGAAATACCGCTGTCAAAACTCCAAACAATTGTAATGAAAAGAACTATTCATAAGGAATGATTGGTTAGGCATAATTAGGGCAATGGTGAGTTTCTGAGAAATGGGTTACCAGGCACAGGTGGGGTGTTCCGGCACCGGGACAACGTCATCAATCATAATATTCAAATTTACTTGAAAGGCATTCACTCTATTAGGCAAATAGTTAGTTGTCGACTATTTTGTTGCCAGCTTGAAATATCGGCTGATAAATAAAGCGTTGAATTTTTAAAATAAATGCTGACTTGAATTTTGGTTATTATGCTTTCTTTGGTTTAAAGAAAACATAATAACCATATATCTATCGATAGTGACGCAATCAATCGAGAAGTTTTGACACGATACTACATGTATGTGTGTGTACACACACATTGACACATAAAGAAACACATCACGTAGGTTAGTACCTACTTGATTTGTTCTCATTCCTACTACTACGTACTACGTTTTTCGAATTTCAAGTTTAAGCGTGACACTCGTAATTGCGTGTCGTATCGTCTAGCGTCACATTGTATCGCGTGGAATTGACAGCGATAGTTGCTAGTAGAAAATAACATTGAGCGTTCTGATATTTAATTTTGTTCCTTATCTAACACTACGTGTAATACGGTACAGGAAAAAAGACTTATCCGTAGCTTATTTAACTGCAATAAATGACTGAGGTTGTCTCTCGGCAAAAGCTTCGCGACTTATTGTTCATTATTTGTTAATTTATTTATTAACTATTATAACAGTCATCTGCAAACAATTTGCCTTCTGGTATCAAGCCTAATATTCATATTTCTTGTATTTTAAAATACATTATCCGTACACAAATATGTACAATAATCGTTGATTGTAATTTCAAAATTTATTCTACAGAACTTTATTTCGTATTAAGTTTGTAATAACTTGAAATACCTAGGATTATATAATTTTATTATTTGATTAAAAAACAAGTAAATACATTATGAATATTCAATAAAGGATTTGAATATGTTTCTTCCTCTGGAGATATTAGGGCTGGGTCTTGTACCTTGTTACCTTGTTGTAACTGGTAGAAAGTATGATGGCTAGTTCGCGCTCGATAGCTGATACTGACTGGTCTCCTCATCGGACCAGCGTATCGTAGCTGTTCCTTGCTGAGCCTTTGAGCATGTCACCGACCATACCTTGAGCTGTTGTACTGCGTAAGCGATAAGATTACTGGTTCTCTTTTGACCGCAAAAGACATAGAAAATCTGCCCTTCTTGACGGCATAGCATTTGTTTGTCTTCGGCCTCCGGTAAGGATTCAAAAAAATCCTAAACTTTATTAACTTTAAATAAGGGTGAAGGATATAAAAAATAAGTCATAACGTTTAAGGTGCTCTAAGCACTATATTTTTATAATATAATATAATTATATGTTCAATATCAAACAGCCTTTGCTAACAAGGGTACGTTTAATTTAAAAGTTGACAACCTCATTTATATGTACATATTTAAACGGTAGGTAGTTAGGTATCACCAGTTCAGCTTGCGTGGTATATTTTAATACACGTGTTTAAGAAGACACGCAGCGCCATAAGACAGGCTTTTAATGTTCAACCCTATCAATGCGGTGCGCACTAACGGTTGTATAAAACAGTTATTGTCCTAAAATTCAGCAATAGAGTTAAAAGTGCTCAGTATTATGTTCTATAATAATTGTTGAAGTATTTTGTTTAACAGCAGAGAGCCTATTTGTTTCAGTGATAAAAATAGTAGTTAAGTTTCTCTCTGCAGATAGTAAATGTATCTTTTGACATTTGTGAAAGTGATTTTACATCAAAGTCTAAAAAGTTCTCTGAATTTTTTTTATAAAAATTCAATTTATTTATCATCGAGATTGTTTATTGGCAACGGCGTAGCACAGCCAACAACCTCTACGGATATTCGTAGATTGGCTACGATATGTCTACAGATGATCTACCAATTCCAGACATACGTACATATTTATACGTATATGTCTGATGCTTGTATTAGAAATTGAAACAGAAATCCTGACAGTACAATGTATTCATTCATTCTCAATCATGTAATTTATAATTGCTAAACGCGTTTAGCTCCTTAGAATAGAATAGAATAGAATAGAATAGCATTTATTTGCAAATATGGGTAATACATAAGAAGGTAATAGATTTACATCAGAGTTCTGCCATATTTCACCGTTCGGCATGCAAACATTTTTCTTATATACGTTAAATTGCTAACATTTAAATTCATATTCAAATTTCATTAAGTGTCAACTTAATTATTACTATATTAAATAAATTATGTCATTCTCATTAAATAAAAATCTCAAATTTTCATTAAAAAAAAAAAAATAAGCTTAATTATTACATTATACATAAATAAAATAAAACTGTTCAAATGTAAATTGTCAGCAAGTCTAAATAAAATATAAAAAGAAATAAAATAAAATAAAAATCTTGGTCTGAAGATAAATAAACAAACTAACATTACGATTCCAAACAGTAAATAAATAATTAATTCATTAAAATTCGAGGTAATTTAATAAAATTTGTTCGTAAAAACTCATTCACACTGTAGTATGCTTTATCTATTAATAATTTGCGAAGTCTACTTTTGAATTGCACCGTTTTCAAATCTTTCCAAGCACTTGGCAATTTATTGTATACAACTGGGGCCATGCAATAAATACTTTTGCGCATCATAGTAGTTTGACACGGTACATTAATTAATTTTGAATTGTCACGTCTATTTCTTGGGTATACATCGGACAAACGTTCAAAACGATGTGGATTGTTCTTCACAAACATAGCCGCTTCAAGAACATAGATACAGGGAAGTGTCAATATGTTGTACTGCTTGAAATATGGCTTGCAACTGTCGGTGGTTTTTAGCTTAAACATTGACCGGAGACATCTTTTTTGAGCCTTAAATGCTATTTCTTTATCGGTCGAGTTCGCCCAGAAAATGACACCTTAAGTGTTGTGTTGTATGACTCTCACACAACTCGAGACAAATGGTATAATCAGAATACAGTCTGTGATACAGTGATCGCCACCTAAGTGTTCTTTTTGTACATTATTTCTACGTATGTATAGATTTTAATGCAAAAACGATAGTAGATGGAAAAGCGTCCGAAAATTAAAAAAAAAAATTAAAATTGGAACTTACTTAAAGCTGAAGGGCTAAAGTTGTATAAATATTTGGTGTATAAAATGAAAAATACACCATTAAACAAGAATCTCAATTTAAGTGGAATGACAGGGCCTTTTGATGTAGTTGCTTGTTAGTCCCTGTCTTACGGATGCCTGTATAAATCATCAAGCGGCCCTCCTATTGCCAAACTGACAGATTTGTTACTGTCGCCAACTAAATGAAAGGGCTCGGATAAAAGCCGTTGACGGGGAAAGAAATGGTAACAATAATTCATGACAAACTACTTTCGACAATGTTATTGCGTTTTGATAAACTTAATGTTAGGCGCTTTGGTTTGTTATTGGCTTCATTTCTGACCTCTATTCGTCGTAGGGTAGTCTTAAAGAGGTGTATTATGCAGTGATAGTCAGGTGACGAATCCAGTCAGATTGAGCTAGATGAATGTACATACATCTAAATTCCTTGTCAAATGGAGAAGGTGGTACCTAATGCCTATGCATTAGGTACCACCGTGGACTTTGACTATTTGACCTTGGGCTATTCCAACGCCTAGATTTTTGAAAGGGTAGGCAGAAGTATATTACACCCACATTCCACCAGCCTCTGAGAATTTCTTTAATATCTTTAGTCTGAAATAGAAACCATATCTATTTCTTTTGCACTGAGAAACCAATATTTCTTTCCATATTCCGTTTAATTAAATTCCTACTCAGGGCTTATATAAAGTTCTCACTAAAACCCCATAACGTTTTGCCCAATCCGGCATTTGAACCCAAAACCGCATGACTTTTGTAGCCTATTTATAATATGTATATAAATCCAATGAATAAAGAAATCGTTAAGGTTTTATAACAGCTTAAATATTCGCATTCATAATTTACCAACCCTCTTTCAAAGTGTAAATAAAACTTACGAAGAATTATTCACTTCTGCTTAAACGTTCAACACTCAAGAAAGCGGTAGGTTGAAATGCCGCAAAATGCTGTAATTGGTGCTCATTTCAAATAACTACCTAATTACCTGGCGCTGGCTCAGTGAATACTTGCCTTCCACTTTTAACGTATAACTCGCTTTTCATCGGTCAACTTTAAAATCAAATAAAGGAAAGTAAAGCTATTTACATATCTTGCTTAGCTGAACAAAGAAAATGCAAGTACAAACTCAGTTTGAGTTGTTGTTGGAGCTACCAACTTTTAGTTTTAACTTGTAAAACTGTCGTAGTAATAAAGAAAAAGAATGTGCCATAAATATGTGACATGCGTACTGTGTAATTCGTAAGTGTTTATGACTTCTTGGCATACGAGTATGTAGAGTCAATTTTGAGGTGACGGTTTTGATTCCTGTGTAGAGTAAAATGTTATTGGATGTTTTGTTTAGAAATTCTATCATGGAGTCTGGAAATGCATCTATTGCCGGCTACCGGGCGACGAAAATAAGCTCGATCTCTATTACGTGGGACTTAAAGATGGCTAAATAAGCCAGTACCTGACCTGTATGAAAACATTCCCTCAGGGATATACAGGTTTATTTATATTCATGTATATTTATGCTTCTAGATACAAGTTGCAATATAAATATTTTGATTAAAATACATAATTTTCTTGTTCTGTGTGCATTATGCATGAGTATACTAAGCGTTGTGTAAGAATATCCCACTTATAAGGAATTTCAATAGCTGGAAGCTTAGAACTTAGATTTGATAAGCCATTATTTGTTATAACAAAAATTTTTTTTTTGTTTGTTTATTTGTCGTGCTGTACAGACAACCAGCGTAGCAGTAGTTAAATTTATTACTAAGTAAGAGGTCCAGAAGTCCGTATACCTACCTTTTCCAATCTTTTCTTTTAAATGCATACCTTATTACTTTTTACTAGGTTCGATAACGCGCAAGTATTGTGATGATCATAGGTAACGGTAACTGCTTACCGTTCGGTCGGCGTTAAGTTTGTTTATCGCTTTTGTTGTTTGAAAAAAAAGGGAGAGTAAAACTGTCTTATGACAATAGCAGCGCAACTAAGCCCGAAACTTGAATACCAAGTCACGAAAACAAAGTCAACACAAACGCAAACGTAAATAACACGTTCTGCAGAATGTCAACCATCGTGCTATTGTCATGAATTAATTACGTCGCTATCAACTCAGCTGCTTCGAATGAGAATATTCGCAGCGCGACTATCGTGTCCGCAATGCATGCCCTTCCTTACACCACAAGAATGTGCCACCATTAATCACCGCGGCCGCTACCATGGGACGACAACTCATTAGGGTTCTTACGACTGTATCTATTAATATAGTCATACGTCTATAACTCGAACTTGTAGAGATGACACTGTTTCCTACCTCATTTATATATCACACTAGCTTTTGCCCACGGCTTCGCTCACGTAAAAGTAGGTAAGGTTAGGTTAAGTTATGGGAGCAAGTATATATAAAAAAACCATTAAATATAGACTATGTTACTCGGAGATAATACAGCTTTCTAATGGTTTTGGGCGGACAACCTGACGGCCTGTAACATGCCGGCGCTTCGTGCGCCACAGCGCGCCTTGGCCGTCAGGTTGATAAGGGGATACCACACGATCTCGTTCGAGGCAGCGAGCCTCCTCGCTGGATCGATGCCCTGGGACCTGGAAGCGGCGCTTCTGGCGTTACTCTTCCACTGACGTCGGGAGGCATTGGCTCGGGACGAAGGACCTGCGCTTTCCGTTCTCGAGGTTTTTTTTTTATTCGTTTATTTCCATAAAAAATATAAAATGTGGTACATTTTTAACAAACTCGCCAAACTGTAAACACAGTTTGTTGGCGAAAGAGGCGCTCTTTCTTAATTCTAATTACATACTTATACTAAATTATAATTTATTGACATAATATTATTATGTTAGAGGAGGTTTTCATACATTTCATAAACTTTACTTACTTTAATTATTATATATTCTTGAAGAATATTTAACTTAAATGTATATTTAAATTAGTTATGGTCTTGTGTATTACAACGGTTTGTATTGTGCCTAACTATTAATGACGTTTAACATCTCATTTTTCAGTCTTTTCTTTAAAGTTACCCTGCTAATGCCTTCCGTGTGAGTTCTTATAAAATCTATTTTATTATATATTACAGGAGTTAAGTATTGTCTAGTTCGTTCACCATAGTAGTTTGTTACAGAGGGGGTCACATATTTCCCTTCCTGAGCTTGTTTAGTGGAATACTTATGTGTCTTAGGTTTTTTATGTTCATCTGTGTAATATTGTTCTAATGCTATTAGATATTCTACTTTCAAATGCACGGGAAGTATTTTACATATAATAAATAACCTGTCATAGTGTGGCTTACATTGTAATTTCCGAGCTCCGCCAGGTCCTAGTGGAGAAATGAAATGAACGACTTGTGCACCCTAGTGCCGGGCACGCCACGATCGTGGCGGTAAGTCCCGTCTTTGGCTGGAGAGGCGGCATGGCCACGGTTGCTTTGACCAGTTCCTGTGTCGCATAGGCTGGCAAGAGACGCCCGATTGTCAACACTGCAGGGACTGCCGCGACGTTGTTGAGGACACGGCGCTGCACACTTTGGCGGATTGCCCCGCCTGGGCATCGCAGCGCCATGAGTTGATCGCGGCAGTCGGTATAGCTGCCCTCTCGCTCCCGGCCGTGGTTTAATCTATGGTCCGGAGCGAGAGGTCGTGGTACGCTGTTGCCTCCTTCTGTGAGGAAGTCATGTCCATCAAGGAGGCGGCGGCGCGGGAGAGGAAGCACTTAAACCCTCCTCCCAATAGCAGAACCGGGCGCCGGAGAGAGCGAGATGACCTCCAGCCACCCTGAGGCTTGACCTGGGGGTGGTGGGCTACGTGGGCCTTGTAGGCCTGTCCGCCACCCGATCAGCACCAAGTCCGAGAGGCGGTGTGCGTGTTCCCACCTACGCCTGTGTCGTGTGTCCATCCCCTCCCCCCCCCTCAAGGGAGACAGTAGGGCTTAAAAGTAGTGGTGCCCAAAGGGTAGTCCTGTTATTTAGTGGCCTGCCGTTTCATACGGCAGGCCGAAACCTCGGCGGGGTCGTGACTGCATATGAAAGTGATTCGTGCAGCCACGCTGATTGCGGTTTTGTCAAGGAACACCGTGGTAGGTTTAGTTGGTACCATCACTTTACCTTCTCTCTTTTACCCCAGTGAGTCCGATATAACCCCTCCGCCTGCCCCCGTGGAGGGTACGCGTCAATGCATTCCCCCACGAAGAAAAATAAATTAAAAAAGCTTTCATGTTAGAAACCTTCTTTTTTAATTTAAAATTGGTGGAATTTTTTAAATTGGTTTGGTAGTTATTGAGTTTAATTCTAACAAAAACAAAACATCAAATCTTTCCTCTTTATAATGTTAGTATAATAATAGATGTAGATATGTCAATATATTATTATTAGGATACCTCGTTGTCTAAGCGACGTAAGTTTACGCATACGCTTTCTGTTAGTTCTTGCAATAAATTGTTATTGGATGTGTCGATTAGGCAATTTATAATAGCAGCTTAGAGATCAACGTCTGAAACTGAAGCATAATCCTGGCTCACCTAGTCAGAATAATTTTTAGTTTAGGCTTTTCCATACAAAAAGCTTTGTAATATCTTCCTTTTACCCTATTTTTGCCAATCCCTTGAGAATAGCTTCAAATTAATTAATATTAAGTTTATGTCAAAGAAAAACTGTAAAATCATTTTAAAAAGCGGCTGTGTTCCATTACAACTTGATATGTATATTATAGCCAGTGATGGGTGGTAAGACTTTCGCTGTTCCGGGATATACACAATAAAAAGTATTTTGCTCTTTAGTAGATACTACTATGCATCATTTGTGATTTATCGGACTCGTAAGTGGATCTTTAGATCATATTGAAATGTTGTTAGACGTTTGACGTTACCGTCAGCGGTAACCAAATGAAACATTTTGAGGTTGAATTTGTATAGAGATCGTAATATTCGAACGCTACTATGAATTTAGGAAACACAAAACGGTCTTAAAAATAAATCATTTGTATAATGTTGACCTACCTTTTTGTCGCGTTGGGGAATTCAAAACGTTATTGCAGTTCGCTGTAATTTTGTTTTAATAAAATCCAGTTGTATCAGCTGTCCATTTAAAATGCAATATTGGAAAAACAGCGCTTTATTTAATTCCCGTGCCAGCATTGCAACAGATTGAATAAGAACTGTTTTATTGAATAGATATATTTATACAGTGTATCTTATAATTTAGCATTAATATGCAAGCTACAGTACTGTCGCGTAGTAGCAAAGTGAGATTGTTAGATATAACAAGAAACGGCTTATTCAAATGTCGCGATTATTCCAATTAATTAAAATAATATCATAGCGGTATAACAATGTCAAAAATTAAACTCGTGCTTCCACCGTCGACCACAAAAGTAATACAGTTATAATTTAAATACAATTCAGCAGCGATGAGTAAATCGATGCTCGGATGCGAAATTGTAATTTTTTTCAAACCATTAATCTTATTATTTTGACAATATCCGCGTATCGTTAATATATATTAATTAAAATGGCTACAGAATACCAGTGTACCGACTCTCCTTGTTAGAAGAACGTAGAACATAATTCAGTTATGCCACTACCATAGGCGTTTAACTCGACATTAAACAAATGCCTATTTAAATACTTCGTAAACGTTTTCAGTTTAAAGTATTAGAGAAATCTTTTAGAAGTTAGGTTGAAAAGTATCTAAGGCGTTGAAGTTTAAAAGCTTTTGGTCAGGTAGTGCAAAGTGACAGAAAAGACGAACTTTCGTTATCGAATTATCAAATGAAAATAAAATCACACCTGTCCAATAGCCCATTCAAAGTGCGTAATAATATTATATCATACTAAATCAAGATATATTATATTAAAACCTGTAATTTTAAGATAAAAAGATTAAGATAGTTAATCTAAATGCTTAGGCTAGTATTACATTAGACCTGATGAAATATTAGCCAAATACCATTTTTTTTTTATTTCTTTATTTGTCAAACACGAATAAAAACATTTATAATAAGGAATATTATAACGTCAGAGTCAGATTCTCAAACTGGACTACTATTAACGTGATAGCAAGCCAAGCGTAAGCGTAAGCCTTTACGGATGCTTGTAAACTTCGGAGCAACCCTTGCCTGCCAATGAAAATACCACTAATCCTCTTGCAGCAGAACGGTGCTTTTATGAACATCTGAATTTTAAATCCAAATTAACAATTTATCTGTTCTTTACTTATCTATGGTCACAAGATAAAAAATGGACAGAATCTCGATAGCATTTATATTAGACATCAATCTCTGGTGATCCAAATGATCAGAATATCTATTTATTTACTGAAACGAAGCAAATGATTTTATGCAATAGTGAGGTTAATTAAATAACTAAATAGAAATTCTAAGTAAATTCTAATTAAAAACAATTTTCTTATTTCTTTACTTGTAGCTATTGAAGAATCTGTTTTTTTTATATACCTAGATATGTAAAGAGTTTAATAGTTATAAACTAATCAGTTTTTAATCCGAAACAGATTTTTGTAGTCTAATATCGACTATTTTGCGCACATTAGTAAAATAAATACTTAGGTTATAAATTTCGTACTATAACGATAGACTCATTGTGTAGGTATCTAAGACAAGACCTAAATCTTTTGTACTCGTAAGTATCTCGACATCTCGTGACATCGCTAATCCTGGATTTATACCGGGATAAAGTTAGGGACAAAGATTTAAAACCTTCTCATGAATACAAAGTGGGCTTATACGAAATATTTATACAGCCTATCGTGTGGGATATATATCGAAGAGACTTTTACGAATATCTTGTAAAAATGTTAAGATAATCCACTTCGTATATTTAAAATCAATTTATAGTCTTGTAATATATAATACATACATATATATTCAACATAAAAGCAGTGAGGCCATGCCTAGAAAAAAATTGTAACCATATATCGCTAGTCACGATTCGTTCTCGTATAAATAAAACTTGAGTATACTATCCTCTACCGGACACATTGCCTGACATTGCACTGCAATTGATAATAATTACCTAATAAAATAATTCAATGGTACTGACTAACTAAATCAGAGATCTTACAATAGGAAGTTAGTGTCATAGTGGACCAAAGAAGCAGATGTTATAAATTAATTTTATAATAAACTAGCTGTGCCCACTGTTTCACTCGCGTTTACAGTTACTGCGCTGCTCCCGTGGGTCATAGCGTGATGTTATATAGCCTTCCTCGATAAATATAAAAGCTATCCAACCTTAAATAAATTTTCAATTCGAACCAGTAGTTCCTGAGATAATCGCGTTCAACTAAACAAACAAACTCTTTAGCTTTATATTATAAGTATAGATTGCTGCGACTGACTACCTTAGCTACATAGTGGTATTGAATGTGACTGCATCTACTACCGTGAATATCGGGTTCGATTACCCAGTCGGACAGTGTCATTTATATTTTAACAAAAAAATATATGGTTCTGTGCCCTATAGACGGCGATAGCCATGCTCCGTTTTTAAAAGGAACCTAAAGTTATAACTGACAAAATGTGGATATAAAACGACTGCTTATAAATTTGGTGTAAGATTGTAAATGTATCTTGCAATTGAAGCAATCAATCGGTACATTTCAACCAATACCCTATTGACACTGATATGGGACGCTCCGTTTAATGGCATCCTCTCCTTGTTACCTCTTCAGGGAAAACAAACGATGGCCTGCAATAGAAATTGATTGAATCAAATCCCACTGTAGCGTAAATTCCCAAATCACATTAACTGTCCAGAACAAAATAAGAAACGAATCAACAGCGCGTGAGGGTATTCCAAGATTGATAGCTGGTTCGCGTGTCGCCTCAAATTCCCCTACTCGACCCGGTCGTCCCGCTTGTCCTGCTCGTGCCACTCGGTGCATGAGGCAAGTTTATATGTTGAATTAATGGTGCAGGGACGCTCGCTTCCGAGATGGCCAAAGTGAATTTAGATGCCCAAAAGACTTTTGTGTTGAAAAAAATCTCATCTCTCCTAACATTTCATGCCGTGTTATATGCCGTTGTTTTATTGCTCAACAGATGTTTTACATCTTGAGTGTAATTTAGCTTATTGTCTAAACGTAGTGAAACCAAATTTTTTAACATAGTTATGCAAAAATTCATTAAAAATCAAATGCAAATAGGATAAGCGGTAAAGGATTTACGCCTTTCCTAAAACCTAGTTAAGTTGTAAAATATTACAATTATAATTTGAAACATGGCGATTTAAAAAAGTGGCATTGAGTTTCTTGCAGGTATCTTCTGACTAAGTAACAAGCATAAATGTAATTCAATAACTTCACTAAACTCACAACTCATAAACGTTGACGTGCATTAGTATTACTTTGTGTCTTAAAGGAATTAATAATTTATGCTTTTGACACACACTGAGTAAACTAAGCGATTGTTTTAACACAAGATCTATCGGACGATATTCTAAAGAACCCGTTAAAGGTACTTTAAACCGACGAGCATGCATAAAGAATTAAATGAGAATGAATGAAGCTAAACACATATGCCAGGACTATACCAAGTAGAAAACTATGGTATCTGCTTATCCGTGTGGAAAAAGACGTGCGTCTGTATATTTAATTACGATTTTACTGCACGAAACTGTACGCTGAGATATCAAATGTAATGCAGATGCAGCTCTACATTTTTCGTTTTAGGCACTTTCGCGCCGTATACAAAATATGCAAATATTACTTTTATTACAGAATACGTAAATCCCACGTGTATGTAATTTCAAGTATTCCGTTCCTTTATGTCCAAAATATTGCTTTAATATTTATTGGAAGTCAAGACTGTTTTCGCTATTCTGGTCACAAATTGTCTAAGAATAACATGACGCTTCTGAGTTCGCCAGTTTGCTAAATACCGAATTAAGATTCTTCAGTCGGTTCAATACCTAATGTTTTCAACGCCACGATTCATAGGTTAAGCGGTTATGAATCCATAAATCCTGCAAACACCATTACCATATAATTAAAATTCGTATCAGTGTATAAGTCTGAACTACGCTAGACTTGTAATCTGCTCTAAACTACAACTAAATTTAAACATAGATGTCAAAATCTGGGCGCTGTCACTACCTAGCGACCACTGTTCATAAATTATGCTATTAAGAAGTACTAAATAAATTTGATCAACCTGTAAATTGAACCTGCGGGACTGCACGATCGGCGGCAAATAAGGGCCCAATATTATACCATGGGACATACATATAAAGCAGTCAATATACTCTGCTCTTAGTAACTTGTACAATAGTTCAATAGGTCCTACTAATTATTCGATAGTAAATATACACTACATAGTAATATGCACTATTATATCTTAAACAGTTCCTGTGTGAGCATGTGGACTATTGTGTAACAGTTAATTCGTGCAGGTGTTGAATCAATGTATCCGCGGACATAGCCGGTATTATGTCATGTCGCAATGACTAATACACGAACTATGTTTCATTAAGAGCGTGTTGAAACTACAGTAAAGGTACTCCCATACTGAAGCGAGTGTAAAATGGTAACATACAATGTAACAAAGAAAGATTTATAATATTGTAACATGCAATGGTATAAAAATTACTTATATCATTTTGTATAATTTGAGGATAATTATTACCCAATAAATATGTCATATTCAAAGACAAAAATCTTTATTTTCGTAAAAATGTGTAAACAATTTTTGGACAAGTCATTTAGAAATAGCCTGTGAGTGAAGGCAACTAAATCCTAATAATTTTTATCTTCTATGTATACTGTGATTGAGTAATTACCTTTAGAACATATTTTTCGTTTTACTGCTGTTTTCAATATACTAAAACTTTTATTTTGAATGTCACTTGAGAGTTTATTGTAAAAGCGCACATTGGCCTTTAAACGACTTATTAATTTTTTGAAGCTAAGAGGCCGGCACTCGTTTTCTGTTCTTATTTCTTGTATTGATATTATGTATGTCGCTTTTCGTATAGTATATGTTCTTATAAACATAAATTAGATTTGCATATATGTATTAGCTGTCTACTTATTAATTATTATAATAGTCATGTCTAACTAGTGTTAATTATAATAAGATATTTGGATAGTTTTATAAGTTGATAGCTGCTAGCACTTAAGATATAGCTAAAACTAATTAATATATAAAAAAGCTATCAAATACTTATTATATTTTTATATTGTCAAACTAGAATAAGCTGTTGGACCTCCATAAATAAATAAATAAACTCTTTTTAATGCATTAAGATTAAAAGTTAAATTATAGTTCAGTTTTGTGTGTTTTGTTGAAGTAGATTTTATTATTATCTATTATATGTTTCAGGCAAAGTTTAATAACGTAAAATAGATGTCGTCTCTGTCTATCCCTTTTAAGACATAAAGGCAGATATTACATTACGTTTACCTTCTTAATCAACGTCTACATCATGCCTTTACATAGATAGGTTTTTGTCAAGGAGGGAGCCTGAGCACACGGGCTCCCACCCTGCGTGTAAAAACAGGGTAATGTGAGATATTTACTAAAGTTTAGGTACATGGGTAATTTATAGGAGCCCTTTGTTACAACTCGGCAGACGTAGTATATTCCTTACCAATAAAATTGATTGATATTACCTCGAAGCAATGGCATACATTTGTGGTCCAACGGCGTATATTTGTGATCCAATGGCTTACATTTGTCGTCCGATAGTATACATTTGTGCATAAATTTACTGTTGGCTGTTGATTGGGGTGTATAAAACCACGGGCAAAAGCTAAACTGCTGAATCGGGTAAGGTGTCAATCGGTTTTAGTCAAAGAATTCTTGATGGCATCACGTATCAAAATCAATGGGAGTTGCTGTTCAGCGAAATCTATGACATCTTTAATTCTGCGGACTAAAGCTTAAATGCTTCGTCAGGTAGGCATAAATTATCCAAGTGGTCTTCACTTCCGATATTTATTTGTCGGGTTAAATAAAGTGTTATTGGGTATTTGAAATTCTCAGTAACAGCAGGGTGTCATGCAATAAAAACCATTATAGCAAAATAGGCAATTTTTATATAACGTAATAATTATAGCTTCCCCTTTAAAGATATAGGTACAAACCTAAGTCTAAAGTTCATTTTCATGTTATAAAGTTATATTAATACCAAACAGTTCAATAACAATTATATTGGATAAAACTACTACGAATCTTAGTTTAATCAAACTTGATAATATTACTCAATTCTCTAAGGGCTTCTTAATATTACAAGCTATCCAATTTGTTGATAACTTTATAAAGTGAATAGATGTCTATCAATTATTCTTACTCTTAAATTGCTTATCATAATTTTGATTACAAACTAATATCATTTCAAAATATAAATTAGTATACGCTTTCTAAAATGATTTCGAACTATCTTAGTTAATATTGAATATTATGGATCAAATTAATAAACAAATGTAGTTTATCTTCAACGAACTTAATAAGTGAACTTTAATCGGTTTCGAATAATTAATGCATGTTATTATTTTGCTCACGCCTAAGCATTATTTACCAGTTAGAAAGTGCGTTCTATTAAATTTAAATTGACAATTATTATTACTAAGACACAAATCCTATACCAAACTCTACAAAGAAAATAAATAGTTGTTCATTATTTTCTTTACATTTTGCATTTTACATTCAATTTAATTGTATTGTAAAATCCAGGCACTGGTATGGAGTACTGCCTGAGATAAGCTCCTTTACACCTATATTTTATTTTTATATACAATTAAGATAGCGCAAAAGCTTACAGCGGTTACGTTACGTACGTTAAGCTTTCCCATATTTGACTCCTATTGCTATTGAGGTAGCAAACAAGGTTGCGACTGGCCTGAAAGTAAGCGGTTATTATAACCTATAATCGCTTACAATATCAAACGTATCAATCACGCAATGCCGCTCTTATGGAGAAAGACTCGAAGACGACTTTCTAATACAATTGTAATGTAAGCACCATGCCAACCTTTAGAAATTTTCCACTCTAGGTGAAATACAGTGTTACTTGTAAGAGACCTGAAGTTCACTGGGATAGCCGTCTCACTCGTACTGCTTGCAAATAATATGCAATGGTGTGCTTTATCAGACTTTGAATGCCAAAATATTAACAATATTTATATTTTATCGTAATATAATATGTAGTTTATCGTCAAGAAACTTTACTTCATTAAGTGAAACCTTTCAAAACGATAATATAAACCGACGCCGCTCTCGTGCCCGTTTAAAAATATTGAGTTTTAGATTTAATATTTTTTTGAGAAAGCTTACTAACTCGTAAATTGTCAATTAGAAGTTTAGATGATATTTACGTTTTTCTAGAAAGTTTCACCAAAATCGACCAACTCCTAGCAAACATATAAATTTTACCTGATTCTTTGAATTGTCATCGATAAAAATATAATTATAATTTAAAGATAGGCCATTATTTTGTCCATTCTTGTTAATGACAATAGAGCTTCGATTCCTAAGCGGATTAAAATAGATTAATAATTATAAGCTATAGGTATATGATGAATGAGCACCCCAAGAAATATTAGATTCGATCACCACACAAATACAAAAAAAACAATGATTTACAAAAAGTTGTTCCGCATCCGCGTGTCTGCGTATCTTTAATATTAAAACAGCTGGAATGCCCCACGATTCAGCGGCGTGGAGGTGAAAGTTCGTCTTTAAACACTTAGATTCAAGACAAATACAAACGCCAAAAAGTTGTGTGACATCGTTTTAAATTAAAACAAAATCGAAAAAGATATCGTTCTTACAATTTAAAGCAGAGTTAATTGGGTATACTTGAAGTATTTGTCTTCAAGTATTGAAATATTAACTATCCTGTACAAGACATGTTGTAACTAGGTTTAAATTGATACTCGGCTGAAGCAATTAAAACTATTACGGATTTTACAATTACATGTCGGTAAACTCTGTCGGACTTCATATCGAACAATCTCTATCAATAATTTAAATCATTCACTTGTTAATTGCTTCTTCTTCTCTCTTAGCCTTTATTATTCCCAAGTCACTTGGGGACGGCTTTTCTGGTCTAACCGGATTTGACTGGATATCAGTTTTTACACGGAGCGGCTGCCACCTGACCTCCGCAACCCGAAGGCTAACGATACCCTAAGGCTAGACCAGTGTCAGAATATTAGAGGGTACTGACTTTCCCAATAACGACTGCCATAGATGTTCATGGCAGCCGGGACCGACGGTTTAACGTGCTCTCCGAGGCACGGAGCAGGCGATAATTGTCAATCAATACGCACATAATTTCGAAAAGTCATATAACTCCCGAAAGTCAGAGGTGCGCGACGTGGGTTCGAACCCGAGACCCTCTGCATTGCAGTCTGTTGGTCTCCCCACTGAGCTATCGCTGCTCTTTTGCTCACTTTTTAATTGCTTATGAATATATAAATATCAAAAAATTATTTAGTTTCAGCAGATTAATCGAATTGTTCTCAATCAAGGTTCGCTCTCACAAATGTTTGTTAACATTGCTTGTAGGATGACTCAAGCTACGAGTTAACGTAAAGTTTGGGAGGGACGAGGGGAGGGAAGGTCGGGGGGCGGGCGCGGATCGGTTCAGACGCCCTCATGTGGATGGACCGCTCACGGCCCACGGCACACAATTCGTTTGATCTCGCCGGCTGCTCTGAACGCTATTTATGTCCCAGCAAGGCCACCTGTCGATGATGACGCTATACGAGTGACGGTGTCGCCCTCCTGACAATGACACAGCTAACTGAAACTTCAACCTTTAAACTTTTGATATTACAAAACTTCGACAAAAGGTTAAATACAGTAAACGGATTGAGACGATAGCAAAATAAAAAAACACCTTTAAATATTTATTTTTTTTGAAATGGCACTGCATACGACTTTGCATTTTCACTTTTTCATAAAAAGATACTTATACGAAATTTTTTGTTACAGATCCTGGCTAAACATATCTGCGGGCTACAAAAATATGCCAACAAAACATGTGCCAGAAATTGGAATACTCGAATACAATGCCTGCCAAGAACGTAATCTCGAAATGGCTGCGGGCGAAACAAGGGAAACATAAACACTCACCATGGCGCTAACGAGCAAGTAACTATCGGAAAAATATGAACGCGACGGATCCGCATGTACTAGTGGCAAAAGGCCAACTGGACTTATTGTACCGGGGGCCAGAGTACATGCTGGAGTCCGCCCGCGCCGCTTATAACAGCGCCATCGAGTTTAATGTCACATTCGACAACAACAGCAGTTACAATGTGTCCGAAGATCCAGAGGAGCAGTGGAACAAGTACATAAAACTGCTTCAGGACAGAGCACTACTTGTCTCTTTTCTCTTACTGTTTTCATTGACGACCGTATTTGGAAATATGCTCGTCATCTTGGCTGTAGTGCGGGAGCGCTATCTCCACACGTCGACCAACTACTTCGTGACGTCACTTGCCGTCGCAGACTGCTTGGTCGGTCTAGTGGTGATGCCCTTTTCCGCGCTCTACGAAGTGTTAGAACATACGTGGTTCTTCGGTTTGGACTGGTGTGATGTGTGGCGGTCTTTAGACGTATTGTTCAGTACGGCCTCGATATTGAATTTGTGCGTGATCTCATTAGACCGGTATTGGGCCATAACGGACCCTATTACATATCCTATGCGTATGAGTGGACGGAAAGCCGCGTTTCTTATAGCGGCAGTGTGGGTGTGCTCCGGTGCGATATCATTCCCCGCGATCGCGTGGTGGCGCTTAGTGCGCGTTGAAGAAGTGCCAGATTACAAATGTCCGTTCACGGATAACTTAGAATATTTAATATTCTCATCGACAATATCGTTTTATTTACCTCTATTTGTGATGGTGTTCACTTATTATCGTATATATCGCGCGGCAACTATTCAGACGCGATCGTTGAAAATCGGCACTAAGCAAGTGATGAGGCCAAGTGGGGAATTGGAGTTGACGTTAAGGATTCACAGAGGAGGGACGGTGCGACAACGTAGTGACGCGTGTCACGGTGTGTGTACGCCGGAGGAGGCCGACCAAGAGCCGCTGACAGCTTTGCAAAACAACGGTCTATCGCGTTCCTCGACACGTTTAACTAACGTAACTCACGGCAAACATTTACCTAAAAACTTTTCACTGTCTCGAAAGTTAGCGAAGTTCGCTAAAGAGAAGAAGGCAGCTAAAACTCTAGGTATAGTGATGGGTGTATTTATAGTGTGTTGGTTGCCATTCTTCGTGGTGAACCTGTTGTCGGGCATCTGCTCGGCGTGTATCATGCACGAGGAGGTCGTCAACGTGGTGGTCACATGGCTCGGCTGGGTCAACTCCTCCATGAACCCTGTCATCTATGCCTGTTGGAGCAGAGATTTTAGAAGGTACGTGTTTTTATTTTATTTGCAATAGCTTATGTTATTTATAAACGTATATAATCGAAAGTGCTGGCGTCACGAAACTGCGTTTTAGCATTGCCGTAGACAGATTTTGAATGACATCGACTAAATTACGTCAAACTAGTTCAGAAATCAAAAACAATGCTTCTCATAGTATAGAGGAAAAATTATAAATAAAAAAATGTGGATCTTTTTGGTAAGCGTTAGATTAACTTGGTTTACAGAAAAAACAGGTGAATAGATCAGATTAACAATTCATTTGAACGTTGTAAATATGTATACATGGCGCTGGAATTGGTATTATTTATGAAGTATTTACCAATATTCATATTTGTTATATTGTAATACTGACATGGATATATATTTATGTTCGAGTATTAATATTGCCCAATTTAAATGGAGATAGCAAACAAGTGGAATTTATTAAAATGTAGATCATCTTTTTTATTAATTTTATATTCAAACGAGACAAAACCAGATGATAATTAACTTATTTTGTGACTAAATATTGTATATTATATTTACTAGCTATTAACGAGTTAACAGGACATTAACCTTTCAATAATAACGATAAATAATTATGTTAGTGAATAGCGCGCTTAGGCAGCTAATAAAGCAATAAAGCCATTCAAACGTCGAGGTTGACCTGGTGACTAAATAATAATTACGTGGCACATTAATTATGTAAAATGTTGGACAAAATTGAATCTATTTTATGACAAAATGTGTTTAATTTCTGTTTAATTATTTATTGGTTAACTCTATTTTACACTTTAAATGAATGTTAAAATGTTTCACAGACTATATTGGAAAGCATGTACGCGGTCGCGGTCGAGCAATTTGTTCAGGTAGGCATTTGCTTATGATTAGGATCCCATTGAGTCTGAAACTATTTAGGCCAACTCGAAAATATCAAAGCGAATGCAAATGTTTAATTAAATACTTATATCCATATATCCATATATCCCAATATCACCAACCTCAGTTGTTTTCTAAAGCTTATATTACTTCATTATACTTATACAAACACGTCTGTATCCAAGATGAATCTCACCAATATTTTACCAGCTGTTTTAAAGCCTTATTGACACATATTTGTGTCGCCGATCGTGATGCCATGAATTCGATGAAGTACCCTTAGAACGCCAGGTTAAAAAAGGGAAAGAAAGGCCTTGCCGCTAATGCAAATGGCGCGCAACGAGTTAATAGCAATAACTTCTTATTACATAAGACATAAAACATACCTGGTGAAATAAGTAAAACTCTCTCTGTCTATCTAGAATAACATAGATGTACAGGCGTAAGTCTAATTATTTGTTCTAATTTGGATACTTGGACACTATATAAATAATAATAATAATGTATTTATTTTGCTTCAAATGTGGTACACAAAGATGTTACAGAATATAAATTAGAACAATACACATATCACCCGTAATACGGGTATGCAAAAAATATATGTCAATTAAGCTACTTAATTACATGTCTATTAACCAAATTAGGAACATGATAATATTGAATTTGAGATTAATTATTGTAAATAAATTCATTCAATCGGAAACCGAACATCAATTAAATAAAACAGCACCTCACGCGCAAAGTCACTTAGATTTCTACCCTTTAATACAACAGAAGGCTAATCATAGAAGCACTCTGTCATCACTGCTCTTTCGCAACAAATAGCAAAATAAAATAGCGTCGCCGCGACGTTCGAATTTCAAAAACACAAAGTGCGCACCGATTGCAAGTTGAACTCTCACTTGACCGGTTTAATTTAAGCTGTAGCAACATTTCAGTGGGGCGACAAAGGTCGTTAGCTCACAGAGGGCAACACTGTAGTTTGCGAGCTCCTGTGTGCTTGATTAAACATTTTCGGGAGGTTTGGAAATATACAACGGGACATTGTTACACGCATTGTTGGCAGATTTAGGTCGATATTTAATAGCGCGCAGATATTTTCATTTAGTCATTAAGGAATTCGAAATACTTATTTGTATTAGCCTTTTCTGCATGCCATTCCTTTTTGTATTAAAGCTATATACATATATTACTAGGAATTCTATTAATTTTAGTCCAAATCGGCTGCATTAAATTCTGATATTGGTATACTTAACCGGAAAAAGTAGCTACAATCGTTTTATAATAACCCTTACATTTATTAGAACGCAAATAGAATGCGAGTTTCTACTTTTATTTGGGGCAAACTGAATTTAATAAACTAATTATTCAAAGAGGTACCAAAAAATGTAGACCTGAATTTAAAAACAAACTGATCCTGTTCTTGGATAGCATAGTCTATGATTTGATTGTATACCTCACGAGCTAAGTCACAGGTGTGACAAAAAAGTGCATACTGTTATATCTTGTACGATGGTACAGCACCCTTCGTGTGAGATTCCGGCTCGCAACAGACCAATTTAAAAATTTGTAATATCATTGAATCTTACACAATTCTATGATAGGCCTTGTCTAATATTACAATGATTTCCCTGTATTTTAGAGTTACGATAAATACACAATGCTATTCACAGCAGACTTGTAATCCCAATAACTCGCACCGGTGTCAATTATGGCACTCCCTGGGTCTCACGTCGCATGTGTCCCATCGTGTCCGGAATTACAACGATGTTATAAATCATCGCCAATGTTATGATATGTAGGAGCCGCTATTAAATCATTTTTCAGTCGACTTTTTTGTCACAGTAATCCTGGTAGGTATTAGCACAATTAATTGTTATATCCGCGGATTGTTTGAATGGATTATGATAAACTTTGGTTGTGAATGATGACTTTATAATCTAGATATGAGAGGTACGGAAATGGCACGTCAAAATTGTATGACAGTTTACTATCATTTTTAATAAGGTAAGAAAGAAAGAAAAGAATAGAAAGCAAAATATTTAATTTGGCACACAAAAGGGGACAAACCCAAAATATGAAGAAATAAAAAAAAATACATAATAAAAATGCAGAACAATAATAAAACTAGATAAATAAAACAAATACTAACAATATAATTTCATTTCTGCTCACTGGCAACACCACACCTTCCGCTTAACGAAAAGAAAACTGCCTCCATTCAAGTCAAGGCGAGTATTGTCAGTAAGCAGCGATACAAACAATAATCTAATAAATTATTTAACTTATTCACTATGAGTTATTCTTTTATAAAGAGAATGCCTCGATGGTGTAGCTGTAGTGAATGCAACTGATGTGTGTGATAGAGCATTGTGCATGAGATCGAGATACCCTCGAGAGGTTTGCACAGCATTTTCTTGACGGGGACGCCCAATAATATTTTACCCGACCCGGGTATCGAATCCGAGACATCATGGAAGGCAATCGCTTTCACTATCGCTGCGTTACTGACGAAATGAATAAAATAATGTAATACAATCATAGTAGGAAAAGTGGAAGGAGAGAGAGGAAGGGGCAGACCCAGACGGGCATTTACAGACCAAATGAAAGAAAAGAAAGTCATGTCTTATTAGGTCAAGATATTCCTTGACCTTATAAGACATGACTTTCGCCAGTATTCGCCATCTTTCTCGACATTTGGCCTATTGGCCGAAAATCGAGTAAGATGGCGAATACTCTACCGACAAGAGCAAAAGTATAAAGAAGAAGACTGCTCTTAAGTATAAAGAAGAAGAATAGAATATGTAAAACCTAACTTTACCACTAAGTTAGCATTTCGAAATTGACACTAAAAAAAATCTGTCCTACAAGTATAACACTTTGGTACCTAAAACAAACTAACTTCCAAAGAAAGTTATAATTTCATAATACTTATTTATTTTTCAGCACTCTCACAAATTATGCTACGTTACAACGGTTTCTTGAAAGCAAATCGTAATTATTCATAAATTCTACTAACTGATTAGTGGTGGAAAGTGAACCATTACTTCGTCGACAGCGTTCCGGTGACCCAGATTTACCACACTATCCGTAGTGTATGAAACACTTTCGTTAGTATGGTGACATGGTAGCCATTTTCAATTCTGTTACATACTAAATAATTAAATATAGGTCAGCTTATTACATAATAATATAATTGACTGCACGGAAGGCGTAGTGGTTAAATTGGTTGCCTCGCCACAGCCGCCGCGCCGAGTGCTGTGGGTTCGATCCCCACACGGAACAAAAATGTGTGTGATCCACAAATGGTTGTTCCGAGTCTGGGTGTTCTTTGTATCCGTTGTTTGAATGTTTGTAAAGTCCCCCGTAACACAGGTATTATTCCTAAAGTGGGAATTGTCTTATTAACCGAAAAAGAGATAAGAAGTTTCATAAAAAAATCGATCGAAATATATTAATTAGGTCAAAATGATACGCTACAAAGACTCTACCTCACTACACTCTACCAAACGAATTACTGAATTCTGCGATAGTACTTTACAAAACAAAACATTTTACGGCATTTATAAGTTAATGAGATATAAACAAGAAACTCCCAACCATTTTACCTTAACCTGTGCAGTTTTCAATGCATCACCAATAATTTAATTTTGAATTTCACTTTTCTAACTAATATTATAATTTCGAATGTAGTTTGGTTTTGTTTGTTTTCAAGCTTAACCTATTCGGCTGATCATCATAAAATTTTGCAATACAAAGGAACAAAAAAGGACATAGGGTACCTTTCATCCAAAAAAGTACTGTTACTTATGTAATCTACTATATATATCTACATTTACGCGAGCGAGATCGTAGGCAAAACCTACTTTATTGTGATTTAAAATATTATAATCATAAAAACGCTTAACCGTTTAGCATTACTGTATAATAAAACAATTAATGTCACCCATTATTGCACTGCCTCGCACGTTGACAAAGTTGATTCAGCCCCCGTATTATTAAGCTTGTTCGGCAACTCTATAAATACAAAAAAGTTTTTACATTGGCAATTTTTATTGGACATGTTTGTCAATGTATCGTATAAACACAAGCATGGACAATATTTTATTACGACACAAAAAATATGGATTCGATTCGATGGTATGCGTTTTTGTCACGAGGCATATAAGTTTGCGGCAGTATTGATTATCCGACCCGGTAAAATGTTTAAACGTTTCATTTGTCAGTTACAATTTAGAGCCTGCAAATGTGTTCGGCAGACAGCAAAAGTATCGCTCCCTGTTAAGTGGGACTGGCAGTATACGCTTTTGCCTAACCAATTAAGGATATATGTAAAGGCGTGAGTGAATATATCCTTCCTTAATATTATAAATGCGTAAGTGAGTTTGTTTGTTTGTTACGCCTTCACGCTTCAATTACTTGATCGATCATCATTAAACATAAGTACACGTTTTTTGCATACACGTTGCCAGAGATACAAAATAGGACATAGGGTACCTTTCAACCATAAAAAATCTTCTTCTCCTAGCCTTTATTATTCCCAAGTCACTTGGGGTCGGCTTTTCTGGTCTAACCGGATTTGACTGGATATCAGTTTTTACACAGAGTGGCTGCCACCTGACCTCCGCAACACGAGTGCTAACGATACCCGAAGGCTAGACCAGTGTCAGGATATTATAGGGCACTGACCTCCCTATATAACTGTTAACTTCCCTGATAACGACTACCATAGATGTTCATGGCAGCCTGGACCGACGGCTTAACGTGCTCTCCGAGGCACGGATCAGGCGATAATTGTCAATCAATACGCACATAATTTCGAAAAGTCATATAACTTCCGAAAGTCAGAGGTACGCGACGTGAGTTCGAACCCGAGACCCTCTGCATTGCAGTCTGTTGGTCTCCCCACTGAGAAATCTAACCATAAATAGTACTGTAACTAATCTCACCTAAGCTACATTTACGCGAGCAAAGCTACGGTCAAAATAAAGTCTGTAATAAACGATGACGAAATATTTTCCCTGCCATATCATGCTATGTGGTCACATAAATTAAAAATCAATTTTGCTAGACTAAAAAATTCTGAAAGGCTAGATTAAAAAATCTGGCAGTATCTTGATGAAAGTGTAACAAAAATGTATTCCAAAATTGTAACACAATGCAAGCCGTAGATTGGATTTACTTTCCAAAAAGAATCGAAACGAAAATAGTCTCTATTTTATGCTCAGTTATATGTGTCTGTGCTCTGTTTTATGCTCATTTGATATAAAAACCTATACAGTAAATAGTCTGAATGGGTTCCCACTCATCAAACGAATAGGTAGCACCAAGACATTCCTAATCTCGAATATTATAGTTCGAAGTTGACATTAGCCGGTTCAAGTGCTATCGAGAATGACATTCAGCGAAACTTTTATTTGTTTACTCAGAAAAGACAAGGACATTGAGGACCATTTTTATTCGTAGTAGGGGTTTTATAGACTTGCTGAGATATGAAGTTTTGAGAACTTTATTGGTCCACTCACTGACCGCCCAACTGTTTTATGTTAGTACGAGTAACGCAACAACACTTGGCACTGAGCCAACATTTATTAAATAAACAATACTACAGTTTTATGTGCAAAGGGTTGTGTGTAAATCTGTGATCTGTTTTTGTATTTGCTTCATATTTGTTTATATCGCTTTGTGTTGGATAGATATTGTTGTATTTCCCGTGTTTTGGTAGGCCACGATTATTGTTTATTTAACTGAAAGGAATTGGAGAATTAGGAGTAGCTATATTCTTCTGCTACCTTAGCCTTTATTAATCCTATGTCACTTGGGGTCGGCTTTTCTAGTATAACCGGAATTAACTGGATATCAGTTTTTACACGGAGCGGCTGCCACCTGACCTCTGCAACCCGAAGGCTAACGATACCCTAAGGCTAGACCAGTTTTAGAATATAAGAGGGTACTGACTTCCTCAATAAGACTGCCATAGATGTTCATGGCAGTCGCGACCGACGGCTTAACGTGTTCTCCGAGGCACGGAGCAGGCGATAATTGTCAATCAATACGCACATAACTCCGAAAAGTCATATAACTGCCGAAAGTCAGAGGTGCGCGACGTGGTTCGAACCCGAGACCCTCTGCATTGCAGTCTGTTGGCTATATTCTAATGGACATTTATTCAATTCGACAACCAGGGCATAATTATATAATTAACTAGCTATGCCCGCGGTTTCACCCGCGTTTATGGTTACTGTGCCGCCCCCGTGAGTCGTAGCGTGATGTTATATACATTATAGCCTTCCTCGATAAATAGGCTATCCAATACTAAAATAATTAATCCATTCGAACAAGTAGTTCCTGAGATTATCGCGTTCAACCAATCAAACAAATATACAAACAAACAAACAAACTCTTCAGCTTTATAATATTAGTTTAGATTAATCATTGTTCATTTTCAATTATACTAAAATGTTTGCTAAAATAAATATATATGCTCGTTTACTATCAAAACCAAGCTAGCTATACTCTATTCATTTCGTCTTGACAAAATGTAAACAAACAATAAAAAATGTTTATTTAATACGTCACGTTTGACTGTGAATATTATAAAGTTAGACAAAAATCAATAAACTAGCTAAAATATATTTATACTAAAATTCAATTTAGAATTTTAGTGTATACTAAAATTCAATGTATTATTAAAATACATAACATTTTAATGTATTAAATTATTTTAATTAATTTACGAGAATTTTAAATATCTACCCTAGTTTAAAAAAGTGACATAAACAAGAACCTAAAAATGTAATGATTCTCAAAGTTAGAACGCATTATAGTAGTAGCTAAATCAAAAAGTACGGCTAGTACAAACGTTCTGTAGTGAATGTATCATTTTGTTATAAGTCGGGTTATAGCCGTCATTTTCATTCCCTGTCAACTTGTTGATACGAGAGTGCACATTAGATTGAGAAACATTGCTTTCTTTGTTTACCTTTTGTCTCAAGTATATGTGAATAGAGTATAGTCAGCAAAACAAAAACATCCTCAATTCTCCTTCAACCTTTTCAAAATACGTGAATGCATCAAGCCGTGTTTGGGCAGCGTGGTAGACTTTGGCTAAATCCGTTTCATTCTGGAAGGAGGCTGATATTTAGACGCAATATAGTTTATAAAATTAATTAGATCTAGAATCATTACCATTATTAACGAATACGATGAAATTAAGATAATCAATTAAGTTACGGTGGTAAATGTTGATAGATAATTTGAAATCACTACTTCTCCGTTACAAATTAATAAAATCTTTCTAAGTATGTATATTGCTGCCTGTCAAAATCACATATCAACCGCAGTATCTCTTTAGAATGGCGTCAGTAATATCTTGCATCGTATATTAGTATTATATAATTGTCGAATATTGGTTTTAATTAATAATATATAAATTACCAGTATAATAGGTTAATTCTGAATATGGCCAAAGTGGGTATAAAATGAATGCCTCTTGTTATAGAGCTGTATAGATTTACGTCCATATTAATTTAGATTAAACTTTGAGACCTAGGATCAGTGCCAGTCGTCAAATCTTGCTAGATTTATGCAGAACAAATTTAATTTAGGCACCATTAACTAAACTTCAAGGCGCTTTATGCAAAGACCTTGTAAAGTAAAGCGAAAAAGTAAACTTGTTTAAAGTTTAAATTAGGCATTAGGATTCCAAGGGACCCTTGAAGAGTAGACAAATATACACAAAGTATTATAGTAGTTTTTACTTGCATGAATTGTGCAATTAATACAATGTATTCAGCATTACTAATTTGACGACAGACAAATTGAAAGACGATCTTGAGTAATCGATTCTCATCCCAACTATCCTAACTAATATTACAATTCGAATGTGAGTTTGTTTGTTACGCTTTAGCGCCTTAACTTCTCTACTGATTATTTATAATAAAATTTCGCATATACTTTGTCAGGGGCACAGAAAAGACAATAGGGTACCCTCCATCCAAAAAAAATACTGCTACTAACCTAGCTTACATTTACGCGAGCGAAGCCGTGGGCAAAATCTAATATTTGTATTAATTATGCAATAAATTACATAAGTTGATTGAAATTAAACTGCTATATACGGATTTTATCGCGTTGTTTATTTGACACTTTATTACAAAATTTTGAAAATTGTTACACTAGTCTTCCATCTTCTCTAAGACAATTGTCTTAGAGAAGATGGTTGGAATGTACCACCAGCTTGGGATCCAGTAATAAAAATAGTCAAACCCAAGAAGAAGCAAACCACAGCTAGACTTCATGATACTTTGAGCTCATTCTGCGTAAATAGAAACACCAATGATTAAATTATGTTCGGGTACTTTGAAATAACTACACTGGAACATTGAGACAACTGCCATCTTAGTCTCCCCGTGACCATGGCTGCTGAAAAGCAACCGAAACGTCGGGGAAAAAGTAAAAATAAATTAAATCTAAATAGTTTAATAATAATTTAATTAGCTTAAAAATTAGTAAAGAGTAATAGTAGTAGTAGTGTAACAATTTTCAAAATTTTGTAATAAAGTGTCAAATAAACAACGCGATAAAATCCGTATATAGCAGTTTAATTTCAATGAATAATATTCGCGTAAACAGAAGACAATATTACATAAGTTGATTAAAGCATGGAAAGAAAACGGATCATCCAACGCCTCGCTGCCTTAGTCAAAGTCAAAGTCAAAGTCAAAAATCATTTAGGTCACAAAGTAACACTTATTAAAGGGTATTGCTTGATTGGTAAGAAGGTGACAGGGAATCCACACATTGGTCTGTCATCTTATTGCAATTTTGTTTCAGGATTTTCTTTGTTATCTATGAGAGCTTTTCATTTATATTTTTATTTGTTACTTGAGCGTATATTTGTTTTGGTCCAAAGAAATCCCACGTGCAACTAATGTGTGTCTAACCAGGTCTCGATGCAACTCATGTGACATTTTTTAATTTTTTATTTTGCACTTTCATTTACTTTTGATGCTACTATACCACATATAATCAAGATAGTGGTTTTATTTGTATTGTTCTGCTCCTAGATTACTTTTTCGTTCGTTACTTCAATACCTATTTATAACGCGTTTCTTGTTTCACAGAGATTTTTGCTTGTGTGAGAGATTTTACTTAAATTATATGGGCGTAATATAAAGATACAATTTTAGTGAGTCACCAGATTTGCCACGTCGCTTAACTTTTGTCTAGAACAATCCAGCAACTTAAATTCCGCATTTTATATAACGACTTCTACAAGACCAAACGCTGAAAAGATAAAACTTGCAGAGCCAAACCGAGTGATTTTCGGATTTTCCTGTTGCCGAGGATCTTTACATCCAATTCAATAATAAAAACGCAAGACAAGCTATTGGACAAGATACAAGCACCTCCCACATCCTAGTTTAGACGACTTATCACAAACATGAGACAAGAATGACAATTACATACGTCTGCCAGTTCATGCATTATACAATAGGGTATTACGCAAAACAACAACAGTACACCTAAAGTCCAAACTGAACAAGGCACAGAACAGTGCAACATTACGGGAATGTTTATCTAAACTGTGCTCTTTGCTATCTAAACTACGTAAGGATAAGAAAATCTTAAGTGGGATTTCGTCGACATTGCTCGGAGCTATCTGCAATGGATTTCTAGTAAAATAAAGATAGTAACGCTCTTTAAAAACTTGATGGGACAAGAGTAAGGTGGCTGTTCAATTCTGGAATTTCCGATAAGAACTTTAGCTTTGTGACTATTATATAGATAGATAGATCTTTATTTGCTAGGAATGTAGGTATTACAATAAGATGTTACAATCGCTTAAATAGAAACCGTGTACATTCAGCCTGTGAGGCATGCAAATGTATTTAAATTTATATCTTACCTCATATAATAATAATAAAAAGTTATTAATAAAAATGTTAATGATAAACAATCTAAGGTAACAGCATAAAAATACTTTAAATGGTTTGAATCTCAAATGTGTATTTATTTATTGTAATTATTTATCATCTAAGAATTGATTTATAGAGTAATAGTATTTAATAACTTAATAATTAAAAAGTACTTTCTTCAATTTTTGAATTGATTGGTTTTTAAAGAATAAAATAAAAAGTTTTATAATTAAATTGTTATTATTTAGCCAATTTACTACTGAGGTCAAAGCATTATTATTTTTATTTTCATATGCATTTCTATTAGAGCATTCTATTAATAATGTGCTGTCATCTGCAAATAATATCATGGAATATCATGGAGTATGCAATGGCAGATCATTAATATACAATAAAAACAATAACGGTCTGAGCACACTGCCTTGTGGTACACCAAATTCGATATGTCTATAAGATGATGAGTACTTTAATTCAATCTTAGATTTTAGGCAAATCAGATATATCAGTAGATATTTCTATATATTGCTTACGATCCTTCAATATGATTTAATTAAATTGAAAGCGTTTCTTCGAATTCCGTATACGTAAAGTTTGTTTAAAAGGATTTTATGATTTACAAAATCGAAGGCTTTCGACATATCTGTATAAATTGCACACACAGGTACTGTGTTTAAGATGTATGTGTGGTGTTTGACATTTGCGAATGCATACGTCCTTTATAGGAAAGCCGTTTAAATATAGATAGTATTGAAATTAAACTACTATATACGGATTTTATCGCATAAAATCCGTATATAGTAGTTTAATTTCAATGAATAATATTCGCGTAAACAGAAGACAATATTATATAGATAGTACTTATTTATATCCTTTTCTAGTTTCCTAATTTGTAAATAATACCTAAGCACAATTAACACAGTGATTTAAATAAGCATAATGTTACTAGCAATTCACAAAGTGTATATATTCAAGTTCCATACAAGATATAAAACTACATCTGTGATTCATAGGTGAATGCTTATTCTTTATACATTATTAAACTCGCCACCAAACATGGATGATACTAAAAGGGATAAGGCTTTTACAAAATTCGAATTGTGTTTATTTGTGTAGAGGCTTTGTCATAACTTTACCACCAGGTGCTTTGTACGAGACTAGTACAATAAACAATCTTACTTAATAAAAAATGACTTTGCCTTGATGTTTGTTATCATCCATGGTATTAAAATGGTATTTCATTGTAGAGACAAATATACAAGGCATATGCATTATTTCTTTGTCGCTCATTTCTTTTATCATGTTTTTGTTATTCAGCTAAGTAACAAGCTACATTTCAAAATGACATTGAATAAACTATCTTATGAGATAAACCTCTTGAAGAGAAATGAACCAATCAATCATATTGAATTTCATCGCATCTCGAACCAGTAATAGCCGTCTGTGATAAAAGCGACACTGTTTTCTTGATTAATTTAACAGACAAATTCTATTAATCGTAATCTTGTCAAGAGAGCGGGCGAGGCCTCAGGCGATTTTCAACGCCTTGATAATCCACTGAAAGTTGTAGATGATGCTCTGCGATCGGGATTCAAACACTCTACCCTATTTAGGGCTCACTCTCAGGTGCTAAATAGTTTGTGACAAATTGTTTGCTGTGATTGAGATGTTTGGGGACGGCAAGTTCTTCAATTGAAGTGTTTGTATGTGATTTGTGGGTTTTCTGATTTCTATCAAATTAACATTGGCCTGCTTTTAACTAATTTATAATACCGTACAATGGTATATTGCATTAAATAAATAGTATCTTAAATACTTGGTTTTGGGTCTCATCAAATCATTTAAAACCAATGCATAACAAATAAGATATTTATATTTTATTGATATACTTAGAATGCTTCTATAAATTATGAAGATCTTTATTACCTAATATAGCAGTTATTGCATATTTCTTTGCCCATTTTAAAAAAGGAAAAAGAAATATAAATATAGCTTATTTCTACTGAGATTTAACACGCAAACTGGATAGTTATTCTTCCTAGACAGCTGCTTTATAACGCAAACTCGGTCTACATATTCTCTGTGTACGCCCAGTTTGCCTTATACGAACGCGGCTTAACATTCAAATAACTATTTAAGTAAAATAAGTAATCGTACTTAGCGTACTTAAGAACTGAAGGATTTAAGTAGGGTGTTTAAGTTTAAGTAATCTGTGGCTTCGGGAAGAGATACTAATATTTACTTTACGGTTCAAGATAAAGTGGCTGTTGTGATGTTTATATATCTGACGCCAAGGTCTTTGAGCTCGTTGTGTTTTGTGGAGCAGTGCCTTTGTTCCTATAGATAAAGCTTTATATTATGGATTATCGACATTGTTTAAGGGTTAGATCATGTTTCGTATTGTCCGTAAAGCACTTAGTCCTATTGTCCTGTTCTTTTATGGTTTTATAAAAAACGAGCTTTTGTTCGCGGCTTCGCTCGCGTAAAAGCAGGGTAGGTGAGGAAAGGTTAATTTTTTAAAAATAAGATGTAGCCTATGTTACTCGGTGATTTTTTAATTTGGTTTTATAGTTTTTGAATTAAATCCTTACAAACAAACAAACAAACAAAAAAATAAGTCTTTCCTTTTTATAATATTAGTAAAGATGGACAACGTGTTTGTTTTAAGATATCATTTATGGGATTGTTTGCCTCTTCACATGTGATTCGTGTTATTGCCTAAGTGCTAGACAATTTAATTATTTTGAGAGCTATAAGAATGTACCGACACTTAAAGCTAGTAAATGTTTTACTTAAATATTAGGCTGCAAGGATGTTGTAGTAATTTAGTAAGTCGTTTTATCGTGGTCAATATTACGTCGGTCGTTTATTTCTATAATAAGCTCGGGAATTCAAAAGGAAAATAAAAATCAAATGGGTCAATAATAATAAATAATAATTCATTTAGGTCACAAAACCAAATACTTCTTTTATTCAACAAAGGTAGTATACTCGCCTGATCGTAAATTATTAGCGTTGGTTAGAGCTGCTTACAATATATATTATAGGTTATAGACTACGCTCTACGGTTGCTTTGGCCAGTTTCTGTGTCGCATAGGCCAGTTCCTGTGTCGCATGGGCCGGCAAGAGACACCCGGTTGTTACCACTTCGGCGACTGCCGCGACGTTGTTGAGGGCACGGCGCTGCACACTTTCGGGCATCGCAGTGCCGTGAGTTGCTCGTGGCAGTCGGTATGGTTGCCCTCTCACTCCCGGGCGTGGTTCAATGTATGGTGTGGAACGAGAGGTCTTGGAACGCCGTCGCCTCCTTCTGTGAGGAAGTAATATATCTGTAAGGAAGTAATAAGGAGGTGGCGGAGCGTGAGAGGGCGCGCTTAAACCCTCTCCTCGACTGCAGAATCGGGTGCCGGAGGGCGCGAGATAACCTCCAGCCACCCTGAGGTTTGACCTGGGGATGGTGGGCTTCGTGGGCTTGCCCGCCAACCGATCAGCACCAGGTCAGAGAGGCGGCGTGCGTGTTCCTACGCGCGCCTCTGTGTCGTGTATCCGTCCCCCCCCTTAAGGGAGGACAGTAGGTCTTAAATGTAGTGGTGCCCAAAGGTTAGTCTTGTTATGTAGTCGCCTGCCGATTCATACGGCGGGCCGAAACTTCGGCGGGTTCGCGACTGCATATGAAAGTGAAACGCGCGGCCTCGCCGATTGTGGTTTCGTCGAGGAACACCGTGGTAGGTTTAGTCGGTATTACCGGTCCATTATCATCATTAACATATTTCTTTCACCCCGGTGAGACCGACATAAACCCTCCGCTCGTCCCCGCGGAGAGGTATGCATACCACCAAGTAAAAAAAGAAAAAAAGCATGGGAAGTAAATATAAAAAAAAATTTAAAGAAATAGTATATGAACCTCCGTACATCTTATCTACTACCTGAAAAGTCACCTTTATTTTACTTCTAATCCACCAACAGGAGAGTTCGTAACATGCCCAAAATAAACATTGTCGCATAAAATAGTTTTCTGCGACAAAGTTGCAGTATTTGCATTTAGAAGGCTGTGAAAAAAGCGTCTGTTTCTGATTGTAACAAAATGTTTAAAAAATGTTTCGGACGGCTTTACGTTCGCCGTCACTTTGACAAATATGTATGTGTTACGAGTTTATTAAAACTATAAGGCACTGAATATTCGTTTTAATTTATAAATTCTTTCTGAATGCTAGCGTAGGCACTAAAATAAACTTTATTTCTTTAATGGATATTTTTATATTTATACTAATATTACAGAGAGGATAGAGTTGATTTTTTGTTTGTAAGAATTTCAATCAAAAGCTTCTCAACCGATTTTGAACATTATTTTACCATTAGAAAGCTATATCATCACCGAGTAACATAGACTATATTTTATTTTTTAAATAGTACTGTTACTGACGTAATCCAACCTAACCTACATTTAAACGAGCGAAGCCGCGGATAAAAGCTAGTCTCATATAAAATAAATTATTTCGTTGAGGGTTTATCTTATTCATAGCGAAGGTACACAGCTTGTTTTTACATTTTAATTAATAATGTAGCTACATATTCAGTTGTAAACTATAATAATTGTGATGCCTCTTTCCAAGATCTATGTTGTCCATTCAGAATATTGAGCACCCATAGGTTTGAAGTCTGACAGCTGACTACCTACCGACCTAATTCAAACCGGCGTATCTCGCTGCAATCTAACTGTATGCCAATTTCAAGTTGATGGTAAAGGTGTTGCAATAAACAAAAGAATTTTGAAGCCATTTTAGTGTAGGTACCGTAGCATGGTTAGTGTGAACTCTTATGGTGTGACTTTAACGACAAAATCTCCTAAACATATTAATATTTTTAGATAAGGGTATATACAAAAATAAGGTTACTAGATCGAATCAAAAGAACAAATATTTACAATTTCCCTACCTAGAACTCCGAATTTCGCCAAGCAAAACATCAAAAATATATATTATTTGAGACAACTCCCATTAATGCAACGGACACAAAGAACACCCAAACTCGGAACATTAATTTGTGGATCACACAAAGTTTTGTCCCGTGTGGGTTTCGAACCCACAACACACAGTGCAATGGCAGTAGCGAGGCGACCACGATGATAGAAAGGGTCTAGCGGGATAAGATAGGGTCAACGGCCTCAAAAAGATAATTTGAAAATAACTTGTGTGGTAACATTGGCCATTAACACAATTTCAGCCTTTCATTTTGCTGCGTTCTGGAGATAATTGATCAAATAGACGCTAGAGTAGATATTTTTCAAATATGTTTTTTTCAAAATCTGTTGCAGCTACACTAATGATACAAAATCTATTCATTAAAAAGAATATTATTCTACATTACATATTTTTATAGAATTTTTATATAGAAATAAAAACGAAAAAAAAATTTTCTGTTCGTTATCTTTTTTTATGAATTAAATACGTTATAAAAAATATATAATGTAGATTAATATTTTTTGTTTTATTAGTGTAGCTGCATTGTTTTTGAAAAACAGTTTTAAAAAATACCCGCTCTAGCGTCTATTTGATCAATTATCTCCAGAACGCAGCGAAATGAGAGGTTGAAATTGTGTCAATGGTAAGTTTATACCTCGCCAATGTTACCACACAAATTATTTTCAAATTATTTTTTTTGGGCCGCTGACCCTATCTTATCCTACTAGACGCTTTATTTAAAGATAAAAGAACAATAAAGCGATGACTATAATAAGTAGTAGCACAGTTTTAAGAAATGGTCAAATTAAGTTTATTTGTATTCGATAACTACAAAATATAAACTTAGTTTTACGGTCGCTATTATATTTTATTATTATTATTAATGAATCCAAGCAAATAAGTGGCGCAGCGATATTTAATGCGACTGCTGTGCATTAGCTTTCGAGTTACATTGGCTCGAGCAAGTTTTTATATTTTTCTGTTGTCAAATAAATTCTCAGTAGCCGTAGGGACTTTATCGTTACTGTGCCTGGCAAACGGCAATCAAGCTCGCTCTCGACTATTACACTGTATGGCACTCCTAACACATATGACATAAAATCATTGTTAACGAAATGATGGTTAATGCAAATTTGCCTTTCCTTCGAGGTTACAGTCGTAAGATCATAATTTTATTTTATTTTATTCAAACAACAAACAGTTTCTATTACTATTTCCAAATCTTCTAAATCATCTAGGAATAATTTTTTTACATAATTATGATTATTTAAGACTTGATAGTTTTACTTATAGTGATTCACAAATCAACTTTGCTATAAAAATTTATAACAATTACAATGCTAAAATGAGGGAAATAAACTACAATTGAGACGTTTAAGGAACCGATTGAAACCATTGATTAGAAAGCGCGTTGATATATTTGGATGGAAGTAGAAATATCTATACTTATATGTTTTTCTCCAAGGTACGGCAACTGAGTGACTTTGGATCGCACTTGACCGGTGTGAGCACATTGCAAACACGTCTATTAAATAAATGGAACACGGTTCTTAATGTCGCGGCATACATGGTCACATTTTGCGATGCAAATCTGGATTAACGACGCATAAACCGTGTCCAGGGCCGTGCTAATCCATTGTATCGATCTGTTCTCTGAATATTGCCGATATAAAGCTTCGTACACAATATGTACACACAGTTATGGCACGACCCTGAATTTTACCTTATGATCAATTTTCTTGTTCGTGTGGTTATAGACATTAGAATTCTTTCTAATGCCTTTACTTAGTAATAATAATATAATATAAATAAGGTCAGCCCTGTATTTAACGGTCACACTCCTAGTCACGGGTCTCTTCTCCATATGAGATGGGTTAGGCCATAGTTCACGCTGGACCAGTGCGGGTTGGCTGACTTCACATATCTTTCAGAATATTATGAAGTACTCTCAGATATGCAGCTTTCCTCAGGATAATTTTCTCTACCGGTAGAGCGAATATGATAATTAACAATTTAGTATGCATATAACTTTGAAAAGTCAGAAATGCGCGACTTGGTATTGAACTCAAGACCTCCGCGTGCATGTCCAACGGCCTCCTACCAGGCTATCACTGCTTAGTGCAATGTTAGTAGCTATAGTTAATGTCAAAGTGCTCTGTTTCTGTTACTTTTCTAAGTTCGTATCGTAGGAATAGTGTCTATGTAATGTTATAAACTAAAATAAGGATTTCCGTTTTTATAAGGGTCCCTAATAAAAACAATATGTGAATCACAGTGTCTCTGTCGTACCCTCATCACACGTTATTATATTTTGAGCCACTTCTCTCAAAATATATTCCATCCATATAATTATTTGTTTACTATGTAATACTAAAGAGAGAAGTGGCCCGTTCTTTCAAACTCCGTTCGACAACAGAGTCTTTATTGAAAAATTCAATACCATTTTCTTCTAGTCAAAAATTAATTCTGGAGACCGTAACTAGATCTGTAGGGTTACGGTCTGGATACTGCTGTGTCAATAGACAATTTGCCCTATGGCGAAGACCAAAAAATTTAAGTGTTTACATATTTGGCGTAAGGCATATTCTACAAGTTTTACTGCCATGGGACATGTTATCAAACCTGTTTATAAACTGTTCTAAGCTGTTCTGTTACTATAACTGCTGGGCATGAACCGCTTCTCAGTATGGGAAGGGTTAGGCCTTAATCTACTACGCTGACCCAGTCTGGGTTGTAAGACATCACACATCTCAGACATGTAGGTTGCCTCACTGTTTTCCTTCGTCGTTTAGCGAGCGATAATTAACTATTTAATATGCACATAACTTCGAAAAGTCAAAAGTACGTGCCTACGGATTGTACTTAAGACGTCTCCGTCCAACGCTTTTCTGTTAGGCTATCGCAAGGGACATAAATACGTGTAATCGTGGAATACCAGAATTCGGTGGGTAAGAGTGCTGGAGGCCCAATCACCCTCTTTTCCCCTTCCCGCTCCTTCTCCTTCCTACTTCCTTACCTAAAGGGTCGGCAACGCACAAGTGATGGCTCTGGTGTTGCAGGCGTCCATAGGCTACGGTGACCACTTACCACCAGGTGGGCCGCACGCTTGTTTGCCATCTAAGTTGTATGAAAAAAAAAGACAATAATCCACCAAGTTATTTAGAGACAAGATGTGCTTCTATGCATTTTTCAAATGTTTATTAACTCTAGCGACACAAATATCTATATATTTGTTGCCTAAGCTAACCCACTCCTGAACAGTAAGAGCGAGCTTAAACCCTTTACGTAAAACTGACTAACAAAATATTACACAATAATGAAGATTGTAATAAGGCTTTAATTATTTCATAACGAAATAATACGTACTTTGTAATTAAATTTCCGGTTACGCGTGGGTCATAACGTGTGATGACCGGTACTGCATTGTAGATCGAGCCTTTAACACACTTATGGTTATCACACGTTAGTTAGGTTCTCTGTCTCTAGCTGACGTAACTTGTGACCCGAGGCTATAATAGACACTACAAATAAGTTCGGAGAATTCAGACAGGCGTTCACTTGTAATTAGTTATTAGCACTAGGTTCTGTCCGCGGCTTTGTCTGCGTGAATCCCACAGGAATGTAAACCGTGATTAAACTATATGTGTTAATCTAGGATATGATCTATCTGTCTGACAAATTTAAATCCGAACGTATTTAACGTATAATCTATTAAATAAATCGTTCAGTAACAAACATCTTCACAGTTATTTATATTTTCAGAAGGATAAGTAGAAAATGAATCTACTTACCGTTTTTGCTTTATTTTATAAGTCCTTACTAAGAATAATTCCTGTGCCGTGGGGGACTATAGAAATATTAACAACGGTCACAAAGACTCGGGACAACAGTTTGTGTGTATGGGGATGGACCCTACAACACTGGCGCAACGGGAATGATAAGGCCACCAACTAAATCACTACGTCATCCGTGCAGTCAATATACTAATAAAAGTACTATCATCAGTTTAATTTGTATTAAACCGGTACTATGAATTGCTAGTGAAGACTGTTTTAAGACCGATTGCGAGCGGCAAGGCCGATCCAAAGGACTTGTCAGGCACAAGACAAAAAACAACAATAAAGCGAAATGCGACGCTATTTTCAAACTACCGTCTATGCACTCTTTGTTTACCTACAATCTTTTATTATACAGAAATGTTACCTTTTCTGGCATGACATAGAAGGCTTTAAGATCTTAGTGTGAAACACCTCATTGTATCTGTGTAAACCCAAACTGAGCTGAAACATTGAGTGCCGAGCTACGCGTCGCTTGACGATTGTGATTTTAATTTGTCTCACATGTTATGATATAATGTTTTATGTTTTAAATAATATTAATATTATGTGTCCGTTTCGTATAAGCCTGCGATTTGTTGGACTGAAACAAGAGTTGATCTGGAATGATATATGACACAATAAGTTTTCAATTATGTCTGTCCGCTGCAAATCAATTGGCTAATTATTTAAACATAATTTTTATCAGAAAATAATACTTTGCTAACCTTCCAGCAAAAAAATTTACATCGTATACGGACGTAATTTTAAAAATGGAGTTATTTTAAAAATTGTAGTAGCATCTGGCAGGTTAACTAAATAACACATGACCTGGTCTTTACAGCTGTGAGCTCATGACCCGTTATACATATCGCGTGTCCGTATACTAATATATTACCGCATGTAAACATGCTTAATAATAAAATATTTAAAAAATACCATCGTTAAATATAATTAAACAGACTACGTTACATAACATCGCAACAATGCTGCAGGTATCAAAGTTATTATTTCGAAAAGCTTATTATTGAATAACAGTGATCGATTCCCGAATAAACAGACCCACAAAAACTGTTATGAATTCATCATATTACGTTGACTATATGAAAACAGATAAACAATTCACCCAATTATATTATCTGCCAGCCGATGGCGTAATATATTTCCAGTCCGATGGCTGCTTTTCGCTCACAAATAGTATTAATTTAAAATTATCTCAAGTGCACGCGATACGTTAATCGTAAATCGCGTCAAAGATTACTCGATAGTTTTATGTGTTTATTGTGACATTTTATTCTTTGACGTTATTTATTCAACGTTTTATTCGATTTATTGGATCCGAATATAATATTTTAATTGTACATTCTGATTTCCTCGTTCATCCTGCAGCATAGTCAATGGCAAAAAGTGTGGGTCCGATAAGTAGTAGTGAGTGATTACTTCCTATCACTCAGTGGTTATACACAGGAGATTTTTCGATTGCCTGCTTCGTTTGTCTAGTCTAAGCACTTGCTTATTGAATTTTCTGTAAGTAGAATCTCAATCGCTCGAATTCTAAAAAAATATATTCCGGTACCAAGTTAAGCTAGTTCTTCACAACAAATAAGATAACTATTTAATGTGTCAAAATTAGAGCAGATAAGTGTGTAATTAATAATAAATAAAAACATTAAAATTAAATTAAATTACTTTATACGGATTTATTTTATGGCAATGTTTATTTTATACAGCGTATAATATAATAGCAGCGATAGCTCAGTGGGGAGACCAATAGACTGCAATGCAGAGGGTTCGAACCCACGTCGCGCACCTCTGACTTTCGGAAGTTATATGACTTTACGGAATTATGTTTGTATTGATTGACAATTATCGCCTGCTCCGTGCCCCGGAGAGCACGTTAAGCCGTCGGTCCCGGCTGCCATGAACATATATGGCAGTCGTTATTGGGAAAGTCAGTACCCTCTAATATCCTGACATTGGTCTAGCCTTAGGGTATCGTTAGCCTTCGGGTTGCGGAGGTCAGGTGGCAGTCGCTCCGTGTAAAAACTGATATCTAGTCAAATCCGGTTAGACTAGAAAAGCCGACCTCAAGTGACCTGGGAATAATAAAGGCTAAGGGAGAAGAGTTTATTTTATACACTTGTATTACATTAAGAAATAATATATATTCATATAAAGTTTTTGTTTAAATCCGAGTATCTTATGCTCAGAGAAATGAAGAAAAGTTATTGTTGTGGGCACGCATATGTATCTGCTAAACTAAATTAAGACACATTTAAGCATTTAACGGTGTAAACACATCGTTAAAATTGTAAGATATTTACACTTTACATAAAATTGGTTAGTTTAATTACAATACAATTTTGAAAGTTTATATAATACAAACACACACACACACACAACAACAGTCATGTTCAAGGTTACACGAATCATTAGATCGCTTACATTAGCCTTGAAACGATGTTTGTGGTTTAACATATGTATCATATTTAAAACAGAGTACATGCATGTGCATATAATGGATTGTGAAAGAACATCGATTAACAGGAATAAGATAGATAAAAATACGTATAGAGATCTAGCAAGAAAATATCGACAAAAGTTAAGAAGATAACGCTTTTTATAACTGCATCTACTTTAGTTGGACGGAATGAATACAATACAAAGTAGTGTGGAATTTTACACAACGGTCAGACGTTGAGTAAAATATCAAACCACCTTGTATTGTGATTTTGTGGAGAAAAGTATTGCTAGGTTACTTGAAGAAGTTGTGCTGAGCCAGCAGGCCGCATACTTATTTGTCACCTTTAAATTATAAAAAAGAACTTATAACTTGCTGCACTACCACCTGTTTTTGTATAAATTATACTCATCGTACCTTTACGAGAAACAGGTGTCAGTTTACGTGTATATTTACATAGTCTTGTTTTGTATAAATTTACAGAAATACCATTGTCACAGACGCTTTTTAGCACAGAAATGCGCAATAACATCCAACCGACGTTATTAAAAAAGGCAAATGTTACCGCTGTAGTACAGTTAAGAATATAAGTAACTATACAAAATTTATAAATTTGTTACAGTATTTTATGAATGATAAATTATTAGTATTTATATTTATTATTTCAAAAAGATAACCTCCGCACTTCAAATAAATCCTTTGTCGCGAGGATTAGAACAATTCAAACAAAGGACACAAAGAACACCTCTACTCAGAACAAGTATTTGGGATTTTTGATTTCAGAACAAATTGTGTGGGGTTCGAACCCTCAATACTCGGCGCAGTAGCAATGGTGAGGCGATCACTTAAACCACTACGCCACCCATGCAATCAAACTCCAATTATTGTTCTATAGTAATAAATTGTGATCATCATCATTTAACTATTACTACTGTAAAGCATAAGGAATTATGCGATATTTTTTTTATGATTTTGAATTGCTTATTATAAAGCATTCCAAATCTCACAAATGTATATCAAAATCATGCATTCAGAATACAAACATTCAATGATTTCATTATTTTGAAATGTATTTAATTAAGTATTTAAAAGAGAGCTGTATCTGTCACATCCAGCTAATGTTGCGTTCACAAACCGAGGCGCGAGGGTCGGTTACTCAACCAAGTGGCACGGAAAATTGTGCTTATCTATAAGATGTTGAGCAGGAAATTGAAACGTATACAAGGTCAACCGAATTACTAGTGAACCTTTGAATCCTTTCATTTTATCTCGACCTCGACGTTATTAATAAATATCTAATTGAGCTCGACTGTTTAGTAGGGTCTGAACCTAAAACAAAGGTAGTTAGATTTTTGACTATCTGTCTCTTCTAGTATTATGCAGAAACCGCTGCACGGTATTTGATGCAGTTTTCAGTTAAGGAACTTAGATTTAAGTTCCCATTTAAGTCATACTTATATTCAAACCCTTTAATAAAACTAAAGATCCCTATTTGACGCCCGTAACCGAATAAAAAAGTAAAGTCTAACTAATGTAAGACCATAATATGTCTGAGTCTCGAGCCAGAAATGTTTCTCTGGCTATCATGACAAGTTGTTACTTTAAGTTTTTTACGAAGCGTATATGACTATGTCCTTTTGTGATTGTAACCCATCTAAAATAGCCGAACCTTGTGGAACTACGCGACCGCCATTCCATCATATGGGCACTATATTCGTGTTCTTATATAGCAAGATTTGAATATAAGCAGTGTTATAATTGATCTTTCCTATCCTGCTATTCGTGATAGTAGTTCATTTTTATTTTGATTGCGCAGAAGTTTATTAGAGCCATATTATCTCCGCTACTTTCTCAAACGAGAAGCTCAAGCATCCAATCAGTAGATACTTGTGTCCACTTCGTTGGTAGCATTCGACAAAAACACAAGCAGCAAGAACATTCAATATTCTTGTTCTGAGAGCCTCTTTAGTCTAGTAGCTAATGTACGCAGTTATGGATCAAATAGATTAAAATCTCGGGGATTGGCCAAATAAAACCAACTCGTTTTTGTTGTCGTTCTTGGTCAAGCATGTTAAGTTGTTGGTTTTGTGTTTCTTTCCAATCATGTCGGGTTGTCGTTCCCATTGGACTATAGAGTAAGTACACAGAGAGCGCACATGAGCTTGCGAAGACACAAGTACACTATTATTTCTGCTGCACAAATGGCTAGTTTCTGATAAGATACATCGTGACCGAGGTTAGGTCTACATTCCAATAGCATTCGGATGCTTACAGAATGGTAAACTATATCAATATGTATATTTTTATACTAACAAAGGGCCGGCATAACGGTAAGCGGTTGAGCTTTGGTATTTCAAGAAATCATAGTTCATAACCGATTATCGCTTGCAATACCAAAACTATTATTACTCGGGCATCGCCGACCGCGACCGACTAGTATAAAAGAATTAACGATGAGTTTTTTTTTTTTTTTTTTTTTTTAAGGCATATTAAAATGAGTTAAAAGTAAAAGGAAAAGCTAAATTGAAGAGACTCTTATCGGACGAAATGCAGTATCTCTTACGCCGATTTTCTGTAACAGTATTAAATTAACCCAGGTGAGTTGGCTCATTTTTACTATACCTAATAGTTAGTAATGGCAGCGGCAGGCTCTTCCAACTTGTAAAAGCGTAGCAAGTTGCAATTTGAGGTTTCGGGCTATATTTCCAAATAACGATTACTAGCACAGGCAACAAAATATCCACAACATAAATCATAAAAGCCAAAATAAAATATTAACAAACCGCTACATCGGTTTGTTACAAATATTAAAATACCACAATGCTAAACTGACAACCACAATAATAATAAAACTGTTAAAATATCTACGTAATTATATTTTGGGATATAATATTTGCACTAAAATGAGTAATAATACGTATCAGGCTATATGTTGGCCATTATATCATATTAACGCTTACGACTATTAACCGAAATAAATCTGTATGTATTTTAATTAAAAGTATAACAGAAATCCTAACTAATATTATGAATACTGATGTGAGTTTGTTACGCTTCCACGCTTTAACTACTCGACTGATCAACATGAAATTTTGCATACACGTTGTCAGGTGTACAGAGATGTAGATAGGGTACCTTTCATCCAGAAAAAGACTTTGTTTTGAGGCATTTACATTTATTGACAAAATCTTGTTTATTGTAAATTACTTAAACGACTTTGTGGTGTAGCGGTAGTGAAAACAGTTCAATTTGGTTTAAGTCTGGAGTTTCGATACACGAGTTGAGGAATAATCATAATTTAACTGCCTCGATGGCGCAGCGGTCCTGAATCCGACTGTTGTGCGTTTGTAATCAAAATCTAAAGATCTAAAATTTGAAACCTGCTTTGGAGCTGGACATAAATTTATTGGGTTATTCTGTAATTAAGGTATTAATAACACCACAGAGTACCCGATAGATGGCAATCGGGCCATCCCTTATTTCTTCGTACTCAAGTTAATCATGGCTGACCACAATACAACTTTTGATAACCCTTCACACTTAGGATTACGTATGTATGTTATAACGTAAATATAACACTGATATTTGGCATAATGTACCTACGATTTCTATCTCTGAATCATAAGAAAGTAATTATGATAAAACAATATGAAAACGCTTGTAAAACTGCCGCATTCAGAACAATCACTATGTCGCGAAAGGTTTTACAAACATTGAAATGGCGGACACAAAGTACACACAGGTTCTGAACAAAGGCCGGGATTTAACGCACCACACTCGGCATATACTGACGAAGTGTTCGAATAATAACTTTCGTTCCATGCTACTCATTGATATAACAGCTGTTATCACATCAATATTTTAATTCTTAACTACAAATAATGCGTAATATATAACGGTAGCCTTTGCTCGCAGCTTCTCTCGCGTAAAAGTAGGTTAGGTTATGTAAGTAACAGTACTTTTTAAATTAAATATAGCCTATATTAGTCGCTGATGATATAGCTTGTTAATGTTGAAAGAATTATTAAAATCGGTTGAGTAGTTTTTGTGTTAAACCATTACCAAAACCAACCAAAAACCAACATAAAATCAAATCTTGCCTCTTTATAATATTAGTAATAGATAATTATTTTTATAAGAGTAACATAATTCACACGTTTGTGCTGTTCAATCACCCTTTTTAATTTTCCTCCTAATGAATCCTAACTAATATTGTAAATGCAGATGTGGGTATTTTTATTTGTTTGCCAGGTTTCATCAAGAAAATGTACTGTTTGCGAGCGAAGCCGCGTGAAAACGCCAGTTTCTCATAAATGTTAACTATCTACACTTCTTTTTCATATAAACTTTAGCCCACATCTCACACTCCTTCGTGCGTGCAATATGCTTTAAAAGGGGTACAAAGTTCTTTTCATGTACCTATTAATATAGGTACATACATACATATATATAGGAGTAATTGTTTTTTTGTAAATTTTTTTGTACATACATCTCCACCTAGCTCAAATTAAGCAGAGCTTGTAGTATGGGTACTAGACAATGGATAAATATAGATATATATACTTTTTTTTGTAAATTCATACGTTTTATACATAGAAACACCCAGACCAAGACAAACATCTACATATGTTCATGCAAACAAATGTTTGACTAGTGCGGGAATCTAACCCGCGACCTCAGGCATGGCAGTCTGTTACACTAACCACTACACCATCGAGGCCGTAAAAAATGGATAACATTCATAATGGTTAAACGATTAATTTCTTACTATTTAGCAAAAATCTGCTTTAAAATATGTATTAATTTAAAGTATACTTACACGTGTATTAACAACTAGGTAAACTACGAGTTAAATGATGTGGCCTCATATAATTTTTCTTAGCTATATCTTTTGTAAGAGCACAGCACAGTATAAGAGCTATAAAACCCAAAACAATAATTTTAGGGCTTTTGTCTATCTGAACGTTTGTACGCGCATCCCGAAAAATATACTGCACGAATTTAAACGCAGTTTTCAAAGTTGGACTTCGACTTAAAATCTGGTACATGTTTCATCTTGATCCGCCGCCTAAAAGTCGACTATTATGTGTGTATATCAACTTCTTCTTACATGGAAAGATAAATGTAGATATATACCTACTTCTTTATGCCACGCGAAAGTAGTCGCGGGCAAAAGCCAATAATATTTACAAAAAGGTAATATTTACATAATAGGTTAAGGCATATAGAAACGAAGTAAACACTTCGCTCATCCAATAGAACAATGACGTAATTACGTTTTGGCAGTTTTAAAAGTTTGAAATTGAAAATATAATTTATAATATATTTTATATATTATAAATATAAAATATATTATATTATATTATAAATGTATAAATAAAATATTTAAAAATATAAAATAAATAAATATATAAAAATATAAAAAATATATAATAAATAATAAATATATAAAAATAAATATAAAAAAAAAAAAAAAAAAAATATTTCCAATTATTTTGATGAAATCTTTTAATATTTATGTATGTTACTTTACTATCAAAAATTATTTATAATAACTTCATGAGATAACTCAAGAAAACTTTTAAAAATAAAGTAAGAATAATTCTGTCGATTTTGTCGTAGATAGAACTTTCGAAACGTGAACTTATGACATTTAAAAGTAATTTTCGACTTTTTTGCAATTACGTCGTTGTTCTATTGGATGAGCGACTTAATAATCTGAGTCCTGCGTACAATACACAGCCTTTGAGTTCTGCCCATCCATTATGAAGCGTAAGCTATCTTAGTAAACAAAAACAAATCCTTCATTAGTTTCTACATTTGTGTACGCCGTAATCACGGTCCAAGGTCACATAGTAAAACTTTCAGTAACTCGCGAAGTTCCGCGCGCTTGCCTAATATATTAATACTAATAGAATGTTTAAGGAGTGTTGGCTTAGTACTGTTCGGAGTTAAAAGATTACTGGGAAGCTCTGATTTGATTCCATCTATAATAATATCAGCCCTATATTAATCTAGGCCACTGCTGGGCACGGGCCTCTTCTTAATGTGAGAGGGGTTAGGCCATTGTCCAACACGCTGGCACTGTGCGGGTTGGCAGACGATTCCATTTACAATCTATAAAATTGCAAGAAACATTATAGTTTGATTGCTTGAAATATAAAAGTAATAATCGGAAAATATATAGGTATTCATGCTTGTATTTTTCCTGTTAAATAATTTAGAATGTTTGCTATACCGTAATGACATAGAAACCGTACAACCAAACAAAGACAATTCTTCTTAGGACTTTCTGGGTCTTACGCCTATATCTCCAAAAGGGTAGACAGAGCTATATCTATATTATATACATATATCATACATATTCTGACACTAATATTATAAAGAGAAAAGATTTGTGTTTCTGTTTGTTTGTAAGGATTTAAATCAAAAACTACTCAACCGATTTCTAAAGTTATTTCGCCATTTGAAAGCACCACCAAGTAACATAGGACATATATCATTCAAAATATAAGACGTCTGCAAACATAACCTATCCTAAGCTATGTTTATGCGAACAAAGCCACGGGCAAACGCTAGTTAGCTGTATTTCACTAGATGCGTTAGAAGCAATAATGATACGCCAGGACCGTAGCAAGTGAAAATTCATAACCATTACCTACCTCTTCTGAAAGCAAGCGTACTAATTTTATCTGTACTAGCGGTCGCCAAGAGGTCAAAATTCAAAAATTTAAACTTTATAAATTATTGCGAAATAGCAATAGGTACTTAAGGTATGTAGCCATAGTTACGAAGAATTATACGACATCAGCCGAACCATGCCAAAATACTACAAACGCGATTCGACTGCGTGTATCAAATTCATGGTTGTGTGCGTGTAGTGTTTTTTTATTAATTTAATGTATTTCTAATGCATATTTTATAAAAATATTAGGATTCGCCCCTCCTTCTCCATATAAACTTTAACTGTGCCAAATTTCATCCTCCTCCGTCCGCGCTATTTTCGTAAACAGGGATACAAAGTTTTTGCTTCACGTATTAATATATAGATAAATATATTTAATGTACGGTCAGGTGCAAAAGTCGAGTAGCAATTTTAAAAAGCGACTATAATACTTTTGTCTTTGACCGTACGGGTAAAATATTTTCGCACCTCATTATCGCATCTGCTAAATGTTATCTCTGCATTATTCGAGATTAATTAGGCGAGAATTCCTTGCATACTACTACATATTATAAACTAAAATTACTCTTCTTCTCTCTTAGCCTTTATTATTTCCAAGTCACTTGGGGTCGGCTTTTCTGGTCTAACCGGATTTGACTGGATATCAGTTTTTACACGGAGCGGCTGTCACCTGACCCCCGCAACCCGAAGGCTAACGATACCCTAAGGCTAGACCAGTGTCAGGATATTAGAGAGCACTGACTTCCCAATAACGACTGCCATAGATGTTCATGGCAGGCAGGACCAACGGCTTAACGTGCTCTCCGAGGCACGGCGCAGGCGATAATTGTCAATCAATACGCACATAATTTCGAAAAGTCATATAACTTCCGAAAATTAGAGGTGCGCGACGTGAGTTCGAACCCGAGACCCTCTGCATTGCAGTCTGTTAGTCTCCCCACTGAGCTATCGCTGCTCGTATATAAACTAAAATTACTAGCAAACAAATAATTTAACGAGATGAAGACGTTAATTTGTTAACCCAGTCGTTGTTTAGGTAATCAAACTGGTGTTAGGTAAATGAATTTATAAATTACTAGACTTTGATCGTTGCTTTGCTCGCGTAAATGTGGATTAGGTTGGGTTAGATTAGTAGAAGTAGTTTTTCTGTATGAACGTTACCCTGCGTCCTCTTCTGTACCCTGATAACGTGTATGCGAAATTTCATCATGATCCTTCGTGTAGTTACGCGTGAAAGCGTAGCAAACAAACTAACTATAATATTAAATAGGGTTAGGATATTAGTTGAAATACTTTCGCTAGATAAACTCGCCATACTTAGATAAACTGGAAATAAGGCTTTATTATGTAGCTTACACATAATACTCACCTAATGATATTTGGGTTAATCTAATTCACATACTAATACTAAAAAAGAAATTGTAGAGATCTGTCGGATATACGATCTCTTCACGATATACATTTCTCTTACCATTAAAGATAACTTATTTATACTTGACTAGACATATAACTATGTAAACATAAATGTGCGTGCTATATGCGGTACTCAAAACTTGCATCTTAACAGTTTCATATTTAATGCTCTTTATATCTTTTGATGGCCTTTTGGTATATGCCAGTGCTGGGCAAAAGCCGACCCTTGTATTTCCAAATCAGGGTTTTTTTTATTATTATTTTTATATTGTAATAGGCTTACGTTTGACAGCGATCTCACCTAATGTTTAGTGAAGATGCAGCCGACGATGGAGTACGCTTGCCAAGACGATACCTATTCACTCGTGACTTGAAGACACCCAGATTGTACTTATCGGGAAACACAGACTTGGGTAGTGACTTCCACTCCTTTGCGGTACGCATTATAAAAGTGGAAGCAAAGCGCTTTGTGCGTAAATGTGGTATATGAGGTATGTTCATGGGTCATCCTGTCATCGCATTGGTCCGCTTTATATAATAATAATAATAATAATCATTTTTATTGTTCAGAAAGAATACAAAGCCAGTTAGTGCGTACGAAAGTATGAGTACTGAGTAGTATGATGTGTGTGTGTGTGTGTGTGTGTGTGTGTGTGTGTGTGTGTGTGTGTGTGTGTGTGTGTGTGTGTGTGTGTGTGTGTGTGTGTGTGTGTGTGTTTATGTGTGCGTGTGTGTGAGTGTGTGCGTGTGCTTGTGTTTGTGAGCATGTGTGTGTGTGTGTGTACACTTGTGTGTGCGGTGGTCATGTCTAAATAACGAAATACATCAAATATTACTTGAGAATAAAGTATCTGTCTAATAATGAAAGACTTTTCAAAATTAGTCCAGTGGTTTTTGAGTTAATTCATATTACAAACAAAGACAAAACTTTCTCTTTTATCACACTCATAATCATCATTTATTTTTTGTTAAATATATCTTTATAATATTAGTATAGATACAGCATCTATAAGTAATCTAAAAGTACTACCTTCCCCGTAGATAAATAGGACTCAATCCGATTATTGGTTTTCAGGCTTCCCGCTTTTTAATTTGATAAAGAGGCTCACGGCACTGGTTGGATGTGACAGTTTTATTTGTACCGTACGTTTTAAAGCACCGACGTCTTAAGTAAGTACGAGATTTTGTTCGCCGAGTATTTACCTTAAATAGTTTTGGTTGAGATCTACTAGAGACATTGTTTGCTTTTTGTTTTAAGAACATTCATTATAATAGGATTTATAAGTGCGACTGTGGTGCATCTCCACAGACAATGGGTCATTTGCTGACGTGCCCCACGAGCCCAGAATTGTGCACGCTTGATGAGATATACCAAGCAATGCTTATTGCGATTCGCGTTGCCGAGTACTGGGCAAAAATCATTTAAACATTGTTGCCATCGACACGATAGACACGATAAGAAGATAGTTCTACTTTCAAGTAACGTATATATTTGATAAGTATGGATTCATAATACATTCATAGTCATGATTCTATCCCCGAAGAAGTAAGAAGTTTCGCCACACTATGATTTAAGGACCCAAATAGGCGGCGAGCCTATTTCAGTTCCAAATTCCGTTCCAGACACAGTACTGCTGCTATTAACAAAGTCTAAAAGCTCGAGGCCACACGCCTATATCCTCGATCAGGTAAGGCAGATGTGTGACATTCATATTTTGCCAATTATGTTTTTTTTGTTTCTTTTTTAAAGATTACTATTTATTTGGATTTCATATTACTAGTATTCTTGTTAACCCCTCCAGCTAAACTAGAACGCTTGTATTAGGAGTGGGTTCACGTATCGGATTTGAACCCGAGACCTCTCGATCGCAAATCCAATGCCTTATCCATTGTGCTACTGTCGCTTCACTATGGTTTTAGGGTCTACGTAATACGAGGGAAGTATAATGTTTTGCTGTCTACTGGACACGTATGCTGTTATTGGGTATATCGGGTCAAAAAGCCCAATAATACTTCACCTAACCGGTAACGCACGAATGGCGTAGTGGTTTAAGTGGTCGTCTCGCCACTGCCACTGCGCTGAGTGTTGCGGGTTCAAATCCTACACAAGACAAAACTTTTTGTTATCCACAAATGGTTATTTCAAGTCCGAGTGTTGTTTGAATGATTGTAAAGTCCCCCGCGACACAGGGTTTATTCTTAGTGCGAGAGTTATTTTTTTTTAAGAAAAGAAAATATAAACCTGGACTAATGTCCTCATGCATAGAAGCTTCATATAAAACTGCTGCGCCACCGAGTCATGATTATATTTGTATTTTAATAAACAAGAACTACTTTAATGAAATGCAGTATTTCTTAACCTATAAAAGTGTATAATATACGTTTAAAACTCGTTTTCAAAAAATACTTATGATCTCTGACAATGATGACTCTGCAATCCATTATACAACATGCTCATGTCAAGTGGCATTATAAGACTTTATTATGTACTTTCTACACAATGCCAACACCTCTCGATAGCGCAATTCGTTAGATAGTATTAATTTGTAGTTATATCGCAACGCTGCAACTCAATAGGTTAAATACAAAATATCATAATTACACTTATAAAACTACTTCGGAATATTTAAACGTATCATTGTATTACCACAGTGACTGCCTCGGTGGCTCAGTGGTACTTATGGGATTCCAATGCATGAGGATTTGATGCCTGGATTAGACAAAGTACCTTTTTTGGGCTTTTCTGACAAGATATGTCCAATAACAGCAAAGATTCTAATACCGTGTCCAGCAGACGGCAACATATTATAGCCCCTATTACGTAGACCCTAAAACCTTAGTTGACAAAATAGGAATGTTAAACCTCTACCAAACACTTCGGGTATATATGCGTGAAATATTTCATTAAAATATAAAACAATATCAACTAAGAAATTGTGTTACTGCTCTATATACTCACTCGTAACTAAACTAACTTATGAAACTCAATCTGTGAGATATACGCGTGTAAACAACTTTATTACTCTTTACTTAAGTCGATACTCAAAAACAAACATTACATCTGAAGAACACTCAACAGCACAAACAATATAAATTGGTTTAGTTAGTGCAACAGCACTTTTTAGCTGCTTGAGAACAAGACGGCAAAGTTGTTCTTTGTTTCACAAGTGTTGGCCACGGATTCAAGAGAACACTGCGCTATTGTCCGAAAGTAGCCGCTACTCTCTCTTTGAGATTTAAAATCTCTTTAAAGATTCTAGACACGGCGTCAGTATCTTGCTAATAAGATATTCCACTCCGTTTTTATTTTATTTAAATTAAAATCTTATAATCCAAAACATTATAGAGTGCTAAGTACGCCGTTACTGACATGTACTTTAGATCATATGCTATTTACGTTTATGTAGCGATAAATTATAATGTACGTGACGAGGTTGCTTTAATAAATAAATAAATAAGTTTTTAAATGCACTTAAAAGTAAATACAGTTAAAGAATTACCGTTTAAATTTGGAAGAGAAAAGTAATTGTTGAGTGATAATAAAAATGAGAAACAAGCAGTACGATACTGGTATATGACGTTACCGCTTGGAACATGGTATGGCGATAGAGATACATGAAAAAGTGTCCACTCTAAGAAGAGTGAGCTCATACATTAAATAGATAATATTGTTCTCTGTACAATATTCAATATGAGTGAACGTGATAATACTATAAGTATTTATATATTTTAGATGTTGGCATTGTGTGTCAGGTGACAACTTAACATCCAGAGAGGTGATGTTTAAATGTATAGTAGAGCGCATCTATGATTTAGGTCTTTGCCACTAACCTTTCTTTTTATACCAAAATCTCAAGTATTCATTGATACTTTATTTTGATGCTATTTTACTAAAACATTTATTTTAGTGTTATTTGCTGTTGCGTATAAAATAACGTAATCGAAATCAAACATAAGCTAGTTGCAAAAAGAAGTGCCTGTGGTGTGTTATAACCTTTGTTTTACATAAGCAATATCTAAAAGTATACCTTAAAATAAGTTTAACCCCTTTTAACGAATTGTATCGTTGTTTATTCTGATTTATCTTCAACTATCACGAGAGTTATGGCCAGTCCCACAACTAACAAGTAAAAGTTATCCAAATGATAAATCACATGCATGAAAAGAGATGGCGAGACTTTGATCTTATAGATTAATGCGATTTGTAGGTGATAGGACAAGCCCTTAGTGTCATAAATTGCCAGGAGTATGTTATGCTCAAAATACCTACTATGGATCTACTGTAGATGATGATTAATAACCCTATTGCAGAGGGTCTAATTAGATCTCAGTATCTTCAAAACGAAGGTCTGCATACATACTTTGTCTGCGATATCCTTACTCCTTACCATTATTTTAAATGCGAATGTGAGTTTGTTTGTTTGGTTGTTTATTATGCGTTTCCGATGTAACTACTCGACTCAGGGGTACAGAAAGGGCATAGGATTCCTTTCATCCTGAAAAAAAACTGCTGTTATCGTGGGGAATATTGGCTAAATCTACATAGAAGCGAACAAAATCTAGTATGAGACAAATATAGAGATAGGAGAATTACATATTACACAAAATTTTGCCCGCGGCTTTGTTCGCTTCAATGTAAATTATCTTAATTAATTTCTATCCCTCGGAAACAGTACCTTTTTCTGGATAAAAGTTACTCTTCTGTACTCCTGACAACGTGTATGCGAAACTTCATGATGATCATTCGAGTAGTTAAGGTGTGAAACCTTAACAAATAAACTCCCGTTTATAATATTAGTTAAGATATAATATGTAAATAATATACATTTGAATCCTTGCCATAATGTTTAGGTATCATCTCGTCTATGTACGCGGGGTACATGGACGAGATGATCATATAAGTTATTTGGGTAGGTATCGTCTCTCGTTTACACAATGCATAAAAGCCGCGCAATTATCTTAATTTGTGCATATTACCTGTCATCGTGATGGCTCATGTACTATTTATTAATAGTAGGGTAGTTGCTTATGATTATTGCCATACATTATTTTACATAAATAGTAAATAGCAATCATAAGAAATCTTTTTGAGATAACAGTATTAAAATTGATTGCAAAATAAGGAAATAATTAATACTTTTAATTTGGATTTAAGCAATAGTGAGGGATATCTCGCTATCTCTCTCTGACAAATACATTCACAAAACTATTAAAACTATTTAGATTTAATTTAATTTTAATATGATAGGCATCCGCATAAAAGAACACATAGCTGATGTAAAACACCAACACTCGTTGAAGTCTGCTGTGTGTGAACATGTGTAACAGGGGACCAACCACTACCTGAGATCTGACAAACCACAGATTCCCGCTAAAGAACGCCGATTCCTATCAAGGATGCTTCGCAAGGCTGTTAAAATCAAAAAAACATCCTAATTTTAGTAGAGAAGATGGTTGGAATGTACCACCAGCTTGGGATCCAGTAATTCAAATAGTCAAACCCAAGAAGAAGCAAACCACATCTAGACTTTATGATACTTTGAGCTCATTTTGCGTAAATAAAAACACCAATGATTAAATTATATTCGGGTACTTTGAAATAACTACACTGGAACATTGAGACAGCTACCATCTTAATCTCCCCGTGACCATGGCTGCTGAAAAGCAACCGAAACGTCGGGAAAGTGTAAAATTAAATTAAATCTAAATAGTTTTAATTATAATTTAATTAGCTTAAAAATTAGTAAAGTTTAATAGTAGTAGTAGTGTAATAGTTTTCAAACTTATGTAATAAAGTGAAAAATAAACAACGCGATAAAATCCGTATATAGTAGTTTAATTTCAATAGTTTTAACGAGTCTGGGGTTCTTTGTATCCGTTGCTTAAATGTTTATAAAGTCCTCGGAGACACAGGAGATATCCGTAAGACGGGATTGGCTTCTTTTAAATTCTAATCTAAAGAGTTAGTTTTATTTTATTTGATAATCCTTTATGCATATTTTGATAGCTCAATTCTTGAGGCGGGTTATAATTATAACTGAGGGTAGAACCACGGAGCAGCAGCTATTTAAATGACAAAATAGTTTGAGCATAAAAAAATGACGACTCCAGTTTTATGTAGATAAAATTTTGGACGTAGTACGTAAGCTTATTTTAGTAAGGTTACTATCACACCGTTCTAAACCGAAACGGATTTTAATGGTTTCAGTAGCGTATAAAAAATATGCGAGAGTTCACACTAATACATGACTAAGTGTGCCCACGGGCTCACCTGCTACGCTTCTACGCGTCGTAGCATGACCTCTACATCATGCGACGACCTATAGAAGCGTAGCGTTGTGAACCCGTAGGCAATAAAATACAAAAGTATTTTCTAATCTGTCAATGTATGTATATTTAGGCTATTCTTTGTCTTAAATATTAAGAAATATTTCTAATGGGAAACCCGAAAGCGCTCATAAATAATAATAATATATGTAATACGTAACGTGTATTAACTCGATCATGCATAATGTTTACCTTTTTATGCTTCACGATTCAACTAGTTTACACCGGCCATGGTCAGAAGCTGATTAATAATAATAGGTAACTATTTTGAAAATCGACTTCAGGGCATTTCGACTGAAACGGATATCTATGCGTATCGCAAGGTAAAACAAAAAAATAGTATCACATTTAAATTCAGTTTGAATTTATATTTGTATAATACAGTAATAATTTTATCAAATTTTACATACTAATTACACTTTTCCATTATATACTCTCCCATGCAATCGACATTTAAGACAAACCTATATTAAAGCTTCTACTATAAGTAGCCAACATTTTTTATAAGCATTATAACTGAGCTTGGCCAAGTAAGCAGTTAAAGTATTTCCTAACAATGTTATAACATAACAGGGACATCGTGTTCCAAGAAACGGATTCACTTTACATTTTACTGACATCGTAATCTTACGAATAAAAAAGTGTTACGATCTCTTTGGGTCGTACAAGCGCCGACCCGCCAAATGGAGGCTCGGGGGCCAAACGACGACGTTTTGTCATCCGACAATACCACAAATTGCGCAGTATTACGCACACACATATACCAATATACACACATAGATACAAATATACACGCACACGTAACACAACATTTTTATAGCTAAATGTATTATTAATAAATCAAATGCCAATACATAAAACATTGGTTTGCTTTTATAGCTGATTTATTGGTAATAAACAACTGTCTGTATTAATTTATATAGGACTAGATTTTGCCCGTGGCTTCACTTGCGTAAATGTAGGTTAGGTTAGATTAGTAACAATTCTTTTTCTGGATAAAAGGTACCCTGTATCCTTTTCTGTTCCTCTCATAAAGTGTACGTGAAATTTCATGATGATCGGTCGAGTAGTTAAGGCGTGAAAGCGTAATAAACAAACAAACTCACATTCGCATTAATAATATTTTTATTTAATTGAAAATAATATTGTATATATGATTTTTCATGATCACAAATTTATGTTATTTACATTGAATTTTAAAGTAACTGCCGAGTTGCGTTATAAATGCCAGTTTCAAGCATAATAAAAGATTTATATCAACAACGTTGGCGCAGAACTCACGGCCACTCTTCTCAATGACCGAAAAGTTTCAATATTGTGTTTCGCGAATGAGAGCGTAAACCCTCAAACATGTTGTTGGTTGGTAATTATCAAAGCGATAATATTCCTATTCCATAAAATTATATAATTTGTGTCGTGAAAAGTAAAGTGAGCTACAAAAACTGGACTGCACGTATGACTTAGCAGTGCGTTCGCCACATTGCACAAAATTGTTCTAAGTCTGTGTTATTTGTGCCCATTGTTTCAATGTTTATAGAGTCACCCGCAACATATAAATTATACCCAGTACCTGAGTCAACTCTTTTAACCTATTGAGCCGCAGGGGCACACCGACGGCCAGACACAATAGGATCTTAATTATGCCTGGCATTCCAAGACTTAACAAGTTAGTAAACAAAGAAATGACTTCCTGTCTTACTACTGCTGGACAGATATTCGTAGCGTAGAGTAGAAGCCTATTATGTTTCTATGTATAATATGTATGTATTTACAAAAAAAAAAGTATATATGTATGTTTATCCATTGTCTAGTACCCATAGTACAAGCTCTGCTTAGTTTGGGCTAGATGGTGTTGTGTGTATGTGATAGAATATTATATTATATATTATTATTATATTATTATTATCACACATGGACCCACTGCTTCAAGATAGCTAAACATTATCAGACTTCTCGGTATGTAAACAAAATTTGCAAGGTGTTGAAATTATAATAGAATTGTAACACCTTTGTCACCCATATTTCTCGCTGGTGGAGATTTATTTCTTTTTTTTGGTCTAAACCTCAGGCTGCTTATATTTCGTCGCCAAAGAAAAATTAAACGCTTTTTTCTCACAAAAACAAAAGTAATTTAGTGCCTTGTTTACCACTCGCAACATTAAGAATTTTACTAACGCGAATATTATATTTACAACTCGGGGCTCTACATACGTATTAAATTTGGGTACCTATTTAAATAATTACAGAGGCAAGTAATAACATAATTGTTCTTACCCGGTTCACATAAGTCTATTTATACTCATTGTGAGGTGAGGAAAGCTTTGAAAATACGAGTGCCGTATTATTCATTCGCTACCTGAACCTAAAACATGATCTAATTTTGAATCCGCACAGTCGCAGACAAATATGAATTGTGAATGGTTGGGTTTGCTCGCATTACCTCGGTAGCTCAAAATGTTTTGCCTCTTTAGAACAAATTGGAAATAGCGAGCGTATTTGTGCTGCTTGAAACTATTACAAATACCTTACGGGGTTTTAGTTCTTGTGTTTTGTTGAATGAAAAGCTCGGGTAAGGATGGCGTTAAAGATATTTTGTCGTTATTTATGGAATACGGAATCTTGTTAACATGGATAAATTAGTGATATATTATTATAAAGCCTTGTTAATATTTTACATTTCTTTATTTGATTTCGTAATCTAGTCACGAAATCAAATAAAGAAATGTAAAATATGAGATTTTAGTAGGTTATGTTATTATTTACATTGACATGTCATAAGTTTACAAACGCAAAGTTTCTGATCTGATTCCCGGGCCGGGCAGTGTTATTGGGTATTTTGTTTTTTTTAAATACGCACGCCCTTTATGCATAGAATCTATAACATAGATAAAAATGACAATGATTACAAACTCCGTACTAACCAGACTCCATGTGAACACTTTGACAGGCAAACCTAATACTCATAACATGTTTCCCGACCATCACGATGAGGCGATTAAATAAAAATATCGATGTAAGCCATAACGTATGTCACGTTTTGTCAAAGCCCTGTGTTATAACGACACGGGTTTAAAACTGACTGCCTTTGAAAAATGAGAATATAAATTCAAATACCTATGCTTAAATATAGCCTCTGAATGGATGTCAAATAGAAACTCTATAACAGGATAACATTTTTAGCTAAAAGGAATGTCAATTGCCATACTGCAGTTTTGTAAAAGACAATATTTCATCACAGTGAATTGTAGATTTTCTCACAAAAAAATTTTTACCTCATTAGTTAGAATGTGTATCCAAACATAAAAAGTTATTTAATTTTTCTGAATAACATACAGTACTTAGCATGGATTTATATCACGTAAACGGGTATTAATATGAACATACCTTTATGAAAGGTTTGACATTTCTGCTAGGAGCATAATCCCGTTAATATCCATTTTCTGTAATAAAAATTATGAAACGCGAAATTATAAAACATTGATTGATGATTTGAGATTATAGCCTAGCATGAAGTCTGATATAGTGCCTGTTAAAAGGTAATATACCTTATCTCTATTGTGTATCGTGAGATCTAAACCTCGGTAATGAGCATCTTCTTAGTGAGAGCTAAACATCGGTAATGAAATGTAAGTATCATACATCTTTGCTTAACTTTGCAGGGAAACACATTTCCAATAGAATTCCATATGATACCGACATAATAAACGATTGTTTAAACTTTTGTTCTCACGACAAAACACTCAGGCTCGCAACTTATATTACAATCGGTGCTTATGTTGGCAACACTGCGCTAAGCAAACTTGTCAGTTCCGCCAACACCGAGTTGGACCGGATACGGAAGCTAGCCGCGCTACACAGATGTACGCCTCATACTTATGGCATACAGGATGCTTAGTAAACGCTTTATGATAGTTTCACGTAGTTAGAACAGAGGGTACCTACATACATTATCTCTTTATACACTTCATCCCAAACATCCATCCTAAATCGTAACTAATATTATAAATGCGAAAGTGTGTCTGTTTGTTTCTTTGTAACGCCTTCACGTTAGCTACATGACCGATTATATTCAATTTTTGCATAGACTTCGTCACACATACATACAGCATTCTTAGGTCTAAAGTTGTTCTCATAAAATTGTTATTTACTACTTAAACCAGCAACTAGTAACTGTCCAATGCGTGTATGATTTATAAATTGACATGCTGAGTCATGCAACGGTAGTATTGACAATTGGGCTTTGGGTTTGATTATTTGGGTCGCGCTCGAAGGCGAAGTGTTTAGTGTTACCGACTGCCACGCTTGGGCTCACGGGTTCGATTCCCGCACAAGTCAAACATTTGTGTGCATGGACATGGATGTTTGTCTTGGTCTGGGTGTTTCTATGTATAATATATATGTATTTACGAAAAAAAAGTATATATGTATGTTTATCCATTGTCTAGTACCCATAGTACAAGCTCTGCTTAGTTTGGGCTAGATGGTGTTGTGTATATGTGAAAGAATATTATTATTACTATTATTATCAAAAAAAATTCAGTATCAGCACGGAGTCTGCAATTGTGCCTGATAAATAGCAAAAGGCTTTATTAAATGGGACCTAAACCGAAGCTGGAAAAATATGGATGTAATACACATCTTTCTACTTTTTCGGGGATATGGCCATGAGTACATATAATTATGTAACTTTACTGAACTTTTCGGCTATATAGGCGTGGGACTATTTACATATCCACACTAATATTATAGAGAGGAAAGATTTGATTTATTATTCGTTTGTAAGGATTTAGCTCAAAAACTACTAAACCATTTTAAAAATTCCAAACTATTAAAAGGGTATATTTTATTTATAAATAAAGTGACTGTTACTAACATAACCTAACCTAAACTACTTTTACGCGACCGAAGCCGTAGGCAAAAGCTATTGTTTGTTTAATTTTAAAAATATATAAGTGAGTTTAATTGTTTTTAAGTACATGACTCTGGTAACTTGACTCTGTTCACATGCGCCAGAGATAAGTATAGTAGAAAGACTAACAGGAGCCACCAAAGTAATTAGTCCTTTTCATTAACTCGTGTATGTAACTCGCACGAGCTGTCTGCTCATGTAACTTACGTGAAAAGCTTGCTAATGTAACTCGCACGAGCTACCTGCAAATTTTGTACCCACGTCATGTATTAGAGCTATTATCACCGGAACACCGAGCTATTGGCACAGTCAAAAACATAAGTCGGTACAGACTTTGAAGATTTAATTTCCCTCTTTCTTTCAAAATGGTAACAAATGTACGTTTTCATAGCAATAGTAACTCCAAGATAGTTGATATGAGCATAATTCAAAAATACAGAATAAAATTTTACTTTAATTCATAAGATACTTTTACAAAATTTGTTGAATGTTCAGCTACTTACATTGCAGACTATACTCCAAGGTATTCATTCTGCTATATATTGCTTAAACTAGATCAGTTTAAGCAATGTATCTTATATATATCCTGCAGCATGCACAACTTTTATTATTTCTCTACTCAAACTATGTTTAATAGGTTTCAGCCTACAGCCTACCATCGAACAATGAAAACAATAGACCGGTAGTAGGGGCTATAGATAGCAATTGCAAGCATTCGTTATTAAACAGTTTGGAAACAATGGTACAGGATGTAGTTCTACGACAGATTGTAATGACGGGGCGTTCAGACAACTTGAACGGAGAAGGGTGACATCGCACAGAACTTTAGTCGAACGTCTTGTAAAGTCAATAAACTAGTCTTTCAATAAATACTGGTGGCTATTGATAGATGGACCGAATTTTGCCGCAGTGATATCGCCTTTGTTTTGTGTTGATAGAAAAAGACAATCGGCGTCCATGACTCTCCTGTCTATCAACAAAAGGAGATCGTTATTGTCAACCGATTTCTATTGTTCTCGATTGTCGATAATTTTAGATTGGCAATCCGATGGAGAGTGGTTTATTCCTATACTTAAGCATTGTTTTATAACTAGCCTTCGCCTGGAACTACATATATCTACGTGGATTACGTGTTGACCATGATCATATTATCTACGTGAACAGTTCAGTAAAATCAACGATAATTATGTTCAGAATCAGAATCAGAATCGGAAATCATTTATTTGTAGAAACATAGGTTAATACAAAGATGTTACAAATTATTTGTCCTCTATGTTCTGTCATTGGGACATACAAATTAAAATGGATTACGATAACAAAAGAGAATATAAAAATTGTGTAAAATGTTCTATAATTATTCCTGGTTACACAGAATGGTATTCCATGAAACGTGGCTTAGATAATTTTACAAACAAGAATGTTGAAAGATTTAAGCATCACTGACTATATGGCGAAGCGGGCAAGCGGTCACTCACCACTGCCGCCGCGCCGAGTATTAGAATTCCACACGGGCAATTATTTGTGTGATCCACAAATAATTATTCTAAGTCTGGCTATACTTCGTATCCATTATATATGTGAAGTACCTAGCGAGACAACAGCAGTGGCATTTACTACTGCTGCGCTACAGACCAGAAGAAATGCAAGGTTTCTGTTATTTACTTATTTTTCTAGAAACCACGGGGACGAAGCCGCAGGTTAAAACTAGTATATGCTATAGTTATTGTTACTGTATCGAGGATGCTAGTCATCTTCCTACACAGTTACTATATTAAAATAAGTTACTCGAAACTATTAGAAAACCTCTTTATTATGCAAAGCATGTTAGCGCGTAGCTTTGGTATAACATATAAGTTGTTGTGCCAAGCATTGTTCGAAGAGTAAGTTCATTAAGTTACCTATAGTAACGAACGCGAAGCACTAAAACTAGCACAAGCGCTTGTAAATTTGCAGCCTGCTCTAACTTTACACCCTTTGTAAATTAATCAAAATGTACGTTGTCAGATGAGTTAAAATTAATCGGAGCGTCGATCGTATTATTTTGTTTTAGCGCTTTGAAGAATATTATAAAAAAGTCTTCCCATGAACATGGCTGCTGAAAAGCAACCGAAACGTCGTGGAAAGAGTAAAGTTAAATCTCAATAGTTTTATAATATAAATAGCTTAAATAAAAGTAAACAGTAACTAGTAAAATTGTTTAACTATAGTAATTTGAAGTTTCAAAATTATGCAATAATAGTGTTTTATAAAAAATAAACAACGTGATAAAATCCGTATAAAACTGTTTAATTTTAATGTATAAACATTCACGTAAACGTAAGATAATATTAATTTGAATGGTTTCTTAATTTCGGATAACACACTTGATTTATGAGTGTATCTGTTGAGAGGTTTAGGGTGGTAAACATTTCTTTATTGCAATATTTTTGTTTGACAAACCGAGAGCGTGGATAATTTCTACAACAACCATTTACTACTTATACGTTAGCAATAAGTATAAGTAGTAAATCGTTAATAGACGTTTCGAGCAGATAGTTATTTTGCTACTTTGAGGTATGGATCGTTAAGCGTAGATCTTCCTGATATTTAAATAAAAAACCCACTGTACAAACTGTTTTGTGTCGAAGTATTTGTACATTATTTTTATACAGTAACCAACTAAAAAGTAATAATCCTAACCAATTTAGAACGAACTTTAAATAAAAACACGTTGGCATCATTCGGTTGGAAGCTACAAAAACGTAGACAGATAAAAGCATGGAACATGTATTTTTGTCGTGCCTTACGAACAGATTCTTAATATTTCTTACAAGACCTGGCATATTAAAGTGCTGTTATTCATAATTTGTTCATGCATAAATCGTTTTCTTTGGAATGCTAAAGATATTTTTAGGAAAAATAATTCCCGCGATTGAGTTCGCATATTAACACGATCACGATTGAAACACAGATACTCTTTTGATTTCGTCACGTATGTTAAACCTCCAATTTGTAAAATTCAATCAAATATCGTTTATCGTTTTCTTATTGTAAGTGCTCGAAATACATCTTCTTGTTCCAATATCTATATTTAGGAGATATAAAAGATGATAAGTACTATTTTTGTTCTTAAAATCCCAAGTTTCAATATCTTCCAAGTGAAAGCATTAATCCGAACGACCTCTTTCAAACGTTCAAAAACTGTAACAAACAAATAAAAAAGTGTCGAGCTCTTAGACTCACCACCCATTTACTAGTAAATGTTGTGCAACAATGTAAACAGTTCTTTGCTTCCTTCCATTAAATTTAACAATAGTTGCCCCAGTTAAGGCGAAAATATTATTTAAGTGATCGGCTGCTGGACATTGCTTATTAGTTGCGAGGTCAACATTTATCCCAACCCTTGTCAATTTTCACAAAATTGTCTCTATGACCTAGTTTCACACGTTTATCTTCCCCAGTACCATCTAAGTCGTGCGCATTGCGACGGTTGATTTACTGAACAGATTTTTAATATGTTCGTAATTGCATTGGTTTATTATTACATCCAAATTGCAATGAGATTTTGGTCTCACTATTATTTGGGATCTTAAAATATTATGAGGCCGCTTATCAGGAATAAGCAATTTACATTTTCTAAACTTTATGCTTGTAAAGTAATAAAATCCTAACAGAAAACTAATAACATTTTCCCACACCTGTCTAAACGGGGCCCTCACTATCGGCATACGATTTGTTTATTGTTTATACAATAAACAAAATTTCCAACCAACGAGGTTGCCAATTTCAGTTTTTGTAATGCTTCCGATCACCATTACATTTAATCATATATAAGGTGTGACAACTTAAATTTAAGATATTATTCAAAGGCTTAGAGAATCGTCATGACATGGCTGCTGAAAATCAAATGGTATGTCGGAAAAAATATGATACTTTCACTGACGTAAATAAGCATAAATAATTTAATTATAAGCAAAAGAATACCTACATATGTATATAGTACTTTTATTTAATTATTTTTAGTAAGTGCATGGCAATATTAAGTTATTTCAAGTACTTCTTTCATTTGTAGGCTTTACTGGGGCCTATCCCGGTCGTAAGATGGTATTAACATCTAACCTCGTTCAAGGTTATGGTTCGAGTCAACATCGTGCCAAAAACTCGTGACTGATGGACACAGCAAAGTGGCGCTTTGCGACACAAGCTCTTTTTTTTATACACAGACACTGTTTACCCAGTCACATTTGTATATTTCAATGGTTGACCACATTATATATCAATGATAGAAACGAGTCCATTCATTTGAAATGACATTGCAAAAGCTTTATGTAGGAACTAAAGTTTACACAGTCATATGATTTTATTGATTACTAGATTAAGCCCGTGACTTTGTTAGCAATTACTACTTACATGCCTTCTAACATCGTTTTGGTTCTACTAGGTGGGATTGCACATGACTAAGATTTTAAGTTCTATAAGCTACTGAAATGCGAAACTACTTTACAACCCATTCAGAAATTCAAATGAGGTTATTGCGGGAAGTTAAAAATATATATTTTAAATAATAATAATAATAAAAATCTCTTTACTTTACTTTTTAAACTTTTCATTAGAATAAAATAAATGTATTTGTTTTCGTATGTATCTCAGTCAAAGTAAAGACTAATTGAGTAGAAAACTTTCTGGTCACAACTTTCGATCGGGAAAGTTGCTTGTATTGTCTGAATTCTCATAATACTTTACAAACGTCAATACATGATAAATTATGATACAAGTTATTTTATTGATACGTATGTTTGTGGCTAAAATATTAAGTACCTATCGAGATAGGAAAAAGTAAAAGTCAAAAAAAAACTTCTTGCGTTTTATATACTACTAGTTCAAAATCGGTTGAGTAGTTATGAATCCTTACAAACAAACAAACACAAATAATTTCCTCTTTATAATAGTAGTAGGTATAGATTAGACGTAAGGCATTTAACAAGACCATTACTGTGATGCTCGCGCCTAATATACGAGCTAGTGTACGGAGTTTCTGCAGCGTGGTATAACAAAAAAAAAGGCGTTTAAAAAGACTCTATTACTGCAATAGTAATTAATATTATTGATGTATTCTTTTGTCATAGTATAAACTCACTATCATATAAAATACATTTTCTACAAGATAATAGAGAATCTTCTTTCTTTTCGAACTTTTAGCCTACTCTGTTATGACGTACTCTATAATAGTCTACACAATAGCTATGGTATATTTTACGTCATCATCTGAGCCGAAAGACGTCCACTGCTGACATAGACCTCACCTAAGGTTTTCCACACAGACTGGTCTTTGGCCACTCGCATCCAACAGCTGTCCGCGACCCTTACCAGGTCGTCGGTCCACCTAACCCTACTGCGTCTTTCTGTGCGTGGCCACCACTGCAAAACCTTTCTGCCCTGATGGCCATCGCTTCTACGACCACTGACCACTGCCACTTCAGCTTGGCTATCCGGAGAGCTATGTCGGCAACTTTAGTTTTCCTGCGGATCTCCTCATTTCTGATTCGATCCTGATTTCTTATTAGATCTTTTCGCCTCTTAGTAAGAATATTTGCATTATATTGTATTGATTTATGTACTTTTAAAAACTGTTTGGACTATATAGGGCTTTCTTACAGAGAGTAAATCACTAATATTATATAAACTGGACGTAAAGAATCTCATCTTTTTAAAATACTATTATATAAATAGTAATATTATATATATATTATATATATAATATTACTTTCATGAATAATGTCATGCAAAAATTGATTATGAAAACAAAGCAAACTCTTAATTATAACCTTTATTTGTTTATAATATATGGTCTAGAATCTCAGATGCATATTGCCTTGTAAGTATATCCTAAAGTGTCTGAAAGTTTGTAAAAAATGTAACATCGGTCGGGTCTACGAAGTGAAAAGAATTTAATTGACACAAATACGACATCTAGTGTACATGATACGCAATTTTATAACTTATGTGTACGTATAACGAACTTTATTTACATAAAACTACTATAGATATATAGATAATTTGAATAAACCTACCTATTTATTTAGGTTTATACAGATTTTCTTAGCACATAGCCGGATCTATTACTTTAATTAAATCAAGTTCTTTTATATATTTATTTAGATTATTGAGGTGGCAACAGATAATTAACCATGACAATACTTGACTATAAGATTTATTATAGCATCCAAGAAGTCCAAAAATATGAATAAACGAAGCATCGCTAAAAGATTACTCCAAAAAAATGCCAAATGGGTGCGAGCACTAATCAATCCAATCAGATTACAGTCCATAATATATTAAACTGGATAGCGTTCATCCATCACATTCACATTTGGATAAAAGGAATGACACTTACATCGTATCGAAGTTAACTCAAAACCTTTTAAAGCTTCGTATTGCAGTTATACTGAGAGAAATTACGTAAAACAAACATAGGAAAAAGTGGCAATTAATCACAGTGTTCCGCCATTCGTGCCGGTATCAATTTAACGGCATTATTTAATTAATGGTACCACAGATTGATCCTTTGCATGCACTTAAACTGCGCACTAAATATTTATCACAGTCGATAGCGATGCAAAAACTTTATTGATAGCTCTAATGGTTCGCTATTTAAACGAATATGCCAGCCATTTTTGCGCATTAAAAAGGCATTTATCGGTCTAAAAGTGATCTGCATCAAGAAGGTTTAACAAATATCGATGTGAATCATCTTCTAAAATGGTATCTAGATTTTTCTCTTTTTCTTTTTGAATGTAAGAGATCATTGTATTTGGCTGCTAGGGTTATGTAGTGGTTTAGGTGGTCGCTTCGCTATTGCCTCATTGTGCCATTGCCGTGTGTTGTGCGTTCGATGTGGATTACTAAAATTTATGTCCCCATAAATATCAAAAACATTTTCGGCCACGTACAGTTGTTTTGAGTTTGAGTGTTCTTTGCGTCCGTTGTTTGATTGTTTGCAAGTCCCTAGTGACACAAGATTTCTTCCTAGTGCGAAAGTTGTCTTTATAAAACCAACCAACCAACTCGTATCCCTTCAATATTACTTTCTTAGAAGTAGCAACTCGCGAGTATATATATAAGTATATATGTCAGCCTACTCTATATATACCCAATAAATTAAATGAAAGAGAATCAGCTTTCATACATATCTGGAAAAATGGGACAGGGGACTGACCTCTTAGACAAATAACGCTTTAATCCACTATTACAACCAAGTAGGGTTTGCCTTTGCTTACACATCATTGAGAACATAGAGTTCTCTCAGCCGGAAAAGGAAAGGCAAACATCTTGAGAATACCTTAAAACGGTTTTCTTTTATGTAAGAGGTAATAAATAAGTTATATAACAACTCGATTTCAAAAAGTCGAAAATGTGGGTCTGAGATTCAAAATTTGGTAATTTTCTAGTCTTCGGTACCATTATATTCCAATATAACAAGCAACATTAGTATGCATAGAAATTTATTACCCAAAGGCTTCCTACATGGAATCTGATTATTGAGAATGAAATTTGAAACAAGACGGATAAAATGAACAGGAGTAGGTCTTATAGCACTAGTAGAATGCAATATTCGCTACATATACAGTAACTGTATAGCATAGAATTCGTTGAGTTTATCCGTGTGGATCTTTCGAAGGAAGACGAAGATAAAAATGTTAGCAAGAAATTATTTTACTAAATGCAGTGTTCAGTAGGCTCACATACATCTTTCACAATCCTTTTCTAAGATGAAATATTTCCTTCTCCTTTTCCTTGGTATCGCTGAAAAACAAGTGATACATTTGGTACTGCAAGCGATAATAGAGGACGGTAAACGTTTACGATCAGGCGGTCGGGTGTTTGCGAACTTGTTGTAAAATAAATCTGTTACAAAATCCGTGTGGCGACTGCTTGCTTAAGACGGTGCATTTTGTGAGTAGATGTGATTATATTAAGAATATATTTATACGCTTCGGTCACTGCATCTAAAAAAATCTGTAAGTTAGTGTTCCGATGATAAATGCAAACCCAACAACTGCTTAATCTAAATGCGAACGGATCGTGAGATCCACAAATAGTTGTTCCGAGTCTGGCTGTGCTTAGTTTCCGTTGTTTGAATGTTAGTAAGGTCCCCACACACATGTTAATTCCCAGTTTTTATTAAAATCGTATATTCGTCTTCTGTTTACGCGAATATTATTCATTGAAATTAAACTAGTATATACGGTTTTTATGTGTTATTTATGCGTTGTTTATTTGAAACTTTATTACATAATTTTGAAAACTGTTACACTACTACTACTATTAAACTTTACTAATTTTTAAGCTAATTGAAAATGAAAATGAAAATGAAAAGTATTTATTACAAAAAGTGTTACATTATGTGTTATTACCAGCGGCCCCACACTAGGCAAGCCTGTCCTGTGGGTACCTATTTTGATTTACCATTTAAATTAACATATTGGGCTCAATCGACATCATTAAACCTTAATCATATATAACTAGTTTAACAATAATGTAGGAACAAGTTTTACAAATTATTATGGTACATTTTTTATTTTTTGTGTAAGAACGTATAAACTAAAATCTTTCTATATCTGCATATAATTATGATATTCATGTTATAACTAACTTTAATGTATATTATGTAAGTCTGTGTATGAGCATGAGTGTGTCTATATACATATATATGATAATAATAAATATAATAAATAAATAGATAGAGAAATATAATAAATACTTATAATAGTTGTTATGATAATTTGATCTGGATTTTTTATAGCGGATGAGTTAAAAGGTTTTCAGTAGAGTTGTACGAGAGTGAAAGCAACCAATCTGTTATTTTTACCTTTGCTTCTTTCACTGAGCTCTGTTTAATATTACAAGAGCTCGTTAATAATAATTAAATTATTATTGAATAATAAAGTGTCAAATAAACAACGCGATAAAATCCGTATATAGTAGTTTAATTTCAATCGTATATTCGTCCATAACTAAGTGTCAGAAACGTATGACTATGATGTATGATGTTACCTTTTTAAATATAAGCGTAAGGTATTTGTAGCATTATTTACTATTAACATGACCACAAACGTTCTATTTTTATATCCTTAAGTAATTAAAATAGTATATGTTACCATAATGGCTGTAACATCTGTTAAATATGATCTGGAAATATCTTGCAATTATAATATACTAAGGACCCGCCCCGACTTTACACGGGTAGTACAAAACCTTAACAAACTATACACTTAAACCTTCCTCGTGAATGACTCTGATTATTGGTGAAAAACGCATGAAAATCTGTTCATTAGTTTTTGAGTTTATCGCGAACAGACAGACAGACGCGGCTGGAACTTTTTTTTATAATATGTAGTGACAACGCGATAAAACAGTGAATGACTCAGAAATCGAATTTAGAACCTCATTACTGATAGCTTCAGTTTATTTTTAAGTCACAATAACTACAATGAAACGTAACGAAGTAAAACTGACTTCACAGCTTTTATTCAAACAAAGAAATTATCAAAGACAACTTTATTCAATGAATTTAATTGTCACTTTTACCAATCGCTAATAGACTTTTAATACATGGGGCGATAAATTGTCGACCAGTAGCACGTTTTATTTATTCCTGTTTCTTTTGAATGTATCGCAATTTCCTCTTGTAAGCGGTCGGGTGAAAAATTACTTTTGTTCGACAAGCGCTCGACGTTTAATGTGATGGAAATTAACACTAATGTTGTAAGTTTTTATGCCGATCATCGATAAAGTGCTGAATAAGTTATGTGTTAAATATTGCTTACAAGTTTTAATGGTTTTGAGAGTCTTATCTGATTTTCTCGTACTTTAAGTGGCTCTGCTTTTACACATGTATATATAAATAATTACACAAAATGTTATTCTATTTATTTATATAAGTATAAAGCGTCTGTTGCGACATTCAAATAAACGGAACCCAGACCTGGAATAAGTGATTGTGGGGTACACTTACACACTTTTTTTAGAATCGACGTAATGCAAAATATTCTCAATATTCATGCAATGGCAATGCAAACAAGAGCGGCAGGTGGTAACTGCGAGCGGTAACTTACACCATGTAAGTTACCGCTCGCAGTTACCACCTGCAGTCAAAATGTATAAAAATGTTAATAAACAATGTTAATAATACATTGGGTATCTCTGTTAAATGACTCGACGATACCAAACGTAGACCTCCCTCAAACATTTGTTTAGTGTTTAGGTTGGTTGGTTATCTAGTTCGATGAACCGGCAACCGAGAGGAAAAAGGTTCTCCAGTAACGTTCGAAAACAAGATTTACAGAGGCCAATATTACGGTAGATACGGCTTTGCGGTGGCGGTGGGTAACCGGCGATTATCGTGGACCATCGGGTGGGACGCAAGCACGTCTACCACGGCGTACAATGAAAAACAGTAGCGCAGAAGTAATAGAAAAATACAGAATAGTGTAAACAAATGTTTCATTGCCTGTGGAAAAAACTTACGTAACATTTGTTAAGAGATCGTATCACCAGGTATTTCCAAACAATAGATTGACTGTTGTGTCTGCTGCGTAGCAGCGCTTAAAGTGTTTAGGCTTTCAATGTAAACCAATAAAAACGAATAATTCCTGAAAAGTTGAAGTTTCTAAAAAGTAACCCAAATGACGAGATATAGTGTATATAATGCGAGTTACATTTAATTATAATTTATATAATAGTTTAAAATACTGTTGTAAATAAACGCGAAAATCAGCATAAACATACGGACAATAATAGCATTTTTAGGAAAGTTTGTTTGTATTTTCTTTTATATAAACTAACTCTCGCTCTTATGTAACTTCCTGTATCGCTGAAAGCCACAAAAATATTGAATTATCAATCTAAAGGATATACACATTGTAACAAATGCTCATAAATACATTTAAACAACAAGATGATCACTTGAAATAATATGCTAACAGTGCTATCAAAATCTCTTTTACTTGACTATTTTACTAAATATGTACCTCCACGGCTAAGATATTATTTCGCCATTTCAGTCCAACATAAGTATTGGATTAAGTCATTAGCAGTTGGCAAGTACCACACAAGTTTCTTATCGCTCACGTCCGAACACCGAGGCGCTTATAATAAGCCAGCCAGTAGTCTTTTACGAGCAGGTGGGTTGGTAGCAATAGATACACTATATATAGTGAGACTATATACATATATAATAAATACATAGTCTCACGCCTATTTCCCCGAGGGAGTAGGCACATTTCGTTAACTATGGTTTTGCCATGTAGGAGATTAGCTTATTACCGTTTTACCAGGAGAAGCTTCAGATTTCTTTTTCTTTAAAAAAATACTACGCACGCACTAGGTATAACGCCTGTGTCAAGGGGAACTGTACAAACATTCAAACAACGGACACAAATACTGCTTCTTCACTTAAGATCAGGTGAGATCGCGGGCAAACACAAACCTATTACAGTATAAAAAAAATATTATCACAAAACACAATTTTTTTCACATGTGGGTATCGTACCCACAGCACTTGGCGCAGTGGTAAAGTGACTACCTACACCACTGCACAATCGGTGCTGAGAATTACTGAGAATTTATTTAGATAAAATCACTTTGACCGAATCGGAAAGCAAACCTGAGACAGCAGTTGCATAGACTACCGCTGCGCCATTGAGGCGAATTCAATTTTATTTCTTAATAATGACTGGCAACTTGTAAATAAACAACAGAAAAATAAACCGATATCAACGTACCCGAGAAACAAAAGCTATTATATTGCGATAGGAAACTGTTTTATAGATTTTAAGCATTTTGTTTTTGCGGAGCGTTGTATTTCTGTTTGTATTTTTTACAACACTTTATTGTACAACAACATAAGTAGCTATACATTTATTACATTTATAACAGTATTTTATAAATGAAACATGGCTAATAATTGTTCTGTAGTAATCAATTGTGATTTAATCAACATTCATAATTTCACGAGTGTTTATTGTCTTATGTCGCTGACAGTACCTGCCAGCTAGGGGAGCATGGCTAAGAAGAAAAGCGTAGAGAAAGCATGGTGTGGGAAGGGAACTGCTAAATAATTTAATATTGTTGCTACAGCCATTCTAATTCAAGCAATTAATTAACTTATTAAATTGTTGGCCAACCGACAACTTGTTGCTTTTTGTTCTACTCATTTAAGCTTAACAGATGTTTGCCTTGGTTCTAATGCAAACCAAACAACGAAATAATCTTGCCTCAAATGGGGACCTTAAAAATGTAGTTTTATTATATAAAACGAGCTGGCGCAAAATCCACTAGCTATCATTGTATTATTTAATTGAATGACTTTAAAATGCTTCATGCATAAAAGCCCGATTATCAAACTTGTCACTACAAATTTATTTCTTTTATACTTCATTTATTATTGTTCGTATCTTTTTTTTTTATACAACTAAGGTGGCAAACAATCGTACGGCCCACCTGATGGTAAGTGGTCACCGTAGCCCATGGGCGCCTGCAACACCAGAGGCATCACTTGCGTGTTGCCGACCCTTTAGGAAAGGAAGTGGGAAGGAGAAGGAGCGGGATGGGGGAAAGGAGGTTTGGGCCTCCGGCACTCTCACTCACCGAATGAAACACAACAGTAGGAATACTGCTATTTCACGTCGATATTCTGTGAGAGGGTAGTCTTTCCCCGGTCAAGTCGGCCCATTCATGCTGAAATCAGCGAGTATATGTAATAAACTGTTAAATAAACAACGCGATAAAATCCGTATAAAGGATTTTATTATATATATATTAATTTCCATAAATACTAGGTGTAAAACAGTTGACATAAGAGCTTAGAAGACTCAAAATATTCTGATGAGAATTTAGGCTGCTATATTGATGAAGCTATTATTTATACATATGACTGACAAATCTGTACGCTTAAGTACCCTAAAAAACTATTAAGTTATAAACTCCATTGTTTTATGTTCATTATGCCATTGTCCGAGCTAGTGGCAATAAAGAGTGCAGCAAATAAAATGTAATGCGCCAATAAAGATCAGGTCAAAGTTATGAAAGTAGCACTTGGATTAAAACCGTTACTTAGAGTATGCTTGCACTGTGTTCAATCTGAATCGTAAATCGTACGAGCGAGGAAAATAATTATGGATTGTATGTTCTATGTTATTTTTGTAAAGCTCTCTAAGACTAAATTGAGCTATGAATAAGCTGAAACACTTACACAACCATCCGTCTTGTGATTTGTAATCACAACCTTTTGAAACTAATAATTGATGTTTATTATTTTTAGGCCTATTCTTAAGCCATAGTAGGTAAAATGTTCAGGCAATTAATTTACTTATTAAATTGTTAGCGTCCTGGTCGTTTTGTCCCACATATTTATGTTATACAGATTTTTGCCTTGGTTTTAATACAAACCTAACAACGAAATAATGTTACAAACTGAGAATAGGTCTGGTTTTATAATATAAAACGAACGGGTGCAAGGAGGCGAATCTATTGCCTTCTACCCGCTAGAGTTCCCGTCTACGAGTAGCAACAGAAACTTATTTGATAGGAAAACCCAATAAGTATTTGTTAGATCTGGGAATCGAACGAGAGACCTCAAACAAGACAGATGTATACTCGACCGCTGCTTCACCCCATGGTCGTGTATAGCAACTGAAATTGTAGTCATTAATAGTCTGAGGAATAAAGTTACTACTCGTTCTCGCGTAATACATCGATATGGAACATTTTTTTTGTATCTGGTTTTTAATTCTACATGCACTAGTTTACCCTGTAGAACCATCAATTCTATTAAAGGCTTGTTCAACCACCTCCAAATAGCATTTGTCTATAAGATAAAAGTCTCGCCATCTCTCTTCGTTAACCTAACAAGAGTGAGACAGCATGCGATTTATCTTTCGAATAACTTTTACTTGTTAGTTGTGGGCCGGGCCATAAACCTCATAAACATAACTATGAACTTGGTTTAATAGTTAAAACAGTTAGACTAGGCGCGTTAAGCCGTCGGTCCCGGCTGCCACGAACATCTATAGCAGTCGTTATTGGGAAAATCAGTACCCTCTAATATCCTGATACTGGTCTAGCCTTAGGGTATCGTTAGCCTTCGGGTTGCGGAGGTCAGATGGCAGCCGCTCCGTGTAAAAACTGATATCCAGTCAAATCTGGGTAGACTAGAAAAGCTGACCCCAAGTGACTTGGAAATAATAAAGGCTAAGAGAGAAGAAGATTTGCTAGCTTGTAAGACCAAATACAAAAAAATCATAAATAGATACAGTGTTTTTTTTTATTAGCCATAAGGCTAAAAGCGTAGATTCATGTTCCTTATCATAAGATAAGGAACATGAATTTACGCTTCCTTCCATGCTATTTATTTCTAACGAGGTCAAAATACACTCAATGGGCTCAAATGCGGTGCCAAATCAGATTAACACATCACAGATAATCCGGATCTTCAACATGTTATGGAAACCAATTCATTACGTATTTAGTGAATATGGTAATTAATACTCAATTATTGCCTGTTATGACATGTTTATTGGATAATTAAGTTCATGCTGCTCTGAGTGATTTAGTATAGACGATAGATAGGTAATGTTATTGAACAATGCCGACTTACTACTGAACTTGATTACTAATGTCGGTATAAATTAAATTGCATGCTGATTTTGATTTCTCAAAGAACCGGATTCTACTTTAAATAATGACGTATGTAATCTCACGGCTATATTTCCGAAAAGGTAGACAGAGATAATATAATAATATTCTATCATATGCACACAACACCACCTAAATTAAACAGAGCTTGTATTATAGGTACTAGACAATGGATAAACATACAAATATTTTTGTTTTTCTAAATACACACCTTTTATACATAGAAACACCCAGACCAAGACAAACATCCATGTCCATGGACACAAATGTTTGACTTGTGTGGGAATCGAACCAGCGACCTCAGGCGTGGCAGTCGGTCACACTAACCAATACGCCATCGACGCCGCCAAGATATAGTACACATCCACATTTCACTAGCTATCGTTTTAAGCCCTACGTAATAGGGTCTATTGCCATTTCTCGAACACAGGTCCATACTTCATGCTGTTACTAAGAATTAACTAATTGTTAACTAACCTAGTAGCAATTTGCCCGAGAATCAAAATCGATAGCCATCCATAGAGCCATTTATTTATTTATTTATTTATTGAACATGGGAAAACAAACAGTAGTATATTAGGAGGATACATTGCGTACTTAACACTAAACTTAACAAATATACTACCCACTACATTAAAACTGTAAGCAGACAATAGCTGTCATCTCGAGTTAACCAATAGTAGCAAAGGTTAACTTAGTAACATAATCAACGGGCACGCCACGATCGTGGCGGTAAGTCCCGTGTTTGCGAAGTGGCTGGAGAGGCGGCATGGCGCCCTCACCTTCCGGCTGACACAGGTAATGACTGACCACGGTTGTTTTGGCCAGTTCCTGTGTCGTATACGCCGGCAAGAGACGCCCGGTTGTCACCACTGCGGCGACTGCCGCGCGCCGTTGTGGACACGGCGCTGCACACTTTGGCGGATTGCCCTGCCTGGGCATCGCAGCGCCGTGAGTTGATCGCGGCAGTCGGATTGGTTGCCCTCTCGCTCCTGGCCGTAGTTCAGTCTATGGTCCGGAGTGAGAGGTCGTGGAACGCCGTCGCCTCCTTTTGTGAGGAAGTCATTTCCATTAAGGAGGCGGCGGAGCGGGAGAGGGAGCGTTTAAACCCTCTCCCCAACCGCAGAACCGGGCGCCGGAGGGCGCGAGATGACCTCCAGCCATCCTGAGGATTGTCCTGGGGGTGCCGGGCTTTGTGGGCCTGCCCGCCATCCGTTCAGCACCAGGTCCGAGAGGCGGCGTGCGTGTTCCCACGCGCGCCTCTGTGTCGAGTCCGTCTTCCCTCTAGGAGGGACAGTAGGGATAATTTGTGAGAAGTGCCTTTGGGTAGGTCTGTTTGTGTAGTGGCCTGCCGTTTCATACGGCAGGCCGAAACCTCGGCGGGGTCGCGACCGCATGTGCAAGTGATTCGCGCGGCCCCGTCGATAGTGGTTTTTGTCGAGGAACACCGTGGTAGGTTTAGTCGGTATTCCGGGAGGTACAGTATCTTCTTAACATCTTTCTGCTACCCCGGCGAGTCCGACATAACCCCTCCGCCCGCCCCCGCGGAGGGGTATGCGTCATGCATTTCCCAAGGCAAAAAAAAGTAACATAATCAAAAGAGAAAAAAAAGGTAAGAAGTTATAATAACGGGCTATGGTACATAAGCAAGTTAACTAGAATTAATTAAGTGCTTGCTTTACAAACAATATAAAGTTATAATTATGCCTATTCAGAATAAAGTACTAAAAAATAATATATAAAAAGTTAATGAAAATCTTATCTAATATATGCCTCTCGGTCCTACTGCCGTTCCTTTAACATTTTAATGATGCTACTTTTAATTTTCGGCTTATTTTTTCATTGCATTCACTACCGTTGCGCCGCCGAGGCAGTCAGGAAATATATCGCATATATATCGCAATAATTCTTTAAAGCTTTGCCACGTAACAGCTTCACGAATTTGTGCCGGAATAACATCGATCCTTTATCATTATCTATTTTGTTGACTCGAGAAACGTTCGCCTAGGTCTTCCTACAGTCGCAAGAGGAAGACCTAGGCGAACGTTTCTCGATCAGATCGGAGGCGTTCTGAACAAAAACCAGTTTAAAAGCACCGACGGGCGTGTATGAGGAATGTGATGAAAGTGAATGAAGCCAGAGAAGTATGTCAGGATCGTAGCAAATGGAAATCCGTAGTCTCTGCCTACCCTTCTGGGAAACAGGCGTGAATCTATGTATGTATGTAGTACAGTTTATGATTTATGTTTTATATGCAAATATACATATGTAACTAGCAGAAGTCTATGTGTAATTTAGTTGCTATGGAAAAGCCTAAATAGGTAAATAATACAAAATGTATACGTAACATAACTCTTTTCTATAAGATATCATGATTTATTCGTTAGATTGTTCAATCTGTCTTCTTGTAATTTTCTATTTAGTGAATAGATTTATAAAGTACTACGCGCTCTACTACGCTTCGAAATTAGGTTAGGATAAAGTATTTGTTTTAAATAAAATATATCCTATGTTACCCGGTGATAATATATGTAGCTTTCTAATGGCGATGTTAAAATCGGTTGAGTATTTTTTAAGTTAAATCATTACAAACAAACAAAAAATCGAATCCTTCCATTATATAATATTAGTATATAATAATTTTTGCCCGCGGCTTCACTCGCTCGGCAATTGCCCTTTTTTCTGGATGAAAGGTATCCTATGTTCTTTTCTATAGGTATCCCTGACAACGTTTATGCGAAATTTCATGTTGGCTGATCGAGTACTAAAGACGTAAGAAAGGAACAAACTAAATTAGGATTGGAATAATATGCCCTTTCAATTCAAAATTAAATTAAGTCAGTAATTTTTTATCATATTTAGGAACGAAAATTCAACCAAACGATTACTTCACTACATTTATACTTCTTTAAATCATGTCATTGTAATCGAAGACCGGCTGGTCTCTCTATAGTCTATACTAAAAATTCACGTGTTAACCTCCATACGTAAACTATATAGAGCCCCAAACTCAGACGGAAAACAGAACTAGTATTACCCAATGTACGAGGTATAGTGTTGGATATTTACATGAGAACGGGGCTTGATTAAAGAGCGCTCGGATGCGGCGCTAGTACTGTACCGTGTTGTTTCAGACGACGTCTGACGGTACATGCTTGCGCCAAATTCAATATAACACTACTGTCTACGTACTATACTATTGTTCGTAGCTGAGATTTATATTTGATTTCTAATTGACTTTTCCGTTCATAAATGTAGTTTTGTTTTTAAAGTGTTAACTCCCGCACTAGGTATATATCCTGTGTCGCGGAGGACTTTACAAACATTCAAACAATGGACATAACGAACAACCAGACTCGTAACAACCATTTGTGGATCACACAAATTTTTGTCCTGTGTGGGTTTCGAACCCTCATTCGGCACAGAGGCAGTAGTGAGGCTACCACTTAAACCACTAGGCCATCCGTGCAGTCGTATTTATATAGAGTTATTTTAATGTTAAAATATGTAGGCATATTATCGGCATATTATCTGTCAGCTAAATTAACATAACTCATCCGTTAAAGTGATTCCCCAAATTGTGAACTTTGTCATACAGTGGAGGATGTATGTCATATGTTGACGGGTTATGTCAAGAACGAGAGACAACGACAGAATACAATCAAAAAGTTTACGTATAATAGGTTAGATGAGGGAAGCATCCAAAGTATATTGGCCGAACCAGTGAGTGAGGCAGCAATGTCAATATGCAGCCTAGTAGGTTAAGTGTAATTTATTTTTGTATTATAATGTAAGCTTAGGTGACAATGGGACTAGCATATTGCAATAGCAATAAAAATACCTAAATTAATAAAGAATTTGAAAATAAAATATATTTTATGTAAGTGTAGTAACTTATTGATGATACTACATGGTAAAGAAGACAGTATGCATGAACAGCTAGAAGCATACTGCCTGCCTTATCCCAAGCGTATTGAACGTAATTTTATTTGATTTAACTGTACTCAATTTGCACTCAATGCTCAGGGTGAAAAATTAGTTGATTTGATTAGAATGTTGAATAATTGCATATAAATGAAATATAAATGATTTTAAACATTGCTAACAAACATATTATTGATAAAAAATTACATTCGTTTTTATTTAAAGATGTGTATTTTGTGGTAAAGTCGTGACAGGAGCTCCTAGCTCGCTTATTCTTAATATTACCCGCCGTTATACCAGAAATAACGAACGTACGATACTTTATAAAAGAAGATGCAGCTCAAGGAACAAAATTATTTATTGATGCCTGCCCTCTAAACAATATTTCACAACTCACTAACCTCTTTAAACTCACTAACTTCTTCTGACGTTTATGAGTGTTGCTTTGTGACCTAAATAATAAATAAATGATTTTTGACTTTACAAGGCCTAGCAAGATTCTAAAATGCATTAAATTTTACTCACTGCTGGAACGTATGACCAAAGTTGTTTGGCTGTGAGCGCGATATCCCAGGTATAATCGAATTAACTGCCTCATTAGTAACGTTAGCGAATGCCACTATTAGGCACGTGGTCTGAATTTGAAATCTGAATCGGGCCAACCAAAAGTTATTGGGTTTGCCTGCCAAGAAATCCTCAATAGCAGCCCAGTGTTGCACACCCCTGTACCTCGGCAAGCACGTTAACTTGTTAATCCTGCGCTTAATCTGCCTCCAAGCGTCTCCGATTGCCGTCCCCTTAGATTATGAGAGTTAAGGCATAGACAGTGCACTTGGCATTCGCTGGCGGTACCGAATATCGTTCTGTTCCTAAGACCTTATTATAATCGAAGATCACGCAGTATAGGATACTGTGATCTTCAGTTATACCTTAACTAGATAGTGCCCACGGCTTAGATTGCGTAAATGTAGGTTAGGTTAGATTAACAACAGTACTTTTTATCTGGATGAAAGGTACCTTATGTCCTTTTCTCCTACCCAGACAACGTTCAGTTCAATCAGTCGAGTAGTTATGGTGTGGAAGAGTAACAAACAAACAAACAATCTCACATCTGCATTTATAATATTAGTTAGGACTTAGTAAACTATGGCATTCAAATTTGAACTCTAAATAAAACATTTTTGTGTAGCAAACATCACATTTAGCCGATTCTCTGAACGCCCGCAATTGCATTCAATACACAAAACACATTGGATAAAAGGCATGGCATCCATGACAAATAAAGCCAAGGTGAAACAAAAAACGACTTGTTAGACTCGACACAGTTATAAATAGCCTAACCTCACTGGTCGCTGCTGAATGAAGCGAGGATATGTCTATGTTATACCCATTTTCATCAGCAGTAACTTTGGTTCTCTGTAATATAGATAGTTTGTTACTGTATATAAAACGCAGCCCCAAAGTATGTACTTATATTACACATTACTTAAAAAAAAAGGAAAATTAACAAGAATACTACTAGTAGTAGCTTGCAATAAAAAGCTTTATTTATTTATATATACAATAACATATCGAGATGTGCTAAATCTTATTGAAGTTTTTAGTTTGCCTATCGATTTAGAATGATCCTATAGCAGAGTGCAATTTAATAATGACATTTTCGTCAGATGCACCTGTAAATTATTGAAGCTTATCTATCAATTAGATTTGTGATAGAATCATTTCGGTTGATAATATTTTTAGTCTCTTATTTTTTTGTCACTAATAAATGTTTTATAATAATATCACCTACGTATATAAAATATTGCAATCCTGAGCACGGGTTTCTTTTCAGTGTGAGGTAGGGTAAGATCATGTCCACCACGCTGGCCCAGTGTGGGTTGGCAGCCTTCATACATCTTTTTTGAGAACTCTCAAACATGCAGATTGACACACGATGTTTACCATCATCGATCAAGCAAGCGATAATTAATACACACATAATTTCGAAAAGACAGAGATGCATGCCTTGGGATTTCCATCCCATGGAAAGGTCTCAAGACCTTTTCATGGCAGTCCGACTTCCTCCCACTAGGCAATAGCCAGCAATAGCTGCAATAAACAATGTGATCTAATCATTTTGGTTCATTCTCCATTTTATTAGTAAACGTTCACCTCGAACGGAATGCGTCGAATATATCGGCGCCATCAGAGCGCGTATCTGTAAACTCAGTGGCATTCCAGAGCTTCAGGATAAGTATACATATTGATGCCTATATAAATATATATATAATATATAGCGAAAACAAGAGTAATAATCCTTCATTCTTTTGATATCATACTGGCTGTCGTTTTCAATATGTATTTTCGTGGGCAATGTCTTTATGATATGCCTAATACAAAGTTGCCGTCCAAAATAATTTATAAGGTTACGTATTGAAATTCCTCCCTTATCAACCTCATTTGGAAATATGCGATCCAAAAGGAAATCAGGAGGAGATCTCGCATCAATGAGTGAATTAATGTAAACGAATTTCATATCTACATATCTGATTCCACGGCGGAACTCAAATATAATTTCATATGTATATTAGATTCATATTTTATTCACCTATGTTTGGATTTAGAACAAAAATCTTTATTCTTGTCAATCAAAAAATTTGCCAATGTCTTCGCAATTTCCATTGCTTCTTTTAATTTAATAATATTAAATGATGTCTATTATATGAAAAAGATAAGTTACAGCGGTAACGCGCTCAAATTTCTATAACGGGACTGGATTGAGATCTTTACAGAAGTGCTGAAGCTAGGAGGCCAAAGGTTTTAGTCGTCAAGACTAACATAACCAGGAGTGACTGAAATTCCTTATATAATAAGCTTTCTCTATATTTATAAATGGACCCGTTACTATCTTAAGCACGTAGCATAGGAGAACAACCGGCATGTCATTATTATGGTTTAACATGGTGGTCAAATCCCCACACACGGGACAAACGTTTGTTTGCTTCACGAATAGTTGGTCCGTGTTACGTGTTCTTTGTGTCCGTTGTAAAGGCCCCGCGACACAAGGCTAATACATACAACAAAGGTATTCTTTTCAAAAAAAAAATTATATAAGTATTAAAAATGACGGTAAATACCGTTTTTAACCTGTAATTAATAAAGCCTTTATTAAAGCAAAACAGATTTTCTTTACTTATTTTATGTATACATTCTAGTTGACAAATAATCTTCAATAATTAGTCCGTGACCTCTATCGCATTAACGCTATCGCCGTGCCTTTATATTAATTGAAATACATCTTGACTCAAGACCTTGAGACGCTTCTTGTTTGAACAATTAGACTCCGCTTTATAAGTAGTTTGTATTACTTAGTAGATTTCGCCGGTGATTTTTTTTGCGCAGAATTTAGTCTGCTATTATAACCTCCGATATAACAAGACGTCGGTTATATAAAATTATGAAGGCAAAGTTATTTAATTTGCATAAGACTTAAACTGCTGTTATCATTTTATTGTACAACTAGCTTTTGCCCGCGTCTTTGCTCACGTAAAAGTAGGTTATGTCAATTTCTATTCTCTTTTTTCTGGATACAAAAAAGGATGTAGGGTACCTCCCTACATCCTTTTTTGAACCCCTGACAACGTGTATGTGAAGTTTGATGATCAGTTGAGTAGTAAAGGCGTGAAATCGTTACAAACAAATAAACTCGCATTTATAATATTAGTTAGGATTTAATGATTTTACCATATTATGTTTTATTTCTACTGTACATATTTAGACAATGTGTGTACATTATAGCACAGGTGACTAAGGTCTGTACGGCCAATTATTTAATCATTGATAGTGCACATTCATCATGATACATCATGATAGACAGACACTTATTTCGGGTCCTGGGAGTCCCATTGTATCTATTTTGACTTTAGAAAAGAATTAGCCGCTCGCCTTGTACAGTAGGAACTGAATTAGTTATACGTTGTAAAACTGTAATGCGTTACTAATTAAAGATGAGCTATAAAATTATGTTATCTTCTTTCAAAATTGTATTTCTTAATATTATATTGTTGTAATTATGCCACGTTTAACTGAAGCGTAAGCGCTTTTATGCGCGCACATACAATGGTATACACATTAATCCATATAATTCGCAACTTAGATGAAGTAATATTTTCTATTTTGTTGTAAAAAGACTAGATAAAGATTATAAGCCTGTCTCTGGGCCTTTAAAAGCATACAACTGACGGACACAAAGTAGGGTGTACTTTGTGACCATCAGTTGTATGCAGGCTCTATGAGATTCGAATCCGCCACACTCGGAAAGGCAACCGCAATCTACGCCATTCGTGTCGTCATATTTTTCTTTTATCGATGTTTTAGCACCACGGAGTAAAAAACTATAAATGTCAGTCAATAATAACATGTCATAGTATCTACTATCTTAATATAATAATAATGTCCTCCAGACCGAATTTCGGTCACGGCGGCCAATCTTAACGCAGACTAGCCATCTGCGCAAGAGATATTGTAGTGCACAAGTATGTGCGAAAACACAAGTTCTCTCACTCTCTGTTCCCTAATGATCCATGCGGCCCGGTTTCACACTCCCAGCTAAGTGTCCTGATTATACAGGGACCACGAAGCAAGTCTTTAGCGAACCACGCCCTGACTATAGTTATATAAGTAAAGATTGTTTCCTTTATTTGTATCTTAATACATTAAAAGTGTATTTGTTATACCTTCTCTCATTGTACTTCCTAATTATATCTACATTCCTCATAAAGTAAACCCTAAAGGTTACAATGGCGCCATTCAAACACTCTTTACTTATATAACTATAGACAGGGCGTGGTTCGCTAAAGACTTGCTTCGTGGTCCTTGTATAATCAGGACACTTAGCTGGGAGTGTGAAGCCGGGCCGCAAGGCAAGGCCGCCAATGGCCCATGATCCGATGAGACGGATTATCCAACACGACCGGAGAGAGATCAGGCGCAGAACCAACGGCTTTACATGCTTGCCGAGGCACGGGAGTGTCTAACACCGTCAACTTCCTAACTCCGGCCTCGTATTGAGATTTCATATTAGAAAAACACAATAAATTTTTGTTGGCCCGACCCGGGATTCGAACCCGAGATCTCATGCACAGCAGTTGCATTCACAACCGCTGCGCCATGGAGGCATGCGCTACGAATGAAGTGAAATGTGAAAGTGCCACATTTACGAGATATAACTCTGCCAAACCTTTTATAAACGTGATGGCATGTTATGTACATAATTTACGAAAATTATTCTGATGTGTTGTTGTTGTTCCCTGATCTATAAACTACTTTCCACCCCAATATTATAGAAACGAGGTCAATAGTTTCAGGCTCAAGGACTATCTATCAAGCAAACAAAATTTAACATGCACACCCGACTTTGCTTAATCCATGATAATTATGCGGGTAATCCGCTTTTTACATAATACATTTTTACATACATAATCCGATTTTTACATACATAATTACTAAATATGTCAGCTATAAATTGAAAACTAACTAGGTCTGTAGACGCCATATTGTTATTTGCCTTAGTCTTGGGTCAGATTTTATTGGACAATGGAACTAGCTTACTAACTAATAAAACTTTATAATGAACTTTCTATCTATAGAGATAAAAAGTACACTATCGGAAAAAAATTGGGCACCTAGTGTCTGTAGAAGTCTGGAGGCATCTGGTGTGGCTGAGCGAAGCCAGAACTAAACTGAAACCTACCAGATAGATTACCGGTATTCATAGAAATCTGCCTTGGTTAGTTGGCAAAGCGTAATCGCGACTTACAGAATAGGTACTATTCATAATTATTATACCTACTATACAAATATAAATCTAGAAATCCTTGTATTTTATTCCTCTTGTTTCATTTATTATAATAATATATATTCAATTACAATAACAATAAATATGTTAAGGAAAATAATAACATTAATCGATAATTTATTATCGAATTATAACATCACCTCAGCTCTCGGTATAAGTGTCACAAGACCCAAGCTATATTTCACAAACTATAATTCCTTGTTCCAACCAACTACCCAACTACCCAACTAACCAACTATGAATAAGAAAAATGCAAATCGTTCTTGTATGAATACAAATTATTCTCGGCTTAGCACTTAGATACATCTAATGCGGTATTTATAACTAATTGAAAGTGCCTTATCTTCAGTCAAAGAGATCTATCGTATTAAAATAATATCTATAATTACGTGGTAAAGTAAACTAAGACACATATACATTTGAACTTCACACATTTAGACAAGTAAATACTTTGGTTATTGGTTGGTACTTAAAATGCTTGATTCATAGCAAACTACGAAACGTGTCTCGGTCATTATGAAAATCCTTAACCGCCAGTTTTAATCGAATTCCCTTCAGCCTATCGGAGAGAAAAATGAATTACAAGGCTAATGAAGTCTTTCTACCCTCTCTAGAATTTCCTCTTAGTAATCATCTCAAATGAACCCGATGAAGTTGGCTTATAAAACCGCGCCTGCGTTAGCTTTCAACACTCAACAAAACATACAAATAATAATTTCTTTCTAAATACGTATATATATACGTAACGGCCACATATGACCTATATTTATGTTGATGGTTTTCAAATATGTTATTTCTATAATATTTATTTTGTCAGTATGTTTTGCTATGATACAATAAATGCAAGTATTACATTGCAGCCCTTATCGGCATAGTGTAATTTGTAGTAATTCAAAATTCAAAAAGCCACTGATAATTTTCTAGTTTTTATCGATTATATTTTCAAGTTATACAAACTACCTATGCTTCTCGTGACTTCATTCGCATTTAATTTAAATGTTCATAAACGGTCCACAGGATTTGAGCTATAAGTAAAAGATTAAACCTTTCGCTGAAAATACAGTCGTAAGATTAGTATGGCTCGCCTGATGGTAAACGACTGCCATAACATATTGTATAGGTATTGGTATTACTCGCGCATTGCTATCACTCAAAAAATGAAATCACTCTCTGCTAACGCAAGAAGCAAAAATCACACTTACCTTCTGGCAGCACGCCGCTGTCTACGGCAAGACGGCAACACAAGATTGTTCGTCTTTTGTGAGGAGATACTTCCCCAGTTGGTCTGCACCAATTTAAGCAATCCCTGGCTTAGCTAGGGTTTCTACCTAGTATTATAAACGTAAATAACGATACAGGCACTGTCAGTATAGTGATTGAAGATACCACTTAATCTTCGTCACTGTTCAGCTAAGTGTTGTGGATTCGATTTGTGAATGTGATGTTAATTTGTGTGATCCAAAAATTCTGCGTCTGCGTCTGGGTGTACGTGTTCTGTCCATTATTTGAAGTTTTGAAGTTTTGAGAAGAATCTCGTGACACAGAATATAGGCCTAGTGCGCGAGTTATCTTCAAGAAAATAATAATGAACTTTACACGTGCAATGTTACATTTCTAGCTATATTTTGACATAAAATTTGGTTCCACGGGCCTTCCCATACGTTTATATTGAAAGTTGAAATTGAAACACGTATGATAAACTCAGTTTTACTTTACTTTTTGGAGGATCCCGTTGGTACATCGCAAAGAGGTCGGCACGTTTGATGATAGATACTTTTTATTCAGCCCCGCGATGAAATATTGCACCCCCGACAATGGGAAGGTCAATTTTGCAGACTGAATAAATCATTTACAATCGGTTGAGTTCAAATAAAATTGGACTAAGTTGCGTATAAATTTTGTTGCGATTTAGTTTTTGTAAATTATTGTGTTAGAGAAAAGGTTGTTTGCTGTGCTCCTTGGTGGTAAGTTAGAGCTTATAAGTGCTGCCGGATTTGGATCGATCTCCTTAGTTGGAAAATTATGGATTAAATGTCACTGGCACCGTTTTAAAATCCCTGGAAATGTGCCCGATAGTTGACAATAGGTTTGCTTTGAAACGTAGTATACTATTATATTAACTTGCTATTAGCTTAATCACACTTTTTTTCTATTTCTAAAGACAGAAAAATCTAATTATATACAAAATACATGTAATATATAACAAACAACTTTGACTAGCTTTTAGATAAAAATAATTCATTACATTTCATATTATGATATGGACAACTTTAGGTAGCAGTCTTGTTACGGCACTCGTACGAGGTGATCGCGTTTTATTAATTAGTGTTAGGTTTTACCGCGCGGGTCTATTTCTTTTGTTCTCGACGCACGTGTGCATTTCGCTCGGCTCAGGTACCTTGCGGCCGGCCGAGCTACTGATAACAATGTACCTCGATCTATACAAATATAATGGATGATATTGAAGTTGAGAACGTAAATGAGTTTGTTTCGACGCGTAATGATGCCAGTCTCAATGAATTAGAAACGTTTACGAATGATGCAGTACAACACCATCGGGAAGATTCATCAAGTATGAAAGTGCCGATAGAAGAGCCGTTGAGAAGTAAGAGAGAAAGAGAAGAAGATGATCAGGAGTGGGAAGTAGCAGGAGAAAAAGGAAAGAGGATAAAATTAAAAAATGAATTAATTGAAATATACATATCGTCTAACAAAAAGCTACCTAAAGTATTCGGACTGGCAAAGATATTTAAGTCTCTTGGCTTGGAAGGCATTGTAAAAGTTAAATTTCTGACTGAATACAAAGTTCGGGTTGATTTAAAGGATGAGGCTAGTGCCTACAAATTAGAGAATAGTCAGGAGCTTAAAGATAAAGAATGGAGGATCAATCGTGCTATGGAGATGAAAATGTCATATGGCGTTATAAAAAATGTAGATATCGACATGGATGACAAAGAAATATTGAAAAATATTACGTGTCCTAATGATGCTGAACTACTTTCTGTTTATCGTCTTAACCGTCGCAGCGGAGCGGTACAAAGTGGATGGACTACCAGTGAAGCAGTACGACTATGCTTCAAAGGATCGTTTATTCCCGGATATGTCACCGTAGACGGGTTACGTATTAGAGTTGACCCTTACGTGTTTCCAGTGTCACTATGTTCAAAATGCTGGCAACTCGGTCACACAAAAAAAAGGTGTCCTGCAAATAAAAAGACTTGCCCAAAATGTGCAAGCTTCGAGCATGATCTTTGCGAAACAACCAAATTTAAATGTGTAAACTGTAATGGACGACATATGGCACTTGCAAGTACTTGTCCAGCTTTTGTTAAGGAGAAGCAACTGAGAGAAATTATGGCCGAGTATAATTGCACATACAGAAGGGCATTAACTATGTATGTTGCCCCTGATTTAGAACAGCGTCAAGAAACGATACATCATTTAGACGACATAAAAGTCTTTGCTACCGAGCAGGATGAGGCTTGTCCTCAGACATTTAGTGATAAACCAACATTTGCCGAGGTAACAAAGATTAAAGGAGTCGTCCGTGAAAAGGTACGTACTTCGCATAAGACCAGTCAGCGTAGACCTCCTTCGCCATACGTGTGGTCAGAAGAGCCTGAGTGGAACTTATCGCCAGAGCCACCCGATCATCCATCAGAAAACCATCCTGATGAAGAAACTAAGAAGAGAACTGTCCATTTCCGAGAACTGTGGGAGCGTTTAAAGGAGATTCTATTTCTGAGAGGTGCAACACTACAAATTAAAGTGAAGATGGCTGTCAAGTGCTTCATAGAGTGGATTGTATTATTGATAGCGGATGTGATTTCTGAGTGGCCTATATTGCAGACTGTTTTAGATTATCTTTGCAACAATGGATAATTCTAATAAAAAAATAGTCCGACTGAATATTATCCAGTGGAACGCTCAAAGCTTAAAACCAAAATTGATTGCATTGGAACAGTTCTTATTTCAAGAAAATATTCACATTGCTGCTCTAAATGAAACGTGGCTAACATCTAAATGTCAAAGCAAGGTAAATGGTTACAATATTTACCGGAAAGATAGGGATGATGGCTATGGGGGAGTTGCAATTTTAGTTCACAAATCTATTAAATCTAGTTTGCTTAATTTGGTCACTACAGTTTCTAGTATTGAAGTAATAGGAATTAGAATATACAATTGTGAACAAATTAGGAATCTTGTTTCTGTGTATTGTGCGCCATCAGCTCACACTAATCAACGGGATTGGGATACTTTATTTTCTATCCTAAATCGAAAGTCTTTAATAGTTGGTGATTTAAACGGGCACCATCCAAATTGGTCTTGTAAGACTGACCGGAGAGGATCACAAATTTTCGATGCGCTAACTGATAATGCATTTATTACACTAAATAACGGTGAACCAACTCGTATTAAGCTGGTAAATAACATATTACAACAGTCTTCACCTGACATAACTTGTGTTACTTCAGACATTGCTTTAAAATTCAACTGGTCTACTCTGAATGAAAATTTAGGATCTGATCATATCATTATTAAAATTTCCTCATATTTAGATAATGAAATCCCAACAAAATTAAGAAGAAATTTTAAGAAAGCAAATTGGTCTGCATATAGATCTCAATTAGATAAGGCTTTTGATGGTTTTTCGATATCAGATGACCTTCAACAGGCATATGATACTTTTGTTGAATATATTAACGTAGCTGCAGATAAACATATCCCGAACATTAAAATAAATCCAAATACTAATTCAAAATTTGCTTCAAAACCCTATTGGAATACATCTATATCTAAAATCGTGGCCGAACGTCGTTTGGCTCTTTCAAAATTTCGCCGTAATCCTACCCCAGATAATTTAACCATTCTACAGAATAGAATAAGTGCAGCTCAAAAACTTATTCGCCATGAAAAAGCAAAATCATGGCATGAATATTGCTCTTCAATTATTAGTTCCACATCTCAAAGCGAATTTTGGCGTAAGTTAAAGTGGTTTAAAGGATTACGGGTCTCCCATGCTAATATTAACGAAGATAGCGCCTACCAGCTTCTTCAAAACTTGACACCTGATTATTCTTGCATAGCTGAACCAGTTTTTGTATCTAATAACATTGGGTTGGAGGCCAAAATACTGAGACAGGAGGTAGATCAAGCTATGAAACATAAAGATACATCCCCAGGAAATGATCAAATATCATATTCAATGTTGTCAAATCTTCCAGACAATGGTAAATATATTTTAACAGCCCTTTATAACAATTTTTATAATTATAGTTTTGTTCCAACACAGTGGCGTGAGATTACTGTTGTTCCAATTCCAAAACCAGGGCGCGAAAGTCAATCTCCTTCAGCCCTTCGACCAATTTCCATGATTTCCTGTGTGTGTAAAATTTTTCACAGCATACTAATCAATAGATTAGAGTGGTTTGTGGAGAAAAACAATATTTTGTCTTCCAATACTACCGGTTTTAGGAAAGGGCACTCCACCTTGGATAATATAACTACTTTAGTTTCACACATTCAACTGGGTTTCTTACAAAGAAAGTCTACGATAGCTAGTTTTATAGATGTTGACAATGCGTATAACAATGTTAATATCAGTTATTTGTTAGACCATTTGGACAAAATAGGGGCAGGCATTCAGATATGCCGATATCTATGGGCTTTTTTGAAAGAGAGAAGACTAAGCATACATTTGGACAAGATTTCTGTTTGTCGACACACACAGAGTGGGCTGGCGCAAGGCGATCCTTTTTCTCCCCTCCTTTTTAATATTGTGACTTCTAACATCTGTAAAGATATTATTAACGTGAATATCTCGCAGTACGCAGATGATTTTGTACTTTATGTAAGCTGCAGTAATACAGATGAAGGTTCTCACGATTTGCAAATAGCATTAAATAAATTAGAACACAACCTTAAAATAATTGGTCTCACTATATCTCCACTCAAAAGTAAAATATGTATTTTTACCAATACTTTTTTCAGGAAATCCGTAAATATCTCGATTATGAATACTAAATTAGAAGTTGTAGATAATTTTAAATATTTAGGTCTTTGGTTAGATAAAGCGTTACGTTGGGGTAAACATGTTAATGAGCTTAAGGAAAAGATAGCCAAAGTACAAAACGTGTTTAAAATACTAGCTGGACCTGGCTGGGGAATGCACCCTCGCAGTCTCAGACGTCTATACATAGCTTGTGTACGTAGTAGACTAGATTACGCATGCTTTATTTACGATAATAGTTGTAAGACTCATCTAAGCAAACTGGATAGGATACAAAACCAGTGCATGCGTGTTATTGGGGGCTTTATACGAAGCACTGCAATACACGTCATGGAGTTTGAACTTCATTTGCAACCATTAAGTGTGCGTAGGTTTTATCTTGCCGGTAAATATTGGACAAAGACAAAGTCTTGTAATGATAAAATATTAAGTTTAATAAATAATTTAAGTTCTTTTGAAAGTCTATTGTGGAGAAATAGAGTAAAGCCAGTTTTAATTCAAATTCACGAACATTACAACACTTTGTCTATATATCATGGCCCCAAAAACGAAATGTACTCGCTAGAAAAATGGGTTAGCAGTGTGGATGTATCGAATATTAAATCTTGTATTGAGGTCATTAGCAAACCGAAAAATAGCTATGATCCATATGTTATTAAAACATTATGCGATAATTATTTATATGATAAATACTTTAATTATTATAAAATTTACACGGATGGATCCAAAGATAATAATGTTTCGGGTTTAGCCATTTTCGATCCTCAAACGAGTGGATTCGTTAAAATTAAACTTAATGTCAATGTAGCCATAATGTACACAGAGCTTATAGCAATTGCAGAGGCTACTTCCTACGTTGAATCTTTGGGGAAAGGTAACTACGTTATTTTAACAGATTCGAAAAGTGCTCTCCAACATTTGAGTCGTTGTACAACAAAATTTCGTGGCGCACCCATAGCATATAACATATTGAGGTCACTTGATCAATTGTTAAATTCAGATAAACGTGTTACGCTTCAGTGGATTCCATCTCACGTTGGTTTGTTTGGCAATGAACAAGCAGATCGGCTAGCCAAAGAAGCCCTCGTGGATGGTACAGCTTTAGAATGGTTGCCCTATCATACTGATATTTTGTATTCGATCAAAGAAAAATGTAGGGCGAACTGGCAACAATATTTTGACGAGAGGTCGCTCACTAAGGGCATATGGTATCGTACAATTCAACCTCACATAAGAAAGTTACCCTGGTTTGATGGATCGGATATGTCTAGAAGTAACATCGTAACATTGATGAGGCTTCGCGCTGGCCACATTCCATTAAATAGATTTGCTCATCTAATGGGTAAAACAAGTTCACCAAATTGTACTGAATGTGACATAGTAGAAGATGTGTATCATATTTTGATGGAGTGCGTTCGGAACGAAGCAGCAAGATTAGAATTTGTTAAAAAATACAACATTAATTTATATATGTTCGGTAAATGTAATGACATTCTAGCTTTTCCGTTATCAGAGGAAGCTGAGATGTTAATAAAATTAGTAAATCTTTGTATAAAACGTAGAAGGTGATTGGTAGTAAGTGTCTCCTCGAGGGTGACATAATCATTGTGATTAAACCCTCTATAATAAAACAAGAAAAAAAAAAAAAAAAAAAAAAAACTTTAGGTAGCAAATAGCAAATAAATAACAAAAAAGTAATGGGTACTCAGAAGTACCTGTAAAAATAAATAACTATCAGTCACCGGTCATCGCATTTGGCATTTGAAAGACTTTAATTAAAACAAACACCGGGAGTTAATAGAAGAACCAATTAAGAGTTAATACTATGAAGGTTATACCCCAATGATCGTCTTTGTTTGTTTCAGGGCGTTCCTCCGAATTCTGTGCGCGTGCTGCCCCAGAAAGTTGCGACGGAAATATAAACCGCAACTTCGATTCAAACAATCCCAAGTGAGTATTCGTGTTTACTTAACAAAAGTATAGAGAGATTAAGATTTTCTTTACTTAAAAAGTCCTTAAATAAAAGGAATTTTCTAATTTCGGTTGCCAATTGAAATGCTTTTTTTTAGATTGTCATGAATTTATTTTTACTTTCAGTTGCGCACCACTCGACGTTATTACTCATCGAGCGAACTGATGGGCATACAACAGCTCAGGCAAAACTCCTGCGAACAAACTTACATATAGCGAATCAGCTTCATTTTGTATCGCTTCGGAATCTCCTCCAAATTGCCAAGTGCCTTGACGATAAATTATAATTCGTATCTTCCATGTTTCTAGTACTTTATGCAAATTCAGAGCCATTCAGATTCGTATACGGAGAAACAATCAATCTCAAGTGATATTTACGAGATGTAGGTATGTTAGTCGCAGTTTTCTTCGTCGGGTCACATGTCCACAGAGATGTTGATGAGCGCAGAGGTACGTGCAGCCTTGTTATCAGCTCACACGATGCACTCTGTCTCGGTGTTCCTCCCTCGTTACTTGTTACTGTCCACGCTCTTAACAATTTGACCGCACTTCGTGTCATTGTCAACTGAGAAATATAACAACCCGTCTTCCTCTACTCTGTTACGCTTGCCATGCCTTTTATCATCATCTCGACTAACAACAACATTGCTTGAACTGAAAACTTTGCATGATATCCCAAGATTTATTGTATTTTTTTTCTATATCAATAATCGCTGGTTTGCATGACTGAGAATCAATGGATAATTAGTATGGCGTATTAACTACTTCAGCAATTACCTTTTTTGATGGTTTATGTAATAAATAATGTTTTCTATTTTCTCACGCAATATACATACTAACTTCGTGGTACTAAGTTCATGAAAATCTTTTTTCATTTATTGTTAGTGTCGTCTAAAATATTCAGTGTGTGTCTTTCAGAAGGATATATTTCATTCTAAACGTTTCCATTAACTGTTCTACTATTTTCATATAACTTTTACAAATTGTTGTGTCGTACATTTTTCACAAGTCTAGAATATTTATACGTGTTGTCAGTTGCATGATTCCGATTGAATATTCTCCTCTTCCGCTTCGAATGACTCCAATAAAAGTTTATGCCACGAGATCAACAAAATAACGGCATTTACTCCGACCAACTTTTACTTTTATCGACGTACTTAAATCTTATGAGTAATATGAGTATTGTTTTGCAGTATCCGGTGTCGACGATGATGTACTCGTCAGTCTCACAACATGAGATGTGTCGTTTGTGACATCAGGCTCGCGCGGGTACTTTCCGTGCGCCCAGGGCCAGGTGTTCTTGATGTAGGGACCGCCGCTCGCTGCGCGCCAGCCGTCGCAGCGACCGGCACACGTGCGACGCCTACCGCATGAGGACTTTAGATCACACCTTCGACGAAACTATCCAGTACGTAGATCGTCACATCGGTCCCGACAGTGTACCTTATTGCCTGGACTCGGAGTCCGTCAGTGAAGTGAGCTTAGAAAGCGATAGTCGAAAGCCGTCGATCAAAAAGAATGCCAAAAAGAAAGTGACCTACCAAATCAAAGCCGAAGTGATCTCTAACTAATTTGAAATAGTGTTCAATGTATATAAATGTAGATTGGTGTATGTGTCGAGAACACGGTCACTTGAGATTGTATCGGGGTGAGAGTTTATTATTAAGAATCTCTTGTACCTATTATAGTTAATGTACATATGTAAATATGTATGTGGTATTGTAATTTTATTCTATCGTCTGTATCCGTAGATATGTTCATTGGTATCGAGACGATCTTAATTGAACTAGTAACTTAATTCTAGTCAAGAATTTCCACGAGAAAATAAATCAATCAGGAGCTGTGATTTACTAAATAGCTGTGTATAATTATTATAGTTTATGAACAATGTATATATGTAATTTCATTGTCCTATAAAATATTATGCTTATCGTAGTGCCATGTATTATTATTATGAGGGAATTAATGCGCTTCACGACATTGTAAATATCTATTTGTGTTATAATATTTCAAATACTCATAGCAATACCAAAAATGTTCAATAGTGTTATTTGAAGTAGTTGTAGCCTAACATTAATCTTTGTTGTGTTATTAATATGATTCGAAACATGCGTTTAATATTAGTGCTGGTTACTTCGTAAACAAATATGATTCGCATGTAAATAATGCAGCAGTGATAGCATAATTTATGGCATAAAGTATAATTGAAAGAAGTAAGTACTCGTGGAATATTATGTCATACTTATTTCCGCAGCTATTATTAGATTAAGTAACCGAAACTGTAACTGCCATTTATATTACATTAAATAAATCATAACGCTTAACCTGACAGAAATAAAAGTACCAGGCTTAAGTACCTGGTACTTATATGAAGAAACATAAAGATGTTTGAACATATAATACATTTTTTCAATAGTGTTAAAGGCGAGCCTTATATCAAGATATATTTATTATGTTTTAAAACTTTATCCTAAAAAATGCATTTATAAATGTTTGTTTATGTAAATATTTTGTTAGAACTAATTTATATACGAATTAGTTTCATATCTTAATAGATATGAAATTGATTCGTATATCAGAGAGCTTGAATATTTTTTCTGTTTATGGAAGCCCTAAACATTCAAGCACTCAATCAATATTAATTTGTAATAATTAATCATTAAAATCGCTATTACCAGACATAAACTTGTTTAAAACATAACTGGGTGTAAGTATTAAAAAACGTTAAAAAAAAATATTATTAGGCTCGTCATGTAACAGCAAAAATGTAATAGATGGAAACAAATTAAAAGGGTTAGAATGGGACCCTCAAGGCAATATTATGTTTAGCTGATCTAATCTGAACTGTCAACAGTCTAGTCAAAAATAGTTTACAGAACTCGTAGAGCACTGTGAAGAGTCCATAATTACTTTTTTGCCACGGAACTATAGCAGCGATGAAATGCATGCTATCGTCATTACACGTAGTGTTGTTGCTTTTGTGCCTGTTGGCAGTCAACGGTCTCCTATAAATGTTTATCGTATGTATGTAGTAGATTAGCATAGTTCAAATTGCTTGCTCAGTATTATTGTTACGGGTTTTTATAGTTATTACTTACTTTAATATATTAATTTATATTTTATTACCAAACATCATACTTGAAAGACAATATTGAAACTAGTATGAGTGTATTTTATTTAATGTAAATTCTCTTGTTTAAGGTGTCCCTGTATTATAACGTTAACGAAACAAATAGCACTACAATCTAACGAAATATTGGCAGTTTTTTAATATTTGTCTTTATTCGAAATATATTTTTATTGGAAATATTGTTGTTTACCTGTAAATAATATCAATCTATCACGTCATATAATATCAAAAACTGTTAACGTTATACTTCAATCGCGCTCTGTACAACAACTATTATGTAAAATGTTCAATAAAACATTTGTATTTGATGTCTATATAATAAATTTATCAAAGAATTTATGTAATCAAGGCTCTGTTGCAGTTTAAAGTTCCTTTTATTGTAAGAACTTGCACCTTAATTTAATGTTGTATAAAGTAAATTACGTGTAAAATATGTATCAATATAATTGATAAGATCCAAAAATAATTAGATAGTGGTGTTTAGGCAATAAACATCGATGTTTTTAATGGCAATACTGTAGCAAAATGTTATAAAACAGCAATTACTGGTTATTGAAAAGGCGTAGAAAAGGGTATGTTAAGCTGGTTTGGGCATGTAGAAAGAATGGACGAGGAAAGACTGACTAAGAAAGCTTATAAGGCTAGTGTAAATGGAACAGTCACAAGAGGAAGACCTAGGCGAACGTTTCTCCATCAGATCGGAGGCGTTCTAGACAAAGGCCAGGTTAAGAGCACCTTGAACCGACGGGCGTGTAGGAGGAATGTGCAGGAAAGTGAATGAAGCCTGAGAAGTGTGTCAGGATCGTAGCAAATGGAAATCCGTAGTATCTGCCTACCCCTCTGGGAAACAGGCGTGAATCTATGTATCATCAAATCAAAATGATCACACCCAGTACATAGTAATTGTTCTATTATGTCATAAATCATTTGCTATATAAACAGTCACAAGAAATCTAACCCGCATTAGCAAAAGACAGGTTTCTGCAAATATATTTTGTAATATTGTTGCATAAAATTATGACCATATTTAAAGTGGCTGTAAAAACGTTTAAATATTTAGTTACTTTTAATTTTTGTCTGTGTGTTTCTGTTTTGTATGAAAGTAAGGCAGTACCGTACCTACAGATCACAATACAAAAAATCCCAAAGAACATAAAAATTGTTATTTAATTTAACAAAAATACACAAATCAAAGTACCGGCTTGAAATTCAGCCACGCATGCTGATACTCCTAAGACATTAGGCCTATACAGAAGGCGAGCGTAATGATGCGTAAATACGTTAACGAGTAGATTTTTTTGTATAATAATATTATTCAACTACGTTTTCTGTATAATGAGTCTAGTGTACAGAATATTATTATTTTGACGATAAACTTGATAATTTTTTTGTTTTTGTGAGTTTTATGTGTTTTTTTATTATATTAAAGCCATGATTTTTAATTTTGCGTAGCTGATATCGATGTCGGATTTACCCATATTTAAACTCAAATACTAGGAATTTTTAGAGTGTACTCGTGAAGTTAGTATGCGGATGTTAATAAAATACCGATAACACTTAATAGGTATATACAATACAGTACAGATCTACGTTCAGAGAAATTGACAACCTACACTTGTTGTTTCTTGTAGAATGTTTCAACCACATACAGTATTATTATATACTAGTCGTTTTCCCGCGGTTTCACCCGCGTAAGTCCCGTTCCCGTGTGAATATCGGGTTTCACCCCTTTCACACCCTTCAGGGTGGAATTTCCAAAAATCCGCTCTTAGTGCTCCCCTACACTCTCCAAGGAACATACATGCCAAATTTCAGCTTCTTGCGTTCAGTAGTTTCGGCTGTGCGTTGTCTGTCAGTCACTCGGTAACGAAAGAGTTTTATATATATATAGATACAAACTATAAACGATGTTTTTTATAAACAACTATATTGCCATTAAAATATTCGTGTACATACCTTTGTAGGTAAAATAAAAGTGTTTATTATGAGTTAGTATATTCATTCCTTATCACAAGGCCTTACTAGTCTCAATTGTCTCAAACCCTTGTTTATCATACCAGTGTGCCTGTCTTACATTAAACGTGGAGGTCCTTGTTACTGTAACTGTACATACAATATGTAACAGACCTAGCACGGCCATGTGTGTCATGTGTGTCAATACACTCAAAGCGAGAAAATGCGTTTGATAGGGAGCTCGTTGTGAAAATGCAGAGCTTTGTGTAAATGGCGTCCTTATTTCATGTGACATACGTAAATTGTAGCAATTAGTATCGGGTTTATTATTATATAATATTAATCTAAAATAATATAACTTAATTAAGTTGAAGAGTTTTTATATTTAACTTTGTTTGAACAAGCTTATCTTAGAACTACTTGTTGGTAGTTCGCAATATTCTTGGAAAATATATAGTTATATATTTAACAATGGCTTACTTAATACACCTACATATTTATTTCCAAATAGATACAAAGTTATGACATACGTTATGGCTTTTAAAACTACAGAGCAGTCGTGCCATAATAGTAATTAAATCACGTGACTTCGTTTCTCCAGCGGTGACTGTCTGTTTCTCAAGATTTGACAGATATGTTGCATTGGCCGTGCTAGGTTTGAAAACATTTTTAATAAACATTCCATTGTAAATGTATTATACTTCTAGCTACAGCTAAAAAATTTCAATATTGTGTATAAATAAATCATTGTATGTAAAATTAATTTTAAATGGGTTGTCGTATAAATTTATATAAAGTATTTTTTCTATAATTATGTTTGTTTGATTTAACTACATGCATTTTATATACCACAAACACACCTGTAGAAAACGATAGAATTATGTTTTACAACCATTGACTCCACGGGATTTATCCACCGCAATTCAAAGGCGGTTGTTAATGTTAATTTTAAATGACGTGGATCCATGGATATCCTGTGAGCTCGGATCTACCTCACTTCATATTTGGCACAGTATGGTTGACAGATGAGATATCCGAGTAACGACAATAAGTAAACTAGAATAAGAGAAATTCAATAAGTAGATTGGTTGAATTTAATTGTCTGCATGGATGGTGTTGTGGTTGAGGTGGTCCCCTCGCCACTACCATTGCGCTGAGTGTTGTGGGTTCGAATCCCACATGGGACAAAAGTTTGCGTGATCCACAAATGGTTGCTCTGAGTCTGGATGTTCTTCGTGTCCATTGTTTGAATGTTTGTAAAGTACCCGACACAGAAATAAGTCCTAGCGCGGGAGATGTCTTTTTTAAAATAGAAATAGAATTAGAATAGAACTCAATAGTTTGTTTAAGAAATCAGTTCTAACATAAAATACTACCTATATCATACATAAATCCACGAAAATGCAGCAAGCAAAGTGTACCATCGCCACATTCTACAATTTTTAGTAACGTAATAGTAGACCTTCTGATTGCCATTTGAAAGACATATTTCCAGACTGCAACTGAAAATTTCCTGAAAGCAAAATCGAATAATACTAGTCCTAAACTGCGATTCGAACCCGAGGCCTTAGCAAACTTATGACACAGGACTACCGAGGTAGTCGAGTGAGTGAAACATATTTGCGTCTAAATTGTGAAATATCTACAAGAAAGAAAGAGATATCCTATTGATTGAATAGTATGACCAAACTCGGCACTGAGAAGTATGCTTTGCATAAGATTTTTTTATATATATTATATATATAATTTTTTTAATTGCCTATATCTAGCTTCTAACTTTATGTGTGTAACTTCCGGGTTTATCTAAGTTACTAAACTGAAGTTACTAAAGAATGAATTTCATAAGTGTTTTTGTGACCAAAATGAATAAATTATGATTGACTTTAAATTTGACTCACACGTCCATCGAGCCATTATATAACATGACAATAATAAATACTTCCAACATATCAATGACCGGGCATAACCCTAAATATCCATTCATACACTGCTAAAAAACAATTTATTTTCTAAAAATTATACACCATTAAAAGTTCAATTGCTTGTGGTCGAAAAGCCCTAGAGCGAAATCAATTATAAATACTTTTAAAAGTATTTGTGAGACGGTATTGAAAAGAGGTAAATATACAAAAGATAATAAGTAAGTTGCACAGAATAATATCATAAAGACGTCGCGCTACAGCCGGAGGCAACCAAACTCAGACTTATTGTATGTATCAATATACCAAGTACATGTCTTTTCATCGTTACGAATCGAGCCTTTTTAAGGACAATAAAAATTCACAAATATATGTAATTTCAACTTCCTTACATCAGACCTACATCGTTTTAGCGAATAATATACGTTTTTAGCTTTTCGCAATTCAATATTGCAATTTCAACCGACAGGATGGGTACCGTTTGCCTACAATAGAGGTTGCCAGACTTTTTTCTCACTGACCAAAACTAAATTACTGGATACATTTGGTTCATAATTTATAAATCGTCAAAGAATACCATGTAGTATATGTGGTATCAATTAATGTGATAACATATGCGCTGCTTTGTATATAACATGGTGTCGACTCAAGAATCAATTTTGAGATCATGAAATCTAAAAATTGATTCTTGAGTCGACGTACAGCAGGCGCATCGCATTCTTACTTAATGAAGAACTAGCTTTTTCCCGCGGCTTCGCTCGCGTAAAAGTAAGTTGGATCAGGATATGCTAGTAACAGTATCTTTTTTAAAATAAATTTTAGCCTATGTTACTCGGTGATAATATAGCTTTTTAATGTGTAAAGAGTTTTAAAAATCGGTTTATTCGTTTTGGAGTTAAATCCTTACAAACAAACAAAAGAACAAATCTTTTCTCTTTATAATATTAATATAGATTCTGATCTAGTCGTATAACCTTTAAATTACTGGTATTGTGCGCACTAACATCGTGATAAATGTGATTATGCCAAAACTCATCAGATTTCGTCAAACGTCTGGCTCTATCAAAATACATGTACATTCTGTAGTACTCAAACAAAACAATCCAAAACACACAGACGGTCCGTATGACAACATGCGGACGAACAAAGATAAAGTTATAAGAAAAACATTAACAGATTACACAGACAACTGATTATTCGGGACTGAGGGTTACATTGTTACTCTGTATTATTATAGTTAGCCGCTTTTGTATCCTTACTAATGTCCTAACTCCTAACATTAATTATATAAATGCGAATGTAAGTTTGTTTGTCTGTTTGTTACGCTTGTTATGCCTTTTTAACTACTCGACCGATCATCATAAAATTTCGCATACACTTTGTCAGAGGTACAGTAAAGAACATAGGACATGCCACTCATCCAGAAAAAAATTACTGTTCCCGAAAGATCTTTTTGACAAAATCTACATTATCGCGAGCGAAGTCGCGGAAAATAGTATATATATGAGTTTGTTTGTTAAGCTGTCACGCCTTAACAACTCAACCAATCATCATGAAATTTCGCATACGTGTTGTCTGGGAACAGAAAAGGACATTTTTCTGGATGATATGTATATAATCTAGAAAAAAGTACTGTTACTTATCTAACTTACATTTACGCGAGTAAAGCCACGGACAACATCTAATAATAAAGAAATAAAATGTCTGCAATAGTCACAAAATTATTTTCTTTTTTGACCCAGGTCACATAGAATAGCCTACGTGACCACACCTTTCTGTTACACGCTGTATATTATAGATAAATTGTAGTATAGTTTTAATATTAATGATATAAGTAAACGTCACGGACAGTTTGGGAGGAGAATAGTTAGTTGGCCTTCCAGTTGAATTGTAAAATTCTGTGAATGGCAAACTTAATACATTAAGTACGCTATACATAGCGTTCATGTCTGTTCATGTTAGTTGTCTCAGGAACAGAAAAAATTGGGTACCTTTAATAAAAAAGTACTGTTACTCACCTAACAAAATCTAGTAATATCAAATCTAGTACCTAATAAAATAAGACATTGGACTTGCGATCGTGAAGTCGCGGGTTCGAATCCTACCCATTGCACTGCCGACGTGAATTCACTTCTAACACAAGCATTCTAGCTAAGCCGGAGGGTTAACAAGAATACTAGTAATTTAAAACATACATACATACATACATAGATTCACGCCTGTTTCCCAGAGGGGTAGGCAGAGACTACGGATTTCCATTTGCTACGATCCTAAATTACAATTTAAAACCCAAATAATTAGAAATCTTTATAAGAAAAAAAATACCACGTGGGACCTAAACCATAACTGGTGTGGTATTGTACACTTATGTCTACTCCTCACAGGATATAGGCGTAAGAATATTTATGTTAGTTACTCTTATTACATTCTTAATGCGCGCTCATTCTTTGTCTACAGTATTATAAAACTGCAAGAAAACTCCATCTGTATGTTTTAAACATTAAAGATCTAAAGAAACCTCTATTCATTTATTGGTCTAAGTTAGTTAAAGATTTCTGAATGCTTACTAACTTAGATTTTTTGTTACGTCTTGTGTTAGTTTGTTTGTTCGAACTTTGTGTAAGTACCACTGCACGGATTTTGTGGGTTCCTCTATAACCTCAAACTACCGTAGTTTGAGGTTCAACTTAAAATCGAATTGTATTGTTTAGTCGAATTCCGATTTATAAAACCGGAGTATTTAAGTGTTTGAAGGTGAAACGTTATTATATATTTAGTTTAAATAGCGTAAAATATATTACTAACTTAAATTCGTTACCGCCAACAAAAAGTACCTCTCAAAAATAATAAACAATATCATCCCTGTATGAAACTTTCCCATTGCTGGGTACGGGCCTCCTCTCAGTTTGAGAAGGGTTAGTCCACAATACAGGCCCAGTGTCGGTTGGCAGATTTTACATATCTTCGAAAACATTATGGAGAACTGTCAGACATGCAGGAACCTCGTCACATAGTTTCCCTTCACCGATAAAGCGCGCGATAATAAACTATTTAATACGCACAAAATCTTCGAATAGTCAGAGATCGAACTCGAGACATCTGCGTCGCAGTCCAACGATCTCCCACTAGGCTTATCGCTTAGGAATAAATGTTGCAAATCAGTAAATACACTTTCTTATTTAACATATCGCTAAAACTTAAACCAAAAATATATATGCCTAAAATATTTAAAACATTTTAATTTAAAATGATTTCTTACAGTTGCCTAGTTGTAACAAAATTCGAAACGTAATTAATAATTTGTATTACGAATACGAAATAAAAACGATTTCTCAAATTATGTTAACAAAAAGTAGAATATTTTGAAAAAATGCTATAATTATAATAACTTGGTGTAGTTGCTACATTCGTAGATATTGAAAAGTAAAAAAATAAAATAAATAATTTAACAACTGGCAACATTTTACTACAGTGCAGTTGACGTGTGTATATCGTGTGGGTATTTTGTTAGCAAAATTTCAAATCATAAACAAGTAAGTGATCATGACAAAACTGGTTTTACCACTACAATGTGTACCTCAGAATCGTTGCAAGTGCCCGCCATGCTTAAAACCGAGAATCAACTACCAGGATAGCAGAAATCAACTTGGAGCCAGGTGAGTGAATTTTGTTTTAACCGTGTGATCTCAATTTTTTTTACCAACAACAACCGTTTTTGGTTATATGAATGAGCTTTAGTGGATAGGATATAAATTTCTAGTGATGAATTACATGTGTGTCGATGTTTAATAAAAGTAAAATAAATATTTGAAAATTGACATCAAATTTAAAATAATTTGTTTTGAATCGGGCATCGGGCAGATATGATATAGGTTATTTATCAGATATACACGCTATAACACGCTGTGTGTACCAGTATAGTTTATAATAATTTCCCTAATGCGTCACTCCTGAATTAAAATATACTTCTTATTAATATTTGAAAGGCAGTATTCAGATCTAACTGACTTTTAACTAACTTTATTTTATCTACGCCCTCTAAGTCCTTTACATTACTGATATACATCTAGGTAGGTTTTGAGTTGACATAGTTTGCCGCGCCTCCCAAGCATTCGGCTTGAATTTTACTTGTCACGAAGTGGAGCATTTATAACCCGTCTCGCTTCTGAAGGGAAATAATTTACACGCCACATTTATTTGAGAGTAAAAAGTAGATAGATATGAAACACATTTTTATACGGCAACTAAAGTTTTACTAGAGGCAGATTGCTGGTGCTATCAACATTCAATTACTAGGCACAGACAGATAAAGATCTGTCTGCATAAAATGCAGTGACAGCTTTTTTAACACGCTTTTATTAGCTTGGTATGTATGCATCTATGTGTCTATGCATATATGTATGTAACGGAAGCTTTGAACGTGATTTTCACCCCTTTCAAACCGATGGATTGATTTAAAACTTCGCAAACTTATCGAGGACCAATGACAATACAATAATAAAAAAAGAATAATAAATATTAGTTTAAAAAAACTAAAAACACGCTTTATTAAAACAACCAAACTGTAGAAAATAATTTAATAATTTTAATGTAAAAAGAGCGGGGTGCTTTCTAAGATATTTTGATAACCCCCACCCCACGCTTTATTATTTAATATGCTTATTGAACAAGTCCTACATGAGTAGAAGTATTCCATGAAAGTATTTAAGGCAATATTTTCATGGAATGTACTCGTTTTATTACTTTAATACTTATGAATTATATTCCTAGAATTCACACAAAGCGTGTGAAGTGTTCTGAGAATTTGATTACTGTACAACATTTTATTATTCCTGTGGTAATGATAGACTATGAGTCAAGCAATGGAATGGGACAGGCACATACATTTTCTTTAGTAGTCCACACTTGCTTTCGTCCACGTTCCGTTCTGTGTCACGGAACTTTTTATAAATATTATTTAAACAAGGAACAGGAGTTCTTGCGGGTAATACAAATGTTCGTACAATGTGGGGTTCAAAATCAGAACCCTAAGTGCACTGGCAGTAGCAAGGCAACTATTTTGATCATTGCACCGTACAATCGATTATCTTTTGTATAAAGCTTAATTATGGAGCGTTTAGAATTATTACTTTATTCTAACCTTTATTCTAAGTAATCTTGTGTGATTCAATTATAGTCCATAATATAATCGTTTTATGAAAATAGACAACTGCCTATGAAGATTCTCGTAAAATTAATTTATCATAAATGCAGCTACATAATATTATATTAATGACGTTAAACCTCTGATATTAAGCCCCGGCATTTTGCAAAAGATTTTGCATTTTGTGCAAACATTCAAAGCAATTTGCCAACGAATTTTTCACTGCGTTCCATCCGTGACACATTCGAGAAACATTGCTATTTCGAAGACACTTAAAATAACTGGCATTTGTGCCCGCTAATACCGTAAATTTTGCGCATCGTAGGAATATTTTAGATTCAGAATGTTGGCCGCTTTCGGTTAAATGAAGCTTAACCCGTTGACCAACATCATTTACTATGCTACCGCGTAAACCAAGTATTGGAGGTCAATTAAGTTCTAAAGGGAAAATTCGGTAAGGCTGAAATATAATGTTTTACATATCGAAACAATGGAAAAGTTAGGAAATTGTGAACTTTTAAATAGCGAATGTAAAATATTGGGTGTACAGTTGATTATAAACACATCAAAAGTGTCTAGGGATCAAGTACATTTTTAAGTATAAAAAACTATCAAATTAATATTTGCTAAATATAGTCTTCCAGACTAGCTTTTTACTTTTATTCCTATGTTTTAGTTATTAAATTATCCCTATATTTTGTAAAATTAATAAAATTTAAAAACTTTTGTAAATTGTGAAAAATTAGCCTAAGTTAATGTCTTCAAGTAAATGGGGAAAATAGGCAAATTAAGGATTTTTTATAATTTTTATTTTAGAGTTTTAAAAATTTACATTCTGTGTTTCCACCATTGACACAATCACTGCGATTTGGCATGCTTAAAATCAGTTCATCAAAATCACTTTGAGGAACGGCCGCCCACGTTCATTCTAATTATTGAAAAAGTTGTTGTGGGGTATGTACGGCATCCATACTCAGCAGAGCTTTTCTTTGGAGTCCCATGCGTGTTCAATTGAGTTGAGGTCTGGAGATTGAGCAGGCCACGGCAGGACGTTGATACGAGCATCGGCAAGAGTACGTGTAACGGCTCTAGCCGTGTGTGGACGTGCATTGTCATGCATTCGGGAACGCAGACCCACTTCACGTAAACGATTTCGGATGGTTTGATAGCTTATCAGCAAGCCTGAAGAGCTGTGTAGCCTAGTAGCTAACATCATGGCGGTCATGTTACGATTCCGTCGAGCAGTATTTTGGATGTACCAGTCCTGTCTGCGAGTGGTGATGCGAGATCGTCCTCCATGTCGCTCGGCCACGCTGCCCGTGATACGATAGCGTGTCCAGAGATGACTTATAACGCTCTGTGTAGTGCCGAGAGCGGCAACCACAGTACGTTGCCTGGAACCAGCTTGCAACATTCCGACGGCTCTCATCATCTCTTCTCGTGGTAAATGATGTCTTCGCTCAATATTGATGCAATTTTATTTAGTTCCGATGCAGATATTGTAGTGGTTTTATAAAAATGCTATTACACACTTTTATAGAAATCCTGATTGACAGCTGATTTTCAAATTATTATCGAAATTTAAAGAAAATTATTTTCCAAATAGTGAAAATCACTAAAAAGATCCAATTACAATCAAAAAAAGTTAAAATATTAATTCTCAATTGCTGTGAGCCTCTAAAACATATTTGATCCCCAGACTCTTTTGATGTGTGTAGTTACCATTTTCTTAGACATTGAAGTTTGAGATATTTAGAATGTATTATAATTAAAAAGTTGACGTGACGAAGTTGAAGTTTCGGCGTGATCTTTGCAATACTTTGGTAAGAGTTGTAGTTTGAGGCATCCTCGATACCCGATAAAAAAATGAATGTCTTTCTAAACCGCATTGCTGTAAATAAGCAAGTGGTTATCATAATAATAATTACAATGCAGTAATTATGATTAATACTAATCTTAGAGTCATACAAATATGAATACATACTGTATGTTGGACCCGAACAACACTTTCTTCTTCTTTTTTGTTATTCAGACTGATGTGTGTCCATTTTTTTAGCTTAATCCGCTGTCATTTTAAAACCGAATCTATTATTATTATTTTGTACTAGATATTGCCACGGCTTCGCTCGCGTAAATGTAGGTTAGGTTAGTTTAGTAATAGGCCTTGTTCATAAATGTAAGGTATCCTATATCCTTTTCTGTTACCCTGACAACGTGTATGCGAAATTTTATGATGATCAGTCGAGTAGTTAAGACGTCAGAGCGTAACAAACAAACACACAGACTCACATTCGCAATTATAATATTATAGTTAGGATTAAGTATCACACGCTAATATACAATGAAAAAATCAATAAAATAGCTGCAGATACGAAATTTAGATTAATAAAATACATACCACAGCGCGTTCTCAATCAAATATGGCCTTCAAATTCGATCTCACTGAAGAGCAAACACGGGTATGCCACCCGTAATATAATATCTCGCGTTCCCAACAACTAATAAAAAGTTAGTGTAACAAGTACTAAAATCAAAATAAACAGCAGCTATACATTCGATTACAATACTTCGTTAATGACGTCATCAAATACAGGGCAGTGGACACTATAATTAAGCTTCTATCTAATACGTTACTCTCGACGAGGAACAAGTATGCGACGCATTTACCGAACGTATTTACAAAGCTTTGCCTGGCTTTTACATCTAAATTGATGTTAACCGGGAAAATGGAAAACCTGGCCATGTCGGCAAATGTTCATTGCGGTGCCAACTATCGAAGTGGGTATGGAAAGAACTAAGTTATTCAAAGGATGATTATTAATTTGATTATTTGGTAATCTTACAAGTATAGTGTTGCCTCCGTGGTGCAGCAATAGTGAATGTTCTGCTGTGCTTGAGGTCTTGGGTTTGAATCCCGGGTCTGGCCAACAAAAAGCTTATTAGGATTTTGTGTTAAGAAATCTCAAAAGTTGGCGGGGTTATACACCCCCCAAAAACAAATAAAGCAGTTGGTCCTGCGTCCGATCTCTCTCCGCTCGTGTCGGATTATCGTCCTATCAGTGATCAGTCATCACTCATCATCTATCGTGAGTATTAGGGAATAGAGAGTGCACTTGTGTTTGTGCACACACTAATTGTGCACTATAATATCTCCTGCGCAGATGGCCAGTCTCCGTTAAGAACATTGTTATTAATCCTATAAGTTATTATATAACATATATTACATATTATGAGTTAGTTGTTGGTCAAATATTTATTAATAACTAAAGTGATGACCTTACGCCCGGTTTTTGAAAGACTAACACCAAAATCAAACTAATATCACGTATGATTGGTTAATATTTAGTCAGCCAATCCCAGCAGCGGACATGCAATTGACTAGCGGTTAATAAATTTTTGTGTTGCCTTTCAGAAATCGTGATCGTGTGTGTGATATGGTTCACCAATTGTTTTGCACGACTTTGTTCCTCTAGCGTATCGTGTAGGCGACCAATACTAACGATATAACACTGCATTTGATAGCTTTATAGACTTGACTTTGTTTTGTGTTCAAATGACAATGCCCGCACTAGTATAGCTAGGCAATACAGAACGTTTTTTATTATTTTTCAAACCAGTTAGAGTTATACGTAATAGGAAGAAGTCTTCTGCCAAAATATGCATTTCTGTAATAATATCTAAAGATTTTTATGTACATACCTGATTATTTGAGTAAAAGAATTGCATAATATTAAAAGCTGAACAATGTAGAACCCAGATATGTCTTGTTGGGCGTCTGCCAATCAGCCTAGTACACCGCTCTCGCGATTATTGCACAAGTATCCTGAGCCACTGATGCAGATGAACATACGCAAGCCAGGCACAGGTGCGGCGGTGTTATTGAAAAACCAAGTATGTCATTTTTCACAGAGAATGACGTCACTTGCTTTAGAAATGTATTCCATTCATATGTCGCGTTTTATTAGGTACTATAACTACACTTACATCTTCGAATCTTTATATAGATATACATACATATATTCTTCTATACGTGTGTATTTCACTGAATTTCTACACAGCTGGACAGATACTGATGGCAAAAGTAAAATTTAGATTCATAATTGTGGGTAGCGTGTTGATGAGGTATTAGGACTTTTTTATTTGTGTCGAAGTTTGGCCCAGACAGCGTCGGTCGGGTCCACTAGTATTAAATAATATCTTGAGCTGACGAAACTGAAACAATCATTGTTTTTTTTTTTTTTAAATTAAACTGCTATATACGGATTTTATCGCGTTGTTTATTTGACACTTTATTACAAAATTTTGAAAATTGTTACACTACTACTACTATTAAACTAAAATACGTACCACAGCGCGTTCTCAATCAAATATGGCCTTCAAATTCGATCTCACTGAAGAGCAAACACGGGTATGCCACCCGAAACACCTGGACGCCGAGCTTCAACATGTCAAGCAAGTACTGCAAGACAACAAGCTCCAACAGCCGCGCCGCTGTCACAGATCCCGAGAAAAGCCAGCCACAGTCGAGCGCCAGCCTGCTATACTGCCTTATGTAAGGGGTGTCACTGACAAGATTGGCTACATCTTGAAGCGAGCTTCAATCAACACATACTTCAAGCCGCCAACGAAGATAAGTCAATTTTTACCATCCGTCAAGTGCCAACTACCTTTACAAGATGCAGGGGTCTATAAAATAGATTGTGACTGCGGACTCTCATACATTGGTCAAACCAAGAGAAACATAGGCACCCGCATAAAAGAACACATAGCTGATGTAAAACACCAACGCTCGTTGAAGTCTGCTGTGTGTGAACATGTGCAACAGGGGACCAACCACTACCTGAGATTTGACAAACCACAGATTCTCGCTAAAGAACACCGATTCCTACCAAGGATGCTTCGCGAGGCTATTGAAATAAAAAAACATCCTAATTTTAATAGAGAAGATGGTTGGAATGTACCACCAGCTTGGGATCCAGTAATAAAAATAGTCAAACCCAAGAAGAAGCAAACCACAGCTAGACTTCATGATACTTTGAGCTCATTCTGCGTAAATAGAAACACCAATGATTAAATTATGTTCGGGTACTTTGAAATAACTACACTGGAACATTGAGACAACTGCCATCTTAGTCTCCCCGTGACCATGGCTGCTGAAAAGCAACCGAAACGTCGGGGAAAGTGTAAAAATAAATGAAATCTAAATAGTTTAATAATAATTTAATAAGCTTAAAAATTAGTAAAGTTTAATAGTAGTAGTAGTGTAACAATTTTCAAAATTTTGTAATAAAGTGTCAAATAAACAACGCGATAAAATCCGTATATAGCAGTTTAATTTCAATGAATAATATTCGCGTAAATAGAAAACAATATTATAATCATTGTTTTTATTAATGTCTGGTATTCCAACAGTTGACAAGTTAAAATATCGTTTCACTCTGCTCTATTAGTTTTATAGATGCTTGCTTAGTTAGTTGCCACGAAGGCGACAAGAGAAGCTTAAAAATCCATGTCGCATTAGAATAGCCAAACCTTGACCACAAGCTAGGCATCAACAATTTATCACAATTCGCAGCGAAACTTCTCGAATTGTAACAAATGGTTGATGTCAATGCACCAAACATAAAATCTTTATAAGAAGATGCTTAAACACAGAATTTATACGAAAGGACAGAAGTGATGAACGTGTAGCCGAACATCATCTCCTCACGACGCTGGAATAGTAACTAAGAACTAAAGGTCGGGTTTGAAACTAATCAGGCAACCCGTAACTCTCATGAGTATTTCGGTTTGTAAGTAAAAGCAACTCACAAACTAACTAATTTGCAAAATTTTCTATTATATTGTTAACTTGCTTGCTTCAAAAGTTAGCAATTGCTTTCAATTTCGTCGCGTGTTTCGTTAGCTTGTGATAGAAAATTCAAGGTTGTTACGTAACTGTCATTTTAAAAATATCAAAATCAATCGACTGGACATAAAGTAGAATTACAGTTCTATAAGTTTTCTACTGCACACATTTAATCCTCAAAACCATAAAACCGTTTTATTTTACTCAACTATTTTATCTTTTATAGTAATTCAGGATCCCAGCACCATTCATAAATATTTGATTTGACTTTAATCCACTGGACTAATAAATAGGATTGGCAGCAGCTCGACTGTTATTAACGTGAACAATTCTATTAAAATCGACAAGTTTTAATAGAATACTTCAATTATTTCTTTTTAGCAATTATGTTTTTCTCTTTACAGAATACTGGGTTAAAATTAATCGAAAAGCTTTTTCTGTCACTTCGCCCCTTCAGGAAGAGTAGTACTTTTTCCCTTGATGAAAAGTACCCTATGTCCTTCTCTGTACCTCTGATAATGTGTATGCAATTTCATGAAGATCGAATAGTTAAGTCGTGAAAGCTTAATAAACAAACAAACAAACTTACATCTGCATTTATAATATTAGTTTATTTTTAGGGAAAACTAAGCTTGTGTCTTTTATAAGATAGATGTGTTATATGGTATGTCTTATGAGATAAGAGACATTCATATCCCATCCCGATCCATCTCCGAAAAAATCTTTCTTTTTTATTTGTCTTAAATGCAGCATGGTCAAGTCCAAGAAGGCATATTTCACACAGCTATAATACGAGTATTACATTCTTAACCCATTTAGAATTGGCATGAGCATTTTCCATAGCAAATATTTAAATGCTAATTCATATGAAATATTAAGTACAAGCCTAGTATTATGGGTATTCAATCGTCACGTTGTAGCGCATATTATATTTATATTGTGTTCAAACAAATCAAGATTACCCTCTAGTTCTTGCATACGAGATTTTACACTTGGCTGATTTACCCTCGAGAGTTTCACGAATGTATTTTTCATTGTAAGCTAGCTAGCTTTAGGCAATTGGCTGTAAATTAGAAGGCACTTAAATATAAACTAAAGAAAATTCAAATACGTAAGCAGAGAAGGGCTTCTTATCCCAACATCAGACGTTAAATTCGACTGAGGAAAAGGGTTACTCTAGGCCTAATAAATAAGGGATCTCGAGTTGTACATTTTCGCGTTAATGGTGTACGTAAATAACCCACTATCCTGAGGTCCCATCGCCTTCAGCTTTCAATCTTTCTGCCTAACTACATTAAGTAGCCAATCGTGCAAATATAAACAAACCAACTTGCATTTGTAATATCTAAAACGTAAAAAAATAAATAGGCTACGTACTAGGTACAAATGTATTAATTTATATAATGGGTGCTAGATACTTATTTTCCGGAAGACAGCTTAATAATAATTTGTTTTAAATGCATTTAATTATTATAATTAAAAACCTCCTTAGGAGAATAAACGTTCTTCTTTACGTCAAGTTAACTCAAACACAGAGATTGACCCTACTTAGATGTGATTAATTTATTTATGCCTATTGTCGATATGACAGCCAAAAGTATTTCTGTTAACAAGGATGCGCAGAAAAGTAAAGTAGGTAAGTTTATAATTATTCCTACGAAAGGTATTAAAAAGTATTTAGTCGTATAACCCATAGCACTACTACACATATGTACGTAGCTATAAAAGTTCGTGTATCGTCATAAAAATATACAGTTATCAGTTTCGAGTTTTATTTATTTTCTAGATTGACTGATTGATGATTTCTTATACTGCATTTTTTTATTGAGGATCGGATTTCGTTTGTCCGTAATGTTACGTGATGTAAAGCGAAATTTTCGACAATAGAGCACGCTTACATAAATGGACCTATTCACTCATTACTTGAATATACCCAGATTGAGATACGCTATAAGATTATCTAGACCAGGAATCCGTAGGTAATATAAAAGTTTCAAGATCTCCATTTATCTAGACAAATAAATATTATTCTAAGCGCACGTCAGTCCTACTGACGCGGTTATTTTTCTTTGTTTCTTTTGATATCCCGCTACAATGTTTGTCAATATCAATCAGGAACTTGTCGGGAGAATCTAGACAAATGGCGATCGTCTAGCAATACTAACTTATACACGTCATTTATTTCATAGTATATGTTTTTTACACTACCAAGATGGTAAAAAATGCAGTTTGTCAACTTGGTGGTATTCAAAAGTCGTTGACCTGTCTAATGGTTAGCTGTTTCTGTAGCCATAACTGTATATAAAGATAAAAGTATTGTTTGAAGGCTGGCATAAGTACGCTGCTGAAGGAATCAAGAGTACTAGCAGTATTACTTCGTGTCATCACATACGAAAGGATAATAGTGACACACATATCTGCTTGTCTCATTTTCATCTTAACTAAAGTGGATCGGCAACGCCCTAGGAGTAGCACTACCCGTGCTAATGAGAAGCTAATAGGTTAAGCAGGTATCGTATTAACAGAGCCAGCTCATTCATACCGTCACAGATTGGCCATGGTTACAGCGGGCGCTTTCATGTAAAAATATCGTATCTAGTTGACAATCGATCATCAAATCGGTAATCGATTTACATGAGTAATAACTATTGTAGTTAAAATACTCAATCGTCACGATTCGTATGGTATGGTCAGGTGCAAAAGTCGAGTAGCAATTTTAAAAAGCGATAGAATCACAACAAGTTTTACTTACGACCTATTTCAATAAAATAATTTCACACGTACACATAAACCCACCTCACTTATACTGTCGCCTGTTCTAATTATGATAGTGAGTAGTAATTTCAAACCAACAAATAAGTGATGTTATAGCTGCGTTCGTAATAGTGCGATCTAAAATGAAACGCTTATTGGTTTGATCCCCAGGAAGTAATAATCTTTTTGTATCTTTTCATTAAATTAGAAACATCGATGACTTGTTACTTTACTTTAAAGACTTATTTAAACTGCAGTTTAATTTTAAAAGGTGGATTTAAAAATATAATAATTTCTTACTTGAATAGAATTATGTGATGTTGTTGGTTGGTGATCTCTGTTACGAGCGTTTGTGTCATTATTATTGCAATTATTTTTTTAATATTTTGAATGAATGTCTACATTTAAAATGCAAACTAATATAAATATTGAATAAAGGGCAAATATATGGTATAATTAAGGGCTTAATATATCTTAAATTGCCGACGAATCTGGACTAAACTCTAGTTATTTTTAAATGTTATGTTATGGTATTGTGATTTACGATTTCGCTGGTAAGGAATCGCTATCTGCGATTATGTCATAAGATTTTTGATATTATTTGAGAGAAATACTGTAAGTTGTTGGGTGAAACAATTTGAAGAAGAAGGGAGCTTAAAAAGTCGGACGGGAAGTGGAAGACCGCTTCTTATTAACCAAACTCAGCGAAGATGAATGGTGAATGCTTATGAATCAAAGGGTATCATACTGACGAGACCATTGTGAACTATGTTATATTGCGACCTCCATGCATAGACATCTCTTGAGCTGTATTAAGAACAATGGAAGTCACACTAAATATTAAACAAAGTTATTTCAAATAGGTGTAACGTGGTGGTTGACGATGTTAGAATTAAGGTTAAGTTTCAATCCTTTTTTCTTTGTGAAAAAGAATAATTAAGCTACAACCTTAATTGTCATTACAATTGTAAAATATTAATTATAAGTATATATATATATATATATTTTGACATTGTTTTTTATAATGAAATATTTTTGTTATAAATTGAATAAAATTTTGTTTTGCTGAATTATAATTTGCATTATTTATTTATTTATTAAAAATAAAAACGAAATGTGATTTTTTAGTAATTAAACTAATTCTGATAAATAATAATTATTATAATAATAAAATAATTTAATTTTTAGTTTTAATTCCTAAAAAGACACTTTTGTGTTTTTTTATCACTCTAGCGTAATAAGTAGAGAAAAATAACTTTCATCTTTATTATTTGAAAATTTCAGTAATAAGAAAACAAAAAGTGGCAGTAGAGGTCCCCAGGATTTGAACAATCGTCATTATATTTTAGTAACAAAGTGAGAAGACTCGTTGACCGCTCCACTATCGCAACCTGCGATACAATAGGAAAATTTAAGCATTAATTGTAAATGCAGACTAACAGAGGCACTGTTGTTGAATATAAGGGATAGTAGTTACTATAGTTATATATACAAGAACTCGTTTTTGCCTTGCACACATGCGCATGAGAACTTCACCTGCTATCATTACATTTAATAATGTTTCATTGTTTGCGTTAAAATATCACACACACAAAGATATTCGCTCGGATCAATATGCGAATGTGTACCTTACGATGCTACTCGACTTTTGTCTTTGACCGTACATTCGACAGGTAATCTGCTCATACTAATAGAGCAATTGTAGTGTACGCTTTCCGAACCGAACTCATGTTCAATTGCGATGCAATTTACAGCTCAACGAGAAACCATTATTTATTGGCTGCCGTTATGAGTTCTGACTCCGAACAATCTGTTATTGTCGCTACGGTGTAAAGGCTATATGATTGGCACAGTTGTTGTTTGAGTGTTTACTTTGCTATCAATATAGTACACCGAGCATAATATGCAGATAGATTGCTTCCAATAGTGACTTGGCTATGGTTCCTATACAAAATGTATTATCTTTGTAGTTTCACCTATTTGATATTTCAATAGATCTTTCAAATTAACTTTTTCAATGGTTCCATTGAATACTCGCCAAAAATAAAACGGATAAAACTAAATTGTTCTAAATATAGATTTATTTTTTACATAATTATGTTCTTAATTATATTAGAAGCAATCTATATATTGTAACAGGGTGATGCTATTAACGCGAAAGACTTTTTTTTAACTACCACCCTGTGGCGTTCATCTTTGGCGACAAGATTTTACAATTCGTATTTTATTCGTACTCCAGCTAGGCCAAAATGCTTTTGTTAGGAGTAAGCTCACGTTGGTAGTACAATAGGTAGGATTCGAACCAGCGATCTTTGAATCGCAAGTTTAAACCCATGTACTAGTCTACCGCCGGTTTTGAAAATCGTTAGTGTAAAAGAAACGAAACCTTTTCGAATTGCTCTCGGTTAGTAGAGGAAGACTTAGGTGAACGTTCAATAATCAGATCGGCAATATTTTGGAGAAAGACTAGATTAATAGTACCTTAAATCGACGAACATATACGAATAGCGTAATAAGATTGAATAAAGTAAGAATGCAATCCAGAACGGTAGACGCTTAGTTTTCGAGAAACAGGCGTGGTGTGTCTATAAATGTATATTATCAGGTTTCGTTAGACGTCAGCTATCTATAAACATGACAGTGACAAACAGACATGTATGGCGTAGTGGTTTAAGTGATCGTCTCGCCATTACCATTGCGCCGAGTGTTATGGGTTCGATCCCCACACGGGACAATAATTTTTATGATCCATAAATTATTGTTCTTTATGTTCATCGTATGAAGGTTAGTAAAGCGATACAGTAATAACCACTACTACGGGAGAGGCCTTTAAAAAACAATTATAAACCTCAAGAATCACATGATCTGCCCCCTTAAGCACTTCATTTGCCGTACAAATACTAAATAACAATTCGTCCTTTAAGAAAAATGCTAAGCTCATTCTAATTAAAAATCGCCGTTTCTTTCTTCTCCCCTTTTATTGTCTCGTTTTAATACAAGACATATAATTGTCTTCTTTTATAACAATAGAAAACTGTTTTGTGCAATAAGATTACCTGAAACCATTTAACAACTAAGCTTTGTATAGTTTGAAATATTTACCTGTATAAAACTAATTTAAACTGAATTCGTACGAAAAGAAAAAATATTTTGTAATATATGTGGCGTAATTTCAGCATAAGTTAATTTTAACGCCCTAACTAATCCTTACTGACATTATAAATGTTTGTCTGTCTGTTTGACTTTCACGACCAAACCACTGACCCCATTTTTATAATATTTGCAATGAGATAGAAGGATCGATCGATAGATCCTGGGGAATGCCATAGACATTTTATTCCGGTATGCGATCCCGTGGGATTCACGCTGGCCAAAACAAGTAGGTATATACATACATATATGCGTATGTTTGTCTTTCACGCTTTCACGCCTCATTTACTTGACCGATCATCATGGAATTTCGTATAGACGCTATATCGGGTACAAAAAAGGACAAACAGTGCTTTTCATCCAAAAAAAAGGATTGTTCCCGTTCTTTTTTTTTATACTCTAATAGACTTGCGTTTGACCGCGATCTCACCTGATCTTAAGTGCAGATGCAGTCGACGATGGAGCACGCTTGTTAATTTCTGTTATTATTTATAAAATAAATTGACTACACGGATGGCTTAATAGTTTAAGTGACCGCCTCGCCACTGTCACTGCGCTGAGTGTTGTGGGTTTAATCCCCTAACTGGACAAAATGTTATGCGATCCACAGAAGGGCGCGAGATGTATTTAAAAAATACTAGTAGTATATTGCAGTTATCAAGTGAAAATGCTATTATGATTCGAACCTCCAATTATTTATTGTAGATCCAATATATTCACTTCTTTTACATTCATCGTGATTTTAACATACATACATACTTACATAGATTCACGCTGGTTACCCAGAGGAGTAGGATTTTACCACTAACCAAACATGGCAATAAAATAAAAACCATGTCGATAAAACACGATGATACTTACAATATTGCAAAAATAATGAAAAATATATTTTATAAATTGAATATTCAAGTCAGGCGCACTCACTATTTGCAAATCGAATAAAACGGCACCGAGTGTAAACAGAGAAATGTGAATTGAATTAAATCGAGAATAAAGCATCGAATGGTTTAAAAACATCACGGTTAAAACACAAACAGTTGAAATTTTCAATAATTCCCATTTGCACGGAACTGTTTCACGTGGCGACGTACACTGTAGAGCATTTTAATGGGCACCGCAAATTGCCTTGAGTGCTTCCACTGGCACTGGAATGAATGGCTCGTATCTTTATGTACGTTTTTTTCATTTGGTTCGGCAGGCTATGCGATTTTAATTGACCAATTATTTTTCATCTTAAGCGTATAAAAGGGGTAAATGTGCATCGAATAGTGATAATGGCAGCTAATTTGGTATGCTAAAGATGTTAATTGAAGTTGTAGGTTTTGGTTATAGTTTTCGTAATGTAATGTAGCATCACAGCTATATTCTAAAAGTGGATTTCAGAAGAGTATTTGCAAGTCAAATTAAGGTCCCACGTAATAGGGGGAATCTATTTCGTCTAACAGGCCCGATACCTATTTTCATCATGATGATCTCGGATACATCTTACCTGACCCTACAGATCGACCTCACAATATATACCTGAATACTTACGATTTTCAATTTAGACAACCGTTAAAGTAACCGATTACCACCCAAATATTTTAATATAAAGAGATTAAAATATTTGGGTGGTAATCGGTTACTTTAAGGGTAAGGGCAAAGAAAATAATGGCTGTTTAATGGTATTCGGATAGGTGGTAACAAAGGTTACCACCTATCCGAATATCATTAAACATCCAGTATTTTCTTTGCAACCTGAATGCTAAAGTTATCATCAAAGTACTTACTACCTTTATCCGAAGCTATTAGATGTATAGAGTTGTCGCAGTATTGCATTATCTTCCACACGTGTCTATAAGCCGACGCGAGCGTGAATTAATTTGGCTATAAAGCTTTGTCTATTAATTACGTTTTACCTGTTCACTTACTAGTATAAACCACTCAACTTATGACCACGATCAGTGCAACCTGGGTTAATTCCCGTTACGAATTATATATATATATATATGTATACATATATATGTGGACGAAAATATTGCATTTCGTGTATATTCAAAAGCGCGGCTTGTAATCGTTAACTTGTTGACCATTGAACAGCGCAGTTTTCAGTTGACTGTGACTTGATTGCACAATTGATTTTATAATTTAAATTATAACGAGTGTTTAAACGTGACTACATTGTTACTTAACAATGTTAAGTCTCATATGAAACAATAAAGGTATACTTTTATTCTATATTTTAAATATTGATTAGTAATATCAATATTCCAAATATAATATCGCAAAATAAAGTACAAGGCGAACCGAACTTTCTCTTGTATTCTTACCAATTCTAGTGGCTTAAAATTTAAAGAAAATGCTAAATATTGAAATGTTTTCAGTTGAACTACTGATGCAATTTTTTCTATGTAGATACTATGTTCAAGAAAAATTGTCTAAAATCAATTATTTGTTATGTGAGAAGATTAATAAAGTTCAGGTTCAGTAAAGGTTTTCTATGTTATTAAAAGTTAGTTTTTGTAAACGTACTCTACCTGGTAGTAAGTGTTCTGCGTGACATTTTACGTTTTTTTCATTTCATTTCATTATTTTTTCTTGGTGCATGCATTAACGCTTTCCCTCTCTGCGGGGGCGGGCGGAGGGGTTATGTCGCCGGGGTAACAGAAAGATGTTGAAAAGATAATGGACCTCCCGGAATACCGACTAAACCTACCACGAACGTTGACAAAACCACTATCGACGGGGCCGCGCGAATCACTTGCACATACTGTTGCGACCCCGCCGAAGTTTCGGCCCGCCGTATGAAACGGCAGGCCACTACACGATAAGACCTACCCTATGGTCACTTCTTAATAAAGCCCTACTGTCCCCCCCCCTCCCCGTAGAGGGGAGACGGACTCGATACTGAGGCGCACGTGGGAACACACACGCCACCTCTCGGACCTGGTGCTGAACGGGTGGTGGGCAGGCCCACGAAGCCCACCACCCAGGTCAAACCTCAGGGTGGCTGGAGGTCGTCTCGCGCCCTCCGGCACCCGGCTCTGCGGTTGGGGAGAGGGTTTAAACACTCCCTCTCCCGCTCCACCGCCTCCTTGATTAAAATGACTTCCTCACAAAAGGAGGCAACGGCGTTATGTCATTTCTCGCTTGATACAACATTCAACTACTCTCCGTTACCACGTGGACTGCATGGGTACATTAGTTTTATTTTTACCCTTCTATATTTTGCTTTTATATAATAATAATAATAATATATATTATATTTTATATAATAATATATAATTAATTAAAATATCCCTAACAATGTAGATTAAGTTTTACATTGAAATTAATACCAGTAAAATACCATATATTACGAATAACGCTCACAACCAGTTAGGCTGTATGCTTATTGGCCACTAAAAATATTGTAATATTGTGATGTTTTCGGTGTCCAATGTACTTCATATATCTGTAAAACAAGACAAAGCTATCTTAAATATATCTCAAATGTTATAATTCCATAAGGAATAATATCTGAATTAATTTTTTGTTTTAAACATAAGGAACCCACTTATTCCTTGCATATCAAATTTTCGAATAATTTTGTCGAATCAGCAATCGATTTTCGATTTTAATAACAAAATTCACCCAAGGCTCACGTAGGCACACGAATATACTTATCTGTATTTTAATTAAAACTCGTATTCGGCGTAATTAATGACACGTGTCTATGCGATACACGTTTCAGCCACGCATACACCTATTATAAATATGTGTGATCGTTATTATGAGATTTCGGGATCCAAGACAAAGGTAACTGTTTTTCATATCAGTCATTTCTTGTTATCTGTAAGTGTACACTAGTCTCTGCCTCTTTCATCTGTGAATCTAAAGTATGAAGAAGTATGGGTGATACACTTTCCTGATTTAGATTACCTTGACTACGAGTAGGTACCTTGATTGCGCAGAGATAGTGAATGCGACAACACGATTTGGATTCGATTCCTGGATTAGGCAAAGTGATATTGGGTTTTCCTGTCAAGAAATTCTCGTAGCAGCACAAAGTCTAGAAATGTCACCGAGTAACAACAATATGCTCGCCACCTATGATGTGGAAGTTCCAACAAAACAAAAACCATAGCGGTGTTTAACACACCTCTGCCAACCTTTTCAGGAATACAGGCGTGGTACAATTTTGCTTCACTCTTCGGTTATATGCAATTATATTATGCATAAGCAATATGGCGCCACAAATTTGCAAATCAAATGAAAAATCTCTGTCGTATCAACAAAAGCGAGGAAGGAATCAACGATATTCAAATTTAATCAGTAGCTCGGCATCATTAAAGCAAAGACACGGACTTATAAGAACTTCGAATATACTGACTTGAAAAGTTCAACCAATCGATTAAATAATAATATAATAATAATAATATTCTACCACATACACACAACACCTTCTATTAAATGAACTTCATATTAAGTAAAGCACTCCAAAAAAAAGGTATCGTACATCTTTTTTTGAAGTCTGAGAATAAATGCCCGTAAGCGTTTTGTTTCAATCGGTAAAGTAGATAAAAGCGATTTCAATAATTTTATTGGTATGTTTAGCTTTATTTTTTTCATATTCATAATATCTTATTTCTCAAGATACAAAAATATCTATCAATTTAAAAAGCTTACTGCTATTGTATAATGAGAATAAAATCAAATGAAGAAAAATAATCCTAAACTTAAATTGAAACGCCAATAATAAACTTTATTCATAATGTTATTTAAAATGCATATAATTTAATAGATTAAAGTGGCAAATTTGAATAAAGCTTAGCTTGGTTAGCAGTTACTGTTACCGACCCTTTAAAGGCGAAATCGCTGTATTGCCAGCGTACGGCACAATGATTACGTTTCCTTTGCGAACACTATAGCGCCTCCGTAACCAGCCTAGGCATCAAGTTCAACACTGAAACATGACAGGCCTGAAAATGTTTACCTATAACTTCAGCCCGACCGAAAAAAAGTCACAAGACAGTTTCTTTGGCTTTCTTGCTTTCTAAATTACATTACTTCTTCGTGACTCCTTCATAAAGCAGTCCTATGCCTCATGATTTGATTTATGACAATCAAGATGTTACATACTGAAATTAAGGACGAATAACGACGTAAATGTGTTTCACGGTACGAACAGCTAGTCTGTAACTTCGATATTTACATTTCATAGTAGGGCTTCTGGTTTTCTGTCTGCGATCCTCTATTATATTAATTAGGTGATTGTTCAGTCACCAACAGTGCTACTCCAGTTTGAGCGAAATCTTAGATTTAAGTATAGATCTGGATGTACTCTATCTTCTTTTAGCTGTATATCTCTATGTGTCTGTCTCGTTCGTAGATAAAACAAATATTAATTTCTATTAAAGATATTAATTGTGGTAGAACCTTTAGTCAAGAAACTCAAGACAGAAATAGTTTAAGTAGTTAAAAATACCTTCAAATTTAAATAATTAAATAAAAAATAGTGTCTCCAGATCTTGTAAAAAAGCTCTTGCAACAAAAACATCTCACTAGTATCTTCAAAGGAACTGTTGATAATAAATAGTATTCGTAAATGATAGACCTTCCTCCAATCAATTACTCAAAGTTTCTTTCACTTCAAGTTAGAAAGTCTGATTGGCGCTAAAGAGAGATACTCTACTGAGCACTAATACTTTTAAATGCTCAAATGTTAACCCTATAATCGCTGAATTTCGTGCTCGATTTACTTCGTTTGTAGATCAATTGTCGTTAACGACGCTGAAAGGAACTCTTTAGGGTTGAATAGTAAAATTAAAACGTTTGATATTCAATTAGTCGCGCATCATTTGCAAAGCATTTATATTTTAGTTTGTGTTTTTCTGTTTAAAGTTTGGTTCGTGTTCATTTAAATAAAATAATTTATATAGAATCACACTTTTATATTACTGTAGAGTATATAGACATAATTATATTTACACCCATATTGAGCCAAATATGCAGTGGCGATACCTTGATATTATTAGTCCAAAATCCTAACCTTACTCAAATGTTTCATCTAGAACACATAATAGCGTATTGAACTCAATTTAGTGACAACATGCCTTTGAGGTATTTTCGTTGAGAGTTCATCCATACAATTAAATATGGAAACTAAATTGAAGAATGATATATGGCTTAATTATTATCTAATACACAAATAATTAAGGTTCCTAATCGGAGACGAGTAAAAAAACCCTGGATTACGATTGGTCTTCTGAGGTGCATGAGAAACAGAGACAAATTACACTTAAAGCATAGGAAATACCCTAATGACGAAACTATAAAAATCACTTACCATAGGTACCGAAATTTTTGTAATCTCCTAACACGTAAGATAAAATACAACTACGAACAATCATTATTGAAAACTGCAGCACAAACGAATACAAAAACTCTTTGGGATACAATAAAAAAAGTTACACACTATGATAAAAAATCGAATACAACCTTGGATCTTTTATCAAATTGTAACCCTATTTCTGCAGTGAATAACATTAATTCATTCTTTGCGTCAATTGGAAAATATCTAGCCGACAGAATAAACACCCGTATTACTCCAAATCCCCCACAGCCTACCTTCTGCCCTTCCTCATTCGCCCTAACTCCCACCTCTGTAAAGGAGGTTAGTAACCTAATACTGGGTTTAAAGAAAGCCAATACATCAGGCCGTGACAACATTTCAGGGACTTTCTTAAAACGGTACCATCACATCTTGGTGCCTCCTCTAACATACATCTATAATCAAATGTTTAGCACTGGTGTTTTTCCTGAGGCACTTAAACGCGCAGAAGTTATACCGGTCTATAAAAGTGGTGACAGAGGCTGTGTCAATAACTACAGGCCAATTTCTATTCTACCCACCATATCTAAAATGGTGGAGAGACTTTTAAATAAGCGTTTAGTTGACTTTCTCGAAACTAAGCACCTCTTGTCGCAATCCCAATTTGGTTTTAGAGCAGACACCTCAACCAATGAGGCTGTTCATGCACTCACAGACCATATTGTAGATAAACTCGACAAAAGGAAGAAAGTTATTGCTATATTTTTAGATCTTGCTAAGGCTTTTGACACGGTCTCTGTCCCACTTCTTCTGGACAAACTTGAAAAGCTGGGTATACGCGGTGTTCAACACCAACTATTCACAGATTACTTAACCAACAGACAGCAAAGAGTGAGGGTTGGTGAATTTATTAGCGATGATTTGCCTATCGCTTTTGGCGTACCGCAGGGCAGCGTGCTTGGCCCGACGCTCTTTCTCACCTTTATAAATGACTTGTGCAATCTCCAATTATATAACGGTAAAATTGTAACTTTCGCAGATGATACCGCGTTGATTTTTCATGGCGACAATTGGCAAGACACTTTTACTAATGCTCAGTTAGGCTTTAATACCGTGTCCACATGGCTCCAGGGAAATGGACTGACACTTAATATAGATAAGACTAAGTATATACCCTTTTCTTTAAAAAATATTCCAACAAAGACACTTAGCATCTACAAAATTATTGCTCACTCCTGCTTTCCAGACCAGCCTTGCCACTGTAACCGCCTTGAGAGTACTTCTCACATCAAATACCTCGGCGTCGTAATTGACAGTACCCTTAGTTTTAAATACCATATTGACCTTTTATCATCCCGAACTCGGAAACTAATTTTTATATTTAAAAACTTGCGTCATGTTGCTTGCTATAAAACGATAAAAATGGTGTACCTATCACTATGTCAGTCGATATTGTCGTATTGTGTGTCCGTGTGGGGTGGAGCGTCCAAGGTCAATTTGCTGAAGGTCGAAAGAGCTCAAAGGGCTGTCCTTAAGGTCAGTCTTTCTCTACCCTTCTTACACCCTACAAGGGATCTTTATCAACTCGCCGATGTCCTGACGGTGCGCCAATTGTACATTTCTAGTGTCGTATTGAGGCAACACTCTCTGCTAACGTATGTTCCTCAAGTGACCGAAAAGCGTCTCAAACACAGAATTCCACAAAAGTTCGGTCAACGATGGACCACAAGTTTATCGGGGAAATTTTTTGGATTTGCAGGCAATTTTCTTTATAATAAACTGAACAAAAAACTGCATATACACGGTCTCACTAAATATTGTTGTAAGAAAGCTGTTACATCGTGGTTAAAAACTCTTAGCTATGACGATACCGAAAATTTATTACACATTCTCTCCTAATATACACACACTCACACACACACTCACACAAACACACACACGCACACAAACACACACACACCCTAAGTTATACACACTTGCATGCTATTTCTTTATTTTTTTTATTATATCATTTATTTTATTATATCATTTATTCCCCTCACGTATAATATGCACCTCATTACTTTTTCGACACCTACGTCATCATGACACATATCCAGAGTAAGGAGAGGCTGGTAATCTGTCATACAGGTTTCTACCTAGTGCAGATACCAGTCTCTCACACAGATTCACCCTATGTCATGTAAATCTACTTTTAAGTTTTTATCATTATTGTAATTTCTGTGTGAGAGAGAATAAATAAAGATTATTATTATTATTATATTATTCCTCATGACGTAGACATTTTTCTGTAATTGTTTAAAATTGTTCAGTCTTAAATAAATCAACCATATTAATTCATAAGTCACATAAGTCTATCAGATAAAAATGTCTATTTCGTTAGAATTAGCCCCTTATCCTTAATTTAGAACGGTTTTAGTTTAGTCAGAGGACCGACTGCTAATATCATGTATCATTGCATGATATTCATTTATTTTATAGATAAAGCTAACAGTATGATATTTGTAATCATATGTAAAGTATTCTTACTTATTTGTCAGTGCAAAGCAAATGGTATCTAGGATTTTGTACCTGAACTTAAATCTACGTACCATTCCCTTAAGTCACATAAAAATGTCTCTAAACATATCTAAAACATAGATATTACAAGTACTGAAATCAGGCACTACACATTACAAGTATCGACAAACAATTATATACTCTATTACCTCATGATAAAGTACAGAATAGCTAATGTATAGTTTGGTGGATCAGAGTGCGATTGGCGGAGACAGGCACTCCCATCTTCGTCGCAACTTCAAATGTCTCGGCACGTAGGATTGTTTGCTCTTAGTGCATAAATCTGTCGGTTAAGCCGGGATAGGAACAGTACTTACAACTCCCTATAGTTGAAAACCAAGCGAGGTATCTAAGACTTAGATGTAAGGGACTACCGCAGAGAATACGGAGAGTGTTCTAGAACTAATAAAGTCACGTGTCTCGAATCTTTCTGTTTATTGCGTTTGATATAAAGCATTTGTATGCAATGTATCGGCTTTATTCATTCACTTCATTTAATATTTATGTGTAGTAAAGACGTTTGTCTTCAAGATATATTCTTGTTTTCAGATGAACGTATCAGTGTAAATGTGTGTTGACGCTTGTATTGATTTACCACATTAATATTTTATTCATACGTCGCTCTTATGTAGCTATATTATATGGCAGTATTTGATGCTAATCTATTCATGAGATTTATGTGGACAACGAACATTGTATTTTATAGTTCGCCAATATACGAACAGAATTGAAGTATATTTCGTCCGCTCAAAATAACAAAACTAACACTCAGCCTCAGTCTCTCCCCGTATACCACCAAAGTGTTAGATGATTTCATCTTCTGTGATTTTAATGCTATTTATTAAAGAGCACCTTACTACTTTTAAGAATTCCGCAAAGGAAAAACTAATAACACTTACCGTACCGTGATGTTTTCTTTAGACCTCAATCGGCCGAAATCTTAAAAAGCCGTCGACAAATATGACTTACAATAATAATCGTATCCCTATGGATAGGCAGATATATGTCACACTAATATTTTGCCAACTTTGTTTTTAAGTCATTACGTAACGTACTACGTAATTATTGGCGGGTACAATTTCTTGACAAAATACCTTTGCTGGACCCGTGAATTAAAGCACAGCAGTCACATATGCTACCGCAGTGACACCGAAGCAATTAAAAATACACTACTTCAATTTCTGATATTTTATAATAACGACGTTTTTTTAGAAACGGGTATTTAATCGATATATCGATAGTAAATATGATACGTGTGTGACAACAAACATTGTTGAACTTTAGTTTCCAACTATAAAGAATTTTTTTGTTGATTATTTGAAACTAACTGTGGCTGCAGTTTCATCCGCGTTAATTATTATTGCGCCGCCTCTGTTGGTCTTAGCATGATGTTATATATCCTATAGCCTTCCTCGATAAACAGGCTATCCAACACTAAAATAATTTTACAATTTGAACCAGTAGTTCCTGAGATTAATGATTTCCACCCGCCATCCTACCATCTTCAGCTTTATAATATTAGTATAGATTTAAACATACTTACTGAATAAACAAGTTATATTTAAGTTACAATTATAGATATTTAAGTTTACCTAGCGGCAAAATAGTTTCGTACGCAGATGACACCGCTCTTCTCTTCTCCGCCGACACAAATGAGGCAGTCCTTAAAAATGCTCAGCGTGGATTCGATGTGGTAAATAAATGGCTTAGAAATAACTTACTTACATTAAATACTGATAAAACCAAATTCATTAAGTTTAACATGCGCAATCAACAAGATCATTTAAGTAATATTCGACTATATGCACACCATTGTAACAACACCATTAATGATGATTGCACATGTTCTGCAATCCTTAATGCAACTAACATTAAATATCTGGGGGTTATAATAGATCACACTCTTTCATTTAAACAACATGTAGCCGCTTTATCAAGCAGACTTCGTAAATTAATATTCGTTTTTAAAAAACTGCGTTATATCGCAGACAATAATCTTATTATACAGATCTATAAGGCACTATGCCAATCCATTATTCAATACTGTATTACCTCATGGGGAGGCATCGCAAAATCGGTTATTCTTCCAATTGAAAGAGCACAAAGAGCACTCCTAAAAGTAGCTACACATCGACCTTTTCGCTACCCCACATGCCTTTTGTATCAAAATTCTAAAGTACTAACAGTCCGGCAGCTTTTTATAATGCACACTGTACTCAAACAACATACTACTCTTGATTATAACCCGGAACTTACTAACACTAAACGACGGAAAGATATCGTTTGTACTACTCAGTCTCAATCTAAGTATATTTTTACCAATAGGTTTTTCTCATTTTTAGGTTCTTTTCTTTATAATAATATAAACAAAATAACTGCGATTTATGACAAAAATTATGCTAACACTAAGCAATTAGTTCAACAATATTTACAAACCTTGAACTACGATCAAACAGAAAATTTGATGACTGTTGTTCAATAAGTGTTACGCAATAAAATAACTCTTTAAGTCGTCATAGTTTTCACTTAGTTTATAATATAATTCGTAAGTTTTTATATACAAAGAATAATGTTTTATAAGTATTGTTTTAGAATTTATATCTTTATTAGATAGTATGTGCCCTTAATGCCTGTGGCACAGGTTTACCCTAGTACAGGCACCCCTTATATATTACCTTTACAATGTAACCTAAGCTCTGTATCAATTTGTACCAATTTAAGTTGAATAAATGATTATTATTATTATTATTATTATTATTATAGAGGAACTTTGTTTAAAATACGACTGGCATAAACACACTTGACTAGTCTAATTGAATAGTTGTAAAACTAATTGCAAGTTAATAAAGAGTGAAAATAACTTTACAGGACTTGAAATTGATATAAAGACATAATTTCATTAAAAACTGAATTTAAACCACAATTTAGATTCTGAATAAAACTCCTGCTGGTACAATCTATCCACGACAGAGCGAAATGCTAGTCTCGTCTAGAAGACATTTAAACAAAGATATAAAACTTTATCTGAGGTGCATCTGGGATCTAGCAATAATGAAAATGGCCCTAGGGAAGTAAGGTAGTACAGGAGTAGCTATCAGACAATCGAACATGAAATCCCTTTTTCCCTAAACGTGCTCTACCCGACTCATCATTTACTTTTATTAGGATTTATGCATTGAATTCTTTGAACTCTGCAGTACTTTTATTGAATCTAAGGTATTTGAATGTTCGTCTAGAATTCGAAGGTCAGTGTACTCTTAAAACAATATTATGTTATTTGAAACTGGATGTCGCAGATATTTCATTAAAAATATCACTGTCTGCATACAAAGTTTTAATGTTGAAGCTACAAAATCAATACTTTAAATATTTTTACATATTATCACTTCCATTCACTTATGCAAGCAGTACAGCGATAACTATATAATTATTTAGAGAGGAGACAAGGCCTCTACTCGGAAATTGACGTTACATGGCTGAGATTGGTGATGGACGATTGCTAAGCAAAATATTTGTGCAATCGATTAAGTTGTTCTTTGAGTATAAATCAATTAGTCAGTCTGTTTTGAGCGCTGTCGTTTCTATTGAAAAAGCGCTTTACACTGCACGAAATTTCATTCCAATTTTCGATTTTATTTGAATTTAATGTAGCAACGAATATATCGACGTTGGATTTTAGAATTGTACCACTAACAAATTATTAGTCGATTTCTGTTCGATTACTATTGCGCGCTGTTATCTTAGTACTAATAGTAACATCTACTTTTAATCACAAAAGAATTTGAGCTAACCAAAAATAGTTAGTAGTAGAAATGTGCTTTCTACTACGTGTAGTAGACTTACATATTTGTAAGCATTGTATAATTACTATTGTCACGCCAATAAAGAATCAATCAATCAATCAATCAGCTCACCGCAGTCCACTGCTGGATATAGGCCTCAATAAAGAATATAACATACAAAATGATTTTGAAAACTCTATTTAATAGAAAATAAATATCCTGACGTTGGACTTACTTCGATAACAAATTTCTTACAACTGACGTTTAAGTATTGCTAAAGAGAACGTTTAAGATAATATATTAAGTCACGGCGCAATAGTACACTTAACACCTGCAATTAAATATGATTCTAATTAATATTATAAATACGAATGTGAGTTTGTTTGTTTGTAACGCTTTCACGGCTGAACTACTCGGCTTCGACCGATCATCATGAAATTTAGCATACTCGTTGTCAAGTATACAAAACAGCACATAGAGTCCTTTTAACCAGAAGAAAAGTACTGTTTAATTGTATGTCATGGCACACGAACGTTTATGACAGCAAGTTAATCTTAGTAAGTCGTAAGTTAAAAAACAAGCAAGCGTGGATTTTGGCTCACAATGTTGCGCGCATTTCTTTCTCTTATACTCTTGCGATCCAGACTTAACGTCATATTACCGAACTGAATGTAAAGATAACCTAATGATTTAAATGAAAACCTTGCTACTGTCAATGCACTGATTGTTTAGAGTTCGATCTATGTAATTTACCAATAGTTATTTCAAGTCAGCGTATTCTTTGTGTCCGTTTTTCTCTGTTTGAATAGTATAGTGATACTAAAGAAATACTACCAAGCATGGGAGTTGACATTAAAATGCATTCAATATTTATCATATAAATCATTCTACTGCTGAGCACGGGCTCCTTCGCAGTGTGAGGAGAGTTAGGCCATAGTCCACCACGCTGACCCGATGTGGATTGATGTTTAGGAGATATTTAAAATAATAATTTTAATATACATTAATGCTTATCTAATATTGCACCCAAACGTATCGTTCAAGTAACCTTATACTAAGGGAGTTTAGAAAGCTTGCACTCTAGCTAGTGTTATAAACAATTTAGTTGAGATATCTCCTCTATTACGTAGTACTCAATAACTCAATGCAATTAACATAGGTTCACCGAGACAAAGAATACCCAATCATTTTAGAGCAGACAAACAATAATTGTTTGCTGTGGGGTTCGAAACCACTTGCCTACTGCGCCAAGCGCCGTTCTAGTTTACTACTAGTACATAAATTAGATGTCAACAAATTATTAAGACGTTTACCATCAGACGGAGTATAAATTTGAAACCACGTCAGTGTGTGTCTACGACAGGCTTATGAAGAATGTTTAATGCACGGTCTTTAATTATTTGCTTAATTAGTTGCTCTTTAAACAATGTACAATTTGAGTATGGATACCGGATAGTTTTAGCTCGATCGTAAAACTTCTACACCTCTTGCTTTGAGAATTCTTCAAGTTGCCGAGCACCTGTAGGAAGTTCTTAAGTATTTTTTGACACCCAGTAGCGAAGGCTTTAAGCGCTCAAAAATGTTCTCACCATGTTGTTATGATAATTAAACTTGAGTAATCAATAGCTTATTGATAAAGTTGTTTATTTAGTATATAAAGTAGTTTAGTTTTAATATTAACTTCAGCACCTCAATACTTACATACAGAGACTCATACAATACACTACGATGTACACTTTTGCAAACATTTTGGGATATAGGTTTTCCCAAAAACTGTAAGCAAAAGTGTATTAAACCCACATTTCAACATCTATGGTTTTAGGTAACACGTAATAAAGCCGTCCACAAGGCTTAGTAATAAACTCCGTTTTCCTAGTAAGAATTTCATGACAGAAATACCCAATATCACCTAAGACGCCATGCATAGCAGTTGCAATCAGTCTCATTGCGTCATCAATAGTATACCAACCAAAAACTAAAACTTTAACGATAGACTGCACGGATGGCGTAGTGGTTTAAGTAGTCGTCTCGCCGCTGCCACTGCGCCGAGTGTTGTGGGTTCGAATCCCAGACGGGACATAAATTTGTGTGATCCACAAATGGTTGATCCGAGTCTGGATGTTCTTTGTGTATGAATTATATATATAACTCGCGGAAACTTTACAAACATACAATCAATGGTGATTGTATGTGTGTAAAGTCCTCCGCAACACAGGAAAAGCTCCAAATGCAGGAGTTGCAATTAAAAAAAATATATATCCAAACATAATATACAAACACACATATACCTAAAACTGAAAATTTATACTGAATCACCTTACACCTACACTATCACGTAGTCGGAAGGAAGCTTATTATCAGACTTAGTCCCTGCTTCCGATAATAGCTTAATAGAAAAAGCTGAGAACACAAGCACGAAATTAAACCCCTCACGATCGGTCATACGCGTTATAAGCGCAATTGTAATCAAGGTACCAAAGAAGTAGCTCAAATAACATTTATGACAGGGGTTTTAATTCGAAGTTGCTTTGTATGTAGAAAATCGGTATCTTAGAAATACCGTATATTTATATATATTTATAAAACATACTCAACGCAATCTCTACAAATTTTAATATTGACCATTATTATTAAATCGTAATATCAATTTCTCACGCGTAAATTGTGTCTGGCGGATGTTGACGGAGCGCCCGGATATGACCGGCAATATCCGTAATCAAAGTAGGCTTTCCAATTTTCTTTAGAAGTTTTCATATCAGGCGAATAGTAAAATTTATCTTATTATTTCTACGTTGTTCGTAGCTAGCCTATTTTATAAGCCATACGCTAGTCTTTGACTGAGCCCAATGACCTGCCTAGACAATAGGATATTTGAATAAAAGCACGAAAGAAATCAGAGAAATGTTTTTGCCACTCCACCAGACTTTGAGCGACTACTGTGAATGTCTCAACAATACAAGTAAAACAAAAAGTCAAAACAAGGAACCGATCTTTTTTTTTTTACTATTGGCATAATTGTGTGCGAACGCTCAATAAGCTTCTAGACATTGGTCTAGCAGTTACTCTATAGTATTCTTTTAATAAATATGATAATATATCTGTTAGTTGCTCGATGAATATTAATAAATTAAATTGTAGATTAGTCTTATGTCTATATTATATTATAAAGAGCGTAAAATTAACGGCAGGAGAAAGGCTGAAGTGAAAATAACCGTAGTGAGATAGCGTTGTGATTTAGATCATCTCAAAAATACTCTACTTGTAGCAGCATATCGTCCTTCCTATTATCTAATAAAATAAAAAGTCACCCGATACTATAATATGCTACAACATATGTAGAACACTGGTACAAGCGAAGGGCGTAAGACGTGGCGCCACCCAGCCTAGCGACAAGGCTGCCCGCACGGCATTGACACGCACTATTTATATCCCTTTACGTACATAAGCCTCATAATAACCGGGGATCGAAGTATCAAACTGTCGCTCGGAGGTCAACAGTCCCCGCTAATCCTTGGGATCAAAAGGAATATAACTAGCTTTTATTCTGAAAAACGTGAAATCTATCAGATTGTTTACATTTGGCGTAGTGGAGTGATTTTCTTTTCTGTATGTCTTATTGAATGTTGGTTTGGGCTTGTATAAAGTGTATTGTAAACGTTGTATATTATAATACCAGCTCTAGCCTAGTGGGACCGTTGGACAGACATGCAAAGGTCTCGAATACGATCCCAAGGCGCACATCTCTGACTGTTTGACGTTGTGTTTATTTGATAGTTAATTATCGCTCGCTTCAACAGTGAAGGAAAACATCATGAGTAACCTGCATATCTGAGTTCTCCATAGTGTTCCCGAAGATTTGTGAAGTATGCCAACCCACACTGGGCTGGCGTGGTGGGCTACGGCCTAACCCTTCTCACACTGAGAAGAGGACCATGCCCAGCAGTGGGACAGTTAATACAGGGCTGATATTATTATTATAAATGTTATTTATAAAGTTTTAATATGTAATTGATATCTAAAGGATAATGAACATCCGGTACATTTTATTAAAATACATATTTTCAGGCGAATATCTCCGAAGGGATAAACTATGTATCTAACTTACACCCACATTAGCTGGAACTAATAAATATGTACATATCATCTACGATTCCTAACGCCCATTCAAAGTTTGTTTAGGATTTATTACATGTATTGATCTATTGCGGATTATAAATAATTATAGTTTGAGTATAATACTGTCGCTATTTTGACATTGACGTTTAACCTTTTGGACGCCATTGTCACATATACGTGACAAACGAAATCTTGCCCTCAACGCCAACGTCACATATGTATGACAAAAAATACGTCGCACCATAACATAAAAATAAACAATAAAACCATTACTTTTGTGTGTTTTATTGATATACTTTAAAAATGTAAGCTTCCATCTATATTTGATTGCATGAAACGAATTAAATTATACCATCAATATTGAGAAATTTGAAGATAAAAAACAGGATGATAAATTCGTAAAAAGGTAGTGTCTCACACGCCATTGTCTTCTATATGTGACAGCTAGTGTTGTGACGCATGATGGTAATATCCTTAAAAACTTTTAAAGATAAGTGTGAAACATTAATTCAGAATACATTATTTGTGTATCAGTTGGAATCAGGACAAACCAGATAGATTTTTATAACAACTGAGTCTTATGCAAGCATGCCACTAGCTACACAATCAAAAATACAATGTCCGCCGGCCTAATTTTGATATTTGCTAATAGCATCTCTTGGGCATCCTTAGCGCAACACCGATTTGCAGTCCCTTGTACGCCATGGTCACAAATAGACGACAAAACGGTGACGTCATAAGCGAAGGCGATCACTTTTAGTGAAGTGACATTGATTTGATTTATTAAAAGTTAAACTTAATAGCAAGTGCAATGAGTGTAATGAGTACCGAAGAACTTCTTCGAATATTAGAAGGTGTTAGAGGCGATGATGAGTTCTCGGAAGCGGAATCGTTGCAAGAAAATGATTTAGAGGTAAGTTATGTACTTTTAAAACTTTTATTTTATAAACTATGATAAAAATGTCTTATCAACATGTTCTTGAAATCAAGCAAAATCCGTAAATATTATATTATCTAGTATTGGTGATATTAAGTATGTAGTACATTGAAAATGTTTTAACATAGATTCATTAAATTAAAATACCCGTTTCTGTTGCAAGGTGTGTAAAGTTTATTTATCTGCTGCGCCATGCTTTGAAAAATACCACGCTTTATAATTATACTTTTCTTTAGTTAGGTTAATGTCGCATCTACTTATTACCATAGTGATACGATTTGCTTATGTGTGATATTTTATAATTTTATCGCTACTATAATTATATTTAAAGATATGATATTCTATTGTTTGTAAGTTAGTTGGTACATATAATATATGTACAACTGCAAATAATTATCATATTAAGATAATTATTTGCATCGTTAATTTTACATATATTTTCTCTTTTTTTTTACTATCAGGTGCTATTTGTTGAAGGCTTGTGATATTATATCAATAATTATAATCATTATGTTTATGTTTTGTTATCTTACATCTTTGCCTATTCTGCCATTAAAGTAATGTGATATTATAAGACTGATTGGTAGTTATAATCATTGTAAATAACTGTTGATTTTTAATGTATATCTTTGTTAATTACGTTTATATTAATAACAATAATTAAAATACTGATTTCTATTTATCTTTTAATTATAAAATTGCTCATGCTTTAATATAATAGTTATTATATTAAGCATACTTTATAGATCCATACTTAAAAGAATCGATAAGCGACATGTACTTACACTGCTACATCCTTATTCTGATGCGAGAATTTCATAAAATTGACTGGTAGGCCACGCCATTGTCACAATATCAAGACAACAGGTATAAGATAGTGTTGTACCATATTGTATTTTGTTTTTATTTTGTATCTCCTAATATCTGCGTTTACATTGATAAAGTCTGTGTTAAATGCCGTGTAATGATTACTACAGTGGGAAGTAGTGAAAGGTTAAATAAATATCAGTGTCATGAGTAGGGTTTATTAGAAAATTTAAGACGAAAATAAAAACACAGTTGATATTCGATAAAGTTTTGAAATCCCTATACTTTTGAAGGTCATTTTACAGAAAAAGTGGCTTGGCGTCGGGGGTACGGCGATGCGTTTATACTCTGGCGTTCAAAAGGTTAAAACAAGTGAGAAACGGCAATGTGTCGCCGTAAATCTTAGAGTTCGAAAAAATGGTTCAAGTAATATGCAAAGGTCACGTGATACCACGTGACCTTGGTCAGAGGTCAAAGGTCATAGACATTTCGGCGGTATCTCGACTATGCTAAATCGAATGGCGTTGACCGCGAGTCTCTAGCTCTTACGGTTCTTGAGTTGAAAGTTGTATAACAGACAGACAGACGAACAAAGTTATAGTATAAGAGTTTTTTTGAACTCTAAAAAGAATAGAATATATTACAACTGCACGGATGGAGTACTGGTTAAAGCGGTCGCCTCAACGATGCTACCAGTGTTGTGTGTGGTGGGGTCGACCTCAACACGAAACAAAAATGTGTGTGATCTAAGTCCGGGTGTTCAATGTAGTCTTTGTTGGAATGTTTGTTGTCCCTCGTGGCACAAGAACTAGGCATAGTGCGGGCGTGTATTTAAAAAAAAACAACCTGCCGTTTAATATACGATAAGCTTGCTTTGGTGATGCAGCATAATGTTTATATTTATCAAAGTAAAAAAAAAAAACTTGTTAAATAAATTTAACAACTCAATAAACTGGTGATCAACTTGATTGAAGTATGTCAGTTAATCAGTGTTATCTCAGAATTAATCTGCGGAACCGCTCGTAGGTAAGCCGGGCACAATTAATGGTTTGTGGGAAAATGGTAAACCTCAGGCAAGCCCGTGAATATTATGCGTCGACGACTCAAGTTCAATATTTATTCAACGTTCGTTATTACCCACGTCGTCTGAGTTTCGGATAAGTTGCTCAAGAGGTAAATCATATTTATATGCGAGTTATATTTTGTTTGATGTTTAAATAAACGTACGTAATATTCCTGGTGTATCGACCTAGGTAAGCGAATGTATCACATACACATTTCGGATGTTATGTTTATGCTAAAAGTAATAGGCGAGATGTAAATTCAAAAAATCTTCCAATAATGTAATGTACATAAGAAATTCCTGAAGAAGAAATCCAAGAAAGAAATACACTTGTTAATCAATAAGGACATCGTTTCTAGACTTCAATATTCGCAAGCGAATAAGCACGCTTACTCCATTGTTAGTGAACCAAATAGTTAATCTTGTATCATGTTGTTATGTTTAAATAATTCTTACCACTATAATTTAAATATTATGGTCTGTCCTGATAGCCATTACTTGCTTTATTGTATTAAAATGGTGCCTTAATTAATTAAAAACTTGAATTTCTTTAAAATATTTTAAATTCATAAATATCTTAGGGTACCTAAGATAATTATTAGTATTGAAATTAAACTGCTATATACGGATTTTATCGCGTTGTTTATTTGACACTTTATTACAAAATTTTGAAATTTTTTACACTACTACTACTATTAAACTTTACTAATTTTTAAGCTAATTAAATTATTATTAAACTACTTATTTGGATTCAATTTATTTCACTTCATTATGGTCACGGGGAGACTACAGTCTCCCCGTGACCATGGCTGCTGAAAAGCAACCGTAACGTCGGGGAAAGTGTAAAAATAAATTAAATCTAAATAGTTTAATAATAATTTAATTAACTTAAAAATTAGTAAAGTTTAATTGTAGTAGAAGTGAAAAGTTTTCAAAATTTTGTAATTAAGTGTCAAATAAACAACGCGATAAAATCCGTATATAGCAGTTTAATTTCAATGAATAATATTCGCGTAAATAGAAGACAATAATTATTAGTACTCATAAAACTACTGAATTGTAGTTGTTCGTGATGAAAAGCTTCAAAAATCATTTTCAAACAATGATTTTGCTGCACAAATAGTACAATTGTCACACACCAAGCAATGAAGAGATTTGGGTTTGAACTCCACACGAGACAATTAACCATATAATCCACAAAACACAAAAGTTTTAAGTATCCATAATTTCAATGTTTATAAACTCCGTCACTGTGATTATCCTCAGAGTAAGAGTAAGAGTAAAAGGATCTTTTGTAATCTTTTCAATCCAATTAATGGGCAAAGGTTTCCCTTACCCTTTCCACTTATCCATAGTCAGGCAACCTTTAACAGCATAAAAAGGTCAAAAAGGAATATAATCCCCTATTTCTATGGTCATTTGAAAGTCACGGAAACACAATGATCCAAGTTGCTGTCATCAAATAACAACCGTGGGGCGTTGCTATGGAAACGAATGATCAGAAAGTACCTATAATACTCTAATGAAATAAAAGTTAATGGTCCTTTACATAGATAAAACATTTTATTGAATGATAATATCGTCTTGTAACCTTGCCGATGTTGCCGATACTATGAATTATTCTTGGGAAAAAAGAGATGACATCAATTATTCCGAAGTAAGTCCTACTAATATTATAGATGTAAAAGTTTGTGAACTTGTTTGGACGATTGTTACTTAATCACGCGTAAACACGGTTGGCGGGATTTGGTTGAAACTTGACATGTAGATAGAGCACAAATCAATGCTTTGGTAGAATATACACTGCAGATAGAAATTAGTATTATAGAAGTACATGGACTGGTAATCTTGGTCTATAGTACTAAAGTTTTGTGTACGTTGAGACTGCGTCGTTGGTCTACTGGCTATTAAATATAGCCACGGATTATCAAGTCCTGCTTTCGAATCTCATGTATATTGCCAAAAAACTCTTTTATTAGTCAATATTGTACTTTTTATGTGCCGTTGTACAACATTGTAATAATATTGTATGAGATTTGTAATATTTTTGTAATTAAATAAATTTATTATTTATTATCTCGGACCAGTACAACAACAACATTTTGGATTTTTTCTGCTCCAAAAAATCTCAGTCAGCCAGGTGCCAACTCTCTGAGTTGAGGTGTTGAATCATCGTGCTTCGGAAACTATGTAAAGCCATTGATTCTACGTCTTTACTTCAGTTATATCAGATTCCTTTGCTTCGGACTATTAAATTGGATACAAAGAGCACTTAATATCATATAACACGTGGATCACACGTTGCACCACATCTACGATTTTTATTTTATATATCCACACAGCCTCATTACAGTTTTATATTACCTATTACATAGATAAGGGTAATAATCTTCACACGTTATTTTCTAAAAACCTGTATTGTTTAACGTAAACAGAAGAATATTTCAGTCAGCCTCTTACCTCGATCAGCAAAATAAACTTAACTGAGGCCTAAAACTCAGTATTTCGGCACCACTAACAAAAACACTCGTTTGTTTTTTTATTGGTAGGAACAAACATCGTGTTATGTTTTCATGGCCAGTTGGTTGTTTATACAGCGTCCATAGCATTTAATGGGCCGGCTGAGAAGCCCTATAATGGAATGGGGTCCTCACATAAATATTGCTTAATCTGATTCTACGATCGTTTTTCTTGTGGGTAAACATTTAGAAATATTCTGAGACAGCTAAATAGCGCTATGAGACATATATTAGGTTTTAACCGTCACTAGACCTCCTAGAGTGGCGTAAAACTGAGCATAATTTTTTAATAAAATCACGTCTGTCACTCGCTAGAAAGAACGATCTCTCAGCAGCACTTATCAAAATAAAAATCAATATACATATATGTTTATTCACAAAGGTCACAATGTAACACATATGAACGTCAAAGATATACTTATAATTATATATTTTTCCAAATTGCTTATTGTGTTGCTCAGCATTGTAAGGATATATAACCTATGGGAAGAACAGGCCTACTCTTTTCAATTGACAAGTTTACAATTTAATTTATTTTAAAATCTTAGGATATCAGATTTTACACCACGTTTCACTCATAAAGTGCTTAAGCATTTAATAACTTACTGGTTCTAGTAAATTTAAAAGTGAGCCTCTAATATAACTAGTATGGTAGAATGGGAGCATCTTACGTGTACACAGAATAGAAATAACGCGCGACCATTATTATAGTCAAAGGTGTAAAATATATTTTATATTCAGGAGATCTCTTCTGCCTATGACGAAGAAATATGACCAGATGTTTTAAAGGTTTTCTTTATTTATCCTAAATAAAAGCGAAAATTATAAATGCGAATGTTAGTTTGTTTGTTTCTTTACTATGCTTTCACGCATTATAAAATTTCCCATAGAAGTTGTCCGGGGTACAGAAAGGATATAGGGTACTTTCATCCAGAAAACGTTTTTTTCCGAGAAGGCGAAGCCGCGGATAAAAGCTAGTATATTTTTAAAAGAATAATGATATAACACTTTATATATAATGGTTATGGCAAAAGTTAATAATAGAATGTAGTAAGATTAAAATCTATTTTTTTTACAGACAGCGCCCGTTCTTTGGATAAATCTGTGTCGCGGGGGACTTTACAAACATTCAAACAAAGGACACAGATACCACCAAGTCTCAAAACAACCTTTGTGGATCACACAAGGTTTTGTATCGTGTGGGATCGAACCCACAACACTCGGCGCAATGCCAGTGGCGAGGCGACCACTTAAACCACTACGCTATTCGTGCAGTCGAGTTAGGTTCAAAAGTTCTATTACGTATTACACTCGTACCCAGTTTTATCTATAATTAGGGCAAAATCACTGAATCGGTATTTTATACACACAGACTGGGAAGTTTATTTTGATTGCTAATTACTAGATCTGTGGAAAGTATATTATGCTAATTGATTAATCCACCCACGGAGTTCATACACATAATGTTTAAAACCTTTTTTTCTTTCGATGTGCTAACATTTCAACTACTTGTAACGGAAAAGGCTAGTTTATTTTTTAAGGTGGTGTTCTAATAAATGGTCATGTTTAACTAACGTAATACCCAAATAATATTGTCTCCTGTTTACGCGAATGTTATTTATTGAAATTAAACTACTTTATACGGATTTTACCACGTTGTTTATTTAACACTTTATTACATCGGGAAAAGTAAAAACTTAAATATAAATAATTTTAATAATTTAATAACTTAGCTTAACAATTACTAGAGTTTAATAGTAGTAACAGTGTAAGAGTTTCTAAATTATGTAATAAAGTGTTAAATAAAGAACGCGATAAAATCTATATGAAGTAGTTTAATTTCAATGATACTCAAATTTCATAGGTTTTATTTCGATTACTTTTTCTTGATTCCCGAGTCAGAAAGTGATTTTTTGAAGAGAAATTCTCAGCAGCAAAACGGCGTCAGCATAATGAATTGTATTGTAAGTGGAATATTCTTAATGTAAGACAACACTTTATCACACAAGCAGTTCTTCTACAACACTAGAAAACGCCATATAAGACAATCCATAAACGTAAAAAAGACAATCTACACTCTCTCACAAGCAAGCTCCTCATTCATTAAAAGATTCTTCTATTTTCTCGACGCTTCATGATACAATCAAATAAATAAACATTGTCCAGTATACGGCTTAACATCAACTACAACTGTAAGAAAATGATTTACTCATTACTTCTACACCATTCATACTAAACAGAAAAAATGCTTATTTAATTATCGACGGGTGCGTAGCACACACAACATATGTAACACAACAACTACACATACTCACTTACACCACACTCACACATATACACCACAACACACACACACACACATATACACCACACACACATACATAAAATAGTTCTTAGTCATATGCTATTTTCAAAATTGTTCTCACTTAAAGGTTTGTAATTATTTGTATATTATTAATTATACCATATTTAACATTAGTAGTATATTATTAGTATCCTAAATAGTAATATTACATAAATGCTTATAACCAAATAGGGGATCAGAACTGTCGTTCTTTCATACAGGTTATACTTTAACCTAGTTAGGAGATCAGAACTACACCCACTAATAATGTCTTCCAGACCGAATTTCGGTCACGGCGGCCAGTCTTAACAGAGACTGGCCATCTGCGCAGGAGATATTATAGTGCACAAGTGTGTGCGCAAACACAAGTGCACTCTCTGACCCCTAACTCTCATAATCCGATGGGATGGGATCTATAAACTTCAATATTATATCCGATAGATAGCAATAGGCTAAAAAATTATAGTTGACTAAATGTGGGTGTATTACACCTCTGCCTGCCCCTTGGGAAAAACGGGGAGAGACTTTGTATGTATTTGTGTATCTCGATAACATAAAAAGTACAGCTCTGCTATGACTTTTCACGTTATCACTTGTGTTACATATCACTATCTTTATTTCCTAATTTTACAACATTAATTATATTTTGATATATATAATTATAAAAAATACATTTAGAAACATAAAATCCATATAGACCTGATGGTTGGTGCTCCAGCGAGAGGAACCTCCTCACGATGCGTGCCGTGTGAAGCAATACGGCCTTCTGCATCAGACTTAATCCAGCCGTTTAACGCGAGCCTCTTCAGGTGGTGATCAAGACTCTTGGCAATCAGTCCATGGATTGATATGATTATCGGTACAATAATCGCCGAATCCACATCCAACATGTCGACAATCTCGTGCGCCAGATCCAGATATTTAAATTGTTTATACTTTTCGACTTTCACGAGGTTCACGTCATGAAGAATGGTAATATCGATGATCATTGCACGGCGCTCTAATCGGTCCACCACAACAATGTCAGTACTATTGGCTACAACAGTCCTGTCAGTAATGAAGGACAGTACAATATTGCATGACTATTTTCGAGAACCGGGTCGCGCAAATGCCTGTAGTACGGTACTTCTAAATCCACGAGATCGTATTTTAAAGCAAGTTGCTGATTACATATTATTATTATTATTTAAATATATTTTCACGCTCATAAAATTATAATGTGGTTTCAGTATCTCGGCTATACACCAGCACCTTATATATGAACACCTAGCTAAATACATGAATCCACTTACACGCTACGGTAAACACATGAAGGAAATTATGAGCAAAATCCTTAAATGGATACTTACCGGAGGAAAATCGTTGAGGCATAACCTTAAATTGATTTCGATCGCATGACATATATGAAGAATATTGGCAGTATGACTCTATTCTGAGTAAGTCGAAAATATCGTAACAGTTTTATGCAAATAGAACAAGTTTCGAAGACACGAAAACTGCTTGTCTGATTTATAAAGACGACAGCCTGCTAGGTAATGTTTTTATTTTCAATAAAGGCAGCATACAATCTTACGCTACAAGCGTATGTATATGCGCGATTGAAAACCCTAGTACCTACTAAGGTACTAGGGTTTTCAAATGCGCATCGCCGATCTAAAAGAAAAAGCTATTATAGGTGGGATGGAAGGAAAGGAATGGGAAATATAAGCTTATCAGATTTTGCGCGCGGGTTTGCTCGCATAAGTGTAGTTTAGGTTATGTTAGTAATAGTACTTTATCTGGATGAGTTACCTTTCATCCAGAAAAAAAGTGCTTTTCTGTTCCCCTGACATGTGTGTCGTGTATGCGAAATTTCATGATGTTCGGTTGAGTAGTTAGACGTGAAAGCGTAACAAACGAACTACACATTCAGATTCGTATTTATAATATTAGTTAGGCAAGGCCTCAGAAACATGTATTTAATGGGCGAAACTCAGTAATTTATTTTATTTAAGTTATTATAAGTAATGGTTTTCTGAAAAAAGATGGATGAACCGGCTCGTTTGACCGGTTATCGTTTTTGTGCTCATCAGTCGGTGCCATTAGCGAGTAAGTTTCTATCAAACCTGTCACAGCTGCTGTCATATGCCGTATTTGACGGCAGTAATTGGCGGTTTCTACGATTACTGTTGAAGTAACTATGGAGTATGAGTTCTAGAGACCTCACTATGTACTGGCTTCTCTAGCGATGAACTCTACTCATGTGAGTTGTTAATCAGGGTCAACACCCTGAATAACAACTTCTTCTTCTTCTTTTCGTGTGGTTAGTGGCCAACTTGTTGTCAAGAGTTGTTCAAGCCGTCCGTAGGCCTCTGACATGGCTTAATGACTGCTGTCAACAGCAGCAACTCACATGAGTAGAGTCACTTCTCTACCCTCGGAGGATGTATTCTATTCTTCGCTACTTATCGTTTTAGATTCTACGTAATGTGGGCGAGCCTATTGCTACCTATCGTACACATTTTAAAACTATGTGCTGCTACCTCAAATTACTTTATAGAAAAGCCTTATAATACTGCTTGTATCGGGGATCGAATCCGAGACCTCAGATTCGGTTCACGGGTCACGGCCACAGACTGCTGCCAGGTTATAAAATTCTTAAATCAACATTGTTTTGTCTTGAATACTCCATAAATTTCCATTGATGGCGTAGTAAGAACCTCGTCCAAAATGTTGTAACAAAAATACTCGCAGAGTAAACTTTGTCGACCTTTACTCCCACATATTCAAGGTTATAAAATATGCCAAGCCGACGATCTCTACGCTGTATTCTCTAGGATTTCGAGTGTAGGCGTTATATGAATAAAACGAGTTAGATGCTAGTAAATTTTGTTTTCATTGTGTCTATTCTTTGTATGAAGTTGTATTTTTGTATATTGTTGAAGCGGATATTTTTATAAATTCTGCTTAGGAAAATATAAGTGGATATAAATAATAGGAGAGCTCAAGACAATATATATTTATTAATCTTCGCAACCGAGACTACACTACACTATAAATAAATGATTCAAGCCCCTGCAGATCTTTTTATAAATATTCTTAAGAACACAAAGTACCCAGACTGCTATGGTAGTCACACTCTTTTTTGATAAGAGATCGAATCTACGTCATCACTTTGTGCTTTAAAAGTCGTTGCATTAGCAATAGTGGTCCACCAGTGTAGTTATTATTATTTACTGGCTGTGCTATTTCATAAGTCTGGACATCTATCATGAAGATAATCCTAACGCACTTTGACATGACATAGCTTTTTATATCTTAACCGATTCATCCAAATGAAACATACACCAAATATGAAACTTATTCATTATATCATGAAAAACCTCGTCAAAAATATTTTATTGTGAATATTGAAAGAATCGACTTTGCGTTTGTGCATTAAATATCCACTCATTAATAATTCATAATTCATATAATTAATTATTATAAATTTATTATTATTGACTTCACGGATGGCGCAGTGGTTTAAGTGGTCGTCTCGCCACTGCTTCGGCGCCGAGGGTTCAAAGCCCACACGGGTGATCCATAAATGGTTGTTCAGTCTGGTAGTTCTTTGTCCGTTGTTTGCATGTTTAAAAAGTCCCCCGCCACACAGGAATTATTCCTAGTACGGGTGCCGTCTTCTTCTAAATAAAGAAAATAAATTATATGTATAGATTAACAAAATTATAAAGATCCAATTTTTGATTATCCTATCTATGTAGTTAAGATATAAGAACGAAATATTAAAAGTAATATCAATTTATTCTTCATGTAATTATATCAATAGCAGCACAAAGATTTAAGATATTTATTATTTTGAGTACACAATTTACCGATGTTGAAATCTAAAGGACTGTAATGTATGCAAACATAAAAAAAAAATGTCTTCCTTAAGTAATTTCCCGGAAAACATTATATTATTATTTGCATGCGCCTCCAGTCTAAAGTTACTAGGTAATCCTCTCAAGTTCGTTAAAAAATATTTTTACAATATTATGAACAACAATAGGTAATTAATTAATTATTGTAATAAGTACACGTTTATATTTTCTGGGTGTTGATTCTTATAGTTATCAGTGCCGTTGCATTATTCGGAGTATTTCATAATTAGTCTCATGACGAAGAACTTCTAGGTTTGGAAATGTCATCGTTCTAATGGTATCCCTACAGATATTTAATAAAATAATTATTCTAATACTAGTCGTTTCTGTTTTAGTAGTTTATATTACGCCTAGACATAATTTTATTGAGAACAAACGTCGTCTCGTCTTGCTGAGTCTTACACGACAATATTATATCATTGCTGAATAATATTTTAAGCCTCAGAGTGAATGAAGGCCTCGAAGGAGGATTACTTCTCTCTGAATGCTTAAAAATTCATCTTACGAACTGACAAATAGCCATAGCTGCCTAAAGCCTAGCTTTTGTTTTTATGAAAAAAACATATTTAAAAATGGATGTATTTTAAACTTGGAGGATAAGATTGAAGTAATTATATTACTTTTAAGCTCTCGGTATTACAAATTCAGCCCTGTAAATAAATTTAAATTTGTATTTGATGCCGTATTGTAAATAAGATCGTTGCCTTTGAATTCAAAAGACGAAATGTAACTGTACAGGTTATATTTAGTCCTATTTGTTCTATATTTGGGGTTTCTATTATGGGGTGGAGCATCAAAACAATATTATTGCCATTAGACCGTGCGCAAAGAGCTATATTAAAGGTAGCCACATTCCGCCCTTTCATCTTCCTTACCTATGAACTATACCAATCCACTAACATTTTAACTGTCCGTCAACTTTTTATCCTGCACACTGTCCTTAAACAACGTACGCTACTACTTTTTTTACCTATGAACAAAAGAAGGAAAGACTTAGTTTGTGAAAGTATCCAAACTAAGCATGCTTACATGAAGAGATTTTTCTTATTCTTAGGGCCTTTTTTGTACAATAAACTAAATAAGTTATTAGATATATATAGCATTAATCATAATCAAGGTCACATAGTTTTAACAAAGTACCTAAAAGCGCTTACGTATTCAGATACAGAGAAATTGGTAGTAGTTGTAAAATAATTTGTTATTGTTTAAGCAATTTTTAATTTATAATTGTTATTGTTAAAAACTATTTTAATTGTATACTTAATTAAATATGTTTGCAGTACATGTATAAATGTTTTTTATAGACCTTTACTTTTTTAACAGTAGAATAAAAATGTAATATTAGAAACAGCCTGAAACACAGGACTCTGACCTAATTCAGGTAATAAAATGTAACAACAGACTTCATAAAGAAATCTTTTTGTGTCCAATATTAAAATTGTATGTTTTTCTTTAGATTAAATATAGTTTTAATGAGAATTTAATATAATAAGTAGCCTGTAATGTATTTTGTACAGACTTTCATTTATTGAATAAAAATTTATTATTATTATTATAATATTTAGTTGCAATATAATACCGGGTCGAGCAACGCTGTTGGATTTTTTTCTTAAAAAATCTTCTATCTCAGCTAAGCATTGCGCAATCTGCACGTTACTATTTAGCTGACGAAATAGTCCAACAGGCTTGCTAATCCTTTAGGAATACAGACATAAGTACACATGACTACATAGCATCATAGTATATCTCTTTATCTTTAAATCAGACTTTATATCCTCGGACGGTTAGGTAGAGGAGAATAACACCTTTATTTTGACAAATACATACACTTATCTTAGACTTAGGTTCCACGTTATCAGACAGTGGAGTCTATGGGTATTAACTAGACATCTGCAGCCTCCGTGTTGCTATGCTAATTTATTGACAGACAAGTCTAGTAAGCGTTAGCTTTATCCGAAAATTAAACCTGGATTCTCTACTTCGGTAATTACTTAAGCGCTTATATTTAAGCAGCTGAAGTGATGACGCGGCCTGAGTATGTCTACTTATCTAAATAAAATAAGATAACGCTAAAATATCTTAGGTGTCTTAATACATCCCCCACATATTTCTATTTGCTTGTACTACCAAGTTGAATCTACTAACGATAGTTTTTCTAGAATATTGGGAATTTATCAAAATTGTCTTAATATAAAACGAGTAATATTTTAGCCCCAATATCAGATGTTATTAAATGATCTGCCAACAATTTATGCAAAATTTCAGTAAATATTATCGACAATTCCACCTTTAAAAGCAATATTTACAAAACAGTTTAAAAGGATTCACGTTGTTTTAAGGCAGGTATTACTTATTCAGAAATTCTACGAATTTTTCTTCCTATATAAATTTAGTAAATGTGAGGTGGATATGTAAGCCTCAGTAAAAGGATGATATTTCAAAGAATTACGCCTATTGCCAGTGATCCTACCGGATAGTCTTACCAGTTTTACTGTACTTTTGCAACACTAGGGGTATACTCACGCCTTTGATAAAGAAGTTCGCTTCCATGCTGGTCGTACAGCACTTTAAAGAACCTAGAAACTCTTATTACAACAGGGATACAACTCATGGTTGTTAGGATGCAATCTTCTGGTAAGCGAAATTAGATTTACTTCGCGACACAGTCAGACTGCTCAGGTTCAAACATTATCCCAGGTAAAAGCTCGCTGTACCCTTCTGTACCCTTTCTTACCAAAGCTTATTTTACGTTACACCTTACTTAGCTTCTCAGTTGCAAAGTTCCGATGCTATGTCATGTTATGCACTGGATCAAATTTGTAAACGTGAAAGCAATTTTATTGAACTTCGAATCGATTTTGTTAAAGGAAATTGCAAAAGTTTTATTCTCACATTGCACAGATGGCTGAATCCTAACACGTTCCGTGCTGGAGGCAACTTTTATGACCAGTCACGAATACAAGTACATGGTTACGACGTTTAATGGTATCACATACATTGACGTATCCATACTAAGATGCAAAGCATATTCCCGCTGTGGTTTTAAACACTATTAACTGCACAGATTACGTAACTGAAGTGGTCGCTTTGCCACACACATAATATGGGTTCCATAAATAGTTGTTGCGATTCTGGATGTTATTTGCGTTTGTTGGTTCAATGTATTTAAAATCTCCCGTGACAGGGAGCAGATATAAACGTAGTGCGGTAGTTATGTCTCATAAAATTATAAAAGTCGAAGTTTCGGGCAGTTGCTCTTGGTATTCGTACTATAAAACGCGCGAAGTAACGGTTAGATCATTCTAAATCCTACTATCAAGTTATATAAACAGTAAAGTGCCATCGGTTTGCAATAAGGAAATGCAAAGAAAGTATGTTCTTAAAAGTTCGTTCACCCCAAAGTTTTGGAATGATATTTGCATGGTAGACCTTCAATTATTACGACTTCTGAAGCATGGGACCATATTGTCCAACTAGATCGGATACATTGCGAAGAATGACCAGGTTAAGCGCATTCAAAACCGACAAGTGTTAATGGCGAATATAATACGAGAAAACTAAGGAAAATTAATATAATATGTAATATGACCGTAGTAAATGAAATTTTATAGTCTCTGCCGATCCGAGAAATAAGTATAGGTTTACGTATATAATATGTACACCTATATATAAAATCAGTATTATTCATTGGGATAATAATACAAATATCAAATCTGCTTATCACTCAATATCAAATGACACGACATCGCCTTGTCGGTCTAGACAATCTTTAGGGTAGATATACAGAGCTAAATGTAATTTTTACATTATTGTTATAGCAATTTTAACAAAACTCAATGCTTTTAACAAAAAAAAATAGTTAGATCATTTAAAAATTACGTATGTCGTCATTTCGTAGTGTGTACCTTGGTTACGCCGCTGCTTTCTTTACGACTGCGTTTCTTAATTCTTGGTTGTGCGATTATTGCAACCAATATTCAATATTTATATTTTTTATTAAAAGAAAATAATACATTGGTAGTAGTAAAAGGCATTAGTATTTTTTTTTATAATCTATTCTTATTGCCAATACAGAGTCTGGCAATGGTGGCAGGGTGGGTGGCAAACAGACTGGTGTCCTATTGCGAAGGACAACTTACGTCAATATATATTCGTCAATATAGCTGGCGTAATGTAAAAGTTATATATTTGTACCTTGGGATACATAAGCCTGAGTGTATGTATATACGATGCATACTCCACACTTACCCAATGGTTTATAAGGTTTGGTTCTGTCTGACTCGCTTCTAGGACAAAAGACTAGAAACAATACAAACAGTACTAACTCAAATGATGTAACAATTCTTATTGAAATACATTTATTCCAAGTATCAAAGAGCCACGCAACAAGTTCGTCTGTATTCTAAAAGTATACTGTTTTGTATTCAAATAGTGTGTAATATTAAACTCTACGAATTTCTTTTTTATTTACTACTTACGTAATAAATCGCTTGATGCCGAACCTAGGGTCAATTAATAAAGTTGAGATAAAAGTTAAGGAATGTATCATAAGTCGTCAGCGCTCTTGGTCACCGGGCTAAACTCAGTGGCAACTCATTACCTCACCAAATAATTAGCAACGGCGAGCCTTTCCAATTAATATTATAAAATCTCTGCAATTTTCTTTTCAAATAGTGTTACATATAACTCTATGTTTTACAACCTTTGCTTTTTTTGTACATATATTACTACGAATTGAGCATCGAAATAAATTTCAATTAACTATTTATTACCAATTTCTTGACGGCACGGGAAACGTAGTGGTTTAAGTGCCCCTCGCCACTGCCACTGCGTCGAGTAATGTGGGTTCGAATCCCACACGGGACAAAAATTTGTGTAATCAACAAATGGTTGTTCCGAGTCTGGATGTTGTTTGTGTCCGTTGTTTGAATGTTTGTTAAGTCCCCTGCGATACAGGAGTTATTACTTAGTGCGGAGTTGTTGTAGTTGGAGGGTGTTTAAACATAGAATAGTATTTCTTGACATAAAACCACTTAACAATTTATCCGAAAATTGAAACCAACTCCTAACACACAGCAGTTACTTTCACTATCACTGTGCCACGAAGGCAATACTTTATAAATAAATTGGTCGTTTACGAGTATTGGCAATGAATGATATTACCATGTTAAGTTCACGATGCGTGTCGCCTCGTCGTCGCCTCGGTATCGTTAGCATGCGTATCTTGCCACACATAACATGTTGCCTACTGTATGAAGTATATGTTAATGTATGCAGCAGTAATCATACTTCATGGTAAAGAGCAAGAGTTTGTTTATTTTGCTTTTCCGAAGTGACGTGAGTGATTTTATGTGAGCAATAATATTGAATGACTAGCGTGTTAGATTTTAGACGTAAGTAAAAACGACTGTTGTTCGTGAGGGATCGCTCTGGACTCTCGGATTAAAAAACGTTTTATTACTTTTTTGTTTGGATCACTTTAATATGAGAAAGATAAATTATCTGCTTTTTAATTAAATAATTATATCCAAAAGATTATAAAGAACTAGAGTATAAATCATTGACTGCACGAATGACGCAGCAATTTATGTGGACGCCTCGCTTCTGCCTGCTACTGTGTGCTAAGTCTTGAAGGGATTCGATCACTACACGAGACAAAATGTTATGTGATCGTCAAATAATACGGGTTAAAGTATTAAGTTGCCGTTGTTTAGAATAGATACGTTGAATTGACCTAAACCTTCATGGTGTGAGGTTTCCGAGTAAAACTTTTTTCACATGATACCTATAAGATTTTTCTTTTAAAAATGTGCAACAACGGATTTTCGACTTTCAATTGTTTTTTTTATTCAGCCTAGATGGTAAAGATGGATTCTTCGAACATCAGAGTTATATTTGAATACGAGATCCGACGCGGAACTAATGCGGCAGAAACGGCTCGCAATATTAACGCTGCGTTTGGAGAGGAGACTGCTAATGAACGCACCATGCGTTTTTGGTTTAAATGCTTTCGTAATAAAAACTTGATTTGAAGAACGAACCACGTGGAAGACCGCCCACACAGGTGAATAACGCTAAAGTGAAGGAGATGGTGGAAGCCGATCCAAGTCAAACTACCCAAAAATTTGCGGCATGGTTTAACGTTACTCTACCTACAATATTAGATCATTTACATCAAATCAATAAGATAAAAAAATATGAAAAATGGGTTGCCCATGATTTGACTGATCTGCACAAAAAAAAAGCGTGTTGACACTTGTGTTGCCTTGTTGAATCGGTACAGATACAAAGCAAGCAAGCTATAACAGCAGATGTTTACTGTACCGAACTTCGAACAATGATGGCGAAACTGGCAGTGAAACAGTCCCGACTCGTGAATCGATGTTCACCATTATTGCCCCATGATAACGCAAGACCGTACACTGCACGAGAAACCGTTGTAACTCTACAGGAGCTGCAGTTAGAAACCATACGTCATCCTCCGTACTCGCCAGACTTTGCTCCAACGGATTATCATTTTATTCGTGATTTGTACAATTTTCTACATGATAAAAAGGTTCTTCCCAGGAGGCAGTACAAAATGCTTTCACACAGTTTGTCGAATCTAGATCGCCCGAGGTCTATCGTAAAGGCATAAATGAACTTCCATTTAGATGACAGCAATATATAATATATAGCATAATATATAGATAATGAGGGTAAATATTTCGATGAAATAAATATGGTACATCTTAGAAATCTAGAATCTTATTTCAATTTTTCAGTACAAATCGGCAATTTCATTCTCTAACCCCTAATAGTTATTTCAAGAGACAAGACACGAGAACCGGCGAAAGTATTTAAAAATAAAATGCTGGTCTACTGTCCGCGATGACGATCAGAACTGAACTAAACTTTATTTCTAAATATTTACAGAGGCTGGTTATGGGTCTTATATCTAATGCTGTAATGCGGTGCCTTGCGTGATGTGAAAACTCAAGTTTATATATTCTGTGTGTCCATTATTTCAATGTAACTAATTGCTGAGTGCCACAATATAAAAAATATCCTGGGAGGATAGGGACTCTTAATAAGGGGTTAGTAACGCAGAATTGTCCTGATATTGCAAACGCCCATAGGCTATACTAACCACTTATCATAATGCAAGCCATGCTTGATTATGATAAGTGTATAATATAAGTTTGCTTGTTACGCTTTCACGCCTTAACTACTCTACCGATCATCATGAAATTTCTTTTATTTTTCGCATACATGCTCTCAGGGGAAAAGAAAGGACATAGAATACCTTTCATCCAGGAAAAAGTACTGTTACTAATCTAACCTAACATACATTTACGCGAACGAAGCCACGGGCAAAATCTAGAGATAGTATAAAAGAAAAACAGAAATCATTTTACTAGGGCATCTGATTTCCATTCCACACAAAAAAAACTGTTCCATTTTTCTTGAAACACCACAAATAATTGAAAACGCAAACAGACTATTGTTCGCAAGAGAACTATAGTAAAAGTTTTGTTATTACTATTTTTCCGACGTTATGTTTACTGAAAGTAGGCATGTAAGTCCGATATCTAGCCATTACAGCTTAGAAGTAGTTCAAGGAGAGGTAGCTCAATAGGTAAGGAATCGGACTTGCAACCTCGGCCGCAGGTTTGAATGCCAACCGTAGTACTATTGACGTGAACCCACTCCTAACACAAGCATTCTGTAATAATAATAATAATAATTTATTTGTATATAACATGGTATTTGGTGTTGTTACAATAGTATATATAGTACAAACATGTTATGCTAGATTATAGCGCGCAAAATGTTAGTTATTGGTACAGAAACATTACATTTTCCTATTCAAAAATTCTATTTTGTCGTAATAATTTGAGTCATATAAGCAAGGGTAAACCTTTCTTAAAAATCGGCCCTCTAATTGCTTAAAGTGATTTGGTAGTTTATTATAGATATGTACACTAATTGCAGGATAGCTTTTGTTGTACTTGGTTAGTCTCGGTATGTCACTTAAGACCAATTTAAGAGGATCTCGTCTATTCCGAGAATGAACATTATCTGCTGTTGCAAACAACTCTTTGTTCTTATATACATAGTTCTAGCTTATTTGCTTGAGTTAACAAATTCACATTCCTCCTGATTTATCTCGCTGAAAAGTAATATAATATAATAAAAATTAACTATAAGAATTGTAACAAAAAGTAATGCAGTTTTTATTGAGTTCGATGCAAACTCATTGCGTTAAGATTCTTATTTCCTTTTCATAGGCGCAGTCAGTTTTATATTGGATCGAATAAAAACAAGACTAAAAGTGAATAACTTCAGCCGATATTTCATAAGTCGATGGGTAGTTAGTTTATCTCTGGAAAATCGAGTTCAAATAGCATAAAAATAAGAAATTCAATGTAGTCATTTTTATTTCTCCGTCGGAAATGTTCTATAATAAATGATAATCTATACTAATATTATAAAGCTGAAGAGTTTGTTTGTTTGTTTGTTTGTTTGCTTGAACGCGCTAATCTCGGAAACTACAGGTCCGAATTGAAAAATCTTTTTAGTGTTGGATAGCCCATTTATCAAGGAAGGCTATAGGCTATATAACATCACGCTACGACCAATTGGGGCGGAGCAGCAATGAAACATGTTGCAAAAACGGGCAAAATTTCTCTGATGTGAAGCAGACAAAGTTGCACGGGTCAGCTAGTGCATCTATAAAACTGTTATTGGGATTATGCAGTAAACTGAGCCTAGCTACATTTTAGGTCATTATCATATTTATAATAGTATTACTGATTATATTTATATTAGGTCAAGAGATAGAGACCCTGCGACTGTACATAAAGTTTATATGCTGTTGCAGACATTAACGACATTAAAGGAAGATTAATTTCTGGCCAAGTAAAAATTTATTATCAATTTGTACAAGTGATAAGAAAATGATCATCAAAACATCAATGGTATTCATCGCAATCGAAATTGATAGATGATGGCGTTACAACTTTTAACACAGGCAAAAATAGTAATAAGTAATTATCTACCTATTCGTAGCTTGTCTTCAAATGTAACAGCACTATGGCAACACTAAAAACTAAAGCAACGCGATTCTATGATAAAAAAATCACTTATAAGAAATGTCAGAACATATAATAATATTAAAACTGCGAGTGGATTTGCGGATGAGACTGCTCTATTAATCTTGGTAACGGAAAAATATGGTTTGATTTCTACTATTTGGAGGCGTCTGTTCGAATGAACGCCCACGTAACTTATGCCAACTGTCGGAAGATAATATACCAAACGTCAATCGTGTGAGAACTGAATACAAACTGCTCAATCTTATTATTTATTGGAATCCTGTCTACCATATTAGATGTGTGTGGGTGTATTTGTTACTGATGTTTATATTACATATGATTTTAATATAATATCGAGTAACAAGGCACGCCTTTATCGTAACTATCGACAGATCTTTTTAAACATTATTATTTTAATAATACAAGGCTATTCGTACGTAATTATTAATTCAAGGCATCGCTTAACCGCTGGAGCAATCAATTGGTTTCAGTGTTAACCTCCTCAAGCCCGGTGGATACGATTTAAACGCTATTTGTGATAAATATACTGGTTAAATTTGCATACTTTTGCTGGAACCAACTGGTTTCTAATATATACACAATATCTAGGCATAATAAAAACGTGTTGAGTCCAGGTCTGAAAGTCAATATAATTTTAAAGAGATGGTGATAAGCCACCTGGATGGACAACCTACAAAACTAATCTTAAGTAAACCAAATCCTAAATATTTTAAAGAGAAGAACTGTCTTCATATGTATATAGTCTTCTAATACAATTTATTTTCAGAAAGATATATATTTCTGACTGCGGTGCGACATCTACGTATATTAGACTACTACGTCATCACTTTAAACAAAATTGTAGTTTCTCTTTCGTTAACTCTACCCAGACAAAGTCGCACACACAAATTGCATGAACGTCACATTGGCTTTATAAGTCGTTACGAAAACCGATACGAAAAGAAAAAGTTAATAAAATTTTTTATTTCCTCCGTTTGTGTGCGGTGGGCATGTCATTGTGTATACCCCTATTTTATAAGGTTTGTTAGGATATTCATTGTTTTCACAAACAATTTGCTTTATTACCCATACGTCTAAGTTTGTAAGTATAAAAACAAAGTTCTGCAACTCTTATATTGTGGCATTGTTTAAGTAGAAGTAGCATTTCCTTATAACAGATATTTTTACATTTATCATTTGGGAAATCACTTCTGCTGTAGACATTATATTAGTAAGTTTAATATGGCTTTAAAGTATGCATGTATTGTGTAGTTGTTTAAATGTTTACCTTGCGACAGCCAGTATACTGAGTGTTATGGATTCTATATATAAGAGACAAAAAATAAATGATCCATTAGAAGTTATTATGAGGTTGGGTGGTCGTGTCCGTTATTTGCTTGCATGTAAGTGTACGACATAGATATTCTTAGAGCAGGCGTTGTCTCTGTAGTTCTTTATTATAATAATGTAATATCAGCCCTGTATTAAACTGTCCCACTGCTGGGCACGGGCGTCTTCTCAGTGTGAGAAGAGGCGTTAGGCCATAGTCCACCACGCTGGCCCAGTGCGGGTTGACAGACTTCACATGTCTTTGAGAACATTATTGAGAACTCTAAGATATGCAGGTATCCTCACGATGTTTTACTTCACCGTTAAAGCAAGCGATTATTAACTATTTAATACGCACATAACTTTGAAAAGTCAGGGATGCGCGCCCTGGGATCGAACTCGAGAGCTCTGTGTGGCAGTCCAACGGTTTCCCACTAGGTTATTGCTACCTTTTTTATCCTTATTGGATGTGGCAGCCCTTTTGTCACCGTAAAGAAACTTTGACCAGAATTATTTTTACTATTCCATATTTCAAGTAGTTGCCATAGTAGCAGTACATTAAAGACAAGAACCATAAGTCATCGCTACAATACGCCACTGTGATATACAGACGGATGGACAGCCAGAAAGTGCTTAGAAACCTAAAAAGATAAAAAAGAAAAGACTGAAGTAATATCGCAAGCATTGCGCCTAATTAGCTTTTACGCGTTAGACAGGTGTACGACACACACATATTTCAACTGCTTTATATATTTATGTATTTAGACCCTACGTAATATACAAGCAGCCTTTTCCTAAAGGTCTTAAGAACTTTCATCAAATAATTCAATAACAAGTTACTCGATCCAAGCATAAAGCTCATCTCACGATGGGCATTTTGAACAAGCAATAAACTAATCTTCTTCGTAGACATATTATTATGTCAAAACTATTATGTACAATGTACATATAAGTTTTACTATTTATTTCACTCGTGATTTAGTTTTGAAACTCAATTTGTTTGGGACCGATTTATTTTTCCGGGTAAACATTTCGCAAAATAAAATACGGTTATCCGATAGACGAGAAACAAATAGCAGTCAACTTCGAGACGAACTTATAATAAACTAACTTATGCGCGCGGATACGCTCGGTTACAGTACTTTTTTCTGGTTGAAACATACCCTATGTCCTTTTGTACATCTGACAATGTGTATACGAAACTTCATAATGTTCGGTCGAGTAGTTAAGGAGTGCACGCGAAATAAAGAAACTCACATTCACATTTATAATATCAATTAGGATTCTATTTCTTGTTTTGTTTCAAGCCTCATGTACATTCGGCAACATAAATTGATACACATTTAAGACACTTCGGTTTTTCTATCTTTTAAAATTATGACACATATTTAGTGTTTTACAGCAGCAATAATTAAAAGTTAGCTGGTTAAACCACAGGCTAAAATACATAATAATAGTTGGAGTTTTTTATTCATTAAAAGCTTTTACACATTTATTTAACTTTAACTTTAACTTTTGGCTACTTATGTTGTAAATTGTAGTTAAGCAGCGATAGCTCAGTGGGGAGACCGACAGACTGCAATGCAGAGGGTCTCGGGTTCGAACCCACGTCGCGCACCTCTGACTTTCGGAAGTTATATGACTTTTCGAAATTATGTGCGTATTGATTGACAATTATCGCCTGCTCTGTGCATCGGAGAGCACGTTAAGCCGTCGGTCCCGGCTGCCATGAACATCTATGGCAGTCGTTATTGGGAAAGTCAGTACCCTCTAATATGCTGACACTGGTCTAGGCTTAGGGTATCGTTAGCCTTCGGGTTGTGGAGGTCAGGTGGCAGCTGCTCCATGTAAAAACTGATATCCAGTCAAATCCGGTTAGACTAGAAAAGCCGACCCCAAGTGACTTGGGAATAATAAAGGCTAAGGGAAAATATGTTGTAAATTGTAGTATTTTTATCTATGACTAGTCAGTGTTTTTACAATCCCGTTTGAAATACAAGTTCTAGATTACTTTATTTGAAACAGCTAACCATTTTATTTTTCTACAAAGATAGAATAATAACGTTTCTTGCTGTTGTTTATTTATCTTTACTCATCTTTTATTCAGTTTTAATTTGTGATCTGAGCTGGTCTAGATTATATACGATTGAAATAAGAAATATGTAATTTTGGTACTACTGTGTGCGATCTTCAATTCGATACCTGTATTGAGGAAAATGTTGTTGGGTTTTTCTGCTAAAAATTCTCAGTAGTTGCAGGGAATCAAGCACTGTGCCTGCTAAACGGCAATAGATTCGTCCCCTATTACGTGGACTCTTAAAACTTAGCTAAATATAAGTGTAATATACTTATGGCTACTCTTTTGAGGATACAGGCCTTAGACTATTTATAGCTAGGCAGTCCCAATTAATACAGAACTCTGTATCAATTGGATATCAGTGGAAAAAGTCAGAATGCAGTGCTGCATAAATATGCAGCATTCCTGCCAAATGGCAGGAATGGTTCGATTGCAATGTGATCCCATTAGGTATGGAATCGTCTGGATTTTAACCGTACAGCTTACAGCCAAAACACTCTTCTGAGTAAAAATCTAATTAACCTTAGACCAGTGCATATTAGAACTGTCTCCATAATTACATGCAAAATTAAATGAAATGCATTACTGGAAGTCTGAAACCAAAATCCCTTTACTTTTGTCTTACAGAACCGAAAGCAAAAAAAGGAATTAAAACAAAAGCGTGTCCACTTAAGAATGTTCCCATTTACCCCTCACCGTTGGCAGAAGGCCAAAAACAAGACTCAAGGTCAATGTCTTGGATATTACTTTGTTTGTCGCCTTTTTTCCTAACACATAATGTGAACTGATAGTGGAATCAATTTGTTACATAGAGACTGTCTTACTATCGAGACCTCCGTACTATCGAGTACGGAGGCATATAATGATATGAGAGTATTCTGATAGTATATAATTATTTGATGGGTTTTTATGCTACAAAATGTGATTCGGTTGGTCGATTTTATTTCCTGATTCCATTTATTGACACTTTACATATGTGTTACTGAAGGATAGAAAGGCTAATTAATGTATAAAATATGTTCAAAATATAGTTCTGATCTTGGCTTATAAATGTCAAATGTGAATTGACGAGCAATTTATGTTCAAATTTGACATTTATTCTAATTAAGACAATATTATATTACGAAAATTAACTCTCTGGTCATGTCGAACATATACACATCTAAGAGCCAATTTTTTAATCGTAACTCGGTAACTTTAATCTGGAAAATATCTATGTTTGACAGCTTTTGTATAGAGTCAGTCGTCGTAATCAAGCCACCATATCAGATAAAAGTTATGTGACGGTAAAAATATCGGCTCTTAGAAAAGCCACAGTTCTATAGACAGTATAATAATTATTTAAAAATAATATACTTTTTCCGTGCGATTAAAATATTTGTATAAAAATGTAACGTTTGTTTAATTTGAAACGGTTGAAAATTTTAAAATGCGTGTATGAAACTTGACCACAGCTAGTACAGGTTACTTTATTTATTTTTATTTTACTTTTACCATTCGGTAATACACACGATATCCGAGGCACACGAGTGATGGCATCGATCAAATCATTTTATAAATCTACTGTAGATACACTTCATTCTGCCTTAGTAAACAACATAAACACGTGTTTATCAATATTTTATTTCAGCAACATTCTAGATAGCGTATATATTTTTTGTTTATATAAAAAGGTCTTCATATGGAAGTATATTACATTGGGATTGGTACTCGTACATATATGTATATCTGTGTAGCAATTCACAACAAACGAAATACTACGTAAATATATCTCCAGATCGGTTATTTTGCCGATCGCAAAAAAGCTAGACAGAGCAATATATCAGGTATGTCATCTCGATTCTTTATGATTACATGTTTCGATTCTTCGTCGAAGGTCGTTTGGAAATCTCTACATTGCAGTGTATACAGTGTTGACTTATATAGTAGAGAGTTATAAAGCTTATCGCTTTATATTCATGAATCCTTCTTTATATACAATTCTTTTATATACAAAAATGTTGACAAGCACGCATACAATTTGCTTGATGATAAGCACTCGCCTGTCAAACGTGCAAAATATCTTAAACATTTTGAATGGTAGCAATGTGGACGTATAAGTTAAGCTCGCATAAGAGACGTAATACATTAGTTCCATTGCTGATAGCACAGCATTTTAGTGTGGAAGAGCAATAGAATGGTGAAAGGCCGGCGTGGAGAAGTATCTACTTCTAACGGGAGAAGCGTAAGTATTAAAACACTGTTACCGCGTTTTGCCTGGTGAATAAGAGTTTCGGAGTATAGCTAAGCCTCTAAGCCTCTAAGTAGCCTCTATTATTCGTTTCCTTTCATCTCATCCTGAAGTCCTTTTCCAAGAATCGGCAAGACACAAGTTACGCCTGCTATTACAAACAATCATAAGACTCCAATCGGGCTGGCTTAATTGTTTGCCTACTATCACTACATATTATTAAACAAAATTCCCCGCCGCGTTGATCGAGATAAACTCGAAAACCACTGAACGGATTTTCATGTGGTTTGCAACAATAGACAGACTGATTCTTGAGAAATGTTTAAGTGTTTAATTTATAAAGATTTTGTTCCACCCGTGCGAAGCCGGCGCGGGTCCAGTAATACTATTGTATAAAATCCCAATTTTTAATTCTCAAACACCTTTAAAGAGGCTAGCGTAAAAGATAACATAGGGTTATACGACTACTATTGTCTCTACTTCTTCTACGAACACATTTCTCTGGTTCACATGTTACATATGTGTGCGAATTATTCTGCTACCCATATCGAACATTAAAACAAAATGATTTGGTTTTTTTCCACTACACTACACCTTACACATCTGCAAGTTGAAATAAAATATACTCACTAACACGCACTATAAATCTAATAGAAATCGCTCAGACGTTTAAAAACTACGACGCCACATGCAGACGAAGGCTTCCAACTTATAACACCGTTTTTTTGCAGCGGAGACGGCGGCCATGAACTCTATACATAAAGTTTGCCATTCACAGAATTTTACAATTCAACTGGAAGGCCAACTAACTATTCTCCTCCCAAACTGTCCGTGACGTTTACTTATATCATTAATATTAAAACTATACTACAATTTTTCTATAGCTGTATACAGCGTGTAACAGAAAGGTGTGGTCACGTAGGCAATGCTATGTGCCCTCGGTCAAAAAGAAAATAATTTTGTGACAATTGCAGACATTTTATTTCTTTTATACTAAATGTTGTCCGTGGCTTCACTCGCGTAAATGTAGGTTAGATAAGTAACAGTACTTCTTTTTAGATGATATACCTATCATCCAGAATAATCCCCTATGTCTTTTTCTGTTCCCAGACATCATGTATGCGAAATTTCATGAGGATCGGTAGAGTAGTTAAGGCGTTAAAGCTTAACAAACAAGTGTTCATGTATTGGCTAGTATGAAGTACGTAGTTAATTAAAAAGAAAATGTTATATTTTTGTGAAAATAATATATACGGACTCCACTTTTCTGTTACGCTCTTTATATGAAAACTAATTAGAAGATTGCATGCCTGAATTGTACTGAGTCTTGTTCATTATGTTATTCAGGTCTCGGTCCCGTGACATGACAGTTTTATTGTAGTTTATCAATAGGTGATCTGGTGGCCTCCTATTTCTCATTGGAAGCTTTTTATTATGTATGATTGGGCTCAAAAAAGGACGGGTCACGCACATGATTCCGCAAACGCTAGGACGTGTTTCGCATTAAAAGCGCAGACTCCCACTGATTTTGATTAGTACTTTGATTGCCGTTACGAAATTTGGTTCGTTTGGTCGTATATACAAAGTTAGATGCAAATAGGGTACTAAATTAATAAAGGGGCTTAAATTATCTTTGATAAGTGATAAATATTGATACCATAATATAAACATAGCGAAAATCCGATGAAATAAAAATTGAAAATATTTAGTCAGTTAATTCCTAATTGACTGATATTATTATTACCAAAGTTGTAAAGTCGTATTCTCTTATTGCTAACTGTAATTGATGACGTCAACCGGGTTTTTATAATTCAAATTTATGGCCTTTGCCCAAGTATCAGGCTATAGATGTTTACTTTAAAAACGTAATACGCTGACAGGACCAGTTATATTCACGACAAAAGCTTAGGTATATATGTACATTGTTTACATTATATTATCTTTGTAAATTCTTATTTCTTAAGGACAGGGTAAAGAATTAAGTTAAAAATAAAGTACATATTTTAATCAATAGCTATCTTCCAAACCAAAATAAATAAAACATAAAATATCTACATTTTAAGATAAACATAATACTTTTAAATCATAATATAGATATTCCTTTTTTGCATAGCAGATAAAGTAAAATAATGTGCCCGAGAAACAATACTGAATGTATTGTCAAGAATATCGGTTCCTAGTAAAAGTATTTGGAAGATAAAACTGTTGGATGCGGGCTGAACTGGCTTTGAAGACTAGTACCGATTCACAAAAATGTACGCCGTAGGAGATAACAATCGAAATCTGATCAAAAGCGCTTCGATCACGCACGAGTGCCAGAGATTTTACCTATAGTCTCACGTGGCTTCATGTCTGAGTATCCAGCTTCATCCACTAAAATTCTTTATAGAGAAAATTCAATAGCACTTGGAATGAAGTTCTGGACTTTAGTGATCGGCAATTGAAAAAACCACCACCACCACTGCGTAATCTATTTTCGTTATTATAATATTAGTTAGAACTTGTATTTGCTCGATTTTCTCCACTTGAATTACGGTTCGACAGCAAATTCTTTGAGTAAATGCCATTTATTCAACGGAATCAGATGAAATGCCTCTTGAACTGCATCAAAATACGCGAAGATATTTGTGATGACCGAACAAACAGACAGAGTTCATCTTTTTTAGGTTCAGTTCTTTTAACCAACCGCCGCGCGCCGTCGACGCAATGTGTAAGCGCAGCCAGACCAAGAAATGAAAGACCAGATTTTTTTTATGAAAGTGTGTACTTTTGTTTTAACGACTTTTTACGGTTTTCCTATTTTTGTCAATCGCATTAGTTGATAGGAATAATCAATTCCAATTAGACTATAAACATATTGTATCTCCAATAAAAAGACACAGCCCGCCTGTGGTAGTGAATGCAAACACTGTGCGTGAGGTTCTATTCCTGAGTACAGCAAAATGTTATAGGATATTTGTCAGAACATTCTCGGTAGTAGCAAAATTCAATGTAAGCACATTGAATTTTTGCTCGCTTGCTTTTTCGCTATTATGCCACAAAAACTATATCCGTTGAAATGAGAGTGTAATACATCACTGTCTACCGCTTTAAGGATATAGGCGTGTGCATATAGATAAAATATAAGGACAAACCGACTTGAAGCACCATGATTTCAAAGTGCGGACATTATAACATAGCAGGCGATAACTAACTATTAAATACCTACACATAATAATATAACTCCGAAAAGTCAGAGATGCCCACCTTGGGTTCGAACTCAAGACCTCTGCGTGGCAATCCAAGGGTTTATCATTAGGCCTGCAAAAGCGCCTGGAAAATTGAATTGATAATAGCAATTAGTGAAGAGACAAGCAGGAATCTAACGTTTGGTATTGCCAATTTGTCAGACGCTTAATAATTTCTAACTATTATTTTTAAATGCCGCTTTATTCATTCCTTAGATTTAATATTTGTTTGTAGTATTGTAAGGTAGTATATAGGGTAGATTTATATGGCAGTGAATCCATACTTAAACAATTGGTATTTCGTTCAGAAACAGAAATACACCCGCGGATCTAACGTCAGGTTGGCGCCTCACTTTCTTTTTGAGCTATCACTGAACTCAAAGAGGTAGAATTGCTTTCTTTATAGGTAGATTTAGGTATATTGAAGGTAAATTTGATACATTCTTATTTAATGCTGATTCATAACATTACACCCGCCATTCTGATGCACACAAAAAAACGTATAGAACATAAATGCGTACCGCTTACAAAAAGAAAGCGAAGAAGGTAGCTAAAATTAATATTATTATATAGTACCTACATAATAGGTTATGTAAGTAGGTATTTATTAAATTAAGGTTTTTATTGACGATCTTTTTATTAGGTAGATAGACAGTATGGGTACCTACTGTTTTGTGTAAAAACGAGAGCTGGCCGCTCACGTTAAAACTGAAGTTGTTTCCAACCACGCGATCGTGTAGAACCGCCGTGCAGTTTGGTTGACTGAAGTATGGTCACGGTGGTTGGGTGGCTGAACCGACCGTGTAGAATTTACGCGGTTTTAGAGCTTACGCAAATATTTTGTTCTGTGCCCCAATGAGTACGCCACTTTTTCTGAGGACCTTTCCATGTTTGTAACCAGTCAATAAGCCTTAATATAGACTAAGCAGTAATGTCTTGGCGCCGCGTAGGTTGATTTCAATGAAGTGAGATTTATTTCAATAATTAAGCGAGTTATTTGGCGATGGTACGACTGCGCCATTACGCGGGGAATGTACATTTTATATAACCTTACATTATTATATTACAGTGACACAGTCGATGCATTTCGTCTAGTAAATAACAGCTGTGGGGGCCCCAGGTCTACCATTATTTTCCTTTCACTCCATTTTAAGACTTTTCCCGGGATTGACACCGTTTACCATCAAACGGATATTTTTATTGACTTAATAATAATACTGAATCTTGCAACAATTAACTTCGTTCATTTTACTTATTTTAAGAGTCATTATCCAATTATATAATTAATCTTTTCATTTTATCATCCCGAACACCATTTTCATCTTATTTACCCCATTATCCCGACAATCCCGTTTATCGCAGTTATCGCTGTTTACCTGTTCCGTTAAGATATTCGTTATCATTTATCCCGATTAGCTGATTTTTTGCCATTTCTCCATTTGCTCCTAAGTTTTTATATTATAAATTCGTCTGGATAATATATTTATCAAGTACGGTAAATGTTCAAAAGCCGACGTCCCTGTTAAATACAGATTTAAACGATCATTTTTACATCAATATTACTTTTGTTGCCTCAGAATGTATTAATAAACTTCAAGGTGATGGAAATTATGGCCATGAAAAGAAATAAAAAATAGCTTTATAATCACGTTTTATGATTAACTAGATTTTGCCCGCGGCTTTGCTCGCGTCAATGTAGATTTTGTCAATAAATTTGTACCCCTCGGAAACAGTACTTTTCCTTGGATGTAAGGTATCCTTTATCCTTTCTGTTTTCTTGACAACGTGTATGCGAAATTTCAGGATGATCGGTCGTGTAATTAAGGCATGAAAGCGTAACAAACAAACAAACTCATATTCGCATTTTTAATATTAGTGAGGATGAAAAATAATTAAGATTTTTTTTATACGAACGGTGTACTCTGCTGTCTAAGTGTGTCACATTTATAGATATAAACGTGAAGTGGTCTTAACTCATAAACTTTGACGTTCATAAGTATTACTACGTGACCTTAATGAATAAATAATTTTTGATTTTGACCTATATTAATTACGTAAAAAATACACAACTGTTTGGTATCAGCGTCTTAGCGTCAGTTTGATCTAGACTTACGTGACTCTTAAAATCACAGTTGTTAAAATAACTCTTCGGGAATACGACGAGAAACAATGTATCACAAATTTGTTTTTTTGGAAACAGCTTTGATGAAAACTTAACTAAAGCTCCATCTCCATCAGAATGTACCTGTGAAAATTAACTGTGTTTATCAGTGTTTCTTATTTATGTTAATTAATTTTTTTAAAGATCGAATTTGTTATAAACTATAAAGATTTATCTGGCGCGTTAAGGATAATACTGCGAACGGCTTTTTTGACATGGATAAATGATCTTAGACTTACACAACATTAAATATTTGTCTCATGCGGTAATTGAACCCGTGAGCCTCGAATTGTTAGATATGTTGTCTAGTTTAACAATATATCAGCTATGCTATCATTGCATCAAATTAAACACCATTTAATTCATGCGGGAGCGGAACCCGTGTGCCTTGCATTTCCAGTGAAGTCATTCAGTTTAATAACTATGTCGTCTTTGCAATGAAATACATCAAATTATACACCTAACTTCACTGCTATAAAAATATGCAGAATATTGAGCTCTAATACATATTAAAGCTGTTAATATCTTAAGCGCCAGTTAGTTCAACTAAAGCACTACTATTATCCAGACCATCAGAACGGTTTAGATAGTTTCAAGGCAGTCAAAAACCCAAGTGTCAAGGTGATTCGATCAATACGGGTGCACAAATTGACATTATAATCCCCAGTGAGTTTACTACGAAAAGACGTCTTTGTTAACTCTAAAGAATTTATTGACTTTGCGGGTAAAGCTTTATAAACAGAATAACGTAGTGTCGTAAGTGAAATTTGATAAGCCAGTGTTAAAATATTTTAAAACATATTATACGTTTTCTACTTTTTAATCGTAGATGCATCTTACTATTACGCTTACATATCACCTTTCTTGATGTTATGTTGTCATCTGACAAAATATGCTAACATGACATCTGAATGATAAATTAATTATTCAATCTTACTTATATTGAAAATTGTACCCTATCGTTTCTCGTATAGATGTTATGTGTGAGCTTACTTTTCTTAGGGAAGTTTTCTTACCTTTTCATGCAATCGTAAGTCAATTTAATTTCTCATGCCAGCATTATCCATTGTCTACACATGTCAAGCCGACCAATTTCCTAAAGCACCAGTGCTCCAAAATTCGGCACATTGATTTACGTCAAATTTGAACAATCCCTAAACGTTAATGATAAGTCAACAAACCACAAAATATGTAGTTTGCGGAATAAGCGTATTTCGCTAGTTAACCGTTAATTTGTGATTCAAAATCCTCGCGTCAATCTATCTTAAGCCTTATTGCCTTAAGTGAATTCCTAGCATTGGCGGCAATTGACTCTGTCAGCTTCTACATACGGTTCCCGTCTTTGCGGGTTAATGGTTTTGATTCGATAATTGGGTCGTTCATCCGTCGTGTTCTGCGGTTCGGTAGCGTCTGTCTGATGCCGCACTTATTACCGCGTTATTGCTCTGATTGCTGAGTGTAGCAACCCACGCGACGTACGTAATCTGTTTGCTTGTGTGTTCCTAATTGTAGAACCTGAGCTAATCTTAGCTGACTATGACGTAACTATGAAGCGCAGTGCCTTTAACATTAACTTACTATTATTTTAGTTCTAATAAGGAAGTTGCCTATGTTTGAATTTGTATATTGTTATACTCATAAGAGCAAACTTGGTAAACTTGGCAAGATAAGAAAGTAATTAATATTTTAAATTTGAATATAAGATAAAGTGGAGCTGTATTGGGGTTGTCATGCTATCTTTTCGGACAGCTGCATTTAGGCTTCCTGTCCATTGATGCGGAGCGAGGCTGCGGAGCGAAGAAACGGAGAAATATTAAACAATAGGATTGCATACAGGAGCGGAGCGGCGGTTTTATGCAATCCTAAATAGCGTTTACATCACAGTTTGTATCGTGCATCCTTTTTCTGTCATTTGACATCTACCCCTACTATCAACGCTTATAAATTATTTATTTTCGAAAAGTCTTTGTAATTTAGAGTTTGGATAATGTAACTAATCGATTTATATAATAAAAAATTTGATTAACCACCGTATTATTATCAGATATGTGACATATTACATACCATACGTGAAATCAGAATACCTTATTATGCGACTACTACATACGATTACAACTATTCATATTCAGCCTAAAATATTTTATAATCAATGTTAAAATTTTAGTTTTATTACTGCGCCGCTTGTATTACCATAGTGATTAAAAATAATACTACTAGCTTACGTACGGGACAAAGACAACGCTATGGTGACAGCCAGCAATGCAGTACTGCCAGACATACTGCTATGAAAATGAGAGTCGCTATTTTACATAGTAATAATTCATTGTTAATGCTTCGCAATCAAAATGTTTTTTAATTTTATCGTTAACTTCTTGTCGTTTACATCTATTAAATCTGTACTTTATTATTATTAATGAAATCGTGGATGAGTATTTATATTTATTCTATTGAATACACAGATATTCAAATGATTTCTTTATTTTGATCTCTGTGTATTTAAGTGGGAGGCTGTTAAAATTTTGTTTGATAGCCTATTTCTTTCAAAACATATTTATTTACGGTGGCAATCAGTTTCATTTTAATTTTCTCGTTCATCCCTCGTCTAAGGGCTGCTGTTTTTTCGTCTTACAACATCAAACAGTTTCTATCAAGATTCTTAATTAGAAATGTTAAGCATAGATTCCATCAATGTAATATACCTTTCAAAAGGTTTTCTTGAACCAAACAGTGAGTATTCAAGCATCTTCAATTAAAGATCATGAGTAAAATTATTAATTAGTTAATTAAGGTTGAAATATTTTAATATGAGATGAGATTATTCTACGTCTACGTTCATACAGAATTTTGATTAATATGTTCAATTACTTGACTTGAACTGCGTCTTGGTCTTGTGGTATAAGTTCGATCGTGACGTCCCGGTTTCGATTCCCGGGTTGTCACGCGTGTTGATGGGCATTTTCACTACGATTTTTAAGAGTCGATGTAATACACCACTGCCTACCCTCTTAGTGGATATATAAAGTCACAAATCTCTGAAATATAATAATAATAATTTATTCAATAATAATATATGGGTATACATTTTTGTTATTAGTCTAAAATTGTATTATGCTACAATAAATTATAATTATCCTTAGTCTGGTACATGTTTTACTTATACTTTAATCAGCTGATATGGTGCATTTTAATTTAATTTCAAGCTCTAAGTTCTATAAAGTGATTGCCTAAACTAGGTTTAGACCTGTGTTTCAGGCTATCTACTAACAAAAAATATATGCCAAATAATATTACGGTTTAAGTCAATGTACATAAACTTAAAATAAACATATAAAGTTAGTAGGACTAGTTACCTACCTATATTTATAAAAACATTATACATATAATTGAGTAAAGCCTTTCACAGTTGTCATGATATAAATAGTTTTGGTTATTAGAGCTGTCTGTATTCGAACGACCCGATGACGTTATCTGTTTGTGTTTCTGACATTCTATATTGCAGTGTGCTTGATTTGATGTGAATAGTTGGCAAAACTGGTATAGTTGCATTCAGTCAGGAAAGTTGCTGGAATGCACCACCAGCTTAGATTAATTTAGTAACACTTAAGAGTGAGAAGCAAAACATAACAAGACTTTAAGATACTTTGAACATAGTCGGCGTAAATAGAAACACCAAACATTTTATTAAGGTCGGCTACTTTGAAGTAAATACACTTCAAGACAATAATACGACCTCCATCTTAGCCTCCCGTGACCAAGGCTGCTGAAAATATCTGCAACCGAAACATAATATTATAAATAATGCGCGTAAACGTAAGACAATATTGTTCATTCTTAACAAACTAAACTAAGCAAATTAAATTAAAGCTACATGACTGAACCAAGCACAACTTGTGAATAACATTAATATACAATAGATTATCGTAATGATCGAAATCTAATCAATGTTTCTTCCAACATTAGTTGGGGCGGAAGTAAACAATTTTATACAGTTTTCGTTGTAAATTGTTTAATAAAGAAAAATAAAACGCTACTGTTTTTCAAACTAGGAAGACGATAAGCTACATATTGCATACAAAAATATTAAAAAGACACAAATATAAAAAATATTGCATATGGAAAGCTTTAGGATATAATTTTACAAATAACATAAAGAAAATCATAAATTGAACAGACAAAATGTCACAAAAAGGTTTTATTCGAGTCGCCACTTAATCAGGATGAGTTTGATTCATCCGTCCCCAATTAATTTGATTTTCTGAATCCATTCGTTCGGAGGACACACACGCGCCATATTGTTTACCTTTATACACGATACCCAATCTATTAATTAAATTTAACAGATGAAATACAATTTGCAAAGGAGATCGCCCATTCTGAGGTAAATGGTATTTATTTATCAGATAATAGATTTTTTGTTGTACCTTACGTAGACATGAATGTTACATTACATGTGTTATACTAGAATGTAGGATATTTCCAGTAGACGTGAGAGTATACTGGCAGATATTGTCTACATTGGTAGACAGTGGAAAATGTTCTTTCCTGGGTCGAGCACAGTGTTATTGAGATTTTCTGTTGAGAAATTCTCAGTAGTTGCATAGAGTCTGGAATGGTATCCCGTAGATAGGATAGGATCTAAAATCATAAACATTTTAATATAATAGGTACATCTCTGCCTATCTCTGCCATGATAATGGCGCGAGACCATGTATGTAAGCAATCTCCGTAACAATTTCATTTACAAACCTATTATACTTGCAACAGAAACTCTAATCAAGCATCTTCTACAAACGTTTAGTTAGTCGGAAAACCTTAATCTCACCGCTACTCCCCGACATAAAGGTCATCGATCAGCGAACACCAGATAATTCCCAGCGTTTTGTTCAACTTGAAATTTGTTTTAAGCTTGTTTATTCTAAGTTTTCGTTAGTTTAGATGCAAACTATTAGATCTGGAAAACATATTTAAATTTATTTATAAATGTAGATAGATAGATACCTTAAATACAGTATACTACAATGGCTTATTTCATTTATGCATATCTTATTGCTACAATGAATAATGTGATTTTATTTTTGCTTATAATATTTATGTGTATTTCCATATATGTATATCTTGCATATATTTAAGGTACCTCGAAGCTCCTGTGACGCGGGCAAAGTGGCTATTGACAGCTAGATTTCAATATTATGAAATATTTACCTTTCAGAAGATAGTTTAAATTACTGCTAAATAAAATGAATTTATTTTAGTAACATGTTTGTCCGAATGAAATCAGTAAAGACTGGACTAAATACACACACATTTTAAAATTGCAGCAGTGGCCGCATAGGGAGATCATTGAACTGTCTACTAAAGGTATTGTGTTCAATCCTACGACACGCGTCTTTGACACTTTGATTACATTATGTAGATATTAAATGCTGCAATTTGACTGTTAGTCAAAGAAAACATGATGGGGAAAAAAGTCTCACTAAGACAATGGTCAAGGGCCTTCTTGTACTAAGAAGAGTCATTGGCCCAGCAATGGGACAGCTTAGAAAAAGCCTGATATTATTATTATTAATCAGTATAGACATAGCACAAAATACGGTTGTAATTCAGAGATACGAGAAATAATAGAATTGAGGCTTGTCGGCGCATTAAATTAAAACATCATTTGGGTAATCTTAATCTATTTAAGCGATGTGACACAAGAAATCACTTAAACTTAATAAATGTTCGGACAATGAAAATAAAACTGTTTAGAGTACCAATTCACAAGGCGCATGGTGAAAATAAAGACGCCTAACTTTACTCTTTCGTTGATGTAACTTCAATAAAATATTGTACAAAACAAGTTTCAAGCTATATCTGTAGCGAAATTAATTTTAAGGTTACTCCGTCAGTAGGAATCATTCCTATGTCGCGGGGGACTTAACAAATATTCAAACAACGGACACAAAGAACAACCAGACCCGTAACAAGTGGGTTTTGATCCCACAACTCTCGGTGAAGTGGCAGTGGTGAGGTGACCACGTAAACCACATAAACCATCCATTCAGTCTTATCTTATATCCGTGTTTATCTTGATACTTTGTGATAGTCTCCAAGCCACATCTACCAAGTGCTAGCGAGTATTATCTTAAAATTGTCATCTTAAAGACTTCCATATCCATTCTAGTCTAGTGGGGCATCTTACGCAATATTTAATTCTACGTTAAGTTCTACGTTACTACGAAAGCGAATTCCTGGCTGAACACAAAAACAGTGGAATAAAATGTAGTTTACGTCACTCTTAAGTCCATCAACCATTGCACAATTACTGCGTAGAATAGACATTCGCATTTCTATTTTCGACTTGATTTATCCGCATCCATGTAAACATTTAAACATGAGCAATGGCCGATTTTTAAGTCTTAAAGTCGATACCACACTCACACGAAATAAATACGTTGTAAATCCTCATACGCAGCGATTGCATAGATTACCACTATGCGCAGCGAATTCGAATCCCGGGTCGAGCAAGGTGTTTTTGGTCTTTTCTTTCAAGAAATTCTACGTAACAGTATGAAGTTTAAATCTTTGCCCGTCAAATGGCAATAGGGGCGTCTCCTATTACAAGGAACTACTTGCCAACCCTTTTATGGATATAGGCGATAGTGACTATAGGAAAGCCAATTATGTATGTATTTTTTACTTAATAGACTAGAGTCCTGTAATATACTAATTATATAGGAATACCTACGTAATAGAGAATATACTAGTCGAAATGTAGTTATTATATTCTGCCAATGAAACCCTACCCTAATGCCTGCCCTACCTTAATGTTTATGTATAGATAGGCATAACTCTATGTTTAATAATAAGTTTATTTATGCAACATATTTTCACAACTATTTTAAGCCCTGACTCCTGTGCTAGGTGTCAACACCTGTGTTACAGAAGCAAGTGCCTTCTCCGATAGTTATATACAAGTAAACAATTTATATATACCAGCGTTCGCCTAGTGCTGCCTGTAAGATATTGCTGATATATGTCATTATATATTGATATATACATATAACCATAGTTACGCGCTTCGACTGCGTGTGTCAAATGCATGGTTGTGTGCGTGTAGTGTTTTTCATTAATTTAATGTATTTCTAATGCATATTTTAAGATTCGCCCCTCCTTCTCCATATAATCTTTAACTATGCTAAATTTCATACTCCTCCGTCCGCGCAATTTTCGTAAAAAGGGGTACTAAGTTTTTGCTTCACGAATTAATATATGTAGAAAACAAAATAATAGTAAAATAAAATAAAAGATACTTTATCTTAACATATATTATGCAACATAACAACAACATCACTTTAAAAAATAAAAACGTACATTTAGTTCCAGAAAATGTAAGAGCGAGTCAAGATTTGTGCAAGGAGGTCGCATGTAGCCAATTTCGCGGGAAAAGTGGCGTTGCCCTCCGGGATCCAATTGGCATCTAACAAGCAACCGTCCCGGGACTAAGCTGTTAAGCTTTGATTTAATGCTAACCCAAGGATTTGGATAATTTGGACATATCTTTAGTTTACAGAGAGAGACAGTGACTTTTTATGTTTACTATATTAATTTTCATTTGGCAAAAATTTATAGAATTATGGTCCAGTGTTTATGGATGAAATGTATATCGGCAATTTCGATTACGTTTGAAATAGTTTCCTAAAATTTAATAATCAGATTAATCTGTTTAGTGATTAAGCCGTGAAAAGCTAACAAAGTGACATTTACAAAACAAACTGCATCAATATGGAGCGAAGACATCACTAAACACGAGAAGAGATGATGCGAACCGTCGGAATATTGCAAGCTGGATCCAGGCAACGTACTGTGGCTGTCGCTCTTGGCACTATACAGAGCATTATAAGTCGTCTCTGGACACGCTATCGTATCACGGGCAGCGTGGCCAAGCGACATGGAGGACGATTTCGCATCACCACTCGCAGACAGGACCAGTACATCCAAAATACTGCTCGACGGAATCGTAACATCGTCGCGTCGTCCGCCATGATGTTAGCTACGAGGCTCCACAGCTCTTCAGGCTTGCTGATAAGCGCCCAAACCATCCGAAATCGTTTACGTGAAGTGGATCTGCGTTCAAGAAGGCCGCTGAGGGTTTCACCTATAGCACCCTGCAATCGTAGGTCCCGTTTGCAATGGGCTCGCGAACATAGAAATTGGGAGGAATAAGACTGGCGTTGTGTTTGCTTTTCCGATGAATCTCGTTTCGGTGTGAGACCAGATACAAGACGTACTCGGATTTAGAGGACTTCTGGGCGTCAAGAACATTTGAAATTTTGTAAGGAAGTTCATTCATATGGAGGTGAAACAATAATGGTTTGGGCCGGTATTTGGATCGGTGGAAGAACCGATCTCACTTGGATCAGGGGCAACCTCAATGCTCAGATTTATGCGGAGATGATTGTTTCAGGTGTGATCATCCCTTTGCGAAACTCGTTGAATGATTCATTTCGACTAATGCATGACAATGCACGTCTACACACGTTTGGATCGGTGGAAGAACCGATCTCACTTGGATCAGGGGCAACCTCAATGCTCAGATTTATGCGGAGATTATTGTTTCAGGTGTGATCATGATTCATTTCGATTAATGCATGACAATGCACGTCCACACACGGCTAGAGTCGTAACACGTACTCTTGCCGATGCTCGTATCAACGTCCTGCCGTGGCCTGCTCGATCTCCAGACCTCAACCCAAAGAAGATCTGTGCCGAGCTTACAGTAGCGAGCTTCGAGGTACCCCACAACGACCATTTGACTTGTTAGAAAGAACGTGGGCGGCCATGCCTTAAAGTGATTTTGATGAACTGATTTTAAGCATGCCAAATCGCTGTGATTGTGTTATTCGTGTCAATGGTGAAAACACAGACTACAAATTTATTAATCTTTAAAATAAAAATTATTAAATTTTTATTTCATTTTTGCCTATTTTCCCATTTACTTGATATTAACTTGAGTAAATTTTTAACAATGGGTAAAAATTAAAATTTTCTTAATTTTACTAAATATAGGGATAATTTAATAACTTAAACATAGGAATTAAAGTTAAAAACTAGTCTGGAAGACTAGATTTGGCAAATATTAATTTGATAGATTTTATACTTAAAAATGTACTTGATCCCTAGACATTTTTGATGTGTGTGTATATAAATTGTGTAACTCTATTTAACGGTACACCGTTCAAGGTCACACTAGACATGATGGTAGGTGTAAAATTTCCCGCTTTGAAAACAAACATTTTACTTTGCCCGGCATTGTACGAGAGCCCGTGTGCACTTACATATTTTTCACAAATTTGTATCAACTTACGTAACGCGCTGTTCGATGGGCTCCGCAGCACCATATCATCGGCGTAACTGATATTATTAACAATTTGTCCATCTATGGAACAACCCACTGTAGTGTTGCTGAGCTCATGGATCAGCCCGTTTATGTATAAATTAAACAAGGCTGGCCAGGTTAGGCCACCTTGCCTTACGCCACATACCAACCAATATGCATCAGATAAAGAGCCTGACCATCTAACATAGTTTGCCTGATGTTGATACCAATATTTAAATATTTTAGTCACTCCATCCAGCATACCTTTCCCTCCTATAAATAGGCTCCAAGCGGAATATAATTCTGTTAGTAAAAATAAGGATATTGATATATTTAGTCTAAGTTAACCAACTTTTAAAAAGAAAATATTATCACTATGCTGAGATTCATTATTACAGTAGTATAAAGTTTATAAAGTTGTTTTAGTATATACTAATTATGTAAGAAATTGTTAATTTAAGTTTTTATTTTGTAGTTCTGGGAAGCCTTATGCGCCCAACTATCGTTTGTATTTTCCTTTCCGTGGCAACCTGTAATAAAGGCAGCACCAATACTTGTATACAACTGACTTTGTAACTTAGCTTTTAAGGTGTATGTTCTTGTTGGTTGTCCAAATAAATAAATAAACTCCCCTGTAAGACCAGCGACCACTTCTTGCAGAGTAGGTAACACACTAATGATATGTATGCATATGCATGCATACATGCTTGAATCTATGTATGTATATTAATGTGATATAGAATGAAACTAGATTTCTGTGTATGTAATATGTATAACATACGACTTTTATACTACTGCGGATGCAAATAAACATTAACAAGAACGTCGACTAAGCGGCAAATAAACCTAACCATACATACTTTCTACAGCCAGCAATTAAATACATTCTTGCCCGATTCAAATAATTGAATGCCTGGTATTCCCTAATCAATACGATGTGTACAAAGTTTACTGGAGCAGTACAAACAGAACATTGCGGACTGGTGTGAGGTTTGCGCTACTACTCTTGTAACGATTAATTGCTTTTGTACACAGGCTTACGCTTTTATAATATCCAGAAAAAGTTAGGCAGATGTATTCAGCAGCGTTTCATAATTATGTATTAAGGATGAACTAATTGCAGTATACTGGGCAGATTTAAAGATTCCATGCTGCTACTAAGAATTGTATTACAGAAAAACATGCGAACACTGTGCCTGACTCGCACCCACAAGCACTATGATGTGAAGTAAAGAAATTCCACGAGAGAATCATACAATTAAAACTCCATAAATTAATCACTTCCAAGGACAACAGGCTGAAATGTTTTATTTACTACTATAACTTGACAAAACAAGTATACCACTTACTTTATTAATACCCTTAAAATCTATTACATCTTGCTTGTACCTAGAAAACTACTATTTTAGTACAAGCATGCCATTATCGAGACGTTGATCCATGAAACTTGACCTTAACGAAATCACATAAAAAAGCAATCCTTTCGCCTACGTACTCCGAAACAACAAAGACTTCAGGTTTTACCTTTATAATTGAGGGAAAATAGGCACAGATTTCTATTATTCAGCCAAACTATAATGGTCCCAGTGGACCTCATACGGCGAGTGTCGTTTTTATCCATTACCCGTTTCATTTATTTTATAAATGGTGTTGATTTAAAACGTAGAGAGCTGGATGGTGACTTTATTTTCGTGTTTACTGAGTGGAATGATTAAAACGGCTTCAGTGCTAATGAAAACAAATAACCTTGTTCTATGGCGGTCATTACCCTCCTATTTTTGAGGGAAAATATATTAAACACTGTCGTCTGTTCGGCTGCGGGGATTTAAGGCGGGACAATCTCTGCCCGCGGTTGAACAAAAAATTACATTTAATTTCATGTTGAAGTTCTGTTGCCTGTGTAATGAATAACATCAATTTTAAACATGCTTTTAAAAATGACTGGCGTGGTCCTGATTAGAGGTGGTGTGGTCCATTTTCTTTCAGGTTATGGCAATTTTTAGAGTAGATCATTTTAGCTTGCTGACTCACTGTTGTATCAGTTTTCAGCAACTGACAATTATAAATATTATGAATAATTCGACCATTCTGTTGGAATGCCTTTGGCAAAGTAGTTTTTACGCATCAAAAATCATGGCGTGTCTAATACATGACAAGTAGTATAATAAGTTTCTAAGTGGTTAGTCGTTTCTGCTATACACGATATATGTATATTACTTGATTAAAATATAGCCAACACGTTAGGCGATTTACCAGCCTATTGTCTAATCCGTACCCATATCTTCGATTTTATTTTGCACTTCTATTTTGTTCTTTGTCGATAGAGGTTAAAACCTGCCTCTATGTTATCTATACTATTATTATAAAGCTGACATGATTAAAAAGCAGTGCGTAATTATAATAGAAATTTGCAGTTAGCCATAAAGCCGCCTATTGTACCACTATCTACATGTGCCAAATGTTTCGTAAATGTATGTTAATAATAATTATATGTACAATAAAGAGTCATCTGTTTATCTATAAGTATTGTTGAATAAGAGTTTACCCATTTTAATTCATATGTAGAGCAATTGAATGTTATAGCGTTAGCGTCTAAAACTAAGCTTAAAAAAGATAACGCAACTGGTCTTATAGTCCAGTCATTTGGTCCGAAGTAAAGGTGTTACCAGTAAAGGTTTCCGGAACTTTTGAAAATTAGTAGTTTTATAGATTTCAATGTGCTTTTTCCGAATTTCAACTTTGCGACCTCGTACATATGCCGCTCGCACCGCCATATTAAAAAAATGGGTCAGATAGCAGTATTTGACAATATCTTCTTTCCAATCATTTTACGATAAAATCATACAAAATTAAACTACAGATTTTTTTTACAAATTATCTACATAATTTACACACAAAATACACCCAGACTCGGAACAACTCTTAGGCCAAAACTATAGATTTTACATATGTAATACTATTACTAGCATTACATAATACGTAAAATCTATAGTTTTGGCCTATGTGTTGGTCCGAGTCTGGGTGTATTTTGTGTAGTGATTTTATCGTAAAATGAGTTGGAAAGGAGATATTGTCAAAAAACTGCTATCAGGTGTCATTTTTCCAATATGGCGGCGCGAGCGGTGAGTACGCGGTGGCTAAGTTAAAATTCGGAACGAGCACATCGAAATCTATAAAACTACTATTTTCAAAACTCCCGGGAAACTTGCCAGGTAAAACTACCAAATGACTGTACTGTAAGGTTGTGAGTTCGGGGAGATGAGTTAAACAACTATATCCATTGGATTTATGTTTATTAATGCTCTCAATCATAGAATACAATGATTTATATAGGATGGATTCAAAACGGTACATGAGCACACATGCGTATACACTACAGTACTATTGTGGCGTTGACATAGCAGTAGTATACCTATACAACTGCTGTCCATAAATTTATTGGGATCAATTCCGGGGTCACGCTAAGCATTATTGGCTTTACCTGTTAAGTAACTGTCAGGCGCGAGATCTCGAACTGTACTCGGTAAACATCTATAAGTTTGCCACCTACTACGCAGGACCTAAAGGCATAGCTGGTGAAATGATACCTTTTTGAGCATATAGGCATGAGACAGTATATATACTGTGCGTAGCAAGCATATAATAAGTCAATGGATATCACTCAAAATAAACCGTAAAATTACTACAATCCAAATCTCATTGCCGCAGCGGAAAGATTAATTTAACCCAAGTTTAACTCTCACCGTTTTATTTATTAAACAGTAAATACCCCGTAAACCTTACGATCCGTTTCTAAGCATCCAAACTGAAATAAATCTTGCCTATTCTCCAGAACGAAACCACTTCATTTTAAAATCAGCATACGAATTGGAAGCATCAAGGTATTATTAAAATTTTATTACAAACCTCTTTAACATTTATGCTCTTGTTTTGTTGGTTAATTGTTCGTGGCTTGTATGCTAATGCTTTCATGTTGCAGGCTTTTGTTGTCTGCGCCTAAGCTTATATTCAATTTTATTAGTATTCTTGTTATCTGATATGTGCGACACTGTAAATAAAAGGTTAAGTGTGCAGTGATAAGTTAGGTAATGCCTTATGTGGCGATTGGCTTAATGTTTAAGATATCTTTATGCAAACATTATTTTATACAGGGTGTCCGGTAATTAATGAATAACCTTGAAATGTCTTATAGTAGAACAGAAGGCCGTTCAAAAAAAATATAAAAAAAAAGAAAAGAAAGGTACGATTTTTTTTATCTGGCACACAAAATGGCACCCCTAAAACATAAAAAAATAAAATAAAAATGAAGAAATACAAAATAAAAAGCAGAACAATATGTAATAAACCTAGAAAAATAAAACAAATACTAAACACTATAATTTCATTTCGTTTCTGCTCACTGGCAACACCACACCTTCCGCTTAACTTAACGGAAACCATAGATTATATGACGAAATAAATAAATATGAAAAAATCTATCCTGACTACTACCTGAGATATGTTTTTTTTTAATTACCATGTTTAACTTTCTTGTAGGGGAGAATGTGTATGAAAGAGCCAGGTTTTGAAAAAGCCGATGTCCTAACTTACTGATATTCTACCATAATTTAAAGGCACTCTACATATAGCAACATTGATTGCCTGTCAAATGACAGAAATATATATATTTGGCCTTCTTTTGCACTAATAATATTAGATTAATGTTATGGCGAAATAAGATTAATTTAAGGTTTTGTTTTTTAAATACACAATGTTTTGAAAGAGCCAGCTACCTATGCCTTGAAATAGCCAAAATATGTGAAGGGTGGTCACATGAGTCTTGTGGGCACAAAGGAGTGATTAATTTATTTAGCCAAAAATGTTTTTATTCCTTTTATTTTATTTTTTGTTGTTGTTTTAGAGTTTTATTATATATTTTAAGACTGATTTTTATAAGGATATTATTGTTGATTAAGATAATGTGAAATTATTATTCAGACTGATTAAACACTGTGATTTTTATAGAATTATGTAACTGTAAGTTCAACCTGAATTTTTAAAGTCTATTAACATAATATTATTTTTGGAAAACTGTTTTGTTAGTATAAAAGAGGTATTGGCTCTTTCATGGCACAAGGTGGCTCCTTCATTGACATGATGTCAAAGAAGTGAGTCGTGAGCTGAATTCCCTTTTTTTTTAAATAGGTATAACACAGATTTGTAGCGATGGTCACGAATTTATTCTATTTTAATAACATTAACTATTAAAGTAATTATTGAAAATTTTGTTTTATTCAGAAATAATTAGTCTAACTTGTATTTTCTTTATTCTTTATAAAAATGGCTCCTTCATACACACTCTCCCCTACACTACGACCATAAATGAATGAATCCCATCGGTTTTTTGTTGTTTTATTATTAAACATTAATTATGCTAATAAACTGTCAAAAGTATGATATGACTAGCTATAGCAACTATAAAAAAAAATGTTATTATATTAGCATACTATACATGTGAACGGACCAGTATCTCAAGTTTGTAGTCTTAAGGTTTTCAAGAATTATAATATTGTGCATTTCTAGTATACACCATAGTATACACCATAGTATACACCATAGTATACACCATAGTATACACCATAGTATACACCATAGTATACACCATAGTATACACCATAATAACCTCTTGTGGAATGATAATTGGCATAATGAATAAATGGTTTAAGCACCTACCAATTGAAAAAGTTAAATATATTATAATGTTATAATTAAACTACATACGTAGAATTTATCGTGATTTCTTTCAATTATCTTATTGTTATTTTGAATATTTATTTTAATATCACTGTAAAGAAGCTTATTTAATTTATTGTACGAAAGGTTAAGTTCGCACATAAACCTGTTCTTCTATACAACTAAGAATAAACCGTTTTTTTTTCATGAATGTGCTCTATATCCTTTTTTGATAACGTGTACGCGAAATTTCATGATGCTCCGTCGAGTAGTGCCGTGCAATCATAACAAACAAACAAACTCACTTTCACATTTATAATATTAATTAGAATTTAAATTTAGCTATGTAATATAAAATATTGTATTTACTTGACATAGCTAAATTTAAATGCATGGATGGATGCATTTCATACGTTAATTTTAATTAAAGTTTAGATTGCATGTTTATAACTCACTTACATAAAGTACCGTGTAAAGTATTAAAACTCAAAGAGATGTCAGGCTCATTACAGAAATAGATCACGTAGTTAGAGGGCCATTAAAGCACGAATTTCTGTTGAGTCTCGTACCTTCGGAGCGACATAGTTACCGCGTGACAAGTGCCGCTTGCCACGGATTTTCCATTTCCTGTTCCAACGTATTTCAATAACTAACACGAATTTATTATTATCAACACTTATTGCAATTTAAAGAAATACGGTAAAAATTAAGGAATATTTTCCAGAAATTTAAAATCAGTAGTTCTGTACAACCCATGGATAGTTTATGCCGTCGACTTGCCACTGCCACTGCGTCAAGCGTTGGGTTTAATCCAATCCAGAACAAAACTTACTATCGTTCATTGTAGTTTGTAATACCATCTTGTTTAAAAATAAAATATTCATTTCCTGTATTTAAAAATATGAAAATTAATATTGTGTTCTAGCTTTCACAACAAACAATTGCAAAAATAACTATCATTTATATAAGAAGACATCCATTTAATTTATATAGAAACGCAAGTACAAATACATGTTTTGAATAAATATATATATGCTATAATATAAATAATTCTAAAATAATTAAGTAGGCTCGATAATTTTTTTTAACGGTTTAAGTCTTATCTTGTCTTTTGATTAAACATACGTACACAAAATCAGTAAAATTTTAGTTAATTCAGGAGTCTATATTTTTAGTTAAGATACTGTGTTTATAATTTTACTTCATATAACTGAGATTGCCCAAAAAATGTCTCTGATTAAACAAAGTAATGCAATATCAAAATTACATTGAATAAAATTAGCCATGAAGAATAAGCTACCATGTCTTAAACATTTTATCTCGATAAAATTTAAAAGACATCTTAGAAAATCCGAAGCAATATTCTCAGGGCAATTAATGATATTACTCGGCTACACGCTACGCCCGTAGCAGTTGTGTAGCGTTGTAGCACCCGTAGAACCACAACGCGACGGTATCTTATTAAGTGCTAAGTGTTGCGAAAGGAATCTCTGTCGCTTTGTGATCATCAGGTGGAAAACTACTTAGTAAAAGGACTGCAGAATACTGCACAAAGCCGCTGTCTAACAAAATGAAAAGCCAAATCTTTGAGTTTCTATCTCAGGTTTCACTTTTGACATTCCCAGTGTCATTTACCTCGGGACGTTTCTCATATGTGAAGATCTTTTCACAGACGCTCATGAACTGTGTTTTTGGAGCTTTTGATATTTGTACCAAATGGAATACTGTATTATACAACGGTTTAACGGCATATACGTTTAATTAAGAACATGAAAATATAGAGAGAGACAATTCTTTATAGCATATCTGAACTAGCATAATAAAAAGATTTTATGCTAAGATGTATGAATATATACATTTTAATACATGTAAGCGTTTAGTAAACGCATAAAAAGAGTGTACAAATCATGTTCTTGATTTATACTCTACTTAGCAATCTATTTAAGAAAATAAGAGCTTTATATTACTACAACTATATCTGTCGCAGTATATATTTTATTTGAAATATATTTCAATATAAGTCGAGCATAGAAATTGTAGCTTAACATTATTTACAATTTGTTTCCATTCATAAAATCAAATATACCAAAATGCTTATGAATCATTTATGTTAACTAGAACCATATCTAAATTGCAACTTCAATATGTACTTAGTGACATATAACTGATTTCAGAATGGCAGATTCTCAATTATTTAGTTTTTGTATATTTTAGTTGCAATAAAAATGAATGTACTTTACTCTGATGAATCTATTACTAAAGTATTTAAAAAATTGCGCTTATGAAGATGGTTGTTGTAATGCCTCTATTTAAACTGCCTCAGTGGTGCAAAGATAGTTAATACGAGGCGAGTTCGAATCCCGCGCCTTTACACTTGTGCACGATGATATCTCTTGCGCAGATAGCCAGTCTCTGCTAAGATTGATCGGCTTAGAGGACATAACAATAATGTATTATGCATAAAGATGGCATAAATCACAATAATATTTTAGTTATAACTTGTAAAATAAATGGATTAAAAGTTTAATATAATAAAGAAGTTGCATTACGAAAACAAAGTTAGTTAAAAACATGAGTTAAGTTGTCATTTAATGACTAAATGCCTGATGGTGAATATCGATACTATATTATAGATTTCCTTCTAGTCGTAAGCGGAGCTATATGAGCCGCTTTTACTTTTTGTAAAGACTTCGTTGCATAGGTAAACATAAATCCAAGAGCTGATTGTGAGGTCAAAGTAAATCCAAAATCCCATGCGTTATAAAAAACAAACCTAGAACCAAAAATATGAGCTACTTTTCAAACATACTGTGTCGGTGAAACTCTAATAATCTACTATAATAATCTTTAAAATAATACTGTGTATGTGTGTCAGATCCCTATAAATATGTGCAATGCTTGCAACATAATAGTTATATTGTTGCATTCCATTTAGTGTCAGTGAATGTGCTATAATGTATATAAATCAAACTTATTTCTATCGATACGCTGTGAATGTCGCACGAACGCCATGTGCGATGTAAAACGATATTTATGAGCTAAGCATCGGTCTACACTGGGACGTTATTCGATTCAAAATGGCCACAAGAGAATTGTGTGTTAATTTCGTTACGTTACGTTGACACTGCTTTATTAATTTACGCGAAGCTTTCTACTTACGCTTAGTTTTTGTGGATAAACAAATTATATTCAAGGATTTTTTCGTTCGTAGTTAAAACATGTAGCTATGTGGTAACCTTCTTTTTTTATTTTTGCAGCTTAGTGCTACCTTACGATAATAACATTGAAACAACGGACATAAATAAGACCTCTTTTAAAAACCTAAATACTGAATATTTTACTTGTAAGTAATTATTTTATAAAATCTTATTACACCTATGCTTCTTAGCACCGAAGGTATCAGTCGCGTATTTCGAAGTGTTACTCGGCAATTAGCACAGGTAAGGCAGATTAGCTAGTCCCACTGCTCCTGGTCGCAAGAAAATACTATGCATGACATAGTGTCATGCATAGTATCTCCGTAAGGAGCTCTAGTAATCCTAGTTACTGCTGGAATACTACAAATAATGATTGACTACTTCTATAAGATGTAGAACGTTTTTCAGTTAAGCTGCTCCATATTATGCGGGAATATCACTGCGCCCTACATCAAGTATTATGTATAGGTATATACTTTGTATAATAATAATGTCCTCCATACCAAATTTCAGTCATCTTAATACAGATTGGCTATCTGCGTTGGAGATACTAAAATGCACATGTGTGACAGACAGAGATTTCTTAGCGCTTAAAAACCCAATAACTTTTCGTTGGCTCGAACTGGGATCCGAACTCGAGATTTCATGCATTTTCGCCATCACTGCCGCTGCACCAAGGAGGCAGCTTTGTATAATTAATTTATAATATAAACTACCCTATGAAATTGCAACGTATAATATTGTATTAAAAAGATAATATGAACTCCACCTAAGACAATACAATCCATAATACTTACTCCATTTAAAAATAAATTACATTAAATGTTTCTTTTATTAAAATAGACAACACTAGAATAACAATTCCCAAGTGCTCGTAAATTAATTAATGCAAAGTAATATGAGGCTCATATTAAATAGCTTAGGGATAGAATTACCTGTAAGATCTCTGTGTACAACACACTGAACGCACGCGTGGTTAGAATGCATCAGTTAGATGCAGCACTCCGACATACATATATACCTCATATATAAGAAGCTGGATACCTAGTTTACGTGGCTGTCGTTTTAAGTATACAACCTGTGACAGAAATAACCAACGGTAGTCTTAGTTATTTGTTTTGATATGGTCTCGGTGGCGGCTCTTCAGTTGACTGATCCTGCTCTGAGCTGGACCCGCGGGATCAATTGACTAGTTCAATTATTTTATTATATTCTTACGTCAACTAGACCCGCTTTTAAATTAGGCAAAAATCTATTGTATATTTTCAAATTTGTGTACAGGCGTGCGGAAAGGGTTTAAGAAGGACTATAAAACAAAGTGCATAGTGGCCATATAAAGCTTTCTCGCTCACACAGGTGCATAACAAAAAATTTGACTGGCTAGCCAGCGCCAAACTTGCGTCTTTGCCAAACATCAGCACACAATGATGGGCACAGGAAAGCGGATGGGTCATTTCCATAAAAATGTGCAAACTATTCTTGGACACGTCAATTCACTTTTATATTATTAAAAAATAATAATAAAATAAATAGAAGGAAATAAAAATGTAGCATTGAAAAAAACCTGTTCGAGTAGTAGAGCTGTCATGAGAAGAAGCAGGCATGAAATTCATGGCCACTTTTTTCAATCGCCAAATGTTTACATCAATACAATTCAATGTTATATTATTTTCCTTATATGAGCTGCTGTGTGTTGTTGTTACAGTTATTTATTTCAATAAGATTTAAAAAGTAATATTGTTAAATCTAAGATACATATTAATAACAAATAAAATAATAATCACAGCAACTCATAATAAAGTTAACTTAATAATATGATTAGAAATAACCTGTGAGTGGAAGCAACTCAATCCCAAGCATTTTTATCTTCTATATATTCAGTGACTGAGTAATAACCTTTCGAATATAATTTTCGTTTTACAACTGTTTTAAATTTATTAAAACTTAGATTTTGAATGTCGCTTGGGAGTTTATTGTAAAAGCGCATACATTTAAACCTTTAAACGAATTATTAATTTTTTGAAGCCGAGGGAGGCCGACTCTTTTTGTCTGTTTTTGGTTTTTGTATTTATATTATGTATGTCGCTTTTCTTATACTATAAATCAATGTTCTTATATACATAAATAAAGTTTTCACATATGTATTGGCTGGCTACTGTTAATATATTTATTTCCTTAAATTTATTTCTTAATGTATTCCTTGTTTTCTTGTTGTAAATTGCTCGAATAGCCCTTTTCTACAGTACTAAGATAGTTTGAATGTCGGCAGCATTCTCCCACACACACACAATAATCACAGTTATCTTTTTTTTTTGTTCTTCGCATATGTTATTATTGCGTTCCAAGTGGCTGTTGATTTTAAGTGATGTAATGTGCTGTATATTGTTGGAAGACATGTGATTAGACGATACTGTGATGGATTTACTGTATCTGTACTTTTAGCTAATATATATGTAATAGCTTTTGTTATAAATTTAGGCAATTGTTGATCACCTATTATAATTTCGGTAATATTTTTTGCTTCTTAAGTAAGTTTAAGTATATCGTAAAATGAGAAGAACTTTTTATACCGAAAGTTATGACTATATTTTCCTGCGGCTTTCCAATTCTTCATTTTTCTTGTAACTATGGCTATGTCCTCAGTAGTAATATCTGATAATTCCATAATTTCAAGGTTTGCCATTCTGCTTGCTTTTTCGTCTATCCGTCTAGCATTATAATTATGGTCTTTTTGTTTCTTCCATAAATCGGTCTAGTAGTTTTTTAGATCTGCCGCTTGAGGTAAACCGTTACGCTCATCGGTCGGTAAATTACTATCTTTAGTGACCTATAGAAACCCTTTTCGTTTAAAGCATTTGGTTTATTATATTTTTTTCGTTTGTAATCCTTTGAGATATCTAGCTAAGCTTTGTAACTATAGTGTTACTTTTGACTTTAGTGTATCCAAGTATTCTTCTAGTCTGACATTATTTCGTTCGTGAATTGTTGAATATTGACTGTGCTGCTGTAACTGTTTTCCTAGACCTGTTATTATTTATATACTGAGTCAACCTACTTGTATCAGCGCTTAAACTTTTTATATAATTTTTAATTCTTATTTGCCATTCTTGTTTTGTAAATGTCTTTCTATGCAGTATATAAATCTTATATCCTAAACGATTGCTTATCACTAGTGTATGTATGGATATTAAATCTAATTCTGTTATAAAAAGTCTGCCGAGTATATTTTTATTAAAATATAATAATGAATTTTCATATTTGACGGTAATTGTGTGGTGGTATCCTGTTTCATCTTAGCTTGGGTCCTACTCCTACTCCTACCTGTCTACCTAGGTACATACTTATCTACCTACCTATCAATGCCAGGTTAGCCACGCCGGTAAGTTTTATGTCGTGTGTCCGCCACCCCACGTGATCAGGTAATCGATCAGGACGTGTGGTTGGGTTACGGGCCTTATTATCATATTATTATTATTAGTATTTTATACTTATTTTGTCTTTGTTAATACATTTGTAAATATACTTTAGATTAATTTGTGTTATAATGAATAATGTAAAATATATTGTAACTGTCTCATTTCAAATTAATAAACATTGGTATTTTTAACATCAAGTGTAACGAATGACTAATAAAACAATAAGCTCCACGTTCGCTCGTCCCTTCCTGTAGGTACTGAAAGATTCTCAAAACTGTAATAGACTGAATCCAAGTATTCGTATTCTCACAATGGGACTACTCGACCTTCAAATGTACTTGACTTGAATGTATTGTGTCTGCGGCTACGTAGTAATCTCTTGGTGATATTAATGTCTAACACTTTTCTCGGTATCTATAAAAATTATAATATTATGAAACCGGATCAGTTAACCAATTCCAAATTTATATTAGGTCTAATATAATAATCTTATATTATATTAGAATGTTGAAGTATTACGTCTGTAAGTATTAAAATAAAACTATAATATATATTACACGCATGCATTTGTCATAATATAAAATCAAAATAATAGCAACATATTTATAGCATTATACATAAAGGAGAAATTAATTTTCTTGCAACGAAACCATAAAAATAATGGAGTGCGTATCCGAACGTGACAATGACAAAGTTTGATAAAAATAACAAGCTGTTATTAAATAACAGATATTTAGATCTGTTATTTTTGTGTGACAGTAACAGAAATAACAGATTCCACGGTTGACCTGTTATAACCCAAGTCTAATTTAAAGGTTGAGTAGTCCCATTGTGAGAATACGAATACTTGGATTCAGCCCATCACAGTTTGCTGCGACTGCTGTGCATGAGGTTTCGGGTTCAATTTGTGAGTCGGCCAGAATGTTATTGGTATGTCTGTCAAAAATACTAGTAGCAGCACGGCGTCTGGAACTATATCTAATATATGGCAACAGGCTCGTCCTCCGTTACGTGGTATTGGCGCTTAGCGGACATAGGCGCGAGACTATATTCTTAATACAGCATGTATGTACATATTTATACAATAACTACCAGTAAATTTGTGTTACTTTACTGTGTGTTATTATGTTCGAAAATCATTTAAATCTACATGTTTTGAGTGGGAGAGCCTGCCGTTGACAAATATATAGTATGAATGAGTCAGCTTACTCTCCGAAATAACATACTTTTACAGTAAACTAGAATAAAAATACTAGTATAACGGGTATTGCATTTAGTCCAGTAAGTGAGATTGCCGAAGCCTCACATGCATGCCAGTCATAATTATTTGATTACTTTTAAGTTTTCATTCCTTTTCCCTGAGGCCTTCTAATCTCTTGGTACTGCAAGTAGACGCTTAATAATGCGGTTAATGCGGTTATATATCGCCTACGATAACCGCTTACTATTAAGCTGGCCTGTACTTATTTACCACGTCAATATATATCAATAATATAATTACTATCAAAAATATATAGTCACAACATTCGATAAAAATAACATTGTATTATTTCCATGTCGCCTTTATCGAATACTATAATAAGGAAGCAAGCAAGCTCATATCACAAAAAAAGGGCTCAAGATACGAGAGTGTATATTATGCAATTTGTCTTCGAGTATTTTTTTGTTTTTAATACTGTTGGAAGAAAGTTTTGTATAAGAGAAGATGTAAAAATATATGCAGCAGGCCTGTACTATATTTTTTCATCTAATACAAAAAACCAAAGTTAAATATCACGAGCAATGGGCCGTGATATCCAACTTCGGTTTTTATACAGCTAAAACATGTTTGCATTTACCTTTCGCCCAATGGGTACTCTGCGTTGTATTAATTAAAAACAAAGTCCATTGTTACATCTGTAACAGTGTAGTGCGCTGATTACATTTATTAATCCGGTTAATCTACCCTTCGTAATAAACGTAAACTCTTTATATTCATTGCAGTAGGAGTCGCTAAACAAGTTATGTCGTCTTCGTTTAATGATTTTCGCGTAGAATATTCGAGAGACGAGGAGGTGGGGGAAACAAGACAATCAACGCTAAAAGCGCCATTGTCAATTTTAATGAAACCTCGCGAGATATCAACTTTGTTTTCGGCCATTGTTAGAGATGGCACCGCCGCCGCTGAGCCGACGAGTTTCGCTATTTCGTTAGCAAACTTTTATTTGACCAAATTGTTTATAGTTAGACACTTTCTTTGTGTTAGAAAACAAGATAGCGGAGTTCTTATTGAAAGCAAATTCTTTACACAGCCTTGCCAGCGGCGTAACAATACAAATACTCGTACAATACGAAACTGCAAGAAACGAAAGATCGACAGAGACTGAGGCGTATTATCTGCATTTATATTGGCACTACAATTCAACAATAGAACGTTTGTTTTAAAAATAATATTTCGAAATGCCGCTTCGCAGTTCACTTCCTACATATATAAATATCTCCAGACCAGACAAAATATTTTCCCGTGGGACAATCAAACCCGTAGCGCTTTCGCTATGCCATTTAGTTCGCTTATTCGGAGTCAAATTTTGGGAGAATGTGAATCATGCTTCTGTAAACATAAATGCTTTTTTATGTGTGTAATGTGAGTGATCCCGATTTTAAAATCCAAGTTGTTATACTCAATGCAGATAAGTATATTAACATAAAAGGATTATGAGGATTCACAACCATTTATAGATTTAAAAATACTCAATGTAGCAACCCAAAAAAGCCACATAGACAAATTACACTTTTTGCCAACGGCCACAAAATTTATCGCAGACATTGAAAACCTTTTTTACTATCAAATCCTATTACTTACAGATGGTCTTATTAGATGAGCCTGTTTTTCATCATAGTTTCACACAATGTTCTTTGAGTTGGAATGCAATCAGAGGTAAGACAATGCCGTCTTGCTTTGTTGGCGTGCCGAGGGACGACACGAGTCATCGCCTTAACAAACGTTTATAGCTTTCACTGGACATGACAAGTACCCCACAGTCCCTCTGGGGTATTCAGCAACCGCACGTTGTGGCCCCAATGATAGAACATAATACGATTGTATAAGGGGCAAACTGCCCCGCTGGGGTTAAGACACTTCTACAAATGAAGATCAAGAGCGACTTGAATACAGATTGTTTGAAAAGTAGGCTTTTTATTTTAATTATTCCTGTTGCCGGATTCTTTCGCATAATCGTTAAGGAAATTTGTAATTTTTTGTCCTACTGTCCAAATCGTGAACATTTAGTTAATGTCGGTGTGACATTAATTTGTGTAAAACACGAAATAACTTTTTTGCTCATTATTCGTTTTTAAACCAAATGTAACTTCATTAACACGATTCTGTAAGATGTTTAAACAATTACGGGCAGGTAAATGAAAAGGGTTAAGCGTCAAATAAACTGGTAATTATGTTGGATAAATTATTTTTCTATAACACTACTTCAAGTACAATTTTATTTGAATTATATTCTAATGCATCCATAGCTTATTTTACGTATCTTTATTATGGTAGCTTTAGATTAAGATAAACAAGGAAAGATAGTAGATGAGATACATATGTGTCGTTTAATTGCACACAAGATTATAACAGAGACAGAGATATGTATGTATATATATTACATACCTATACTCTTGGTCCTTGATAAGCTCTGTGTGTATAAAAAATAACACATGTCAAGTGATTTGATTAATTGTAGCTAATATATAATATATAAAGCAATACAATGTAAAAACAGACTTCATAAACAAGTTTTTTTGTGTCCAATATTTAAATTGTAAATGTTTTCCTTTAGATTAAATATAGTTTTAATGTGAACTTAAAACAATAAAGACTTTTTTTATCGTAAAGACTTTTATTTATTGAATAAAATTTATTATTAATTCAATTGTCCAATCTCAACAGTTGACATGCGTTTCACCGCTTCTTAACAATGTTTTGTAATAAACTGCCTTTCAGAAACCAGGTGTAATTTTGCTAATGATCGTTGACAGTTCATGGATATACAAACTAATTATATTGCTAACAGACTTTGGCAACCCTAAGAGAAAATGATATTCTAAAGTTAAACTAGATGTAGAATATTTATATATACTAGATTCTCCATATCGAGTGTCATAAGTTGAGATTAACAGCTTAATTTGGATAAAATCGATCAATTTATGTAGCTGTCTGAGACATAGCCGCACTATAATGTATTATATACTATATTCAGACACATAGTGACCGGGCAGGCCGTTGCATAAATTCACACTTATGTGTGAGGCTATAGAGTTGTTTTGCGGGTCAAGCAAATGATAGAGCAGCGTTTTATTATTAAAGGATTTTTAGAATTGGTTCATTAGTTCCATAGATTACCCCCTTTACAAATAAACAAAAATATTGACTGAACTTCAATGATATTAAAAGCAATACATAACGTTATTCACTTCTTGCTATAAAAATCCTAAATCTTTGTATAGACTGTCGTTGTTATAATGATTATCGCACTAGTGTGGGAACAAAAACACAATAATACAGTGAATTATTGTGTTTACAACGTCGCGCGTCGACACCACAACCTTCCGCATCTCATTCTTATACATATATTATTATTATTTCGTACAATTTGATTTTATAAAAGGATAGTGAAACATAAAACAAGTCGTCGGTTTTGCTTTGATTCCTTTCTGTCCAAATTATTATTAGTATTTTATACAACATCCGATTTCCGACCACAGCGTCGTTTGCACGGTATATTATTAAACAAAGTCTTTGTTACTCAGAAATAGCGATACTTTCTGTATGTGGAATCGGTTTCGTAGGTCTAGAAAATACATTCATAAATAAATACATGCCCAGAAAAAAATTAAGCTCTTTATAATATTATTTTAAACGTGGCGAACGAGATTACAGATTGCGTGATAAAAGTTGATTGTTATAACACGAAGATGATTGCATCTGCACGTAGCGTATCTATCAAGAATTGGATACTCTGCACAAAAATTTCCATATTTAAATGCATCGGTGACGCAATTACTCTCTTGTCAACTCTGCAGGTGATATACCGTCTAAGTAAGAAGGTTCGTAAGATGAAGTGACGGTGCATCACTGCATCTTATAATTATTATTATTTTATCAGCTCTGCTTATAAACTGTCCCGCTACTGTGCACGGGACTCTAAGTATGAGACGAGTTAGGTCATAATCCATCACGATGAGCCAGTGTGGATCGGCAGACTTAGCACATATCCAAGAACATTATCTAGAACTCTTATACATGTAAGTTTCCTAGCGATGTTTTTCTTCACCGTTAAAAAAGTCACAACGTCAGATGTGCGTATCTTGGAATCGAATTCGAGACTTCTGAGTGGCAGTTCAACGGTCTCCCACTAGCCTAGGCTATCGCTGCTTAGCGATCTTTTTTATAACTAGCAAAATTCGGAAACGCGTAGCCGTAGCTCGTAATCTGATATTTTTAATTTCCCATCTCCGTAGAAACCTCGGTATAAAAAGTAAATGCAAACACTTATATTAGCAACGCCGTATTCTAGTCAACCCATCGACTACTATTTGAGATTTACACATACATGCACACACACAGTTTTAAGACACAAACATGATGAAGGTTAACTTTACATAAAATGAAGTAAGCCCAAAAGTCCTTACTAAGATTTAATAGTAGTGTAAAGCAATTTAGGGCTCATTCATCGTATTGATTTCAGCAGTTAATAAACTACGAATAAACTTTGCACACATCCATACAAATAGACAAAGAATAATCAAATTTGTTAATGCGTAATCGAATAAACACAACAAAACTTCTGAACAAAGGACTGACCTAATCCAAGAGGCCTTACTTTCTTACAGCTTCGCAATATCAATACTAGTTCATTAAAGAGACCACAAGGTCACGTTATAGATTCAACAGGTAATCTATATTCATACACCATCAGCCTGCATGAGTCTTCCCGGTACCAAATTGCCTTGTCTCCCTATATTAAATTAAGTTATAAAGTTACCAGCATACAAAATTTCCTTTAGAAACCAACGCTTTTTGTGAAGCACGCAATGGATGCTTTCACTTCCAGGATCATATTTAACATCTGAAAATTATACATTATTTATGTGTTCGTAGACATCGAGTTACTTCCTACGTATTCGAAATACCTACTAAAAGATCTAGTATTATTACATAACATAACATTATGCTTATTTTTATCCGAAAGGTTAGGCTGAGGAATAATAAACTCACATTGTACCAACTATGTTTTAGATCGTACGTTAAAAGGCACGTTTTTCTTGACAGAAAATCCTAAACATACTTTGCCCGATGAGTTGAAATCATTAATATACCGATGTCTGTCTTCAACGTACCGATTAAATGAATAGCTATCGAATAAAAAATCCGCATTAAAATCGGTCCATCCATTAGGCAGCTACGAAGCCATAGATATACAGACGTAGACGTGAAAATCCTAATTTATGTTAGGTTTAAAAATATGTGGTAATAATGATTATAATTTAATTCAATGTAATTAATTTGGTTTTAGTATATATTTCGTATATCTTCTATATCTGTGGTATATAAATTCTTAAGTATAAAGTTTTGAGGAAAAATGTTAACCCCTTTTTGGCGCATCAAGTTTGAACTTTTTGTTTTAAAGTAGAATGAAGAAAATAATGTTCAAGCTACACCAACTCCTTTTGGTAAACATTTATAAGTTATGACTTTATGAGTTTTAAATTCCTTCACAAAGTAGGAAGAAGCTACGGGGCTTTTAGTGATATGAGTATATTATTGTATTATTTATTTTTAATAGGAGACATTTATAATATAATATACATTATTCATTATAACATTAATTAATCTAATTTATATTTACAAACGTATTAACAAAGACAAAGTAATTATAAAAATACTAATAATTATAATACTAAATATGTATATATAGATTAGGTGTCAAACCCGAACTACATTAATCATAATGTAGATAAAAAATATATGTAAAGGTTACTGGTGCTAATTATCCGTCTTTGAGAACAGACATGAATTATTGTATTAATAATAAATTACAATTAAATATTTCCTAGTGCTCTGCTATATCGTTTACAAAAAACAAAAACAAGAGTGTTGAGAATTACAACATTAATAAATCCATTTTGTTTAAAATATCTGTTGTCCGAGACCTTGGGGTACTGCTGGATAGCAAACTACAATTAGGTCAACATATTGACGCTATAACTAAAAAAGCATATAGTATGTATGGCTTTGTGATGCGATCTTCAATTGACTTTAAGCATGCAAGTACATACATTTATTTGTACAAAACTTTGATCAGATCACAATTAGAGTAACCTGTGGAATATGGAACCCTTATTACTACAAATATTTATTGAGCCTGAAGTCTAGACAACTGTTTTTAGGAACTATGTTTCTTTTTGATTTATGCAGTAACAGATATGACGGTACCGACCTAATAAACAAGATAATATGTTATCTTGTACCAAGAACCGTTGTTAAACGAAAGGTGCGATATCGGCACTTTTTTGCTGTATCATCGTGTAAAACTAATGCTGGATTCCGCGCACCTATACGAATATGTAGTACCTATATGTAGAAAATACAATGAGCTTTTCACTAAACTGGATGTATTTAGTAGGCCTGCTAGTAAATTTCGCTATACATTAAAAAGAGCCATAGAAGAAACCGAGTTAAAAATGTAAGAAACATTGAGTAAAATTCAAAATTTTAATTCATATTTTGTTTGATTTTTGCAAAATTGTCAAATATTTATAATTATGTAAGCCGTGAATAACGGTGTGGGTTGCACATTTAATTAAACTTTATTTAAAATGTATTAGTAATAATGACATAATGTGTAACTGTTTGTTATTCCAAATAAATAAATAAATAAATTAATAATATTTAGCTATGGATTTGAGACCAGTACTACCTATAATACAAGCGTGCCATATCCATTTGTATAGAATGTGTTTGTTCATTACGTTTTTCTTGTATTATTACATAATAATACTAATAAAAAGTTATTGAAATTCCAAGAAATTTCTGTAATATAAGCAACGAAAATCTCATCACACAGATTCGCAAAACAATATACATACAATATTAACGAACCACCTCACCTTTGAATTTCTAAGTATTTGACAGCAAAAGCGTTTTATTAAAATTCACTCTTTACCAGTTATATTTCTAACCCTACATTAGAGAATATCCACAAGTTTAAAGATACATCAAACAGCGCATGACTTTTATAAATAGTTAGTACAGGTCAAAGTGGATGAAATTTGTGGTAACAGCTACCATCTATCATCAAATATCTAGTCATCCCGATATTTATAGCTCTGTTATTATTTGTTATCTATCATCACTACGGAGCACCATTTGATATTAGACTTTCTGTCTCTCTAGATAAAAGATAGAAAAACATATTTGTGTCCTATAAAACAGAAGATAAAATAGACATCTGTCTAATTCTAATAAGCGTAACATTACCACGTGTAAATAACCACACACTTGACAAGCTAAATAGTATAAAAATCTCTTCACAATACAGGATATTTTCCGTCGTTGACCGAATTCCTTTCTGAAGACAATATCGCTGATTGTGAGTTCCTCGTGTCTATAAAAGGGAGCATTTAAGAGAACGCGCGATTCAAACTCGCAGTTTAATCTCGTTTGTAGCTGTTTATGTTTATACACTTACACTGCTGTATATTTAAACGGTGACTGTCTTTGTATATACTTGAACGACACGTGGCTCGCGGATTTTTCGGTGACTTAATTTAAAGAACTGCTTCTTTTTAAATTACTTTAGAAGATTTTTTAGCGGCCTTTAGAAGCGTTTACTTAGACCTAATGAAGCAAAACTTTGTGTATTCCTTTGAGATGTAGGTTTTTGTTCAAACTCAACATTTACAACTAAAATATTATAAAACTAATAAAAAAGAAGAAACCCTCCACATCATAGTTGACTGGTAGTGTTCGGAGAATACTAGCAGCATTGCCACTTTGAATGGCAATCTTATACTTTGCGCTAAATAACCACCAGCCCTCTGGTCACGAGAAACTTCGATCAACCTTTTTGCTATTTTTCTATAGAGAGCACGAGCACTAGGACCCCACCACATTTATTGATTAATTGAGTCATAAAAATTCATTGAGTCATGAAGTAGGTTTAGCTCATGGGTAAATAAGTTAATATTTTTTTAATATATAGGTTAATTATATTTACTTTATCAGATACGTAATTATAGACATACGGAGTACGGTTTTTATTGCAATAGCGTCTGGATTCCTAATTAATTAGTTTATTAAATATTCACAATTTGAAGACTAGTTATTTCTATTAAAATGTTAATCCATAAGATTCTTATTTTCATATAGTGTTCGATTGAACAGCAACCGCACAACCAAAAGTTCTACAAGGAATTCGAAGAGGAAAAATAAGTAACGCGTTAAATATCAGGATGGGTGTCATTTGAACAATAGCCTGCTATAAGTAGCTATATCAGTATAATTATACAGAATATAAATCGCAAATAGCTTAACTAGAACATCTGTACCGAGGACAAAGAAATACCGTATGAAAACTAATATTTATACGAATCAGATTACCCTACTTAATTTCCAATTCAATGCCTACAATCGTACCAATGTTATAAATGAGAAAATCTGGATGTGAAGATATAAAATATGCTATTCTAGCGGAAATTGTGACCTTAACTGAAAGTTCAATACACTTTCAATCGTATCCCAATATAATATATTACGAATAATATATGGTTGTAATTTGTATTGACTTAAAATTTTCACGTTGTGCGTTGGAGATTAATCTACGACTGAATGCGTTTCTTATGCATACTTGTGCTATTTTATGAACAGCCGTGCATTCACTCATTCAAGAAATTAATAACGATGTCCCGTATAGAGTCATGTTTTTTGTATTCTTAGCTGTCTGCATTGGCATGTAAGGGTTAATTCGTATATTTATTAGACTGACAACGCCATGGAGCAGATTTATAATTTAATTTATACTTTCCAGAGATAAGGATATTATATGCTCTCACTTCAGTTATTATTATATTGTGATATTTAAACTTCCACGAAACACAATATCATACAAACATATCACGTTTAGAATATAGGTTTGAATACATCGCACGCGTGGATAATACCGTTGCAGTTCATTTAATAAGCATACACTTTTTTTTCGTGGGGAAATGCTCTTTATGCATACCCCCTCGCCATAAGGGGAGGCGAGAGGGTTATGTTGGGCTCTCCCGAGGCTTCAGGCCTACCAACCAAAACCTCACGGTGTGCTAACTCGCTGCCTTTATTGTGGGTGGGCTGCCAGAACTATAACTTCAACGATCGACCTACCCAGCAGTGCCTTATGCAGGCATAACGCCTGCGGGCGACAACTCATAGGCGACGCCCCGGCACAAAAAAGGACGGCGCTCCAAGTCAATGGTCTGTGGGGGCCACGGGCGGGCGAACGGAGATCGCTCGCCCGTGGCCCAAACTGTGGACCGTGTATGCCCGCAGCCTTGCCGCCGACCACGGAAGCTCACGGCCGACAGCTAGAGAACATTGCCGACATAGAGATATCGACACAGCCATGGTACCAGTCCATGACTATGTCGAGCTCGTCGAATTTCGACAACGTAAACGCCTGCTCTGACACCCGCTCCCTCTGGGTTTCAGCCCTGAGCTGCGCCATCTCCTTTCGTAGCTCCCCCATCTCAGCCTGAAGCCTAGACACCTGGTCGACTGATGCTGCCGCCGCCTCTTTAAGGTGGCGCTGGAACGTGCCCTTAAGGTTTCCAGATTTCGTTGCCACCTTAGTGACAATCTCCGCACCGTCAACTGGACAGTGCAACTGGAGCCACCTTGCCCGGGCCCAAGCCCAAGGCGGCTCCCATTGCGGAGTCAGTATCTGACTCCGCGGACCTCTCTGTGCCCGATATGTCGCGCGGCACTACGCTGGCAAGATGTTGGTTGCCCCCTACCAGAATACGAGGGGCAGACGGAGACAGAAGGCTCCCCGAAGGATTCTCCAGGCGCGGCGCACCCGGTACCCTTCTAGGGTAGTTAAAAACCTTGTTCCGACATCATGATTTGTTTGGGGTGGTTCTTATGGCTGGATTCCCCCCAGCCATACAGCCCCTCGCCGGGCCACCGAAAACTTGGGCTTTGGGTAATTTTTATGGAGGTTTTCTTCTTCACAGCCCGAAGGCCTCCGGTACTGTCAGTTCAGGGCCGAAACCCTAAGCTTCCACCCTGGCCTAACGACCTACACTGGTGATTTTTTAAAGAGGTTTTCTTCCTCTATCTGCCTCGTGTTGGGCCCGATGGGAGTCCATGTTGGACCGGTCCACCCACCCCAAAACTACACAACTGAGCAGGACGCCTACGCATGTCTTCTGCTTATCAGAGGAACACGTAAAGAAACCCCCAAACGCGGCCCTCGCGAGCCAATAACCCTGAGACAAAATGCCTCGGGTTCCCTATGCGTGCCAGAGTATTATTAGCCACGAGTAATAATGCCCCCGAAAGGACATTATTATCGGAGTTGCCCGGGTTGTACCGGCCCAACGTCTGCTGTTCCATACCATAAAAAGTTTAGAAGGGACCAGTAGCGGTCAGGCATACTAGGAGGTTCTCTGGCCACACACCCCAGTATGCATACACTAGCTCGATTGAACAAGTACCACTCTTACAGGTATAGCGTTTCGCTCCATAAGTAAAAATGGCGATTCTCTCATTGCTTATCTTTCGTCCTATATTTTATTTCCTTTTCCACGTGAGAGCTACCCCTGGTATTGCAAGCGATGATAGATGTATTCACCCGTTTTTCATCAGCTGAGTCGTATAGTTCCTAATCTTTAACTTTATCTTTTTATATACAGAACTCAAATCAAAATGCTAGTATTACTTACTTTACTTGTTGAAGACGCAGCTTAAGACGAAAAATAATGACAAACGTACATAACGGCTATTGCCGTAATTAAAACCATACCTTAGAATATAAAAGACATAGACAACATGTAGTACAGACGAGTAACAATAGAGATAAAATTATAGTTTGTTCTGGTAAAGGTTAAGGCGCCTATTACTGAATCTGATGGCACGTAAACAGCCTCTGAAGTCTCTTAATAACAAGTTTATGTGGCGTACTGTCGTAAAAACGGTGACATTATGTTTTCGACGACCAAATGTTAACATAGGAGTGATACTTATAATAGACGAATGTAAAGGCAAGTTCTTCTGACATGTTAATACGCGATTGATATATGTAGTATTTATTAAGTACTTAGAAAACAATGCATTATTTGTATAGTGCTTATGTATACCAGCAGCGATAACCTAGTGGGAGATTGTTAGACTGCCACGCATAGGTCTCGAATACGATCTTAAGGCGTCCGCCTTTGACTTTTCTAAGTTATGTACATGTTAATTACATAACTTAGAAAAGTGCAAAAACATCGTGAGAAAACATATATGTCTGAGAGTTCTTTAGTTATATAGTACTCTTAGACATGTATGTTTGTTTTTGAGAACATTGGTTCTCGAATTATGTGAAGTCTGCAAACCCGCACTAGGCCAGCATCGACTACAGCCTAACCCTTCTTACTCTTAAAAGAGGCCCTTACCCAGCAATGAGACAGTTTGTTAATATGTTATATTAATATGTATAATTAATATCTTTCAATGATAAATTTTATTTATTCTGCATTGTTCGTAATGAGATTTAGGTCAGTACATATGCCTATATTCTCGAATGAGCCCTATGTAATAAGCTTCATGCAGATTATCCATTCGATTCTAGGTCAACAGAAAGCAGTAGATTTTTAACGGTCAGTCAATGCGACAGTTATATAAATATGCGTTTTAACGAGTTTCACTTTTTATATTATTAAGTTAGAAGTTTGTTTATGCAGAACTTTGAAGTTAGCTTTATATTTGAAATGAAATTAGATTTGAACATTTCAGCCATTGCTGAGAAAAGTATTTTGATTGAGAAACACCAACAATTAAATTACATAAGCATTAATTTTGTTGTTTACAAATCCAACAATATAAAAAAATACTTAGATACTTTTAGTTTTATTAATTATATTAGATTTGAGGTAAATTGTGTAATGTTGTGGTGAGGTAAATGTGTGTAAATTTTGTATATTTATCTACTGCCTGACATGCATATGCAACTTACTCTTGCTTTATTAATACTAGCGCTGGCATGTGTACAGAAACTCACCAAATCCTCAACGCAATCGCTCACATAAGTACGTTACATAGAAACAGATATTCATTTCATATAAATATATATTATTTCTCGATTAATAGAACACACAGCTCCATAACAAAGACGCCAACGTACAAAGACTTTTCGATAAAAGAGACTTATGTAACCTACAATACACCAAACATCAGTAGCAAAACGTGGCTCACAGAGATAACTCACTTAAGCCTTATTTACAGCCAGCCATTCAGTAGAGGAACTAGTGGAGCAAACAAGTGAGTGAGTGCCAGCGATAAAGCCGCTCTAGTATACTTGAAGATCGTCCGCAGTTGATGTCCGCAGTAAAACAATTAGACAATTAGTCCACACCTGTGAGTGTGTCTGTTGCAGGTACAGAATAATATCATGAAGGTAAGTATCCATTAACTCCCGTCGCAGATTGCAATAATGTTAGTCTTCATTGTTAGTTATTATTAACATTAATATTTCCATTTATTTTATACTAGATTATTCCAGTGGCTTCGCTCGACTTAATCAAGAATATGACAATTAATTTCTATCCCTCGGGAACAGTATTTTTTTCACGATGAAAATTATCCTTCATGATGGTCGGTCGAGTAGTAAGGGTGTAAAATCGTAACAAAGAAATAAACTCACATTAGGATTAGGATATTTATATTAGTGATATTCTTATAGGAGGTCGTTGGACTGCTACGCAAAGGCAACTTTTTGAAATTCTCGAAATCATGTGCGTATTATTTATAAGTAGTTAATTACCGCATGCTTCAACAATGAACGGCAAATATGGTGAGAAAACCTGCATGTTTAAGATTGTCCATTGAGAATTGGTGCTAATGTCAACAGCTCGTATGATAATATTAATTAAATTAAACTAAACGCAAATCTGACTATATCGTAAACTGGCGTTGTATTTTAAAATATTGTAATTTTAATTTTTGTGTCGTCTTTAATGTTATGAATGTTTTAATAGGCTTGCATATCTGAACTTGTCTCATTATCTTTTTTCACCTGCGTTATAAATGTATGCTGTTAGTACGACTAATAAATAAATAAAATATGTGGTAAGACTAGACGTGTTGATCTCAGTACTTTTAGATTTAATAAGGCTAAAAGATAGACAGCAGTCCGATAAGGCGTTGTGTTCTGACAATCGAAGTTTTGTCTGTAGCGTCATGTTTCACGCTATCGAGAACTTGAGATCAATACACTAGGGAATCGAAATATATCTTATTCGATCTCGATTGTACGATCATAGTTTATTCACGTTAACTTTGGTAATGTCTATCCTTCTTAATACTTTTTATATAATGTTTAGAGTAATACTATTTATATAGTATCTAAGGCTGTTAGTTTAATATTGATACAAAACTATCCTCATAAAACTTATAGCATATTATAATATACAGATTAGAGATGAGTGAAATGTATCACTGAAATGAAAAGATATATACAGGTTGTCCCGAAACTCAACCTGGTACCGGGCTAACGGCCAAGGTAAACCAGTTATGAAAAAAAAGATACAAAATCCATGTCACTTAGTCAAGCGATAATAGACATTTTTCGAAAAAGATGTTTGAAGGCACTGACATCTATAACACAGGTGGTTAATAACTAGCTCAGAGATTAGAGACTTCAATATTTTGTCTAAAGATTTTATGCCAATAAAAAATATTATTATTATTATATCACATGTCATAGAGACATGAACATGACACATGACGATGACAAGAAGTGTAGGCTGAGTACTCACTTACGATCTGAAAGTTTTTGCTTAGATATGAAATAAAAGGTAACGAGCATGGTTCGCTAGGTTATAAAATTAAACAGTAGTCATACGATCGAACACGTGAGATGAAGCAAATTCCATCGATTTGTAATACTTTCTTTGTAATCATTGTTAAGAGGAAAGTTTTTGTTTGTTTTTGATCCAGTCACATTTTACTTCTAACAGAAATAAGTACCCTTTCATCTACTACATAGTAGTAACAGCTATAGCCAAACCCTTCCAGTTCGAATCAATTAAAAAGTGAAGTCTCTAACGAAGTCTTTTATTACTTAGGAAAGGCTTCATTAAAAATTTGCTGATCTGTTCGACTTTGTTGAAAATTGTGTCAGTTTCTAGCAAGCAGCAATCAGTAATTACATACTATATAAAAACTTAAGTAATAAATAACTTATTTATTTGCGTAGTTATTGGCCTGTCTTCGTGACATGGCAAGATTGGCAAGTGTACTCGTAATGTATCCACCGTTAATTCGGCAAATTAGGCAATTCAATAAATAAGATATATTTATTATCAAAACCACATAATAATCCACTAACATTGTACACTATTGAATCATGCCCCTTGAATTAAGTAGAGCCTTCAGACACAGTGCTCTAATACAAAGTTTTAACCTAGCAGCCAGTTCTTGATTTTAGTTTTTATTTCTTTGTAAGTTAAGGGATATATATCAATAGTTTTATTTATTTTATTATATAGTCGAGAACCCATGTAAATCTGTTGTCGCCGGGCAGATGCAGTACAGAATGTAGCAGGTGTATAAACATTTGTTTTTGTGTGATTCATGCTATACTTATATCTCTTAAAAGGTGTTAACTTGTGTTGCTTAGTTACAAGCTGAAAAACATAAAGCTGTCTGACAGTTAAAATTTGGCATTCGTCATACAACGATCTTGTTGGATAATGATAAGGTGTATGTGTCATGACTTTTAAAATAGATCGCTGGGCTCTCTCAAATTGGATTAAAATAGTTTTGCAGGCACCTCCCCAGATTTTAATACAGTATCCAAGAATAGACTGTCCCAACGTATAATAAACTGTGCATAACAGCAGGAATGCCGCAACGCACCGTAGGTTTTTAAAAATCCATATCAACTTCCTAGCACGGGATGTCAACATTTCAAAATGAGGTCATCAACACAGATTCCCGTCTATTAGGACGCCGAGGTATTTGATGTAACTAGATTTAGTAAATACGGGACATAAACAGTTATTGGAAAAGTGATTACACGAATGAGCTCTAATAATTAAATCACAAGGTTTAGTTCTGACAAATGTAAATGGAACAAATGTGGTTTTAGACACGTTCAGGGTTAAAAGATTTCTACTAAGCCACCGGCTAATACTGTGGAGTCCTATTTCAGCGTGTTTTTGCACATCGGCCCAACTATTCCCATGGAAGATCAGGACCGTCTCATCAGCGTATGCGATTATTTTGCCATTTGTTAGTGGTTGTTGAAATACATATATCATTGACATAAATAAGGAATAGGCTTGGACTGTGAACACTGCCCTGCGGAACTCCATAGGAAACCGGAGCCTGAGCACTGACATTTCCACCAATTTTGACCTGCTGAGTACGCCCACACACTTTGTAGATTGATAACGCTTGGTCCCGGATAACAATTCTGTATAACTTGTCAACAAGAGTGGGAATCGAGACTGTGTCGAACGGTTTTGCGAGATCAAGGAATACTCCTATCCACATTTGTTTGACATCAATTTTATCGGTTTTATATTTAATTAATAGGCCAATCGGTACTTTTTCCAGCTCTAAATCCAAATTGAGAATCTGAGATAATTTGATTATGGTTAAAAAAAAAAATTAGTCTAACATTGAGGGTTTTCTCAAAGATCTTAGACAGAGATGAGAGAACTGAGATTGTTCTATTGTTCGACATTTCGTCTCGAGTCCCACCCTTGTGCACAAGCGTAATTAACGACCTCTTAAATAGCGTGGGAAATACTCCCTGGTCGTAACAGTGTTCTATAAGAGAGGTCAGCGGTGGCACTAATATATGGCTGACTATTTTTAAATTATGTGCTGGTATAGAATCCTAACCAATATAACAGTCATAAAATCTATATAAGAGATTCGATTTCAGCCTCATCTGGCGACAGTAATAGTAGTACTATTGAGTAAGGAGAGAAAGGGATATTAATAATTGTGGATGATGAATCAAAACTTGCAGATTTCTTGACTGCATCCTGTATCATTGAGGTGGTAAATAGATACTTCTCCAACATTGGTAAACAATACAATTAATACCATGACCTGTTGAGCATAATAATTCATCTGTGTTGTTTTTCGGTTGGCTATAGATTACAATGTTTTTTATAGTTTTTCATGAATCTTTCGTAGTCTTAGCGGATTGCAATAAAGACTTCTCATAATTGATTTAAATTTTTCTTAATAAGGAATTACAAAAGTTTCGGTAACGTTTATATACTTAGTATACAATTATCTTGGGTTATTTTTAATATTGTAATAATAATATGAATTATTTAACCATACAAAAATAAAAAATAAAGAGATCTTTAATTTAAACTCTTCATTATACATATAATGATACACAACGCAAACTTACTTAATGAAGATTATATCGAGAAATATCGTACCAGGATCGTACCGTAAGCGGAAATCTATTGTTTGTGCACAAATTAAAATGTGTTAGTACCCAATATTACAATATTTCTGGATATAGTCGTAGTAGTAAAACGACTACGATGAAATAGTCAATAAAAAAAGAATCACTGACTCACTTGTAGTGTCCAGAACTTTTAATAATTCAATATAATTTCTCTAATGTCAATTGTACGGTGAAATTACAATCTCATGCCAAGCTTACAACTGATTTTCTAATATCATGAGTCACCAGTTACTTTGTCAATACCAGCTTTCTGTAATTTGCATTTCTATATATTTCTAAGACTCTATCATTTCTTAACGAAACGTTATTACAAAAGAATATTGGTTCCTGGTTAAACCAACATTTTGTTCCTGAATTTTCTTGGTAATTTGCCACCAATAGACTTAATTCACAGCTATTTCGATTCAACGTCCCTTGCATGGACAGCATGTAAGATGGTGTAAAATTCAAGGCGAAACGATCTAAATCTAAATTGCAGAAAGAAAATGGTTATCTCTGAATCTTATTTTTAGCTGGTTCAACGAATATCGATCTGTGAAACTTGGATGAAGTTTGCTCCCTATTATCATATTTATTAGCTTCATCTAGTTTCTAACATATGTAAATGTTTGTAGTTAATAAAAACATTTTTGTTTAGTCCAAGTTGCATAGATATATGATAAGTAGGTTAGTTTTCGTAGGTGTATTGTTTTCAGAAGTTGTGTGAAAACACCTCGTGTACTAGTTTGTGCTGAACTTTAGGTAAAGTATATTGAGTATGTTGTTAATAGTCTTGATGATGTTGTTCCAATATTCGACGCTTCAATATATAGGTTTATCACACGGTTGGGTCAACTACCGAACTCAGCAAAGGTGACCTTCATTGGATGCTGGTTTGGTCTTAAAAGGCTTTTTTAGGTAATCTTAGTTGTGTTGATGTAAAAATTACGATGTAGCCATCTCAAACTCTCAATTTGTCCTTAATATAATTATTATGTTGTAGGCTTCAAAGAATTTGAGTAATTGGAAGTATTTAATCTACTGTCAGTTTATCCCTGAAAAATAAAGGCAGAGACACTTTGTAAAACACATTAAAAGTAGTGAATCCAATTATATTGCTGTTAAACGGGCTTATTGGGAAAATGCGTGCAAGTGTACTAACACATAATTATAAAACAACACGTTTCTCGTACTATGTATCGGAAACCTGGGTGACGAGGTCAATGAAGTGAACTATTCCATGCAGCAGGACTTAAAGCTACAACCTTGACACATCGTGGCGTCACTTTACTAACTAAGCTATATGCGATATTCATGATCCTCGTCATAACACGTCAGTGATTGAAATTTGCCTCTGTATTTAGTATCTAAGACAGTGCTTCCTAAAAACAACGGGGGTACTTTAAGAGTTACAAATATGATATGCCTTACTAAATATAACTAAGCGACGAGGAGGATAATTTAGACTGATTGGAAAATTTTGCCTTTCATTATAATAGAGGAATACTATAAAATCAGCCCTGTGTGTCCTACTGCAGGGCACGGGCCTCTTCTCAGTGTGAGAAGGGTTAGGCCATACGCCACCACGCTGGCCCACTGCGGATTGCTGGACTTTACATATCTTTGATATCATTATGGAGAACTTGCAGATATGTAGGTTTCCTTACGATGTTTTACTTCACCGTTAAATACGATGAAGTTAACGATAATTAACTATTTAATACAAACACAACTTCAAAAATGAGATGTGCGCGCCTTGGGATCGAACTCGAGACCTCTGCGTGGCAGTCCAACGGTTTCCCACTAGGCTATTACTGCTGCTTCTAAATAAGAATAGTATTTCTATATAAATACATGTTTGTATACACCCGCCTTAATATCCTCAGCAGCAGACTCCTGTGAGATACAATAGAACGAAGTACAATAAATACATCTTGCTTCGCTTTAGACTCATTACATGTACCCTAAACCGTGAGTGTGCATGACGAATATACACGCTCATCGGTTTAGGGTAACTTAACTTAATCTTAAGCCAAATGTCTTCAAGTGAGTAGTTCAGTTCCATTCACATTTGTCTTATATAAAATCTTGGTTAATCTTTTTATGTCAATCCTTTTCACATGCTTCAACAATTAAGTACATCTTTCTCAATTCTTATCTACTCTATCTCCTTAATACATCTATAAAAAGATTTTACTTCAATGCATACACAACATATTTGAGATAAACATTTCCTTGTTTATAACGGTACTTAGAAAGTGTGTGTGGCGGTGCGTGAAAGTTGAAAGATTAGCAAACCAGCCCCGTGGTACACATTTCTGGAATATTACAGTTTATTTGAAGATTCAAAGAATTTACTTTGATCCAATAACAACGTACTTTATTAAGTATCACGGAAGCACTCTAACCTATTTAAGTGATGCCTTCGTGAATATGTTTTGTATTGATTTTTACTTCAGCAAGTCTTCGTTGTCTTTTGTTACCGATATGTTCACATCTACGTGTTCTTCTCTTACTAGCACTGGTTTACAAAGTGTAAGTATCGTTTAAAAAGCAAAATCTCAAAGTAGATCAATTAGGATTGGAACTAGCAAACCAAATTCAACTAAATTAAATGCTTGTGATAAGAGTGTTCAACTCGAAGATTTAATTAGATCACTAATCCGACATTTGACTCATTTCGGTATCTCTGTTTCAATTAACCAAAATATAATTTCTATCCAATTTCGAATGACAAAAATACGAGTATCATTTAAAATATTTAGCAAATACTTCGCTATCTATAAATGTCAAGAGGGGACATTACAAACGTACAATAAATACACACAAAATACACCCACTTAGTACAATCTTTAGTAGTCCGCACAAATAATTGTACTGCGCGGGATTCGAATCTTAAACACTTAGCAAAGTAGTGGCGAGGCACTTGCCCGCTGCGCCATCCGTAGGTTCATATAGTATGTGTATGTACATTATCATTCTCTGTCTATGAACTCTATGATCACAATTTTATATGAAGCTGACGAGCATATGTCGCTTTGAAGAACAGTTCTGAGCCAAGATGCCTTCAAGCTACTCATAAACAGAATAAAATTGGTGTCATTGTAGCGAATTATTTCTTACATGTTATATTTTTTTATTTGTAGATGTCTTTGAGTTCTTATATGACATGTAAGTATATTCTTAGCTTTTCTAAGAAATGAATATATCATAAGATATGTTTTTTGGGTCGACAAATATGTAGAGAGAATACTTATTTGTTTACCTGTCTTATATTTACACGTCCTACGTCTCCTACCAAATACGCCAATGCCTGCTCATCTATTATTAGAAATTACAATGAAGGCCAAAAGAATTCTACTTATTCTTCGATTAATAATTTATCCTGCATTGGTGTAGATTGGTCCCGTCACATGGTTTATCTTTAACCTCTGAATTTCTGGAATGCCTGACGTAATGGAAAACCAATTGCGTGGCTGCTAGCAGGCCATTAGCACTAAAAAGTTTAAGATAAATTCGATTCATGGGAAAAGCAATGTTGAAAAGCAAGGAATCCAGTAAAGTATATCCCTGTAATTAATTATCCCACTACTGGGCACGGGCTTCTTCTCAGTGTGATAAGGGTAAGGCCATAGTCATCTACGCTGGCCCAGTGCGTCTTGGCAGACTTCACATATCTTCAAGAACATTATAGAAAACTCACAGACATGCAGGTTTTCTCACAAGTTTTCCTTCACCGTTAAAGCAATCAATAATTAACTGATTGCATAACTTCGAAAAATCAGAGCGGCCTTGGGATCGAACTCGAGACCTCTGCGTGACAATCCAACGGTAACCGTCTAGGCTATCACTGCTTGCATAATACCTTAAACACAAAAATTTATATTTATCCCACTAGAGCACATATTGATCTTGCTCCAAACAATGAAAATGAAAAAATACTGAACAAAATAAATGACTAACATTCTGAATCACGAAAGAAATGCCGAGATCGTAGGAAAGAACGAAACGCGTTTGTAAATCGATTAAAAAGATTTACGATCCACTACTGAAGTTGTAAGTCGAATAGCGTTAGTTAGGCCTATCGTCTGTGTCTAATAAATCGAAGCCTTTCTCGCTACGTTACTTTTGCTGGCTCAGTCGCAATAATGAAATTTCAGTCTCGATTTAACGCTCAAACAGTCTTTGAGTATAGCTCTGCACTTATTTACCTTCATGTATTCTTATTGAGCTAGAATTATGGACGTTTGTGATCGGTACCACAGATCCTAACAGATTTGTATTTTAAAGGTTAAGTACACTGTATTACTTTGACTTTTCAATTTCCTTTGGAATATTTTACGAGTAGTTTATATATGTATACATATATTGCTTTTACTTTTTTTATTTTATTTTTAAATGTGTTGGTCCTTTTGAATTATGTTTTTGATGTTTTGTAACCTTTTGCCTTCTTTGTGTACATTTATGTGCTATTAATATTAATTCAATAGTCAGGCTCCAGCTGAAAACCAGTGCTGTGCATGTGCGCAGCAAATACTGAGCTGGAGCCCTTTGTTATGCATGTACCTATGCCAGTTTATATTTATTTTGTATGTGAAATTTTTGTATATATATGTAACGAAAATAAATGGTTTACTATAGAGATGTATAATATTAATCTGCCTCGATATTTAGGTACTTAAAAGCATAGTCTTACGCCTCCATCCCCGAAAGCAGTGTAGTGGTGTACCACACCCACATTCTGCCAACAATGATCTATGGTGTTTGTCACAGTCATGTCACACGTAATAGAATAGAGGGCCATGTACCGGGTAGTTTCAAATTCTATGCAGCTACTGAAAACCTCAATAACACTGCTCAACCCGAGATGGAATGCGAGATCTCATGCACAGACAGACAGCAGTCGCATTCATTTACCGCTGCGCCATTAAGACAGTACTTTAAGAGATGATTCATTGTATCTGTTATCGCAGGCAGGTAACATATTATTTGGCTGCGATCTTCTACGTAGTCTTTTCTCAGTCAAGCAATTTAATGAAATCACAGCAGTTTCAACAGTAACCTGATAAGCCTTTTTTTAAATGGAGAAACCATTTGAGAGTGTTGATCAGTGTTTTGTGGTTGCTGCATAAAAATATATTCTAAAAGAGTACATTTTCTCTATACATCTTTATACCATTCGCAAAAAATATTTGCAATTCTACATTTTCCATAAATCCGATCTGGTCGTCATTAATTAGTTCATTGATATAGTGGCTCAGTACACTCAAATACATTGTCTGCTTGAGTCGTATACGTAAGATATGTATCTTCACCATAATGATCTCTGTGATGTGATCTCTCCCGAATCCCGAAGATTACACGAACCCCAGTGAACTTGATTGCTCGCGCCCCACGCGGTCCAACAAAATTGCCTATTTATTCCAGTCTTATTCCGAAACTCGTGTATATTTGACCTTTTTTTATTGTGGTGATCACTTCATTTTAATATTGTTCGTACGGTTTTCTCTTTAGATTTTTGTCTTATTGACTCTTCATCCAATTAAAATGTTCCTTTATTTTAACATTAATTTCATTGCGACGAGATTTAAGTAGATGGTCGCCATTGAAATATTTCGAATTGGTGCACAGCGTATAATTAATTACGAAATGTAATAAAAAGATAAGATATAAATTAAGTACAAATGAGTTTTCTTTTAAGGTTTATTATTTGTTACAAATAAAAAAATCTAATAATATTTCTTCTTATCTATGTAATATAAACAAATAGTAATATTAATATTAATTTACGTTTGCACACAACTTGGTTAGCCTAATGGTGTCTGCGTGAAGGTTTGTCAAACGTGAAATCCTGATTTTTACTTTGAGTAGGTCAAAATCTTTTTGGGTTTTTCATTGACGTAAATCTTGGTATGGAGTCACGTGGCTCCCAAACGTGACTGGCAAAATGTTTTCCCCAATGCCCAACCTTAGATGATCTATGAGCATAATAATGTTGTTATATCTATATATATCCTATCAATAATACTTACAATAGGTTATAATAAATCACTAATACATACATTGAAATTAAAAACGTTATTTTAGTACGCAACAGAAATAGTAATAACATCCGTCGATGTTGTCATGTTCATGCACACAAATGTTTGACTTGTGCGGGAATCGAACCCGCGGCCTCAGTCGTGGCAGTCGGTTACACTAACGACTACGCCATCGAGGCCGACAGCGATATTACGATTGGTCTACTAGTTAAGACGCGAAAGCGTACACAAACTCACATTCACATTTATAATATAAGTTAGGTTTTCAATCATCATCATCCTCTTGCCCTGCTCCGAATTTATTTGGGGTCGACGCAGTATGTCCTTCGCTTCCATACTTATCTGTCACCCGTCATAGCTAGTTGCACTCACTGATTGGTAAACGGTTAGCGAGGTTAAGCAACGTTGGGTGTGGTCAGTCTATAAATGGGTCACAGCTTAGTGGGATTTCATCTGAGCGTCTCCGTGCTTCGGAGGGCATGTAAAAGGTCGGTCCCGTTTGTTGTCAAATTTACAGCAGTCGTTAAGCCATGTGACCATGTGTAACCATGAGAGGCCTACAGGCTTGAACAACTCTTGACAACAGGTTGGCCACTAACCACACGAAAAAGAAAGAAGACCCGTCATCTGATCATTTAACCCTTTCCCTTTCATTTCCATCCATCTTTTCCTTGGCCTTCCTCTCCCTTTTCGTCCCTCTACCCTCATATCTATCACTTGCTTACCTACATACGTATCATCTCTTCGCATAACATGTCCATACTAAGCCAACCGATTTCCTTTCACCTTCTCGTCTATGGGCACCACTTTCAGACTACCTCTCACGTAAGTATCGAAATCATAAGCAGTTAGATCAAGTTACTCTTTTGTAAATGTTCAGATTTTGAAACCTGTTTTGTCACCATCGATATAATAGTCAAGGTATGTACCGGTATTGTCTACCGTTTAAAGTTCCTGCTGTAAATATTTATAGACCATGCAAAAATTTACAACATGTACAGTCGGTGAGCGGCGGTATGTCAAAGTAAACCTTATTATATATCGGCTATATAACGGTATCGAAATATGAAATACCGAAACGTAGAGCTCACTAAATATTATTAATAGGTAGAGAAATATATAACATATGTACTTTCATATATTATATATATTTCTCTAATAAAACGTTATTAGTATTTGCGATTAACCCTGTAGTTATAAGTATACCTATACTTATGATTATACAGAGCCATACAAAAATACAAACATAGAAATTGTTTGCTCTAATCGCACGTTTAATAATTATCTAGTTATTTAGTAACTAACTAAAAATAAATACACATCGTATGCTCGCTCTATATAAATCGCCAACGCACGCCTCCACACACACTGCGCTCTACGTTCGCTTTGCTCAAAAACGTCGTCACTGGATTTACAGTGAATGAAAGTCCGTAAATGTTTCTATGAAAAATATAATTCTCCGTAACAGTTATCTACTGGGGATTATGTTTTTCATAGGAACTTTTAAGAGCCCCTTGTATTTACTGAACACTGAAGTAAACCGTGGACAGTTGATTAAACGATAAAAATTGCTCTAAATGGACGCACTGTTTCAAAAGATACTTTATTTAAAAAAAATATAGGTACCTTAGAGAACCATTATGGATCGGCTAATATCTAGCAAATTAGATCCGAATGTCGCAAAATCTTTAAATATAAACAAAGAAAACAGCTTTATTTCATGCATAGCTAACCACCACGTTAGATAATTTTTTGAGTTGCCTGATGTCACATAAACAGTTTACAACCACTCAAGTCAACACCAAAGTCAATATTTAAAGAGGCTATATTTTCAAATAATGCTTGCTGCCATACTATTATACAAGTGGTGTGTATGTGTAATAAATAAAAAAAAATTATTTCCTGACAGGAAAGGCTTTTCCTGATAACACTTCATCCGATCCGGCAATCGAACACTAGACGTATACACCGCCGCAGCATCCTCATGGTAGTCTGATCGATTCAGCTTTATAATATCACTGTACAATAAATCTATGTTAGTTTAAATAAGTTAAGTTTACAACGTATATTCTATTTCAAAGCTACTTGCGAAATCAATTAGAAAATCAATCGGTTTGTACGACAATAAAACCCCTGTAATTGTGGAACGAGGAAGGGAAAAAGAATGAAAGAGGCTTATTGTGTCCAATAAAGCGAAAGTTACACTGCGCAACTTCTCCATAGGCTTTTGTTAATTAAACTTGGGTCCTCTACCATTTTTACGAAGCACTACTGATTAGTAGCATTTATTCAGAGCACAAATGACCTATCCATTGACCCGTGGGCCTAACTACCCACCGCAATGTAGTTCGCAGCCTACGCAAAGCCCACGCAATATTAACCCGATGACCTATTGAGAAAAGAGGATCGAATAATGGCAGTATTAAGTTTTAATACTTTACTAACGGTCGCCAAGTTGTCGAATTTCGCCAATAATTTATTTAAATTTTAAATTTGATCGTTGTTAATGTTTTATTGTCTATAACTTAATACCCTTATAATCACATTTCATTTAGTCTCCTACTCCACATACATATATACATATGTATCTAACCATAGTTACGAAGCATTCTACGAAGTCAACCGAACAATGCCGAAACACTACGAACGCGATTCGAGTGCTTGTGTCAAATACATGGTTGTGTGCGTGTAGTGTTTTCTCACTAATTTAATGTATTTCTAATGCGTATTTTATAAAAATATTAGGATTCGTCCCTCCTTCTCCATATAAACTTTAACTGTGCCAAATTTCATACTCCTCCATCAACGCAATTTTTGTAAAAAGGGGTGCAAAATTTTTGCTTCACGTATTAATATATAGATTTGCTTTAGAAGCTATTTCTTTAATACATAGTTTTTTCCCTCTATTGAATATAAATAAGACTTTATGTGTTGTTATGAATACTAATCTCTGGAACTAGTCGGGTTCATAAAGAAAAAGGAGGCTGGTTGTAGGCTATATAACATCACGCTACGAGCCACAGGAACGAAGCAGTAATCATAAACGTTGTAAAAACTGCAAGTGACAGCTAGTTTATTTACCTAGTCTTGCCGTAAATATTGTTTCAAGGTAAATCTATTTTTCTTTTGCATAAAACATTTATTACTGTAATGTGTGTTAGTTTAAACATTAATATAATAACTTTAAAAATATATGAAGCTCATTCAAAATGATCTCCATTGGCTTTAATACAGTCCTTTAAACGTCGAGAGTCAGTTATCAATAGAAACACGCACTCTCTCCATGGAAAAATTCTATACTGCTAATCATATGGATTCTTTTAGGAACTCCAAATTATCATGGCGTTTAGCACACCATGCTCTCTAAAACTGACTTTATGATTTTATATCGGGAAATGAACATAGCCCCTAGAACCACGTCGCGTATTTTAAAATATGACTTAGGACTTGCAACCTATAACAGTATTTATAGCCAGACTAAGTATATAGTGTTATTATAATACAGATACTATTATAGATGACCTTATCTATACTAATATTATAAAGCTGAAGAGTTTGTTTGTTTGGTTGAACGCGCTAATCTCAGGAACTACTGGTTCGAATTGGACTGCACGGATGGTTTTAGTGGTCGCCAGACGAAGTGCCACTGCGCCGAGTGTTGTAGGTTCGACTCATACACGGGACAAAAATTTGTGTGATCCAATTATAGTTGTGTCGTTTCTGGATGTTCTTTGTATCTTTACCTCTAGGCTTATTCTAATGTTATTTTTCTCAGCCTTAGAGGCTAGACGGTATACTGTATTTTTTTTAATATCCCTAGTTAATCAAGAAACGGGGCTATCCACCCCATCAGCTTAAAAAGACAGAATGGTTAAAACATAAAAGCGAGTGGCAAATTATAATTTTATTCATACAGGACTAGGGAAGAGATTAAACTTTTTATATATTTATATAAAAGGTTTAATCTCCACCAAAATATTGATCCGATAATTCACAAACTTAATGTTTATTAAGTTTGTGAATATCTCTCAGTGATTTGATGTTTATTCCCAATCACGTGTAAGCCGTTAGAAGGATTTTGATGATACTTGGCACAAAAATAAACCATATTCTAGATTAACACATAGGTTACTTTTAATCTTAACATTCCTCTAACATTTTAGAAATAAAACTTAAGAAACTGTTTCCTCAACCTATAATGTGGCAGCGATACAATGTTGACTAGACACAATAGATTTTTAATTATGGTTATTCTAAGACTTGACAGGTTGATAAAATCTAGTAGCTTGTTCAAATACGTACCTACTTGTTTCACACCGCATAAATGTCCAGGTCGATAAAACGGAACCATATAACAAACAGCAACAAATCTCATAAAACTTATTCGCAACAGAACCCGTTGTTTCCTGCATAAATGTCGTGCAAAACGAATATATTATGACCAATAAATTATGCGCCTTCCCCGACAAAGTGGGCCCTGGGCGGTCGGCCAAATAATTCAGGGTCTCAGCAAACTGGATTAAAGCTAACTTATGACTTCTTCATTATGTTTGTTGATGCGTAGGTCGATGAGACCCTCATGACGTCATTTAATTATTAATAAAACAAGAGTAACCACGCTTTTAAAATTACGTTTATGGTCGATCATGAGATCCAGAGTTCTATTTTCATATAAAGTAATGTTGGATTTTGGCAAAAAAATACTTACTAGCAGGACGGAGTTTAGTGGAAAACTTGGTGGACGATAACTGCCTAGCCTCTATAATAATTTTTATTTATTGAAAGTTCCACTTGATAGTAAGACTTAAAACTAGGATTAGTACTATTCATCTGGTATTCACACCAATACTCCGACAAAATGTCTTAATGTTGATGCGTCATATTTACATGACAGTGTTTGCAGACTGTTGTTGTTACCTCTAATTCTGCTTAGCAAGAATGCGGTCTTGTTCCTTATTATGGCATAAAAGTTGGCGCCTCAGCGATCATGCCAGATGCGCTACAGTAATGGGACAGCCTCAACAACACTCTGTAACTATTATTATACTGCACCCTTAGTGCATCTAAAGCCCTACACGAACAGTTGACCCACAGATCACTCGCGTAGAACGATTGGCAGTATGATTTAAACTCATTACTACAACGAGTAATAATGTGTGACAAAAAACCAGCTAGCAAAATGTGTATGTATTACACGTCCGCCTGCCCTTAAGTGGAAATACTGGCATTAGTCAATGACAAGGCTGTCTAAGACGATGCTTAATATTCATTATGATCTATAATGATAAATCGAGGTAGAATTCAAGAATATTCATTTTAATTTTACGATATGTGATAAAGTCTAATACTTGCTTAATAAATATTGTGTTCACGAAGTTACCACGTTGCCATCAATGGTCAAAATGCTTAAATTTGATTCCCATCGAGACGATAATTTGTCATCCACAGACGGCTATGCTGACATCTCTTTGATTGTATAAAAAGCTCTTTTAGGCACAGGGCGCAATTATCTCTACATAAAACATGGCTTTATAAAAAATTCAAGAGGCATTCTAATTCTGCCAGTAATAAATGATAATTATGGCACTTTTTTTCGAATATAATGTATTAAGAATTCTAAGTTAATTAAATGAATCTTGTTTATCATGCATAATATGGATAACATATAAGTATATAGTATATAAGTATATTTAAATGGATATTAATTAAAATATATTTCACTAGTAATATAATGCAATTTCCCCTCTTTGATATTCGTGAGACGCCTTGTGCCTCTTAATAGAGGTCTATTACAATCTTCGGGCACGCCACGATCGTGGCGGTAAGTCCCGTGTTTGAGGAGTGGCTGGAGAGGCGGCATGGCGCCCTCACCATCCGGTTGACACAGGTAATGACTGGCCACGGTTGTTTTGGCCAGTTCCTGTGTCGTATACGCCGGCAAGAGACGCCCGGTTGTCACCACTGCGGCGACTGCCGCGACGTTGTTGAGGACACGGCGCTGCACACTTTGGCGGTTTGCCCCGCCTGGGCATCGCAGCGCCGTGAGTTGATCGCGGATTGGTTGCCCTCTCGCTCCCGACCGTAGTTCAGTCTATAGTCCGGAGTGAGAGGTCGTGGAACGCCGTCGCCTCCTTTTGTGAGGAAGTCATTTCCATCAAGGAGGCGGCGGAGCGGGAGAGGGAGCGTTTAAACCCTCTCCCCAACCGCAGAAACGGGCGCCGGAGGGCGCGAGATGACCTCCAGCCATCTTGAGGATTGACCTGGGGGTGGTGGGCTTTGTGGGCCTGCCCGCCATCCGTTCAGCACCAGGTCCGAGAGGCGGCGTGCGTGTTCCCACGCGCGCCTCTGTGTCGAGTCCGTCTCCCTTGTATGGGGGACAGTAGAGATTATTTTTGCGAAGTGCCTATAGGGTAGGTCTTATCGGGTAGTGGTCTGCCGTTTCATACGGCGGGCCGAAACCTCGGCGGGGTCGCGACTGCATGCGCAAGTGTTTCGCGCGGCCCTGTCGATAGTGGTTTTGTCGAGGAACACCGTGGTAGGTTTAGTCGGTATTCCGGGAGGTACGTGATCATCTTTACCATCTTCTTTTACCCCGGCGAGTCCGATATAACCCCTCCGCCCGCCCCCGCGGAGGGGTATGCGTCATGCATTGCCCCACGTTAAAAAAAAAAAAAAAAAAAAAGTTCTATTACAATCTTGCACTGCAAAATAGTCACATCGCATTTAAGCAAAGAAACCATATAAAAAACGGTGATGAAGCCCCGTATAAGTATCGTATTATAAATAAAAGTTACTCTGTCAGTCAAAAGTTGCTCTATCTGTCTAAAACTCAAGGTTGTGTGGAGACTAGCAATCTGCACTGAGCCAGCGTAGTGGACTATGGCCTAATCCTTCTTAAATTGAGAAGAGGGCCTAGCAGTGGGCAAAGCCATAGCGATTTCTTCAGCTGATTTGATTAAATCTTTACTTCCTTCTTCCGCGGAACACCTGTGTTCTGCAACTGCAGTGGTTATGGTTTCAATATTCATTTTTTTTATTTTGCGCTGCGTAGGTCCGTAGATAAATACCTTAACCTAAATTTACATATTATAAAATTTTATAATACATACACACAACACTAACACAAACTAAGCAGAGCTTGGGTTAGTACCCATAGTACAAGCTCTGCTTAGTTTATGTTATATATATAAACAAAAAAAATATATGTTATGTATGTTTATCCATTGTCACTAGACAATGGATAAACATACATAACATATATTTTTTTTGTTTTGTAAATACACACATATACCTATATAGAAACACCTAGACCAAGACAAAAATCCATATTCGTGCACACAAATGTTTGACTTGTGCGGGAATCGAACCCGCGATCTCAGGCGTGGCAGTCGGTTACATTAACCACTACGTCATCGAGGCCGATTTGATGTTCGTAAATACACCTTAATACTATGTCAGCAAAACTTCACATCGCACACTTAATACTAGTGCGCTCGGCAGGTACTTGTCCGCGGAAGCGACGTAATACTACGTCTTGCGGCCAAAAGCTTTCGTCCAACACCTTGTGTAGGTAATAGTCGATTACGCGCACGACGAACGCTTTAAAGTTGACGTTGGGGCGCGACTCCAGCAGCTGCACTCTCGGGACGTACTTCAGCTTTTGCCACACGTACTTCGCGATGTCCTCCGCCTCAGTGGTGTAGCGCAGGCGCGAGATGTACACCGGCGTGTTCGGGAACGCGGCACGCATCGTCAGGTCGGGGTCCACAGGTGCCTTGCCACATCCGTTCTTAATGTTTCGCGACCGGCGCTTCCTCCGTTGCACCGTCACGAAAACATCCTCGGTAGCCCGGTTCGTTGCTTTTGTAGGCAATGGCTTAGCAGGGGTGCTCGCAGTGACCGTGGGCCGCAGTTTATATACAAGGCTGATATTTTATATAATTAAGATAAACAGTGAAAGGAACAAATTTTTTTTATGTGTGCTTGGCACAGCTGAATATTGTCTTTTATACATATTATGGTCTATACCCTTAGTTTCCAAAGTGGTCCAGGTGGACCCCCAGGGGTCCACGGGACACTCGACGGGGTCTACGTAGGCGTGACAAAAAATGAGGGTTCACAAATCGTAAGCGGGGGTCTACGAAAATTTATTTGCTTTTGATAATGAAGAACTAAAATGTTGGCTTGACTTCACCTATCAATGTAGGCAGATAATATTTTAAGAAGCTCAGCGACTGTTACTTGTAATATCTTGCATATTCCATATTCAGTACAACGTGACGAGACTTGCAAAGCGCCGCCGCTGCCGCCGCTGCCGTCCGTACCGCTTGTTCAGTCGTGCACAGGGACGAAATACGATTTGTGGTGTGTGTGCTTGCAATCTTGCATGAACTTGTTTAATTCTTCACCAATATAAATACGAATGCCAAGGATAAACTTTACTAATTTGTTTCCGGAATTTCGAAAAGAAAAGTAAAGTAAAGTGAATCGATATTAGTGTTTGCCAGTGTCAGAAAAAGTAAGTATTTACCTGCCTATTTGTTATACATACTTTTATTTTATGTTGTAATAAGTATATTTATAATTTTTGCGTGTGGTAAGTACGTATTAGAAATTTAATTCTGAACAGAGTCATTATTAGATACTTCCATAAAAGAACAGAAAGCCGAGAAAGGTTGAACTTTTTGTCCCTACTTTATTAGTCATTTTTTTATCCGACGGTGTGGTGGTTTTTTAATGGTGAGATATATTATGATTGCCTGCATGCTTGTAAATAATTCAGGTTCTTAATGCTAAACGAATTAATTCAATATATTTTCATAAATTGTACGCGTCTTTACGTACCCGTCACGTGCATCAAAGTAATTAATAAATAATTAAAATCGCGGAGTTTTGATATCAAAATATTATTTAAAAGTAATCAGTTCAGCTGTATTCATAAATCACTTCATAAAACTCTATTATGGATCTTAATCCATAATAGAGTTTTATGAAGCGATTTATTGCTTTTAATAATTAGAATCAGCTTGCCAACGGTACTTTGTTTATTTCATTGCAATAATTAATAAAGTAATCCTATTCTGTTAAAATCGCCATATCTTGTTGAGTAAGACCGCCTATGATTACTAAAACAATTTTTTTTTATTTACAGGTAGGTAACTGATACGAAACATGGCTGAATCTAAGAAGAAATATCGACAGTACAGTGTTGATTATTTAAAATTTGTTTTTTTTTCATCAAAGGCAGACAAGCGATTACCCATATGCCTTTTATGCAACAAAGTTTTAAGCAATGACTTTATAAAACCATCGAAGCTCGAAGATCATCTAAGGTGGCATCCTGATCAAATAGATAAAGATTTGAAATATTTTCAAGCATTGAAGGAAAAATATGAAAAGAGACCCACCATGCACAGTATGATCGCTTCAACATCTGGAAGTAACGATGATGACTTGCGGGCATCTTACAATATCTCATTACTTATAGCGAAATCTGGAAAACCGCACACCATTGGAGAACAGTTAATTTTACCCGCTGTTGAAGAGGTTTTAGAAACTGTTCTGCACAAATCTCCATTTGACATACTCAAAAGAATTCCTTTGAGTAACAACACTGTACAAAGACGTATTGATGAAATGAGCTCTGATATTGAAAGTTTCTTGTGCATCTGCAAACAACTCATTTTTCTATTCAACTGGATGAAACAACTTTACCTGGTTATGGAGCATTATTATTGGCATATGTTCGATTTGTTATGGACGAAGAAATTCATGAAGAGCTTTTATTCGCGAAAACTTTAGAAACGGACACTAAAGTTGAATCAATATTTAATGTCCTGAGTGATTTTTTTAAGGAAAATTCATTTCCATTCACAAACGTTATTTCGGTGGCAACAGATGGAGCTCCTGCCATGGTCGGGCGATATCGTGGGTTTATAAGCTATCTTAAAAGAATTATACCAGAGGTAACTGCAATTCAATGTGTCATCCAACGACAACACCTAGTAGCGAAAAATTTGAATGATAGATTGCACCAATCGCTTCAATTTATGATTAATGCAGTTAACAAAATAAGAAGCAATGCGTTGAATACGCGTTTATTTGCACAATTGTGCGATGAAAATAATGAAAACTTCCAACGATTGCTCTTACATACTGAAGTACGCTGGTTGTCGAAAGGTTTAACAAGATTTTACTTACTTTTTTAATCACTTTTAGAGTTTCTGGAAATTAAGATCCAGATTTAAAAGAAAACCTGATCAATTTGAAAGCAGACATCGCGTATTTGAGAGATTTGTTCAAAAAATTTAATGACATTTACTTACAATTACAAGGGGACAGCCTCAATTTAAAAACAAAGGGTGTCATTTCAGCTTTTCTTGGAAAATTTAAATTTATGACGCAAAGTATTAGTCGGCGCCAATTTTCTCAGTTTTCAAATTTGTTACAGGTAGAATACCTTGATGAGGATATTCAGACGTTCAACATTTAATTGCCCTGCATGATGACTTTAAAATCGGATTGAAGATATTCTGACGATGGAAATACCACCATGGATCATAAATACATTTGATGAAACAAGTGGAGAATGTGATATTACAAGAGGAGCTACTCGAGCTTAGCACTAATGAGGAGCTGAAGGTGAAATTTAAAAGAGGGTATCAAAAATTTTGGCTGCAGGCAGAAATACTCGGAAAATATCCTGGACTTTGTGGAATTGCGAGAAAACTTTTGATAGTTTCCCTCGTCATAATTATCTTGAAAAAAGTTTTAGTGTCATTACAAACCATTTAACTAAAAAGGAGCAGATTGAATATCATGAAACGGGGAGATTTACGGTTATTCCTAACAAAACTGAAGCAAATGATTAATTATTTGCTGTCAATCTATCAAGTACATCCCTCTCATTAAAATTATGACTATTTTATGATTGTCATTGTAGAAGTTACGATAAGTTATTAATGTTTAATTTTAATTATATTACGACTGTTATCATATTACAATGTAATATGATAAGAATAATAATTAATAGTGTAATAATTACATATTTGAATAAATACAACACAAAAAGATATACTATTTTCTTTATTTTTACCACTCCGAATTTTCTAAATCAAATAAGTGAGAATTGATTGGTTCCTTGTGCTGTGAGTAGATTTCAAAAAAGTAAAGTTGGATGGAATCACGTTTTTGAATGGCCATCTTTACTTTTTTGACATTCACTCACAGCACAATCAATTAATTAATTAACCAATCAATTCTCACTTTTTTTTTCGAAAACTATTAATTCGTGGTTGGGACTCAGCCGCAACACAAATTTTCATAGTTAGATATAATCTTCACATTTTTTGTCGAGTTTTGGGAATATGATAGAAATGTAGATGCAAGGTGTCCACCGGAACCAGCTAAATTTTGAAAGTGGTCTATGAGAAAAAATAAATGTATTTCTTCCTTAACAAAGGTTGCTAGCCTCCTTTAATAGGCATTGTGCTCAATGTGTTGGTAGAGCTCTCTGATCAGAGGGTTCCACAACACAGAAGTAATACCGCGTATCAGATGGACCCCATGTTTGCCAACTTACATGTAGTTTTTAAATAATTCTTGAAGATTAAATTAAAAGGAGGCATAGTGGTTCAAGTGGTCGCCTCGCCACTGCGCCACACCAAGTGCCAGGCTTCGAGCCCCACACGGGACAGAACATTTTAAGATTCACTAATAGTCGTTCCGACTCGAGTGATTTTTGCGTCCGTTGTTGGAATATTAGTAAAGAGCACTGCAACACGGGAATAATATCTAACTCCTGGTATCATTTTTAGACAAAAAGGAAATAAACTTCTTTGTCTGATAAAAATCACATGTTAAAAACATATAGCACACAAATTTTCTTGCGTGTTATAGGGTAAACAATATCTACGTGAACGATCTTGTATAGACATTTGAAGGTCCCGCATAGTTCGCTGCTATCACATATTTTATGAGTAAACTACATTTTCATTTTTACTCATCTGCGTCATTTAGGTGTTGTCCACAGCTTGCAGTAAGTACTCAACCAATTTTAGCATTGAATTTATATGCCTTTGCACCTTCGAACTATGGCGAACACGAAGATATTAACATTTTAAAATTTAAATGTGCACTTATTTTATTTAGTCACATTTGGTAGATAGATACATAGTCACACCTATATCCTCGAAAAGTAGGCAGAGTTTTAATTCACCCAGATTGTTTTGATCTCACGTACAGCAATAACTTGCCCTCTGGGGCAAGTCCATTACTGTCCAGCGGACAGAACTCCGTGCTAGTCTAAGGAGAATAACGAAACAAAAAAATCCAATATCACTTTGGGCGTCCCAGAAATCGAACCAGAGTTCGTGCACTATAGTCGCATTCGCAGTCGCATTGAATTGAGGCTGTCTAAAAAAACAGAAGTTCGTACCATTCAGACTATTCAGTCGCCAAGTGTGCACTCCGCCTAAGGCTACACTGTAACTACAGAATACGAGGCAATCCCCTTATCAGCTCACTATCAACTAAGTATAGGTAGATGACAAACGGCGCTACTTTACGTCGACCGCTCATAAATATGCGTGGCGCATCGCACCGCTATAAACGGCGTCATGCACGTTCCTTGTCAAGTGATATGATGACGATAGGGAGGAATACAAAGTGTTCGTGTTTGCATTGTATGCAATGGGGTTGGTAACTAATCATTCTATAGCCAACTTTGACAACCCTATTCACGACAGGTATACATAAGGCTATATTTCTATCGGAAGTCAAAGTCGAAAATCATTTATTCATTTAGGACACAAAATAACACTTATGAACGTCAAAGAGATTAGTGTGTGACATTTACGGAATTTACATTTATGTTAGTCGCTAGGTTCAGACAAAAGGTTGAGACTATGAGAAGATACCTGCAAGAAACGCAAGGCTACTCTTTTAAATCGTCATCCAATTATAATTTCAGTATTTTACAATTCATTTATGTACTAGGTGTCCCAGTCATTATGACATGACTGTCCATGTAAAACTAAATTCTAAAATAAAGGAAAATATAATAACATTATGAAAGAAACATTTCAGGTTTGAAAGGCAGAGTTGTCAAGTGCCTTATAGAGGCATTGTGCTGCCAGTAGGTGATTAATGTAAACGTAGTCTCCCACATCAACTCCCTTTTTTAAGATTTAGAAACCGTATAGTTAGACGGACAGTTCGTTACCTATGCATGATTGCAAAGTTAATAGTATAAAAACATAAAAGTATAAAGACATCCTTAGTAATAATATAAATGCGAATGTGAGTTGGTTACGCTTTTAGGCTCCGATCATCACGAAATGTTGCATACACGTTATTAGGAAATGTACAGTAAAGGACATATATTGGGTACATTTCATTCACAAAAAAGCTATTTGCCTCAGGGATAGAAAAATTTAAATTAACGCTAGCAAATCCGCGTGAAAAATTTGTATTTAAATAATTCTAATCTGCTAATCAAGTCCAATATTTGAATTCTGTGTAAGGATGAAAACACATATTTGGTTAGAAACTTTTTAACAGTAATAGTAGGTACATTTGGAAGTTTGGCCGATAGAGCAATGTATGCTCCACCTCAGCCAAACGCTTTGCTGAAATGTTGGCGTAATATAATGTTATATGAACCATGAAGATTAAACTTTATGGTGCGGTTTATTGCTTCCGCTGATAGCAATACACATATATACAAATAATGTTGTGCATACAAATCTATAAATAATATTAGCAGTATTAAACTATCTCACTGCTGGGCACGATTCTCTTTTCAGTGTGAGAAGGATTAAGTCATAGTCCACTACGCTGGCCCGCGGATTGACAAACATCACATATCTTCGAGAAGTTTAGAGAACCGTCAAACATACAGGATCCCCATGATGTTTTCCTTCACCGTTAAATAAACGATACTGAACTACCTTTACGCATATAACTTTCAAAACTCATAGATGTGTGCCTTGGACTCGAACTTGAGACTTCTGCGTGGCAGTCCAACCCTCTCGGCTATCTCTACCGTAGACAAAAAATATTATAATTATAAGTCTTATTATTAAAATTATTTTTTGGAGTAACCAAATTTACAGTACATTTATCTCCTTTTTGTAAGCGATTGTGTTAAACATACCACAAAAACCAAACCCATGGTTACCTCGCTGCAATCTTCAGTGTGAAGGTACTGTTACCTCTAAATGAAGGTCACGCCATGCTTCACCATAATGAGGCCTTATTCATAAATAAAATATTTTGAAAGAACAAAATTCTTAAAATTGTTGCTTTAAAACAAAGTTTTCTTTACGCATAATAAGATAACATTTCAGTGTCGTAATAATTTTATCATGCAGAGTATAGAGAGACTACACCGAGCGTAAGACAAATAATAACAGAACTCGTGCGGCGCGTATTCAAATCGTGTGTGCAAAAAAGCGCTTTTTTGATAAATATATATTATCTTTATTGTCAACCAATAACTTAAATATTTGAGACAGACAAATTGTAATATAACTATTTATGTTTTGTTTAAGCTGTAAAATAGGATAGATTTCTACTGGTATAATCTAAAACTCACGTAACACGAACTTACATTTTTAAATTTTTCGTGCTTTACGTAATTTTGTAGGCGAATATATTAATTATTTTAAGTTTTGAATTTCTGAAAATAAAAATGCCATGCCATGTCGGCATGGCGGTTTTATAGCCATAAATGAGAGAGAATCACAGAGTTGTTCCGATGTGTTTTAGCTGCATATTTTAAGTGGCACACTAAAAACAAGTGATTATAAAATTACAGATAAATAATATTAAGTTGTTACACCGTCAGGCTAAAGTGGGACTGAGGTGGGCACGGCTCCGCATGCACCCACAGAGATGGGTACAAATCGTGACCAATTGGGTGCCACAAGATAGTCAAAAGTGACGGGAAAGGCTTAAACGAAAATGGTGGAATGACTTGGCAAGGTTTGACAGAAACTGGCATAGAATACTTAACAACAAAGCGATTTGGAAATTCAAGGGAAATGCATAGAAGTGTGACATTTCGACAGGTTATCCGAAAATATTATGAAAAATGTAATTCACAACGATTGTTTTCTAATAATTTTATTACGACAATATTTGTGAATCTTAAAATATGTGCAAATGTAGTAACATAAGCACATATTTTAAAATGATTTCCATAAATATATATTTTAATGGATTACACTCTTAAATTAATCGGTAAGCAGATTAAAACCTTTTTTTGAATTAATAGCAATTGGTTGCCTGTCCAATCCCTGGTTCCGCAGTAACAAAAATTCGTGTTACTCTACATTTATAACAGTTTACTTAAAGTTATTTTTATAAAAATTCCTTATTCCAGCCTTATTTCTCTAATTTATAACTGTAGGCATTAGTATTTAATTCAGGGTAATTTCACCATGTAGGATTACCTACGTAATTTTTCTCCAAGTTGAAAATTGCCGAAAGTTTGCCTTCCCAGCTGTTAAGATACAACGCTTGCGAGAATTTCATTTTAGCACGTTCAGCTGTTTAGTTGGACGTTGATGAATGAGTCAGTAAGTCAGCCCAAATTATTTTCTAACATATATTTCACGTGTAAAAGAAAGCCTGAGAAAATCGTTTTTAAAGTTATAAATCTGAAGGCAACTAAAAACTTTGGTAAGTGTTTTTGTATTGTTTTGGGTTATAAAGTGTACACAGCATTGATATATGTTACTATGATAGAAACAGGCAAAAGTGAAGCCTAATTGAGTCGTATTGTAGATTCCATGAATGGTTAACGCAATGGTATGGTAAACCATGAATTACTCTCTACTTTTCATTTCTTAGGCGTGCACTACGCCACTATACTTGATGACTGAACAAAATCAAAATTGAAAACACGGTTTGCACCTATGGCTATTTAAACTACCTCTTCGTAGCGGTAGTAAATGCGACTGCTGTCATGGGTTTTTTTGTTAATGAATTCCTAGTAAAAAGTTCAAAGTCTGGCACTGGCCAGACTTTGAACTTTTTACTAGGAATTCATTCGGGGGCAAGCTTAATGCTGTCTACCAAGTACAATTACTTGGTAGACAGCATTAAGCTTGCCTTCTATTACGTGAGACTTAAAAACAGCCATAGCTAAATATATGTGTAGGTAATATTATCCACACCTCCGCTCTCTTACGTAGAAACTAAAAATGTAGCTGACAGACTTGCCTTTAATACACCTCTGCCTAGCACGTCAACGATTTTACCCATTACTGCATCTGGTTTTTTTTAAATCGACTCTAGTCATCTTGAACCGAAAGCCAAGCTTAAACGAATCTACAATTAGTCTTAAAAAGTCTAAGCCTAAGTTCCAAGCCTTGTTTATTTTTATGATATTTAACCTGTATCAATATCGTGACACACAACTAAAGTGCGATCCACACGTAAGCTAGATATTTTGAATCAGCTCAAGAGAGTGCGTGCTTCTCGACAGAATCCTCAGATTACCACAGATCAACACGGCAAATCGGTTTATTTCGATGTCCTGAATAAAACCGAAACACTTTTGCCAAATATACGATATTGACTTACTTATAGTTTTATACATCGTTATAAGTGATACATCGATTGAATTATCGAAATCTAACTATATAACGGTTACGGGTTTTATCGCGGTTAAACACAACTTTAAAGTAGTTACAGAAAAATAGCTTAATTTAATACTTTTACATGCACGCCTATACCCTCGAAGGAATAATAACAAATTATTTACGACCACATTTCTTTAACTACGCTTTTAGGTTCTCCAAAATAGAGGCACTCTGGCTCATTACCAAACAACGCGCTGCTCCTGAGAATTACTTTACAGACTTATTTGTTTTTTCTCGGATTGACAAAGAATTAAACAACGGATACAATCACCTAAACTTGTGACAATAATTCGTGGATCACACAACTTTATCCCGTATGGAGACCAAACCTAAAACCGTCGGTGAACTAACACAGGCAAAGCTATTTAATCTACTGTACTAACTGAGCAGTCAAGGGTCCTATAATCCTGGCTACGTAACAAGTTTATAGCTAAGGAACCATAAAACAAATATAAACACTAAATGCAACACCGTCCTAGCAGTATGTTAGTAAAATATATGCGTTGAATTTCCTCTAATTGATATTCTACGTTGGTTCCAGTGCAAGCGACACAATATATATCGCTATACTTCGTGAGCTGTAAGCGCGAGTTTAAAAGATTTCAGTAATAAGTATCGTGCGACGTTTGTTCGTTCGATGCGGTGCTTCGAGGCCAATTGTACCATCTCCGTGCCTTTATCTAACACTGCAGCATTGTTCAACCATTTACAATTCAGTTTCTCACTGTCTTGTATTTTATTCATTCAGTCTCAATTGCTTTAAGAAGGAACGTGACTATCTATGATATCAGGATTATGCTACGTTTCCACTATCGTAGCGCAGACAGTTTTCAATAAAACTTAAATACAAAATTGTGCGGCAGCTGCTTGCTCAAAATTATATTTTATATTATGCCGCTATTTTGCCCGTTTAACAATATTTACAATAAATTACCAGACAATTTTAAAACATTGAATTTTATGACATTTAAAATTAAATGATTCTATTTTCTTTTAGACAAATGTTACTATTCTACTACTACTATTGACTACTATTTATTGACTTCCTGAATGCAACTTTGACATCCTATAATTAAATTACTTTATACATTTGATATTCTTTTAATTATCGATATTGTATCTTAGCTTTCATTTTATATTTTTTTGACATATTGTTTTCATTTTTTTATTTTTCCCTTTTATTATTGATATGATACCTATCTGAATATTTGTACGCGGGAAACGGCAGGATATTATGGACATAGACATTTTTGTAACACAATTGTAACTACAATATTCTGACAAATAAATTCTATTATTGTTATTCTCTTTTTTTCTAATGATTACATTTTAAACATAAATATTAAAACTATACATATTATAAAATATGAAAACTGAAATGACCCACCAACATCGTGAACAGGGTCCAAGCTGCTGGTGGTTAGGGCCCCAGAAAGGGGAATCTCCCCACAATACGCGCTGTGTCGAGTAGTACTGCCTTTTGGATCAAGGACTTGATCCAGCCATCTAACGCGAGCCTCTGCAGGTGGTGGTCGAGGCTCTTAGATATTAAACCATTGACTGTAATGACTATCGTTACAATGATCACCGAGTCCAGACACCACATGTCAACAATCTCGTGAGCTAGGTCCAAGTATATCAACGTATTTTTTTTTTCAGCTTTCACAAGAATCTCGTCATGCGGAATGGTGACAGCGATGATCATTACTCGGCGCTCCAATCGGTCTATCAGCACAATATCTGGCTTGTTCGCCACGATTGTCCTATCAGTGATGATAGACCTATTCCAGTACAAAGTAGCAAGACCATTTTTGAGAACTGGTTCGGGCACATACCTGTAATACGACACATCAGATTCCACAAGGTCATACAAGTTGCTGATGGACAATTCTGGTTACTTGGTTGAGTTTATGCAAATACTCACCATTGGCAAGACGAGAACAACCAGAGATAACATGTCTGAGAGATTCTCCGGGCTGGTGATGTTCCCGACATATGTCACCCGTCCCATCCTTCAGGATATATCTCCGGTAGTTGTTCGTCATGACAACTTCGTCGATAATTGCACAGACAAAATCTTTGGTCTCAGCGAAGAGATAGCCGAATCGTAGCCAGGACACCGATGCCTGAAAATCTATGTCAGTCCCATTCAGAGCCCGGAAAAAGCGTCCATGCGGCTCTTTTCCTTTACATACATCGTCAGTTCGAAGTATAGCAGGTTTGCACACGTTCTCTTTAGCCAGAGCAAGCGGGGTAAAGCCCGTATCCACTGCGACTACATCGCGATGCACGCCCACATCGGTTTGGAGAAAATATTCTCTGAGATTGCACACCTCACGGTTAAAAACCGCGACCTCCACACTTTCGCGGGATGTACAATCTCATTACCGAGGAGCGCGGGTAGTGCATTCGGTATGCAGTCAACAGTGTACGGACCTTTCTATCCAGAGCATCTAATTCCGTTGGCATCCATCTGAGTATGCCAAAGGAGTACATAAGGATCGGCATGGCCCAACCGTTACAGGCGCGCACCCTGTTGCCGCCTGACAAAAAACTTTATAGTATTTTTTTCAAGCGGCCAGAGAAACGCTCCTGCAACGCCCGTTTTATACCGACCTTTATGCCTAACGCCTGTGACATACCTAGATATTTATAGGTTTCGTTTGCAGATAGACATCTAAGTCTAGTGAAATCTGAGAGTTCAATGATCAGATTTTACAACCCTACCTCGCTTTACATACATAACTGCACATTTGTCAACCCCAAACTCTATCCTGCTGGAGTTACTGAAAGTTTCCGTTACCTTAAGTAACGCTGTCAGTTGGGCTCTGGTGGAGGCAAATAATTTTAAGTCATCCATGTAAAGAAAATGGGATATAACTTGACTATCTCTCCGCAATCGATAGCCTAGCCCTGAACTCTCCAGTAAAGTACTAAGAGGGTTCAGTGCTAGACAGAACCATAAGGGACTCAAACTGTCGCCCTGGAATAAATATCAATTTTATACAACTCCAGAACCCTCAAGAACCATGCATGTGGCACAGAGTCATAGGCCTTCTTATAATCTATCCAGCATGTCGCAAGATCTTTCCTAAGGCGGCGTTCCTGTTGACTGACGGTCATGTCAACTAGGAGTAGCTCTTTAGTACCACAGGACTCCCTTCTACATCTATTTTGAGATACAGACATGATGTTATTTGCTGTAATATGTAGTGAAAGTTTAGATCTCAAAATGGATGTAAGAAGTTCATACACCGTCGGTAGGCATGTTATCGGTCTATAGTTTTTTGGGTCCGTGGCACTACCTGATTTGTAGAGCAGATGGGTGGTGCCAGTGGTCAAAAAATTAGGCAGCGTTCCTGATTCCAAAGATGACTGGAATAGGGATGCCAAGCATGCATGCGCACTGTGAAACCATTTCAACCAGAAGTTGTACAGTCCCGCCCCCTTTGTAATTTTAATTCATACGTTCTAAAAAAGTCCACCGTTGTTATGTATTACCAATGTATAAATAATTTTTATATACAAAATGACATGTAACTTGTCTGGTATTACCAGGTATTATTATAACATTCTCTTTAAATCCCCTCTCCGAATCTCCTATTAAAGTGTGGCTCAGTTAATACATCTCAATTCTTTTTTTGTCTTATAAATGTGTATAGTTGCCACAGCCTCAGTCTGTCAACCCATCTCGGAGGCAAAATGCCGACAATATTTACGTGATTCGAATAATATTGCTAATTATTCGAATGCAGTTATGAAAGGTTGAATAGCGTTTAGAATGCTTGTAAACCAAATTAAAAAAAACCATAGCAAATGCGAACTATGCCATGTGATCATAGCGCATCATCAGTTTTTAAGTTTTTATATCTCCTACATAAGAATGATAACATATACAAGTATAGCCTAATCAGCATATTGAGTAAAAGAAATACATTTCTTTGATGGTTATAATTAGAGATATAATCCTTATTACATATATATTGTCTTCTGTAAACTATCATTCAATAAAACTGCAGAACTTGTAATTATAGAAAAGTAATGAACATAAAATAAACAGTGTGAGTTAAGCCCTCGACCACCGGCCGTGGCACGACAGCCAATCTAAAATGCAGATACAATCTGCGGAGCTCAATATCTACTAACTGCACACTTTGTAATTACACTGTATCATACCTCCTATTTTTTCAATATGTATCTTCATAAAAGAGATGATAAATAAAGCAGGTATACTTGATAGCCAAGTAATGCTTGCAAAGCTACAGTTATCACTCGCGCATTCACAATCTTGCAACAAAGAACTCACTGTAATGACAATGGCCACTGACACAAATTAAATAATAGAAGATGGATCAATACAACGCGCCAAAACAGATGCTTACTTAAACTCTTGCGTAAATTGATTTTAAAACGCCGGGCCATATTCTGCCTTATATAACACCACTCAACAATCCGCAATACGAATAACTCCTGTATCGTGAGGGACTTCTTCTCCCTAGCCTTTATTATTCCCAAGTCACTTGGGGTCGGCTTTCTAGTCTAACCGGAATTCACTGGATATCAGTTTTTACACGGAGCGGCTGCCACCTGACCTCCTCACCCCGAAGACTAACGATACCCTAACGCTAGACCAGTGTCAGGATATTATAGGGCATTGACTTCCCAATAACGACTGCCATAGATGTTCATGGCAGCCGGGACCGACGGCTTAACGTGCTAATAAGCAAGCACATTTCACCCAGTCTCAGTACACGTACATTTTTGTCACAAGTGGGGTTCGACCTCACAGTACTAGATATATGGGCAGTGAGAAGGCAGTTATTTAAACCACTACGCCAACAGTGCAGTCACTAACGTGACTACGTAATCGGAGATAAATCTTACATTTAATACAGTAATGTCAGCATAAAATTATTACATTATACTGTTATCCTAACAGAAAAAAACAATAACACTGTCTGAGCTGAACATCTCAGCCCCTCACAACCTTAAGACACGACACCAAGTAAGAATATAATAAAAACAAAAAGTACCCTTGAGCTTCCTATTATTATTGTTAGTAGAGGAAGCGCTAAACGGCCACCAAACTAATTTGAAGAAAGTTTTTTAATCACAAAGTTGTCGCACATCCAACGAAGTGCGCTTACTTAGTCTGTAAGTGAAAAAATAGAGATAATACGATTTAACTATTCATCCCAGGTTCTAATTCATCTCCTAGTTATCTCTCGCAGTTTTACTCACGTTTATGGTAATAGCTCCGCTACTGTCGCTTGTAGCGTGATGTCTAGCATAGTATTATATTATCTGTGGTGATGGTATATAGCTCGTACTACTTCTGGATAACGAAGCTTTCTAATGATGAAAGAATGTTTACAATCGGGTCAGCAGTTTCGAAGTTTATGGATTACAGCCAAAATATTTATTCTTCATTATATTAGTATAGTTTTAGCTATAGCATTGTAATATGGTTTTCAAAAGCGTTTGAACACATTTAAAGCACCGTGTCAATCATCTCGCCACCGCACTGCGTTGCATCAATAACGTGATTACGCTTTGATTGATTAATATATTCATTATATTATTAATTACATTTATTTTATAAAATAAATGTAGTTAATTAATAATATTTTATCATTCGTCATAAGCTTTTGAAATTTACAGCTAATTATAAATTATAATGCACGAATATACAAAATGAATCATATGTTGATGATGTTACCTTTCACACCATTAGCCACAGAACAAATCAATTGTACATGTTTTGTCAGATACCATTATTTAACTTATTGCCGAATACGCAATAAATACCAACTAAAGTTGTGTATGATAATTTAAATACAAATTGTCTGATATTGTATATCGAACGAAATGTATGTACATTAGAGGACCACTATTAAAGGTCATTGTAAACCTAAATTTAAATACTGAATACGAAACGCCTTCAATTTTTTTGAGTCATATCTAATCTTACTAACAGTAGTTTGTATTTTTGAATTGATATTTGAGTTAGAGAAAAATATGGTATTATTGAAAGTATATATAGACTTTATGATTTTGTTATAATATTTATCTGTCCATAACCACGGTAAAACTAAGGTGTTTGTTTCGTTGCCTTTCGTAACCAGGATATGAACGATTTTAAATCTACTTCGAAAAGGCCGTCATTGTAGGTCCGTCGGTCTTCCATATAACCTTGCGATCCTCAGTCATAAGCGCCACCGGTTTGCGGCAATTCTCTTTAGCCAGAGCGAGCGAGGTGTGGCCTGTATCCACTGCTAACACATCATGGTGATAATTCACGTTACTGCGAAAAAAATATAAAAAAGATAACTCCCGCACTAGGAATAATAATTTCTGTATCGCGGGGGACTCTACAAACATTCAAACAGCGGACACAAAATACATTCAGACTCGGCGCAACCATTTATAGATCACACAAATTATTGTCCCATGTGGGATTCGAACCCACAACACCCGGCGCATTGGCAGTGGCGAGGCGACCAATTAAACCACTACGCCATACGTGCAGTCAAGTTCTCGAAGTTTGCACACCTCAGGGTTATGGAAAATGGCTATGCTTGATACCAAAAAAGACGTTCCATTTTAATATTATACAACTCGTTTTAAAATGTTTAATTTAAATAAATCTATTGGCTTTTGAAAACTACAAACTCGACATTGGAAGCGTCTTAGAATAATTGTTAGCTTGTTCTTAAAGAAAACGGGCACGCGAAGCAATTTTCAAAGTCGATTGCAAGACTGCGGCTGACCCGTCTTTTCTCCTTCCTAATGATGAACGAAACGTACAATTGCACTCTGAACTGAGTTATGTCTAAATGAAATTGACGTGGCCCAGACCACGCGTTACTACTTTATCTTGAAAAGTTTATCTTGGATCTATTATATATCTAGTGGTTAGTGTAACCGACTGCCACGCCTGAGATCGCGGGTTCGATTCCCGCACAAGTCCAACATTTGTGTGCATGAACATGGATGTTTGTCTTGGTCTGGGTGTTTCTATGTTTAGTGTACGTATATAATTACTAAAAAAAAAGTTTACAATATATGTATGTTTATCCATTGTCTAGTCTCATGTGGTAGAATAATATATATTCGAAAAGAGTTATATGATGGTGGATATTATACTTAGTATATTAGGTCGATGATATACTGCCAGTAAGTTTTTACAATGTTTTACACTAAAGGTACATCACCTACGAAAAACGAAGGGTGCTTTTTGTTTGACGCTTAGGTCTGTGACTTCGAAGATCCGAAATGGAGGAACCGATTTCAATGCGGTTTGCGAAAGTTATTCTAATAGGGATATATTATAATATATCCCTATTAGAATTAATAAAAAATATCATTAACGAGTCTAGTGTCGAGCGGACATACGTATGTCTGTTTGTGTATTGTTTGCACAATGATTTTTTTAAATTATTTTTTTCTTATGTCCTCTTTACACTTTAGAGGTTAACAGAGGTAGTTAATGCTGTGCATAAGATCTTTGGTCCGACTACCGGGCTAAACATATTGATATTAAGTTTTTGTGAAATTCATGAAATTCTCATTAGCAGCACGGAGTTTAGTATTGTGACGACAATAGGCTCACGCCCTATTCCGTGGGAGCATGATAGATGGCAAAATGTGGGTGTAACACGTCTCTGCCTGACCCAGGGATATGGACCTCACGTAATATTGTCATTTACCGTACACGTTTAAAGAAAACGTAACTACATTTGTAGATGTCCATTGCAAGAAAAACCGATAACAGTTTACCTGACAAGCATCAAGGACTTTGTAATCGCGCACAAACATAAGCACAAATTGTCACAAGATCAACAACGTACCTACGTTGTACGCTATATACCTATATAGCCTACTTAAAAAAATATGCATAAGGAATATAGCTATAGCGCATTTTCATGATAATTTTTTCAAACTATTCAAACAGCAACGGAAATGTTCAAAGCAAAGTGAACTAATAAAAGCGGCGAGCCCACTTTCGTTTCACTGAACAAAAACCTTTTCACGTAAATGTGTGTACTGACTTGTAACGCGTTCAGTCTAACATAAGCAGTTTGTAGTACTGTGAGTAAACTTACATGTAATTTAAATTAAATACGATAATATAACAGCAATATTTTCATTAACATTATACATAAGAACTTGATACGTCCCGTAGCGTAAGTTTACGCTTATGGTATTGGAAGATCTTAATGCCCCGATATCAATTTCCATGTCAAGTAATGCGTATAGTAAATTAATACGGATGGCGTGGTTTAAGTGGTCGTCTTGCCACTGCGCCGAGTGTTCGATCCTTACACGGGACAAACATTGTGTGATTCGCAGTTAGTATAGTTGTTCTGAATCAGGGTATTTCTTGTTGTTTGAATGTTTGTTAAGTCCTAAATTAGAAAATTGATTTTTAATAGAAAAGTTCTTAACATACATATTTATTCTGACTATATGTTGCTGCTTCTGATAGACAGTTACTCTTGTTACTTAAAAATAATGGCTGTTTATAAGCTGTCCCACGGCGAGGAATAGAGCTCTCGTTGACCAAAGTACACCATGCTGGCCTAGTATGGGTGGGCAGACTTGTAAAATGAGTACTAGCTAAATGTGGATGTAAGACGTTTCTGCTTACCTTTTCAGAGATACAAAGGCAAGAGATTTATTTAATTATTCTTGCAACAGGAAACCGTCTGTCAATAAATCTTTTAAACTACAAGGCTCATACTTCCTCCTGGCTTATTTAAAACTATTATTAAGCTTATTCTAAACTGTTACAACAGTAGATAATATAAAAAGCTGCTACTTATTCGCAACACGTAACCGTTTTAAATATAACCTAAACAGCCGCTAAAACATTTTATGTATTACAAAATTGAAAAGGGTTTTGTGTAGTACTGAATACGAATTACACGATACTCTTTAAAATAATACATATATAGATTCACGACTGTATCTCCTCGAAGGAGTAAGCAAAGGTGTATTATCCCATTCGACCAACTTTGCTTTAGGTCAGTCCTAATAGGAGACGAACGTTTAAACACAATTCCTGTCTCCATGCGGCTACTGACTGCCTTAAAGAGATCAAATAAGGCTATGTTTGATCCAGAAATCGATACCACTACCTTACGAAACATAAGCCAAGAGACTATCCAGTCTTATAATAAAATACAGCTAAGAATATCCTGATCAACTCCTTGACCAATGCGATTTTGGCAGCCGGAAATTACTTGGTTGAGTGGTTAAACTAGGTTTCGCAAACTGCATTGAAATTGGTCCTTCCGTTTGGGAACTATGAAACCACTAACACACAGAAATTAGGATTGGATGCTTACTTACAACACCTTTCGAAATATGTCATCGAGGATACTTCAATGCCAGTATAAAACATTGTAAGCAAAATATACGACGATAACAAGTTATAAAAAGGAGTTAAAATTTCAATACTTTTGATTTTTTTACTAGATCTTTACAACAGTTTATGGTACAAGTTTATGGGTTTAGTATTATTTAATGGTTAGTTTAAGCATTAAGGTTATGGGTTAAGCCCTGTGTCACACGGAATTTCACAACTATACAATTAACGACCTGAAAATTACACTTGAAAACTACACAGACTCATGACAATAATTTATAGAACACAAATAATTGCCCCTGTGGGGTTTGAATTCACAACACTCACCGCGAGGCCACCGGTGGCTTGCTGCGCCATCTATACAGTCAAAACAAAAGCTCTATACCGTTTCTTCTATTGACTAGATTTTGCCCGCGCCTTCGCTTGCGTTAATGTAGATTTGGTCAATAAATTTATCTTTCTCGTGGACAATTCTCCTTTCTGGATGAAAGGTACATATGTCCTTTTCTGTATCCCTGACTGAATGTGTATGCAAAATTTTATAATGCTCGGTCCAGTAGTTAAAGTGTGAAAGCGTAACAAACAAACTCACATTCACATTTATAATATTAGTTAGGATACAGTCTAGTCGTGACCGTTATTGAATACATAATTGAATATACCATTATTTACGACATATTTCAAACATTTGTCAATCCAGAACATATATGAATAAGTGCCTTATAGTGATCAAAGTTTATGCGGCTTAGTGACATACCTGACCTACGGTATCGAGGTCACGTATGCAGCTTAACGTGCGGCTAGGTTTTCCCTCCGGTCTCCAAGCAAGGCTTGCTTCTCGCCAAGGCTCACTTTGTCCTCATTACTACGCAGATCCTAAGATATTGTATTATGAAACTGCAGAGAAAACTAAAAACTTAAAGAATACTTCAATATATATATAATAGCTTTTGCTTGCGGCTTCGCCCGCGTAAAAGTAGATAAGGATAGATTATGTTAGTAACAGTACGTTTCATTAAATAAAGTATAGCCTATGTTACTCGGTGATAATACAGCTCTCTAATGGTCGGGCACGTCACGATCGTGGCGGTAAGTCCCGTTTTTGAGGAGTGGCTGGAGAGGCGGCATGGCGCCCTCACCTTCCGGCTGACACAGGTAATGACTGGCCACGGTTGTTTTGGCCAGTTCCTGTGTCGTATAGGCCGGCAGGCGACGCCCGGTTGTCATCACTGCGGCGACTGCCGCGATGTTGTTGTGGACACGGCGCTGCACACTTTGGTGGATTGCCCCGCCTGGGCAATGGAGCGCCGTGAGCTGATCGTGGCAGTCGGACTGGTTGCCCTCTCACTCCCGGCCGTGGTTCAGTCTATGGTCCGGAGTGAGAGATCGTGGAACGCCGTCGCCTCCTTCTGTGAGGAAGTAATTTCCATCAAGGAGGCGGCGGAGCGGGGAGGGAGCGCTTAAACCCTCTCTCCAACCGCAGAACCGGGCGCCGGAGGGTGCGAGATGACCTCCAGCCACCTTGAAATTTGACCTGGGGATGGTGGGCTGCGTGGGCCTGCTCGCCACCCGATCAGCACCAGATCCGAGAGGCGGCGTGCGTGTTCCCACGTGCACCTCTGTATCGTGTTTTTGTCCCCTTCGCTCAGGGGGATGGTGGAGGAAATATTCTTTGTGCAGTGGCCTGCCATTTCACACGGCGGGCCGAAACCACGGCGGGGTCGCGATTGCATGTGAAAGCGATTCGCGCGGCCTCGCCGTCTATGGTTATGTCGAGGAACACCGTGGTAGGTTTAGTTGGTATTACCGGGGTATCTTTTCCCCGGTGAGCCCGACATAACCTCTCCGTCGCCCCGCGGAGAGGTACGCGTCAAAGCATTCCCTCACGTAGAAAAATAAAAAAATAAAAAAGCTCTCTAATGGTGAAAGAATTTTTAAAATCGGTTGGTTTGTTTTTGAGTTAAATCGTTACAAACAAACATGCAAACAAAAAATCTAATCTTTCCTGTTTACAATAATATTAGTACAGATATATAAGTACACCTAACAGAAACAACGATTTCCTTTCAATAAATTTTGCGATTAATGTTTTAACCTACTTAGGTACTCGTAGTATCACCTTAAAGATAATCTGTATATTTCAAAATTGGTAGATATTAAATTATATTACACGAGTAGAGATAAAGGTTTTTCAAATGTAATATGTTAATCAAACACATTATATGTATATAATAAGTTATAATGGAGAGCCTGGAATCGATTTAATTTTTCTGAAGTTCATTATTTAACCGATCATTTGGTAACATTGCACATTAAATTGAGTAGAATAATACTTTATAAAACTGATTTTATTATTTTACAAGATAATATAATATTCCATTATACCTCATAAGTTTTTATACCCCAATTTTTACGGCTGTGCGTACAACAAGTCACTAAATATTTCTCGCAATCATATTAATAGTATATAATAATATGTAGTTACACCAACGCCTGAGAAACTTACAAATAAAAAGCATTATTTCTAAAATATGTGAATTCTATTCGTTTTATTCTTAGGCGCCAGTAAAATAAAAAGGATTTTAATTCATTGGTTAACGGTTTCTGCGATAGATGACACGATAGCTAACGAATTGAGCTCGATCAAAGTTAATAGGTACCTACTATGGGTAGTCAACAGAGCGACATAGCTTCTTTATACCGTCCCGTCTGCATCGCTTTAAATACGTTCGAAATTCAATAAAAGTTTTACCGATGTTTGGTATTGCCACATTTTATAACAGACAAACTCCGATAAACTAGACATTAATTTATAATCCAGCTTAAGCTCAGAACTATTAAGTATCTTATAAATAATAACTAAATTGAAAATTACCTAAATGTAATCATGCTAACTGTCCAGAATTACAAAATACGGAATCAACGATATCATGAAAATTAATTGATAATTCTAACTTGAAAATAACAGTACCCCGTTGGCTGCGGAAGGATACATTTACCAACACTTTAGTTCGACGCTTTTATTATTTTAATGGGCTTAGTTACGCAGATGGGTTAACAAAAGCGAGGTAACTTTACCTTTGTCCTTAACACAAATTTATTATAGAAACATAACTTTTGTTGCGCTGATATAAACGGTCGACGAACAATAACGAAGATTATCTTGTGACGTCATAAGTCATCTGCCGCAATTTATTAATTAAGAACAGACTGCATTAATTTAAATATAACTGCCATAAAGCCAGGCCAACGTTCAAAAACGTACATAGCTATGTTTTTTAACCTTGGCCTATATTACCCTAATTATTAACTCCTTCCTCATACTTACCAAATAACATATTTATAGAAGATTTTCCATTCCCGCGGCATCGCTCGAGTAAATGTAGGTTAGATTAGACACAGTTGGAGTGCGCGAGATGAGCTCCAGCCACCCTAGGTTTTACCTGGGGGTGTGTGAAGTGATTTCCACCAAAGAGGCGGCGGAGCAGGAGAGGGAGCTCTTAAACCCTCTCCTCAACCGCAGAGCCGGGCGCCGGAGGGCGCGAGACGACCTCCAGCTACCCTGAGGATTGACCTGGGGGTGGTGGGCTTTGTGGGCCTGCCCGCCATCCGTTCAGCACCAGGTCCGAGAGGCGGCGTGCGTGTTCCCATGCATGCCTCTGTGTCTTGTGTATACAGATAATAATATGCTTGTTTCAATATTGCAATAACATGCATGAAGAACGCCCAAACTAAGAATATTAATGTTGTAGATCATGTTAATTGTTTTGGTATTTTGCCACTTACCCACTTAAGTCGCAGCGGCACACTGGTGGCCAGACACAAAAGATTTTTATTGATGTCTGGTATTCGAAGACTTGACTAATTAAACTAGTGCATTTTTGGGAAGGATAGGTACACATTGTTAAGAACATACAATACTAACGCGAACAGAAAGCTTTGCGCCCAGTTTGTTACGTCTTTTATCGTTATATAGCATTGTTAAATTTACTCCTCTGTATTTTGTGAAACTATGTAATAAAATAATAATTATTATTATTTTATTTTCTCATCACAAATGTTTGAACAGTAATATGGCTTAATCTAACATAAATATAACAAGACATTTGTGAGAGACTGGTGCCCGAAATAGGTATAGGAATACCTGTGTTACGGGTCACCAGGCCCCAAGACTTAATAGTAGACATAATTATTATAAGAAGTATAAACCTAATGTACGATGAGGAACAAATACTAACAATCTTAAAATTCCTTTAATTCTATTGGAGTGTATTCATTGGATATTGGGTATACATTTAAGGTGTGAGTGTTTAAGTGCGTGCGTGCGTGCGTGTGCGTGTGCGTGAGCGTGCGCGTGTGCGTGTGCGTGTGCGTGTGCGTGTGCGTGTGCGTGTGCGTGTGCGTGTGCGTGTACGTGTGTGTGTGTGTGTGTGTGTGTGTGTGTTTGTGTGTGTGTGTGTGTGTGTGTGTCATTTAACACGCATGGAGCAGTGTAAGGTATATATCAAATTTGTAATACGCATAAAACATGGAGATATTTTCAATAGAAATAAGCTTAACTATTTGTAACCATACGAAGCTAGGACCTTATCACCATCTCCTAAAGCATTGCATGCGTAAAATCGAGATATAATTATACACTCTTAAATGTGTTATCTCATTTACACATCCTAACTATAATATTATAAACGCGAATGTGTAATTATATAAATAATTATGTATGTAGGACGTACGTACGTTTTTGTATCTAATGAATTAATACTACATTTTACGTTGACGTTTATATTACCGACAAAGTAAAGATATCACTACGGCGACAAATATAATACTATATTTGAAGAAGTTAATAACGTTCGCCCAACCCGGCGACTCAGTAGAAAGTAGTGCTTAATAAAACTAAATAGCTTCGTCAAGCTCTGCAAACAGTCATTCAGTACGCTCCAGTGAATTTATTTCAATCTGAGATCTCTCCGTCTAAATATGCAGTATCTTAGTCGAGTTCGCCCCTGCCGTTGCACTTATCCCAAACAATTTAACTTTGAACTGAGTTTCTCAGTACCTTCGTTGTGTTTCAAGATTTCTGGTGAAATTACTTGATGTAGGTATTAAATCGTTTCGTCAGAGAAGTGTTTAAGAAAAACGTTCACTGTTTGATAATTACTCTTTATTAAAGTATTTCGTTACGTGTAAAGTAGTTACGTATTTGTATTCCTTATATGTTTACTTTCTCACGTTATTTTCCATAAAGATTTTTGAGCAAAAAAATTGTTCTACTAGGTCAATGATAGAGATAATTTATGGGTGAGCGACACATGGTATTTTTATTAATAAAATAGCATAATATTTTAAAATTTTAGCTTTCTGCGCCCTTTCTCCATATAAACTTTATGACCTATGCCAAATATCACACTTCTTTGGGCGCACAATATGTTTAGTACGGAGTAAGTATAAAGTTTTCTATTCACGCATTCATATATGGATCATACGGCACTTATTTTAAAGCCAAGAGCTCTATCAGCCCTTAAAGAAACAACATAAATCTGCCCTCTTTCTTACTAACCGGAATGTTCCTACTTATATTTATTAAATAGCAAATTATTCACCAATGTATACAAATAATGATTAGGTAAATATTAAATTACTCAAATTTCATTGTTTTATATACATTTATTGTGGAAATCATAGATTTGTTACACAAACAACCAGCAACATTATTATTGATTAAGTCAGCTATAATAGCTGATATAAAATTCTCACATTAGTTGTAAAAGATACAGGTAATCAAAAACTCGCTAGTGTGTATCGACTTAAGTTGCTAAGTGCCCTACACGTTTCATATTGGTATCACATCATATATTTTTAATACTGTTCCACAAACTTAAATTCAGAAAGGGAACCAAGTATCTATGTAATACCTTTACAGATTCCTAAAGCTGTTAACTCTTAAATTTGTGTACATTATCGGTGTATTAGGTACCTAGGTACTACTCGCTAACACACTTGAAACTCGGCCTTTGAAGACGGATGTCCTGTAAGTTAAATTGGAGCGAGTCGACAGCACCTTTATTAAGTTTTAAAGTAGAATAATGTTACGTGCTGGGCTCGACGGATAAGAATATAAACAATATTACCGACTAAAACACGTTTTATTAAAACACACAATTAAATTTAAAACACAACAAACACTATACCACACTGTTTCACTGTACTGCTTCAAACTCCGTAGTATTTCCGCTTCCGTTCGCTTCGATGAACACTTGATCGCTTACGATTGTAAACTGACTCGGCGGTGCGCGTGCGACCTATTTATACGCGGGTAAAGCGCTTCTAGAGCTTTCCAGCAACGCCGTACTCGGCGTGTAAACAGCACGATGATTCGAGAAAGTACCAGCATTCTCTCTAAGATTCTCGTACCGTACTACGCAGTTCCGTAAGATGTCAATAGATGGCGGTGTAAACTATTAGACGGAACCGCCGAGTCCCTCCCACAATGCCGAGAGATGTCACTGGGCGTAACAATAATATTACAACTAGGTAGGATATTAAGTACCCAACTTACGTACAAACAGTAGATAAAGGTATTTTAAAGTTATTTACAAAGCGAAATATCCTAATCTTAACTAATATTATAAATGCGAATGTGAGTTTCTTTGTTTGTTTGTTACGTTTTCACACCCTAACTACTCGACTATCATCATGAAATTTCGCATACACATTTTCAGAGGTACAAACAGGGAGGTAGCAAGAAATTAGTACGTGTTACTCCTAACCTACATTTACGCGAGCGATGCCGCGGTATAATAGGTTCGAATACCGTGATAGTTGTGACTTATGATCCACAAATTAAGCTTATGAGTCTAGATATCCTAAAAATAGTTGTAGTATATTCTTTATGTAGGTAGGTACTCTTGATTGCACGGATGGCAAAGTCATATAAGTGGTCGCCTTGCCACTGACACTGCGCCGAGTGTTGCGGGTTCGCCGTACGCGACGAAAAATTGTGTCCGTCTCTTTGTGTCCGCTGTTGCAATGTTAGCAAAGTCCTCCACGGCGCGGCACAAAAATTATACGTAGTCTTTTTATAACAGAAAAACAAAGGCTTTTTAATATCATATCGTAGCATATAAGGATGTTCCATACTTATGCGACAAACACATTCAAGTTTAAACATTCGAAAATCATACAACTATCAAGCTATGCTTTTGGCTTTTATGTAATTTATTTTTGACAGTTAGAGAAATCTCTTCGGGGACTTAATTGACTTTATCAACTTTTGGTGCTAGCTCGCATTTATTATGTTCACCAACTGCAATAAAATAACTTACTTACTGGCAAATGTATTGTGCAGACGCCAAGGATCCGCTGCACTTCTAGCGCAAATGAACATTACCGTTAAGCCTCCTGCTGTGCGGACTTATGTGAGCTTCGTAGTTTTGCTATACCTACATATTACTAGAATTAGGTAGGTACCTGATCAGACATAGGTCACAATTAGGTACAATAGACACCTAAGCACCCAGGACATGAACATTGAAGTCGGGTCCAGGGTTTTTATCTTTCCTAATAGTTATGTTCTTTATTTTATATACCGCTAAGGAGAATACTCGTATTATTATTTCCAATGTCCGTCAATATACTTCTAAATGAATTGATTACGGATTTTAAAATAGTAAATAAGTAAATTAGAAAACTTAAATAATTACACGTCAACCGGCGTGCACGGCGACAGCGTGTTGATTAAAATTTAAAGTGCTAGTCGCAGGAGGATAATATTTAAATGTTTAGGTATCGTTAACTAGACGCTACCCGCATGCGTACAAACATTTTGAATATATGGATTTACTATCTTAGGTATACATTCAGCAATCTGATGTACCTATTTCTATATTGACATATAAAAGAGTAAAGAATCATTTCTTGAAAAAACATGCAACTGGGGCATAGAGACAGTCAGACGACATCACATTTTTTTGTTATGACTTATTCTAACGGATCCTACCATAGGAATATTCCCATACATTTGTACCCAGCAGACATTATCCTTTAAGAACGAAAAAATTTATCTTAGAACGATAGCAACGCTACCTACTGGGGCCAATATTAATGTATATTAACAGACCAGAAATTTACTCAACCACACACAAAAAAAATCTTCAATATTGGTCAAGCCTTTTAGGAGATCAGTCACATACAACGTTATTGGCGTATGTAGTATGTCCCCTTTAGCTTCTGTAATAATTGTAAGAAAACTGGAATCGCTGTTAATTAATTTCCCAAGAAAACCCAGGAAATCTTCCTAATTTATTTCCCAACAAAAAACCCATTAACACTCACCGATCTGGGAATCGAACCCGGGATCATACGATCATCCGTTAACATAAACACAAACATACGGCACACAACTAACGCGCCAGTATAAAACCTATACTTTGATTATAAATATTACCGTTTGCGTATAAAAAAATATGATCTAGACTTTTATTGATAAATAAACTCATGTTTAAAATTTCAACTCAATAATAGCGCATTAGATGATAAGAATGAGCGCGATAGCGATAGCTATCATTCGAACAATTGCTCTTTAATTTACAAGGAATTTTGTTGAACCGATTTTGTTTTGAGAACAATAGAAAAACGTCACAATTGGGACATTTTGAGTCTTCACTTTGTGTGCGCTAGTTCTTTACATATCTATTTCCTTTCTGTATATAATATTTTTAGCTCAACATTTTAGAGTTGTGTATAGGCCGTCGCCTAGAGTCTAGGGATCAAATATGTTTTAGAGGCTCACCGCAATTGAGGATTATTATTTTAACTTTTTTTATTGTAACCGATTCTTTTTAGTGATTTTTCGCAAATTGAAAAAAGGTATTTTCTTTAAATTTCGATAAGAAATAGAAAATCAACAGTCAATCAGGATTTCTATAAAAGTGTGTAATAGCGTTTTTATAAAACAATTACGATCTCTGCATCGGAACTGAAAAAAACTGCATCAATATGGAGCGAAGACTCATTCAATCATTTAACACGAGAAGAGATGATGAGAGCCGTCGAGATATTGCAAGCTGGTTCCAGGCAACGTACTGAGGCTGTCGCTCTTGACACTACACAGAGCGTTATAAGGCGTCTCTGGACACGCTATCGTATCACGGGCACCGTGGTCGAGCGACATAGAGGACGATCTCGTATCACCACTCGCAGATAGGACCAGAACATCCAAAATACTGCTCGACGGAATTGTAACATGACCGCCATGATGCCATGATGCCAAGCTATGAGGCTAAGCGACCAAACCTTCCGAAATCGTTAACGTGAAGTGGGTCTGCGTTACCGAAAGCCACTGAGGGTTCCACCTATAGCACCCTGCAATCGTAGGTCCCGTTTGCAATGGGCTCGCGAACACAGAAATTGGGAGGAAGAAAACTGGCGTTGTGTTTGCTTTTCCGATGAATCTCATTTCGGTGTGAGACCAGATACAAGACGTACTCTGATCACTGTGCACTGGCACGATCAACCAGCCTGGTCGGAGGATCCTCCCTTTGTGTTGGAGGGACTTCACAACCCGTTCCTCCACAGCCTATTTTTTCCCATTTACTTGAAGACAAAAACTTGGGTTAATTTTCCACAATTTAAAAATTTTCAAATTTTCTTAACTTTTTCAATATATGGTGATAATTAAATAACTTAAACATAGGAATTAAAGTAAAAAGCTAGTCTGGAAGACTAGATTTGGCAAATATTAATTTGATAGTTTTTTATACTTAGAAATATACTTGATCCCTAGACACTATTGATGTGTGTATATCTAATGTAATGATTACGACATTCGGTATGACCATGTATCTATATAACAAGGAAATGGTTACTAAACACTCCTGCAAAATAATACCACCAAATTTCAAAACATATTATTTATACAATATATAGATAAATTCAAGAACACAATTATAAAATTAAATTTTGAACATAACAATTAAACAGTCACTTAATTTAGACTCTATTTACATGCTATGTATATTCTATCAAAATACTAAATTTAATAAAATCTTAAATTATGATTATACATATATGCTTACACTTGACTGACATTCTAAACATTTTAATACAAACAATTCACCTTTTTCAGATCCCTTGTAATCTACAGATCTCTGCCTTCTCCTTGCAAATATACACACTACGTATAGTATTAATAAAATAAAATCACAAATAGTTAAAAAATATATAAGTAGTGATGATGAAAGTCTTAGTTACTTGATCTACTTTATATTTTAATTGTTGACATAAATGTATATGCTAATGCGGCCAGCTACAGCCAGTGATGTTGTCTATGGCATCTCAGAGATTCCAGTCTTTTAGATATCTAGTAGCAATACAATAGTTATTATATTGCACATCTAATACAGTAACCGTTAACAACTCAGTTCCATGTAACCATAATTACAACAATCATCTATAATAGCTTTCACAATCCCTTTATACTTATTTACAGCTTTATCTTTCTCTTCTTGTGTTGTCCAAATAACCTTGCTTCTTACATGACCCTCTTCTTGCAAACCGTTTGACAACCACAATGCACAGTTCGCAGTTATCACACATGCTGGTGCAACAGCTTTCAAGTCATGGTACATCATTTGTCTAGAATAAACTTTTTGAGATTCCAAGCCACCTTCTTTTAACATTTGTTCAAATGTTTGATAGTATATGTCCAACAGTTGGTAATAATTTGATTGTCTTAGTTCTGTGTTTGTGCTGCTAATTATAAGATAGAGTGTGTCAAATGCTGCACAGGATATTCTGGCTGATTGGTAGTCTATTAGACAGGCTGATATGGGTTTGTCATCCTGCAAAAAAATAAATATATAATAACTAGCTTTCACTTGCAGCTTTGCATTAAAATATAGCAGCTATATTGTAGCTTTACTATTAGAAAATAAATTTTAATCAGGCCAGTAGTTTACCCACAAACTATGTTATGTTTATTTATCCCATGTTATGTTAGAGTATGAATTATGATTTTTTTAAATATCTTGTCAGATCTTTGTAAACAATAATAGTAAAGCAATACATGCTTACAAATTACTGGCAATCTTTAAGACTGACGATTTCCAAGCCATAGACCATGACTCTGACATCTTCTACATAGAATGTTATGGACAATCTACAATTCTGCACTGCACAAACTCCTTACTTAGATACCTATGGGACTATGTATCATCAAAAACTAATATAAATTGAGATTTGATAAACATACCTTATATTTATATAAAATGTTCTCTTTCCAAATATCTCCATGACAAAGACATGTTTTCTGTACAGAAGTGACCACTGATTCAAATATTTGTGCACAATTACTTTTTAATGTCTGTATCAGTGGAATATAATCTGTTGTTTCGAATATCTTTATTGCTTTGTCTAATCTATCTCTCATTATATCAAAATACCTCTTATTCGAACTCTCCAGCAATGGCACACAAGTTTCAGATATTTTGCTATACAAATTTGGATTTTTATGCCCAAGAATAAATGATAAGGCATGTAATTTGGCTAAAGACTTTAACGAAACTGTTATATGATCTAGGTTAAGAAACATTTCGTGGGTATATGGTATATAACCATCTCCATGCATGTTTTCCATTACTATAACCTCATTGCAATAGTCTTTCTGCACGTAATAACAGCGAGGTATAATGTAGTGCATTTCTGCGGGAATATTTATCTGCATTTCTTGATAAGCCTTGAGCATGACATCGTATACAAAAATTTCTCTCGCAAACATAAGAGTAACCGCGCCACTGACACGGTACCTCTCATCTGTTGGAGCTAGTTTTAAAACTAATTGTATTCTGACTGACTTCCCGTGACATTCACCAGATAATACAACAGGAACAATAATTCCAAAGTAGTTTTGAGCGATGTTTTCGAACTTTTCTTGGATATACTGCCAATTTTGGACATCGTGTTCACATGTTACTTTCTGTAATATCAATTTTATATATTCTTCGGTTATAGCAGCCATATTACAGAACTTAATTTGTTATTGCGTAATTTAAAAAACTAGTTTTAAATACATTCGAAAATATACAATTAATGTAATGTAAACAGAAAGTGACATTACTGAGAATGATAACTTGACAAGTTCTTTGACAGTTAACAGCACCAGTTTCAAGATATCCACAGAAAAGTATAAAATCGGAATGATCGAGTATCTTACATTATGTTATCTTCTTTAATACTTTTGTAAATACTATATTAGCTTAATTAGTTTTAAAATTAATAATGTAAATATATTGTGACTATTATATTACTAATAAATAATTGAAAATCATAAAACAACTATAGGTAATTATGAGCATGTGGTACATACGAGTTTACTTTTCAGAAAGTTGCACCAATTCTAACAAATAACGGTAAGTATTTAGTGAAAATTGTAAAATGTTTTGATGCAATGACGTATTTGTTAAACCTGAAGTAAAAAAATATGGTCGAATTGACCATAACTTTTTTACATCTAGATCTAGATCGCTCATACTGCTTATCTGACAAAAAGACCAAATATATTGTATACCTACCATGAAATGAAATAAAAATAAAAATAAATACCATGTACACGTTTAGGTTTGTAATGACCACACACATCGACACATCAACCTAGACTGTTTGGACTTTGAACTATTAGAAGTTGAACGCTGCCAATCGTGCGCGAGAGTGCGTTATATTTTTGTTATTTTGTCTCATGCACAATGAACGGGACGCGACGCTCTATCCTTACCATTACATTGACACCACTATGCACTGTCCCTTTCCGACAATTCTCTATTTTGTATGTAGCGTAGTTATGCGTATATAGGGTGTATAACTTGATGTGTAGCCGTGTGTACCATGTACCATGTACTATACTTAGTCTGGCCATAAATAACGTTACAATTTAAAAATACATACCTAATATTACATTTGAATTTCGAATCTGACATTCTTATATGAATATTCATTGTGATTTCTCATTTCCGCGCCAATCGGTGTTAAATATTTTTGTGATATTGAAATGGAGTGTGGTGATAAAGATAACCGAATTGCTGGGATAGCATTACACAAAGTAGGTTTGAAGCCAAAGGCAAATTTTGAAACTCTCCATCCGCTTGGTATTAGTCGCATGTTTGTGACAGTTTGTGTACCGGGCTATTGATAGGTATAATAAAAGCTCTACTAATTATGACAGAAAAGATCTGGCCGTCCACGTAGTATTCGCACAAAAAAGGCGATCAAAGCAACGAAGGAAAGAATTCGAAGAAATCCTGTCCCAAAGAAAAAGATTTTATCTCGGGAAATTAAGGTAGAACCCAGAGCCATGTCGCGTACCTATTTTAAAAGATGACTTAGGACTTGCAGCCTATAACAGACGCACTGGTCATTATTTAACTGATCATTTAAAAATGAATAGGGTTGTAAAATCAAAACAACTTATTAAGTGGTACGCAAAGGCAGGTCACAGATTTTTTTATTTTACTGACGAGGTTTTTTTACTGTTGAGCAACATTTTAACAAGCTGAATGACCGAGTTTATGCTCAAAGCTCTATAGAACGTGGACGTTATCTGACTTTAGTGATGGTTTGGTGGAGTATTAGCTATCAAGAAGTGACTGCGCCATATTTTTGTGAAAAAGGCACAAGTGTATAAAGATATGCTTCTTGAAAATATGGTTAAGCCTCTTTACAACACCATGATCCATAAACAAGGATGGTCCTTTCAGCAAGACTCAGCACCAGGGTCATAAAGCTCGATCCACGCAAGCGTGGTTGGAAACGAACGTTTCGCACTTTATCAGAGCTGAAGAGAAGGCCGTCATCTAGTCCCGATATTAATCCGCTGGATTATGATTAATGGTCAGTTTTAGAGAGTTTGAGAATTTGGAGTCCATAAAACAAGCAATAATATTGGCAGTGAAGAATTTTCCCATGGTGGGAGTGCGTGTTTCTATTCATAACTGGCCTCAACGTCTAAAAGACTATAAAAGCCAGTGGAGATCATTTTGAATGAGTATTTTAATGTTAATATTATATTAATGTATAAACACACTACTCTTCATGCAGGAATTTAAAGGAAAGCCAAAAGAATTTTAAGCAGCATTGAATACATTTTCTTACATTTTAGACTAATTAGGATTGGAATTATCAGCTGCTAAATCTATGGTGTGTATTTTTAGTAGAGGTTTTAGAAAACTGCAATTAGAACTCAAATTAGATAAAGTAATTTAGAAATAGTAGATAATCGTACAAATACAAATACGATAGTACAAATACTTAGGTATGTGGTTAGATAGATCCCTGAGATGGAGTAAACACATCAATGTAACCGTAGAAAAAGTGCAAAGGAGTCTTAATTTACTTAGGGTATTGGCTGGTCCTTCCTGGGTTTTACATCCTAAAAATTTGAGACATATATCCATTTCATTGATCAGAAGTCGTATAGATTATAGTTGCTATCTGTATGATAATACTGCAAGGTGCATTTAGATAAATTAAATAAAATTCAAAACCAGGCATTAAGAATTTTAGGAGGATTTATTAAAACTTCTCCGATTCACGTGATGGAGAGTGAGCTTGATGTGGCTCCACTGAATTTACGAAGCAGATATTTGGCTTACAAATTTTGATTAAAATCAAAATCAACAGCGAATAATATTATCATACAATTATTGTTAAAAGATCTCTACACTCTCCGACAAAATAGCTTTTGAAGGAATAATTTTTTTTTTATTATTTTCTATAAATAATGAGATTAGTGAGTTACAAATATCTTCATCTTATCCTTTACTAATGTATACATAGCCAACGTGGGTAACTAATATTAATGTAGATGAGATAATTACAATAGATTTAGAATCAATTAAGTATTGCAAAAGATCATTTATGAAAGTAATTTACTAAAAAATATGTCGCAATTCGATCCAATATTCCTTCATTTCTGTACCGATTCAACAAGGCAACACAAGTTTCAACACGCATTTCTTTCTGCAGAACAGTCAACCAAACACGCACGGTGCGTTCATTAGCAGTCTCCTCACCAAACGCAGCGTTGATATTGCGAGCCGTTTCTGCCGCGTTAGTTCCGCGACGGAACTCGTATTAAAAAATGACTAGAGTTTCTAAGTATCCATCTTTCCCGTTTAAGCTAAATAAAAAAAACAATTGAAAGTCGAAAATCAAATTACTATACAACGGCAATTTCATACCTTAACCCCTATTATTTATTTATTTATTCATTAGGGAAAAACAACAGCTATAAGCAGTAGATTATTATGTGACCATGCAAAGGTAACATAAAGCCAATTACAGGTATCCACGCATAGAAATTAAGTAAGTAATAGATTTTCTAACATATACAGCACACTACTTTGGATAATACCAATTAACATTACAAACTATGTAATCTATGAAAAAAACATAAGTTTCAGCTGAACCTTTCACGAGTTTCTGGTTCTCCTTTGATCCATTTAACAAGCAGCTGCTTGTTAAATAGATCAAAGAAGAACTCGTTTTACAGTTTATTGAAATCTCTACTTGCTCGCACAATGTACCTAAGAATTTTGCCTGTAGTTTGAAAGGGAAGGTGTAACAGATATAGGGGCATTAAATCTAATTAGAATGAATGCATTTTAATGTTCTCTTTAAGTCAATTGACTTAAAGAGAACATTAAAATGCAGTTTGTGTAAAAAATCAGGGCATTCCAATTGATGGTTAATCATTTTTAATAATAAAGTAAAATCAGCCAAGTGACGAAGATTTACAAGAGGTTGGATGTAGATATTTTTACAATGATGGATATAGTTATCTTTTTCTAGAAAACTATAGCTATAAGGTATCTGTAACCGAAAGCAGAGAAATCTGATATACTGTTTATTTGTGTTTTCTATTCGGTTTTTGTATTTCGCCTAGCAGGGAGTCCAGATCTGGCATGCTTACGTGGCTTCTTTACTTCTTCACTTCTTTACTGCTTCTACTTCTTCACTTAGGTGGCTTCTTACAAACGTACAATATAGTATTTCATAACTTTGGACCTTTTGAAGCATAATAAATCCAAGTGCTTAAAGAGGCCCTAGCAAATATCTCATCTATGTGGACATTAAAAATAAGTTTTGAATCATAATAGACAAGGAGCCTAGACAAGGAGTCACGAATAATGGCAATCGTTTTAGCACATCTTATTAATAATTTTAGGGATATATGGTCAGGATCAGCCGATATGAATGGATCAAGTCATCAAATCAAGTTTATTACTACATCAATGCTAATTTCCACTGTATATGCTATGTACTATGTACATTATATGCTATGTACTATATATCGCACCCCCAATGGAATAAAGGCGTAAGAAGAATATGCTTACTTTACAGGAGAGCCAAAAAACCTGCTTGATCTGATATAAGTATTATAGAAAGTACTTTTACAATATTTTGTTTAATTGAGTGAAACAAAAGCATAACGTACGATTAAATGTATTTTTATTAAATTTTAATCATTTTTGTAGGTTTATATGTAGTCTTTTATGATTGAAAAATATCAAACTCATCCGTGAAAACTTATTCGTGGGAGAGCCACGCTTTGGCACGAATGGGCCGGCTCGACCGGAGTGATACCACGGAAACTGGCGTGAAATAGCGCTTCCGTTGTGTTTCGTCGAGTGAGTGAGGGTACGGAGAAGCCAATCGAAGTCTATCGTAACATTGTTGTTGAGTAAGAGACTATAACGAAAGTCATACCTAATAAATAATATAATTGAGCGAAAATTTTCTGTAAGCAAATCCATTTCGACGCTCGACAGACACTTTTTAAATTGCCGCCAATTTTTAAAAACAAATGACATAATATTATGAATTCATTACACATCTACAGACTCCCAAAGAGTTCCTAATTTGAAATTTAAATAAATTTTTCATCGACTTTTCTTACTGGCCTATTCTCAAAACTTTCACCTACGTAGCTTTGACCCACGTATAGCTGTAATGCAGCGGGCAAGCAATCTGAGTGTTGTGAGTTCAAGTCCTACATGGGACAATTATTTGTGACATCAACAAATTATGTTCCAAATCTGGTGTCTTGTATCCACAAATATCTCGTAAATCTTTACTAGGCCCATCATAAAAACACAAAATATCACGCAGTACCTGGATGCTGCTGATGCTGCATCAAAATATTTAAATTCTTCGCGCGGTATAAAAATAATAATAGTTAGCTTATTAGGTTTGTGCAAACGTTACCTAACGAAGTAACCTCGCCTTTGCCCATATGCCAATTTTTATATGTTAGGTTAGGTTAGGTTGCCACGGCTCCCTGTCGTTTAGGGTGACGCAGGTGCTGTCGGGGCACGGCTGCTTCGGCAAGTACCTGTGCCGCATAGACAGGGAGCCGGACGCTCGGTGCCACCACTGCGTCCATTGCGGGGAGGACACGGCGCAACACACGCTCGCCGAGTGCGTTGCTTGGGAGGAGCAGCGCCGTGTCCTCACAAATGAAGTAGGAGGCAATCTGTCGCTGCCGGCCGTAGTGCGGAGTATGGTCGGTAGCGCAGAGTCGTGGGACGCAGTGGTGTCCTTCTGCGAGGACGTGATGTCGCAGAAGGAAACTGCGGAACGGGAGAGGGAGATCTCGACTCTCTTCCCGGGCCGCAGAAGGCGCACCGGGCGCAGGAGAAGGGCGGACAACGCCCTTTTCCAGCCCCCATGAATGGGTCCAGGGGCGAGGGACTTGGGGAAGTCGCCGCCCCCTATTCGATGGACCCGAGGCGGAGGCGCGCGCGGGTGTCGGCGCGCGCCTCTGAGGCGATGCACGGGGTAGTTTAACACCTCACTACCCCGTGCAGGAGACGGGGCCCGGACGGACCGGGCCAGCACTAGTGCGGGGCTGCGGAAGAATTTGGACTCCCGCGGCCCCGCGCGGACTTGCGAGGAGACACCGGGGTGGTTTTAGCCGGTAAGAGTCCGGCATGCCCCTCCGCCTTTCCCCAGGCGGAGGAAGTCCATGAGGATTTCCCCCCGTAAAAAAAAAAAAAAAAAAAAAAAAAAAAGGTTAGGTTGCCAAACATTTGAGTCGGAGGGACGTGACGCCCTTTGTCGTGCCGGGGCCTCGCCCTAGAGTCGTCGCCTGGAGGCATTTCTTGCTTGCATTAAGCAGTGCTGAATGAGTTGCTAATGTAATTTTAATTCCAGCTTTAAACCATATACCTATTATAGTTTTAACCCACCAGTCAAGCATTGAGATGGCGCACTGTGGTAATTTTTCTCCTGGTTAGTTCGACATAACCTCTCTGCTCCCCTTTTCGCTTTTCATAAACGCTTTCTACCACGTAAAATACAATTGGGTGTAATCTACCTGAATGTACTATACAACAGCGAAAAAACCAGTCCTTAAATTAATAGACACCCCTTTGCTTCTCGGTGCTAGTGTGTCTTCCAATGGATATTACTTTGCGATTTATTAACTTGTAGTGACAAACATATTTATTTATAAGTTCATGTTGTTACTGTAAGATTAGGGATTTTGAATTAAAGATACGAATTTATAGAAATAACATAATAACTCGAAAATGTTTCTAACAATACGAACAAAATCACATTTTAAACAAGCAACGGTATCTACCTATCAAAATATGCTAAGCCAGTAAAACATTTAATTAATTCTGTACCTTAGTGAGAAGGGTCAGCCATTAAAAGATTCAAATGTATGCAAAGCGAAATGTATATAAAAGCCTTCCTTTAACTGATTTCCCGCCTGCTTGCACCCTGTCATCGTTAAAGGGTTATTCATAAACTCTATCCAAGGGAACCCAATAGGTATAGCGATTAAGGGTAAATAGGTGCCTTTAAAAAAGTCAAAGGGACAGACTCTTTACTGCTATCCACTGCAAGTGTTATCTGCTCAACAGAGTTACTCTAAATACGTATTTTCCTTATGACGACTACCTCATACCTTGAATGTTTTATATGGATTAATAGTAACTAATCAAAGCCAAATATTAAATTATTTTTAATGAATGTATTGAAGACAGCGTTTATTATTACATAATTACTTCAGTCCTAACTTAATAAATAAGGCTATGAAAGCTATGAGAGGTCCTACCTTAAACTTTTCAGAGATTGAACTGTGACGCCTGAAAGTTTGACATAAATACATTAGTGGATCCATATACCGCACCGAACGATGCAGTCTATGCACTAATCACTCAAATAAACAAAGCTGGAATAGGACAGAATATAAACAGAGCTAAATAATAATATTATACCAACAAGATAAAATTAAAGCATAACTGTATAACACCTGGCAAAGTTTATAGACACAGATTAAGTTAAGCTTTAAACAAACACGTGGTGTGCCAGTTTTATAGCGAGCTCAACTACACGCATGAGAAAATTGTTCCGTAATGGAGTAAGACAATAACGAGATCTTGACGTAATCTTACGCTCGGATAATTTTGCTGATACACTGACAATGGAATCCACTTATATCTTAAACTGACGTAAATTTTAAAACAGTTTTAACACCAAATTATTTTGCTTAGATTTACACCTGTATTTCGACAAAACAGTCGGAACCGTGATTACACGGCGCTAATGAAGCAGTTAAATCAATTTAATGTATTATCCATTGTCTAGAACCCATAGTACAAGCTCTGCTTAGTTTGGGCTAGATGGTGTTGTGTGTATGTGGTAGAATATTATTATTATTATTATTATTTAAAATCCGTTAACCATTTTTATGCTAAGCAGAAATAAGATAAAATTATGAGCATAAACCGTTTGCCAAACATCTTTTTACTAATATGGTAGGTATTAAAAGTACACTGCCTGACACTGCCGAATAGTAATCTGTAACTTGCCAACAACTTATGAAGCAATCATTTTTTTAAATTACTTGTTTTGCTTAAATTGTCATACTAGTATCGTAGTATCATTACCTTTTTGCACAGGTCAACTTTTTATTGCTTTTGTTTTCGAAACGGTATGTATACTGAACAGTGTGTGACCCATTATCTTTTATACTTCTATATAGGTTTGCGTTTGACCACGATCTCACATGATGTTAAGTGACGATGTTGTCGACGATGGAGCACGTTTGCCTAAAAGGTACCTATCCACTTCTAACTTGAAAAGCAAAGATAGTACTAATGGAAAAATAGTCATGAGCTATGAGATCCACACCTATGCGTTACGCATTTTAAATTTGAAATAGTTTGGGCAATATCCACCATCTGTGCTCCACTGGCCCAAGCGCTAGAGATGAATATCGCTTCAACTGTGCTTAGACGTGCATCTGCATACAAAACCGTAACGGGTTTTAGCAGATCGTTAATATGCAGCAAAAAGAGATTTGCATAGAATGCTGGTACTTGTGGAACCCCAGCAATAATTACAATTCTTTCGGACAAGTAACCATCAATTACTTCTCGAATTGAGCGGTCTCTCAGGAAATCTGTTATCCAAACGCAAAGGCCAGTGAGTACACCAAAGGTCGGACGCTTGCTTAGAGGCTATCATGCCGTAAAACGCCTTTGGTACGACTTTAGCGCAGTATTGCCAACCTTTATCTGTTACAATGGTTGGGTTTGGCAGTCCTCCCCTTTTACAGATAATGGTTGGCTTATCTTCAACCATAATTTAATAACAGTTTGCCAGAAAGTAACGGCTAACTATGAGAGAGTCACTTTTGAAAGACGACCACTGCATTTTGTATTGAATTAAATAAAGCCATTAGAACAGTAAGCTCATAAAAGAATTGAGGTGATTTGTTCAATAAATAGGTACATCACGTCAAGATGAACCTTGAGCTTTCTTTTATTGGCCTCATTTGTATTGCGAGTTTTGGGCTCTGTATCAATGAAGCATATGGATGAGAATTACGGCCTATCTACTGTATTGATTTGAATAATCTCAACTTCAGTAGGGAAAATTTGGTTACAGGCATGTAGCACAAAAATATGAATAAAACATGTCACCTTTAATATATTTATCCATATAATAAGGTTTATTCTTACAAATTCATGACAGTAGCATAGCCAAAAAGTCAGATCTTACAGATTATGTGTACAATAGCAACCCGCCTTAAACTGGAACCGTTCTTCTAGGGAACTAACTATCTTCATCCTACTGAAGGTTGCATTTATGTGATATTGTATTGGCATCCTGCAGGCAGTAGAAAAACCAATGTGCGTGGTTCATGTTCCATACGCAAACAGGTAAATTCTTTGATTTGTTAGTAATAGCCTAAAAATTTGCCATCTGTCTAGCCATAGGGTTATTTGCCAGCAAAGTTGTAAAAAATATCGTTTGATACCTAATTACTTCCAAATGTGTAGCACGGCAATCGGTGAGCCTTCACGGATTATCCAAACCATCCAATTAAAGTAAAATGCTAGCAAATTAGGCAACTCATTAAAGTTAGAATCGATGTTCCACCGAGGTGAGGTTCGAATGGGCGCTCACGCGAAAGATTCAAATTTCTACAAAGTTTGCTAACAAATATTGCAATAAAACTTACCAAATGCAATCAAATCGCTTTTTCGTTTTCTGATGCCTCATATTCTGCTAACGTAAATGTTCGTTTTCATAATATTATTGATACACTAGATATTACCCACGGCTTTGCTCGCGTTAATGTAGATTTTGTCAGTCAATTTCTATCCCTCCAGAGCTACTGCTCTCGAGGGATAGAAAAAGAACTACTGTTCTTTCTGGGCGAAAGGTACCCTTTGTCCTTTTCTCTGTAACCCTGACAACGTTTGTGCGAAATTTCATGATGATCGGTCGAGTAGTTAAGACTGTTTCACACCGTAACAAAACCTACATAGTCTCACGCCTATATCCCAAATAGCTTAATTTGGTCAGCTATGGGTTTACGTCCCATGTAATGTAGTCGAGCATATCACAGACGCCGTGCTGCTATCAAAAAATTTTGCCCGACCAGGAAATCAAACCCAAAATGCACAACAGTCGCATTCAAAGTCGCGCTGCGCCACCGACTACTTAAAACTTAACCTACTTCTTAAAACCTACCCAAACTGAGAGTTTTGGCGATAAGTTCAAAAATAATGTCATAGACAATTTTCTAAGATTGAGTATACTTTTACTGCTTTTTATGTTGCATCACATAATAATTGATATCCTAACTAATATTTATAAGGTTCTGTCGTCCGTAGGATATTAAATGAGACACTGACTGACTGATGACACGTTTATTGTGTTCGCACTAGGATGGCGAGCGAGCGAGTGAACTCGTGAATACAGTTGTACATCATTAATATAGCTTAAGCATACACAGACAATATTCGTTTGCATACATCTTTATTTGTAGTTGTAACCCCTACAACATTCCTCCCCTTTTGAAAAAAAATACAATAACTCTTAAATAGGTACATTAGTTTAATGTTAAATACATTGGTTTGTTATGCAGAATTACTAACAAGTTGATACACATTTAAAAACAAAAGATAAAACAATAATGTTCAGAATGTAATTCTATACCGAATATAATACAAGTGTCAACTTTCACTGGGAACAATTGCACGTGTTAGGACAACGGTGGTCCTAAGCGATAATACCTATAACAAATTGAATACAACACATTATAAGAACACAATAATTATAATGACAAGTATAAATTAAAGTATAGTTTTATAGATACATACGTATGTTTCGGCGTCAAGCATATGCAGTCGTAGTTTGTTGACCAACTTTGTCATTCTGGTTTAAGGAAATGGCGGAAATAACTTCTTTTCTAGTCCATTTCTTTAATCCACGTTTACACCTTGATAACATTATACAGGAAACAATCAGCAATAACATTATGATAAGAATTGTTAGAATAATTGAATACTTTTCTATCTGTTGTTCCAACGAGCTATTGCTTGCATTGTTTGCACCATTTTGTGCAATTACAATTTCTTCCTGCTTACTGTAACTTTTACCCATTGTGTTAAACTAAGAGTGTATATAAATGAATAAAATCTTTTGTAAATGATGTAAAACGAAAGAAAATAATGCTTATTCTTAACCTACTTACAATATTCATAATACTAATGTCACAGTGAATGCGATGCGAGGTTATCCTACGTTTATTTTACTTATGTTATTTGAATGCAGATTATATCGCATCGCCTAGCATCACATTCGCTTGGACTGTGCGCTTAAACTATAAAAACCTGACCGGCGGTTTTATCACACGTCCAGTGCGTGTGGTATGATATGTAACGGGTGCGGGTTCGATTCCCGTTTGATTATTTGTTACAATGTTTGACATATTTGAATCATTCGAACAGTTTGCCTGGTTTGAACCATCTGTGTTTTCATATAGAACATATGCTGGTTTTAGCCTATCAATAGATACATTAACTTGTCTACCGGGTAACTGAAGAGTGTAAATCTTGGATCCTCTATGTAAAATGCGGTATGGACCATCGTAAGGGGGTTTCAAAGATTTACGCACTGTATCGTCACGAACAAAAACAAAATCAGTTTTAAGTAAATCTGGGTGTACGAAACATGAACGAGAGTTACGATGTGGTTCTGGTATCGGCCTAAGGTTCTGTATATTTTGCCTTATTTGCTGTACTAAACTACATGGCTCTACCGAACTTACCTGTGTGGTGTCATAGAAGTCACCAGGGAGACGCAATGTTCTTCCAAATGTCAATTCTGCGGCTGATACACCAGTATCACTACGACATGCCGCGCGCAGACCTAATAGAACTGTGGGCAATTCTTGAACCCATGATTTGTCACTTAAACGGGCCATAAGGGCGGCTTTTAACGTTCTATGCCAACGTTCCACAGCCCCATTAGCCTGAGGGTGATATGCTGTAGTGCGTATCCTATTAATGCCTAAAAGTTTCATGAGCTGCTGAAAAAGGTTGCTTTCGAATTGGCGACCTTGGTCGCTCGTGAGCCTAATCGGGCAGCCGTAACGGCATATCCAGTTGGTGTATAATGTATTTGCGACTGTCTCTGCATCAATATTTTTGATCGGAAACGCTTCGGGCCAGCGTGTACATCGGTCTATGATCGTTAAACAATACCTGTACCCATCTTGAGATATCGGTAATGGGCCGATTAAATCAATATGGATATGTTCAAAACGGTTAGCTTGTGGAAATTGACTTAGGTTAGAAAAAGTATGGCGATCAATTTTGGCTCTTTGACATTTAAGGCACGTTTTAGACCAATTATTAACATCGATATGCATGTTAGGCCAATAGAATTTTTTACTAACTAATTTTCGTGTAGCGCGTATTCCTGGGTGACAAAGGTTGTGTATACTATCGAATGCAATACGCCTAAATTCTTTTGGTATATATGGTCGCGCGGTTTCTGTGGTTACGTCACAGTAGATGGATTTATTACAAGTAGGTACATATAATTTCTTAAAAGTGTTATTATTTGCGCTAGACTGTGCCCGTTGCACGTAGTCGTCCGTTTGTTGCAACTCAGCGATTCTATCGAAGTCGAGAATCGTGGGACAATAAACTGTGTCGAGGCGTGACAGTGTATCGGCTACCGTGTTGCTATGTCCGCTTATGTGACATATGTTGGTAGTAAATTCGCTTATGTACATTAAATGTCTTATTCTGCGAGGTGTTTCGTCAGAATCTTTACCTAATTTAGAAAATGCGTAAGTTAACGGCTTATGATCGGTGTACACAGTGATTTGACGTCCTTCGAACAGTTTACGAAAGTGTTTTATTGCCATGTATATGGCTAATAACTCACGGTCGTAGGCTGAATATTTTTGCTGAGCGGCGGTTAACTTTTTGGAAAAGTAGCCTAACGGTTCCCATGTACCATTAACTATTTGCTGAAGAACTGCACCTACGCAAGTATCTGAGGCGTCGGTCATTAACGCAAGGGTCGCATCAGTCATTGGGTGTGACAACGTAACGGCCTTTTTAAGACCTAATTTACATTGTTCATAAGCGTTACTTGTCTCTTCAGACCACTGAATTTTAGTCTTATCTTTCTTTTTTGAACTGCCGAGATACTTGTTCAACAACGACTGATATGACGCTGCGTTGGGCAAATGAGAGCGGTAAAAGTTTACCATACCTGTAAATCTACGTAACTCTTCGACTGTCTCAGGTTTTGGGTAGTCAGTGATGGCCTTGACCCTATCATCGGTCGGGCGAATACCTTTTTCTGATATGTGAAATCCTAAATACTCTAGAGAAGTTTGACCAAAAATACATTTAGATAGATTAATCGTTATACCATAGTTACTTAACCTTTCAAATACGATACTGAGATGCTTGCGGTGTTGAATTTCATCTGAACTAGCAACAAGTGTGTCATCTATATAATTAAAAATGAAATCTAGGCCTTGTAAGACTGTGTCCATGAACCGTTGAAATGACTGTGCTGCGTTACGCAGTCCGAAGGTCATTCTCGGAAATTCAAATAGTCCGAATGGGGTTATTATAGCAGTCTTCTCAATATCGTTAGGCGCGGTCTCTAAAAAATGATAAGCCCTATTAATATCAATTTTTGAAAATATTGTTTTGCCAGACAGTAAATAAGTAAAATCCTGTAAGCGCGGGATAGGGTATCTATCGGGTTTTGTAATGGAATTAAGGCGACGGTAATCGCCGCACGGCCTAATGTCACCGTTTTTCTTTTCCACAACATGTAAAGGGCTAGACCACGGGCTTTTTGATGGACGACAAATACCTAATTCTATCATTTTTTGAAATTCAGCTTTAACACGTTTGTATCTAGCGGGTGGAAGCGGTCTAGCTCGGGCAAAAACAGGCGGCCCTGTAGTCTCAATATGATGTTGTACAGATATAGGTAGGGTGTTCACGAATGACATAGGCTTTGTGATATTCGGAAATTTAGATAAGAGTTCGCGGTACGGGTGGTTAATGTTTACAGAAAACACAGAAGGTTCAATAACATTTACGATAGATGTCGAAATATTTAAATCTGTGACTTGATCGATGAGTTTTCGTGAATTTATGTCAACCAAGAGCTTGTGGTAGCACAAAAAATCAGCTCCTAAAATGGGTTGTTTAATATCGGCTATTATGAAATCCCATCGATATGGTCTACGTAATTTAAAATCTAAAATTAGGGTCTTAACTCCATATGTTTTGATTTCTGTCCCGTTTGCGGCAAATAATTTGTAGTCACTACATTCATGTTGTTTACCTATGTAATTTTGTAACTGGTAAAACTGATACGTTTGCACCTGTATCTACTAAAAATTGCAAACCTGTGTTTATATCCGTGATGCGGAGACGGCGACATGGGGAGATGGCACAGATGTTCGCCTCAGTCTGCGCCTCTTCTAGTTTTCCGGACGGGTTTTCCACGCGCAGGGTTCGACGCATTTTCTTGCTCTCGTATTGAAACGGCGATGATAGTAACACAGCTCAGACTGGCTGTCCGGGATTCGACGCTGACGCTGTGCGGAGGGGTCACGGCTGCGGTTTCGAGATACTGAGCGCGTGCGGTTGTTATTCCAACGGGGATGATACGGCGGCCTTGATCTTCTCAGTTCGGCTACGTCGCAACTGATTTTTGAAATTTCGGCCATAATCTTCTCGATGTCCGTGGATATGTTAGGCTGCGGCTGCGAGACTTCAGCAACTTGTAAGGGTTTCGACGTCTCCAAGATCGTATCTGCGATTTTAGCGAGGTTTTCTAAATCTTTGGAGTCTGTAACGGCTAACACGGCACGCACTGACGATGGAAGATGCCCTTGCCACAGTAGTCGCAGTGTATCGTCCGGGATTTTATCTCTCGCTAGGTCCTTCATACGCCGGAGAAGTTGCGAAGGTTTCTGCTCACCCAACTCCATCTCGCTGAGGAGTTTTTGAAACCGGCGTATCTCCGATTCTTCATACACGGTAAGTAAGCGGGTTTTCAATGCTTCATATTTATTGCTTTCTGGCGGTTTCAGGAGGATGTCGCCTACCTGCTGTACTACGTCCTTGCCAAGTTTCGTGACGACGAGGTTGAACTTGGCCTCGTCGCTGAGTTTTTGTGGGCTCAAGACGGCGTCGCATTGTACGAACCATAACCTTGGTTGGTCGCACCAAAATTCGGGTATTCTTGATGAAACTGTTACTGCAGCCAATTCCACTGCCTCCGGATGCGGTTTCGCTGGGATGGACATCCTTGTGTATTCTTCGGCGGGGTCACCACTATAAGGTTCTGTCGTCCGTAGGATATTAAATGAGACACTGACTGACTGATGACACGTTTATTGTGTTCGCACTAGGATGGCGAGCGAGCGAGTGAACTCGTGAATACAGTTGTACATCATTAATATAGCTTAAGCATACACAGACAATATTCGTTTGCATACATCTTTATTTGTAGTTGTAACCCCTACATATTATAAATGCGAATGTGTTTGTTTATTTGTTATGCTTTCACGCCTTAACTACTCCACCGATCATCATGAAATTTCGCATACACGTTGTCGGAGGAACGGGAAAGGACATAGGGTTCCTTACATCCTGGCATAAGTACTAAAACCTTGTCATAATAATATAAATATGGTTAGAATGGTGGTTGCGTCTGAAACTGTGTCCGGCAGACGGCAATAGGCTCGCCTTCTATAACGTGGGTCCAAACTACATAGCTGGCGCAATGTATAATAATAAGTATAATAATACACCTCTGCCTACCCTTTCGGAAATATAGACATGGGACCATGTAAGTGTTGATGCAATCCATACAACTCTATATCTTTCGTTGTAGAACATTTAATATCATCTTCACATAATCATATTACCATTGTATTAAACTGTCCCACTGCTGGGCACAGGCCCGGCAGTGGGACAGTTTAATACAAGGGTATGAGAAGATTCTCAGTGTGAGAAGTCCATAGTCCACCGCGCAGGCTCAGTGTGGGTTGGCAGAGTTCATATATCTTCGAGAACATTATGGAGAACTCTCAGACATGCAGGTTTAGTCACGATGTTTTTCGTCACCTTAAAGCGAGCAATAATTAGCTATTTAATACGCACATAACTTCGGTAAACTTCTGCCTGGCAGTCTAACGGTCTCCCAATAGGCTATCGCTGCTGAAGATTTTCATATACCCTACACGAAATAACAGTTACCTATTTATACACAAAATATTAAGTAAGTATACAAGGCTCACCGATATCGAAGGTCCCTGGTGAGCGTTGTTATTAATGTCATTATATCAGTGAATTAGTCAGGTAATAAAATTTGGAGCGACGACGTCGGTGCACAATCAATGAAAGAACTGACACTTGTGGCACGTAATTAAGTGAGAATAATTACATCACTGTATTGGGACTGGTTCACTAACCAATTGAACTGCAATTGAAGGCGTATGTGTGCATTTAACACAGATATTCTCTATATGTTTGTAGCTATATATAAATATTACTTATTGCTTGAGTGTTTCATGGTAAATGGTTTAATGATTGCAGCTCCTTACAGAAAAGATTTGTAAAATAAACAATAACGTAAACTTGGCAAATAAAAATATTGACAGTGCGTTTCTTGCCAGTTCTTCCCATTGGCTCTATGCCCTTGCTTCGTAATCTTGCCCTTGCTTCCACAGATACCTACCCGAAAAAGAGATTTCGGTCTCGTGTCTCCCCTGACGGCTCCCCTCGGGGAGACATCAGGATTTTTAAAATCTTATTGTCTCCCCTAGGCGGGGGAGACTTCAGAACTTGCTAATAAATTATATTTTGAGTACTCGATTGTGGGATTCTGCAATACATAGCTACTGCTACCAGCGTGTAAAATAGATGTAGGATGGAAGTATGTTCAAAATGAAATAATATTGGATAACCCAAAACTAAAACGGTTCATGAAATATTTCAAAAAGCAACACATGGTGCTGCTTTGCAAAGAGACATCGTACTTGGAATACTTGTGAAGGCTGGAATGCCCAGTACCATGGCAGTTTTAAAAAACAGCCCACCACTATTTTTATCATCCTTAAAGTTATTATAAACGACACCGAATTTCGAACCGTATCCAAGCCTCAAGAGAAACGGAAATCATCTGTGTTGCACAGAAACACCGACATACATACATGTGCATATGCAACTCATTGTGGGTGACATAGACGTCCCGCTATTCTTAGAAAAATTAGTTAAAATAAAGTTAAATTAGAAAAAGTAGTTGTCAGCCCTATGCTTTGCTGGCCACGAGTCTTTTTTCAATGTGAGAAGAGTTACACCATAGTCTAACACGATGGCTAAGTAAAGGCTGGCAGGCTTCACATATCTTCGAAAACCTAATGAAGAAATCTCAGACATACGAACCCTCAGACATGCAGGTTTCTTAACGATGTTTTTCTTTACCTTTAAAGCGAGCGATAATTAACGATTTGACTGCACAGATAGCGTAGTGGTTTAAATGTTTGCCTTGCCACTGCCATGGTCCATAGTTCGCAAATGATCGTTTCGAGTCTGGGTGTTCTCTCTATCCATTGTTGGAATACTTGTAATGTCTCCCGCGACACAGTAATTATGCCTAGAGTTGGCGTTGTCTTTTTTACAAAATAAAATTATTACATCGAAACGTCTGAGATACGTAACTTAAAATCGAGACCTCAAAATTCAAGACCTCTGCGCGGCAGTCACAGTCTCCTACTAGGCGATCGCTGCCTGATAAAATGGCAAAGGAAAGTATCTTTACCGCTAATCATCTCCGTATCACGTCCGCACCACACCTCAATTTCTTATAAACTTGTGAATGTAATCTATATTGGCGCATCATACATATAGGCTACCGGCTAAGGCTGGATTAGCTATTAATATACATGAATAATAATGACACTTCAGTATTTGATCTACTATATTACTCGTGGTACATAATAGGAATCAAGAATTAACGCGATCAAGCATTTAATTGTCTTAGATTACAAGAGGTGATGGCCAGGACCAATGTCTAGTACTTTATGGATACATCAACCTAGATTAGACAACATTACCATAGATTAGAATTAACGTCTTTGTTGTTGTATTAGATTCAATTGCAATATTTTTAAATTATGTTCCTGGTTAAAATATTTTATTTTCTAATGTGTTAATTATATGCGGTTATCTTAAAACCCTGCTTCTAAATACGGCATTAAACAAATTAAACTATGTTTATACTTAAATAACTACATTAATATTGAGCTTAAATGAGCACACATTAATTTAAAAAAGGCGGATAATAATAAAATTATAAAAACCATGTCACTTTTTTGTCCTAGTAAAAACGCAACAAATTTGCATAAAATGTAAAGTGTATGTGACATGATCTGAAATAATTAAATATAAATATACTATGTGCTATACAGATGTACTTATAATATTCGCTATAGGTACACAATGCAAACAACAAGTATATTATATTTCAATTACTTACAGCGTTTGCTATTGAATAACAAACCGTTTTTCTACATAACATCAGTAGCAGGAAAATAATAAAATGGAACACAAAAGACTATTCTCACAAATTGAAATTATCTTGAAAATTGCATTTAAGTAGTTGGCAAAGTTCGCAACAGCGCAGGGGTGTTGCGCGGGCAGATACCGCAGGCAATAAGCCGGGGAACTACGAGCTGATGCCTCCAACTATTGGCTCTACGTAAACTACGCTTAAATATTTTTAAACAAAGAATTTGTAGATTATTTTAAAATAACGTTTAGAAAGCTTTTTACTGTCGTGGTTTTTAACAGCTGCTAAGCAGCTGTTACTCTTTTAGACAGTCATAATTTTAAAAGTGTATCTCAATAAAATTGTGTCAATAATTTGTGTGAATCTCCTTTCGGCTAGCGCCGTGATTAATTTTACCTACTTCTATATTTACTTATTTTTTCGGTAATAGAATACCTTAGCTAAATTTCAGAAATACTATTGTGTCTACTATATGTGCTGTTTGATATTAACTGTAAGAGTGTGCAGATCATATAATAAATTAGCACGTGTAAATAAAGAAGTCGATATTTTTGAAATAAATTTTAACAGATATAAAAAGATTGTATCAGGTGTACTTAGTTCCGAAAAGTTCCAAGCCTAGCTGTTATCATGTATATTACAGTTATTAAGTTATTACCCGTTTTTAATTATTCATTTGTATCCTACGCTAACAAATTTAAGATTTTAATTAATGTTTATTTTTTTGCACGAGTAATCTGCTTTAATATGTACATGTTGTGTACACTACCTTAGGATTACTGTCCGGTTTATATATTATGTTCTTTATTACTACCTACTATGTTAAGACTGTAATCTGTTTGTGTACCTATTATAAATAAATAAATAAATAAATAAATAAATTAACTCAGTAGAAGTTACTTACCAACTGAGCTGCTTGACTTGTTGAAGGTTAACCTGCATTGAAGGCGTGTAGGGCCTTACTCACTGTGAGGTTACACGACTGGGAAAGTACCTCAGCCAGGCTACGTTAGCGTGTGTACGAGATGCCAGGTATAAGTGAGGCTTCCACTGTACTCTCCCTCTCATAATATTTGGTAGACATTATAACTTCATATTTCCATAAAGGTAGGTTTTACTGAAACGCAATGTAAGGAAGTATAACAAAAGTGAATCAACAGAGTACGGTCTGGTATTACGAAACTTCGTAACTGTAAATAAAAACGAAACTAAAATTCTAGTTTAAGAAAGTCAGAACTTTTACTAGAATTTTAAAATTGCTTTTGAAGTCTCGCGCTAGATCCAAACAGTTTAATGGTTTTGTGATTTAGATAAGCGTGTCTTCAGTTCTCTAAACTTTAGAGTAGATTAGATTAGAATAGGGATATGTGATTTCGGAACAGTAAAACCGTGCATGATATAAACTTGTTTTGAGTTAAATCCATAAACTAATATATTTTGATGCCAAATCGCATCAACTTAAATAAATTTTATAGAAATTCAATCTGGCTTTATTCTTTATTATTTAAGTTCTGATTTATTTTGTGTTTATGCAGTTGAGAGTGCCTCGTTGGTCCAGGGGGCAGTGTAAGCAGGCTACAGATAATTAAGTCCCGGGTTCGATCCTCCGGTCTGGCTGCTCCAACCGTGTCGAATTACGGTTCCGTGGCATTATGGGAATAGAGAGCCCTTGTCCTTGCACACTTGTACACTATAGCATCTCCTGTGCAGACGACTAGTCTACGTCGGGAATTACCAACGTGGCTGAAAATCGGTCTGGACATTGGACTCAGTCTCGCTTAACAGGATTAATAATTTTAAAAACATGAAGTTCCGTTAGATTATTTTAGAAGTGCAAATGGTAAAAGAAGAAGATAATGATTTATTTTCATCGCTTTAAATTGCTGAACAGTTATCAAAAAGATAAATAAGATCGTATTCCAAAATACACTTGAATTGTATAGAAAACTGTTTACATAATTGAAATCTTTAAGCATAATTTACTTTACCATTTAAAGCGTGTATACAAAAGTATACTTTTTGATTCGCTTCGAGTCAATTACATAAGGCCCCATTTTTAAGACCTGAAGATAAAACGTCCCGTTTTCAATTTTCTCTTACATTGGCCAAGATCAGAAGTTCAAAACTGACTAAGTATATGTATACTTAAGACTACGCCGAGCGTAAGACAGATAATGACAGAGCTCGTGCGGCGCATAATCAAATCGGCGCGCGGCCGCCATGGTAAAATTGTATGGAGGATTTGAAGTGCTATTTTGATAAATATGTATCTTTATTGTCAACCAATAACTTAAATATTTCGGATGGACAAATTGTAATATAACTATTTATGTTTCCTTTAAGCTGTAAAATAGGATAGATTTCTACTGCTATAATCAAAAACGCAAATTTACGTAATTTTGTAGGCGAAAATATTAATTAATTTAATTATTTTTACACGGAGTAATTGTAAACACATTAATTTTTATGGTAAATGTATATTTTATTTGTATTAAACATAAAGTGTTGATTTTATTTACTTAACTGTGACCTCCTGTTTTGTCACATTTCTCTCGGAGCAGTCTTAACATTGAAAAGGGAAGAAAAAAGAAAAGATTACCTATTTCAAATATTTATAATAATTCGACTTATATGGTAGTGATTAATTCGAATACAAATGTGCACAAAATAACACCCTTACTTAATATAATTATGTCAATACATTCGAATACAATAGTTAAAACAAATAAGGCCACCCAATGTTTTTAATATTTTGTCTAAATTAAAGGGTTCTGGGATTGACGTAGGGTTAAAATAGATATAACGATATGTTTTTAATTAAATACCATTAAGTTTAAATTTACATACTAAAAAAAAAATTCATTAATTTAAGAAAAATAAGTTTTTGACAAAAATACTCTTTACAGTTTTATAAAGGAAACCAACCGTCAACCATCAATACGAACATTAAACGACTTACATCGCTAGTTGACCTTTAGCCATCTCGAAAACTCTAAATATTGATAGCTACATCTAAAATAACAGAAAGCTTATCCATTGTTTACATTTAATAACAGATTTTCGTGTAGGAAACTCGACGCGGTCCGCTGTAAAAAATGAATTTACTTCTGTACACATTCTCTAGTCCCACGTGCCGAGTTTACCGACTCGTACCTCGTCCCACGTTTTTCCTACGACGTATAACCGACGTCATGGGATGAGAATGGCCTCACGTCCCCAAGTCCCCAAGCACTATGACGAAGGTCGTTCATTCGCAAGATCAAGCGTTCAAACTCCCCTTGAATATTAACTAGTGCTCGGTTAGGTTAGGTTCGGGTACAACGACACAAGTAAGCGAACTCTTTGATGAAGAATTTTAAAGTAGGAAATGAAAGTGTAAAGCGTGATGTGCGTTATAATGTTCGTATCATAAACTTTATCACAATTTTGCATATTTTAAGTTATTTGGTAATGTTCTTATATTATTTTTTGTTGAGATATTGAGTTGCAGCGACAAACCGGCGGCCAGACACGTTTTTTTAAATTATGTCTAGCTTTCCTATGTTCAACAGATTAAGATGTCTAAACTTTGTGGTTAAAGATGAATTGTAGTTTTATAAGACCAGCTCTCTTCTCCAGCTTTTGATAAAACTACAACATATAAACATTGCTTGCCTGATTTTAACCAGTTACTATGCCTATGCTAGGTATGCAAACACTGAATATTTATAGAATTGCAAATATTATAATAAAGTTAATTATAATTATGTCCTCAATGTATACCACAGGATTCGATACCAGACATGTCACGACGTCCACTGTGCGCTGCCTACCTTAAATATTACAACATAAAACAATTTTGAACTCAAGGCAAAATATGTTTCCCTTGAAAGCAGAATAGGTAACAACTTTTAAATTGAATCCTTTTTTGTTGGAGTCCAAGGCATAGTTTATGTAGGAAAATTTTACAGGTCTAGATTCTTTATGTTTCTTAAGGTTTTCCTAAAGCCTAAATACTTATTCATATTTCTATCGTCCTACTTTTGCTAAGCCGTAGGTACTATAATCGCTGGAAAATATAAGACCTTATCTATATTCTAGTGAAAAGAAGCCCATTTTGTAGTGCAGAATATGCCTGGAGCATTTGCTTGTGCTTTATTATTATGGCAGTCTTACAATAGCCTACGCTGCGTTTCCTACAATTCAGATCTACCGCATAGATTATATAGGTACTAGTAAATACGGATAATAAGTGAATGGTTTTAGTAAACTTGTGATTGTAATAGTTCTTATTATAATAATTATTTTGAAGGTTATGTATAAGAAAAACTTAGGTCAAATACGACGCGAGCATATAAGCTTCAACTGAGATATTTTAACTAAAAATGTCTGACCAAGTACCCAAGAATTGAATTCAATATAACGCGATCGACAATTGTCTGGGTTTTAAGCGATAAAATACTTATTGTACCCAGTCATTTTATTCTAGTCGCACAAAAAGCGATGAGTTAATATATATTGAATAAAACTTTGTTATTATACGCACTTTCATTCACTATATCTATAGCGACAATCTTCTACAACTAATTATAGAGCTTTTGTGTAAAAACTTTTATAATAAATTTCTCTTTCTTAACTTTTTATTAATTTTGACTTAGTATATTCAGGCCACGGACAAACGTTTAGGAACGTTTTTATAGCTTTAGTTGGATACCTGAATTCGAGTTTTTATATAGCCCTCGAGGACATAAACTGTAGCTATGTATAATTAAAAGTCGTTACGTATCTACATTTGGTTACCGAACTGTTTTATTCAGTTTATTCCCAATAGTTCCGTGGTACAGTTCCGTGACGGAACTACTGAGACGTTATTTCCCGTTAATTCCGGTTTAACGTAGAGGTGCATCACACTCACACACGTTTCGCCATTTTATGTATGTATTTTGTTCCTAACGCAAAGTCTCCATTTTTATGTCAATGTCAATATTCATCGCTATTTTACTGTGTAGTTAGTGCCAGATGTTAAGCGGTGACTGTAGTGTGCTGACGCTTTCAACACCAGCGATATATATCTTCTTACGTCGCCAATCCTAAATAAACGACAATTTAAAAAACCAAAACATACACATAATTTTCAATAGTTTATTTGTTAATCAGTCTATTTCTATTCTAAATATATTGAAGACTAGACGTGGTACCTACATAAATAAAAGCCCATGTCCTTACCCAGGTTTTAAACTTATCTTTGTGCCAAATTTTATTCAAATCGGTTGAATGGTTTAGCCTTGAAAACGTAACAGACAGACAGACAGAGTTTCTTTCGACTATTATTTATATTTAACTTTTCAGTTAGTTTGTCGGGCTCTCTCTCCGGAGAACATTTAACGACACTAAAAAGACGATACGTACGCAACCTATTATATCAGTTCTTTTTTTTTTTGATATCATGGTGGTCCTGGACTCTATCCTAGTAATATAATATACTAGAACAACCTTATGAAATTATTGTATTTTCATCGGTCCTTGATAGGTATACAAAGTTTCAAGTTAATCCGATATTTTTCAGTGGGTGATAATCGTGTTCAAAGATTCCGTTACATAGAAAGATAGATAAAGGTCAAGCTTAGAAAAGCGTGTTAAAAAGGATTCGCTATGTTTTCAGTGCAAGAGGTGGAGATACACCCTGCTAATAGTACCTACAGCGCCTTAACCAGAAGCTTCGAAATACTATTCACCGCAGGCACACAACACATGGCTGTTTTGACTTGTTTGGTTACGATCTTCTAGAGGAGCAAGCTACAGCTTCGCTGATCTTGTTTAGAATATAGGTGTGTTTTAGTATTCAAAATTTACTTTATTAACAGCATTCATGGTAAGACTTTTAAATGCGTTACACAAATTTTATTCTTAATACAAATAAGGCTAGACAGTTCACAATACGAATGCAAATATCAAAATTTAGAGAAAAGTGCATATAAATCAGGTTGAGTGAAAATTTCGTGCATAGAAAGATTGCGCGCGGTCCAAAGCGAGATGCAGTGTAGCGCAACCGTCGCATTCCCTCACTTATGAATATTTATAAGTGCTCCACTCCACAAATGAAATTTTCTGAGTATTTTTCTCTTACAATAGAATATCAAGATCGTTGTCGACACTTGGGGGGATATTAAGTGACAATGAGAACATGCTCGCGCTTTTTCTTATGTACACTACATTGGCAATATCAGTGTTATATTGAATCACCCCCGCGTCAGGTATTTGTATTGAAAACAATACGCCACCTTCCATATTCGTGAATAACTACAACGTGCATTTCTTAAGAAAACAAGCTAAATAATACAAGCTTTTGCTCGGAATTTATGCGGTTGTGGCTTGCGTTCACTCGTCTAAGAATAGATTTTTGCCTTATTCTACATACATTACAAAGTATTTTTGCAATGATTTTGATTACAGGTACATACCAAAACGGGTATATATAGCAAAACTGCGTAGTATATTGGTATAATACTACGCAGAGGTCACGAGTTTGATCTCAAGTTGCGCATCTCTGCCTTTTCAAAGTTAATTATTAATTATCACTTCCTTTAACGGTAAAGGAAAACAACGTACGGATACCTGCATGTCTGAGTACTATCCATAGTGTTCTCGAAAATATGTAAAGTCTGTCAACCCACACTGGTCCAGGGTGGTGGACTATGACCTAACCCTTCTCTCACTAAGCAGAGGTCCGTGCCCAGTAGTAGGACAGTTATATATAGGCCTGTTATTTTTGTAATACTAGTAGATGAGCGACAAATTATTTTGAAAATTCAATTTGCCGGTCCAATGCTGTTTTCTTATAATTTTCACGAAGACTCAAGTATTGCGATAATCCCACGACATATTTATATAAACAGAATGTAGTATATACAATATACATATATATGGCGTAGTGTGTTTGTACCTCAGTAGTGTCATGACGTTCGCAGTAATTCGCTAAAATTATCATAAGAAAGTGTAATTTTTATATTCAGAGACTTTACCTACACTGAGGTTCCCAGACTATTTGTGTCATAGACCACTTTGATCCCATGCAGCTACATTTTTTTGTTACGCCAATGTAGATCCCCGGCCCCGTCGAGTCTCCCGTGGACCCCTGGGAGTCCACCTGGACCACTTTGGGAACTAATGACCTACAGCATAATTATAAAAGTTGTAGGTACTTAGTGGCAATCGGAACAAATTAAACGGTTTATTTTTCAGACTGCACGTATGGCGAAGTGTTAAGTGGGATTCGATTTTAACCCGTATATTGTTACACATAGAGGCAAAGGACAAAATGTGTGCCTTGTATCGTTGTTTGAATGGTTGTTTTAAAAGTCTACGTGAAGCGTTGCTACACTAATAAGGATATTTAAAAAAAATTGTTTTGTTTATGTGATTATTGTTATTAAAGGCATTGTGAGTCATATCTGGCAACAAGTATCTAACTTACTTAAATTAAGCATCTGACACCGTCGCGTTGTCCCAGGACGCCATGCTCATGACTCAGTATTATGTGTTCTAAGAGCATTTTGACGACGGTGTTCTGTCAGCCATATACTTAGGTACAAATGTTCTGTATCCTGGATGCTTGTTTAAACTTGTTACCTTAATAGTAAAAAAAAACTCTTAGACACATATACTGAAAAGTACCAATAACCACGATAAACTCTATAAAAGTTCGTAATCTAATTTTAAAACGGAACATCCGCATGAATGTACAAAATACAAATAAAAACGCGCTAAAAATAAAATTGTTTTCCTAAATTGTACACCAGAAACTTGTTTAATATCCTAACGGTCAATTTTCAGAGCAGTGTACGTTGTATACGGTGTGTATAATTTCCAAGGCCCGAGTCTCGCGCAGATTGAAAAGTAAACCGATTCTCTACACGTTTGGCCCGTTTATTTGGTCGGCATAAGTGGCCCAGTGTAGAGTGCCTCGCAATTTGCTTTTATTACAATACTATCCGTTCTAAAATCCCTCTACGTTACCGTTACTGTGTTGAGACTTTCCCCTTTTTAAGAATAAATTTAAAAGGTGCAGTAGGTTTGTGGGTTTTGTACCAAAACGATAATCGGTTCGTTTGTAATATTTATATATAATATTAGCCCTTTTGGCTTTTGGCTTTTCTTAAGGGCTTTCTTTTCAGTTTATAAAGGCTAGCTCATAGTAACCACGTGAGTGTAGGTTGAACGACTCAACGTAGACATTTTCAAAAACTTTACGAAGAATTGCTGGTTGCCTTACGATGGTTTTCTCTGCCATAAAGCCAGCGATAGCTAGTACAAAATACATATTACTACTACGTAGATTATTGCATTTGTAATATTATCACAATTAATATCGTATAACTAACAAGAAACGACATAGGAAGCCATAGTGAAACTCACAACGCCATTACCGACGAAGTTTCTATCGCGTTAACAAACTTTGTTTTGCAAATAAATATGCGCAGAAACAATTAACGTTAAGCATCATTATATAACGCGAATTTGTCTTTGCTCATTAGTAATACATAAACCAGCGTAAGCTAAAACCTCCAAGTTTCATATATTTACTTCCCTATGAGAGCTCAACGTGTTTAAAGACAAGATTAAAAGAAAATTACAAAACATCGAAGAGCATAATGGTCCAATTGCCATTTTTGCAGTTATGAAGAACAGGCGGACAAAGTAGTTCAGATTACTGTTCAAAGTATACTAGCAATTAAAATTCTAAAAGGTGAGACATCAGGTATACATAGGTCTCCTTAAAATATTCTTATCACATACAGATATGCCGTTGGTAGGACCAGATAATGGCTTCAGCTCTGAGCCTTGACAAAAAAGAGCCTATCACAGGAAATTTCACTGAAATTACTGTTGACAGCTGGTTTCTCGTTTTGTCGGGTAGAAAAAATTACGAAGCCTTCACTTTTCCATTGCCCAGGGCTTCCAAGCCTTTAAATCCGGTCCTAGCCATTGTCAAGATATAGTAGTTGCCTGCGGGCAATGGTAAATTAAAATACCTACTTAGGTAAAATCCGTACCTACAAAAAGCAGTAAGATTCTACTTCATTCTAATCGATACTACTTTAATAATACTATGTTCCTTAGCTATGAGTTAACAAAGGCAGTATTATTATTATGCAATATTATCTTTCTGTCGTTCTATAGCTAAAACTTTGATCTATAATAACAGCGATGAAAACATTCGTTTGATTTATAAAATAAACAGTTAATATTAAATATTAAATTTTGCAAACGAAAAAATTAATATAAGTCGGTGTGTCACATATAATCTCAATATGTACCACTCGATCAATCGTATATGTAAATTAGCTTTAGTCCAGCAAAATGTTATTGGGTTTCTCCATCAAGAACTTCTTGGTGTTAACGCGTAGTTTGGAACTGTGCCTGATATCTTTACTAATATTAAAAAGAGGAAAGATTTAACTTTTTGTTTGTTTGTAAGGATTTAACTCAAAAACAACATAACCGATTTTAAAATGCTTTCACCTTTGAAATTTTTGTTACGCTATATTTTATTTTTAAAAAGTACTGTTATTAACACAACTTAAACTACTTTTAAGCGAGCGAGCCGCAAGCAAAAGTCAGTAGGCAATATGCTCGCCTCATTCTAGGTAGGTTGAAATCGTAGTTGATAAAATGTAAGTATATATACATTAATGCCTACCCTTTGGGGAAATAGTCGTGAGAATCTGAGTAATGGTTATGTCCGACACATTAATGACAAGTTGGGGTAATTTTCAGATAGGACATAGAATAAACGATATGATAGTTCTAGACAATGATTTACGTGATCGAGAAATGATTGTTCTGAGTCTGGACTTCTGTACTCAGTGCCTGTTAATTCTATGTCTGTAAAATCCCCGTGGAATGTGGTTTGATCAACAACGCGGCACCATTTAAGCATATTTAAAAATAAAGCACCTTAACTCTTACAAACATGACAAAAATACACATAACCCTTTGCGTCGGGAAAAAGAAAATAATAGCACGTCTAATAAGTTGGTCAAACAAATTTTAAATACAAAATTTTGTAGAAATTCTGGTTATTGCTCTCTGCTTGTAACATACGGTGCAAGCAAAACATGCCAAACCTGACAACGATATTAGTGAGGTCAGAGGCATCGCTCGCTACTCATGCCAAAGCAATTAAAGGCTCACCTCCCCGCACCACCCGTGCATTTCCCCTGACACCCTACGACAGACTGATAGGCATGGCGAACCATTAACGATCATAACTTAGAAGGAAATAATTATCCCATAGACACGTAATTTTATAGGGAACTTACATCAAAACAACTTACATATTTCGGTAAAGTGAACCCAGACGATCATGTAATATACAATTTTGTTGTTATTTTATATAAACAATAATATATAAATAATCATACGTATAAAATATTTAACCTGCATTCTATTTATATTTAGGCATTTATCTTACACAATAATGCATATGCGATTGTTACACATTGAATTTACTTTAGATTGCAGCTGTTATATTTTGTAGTTAACTTTTTATAAGACAAGTAAAGTTAGACAACTAACTTTGGTTTGGTTTGGTTTAATGTCTTGAATTATGATATTGTTTTGAAGTACCAGACATAACTGGATTTAATTATTTACTGTTTTTATTTACGTCGACTATTTGTCTTTTGCCTTTTCTTGGGCTGAATAAAAAGAATTAGTGTAAGTATTTCAATTGGTAGGAAATGCCAACCTTCTTCTCTACTGAAATACAAATTACAAAATATCAGATAAAGGAAGATACATGAATGATAGGTATATAAGAAATCTATGAATTAATACGTCTGTTTTCACGCATCGTTTTGTCCCTATCCCCTGATACCCTCCTAATATCCCAATGAAATAATCTATAGTAAAAGCTCTTAGTGATAACATCGACTGCCAACTAATTTCGACCATCACGTTTTTCCACTAATTTCGACTACCAACTAAGAAAATGCTTATTTTCTTTTGTATAGGTACTTTAAAACAAATACATAATATGTAGCCAAGGAAATAAAACCTTACCGTGAGTCTAAATACTCCTTTTATGTTAATTAATAATCACGACAGGTTCGCTACGGACCGGGAGTGTTCGCGGCGAGCGGATATTGTTAGTTCCGCCAGCTGGGCACGGGCGGAGACATCTCGCTAAAATATAACTCCACAAAACAACTTCCCATAACTTGCTACAGCTGACAAATAAACTTACTTGCCACAAATTATTGCTACACATTTTTCAACCGCTGAAGTATCGTATTATTGTTCAGACTTAGTACTGCTTCACAGTCTAACTGTCTCGGTGACGCAAAGGTAGTTAATACTACAGCTAGTAGCTACCTCATACATATGAGGTCTCTGGTACGATATTATTATATAATTTGGTATTTAAATTAATTAAAATTAAGTATTTAAAATTTAATAACATTTTACTACGTACTATCAGAAGCTTCGTGTTACATGTCAAGAGTGGCATTGAAAGACACAGATACAGTGTGGCTTAAGTAACAATATTTCTTTTAGCAATGCGCTGAATAATGTGGCTTTCATACTTACTTAAAACCAATAGTGTTGTAATCTATAGACGAGTTCTTTTAATCAACGAGTACATAGTTGTATTTGTTTTTATGTGTGTATGTTGTCATCTTAGTAACTCTACTAACACGGCTACGGAATAGATAATGAAGGTATCTATTATGTGAACATGGCAACACACACATGTCTAATTTTTAACAAAGTACAACGTTTACCTATCCTTGCATCTTAAAATAAGATTACACAAATAAAAGTTCTGCTGTTAATAATTAAGAAACTAAAACTGAATGTTTTAAAAGTTGGTTTGGAGGTAATACATCTCCTATTAAATTACGTCGTGAAACTTTTTTAAGATTAAAACTTAAAATTAAAGGATTTAGATGATCCTTTGGCCCAAAAAGTACTTCTTAAGAAGCGACGGTTATTACGGCGAATAGTTGGGAAATAGTCACGAATTCCAATTGTGACTATTGGAATTCGTGACTATTTTCCAACTATTCGCAACAAGCATGCAAACTTCGATAATGTGACTCGAGCCTTTATAAATGACCTTATTAGTTCTATTATTTTAATATTGACAGTATCTTCGTGCATATTATTCGAAAAATATAATACTCACGTCGCTCGTTTCAAAAAGCTGAATCACATGATGATTTGTCGCGGCGAGGTGTGAAAGCATAACAATTAAACAAACATTCGCATTTATAATATTAGTAAGGCTTTTTCACACAATAGCAAGCAATCAAAAGGAATCTTTTTGTGCAAACAGTATCAAATCAACAGTATGCAAAATAAGGGAGTAATAAATACTTTAGATTTAGGTATAAAGTCTACGTGGGTTTGTAGTGGAGATATCTCGCCATCTCCTTCGTTTTCGGTTACGTCGCAATTTGTATCGTGCCTCCTTTTTCTGTCATTTGACAACTATCACTACTACCAGATTTAAAATCCTTGTACCTTATTAATTTTGAAGTAGATTTAAAACATTATTTGTAGGTTAGAGTTTATGTAATATAAATAATTCACATAAGTAATAAAAAAATATGAGTCAACTACCCTATTGCTAGTTGATCGCCAGATATGCCTAATATATTTTTATGCAACTGCGGGTCATGACAATTACTCCTGCAACTTGTTATTTCACTTAAATGCAGACTTTTAAAGCGTTCCATTCAAACCTTGACCATACTACCCATTGAACATTCTATGCCTTGACATAGAAGAATCTGTCAATAATTTCATTTATATAGGGTCACAATAATATCTGCCAATATAACGCTTTATTAGGATTCCTACCGAAAAAAGTGGGTTCCATTAACAAACCGTATAAAATAGTAATGCGCTTTATCGCATTCTAATGTTTTTTGCTGTGGTTATTGATTCAAATGTCTGTCTGTAGCATACGTCAACAATAGTCTCGGCTCCTTCAAAACCGAAGACACTACCAAACCTTCGATAAACCTGTGATAACATTGGACTGTGATCATGGCATTACACTGCAGAGCAAAAACTTCTACCCTCCCACAAATTTGTCCCGCGGGACAGATAGACTAATACTAATTGTACCAATAGTCGTTCGAGTCAAATCAAGCTTGTCGTATTATTTCGAATATTTAGTCAGAAATCACATTATTATATTATATTGTCTCACGCCTATGTCACTGGTGTATTACACTCACATTTCGCCAGCTATACTCCATTTGGTTAGGTACTTAACTAAAGGTAAACAATCTTGATGTGTATTTTTATCTAAAAACTCAGTTTAAAAATAAAATTCTGCTAAAGATCAATGTAAATACAACAATAACGATTACTAAATCAATTGAACCGTTAGTTTAAGCAGTAGTTTATTTGTTTAATATGTGCTTGTGTAAAAAGTCACATAAAGATCGTTTACCTTTAGTTAAGTACCTAACCAAATGGAGTATAGGCATTTTATCCTACGTAATAAGGAGCGAGCCTATTGCTTAATACCTATAAAGCAAGCTGCCGAACTGAGGATTTACAAACGTTAGTCTATGTATTTATGTACAAAAACGTAACTAATTGGTCACTGACATGATTGGTAAAGAACTGTTTCAAAATTATAATTTCTGTTACAGCTGGGAATTTACAGATATTGAAACAGCGGACACACATGCCAAAACTCGGAATAAATACTTACGACAAATTTTTCTTCCTAAAAATATCAAACCCGCGCTTTATATAGCCTAGCAAAAGTTTCTATAAGAAAGAGACAACAATGAGTACAGTATTTTTGTAAAACATATTATGTTTATTAATTTTAGTTTGGCATATTTAGGTATAACGATATACAAGAAATATCTACTGCTGCCAAATTTTTGTGGCCAACAATGTACCATCAAGGATTTATTGCGGAAAATCCTGAAATAAATTAACCCAAGAGTGCTGATTGGTTTAGACGGATTTATTGGAAAAATAACATTTTATGCGGCCGCTTGAGACTCTACCTGCGAACGAGATACAAAAAGGGCCCTTTTTAGGTTAATGAACCTTGACTGGCTTTTAGCTAAGATGACTGCTTTTTCTGTTTACACCGATCTCTTTCAATAAGATTACGCAATGTTTATTGCTTCGGTAACTTTACGAATCCTTACACTTATTATCTATAGGTAAATACATAAAAACCAATGTCTATTCTTACATTTACCTGTCTACATCATTTATGCAATTGCAGTGTAATTTCAGAGTTTGTGAAATCGTTGAAAACGCGCACGAGAAAATTACTGTCAAGAAAAACTAAAATTGGGAGAGGCAATTTAGCGCTTGGCGGGTATTAATTAGCATATTAATTAGAGGGTTGCATGTAAATTCAACAAGATTCTTTTATCCTCTAAATTCGTATGCATTAACTCTCATTTAAAACATAGGTACTTCAAATATGATAGTCCTCAAATATTATTCGTATAATCGTAACAACTGTGAGTGTAACATGTACGTCTCCTAAGAAACACTAACACGTCTAACACGTCTTTATATTCTGGTCATTATAGTCTACTTATTACTAGAATTAAGCCCATGTGGCCGCAAAACCGTGTCTTCCACAGATAACGAGCGAGAGAATTCACCTAATAGAGTCCAAGTAATGTGCCCTGTTGTAATCTTCTCTAATCCACTGCTGGAGCGATGAAAGAACACTTATTTTTACAATGTAGAGGTTTCATAAGAAATGCTTTTGTGAGCGCCTTCTATTAAGTATCACACATGCAGGATTAAAATGGATTTTTACCAAACAACCATTGACTGGGCAGTCAATGGTTGTTTGGTATTATTTAAAACGTCGGGAAATAATTTTTGTATGCAGTGTAACAGTACTATTTGGTCATGGTATAAGGTCGACTTAGACCTTGAGCTAAATAGACGTGAGTTTAGGTATGTATGTACGAATTCTTTATAAAAATGACACCTAAAAGAAACTCACTGGTACTTTTTGTTTTCATTTTGTTTTCACTAGAAAACAATTTTGCAGTATTTAACTAATCTTGTCTTATAAGCACCATAAGTTTTCATAGGTCTCAAGGCATCTCAACGAACGCCAGCGAAAGTTAGTGGAGACACTAGAAGCAATTTAAAAATACCGAAAATGCCTACAAACTAATATGTATAGTTGGTTTAAAAACTAAAGCCATAGACCCTCTATAGGAAGTTCAGAAGACACACAAATATTTTATTGCAATGGTAGAGACCATTACAATACTTAGAGAAGTATGCCACAACAACACAAATAAAAAAGTGAATCCACGAAACATGTGCATAAATATTTGACAACAGGAACTAAAGTAGAACGACAATAAAAGATATATATTTCTTCCCGATTTTATTACCCATAGTAATATCACAGCTGTTAATCATGTTTTTAACCCCCATATAAAAGAAGGGAGGTATTGTATACGTATGCATCGTCACGGTCGGTCTCCCTTTTGAGCTTCGGGCACGATGACTCTATACAAATATGAGATGTTTCAAACCGCACCGGATTGTGGCGGATTGTATAAAAGAGTAACATATGACACTGTAATAACATGTCTCTTTTGTCGACACAGCGTTCACACACAGACTGACATGGTTGTGCGTTCTAATTTATTTCTATTTTAGTTCGCAATTAAAACATTACAACCGGAGTGCGTTGTGTTTTACGCGTACGTTTAAGTGGGTCGTTGCTAATTATACGGTACTAGCAAAAATAAGTCATCCATAAATCATGTCACAGTTGCATATGGTATATGTAGTAGCTCTTTGCTGCGTTACCCCTGGCAAGTAAGCGTTACGCAAGCTTACACACGTAATGTTCCATTCCATTCCTTTTATCCTGCCTTTAAATCCTTTACTTACCTATTGATTGGCAGCGGCTCCCCAGCAGCCAGACACAATAGGTTTTCTAGGTCTGGCATTCAAACAAGTGACACGGTAATATGGGTCAATAACAGTTCAGATTATTTTAAATTGCAATTTATGCTAATACAAACGGAACCGACAGACGATATCCTGCCAGAAAGTTAGCTTGCCTGATATAAACATTTCCTAGATCCCGATCACAGCGCCGCGCCACCTACCGGGTCCAATTGTAAATCTAAACAATCCAGGGAACCACACAAAGACAATAAAAATTTACTGTAAAATTGGTCCAGCCGTTTAGGAGAAGTTCAGTACAATAGTGATTGGATACACAAATACAGAAGCATTATTAAAATAAAGATTTTAAATCGTCAGAACTTACTAAATCTTATAGTACTAAAGATTAAAGCTTTCATCGGTTTCAGCAAACTGACGTGGTTTTGTATTCCGTCCATATAGTACCGTTTTAGTTCATAAAGTTTCCACGAGAAGTTTTGTACCAAACTTATACTACAACCATATAGCATTTAATCTATACTAATATTATAAAGCTGAAGAATTTGTTTGTTTGTTTGAACGCGCCAATCTCAGGAACTACTAGTTCGATTTGAAAAAATATTTTAGTGTTGGATAGTCTGTTTATTGAGGAAGACTATGGGCTATATAACATCACGCTACGACCCACGGGCGAGGCGCAGTAACGATAAACGCGGGTGAAACCGCGCATCTAGTAACTGTATAAAGTATCAGTTTTAATTGTGTATGCAGAAGTAGCGAATGACGAAAGTTATATCGCAGTCTCATCTTGTCGGTTATGTTGGTTGTTATAAAGTTTGAGCTAACAGTTCACTATAAGTTTCGGCATCAAGGAACACGGACACTGTTCTAAGTGTTCTAACGGAAATATTACATAACGCAGATATGTTAATAATTCTGTTATTCATCCATTTTGGATAAGAGTATACGTATACGTGGCCTCGTTGTTGTTGTTGTTGTTGTGTTTCGAGTTTCTTATTAAATTTTGTCTTGTTAGTCGTGGAGAAGTTTCCCTATTCATATTTCGATGCCTAATTTAGGCAGGTACTAGGCGTACTACTGATGCAGCAATTTCTTCTTGTGTTTTAAGTACTGTTTCCTTGCGGTAGTTATTAGTTAGTATTGATATATATTCTGAAGAAGAATAAACTTCAATGTGAACTATTAAATATTATAATTGACTGTACGAATGGCGCAGTGGGCAAGCGGTAACTTAGCCGCTGCCGCCGCGCTGAGTTGTAGGTTCGAATACCATGAAGAACAATTATTTTCGTGATCCACAGAGAACAATTATTTATGTAAGCCACAAATCAAAATTAACTAGAAATCTTATAAAGGTTCTGTTACTTGAAAGGACCACAAAGAAATCAAAGCACAGAGTACTTCACGTGGCGCTTCTAATAAAGACGAATCTATTAAAATTTGGGCTGAGTGAATGTGGATAGGTACCTCACGCAATCAACACTGTCACTTCGATAAAACAAAATTAGAAATACAGTACAAAACCATAATTACGTGCACGACTTTAAAAAAAGTAGAGTTTGGCATACAAAAAATTAGATAAACCAGTCGAAATTAGTAGAGAATATAACTCTATGTAAGGATTTACATAGAGTTGAATGAGATAGTAAAATTAGTACGTAGAGATAGCTCTAGCTAATGATTTATGTAACATATACTGTCTGGTAGAAAGTTTGGCGACGTACCTATGTAAACAATCAACAAAATTAGCCGGCAGGGCCGCCGGCTAAATCTTTATTTTCCTACCGTAGAGACCTCGCGGCAGTCTTGGCCTATCAACTTAATGAGAAAAATATTTGCTAACGTCTGAAAATAGAAGGCGTATTGAATAAATATAATGATTGGCAACTAATAAAGCAATTTTTATATCAAATATTTTTATTAGAGGTATTTTTATAGCGAGTTACCGTAAGTATTTGATTACTATTGATTGGCCATGTGCTTAGAGAAGATGGTAATAAAATTATCGAATATTTGGTTCTTGTAATGTGTAGTTTTTGGAAAAAGAGAACTTGTAAATAAATTTAGTCAACCTTCACAAAATTAGTTGTATTTATACAATATCCTAACTAATATTACAGATCGCGCAGTCTATGATGGCCGGACTGAACATAGCGTCTCCGAATTGTTGCGCATGTACAGTCTGTCAGTCAGTACGGATTGCATCCCCCCCCCCCCTCCCCTCACCAAAGAGACCTAAAACTTTACAACTGCAACGCCACTCGCGCAATGTTCAGAACGGCCATCATACAGTGCGCGATCTATATAAGTGCGTAAGTGAGTTTGTTTGTGCTTGTCCTTAACTACTTGACCGATCATCATGAAATTTCGCATACACGTTGTCAGGGGAACAGAAAAGGGTACCTTTTATTTAGAATAAAGTATTGTTACTAACCTAAACTACATTTACGCGAGCGTAGCCACGGGTAAATACTAGTATTTCATGAATTGACACTACATATTATAAAACAAAGTCGCTCGCCGCGTCTGTCTGTCTGTTCGCGATAAACTCAAAAACAACTAAACGGATTTTTATGCGGTTTTCACCTATAGATAGAGGGATATAATGAGGAAGGTTTATATATAATTGTTGGTTTTTTACTATCCGTGCGAGACCGGCGAGAGTCGCTAGTTACTAATAAACTATTTCCCGTGACATTCGTCCACATTTCTTTCAAAGGTAGCCTATGGCCACCAAACTATCTCACAGCTTAAAACCCAATGCACTAAGCTGTGACAATGTAACAAACAGCCAGAGATACTTCCCTATCCAGGTTATTAAATAAAAATAATTCACATACATAAGTGAAGATAAAAAATGTATATAATGTCAGACTACTAATTGTATTATCTAAAGTTATTTGCGTATCGCAAAGTTATTCTCGTCGACTAAGAATTATAGAAACAGAAATAGCATCGCCTGCACCTCTAGTTTAGCCGATTATTATTATTTGTTTTTCTTTCGTAATATTTTCCATATCATCCAATCTAATACATATTTTTAATTATCTTACTTTCAAACAACCAAGTATATTTAACAAGCTGATCTCACATTATTGCCCAAACTTCATCTAACCTTTAAAAACATAGAAAATGTTTTAACTGATGCATATATTTTATAGCAAAGATTAAAGTCGTTGTTTCTGAATTATAAACTATCTGCCACGAAATTTCTCTGATACAAATCATATAGCACGGATATTATCTATGACCGCTGCGAGGGATCAAATAGGAGAGCGAGTGTGAGTGACGGAACCCACTCGAAGCCTCTTGTCGACTTGCTGAGATTTCAATATACCAACCTCCGCAGCATCTCAGTTTATTACGGCCAAAAAAATTTACGGTACTTTTGCCAACGATATGCAAATACCGCGCAATGTACGTAAAAACTTTCATATAGTTAAACACCTGTGTTTTTTAAGTATAAATATAAAAAGTAGGTATAGGTAGATATCTATATTACGCAGTAGTCTGCGTAATATAGATATCTACCTATATTTTTTGCTGTTAAAACTATTTTATGACATAGCAGTTTGAAATTTAAAGAATTGTTCTCATGAAATTATGGCTGCTAAAATATATCCAATTGATACGGCGACAAAAGTGATACGAATATAAAATTGGAAGTGGGAAATAGCAATTTTAGACTGGCATTCATTTTACATAACTTCACAAGTATATTGAAATTAAACTACTATATACGGATTTTATCGCGTTGTTTATTTGCCACTTTATACAATAATTTTGAAAATTGTTACACTACTACTACTATTAAACTTTACTAATTTTAAGCTAATTAAATTATTATTAAAACTATTTAGATTTAATTTAATTTTACACTTTTCCCGACGTTTACACAAGTATAATCCCGTAGAAGCCAATGCCGTGTAGTAGGTAGAGCTATACAAAATCCATATAAATACTCGTAAATACTTTAATGAACTACGTAACTAAAACCAAACCTTTTTGATATAGTTCTAATTGATGTATAATTTTAATTAATTTAGAAATCCAGTTTTACCTACTACTGAGAATGCTTTCATAATTTTGATTATAAAGTTGATGAAAGGAAGAGTTGGAGATACGTATACATACATATGTATATAGATCAAAAATTACTTTTAAAGTAAAAGTAATGCTTTTAGATACATTAAGTCTAATGTATATAAATGCATTGAAATGTTTATTTAAAAGTAATTTAAATTAAATTTTAAATTTAAGTAATTTATAAGCTAAGTCTATTTTTATGGCACTTCTTTGATAAATGATAGGTACCTTGCTACTACCATAAACATATTGATTTCTCATAATTTATCCTGTAATCTCTTCCTTGTCGACCCAGTGGAAGTAACTTTCAATCAAACTTTTACGTTCATTAAATCATTACCGTTACTTAGTGACATAAATTATGACGGAAGGTACCTATCATTTATCAAAGAAGTCCCATAAAAAAGGACTTAGTTTATTCGACGCAATTCCCCTTCTCGAAAGAATTTCTTAGTTGGTTCACTCAAATGATAAACGTAATTTCACAGTGCGCGTTCGTGTAATCCCTGATAAAGCTGGCCAATAAACGTAGTAGTCGGTTTGTTTAAGACATCCAAGATATAGGGCCGGTCCTCAGAGAGCAATCACGAAGAAAGGTTAGCCGCAGGGGTTTCTTAAGCCGCTCACAATCAAATTTAGCTGCATCTCAGCCGGGTTAATCGAGGATTAGGTAAATACGGCCGGATACACTGATGGGAAAATCACTTCGTTTTACCAGCATTGCTTAAATAATGTAATAAAATTAATGTCGCCGTAACGAAACACAATGTCAACGATTAATTATAATAATAATAATAACGATTTCATTTAGCGTGGCATAGACGCATAGATAAATACCTTATAGACTAACATACATAAAATTTGTGTTAGTATTTATATAACTTATTAACTATGTTAGTAATGCTTCACTTGCACTCCGTTGTTGTGCTTTCATGTGGCACTTGTCCGCGGAAGCGACGGAACACCACACCCTTCGGCCAAAAGTCCTTCTTCATAAATACATGAAGAAAGCAAGTTGGTACTCGCACCACGGACGCCTTGAAGTTGATGTTGCGACGCGACTCCAGCAGCTGCACTCTTGGCATGTACTTGGACTTCTGGCGTACATACTCCGCGATATCCTATAATGTAAGGTCTGTGTAAGTAGTGGCAATGTTTTAATAATTAGCCCCTTCTTCCGTTAATATACGATGCAAGTTGATCCTGCATGGTAATGGGCGCCATATCTGCGCGAAATTATTTAATAATAATAATAATATTTATATATAAAGTACCTTTAAATATAGTTGATATAGGTTATTCTTTATGTCGTTGTTTTATTAGGTAGGTACCTAATCTTAGCTTAGCTTGTCGTAACACAGGGATTACACTTACCTAAATAATAGGCTGGGAACTGTCCGAAATTAGTAATTAATTATTGTTAAAGCAATAGTTATTATGTTTTTGAATAATGTACCTAATCCTTTTATGGTTTATGTTACTTTTATGTGGTGGTTTTAATATTCTTCACGAGACGATTTATTTTATACAGCTGAATTAAACTTTTATATATCAGAACTGTAACTAAATTGAATAATATTATAATTTTTACAAAAACATATTTCATCAGTATTTTTATTTTGAGCAATATTGTCCGAGCCCCAATCGTCATAATTGTTCAAAACTTCGGAAACTTCGAATGTGTAGAATTGGTATGATTAAGCAACAATTGTCACAGATATATTAAAACCTTATTATTCTCAGTTTCTTAAAGTGTAACTTATAACAAAAGTTACTATATACTTCGATACATTAAGATTGATTGAGCTAATAAAAGATAGAAAACATGATCTTGATCATGAAAATACATTTTCAATTAAAGTTGCGACGTGTAAAACACCTACGTTTAAGCTAGCAAGTAAGCACCGAACTGAAAGTATTGAGTAAAATTTAATTAATAAACAGAGTATTAAGGCAGGCTATAAGGTTAAGGTTAAATATGTTTGTCTGAATTTACTGCGTCCTAGAAACTATTAATGAGCTAAATGATTATCGGTCATAATAAATAAACTGCCACACGACTGCCACTCTTTACACATGCATCAACATGCACGTATCGGATGACGTATTATCAAAGAAAATATAAACTAATGAAGGCCTCATTCAAGGTGACACGCATGAAAGATTAACACAAGGCCAACCGATTAAAGCTCACGAGGCGCCAATCAACTTGTCAACTTTTGAAATATGATGATTTAACGCCCTTGGCCGTTAGGTTACCTCTTCACAAATTTTTTTACCTCGGCAGTGTGAAACACCAGCATTTCAAAAGCAGTCATAAACTAAAAGCATTTTCCACAATGGCTTATTACACGAGTTACAATTTATTTCCTACTACTGCACCAATACCAAATGGTTTTCCTGTTCAGATAGATGCAAAGCCGAAAAATAAAATTATCTTTTTGGATGTTACTCCAGCTCGGACGCCTGCAAAGCCAACCTCACCAAATGCTGTGGCCCCGATGAGAAATAATCTTGTTGATGACAATTTCTCTAATGATATTATCTACGAGAATATCAAACCGGTGTTTACTATTTTACGAATAATGGCCGTTTTACCAATTACAAGACCTACTGCTGGCTTGAATCAATTCCAAATCGCTACCCCGTCGATGTTATATTCCTTTCTGGTGTATTGCTCTCTTATCAGCTACGTGTTATATCTATCTCTCCACAAAGTCCAAATTCTACGAACCGCTGAAGGAAAGTTTGAAGAAGCCGTTATTGAATATCTGTTTACTGTCTACTTGTTCCCGATGATCGCAGTCCCGATATTGTGGTACGAGACGCGAAAAATTGCTGAAGTACTCAATGGATGGGTTGATTTTGAGGTAAGTCTTTATTGCCTATAAGCCATTCCTAAGACTTTAGTCGTAGGTATCTCTAGAAAACTATTGTTTCTATGTGTTTCCTAGTGGGTTAAGATAAAATGAAATTTGTTATGAGAATTACAAATTTCATCAAAATACTTTCGTTTGGGCGTTATTAGTAACAAACATCTATACAGGACCTTTTCCAAGCATTTGACATAGTTTCTGTACCCATACTACTAATAAAATTGGAAAAACTTGGCATTCGTGGAACTGAACTCAAATTTTCCAAGATTATTTGACTAAACGTACACAACAAATTAAAATTGAAACGCATATATAAGTGACGAGCTGTTTATAACTTTTGGTGTGCCTCAAGGCGGCATATTGAGTCCCACATTGTTCAAAATCTACATAAATGATCTCTGTAAAATAAAGTTACCTAATACTGATATACATATATGTATACGCCGATGACACAGCAATACTTGTGTATGGACCGAACTGGAATATGGTAAAACCCACAGCTGAACTTGCCCTAAATAAAGTAATGAAATGGCTCAACTCAAATTCACTAACATTAAACCTTAATAAAACGGTATACATCCCTTTTTCAATTAGAAGCAACACATCACCATCCCTCAATTACTCAATAGCTTTACACTCATGCCCTGACCCGTCGACAGCCCGTAATTGTGCCATGATTAGAAGAGCAGATAGTGTTAAGTATTTGGGTGTTCTAATTGACAATAAACTAAGATGGGATGAACATTTAGACATCCTAAGTATTAGGTGCATACGACTCATTCATGTCTTTAAGTCTCTTAGAGACTCGGCTAGTCTTGAAACGATGAGGATGGTCTATTACGCACTGTGCCAATCGGTTTTGGGGTATTGTATCTCTGTATGGGGAGGAGCAATAAAAACAGGCATGCTTAAGTTAGAGCGAGCACAGCGAGCCATACTCAAAGTAATGATCAACAAACCCTACAGGTATCCTACAGCACATTTATACTCTGATTGTAAGGTTTTAACTGTTCGTCAATTGTTTATACTACGATGTGTCCTTAAGACTCATACGACCACTCAGCCATCCGACCCATTAAAACGAAGGCATAATCTTCTTAGCAGCAAACACAAGACTACATTCGCTCAGCACTAATTCTACATACTATACACATACATTTACAAAAAAATACATAAACAACTTAATATATTAGATTTAAACACTCACTCGCTAAAAAGTAAATTATCCGATTGGTTGCTAGCCTAGGATTACACCGCCACAGAAAGCCTACTCTGCTACATCGCTTAATAAAAGTGTATGACACTCTCACACCCCCGCACTTAAACATACACACACACACACACACACATACATACATACACACACACGCACACTCACTCACCCACACACACACACACACACACACACACACACACACACACACACACACACACACATTCACACACGCATACGCATACACACATGCGCGCACGCACGCATGCACACACATTATTTTAATCCTTAATCCTTTTCTATGTTGATTTCCTAATTATATTATATTGAAGTCGTTGTACAAATCTTATTATTGTAAACTTATACCGATCACTGTCTCTTAAGACACAGGCTAAGCCTAGTTTAAGGGGCAGAGTAAATATTTTTTGTAAACAGATTTTTTACAATAAATTAACCTCCCTCGTATTTTTAGCTTGTAAGGAATTTGAAATTAAAATAAATGCATGTCCCATTTGTTATCTATAACTTTAACCAGTTTCACCGTATTATATTAATACTTAATTTGTATTGTAGTATAAATGTATCTGTAAAGTTGAGAAATAAATACTTGATCAGTGAAAATCAGTGAATACATTTTAATTTATAATACAAGTATTAATGTAAGATCCTTGTAGCAGTGAACATAAACAAATACATATAGAATCCTATTTTTCGTACAAATCTACAATTGCATGAATTGCGATCAGCGATATCCGGTGTAGTATATTTCTACTAGTAATGCGCTCCTTTAATAACGCTCAGTCGAACCTATTACTTCATCTTAATGCAAATGTAAACATAAAAATATACTTTTTAATTTACAGCTAGTCTACAAGCAACTATCAGGCCGCTCTTTACCTTTAAAACTATACAAGAAAGCTTTGATCATGGCAGTTGTCATACCCGTTTTGTCAACCACTACTGTAATTGTAACCCATATCACTATGGTGCACTTCAAGCCGATGCAACTCGTGCCATACGTGTTTTTAGAAATACTCACCTACATGCTGGGAGGCTACTGGTACCTCTTGTGTGAGACACTCAGCATCTGTGCCAATATCTTGGCTGAAGATTTTCAACGGGTGAGTCTCCATCTACCCATTTTTAAGACATCATAAGAAAGCCACTGCTATCAATTATATATCCCCATATCGTCCTACCATCGACAATTATAGTACTTTGGCATTTTACCCTGGATGTCTAATATCGGTTACCTGTTACAAAAACTATAGTGTTATGTGTGTCATCAATTTGGCTGTATATTTATATAATTTTTATTATTTTAGGCTCTTCGCCACGTTGGCCCAGCTGGCAAAGTTGCTGAATATCGTGCCCTCTGGCTGCGTTTGAGCAAACTCGCTCGCGACACAGGCGTGTCCAACTGCTACACATTCACTTTCCTAAGCCTGTATCTTTTTCTGATCATCACTCTGTCAATATACGGCCTTCTGAGCCAGATTTCTGAAGGATTTGGTATCAAGGATATTGGTCTTGCCCTGACGGCATTTTGTAGTATCTTCCTTCTATTCTTTATCTGTGACGAGGCTCACTATGCTTCTCATAATGTAAGTACTAACAGTTTTACACTTAAGAACAGTTCAATAACTTAAATTAAGAATTATAGAAAACTGACGTTAATTTACTGTACTCAGGTGCGAACAAATTTCCAAAAGAAATTGTTGATGGTCGAGTTGTCATGGATGAACACTGATGCTCAAACCGAGGTGAACATGTTCCTGCGAGCCACTGAAATGAATCCATCTGAGATCAGTTTAGGAGGATTCTTTAGTGTCGATAGGACTCTATTCAAATCAGTAAGTAATAAAGACATTACTGATCGTCGCAAAAAGGAATAATTCTCATCGTCCATCACTGTGAAAGAATTAAAAATGTCCTTTTTTAATCATTCCTCCCCAGTCTCATACTGATTCTAATCTGTCGAAGATTCATAATTATACAAGTTCTACCAATTACAGTTGCTGGCAACCATGGTGACATATCTGGTTGTGCTGCTACAATTCCAGATCAGTATTCCTGACGACAGCCAGAACCAGGCTGCCTCCCAAGATGAAGGTGAATCGTACAACGTGACGAGCTCGACAACGGAAGCATTGACGACTACCACCACCGTTATGACAACAATCCTCACCACACTCGCCAAGAAGAAAAAGAAACATTAATAACATCATACTTATTTTATGTATCTATTTTATGAATAAATCACCGATATCTTGCCATAACAAAAGCTTTAATTTATTATAACAATCTAGCCTAATGGGTTTTCATTAATGGCGGGTAGATGTTGAAATGAAATAAAACAAGCTGTATGTGAGGTATTACCTAATAAAATTATTTTTTTATTTGTATGGCCTATTTATGCCGTTTATTGTGGAATATGACATCGTTCAAATGCCCGCCTCGGCTTCTTACAGTGGCACGGATGCGAGTGGTCCAATTTTCAATTACTCTTCCGCATAGATCCGGCTGAATTTGAGCGATGACCTGTGTTATGTTCACCTTTAGGACATCGGTCGATTGTGGTTTATTCGCATAGACCTGCGACTTCAAGAAACCCCACAAGAAAAAGTATGGATCTAGACGACATGTGGCGCTACGTGCCACACAGCAGACGCCACAATTGACATTCTGCATAACCTATTTGAGGGTAAATTTATTTCTCGCAGGGCTGATGTGAATTGGCAACCAAGGTCATGCGATTTAACTCCCTAAACTTTTTCTTGTGGGGTTTCTTGAAGTCACAGGTCTTTGCGAATAAACCGCAATCGACCGATGCCCTAAAGGTGTTTACCTTATGGGCATCGGTCCATGCCCGAAAGATGAACATAACACAGACCATCGCTCAAATTCACCCGGATCTATGCGGAAGAGTAATTGAAAATTGGACCATTTGGATCCATGCCACTGTAAGAAGCCAGGGCGCGCATTTGAACGATGTCATATTCCACACTAAATGGCATATAATTACAGGCCTTTCAAAAATATTAATACCTCACACACAGTTTGTTCTATTTCATTTCAACATCTACGAAAAAAACCCTTAATGATCCTAGGTATATCTTACTTACAAATATATAATTCGGCAGCGTTTACGCTTTGTGCCCTGTAACGAGTGGCAACATCGCACAAAATGTCATATTTTAAGCTTTATTATAATTTTATTTATTTATTTGACCTATATTTTATAAATGTTTGCAATGCTCTATACAGACTGAGGTAAAAGTGTATCATAGATGGAATATAATTATATTTCTAGTCCTTCAATTGTGCACACTACGGATCTAAAATTTTCGTTTCAATATTTAAGTACACACGGCTACACATCAAGTTAGACACCCTTTAAACGTATAACTACGCTACATACAAAATAGAGAATTGTCGGAAAGGGACAGTGCATAGCGGTGTCGATGTAATGGTATGGATAGAGCGTAACAAAAATATAACGCACTCTTGCACGATTCGCAGCGTTCAACTTCTAATAGTTCAAAGTCCAAATAGTCTAGGTTGATGCGTCGCTGTGTGTACATTGTAAAAGGACTATGTACAAATATAATTATTTTATCACTTTCACTTTGGAGGTCCCTATAAGACTGGACGGACAGACAAACGGAGCGAAAGCTGAATAGGTAAATACCTAATAGGGTATCGTTGGCCTTTGAGTACGGCACCTTAAAAAGAATCCTATGAGCGTAATATAGGTATTTCTTTTTCTTTTGTGATTCCTTGACTTGGTATTGCCTCTGGGACTTTATTATTTAAGTTTCTGCTGTCTATCCGTAACTCTACCACAACTGTGATCATCCACAAACATAATATAAGAAATAGGTGACCACCAATCTAAATACATTGCAGCGAGATATCACTATGACGAGGCTATTTTATTCCATCCTTAACCCATTCATCGCCTTGCACCCACGTCGTGGGCTCACTATTGCCGCATTTGAGAGCAAGGGAAACCACGTCGAGGGCTCAAGTTAAAAATAATTTTGTCTTTGCAAATACACAATAAAAAATTAAAATAAAATACTACAGTATATTTATTTAAAAGATCTTCCTAGTGGCGGTGTTGGTTTTTAGATTTAAATATATTTGTTTTATTTATTTTTTTAGATAATTCTTACTAGATGCCAAGGAATCGCAGCGTGGGTTGTTTTTTTTTTTTTTTTTTTTTACTTGGGGGTATTCATGACGCATACCCCTCCGCGGGGGCGGGCGGAGGGGTTATGTCGGACTCGTCGGGGTAAAATAAGATGTTAAGATGATAAAGTACCTCCCGGAATACCGACTAAACCTACCACGGTGTTCCTCGACAAAACCACTATCGACGGGGCCGCGCGAATCACTTTCGCATGCGGTCGCGACCCCGCCGAGGTTTCGGCCCGCCGTATGAAACGGCAGGCCACTACACGAAAGACCTACCCTAAAGGCACTTCTACCACTCCCTACTGTCCCCCCTAGAGGGGAGACGGACTCGACACAGAGGCGCGCGTGGGAACACGCACGCCGCCTCTCGGACCTGGTGCTGAACGGATGGCGGGCAGGCCCACAAAGCCCGCCACCCCCAGGTCAAACCTCAGGGTGGCTGGAGGTCGTCCCGCGCCCTCCGGCGCCCGGCTCTGCGGTTGGGGAGAGGGTTCAAACGCTCCCTCTCCCGCTCCGCCACCTCCTTGATGGAAATGACTTCCTCACAAAAGGAGGCGACGGCGTTCCACGACCTCTCACTCCGGACCATAGACTGAACTACGGCCGGGAGCGAGAGGGCAACCAATCCGACTGCCGCGATCAATTCACGGCGCTGCGATGCCCAGGCGGGGCAAACCACCAAAGTGTGCAGCGCCGTGTCCTCAACTACGTCGCGGCAGTCGCCGCAGTGGTGACAACTGGGCGTCTCTTGCCGGCGTATACGACACAGGAACTGGCCAAAACAACCGTGGCCAGTCATTACCTGTGTCAGCCGGAAGGTGAGGGCGACATGGCGCCTCTCCAGCCACTCCTCAAACACGGGACTTACCGCCACGATCGTGGCGTGCCCGTCAGCGTGGGTTGTATGACAGGGATAGTAAACAATAATATTATGCAAACAACTTCAATGTTATTCACAAAATCAATTTACTTTAAGGACATTTTAAGCAATTATTAAATGAAATTTATATTAATTTAAATGTAATATCGATGATTTAAAGTTACACAAAGAAAAAAAGAAAATATAAAACAGTAGCACAATAGCGATGTAGCTGTCAATACATAATTATTTCGTAGGATTTTTTAGAAGAACTCTTGATGTCATAAGTTTCTATAGTGAACTGACAATATAATTGTTTGCAGAAGAATTAGAATTAGAATTATTTTAAGTGTTACTATTCTTCAAAATATCCAATATTTCCTTCATCTTATTATAACGTGTACTGCCGTGAAACTTTGACATCTCCAATGCTACAATTCTCCCAAAATATTCGTTACATTGAAATTGCTTTTCTGCACTCATGTTGCAACCTTCGTATTACGTCATAGTATTAATTTCTCTTGTTGCGTTAGTGGTATTTTTGTGGATATATTTATCAATTTATCTAGAATAGGATAAATCATCAAAAGGTTGAGAATCAAGTAATTCATCTTGCGAGACACAGGTTTCCTGGCTGTCTGTTGACACCCTGGTTTTCTTTGGCAAAGTTTCGTATTCTGTAGGTACACATATTCTGAGATTCGAAATTAACATTTTGCTTTTTGCTAATTAAGTTGCTACGACGTTTGGTAATCTTGTGCTGATCTGAAAAAAGAATAAGTATAAAGAAAATGAGTAAATAAAAGGGTGTGAATATGTTGGTTTATAAATACATTAAAAATAACAATTTTAAATGATCTTTCTAAAAAGGTTGACGATTTATGTCTCACAATAATAATAATAATAATAATCAAGACCTTGCTGCAAAAGGCAGTACTACTCGACAGTGCGCGTATTGTGAGGAGATTCCTCTCTCTGGGGCCCTAACCACCGGCAGCTTGGACCCTGTTCCCGTTGTCGGTGGGTCATTTCAGTTTTTATATTTATATTTAAAAATGTAATTATTAGAAAAAAAAGAGTAATAAAGAGAATAATATTATATAAACAATTAAAAATTATAATTAAAAAAGTGGCAACACCAGCATATGTGTCACTACAAAAATTTTCATCTCTATTTATTTTCTGTAAAAATATATAATAATTTGGCCACAATTTTGTTATAAAAAGCGTAATTTACTATAAAAAATCTAAATTTTAAAATAATATATCCATAAATAAAAATATCAAGCATATACAAATAGCAAACAAGTAAAACGATATACAATGACAAATCATGTCAAAATGAAAAATATATATAAATATATTAACATGATGAAAATAATGTAAATGATGAGACACAATGCTAACAAGAGCCAGGGCAGCAGCACAAACAAGACCCCCGGACTCGTCGCTCAGATCCGCCTCGCAGCCGTCGGCAGGGGAGAAGCCGGCCACCGTCCTGCTTGGGATCCCGAGGCCCGCCAGCCTCGAACAGGGCCCCCGCTGTCGGTGGTGATGTGCGCCGCATGAGATGGACAAGATCGATAAACGAAAACGTCATACGGGCATATTTTGCGGCTACAGAGGGAGGAACCAACCTCAGTGCGTATCGTAATCGAATGCTGCCTCTGTTTCAGGCTCTTGAACCAGGCGTCAACGTCACGGCACAACGACTATCAGATCAAGTGCGAGTTATCCAGCGCAGTCGGATGCTGGATGATAACGTATTTGATAGGCTCCGCTCAGAGTGTTTACGTACCAGTCGTGCCATTCACGTCCAACCTGATGTAACAACGTGTGGGGTTACGTCGTTGCCCAACAACATTGCCAGTGAGGATGTGGATGACATGACTACTAATGTAAGCATCCAGTACAATGACGAGGTAAGGGTAGCTTTGGAATGTGCGATTCGGGAATATCGGTACATTCCCCATACTATTAGGCCTTGACTGCCGCGGTTGCCTACGCATAGACAAAATATGGCAATGGTAGGTGCCCTTGACTCACTATTGCCTAGTTATTTAGACAATAGCGAGAATCTCGGTGATACCCATTCAATCCTGTATTGTGCTGCTGTGGCGGCCTGTCGTACAGCGGCGTCAAGTTCCCTCTGAACGGCACTGCTGTATGGCGAAGAGCTGCCCCGGCATGGAAATGCAGGATTGAGCGTCGTATCGCTGAGGCAAGGGCACTTATTGGTAAACTAATCTCTTTCAGGGAGGGTAATACTCGCCCTAGAGTGATGCGCTTTCTGAGCCGAGCTTTCTTGGGAACTGACATCAGCCCACAAGACACATTTCGGGTCACAGAGCGCATTGACTTCTTGAAGCAAAAAGTTTATGCGTGGGCAAATCGTTTGCGCAGATACAAAAAACGCGTGGACTGGTATACCGTCAATTGCACATTTCAAAGAGACCAGAGATGTGTTTATAGAAGCTGGGAACGATCGGATTAATGTGTGACTGATGGGCGGCTGCCGGATGTTGATACCACAAACACATTTTGGCGTAGCATCTAGTCGGTGCCCTTGGGCTACACAGAGGGCGATTGGATCCGTGATGTCGTGCGAGCGGCTGAACAAATTCCAGAGATGGAAGACGTGGTCATTGAAGGCCAGGATGTTACTAGTGCAGTCCGTTCGTTATCAAATTCGAAGTCTCCATGTCCGGACGGGCTGCATAACTTCTAGCTGAAGTGGCTACGTAGTTCGCATGCTCGCTTGGCATCGCAGTTTCAATCAGCCGTAGAATCTGGGTCGTTGTCAGATTTTATGACCACAGGAGTTACGCACCTGCTCCACAAAGCAGGTAGTACTCACGAGCCTGGAAATTATAGACTGAACACCTGTTTACCATCGGTCTATAAGCTTTTTACATCTATTCTGAGAGCCAAAATTTCGAAACATATTGAAATCAATTCTATTATATCGGCCTTTCAGAATAGTTGTAGGAAGGGGCTCGTGGTACGAAGGAACTACTCCTCATTGATATGGCCACTAGCCAACAGGCACAGCGTAATCGCAGGGATCTGGCGACATGTAGGATAGATTTCAAGAAAGCGTATGATTCACTGCCGCATACATGGCTCTTGAGAATGCTGGAGCTGTATAAAGTAAATAAAACTCTATGCGCCTTCTTGATGTTGTGTATGGGGCAGTGGAAAACGGCTCTTTACTATCTAAGGTGTCGTCAGACCCAGGCGAACAGCGACCTAATACAGATTAAGCGAGGTATATTTCAGGGTGACAGTCTGAGTCCTCTTTGGTTTTGCCTAGCGTTGAACCCTCTCAGTACATTACTAGAGGGTTCAGGGCTAGGTTACAGGTTAAGGAGAGGCGGTCAGGTCGTATCTCACTTGCTATACATGGATGATATAAAGCTGTTTGCCCGCACTGATTCACATCTGATAGACTTACTAAGAGTAACTGATTGCTTTAGTAAATCTATCAACATGGAGTTTGGTGTGGATAAATGTCCAGTCATGCATATAAAGCAGGGGAGGATGGTGGAATCTGAGAGCATTCAACTTTCAGATTCCATTTACCTAAGATCGCTTCTCATTACTGATACCTACAAATACTTGGGTATGTCACAAGCCTTGGGTATAAATGATGCAGACATGAGGCAATCATTGAAAGAGCGCTTCTTTGGTCGTCTGAGAAAAGTACTTAACAGTCTTTTATCAGGCGGCAACAAAGTGCGTGCTTTAAACTGTTGCGAAGTGCCGCTTCTTTTATACTCCTTTGGCATACTCAAGTGGACTCAGATAGATAGACGCCCTGGACAGGAAGGTCCGTACACTGTTGACGGTATACCGAATGCATCATCCTCGTTCGTCTGTGATGAGGTTGTACATCCCGCGGAAATGTGGGGGTCGAGGTTTTCTAAATGCCAAAACCCTCCATAACCGTGAGGTGTGCAACCTTAGAGAGTATTTCCTTCAGGCGAACGTGGGTATGCATCGTGATGTTATCGCAGTGGATAACGGACTCACTCCGCTTAATCTGGCTAAAGAGAACTGGCGCTGCCTGTAGTACTGAGTATTGACGACCGCAAGAGTGTATGGCAGAGCAAGGAGCTTCACGGTAGGTTCTACCAGGCCCTATGTGGGCCTGATGTAAACCTTCTCGCCTCCGTGAACTGGCTACGCTTCGGTGACCTCTTTGGGGAAACCGAAGGGTTTGTCTGTGCAATTATGGACGAAGTTATCAAGACGAATAACTACTGGAAATATATCCTGAGGGATGTTACGATTGACATATGTCGGGCGTGCCACCAACCCGGTGAATCCCTCAGGCATATAGTTTCCGGCTGTTCTCGCCTTGCTAACGGCGAGTACTTGCACAAGCGTAACCAAGTAGCCAGAATTATCCATCAGCAACTTGCTCTGAAATACAAACTTGTAGAGGTCGAGGTGCCTTACTACAGGTATGTAGCAGAACCAGTTCTCGAAAAGGACCATATCACACTGTACTGGGATCGATCTATTATCACGGACAGGACTGTTGTTGCCAACAAGCCTGATATTGTGGTAATAGATCGATCAGAGCGCCGTGCAATGATTCCTCATGATGGCAACCTCGTGAAAGCTGAGAAGGAAAAACAGTTAAAATACCTGAACTTAACACACGAGGTTGTCGATATGTTGGATGTGGACTCGGCAATCATTGTACCGATAGTTGTTACGGTGAATGGTCTAATAGCCAAGAGCCTCGACCAACATCTTAAGAGGCTCGCGTTAGGTGCCTGGGTCAAGGGTCAGATGCAGAAGGCGGTCCACCTAGATACGGCACGCATAGTGAGGAGGTTCCTCTCTCTGGATCCCTAACCACCGACAACTTGGACCTTGTCTCGGTGCCGGTGGGTCTTCATAATTTTTATATTTTAAATGTGTTATTTTTTATAAATATATTTAAAAATGTAATTTTTATTGATTAATGGTGAATAAAGGTGACAATAATAATATTCTACCACATACACATAACACCATCTAGCCCAAACTAAGCAGAGCTTGTACTATGGGTACTAGACAATGGATAAACATACATATATACTTTTCTTTTTGTAAATACGTACATATTAAGCGGTCTACACACCAAAGCCGCTGACCCGGCGGCACAGCCCGGCGGCTTAGTGCCGGCGGGTTAACCCGGCGGCTTCAGAATGTCCAAGCCGAACGACTTTGCCGGCGGCAATGCCGGCGGCACGACAGCCGCGGCATGTGGTGTTCTAGTAATTGCCAAATAGTCGTAGAGATTGGACGTGTGTGTACGAATAATTCAGAAGTAGTATTTTCAGATTGACATGGAGGAGGACGATAACAGTGATTTAATAATAGCAGTTTGTGGAGTTATTATCGGTGGATCCCTCAACACACGAAAGTGTTGGGTTAGGCCAAGTTTAATGAGTCGCAATAAATACAGTACTTGTCAAAGATTAAGTGATTTAAAGGAAGACGACTTGGTTCTATACAAACCCATTTCTTTTAAGACTTTCCTGTCATTAACCAGTACCGACTTTGAATATTTACTGAATATTGTTGGACACAAAATAGCTAAACAAGACACAAATTACAGAAAAGCAGTTTCACCAGTGGAAAGATTGTCTATAACGTTAAAATACCTAAGCTCAGAGGAAATTCTTTTAGTAGCCTGTGAGACGTCTTTAAAGTATCTCCTCAACTAATTTCAAGCATTATTCCTGAAGTATGTGATGCTTTAGTTGAAGGACTTTCAGATTATGTGAAAATTCCAAGGAGTCAGGAAGGATGGAGAGAAATTGCAGATGAATATTTAAAAAGATGGCAAATACCCAATTGTCTTGGGTCAATGGATGGGAAACACATAAAACTTCAATGTCCCCCAAAAAGTGGAAGTGATTATATAAACTATAAAAAATATTTCAGTATTGTGCTCTTTGCTTTAGTAGATGCTGATTACAACTTTTTGTAGGTACGCTAATGTGGGATGTCAGGGTCGGATTTCAGATGGTGGGGTTTTTAATAATTCAGCATTAGGTCGATTGTTAAATGATAATGAATTGAATATACCACATAAAACCCCTTTATCCGGAAGGAATCTACCAGTTCTAGTTGATAAAAAATAAAAGTGCCGACACTTCACAACAACAGAGAATGAATAAGTGATACGTCACTACTCTATGAAAGCCGGCGGGCAACTGACTGAGTGAGTGGAGAGGGATGCCGTCGGCATCGGCATGCTGCCCCGCCGGCTTGCCCGCGCGGGCGCAAGCCGGCGGCATGATTGTACAAAATAAGGCCGGCGGGTTGGGCCGGCGATCCGTGCCGCCGGGTCAGCGGCTTTGGTGTGTAGACCGCTTTATACATAGAAACATGAGTGATGACAGCGAATATAAAAAAAATTGTTTACTTACCCATATCTTAGGGTATATACCTACATTCTAACTAGAACACGGCACTAGAAAACTTCCAGGAATCTTATATCTAGAAGAACTATGACCATATTCCTTACAACAAGTGTTTTGTGTTAAGAGTACCTAATAATGCTGTATACCACAGACCCACGTCGCCGTCGTGGGCTCACCCCAGCGCATCTGTATTCACTAGTAAAATGTATGGCGTATGAAGCGTGTAAAAGTTATTAGGATGCGAATATGTTAACATATATTTGCTTCTTCATAATGCAATTTTATCAAAATAAATAATAGCATTGAAAAGCACATTTTGTTCATGCTACTTTTTTTTGCGTATTAGGTACATAATACAATAATGAAATTAATCAACTAGATACGCTATTACCAAACACAAAGTAGACCTAGAAATCCTACAACAATCAATTATTGTGGATTACATAAAATAAATATTAAATTTGCCCCGTGTGGGATTCAATTATTATTATATAGACGGTAGCAGCGAAGCGGCCACTTGGCGCTACGGGCATGTAGTCGCCAACATTGATAATATTAGGACAATTTCAATTATATTTTAATTGCACGCCAGTCGTTTCGACATTTCTTTGCTCAAATGTAGTAGTATTCGCTCTGCACTGCTTTGTTCTAGTACTATTATTTAGCTCTTGTTCCGAGGATTTGTGTATCCACTTATTACGCAGTTACGTCTATTATGCGTTCCATAGATGGGGAGTTAATACTAAACCTATGATAAATAAAACGTTCTACGGCACTTATTTTTTTATTGACATTTCTATCACAATGTACTTGTATTATAAAGAGTAGTATTATGAATATGATAGACGTAGTAGAAGTAGAAGTCTTGGACCAAGTAAATAAGTATAAAGTTATCGTAAAAATTGCTGTTAATAATAATAGTATCGATACTTTTCCATATAACTAATTTCATTTTAAACATTAATCTCAATTCATACACTATTTACGTCCATCGTCCACCTCTAGTGCTCTATACTCTGTGGTTGTCCTGTATTCAGATTCCAAGAGAATTTTCCGGATATTTTTACTGGTTCAAGAAGTAAACCGATTAGCTTTGAATGAATATACAAGTAAGCTCAGTATATCATATTGTAAGTACATAAAATAAATACTAAAGATGGTCGACTACAGCAAGTGGAAGGACATAGAAGTAAGTACATTGAATGTTACTTAAAACTACCGTTGTTTGTAAATTACGTAGGTATCTTAAACAGACATTCTTTTCTAGATATCTGATGATGAAGATGAAACCCATCCCAACATTGACACACCTTCTCTATTTCGATGGCGACATCAAGCGCGTGTCGAACGCATGGAGGAACGGCGCCGAGAAAGAGAAGAATTCACTCAAAAAAAGAACGAAAATTTCAGAAGATTGAACGAAACCAGGAAAAAGATCGCTGCAGCCAGCGGTCCTGATCTCGATTCGCTGAAAAAAACATTGGCTGAGCTTGAGAAAGAAGAAAAATCGTTAAAACATAAAGACGAAGAGCTAAAGAAAAAAGAAAAACAAACACCATGGAATGTGGACACGATTAGTGAGCCTGGCTTTACTAAAACAGTTATAAACTCAAAGCCTCCTAGGCCCAAGGATGAAAACCTAACAGAGGAGGAAAAAGAGCAAAATATGAAGAAATTTATATCACAAAATGAAAAGTTGTTGAAACAGTTCGGTATGTTGAGGCGGTACGACGACTCTCAGCGTTTACTTCAGGAACATGGTCAACTTGTATGTGAAGAGACCGCCAACTATCTTGTCATTTGGTGCATCAACCTGGAGATGGAAGGGGTTAGTGAACCATATCCATGACATGATTACTAGTTTTATTTTGAATACTTAAGTTTGCATGCTATCATTTCTAAAACAAAGGCATTTTCAAATGTTAGTTGTACATTTCAACAATTGATAGCAACAATTCTTGAACACATTGCACACTTTATAGCAAATCTTAAAACATTCAGCGCCATGTGTATATATCCTAGTGCAACTCTCACAGGCCAGTGGATCTCTGGTTATACACCGCGCCGAACATTCTTTTACCCCAGATACACCAAACAATTTGTGAGGGCCAGGGCTACAAAGTCATATACAAAATGGTCGGCCTGGTGTATATTCACTGATGCACTGGCCTCTGAAGTTGACTACTAAAGTATCTTTTTACTATTGTTCACAAATGAATAAAATTTAGTTTTATTCTGATATTTATCATATTTAAAAAAATTGCTTTCTTATCTCAGTGACATTTAGTTGCTCATTTCATATAGTTATTCTAACTTGAGTCATCACAATAAACATTATACAATTTCTGTAAGTAGTGGCCTCGGGGATCCTGATATAGAATAATAAATATAATAATATAATATTCTATCACATACACACAACACCATCTAGCCCAAACTAAGCAGAGCTTGTACTATGGGTACTAGACAATGGATAAACATACATATATCCTTTTTTTTTGTAAATATATACATATTATACATAGAAACACCCAGACCAAGACAAATATCATGCATGTAGTCTTGGGTTCAATTTTAAAGTATTATTGGGTTATTCTGTCAGGTTATTCTCAGTAGCTACAGGCCTACAGCTAGACCTACAGTCAAAACAGGACATTGAAGGGATCATATAACTCCAGACGTTATGTCGGATAGTTGCTAAAAGCAATATACACAAGTATGTAGTCATATTGATTGTCATATGTACGCTTAGAATTTTTAAATATGTACAATTATGTAGTATGGTATAGGTTATGCTTAAGAACTTATCCTTACAAATATTATAAATTCAAAAGTAACTGTCTGTCTGTCTGTCTGTCTTACCTAATCACAACTAAACCACTCAATTGCTTTGAATGAAATTTGATACAGAGGTAGTTTAAAACGTGGCAAAGGACATAGGCTACTATTTGTTTACGTAGATACCAGGCGGGCGAAGCCGCGCGCAAAAGCTAGTTTCAAAATAAATATCGATCAATCAATCAATCAGGCCACCGCAGTCCACTGCTGGACATAGGCCTCTCCAATTTTATGCCGCAACATCCAGTCTGCCGCGTTCCGCATCCAGTCTGACCCAGCTACCTTTTTCAGGTCATCGGTCCATCTGGCCGGGGGGCGTCCTACCTTACGTTTACCAAGTTACGGTCTCCACTCTAGGACTCGCTTGCTCCAACGGCCATCGGTCCTTCTACAGATATGGCCAGCCCATTGCCACTTCAGCTTGCTTATTCTGCGAGCTATGTCGGTAACCTTGGTTCTTTGACGGATAACCTCATTTCTAAGTTTATCCCTCAAAGAAACTCCAAGCATAGCTCGTTCCATAGCCCGCTGAGTGTCTTTCAATTTTTGGACTAGGCCTACCGTGAGTGTTCGCGTTTCGGCACCGTAGGTCATAACAGGTAGGACGCACTGGTCAAAGACTGGTCTTCAGGCACTGCGGTAAAGGCGATGAGAAAACTTGACGAAGCTTACGAAACGCTGCCCACACCAACTGGATTCTCTTGTCGATTTCTTTCTCGAAGTTGTTCTTATCAACTTGAATCACTTGTCTAAGGTAGGCATACTCTTAAACAACTTCGAGCATCGACCCAAAATCGGCCTCGGAATAACATATCTATTAAACATGATCTTGGTTTTATCCAAGTTCATACCGAGACCAACCCGTCGCGAGACTCCATTTAGGCCGTGCAGCATCCCGTTAAGCTGTTCCAGCGACTCTGCTATAATGACGATGTCATCGGCGAACCGTAGGTGCGAGATGTACTCACCATAATTCACATTGATTCCTTGCCAAGTCCAGTCCAGTGTTTTAAAAACATCCTCAAGCGCGTTTGTGAACAATTTGTGAGATATTACATCTCCCTGTTTCACTCCTCGACGCAGCTCTATCGGATTTGTTTTCTTGTCCTGAAACTGGACAATCATTGTGGCGGTGTCATTCAGGCATCTCAACACTTCTATGTAGCACCAATCAATGCGACATCGTTGCAGAGCATCCAGAACTGCTCAAGTTTCGATGCAGTCGAAGGCTTTCTCGTAGTCCACAAAAGCCATACGCAGCGGCTGATTGTACTCTTCGGTCTTCTGTACAATCTGCCGAACAGTATGGATGTGGTCCACGGTGCTGAAGCCATTTCGAAACCCGGCTTGTTCTGGAGGCTGGAACTTGTCAAGTTTTCTAGCGAGACGGTTTGTGAGGACTCTTAAAAACAACTTGTAGATGTGGCTTAAGAGTGAGATGAGTCTATAGTTCTTAAGTAAGGTTTTATCACCTTTCTTAAAGGACAGAACCACCGCACTCCCACTCCACGCCTGAGGTGTTAAGCCCTGTTGGATGACGGAATTGAACAGGCTAGTTATCCTTCAGAATTGTGATCCCGCCCGCTTTTAAGAGCTCTGTTGTAATTCCGTCATCATCGGGAGATTTATTATTCTTAAGCTGCTCGAGAGCCGCTCTAACCTCGCTCTGGTCGATATCCGGGATATCCTCGGTGTAGTGGCGCGTGAGTGGGGCTCTGTGGTCATCGCCGCTATGTCCCGAGGGGCTCGCCATCCGTGATGCGTACAGGTATCTGTAAAAACTCTCGACTTCGTCGAGTATCTCGAACTTTGAGGTTATGACTCTGCCATCGGTAGTCTTGAGTTTCGTCTCCCTAACTGCTGAGCGAAAACCTTTGACCCTCTATTTTGCTCAATCGCTGCCTCGATGAGGCGAGAGTTAGAGCGACGAAGGTCACGTTGCATCGTCTTTCGGATGCGTAGGTTCAAGACTCACCTATCCGACGAAGATGACTTGGTGGATGGCATTTCTCGTCGTTCCCTCATAAGTTCGAGTCTCGAGCGAGAGCTTAGACTCCCTGTTCTTACACTTTGTGGGCAACCACCTCCGAGATAGCTCTTGTAGCGTTCTGACCACTGTGTCCGTTTTCTTGTCAACATTGCATGTGGTTTCCAGCGAATCGAAACGACTTTAAAGTTCTAATTGAAACATTTCGGCGCCCAAAGCTATTTGGAGCGGTGTAGGTCGGAGAGCAGATCTCACCATTTGAACGCTCTCTACTTTGAAGTCTATATTTCGAGTGCCTCGGACAAGTCGCTGATCGCTGCCGTTATTGAACCTATTGATCATGGAGATATCTCTAAATATATGCTTCCGGTCCGTAATGATGAAATCTATTTCGTTCCTTGTCACAGTATCGGGGCTTTTCCAAATCCACTTTCGTTGAGGCTTCTTCTTAAAGAACGAATTCATTAAGAAAAGCCCCTGCGATTCCAGAAAGTTGACTAGCAAATATCGATAAAAGAAATAAAAAAATGATGATAAAGTTCTGTCGTTTTAAACGATATGTCTCTGTATCCGATGTTGTTATAGGTCGTATGATTAAGTAATTGTTTATATAGGTTTCGGCCGGGACCTTACCATACGGTCGTAATAACCGATCCGTCGTTATAAACGATGTCGTTATATTCGGTTTCGACTGTATAACCATAGTAAAAGAAATAAAGGTGTCTTACGCCTTTGTCTACACCCTTGGGGATGTAGGCATAGAATATACATATATATACAACGTGTCCCAAAATTCAACGATAAGCGGGCACCAAAAGGTTGTACCACTACTCAAGAAAAAAAAAATCATGCTCTTGATATTTTTTTTCATTACTAACGAAAATGCGAAGTCCTTAAAAAATGGACACCTCTAATTATATTTTTAAGTACCATTTTTCAAATACTTCTGTGTTTTTTTTTTGTATTAGCTACATATGTAACGTTACTATCCATCACAACCATTAAAAATCCCAGAATGCCTGTAGTTTTTACACAAAAATCAACCAAAATTATGTTTTCTTCTTATATTATGTAAGATTTAATTAGAACGAATTAAATTATAGTCACCCATTTATTAAACAGCTGAAATAAATAAAATGTATCATAACTCAAGGCAATAAGGTTTTTGATGCAATAAAGGCAATAATATTAGATTTATTGTAATATACCCATACCATCCGAGCATAATAAGGAGAACTAATTCATTAAATTAAAATATTTAAGTACATAAAAGTAACATTTTAATGATTATATTATTATCACGATTTAATAATCTAATTGGGGTGTTTGAGGTTGTGCGTTATATCTGTGACATGTTGTATATATACCTAATATACAAAGTGACGCAAATGTTATCACATTAACTGACATAATTATATACTACATGGTATTCTTTGATGATTTACAAATTATGAACCAAATGTATTCAGTGGTTTAGCCACTAAAATTATTTTTGTTTTAATACTTTACAAATTTTAGAACATCATGTAATGTCGAGATATCTGTACTTAGGTGTCAGACCGTAAAGGTAAAAACCGTAAAAACCGTTTAGGTAAAAAACCGTCCTATTGTATCGCGTCCGGGAATTTCTGGATCCTAGCAAGTTGACAAAGACGATTTCTTGGAACCTACGTTAAACGGTTAACGAGCTGGCTACAGTGCACGATTGGTTACAATGGTGTTCCAATATTTGTCTTATTTGATTTTATTTTTGTTCAAAAAAAATTCTTAGCTTCTGCGCAAATAGGTTTTTGTTTATGTTAACTGTTTTATATCAACCAACTTAAGGTAGTATATCATTTAATGTTATAACATTTGCGCCACCTTGTATGTTCCTTAATTCAATTTTGTTGAGTTCCTGCTTTCATAAGTCTTTTGTTTCATGTTGTATAATTTTACAGAAACATGACTTGATGGCACATGTCGCTCATCAGACGATCTGCATGCAGTACATACTGGAGCTGTCAAAACAACTGGATGTAGACCCCAGGGCTTGTGTCGGCTCATTCTTCTCCAAGTAAATATAAATATTAACCTTTACTGTATTTCCAGTACTGTTTGCATTCCACATAGCAAATTTTCTAAATATTATGGCTTCATATCTAGAATATACTTAATAATATTTTGAGTTCTACTCTTAAGGTACAAAACACACTAAGAAAAGTTAGGCTTTTACGACTCACTGAATGATTAATAATTAGTTATTTAACCTTTCAAACTGCCGTGGCACACCAGTGACCAGACAAATTGATTTTGAATTATGTCTGGTATTCTAAGAGTTGGCAGATTAACACAAAAACTTAACTAACTTAGTATTACTAGACATTGGAATACACAATATGAATAAAAAATATAATTAAAAGGGTACACTACCATTCAAAAGTTTGGTTTCACACCAATTTTTAAACAATATTAGGTACAAATATGTAAAATCACATTAACAAATGATTATTAATTTCGTCATTAGTGTCTTAGAAGCAACACTTATTCTAGGTCTTAATCAATAAGGTACCTTCTGTTATGTATAGTGTGACTCAATTCGAAATATTCGTTCTTATTAACCTTCTATGTCACAATTAGTTTAATATTAAAAGTTGAGTATAGTAAAGTGTTAGACTAAATAAATAATGTAACAAGACTAGATAAAGTGGTCACCTCGCTATAGTCATTGCACCAAGTGATGTGGGTTTGATCTCCACATGGGGCAAGATTTGTGTAATCTGCAAATAGTTGTTCCAAATATAGGTGCTCTTGTGTCCATTGTGTATTTGAATATTTATAAAGTCCCCATGCAAAACAGGATTTATTATTTATAACTCCTGTGTCGCTATATCTATATAATAATTTACTTAATCCAGCCTGGATTAAGTAAAATATTATGGCAAATCAATGACTGTACCTAATAATTCTTCTTTTCGAAACAGTCGTTTAGAATTGTAATTTGTGCTAATATTCTGAACTCTACATCCTCAAGATAATCAATAAGTATTTATTGATTAAAATTAATGTTTCTTGTACAGAATACTAGTTGCAGAAAAGAGCTACAAGGACTCTTTTGAAGATGAACTGGAGCAGTTCAAGGCTAGGATCAAGAAACGAGCGGCTGAGAAGATTGAGGAGGCTATTAAGGAACAGGAAGAAGAAGAAAGGAAGGCACGCCTTGGACCTGGTGGACTAGACCCTGTGGAAGTGTATGAAGAGCTACCTGATGTAAGTCTGAACTATTACTATTAAAGGGTATATTTGGTGCATTACACATATTCTATCTATACCTCCACTAATTGAAAATATAATTTATCTTAGCATGTTAAACTATAAATATAATTAAAAACAATCATAGATTGTACTGAAAATGCTAAAGGTAGGCAATTAATGGTATGATGAGTAATCATATTTAAATAATAATAATTACCATTTACCTTAATAATATTTACACTTTTGAATACAATGAGTTCAAAAGAACTTTTTTAATACTGCAATGAAAACATTGCAGTACTAAAAAATGTCTGCTCTGTGAGTACTGTAAGAGACTGTGTGTCTTTAGTTCAATGTCCGCTTGAGCAATATGTTATTATGTTGCCAAAAAAATCTATAGGCTTGTTCCATATTATGTGGGTCCTAAAACATAGCTGACCAGTCAGTAAGACATGCAGTCATTTCTGCTGTTATTATCTTGTTATATCAAATTAAGAGTTTAGATTAAATAGAGATATATAGTATCAAATCTTATTTGTGTTGAGTACATTTTCCTTTCCTTAAAATTCCGTTTTAACTATTTAACTTCTTATTACAGGAATTGAAGAAATGTTTCGACGCTCAAGACGTTCCATTGCTCCAAGCGACTATCGCGAAAATGCCAGAACAAGAAGCCATATACTACATGAAGAAATGTGTAGATGCAGGTCTTTGGGTACCTGGCAAGAACAGTGATGAAGAGCCCACCATGAGAGAGAACGCCGGTGAGCCGTCACAAGCGGCTGATGCTGCCAAGCCCGCTGTCAGCATTAACGATGTTGACTGAGAAACTTCAATTCTGTATGCTTATCTATATAGGCATTAATCTAAAAGATTGTTGGAAATAGAACCATAATTTTGGCGACTTTATGACAACCATAAGAATAAGCATTATGTTAGTATTAATTATATATTTTAAATTCGAGCTGGCGGTGGTCTATTAAAAGAGGAGGACTTAGCTTGTAATAAAGATTAATGAAGATAATGTTTTTTTTAAGTGCCACTGAAACGTAATTGTACCCCATATGCTTCATTGCAATAATTTACAGTACTCTTAGTGCTAATCATTTATATTTAACTTTTAATGTACATTTTATAAACAGAAAAATTGTCCTGAGTTTCTACAATATATCTTTTATCGCCACGTGCTTTGTTTTTTATTCGTAACCATTCATTTATGCAATAGCTAATACCATAGTCCTAATGGCGTGTTTATATCAATACAAACTAAACAGAAGCGTTTATAATCCATAGTAAATATCAAATAATTTATAGTATGCATTATAAATGTTTTTGTTTAGTTATACATACATATTTGAAGCCGCGGCCCAATGGATAACGTATCCAACTTGCAATCGAGTTCTTGGGTTTGAGTCTCACCCATCGCACTAGCGACGTGAACCCACAACTGACACAAACATACAAGCTTAGTTGAAAGAGTTAAGTCTGCGCCGAGCGTAATACGCGGTTGGACTGAATGACAGAGCTCTATATTCAAATCGGCGCGCGGCCGCCATAGTAAAATTGTATGGAGGATTGGAAGTGCTTTTTTGATAAATATGTTTCTTTATTGTCAACCAATAACTTAAATATTTGGGGCGGACAAATTGTAATATAACTATTTATGTTTCGTTTAAGCTGTAAAATAGGATAGATTTCTACTGTTATAATCTAAAAATCACGTAACACGAGCTTAGGTTTTTTCATTTTTCGTGCAAATTTACGTAATTTTGTAGGCGAAAATATTAATTATTTTGAGTTTTTTACACGGAATAATTGTAAACACATTTATTGTCATGGTAAATGTATATTTTTATTAAACAAAAAGTATTGATTTTTTCAACTTAACTGTGACCGCCTGTTTTGGCACATTTTGCTCGGCGCAGTCTTAAGGAGAATACTAGTAATTTGACAAATATGTTTTTAAAGACATGGCCATTATACCCGCCGTGGTGGTGTCGAGTATGACATTGGATCATCAGTGGTAGTATTTGTATGCATGTAGTATCTATCTATATGCCTCGGTGGCGCAGTGGTAGCGAACGCGACTACTTTGCATGAGGTGCCAGGTTCGGTTCCCGGGTCGGGCGTTATAGGATATTTTGGTCCAGAAATTCTCATTAGCAGCACGGAGTATAGAACTGTTCAGTAGATGGCATTAGGATCGCCTTCTCTTGTATAAAACAACGCCAAAGCTGGCAAAAAGTAGATATAATTTACCACTGCATAATATTGAAGAATAATACATGCAAGATGATAAAATTGATACATAATCTCTTATTAGTTTAGTCGTGATAATGAACTACTGTACCATTGCTTTGGTTCTAATCGTGAGCGTCATCATGTAATGTACTGAAATAGGATACTGAATAACCGATGCAGTAAATGGAATAGTCTTGGGTCACACAATAACGAACCTCCCGTTACATTTAAATCTAATAATTGATTATGGCGACTGACCAACAATAAATAGGTCCGATCCATTGTCCTGTAGATACCGTGAGGATTTCATACAAATTACAAAATGATGGTTACATTAATATAGAGAAATATGTTTGTTAGGAGCATGGATGATTTGCTACAGAGTTGATTTAACACTACTAGGCATGGGCATCTTCTCAGTATAAGAAAGGTTAGGCCTTAAACCTCCACGTTAGCCCAGTGCATCCGGCAGATTTCACATATCTTAAGAGAACAGTATTCCCACACAATGATTTCCTTCGACGTTATTGCATATTATAACTTTACACACATAACTTCAATAACTAATAGCTGTTTGCTGTGGGATCAAACTCAGGACTTTGCATGATACATAATTTGATAAGGTCCCCATTTTTACCTACGATAAATTTGTCTGTCGCTGCTGGTATGAAAAACATTATTTTGGATATAATAGTTAACGCTTGTCTCACCTACAAAATATAATTATAACCTTAATGTTACACAAATAAAACGCTTAGGAAGCCCTTGCATATGAAGCCTTTTTTGAGAGTAGATAATATTTGCAAAGTGGCTCCTACCACATAGTGCCGATCGATAATGCAATGAAAATATACACATATTTCATGTGAAAGTAATAAATTGGTTGATTATGGTTATCATAAGAGTAATTATAACATTATGTTTTAACTACCTATATGATGTAAACAAGTCGACTACAATAAGTTTATGACAGTGTTGCATTATTTCTATGGTATGATAAATTCAATATTAACATAATAAGCACAGAGTACTTTTTATTTAATACTTATTGTCTTATGTTTACACGAATGTTATACATTGAAATTAAACTTAGTACTTTATACAGATTCTGTCGCGTTCTTTATATTAATACACTTTTATTACATGATTTCAAACTCTAACACTATCATTATTGAACTTTACTACAATTTAAGCTATTTAAATTTAATAAGAACTAGATTTTTATTAAGTTCACACTTTGCCCGACATTTCAGTTGCTTTACAGCAGCCTCCCCGTGAACATGGCTAAGCTAGTAAAGTTCAATAATAGTGTGTTAAGAGTTTCAAAATTTACTATAATTAAAGTATTTTAAAATAAACAACGCGACAAAAGCTAGTTTTAAGTAGAACAAGTTTAAAGTAGTTTATTTTCAAAACTCTATATTTGCTTGCTTTGCTTGTTGATTACGTATTTAAGTTAGGAATTACTTCATGTTAGTTAGTAGTTTTATCTATATAATAAAGAGGTAGATTAATTTGTATGTATGTCGAGAGGCATCTGAAACGCCTCAACCGATTCACAATAAATCTTTTACTAATAGATAGCTACACAAACTTAAGTAAATTTGTTAAATTATAAAAGTGCAAATAGTCGATCGAACATCGAAGATCAACCACGAACGCGGTCCGCTCTCGGGCTTTATTCGATCGTGAGGCGCACAGTGCGTCGAACATTATTATTAACTAATACCAGTATGATGTTTCGACATCGAACTAGGTGCGGTACCGAAAATATACATAACGGTCCGTGGTGTGGTGAAGAGCACACTGTACCTACGTACCGTGCGGTGATTCGGCCGCATTATGTTCAATCGTATATTGGTACTTTTATGACATTATATACAACCGAACCTGCAAGCTAGTAACAAATAAAACGAGTGTTATCTTTTTTTAAACTTGTACTTTTTATATAACAAAACTACAATAGGTGTATGAGAGAGGACGCGGCGGGGACGCTACGTGAGCACATGCGGCGGCAGTTGCGGTCGCCCCTCCAGCTTGCTGTAGTCCAAGTGGAATTCCTTCGCCACCTGAAACAATATTAAACACGTTACATCAAATGTAACATCGCAGGGTTCTTTGTATTATAATAATACTAGCTTTTTCCCGTGGCTTCGCTCCCGTTAATGTAGATATTGTCGATAAAATTTATCCATCGGGAACAGTACCTTTTCTTGATTAACCTTTTGGACGCCATTGTCACATATACGTGACAAACGAAATCTTGCCCTCAACGCCAACGTCACATATGTATGACAAAAAATACGTCGCACCATAACATAAAAATAAACAATAAAACCATTACTTTTGTGTGTTTTATTGATATACTTTAAAAATGTAAGCTTCCATCTATATTTGATTGCATGAAACGAATTAAATTATACCATCAATATTGAGAAATTTGAAGATCAAAAACGAGATGATAAATTCGTAAAGTGTCTCACACGCCATTGTCTTCTATATGTGACAGCTAGTGTTGTGACGCATGATGGTAATATCCTTAAAAACTTTTAAAGATAAGTGTGAAACATTAATTCAGAATACATTATTTGTGTATCAGTTGGAATCAGGATAAACCAGATAGATTTTTATAACAACTGAGTCTTATGCAAGCATGCCACTAGCTACACAATCAAAAATAAAATGTCCGCCGGCCTAATTTCGATATTCGCTAATAGCATCTCTTGGGCATCCCTAGCGCAACACCGATTTGCAGTCCCTTGTACGCCATGGTCACAAATAGACGACAAAACGGTGACGTCATAAGCGAAGGCGATCACTTTTAGTGAAGTGACATTGATTTGTTTTATTAAAAGTTAAACTTAATAGCAAGTGCAATAAGTGTAATGAGTACCGAAGAACTTCTTCGAATATTAGAAGGTATTACAGGCGATGATGAGTTCTCGGGAGCGGAATCGTTGCAAGAAAATGATTTAGAGGCAAGTTATGTACTTTTAAAACTTTTATTTTATATACTATGATAAAAATGTCTTATCAACATGTTCTTGAAATCAAGCAAAATCCGTAAACATTATGTTATCTAGTATTGGTGATATTAAATATGTAGTACATTGAAAATGTTTTAACATAGATACATTCAACCAAAAATTAGTTACATCAGCCGATCTGTTACGCTTTTAGTAAATTTCATCATTGTACTTACATGAAATATCGTCGAAAATATTATCTAGTCATGAAATGGAGTTTTGTGATAGTGTATACCTATTTATGGGCAAGTTCAAGTGTTTTACCGTAAAACTGAGATATTTATGAGTTCTTATCATTCTTTTGAACAACACTTTTTTAATTTTTACCCTCAAGTGGCGAGACAAAAACAAATTAAGTTAAAATCACCCGATGCACAATTTGTTATTCAGTTGTATTCCGACTATCGTTACAGGCGCTTCTTGTTTTGTTAACTGTTTTTTTAGTTGAGTCTTTAGAGCAAATTGTAATGCCACGTATTCGGAACCATGTGAACATGAAAACTGCTTCAATAGCAGTGGTATTGCTGCAAGAGGGAAAGTCTCAGCGAGCAGTAGCATTACGACTAGGAGTATCGCGGCGAGCTATCAGGAATATGTGGGAACGCTATCAGGAGACTGGCAGTGTAACTAAAAGACCTGGATCAGGAAGAACACAATCCACAACTGTTCAAGAGGATCGATACCTTCGTTTATCTGCCCGTCGAGAGCGCACCGTTACTGCCCGTGCTTTACAAAACCGACTCCGGCAAGCCACTGGTACGCGGGTAAGCAACCAAACGATCCGCAACAGACTCCATGAAGATGGACAACGATCCAGAATGCGTGTTGTTCGCATTAAACATACGAGGGCTCATCGTGCAGCTCGTCTTAGGTTCGCACGTGAGCATTTGGACTGGACTATGGACAATTGGAGGACTGGACTATAGACAATTGGAGGACTGTACTCTTCACAGATGAAAGTAAAGTTAAGTTCTATAGTGAAGACAGACGCGTTCGAGTGTGGAGAAGAGAAGGCGAACGTTTTACCAACCCTTGTGTCCACGAGAGTGATCGCTTTGGGGGACCCAGTGGGGTGGTGTGGGGTGGAATAAACTTAATGGGTAAAACAGAGTTGGAAATTTTAAACGAGGGTACCGTAACTGCTGCCAGCTACGTCGAGCGTGTGGTCCGACCTCATATCATTCCCTATGCACAACGAGTGGGCAACAATTTTATTCGCAGGATAATGCTCGTGCGCATACTGCTCGCCTAACCTAGCCACTATCTGAAGCCAATATCTCTGTTTTACCATGGCCAGCAATGAGCCCCGATCTCAACCCAATCGAAAATTTATGGACCAGTTGAAAAGAAGCCTAAAAGAAAATTATAGTGAAGGGCATAGTCAACCGGAGCTCATAAAGGCTTTAAAAATGTGCTGGGAGCAAATACCCCAAGTAAATATCACCCATTTAATTGAAAGTGTCCCAAACAGGCTCAGAGAGTGCGTTCGTAACCGAGGAGGACCCACTCGATACTAAAGATACCCCTGTGTAACCAACCATATTCGTTTATGTAATAAAAATCATAATTGTCAAGATCACTTTTTTAAGGGTACATTAAAATTTTTCATTTTTATATGTATTTTTAACCCGGCGCCGATGACGTGAAAAAAATTCCCCGGCCGATGACATCGGGTAAATTTTACCAGAATTTTAATTTGAAAATTTTTCAATAGTTTTATACATAGTTTATATTACATTTTAATTGATTATTGGTGAAACAGTATTTACGCATGTGATAAAATAAAAGATGGTACCAATTTATAATGAAAAATAACTTTTTTATTTATAACACGAAAACTATTATAAACACGAATAAAAATACGTAAAAATGAAAATATTACACTATCACTATCTACTACGGTGGGTAAAACTTACCCGTTTTGAATTGAAACACTTGTATCTCACTACACGAGCGGCGTAATAATGATGTAAACAATAATCCAAATAGAGGGTAGTTGTATCTCCAGCTATACTGGCGGATAAGTAAGATGGACGTCAGGAAAAATAAATATACCCTCTTAAAATCACCTCGGGTAAATATTACCCAGCGTCAACGACGCCGGGTTAAGGAAATTAAAGTTTTTGTCATGATTTGATTGGTTTAGACAATTAATAACACTTTAACCTCAAAACATCTACCCATAAAAAAAATTTTTGTCAGTTTTCATTTTCTATGATAAAAACCAAGTGGTACCAAGTATTTTGTTTTGACTAGCTTATATTAAATTTTTTTATCAAATCTCCGCGGGCCAAACTTTTTTTTTTTAGAAATTCTCCGAAAAATTGGTAGGTTCGAGACCACTGGTACTGAATATGGAATATGCAAGTTTTTACAAGTAACAGTCTGCGAGCTTCTTTATTTTAGTTCTTCCTTATCGAAAGCAAATAAATTTTCGTGGACCCCTGCTGACAAATTGTGGACCCCCATTTTTTTTGTTACGACAACGTAGACTCCCGGCGAGTCTCCCGCGGGCCCCTGGGGGACCATCTGGACCACTTTGAGAACTAATGATCTAAACCATCAAAGGGGGAAACTCAAACAATCACAAACATTTCATCGAAATCGGTTCAGTCGATTAGTGACGTACACACACAGAAGAAAGGCATCTAGCATAGCATCTATACTAATATTATAAAGCTGAAGAGTTTGTTAGTTTGGTTGAACGCGCTAAGCTCAGGAAGTACTGGTACGAATTGAAAATTATTTTAGTGTTGGATAGCCTATTTATCGAGGAAGGCTATAACATCACGCTACGACCAATAGCAATGAAAATTGTTGTAAAACTGCGAAAATTCTCTTATGTGAAGCAGACGAAGTTGCGTGGGTCAGCTAGTTATTTATACGGAGTATTGGTAACCATGATTAAACAGTTTTTCGAATGTGGTTTATTTGTGATTAATGTCTTTTTGATTGTGTAGGACAACAAAATAAAAATCTTAACCCCTATTACAGTACCCTATACAGTTTTCAATGTTATCACATAACAAAAGAAAATAAGAAAATTTTATTTAAAACTAAATGTACGTTTGTCGATGATGAATGTAGTTTGTTCGACCAATTACTGTAGCCGAATATTGCACATACGAAACATTATGGCTGAAACAAATATTCTACGCAGGTTACGATACGTATGTATTTTAAGCGTATTATCGTAGCAATTTTAAGCGAAGAAATCAATAATTTACAGTTCACAGTATAATGTTGTAATATTTTACAAATGTTTGTAAAATCTCATTCACTATTATTTACGTGATGCGCGTTTCTAATTTGGTGTTATTTTGAATTTGAGATTCCTTCCTTTAGATATTCTGCAAAATGAAGTATGAATGGTATTAACTGTATGAACAGTAGCGCTGGGAAATAACTGCGGACAGCACATTCAATGCATGCAATTAAACACACTTTTCTGATTCAATATTTTAGTTACTAAACTTACGCTTTTATTAGCGAGTGAACAACAAGCAAAGACTGTTGGTTTATTTAAATTTCCTGTCACTGAGCTGATATTTTCCAAACTAAAATTTGACGAATCAAGAACTTTAGCATCATAATGAATTTTATTCAAAATAAGTGCCAGTCAGTTTTACAGCATTTAGTAAAAAATACATGGTTCTTGGATTTCTAAAAATAAAAACGTTTCTAAAAGCATATTCATTAAAAATAATAACTACTTTTCTTCAGGTCATAAACATAATGTTTGGGAATGTCATCATGCACAAAACTATTATTATTAAAATGTACTGACAGTAATAAATAAATTATATTAAAAACAGGTTACCGATTGATTGATCAAATTTTACTAGAAGGTAATGTAATAAACAGAGAGAAGTATTTGTGTGTACCTTACGCCAGTTGTGCGCATCGAAAAAGTAGTAGGTGCCGCGCTCGTACGTTGACGTTTTCTCGACCATCGGCATGCCCGGCGCCTGAGAGATCCACACCTTCTCCTCCATGTGATACCGCCATTCACGATTGTATCTAAAACATCAAACATACATAACATTGATTAGTTTTACAGAGTAAATGTGACAATACAGTTTGACTGGGTTAAACATTGAACATATTTAAGGACATGATAATTTATAGTCAGACGTAAAGTATAAATAAAAACATAAAAAACTGTGTAACCTGCAAAGAAAACCTTTATGAAAATTTGTATGAAATATCCATAAAATGTGGACACTGCGCGGGTCACACAAAGCTGTGCGCGCCGCGCTACCGAGACTAATGACCTTTAATAAGAACAGGACGGGCGGGAGTGCAAATTCGGGAAGTATCGGGAGTATGGGGTGCGGTAGCGGGGTTGGGGGCGGAGGTTTTGTTTAGCTTTGGTATATGCGCAAGTGTCCGCACATTAAGTTTTTATTGGATAAGTAGGCCAAATATTAAGAACCTATTTTTTTTAGATATTCGTGTCCAGAATCGAGTTCTGAATACCCTCCTTTAATATGTCCAGTATTTTACCAATCAGCCTGTATAATGCTTATAGTTCGGAGATAATTGTAAAACATGACGGTTCTTTTAGCTGTTAAGTACTAGACGCTAGCATAAAGTCTACCTCTTGAATAATTGGTGTACTTTTTTTAGTATGATGAAAACAAGGTCTTACCTTATCTTAAGGCTGATTTACACATATTATGTTGTTAAGTAGTAACTAAATTTTAACTTAATTTTTGGTAAGTGTCCAGACATACTTAATAGTTAAGCTCTTTAGTTCTGTCAAGATGACGAAGATGGACGATCAACAACGGTCGGATATTAGAGATAAGACGAAATAATGACAGAAATGTCGATACCTAAAAAACCGTGCGTGAGAAATTGGATAAGATACAGATAAATAATCAAACTGAACTCGACCGCTCCGCCAAATTGTTCGTTTAACTAAATCATACCTGTCCAAACGTGTTAAGTAGTAGCCACGCCTACCAACTTAACCGAAAATTTAAAAACATTTCTAATCTGCCTGTTTAGTTGCACGCAACATTTTAACTTGCTACTTATTACTAAATTCATTGTTTACATACATTAAGTGACTTAAAATTTAGTTGACTACTTGACAACTTAATACGTGGAAATCGGGCTTTAGTGCTATATTTTATTTTACTTATTTACTGTTTAAGTTATAAATTACTAGGATTTCTAGTATAGGTAGTTTTTAAACGCCCCTGTAGCTAAGCTTAATGCTTAAGTTAAAAGTTGACTCATTCATTACAAAATTACTAGCAACAATACAATTTTCTTTAGTTTATTCACTAATCACAAGGGTATACATATCGAGAAGTTACCTTTGGAGATTGATACTTTAATTAAGCAGTAGAACCTCGATGGTTTAAATAAAAAAAAAACTTTTAGTGAAATTACAAATTATATTATAAAATACTTCTTTAGAAAGCAAGCTATTAAAAGAAATCCATTTTCAACAAATTGGTATAATAAAAATCAGTAGTTATCGTGAAAAATTATCGTGGAAAACTGCACAAGATTGTTTATACACAACTGTACATAAATTGCATAATATGAACTGAGATTAACCTATCGAGTTTCAGCAGCACATCTGCGGCCAGACACTATAAGTTTTCAATTAGGCATGGCAGTCCAAGCATTGACAGGTTAAAATAACAGATTTAAAGTAATGATAATGTTTGACTCACAGTTCGGCTGCAGCTGCGATTTGCAGCACGTCACCCACGAAACAGTAGAACAAATAAAACAACAGGTCTTCCTTATATCGACTCAGTCGCAGTGGCGCCAACTTTTCTCTAATAGAGCCATTGATTAGATATTCGGGAGGCACATGATAGTCCATATCCTGTGGTCTGAAATTAATATATACTATTGTTTAGTAAATAACACATTTTATGTACACCTTATACAAAAAGCGGAGATTAAACTAATACGAACAAAACTCATAATCGCCTTGTATTTGTCGAAATACAAAGCACTGGGTGTATGTATAGAATGTACTGAGATTATTCAAATCTCAAAACGTAACGATTGCCCTAAGGTTAAGGCGAGAGATTTATAACTGAAAGTTTGGAGGTTCGAATGCACTGCGCAAGTAGCTTTGTTGGACAGATTAATAGGAATTTAGATATAACCCACATTATTCGTTTATTTGCAACTCATTTTAAATAAATTTGTTTTGTATTTCACCTGCAAGGCGTGTCCGCCCAGGGTCCAGCGAAAGTGAGATAAAGGTTGTCTGGGGAATTTAGATTCAGTCCAAGCGCAGTTAGATCCTGCCCTAACGCCAACGAAACTAAACTGGGATCCGACTCTGCTGCTCGAATAAACGTCAACAGTCCCACAATACCAAACTGATTTGGTATCATCGTCTCTGGTATATTCGTTACTTTACCTAAAAATACAACACTATTAATAACCTGCCAATAATAAAAATAAATACTTCAATGGAATATCTGGTCAATACATTAAAGCTGCTTCAACAAACATGCACTGTACTGTACTAAAGCCACTTTAATGTACCTCCATCCTAATGATTAAATACACACCATAGAATTCCGTATGTGCTCCTTGACTGACAACTTTAGGGACAAAAAAATTACATGTCAGGTGCAGTTCACTTTAATAATTATCTAGAATAATTCCATAAAATAAATAACAAAAATGTTTGCATGCATGAATTGATTCAAAAATAATAAATAAAATTTGAAACATTGGAATTTAATAGTGAAGATATATAATTATATTTACCGTCAGGTGAGGTCTGTATGCCTTTCCTGGGCTTGTCGGCGTTGTGATTGGCGAAGTCGGGCGGCGCAGGCGCAGGTCCGGGAGGAGGCTGGGGTGCTGCCCCTCCACTGCTCGACGTGCCAGGTAGCGCCGGGAAATCCTCCGACGACATTGTAAACTCCGACTGCTCTGATGTAGGCTGCTTCACCATACCCACTACATCCAACAACATTCTATTAGTTTCACTGATAATTACGTTAAGATTTCGTATCAAATACAAGAAATGGTCTGACCGTAAGGTTTAGAGCCAGGAGGCGGCGGCGCGGCGGCGGGTGCCTGGTCGCCGGCCCCGCGCGCTGTCAGCGATGGGAACTCGCTTAGGTCCAGTAGTGGAGGCGTCGACGTGTCGCCACCCTCACCGAACACGGAGTGGTAATTACTGCTTGCGTTAAATCGAGACAGGTTGCCCATACTCGACTAGAGAACAAACAATAAACTCAATGTTAAATTTAGATGCACCTCCAGTATAGAAATAACATCTTTTATAGTTCAGCTCACAGAAAAATAACAATACTGTTTAATAAAAGTAGAAAGCAGCCCCACTTAAACACAAATATTTACAAAAATCTTACTGGGTTTGTTTGAAAATCAAAGTAGCTACAATATTGATATTTGGATACCCTATCATCACCACATGTTGTTCTATTATATCTTATTGAAATATAAATTTGTCCAATACACCAAATTATAGTTTAGTGAAGCTTCACAATAGATATAATACTTATTCTAAAGTTAAAACTGATGGATGAAATACTATTTCAATGAAAACAGTCCAACTACATACCTTCAACATAATTAAAATATAAATAATGTAATAAACACAAATACTGCACTAATACACACTATTATTTTAATTTATTATTATAAAATGTACAAACATTACATAAATAAAGATGACTAGCTGTTCTGATAACCAGTAATGAACAAAAATTTGAGTAGTTACAAGCATACCCAGCTACCCACATTACAAACAAAATTGACAATTTATTATTTTTTATATATCTAGCATATTATAATAATATATCTTACCATGGAATTTGAGTTAGGCTGCGTTAACGCATTTGGCATGGGTACCCTGCGGTCAGCAAATGCCCGCTGGCCAAAAAGTGTTGAGCGAGATGCCATTGAGGGTGGAGCACCCCCAGGCATGGCAGTGGAGCCCCGGCCTGGTGACAGCGCTCCCCCAAACGTTGGCGTCACATGGCCTGACACACCACCCACCAGCCCTGAGCTCACTCGACTACCCACACCGCCACTCGCTAGGCTTCTAGGTGCTTGTTGAAAATTCAAGTTTGCCATAACCTGCAACAATTATAATGCATTTATTCACTGAATAAGTTTCATATTTTTTGCCACATATCAACACAATTACTACTAAAAAATGTCAACTATTATAAAAGGCAAAGCAACTTGTATTGTGTAAAACCATTAGTCAATAGCATATATCATGGACTAATTTGTGTTGTGTAGCTTTCGATTATTACATGATTTCATCCTTCCTTTAGAACAAAGCATAATACTAAAATGAATTATCATATGAAAAACTAACTATTGTTTTCTAAGTACTGTTGGAATCAATTTAGATCTATCAGTGTCATAAGTTTTCTGAAGATTGGTGAAGGGGTGTGAGGTGCATATAATAACATGAGATATACAATATAACTTGTATCTCAATCCCACTTTTAGATATGACACATACTATTTTAAGGATTCTTATCTAAGTAATTGCTATATATGACATTTCCTGATTCTTAGTTTATGTAGATGATAAATGGAGATACAAAAGGTAAATATATTCTCTTCAATACTAACATTTCATACAGAGAGCTAAATAAAGTATTTTTCAAAAGTCTTCCAACTTGATATTTCAAGATCAACTTTCCAATATCTTGGCTGGACATGAGTGTATCGCATTCGGCTAGGCAAGGCATTTACTTGCTCTAAGTAAGCCCTAAATAGGAAATACGTTATGTTAAATTTAGGCATCCAGTCGAAAATAAGATGTCATGTAGCAAACAGTAAACAATTTAAAATGTCTAATACAGGTCTACAGTAATATTAAAAACGCATAAACAAAGCATTAAACTGTTTGCTTTAGGTTATAAAAAACAATAATATACCAAAACTGGATGTTTTCAGTGAAATTCACAATACCTTACGGTAAAAACTGTTGACTAGAACTGCTATTAATTCCAACTTAGGTGTTTATGAAACGAGACCAACGAATTACATACATACGCATTGAGGTATACAATGCGAAGATAGGAAATACGAGATAACGTTCGCTAATAACAACAAATGAAGTAGGTATCATACTAATATCAGTGTTTTACTATGGTTATTCGTTCCCTGTCAAACAATGGCGACCCGTTTTTTGGTTTACTCGATTCTTCATAAACTCCAAATATTTACCTAATGTGTCGACGTCAGTCCTTGTTCCACTATTTCAGTACCAGTATGAATGGTTCATAATCGAGTATTCCCTGCAGAAACAAATAAATCCACTCCAATGAAATAAACAAAAGTTTGTTGACTGTCCAATTTAGACTACGATATATATGCATTCAAAATTTTTAAGACGAACTAAAAAGATGCTCGGGATCGTCTTTGCATGAAACACTGCTATAAAACGCTGAAAACTTTATACATCTTTACGTCACTTATAAATATTTTAACAATTTCACTCAGTTTTGTCGAACGCCACATTACCCTAAACAACTGGCGGCCATATTGTTGAAAGCGGACGGAAAGCTGTATCAATTTTCGATCAAGTAACTAATAATTTATTTAAATAAGAAATTTAAAAACAGTTTATCAATAATACGTATTTTATTTTAACATTTAATTTTAATGATATTCATGAATGTCGATTATATTATTTCCTTGCAATCAAACTAAATTTGATTTATTAGTATTTAGTTTGATTTTTACAGCCAACACTCATTTTTATTGCCACATTAAAATGAAAGCCAAGGAAAAGTGACATAGGCAAATCTGTCTATGATTTCCAAAGGTTAGCGGTCACGTTTTTCATGATCAATTCAAGAAAAATAAAATGATTTTATTATTTTTCTATAATGGTCATAATGATAAAATAAAGTAATTTTCATACACAATGTGTTTAATATTTGAAGCAGTTTTAATTATTTTAAATAATTCATTTGATTATTCTTCATAATAAATAAGCAGAATTTTTGTGATGTTACTGGCTAATGGCTCGTATAAGAAGCACACAAAACTGTCATTTAAATAAAATTATGCCAGAATATTGATCATACCTGATCATTCAATTTTATTAAAACTATATAAATTATATTCATGTAGTGTTAAATACATAAAATACATAGCCTGTACGGAAACTGATGAGAATCGAATAAGAAAACGAGTTAGCATATCGATTAAATTGTCTATGTTAAGTTTTCTTGGCAACACCGGGATCATATGATTGTTCAATGAAGTAGCACGTCTGATAGGCGTCGACTTACTTCTTCTAGCCAGTTTTTAATTTTCTGGCTCTTTATCGGTTGTTTTTCGTGTTAGTGGTGCTAAATATTAACCAGCAGCCATGGCGCTCAGCGATGCAGATGTTCAAAAGCAGGTATGCAAATAAAATTTGCAATACAACGTAAATCAGTCGACATGGATTTGTAGAATAATTGATCCAAAATGAGACTATATAAGAGGGTGCTTCAAATTGAATCTTTTGTCAAAATAGGCAACAGGGTTACTTAACGTTTGCAAAATGGCTATTTCAATGAAATATTCTTCTTTTTCTCTAGATCAAGCACATGATGGCCTTCATCGAACAAGAGGCTAATGAAAAAGCCGAAGAAATCGATGCTAAGGCTGAGGAGGAGTTCAACATCGAGAAAGGCCGTCTTGTGCAGCAGCAGCGGCTCAAGATCATGGAGTACTATGAGAAGAAGGAGAAACAAGTTGAACTCCAAAAAAAGATGTAGGTCCCATTTGAGTGATGCAGATCACTAGTTACTATGTGATTCAATGCTTATAACTCTAAGAATTGTTCAATCTTCTACTTCCCTTTACCTTCACGAAAAAATTATAATAAGGTCTAATTATAAATCTGTCTTATGTCCTGGAAATATAAAGATACAACAGGGTAATAGTGTTCATGTTTCTGAAGTCTTTATACCATTCTGGCTAATATGATTTGTTCTATAATGAGTTACCCAATTATGTGTACTTATATGAAGACAATTACATTCTATTCTCAAGTCATATATTACCATGGATAATTAAGTCTCTACTCACATCAAAATAACAATTATATTTAATTTTGGAGGTCAACCTTTAAAATTGGATCCAAATTGACAAATCATGACTTCACATACCTACTCAACCAATAATGCCTTGTTGGTCATGTCATATCATGTGACCTACAACCACTAACAAATTCTAACTTTACTTTTTACAATAAAGTGATAAGATTTAATTTAACATACAAATACATTTTGTTAATATATTAGTCCTTTCTATGAGTTTAATCATCATAGACAAGCTGGTTAATTTTTCTTTCTTTTTAATACATTTTTTACACATATACACTATATCAAATTTAAATGAGACTATATTTTCCTGCAATAACTATTAAAAATTTTGAACTAGTGTTAAATATTTTATTAATATATAATTTTGTTCACATGAGTTGCTGCACAACTTTGAATAAAATGATAACAGTGATTACATAGAACTTATCTCTGCTGATAATAGTTAAAATCTCATACTATATCATAAAGTAGTAGTACTACTTTTTGTTTTAAATTTACAGTTTGCCAAATTTGTGCAGTTTATAAACATGGGTAACATTGTTATGTATCTAACCTTTCATAAGCTATGTAAAAAGTAACACTAGCATTTCAAGGGTTTCAATCCTAAGTACATAAAATGTGTCCATGGTCAATTCACAGTTAAATTATAAAAGCACAGACTAAGCTATGGAAGGCATAGTAAAATAATCATTTTGTAGAAAACCATTACAATTTGTATTATAAATTACTCATGGATATAACATTTTTCACACTAACATAAATTGGTATAAAGAATTGTCATCATTCTTTCAAATTCAGTAAGTTCTGCGTAAATATATTAACCATACCAATGTACATAATTATTCCAAAGAACATATTATATGTCTAAGAAAATGTATGATTCTAGTGATTGCACGTCACATTATGATGAGATAGATATTCCATTTTAAGTATCATTTTGGTTTAATATTTGTAATTTTTAACAGAAAACATGATGAAATATTCAGGCTAAATGGGTATTTAAACAGGATTATAATTATTTTTCTGTAGTAATTGACAATTTATTTATTCTCAGATATATACAACCACAATAAAAGGGCATATTATGCCAAAATATTGTGTAGCTAAATACAGTATAAAAGTTATTTTACAACTAAACAACACAATTGTAATATAGGCTATAAATGCATGGCTTCTGGGGCCCAGACACAATGCTTTGCACATTCCATTTAATTTCTGTTTGATGTTCTGATCTCAGACTCAAAGAAGCACACTCATAGAAAACTAATAAAGATACTGTTATGAACTGTGGTCCACTTTATGTTCTACTCCCACATAGGTCTGTGGGATACAAACTGCATAATAATGGTACAAATAAAAAAGGCTTATCTTTGTAAGACATGTTTCAAACTTGTTATAACATACTACAACATGTATGTATTGTATAATTATTATTTGACAGTCAATCATCGAACATGCTGAACCAAGCCCGTTTAAGGGTACTCAAAGTACGTGAAGATCATGTACGTACCCTGTTAGACGACGCCCGCAATCACCTGGCTGAGGTGCCCAAGGACACCAAGATGTACCCTCAACTGCTCAACACACTCATTGTACAAGCTCTCTTCCAGGTACGTACATTATTATTATCATCAAATGTCTATATTTTTTTACGTAATCTTAAATGGTACTTGTACATAAGTAGGTGAAAAATTAATCTTTTTTGAAAATCAATGGTTAGAGTAATATGTTGTTGACTGCACTACCAATTACAGCACTACAAAAAACCTTTAAGTTTCATAAACTTTTATAGTCTTATTCATGGAAAGTTACAAGCGGCTTATAATGCCATTTTAGGAAAATTTTTAATAAGTATTATTCATAAACGCATATTAGTGACAGAGACAAATATTGGAGATAAAAGAAAACAAGAGGTCAAAATTATTTGAATGGCATGAGATAAATTATGCAGGATTACTGCTAGCATGTTTTATGTAGTTCACCACAATTAAAATACTACTAAAGATGTTACCAATACCAAAATCCATAAAGCTATTGACATTGAATTTCAAATTAAATATGTTAAAGACCATCTTTACTCATGGATAACTTATCGCATAGATGGTTTATTAGATAACGACACTCATCTAGGTGAACTGTCCTTACACACTGCCAGAAATGATAAAATACCATTGATGTGAATGCCAGTTATATAGAGAAGAGATGTAATATATTCAAGAACAACTTTATTGTTCAAGATGATGTTGACCATAATTGCAATTAAATTTTTTGACTTTATAACTTAAAACACATAATACTTGTTATTACAAAATAGTTATAGGTAGCTCATTACTTTTACGGCCACTCCTACAACTAACAAGTAAAAGTTATATATCTGAAAGATAAATCGCATGCTGTCTCACTCATGTTAGGTTAAAGAAGAGAGATGGCGAGACTTATCTTATAGATAAATTTTATCTGGAGGTGGTAGTAAAATCCCTTATTGTTGTTTTTCTTAACATGATAATTATTTCATTATTACTTTCTTTTATTATTGTATGACAAGCCAACTGAAATTTCCAATATAAGAAACTTAAAGTTCAAACGACGCGGCGACGGTCAGAGTGTAGCAACGGTGTGCAACTTTTTAGGAGTGTAAATATTTTTGCGTAAAAATGAAATTTCTCTTAAATTCTTGTTTTTTTAATGCTGTCCTATAAAACGACTAGAAATAAAACGAAAGTCATCTTTATTACGATAGTCATATTTATTTAATTATTTCCAAGTTTTTTTACATTGTATTTTTAATAAATTAAAATAAATTTTTTTTTTAACTTAATTGTATTATTATATAGTGGTATCATTACAGCAGGAATGATATCGCTATTCTTGTTTTCCACTATCGTTATCTCTGTCGTGTCTAACAGCCCCTCCTATAAACATTTTGTAGAATAGAGTTGACCGACCCTGGCTCTGAGTTGGGGTGTTTTCCTACCTTATCAGGGGAACCACTCGCCATAGACAAAATGTGCCAAGATGACTTTCGGCTTATTTTTAGTCGTTTTATAGGATAGAAAAAAGAAAACAATTTAAGAGAATTTTAATTGCTATGAATTTTCTGTCCTTAGTCGTCCATATAGTACACACAGCGACACATCAACCTAAACTGTTTGGACTTTGAACTATTAGAAGTTGAACACTGCGATTCGTGCGAAAGAATGCGTTATATTTTTGTTACACTCTATCCTTACCATTACAACGACATCACTATTGCACTGTCCCTTTCCGACAATTCTCTATTTTTGTATGTAGCGTAGTATGCGTATATAGGGTGTCTAACTTGATTTGTAGCCGTGTACAAAAAGAATTTTCCTCAGTGATTCGAAAATTTTGGTGAATTTTTTGAGTGTTTTATCGTATAGAGAGGTGGAATATAACTGTATTTCTCTTTTATAATTTCGTGTAATAAGGGATTCAAAGTTTTATCGTCGTATTAAAAACACCGATTTGGTCTACAGGATTTGAGCCACAGCACAGCGGTAACTCCGATTGTTTATGGCGTTTATTTTCCTAACATAACGAATGAAATGCGATTAATCTAAATGAATTGAAGCATTTTACTTAAATTATGGATAAAAGTAGGCAGCTAAATAATAATAATAAGTGTTGTGTTCATTGTAGGTTTTAATAAATAAATATAAGCTCTATCACTTATTCAGTAATTTGACATGCAAATATTTTACACCTAAACAATAAAATTATCTGATTTCAATAACACAAATAAATTAAATTAACAGAGCACATAAATGAATTTAAAATAAAACAATTAAATTAAAACAGGGCACATACAGTGGTGGACATATAATTAGAAACACTTGCGACGTATTTCACATTATACAAGGCACATTGCCGTAAAACTTTAAAAATAAAACAACAAAATCATAAAATACGTTCAACAACTTATAATTCATTAAATAACAAATACATATCCGAGTTTACAACTACCATTTAGATATTTAGTTACGTACAAACAACTAAACGACATTTGCAGTACCATCCGTCATGGACAAGTAATTAGAAACAATAAAGAAATGAGGTAAAAATCAAAGTTGTTAACGTCATCAATTTCAAATTATTTATGTAAAATTATGTTTGGTTTACTAAATTTCTTAAAAATTAATATTTATTTGCATAGCCTTTGTTATTAATGACGGCTCTGCAACGACGTGGCATTGATTCAAGTAATTTCATACATTTATCGAATGGGATCAAGTTCCATGCTTCAACAAAGGCTTTGTAAAGTTCATTTTGACTGGAATTACGTTTAACGGAGACTTTTTTAACAACGTACCACAACTTTTCAATAGGATTTAAATCGGCACTATTTGCAGGCCAGTCTAACATAGTAAGACGTTGCTCACTAAGAAAGGATTTAACACTGCGGGCCGTGTGTTTTGGGTCGTTATCGTGCTAAAAGATCCAGGTCACAGGCAAATGGTCGTCGGTGTAGGGAATCATTGTCTCTTCTAAGATGTTTTTGTATTGAAATTGATCCATTATAGCTTCAATTACATTCTCGTACGGTCCAGTTAAGATATTTCTTTGCAAATAATAATCGCTTCTCTCGGTGTTGCTTGGTAAGCGGTACCTTTCGAGAAACCCTCCCGAACAATTTAGCTTCCACTAATCTGCGGCGTACCAGTTTTGAGGAAATGTGCCTTGGGTCATCAGGTGGAAAAACTTTATTTCTAATCTCGTTGGAGCCTTTAAACGGGTTTTGTTTAGCTACACGTATTATTTGCAAATCTTCCCGGGGAGACGTTTTCCTTGGACGAACCGTTCTAACAACACTTTTAGTAGTTCCGTTTCTTTTATAATGAGCAATAGCGTTGAAAATTTTCTTCACAGAACATTCTAGATGATTAGCAATTCTTCTATAAGTCCACTTTCGATCTAAATGTAATTTAACAATTAATTGCCTAGTTGACTCGTCACAGCTCTTATTTTTACCCATTTTAATCATTCTGTTAAATTTAATTAATTTTTCGTAATTTAATTATTCGTTATTCCAAATCTAAGTTTAATTGCCGCGGAAACTACAAAAAAATAAGTAGAAAGAGGTTTATTTTTTAAATTTCCAAAATGGATCGAACCATGGATTCTATTTCTAATTAGTTGTCCAAGCGGCCAGTAATAGAAATTCAACTATCATTCATATTTAAACTCTTTTAATAATTAAAGTTAGAACAGATTTTTTTTTAATATTTTTTGAGTTTTTACTCATTGGCTATATTCTGGCATAGTTAATAGTGATTTAATCCATATATTTTTTACTCATAACGATAGTTCATTCTGTGTTTACCTAAGTGTTATGTACTATTTCTAATTATATGTCCACCACTATAAATGAAATTAAAATAGAACAATTAAATTACAACATACATAAAAACAATAAAATCATGAAATAACATCTACATATTTTTTGACATCAATTAGTCCAATTATTGTTACCAATAAATTAATTGACAGTATAAAATGCTTTATTAAGTAAAACAGTTCTTAAACACTTGAGAAATATACTTGTTGGCAACTTTTTCATGTCATTAGTATTTTATTGTAGATTTTTATACACATACAATATTTATTTTTTTGTACAACGTTTGTTCTTGGATCTCTGGGTATGTCTAGTCTATCTGGATCTCTAGTATTTCCTGGATATACATCACTGGCTCTTTTAAATAGATGATCATTTTGATGAACACATTTGGTACATTCCAAGACGTACATACTAGCCAAAGTTAAAAGCTTTCTTGTTTTAAACAAAGGCTTACAAGACTGCCCACGGAGGAATTGCACCAATAGCATTTCTTTTGTGCTAGAAAATCTCTATATGACTCTGTAGAATTACCCTGTAAAACAATCCCATAGAGTAACATTGAAGCAACATAGCCGTGATATGCTGATAGTACAGTACTTTGAGAGGAGGTTTTTCTTAATGAGTAAAGGACAAAAACAAACCTATTCAACTTACTACATATCTTTTCTATGTGTCCTTTCCATGAAATATGACTATCAAAGACGATTCCCAAAAAGCTTGTCACCTCTACTTGACTGATTATTTGGCCTCCATAACTGATATTTAGATCACTTCATTTACTACCGTATGTACCGAATTGCATTATTTTAGTTTTTGAAATATTAACATTTGAATTATTCATGCTGAGCCAATTTATTGTCAATTGAATTGTAAAATTAATGTCATTTATATAATTAGTTATGACGAATTTTGTTGGTGTGAAGTTAGAATTATTGAAATGTCATTAGCAAATAATGTACACGGGCTTTGTATCGCATTAGGAAAATCATTGATATACAGTAAAAATAGAAGAGGCCCCGTAACACTGCCTTGAGGTACTCCAGAATGATTAGGTGTATACTAAGATTTATAACTTGTTAATTCGTTTTGTGTATTTGGCTTTGAAATTTCCACACATTGCTGTCTATTGATTAAATAAGACAATCCAATTCAATGCCTGACCACGTATACCGTATCGATCTAGTTTAGATTAAAGCAATTTATGCGAAACAAAGTCAAAGGCTTTTTAAAATGTTAAAGAAAACAACTGATACTCGCTTTCCGGCATCGGTTTCATCTACTATAGTTTTTAAGAGGTTAGAACAAGCAAGAGAAGTAGATTTGTTCTTTTGAAATCCATATTGCTCATTTTGCAAGAGGTTGTTTTTTCAATGAAATTCAAGATTCTGCGTTGCATAGCTTTTTCTGGTAATCGATATGAGACTAATTGGCCTGTAATTATCAATTTTAGGGCTTTCTCCGCTTTTATATAGGGGCTACTATTACGCGTTTGAGACAGGTTGGAAAGTGTCCCTCAGTAAATGACAAATTTATTAAGTGTGTCAATACGGGACTTAGTTCCAATGAAAATATTTTATATTTTAATATTTTGGTTGATACTCCATTATATCCAACAGCCTTAGTGTTATTCAATGATAGTATTAGCCTTTGAACTTCTTCGTTACCGTAAGGCCTTAAAAACAAACTACTAGAGAGAATACTTTTATATGTAACACGTAGTTGATCATTAGACTTGTTTGTTAGATCTATCCAATAATTATTAAAAGCGTTAGCTATTTTTGTAGGACTATGTATATTTATGTTATTTACGTTTATAATTTCTATGATTTTAATTTTTTTTATGTATTCTTTTTCGTTTTTTATTAGTGACCAGGCTGACCAGGCAGCTTTGCATTTATTCTTAGAATTATTTATTATGTTATCGTTAGTTTCTTTAATAGCGTTATCAATGCAGGACTTATATCTTGCAATATTTTTTATGTTTTATTAGTTTTCGACTTATTTCTATAATAAGAATATCGTAATGACCGTTTCCGCTTACAACTAATTCTTAAGCCTTTTGTTACCCAGTTAGCAGCTTAAGTTTTATTTGATATTTTAATTCTAACCTTAGGAAAGCACAGATTGTAGAATAGCAAAAATAATTCATGGCACATTTCAAAGGCCGTGTTAAGATCATTCTGACTATAGACCTCTGAAAAGGAAAGATTTGCTAAACACTCTAAGTTTTAGAATATTCGATATAGTCTGTCCTAGAGATAAAGTATTGTACACAAATATGTTTTCGCTTTACGGGTATATTTAGCAACTGAGCCGTGTTATGGTGAGATATATACCAGTGTAAAAGTTCACCCTTAGCTGATTTTATATTACTGATTACATGGTCTATACATGTTTTTTGGCGTGTCGGTTCTTCAACGTGAAATATTAAATTAAAATTAGCAATTAGTTGCCGAAATTGTTTTGTTTTTTTTATTTGTATGTAGAATATTTTATTATGATCACCCGCCTAAACAATTTTTTTCCTAATAAATTTATTGGTAATTTGATGGTATCGTAGTTAATTTTGTTATAAATAAATCGAAATCTGAATTAGGTGTCCTCTATTAACCTATTACAAAAATGCTGTGCGAAGGTAAATATACTCCACAGCATTCAAAATGTTTATTTAGACAATGTTCTTTAACACTCTTTTTCAAATATTATACCATGTTTAATTAATATAGCAACACCTCCACGTTTTTGCTTCTTTTTTCTACAATAGGATACAGCCAGCTTATAATCATTCAGCTTTAAAGAGCGTTCGTCTCCTAATTCAACAAAGGTATCGCTAAAACAAGTAATATCAGGTTCATATTTATTCAGTGTAAGGTCATTTAACTGTATCTCTAGAAGATTTCGCTTATTAAATATACCGGATACATTTTGATGCAAAATCTTTAAGTATTCGTATCTATTCACGAAAAAGATAGCCTGTTTTTTCTGTTTGTGTACCTGTATCGACAGTAGTAATTATCCGTTGGTCTCGATTTGTATGTCGCTCAGTTTGTATATCCACGTACGTGTAAAGTATTTTACACGTATCTGAAATCTAAAGTTCAGAAAGTCGATATTATAATCTAGTTAATCTTACACAGAATGTAGACTTTTGGTGAATAAATGTCTAAATTTACAAAAGTACAGTTTTCATACTGATTAGCTACCATTGTCAACATTTCATTAAGTTTACTTTCGTTCAAGTGAATATTTTTAAATACTTTTAAATCTATTAGAGTTATGCTCACCGATACAGATTACAATACGGTCTTGAGGGGTAATATCAAACATTTTCGCAGACTTAAGTATTTCTTCAGTTTCAGTTCTTCAGACGCTGGTTTTATACAAGACCTGACTTGATATCGCTTGTAACGGGTCCTCAGTCGGGATTTTATCAAAGATTGTGATAATCCAAAACACTGTTTTCCTCCGATATATATATATTCTATTATTCAAATTGAGTTCTTTTGTAGGCAATGTATTAGCCGTTCTATTATCAAAACTTTGTTTTTGGTTTATTTCTTTACGGGTCTCTGCATGTGTTTGAGTTTTATTCTCGATTTTTGTTTAAGAAATAGGGGTTGGATTTGCGAATTTGTTGTCTTTGTCGTTATTATCTGATAAGACCAAAGGGCTTTATTCAAATTTGTCCGCTAGTCGGCGTTTAGTAAAGTTCTTTTTATGATTTTTCGCAACGATGATGTAGGACTTCTGCATATTTGTTTTAATACAATTATTTCTTGTGACATCTGTGTTATTTGTTTCTTAAGTTCTATATTTTCTAACACTATATTATCCATTTCATTTCACGTGCTTAATAAATTAGATTTTAGTCCATCAATTTCCTGCATCATATCTTAACGTATTTGGTTGTCGACAAGTCTAGGATCTTGCCCAGTAAGACACATGAGGCAGGAGAATCCAAGGAGTCATTTATGTCCTATTTTTTCAATGACTGACTTGGTCTGATGTTTTCTTAATGTTATATTTGTTGTTCTTCCATTATATTTATTTATATTGCAGACACCGAATTTTAATAAATTTGTCCGTTTCTAGGTATTTTTTTTAACACTAGCAGCACCGTGACAGCTGTCGTACTTTAAAATGTTTCGTGTAATAGGGTGTCTTGTCTTTGGTTTCTTACTAATTTGCATATCTCATTCGTTCAATGACATTACACCACTATTATAGTCTTACCTTTATTGTCTATGGTTTTTGTTTTGGTTGTAGTGACGTTTGGCAACAATTTGAAAAAGTTTTATGCATCGTTAATTGGACGTAGTTATGCAAAACGTTCCAACCCACAAGTCACTCAAAATTGAGCTAACATGACTGGCATACCTTTTTGACACCTTACATCATTTTTCATTATTCTCAGCAAAAATATTTCATGCTTTATGTTTTTTCCTTGGTAATTTTTTTTAATGTAGTTTGTTCCAATCCACTCTTTTACTAAATACTTAAGGGCTTTTATAAAATCAATAAAATGTAACACGTGGAGTGAATCATTGTAATTAGTATAATTTATATATAATATATCGTTATAATGATTCAATAATCTTTTTTTTAAAACGTTTTAGTATAACCCATTTAATTTTTGTTTTCTTAAAAATAATGTTCCATGTAAGTTGAAACGTTTTGACAAAACATAAATCCTTCTTTGGTTTAAAACAATGTACCATGTACATTGGAACATTTTAGCAACGTTCGATATGATCCCATGCGATATAGGCACTCATTAAAAAAAATGTTTTATGTTTTAATAATGTTTTTACTAATAATTTAATAAACAAAGTTGAGGTGTAAACGATCCAAAATATGTGGCACCTTATAAAGATAAAAAAGAAAAGAAAACCGACTTCAAGAAAGAATATTCTAAAACTGTTGAGCAAACAAAAAATGCAATAAAATGTTAAAAGATATACATATTCTTGTGAATAATTAAATTATTGTTATTTTTGGGGTCGGAGTTCGGTGGTCGGTAATTTTAAACTATTTAGTGCATTTTTTGTTTTAGAATATTCTTTTTTCAAGTTGGTTTTCTTTTTGTTAAAATGTTTGTTTATTTCTCGGTTTTTAGTGAATCTGAAATTCGATAACTGATTTTATTTGTCTGAATATGGGTAGACCTACTAAATGAGTTGCTCATATGGGACCGCGCCGTTTAAATGAGACAAACGAGGAAAGGGAGTAACGCCTACAATAGGAGTAACGATTACAATAAGTTTTCTGCTGAGCTCAGTGTAAGAAAACCATGGTATATGAGGAGGTTCCGATACTATAGTCCTATACCATATCCCTTTGTCTTTCGAATTTTCATTAAAATATTCTTTTCAGAATTCGTAACATTTATTTTTATATTTAGGCTATAATTCTACATAATTAGTATTAATATTTCTTTCTACACTATTATACCTAATTTTGCCAGTCGGTCAGTCTCCTCATTACCTTTTAAACCTATGTGCGCAGGCACCCATTGCAATTTCAGATCAACCCCCCTATTCATTAAATTTTGGATTTTAGGCAGAATTTCATAAGCTATCGATGCACCTCTGTATCCAGAGGCGCATCGAGCTATATGTTGAAAGACACTTTAACTGTCTGTAGACGTTTATGTGTACATATTAATATTTTTCTATTACCCATCTTTTCGATGTACGTAAGTGAATCTGAAATTGCAAAAAGTTCTAATGGCATAATTGATAAATTATTAACGATTTTAAAGTAAGAGTTAGAACATTTGTTTGCATTCAAAGTATCATAGTAGGCTGCGCCTCTGCCATTAGCACTCTTAGACCCATCAGTATAAATTATATAATAATTACGATAAAGGGAATTGCTGTTTGTTAGAGTGCTTCGGCTTGGCGTGAACATTAATTATAGTAATAAATGCATTGCTTTTTTAATATCTTATATTCAAAACAAACTAAATATGATAATAAAGTTGCAGCAAGTTGTTAAAATATGCCTTTTCTAGATCCTACATAATATTACAATATTGTCACTTATAATTGACTAAAAATGAGCATTTCATTGTTCAATCAATGAAATGCTCATTTACATAACATCTATATTTATTATAAAGATGATACCTTATTTATGTAATAAAGAAGAATAAGGGCAGGAGGACATCGGAGGATGATAGGGGTCTAGACCAAACATATTAGGGTACTAGGTCTGTGCATAAAATAAAAGAACTATTATTTTGAATATTATAATTTATTTACTATTATTTTATTAATTTAATTCACATTAATGAAACCATGGAGATAGCTAGTTTAAAATAAATATATGTACTACATAGTTATAATACATAAAAATGTGAACACTATGCTCACCTGTCGTGGTGCTATCCACTCGCTAATAACATTTCTTATATGTGTTTTTCTTTCATTGTTAGTTTTAAGAACATGTGATCTAACACGCAGTATGAAACATAGACAATTGACACAAAGTTGTCGTCGATGACCACTATTTCTACTATGATCATTTTCTTGAGCCGATGAATAATTAAATGTAAACATCCAGCATGAATGACATACTAAGTGCTGAGCTGTTATCTGTAAATAAGACAAACATTTTTATTATTATGTATTTTCTACAGCTATCATTAACACAGTACTAAGTTACATGATAAATAGATTTAATGGAGATTCAGGTCTGATTTTTAGTGAATTTGGACTGTTAATATGAAGGGTTCAGACATATACCTTAACACACAATGTAACCTATCGGACAAAACTTTAAACCCTTAGGAAATGCTAAATTGATCTAGAATAGCTTAATATCACATTAATGATATAGTGAAGTAGTTTGTGAAATAGTATTTGCAGGAAACATGTTAGTATAGAAAATAGACTTACCACTTGAGGGGCAGTCCATTGTCGAATCGCTGATAGCACTTCAAGTTTATATGGTAACCCAGAATGGAGCGCAAAAGAAGAAAAATGGCGGTGCCTATAATTGTTATCAATTTAAATATTTGTTTATGCGTCCTTTTTTATCGATATATTTCCTGCAACGAGGTATTGTTTAATATTTTTCAATTCATTATTTATAATTATTGGTAAATAGATTTTTTACTGAGCAATTTGTTCACGCAAAGCCGAAAGTAGCTATTCCCTTTGACGGTCTATACTAGTTAAAACAAAAAAGTGTGCAATCGGAACTATAAAGAACAATGGCAGAAACCTATACATTATTTGAGCTAAGATAAAATTCCTGCGTCTTGAAATGAAAAATATCTGGTTTAACTGAGCGTCATCTTTTGAATTAGTTAGTACAAAAAAAATTGTTTGAGATGGTCGAGAATATTATATTATTAGATATTCATGAACTTTTCTTGGTTATGTCTGCAGATAACTTTCAATAACATATTTAATATGTAATATTATTTAATTTCGAGGGATTAAAGGGCAATATCGCATTAGTATTTCCCTTACCTAGTTATTTCAGGATAAAATGTCTTGTAAAATATTTTAAAAGTAGGTTTGTAGGTAAGACCAGTGATAACACGGGCTAAGAAAAGAAGCACTCTGCGTCACACATATTGAAAGTGCACCATACTCATCTATGTACGCGTGATTTGAGATACCAGATGAATGGATAGGCAGTATATTATGCAAAGATGATGCCCGTCGTGTCATTCTTCGGTCCGACTACTTATTGTGCGTCACTTTCGATATACGAGGCGCTGAGTTATTTTTTTCCTAGTCCTAGTCTTTTTTTTTATTCGGCCCTAACTAGTTAATGTGATACTTTATAAAAACGTAGACAATTAATGGAATTTAGTTTCTAAGTAATTCACTTTTAGACGCTCAAATTTACGTTAGCTAAGATTTTGTCATTGTTTTTTGCAATTATCTCAAAATGGAGTTGTTGTGGGTTGGAACCTTTGTGCATAACTACGTCCATTTGTTGTAATTTGTCCGAATATTCACTTAAAATGTCGTTATAGTAACACAGTTAGCAACAATAATCCTTGGGTCCTTTAAGTCTTTATGTAGCCAACACCAGGTAAATACGATCACAATAACAAGATGTACAAAAGATTTTACTTCACGAAGTTTGAGATTTTAGTTTATTTGTAGTAAAGCTTATCAAAACGTCTGCAAACATTATATGCTATTTATCATGCACTTATACAACTAGATAATAACAAGATTTTAGAGATTACACGATAAATACTATTTTTATATAAATTTAACTATTTTCAGAGAAATTTAAATACGCGGGACAATGTTGACATTGACACTGTTGACAGGAGTTATTTATGTATAAATAACTGTACAATATTGACGGCTGTTGTGTCAAAACTACTATTTTTTTATGCCTATTTCATAAATTCGGGCATAGAATTAAATAAACCGATAATTACCAGTAGTATATTGTCTATGTACATATACGTCAAAATGACTATATAAATTATATGGTAATCTGTCAAATAGCTATGTTGTAGTTATTGAAGATTTACAGAGCGTTTATGAATAATGATTTTATTGAACGTATATTAGGCTTACTAAGCATTTTAACTACTGGGTGTCAAAGTAAATAAGTAAGATTTTTTTATGAATATGGCTGTTAGTTTACAGAACCTCGAAGGTTACTTGACGCTTAATTTTTTATACAACCACCACAAAAATAAAGTGTGTTACTTGTGGTGTGTGGATGTAAACTGTGTTATGGAGGGTAGAGTAAGGTGAGTCATCTCACATGATAGAAAATTTAAGTGTCCAGCTGTAAGCTATAAATAACAGTTCAAAACCTTCCAGAATGGCGCTGGTATAGACAAAGGGTATGGTATAAATGTACCAATTGTAAACGAATTGAAGGATGCCAAGTTAAAAATAATAATATTATTGTCGACTAAAGTAGTTACTTTATGAAAATTTCAACTACTTGCGTAGTACAAAATAATGTAGTAAATATAACCTTAAAGAATTATTATGAGAAAACGTGTAGCTAGAGTGATTTTATTTCGTGAACTGTGAATAGTGCGTTTATTGATATTTGGCGCTTCCTTTAAAATTTATCGTGATGCTAATGTGGCGCCACCCTAACTTAATGCATTTTGATGGACACTTTTTCATTCACAGATGATTCTCCTTGCCTCTATCCTCCATAAACTGTGTGAACAGTATTTTCACATCACAGATATTGATGATAATATAATCAGCAGGATACTTATCATGTATCAAAAAACACATATAAATCAATGCTTTATTTTCGTACTTAATTAAAAATAAAAACACATATTTTCAGATGTACTTTAACAATGTTTTTATTAATAAATGACAATACTAAAATTCATAATCAATTTATTTCAGCTGATGGAGCCCCATGTGCAGATCCGTGTACGTCAGGCCGACAAGAGTGTTGTGGAGTCTGTGCTTCCCAAAGCTCAGGCAGATTACAAGGAAAAGATCAAGAAGGACACCCTACTGAAGGTTGAGGCCGAAAACTTCCTGCCTGCTGACACCTGCGGTGGAATTGAGCTTGTGGCCAACAAGGGACGCATTAAGGTATGATTACTTCATTGCGTTCATATATTTTGTTACTTGACTATTGACCAGCTTTATTAATTCCTGTTTTCATTGTCAAGACTGTGAGTGTGTAAATAATAAAGAAATTGTTATTCGCAGATCTGCAACACCCTGGAGTCACGCCTGGAGCTAATAGCTGCTCAGCTGTTACCTGAAATTCGTACCGCCCTGTTCGGTCGCAACCCTAACCGTAAATTCACCGATTAAAACATATGCGGTGAACATATTAAACACACTTGTTACTACTAACAACTTATTTTAAAAAAGTTCATATTTTGTAGAACTAAAATAATATTATAATAAGTGTTTTCCTTTGTCTAATTAATTATATCGTAATAATGCGTACAATTTTATTGCTGTTTAGAATGTATATTGATGAATGTTTCCCTAAAGTCGCCAGAAAAATTAAAACGAACAATGTGTCATGACCATGTGAGTTTCTGATTTCTGGGGATTATTTTAAGTGAATGTTTCGCTCTTAACTGTGTATTAGTTTCGCCTGCTATTTAAGATCCGACATCTATATTACAAACATAAAATATTTTATTATAACAATTCATTCACTTACTATGATGTTATATGTATTTTAGAGGATGTAGTTTATAGGATTTGGAAGCGGTTTAATTAAGATGTTACCATATTTACTAAGCCATGCAAATAGCCATCGTCTATAGTCGCGCAGTTACGATTATAGGGACTCGACACCAGCTTATGTCCATCACAGTATTATTCTAGCACAAGAACTTGCAATGGTAGATTGACTTGTTTCAATGTGAAATATTTAAATATATTTAATAATTATCTTCCTTTTATTATGAAAGTTGTTACTGAATGTTTTGGATAATTATATTTTGTCTACACCGTTGATGTTATCAATTTGTGGGAATCATTGTTGGCTGTAAGGTGGTGGCGCGACGCAGCATCCCACGCTATGTTCACTCAAATCGACACAAAGATTTGGCTGTGCGCAGTGTGGTGTCGCGCTCGGACCTCGCGGCTTCCCAACACATTCCTATTCTGTGTTTATTTTTGGCAATGTAACATTTTGGCTTGCTTTTGACAGTGAATATCGATGAGCACCATAGCTCTTGTAACGTACAATGTATAATTCCCATATAGCACTGTTAAAATCCTTGTAATGTAAATATATAGATGTGTTGAAAATAGTCTTTCATTTTATAATATATTAACTGCTCCAATTCCCACTCTCGTTGAGCTAATGTCTTATAATATGAAAAATAACTAAACGAGTGACGAAATAGATATTTATTGTGTCACAAATAACTAATTTCAATAAAGAGTACAACTTCACAATTTCACAGTAATTGTTATAGTCAAATTTATTTTCATAAGTAACGAACGCTACGAACTATAAACACTTCTAAATTAAAACTGTATATTAAATTTCAATTTAAATATAAAATTATTTGTAAAATACGTAATTTATTAAATATTGGCTACCCAACACACAGCAGTAATTATCTCACTAGACATAGTATAATAAATTAGTACCATTGCATATCTGCATATACTCTCACACGTAATTAATATACTTATAATTAGTCACAGCTATTCTGGAGTTTAAACTTGGTATTTCCTGGCCATACCCTGCAGCGCATCGCACGTTGCGTCACGCAAGTGCTACTACAGATTCATAAATCACAAAATAATCCTACATTGAGCTGGTTAATTCTTCGATAAATTTAGCTAATTTGACATCAACTCCTACCTACATTAGGACGAAACAACACAGAGTTACTACTGAGTATTTAGGTTAGACGACAAGATGTGAAACGTCGGGAGTGTAGGCCGGCAAGTACCGAGGCACCCGCGGTTCGTCGCGCCGGCGAGCTCCGCGGTCTACTGCCAAGCTGATACTGCCTGCTTCTTTCACACCGTTCGATTTGGCTCTGCGCTGCGACGGCAATATCGAAGCACGCAGCGTCTTCCGTTTCTGAAATACACCAAGAAGCATTATTAATTGTCAACGAGAGTACTCCAGTATTATCACCATGTATGTGTCTACTTACGACAGCAATAGACTAATTACCGTGTCCAGCGAGTTGATGTACAAGCTCCACAAAGCAGCAGGGACTCATTGTGATCAGAATTAAGAATGTACATGGACATGAAACGTGTTTATTTTGATTAATTTAAATATTGGTCCTTAACAATATTTGTCTACATAGATACATCGGGGATGGCGAATCTGACTAAGTCCAGTTCCCTATGAATGAACATGTGTAAATCTAACACTTTAACATATTAAAAAGTACGTTATAAAATATTTAGGATATCTATGTATAGCAATACACATCCTATGTGTAAAGAATAAACTGTATAGTTAGGGCTCTAAAAATATGTTCGTTACAGTGGTTCGCTATCCCTGACCTACATATATATTATTTGGTGCGTATCAGTTGTCAGTGGGGCAGGCACTCTATATTTTACTCTCTAACTGCTGTTTGATGTTGTCGAAGTGGTCCACATCGATGGCTTCCGCCTTTACTCTGTTTACCTCAACAGCACCGCGCCACCGGTCGGCGGCATGGCGCGCGATCTCCATCCTCTTCTGTTTCTTGATCTGGTGACGTTTGTACACCACCTCGATGACTATAAGTACTATGCCCCCTATTATGCCTGCTAATACAAGTATGAACACTCCAGCCATGTTCTTCAAGCCTAAAGTGTTGGGCGTTTTCTCGTTCTCCTCACAATTCAACATGTTGTTTCTCAGTATCCATAAATTGTCCAGAGATTCCATTATACCACCTATAAATGAAATACATAATTAATATATTACCTATTTACTCCGCAGTGAAATACAATTTCTTTATTGATTCTGCACTTACTTTCATGAAAATCCAAGATCGCTAATGTGACGAAATCCGCCCATGGAGACCCTTTTTGTAAACCAACCCCATACCCTGAACGACCAAATAGTTCTCCAGCCGTAACCAATTCGCAATCTTGAGCCGCTTCAAATTCTAGACGCGAGGAGTCCCAGATGAATGCCATTAGTTTACTAAAACCATAAAACTGACATGGGTAGGTACCTTATAGTAGTATGTAGGTATCTTATTTGTATATTATTCCAAAAAAATTGTGTATTTTTATGATAATTTATTTCTACTATCTATCTACTTACCCGTTCTTAACATCTTCAATGGCTTGTTCAGCATTGTCATAATTATTGGCTTCCATAGTTCGGTACATATTAGACAACTCAACCTGTCGCCTGAAGTACATATCAACCGCTGATCCCTTGACTGTAGCACAAGTCAGATTCTCCATTGTGTTGCGTAGCTAAAGAAAAGGGACCAAATTGAAATTATTAGTAAGTACCTAAATCATATTTCTTGAGTGCAACACTTTTAATTTCAATTTTTAACCACATACTCTAGCATCGTTGATTCCCGTAAGCTTCGTCTTAGGCCGTTCAAGCACGAGGAAAGCAGCCAAGTTGGCAGTGTAAGAAGCAACGATGATCATCGCAAATCCTGCCCAAACCATTCCTAATACTCGAGCTGAAAAACTTCGAGGAGTGCCTAAAACATAACAAAAGCAATATTGAACAATGTATAAGCTTATCTTACAATAAAACTGTTACGAAGTTAAACGCTATCCGATAATTAGGGTAGGTTATCGCATGTGCTGCAATGTTTTGGTTAAAATACCTGGCCGGCACTGCCATTAATTTTTTGACTCTTTAATACATAGTCCCTATAATTAGTGCCCGTCGTTGCATTGTGCGTGTACTATTTCAATAAGTACATAAATTAATCGAGTGCAAGTAACTATTGCCTTAAAGAAATAACCTATGTGGAAATATAGTGTACCTTTATTACATACCTTCGCCTATACCGCTGTTTAAAAGAACACCCCAAGCAAACCAAATTGCGCTAGACAGATTTAAAGCATCTTCTTCAGTGCCATCAATATTTGCAAGCTTGAATCTCCCGAAAGGTGAGAATCTGTCCAACAGGTATAGTACTAGTGCAACCACGTGCACAGAAACCATTACTAGAATCCAAAGTGTGTTGGAAAACGGTTGCAAGAACGACACCAACGTGGACGACCGTGAAGGCTGGAAGTAATTAAATTGGAAAATATATACTTGTCTTACTTAATATATGAGTATTGTAGTTAATATTTAAACCAAATATTACATTTTCAAATAGATGCTTTTGCTGTTATTTTTCATATATTCTCATTCTATTAGCTATTAACGCAGCTGTTAGTTTAATATTTACCTTCTTCTCCAAAATGGTAATGCCTTGGTATTTAAATGGCTTACTAAATTCAATGAACTCCGCCCGCTCTGGGTTTATAGTCAACGGAGCCACAATCATGTCTGCACGTTCATACACCAGCTCGCCTGGTAAATCAATATTACAAGTTAAAAATGGCTTTGATTGTCGTATTTTTGAGTTATGATTAGGTACCTACCGATAAGTCCAGTCCATTCCTTTTTAGCTCCCGGCTGAGTAAAGTTACGTATAACATAATTTCCAAATTGTCCATCCGGCGAAAGTGCCAAAGAATAGGTAAAGTTAATGGTCTTTGATAGGTGTCGTAAGAGATCCATACAAAAGCCCTTGCAACAATAGAGTTGGTCTGAAAAATACTTAAATTATGTACACAATTCGCACCCTTAATGAAACAGAGACTTATCTCAGTATTTTGGATTAAACAAATTTGAACTCTATTGCAAAGATTTAACACAAATATAATATTAGAATTTAACATATACAATTAGGGTTCAAATTGCCTTACTTTCAAATTTCGAGTTAAGTCGCTGTTTTATTAAGAGTGCGAGTCATGTTGATATTTGATAATTGATAACTATGATAAAATATATAAAATGTGGCATTTATTTCGTACCTGTATCTTCGCTTGCATTATAATGTGGGCAAGGAATCTCCTCTGGAGTACAATCACTTCCATCATCAATACGCCGAGTGTACACAAAAGGCTTTTCCTCAATAGTTAGCACCTGCAAAAATAATCAATATTCTCATTGCTGTTATTTCATAAGAATATTTAATTAACTTTATTGGAGACTCGTCACCTTAAGATGCGTCGGTATCATAAATCCCTCTGGCTTTGAAGTACTACGCCCCATCCAAATGATTTCTTGCTCTTTTAACTCTAATCGCATTTTATGCGTTTCCTGCAATGCCAAAACAATACCTAAATTAAACATAATGCAATGACGATAAGCGGTTGCTGATCCGTGCTGTTATTATCTGGCTGCAATATTATTATTCTATAAAGTAAGTAAAGGTTCATCTACAGTAGATTAGACCGATTGTGCCTTAACCTGGAATTACTGTTGTATGATTGACATAACATTCGTGCTGCATGTTTTGAAGATCTCACCAGTTTTTTGGTTTTAAGAAAATGGTATAGTATTGTAGATAAACACATACCTATGTAATTAAATAATGAAAATAAAATCTGTCACCATACCTTAAAATAAAAGTATTTTCCTACAGCAACATGTTCTCCTTGAGCTCGGACATTAACCATATCGTATTCAGCATGCACTCTGTCCCCATGATCATCAAATGCCACATGGCCAGTTGCGCCATTCTCCAATCTTTGCTTCCTGATATAATCGAAGAGCAGACGACCTGTGGTCCAAGTAGTACCCGAATTGTCGCAGTCTGATGGTGGAGCGAGTATTTCGTCGGATTTATTCATATCACGGATGGCAGATGCAAGAACGTAGCTGAAAAATATTCGACGTGCTTTTAAACAATGTATCAAGTATAGAAATCCTACTTATTTGGATAGATACTGTTGGCCAATCAACTGATGAGCAGTATTCAACTGAGATCAGGTTATAAGTCTTACATAGAGTCTTGAATATGTGCATGTTCGTTCGTAGCGTTGACCAGTCGCAAACCAAGCAAGCCTTCAGGTGCATTAGCGGCGTCCAGAGCCTGTTCTGTCACCATCCACACGTAGCCGACTGTGGTCATGTTCAAAAACGTCGCATCACGGAATATTATCTCTGCATCTGTTTTACTGCAAATAAAATGAAGAATAAAAACTGTTTATGCATCATCAAAAAATCCCCCCAATATATCCCTAAAGGGCTGACTGTATTATGGCTTATTTTTTATGTTATTAAATAAAATATTTAAATTAGGCATTTATCAGCTTAGATAGACCAATTATATTATGCTATATGAAAATTAATTGAGGTTTGCTATAGCGTGACTTGCTTGATCCGATTTTGAGAGCATTAAAATAAACTAATATCATTGGTACTAACCTGGCATACATAAGGAATACTCTAGCCTGGGCACCTTTTACGTCCATGAGTCTATCGCTGAAGGAGTCTAACCCCGGCTCGAATTCTATTACTTGTTCCACGACCACCTTCCGGTCTACATCTTCATCCACACTTTGCGAGGTCGTTTGGAATCTACAAAAATTCTTCAGGTTATTTCTTGATATTAGACAATTCCTCATTATTCTAACTAAAACTTTGTTAAAGGGTAAAGGTAGTTACAGAGTTCTGTCTCTCTTTCTTTCGCATGTTGTTTTATACACAAAACAATGAGAGACATTATAGTTTCGCAATTATTCTGATATTCTGATATGGTTATATGTAAATCTAGCTCCACCATCAGACTGCAATAATAAACACTAACTTACCCTCGCTTTTTGCACGTGTTGGGGAGCAAGTGAGTAAAGAAAGTCATTGGTAATAAAGACAAGTAAAAATTATGTTTCCTTACCGTCCTAAAATTGCTCTTCCATCCGTATCCGAACTATGAATGAAAATGACCTTCATATAATTAAAGTGTTTCAACACATCGACCCATACATCAGCCTGGTGTGAATATGGTGGCACTGTCCTTAAGAAGGACACATGAATGTTCTTATCGGAGAAAGCAGAGTCCCTCGACGATATGCCGATCACGGGTATGTGGTAGAAGCCACTGGTGTATGACACAGCGGCAGGCGACAGATCTCCAGTCAAAGGATGGGATACTACTACTGCATACACCTGAAACAGCAATTTCATGATGTAGGTAATTTTAAACTTATTTTGTGCTGGTATTATACTGTTGGGCTCAGTGGAATTCCCTAAAATCGAGGTTCTGTTAAGGCAAGTCAAGGCTATGATAGTCAAGATAATTAGCCAAGTGTGGACAAAGGTTTGTTAACGTTTGCTATTGTTATGAAATGTGCTGTTATGAATTGTTTATATTCTCTAAAAGATCCTCAAATGTTTAAGAACAATAAGAAATTATACTTAGACATGTAGTTAAGTAGCCAAATTGTTGATGGTTTGTATGGGAACGAACCCCAGATTTCTTACTTAGTAGCAATAATTAATCGTATATATTTAGCTAGTTATATTAAATTATTTTAAATTAGGCTTTACCCGTTATTCGCTAGGATTTTTATAATAAATGCAGTGCCTTTTTGTGACCCCAGACCTACATCTACTTTCATTATAATTGATTTCGGTTTTAACTATGAAAACGTAATTAAGTCACGAATATCTCAATTAAAATATTAGTAAGAATTATCGATATACTTACACGATGATAAATAAGGTTTTTGCACACGTTCAGCGCTGTTTTGATCGGATTCGGATCCATAAGCATGGAGTAATCATGGTACGTTACTCCTCGAGGAACATACTGGTCTTTGAAGTTTAGATTCTGAAAAAATAGCATCATATAGTTAACTAATAAGTACGTTTGACCTACAAGTATAATAACTTTATGAACTTCAGTGCAAATGGAAATTCAAGTCGTCATAAAAGTAATTTAATCGATTCCATTAGGTAGGTACATACATACATGTTATAATCACTTTAATTTACTAGGCTCATGTTTCAAGTGATAAGGCATGTAAATAACTTTTCTAACTAGAGTTCTAAAGAAACCTTTTAAGAATGTGTCGCTCAGTTTCTTATTTAGCTAGGCAGTTACTCTTAGAAGGTAATAGGTACTTAGCTACTTATCAAACTCATGTCGATCATAACTAAAGAGAAAGGGAAAGGCGTTTTAATAGACGCTATAAATCAGATGTTTAAATGGTGTTTTGTTCGAGTATATCATAGCAATCTCTGCTTATCTATCAAAATGCTTATGTCCTATACGATTACTCAAGAGCCTTATCTCCTCGGTCTTCAATAAATGATGATAATTTAAAAATAGGTTAGTAACAAACAGCGACACATCAACCTAGACTGTTTGGATTTTGAACTATTAGTAGTTGAACGCTGCGAATCGTGCGAGAGACTGCGTTATATTTTTGTTACGCTCTATCCTTACCATGGGCGTACCCAGGTTCTGGGCCAGGCAGAGGCAAATCAGATTTTTTATAAGCACCTAGTCAAATAAATAAACATAAATTGAAATAGGTAATTTTTTATATAAATTCTTTAATTATACAATAGCTATTTTTAAAGTAATTTTCGAGTATCTTTAGCAAAACGGTTTATGACGTCTTCCGTGAAAGAATCGCCCATAGCGTTAACAAATTTTCTATGTAATTTGCTGTTCTAGGTAAACGCGGCTCAAGATTCAAAGCCGTAGCAAGTTCTTCAGCTGATTTGGTTAAATCTTCACTCCCTTCTTCCGCGGAACGTCTGTGTTCTGCAACTGCAGTGGTTATGGTTTGTATATGTTCTGCACATCTTATAATGTCTAGCGTTTTTGACTGCTAGCGACTAGAAAGAATAGGCGCGCCGCACGATTTTTAAAAGTTGTATATTGTATTGCAAATGGCAAAAAGTTATTTTCTTAACTTTTATCGACAAAATTAGATAGTTAGTAGGGACGTAAACAAAATCCAGGGGGGGCTGCTGCCCCTCCCTGCCCTCCCCTGGGTACGCCCATGATCCTTACCATTACATCGACACCACTATGCACTGTCCCTTTCTGACAATTCTCTATTTTGTATGTAGCGTAGTTATGTATAGGGTGTATATAGGGTGTTTAACTTGATGTGTAGCCGTGTGTACTAGCATTGTTTCCAAACGGGAAATAGAGGCGGATAATAGGTACCTACCAATGGAAAATGTTGAGTTTTATTACAATAAAGCTTGCTCCTTTTATGCTAAAAGTACCTATTTGTCTCGCGTTATTAAACTATTATTATTATAATATTTTATTGCGGAGACAGATGACCAAAAAGAAAACTCTACCATCAACTTTGGAATTAGAACACTAAGAAGAAAGAAAATGTACCTACAAGATATTGATAAAGTACAGCTATATAAAGACAAGAAATAATGCAAGCAAAGAATGTGGCAGTGAAATTATAACCGTTCATAATGCAGGACTATTTTTTTAAATGTCCGCCTAATGTGTCATAGTTTGTTTTCAGAATTCTGCAAGGTCTCAATCTAACAATATAACATACCGAGATGGTGTCCTTAAAGTATGTGACAGATTCGTTACTGGACAAGACCCCTCCAACATTGTAATAAGTGGGATTTGAATAGCGGCGTCGCTCCGTCGATCCATTATCACTGCTCACCAGCTGTCCTCCATAGATCAAAACTGCGATCAGTATGCCGTACGCCCACACCCCACACATTTTGAAATCTGCGATAAAAATATGGTATTAAGAATCATTAAAGTTTTAAACATATAAAGTCTACCTATTTTTATGGCAATTAAGGGTTTTAGCCACATTGATTTTCTGTAATTATTAGTTTTATCGAGTATCGATGTGATATGGATATGACACGCACTTATAATAAAATAAAACGAACATAGTTAAGTTTAGAAAATGTGACGATTCATTATTCTTTCTGACGTAATTCGAACTGCATATTATTTTAAAATCTGGCTGATTTTACGAGTTAGTTTCTGTATGTAATCAAGTTACGCAAATAAATGCAAATATCTAGCATAAGTCCTTTGAAATGAAGTCATATTAAATTAAAATATCTCTAGTCTTTTTAACCGCACTATAATATTATCGCATAACTCTACGTTAGTAAAATTATATATAACCACGTTAAGTTAATTATTCTTGTAGAAAATATCAGGGGAATGCATAAAGTTTTCACATCCATCCACATACATACACCACAGTAGTGATTACGTAAAGACTCAAGTTTAGATTGCGTATTAATATTTCAGTCACACCCTTCCCACGTAACAATAATCTATTTCACGTCTAATATACAAATCACAATACAGTACGACAAATGGCCTTACCTTATTTTGATGAACAAAACTGGTTTGAAATCATAACATGTTTATTTCTTTACAATGTAGAAAAACAAAATATTATTTTTTTGTTTCAGAGGAACAGATGAAGGATGCTGTAAAAGCGCCAGATGGAGCCTCATCCCCCAGTTGCCATGGAAACCGCGCACGCGTGGTGTGCGACTCGATGGATGACTAATGATAAATTCGTCAGTACTCAGGAAGTCAGGAGTATTCCTGCGATGGTGCGGACAACACCATCCAAGGAGTATTCCTTCGACAAATAGATAATAAATTAATTTCTTGGTTGGGTCGTCGAACAAAATTTGTTTAGGTGCCTTCACTGTTTTATTTTGTTGGTGTTTTGATACAGACAGTAAAATAAACACTGTTATTAATTTATTTAAATTAATAACAGCGTTGTGACAGCGCTATGTGATGTAGGTATTGATTTTAATTGCGACGTCATATGATTTTGTAGGTGCTTTTGTCTATCTACTTGCACCGCATAGTGCTAAAACAGATAAATAAATATATATTTGGAAGGTTGTTTAAATAGGATCGTTTAGTGTGTCCATTTAAGGTTATGAGGGGAATGGTATAGGTAAATCTCTATTAGTGAGAAGATTTTTTCAAATGTTTGCAAGATATGTTCGCTGAAGATGCATAGAAAATATGTTAATTGAAATTAAACTGCTATATACGGATTTTATCGCGTTGTTTATTTGACACTTTATTACAAAATTTTGAAAATTGTTACACTTCTACTACTATTAAACTTTACTAATTTTTAAGCTAATTAAATTATTATTAAACTATTTAGATTTAATTTATTTTTACACTTTCCCCGACGTTTCGGTTGCTTTTCAGCAGCCATGGTCACGGGGAGACTAAGATGGCAGTTGTCTCAATGTTCCAGTGTAGTTATTTCAAAGTACCCGAACATAATTTAATCATTGGTGTTTCTATTTACGCAGTATGAGCTCAAAGTATCATGAAGTCTAGCTGTGGTTTGCTTCTTCTTGGGTTTGACTATTTTTATTACTGGATCCCAAGCTGGTGGTACATTCCAACCATCTTCTCTATTAAAATTAGGATGTTTTTTGATTTCAATAGCCTCGCGAAGCATCCTTGGTAGGAATCGGTGTTCTTTAGCGAGAATCTGTGGTTTGTCAAATCTCAGGTAGTGGTTGGTCCCCTGTTGCACATGTTCACACACAGCAGACTTCAACGAGCGTTGGTGTTTTACATCAGCTATGTGTTCTTTTATGCGGATATTATATTATATTTAAAACTATATAATAAATATATTTGCTGAGAATATTGTGTATAATATATTCTGTTTAATTATTAAACTTTATATTTAATATAAAACAAAGAAAGAAATTCAAAAAAATAATGGTCACGTAAGAACAATTGAAAAACTGGATGGCGCAACAAATAGGTACTGAGCTGAGGTACAATATTGACTAGGTACTGAAAAAGATTCTGTTAAACATACAACCTTTATAAACCGACTTTGCTTTACCGACTATACTCTGTCCAAGTATCTATATATTTCGTCATATATGGACACTTGGACAGAGTCATATGTCCATATGTCCGTTTATTTTCTTCTTGACAGTTCGAGACAGTTCGTAATTAGTGACGCCCTCACACGTTACTGATTCGATTTGAAATAATAATCGAATTTACTTAAGAAGAACTTTCAATCGATTTAATGACACCGACATATATTTTTTTTGACGTTGCAGTTGACAATATAAATGAACAAGAATTGATTATTCATGTAACCGAGGACTCAACTTATAAGTCTAGTGTAAATTATGAAGAATAGTCAGATAAATCATTGTAATAAATAATATTTAATAATTTTACTTGTTTCATTTGTATTCCCAATTACCTAGCTAATTTGTTAAATAAATAGTAGGTAGGTATGTGATTTTCTAAGTATATTTGCGCTTGATTTAAACTTGATGTAGACTTTATTTATTAATCACTCGTTTTAAAGTTAAATTTCACAAACGCGTGCATAGTTACATTCTAAGGTAGCTGTCAAAAAGAAAATAAATGAATGTACAGAGTTACTGTTCTTTACTCTTGGTACGAACTTAAATTCCAAGATTTTGACTTAATTGCAAATAATTAATCATGGAGTCATGGTTACTATTCTTATTTTCTTTTTTATTAAATTTACAGATTCAATACTTACATAAAGTCAATTTTTTTTCATATGATTGATTTATCTTATTTCAAGACCTGTTTTATAGTCTGTGGTTGTTTGTTATGCACAGCCCACAGGGCACTTCACTAAGTGGGCGTTAGCCGTCAATAAAGTACGACATTTCTGTAGTACATTATTCCGAAAAAAAGGTAAAAATAGGCGTGAGCTGTCAAAAACAAAATAACCGAATGGACAGAGTATAAGCTATTCATAGTTCTAGCACAGTATAAAGACTAACAGTAGTATGACGCCTTTGATCTCGTAGAAAAAGCCGAGAACGTCTAGACAACGTTGCGTAAGGGCATGGAAGCTAGGGTTGTCACAAGTAAAGTAAGTAGTTATTCCTACAGTTATTTATTTTAGATCAACATTGCAACGGCTATGCTACATGAATATTGAAATGTAAATCACTTAGGTATTACAATAATCAACTATTATAAAATGTAAATCACTTAATATAATAATCAACAAGTATAAAATGTAAATCACTTAAGTATTATAATAATCAACGATTATAAATGGGCAATTGACAATGTCTCACAGCACACGTCGTATGCACCATTTTAATTAATATTTATAAGCAAATAAATAAGTAACGAACAAAAAACAAGCACGCGCCAGCCCCCAAAAACATGTCCCGATATACTGAACACGGCTACATACGTAGTTCGGGCTCGCTCTTCCCGCGTCTCGCCTCTTGCCCCCTACACGATTGACCTGTCTATACGCGTTCGTTAAACGACTGTATGGATTATTAGACATTGGTTCTAGGTACGTCAAGGATAGAAAATTGCGATGTATAATTCGCATTTATAGCTAAATAATAAGGTAAGTAAGGTGCTGTCTTGCTTTAATCAGTAGGATGCCCACATTTGGAGGATGATGTGATGAGATGAATTCTAGGTAGGTACTGTGTTCTGGTTAAACTTGTTTCTACAACATAAAAAGTATGAAATTTAATATAATCCATACATGTTAATTAATAGGTAGCTTTGTTTTGAATTTTATAATTTCTTTGCAGGTAATAAAGACAGCGAAAGAAAAAAGCATTTGTGTATTTGCATTTTTATTGAGATTTTATTATTTTTACAAAATAACGTCATTTTACAATATTACGTCCAAAAAATTATTTGTAGAAATCCTTATAAACTAAAATTAAATGTATCAACCTCCAAACATGGTGTCCTACGTAAAATTTTAAGCCCGCACATATAAAAAACCACACTGCTATTGTAAAACAATATCGATACATAAGCAATGCTCATACTCTTAACATCACTAAAGAATTAGAAGAAACATGTAGATATACTAAAAGCATCACGGTAAATCAAAGTGTAGTGTGGAATATTCAAATACCCGTGACTAAATGTGCAAATGTAGGGAAAGTGTTGTGTGGAATATTCAAATACCCGTGTCTAAATGTGCAAATGTAGGGAAAGTGTTGTGTGGAATATTCAAATACCCGTGTCTAAATGTGCAAATGTAGGGAAAGTGTTGTGTGGAATATTCAAATACCCGTGTCTAAATGTGCAAATGTAGGGAAAGTGTTGTGTGGAATATTCAAATACCCGTGTCTAAATGTGCAAATGTAGGGAAAGTGTTGTGTGGAATATTCAAATACCCGTGTCTAAATGTGCAAATGTAGGGAAAGTGTTGTGTGGAATATTCAAATACCCGTGTCTAAATGTGCAAATGTAGGGAAAGTGTTGTGTGGAATATTCAAATACCCGTGTCTAAATGTGCAAATGTAGGGAAAGAATATAACGTAGACAATGCGGTGGGTATTAAGTTGTTGGCCACATACATGGCTCGTAAAAGTAGGATGGGACTTCGGATGTGACTTTCCTTATGGCAAGTGATAAAGCATCGCGACTGTTTCTTCCATATGGAAGAGACGGCGAAGATTTTGGATTGTAAGGCGACGCTATGCAGTGCAAGGTTTATATCTGCGAATTTACATTAACGTGTATGCTAGCCAGGATCAGGCGTCCCTTCAATAAACGGTCTCTCCTTTTTAATTTTGACTCTCATTAAGACTAATCAATTTTGATTCTGATTACATATATGCTGCGTGGCATGTGCTTTAACCATTAAATGACAGGCCAATAGTGCATATACAGATGGGCTGACAAAATACAAGAACAAAATTAACTAGACGCCTTAAATATGAGTTTAGATAGAAAGAAGGACGATAGTGTTTCTTAATAACTAAGCATGTCCATTCATTTTTCAATCGTTATTATTAAACTAACTAACAAAATGTATAACGTAAGCAGTCATCTTTAACAATTCTGATTTTGGTAAATTCGTAACGTTTAAGCCCAGGCCCACGCCCCATTAGAAGGAACCCAAGCAGTCGAGACCCAGGGTTTGGCAGACCAGTCAGGCGTTTGTGGCTTCAGGGCGGCTGCAGCAGCAGTGGCGGCGTGTTGGGCGGCACCAGCTGCTCCGGCTGCTCCTGAGCTTTGGATCACCGATAGCTTTAGTGCTTCAATATCTGTAAAGAAATATCGTGATTAAACAATTGGAAAATGTCTTAGCAAAAAGAAAATATAACATTTTGTTTGATTGCTTAAACAGTGAAGATAAGAAGTCTGCTATATTATCTTATCATTTGTCCATATAGCAAAAATGTAACATGTAAATCGATATATCATTTATTCTAGTAACGGTACACACTCTGTAACTTGTTACTGAGATGTGAACGTAGGATTAACTACATTTTAAAACATCACACTATAATATTATGGCCTAACAACGTAGGTCAAGCACTGACAAGTGCTGATTTCCATAAATAGTCTGTTATCCTATCTAGCTCCACTTGTCTTAAGTAGTTATCTGCCGATCTACCTATAGAACTTTACACGAGTAGTTCAAGACTAAAGGAAGGGTAACTAAGCAAAACAACCCGGTGAAGTTTAGCGTATTTTGTTGCTTTTCCTAAGATCAAAATATTGCTTATTATTAATAACCAACTTACCTGCGTTTTGTAGTCTAGCCGCTTGGTTGCTAGCAGCCCGTTGAATAGCTTTAGCTGCAGCAGCTTCCCTCGCTGCAGCAATCTTCTGGGCTACGGCAGCACGAGCTTTAGCTGCTGCGAGCTGCGCTTGGGACTGCACTGCAGCCTGCGCTGCTTCTAGAGCGTGGGCTCGAGCGTTCCTTGCTGCTTCCTCACTATGTGGCAGTAGAGTAGAATACTAAGATTACTTTTTGACCTTAATAATATCACGTATCATGTATATTTTCATCAGGCTTGTACCATATACCACTAAGGGTATGCTAAGGATTACCCCCACTTTTCGTTAGCTTAGTGTAGGTTTAAAAGAAGCTAACGCAACAACCTTATGGGCAAATTTCAAAACCCTTAAATTAATCCGCATGTTCAATTTGGTGGCCTAGAATCGATGGTAACATAAGCCGTTATGACTATGCCACAGAACAAAAGAGGCAACCAACATTACCTAAGTTTACTATATTTTATGAAGCATTTATAATAATTATCTGTACACATACTATAGTCAGCGTTGTATATACTTACCTACCTATTGAGAGTTGATAATAAGTCTATAAGTATATAGTAATAAGATATAGTCTAGTCTATTGCAGGTTGTGTACGTAACTACTTTGGTTACGTTGGTACTAACCTTTTATGCGCTGCGCGCGCAGCGGCTGCCTCCTTAGAGCTGGCAACACTTTGCTGTTCAAGAGCGGCGTGCTTCGCTGCGGCCACTTCATGTTGAGCAGCCATCACAGCCGCAGCTGCTGCCTTCGCCGCTGCCACCGCGCCAGCCACGTCAGAACTGGTGTCTGATGACCAAGTACCTTGAATAAAACAATATAGGTTGTATACTTCACTGATGTACCTACTTTATTCATATATGTATATCGTACTACTATATGCACGCCTGTATTTTGACGAGGGTTAAGCAGAGTGTATTACACCCACATTCCTCTTGGTATGTTTTTTATCTTACGTTACAGAGGGCAGGACTATTGCAGTACCAGCACGTGGAGTTTGGATTTGTGCCTACATTGCCAGAGCCCATCCCGCCCTGAACCAGAAATGCCTAATATTAATACTCAATAACACCTGATCCGGGCATTCAAATTGGGGCTCACAACCAATCCATAAATTATACCAAGCACATATACCTACTCAGCGAAAAACAAAGGTCGAATATACGACGAATGATAATATAAAATGTTGTGTACCATGTCCCGGTCCCCCCTGAACCCAGGTAGCGGCGCTGACCCATCCAGCGGGCTCCAAGCCGGCGCTTCTCTTGTCTGTTTGGACACTCCCGGAGACAGCCGCTAACATGCTCGCAGCAAAGGACAAAACCTGAACAATTAAAATCATAATCATAAACATTTTTTTTTTTTGCAATAACCATGACCTCACTTACGTCTATACTTAATATTATAAGTAGGAAAGATTTTACTTTTGGTTTGTTTGTAAATATTTAACTCAAAATATACTAAACCAATTTAAAAAAATATTACTATTAGAAAGCTAGAAAACGACATATATTGTCGCCAAGTAACATACGCTATATTTTATTTAAAAACGCCAGCGAAGCCGCGGGCGAAAGCTAGTGCTTTAATAATTCAAAAAACTGACAAAGAACACTCGAAACAATTTTAAGTGGACTACTAATTGCAGAGATGTTTCTCGTGCGGATCGAACCAACAATACTACATCGCATTGGAAGTGGCGCAGCAATCACTTAAACCATTGTGTCATCCGTTCTTATATTAATCTTACCGAAGGATTAATCAGTGAACTCTACCTTGCACTTTAAAAAGTTACACATGATGATATAAATATTAATTGTTCGTAAGTAATAGTTTTAATTTCGTAGGTAATATAAGGATCACAAATGCCATCTTAAGGGCCTTAAATAGTCCCTGTTTGTTGATTGAAAACGGGAGACTAAAAGTCAAACACCCTTTACACTACCTCAGATTTGAACTTGAGAGCGAAATTAGCTTTGACAGATGCGCATAGTGTTAATGCTGTTTTCTAAATTAGAAAATTTAGTAAATTTATTAAAGCTTACTTTTTAAACTTACCAGTGTAAAGAATTCCATTGTATTTGTTGTTTGTTCAATGTCTGCTAAAGATATTGTGATAACAAAATGGCGAGCAGGGACCGTTTTATATGATACAATGCGGAAAAGTATTATAGAAAGGGAATGACAGACAGTAACTAATATCGATCAGAACCTATCACTTTATAGGTATTCCTTCACTTTCTTCAGACAATAATTCGTATGTTGTGGGTTAATTAGGCATTGAGTGGTCTTTGTTACGTATGAAATAATAAGGAGGTTGTTTCATATCTGATGGTTTGTCCACAAACTAAATTGGTATAGATGGCGTGCTCAATTGCCCGCTGCGAAGTATTGATTCGCCCATTATAAGGTGTCCACGTATATAATTTATGTTGTATCAACTGAGATATCGTCTGTCAGGTCTGTCTGGAAGTTTAAAGTAAAAAGTAAATTCTGAAGACATTTGAATGTTTAACAGGTTTGAAATATTGAGAAGATTTGCATGTATTTTATACAAACATCTTCGCCTGTGGGTGGTTTGATGATAATCACATACGAGGATTTTATAAACAGTACTCTGTATAATTCAGACACGGAACTATCTATGTGCTAAGTGCTATTTAAATTTGTCCAGCGGTTTACGCGTGATTGAGCAATAAACATATCGCACTCTTAATAAAACAGCGACTTAACTCGAAATTTGAAAGTAAGGCAATTTGAACTCTTATTGTATATGTTAAATTCTAATATTATATTTGTGTTAAATCTTTGCAATAGAGTTCAAATTTGTTTAATCCAAAATACTGAGATAAGTCTCCGTTTTATTAAGGGTGCGATATATACCTCTAAATATCCAAAAATCTTTATAAGCCTTCACATTTATTTTATTTGAAGCCTCTATATCAATCCTAGTTATTTTGGATAACGGCAGTGACGTCCGTTACTGACTTTACCCTATAATTCAATCCTAATCCTTACTAATACCTATTATAAATGCAAATAAAAGTTTTATTGTTTGTTTGTTACGTTTTCACGCCTTAACCGATCATCTTGAAAATTCGCATACACGTTTCAGGGTAACAGAAAAGGGTAGATACATTTCATCCAGATAAAGGTACTGTTACTAACGTTCCTAACCCAAACCACATCAACGCAAGCGAAGCTGCGGGCAAAATCTATATAATAAAATAATATATAATAAATAATTGTTATAGTTGTACGTTCCAATATTAATCAGGTACCCAACCTATATTCAAAATGAGACTGTAAAGTCGTAACGTATACGCTGTTCGTATAAACCGCTAAAACCTAAAGCAGCCTGGCCAAGTACCTCCACGCAACAGAGTATCACAGCCATTTAACCATGTGAAGTGTTCTTGCAGTGATTACTAGGATTTTATTTTTAATTTTATTTTATTTTATATTTTATTAAAGGTCTACTAGGAATTATTCCTGTTACGCGGGCGACTTTACAAACATTCAAACAACAGACACAAAGAACACCCAGACTCCAAACAACCATTTATAGACAAAATAACAAAAATGTTTGTCCCGTGTGGGAATCAAACCCACAACATTCGGCGCGGCGGCAGTGGCGAGGCGACCACTTAAGCCACTACATGCACTGTGCAGTCTTGCGGAGCACTCCAAGAAGACCAGGACTAAGTGCTGTAGCTCAGAACGAGACAAAGCTATACCCTCTGTAAAAGGCTGTCTTGATTATTTCGCAGACATGATGTCAGAGGTACAGAAAAGTTGTTACATAAAAAGTACTGTTTCCAATGGATCGAAAAGTGACATAACCTACCTTTACGCGAGCGAAGTCGCGGGCACAATCTAGTATTAATATAAAAAAAACAAGTAAATGCTTTTTACCATAAATACTATTAATTTTGTCAAATAAACTTATTGCTATTTACTTTCTGATAACTTAATTAAAATACCACTTTACATTAGCACTTTACGTAAATGGATTAGCTGCATAATACCTACATTTAATCTGGCTTTAAGCATTAGGCATCGATTATTGGCGTTTAATAAACGGTAAGGTTTATTTATGCCTGTTTATATTAGACATTGAGATAGCAATATTAGATGAATGCAATATTACATTTCTGGTTGGCCATAATGCATTTCAAATGTCAACTCAACCAGAATCAAATCCACGTCATTCAAACCAAGTGGAAACAAACGAACTTCGTTTTAAAATTCCATTTCACATGCAAGAAGTTCAATCAGTGCAATCTTTAGTCATTTGTATCGAGATTGTTCATGGCATTTGTGTGAGAGAATTCTACGTAACCTGCCTCTTTAAATGTTTTTAAACGAAGTATAAGACCTATGATTTCTTTGGAATTATTTGAATAATTTAAATGTGTCTATTAATTATTACTAATTCTGGTTATAACTACAACATAACGAGGGGCTGTTACCATAAGGGTAAGCTATTCATTTATTTCAATATAAACAAAACTGTGAATTAATTTTATAATAAAATAAAATATTTCTTAATTTTATTGTACCATCATCAAATAACATATTCAAATTGCCATAGCTTTTATTTAATATTTAGAACTGAACTAATCTAACATACATATTTGTTTTTATACTTACAGTCGTCTCCAGACTGCTTTAGTGTAATATTATAACAAAAATATAGATGTGGCTTACCAATAAAACTCTATATGTAATCAAGGTTTATGACTATCCAACATGACACATAAAAAATCACCGCCACCTGCATCGAATACATTCTCGTAAGTACAGGATTTTACATTTTACTTTTGAACTGTCCAGGATGGTAATCAAAATGTACATAATTTATGCCAAAATCGAATTATATATATTTTAGATTTTTTCTATTCCATTCGTTTATTTGGATTTATTCCAGTTTATTTGGTTTTTTCTCATTATTTGTTTTTCTTTCACGGGGATTTTTCTAGTGCGTGAGGAAAACTCGGCGTTTTGGGAGGCTTACACTGGGTCGTAGGATACGTAGGTACATCCAGCGTGCAGAGGCCATGTGTGTCTTGTATTTTAAGTTAATTTGTATACCTATATGAAAGTTTAGATGGTTCAGTCGCTGCTATCGTATTGTTATCAGTTCCTTTATATACAATACCATGCATCTAAGCAGTAATTTTGGATGACTGTTAGCAAAGATAGCCGATATAATTACACGACATAAGACAAGGTCAAAAATTGACCTTGTTGCAAACTAGACATTATTTGTGAAACGGCTTTGTACTTTTTCTTGTCCGAAACATTCGATTTGATAGTTATGAATAAATCTAGCACTGCTTAGTTTGGGCTAGATGGTGTTGTGTGTATGTGACAGAATATTATTATTATGTATTAATATTGGGTTAAATATGCAGCTTTACCTATGTATCCAGAACTATTTATTATTCCAGCCTTGATCCTTTTAAATTCAAATGTTAAATTATTATTTATTTCCTTCGTAAAGAAACCAATTCTGTCATCTGTCTGTCTATCAACGTCATAAATACAGTCAGGTGTAATTTTGTTTTACGTTTACGCGAATGTTATACATTGAAATTAAACAAATTTATACGGATTTTATCGCGTTGTTTAATTTTTTTAGATTAAAGTTTCTTAATTATGTAATGATAGTGTTTTATAAAAAATAAACAACGCGATAAAATCCGTATAAATTTATTTAATTCAATACAGTCAGGTGTATTAAAAAAATTGCATAAATAACTTTAATTTTTTAATCAGAATTGTTTCTTATGTTTGATTTCACTTTAATTACAACGTAAAAACCTGCCCGTGTTATTATTAATATTTATTGTCCTATTTTATATTAAGCCGGCAATACATGTTGGCCCAACGTTGCCGAGTGTCAGCCAATACCAACGTATAGACGGTGTATTTGCTTTAGCTTGTCAGTTCTTGGATTTGGCCCGCTTACTTGGCCGAGTGAAGGCAAACGCAACGTGTATAGAGCTTAATTTGCGTAGCTTGTAACAACTGGCAGTCGCTCACGATCACTCGTCTCACTTCGGAGCGGTGTCAGATTTTCTACACAAATCAAAGGCGTTGGTCTGCGCTCGGCCAATAGCGTCCACATGTTGGTCCGGCTGCCATTTCGTGCTTGGCGAACATCGCCCTTATACGTACAAAATGTAATTATTTTCACAAGTCTATTACGGTATAATAATTTTATGCGCTCATTAATCGTGAATAAGTCGTTGGAGTGCCATAATTAAATAAATACCAGCAGCTGCAAGAACTTTTACAACGTCCATATTGCTTCAATGCTCAATAAAGACTGATAGCGCCCAAAGTGTGGACAGCTCCACAAACCTCGTCTACATTGGCCGTTTGCATTGGTTTTTTTCAAACTTGCCGAGCGTCTAGACGATAGTACTGGCCTTGTATCAGTTTGCCTTCACTCGCGTTGGCCTACACTTGGCCAACATGTATTGCAGGCTTCAAATTTATAATTTTACTAGATGTGCCCGCGGTTTCCCCCGCGTTTATGATTACTGCGTTACCCCTGTGGGTCGTAGCGTGATGTTATATAGCCTATAGCTTTCCTCGATAAATGAGCTATCCAACACTACAATAATTTTTCAATTCGGACCTGTTCCTAAGATTAGCGCGTTCAAACAAACAAACAAACTCTTTAGCTTTTTAATATTAGTATAGATTATGAAAGTAAGATTTATAGTCAGATATCATGCATTTTATGAGGTATAAAATTATGATTTAATTTTTACTTCATACCTTATACTGCTGTCCTCTGTTACAGTTTGCTACCAAAAATCATAAACGGTGGTATCGCTGGTATAATTGGCGTGTCTGTGGTATTCCCAATCGACTTGGTTAAGACTCGATTGCAGAACCAAACCGTTGGTCCAAATGGCGAGAAACAGTATAAAATTATGTGAGTATATGTAATATGTATGACTAGCTGACCTGCGCAACTTTGTCTGCTTCACATAAGAGAATTTACCCGGTTTTGCAAAATTTTTCATTGCTGCTCCGCTCCTATTGGTCGTAGCGTGATGTTATATAGCCTATAGCCTTCCTCGATGAATAGGCTATCCAACACTAAAATAATTTTTCAATTAGGACCAGTAGTTTCTGAGATTAGCGCGTTCAAACAAACAAACAAACTCTTCAGCTTTATAATATTAGTATAGATTTATAGTAAAACCCTTTATCAGAGATCTTTCGTCTCATGATAAAAAGCTCTATTATTCTATATCGCAGAAATTTAAATTTAAATTTAGAAATTTAAAAGATTACGAGGCATCGTCCTTTTGGATATCCTTTGGATTATTAGTGAATATTATCTACTCGATTTTGCCGCGACTTCGTTCGCGTAAATGTTGTAAGTAGGTTAGGTTAGTTTAGATTAGTAATAATACTTTTTTTATGGATGAAAGGTAACCCTATGTCCTCTATTTTGTTCCCCAGACGACGTTAACATAAAAAAATTTCATGATTAGAAGAATTAAAGGCGTGTAAGCGTAACAAACAAACACACTCACTTTCGCATACATTATAAATTATATATATAGTTAGAATTAGGATTATTTGCTTTTTTATTGTTTTTATTTATTGTTATAGGTTGGATTGCTTTAAACAGACATACGCAAAGGAGGGTTACTTCGGTATGTACCGTGGATCCTCCGTCAACATCTTACTTATCACGCCGGAAAAAGCGATTAAGTTAGCAGCCAATGATATGTTTCGACACCATCTCACCTTAAAAGACGGGTATGTCGTTATATGGAGCTTATTGCCCATTGGCTTTAAAATTCCTTCAGCTATCTGCCAACATGTCGTGTGGAATCCTATTGTCTTGCATTAATATACTTTTCTTTATTTCATCGTTTTTGCCTAGTATATGAAAGATCTTTTTATATCTTGCTTTCTCAGTCTTTTTCTTTAATTACTGCAGAATTAATCTTGCCTTTTTCTATTAAAGATTTTAATAGAAAAATTACGATAGCCTAAACAAAGATCGAACAGTTACCAAATGAAATAAATTCATTTGGTAACTGTTAAAATCCTAATGGTAATCTGAATATTCAAACCTGATCATCTCTGAATAACAAATACCACAAAGTACCTACAACGCCAAATCGTCTGAATGTCTATTTTACTGAAGAGTTACGATACACAGCAAAGATACAAACGATTTAAAAAAAAAAGTATTTAAGTATGTTTATCCATTGTCTAGTACCCATAGTACAAGCTCTGCTTAGTTTGGGCTAGATGGTGTTGTGTGTATGTGGTAAAATATTATTATTATTATTATTATTTGAGGATAAGGAGAAAACTCCCTGTCGTCTGCCCTATTCCAGCGTGGCATTTGAATTTGAAGGTTGATTTACTGGTAGTGGACGTATGTATCGCGTGACATGCACCGAAAAGATTGTACCATGTATGTCCTAGGCTGTGTAGATTTAGCTACTAAATTAGCACACTATGCATACTATGTAACCGGACAACCAGCAACGCCCATAGAAATGTTTTTTGTGTTTTTATAAGTCAAATAACAGAGAAAGAACGATAATGAAAACACAGATTGTAGAAGGTTCAATTGTAAGTGATCCAAAAAATGTTGCTTGGTTTTGTTGTAGAACTTTGCCCATGATCCGTCAGATGATAGCTGGTGGGTGTGCGGGCGCATGCCAGATCATTGTCACCACGCCGATGGAGCTGCTCAAGATTCAGATGCAGGACGCCGGCAGAGTCGCAACTCAAGCAACAAACGGTAAGTAATCTTAATGTGTTTCTGGATAGTAGGTACAGTTTATGTTGACCATTACTTTTTTTATCACTTGTGGCAGCGAAGCGTACGGTCTGCTCGATGATAGGCGATACACAATGTTGAAATGTTACCCGCTAAACAAATGACAAATTTAAAAAAGTTTAAAACAAACGCAGCTAAATTCGGTAAGGTACAACATTTGTTTGAATATATGTAAGAGATTTGCTACGTACGGACTTCGAAAACAAATACAAAAATAAATACTATTCTAAAAAAATTAAGTATTGCGAGTAGACGTCCACTAGTGTACTCTTGGTATACTCGGGTGGAGCCACTCGCTACAAATCATTTGTTCACTTAGTATGTAAGAAGATTTTGTCGACAATAAGTACTGTTTTTCTATCCATAGACGCCGTTCTAGTTCTTGTTCGTTCAACAGACTGATATGGCATTCTCACTGCTAATGTTAAAGGACCAATTTAGGGACTTGTAGTTATTCAGGGACTATGTCGGTTACTGGTAATTTGTTATAAATAATTTACAGAAGGCAAAGCTCCTCAACGGCTGACTGCTATGATGCTAACAAGGAGACTGCTAGCCGAGCGTGGTATTATGGGACTGTACAAAGGGATCTCTGCGACCGCAGCCCGTGACGTCACCTTCAGCATTATTTATTTTCCGCTGTTCGCTACACTTGCTGAGCTCGGCGTTAAAGAGAAGAAACCAGGAGCTGTACCGCCATTCTGGTATGCTATTTTTGACACTATTATTATAAGATAATAACAAATATGACGTCCCAGTAGAGCTACTCCAAGAATGGTCACTTGGTTAAAGTACGATAAAAAAAAAGTACAATGCGGTCTGATATTTGATATATTGTCGCCCCGCCACAACCGGTAGTTTCAATTAGTGAAAATCTCATAAAATGTATCCATCAATTTCCATTTACAAGTAAATCGTAATGGTTTATGGACTTTGCACCATTAAAAACCATTTATAGAATACAAGTTTAATAGAAATCATTTTTGATTATCGTTCAATATTTTTGACTTTTAGCCTATACATGTTGTAATCTTCGACCCTACAAGGAAACAGTACAAAACAATAGAATAATTTTGTTTTGATATAGTTCCCTACACTACAACATTTGATTTTTGCAACACCAAATAACATTCAAAAGAAACTTTTTATGAAAATACCATAAAATTGGTTATTTTTGGTTAGAAAAAATAGCAGACCCTTAGTTCTCTTGTAAGACTGCACTATAATTATATACCTAGGCCCTTTTCCTATAATTTACTCACATACTAACAACTACCTCTCCTACTAAATTTAAAGGATTCTCTTTCTAACTTATAACTGTTTGAATAAAATAATAAAAGTCAATTACCATATTTGTTCATAGGTGGTCGTTCCTGTCTGGTTGTGCAGCGGGCTCAGTAGCCGCGCTAACAGTCAATCCCTTGGATGTGGTGAAAACTCGAATGCAAACGCTGACTAAAGGCACCGCGGAACTGCAGTACACTTCCATCATCGACTGTATCAGGTGAGATTCTTATATGCTATAATTATTAGACGCAATAAACAAGAAAGCTACAGAATGCTGCATTATGCTCAAAAAATCAGCATTGCCATTTAACGTGCCAATGCTGCCAGTCTTCTGGGCACTTTTCCAGTCGAAAGCGATGCTGTGAAATTCTAAATCAGCCGTTTACTGAAATATTTCTTGTGCATTCCCTTTTTATATTTGCTTTTTATGTAGGTAAATACCCACATATACGAAAGCTAGTATATTCTTTAATATTTAACTCTGTAAATATCTGTAGTCTAGGAAAAAGTACATTACATTCACCTAATAAGTTACTTAGTTATATTATTTGTTAAAATCGCTGTAATAGATTCATAATCTAAATTATTTTTATCCACAGGCAAATATTAAAGCATGAAGGTATCACAGCATTTTTCAAAGGAGGAGGATGTCGTATGATGGTTATGGCGCCGCTCTTTGGTATCGCACAGACAGTCTACTATATCGGCTTTGCTGAGCAATTGTTGGGCCTCTATGCCACGTATGCCAGTTAACAATGTTGCACAAATACAAGGTTCTATGTCGCGCTCAATAGAAATATTCATATACTGCTTCGAAAAGTAAAAAGTCATCTTAAATACAAATGTCAAGGTAACTTCGATACTAAGGGCTTGTACTACTACTGTACCAACTCTAGATATAATTATTATTTATATATAAGATAAAAGTCTCGCCATCTCTCTTCGTTAACCTAACATGAGTGAGACAGCATGCGATTTATCTTTCGGATAACTTTTACTTGTTAGTGGTGGGAGTGGCTGTATCTATAGTAACTATAGAACAACCCGAATATTTTTACCGCGTATTCGGCAGTGAGATTGATAGGGAAATTTTACAGAACTGCATTTACAGCGGCTATTTGTATGCAAGATGTCAGAAGCTTAGCAGTATTAAATATTTCTTCTATTTTATACTTTATTATTTTCCCTATAATGTTATTATAATAATGTTATAATGAAAGCTTTTTGTTAAATAAACATATAGTACATTTATTTGCACTATTTTAATACATTTACAAATTTGTTCTTAATTTATTGTTATTAATTGTTTTACTACTAAAATAATACTTTGTTGGACCCGTGGCATACGACCTTACATCACGGTTTTAGTACTCGGTTCGTGTAAAATGATATAAAGTAGTTTATTTAAGAAGTTCTCAATAACCGCCCATTATCTAGAAATGCGATGACGTAGGCCTTTCTGTACTCACTTCTGAGGAGGGCATCAGTGCTCTGGATGTGAGCTGTCGATGGTTATAATAGTATCAGCCCTGTATATAAAATGGCCTCTTCTCAGACTAAGAACGCTTAGACCATACTCCACCAAATTTGCCTAGTGCAGTTTAGCAGACTTCACATATCTTCGAGAACATTATGGCGTACTCTCAGACCTGCAGAATACTTTACGATGATTTCCTTCACCGTTAAAGCGAACGATAATTAACTATTTAATATGCACATAACTTCGAAAACCCAGTGATGCGCGCCGTGGGATCGAACTAGAGACCTCTGCGTCGCAGACTGACGGCCTCCTACAAGGCCATATCACTGCTATAATGGTAAAGACTTTAAGAATGGGAAGCTCTGCCCAATGTACAGCACACTCTAAGTAGATGTTCTATATTATACTAGCTGACCCGTGCAACTTCGACTGCGTCACATAAGAGAATGTTCCTCGCTCCTATTAGTCGTAGGGTGATGTTATATAGCTTATAGCCTTTCTCGATAAATGAGCTATCCAACACTTACAGAATGTTTGTATTAGAACCAGTAGTTTCTGAGATTAGCGCGTTCATGCAAACACGCTAACAAACTCTCCAGTTTTATAATATCAGTATAGTTTTTTTTTTATACACCTAAGCTTTCAAACAAGCATACGGCCCACCTGATGGTAAGTGGTCACCGTAGCCTATAGACGCCTGTAACACCAAAAGGTATCATTTGCGCATTGCCAATCCTTTAGGAAAGGGAGTGCGAAGGAGAAGGAGCGGCAAGGGGGAAAGAGGGTGATTAGTCCTCCGGCACTCTCACTCACTGAAGGAAACATAACAATAGGGATACTGCTATTTCACGTTGATATTGTTACGCCCAGTGACATCTCTCGGCATTGTCGGAAAGACTCGTCAGTTCCGTCTAATAATTTATTACACCGCCATCTATTGACATCTTACGGAACTACGTAGTGTGAGTACACGATGGGTATAGAGAACGCTGGCACTTTCTCGAATCATCGTACTGTTTACATACCGGGTATAGCGTTACTAGAAAACTCTAGAAACGCTTTACCCTTGTATAAATAGAGCGCACGCGCACCGCCGAGTCAGTTTTGCAATCGTAATCGGTCAAGTATACATCGGCGCGAACGGAAGCGAAAATACTACAGAGTCTAAAGCTAGTGGGAAAGTATAGTATAGTATTTATTGTGTTTTGATTTTGATTGTGTGCTAGAATAAAACGTAATTTAATCGGTAATATTGTTTACATTCTTATCCCTCGAACCCAGCACGCAACAATATTCTGTGAGAGGGTAGTCCTTTCTCGGTCGAGCGGCTCCATTCATGATGAAATCAGCGAGGCTCTACTACTCAAAAAAAAAAACCTAGTCCAATTTATTTTAATATAAAATATATCGATGTTGAACAAGTATTGCTTTTTATTTCAAATATTTCAACAGACTAATTTCAATCGGTACCTACTTAATTGAGTTAGGGTAACATGTTACACAAATAATACGGATGAATGTCATACTTTATATTTGTACTGGATGTCGCCCGCGGCGTCGTGCCGGGTAAATATAGGTTAGGTTAGTAACAGTACTATTTTCTGAATAAAAGGTACCCCGTCTCTTTTTCTGTTCCGCTGACCACGTGTTTGCGAAATTTCATGATGATCTGTCAAATCGGTCGAACAAACAAACAATCAAACTCAGATTCGCATTTATATTATCAGTTAGGATTAGGAAGTGTAATTGCATAAAGATCAGCTTAAAATCTAAGTCTTATTTCATTAAATTCCACACAACAGAACCGATGAGGTGCGGAATTAGATGCAGGATTGCAGGCACCTACCTGCATTGCAGGCAGTTCTCTACAGCCCACTCTTCGAGCAATTCACCCCTCGCGTCCGTGATCACTGAACCCCAAGCCGCAGATTTGGCGTTGAGGTCCCCAGCGACGAGCACGGATCGAGGGCGGCTACGAGCGACGACGACGTTAAGTTCGAGGAGATACTCCTCAAAGTCGGGGAGAGATCGATTGGGTGAGAAGTAGCCGCCCACCACAACCGCTTCTTCTATGAGTGCTGCAACGTAACCCCGTTCTCGGATGACGTTCTCGAGGGACAGGATGTCGGCGGCGGCCAGCGAAGTTAGCGCCACCAAGCCATCAAGGTCCCCTACCCAGTTAACCCTGGGAGGGACGAAATAGGGCTCGACGACGATGGTGACGTGATAGACTACTGTGCCATGCTCTGGAGGAGAAGATCCTGAGCCCTAGCGCAATTATTTAAATTGCATTGGAGGAGGCGGAGGTGTGGTGGCATTACGTCTCCATACTGACCTCCGCCCCCACGACCGTGGGTGCGGTGACTCTGGTTGATGCTGCGAGAGGGGACCTTGGGGATGTTTTATGGGTGGCGGCACACTCCTTGCCACCCGCCCGATTAGTCGCAGGTTTGCCCGCTGCTGCACAGATGATACAGTGCGGCAGGGCCTCACATTTTGCGTCCATGTGACCGGGTTGACCGCAATGGAAACCGTTGTTTCCATTGCGGTCAGCCCTCACAGGCCGCTGCCTGTTAGGAGCACTTAACACCTACGTGGCCGCTGGATAGACAGCGATAGCATCGGGCGGGTCTGGGTTCCAACGCCTTGACCTGCGCCGACACCCATCCCACTAGAATTCGTCAGCCATCGGCCAATTTTTTGGCGGCCGCCACGGGACAGTCAATAGTAACTGTCCCCATTCCGGCGCGGCCCTGTTGTATGTCCCGGCACTTAATATGGTCCTCAGGACATCCTCCAGATTTGGCAACAGCGACGACGACCTCTTCTTGCAATACGGAGTCATCCAGGCCGGTAATGCGGAGGTCGATGAATTCTGTGCCTGGAGCTGCTGCCTGGAGACGCGGACCTCGTCTGGCTCTAAGATCTCGCGGAGGCTTGGCGCCAGACGGTCCGCCTGGTCGCCGCTAGCAACCCCCGGCACTTCAAATAGACGGGCGCCGGTCTGGGTTGTCCGGCACCGCAGGCCTGCCGTGATCCCAGCTTGCCGGAGTCGATTGCCGTCCTAGCCTTTCTGTGAAGCTCCGCATATGTGGCGTCTCGCTCGATGGCGGCTGGCTGCAGTGTCAAGACCACTGCAGTGGAGCGAGGCGTTTGAAGTTTCTTGGCCGCCTTCTTGGCTGCCTGCTTAGCCTTTTTGGCAGTCTTCTTTTTCTTCTTTGCAACCTTTTTGTTAGCACCCGCAACTTCCCACGTTCCAGGTTCATGAGTGGGACCTGCGGAATGCTTCTTGGGCGCTGCGGGAAACTTTTTGGGAGCCGCAGGTACGGGTATAGCCTGCAGTCTCCTTTGGCTCTTCTGACTGATTGAGGCTGCTGTAGTAGCCACTGGGATAACTGCTGAGGGCCGCAGGGCCTTTGCTAAAGTATACGCGACTTTAGCCGCGTATGATACCGGCGGCGCAGGCGTCGGGAGGAAAAGGGGAAAAGGCTCTCATCGGTTTTGGCGCTCTGCTGCCGAAGGAGGACGCAGCAGCCGGCCCTCCATATCCGAGAGTTTGGCGCGAAACTAGCTAAGCGCCTGGCGGACCAGCGCCACCAGCTCCAATTCCGCCTTGTGCTGCGCCTGGTCGCTTCTCTTTTGTAGCTCCAAAGGCCATCTCTGCTATTTCTGAGATAGCCTCGATGGACTCTTTTAGAGCTCTTTGGCAGGTCCCTTTAAGTCCTTTCGACTTCTTAGAGACCAAGCGAATGGTCTCTAATGCCTCGTCAAGCCAACTTTTTAACCACGGAGTCGGCAGGTCTTCCACATCCGGTTCCACAATTGGCTGCTGCCTTCCCGCAGTGTCTCGCCGGGCTGCTGCAGCCTTTCGTAGTGGGGCAGCCAGTTTGGCCTTCGTCTGGCCCAAACGAATTGGTGGCGGCCACGTCTTCGTCTGGCTGTCGATACTTTAGGAGCCGACGCCACGTCCTCACTGGAGCTGTCTGACTCCGACTTATGCGCAGCGGTGCGCAAGCGTTCCCGCTTAGATTTATCTAGCATTATCTTCGAAAAAACTTCGACGATTTCAGAATTGTGTTCTGAATATACATCTTCTTCAAATTGCGCAAAACTGGGCGTGCGCGATTTATTCTCCCTCAACAACTCCAAACTTGAAATAGTTTTTTTAGATATTTTTATATTTGAACCCACGAGTATGCGAGAAAGGGTGGTCGATCCGGGCAGAGATCCCGATACCCGCGCAAGCCTATTACAGTCAAGGGGTCGGCCGGTACCCTGAGGGGGCCGTACTAATGACTGAACTACCCATCAGCCATGCATGTCCTCGGCGTGCGGCAGCAACTTAAGATTCGGAGTGGTCTTTATAGAGGGCCACAGCCTCGCAGTCCGGGCGGTAAAGCCAAGACCCTTGGTACCGTCAGCTGCCGCGAGACGTGATCCATGACGCTGCACAGTACGAATTACGATGTGTTCTAGACGGTGACAACGGGGACAAAAGACAAAAGACGGAAGGGGGGTTCAACAAAAACAAAAGAGAGGACCAAACAGAAAACATGACAAAATAAATTGTCAGGACGATGAGAAGAGACCCCGATGTCTGTTCGGCGGCAGGGTGAGTGCACGCCGAACCTGTCAAAAGGGGCTCTCCCATGTCTACTCTAAAACAGAGCGGTACCGGGAGAGCCAGGCCCAATGATAGGGCCGCCGGCCTGGGGATGGGACTAGCATCCATCCCCCCGCCACCGATGCCAAACGCGACAGCACAAAGCACCGGTTGTCAGAATATTAGCCGCCAGCAAAAATGAAGAGCATTATTGCTGGCGCCCAGGGTGTACGGGGAGGTTTTCCGACACACATCCCATATATAGTACCTCCATCAATTACATAATAATTAATATCACTAAATCCTGTCATAATATAATTGACGGCATGGATGGCACAATAGTTTAAGTGGACGCCTCGCCACTACGCCGCGTCGTGTGGCGCCGGTTCGATTCCCCTACAAGACTTTGTGTGATCCTCAAAAGTTGTTCTGACTCTGAGAATTCTTTGTGACCGTTATTTCCTTATTTGTTAAGTTTCCCGCGACAAGATTAAAATTTCTTATTGAGGGATCCGTATTTTTATGAAAGAAATCAATAAAACGTCCTTTGTCATACATACGTCCCACTGCTGGGCACGGGTCTTCTTTCCTCTACTTAGAGAGCTTAGGGAAGGAAGAGAGGTCCTAATCAGCACGGTGCACGGGCCACAAAACAATACTGTAAACCATCTGACATAAGAATTTAAAGCTAGGCTCTCAAGCTTAGCTATCACCGTTGCAGTTACTAAAAACAACTCTTTACATTATTTTCTTTATGATAAAATTGTTTACAGGTCCAGAAAAGAATTGCATTGCTTCATTTTGGGAAGACAGTGATTCAACCAATGATCGTCCTGCTCGGACTGCTCCTAATGATGCTTCTGTGGAACATACGACCCGTGCTGAATTACATCCGGTAACTCCATTTAAGCTAGAATCTGTTTCAAGTTTTGAAAACTCGCCTGCTATAAGCGTAACATCGGTAACGAGTATTGTGACTAGGATCAATATACCTACGCCTATGCCATCACCACTACTCTATCACATCAACTGTTGCGACGAATTTTATCCTATTCATTCTAAGAAGAATATAATTGATACTGAGTCGATGTCAGATAGCTGTGAAGAAAATATATTTTCTCCATCACATAACAGACGAACAGGTCGACAGCTTGAATTTTCAAATGTCAGGCGTAGATCCCTACAAAATATTGAAAGAAGTATCAAATGAACCTCAAAGCTATCGAAGATCGAACATCCTTCAGAAGAAAACCCTATTACTTTTGATTCTGATAATCAAGCAAGTACTGCCAATGTGACATCTTGTCTCACTCAAAATTATACGAAAAGTAGTATGATGACGTCTCCAGCGCAATCTGATCAAAGTAAATCTTTCTCTGATACAAGTAATTCTGTTTCTGATATTGTTACACCACGACTGTCGCGATAAGTGGGCAGATATAAAAAGAAAACGTTGTAAAATCTCGGATAGGAGTATTCCACAAAACCGGTAAAATTTTTGCTGCAAAACAAATGGGTCCGGTATGTTCTTGTAAATTTAAATGCTTCGACAGAAGTACTCAAGTGCAGCGATTAGATATATTTAATACATTTTAGAAATTAGGAGACAGGAAGAAGAAGTCGGAGTATGTATTAAAGTACACTACCAAGAATAAAAAGAATAGGTATCTTAATCGTGATATGCCTAATAATCGGCATTACACTTATAAGTATTCACTGCCTATAATCACAGACACGAATGAACAAGCGTCCACAATAAATGTTTGCAAAAAAAATGTTCTTGAATACCATAAGTGTAAATGATAGGATTGTTAAAACAGCGTGGGTCAGTCCAACTGTAGAAGATAATTATAGAGTTCGGCATACAAATCACAGGAAGATTATAGTCAAAGATATGATTACTAGCGTTTGCGATCACGTCAACTCTTTCGTACCAATTGAATCACATTACTTAAGGATAAAGACGACGAAATTATATTTAGATGGCAGTCTTAATATTTCCCGAATATTCAAAATGTATGATGAATAGTTCGACTGCAACAAGTATACATCTAAAGCTTTTACTGAGAGACAATATCGTGAGATAGTTAAGAAGAACTTTAACTTAAGTTTCTTTATACCCAAGAAAGATCAGTGTAACGTATGGCACGTATATCGAATAATTCAAAATCCGTCAACAGAACAAGTAGAGGAATATGAAAAACATCAATCAGCTAAAACTGTTGCTCGTAATAAAAAGCACGAAGACAAAAAGGAAGCGATGGAGCCCAATGGGAAAATAATTTGAGCTGTCTTTGATTTTCAGAAGGTGCTGACTTGTCCCCATGGGCAATTGAGCATTTTTATTATAAAAGGAAGTCGTATTGTCTAAATTTCACCATATATGGTGTGCCATCCAAACAAGCAATATGTTATAAGTGGGATGAGACCGTTGCAAAAAGAGGTGCAAATGAAGTCAGCAGTTTTTTACAATTTGTTAATTACATGATTTGATTACATGATATGATGATTTTTTGATTTTGTTGATTACAATTCTAAGAAAGGGGAATCTGCGAATTCAGGTTTTGGTCGGATAATTGTGCCAGGCAAAATAGAAATCGAAAAAATTTATATTTTTACATGTACGCTGCGCGGAAATATAAATTAATATCAGACATTTGCTTTTGGAAAAAGGCCATACCCAAAACGAAGGCGATAGTGTCCATTCAGTCATTGAAAATGCTTCATCAAATGAAACTATATATACTCCAGAAGAGTGGAGGTTACTCGTACGATGGTCTAAAACTAATGGTAATCCGTACGAAGTTAAGAATATGACCCAGAACTATGTTTATGACTTTAAGGGTCAAATTAAAAACAGTGCTTGGAACAAAAACAGTCGAGGCAAAAATTGGATCGTATTTTTTTCCTTTTTATACAACTAGGTTGGCAAACAAGCATACAGCCAACCTAATGGTTAGTGGTCACCGTAACCTATGGACGCCTGCAACACCAGAGGCATCACTTGCGCGTTGCCGACCCTTAAGGAAAGGAAGTGGGAAGGAGAAGGAGCGGGAATGGGGGAAAGGGAGTGATTGGGCCTCCGCCACTCTCACTTACCGAACGAAACACAACAGTAGGAATACTGGTATTTCACGTCGATATTCTGTGTCCTTCCCCGGTCGAGCCGGCCCATTCATGCTGAAATCAGCGAGGCTCTACTAGTCAAAATCGCATTAAAGAGGTGTTTGATCATAGGGATGATCCATACAAATTGAATAATAAGTACAATCTGTCAGAAGAATATGAAACCTTAATTATAAAATCCATGACAAGACTATCTCAAGAAATCCCTGAAATTGTCAAAGCATATAAATGCTTAGACAATTTCAGGGATTTGCCCATTGCTTTAAATAAATGGTAAAATTCAATAAGTAAATAAGTAAGGTGACAGTAGAGATTAAAAAGAAATTGATGACACAACAATAAATAATTTTATTAGAGAAAAGACAATTATTATGTTAATATCGATGTATTACAAATCTCCTTTCGATGTTCTGCTATACTCTGTCCTTATAAACCTACCTATTTTAAATATCATGATAGCCATATAAATTAAATTCACTCCTATATAAGTATAGGTACTTGCATTGTATCTCTTTGAGATAGAGGTAACTCCATCTATACGACAGAATCGGGTTTATAGTAAAAAAGGTCCGACTATCTTTTCTTTTCGTGATAGCAATACTGGATCATTGTTATTCATAAAGGAGTTTGTCACTTTGGTATATATTTGATTAATGTCTATGTTAATAAACAAAATCTTATAAACGAATAGGAATGATTAAAGTCTCTTAAACAAATAAAAACTATTAAAGTCTCATATACAGAGTCGTTAAAACGACTACATTAGCGCCGTAAACATGTGGTCTAAAATTTTAAATTACGAATTTTGATATTATTTATTATACCTGCTATTTAATATGATATTATCAGACCTGCTATTTAATATGATATTATCAGACCTGCTATTTAATATGAGGTGTAAGATTAATGAATATTATAATTAACCATTTTAGTTTTTTAGAGTTAGAAAATACTCTTATACAACATCTTTGTCCGTCTATAAGTTGTATAACTTTTAACTCAAGAACCGTAAGAGCTAGAGACTCGCGGTCAACGCCATTCGACTCAGCATAGTCGATATACCCCCGAAATGACTATGACCTTTGATACCATTTTTTCGAACCATTTTTTCGAACTCTGAGATTCACGGCAATTCGTTGCCGTTTCTCACTTGTTTCTGATTCTAATTTCTCCGTCAAAATTAGCACGCATACTCTTTGGTGAAAATGTCATCTGGAACACTTCTTATAGATAACCTGAATCTCGTCAAGCACAGCACAGCAGCAAGAGAGGAAAGTACTCAGAGGTGACCGTACATTCCAATGGTACATTCCTACTATGAGTTGTAGGTAAATACAACGTTATGTAGGTATGTATGTAACGTTTTTACAAGAAAAGTTATAATTTAATCTCTAAATACATCGAATCCACGTGAAAATTAAAAAATATATTCTTAATGGTCACACTGCTAATCTTTCAAGTTGCTCGCTGTCAATCAAATTATAATTTCTTTTCAATTCAGTCAAAATTTTCAGTAGCTCTTCGATTCCACCGTAGTAATTATTTTAGTGTATTTGTTTATGTCACCATTTATTTTATTTATCTTAATCATTGTACTTGATGGTGCAATATTATTACCGCATTCCGTAGAAAATATCAAGGTACTAAAAATTCTGTCTTCATTTTCAAAATTCTTCAGTTGTAATTTACTGAATTACGCTAAAATAGGTGAGTTATATTTTATTTCGACTACATAAACATGTCTAAAGGCCTTGTTCTAAAAAGGACTGCTCACATATTAAGGCATCGTTATAAGCATTGGAGCAAGAAATATAGTTAGACACCAATTTAAGTAATACCTACGTCGTCAGACCGGCGCTGTATCAAATGGAAGCTCCCAACCCGGCTTACTTTACTGAAATGCTTAATGAAGCATTTCAGTAAAGCAAGCCGAAAAAGCAAGAAATTATAAATGTATAATTTCTTATCATCTTTGTAAATGTAAGTGAAATTGAAGCATAAAATAGGACAATGGGTTTGATTCAATTTTCTATTAATAACAGATAGGTTAGGCAGGATAGGTTTGTCTTATTCTGGATCTTTGGCATACCACAGACACCAGCAAAGGTCCCACCTGCAACAGCCGATGACTTCAACGTTGTGTGCGACGAGAAGACTGCTTAAACAAGTATAATATCCGTGTAATTCATTAGTCCTTGCAGGCTCCATGTAAGTAGTTGCCAACAATAATACCTACCTACTAAATTAATATGCAGTATCACAAAAAATACGTAGTTTGATAACTGTTAAATATGAAATATTCTATCTAAATTTAAATATTATAATAAAAGGCAAAGATAAGCTCATAATAAAAATTCAACATCTGAAAGGTTTTTGGTTAAAACTGGTTGTCGGATTTCCAAAGATTAACAGAATCGTCATTCATTATAAACAGATCAAGAATTTATAAAAAAAATAGACTATATCGAGGTTTTAAAGACTTACTGTTGAGTCTTCCAACTGCCAATACATTTGAAAGGCTTAATAGTATCCGAAATACTCAGTGTGTTACAAATAATTTTCGAACTACTAACATTCATTTTGTGCATTTCATAGAGTAGACTGAATGGTATTTGGAAGAGAAATAAATATATTTATTTATTTATTTAACATACATAAGACGACTTGCGCCATTCACACTATTTTATCAGACATGATATGGCATAAACTTAAAACTAAAACAGCGGCACAAAAATCTGCAGCATAGTTTGTCGAGAAGACTCGGTGCCTAGATTATACCTTTTCAAATTTTGTATGTTCCAACCTTCTGATCATATAAAAAACATAGTAACAATATCACCTAAACATAGTTGCTGATTAATTAATAATTAGCGACGTATTTCTGTTTATTGAAACCGCGAAGTTCTTCACTTTCGATTCATCAAGTGAAGATTGAGAAAAAAAAATATTTATATAAATATACTTAATAATATTCTATCACATACACAAAACACTATCTAGCTCAAACTAAGCAGAGCTTGTACTATGGGTACTAGACAATGGATAAACATACATATATGTATACTTTTTTTGTAAATACATACATATTATACATAGAAACACCCAGACCAAGACAAACATCCATGTTCATGCAAACAAATGTTTGACTTGTGCGGGAATCGAACCCGCGACCTCAGGCTTGGCAGTCGGTTACACTAACTACTCCGCCATCGAGGCCGACATGTTGAAATAACTAAATATTGAACTTAACAATTTTGAGTCAAATTTATAATAATAAAAAATAAAATGAATGCAGATTTTATCAACTAATAGAATAGAATCAAAGAATAGAAGGCTATAGATAAGAAACGAATCACTTCATGACAAAAGGCCGTCCTGGCAAACTGAAAACTGTAAATCCCAATTTTAAAATGATTTTATGTATAATACACTAAAAGCGCGAGCCGTGCTACTAATAAAACTTATTCAATTTTGCAACGTCATATTTGAAAGACATCTGCAATGAAAACTTTTTATTATTGTATAAGACCGCTGATAAGAAGTTATATTCGTTAAAGTAACTAAGTCTTATAAAGAGTAAAGTCTTTCGCCCTGAAGAAATATTAACTTTTAATTTAGTTTTATTAAAAATATTGAAAGTCGAAGACAGAGTCAAGAGTTAAAATTTTACTATTTTAAAACAAAGTAAAGCTCGTGTTACTTCTAATAATCTCCAAATATAATAAGTTTCATATACACTGGTATTTAAAGTTATTGGCTGGCCCTGTATACATACAATTCTAGTTCAATCCTTACATTGTAGGGACCAGGCAATCCTGGGATGGCCACCTTACCCCACTTAATATACGTCAATGGTTACAATGTTATGTTAGGTACTTAAAATAAACGTACGATCAGACTTTCATTTAATTTGGTTCATTTATGCCCCTTTTGTATTTTAGTCATATTAACAGCATTGTGCCTGCGTATTTACACCTCAAAAAGCACGTTTAATTTTGAGTTATTAACATTTGGCATCTTTGCGCAAGTAAAATAAAATTACGTAAGTAATATTCTAGTGTAGTTCTACCTCTTATCTCTTTCTTTGATCCTGTGGCTTTGCCCGTAACAACTCATTTATTCCAATTACAAGCAAATTAACTTCAATAATATAAACAAAGGTTTTCCGATTTACTTTACATTTACATATAAATATTGAGTAAGTCAGACGTTTTGCTATCGAGATATTTATCATTGCGCAGTAGCTTACTATTACTAGTTTTACTATTACTAGTGGCACGATTCGACATTTCAGACAATTTACTAATGGGTAGGTCGTTTTACATTAAAAGTGTTTCTTCCACAAAGTCATTTTACAATTTGGTACATAATGTTCTGATATTCTGCAAGATCGTTCTTCTAATATGGACCGAAACAAACCGACCTAAAAGTTTATTTTTCAGACATACTACAAACTTTATTTTTCAGACATACTACAAACTCAATAAACTTTGAAAATGAGCGATAAGAATAAGCAATCACCTCCACCGCAGAAATTTGCGTAAGTTATAAACAAATCCTTTACATTTTGCAGTTTTTTGCACACGATGAATGTATCCAAAATGATGATTACTCCGCCATAAATGTTCGAGAGCGCTAGCCAAACTTTTCAAACCGTGGGGCACACCGCTAGCCAAACACAATGGATTTTTAATTTTGTTGGATATTCTAAGACGACAGTTTAAGTACCTACGTGTTGTCGGTAATATGAGTCGTATCTATAGAATCAAGGATGGCAATCTTACTTTTTGCAGATTTGAGTTATAACTACTGCCTATTCGATATTTCCTAACTATATGTGAAAAACATATATTTTTTATTTGCTATGAATTGTAATGTATCGTGATTATTATCCTACTTTATTTTACTTTTTATTATTTACATGAACAAAAGCAACAATCATAATTTACAACTATACGGAATATATTTGGAATGTAAATAACTTGGAAAATATGTCAACAAGTTAATATTTAACATTTTTGGCGTTTGTGATTCTATACTGTTACTTCCCGTTCCAGTTTACTGCCAAAGATCATAAACGGCGGTATCGCTGGTATAATTGGCGTGTCAGTGGTGTTCCCCATCGACTTGGTTAAGACCCGATTGCAGAACCAGACGGTTGGACCTAATGGCGAGAAACAGTACAAAAGCATGTTAGTATATCATTGTTAAGATTGTCTTTCTTTTTACTGACTGTCTTTAAAATATTACTCGTATACCAAAATGAATACAGAAAAATGTTTTTCGTAATTAGTTTTATTACTGCTAATTGGTAAGCAAATACTTTACTTTTATTATATTTATATTTTTCATCCTTCTTTTTAGCAATAGTACTAATAACCACTTTCACATCGTTTATTATCTTTATACACATGATCCATATACAATTCTTATTTATATTCGAAACGAATAAATAGGAACAACATCACAAACATAACTACAGTGCGACATAAAAGAGTAGACATTAAATGAGGGCGCTAGCATCGTACATGTGGTAACACAAGAAGCATGCGATCCACTAATTTTGATGTTTGAATTTTTACCAGTATCGTAATAAAATAATATCACAAGTGCTTTTGCAAATTTATTGCCCAACTAATATTACTAATACGAATAGGAGTTTGGTTGTTACGATTTCATGCCATAACTGCTCGGCAGAGGATCAGTCGCAGCTGAACAGAGAACATCTATTTGAGTGACATTAGCTAGATTCAAAAGGCTGATTCACTTGATTCAATGAACTTGTGAATAGGCCGATGTTACTGTCAATAAATAAGATAAAATAAATAAAATTAAACATTTGCTGTTCCAAACCTGTTGAAGCATGAGGGAAAATTCTTTGACAAAACATATCGCGATAGTGAACCGAATATCGATACTGACTGACATCTGCATAATATAACGGGCGATAACAATATTATAGCGACCAAAAACTAAAACCCTTTGCCGTAGCTATATCGAGATGTACGGCGAGACCATTACTCTTGCATTTCAAGTCTTCTGCCCAGCAGCGGGCAAAGCATACTAGAAGATCACGAGCTAAATGATTGTGACAGCAACCATACTGTCCATACTGCAGCAGTTGATGGTTAATTACTCTTTTCATTACCTTGGAAAGCAATAATGTTAGCGCTATTAGCGCTAAACTATAGCGATATAAACTATAAGCAACTATAGAGTTACTTTGCAAAATCTATAGTTTGCAAAGTAACAATATTTGTCGTCAGCAAAATGTTTTTTTGTATTAATTGTCTTTTATTACCTACCAAATGTTTGCCAGACATTATTAAGACTGCGGTGAGCAAAATGTGCCAAAACAGGCGGTCACAGTTAAGTGAATAAAATCAACACTTTTTGTTTAATACAAATATAAAATATACATTTACCATAACAATGAATGTGTTTACAATTACTCCGTGTAAAAAACTTAAAATAATTATTATGTTCGCCTACAAAATTACGTAAATTTGCACGAAAAAAGCAAAAGCGTAAGCTCTTGTCACGTGATTTTTAGATTATAACAGTAGAAACCTATCCTATTTTACAGCTTAAACGAATCATAAATAGTTTAAATATTACAATTTGTCCGTCCCAAATATTTAAGTTATTGGTTGACAATAAAGATACATATTTATCAAAAAAGCACTTCAAATCCTCCATACAATTTTACACGAGCTCTGTCATTATCTGTTTTACGCTCGGCGCAGTCTTAATTACCACATTGTCGATACTGGACTACCTCGCTAGTAGAGAAATCGGTGTACAGTCACCCTCAATAAGATGTACATGGAACAAAATTCCATTCAAATGTCATCCAATATGCAAATATTAACTATTTATTTCATAATTCCATTATTGGAATAGAAATCTTAACTAATATTATAAATGCAAAAGTGTGTTTGGTTGTTTATAACGCTTTTACGCTTTAACTACTCGACCAATCATAATGAAATTTCGCATGTTGTCAGGGGTACAGAATAGGATATAGGCTACCTTTCATCCAAAAAAAGTAAACCTACATTTTAAATCAAAATAAAGGCAAAATCTAGTAGGTATATTATTATATACATATTCAGGAACTTATTTCTGTATACATCTTTTTAAATTATATTATTTTCGACGGGCATTGTCGTAAATGATATAACATTTAGAAGCCGGTTACAAACATAACAAACGGACAGAGCTTGGTACTTTCTCATGTACCCGTACCATAAATACCTAGTATAGAGTAAGCAGCGATTGCCTAATGTTGCCTTTGCCGTTGGACTGCCACACAGAGATTATATATTAAGAGCCCAAGGCGCGTATCTCTAACTTTTCGAAGTTATGTGCGTATTCAATAATTAGTTAACGCTCGCTTTAACGGTCAAGGAAGATATCGTGAGGAAACCTGCATATCTGAGAGTTCTACATAATGTTCTCGAAGATATGTGAAGTGTGCCAACCCGGACTAGGCCAGCGTGGTGGTCTATGGCATAACCCTTCTCACACTGAGAAGAAGTACGTGCTCAGCGCTGGTACAGTTTATAAATTATAATAATATATTATAATGGATTGAGAATAAAGAAATAGTCATCTATACTTATAAAATTATAAAGATTGTTTAGAAACAAACAATCTTTATAATTTAACTCAAAAACTAGAAAGCTACATATAATATAGGCTATATTTTATTAAAAAATGTAACGTGTACTACTTTTACGCAAACGAAGCTGCGAGGAAAAGCTAGTAAGTAATAAAATGGATTTTGTCCCAAGAAGAATACTTAATGTCCTACTTATGGTTTTCAGGCTGGACTGCTTCAGACAGACATACGCTAGGGAGGGTTACTTCGGCATGTATCGAGGCTCCGCCGTTAACATTCTGTTGATTACCCCGGAGAAAGCTATCAAGTTAGCATGCAACGACATGTTCCGTTTCTATCTGACTTTAAAAGACGGGTAAGTTATCTATAGATACCTATAAAGGATTTCTGCTTCTGCTTACTAATTTAATCGTTAATTAGTTTCATAATTTTTTTTCACTCGTGTTGCTTGTACAGTTTCAATGGAATTAGTAAGACGAAATCTTTTTGATTATTCTCACTAGTATCATCATCAGATAAGGCAATGGAACTAGCGAGACTAATTTCTCGTTAGTTCCAATTATCGTCTCAGTAGAACTATCGAGAACGATTATATTCAATAGTCCCACTCCCAAAATACCTAGTTTATAATAATTTAACAATATAATAGCCTTAGAATTTAGACAGATAATTATTATAATTAGTTATACACTGGCTTGTTATAGAACGTTGCCTTTGCTTCGCCAATGTATCGCTGGTGCCAGTGCTGGTGCATGTCAGATTGTTGTTACTACGCCCATGGAGTTGCTAAAGATTCAGATGCAGGATGCCGGCAGAGTTGCAGCTCAAGCTAAAAGCGGTAAAAATTTCATATTTCTCTCTACTTTAATATGCTTATAACTCTGGACCCTATTCAAACAAATTTTTATATCTGTAAAAGGAACTGTCTGGCTGACGTACTAAACGCATATTTGAATAGTTACATTCGGTATATGTACTAACTGTTCCCATAGGTTTAGAACTATACGATGGATGACACATGGCATCGCCTTAGATGCGAAATAGACAAATTCCAATACCTGACGCAGAATTCCTGACGACGACACGATTTGTCGAGGCCGCAGGTTAAAGCGCCTACTCCATGGATTTTTATTCTCGACTAGCAGACCCGCGCAACTTCGTCTGCTTCACATAAGAGAAATTGCCCCGTTTTGCAATATTTTTCATGCTCCACTCTTATTGGTCGTAGCGTGATGTTATATAGCCTATAGACTTCCTCAATGAATGGGCTATTCAACTCTAAAATAATTTTTCAATTCGGACCAGTAATTCCTGAGATTAGCGCGTTCAAACAAACAAACAAACATACTCTTCAGCTTTATAATATTAGTATAGATTATAATTCTCAATTCCTTAGACAAACCTAAAAGTACTACCACCGACATCTTTACACAATTATCTGTATAGCAGGTAAAGGATCTTACGTAATGCGGTGTTTAGAGGTCATTAAATTAACATTAGACATAAAGCAAGCACTGACTAACTAACTAACATATTATGACCAAATTACATTTCAACAATTCTTAAATTACTGGCTTTACCGCGACTTAGTGTCCATGGCTCTAAAAATAACTATTTTACAGGAACTACGCTTCTTTGCAGGATAAAAGACTATGCCACGCTTCGGTCCTTCAACTATACTTAGCATTGACATACCAAAAACTATACTCAAAGTCTAGTAGGTACCTATACAATTTAAAAAAACTTGTATACGTTCCATATATACTTTCGAAGATCTTAGTAAAGATATTCACAATGTGATTGAGAAAAATCTTAATACATAATGCAGAATATTGCTTGTACTACCTACCAACAATCTCACCTGGGCAGCAACTTGCTGAGAGTAAGATCTTATTTGACGAATTTGAAGCGCTGATCAAATATCGAGTAGGTAGTTTACTTTTAGGCCAATAATGTCGATTCGTTTATTTTTGACAGATCAACAAACTAACAAGCACACTTTTTGTTTTATCGTATTAGTTAGTAAGGATAGAGATGATATTTCTGTGATTTTCGAGATGTTTGACTCAAAATTGTTTCATTTTACAGAGGGCAAGGCACCTGAGCGGCTGACCGCTATGGCGTTAACTAAGCGACTAATAGCGGAGCGAGGTATACTTGGACTGTACAAAGGAATCGGGGCAACTGCCGCTCGTGACGTTACCTTTAGTGCTATCTACTTCCCTCTATTCGCTACGCTCGCTGAATTAGGGGTTAAGGAAAAAAGACCCGGAGCGACGCCACCATTTTGGTATGTTATTGTCCTAACCTAAGTCGTTGTTACAATGTCGAGGCAGGTATACTGCACCTTGGATACCAGTTAATAATAAAAAGCGCTACACTTGCGAGAAATACAACAAAATAATAATATAATATTAAACAAACATTAACATTATTATTATTAACATTATAACAGCCTTCTGATGCTTAATGTGTACATGTTAATGATTGTACATGTTCCTTGATTTTTATCGCTGACTGTACTAAATTATTTACTAGTTTACTGGGCATGAGGCCTCAGATTTGTCTCCGGGATGGGCAAGGAGTTATCGGGTTGTTCAGCCAAGAAATACTCAGTAGCAGCACGGAGTCCGGAACTGTGCCCAGTTGCTGGTAATACCTCGCCCCTTTTACGTGGGTCCTAAAACAATAGCTGGTGAAATCTCTGCCGATTCCTTCGGACATGTAGGCGTGATACTACGTACCCATGTGTGTGTTTTCCCTAATAATATTTCTGAATAGTACAGATATATCACGTTAGACACACAAAATCGAAAAAAGATCGCCATGTTGTCTTTTATGAGCTGTATATAGACTAAGATATTATTTCTTAAATTTGTTTATATAGAGAATGGCATAAAATATCGACCGAATATCTTCAGAAGGTCAATCTGATATGTACCTTTTATGTTTTGTTGATAGGTGGTCGTTTTTGTCGGGCTGTGCGGCCGGCTCGTTCGCCGCTCTGTTCGTTAACCCTCTAGACGTGGTGAAGACTCGTATGCAAACTCTAACTAAGGGGTCCGGGGAGCGACAGTACTCTTCCGTCATAGATTGCATCTCGTGAGTTATTTGAATATTGTTTTAAACGTCACGACGATGATTAGCTTAAATTCAACATTCAATGACAACATCCACAAGAGGCCTGTAGGAAATTGCATATGCCGTATACCTATACCTGTATATAAACTGTCCCACTATTGGTCAAAGACTATACTCATTTGTAGGCAAGCTGGCCTAGTGCCGGTTGGCAGACTTCACATATCTTCGAGAACATTATAGTGACCTCTCAGAAACGCAAGTTTCCTCAATATGTTTTCCTACACTGTTATAGCTATCAAAAATTAACTAAATCCTAATTCCTAATATGCACATAACTTTATAAATTCAGAGGTACCTTGGGATCTAACTCAAGACATCTGCATGGCAGTCCAATACCTATCCTATCGTTAAATTGATAAAGAATTATAGTTATGATATCGTAACTTTTATGTTACCTAATTATTAATTTTAACACCGATTACCGTCCGTTTAGTCGGTCAGAGCCCTAGATTTTGGCGTTAGTGAGGAGCACTTATAGACTATAATGGCTTGTGCGAGAGCCCGTAACATTTGCTATTGGTCCTGAAAACTTGTAAAAGGTTGGAAGTTTGCAATACTGTCTGTGGTATATTTTTTTTATTTTTTTTTTTGTTTTTTCTTGTGTTTTTATCTTTTTATGTTTGTGTGTATGTTACTAACATAATTTTAAGTTATCCTTTTGTAATACTAACACTCTATGGACCGAATAGTCTGAAAATAAATGTTTTGAATTGAATTGAGTATTGATTGTGGTTGTGCATCGTGTTACGTGTTTACTTTTACCTGTTATTGTTTACAGGCAAACAATGAAGCACGAGGGTATTACAGCGTTCTTCAAGGGCGGCGGGTGCCGTATGATGGTCATCGCGCCACTGTTCGGCATCGCACAAACCGTCTATTACATCGGAATTGCCGAGCGACTGTTCGGTCTGTAAACCAACCTTAGAGTATACACTGTTTGTCAAGAATTATGTACAAGAACAATTATGATAATAAATAAAGGTCTGTAAACTAACCTTAGACATACACTGTCAAGAATTATGCACACGAACAATTATGAGAATAAATCAAACGTGTTGTCTTTCCACTTCGCAGTGAAGAGACTAAAAATTGAATATATTTTAAAATACAAAGAGTATTTGAAATATTGTGCAACTATACTTGCGTTTATAATTGATCCGGCTGGATTACGTAAAACAAATTTTGGTATATATTATAATTCTCTAATCTCCTATCCCATTTTATCACTGGTGCAGAAGAGTCACAGGTGAGATATTATAAAATATGTATGTGATAAATTAATAAAGTTAGTACTACCTATTTAATACATCGTGTTTGATTTATCTGGGTCAGAGTGGTGAGATCTAGCTATATAGATTATAGACGATTGCTTGTGTAAAGCTAAGCTTGTGCTTGCAAGCTGCAAGCATGTGATCCGATGCTTTACGTCATATTCAAGACAGCACAGCAGTAAAGCACCAATAAATAGACTCCCAGTGTAGGCTCTAGCAAGATGTTGATTCCTATTTTCACGAGCTTGGTTTTCGATGCTGGCTAGAGTCTGTCGCACATGTTTTGCGAATGTGCTCCTTTGAACATGACTGTCGATATTTACTGCGCTTAATTTTTTATCTAATCTATGGTAGTAGACATGACGGAAAAACAGCTGCTATATAAGTCCATAGGAACCAGCTCAACCAAAATTATTAATAAATTGCAATCCTACCAGCAGACAACGAATGAGTTGCTTTTAATTGCCCGATTTTCCCAGTGGAGAAGACCCCCTATCGCCGTTTACTAAATTACGCATACGAATTTCACCAGCAGCGCTGACTAGGGACTAATTTTAGAATGGATTGAGATCAAACTATGGGGGCGCCTTGATTGCTTCTAAAATATATACATACATTTATTTATTTTTCCTTGCCACCGAGATTTGGCGGCCGGAGCAGCCGCGTTTGTTTGTTCTATGACAAAGCCGGTCCTGTTCACCACAGGTTTGGCTTAATTAAGATATAGTGTCGATATGGTGTACAACATATAGGCTAGAAGATTTCAGCTTTCTCTCGCAAAGTTTGTGTTTATTTTTGTCTGCGAGGGCGAAATCCTGGTTTTGATAAGCCGGCTCGGGTAAAAAGTATTAAAGTATTATTACGTTTTAAATCATTTAAAACTATGATATTTTGGAGGTAGTATGGTGCCCGCGAATAAGCAAGCGGCAATAGGCGCATTCTATTACGTGGGACAAAAATATACCTGGGGATTTTTTTTTAACAGCGATGCCTGTCACTGATAGGTATTACTGCTTTCCTCTTGAGATATATACAGACGCAAATCTATGTATTATTTATGCCAACTTGCCTTAAATACCTATTGCTGTGTACTTTGATGAGCTCATACACAACATGCCTAAAACTTCCTTATGAATCACCCTGTATATTGGTGAAAACCGCATGAAAAGCCGTTTAGTAGATTTTGAATTTATCGCAAACAGACTGACATACGGCGGGGGACTTCGTTTTATAATATGTAGTGATTGAAAATATTAAAACGGTTCTTTTTTTATAAGATAATTATGGTAAGTGGTGCCTAATCGCCAATCTTGGACCTCAACAATGGGTGTAACTTTAACGCAGAATACGCAGTACTAATCCAATAAGTACGCTACAAGCCTACTGAGATAACAATAACTAACCACTAATAGTGTCCGACCGAAACTAGTTTTTACGGCCGACACCGAAACCGAATTTTGGCATCGGTCTCAGTTCCGGCCGAAACCGAAACCGAAACTGCCATATAAGGTCAACAAATTTAATAATCAGTCATAATCAGTTTTATTTTTAAATAACATGTTAATTATTCAGTCTATAATATCTGAACTGCTCTGCACTCCTTATTTTAACAAAATTATTTGCGTTTTTAATAAGGAGAATTTTTAAATAAATATACGTACTACTGCTTTTTAATATTATATACGAATATAATAAAAAGTGCAAATCTAAAAAAAGAAAATATACTTGCTACCTAGTATGTTAAGATACAAAAACTATCAATACTCTCTTATCTTAAGAACAAAATAATATCTTCTGAACTTTCGTCATTTTGTATATGAACACAACTCTTCTTTATGAACTACAATAAAATTAAAATTAAGAAGTACAATCATTAAACACGTGTAATGCAAATACTATTTAAGGTATGAAAATAAAAATAGTACGCCGTCGAACAAAAAAAGTTTTAGAATTAAATGTTTAATTGATCTATAATCATAATAATTTGAATGACCCGATAATTATCAGTATTCATAGTTAATTATAAGTAGGAAACAATAACGTACTAAAACCTACGCATTAAAGAAATTGTATTTCGTCATTCATAACTATCATGAACTAAATCACATCTATAGCGAACTAATACTTCCCAGTTTCGAAATAATCGTATAATAAATTGTAATTTCACGAGGAACAAGGCAAACTACCGCAAAGTTTGCGGCGCAAACACAAACAAGTTATGTCTCGACTATGACGCGGCAAAATGACACTTCGTCACTTGCAGCTCAGTGCTCCGAACATTTCCGATCGTAGTGCGAAATCTTCCGAACTTAGTTTCGGTTTCGGCCATAGTTTCGGCTGGATAGCAGCCGAATCCGAAACTAAGTAATCACTTGTTTAAAAAAACATATTTCGTTGAACGTGGTTTAAAATGTCATCAAGTACTATGCAATATAAACAACATGGGTAGTGCTCGATGACAACCAAGCACGTAGTTAATTCCAGTGCCTGAAAGAAATTATTTAAAGGGATAATGTATTAAATTAGGACGTTTCCATGTAAGGATAGCTTGCTGTGTAGAAGAACGTGGTGTGATGGTTATAGGAGGGTGCTACACAAATCACTCGAGCAGGCTGCATAATCGTACCTGCTGAGCTGCGGCCTGTGCAGTTGGTGTCGGGAACTTGCATATACAGCAGCTTGCCGCTGTGTAAACTTCGCTTGCGCGATTGAGGATTGTATAGTCGACCATATAATTGCTTTACCGCTTTTAATAAAAAATAACATCAATATTAAAATTCAATAAGGGCCACAGCAGACATGCTACTTATAGCTGAGGTTGCCATCCGTCCGGGTTTCCCCGGATTTGTCCTAGTTTAGAGGGCATCTGGGGAGCGTCCAGGCGGGGGCTTCATTTGTAGTCCGGGTTTAAAAATTTAAAGTCACGCACTGTGCCCACACGCCGCGATCAACCGTCGAACCGACTCACTAAATTCACCGTCCCCCGCCCCTCCCGTCGCAGTTGCCACGGTGCGCATTTCGACTTTGCCGCCCGGCGCCCGCACTCCGCAGTGACACTGGCAGTGAGTCGCAGGACGGTTATGAGTGTAGACATCGTTACAGTTAAGCGGGTGTACCTACGTAAACGTGGTAAGTAAACGAGATTTTTATTACATATCGTAGTTGTAATTCTGTACAGTAGTGTGACACTGCTCATCTGAATATTCTAAATACTATCCACACCTCCATTATAAATGTGAAAGTAACTCTGTCTGTTTGTAACCTTTTTACGCGAACAGATTAGGCTGAAATTTGTCATAAATAATGTTTATATCCCAGGGAAGGAGGACATAGGCTACTTTTTTTTCAAAGATAATCATGGTTGGGTGAAAATAAGGTAAAGATGCGGTATCATTTGCTTTTTGAAAAGTTTACGGCAAAGAGTTTTCGATTCTTTTTACAGATTTTCAAGTATGCTATTTTGCTGACAAAGTCGCGGGTACCAGCTAGCCATTATTATAGTTGTTTCAGATTACATACCAAAATGTCTAAGCGTAAATGCTTATTTAACAGTGATATGCAAACTAAGATTTCGATGTTAAAAAAAAGGAAAAAATTACTGGGAAGCGTTTTGTACCGTTTGTTCCACGATTATTTCAATCGCAAACAAAGGCGTTTCATACATAAATGAGCAAACATAAAACAAATTTGAAAAATCAAGCAAATACTTCAAATCTAGAAAGATGTTTTGTTAGATCGACATCGGAGGACCGTCTATTATACAGTAAGCCATCATATGTTTTTTAATTCATTGGACTGCACTTGTGATCTCAACAGCGAAATATTTTCGGGGTCAGATACTGCAAAAAAAGTTACATGTAATTGAATAAAAGCAACTGCGATAGCCACCGGAGTGCTAAGCCCTTTGTCGGTTGAAGAACTTAAGAGTGATTTACAAGATGTACCATTCATCAGCGTGGCTACTGATGCTAGTAATCACGGAAGCATAAAATTATTCCCGTTGATTATTCAATATTTTCATGTAAAAAAAAACGGGATCACTACAAAGGTGCTCGAAATAGATATCACGAAATACGAGACATCTGACACAATCACTGAACTGATAATAACACAGCTTCGCCAGCGTGACCTCTTGCCTAAATGTATTGCTTTTGCTGGAGATAATTGCAATACAAACTTCGGTGGAATAGAACGATATGGAACCAACAATGTTTTCCACAAACTGAAAGAAAATCTAAACCCAAACATGGTTGGTGTGGGATGCTCTGCACATGTCATTAATAGCAATATAAATAATGAATTCACAATATTTTACGTGTATTCGATGATAGTGATAGTGATGAAAGGCACATGTGGTGTGTACTCAGTTTTACAACAATATATTTATTTTTAGTTTAGGAAGATTATTATGTTTGTTTACAATAAAACCCACTTCACAACAGGAAAACTAACATTTCTGTACCCATATCCAAAGAAAAGAGACGTGTCAGTGTAATAAAATGTTAAGTAATAATATATAATATAATATTCTATCACATACACCCAACACCATCTAGCCCAAACTAAGCAGAGCTTGTACTATGAGTACTAGACAATAGATAAACATACATACAAATATACTTTCTTTTTTGTAAATACATACATATTATACATAGAAACATCCAGACCAAGACAAACAAAGTGTTTATTAAGTGTTTCCAAAGAGAATCAAAAAATTCTTCAAGATATTAGATTCAAAGTTAAATATGCTTCAAATCACAGATTTACCGTAACATGACAACTCTATTGAGAGTTATGAGATCCGGTCCGGATACGGTATAATCCGTATAATAATAGCTTCAAAGAAAATTATAAAATCAGAATACCTATACAACAACAAGATCTATATTTGTTGCCATCTGGTAGCTCAATTTACGTAGAAGGTCATGTAAGTGTATTTGCAAATGACTCCACAGAAAAATTATTGAAAAAGGATATTGATTTTGTTAACAATCCTATATCATATTTATTCCAAGACATAAGGTATGAATTAAACGGTTTTGAGATATATCGCATTAGGAATGCAAACAACGCTGAAATCATATATATCTCTATGAATGAAGGTGAAAGTAAAGCAGCAACAGTTTGGGGGTGGAACTTAAATGGTTCGAAAGTAAAAAATGGTAATTTTAGAGTTATCGTTCCATTGAATAAAATATTAGGATTTGCAGAAGATTATAATAATTAGAGATAATAATTAGAGATTATAATAATAAGAAGTAATTATAAATTGTAGACATGAACTTATTTTGCAACGCAGCAGTTCTTCATTGAGCTGTGTGCTTATGGAGAAAAGTGATAACATAGAACTAGATATACACAAAATACAATGTATGCCGCATATAAAAGCTTCTGATCGTAACAAATTGTTATTGCTTAAGAGTTTAAAGAGGGATCGTTCTATACAAATAGCGTTTAGAAATTGGGATTTATATGAATATCCATTTTTACCTAAAACATCAAAACATTCTTGGTCTATTAAGACTACTTCTCAACTAGAGAAACCAAGACATGTTATCATCGAAAAATAATAAAACTAAAAGTTCTTTCATATTTGATCACTGTAATGTATCTAATGTTAAATTATTTTTAAATTCGCAATATTATCCATACGATTCACTTAACCTAAACTTCAATGAGAGTAAATACAGTATTATTGGAGGTCACATCCCTTTACCATCGCAGAGGGTATAAAACCAGCGCGCACCGAACGTCACTCTCTTTCCGCCGCCAGCCATCGTGGAGACAACATCTTGTCTGTGTCTAACATTTTTCTGTGCAAATTCTATTTAGCTCATTACGTGTAATTTATTAATTAAGAAATTAAAGTATTGCCTATATTTTTGTAAACGACTTTGTTATTTTAGTCAAATTAGTGTTTCGTACACGAGTATATTATACGAAATGTATGCTAATTTCCATCAGTCGTATTACAACCTGGGTGTTGATCCGTTGCTTGACTTAAAACAATTCAAAGAAATAGGTCCACTTTTTGTGATAGATTGCTCAAGACAAAAGGATTCTCTTAAAACTGGACCTGTTATTGTGCGGTTAGAATCAGAATGTTCCGAAGACTTCTGAAACTAGATCTGCTTATTGTCTGATTATAAACGATCGTCTTTTCAAATACAAGCCATTAACCAATATTGTGGAAAATCATCATGAATGTTATTGTAGATGTACAAGGGTTTAAAAGTAAAGATAATGAGTTTATTCCCAAAGAAATGGCAGTAATGTGTAAAGGTCGTATACAAGTATTGCTTATAAAGCAACCATCTCCGTTTTACGAATTATCAAAAGAATGAACGTTTGCAAGTAATCTGGATAGAAAGAAACAGAGGAATACGTTGGAGTGAAGGCTCAGTACCATATTTAAAATTAACTTTGTAGAATTTTTTAAAGATAAGTGTATTGTAAATATACACTTATCTTTGAAAGGTGATGAAAAAGTGGGCTGGTTGAAAGATATCTTGGATAATAACAATGTACATGTCGGCGTCGTCATCGTGCCTAGCTACAAGAGGGTACACGGAGAAAAACCACGTGCTAAACGTCAGTGGAACGTGCATCGAGCGACCGAGCTGCGCGTGACTCACCGAACGCGCCCCACCACTACTCTATATAAGCCGGTCCGCCCGGCGCCGAGATACAGTTCTTGTTGAGTTCGCTCGGTGCACGGATCATTGTTTTTGTCCGTGTAACCTTTGATTAAATTAATAAACTACTTGACGTAGTTAATTAAGTTATTTAATTATTAATAAAAGTGAATTTAAAAGTACCGACTTCTTTTAATTATGGAGGATATTCCTACATATATAATTTAGAAAGTAAAAACTGTCCAAGTTTATTAACTTTTTATAAAACATATTCAACATCACCTGATATGTTAAGATGTATAAATCATGATTGTATGTAATCATATTGTGCTTTAAAAAATGTATGCTGTTTAAATAAGTGGTGTGTAGAAAATAATGTTCTTTAATTAGAAAATAAAATAACAAGTTCAAATATATTTTATATTATATAGACTAATACTGTGTTTTATTTTTCATTGCACCTAGCATACTATAATTTCGCTAGAAATGATGTGATACTGATTAGAGATTTGTTTTTAAATGAGCTGTTGCAGAATTGCATCATACTAACAGCTTAGTAACAGATTTGACTGTTGTCTAATCAGATGGAACAGATCATTCAATTTGTATGAACAAAATGTTATAAAATACAAGGATAATCTACCTATAATACTTCATTTGCATAATTATCATGATATTGCGCATGATAATTATGCAAGAGATAAAACATAATTGTAGTATATTACTGCATGTACTATTTAATACTATTATGAATACTTGAATTGACGTTGACGTTTCTGATGACGTACATTTTCTTAAATGTTTTTGCTAGCAAATATATGTAGGAACATCATTTCACAGACGTATATTTGAATAATAACATCTATGCGAATAGAGTAAGTATTGGGGAGCTTGGATCTCATATGATCCGAGACCCCCAATACTAACAGCGCAAACGAAAGAAATTAGATGTGCATTAGAAGAAAATAGTTTTAAATCAACATCTCATTTTGCCGAAGAATTCGACGTGAGCACTGAGACTGTTAGACATCATATGCTTAGCATGGGGGTTGCACTATAGACGATACGCTAAAAAAGTTCATTCAACTGATGCCCATTAAGCAGCTCAATTGTGTTTTGCCAGGGATTTTTGGATTTTGATTGGTCAACCACAATATTTACTGGTGAAAATACAATCAAATCTAATCAGCACGGTCGATTAAATCTCTGGCGATATGACAATACAAGATATGATGAAAATCATATAGTACCGGACAAATAAAAATTTCTGGTAAAATTAGTGCAAACTTTTGGGGGCTGGATGTCGGCTGATGGTGTCGGTGAATTATGCGCATTACCTTCAAAAGCAACTGCGCAAAATTATGTTGACTCTCTAGAAAACGTCATGTCACCAACTGTTAGCAACGTTTACCCATATGATGATATCGCCGAACTTCACTTCTTACAAGATAACTGTCGGTTCACTTCTTACAACACACTACTGCTGTTACTCGCGAGTGGTTCCGTTAATACCAATACCTACTGATACCATGGCCTTCAAAATCTCCAGAAACCCGAAAATGTTTGGAGACTTACACATCGCAATGAGAGAACTAAAGAAGCAATTGAGAGTCATTGCAGAGAGATTTGGGAGGCTATGCAGGGTACAGTTATTTGTGAGCGACTTGTGGGATCAATGAGAAGCCGATTATTGGCAGTAATAGAATCGAATGGCGGAAATACAAGTTACTAATTGGCGTATTATTAAATGTGATAATTTTATTATTTATCACATTTTATGTTCATATCTGCTAAGAGGATTTTTAATTAATTTATTTTAATTGCATAAATACATTATGAAAATAAATTGTTATTAAATTCTTATTCATCGTCCTTTTTTGCACAATTAGCTAGTTATAAATAGGTGGTGTGGAGCTGTCCCTACTCCGCTCCCATGGATTATAGCGGGGTGTTATATATCCTCGATAAATGGACTATCCAAAAAAGGTAGTAACGTACACGCACCCATTATCGCCAGTTTAAGCAAAGTTCAGATTGACATGCAAAAAATAAGCACATGTTTAACTAATGAGAAACGGCAATGAATAGAGTTCGAAAAACAATATATGCAAGGTCACGTGATACCACGTGACCTTGATGTCAGAGGTCAAAGGTCATAGTCATTTCGAGGGGTATATCGACTATGCTGAGTCGAATGGCGTTGACGTTGACCGAGAGTCTCTAGCTCTTACGGTTCTTGAGTTGAAAGTTGTATAACAGACAGACGGACGGACAATGCTGCTGTATAAGAATTTTTTCGATCTCTAAAAACTAGTCATCTTATTTTTATTTTCATATAGGTACTGAAATTAACGATCTTTTTAGTCAGGTATAGTAACAATTAGCAAACATAAAATTAAAATTAAAAAAATATAAGTTTATGAAAGGGCTATGTCCCTATTACCGATCCAAAGCATGGGCGTGTTCCTATTACCGTTTTTGTGGCACCTATTACCGACCGCTAAAGGAACGGAACAATTAAAGTTAAATAACAATGCTCGTCTGTGTTTTTAGTTATTTATGTAAATGATCCACCACAATACAGGATGTTATTATCAAAACTTAGCTCTACACATGCAGCAATATTTTATTAACAGCCTTTCAGTCTCAAATAATATGATAGATTCAGACTAAATGGCATTATGCAATCTACGTAAAAAGGGAACATACAAAAATAAAATTACTATAATACCTTACCTAAGTTTAATAGTCATGTCAAATGTTCATTATACATTTAAAAATATATACTAATATAAAGCTGAAGAGTTTGTTTGTTTGTTTGAACGCGCTAATCTCAGGAAAAAAGATTTTTATTGAATAATATAATATTTATATAATAATTTTTCAATTTAATTTTGAAAATTTATTTTAGTATTGGATAGCCTATTTATCGGGGAAGGTTATAAGCTATATAACATCACGCTACGACCTACGGAAGCAGTGCAGTAATCATAAACGCGAGTGAAACCGCGGGCGTAGCTAGTATAACATAAAACTTGAATGTATAATGCTTCGACATATTTTGACACCGTCTCCAGTAGCCAGCTACTGGAGACGGTGTCAAAATTTGTCGAAATTCAGTCAGTCAGTCAAAATTTGTGAATCCTGGTTTTTATTAGAGTACTTGTTATCTCTCTTGTCACGAAGAGTTGTTTCTAGTAATCTTAAATCTATTCGAGGTTTCATAGTTACTTGCTCCATTATTGATAGCCATAAATGCATAGTCAAGTTGATTAGCTGTATATAGATTACGTTTTGATCGTTCCACATTTCTGAAACAAATTTATTTACCTAGTCAAATATACTAAGTTAATAATATACTTCATCATCATCATCATCATCAGGCTATAACAGTCCACTGCTGGACATAGCCCTCCCCTAATGAGCGCCATAGCGCCCTGTCTTCGGCTTGCCGCATCCAGCATCTGCCTGCAGTCTTTCGCAGATCGTCATCCCATCTGGTCGGAGGGCGTCCTTCACTACGTTTGCCGAGTCGCAGTTTCCACTCAAGAACACGTTTACCCCAGCGGTTGTCGGTTCTTCGCGCGATATGGGCAGCCCACTGCCACTTCAGCTTGCTAATTCTCTGAGCTATGTCGATGACTTTGGTTCTCTGTCGGATGTATACGTTACGAAATTAAGAATCCTATCCTTCAGAGAAACTCCGAGCATAGCTCTCTCCATAGCTCGCTGAGCGACTTTGAACTGGTGGACCAACCCTACCGTGAGTGTCCATGTCTCGGCTCCGTAGGTCATGACGGGTAGCACGCACTGATTTAAAACTTTCGTTTTCAAGCATTGCGGTATGGATGACGAGAAGACTCGGCATAGTTTCCCAAACGCTGCCCAGCCCAGCTGGATCTTAATATACTTAGTAGGAGTTAATAGGTGATTTTAATATTAGTATGTTTGTTATGAGATAATATAATGTTAATGACATTATACTATATACAAAGTGGCGCAAATGTTATCACATTAATTGATACTACATAATCTACATGGCATTCTTTGACGATTTACAAATTATGAACCAAATGTATTCAGTAATTCAGCCACAGGACATTTTTGTGGTTTTCATAATTTAGAAATTTTAAAGCATCATGTAATGCAGAGATAAAGTACTTAGGTTTCAAAGACCTTAATCAGCGATATTAAAAAAAACCGTCGTATTGTATTCGGGTCCGGGAATTTCCGATCTTAGCGAGTTGACAAAGAAGATTTCTCGGAACCTATGACCGTTAGCGAGCTGGAAACAGCGCACGATGGTGTTCCAATTTGTGTCTAATTTTATTTTATTTATTTTGTTTCAAAGGCAGAGGCATTAGAAGGTTCATTAGAATGCTGTGCGATTATATTTTTTGCTAAGAGAGAAATAAGTGTACTTACGTAATCGGGAGTATGGACACTATGAAATATGCGCTATCGCCGGAGTCCGACGACGAAATGTGCAATTATTCTTTAAATCGCTGGTTTGCGCACTCAAGCAAGTGATGAATATTTGCAATACAAATACATCTATATTTTTTTAAAAGCGACCTTTGTTTAATTTTAATAAAACACTTATGAAACGGGCGGTAATGGGTGCCGATTTTAAAGGGTCGTTATTAGGTGCGTTTACGTTAGAGCTTATTAGATATGATGCTCCTAGGCAGCTTGACTATTTCTAACATTTTCACCATTTATCCCCATATTTTAATCGTGAATAACTCTGTTTATTGGTGAAAATTGCATTAACACTCTGCCCGCCGAGCGTTTTGTTACGAGCGTCTCTATGTAGGCCGGCCAATTCTGGCGTTCTTGTAAATTCTCTATAAAATAACTACGCTAGTTATGCATCTAGTTCCTTTTGTATGTTTTAGAATGACTAATGTATTTTTATAATATTAAATAAAACAGGTTTTCTTTAAATGTTTTATATTTAAAATGTTGAAACAAAAGTCAAACCGTTCTGAAACAAAAAAAATCTCTTATATGAATACTAATTCGTTTAAATTCTACATTTTGCAATTCTAAACCATGTATTCTTTCTATGTATGATATTTTTCGAAGCAGGGATAGTGGCAGAGTGGAACATTACAGGTTGGACAATAGAATGATGTCTCTTTCCTTCCACGTTTGCGCGCCAAAACATAACATGCACACACATCAACGATATCTCGGCGGCACTGCGCGGTGCGCCCGCTCAACGCATTCCCCTCCCCTTGCCTCTTTGCCTCTGTCTCACACCCTACGTAAATGAATCGCCAAGTGTTTGTAGCTAAAGAGTGTAGCTTCACAATACACAAATCGCCAATTACTACCGTAGGACGTGATTTTAGAATAAATTAAAGGGATCTCGATAACGCTCTCGGGGTGTGATCAGCGCACAGAGCAAAACTAAAGGTCGCGCCCTAGGGTCGTGATCGGCTGTCAGTGTTAAAATCAATTCGTAGTTTTAGAGTTTATCGTGAAAAAAGGCAGGCAAACAGACGCGGCGCAGGACTTTGTTTTATAATATGTAGTGATAGACTTTATTTTAATTGATAAATAGTTCTACGTCTCTGACATCGCGCATTGATGACAACTGTCACTGTGCTAATGTCACTTGCAAGCAAAAATAGAGATTATTGTTTTGTAATATGGAAACGACATTTACTCGGGTGGTAAAGCAATTTTTTTGTCGACTATACAGCGCCATCTCTTATACAATATCGTAACTTCGTGATCTGTGTAGAAGTCACTGTAATACACGGTGTGGTGTCAAGTGGTAGAAAGACGATCATAATATCAACTAAGGCCCGGTCCCTATATTCAAGAAACGAGTCGGTTTAACTTTACAGTTAAATTTTGACATAATTTTCATAGAATATGTCAAAATTTTACTGTCTCGTAGGTGCAACGACTCTTTCTTGAATATAGCAACGGAGCCTTAAACAGTTATTAAAAGCACGCCCCGTAAATAAGACAGTAAAGGACCCACAATCTGCGCTGCTGTGTTTAGTACCACACTACAGATTTTTATTCCTGATGTATGCATCGGTTAAAATAATTCACATTCTTACGTTATATACCGCAGATTTATCGTAACTTTTCTGCTTTCAGTGTTTCTACATATATACATACACTGCCGGTCAAAAGTTTGAGACCACCTACATCAAAGTTGCAAATGAATGTAAAACTCAAAATAAAAAGCTAAACATGAAAGGATTTATTGTGATATTTATTAAGTATGGCAAATGCAATTAAATATAAATAAATAATATTAAATATTTCGACAATTTAACTTAAAATATATGTTGACAAGCTAAACAGCTTTTTCATCAAAAAACCCTCCCTTGCATTGAATCACTTTGTTGACAAGTCTTGGCATGCGGGCAATCAATTTGTCGATTGTTTCTTGTGAAATATTGTTCCAGCTTTCTTGCAATGCTCTCCACAAATCTTCTTGTGAGCTGGGACAACAACTGCGCACGTTTCTGTCCAGCTCTTCCCACAAAAGTTCTATAGGGTTAAGGTCGGGGCTCTGAGCGGGCCACACCATGTTTTTTAACACCCCTTCTGCTTCTTTTGTATCTAAATAACCCCGGCATAATTTGGAGCTGTGTTTAGGGTCGTTGTCTTGTTGGAAAATAAAGCCATCTCCAACTAGCCGAAGTCCCGATGGTACAGCATCACACTCCAATATGGCTTTGTACTGCTCCTTTTTCATAATTCCTTTGACTCGTACCAAATCTCCAGTTCCACGGCTCGAGAAACAACCCCAAACCATAACGGAACCACCGCCATGCTTCACTGTGGGCAGGACACAGTCTGGCATCATCTTTTCCTCGGCACTCCGCCGAACAAAAACACGTCTTTTGCTCCCAAACACTTCAAATTTGGACTCATCTGTCCAAAGAACTCTTTTGAAGTCTTCTTCACTCCAGTCTCGATGGGTAAGGGCCCACTGCATTCTCTTCTTTTTGTTTTGTGGCCTTAAGAGAGGTTTTCGCACTGCTACGCGACCAAATAACTTAGCGTCTCTTAGTCTTCTTTTCACTGTGGTCAATGACACAGGTGTAGACCGGGATTTGTTCACTTCAGCGCGGATTTCTGGTGCTGTCAGGCGTCTATTCCGCTTGCTTGTTACCACGATGAACTTATCCTCGCTAGAAGTGGTAGCTCTCGGCCTTCCCGACCGCGAACGATCTTGATTATTGCCAGTCTCTTTGTATCGGGTTATTGGGTTATGAACACAAGTCTTCGACAACTTGAGCTGAGTAGCAATCGCACGTTCAGATTTGCTTTCGTTGTGTAAAGCAATGATGACAGCACGAGTTTCACCGCTAATTTGGCGTACTTTTCCCATAATGAGATGTCTTCACTGTAAGAACGACGAGCTCGGACTAACCAAGATTAAGAAATATTTACTCCATGGAAACTCAGGTGTTCACAGTGTTTTAGGAAGTTAAAATTTCCTAAAATTCTGTTAACACAAAACAAAGCCCAAATAATTAATAATAGTCAGGTAACAATAATATTACAATGACTTTAGCGCGCGGTCCGCACGCGGCGCCCATTGATGTTTCTAGACAAAAGACTTTTGTACGATGATTACATAAAAATAAATAGAAATAATGACTTCGAAAAATAGTTAAATATCCATTGTATATGCAGGTGTGCAAATTAATTGTTTATCATATGTATTTTTAACAAATTTTATTGTGAAACAATATTTTAACTTGTGGTCTCAAACTTTTGGCCGGTAGGGTATGTGCTTGAATTTCCCTTTTTGATTATTATAAATAGCAACCACATAACAGACTTCTATACACTGAATTATTTAAAATATTAGCAAGGCCTCTAACCTTCTGTATATAAATAAACTCGAGATCCCTGACCTGCTTGAACCTAAGGCTATGGCTTGACCCATACTAAATATGTAGGTATACCTATATCTTATCAACGTATGCAACATAAGCTAGTTCAAAAGAGAAACCATTTTGTGTTTGTGTTATGTTTTCTTATTATATAAAATAAGCAGCGATAGCTCAGTGGGGAGACCAATAGACTGCAATGCAGAGGGTCTCGGGTTCGGATCCACGTCGCGCACCTCTGACTTTCGGAAGTTATATGACTTTTCGAAATTATGTGCGTATTGATTGACAATTATCGCCTGCTCCGTGCCTCGGAGAGCACATTAAGCTGTTGGTCCCGGCTGCCATGAACATCTATGGCAGTCGTTATTGGGAAAGTCAGTACCCTCTAATATCCTGACACTGGTCTAGCCTTAGGATATCGTTAGCCTTAGGGTATCGTTAGCCTTCGGGTTGCGGAGGTCAGGTGGCAGCCGTTTCGTGTAAAAACTGATATCCAGTCAAATCCGGTTAGACCAGAAAAGCCGACCCCAAGTGACTTGGGAATAATAAAGGCTAAGAGAGAAGTGAGAAGAAGATGTTTTCTTATTCCGATATAATCGGCTTTTGGTTCGTGCTGCCTGTAGGTACTAGTAAAATATCAAATTCAGGCTTACAGTTACTACTTTACCTAAGGTTGAGTAATTTTACTAGTAAACCTAACTTTTTAGGTTGCAATTTATTTTTGGTACAAGTGGCAGCCGAGTCAACTGGCCACAACCTGACAATGAGCTACTACCACTGCTTACAGACATGGCTGGAAACAACTATCATTTGCCTACCTAAAAGCAAAGAAAAAGACTAAGAAACGTCTATTCTGCCTTTTACTCAGATCTTAAATATGCTTGGCTACTGAAATATGCAAATTGATAATAGGCACCAACTCCCACGACCACGAAAATTCTGGCATTATGCGGCAAATCCCATTTAAAATAGGAACTTGTCATTTGTGGTAGATGAGGGAAAAGAAAGCGGAAACCAACAAGATGAAATGGGACATGAACTGTGTGGGTGAGATTATACATATAATATAAAGGTACCTATATAAGCTGTCACACTACTGGGCACGGGCCTCTTCTCAGTGTGAGAAGCATAAGGCCATAGTCCACCACGCTGACCGAGTGCGGGTTGGCAGACCATATATCTGTTAACATTATGGAGAACGCTCAGACATGTAGATTTTCTCTTGATGTTTTCCTTTATCGTTAAAGCGAGCGATAATTAACTGTCTAATAGGTATCTACGCACCTAACTTCGATAACTCGGAGATGCGTGCGTTAGCATCAACACGAGACCTCTGTATGGCAGTCCAACGGTCTTCAACTAGCTGCCTGTTGTTGCTTGTGGTGAGATTATTGTATATATATCTAGGTAACTTTCAATTCGTTTTCTTTTATTAAGGTACGGCACCCTCAGTGAGTGAGTCAGTCTTGCACTTAAACGGTGTATTCGAAAAATAGACAACTCGTAAGTACTATGCCTAGTGAGCTAAACGAGGCTACGGTATCCACAATCTGTATAATTCTTTGCTGCCTTAACAGTATAAAAATATAAGATATCGATATATTAGATAATGAAAAAACAAAATAATTATGCTGATGCAAGCACAGCATGACGTTAAGGGATTAGAATCCTGCAAAGAAACTGTTAGGGTCCTGGTGGACGTAAATAAAGTGGACTGTATTTGTTAGCTGGTTTAATTGCCGTTTTACCACAAGTTACAAAATAGGTATTACAAAAATTTGAAGAATAGAATAATTAATATTTGTAAGTACAAAAAAATGGTCGACCGTCCGCTATTTAGATCGTGAGCGAATGTTTTCAGGATACGTTCGCCGCTCCTTGTACCGTGGGTGGGGCCGGGTCCGCGCGCCGGCGTCCGCGCATCTCAGTGCTGCGTATAACGAGTCGCAACATGCTCCCCGGGTTGAAGACTAGAGACTTCAAAATCTGGAAGAGGACATATATTATTAAATGCCCTACGAATAGTGCCCTCTTTTGTCTTCAGTTCGACCACTCGCGTTACACCGTCAGCGCCTGGGTAAAGTTGTGTGACTCTTCCTAGTGCCCAAAGGAGAGGAGGCAACGTTTTGTCCTTTATCAAAACTAAAGCGCCTTGCTTGAGATCAGCCTTTGCAGCTCGCCACTTAGTCTTCGTCTGCAGCAAGGACACATATTCTAAGGCAAATCGTTGCCAGAAATGCTGCTTAATGAGCTCTATCCTTTTAAATCGCTCTAGAGCGTTGATGTTGACGGTCGATATCTGTGGATGTGGAATAAACATAAGTGGCCGTCCAATTAAAAAGTGTGCAGGAGTTAAAGCCGAAAAATCAAGAGGATTTGAGGAAAGAGGAGTGAGAGGTCGTGAATTCAAAACTGCCTCTATCTGAGTGAGGCATGTAGCCATTTCCTCAAAAGTAAAATGCGTAAGCTGAAGTAACCTACGAAGATGGTACTTAGTAGAACGCACGGCGGCTTCTGCTAACCCATTAAAATGTGGACTATACGGGGGCACAAACTTAAATTCAATACCTTCCTGCGCAATACTACCTTTAAGATCTGACTGAGCAAGAAATCTAGTTAATTCGTGAGAGGTACCCACGAAGTTTGTACCATTGTCAGAAGTAATACTTGCAGGCTTTCCACGACGAGATATAAATCTACTTAAGGCAGCCATATATGCTGCTGTCGACAGTGCTGTAACAAGTTCGATATGACAGGCTTTTACAGCATTGCAAATGAAAATTGCCAAATAAGACTTAGTTAATCTACAACCACGACCCTTTCGGTCGGCTATCAAGACTGGCCCGGCGTAGTCCACCGAACAATGTAAAAAGGGAAACTCTAGTTCTGTTCGGGATGTAGGCAGCTGACCCATTACAGGCTGAATAGTTTCAGCTTTGTATCTGCAACAACGCACACATTTATTAACGGTAGACTTAGACAAATTCCTACCACCTAACGGCCAATAAGTTTGTCTTATGTTCGCTAAAAGCAATTGTGGACCAGCGTGTAAATATTTTAAATGAAAATAATTAAATAACATTTTAGTAAAATGATGTTTGGAACAAATTAAAATTGGATATTTAGTATCATAGCTGTACGGGGCATTACTGAGCCTGCCACCAACTCGAATAATACCTTTGGAATCTAAATATGCGGATAAAGATAATAATCTATTCTTTGTCGGAAGTGCTTTGCCATTCCTTAAGGTATCGTACTCGTCAGGAAACATCTCCAATTGAACCTTGTAAATAATTAAATTCAATGAATTTTGCAACTCTGAAACTGTTAAATAACCTTGTAATTTAGTTTTATTTCGACAATTATAAATAAACCTTTGCATATATGCTACTGTTCGCTGTAGATAAGTAAATTTAGACGTTTTATTTACTAATGTACATATGATATCATTATTTATAATCTGGTTGCACACAATGGCACAAGGAAGTAATTCAGGCAACTCGATTTTCTCGTTTGTGTTAGGCATCTTTGGCCATTCGTCTTCAGGTTTTACTAAAAATGTAGGACCTGACCACCACAATAAAGAATGACTGATGCAATCAGCCTTCACCCCGCGAGATACAAGATCGGCCGGGTTGTCTTTCGACGGTACGTAGCGCCACGTATAACCCTCTGTGCTCTCCAGAATTTCATGAACTCGATTGCGAACAAAACCTTTTAAATTATTATTTGGTGTTTTCAACCATCCTAAGACGATCGTTGAGTCACACCAAAACTGACAAGTAGTAATAGGCATAGTTAAAGAGGCAAGTACCTTAGTAAATAGCCTTGCAGCTAACAAGGCTCCGCAAAGCTCGAGACGAGGCATCGTCGTCGGCTTTATCGGTGCTACTCTATTTTTAGAGGTCAAGAGATAAACAGAAACTAGCCCTGATTTATGGACAGAACGAATATACACACAAGCGCCGTATGCTCGCTCTGACGCATCTGAAAAAATATGTATTTCATGACTAACGCTACCATCACTAAGAACCCAACGAGGAATTTTTAAATTATTTAAACAAGGCAAAGTATTTGCAAAAGCCAACCAAAGGTTTTTAATTTCAGTAGAGACGTCGTCATCCCAATCATATTGTTTGATCCAAGTCATCTGCATTATAATTTTTGCCTCAACTATACATGGGCCCACAAGGCCTAGTGGGTCAAAAATCTGACTTATAACTGACAGAATATGACGTTTAGTAACCTTCTTATGAATGTCTATATTAATAGAATAGGATAAAATATCTGCGTCACAGCTCCAGTTTAAACCTAAGGTTTTAGAACCGACATTTGTATTAGTTTCTGAAAAACTAAACATATCGTTTACTTTTAATTGAGAAGGAGATAATTTTGTAATAATTTCGTTATTATTTGATTTTAATTTTCTTAAATTGAATCGTGCTGATTTTAAAGTAGAGATTACTCCCGTACAAAGCGCTATGGTATCATTAATCGATGATGATCCACTTAGATAGTCGTCCATGTAAAAATCTTTTTCTATAGACGTTTTAACTATGTTATTTGGAGCCCTAGATGCTAAACTAACTAAACATTTGGTAGCAAGATATGGAGCACAAGCTGTACCATAAGTTACAGTGTTAAGAGTGTAAGTTTTCAAAGGCTCGTCTGTACTATATCTAAAAATTATTTGTTGAAGACAGCGTTGAGATGTATTAAGCTCAATCGCTCTGTACATTTTTTCTATGTCCCCGGTTACGACATATTTATGCTGTCGGAAACGAATTAAAATCGAATATAGGTCATCCTGCACTGTGGGACCGACCATAAGGATGTCATTAAGTGACAGGCCAGAAGAAGTGGCCGCCGAAGCATCAAACACTGTGCGAAGTTTTGTTGTCAAAGATGACTCACGGATGACCCCGTGATGCGGTAAAAAAACATTGAATTGTTGATTATTATTAGGTAAAAAATCTTTATTTTCAGTCATGTGACCTAGATCTTCGTATTCTTTGATAAATTCAAGATACTTTTCCTTAAATTCAGGATTCTTTAAAAACTTACGCTCTAGTGACAAGAAACGGCATTTTGCCTTGTAATATGACTCGCCTAAGACTGAAGGATCTTTCTTCAGTGGCATTGATACTACAAATCGGCCATCAGTATTAAATGTCGTATTACGTAAAAAATGTTCTTCACAGGCCTGCTCTTCTGAAGACAAATAATGTTTATCGGAAACAATATCTAGGTCCCAAAAACGAGATAAGTCTGGGTTGGATTCTTCATTTAAAAAATTACATGTGATATTAGGGGTGTGTGTCTTAAGACGGGCAACATACCCAGACACTAACCAACCCAGTTTCGTTTCGTATAGCTTAGGTACATTTTTACCTAAATCTATCGAAATTTTTCCTAAGACTGACCAAAATATGTGTGCCCCAACTAATATGTCAATAGTTGCCGGCTCATTAAAAGAAGGGTCAGCTAGACATATTCCTGAAGGAAGAGGAATATTTTCAATATTTATGTAAGAAGGCGGTAAATTTCTAGTTAACTGAGGTAAAATATGACAATCAATAGTAGTTCTATAATCATTATACATTGATTTTATAGTAAGACTACATGACTGTGTACTTTGAGAAGTATTATTATTAATACCTGTCACTGTGGCGCTCGTACTACGTCGTGACAAACCCAGCTTACTGCAAAAAGACTCCGTCACAAAATTAGCAGAGCTGCCATTGTCGAGCAGCACTCGGGCAACGTGCTCGACATCCTTGCTGTCAACCACCTTCACGCGCGCTGTGGAAAGCAAGACGTGTGGAGGAGTAGTCAACTGTTTAAAGTTGGTAGAATTCACAAAGTTGTTTACCGACGCAGTCGGTTCAACCGGGTCTGGAGCATGTAAATGTAAAAGAGTGTTATGTTTTTTCTTGCAATATTTGCACGGAACTAGATTACACTTATTTTCGTTATGACCTGGTCGTAAACAATTAAGACAGACTTTTAAGTCTTTGGCCTTATTGATACGATTTTCAATAGGCAGGGATTTAAATGACTCACAGTTAAATAAAAAATGGTTCTGATTGCACATAAGACAATGTAATGGTGTTTTGTATATATTATTCGATTTTTGATTATTGTTTTTATTAGTATTGTAATTTAAATTTTGATTATGTTTGAAATCTGAATGATAAGATGAATTTTGCTTATAGTTTTCGTATTTTTGTGACTTTAATATCTTACTTTCTTTTAATGTTTCTAATAAGTCCGCCCTATTGCTGAGAAATGTTATAAAAATGTCATATGTTGGTGGGTTATCCAAAGTATTCCTGTACGTCTCCCACTCCCTTCGAGTGGTGGTATCAAGCTTATCTGCCATCATATGAATTATTAATGTATCCCAGTGCTGGGTAGGCTGATCTAAAGTGGACAAAGCACGTAAGTTTTTATTAGTGACGTCTATAAGCTGACGAATTGCCACAGAGCATTCTTTATGAATGTGTTCAATATTAAATAAAATCTGAACATGATTATTTACGAGTAACCTTTTGTTGTCGTACCTGTTACATAACAACTGCCAGGCACTCACATAGTTATCACCTTTTACGTCCAAACTATCAATAACTAACAAAGCACTACCTTTCAAAGATGCGCGAAGATAATGTAACTTGTTAATATTGTCTATATCCGACCTTGAATGGATTAAAGAAATAAAAGTGTCCCTATATTCAAGCCAGTGTTGATAGTGGCCATGAAAGGTAGGTAATTCTATCTTTGGCAATCTCACGCAACTGTATTTGGAAGTACCTGCCTGTGCATCCTCGAAACTTGCTACAGAACCGTCCTGAGCATCACGTCGCTGGGAAGGCTGCTGACCGAGGAGAATACGAGCCTCTGCCACCAGCTCGTGATACTGGTTCTCAAACTGTTCACGCTCTTGTAGCTCGTCCTCTGAATTATCCGACACCACATCGATTTCACTCTGCAATTGATCGTAATCCGCATATAAGGTATTGAACTTATTAAATCTACCTTCCAAGTCTAGTAATTGTAAAACACTAAGTTCTTTAGAACTTTTAAGAAGTTGTATATAATTACTAAAGATAGTCACTTTAGATTTTAAGCCACCACGTTTTTTAATTAATTTTTCAATCTTTGCGTCAGCCATAGCGGTTAAAAGAACGTTGAAATAATGAAACTAAGCGATTGAACGTAACGTAAACAACTTAGAAATATATTATGAATAAAGGTGCAAGAACCGGCTTAATGATGTAACCGTGAGAACAATAGATAAGCGACCGCACGGCGGCCGATCAACAGCTGTTAGCAATAAAAACGTAACGGTAAATCATTCATTCATAGGCTATCACGCATAGTACGCGTGCACTCGTTACGCAGAAATATATGGAATGACGGGCAATATTATAAGCAGCGAAAGATAGAAATTTAATGAGGCTTATTAAAAGGCTATATATTATGCAATGCAGCGCTTAAGGCTTAGAAATAACTTGATTATGCACTCACTTAGCAAAGGCACTTTTGAATATAGGTTTGAAATTTTGATAAATAATAGGGAAAGAGAAAAAGGAATAATTGGAACGAACTCACAAATGTTTAACCCATCCACTTATGAGCGTTGGTGTTTGAAGGGTGTCCTTTTCGATCTTGAGGTTCCAAAGTCCACGCGGTCGACCTCTAAATGACTTTGACGTCCGGGCTTGTGTAGATGCTACGCAATGTCTTCACTTGCGATGATGATGACTATTACGCTGCTGAAGTCCACAACTGAAGAGCGCCGAATCTTCAAAATTCTTTTATAATTTGATGATGGTGGTACAAACGGCGAGAATCCTAAAGGACCAATGTTAGGGTCCTGGTGGACGTAAATAAAGTGGACTGTATTTGTTAGCTGGTTTAATTGCCGTTTTACCACAAGTTACAAAATAGGTATTACAAAAATTTGAAGAATAGAATAATTAATATGTGTAAGTACAAAAAAATGGTCGACCGTCCGCTATTTAGATCGTGAGCGAATGTTTTCAGGATACGTTCGCCGCTCCTTGTACCGTGGGTGGGGCCGGGTCCGCGCGCCGGCGTCCGCGCATCTCAGTGCTGCGTATAACGAGTCGCAACAGAAACTAACGGCAACAAAGTTTAAATCGCCTTTTGACAATTTAATTATTACAAATTAAATCACATACTATGCGTTTCAAATAAGAATAGGAGCGTCAATGACCTCGATCTGTCAACTGTCACTAGAAAAGTACAGATAGCAACAAAAAATAATTTGCGTAAATATTATCATATTATTTTTCGTTTTATTAGTGAACAAAAATAATTTGCGTAATTATGCGTTTTTTAATTAACAATAAACACATAAATCATTTTCTTGAAAATTTGAGTGTTGTCAGAGGTAAAATAACTAATAATAATTGATATGGTTTATGATTTTTTTTTTAAATAAAGTAACTCTGTGACTCGCTTAAATTCTGCCGTGTGGATCCTGCTCTAAAAAGGTTATTATAACTCTATGGTGATATACGGGACGCCATCTTGTCGTTGTTGATGTGCTTCGTTGTGCGAGTGCATGTGTTTCTGGAGTGATACTGTTTATTGTGTTAATTTTGTTTGTTAGACGTTTGTTTCCCGTAAAATTTGTTGTTATTCGTTATTGTTACTTTTGTTAATTCTGTTTGTTACGTGTTTAGTGTTAGCTGTTTTTGTTGCCTATTTGTTTTTTCTCCAACATGAATAAACGAGGCAATGTTTTGCATGGGAGAGCTCGAGAGATTGTCTGCCAGGCAGACAAATACTTTGAGAGCGAGAGACAGCTCAGTGTTAAACTGATGAATGACTTGAAGGCTGCAGTTATTCTTTCGGGAAATGATAACATTTCTATATCTCGCGATACGTATGCCAGCATTTTGCAACACCTTCAAAATGCCACTAAAGTGTCCGAGCAAGTCCATTTAGCCACAGGTATAAACAAAAATACCCTAAGTCGTATCCGACGTGAGTCGAGAGATGCAGATGCAGGAAAGCAGCAGTGAGTATGATGATGGCGGCGAAGATGATGACTACTCAAGCAGTGGGATGAGCGGAATCGAAGAACTATGAGACTCATATTAAAAAATAAATATTATTTTAAAAATATCTGTTTTACTGGCCCTACCTATTTTGTTCGATTTGACAGCTATGACGTCATAATATGGCGCGGGTTCATGCCTATTCTTATTTGAAACGCATAGTAATAATATGCAATTTGTAAGCATTACGCCTGAAATTATAGAAAACGATTTTGGGTCTGATGGTAATTTAAACAACTCTCAGTAGAATATGAGAGGAAACTGCTATAGATAAAAAGGCATAATATTACCCCTAACAGAAGATAAAAATGAGTTGATTATATTCAAATGGTTTTGTGCTACAAAATATCGAACGAATACGTTTATCCTGACGATAAATAAAAATCGCAGAGAAATACATTAATACATTTTATTTTAACATGTAATTTAACAAAGCATGTGTAATTGAACAGTTTGGCTACATTTTGTTCTCCTCTAAAGCGTTTAAACGTAACATTAGCACTAGTCGCCGAAGTGTGAATGCCAACCTGACGCCGGCTTACACGATGTTATAATTACATTAATTAATATTGATAACACCACCAATCACAGATCAAAAAACATCTAATAATTAGATAATCTTCATTAATTTAATTGACAATACATTAAAATCCGTTTAACACTACACCACAGATAAAGAATTAAGTATTTATGAAGTGGCAGGCGGAAACCCTGTGGTTCAGGCATAGGATTTGCGATCGATGATTGTTGTAAACCTATTCTTGAAGTCCTAACCTAGAGCCCAGTACCGTTATTGGAGTTATTACTCGCCGCCACTGTTTACCAAAAAGGTGTCTTTCCCTTAGTTTTGCGCCTTAGCCTAACGCTGCCGTAAAAAAAAACCTAGCATTATATACTTAATTCAATATCTATGCACTACACTCATAAGTTATTGTCATTTAACACATAGTTACATAATATTTATATACAGACCCGTGTTCTCAAGATGAATGGAAACTGTCATAAAATTCTATAGGATCCTCTTACACAGTTGATATTAATTGTGATTGTAAATACTTAATCTTAAATAATTAGTGCGTAATCGTAATATTAGAAGCATTAAAGTGAGTTTAATATTTAATATCAGTGCATTAAAATATCATTGTCTTTTACAGATTGCGCGAAAATAATACCTACCTTTCTTTCTTTACCTAACCTGTATTAATAATTGATCTAAATATTACCTATATAGGTTTATTTTACAGGGCGGATGTATAAGTTCTATATAGAACTTATATCTTTTTAAATACATTAATATCTTGCGTAGGTAATATTGGTATATAAATATTAATTTCTACTGCAAATGCTGCTTTTTTGGCATATAATTTAAATGGAAATTATGGCAATACAATTTCATAAAATAAGTAAGTACGATAAGAATACTATAAAATAATAGCTACCAATAGAATACAACTCCACTCTCCTCGGGTTATCATATTATATCATAGATATCCAACGGTTTCACATAAAATAGTTATGGTTGAAAAGAGTTTTATTCCGCGTGCGTTCCTCATCTCAGCAATTTTACAATCCAGTTGCTCAAAACCAAAATAGTCTGAAAATATTTTTATACCTATTACATTATCGCAGTTACACCTCTAACCAGACTTGGCTGTATTTTATTGTCTTATAAAATCTCGGTTAATAAAAATATCTGAAAACAATAGCACATTGATAAAACATTCCGAACAAAATACTGTTTGAAGCATATAAAGTAAAACACTTGCACTAACTTACAAAACTTAGAATGTACATATATCCAAGATGAGATTCTGCGTTTTCGTCGTAAGTAATATCTTAGAGACATTAATTACGGCCGAGGTATCTCTCCATGCTAGGTCTATAAGACTACCATTCACAATACTGCGCTCCTTCCAATCACATACTGACAAGATCGAAGATTCTAGGATCGGACGTTTTTGATTTTACTTCGTATATACGTAGACAACCAAAAGTCAATTGGAACAGGTTATGTCTAGGTGAAGACCTGGAAAAAGCCGTTTGACAACAGTACTCAGACCAGATTAGGGAAGACTAGATAAAGATAAATATGGACACAATAAAAAATATATTCTTGGTAGAAGTAATGTAGAAGACACCTTGCACTCTCCAAGTCTTTTTTTCTCACTTTGCACAATCAATTTGTTCTCAACGCGAAAGTAAATACACGACGGCAGTGTTTAAAGAGTTTCCCTGATATGTTTGAACATACAACTTCAGATACTTACTGTGCAATTACATATCTAACGTGTTCAGCCATCAAAATATCTTACGATTCAATTTGCGCCGCACCTATTTTTTTTGTACTAGATCAGATTGGATTGTAAACATAACAGTGTATCCAGAATTTATTTGGAAACTGTGGTTAATATTTATTTAGGGCGAAGAATTTACATAGCAATAGCGCACCATAACACTTAAGTAGTGGCTAATGTATAATTTGTAGACTTCACAATGGAATATGAAATGGTATATTCATAGCTCAGGGTTGCTATACAAATGTTTGTGTCGGGTTTAACGAAATTGGCGCTGGGCATGCCAGCTCCACAAAACATGTATCTGTAAGTCTGTATTTCAACGCTTTAGCAATTGCTGCCGTTCAATTTCGATGTTCATCAAAAATTGTATAGAAACCATTATATAAGAATACACAAAATCATAACAATTATAATGTGTTGTCAAAACAAGAGAAGCCATATACGTACCATAAAATCCTGAAGGCTTCTGAACACGCACCGATTTAGAAAAGTCTTATCAAAAAATATGCTACACAAATTAAATAAAAAAATGACAACGATTTGGCAACAAAAAATATAATAACGATATCACTTACATAATAATTTAAAGAAATACATTTGTAACTGAGCTAATATGCTTTTGAAGCAAAACAATTACATCACATGTTGTAGAATAATACATAACAATGGCAATGTAAGTGTATCTTAAATATTAATTACATTAATTAGTTCATAATCGCTTCTAGTTTTTCTGGATAAACTTATACATAACTTTGAAACTTACTATTTAAAATTAGTGACATGGGCGCTACTCTAATTTACTTACGCCCTACTAATAATAATCAACGTATGTCATTTTCAATCCATTGCCTAACCATCATGGCAGTGGCGCGAAAAATTTCATGCCTCTAAGGAGGCCTAATAACAGACCACCAACTTTTATTTTTTAAACGCGCCTATAGGCTGTAGTTATGAGCTCGCTGCCTTTACGTCGTCTATATTGGTTTGTTGTAGATTTGTCGATAACCCGATGCTGGGAAATGTGTAATCGGTAATGGTTTTTGAATAGGGATGGTAGTCAAATTCTTAATTCTTCATATTTTATAAAATCTCGGCTCATTTATTCCAACAACAAAAGAATACCTATATTTACAAGCAAAGGGCAGTAATTGCAATATTAAAGTGTATAATTTCTAACAGTCCATGATTTAAAAGTAAAAATTGGTAAAGTTATTTAGAAAAACTTTACGTAGCAAACAAAATATTTTATATCAAAAATTAAGCTACAGTATAATTGGCGACTCTGAATGTAAGAACTTTCAAAGAAATGTAGCACGCTCAAAAAATAATAATATTAAAATACTTAAAAGAATAAGATATCATATTTTTAATGTGCTATAGAATGAATAAAAAACGAAGACTGATTCTTTATTGCTTTTAGAACAGCACATCTACTTTTTCAGAGTCCTGTTGTTGATTTGTGCAATACCGAAAATAATCGTTATATTATTTGAGGCCATCAAAATAACTATAAGAAAATGAGCCACAATCCCAAAACGACACATTATTGAGTATTACTTTCGGGCGCTAATCAATACATAAGATACTGAATATCATGATTATACTAAATTCCTTTAAATAAATAGTATTTTAACTTAACCATTAACATTTGCTTATAAACAGAATAATATTTACGAGCAAAACATCTAAACGAAATGTTGTACATAATATGTGTTCATTTATTAATAACACAGACTGACTTGACTATACAACCTTGATTAACAGTGAGGCTTTATTTCTATCTACTTATAGTATGTACCACATACATGCTCTACACCAAATTTCAGTTCCATAGGAGCAGTAGTTTAGCCACAGGATAGATTTTTAGTTTTTGCTAAACTGCAACAGGTTGTATCTGCCCTAACAGCTGACCGAGAGTCTAAGCATAGGTATCTAAGATCTACGGTCATGCAGCTTAAAGCGACAAAAATGTAGGAGACGTTGCCGTTCTGATACGTGGTATTTATTGTTTACATTATTACAGTAGCCAACAATCACGCCAAAGTGAGTCTTAATCTTAGCGCAATAAGAACGAAAACACAAGCATAACATTACACCATTAGTTTGTAATACAAACAATTGTTCCGGGATACTCGTGACAACTATGAAACAATGATATAAAAACAACAATGAAAGACAACAGAATGCGATGTTGCCGTTTTGTTATGCGGGTGACCACAGGTTAGTGTAAATGTTTATAAATGGTGTTTGCGTATTAGATTGATTTAATTTGATTGAAAGAAGTGATTTTCTATTTTATCTTTATCGAGTTTTTAACCGTTTCGAATTAACACTGAGCCCATATGGAATACTCTGTCCATTTTAATGTCCATGGATCATAGCAACCTTGTATATCACCATGCGATTTACTTTATTATTAAATATGAAAGTGCAAAGTAACACCCAGGGAATCGAACACAGGAACTCAAAACCAGCACTCGCAGACTATAGAAACTGCGGGGCAATTTTCACGATTAATTAAAAAGCAATTCCATATATCAATGGAAATCTTTGAGTTAATATTAAACTTTGTTCGAAATTGATAACTCAATAACTTAAAAGTAGTTTGTTTATACATGACTACTGACCAAATTTGATTCGTTTGTTACACGTCATACTTGAGTGCAATATAATAATGAGTGTATTCTCCTAGGTTTGCTTAGAGGCCGAACAGTCGCTCGGCGAGCCCGATATAGTAGACGGTTTGTGCGATACCGAACAGTGGCGCGATCACGATCATACGGCAAGCGCCTCCCTTGAAGAACGCTGTGACGCCCTCGTGCTTCAATGTTTGTCTGAAGACAAATGCAATTGTGATTATTCATACTTATACATGGACTCCTGTTTCGCGGAAGCTTAGGTGTAATCTCCACCTAAGCTTCTGCATTGCATTGCAAACAGTTAACGTTCATCGTCGATTTACGAACATCTTAACCTGAAATCTCTCCAGATTTTCTTTGATCTAATCAAAGAGTATTTATCTGCTGAGTCATTATTTATAACAACAAAGATCCAAGCAATTCTTAAGTGAACAAAAGCAGCTAAGCCAAAAGATATAGGTAATTTAAAACGCTTTAGGTTGAATGCACGGTCATTAAACATTGACGAAATTTGTAAACGTAATTTATGAATTGAAAATCATAATTATTATTCTGTATTTTCGTACTGTGATCCTATTAACTATCATTCAACTATTGCTGCTATGAAAAACTAACATTTGTCATAATTTTGGCAGAAATTGTAAATGTGTATCGACTTGTGTTGCTTGCCAACAAGGGAAACAGCAAGACGAATCTATATAAGAGACTAATAACTTACGTGATACAATCCATTATGGAGGAGTACTGTCGCTCGCCGGAGCCTTTAGTCAAAGTCTGCATGCGCGTCTTCACCACGTCCAAGGGGTTGACGGACAGCGCCGCCATTGAGCCCGCCGCACAACCCGACAGGAACGACCACCTAGGAACAAATTATCGATAAATTATACTAGCACTAGTAGACGAAAATGCGTCAGGCATTCATCTGACACATGCTGAACTTATATGAAGTCTTTTGATTTTTATTGCCTTATGTATTTTATTTTTTTGTTTATGGTTATATGTATTTACTATTTTTTTTATGTGTGTTTCTCGATGTTAACCATAATAAACTCTTTTCTTTCTACTGATACAAAGCTTTAGGATAAAGTTATTACTTACTAGAATTCTTTTTATACAACCATGTTGGGTAATAAGCATGCCGCTCATGTCGGTAAGTTGTTTACCATATCATATGGACGCTTATAACACCGAGAATAGCGTTACTTGCGTGCGCTAGCCCTTGAAAAGGGTTGGTGACGAGCGGGCGCAAGAGACAATCTCTTGTTAATAGGTAGGAAGCCTCTTTTAGCAGTTTGAAACCCTACTGACAATAGGCACACAACACAAGATTCGGCTTATTAGGCCCAGCCATGCTACTCGAATTTGAGGATCTCGCTATTTCTATCTCTCTTGTAATGCTTATAACGAGTGGTTAAATTTTAAGGGCCGATGTTGATTTTGAATAAAACACAAATTATTTAGGAAATTATTGTCATTGCTTTTTATTATGATAATATTGGTATGGTTCAATTATATATGGAACAAAATATCGGCCAAATGGCCGCCGCGACCTCGGCGGCACAACTCCATCCGATGGTCCAAATTTTCGATGACGTTGAGGTATAATTGAGGTTCTATGCCGTTAATTTGCCGAATTATCTCATCCTTTAGCTCTTGAATTGTTGCTGGCTTATCGACGTACACCTTTTCTTTCAAATAACCCCAAAGAAAGAAGTCCAACGGTGTCAAATCACATGATCTTGGCGGCCAATTGACATCGCCACCACATGAGATAACACGGCCATTGAATTTGTCGCGCAAAAGAGCCATTGTTTTGTTAGCTGTGTGGCAAGTGGCACCGTCCTGTTGAAACCACATATCTTCCACATCTATATCTCCCAATTCGGGCCATAAAAAGTTCGTTATCATCTCACGATAGCGAACACCATTCACAGTAACTGCCTGACCAGCCTCTTTTTGGAAAAAATACTGCCCGATGATGCCGCCAGCCCATAAACCGCACCAAACAGTCACTCTTTGTGGGTGCATTGGCTTTTCGACAATCACTCTTGGATTATCATTGCATGCATGCATCGCCCAAATGCGGCAATTCTGCTTATTGACGAATCCACTGAGGTGAAAACGTGCCTCATCACCAGTGATCGGAGTAGGTAGATTGAAATGGGGTCATTGATCCGAAACGTATATATTAATATGGACATTCCTCCGGAATTGGTGGATCATTTAAAAAAAACCGGAAATTATGTAGGAATTTTATTCTGCCAGAGTGGAAGGAGTCATTTGATGATTTGCCATCCTCAAAAAAAGGTAGGAATTGTAATAAAATGAGCAATATTATTCTTTATTATTCTTCATTTTTTTTTTAACGGCACACAGTCACGATTTGACAAAACCCAACGACCAATCAGAACAAAGGATCATGGGTGGTACAATAACCGGTTATCAGAACAATGCGTACGCCCGCCGACGACATGCCAGGTAGCTCACTCGTTTACTTCGGTTCGTAGAGTGCGCATCTTTGTTTGTTACTGTGTTGTGAAAACGTTACTTGACCCTGGCTTGTGTACATACTGACTTCTGGAATCTGCTCTAAACCACGATTTGGCTCGAATATACGGACTCAGATTTTTTACTACTGAATTGGATCTACATATTTAAACCAAGCTTTGGTAAGTAATATTTTACTAGTTACAAGGAGTATAAAGCATGTTTGGATGTACTATAAGAATATTTTTAGTATTGTGTTTGTTCGCTTAACCTGCTGAACATACCATGAGTCTTAATATTGTTAAATCTTTAATAGAGTATGAACCAGTGAGCTTAGTGCGAAACAAAATTATGATATTCTAGTAATGTAGTCGCAATTCAGCTAACTCCACTATTAACCGACATTTTACTGGAATCCGTATATAATTTGAATGCCCTGTGTCCTCTTGCAATGTATTGGTAAAATAAATTACTATAGGCCTTATCTACTTCTCTACAAAATATTCTACGTAACAAGCCCTTTCATTTGATACCCATATTGATGGGATTGAAAAAAAAAATAAGTTGTCCGCCATCTTGTAGCGGCAGCCATTTTGGATTGACAATAATATTGAATATACATAATTGTATTGTCACCAGAATCAAAGGCGAATACCAAATTTTAGATCAATCGGTTGACAGGAAGAGGGTGAAATTTCAATGACTAAATTTGATCCACGAAAAATAAAACAAACGGAGTAAGCTAAATAAACTAAATAAAATGTAATTTTTTCATGTCTTTGTTTTAGGTGATATATACGAGGTTCCATCTCTAAAACAAAGTTCAGATATGGCAAACGTCAAGGCTGAAACTGTAGAAAAATGGATATCCGGTCATCCCGAACTACTTTACGATCACGCTAGTGGTACAATATACTGTTCAAAATGTGAAAGCCATTTGAAAACCATAAATAAAGGAAACGTTAAAAGACATATCGAAGGAGCAGTACACCAGGGAAAGTTTAAGCGGCCCGAAGAGGAATTTTATTTCGATCTTATAAAATTTCTCATTTTGTGCAATATTCCGTGGTCTCAGATGAAAAATACTACTTTTCAAGATTTCTTTAAAAAATATATGTGTAGTACCTGTTGTTGTACGTGTACTAATCGTACTCTGCCAGATGAATCACAGTTACGGAAAGTTTACTTGGACAAGTTTTTTAAGAATAAAATCAATTCGATTCGGCAAAATTATAAAAATGAGAAACTATGGATATCATTAGATGAAACGACAGACTTTTTAGGTCGCTATATAGTCCATTTTTTAATAAAACCATTACATCCTAGCAATTTGACTAGACCTTATTTGGTAGCATGTAAAATGCTAACTGTAGTTAATGGACAAACAATCACGCAATTTGTGTTAGAATGTTTGGAAAACTTTTGGGAAAATTCTTTTGAATCGAAGGTAGGTAACATTCTTGTCCTCTGCACTGATAGCGTTGCATATATGCTGTCTGCAGGACGAAATTTAAAACAATACTTACCTGAAATGAAGCACGTAACATGTTTGGCGCACTCTCTTCATCGCGTATCTGAGCAAATTAGGTTAGAATATCACGATGTTAACATTTTAATAGCAAATGTTAAAAAGGTATTTTTGAAAGCCCCAAGTAGAGTCAAAATTTTAAAAGAAAAATATCCAGATTTGCCGCTACCTCCCCAACCAGTTGTTACAAGATGGGGCACTTGGTTAGAGGCAGCATATTATTACGCTCAAAACTTTGAAAAAATAAAAGAAGTATTATCTTGTTTAAGCAGCTCTGATGCGGTATCTATTCGAGAGGCAAAAAATATTATAGAAAAAGAAAATTTAAAAGAAGATTTAAATTACATTAAAGACAATTATTTTATCATTCATTTGTCTTTAAAAGAATTGCAAAAGCATAATTTATCGTTGACAGATTCACTTTTAGCATTTGACAACGTCAGAGATGCTATAAATCAGTGCAATTCAGAAAATATAAAAAATAAAATAGAACGTGTTATGGAACGAAACCCAGATTTAGACACACTTAGAGAATATAGTGAGGCCATTGAAAAAAATGAAGCACATAATTTAATACCTTTTTTAAAATTTGCTCCTTTGACATCGTCAGATATAGAACGGTCTTTTTCCATTTATAAATGGACTTTAGATGTTAAAAGAAATAGGTTGAAAATAGAAAATATAGAGAAACTCATAGTTATATATTTTAATTGTAAAGATCAGGATTACCATGATGCTGACATTGTAATCGATGAAGATTAAAAATGTGAATAAATGTAAAATGTACATATTTAACAATAAACAATGTTGATTTTTATCTTTTTTCTTTATTCTACCCCTTTTTTTTGGTCCTAAAATCTGACTAAAATCAACCTGTTCCTTCGTATGCCCTTTACGTTTCAGAGTCGTGGTGCATCCTTAGAACAGTCTCACGACCCCAGCAGGCATTGGCCCTCTATGGGGCCCCGTCATGTATTCTACCCTTAATGCAAATTACCATGTCCCCTATGAAAATATTTAAATTTAAGTGCAACAATTTATGTCTATCTATAAAAGTTCTAGCCATAAAAGGCTAAAAATAAAAAAATAAAAATTAAAGCTTCGATCGGAATTCGATTGTTTTTATTATTCAACAGATAAATAATGAATTAATTTAGTTTTGATACCTTCCTTTAAATTTTGAATTGAGTAGGAATAATATTACTACCAACATTAACAATATTTAATTGAATCCGGAAATACCGGAATTACTTTCCGGGAAAATGGCTTATCCATGTTATTCTTTCTGTGTGCATTTATGATACAAGTACCAAAAATCAATCTACCTACTCCGATCACTGCTCATCACTGAAGATGATTTTCTTCGAAAATTGATCATCCACTGTTGCCATTTCTTGCCACCATTCTGAGCATTGACGACGCTTGGAATGATCAAGAGGCTTTAGTTCTTGAGTCAATAGCACCTTGTAAGCGTGTAAATGCAAGTCTTTATGCATAATGTTCATCAACGACGAGCGTGAGAGGTGCAATTGTTGAACACGACGACGAGTTGACGTGGACGGCTCTTCAGCCACACTATCGCGAAAAGCAGCAATATTTTCTGCAGTACGAGCTGTACGAGCATGCACTGGTGATGGTAGCAGACCCGGTTTGCTCAAATTTTTGCACGATTTTTCCGATTGTACGCACATTTGGACGATTAAATTGACCGAAAAAAATCACGAAGTGCACAATATGTATTTTGATTTGAACGCCCATTTTCATAATAAGCCTAAATAACTTTAACGCGTTGCTCGATTGTGTATCTTTCCATTGTTCAAATTGAGTTAGTCTGAAATTGAGAAATTTCAAATGAAATGCAGAAAAAAACTTGACGTTTAGGAGTGGTTCACATTCAACATCGGCCCTTAAAATTTAACCACCCGTTATGAAAGATTCAAAATCTTTTAGTTCCATGATCAAAGCACAGTGTCTGTTTCATTATATCTATAATGTTTCTTAAATTATATCTATAACTACATACATACATAGATTCACGCCTGTTTCCCAGAGGGGTAGGCACAGACTACGGATTTCCATTTGCTACGATCCTGACACACTTCTCTGACTTCATTCATTTTCATCACATTCCTCATACACGCTCGTCGGTTTAAGGTGCTCTTAACCTGGCCTTTGTCTAGAATGTCTCCGATCTGATCGAGAAACGTTCCATTCACACTAGCCTTATAAACTTTCTTAGTCAGTCTTTTCTCGTCCATTTTTTGTACATGCACTTTCATGCCGTATCTCTCTCTAATCACACTATTTCTTATTCTATCTTTCAGAGTCACACCACATATATTTCTCAGCGCTCTCATTTCTACGGTATTTATTCTGATATCATGCATCTTTTGCCATACCCAACTTTCACTTCCATACATAAGTGTAGGCACTAATAGTCCTTTATGAACAGCCAAACGTGCCTTTTCGGATATATTTCGACTGTTCATCATCTATAACTAGGTACTGAAAATACCTAGTTAAGCCAAAGTACTCCACGACATATTTGTAACAAATAAACACATAATAACATACCAAAAAGGCGGGGTCGCACCAGGTTTCTTCTCTTTAACGCCGAGCTGTGCGAGTGTAGCGAACAGCGGGAAGTAGATAATGCTGAAGGTGACGTCACGGGCTGCGGTCGCAGAGATCCCCTTGTACAGTCCCATAATACCACGCTCGGCTAGCAGTCTCCTTGTTAGCATCATAGCAGTCAGCTTCTGAGGTACCTGGCCCTCTGTAAATTAAAACATCGTTTAATGTCATTCTGCAAGCAAAAACCATTAAGTGATATAACATATCTCGTAATGTTGGATTTATATTCCTACATTGTGTAGGCATCAAGCTTATCAAGGAATCTTATAGTGCGCCTATGTGCGTCAGCAAGATATTCAAACACCTGTTGAAAAAGAGAATCGTCATTCACTGAACCTGACGATGTCCTAAATAATAAATAAAATTGGAAACGAATTAATCATAATACTTGGCTTTGATTGTTACTTCGGTATCTGTTAAAAGTGTCGCCAAAATAATAATAACGTCTTAATCATTTCTAGGTATCCTTAAATTAGTTAAATATCAATCACGTAATTCAGCAAAACTATTTTATAATAATAATAATAATAATATTCAATCACATACACACAACACCATCTAGCCCAAACTAAGCAGAGCTTGTACTATAGGTACTAGACAATGGATAAACATACATATATACTTTTTTTTGTAAATACATACATATTATACATAGAAACACCCAGACCAAGACAAACATCCATGTTCACGCACACAAATGTTTGACTTGTGCGGGAATCGAACCCGCGACCTTAGGCGTGGCAGTCGGTTACACTAACCACTACGCCATCGAGTCGTCGTTTATATACACTGTGCTTATTTATTTATCGCGGTCAATAATATATACAGGTTGATTTTGAAATCGTGTAATTTCTTTTAACCACGCATTCTACTGGTGATATTTGTATAATAACCCTGACCATATTCTTCTTTTATTAGAATTATGTTTTTAGAGAATTTTTGGTTAACATATGACTATATGACACCATTACACGAAAAAAAACTGTACATTAATGTTTCCAAAGACACGACTAGACGTAGTAGACTACACTCGCGTGCAAGTAAATCGACTCAAGCCTCAAGTGCGCATAAAAAGTGATATAACTTAAAAATGCCTTATTATACCTCTATATAATGTTTTACATAATTAAAGCCTAGTAATTGAGCTTTAAAATGGTGTAAGTTGCATGAAAATCGATTCATTAGTTTAGTAAAAAAGGTTAATGCCAATGATAATGTAAAAAATGTTGAAAATTCATACAATTTCACAGTATGGGGGTTATTGTGTTTAAATGAAACAAAATGTGCGTAAGATAAAAAATTTATTCGTGTCAATATTTGGTATTTCCTCCTGTAGCTCTGATCACTGCTCTCATGCGATTCTTCATCGACCTTATCAACTTTTTAATGGATGATTGTGGTATTCGACCCCACTCTTCTACCAACGCAGTCTTGAGCTCATTGATGTTTGTCGGAGCTGGATTCCTCGCTCTAACTTTCCTTTTGAGCTCGTCCCATATGTGCTCAATGGGATTTAAATCAAAGCTGATGAAGCAAAGGCTGAGCGCTGGCCAATGCATAGTGTGAATTCCAACTTCGTTCAGGAAATCACGTGTGGCCCGAGCAGTGTGACATCGGGCATTCATGCATCAAGATGAAATTTTCCCCAATAAAGCCTTGATAAGGGACAACTTGATCCAGTAGAACATTTTCAACGTAACGATCACTGGTCAGACCTCCCCCAGGAACGAAAACAAGCTCCGTTTTGCCTTCTAAGGAAATTCCGGCCCACATCATGCAAGATCCGCCACCATATGCAACGGTTTCCACAAAGCAGCACTGTGAAAACCGTTCACCGGGACGACGGTATACCCGACCTCTCCTGTCGCTGCCATGGAGACACATCCTCGTCTCATCTGTGAACAGGACTGACTGCCATTGCTCTATGCTCCAATCCAAATGCTCTCGAGCCAAGTGAAGGCGTGCTTGACGATGAGCTGTGGTCAACTTCGGGCCTGTAGCGGGTCTTTTCGGAGTAAGGTTAGCTTCTTTCAACCTTCTTCTAACTGTCCACTGACTGACAGTCACCCCGCGAACTTGACATAGCTCCTGCTGCACATCTACGCCGGTAAGGTGTCGATTTCGGAGAGAGGTCGAGACCAAAAACCGGTCGTCACGCTCCGAGGTGCACCGGCGTCGGCTGGTATTAGGCCTCCGAGTGAAGGCACCAGTCTCTTGAAACCTTCTGTATACTCTCGAGACAGCGGACTGACTCATATTCAAACGACGAGCGACTTCTCGCTGGTTCAACCCTTCTTGCAATAGGGCAACGACTTGAGCGGCTTCTTCAGGTGTTGTATCCATAATTTTCTTCAAATGACGGCTTTAATTTGCAGAGATGTGTTCAGGTCAACGTCTAATGAGCGACTGATAAGAAAAAACGATTACAGAGGGTTTTTATAGGGGGTTGTGTCGCGCAAGTTGTGTATAGAGCGCAGAGCAGTTTACGGGAGGTTGCGTTCAGTTGCATTCTAAGTACAAGTGTTTATTTAAATTACTGATATTATGCTACCATTTGAAAGCCTAATTACTAGGCTTTAATTATGTAAAACATTATATAGAGGTAAAATAAGTAATTTTTTAGTTATATCACTTTTTATGCGCACTTGAGACTTGAGTCGATTTACTTGCACGCCAGTGTACATGAATAACTATTTACCATTCTTAGCCTGGGCTGCGATTCTGCCAGCATCCTGCATCTGAATCTTGAGCAGTTCCATCGGTGTAGTGATGATGATCTGACACGCGCCCGCACACCCACCAGCTATCATCTGACGGATCATGGGCAAAGATCTACAACAAATGCATTATGATAATGTTAATATTACTTAAATAATCCACCCATCCGATGACTATTATAAGTTCTTGGCTACATATATGATACGACTAAACTTCAGTTATGCATTAGCAATATAGCAATAAAATACTCTTGGACAATACCCTTTTTAAAACCAACGAAACAATGCATTTGAAAACAGTTGACCGCACGGGTAGCGTAGTGTTTCAAGTGGTTGTTTTGCCACTACCACTCCGTCCTGATGTAGGATATCCTGTCACATTATTGATCGATGAACTAATCAAATTCTCAGTCAGGAGACGTTTTGCTATGTTAAAGATACCATCTTCGAAGAGACGAACAGGTATAGGTTTAAGGTCATATGGTCAAATCAACTCAGAAAGGGATCGTCACCGTATCGCCTTTCACCTCGCTGTCAAACAGGCGTGAACCTAATGTAACCAAAGCGGATCACCAGCTCCGGTACGTCGACTCCGCTACGGCTAGGCGACGCCGCGCTTACGTCGCGCTCACTTAAATCATATTAATATGGGTAGTTTTTCACTTCTTCAATGATCCCTTTTCATCATTATTTTTGTTTGAAATCTAACCTACAAATTCAATAAAATACGCGCGCAACACGACTTTTAGTTATCTTGTGAATGACAGCACGTTCGGCAACAGTAGTGCACGGAGAGACGTAAGCGCGGGGACGACGAGCCGTAAGCGCGAGGACGACGAGCCGTAAGCGCGTGGACTGCAAGTTTGTCCCGTGGCGAGGCGATTACGTTACGATTCCGATTAGTGTGCGTTGCAGTAGGAAGTTTCATACAAAGAATACTGCATGACTCGAGTTGATACGGTGCCGATCCGTTTCCGATTTGATATATTGCGTGTACCTTTATTCATACACATTACTAGCCAGTGTAAGAAAACCGGTTAGGTGGCCTTACATTGCTAATACTACACTGAAGCATGTAATTATATTGTACATCAATAAGCCGATTTATCTGCGGAAACAACCACTTCGGGGAATACGCCTAGTTTTGGCTACGAGATCAAGTTCGTAATGCGGAGCCCTCATTGTCTCTTTCGCACGGCTGCACCTAAATAGCAGTTACGTCACAACAAAGTATCGTGCGTCCTTTTTATGTTATTTGACAATTATCCATACTACCAGGTTTAAAGAACTTCTACTTTTTTTATATATTTTTTTTAATTATAATAAATTTATTCATTAAAAGAAAACAACATAAATGTACAAAGAGTGCAACTTTAACAAATTCCTTGTTTTAATTGTATAAACATAACTGTACACGCTATGTGACCAATGACCCATATGCTAGGAGAATCCTGTGTTATGCGTCGATTATTCTTAATCCATTTTAGTTAAAAGTAATTCTTTGTATTTTAGAACTTGGAGAATATAACTTACTGATAAAAATAATAAACACAATCGAGACAAAGATCCCGTTGTGGGTAATGTTAGTTACCGCTTATTCAGATTTCTACTATACATCATCTTGAAGCTATTCAGAGATTGTTTGGCAGAGATTTAGCGACACGTCTGACATGACATGCCATTATGTCGAATCAATTTCGTATGACTCACTTATGTAGTCATTATAATCATACATTATGTGTTTTTCTAAAACACACAGCGTTGATGTGAAGAAAGCTGTTGAGAACATGTCTTAATACTATAGTCTATGGTTAAAACTTATCAGTTTGTCGATGATTTTATACCTGTCTCTTTCGCTCACCAGCAGGCGTCCTCTTCTATCTTTTAAGGCGGGCGCTAGTGACAGCTGTCAATTCATAGCGTTTGTGAATTTTGCCGCGGAAAATTTGCAAAATTTTCTTAAAGTTTATTTTCTTAAAATAAATACATATCAGTGTTAAAGTGTTTAATTCTGCCGCACAATTTATGAACGCAGTAAGTACCTCTTACTGCGTTTATGATTGTTTTAGATATTTGATATGCTGACATTATGATCTATAAGAATCAAAGATCCGTTTTTTTCTATCTCTATCAGAAAGGCAGAAACATATTAACATAAACGCAGTGAAGAGCAGATTTTAGGTTTATTTACACAATATAATCGCAGTTAGTGAACATTAACGCTGTGTATTTTAGAAAAACACATAATATGACTGTTTTGCACTCCAACAAAACAGGTATTATGTGTTGAATAAAACACACAGCGTTACAGCAATTTTCTTGCTGGTGATCTGAAGACTCTCATGAATTGACAGCTGCCACTAGCGCCCGCCTCAAAGCATAGAAGAGGACGCCTGCTGTTGAGAGAAAGAGACAGGTACAAAACCATCGACAAACTGGTAAGTTTTAACCATAGAAAATAGTATTAAGACATGTTCTCAACAGTTTTCTTCACATCAACGCTGTGTGTAAACACATAATACCTGTTTTGTTGGAGTGCAATAGTCATATTACATAAAATAATATTCCGTCAATACATATATATATAGATACATTTAAATAGTTTTATTCTACGCGTAGTATCCGAAAATGCTATGTAAATAATAACGTACTTACCCGTCTTTTAATGTAAGATAGTGTCGAAACATGTCGTTGGCTGCTAACTTAATAGCTTTCTCCGGCGTGATCAGTAAGATGTTGACGGCGGAGCCTCGATACATGCCGAAGTAACCCTCCCTGGCGTATGTCTGCTTGAAGCAATCCAGCCTGAGAACAATGCATAAGGTTATTTACATATATTTATTAAATACTAGTAAGGTAGCAAATATGCTTACGGCACGCCTGATGGCTGAAGTTTACGGTCTCGAATTGATTTACAGTTATTTGGTTGCGACTTCTTCACAGTGAAGGTACATCTCTAGTCAAAGTGTTCCAGTTATTAGGGGCGATTCCGCTGTACTTCTGATATACATATTATTTAGAAGTAAAACTTGTTTAATTGTATTTGTATGTATGTATACTGTACTAATATAAGTAGATTTAATTAACTTACATCCTAACTAATATTATAAATGCGAATGTTACTTTGTTTGTTTGTTACGTTTTCACGCTTTAACTACTCCACCGATCATAATGAAATTACGCAGATACGTTACCAGGGGTACAGAAAACGACATAAGGTACTTTTCATTCAGAAAAGTGGTACTATTCCCAAAGAGATAGACATTTATTGACTAAATAAAATAAATGTAACTTTTATTATAGCACATATTTGATGCCATTAAATTAATAAAAATAAATAGAGTGCTGCAGTATTTCATAATCCAGACTATGTTTTTATGAAAAACCAAGCCGAAATAAGCCTTGTGTGGACGCCAATAACGTTTTTAGAGTTCGAAAATATTCTTATTCTACAGCTTTGTCCGTCCGTCCATCTGTCTGTTATACAACTTTCAACTAAAGAACCGTAAGAGCTAGAGATTCGCGGTCAACGCCATTCGACTCAGCATAGTCGATGTACCCCCGAAATGACTATGACCTTTGACCTCTGACCTCTGGTCACGTGATACCATTTTTTTTTAACTCTAAGATTAACGGCAATTCATGGCAGTTTCTCACTTGTTTATCATATGTCGTGGAAAGCGATATCGTTTAATATTAAGTTGCTCATTTGACTACCTATCATAATACTACGGAAGGAGTAAACACCGTGACGTCCCTTGTTATTGTAATGGCGGCACATGGACAGAGTCGTGTTGGAAAGTGGTCGGCCTCGGTGGTGTAGTGGTTAGTGTAACCGACTGCCACGCCTGAGGTCGAGGGTTCGATTCCCGCACAAGTCAAACATTTGTGTGCATGAATATGGATGTTTGTCTTGATCTGGGTGTTTCTATGTATAATATGTATGTATTTAAAAAATATATATATGTATGTTTATCCATTGTCTAGTACCCATAGTACAAGCTCTGCTTAGTTTGGGCTAGATGGTGTTGTGTGTATGTGGTAGAATATTATTATATTATTATTATTATTGAAACGGCTTATTACATTTTGGGACGCCGACCAGGTCACTTCTCCAAAACGAAACTGTCGATTTACCTTGTTTGTTTTTAAATTGTGTTTATAGAGATTAAAGTGAGGTTATACGAAGTGTACATTGATTGTTATTCTTCTCCACCTACGCAATGGACCCTGTACCACCTACTCAAGATGGAGTAAGTATTATCGCTCAGCCATCGCTCCCGCCGACATATATGTAACATTTCCTCACTAATCATCCCGACAAAAGTCAAAGTTCAGAGCTGTAATTAACTTACAGGCTTTGTATATTATATACTCACATGCTTTTGTACTGTTTCTCGCCATTTGCGCCAACTGTCTGGTTTTGCAATCGGGTCTTGACCAAATCCAGAGGGAACACCACTGACACACCAATTATACCGGCGATACCACCGTTTATGACCTTTGGCAGTAAACTGGAATTTAAAAAAAATATATACGTAGAATATTTTAAGTATGTTATATCAAAATAAAGCAGGCAATAAGGTTTCTAAACTATCTGAGCCGAGATTTGAGGGTTGGATTCCGACACGGATCAAAAATTTGTGCGACACACAAATATTGTCCCGAGTCGGGACGTTCTTTGTGTCCGTTTGAATTATTGTTAAGTCCCCCGCGACACAAGAATAATTATTACCGGTAAGGGCATTGCGTTTAAAAACACTACTAATTCGATTTATTTCCTATATTAGAAACAGTCTACTATAAAGATATTAACTGTGCATCAGATATTACCTAACAACAGTACCTAGCCACAATTATTGTTCAAAACTAAGATAAGACCTAGCGATGGGTAAGGGCGAGATGTATTAAAAATCGAAAGAGAATCATCGCAGTCGCCTACTTTTAGAGTTCGAAAAAACTCTTATACAACAGCTCTGTCCGTCCGTCCGTCCGTCCGTTAGTCCGTCCGTCTGTTATACAACTTTCAACTCAAGAACCGTAAGAGCTAGAGACTCGCGGTCAACGCCATTCGACTCTGCATAGTCGTTACACACCGAAATGACTACGACCTTTGACCTCTAACCTCAAGGTTACGTGATACCCTCTTTCAACTTAAGAACCGTAAGAGCTAGAGAATCGCGGTCAACGCCATTCGACTCAACATAGTCGATATCATTTCTAGTCATAGTCATAGTCATTTCGGGGTCGAAATGACTATGACCTTTGACTTCTGACCGCAAGGTCACGTGATAAAAAAAAATCGAACTTTGATATTTACGGTCATTCATTGCTGTTTCTCAATTGTTTTTTGTCGAGTTCATGATTAACTCACCTTACATGGAATAATCAAGACATTAATCGATTGTTTTTGGTAAAATAAGTAAGTTTGGGCGAATTTATTCAATCGATAATAATTATATGTTGACACTCGTAGTAGACATTGTCGCGAACAGACATGCAATAATAATAAATTGTAAATTTACATTTTATAAAACATTGACATAGTTTTAATGTGTTTTAATAATAACTGGATGTATGAGAACAACACCGACAGCCGCCCTCGAAGTAATTCTAGGGCTGGCCCCCTTAGACCTCTACATAAAACAAGAAGCGACAATGGCCGCAATACGGCTGAAACACCAGGGCCTGTAAGTAACCACTAGGAGCCCACATGCATCGATCTTAGAGCGAGCTATAGCTTATGAACCAATGCTCGCCGCTCCGTGTGATAAGATCTCCAAACAACATTTATTTAACCAAAACTACCATGTACAACTTCATGAGGAACAGAGAGATCAATCGGGAATTAACGAGGTCCGAGTCTACACCGATGGCTCAAAGACCATACAGGGAACGGGTGCAGGAGGTCATTCCCTGGATCTCAATATTAACACATCTATGACACTAGGCTCACACAGTTCCATCTTCCAATGCGAATGTGTGGCCATCACGGAGGCCGCCACCGCGATCGATAGGAGACGGATTGAAGGCTACAGGATACGAATCCTCTCCGACAGCACAGCTATACTTAGAGCCCTAGAGAGCAATAGCTGCAACTCCAGGCTCGTTTACGAATGCCACCTTGCTCTCGAAAGAATATCCATAAAAAACACAGTGACCGTACAATGGATAAAGGGGCACAGTGAATCGCTGGGCAATGATGCTGCAGATGAGTTGGCTAGAAGAGGGTCGAGAACCACCTCGGAAGGTCCATCTCCATTCCTCCCTCTACCATTCTCACAACTAAAAACATGGATGCGGCTTCGCACTCAGAGCCAACATAATAAACGCTGGGCACGGACAACGGACTGTAGACAATCGAGAGCAGCCCTACCGGCCATCTCACCACGTCTGACACACCGCCTGCTCAACCTACAAAGATTGGACCTTCGGACCATCGTGGGGAACCTAACAGGACACTGTCCCCTGAACAAACATCTTTACAACATCGGAGCAACAGACAGCCCACTCTGTAGGGGATGTCTGACCGAAGAAGAATCTGCTGCCCATGTAGTCCTGGAATGTGTGGGAGTAACAGCACAACGTAAGGAAATCCTCAACAACCCGAAGTCACTCCGCGAAGCCTGCGAAGACCCCAGGAAACGTCTGTGCTTCTGGGCGGAGTTGGGCTGGCTATCTCCGTAACCGGCCGACTCTCACGCATAATGGACCAACTTAGTCTTCAAATGCGGAAAAGGGAGTCCAATTACAATTACAATGTGTTTTACAGTGATTAATAATAAGTTTGTACAAAGACAATGAATATTAACAATAACGTGCATAAGTGACTATGAATAGCAGTCCATCTCACAATTCGTTACAACACGCAGCTGAAACACAAGAACTTATGGATTCCTTAACTCAGATCAAACAAGCCATTCAGGCGTCGAATGTGAAACAGGTACCAGGCAGCACTTCCTTTGCCGATATGGTAAAAAAAGGAACCAGCAACTTTGTTCGTCCTAGCGCTCTGAGCTCGGTAGTCATTTATCCTAATGATAATTCGAAAACCAGCGAGGATACGAAGATTATGGCCCAGAAAATAAATAGCCCTGAAGCTATGAAACTGCAAGTTCGAAGAGTCCGCAAGATCAGAAATGGCGGTGTTGTTATCAGTACTGAGACCAAAAAGGAGATCGAGAAGTTCAAGCAGACTGTCCAGCTTGCTGAATCGGGGCTTAAGGTTCACGAGCCTTACAAGCGCAAGCCTCGTATTATCATAATAGGAGTTCCCGCAACAATGGCCTAAAATAACAATGGCCTACCCATATTGCGGCAGTTGCGGCCTATATGGCAGTCTGCGGCGAGACGCGACGTAACGCGTACCTGTTTAGTTTTTTTTTTCTTTTTATACTCTAATAGGCTTGCGTTTGACCGCGATCTCACCTGATCTTAAGTGAAGATGCAGTCGACGATGGAGCACGCTTGCCTAGAAGATACCTATTCACTCGCGACTTGAAGACACCCAGATTGTACTCATTGGGAAACACAGACTTAGGTAGCGAATTCCACTCCTTAGCGGTACGCGTTATAAAATTGGAAGCAAATCGCTTCGTGTGTAAATGTGGTATATCCACCATGTATCTGTGTCGCTGGCCTGATTGTCTAGTCGTCCGACGGTAGAATGGGGAAGGAGGAATTAAATTATGCAGTTCAGAGGAACTGTGCAGAGGCACACTCTCCGAAATGTATCCGATAGAAAACCGAGACTAGCAACCTTACAACGATGCTCCAAGCTTTGGAGTCGTGTGTTGACCAGTTGATCATCGCCGATAAGTCTCCTGGCCTTCCGCTCAATTGACTCCAAAGCCTCCAGCTGATATTTTGCAGAGCCATCCCAGAGGTGAGAACAGTACTCCATGCAGGAACGAACCTGTGCTTGGTACAAATTAAGCAGATGTTCTGGCATGAAATACTGCCTCACCTTACTGAGGATGCCCAGCTTTTTGGCAGCTAGTTGGGCTCTTGCCTCAATATAGGAGCCAAAGTTAAGGGTTGGAGTCAATGTCATACCCAGAAGCTCAAGGCGATTAGTTATCGGCACGGATACATCTCGGAAAGTTGAAGCTAGTTGGAATGTGTTCTTTTTTTCGGAAAAAAAGACACGCTTGGGTCTTAGAAGCATTGAACTTAACCATGTTGGCTTCACCCCAATCGGAGACTGCCTTCAAGGCCAAGTTCATACGCTCTATCATAGCTTCCCTGAGCAACTGTATCTGTGTTCCACTGGCCCTAGCGCTGGAAACCTTACTCTCTACAAGCGTGCTGTCGTCTGCATACCCAAACGTACCGGGTTTCAGCAGATCGTTAATATGCAGCAAAAAGAGAGTTGCAGAGAGTACTGATCCCTTAGGAACACCGGCATTAATTGCCTTTTGTTCGGACGAGTAGCCGTCAATGACTACTCGAATCGAGTAGTCATTGTTTAGTGGGCGACCAGACGCGACACCGCGTACTACGAAATGGTTGATTCTCAAACTGAGACTTAATAGCAGCAATAATGTAGACGGTAGCACGCCACAACATTTTATAATCGTTTCTTAATTTTGGATATAAATGATGGAATTCGCCAAATGTTTCTTTGTAAAAATATTATATTTGTTTTCATTCTGTGTATTTTACTTCTCTCTTAGCTTTTATTATTTCCAAGTCACTTGGGGTCGGCTTTTCTGGTCTAACCGGATTTGACTGGATATCAGTTTTTACACGGAGCGGCTGCCACCTGACCTCCGCAACCCGAAGGCTAACGATACCCTAAGGCTAGACCAGTGTCAGAATATTAGAGGGTACTGACTTTCCCAATAACGACTGCCATAGATGTTCATGGCAGCCGGGACCAACGGCTTAACGTGCTCTCCGAGGCACGGAGCAGGCGATAATTGTCAATCAATACGCACATAATTTCGAAAAGTCATATAACTTCCGAAAGTCAGAGGTGTGCGACGTGGGTTCGAACCCGAGACCCTCTGCATTGCAGTCTGTTGGTCTCACCACTGAGCTATCGCTGCTTATTCTGTGTATTTTACTATATTTTTTTTAAAGAATAACGACCAGAATCACTTTGGACATTTGTCGCGTGTAGCATCGCGTCGCATTGCATCGTGTCGTGTCGCATCGCGTCGCGTTCGTCGCTGACACCCCGTTATTGAATTTAATGATTAGGTATTGGTCCGCTCCCGCGGCTCGCAGCTTGATATTATATAGCCTATGTCACGGTAATGATATATATATACAGTATTGTAACTCGGCCCTGTCCTTGAAATAATTACCTACAACAGCGCGGTTCGTAGACACGCGTTAGGGCTGCCCGCCTACAGTATTTTAATTTTATCTACTTACTTGAGTTTCTTTCTAGTTTAGTGATTGTAAATATTATACAAAGTGGCGCAAATGTTATCACATTAATTGATACCACATATACTACATGGTATTCTTTGACGATTTACAAATTATGAACCAAATGTATTCAGTAGTTTAGCCACAGGATTTTTATTGTGTTTTCATAATTTAGAACATCATGTGTAATGCAGAGATAATATAAGATATAAGATAATAATGTAAAAGACCTCAAGCAGCGATATTAAAACAGCACAAACAAACGAAAATATCACAAAAAGAAACAAAAAATAACAAAACAAATAAGGTCCATAATCTTGTGACGAAAGAAATAGGTTAATGTGTGCTTATTACAATGGTGTTCCAATTTGTGTCTAATTATATTTTATCTATTATGTTCAAAAAAATCATTTCTTAATTTCTGTGAATATAGGAGTTTTGTTTATGTTAACCGTCTTATATCAACCAGCTTAAGGCAGTATATTATTTAATGTGATAAGTTCTGCACCACTTTCTATATTATATTATAAAAATTAAATTCGTAGTGACTGAAATAGAAAGTGTTCAATAAAATCAAATCATCGCAAATCGCACGCTTACTGCTTACAAAACAATCACACGTTCGCCACTGTCGCGCATTCTCGACTAGTTGTGAACCAAGCGCATACCAACACCGAGGCGCGTAGGTATGACTCGAGTTCCGACCGTTTCTGTGAAGATGGAATACTGTATAGATATTATTACCGTGCCTATGTTATGTTACTCCTGGATAAAGTAGCTTTCTAATGGAGGTACCATTACGCTAATAGGATAGCATTTTTAAAGCTCGTCTATTACTATTTTTGCTTAAATTCATTACAAAAAAAATACATAAATTTAAAAAAATGGAATATTTAAATATTAGTATAGATATAGAAGTATAGAAAAGTATTGTAACAAATGCCTTTACCAATACGTATCGAATTATGAAATTAACAGTACAACTACAGCACGTGTGCCTAATCTTGATAAATTAAATCTTTAAATAAATACAAAGCATAATGCTTTATAATATTGAAAGATTATACAGCCACACCCACATTTCGCCATCAAAGCCTTACGTAACAGGAGTTGTGGCCGGCTAGGACAGGCAGTGAATTAGACCTTACCCGACCCGAGATTCAACCCTCATTATAAAGTTGCCCTACTTTTCACACTAACCAAAGAGGTGCCGAGTTTAAACAAACAACAATAAGTGTTGATGTTTGCAATGAATTGTAGTTTTAATTGTTGACATCCTGAGTTGAATTATATTAATTCCACGATTCGTAAACATTCCTACATTCTACATGTGCAACAGTGACACTATATTATACACGAGACTTGTATGCAGAATAATATTTAACGAATGCTTATCAGATAAAGTAGACATTTATGTTTGCGATACATACTACATATACCTATGTACCATATGTATTTTAGTTCGACGCTGACCATTGATTACATAATAGACTTTTTTATCGAGTGTTTTATGGATTATGACATAAAGATCAAGTTGTTAAAGCAATAAGTAGTCGACTCTATAAAACTGTGCGTAGAAAGAACTTTATCAATCGACTAATGAGGTTGCTAGACTGTACTCAGCTCGATCAGTCTATGGACTGGTTTAAGGCCAAAAATAATAACATATCTTTTATCCTACCACAGATTGAAATTTGGCAGAATCTGTATAGTAATTACGTCCAAAAGATTATTATCGGACTTAGTTAATAGGATGAACAATAAACAAACCAAACTATTGTTACATAATATACCGAAATGCGAAATTTATTAAGGGCGATGTGTATATTTAAAGGCAAAGTTAGAGATTGTATGAGTGGTTGTAGTAGACAAGTTGTTCATAATAATGAGTACAATCACCCCCTAAGAGCTTTGCACTATACTAAAAATAGGGTTGGATACTTAGCAGTTGTCAAGAATTTAATTATTTGTAAGCGATATTTATACATCTTCAATTCTTTATATTCTTAAAATAGATTCTCGTATTTAACCTAATTAAACAAAAAATATTAACAATCGACAATTATAAAATAGTAGTTTTATTAAATTTTAGATTTTTCTCAGTGACTAAGCTTATAATTACTTTTTTAAATATTTATAACAAAAATTATACGAATTTAAGTCACCTAGGTAAATTTAGATTAATTTTACGAACCAATATACCACATCAGTAGCAGTCGAGTATAGACGACATTGGCGTGAACACATTTTTTCAACCATTAATTGTGTTGTTTTTATGATCAAATATTTGAATACGTAACTAATATGCAATTTTGTTTGCTGTGTACAATTTAGTAATATGTGGGGGTTCATTTTTTTAGTTGTATCAATAAAACAGAAAAGTAATGATTTAATATGTTTATTGTCAAGTATAGACGACGTTGGCGCACAGGGCACGCTTGCGCATGTCAAGTATAGACGACGTTAGCGTTCAAAAGGTACGATCTTTAATGTAGGTATCATGGTAGATAGATTAATTAAACAGCTATGCAGAGGGAACATTTTATTATACTCTCAGGCTGTTTGTGTGCAAAATATTTCATGTTACTGAATGTCTATTTTGAATACCATTATAGATATAATGTAAGACAATCTATATCAACTGTTTTACGTGCTTAGCAAGTCGAACAAGGTTGTGAGTCCTTAGAATATAATAATATAGTGATATCGAATGACTCAACCGTCGCAAATTGGCAATGTTGATTAATCTTACGGATTTGCCCGGATAATACCGGTCCACAAAGCCCTGAAACCCTAACAATGCTAACCTTATATTTTATTAGTAGTTAGTTATTTATACGAACTATCTTGACGTCACAATTTTGTAAGGTGACCAATCTATATTTGGCTTTCTTCTGGTGAGTGACTATAGAAATACTCGATCCCAAATTAATACCCAGGTACGAATGTTCGTCGTGGCTAAAATAAATGGTAATTATTAACAATGTTTGAACGCGATGTTGTTCTTTCTACATTCGGTAAATCATCCTCTTACAGCACACGAGTAATAAAAGAGTCTATCGGATGCTGAAGATATCTTATGAGATTATAAGATAAGTGCATGACGCCATATTTATCTTGAAAGCGCCTGATTATACATATCTGATAGTAAAAATAGCTGACATTACAAAATTACGCAACACGTTCGATACAACTTTTGTAACTAGGGAGATATATAAGACAAGTTTCTTTGATCTTGGCACACACTTTACTGCGGATTAAAGGAATAGGTCAACCGCTTTAAGCTTCGCGTAGCAACACCATGCAAAATCGACCTTATTTGTTTTGATTATGGAATGTCGCCCGCGTTGTTCGAAAACCAATTTAGACGTGTCTTAAACACAAGCTCTTGATCTATTCATTTGAAGTATTGGAATGGTGCCCAGTAAATATTGATCGCTAGACGTGCCCCCTTTTCGTCATAGATATAGTATGACGTGGCAAAAGCCGGTACCTCATTCGTGACGGAGTAAAACAAATTAAAATAGCATTTCTATTCTTATCTAAGGTTATTACAAATACAAATATGTGAAATGGTTTATTTGTTGTCAAACTGTCATTAACGACAGTTAGTTTTTTGTTGTGCGCTTATTGTAACCTTGGTCAATGACACTTCACACCACGTTTAAAACAAGCCACTGGATTATCTGTAAATGTTGCAAGGTGAAGGTTAAAATTGCCACACCAAACATTGAGAATAGATATTGTGAAGAATCGTGAACAATAACACAAAGATAGGAGGCACGAGTAACATAGAGAAAATGAAGGAGAATCTAATCTCAAAATTTTATATGAAGTTTTAAATGTAACCCGTATAAATATACATACAATTACTGTGTTGTGTAAACACCCTGATCTCAACTGAACATTATGAGTCCTAATCCTAACTAATATTATAAATGTGAATGTGAGCTTGTTTGTTTGTTACGCTTTCGCGCCTTAGCTACTCAACCGATCGTCATGAAATCTTATATACTCGTTGTCAGAGGAGCATAAATGGACATAGGCTACTTTTTATCCAGGAAAAACACTGTTATATCATACATACCTGCCGGGTGACCTTATGAAAACAATTGTTGTACCCATTATAAAAAATAATACTGGTGATGCTGCGGACCCCTCTAATTACAGGCCAATCTCATTAGCCACTGTTATAGCTAAAGTGCTGGACTGTCTTCTTGATATACACATGGCGAGCCATATCACACTTCATGACGCTCAATTTGGGTTCAGACCCGGCCTATCGACAGAAAGTGCCATTCTGTGTCTCAAGGAGACCGTACAGTACTATGCAGCCAGGAGTACACCAGTTAATGCCTGTTTTCTTGATTTATCCAGAGCATTTGAATTGGTATCTTACAATACGCATTGGGAAAAGATGCGCAGGGAAACTAGCGTAGACAACTCTGTGATCTCTCTGTTAATGTATTGGTATAACAACCAAACCAACTGTGTGAGATGGGCGGGAGCATTATCTGATATGTACGGATTGGAGTGTGGTGTGAGACAGGGGGGGAATAACCTCACCACGCCTTTTCAATTTATATCTCAATCGACTGATCGTTGAACTCAGCAACACTAATGTCGGTTGTCACATTGACGGCATATGCATAAATAATATAAGTTATGCCGATGATATGGTGTTGCTGAGTCCATCGATCAGCGGGCTCAGACGGCTCCTAAGGATGTGTGAAGCTTATGCGGTGGCCCATGGGCTTAGATATAATGCCAAAAAGAGTGAGTTACTTGTGTTCAAGGCGGGCACCAAATGTTACTCGAACGTACCGCAGGTTTTAATTAATAAGACTCCGCTATAAAGAGTCACTGAGTTTAAATACTTGGGTCACTGGGTCACCGATGAGCTTAATGACAACATGGATATTGAACGGGAGCGCAGGGCGCTGGCAGTCCGATGTAATATGTTGAACCGTAGGTTTGCACGGTGTACCAAAGATGTCAAAATAACTCTTTTTAGAGCGTACTGTCAGACATTCTACACGTGCAGTCTATGGCTTGATTATACGCAGAGGGCTTACAGCGCTCTGCGTGTTCAATATAATAACGCGTTCAGAATACTGGCTGGGCTGCCCCGCTATTGCAGCGCTTCTGGGATGTTTGCGGAGGCAAGGGTAGACGGTTTTCATGCCATTATCCGCAAACGGTGTGCGTCCCTGCTACGCAGAATGCGTGGTAGCTCGCTCAGCTTGCTGAGCACATTGTGTGATCGGTGGGACAGTCCGTTTTTGGGACGCTGGATACGATTACACACGATGTAGACAGTGTCCAGAAACCGGGCCTGTCTCATAATATTACGTGTGAAATTGATATGTTACTAACACTAGGTTAAGGATTTTGTCTGTTACTAACACTTTATGGACCCTGGTCTGCAATAAATATTTATTATAAATATTTATTATTATTATTGTTATTATTAACCTTACCTAACCTACATTTATGCGAGCGAAGCCGCGGGCAAAATCTAGTAAGCTATAAAGTTTACGTCTTGCCTACCCGATAACCACAGACTGTATTATAAGGAAAAACCTAGCTGACAACTCCAGAGCTCATATCTTATAATACAAAAACAGACAACCTTTAGCAAGTCCCTTGGCACCTTATTACAGCCATAGGACTTGGCAATGGTTCTGGAAACGGGATAACTTATGCACGCCTACTAAAGGAGATAATGGGCAATGGACTCACAATGGTATGGTATACTATTCTATACTTAGACGTAGTTGTAAGTATGGAGCCCAATGCAATTTTTAAAACTCTCCATCCGCTTGGTATTAGTCAAATTTTTGTGTACCGGGCTATTGATAGCTACAATGAAACCTCCTCTGTTTGTGACAGGCAAAAGGTCTGGCTGTCCATGTAGTATCCGTACGAAAAAGGCGATCAAAGCAGTGAAGGAAAGAATTCGAATAAATTATTTTCGAAAGCAAAAGATTTTATCTCGGAAAATGCATATAGCACCTAAAACATGTCGCGTATTTTAAAAGATGACTTAGGACTTGCAGCTTGGCGCCCTCACCTTCCGGCTGACACAGGTAATGACTGGCCACGGTTGTTTTGGCCAGTTCCTGTGTCGCATAGGCCGGCAGGAGACGCCCGGATGTCATCACTGCGACTGTCGCGATGTTGTTGAGGACAATGTGGACACAGCGCTGCACACTTTGGCGGAATGCCCCGCCTGGGCATCGCAGCGCCGTGAGTTGATCGCGGCAGTCGGACTGGTTGCCCTCTTACTCCCGGCCGTGGTTCAGTCTATGGTCTGGAGTGAGAGATCGTGGAACGCCGTCGCCTCCTTTTGTGAGGAAGTAATTTCCATCAAGGAGGCGGTGGAGCGGGAGAGGGAGCGTTTAAACTCTCTCCACAACCGCAGAACCGGGGACCGGAGGGCGCGGGACGCCCTCCAGCCACCCTGAGGTTTGACCTGGGGGTGGTGGGCTTCGTGGGCCTACCGGCCACCCGTTCAGCACCAGGTCCGAGAGGTGGCATGCGTGTTCCCACACGTGCCTCTGTTTCGAGTCCATCTCCCCTCTAGGGGGGAGACAGTAGGGTTTAGAGAGGGAGTTTTGCCTAAAAGGTAGGCCTCTTCGTGTAGTGGCCTGCCGTTTCATACGGTGGACCGAAACCTCGGCGGGGTCGCTTATAGTATAGTCGCGATAGTGGTTTTATCGAGGAACACCGTGGTAGGTTTAGTCGGCATTCCGGGAGGTCCTTTTACATCGTTTCAACATCTTTCTTTTACCCTGGTGAGTCCGACATAACCCCTCCGCCCGCCCCCGCGGAAAAGTATGCGTCAATGCATAACCCCGTTAAAAAAAAGTCGGTTAACATAAACAAAAAACCTATTTTCGCAGAAATTAAGAAATTATATTTTTGATCAAAATAAATAAAATAAAATTAAACACAAATTGGAACACCATTGTAACCAATCGTGCGCTGTAGCCAGCTCATTAACGGTCATAGGTGCCGAGAAATCAAATCGTAGCTCTGCATTACATGAAACCCTAAAATTTCTAAATTATGAAAACAAAAAAAAAGTCCCTTGGCTAAACTACTGAATACATTTGGTTTATAATTTGTTAATCGTCAAAGAATACCATGTAGTATATGTGGTATTAATTAATGTGATAACATTTGCGCCACTTTGTATAATATAAAATTAAAAAATAATTATTATAATAAATAAATTTTGAAAATAATATTAATAAAATTAAATTAAATTTATCATTTAATTATATTAATTACAGATTAAATTAAATAATATTATAAATATATAATATTTTTTTATATCATAATTTTAGAAAGTACCTAATTAAATTTATATTATATTTTTTATTTATTATTATATTTTTAAATTATTTATTTTCTTTGTATTAAATATAAAAAAAAATATTTAAAAAAAAAAAGTGTTATTATTATTATTATTTATTTGACAAACTTGGATTCATCGAAATTTATATCTTGTAGAAATGATTGATAATACGATCCATATTTCTTTCTTTTACTGTATATATTAGAAGCACCGACTGTCCTTTTTTTTACATTTATAATGAACACTTTCAAAGAGAAAAACTCATCGTCCGACGAACTCGAAGATATGTTGGTAACTAAGAACAGATTTACCTGTTTCTATTATGTGGTTTGACAGGTACTTATCAGTACCGAACCGTACTGACATATCGGGACCGGAAAACCTGTATCTTTATGTTTGCACCCGAACGCATGTTTTCGTACACACACGCCACAATGATTAACTGTCCTAAAGTAAACAAGCTATGTGACGAAATGTTTGAGAAAAGAGTAGTGTTAAAAGTAATAATAATAATAATATTCTATCACACACACACACAACACCATCTAGCCCAAACTAAGCAGAGCTTGTACTATGGGTTCTAGACAATGGATAAACATACATATATACTTTTTTTTTTGTAAATACATACATATTATACATAGAAACACCCAGACCAAGACAAACATCCATGTTCATGCACACAAATGTTTGACTTGTGCGGGAATCGAACCCGCGACCTCAGGCGTGGCAGTCGGTTACACTAACCACTACGCCACCGAGGCCGAAAGTAAATATAAATTATAAATCAAAAAAATTATGATACGAATTAATAAAAAAAACTAATATAATTATTGTAAAAAGAAGTTGATCGACAGAAAACGGTATGTTTTATTAACCTGATTATACATGTACAAAGTCACACAAACACACGCCAAACTCGATAGTGCCGAATTTGACTATAAAATATTATTTTTCTACGTCGCAGTGTTTTAAGAAACCTATTTTTCGGACACATCAATTTATTAGAAAAACTGCTAGATATAATCATTTAAATGCAAGATTTTGAATCACAATTCAAATAGCATGAATCGTTTTTGTAATAAAAAGAAATAGTATATTTGAAAATTATAATATTTTCAACCGGATATTTAGAAAAAAATATATATCTCTGAAACTTAACAATATACACAAAAGCAACGTTAAGGACATTGATGGCATCTTTCATGCTGCGTCTCTTAGAGCTTAAACAAATTTCTTAGCTTTATTAGATTAATTTATATACGTTACTGTTATTAGCTTTTTTATTTTCTCGAGCATTCTGTCGTATTGGAAAGTTATTTACAGTGAAATAATTGTCTTTGCTTTCCCAAACAACTACATAAATTACACGTCTCAACTCCATGGAATCTAGAAATTAATCCAAATTAACTCCTTTGCTAGGGCTGTCACAATTTTATCCGGATTTACTTAATTTTTATTTGATTTTGATTACAGCAACATAAAATTTTATTTTCAAATTTAACTCTAATAACTGATACTTTTAGGGGTAGTCACAATGACAATAAATAAGAAACGGATGGATGTTCGGTATTTTTACTACAAGAAAAAGATATTTGTTAAAGCACTTCGACGACTAATACACTAGTTCATTTTAAGATTGACTATTATATTATTTATCAACTAAAGTGACTTTGCTACTTATAAATGCGCACTGGGAACCTCTGATATACCAGAATAATCAAATTACATGTCCAATTGGTGCTTTATTTGTTTTTAAACGGATCATGAAAGAACGGCAATAAAAATAGAATGTCAGTTCAATATAGAATTAATAAATAGAATCTACAGTTGTATATTTCAGATATTCATACGTAAATTGTATTTTCGATAAATCTCACTCTTTACAAAATAATATATTTTTCGTTACAAAGCACCACATATTCTTCTGGATCATAACTTTCAGCTTCATTAGTACTGGTTAGCCCCTTTAGCAAATCTGGATTAGACGCAGGTTTTAACAATGTAATAGCAGCTGTAGGTAAAGGAATCTTACATCGTTTTTTTGGTTGGTAAATAAGCTGTGCATATCAAACGAATGGGACCTGAGGCAATTCAAAATGTGGCTAAGAGTCAAAAACACGAAACAATACGCAAAAAATCTAAATCAATCAAATATTTTAATTACGTCGCGAGGAACCTACGCCATAGCCACAACAACAGGGCAATGATAGCTCAACAAACACCACCTTACCATGAGCATCACCGATAGCAGCTGGTGCAAAGGCTGCATGGAGACCGAGGCAATTCTAGTTCATGTGACAGTGACAGAGACACTAGCAGCCGACAGGTTAAGCACCTGAATAATCCAGAAATACGTAAGTAAAGCATCAAAGAACAACAACAGCCATCTTCTGCTACCTTTCTGGACAGATTTGTGGTAGGAATAACTAACTATTGCAAGAACTGTTATGCAAAATGACCCAATTGCAAAGCGAAAAAAAAGGGTAAATTATCTACACGAATAGACTATAGATCGGCGAGAATATGGGATGGTGAGGATACCAGTACATTTTCACACTCAGTGCAGTTACTGTAGCCTTGCTTATCATAATAACGCTTTGCCAGTCCTGCTAATCAACTAGAGTCTCAATCAAATACTTAACCCACAAAACAATAAGGCACTTGACTAATCATGTACACACATGCTGTAACTGAATCATCTTGGTTTAAAAAGTACTGGTCATCACAACCTTATACTTTCTATTCACTCTTGGAAATTTGTAAGCCAGATCTGAATGAAAGCTATTCCAAAGATAGCTAATAAGTATGTTTTACTATACATATGCTGTCAAATTCAATATGTGTTAGTGTTAGCAAGTGGCTATGTGTTTGTGGCATGCTGTACTTCTCATAAGCCGGTGGTCTGAATTACAATCTCTCAAAGAAAAAGTCCATCAACTCAATCAGTACTAAACAGATTCCATAGCTCTTCTTGCATGTATTTGTGCAAATCTTAACAAGTTCATGCTAATTTATGTACATTTTATGCACTAGATAATGTAAATGTAAAGCTGTTTAATGCTTATGAATTAATTGAATAACACTGTGCAAATCTTTAAGAGGTATACTTTTAAATTGTCAATTTAGAAGTGTACATAGAACTGTCAACAAGGCAAAGATAACAACCATTCATGATTGTATTGAAGGCCACCAGAAATTTCTATGAGTAAATGATTGTATAAAAATTGTGTTCTATGGCTCACACTAGAAGTCCATACACAGTTTTAAAGTGTAATAAATATGACAAACATTATGTTAATTAGTTAATTATAAGATTTCAAGCTGTAATTAGAATAATTTGTATTTACATTGTGTACACAGACAGTGGTTTTCTATTTGTTGTTCAGTTCAAATCTTAATTACAGTTTACATATACTATACTAACAGGAATTACATTAATATAATTTTGTTATTAATATTTTTTGGGATTATATAGAAAATATTAATTAAATTCATTTCATTCATTCAAAATTATAATAAAGGAAAATCAATGTCAATCATATTTTTATTTTATTGTGTTTATCATCCTACATATTGTTGTCATCTTTCAGTAGACTAATTGAGTCTAATTATAACTATACTCCATTTGGTTAGGTATTTAACTAAAGGTAAACAATCTTGATGTGTCTTTTTATTTAAAAACACAGTTTAAAATAAAATTCTGCTAAAGATCAATGTAAATACAACAATAACGATTACTAAATCAATTGAACCGTTAGTTTAAGTAGTTTATTTGTTTAATATGTGTTTTTGTAAAAAGTCACATCAAGATTGTTTATCTTTAGTTAAATACCTAACCAAATGGAGTATAGTATATAAATATTATTAACTTTAGAAAGTATGTATAAATATGTGAAGATATGGTACATAATGATTACTTTTCACTGATTGAATTTTCTGGTATTATTTTAATAGTTTTATAGAATGTAAGTTTACATTAAATGAGAATCTTATAACCTTAATAATTATTATTATAACTTACGAAAATGTTTGTGGGACAATTTTTTTCGGTGATTCTTGGTCAGCACTCATTATGTTGCAGAATTTAATGTCTCGAGTGTCTGAAAAATAAAGTAGGTTTAAAGATACATCAATACAATATAAATTAATAATGACGGGTATGTAATAAATAAGATCAAAAAATACTTGACGTATCATAGTTTCTTGTTATTTTTTACAACTAAACTCCCAAGAAATCAATAAATTGTTTAAACATATAACTTCGACATGCAATTTTATTACAAGCCAAAATCCCTTCTTAATATTCGACTAAAAGATAACTAACAATCTAGAGAAACTCGTACTTGAAAGAAGTCTTTGTAAAACTCATGATTTATAAATTATTTTATTCTTCATTAAACATCTATCTCTTATTTTTCGGTCGGCATTTTTACGTAACCAAAATAATACACACTCACATAGTTTATGCTTACTAGAATATAGATACAGTTATAGATGTTTAAAAACTGAACATGGGGACAGTCATGTATATTTAATATATCCTGGAACTAAAAACTATGACCAACAAAATCAAGACTGAAGTGACTGAACCAGACTGAACTGAACTGAATTACTGAACTTCACTTCACTGTAAAATGTTGATTTGATTGATTGTTGAGTTGACATTTAGATATTGTTATTGCCAACGATAAAAATCATATTTTTATTTATCAATTTAATGGTATGTACACATATTATCACGATCGATAAATACTGTAACTGGAAACCCATTGATGTATAAAAATCCTAGATACACAATTCCATACAAATATAACACTTAAAAGTGTCCCCAGTTGCATAAAAGTACTTATATTTACTATATTCACACTGTATAAACTTAAATTACCAACAACACCACCATTACCAATCACACATTTGAACAAATGTCATAGAGATCGACGAGATCTTTCCAGAAAAGGTCATTTTTAAGGTCACCGGAGTCAATTTTTTTCTTTTTTTTGGCTTTGGGGTTGTCTCGGTCCCTTTCCAAACTGTCTGACCTTCCCCCCTCGCTGTACACCCACGGTCCGCTTGCGGTCCGCGCAACCACGCGAAACACTAGTTTTTAATATATACCTGCTCGTTTTCGTACATAAATTCGACCGTTACGGACCCGTTGCCTTCTGTCTCGCTGCTGTATGCAGGCTTTATTGGTAGGTAACAGGTGCTCCATCACAAAAATTGGATCCTTGACAGCTGGCATACCAATGTGAGTGTTGTTCAATTTGTCCTTCGGTGAGACCAAAGCATAACTGAAGCCAAAAATTTGTCTCTAAGGTTCTGGGAACTAAATTGGATGGCAATGCCTCTCGGTTTAGTAGAGGAACGATTCATTTTCGCAATTCTAGTGCAGTTTGTAATTGTCTCCTCTCCCACTGGGCACTTAATGACGTCACCGAGTTTTTCACTAAACTGATAATATTTTCTGATTTCGATTCTTTTGCACCCTGAATTTCAATGTTGCACGCTCGAGAATGCTGTTCGAGTAGGTTTATCTGGTTCTTGAGATCGTTCACAGATGACTGTAGGCTTTTGTTCTGATCTTCCAAAAAACTTATACGTTCTACAGTTAGTTATGGTTAATCATAATTTTCTCATATTTGCTGTTCATGACAACCATTGCATCCTTGACATCTTGTAAAGAATTCAAGATTTTACGTACCAGCTACATGGGAAAAAAAATCTTTTCAAAATTAGATCTCAAGATGGCGTACAGTACCCGGCGATAAACATTGCACATTGACCTTTGGAAAGAGACAATCGGCTAATTTCGGCTTCGTAGAGCGTTATCTCTGTCGCACACTACCGTATGTGACGTTTTGTCAGTCGTTGTTCAAGTGCGATAGAGTGCGGTGGCGTCCAGTTCAAAATATATATTTAGAGTTGTTAACACCACCAAATTTAAATAATTTAAAGTTGTTCTATGGCATCTTTAGGAAAAAGAGGGATACCTTTACGAGGTCAGTCACGCGAAATTATCTACAATGTTTATAAATATTTTTTAACCACTGACAGATTTAAAAAAAATGAAGATGAGTATGTAAGTTGTTATTTTAAGAAGGTTCAAGAGCGAGTTGCAAATCCCACTGGAATTTCAAGAAGAACTTTGAACAATATATTAAACGAAGTCAGTACTGAAACACATTCGACTGAAATTAAGTTCAGCACTCCAAAAAAAGGGAGACCAAAAAAGCATTTTCGTTTGGATATGGATGATTTTGATTATGATGTTGTTCGAAGAATGGTGTATGATTTTCACTTACGATTTAATGAACTGCCAACAATAAAATCATTAAAAGCTAAATTATCTGAAGCTATTAATTACAATGGGTCTGAAAAGACGTTGAGAAAAATACTTCACGAGATGGGATTTCGGTTCACTAAAATGGAAGATAATCGAAAAGTTCTAATGGAAAAGCACGATGTAAGTCTCAAACGAATGGAATACTTAAATAAAATACGCAAATTTCGCGAATCAGGAAAAAATATCGTCTACATGGATGAGTCTTACATACATACATCCCACACTAAAGGGAAATCTTGGAGTGATGATAAGAAAAAGGGATAAAACCCAATTTCAAAAGGTCAACGTTTGATAATAGTTTATGCGGGAAATGAAAAAGGCTTTGTACCCGGTGCCTTTTTAACGTATAAATCCACGGACACTACAGGTGACTATCACAATGAAATGAATAACGATAACTACGAAAAATGGCTGGTTAATCAATTAATCCCAAATATACCCAGTGATTCTGTTCTAGTTATCGACAACGCACCCTATCACAACAAATATGTTGAAAGACCTCCCAACTCAAACATCATTAAACAGGAAATGATCAACTGGTTAAACAGACACGAAAGTCCAGTTGATCCAAAAGTAACAAAAACCCAGATTTACGCTATTATATGTCAGCACAAGGAGAGGTATACAGAGTTTTCCGTGGACAAAGTACTTGCCGAACATGGGCACATTGTGTTGCGATTGCCACAATATCAACCGGATTTTAATCCAATTAAAAATATATAGTCTCAACTGAAAGGCTATGTAGCCTCTAGAAATGTGGGTATGAATTTAACTACAGTAAAAACATTATTGACTGAAAAACTAAACATGATCGGGGATGAAGAGTGGAAAGCGGTGCATGCAATCAAATGTGAGAATGAATATATAACATTCAACACGGTTTAGACAATTACACTGATAGACTAGTGATAAATACGGCTGACAGTGACAGTGATATTGACCTCTTTGAGAGCACAGATAGTGAAATGGAAGTAATTGAGAATTAAAATTATTATTATTTTTATAACAATGTCTCATTTTAACAATAGGTATAATAGTGTTTATTGTGTACACTACAGCTGTAATTTTCCAAAATAATTAAATACGTAAACATAATGTGAACATGTTTTTTTATTTTATTTTACCCCAACCTAAAGCCATCACTTATAGAAAAATTGGTGTATTTTATACAAAGAATAAAAATAATTATCAAAAGAAGCAAATCATAATTGTTTTAACAGCTCCTAATAGATACCGGACTGTTTGTATTTCGTGCGACAGAGATAACGCTCTACGAAGCCGAAATTAACCGATTGTCTCTTTCCAAAGGTCGATATGCAATGTTTATCGCCGGGTACTGTACTGCTGGATACCTATTGAAAAAGACGATGCTGCGAATACGGCCATAATAACCCCATTTGGCCTCTTTGAGTTCAACTAAATGACGTTCGACTTACGCAACTCCGGCCAAACATTTCAAAGTTTCATGCACGAAGTACTACGAGGGCTCGACGACAACATATTCTGTTTCGTCGATGATTTACTACTGCACTCAGAAAACCCAGTGGATCACAAGTGTCACTTACAACAAGTTCTTGAACGACTCAACAACTACGGCGTTACTCTAAACATCGATAAATGTGAGTTCGGCAAAAACAAGATACAGTTCCTCGGCTATGAAGTTATACCGGACGGAATCAAACCCACAGAAGAACCCCTTCAAGCCATACTTACGTTTCCCAAACCAACTACAGTGTAAGAGTAAAGAAGATTTTTAGGCATGATCAACTTCTACCGTAGCTGCCAACCCCATCAAGCCGAATACCAAAATTTACTAAACAAGTATCTACACAATAGCAAGAAAAACGATAAAACACCTATACAATGGACACATGAAACTGAAAACCCTTCGAACAGTGCCGACAAAGCACACTCGAGTCCACTATATTATCGCACCCGATACCTAACACTCCGCTGTGTTTACTCACCGACGCGTTTGACACTAGCCTCGGCGCAGTTCTACAACAAAAAATTGATAACATGTGGAAACCACTCCCTTTTTACTCAAAAACAATGAGCGAGACGCAGAGAAGATACAGTGTATACGATCACGAACTTTTAGCAATGTACCTATATAGCTGTTAAAAGTCTACGCCGACTGATAGAGGACAACGAACTCACCATATGTACGGATCACTAATCATTGACTTATGCACTGACAAGAACACCGAGTAGTAGCGACACCCCGCGTCGAGAGCGACAGTTTCATTACATAAGTCAATTCTGCACTAACATCAAATACATTCACGGTGATAAGAACCAAGCCGCTGACGCGTTATCACATATCGCGGCAATCAAACTACTCAATGCAACGATGGACTACGACAAGCTATCTGAAGAACAAGAAACGGACGCCGAGCTATGTGATTGCATGAATAACCCCAGACTGTAGTTTTCCTGCGTAAACCTACCGGGAGTTAAACTACCTGCCTACTCGCCATCAGATAACTATAGACACCTAGTTATTATGATTGAACGCTGCACTAACTGGCCAGAGGTAATACCTACTCGTGTCGTCACTGCCGAAACGGTCGCGAAGCCCGTGTACGAGGGATGGATATCGCGGTTTGGATGTCGCCTGCGACTTTCTACAGACCAAGGGAGACAGTTCGAATCGTCTTTATTTCAAGCTTTAATAAAGAAAATAGGCGTCACTCGAACACGTACACACGGCCACACATCAAGTTAGACACCCTATATACGCATAACTACGCTACATACAAAATAGAGAATTGTCGGAAAGGGACAGTGCATAGTGGTGTCGATGTAATGGTAAGGATAGAGCGTAACAAAATATAACGCACTCTCTCGCATGATTTGCAGCGTTCAACTGCTAATAGTTCAAAGCCCAAACAGTCTAGGTTGATGCGTCGCTATGTGTACTACTGCATTTCACCCGCAAGCTAATGGAAAAATCGAACGATGGCATAGATCTCTGAAAGCGGCACTGATGGCAAGAGCAACCGATAACAGATGGATCAATCAATTACCTACAGTATTACTAGAACTTCGCACCGCCCTACGTGAAGACTCAACCGTCAGCCCGGCCCTGATGACATACGGATCAACGGTACGCGTCCCATCTGATTTCTTCGCACCTACCAAGCCGAACATTGAAGATGCGGAATTTGTCCGTCAGCTGACTGAAACAATGTCGTCATTATCATCAACATCAACAAGGCGAGCGTCAAGGCCAAACACATTCATATACAAAGACCTTGGGACATGTACGCATGTGTTTGTGCGCAACGACATCGTGCGCAGACCCCTCGTACCACCATACGACGGACCATATCAAGTACTTCAACGCAGTACCGACGGCAAGCACTTCACACTGCAACTTCCGCTTCGCACGGCAGTTAATAATTTCAATCGACAAGTTGAAGCCAACCCATCTACTCAATGAGGAAGACTCGCCAGAAAACACAACATCAACAAACACTCCAGCTCCGGACACATTACCCACACCAATGCGGACAGCTTCATCACCTTCACTGTGAAATTCCTGCGTCACCAGATCCGGCCGCGCAGTGAAACAAAACGTACGCTTCGCTTAGGCGGGAGTGATGTTGCCTGTGCATATGTACACACGCACAGGCAACATATGAGTTTATGAGGAACCTGGAATTGAACGGAGCATCATACGTCTAGCCGCGACGAAACCAATTTACGAAATGAGCGACGCGCGAAGGTGATCAAACGAAGCATCATACGTCTAGCCGCGACGAAACCAACGTACGAACTGAGCGACGCGCGAAGGTGCCTCCTGCTTTTATACGTCGCAGTATTTATACTTCGCCGTGCCACACGCACACACGCTCAAGAATTCCTCGTAGAATTGTAGAATTTTGCTTACCTACTTGTCGCTTATTGGTGCAAATGAATATTGTACACATTAATGCAAGTGTTACTTCTAAGAACAATAAATGGAATATAAGAAGGCTTAGAAATTGTAAATATATTTTCAGTTGAATCAGTCTACGTGTTTCACTATAACCCTAACGGTTATCAGCTACGGACCTGGTTTATGCCTGCCGGCTGAAAATACGTTAATAACATTACGTGACTGATCGTACTTACATAAAACAATAAAATGAGAGAGAAAATTAAGATTTCAAACTGGAAAAGATACGACATAATAAGATTTTTAATTTCCTTGAAATAAATTGAGTTTATTCTTCTTTTTGACGGATTTTAATATTTCCGTATCTTTCTTTATTATATAATGCAATCTTAGATTGACATATCTCTCGATAATAAATTTATTAGTATTATTTACATGATTGTTATTTGTTGATATGGCACTTTAAAGAATATAAGCTGACTCCCAAAAATTATGATTATTGTTGTGTTATTGTTGCTGTGCTTGCTTGTGATCGTTGCTGTGCTATGACGGATATCCATTTTGCACATCGCACGGGATCTCGAGGAAAGCAGAAATCGAACATAGATAGACAATATAGTCATAGACAAGTATGTAAATACATTTAATAAATATCCTACTAAAAATTAGGCAACGACCATTTCAAAAAAAGAATATGCGTGTACTGTTATAGTTTGTAATAAAACAAGTCTAGTAATAAATAATATATACAATCGCATTATCATTTTAATCCAAATAAAATATATTTATTTTTAAAAAGTAACAGCGTCTCTATTAATATTAGAACAGAGTCAACATGTAACCCGGACTAATCAAGTGGAAATACAATAGTATGATTAATGCGTTTAGTAAGTGTTCATTTAAATGAGCCGTATTATATGGTCGCTCTTTGTTATGAAATAAGCAAAAGGAAAATATTTTACGTTGATTCCTTGATGCAATAGTCAGCATTATAATATAATTATAATAATAACACTATTACTTACCGAAAATATAAAACACCGTCCTTTTTTAGTGTCCTGAAAGTGTGATTTTACAAGTTTTAAACGAGCTCTGCGGCATGTTTACTCTCGGAGCGATCGAACGGTACTAAATTAAATGAGCACCCACATTTTCAAGTGTTTTTTTGACGCTGATTGTGTATCTAGGGTTTTTATATATCAACTGCTGACTCGCGCAACTTTGTCTGCTTCATATAAGATAAGAGAATTTACCCCGTTTTTGCAACATTTTTCATTGCTGCTCCGCTCCTACTGGTCGTAGCGTGATGTTATATAGCCTATAGCCTTCCTAGATAAATGGGCTATTCAACAATAAAACAATTTTCAATTCGGACTAGTAGTTCCTGAGATTAGCGCGTTCAAACAAACAAACAAACAAACTCTTCAGCTTTATAATATTAGTATAGATGTCGAAACCACATAAAGATAAATTAGTGTATAAAGTAGGTCGTTTTGTATACTTTATGAAAACGTTGATAGACCGTTAATGTTAATGCAGCAAGAACATCATAATATCATGCGTATGTGTCCTCCTTGCTCAGATATGATATTGTTGGGTGGGGTAAATCAGTTGAGGCAGACAGGGCTATTAGAGCTAAAATAATGTATATGAGGCAATGACGTAATATAAATAGATGCGTCATGCATGAACATCACGGCACTCGAAAACAGCGTAAATACTATCGGTAGCTATACAGCTACTTAGACGCACGAAAGAAAATTAAATGTCATCTACGGAATTCCTGTTGTTAGAGAGAGATAAGTAAATATATTTTTTAATTACGTTGTCATTCTGTGGTGCATGCTAATTGGCCAAGCGCAAACAAAAGGAGGCACGTGACTTACCTCAGGCGCCAGCAGCCATTAGAAGGCATCGAAAAAACAAACATTTCTCTTGATACTTACGCATGAAATGATACTTTTTTATCTTTCACAGTTCCAGTATAATTTTTACATTTCCTAAAACATAGGAGGCCTTTTTTTTTGCTGTCGTGTAAGTTATTCACTTAATTTATTTTAATGTCACGTACACCCGCGGCACTGGTTGGTACGTGACTAAATTGACTTCTGGTAATTACCTTGCATTCATGTTGCCACTACAGAGCGTGGGAAACGTATCTACTATCTATAGTTTATATATCATTGGTATGAGGTGTGTATGTGTGGAGCCGGATAAACTGGATAGTTGCAAACCATTATTTCAAAATTATAAGATTCCCGGTCCGTGCCTATATAAGAATAGTGTCTGCTAATATGAAAACATTTTATGATAATTACAATATTTAATTAGTATGTTCAGGCACAAAAATAAATAAAATCTACCTTCAACAAATAATAATACATACTGCATGTCAAATAATATGTATTATACACGTCTCCGCCAGACCAAGGCAGTTAACAACATTCAGTTTTAGGAACAACCTTTACGACATATCAGCGAATAAAAATCATTATAGTGCTAGAGAATATTTAGGTAATAAGTATATGCTATATGTCTGTGATTTAGATACATCAGAATCAATAACATAAATATTTAGAGCACATAAATTTTATTATAAATCTTTTCAAACCATGTAATTGTTATTTATTTCACGCACGCTCTAAGGGTAAAATATGTTGTAAATTATAATAACTTGTTACCTTAATTATGTACAATATTCGACCAAATAAAAACATTTAATTAATTTGAATTAAGGCGTTCTCGGCGAAGAGCACACAACGTTTTGATCATAAAATGATACTGTAATATTTATGCTCCGGAGCCTAGAATTAAAAGCCCAGAAACAGGCAATTCCTAAAAAAATAAAAAGCGATGCTCAATGTGCTCATGATACAATATACATAATATCATAAGCTATTGTACTTTAGCTTTAAGGACAAATATTTTGAAATGTAACTTATTATTTACTATTTTTATCCATGAATACGACATCCCTAATTATGAGCTTGAAATAAGTGGCCATCCATGTCCCTCATCTAATCGAAAGTATTCATATTATTACTTACAATGTAAGTTCTTCTTTCCATGTATGAAGTCAAATTGAACGCATCTTTATATAAATTTAATCTGGCATGGCAACATTGTGTTATATGTCAATTTGTAGTGAACAGCGACGCCGTGGTGTAGGCTTGTTATTACATTTTGAGAATCTTCTCTGAATTAACAATTTTGGTAGAATTGCTGTATTTAAGTGACACATATAAACAATAATTGAGTAAAAATGGCAACCATAGGCCCTAAAAAGGATGGAGGGCCTAATGTCGAATATTTTCAGTCACCGGAGTCACTTGCACAGTTTGACCAAATTCGCGTTTGGTTACAAAAAAACTGCAAGAAGGTTAGTTATTTCAAATTATAAGTAACAAAATTACCTTATCTATTCTGTAGTACACAGCATCATTGTGTAATACCGATAACGAAAATAATAAGTAGTGCACTTACATCTTGAGGTACTATAATCGTACATATTTGATACAAATATTTGGTGGTAATAGCAATTGGAAGTTGGTTTCAAAACAAGAGCGGTTGATGTAGGGATAAAGGCATGGTTTATAGATTTATTTACTGTTCTCACTAAACTTGTTGTTATTTACATTCCGCTGTTTATTTTTGTACTAAATTTAATGCTTGTCATACACTTACTTTACGATCTTATACTAAGACTAGTGCCTGTCCGCGGCATAGCCCATATGAATGGAATTTGTATATATACCGGGACTAAAAGTACCATATGTGTTACACTAGGAAATGGTATATATCTATGCCAAGTTTTATCCAAAAGTGCTATGATTAATGCATGATTGAGTAACAAATGTCTAAACTACATCACTATCATTCACATTCATCATATTAGTAGACTATGCAGAATATTTGTATAACAAATAATTAATAATATAAACATTGTAACCCAATGAAATTATGAATAGTTATTTAATGTAACCTGTCAAGTCGTAAAATGCCAAACATAATTAAAAACCTATTGCATCTGGTTGCTGATGTGCTGCTGCAATATAACAGGTTTAAATAAGAATAGCCAAAACAAAAGCTAAATTGATTACTTGACAAGTTACACCCAACGAACAAGACAGAGGCTATGAATTTCCAATCCATTATTGCACACGTATCTGTTAGAGCTAATTTTAACCCAGCGTGAAATCTTTTTACAAGACTTTAAAGGGTAGTTGTTTTTACAATCATTATGCTCTTATCAATTCTATGTGGAGGTTATATTTCTTATTGTGGCTGTATAGATGACATATTGATTTAATTGTTTGTCACACCACAGCCACTGCTCAGAGTGTTTAGGGATTGATATCCCATATGGACAAAAATCTGTGTGATGTATGAATTTGGGTAGGATTTCTGTATATAGTTGGAATTTAGGTGAAGACACAGGAATTATACCTAGTGTGGAAGATTTAAATGTAAATGCATAAATAAACATAGCATATGTTATTTATATAATATTAATTCTGATTTGTTGTTATAATTTCAGCATGTACAAACAGATCCTCCTACAAAAGAAGGCCTGGCCCAACTCGTCATACAACTTATACAGTATCAAGAAAATAAACTGGGGAAGAATGCATCAGATCCACCATTTCTGAGGCTTCCGGTAAGTTTTTAGTCTTTTATGAATGTTTGCTTCTTTACTCATTTATACACTACTGATTCTTCTTGGTTATAATTGTTATGTATTTCATTGGTGACTAAGCAAGTTCATATGAAGACTACTTAGTCTTAAATACATGTACTCTGTATATATATATATATATATATTACAAAATATCTAGGGATTTGATATAATTTTCAAAGAATTCTTTAAGGGACTTTAAGAAGCAGAACAAAGCAATCATATATGTTCCTTCATGTCTTTGACCCTGTGTCCTGAAGTGTGCACAAGCGCATTTACTTTAGAAACTAACTGCATCTGTGTTTTTTTTTAACTAAACTACACCTTCACATTGTCAATTAAAATGTTGTCACCCAAGTTATTAAAATGAAGTATGGTGCAGTAATTAAAAAATATAAATTGGCACAACTGAGAATGTACCTTCCAACAGGTAAAAGGTAATCCGTCTGTAAAAAAGTTCAGAAGGCTCATTTTTCCAATTGTTTTACATTGAGCCTACCTTTAATTCCTTTTTTTTAGAAAACATTTAAAACAAATAATAATAATAATTTATCTATTGAGTTGCAGCAGTACACTGGTGATCAAACACAATAGGTTTTTAATTATTTCTGGCATTCTAGCAGTTGACAGGATAAATTATGTGTATGTGTTATTTACTTGATTGTGTATATAGCCTAAGATAGAGGCGAATTTAATAGCTATGCCATAAAATTCCTCATAATTTCTGTTTCACAACAGGTGAAACTTATATATCATACTTATGTAGGGATTTTGAGTACTTTATTTTTTTACCTATATATTTACATAATTAATTTTTAAACGAAATAATCTAGTATAACTATATTTACGAACGTATTAAAAAAGATAACATAATTACAAAACACAAAAAATTATAATACTAAATATTTACAAAAATGGTTTAGCCATCATAGAATTCTTCAGCATCGCTGTCAACTGGTAACGTGCCCAGAAGACTGGCAGCATTGCCACGTTGAATAGCAATTTTGATTCTTTGTGAATGGAAAAGGCCAGCCTTTTGATCACGCGAAACGTCGATCAGGTGTTTTGCGATCTCCCTGTACAAAATACGAACGCTCGGACCCCATGAACCTAGGGTTGCCACCCCAAACGGCTCAAAAATGTAATTTCCAACTAAATTACTATATTTGCACTGTTTGAGGGTTTCCGCCGTTGCAGCACATCCCGCAGTGCTTGGAAGATGTGATGGCGCAAGGGTGTCAACGCATCCCGCGTCCCACACCAAAGGCCTGCCCATCTTCCAAGGCAACAATGACATTCCGTCCCGTCTCTTCCCATCGTCGCGTACCAAGCCATTGGGTTCAAGTACAGCTGGAACGCCAGCAGTGACAAGAGCACGACGTATTATGTCATTAAGATTAGCGTGGCGAGAAATTCGACTAGCGCTTCTGCTACAAGAGAGTCCATGGTGACCGAGGCTATCGACAGCTACCCCACAGTGACAGCAATGCGGAGAAACACACGAAACACCTAAACGGAGGCAAGTGGCGAGGCGGAAAGTGGTATCGTCCAACATGGTACCTATATTGGACGATGGAAGCGCCTGAAGCCAAAGACCAGATTCCCATACTCCCACAGCCAGCAATCTAGTACGCTCAGCAACATTGGAAGATGTAGAAAAAAGCTTTTCTCTTACAGAGTTGCTAAGCGGTCCGTCCCACTGCCGCTGGAGAATAGGTTGGTTGGCAAAACAGAATTTGGACAAGCTATTTTCCAGGCGTTCACAGCGTCAATTTTGCACAGCACTTCTGAATTAACCAGTGTGGGTGCTAGAATTTTCCTGATTAATTCTTCCGTGCTGTGAACCGAGGACAGGAACGCCGGTAGACTAACATCGGAAATTTTAAGACGAACAGAGAGAAGCCTGTAGCCAAGCTCGGTCGTTCAAATCCACATTTAAAATATTTTATAGAGTATTTTGATTAATTTTATCAAATTTCTAAAGGTACAAATTTTTTCCAAAACTGTGCTGATCTTAGCGCATGCGTAAATTTGGGAATAAAAAGGCAATATCGAATAACTGTAAAAGTCGAATGAATATTAATTTTGAGGAGGCGATCTGAAATTTCACAAAATGTTGTATCTTCTCATCTATGAAGGAATTAAAAACTTCTTCAAAGACTGGTGACAAGGAGGCGAAGAGAACTTTTATCCATAATTTTGATGGTTGGAGTCAAAAAATTAAATTTTGAAAGTTCCAGGCTTTTGTTATTGTTTTCAATATTGTTTAAAAATAGTTCACATTTACCGGTATTTAATTCCAAGCCAATAGATGCATATTTGTCTTTAAGAATGGCTAAATCCTGTAATATTTTATCTGCATCGCCTCCGAGAGTCCCTTCGTCTAAATACCAGACATTAAATTTTGAATTTATCTGACGAATAATAGGTTGTATTGCCAAACTGAAAATGACCGGTCCAAGAGGGTCACCTTGTTGACATCCAACAGCAGATTCTAAAAGATTATCCTTATATAGTAATTTTGTAGGGTACCTGTAACATTGCCAAAGAAATATAAATTTTAGGTGTTTCTAATTTTGCCTGTATCAACAAGGTGTCCCTGTTTACTGAATTGAAAGCCTATTTCAAGTCAACCTTGAGAACGACCTCTCCATCACCACAACCTAGGTACGTAGAAAGGGCATGTATGGCAGCCTCACAACCCCTTTTGGAACCAAAACATAATTGAAGGGGTTGACATTTTTTAGATAGCTCCTATATTATAGATATCCTATATAATTGATATTTACAACATATCTTGGCTGCCATACGCCGATATGTACACCCCACAGCAATGGGACGAATACCACCATCCCTCTTATTAAGAGCGCACAAGTTGGCCATGCAAGATGTCAATAATGGCATCATCCACATTGCCGGAAAGCATTAAATTCATCAGAGCGGTGAGCTCCTTCAAAAGTGAATCGCCAGCCTCTCCGGCGCTCGGACACACAAGATCCTTAAGATGCTGTAGTGTCAGAGCGTTGAGCCCGCCTGCTGAGCCACTCCGAAAAGAGCATACCGCTGCGAACACGTCCTTGGCTGTAGTGATCAGATATTCCGACTCTCTGTCAGGAGCATTAGAAAAGGAGAGACCATCAACCGGCACTGGATGCTTGCTCTTCAGACCTGCAAGTGTGTCCGGAGAGCAAGGCGCCATCACATCACTACTGAATAAAAGCCTAGACGCGCCCCTGATATCGCCTTCCCTTAATTTCGATTCTACATATTGATATATGGATTTATTTTTATTGGATGTAAATTTTGTATCAAAAGGTTTGACCAAATCATAACAATTGCTATTAATTTGTGCAGTGAGTGAATTTTTGGATGCCTGGTCTTTTTCAATATGCAAAATTCTATAAGGGAATGTCTGTAATTGTTCCCAAGCCGTTTTGGAGTTCTCCCGGGTGACAAGACCTATGTAGTCTGCCAATTTTTTGGCCACTGAAGGTCTCGCGCCTCGAGGAACTCTTTTTAGTATCGGACCGGAATTTTTTAGTATGGATAGACTTTGCCAAAAAGCAATTTGAGTAGAGTATATTGAAGGACAAGATGATGATATTGTATGATTGGAAAGTACATCTTGGTTTTTATGTACTTTACCAAAATGTACTTTCAATCCCCGCTTACCTTTAAAAAAACGAGCCTGGGAACAATGAGAGCAGCGCACCAGACCACTTAGAGATGTGGTAGGCTGACTTGATCTCACTTCCTCATCGCCAATGCCGTCACAATTATTTTTCATACAAAAATATTACACTACTAAAGATATTTACAAAAAAAATATATACAAAATAATTTAATACAAAAAAACACACTGGCAGCTGTCACATGTCATTTATATGGTGAAGACCGCAGTAGTGGGGCGTAGTCCCGCCAGTACTTACACCAATACTGAGCAAGTAGTTATAATACATGTGCTTGCTAAAAGGCAGCTTTGTAACCAGCTCTTAGCCAGCGTCTTTTCTTTTTGACAGATTTTATTCAGTTACTTCCTTTTGATATTTTTCTTTTTGTTTTTAATTTGAATATAATCTACCTCGGATGGAATCTTCGTCGAACAGCTGTGCATCACTTGCTTTGCTTATTTTTTTTTATTACTCCTTTTATGTTTCTACAATTTCTACCGGTTGGTTCGTTTGCGGTTTTTGTGGTTACGTTGTCGAATGTTAGTGGAGACTCACACAGCCAGAAATAACATTCTGTACTATTCAATTACACTTTTTAATACGCTGATATATATTTCTTTCAAAATAATTTGAAGTGTCGGCTTTTATAATAAGGAATTATTCTTATTTCGCTAAGACAAGATTACTAACACGAAAAGATGAAAAGATATTGTCTGTACCACACTTTCTGAATCAAAGATTTTTTATAGCTTATATATTTTTTATATTTAAAATTTTGATTTGGAATATATATTAAGTGCAAACCTCTTTGCAAATTTAAGGGTAATAAAAGAGAATAAATAAAAATTGTTTTTATTATCATATAGCATCCTGTATAGTAGGGGTAGTATAGATGTCTTTTTAGGATCAGTTTTGGGAGTATTTAGTTGTTGTTTTGCTAGAAAACTTGCTTTCTTATACATCCAGTATTAAAATAACAACATTATTCCTGCATATTCTGCAATAGATTTAAACCTACTAATTCTTACAAAAGTATTAAAACTCAAATTAAATCAGCTACCAGCTGGAGAACTTTCAGGTGGTTATATTGGTAGCAATAAAATAAAAAGAGATACAGAGAATTTTCTGGTAGTAACACTTTGCTTGAACTCTGACACTGATTGTACAACACAAAGCAAATAAGGCAAACAATCAATTAAAAGTTAGTGTTGTTATTATTTATTATGTTAATTTTTTTTGTTTATTTACTTTTATATAAAGCTAACAATTAGTACTAACAAAATCTATTATGATACATTTAGTATTTCACAGCATCAGGAAATACAAATTGGTTTTCTGGAAATCCTTTAGCTCCTGTGCCTTCTATGGCATAAAGGGATCCTGCTTCTGGTTGAGTGTTGAGTTCTGCTTGTGATAATCCTTCTCGGCTTGTTGTCACAAATAGTGTGGACAAGTCATGCCCACCCCACATAACTGATGTGACTTTCGCCACTGGTAGGTTATGTTGTTCCATTAGTTTGCCTGCCCTAGAGTCTATTTTGATTACCTGGAAAAATGTAGTTATTTTAGTTAATTTAGCTTCCTTTATCATAGCAATCGTATGGTAGTAAGTCGTTATTATAAGCTTATTAGAATCAGCTCGCGATTTCATCCGAAGGGAATACAGGTTGCCCGCTATTTTATTATACGTAGACAATACGCACTGCATTCGGTTTTTCTGAATGGAATTACATAAATAATGGCAGATATTTTAAGTTGCACCTCAAGATCATGTGGATGAAATCGGGGGCAAATGCTAGTGTTTACTATTAGGGACAACGCATATGAGACATAGTAGAAACATAACGTACACGTCGCATAACCCGTTAGCTGTACACGGATGTAGTAGTCGATTCTGCAACGACGACGCGACAAATTAATAATATGCTTTCTTAAATCAAATTTTATTGGATCTTTAGCCGATACTACTTCTGATTAATCTATACAATTAATAAATATAAACACTAATATTTATATTGCTCACTTATTTGTGCATGCAGTGGCTACCTTAAAAGGTTATGCAAGTGACTAGAAATTTATTGTTTTTTATTATTGTGAATGCATTCTTGTAATAACCACTGGTGGTCCTAAAATAAATAAATAAAAATAAATATACTAATATTATATTATATATTATAAAGCTGAAGAGTTTGTTTGTTTGTTTGTTTGTTTGAACGCGCTAATCTCAGGAACTACTGGTTCCAATTAAAACAATATTTTATTGTTGGATAGCCTATTTATCGAGGAAGGCTATAGGCTATATAACATCACGCTACGATCCACGGGGCGGCGCAGTAACGATAAACGCGGGTGAAACTGCGAGAACATCTAGTTCTTTATAGTAATTAAATAGTTAGTTGGTTTATTTTATACCTTCCATCCGTTAAAGCAAGCGACCCATAAGTTTCCATCACTGTCAATAGTCATGCCATCAGGATACCCCGTCACATTGTTTGCTTGGAAGCTGAATAATGTCCTTCTGTTGCCTGCAATTATAAATTGATGTATGACTAGCGGTTCACCCACGGCTTCGGTTGCTTAATATTTCTCTAAACCAGCCTATATTGTTCAGGGATGTTGAAGCTTAATTTGTAGTAGATAATTATTCGAATCGGTTCAGTAGTGCCAGAAATTACCCCAACATACCAACAAATCTAACCTCGTAATAATATTGTTCAAAACATATTTAGTTTACAGTCTGTTTACTTGAAATTACAAATCATTATTTATGTCCATTCTCCAGTTACGCTTATGAGATGGGTGATTTCACTGTGGGAATGCAATGGTTGGGGTTCAACCTAACAATCAATCATCACGCCATCGCCGCCAAGTAAAAATAGAGAGTAACAAGACTTATTTTACCGTTAGAAAATTACGAAAGAAGGATTCAATTCCACTTGCCTATTTAACAAAGTTGCTGAAAAATCATTCATCATCATTGTTATCAAAATATCTTAGAAAGCACCGATCACTTTTTTACATTAAAATTGTTAAATTATTTTCTACTTTTTAAAGCGTGTTTTTTAGTTTTTATACTATTATTTACATATTTTTTTCCAAACGATTGTATTGTCATCGGTCCTCGATAAGTGTGCAAAGTTTCAAATCAATCCGTCGGTTTGAAAGGGGTGAAAATCACGTTCAAAGATTCCGTTACATAGATTCATACCAAACTAATAAAAGCGTGATAAAAATCCGAAATAATATTATAAATGCGAATGTGAGGCTTTCACGCCTCAAATTACTGTACTGATCATCATGAAATTTCTCATACACGTTGCCAGAGATACAGAAAAGGACATAACCGTAAAGTATAAAGTAAACAACAATTAGTTACTTGGAGAAGTTAAATATTATCTATTTTACATCAAAATATTCTTTCTTTCGAATGGTTCCGATTTGTGACTAGTAAATAAACGTAATAGATACTATGAATTCTTAGAGGTCAAACGAGAGAGAAATACGTGTTCCTTACGAATAGATCCATTGGCGAGATCGAAGTCAAACACGTCGATGTTTCTAGTGGGTGTGTCAATATAGAACATGAACTTGTTGTCCGCCGTCCATGCGAGTCCGTTGGAAGTGGTCACTGGTCGTACCTTGGGAACCGGGTCCAGGTAAGTGCTAGCATCCGCCAAGTATAATGTGCCCTGGTCTGGTTCCACTACTCCTTGTACCTCCTTACCCATTGTACCTAATGTGGAAAACATATTAAACGACTATCAGTTTGTGGCTTATAAACTAAAATCTGTTATGGTAATATGTATGTAGGTATGTGGTAAAGCAACTGTCGTCAGGTTTCGAAACATCGCAATTCTTACACTTATAATCGATTGAAAGTCGATATGAGATAATAAAAGATCCTAATTTTCAATTCATAATTCTGTTTAAATTTTATAATCTTGATAAATAGATATATCTGTAGTGACGGTGTATTACAAATTGACATATTATTTTCAGGCATCATACATACATACATAGATTCACGCCTGTTTCCCAGAAGGTAGGCAGAGACTACGGATTTTTAGGCATCATGGAATAATTTATTTGATATATTCTTATTGCTATAAAACATAATTAAGCTGCACACTGGCGGCCAGACATAGTAGGTTTTCAATTATTAATTCTATCATTTCAAGAGTCGATAGGTTAAATCTTAATTATTTGGTATTAGACACACATGTAAGGTAATAGGTATCTGTTTCGCTTTACCATTTAAAGATTGGATTTATCTTTCTTTATTCGAAAAAATATCTTTGCATGCACAAACTATGTTATTTCTTGGCTCGACGCGCAAAGCGACTGCTTTAATAATGCACTGATCATACAGCTAGCAATTACATGATGATCAAGACCATTTCCTCCTTCATCGATCATACAATGCAACTGCTCTATTATTCATTCTAGTTATAGTTAGGAAAAACAACAATACGAACCGAACCAAAGTCTTCCTTTAGCGTCGACCTTGCCGTCATTGCACCTGTTGTCTGGCAGACCTAGGTCGACCACAGTTAGTAGTCTCAAGGAGCTGTCGTCTTCTGGTGCATCCCAGTTCAGGAAGTACAGCTCAGACCTCACACTTATAAGGATCAGGTTCGGATTGTCTTTCACAGATACCACGAGAGATACTGGCCCGTAACCTGAAATGTTATTTAGAAAAACTATTAAATAATTAATTAGTTAATTTAAAAGCTTCTCTTAATTCACAAGCTTCACTAGGTCTTTGATACCATAGCACAATTTTGCGTTTACACCACGAGCCTGGCGTCCTCGACTCAATTAGGCACATCATACAGACAGAGTAGTAGAGCTTCGCTGATTTCAGCATGAATGGGCCGGCTCGACCGGGGAAGGACTACCCTCTCACAGAATATCGATGTGAAATAGCAGTATTCCTACTGTTGTGTTTCGTTCGGTGAGTGAGAGTGCCGGAGGCCCAATCACCCTCTTCCCCCTTCCCGCTCTTTCTCCTTCCCACTTCCTTTCCTAAAGAGTCGGCAACGCGCAAGTGATGCCTCTTGTATTGCAGGCGTTTATAGGCTACGGTGACCACTTGCGATCAGGTGGGCCGGGCCGTAAGTTTGTTTGCCAAATCAGATGTATAAAAAAAATACCGAATCGGGCGACCTGTTTTTTTAGCTAATAACACGGAATCTAAAAACATTCTCGACCTAGACAATAACCTCTTCCCCTATTACCTTTATCTAAACTAAACGAAATGTCAGTGTAAGTACACTTTGTCTATGCCTTAGCAGGTATAGTGTATATCTTGAACAATATTTACGAAGAATCCTATGTATGTATAAGTATTTCTTGTGAGTCTCAGAAATCGTGTGTAATTAGTGACGCTGTGGGTAATTAAATTGTCTTCTTCAGCTATTTTTTAGATGAAAATTTCCTGTGTTATGTAAAATGAACCAACCAAAAAAAAGATTTGACCTTTGTTATGCCCTAAAAATTATGTTAACTCCATTATAGGCGTCTTATTTCATAAAGACGGTTCGTCCTGGAAACATTTTTATGCTGTGCTACACCTTAAGTTAATGCCAGAATAAATTAGAAATTCAATATACAATAATGGACGCAACCAAACCAGTTTCTTCTTCGTTGGATTAGATATGAGTTTTTCGACAGTTATGTGTAGGTCCTATGGTGTATTGGTGTATAAAGAATTGTCTGACCGAAATCATCAGAAAAGACCACCAGACTAAATAAATAGTTACTTTGCTATTTAATAATACTACCTTATGGTATATATGTGTATTTTAATATCGTTAAAATGTAAATATTACGTACCGATAGCTTTCGAGGTGATGTTTTTTGTTTCGGCATCTAATTTATACACTCTTTTGCCGCCTATGTCGACCCAGTAGAGAGCATTATCTGTAGTAGACCAGTGTGGACCTTCGAAGTGTCTGCCTCCTTTTTGAATCTAAAGAAATAAAACAAACGTAAAAAAAAAAACAAGGTCGTCTAGGAATACCTGTCAAGGTTATGAGTACGATGGGAGGAGAGTTGTGACTGGAGTAGAAGCCGCAAATGCATTTTCTAACTTTTTAAGTCTGTATTCAACACTGACGGGTCGCCAGGGTCTCATGACATGGCCGAGCAACATGAATTTTCAAATAATTAGTTTTATTAAATGAATTATTATTAATATATTTATTGATTTTGTTATTATTTTGAATTTGTTATTATTTGATATTAATTTTAATGTATATATTTATTTTCTTATCCATGTAATAATGTGTAATTGTTAAACCTGACTCTCTGCACGTGTTGGAAAAGCAACCTGTTAGTGCAGAGAGTAACTGTTATAAAATAAATAAATATAAAATAAATAATCATTCTTCTTCGTTCGCACAGATACCATACGAATTGATTTAAAAATTAGTATAACGTTACTATAGTATATAATTATTCTTATTATTACATTATCTTTGTAGACAACTTAACATACATCATGTTTTGCCCTATAACTGATGAATGGCGTTAAGACAACATTCCCAAATATATTTATAAAACAACAAATATTTAAATGTTACACTGTCATTTGCATTAAAATAACAGCGTATGATGATTCGACAAGCATAATATACATATGTTCACTTTGTGGTAAGTGTAAGCCGTGACTTATCAGTTATCTCGCATTTATTTTACGAAATAATTTGCATCAACCAAGCGCTCAAGCTGTCTTTTTTATTAATTTACCAAAAAATAGCAACGACACAGTTACACAGTAGTACAGACCATTGCTTAGTATGGTATTACCGTTTGTTCTCAATGGTGTGTAAATACTTTATTGAAAGGTGTTTACACCTTTCATAGTAATAATAACATTATACAGTACTATTTTACAATACAATAATTATTTTCAATTTTATTGTTTGTCTTATAATGAAATTACATTATAAACTTGATTAAATTGATAAATCTTTTACTCTCATAAAAAATATAACAATGTCTTTATATCAAATTACATAAAAATCCATTAAGCAGTTTAGCTATAAAATCATAACAAACAATTATTTTTTAATTTAAGTATGATATTAGTAAGGCAGAATAGATTATATTGGTAGTATGGTGAATTCTGTTTTTCATTAAACAAGAATACATAATATGATTATCTTCTTACTCAAGTATATTGTATTTTATAATACATTTGTATGTTTGTCATTTCTGTACAACTTGTAAAGCATGTACTAATGTAAACATACTACTTAATTTTACTACACAATTAGTGTTTTCCCACGCGCCTAGTGATTAATGAACTTGCTGTACTACGAGATAACTATATAACTATTTAAACATTTGCTCAAAGACAAAACCTGAATTAAATAATTGTTTGCTGGCACGCAACATTTTTATTTAGTATATAAAAAAGAGAAAAATATTGAAAGGTAACTTAGTTGGTATCTACGCTTTCCTTACCTCTTAATTACTTATTTTTATATTTATTTGGCACACCATAAAACTACATAGTAGTAGATAATACATTGAAATAATCCTAAAATTTACATCTGTGTAATCGAATACTTTATTGACAGAATACAATGGGATATTATGGGAGCATATTATAGACGTAGTTTAAATATTATTAAAGTTTACTCTGCTACTAATAGTGAACTAACTACAGCGAATCTTTTTCTTTCTTTAATAAATTTAATGTTATATCTAAAATAATGTTAAATAATTTAATTTAAAGTTTAAGACTTACATTTCTTATTAGCGGTGTTGTCGATCTGAACGCCAAACAGTTGACGAAAAGTAGCGTCAATACTAGTTCTTTGATTAATACAATCATGGTCACTTTGTTCGGTCAGCGTGCGAGACGTCAAGCGTCTACGGCGACTCGCGGGTTTATTGTGCCGAAGTTGATGCTAAGTAACCGGTTACCTACTGACGATGTTCTTGAACAAGTGAATGTATTTTGCGCTGGTACTTAAGTACGATATTTTATATCGAAAGCTAAATCCATTATTATTTCCATATTAACATGTCTAGTTTGTAGTGAACGACACTTTTCTAGATTTCTTAAACTATGCTCGCTCGTAGTAGGATGGATTTAATAGGGCCTTGTAACGGTAATCTACATCAGACACTACTTACTTATGAGAGAATGAGAAGTTGATCAACTTCTCATTCTGTCATAAGTCATAAGTAACGATTAATGATGCCAACAATATGGTTATGATAAATATTGTGATGCTATAAAATATGACGCCGGCGATTTTTACTATAATCGAAGTGAACAACAACTGCGATTTTCTTAGAGCAGTGTCTATTAAATCAATCAAGACAAAACAATTAAATCAGTGTCTATCAAATTACCCTAGAGCCCACAAGGATTGCAAAAAGGAATGAAAATAAAAATTAATAAAAACCATCCACGTGATGTTTAATAGACCATGACGATAATCAACGAACCGATCGTTGTTTTGTACACAAATATCATTTAAAACTGGTAATAATTAATTAAAAAGGTTTTATCAACCGCTCATGTTCGGTGACTTGGTCACGGATCGAAAGTCACGAATCTGCGGAAGTGTGACCTCTGACAAGGTCTGCAATTATGTGATCACTTGGAAAATAGTGAGATGTTTTTTATTTTAAATCGTTTAAACTTTTTCCATTTTAACGGGCTGGTATAACAACAAATATTAGCAGTTTACTTATGTGGCTCTTTTGTTACATAAAATATTTGTTGTCAAGTGCCGAATGAGTTCTGATTATATTAATTTTAAGACTAAGAAGTTCTAGACGATTCGGTCTATTAAAAAATGGATGCAAAGAATACCTAATCTCGACACAACAATTAGTGAATGACACTTTCTCGTGTGGGATGTAAAAATAATCCACAAGATTCTACTCATCGACAGTACGAGATCATCACTAAAACCACTGCGTCTTTCATGTATTAAAAACAAATACCTGACGACACAAATGTCAATTGCAACAGCATATCACATATTTTTTGTACCCAACTTAGAGACTTAAATTCATGTGTGTTGGTAGTGTTGAAAATAACATTATTTCTGCTGCGGCGCGCTCTGATTTGCGTTTTACCGACTTGCTATTAGACTTTATGTTACTATGTCGGCATGGACCACAGTTTGATAAAATTATTATGTATTAAGTATTGATATTTAGCTTTATAATTTAACGTTAAGACATTTATGATATATGATTATTAAAATTAGGTAATAGTTTCGTTTTTGTGTAATTAATGGTTTTATATTTACAACAAAACTGCGATTTTTTTAAAACGGTTTAATTAAGCGTTTTATATTTAAAACAATTAATTGTATTTTTTGTGCTTCTTGCAAAGCTCTTTTTTTATATGCTGCGCTACGCGCGACTACAAGTGCGCTCTCTCTTCCCTAACTCTCAATTTGATGAGACGGCAATCGGACACGACCAGAAGAGACTTCACGCAGGACAAGCGTCTTTACATGCATGCCGAGGTCAAACAGTTTTTATTTCCGGGCTGCTATTCAATTCAATTCAATTTATTTGGATAATATGGGTTTAACAATAGGTATTACAACATTAATAGTATCGCCATATACAGCCGTTCAGCATGCAAACATTTGCTATATTAAAATCAACAATAAATGAATATACAAAGTTACAAAAATAAAAATAAAAGACTATTCAGTCAATCTTAATTGTCAATAAATAATAAAATTATGGCAAAACTAAATAAAATAAAATTAAATGTTTGTATCGTTCAAAAATTCTAACAATGATTAATACGTTTTTGTTACAAGTAGATGTTTTAACTTCTTTTTAAATACATTAATATTATTTTCATTTCTTAAAGCCAATGGTATCTTATTGTATAATTCAGGCTCCATGCATAACACACTCTTATGTAAGAGCAGTTTTGAAGGTCGAATACATAATTTATCGGCATTCCGTATTCTTTTGCGTTAATCAAATAAATGAAGATTCATTTTAATAAATAAAACAGTCTCAATATGCAAGGTAGGGTTAAAAATTTTAAAGTTTTAATATGAGGTAGGCAGGTATCTATTTTCTCTAAGCAACAAATAGCTCTCACGCATCGTTTTTGCGCTCTGAATGTACAGTCTACATCAGTTGAGTTACCCCAAAATATCACACCATATCGAAGGATGGACGATACAAATCCATGGTATGCTGTCAAAGCTGTTGAGATGTCAACGACTTTTCTGAGATTACGCAAGGCAAAAGAGTAACTGTTTAACTTATTACTTAAAAACTCTATGTGCTGTTTCCGTGTCATTTTGTTATCTATGTATAAACCTAAAAATTTTGTCGATTCCACCTCTTCTATATTATCACATTTAAAAGTCAGTTTGAGATTAATGTCATGTAGCGTTTGTCTTTGTTTGAAATTAATAATTTCGGCTTTTGTAATATTAATTTTAAAATTGTTATTAATAAGCCAATTAATCGTATTATCCAATGTCAAATTGATGTTATTAATTAAATCATTATTACAGTATTTGTGAAATGAAATAGTACTGTCATCGGCAAACAAAATCATGGGATTTTTAGTTACAGTTGGTATATCGTTTATATATGTACGTCAAAAATGGTCCCAGTACACTGCCTTGTGGCACGCCACATTGCACTTGTTTTAGGTTTGATGAATGCACCTTGAGAGTTTTTTACTTTTGACAGATTTTAGATATATCTGTTCTTTGTCGTCGGTTAGCCAGATATGATGTTATTAAATTATGGACATTCCCTCTGATGCCATAAGCATATAATTTATTTAAAAGTGTATCGTGTCTAACATGGCTTTAGTCATATCCATAAATAATGCAACAGTAGGAGAACGCTTATCCATATTACATAAGACGTATTCACAACATTAATAAATAGCTAAATTAATTGATTTATTTTTTCTAAATCCCATTTGCTCTTGTGCAAAAAGATTATTATATTCAAAGTAATTTTAAAAACTACTTACTGTAAATGACTTTTACAAAAATCTTAGCAAATACAGGCAGTAGTGCAATAGGTCTATAATTGTTTATATTATATTTACTGCCTTTTTTATGCAAAGGTTTAATTATTGATATTTGAAAACTATCTGGGAGAGTACCAGTTTCTATCGATTTATTTATTATATGCGATAGTACAGGAGTTATCACATGACCAGACCTTTTTATAATATTAGTATTGACTCCATCATCATCATCATCATTTGATAATTTTATAAATATCTTCAGTAGACGTCGGTAGCATGAACAGCGATTTACAGGTATATGGAGGACACTTATTGCCGATTTTGTTACTTTTAGAGTTCGAGAAAACTCTTATACCACAGCTTTGTCCGTCTGTCTGTTATACAACCTTCAACTCAAGAACCGTAAGAGATAGAGACTCGCGGTTAAACGCCATCCGACTCAGCATAGTCGATACACCCCGAAATGACTATGACCTCTGACCATTTCATCATCATTTTTCTTTGGACACGTGATACCATTTTTTTGAACTCTAAGATTTACGGCTATTCATTGTTTCTCACTTGTTTGATGTAATAATGTGTTGGCCAATAAAAAATTTATTAAATATAGTAGTTATTTCTCTTGGATTCCTTATCATTTTATTTTCGTATATAATAGGTATTACTTAATTTTCTAAAGGTTGGTTATATTTGTTTTTATTTATTATGTCGGGCTCACCGGGGAGAGATACCCCGGTAATACCGACTAAACCTACCACGGTGTTCCTCGACATAACCATAGACGGCGGGGCCGCGCGAATCGCTTTCACATGCAATCGCGACCCCGCCGAGGTTTCAGCTCGCCGTGTGAAACGGCAGGCCACTACATAAAAGACCCTCTACTGTCCCCTTGTAGGGGGACAAAAACACGACTCAGAGGCGCGCGTGGGAACACGCACGCCGCCTCTCGGACCTGGTGCTGATCGGGTGGCGGGCAGACCCACGCAGCCCACCACCCCCAGGTCAAACCTCAGGGTGGCTGGAGGTCATCTCGCGCCCTCCAGCGCCCGGTTCTGCGGTTGGGGAGAGGATTTAAGCGCTCCCTCTCCCGCTCCGCCGCCTCCTTGATGGACATGACTGACTCACAGAAGGACGCGACGGCGTTCCACGACCTCTCGCTCCGGACCATAGATTGAACCACGGCCTGGAGCGAGAGGGCAACCATACCGACTGCCGCGATCAACTCACGGTGCTGCGATGCCCAAGCGGGGCAATCCGCCAAAGTGTGCAGCGCCGTATCCACAACAACATCGCGGCAGTCGCCGCAGTGATGACAGCCGGGCGTCTCCTGCCGGCCTATGCGACACAGGAACTGGCCAAAACAAAAATGGCCAGTCATTACCTGTGTCAGCCGGAAGGTGAGGGTGCCATGCCGCCTCTCCAGCCACTCTTCAAAAACGGAACTTATCGCCACGATCGTGGCGTGCCCAGCACTGGGGTGCATATTTAATTAACCTTGCTTTTTAACAATCCTTGATATTAATTATTTGTGCTTAATGATATTTAATTTAATTTTGATTATATTTTAATTTGATTTTTATACGATTTTACAATTTATATCTAATTAACTATATTTGAATAGTACTCTAAATTTAATTATTATTTTATTTTTCTATGTAACTACTATACTCATTTGTACACCTATTCAGGTAAAACATGCTGGACTTTCAAATTGTTTAACATCAATGCTGTAATGTATCACTCATGTTTAATGCAAATAAATATTTCATTGCATTTCATTTCATATGTTTTTATGGCATAAGAATTTTGAGGTTTTTGGGTTGATTTTATAACAGATTTTACTTTCTTAGTATATTGTTGGTATATTAATTTATTTTCCGATGTTTGTTTTTTTCTTATAGTTCCAAAGCAGAATTCTCTTACGCACGCCTACTACATATTTTAGTTCCTTTAGAAATCCAGCTAGGTCGTTTCCTTTTTGATTAGGTATTTCATTTTTATTTTTGGCTAACATATATTATAAAATAGTATATAAATGTCATGAAATTTATTAAAGCTATCGTTTAAAGCTATATTATTACAGTCATAAATATTGCTAAAAGTTAATTGACTAAAGTAATTATTGAATTTTAATATGTTTTCCTCTGAAAAGTCGCGTTTGTACTCATACCAGTAGCCTACACTATACAACTCTCTCAACGGGCAATTGCAGAATTTGAGCATTGATAGTTCTTGGCACAAAAGTACAAAATCTTTTTGTTGGCACGACCCAAGATTCGAATCTGAGAACCTCATGCACAGTCGCGTTCACTACCTCTGCGGCACGAAGTACCTAAGCAATCAGTTGACACAATAAACACAGGAAACATTTGTTACACGATAATCTGCGTCTTCAAGTGTTTATCAGATCGAAAATAATTAATTTTACCTTAGCGTACCATCATTATGTTAAAATAACAAACAAAGCACTAATTGTAGGTAGGAATACTAGAATAGATCACATATATGATAGATATATGATAATGACCGAGACGCGAAAATTTTTTAAACAACAACTAAAATTCTGCCAGGACCATGAAGAACAAACTAAGATGAATATTTTGGCGAAAGAACATAAAAGCAAGCAATTTCACAAATTTTGGAAGTCTACCCAGCGGTTGAGTCCCAAACCAACTAGTGCGGTGAGCGTTGATGGCATGACTGAGTCTGTAGGGATTGCGAATATGTTCAGGAGACACTTTAATGTAGCTCCACAACCAGTACATTTTAAGGATCGTGACACGGAGATCAAAACATCTGGTATGCCCGTTAATATTTCAGCAACGGAAGTAAGGAATATTATTAAAGATATGACTAGGGGCAAGTCTCCGGGTCACGATAACCTGAGCATAGAACATTTTCAGCACGCAGGTCCGCATTTGCCTAGAATACTGTCTATGATGTACAACCTATGTATAAGGCATTTTTTCCTTCCAAATGAGCTTATGAGGACAGTAGTTGTGCCCATAGTAAAAAACAAAACTGGGGACTGCTCAGACAAGGACAATTACAGGCCAATATCACTGGCTACTATAACAGCTAAAGTGCTAGACGGTGTGCTTGAGCAGAGAATAACTAAACAGCTCGAGCCCCATAGCGCACAATTCGGTTTCAGAGCAGGCTTGTCTACAGAAACTGCTATACTAGCGCTCAAGCACACGGTCAGGTACTATACTGACAGAAATACTCCAGTATATGCCGCTTTTCTGGACCTATCCAGGGCATTTGACCTGGTTAATTATAACATCTTATGGACGAAGTTGCGTGACAAGTCAGTACCAAATGAGTTGATCGCTCTTCTCAAGTATTGGTACGATCACCAAATTAACCAGGTCAGATGGTCTGATGGACTGTCCGGAGAGTATGGGCTGGAGTGTGGAGTGAGGCAGGGAGGGCTCACCTCACCGGCGCTGTTCAGCCTGTATGTAAATCAGCTGATCGAGGAGCTCAGCAGCACAAGTGTCGGTTGTTCCATTGATGGAAATGTTATGAACAGCTTATCGTATGCGGACGATATGTGTCTGCTCTACCCCTCGATCGATGCTTTAAGGCAATTACTTGGGGTATGTGAGAATTACGCTGTAGCACATGGACTCATATATAATGTGAAAAAGAGCGTAGTCATGGTGTTTCACGTAAGTGCAAAGAAGGTAAGATCAGTGCCCCCTGTATACCTTTACGGGCTATCACTCAATAGAGTACAAAGAGTTAAGTACTTGGGTCACATACTGACTGAGAAGCTCGATGATGACGAAGATATTGAGAGAGAGCGGAGAGCGTTGTCGGTACGATGTAATATGCTGGCTCGCAGGTTTGCACGTTGTACAAAAGAAGTGAAAATCACTCTTTTAAAAGCATTTTGCCAGACTTTTTACACGTGCAGCCTGTGGGTTAGATATACTCAGAGGGCCTACAACGCTCTTCGAGTACAATATAATAACGCCTTCAGGGTACTTTTGGGGCTCCGGCGATTCTGTAGTGCGTCAGGCATGTTTGCGGAGGCGCATACAGACTGCTTTGAAGCTGTAATGCGAAAGAGAACAGCATCTCTGATGCAAAGGATTCGCCGGAGCAACAACAGTATCCTGAAGGTGATCAGTGATAGGCTGTCCCTTCCTGTTGCACTGGACCCGTAGGCATAGCGGCGGGGCCGGTGCAGCAGGAAGATACATGAATTAATTTTAATTTTAATTTTAATAATTGTATAACTAACATAGTTTTTAAGTTATTGTTACTAACAAAATATGGATAATTCTGAAATAAATGTTTATTATTATTATTATTATTATATGACCGATTACTGGCAAATTAATAAACAGAATATTATATTTTTTAGAAGATGACATTATTTTTGTAAACCTAAATTTTACTTAATAATTTCCAGTAAATTTTATCTATGAAATAAAATTCAGGTTTACAGATTAAGGGTTAATTTTGTTGGTCATAGAATTATAGTCTTATATTGTCTTACTATTTATCACAAACATAATGGAAGAGAAGAAAGAAGCAAGAAGGAATAGGGGAAGACCAAGAGGAGGTACACGGATCAACTGAAAGAAGTTGTGAAAGTTGAAACTTATAAGGAACTGAAAGAGATGGTACTGGAAAGAGAAAGATGGAGATTGCTACACCGACAAGTGCAGCACTTAAGTTTTGGATGGATAGTGTAAGACAGTCCGTCTTACTATACCTAACATTACCACGTTGCTTTTTGAAGAGTAAGAGCGTGTTACCGAGTTAGTAAAAAGCATTCTTTATAAGTATGTAATAATAATTAATTGTTTACCCTATAGTTTACTATAATTATCCTAAGTAATAGCATATCCGTAATTTACATGTAAATGTGTACATAAATATATAATCGGTTCCTCATGTCTTGCCTTGGCCAAGATTATCTAATTAATTCTATTTCATATAAAATATTAGGTATATTGTCTAGCAAAACCTAACAAGTACCTAAGCATAGGTAATTCATTTCTAATACAATAGCTCGTTTAAGAACTTGATCAGTTAAACAATATCACTACATAATATTATAAAACAAAATCCTCTACCGCGTCTCTCGGTTTGTTCGCGATAAACTCAAAAACTACTAAATAAACGGATTTTCATGCAATTTTCACCAATACAAAGAGTGATTCATGAGGAAGGTTTAGGTGTGTAACTTCTTAAGGTCTACCCGTGCGAAGCTGGGGCGGGTCGCTAGTCTAAGAATTGTCGGCCTCGGTGTCGTAGTGGTTAGCGTAACTGACTGCAACGCCTGAGGTCGCGGGTTCGATTCCCGCACAAATCAAACATTTGTGTGCATGAACATGGATGTTTGTCTAGATCTGGGTGTTTCTAGGTATAATATGTAAGTATTTACAAAAAAAAAGTATATATGTATGTTTATCCATTGTCTAGTACCCATAGTACAAGCTCTGTTTAGTTTGGGCTAGATGGTGTTGTGTGTATGTGGCAGAATATTATTATATTAATATTATTATTTACGTTTCAATATCTACAGACACGAAATACCGGTCAATAGAAATTGCCTAACTTTATAGGCTTACAACCGATATTTTTCGCAACTTTGACCTTTGTTTCGGTAAAAAACGATAACAAATGAATTGGGCCAATAAAACAACTTATAAGTTCAGTAATATAGGCGCGAGAGTGTGTATAAATGTAGTGAGCTGAGCTTGTTTAACGACACACGGGGTCCTGCATTCTACGAATTGCAATGGCAGGTAACCTTACATTGTCGAAAATAATTAAGCTGTTTATCGTACGCCCGCTGGTTGCCTACGGAGCGTGATATTGATGTGTATTGTGTAGGTATGTTATATGGTGGTCGCGAATCATCATTATAACAAAATATTCACTAATGCGAAATATTTTTATACCATTTGACATTGAATACTAAGCAGTAATAAATCTAGAAATCCACAATCATACAAGTAAGTAAGTATATCATATAAGTCTACAATCATCAAACTTTAAATTAGTTTTAAAAGAAAATAAACTTCTATTTACAATACGCACAGTTGCACAAGTAAATTTTTACTATAGTTAAATATTTTACTAAAGTTACCCTTTTTGTCCGATGTTGACTACTCTCGACTACGTTTATCTGTGTACTTAATTATTCTTAAAGCGGTTGTTATATACGCAACTACACTGGCGGACTCATGAACTGCATCAAAGTTGAGGATTACTTCCGAATTAACGTTTTTGATAAGTATGCAGACTTTTTAAATTAAACTTGAGAATGTCGAGACTGTCGATTAAACATAAAAAAAACAATATTTAAAAATAGAACTGCAGTAAAATATAAAATTATAGCCGGGAAAATAAAATTTATGCATAGTCTCAAATTCGTGTGTTATTAGAGTAAAGTTTGAAATTAATTATTTTGTTTTTTTTTTCGATTTATATTATTGTTACCAATAGTATTGATTATTAGTGTTTTAAACTCAACAAAAGATTCGTAACCATAAATATGGATACTTCGTCCGAACCAGCCGCTCAAATTGTGGCATAGGCGCGGGAAGGCTTGGATCAAAAAACGATTGCTAGAAATTTAAATTTGAACCTGTCTACGGTTTCTAGAGTATACCGAAGGTTTGTAGAGACAGGAAAAGCGGCAGTCTCAGCTTTTTGACCAGCAAATGGTTCAAAGCTGTCTGCAGCTGACAGACAAGCTCGTTTAAGATTTGCGCGTGAACATCTTAACTTGACTGAAGAGCAATGGGGGCCTCCATATTGTTCACCGATGAGTGTAGGACATGTTTAAATGGTGCAGACGGTCGCAGAGGAGTCTATCGTCGACGTGGGGAGAGATATGCTCAAAGTTGCATAGCGGAGCGTGTCCTTTTGGAGGCGGTTCGTGTATGGTGTGGGGTGGCATTTCGATGATTGGGCGAACGCAACTTGTGCTCATCGACATGGTTCGACAAAACGGTAGAAGAGGTGGTTAGGCACAGAGCTATAGAACAGAGGTTTTAGAAGCTCACGTGGTACCTTACATGGGATTAATAGGCGAAAATTTTACTCTAATGCAAGATAATGCTCGACCCCACGCCGCTGCACAAGTTCGACAATATTGCGAAGAGGTTGGGATACTTACCATGAACTGGCTAGCATGCAGCTCGGATCTTAATCCCATTGAGCTTGTTTGGGACAGTTTAAAAAAAGCTGTATATACGAGAAATCCTGTGCCCACAGCAGTGGCAGCACTAAGAACAGTGATTTCACAAGAATGGAAACAATATTCCGCAACACCGTTTAATAACCCTAATCAGATCTATGCGGAACCGATTAGAATCTGTAATAAGGGCACGAGAAAATACACCTTATTAAAAGAAAGAAAAACCTGTGCTTCAACTTTTTTTTAATTGTAAAAACCAATTTTTTTGTGTACCAACCAATACCAATTTTTGTTACACTTATCGTTTTTGTTCAAAAGAATTGAATAGTCCTTTCCACTATACAAATATACACTTAAGGATACGATACTACGCTGTTATGAAACGAACCAAACTATAGGTTTCAATTCAAATTTGTATGAAGTTTGAATACTTGGTTAAAATGTTTATTTCAAAGGCGTCTTGAACATTGATGCAGTTTATGAGGCCGTCAGTGTATTTAATATTGATGTACATAATGTTACTATTTCACGAAAATGAACTTTAATGCTGCTGATGTTTAGTGCTTACAGTGTATATAACGCCCACATTGTATACTTAAGTATTCTTATAATATTAGGCCTGTGATCCAACTGTCCTATATGCTGGACACACGTCCCCTCTCACAATGATTAGACCATAGTCCACCATAGTTTCTCAGTACTGGTTGACACAGACTTTACACTTCTAGATAAAGATGGAAAACTCTCGTTCGTGCAGACTTCCTAACAATATTCTTCTTCACCATTAAAACGAGTTATAATTAACAAATTAACCTAACGAGTAGCAGCGGCATACCGGTGGCCATACACGACAATTTTTATTTACGTCTGGTATTCTAAGGTTGCGTTTCCACTGACTGGGCTGAGTGGAAGAGGAGCGGATCGTGAACTAACCTTTCACAGTGCTCGATATCTCCACTCCGCGTCAGTGGAAACAGTGCAAGTGGAGCGGAGCGAACTTTCAAATAAAATATATGAACATGCGGCTCCGAGCCGGACAGAACGGAGTCGAGCAGGCTGTGGTGCCGAGCGGAGCGCACGAAGCAGAGGGTAGCGGGATGGTGCCGCGCGGTGGGTGTATTTTAGTTTAGTTTGCAATATTACTTCATACACTTCACACGTTTCAAATTTCCATGTTTATAAGGTACACGACTGACAACATACAAATGCAATGAAACCAAAGAAATGGCGTGAGAAATCATAGTGAAAACACCGGATTACAATTTACAAGATCATTGCAGCTCTGGTCTACTCGGCTCCACTCCGCCCCTCTCCGCTTTGCTCCGCTCCGCTTCAATGGAAACACTTGCTACTTTTCACTGCTCTTCTCCGCTCCACTCCGTCCAGCTCCGCGTCAGTGGAAACGTCTATTTAATTTAGTAAATCCCTCATTTAATAATATTTTGTTAAATAATTATGAATCTAAATGTGCAATTCAGTGTATAACTCGACAATCGACTAAAAAAGCATACATTGATATTTATTATGAAATTAACAATTATCTATAGAATATGATATTATTGTATGTTTCCTCTCTCCTACTTTGCTGTGCCCGACAGGGTCCATAATGAACTGTCATATTATTTAAGTTACCACCTAAGCCTACATTGTGGAACGCAATAAACGATTGAGTATTGAGTATTGAGACTTGACAGATTAATACTACGAGAAATCGGAAGTGGTAAAAATTAGGATCCACTGCGTAGCAGTCCAACGGTTTCCATATTTAGCTATCACTGCTCGCTATACATACATTACCAACGTTAGATTAAGTACGCCATCACACGTATCTAAGAACATTAATATGATAATGATTTATTTTATGTATAAATATAGTTATCATTTTGCACAGCCAAATGGCCCATTGAAAATCGATTGCCTCCTTGCCTTTTAAAGCGTACAATAAAGTATTTTAGCAAGCTTATTATGGTATTCGACCTTGAACTTCATATGTATGACGTGTGTATGATTATGGAACGTGATCCTAGTATTTAATCATATGAACTTTTCTTTAACTACGCGTTTGATACAATAATATGTTGATGTTTTGAATGGTTACTATTTACTCAGCATTCCGTTATTCCTACCTTATAGGTACTTATTGAGCTATGATATAGGTCCTGTCTAATCGAAGTTTTACTACGTGAGATAATGATTTGGATAACTTCAAAGTTAAGTTTACATGCCTTTGCGTCTAGTGTTGGGTTGCTTTACGCCCTACAAATGTTAAAATAATAGTATAAAATGTATACTTCAAAAGCCCTCTAACTTGATACGCAGACTAGTCAATAGTTTTGATTGCACTGATGGCGTTGTAGATAGGTTTTAGTGCTAACTTCACCACCTTGTTAAAGTGCTTCCAGTGCTATGATTTATTTTTTATTTTTACAAAACATTTGTTCCGAGTTCGGGTGTTCTTAATGTGCCTGGTTGATAAGTGGATAATTCAGACTAGGAATAATTAAAATTACTCTTAATTAGATTTTAAAATCGAATTAGCAAGAGCGTTAGTTAAGGATGATTATTGTGAAGATGTACTAATCAAATGGCACATTTGTTTCCAGATGAAAGTGTTTATGGACATGAAGCCGGGCGGGTCCCTGTGCACGGTGCTCGCCACCATGTTCCGCTTCAAGTCGGAGCAGCGGTGGCGCAAGTTCGACTTCCAGGTCGGTAAGGTATGCACCTCTCCCGCACGCCCGCCTCGCTCACCGCCGCCCCCGCAGCCCCTCGCAGACCCCGCCAGACTCGCCAGACCTTGCCACCACGCGGCTCTATAACAATGCATCACTTGTACTGCCACAACATGCGTCTAATATATCGACACATATCTCTCTTACCTTACCACTCATGGGAAATATATTGATCGAAATTTAAATATCAATGACAAAACTATAAACATTTTCTGTTATATTTTTTTGCTACACATATGTACGTTACAACATAACGGTTATTTTTTGTATTACCTAAGCAGATTCAGAATACTAAAAATTACAATTGTTTCAAATTATTAAATCAGACGCATGTTGTTGCTAGTTCAAATGCACGAAAAGAAATCAGGGTATTCATTAACAAAAAGGTACAATAATTAATTTGATTTAAAATAGTAAATTTAATATTGCATTTTTCGAAAGTAAAATTATTAATAACTTGTTTGCCTATATATATTATAAGAAGTAGATATCTAATTGTTACTTGTCACTTAAGTAAATATCGGTAATTTATTTAATATTTACATTGTTGTACTTAGCACTTCTACTATTTTGAATATTTTCTTTAGTGATGTGTTGTTATTGATCACATTTTCTTAGATCACACACACGGGATCTGTAATAACACTTAAGGATTTCTTCTCTTGCTTAAGAGGTAGCAGTTCCAATTCTTCATATTCGTACCATTTCATGCAAGGGTTCATTATGCCAAATACTTGTGTTTTGGAGTTTACAGATATGGTTTACTTGACTTGTGTGTACATAGTTGTGGGATCTTTTAATAACCCGTGCATTATGTGTGTTTGTGTGATGAATAACCATAATTTTATGTTTTGTCACTAATACGACGTGGGTTTTCTTGAATCACTTTTGTTACCTATGCATGCATACATAATTTACTTGGATCTTTCAAATATTTTATACAATTTTATTATCACAAAACATAGTTGGAAACAATTGACTTGTTAAAATGTTTCTTTTTTTTTCGCCGTGGTACATATAATTTAATTTTGGATAGTATTGAAATTAAACTACATTTACGCATTTTATCGTACTTTGCAATTGTCATAAGCCGGCCAATCATACTTACCCATTATTCCCAATGTCGGTATAAATTTAGATAAAACATGTTAAATAAAATTAGTTGCGATAAAATCCGGCAAATAATATCATATCGAAATATTAAAATACTCAAGGTCAAAAATATCAATTATTGTTTAAACTATACAAGACAGTTCTAACTGTTTAGATTGTCGTAAGTATTTTAAATATTCACTGACCGAAATTTAAACACTCTTCGTAGTTAGACTATGATTGATATTACGGCCCTTAGCCATTCGAATTAATTTTGCTGATATAGATATGATCTAAAAATAATAGCAACTATATTATATTGGTGTTGTGTCGTTACTGTGTTAGTATTTTCCAAAGATCATGAACTAACACTAAACATCGTTTCTGGTCCCGTTCCCCACTCCCACATTTGCAGAACCCGTCGCGCAAGGACCTCAATGTGCAAATGATGATGGAGATCGAGTCGTCACTACTCAGCGCCGAGGTGATTCGAGCACCGTGCGTGTACATACGGCCGGACGTGGACAAAGCGACCGCTAATAAGGTCAAAGATATTGTCGTTAATCATCAAGGAGAGATCTGCGGTAAGATAACTTGTTTAACAAATCATTATTTCTTCTACAGTCACCCTCAGTGCAACGTATACGGAACAAAGTGCATTTAAAACGTCTCATCGTCGTATCCAATTTGCTAAAATGATGTTTTAGTGTATGTTGTCATACTAGACATTTGAATAGCACTTTCTTCTGTATACATCTTTTTGAGGGTGACTATAGATATTTTTTTTCTCTCTGTACACGATACAACGTAACTTGTGTATACTATATTATAAACACAGTTCACTAACTTACCTGGAGATTTTGTGGAAAGGCTAATTAGCGACAAGTCAAAATCAAACTCATTTCAAGTATTTTGGCTGATGCTGTTGAGAGATTAATCAGCAACGAGTCAAAATTAAACTTATGTCAAGTATTTTCGCTGATGCTGTTGAGAGATTATTCAGCAACGAGTCAAAATTAAACTTATGTCAAGTATTTTTGCTGATGCTGTTGAGATTAATAAGCAACGAGTCAAAATTAAACTTATGTCAAGTATTTTGGCTGATGCTGTTGAGAGACTAATCAGCAACAAGTCAAAATCAAACTTATGCCAAGTATTTTGGCTGATGCTAATTCAGTCTGCTTCATCGGTAAACTTGTGTTTACCTATTATAAACTGGGCTTTCTACTGTTTTCGGTAGGTTAAACTTTTATATTGCCTGTAGTGTAAATATTAAATTTAAATGAAAATTTTGTCGTTGTACAGAGGATGAAGAAGACGCGACGCACATAGTGTTCCCGACGGTGGACCCACTGGAGGAGGAGTACGCTCGTCCGGTGTTCCGGCGCTCCAACCACGTGCTCGTGCACTGGTACTACCTACCTGACAGCCATGACACGTGGGCGCAGGCTGACCTACCCGTACGTAACCATCTCTCAAAATCTACTGCGAGACCAAATCATATTCGCTATCTGACTGCACAGCTTAAGTAGTCATGCCCTTGCTACTACGCCAAGTGTTGTCGTTTGATTCCCACACGGGGCAATCATTTGTGTGATCCATAAATGATTACCCCGAATCTGTGTGTGCATTGTGTCCGTTGTTTGAATGTTTGTAAAGTCGTCCGCAGCACAGGAATGACTCATGAAGCGGCCGTTATCTTTCTAAAAAGAATAATGAATTTTGCCTTCTATACAATTTCAATATTCACTTGTATCTTCATGAATACAAAAAGTAACGCATATAATATTAAGGTCTTTTGTTCTGCCGTGTCCAAAAAAAGTTTGTGTTCAATAATGTATTTTGTGTTGCAGGTGGAAGTTCCAGAGTCTGTAAGCTGGGACTGCAACCGCTCAGAACCGTGGCGGGTGTCAGCTTCGTGGGTGCTCGACCTCCCGCAATACAACGAGTGGATGAACGAGGAAGATTATGAAGTTGATTCTAACGGCAAAAAGAAGGTATGGTCCCTTGTTATTTTCATAACGCATTTCGCAGCAAATTACGATATAATAGCCACCCACAATATTTTTTATGTGAGTAGTTAGCTTAGCAAGGATGTTCTTGACGGCTGAGACTAACGGTTCTAAGTGTTTGCCCAAGCATAAGCAGGACGTGACAAGTTATCTTAGGTGTAAGCTGATAGAAAAACAAATAACTGCCCGACTTAGGAATCCAATCAAAACCGCGATCAACGTTATACTTTGTTATCTAAATTACACGATCCGTTTACACTTTGTATTTGCTTTATGCTTTGTATATGCATGTCAATAAGACTGCCTTAATTTGACCGTGTTGTTTTAGACCCACAAGATGCGACTGTCAGTTGACGACTTGATCCCGGGCGCTGAACCATCCAGCAAATCGAAGAAAGGCAGCAAGAGGAAACGTTCTCCTTCACCGCCACCACAGAAACATGGCAAGAGAAAGAGGTATTATAATGCATACATTTTTTAGAACAGTTTTCTTTTAGTGACGTGATTGGGATATTTTCTGTGTAATAGATGGCGTAGTGGGTTATGTGGTCGCCTCGCCATCGCTAGTCATCGTCATCGTACTGTCACGTGTTCTGGGTTCAATATCCGCCGTATTTTTAGTCTGCGTATTCTTAGTGTCCGTTGTTTGAATGTTTGTAAAGTCCCCCTCAACACAGGATTCTTACCAAGTGCGTCTGTGATCAAGGTATAAGTTTGCTTAAGAGAGGATTTATTCGTTAGATTAGTATATTTCAAAGTATTGTTTTTATTGTTTATGTGAGTGTTACTTTCGGTTTATAAACACATATTTTTGGTGATATGTTTTTGTATTTTATTATTATTTGTAATTTAGTATATTATATAACATTCAAATTACATAATTGAATGTTATATAATATTCTTAATTTAGTCCTTAATGTTCAATTTAAATTCTGACATGCTATTTAATTAAATTTAATGGAATATTGTGTAATTTTAATTATTTATATTTATGACATTTGCTAATGAATCGCTATTAACATGTGCATGGCTATTTAATTTTATAATGTTTAAGTTTTTATTGTCAATTAACTTTCTGTATACATTTCGACACAAAATATTCTTTGTTATGAAATTATAATAAATAAATAAAATAAAATATTTGGTACTGAAAAATAAGACATCTATTCAACAGCCGCTTAACAAAGCGTCGAGAGAACGACGTTGACGAGGAAGAGGATAATGCGTCGCGCGATAACACTGACGCCGCGCCGACGCCGGAGAACGAGAGATCTACCGAACGTTAGTATTTGTTTGTTCATTTGTTAGAGATACAAACTGATATACTAAACATTATATGATACAAATTTTAGATATAAGGTGCATCATCCAGATTATCCAGAAACAGTTTCCACTGATATAATAATACATTATGCACATAATTTGTGGAAGTTGATATAAATCATGACTCCAAGTAAAAAGTAGTAGTCCACTTTCGGCTACTGTATTAAATTTTGACTTTACTTTCTGTAGGCACATTGCAATTATGTCACTTCAATATTTTAGACGTACTTACGACCTCAATTGTGCTGAATTATTGTTTAATATTTTGACTTAGTTATACATATTTTTGTTTATATGTGTATGCTCACACATGCTTAACATTCTGATATAAATACTCTCGTAATGATCAAATAAATAAGCATTCTGCACATGCAGTCGTAATTTTCACTGTACTTCTCTTACGAGGGCCGGAGAAGCAAGTTCCGTAATGGTATTGTAATGGCCCGATGATGATGTCTATATATCGGTATAATGACTCGTATGGTACGTGCGCAGCGCCGGGCGCGGCGGGCGCGGCGGGCGCGGGCGCGGGCGGCGAGGCGGCGCCGGCGCCCGACGCGCCCGCCACGCCGGCGCCGCCGCTCGACGCGCACGACGACTCGCAGGGCAAGCACAGCGACTCCAACACGCAGGTACTCCGCTTACATTCCAATTACTTTGTGAAACTACCTAAGTAGGATTGACCTATTGTGTCGCAGCGGCACACCTAAATACATCATCATCATCATCATCATCGGGCTATAATAGTCCACTGCTGGACACAGTGGTCCGGATTTCGAAATTAGTGGACTTAGGGATCAAAGTTGACAAACCGCGTTGAATTTTATTTGCTTACTCATTTTGTTCATAGTAATAACTTTTGTTTCAGCATTTTTAATATAAAGTGCGTTTTCATACTAAAAAAAAATATAGTATTTTTCTTTGTGTGGAGAAAAGGTAATATTTGTGAAAATCTCTAAAACCGTAATAGTGTTAAGCGGGGCGGTTAGTAGGCGTTATAATAGGCATAATCCTTGACATTTCGTGCTTTGGGATCATTATGATATCTCTGCCGCTTTGGCGTCCAGAACACTTAGAAACTTACCATACTAAATGTATGGGTAGAATCAACTTCATTATTTCCTAAATGTAGTATTTTAAGTATAAAAATTGGTTCAAGAGCGAGTCGGACATAAGAACTCTGATCTGGATATGAAAAAGTGGACTTTGGTAAGCTAAGTTATTATTTTGACTATAATATGCTGTAGTTGAAACATAAAAACATATGGTAGCTCTAAAAATAGCTGTTGAAAGAATGTTAAAGCATCTATCATGTCAAAGTCTACTGGACTGGATTTGTCATGTCCACTGAACCTTCTTCGACCTCGATTTCTTCTTCTTCTATCACTGATTCTAGCAACTCAATAGCTTCTTCAAATAAAAATACTGCATACTTTGGTCTAATGTGGGATATAAAGGGGTTGAAACTTATCAAATATGTATGAAGAATATCTTCGTTATTCTGGATTCTCCCCATTTTCCGTGTATGATGCTCTCTTGCATATCCTTATTTCTTGCTTCAGAAGTTTCTTCCGACAAAATCCATAGGTATATTCAGTGGTAGAACAAGAAAAATGTTTACAAATGTCAACACCATGAATGAGGAGCTTGTGTACACTGGCTAGCTTATTAAACCACGGGTAATGGTGTACAAAAAGCTCAGCTATTTCCCTACAGTATGTTCAGAATCTCTCGATGTTAATGGCATTTCCAGAGGATATGACTTGCAAAATAACTGCGAAACGCTTGATAAGATTTTCATCTCTCTTCGTGATATGTGCAGTCTTCTCGTAGTCTCTGAAAAAGTTGTCTGACAGTGTTGCCATAATTGGTAGTTCCGAATCCCTGTTTAACGATGTCTGCCAAGCAACCATCTGTTCTTTAAATTCACGCTGCGTTAGGTCCTACCTTGCTTTTTTGTAAGGCAAAAACGTATATATAAGTTTTAAATTATTATTAATAGTTTTAATAATAATTTAATTAGCTTAAAAATTAATAAAGTTTAATAGTAGTAGTAGTAGTGTAATAGTATTGAAAATTATGTAATAAAGTGTCAAATAAACAACGCGATAAAATCTGTATATAGTAGTTTAATTTCAATGAATAATATTCGCGTAAACAGAAGACAATATAAAGTACTTTATATAAAAATGCTGGAACAAAAGTTATGTTTATTAACAAAATGAGTAAGCAAAAAAAATTCAACGCGATAGGTCAACTTTGATCCCTAAGTCCACTAATTTCGAAATACGGACCACTGTGCGGCGGCCAGACACATTAGGTATGTGTGACATTCATACAATCGACAGGTCGAGAGACTTATGGCCAGTCGCACAATTAACAGTAAACGTTATCCGAAAGATAAATCGCATGCTGTCTCATTCTCGTTAGGTTAAAGAAGAGAGATGACGAGACATTTATCTTATAGATAAATGCTATTTGGACAAGCCCTTTACACATTCATTGCCTTGGACCCACATCGTGGGCTCACTATTGCCGCATTTGAGAGCACACGAACCTACGTCAAGGGCTCATGTTGAAAACACATTTTTCTTTTCAAATACACAATAAAAAATTAATAACAGATCTTCCTAGTGTTGGTGTTGGTTTTTAGATTTAAATATAATTGTTTTTTTTTTTACTTCTTCCTGCCAATGACTCTACGCGTGGGTTGTATGACAGGGCTGGTAAACAATAATATTATGCAAACAACTTAAATGTTATTCAAAAAATCTACTTAATTTAAGGACATTTTAATCAATTATTAACTGAAATTTATATTCATTTAAATGTAATATTGATGATTTGAAGTTATACGAATAGTTTTATTCAAACTATTCAACCGATTCCGTGCGGATGCTGCCACAGAGACGCCATGGATATCTTTGCCATATATCATATATCACGCAAGATGTGTTTGCGAAAAATCTATACAAACATGCGAATTCATCCACACCTGGCGTGTTTTCGCCGACGCTACGCCGGTGCGGCCGAACACACAAGTGTGTTTGGTAACGCGCGTGCGGCATTTCCACACCGTATGTGTTTTAAGGCAACGTGCGTGCGGAAGCCCACACCATATGTGTTTCAGTAAAGCGTGTACAGCAATCCCGCACCACATGTATTTATGGTAACGCGCGTGCAGTAATCCCACACCGTATGTGTTTTAAAATATTTATAAGACAAAATATCAAATCATCAAAAGGTTGAGAATCAGGTAATTCATCTTGCGAGACACAGGTTTCCTGACTGTCTGTTAACACCCTGGTTTTCGTTGCCAAAGTTTCATATTCTGAACACATATTCTGAGATTCGGAATTCATATTTTGCGTTTCGCTAATTAAGTTACTACCACGTTTGGTAATCTTGTGCTGATCTGAAAAACGAATAAGTTAAAAGAAAATTAGTTAATAAAAGAATGTGAAAAATGTAGGTTCAGAAATACATTGGAAAATAACGATTCATGACTCATGATGACAGCGAATATAATAAAATTTTTTACTTACCCATATCTTAGTCTATGTACATTCTAACTAGAAAACGGCACTAGAATACTTCCAGGAATCCTATATCTAGAAGAACTATGACCATATTCCTATAACTAATAACGAGAGGGTTTGGTGTTACGAGTAATTGTTGTATACTACAGACCCACGTCGTGGGCTCACTCCAGCGCATCTGTATTACCGAGGACCCCGCTAGCGGGCTCACTAGTAAAATGTATGGCGGTGGTATGACGTATGAAGCATTTAAAAGTTATGAGGATGCAAATGTGTTAGGAGGCTAAATATAATTCGAATTTTATTATGTTACCATATTCGAGGTGATAATAATAGTAGGTACAACGAGGGCTAACGCGCGTTAATTCAACACTAGACGTCCTAAGGGATGGTAAGGTCTCTAGGCGTCAACGTCTATAGTCCCTTCAACAGTAACTATAGAAACCAACAATTATTACCGCCAAATACAACTTTTGTGACAGCGGCTGTGACAAGATTTTAGTCCTTACTCGCTAATGACCGACTGGTAAACACAAAAACGATAGCCTCCATTGCAGCTAAACCCATAACTTGTACAGGAAATGCTGACTAAAGAGGAACTGGAAGATAACGTAACAGATCAAACTCACCACATTGTAGTGCCATCGTACTCGGCGTGGTTCGACTACAACTCTATCCACACTATCGAGAAGCGCGCCCTGCCTGAGTTCTTCAATGGCAAAAACAAGTCCAAGACACCCGAGATTTACCTCGCTTATAGGTATGGTTTTTGTTGTGTGCATTACCGCAGCCAAATGTAATAAAATGTTGTGTTTAGAGAGTTACGCACACGTTTATGTTGCATAACCAAAAAAATTTTTGCTATTACTGCTTTTCGCCTTTTTGTCAAGCTATTTTCGTGACATCTAAATAAATACACAGGAAAGTCTTACACAAATTAAGCTAATGTTAATTCCAGAAACAAGCAAATTCGGTCATTTAAAAATGTATAAGTGTGACTTTTTGGCACTAACAGTTTGTTACTGTTAGTGCTAAAAACTATCAGTTTGTAAATTGTCTTTAGTTAATGACAAACTTTCGTCGTGTGTCCCAAACTCGCATTAGATTTGCTTGTCTGCATTATAATTTATAATTGTGTGTAATTAAATAACGCCTTACAAATAGTTGTAATTATTAAAAGAGTATTGTCAAAAGGCTCTAAACCGAATACAGTTTAGAGTAATTAAAGAAGAAAAATGTTCCTTATCTAGATTCTGTAATGCATATAGTCTTCTCCCATGCTTCGTGAACAGTCTTACTAGCGTACAGATTTAACTAGCGTTATAGACAATGAGATTTTTGACAAAATATAATGTAGGCATAGCATAGGTAGAATCTTTTTTACTTTATTTTGTTTGGTGCAGGAATTTCATGATCGACACGTACCGTCTAAACCCCACGGAGTATCTAACTAGTACGGCGTCGCGACGCAATCTAGCGGGTGACGTCTGCGCTATCATGCGAGTACATGGGTTCCTTGAGCAGTGGGGACTTATCAACTATCAGGTAACAGCTTTATTAAAATACGATGCACGGGTAAATAAGCTTTAAATATTAGTATTGTACTGATCTTAACCACTTTATAATTGAACAGTTGGAGGCTGAATCTCGTCCTACAGCCATGGGACCACCGCCGACATCTCACTTCCATGTGCTATCAGACACACCGTCTGGTTTACAGCCACTCGTTACCAGACCCACACAGCCGCGTCCAGGTATGTATTAGTCTTTATATTTGCAACTTGGTACTTGGGGATAGCTAAGAATTTAATTTATTTATAACATAAGTTTATGAACTAAAAGTTTGTCATTATTATACCATATATATCATAATTTATCAAAGTATTTAAGTATGTTTATCCATTGTCTAGTACCCAAAGTACAAGCTCTACTTAGTTTGGGCTAGATGGTGTTGTGTGTATGTGGTAGAATATTATTATTATTATTATTATTATAATAATTAACAATTCTTGGACTGTTATAAAACATGAGAACGATGGTTACTTTGAATGTTAGAAGAATTCAAAATATTACAAATGTTATGTTATATAATGTGTAGCGACATAGCCGCTGAATATACTGTTACTATTATTAGTGAAGTGACATAGTTGGCATATTAACATAATTTTACTGTACAAGATCGTTTTTATGTTCGTATTCGAACATTTTGGTAGCGGCTTTGCTGTGTCCTGCCATTGCTGAAGTCCATGAGCAGCGGTTACCACTTTCCATCAGGTGGATCACTTGCTCGTATGCCACAAATGATAATGAAAAAATCATTAATGTGACTGTCCCCTTTTTGCGTTCCACACATACTAACTGTACTTAGATGTTATCCGATGCTGAACAAGATGTATTTTCTGTTTTACATAATGATAGTCGTACCACTACACTAATATGTAACTTGTTCATAGCGGAGAATGTGCCGAAGGTAGAGCCAGGTCTACCGAACGGTGCGGATGCGGGCGCTGCGCCGCCGGCGGCCGCCGCTGCTGCCGCCGCTGCCGCTGCCGCTGCTGCGGTTAAACCTGAGCCTGCTGTGGACATTGCAGCCGCGCCCGGACTTAAACTTGATCAGGTAGGCGTCGTTTTTATTGCTGGTATGTTTCGCTTGTCAACTTTTATTAAAGTTTTACATTTTATTTGAAACTCAGCATTCTCAATCAGTACCCATACTGAAGGAAAACCTTTTTTCTTGCTTAGTTTGCTGCCTTACCTCACCAGAGTTTCAATCAATATTATACTAATCTTATAGTAGTGCTATATAACAATTAGGATAAAGGCAAATAAGACATTTGAATTGTAAAATGTGTTTGTGTTGCAGTACCGTGGCGGTGCCCGCGGGCGCGAGTGGACGGAGCAGGAGACACTATTACTGCTGGAGGCGCTGGAGTTGCACCGCGACGACTGGAACCGCGTGGCCGCGCACGTGGGCACGCGCACGCAGGACGAGTGCATCCTACACTTCCTGCGCTTACCCATCGAGGAGCCCTACTTGCACGACGCCTCCGCAGGTAACAGCACCACTCTACTGCTAATATCTTATTCTTCTTGTATATGTTACGGCTAAAGGTGGGTGTGAACATAAACTTAAGATTAGCCGGCTACAACTAGGTGCAGCCGGCCACATGCGGTTAGGTTATGTTAGGTTACTTTTGAGTTTAGCCGGCTAAAACTAGGTGTAGCCGTACTTCGGCTATTAGCCGTAACATATACATTACGATCTTCGCTCGTAGGTTAAAATTAAAGCGTGGATTGGCGGGCTTCCGTTTAACGTAAATGAAGTGGTTTCAGCAAAGATGTCAGTGTAAATATTTATTTTACAGTTTAAATGTACTTATCTCAAATTTTCGAGTAAAATCTCTGTTTTTAAAGAAAACTATATATCTTACTTAAAAACACTTTTATTACATAATTTTGAAACTCTAACACTACTATTATTGAACGCGACAAAATCCGTATAAAGAGTTTAACATTCGTGTAAACATAAGACAATATTACGATATATTTTTTTAGTTTGATATGAAGTTGTTACAGAATTGAAAAAATTATAGTATAAAATGATATTTCATAAAATAATTTGTGTTCTTTGTTGATTGATTCCTAGGTGGTGTTCTCGGACCACTGGCTTACCAGCCGATTCCGTTTAGCAAAACAGGAAACCCAGTGATGAGTACGGTAGCATTCCTAGCGTCGGTGGTCGATCCACGAATCGCCTCCAAGGCTACGAGAGCCGCTATGGAAGAATTTGCTGCTATAAAGGTGCGGCGGACAAATTGCTAGCTTAAAGTTTATTTTTATTTACTATTTTATTTATTTATAAACGCATCTCACACAATCTTGTCAAGTTACAAACCAATGCGATTGTGGGGTAAAAAAATTACTAAATTGAAAACACAACTTTTAAATAATGTCATAATAAAAACATACATTCATACATCTAAAATAAAAAATATAACTATAAACATAAATAAAACAAAACTAGCCTTCGAAACCATATAATAAAATTAAAATTAAAATACATTACGCATTACACACACATTACGCATTATGTATACGATACACCACATAAAGTGACTTTTGCGAGTTCACTCAAATTATACGAAAATATATAAGTTTTTGCGCTATCCTTATTAATTACACGTATTGCGCGATTCAAATCAAAATGTTGTCCTTGTACCCTTGTGATAAGATAAAATAAACGTATGTATGGTTGTAGGATGAAGTGCCGGCCGCCATGATGGAGGCGCACGTGAAAGCGGCGGGCGCGCACGGTCCCGCGGCGGCGCTGGCCGCCACCGGCATCGCTGGCACCGCGCCCGACCTCGCCTCTAGCGGTACGTACGTACGCATATAATCATGCCGCCAACCCTTTTTGTTAGCCTTGTTTTTTATATTCTAGTAATAAATAAAAGCTTTCTATTACGGTCTGAAAAAAGTCAGTCAGTAAATATTGAGCTTGGATTCAAAATTGCCAGCCCAAAAAAAATTGTGATGGTTTGCTATTTGGATAGCTGAAGAGTTACCTATAACTACATAAACATTTTGTAGATAACAGATAATTATATAAATTAATTAGTGCGTGTCTAACGCCTGCTCGGTTTAACACAAACATAACCGTATGCACCAACAAGAGACCAGCGTTGCAATCTCCACCAAGCCCATCAAACTTACCGATAACAGAAGATGGTGTCCGCGCTGTAATCGAGGATGTAATGAATTCCCAAATGGAAATCATGTTGGAAAGGCTTACCCTAAATATGCGAACCATAGTGAGCCAAGAGCTAAACGTCATGCGTGAGGATATCGAGAGGTTGAAGAATTCGGTCGCTTTTATCAGCAACCAATATGACGACATATTAAAGGACAAAGATGAATGTAAACAAACGATGAAAGCATTACAAGACGAAAATACCAAGCTAACCACCACTATAAAAGATATGTCGGCTCGTGTAAACATCTTGGAACAGCACGCTAGGGCAAATAATTTAGAAATACAATGTGTGCCCCAGAAAAGTAATGAGAATTTGTTTAACGTTGTATCCAAATTGGGTGAAACCATAAATTGCGACATTAAGGAGGATAATATTACTAATTGTACTCGTGTTATGAAACAGAATAATGCCAACAACCGTCCAAAATCAATAATTGTTCAATTTAACACACCTAGATTACGAGATACTTTTTTGGCTGCATCTATAGCCTTCAATAAATCTAAACCCGTAAAGGAAAAGTTAAACACTTCCCATCTTGGCTTAGATGTTGAAAAATCTCCCGTCTACATTAGTGAGCACCTAAGTCCGAACAACAGGGCATTACATGCAGCCGCCCGCCTCAAGGTGAAAGAGAGGGGCTACAAATACGTGTGGATCCGAAATGGGCGCATCTACGTCAAGAAAAATGAGGGTTCTGAAAATAAGTTTATAAAAGACTTTGATTCCTTGAGTGTAATAACTTAAATTTTATGTTTATATTTTCTTTTATGTAGGCATGTTATATCTGTGGTACTGTTTGTTAAAATTCACTTACCTTAATATGTATTACCAAAATACCCGAGGACTACGATCAAAAACTAATGAATTTTATCGTAACTTGGCATGTTCCAATTACGATGTGTTGGTGTTAACCGAAACCTGGCTTAATAATTGTATTCTTAGTTATGAACTTTTTGATAAAAGATATAATGTTTTTAGACGTGACAGAGAAGCGACAGGTTTTCACAAAACGAAAGATGGAGGCGGGGTTTTAATCGCTGTTGCTAACAAGTTTATCGCCACAAGACAGTATGCCTGGGAAAGTGAATGCGAGGATTTGTGGGTGACTGTGAACGTGACGCCCAGTTTCAAAATTTCTATCTGTGCAGCGTATCTACCACCCCCAGTACAATATGGTATGATAGAACATTTTATAGATAAATTTAATTTAGTATCAGAAATTAATGAATCTCAAAGTATCTTAATTGGAGATTTCAACTTGAGTGGCATAGACTGGGCGGCTGTAAACGATACCACAGACTCACGTACGCCTTCCACTATGACATCTAATGGTAAAATCAACCAAGCCCTGATAGATTTTGTGCATATTAATAACTTTAAACAGTTTAATAGTATTTCAAATATTAGGCGTAAGGTTTTAGACCTAGTACTTACTGAATACTCACAATGCAGAGTCGAGGAAGCCCATCATAGTCTTGTGAAAATTGATCTATATCACCCTCCTTTAGAAATAGTCTTACAATCTAAATTAGATGATCACTTAAGGTATTGTGACAAGACCACAAGATTAAACTTCAAAAGGGCAAACTATTCTAGTATTAAACATGAACTTAGTAAAATTAACTGGCATGAACTTTTCTATGGTAATGACAACCCCAATACTATGCTTGAGGTATTTTATGGTGCTATTAATGAAATAATTAAGCAATATGTACCCTCAACTACAGTCCAAAATAGTTCACATCCGCCTTGGTTTAATAAAAGTCTTCTGAGAATAATTCGTGAAAAAAATAACTATAGAAAGAGGTATAACAAGTATAAAAACCCAATGGACAAAGTTGCTTTTCGCTCCTGTAGTAAGCAATGTAAAAATTATCACTGGAGTGCTACAATTCTTATATTGTTCATATAGAACAAAAAATTTCGGCCAACCCAAAACTCTTTTGGTCTTACATAAAAACAAAGCGCAGTGTTTCAAAAACTTACCCGGCCACTATGTCTGATGGTTCAGAAACATCAAGTGATGGTGGTGATATTTGTAATATGTTTGGTTCATACTTTTCTAGTGTTTATTCATCATCTAGCCAACCAGTAAGCATGTATGAGGTTACTAGTCATCTTAAGAATGTCGATAATGCTGAATATTTTAGTATAACATATCTTAGCCGCGAAAGGATATTAAAAAAACTTAAATCTTTGGATATCACCAAAGGTCCGGGCTATGACCAAATTCCCCCCAGCTTTATATCAGAATGTGCTGATGAACTTGCGGTACCTTTAGATTTAATTTTTAACAAATCCCTTAGAAGTTGGAATTTTTTCTGACCTGTGGAAACTTGCTAAAGTAGTGCCGATATACAAAGCTGGTGAAAGTAATTTAGTGAGTAAGTACAGACCGATTTCGATTATATCAACTTTAGCTAAGGTTTTCGAATCTTTAATATGTCCGTTAATTCAAAATTACTTCAAAAAGTACGTATCGAACCACCAACACGGCTTTATACCGGGTAGGTCTACCTGTAGCAATTTAGTGTCTTTTATTGAACATATCATTAAAGCAGTCGACTCAAACAGACAAATCGACTCAATCTACACCGATATTAGCAAGGCGTTTGATAAAGTATCTCATGAAATTTTAATTGGGAAGTTAGCTGCATACGGCTTTGCTGGATCTTTTCTTAAATGGCTTTCTTCATACTTAGATGACAGATCATTCTACGTTGTAGCTCATGGACATAAATCTGATACATATAAAATAACTTCCGGCATACCTCAAGGTTCACATCTAGGCCCACTACTATTTGTTATTTTTATAAATGATCTGTCGGGATGTTTAAAAAATTCAGTGCCATTCTTGTTCGCAGATGATTTAAAAATAGTCAAAGTAATAGATTCGGATTTAGATACAGTATTGCTTCAGGAAGATATAAACAATCTTTTAGATTGGTGTAACAGAAATAAGATGCAATTCAACATTAATAAATGCAGCCAAATTACTTTCACCCGAAAACTAAAATATATAGATAAAGCTTACCACATGCATGGTGTTTGTTTGACCAGAAGTGATATTGTTAAAGATCTTGGCGTTATTCTCGATAGAAAACTGACTTTTATACCTCACATTGATACAGCTATTAAAAAGGCGTCGAAAGCGCTTGGTTTTGTAATTCGCAACGCTAAACCTTTCCACAGACCCAAAACTAAAACATTACTGTACAACTGTTTTGTTCGCAGTATTCTTGAATATTGTTCGGTCGTTTGGCGTCCACATTATGCTACGCATACTCTTAGAATAGAACGCATTCAAAAAAGGTTTTTAAATCATCTAGCTTATTCCACTGGTATCGCAAAAAGGACCCCAAGTTACACTGAGCGACTACAAACCTTCAATATCATATCGCTTGAAACACGAAGAGAATCACTCGACCTAATTTTTCTATATAAACTGGTAAATAATTTTATTGACTGCCCTCAATTATTGTCTACAATAAATTTTAATGTCCCTCATAAGTGTCCCCGAAATCCTATCAATCTATTATACCCACCATCACGCAAAACAGTTCTCGGCTTCAACTCCCCAGTACCAAGACTAAGCAGACTTTATAATAAGTTCGACAAACAAGTTGATATGCTTAGTACCAGTTTTTATAAATTTAAGAGCCAGGTTCGCAACAGAACTAATTACTATTAGTTACCTAATTAAATTAAGCTGCGTTAATTATTTATTAAGTTTTATAAACTGTAGTATATATATGTATATTATAACTGTATGTATATTAGTGTTTGTTAGCTGTGTGATTAATTTTATTTTATTTTAAATTACCAAAATTTCACTGAAATATTGTAACATCATTATTTTCTTATAATCTGATCTGAGTTAATACTTAAATCCGAATGTTGTTCGTAAATGCTGTGTTTACCGATTGATATTGTGCACCCATACCTTATTTGTTATGAATGTATTACTTGTAAAATGTGTAACAATTGTAGGTGAACCTATAAATAAATAAATAAAATAAATATATACCTTAATTATTATAATTGGTAAAAAATATTATAGTATTGTCTAACGTCTATTACGGTTATAAATAAAACAAATTGTTGACGACTTAATAACTGACTGCTAGAGGTCTACTTTAGTTTGGATATACAATTTTACCATTTCTCTTAACTTATTTCATTTTTATCATAGAAACAAAGAAAGAAGGCGCATCGGAAATCAAAGGTGAACCTATGGAAGTTGAGGAAGGCGAAGCTAAGGTCAAAGAAGAACCAGCAGAGACGCCGGCCGCCACCGAAGCCGACAAGGAACCTAAAGACGAACCTTCGCCGCAGCCTGGTAAGGAGCAACCTGGTAAGGCTTCCAATCTATGTCACTATATACTCTACCTGAGAAGACCTATCGTTTTTACCGCGAATATACCCGTGCAAATAATATTGTTACGTGCTGGGTTCGACGGATAAGAATGTAAACAATATTACTGACTAAAACACGTTTTATTCAAACACACAATTAAATTTAAAACACAACAAACACTATACTACACTTTTCCACTGTAACTGCTTCAAACTCCGTAGTATATCCGCTTCCGTTCGCTTCGATGAACACTTGACCGCTTACGGTTGTAAACTGACTCGGCAAGCGCTGGCCTTCCCTTTTTATACGCGGTTAAAGCTTTTCTAGTAACGCTATACCCGGTATGTAAACAGTACGATGATTCGAGAAAGTGCCAGCGTTCTCTTTACGCTTCGGTAATCACACTACGTAGTTCCGTAAGATGTCAATAGATGGCGGTGTAATAAATTATTAGACGGAACTGCCGAGTCTTTCCCACAATGCCGAGAGATGGCACTGAGCGTAACAATATTCATATCAATAAACTTAAACGAAATTAAAATATCAATTATATAATAGAGACGATTCGCTCGCTCTTGCGAATGTAAAAAGTATAACAATAAAAACAAAACAATCGCTAGGTATATGGCAAGGCAAACAATAAAATAATAAGCAGTAGATTTGAATTTCAAAATCTGTTACTCCATCCCACCTCATCACTACCAAACTATAGTCTAATGGAGAATTAACATAAGCTAAAAATTCGCATCAGCCTACGAGGATCACGCATTAAAAAAAGATTTAAAGAAGTGGTAACTTTACCTTGGTTATCTTTGGAATATGTTACTGATTTGCCTCTTAACACATTCGCATCCTCATAACTTTTACACGCTTCATATGCCATACCGCCATACATTTTACTGCCCGCTAGCGGGATCCACGGTAATACACATGCGCCGGGGTGAGCCCACAACGTGGGTCCGTGGTATACAGCTGACTCGTAACAAAAAAACCCTCTCGTTATTAGGAGTATGGTCATATATATTTCTTCTAGATATAGGATTCCTGGAAGTATTCTAGTGTAGTTTTCTAGTTAGAATGTACATACATAGAATGTACATACACCTTAGTGTATGTACATTCTAACTAGAAAACTGAGTTTCATATTCTGTAAACATATTCTGAGATTCGGTATTAACATTTTGCGTTTAGCTAATTAAGTTACTACCACGTTTGGTAATATTGTGCTGATCTGAAAAACGAAAAAGTAAAAAGAAAATAAGTAAATAAAAAGATGTGAAAAATGTAGGTTCAGAAATACATTGAAAAATAAACAATTTTAATTGATCTTTCTAAAAAGGTTGACGATTCATGTGTCATGATGAAAGCGAATATAAAAAATTTACTTAAGAAACTAGTTACTGTAAGTGAAAAAAAGAGAATTAATATTACCAAATGTGGTAGTAACTTAATTAGCTAAACGCAAAATGTTAATTCCGAATCTCAGAATATGTGTACAGAATATGAAACTTTGCCAAAGAAAACCAGGGTGTCAACAGACAGCCAGGAAACCTGTGTCTCGCGAGATGAATTACCTGATTCTCAAACTTTTGATGATTTATCCTATTCTAGAGAAATTGATAAATATATCCACAAAAATATCACTATCGCAACAAGAGAAATTGGTACTATGACGGAATACGAAGGTTGCAATTGAGATAATTGAGATAAAATATGAGTGCAGAAAAGCAATTTCAATGTAACGAATATTTTGGGAGAATGGTAGCATTGGAGATGTCGAAGTTTCACTGCAATACACGTTATAATAAGATGAAGTATACATACATACATAGATTCACGCCTGTTTCCCAGAGGGGTAGGCAGAGACTACGGATTTCCATTTGCTACGATCCTGACACACTTCTCTGGCTTCAATCACTTTCATCACACTCCTCATACACGCCCGTCGGTTCAAGGTGCTCTTAACCTGGCCTTTGTCCAGAACGCCTCCGATCTGATCAAGAAACGTTCGCCTAGATCTTCCTCTTGCGACTGTTCCATTCACACTAGCCTTATAAACTTTCTTAGTCAGTTTTTCCTCGTCCATTCTTTCTACATGCCCAAACCAGCTTAACATACCCGTTTCTATTCTTGTCACTATATCCACTTTCATGACGCATCTCTCTCTAATCACACTATTCCTTATTCTATCTTTCAGAGTCACACCACATATATTTCTCAGCGCTCTCATTTCTACAGCATTTATTCTGCTCTCATGCTTCTTTTGCCATACCCAACTTTCACTTCCATACATAAGTGTGGGTACTAATAGTCCTCTATCTATCTAAGATGAAGGAAATATTGGATATTTTAAAGAATAGTACCATTTAAAAATAATTCTTCTGCAAACAATTATATTCAGTCAGTTCACTATAGGAACTTATGACATCAAGAGTTCTTCTAGAAAATCCTACGAAATAATTATTATGTATAAAATAAATACGTGATAAAAATATTCGTATAATTTCAAATCATCAATATTACATTTAAATGAATATAAATTTCAGCTAATAATTGATTAAAATGCCCATTAAGTTGATTTTGTGAATAACATTGAAGTTATTTGCATAATATTATTGTTTACCAGCCCTGTCATACAACCCAGAGGCATCTAGGAAGAAATAAGAAAATTAATAAAACAAATGTTTAAATCTAAAAATCAACACCACCACTAGGAAGATCTGTAAAATAAATATACTGTGGTATTTTATTTTATTGTGTATTTGCAAAGAAAAATGTATTTTAACATGAGCCCTCGACGTGGGTTCCCGGTCTCTCGGATACGGCAATAGTGAGCCCACGACGTGGATCCAAGGCGATGAATGTGTTAATGCTTTCTCACCACGAAATATCCACACTTCCAGGTACATATATAATCAGCTACTACTTTTCGTACCTTGTTTGTGGTATATGTTATTAAGTACTGTAAGTACACTTCACTTGTAGATTGCCTCGTAAATTACATATTTCACAACATTATTGTATACAGAGAAAACCGAAGCTCCGGCGACAGTGGACGCTAAACTACAATCGGCAGCCGCGGCAGCGCTCGCCGCAGCGGCCGTCAAGGCCAAACATCTCGCCGGCGTCGAGGAACGGAAGATCAAGTCACTTGTCGCTCTACTTGTTGAGACGCAGATGAAGAAGTTAGAGATCAAGTTACGGCACTTCGAGGAGCTAGAGGCCACTATGGAGAGGGAACGAGAAGGTATGTAACGTGCTCATTTGTTTAACTTTAGTTCGTTTGGTGTATCTTATTGAAAAGTTGTGATAATATAAAATAATTTAAAAAGATATAATAATTAAATAATAGTACTGGTAAATTTCTATATCATATACATTTCTTGAAAATACACGAACATTTATAACGTTGAAGTAACCATGAATAGCCTTTTAAACCTCATTTCGATATAGTAAATAGTTAGCTGAAATTAAAATACAGTTATTAAAACTTAAAAAAGATGTATTATAATATAATAAGGTAAAACTTGGATTGATCTAATATGTCTTATTTTGTCTAGGTTTGGAGTACCAGCGGCAACAGTTAATTCAAGAGCGACAACAGTTCCACCTGGAGCAACTGAAAGCTGCTGAATTCCGTGCCAGGCATCAAGCGCATCAAAGGTAATAATTATGAATTTTTTAAACTCACAATTAGTCTACAAGCGTCGCCGTTTATTTCTTTGCTCCGAGCAAGGGTAGCATACTTGCTTCAAAAAATGATCCTCGTGTAGGTGTTAAAGATTTTTTTTGTTCTGTGTAGGTTACAAGCGGAGAGCGGCGCCGCGGGTGCGGCAGCGGTGGCCGGCGCTCCGGCGGGCGCGGCCCCCGGCGCCGCCGCGCCCGCGCCCGCCGTGGGCGCCGCGCCCGCGCCCGCCGCCGACGCGGCCGCCGACGCCGCGCCGCCGCCCCACGCCTAGCGCCGGCTGCACGACCTGCTGCTGCACGCGCCCGCCGCGCCCGCCGCGCCCGCCGCGCCCGCCGCGCCCGCCGCCACGGCCTCGCTCGACCGGACGCGCCTCTAACTTATCTCCATACTCGCTTGCTAATTCCACACGACATCTATTACGTTCTTGGCCGGTTACTATTATTCCTAGTGTCGCTGCCCGCAATCTTTTAATAATTCCATCTTGGGTCTTATTATTGATTAAAATAAAAATAAATAAAAGTATTTATTTGACTCAAAAGAAAAATACATTCACAGTGGGTACTACATTATTATTAGATGCTATATAGTATGTATTTCACTAAAGGTACTGATACTACTTACCAAACTAGGCAAGGGCCAAAATTACTTACGTTTACAAGTAATGGTTGTTATCAAACTGCAGCTATGTTTAATCACACAGTATCGCAATAATTTCAACTTATAATTTAGCAAGTTAACACAACGAAATGTAACGGTACATAAATGCGATGAATATTAGTATTATAGATTATTATAAAAGGACAAATCGTTCCATCACCGGCCAGCTTCGAAACGTAGACAAGCGCAACGGCATGACACGAATATTTTATACTTTTCTAGTGGGCGGTAAATTTTTATTTTCATCTAGTACAGCATAACTTAAATCAATAATATTTCAACCGATAGATTTCATGCTATACTTACTTTAAAATAAGACTTAAACTTATTGAGTAGATGCCTCTACCCGTAACTGTTAGTCGTGAATGCGGACCGAGCAATGAAAAATCTTATTCCCCGATTCGGGGATCGCGTTGGTATAAACATAGAAAATAAGTAAATGTTATCATAAGTTTAGAGACTAGAATCATTATTATTAGTACGATTCCGGTTATGTGACACATGGATAATATAATTGAAAGCGCGAATGAAATGATGGTAATATAATTGTATTCTTAGCTATTTAGTAAATTTATAATCCTAGATACCAATATGTGCATAACGTGACGTTATGAAATAAAAAGTATTGAACCTACAGTATTGTTTCATTTCACCGTATCTTTTTGTACCCTGTTATCAACATGTTTACTGTTACTTGCCTTTCCTTTTGCTACAAAACTAAAAATAATCCGATATGCATCCTTTTTCTAATCATTTGATTGCTGCAGTATGTTTTGGCAACACTTGATTCATAGTTCTACAAAGACCTTGTGTGCAGTACTGCACGACAGTGCAGTAAATGTCATTTAAACACGGATCCATAATATTTTTTTTATTGCCTAAAATAGTTTTTACATAATCAAATTATGTTTATAATAATCAGTTTAACATTAACATTTTATACGATCAGTGTTATTGCTACGGAAGATACTCAAGAAGCACAACAGTATTATAGAATTTCTATGGTAAGTTGGGTTATGCCCAACCTATAATGGTATATCGCCACGTCCCATACATCTAGCCATTATTGCGCGCAACTTGAATTTGAATTGTGACCACCGATATTTTCGCGAGTAACCGTGTTTCGTTGATAAAATATTATAATTAAATATAAATAAATCTTCTCTCTTAGCCTTTATTATTCCCAAGTCACTTGGGGTCGGCTTTTCTGGTCTAACCAGATTTGACTGGTATCAGTTGGTATCTACACGGAGCGGCTGCCACCTGACCTCCGAAACCCGAAGGCTAACGATACCCTAAGGCTAGACCAGTGTCAGATTATTAGAGGGTACTGACTTTCCCAATAACGACTGCCATAGCTGTTCATGGCAGCCGGGACCAACGGCTTAACGTGCTCTCCGAGGCACGGAGCAGGCGATAATTGTCAATCAATACACACATAATTTCGAAAAGTCATATAACTTCCGAAAGTCAGAGGTGCGCGACGTGGGTTCGAACCCGAGACCCTCTACATTGCAGTCTGTTGGTCTCCCCACTGAGCTATCGCTGCTACTAATTAAATATATTTTATAATTAAAGCTTACATAAATAATCATATTATTTATAGTTTGTTTAGGGGACAAAAAATTGTGTGATCGCTAAATCATTATTTCGAGTTTGGGTATTCCTTGTGTCGGTGGTTTCAGTGTTTGTAACTTGCTTACGGCACATGAATTATTTATAACGAGAAACGCTATTCTTTTACAATTTGCTATGAAATCCGAATTTTGGCAAGCCATGGTACTTTCTGTATTCTAAGGGTGCTTTAGGGACGACATTATTTACTTAGTTGTGATTTTGGTTAAATGTATATTAGCCATATACATATATACGGATTTATCTGTTCAAAATAACAAAGGATAATATAGTGAATACTCGGATAACGCGTATTACAAACATTCATATTATTAACTCAATGCTCAATTCGAACAATTTTATCTTTAGTACGTAGTAAAAATTAACTCGATGGCACTTACCCTGTTAAGTAAGTATCAGGTGTTTCGTTTTTGCCACTTGAAAATAAGCACAAACTCCAAGCTAGGTTGTTATAGTTGATCTTGTTTCACTTTTTGTAGTTTGCATTGATTTTTAGCCTTACCAGGAGATATAAAGAGAAATGCACCTTTCGTTAACATTTACCGATTGAAACAGCGCGGCAGCGTATGTATTTTAGCTGACAGGAAATTAAGTTAGTACATAAAAAAACATCATTTATTTGCAGTCACATTACTACTACACAGTTATTAATAGTAAAATTTGAATTCACTAAAACCATTCTTCATTACACTCATTTTACACAGAAAATTAAGAATAAATGGCGGGAAAACAAAGGTTTTTTTTAAATTAGTTTTTAATAGTAGGTTTTAAAATCAGCCAGGTCCAAAGACTCCCATATGAAGCGATTACATTAGAAATGAATACACTCAATTTATTTTCAGTAGTAAGGTACAATATTTATGTTGTACTATTAAATAAAATATTACATCAATGTTGTCAGTATTTATTTAATATGTAAGTAGATACTTTCGAGTAAAAGATCTATTTAACTTAATATTGTCTTCTGTTTGCGCGAATATTATTCATTGAAATTAAACAACTATATATATACAGTCTCCCCGTGACCATGGCTGCTGAAAAGCAACCGAAACGTCGGGGAAAGTGTAAAATTAAATTAAATCTAAATAGTTTTAGTAGCTTTAATAATAATTAAATTAGCTTAAAAATGAGTAAAATTTAATAGTAGTAGTAGTGTAACAGTTTTCGAAATAATGTTACAAAGTGTCAAATAAATAACGCGATAAAATCCGTATATAGTTGTTTAATTTCAAAGATCTATTTAAGTGAGATCTTCAATTCATTTGTGTTGTCGCTGTTGCTAGATCGCTTGTGCAAGATTAGAAATACTTTTTTATTAATTAATTACCTGTTTATTTTTTAATCCTTATTAACTTAGTACTGTTATACAATTAGGTATCGTCACATGAGAATCCGGGGAGCCCAGCTTTATTTGTTCATGGAGAAAGTCCGGTATGGGATCCGGAGCTGCAGAGCTTGTATTTTGTAGACGTGCGTGAGAACAAAGTGCATAAACTCGACTATGTGTCGGGGAAGATTACTTCGAAACATATTGGTAAGTTAGTATAATTATACGTTGTATCGTCGCTAACGATTCACGAAATTTTATTTTATTGATTTGTAATCTGAAACGGGCTCCATTGGGATAGAAAGGGATTATCATGTTCAGATTCGTATGTAACTATGCAACTTACACTGCTAACACAAGCCCAATTTAATTGTGATATACTTCGACTGATGTGTGGACCGAATCATCAAAATGGTTAATACACTCAAGTATTTTTATATCTGCATTATTAGCTAAAGTTGTTATAGGTTTACACTATAACTACGTATTGCTAGCTTTTTTTATAACCCCACGTAGTTATCCCCGTTCGTTGGTAGAGGGCATTTCCAGACTGAAAATTTAATTTCAACAAAAATACCCAGAGCACCTTCTGGTAATCGATCCCGGAACCACACCATCAGTATTACATTATGCCTCGGAAGTTATAAGATACTCAAAAAGTGTGCTTGTATGTAGATAAAAATGTTATGATAAAGTTAAAGAAATAGATGGGTTTGAGTGGTCGCTTTGCCACTGCCTCTGCACCGAATGCCCAATGCCGTGGGCTCGATCCCCACACGAGCCACAAAATTGTGTGTTCGACAAAAGTTTTGAATCTGGGTGTTCTTTGGGCCCGTTTGGGCATTATTTCTAGTGAGGACAATTAAATACAGGCAGTACCTACATAGGTGTTCGATTATCAAATAAATGATTAATTAATAATTATTTTAACAAACAGCTAATGAACCTATAAACTACCCTGTTCGGTAAAGTGATTTATTTTTACCAGGTTAAAGGTGACGTTTTACAAGTATAAAATAAATCATATTTAATCTATGCCTACTTATATACAATGCATATATTGTAACAGGATACGGAGAAGTTAATGTGGTGGCGTTAGTATCGGGCTCGCATCGAATACTAATTGCAGTTCGTTCCTCTCTATACCTGCTCGACTGGTCAACTAGCGGCGATGCAGCCTTACGGTTACTCACTACGGTGGACTTGGGTATGCCAGACAACGTGATCAATGAGGGAAAACCAGACGCTGAAGGAAGATTTTGGGCTGGTAAGTAATGCCTTTTTGTAACAAGGATTAAAATATCATCTACGTTCTTCTATAAAATAGGAACAAAATGTACTACAAAACTTCTCTATTATTTTCTGTTCTCTAGAATATTTAGGCAATTTTTGTTAAGGTTCTTAGTAAAATATTTTTGTACTACTGGCGTCCTGAGACAAACATTTCTGTGGCGCTCCCTGTATTTTTTGTGCCTCTACCTAATGATCTAGATTTTCGCAGTAGGATGCTGTGAGTGGCACTGTTACACGAAAAAATTTAATTGTTTCCCGTAGAGAACCTGATGTATCTTACGGATCGCACCATTTCCCAGCAACTACAAATATCATAGCGGATGCCACATAAATGAAACTGAAATATATGTATACCTATTTCTGCAATCATAGCACGGCACAAAACGCGACCTTATAGTCCTTTTTTTACAGGTACTAAAGGTCCTCAAACAGGCGACGATGTGATTGCTGACAAAGGATCTCTGTACGCAATAGAACAAGAAAACTTCATCCAGCCGCACGTTAAAGTTCGGCCGGTGTCCATATCCAACGGGCTTGTGTGGTCTTTAAACAACAGCGTTATGTACTACATAGACTCCACTACGCAGAAAGTCGAGGCTTTCGACTATGACTTGACAAAAGGAGAAATAAGTATACTTAAGCTTTTAAACATTTACTATCATCGATCGGCGGCTTCTCACAAGCCTTGTTACTGACGCGTAATATGTTAGTTAGGTACAGTCAGCATCAGATAGATTTGAGCTTTCTAAGTATTCAAAATTATGTGAAGTAGATCAATTCAATTTTATGTTCGCAGACAAGCCATTCAAATTGTTGTAAGCATCCAGAGTGGTCAAAATATCTTAGCCATCAGTTGTCAATATTGTGTTAGCTGTCAGAGTGTCCATATTATATTTTCGAATAGGTCGTTCAATGGTATCTATGCATTCATACTAATCAAAAATATCTTTACATTTGAGAAAATTCAACGTTAATACCCGTAGCTAGCAGTATATTTTGGAGTAAAATTGTTAATAATAAATGTTTTGCTTTCCTTTTTTCCTTGAATACCCATCTCGTTAATTTCTTGCATGACGTAACTGGCATGTCTTTTGTTTCGAATAATTCTTGGAAAAAGAAATATAGTTTAGTACTCTAACATCATATAATTAACATAATGAGTAAAAGGAGTATGGATGCAGGTATTTGAATGAGATAGAACAATTTGAATTTTCTTTGAAACGGAAACTTTTTAAGGAAAAACGCCATAATGCTCTAAGTTATAATTTTATGTAGCGGAATGATGTGTCATGTTGTTGTCTCACAGCTGTGTAATATATTTATAAACTTACTTACTTATCTATACTAATATTATAAAGCTGAAGAGTTTGTTTGTTTGTTTGGTTGAACGCACTAATCATAGGAACTACTGGTTAGATTTGAAAAAATATTTTAGTATTGCCTATTTATCGAGGAAGGTTATAGGCTATATAAAATCACGCTACGACCCATGGGTGCGGCGCAGTAATCATAAACGCGGGTGAAACCGCGGGTACAGCTAGTTATTATATACTTTTAAAGGGAAAAGTAATAAACGAAAAAAAAACAAGTTTTCTGAACTATACCGTGAGATATATCAAATAAAAGGGCGACTACGGCTATCCTCTATAATAATTATACTTATAATACTTTAAATTTAAATATACAAATTATCTACTTACTACACGGTAATTAATAGTATAAAGCGTTAGTAGATAATTATATTAGACAAGAATTATTTTGCTTGTTTTCTACTTTTTAGACTGCGATTTTATCTATAGTTGGGTTTTAGTTTAAACTTATTTTTTATGATATTTATACAGTCAGTTTAAATAAAACATGTCATGTCTACTACATTACATATTGCACTAGTATCAATTTCAGTCATTTGTTTTTTTGTTTTTGAGTAGCCATAATGCTCATCCAATTTTTTAACAGTAGGTACTATGTGTGACCTTAGTTTTTAGGAACAATACTCAAACCAAGATTGAAGCCAGCCTTAATGACGATGACTTTTGATTAGTATGAATGCATAGATACCATTGAAGGACCTATTCAAAAATATTAATATGGACATCCTGACAGCTAACACAATATTGACAACTGATAGCTAAGATATTTTGACCACTCTGAATGCTTACAACAATTTGAATGCCATGTCTGCGAACATAAAATTAAATTAGCATGTTTCCTCGGTAGATTTAAAAAAGATCCGCCAGAGGCAGCATTAGTTACACGTGTTTTGATATTTTATTTCATTATATTTAATAGTGTAGCATAAATTCTTTGAATTTTTCACTTTATCTACATCAAAAGGAGAACAGCTTTTCAATGCATGAAACGAGCTTATCATCTTCAAATATCAAACCATCAGGACTACATCCCAAACCTGGAAATAATTTGTTGACAATTGAGGCTATATTTTTAAACAATAAATTATTATCAATTTTATAATCAATTATTGTATTAGCTTCATTTGTGCGTCCATATACTATCTATATCTGTTTATGCACCATAACTTCTTATTTATCAAATTTGTCAAATCTGAACACGTGAATTTTATTTTGCATTCTGTTGCTGTGATTCTCATCTGCCTTTCGATTATCCACTTCAAACTATTTTGCTCTGCATCAATTTCAACCGCTCCAGATTCGACTGGAGTTAAGTTCAGTGTTAACTAGTTAATTTTTAATTTTAATATAAATTTTTCATCAGGTGTCAAGTAATAGTTTTCTTTTATTCTCAATAACGTATTCCACATGTAGTTATTTTCTTTTTTACTCTGAATTATTTTTACGAATCTACATGTGAGCTGTTCTTAATCTTGATCATTAATTATATTTTTATTTTGTTTATAATTGACATTCGATTTCTTAGGACGTTTACGTTTTGTAGGATAGCTGGCTGTTAAAATACTGTCTGGATTATTGTCCGACTTTTTACAGTTGTTCCACTCTTTTAATTTAGATGTATAAGTCAGAGCATCATAACCGTAGCGTACGGTTCGTATCTTCAAGTTTTTAAAGTACAGCAATGATATGGGAACAGTTTTTCGATGCATATGCTGGACACTGACACTGAGCATTTATAATTTTGCTATTATTATTACCAAGAGCTATGCTTATTTTATAAGTTACAGTAGCTCTGAAAGAAGATTGCAACTGCTCTTAAGTAATAGTTCTCATCAATCGCATTATTTTCTATATTTAAAACAAAATCACTTAAAAATGATTTCCTCTTTGCAGTGCTTTTGAATTTCCATAGTTAGGAAGACATTCATCATCATCATCAGATAAGGTTTCATTTAGGTTCAAAGTATTATCAATAGTACCAGAAGTTATATAATTATACATTGTAGCATAACAGAAAGTACGAAAAATAGTACGGGATGGGAAAATTGTCCAATTTGAAGAAAGAGAAGTGCAGAATGTTTGTGGAACTTGATTGAGTAATTTCATGCGCTTCTGCTTATACCCTAAATATTTACTACCATCGTTTCCGATATTTTTTTTATGATTGCCTTTCTCAATGCTTTCTTCAATTTTTTATTTAAAAAAGCAAGCAAGCATTAACAATAGTATAAATATATATTATATATATCGTATAAAATATTTAAATCGCTGACAACCAATAAAACGAACTGTCAACGACAACTAACCTTTCTATGAGTACATTTTTGTTACGTGAAATTGGTAAACCACGGCATGCAAGCCATCGTTTTAAATCCCGGACCAGTTGATCTTAAATTTTTGCAAATTTCAATTGTGCTCCGGGTACATCATCTTCCGTTAATTCCATATTTACAATGTACGTTTAACGTTAAGACTGTCAATAGGGAAATCAAAACACGTGTAACCCCCCACTAGTGCTGCCACTGGCGGATCGTTTTTAAATCTTCCGAGGAAACAGGCTAATTGATGTTCTTCACATCATTTTGACTACTTAGAAAGCTCAAATCTATCTGATGCTGACTGTACTTAGAAGTCAAGAAGTGTATATTTGTTAATGGATAAATTGTGTTAATCGAAAAACAGTAAGCAAATATCATAAGCGACATTTTTAGCTCGTAAAGACCTAACAATGCAGTTTTCAAACTTTCTTGTTTCTATAGTAAGTATGTTTCTATCTCAATATATTTCCATACCTTTGTTGTATTTTTTAAAGGCATGTACTTAATATATACCATTGCTAATATTTTTAAATCATCCTTCCATTTTTTGGATGTTTAAGCTTACCGTTTCGAAATATGCTTCTAACAAGTATATTTTTAAACTGTTAGTTAGATATACTGAATTTCTTTACCGCATATGATCATCATAGGTGATCATAGTGCTTGTGCCACGAATATTCAAGTGAATTAGGTCTCCTTGTCTCTCTTTTTAAAACATGTTTTTATTTTAGGTGGGCGAAGAACAATTATAGATGTATCTAACTATGGGTACGAAGATGCGATTCCTGACGGCATGACTATCGACAACCACGGGAACTTATGGGTCGCTCTTATGTTTGGTGGCACTGTATGTATAACTTTATATGTTTGTCACGGTAAAATATTTTCATAATCAAACATTTCTGATTTGTACTTGGGCAAATATCGATAGAATAGACTTTGCGATTCTCGGTTAATATATCGAAAATAAATACATGAATTATTTAGGTACTAGCAAACAAAACAAAAAGTTTAATTGGTAAATACCTAGGGCGTTCACCTACATATTTTCATTTTTGTAGCAAAGGCCCATAATAAGTTCTGCGTCCCTTAAAATGGGGACCTTAAGGCACTTTTAAGCCCACCAGACATACATACAGACAGCGGAGGCGTAGCAGTGCCGGGTGCGTTTTTGTTGTATTGTTCGAATTAGTATGAAACATGAAACATTACACACATGACCTGGAGCAATCGTATGTGTAGTGTTTATATATACTAACTGGCATACTATATATACTAATTGGCAAAATACAAAAAAACCTTCACCGTTGCCGCTCCGCCTTCGCTGTCTGTGTGCACCACACACAGACAGCGGAGGCTTTAGTAATAGACGCCGATGCCTCCTAAACTTTACTTTTATTTTATTAACATCAAACGCAACTTCAGGAGTAACATTCGCATGATGTTTGTATTTTCGCAGGTGCTACACGTAGACCCTGACACAAGGCAAGTAATATTCGGATACAAGCTGCCGGTCTCCCGCGTGACATCAGTTTGCTGGGGTGGGCCTAACCTGGACGAGTTATTCGTCACTACAGCCCGCGACAGTTTAGACGCGACGCTTGAACCACTCGGAGGTGCAATCTTCACAATACGGGGCACAGGTAGCCGCGGCGTCCAACCAAATATGTTCCGGTTCGACAACGCAGACTTCTATTAATTTTAAAATCATTATATAATGTTGTACATTTTGTGAAAATAAAATATTATTTATTAGAATTATTTTTATTATTTGAGACTGATAGATTATTACAAATATCTGAAAATTATAACCCTAGCAGCGCGACTTACATTTATTTAATAAGTACCTAGGTACATACGTACATTCAAAGTGCGAACTTTTAATTTTCAAGTAGTTACGCTAATTGGGATTAGCTATCTAGTTTTACCAGCAAAAACAAATTTATAGCATAAAAACGAAGTTAAACTCCGAAGAAAATGGTAAAATTTTGCAATATAGCAATATACCTACTACATCGTTACGAAAATGCATCACTTCTATCTAAGCCGGTTCTTGATGATAATACGTTTATTAGCAAAAATATCGATGATAATATCTTGAATATAATTTTAACTATAAATCACGGAACATAGAAGAATAGGTTACATTATAGAGTAGGGTAGACATTTTGTACACTCCGTACACACTCTCTGTACACTCTAACGTGTACCTACTACAAATAAACAAGATATAATTATGATTACCTTACACCTTCAAGGTACATTGCCCTGGATAATCTATTACTAACTCCGCTACATAATAGTTTTAATTTACACATTCGTACGCCATTCTTTTTTAATTAGTGTCCACACACATAACCCGAATTACGTAATCAATATTTCGATTCATTCCACTGATATTTTCATTATTAGGTATGAACTAATTATTACTAATGATCTCCTTCATGGCTTAATACACCATACACGGTAGGATCGTTGAAATAGTGAACAATCAGAGGTAAAAAGGTGTTGAAGAACATCAGTGAATATGAACGTGTTTAAAAATGTTCAACTTGCCATCTCTTTTTTATATTGTGTTATACCTATGATATCTACAGTTTATGTAAGTGATGCAAATGTTAGTAAGGAGTATGATAAATATTTAATTAATGAAATCAAGCGATCAGATTCCGTGGTAACCAAAGCACAGGAGGCAAGCAAAGGTCCATGGGCGGAATCGTCCCCACCCAACAACGAAAATGAAATGTAGCTCAATTGAGATATTTTGGCAAAATATTTTTTTACGGACGATGCCCAAACGCATTGGGTTCTTATAGTATCTAACGTTTAAACAAATATTTACGTATTATTTCGTTTACGTTTTATTGACGAGTAATCGTAAAATACCTACTTATTTATCTATTTATTAGTGCACAGCGGTGGCGCATGCACATAAAGATAAGCAGTTACAAAATACCCCGCCTCCCGACCCACGCTCCTGCGCTCGCGACGTTATCGCCAGGCAGGTTTCACTGCAAAATATTTATAATATGTAGACTCTGCTTACATTTATACATTTATTTCATATTAGATTGCCATTTTATACTTGGGACGACCATTGGGCGATGACTAATAATAATAATAAGTACTTACACCAATTACCTAGCCCCAAACTAAACAGAGCTTGTACTATGAGTACTATGTAACGAAACTTGTATAAATATATATTTTAATATGTTTTACATATTTTAATATACAGGGTAATTTTGAAATCGTGTAATTCCTTTTAACCACGCATTCTACTGGTGCTAACTTACAAGTGTAAAATGAAAATATACGTTAATTACAAATTGGTTTTTATTGATATTCCCGCTGATTTATGAATATATATATAAAAACAAAAATTTTAATCTAATAGTGGAATCTTTAGGAACACGTTGATATCATTTCCATTTGTGTTGGTAGGTGGGGACGGAGCTCATACATTTTTACCCATGGTCCATTATTTCGTGTAGGTCAAATCAGGCTCAGTTTTAAATGGTCTTCGGATTAACACATTAAAGAGCCAAATGTAGGTTATCGATGTTTATTGTTAAGAAAAGATAATACAGTAAAATATTACAAAATTTTGTATTTTTGGAATGAGTATATGACTCATCTTTCGTCAATTACAAAAGCACCACTAAGCTATTAGGTACGGCACAGACCTCTAGTGTCGCTCATGTCTATTATACAGAAATTTAAGCATAACATAGGTAAGATAATTTCATTAAAAAGAGATCTATGATACCTACATTTTCATTGTTTCATAGTTTTCATTTAGTGATCGAGTGGGTCGTCATTTTTACCCATGACGTGAACAAAGCATTATGTGACTACGTGGCAATTAAAGTTGATAGCCATCTTTCTACTCGTTGCACCGACCTATTTAATAGGTTTAGCAAAAACTTTACACAACTAACCTACCCATAGGAAGGTGGATGGGATATATTTTTTATTCTGATGGCTTATTACTCAATCTTCCATTCTCTAATTCGTTAGTTAAAGCAAAAATCGTCGATCGATAATCTCTTTTTTAATATTTGTTTCTACAGGTAAAGTACCTAACAGAACATAATGAACACTTCAACGTATTCGAATACACGAACCTCACGTTCACACACGCAGAGAGCCCCGTGTGGGACCCTGACACCAACACGCTGTTCTGGGTGGATGTGCACAACCAAAACGTGCATTCCTTACATTATTATACTAGGAAACATAAAGTTAAACATATTCGTAAGTAACACAATATCAATAAATGATCACGTACACTAAACCTGTAACTAAAAAAGTGCGGTCTATCTAACGGATAATTTCTACATACTGGACCACACATTTTCACATTTTCATTGCTCTCTATGTACATACATACATACATAGATTCACGCCTGTTTCCCAGAAGGGTAGGCAGAGACTACGGATTTCCATTTGTTACGATCCTGACACACATCTCTGGCTTCATTCACGTTCATCACATTCCTCACACACGCTCACCTGTTTAAGGTGCTCTTAACCTGGCCTTTGTCCAGAACGTTTCCGAACTGGTCAAGAAACGCCTAGGTCTGCCTTTTGCGACTGTTCCTTTCACACTAGCCTTATAAACTTTCTTAGTCAGTCTTTTCACGTCCATTATTTCTACATGCCCAAACTAGCTTAACATACCCTTTTCTATTCTTGTCACTATATCCACTTTCATGCCGCATCTCTCTAACCACGCTATTCTTTATTCTATAGCGTCACCCCACATATGTCTCTCAGCGCTCTCATTTCTATAGCATTTATTCTGCTCACATGCTTCTTTTGCCGTACCCAACTTTCATAAGTGTAGGCACTTATACTCCTCTATGCACAGCCAAACGTGCCTTTTCAGATACATTTCGACTGTTCATAAAAGCACGTAGAGCCCATTCACTTTATTGCCAGCAATCGTTCTCCTTTCAATATCTCTCTCATGTTTACCAACCATTGTAAACAAATTATCTAAATATACAAACTCTTTCACTTGCTCCACTTGTTCTCTATTAATCATAATATTACACATCGTCATGCACTCCTCCTTTTCAAATACCATTACTTTCGTCTTGCTTACATTCATTTTCATTCCTTTACACTTAAAAGCACCATGCATAATATTCACCATCGCCCGCAACTCTTCTGCCGATGACGCAAGTATTACTTGGTCGGCTGCATAAAGAAGACATTTGACAAGTAACTAATTAATTCCCATTCGCAATATTTTAAATCTTTCAAACAATTGTCCATGTATAGGTTAAACAGCCAGGGTGACGCTACACATCCTTGTCTAACACCTTTTTCGATACTAAACCATTCTGTGTAGGTGCCATTTATCCTAACACAAGCTCTGGAATCGTTATGACATTTTAGAGCTCGCGTGAGGTTGCTATTTACTCCCTACATGGACAGTACCGACCAAACTTCATTACTCACCACTTTAGCAAAAGCCTTTACCAGATCCACGAATGCGCAATAGACCTTTTGACCTTTGGCCAAAACTTTCTCGGCTTTTTTCTTTTTCGTGTGGTTAGTGGCTAATCTGTTGTCAGGAGTTGTTTAAGCCGTCCGTTGGCCTCTGACATGGCTTAACGTTTGCTGTCAATTTGGCAACAACCTGGACCGACTTTTAACGTGCCCTCCGAAGCACGGAGACGCTCGGATGAAATACCACTAAGCGGTCACCCATCTATAGACTGACCACACCCAACGTTGCCTAATCTCGCTAATCGTTTACCGATCAGTGAGTGCAACTGGCTATGAGATATCGGCTATACTCCGTAAGGAAAATACCTGATCCGTACATCCCATACGAAATCCCGTTTGTACATCCCATATTTTCTCGTCGGTTACTTTCACAATGCTTTCAATTAACACTTTCGCATACAATTTACTGTCGACCCTAAGCAAACTTATGCCTCTATTGCTTTTGCAATCTTGCTGTGAGCCTTTTCCCTTGTATACCTATTGCTCTCTATGTATTTCAATATAAGGGGCCATCCACAAATTACGTCACACCAATTTCATGATTTTTTGCCTCTTCCCCGTCCTTGTCACAGATGATCACATTTGTGAGACTCCCACCTCCCTAGTGTAACGTAACATATTTTGCAGCTTTACATCTAGAAATTATGAATCTAAAACAGCAGTTCCAAAATTAGTTTTATTTCCATTTAGGAATTCCCACTTTCCCGTGCGTAGAGTGGGGTATTACTGCACTTAGATAAATTACATTTTGAAATGTGACGTTAAGAAATTCAGGACCTCTCTTATCCTATGCCACACTACGTCCTCCCCCCTCCCTCCCCCTTAAAGCGGGGCATAATTTATGGACGACCCCTAACATACAGCGCTGTAGGTATACAATTGCATTCGAATTAAATTCGAATATATTGACAACGAATATAGTATTGTCAGTATATTATATATAATAAGTATATAAATAATTACGTTGCGTCCGTGACCATACAAAATATAATAAATCGCGTTATACACTACTATGTTCGAATATTATTCGAATGCAATTATACGCATCGCACACCTCGACTCGTCTGATCATAAGCATGTCTTATATTAAAAAAACGCCAATACCGAAAGCCAAACATGTCAAGTGCGTCGTAAAAGGACATACTATTTAGGATACTTAGGTACCTATTATTTTATTTAAGGATACGGTGAAGTGAATATTGTAATGCCAATTAAGAACAGTGGTCGGCTCTTAGTGGCAGTCAGATCCGAATTGTTCCTTCTGGACTGGTACAAACCAGGTGACGCCGCACTGAGGCTCGTCGCCCTGTTTGACGAGGGTTTACCTGATAATATACTAAACGAAGGAAAAGCTGATGCACTTGGTAGATTTTGGGGAGGTAAGTATTTTATGTTGTATTCATGATCTTACTATATAATGCGAGCCGACACATCACCTTGACGTTGTAATGAGGCTAAAATTAACTTCTTAGAGTACAGGGACATAAGCTTTCGGTTAGAAATATATAATATTTAATTTTCTTAATATCTTCAGATTAGCCAGCTAGCTAACTCTATTGATAAAACTCAAAAACTTTGGGTAGGTAGTCCTTGTAGATGCATAGCTAGCTTCCTTTTTAATCAATAAACTAAATTTTGTAATCACATTCATGATTGAGAAAAAGCATTTGATATGTTAAATACTTAATAGGTACGGAACTGTGCGATATTTCGTAACGAGCAACTATAAATTCATAATTAAACACTTCATTGTATGTTTTAAAGGGACTAAAGGCCGTCAAGACGGTAACATAGTAGCACTTGACGAAGGCACATTGTACAGTTTGGAGGCGCCGAATTTCGTCCCACGAGTCCACGTAAAACCAGTGACGATATCTAACGGCCTCGTGTGGTCACTCAACAACACGGTCATGTATTACATAGACTCTAACACACGCAAGGTTGAAGCTTTCGACTTTGTTTTGGAGAAAGGACGCTTAAGTAAGATTTTTTCATATTACTTTTTTGCCAAGGTGGCACACAGCTATATGATGCTGTAAGTGATTACTGTAGCTATGTACTTGCAACCCTGAAAGAAAATGTTGTGCGTTGCCAGCCTAACAAAAAGAGTCGTGCTGCTAAAATCACACTACTCTCCTATTGATCCCACAGTCTCCTCAAGGAGTCTGTGACATGATACAACAGCTGTTCTGGTAAGATCTTCTTCAAGGCTTACAAATTTTTTAGTAGGCAGCCATAGTTTGGATAAGCCCAGATCTCAGTCGAGGTTCTGCCGTGCCCTGCCATTAATATTTTCTTTATTGATTTTAATACCTACTTAAAATTAGTTTGCACAGTAAAACTTATTCTGTTAAAAAGAGAGCTTACCCTGTTCTTTTTAAAAGAACAGTAGTTATTCATTCACTTTGACTATTCGCAGGTAATCGCCGCACTATTCTGGATGTAAGTGAAGGTTGGCCAGATTCAGTCATACCAGACGGGATGACTATCGATAAAGACGGCTTGCTGTGGGTCGCTCTTATGTTTGAAGGATGTGTAAGTCATAAGTTGATAAACTTTAAAAGTCACTTTTATCATACCGAAAATGGGCACAATTTTTATTTGATGATCGATCTACCTAGTTTCTATAGTTATGACGTGAAGAAATAAGTAAAGCTTGTATAATATTTATGACTATTAGGATTGCGCTCAGGCTCAAATACTATAATTTAATAGGGAATTTGCCCTGAACAGGTAATTCGCATTGATCCAGACAGACGGCAAGTATTGGAGAGATACAAACTGCCTGTATCTCGGACCACATCTATGACGTGGGCGGGTCCGGAACTTGACACCCTTGTGGTGACTACGTCACGAAGAAATATGGACATCACTACGTTACGTAACGAGCCATTATCCGGCTCCTTGTTTATACTACATCGAATGGGAACTAAAGGAGTTCCTGACTATAAGTTTGTCTTTCCTAAAGCTGACGACTATTGATACAATAATAATATTGGAACAAAATATTACGGACAATATAGTGCAATGAGTCGGATTTAAGTTGAGCCTGAATTTGGGCTATTTTAACCAGCGATGTGCGATTGTTTTGGCGATAAGACTAAATGATTCGATAGTTTTATGACACCGAACCCGCCGCTGATTATTTTTCGAATCCTTATTGACTATTTGAACACAATTTGATAATTCATAGACGACAACACAATACAATATTTCGAGCTTTTTTATTATTTTAGCTTGCGTCGTAAAAATGCCGTGATTCGAATTGGTACCAGTGTACATTTCTAATACGTAATGAAATATCCATGAACATCGACGAAAATGCATTCGAATATCAACTCTAGTATTAGTAGGTATTTCGCATTAGTTGAAAATTCTAATGATACCAATTATTATTTACCTACCCATAATAATTGATTATCGTACATCGCTTTTCTCGATCTATAATTGGCTCCTATCTGTATTCGAATATTCGTCTGTTATAAATATGGGCTTGTGGTTGGTTACGTAGCTCGGTTTCAGTATTATAATAAATCTTTAGTATAGTCATGGTTACCATAAAGTATATATACTATAATATACTTTAGAATATAGCTGAATGTTTTCTTTATAAGTATATCAAGTAATTCTAAATAGTACCTACACTGGATTTGTAAACAATTTGTAAATAATTTTAATGACATGATGATAAGATAGGGATCACTATTGTAAAAATATTAGAATGCTGATCATCAAGCAAATATTTATATAACATGTCCATGTTATAGGTCAAGTAAGACAAAGTTGGAACTATATTGCAGCAGGACCGTTCCTTGATCTCCTCAAGTAATAAAATGAGCGTTTTATATGCAAAGAGACATTATAACTTTTTTAACAAATAATTGTATTTTAGTAATTAAGCATTATTTGATAGATGTACGCTGTCACTTTATAATGTATTATAAGTTTAATAAAATGTGATTTTATAATTGTAAGGTACTGATAATTAGGATCGAAAATAAAGCCATTATATGCTTATTAATGAAATAATTTATTAGAGCACATGAATATAACCAGAGTAATGTAACAAGAGACTGTTTAACATTTTAAACTCTATCAATAAATAACATCTAAACAACATAACATCACATGACAACAGCGACGAGATGACTACGAACTGTGACCTTCCCGGACAACAACTTGTGTGACCATTATTGCGAAATATTCACTTACTTACAATTTAGGTATTCAAAATGTGCGACATTTAAATGTTATGAAAATGAATGTCGCTAAAATGTTAAAATTACATTCAAAAGATTTCTTCAATCTTAAAATTTCTGAAAGTTATTACAGAAAATATTTTAAAGATGCGATAGTTGCGTAAACTGTACAACGCTACTTAATAAATACATATAATTAATATATTGTTTGCATGTGTTACGTTAACTTTGTTTATTTAGGCACATTGTTTTTATATAATAAAAGTAATATTTTAACTAATTAATGAACGATAAAAAGCTCTAAACGACAACATGTTTATACAATATGTAACTTAAACAGTTAAAGATTTTATAGTGATAAAATCCCTCAAGACTGAGGTATAAAAAGGTTTTATAAACGGGAAGCCGAATAACAGAGGTACATGTAGAACAAAACTTGTTTCGACAAATAGTCTTGTTCCATAGTTTCGATAAATAAAGCGATTCTCACACACATCTCAACAGTACAATACACTCTGTATTAAAATATCTATCAATAGAGATTCGTAGTATTGAAACAGGAACAGTTAACATTTCAGAGAAAATTTAAGAGAGCTTTTGATAATCTCACGAACATTGTTCATAACCACAACACGCCTTAAATTAATTGACGTTAGCTAACTACCTAGTTCGCTTCTTTACAAGATACTGAATCAAATCTATACTATGAACGGATATTTTACAGCACATTCAAACATTAGACTATATAGACTAACCGCTATCCGATATAAGAGCACTGGCAGTGGTGTGGCTGTTCATACTAAGTGCTACGATACATTCTCGCTACGTCCCAATAATGTTATTAAAATGGCACACAGGCGAACTGTCACACAAACCATATGTTTTGATAGAGCCATTTCTAACGTGTTTGTGAATGTCAACGGCGTACAAATCTGCCATATATATTTAAGTTTATTTTAACATAAGTATTATTATCCCGGAAAACATTAAATCACGAACTACCCGCCTGCGAATCGATGATGTATAGATATACTACACTTTAACGTTTTGCGAAATAATTAAACGGTACAAGGTCGATGTTCATGTGCTATCTAAGTTTAAGGCCACGCCATCTAAGTTTGGCGAGAGATTAATTATAATTTAATTAACCTACCGCAAAACAGATCATTGCCCAACAGAGCTCATATACATATACGTGTACAATTCTAACTTTTATATTAACTTGTTATTGCAGATGAACTTACGCGCATGTAATAAACATATTACGATAAACGTAGTCATATAAAATCTTTCGTCCTTTTCAATCTCTAAACATATCTCAAAGCAAGGAACTTACACATACAGGATAATTTCGTTTTAGAAACTTTATGTCCATTGTGTTTCTCTATAAAAGTTCAAATCCTTTCTTTTTTAGATAATGTGGACATTTCGCCTGTGGCATTTCTCTTAGTAATCGTATACGTATTCAAATTCAGCAATCCAGTGAACACACCAATAACTTACGCGTTAATTATTCCTATATTTTAATGTTATAACGATATTGAAGTTAAAGTACATATTTGTGCCTTAACACCCTACGGTAGGTACGCGGATATCGCTAGGATATGGATACTCACTTCGCCTACACTCGATCCAATCTGGTCGAATTGTGAGATCGTCGCTATAATTATGTTGAAGTGAGGCAAAAGTATCGCTTTCCCACTTCATCATATAAAGGCGTCTCTCTCACCAAATGACCAGATCAGATGATGGTTAGCTAGTTCTACACTCGTATCCCGTATCATAAATATTTGTCTACCTACTTTTACATTTTATTTAATTTCTAACATTGATAATATTCCGTCGCATAAATTCCTTCATTATATTATAAGTAAACTTTAAGAAATCTTTTTAACGAAGATAATATTATTATGATTGTATTAATTTATAATAAGGAATATTTAATTAAAGCTACCCGACAAAATTCCACCCGTGAATACTCTAAACAACAAATATTGAGACAAGTAGATAACGCAAATTGGCCAAAAATGTGAAATGTCAGCGCTACGCAGGTTTTACGCTGTTTCCCTGAAAAGTTCTTGATGTAATACACGTATCTAGATAAAATACTTACTTATATCAATAAATAGATAATATCCAAATACCCCACATATCAAAATGTGAAACACAAAGTTTAGTGTAATACCACTTAGACTTACAAAAGTGCATTGCAGTGCAATTCTATAGTAACCGCTTCCCTCAACACTAGTACCGTTGCGAAAGCGTCTGCTTTTCCGAATTGTGAATTATGTTAAAGAACGTCATTGCGCTGTAAATCACGGGACAAAGATAAGTAACTGGTTACCGAATTAACTTTTTAAATGACCTTTGTGTAATAAACAGAAAGTTAGCTTATTAAAATAACGGTAGTTCCGTAAGCGTACAATTCAAAATCTGAGCGTGGCCCGCTTCACAATAAGTTTCCATACAATTTGACCAACTTGCGGTATCTTCTATATCCTATATTAATAACCGGTCGTATACCGCCGGCTCGCATACCAGCCGGCAGATTTGTACCCGTCGTAGGCCGGTGGCTCGCATGCGAGCCACCAAATTGGCGCCAAAACGCCGCGCGCCGCCTTCGCTTTAGCTTAAGCTAACGTAAAACCAATTTGGTGGCTCGCATGCGAGCCACCGGCCTACGACGGGTACAAATCTGCCGGCTGGTATGCGAGCCGGCGGTATACGACCGGATAAGGCGTGTGATTGCATTCGAATCATCTCCGATTAAAGTTAAGCACAACGCGATGTCCATTGTACATAACCTTGAACGCAACAAACGTACTATACTATATCAAGTACAGTATTGTCAATACATTCGAAAATTATTCGAATACACACATCACTCTCACATACCTATGTTCTAAACTGTTACTTGGTTATAATTTTTATACTCACTACATTGGTGTTTACTGGACCGATATAAAATCACACAAATCGCATAACCCTTTATCCAAAACACCACCACCGCTTTACTTTCCATTGCCAACAAATAATACAACAATAATAAAATGAGCAACGAAGGACGTTTTAAGTCTGAATAAATATATAATAACTTATAAATAAATAACATTACATATTGCAATGATACTTTGGTACATCACTAAGGCTTGGTTTATACAGAAGCGATTTGTGATGCAGCAGTGACGGTCAGTATAGCGGTGAGTTGGTGCCAGATTACTTTACGTGCCTAGATTCACGTTTGTAAATACCCGAAGTTTCAAACATAATATGTATTTCGCTGACATTTTGACAGTTATATTATAAACCACATGTATAATATGCGAGCATATTGCCATCTGCGTGGCATTATTCCAGTACACGTGCTGCCACTGAATTTCCTAACAGAAAACCCTAAGAGCCAGACCATTTTGGGATAATCATGATAGGGTACGAACACAAGCGTATACTTATCGTCACGAGATCAATAAGGCTGTAATGCTATTCACACCATATAAGTGTTCTAAGGACTCATTCGTCCGTGCCATGTTTCCGCCAATCGTAGAATCATCAATGGTCTGTATAAACCAGGCCTTAATTTGAGATTGCTATGCAACCCCTTAGTTTAATTATCAAATAATTTTCAAGCGTTTATTTCAAAAATAAACAAAGCTTAATTAATAATTCAAATATACATATAAACATTATTTATCACAATTTAATATACCTTTAATATTGCGCTACATAGTCGTAACTAATATTATATCACCGAATAATTATTGGAATTATAATTTAATATAGATAATTAAATAATTATATCGATTTGAGATAATTCCTTCTCGTAGTTCTTAAATCGTTTCGGACAGTTCGATTTCAATTATCACGTTATACATATTTCTAGTGATCATACACTACCCCTAAAGCTAGGGTTTCAAATGATACCTGTGCCGTCATATAGCGTCGGATGACGGCACTGAAATCCGACCGATGACTATACAAACGTGACTTCATAGTGTATTTTTGTGTGCGTCATATTACGGTCGCTTCATGACGGCACCGATATTTTAGGAAACCTAGCTTAACTCGATGTCATCCAAAAATGTTACAAGAGACAAAATCAGAAGTCCACAAACTTATATGTGGCTAGCTCACTTAATACTTTATCCCTAATACGCAATGACTAGAGAGAGATAGTCTATGTTCAAAATACAACAGTTAACATTTTATAAATATCTATAAGATCGCTACTACTACAAAACCTTATAGGAAGTTGTTTACAACCGCCTTTATTCGTCAAAAGATCAAATAGTCTGTACAATTATGTGATTAAACAACTTCTTAGAGGTTTAGGTGTAAAGTTTATTAGGTAGATCTACTTGCTACTGTGCTTGAGGGGTTTGAGGGATGAGTTTGGGCGCGATAAGTCCGGTCATGATGTCGAAGGAGTTCCCGTTGGGCTCGACACGCACGTCACCCGATGATGTCCGCACGACGAGCCAACCTGCCTCGTCCAGACCGCGGATGGTCCCTTCCACTGGACTTGAGGTCGCCTCGCTTTGAACGCGGATCGATTCGTCACTACAACAAAACTTTTATTGTTAATAAGACGAATGAATGCGGTATATTTGCCAGTTCTCATTGAGGCTGATGTTTTGACAAAGCCTGGGTGTATCCCAACAACAAAATTACCAAACGATGCACAACGATCTGCAATTCTCTACAAAATATATTTAAAATATGTCATGTATACCTACCTACCTAGTCTTGCCATAAATATTATTACAAGGAAAAATCTTTTTATTTTCTATGGCATAAAACATTCATTACTGTAATGTGTTTTAATTTATACATTAATTTAATAACATTAAATACATATGAAGCTCATTCAAAATAAAACATTTAAAGGACTGTATTAAAGCCAATGGACATCCCATTGGCTTTAATACAGTCCTTTAAATGTGGAGGCCAGTTATCAATAGGACCACGCAATCTCTCCATGGGAAAATTCTTCGCTGCCAATCTTATGGATTGATTGTTTTAGGGACTCCAAATTATCGAGGCGCTTAGACCATGCCATACTCTTTAAAATTAACCGTAAATCATAATCCAGCGGCTTAAGATCGGGATCTAGATGATGGCCAGACTGAAGTCTAGCCATCATCTATTTTTTCGTTTTCGTGGATCGTGCTTTATGACCCGGTACTGAGTCTTGTTGAAAGGACTATTTTTGGTTATGGAACATGATGTTGTTAAGAAGGTTAACCACCTTCTTAAGAATCGTATCTTGATACACTTGTGGCGAGGTTTTCCAGAAAAATTAAACTCAGTCATTCCATGATAGCTAACACCCCACCAAACCATCACTGAAGTCGGATTATGTCCACGTTGTACTAATTGGGAAGCTTCTATAGAACTTTGAACATAAACTCGGTCTTGCTGCTTGTTAAAACATTGATCAATAGTAAAAAAATACGCGACATAGCGACTTCGAATTCTTTCCTTCATTGCTTTGATCGCCTTTTTCGTACGAATACTACGTGGACGGCCAGATCATTTTCTGTCACAAACAGAGGAGGTTTCATTGTACCTATCAATAGCCCGGAACACAAACATACGACTAATACCAAGCGGATGGAGTTTCAGAAATTGCATTTGGCTCCATATCTACTTTATGTAATGCAATCACAGCAATTCGGTTCTCTTTATCACCCCACTCTATTTTAATATCACAAAAATATTTAATACCGATTAGCGAAAAAATGAGATTAATATTCTTATAAAAATGACAGATTCCAAATTCAAATGTAATATTGTTTTATTTTTCTTTGCAAGTATTTATGGCCAGACTAAGTATACCTAAATTATTGTCTTTTATAGGTTGCCGCTCGTAAAATTTTGTATCACAAGTTTGAGCACAGCGAACACAAAAGAAAATCTAGATAATCAAATCGTTTTGATTATTATTGTTTAGGACAGGTCTTGCTCTAAGAAAATTACTTTCAAACTTTATAATGTCTAAATGGCAAAGTATATCTTTCGCAAATTTTAAGTCGTCGCTATGGCAAAAATAGGCGTACGGGGTTTACGCGAGGAGCTGGAGGTACAAGGTATGCCTTATATTGAAATTAAACTACTTTAAACAGATTTGATCGCTTTGTTTATATTTAAAACATTATTATTACATCATTTTGAAATTATTAAACTGCGACTGTTAAACTTAATTACTATTTAATCTGCTTTAATTATTAACTATTTAGATTTAAGTTTGCATTTTCATAGCTACGGAGAGACCACGGCTCTCCGCTTGACCGTGGCTGCTGAAAAACAACCGAAACGTCAGACAAAGCGACAAAATTGGAATAAAGTAGTTTAATTTCCATGTATAACATTTGCGTAAACGTAAGACACTATTAAGTTAGATTAGTTGCAGATCAAGTGTTTCTGTTAAAAATTCTGTCGGGGCTTCTCGATTGCCCATTATTACTGGAAAAATAAACTTAAATATACCACGCACTGGTCACAGGTTAGTAAACTTTCCCCTTTTGCCATTAATCATTATAAAACAAATATTGGTTACAATAGTGTGATTCCCAGAATCTGCGGGAGCACAATACCTTTTATAAATGTGAAAGGGTCGATATCCTATCAGTGTCCTTAATGTCTTAAAAAAGCCTAAAACGCAATAGTTGTGATAGTTTAATTAAGATGTTTTCTTTTTTTTTGCTATTAGTAGTTTTCCTTTTATTTTATATTTTAATTTTGTGTACAGTATCTGATAGTGCAATCTTAATGCAAGTATAGAGTTTGCCTATAATTGGATTTGCATTATGTTCAAGAATATATTTACCTATGTTAGTTTATAAGTTAAAATGTAAAAATTTGTTGGCGAACCTTAATAATAATTTACAATGAAAAATAATAAATGGTAAGAGAGAAAATACTTACGTATGCAACCAGTACTGGTAGTACTGTTCCAGGAAGGCGTCGACGCCCCCCTCCGTGTTGAGGTAGTCGACGATCCTCTCGAGCTGCGAGGCGTATCGCGCGAGGAACTTCTCGACGGAGCACGGCGCCAGGGACGTGCCGTGCCGTTTGTTGTGCTCCGCTATGATGTCGTTCACGCACGTCGTCGGCACGCTGTTTGATATGTTCATACCGGTACCTAAGAACAACCTTGGCTATAAGTATTGCAAGCAAAGACACGAGGCTGCCCCCGATGTGAGCCATTCTTGAAACTGTTGCAAGTTTCCTAAATTCCTAGTAGCTATGTTTACAATTGCATTCGAATTATTTGCAAATATGATGGTAGTACCTACTAATTACTACATACATTGTGTAACAGAAAGGTGTGGTCATATTTATAATTTAAGTGACACATAATATAGCTCCTGTATAATGTAAACTGCGACAAACAAATCCGTATACATTATTTTCATTTGGCTTCTTTTTTATGGACTTATCAATATCATACACTCTAGTCGATACTTAAATAACACTACTAACTTGGGTGATCTCTGTGAACTCGAAAATGAGAAGGCACAATTTGGATAGCAATGTAATGCATTTGTTTCGATGTTTAAATAATACCTAAATAAATAAAATGTTTGGAATTGGTTTAAAATTAAATATTTTATTGATTTTATCCGAGTATAGGGCACATAGGTTATTGATCAGATATACATTACGGCCCTATAATATGATCACATTCTTTTTGTTACACAGTGTTTAAGTAGTAAAGAAATCATCAAGTAAAATAACCATCGCATTGTGCATAACAGTATCCAAATACCATTCGACTGTAGTTATTCGCATCACTAACTCTTAGCAAGCAACTTATAATATAGTTCAACTGAACAGGAAAACGTTGAAAATGTTTTACAATTAACAGTATCGAAATTTGTATTTTAACGTAACTGCAGCATATAGTCATTTATATTTTAAGACGCTCATTCTTAGAACAACTAGATCAGAACTACACAACTAGATAATCTTGAGTTTTGGTCTTGCCTTGTAAGAGACCTTGAACTGCAATCTGGAGGAATTTTAATCAATAGAGTATTTTTCTTGCGCTAGTAGCATAGCCTTGCTTATTGATAGTTGGGCATCGAGCCAATAATGTCACGAACATCCATAATATACAACAGACAATGGTTATATTTGTATGGTAATATAAAAGTATGATTATATTGTAAGTATATTATAACTATATATTTATTTATTATTTGTTGTTGTTTACCTATATTGACGAAGACGTCGTTGCCGCAACAGTTGGCAGTAGTTATGGTGCCGCCGATTTTAACCTCGCGTCCGAAGTACACGTCGTTAGGCCATTTTATTCTGAAAATAGGTAAATTCCAATAGTGAGGAGAAATAATAGAAAAGTTGTTAACTATTTTACTTAAATTTTCTATACCAATATTATAAAAAGGTAAAATTGTGTCAGTTCAGTTGTAGAAAAATAATTTTAAAAAAAGAAGACTTTATAGAAGAAACTCTGAATTGAGCAGTCTTAAAATAATTTATTAATAGAAAACACCGCTATCCACTAATTACACAGGGGACGTTTTAATTATGTTTCTTGCCAGCGTGTTTTATAAATTGATTTCATGATAAATATCAATTTAATATTATTGAAAAACACAGTGATTTTAATTTATATCAATTTTAATCAATATTTTAATTCAATCAAATAAACAATTTAAGTTTAAGGTTTACATCAAAAAGCTTGCTAATGTATATAATATATAGCATAGAAAATAGATATACTACCTAATATCGAGGTGCTCATATGCGGGCACGGCGCGGATGGCCCGAACGGCAGCCAGTGCTGCCGCGTGCTGCATCAGTGGCAGGACGGGGCTGATCCTTAGCCACACCTGATACATTACAATCTCACATGTTCACTATATAACTAGTAATGAGTAGTGGTCGAAATAGGTATTGCAGATATACCTAAAGAAAGCTAGATGGTATAAAAATGCTATTTTCTTCTCTTTCTACTAAATTATTACACAAATAATTAGTAAGTAAGAAAATATTGCTAAGCTTGTAGATATTTTTATCAATCTTTCTATCAAAATAAAATAGTTTTAAATTTTTCTTCTACTAGATTTAAAAGTTCACATCAACCTAGACTGTTTTGACTTTGAACTATTAGAAGTTTAACGCTGCGAATCGTGATAAAGAGTGCGTTATATTGTTGTTATTTTGTCTCATTCACGCTGAACGGGACGCAGCGCTCTATCCTTACAATATATATGTACCTATATTATTCGCTGAGTAAGTTTAGCTCGGCGTGAATATTATATTTTACAAGTTTCGTTTTCAATTTGCGCTAGCGTCTGAACGTTAATACGTCCATTACCTATTATAAATTATTATTATTACTGGTGCAAATGTAATAAAAAGAGTCTCTAAAAGAGTAAAAATAATAAGAATTATATTTACTCATTAAGTTAATAAAAATGTTGAAGCATTAAGTTAAATAAGTAAGCGATAAAAATGTATTTCATTATTTCCTTTCATAACTATGCACTGTAAAATATAATAATAAATAATTTTAAAATATTCATTTAATCAAAAATCCCTTTAGTCATTTTGATATACGTTTCGATTTACCTACTATTTAATTTGTATATCTTTAGTGTCAAACTGCTCAAAGTAAATAACTAGGTAACTTGATAAATAAGTTAAACTTGTAATTTTGTAATAATACAGTCCTTGCTATAAAAATAAATGTAAGCATTTTAATTTTAAATTTTAGATATGGAGCACAGGTGAATGGCCTAGTGACTGGCAGGAATCCATTCTTGTACCACTGCACAAGAAAGGATCAACAAAGTCCTGCGAAAACTACAGGACTGTGGTGCTAATATGCCACACAAGCAAAGTTCTGCTGTATGTTATAAACGGACGCCTCAAAGCTTTCTTACAGTGGCAAATACTAAATTAAACTAACTAAATAAAACTAAAGAAACTAAATTAGCATATAAATATATAAACACTAAATTGGATTTCGCAGAATACCAGTGTTGCGATTTAACAATGGCAACGTACGTTGAGCGATGTCCAAATTTTGGCACTGATGGGACACACACTTTCATATTACTTTCAAAACTTAAGTCAAAATTAAGTTTATATAATTCAATAGATTATTGTTGTATCGCCTGCTCACTGACAATACTAGGAGGCAGTTTCCGTCATATAATCCATGGTTTCCGTTAAGTTAAGCGGAAGATGTGGTGTTGCCAGTGAGCAGAAACGAAATTAAATTATAGTGTTTAGTATTTGTTTTATGTTTCTAGTTTTATTACATATTGTTCTGCTTTTTATTTTCTATTTCTTTATTCTATATTTATTTTATTTTATTTCTTCATGTTTTGGGTGTGGCCTTCTGTATGCCAGAGATAAAAAAAGTCTTTCTTTCTTTCTAGAGCAAGCGAGTTTCGTTAGAGGGCGAGGTACAAGAGAACAGATTGTGAATGTCAAGCAGATCATTGAGAAGTGTCGGGAGTTTAACATTCCAATGCTGATGTGCTTCGTCGACTACTCAAAGGCTTTTGTTTGTGTCAGTTTGATTGATGGGAATGTTTATGGAAGATCCTAGTGGAAATGGGAGTACCCAGGCACATCACCAGTCTCATCGCAAAACTCTACCAAGATGGCAATACAGTTGTTAAGGTGAATAATACTCTGTCGAAGCTGTTTAAGCCTCAAAAAGGTGTTAGATAAGGGTGTATTCTGTCCCCAATTATTTTCAACATCTACGGAGAGTATATCATGAGACAAGCTCTTGACGGCTGGGAAGGTAGAATCTCAATTGGAGGCAAAAAGGTCAGCAATTTGCGATATGCAGACACTACTCTCTTCGCGTCGTCAGAGCAGGAATTGGCTGAACTGCTATCCAGAGTGTAGAGCGCGAGTGAATCAGTTGGCCTCAAAATTAATAAGGCGAAGACCAAGGTGTTGGTAGTAGACCGACCAGGCACACTGATTCGCTCCTATGAGCTCAAGGATCTGGAACTTGTGGATCAGTTTGTATATCTCGGCTCTCTTTTGAGCAGTGAGGGTGGCAGCGAAAAGGAGATCGTTCGGAGAATCCAAATGTCGAAAACAGCAATAACTAAACTCACTAAGATATGGAAAGATCGCAACTTATCTCGTAAGACTAAAGTGAGGCTAGTACGGATACCGGTTTTCTTAATTTTCTTTTATGGCTTCGAATCCTGGACTATAAGGAAAACAGAGACAGCGCGGATTGATGCCTTCGAGATGTAGTGTCAGAGACGAATGTTGCGCATTCCTTGGACCGCATACCGGACCAACATATCCATTCTTAAGGAACTCAGAATAACTATGAGGCTATCCACTATCTGTTTCCAACGAATACTTAGGTATTTCGGACACATAGCTCGCAGAAACCCTGACAACCTGGAAAAGCTGATGGTAGTCGACAGGTCGACGGGAAAAGACCACGCGGTCGCTCCCCTACCCGTTGGTCAGACTTAGTCAAAAAGTTAACCGGCCTCACAATACCTTAAGCTTTTAAGACCGCCGATGATAGGAACAAGTGGAAAATTGGAAAGCAAGTAGTGATCAAGGATTATACTTCTATTGGACACGACCTTCAGCAATGAAGACAGCGAGTAAGAAGAAAACACTTATGATTCCGCTGTTGTGGAGATAATTGTAGCGCCATAATAAAAAAATATTTAAATCACACTTTCACGTCGTCACAGTATATATTTTGTTTGACGATACTATTTTGTTTGACTGACGGCCGGCGAAAAACAATAATAGCAAAAAAACGTGTGTCAGTGTGTGTAAGCACAACGTCGCCGCACGCGCTAGTGACTGGTCGACACCATGATACACAGTCCCTTTCTGACAATTCTCTATTTTTTAGTAGCGTAGTTATGCGTATATAGGGTGTCTAACTTGATGTGTAGCCGTATGTACTTTAGTTACTACTTGTCTTTGAACTTTCAGACATTTAAAATTTCTTTTGCAATACAAGGTAGGAGTCGTGAATGGTATAGTTCTCGCCCAACTTTAAACACAAAGTGAGTCACTGAGCACTGAGCGATTATATAAATTAATATGAGTTTGAATGGCGAGGTACCTACTAAATACCGAGCAGCACACTTCAGAGCAGTCATCAAACGTCGTACTGTTCATGAATGGTACAGTTCTCGTAAAACGTTGAAAACGAGGGTGGGTAGTGACTCACTCATATAAATTTATATCACCGTTTAATGCTCCACTGGGCACTGAGCTGATATGGGTGATATAAATTCATATGAATTTCAATAGCGGGGTAGGTACTTAGTACCGTACAGCGCATTCCAGAGCAATCATAATGCGTCAATCTGTACCTGCAATAGAATAGCATGTAGTAGTACCTGGAGGGACATGGCGGCCTGCCCCTTGGGTCCGATCCAGCGGTTACCGGCACGCCCGCGGCCGGCGGTCTGACGCAACGCCACAGCGCCCACGCCGTGTGCCAGCGGCGCGTTCGTCACGTTGTGCGTGCTCGTCATCACGTCGGAGTATACTACTAGGCGACCTAAGGCGGTCGATGTCAGGTTCTGCAATAAGTATATAAGTAAATTATTTTTAGTAATAATATTTTCCAGGCTATCTCGGTGGAGCAATAGTAAATACGACTGTTGTGCACGAGACTTCAATTTCCAGGTTAAACAAAGTGCTATTGAGATTTTTGTTAAAACTTTCTCAGTAGCATCACGGCGTTTGGAACTGCGTCTGGGACATGACCATATACCCGGCTTCTATTTAATAGGACTCTAAAACACAGCTGGCAAAATATGTGTTTGTAATAAACTTTTGTTTGTCGTCCCTCTTTGGAGATAAAGGCGTGAACCTACGTATGTATTATTAGTATTAATGATTTTTATTAGAATTTTTTATTACCATACAGATTTAAATGTAAATAAAACCATTTTATCATCTCAATGTTACATCATAATGTACTGCAACTTCATAATTAATTTTGGAAACTGAAATCCGGTATGACAAACATTCTATAACTATCTCTGTTTTGAAGTATTATCTACATGCCTTGAGATAGGATTGCTATGACTTTGATTATGCTTTCCATTCGATTTTTTCATATTCTGAAGTAACAGTTCAAATCCGATACAAATCCTATGAAATAATTTATAAACTCACATCGAAGTATTCAACGGTGGAGAAATGTTCGGGACACTCGTATACGTAGACAGGCAAGAAAGTCTCGGAGGGCGGTTGTCGAGGCGTCTCGCCGCGCAGGCACCACTGCAGCGTGACGTCATCGCACTTCTGCAGCCGCACGCCATCTACTGCCGTGCACCGCTCCACCAGCTGCAGCTTGTTCTGCGCATACACTGACGTATGTGTGCGTGCACGTATACGCACTACGAATGGCCAACTTGGAACTTTCTGCCTAAAGCTACTCACACTTCCAGACAGCCACAACTGAATAATGTTAAGGTCAGAATACAGAATAAACCAGAATCCGCGTTCAATGGTGTTTCTTTGTCGCGATCTGTGTCCATAAACATAACGTATGTTCCACCTGCGTCCGCTTCACCTCCGCTTAATGTTGCTAGCGCAAGGGCAGTTTGGGGTTAATGATAATATCCAATGTTTGTCATTATAAATAATTATTCTGATACTTTTTAAGCCTAGCATTTTTACAAGTTGCAAGGACACAAGACTGCTTAGTGGAATTAAAATTGACAGCAAGACATACATTCACAACATTTAGTGGACTAATAGCAAAAACATGAAATCACACTATTCTGTCGTGATTTTTATGCCTCATATGTGTACATTAGTGGCTTCTAGTTAATTATGTATTCTGAGATGTTAGGCTACAAACTGATCGATTCATTGCTTTTGTATGAATTGAAAAACATATGACAACGTCACCGTTTTGCGGCTCATATATCTAACGCATAGCCTACCAAATGTAGTCTCAAATATTCTAGTATGATTTTTAAAAGTAATCGTGTAACATTATTGCGTGACAAAAAGTTCCAAGAAAAATAACATGCAACATTGATATAATAATTATTAAAAATCGAATTCACATAAAATCTGTACAAAGAAGTCGTTTTATTTTACATTGCTATTAATTTAATCGCAAAGCACGATTGAGATGTATCTGGGTGACCTAAGCGATGAATATTTTATTAGTTAAAATTAACTTATTTATTTATTTCTACAGGATGTTGAGTGATGTGTAGCTGTGTTAAAGATCAAGATCAATGAAAAATCTTAAGCCATTTGCGTGCACTAAGTAGAAGAATTTAACTAAACACAAGGTAAAAGCATAGTTTTATTGAATTAGACAAAAATTTCAAGAGTGAGTATGAGGCTATAAAATATTTTTGAGATATTATAAAAATGCAAGAAGTTGGATATAAGAAAACACTGCAAAGTAGATTTTTAAGAGCTCGGGATCTCTGGAGCCTCTCTTTTCTCTCAAATTACGCGTTTCAGCTTGATCACATCATCTTTATGTCTTAACGAAAGCCGAGATGCACAATTTGAAAAAAGTATCTTAAAAATCGCAGTAGGCCAAGGTATAAACTAAGCGAGCACGACAGCGTTATAAGTTTCCTGAATTTTATCATGCTATCTCGCCCGCAAACTTTTAGCCTGCTTTTTTCCGAATGTCGCATAGTGTGCTTGAGTTAAAGTGCTCTGAATGTGCACTTAAAACGACACCATAGTATAAAGCATCTCACTCTTAAAACCTTGTAATAGGCGTTCACGATCAGTCCGTACGAATAAACAAAGTGCGTGAAGCGTGGTGCGTCTCACCGGCCATCACACCGTCAGGTGGCCGGGGGCCGCGCCCGACGACTTTCGCCACGCCGCCTAGTGACAACACCCTCTATATATACCTCGCTGTCGTTCCATACATACTAGGTGATGACGAGTGATACTGAAGCATTCAACACTGGCTACACGCGATTGTGAAGATTTTTTTTCGGTCTTACACAGATACAAACTTTTTGGATGACAGAATCAAATTTAGAATTGAAAACAAATAAAAATCGAATATATTTTTAAATATTGTATGGCATTTTTTTATGTTCGAGTTGTTTCTTTTTCTTTAAACATAAGTTTTTATGCCAGCTATCGATTATTACGAATTTAATTAGTAAACAACAAACTTCAGTAATTTGTAATAGTTTTGTTAGTGTAAGGGATCAAAATACGTGTACAAAATAAAGTTAGAATCAATCAGCGTCTCTAGGTACACAATGCGAACTCATGAATAATGATCTACCAAAATATTCCATTAGTTTAATTAAATGACGGTGTCTGTAAGAAGCTCAACATAATGTCAGAAAATCCAACTGTTTGTTCAAACCTAATCAAATATTACATTACTTCTAATGTATGCAAGTATTCATGTCACATCACAAATTATGTTTATCTACTTATTCCTAATACAATCAAATAACATTCCTTATGGGGGACATTTATATTTTGATAAGTGATACTAGTAACTAAGTATGTGAACGTTCTACATACATTTATCGCAAGACAGATACGCCACGAAAACAGAATTTCAAAGAACTCTTTGGCATCAGAAGTTCATTATTTTTATTTATAGTATTACTTTTTAGTGAATAATTTTGGGGAACACAAAAACAGTATTGATTTTAGTGTAAACATTGAATGTGTATCAAAATATAAACATCGGTCAGCAATTACTACTTTAATGGTGATGCGAAATAAACATATACAAGTGATCATATCAAACGTCGGTAGAAGTCTCACCACATGGTTTCCTAGGAAGAACCCTCTAGTGTAGTCAATCTGGGCCAATTCTTGTGGGTCCTTGACATGCAGACCGAGAATATCACCGAGGATTTTATGAATGATTCCTAGACGAGCGTCGTTGCTTTTCATACCTTCCTCGCCTAGGTAGTCGCTTGGGTCCGCTTCTAAATGGATCTAGACAATATAATCTAAATGAATATATATCTACCTACATCGCTAAAAATAGCTAACTGATTATTCGATAATAACCAAATTATCGAGATGACTGCGATGTTTTACATAAACTCAGTTTCTATAATGGTAATCAGCCACGTTTCAAAAACAAACTTTTCTTAAGATTGCTTATTGCTAATTCAGTTATTCAATTACAGATGCCTTTGAGCATGTACTAAAAATGTTTTGTATTGATTTCTTCTCCAGAAACTCTCTGAGAAGTATCTATAATTATATGGGTCCTTTGTATGTAAGTTAGTTAAAGTTGGCTGACCCGTATTAGATACATAATTAATTAACAAGTGATAATCGGCCTTGATTATTGCAGAAAATCTTAGAGTTCGAAAAAATGGTATCACGTGGTTGAGGTCAGAGGTCAAAGGTCATAGTCATTTCGGGGGTATATCGACTATGCTGAGTCGAATGGTGCTGACCGCGAGTCTCTAGCTCGTACGGTTCTTGAGTTGAAAAATGGTATCACGTGACCTTGAGGTCAGACGGACGGACGGACAAAACTGTTGTATAAGTTTTTTCGAACTCTAAAAATGCGTATATGAATTTTATGCGCATGTGTTAAAAAACAAATTGTAGATAAGTAGTAATGTAGCCACACTTAAGGCCTGTTTAACCACCATAAAAGTCTCGCCATCTTTCTTCTTTAACTTAACAAGAGTGAGACAGCATGTGATTTATCTTTCGGATAACTATTACTTGATAGTTGTGAAACTGGCGATTAGAGTTGCACATTAACCATTATTGTCTTTAACTTTTTTTAGAGTACCAATAAACAGGATTACAACCTACCAGTTATCCCTACTCTGATAGTTTACCAACCTTTCATAATATACTTAAGTCATTACAGCACAATAATGTATGTCAGCAATATTAGCACAATTAGAACCTTGTGCCCTACGGATGTAAATTTAATTAAAACGTTTAACATACCTGTGAGAAGATGGCGATGCCACTGTTGGTAAGATCGGTGGCCTGCAGCAGTGAGGGCGTACGCCAGGTTTCCTCCGAGGCTAACACTTGGATGTCCAGCTCATGGCCTGGGTGGCCCGTATATTTGGATGGCCTACATACATATTCTACATAAGTAACTACTCTAGTTATTGTGTGTGACAAAGTTGTGTATTTATACTAGTTTTCGTGAATCTATTTAGCGTATTCACAATGCAGCTATTTTTATTCTGTATTTTAAGCTCGTAGCTACTTCTGACGCTAAACTTAATAGCAGTGTTATATATCTATCTTTTGTTTAAGGCAAGTATAAGAGGGAGACATCTTATGTGCTGCGGTGTTTCTCACAGTTATACAAAGATAAGCCATTAATTTACTGTACACTGTCTCAGTTAGCTTTTACGTGTACGTGTGCCTACTTTATTGGCAGATTAAGCTTCATTAATTGCCTGCTAAAGGTGCGACTGGCGCAATGAGTAAACATGAAAAACTTAGATAAAATTTTTTGTTTTTTGAAATTTGAATGCCTGTGCATTTGTGTATAGCAAGCGACATTGGGGATTGCTGCCAAAGTCAAGTATAGAGTAACTAACTACATTTGTTTTTCTATAGTCGACTGTAAAAACTCATCATTTTTGTCTGTCAAAATAAGTCACTTCCGCCTAAACAAACTAGAAATAGAGGCAAGAAAAGACTACCATCCCAATATAATTTACACATTTAGAATCAATCACACTTTAAGTACATACTCACTTAACAATATTATTTTGATGCATATTTATAAAATTTATCTCAATATGTAAGTCACTATACTACAATAAATTATGTATTAGCCATAGTCCTTTTTCAGCCACACTAATTAAACTTTATAAATGTATTCAATCAAATTGTAAATGATGTATTTCATTTTATAAGCGGTTCAAATGTCATGTACAAATAATTACTTAGAACAGGGGGACGCCACAACTACACACATACATGCACATGTTCATTAACACAAAATAAAATCAACTAAGTAAACGAACAATGGATTTAAAATATTGTTACTTGTAAAATGGAACTAGTCAGGCCAAAATGTACTAACTCACATATTTGTCAGTCTGATTAATGTCACGAAAATCACCAAAACGTAACTCTTCTGCACCTAATAACCAGCTAATGCAGGCCAAGGTATTTTCATATCAATAAGGAATAATGTATGAATCAAACCACACATCAAACAGTTAATCATAGAAATATTATAGACAGGCAGAATTTATTTTGCATTAATATTTTTGAATATTTGCCTAAATTAACCAGCTTTAAAGATAAAAGCTGATTTAACTTTTTTTATGTATCAATGCTAAAAACACATACACTGGCAAAGACCACAAACTGACATTTACACCAAGCAAGCACACCAGTAATTTCCCGAATGATGAAAAAGATCACCGTGCCTTAGAAACATATTGGATTATAATATGGTTTGGTAACCTTTGGCATAACTTGGTTCAATGACAAATTAAAATTATAATAGAATCATAAGTGGAAATAGTACTTAAATAAAAATATAACACTAGGTATGTATAACTATTGTTATGGCTGAAAATCAAAGGACTTCTAATACAATAGTATGTTTTGCATACCGATACATATTATTTTCCTGACTTGCTCTGCAACATTTTATAAAACGATTTATCAGCATGGTATTATATAACCACATGTAATAAAAAGGTGCCATCATATTTTAGATTCACCTAGAAAAACAATTTCGAATAATATTTTTACAACAACAACACTTTTTCTTTTATTTTAACCTAATGAGTTGCAGCAGTACACACGTGGCCGGATACAATAGATTTTTAATTCATTGCAGATTAAACAAAGAGTGAAGGCATCTTATGGCCTAGGGAAATAAACGCTAGTAAAAATGATTATCATTTAAAACATCAATAGCTTGTTGTACGAGGTTTCGAGATTTAATGATCTTTTATTACTTCGCTCTCGTACATAGCCAAATCGCTAAGGTAAAGGGCAAACAAGGGTTTCAACAACGGTTCTGCCTAGTCTCTTGTTCTGGTTCTTGAAGAGGCATATGGCAACGAATACAGAAATCAATATGACTGTTTTATTAAATTAAAATATTTTAATTTATTTTTATCAAGGCCTTCCACATCGTTCTAAAATATGACCACACCTTTTTGCTACATGTTGTATGAATAATTTAGGACACAGTAAACAGAGTAACACATAGTATTTATGAAGTAGATATAGTTGATCTTACTGTCTGTCACTTTCGGTAGAGAACTGCTTCTTAGCAGGGGACGCCTGGTAGCAGAATATGTGATGTTTCATCTTCACCGACTTCCATTTGTCGTACGTGAATTGTACGATTTCGTTCTCACGAACCTAAAACAAAAGGCAAGATAGATCTCTATGATTGAGGATTGCCACTAACGTTGCGCGTAACACCATGTGCCTCAGCAGTATTCTTACAGGTGAGCAGCAAGTCGTCGCCCAACAATAAGTGTGCCAGTAACGCCGTGCGGCACCTCCTGTCTAAAAATAGGGCAGCACGGCGTACAACAGATCGGAGTAAATCGCAAGCAACCGCCTAGCCGGCAGTAAATGTATCAGCCACAGTGCACAGCACGCCATCTTTATCACCACCAGCGCCGCTTACGACATTACTTTCCTCGGCAGACTCATAGCAGCTGAGGAGAACAGACGCCCGCATAACTAATTGGTGCCAGCAGCAGTGGCGTAGCGCGTCAACAATGCCATGTGTGAGACGTACCTCAGCAGTCTTATAATAGGGCAGCACGGCGTGCAGCAAATCAGAGCAGAGGGCGAGCAGACGTCCGCCCGACAGTAAGTGTGCCAGCAGCAGCGGCGTAGCGCGTCAACAATGCCATGTGTGAGACGTACCTCAGCAGTCTTATAATAGGGCAGCACGGCGTGCAGCAAATCAGAGCAGAGGGCGAGCAGACGTCCGCCCGACAGTAAGTGTGCCAGCAGCAGCGGCGTAGCGCGTCAACAATGCCATGTGTGAGACGTACCTCAGCAGTCTTATAATAGGGCAGCACGGCGTGCAGCAAATCAGAGCAGAGGGCGAGCAGACGTCCGCCCGACAGTAAGTGTGCCAGCAGCAGCGGCGTAGCGCGTCAACAATGCCATGTGTGAGACGTACCTCAGCAGTCTTATAATAGGGCAGCACGGCGTGCAGCAAATCAGAGCAGAGGGCGAGCAGACGTCCGCCCGACAGTAAGTGTGCCAGCAGCAGCGGCGTAGCGCGTCAACAATGCCATGTGTGAGACGTACCTCAGCAGTCTTATAATAGGGCAGCACGGCGTGCAGCAAATCAGAGCAGAGGGCGAGCAGACGTCCGCCCGACAGTAAGTGTGCCAGCAGCAGCGGCGTAGCGCGTCAACAATGCCATGTGTGAGACGTACCTCAGCAGTCTTATAATAGGGCAGCACGGCGTGCAGCAAATCAGAGCAGAGGGCGAGCAGACGTCCGCCCGACAGTAAGTGTGCCAGCAGCAGCGGCGTAGCGCGTCAACAATGCCATGTGTGAGACGTACCTCAGCAGTCTTATAATAGGGCAGCACGGCGTGCAGCAAATCAGAGCAGAGGGCGAGCAGACGTCCGCCCGACAGTAAGTGTGCCAGCAGCAGCGGCGTAGCGCGTCAACAATGCCATGTGTGAGACGTACCTCAGCAGTCTTATAATAGGGCAGCACGGCGTGCAGCAAATCAGAGCAGAGGGCGAGCAGACGTCCGCCCGACAGTAAGTGTGCCAGCAGCAGCGGCGCAGCGCGGCCCACGCAGCCCGCCACCGCCACCAGCGCCGCGCGCCCGCGCCAGGCGCCGCCCTCCAGCGCCTCGCGCGACACCACGTACAGAGTGTACCTGCACCACCATACAGCCTTATACGGGTCTACCTCAACTCCTACCGCAACCAGCAATATTGGGCAGTGCTATCAATTTTGACTTGTTGAAGTGGTAAACCAAATGTGCATTGCCAACTTTACTGTTGCTTTGTATATGATAAATAATATGGTCAATGATAATGATGTTGGAATAATTTGTGACATTCAACTGTTTAATTTTAATGGGTGTTCTTCTAAAGTGGTCTTAATCAGAATCTTGATGTCTCTGGTGCAATACTTGGATCGGGGTTGATAATAAGATAATAACGAAACCGTGAATAAAAAGCCCAGCAGACAAATATAGGACACTATGACACTCACACTCACCTATCGCAATCCAGCACCTTCCTAAGAGATGCCTCTAAATTATCTCTAGCTACTACACTATCAGAATATATCAACACATTTGGTGACTTAGTATTCACTAATGGACGGGAACTTTTCGCAGATTTAGGAGTACTCTGTTGTGATGTTGAACACCTTGGTTTTTCCTCCTTGACTGGTGGGTAACACTCTATTTGAGATTGTGGCCGTTTTGGCCCAGTGGTACTCACTATTCTCTTATGAGTCGTGACCGACTTTATTTGGCTAGATATGTTTAACAGAGAAGTAGAGAGCTGACTGGTGCCTTTCTTCAGATCAAGTTTTAAACTGGACTTTTTGGGTGTAATGTTGTGCTGTATTTCTACAGTTACATTTTCGACTACTACTTCTTTGTCGTCAGGCAGAAGGTCTTGCTCTTCTGATTTCTCTACAGTCTTATATACAGGTTCTGGCACTTTATCGTCTTCCTCAGACTTATCTTCTTCTGCAGATAATGACTTGCCTGTGTTCACACTGACATCAGCTAAAGTGACAGGTCTTCTGACAGGTGGCGCTTCAAGCACTAATTCACTGCTCCCATTCATATGTACTGGATGCTTGTTGTCAGATTTGATGTCTACAACTTTGGACAGTTTCCGTAGCAAAGCAGCATGGACCGGCCACTGAAATCCACTCACTGGCTGCTTGAGACTATACTGTATGTCACTGCGCAAACTTCTCATTGAAGGATCTGATGCCTTATTGGGTTCTCCTGATAGTTGAACAGCTAAAACAACATACCATATATGACACAGATTTATAACAAAGCTAAGGAATAATAGAATGTATTTAGTATTATTTAAACAATAAAATGTGGTAAATAAATACATAGTGTCAGATGGTAAGCCTATGCAATATCAAAAGCATGACTTGCAAGCCTGGGAATTAAAGACGAAATAAAAGGACCAGACTAAGAAAAGTATGAGCTTTCACACTTATGGGTCTGGGTGAAAGTTGGTCATGTCCACATTATTTTCTATAAAGAGATCAATACTTTTTCACACAAGTTGGCTTACCCATAGGGCACGCTTTTCCATTCAAATAAATAGTTGTGTTAAATTTCGCTGAACACTTCAAGAATTTATTTTTGTGACAGCTATATGCTACTTATTTAATAAATATACTAACTTTGTATCCTTACAACAGGAAGATTGTGGTCTATGATGAATTCTCCACCAACAAAGTTGAATCCAATGACACTGAGATGTTCTATGTTAGTCTTCAATACAACAGCTAAATGTGAGCCTGCTTTCCATGCTATGGGCTGACCCATTGACTCTAGCTATAAAAAGAAAATGGCAGGTGCATTACATATTACAACAGGTAATAAAAATTAGGTAAATAAAATATATTATATAGAAAGTCTATAATGTACATATATAAGCTGGTAGCTGGTTTTTAAAAGTAGTGAAAACATTTACTTTCTTGCTTTGAGGCAATTATTTTTAATAATTTAAAATATGTAATTACAATATACAATTAAAATTTTAATAATAAATAATTAACTCTTAGCTGTAGTACACTTAACTTTAGATATGATTATTGATAATAATGAGAGGCTGCTGCTAGATTTCAATCAATGCAGGCCAACCCTACTTGGGGTGTGACATAATTTGAATTACATACCAGTTGGTGAACAACTAGGAGACCTGTAACTCAGCTCTAATAACAATTCTATCTTAGTGAAGTTTTGAAATAGTTAAACAATTTATATTTTTAATTATTATAATTTTTAATTGTACTTCCTAGGAAAAGGTACTGCTAAGCTAAGTTACAATACTGTGGTCTCAAAATATTAGCTACTAACTATTGTTAGATATTAAGAAGGGACTGCAGGTGTTTGTAGATTATTCAAATAAGCTGATAGGCTGCAATATGTGCAGGACAGCCTTGATTTAAATCTGTTAGATATGTTGGTAAATCTTACTGTTATAATATCTTGTCCAACATTTTCATGTGGGTCCATTTCACACTCAAACAGCACATCTACATCCAAGTCTGTGATAGGAGACAGGTCACTAGTCCCAAGCGGTAGACCTCCAGAACATGACACCCAGTCATTTATCTCAATGCACTGCATAGGTTTCATGCTGCAGATTCTTGTAGCATTTGTATAGTCCAATAAATCACAAAGATATGCATTCTTAGGATTTGTACATAACTTAGAACTTAATGTGGGTGTTTCTGCAAAAATTGAAGTTGTAACATTTCGATTATCTTAAATTGATGATTAAGTACTTACATGAATATGGATTAAACAACGAAACATAACAATTATCTTTTTCGTAATATAACAATTTTATATTTATGATGATGGTGACATAACAATATGTGATCGCATAGCTTACCTGCAGCATTTTCAGGAACTTTGCAGAAAGCAACACTTGTGTTACCATTCAAAAATTCCAGAAGACGAGCTCGGAAGGAGCGAATGCGCCAGGTTTTTATAAAGGTCATTGCAATATATATCGGCGTGAAAAGCATGATCATATTTTAGCACAACACCGTCCCACAACCTTGATACCGCAGCGACCAGCGGTTTGGTAAACTTATTATAAATTTGACCAAAGAAATTGGGTTATCGATTCTAAAGTCCAAATGCAGTAGTTATTTTTTATAAATTAAACTGTATATAATATACAGTTAACTAATATCACCTACATCATACAATGTTTTTAAGCCTAAACAATACACCTTCGGCTAAGCTTTGTTATATTTCTAATAAATTATTACTGAAATTCAATAACTCATTTTCAGTCGCAAGTTCTTCAATAACCTAATACGTTCCGACTTACGACAACTCTAGTATTCTCACTGGTCGCACTATATAGGTTAATACTTAGTTTTATCAATCATATTATCAAATTATTATAATATTAGTGATATACACTTAATTTTAATGTTTATATAAATTACGAAGTGATTACTTGACTACTTTGACAACATTTACTGCGCAAAAGTGTCACAAATTACGTATAAAGAAATTGTTTCGTAGTTGTCAAAATACTTATGTTCAAAAACGTTAATACCTTTTAGGATTTTGAATATATACATGGGCATTTTCACAAAAATGTGCAATAAAAACGTGTTCAGGCCTGTCCCTCTAGAACTTACCTTGTTTAAGTAACTAATTCTATTCCAAGCTAGAACAGAATTTTACATTGGTTTTATCATACATTTAACTAATATTCTATAATAATATATTTAAGCCAAACTTTTTAATTAAAAAATAACAAAGTTACAGATCGCTATCATTTTACCGTGTCCCTTTGCAGCAGGGGGAGGACACTGTAGTATAAAATTAAATGACATTTAAAAAAGAGGCGCGCAATCTGTGTGTTGGCTATAGAAAGAACTCTTTAGCTGATTATACAGAAATCTCAATAGATGGCACTAACTCATGATTAGGCTGTTATCATTTACGAGGAATGCCTAGTGTTGTCAGTAAGAAGATTAAAATTACTCAAAAAAACTAAGCGAGACTATTCTTAAACTACCTAATTTAGTTATTATATACGCAGTAAATTGTAGCAGATTTGCTTAATGATTTCTTCCTCATAATTTAAATCATCAGTTACTGCGTAATTTATGAGTATTTATATAACTATATTAATTTTCTTGAAAATAGCAAATGAATGAAATTATTGCGAAAATCTCTCGTTCCAAGGAAAATTATACCTTGGAACGAGAGATTTTCGCTATAACTTATTTAAGTGACTGACACACAAATACAATAAGATACAGCTATCGTTGATCTGTTTCAATGGCGACGCGGTTGAAGTGAGCAATATTTACGGAGAAGCATTTTAAAGTTAGAATATCTTTTAATTGAATTTTAAAATGTTTCTTCTAAAATGTTGCTCATATTTTGTTGCGTCGTTATTGATTCAGATGACTGATGATCTATACAGTATAATAATAAAGATATTTATTTCCTCTTTCACAAAGGTAAGTACTTATTATCTAATATGGTAAAAAAATTCTCATTCCTTTGTGAGAGGCAAGTGTCTACAGTAGGTAAAAACCAGTGTTGTACAGATCACCAGGCTCCCATCTCCTGGACAAGTGTTAGTAGTGATTTTAATTTATTAGGACATGTACTTAAAAACTACCTAAGCATATTTTGAATTAGAAATAAAATGTGTGTGTGTGTGTGTGTAGGTGGGTGTATCTGTGTGTGTGTGGGTGGGTGTATGTGTGTGTGTGTGGGTGGGTGTATGTGTGTGTGTGTGTGTGGATGGGTGTATGTGTGTGTGTTTCTAGTATTGATATAAGTATAATATACATACCATACAACTATAATGCGGTATGTAAGTACGTTGATGTCGTCATTGTCGTCGCCAAAATTCAGATGGCGCATTGTCGTTTGTCAAAATCAAAAAGGTTTCTCTTCAATTCGGCTCAAGAGGGCTCTCTTTTTCCGTAGTATATTTATACTCTTTGCTTTGCAGTCCGACGATATTTCAAAATCGAATTTGCGTATTAAGCTGGCCGCAAACATACGGTTCTGGTCCTGATCAGGTTTCCAAAACAGGGATTCAGTTTCGGATACCCGAATGTACACTTTTTACAATTTGCTATATACCGCACACGTTCTTATATTTTCCATACGAAAATAATTCCCGTCGTTCGATTCGGAATCTCGCCGGTGTGTACTGAATGAGGAACAGAAAAAAACCGAATGACGTCATTCCGAACGCAGCGCTCGCTAACATTCTGTATGTACCGCCGCACACGAACGGAAACCATTCTGAATACATCAGGGTGCCTAGTGTGAGTTGTTTTTACGTAAACACGATCGTTTACTGCGTTTGGCTCTCTGATTGGCCAAGAGCTTGTAGCGGGCCAATCGGAGCGCCGAACGTCATAGACTTGTCGATCGCGTTAACGTAAAACAAACTCGCACTAGGCACTCAGAGCTAGCTAGACAAGGTGGCGTTACCGTACGTACTAATAATACAAATACCTGATGGAAAAAATCCAACGTCTGCACAAAGCTTACGGAATGACGAATCTGAATCCTTGTTTCGGAAACCTGATCAAGAAAGCGCATGTTTGCGGCCAGCTTTAGTTGTAAAAATTTGCTATCAGTGCAGTATTTTATTTTTCTAGTGATAGTGTTGGGTCATAACATCACGCTACGACCCATGGGGGCGGCGCAGTAACCATAAACGCGAGTGAAACCGCGGACACATCTAGTATAGATATTATAAGTATTTAACTCTCCGATCCCCATCTATCAGCAAGCACTCAATCTCAATTCTTTTACGATTCATGCTGCGTCCACGAAATTCTATAGAATCACTATATAGTCGTAGGTAAATAACGGTGTTGTTTGTCCGTATGCATGTAGGTATATCTATACTAATATTATAAAACTGAAGAGTTTGTTTCTTTGTTTGTTTGAACGCGCTAATCTCAGGAACTACTGGTTCGAATAAAACATTTTTTCAGTGTTAGATAGCCCATTTATCGAGGAAGGTTATAGGCTATATAACATTACGCTACGACCCATGGCAGCGGCGCAGTAATCATTAACGCGGGTGAAACCACGAGCACATCTAGTAAACAGATACGACTAGACTCTCCCACACAAACAACAGTAGGTAACATGGTATCTGCGCAGCTGCGTTCTTACTATGAATCCCGTGGTTTGAAAAAAATAATGTTTCAGTAGGAGTCCCTACTTGAGTTAAACCTATCTCATCAATTCTTTATTACAATAAGGCAGTCTTGTTTAAGTTGCATTATTGTGATAAATATACCCTTAAGTAGCGCACCTACATAGGCTTATTTTCTGAGAAGGTTCCGGCTTATAAAAAAAGATGGCTACTTATATAAAACTCTTGAGTTTTGACTTGGAACTTAACATTTGAGCTAACATCTTTGTGGGCACCAAGTAATTCTAAGGTGCTTTCAGCCCTGCCTTGTATACCTACCGAAAAATAAGATCAATCCGGTATAGCTAACATTTATTATAGATTCTTAGCATCGCTAGGAAAGAGCAGCGATAGCTCTATGGGGAGACCAACGTCTGTTGGTCTCAGTCTTGCAATGCAGAGGGTCCCGGGTTTGAATCCACGTCGCGTACCTCTACCTTTCGGAAGTTATATGACTTTTCGAAATTATGTGCGTATTGATTGACAATTACCGCCTGCTCCGTGCCTCGGAGAGCACGTTAAGCCGTCGGTCCCTTCTGCAATGAACATCTATGGCAGTCGTTATTGGGAGAGTGTCGACACAAAAGATCCCACTGGGTCGAAATATCGCCGGTCTGCACTGACTGGCCCCCACATAAGATAAGATAAGATAAAACAGCATCGCTAGCACGCCCGGCAGGATATCGTCTCTGTCTCCACCAGAATATAGACTAAAGAACATCATCAAACATTACAAGGTTTCACGTAGTTAACTTAATAATAATAATAATAATAATTTTATTTATGCAAAAAAGTATGTTACATAGCACTTATAATTATTACAACAAAGTTATTAGTCATTATAAGAGGAACCCTGCCTCCCAAACTAGGTTATACCTGTATCTTGAGAGACAGTAATTCAGTTGTGAGAATATACTCATTATTATACAATGCAAGTGGAACATAATGACAATCTATTGTTTCTTCAGATCAGTGTTTGGTGTGTGTGTGTGTGTGTGTGTGTGTGTGTGTGTGTGTGTGTGTGTGTGTGTGTGTGTGTGTGTGTGTGTGTGTGTGTGTGTGTGTGTGTGTGTGTGTGTGTGTGTGTGTGTGTGTGTGTGTGTGTGTGTGTGTGTGTGTGTGTGTGTGTGTGTGTGTGTGTGTGTGTGTGTGTGTGTGTGTGTGTGTGTGTGTGTGTGTGTGTGTGTGTGTGTGTGTGTGTGTGTGTGTGTGTGTGTGTGTGTGTGTGTGTGTGTGTGTGTGTGTGTGTGTGTGTGTGTGTGTGTGTGTGTGTGTGTGTGTGTGTGTGTGTGTGTGTGTGTGTGTGTGTGTGTGTGTGTGTGTGTGTGTGTGTGTGTGTGTGTGTGTGTGTGTGTGTGTGTGTGTGTGTGTGTGTGTGTGTGTGTGTGTGTGTGTGTGTGTGTGTGTGTGTGTGTGTGTGTGTGTGTGTGTGTGTGTGTGTGTGTGTGTGTGTGTGTGTGTGTGTGTGTGTGTGTGTGTGTGTGTGTGTGTGTGTGTGTGTGTGTGTGTGTGTGTGTGTGTGTGTGTGTGTGTGTGTGTGTGTGTGTGTGTGTGTGTGTGTGTGTGTGTGTGTGTGTGTGTGTGTGTGTGTGTGTGTGTGTGTGTGTGTGTGTGTGTGTGTGTGTGTGTGTGTGTGTGTGTGTGTGTGTGTGTGTGTGTGTGTGTGTGTGTGTGTGTGTGTGTGTGTGTGTGTGTGTGTGTGTGTGTGTGTGTGTGTGTGTGTGTGTGTGTGTGTGTGTGTGTGTGTGTGTGTGTGTGTGTGTGTGTGTGTGTGTGTGTGTGTGTGTGTGTGTGTGTGTGTGTGTGTGTGTGTGTGTGTGTGTGTGTGTGTGTGTGTGTGTGTGTGTGTGTGTGTGTGTGTGTGTGTGTGTGTGTGTGTGTGTGTGTGTGTGTGTGTGTGTGTGTGTGTGTGTGTGTGTGTGTGTGTGTGTGTGTGTGTGTGTGTGTGTGTGTGTGTGTGTGTGTGTGTGTGTGTGTGTGTGTGTGTGTGTGTGTGTGTGTGTGTGTGTGTGTGTGTGTGTGTGTGTGTGTGTGTGTGTGTGTGTGTGTGTGTGTGTGTGTGTGTGTGTGTGTGTGTGTGTGTGTGTGTGTGTGTGTGTGTGTGTGTGTGTGTGTGTGTGTGTGTGTGTGTGTGTGTGTGTGTGTGTGTGTGTGTGTGTGTGTGTGTGTGTGTGTGTGTGTGTGTGTGTGTGTGTGTGTGTGTGTGTGTGTGTGTGTGTGTGTGTGTGTGTGTGTGTGTGTGTGTGTGTGTGTGTGTGTGTGTGTGTGTGTGAGTGTGTGAGTGTGTGAGTGTGTGAGTGTGTGAGTGTGTGAGTGTGTGAGTGTGTGAGTGTGTGAGTGTGTGAGTGTGTGAGTGTGTGAGTGTGTGAGTGTGTGAGTGTGTGAGTGTGTGAGTGTGTGAGTGTGTGAGTGTGTGAGTGTGTGAGTGTGTGAGTGTGTGAGTGTGTGAGTGTGTGAGTGTGTGAGTGTGTGAGTGTGTGAGTGTGTGAGTGTGTGAGTGTGTGAGTGTGCGAGTGTGCGAGTGTGCGAGTGTGCGAGTGTGCGAGTGTGCGAGTGTGCGAGTGTGCGAGTGTGCGAGTGTGCGAGTGTGCGAGTGTGCGAGTGTGCGAGTGTGCGAGTGTGCGAGTGTGCGAGTGTGCGAGTGTGCGAGTGTGCGAGTGTGCGAGTGTGCGAGTGTGCGAGTGTGCGAGTGTGCGAGTGTGCGAGTGTGCGAGTGTGCGAGTGTGCGAGTGTGCGAGTGTGCGAGTGTGCGAGTGTGCGAGTGTGCGAGTGTGCGAGTGTGCGAGTGTGCGAGTGTGCGAGTGTGCGAGTGTGCGAGTGTGCGAGTGTGCGAGTGTGCGAGTGTGCGAGTGTGCGAGTGTGCGAGTGTGCGAGTGTGCGAGTGTGCGAGTGTGCGAGTGTGCGAGTGTGCGAGTGTGCGAGTGTGCGAGTGTGCGAGTGTGCGAGTGTGCGAGTGTGCGAGTGTGCGAGTGTGCGAGTGTGCGAGTGTGCGAGTGTGCGAGTGTGCGAGTGTGCGAGTGTGCGAGTGTGCGAGTGTGCGAGTGTGCGAGTGTGCGAGTGTGCGAGTGTGCGAGTGTGCGAGTGTGCGAGTGTGCGAGTGTGCGAGTGTGCGAGTGTGCGAGTGTGCGAGTGTGCGAGTGTGCGAGTGTGCGAGTGTGCGAGTGTGCGAGTGTGCGAGTGTGCGAGTGTGCGAGTGTGCGAGTGTGCGAGTGTGCGAGTGTGCGAGTGTGCGAGTGTGCGAGTGTGCGAGTGTGCGAGTGTGCGAGTGTGCGAGTGTGCGAGTGTGCGAGTGTGCGAGTGTGCGAGTGTGCGAGTGTGCGAGTGTGCGAGTGTGCGAGTGTGCGAGTGTGCGAGTGTGCGAGTGTGCGAGTGTGCGAGTGTGCGAGTGTGCGAGTGTGCGAGTGTGCGAGTGTGCGAGTGTGCGAGTGTGCGAGTGTGCGAGTGTGCGAGTGTGCGAGTGTGCGAGTGTGCGAGTGTGCGAGTGTGCGAGTGTGCGAGTGTGCGAGTGTGCGAGTGTGCGAGTGTGCGAGTGTGCGAGTGTGCGAGTGTGCGAGTGTGCGAGTGTGCGAGTGTGCGAGTGTGCGAGTGTGCGAGTGTGCGAGTGTGCGAGTGTGCGAGTGTGCGAGTGTGCGAGTGTGCGAGTGTGCGAGTGTGCGAGTGTGCGAGTGTGCGAGTGTGCGAGTGTGCGAGTGTGCGAGTGTGCGAGTGTGCGAGTGTGCGAGTGTGCGAGTGTGCGAGTGTGCGAGTGTGCGAGTGTGCGAGTGTGCGAGTGTGCGAGTGTGCGAGTGTGCGAGTGTGCGAGTGTGCGAGTGTGCGAGTGTGCGAGTGTGCGAGTGTGCGAGTGTGCGAGTGTGCGAGTGTGCGAGTGTGCGAGTGTGCGAGTGTGCGAGTGTGCGAGTGTGCGAGTGTGCGAGTGTGCGAGTGTGCGAGTGTGCGAGTGTGCGAGTGTGCGAGTGTGCGAGTGTGCGAGTGTGCGAGTGTGCGAGTGTGCGAGTGTGCGAGTGTGCGAGTGTGCGAGTGTGCGAGTGTGCGAGTGTGCGAGTGTGCGAGTGTGCGAGTGTGCGAGTGTGCGAGTGTGCGAGTGTGCGAGTGTGCGAGTGTGCGAGTGTGCGAGTGTGCGAGTGTGCGAGTGTGCGAGTGTGCGAGTGTGCGAGTGTGCGAGTGTGCGAGTGTGCGAGTGTGCGAGTGTGCGAGTGTGCGAGTGTGCGAGTGTGCGAGTGTGCGAGTGTGCGAGTGTGCGAGTGTGCGAGTGTGCGAGTGTGCGAGTGTGCGAGTGTGCGAGTGTGCGAGTGTGCGAGTGTGCGAGTGTGCGAGTGTGCGAGTGTGCGAGTGTGCGAGTGTGCGAGTGTGCGAGTGTGCGAGTGTGCGAGTGTGCGAGTGTGCGAGTGTGCGAGTGTGCGAGTGTGCGAGTGTGCGAGTGTGCGAGTGTGCGAGTGTGCGAGTGTGCGAGTGTGCGAGTGTGCGAGTGTGCGAGTGTGCGAGTGTGCGAGTGTGCGAGTGTGCGAGTGTGCGAGTGTGCGAGTGTGCGAGTGTGCGAGTGTGCGAGTGTGCGAGTGTGCGAGTGTGCGAGTGTGCGAGTGTGCGAGTGTGCGAGTGTGCGAGTGTGCGAGTGTGCGAGTGTGCGAGTGTGCGAGTGTGCGAGTGTGCGAGTGTGCGAGTGTGCGAGTGTGCGAGTGTGCGAGTGTGCGAGTGTGCGAGTGTGCGAGTGTGCGAGTGTGCGAGTGTGCGAGTGTGCGAGTGTGCGAGTGTGCGAGTGTGCGAGTGTGCGAGTGTGCGAGTGTGCGAGTGTGCGAGTGTGCGAGTGTGCGAGTGTGCGAGTGTGCGAGTGTGCGAGTGTGCGAGTGTGCGAGTGTGCGAGTGTGCGAGTGTGCGAGTGTGCGAGTGTGCGAGTGTGCGAGTGTGCGAGTGTGCGAGTGTGCGAGTGTGCGAGTGTGCGAGTGTGCGAGTGTGCGAGTGTGCGAGTGTGCGAGTGTGCGAGTGTGC